>OY728141.1:1038334541-1048334541 GCA_963277665.1 Viscum album | reverse complement strand
ATCAATTAAAAATAAAAGGGTATTATCCTCCTTCTAGGACAAAATTACAAGTGAACCCCAGGGAGATATGTGGAGTTTCATAAACCCCTTTTTATTTAGATATTAATTCTTATTCTTATGTTCTTTGAGCTCTTTAGGTTCCATAATATATGGAAGAATAGACATGGGTTCCACACTTGAAACTATATTGACTGTGAACTTAACCTCTATATTAGGATGTGAGGTAGAGAAATATGTAGGAAATATGTCCCTAAAATGATCCACCATAGGGTGTAATTCTACATGATACATTCCTTGATCACTCATAAAGAGACTTTCTATTTGGGTGGTCACTCTACCTAGACTAGTACGCTTGGGTCCAAATTGACATGACAAGATATCACATTCTCCCTTATGGATATACATATTTACCTTATGTGATGTGAATGAAACTCAGGGGTTATAATAATCCATATATTATATATAATGAAAAATCCAATCCCTAACAAGAATGATGTCAAATTCAATCATCTCGAAGGGGAAGAAACTCAACAAGAAACTGTACCCACCTAGCTCAAGGGGAACTCTTGGATCTATATTATTCCATCTAATCATACACCTAATGGATTCTAGAGAGAATTAATTCTACAGAAGTACATAATTTAAACTCCTTGAAATTCTACACCTACTGAAGATACAAAAGAGTGTGATGCACCAATATAAAAAATGATACAATCTAATATATAGGCTACTAGAATAGTACATATAACCATTTATTACTCCTGACTCTTCTATTCAGTAATAGGCTACACTAAAATGATATGGGTGTAACAGTGGCCCTGAGATATTGCCTCACTATCATTGGAAGGTCTTCTTTAATTACTCTTAATCTATTAAGATTTACATTATCGACCACAACCACTGCCACCATAGTCTGATCAGCCTGTAGATGACCAAATCTGTATTTTCTATGGATTCACGAACCTTGTACCTAATATATTTGTTCATGTAGATTCCACCTCACACTATGATGATAGAAAATATCAACAAATTCACTAAAGCTGAACTATCTTATCACAATCTCAGCACTTGATCAGGTTCCTTATGCATTGAGGCTTCTTATGGCCCATCATGCCAAACTAGTGGCATGCCATTTAACTTTCAGTTTGTAATAACCACAACTAATGTATCCCAAAGCTGGTGCCTTACTTTTAGACAATGGCATAAGATATAAGGTATCACATCCCTATGGACTATATATTTTTGTAGTCATAGTAAACTAGAAACATGCATGAAATTCACATACATTTTAAAACATAAAATACATAGATAAGTTCATTGAGTCTACCATTATTCCCCCTTTTGTGTAACCCACCATATCATTCGTAACATACATATCAAAATCTAGGGGAAAAATAAAACATACAAATGGGGTGAGCTTAGATACATAGGAAGGGTATACATACAACAGATGATCTCATAAACAAGAATAAGTTATAGTGTTAAGGTGAATAACTGAAACATTTGTCATTTAATTAATATCCTTTTCATCATATGGCTAGAAAGGAAGATGATAATATAATTCCACATAAATAATCAAATTATAATGAAACATAAATAGGGATATTATAAAAGTCAAATAATCACAAGTAATATAAATAACTAATATCACGAAGAGGAGATACATAATTTGAGACATCATAAACAAAAAATCTAGGCTTCGACCATGAAACCATACAAAATCGAGAACGAAATTAGCCAAAACCCAAAATAGTTTGTCTCATGAGACCAATTGATGCATCAAGGGGCTACATCTTGCCCCACCTGGCAGTTTCTATGTCCAATTTATTCTTATTATTAATGGGTGAACACTAATGAACCTAAAAATTTGTATTAAAAACATGTATATGAAATGTGAATACTTTAAGGGTAAACTACAAATGGTATTCAAATAGCACATCTATAGTAAAATTGATTCATAAAAAATTCAATAAAATATGGTAAATGATATCATGAGAGATCAAATGATCCAAGAATATGATTCAAAAAATTATGTTGACATTGATGAAATCAAATTAATTGAGATCATTGAAAAGTTTCTGTAGAAAATAACTTTTAATCATTCCCATGTTTCCCATACCACTTTGAATTATTTGAATTATAAGCCCCATTAAATAATAGAATTAATGAAACTTAGTATGTGATGAGAATATAGAGATTCATTATAAATTCCTTGCCTTAAAAATTAAACAATCTTCGGTTAAGTCAAGAATTCACATTGAGTATCTATTCAGGTTTAGAGTTTTAGAGAATTTGTCCATAACTATTATATTATATATCAAATATTAAAAAGTAGAAAATTCTACTCAGTATCCATTTTTTCATAAAATAAAAACTCATAAAAGATTAAAAACAGTTATTTTCTTGAAAGAAATATTACTGAATACTTATTTTCTCTTACCCTTCCTTATACCGAGTGAAAAACATTTCAAAAACGTTGTATTTGCATAAAAAGATCAGTAAGGGTAATAAAATAAAGAATGAAAGATTAATTCATGAATACATACAAATCAATGAAATCATACTTTTCAGTATTAAAACATAATCTCTTTAACATACATCAAAAAATCATTACATTTACGAATATCACACAAAAATCATAAATCATAAAGGTAACGTGTGGCATCCATAACATACATACATTGTAGCTTTCAAATCTATGTAGGGAGTTACGTTTGAAATAAACATCATAGTATATTCCCTAAATCTCATAGGAGAATCATTAAGTTCTACTTCTATCACATTACCCAATGCATTGGAGAGCTATCTCGGGCTAACCTGTCCTAGTTTTATCATGAAACCACCCATATGCGTAAACAATTTCCAAGAACCATAACATAATCATAACACATAAAACAAACATAATGGAAAGATAAAATTTCCACATTTCAATCATAATATATTATTTCAAGATATTTAAATAACCAATTCTTTCTCCAAACCATTTTCGACACCAAAATACATAAAATGAGTATATGATATTTATTTTCATTTTAAAAACATTATGTCCTTTTAAGGAACCCAAATATCAAATAATGCTCGCGACAATGGAAATGTCATTATCACCATGTATGTTAAAAAGAAACATTCCCTTTTTAATTTAGTAAAACTCTACATAGAAAAAGAATACCTTTGAATAAAAGTAAAATTCAAATGGGTTTTTACACTATATAAATTAATGTTTTGTATAAATGAAAATATGCCTCAATGAAGGGAGATTGAGACAAAGTCTCTTACCTCGTGTCCGACATGACTCATTCATAATTTAATCTCCTGAATAATAAAGTGAAGAAAATTTATAATTTCTTCAAAACCTTTATCAAGTTTTTTATTTCTTTTATATCACTTATTACAATGTTATAAATTTTACATAATCATTTATGTTAATAATGGACATTTTGTTGATATTTGTTTGTTGAGTCAAAAATGTACTTCTTATAATTACATGTTTTCCATGTGGTCAAAAATTACATTATCTCTAGAATGATATTCATGATTTAGAAATCATATATATCAAGTATATATATATATATTGATAATTGTATATAACAATTGGAGATAAGAAATAATATTCACCGTTCATGGAGATGGTAAGCCGTACGTACACTTGAATGCTACTTTCATTTCTATTTCGTATTTAATGGAAAGAAAACTTAATGATACATATGTATATTATATTTAAAATATAATATCATATTTAATTTCATTAACTCAATACTTTATACATTCCATGTATGGCATGAATGAGTCATATCACATTGATAGGGCGGTAGTCCACACTTCATCAAATGAAATTATCGTATTTACCCATTATAGAAACTATAAAGGTATGATATAAATGATAAATAAATAATAATAGAGACAATATAAATGTAATATATATCATATATAAATAGAGTGGCATTATAATGGCCACCATGTGAGGCATTAGGAGATATTTGAACAATCATTGTTTCATGAGGCAATAGTTCGTCGTCCACAAAAACTGTATGTTTGTATCAATTAGATGGAGGTGTGAGGAAGTGTAGTTTGAATAATTCTTCTAAAGAAATTTTAGTATATTTAATATACTGGTTTTTTTATAAAATAATTGAATAAAAGGAGTTTAAGGAGTTTTCTATGGTAAATAAAATAAATGAACTTGATAGAAGACATTACCTTAAAATCTGGTAACTCAATTTTGTTTGAACCAAAAGACATTATTGAAATGCCTTCTCCCCAAAGTAAGACTTCAAGGTTTATTAGAGGGACGTTGAAAGCTTATTGGAGAATTGTTTGGGTGAGACAAAGGGCCTGAGAGGTGTGAGTAATGTGTTAGAGGTGGTAGCCTTTTATAAAATGGAGTAGGGGTGCTTTAAGAAATTTTGAAAGTATTATTTTATTATAAAATTATTTTTGGTTTCAAAATGTCCGAAACATATTTAATTTGAAGATAATGTTAATATATGTTGAAATAAAATCATCCAATAATAATTGGATAGGTTTTATATATTTTTTAATCCTTATCTTTTTTATTTGACCCTTTTGTTAATCTTATTTAACTTTTACCATGTCCTCTTATATATTCACACATTATGGTTAATATATTTAATATAAAATGAAAATCAATCCAAATGGATCATTAATGACATTTATAACATAATATATTTCAGTTGGAAAAATCTAATATTTTTTGGATTATTTTATCTTTTAATAAAATATTAATTGTTTTAAAAACCCATTTATGTCAATTTTTATACTATTCATATCATGATATTTTGAAAATCCATAATAACTTGATCAATTTGAAAAAAAATTATTTATTCAAATATAACAAGTCATAATCATCGATAAAATTTTTGGATGACATAAAAAGTTTCATAATAAATTTATTTTAATATTTATAAATAGATTTATTCAAAACGTTCATTAATGATGTAATCATTACATCATCATTTTTTCATAAAAAATTTTTATTTATCTGATTTATAAATATTATAAATAAACTTATATGATATAGGAAATATTTTTAGTTTTCTAATGACTATTTAGAGTCTAAAATATCACTCATATAACTGGATATAATTTTTTTTACTAAAACATATTTGTTTTTGTTACATTTTCTTTAACTTTAAATTAATTTTTATAATGTGTCATTTTCACTTACAATTGAGTCCATGGGGTCCCAAAATCGACCCATGGATGCCCATTGTTGAAAATTTATCATAAAATAGGGTTAGAAAACGTGTTTGGGTAATTTAATATTATTATAATATTATTTTTTACCCTTCTTTACTAGATTTACCCTTTAACCATAGAAAATAAAATATTTACAAAAGTTACTATTCATAAATTCTAAAAATAAAACATTCCTATTTATAAAATTTGGGTCTCCTAATTAGAAATATGGAATCTATTTTTCCAAATTCAAAACACAGATGTTTCAGAAATTAATATAAAACTAATTCCTGTTGTCAAACCCAAAAAGAGTTTTTTTAAGAAATAATAACTATCAAAAGATTGACATGTGTTTATGTCTAATGAAAAAGTGAAATTACATCCAACGACCAACATTGGATTAATTGGGAAAAATATAATCTGATTACAGTTTACAACCAAAAAAAATATTTACTACACATATAAATAAAATAGATTTAAAGTTAGTTTTGAATTAAAATTCATTTTTTTTACTATTAATAAAAAAGAACTTCATCATAAAAATACCAAAATTTTACCCAATGTATATTTTGGTATCCTGTTTTTAAATAAAAAGTTTATTTTGTAAAATGAATCATATTAATGTGAAAAAAACATGATTTAAAAGGGGTTCACCATCAAAAGGTGGTAAAAATAACTTTTAAAAAATACTATAGTATTTATGCTTAAAATTGGATTTTTTTCTCATTTTAAGCATCTAAAATATGTTGTATAAAAGTATAAACATTTAACAAACATGTATAATCCTATTGCAGTTAGTTATATTCATTCCCTCTAATACAAAGGCTAGGCGTTAACTACCATTTAAAATAACATTATATTATTATTTTTCCGTATGACTCAGCCTTGTGTGCAACATGAGAATTAGGAGAAACACATTGTAGTGTGTTGGGTATGCCATCAAGCATATAATCCACTTTAATGTAAAAATAATATTTAATTCAAAAATATTAATAAATATGAAAATTTTAAATTCTTTATTTACATCGGATGTTACATCCTTCCCCCATTTTGGGAATTGCATCCCCACAATTCTATTCACTTATAAAATAAGTGGGTGTATTTATCCCTCATTGTATTCCTGGATTCCCATGTTGCCTCTTAAACTATATGGTTTTTCCAAACCACCTTTACCTCAAGGATAACCTTATTCCGCTACACTTGCTCTCTTCAGTCAGGAATCTGGAGTAGTTATTCCTCATAAGAGATATTCTCTTCTAACTGAACGTCCTTTTGACTCAACACATGAGATGGATCCGGCAAATACTTTCTGAATATTAAAACAAGAAAAACATTGTATACATGGGATACACTTGTAGGTAAAGCCACTCTATAGGAAACTGATCTAACATTCTCAAGGATTTCATATGCTTCATTGAACCTCATACTCAGTTTTCTCTTCGTGAAAAAATGCATCACGCTTTTCCATGGAGAAAATTTGAGATATACATGATCAAATACCTTGAAAGAAAGATATTTCCTCTAGTTATCCGCATAAATTTTCTTCCACCTCTAAGATATTCTCATGTGCTTCTAAATCAGCTGATCTTTTTCTGCCATCTCTTCTACCAATTCTGGTGCCATCAACTTCCTTTCACCCAATTCATCATAAAAATCTGGAGTTCAACACCTCTTTCATATAATGCATCAAATGGATCCATCTATATAGTAGAATGAAAACTGTTATTATAAGAAAATTCAACCAACTAATGATGTTGGTCCTAAATTCCCTGGTAATCCATTTTCAAATCACGTAGCATATCTTCAAATGTCTGAATTTTTATTTGTGACTACCCATCTGGTAGAGGATTAAAATATGTACTAAAATTTAATTCGGTACCCAATGACATTTGAAGGCCTTTCCAAAAGTTAGAAGTAAACCTGGGATCATGATCAGATATAATAGAGAGGGGAACTCCATGCAACCTAACTATCTCTTTAACATACAACTGAGAAAGTTGATATAGAGACAAAATATCTCAAATAGGAAATAAATGAGAAGATTTAGTCAATCAGTCAACAATAACCCATATTTCATTATTACCTAGAGATGTCTTTGGTAATCCCACAATGAAGTCCATGGATATATTTTTCCATTTTCACTTTGGCACCGGTAAAGGCTGAAGCAACCCTTTCAGAAACTGTCACTCTACTTTAACATGTTGACAAGTCAAACACTTCACAATAAAGTTAGTAATATCTCTTTTCATTCAATACTACTAGTAATAATCTTGATGATCTCTTTACATCTTATTACTACTAGGATGATCTTGAAAGGGAGAACTATAATCATCACATGACAACTATTTATTTAACTCTGAATCACAAGGCACACATAATATCTTCCCAAACATCAAAATAAAATCTTTATCAATGTTAAATTCAGTTAACATATACTTCTGAACAAACTCTACCTTTTTCTAAAACTCACCGTATTCCTTCTCCTCTTACTTAATTCCGTTTGATAGAGATGATTTCACTGACACCTAAAACAAAACTGAGGAATCGTCTTCACCAATAAATTCTTTTCCAAATTTCATCAAATTTTTAATAAAATTATCTTTTTCAAAATGTAACATGGTTAATTTATCATTACTTTTTTGACTCAAAGAATTGACCACTTTATTTGAAATTCCCAGATGGTAATGAATCGTGCAATCGTAATCCATGATTAATTACAGCCATCTCCTCTGTTTCATGTTCAATTCTTTCTAAGTGAATATATACATAAAAATTGTGTGGTTAGTATATATTTCACATTTTACTCCATACAGATGATGCCTCAAAATTTTTAAAGAAAAAAATAGAATCTAATTCCAAATCTTGTTTAGGTTAATATAAATCATGAGGTTTCAACTCACGTGAAGCATATAAAATTACATGAGCATTCTGAATTAAGACACTACCGAGTCCTTTCAATGAAACATCACTATAGATAACAAACTCACTATTTCTGGAAGGTAATTCCAAAAATGGAGCACTCACCAATATTATTTTCAATTCTTGAAAACAACCATCACATCATCTTTTCAAGATAAACATAACAACTTTTCACGTTAAATTACTCATTGGGCTAGATAACTGTGAACAATTCTAAAAAAACCTTCTTTAATTGCCTAAAAACCCAAGAAAACTACATATCTCAGGTATATTTGTGGGTCTTGGACATTCTTAAACAACTATTGATTTACAAGGATCAATAATTATGTGATTTTTTGAAACACTGTGACAAAGGAATGATATTGTTTTAACCAAAACTCTCACTTCCTTAATTTCCCATACAATTTCTTTTCTTTTAATGTTTTCAAGACCAAACATAAATGAATTTCAAACTCCACTTTACTTTTAGAATATACCTAAATATCATCAATAAACACAACCACCATTTATCACTTGAGTCAACTGATACACCATTACAACAAACTATTCAATTATGACTCTGATCATCTCATGATGCGGATTTGGAAAGACAATTCCCTATGTATGCATTCCCAGTATAACTGCCCTATTTCTCCTATCACCAACCATTCTAAACATAGAAATATCTTAGGTGAACCCACTAGGTAATCTGTAAATTCCATATCATTTCAATTATATCATCAAATAATCCCTACTATAATACAGCCCAATAGCGACCGCCAAAAGCGGTCGCTATAGGTCTTTAGAGACCGCTTTTGGCGGTCGCATTTGCTCGATCGGTAAAAACCTTTAGCGACCGCTTTTGGCGGTCGCTAAAGGTCCTTTTAAAAATAGCTGGTTTCATGTTCCCGGGATACTAGGTGGGTGCGACGCCGGACACGCGGGAACTGTACAGTGGGCGCGAGGAGGAACCAGAGCTTGAGTCGTCGGCCATGGCGGACCTACGGCGGCCGGAGGGAGGGGTGGGTGTAACGACATGTGAAGGAGGGGTGGACGGAGGGTTGTAGGGTGATGGAGTGTGAGGGAGGGGTGACCGGAGCTGATGAGAGATGGCGATGGTGGTGACCGAGGGTGGTAGGGCGACGGCGGGGCGCGACAGCAGGCATCACCGGCGGCAGTGGTGATTTTGAGGAAGACAACAATGATGGGGCGGGAAAAATCCCGCCCATTTATTTCAGTATTAGCGACCGCCAAAAGCGGTCGTTAATACTTTCAATAGCGACCGCCAATGGCGGTCGCCCGAACCCAGAGGCGCAAAAACCAATTTTCCTAGTAGTGAATTTATGGATATTAATATAAGAATATCCTAACTCCTAAAGTTTTCTAAACTGACGTATGATTCCAACTATAAGGCCCCAGCCTTAAAGATTACATAAACCTGAGTTAATTCAAGAATTCACATTGAGGAACTTTTTAGGATTATTGTTTTATATAATTAGGCCATAACTATTACATTACATCACAAATATTACAAAGTAGACACTTTTACTTAGTATCCATTTTTTATAAAATAAAAATTATTAAAAGAAAAACTAATTCTTTTCATGATAAAAATCTTCTTCAATACTTCATTTCTATTAACCTTTTTATACCCCATGATTTCATTTAAAAAACATGGGATGAGCATAAAAATCTCAGTAACGGTTATAAAATAAAGAATGAAACGTTAATCCATGAATGCATACAAATCAATGGAATCATACTTTTCAATATTAAAACATAATCTCTTTAACATACCTCACAAAATCATTAGATTTTAGAATATCACATAGAAATCATAAATCATATAGGTAACTTGTGGAATCCATAAAATAATTACGTTGTAGGTATTACAACTACGTAGGGAGTTACGTTTGGAATACCCATCAAAGTATATTCCCTAAATATCTTAGAAGGAACATTAACATTTACCTCTATCATGTTACCCAATGCATTGGAGAGCTATATCAGGCTCACCCGCCCTAGGTTTTTCACGGAACCCCTAGTATGCATAAACAATTCCCAAGAACCATAAGATAATCATAACATTTAATATAAACATAAAGGAAATATAACATTTCCAAATTTCAATCATAATATCTTATTTCAAGATATTGAAATAACCGATTCTTTCTCAAACCATTTTCAATACCAAAATACATAAAAAGGGTATATAGTATTTATTTTCCTTCTAAAAACATTACGTCTTGTTAAAGAAGCCAAATATCAAATAATGCTCGTGGAAGCGGAAAGGGTGTTGTCACCGCAAATGTTAAAAAGAAACATTCCCTTTGTCATTTAGTAAACTGATACTTAGAAATAAATAACCTTTAAATAAAAGTAAAATTAAAATTGGTTTATACATCATATAAAATATTGTCGTGTATAAATCAACATATGCATCAATGAAAAGAGATTGAGACAAAGCCCCTTACCTCATGTCCGACATGAATCGTTCGTTCTTTAATCTCCTGAATAATAAACTAAAGATAATTTATACCTGATTTAGAACCTTTTTAAGTTTAATAGTAATTTTATATCAATTATTACCACATTATAAATGTTACACAATTGTTTTAGTTAATAACGGTCCTTTTTTAAATATTTGGTACCTGAGTCAAAAATGAACTTCTTATAATTACATGTTTTTTATGTGCTCAAAATTCTATTATGTACAGAATAATATTCATTATTTAAATATCATATATATCATATATATCCAGTATATATATGTATTTATAATAGTACATATCATTTGAAGATAAAAAATGAAATGCACCGTTCATGAAGACGGTAAGTCGTACATACATATAAATGCTGCTTTCATTTCTATTTTGTATTTAATTAAATGAAAAAATAATGATACACAAGTATATTATAATTATTGTATAATATAAAATATAATTTCATTAACTCTAACCCTTATACGTTCAAGATATGTTATTAATGACTCATATCACTTTGAAGGTGCAGTAGTCCGCACTTCCTCAAATGAAATTATCATATTTACCTATTATAGAAACCCTAAAGGCGTGATATAAATGAAAAATAATGAATCATAGAGACAATATAAGTATAATATATATAACATATAAATATAGTTCCATCATAAAGACCACCATGAGTGGTGGTTTGAGTTATTTGAACAATCATCCTTTCGTGAGGTAGTAGTTCGTCGTCCACAAAAACAGTATGTTCGTATCCATTACATAGAGGTTTGTGGAAGTTTAGGTTGAATATTTATCATAAAAACGTCCTAGTATATTGAGTATTCTGGTTCTGTTATAAAATTAAAATAATAAAAAGAGTTTAGGGGGTTGGATAATGAAAATAAAAGAAAATAACGTGAGAGAAGAGGTTACCTTTAAATCGGGTAACTCCCTTTTGTTTGAACCAAAAGGCATTATTGAAATTCCTTATGCCCAAATTATGGATTCCAGGTGAAATAGAGGGATTTTGGTAGATTATTAGAGGAAAGGTTGGACAAGACAAGGGTCTTGAGAGGTGTGAGTAATGGGTTAGAGGTGGTGTCCTTTTATAAGAGAATGGATGAGATCTTTAGGATGGTTTGGAAGCATTATTTTATTATAAATTTATTTTCCCTTTAAAATGGTCCAAAACTTATTTAATTAGATTATAAGGTTCATATGAGGTGAAATAAAATTGGACATATTTTGGATATTTTTGAATCCTTATATTTTTTATTTAACATTTTGTTACTTTTATTTAACATTTACCATGTCCTCTTATATATTCATTATACATGGTTAATATATTTTTACTATAACATTATAAGAGACCCAAAATAGCTCATTAATGACGTTTTTAACATTATATATTTCAGTTGGATAAATATTAGATTTTCACGATTAGTTTATCATTTAATAAAATATTAATTGTTTTAAAAACTCATTTTTGTCAATTTTTATACTATTCAGGTCATGAATTTTTAACAATCAATAACAACATGATATATTCGAAAAAACATCATTAATTAAAATATAAAAAGTCATAATCATACATAAAATTATTTTATGTCATAAAAGGATTCTAAATAAATTTATTTTAATATTTATAATCTCATATATTTAAAACATTTATTAATGAGATAATCATTACATCTTCATTGTGTCAAAATTAAATATATTTATATGATGTATAAAAATTATAAATAAATTACAATGATGTAAGAATTTTTTTTAATTCTAATGATAATTTACATTCGAAAACATCACTTATTTAACCCAATATGAAAATTGTTTTACTAAATGATATATGTTTTTGTTACATTTTCCTTACCTTTAAATTGGTTTTTATAAAGTGTCATTTTCACATACAAGTGGCTCCATGGGGTCCCAAAATCAACCCATGGATTCCCATGGATGTAATGTATCATTAAATTGGGTTAGGCTACGTGTTAGGGTAATTTAATATTTTTATAATATTTTTTTACCCTTATTTACCGGATTAACCCTTTAACCATAATAAATAAAATATTTACTGAAGTTACTATTCATAATGCCTAAAAATAAAAGATACCAATTTACACAATTTGGACCACTTGATTAATAATATGGAATCCATTTTTACAAAATCAAAACACATAAGTTTCAGAAATTATTTTAAAATTAATTCCCGTTGTCAAAACCAAAATGAGTGTTTTAAAAAAATAATAACTATCAAAAGATTTCACGTGTTTATGTCTCATTAAATAGTAAAATTACATAAAATGACAAAAAATGGATTAAATTGTAAATATATAATATAACTACACATTAAAACTAATTAAAAATATAGTCTAATCATATAAATAAATTAGATTAAAAGGCGGGTTTGAATTAAAATGTAGTATTTTTAACTATTCATAAAAAAATGAACATTATCTGAAAAATACCAAAATTTTACCCAAAGGATATTTTGATATCCCAATTCCAAGGAGAAGGTTTATTTTTTAAAATGAAACATATAAAATTGAAAAATGATGGATTTAAAATGGGTTTTCTGTCAAAAGGCTTTAAAACTAACTTTTAAAAAATATTAGATTATTTATGCTTAAAATAGGATTCATTCTCATTTTAAGCCTTTAAATTTTATTGGATAACAGTAAAAAATTTAACAAACATGTAAAATCATATTTTAGTTTGTTTTTTTCATTCCTTCCAATTCAATCGTTAGGCGTTAACTATAGTTTAAAATGATGTTGTATTAATATTTTTCAGTATGACTCAGCTTTGTGTGCAATATGAGATTTAAGAGTAACCCATTGTTGCATGTTGGGTATGCCATCGAACGTAGCATCCCCTTTAAAGTAAAATTAATATTTAATTAAAAAATATTAATGAATATAAATTTTTCATATTCTTTATTTACTTGGGATGTTACATTCATGATATATAATTCTAATTAAATTAGGTTTATAACATTACTCTATGACTAAATAAAATTAAATTGAGACGAAATCACTTACCATGATCTATTTTTAGTTGAAAATTATTTAACAACATGTAAAATGGTATTAAAAATGTTATTAAATTATAATATGAGCATAATAAAGCTTATAATATCACATAATAAATTCATATAAAATCTCATTACCCTTTTTTTAATAATATTCCATTGTTTTATCTATTTTACAAGTTTATTTCCTTTCTTTTTTATTATTTTTTGAATTGTTACTTATTGTAACTACCAATTAGATCATAATTTCATCATCTCCATAATGAAAAAAATGATTTAAATATTATATAAATAGAGTATATATGTATTTTTAATAATCCATAATACTTTGATATTATAAATTAAATGCACCATCCATGGAGGTGGTATGTCATACACACGAATGAATTCTACTTCCATTTCATTGTCATATTTAAAAGAATGGAAAGTAAATGATATATAGGTATATAATAACTCAAGTTTTATATTTCATCCATATATTTCACATATTATTATTAAAAACCTTCCATAATTTATTCAATGCATTGCATGAATGACTGACACCACTTTGATGAGGCGGTAGTCCACATGTCGACAAATGATGTTATCCAATTTCCACAAATGGAGATAATAAAGGTATGTGTTACCTGAAAATTAAAGAAGAATAATTAAAATATAAATACTATATATATATCTTATATAAACTATTAATTCATCATTATTACATCCTTGATACCTAGTAAATGGAAGAACGAACAACATTGGTTCATGAGGTGGTTGTCTACCGTACACACAAATGATAACTTCTTATCTGATTTGATGGATGTGTCTGAATGTTTAGGTAGAAATCATAGAATAAAAACATCTCATTATATTGAATATACTAATTTTATTATATAATCATTAAATAAAAAAATAAGGGGTTAAGGATGAAATAAAAGAAACAATTTCAATGACGAACGTTACCTCTTCTTTGGGGATATCTATTTTATTTTCACAAAATGACATATTTGGTTTTATTTATTAAAACATTTTGTATAATTTGGTGAATTTATGTAATTAGGAAGGATAAATGGGAAGGTTTTTGTTGATATATAAGGCTCAATGTGGTTTAAAGAAGTGAGAGAGGATGTTTATTTTTATAATTTTTTAGGGATAATTTTAGAAAATAAAAAATTATTAAATAAATAAAATATAATTTCCAACTAAAAATGGATTTTATTAGGTTACATTAAATATAAGATAAGAATGAGTCTAGGTAATATAAACCAATATCTTTTATATATTCCTAGGTCACATTCTTACCCATATCCTTTTTCATTAAACATTAGTTAAACCCTTTTACCTCTTAGAGTGATGACATGTGTTTTTACTCAATGAAGGTTAATATCATTACTAAAAAATTCCAAGTGAACCATAAATGTGTAATGGATAAAATTTTATACTAAATCTAAATTCTTTGAAGTTTTTTTATATTTTTATGAATTTTATTTCATTTAATAAAATATTATTATTTTTTGCATACCATTAATGTCAATTTTGACACTATTAATTTCCTGACTTTATAATAAATATATATAAACTAGATAACATGAAACCAAAAATGTTAATAGAAATTTAATAAGTATATTAATTCTTGAAAAATCATGAATGGAATTAATAAAATATATTTTTTTCATTTTTAATTACATTTTTTTGATATGTCCATTAATTAAACAATTAGTACATCATCATAGTAGAAGACATAAATTTAATTAATTGTTTATTAAAAATTAAATATAAATTTCAATGATTTAGATAAAAATTTTACTTTCCAATTGCAATTTATAATCAAAGGCATATTCTGAATAACCATATATAAAAAATTTATTACTTATTAGGAAAATGACTATGACATATTTGAATTTCCATATAATAAAATACTAAAAAATGAATAAACCCATCTATTTGGATATAAGAGGCCATTAAATATGCTGAAGTATTATTTTGGACGAAAAAAACTTATCGAAAAATATTAAAACTTGTGCTAGGGTAATTTTATAATACTTATAATATAATTTTACCATTAATTACCTGATTTAACCTTAACCATAGAAATTTAAAAAAATTAATGCTAATAATCATATTGTCCAAAAATAATATTAACTCATTTTAATAATTTTGACCCACTATTTTAAATATTGAATTTGTTTTTCAAAATTCAATACACATATGTTTCAGTATTTAATTTAAAACCAATCTCATAGTGAGAATGGGAAAATGGGCTTCTAATGTGAAAACATTCAAAAATATAAGTGATTTTACAAAATATATCAATGAAAAATTGGTTCAAATGACCGAAATTGGATTAAAATATATAAAATTGATCTAATAATATATTAATACCAATTTAAAATATAATTTATGGCTGTATATTTTTTATAAGAAAAATTGTAATCAATTAAAATCCAATATTATTAACTATTCATCAAAACAAAACATATCAGGAAAATATCAAATACTCAACCAAAGAAATTTTGATATTCCTATTTGAAGGAAAAAAGTTTATTTTTTGGATATAATTTATAAAAGTTTTAAAAAATATATTTCAAACCAATGTGGCATCAAAATAATGAAAAACTGGTTTTTTAGAAAAAACATATTTTATATGTAAAATTGGATTTGTCATTATATATTGTCTATATAAATAATAAGATTAATTTAAAACATTTTATTTAATATATTTTATAAATATTTCATTAAAATAACCCAGAAATTTGTATTTTTATTTTATTGTTATAAAACACACTTGGGAGCATTTAAATAGTTTTTTATAAAAATATTTCCTTTATATTAAATTAGTTTTTATATATATTTATAATTAATTTGAAAATAATTAATTAAATAATATATATTCATAATTTAGTTAATTTTATTCATAACCATCAATTTAACGACTAGGAGATAATTTCATTTTAAATAATAATATTAATAACATATCGTGGTTCATTTATGCTCTGTGTTGTATGAAATGTACCCTATATAAAAGATTAACATTAAAATAATACATACTATAAAATATTGGGGTGTTACATTATCCCCTCGATCAATAAATTACTTCCTCCCAATTTTAAATTTCACATAAAAAATGATAGCATATGAGTATTCCTTTTCAGTAAGTCCACATTAGAAATAAAACATCCTCCTAATAAGAGGTAATTAGAAATTCCAAGAATAAGAAAAATTTATTCTTATAAATAGGACAACATTAGTGGAAATTAAAAAACATGGCATGTAAGAGAAATAAAACCTTCATGTTCTAATATAATGTGATAAAGAACTTGGTCATGATAATGTTAACAATCACAGAACTGAAAATCAATGATTGGTTAAAAGGATATTCATTTATTCGTATGAAAATTAAAGAAGATAATGTTTTTTTTTCAAAATTCATTTAAGAAGGTTACGTAATTAAATTAATTTCTATAATAATTACATAATGAAATATACTATCTTGACATGTAGAGTTTCATCCTTTAATCAATTTCCACTACAAACATTTCCTTTTCTCCAAACCATGAGTATTTAAGATTATTTTTTCATGCTTAATGAATTTAAATTTTCAATTATGGTTCAAAAAATCCACAAATGTATAACTATCTATTCCACCATTTTTTATAGTTTAAGAAAATCCAAAATGGGGATAAGATAAGATAATTCCAAAAATAGTAACCATATATATAATGAAAAAACCATAATATCTAAAATTAAAAATTAATACTCAATGTTCAACATAGATCATTCTGAAAAAATCCTTTTAAAAAAATAATCTAGAATAAGACTGAGACATAAAAATCAAAAGGATGTGATAATATATTCAACCTAAGAACATAAATCACTCTTAATGTCTTATACAAGAAATTTAACTTCCTAAATCACATAATCTCAAATATATGATGAAAATTAATATAAATAACTTGAATAGAGATAATTTTTGAATAAAATCATATTCCAATACAAAATATAATTCAACGTATATTCCTAAAAATTTTATATTTACCTGAATCATACAGGATTTCTAAAATAGAAATCAAATTCTGAAATAACACTAATCACTTAATCATCGAATAAATATGTAATCCTATGGTTATCTATTGGATAATTTTTTTCCTTAAATGTAAAATTACCTTCATCCATTATATATTTAAAATAAAAAAAGTATCATGATAATGACGACATCCCCTAGGAAATTGGTAGTTGATACAAACATGTCTCCCTTCAATTGTGTTTTCAAACCAAGCAGTTTTACAGGATGTGATGGGTTTTCAACCAACCAATAGGGTTTCAATTATCTAAAATTATATTAATATTATCCAATGATGTGATATGAATAATAAAAAATAAATTAAATATATTTAACATTAAAGAAATATTTTAAAGAAAAAGGTTATTAAATATGTTTCATTTTTTATTCCCAATAATACCCATATGTACATTATAATCAAAGATTTTATTAACCCTAATAGTTACTCATACCATTTAACAGATGTGGATAGAATTAAATTCCATTATTTCCTTAAATAACCTTTTCAAACATATTAAAATGAATGGGTTTTCTTCTCAAATACATGTTTTCCTAAATCTAGTTCCTAATGTTTCTACTAAACACGGTCTAATACCAACTATAATGACCTTGAACCCAGATGTCCAGATTTAGTGCCATAAATTATTACATTGTCATAAGATAAAAGGAACTACATCCCAATTGACCGAATGGTTCTGTAGTGGTAGTAAATAAGAAACATACATGCAATTCACATTTCATTTTATAACTTATAGTACACCAAGAATTTCTTACAATATTTGAATATTCCTGTAAGAGTAACCATTAATATCAGTCATAACATACTTCTCAGAATCCCATGGAACGTGAAACAAGTGAAATGTGTGATCTCAGATTCCTATTAAGGGTACACATATATAATATTCTATCATAAAAACGTATAAACAATTATGTCCTTGAAATTAATAGTCATTATTTTCATTTATTCAATAATATGGGAATAATATGAAAGGAAATAAATACGATCAAAATAATTCCATATAAATAATAACATGATAATGAAACATAACCATGGATATTCTAATACTCGAATAATCACATGTAATATCAATAAATAATTTCATAATTATGGAATACATAATGTGAGACATCATAAACAAATCATCATAGCTTTAGGAAAGTCACGATAAATAATAGGGTACGACATTACCCAAAACCCAAACTAGAGTTTCTCATGAGAACAACCAATGCATTGAGGTGATTCATCAGGAAACACCAGATACATACTAAGTCCAAATCATTATCTTATGACAAAGGTGAAACATAATCAACATTAAAATTAATATTAAAAACTAGCATACGAAATGTGAATAAATTTACCATAAACTATGAATTGTTTAAAAATAAAACATCCAAAATCAAACTGAATCATAAAAAATTGAACAAAATTTGGTAAAATATATCATGAGAGGAAAAATAAACTAAACATAGTATTCAAAAAATAATTTTTAAATAAATGAAAATACATTAAATGAGATCATTGAAAAATTATTGAGGAAAATAATCTTTAATATATCCAATGTTTCCCTTACCACAATGAATTTTTTTTCATTATAATCCCTATGAAAGAATAATATTATTGAATCTTAAATTATCATGAGAATAAGAGTATTTATTAAATATCTTGTCAATGAAACTAATTGTATAACCTTACAATAATCATCAATGAAATGACTTGGAGATGAAATCCATTACATTGTTCATTCCATTAGTTGAACATTATTTATTCTCTTGTATAATGTTTTTAATAATTTTTTTAACTTATACCAGAACCATATTCATATTTATAATATCTTTTATCAACTTCTTATAAAATATCATTACCCATTTGTTATCAATGTAAGAACCTGGACATGAGCCTCAACCCAGTTGGTGAGGTATCTGTTACTGCATCCATGAGACCCAGGTTTGAAACTAGGCAGAGGCATATTTCTGGGTACTATAGCAGGCACTATGTGGGGTTGTAGTAGTTATTGTAGCCTGTACTATTTGGTATTTTAGCAGTAATAAACTATTTACCTTAGGCCACCGGTTAGGGCTTGGAGTCCTTAAGGACTTCGAGCCACCATGGCCTTCGGGTCAGTAGAGCATTCAGGATACCTCAAGCCCATCAGGCCACATGTAGTTTCACTAGACAGACTCTACAAAAAAAGGAACAGCCCCATAAGAGGATTCAGAGCAGTCACACTCACTATAGTAGAACCAATGGATTGGGATAGAATGAGAGGGTATGGCTATGCCATCAGGACCAGCTTTTTCTTGCACGGGATGCTTTGCTAGATGACCATGCGAAGGTGTAGAGCTTCCAAAATGATGCAGATGTTGGGGATGGGCAGTTCCTTGTGGTTATAGTTTTCTGGAATTCCTTAAAGACATTTGGGTCATTTAATGTCTCTTAAGCCTATGATCCTTGTAATCACTGACCCTACAGGCCATGTAAGGGTTCCCCCTCATTCTTTGAAAGGGGGTTTATCAAAAATCAATAAAAATGTGACGTTCGGGCCATTTAGGAATCAATTTAAGAATCCAGATATTTTTTCAGGTATATATCCTGAATTCAGGTAGTTTTTTAGGAATAAAATATTTTTTAGAAATTTTCTAAGTACATACCATGTAGGGGCTATGTAATTACCTTGTACATGGCTGTGTAGGTGACCTAGTAGACCGTCTAATGTAGGATCCAATTTAGGCTAGTACACTGTGTGTAGATTAAATTAAAACACCATGTAATTTTCATTTTATTTGATTAGTTGCAGTGGGGGCATGTCTTATCACCAGAACACTCTTCTTATTCCCGTGTCTCGTACAGGAAAATGACGCGGACCTATGATCTTCGAGCTCATCATATTCCTTCATCTGAGCTCTGATTGAGATGTCACCGGGTGGGTTGGATTCCCACCATGATTTCACATATTGTAATGATTTATACTCTCTCTTGTGTTATTAGGGGTTGATCATTTTTACCCTTTTGTAGATATACTGTAACACCCCAAGATTTCATAGTGTGTTAGTTCTTAAAAATAATTCAATAACTTTCACTACATGCAACACAAAGTTCAAGCACACCATTACTTACCAAACAAGCCGTTCAAAAGAGGTTATGAATAGTATTAGATAAATTTTAATGTTTACATAATCCTTATAATTTTAGAATCCATATTATGAGTTTCTTAGATATAATGCAAGAACAAATTCATTTTCAGTATTGCACTTTTATCAACTTTAATAGTGAACCCTTTTTAAATACTATATTTTAAACTTTTTGACTAAATGGGGACATCAAAAATTTAAAATGAAACATCCCAAGCTTCTACGGTACGCTTCTCTTTGAATAATGTGATAGCGTGTGTTGTACGCAACACCGAGTTCTAACAACCAATTAAACTAGCCGTTATGAATAGTAATAACTACTTTTTAAAATTATATATATTTTATATTTCAAAATGGACTTCATTTTTGGATTCGGAATATCTAATTTAGCCTAAGGTGAAATTTTGGTACTTTTCGGATAACTTTCATATTTTGATGAATAGTGAAAATTACTAAATTTTAATTAAAAACAACTTTTTTAATCCAAATAATTAATAGTGATAAATTATGAATTTGAGTGGTTTTAAAGTATATTTAGAATATATTTTTACTATTTAATATAATTTTGGTCATTGGACATAATTTTACAATTAAACCGAACATAAACAAGTGTCAATCTTTTGATAGTTATTATCTCTTAAAAACACGCTTTTTGTTTTGACAGCGGGAATTAATTTTAAATTAATTTCTGCCACTTCTGTGTTTTGAATTTAGGAAGATGGATTCCATATTTGGAATCAGGATGTTCAAATTGTGTAAATATGTAACTTTTATTTTTAGACATTTTGAATAATTACTACGGTAAATATTTTATTTACCATGGTTAAGGGTAAATCTGGTAAATAAGGGTTAAAAAATAATATTATAATAATACTAAATTAACCTAAAACGTGTCTTAACCCTATTGGTTGATACATGGTCGACCATGGTCATCTTTGTGTCAATTTGGGGACCCCATGGATCCACTTGTAAGTGATAATGACACTTTATTTTAATTAAGTTAAAATGAATACAAAAATGACACAAGCATATATCTTTTAGAAAAACAATTGTTACATAGGGTTATATATGTTGGTTTTTAGATTATAAATATTAATTATAAATATAAAAAGATTTCCTACATAATGATATTTTATTTATAATTTTTAGACATTATATAATTTATTTTATTTATGACACAATGATGATGCAGTAATTACTATAATAGTGAAAAATTAAACTAATTGAAATTATAAATACCCAAATAAATATAATATGAAACTTTTAATGAATTAAACTAATTTTCTAGGATAATATGATATATTAGGATTGATTTAATTGACTTTGTTCTAAGTAATCAATCTGTTATGAGTTTCACAAAAATCAACTATTGAATAGTGTCAAAATTGACATAAAAGAGTTCTTAAAACAAATATTATATTCTTAATTGATATTAAATTCCTAAAAATTTAAGGTTCGGCCAAGAGACTTATATCATGATAGGTCCATCATTAATGTACCACTTGGGGGTCTATTGGATGTATATAGTAAGTTTATTAACCATATTATATAAAAATACAAAGAGACATTGTAAAAGTGAAACTAATTAACTTAGAGTTAATACTTAAAGATAAGGTTAATATAAGTACCCAAACCTGTCTAAATTATATTGGTTGAGTGGTTTTCGACCTATCCCCACCTTAACCTTTGAATAATAAGCTTTTGAGCCATTAGAAACCGAATATGAATTTATTATAAATTAATATTTCTAGCTTTTCCAAAGGTGCCCCTCACCCCTCTTATAAAAGGGCACTCCTCCTTCTCATTTCTTCACACCTTCAAAGCCTTTTGGTTCGGCCAAACTCTGCCCAAATACTCTCCCAACATCCCTCACTACATCCTAGAGGCCTTAGTTTGATCAGAAAGCCAACCTAAGGAGCCCTTTTGATCAAATCAAAAGGAAGAACCCGAAGAAGAGGTAATGATTTCACCACCCTTCTCCAAGTTCATTTCTTCTTCCACTTCTTCTTCCTTTGTTCTTAAATTATAAAATAATAACTCCAGTATCTCACATATACTGTGATGTTATTATAAATATGGTACAACCAAATTCAGTATTCTATCCACCCTTTTAATAACATGTCACCATATGTGCGTACGTACGGACTACCGTCTCCACGTCGTGGTGTAATTGTTATTCAATATAATATTATTTGGATGGGTATAATAATTATGTTTAACTCATGTAAATAATAAATATAACATGTTAATGATTCTGTATATATGATATACCATACATTTATATATTATTTTAATATCAAAAGAATGATATTGTCGCTCGTGCGTACGTACGGACTACCGTCTCCACGAACGCGATGAGATTCATTCTCCATCGTATCCATTCAAGTATAATTATCATTTGATGATTTAAAAATGATGTTTAAGGACTTGATATCATTATGGATATGAATAAGATACAACAAACATGGCTTATGTAACAAAACATATAAAATAAAATGAGTAAGTTAACACCCGAAACGACGATAATTCTAAGATATTATTAACAAATCAATGTTAAAAGATCATATATGATATCATATTAATATATATGATTCTTGTATAATTTAATAACAATTATTTCACCATTATACAGGAGGTTAAACTACCCCAACCAAGGAAAAGTACAAGGTAAGGGTTATTTCACAATCTCTTCATTATCCGAGGTTGTTTATATGTAATAATCTACTGGGATCTCTTTATCATCCACATCCATGTTTCTTAAAAATGTATTTCAAAAAAAATTTACTATTTAATAGAGTTTTAGTTAAAGTCATTTATACCCTTTTTGACTTTTATAAGTGGTTTATAAAGGAATCTTTCCGTCGTTTTTAAAACAAGGTCCTTTTTAACCTTTTCGACAGAATTAAGGTAAGAATGTTTTTTTAACTTATACGGCGGGTTCGGCTATTTTCCACCATTATAAAATCTTCAAAGCTTCCCTTACAAGCTTATGAGAATATTTTCAAAGAAAAAGTTTTATTTTATATGGATCTTAAATGATTTCAATATAAAAAGAGATATTTCTTTTAAAAGAATTTTGATTTCATCTATGTCAACATCCTTTGATGGATTTTACGCTTATTTGAAGTTGATTTATTGTGATACAAAACTTCTATATTGTATTGAAGGTTTTGTGGTATGTTTGACTGTGGATGTACTATTTTTATACCATTCATAGTTTATGGTGAAATTATTGACATTTCGTATGCTAGTTTTAATACGAATGTTTATGTTATGTTTAAACCTTTTCATATGGGAATGCATTGGACTTAGTAAGTGACGGGTGGAGCCCGCTATAGATCCTCGATGCATCGGTAGGTCTCATGAGACAAACTAGTGTCTTGGCACAAGGCCTTGAAAAAATCTTATTTGTAGTCTTGGCACGAGGCCTTGACTATGTGGTTATGATAGTCTGGCATTATGCATTCCAACATTATGAAAGTGGTTATTTATTTTTGCATGTGATTATTCGATTAGTAGAATATCCATGTGAATAAGTAAATGGAATTATTTCATTTTATTTATGCCATATCATGTTGAAAGTTCATATTTAAAAGGCTTTTGTTTTAGTTATACATTGCCTTAAATGTTTATTCTTATTTATGAAAGTTTCTGCTATATTGTTATCCTTACTGGGCATTTGAGCTCACCCCTTTTCTATGTTTTATTTTTCCAAGGATGTGAAGAAGTAAGTTATGAATGACTTGCAGGGATTTTATGAGGGGTTAATAGTGTGGATTGTGGAAACATTATGTTGTTGTAGTAGTTTTTCATTTTATGATGTAATGTAAAACTTATGAATATATCTAGTGTTTCCAAGGCTACTAAACCAATCGGTCTTTCGAGATTTGATCTTTCTTGTGATCATGCCAATGTTATGTAATAATGCACTGACTCTGGGTAGCTGGGGTCGGGGCGTTACAGTTGGTATCAGAGGAAGTTTAGTACAAACCTTGGAAGCTAGATTTAGATAAACTCTGATTAGAGCACGTAGACCTAAGATGAACTTTGAGGATTAGTATAGAAGAACTTCCTAGAATTTTGGTATTGTAGAGATTTTGTGAGTTTTCCAGGCAATACATCCCTGTCTGGATACGAGCAGGTAGAGGCGGCTCTGGCACAGATGTACCTAGGGGTAAAACCCGAAAACACCGCTTTGAGCTAGACTCGAACGGGAACTGGTGCACGACAACGGGCTTTACTGCACTCTTGGTTACGACACTCCTGGGGGATATGCTTAGGATAACTCTCATTTTCTTTACAAATCATTTTGAAGGGATTATGAGTATATACTTCCTCAAAGAAAACATTCTTATGATTATGGATTATATCCATAAATAGTTCAATTTATGTTAAGTGTTTTATAAGTATGGGATTATGTATTTTGATTCATAAATTGATCTAGTTTATGCCATTGTTTATAAATGGCGCCTAGTGGAAGAAATGGAAACCGTATCAATGCACGCACTCCATGTAGGGATTTCCCTCCTGCTCAAGATAATTATAGTGGGGCTGGTGATGCAACTGGTGCTGATCAGCTAATCACCATACTGGGACAACTTACTCAGGTTATGAATAATAACCTTACCCGTATGGAGCACCC
The DNA here is from genome assembly GCA_963277665.1 of Viscum album. Classification (NCBI taxonomy): domain Eukaryota; kingdom Viridiplantae; phylum Streptophyta; class Magnoliopsida; order Santalales; family Viscaceae; genus Viscum; species Viscum album. Next base: position 1,048,309,138 of record OY728141.1, on the reverse strand, counting down.
TGATCCGCAACGTGGAAGATCAATGTTAGATCGATTCATGAGGCAACAACCACCAACGTTCAATGGGAATACAAATCCCTTAGTAGCTGAGCAATGGATATTTTCCCTAGAGAAAATATTTCAGGATTTGGGGAGAAGTGAAAGGGAAAAAGTTATCATGGCAGTTTACCGCCTCACTGGAGATGCTGATCAATGGTGGTCATTGATTAAAAATACGAAGGAAGATGATGAAGTATCAAATATGGAATGGAGGGAGTTCAATGATCTGTTTTTAGAAAAATACTTCCCTCGCGACCATCGAGCAGATATGGAAAGGCAATTTCTGAGTTTGAGACAAAAGGAGGATGAGAATGTCACAAAGTATGAGGTTAACTTTACAAGGTAAGTGAGGTACGCTAGTGATTATATTCGTTACCCAAGAAGTAAGATTGATCGTTTCTTTGATGGGTTAAAACCATTTCTCCGTCGAGCGTTAGTCTCACAATCCTTTTCATCGTACGAAGACATTGTCTCATGTGCTATCAAGACCGAAAAGGAAATCTCTAAGTCTTATGACTTTAAAGCAAAGCAAGAGAAGAAGATACCTGCTGATCAATCTGGGAATGGAAATAAGGGGAAGAGGGAAAAGAAGAATTTTCTCATATGTGGTAACTGTGGAAAGAAACACCCAGGAACTTGCCTGAAAGGAATGGGAGTTTGTTATAAGTGTGGAGGAAAAGGGCACAAAGTACGTGACTACAAGGGTAAGAAAATGGTTTCAAATGTACAATGCTTCATTTGCAAGGAGTTTGGACACTACGCGAACCTATGTCCCAGTCAGCAGACTATGGCTCAAATGATGCTATTGGATAATAATTAAGTTATGATACTACCACAGATGAAGAGGAATGATTAGAGTTCTTATGTTGATTATGTCAATTGAGTGTTGTATCAACAATGTACTTGTTATAATAATTATGGAGTATATAAGGATTGTACTGCAGTACTATTTCATTAAGGACTTGAGATTGTGTGGAACAAAGAAAAGTGACTCATTAGCAGGATAGATTTTTGGAAAATATATGGTTGAGAGAATGATAAACCATAATATAGTTCTGATACTGAGGTAGTGATTTTGGAATAATATGTGATTGTTTTGGATAAATTATATTGGATATTCTTTACTACCTTGGAACTGATTAATGATTTGTATATTCCATCATTGTTGGGGTTTAAAACATTTTTGGATTAATGAAGTATATCCAGCATTCTATATGGAATAAGGGAGCATGAATGTAATCAATAAGGAATATGGTAATACATGATGAAGGTATTCATATTCTATTACGGGGTAAAAAGGATCTATATTATTTTTACCTTCCTTATGAATGTTGGACTGTGTGTTTGGATAGAAGTATTTTGGATAGTTCTAGTTTGGATTATTTTGGATTGCCATAAAAGGACAACCCGGAGGTCGGGCGGCAGCCCGTCGCGTCCGGTAAGGCTGCGAGAGTTGAACCCGCAACCAAAGGGCGACAAGGGTGTATAACCTACCACTATCCCACGAGATTTCCTGGATTAAATAAAGTAGTTTTTTAAAAGATCTGGTAGATGAATTATAAATTCGTTTATTTTGGAACCCTCTATGAATAGTATAAATAGAATTTTTTTTACGAGTGATTGATGAGTTTTGGTAGAAATTTATTAATGGATAAAACCCTAATTATAAACTAAGTTTGTCTCCTTATGATCTTAGCCAATCTCATAAATAAATTCCTCATCATTAATAAAAGGAACTTAGAACAAAAATGTTGTCCTAGATGGTACCTTAAATCATCACTAATTTATGGCTTTGGGATTGTTGGCCTTTTTATAGCCATGTTCTCTACCACTCTCCATCAGATAATTGGTGGTTAGATTTATCTTCCATATCCATATTTTACTACATGGAACCCTAGTTTGTGTTATTTTCGGTAATCTTCATACTTTCGACTCTTTATTTTAAATAGAGGCCTCATTAATTCATTTTTCGATGTGGGATTTCAACTAAGATATTTTGAAACGTCAAAAATGTGTTATCCTAATACCCTATGTTTTGTTGAACAGATGGTATTTCAAATCATCATAGATTGATGAATTTAAGGACCTCAATTTTATACTTGTTTGTAATTGATGACCTCAATCACTACCTATAAATATTTACGTTTTTCCTCCAATTATATGTCTCAAATTGCCACCAATGTTCTCCTAATCGAGATCATAATTTGGTGGTGACCCTTTGATTTCTCTTTTCCTCATATTAAGACTAAATTTTAGTAACCCAATTTCCGATGTGGGGTTTCCCACAAATATATTATATATTTTCAACCTTTTATTTTCGAAGAACAATTTCAAATTGCGAGGACGCAATTTATTGAAGGAGAGGAGAATGTAACACCCCAAGATTTCATAGTGTGTTAGTTCTTCAAAATAATTCAATAACTTTCACTACATGCAACACAAAGTTCAAGCACACCATGACTTACCAAACAAGCCTTTCAAAAGAGGTTATGAATAGTATTAGATAAATTTTAATGTTTATATAATCCTTATAATTTTAGAATCCATATTATGAGTTTCTTAGATATAATGCAAGAACAAATTCATTTTCAGTATTGCACTTTTATCAACTTTAATAGTGAACCCTTTTTAAATACTATATTTTAAACTTTTTGACTAAATGGGGACATCAAAAATTTAAAATGAAACATCCCAAGCTTCTACGGTACGCTTCTCTTTGAATAATGTGATAGCGTGTGTTGTACGCAACACCGAGTTCTAACAACCAATTAAACTAGCCGTTATGAATAGTAATAACTACTTTTTAAAATTACATATATTTTATATTTCAAAATAGACTTCATTTTTGGATTCGTAATATCTAATTTAGCCTAAGGTGAAATTTTGGTACTTTTCGGATAACTTTCATATTTTGATGAATAGTGAAAATTACTAAATTTTAATTAAAAACAACTTTTTTAATCAAAATAATTAATAGTGATAAATTATTAATTTGAGTGGTTTTAAAGTATATTTAGAATATATTTTTACTATTTAATATAATTTTGGTCATTGGACATAATTTTACAATTAAACCGAACATAAACAAGTGTCAATCTTTTGATAGTTATTATCTCTTAAAAACACGCTTTTTGTTTTGACAGCGGGAATTAATTTTAAATTAATTTCTGCCACTTCTGTGTTTTGAATTTAGGAAAATTGATTCCATATTTGGAATCAGGATGTTTAAATTGTGTAAATAGGTAACTTTTATTTTTAGACATTTTGAATAATTACTACGGTAAATATTTTATTTACCATGGTTAAGGGTAAATCTGATAAATAAGGGTTAAAAAATAATATTATAATAATACTAAATTACCCTAAAACGTGTCTTAACCCTATTGGTTGATACATGGTCGACCATGGTCATCTTTGTGTCAATTTGGGGACCCCATGGATCCACTTGTAAGTGATAATGACACTTTATTTTAATTAAGTTAAAATGAATACAAAAATGACAAAAGCATATATCTTTTAGAAAAACAATTGTTACATAGGGTTATATATGTTGGATTTTAGATTATAAATATTCATTAGAAAGATAAAACGATTTCCTACATAATTATATTTTATTTATAATTTTTAGACATTAAATAATTTATTTTATTTATGACACAATGATGATGCAGTAATTACTATAATAGTGACAAATTAAAATAATTGATATTATAAATAACCAAATAAATATAATATGAAACTTTTAATGAATTAAACTAATTTTCTAGGATAATATGATATATTAGGAGTGATTTAATTGACTTTTTTCGAAGTAATCAATCTGTTATGAGTTTCACAAAAATCAACTAATGAATAGTGTCAAAATTGACATAAAAGAGTTCTTAAAACAAATATTATATTCTTAATTGATATTAAATTCCTAAAAATCTAAGGTTCGGCCAAGAGACTTATATCATGATAGGTCCATCATTAATGTACCACTTTGGGGTCTCTTGGATGTATATAGTAAGTTTATTAACCATATTATATAAAAATACAAAGAGACATTGTAAAAGTGAAACTAATTAACTTAGAGTCAATACTTAAAGATAAGGTTAATATAAGTACCCAAACCTGTCTAAATTCTATTGGTTGAGTGGTTTTCGACCTATCCCCACCTTAACCTTTGAATAATAAGCTTTTTAGCCATTAGAAACCGAATATGAATTTATTATAAATTAATATTTCTAGCTTTTCCAAAGGTGCCCCTCACCCCTCTTATAAAAGGGCACTCCTCCTTCTCATTTCTTCACACCTTAAAAGCCTTTTGGTTCGGCCAAACTCTGCCCAAATACTCTCCCAACATCCCTCACTACAACCTAGAGGCCTTAGTTTGATCAGAAAGCCAACCTAAGGAGACCTTTTGATCAAATCAAAAGGAAGAACCCGAAGAAGAGGTAATGATTTCACCACCCTTCTCCAAGTTCATTTCTTCTTCCACTTCTTCTTCCTTTGTTCTTAACATTATAAAATAATAACTCCAGTATATCACATATACTGTGATGTTATTATAAATATGGTACAACCATATTCAGTATTCTATCCACCCTTTGAATAACATGTCACCATACGTGCGTACGTACGGACTACCGTCTCCACGTCGTGGTGTAATTGTTATTCAATATAATATTATTTGGATGGGTATAATAATGATGTTTAACTCATGTAAATAATAAATATAACATGTTAATGATTCTGTATATATGATATACCATCCATTTATATATTATTTTAATATCAAAAGAATGATATTGTCGCTCGTGCGTATGTACGGACTACCGTCTCCACGAACGCAATGAGATTCATTCTCCATCGTATCCATTGAAGTATAATTATCATTTGATGATTTAAAAATGATGTTTAAGGACTTGATATCATTCTGGATATGAATAAGATACAACAAACATGGCTTATGTAATAAAACATATAAAATAAAATGAGTAAGTTAACACCCGAAACGACGATAATTCTAAGATATTATTAACAAATCAATGTTAAAAGATCATATATGATATCATATTAATATATATGATTCTTGTATAATTTAATAACAATTATTTCACCATTATACAGGTGGTTAACCTACCCCAACCAAGGAAAAGTACAAGGTAAGGGTTATTTCACAATCTCTTCATTATCCGAGGTTGTTTATATGTAATAATCTACTGGGATCTCTTTATCATCCACATCCATGTTTCTTAAAAATGTATTTCAAAAAAAATTTACTATTTAATAGAGTTTTAGTTAAAGTCATTTATACCCTTTTTGACTTTTATAAGTGGTTTATAAAGGAATCTTCCCGTCGTTTTCAAAACAAGGTCCTTTTTAACCTTTTCGACATAATTAAGGTAAGAATGTTTTTTTTAACTTATACGGCGGGTGCGGATATTTTCCACCATTATAAAATCTTCAAAGCTTCCCTTACAAGCTTATGAGAATATTTTCAAAGAAAATGTTTTATTTTATATGGATCATAAATGATTTCAAAATAAAAAGAGATATTTCTTTTAAAAAAAATTTGATTTCATCTATGCCAACATCCTTTGATGGATTTTACGCTTATTTGAAGTTGATTTATTGTGATACAAAACTTCTGTATTGTATTGAAGGTTTTGTGGTATGTTTGACTGTGGATGTGCTATTTTTATACCATTCATAGTTTATGGTGAAATTATTGACATTTCGTATGCTAGTTTTAATACGAATGTTTATGTTATGTTTAAACCTTTTCATATGGGAATGCATTGGACTTAGTAAGTGACGGGTGGAGCCCGCTATAGCTCCTCGATGCATCGGTAGGTCTCATGAGACAAACTAGTGTCTTGGCACAACGCCTTGACAAAATCTTATTTGTAGTCTTGGCACGAGGCCTTGAATATGTGGTTATGATAGTCTGGCATTATGCATTCCAACATTATGAAAGTGGTTATTGATTTTTGCATGTGATTATTCGATTAGTAGAATATCCATGTGAATAAGTAAATGGCATTATTTCATTTTATTTATGCCATACCATGTTGAAAGTTCATATTTAAAAGGCTTTTGTTTTAGTTATACATTGCCTTAAATGTTTATTCTTATTTATGAAAGTTTCTGCTATATTGTTATCCTTACTGGGCATTTGAGCTCACCCCTTTTCTATGTTTTATTTTTCCAAGGATGTGAAGAAGTAAGTTATGAATGACTTGTAGGGATTTTATGAGGGGTTAATAGTGTGGATTGTGGAAACATTATGTTGTTGTAGTAGTTTTTCATTTTATGATGTAATGTAAAACTTATGAATATATCTAGTGTTTCCAAGGCTACTAAACCAATCGGTCTTTCGAGATTTGATCTTTCTTTTGGTCATGCCAATGTTATGTAATAATGCACCGACTCTGGGTAGCTGGGGTCGGGGCGTTACATATACTCCATTCTAGGCCGATTCGTGGGTCAACGTTCAAGAGTGTTTATCCTAAAACATCAAGTTAGGTGGTTTTTTTCCTTTCAATGATTATCTTTGGTTTATATTTTCTAAAAGTGTTCAATTTCCATGTGTATGGTATTGCGTTTTTTGTAATATAACCCTATTTAAGACTTGTTATGGAGTGTTTGATTGAGAAAGGGTTATTTTTTATGCATATGGTTAATTAACATGGTTATGGGTGTGTTTCCCATATTTGATTGATTATGGATGTTGGGTTTAGAAAGAATGTTAGGCATGATTTGATTTTTGTGCCTAGTGTTGTTTGTATATAGTTATTGTTTATTTAAGGTATAGGTGATTCAAATTGTGAATGTATGGCCAAAGGTAATTGACTGTTAGAGCTTCCTAAGGAAGGGTTATTCATGTATGTTGTTCTAATGTTGACCTAGATACATTGACTGTGACAACTACTGGGTGGTCATAGACCAGAGGGGTAAGACCATGAGAGCTACCCAGAGGGTCGTTATTAAATAAATGTTGGACCATAGGGAATTTACTGTGAGAGCTAGTGGGGGGTTATTATATTCTATTTTTTCTATGCAGGTTAAGGGGGTATTGACAGTGAGGGCTACCCATGTAGTAGTTTGTAAATTATTAGTTCCATGTGGGAAAAAAGGGGTTAGATTGTGTGATATTTCCTAGTGGTTAATTATTTATTGATTTATTATATGTTAAAACATAGTTATTAGAATATGAGAACATTCATAGTTTGTGTCGAATGAATTTTCGATTTATTTTGACGAGTCTTTCAAGCCAAAGAACAAGCTTGGAATCAGTCTTACTTGTTTTTTTAGATGGTCTTCTAAGACATTTGTTGTTAATATTTTACATGGGGATACCGAGCATAGTCTAGTTCCTGAAGTTATATTTTTCAATATTTTGAATAATTAATAAATTAAAATGAATGTAATTGAAAACTGTAGAATTATTTACCTTTGAGTACTTCCTAGTTTATTACTTCATTTATTCATATTTCCTGATATATATATATATATATATATATTCACTAATAGTTAGGTACATAAATTTTGGTGTTTGCCTACTGGGATTCATCTCACACCCTATTTGGGTCATGATTTTGGACCCAAATATATTATATGGTTTCAAGTATAGGCAAGGGAAAATCCCCTTCTTCATCGGGTGCTTGATTGTTGATGGAGCCAAAGAGCATGGGACCAAGCTGAGGCTTGTGATGCTGTTGGAGTTATCTTTTTTTATGTATTTGGGTTTTAGTATTGTATTTCTAGTTTTTTTACTTGTTTGGAAACCTTTTTAGATACATGGAATGCATCATTTATTTATATATCCTGTAGGTGTTTATTTCATTAGTCTTCCGCTTTTTATTTCTATTGTATGGTATTAATGCTTCCACTACTTTTAACACTTTTTTTTCAATGTGTTACTCTACCAATGAGGGAATTGTTTCCCCACTATCAAACCCAAGGCCATCTCTAATATTCAGTAGCCTCTAGCATTTGGGGAAATGCGCTTGAGGCCATTGACCAACCGGGAACTGGAAACCCTTGGGCGGCACCTGAAACTGGGACTTTACAAAGTGGTATCTTCAGATATTTTACAACTATTTCTTCCCTAATACATTGAGCGCCTGTTGAGATTTATTTTTCAATAATTTGGAGTAGGGTGCTTCTTCAGTGATGGATTAATCTTTTCATTTCATAGAGAATCAACTCTTCACAACTGTTCAGGTAGTTGACGAGTTATCATTGTCGAGGCAGTTTGAGGGTTTTCTTAGGTATGACATCTGATCGTAAGTGAATGCATTCATGATGAATTCAGTTACAAATATAGTGAATCAGGCGCTAATTATTGAGCACATTATGAGGTATTTGGGGGTTGTGAGACGGGGTTGTTCAACATCTAGGGCACGAAATCCTTCGACAGAGAGTATGAAGCGCCCCAAGGAGCCTTCACAATATGTTTTTTAAGTAGCCAGGGGGTATGATAACATTATGGGAATAATGGGAATACAAGACCACATTTCCCAAAGGACCCAGTGGAGTGCCAATCCTGCAGAAATATGGGTAATCTTTATCATTTTTTCCAGTTTTCTCACCATGATCTAGTGAAAGTGGTTTTATTATGAATCCAAATTTAGGAGCATGACAACCAGTTTCTCATCAGTCTGGGAACTAGAGTTCATTCGGCTGTTCATGATGAGGAGGAGTTCATGACCATGGTAGCTAGTCAGCAAGATTTTAGTGACAACATGGTGGATCAAATTAAGGTAGTCAGACAGGGTCATAGGGCCTTATTTTAGGTTAGACTTTTGTGGTAGGGTAGACCCATTAGAAGTATGATTCTAGACCATCTATGGTTAGAGGTACGATTCTAGTTTCCTTAGTTTTATCTTCTATTCTTTTTTATATAGGGGCTTCCTATAGTTTCATATTTGTTGCATTGTTAGAGATCCTTGAGCTCTGTATCTATATTTTTATGGATGTTATGATGCTAGACACTCCATTGTGGCTTATAACAACTATTGTATGTCTGTGTAAGGAGTTCCCTCTTTAAATTGGTGGGTGTAACTTCTTATGGGTCCTCTATGACTTATAGATAACATTATTTGATGTCATTATCGAAATGGACTGGTTATTCTCCTTTTAGGCCTTTTTTAACTGTTATCACAGTAGGGTGAATTTCACATCACCAAAGGTAGGTTCTTTTCTATATAATGGCGAATGGAATCTTCCGTCAATAAGAGTTACACCTAAACATCATGAGGTTGGAGGAACTACATCCCAGATTTCTAGTTTATATCTGAATGATTAGGGGAATTCATAGAATGACTTTCCTCCAGTGATGTATCATTTTAGATATTTCATTCTAGAATTTTTTTTAGATTTTTCTCTATAGCATGAGATAGATTTCTCTATATAGCTTATGCCAAGAGCGGAACTATTTTCCATTCCTCCTTATAGGATGGTTACACCAGAGTTATTGGATCTCAAGAAGCAGTTAGAAGTGTTACAGGAAAAGGATTTCATCCAACCCATTATTTCTCCCAAGGGTTCACATGTCCTTTTTGAAAAGAAGAAGGATGGTACCCTCAGACTATGGGTGGATTATCAAAAGATAAACTAGTCTAAGGTCAAGAACTAATATCCCTAGCCGAGGGTTGATGATCTTTTTGAACAACCTCGTGGAGCCCGGGTGTTCTTGAAGGCTGACTTAAGATATACCTATCATCATTTTCATGTTATACCATCATATATACCTCTTAAAATATTTCATAGTAGGATTGGTATATACGAGTATGTGGTTACACCGTTCGGTCTCACGAATGCGCCGACAGTTTTCATGGCCCTAATGAGTTGTATGTTCCATTCTTACATGGATTCTCTTGTGGTAGTCTTCATGGAAAATATTTTGGATTACTCTCACACTCAACACGACCATGCCACATATCTTGATATCATATTGACAACACATAGAGAGCATCAGTTATATGTTATGATCTCAAAATGCAACTTTTGGATGGATTAGATTCACTTCTTGAGTCATGTTATCTCAAAGACATGAGTATCTGTAGACCCAGAGAATGTGAGAGTAGTAGTTTCTTGGGAGTCGTTAAATAATGTAATTGAGGTATGAAGTTTTTTGTTGATGGATGGTTACTAACTGAATTTTATATAGGACTTTTCAGTCATTGCAGTTCCACTGATTGGCTTGACTATGATGGGTGCAAAGTACTCGTGGATTGATTCCTATTATTCAGCCTTTCTGGAGTTGAAGGAGAGGTTAACTTCAGCACCGATACTGATTTTTCTAGAGCCAACAAGAGATACACCTTTTAATGGTATGCATTAGGTATCAGTATAGGGGTAGTGCTTATGTATGGATAAGTATTTGTTATGTACGAGTCTAAACAGTTAAGGCCACATGAGAGGAACTACCTAATGAAAAATTTCGAGTTAGATTCATTTGTGAGTTCTTTATGATGTTAGAGACATTATCTTTTTGGAGAGAAGTTTTTGTTATCAGATAAACACAGAAGTCTCAAATATATATTTACTCAGTCAGACCTTAATTTAAAACCACGAAGGCAGATTGAGTACCTTTAGTTTTTTGACATTGATCATACCTAGATGCCTGGGAAAGTCAACGCAGTGGCTGATGCCTTGAGTATAATAACTCAGAAACTACAAGTTAAAGTGGATAGAAGTGAGTGGAAGATTATGTATCTATTATTTTATATCCATTTGAAGGTTCAAAACATACATCGACATACTTTTCTTTCTTTTATAGTTGTTACCTCTACTCTACTAGACCGAGTTCGAATGAGGCAGCTATAAGATTCTGTAGGCCTAGACTTATGGGATTGTGTGTCAGGAGAGGACCGTACTCCTTTTTAGACCATAACTGATAATGATATCTTGAATTTTCATGGTTGCGTATGGGTTTCAATAGACATACACGAAGAGCTATTACAAGATTTCCATTCCCTAGTGTGGGTAGTTCATCCTGGAATAAAGAAGATGTATCGTGATCTATACCATCAATATTGGTTGTTAGGAATTAAGGGGGATGTAGCTGGTTTTTTATGAGATGCCACTGAAGGTGGAGCATCTGTGACCGACACAGCTTTTATAGTAGTTACTGATTCTCTAGTGGATGTGAAATGATGTCATGTTGGATTTTGTGATGAGTTTACTAAGGTCGCCTTATGTAAATTATGTGGTTTGGGTTGTTGTTGATACACTCATGATGTTTTAACATTTCATTCCAATTAAAGAAACATTCAGTGTTCTTGATATTTGAAGATTTTTACATCCAAGAGATTGTAAGTTTTTATGGGGTTATACACTCTATCACTTAAAATAGGGACGCCCAGTTTACTCCTTGTGTTTGGCAGAGACTACAGAGGGATTTGGGTATATAGGTAACACTGAGTATATATAACCACCACCAAACTGATGTCTAGTCTGAGCGAATGATTTAGGTTTTGGAGGAAATGCTTCGAGCAAGCATCTGGGATTATGGTGTCTCTTGGGAGAGACAAATACCCCTATTAGAGTTTTCATACAATAATAGTTTTCACCAATATGTTTTATGGAAGTGGGAGAGACAACCATGCTGGGACCTCGTCTTCTCCAGGAGACCCCTGAGAAGGTGGAGTTTATTCAGAATAGGTTGGCAACTACAATGTCTCAGCAGAAATCTTATACTGATCTACGGAGAAGTCCTTCAGAGTTTGAGGTCAGAGATCAGGTTTTCTTATGTGCCACAATGAGGTTGGGTCATAGTAGGAATAGGAGAAAGGTGAAGCTTTCACTGAGATACATTGGGCCATTAGGTTTTGGAGAGAGTTGGGCCGTTTTCCTATAGGCTTTAGTTAACTCAGAGGTTCCAGGATATGTGGGACGTCTTCCATGTTTCTCATCTATGACGTTACCTTTCAGACCCATATCACATTTTTCAACCTGAGGATGTTGAGTTAGAGGTGGATGCATCCTTTGAGGGGCATTCTATTCAGATTTTGGATCATAAAATGAAGGTTCTCCATGGATGGTATGTTCCTTTGGTATGAATTCTATGGCTGCATGGTTGAGTACAGGATAAGACTTCAGAGAGGGAGGCCGATGTACGATCATAGTGGACAGAGTCTTTTGAAGTTACTTTTTTCCACCCTTTGAAGGGAAATTCGGGGATGAATTGATTTAAGGGGGGGAATTTTATAATAACCTGTATATTATTTTAAGATATGGATCTTGAATTAAGGTTGTTTTGAGGAAAAAGGATGTTTTGGAAATTTTCTAGATGCACACCGTGTACTTTTGATTACATGTCGTGTATTTGGTTACCACGGGTAGCCCTGTGCTATTTGTGTAATGGCTAAGTACATGTCAATGTAGGTGACCTAGCAGACCGCCTAAATCAGGAGCCGATTGAGGCTAGTACATGACATGTACATTAAATGAACACACTCTGTATTTTTCTTTTTATTTGATTAATCAGAGCAGCTTTGCATCTAATATCCAAAACGCTCTTCTTATTATCATGTCTCATACAGGAGAGTGAAGTACAACTAATGATCTTCGATCTCCTCATATTCATCTATCTGAGAACTTATTGAGATGTTGTTGGGTGCTTTGGATTCCCACCGGTGAGTTCTCTATTTCCCTAGAGCCTCTTTTATGATTTCTCCTCTCTCTTGAGTTATCAAGGGTTGATTTTTTTACCCTTTTTTAGATCTATATCATTCTAGGGTGTTTAAAGGACCTATATTCAAGATTATTAATTGTAAAACATCAAGGTAGGTGGTTTGTTCTTTTCTTTGATTGTATTTGGTTTATATAAGCTAAAATTGCTGAATACCCATGTTTATGTTATTGTGTGTTTTGGAATTTAATCATTTGTAAGTCTTATTATGGTTTTTTTGATTGATAGGGGTTATTTTCTATGCATAAGGTTTATTTACATGGTTATTGGTGTGTTTCCCATGTTTAATTGATTATAGCTGTCGGGTCTATAAAGCATGTTAGGCTTGCTTTATATTCCATGCATAGTATTGTTAGGATGGAGTTATTAATTATTGGAGATATATGTGATTTCCTTTGGGAATTTATGACCAAGGGGAATTGACTGTGAGATATTCCCAAGGTAGGGTCATTCATGTATATTGTTGTTATGTTGACCTAGAAGAATTGACTACGAAAGCTGCCAAGTGGTCATAAACTAGAGGGGTTAGACCATGGGAGCTACCCAGATGGTCCATATTAAATTAATGTTGGACCATAGGGAATTGACTATGAGACCTTCCAGGGGTAATAATATTATATTGTTTCTATATAGACCATGTGGTTATTAACTGTGAGAGTTACCCAGGTGGTCGTTTGTAATTGATTAGAGCCATGTGGGACTAAAGGGGTTAGACTATGTGATCGTTCCCAGATAGTCATTATTGATTGATTGATGATATGATAATCTACAGGGATTAGACTATGAGAACTTTCCCATAGGGTTGTTTATGAATGTTTCATTTATTGTGATGAGTCTGCCAATCCAAAGAACAAGCTTGGACTAAGTCTTACTTGTTTGTTTAGACATTCTTATGAAACATAGATTGTTACTATTATACAGGGGGATATAGAGCTTGGGATAGATCCCAAATTTACATTACTAAATGGTTTTAATAATTAATAAATGAAGATGAATGTAATTGGAAACTGTAGGATAGTTTACTTTTGAGTACTTTCTAGTTTATTTCTTCATTTCTGCATATTTCCTACTATATATATATTCACTAACAATTGGACACAGACCTTGTGGTGGTTTCCTACTAGATTATTCTCATACCCTTTTTAGGTCATGCTTTTAGACCCAAAAATATTATATGGTTACATTTATAGACATGTGAAATCTCCCTTCTTCATCAGGTACATGATAAATATTGGGGCTAGAGAGCAGGGGACCAATCCGAGGATTTTGATGCTGTTGGAGTTTGTTGTTTGTCTTTATTTTGGTTTTAGTACATAGTTTCCAAAATTTTGAGTTGTTTATATACTTTCTTGGTTACATGACATGACTCATTTATTTATATATGCTTCAATTTTGAATAGTATCAGTCTTCCATTGTTTATTTTTGTTGTATGGTATTACTTCTTCTGCTACTGTTTAATATTTTTTTCACTCTGTTACTCTCCCAAAGAGGGAATAGTTTCGCCATTATCACACCTAAGTACCTCTCTACTAGTCAAAAGCCTACTGTGTTCAAGGAAATTCACATGAAGCCATATGGCTAAACATGTATGGGGCACTCTTGGGTGGCACCCAGAACCAGGACGATATAAACAATCCCTACTATTTTAACTATTTTTTGATGTTAATTACCTTATTTTTAGAGTATATATTGATTTGTTAATTTTTGTTCCTATTAATTAGATAATGATTTAATTTTCTCCATAATATAATATAGGATTTAAATATCATATATATTTAGTATATAACAATGTTAAATAATCCATATTATTTGGAGATTATAAATAAAATGTATGCATGAATGCTACTTCGATTTAATTATCATATTTAAAAGAATGAAAAGTAAATGATATATATGTATATTTTAATTATTGTATCATATTAATGTCATATATTTTTCATATATTTATTTAAACCCATACCTAAAACAGTCCATGTATAGTGTGAATGAGTCACATTTCTTTGAGGAGGTGGTAGTCTACACATCAACAAACGATGTTGTTATATTCCCCCAAATGGATTGTATAAAATATATGTTCTATAAAAATTACAGAAGCATAAATAAAGTATAAATACTATATATATCATCTATAAACTATAAATACTTCATTATTAAAAACATTAATGGTAGTAAATAGGAGAACGAACAATATCGGTTCACGAGGAGGTAGTCCTCTGAACAGATGAAGTATCATTATGTATCCCATTTGATGGATGATTGTGAATGTGTAGGTATAAATAAAAGAATAAAAATATATAATTATATTAAATATACATATTATGATTATTTAAGGGAATAGGTTCTCTTTTATAAATGAGGTGATAAGTACTTTTGAAAACTTGAAACGTAATAAATTTATATAAATTATTTTCAAATAAAAAAGCCTCCAAAGTATATTATTTAGAAAATAAGATGATGACTATTAAAAATACACTAAAAAATAATTTTTTGTCATGTTTAGTTCGATTTATTACCCTTATTTAGTTCATTTATCCCTTAGTTAAACCCTTTATCTATTACCATGACAACAGGTATTTTTACTATTTTAAGTTTAATATAGTTAGTATAAGAGGAAAAAAGAACCATAAATTATCCATGGATGACATTTTCACCCTTATATAAATAATTTTGAATATTTTTTTTATTTTTAGGAATTTTATATCATTTAAAAATATATTATTTATTCTAAACTCTAATTAATATCAATTTAGACACTATTCATTTCATGAATTTTTTAAATATATAATATAGAAGATAACATTGTAAAAAACTATTAATAAATCCCAAATATGTCTATGTAATCTTAAAATTCATGGATAACATTAATTATATCAAATTATGTTTATTTTATTATTCTTAGTAACGTTTTTTTATATACCCATTAAATAAACAATTACTACAACTTCATTATGAAATCCATTAAATTAATTATTTTTCAAAAAAAATTTAAAATAAATAATCATGATAAAGATAAAATTTATATATATATAATTACAATTTATATTTGAGGATTGAATCTGAATAACCATATATAAAAAATGCAATACGTATTAAATTCACGAGTATAACATATTTGAATTTTTTAATAATAAAATACAAAAAGGGAATAATGTCATAATATTCAATCCAAGAAACATTAAATCTGAAAAATAATTATTTTGGTCTAAAATATAACAATAAATAAATTAAAAATTCTTTAGTTTAATTTTATAATACCTATAATATTATTTCTACAATTAATTACCAGATTTACACTTAATTGTTCTAATTTTTAAAAAAATGATAAAGATACAATTCATATATTATTAAAATAAAAGGAAACTATATGAATAATTTGGGACTAATTAATCCAAATATGGAAGATTTTTTTCAAAATTCAAAACACACATGTTTTAGTAATAAATTTTAAATTAATATCGTTGATAGACAGAGAAAACATGTTTTTAAAGTGAAGTTGTTCAAATGATTGAAATGTTTTTATATCCAATTTCAATGTGTAATTTACTGAAATGAAATATAATGGATTAAATGATAAAAAATTTATGTAATAATAAATTAATACCATTTCTATAATAAAATTTCATTATATAAAATTTTTAAATCTAATTTCTTTTTTCAATTAGAATTTGGTATTTTTCACTATTCATCAAAACATGAAACTTATCAGAAAATAGAAAAAATATTAAACCAAATTAATTTTTTAGAATCCTCTTTCAATGAAAAATATTATTTTTTCTAATTGAATTTATAAAAGTGTAATAAATTAGAGTTAAACTAAGTGTTCCATCACAAGGTGGTTATGCAATCTTTTTAGATAAATACTTCTTTAATTGTAAAATTCGGTTTGTTCTTATATCATATCTAGAAAAAAATTATATTAATTTTAAAACATATATTTAATAAATTTAATATATATTTCATTAATATAATGAAAAAATTGTAATTTTTTTATTTTATTGTTATAAAACACACTTGTGCACATTTAAATAGTTTTTATAAAAACATTTCCTTCATATTTATTAGGGTTTTATGTTTATTTATAATTAATTAGAAACCAATGAATTGAATAATATATTTTAATAAGTTAGTAAATCATATTCATAACCACTAATTTAAGGTCTATGAGATAATATCCTTTAAAATTATAGTATTAATAGTATATCATGTAGTTGGGGTTTGGATTAGTCGTAAGCACCCCTTAATCCTACATGAAAATGGGGGTTCAAAACCCATTGGGCCCTGGTACTGTAGCGTACTATAGTAGTGAAAGAACTATAGAAACTATGTGCACTATATCGGGGGAAGGTCACTGTAGCGGTGGAAGAGCACTGTAGTGGTGGCGGGTTCTGTTTGGGACTTTAGAAGGGGTGTACCGTAGCATTACTATTCACTGAATAGGCCCTGGGAAAAAAACTTGTGCCTATGAGCCATGTAATGGGATAAATTCCCACCGGGCCTTTAGGCTATGTAATAGGTCTCCCTCTACCCAGTTAAATAGGTCTTTGCTTTGATTTAATAATAAATGAGGCTTAGGCCCCAACCTTTAATAGTATATCATGGTTTTGTTTAAGCTCAATGTTTCCTAAAATGTAATTTACCAATATGATTAACTTAAATAAATATATACCATAAAATCATGGGGTTTTATAGAGTGCATGTCAGCTGGCTTCCACAATCCCCACTAAACCCTTATAATGGAAAATTCTACTTCCTCATGAATAGATATCCTACCTTAGAACTAAACCACCATGGATCGCATTTCTAGCTTCTCTCATATTCGATTATGTAATTAGGGGCTGGTTCCCTATCTCTTTAACAGTGGTCAACCAGATGTTGTCCACCTATGATCCAAAAGAGTATAAAATCCTAATCTTAAAATTCCTCAAAGTTATCAACTCATAATTATTCCGAGTTGGAGCTAAACATTGGATCATGGTGAAGTGGGTAGAAAAATATAGCAAGGAAATAGTTCCGTACCGAAGTTGCATAAACATTATATAGTGGTTTGATCTTGGTGTATGTGGAAATATGTAATCTAAGAGGGCTGTTTTGGAGTTTTCCCAGACCACACCCCAATAATACTCATCCTAAGAATTGATGTCCCACAAATTCTTGGTTGAATGACGTAACATGTATACAGAGAGACTGACCCTACTCAATGGATGGGTCTTAAGATGGTCAAATATCGGTACCATGATCTCTAGCCATGCTTCAATATCCTGAGGTTGTCCATCCCATGATAAGGTGGGAATATATTCATGGTGAAAATCCAAATTCAGCTCTTCCATATTAGAAGAATTCCAAGGAACACTCCGAATAGATATCATGAAGTCGATAAATCTATCATAGAACTGAGATGCAACTCCTCGTGAAATATTAGATAGAAGTCCCTCAGGTGTCACTACAGGAAGAACTAGGTGTGGCTTAGGTCCCACAACCTGTGGAGAATTCTCGTTACCACATTCTGGGAATATAAATTTGGATGTTCTGGTGTCATAATTCTACAATTTCAATGTACCATCCTCAAGTAGGATTTATAACAGATTTGGAAAATAATAGAGAAGGGATAAGAAGAAGTCTGTCATACAAAAGAATCGCATCCCTCTTCTTGCTCCAAATTGTAGGTCTAATATTTAATAAACGACCACTAAAAGATCATGGGAGACATATCCATGTGCACTACTTTATTCTATATAGAGTCAAGATCTCATATCACACGTATAAGATGTCCATTTCATTTAAATGGTTACATTAATATAAAATTTTTGTTCATCATGTACTTAAATCCCTTTAGATAGATGAATTTAATGGGTCGAAATTTACATTTTATAATATCCCATGAACCTTAAAATTTTATATATGGTTTCCAATTAATCAAAACCATAACATGTTCATTCCAATGAGACCAAATGTTGATGGATCAACGTTCCATAACTAACTACTAATAGTGATTTCATTAACCTATGTAGAAAAACACTGTTAGGATAAAGAATTACCCATAAGTGTCAGTTATGTTTTCTTTGTCTTATAATAAATATAAGATCATTTCTAGATATAATAATCAAAAAAAATTAATAGGTATATGAATAACTATAAATGTACAATGATAAGTAAACCTGGAATGAATAAAATGCATGACATTTTGGTCATATGGTTCCTATTATGATGCATGAGTTTAAAATAAATCTTATCATTAGACAAGGTTAGGATGAAACATAATAATAATAATAATAATACCCACAAAAATTCAAAATTTTATTCAACCAATAATGAAATATCTAAAACATAAAAAAATAACAAATAAAACATTTACCCATCCTAGGATATTTGGGTTTTCCATATATCTAGATAAGTTATTTCTAGACATAGGGTCAATACAAAATTTCATTATATTAGTATCCCATATAAAAATAGTATGTTAAATGGAAATCAAAACCTCTGATACTATATTTTAATTTTCTACACTACATACCACTCATTTTTTCCCCAAGATGGTGGGCCACAAGACCTCAGGCACGCCTCCACAAATGAAAGATGCTACTGACTAGCAGTAAGGCACTATGGGGTGTCCTTTGGAATAATACTCTATCATTGATCAAAGTGTGGTGAAATAATGTATAATAAAAGGATGAATGTATATGTAGACACTATATGACTGATCCAATAATCATCCATAAAGGAAGTAATAGTAACACAGAGATAGCAATAGAATAACAATAAAAAATCATCCAAGATAACCACAACTAGAAGAAGCTAAAAAATAAATAATTGATATAAATGATGATCAAGATATGTCCTGTATCAATACAACATTGATCATGGGGAATGAATGATAACAACAAATACCACAAGTAATCAAAAACAAGAAGTCCAAAAAGAAGAGACTACTAGTATCATGAGAAATGGCTTGGTCCCTTTAACCTGCACTCTATCATAGGAATTTCAATCAAGACTAGAAATAGTTCACATCCCTTTAATTATACATGAATGTATGAATTCTACTTGGGTATTGATGGCAGCACAAGTAGGGTGTGATATATAATCCTAGCAGGCCACCACCAATGTTTTCAAGATTAATCTAGTTATTTCGATGAAAATCAATGGATACCCAACCAATACCACTAACATCATCTTAATAAATATGTATGACATAAAGGAAAAACTATGGTACAAATCATCTATATAAAAGGTGTTTCATTATTTATAAATCATATTTGGACTGACTCGAAGCTTGTTATTTTTATAGCATATGCATCCTTAGACTATCAACCAAGAATTCTCATAATTTAATAAAAAATAATCACACATAATCCAAGGAAGAAATCATAAAAATACAATAATGGAAACATAATACCATAAAAGGCGACCCATAATGAATCCTAAGTATCACTAAATGATCCACCGATATAAAAATTACAACTGATTCCATCCAAGGAGACCCATAATGGTGTCATATGTATCACTCATTATAAAGACCCAACTTTATTCATTACATAACATTTATTTTTTTATATAATTTTAAATTCTATGACATTGAAGTTATTTTATGGTTCATATATTTATATAATTAGACCATCATTCATACATAAAAAAACCAAAACAATTAAAAGTGGAAAACATCGAATAGTATCAATTTTTTATAATCTAAAACATTTAAAATAGCATGAGCACTTTTATGAAAAACTATTCATGACATTAATCATGACTTATTACAATCCCTTATTCATCCTTATGTCTTATAAAAACATTTAAAATACATTGGATGAGCATAAAAATATCATGAAAGGATAAAAAAATAAGAAACACATTATTCCATTGAAAAAAATCAGAACCAATGAAAACATTATCTTAAAGTAATACTTTTCACTCTTTATAAGTAGTAAATAATTTCTTTTTTAAATAAGCTAATTTATGACCATTTATGTAAAAAAAGATTACAATAAAACCCCTAACATTCAATGAAAACACATAAATTTTCCTTGGGACATAATTATACTTGTTACTCTTATATATAGAATAACCATGTGATCGACTTCCATACATTTCACCCTTTTAAATGGAATTTCCATATGGCCGAATTCTATACCAAACATATTGGAGGTTATAATGTTACCACACCTCCTTGGATTATCATAGAACCACCTTTCCTTTTCTATAATGTAACCACCTATTGAATGTCTACGTATCATTATATAATCATATCACATAAATTATTATAATTTTCCATATGTCACTCAGAAAATATCAGAATCAGTCATAAGGGATCATTTCAATATATTGAAATAATCAACCCATTTTCAAAACCAATTTCAATACCAAAATCTAAAAACATAAGGATTTATTTTTGTTTCTAAATCATTAAGGCTTATAGAGGTATGAAAATATCAAATAATTCTCATAACAATGGTTATGTAGTTTTCTCTATATAAATTAAAAAACATTCTTGATGACATTTGTCCAAATGTTCTCTAAAAAACATTTCAAAATATTCATCTTGAAAAAAATTGAATGAAATAAAAAATAGGAATAAAATTTCTTTTATCGTGATTTTATATCCATATAAATAAATGTGTAAAATAACATTAATAATATTGACATCTAGAAATGGATTTGATTATTTAATATTTAAATAATAAAAGTATTTCATACAACATTGAACATTTAAATCATAATGAATATGAATAAATAAATTTACCAAAAAATTGAATAAAATTATTATATATATAATATTGATATAAAATATCATAGTAGTTTTATACACCTTATAAAAGAATAAAGGTGCATATTATCATGAAATGCATCAGTGAAAGGATATTGAGATGAAATCGCTTACTTAGAGTCTAATTCGACACATATTTAATTTATATTCATGAATAATATATGAAAGATAATTATTTAAACCCTTTATAAAACTTTTTCATGTTTATAATCCCATTTTATATATCTTATTACCATGTCATAATAATTACATATTTATTGAAGTTTATTTTAGATGTTTTTACAATGTTTAGTATTTGAGTCTAAAATGAATTTTAAATGAGGTCAATAGTCATATTGGTAAGTAGTCAATCTTCTCTATAATAATATTTATCAAATAATAATAAATTTTATTCATTAATTATACTTTTATATAAATCCATTACATATAAATATTAAAAATGAACTACATTACAATCACGTAGACTGTATGCCCTACATACGCATGAGCAACGTTTCACATGTATGCATGGATGACATTTTGATTTTTATGTTCATGAAAAGTATGAACATAATTAATATTATATTATATTATAATGATAAATATGTAATTAATATATTATATAAACATTAATTATATCATTATAACCAGTCCTGATAGATGTTAATGAACGAAAACTTCTATCAGTACGTGGAGGTGATAGTTCACATGCACGCACGTATAATTAATTCATTTCCAATGTGATGGAAGTTGATACAGATTTAGGTGATGAAATTAAAATAAGTATATATAATTATATTAATTTTAATGGATTTAATATTTCAACATGGTGGAATAATATTTGAAGGATGTTTAAGAATAAATTATAGTGAGTCACTTAATTAAAACAATACCACTTCTTCAGACGACCTCCTTTGATTAACACCTTAACACCATTAACGAATATATAATGACTAAAATAAGATATCTATAATTTGGTTAGGTATTATATGATTTATTTGTAATATATTTTCTTAAACAAATAGGTTTTGATATGTGAATAAATGATAATAATTAGTGCTCTTTTATAAGATAGGGGAAAGGCACTTGGAATTCATCATAGTATTAAATTAATATAAATTAATTTTTTATTCCAAATGGATGAAAATTGAGTTATCGAAAA
Source organism: Viscum album (assembly GCA_963277665.1). Lineage (NCBI taxonomy): Eukaryota > Viridiplantae > Streptophyta > Magnoliopsida > Santalales > Viscaceae > Viscum > Viscum album. Next base: position 1,048,286,514 of record OY728141.1, on the reverse strand, counting down.
TATAGGATGGATATTGTTCTAAATAAAGTCATAAATAGATAATTATGTATTCTTTTAATATTATTTTAATCCAAATAATGTTTAACCCTTATTTTATAATTTTAACTCTTACCATGTTATCATGTAATTTAAACATTGAGGGTTAACATAAATACTATAACATTTCAAAAGACCAATAAATGAGTTCTTGATTAATTTTTTAGAAATTATAAAATAATTATGATGTATCATATATTTATATAAATTTTATATCATTTAATAAAATAGTATATATTCTAAAATACCATTAGAGTCAATTTTAACACTTTTAATTTATTAACATTCTAAAAATATCATAAAAACATGATATAATAAAAAAAATCAATTAACACATCAATAATATGTAAAAATATTTAATAATATTGTTTCTAAATTAATTCACTCATATTATAATTAATTTAATATATTAAATATCATTAAATGTATTCTTTCTTTAATTAAGAAGTTATTGCTTAATAATTATGTCACCAATTAATTTAAAGATTGCATTAAAAAAATTATAAATAAATAAACATGTTGTAAATAAACATATTATATTTATAAATACCATTTATAGTTTAATATATCCCTTTTATAACCACATATTAAAAATACATTACTTGAAAAAAAGATGGGTGTGAAAAAATTTATCTTCTCCTTGAATTGAATATTAAAAATGCATTACTCACACCCATGTGGATTTAAAATTATATAACATAGACCCAAGTATTTTTATTGTATAAAAACACTCATAAATATAAATTAAGAAAATATTTACTATTATTTTATTTTAGTTATAATATATTTTTACCTTTAATTACCCTATTTAACCAGAACTGTAGTAATAAAAATATAACTAAAGATACTATTCATAATGGTCAAAAATAAATAAGACATATTTATATAAATCATAACTTATGAATACAAATATTAAATAAATTTTTTTCAAATTAAAAAAATATAATTGGTATAAATTAATTAAAAATCATTCCTGTTGATGGAACATGAAATTTGATTTTTAAAGTAATAACGTTCAAAAGATCATGATGTTTTTATATCCAATTTCAATGTCTAATTGGATCCAATAATCTAAATTGGAATAAATTATAAAAATAATAATATAATTATATGTTAAAACCATTACAAAATATATGGTATCACTATAATTAAATTCAATGAAAAATTAGTTTTCTATTAAAATGCATTATTTTTCAATATTCATCAAAAAATGAATCTTTTCAAAGAATTCCCATTAATTCAACCGTAGTAAATTATTATACTCCATATTAAAAGAAGAATTTTATTTTATGAAATATTTGTTATAAAAGTTTCCAAAACTAGATATAATATAGGTTTTCCATGAAAAGGATACAAAAATGCCTTTTTTGATAAATGCTTATTTTATCCATAAAATCGAATTTGTTCTTATATCATGTCTAGAAAACATGTCTTATTATTATAAAATATAAAATAAGTATATATATTTCATTAATATAATAAAAAATAGTGATTTTAACTTAAAAAACACACTTATATGAATTTTATTTAGAATAAAAGTTTATTTTAATTTTAAAAATTGGTTTTAAAATCATTTATAATTACATGTTCATAAAATTATTAATTATATTTAAATGTGTAAACCATATTTTAATAATTTACTTAATATTTTTCAGTTTCCCCATTCTAACTACTAGTTTTTAAAGGTAACATTCAAATATTATTTAGTTGTTTTCTTATTTATGATGTGGAATATCATGGATGTTATCGAACATAGTGATTAATTTTAAAAACATGGGATGATAAATTTCCACAATTTAAAAAATTTAATCCTCACAATTTCAAATCATAATCCAATACATGGTGTTTGAATTTTGTAAAATTAATTTATTGATTTCCCACATCATAAAAATCTTAATTGATAGTTTAAAATTAAAATAAAGAAACGAAATTATGAAGGTTATCAGAGATAACACATACTAGGGTTCAATATAGGAGGTCATGGATATAGAATTGAAATATAAACATCATGTTTTGATAGAGAGCGATAGAAAACAAGGTCAGTAGAACATTAAAAATCACAATACCATAAATCTATGATATATTAAAAGGTCATTTATTTATTAATAAGAAAATTATACAGATAACGTTTTTGTAACATAATCATTTCCATAGAGTGAATAAATTATTTTCCAACATGAAGTAAGAACATAAGGAAATATTCTTACTATAAAAGTAAATATTCATCAATTAATCAAATTTCACCACAAACTCATCTTTTTATCCCAATGATGAGTATTCAAGATTAATTTCTCATGTCTGAAGCACTTGAATCAACATTTATATAATAAAATTATCCACAAAAGATTAACCATATTTTTATACTGCCTTGAAACATTAATAAAAACCAATATGGTTAGAATAGAGTAAAACAATTCTAAAAAATGATTAAACCATTTTAGGATGAAAAAATAAATTTTATCTCAATCAATCAATAATAACACCTAATGATATATATAAACCATTCCTAAAAAAATCAGTTTGTGATATTCCTCATAATAATCAAAACTAAAATTGAAATATAAGATTCATAACAATTTTATGAAATATTATTACCATATGATTGTTATCATTTATCTAAAAATAACATCAATCACTCTTGATGTCTCATTTAGAAAATATAATTTTTCAAATAACATAATCTCCATGATATATTATTTTTTTCATAAATAAACAAGATAACCATAAGCCCACAATAAAATCATAGATTCTAAAAAAACAAATCAAAATGTATCCCTCAAATAAAATACCAATGGTTTATATAGAGATTCCTAAAATAGTTAACAACTTCTGAACAAATATTAATCACTTAATCACTAATCATTTTATAATCCAAAAATTATATATTTGATAAAACCAATTTTAACAAAATGAAATTATTCTTTATCCATGAAACTATTTAACTAAAAATAAAATTTCATACTATAAAGGACTTCATATAGGACAGTGGAAGGCAAGGCAACCTTGTCACCCTTCAGTTGTCGGTTGAAAACTCACGACCTTTCCAGACACGGCATGTTTTCACCCATCATGGGGGATATTCATTTTCTAATTATATATATTTATTATATCTGTCCAAAAATATTATACAGTCAACAAAAATAATTATAAAAGGTTTTAACCGTAAATTTTACCTCATGCCTTTCATTTTCCATCCCAAAAATTAATAACCCATTATTATATCAAAAATAAATATATCTTAAAATACCATCAAAATCATTAAAATATAAAAACATAAATCCTAAAAAATGGGATTCTAATGCAATGAACATATGAACTACCAGAAAATTATAAACTCTTGATAGTATCACAATCTTTTATGATTACCTTAGTTGAATACATCCAAATATCTAATGTTTTATGAATATTTCCATTAAAATGAACTATAAGGGCTCAACCTTAACCCTTACATAATCCATAGATATTTCATTAATTTTACATTCTTTCACATTAAATATCTTTCCGGTTTAGAGTTTTAGAGAATTTGGTAATTACTCATACATAAAAAAACCATAAGAATACATAGTGGACACCTAAGAATAATGTACATTTTTTCATAATAAATAAAATAAAATAATCATGATCAAGTTTATGAAAAGTCTTGATGAAATTAAACAGTAATTATTTAACCCATTACTCATATTTATGTCCAATGAAAAGAATTAAAATATAAGCGATGAGCATAAAAAGTAGAGTAAGGGATATGAAATGAAAGAAACTGTTACTCCATTTATAAAATTCATAACCCATGATAACATTATCATATAGTAATACATTTCACTCACAATAAGTAGTATACACTTTCCTTTGAAAATAAGATCATTTATAAAATCTTTCGTAATCGAAGGATTACCATAAATCCATAAAAATAATAGAAAATACATAAAGGTACCATGGTATATAATTATACCTGATACTCTTATAAATGTAATAATTATGCAGTCATGTTCCATACATGTCACTCATATAAATTGAGTAACTATACAACTGAATACCATACCCAACAATTCAAATGTTATAACATAACCACATATACTTTTTTTATCATGGAACCAACCTTCTATTGTTTATCAGATAATATCTAGTCAAATTTATATGTACCATTATATAATCATATCACATAAAAGATTACAATTTTCATCATTTCACTCATAAAATTTCATTTGCAATCACAAGAAGTCACTCAATATATTGAAATAATCAATCCATTTTCAAAACCATTTTCTATTAAAAAAATACAAATATAATAGGAATGAAAGAATTTTTTTCTTTTAATATTATTCAGTCTTGTAGAGGAAACTATAAATAAAATAATGGTAAAGGTGTCATTTTATTTTATCTCACTATATATGTTAACAAACATTATTTTTTTCATTTTTCAAAATATGCCATATAAAATAAGTAAAAAAGATAACTTTTTAAAATATATGTTATATTAAAAATAGAAATAAATTTTCTTTTATCATACTTTTATATCCATATAAATAAAAATATAAAATAATATCAACAATATTGAAATGGGGAAAAGGATTTGATAATTAAATAATTAAATATTCAATGTATCACATATGACCTTCAGCATTTAATTCATAATACTAATGAAATAGTATATTAAAAAAACATTATATAGCATTAGTATATATAAAATATGGATTTGAAATTTCATATTAGTTTTATATACACCATATATTAGAAAAAAGGGTCACATCATCAAGAAATTGCTATTTTTATGGAGATTGAGATGGAATCCCTTACCATGATTCTGATTTGACACATATGTTCTTTATATTCTTGAATAATATACATTGGTTTAATTTTTAATTTCTTCTGAATCTTTTTAAATTTTAATATTCATTTTTATATCTCTTTTTACTATGTTATATCAATTTACTAATTGTTTATGTATGTTTCAAACATTTTCACAATAGTTGGTATTTGAGTCTAAAATGAAATTGATATGATGCCAATAGTCAGAGTAGTCATATGTACACCATCAAAAAAATAATATTCATGAAATAATAATAAATTTTAAACATTAATTATTCTTTTAAATTTATCCATTATATATGTATATGAAAAACTATCTTCGTTACAATCCTATAGATGCATGTCACATGTACACATGAGTAACATTTCCATTTTTCATTAATATTTATAGAAATAATTTAAGTATTATATTATCATTAAATAATGATAATAATATAATTAATATCATATCATTAATTTAAATATAATAATAGATTTTATTATTGTGATTTGGTGATTAAAAACAAATCCTACTGCTTCGTGGAGGTGATAGTTCACACGGATGAACGAACTATATTATCATTTTATTGTTCATGGAAAGTAACAATGCAATTTTTTATCGGAGTGGATACTGAAGAGGGGGAGGGAGTGAATTGAGTTCCTATTAAAAATTTATGTTTAAAATATTTATATTGAAATCCCCAAATTCATAAAAAAAGTTAAACTATAGTTAATTTATAAAGATTGTAAATGTTTAATTACTTTTTCAAATATTGATTATTTCTCAATTAACTTAATATCAAGATTAAGTTAGTTTTTGAAACTAACTTACTAGTTCACAATAAATTCAAACACTTTCTAGTTCAACTATTAGAGTTACATTAAAATAGATTTGAATTTCAAAGAAATTAGCAGTTGATTATTGAAAATAGTTTAAACTAAAATAAGATTCACAATATTTTAAACCAAGAGGTTCAGTCACAAGATGAGACTTAGTCCTCTCAAATATTTTATATAAAACATTGATCCACACCTTGGATCTGGGTTTACAAAAGAACTCAAACTTTACATGTCCTCAGACCTCTACCACAATTCTACGTGGGAAAACAATAACAACAACACACATGATATCCATGTCCTCACACCTCTACCACAATTCTACATGGGAAACACAAGGGTGTAAGGATTTTGGTGTGAGGATTTCAGTATCCTCTAGTTCAGATTAGGAGACAGTGTGTGTTCAGACAGACAGAATAACACACACTGCTTGTAATGTATTAAAAATAATCACAACAGAGCAATAATATGGAGATGAGTTTAGAATGCTCTTGTGTAAAGTAAATACAGCTCTAGACTCCTTTTCATTGAAGAATATGATGTTTTGAGTCCTTCTCTGAAGTTTTCTAGAGAATAGAGTGTTGTGGTTCTATTCGATTACCGCCAATACAGGTGTTCAGCTTGAATGTGCGAGTATTCCTTGTAGCATCTAAACCTCCTCTTGAACTTTCTTTCTTGATGTGTATGTCTGTTCATCAAGTTCTTCGAGTGTTCTTCTTTTATGTGTCTCTAATTTCATTCTCTATTTTCACCACCCACACTTTCTCCAATGGCTTGATATTCCTTTTATTCCTTGACCTCCGGCAATGGGAATTATTTCCTTTTACAGATATGAGGTATGGTTCACTGACATCCAGCAAACATCATTAATTAGTATATGACATAATGTTTGAGGTACATTTTCTTTATATCCAACAAATATTATTCATTTAAATCAGTTGCATTAAAATCAAAAAAAATGACCATTGAAAATAATCAAACAGAGATAGAGTTTAAATAAATAATGACTGGTTTCCATCGGTTAATCTTTATATCAGTGAACCTGTAGCGGTGGGCTTTTAATAGTAGTTTTTACTCTATGTAATGGTAGCTTGCTTATATAGGTATCATTCTGTGTAGTGGTAGTTCTAACTGTCGGTAGCTCTTCATAATGGTAAAATTATGTTGGTAGATCTTCCTCGCTATCAGTAATTGTTCACATCAGTAGCAGTAACTCTCTCTATCAGTAGATTGCTCTATCGGCAACTCCATTACATCGGTAACTTGTATCAGTGACTTTGTCTATCAGTATACTTAGTCTATCAGTGACCTTTGCCTATCGAGAGCTCTGTCTGTATCTATGAATTTAAAACATGAATGCTTATAAAGTATCTGTTTATGCAATTCATTTCCAGATTGAGTCAGTTATCAAGATTAATCATTTATAATCATAAATAAACATTTAATAACATATTCTAATTATATGAAATGATCATTTTGATATTTATATCAACTTTTTATTTTGATGACATAACTTGAATGTAAAATTAATATATAAATAGAAATTATTTGTCATTATCAAAGTACATCTAAACATAATTGAGATTATCAAAACATGTGAGTCCAACAATCACCACATATTTTATAATTAAAAATTATCAGATTATAATCCATAATAAACATTACTGAAGCATAATAAAATATATCTAATGGAATTTCTCAGTTTGTTCAGATCATAACTCTCAAATGTATCAGAGTTAAACTATGGTTAAACATAAGAGTAAAAAGAAATATATATTTTCCATAAAGATACATATTAGGATTTATCACCTTTAGTTTAATTTCTCCCCATATTATAATTCCTCTCCCCCTTTGGGAATAGAAAAAAGAGAACAAGTAATGGTTCAGAGCATAAAAGAAGAAGAGAGAAAACAAACATTTGTATTTCACAGGACAAAGGTACATGAGATAGCTGAAATGAAATACATGAGGTAAGAAGATTCCTATAAAATGTCCTAGCAATTAATCTGTCGACCTCCTCAATAGGTAAATTGGATGTGGCTTTGGGATCACAAGATTATTAACGTTTGGTTGGCATAGGTGAGGAATTGGGATTACCAGTGATGATCAATGGTGGTTGAGCTACTGAAACACTGACGAGCCTGTGATGCGTACTTCTTTGTGTGATCATAGGAGTAAGACTTCGGATAGCTTGGGCTAGAGTCAACTGAGGTGTGGAAGCAAACTAACCAGAGGCAGGAAGGGTTGGAGGTACCATGATAGGGGTACTGTCCACATACTGAAATGGTACTAAAGATTTCTGAAATCCATTATAATACCTCCTCCTCTCTCCATGGTAGAGATTAAATCATTATTGTTCTCCAAAAACTTGTCCAAGGAAGGTGTTTAGTGACCCGAATCTTGACGTACATGGATATTACATTACTTTTTCAGAATACCTAATACATAACAAAAACAGACACACAAGGACCGTAATAGTTTAGTGTCTTTGGAAACGTGGAACGTAATCTCATAATCGGGGTGAAAGATTTTCAAAATCTCCCAAAAATATCTTCCCCTTTTTGTTTCCGTACCTAAAACCGTTCTTTATATCCTAGGGAAAAAACATAAAAAGGGTGAGCTTAAATGCTCAGTAAGGGTAAGATTGGATAAAATAAAACAAATAATATACATTTGAACATAAAGACATGAACATAATGTTTAAACATCAAAAGCTTGAGCAATGACATTAAACATGGAAGTATATAAGGCATAGATCATAATGGAACATAAATCACGATAACAGAGCATGGGAATAAAATTGTAATTTTGGCATCTATTAAGCACATGTAATGATTTCCATAGTATCCAAGGCATTACTTCCAATACCATCATAGTGGACAAAGTCCCTTTCTGAATCGAGTTCACCCCTCATTCTAGTCCAGTAATTCTGAACCAGATTAACTTACTGTTCCAGCCATGTCTATCTCAAGATATATAAATCATTACCCAATGCATTGGAGGTAGATATAGGTCCAACAAATTTCATAATGAAATTATTCTTACTTGTGCCACAAAATAAACATACATCATTCATAAAAACCCAATAAATAAAATGGGTTTCATAAACATCATCCCATCATCACATAATCCATATGAATGAAATGGATATCATTTCATAATAACAAAAGTGAATCCATGTATATCATAGAGACATTATACATGAAACATACATATATGAAATAATGTCATATTAGATGGAAAATGATTTTGATAAAACACTTGAAATGAATTCTTGAGAAAAATATCCTTTCTTCTTCAAAATAAATTTCTTTTCACAAAACATCATGCAATTTTAAAAGAAAAATATTTTGTTGAAAATAATCATGAAATATTTTTGAGGAAGATTCATGAATATAAGTCTTTATATAATCGTAAAAATCCATTCATGCCGTATAAGTAAAAAAACATTCTTGTCGTACTTTTTCCAGAAAAGTAAAAAAAGTACCTTGTAACATAAAAAAAAGAAAGATTCCTTACATACCATTTAGTAAAAGTCAAAAATGGGTAAAAAGGACATTAAACATACAGAATTTTTTTTATAAAACATGTACATGGATGATAGAAATAACCCCAGTAAAATACTTACGAATAAGAAATATCGGATAAAAATGAGATTGATAAATTATCCCTTACCTTAGGTCTGATATGCTTCGTACATTTACAAACCACTGTATAATGATTTAAATAATGTCATTGACTTATTAAAGAATCATATTCCTTGTTATGATATCATATATTGTTCACTTATGACTTTATATTACCCGTTCTTTTGTAAGTTCTATGTTAAAGCTGTGTTTTGGGTTAAATCGTTTTATTTATCGTACGAGTTTGGACTTGTTGTTCTTGATATTATTACTTATATCCTGATTTACTTCATTCCAGAATGTAAAACATGATTTAGATATAATATATATTTCAGTATATAAATATATATATGATAGATCAATTAAATGAAATGAAATACGCCGTTCATGGAGACGTTAGGTCGTACGTATGTATGAACGTTGTTTGTGTTTCCTTATTGAATTGAATGCAATTAAGTAGATGAAATAAATATATATACAAATAAATACTGTATTATTATTATTTAATATATTTCATGATTACTTATTATATATACTTTATAATCATTCATTAATGGTTAACAGGGAGAATGAATCTCATCGCGTCATGGAGACGGTAGTCCGTACGTACGCACGAGCGATGATATCATTCCCATGATCGTGTAATTGTATTAGAGTTTATGTATAATATTTCAGAATAAATATCACTTTACAATAATCATATATAGTTATTATTTACACCATTATACCCATCCAAGTGGTGGTGGAAAATAGATTACACCACGGCGTGGAGACGGTATTCCGTACGTACGCACGCGCGGTGATTTCGTTTTCCATAGGATGGATAGATGGTGAAATAGGGTCTTTTTCATACTTAAAATAACATATAAGTATATGAGTTATACTGATGTTATTACTTCATAATGAAACAACTAAATAAGTATAAGTAGAAGAATAAATAAAGTTGAAAGAATCGGTAACGGACATTACCTCTTCTTTGAAGCGCCTCTTTGAGACCTCCTCCTAGGGCACTAAAATTGGATTTTGATGTAGACCAGGACTTATAAGATGTTTCTAGGGAAGTTTGGAGGTGAAATGGTTAGGGGTTGGCCGAGCATGATGGCTCAAATTGGTGTGAGGAGGATAGGTAGGAGGTGCCCTTTTATAAGGGATGAGAGGGACACCTTTGGAAATATAAGAAATATTAGTTTATATTAAATCCCAATCCCACATAAAAACGTCCAAAATTACTCATATCCAAATATTAAATGAGATATGGTTTTAATATCATCAACCAATAAAATTTAGACATGTTATGAATTTATTTTAATCATTATCAAATTGATTTATCCTTATTTAATCAATTTAATTTTATTTGTGGTAATAAAATTCTAAATTTTAAATTATAACAAATAATTAATTATTTGTAGTGAATTGTCCATAATTGGATACTTTATAACGTTTTAGACAATATAAATTTAAATTTATAATTTTTAAATATATTTGTGATTTTTTAACAATTTTATAATATGATATTTTTATAAAATAACAATAGTGTCAATTTTGACACGATTCATTAATTTCAATTTAAATAAATTATATAGAGAATATATGTTCGAAATAAATGCATTAATAGATTCATAAAAGGTCATATGTATCTATAAAATTAGTGGAGCACAATAAATAGTTCGTATAATATTGATTTTATTATTTTTAAAACCATTTATTTGGATTATCTCTTAATAAAATAATTACTACAGAAAAATTTTATAATTATTTAATATACATATTTGTTGCATAGAAATTAAAAATAAAATCCTATGATGAAGATAAATCTATTATCTTTCACAATTAAACTTTTAGTAGAATTTATCTTCTTAAAATAACAATATTTAAATTGTTATATTTATTAAATTATGAAGGTGACAACTTTGACATCATTTAAAATAAAATAATATAAGTGTCATAATCACCTTAATAAGTATCTAAATGGTCAAAAATTTGCCAGTGGACGATTAGGGTTTATATATACACTAATAATAAGTTTTGTGCAGATTTATGGTCCTTTTGATATGTATTAAGATTTCAATAAAAACTATATTATTGATTTTTCACTAAATAAATAATTTCTTCATCATTAATGTATAAGATAATAAGGTAATTAAATAACTAAAAAAATTACAAATAAATTACCATGACAAATAAAAACATTTTATCTTTCAAATGAGTATTTATAACCGAATTTATATTCTGAAAAAACTTATATTAAAAATACTCTAATTATTAAAGTTGAGTGAGACATATTTCACTTTCATTTAAATAAAATAAACTAAAGGTCTTAATCACCTCCAAGTAGGTTCTAATGGATTCCATTTCGACCCAAATATGACTTACAACAAATTATAATCATCCAATTGTATTAAGACATGTTTTAGAATAATTTTATAATATTATATTTACCCTTAATTACCCAATTTAACTTTTACTATGGTAAATAAAATTTACCGTTGTTACTATTCATAAATCCCAAAAATAAAAAGTAGTCTATTAATATAATATGGACCCACTGATTCCAAATATAGATTCAATTTTTCCAAATTCAATACACAGAGGTTGCAAAAATTAAATTAAAATTAATCTCGTTGTCGAAAGAAAACTGTTTTTTGTTTAAAACATTGCAAAAGATTGGATTTATTTAACCAACGAATTCAATGTAAAATCAAGGATAATGACATAAATTATATTAAATGGTAAAAATATAATTTATGTATACTATAAAACCATTTTATATTATAATTTAACCACATAATTTATTATGATGAAAAAAGTTGTTTTTAATTAAAATATAGCATGTTTTTAATATTCATTAAAATTTGAAAGTTATCAGAATAACATGAAACTTTTATCCAAGGTAAAATATTATATCCTTATTCCAATGAATAATTTTATTTTGTAAAATTGAACTTATAAACATGTCAAAAACTAGATTTAAAGTGATAGCACCATCAAAAGGCGGAAAAACTTCAGTTTTTGAAAAATACTTATTTTACCCGAAAAAAATATTTTGTTCTCATACCATGTTCTAGAAAATGTGTAAGATGAATAATAATGTTATAAAATTCAAAATATAGTTAATTATATTCATAAAGTCTAGTTTCTAATAATATTATAACCATATATCATTGTTTAGTGAAACCTGGTATTGCGTACAACACACGCTATCGAGGAAAGTCGCGATTGCGTGTAATGTAAGCCAAGTCAGGGTTGCATGTTGTGAAAGACTCCTTTTTTTAGTATAACAGAATCTAAACATATTTCATTTATACATTGAATATATATATATATATACACTCAATGTTGCGTAGAATGACTATTATAAAATGAACTTCAAATTGTGTGTAACAAAATCTAAGAATAGTGTTGTGTATACTTCAAGCTAATACGGTGTTGTGTATAGCGCGAGATAATCTTGATGTAGCGTTAAAAACAAGACATAAATGAAATTAAAAAGAATAATTATCATAAAATATCGGGTTGTCACATTCTATCACCCTTAAAATGAATTTCTCCCTCGAAATTCGTCATGGTTATAAATATTTTACTACTTGAAATTTTCTTTAATAGAAACCCACATCGTAAAAAGGGAATACCAAAACATATATTTAAAAACTAAAGTATGAAATGTAACTATTACCCAAATTAGCTAATCACTGGGTTTCCATATAGAAGAACATAGGTGAAAATATGGATATGAAAGAAAAATCAAACCATCTTGTTCTAATGGAGAGTGGTAGAGAACATGGCTGTGAAAAATCCAACAATCACAAAGCCATAAATTATTGATGATCTATGGTACCATAAGATTCAACGGATATAAGGGCACTAGGACAAAATTTTTGGTTTTCAATATCATTTCCCTAAAGTTGAAGAATTTTAATTAGAATAAATACTTACTTTATTTTGGTACAATCTCACTGTTGTTCGTGCTTTGAACAATTTCCACTTCATCTCTTAAAGAAATGAAGTTGAATTTGTTATTCGTGAAGTGTTAATAGATCATGTGATAGAATGATGGGTCATTCCATCTATTTCAAAAAAAAGGTTAGCAAAAGTTATCAAATATACATATGTCCATATATGGTGAGGTTAATCATATACGATTCCAAAAATGAACATATACTTCTTATATCATACCGCTTAATAAAATAAAACATTTTTCTAATAACCAGGGAATTCCTATAGGCCATTGGTATGCGATAAAGGCCAGTCGTATTTCGGTTGTGGGTTCGATTCCCACAGCCTTGTCCGACGCGATGGGCTGTCTCCCGTCCTACAGGTTGTCCTTTTTCTAAAACTACATTACTATAACATCCCATCAATAATATCGAAAAATCTTCTATCCTTAAACAGTACTAACTTATGTCCATTCCAATCTTTAGGCTTATCCATAATACTGTAGTCCACTCTTATAATATAGTGAAAACTATTACGAGATATGTTAATACCATCGTTGATCCCCATATATCATAATATTTGTCTTGTTGGTCATATTCCAAACAATTGAAGGCCTTAATCATGTATTCTCTTGAAAAATGAATACCCATTGAACCTTAGTCAAAACATGAATACAGTTAAAAGTTAACACTTTCCACATACCAAAATCCTCAAAATTCAATATACTCAAACCATGATATCACTTAGTCCTTATATCAATCATGAGCTCCTGAATACAATAAAACATCTCATTATCTTCTTATCCCTTCATTATTCACATATCATCTGCTTTCCAAAATATTTGAATCACTTTTCATGGTTACTGGTACCATAAAATTTTTGAAAACCCCAATATTTTAATAAACCATAAAAGTACCTCAACAACATTATTCTTGAATACCAATACATAAACACTTCAATCCATCCTCTTCAATGATTGTACTCAAATAATTCCTTCCTTTATTTAGAAGTAACTTTTAAGGATAGGGCATTGAGTTGGGAAATGCCCATGTTCTCCATAAATAAGTCATTGAACCCCATAACAATCTGTCAATCTATGACCCTTTTCTCCACACACATAACATATGTCCCTCCATTTGAGGTATTCATCAAGGTTCTTCTTCCCTTCTATAGAAATCTCAATATTACTTTCTTTATGCTCTTCAACATGCAAAAATGTATAAAATTCTATCTTCCTCTTATTTGATGAATTATGCCTACCACTAAATTTCACCTTGTTTATCATATATCGCGATGACTGATTCAGCATAATCACAATATCTTTCTCTCTAGGAATTACAAAATTTTGTTGCTCATAGTCACCAATTTTTCCATTGGATTTAATGTTAACCGAATTCCTTCTGGTTCCCTCCATTGAGTAAAACACAAATAGAATTCTGTGAGAGGCAAAAAGCATGCTAGAGAAAACAACATAGTAAAGGGGGAGTGCCCTCAATATCTAACATCTTAGGTTAAATTCGATGATCTTTACCGTAGTTCTAGGACTATATCATATACGTATACTTATCCATAGGGACATCCCTAGACATACATTATAAATATCTCTAGGGATCTCACTAATGTTTTTGCATCCTAGTTTCCAAAGGTTGACTAAACCTTTCCTCTGATACCAACTATAAGGACCCAAATTTTGACGTACATGTATGTTACATTACTTTTTTGGAAAACTTAATACATAAAACAACAGATACACAAGGATCGTAATAGTTTAGTGTCTTTGGAAACTTGGAACGTAATCTCCTAATCATGGTGAATGATCTTTAAAATCTCCCATAAAGATCTTCCACTTTTTGTTTCCATACCTACAACCTTTCTTTATATCCTGGGGAAGAGAAAACATAAAAAGGGTGAGCTCAAATTCTCACTAAGTGTAAGCATGGATAAAATAAAACAAATAATATACATTTGAACTTAAAGACATGAACATAATGTTTAAACATCAAAAGCTTGTGCAATGACATAAGACATGGAAGTACATAAGGAATAGATCATAATGGAACATAAATCATGATAACATAGCATGAGAATAAAACATGTAATTTTGGAATCCATTAAGCACATGTAATGATTTCCATTATAGTCAAGGCATTGCTTCCAAGACAATCATAGTGGACAATGATCCTTTTTGAATCGAGTTCACTCCTCGTTCCAGTCCTGTAATATTGAACCGGATTAACTTACCATTCCAGCCATGTCTATCTCATGAGATATAAATCATTTCCCAATAAATTGGAGGGATATATAGGTCCCACCAATCTCATAATGAAATCATTCTTAATTATGCCACAAAATAAACATACATCATTCATAAAAACCCAATAAATAAACTGGGTTTCATAAACATCATCCCATCATCACATAATCCATATGAAAGAAATGGATATCATTTCATAATAAGAAAAGTGAAACCATGTAAATCATAGAGACTTTATACTTGAAACATACACATATTAAATAATGTCATCTTAGATGGAAAATGGTTTTGATAAAACACTTGAAATGAATTCTTGAGGAAAATATCCTTTCTTCTTCAAAATCAATTTATTTTCACAAAACATCATTCAATTTTAAAAGAAAAAGTTTTTGTTGAAAATAGTAATGAAATATTTTGGAGAAAGATTCATGAAAATAATGCTTTATAAAACTGTAATAATCTGTTCATGTCGTATAAGTTAAAAAAACATTCTTCTCCTACTTTTTCCGGAAAAGTCAAAAAAGTACCTCATAACGTAAAAAAAGAATGATTCCTAACATACCATGTAGTAAAAGTCAAAAATGGGTAAAAAGGACATTAAACATACATGAAAATACTTTTACAAAACATGGACATGGATGATAGAAATAAGCCCTTGAAATACTTACGAATAAGCAATCTCGGATAGAAATGAGATTGATAAATTATCCATTACCTTAGGTCTGATATGCTTCGTACATTTCCGAACCTCCTGTATAATGATTTAAATAATGTCATTGACTTATTATAGAATCATATTCATTGTTATTATATCATATATGGTTCACTTATGACTTTATATTACCTATTCTTTTGTAAGTTCTATTATAAAGCAACATTTTGGGTTAAATCATTTTATTTATCATACGTGTTTGGACTTGTTGTTCTTGATATTATTACTTATATCCTGATTTACTTAACTCCAGAATGTAAAACATGATTTACATATAATATATATTTCATTATATAATTATATGTATGATATATCGATTAAATGAAATGAAATACACCGTTCATGGAGACGGTAGGCCGTACGTACGCATGAACGTTGTTTTCGTTTCCTTATTGAATTGAATGTAATTAAGTAGATGACATAAATATATATACACATAAATCAAGTATCATTATTATGTCATATATTTCATGATTACTTATTATATATAATTTATAATCATTCATGAATGGTTAACATGGAGAATGAATCTCATAGCGTCGTGGAGACGGTAGTCCGTACGTACGCACGAGCGATGATATCATTTCAATGATCGTGGAATTGTATTGGAGTGTATGTATATATTATTTCAGAATCAATATCACTTTAAAATAATCATATATATTTATTATTTACACCATTATACCCATCCATGTGGTGGTGGAAAATAGATTACATAACGGCGTGGAGACGGTATTCGGTACGTACGCACGCGCGGTGATTTCGTTTTCCATAGGATGGATAGATGGTGAAATATGGTTTTTTTCATACTTATAATAAAATATAAGTATATGAGTTATACTGATGTTATTAATTTATAATGAAACAACTAAATATGCAGAAGTAGAAGAAAAAAAATAAAGTTGAAAGAATCGGTAACAGACATTACCTCTTCTTTGAAGCGCCTCTTTGAGACCTCCTCCTAGGGCACTAAAATTGGTCTTTGAAGAAGACCACGACTTCTAAGATGTTTCTAGGGAAGTGGGGAGGTGAAATGGGTAGGGTTTGGCCGAGATTGATGGCTCAAATTGGTGTGAGGAGGAGAGGGAGGAGGTGCCCTTTTATAAGGGAGGAGAGGGGCACCTTTGGAAATATAAGAAATATTATTTTTTATTAAATCCCAACCCCACATAAAAACATCCAAAATGACTCATATATGAAGATTAGATAATTTTGGGTTGTAAACCCGTCAATCAATAAAATTTAGATATGTTAGGAATTTATTTTAAACATTATCAACATGATTTATCCTAATTTAATCAATTTAATTTTATTTGTGGTAATAACTTTATAAATTTTAAATTATAACAAATAATTACTTATTTGTAGTTAATTGTCCATAATTAGATACTTTATAAAATTTTATACCATATAAATTTAAATTTATAATTTTTAAATATTTTTGTGATATTTAAACAATTTTGTAATATATTATTTTTATAAAATAACAATAGTGTCAATTTTGACACTATTCATTTATTTGAATTTAAATAAATTATATACAGAAGATATATTTGAACTAAAAACTTTAATATATTCATAAAAGGTCTTATGTATTTATAAAATTAGTGGAGCACATTAAATAGTCCGTATAATATTTATTTTATTACTTTTAAAACCATTTATTTGGTTTATCTCTTAATAAAATAATTACTACAACAATTTTTTATAATTATTTAATATACTTATTTGTTGAATAAAAATTAAGAATAAATTCCTATGATTAAGATAAATCTATAAAATTTTACAATAATAATTTTACTCGAATTTATCATCTTAAAATCACAATATTTAAATTGTTATATTTATTTAATTATGAAGGTGACAACTTTGGAATCATTTAAAATAAAATAATATAAGTGTCATAATCACCTTATTAAGTATCCAAATGGTCAAAAATTTGGCAATTGGACTATTAGGGTTTATATATACACTAATAATAAGTTTTGTACAGATTTTTGGGCCTTTTGATAGTATTAATATTTCAATAAAAACTATATTATTTATAACTCTTAAAAACTAAATAAATAATTTCTGCATCATTAATGTATAAGATAATAAGGTAATTAAATAACTCTTAAAAATTAGAAATAAATTACCATGACAAAGAAAAACATTTTATCTTTCAAATGAGTATTTATAACTGAATTTATATTCTGTATAAACTTATATTAATAATACTTTATTTATTAAAGTTGAGTGAGACATATTTCACTTTCCTTTAAATAAAATAAACTAAAGGTCTTAATCACCTCCAAGTGGGTTCTAATGGATTCCATTTCGACCCAAATATGACTTAGGTAAAATTATAATCATCCAATTGTATTAAGACAAGTATTGGGATAATTTTATAATATTATATTTACCCTTAATTACCCAATTTACCTTTTACTATGGTAAATAAAATTTACCATTGTTACTATTCATATAGCCCAAAAATAAAAAGTAGTCTATTAATATAATTTGGACCCACTGATTCCAAATATGGAATCCATTTTTCCAATGTCAATACACAGAAGTTGCAGAAATTAAATTAAAATTATTCCTGTTGTCGAAAACAAATGGGTTTTTGTTTAAAACATTGCAAAAGATTGAATTTATTTACCCTATGAATTCAATGTAAAATCAAGGATAATGAGATAAATTATATTAAATGGTAAAAATATAAACTATTTATAATTTAAAACCATTCAATACTATAATTTAACCACATAAATTTTTACGATGAAAAGAGTTGTTTTTAATTAAAATATAGCGTGTTTTTACTATTCATTAAAATATAAAAGTTATTAGAATAACATGAGAATTTTATCCAAGGTAAAATTTTATATCCTTATTCCAAAAAATAATTTTAGTTTGTAAAATTGAACTTATAAACATGTCAAAAACTAGATTTAATGTGGATGCACCATCAAAAGTTGGGAAAACAGTATTTTTTTAAAAATACTTATTTTACCCAAAAAATTTATTTTGTTCTCATACCATCTTCTAGAAGATTTGTAAGATGAATAATAATGTTATAAAATTCAAAATGTATTTAATACAATTCATAACAGCTAGTTTGTAATAATATTATAACCATATATCGTTGTTTATAAAAACTCGTTATTGCGTACAACACACGCTATCGAGGAAAGTCGTGATTGCGTGTAATGAAAGCCAAGTCAGGGTTGCGTGTTGTGAAAGACTCCATAATTGTTTCGTATAATAGAATCCAAACATATTTCATTTATACATTGAATATATATATATACACTCAATGTTGTGTAGAATGACTATTATAAAACGAACTTCATATTGTGTGTAAGACAATCTAAGAACAGTGTTGTGTATACTTCAAGCTAATACGGTGTTGTGTATAGCATGAGATAATCTTGGTGTAGCATTAAAAACAAGACATCAATGAAATTAAAAAGAATAATTCTCATAAATTCTCGGGTTGTTACAAGGTGTAAACTCCCTAAGCATACTAACTTGTTCTTTGAAGGCTTGAGTAACTAGGGGCAATTTTAGATTCTCTAACAACTACTTGAAATGATTATTTTTCTGATTATCGGTGTAAACTCTTTCAAAATATTAATCAATTTTGTCTTTGATTTCCTTATGGGATGCAGTAGCATCTCTCATATAATCATGGATGATTTTTCTGATATACCTGGTGGTAGTAATCACCTGAGAGTCATAGGAGCTACTGGTACTAACTTGACCATGTTCTTCTTTCATCCCAGATCTAAACTGTTCAACATCAACTGAAACTCTGGATGTACAAATAGGTTTTACAGTGAAAGCTACTGTTTCTTTTAAGGATTGTGTCAAACTACTTATAAAATTCCTCACAACAAAATCCTGAGTACTGACATGTGTTTTTATAGTCTTATTAAATTCATAAAACACATACACAAATTGTTTTACTATATCTCTAATGTAGTTGAAGTCAGTATCCACTTAAGATTTATAACTCATGATGGTGTCAAATGAAGCAATAGATTGCTTCAAAGAATCAACAGCCTCTGTCAAATTTCCAATCTGATTTTTACACGCTTTCAATTCATCCATCACTTATGTCACAACAATTGACAAAAAATTTCTCAGAGAAGATACCAAAGAACTTTCCATCATATTTTTCTCTTCAATAAAATAGGTTTTCCATTCAGATATGAGTGTATCATGATCTCCTTTTCTCAAAATGTCTTCAGTCAAAGATAAGGGAGCTACTGGTTGAGAAGTGACTTCTTCTGATAAAATATCATAAGACACATGATGTCTTCTAATGGGTTTCTCATCATAAGAATCAGTATATTCTAGTCCCAAAACAACAAATTCTAGATACAAAGACCAGTCTTCCACTTCATAGGTCACATAAACTGATCATATCCTTACTAGTTGCTCCCCCTCAACCAGAGCATCCATTAATATATCTGTAGTAGTAGCAACAGCCTCATTGGGTACTTCCTCTTCATAAGAGTAATATACAAACATAATCATATCCAAACTAGGTTGAATTGGTTGGTGTATGACATCAATAGGTACTGTTCTATCAACTTCAAGAAAATCCTCAACAGACATAATAAAGTTCTCAATCATAGGAGTGAAACTCAAACAGGTACTTCCATTCTAAAATACTTCTTCATCACTGTTACTGGAATCAGGAGCAGTCACCCTATGATCTGATCTAGGCAGGTCTCCCTCATTTATATAGATTTCTTCAACACTTTCTCTTTGTACTGCTTCCTTCCTAGGATGGGTCACAGGTGGACATGCCTTTCCATAAGATACCTTGTCAGTAGCTGGGCTTGGAGGAAAATCAGGATCCCCTTCATCTTCTATAGAGGCATCATCCTCTGCATCATTATCACTATATTGAGGTTCCTCCTCATCAGGTCCAAGACCTGGGTCTCTCTTATCTCTTGTCAGATTTAGATGGAAACAGGGTTAAATTTATCATAAATTTTCTCATCATCATTTTTCCATTCCATTTTCCATGGTTTCCTGCCAATATTCATGTACATACTGACTGTTTTTGTAATACAAAGGTTCTCTCTTAAAACCACTCTCTCATCCTGAGAATCAGCCACACCTTTTACATTGATCATCAAAGAGATCAGTTTTGGAAAGAATAGAGCATTTGTCTTAGATTTTTGCCTGGTGATATCCTTAATTTGAATCATCAGAAGCTTACAAAAATTCACTTTGACACCATTCCTCAACAGATACAACAAGAATATATCTTGGAATCTAAGGATTACAAAATCTCCTCTTCTTGCACATAACACATGATGGATAAATTTGAACAACAACCGGTTTTCTCCATCCATTTCATTGGCAACCACCTTTATTTGGGTCCCATATCCAGTGAGCTCTTCCAAAGAAGCTTCATACTAAAAAATTTCACTAGTACGAGGTACTGACTTTGAGAAATATCCAAACTCACCCTCGTGTGGAACTTTTAAGAACTCAGCCCATTCAATGGATGAAAATGATATTATCATGTCATTCTCTACTGATACGATTCTGTTCTCACATTTAGATTTCTCAAAACAAACAAAAATATAGAATTACTTTACTAATTTAGGATAATAAGGACCATTGTTATTCGAAAAACATTCGAGCCACCCATGTTCCTCCAAAATTATTCGAATCTAGTATTTGATAGGCATGAGCCATTCAACACAGAGTTCGTTCTCGATTACTATATTTATATCCAGTAAATGCGGGTTCACTGGTTTCTTCACATCACTGCCACCACTAGACTCTCCTTTGAGTCTCTTGGCATTCGGATTATCACCCTCTTTACATACAGTCAGTCTCATCACTTATTCCATTCTGCAAATCACAAGGATTAGGGTTCGAGAGAACCGAAGTTTTGGGAACTAATGTTTGAAGGCAAAGGGTTCGAGGTGGATTGAAACGGGAGTTAGACTTAATTTTTACCATTTAGGAATCATGATGTAATGAAAAGAAATAAATTACAAATAATAATGGTTCCCTTTGAAAAAACATGAAATCTAGATATTGAAAAACATATCTGTAACAACTACAGGTGAGAATTCCGAACGGTGAGGTCCACTAATTGTGAGGGTATAATGGTGAGGTTCATAGCAGTGTGGTATAATAGTGAGGTTCATACTAGTGTGGTATAATGGTGAGGTTCATACCAGTGAGGTATAAAGAAAGGTTATCATTCCTTACTCATGTTTAATGTAACTTAAATTATCTGAACATAAAGACTTGGTGAATATGTTAGCTAATTGATTTTTAGTGCCTATAAATTCAAGATTAATTTTACGCTTTTGATAATGATCCCTTAAAAAGTGATGTCTTACAACAATTTTCTTAGTCCTAGAGTGAGATACAGGATTCTTGGAAATATTTATCGCACTAGTGTTATCACATTTTATAGATACATGTCTAAATTTATATCCATAGTCCAATAAATTTTGTTTCATCCGAAACATTTGTGACAACAACTACCAGCAGCTATGTACTATGCTTCAGCAGTAGAAAATGCAACAGAATTCTACTTTTTACTACACAATGATACTAAGTACTTACCTAGAAAGTGACATGTTCCAGAAGTACTCTTCCTTTCTTACTTGCAACCAGAAAAGTTAGCATTTGAATAAATAATATCATCTGCATTCAATTTACAAGAGGTACTCATAGGTGTATCACTTTACTTATTACTATTCAAACCAAAAAAAATTAAAATATCCTTGGTATATTTACTTTATTTTAAAATAATACCTTTTTCATTATGAAAAACATGAAATCCAAGAAAATATTTACGTTCTCCCAATAAAATCATTTCAAATTCACTTTGCATACTCTTTCATAAATCAATACAGAAAGCATTTTATAAAGATCTGAAAATAATATCATCAACATTGATTTGTACTATCATAACACCATTAGAAATAATTTTGATAAAAAGAGTTGGATCAAAAATCACATTAATAAATCTTTTTGATATAAGAAAATTACTGAGTCTATCATACCATGCTCGTGGAGCTTGTTTTAAACCATACAAACCTTTAGAACGATTAAAAACTTGATTTGGAAAATGAGGATTAGTAAATCCATGTGGTTGTTCAACAAAAATATCATCAATTATAAAACCATTTAGAAAATCACTTTTAACATCCATTTTATATAACATGAAATTCAGATGAGCAACATAATAAAGTAGAATTCCAATAGAATTTAACTTAGCTACAGGTGAAAAGGTTTCCACATATTCAATTCCTTCTTCTTGACTATATCCTTGTGCAACTAACCTTTCTTTGTTTCTGACTATATTTCCAGACTCATCAACTATATTTATAAAAACCCATTTAGTGCCTATGGTCAAGGTGTCCTTAGGTCTATCTACTAATTCCTATACTTTGTTTCTTTCAAATTGATTTAACTCTTCTTGAATAGCCATTACCCATAATTCATCATTGATAGCATCATTGATATTTTTAGGTTCTGAGTGTGAATGAAAGGCTTGATGTTCTACCTGATTTCATAGAGAATCTCTAGTTTGTGTTCCTCTATCTAAATATCATAATCAACATATAAATGATGATTCTTTATGGTCCTAGTTGGTCTAGAAAAAGAAGGTCTTGATATTTCAGTTTCATTTATAGGTTCGAGTTCAACAGAAACAGTTTTAGGAAAAATTCCAGAACAGGTTGTTTTAACCACAGGTTCACTATTCTTGTCATTAAGTTTTAAAATTTACATATCTTCTTCAGGATTTTCAAAATGGGTCTTAGGTTAATGTGGATCACTTTGATCAAATTTTATGTTTACAAATTATTCCACACATTTGTTCCTCTTGTTAAATACTCTATAAGCTTTCCTAGATATAGAATAACCTTGAAATATTCCTTCATCTCTTTTGGATGAAAACTTATCAAGATTATCTTTAGTATAGAGAATAAATACTTTGCACCCAAAAACTCTAATGTAACTAAATTTAGGCTTCATATTATTCCACAGTTCATAAGGGGTATTTTTAAGAACATGTCTAATCAATACTCTATTTATAACATAACAAGCTGTATTTACAGCTTCAGCCCAAATGTAAATAGGTAATTTATACTCATTGAGAATAGTTCTTGAAATTTCCTAAACGGTTCTATTTCTTCTTTCTACTACACGATTCTATTGAGGTGTCCTAGGGTTAGAAAAGTTGTGACTATAGCCATTGTGTGAGAAATATGTTTCAGATTCCTGATTTTCTAACCCAATACCATGATCAATTTTTGTGTTTTAATCTTATGTCCATTAAGGTTCTATAAAAACTTGGAGTATTTAATAAAATAAGAACAAGCTTCTCTTTTGTGAGAAAGAAAGTATACCCATGTGTATCTAGAAAATTCATCTTCTAGAACATAGACATAGTGCTTCCCATTTAAACTAGAAACTCTAGAAGGTCCAAATAAATCCATATGAACCACCTCGAGAGGTTGAGAGGTTGAAACTTCTTTCTTTGATTTGAATGAAACTTTATGTTTCTTTCCCTTTTGACAGGGATTACAAACATTGTCTGTGGCAAATTTTAGTTTGGTTAGGTCTCTAACTAAACCTTTCCTAGTCAGTTTCATAAGGGAATGAACATTGCAGTGTCCCAATCTTCTATTCCATAACCATGATTCTATATTAAATGCATTTAAACAAGTAACCTTTTATTTGGCTAATGAATTTAATTCTACAACATATATATTTTCATTTCCTAAGGAAGTAAATACCAAAATATTTTTAGAATCAAAAACATTACATGAATTATTTTGAAATTTTACATTGAAACCATTATCACATAACTGAGAAATTCTTAGAATATTGTATTTTAGACCATCAACAAATAATAATTTAGAAGTTAAAATTATATCATCATTACCAATCTTGGATAAGTTGATGATCTTTCCTTTTGAGTTATCCCCAAAGGTGACATTCCCTCTATAAACCTTGATTAAGCTCTTAAAGCATGAGTAGACTCCTTTTATATGCCTTGAACATCCACTTTCCAAGTACTATATCTTCTAATATGAACTTTTCAAGAAAATCCTACAAAACAGATTTAGATAGAAGATAACTTTGGAACCCAGATTTTTTGGGTCCCGAAAGGTTAGAAAGTAAGACTTTAGGCACCCATATTTGTCTAATGGGTTTCATATAGTTAACAAAATCAAACAAATTTGATAAATAAACTTGTTTCGGTCTATAAGAATTTTATTTTCTAGATGAAGCATAGGCATTTCCAGAACATGAACTTGCAACATACTCTCCAGATTTTGGAATAAATTTATTCTTAATAATCGATCTCTGACCAGGTTGGTAACATAAACCAGTATTATACATAGGTTCAACTTGTTTTCCAATCATTTTAGTGATAGTATTCTTTCCATTTGTGAACATCTCATTGTCTTTTCTATGTTGCTCATTAGAAAATTTGTGTTTAGTATTCTCCTTTAACAGTTTTTCATTCTTTTCTTTTTCTATTCTACAATCAGATTTAATAGTACTAGTCAAGAGATATTGTTTCTTCAATGATTTATATTCTCTTAGCTCATTACATGTATCATCCAATATATTACAATATTCAAAAAGTTCTGATTTAGACATATTATCATCATTGTTTGAATCACTTTCATTCACAGAATAATAATCACTGTGCATAGGGGAATTAAGTGTTACCATAGATGTTTCAGTATTGAAACACAAGTTGGAATAATTATTTTCCTCAAAATTAGAAGCATCAGATCCACTTGAGCTCTCTTCAAAAGCACTCCATGTAGGTTTCAAAGCATTATTATATTTTTTTCCTTGAAATCATATTACTACTTAAACATCAATTTGGGACAGTCATCCTTAACGTTTCCTTTCCTTTTACATTCATAAAAGACTATATCATCATCACTATCATCTTTCTTCCAGTCTCTCTTCCAATTACCACGTTGGTCATTCTGACCCTTATATGTTGACTTTCTTAAAAATTTCTTCTTCATATAGAATTTCTTGAATCTCCTGGCAATATGAGCCATCTCTTCACCACTATCAGAATCTGAATCTTCACTTGTTGACCTCTTGATAGGTATGTGAACTTTCTCTTTATCCTTGACCTTTGAGTCAGTAGACTTAAATTCCACTGACTACTTCTCAAGTTTATCATCTTCCTCTTTGTTTACCATTAGCTCTTCTTCATAAATCATCAACTAACCAATTTTCTCCTTGACAGGTAGCTTGCCAAGGTCACATGATTCTCATATAGAGACATAGGTTCTTCTCCATCTTTTTAATAGGAATCTTAGTATTCTCATGATTTGATCTTTTTCTGGAATAGATTTTCCCAGTGAGATCATTGTATTGACTATATCATTAAAACTGAGATACATAACAGAAATAGATTCAGAAAATTTCATATTAAAATTATCATACCTAATAGTGTATGAATTTAGTCTTATTTCCTTAACATTGGTTGTTCCCTCAAGGGAAACAACCAGAGTATCCCATATTTCATAAGCAGTGTTACATGCAGATATTCAATTAAATTATTAATCTCCTAAAGTATAATACAGAGCATTCATTGCTTTACAATTATTATTGTAAGAAGCTTTCTTAGGATCATCCCAAGTAGTTCTAACAGTTTTTGGAATCCTATACTGAGTATCTATTGCAGTCCAAATGTCAAATCCCATACTTTCTTTGTGAGTTTTCATTTCGATTTTCCATTGGGCATAATTAACACCATTAAAAAATGGTGTTCTATTTGTAGATACACATTCTAATCTATTATCCATAATAACTATGTTTTAAAAATATTTATAAAGATATAAAAATTTTGTATTAACAAAACTTTTGAGATCTTTAAGATACAACTAAAATAATAGTTGAACACTTTTCTCAAACATAGTGTTTTGAAAGTCTTTTCTCTAAACTTCCTCTGATACTAAATGTTGGTCGGAGTGGATAATCAAGAGGGGGGGGGGGGGAATTGAGTTCCAATTAAAAATTTTTATTTAAAATATATATATTGAAATCCCGCAATCCCTAAAACAAGTTAAACTGTAGTGAATTAATAAATATGGTACGTGTTCAATTACTTTCTAAAAGATTGATTATTTCTAATTTAACATAATCTGAAGATGTTGTTAGCTTTTGAAACTAACATACTAGTTCAAAATAATTACAAACACTTTCTAGTTCAACTATTATAGTTACTTTAAAACAGATTTAAATTTCAAAGTAATTAGCAGTGGAATATTGAAAATAGTTTAAACTAAAATAACATGCACAACAGATTTAACCAAGATTTTCAGTCTTAAGAGGAGACTTAATCCTCTCAAATAGTGTATATAAAGATTTTATCCACACCCTAGATCAGGGTTTACAATAGTACACATACAGTTCAGGTCCTCAGACCTCTACCATAGTTCTACGTGGGAAAAAAACAACAACAACACACATGTTGTCCAGGTCCTCAGTCCTCAACCACATTTCTATGTGGGAAACACGAGGGGTGTAAGGAGTTTTGGGTGAGGATTTCAGTATCCTCTAGTTCAGATTAGGAGACAGTGTGTCTTCAGACAGACAGAATCACACACACTGCTCATAATGTAATAAAAAAGATCACAACAAAGAAATAATATGGAGATGAGTTTTGAATTCTCTTATGTGATGCCAATGAAGCTCTGGACTCCTTTGGATTGAATTAGATGACGTTTGAGTCTTTCTAGGATGTTGTCTAGAAAACCGAGTGTTGTGGTTCTGTTCCCTTACTTCCAATACAGGTGTTCAGCTTGAATGTGCAAGTATTCCTTGTAGCACCTGAACCTCCTCTTGAACTTCTTCTCTTGATGTGTATGAGTGTTCTTAGAGTTCTTAGAGTGTTCTTCTTGTATGTGTCTCTCTGTGAATTCTATATTTTTACCACCCACACTTTCTCCAGTGGATCGATATTCGTTTTTTTCCTTGATCTCCGACAATGGGAATGATTACCTTTTACAGGTATAAGGTACGGTTCCCAGACATCCAGAAATCATCATTAATTAGTATCCGAAATATGGAGTAATTACTTATGTAGGGATGAGGTACGGTTTCCTAATATCCAAAAAAATATTATTAATTATTATCATTTGCATTAAAAGAAAAAAATATGACTTTTTCCAATAAACATACTGATATAGTGTTTAGAGAAACAATGACTGGTTTTCATCAGTAGCTCTTTGTATCAGTGAACATGTAGCGGTGGACATGTAACTGTAGCTGTTACTCTCTGTAACGGTAGCATGCTTATATCAGTAGTTGTTAGTGTAGAGGTAGCTCCTTGTATCGATATCTCCAACTATCGGTAGCTCTTCATAATAGTGAACATCTGTCGGTAGCTCTTCCTCACTATTAGTAACTGTTAACATCGGTAGCGGCAGCTCTCTCTGTCTGTAGATTCCTCTATCGGAAGTTCCATTCCATCGGTAGCTTGTATTAGTGACCTTTTATATCAATAGACTTAGTCTATCAGTGTCCTTTTCTTATCGGTAGTTCTGTCTGTATCAGTGACTTTAAAACTTCAATGCTTATAATGTATTTGTTCTATGTAATTCATTTCCAGATTGAGTTAGATATCTAGGTTAATCATTCATAATCATAAATAAACATTGAATAACATCTTCCAATGATATTATATAATCATTTTGATATTCATATAAACATATTATTATGATTACATAACTTGAAAGTATAATTAATATATAAATAGACATTATTCGGGATTATCAATGTATATATAAACATAATTGAAATTATCCAAACATGTGAGTCCAATAGTAATGATATATAATTATATAATACTGATATTTTTTTTATTAATATAATATATTACAATTAATTACATCATTATAACCAGTCTTGGAAGACGGTAAAGTAAAATGAATTATATCAGTTCGTGGAGGTGATAGTTGACACATACAAACTAATGACTAATTCTCTTCACATTTGATAGAAATGGAGATGGATTTTGGTGGTGATATTAAAATAATTAAATATATGTATATTAAGGATGTTATATATATTATTTAGTCATGGTGGAATATTATTTGAAGTATGTGTTTGGACAAATAAAATAGAAACACTTAATTTATACAATACATCATCTTCAGATGACATTCTTTGATTAAGACCTTAACACCTATTAGGTGAGTATAATAATTAAACTTGGAGCTCTAGAATGTGGGGATGGATTTTGGTATGGTATTTGTGTAGATATCGGACAAACCAAATAGGTATTTAATTGTAAATAAATGAGAATAAATTATAAGTAGTAGTATCATTTTATAAGAGAGGGGAGGGGAACTCTTAGAATTATTCAAAGAATTAAATTAATATAAATTATTATTAAATTAAAAATGGATCCCAATTTAGTTATTTAAAATATAGTGTGATTATGGGTCTATATCCAACCATCCAATGAAAATTGGCCATGTTTCTTATATTCTTTTAAACACCTTATTTCTTAACCTGTATTTTACCCATTTAACTCTTATATTGTTATCAGAGAATTTACCCTTTGAGGGTTAATATAATTAAAATAACACAAAAAAAGACCAATAAATGTATCATTTATGATATTTTGAGAATTATATAAATCATTAGTCTGGATGGTAAATTTTTTTATAAATTGTATATCGTTTAATAAAATATTTTATATTTTAAAATATCTCTATTATTAATTTTGACAGTATTCATTTCGTGATTTTTTAATAATATCATAACAATGTGATATGTTAAACCCAAATATATTAAAACCATGAATATCATGAAAAAGTTGTCCGTAATATTTTTGGATGGAATTAATTCACTATATAATATTTATTTTAATATTTATAATATCATTTAATTGATTCTTTCATTAATTATGTATTTACTACATCATTATTCTATCACCATTTCACATCATTATTAATTTTATAAAAATTGTAAAGAAATTATTATGATATTGGAAATAATTTTATATTTATATATACTATTTATGGTGTATTATATCCCATGTATAACCCCATATTTAAAATACATTACTTGTTAAAAACAAGGGTGTGGAAAAATTTGTCTTCTCTTTGAATATAAAATTATAAATGTATTACACAAAATAATATTTATTAAAAAGGATATAACATATAAAAATGATTATTATGGTAAAAAAACTCATAGATGTAAATTTCTATATGTTCTATTGTTATTTTATATTTTTTAAAATTATATTTTTATCTCCAATTACCGAATTTACCCTTATCCATGGTTATAAAATCATTACTAAAGATACTATTGATAATGTCCAAATCAAATGGGAGCTATTTAAATAATTTGTTACATCGGATTATATATATGGAATCCATTTTTCAAAATTCAAAACACATAATTGGAATTAATTATTTAAAATTTATCCCCCTTTATAGAATGAGAAAATGAGGTTTTAAAGTAAAAGCGTTTATAAGATCACAATGTTTTTATATCCAATTTCATTGTGATATTGGTCAAAATTACATAAATTGAATAAAATGAAAAAACATAATCTAATTATAATTTAATGAAATTTAAAAAATAATTTAACACAATAATTAAATTTGATGAAAAATTTGTTTTCAATTAAAATGCATTATTTTTTTACCATTAATCAAAAAATAATTCTTATCAAAAAAATACCAAAAAATCAACCCTAGTAAATTTTAATACCAAATTTCAAATAATAACTTTATTTTTTAAAATATAACTTATTTATTTTTGAAAAAGATGATTCTAAATTGGTGCTCCACCCAAAGGTGATTCTAATGAATTTTTAGAAAAATAATCTTTTTTTCCGTAAAATTAATTTTTTTCTTATATCATATATTTAAAACATATAAGGTACATTTTAAATAAATAAATATATATACCATTTATATAATCCAAAAATAGTGGTTTTATTTTTTTATAAACACAATTATTTGAATATAATTTAATAAAAAATTTCCTTTTATTTTAAAAAATTGTATTTAAATTAATATGTAATTGTTTGTTCACCAAATAATTAATTTTATATACATGTGATAACCATATTCTCATAATTCAGTTTATATTTTATATTTCCACTATTTTAATGGCTATATTTTAATAGTAACATTTAAATATTATATTCTTGTTTACATAAACTCGAAGTATTGTTTCATGTATGATATTGAACATAATATTTCATTTTAAAATTTTAGGATGTTAATTGAACCCTTTAATAAAATGAATCCAAGAAATTTGAACTCAGAATCAAAAAATGGGGGTTTGATTTTTCAAAATGAATTTTTTGAAATCCTACAACAGAATAATTATAAATTAATTATTTAATTTATAATAATGAAATTAAAGCAGAAAGGTAACCTGAGATAACACATAATGGGTTTCCATGTATGAAAACATAGATATAGAAGGGAAATGTATCCATTATGTTAAAAAGGATCGTGATAGAAAAACTGTTATGTATAAATTTATCATTCACAAAACCCTAAATCTATGACGGGTTAAATGGTCATTGATTTCTATGTAAGAAAAAAATGCTTATTATTTTTTATTCCATATAATTTTAAAAGAGTTTCGTTATTGTTTTATTTGTAGGAAAAAGAAAATATTAAAATATACATATTTGATATGTAGAGATTCATCCATTAGTCAAATTCAACCATAAACACATTATTTTCTCCAAAAAATGAGTTTTCATGATTAATTTCTGAAGCCTAAAACACTAGAATCAACTTCTATAGAATAACATAATTGATAAAATATTAAATATAGATTTATCCTATAATCAAGAATTAATAAAAACCAACATTTTTAGGATATGATAAAATAATTCTCCAATAAAGAATAAACAAGTTTATGATGAAACAAAACTTTTAATATCCATAATTCAATGGTAATACCAAAAGTTAATCATAGACCATTCATACAATTATTATTCCTAAAATTACTAAAAATATCCAAACTACAATTAAAACACAAAAATTATATGTATTTGGTCTTATAATCTTCCAAGATACATTATAACATTTATCCACAAATAACATCAATCACTCTTAATGTCTCATATAAAAAATATAGTTTTCTAAATAACTTAATCTCTATGATATTATATTTATATCTATGAATAAATCAATATAATATAATCCACCAATTAAATCCTATATTCTTCTAAAATATAATTTAACCTTTATTCATCATGAAAATAACAAACTACTCTACTTATATTACAGAAATATTTAACATCTTCTAAAATAACCTTAATCACTAAATTACGAAATAATTTTCCAATCCCAAAATAATCTACATTATAAATCATATGTTCCTAAAATGAACATATTCTTCATCCATAAAACTGTTTAACTAAATTAAAAATTCATACAAACTAGGAAAACATGTAGTCATATGGTTGGTGATGGACCCTAATCGTCCTTTGGTTTGGGTTGAGAACTCATAGCCTTACCAGATGCATTGGGGTCTCATTCATCATTTGGGTTATCCTTTTTCTGAAAATATATAATTTCTATTAAATTCCTAAAATATGATAATGTCCAAAGTAATAAACATTAAAGGTTTTATCTATAAAATTTATCTCATCCATTTTATTTTGAATCTGAAAATTTAATAATCCAAAATTACCTCAAAATTTAATGTCTCCAAAAATACTATTAGTCATCTTAAAGTTTCAAATCATAAATCCTCAAATAGGTCTTATAAGACACTTACAATATGAATAACCCGATAATTATAAACTCATGATGGTATCCGTTACTTTTATAATTACCTCACCTAAAAACATCCTAATCTCTAATTTTTTCAAAATCATCCCTTTTATACCAATTCTAAGTACCCTACCTTAATAATTATGTAAAATTGGGTTATGTCAAGAATTTTACGTTATTTCAAATTGATAATATATTTAGGTTTACAGTTTAAGAGAATTAGGCCAGAAATCATATATAAAAACCCATAACAATATAATATTGACACCTATGAATCTTATCCATTTTTTGATAATGTAAAATATTTAAAATATGAATGTTTAATTTTATGAAAATCCTTCCCAAAATTCAACATGAATACGTCCAATCCATTAATCATACTTATGTCCTTTGAAAAACATTAGGGTACATGGGATGGGAAAAAATCTAAAAAAATTATATAAAAATAAGGATACTAGTATTCCATTGATAAACATTATAACCCATACAAAATGTATCATAAATTAATACTTTTCACTCATAAAAAGTATAAAAAACATCTATTTGAAAAAAATGATCATTTAAGACATTTATTGTAATTAAAATATTAAACTACAACTATTAAAAATTACCTTAAGAACACAATTGTACCTGGGGATATAATTATTCTTTTTCAATATTATAAATGAAATAACTATGTGGTCGACCTCCATACATGTCACTCTTATAAATAGAATAGCTACATGGATAACTTCCATACCCAATCCATTGGAGGATATATATTATCCGCCCATTCATGGTTTATCATGGAACCACCCATCCCTGGTTTATCATATAACCACCTGTAAAATTTCAATATACTATTATATAATCATAACACATAATGGAGTTCATGTTTTGGCATTTTACTTAAAAAAATTCATTTCCAATCATAAGAAATAATTTCAAAATATTGAAATAATAAATCAATTTGAAAAAATAATTTCAATACCTAAATACCCAAAAAAAAGTAATAATTGTTTTTTTTATTTTGTAAGAATTAATTCTTGTTTAGAAAACCAAATATCAGATAATGGTCATGGCAGCATTTAAGTTGTTTTCACTTTATACACTAAAAACATTCATTTTTCCTTTTTCAAAATGTTCCATATAATAGACGTAAAAAGATTATAATTTAAAAACATTGAATTAAATTAAAAATATGAAAAAAAATTATATATATTATTTTTATATGCATATATGTTAATCTTTAAAACATTATCAATAATGTTTACATAGAGAAAAGGAATGGAAAGTTAAATCTTTAAACATTCAATCTGTCCCATACCAATTTGAAAATTTTTATCATAATATCGATGAAAGAATAAATTTACCAAAAACATTAAATAATATTATTATAGAAAAAATATGGATAATGAATTTCATAGTAGTAGTATAAACACCTTATAAAAATAGAAATGTGCATATCATCAATAAATGCCTCGATGAAATGAGATTGAGACAAAATACCCTACCTTGAGTCTGATTTGACATGTATATTCTTTAGCTTCTTGAATATAAATACTAGGTTAATTATATAATTTATCAAAAACATGTGACATGTTTATTATTTATTTATATATCTATTATTACAATTTTAAAACCATTACATAATTATTTATGTTCACATCATAAGTTTTGATGATATTTGGTATTTGAGTCAAAAATGAAATTGGTATTATTTTTATAGTCATAGTGGTCATAAGTACATAACATCCATAATAATATTAGTTAGATAATAATATATTTTATAAATTAATTTTAATTTTAAATATATCCAATACATATCGATAAGATAAATTAACTATGTTACAATCATGGACAAGATAAGCCCTATGTATGCATGAGTAATATTTCCATTTTTCATTGATAATTATAGATAGATAGTAAGTATTATGTTATACTTAAATAATTATAATGATATTATAAATATCATATTAATCATTAAATTATACTTATACATATTATTCATGTGATTTGGTGCTTAAAAACGAATCACATTGCTTCGCGGAGATGATATTTCCCACGTTCGCACGAGCAACATTATAAATTTTATATGTATGGATAGTAAGAAAACAATTGATATATTATTATATTATAATAATAAATTAATCATTAATTTAATATAAAAAATTAATAACATCATTATAACCATTCTTGATATATAGTAATGGAAAATAAATTATTTGTGTTCATGAAGATGATAGTTCAAACATACGCAAAAATGTCTAATTTTTTACCCATTGGATGGATGAAGAGATGGATATAGGAGATGATATTAACATAATTAAATATATTAATATTAATTATTATGTATAAATTATTTCATCTTTGTTTAATAATATTTGGAGGAAGATGAATAAGAAATAAAAGGGAAATAATTAATTAAAATAATATCTCTTCTTTGGAGAATTTTCTTTGAATAACACCTTAACAACTCTAAGGTTACTGTTATGCATAAATTATATCTCAATAATGTGGGGGGTGGGGGGTATTTTATGAATTTATTTGGTCAGTTATTTTCCAAAAAAAATTGTTTTTGATGTGCGAAGGAAATTATAATAAGTAGTTCCCGTTTACAAGAGAGCGGAGGGGAACTCTTGGAATTCCTCAATTTATCAAATTAATATAAATTAATTTTCAGTTACAACTGGATAGATGTTTAGTGATTTAATATATGATGACAATGTGTATAACTAAAATCATACAATGAAAATTATACAATTTTTCAATATTATATTAATCCTTATCTATTAGTTTTAATCTTTATTTTACCATTTTAAATATCATCATGTTATCATGGAATTTACACATTGAGGGTTAATATAATCACTATAACATGAAAAAATATATTTAAATGATTCATTAAATAAATATTTTTTCTTATACAAATAATGTTTCCTAATAATTTATATTTTTAAAATTTAATATCTTTTAATAATATATTTTTTATTTTAAAATACCATTAGATTAAATTGTAGCACTATTAATTTCATGAAATTTCAAAAATATAATACCATCATGGTATATTATGTAAAAAAATTAACACATAAATAAATTTTCAATTCATCCACAAAATTGTTGTATTACATTAATTAACTAAAATTGAATTTATTTTAATATTTTTAACAGCATTTATTAGATTCAATCAATTATTAAGCAATTACTGCATCATCATTGTGTCACTATTTCCTAGAATTATTTATTTCCCAAATATTATGAATAAATTTCTATGGTGTAGGTATGGATTTTATATTTATAAATAATATTTATAGTCCAATATTTCATATATATATTCCCATATTAAAAATATATTACTTGCTAGAAACAAGGGTGTGACATAATTTTTCTTCTCATTAAATATAATAATATAAACATCTTAATCAAAACCACGTTGATATAAAAGGATATAAAATATACCCATGGATTCATTTTGTATATAAATAATCATAAAATTAAATTAGGTTATGTTTTTTGGTGATTATATATTAGTTATAATTTTATTTTTACCTTTAATTACCCAATTTTTTCAAAATCGTGGTAATAAAAATATTACTAAATATAATATTAATAGTGTAAAAAAGGGGAAATATTTCAATAATTTGTAAATGATAATAAATATTTTTTAATAAATATTTCAAAATAAAAAACATTTAATTGGTATAAATTAATCAAAAAATAATATCATTAAGGGAACATGGAAACATGTTTTTAATGTAAACTATATCAAAAGTTAACATTGTTTTTATATCCAATTTCAATGTAAAATTGATTCTAATACATAAATTGGATTTAAATATATATAGATAATATAATTATACATTAAAGCAATTAAAAAATATAATTTAACACAATAGTTAAATTTTCTGATTAAGTATTTTTCAATTAAACTAAATTATTTGATATTTATTCGTCAAAAAATGAATCATATAAAAAAATACAAAAAATTAAACCAAAGTAAATTTAAATACACATATTAAAAAAATAACATTATTTTTTAATATATATCATATAATAGTGTCAAAAACATTACCTGAAATAGGTGTGAAAATAAAAGGCCGCAAAACATCATTTTTGAAATAATATTTATTTTGTCCATAAAATTGATTTTTTCTTATATCATGTTTAGAAAAAATATAAAATTCTTTATATATTATATATATATATATTATTTATATAATCCAAAAATAGTTATTTTATTATTTTATATACACTTACCTTTGAATTTAATTAAGAAAACCATTTCCTTTTATAAAAAAGTGTATCACAGTCATTTATAATTATTTGATATTGAACGAAATAATAATCCATACATGAGTAAACCATATTTTCATAATTTAATTATTATTGTTCATTCCCACCATTCTAATGACTAGGTTTTAATTGCAACATTTAAATAGTGTTTATTTTTTTCTATAAACCTCACAAGGGTGTATCATGTACGCTATCAAATGTAGTGTTTCATTTAGAAAACATGGGATGTTAAAATCATGTATTGGTGATCTCTAAGTCCATAAATGGTATCTCACATTTGGGACTAAGTATCATCTAATTCATTGTGTATCCATCATTCCATTTATTCTATGCATTGTTTCTCCCATAGAGAATCATTGTCACTCATGAGTATAAGTAATTTTCTCCGAGATCCCAATAAAGGCAATCCAAGTGTCACTTCCAACACATCAATCAGGTCTAGATATAGAGCATAAAAAATCTATACACATCATCCTTATACATGGAAACATGTTCTCTCATGTTCTAAATGAAAATAAGGCTTGGAATTAACAATCACATGTCATAAATAAGGCCTAGAAAATGCAGTAAGAAAATAAATAATGAAAATTAACAATAATTCAAGACAATAACCATATAATATGTAAAATATCCCACGGAATGAAATTAAATAATTGAATAATCACAATAATACTAGGTATGAATTCATGGAAATATGTATAGGCATTAAAAACATGTATAGTGAAAAAAATGACATCATTTAATACATAAGAAAATAAGAATGGACAATAAGGTATAATGAAAAGAATCTAGATAAGGGTCAAATCATTGATTAAAATCCATATTAAATCAATTCCTTAATTTAATAACTTTATCTTTGGATAAATACACCAAAAACATGTTATATCAACTTGAGTTAAAATTTCATTAGTCCTCGAAGAATGAATAACACTCATCTGAGTTGATAATGTCAAGGAGATCATGAAAAGTGTGGATTCAGCGATAATTGTGGACTTTTCGGAAATTGAAACACATTAAATTTAATTTATTTAACACATTAGAGGTGTATCTAGAGGTTTTTTTCCATGGAGAACATCAACAAACCCTATAAAACATAATGAATCATTAGGGAAGAATCTACATCATATACCTTAGTTAAGTATCACTACATTCATCTATTATCAAATCCTAAATTAATATAGAAAAATATTTAACATTTTTTTTTTCAAATTACCTGAAAATAGAGAAAATGAGATTTTATCTAAAAATTTTACCATTGGAGAAGATTAATGATAATTAGATGAAAAATTAATGTATAACATACCTCAGTCATTTTAATGATTTTGACTATGATATATTTTGTGCTTGGATAATGGATAAATGGTGATCCATATATTAAGGATAGATGGATACCAATGTTATAGGATATAGACGAGTCTACTAGAAATGGGAGGGTATGAATAAATAATAATATTTTCGGATCATTAAGTTCAAAACTAGAAATTCACCCATGGAGACAAGGGTGATTGATTTGGCCACACAATTTTCCAATGTATGTTCTAAACATGTCAATGACCTCCTTAAAAGAGGTCTACAACACCACATGGCTATTCGGTGGGGGACACATGGTGGTAGAGAAATCTTTCATCCCCCAGAACCCCACTATATCAAGCCACACAGCTTATTAAAACCATCCGGGATGGGAGGCATGATTTATTATAATCATATAACCCAGTCTTCCATTAAAAATATTAGGGATCTGGGCCACAGATGAGCCCTATACACCTTTAGTGCCTCCTTTACTCCCTTAACAAATATTATTATGGCCAAAAAAATGAATTAAATCCAAAACCTAATGGTTTATTCATTTAGGGAGTCTTGTATATTTCAAAACTTTTCATAGATCTAGGTTACACCATAAAGTGGAATTATTTATTCAAACTATGGAAAAAGGTCTCTGTAATATTTTATAAAAGATATTTTGATTCGTATTTACAATGAACCAATTAAACTATTTATGATAGTATTTTTTAGACAAGTGTTTCATACATATTTCAAACTTGAACAAGATATTCCATTGTAAAAAACCTTTGGAAACTATCTCTAGAAGAACTCTTCTTTTTTTAATAACTTACAAAAACTATTTTAACCAGAAAATTCTTTAAATTATTTAATATAACCAATTTCCCTTTATAAATTCCATTTTATGTACATTATACTCATTAAATTCCTTATTAAAGGTTATTAAATTAATTAAATTTCTATTTATATTTAACCGAAATCCTATTTTTAATAACATATATGATGGATTAAAACACTTAAATCCAAAAAAAAATCCCATTCTACCGAATAAGTAAAAAAAATTACGTTTGGACTTTTCTGATCAAGGCCCCACATATGGAAAAAAAATTTAATCTATATGATCCTTCTTCGGAATTAGACCAATTCAACAACATTATATTAAAATAGGTTATCTCAAAATGTTGTGAATATATGATAATAATTATGATAAACAGTATAAAATAAATATAGTATTCCTAAAAGATCAAAATAAACAATAATATAAAGGCTATCTACATAAACATGTAATCCTTTTATTTAATCCAATCATCTTTAATGAACCATAAGGCCTATGATCATTCACATTACCAATATAAACACAAAAATGAGTACATAGGATATGAAACTCAAAAATTATGGTATGATATCACATTAATTGAATTTTCTATGATAAAATACAGTAGCAAGTCAAAGATGGAAGTTGAGTATGATGTAAGGTATATCAATAAATATTATTTAAATGAAAATATAAATTTCAAATTTTAAATTATCAGTTTTTTATATAACTAATAGAATATTTATGAATTATAAAAAAAGATATTGATTTTATGTAAGAATCATTTATAAATTAAATAATTATCCAATAATTTAATTTTTATGTAGTATTTGGTAGAAAAATATTCCATAATATTAAAAATAATTATTAAATAAAACAGGAAACTATATAGAATGAATTATAATTTGGATATAAATGGATTATATTGAAATTAAAAAAATTATTTAAGATATTATAACGTAAAATATAATGGGAAAATATGATGAAGTTGATACAATATATTATGAACTATTCATAGTTTTTGTTTTTAAATTTAAAAATAAAAATACGTAATTGGGAAAAATATTTCAACCATATAAATATTGTTTATATAGTTGAGGTGAAATGGATTAAATAATATTAATGATTTGATATTTTGAATAGAAAAATTACCTATAAAGTAGATTTTGAATATTAAATATTTACACATTATTTAATGTTATATATTTAATAAAATTCCATAAAATAGAAAATATAAGAAATTTTATATTAGAAATTAATATAAAGTGTTTAAATTTGTTTAATTTTAGAAATTACATAATTCATGTGGAAATTATTGGGATTTTATATGTGGTAGTTTTTTAAATTGTTCATAATGTCATTATCTAATTTTTAATTATATAAGTTCCTCAATCATTTAATAATTTTCATTTGTTAATTAAAAAATATTTATTATTATTATTAATTATTTATTAATATATTTTAAACCATTAAACTAACATTATAAATTTCATTAAATGCATAACATGGTTACTTCTTCATTATGATAAGTGGTTTAGTTTTCTTCTAACACGTCCTTTGAATTTCCATGGTTATGGACTACATTTTAGTTGTTAATTCTTGTTATACATTCTAGGTGTTCATATTGTTATAGAATTGAGGTCACTATTTATTGAAGTCACCTTCGGTAGAGGGATTGTATTTCCCCCCTAATTTGAGAATATATATAACTTTTTCTCTACAAAAATATTAGGTATGATATATTAATCCATATAAAACACCAAACTAAAACAATACATTATATATTCATTATCAATGAATTAAAATAATTATTATAACTTTAGTATAAATATATTGTAATTAATTAGAATATGAATAAAAATAATTACTAAGAATAAAGAAAGTCTAAAAAATTAATTCTTTCAATAAAATATGTGTTTTAATATATATATTTAATTTTATTTTAAAATATATATTTATACATATTAAAATTATATTTTTACTAAATGAACAGAAATTATTAATTTCATGTATCAATATTATTTTAATGATAATTATTTAATTTTCTTATAAATTAATATATTTTTATATGAATTGTTAAAGAATATTTATTTTTCTAATAATGTCCCATTTATGACATTTTTATAATCAATGAAAAAAATAAAATTTCTTCATAAATTTTCATAAAAAAATATTATATTTTTTTAATCCGTTTAAAATGATATAGTGAATTTATGAAACCTGTGTTTTCGGTTTTGGAATATTATGTAAAATAATATTTTAAAATTTATTTTTATTCACTTTTATTAATACTTAGATTCCATACGTTATAGGAAATAAAATAATATAAATGGATTTCTTATGTTTTATGAAAATATTAATTATATATAATAACTTCAATTTAATTTCTATTCATACTTTTTTTACTAATATTAAAATTTCATTACCACCACAATGATAAAATTATTTTTTCATAGTGTTGTTTTATCAATAATTAATACATTTTATCTAATGAATTAAGTTTCTTTTTTCTAAAAACTAAATTAATATATTCCTTAGACCTATTTATAAATAATTTATCACTCATTCAATTGGTAAATAATAAAAAATTGGATTAAGAATAGTTAATGGTGGAACAACATTTTGTTTCTACACATATTATTTCTATATATATAAATTTATTATTTTAAATGTATGGTTTATTTATATATAAACATAATTTGAATTTACAGATCATATATATTGCATTATAACCTAAAAAATTGGTTATAATGGTTACAATATATTTTTGAATAATTATAAAATAAAAGGTAAAAAACTATAACGGAAGATAAAAAATAAAATTAATTATAATAAACGAAAAGTAGGAAATTTATTAAAACATTCAAAAATCATGCGTAAAAATTAATTATATATTATTTATAAAAATTAAAATATTTCACACAATATTATTTAACACATTTATATCTATGGAAACTTGAATTTTATTATTCCATTAATAAAAAAGTGTGGGTAATCATTAAACTCCTATTTTATTCAAAAATAAAATTTGAAAACATACAACACTTTATGGAACTACAATTCTTTATAAATTCATCCCAAAAAAATTAAATTTTTTACCTCCATGAATAATATCTCATGTTCATATTCATATAGTCTCAATTAGTTAATCTAATTCCTTTATTTACAAAGATTCTGTTAAGATAATTTTAAAAGGTCCCAACGTGAGTATTATAGAATATTAAAACTTTTATTATTAACTATTATCTTCGAATAATTGATAATAAATAGAATTATAATATCCAAATTATAATTATTATAATATTTTTTTATAATATAATTGGAATAGTCATTATTTAATAATTTTATACACATAGAAAAATAAAATAGTATCAATATTTTATTTATGCTTTCTATTGCTTCCATAAAGAGATGTCTTACTGTTTTCACCACTACATCTCCTATCTATTTAAACAAATGTAATTAAATAATAAATTTATCTTATATAATATTATTATGA
The DNA here is from genome assembly GCA_963277665.1 of Viscum album. NCBI lineage: Eukaryota > Viridiplantae > Streptophyta > Magnoliopsida > Santalales > Viscaceae > Viscum > Viscum album. The sequence continues at coordinate 1,048,243,684 of OY728141.1, read as the reverse complement.
TTACGAAGAGGAAAATTTTAATCCACCATTAATCCCTCTCATTCTTTGGGAAATGAAAACATTCACAGAGTGTTGGGCGGACTTCCCCTCCATGGGAAAACCTTTTCCATATTTAATATTTATTTTAGTTATCTATAGAAATAAAATTACATCTATTTAAAAAGATTATAAAATAAAAGTAATGTCATAAGTATCTTGTTATATTTATACTTTACACATCTTTAATAATACAAACACATTGAGTTATTGTATATTGTTGTTAGGTATGTTTAATCAACCACCTGAAGAAAACTTCACAACTCTATCATGGATGACTATGTGATCTTAAATATTAATATTATTTTAAGATAATATGTATAAATTTTTTGTTTTATTTTCAATTCATGGAAATATTTATTATAAAACATATTATTAACATATCATCTCTCATCACTAAAATTTAATAAATTAAAGGACAATGATTCCATTTTCATTGTATATAACTGACATAATTATGGAATGATAAAATAGGTGACTAAGTAAATTTTTAATCTATTATATAAAAATAAATTAACTTTTAATAGTGAACTTAGTATAAATAAATGGGTATCAATATTGACATTAAAAATAATACTCATGACAAGTTCAATTCTAAATGTCCAATGATGAAATGAAACCATTAATAAGTATTAAAATTATAATAAATTATTATAATGGAAGAAAATATAAGGATATAGATATGGATATATTCTTTAAATAAATAATTAAGAAGGTTATGTTTTTATAGAATAGGTTATAGTGTGATTGAAAATGAGAGAATACAAGATAAGGGCTTCATTTTGCCATTTTCAAATCTATAATCCATGTTTGATATTATGGAACATAATTTATTTTATCTGTTGGATTCTGAAAAATATTTCCATAAATTAAAATTAATTTATCTAATTTCATGAAATTGGAGTATTTATTTCATGTCAACCCTCTTCTTCTTATGTTAATATTATAGTAAATGAATTTGGATACTCAAATGACGATCATTCATCACTGATTGTTCATCTTGAACTTATTCCATATATGTTTATAAAATAATTATAATTGATTTTATTATATTTCCTTTTATATTTATTTTAGTTATTTTCATTTATACATCACAAACCAATTTTGATATTTCACTTTTTCAAGAATTATGTTATCTATAAGGTATTGGGTTGTCATAAATTTCTTTTCTACAAGTTACACTGTCATTCCATGAAAATCATTGTTCTACAATGATAAATATTTCTATTTCATATTGCATATGATATTTAATATTTTTATATTGGTATATCATGTATTAATGTCATGGATTCTTACTTAATATAATTCATTTTAATAAAATTGAATTATTTTTTAAAAATAATATCATCTATATTAATGATAGTTTTTCCCCTTTTTCCATGTTCATTAACCTAATAAATGTTTTACTTTATTATTTTTAAATCCAAATATGTTTTTACACATATTGCCTTAATATTTTTCATTACTAATATTAATATCTAAATTTTATCACAATTATTAAAATATGGGTCTTTAAAAATCCAATTTTAAATATTAAGACTACTATCCATCTTTTAAAAAAACGATTTAGTATCCACTAAAAATTTGTTTTTAATAACCATTATTTCTTTTCCATTCTATATTATAAATTATTAAGAAAAAATTTTAATTTTTTTTAAAAATCCTTATCTTTTTGAAAATGTTAAGTGTTCTCAAAAGAAGTATCAATTAATATTATATTAGTAATTATTATTGTTGAAATGTTTTGGACATCAAAATTGGTGGAACCAATATATGTCTCTTGAAAAAAATAATTATTGGGATTTGATTCAAATTAATTATGTTAAAAATTTAATCTATTCAAATTTTCAAATTTTACCTTTAAAAAATGAAATTTTAATGTCAACCACAACTTTATCACTTATGAACAAATGAAGTAAATTATAAAAAAAATTATTTTACTATGATTTTCTCATTTAGTAGTAATGGCCTTATTTCCATTGATTTTATTTTTCTTAAAAAATATATTAATATTATTTTGATATAAAATTTTTAGGTGATTGGAATTTGGGGAAAAAATATTATATATTTTTTAGTTTAATTTTATTCGAACCAACTCAAAATTTTATAAAACACATTTTTTATAACATGTGATCATTATTATTTGATTAGGGATTTTCATTATGTGGAACAATTATGTAAAAATGATTACTGGGTGGGTTATTTTATATGAATTTAACTAAATTTTTTATGACTTTATATTTCATAAGATAAGAATCTTGTTTTTGGATAGGATTATTTATAGATTATTTTACATGACTGTGTGTATACATGACCATTTGTTGTTTTTTACCTGATTTTGTATGAAGTCGAACATGAATAGATTTTTTCACATTGTTTTTTATGGATACGATCACATATTTATTTTTCTCATATGATTGTGCATGTAAATAATCCTATGTAGGTCGTTTTCAAAATATTGTTTGTTTACTTGATCACATTTTTCTTTTTACAAAATTAAAAGGTTTATGTACGTATACAAAATTTCTTTTTCATTTTAATATATTATACTATATAGATCCTTATTATTTTATCTCACTCATATTTCATGGTACAATTTTTTTATATTTAATATTCCTCGTCTTTATATAATTATATTCATAGAACTCTGGGTTTTTAATGTGCATTTAATAAGATATTATTTCCTAGGACTTGTTGTATCATATAGTTATGATCTAACCCTTGATGAAATGAAAATTTTTATTTTTACATTACCAACCATTCATGATAACACTTGTTTTAATTTTCAACTACACTTATTATGATGATGAGTATAACCTTTGAAAAATCTATTAAGAAGTCTAGTGTGTTTTGATTATGGAGAAATGTTCAATGGTTTTGTGAAATATGTTTTCAATGTAAATAGTCCTAAAACATACACAACTTATTTTCATGTAATTATGATATGATTTATGTGTTACACTGTTAATCATATGATTTTTTGAACAAAATGATAATATTACACCACATTGTATTAAACATAGTGTTTTATGTAAGCATTTTTAGCACAAGACTTGGTAATCAAAATTCAGGGTGCCGGATTTGGTAATAATGAAGGGTTTTCTAAATTTTGAAGATTATTGTTGTAATATTTGTTGATAATTATGAGTGAAATATAGTTTAAATCCTTGGGATACATATAATGGATATGACTAAAAATATGATATCATCCTAATTTTTTAAAAATGTTTTGGAAGTGTGGATTCCTAGAAATTTCATCAATGTTTAGATGTTACGAATTTGATATGGTAATGAAATAGATTGATAAATGGGTAATCAATTATAAAACTGATGTTTGAGAATTTACTTGATCTCCAATCATTGCACGATGTGTGGTCTTGTGACTACACATCTGGTGAGCTACTCTTGAAGGATATGCTTTGGTATATAATAATGACATCATAAAGAAATATTAATTATTTATATATATTATAATTCAATGATGAGTTAGGTTAGAGTAAATAAGTTAAAAATTACCATTTAAAACACATATTAAATTTATGGAGTGACTACTTGGTCCAATTTCAATATAATTTAATTCAAATTATCATAGTTTTAAATGAAGGTGTCCTTATAGAAGTAATAATTGGATAGAGTTTTGGAATTAATATTAAAATTTATATGTATTTAAATGGGAATTATTATAAAATTTTATATTATAGTATTTGGATGGAATCATGATCATAAAAATGATTTTTTTATGGAATGTCCTGAATAACTCCAAATGATGCAAATTTGGAAAAATAGATTATTTTCCACCGATATGATAGTGATGTCGATATCTCAATAGAATATATATCTTCAATTTAGTGTAGATACAATATATTATTATATTTAAAAATTACAGTTAAAATTTAAAGGATGAAAATTATATAAGTGGGATAATGAAATGGTCTAATATTTTAATATATATATATATATATACATTATTTTTTATCTAAATTAATGCCTTATTAGATATATTCCTCCAACCACAACGAATAATTAAAATGATATGTGATAAATTTATTATTATAAATAGTTGAATAATGAAAAACTATTTTAAATAACAAATTAGAAATATAATACATAATATGATTAAATACACCTAATGTTTAAAAATTGAATTATTAAATAAAAGTGACTTTTAAATATATTTATTCAATATTAATTATAAAATTACATTTTTGGTTTTATAATATTTAATTTCAAAAATAATGTTAAATTTTGTATTCTATTGTTTAAAATATAATTTGGTTAATTCATTATATTATTTTTACATTAAATTTATTTTTTGTGAATAGTGAGAAAATTATTATTTTGCTAATATCCTCACTTTTATGACATTATCATAACAAAATAATGATATGAATTTTTTTCAACATTTTTCTAGGGAAATATTTATTTAAAAATCACACTAAACCATTTTAAAACACTATAGTGAAATTATAAAACCTATGATTAAATATTTGGAAACTAAAATAATATTTTAATCTAAATTTTTTTTTTAATTTGATTATATTAAAAATAATTTTTCATAACATATGAAAACTAAACAAAAAAAAATTATTTCATGCTTTTTATCAACCTCTTCGTATTTTTTATTAATTTTAGTAAAATTTATTAGAAAAATTGTGTGATTATTACGAGTAATGCTAAAGACCATAATAATTATAAAGCTATTATGATTAAATAGTTATACTATTAATATTGTTTAATTTTTATCTAAAAAAATAAAATAATTTTATCTTAGAAATGATATTATTATATTTTTTATTCTTATTTATAAATATATTATCGTTAGTTCAGATTCAAATCAATACTAAATAAGACTAAGAATACTTAATATTGAAAATAATATTTTTATTCAAAAAATTTATTTTACATACGTAATATTTTAATATTAATTATAGTATTATTTTATTTATAGAACCAATTAGGATATATAGGTTTTAAATTTATTTATATAAATTAAAAATATAGTTACATTTATACCCTTTTAATTTAAAAAAATTATAATTTATGGGAATAATCTGGTTAACATGGTAAAAAAATTGGACAATGTTAAGACCTAATCATAATAGGAATGAATAATTTTTAAAACATGTGTATAAATGATTTTTTTTGGATATATAGACCTTATATAGCTGAAAAAACGATTATTTATCACTGTTAGAGTCATTGGACTTAGAAAAGTGGCTTCCAATTATTTAAAGATAATGGGTAATCCCAAAATTTCTATATTCTTTACTTATAAAAGTCGATTACATTCCACCACTTCATTACACATATATTTATCATACATTCTCCCAAAAAATCAATAATATTTGTCTTCTTATAATATTCTCACATTTTAATATCCCTCTATTACCATTTATTTAACATATTCCATTCATTTCAGATGATACTTTCAAGAAAATGTTTAAGGTCCCAATATAAGTATTACTCAATCATAAACCTTCTCTACATAATTTTTTTATTCCATTCATATAATAACCATATTAATATACTTTCCACAATTTTATTGGTAAAATTACGTTCTATATTAATGGATCAAGAATTAATTTTTTTTTCTCATCCACTTAGAGAAACAAAAGAACACCGATCATGTGTTTGGGTGGACTACGACATCCACGAAGCAACACCATCTATCTTTCACCATTACCTATCTTAAATAATAAAAATGATCGAATTAAAGTATAAATGTGACATATATTATATAATTATAAATATAAGTAAAAATTTATATTCTAAATTTGTTCCCACTAATTCATTGGGATATGTAAACGTGTATAGTACATCATGCAAACTACCTCTTCCTGAAATAATTTTCATTGTTTTTCATTATTTATCTAATAATATTAAATTATGAATGGTTAATATAAAATGATCTAAATAGTATAATTATTCCTATGTTGTAATGATACTACATATTTTATAAACCATACTCTCCCATCTATTTATAGAATATTCTTATTAGGGGTTTTTTACCACCTATATGATTGATTATATAATCTTCTATAATGGATAAAAATAAGAACATATGTAAAATATTTTTATATTCTTATATGAAGTAATTATTGTTTTATTTTTATTAATATAATTTATTAATAATTTAAATATTATCTAAATACCGTCTATGATTACTTTATTTATTAAAATAAGAGAAAATTGATTATTTTTGTTTGGAACAAAACTATGACACTTATAGTTGGATATAAGAGATTACTAAATCAATATATGTTTTATATAATATGAATATAAAGTATCTAGTATTTATGAACTTATTTTTAAAAAAATACGAATAGATATTTTCCTTATAAATCATACATGAATCAATTTTAATTTCTAACATTTTATTATAAAAATAGACAATGAAGTGGTTTTAATTTTGAAATAAATTAATATAATTGAATACTGTAAAAGTTTATAGATAATAATATAGGATTTAAATAAGTTATTTTGATATTTATTTTCTTCGTACATGAGGTTAGATTACATTCTATTAAGTGTGAATACAAGTTAAGTGTTTATTAGTCTCATTTTAAAAACCATGAGGCACATTTGATAATAACAACCCTATTTCTTTTATATGTTATATTCAATTCTCTATTTCCTTCAATTATAATGAATAACCCTTATTAAATTATATTTTACAGTGAATTTCATTTAAACACCATTATTCTTAAAATACCATGACCATAATTTTTTTTAGAAACTTAACCCTTGATCATTTAGTTATGGTCGTTCTTATAAATTTTTTTAAATATATGTTGGGAACATTATGATCTTTTAATTTTTTATTCTTTAATTTATATTTTTTTGGGGATTTAAATTTTTATAACGTAAACCCATTTCCAATTGTCTATTTCTTAATGAATTATGAAATCCATAAGCTGTAACGACCCAAATTTTCATTAATGGAAATCCCTCTTGATCTAATTAAATGTATCTTTATGTAAAATATTTATATAAAATGTCAACTTATTTGGTTTTATGTTATGATTTGTGACTTTTTCTCTTATATTCGTTGAAAAGTGATCACACTATTAGTATAAATATAGGGCTTTAACAAACCCAATTTACTCAGACAAAGGAAGCGATGGCCTCATCCAGTAGAATTTTTCTATACGAAGCCCATTTGTCGGAGCTCAGAAAAGAGGTGGCATCCTTGGGCTTCACTCCTGACCAAGTCCAAGATGAGCTTCGTCATGTCAAGCGTGAACGGGGCCATCTATGTGAAAAGTGAAAGTTGATAGAGATTACCACTCGAGCGATGTTATCCGAGCCACCCAAAGTGTAACACCCGATATTTTTATGAGAAATATTTTGTTTTTATGTTTAATACATTATCAAAGGAATCTTTCATGACACAAAACACTATCTTCGCTTACTTTACACACAATCATGGCCATCCTCAATAGCTTGCGTTGTACGCAATACCGAGTTTCACTAAACAATGATATGCTATTAAAATATAATTATAACTAGTCATTATGAATAGTAGTACACACTTTTTGAAATTTTATAAATTTTATCTTTCAAAATGGCCTTCATTTTTTGATTTGGAATATCAAAATTATCCTAGGGTGAATTTTTGGTATTTTTCTGAAAGCATTCAATTGTTGATAAATAGTGAAAACACTAGGTTACTATTTAAAACCGACTTTTTATTTAAATAATTATTTATTTTATTTAAATTTATTTAATGTAAAAATTGATACATAATACCTATATAAGTTCAATGTAATTTAATGGAGTTATTTTATAATAAATTTTAGATATATAAAAATTTTATTGAACTTTTCACCGTCTTTTACCCACCTCCTAGGAGAGTTTGAAAATTTACATAAAAAATAATTTTACCGCTTCTGTGAGTGGAATTTCGAAAATCCGAGAGACACTGTTAAAATCAAGGAGTAAAATGTGGTTCAATAAGATAAAAATAATTTTTGGTGAATAGTATCTTTTTACTTTTTTTACCACGGTAAAATGTAAATAGTGTAATTAAGGGTAAAAATGATATTATTATTACCCCAAAACATGTCCTAATTATATTGGATAAGTATAATTTTCCAAAAAAACAATCTTAGGAATAAAATATTACCCTTTATGTCCACTTGGATTAGATTAGGACATTTAATATTATTTTATTTAAAACAGAGTTAAAATAGTTAAAATCAAAGTTTAATAACTAAAACATTTTTAATATAGGGTTATAAATAAGATAAACTCGACTATAAATATTCATTATAAAGATAAACATATTTCCTAAATAATGGTATTTTTTTATAATTTATATACTTTAAATAATTTAATTTATTTATGATACAATGATGATGCAGTAATTACCTTATTAAAAAAATATTAACGTAATTGATATTATAAATACCAAAATAAATGTAATTTGAAACTTTTTAAGAATTAAACTAATTTTATAAATTAAAATTAAATATTTTTATTTATTTAATTAACTTTTTTCTAACTAATAATGTTGTTATGATTTTCACAAAAATCAATTACCAAATAGTGTCAAAATTGACACAAATAGTTTTTAAAACCAATATTATATTATTAATTGTTATTATATTAAAAAAATATAAGGATAGACCAAATGAATTAGATAATGTTATTAACAACCTGGGGTTCGTTTGAATTGTTATAGTATGTTTACTAAACATATAATGTAAGAAAACAAGAAGACAAGTTAAAAGTTAAATTATATAACTTAGTGTTAAATCTAAATGATAAGGTTAAAATAATAATCAAAACTTTACTAAAATCTATTGGTTGAAAGGATTTCGACCCATACCCACCTTATATTCTAAATAAATCAATTTGGAGCTATTAAAAACCGAATATGTCATTATAATAAAATAATAATTTATGTTTTTCTTAAGGTGCCCCTGTCCTCCATTATAAAAGGGAACCTCCTCCCTCTCTTCCTCACACCACTTTGAGCCTTCATGGTCGGCCAAACCTTTCCAATTTCACTTCTCCACTTCCCTAGAAACATCCTAGAGGTCCTGGTTCTCTTCGAATACCATCTTTACTGCCCTAAGAGGAGCTTATGAAGAGGTGCTTCAATGAAGAGGTAATGTCTGTTACCGATTTTTTTAACTTTATTTTTTATCCTACTTCTTCTTCTTTAGTTGTTTCATTATGAAGTAATAACATCAGTACCAGTCATATACTGATATGTTATTATCAATATGAAACAAAAATATTTCACATTCTATCCATCCTTTGGAAAACAAAATCACCGCCCGTGCGTACGTACGGAATACCGTCTCCACGCCGTGGTGTAATCTGTTTTCCACCACCACATTACTTGGATGGGTATAATGGTGTAGAGAATAAGTATATATGATTATTGTAAAGTGATATTTATTCTGAAATAGTATACATACACTTAATTACAATTCCACGATCATGGGAATGAAATCATCGCTCGTGCGTACGAACGGCCTACCGTCTCCACGATGTGATGCGACTCGTTCTACATGACCTTCAATGCATAATGATTATATAAATTAATTGAATGAATATATAAGATATATATTACACTAATACCATTCTGTAAATGAGGTATTTATAACCTAAAAATAATAATAAGAATTTATTCGACAAAACACGCATAAGGACAAAAAAACAATAAACACCCAAATAACAAGTAGCAATGAAATATTACTAATAAGAAGCTAAGAATAAGACCATATATGATATCATAACAATGAGTAAGATTCAGGAATAATTCAATAACATTATTTAAATCATTACACAGGAGGTTCGGACACGTATGATGCAAATCAGACCTAAGGTAAGGGAAAATCTCACAATCTCATTTTTATCTGAGATTGTTTATACTTCAGAATTTACTGCGGAATATTTATCATCCACATCTATGTCTACACAATATGTAATATTTTTTATATCCTCCTATAATTGTTTAAATCCAATTTTACCTTTCGGTGAGTTTTTAGTAAAAGATATGAATGGAATCTCTTGTCGTTTTTCGTACGAGGAACTTTTGGACTTTTTCGGCCAATGTACGAGAAGAATGTTTTTTTAACTTATTCGACATGAATGGATTTTTAGAACATTATTTACATGAGGCTTAATTTACAAGTTTTCATGTTTATTTTTAATAAACTTATTTTAGTTTAACATTATATGACATTTTAAGAAAGGAAAATGTTTTTGAAGTAGAAAGGATATTTTCCTCCAGAATGGAGTTCAGGCGTTTAATCAAAATTATTTTTCATCTAAGATAATATAGGGTTATGTTTCTATCAAAATATTGACATTTATTTGATTATGTTATGATGGAATTATTTTTATGAAGTCTTCGTATCTTATATGTATTGTGTTATGATGGCATGATGATTAAGAATCCCATTTTTATTACATGGGTTATGCTATTATGTATGATTTATGATTTTGTGGCACACATAAGAATGGTTTCATTATGAGATGGGTGGGAACTATATCTCCATCCAATGCATTTGGTAATGATTTATATCTCATGAGATATACATGGCTGAAACGGCAGGTTAATCCGTTTCAGTGAAACAGGACTGAAATGAAAAGTGAACTCGGTTCAAAATTGGACTTTGTCCTCTAAGATAGTCTTCACAATGAGTCTTCACTACTATGAAATGATTCAATATGATTATTTGTGTATTCCACAAAGTTTCATGTTTTGTGTTATGATTATTGGGATTAAATTTCACTACTATGATTTATCCCATGTTATGATATTATGATCTCTTTTACAAGTAAAGATATTCAAAATGCAATGATCTTATGAGATATTTCCATTGATTACCCTTACTGAGAATTTGAGCTCACCCTTTTGTATTTTTTCTTTTCCCAGGTCAGGAAGAATGTTTTTAAGTAGGATATGCCATAATGGACTCTAGATATGATTAAATAAATGGGAGATAATGTAGATGCTTTGTGAACCAGTTGTTTATGTTTCCCAGTTTCTAAAGACACTATACCTATACGGTCCTTTCATGGTTTTGTTATATGTTGTAATAAGTGTGATTCAATTTTGAAGTATTAAAAATGTATGTATATTATGGTTCGTTATAGTTGGTATCATAGGAAAGGTATAGTCAACCTTTGGAAACTAGGATGTGAAGGCCTTAGTGAGAACCCTAATGACAAGTCTAAGCATAGAAAACAATCTTTGTGTGTTAGAAATGGCCATGAATAACCCATCATAAGACCTTAAGTGTGAAAATTTAATCTTGATTATGTGGTTTTCTTATTATGATTACTGTTTCTTACATTATTCTTATTGGTTTCAGTAAATGGCTGGAACCCCAAGGAACTATGTTAATGCTGAATATGATGTGCAATGCAATGATTGTCCCCTGAGCAACCAAACATTATGGGAGCTAGAATGAAAAATATTGTAGCCATGATCACACAATTTTCTCAAGCTATGAACCATGCATGACATAAAAACGAGAAAAAGAAAGAGCATCATTCTATTGAATCCTTCATGAGGCAGCGTCCACCCTCATTCAGTGGGTCTACTGATCCATTAGTGGATGAACAATGGATCAGTACCACTAAAAAGATATTTTTAGTTCATCAATGTTCCGAACATGATAAATTTATCTTAGCAGTTTATTGTTTTGAAGGTGAAGCTGGTCAATGGTTGAATCTTATCAAGAATATGAGGCCAAGAGATGAAATTGAGTCCATGGTATGGGACGAGTTCAGGAACATATTTTTCAATAACTACATCCCTCGTATTCTTCGCACAAAGATGGAGAAGTAGTTTCTTGAACTAAAGAAAAAAGGATAATGAATCTGTTGGTACCTACGATGAAAATTTTACAGGACTTTCAAGGTACGCTTCTGGTATTATTATCCTACCTGAGAGTAAGATCGATCAATTCTTTAGGGGATTAGAACCATGGCTTCGAAGGGCGTTAGCCATAAGGGACATCAATAGCTATGAGGAAATCGTTCGATCTACTCTCAAGGTTGAAATTGAGATTGGAGAAACCTATCAGTCATATGCATTTGATAGAGGAGGAAAATTGAATTTGAAGGAAAATCTAAAGAGCACACTAAAAAGAAGATGAGTTTTCCCTTATGCTCAAAGAGTGGAAAGAAACATAGAGGGAGTTGTCTTAAAGGGACAAGTAAATGATTCAAATGTGGAAAGGAAGGTCATCGGGCATTTGAATTCCGCAATGATGGGATGAAGATGACTAGTTATGTGAAAAAAAGAAAAGGCAACACAGAGTGCACCTCCTACACTTAAATGTTACAAGTGCAAGGAAATGGGGCATTATGCTAATCAATTCCTTAATCCAAGGGTTGTTGATGATGATCGACGTCAATAAACTCTTAAGGCTAAAGACAAAGGAACGTCACATGCAATTTCTATCAGCGATGTAGAATATGATAACGAAGTAGTGAAAGGTACACTTACCATCCATTCTAAAGTATCAAATGTTTTATTTGATTATGGATCCACTAACTCTTTTATTTCTGATGAATTTTCTATGGGTATGGTGTATTACCTCAAAAATTAGATGTTGAGTTAGCTGTGAAAACCCCTAATGGCCCAACCTTCACATCAAAAGTTTACAATTCTTCTCCGATTGAAGTTTGTGGGAAAGTGCTTCCTGAAAATCATGTGATCCTTCCTATAGTGGAATTTAATGTGATTATTGTCTTGTATTGGATTTTTTTATATGGGGCTCATATCAATTACCAAATAAGGGAAGTCACATTTCATATTCTAGATCAATCTATGCTCGTCTATCGATGCAAGGATGAACATAACCTTCCAGTGGAAATTTATTCCATCTTATGGGTCTCAATTCCACTAAATGAAGGTTATTTATCTCAAATGGTTGGAGGGAAACTCACGATTAAAAATATTCCTATAGTACTGGAGTTTGATGATGTCTTTCCAGAGGAATTTCCTGGTCTTCCACCAAATCGTGAAGTTGAGTTTTCAATAGAACTCATACAGGGTGATTTACCTATTTCAAAGACACCTTATAGAATGACCCCAATTGAGTTGTAGGAATTGAAGAAGAAACTCCATGATAATATTGATAAAGGATTCATACTCCATAGTGTGTCACCTTGGGGAGCACATGTTCTATTTTTTAATAAGAAAGATGGATCAATGAGACTCTGCATTGGTTATCGAGAACTAAACAAGATCACGATCAAGAAAAAATATCATCTCCCGCGCATTGATGACATATTTGACCAACTACGCAGAGCTCAATACTTTTCCAAGATTGATCATCGTTCAGGGTATCATCAATTAAGGGTCAAAAGGGAGGATATACCAAAGATATCTTTCCGTACAAGTTATGGGCACTATGAATTTATAGTGATGCCATTTGGTCTTTCTAATTCCCCTTCTATCTGCATGGATATGATGAATAGAGTATTTAGAGACTATCTTGATCAGTTTGTGGTAGTCTTTATAGACGATATTATATTCTATTCAAAGAGTAAGGAAAAACATGTAGATCATTGGAGAATTTTATTGAAGACCCTAAGAAAGGAGAAGCTTTATTCCAAATTTACCAAGATTGAATTTTGGCTTCAAGAAGTTTCATTTTTTGGTCACATAATCTCAAAAGTGGGAATATCTGTGGATCCAGTAAAGACCGAGGTTATCAAAATATGGTCGAGACCAACAACAGTAACTAAGATCCAAAGTTTTCATGGTCTGACTGGATATTATTGTAACGCCCCGACCCCAGTTACCCAGAATCGGGGCATTATTTTAATACATTGGCATGATTACAAGGAATCAAGTCCCAAAGAACCGACCAGTTTAGCAGTCTTGGAATATAGATTACATACATGAATGTTACATTACACTTTATAACATACAAAACAACATAAATATTCCTTTATGAATTCCATTGTTCCCTTGTATTAACCCTGTATATCAATCACAATATGCTTCTTGGAATCCTGGGAAAAATAAAACATAGAAAGGGGTGAGCCCAAACGCTCCGTAAGGGTAAGCAATACAATAGAGACTTTCATAAATAAGCATAAACATTTATGTCAAGGAATAACTAAAACAAAATCCTTTTAAACTTAATCTTAAACATTGTATGGAAATAATAAAATTAAATAATTCCATTTACTTATTCACATTGATATTATACTAATCGAATAATCACATGCAATATCAATAACCACTTTTATAATGATGGAATGCATAATGCTAGACTATCATAACCACGTAGCCAAGGCCTCATGCCAAGACTAAAAATAAGATTTTTTCAAGGCCTTGTGCCAAGACACTATTTTGTCTCATGAGACCTACCGATGCATTGTGGAGCTATAGCGGGCTCTACCATCACATATTAAGTCCAATGCATTCCCATATGAAAATGGTCAAACATAATATAAACATTCCTATTAAAAATAGAATACGAAATGTCAATACATTCTCCATAAACCATGAATGGTATAAAAATAACACATCCACAGTCAAACATATCACAGAACCATCAATAGAAGTTTTTTATAACAAATCAACATCAAATGAGCTTAAAATCAATCAAATGATGAGTAATAATTTTTGAGAGAAACATCATTTTGGTAAAATCATTTAAAAGTCACACATTTATAAAGGAAGTAATTTTAAAAGAGATTTCTGAATCAAAGTGTCCCATACCACTTTGAAACTTTTGAAAATAATTATCATTTCAAAACATTCATGTCCATATAAATAAATCCTTAAAAACATTTTTAAAACAATGACACTAATTGAAAAGATTTAGAAAGATAAATCTTTAAAACATTTGAAATTTTTATCTTGATAAAGAGTACCATTCAAATTCCTTAAAATCATCATTTTGAAATCATTTTTATGAAAAATGGAGATGGATGATAAAAATGCCCCTTTAAATACTTACACATAAACAATCTCGGATAATGATGAGATTGAGGAATTAACCCTTAACATTTTGGTAACTTACGAAACATTCAACCCATGAAAGAGGTATCATAAAATGAATATGTAAATACACATAAATTAAATTGTATTACACAAAGAATACAATTATGGGTAGTACGTACACCACAAAAAAGTTAATAGTGGAAATATGGCATGAATCTCACGGGAATAATGAGTGAGATGAAAACACCTTACCTTGCACTTTCCTTTAGTCGAGGGTACATTTAACCTCCTTTACGAAAATCGTAGTATGTTATTAAATTATACCAGAACCATATTGATATTTATGATATCATATATGATTCACTTATGACTTTATATTACCCATTTAATAATTATTTCCATGTTAAGATAACATTTCGGGTAATAATCATTTTCTTTATCGTACGTGTTTTAACATGTCACTCTTGGTTGTATCACTTAGATCATGATTTAAATACATCCAGAATATAAAACATGATAAATATATCATATATATTTAGAATATAAATATGTATAATAGACATATATATCAAATGGAAACCACCGTTTATGGAGACGGTAGTCCGTACGTACGCATAAACGCTGATTCCGTTTTCATATAGTTTTGAACGGAAGTAAGTGAATAAAATATATGTAAGTAAATAAATCCTTATATATATATATATATATATCTCTATCTACAGTAGAATTATTAGGGCATATATTACATACTTATTAGTAATATATTTTTTTTAATCGTCGATGAATGGTGAACATGGAAATGAATCTCATCGCGTCGTGGAGACGGTAATCCGTACAAACACACGAGCAAAAATATCATTCTGTTGATATTAAAATAATCTATAATTGGAAGGTATAACATATATACAGAATCATTATCAGGTTATATTTATTATTTACATGAATTAAAAATCATTATTATATCTATCCAAATAATAATATATTGAATAACAATTACACTACGACGTGGAGACGGTAAGACTTACGTACGCATGTATGGTGACATGTCATTCAAAGGATGGATAGAATACTGAATATGGTTGTACCATATTAATAATAATAATACATTATATAGGAGATATTGGATTCATGATTTTAGAATGGTAATAACAAAGAAAGAAGAAGTGGAAGAAGAAATGAACTTGAAAAAGGGTGGTGAAATCATTACCTCTTCTTCGGGTTCTTCCATTTGATTTGATCAAAAGGGCTCCTTAAGATGGCTTTGTAACTAAAGGAAGGCCTCTAGGATGAAGTGAGGGATGTTGAGAGAGTATTTGGGCAGGGTTTGGCCGAACCAAAAGGATTTGAAGGTGTGAATAAAGGGAAGGGGGAGTGTCCTTTTATAAGAGGGGTGAAGGGCACCTTTGGAAAATCTAGAAATATTATTTTAAAATAAATTCAGTTTCAGTTTCTAATGGCTCAAAAGTGGATTATTTAAAATTTAAGGTAGGTTTGGGTCTATAACCTCTCAATCAATAGAATTTAGACATGTTTGGGTCATTATAATAAACTTATCTTTTAGTTTTATCTCTAAGTTAATTAGTTTGACACGTACCATGTCACTTTGTATTTTTATATTATATAGTTAATAAATTTACTATCTACATCCAATCGACACCCAAGTTGTCTATTAATGATAAAAATATCATGAAATAAGTCTCTTGGCCGAACCTTAGATTTTTAGGAATTTCATATCAATTAATAATATAATATTTGTTTTAAGAACTCTTTTATGTCAATTTTGACACTATTCAATAATTGACTTTTGTAAAAATTATAACAGAATGATTACTTAAAAAATTTAATTAAATCAATACTAATATGTCATATTATACTATAAAATTTGTTTAATTCATTAGAATTCTCTAATTATATTTATTTTGGTATTTATAATATCAATTATTTTAATTTTTCACTATTATGGTAATTACTGCATCATCCTTGTGTCATAAATAAATTAAATTAATTAATGTCTAAAAATTATAAATGTAATATAATTATGTAGGGAATATTGTAATATTTCTAAGGAATATTCATAGTCTAAAATCCAACATATATAACCATATGTAAAAAATTTTTTGCTAAAAGATATATGCTTATGTCATTTTTGTATTTCTTTTAACTTAATTAAAATAATGTGTCCATATCACCTACAAGTGGCTCCATGGGGTCCCATAATCGACCCAAAGATGTCCCTCGTCCGTCATGTATCCACCAATAAGGTTAGGACACGTTTTAGGGTAATTTAGTATTATTATAACATTATTTTTTAACCCATATTTACCAGATTTACCCTTTAACCATGGTAAATAAAATATTTACCGAAGTAATTATTCAAAATGTCTAAAAATTAAATTTTCCTATTTACACAATTTGGACATCCTGATTCAAAATATGGAATTCATTTTTCCAAATTCAAAACACAGAAGTGGCAGAAATTAATTTACAATTAATTCTCGCTGTCAAAACAAAAAGCGTGTTTTTAAGATATAATAACTATCAAAAGATTGATACTTGTTTATGCCCGATTTAATTGTGAAATTATTTCCAATGACCAAAATTTTATTAAATGGTAAAACAATATTCTAAATATACTTTAAAACCACTCAAATTTATAATTTATCACTAATAATTATTTTTATTAAAAAAGTTGTTTTTAATTAAAATTTAGTAATTTTCACTATTCATCAAAATATTAAAGTTATCCGAAAAGTCCAAAATTTCACCTTAGGCTAACTTCGATACTCCGAATCCAAAAATAAAGTACATTTTGAGAGATAAAATTTCTAAAATTTAAAAAAGTAGGTAATACTATTCATAATAGCTACTTTGATAGGTCGTGGTGTGTGTTAGAACTCGAAGTTGCGTAAAACATACGCTACTATATTATTCAAAGAGAAGCATACCATGGAAGCTCGGGGTGTTACAATCTCCCCAACTTAAATTTATTGTGTCCTCGCAATTTGATATTATTCTTTGAAATTAAATGTTGAAAATAGAAAATATCTTTGTGGAAAAACCCAAATCGGAAATTTGTTTAATAAAATTTAGTCTTAACAAGATGAAAAGAGAAATGTAAGGGTCACCACAAAATTATGATCATTATTAGAAGGACATTGGTGGAAATTATAGACATATAATTGGAGGGAAAATGTAAATATTTATAGGTTGTAATTGAGGTCATCAATCACAAAAAATTTTAAAATTGAGGTCCTTAAATTCATCAATCTATGATGATATAAAATACAATCAGTTCAACAAAACATAAGGTATTAGGATAACACATTTTTGATGTTTCAAAATATCTTAGTTGAAATCCGACATCTAAAAATGAATTAATGAGGCCTCTATTTAAAATAATGAGTGGAAAGTATGAAGATTATCGAAAATAACACATACTGGGGTTTCATGATGGAAAATATGGATATGAAAGAGAAATATAACCATCAATTATCTGATATAGAGTGGTGGAGAACATGGCTATGAAAAGGCCAACAATCCCAAATCCATACATTAGTGATGATCTAAGGTACTATCTAGGACAACATTTTTGTTCTAAATTCCTTTTCTTAATGTAGAGGAATTTATTTATGAGATTGTCTAAGATCATAAGGAGATATACTTACTTTATAATTAGAGTTTTATCCATTAATAAATTTCTACCACAAACTCATCTTTCACCCCAAAACATAATAAAACTCAAAAATACTCTATTTATCCTAATCGTATAGGGTTTTAAATATAATGAATTTATAATTCACATATCAGACCCTTTCTGTAAAGAAACTACATTATACCATCCAGGAACTTCATGTAGCACAATGGTATGTGATAAATCCCAATTTCACTATGGTTGTGGGTACGATTCACGCAGCTTTGATTGACACGACGGGCCATCACAGGGTCTGCATGTTGTACTTTTATAAAAATCCAAAAAAATAACCTTTCAAACTTAATCCATTCCAACCATTAGACTTATCCAAAATACTATTATCCAAACTCACAGTCCAAAATTTACAAGGAAGTTAAACATAATGAGGATCCTTTTTCCAAGGTAATAACATGTGAACGCCTTCCTCATAAATTTTTTTACAACACCGCAACATCATGAATTAACAAAAACAATCATATCTTATTACAAAATCACTACCTCAATATTAGGATCATATTAAGGGTTATCTTTCCTTAAACCATGTAATTTCCAAAAAAAATTAACTCACTGTCGAGTCACATTTCTTAGTACCATAAAATCTTAAATCCTTAATTAAATAGTACTGCATTACAATCCTTATTTATTTCCAGAACATCATTGATACAACACTTAAATGAAATAATTCTAAAATAACAACATAAGAACACTAGTCATTCATCTTCATCTGTGGTAGTATCATAACTTGATTATTATCCAATAGCATCATTTTCGGCATAGTCTGATGACTGGGACATTGGTTCGCATAGTGTCCAAACTCTTTGAAAATGAAGCATTGTACATTTGAAACCATTTTCATAACCTTGCAGTCGCGTACATTGTGCCCTTTTCCTCCACTCTTATAACAAACTCCCATTCCTTTCAGGCAAGTTCCAGGGTGTTTCTTCCCACAGTTATCACATATGGTAAAATTCTTCTTTTCCCTCTTCCCTTTATCCATCTTTATCGCTTCCATCCTTTTATTCTCTTGCTTCCCTTAAAAGCCATAGGACTCAGTAAACTCTTTACTTATCTTATCAACACATGATATTATTTCTTCATATGATGATAATAGATTCAAGACTATTTCTCTTATAAATTCTGGCTTAAGACCATGAAAGATATGATCATTCTTTCTCATTGGAACATGTGCATTGTTGGAGTTCTCATTCCTTCTACTGGGCGCCATTTCTAAACAATGGCATAAACTAGTTCAGTTTATGAATTGCAATGAATAATTACAAAACTTGTAAAATACCTAACAAAAATTTAAAAGTTTATGGATATAATCCATAATCATAAGAATGTTTTCTTGGAGTAAGTATATACTCATAAGCCCTTCATAATGGTTTGTAACGAAAATGAGAATTATCCTAAGCATATCCCTCGGGAGTGTCGTAACCTAGAGTGAAGCAATGCCCATTGTCGTGCACCAGTTACCATTCGAGTCTAGCTCAAAGCGGTGTTTTTGGGTTTTACCCCTAGGTACATATGTGCCAGAGCAGCGTCTACCTGCTCATATCCAGACAGGGATGTATTGCTCAGAAAACTCACAAAATATATACAATACCAAAATTTGAGGAAGTTCTTATATAATAATCCTCAAAGTCTTTCTTAGGGATTGGTTCTCTAATAAGAGTTTTTCTAAATCTAGTTTCCAAGGTTATTGCTAAACATCTTCTGATACCAACTATAATTCCCCGACCCCAGTTATCCAGATTCGGTGCATTATTTTAATATATTGGCATGATTATAAGGAAACAAGTCCCAAAGGACCGATCAGTTTAGCAGTCTTGGAAAATAGATTACATACATGAATGTTACATTACACTTCATAACATACAAAACAACATAAATAATCTTTTATGAATTCCATTTTTCCCTTGTATTAACCCTACATATCTATCAAAATATAATTATTGGAATCCTAGGAAAAAGAAAACATAGAAAGGGGTGAGCTCAAACGCTCCGTAAGGGTATGAAATACAATAGAAACTTTCATAAATAAGCATAAACATTTAAAGCAATGTATAAATAAAACAAAAGCCTTTAAAACTTAAACTTCAACATAGTATGTCAAAAATAAAATGAAATAATTCCAGTACTTATTCACAAGGATATTCTACTAATCGAATAATCACATGAAATATCAATAACCACTTTCATAATGATGGAATGCATAATGCCAGACTATCATAACCACATAGCCAAGGACATGTGCCAAGACTACAAATAAGATTTTTTCAAGGCCTTGTGCCAAGACCCTAGTTTGTCTCATGATACCTACCGATTCATCGAGGAGCTATAGCGGGCTCCTCCCGTCACATATTAAGTCCAATGAATTCCCATATGAAACAGTTCAAACATAACATAATCATTCGTATTAAAACTAGCATACGAAATGCCAATACTTTCTCCATAAACCATGAATGGTATAAAAATAACAAATCCACAGTCAAACATATCACACAACCTTCAATGGAATTTTTTTATAATAAATCAACTTCAAATGAGCTTAAAATTCATCAAATGATTAGTAAAAAATTTTGAGAGAAATATCCTTTTTGTAAAATCATATAAAAGTCACACATTTATAAAGGAAGTAATTTTAAAAAATATTTTTGAATCAAAGTGTCCCATACATCTTTGAAGCATTTGAAAAGAATTATCATTTCAAAACATTCATGCCCATATAAATAAATCCTAAAAAACATTTTGAAAACATGGATATTAATTGAAAAGATTTAGAACGATAAATCTTTAAAAAAATTTAAATTTTGATCATGATAAAGATTACCTTTCAAAATCCTTAAAATCGTCATTTTGAAATCATATTTATGAAAAATGGACATGGATGATAAAATGTCCCAGTAAATACTTACACATAAACAATCTCGGATAATGATGAGATTGAGGAATAAACCCTTACCAATTTGGTTACTTACGAAACATACAACCCATGAAAGAGTTATCATACAATGAATATTTTAATACACATAAATTAAAGTTTATTATACAAATAATACAATTATGGGCAGTACATACACCACATAAAAGGTAATAGTGGAAATATGGCATGAATCTCACAGGAGTAAGGAGTGAGATAAAAACCCCTTACCTTGCACTTTACTTTAGTCAAGGGAAGGTTTAACCCCCTGTATGAAGATCGTAGTATGTTATTAAATTATAATAGATCCATATTAATATTTATGATATCATACATGATTCATTTATGACTTTATGTCACCCATTTAATAATAATTTCCATGTTAAGTTAACATTTTGGGTAATAATCACTTTCTTTATCGTACGTGTTTTAACTTGTCACTCTTGGTTGTATAAATTAGATCAGTATTTAAATACATCCAGAATATATAAAATGATAAATATATCATATATATTTAGAATATAAATATGTATAATAGACATATATATGAAATGGAAAACACCATTTATGTAGTTGGTAGTCCGTATGTACGCATAAATGATGTTTCTGTTTTCATATAGTATTAAAACAAAAGTATGTGAATAATTTATATGTAAGTACATAAATCCTTATATATATATATATATATATATCCAGTAGCATTATTATGTCATATATTACATACATATTAGTAATATATATTTTTATAATCGTCGATTAATGGTGAACTTGGAAATTAATCTCATCGCGTCGTGGAGATGGTAATCCGTACATACACACGAGTGAAAATATCATTCTTTTGATATTAAAATAATATATAATTGGATTATATATCATATATAAAGTATAATTATCATGTTATATTTATTATTTACATGAATTAAAAATCATTATTATACCCATTCAAATAATAATATATTCAATAATAATAACACCACGACGTGGAGACGGTAAGTCGTGCGTACACACGTATGGTGACATGTCATTCAAAGGATGTATAGAATACTGAATATGGTTGTACCATATTTATAATAATATTTCAGTATATATTAGATACTGGATTAATTATTTTATAATGGTAATAACAAAGAAATAAGAAGTGGAATAAGAAAGGAACTTAAAAAAGGGTGGTGAAATCATTACCTCTTCTTCGGGTTCTTCCTTTTGATTTGATCAAAAGGGCTCCTTATGATGGATTTTTGACTAAAGAAAGGACTCTAGGATGAATTTATGGAAGTTTAGATAGTATTTCGGTTGGGTTTGTCCGAACCAAAAGGTTTTGAAAGTTTGAATTAATGAGAAGGTGGAGTGTCCTTTTATAAGAAGGGTGAGGGGCACCTTTGGAAAAGCTAGAAATATTATTTTAGAATAAATTCATATTCGGTTTCTAAAGGCTCCAAAGTGGATTATTTAAAGTTTAAGGTGGGGATGGGTCGAAAACAACTCAACCAATATAATTTAGATTGTTTTGGGTCATTATATTAACTTTATCTTTTAGTTTTAACTCTTAGTTAATTTGTTTGACACTTACCATGTCACTTTGTATTTTTTATATTATATAGTTAATAAACTTACTATATACATCTGAGAGACCACCAAGTGGTCCATTAATGATACAAATATAATTATATAAGTCTTTTTGATAATATATATATTTTTAGTAATTTAATATCAATTAATAATATAATATTTGTTTTAAAAACACTTTTATGTCAATTTTGACAGTATTCAATAATTGACTTTTGTATAAATTATAACAGAATGATTACTATGAAAAAAGTTAATTAATTCAATCCTAATATGTCATATTATCATATAAAATTAGTGTGGTTTATTAAAAGTCTCAAATTATATTTATTTGGGTATTTATAATATAAATTATTTTAATTCTTCACTATTATGGTAATTACTCCATCATTATTTTATCATAAATAAATTAAATTATTTAATGCATAAAAATTATAAATAAAATAACATTATGTAGGAATTATTTTTATCTTTCTAATGAATATTCATAGTATAAAATCCAATATACATAACCCGATATTAAAATTATTTTTCTAAAAGATATATGCTTATGTCATTTTTGTATTTATTTTAACTTAATTAAAATAAAGTGTCCCTATCACCTAAAAGTGGCTCCATGGGGTCCCAAAATCGACCCAAATATGCACATGGTCGGAAATGTATCGACCAATAAAGTTAGGACACGTTTTAGGATAATTTAGTATTATTATAATATTATTTTATAACCCTTATTTACCAGATTTACCCTTTAACAATGGTAAATAAAATATTTACCGAAGTAATTATTCAAAATGTATAAAAATAAATGTTTCCTATTTACACAATTTGGAAATCCTGATTCCAAATATGGAATTCATTTTTCCAAATTCAAAACACAGAAGTGGCAAGAATTTTTTTAAAATTAATTCTCGCTTTCAAAACAAAAAAAGTGTTTTTAAGATATAATAACTATCAAAAGATTGATAATTTTTTATGTCCGGTTTAATTGTAAAATTATGTCCAATGACCAAAATTGTATTAAATGTTAAAAATATATTTTCAATATACTCTAAAACCACTCAAATTCATAATTTATCACTAATAATTATTTTGATTAAAAAAGTTGTTTTTAATTAAAATTTAGTAATTTTCACAATTCATCAAAATATTAATGTTATCCGAAAAGTACCAAAATTTCACCTTAGGCTAAATTTGATAATACGAATCCAAAAATGAATTCCATTTTGTGAGATAAAATTTATAAAATTTTAAAAATTATGTATTACTATTCATGACGGCTACTTTGATTGGTCGCGGTATGTGTTAGAACTCGAAGTTGCT
The DNA here is from genome assembly GCA_963277665.1 of Viscum album. Lineage (NCBI taxonomy): Eukaryota > Viridiplantae > Streptophyta > Magnoliopsida > Santalales > Viscaceae > Viscum > Viscum album. Next base: position 1,048,219,216 of record OY728141.1, on the reverse strand, counting down.
TACAACACACGCTACTGTATTATTCAAAGAGAAGCGTATTATGGAAGCTCGGGGTGTTACAATTATCGATATTTTGTGAAAGATTTTTCAAGATTATCTAATACACTCACCAGGTTGACATGAAAAGGAGTAATGTTCGTTTGGAAATAGGAGTGTGAAGAGAATTTCAAGGAGTTAAAAAGAAGGTTATCCAGTGCACATGTGCTCACACTTCCTTGTATTGGAGAAAGGATTGTGATTTACAGTGATGCATCCAAGAAGGGACTGGGGTTTTTTCTCCTGAAAAATTATATGGTGACAGCTTATGCCTTGCGATAGTTGAAAATCCATGAGAAAAACTACCCAACTCATGATTTGGAGTTAGCTGCGGTAATATTTGAGTTAATGATTTGGAGGCATTATCTTTATGGAGAAAGGTGTGATAATTATGCTGATCATAAAAGTTTAAAATATATTTTCACAAAAAGGGATATGAATATGTTCCAAAGAAGATGGTTGGAGATGATTAAGGATTACGACTGCTCAATTCATTACCACCCTGGGAAAGAAAACAAGGTGGCCGATGCATTAGGTCGACAAGACCATGCTAGCTTATCCATGACGAGGATCATAAAAGATCCAATATTTATGGATTTACAAAGGCTGGATCTTGGAATTATAATGGAAGGAGAAAATTCGTATCTTTATCAAATGAATGTTGAACCATCTATACATGTGAAGATTAAATAGGCATAGAAATAATATGTAGAGTTACAAAAGAAGGTGAGAAATGTTCCGGAATTCAACCTTGACTGTGATGGGATAATAAGGTTCCGAAATCAGGTTTGTGTTCTTCCCATACCAGAATTAAAGAAGGAGCTTCTAGATAAGGCTTGTAGTTCTTGATTCTCTGTTCATCCTACAAGAACGATGATGTATAGGGACCTAAAAGAGTACTTCTGGTGGGATGGCATGAAAAGAGATGTTGCTGAATATGTCTCCCGATGCTTGGTTTTCCGGCAAGTTAAACCCGAGAGACAGAAGTCTAAGGGGATGTTACAACCATTATCCATACCCTAATGGAAATAGAAAACATCACTATGGAAATTGTCACCGGACTTCCTAAAACATCCAAAAGCAATAATTATATCTGGGTCATTGCTGATCGTCTTACGATGTCAGCACACTTCATTACTATTATTGAATATTTCAATCTGGATCAGCTTTCCATGATATATGTAAAAGAAGTGGTAATATTACATAGAGTACCACTTTCCATTATATCTGATCTGGATCCGAGGTTTATCTTAAAGTTTTGGTGAAGTCTTCAGCATACTCTGGATACAGAGTTGAGTTTCCGCACTGCTAATCATCCTCATACAGATGGTCAGTTTGAGAGAACAATTCAAACTCTAGAAGATATGTTAAGAGTTTTCAACATGGGTTTCAAAGGTGGTTGGGATCAACACTTACCTGTGGTGGGATTTTCTTACAGTAATAGCTTTCATTCCAGTATTCAGATGGCCCCTTATGAAGCTCTATAGGGAATGAAATGCGGGACTCCAACTTGCTGGGATGAATTTTTCGATTGAAATCTATTAGGACCTGATCTTGTTGATGAGATGGAAGAAAAGGTCAGATCTATTCAACAACACATAAGAGCAGCTCAGAGTCGAAAAAAAATTTATGCCAACAAATGAATTAAATACCTATAGTTTGAAGTGGGTGATAAAGTGTTCTTACAAATATCTCCTTGGAAGAGAGTAATGAGATTTGGAAAGAAGGGAAAGTTGAGCCCTAGGTATATCGGTCCTTTCGAAATACTGGATCGTGTTGGGATGGTAGCTTACCAATTGGAGCGTCCACCGAATCTCTCCCAATTTCATGATGTGTTCCATCTATCTCTCCTAAGAAAGTACATACCCAATCCTTCACATGTACTAAGCTCAGAAGTTGTACTGTTGGAGCAAAATCATTCTAATGAAGAACAACCGATAGAGATTCTGGATCGTAGTGAAAAAGTCATACGGAACAAGACCACTTGCTTAGTGAATGTTCTATGGAGGAACCACCAATTAGAAGAAGCTACATAGGAGCTTGAGGATATGATGAGGGAGAGTTATCCTAATCTGTTTGATACAAAGTGATGAATTTTGAGGGCAAAATTCATTTTAAGGGGGGTAGAATGTAACACCCGATATTTTTATAAGAAATATTGTGTTTTTATATTATATACATAATCAAAGGAATCTCTCACTACACACAATAGTAGCTTGGCTTTCTTAAAACGCAATCACGACCTTCATCGATAGCTTGCATTGTACACAATACCGAGTTTCACTAAACAATGACATGCTATTAAAATATTTTTAAAACTAGCAATTATGAATAGTAATACCAACTTTTTGAAATTTTCTAAATTTTGTCATTCAAAATGGACTTCATTTTTGGATTTGGAATATCGAATTTAGCCTAGGATGAATTTTTGGTATTTTTCTGAAAACTTTAAATTTTTGATGAATAGTTAAAACACTACGTTACTATTTAAAAACGACTTTATATTTAAATAATTATTTATTTTATTTAAATTTATTTTTGTTAAAAATTTATACAATATAACTATATAAGTTAAAAGTAATTCATTGGAGTCGTTTTATAATAATATTAGATATATAAAAATTTTATTTAACTTTTACCGTCTTTTACCCACCTCCTTGGAGAGTTTGAAAATTTATTTAAAACTTAATTTTACCGCTTCTGTGAGTGAAATTTATAAAATTAGAGAGACACGGTTAATATAAAAGAGTAAAATGTGGTTCAATAAAATAAAAATAATTGTTGGTGAATAATAACTTTTTACTTTTTTTACCACGGTTAAAAGTAAATAGGGAAATTAAGGGTAAAATGATATTATTATTACCCTACATATGTCTTAATTCAATTGGATAAGTATAATTCCACCAAAAACCACCTTAGTAATAAGATATTACCCTTTAGGTCCATGTGGATTAGATTAGGACAATTAATATTATTTTATTTAAAGAAGATTTAAAATAGTTAAAATCAAAGTTTAATAACTAAAACATTTATAATATATGGTTATAATAAGGTAAATTCAACTATAAATATTCATTAGAAAGATAAAACAATATCCTACATAATGGTTTTTTATTTATAATTTATAGACTTTAAATATTTTAATTTATTTATGACACAATAATAATGTAGTAATTACCTTATTAATGAAATATTAACACATTAGATATTATAAATACCCAAATAAATGTAATTTTAGACTTTTTAAGAATTAAAATAATTTTATAAATTAAAATTACATATTAGTATTTATTTAATTAACTTTTTTATAACTAATAATGCTGTTTTAATTTTTACAAAAATCAATTACCAAATAGTGTCAAAATTGACATAAAATAGTTTTTAAACCAAATATATTATAATTAATTGTTATTTTATTCCTAAAAATCTAAGGATCGGCCGAATGACTTAGGTAAGGTTATTAACAACTCATGGATCAGTTGACCTATTATTGTATGTTTACTAACAATATAATGTAAGAAAACAAGAAGACACAGTAAAAGTTAAATTATTTAACATAGAGTTAAATCTAAATGATAAGGTTTAAATACTAACTTAAACTTGTATAAAATCTATTGGTTGAGAGGATTTCAACCCATAAACACCCTAGAATCTAAATAAGTCAATTTGGAGCTATTAAAAACCTAATATTATTTTATAATAAAATAATATTTTCTGTTTTTCCTAAGGTGCCACTCTCCTCCCTTATAAAAGGGAACCTCCTCCCTCTCTTCCTCACACCACTTTTCGCCTTCAAGATCGGCCAAAACCTACCAATATCTCTTCTCTATTTCCCTAGAAACATCCTAGAGGTCATGGTCTTCTTCAAAGACCATTTTTAGTTCCCTAAGAGGAGTTTAAGAAGATGCGATTCAAAGAAGTGGACATGTCCATTATCGATTCTTTCAACATTATTTATTCTTCTATTACTTATTATTTAGTTGTTTAATTATGAATTAATAACATCGGTATCACTCATATACTGATATGTTATTTTAAATATGAAACACCCTATTTCACCTTCTATCCATCCTATGGAAAACAAATTCATCGCGCGTGGGTACGTAGAGAATACCGTATCCACACCGTGGTGTATTCTGCTTTCCACCACCACCTTACTTTGATGTGTATAATGTTGTATATAATTACTATATATGATTATGGAATGTTATAGTGATTTTGAAATAGTATACATACACTTCAATATAATTCCATGATCATGGGAACGATATCATCACTCAGGAGTACGTACGGCCTACCGTCTCAACAATGTGATGTGACTCGTTCTACATTATCTTCAATTCTTAATGATTATATAAATGAATTGAATTAATAAATAAGATACATATTACACTAATACCATTCTTTAAATTAGGTATATATAACCTAAAAAAAAGAATAAGAATTTATTCGACAAAACACTCATAAGAACAAAAGGCAATAAACACCCAAATAACAAGTAACAATGAAATATTTCTAATAAGAAGCTAAGAATAAGACCATATATGATATCATAACAATGATTAAAATTCTTAAATAAGTTAATAACCTTATTTAAATCATTATAGAGGAGGTTTGGAAACGTACGAAGAAAATCAGACCTAAGGTAAGGGAAAATCTCGCAATCTCATTTTTATCCGAGATTGTTTATACTACAGAATTTCCTAGGGAATATTTATCATCCACATCCATTTTTCCTCAATATGAAATATTATTTATATTCTCCTATTATTTTTTAAATTTAATTTTACACTTCGTTGAGTTTTTAGTAAAAGATATGAAAGGAATCTTGTGTCGTATTTCGTATGAGGTACTTTTTGACTTTTTCGGCCAAAGTACTTGAAGATTGTTTTTTTAACTTATACGACATGAATGGATTTTTAGAAAATTATTTTCATGAAGATTCCTTTACAAGACTCCAAGTTTATTTTTAATCAAATTATTGTAGTTTAATATTATATGACATTTTAAGAAAGGAAATTGTTTTTGAAGTAGAAAGGATATTTTCCACAAGAATGGGGTTCAAGCGTTTTATCAAAAAAAATCCATCTAAGATAATATATGGTTCTGTTTCTATCCGTATATTTACATTGATTTGATTATGTTATGATGGAATTATTTTTATGATGTCCTTTTATCTTATATGGATTATGTTATGATGGAATGATGTTTAAGAATCTCATTTTTATTACATTGGTTATGCTAAGATGTATGATTTATGATTTTGTGGCACACATAATAATGGTTTCATTATGAGATGGGTGAGACCTATATCTCCCTCCAATGCATTGGGTAATGATTTATATCTCATGAGATAGACATTTTTTATAACGACAGGTTAATCCGGTTCAGTGAAACAAGAATGAAACGAAAAGTGAACTCGGTTTAGAAATGGGCTTTGTCTGCTAAGATAGTCTTGGAAATGAGTCTTGACTACCAAGAAATGATTTCTATGATTATGTGTATATGCCACAAATTATCATGTTTCGTGTTATGATTATTGGGATTACATTTCACTACTATGATTTATCCCATGTTATGATATTATGATCTCTTTTGCAGGTTATGATTTTCGAAATGCTATGTTCTTATGAATATGATATTTCCTTTGATTACCCTTAATAAGCATTTGAGCTCACCCTTTTGTATGTTTTCTTTCCCCAGGTCAAGAAGAAGGATATTAAGTAGGATATTCCAAAATGGACTCTAGATATGATGAAATAAATGGGAGACAATGTAGATTCTTTATGAACCAGTGGTTTATGTTTCCAAGTTTCTAAAGACACTATACCTATACGGTCCTTTTATGGTTTTTTTATATGTTCAAATAAGTGTACATCAATTTTGAAGTATGAAAAATGTATATAATGTATGGGTTGTTATACCAAGTGTCTGTCACCATCGCACACCTTACCCTTATGTATTATATGGCTGTTTTATAGTGTTTTGTAACAAATCATTTGTACTATGTTCATGTACATTATTTTTTGTATATAATGTTGAATATAATTTCTTGTCATCATTGATACATGTAAATATTTTATAAAGTACAAATAGTATTTTTTGTTATTATTTAATTAAGAATTCTATTTTATTAAATTAAGGGATTTTTGAATTAAATAAAATTTTAATAAAAAATTATTATTATTATTAAATTATTTTTTATTATATATAAATGATAATATAATTTTATGAATGAAATTATATATTTTCTTAAGGTTTGAAAGCCATTTTTGTCAAAACCTGTCAATTTTTTATAAATGTTCGTTTTTAATTTAAAATTAAAATTTAACATATTTAGAAAATTATTTAGATAAAATAAATGTTATTTCTGGAATCAGGACATCAAAATTATCTGATGGTGAATTTTTCATAATTTTCTGAGACAGTCAAATTTTTGGGTAAAAATTAAATACCATTTAAATACATAATGTGTTTTATGAAATCATAATGACCCAATAGTGATGTAATATAATATTATAAGAATTATTTTCTGTCAATATATGTTTTTACATTAAAATAATGTGATTTTGGGTTTGTTTGACTTATTTTACAAAGCATTAATGGACCACCCAATACTTATTAAACATCTTGTCTTTTTAAATTATTTTCCATGGTAGTGTGACTCCCCGCCACATAAGAAATCCCATTATTTTAATAGTATTTGACTTTAGCCTTATAAAATACTATTTACCTCTTCCTTTTTCCAAAAACCATAGGCAAAAACCATTGGGTGGTTTGTGGTTTGGATTAATTTAATATAAGGTGTCCCAAATCTAAATAATAAATAAGTCCCTCACCCTTCCTATATAAACCCATGGAAGCTCCCACATCATCCTCACTCAAAGCCTTTGAAGTTCATCCAACCTCTGCCCTACTCTCTGTATAATCCTCCCAAGCTGGGCCAAGCTCTCAAGAAGCCTCTCTCAAGCCTATGGAAGCACACTTCCAAGTAAGGGTTTTTCTTCCTTTCTCATTTCTGTCCAATTTTCGTTAAGTTGTTTTGCCATTTTAATTTCAATTATCAATGTTGGGGTATTGTTTATCACCTCCCTCATACTTCCCTCTTTATGTTTTAACAGCGGTAGACCCCTTTATCTCTCATTAAATTCCACCCATGTACACCTGTTAATATGCCGAAATTCCGAAAAGAACTTCTATCTCCTCATTTACATTCAAGAAATACTTTTGTATCATGAATCTAAATTCCATTACAATTGTTGGGACATGTATCTATATGACCTCATTACTTTCCATTACATGTACATATGATGAGGAACCCCTTTATCTCTCATCATCCATCTTTTTTATGAATTATTATGTCACGCTGTTACGCTGCCAAAATCGCACCGGTTTGTTAATCCAATGCCATTGTGTAGTGAATACCATGGCCATTTCTCCATCAGGGGTATTCACCTTTATGAAAATTTACTTATTGATTATAAATTTTCATGAATTAATTCCACATTCCTTTATCGTGGAATAAATTATTATGTTTTATGAATCCATGTTTTATTATCCATGTGGCACACTTATGCATGAAACGAAATGTTTAAGAAGGGTGCGCCCTTATAGCACTCCAAGGCATTGGGTAATGTATGGTATCATGATACATCATGTGCAATTAGTGTTGACTCATGCTAATTCAATTGCAATGAGGGTTTACTAGTGCTTCATGTGCAATGAGGATTTACTCATGCTCTATGTGCAATGTGCATTGGCTCAGGCTAATTCCATGTTAACTATTGTTCCCACATTTACATGTTATGATTATCATGATTTATCATGCCTTTATGTTCATGTTTCTCTTGTGATCTATTGATATGCCTACTGTCTAACATGTATTTTACTCCTCATGTATTCCATGTTTATTCCCTTACTGGGCTTTATAGCTCACCCCTTTTCCTATTCATGTCCTCAGGTTATCCCATTCAATGCTAAGTAAGAGGGAATGTAGTGGTCATGTAAAGGAAGTTTTAAATAAAGATGTTGTTTTTATTTTTGTAAGTTGTTATGTAATGATCCTACGCCCCAAAGACACTAGACCTCTTGATCATCCATGTTTTATCAAGTGAATGGTTTATGTAATAAATCATGTTTAAGTTTGTAATAAAAGCAGGGCTGTTATAGTTGGTATCAGAGGGAGGTTTAGTTATTTTGTGATTAGGATTAGAAAACCATAGTAAAGCCTTAGAGACAAGACTAGGTATAATAAAAACATCCCTAAGTTTTGGTAAGTATTGAGTAAGTGGTTTATCAAACAAATACATCCCTATTTGGATACAATCATGTAAAGGCCGTTCTGGCACAGATGTATCCTAGGGGTAAAACCCGAAAACACCACTTTGAGCTAGACTCGAACGGGAATTGGTGCACGACAACGGGCCTTGTTGCACTCTTTATTATGAAACTCCCGGGGGATATGTTTTGATAAATTCACAAGCTTAGTATGAACCCTTATCAAGGGAATTTAAAAAATGCCCCAATGAATATATGTTAGAATGTATATCATGAAATGTCTATATTGATGCCCATATAATCAAGAGTTATGTAAATAAATGTTTAATTATAAGTCATTAACTATTGTCTTTGGATTACCCTTTATATGTTACCCCCTAACATTCCTTTCATTCCATCCAATGGCCAGTAATAGGAGGACTCGGGCTAAAACCTATTGTGAAGATCAGTGTGATGACTGTACTAATGAGATTTCCAATCCATTGGGATCGTGAATCGTGAACTTTTTCACGCTTCTCTCTCAGCTAACTCAAGATTTGAATAGAAAAATGGGTCAAGAGGAACACCCAAACCCCCCTCAGAAGGAACAAGTTGCTATCGAGAGCATCATGAGACAAAGGCCTCCAACTTTTAGTGGATCATCTGATCCCACAATCGTTGAGCAATGGATCAACTCCGTTGAAAAGATCTTCTCCATCCTTCAATGTTCTAAACAAGAGAAGGTTATCCTACTGGAATATCGTATGGAGGGTGAATTTGATCAATGATGGACATTGATCAAAAATACGAAGCCTGAGGAGGAGATCGAGGTGTTGGAATGGATGGATTTCTAGAAAAAAAAAATTTGATAAATATTTTTCGAACACCCACCATCTTAAGATAGAAAGAGACTTTATTTCCCTCAAGAAAAAAGAAGAAGAATCTATTGGAACGTACAAAGCAAACTTCAAAAGTTTTTCACGATACTCTTCTGGCTTTGTCGTTACCCCCAAATTCATGGTTAACCGCTTCTTTGGTGGGCTAAAGCCTAACCTGTGGAATGATTTAGCGATCCTTGACTTCGACAGCTATGAGGAAATTGTCTGATGTGCCCTCAAGGATGAAAATGGCGATCGGGGAATTACAAGGGTTTCATAGGGACAATAAATTTATTGTGGACTTCAATGCTGGCGGTCTGATGGATAAATCCAATGGTGGTAAGAAGATCCAGCACCCCACTTGCCAAAAGTGTGGAAAGAAGCACCCTGGAAATTGCCTCAATGGGATGGGGGAATTCTTTAGGTGTGGGAGAGAAGTGAACCTAGATGTTAACTATCGGTAAGAAAGACTCATGGCTGGGACAAAGGATATGAATGCTCTATTAGAACCTCAACGCGTTGTTCATTGATACAAATGCAAAGAACCAGGGCATATTGCAAATCAGTGCCCTAATCCAAGGTTTTTCAGAGGCAACCAACAACCTCCAAGGTAGAAAAGAGGATCTTCTACAATCACTTCTCTCGAAGTGAACCCCGACAAAAAAAAGTGATGACAGGTATGCTAGCTATGCATTCAAGAATAGAGAACGTAATTTTTGATTCAGGTTATACGAATACATTTTTATCTCAAAATTTTAGTATAACAATCCCAGCGCCACCACAAATCATGGAAGTGAAGATGTCGATGAGTACAGCAAATTGGGAAATCATTGAATCCCATGAATAGAAGTCCTCCCCTATTATAATATGTTGATTGAATTTCCCGGCGAACTTCGTCATACTCCCTCTGGTGGAATTTGATGCAATTCTTGGCATGGATTGGCCTTCCTTATATAAATATAACATAAATTTTTGGGAGATGGAAATCACACTCCATATGGCGAATCGACCCCCGATTCGTTACACGTGTAAGGAGGAAGATGAATCTCCTTTAGCTCCATCATCTCAAGCATGGATATTACTGCCATTTGAGCTCGTGTATCTGGCTCAGATGATTTAGTCCAAGGAGGAATCCATCCTTAAAGAAATTCCTATTGTGAGGGAATTCGCAGAAGTATTTCCCGAGGAACTGCCTGGTCTTCCTCTTAGAGGAGATGGTGAATTCTCAATTTAACTAAAACTAGGGGTTCTACCAATATTCAAGTCTCCATATAGAATGGTTTTCATCGATCTTGAAGAGCTGAAGAAACAACTAAAGTAGAATCTGGATAAAGGGTTTATACACCCAAGTGCTTCACCATGGGGTGCACCAGTCCTCAACGTCAAGAAGAAGGATGAGTCAATGTGGCTTTGCATCGATTATCATGAACGTAAAGAAATCACGATAAAGAAAAAGTATCCTCTACCACGGGTCTATGACTTATTTGATCAGCAGCATGGAGAAAAACACATCTCCAATGTAGATTTGCGGTCAGGATATTATCAAGTAAGGGTGAAGAAGGCAGATGTCCCCAAGACTGCTTTTCGTACAAGATATGGTCACCATGAATTCATAGTAATGCCTTTCAGACTCACCAATGCTCCAGAAATCATCATGGAATTGATTAATAGAGTCTTTAGATATTACCTAGACAGATTTGTGGTAGTCTTTATAGAGGATACTATAATATAATCCAAAACCAAGGAGGATCATGAAGAGCATTTTAGAACTTTACTACAGACTTTGTGCAAGGAGATTCTCTATGAAAAGTACAAAAAGTTTGACTTATGGTTGAAGGAAGTCTCATTAGTGGTCCATATCATCACAAGAAATGGGATATTTGTGGATCCCTAAAAAATAGATGCAATTGAGGGATGGTTGATGCCAACATTGGTAACAGATATCTGTAGCTTCTTGGGGTTATCTTGATATTATCGACGATTTGTGAGAAATTTCTCATGATTGTACAACCCTCTTACCAAGATAACTCGAAAGGGAGTAATGTTTTCTTTGAGTGATTAATGAGAAAAAGCTTCAATGAGTTGAAAAGGAGGCTTAACACTACGCCCGTGCTCACATTACCCACAAGTGGGGATCTTTTTGTGGTATTCAGTGATGCTTCAAAGAAGGGATTAGGATGTGTGCTGATGCAAAATGATAAAGTGATATCCTATGCCTCAAGGTAGTTTAAAATCCATGAGAGAAACTATCCAACGCATGGTATGGATTTGGAGGCAGTGATCTTTTCCTTGAAAATCTGGCGGCATTATCTCTATGGGGAGAAATGTGAGATTTATACTGACCACAAGAGTCCTAAATATATATTCACACAGAATGATCTTAACATGCGCCAGAGAAGATGGATAGTGCTCATCAAGGATTATGACTGTTTAATATATTACCACCCTGGGAAAGTGAACAAGGTGGTGGATGCCCTAAGTAGAAAGGACCCAGTGATTCTATCAATGATGAGAATTGAGAAGGATCCAATCTTCTTAGACTTGATGAAGATGGACATGGGAATCATAAAGTAGGGAATGTCATGAATCCTTTCACATATGATTGATCAACTGTCTCTTTTGTAAAGGTTAAATTATGCTCAAAAGGATGATGTGGGAATTCAGGAAAAAGTGGAAGCTATCAGAAAAGGGAAATCATCAGAGTTTAATGTTAATGAAGAATGAATTGTGAGATTTTGGAAAAGGCAATGTGTTTCATCACGTCCGGGTCTGAAGAAGGAGATTTTGGATGATGCACATAGTTCAAATTTCTCTATTCACCCAGGGAGCACAAAGATGTATCGAGATATCCGAGAAAACATTTGGTGGGATAATATGAAAAAGGAGATCGCTGAATATACATCAATGTCCCTCATTTGCCTTCAAGTTAAGGATGAGTGGAAGAAGTCTATGGGGATGATGAAACCATTGCCCATACCAGAATGGAAATGGGAGAACATCACCATGGACTTTGTCACTGAACTTCTGAGGACATCCAAAGGCAACAATGCAATCTGGGTTATTGTGGATCGTCTTACAAAGACTGCACACTTCATTTCTATTCAGGAGGATTTCTCATTGGATCAACTGGGAAGGATATATATATCCGGGAAGTGGTGAGACTACATGGAGTGCCACTATCTATTATTTCTGACCGAGATCCAAGATTCCACTCTATGTTTTGGAAGAGTCTTCCAAAAGATCTGAATAATGAACTGAACTTCAGTATGACCTATCATCGTCAAAATGATGGCCAATCTGAGTGGACTATCCAAACACAAGAGGATATGTTGATAGCATGCTCAATGTAACTTAAAGGAGGATGGGATAAATATCTTCCTCTGGTGGAGTTATCTTATAATAACAGTTTCCACTCGAGCATCCAAATGGAACCATATGAAGCCCTGTATGTGAAAATAGGCAGAACACCAGCATGTTGGGATGAGGTCAGTGAACGTAAGCTGCTTGGACTAGAAATGGTCGAGGAAATGGTGGAGAAGGGGAAAACAATTCTGCAGCATATCAAGGAAGCCCACAATCTATAGAAGAGTTATGCAGATAATCATCGATGAGACCTTGAGTTTAAAGTTGGAGATATGGTTTTTCTATGCATATCTCCATGGAATAAGGTCATGAGGTTTGGAAAGAAAGGGATGTTTAGTCCAAGGTACATCATCCCCTTCAAGATTCTTGATCATGTCGGGGCTATGGCCTATCGACTAGCACTTCCACCTACCACGGACAAAGTACATAATGTCTTTCATGTATCCCTCTTAAAAAAGTACATACCAGACCCTTCACATGTACTCTTTTCTAAGGTGTTATAGTTGGAGGATGATCTGTTTTATGAGGGGAAACCAGTGAAGATCATAGATCGTAGAGAAAAAGTTCTACGAAATAATACAATGCCCCGCGTCAAGGTATTGTGGTGAAACCATATGTTTGATGAAGTGACATGGGAATCAGAGTAAATGATGAAGTTGAGTTACCCACATCTGTTTTAGTGTGGGAAAAGAAAATTTCGAGGGCGAAATTCTTTAGGGGGGGATATTGTAACGGCCCAAAGTTTAATTAATGTAAATCCCTCTTGATATAATTAAATGTCTTCTTATGTACAATATTTATATAAAATGTCAACTTTTTTGGTTTTGTGATAAGATTTGTGACCGTTTCTTTTATAGACGTTGAACAGTGATCACATGATTAGTATAAATATAGGGCTTTAACAAACCCAATTTACTCAGACAAAGGAAGCGATGATCTCATCCAGTAGAATTGCTCCATACGAAGCGCATTTGTCGGAGCTTGGAAAATAGGTGGCATCCATGGGATTCACTCTTGACCAATCCCAAGCTGAGCTTCATCATGTCAAGCTCGAATTGGACCTTCTACTGTAAAAGTGGATGTTGATAGAGATTACCACTCGAGAAATAATATTCGAGCCACACCAAAATCATGTGGCCATAGCAAACCTTACCCTTAGGTCTTATGCGGCTGTTTTATGAGGTTATGTAAAAAATCTCTAGTACTATATTCATGTACATTATTGTTTGTATATAATAATGAATATAATTTCTTGTCATCATTGATACATTGTAAATAGTTTTTAAAGTTCAAATAGTGTTTTTAGTTATTATTTAATTAAGAATTCTATTTTATTAAATTAAGGGTTTTTTTATTAAGTAATATATTAATAAAATAATGATAATATTATTATTAAATTAATTTATAGTAAATATAAATGATCTTATAGTTTTATGAATGTAATTATAAAATTTATTAAGGTCTGAAAGCCATTTTTGTTAAAACCTGTGAATTTTCGAAAAATGTCGGTTTTTATTTTAAAAGTAAAAATTAACATATTTCAAAAATTATTTAGATAAAATAAATATTATTTCTGGAATCAGGATGTCGAAATTATCCAACGGTGAATTTTTCTTAATATTCTGAGACAGTCAAATTTTTGGGTAAAAATAAAATACCGTTTAAATATATAATGTGTATTATGACATCATAATGACCCAATAGTGCTGTAATAAAATACTATAAGCTTTAGGTTAGAACAATATATGATTTTCCATTAAAATAATGTGATTTTGGATTTGTTTAACTTATTTTAAAATTCATTAATGGACCCCTCAAAACTTATTCAACATTTTTTATTTTTTAATTATTTTCCATGGAAGTTAGACTCACCTCCACATAATCAACCCCATTATTTTAAGAATTTAGGACTTTTGACTTATAAAATATTATTTTCCTATTCCCTTTTCAAAAAACCATGGGCATAAACAATGGTATGGTTTGTGGTTTCGATTAATTTGATATAAGGGGTCCCAACCCTAAATAATAAAGAATTCCCTCACCCTTCATATACAAACCCACCCAAGATCTCACTTACTCCTCAATAAAAGCCTTTTGGGTTCGTCAAACCTCATACCTACTCTCTCTAGAATCCTCTCAAGGTTCCCCAACCTCCTAAGAATCCTCTCTCAAGCATCTCTCAATCATTTGGAAGCACACTTCCAAGTAACTGTTGTTTCTTCCTTTCTCATTTTTGTCCAATTTTATTTAAGTTGTTTTTCCCTTTTAATTTCATTTATGAATGTTGGGGTTTGGTTTTACACATCCCTCATACTTACCTCTTTATGTTTGAATGATTGGAGACCCATTTATCTCTCATTCAATGCCTCCCTTGTACACCCGTTACTATGCCGAAATTCTGAAAAGAACTTCTCTCTCCTCATTTACATTCAAGCAACACTTTTGTATCATGAATCTAAATTCCATTACATTTGTTGGGACATGCATCTATATGACCTACTTACTGTCCATTACATGTAAATATGATTAGTAACCCCTTTCCATCTCATAAACCATTTTTTATGAATTATTATATCACGTTGTTACACTGCCGAAATCACAACAATTTTCTAAGACAATGCCATTGTGTAGTGAATGCCATGCCCATTTCTCCATCAAGGGAATTAACCTTTATTCACATTTAATTATTGATTATAATGTATCATGTATGAAATCCACTTTCGTTTATCTTGGAATAAATGATTATGTTTTATGAATCCTTGTTTTATGATCCATGTGGCACACTTATGCGTGAAATGAAATGTTTAAGAAGGGTGCACCCTTATAGCGCTCCAATACATTGGGTAATGTATAGTATACTGATACGTCATGTGAAATGAGTGTTGACTCATTCTAATTCATGTGAAATGAGTATTTTCTTGTGCTTCATGTGCAATTAGGACTTCCTCATGCTCTATGTGCAATGAGCCTTGGCTCATGTAAATTCTATGTTTAGTGTTGTTGCCACATTTCCATGTTATGATTATCATGATTTATTGCCTTTATGTTCATGTTTTTCTTGTGCTCTATTGATATAACGACTGTATAACATGTATTGTACTCCTCATGTATTCCTTGTTTATTCCCTTATTGGGATTTATAGCTCACCCCTTTTCTTATGCATGTCCTCAGGTTATCCCATGCAATGTAAGTACGAGGGAATTTAGTGGTCATGTAAAGGAAGTTTTCAATAAAGATGTTGTACATATTGTTTTAAGTTGTTATGTAATTATCCTAAACCCCAAAGACATTATACCTATCAATAATCCATGTTGTATCAAGTGAATAGTTTATGTAATAAATCATATTTATGTTTGTAATAAAAGCAGGGTTGTCAGATAAGGTATTTGTGTAACTAAAGTTTTATTTCTTTGAGTGAATATGTTATTCCTTGAGCATCATTTTTATATGTTTGATTAATTTTTATATATTATATTGCATAAGATATTTACAATTTTCTCTATGTGGAATTTTTTTTCTAACTCAATGATTATTTCTTGAGGAAATTTATTCTCGTAAAAGTGAAATTTTATTAAGAAAAAAATACCATCTACATTAAATATATTTTACCATTATTTCCATTTTCATTATTCCATTAAAAATACACTTTTAATTTGAAATACAAATATATGTTTACTAATTTTACCATACTATTTTCCCTTACTACCTCCAAAGATAAAATTTTACTACCTATTTTTTTATGTTGGGTATCAACAAATTTATTTCAAAGCATTCAAAATGATTTTCATCCTATTAAAATTAAATATTGTTTTCATAAAATCCATGTTCAATTTTATAAAAATTTTATCATTTTATATAATTATAATTGAAGATTATATTTATGATTTAAATGATTTAAAACTATTTTCACATTAGACATTTGAGGCCATTTTTTATTTTTAGGGCTCTATTAATGAATATTATTTTTAAAAGTGAATTTAGTTACGATGTCTTAACTTCACATATATTGAATCATCTTTGTCATTACAGGGAATATATTTTGTGTTTTCATTCTAAAGAATTATTTTTAAAATTACTTCTTTTCAATTTAACATATGTTCCCTTTTTGAATTTTTTTTTCAAAGTGACCCATAACATAATCACATATTCCAATGTTTAAATAATAAATTGATTTTTTTTACTTTTTCCCATTTTACACTTTACTTATAGAGTCTTTATTTTGTTTTTTGTTAATTTTCATGAGACAAACTCTAAATTTTCATATGGTATACTCTTTTAGGGTAATTTAAATTTTTGTATCAACCATTTACATTCATTACGTCAATTTTGGTGACACCCTATATATATTTTTGAAAATAGTTATTCCTCCCAAGGAATATTTAAGATCTGAAAAATCATTTTCTATTAATTGTTACACATATGTATGGATGATTGATCTTTGGGTTACTATATCCCTCAAATTAATTTTTTATGATTTTTTATCTTGTGTTATATTAATGTATTCTTTTTGAATGAATATATATATATTTTCTCACATGACTATGAGTGTACATGATTTTCAGTGGACATGATCACATATATCGTTGTTTCCATAATTGCACATAGACATTATCACATAAAGACTCTTCACCTGATTGTATATAGAAATTATCACATTCATCATTTTCACATTATTGTGTGTCAAAATAATTGTATATAGTTTGTTTTCATGAGAGTATGTATGTGGACATGATGTAATTTTTATTTTTCACTATTTCATGTTTTAATACACCTATGTCATGAATATTTATAATTTTCCAATGATTATACTCAATTTTTCAAGTTTATTATCTAACATGCTTACTCTATAATATATTTTATTTAATATTATATTATATTTACCATTAACATGAATTAAGGATAAATATTTATTTAAATATTCATTTAGTAAGATATTAATCCCTTTCTCAAGTTGTCTAATAATTTTATAATATCTCCCTTTATGACATGTTTTTGTTTTTTTACATTACTAAGATTCTGATCCAAATAATTTATTATGATTTCACTCCCTCAGATATGAATATGAGTGTTTCCTTTGAGAATTGTAAAATGGAGTCTATTATGTTTCAATTATTTAGTAATCTTAACATGATATCTAAAATATGTTTCTCATTTTTACAGTGGCCAAAGACTCTAATCATTATAATATTGGTATTTTGAGAAGATTTATGAGTTCAAATGATTATATTATTTTAATTTTTTATAATATCAAACTATTAATATCAATTTTTATCAAATCAATATTTTAAAGGAAGTGTCTTTAGTATCACGCTCATGAGTACAGTCATGGGCCACCACATGTTAAATTGGGTGGGACTTATCACTATACTAGAGGCCTAATCCATATATAAAATTGTTGGAATTGGTTATCTATATCTATAATATAAAAAATGTGTACATTATTTGGTTTATATGATTATAATACTTTTGATGAAGGTGTTTCATATACCTTATGAGTGTGATGTATTTTGACATTTGTAAATATAGTTGTAATCAAATTATTTATTATAAAAAGTTTTGAGATGTAGAAAGAGTTAAAAATAATTATTGTTTGAAATTTTTAGTTTTATTTAATGAATTTCATGCCATAATAAATAAATATAATAATATAATAATTTAATGGGAATAACATGAAATTATATGGTGATATTTAAGCCTCTAAGAGATATTTATGTGTGAGATGCATTCTAAATAAATATTTTCTTTACGTTGATCATATTTCCAGGAAGGTTCATGAAACATTAGGGGTGATATATATTATATTATATATGTAATGAAATTAATATGGAGACCCTAAGAGTTTGGTTCTTATTTTTAATATTTTATATGAGTTATACATAGCTAATAAATCCTCATAGTTGTTATACCCAAGGAATATTTTTAGTTTATCCATTAGATAAATTGGATAAAGAGTTTCTTAGTTAATTTTCCACGATAAATATATAATATTATTTAAAAAATATACTATCGAAATTTATATTGTTTTCAGGTTCATTCCAATGAGAGATTATTTAATTTTGATTTATATATCTTGGAAAATAATACATTTGGTAAATTTCAAAAGTTGTTTCATTTTAATTTCATTTTACATAAAAAAATTACTTATCAAGTGTATATAAATCTAGAATATCATTTGATGAACTCTAATATTATAAATATTTAGAGTTAAGATATTTTAATATGTATTTTTGAAAAATATTTTAAAATGGGAAGGTAAATGGTATAAAATTCTTATCATACTAAAAATACCATAGAACAGTTCCCATGATTGAAGGGAAATCTATATGATAGAAAAACCATTTCCCAACAAATAGTCATATGATGATGATAATTAAGATTATAATGTTTCTTATTATAAATATATATGGGATTAACATGATTTATTAACATTTATTATTGTCTCAATGGTACCTAATATATAGACACGACCTAAAAAATTGATTCTTACTAGATTAATAAAAAATATTTTTATCTATAAGAACAAATATGTGAAGGATTAATAGATTATAAATTACTATTGTAGTGTTAAATGATAAATGTTTAAACATTATCTACTTGTATCACATATTAATTGTTTTTTTATATGACATGAATAAATCATGGCCACAACTAAATCATTATTTTGAAGATGAATCCATTCCAAAAATATTAGCACAAGGGTCTAAAAATTTAATTAGCAATTACAAAATAGATTATCACATGAAAATATTACATGATCTACCCAATACATTTGGGATAGATGATTAGTACATGTGTGGTCAAGGATCAAGGGTTGTGAAAATAGGGAAATGGGTAAATTTTCAATGTTTAAGAAGAAAATATACAATGGAATATATAACAATTTAATTTTCATTAAATGATAAAATCCATTATAACAAAAAAGTTTTAGTTATGAAGTATTGAAAATATTTCAAATGTGTAATGCCTAGACAATATAGAAGGAATTTAATAGAGTACATTGAGGATTGAGAGAAACCCAATAATGGTTTAACATCATGTATGATGTTATTGAAATGATTTTTTATATTTTGGAATTGTATATCATATCAAATGTATGGTATATATGGTTTCATAATATAATGGTGTCTATAAATCATAGAGTTTTTGCCGAAGAATCCTAACATTTGTGTTTGTGTATATAAATTATGGGACATTTTATCAAGGCCATGGATGAAAAGATTAATTCCATATTTCAATTAAGATTAAATTATTAATGTGTATTTTGAATCAAATTTAAATTCTCTTACATTAAAATATATAATTTCAATAATGATTTTTTATGAATAAATGAGTTTAGTATTTGATAAAAACATATAAAAGATTCATTATATCATATATATTGTTTATAAAATAAAAAAATTATTTTTTCATAGATAAAGAGTATATCTACCATATTGGTTAAAATGTGATGGAATACATGACACCAAAATATATGATATATTTTGATGAATGATGTATTGTTTTATAATAACACACCAAACTCATAAAAAACCATATCTAATATAGTAATTTTTATTTTTTCATAAAGATTTCAACTAATGAAAATAAATTGTATTTCTTAACAAAAATATGTGATTGAGTGTTTGTATTATAATATAAAATGAATATAATTTCTAGGTTTCAGGTAATGTTAAATTTATACATAGAGATGTACAATGATTAAAAAATAATATATTATGCATGAAACAATTGAAAGTGAGTTTCACTTCAGATCATAAAGTAGTTTAAGTTATTTCAAAAATGTGCATTGTAAATACTTAGATTTAGTCACATTAATTAATTGAAATTTATTTTACATCCTAAATGTGCTTTGGATACATTTCAATGAAATTTATATTTATAAATTGTTCTATATATTTATATTAGACATCAATTAAATGGTTTTGAAAAAACTATATATAATAATGAAAAATTTAGTAAAAATAGAGACTGTTTCAATTATATAATATATTTCATTATCATTATAACATTTTAATTTTTTAGGTAAATAATTTTGATTATTATTTTTAATTAATTTATCCATTGTAATATTATTCTTTAATATCACCATTATTTAAAGAATATTTATTTGTTGTACTTATTCTATAGATGTTCTTATTTTTTTAATTTATATAAAATGGTCATATGGAGATAGGTAGGAATTTGATGTATATGTAATGAGTATAACCAAAAAGGAAAATATAGAAAATAAAGTTAAATATATAATTCTATCCTATTTTATTTTACAATATGTGTGATTATGTGTGGCATTTTTATATTATTAAATCAATTAATGATTTAAAAATATTTCATTCTTTTGTAAATCGTATGTTTCACCACTTTACAATATACACTCATTAAGTAAAATGATATTTAACATATAAATTTACATTTTATAGTTATCCAATAAAAATTTTCTAAAAACGTATAATTGGATGTGATAAAAATTTGAGGTTCATGATTATAGACTTTCATAGAGAGATACAAAATATTATCATTAGCCTAAAACAAAGTTTAATGTACTACATGGCCCCAATGTATACAATATGTTATAGAATACACTATTTATTTCTTATACTATTGGTCAATGAATTTTATAGGAATTTCCCTTTAACTAAGATTGGTAATATACCAATAATGAGACCCATTTTACTTTTTAACAGTTATAATGTAGGCCTTAAGGAAACCAAAACCCAGAGTTGGTTTGGAATATTTATTTTCATATTGTCAGTTGAGGAATATCCATGAAAGGATTTTGACCATTCATATGATATGTATGTCATCTAGGTAATTCATTGAGATTTAATTTAGGAGTTTGTACAATCATAATTAGGTAAGACATTTTTTTTAATTATTTTTTAGATGAGGGGATTGATATTTACTCATCTATATGGGTGAATGTAATGTTATGTCTTCATTGACCTACTGAGTCTATAATATAAGATAAAATAACATAAAAATGGATATATTACATTGATTTACTATATTTTTTTGGCCAATAAATTTATTGAATAGATATTTCATATATAAATTTGTTTGGGAAAATTATAATTATGGAGGATATAGTAATAAAAATACACTTTGGTTACGAAGATATTGCTAAATCCATTTTTAGATTAAATGCTACATATTCTCTTTAAAGGAAAAATATTTACATATAAATATATGAATTGATGATTTTTTTTAATTCTAGAATTTTTCATGGGGGAACATATTATGTCTTACTAGATGGGGGTTATTGTTTATAAAACCTAGATAACCATTCTAATGGTTTTAGTATTTTATTTTAAAACGAAGTATGGATGTAAATTTAAATATTTTCTCATATAATGTGATATAAAGTGTATTTGATGACTGATTACAAACAATTATTTTAAAAGATATTTTAATTTCTTTTAAGATTTTGTTTTGAAATTTATTTCATGTGATACAATATATGGTTAAATGAAAAATGTTTGTGATATTTAATGATAGTGGGATAATACTGGATATACGAAATGAATCCATATAATATGTTTATGTCATATAATATGATAAGATATATTTATATCATAGGGTATGACATACATGATAAAAAATACATCTTTTATACATTAGGTGTATATCAATCATTATTATACAGAGATATCTCATTATTGATCTTCTGGTAGTATCATGTCACATGATATTTTAATATAATAATTTATTAATATTTAACAATCATATTTTATTATTATCAAAGGTATTAGAACTGTAATCATTCATATTTAAACTGTATTACACATAAGACTACATTTTTATTAAATGTTTCATTTATTGAAGAAATACATGTGGTAATCAGTGGATTATAAATATCAAATGCATCAATGGATGAAACATTACTAATATATTTCATGCTGCATAATTAATTGTGTGTAATGGTTTAGGAGTGTCATCGATCCTATATAAATTGGGCTTATCTATTGGTATGATATGTTTTTATATTTAGTCTCTAAATTAATGGTCTCTTTCATAAAATTCATTAGATTATGAGATACACTAAAATATCATGGTTAGGAGGTAATATATCATGAATATAAAGTAATTAAGTTCAACCTATTTATATACCTTATAAAGAAGTGTTTTTTGTTTGTTCCTAGTAATCTTCAATAATTATTTTTTTATGTAACAAATAGTTTCTATTATTGATCATGTTACTGTAACATCCCAGGTAAATAATGAAATATGAAATTTTCATATTTATTAGTATTTATGAATTAAATATTAATATTACCTTAAATGGGTTGCTATGTTCTATGGCGTACCCGATACGCAACAATGGGTTTCTCTAAAATCATATGTTGCATAATAATAATATAATATTATTCTTTAAAATGGTAGTTAACACCTAGCCATTATATTGTAGGTAATTAAAAAAACTAAAAAAAATATGATTATTTATTTTTGTTATATGTTTTTACATTTCTCCAATAAAATTTAGAGGCTTAAAATGTGAATAAATAAAATTTTAAGCATAATTTACCTTATAAGGTTGATTTACAAGCTTTTTATGGAGAACCCTATTTAAAACTATTTTTCGTCACTTTTATATGTTCTATTTGACCAAATAAAATTCTTATTTAGAATCGGGATATCAAAATTTACTTTGGGTAATTTTTTGGAATTTTTCTATTAGAATTCATTTTTAATGAATAGTGGAAAATACTGTATTTTAATTCAAAACAACCTTTTATTATAATATATTTATATGGTTATATTATCTATTTAATTTGTTTTAAAGTGTATTTATATTATATTTGGACCATTTAATCCAATTTTGGTCATTGGAATTAATTTCACATTGAAATTGGACATAAAAAAGTATCAATATTTTGATAGTATTTTTTTAAAAGAAAGATAATATTAATGATGAAGATCAGTAGTCGTGCATGAGCAGAGCCATGAATGGAAATTTTCCAGCCATAGGTGGTTGAAATCAAAGGGGCCTATGGCCGATAGCTGATGGGATGCATTGTTTCCTTCTAATTTGGTAACGGTGAAGGTGCAGCAAGAGAAGCCTTGGCAAAGTGAGCGGATTCTCTTGATGATGAAGCCAAAATACTGGAGTCCAGCGTCATTGTGGTTAATAGAATTGATAAAAGTAAGGCCGTTAGAATCAATAATTATATCATCCCATCCAAGTTCTGTAGAGACCAGCATATCTGCAAGGATGGCATAGGCCTCCACAACTACAGGTTCCCAGAGGGCATGATGTAATTAATATTTTGCTGCAATGATCAGCCCAAGATGATTTTGAACCAGGAGGCCGAGAGCAAAAGTCCCATACTTCAGGAGTGAAGCGTCCACGTTAATCTTATGAAACCCTTATATTGGGGGGTCCAATGAGGGGGACAAGAGTGGGAAACAACTGGCGTAAAGTTTTCATTGCAGTCCTTCCATCCCTCAATCCAGGAAATGGCTCGTTCAATCCAGAAGTCAGGGGTTTTATGAACGTGGTGGAAAACTGAATCGTTATGAAGAAGACAAATGATCCAAGACCGGGTGCAAAGAGAACCAAAATTATACGATGAAAGAGAGGAACACCAACACATCAGAAGATCGGGGAGGTGAGATGTGATGTCTAGTGAGGCATCCGAAACTTGGCCTCATTTATTCCAAATTTCCTTACCTCCTGGGTAGTGAATGATGGCATGCCAAAGAGTTTCTGGGATATTCTTTCCAAAAGGGCAGGACTTGGCACTGGCCATATGTCAAAAATCAAGAAGGCTCATTGTAGGGAGGGTGCCCGTGCATACCTGACACCAGAAACGGATGATTTTTAGGGGGACATTGAGCTTCCAAACTGCATTCCATGGTCCCTCGTCACGGTCGAGAGTGTGGATGCCAAGAGCTAGTCTGTACATGGATCTCACCATGTAATCTCTTGAGATATCGTTGGTCCAGAAAAGATGTTTGGGGCCTGCATCAGGGGCCCAGGGGATACTGAGGATAATTATTTGTTCTCATTCATTAAACCATTCCTGGATCTTTTTAACACACCACCCCAAACTCTGGTCTGAAAAGAGGCAGTCAATAGTGGCGTCTTCAAGACCTGGATAGGCGGGTGATGTGGCATGCGTACCATTCTTATCAACAAGCCAAGAATCGGACAAGATTTTGACAAATGATCCATTTCCAGTCCTCAAGCCCATCCCTTTTTCCAGGAGATATCGGGCCCCCCAAATACTTCTCCATAGGAAGCTAGGTCGGCGGCCAAGCAAGGAACCAAGGAAATCTGTGTGGGGAAAGTATTTGGAATGGAGTACCCGCGCACAGAGAGATGATGGGAGGGTAAAAAGGTTCCATCACTTCTTGTCCAACAGGGCATCATTGATTAGAAGAATATTCTGGAATATTTTTTAAAAACACGCTTTTTGTTTTAACACCAGGAATTAATTTTAAATTTATTTCTTCCACTTTTGTGTTTTGAATTTAGAAAATGGAATCCATATTTGATATCATTAGGTCCAAATAGTGAAAATAGGTAAATTTATTCTTATACATTATGAATATTTACATAAGTAAATATTTTATTTACAATGGTTAAAGGGTAAATCTAGTAAATAAGGGTAAACAAATATTACTATAATAATATAAAATTACCCAAACATGTGTCATAATCCTATTCTTTGATAAACTTCCGACCATTATCATCCTTGGGTCTATTTTGGGACCCCATGGGGCCACATGGGAGTGATATAGACACTTTATTTTAATTAACTTAAACTAAAGACAAAAATGAAATAAACAAATATCTTTTAGGAAATTAATTTTTAAGTAGGGTTATATAATTTATATTTTCAACTATAAATATTATTTAAAAATATAAATATATTTGATAAATAATGGTTTTTTTATAATGTTTAGACATAAAATTATTAAAATTATTTATCACACAATAATGATGCACTGTTTATATCATTAATATATGATTTAAGTAAATAAGATTATAAAGATTAAAATAATATCCAATACCTATCCAATTCTTATTGGATGATTTTATTTCGATGATTAGGCATCCTATATTCTTCTTCAATAAGTTTAGGACCTTTAGAAACCGAAAATTTTTATATAATAAAATAATATTTTCAATCTTTTCTAAAGAACCCCTCCTCCCCCTAATAAAAAGTCCTCACCTCTAACATATTCATCACAATTCACAAGCCACATGTCTAATCCAAACCCTAATCAAATAATATCTCAAGATCCCTAGCATCCACCTATTTCCTTACTTTAGGCATAAGACACTTCAAGAATTCCTTTTGGTTCAAACTTAAAAGATTTACACGAATTAAAGCTAACAGTTTCTCTTAATTTCCTTTGTTTTATTTTGTTTTATTTTAATTTTCCAAACCCATAAACACTTTTTATTCCATTTTTTAACAATAATAGTATCCTCAATATACAATGTTGTTGTTATGAGATGTATTATAACTATACTTACACACACATCCATCTAATG
This sequence comes from Viscum album, assembly GCA_963277665.1. Classification (NCBI taxonomy): domain Eukaryota; kingdom Viridiplantae; phylum Streptophyta; class Magnoliopsida; order Santalales; family Viscaceae; genus Viscum; species Viscum album. The sequence continues at coordinate 1,048,193,185 of OY728141.1, read as the reverse complement.
GGTAAAGAACATACTGTTTCTCTGGACGACGAACTACTGCCTCACGAAACGATGATTGTTAAAATATCTCCAACCACCTCTCATGATAGCCATTATGATGGAAATTTATTTATATATGATATATATAATATTTATATTATTTCTATGCTTCTGTATTTTTCATTTATATCATACATTTATTGTTTCCATTTTGGGTAAACAAGATAATTTCATTTGAGGAAGTGCGGACTACTGCCCCCTCAAATTGATATGGCTCGTTAATTCCATATGTGGGATCTATAAAAGATAGAGTTAATGATATTATATATGATATTATACTTGAATTATAATATACCTATTTATAATTATATTTTAATTCTATTATAATATGCAATATAAATTAAAGTAGCATGCATGCGTACGTACGGCTTACCGTCTCCAAGAACGATGCATTTCATTTCATACATATAAATGTTATGTAATATTAAAAATACCTATATATACTGGATATATATGATATATATGATATCTAAATCATAAATATTATTTTTGGTATAATGGACTATTGACCACATGGATAACTTGTAATTATAAGAAGTCCATTTTTGACTCAAGTACCAAATATCGACCAAACGACCATTATTAACTTAAATGATTGCATAAAATTTATAACATAGTAAAAAGTGATATAAAAAGAATAATAAAAAAGAAAAAGTTTCTTAATAAAGAATAAATTAACTTTAGTTTGTTATTCATGAAGAACAAGGAACAAACAAGTCAAGTCGGACACGAGGTAAGGGGTTTCTTATCTCACTTTTAATTCGGTGAGATTTCCATTGTTCAACACTTATTTAATGAATGTGGTGTATTGTGTACTACCATTTGATATATATAATCATGATTCCATTCATATTAATGGAATTCTGCGATTCAATTGGTGTTTATTAGCTTTTGTTCATACGACTCGTTTGATTACAATGTAGTAAGGGGTTTTCATCTCACTTATTATCCTATTGATATTGGTGTTATATTGCCAATATTTCCTATTGTGTGGTGTATGTACTGCCCATGATTATATTAATTGTGTAATATACATTAATTTATGGGTAATTAAATCTTTATTTTATGATCCTTTTTTCATATGGAGAATGTTCCATAAGTTACCAAATCATTAAGGGAACCTTTCACCCTACTCTTTTTTAAAGACATCTTTTCGTTATGTCTTTTAATTTACATATTATAATGTTGGGAAATGTTCTTATATATACTTAATGATGTAAATTTTATGTTTTAAGTGATGAAATACCATTTTCTCTCTCATCAAATTATTTTTCTGAATTTTAATGTGATGATGTTTGGCTGTCGAATTTCTGTAAGGGAACTACTTAACCTAATTTCAATTATTTGGGTTAAACTTTTGCTTCTTGATTATGTCGTGTTATAAATATGTGTGAATGACCTATTATTTTTTCACACTTAATATCCAATAATATTGAGTTTATTATTATTTTTCACACATAATTATTTAATTGATGTATTTTTAATCTAAGGATACTGTCTTTATAAGGAATTTCGTCTCAATTTACATTCCCTTGATATTTCATTGTTGTTATGTTCCAATTAAATTTTATATGGTTTATATAATATCATTTGGGATATTATATCATCAATATCTTTATTCTCATGATATGATAGGTTTTGTTTTATACTGTTCTTCAATTATGTTTATTCAAGTGTTTCTCAAGTTTTACAAGACTCTTTTACTAAAACATCGTTTTAAAATCATTAAAGAATTATTATTCTAAATATTTCTCCTTAATTTTAATGTTTTAAAAATGTTTTTAGTATTTAGTTTTATGGTAATTAATGTTTTAAAACATTATTTATATTCAAATATTCAATGTGGTATGAGACACTTTGATTCAAAAATCTCTTTATTAAATGATTTAAATGGTTTCGAAAATGGTTTGATTATGCATTGATTATATCAATATCTCGAAATGAAATAATGTATTTGCAATGTGGAAATTTTATTATTGAAATGTTTATATTTACAAAATTTTATGTGTTATTATTTTATAATGGTACTTGGACATTTGATGTTTGGTTACGCGATAAACCAAATGACGGTTGGTGTCATGATAAACTAGGACAGGAGGTTACACTATAACCACCAATTCAATGGATATAGAAGTTGTCCCTATGTCTAATCTATATAGTGATATGTGTGGAAGTCGACCGTGTGGTTATTCCATTTAAGAATGTTTATGTCCAAAGTTATGTCTATATGTTATGTGTTATTTATATGGGTTTTATGGTAATATTTCAGTTACAAAAGGGTAAGAAATGATCTTTTATTCACTGAAGATTAATTACTACTTCATAAAGGTGAAATGTATTACTTATGATAAATTACTCATGGTTTACTTTTTATTTTAAAAAAACTAACAGTTTTCCTTCATTGTGTATCCCTTACTGAGCATTTTATGCTCATCCCATGTTTTTGAAATATTTTTCACAGGATATAAATTGGAATAGGTTCAAGGATGGGATCAAGGAAAAGTCATGCTATCTAAAATATAAAACTAGAATTGACTCTTTTTTGCAATATTTTTTATTTTGTGAAAAAAAATAAAAACTGGTTAGATGTGTCTACATGTAATATTCATGTTGATATATACTTGTTATGACCTAATTATCTAATTCTCTAAACCTGAAAATATTCTCAATGTGAATTATTTACTTAATTCATGAATATGAAATGTTTAAGACCGGATCCTTACAGTTGGTATTAGAGCTCAGTTTAGAAAACATTATGGACTATGAGTTTTTGTAAGACACATGGTTAGTCCATATGTATATTATTTCAGTTAAATCCTTGTTTTATAACTTTCTCAGATAAAGGAATGTCAGTTACCAATGGAAAGAGGAGTATCTCAAATGACATTCTGATCTCATCCTGGTGGCTTACTTGTAAAATTATTTCATAGTCATGTTCAGATTCTTGTGAAACTTTTTATTGCATACAACTCACATGGAAGTAGTTTTTTGAGATAACAAATACATCCACTATACCTTGTTATTATCGTCGATCATGGGTTGTATTTAAACAAATCATATTTTCAAAATATTCTTATATTTTCTAGAAAGGTAAATATTATCGAGGAATTTTCAAATATTTTCCCTTATCAAAATATTTAGCAGAGTATTATGATTTTGAAAAAGGTTATAAAGATGCAGACCCTTACGGAACCTATTTATATTTTCTGTTACAATATAGTCTCTCAGTGCATACCTATGGTATTTTAAAAGGTCCATTAATTGAAGGTTTCTCAAATTCGGTCCAACAATTTTATAGAAATCCTATTTTATCAATGGTTTTGAAATTATATATCATACATGATTATTTTCCAAAATAAATTCTGTGAAAACCCATATGAACAATGTTGTACAAGGTGTATTTGGATGAAGGAAGCAAATGATTTTCAAGGATCTCTAAATCATTGTTTCAATTCAGGGACCTTATACCTATATGAACAAGATGACGATGAAACCAAGTGAACACCATGATCAAGGTACGATGTATTTATTTTGGGGATCGTTTTATTTTATCACATGGTATTGAAATAAAAAAAATGACAATATATATAACACATGAAGAATTATAATGTTTATATAATAACTAATTAGGATGGAAATGGGTGGGATAAGGAAACCATTGAGGCTAAAACATTATTGGTTTATTTTTTAGTTTTATAAAAAGGACTATATGTAGACTGTGTGACAACCCTTCACATCGGAAAAAGCTGCGGGAATCAAAACCACAACCAAAGTGTGATTGGTATTTGTTACCTACCACTATACTACATGAAGTGCCTGATTATTATGACTTATTCTTCTTAGTTAAATGATTTTATTGATCAAGAATAAGTTGATTTGGGATCTTATGTTTTATCAAATGGATATCCTTAGTATAAGAAAATGATTTGGTGATTAAGTGATAAAAGTGATTTTTGAAGATGTTATCTCTTTTGGGAACACTGTATCCTTAAGAAAAATAGAATATCGTAGGATTGCATTTGTAGAGTAACGGTTGAAATTTTATTTTGGAATAATATCTGTTTTTATTATGGATATATAGCGATTTGGGTTATTTATGGAAATGATTAGCCTATCAAAGATAATATTTGATTTGGTTAATTTTTCTTTAGTATGATAAATTAAGAGTAGTCTATTTTTTTAGAGTTAAATGTTAAGATTTACTTTGGAAGACTATCTGATTAAATCCTCCCGAGTTTTGGGTTTAAATCTTAGTTTATATTAGATTGAAGAATTTTAAGGATAATTAGGTATTGAATAGTCTTTTTTGAACTTTGGGCACTTTTTTGTTGAATTTTGGATATTAATAGAAGTATTTCTTTTTATAAAGGATTATCCTTTTGGGGATTATATGATCGCGTGCTAACCATTTTGGTTTCAGTTTATGTTTAATGACAAGGGAAATATATAGTTCTTCTTTTTTGGATTATTTGATTCTCTAGAAGATGATTCTTGTGATTTTGTTGTGACGAAGTCTTTTTGAATTCTCATTGTTTGGAGAAGATATTAGTTTTTGGTAGAAACTTATTAAAGGATGAAACTCTACTTGAAGGTATGTATATTTCATTATGTTCTTATTTTATGTAGTAAATGAATTCTTAAAAATTGTGAAAAGGAACATAAAATAAAAACATTGTTGGTTTACGTTTCCTACTGGGTAATCAGAGACTATTTAACACATCATAAGTCTGTGATTTTATGGTGGTTAACTTTCTTCTAATCATGTTTTCATCACTATCCATCAGAACATGACTATTTGTTTTCTCTTCCATAGCCATTTTTTCTTACATGGAATTCTAGTATGGCTTATCTCGGTTGACCTTTGTTGTAGAGACCCCATACCTGATGTATATGGACATTACATTACTTTTCCATAATACTTAATACATAACAAAAACAGACACCAAAGGAGCGTAATATTTTAGTGTCTTTGGAAACCTAGAACATAATATTCTAAACATGGTGAATGATCTTCAACATCTCCCATGATGATCTTCCCATTTTTTTTACCTAAAACAATTCTTTATATCCTGGGGAAAAGAAAACATATAAAGGGTGAGATCAAATTCTCAGTAAGGGTAATCATGGATAAAATAATACAAACCATATACATTTGAACTTCAAACCATGAACATAAAGTTTAAACATCAAAATCACGAGTTGCGAAATAAATCTTGGCAATACGTAAGGCATAGATCATAAATGAACATCAATCATGATTAAATACCATGGGAATAAAAAAATTTAATTGTGAAAACCCATTAGGAACATGATATGATTTCTATTGTATCCAAGGCATTGCTGCCAAGTCTATCATTCTGTACAAAGACCCTTTCTGAATCGAGTTCAGTCCTCATTCCAGTGTTGTAACACTGTACCCGATTAACTTACCATTCCAACCATGCCTTTATCATGAGATATAAATCTTTCCCCAATGCATTGGAGGGAGATATAGGTCCCACCCATCTCATAATGAAATCATTAATTCGTGTTCCACAAAATAAACATACATCAGTCATAATAACCCAATGAATAAAATGGGTTTCATAAAAAGCATTCCAACATAACATAATTCATATTAAAAAATGGATATCATATCATCAAAATAAAGTTGAAACCATGTAAATCATAGAGAAATTATACTTGAAACATACACATATGAAATAATTTCATCTTAGATAGAAAATGGTTTTGATAAAACCCTTGAAATTAATTCTTGATGAAAATATCCTTTCTTCTTCAAAATAATTTTCATTTCACCAAATTACATGAAATTTTAAAAGAAAAGGAATTTTTTGAAAATAGTCATGAAGTATTGTAGAGTAAGCTTCAGGAAAATATGTTTTTATGAAACCGTAAAAATCCGTTCATGCCGTATAAGTTAAAAAAAAATTATTCTCGTACTTTTATCGGAAAAGTCAAAAAAGTACCTCATAATGTAAAAAAAAAGAAAAATTTCTTACAAACCATGTAGTAAAAGTAAAAAATGGGTAAAAAGGACTTTAAACATACATGAAACCATATTTAGAAAACCAGTATATGGATGATAAATATAACCCCAGTCAATACTTACGAATAAACAATCTCGGATAAAAACGATATTGGAAATGTTATCCCTTACCTTATGTCCAATTTCTTCCATATGTGTCCGAGAATATTCTATTGTGTGTTTAAAAATATTATTAACTTGTAACAGAACCATAATAATATTTATGATATCATATTTGATTCAATTACGACTTTATATTACCCATTCATTTGTTAATTCTATGTTAAAAGAAACGTTTTTGGTAAAATCGTTTCATTTATCATCCGTATTTTGACTTGTAATTATTAATCTGATTACTTAGATCATGATTACATAATTTATGAATATAAAACATTATATATATATATAATATATATTCATAATATACATATATATAATAGATCGATAAATAGAAAGAAATACATCGTTCATGGAGAAGGTAGGTCGTACGTACGCATGAACGCTGTTTTTTGTTTCCTTATTTAATTGAATGGAATTAATTAGATGACATACATATATATACATATATATACATATATATATCTAGTATCATTAATATGTCATATATTTCATCATTACTTATTATATATACGTTATAATCATTCTGGAATTGTTGACATGGTAAATGAATCTCATCGCGTCGTGGAGACGGTAATTCGTACGTACGCACGAGCGATGATATTGTTCCCATATTTATTGAATGGAATTGGAGTGGATGACATAATATCATAGAATCATTATGTTGTTATAATAATCATATATAATTATTATTTAAATCATTATACCCATCCATGTAAGGTGGTGGTGGAAAAACTGATTACACTATGGCGTGGAGACTGTATTCCGTACGTACGCATGCACTGTGATTTCATTTTCCGTAGGATGGGTAAATGGTGAAAAAGGGATGTTTCATTTTTATAATAACATATCAGTATATATGTAATAATGCTATTATTACTTGATAATGGAACAACTAATGAAGGGAAAGTAGAAGAAGAAAAAAACATGAAAGAGTCGGTAGAAGAGACTACCTCTTCCTCGACACACCTCCTTTAATCATCTTCTTAGGGAACAAGATTTGGAATTTTTAGAAGACGAGAAACTATATGATATAACTAGAGATGTTTAGAAGAGTAATTGGATGGGGTTTTCTGAGCATCAAGGCTCAAAATGGTGTGAAGAGAAGAGGGAAGGGTCCCCTTTTTATAAGGGAGGAGAGGGGAACCTTTGGAAGAACATAAAATATTATTTTATAATAAAGTCATATTCGGTTTATAAAATCTTAAAATTAATTTATTTCGAAGCTGAAGTGGGTATGGATTTAAATCCACCCAACCAATAAGTTTTAGACAAGTTTAGGTTTCAATTTTAACCATATCATTTAGATTTAACTCTAAGTTAAATAATTTAACTTTTACCGTGTCTTCTTGTATTCTTACAATATATTGTTAATAAACGTACTATAACAAGCCAAAAGAACCCCAAGTGGTTAACTATTAATATATATTACCCTATCTAAGTCATTTGGACGATCCTTAGATTTTTAGGAATATAATAACAATTAATAATATAATATTTTTTTAAAAAACTATTTTATGTCAATTTTGACACTATTTGGTAGTTTATTATTGTGAAAATCATAACTACATTATTAGTTCTGAAAAATCTAGTTGAATCAATAATAACATGTCATATTTACCTATAAAATTAGTGGAATTAATAAAAAGTCTCAAATTACATTTATTTGGGTATTTATAAGATCAATAATGTTAATATTTCATTAATAAGGTAATTACTGCATCATCATTGTGTCATAAATAAATTAAATTATTTAATGTCTAAAAATTATAAATAAAATACCATTATGTAGGAAATATATTTATATTTCAAATGAATATTTATAGTTTAAATTATCCTTTTTATAACCCTATATTAAAAATGTTTTAGTTATTAAACATTGATTTTAACTATATTTACTCTTCTTTAAATAAAATAATAATAAGTGTCCTAATCTAAGTGGACCGAAAGGGTAATATTTTATTCCTAATGTTGGTTTTCGTCGAATTACACTTTTCCAATAAAATTGGGACATGTGTTAGGGTAATAATAATATCATTTTTACCCTTAATTACATTATTTACTTTTTAACCGTGGTAAATAAAAGTAAAAAGTTGTTACTCACAAAGTATTATTTTTATCTTATTGAACTCATTTTACTCCTTGATATTAACCGTGTGTCTTAGATTTTAGAAATTCCACTCATAGAAGCGGTAAAATTATGTTTTATGCAAAATTTTAAATTCTCCATGGAGGTGGGTAAAAGACGGTGAAAAGTTCAATAAATTTTGATTTATCTAAAATTATTACAAAATTACTCCAATGAATTACATTGAACTTATATAGGTATTATGTATCAATTTTTACCTAAAATAAATTTTAATAAAGTAATTAATTATTTAAAAAAAAATCGGCGTTTAAATAGTAACCCAGTGTTTTCACTATTCATCAAAAATTGAATGTTTTCAGAAAAATACAAAAAATTTACCCTAGGATAATTTCGATATTCCAAATCCAAAAAAGAAGTCCAATTTGGATGATAAAATTTATAAAATTTCAAAAAGTTGGTATTAGTATTCATAACGGCTGGTTCATAATAATATTATAATAATATCTCGTTTAGTGAAACTCAGTATTGCGTACTACACACGCTATCGAGGAATGTCATGATTGCGTGTAATCTAAGACAAGTCAAGGATTCATTTAGTGAAAGCTCAGTTTGGTGTTGCATATAACATAATCAAAACATATTTCATTTATACATTAAAAAAATCTATACTTAATGTTGTGTAGAATAATTTCCAAAAAACAAACTTCCAAATGTGTGTAACACGAGCCAAGAATAGTGTTGCATATACTGCAAGCTAATACGGTGTTGCATATAGTACATGCTAATATTTTTGTAGTGTATAATAGAATACATCAATGAAATTTAAAATAATATATCTCATAAAATCTCGAGTTGTTACATTCTACCCCCATAAAATGAATTTCTCCCTGAAAATTCATCGGTGTTAAATATCGTTAACTACTTGAAAGTTTCGTTCGTAGAAACCCACATCATTAAATGAATATGAAAACATAATTTTAAAAATTAAAATAAGAAATGTAATGATTACACAGATAAAATCATCACTGGGTTTCCACAAAGGAGAATATATGTGGAAATATGGATATGGAAGAAAAATCTAACCATCAGGTTCTGATGGAGAGTGGTAGAGGACATGGCTATGAAAAATCCAACATTCACAAAGCCATAAATTTGTGAGGATTTAAGGTACCATCTGATTCATCGGATATGAGGACACTAAGGAAAAAGTTTATGTTTTCAAGATCATTTCCCTAAAGGTGATGAATTGTTGAATTAAAATAAATACTTACTTTATTTTGGTACAATCATACACTTTTTTGTGCCTTGAACAATTTCCGCTTCATCTCGTAATGAAATGAAGTTGAATTTGTCTTCCGTGAAGTGTTAGCAGGTCATGTGATATAATGATAGGTCATTCCATCTGCCTCAAACAAAATGAATGGAAAAGTTAATCTACAGTGAGATTAATCATATATAGTTCATAAATTTGACTTATACTTCATATATCATACCACTTAATAAAATAAAACTACATTTTACTATCCAGGGACTTTCTGTTGGCCAGTGGTAGGTGAAAAAGGCATGCCACACTTCAGTTCTGGGTTCGATTCCCATAGCATTGTCCGACGTGATGGGTTGTCGCCCATTCTTCAAGTTGTCCCTTTACTTAAACTACACTATTATAACAATCCATCAAAAATATCAAAAAAAGTTCTATCCATAAACAATATTATCTTATGTATAACTTAATTCATTCAAATCTTTAGGTTTATAAATAATACTTTGATCCAAGATCATACTATAAAGAAGACAATTACATGAAATGTCATCAACCAAGCATGTGAATACCATCATTTATCCCTATATATCATAATATATGTCTTTCTGGTCACATTCCAAACATTCTAATGCCTTAATCATGAATTCTCTTGAAAAATGAATACCCATTGAACCTTAGGGAAAACATGAATGCAGTTAAAAGTTATCTCTCTCCACATACCAAAATTCCAAAATTCTATACACTCAAACCATGATATCACATTGTCCTTATACTAGAAATTAGCTCATTAATACTATCAAACATCTCGTTATCTCCTTATCCTTTCATTATGCACATATCATATACCTTCCAAAAATATTTTAATAACCTTTCATTGTTACCGGTACCATTCATTGTATACTTCCAAAAACTCAAGCAATGACAACAGTGTAACAATCCTTTGATTTTTCATTATTCCATAGTACCATACATTATTCCTGATAAACATACAATCATGATACCACCTTCTTAAACCACTAATTCAGCTTCATCATTTCATTCATCTCATATATCATTTGTAGTCTCTTCATCATCATCCACATAAATACTTCCCATATGACCATGCTGATTCTCTTTATGGGATTTTACCTTCGGGAATTGTTTTACATAATTCCTGCACATTCCACATTTAAAACATTTTACCGTTGTTGATGTCTTAGCAATACCATTATACTTGTCCATGGTGTTAACTGAATTTTTTCCTCTGCACTTACTGGATTTGTGTAATTCTTTTCCACCCCCAAATCATCCTCCAGTTCCCATGAAAAATTATCCTTGATGCCTCTTCCCACATTATTTTCATGGGGCAAATTGAACTTTCTTTCCTCTATGATCATCATGAAACACCATCTTTATCTTATTAGCTAAGTCAGGTTACTTTCCAAAGTTTAGCTTATTGATCATATTATGAGATTGTTGATTGGGAAGAATAATGATTTTGGAACATCCAAATCCCATTTCATTTGGTTTTTCATGAATAATATCATTCCATTTTCCATCATATCCTCCATTATCGTGAATCTATCTATTTTCATCCATTTTCTAAAACCCAAAAAGAATAGTCTGAGAGGAAAAAATCATGCTATGTAAAACAACATAATAAAGGGGGTGTACCTTCAATATCTAACATCATAGGTTTAATTCTAATATCATTACCATAATTATAGGACTATAAAATATACTTATAATTAACCTTAGGGACATCCCTAGACGTACCTTAGAAATTTCTATAGGGATCTCACTAAAGTTTTCACATCCTAGTTTCCAAAGGATATCTATAACTTTACACTGATACAAACTGTAGTGGTCTGAAATTACTTCTAGTGGACTATAATTGATACCTATTAGTGCGCTCCATGGGCGGATACACCCCCTGGGCGGGACACACCACCATCCCCAGTGGCACCATTTCCTCATGAATCCCTTGGGCGGAGAGCCATGCTTCGTCCAACGCTCACATTTTTGAATTCCCAAGGATCAGATTCATTCCTACCTCCTTTTCCCTTGATACCAACTGTAGATAACCCAAACCTGATGTACATGTAAATTACATTACTTTTTCGGAATACATAATATATAACAAAAATAGACACCAAAGGACCGTAATAGTTTAATGTCTTTGGAAATGTTGAACATAATCTTCTAAGCTTGGTGAAAGATCTTCAACATCTCCCATAACAATCTTCACCTTTTTTTACCTAAAAACATTATTTATATCCGGGGGAAAAGAAAAAATATAAAGGGTGAGCGCAAATGCTCAGTAAGGGTAAGAATGGATAAAATAAATCAAACCATATACATTTGAACTTCAAAACATGAACATAATGATTAAACATCAAAATCTAGAATTGTGAAATATATGATGGAAATATGTAAGGAATAGATCATAAAGGTACATAAATCATGATAATATAGCATGGGAATAAAACATTTAATTGTGGAAAACCATTATTCACATGATATGATTTCCATAGTAGCCAAGGCAATGCTGCCAACGGCATCTTAGTGGACAAATTCCCTTTCTGAATCAAGTTCACTATTCGTTCCAGTCCTGTAACACTGAACCAGATTAACTTACCATTCCATCCATGCATATCTCATGAGATGTAAATCTTTACCCAATGCATTGGAGGGAGATATAGGTCCCACCCATCTCATAATGAAATCATTCTTTCGTGTGCCACAAAATAAACGTACATCATTCCTCATAACCCAATGAATAAAATGGGTTTCATAAACATCATTGCATGAAAACATAATCCATATAAAAAAATGGATATCATTTCATCATAAGAAAAGTGAAACCATTTAAATCATAGATACATTATATTTGAAACATACAAATATGAAATAATGTCATCTTAGATGGAAAATGGTTTTGATAAAACACTTTAAATGATTTCTTGATGAAAGTATCCTTTCTTCTTCAAATCATTTTCTTTTCAAAAAATTCCATGCAATTTTAAAAGAAAAGGAATTTTAAAAAAATAGTAATGAAATATTGTAGGGTATGCATCAGGAAAATAATTTATTATGAAACCGTAAAAATCCATTAATGTCGTATAAGTTAAAAAACACTCTTCTCGTACATTTTCCGGAACATTAAAAAAAGTACCTCGTAACGTAATCAAAAGAAAGATTCCTTACATACCATGTAGTAAATTTAAAAAATGGATAAAAATTACTTTAAACATACATGAAACCATTTTTATAAAATAGATACATGGATGATAAATATAACCTTAGTAAATACTTGTGAATAAACAATCTCAGATAAAAACGAGATTGGAAAAGTTATCCCTTACCTTATTTCCAATTTCTTCTTTATGTGTACGAGACTCTTATATAGTGTGTTTAAACATATTATTAACTTGTAAATGAACCATAATAATATTTATGATATCATATATTATTCACTTACAACTTTATATTATCCGTTCATTTGTCAATACAATGTTAAAGCAGCGTTTTGGGTAAAATCGTTTCATTTATCATCCGTGTTTTGACTTGTAATTATTAATATGATTACTTAAATCATTATTACGTAATTCCTGAATATAAAACATTATTTATATATAATATATATTCATAACATACAAATATATAATAGATCGATAAATGGAATGAAATACACCATTCATGGAGACGGTAGGCCGTACGTACGCATGAATGCTGTTTTTCGTTTCCTTATTGAATTGAATGGAATTAAGTAGATGAAATACATATATATATATATATGGTATCATTATTATGTCATATTTTTCATTATTACTTATTATAAATACTTTATAATCATTCTTGAATTGTAAACATGGAAGATGAATCTCATCGCCTCGTGGAGATGGTAATCCGTACGTACGCACGAGCAGTGATATCATTTCCATATTTATTGAATGGAATTGGAGAGGACGATATAATATCATAGAATAAGTATGATTTTATAATAATCATATATATTTTTTCTTTACACCATAATACCCATCTATGTAATGTGGTGGTAGAAAACTAGATTACACCACGGCGTGGAGACGATATTTCGTACGTACGCACGCGCGGTGATTTTGATTTCTGTAGGATAGATAGAAGGTGAAATAGGGTTGTTTCATATTTATAATAACATATAATTATATATTTAATACTGATGTTATTAATTTATAATGAAACAACTAAAGAAGATTATGTAGAAGAAGAAAGAAACTCGAAAGAGTCAGTAGAAGAGATTACCTCTTCCTCGACACACCTCCTTTAAACTTCTTCTTAAGGAACTAGAGTTTGTCTTTTGAGAATAGCAGAACCTATATCATATAAATATAGAGGTTGAGAAGAGTAATTGGTAGGGTTTGGCCGATGTTCATGGCTCAAAAGGGTGTGAAGTGAAGAGGGAAGGGGTGCCCTTTCTATAATGGAGGAGAGTGGCACCTTTGAAAAAACTTAAAATATTATTTATAATAAAGTCATATTCGGATTATAATAGCTCCAAATTGATTTATTTCGAAGCTAAAGTGGGAATCGGTCGAAATCCTCTCATCCAATAGGTTTTAGACATGTCTAGGTAACTATTTTAACCTTATCATTTAGATTTAACTCAAAGTTAAATAATATAACTTTTACCATGTCTTCTTGTTTTCTTACACTATATGGTTAATAAACTTACTATAAAAATACAAATGAACCCCAAGTGGTTCTTTATTAATATATATCTAACCTTAACTAAGTCATTTGGCAGAACTATAGATTTTTAGAAATATAATAACAATTAAAAATATAATATTTTTTTAAAAAACTATTTTATGTGAATTTTGACACTATTTTGTAATTGTTTTTTTTTGAAAATTATAATAACATTATTAGTTCTAAAAAAGTTAATTGAATCAATAATAACATGTCATATTAACTTATAAAATTATTATAATTCATAAAAAGTCTCCAATTACATTTATTTTGGTATTTCTATCATCAATTATGTTAATATTTCATTAATAAGGTAATTACTAAATCATAATTGTGTCAAAAATAAATTAAATTATGTAATGTCTAAAAATTATAAATAAAATACCGTTATGTAGTAAATATTTTTATCTTTCTTATTAATATTTATAGTCTAATTTATATTATGTATTACCCTATATTAAAAATGTTTTAATTTTTAAACATTGATTTTAACTATTTTAACTCTTCTTTAAATAAAATAATAATAAGTGTCCTAATCTAATCCAAGTGAACCAAAAGGGTAATATTTTATTCCTAATGTTGTTTTTTGTCGAATTACACTTATCCAATACAATTTGGACATGTGTTAGGGTAATAATAATATCATTTTTACAGTTATTTATTGAATTTACTTTTAACCGTGGTAAATAAAAGTAAAAAGTTACTATTCAACAAAAATTATTTTTATCTTATTGAACAAAATTTTACTCCTTGATATTAACAATGGCTCTCAGATTTTCAAAATTCCACTCATAGAAGCGGTAAAATTACGATTTATGTAAATTTCTAAATTCTCTTAGGAGGTGGGTAAAAGACCGTAATAAGTTCAATTAATTTTTATATATTTAAAATTATTATAAAATGACCCTAATGAATTAAATTGAACATATATATGTATTATGTATCAATTTTTACCTAAAATAAATTTAAATAAGATTAATAATTATTTAAATAAAAAGTCAGTTTTTAAATAGTATCCCAGTGTTTTCACTATTCATCAAAACATGAACTTTTTCAGAAAAATACCAAAAAATCACCCTAGGATAATTTCGATATTCCGAATAAAAAATTAAGTCCATTTTGAATTATAAAATTTATAAAATTTCAAAAAGTTGGTTTTAGTATTCATAACGGCTGGTTCATAATAATATTTTAATAATATCTCGTTTGGTGAAACTCAGTATTGCGTACTACACACACTATTGAGGAAGGTCTTGATTACGTGTAACGCAAGAAAATTCAGGGCCCCATGTAGTGAAAGCTCTGTTTGGTGTTGTGTATAATATAATCAAAACTTATTTCATTTATACATTAATAAAAATCTAAATTTCAATGATGCGTAGAATAATTTCCACAAAAAGAACATGAAATTGTGTGTAACACTATCCATGATTAGTGTTGCGTATACTATAAGCTAATACGATGTTGCATATATAACAAGCTAATCATGGTGTAGTATATAATAGAAGAAATCTATGAATTAAAAATCATATATCTGATAAAATCTCAGGGTGTTACATTCCATGACCCTTAAAATAAATTTCTACCTCAAAATTCGTCAGTGTTATATGTCATTTACTACTTGAAAGTTTCGTTCGTAGAAACCCACATCGTAAAAGGAATACTAAAAATTAATTTTAAAAACTAAATTAAGAAATGAATGATTACCCAGATTAACTCATCACTGGGTTTCCACATAGGAGAACGTAGGAGGAAATATGGATATGGAAGGAAAATATAACAATCAGGTTCTGATGGAGAGTGGTAGAGGACATGGCTAGGAAAACGCCAACAATCACAAAGACATAAATTTGTGATGAATTAAGGTACCATATGATTCATCGCATATAAAGACACTAGGAAAACATTTTTTGTTTTCAAGATCATTTCCCTAAAGTTGAATAATTGTTGAGTTAAAATAAATACTTACTTGATTTTGGTACAATCTTACTGTTGTTTGGGCCTTGAAAAATTTTCACTTCATCTCTTAAAGAAATAAAGTTGAATTTTTCTTTAGTGAAGTGTTAGTAGATCCTGCGATAGAATGATAGGTCATTCCATCTGTCTCAAACAAAAGGATAGAAGAATTTAATCTATAGTGAGATTAATCATATATCGTTCCTAAAAGGGACATATACTTCATATATCATACTAATTAATAAAATAAAACAAGTTTCTATTAACCAGTGACTTCCTGTAGCCAGTAGTATGTGATAAAGGCTTATCGCACTTCGGTTGTATGTTCGATTCCCACAGCCTTGTCCGACGTGATGGGTTGTCGCCTGTTCTGCAGGTTGTCCCTTTTCTTAATCTACACTATTATAGAATTCCACCAATAATATCCCAAAATGTTCTCTCTATAATCAATACTATATTATATCTAACTTAATTCATTAAAATCATTAGGCTTATCAAAAATAATTCGATCCAAGCTCATAGTATAAAGAAAACGATTACCACAGATGTCATCAACCTAGCATATGAATACCGTTATTTATCCCCATATATCATAAGATATGTCTCGTTGGTCACATTACAAACATTCGAATGCCTTAATTATGAATTCTCTTGAAAAAAGAATACCCATTGAACTTTTGTGAAAACATGAATACAGTTAAAAGTTACCTCTCTCCACATACCAATGTCCCAAAATTCTTTATACTCAAACCATGATATCACATTTTCCTTATACCTATAATGAGATCATGAATTCTATCAAACATCTCATTATCTCCTTATTCTTTCATTATGTGCATATCATCTTCCTTCCAAAAATATTTTCATAACCTTTCATGGCTACCGGTACCATTCATCGTATACTTTCAAAAACTCAAGGAAAGAACACAGTGTAACAATCCTTAGATTTTTCTTTATTCCATAGTACCATACATTATTCTTGATAAAAATAAAATCATTATACTACCTTCTTAAACCACTAACTGAGCTTCATCTTTTCATTCATCTCATATATCATTTGTAGTCTCTTCATCATAATCCACATAAATACTACCCATATGACCATTCTAATTCTCTTTATGAGATTTTACCTTAGGGAATTGGTTTGCATAATGCCTGCACATTCCACATTTAAAACATTTAACCATTGTTGATGTCTTAGCAATACCATTATCATTGTCTATGGTGTTAACTGATCCTTTTCCTTTTCACTTACTGGATTTGTGTCCTTCTTTTTCACACCCAACACATCTTCCGGTTCCTTTGAAACATTCTCTTTGATGCCGCTTCCCACATGATTTACATGGGGTAAATTTAACTTTCTTTCCTCTATGATTATCATGAAACTCCATCTTTCTCTTATTTGTTGAGGCAGGAAACATACCAATGTTGAGTTTATTAATCATATTATGAGATTTCTTATTATCCAAAATAATGATGTATGGACCTCCAAATCCTATTTAATTTGGTTGCTCATGAAGAATATCATTCCATTGTCCATCATATCATCCATTATCGTTAATCTTCTCGTATCCAGCCATTTTCAAAAACCCAAAAAGAATAGTGCGAGAAGAAAAAATCATTCTAGGTATAAAACATAATAAAGGGGGAGTACCTTCGATATCTAACATCTTCGGTTTAGTTCTAAGATCATTACCGTAATTCTAGGACTATAACATATACATATACTTAACCTTAGGGACATACCTAAACATACCATATAAATATATCTAGGAATCTCACTAAATTTTTCGCATCCTAGTTTCCAAAGGTTAAGGAAACCTTTTCTTTGATACCAATAATAGAGTTCTGGAATCACTTCTAGTTGACTTTAATTGATACTTATCAGGGAACTACATGGGTGGCTACACCCCCAGGGTGGGACACACCACCATCCCCAGTGGAAGCCATGTCCTCATGAAGCCCTGGGGCGGAGATCCATGCTTCGTCCAACACTCACATGTGAGAGATCCCAAAGATTGGATTCATTCCAACATCCTTTGCCTCTACTACCAACTGTAGATACCCCAAACCTGACGTACATGGACATTACATTACTTTTGCAGAATACTAATTACATAACAAAAACAGACACCAACGGACTGTAATAGTTTAGTGTCTTTGGAAACATGGAACATAATCTTCAAATCTTGGTGAAAGATCTTCAACATCTCCCATAATAATCTACCTCTTTTTTAACTAAAAACATTCTTTATATCCTGGGGAAAAGAAACCATATAAAGGGTGAGCTCAAATTCTCAGTAAGGGTAAGCATGGATAAAATAAAACAAACGATATACATTTCAACATCAAAACATAAATATAAAGTTTAAACATCAAAATCATGAGTTGCAAAAAAAATCAAGGCATTACGTAAGGGATAGATCATAAAGGAACATAAATCAAGATAAAATAGAATCAGAATAAAACATTTAATTGTGAAAAAACATTATGCACATGATATGATTTCCATAGTATCGAAGGAATTGCTTCCAAGAACATCTTAGTGGAAAAAGTCCCTTTCTGAATCGAGTTCACTCCACGTTCGAGTCCTATAACAGTGAACCTGATTAAATTATATATCCATCCATGTATATCTCATGAGATATAAATCTTTACCCAATGCATTAGAGGTAGATATATGTCCCACCCATCTCATAATGAAATCATTTTTTCATGTGACACAAAATAAACATACATCATTCATAATAACCCAATAAATAATATGGGTTTTATAAACATCATTCCATCATTACATAATCCATATAAAACAAATGGATATCATTTCTTCATAAGAAAGGTGAAACCATGTAAATAATAGAGACAATATACTTGAAACATAAACATATGAAATAATGTCATCTTAGATGGAAACTGGTTTTGATAAAACACTTGAAATGATATATTGATGAAAATATCCTTTCTTATTCAAAATAACTTATTTTCAAAAAAATTCATGAAATTTTAAAAGAAAATGAATTTTTCAAAAATATTCATAAAAACTTTTAGAGTAAGCTTCAGGAAAATAAGGTGTTATGAAACCGTAAAAATCTGTTCATGCCGTGTAAGTTATAAAAACATTCTTCTCATACTTTTGCCAGAAAAGTCAAAAGAGTACCTTTTAACATAAACAAAAGAACGATTCCTTACATAGAATGTAGTAAAATTAAAAAATGGGTAAAAAGGACTTTAAACATACATGAAACCATTTTTATAGAATAGGTGCATGGATGATAAATATAACCCTATTAAATAGTTATGAATAAATAATCTCAGATAAAAACGAGATTGGAAAAGTTATCCCTTACCTAATGTCCAATTTTTTCGGTATGTGTCCGAGAATCCTGTATAGTGTGTTTAAACATATTATTAACTTTTAACAGAACTATAATAGTATTTATGATATCATATATGATTCACTTACAACTTTATATTATCCACTCATTTGTCAATTCCATGTTAAAGCAGCATTTTGGGTAAAATCGTTTCATTTATCATCTGTGTTATGACTTGAAATTATTAATATGATTACATAGATAATGATTAATTAATTACTGAATATAAAACATTATTTATATATAATATACATTCAGAATATACATATATGTATAATAGATCGATAAATGGAAAGAAATAGACCGTTCATGGAGACGGTAGGCCGTACGTACGCATGAGGGCTGTTTTTCGTTTCCTTATTGAATTGAATTGAATTAAGTAGATGAAATACATATTTATATATATAAATAAATATAGTATCATTATTATGTAATATATTTCATTATTACATGTTATATATACTTTATAATCATTCTTGAATTCTTAACATGGAAAATGAATCTCATTGCGTTGTGGAGACGGTAATATGTACGTACGCACGAGCGATGATATTGGTCCCATATTTATTGAATGGAATTAGAGTGGATGATATAATATATTATAATAATTATGATTTTATAAGAATCATATATATTTAATCTTTACACCATTATACCCATCCAAGTAAGGTGGTGGTGGAAAAACTGATTACACCACTGCGTGGAGATAGTATTCCGTACGTACACACGCGTGGTGATTTTTTTCCGTAGGATGGATAGAAGGTGAAATAGTGTTGTTTAATATTTATAATAACATATCAGTATATAAGTAATAATGTTTTTATACATTGTAATGAAACAACTAATGAAGAGGAAGTATAAGAAGAAAGAAACATGAAAGTGTTGGTAGAAGAGATCACCTCTTCCTCGACGCACCTCCTTTGATCTTCTTCCTAGGTAACTAGAGATGGCCTTTTGAGAAGACCAGAACCTCTATGATATAAATATATAGGTTGATAAGCGTAATATTTATGGGTTGGACGATCTTCAAGGCTGAAAAGGGTGTGAAGAGTAGAGGGAAAGGGTGCCCTTTTTATAAGGGATGAGAGGTCCACCTTTGGAAAAACATAATATATTATTTTATAATAAAGTCATATTTGGTTTATAAATTCTCCAAATTGATTTATATTGAATTTAAAGTGGGTATGGGTCGAAATACTCTCAACCAATATTTTTTAGACAAGTTTAGGTTGCTATTGTAACCTTATCATTTAGATTGAACTCTAAGTTAAATAATTTAACTTATACCGTTTCTTCTTGTTTTCTTACACTATATGGTTAATTAACAAACTATAAAAATCCAAACGAACCCCAAGTGGTTCATTATTAATATATATAACCGTATATAATTCATTTGGCCAAACCATTGATTTTTAGGAATATAATAACAATTAATAATATAATATTTGTTTTACAAACTATTTTATGTCAATTTTGAAACTATTTGGTAATTGATTTTTTGTGAAAATCATAACAACATGATTAGTTCGAACATAGTTAATTGAATCAATACTAAAATTCCATGTTGACCTAGAAAATTAGTGTAATTCATAAAAACTCTCAAATTACATTTATTTGTGTATTTTTATCATTAATTATGTTAATATTTCATTAATAATGTAATTATTGCATCATCATTGTGTCATTAATAAATTAAATTATTTAATGTCTAAAAATAATAAATAAATAATAATTATGTAGGAAACCTTATTATCTTTCTAATTAATATTTATAGTCGAATTTATCTTATGTATAACCCTATATTAAAAATCTTTTAGTTATTACGCATTGATTTTAACTATTTTAACTCTTCGTTAAATAAAATAATAATAAGTGTCCTAATGTAATACAAGTGGACCTAAAGGGTAATATTTTATTCCTAAGGTTGTTTTTGGTCTAATTACACTTATCAAATAAAATTAGGGCATGTGTTAGCGTAATAATAATATCATTTTTACCTTTAGTTACCCTATACACTTTTAACAGTGGTAAATAAAAGTAAAAAGTTACTATTCAACAAAAATTATTTTTATCTTATTGAACCACATGTTACTCCTTGATATTAACTGTGTCTCTCAGATTTTCTAAATTCCACTCACAAAATTAGTAAAATTATGTTTTATGTAAATTTTCATATTCTTCTAGGAGGTGGGTAAAAGACGATGAAAAGTTCAATAAATTTTTATATATCTAAAATTATTATAAAATGACTCCAATGAATTAAATTGAACATATATAGGTATTATGTATCAATTTTGACAGAAAATAAATTTAAATAAAATAAATATTTATTTAAATAAAAAGTCAGTTTTTAAATAGTAACCAAGTGTTTTCACTATTCATAAAAAATTGAATGTTTTCAGAATAATACCAAAAATTCACCCTAGGATAATTTTGATATTCCAAATCTAAAAATGAAGTCAATTTTTATACATAAAATTTCAAAAAGTTGGAATTACTCTACATAATGGCTGGTTCATAATAATATTATAATAATATCTCGTTTAGTGAAACTCAGTATTGTGTACTACTCACGCTATCGAGGAAGGTATTGATTACGTGTAATGCAAACCATGTCAGTGCTGCATGTAGTGAAGGCTCCGTTTTGTGTTGCGTATAACATAATAATAAATTATTTCATTTATACATTAAACAAAATCAATACTTAATGTTGTGTAGAAGAATTTCCACAAAACGAACTTGAAATTGTGTGTAACACGAGCCAAGAATAGTGTTGCGTATATGCAAGCTAATACGGTGTTGCGTATAGTACACGCTAATCTTGGTGTAGTGTATAATATAATAAATCAATGAAATTAAAAATAATATGTCTCATAAAATATCAGGGTGTTACATTTTTACATCTCTTTCTTTCTCTTAAAGTTATAGTTTTACTGACTTTTTTCTGATGTGGCACTTTCAATGAAGTTTCTAAGACCAGTTTTAAAATTGCGAGGCTATAATTCCCAAAAAGGGGGAAGTATGTAACATCCCAGGTAAATAAAGAAATATAATATTTTCATATTTATTAATATTTGTGAAATAAATATTAATTTTACCATAAAGGTGTTTCTATTTTCGATGCCGTACCCGATACACAACAACGAGTTTCTTTGAAATATTATGTTGCAAAATAATAATATAATATTATTATTTTAAATGGTAGTTAATGCATACCTGTTGTATTGGCAGGAATGAATAGAACTAACTACAATTTGATTATACGTGTTTGTTAAATGTTTTTACATCTATCCAACAAAAGTTAGAGGCTTAAAATATGAATGAATCTAATATTAAGAATAATTTACCTTAAAAGGTTGATTTAATTCCTTTTGATGGAAAACCCTCTATTAAATATAGTTTTGTTCACTTTTATATGTTATAGTTGACCAAATAAAATTCTTCTTTAGAACCAGGATATCAATGTAATGATCTAGAAATTTCAAGGAATTTTTTTTCATAAATATATTGGAATTCTATGAGTCCGTAGTTTCTGAGGGTGCCTGATTCCGAGGCCCGGTGTGCCCAGAATTGATTTTTGATGTTTTTTTGGGTACTTTCAGTAAACATACGTGCAAGTTTTTCTGTCTTTTGAACTGGTGCTTGGAATCGAAATTTGAGGGCACCGATTAACTCACAGCGCTGGTATTCACCAAAGGAGTCCTTTACCGCAGTTCTGTTTTGTAGTATGTGGTAGTTTAAATTTGGGTATTCATTAAGAATTAAATAGAATTGTTGTGTTACAATTTTATTTTAAGTGGAAGTTATTTCCTCCAAAAGGAAGTTGGATTTGGGGCCCACACCTCACCTAACTTCCCATGCGAGGATATAACTAAGGGTGGAGGGGCCCACACGATCCCCTAACTTATCACATCCCTCAACTCCCATGAAACTCCCCATTAACCCCCCCCCCCCCTTTAATTAATTTGACAACTCTCCCTTATTTACTAAGATGAGCCTC
Source organism: Viscum album (assembly GCA_963277665.1). NCBI lineage: Eukaryota > Viridiplantae > Streptophyta > Magnoliopsida > Santalales > Viscaceae > Viscum > Viscum album. The sequence goes on along the minus strand of OY728141.1, from coordinate 1,048,169,611 downwards.
TCCACCTCCCTCCCATAATGTTTTCCAACACATTTCAATTAATTAATGGGATTAATTAATTAATTAATTAATGTGTTTGAAATTTGTAATTGTTGTGTGAATAAAATAATCACATTAGCTATTATTTTTGGGGGACTTTTGTTGTGTTCGGATAACTCTGGAGAAATAGAAAAGAAAAGTGTTCTTATTTTGATGAAGAACACCCCCGACGAAGAACGCCATTCTCTCTCGACGAAGAACGCTCCACGATTCGAAGGACGAGAAGCAACTTCATCCTTTCTTCTTTCCCCAACGTCAACGGAATCAACATCGTCATCCGCGAGGCCCGACTACTATGATTCTTGTCTTCTGCAGCTTGACAATGTGCTCCACTTTTGAAACTGAGTGAGGGGATTTGTATAATTTTAGTTTCATAAAATTATACTCTTGTTGTTGTTGAATGTGAATGATTGCCTATGGCCATTTTTCACCACTTAATAAGGAGGGTGTTGGCCGAACAAACACGAACAGAAGAACCTCCGTTGTTTCTTGATTTTTAATTCTCAACAAGAGGCGGTGGTGAACGTAGGCGGTGATGATCGAAGGTGATGTCCGTTCATTGGCCGCATGCGGAAGAACCGCGGCCCACAATCACGGACCGCTCGGCCGAAGAAGAACCAACCGGGTCAAGTCGGTCGGGTTGGAGGAACCGTGGTGACTCTCGGTGCCCAGCTGCGGAGAAATGCGATCCGGATAGGGTGGGCCGCTTTGGAGGGAAGACCGGCCGGCTCGTCAGTCGGCCGGGATGGAGGAGGCCACGGTGCCGCCTGACGCCGCATGCGGAGGTCAGCGGCCTGCCCAAGAGGGCCACTTGCACTGGAGAAGCTGACCTGCTTATGCCGGCCGAGCAGGAGGGCGGTGCTAATCGGCGCCACCGGTTCGGGAACTAGGATTGGGGAGGGGGCGCCCCTCCCGCATCGCTCGACCACCCAAGCGAACCGCTCGGCCGGTCAGGCCGAATTGCGGCCGGAAAGGCCGGGCCGCGCCCCATCGGGCCGGGCCAGGCCGCGCCCTACCGGGACGGGCCGCGTCATTGCACGGGCTGGGCTGGCTGCCATAGGCCGGGCCAAGCCCCTCCCTGTCAGGCCGCACCTTTTAGGGTCGAGCCATCCCCTTAGTCAGGTCGGACCCACCGGTCCAGGACGAGGTGACTCGCCAACCCACCGGGCTTAACGGGTCGGGCCTGTTTCACATAAAGGTGAATAACATCACGATAGTGCATTCGATAGATGCACGGTCTATGGCACTGGGATCATTGCGACAAGTTGGTGCTTTTGAAATACTCTAAATGAGTTTTGGATGAATATGAAAGACGGCCAGGTTTTAATGAGCATCTTTCCAACTGGGCACCTGGAACGGAAAAGCCAATAACTCTTAGATCGGGTGTCCGATTGACACGCCATCTGACGAGTTGGGTTTCTTTTTATGAGACGGAACTTCGGGATACATCAAATCAGGAATTAGTGATAGTTGATGTATTGACCCCCTTTTCTCGAGGAGCGAACCCTCCCGGAATTGAGCGTGCTGTGTGCGGGAACTCTAGAGGTGGCTTTGACTATGATGAGAACTGTACTGGAATCCTCCATGGGATCAGAATCGATGAAAACTGTATTAAATTCCTCTGTGGGTTCGGCAGCAATGACAACTGTACTGGAATCCTCCGTGGGTTCGGCAGCGACGAAAACTCTACCGGAATCCTCCGTGGGTTCGACATCGACGACAACTGTACTGGAATCATCCGTGGGTTTGGGAGTGATAAAATATGTACTGGAATCCTCCCTGGGTTTTGCAGCGACGAAATCTATACTGGAATCCTCTGTGGGTTTGGCAGCCACGGAAACTATACTGGAATCCTCCGTGGGTTCGGCAGTGACAAAAACTGTACTGGAATCCTCTGTGGGTACGGTAGAGACAACAACTATACTGGTGTCCTCCATGGGTTCGACAGCGATGAAAACTGTACTGGAATCCTCCATGGGTTTGACAGAGTTTCTGGTATATTATCCTACATGGGTCCAACATCTTAGATGATTTAGTGTCTACATCTAATCATCTTTATCTCTCTACTATATATGTATACCTGTGTGAGATGAGTCTTGACTGTCAATCATTATCATCGATGTGATTGACTTCTTTCCTATGTGGACTAGATTGTGCTTGGGCTCAAGAGTGGGATCTAAACTGGATTGAAGATTTAGGTATATGTATGTGCATATACCGAAGTAGGGTTGGTTGATGCACCATGTTTCTTTTTTACATATAGTTTATCATTAGTTGATATTGTGATATCTAGCCAGTCTTGGGGTCCCTACATAGTATCGTTATACTCACCCATGCACAGGCTATGCCCGTACTGCATTGTGTTGGATGCAGATGACGTAAAACACTAATTGAGGTAGATACTTGTAGTGTTGGACGATACCTGGAGGGGCACCACATGATGAGACATACAGGGAGAAGATGAATGGACCTGAGGTGCTGAGGAGACCATATGAACCCACCCTTCAAGTAGGATTCCTAGAGGATGACTCGGTGGTTTCTGTTTTACTTTACTGTAGTTGTACTAGATTTTTTTTTATACTGTACTTACATATGGGCTTGTATTTCTAGCACCTTTCTATTTAGAACATACTTTTTTATACAGTTCTGGTTAGTGTTTACTTCTGTTGTGTACTCTGTTGTGTTTTTTACTTTTATAAATGCAATGCCTTCCCTTTTATCAGGATTTAAAACTTTGGTTCTAGTTTCCAACCACTGGCCTATAGAAGGTGGGCTTGGGGTAGTCACAGCACGGGCCCTGAGGATGGGTCGTGACAAATTGGTGTCAGAGGAGTTTGTTCTACTGCAGAACTTTGGACTCTGATCATTTCTTTTTTTGAAGAAATTGTGTTAATAGTTTTGATTGTAGTTTTAATTCCAGGGATTCTAGTGTTGGTGCGGCGGCTGACGTAAACATACACCAGGACCCTGACCTCTAATTTCCGACGTAGTACACGAAAACACTGATTGTGTGTGTGTTTACTTTGAAAAGTTTTCTTCGTGAGTACTTTGTGTCAGCTCACCAGGTATAGTATTTAAACAATGCCGCACCTGTTCCTTTTCAAGATGGCCCCACGAAGGCAGCCAGCTAGGGTTCTGAGTTACATATGAGATGATAGCCCACCGAGCGACGAGGTCTCGGTACAGGGAACCATCATAGTAGAGGCAGCATGGGTTCCACTACCCGTTGAGCCACCGATACCCCCAGCTCCAGCACCAGTGAGTGCACACCGCTTGTGTGTGATGCACGAGTTTCTGCGATAGAGGCCGCCCAGGTTCCGGGGAGAGACAGAACCCTATGAATCTTAGAATTGGCTGGAGGCTATCGCCAGAGTTTTCATATTGTTAGGGACACCATCCGACCTCATGGTGATCCTTGTCGCGAGTCTCTTGCATACTGTGGCATGCAGATGGTGGAGCCTGATGTTCTAGGATCATGGCGAGGCATCACTACTCTGGACAGACTTCGAAAGTCTCTTCCACTCAGAATTTGTTCCAGCCACCCTTCGTGCGGTGCGAATTCAGGAGTAACATCATCTATGGCAGGGTATCATGACAGTAGCTCAGTACTCAGTGAGGTTCACTAACCTATCACGATACTCCATGGATATGGTGTGAGACCCGTTCTTCAGGGCCTAGACATTTGATCAGGGACTCATTCATAAGATAATGTCATCAATGATCTCCCTCAACATCCCGACGCATGCGGGGGTACTGGGGCGAGCCCTTCTAGTGAAGATTTTCTTCGCTATGCAATGACCAGCGGTGAGACCCTCCGCAGGACAACACGTAGAGGAGTCTTCTGCAGCCAGCAATAAATAGTTGACGCAGAAGTCCAAGAGGACTAGGCTAACATGTGGGTGACCTCAAGATACATTTTCGGTTGTGCGGGGCACACAAAATAGAGACAGCTATATGAGGAGTAGGCAATGCTATGCATGCAGCGGACAGGGTCACATGGCTCGAGACTGCCCAACCCGTCCAATAGATAAGATGAAGGCAGTAGAGGAACCTTCCAAGTAGATGTAGTGGATTGATCGTGGAGGTCCACTAGGAGTGGGCGGAGGTGGCAGATGAGCTGATCAAGCCGCAAGTGGATAGGATCAGGACTAGATTCGTTGTTGTTGTAGTTTGTGGATGTTTTGTGCCTTTGTACTTTGAGTTGCAGTAATAAAAGACCCTTTTCCTTGTGAAGTTTTCTTCCCTGTCCTTTTTTTATGGTAGATACTGAAAGGTTCCATTTAAAACCGTTGACATGAACCTCACATTCGATATTCCTACATGAGGAGACCTAGTGACCACACACTACTGTAGACAGTGTGACTCGACCCTTGGAGGAGAGAGTAACGGTTGGATCTCTTGGTAGCAGCGTCGATGCCTTATGACATCATCCATGGAATGAAATAGTACCTTTCATGTCCGGATTAATTGTATTGGGAAAAGAACATGGTTTATCCAGGGCATTAGACTAGATTTCTTTTTTCGTCAAAGGAGAATTCTTAGCATCACTTGTAGGACGTAAGTGAAAAATGAAGTAGTCGATTTCTTTAAAAATGTCTAGTCACACCCATAGTTCATTGAGTGAATGGTCTATGGTTTACTCTAATATCAAAAGTCTCAGGTGTGTCTTCTCGTAGAAGGACCTAGAGCTGAGACGGTGATGTTGGATTGAGTTGTTCCGAGACTATGACTTTGAGATAGTCTATACTCTTGGGAATGGGAACAGTATAGCAGAGTTTGTTTAATGATGCCTCCGTTGTCAGTAAGTGAAAATGGAGCACCTTGTACCAGCAGGCATGGTATAGCCCTTAGAGGTCCCAGAGTGGAAGTGGGATGGGATATCTAGGTATTCCATGATGTGATATCCATGTACATCTAGAGGGCACAACTCTATTTGGGTGATCTTAGAACGACTCACCAAGTGGCCCACTTTCTACCGATTAGAGTGCAAGTTTTGGTAGAGAGTTTGGGATGTATTTATGCTCAGGATATCGTACGACTTCATGGTGTGACATGGTCTATCATTTCTGATCAAGATTCTCGATTCACTTCCCGGCATTGAAAGGGGTTATAGGAGGCTTTTGTAACGCAGCTTCGCTTTATCATTGGCTTCCATCCTCAGACGGACGGGTAGACTGAGAGGACCATTTAGACTCTCGAGGACATTCTCTGTGCATGTGTCCTCGACTTTGATCATAGCTGGGAAGATCACCTACTCATGGTGAAGTTTGCGTACAACAACAACAACTACCAATCCACCATGGGGATGGCCACATACGAGGCACTTTATGGTTGACCTTGAAGATCACCTCTGTGCTTGAATTACCCTAGGAATTCAGCACTTTTAGGACCACGGATGGTTTAAGCTATGACAGAGAAGGTGCAGATCATCTAGAAGCAGATGAATACTGCAAAGAGCAGAAAGAAGTCCTATGCTGATAGGAGATGGAGACCACTGGAGTTTGAGGATGGTGACCACTTCTTTTTACGAGTCTCCACTCGACATGTTCTACGGAGGTATAGTTGGGGAAATAAGTTATCTCCACAATTCATCGGACCTTTCCAGGTCCTCAGTAGAAGAGGCTAGAAGGATTACCTTTGGGCCCTTCCACATCAGTTTCACCGGGTTCATGACATCATGCACGTATCTCAGATGAGAGGATACATGCAAGAACCATCCAAAATCATATACCACAGAGACTAGACATCGCTGATGGGGCGACATTCACAGAGGTCCTAGTACATATCTTGGATCGACAAGAGTGTGTCCTACGTGGATGGTCAATTCCTCTGGTGCACGTTCGCTGGTAGCATGAGAACCTCTAGGAGAGCACATGGGAGCGGGAGGATTAGATTCCTGTTCAATATCCCCATTTATTTCCCTAGTGTGTGTTGTATCTTTACAGGGACGTAAATCCTTGATGTGGGGGTAATGTAAAGACCCGGAAATTTCAAGGATATTTTTTTCAAAAATACATTATATTTTTATGAGTTCGCAGTTTCTGATGGTGCCTGATTCCGAGGCCCAGTGTGCCCAAAATCAATATTTAATGTTTTGTTCGGGTACATTCAGTAAACATACATGCAGGTTTTTCTATCTTTTGAGCAGGTGCTCAGAATCAAAATCTGAGGGCACCGATGAACTCGCAGCACCGATATTCTTCTATGGAGACCTTTTTCATAGTTACGTTTTTTCGTATGTGATAGTTTAAAATTTTGGATTCATTAAGAATTAAATAAAATTGTTGTGTTACAATTCTATTTCACGTGTAAGTTATTTCCTTGAAAAGAAAGTTGGAGATGGGGCCCACAACTCACCGAACTTCCCACGAGATGATATAACCAAGGGTGGTGGGGCCCACATGAGCCCCTAATTTTTCACCTCCCCTCAAATCCCTTGAAACTCCCCATTAACACCCCCTTTTAATTAATTTGACAACTCACCCTCATTTATTAAGTGGATCCTCCCTACCACCCTTCCATAAATTTTTTCAACACATTTTAATTATTTAATGGGATTCTCTAATTAATTAATTAAGGTGATTGAATTTTGTAATTTTTGTGTGAATAAAATAATCGCATTAGCGATTATTTTTGTGGGACTTTTGTTTTGTTTGGAGAACTCTAGAGAAAAATAAAAGAAAAGTGTTCTTATTTCGACGAAGAATACCTCCGACGAAGAACATCATTCTCTCCCAGTGAAGAATGCTCCACGAATTGAAGGATGAAAAGCAACTTCATCCTTTCTTCTTTCCCCGACGTCAATGGAATCGATGTCGTCATCAGCGACGCCCGACTACCACGACGATTTTCTTTCACGGCTTGAGGACGTGCTCCGCTCTTGAAACTGAGGTAGGTGATTTGTATAATTTTAGTTTGATAAAATTATACTCTTGTTGTTGTTGAATGAAAATGATTTTCTATGGCCAATTGTCACCGCCTAATACAGAGGGTGTGGGCTGAATGTACATGGCCCAATGAACCTACATTGTTTCTTGATTTTTATTTTGCAATGGGAGGTGGTGGAAAATGGAGGCGGGGAAAATCGAAGGCGGTGGACACATGGGAAAGAATTGCGTCCCGCAACCACGGGCCGCTCGTCCGAAGAAGAACTGGCCAGAAGAATCCAGATGGTCTGGAGGAACGGCGGCCCCTCTCAGCGCTGTGCTGCGGAGAACTGCGGCCCGCACAGGGCGGACCGCTTCGGCGGGTGGATCGGACGGCTCGTTAGCCGGACGGAATGGAGGATGCCATGATGCCCCTAGCACCGTGTGTATAGGTCAGCGGCCCGCCCAAGCAGGCTGCTCGCGCCGGAGAATCCGGCCGGGCAGGAGGGTAGCACTGCTCGGTGTCGCCGGTTCGGGAAGAAGGAGGAGGGGGGCGCCCCTCCAGCATTGCTGAGCCACCAGGGATGAGCCGCTCGGCCGACCGGGTCAAGCCACACCTGCCCTGGGCCAGTCCGCGCCCGACCAGGACGGGCCGCGCCTGTCACGGGCCAGTCCACGCCCGGCCAAGTGGGCCGCTCCTTCTGCGGTCCGGTCCGCGCTTGGTCAAGGCCGGCCTCACCGGGCGCGGTCCGGTCGGCGCCTGGTCGGGATGGGTCGCACCTGCCATGGGACTAGCTGGGCCTCGTCATGGCCTGGGCCTGGCCACCTTCCATGGGAAAGGCCAAGCCCCACCGGGCTGGGCAGCGCATTTTTGGGTCGGGTCATACCCTTAGTCGGGTCGGACCGACCAGGCCAGGACTGGCTGGCCGGCCAGCCCACCTGGCTTAACAGGCCAGGCCCGTTTCACTTAAAGGTGAATAACTTCGCGACCGTGTGTCTGATTGACGCGCCGTTTGTGGAAATTGGATCTTTGAGATGAGTTGGTCCTTTTGTGAGATTCTATGAAGAAATTTGGACGACATTGGAAAATGGTCGGTTTTGGAACAAGCATGTTTCCAAACTGGGCCCCTGGAATGGAAAAGCCAAAAACTCTTAGACCGGGCATCCGATTAACACGCCATCTTTTTAGTTGGGATTATTTTGACGAGACGGGACTTCGGGGTATATCATATTTTGTCTTAGTGATAGTTTATGTATCGACCCCCTTTGCTCGAGAATCGGACCCTCCTGGAATTGAGCATGTTGTGTGCGGGAACCCTAGAGCTGGCTGCGACTGCGACGACAACTGTACTGGAATCCTATGTGGGTTATGCAGCGACGACAACTGTACTGGAATCCTCCTTGGGTTCGTTAGTGACGACAACTGTAATGGAATCCTCTCTGGGTTCAGCAGAGATGACAACTGTACTGGATTCCTCCGTGGGTTCGACAACGATGAAAACTGTACTGGAATCTTTCGTGGGTTCGGCAGTGACGACAACTATACTGGAATCCTCCATGGGTTCAGAAATGATGACAACTGTACTGGAATCCTCCGTGGGTTCGGCAATGACAACAACTGTAATGGAATCCTCCGTGAGTTAGGTAGTGATGACAACTATACTGGAATCATCCATGGGTTCGGCAGCGATGAAAACTATACTTGAATCCTCTGTGGGTTCGACAGTGTAGCTGGTCTAGTATCCTACGTGGGTCCGACATCTTAGATGAATCAGTGTCTATATCTGATCATCTCTATCTCCCTACTATATATGTAAACATGTGTGATCTGAGTCTTGACATTCAATCATTATAATTGATGTGATTGACTTCTTTCCTGTGTGTACTGGATTGTGTCGGGTCTCGAGAGTTGGAGCCTAACTGGATTGAAGAATTTGGTATATGTTTGGTCATATAACTATGTAGGGTTGGTTGATACACTATTTTTGTATCTTACTTCGTGTTTATCCTTAGTGGATTTTGTGAGATCTTGCAGGTCTCAGGGTCTCTAATAAATATCATTTTACTCACCCCTGCACGGGCTATTCCCGCACAACGCTATATTGGATGCAGATGACGGACAACACTGATCGACGAAGAGACTTATAGAGTAGGATGATACCCGGAGGTAGACCACTTGATAAGACATACACGGATCAGACGGACGGACCTTAGGTGCTCAGGAGACCATTTTTACCCACCCTTGAGGTGGGCTTCCCCGAGGACGACTCGATGGTTTCTGTTTTACTTTATTGTAGATGTACTATATTTTTAGTTTTACTGTACTTACAGTTGTTCTTGTATTACCATCTCTTTTCTTTTCAACACTTACTTTTGTATACAGTTCTGTTTAGTTCTTACTTATGTTTCGTACTCTGTTGTGTAGTTTACTTTTATAAAGGCAATGCCTTCCCTTATATCGGGATTTACGCCTTTGATGCTAGTCTCCAACCCCTGGTCTATGGAAGGTGGGCTTGGGGTAGTTACGGAACAGTCCCTGAGGATGGTTGGTGACAATAAATATTTACTTTAGGTAAATTTTTGGTATTTCTCTGATAAAATTCTTATTTAATGAATAGTGGAAAATAATATATTTTAATTCAAAGATGCCTTTTAATCTAATTTATTTATATGGATAGATTATATTTTTAATTGGTTTTAAAGTGTAATTTGTTTATAATTTTTCCATTTAATCCAATGATAGTCATTGGAATTAATTTCACTTTGAAATTGGATGTAAACAAGTGTCAATCTTTTGATAGTTAATATTTCATAAAAGAGCGCTTTTTGTTTTAATAGTGGGAATTAATTTTAAATTAATTTCTGCCACTTTTGTGTTTTAAATATGAAAAAATGGATTCCTTATTCAGAATCAGGATGTTAAAATTGTGTAAATAGGTAAATTTTATTTTTAGTCATTATGAATATTTAAATGAGTAAATATTTTATTTACCATGGTTAAAGGGTAAATCTAGTAAATAAGGGTAAACAAATATTACTATAAAAATATAAAATTACCCTAACCTGTGTCCTAATCATATTTGTTAATACATATTCGACCATTAGAATCCTTGAGTCGATTTTGGGACACCATGGGGCCACATGGGAGTGATAATGAAACTTTATATTAATTAAGTAAATGTAAGGGCAAAAATGTCATAAACAAATATCTTTTATTAAATTAATTTTTACATACGGTTATATAATCCTTCTTGTAGACTCTAAATATTATTTTGAAATATAAAAATATTTCCTATATCATGATATTTTTTATAATATTTATATTTCAAATAAAAAAATTAATTATGACATAATAATGATGGAGTGTTTACCTCATTAATAAATGATTTAAATAAATAAGATTATAAAATTAAAATAATATTCAATACATGTCCATTTATTATAGGATGATTTTATTTAGACCATGATTCATCTTATCTTAGACATTATTAAGTTTTGGACATTTATAAACTGAAAATTTTTATATAATAAAATAATATTTTCACACTTTTCTAAAGAGCCCCTCCTTCCCCTTATAAAAATCCCTCAACTCTAACCCATTCAACAAACATTCAAAGCCTCTTGGATCGTCCAAACCCTGCAAAAATAAGATCTCAAGACCCCTATATTCCACCAAAAAGCCATAACTTAGGTAGACGTCACTTTAAGACGTCATTTAGGTTCAAAACAAAGGGAGTTACCCGAATTAAAGGTATCAGTTTCTATTAAATTCTTTTGTTTTATTTTGTTTTATTTTTCTTATCCAACCCCATAAACTCTTATTATTCCATTATTTAATAAAAAAAACAGTATCCTAAATACACTATGTTTTTTTTATGAGAAGTATTAGAACTACACTTACACACATCTCTGTCTAATGGGTAAAGAACATAGTGTTTCTATGGGCGACGAACTACTGCCTCATGAAAGAATGATTGTTTAAATATCTACAACTACCTCTCGTGGTGGCCATTATGATGGAACTACATTTATATATTATATATATTATATTTATATTGTTTCTATGATTCTGTATTTTTCATTTATATCATACCTTTATGGTTTCCATTATGGGTAAACGTGATAATTCAATTTGAGGAAGTGCAGACTGCCGCCCCCCAAAGTGATATGACTCATTAATGCCATATATGGGATGTATAAACGATGGAGTTAATGATATTATATATGATATTATACTGTAATTTTTATGTAACTATTCATCAATATGTTTAAATTCCATTAAAATACGAAATAGAAATGAATGTAGCGTTCATGCATACATATGACTTACCGTGTCCAAGAAAGATGCATTTCATTTCATACCTCTAAATGTTATGTAATATTATAAATACATATATATAATAGATATATATGATATATATGATATTTAAATCACAAATATAATTATGGAGATAATGGAATATTGACCACAAGGATAACTTGTATTTATAAGAAGTCCATTTTTTGACTCAAGTACCCAATATCGACCAAATGACCATTATTAACTTAAATGATTTCATATTTCATATAAAATGGTAATATGGGATATAAAAAGATTAATAAACGTGAAAAATCTTCTTAAGAATGTATAAATTAACTTTATTTTTTTATCTAGGAAGAACAAGGAACAAACAAGTCATGTCAGACACAAGGTAAGCGGTTTCTCATCTCACTTTTAATTCCATGATATTTCCATTGTTTTCCACTTATTTATTGAATTTGGTGTATTTTGTAATTCCATGTGATATATATTATCATGATTCTATTTATATTCATGGTATTATATGATTCAATTGGTGTTTATTTACTTTAGTTCATACGACTCGTTTGATTACAATGTAGTAAGGGGTTTTCATCTCACTTCATATTCCTCTGATATTCGTGCTATATGGCCACTATTTCCTATTGTGTGGTGTATGTACTGCCCATGATTGTATTAATTGTTAAATATAAATTCATTTATTGGTAATCAAAACTTCATTTTATGATCCATATTTGATATGGTGAATGTTTCATAAGTAACCAAATTGTTAAGGGAACCTTTCACCCTCTTATTTCTAAAAGACTTCTTATTGTTATGTCTTTTAATTTGAATCTTCTAATACTGGGATATGTTCTTATATATCCTTAATGATGTAAATGTTATGTAAAAGTGATTAGATACCATATTCTCTCTCATCAAATTATTTTTCTTTAATTTTAAAGTGACGCCGTTAGGCAGTCAAATTTTTGTAAGGGAACTTCATAACCCAATTTCAATTATTTGGGTTAAACTTATACTTTTTGATTATGATGTGTTATAAATATGTGTGAATAACCAATAATTTTTTGGCACTTAATATCCACTTATATTGAGTGTGTTCTTATTTTTCACACATAATTATGTAATTGATTTATCCATAATCAAAGGATACCATCTTTATAAGGGATTTCATCTCAATTTACATTCCCTTGAGACAACATTGTTGTTATGGCCAATTCTCTTTTATATGGTGTATATACTTCCCTTTGGAATATAATATCATGAATATCCTTATTCTCAGGATATTATATGTTTGGATTCTTTCTGTTCAACAATTATTTTTAATCCAGTGTTTCTCAAGTGTTACAAGACACTTTAACTAAAACATCATTTTAAAATATTTAAAGAATTATTATTCTAAATATTTATGATGAATTTCCATGTTTTTAAAATGGTTATAAGTATTTACATATATTTATATTAATGATATAAAACATTAATTCCTTTAAAATCATTAAAGTGGTATGTGACACTTTGATTAAAAAATATATTTATTAAATGTTTTAAATGGTTTTGAAAATGGTTTGATTAGGCATTGATTATATCAATGCATTGAAATGATATATTGTATTTGCAATGTGGAACTTTTATTAGTGAAATAGTTACATTTACAATATTTTATGTGTTGTGATTTTATAAGGTTACATGGACATTTGACAGGTGGTTACATGATAAACCAGATGATGGGTTGTGTCATGATAAACTAGGATGGGTGGTTACGTTATAACCTCCAATGCATTGGGTATGGAAGTCGGCCGTATGGATATTTCATTTAGTGATATGTGTGGAAGTCGAGAATATGGTTATTCCATTTAAGTAAGTTTATGTCCCTGGTTACCTTTATATTTTATGTGTTCTTTATAAGGGTTTTATGGTAATATGTTAGTTACAAAAGGGTAAGAAATGATCTTTTATTTAGTGAAGAGTATTTACAACTTCATAATGGAAAAATGTATTACATATGATAAAGTAATCATGGTTTACATGTTGTTTAAAAAAACTAATAGTTTTCATTCTTTGTGCATGCCTTACTATGCTTTTTATGTTCATCAAATGTTTTTGAAATGTTTTTCACAGGAAATAATATGGAATAGGGTCAAGGATGAGATCATGGAAAAGTCATGTTGTCTAAAACATGGAACTAGACATGAATCATTTTTTCATGAATTTTTATTTTGTTAAAAAAATGGAAACTATGTAGATGTTTCTACATGTAATATTCAAGTTGTTTTGTATTTTTTATGACCTAATTCTATAAATATTTAAACCTTAAAAGTTCCTCAATGTGAATTATTAACATAATTAAAGAATATTCAATGTTGAAGGTCGTGTTGTTACAGGTACATGTTATTTATTTCTTTTTTTACATTGTATTGGTTTAAATATATTGATTATCATGGGATTTTTTTCCCAATTATTACCCCTATACTTGTCATGTGTTTTTCAATCAACAAAATCTATTCATTCATAAACCATATGAAACCATTAAATATGTCTTTTTGATAATTAAAAAACAATAATTAAACACCATGTCAGTTAATATTCCTTTACATTGAAAATTCATTAATCCAACATGGTTCAACCTAACCCGTCCCCCCAATCAACCCTACACATGCGAAAAATCACGTTACTGATCCCCACAGGAGGACGACAAGCACTGGACATAACCAACAAGCATATTGGAAATATTATTCCATTTTTAAATGGGTGTTACCCACCTATAAAAATATAACGAACATACAAATAACAAAAGATTCAATAATAAATGATAAACAGATAGGATAAACAATGATATACTTCTAAAATGCAGACACCATAATTTTTTATATACATGGTATCTCAAGAGAAAACCCAAAAACATGAAAGAAAGGGCATAATGCCAATCATGGGCCATGTATAACCCAATGGGTAAAAAATACCAACCAAATCTCCATAGGAGTATATTTAAGTGATTCCAGGTCTCCTCTACAATACAATGGGTGGTAGTAATCAATAAGATCCAGTAAGGAACATGGTTCCCTTTCATTTACCCATGTACTGCAATATGAAATCAATAATACATCCAAAAAGGCCAAAGAAGGGTGTCTGGAATGAATCCCAATATGATACCATGATGAATATTTGTCACGATTTTACCTAGTAACAACTATATTTTAATTAAAAAAATTCCAAACAAATCATTTTGAAAACATACCATTTCCAAAAAACCATGAAAATCCTAATTGTTTTCCCTATAAGAGACAAAACACAATTCATCCAAAATAATTTCCAATCATGGAAAAAATATATAAACAAGTCTACAATGGACTACATAATTAATATTAATCAATAAGGTATAATAAATTTTATCATCAAAATGTACACCATGTAACTATATAAATGGAAGATGAACATGTGGGAATAATATGTCTCATAACATCAAAATCACACTAATTAGATGCATAAATCATTTAAACCAATCCATCATGTGTAATGTGAACATAAGGCTACACCCATCGGGATTACCATGAGTGATTAAAAAATTATGATATCTAGAAAGTTTTTTGAACCTCTCATGGTCTTTATCAGGCCCAACACTAAGATCTCACATAGTCCCCTAATAACCAATATGGAATCTCACATAGTTTTCCCACCTAATGTGTCACTTAATCCCTTATAATCAAATGTAGGCTCACAAAAACCTCCCTTTGAAGTCTGAAAATGTCCCTCAAACAATCCTCTCCCTTGAACCTTAGTAATGACACATTCTACTGCATGCAAACACATCACAATTATCTTCCCATATTAATTTAGAAATATAAAAATCCATTTCATTATAAAACATGCCAAATTTAATGAAACACCATTAAATGGTAAATTAATTTCTAAAACATCATTATAAATCCATTTTGAACAATAAAACTCATTGAAATGTTTTATCAAACAATTGGTAGTAATTAAATCCAAACTGATTTTGAAAACTACAATTTATATCCAAAATTAAAAATCAAATACATGAAATACATAAAAATTTGGATACACACTAATAAAACATTAAAATAGAAATTGAAAAAAAAAATTCAAATGGTTGCTAGAAATTTTATGGTATTACATTATAAATTCCTTTAGATCGAGGGACATACCTCATATTTAATCCAAAAATCAAACCCTCTAATGACAACCACCGAGACGAGGTAGATATAAAAGCATGAAACTTGCACTCGTAGATTCGGTGGTGAACTTGTTAAAATTACAATTTTGAATTTGATGCGAATAATTTTGATCAATGTTTTCCATAAAAAACATACAACATCAGAAGGAATTGTTTCCATATATACTTTTGAATGCTATCTTTGTAATATACTCTTTACGAACTCTCTATTGGTGATATCCTGATCACAAGTCAATCTTGGAGAACCATTGATCTCCCCTTAATTGATCGAACAGTTCATCAATGTGTGGAAGTGGATATATGTTCATTATCATATCTTGGTTAAGCTTAAGATAATCAACACAAAACCAAATAGTTTCATCTGCCTTCTTCGCAAACAAAACTGGTGCTGCCCATTGAGACGTACTTGGTCAAATTAAACCCTTACTTTCCAGGTCCTCTAACATCACATTAAATTCTCATAACTATATTGGTTCCATCCTATAATATGGAAGAGAAATAGGACTGGTCCCTGAAAGGATATAACCCGTAAAATCCACTTTCCGTAGAGGTGGTAACCCAATGATGTTCATGGAAAAGACATATGAAAATTGATCCACAACAACAGGAAAACAATTTTCCCCAATCAAATAAATCGATACCAAGTCAAAGCTACCAATTGTTAAGAGATCGTTCCCACCATTGGTTCTAAAAAGCTCTTTTCATCCTTCTTTATAATCCCCTCCCATCTAAAGAGATTCTCAATTTTTTCCTCATTCATGAAATTAACAATTTTCCTATAATAGTCGATTTGATCCTTGAACATTGTCAGCCAATCCATACAAAATATTACATCATTGGACCTCCTTATCCAACATCTAGAAGTCACAGTTTTTCTCAACTCCATCAACAGTTATAGCACATGATCTACACACAAAGTCTTGACATTCTCTTTCACCAAGAGAAGTTTGAAGTTTCAAAACAGAAGATATAATTTCTAGTTTTAAACATATCTAGTCAACAACATAAGATGTAATGAAGGAATGTGATGCACCAATATCGAACAACACGTGCATAAAGGTAAAATTAAAAAATACTTGTACCTATCACTGTAGATGGTCCCCGACTGATCATCGACAATCATCTTCTCAGCACCATACATTTGCTTCATCAATATATTGTTCTATTTGTTTCCTTGTTGAGGTTTACGTAGTTGATGATTCATTGTATTTCTAGAATCACCATTGCTATCTCTACTCGGCTGATGATAGAGATTCTAATGTACTCGTCTAGTTGAAGCATACGATGCTTGCGATAGTGGAGAAGTGTCTCGAGCACCTGACCTTGGATCACTGCGGCAATAGAGTAGAATATTTCCTATCTTGTAACAATTATGTCATGCTCTAGGTTGTGTCATAGAATCTCAAATTATGTGGTCAAGAAAACCAAATTGAAAACAACCTGCATTGCTCTAGGGTCATGGAGTAAGGTTTACTGATCCATCCATCTAGTTCTGATTTTCACTTGCACCTTTGATATATGTGTCCCTTTTCCTCTTGTTCCCAGTGGTTGAGTTCCCACTGTTTCCTATAGGTATCATCATGACTCCTCCTATAGATCCTGAGATATCACATTCAGCCACAGTCAGTCTGTTCACCATCTCTGTATAGTCTGTAATACAATGTACTGAAATCATTGATCGAATCTCCTATCGTATTCCTGATTCGAAGATGTGTGCCTTCAAAGAGGCACTAGACACAATTTCTAGAGCAAAGCGTAACATAGTCGCATACACTATGACAAAGAGACTCTCTTGTTTTAGGCTGAAGATGTACGTCATTTTTTGAATCATGAAAGTGTGAGGATAGAATGGTCTGTGGAACCATTCCTCCAAATCCTCCCATGTAAGCCCTTCATCCAATTTATCCTACACCGCTAAATCCCACCACTGATGTGAATGATCCTCGAGCATATACACATCCAGTCTGACTATTACCTCTACTAGTGTGCCGATGTAGTCGAAGATATGATTCATCCTACATAGCCACACCTCTGCCTGCTTAGGTTCAAAATCACCCCAGAGTTTAGGGGGATACTGCTTCATTAACTGGATGGTACGATCCACATGTCATGGCTAATTCCTCTGGTTACCTATGTCCATAGCTTGAAAAGATTTGATAATACTCTAAACTAGCTCTTTATTCTCACATTGTTCAAGTGAAACCAAATTCTCCACAGCTTTTATGCATTGGTTTCAACGATGCCTACCACTTTCCATTTTCTAAACTAACAACAAACTCTGTTAATCTCACTCTCCAGAAACTGTTGGCTTAGCATTTGAAATTATATCACATCAATTATCACAACATTGTTTTCCAAAACATTTTTTTCCCATGTTCAACTATTTTTTGTAACCCCTTCACATGGTTTTGAAAATATAACATTTGTCAAAATACAATAATTATTCACGTTTTCAAAATATTTCATTTGAAAAAAAATTGCATACATTTAAAAAATGAACACTTTTTCTTCACAACATGAATCATTTCTCAAAATGATGTATGCACTCTTAATGGTAAGTCATTTCTCTATATGTTATATCATTCTCATATCATTGGCTTAAACCATGACATTGAGATTTTAAAATCCTAGAGGTATATCCAAACACTTATTTACCCAACTCCCTGGTAACATGAAGTTCAGTATAAATGGGCTAGCTACATCCTTTTATACTATACATTCCAAGTTCCGACAATCCTACTCCTTTCTATGGTTCCCAACAAAGGAATAGACAAGAATGGATATCATCTCCTAATTATGAACATCGATGACTACTTGTTAGAAGAGAACTGAAAAAGCTTATACCATTTGTAATGACCCGCTAATTCTCATTGGCTTGAGAGTACAATGAGTAATTAATAGGCCTTAAGTGACATCCCCAAGACACCAACTGCTGGAAATAAATTCCGAACGGTTTCAAATACAAGTGTGGGATGATTTACCTTTTAATAAATAAACCAATAAACCTAAAAACAATAACTAAAAATTCAATATATGATGCATGAACAAATGAATGAAAACCCAACATCTTCAAGTATCTCAAAACCATATCAAAGTATGCAACAATGGAAGAATAACCATGTATCAATGTACACAATGGATATGCGATAAAAGAATCTCAATAGAACACAAGACTCCATACTCCACAAGATACAAGATCCACAATCAGAAAATAGACCAAACATCATGAGGTAGTGCTAAATACATGTAAAACATTACCATTGTCCCTGCCCTAGATGATAGAATCTTCAAAATCACCAAAGTGCCAAAGCAGGGGTGAGTATAAATCTAAGTTGAATTTCCCCCATGATGACCCTAATCATGTAACTAGGATAGAAAAGTTTGTTACATTTATATAAAGTAGATTATATAAAAGAATTTACCAAAATAGTTTATAACCAAATAAGAACAGTTTCCAAAACCATTTATAACCAAAAGAGTACAAATGCAAATGAAACCAATTTTCCCAGTAAGATATTTTTCTAGAAAAATAACTAAACAATTGTTACTACCATTTCACTATATCCCTTTTCAGCATACCCACCCATTCCTCAAACATGTGCAACCATCCATGCATTCTATGTTATGAGAGTTACATAATCATGAGTGGTTTCTCATTGATCTACCAAGTCATAACAAGTTAATTGTTTCCCACGTTCAATTAACCCTTTGGAACCGAGCATAAGGTAATTTTTCAACCAATCCCAGTGTTTAAAATTCCCATGTACCCTTAAACCTTTGACACTGAGCACAAGGTCATATTTCAACAAAGCCTCACATATGCAACATGAACACTCACCTCATATTCCCAAAAATCATGCCAAAACAACCATTTCAATAAAAACACCTTTTTATTGAAAACCATTTACCTCAAAACCATTTCAATTCCAAACCATTTCAATTCCAATAAAATTCCTTAAAACACCATTTGTTATTGAAACCCATTTCTATCGAATATATATTTACTATCAACCTTTTAGAAATTCTAGAAAATCCATCATTTTAAATTGTCATTTTAAATTCATGAAACTAAACCTCCTTTTTCACAACTAGTCACCAAGATCACGCAGTTCCACAAAAACCATAAATCATCACAAATGTAGATTTTTCCATGAATTTTACAATAAATAAACCAATTTGAATCTAAGAGAATATATTCTAGCAATATGATATGAGAGTGAATCCACATACCTTAAAGGTTTTGACGAAAACTACAATGAACAAAGAACACTCATGATAAACGGGTCGATTATCTTGGAACCCACCCTAGATCTCTTCTCCAAACAAGGACGAGATGAAATCTCATAATATTTGGCATCCACATACCTATATCTACACATAACAGGAATATATTTTTCATTCTGAAAGAAGAGGAGATATAGATCTAAGTTGATGTATGGAACCAACAAGAACGATCACATACCACAAGAATCCTGCTTCAATTTGCCAAGGGAAACCTTCAGATCACCTCTAGAACAATGGGAGAACATTCATTGACCTATGGAGGAGAGGAATCCAGGGTTGTGGCCGATTAATAGAAAAAATTATCCACATAGAGGTAAATACATGTGAGATCCACTTTTTAGGATCTCACTTATGTGCTCGTACTTTTAGTTCACACAGTTAGACAAATTGTGTGTTAACTATGCATTAGCCACTGCCTTGGTAGACCCTCAAACCACCTCATCACATAGTCCCCCTAACCGTGCTCCAACCATGAGGGAGCCACTACCTCAAAAGTGCCAAATACGCATGGTTTGGCTGCACAGTTAGACAAACCGTGTACCGCTCATGAGACTTCCCCTATGCATGAAAACATCATTCCAAGTTATACTGACCCTCCCATTAATCACCCTTAACTATATAACCATGAAAAGCATTAAGTAAGGGATACATACTTGAAATAGAAGGTACTACAAGCACTATCAACAAGACACAAATAAAAATAATCATCAATTCCAATTCAAAAAAATAATATTACAAAAGTACCAAAAGAAAACACCCAACAATTGTTTCATTATAAACATCAACTGAAAAATATAGAAAAAATATTAAAAACAACACATAACCTAGTTGAAAACATAATCAAAATCCCAAAACACTAATGGAAACTCAGGGATTGAAAAAATGTAGAGCTGGAACAACACTCTACCATCGCTACCTCCCATGTCACATTAGTCCAAAACCCAAACATCCCCTAATCCCCAAATAATAGTCTATAATAAAATTTTGTTGTTAAACAACATATGAAAACTTAACCAATCATCCAAGTTGGCTCTCAACATGGCCCAATGATCATTCATGATTTCTATATGTTAGAAACAAACCCTGAGTATAAAAAACTAGCATGTGGGAATGGATTCTCAATCGGTAAACATGAATGAACCATCTATAATGAAATGATAGAGAAACCAATTAAATCCTACTTAATTTCAAATGTTTAAGATACAAAATAAACAGTTACATTCATAAAATATGATTCAATATATAATTGGCCATATACATATTATATCAATAGAAAAACCCAACACTCAAATGAAATGATACAATACCAAATGAGGCCCAACTACAACTCAATGCAAATAAAATTCAAACAAATAAACTTTTTTAGTTACTAATGCTTATCATTCATAATCATAAAAATATTTTAGATAAATATTCATTATATTAAACAAAAACAAATCTAGATACCATATTAAATTAGTGCTTTTGGAGACTAAACAAATAATCTTCTTATTTCTTGTAAGATCTTAAACATATAACACAATTATCTATCCAAATTATACTCCTATTAAGATTTCCCTATATAAACCTTTCTTCATAACCTGGGGTAGAAATTATAAGAATGTATGAGTAGATATTATCATTATTGGTAAACATATTATATATAAATCTATGATTATCTAAAAGAATGTGATAATCATAAGGGTATGTGATCATAAACATAACTAATGGAGTTCATTAACAACCTTTCATATATCTTATATTTGATTCATGGAATAAAACATTTTCATTTTAGGAAACAAGGTACATAAGTGTGAGAAATCATCATATATCAATCATGTACAATAAATATATGTCATAAAATTTAGGCACCATTATAAATATATAAAATGATTTAATATTTCATGTTTAACTAGTAAGATCATCATTCAAGTTGATCACGACTTATAAACTATTTCACATTGTGGATATCGATGAACATGTTTCTTATAGAGGATGAGGATTCACATATTTTCTATTGTGGGTAAAGACTGACCTTTTTCCTATAGTGGATCAGCCCCATTTAGTTTTTTCTCAATTTTTTGTGACGACATATAATGCTTTAGAAAATGAATTTTAGTGATATATAGGTCCCACACATCTTATAATGAAATATATACTTATGTGTTCTCCAATTTCATTATAGATTCATTATATCATCACACCAAAACTCATGTAATGTAAATGGTTTTCTTATCTATTTCATCAATATACCATAGTGTTACCCATGAAAAATAAGTGGGTTTCATCAATATTATTTTAATATGGACATTAACCATCTAGATAAATAATACTTATCGTTTCATTTAATCATATCACTAATAAAGGATATGTAACATCAAAGGATGTCATATTATATAGAAAATGATTTTTGAAGGTAAATTAGAACATTTATTGATGACAAAATAATTACCAATTTGAGAAACACTTTTTGAAACATAAAACACTTCATAAATACATTTCTTTGAAAATAACCTTGGAAACATAAAAGGAAGCATTAAATATCATTTAATATATTTCTCAACAAAATATATACTATATTATAAATATCAATAAAAATTCATAATTTATTTTATAAATTAATTTAATTGAAAATAATAATTTAATTATATAAAAAAGTAATTAAAATATTTATTTTTCATGATAGTGAAAATTTATTTCGTGTAACAAACATTAAAAAATAGATTCTTCTCACGATTTCATTAAAATAAAAACGAGCATTGTTGGGAAAATTACAAAAATATATATTACAAAAAAGAAATTAAAAAATTAATAAATGCGTAAAAATATGATTAATAAATCATTTTATGAACGTTACAATCATAATTTAAATTTTTTTTATAAATCATGGATTTATAATAAAAAGGGTTTTTGACTAAAGAGTCAAATAAAGATGATTCTTCGTAATTTTTTTAACACTTCAGTAAATAAGGAGATCAAAATGATTTAAATACATTATTCTCATTACATAAAAATATTAGAATAAATTTTATGAATTTAATGAGAGACGGTTAATTAGATTTTATCATTATAAACATAATCATAAACAAGCTTGATAAATGATGTGATTGTATCATAAAATCATTACCAGATTGGTAACATTTCACTATAATCCCCATTAGGGAATAAAATTTAAAAAAAATATTTTATGATAATACATAAATTCATCATATCACAGATTAAAGGATTTTATACAGACCTCATAAAATATGATAGGTTTATAACTTAACACATGTCTCATGGAAAGCATGTTGAGGCAAATATCCCCTACCACATTCGTAAAATTTGAACTATAAGTCCCCATTAAATAGAGATCCTAAAATGGATATATAAAAATTAATAATTTTAAATTGAATCATTAAAATATACATTCATGGGAAGTATATATGACACATAAATGAACTAGGTGGTCAATAAGAAATGCACCTCACAAAAGTAAAAAAGTTAAATGGGAATTCATTTCTACTTTATATTATTTTTGAATAAATAACCCCAATAATTAATGATATCTAATGAAATAGAAAATAAAAATAAAATAATTATATTCAGGATATAAATATTCAATAGACTATTATATACATTTAATAAAAATAGAGTGTTGAATTGGAAAATTTATCCCATAAATAAAATAAAGACTATAAATCCATTACCGTAAGTCTTGGATTCTTTTATATACATTCACATATCCTGTCTAATAAATAAAAAAAATATTATTAATGTATTAAATAACCAAATTCATATGTATCATAAAATATATGATTTACTTATGTCCTTCCATTTCTTTTTTATCAACAATTCAATGTCAAAATCCCGTTATGGGAATTACTATATTGTTTTTCATATATTTTCTGATTTTGATTTTTGGCAAAATTTATTTGATTATAGTTCCATAAAATCCAAAATATTATCCCTTATTTAATAAATTATAAATTATTTATTGTATATTTAGAGTAATCCATATTAGTTAGAGATATAAAATGAAAAACCTCGTTCATAGAGACAATAGGTCATAAGTATGCCTGAAAAATGATCCATTTTCTCTATAGAAATTAATAATGAAGGGTAAATGATATATTTCCATTATATAATCTTTCTAATTTATATATATATATAAGATATTATTATTTATACATATCTTTATTAACTATCATGAAAAGTATGAACGAATCACATCACTTCAAGTGGTGGTAATCCACCGTACACACGAATGATGTTATAATATTCCCACAGAACGTAAATTAAGAACGAATATGTGATATAAATATTAGTGAAGAATAATAATATCATAAATATCCTATATAAAAAATAAATCCTTTATTATATCAATTATTGAGATGAGGTTATGGAAAACAAATAACATCGGTTCAGGAGGTGATGGTCGCAGTACACACTATTGATAATTTTGTGACCCATTTTATTTAATAGGAAATAGTTGTAGGTTATTACAAAAACAAGACAACATATAACTATATTTATGATATAAATTTTATTATATCATAATTTTTATATTAATTTATGGAGGTTGTAAAATATATAAAATAAAATGCTCAATTAGCGGTGTTACCTCTCCTTCGATCAACTTCTTTAGATTTACCAAAAAATACTTAATAGTTAATATTTATCAAATAAATATTGGATATATAATTATATTAGAGAATTAAGATAGTTATTTGGCATCATATTTTCTGAAAAAAATATTGTCTAGATATGTGAAGACAATAGTATTGGGGAAGGCCTTTTATAATTTCGGTGAGTGGAACACTTCTAATTGGAAAAGAAAAAGGTGTGACCTGTTTTTACAGAAGAAAAAAGGCTCTAAAATAGTTCATTATGGAACATAGAGGATATAAGTGTCTAAATAAAACCATGAATTTTTTATGATATGGTTTGGGTCATTTTAACCCTTATCTTCTTTGTTTTAACATTGGTAAACCAATTTTTACTTAAACCGCGATATATATTTTTTATATTTTCACTATTTGTCATAGTAAAAAAATTATGTTTATTTTATTAGAAAATATAATTAATTTGTATTCAAAATATTTAATCTAATTTTTACAAATTCCATACAGATATGTATAAAAAATTAATTTAAAATTATTCCCTCATACGAGATGAGAATGAAATTTACCAAAGAGAAAGTATTAAAAATATTAAAAAAAATTTGAATAAAAATTATATAAAAAATTTACTAAAATTATCTAATTGGATTGATAGATATATGAATAAAAAATTTATTTGTAAAACCATCATTCAAAATTTGGATGTGTTTTAATATTTTAAACAAAATGACAATACTTAATAAAAAACATGCATTTTTCATTATTCATAGAATCGTTTATCATTAGATAAAATTATTAGAAAATCACCTCAAGATAATTTTTGAAATTATGATTTAAGAAATGAATTTTATTTTTAAAAAATAAATTTTTGGTAATTTAAATAATTTAATTTTAAAATAAGTTCAAAAAATGAACCAAACTTATTTTATGAAAGGTAAAATTTTAGAATGAAATTTGATTTATTTTTATATCTTTTCTAGAGAAAACTTAATATTAATGATGAAACTTTTATGAAGAAAATTACATGTTTAAGTATAATTAAAATCATTTACAAAAAGTAATTTTTTTTGGGAAAAATTCATTTGTGTGCATAAAACAGTTTTTTGGAAAAAGATTTCTTTTTTTTAAATAGTTGTTTTTTTAATTTCTAATTAATTGGTCACGAAATTATTAATTGAATATACAAGTTTGAACCACATATGTTCATAATTTATATACTATTATTTATATTATCCATTCCATTGGCTGTGTGATAACTGTGATATTTAATAATATTATTTTAAAAGTTTGTCATGTTTCTTTAAAATTCATTTTTCTGTGTAATCAAAAATATCAAAAAGAATAAATTAATTTTAAAAAATATATTTCCAAAATTTAATGGGGATACATTATACCACCTTAAGTAAATTTCGTCCACCAAATATGAACACGTTATCATTAAATAAGGGTTTTGCACATGAAAATCTATTTTTTTTTGGAAAACCACGTCATAAAAAGGGTTAATAAAATTTCATATTCAAATGTGGAAATGGGGTGTGAAAAGGAAACTTGGAATAAAACATATTAGATTTATATATATGATAAAATAGGTTGGAATTTAATACAATGATATATAAGATATAATTATCACCAAAATAGTGATGGAGTGTTAGAGGTAACCTGGTCAAGATAATTTTAATGACCCTAAAGATATAAATATATGTTTGGGGAAAATAAAATTCATTCATCTGAAATAAAGCTAAATGTATAAAATTTTATTTCAAGATATTTTTCCAAAAGTTGAGAAATTTTCATGAGAATAAATGCTAACATGATTTCATTCTATTTTAAAAGAACAATCCCATTATTTTATTGGTTATTTGATCAATTTTACACATCATATCTTACACAAAGAAAAAAAATAATTCATGCTCAAAGAACAAGATAATAAAAATATGCATAAAATAATAACATTTTATCACACACACACACACATATCTTATTTTTATCAGAAAAAAATGGTTAAAAAATTATACGATATACGTAAATCTTTTATGGTAAAATAATATATTGATCTCTAAAACCTTATCCCATGTTCAACTAATACCATTTGGTAAATTATTAACCTTTTCAAACTTCATAAATATTAAAATAAAAAACATCATAATGAAGGATACTAAATATCTCAAAATAAACATGAAATTAATCCCTATAATTTTTATAAATTATATATTGATGGTCACAATAAAATTTTGTGAAAACATTTGTAATATACAAACCTGTAGCATGGTAATGATCATATTTTACATAAAATATTAATAATAAAATATATGCATCCTCATTCATAAAATAAAACCACTTATTAGAAAATATTTTCAATAAATCCAAAATATAATAATCTCCATCTATGATAACATATATCAAATTTTAAACAAATCCTTAACAAATTCATGGGTCATCAGTACTATCAAATTTACATTATCAAGATCAATCAACACTTAATCCAATCTAAATGACATTTACTCAAGAGAAGGAAATTATTATGGTTTGTTATCCATTAATCATTTGTTTTCCCTGAAAAATTAATTTTTCATTAAATACATTTTTTAGGTCATCATTACCATTGAACATATTGTTGCAAATACTCAATTAAAAACATCAACCAAATAATACATGTAAATTTCAAAACTCAAGTATCATAATTTTTTAATTCTCTTCCACAAACTTAACAACCATGCCGATTAATTAATAAACAATTAACTTGGATTCATCATTATATTCCAAAATAACTATTTCCAATGACATGAAATTGTAATCATTTCATAACAGTAAAAAAATTTAGTTCAATCATGTTTTTCACATTTAACATAAACAATTATATTTGAAAACCCAATATAAGTCTTATATGGTATGTGGTATCTTCATCATCAGTAGAATAACCATTACTAATAACAACATTCTGATTCTCATCATGATATTTCCCCAAAGTATATATATTTTAAAAATGACCATAATTTCCAAATTTAAATCATTATAACATCAATGATATCATATGTATACACTTATTCTCATATATTATGTTAACAAAACTTTTCATTTTTTCACTATAATTAAATTCATTTTGTTCTTTGTTTCCACACTCAAAGACATATTATCTATAATGAACCAATGTTAATGTACATCAATGTTACATCAATTTGGGGGAACATTTCATACATTAAACGAAAACCCACACAAAGACAATATTAGTTTAGTGCCTTTGGAAACATGAAAACATAAACAACATGTTTATAACATATTTTATGATTCCCCATCATATTTCTTCATAAATAGTACAATTTTATCATAGAAAAATTAATAGACATCTTCAAATACTAGGTAAAGGAAACATATGAAATGGAGATAATGGATTTTTTGTAAGAGTAAAAAGCGAGATACATAAGCAAAATCTTGAAATAAGCATACGAGAACATGATCTTTACATTAGAAAACCATACCTTGCATATCAAATATCATATACATCAGTCATGTAATGAATAATGGTAGTTAAAAAGACATGAGTAATGAAGAAATAAATGTCATAAGCTATAAAATCATAAAAAATAAATAATACATGTAATTTTTTAAAGACACATAAAACTATAATATATTTCAATATAAGAAAAGGTGCATTGCCTAGAATTAACAGGGCATTTCATGGGGACTACACCTACAGGGTCTGATATACCACCATCCCCAATCATAGCTATTTCCTTATAATAAACATATTTCCCTATATTAAAATAGTTGATTGGGTTTCCACATCTTCTCACAGTGGTGCGATTATCACCTTACTCACATAGTGAATGGGGTTTCTACATTTTTCAAATTGGACAAAACCTATCTACTTGTTTCCATCATTATATCATGGTATATTAATATTTACCAAATTAAATGGAGAGAGATATAGGGACAACTAATCATATAATGAAAACCAATAATTTGTGTTCCACAAAATCATAAATCATTCATCATATCAGAACCCATGTTATGAAATGTGTTTCGTAAACATCATTCAATAATAATATAACCCTTAAAAAATAAATGGGGTTCATAGATACCATTCCATCATAATTATAAATAATTCATAGAAAGAATAATAATTGTATAATTTAATTATATTCTAATTAAACAAAAGTAATATCAAAAAAATTTATCTTAGATGGAAAATAATTTAGAGAGATAATTTGAAAAAAATTATTGACTAAAATATCCTTTATTACTTTTAAAATGTTTACTTTTCATAAAATTTTCTAAAATTTTAAAAAAACTCATTTAAAGAAACCCTAAAAACTTAAAATATAATCCTAAAATCATTAAGGCATAATGATAGAAGAAAATTCCATTCATGCAGTACATGTTAAGAAAAAATTTCATTCATTATTTTTAAGGAAAATCCACAAAGAACCTCATTTTCAATAGGAAAAAATTAATTAATTCAAACCATGTAGTAAAAATTAAAAAAAAATTAAAATGAAATTATACAACCATATTAAAATAGTAAAAAACATTTATGAACAAATTTTTATAAAACATGAACATGGATGGTAAATATTCCCTAGTTGAGACATGAAACAAAATAATACCAAATATTTTTGAGTTTGTTAAATAAATACCCGTCAATTTTTAATCACTATAATCTTATTCTATATGAAAAAATAAAATTATATGGTTATGAAGATATTATAATATTCTATATAACACTAATAAAATACATTAATGGGATGTATATACACTACATAGAAGAAATTATTAGTGTATAAGGCATGTGTCCCATAGAAATAAAAATGAGACATAAATCCATTACCACTTGTGTATCTTTTTTATCATGAGATATGTAAAATATTAACATAAATTTAGACATTTAATATCATTAAATTAATGAAATTAATGATATAAAATGACATAAGTTACTATAGAAATTAGATAATATTATTATTTAGTGAATATAAAATATATCTCACAAAAATAAAAGTGAGATATGAAAACATTTACTTTATGTCTTCAATCTAATTATATTCATTAAAAAATATTATATAATAGATATATGTTTATTAAAAATATTGTAAAAAACCATATTTAAATACAGAATAACCTATATGATTTACTAATGTCCTTATATTACCCTTATATTATCTATTCCATGATAGTGTTACATTTCAGGTACGATCTGCTTGGGTTTTGTATACATTTTTACTTATTTTGATTGATCATATTACATAGATCCTGATTTAGATTTTTAAATAATGTAAAATATGATATAAATATTATATAAATTAATTTTATAATTTTTTTTTCATTTATACGAACAATATAAATAATAAATGGAATACACAGTTCATTTTGATGGTAGTTATTATGTACTAATGAACATTGTTTCTATATATTTATCATTTTCAATCAAAGTAAGTAAATTAAATTAATGTGTATATATAAAATAATTCTGGTAGAATTATTACTTCATATATATCATTAATGTTTACTAAAGCCATCCTTAAAAAATTTCATTTAGGGTGTGAACGAATCACGCCGCTTTGAAGAGGCAATAGTTCACATGTCCACAAACGAAGTGATTGTATTTAAACAAAATGGAAATCATGAATGTAGGTGTTACAAAATAATTAAAAATTCATAAATAAATCATAAATATCATATACATGATATAAAAATAGTGTCTAAATCTTAATTTCAAACTATGAGAGGTGGTAAATAAAAAATTACTAACATTATTTCTGGAGGTTATAGTTTGTTTTACAAATAATGGTATGTACGTTACACATTTGATGGAAGTGAGTATGAATATAGGTCTAAGACTTGGAATAAAAACATCGCAGTATATTTTGGATAATAATTTTATTACATTATCATTAAATTAAAATACTTTTTGTTTTTTAAATAAGAAATAAAAAATTTTCACTGAGGAACATTACCTCTTCTTTGGTTATTTCAGATTTATTTTCACAAAACCAATTAATAGGTTAGATTTCCTAAAACAGTAATCCATATAAGATGAATTGAGAGAATTTGGTTGGTCATTTGGATATAGTTTTTCCAAAACAAATAGGTTCTGATGTGTTAAAAATATAGAATAATATGTTCCGTTAAATAAGAGAGGGTAGGGTCACTTTTGTAATTTCTCAAAAGATAAAATTATATTAAATTAAATCTCAATCAAAATACCTCAAAAAGAATATTTATTTTACTATAATATCATATAAGGTTGAAAAAAATCAACCAATATATTGTATACAAGTTGTTTTTATTATTTTAAACCTTGTCATTTTCATGAACCCTTAGTTCAACAATTTTCATTTTAACTTCTCTAAAATTGTTTTTATTATAAAAAGAATTTTTTATACATATAACAAGTAAATTAGACCATAATTGTAATTATTAATATATTTTTGAACATATATAATACCCTTGTATTTATTAATTTTTTTTATGATTTTTAAATAATTTAATAAATAATCACTTTTTAAAAAATATTATAAGTTACAATTCTGACACTATTCATAACATAGACTTTTAGAATAAAAATAAGGAAATATTTTAAAGAAAAAATTCATTTAACACATGCATAATATTTCATACTAACTGATAAATTTCTTGCATATCTTTAATTATGTAAAATTACTTTTCTTTTAACATATCTAATCTCATTTAATTGTTTGTTTATTTAATTCAATAATCACTGCATCATCTTTGTCTAATTATTTATGAAGATTATTTCTTCACTAAAATTTAAAAATAAATTTAAATGGGGTATAAAAACATATTTTATTTATAAATAATATATATAGTCTATAATATCTTCTATTTATACCCATATTAATAATACTATACATATTAAAAGTAAGAGTGTGACATTTTTGAACTCACGTTGCGTTTAATAATATTTAAGTCATTTTCCTTGAAAAGTATCCATTAAATTATTAAAATTTGATCCATATGTGTTAATAGTCTATTAAATTTCATAAAATATCATTTTGTAATGTTTTAGGGTAGTTTTATAATAGTTATAATTTTATTTTTACACTTAATTAAAATATTTACCATTAACTACAGTAAGAAAAATATAATAAGTTATTATTCGTATTATAGTAAATTAAAAGCGGCATATTATGTAAATTTTAAACTATTGAGTCCAAATATTTAATCAATTTTTTATAATTCAATAAATATATTTTTCTTAAAATTATTTAAAATTAAACTCATTGATGAAATGAGAAAACAAATTTTTAAGTGAAAACTTTCAAAATATTGAATTGTTTTTATATCCAAATTAAATATGAAGCTTATTACAATGACTTAATTTTTATTTAATGATAATTTTTTTTTCTAATTATACTTTTAAAACAATCAAATATATAATTTATCAATAACAAATATTTCGTTGAAACAAATTCTTTTAATTAATATTCAACAGTTTGCACTATTCATCAAAAAATGAAACCTATCATGAAGATAAAAAAACATTCAACCAAAATTAATTTTTGTATCCCAATATATAATTAGAAGATAAATTTCTCTGATAAATGTTTTAAAAGTGTAAATAATTATATTAAAAATGCATTCTCCATTAAAAGGCAGTAAAATTATTCTTTTGAGAAATGCATCTTTTTAATCATAAAATTGAATTTATTGTTTTCTTATGTATATAAAATCTATTGAATGAGTGTGAAGAAAATTTATTGAGTAGGTAATATATAAATTATATTATAAAAAATCACCATTAGTAGTTTTTTTATTTATTGAGATAAAATGGTGTTTTTATATAGAAAAATAATTTTCTTAGAAAATGAGTTTCTTTATTTTTATATAGTTAATTATTTCATTTATATATAATTGATAACCCAAAGGATTAATTTTATGTGCATGTTTAGATCATAAAATCTTAATTTAGTTAATTGTATTTTAATTTCCATTCAAATGGCTTGGTGAAAACAATAATAATATTTCAGTAACAATATTAATAGTATATTGTTGTTCGATAAAACTATATCTTGTGGGTGATGAAAGCTATAAAAAACTCATAATTGTGTGTAAAAAAATCCAAACAAAAAGATCCATGTACCACAATATAATATAAATGTTTCATGTTAGGAAATCTCAAAATGGTTTTTCATACAAAGAAAAAAAAAATAGTTAGTCCTTTCAATAACACAAGCTATATTTAGTGTTGTGTGAAGTGAAAAAATTTCAAAAATTTTAATTTATTTAAAAAATATTTAAAAAAACCATGGTATTTTAGATTATACCCCATTAAATTGAATCCACCCACTAAATTCATCTGGTTTATAAAAAGGATTAATATTCTAATTATGTTTCATAGAAACCTAGATCGTAAAAATCAATACTAAAACTCTGTTTAAAAAGGGAATGTTGGAAACATAATGGTAACCTAATGTAAGTCATAACTAGGTTTCCAAAAATAATAATGTACGTGGAATCTGAAATCATGGAAATGGAATAGAAATCTAACTATATAGGTTTGATGTATGGTGAAAGAGAACATGTTTATAAGGGAGATAACAATCACATTTCCATAACCCAAAGAGGCTTGAAAAAGGTCATCAATATCATAAAAAATGATCATAATTGGGAAAAAATTTATTTCAAGGCTCTTTTTATAAATTTTAATAACTTCCATTAGAATATTTAAAAATATGATTTCAACACAATCTTAGACTCTATTTTTCCTTTATCAATTTCCATATCATCTCTTATTCCATGAAATAAAGGTGAATTGTTTTCATTCCAGAATTATTAGCAAATCTTGTGATCTCTAAATATAATGATCAGTAATTGAATACATCTTTATAAAAACATAAAGGATATATCAAATTTTCCAATATGAATAATTCCTTATATGGTGAGATAATACTTTAATCTCTAAAACATTTTCCTCTGTATTACAAAAACTATATCATTAATAGTTAACTTTACAAACCTTATGAAAGATTGAAGTCCTAAACATTATAATGATTGTCAATAAAATTTATCAAATATATATTACCATTGATCACATGTATATTATAATGTAGATATTGTTTTCCACATACCAAACATGTGTATACCATTATCATGAATTATTTGAAAATGGTAATTTCCTTAAATCCTTATTTAAAACGTGAATTCATTCACAATACAAAGATTAGTTGACATATTCCTTATGTAAAAAATTGTTATAAACAAAAATAATGAGAGAAACAAATTCTTGGTCAAAAATCCTTAATCAGTTTAATGGTAATCACCTCCAATCAATTTAATTAATCATATCCAACATATCTTTATCCAAACATCATTCTCTCAAAATTATGGACATATTAAGGGATGAATTTCCATTAACATTTAGTTTCCCACCAATATAACATTTCCATTATATAAATTTTATATGTCTTAAACACCATTAAAATGTCCTTTTTAATCCTCAATGAAAAAATAATACTGAAAATAATTATATGTCTCATAATATTTTAATTAAAAAAATCTATACACATTAGTCATCCAACTTTAATCTTAAACCATTACTCAATGTTGATCAACTTAATCTTACCTTGAATATAGAATATGTATCTTGTCTTAAGGTTCCTCTGCATCAATCTAATCATGGTTATTGTGTTTAATATAGAAAATGTTATTAGAAAATCCAATAATTTCCACATGTCATTTTAAGTCACCATATCAATAGAATTATGACCAATAATCATATCACCATACTAATTCTATTCCTGATATTTCCACATAGGACATCAATTTTCGTAATTCTCATATTTTCTATATATGAACTATTCAATGTTAACCATGTTTCTTCTAGATCCTACTATTGAATAAGAAAAGAAATAATTTTGTGAGCAACACTTATCATAGTATAACAACAAATAATCATGTAAAATTACTTATAGGATTTATAAAACATGAAATATACCATTAAATCTATTACACTATAATTAAATCCTTAGATAAATCAATATAAATATCTTTATAAATATCATGAGAGATCTCACTAAATATATCTCATTATAACTTCCAATGGATGACTAAACCATAACTCTAATAAAATCTATAATGTCCCATTATTAACATACATTGGCATTATATAATTTTTTGGAAACATTTCATATGTAACACAAACACACACCCAAAGACTATATTAGTTTAGTACCTTTGGAATCATGGAAACATAGATAATTGGTTTATAATAAATGTTTTTCTTATCCTGTAAATTTTTTCAGAGATATAAAAATTGTTTACATATTAAACATAAAACCTTTATTTGTATCTTGTGTAAAAGAAACATAATATAGTTTGATATTAGAAACTCAGTAAGGGTTAACAAAGTAGATACATAAGCAAAATCATGAATAAAAGGGTATGAGATCATGAGATTAACATTATAAAACCATACCCTTCATTTTAATGATCATATAGAGGATCCTTAAATATATAATGGCCATTTATAAAACATAAATCATTAGTAAATCAGGATAATAATCCATCAAATAAGAACATAATAATAAAGAATAGAATTTTTATAAGACACATAAACATGTAATATCATTACCTAAAAGTCAGGGAATATTTTCAAAACATAACAGGGCCCTTTATGGGGACTACACCAACCAGGATAGACACATCTCCATCCCTAGTTTTATTCCTTTCCTTATAATCAAGTAGGTTTCCACATATTTATATAGTGGTTCTGGTTTCCCAATCTATACATAAGGGATCAGGTTTCCCCAACATCTCACAATGGATTTGGTTTTCTCATCTTCCATAGTGGATGAAGTACATTGACTTACTTCCATCAAAAATTCATTTGATATAAATATTTAACTAATAAATTGTAGGAAGAATTTTATCCCAAAATTCACATAATGAAAACCATATATATTGATTCCAAAAGAACAAAATTAATTCATCATATTAGAACACATGGAATCAAATGGTTTTCTTGAACATCATATAACCATTACATAACCCAATGAAAAGGAATAGATATCATAAATACTTTCCCATCATTAATATAAACCATTATTAGAAATAATAAAAAATATATAAAGGAATAATTTCCCTAGTAATATATATGTAACATAAAATAATGTTATTATAGATAGAAAATAATTTGGACAGATCATTTGAAAACAACTCTTGAGGAATATATATTTTATTTTTTTAAAATGACGAGAAAAATTAAATGAAATAATTTTCATTGAAATTTAACCTAGAATATTGTACACTAAATTTAAACGCATTTTGGCATCAAGATGGTGGAAATTCCATTTCATTCTATTTAATCAACATAAAATATTCCATTTTTTCTTTTTCTAGAATAGTCACAAAGTACCTCATTGGCCAAATGAAATAATGAGTAATTTAAACCCATATTGTAAAAAAGTAAATAATTTATAACAATGAAATTAAATATCTATATGAGAATATTAAAAAACATAAATAAAAACTTTTTTAGAAAATATGGACATGGAAGATAAATATTCTCGAACAATGACTTAAAATGAAACAATCCCAAATATTGATGAGGTTCTGAAATTAACACCCATAAATTTATAATCTGCAGAATCACATTCCATATGAATTCACTACTGTAAATGAAAGGTATAAAAATAGTTGAAAACCTTTGTTATAGGCTGTAAAACCATTTTTATAAATTATACCAACGGTTTCACAAACCATATCCAAGTAAGTCTTGACAGTAGACATATACAAATGGTTTCAAAGAAACCGTAGGTATTTGTGAATAAATCTACACTATACCAACAGTTTCATGTAAACTATTTTTATAGTGATCATATAAGATTTCTTCCAATGGTTCTAATATAATCATTGGTAAAAAGTCCATAAAGGACTTATACCAACAGTTTAAAACTATTGGCTTAGGCATAGCTATAAAATTTACACAACAACCTACTACATGTGCATCTATTTGAATTGTACAACAGCAAATTATATAATAAATTATGTATAGAATAAGGACATGTAATTTAATAATCAATTATGAATACAATAAAATAATCAATTATGAATACAATACATTAAAAGCTGATTACATAATTATATGTGATACAAAATTAAGAATACATAAAAAATTGCATTTTTTTTCACACATACACAATTGAGTTTAGAAATTTTAAGCTTATAACCCAAAATAAAGAATTTAATAAATGAATTCAACCAAACAAAAATATAATGTCCAATGGTTTGGGGAATGTGTCTTTGAACTTAGTGATACTGATAATGGGTGTGTATCAATGAGCTTGTGTGAATTAGGGAATATAGTTATCCTTGGTGTATTAAATGTCATGTGTTTTATAATAGGGGTAGGAGTTCCTCACATGAGATGTGGATTGTGTGAGGCTGGTCCATGGATCGTTGTGCTAAACTATCAACAAAATCCGAATAAATTTGGTCGGTTTTCCGTACACTAGTTGTTTTTAATTAAAATGATGTCCATTTTAAACAAAAGAGAGACAATTAGAGTGATACCACCCACACTATGCCTCAGAGTGAGCCGGGTTTGACTCGTACACGTCACACATGACCCATGGATCATTTTACTAAAGTATCAACACAATCTGAATGTGTTTGGTTAGTTTTTCGTATCCCAGTTACGGTTTTCAATTAAAATGTTGTCCATTTCAAATAAAAGTGAGACATTTTTAGTGGTACCAGCCACACCGGGACTCAGATTGAGGCTCAGTTAACTCGCACATTTCATAAATGACCCATGGATCATTTTGCTAAAGTATCAACACAATCTGAATACGTTTGGTTGATTTTTTGTATGTCAGTTGTTTTTACTTAATACAGTGTTCATTTTAAACAAAAGAGAGACACTTAGAGTGCTATCGGCCAAATCATGCCTCATATTGAGGCTGGTTTGACTTTTAAATGTCACAAATGACCCATGGATATTTTTCCAAATGTATCAACACAATCCAAATGTGTTTGGTTGGTTTTATGTATTCCAGTTGTTGTTTTCATTTAAAATTCTAATTATATCTAATAATGGTGAGATACATTGATTGGTATCAGGCACATCATGCCTCATATTGAGGATGGATTGAATCATACACACCACAAATGACACATGGATCATTGTTCTAAAGTATTAACAGAATAAGAATGCTTTTGTTTAGTTACTCGTATACCATTTTTTGTTTTCATTTAAAATGTTGATCATTTCAAATAAAGGTGTGATACATTAAGTGGTACCGGGAACACCGTGCCTCAGATTGTGGCAAGGTTGACTCGTACACATCAAAAATTACTCATTGATCATTTTCCTAAAGAATCAATAGAATCCGCATATGTTTGGTCACATTTCTATATACCAGTTGTTTTTACTTAATATGATGTCCATTTTAAACAAAAGAGACATAGTTATAATGATACTGGCCACACTGTGCCTCAGATTGAGGAAGGGTTGACTCATACACATTACACATGTCACATAAACCATTTTCCTAAAGTATCAACACAATATGAATGTGTATGTTCGGTTTCTCGTATGTCGTTTGTTGTTTTCACTTAAAATGATGTCCATTTTAAACAAAAGAGAGACATTTAGAGTGGTACATGCCACATAGATCCTTGGATTGATGCGGTGTTGACTCATACACATCAAAAATGTCCCATGGATCATTTTCCTGAAGTATCAACACAATCCGAATGCGCTTGGTTAGTCTTCCATATTCCAGTTGTTGTTTTCATTTAAAATTTTGTTTATTTCAAATAAAGTTGGGACAATTTGAGTGGTACCGGGCACACCACACCATGGATTGATGTGGGGTTGACTTCTACACGTCTAAAATGTCCCATGGATCATTTTCATAAAGTATCAACACAATCTAAATACGTTTGGTCAGTTTTCTATATGCGAGTTTCTTTTAATTAAAAGGGTGTCCATTTTAAACAAAAGAGAGACACTTTGAGTGATACCAGCCACACCATTCCTTAGATTGAGGCAGGGTTGGATCGTACACGTCACATATGACTCTTGGATCATTTTCCTAAAGTATCAACACAATCCGAATACGTTTGGTTGATTGTCTGTATTCCAGTTGTTGTTTTCTCAAAAATGATGTCCATTTTAAACAATAGAGAGACACTTAGAGTGGTACTGGCCACACCATGACTCGGATTGAGGCGGGGTTGAATCTTACATGTCACAAATGACCCATGGGTCGTTTTCCTAAATTATCAACAAAATCCGAATTCATTTTCTCACAGTATTCTGGTGGTTTAAAACCGTTGGTATTGTGTATTTCTAGAACTATTGCACATCAGCCCCTCCGGTAGTCCCTCCAGTATACACCTGCATGAAAAACAGCACAAAAAAACATACAAATATACATATAACAACATACAAAACACCTGAAATAGCACAAAAAAACACATAAAACCATCAAACTCTTTCAACCATGTCATGTACTACAATTACTTATTTCAATCTTCATATGACATCAATCTTCCAGTAGAGTTATATAACTGTTTCAGTAACTCAAACATTATTTACACCCATTTTAATATTCATATGACAACCACTGTTCTAGTAGTAATTCACCTCACCCCTGCACAACCCCCCCAATCAACACTTCCCCCACCTGTGCATCAGGACTAACCTGATGAAATGAGGACAAAGGCTCACCCCTTTAAAGGATATTGTCGGAGCATAAAAACCCAGGTGCCTGATCACATCCTAAACACAGTTTTGGTGACAAAACTAGATAGTCCCCTCTCCTATGATCCATTTCGAATTGCGTCGCAGAGTCGGAAGAAGGCGGTAAATGGAGAACCAAAGGGGGGAACCCTACATGGGCTCATTGAGCTCATTCCTACCCAGAATTCGAGCCATGATCTTCCCCAAAATAGAATGATCTTAAATCAATTTCCACGCCAGATTTGCATTCATCCATAGTAAAATTCCTTCTAAACTTTTCAAATTGATCCCTCCATCCAGAATTGTCCTCTCAATCCTCTCCCACAACACCTAACGTCTTTTCCCATCCAACTAAGCATCC
The DNA here is from genome assembly GCA_963277665.1 of Viscum album. Taxonomy (NCBI): domain Eukaryota; kingdom Viridiplantae; phylum Streptophyta; class Magnoliopsida; order Santalales; family Viscaceae; genus Viscum; species Viscum album. The sequence goes on along the minus strand of OY728141.1, from coordinate 1,048,130,288 downwards.
TAAATAAAACCCGATAGAATTTTGTAAATGGATTAAATTAAACCCTTAGATATATTAGTAGAAGATATAGCATGAATTGGGATCCCTGTTACGACACTGTTGACCAAGGAAATCTGACCCCAAAGGACAGAAAATAGTTTTTATAGTTGAGCACACATCCTGCTATCCTACTCACCACCCGATCAAAATCCCATATTCTTGCCTTGCCAGGGGATAGAGGTGTGACAAGGTATTCCATTGGTAAAGACCCCCGATTCATCCCCAACATATTACTCAGATGTGTCGTCCTCCTTTCATCACATTTGTTAGAGATATAAAAGCATCTTTTTTCTTTGTTGATCGCTTGTCCACTCCAGCGATAGTAATCCTCCATAATTCTGTTGATACTCCGCATCGACCTCTTCCCAGCATTCATGAAAATAATTGTGTCATCAGAAAAAATCATATGGGAAGCAAATGGGAGATTCAGTTTCCTTCGGTAGGGCTGAATGGACCTATTGGAAATTCCTCTATTGATCATACTACTAAGTGGGTCCTGAACAATGATGAATATGATAGGGGAGATAGGATACCCTTGTCGAAGGCCTCAAACCACCATTATGAAACCACGGGTTCTCCCCCTGAAGGATACAACCATCCATGTCGAGCTATAATGATGATAAAGGATATCACATGCCCAAGATGAGAACCACATGCAGGTTTGTACCCTTTTATGTATCCCCATTCCACTCGGTCATACGCCTTATTCATGTCTAATTTAATTACTTTGTTCGAACCATGGGTTTGGATTTTGAGTTCCATCAGCATATCATGTGATAGAGCGATAGCCCTGTGAATTTTACGACCTCTTTCAAAGCTGTGTTGTTCAAGTGATATCTACCAGGGAAGAAGCTCAGACAACCAAGCATTAATATTACCAGCTAGTATCTTGTAAGGGAAATTGCATAAGCTACCTACTCTATAGTGGCTGAAAGAGGATGTATCCTTTATCTTTGGGATAAGATCAAGAGAAGTAGTGCATGCCACCCACAGTAGGCCGCCACCATAAAAGATGTCTTGGATAGCAGAGATGATATAATGTTTAACAAACATTGGTCACTAGGTGGGATATCCCTAGCCCACTTCTGCAACCCCTTCTTTAACCTACTCATCTTGTTGTGAATGGCCACCCAGTTGTTCCCTTGGATCGAGTCCCCCCATATCTCTATCACAATCTGATTATAACCCAGCACAACACTCCATTGGATTATAAACCTGAACCTTTCTTGAGTTGGCTACCTTGGAGAAAAAGAGAGGAGAAGCGGGGAATGGTCAGAAATCCCGTGAAGCAAGTGACTCACCTTGGGATCTGGAAACATTGAGAGAACATGGATATTTGGTCCGTTTTCCATATGTTAGATATTGTTTTCACATAAAATTTTGTTCATTTCCTTGAACTGTGTGCCAACCATGAACCACATATTGTTGGGTAAAAATACTATATTTTCTCTAAAAATATTGAAGTAAATACAAGGGAAAAATAAAATACCAAAAAAATATAAAAATTACCTCATAATTAAATAATGGTTGTGACACTTGGCCAACCATGAACCCACCTAAACAGCCCCCCAACTAAATAGCCCCCCACCCCATCCCCACCCCACCTGTACACTCCCCCTCCCCACCCTGAAAACATGAAATTGAAATTTAAATTACCTTAAATATGATTTTCTTTCTTAAAAAACGCAAATATTATATGTCTACTCTAAATGCTAAAAAATGACATTTTTTTGCAATTTTGATGTTGTTCTTGACCTTCATGGATGAAGAAAATCAAGTTGTCCTATGTAATAATTCTCTTCATATTTTTCCAAAATTAAATAGGTGGGTTTAGAAATGAAAATTAAACTGTTAGATGTAGAAATTTTATGGAGGGTTTTGAAATTTCTAATTAAATAGATCCAACTCATATAGAAGATAAAGATTTATTAATATCCTATAACCAACACATAATTGTAAATGAAGAGATGCCACAATGTTGTGTTAAACGAGGATATTTGAGTTTTAAATCCAGTAAGGGAGGTATCAGGACAACACCCTAATGGATTAAAAATTCCTTATGAAATCTATTAATGATATTGATATGAATCAAAATTTATATATTTACATTGGTTTTATTAATGGACAATGATATTATTTTTCATGTGTAGAGTTGGGTTGACATCAAAACACCGAATGTGGTTCCACTCTATAGTTCTCAGAATATATTATCCAATGATATGAAGCTTCCACCATTAAACATGACAACTTTATATCTGTGCCTACTAGAATTTAATGACATTTAAGGGATATGTGTTTTGTGAAAAGCCTATGCATTATAGGGATGTTCATGAATGATGTTTTTTTGTCCATATGTGTATAGAATTCGGTAATGAGGATGGTTTATTCCAATTAACCAATTTTATATTGTATGTTTAGGATGAGTTCATGCATTTAACTAGTGTTCTAGATTATATTTAGGTGAGGTGAGTTAAAAACCAGGTTAGACATGTCATTAAAGCATGGGTTATACAATTTAACCACGTAGTCATGGATTTTAGGGATGAAAGTTTATTGGGTGAGCTAATTACAAACCACTCAATAGTATGTCCAACACATCATATGGGCATACCCATGAAACAAAGGCTAGTTTAAATGGGATGTTTTCAGCACGCCATTTGGGCAAACATACTTTTCACCATAAGGGATTGACCATATATATTTACATGGCTATCCATGTCAAGTACTCTATGTACATTCCTAGGACACAAGATTATCTTATATACCATGTGAACCCTTATACAAACCATGTGAACACTTATACCATATAGTAATTATTACAACCCTTAAAAACAACTTATTAAACAACATAATTTTTCAAAGATTATAAAATTGTACATAAATCAATAATTCTATTGGATATATAATGTAAAATGAAGTCATACTATCTTACATATTAACTGACCACTCTAAACCATGAATAATGCCTACAGAGCTCTCTTTTCTGGGAGATCAAAATAGAAAAAAATAGTTGCAGAATAACAACACCAAGGTATAAAAAATTGTAGCAGAACCACAAAACCAAGGTATCAATTACATATTTGAAGTGTATAAGAAAAAATCGCCTTGTTTGAAGATGGATCGATCAGTGGAAGAAGATTGGCAGGCTATGGAAGAGGGATATTCAATTTAGGGAACCAATTGAGCGGAGGGGGACATGAAATCAAGCGGAGGTGGAACTGGACGCTCGATCTACATTAGGGGAAAACATTCTCAATGGTTTTTGAAAGCCATTGGGAATTTATGAATAGTAAGTCCTATACCAACGGTTCACACAAACTGTTGGTAAAATCCACTATAATAAGGCCTATACAAACAGTTTTAAAAACCGTTGGTAAAAAAAATTACAAAATCTCTTATGCCAAAAATTTTAAGCAAATGTTGGTATACATATCCAATCCCAAAGGATTATCTAAACTGTTAGGATATAAACATTGGTAAATGTGGGATTTCCAGTAGTGAATAAATAAAATTATATTTTTATGAATATACAATAATTTTATTTATAATACTCATAAAATATATTATCAGGAAATATATACAACACATAGATAAATAAATATTTTATATGGAATGTGTCACACATAAATAATTGTGAGACATAAATCCCTTACTACTATAGTAACTTTTTAATTGTGAGCCTTATGAAAGAGTAAAATCAGTGGACACATGGAATTTCATGAAATAAATAAAATTCATGATATAAGAAGTCATAGGTTAGTATATACATCACACAACAATATAATGTTGTGAATATAGTATACAACTCATATATATAAAAGTGATGTGAGAAAACCCTTACCTTATATCATGACTCTCATCGTACTCATTCATGCCTCCTATATAACAAATATAAATTTATTATAAATCTATTAATGAACCATATTCAATTACATCATAAAATATTTGATTCTATTATGACCTTTTATTTCCCATTTATTTACCATTTCATATTAGTGTAATATTTCAGGTAATATATTCTTGTTTTTTATTTAAATTTTGACTTGTTATTATTTATCATCTTACATATATCATGATTTACTTATTTATATAATGTAAAACATGATAAACAAGTTTTATATATTCAGTATATAGATATTTATAATAATTATTAAAATAATAGAAATATGAAATGAAATAAAATGTTAATAGAAATTGTAGGTTGTACGTACACATGAATATTGTTTCTTTTTAATTATCATTTTGATATAATGAAAATAAATAATATATATATATATAAACTAATTCTTGTTTTATTATTAGTAAATATATATCATAAAAATTTCTTAAACACATCCTTAATACATTTAATGTAGAGTGTGAATGAATCACATTTCTTTGAGGATGCGATAGTCAACATATCCACAAAGAAGTTAATCATATTTACAAAAAATTGAAAGAATGATGGTATGTGTTATATAATAATTTCAGAATCAAAGGTGAGATCCCAGTCCCGGATTCCATATAGATGTTCCCTAAGGTCGGTTGGTCGCATGGACCCAAAAACATCTCCCCGAACGCCAGAAGCTACCGACTAGCTGTGAGGGAAAGGGGGTGTCAATGGAGAGACTATGAAATCATTATCAAATTTAAGAATAATAGATCATATAAGAAACATCGGTAAATCATGTAATTAGTGTAAGTAAATATATATCACAACATAATAATATCAGAATAACAAAAAAATGAAACAACTAATATAACAAAAAAATGAAAACAATGATTTGTTATGTAAATATAAATCTATTAAACATTGATTAAATGAATCATAAAAAGATAAAATAAAAAATTAGAAAAAAAACCAAAAACTATCCCTATATTTCTCATATGTCACTCAGTCATATTCTACTAGTTCTATTATAAGAATCAAGGAATCATTTGTCTGATGTGATATGCTTCCCTTGGTCATCAAATTCACACATATAGTCTTCTTGGGAACCAATTGAGCCTGGATTGGGTGTAAGATAGATCGAAGTAGGTGACCACTAACATTGTTCATAGCATCCTTTCCTTGTAATATAAACTGAAATAGTGTGCAATAATGAATATATAAATTTAAGTAAGTACAATAACTTAAATACCCATGTATATGATTTATCTCGTAGATGGTGTCTAAACATGTAAATAGTTCATTAATTAATATATTATACATCTAATATATTTATGCCATGTGAGACATATCCAAAACTAAAATCATCTCATGATAGTAATGGTAATAGTCAAATGATGTAATAAAGAAATGTGTTTAATATTAAAAATGGAAAGGATCCAAGGAAATGACCAAGGCAACATATACATCATGTGTCGCCAACTCTGTTGTAACGGATGCCATGATTGAGGTATGTGTGAAATATAAAGAGAATCCTCCAAGGAATTCCAAAATAATGTGATCTAATTATGTCTAAGGAAAATATCTAAGAATAAATGTGATAAGAAATGGCTAGGACCAAGGATGTATCAAAGTCACCTCGTTTCCATAGAAAGCACACTCATTCCATGGAGTGTATCCTAGTAGTCTTGTAATAGTAAAGAAGGGACCCTAAGGTGTTATAATAGAAATCCACTTATAGAAGACGATCATGATCCATGATGGTTATCAACCAACTTAACATTAATCATTGAATTAGAACGGAGTCCAGGAGTGCTGAAGGCATTCCCCCAAAAATCCAGAAAAATAAATCTAGTGTGACCATTCCTATAAAAAGGTCAAGGTTTGAATACATGGTAACTTATAATTAATCCATTTAATTATTTAGTCTTTTAATGATTATTTATTTTAACAAATCATAGGTTCATTCTAATTTTTTCATAAAGGTGACAAGGCATCTTAAGAGAAGAAATAATTAACAATTCATTTGATTCATAATGATTTAATATTTTTCACTATGATACCATCCATTAAATATGGAAAGAGATTATATGGATGTGAAACTAATCCATTCAATTTCCATCCATTTAGAAATGACATATATATAAAACATACTTTTCATTTAGAACTAATAGTGATTAATAAATTGAATAACATACCTTAGGTGGGTATGGTGATAAAAACCTTGTACTAACCATTTATCCAATCACGATTCATCTAATTCAAAAGGAATTCCATTATCAGGGTCAATACATACACCAAAACGATGGAGTTATCTGGTCAATACAATCTTTTAAATCAAAAATGGGCACTAAGTGAATAAATATTAAAATCACCCTACCTAGGGTGGTTTACATTGTGGAATTAACTGAAAATATTTAATATCATATATGGTAAGGGTATTGGAACATTTTTTTAATTATTACAAGAAATTAATATTAGTTTTATAGAAAATTCCTGGTGAAATTAACATGACCACACGACAATTTGAAATATGATGAATAATGAAATGTGAGTTATAGGTTACCTAACTCATACTCATTTGACTATACTCATCTAGTATCAACCGTTGGTTTATAATTATTTTTAAGATATATAAAGAAAATATCAATGCCCAATAATTTGGGAATATAAACTTTCATTTAAATAGTATCTTCGATTGGAAGAAACAGGGAGAAATGTTAAAAACGAATAGAAAACATAAAGGCATTAATTAGATGAGATGAATGCGGCTTTGATCAGACTCCATATGGACATATGAGATCAATGACAATAATAGGCATCAAAATAGGATAAAGGGTGGGAAACAAGGATTCTATACTATTAAAATTCAGTTTAGGGGATGGGTGTGTTCAATTATGCTATTTAAAGAAAAATCACAATTTCGCCAATGAAACAACCTTTGATGGTTTGGTCACATGGGTTTCAAAGAATTATCCATCCATACATGATTATTTTTAAGAATAGGGAACCCTCATGGTTAGGCCACATGATTAGGTAAATTATGATCCAACTAAAATTCATCTATTATATGTTTGTAATTTTTTCATGGTCGTGTACCCCAAATCGCACAGTTAGATAAAAAATTGTTCCCTCTTGATAATCACTGTATTTCTCCACATGGTTAAAACTATATATGTGTCTTTTATTTCATGATTTATAATAACCATTCTATGTACCCTTTTCTCTCAAATAACCATGTTCTAGGCATCGAGCAACCCACTGACACCCTCGAGGCCATCACAAACTCATTTGGAATCCATATTATGTCGATAAAATATAATTAGACCAAAATATATATAATGATCCCCAGTTGAGTCAAAAAAAATTTCTTATCATCTTTCCCCCCGTAATGGAACTCTTCTTATAGTTCAGCCTCCAAGAGAGGAGAAACACTGTTAGATAAAAACTATGGCCACTGGGCATGTAGGTCGGCCTCCCACTCCAATGTCTCATAATATGAATGATCATGATGCAATAAAACCCATTAATATACATAAATATTGGCCTCATAGATCCTTCATGATCCTATCAACGAGGAATATAGGATACTCCTCATAAGACTAATTATCATCTAGATCATCATAATTGGGATCAAATGTATGAAATATGTCGGTATAATAATTGCAAGGTTGTGAAACATGGATGATGTTGTTCATGGAATTATACATCTAAGGTAGTAGCAACTGATAGTATACCATATTGACTATATCTATTATATAAAATTTCCCTAAATAACATATAGATATATTCCCATACATTTGTATCCATCTATTCCTTATCCTGGGTGATACATATAGAAAAACACAATCCCTAACCTCAATCTCTAGATATCTTCTATAATGATAAAGATGTGATTTTGATATAGAATGAGTAGTAATCATATTCATCTTTATTAGTTAAAACTTCTCCAAATTATACTTCATGAGATGATGACCTATTAGGGATACCACACCAACGTCTAGCCTGCATAGAGGTTGATATCCCGAACTACAATATAAGCCCCCAAAATGAGCCATATAAATTGTCTCATAAATTATATTATTATAGGATAACTCAATGAGAGGGATATAATTCTCCCATGAATAACTAAAATCAGTAATTAATGTCCATATTATGTCTTATATAATCTATATCGCCAATTCAGACCTTCCATCGGTCTGATGGGAAAGGCCATGTTCATAAGCCCATGTAAACCCATAGACATTTACAGAACATCCTAGAAATGTGATGTGAAATGAGAATCACTATATAAAATGAAATTATGAGGGACCCTTTGTTGTAATATGATCTCATGAACAAACAATAATTCTAGTAAATCAAAAAATAATGACTCTAGAATAGGAATGAACTGGGATACTTTCGACTGTCGGTCAATGGATACCTATTCAACATTACGACCTCTTAGAGACCTTGGTAGGAAGACTAAAAATTCCATGGAAATATTTTCACCATTCTATTCCGGGATTGGAATTATCTATAACAATCTGGTATATCTCTGATGATCTTTCTTCACCTGCTGATAGATGGAATGACTAGTGATGATGCCTGCTATATGATGTTAAATCAGGGGCTAAAAATATTAGTCTCACATGTCTTGAAATATTTTGGATATGCCTAGATGAAGTACCCCCCGAGAAGCATGGGAATATCTGTTCAACTCTTATATCATATTTTTAGGAACCTAAACATACCCTTCTTCCACAATTTGTTGTCTCTATCCATAGAAATATCTAGATGTGGGTCATCTCATAAAATAATCTTACAAACAACCAAGCCCTAAGGATCTAAAAATGTCATACTCTTTACCCTATAAATAAGGGTTGTGGTAAGTGTAAATAATGAGATATAGGACTAATCATATCTATCATGAAAATAAATATTATTCTTACAAAAGGGGGCTATCAATTACCATTTATCATTATATTCATTTATGGTCTATGAATGAGTTTTCCAACTCAGTACCTTAGTAAATAAATTTCCAATCGCATCTGTATAAAAAAGATCAAAATCGATGGAATGAGGATATTCAACCCATCATATTTCGAGGAGATTAAAGTAAAATTATGTAAATATATAATTGAGGATCTTGGGGTACGTATAAACCACAAAGTTCTTAGACAATAGACAATGTCTCCAACAATGTAAGGCATGAAAAACTGTATGTATGTCAAGGTTGTGTGTTAGGTGATTTCTCTAACAAAGCCTCAAATACCAATATCCATATGATATCAGTATATTTTAATATATTAACAGTACTCCCCGTATAGCACCTAGTAAATCATAAAACATGGTATACCCTCTTCAATTCTTTGAAAGAGTCAGAATATGTTTTGGGGGAAGTGTTCATGTCAGTCCCTAAAAAGATTTCCCACACACATACGACCATCGTAAGTCAATAAAAATTCATATTATGACTAGTAAGTGGTGAATGGAGTCTTGATAATTCTTATATAAATCAACTATAATATCCATCCTACCCCAAGAAACTCTATATGTCAAAAACATTCATCAGATTATACCATGAAATTATAGCACTCAATTTATTTATCTCATTAGTTACTCCTAATTATTAGATAATACGACCCATGAAGTAAACTTTTTTAATCTAGAAGTGGAACTTATCAATCATGGAATAAATATGATGCTCTATTTGTATACCAAAAATTATCACAGGGTTCTTATCAAGGTATTTATGAGTGAGATAACACACCAATATGTCCTCAATATATTCTATGACAAAAGAATCCAGATATGGGTGGAACACCTTATTCATCAGAGCCACGGAAATGATGGTCTGGATCGTGAGACCAATCAGAATAAAAAGGTACACATATAGACCATATCTTCTATATAAATCAATATATGGTTTGTATGATGTCTTGAATATCATTTGATGATATCCCGATATTCGGTCGATCTCAGAAAAAAAACAAGATCCTCAAAGATGGTAAAAGTGATCATCTATTTGAGGAAGTGGATTTCGTTTCATGACTATAATATGTTTCAATAGATTGTAATACATGAATATATATAAGTTCCCGTCCTCCTTCTTAGAAATAAGAATGGGTGAACCCTAATAGAATGGTCATTGCCAAATAAAACCATTGGACTCAATGTTCTCTAACTTCTTATTGAGGTCCTAGAGATCAGTGGGTTCCATCATGTATAGATGAATGGAAACTAGAGTTGTACCTAGAATGAGATAAATCATATACTATACCTCTCTCTCAAGAAGTAATCTAATAATGTCATCAATAATTATGTACCCAAAATGATATACCACTATAACGAATTTATAATTATGTAAACAATGATCCTTCACAATGAGAATAGAAATCTAGACGGTCATTCCACCTACCCCTTGATTATTCCCTATATATATACAATCCTAGAAATCCCACTTACCCTTTGTTATCTAGATGATTCCCTACAATGATGTAAATGACACCCTTCCAAGATAGTAGTCAGTAAAGGCATAATACAGAACCAACCAATCCATAATGATAAAAAATATATTGATATAATCTCAACAACAGAGAGGTGCCACAAGAAAGGGTAACCACCTACCTCAGCGGGAAAACCTCTACAATGGCATATGCCTTCTGACCGTACTCACGGAAGTGTATCAAGTATCATCACACAATAGTAATATTGTATTTCATTCCCATTACATGATAGATAAATAGATGAATGTGTGTGAAAGACCTATATCAAATAAAGAAGATACTTTAGTGGATGATACTAGAATAATTCATAATATTATATATGGTCTAGTAACATGATCCTCATGTATCGAATGTGATGCCTGAAACTGACCTGATCCACGTCCCTGTGAAACTGTTGGACTACCATGATGAAAACTTATATACTAGCACTGCCAGTGATTATGATTCTAGATGATATGGCCACAACCTCCTACTTGGATGGTCCTATAGGTGTTACTCCAAATATATACATGGATTAGTGTAAAAGGAACTGATCGTGAATGTGTATATGGTGTGGAACATATTCCATTAGAAGATGATAGAAATGGTCGATAGAATCTATGAAAATGAATTGTATGGTCACAAGCCTAGAACTCCATATGGCCTCTATAATGCTGAGGAATCAGGTTCCCCTATCATCCACACTAATGGAACACCATGGAACTACCCACATGGGTACTCTTTCTACCACTAACATGTTGATAATCCTTAAGGGATTGCTTTATGATACTAGTATAACTACTGTCCTATCACAAAACATTTACTCTATGTCAAATTCTATTTTTATCACTTAGGTTTCACTTAGTGATAAGATCATGGTTGAATATTTAATTGAAGTTTGGTTTGTGAATGAAATTCACCTGAGTATAGATGGCATATTGGAGACCATCCTTGAATGGTCTAGAATATGAAATCTCATCAGTAGCAAGAAGGGGATCAAAGTGTTGTAACTCATTGAAATGCATTGATTACTCTCTAACTGTCATATAACACTGCTAAAGATGCATTAAATATCTAGCTCGTAAATCTCTCAGTGTCTTTGTAAAGATTTTTTCTTAGAATTTAGTATGGAAATCATCCAATACCAAGCTCAGATGGCAACCATCCTGGGTAATTACATCCCATAATCACTTTGCTGAATCTCAAAATTTTTAATTAGAAATATTGAAACTCTACTATATAGGTTTCACTATATTCCTAATGATAGAAGAGGCGGATTATATCCAATACTCAACATCATGTGGATATACATCACCATGTAGGTAGGAGGATGCTACTGCTTGACTTAACTATTGGATGAAGCATCATTGGTGTAGGGGAAAAAATACCTTTCATGGACTACGCCAAACATTGTAATCTATCACAAACATGGGATTGTTTTCTAAAATTTGGCACAATAGGTAGTGCATCAAGTGTCAATCATAAGGGTAAGACCGGAATCTTAGGTCTCACCATGTTTGGAGCATGATCGTTTTCACCCACCTGACACAAGAGACAGTGATGTCACAATGGAATTGGTCTAAAAATGCTACTAAAATTCCTCAGAAAAACATTTTTAGAAAATAGATAGAAACACTAGAACATGAAAAAAATTAGAAAAGGGTTCAAAAACCTTGGAATACTACCTCATATTCCTGAAAAGAAGGCCAGGTATCGGTATGTTCTCATGTATAAACTATATTGGTTATAGTATATGAAGGGTCAATTATACATTGCCTCACCATTTATTGGAAAAAATTTCATTTTAATCAATCAGTTTAAAATTTTAATTTGTATTTTATTATTCCCAAATAACACATCATCTATATAATGGATTTAAATTCCTAATGAATCAGGTCTCGTGCTCCTTATCATGGAAATTGACCCCCATTTGATTTCAATATAATGGATAGACTCAATAATTTACCCATTACAACCCCTGAGGGCCCATTACACCCCATAAATTGAAAATAGAAATCAATTTATCATTTCTAATGTACAACATAAGTATATATATACCTACAAAACTCACTGAACAATCAATGTAATTTCAAGGTATGCAAGAAGTGAAATGAACATATATGACATGGAAATATGTATGGCATTAGAATTCTAGTTTCCTACGATTATTCTGGCAACAAAGCTTCTTGACCACATATTAGAGGCCCATGTATTTAATAAGATCCTCAATAAAAATATTAATTAACAACACTATAAGTAATGTGAGTCTCAAAATGGTGAAACAATATTAATTGTAGTTGGAAAAATAAGATCATAAATTTTAATTTAGTAAAATAGGTATTTACCCCAAACATGGGATCTCGATGCCTAAGAACATATTATGAAGTAGTTCCAAGTGTTTGTAATATTAAATATATTATCTTCAAATAGTAATAAATTAATGTAATGGATCTATTACCACTTAATGATGTCCTAAACCAAGATGATACTTGGATGTTCCATGAGTCCGGTTGGCCACATTGCCTCATGTGCATCTCTATAAATGCCAGAGGCTGCCTGCTAGTAGTGAGGAGCTAGGGTGTTTCCATGGTGGGAATATGCCCTCATTAACAAATTTTAAACCAATAGATCAAATATAGAACACATGTAAATAGTATAAAACATGTCAATGAATAGACATCACAAAAACCGTACATGAATAATAAACAATTGAATGAACTGAAGTAGCATAAAAATGATGATGATAATATTTAATGTATATATAAAATGATAAAACTTCGATTAAAAAGAAGACAAGGAATCTATAAAAAATAGAAAAAATAAACTAAAAACATCCCCCAAAATTCTACGCTCCATCTCGGTCATCTACTACCAACTCCATCTGTATTAATAAGAAATCAAGTTTCTCAAGCGATACACTTCTCTTTGTCAACACCTGCTTACATGTAGTCTACTTGGGTACCAATGTCTCCTAGATAGGGCCTGAGATAAATATAAACAGGCCACCACCAACAGAGTCAATAATATCAATACTGTGTATTATAAAACAAAATATTTTGCAGGAATGCATATATAAAAGAAATATAGTAAATTAACATAAATACCCCAGTAAGTACTTCATCCCTCAGCTTGTGTCTGAACGTGTAACCATTTCATTAATTAATTTATGTTCTTGTTTATATATTTGAGTCACATAATAAATATACTACACATACATCACCTAATGATAGTAAGAGAAATGGTTCCATGATATAATAAAGAAATCTGTTTAATTTAAATTGTGGAAGGGTTCGAGGGTAACAATCAAAAAAATGATACCTCAAGAGTCTCCAAATAAATAGTAACTATAGCCTATGTCACAAACCATGTCGAGGATCTATCCCAACTAGCACCCATCCCAATCCATGGCTTGGCCTTAAGGGTGTTCCCAATCCCCTCAAGTTGGATACTAGTTCATGGGTGTTAATAATTCAAATTGGGAATTATTTAAACAATTTACAAAATCATTAAAAAACCAAAAATAATAAACATTGAAATAACAATTAACTATAAGGAAATGTGGGACATCTATATTCATATTTTCAATTTTTAAATTTAATCAATACCAAATGTACAACAATGTAAAGGGAAGCACAAGACTACCCCAAAAACTACTATGCAACAAGACGTAAATCGCCCTTAGGCCACCACCACCAAAACATGCCAGATTCGGAACACTTGAAACCATATCCACCATCACTACGATACATATTTTCATTACATGGTTAATACATAACAATGTCTAAATACACGCAAAGGTTTATGTTGTGTGTGATCCATGGTACGGTACGAATCCACGCAAAAGAAAATATTCTATATTAAAACATTATAATACAATTCAACATGGATTTTTGTTAATAATACTTGAAAAAATTACAAAAAATATTTTCCTGAAAGATCTGTTAATAAACACCTCTTAAGGATTTTTTCACAAATAATTTTGTTTGAAATAAAATTATGCACGAGTTAGACCATTTACAAATGGAAAAAACCATATCACATAAGAATAATTTTATTAGAGAGAACCATGGGAAAATCACTACAGGTATCTAGCACAAGATGACCCATATTAACATTGTTCCTCAGTGATGAAAATCCACCAAATCAGCTACCTAAAATGTTCTCAAGCATGATCCACTAGACATGATCTCATCAAATGTTCTAGTGTTCATATAGTGTTCATAATAATGATCCACTAGTGAGGATGTCATAGAATGTCCTACTGGTCTGCAATCATATCTCATGCTTAGTTAGTGTTTTAGCGTAAATCCAGATACAAGAATCTGGGTCATGCCACTTCGATGTCAACTAGAATACTAGTTATTGTTCATCACACCTAGACACGTGGAGTTCCCTTTTTGCTCAAAATCCATTTCACATATCAAATAAATCATCACTGTAACATAAACATTGAAATAATCACAAGCACAAAAGGATTTCACTTATTTCACCTTTTTTTACATTGATCCAATTATCAAATGTTTTTAAGCAAATATCCATTTTCCCTAAAAAGATCCTGATCCTTTTCATATGCACACTCTAACCATTTGGAAATAAAATTCACACCACTTGAAAATTTTAAAAACCCATTTGAAAACATAAGAAGAAGAGAACACATGAGATATAAAATTTTACAAGGAAAAATATCCTTTCAAATTAATAAACACATCAAAATGATCTTTATAACATTATTAACATCATTTCAATAATTCAGAGACACTTTTAAGGTGCATTAAAATGAATACATTATGAACAAAATACCCATTTATGCTAAAATCAACATTCAACACATTTTGACCCCTAAATATCTTTTAAAAAACATTTTCACCTTTAAAACATGGCATAAAACATTTTCAAGAAACACCATAATGAAGCACACAAGAAATATGTCCAATTTTTTTTAGAAAACAAAATTCCATCAGATATGCATGAAAAACCATTTCTAAAAGATATCTTTCAACAAAAAAATAATCCATAGAACACATTCAAACAACCAAATAATTTATATAAAAATCATCTAATAATATAAAATAATGTAACCACTTACCCCAAACATGGAAACATATAGAGATCTATATGAAACGACAAACAGACCACCAAAAGACCATATAAAGGAAGAACCGAATACTAATCAACAATAATTTTTCCAAGAATACAGGATTGAACCCTCTTTATTTCAAACATCCTACTGGAAAATAGATACTCAATTAATAGAGAATAACATTCCTAGAAAGAGGTAGAAATCAAGTGAAAAAGTAATTAATTTATTTTTCCTTGAAGAACTGGGTTTAAAACCACCAATGGATTGAGTTTAAAGGGGTTCATGAAATCTTTTAGGGGTCTCCCATGGCTTCAAAACATGTATGTGCTAGATGATAGGTTGTTTAGTGTTAAAATAAAAGAGGTAAAATTGGTAATTTATCACTTTTTAATAACATGGAAAAGTCGCATTGTCATCCCACATGGGTTTACAATCTGTTCCAAAACTATGCACCCATTAATGATTAAGAGTAACTTGCCACATGTTTTTCTTGCATGGTTTTCCAAACCATGCACCCACCATGAAATCACAATAATTGAAAATCAACATTTACTGCATTGTTTCGTAGGCAAGGGAATATGGTTTCCCATAATAGTACACCACCTACTTTCAAGTTAAAAATCATCATTTTTATTAAAAATAATTGAAATACTATGGGAAAAAATTATGAAAAAATAAATTGGATAATACCTTAAAACAAAAATCTCATATGTGAAAATTTTACCAACCATAAAAAATTTCTTCCCCCATATTTTAAACCCAATTCTTTATAAAAAACCTTGGTACTACTTATGTACCTAAGACATTCACACCCATGTATCAAGCTCATTATGACCATGATTCCAAAAAAAACATAGATAAATGGAATATATATACCATGAATAAATTTATCTTGAGAATTTATTATCCATACTGGTTTGTCAAACCTGAAAAAATCTGGCACCAAATCTATTTCTTCCCAATTAATCACATGGGATGGATCCAGATTGTACATTTTCAAATGCAAGAAATGGGATATGTCAAGAATTGGCATCGACTGATAGAGAAAATCTAGCTGGTATTCCACCATACCAATACATTCGGTGATCTCAAAAGGTCTAACATTCCTTCTTGTTATCTTACATTGCTTACCCAAAAAAACGAAGAACCAGGTAAGGTGCCACTTTTAGAAACACCCAGACTATAAGGCCCGAGCCTTAAAAATTACTTAATCTGTAGATATTTCAAGAATACACATTGAGGATCTTTTCAGGTTTAGAGTTTTAGAGAATTAGACTATAAATCATGCATTACACTCCACATTTAAACATGGTGGTAACATAAAAGATATTATTCATTTTCCAATCAATGAAAACATATTTAAAATAAATCACAGATTCTTTCTTGACAATTCCTTAACACTATCATCAGAACATGCGCTTTTACCTTGACCAGTGTAAAATAATTCAAAAACGTGGGATGAGCATAAAAATCTCAGTAAGGGATATAAAAATACGGAGAGAAAACCTTAGTCGATGTATACATAAGAATCAATGAAATCATAAACAACTCTTAAAACATAATCACATTTTCATACCACATGAAATAAAAATATTTATGAATAACCCATATAAATCATAAGTCATCAAGGTAACTTGAGGCATTGAAAACATTCTTACGTAGGGAGTTACCCTCAGTGTTATGTTTGGAATAACCATCACAGTTTATTCCCTAAATCTCTTCGGAGAAACCATAGAATTTAATCCCTTTTTGTTACCCAATAAATTATAGAGCTATATCGAGATCACCCTCCCTTAGTTTATCATGGAACTACTCGTCTTCATAAACAATTCCCAAGAACCATAAAATAATTGTATCACATAAAACAAGCATAAAGGAAACATAACATTTCCGCATTTCAATCACAAGATATCAATACAACACATTGATATAATATAAAATATATCAAAAACATTTTTAAGGCCAAAATAAAACAAAAGTAAAACATGGTCTTTATTTTTCATTTAAAAAAAGTTATGGCTTGTAGAGGAAGCCGAAACTCAAATAATTATCATGGCGGCGGAGAAGTCGTTTTCTCCGCATACGTAAGACAAAAACAGTCCCTTTTGTCATTTAGTAAAATGCTTCATATAAAAATATTCATTTTTAATAAAGGTAAAAGTCACAAGGGTTTATACACCATATAAAATAATGTTGTGTTTAAAACAAAATATGCCTCAATGAAAGGATATTGAGACGAAGTTCCTTACCTTGTGTCTGACTTGACTCGATCATTAGTTAATCTCCTGAATAATAAATTTGGGATAATTTCTACTTGAATATGAACATTTTTCAAGTTTATTATTACTTTTATATCACATAATACCATTTTCTATACAATATGTAATTATTTAAGTTAATAACCGTCGTTTTGTAAATCGTAATTGAGTCAAAAATAATCTCATTATAATTACAAGTTTTTCTTGTGGTAAAATATCCATTATATCCAGAATTATATTCATGATGTAGATATCATATATATAATATATATTCAGTATATAAATGAATTTATAATCATACATAACATTTAGAGGTAAGAAATGAAATGCACCGTTCTTGGAGTCGGTAAGTCGTATGTACGAATGAACGCTACTTTCATTTCTATTTCGTATTTAATGAAATGAAATCAGAATGATATAAAGGTATATTAGAATTACAGTATGATATCATATGTAATACCATTAAATCCATCCTTTATACATCCCATATATGGCATTAACGATTCAAATAACTTTGAGGGGGCGGTAGTCCGCACTTCTGAAAATAAAGATATCGCATTTACCCATAATGAAACCATAAAGGTATGCCATAAATGAAAAATAAATAATCACAAGAAAAAAATAGACATAATATATATCATATATAAATAGATTTACATCTTAATGGCCACCATGAAAGGTGTTAAAATAATATTGAACAATCATCATTTCGTGAGGCAGAAATTCGCCAACCACAGAAACAGTGTGTTTTTAACCATTAGACGGAGGTGTGTGTAAGTGTAAATCAATTCTTTCTCATAAAAACATAATATTTTATTGGATATACTGGTTTTTTTAAAAAAGATAATAATAAAAATACTTTAGTGGGTTGGAGAAGCAAAATAAAACAAAAGAACATTAGAGAAGACATTATCTTTAAATCGGGCAACTCCCCTTGGTTTGAAACAAAAGGGTTTCTTGAAGAGTTTTCTGCCTAAGGTAAGGTATCTATGATGAAGAGAGGGATTTGGAAAGATTAAATGAGCAGAGTTTTTCTGAGAAAATGTCTTGAGAGTTGTGGGTGTGGAGGTAGATGTGGGTGCCTTTTATAAGAGGGAGGATGGGCACTCTTGGAATGTCATGAAAGGTTCCATTATTTTAAAATGATTTTCGGATTTTTAAGGTCCCAAATTGATATATTTAGAGGATAAGGTGATAAGGGTTCGAAATATACTCATCCAAAAGGTTTTTGACAAGTTTATGTCTAGTATTTTACATTATCTTTTCATTTTATTTAAATAGTTAATTAATGAGATAATCGCTGCATCATCATGGTGTTATAAATAAATTAATTTATTTAATGTCTAAAAATTATAAAAAAACTACTATGATGTAGGAAATCTTTTTTTCATTCCAATGATTATTTATAGTCTAATATATAATTTACATAGAAAAAAATAAATTTTTTTTACTTAGGTGTTACTTAATTTTGTGATATTCTCCTTTCTTTAAAAATAAAATGATAAAATGTCACTATCACCCAAAAGTGATTCCATGGCATCCCTAAGTTGGAACAAGGCATCCCATGGTTGGCCATGAAACAACCAGTATCAATATGACACATTTTGTGGTCATTTGTTATTATTATGAGATTATTTTATTATCTTTAACTACCAGATTACTAATTAATCAAAATAATTAAAGATAATTACCGTCATTACTATTCATAATGTTCAAAAGAAAAAGATTCTTAACTACATAATTTGGACATTATGATTCTAAATATGTAATCCATTTTAACAAATTCCAAACACAGAAATTGTAATAATTTATTTAAAAATAACTCCCGTTGTCAAAACGAATAGCGGGTTTTTTAAACAATATCTATGAAAAGTTTCGCACTTGTTTATGCCCAATTGCAAAGTGAAATTAATTAAATTGATCACCATTGGATTAAATGGTAAAAATATATTCTAATTTAACATTAAAAAAAATTAATAATATAATCTAACCATAAAATTAAATTAGATGAAAAATCAGTTTTGAAGTAAAATGCAGTATTTTTCACTATTCATTAAAAATTTAACATTGACAGAGAAATACCAAAAATTTATCAAAAGTAAATTTTAATGTCCCAATTCTAAATAATAAGTTTATTTTGACAATTATTTCTCATAAAATTTTCAACAAATAGATTTAAAAATGGTTCTCCATCAAAAGGAGGTTAAACAATCTTTTAAAAATATTATATAATTCAATGCTTAAGATTGGATTTATTCTCATTTTAAGCCTCTAACACACTATCTAATTCACAAATAGACATAAATGAAAAAATATAATATTCATTACTGACATGGGATGTTACATCCTTCCCCCCTTTAGAAAACTTTGTCCCTGCAATTTATTTACTTATCGAATAAGTGGGAGAATTTATCCCTTGTTGCATTTTCATATTCCCATGTTGCCTCTTCAATCATGTTGTTTTTCACAATACATTTAGTTGAGGAATCACCTTATTCCGCAACAATTGCTCCCTGTAGTCAAACATTTGGATCGTTGGTTCCTCATAAGATAGATTCTCCACCAGCTGAACTACCTCTCAACTCAAAACATGAGATGGATCTGGCATGTACTTCCTTAACATTGAATCATGAAAAACATTGTGTACCTGAGATAACCTCTTAGGTAAATCCACTCGGTATGCAACTGATCCAAACATTTCTAGAATTCTATATGGTCTAATGAACTTTGGACTCATCTTTCCTTTCTTATCAAATTGCATCACACTTTTCCATGGTGAAACTCTGAGAAATACATGATCACCTACATCAAAAGAGAGATCCTTCCTCCTATTGTCCTCATAACTTTTCTACCTGCTCTGAGCAGTTCCCACGTGTTTCTGTATTATCTGAACTTCTTCTTCCAACTGTTCTACCAATTCTGGTCCCCTCAACTTCCTTTCACCTAATTTATCCCCAAAAGATGGAGTTCGACACCGCTTCTCATATTATTCCTAAAATGGGGCCATCTGTATACTAGAATGAAACTGTTATTATAAGAAAAAACAACCAAAGTAAGATGTTGGTACCAAATTCGCTGATAATCCATTCAAAAATCACGTTGTATATCCTTCAAAGTATGAATTGTTCATTCTTACTGCCCATATGATTGAGGATGAAAAGTTGAACTGAAATTTAATTCAGAACCCAAGGACTTCTGAAGGCCTTTCCAAAAGCTAGAAGTAAACCTGGGATCACGATCAGATATAACGGAGAGGGGAACTCCATGTAACCTAACTATCTCTTTAATATTCAAACGAGAAAGTTGATCTAGGGAGAAAGTATCTCGATTAGAAAGGAAATGAGCAGATTTAGTCAAAGGATCAACAATAACCCAGATTGCATTATTACCTCCAGGTGACTTCTGTAACCCAACAACGAAGTCCATAGATATATTCTCCCATTTCCACTCTGTCATTGGTAATGTCTTAATCCTCCCTTTCAGTAACTACTTCTCTACTTTAACCTGTTGACAAGTCAAATATTTCATAGTAAAATCAGCAATGTCTCTTTTCATTCCGTCCCACCAGCAATATTCTCGTAGATCTCTATTCATCCTAGAACTGCAAGGGTGAACTAAAAATGGAGAACTATGAACTTCACATAAAAACTCTCTCATCATATTTGAATCACAAGGAACATGAAATCTCTTCCCAAATCTCAAAACAAAATCATTATCAATGTTAAATTTAGGCAATTTACCCTTCTGAACCAGCTCTACCTTTTTCTGTAACTCACTGTCTTGCTTCTGTGCATGATTAATTCTATCTAATAGAGAAGATTTCACTGATACCTGAAATAAAACATAAGAATATCCTGCACCAAAAACTTATATTCCAAATTTCATAAAATCCTTAACAAAAGGATCACGTTCCAAACACAACATTGTTAATGAATCATTACATTTTCGACTTAAAGCATTAGCCACTTTATTTTCTTTTCTCAGATGGTAATGAATTGTACAATCATAATCCTTGATTAATTCTAGCCATCTCCTATGTCTCATGTTCAGTTCTTTCTGAGTGAATAGATACTTTAATCTTATGTGATCGGTATATATTTCACACTTTACTCCATAAAAATGATGCCTCCAAATTTTTAAAAAGAAAACAGCAGCAACTAGTTCCAAATCATGTGTAAGGTTATTTACCTCATGGGTTTTCAACTGACGTGAAGTATAGGAAATTACCTGATCATTCTGCATTAGGATGCAACCAAGTCCTTTTAATGAAGAATCACTGTATATAATAAACACCCCGTTCCGGGAACGTAGTGCCAAAACTGGAGCATTCACCAACTTTATTTTCAATTCCTGAAAACATTCACCACATTGTTTTGTCCAAATGAACTTAACACCCTTCCACGTTAGCTTTGTCATTGGACTAGATACCCATGAAAAATATTTAACAAACCTTCGGTAATATCCTACCAAACCAAGATAACTACGAATCTCAGTTACATTTGTGGGTCTTGGCCATTCTTCAACAACCTTTGTTTTTTCAGGATCAACAGTTATCCTATAATTAAAAACAATGCGACCAAGGAAAGAAATTTGTTGCAACCAAAACTCAAACATGATGAATTTCACATAGAATTTATTTTCTTTTAGGGTTTGAAAAATAACCCTTAAATGTATTTCATTATTCTATTTAATTTTAAAAAACACCAAAATATCATCAATGAAATCAACCACAAACATATCCAGGAACTCATGGAAAATTATATTCATAAGATCCACGAATACAGCAGCTGCAGTGGATAAACCAAAAGGCATAACTAAAAATTCATAATGGCCATATCTTGTATGAAACAAGGTCTTTGGAATATCTACTTCCTTTACCTTCAACTGATGGTACCCCAATCTCAGGTCAATCACTGAAAAATACTAAGCTCCCTGGAGCTGATCAAACAAATCATCGATATGAAGAAAATGATATTTTTTATTAACAGTGATGTTATTCAAGGCTTTGTAATCAATGGATAGTTCCATTGACCCATCTTCCTTTTTGACAAATAAGACCGGAGCACCCCCTGGTGATGTGCTAGTTCGAATGAATCCATTCTCTAATAAATCATGCAATTGATCCTTAAACTCTAAAAGTTCAATTTGAGCCATTCAATAAGGGGGTTTTAAAATTGGATTTTCATCAGGAACTAAGTCAACAATAAATTCAACCTCCTGATATGGTATTATTCCAGGAAACTCATCAAGAAAAATATCTGGATACTCATCTACCACTGGTACATCATTAATTTGAATGGTTCTATTGTTTTTAACAATATGTGCAAGGTAACATTCATTTCCATCTTTTACAAGTTTATCAGCCTCTTGATATGTTATCAACAATAAGGGTTCATTCTTGTAAACAAACTGAAAGTCTTTATGAGAAGAAACCCTTTTAGCTCTACAGTCAATCTTAACATGGTAAACATAGAGCCAATAAATATCCAGGATAACATAAAACTCTACTAGAGGTAAAACAATAAGGTTTTAAAGTAGGTTCTTTCCATGGATAAGGATAAGAAGATTCTTATAAATTTTTTCCCTCAACATTTCAAACATGTTTTTTTACCACAAGTTCAAGAGTCATTTTTTGAGATGGTTTCCGAATTTACTTGAAAATTTTTCAGAGATGAAAGAATGTGTAGACCCTGAATCAAACAACACACTGGCATAATCTGAAAAAATCAAAGTACCAGATACCACTTCATTTGATGGCCCCACATCAGCTGAAGTAGTTTAAAAGGATTTCACCACCCCATTCTTCTTGTATTCTTCAGGCTTCCCATCACCTGATCTCTTTGTCGGATACTCGTTTGCAAAACGACTCATCTCATTGCACATGAAACATTTCACTAACTGTAAATCAAATTTGCTGTTACCATCCCCCTGATCTTTTCCAGTGCAATCACGAGCCTTTTGTCCCATCTTACCACATCGGTAGAACTTTATGGAAAATCAAAAGACATTCCCCAGCATGCTTTTTACCTCATTTATCACAAACCGAAAATATATTTTTCTTACCATCAGACCTTTTTTATGATTTCTTCCCTTTCTCTTGCCACCTCGGTCTCTTCTTCTGTTTGTTGTCATAGAACACTAGATCATCAGAATACTCCATTTCCACATTCTCAGCACATCGAACAAACTTCTCGAAACTTTTGAACTCATGAGAAGCTAATGACTTTTTTTATTTTGGATTTAACCCTAAGTAAAAAACATTTGATTTTACTATCAAGGTCTGAGATAAAATTTGGAGCATACCTTGTCAAAAGAGTGAACCTTTCTTCATAAGCAGCCACTGAGTCGTCCTCTTGCCTCAATTCCAAGAACTATTTTGCCATCCTAATTTGAACAGCTTTAGGAAAATATTTCTCAAGAAACATTCCTTTGAATTCATCCCAGTCAAGAGCATCAATCTCATCATCGTCCTTGATATTTTCAACCATCGACCACCAATGATCTTCTTCACCCTTCAAACTATAAACAACAAGACTATGCTTTTGATTGTCTGAACACCCCATGACATCGAAAATATTCTCGAGTGTTGTAATCCTCCCTTCGACTAGCACATGGTCAGATGATCCTCTAAATGATGGGGGATGTTGCCTCATGAAATGTTCCACCACTAACATGTTCATATGCAGTTGATATGGCTGATCATGTGCATGGATACCACCACCATTTATCGCATGAGTTAACTGCCCCATTACTGCAACAATCTATTTAGTTCCA
Organism: Viscum album; assembly: GCA_963277665.1. NCBI lineage: Eukaryota > Viridiplantae > Streptophyta > Magnoliopsida > Santalales > Viscaceae > Viscum > Viscum album. The sequence goes on along the minus strand of OY728141.1, from coordinate 1,048,105,802 downwards.
ATTCCGACCATCTCAGGATGATGATTCAGAAGGTCATTTCCGTTGGTATGTCTTCCAAGCACTTCATACCTATTTCCTTTGCAGAAGACCATTCTGAACAAACATGTCTCAGAAGAAGCAACATGGTAATATTAAAATTCTATATAATTTCAATTTTACCATAAAAAAATATTTTTAGATATTCATTTAATAGAATTCTAACTCCTAATGTTATCTAAACTGACCTTCGATGCCAACTATAAGGCCCCAACCTAAAACATTACTTAATCTTGAGATATTTCAAGAATACACATTGAGGATCTTTTCAGGTCTAGAGTTTTATATAATTAGACGACAAATCCTGCATTACATTCCACATTTAAACAAGATGGTTACATAAAATATAGTATTCATTTTTCCCATCAATGAAAACATATTTAAAATAAAACTTGGATTCTTTTTTGACACTTCCTCGACACTATCATCACATAATGCACTTTTCCCTTTACCTATGAAAAAACATTTCAAAAACATGGGATGAACATAAAAATCTCAGTAAGGAATATAAAAATATGGAATGAAAACCTTATTCAATGTATACATAAGAATCAATGAAATCATACCTCACTCATAAAACATAATAACATTAACATACCTCATGGAATCATACGATTTATGAATAACCCATAGAAATCATAAGACATAAAGGTAACATGATGAATTCATTACATTCTTACGTAGGGAGTAACCCTCATGGTTAGGTTTGGAATAACAATCACAGTATATTTCTTAAATCTCTTCGGAAAAACCTTAGAGTTTAACCCCTTTGCATTACCCAATGAATTGGAGAGCTATATCGGGCACACTGGCCCTTAGTTTATAACAAAACCACCTTTCTTCATAAACAATTCACAATAACCATAACATAATCGTATCACATAAAACATGCATAAAGAAAACATAAAATTTCCACATTTCAATCACAAGATATCAATACAACACATTGATATAATAAAAAATTTATCAAAACCATTTTCAATACCAAAATAAAAGAAAAGTAAAACATGGTATTTATTTTTCATTTAATAAAAGTTACGGCTTTTAGAGGAAACCGAAACTCAAATAATGGTTACAACAGAGGAGAAGTCGTTTTCGCCGCATATGTAAGACAAAAACATTCCCTTTTTTCATTTACTAAAATGCATTGTATAAAAAGATTCCTTTTGAATAAAGGTAAAATTCAATCGTATTTGTACACCGTATAAAAGAAAGTTGTGTATAAAACAAAATATTCCTCAATGAAAGGAGATTGAGACGAAGTCCCTTACCTCGTGTCCGACTTGACTCGATCGTTCTTTAATCTCCTCAATAATAAACATGAGTTAATTTATACATTCTTAAGAACCTTTTTCAAGTTCATAATTACTTTTATATCACTTATTACAATTTTATGAACACTATGTAATTATTTATGATAATAATGGTTGTTTTTTCTATCATTGGTACTTGAGTCAAAAATAAACTCTTCATAATTACAGGTTGATCATGTGGTAAAATATCCATTATATCCAAAATTATATTAATGATTTAGATATAATATATATAATATATATATATCCAGTATATACATGCATTTATAATATTACATAACATTTAGAGGTAAGAAATGAAATGCACCGTTCATGGAGACGGTAAGTCGTACATACGCATGAACGCTAATTTCATTTCTATTTCATATTTAATGGAATGAAATCATAATGATATAAAGTTATATTATAATTCCAGTATGATATCATATGTAATACTATTATCTCCATCCTTTATACATCACACATATGTCATTAACAATTCAAATCACTTTGAGGGGGCGGTAGTCCGCACTTCTAAAATGAAGATATCACCTTTACCCATAATGGAAACCATAAAGCTATGCCATAAATGAAAAATACAGAATAATAAGGAAACCATAGACAAAATATATATCATATATAAGTAGATTTAAATCTTAATGTAAACCATGAAAGGTTTTAAAAAATGATTGAACAATCATCATTTCGTGAGGCAGAAATTCGCCAACCACAGAAACAGTATGTTCTTTAACAATTCGACGGAGGTGTGTGCAAGTGTAATTTAAATAATTATCACAAAAAGATTATAGTATATTGGAGATAATGGTGTTGTTAAAAAAGGAATGAATAATGAGTTTAGGGTTTGGAGAAACAAAATAAAACAAAATAACATTAGAGAAGACATTACCTTTAAATCGGGTAACTCCCCCTTGGTTTAAACCAAAATGGTTTCTTGAAGAGATTTGTGCCTACGGTAAGGCTTCTATGATGATGAGAGGGATGTGGAGAGATGAAATGAGCACGTTTTGGCAGATCTAATGGCTTTAGAGGTGTGGGTAAGGAGGTAGAGGTGGGGGCCTTTTGTAAGAGGGAGGAGGGGCACTCTTGGAAAGTCAAGAAAGGTTACATTATTTTAAAATGATTTTCGGATTTTAAAGGTCCCACTTTGATACATTTCGAGGCTAATGTGATAAGGGTTATAAATATACTCATATAATAGGTTTTTTAAAAGTTTATGGCTTATAGTTTACATTATCTTTTCATTTTATTTAAATCATTCATTAATGAGATAATCACCCCATCATCATGGTGTCATAAATAAATTAATTTTTTTAATGTGTAAAAATTATAAAAAAATACTATGATGTAGGAAATATTTTTAGATTTCCAATGACTATTTATAGTATAAGATATAATTTACATAGACAAAACTAAAATTATTTTACTTAGTTGTTACATAGTTTTGTGATATTCTCATTTCTTTAAAAATAAAATGATAAAATCTCACTATCACCAAAACGTTATTCCATGGGGTCTCTACGTTGGTACAAGGCATCCCATGGTCTTCCATGACACCACCCGTAGCATTATGACACATGTTGGGTTCATTTGTTAGTATTATGATATTAATGTTTTATCCTTAACTACCAGATTACTAATTAATCACGATAATTAAAGATAATTACCGTCGTTACTATTCATAATGTTCAAAAGAAAAAGAGTCTTCATTTCAGAATTTGGACCATATGATTCCAAATATGAAATCCATTTTACCAAATTAAAAACACATAAATTGTAGTAATTTATTTAAATATAATTCCTGTTTTCAAAACGAATTGCAGTTTTTTTTAAACAATATCTATGAAAAGTTTGGCACTTGTTTATGCCTTATTCCTACGTGAAATTAATTACAATGACAACCATTGGATAAAATGTTAAAAATATATTATAATTTAACTTTAAATCCAATTTAAAAGATAATCTATCCATAAAATTAAATTAGATGAAAAAGCAGTTTTGAAGAAAAATGCATTATTTTTCACTATTCATTAAAAATGAACATTGTCAGAAAAATACCAAAACATTATCCAAAGTAAATTATAATGTCCCAATTCTAAATAACAAGTTTTTTTTGACAAATATAGCTTATAAAATTGTCGAAATATAGATTTAAAAATGGTTCACCATTAAAAGGCTGTAAAACAATCTTTTAAAAATATTAGAGAATTCAATGCTTAAGATTGGATTTATTCTCGTTTTAAGTATCTAACACACTATATAATTCATAAATAGACATAGATAAGAAAATATATTATTCATTACTCACTTGGGATGTCACATCCTTATCCCCTTTAGAAAATTTCATCCACGCAATTTATTTACTTGTCGAATAAGTGGGGTTATTTATCCCTCATTGCATTTTCATATTCCCATGTCGCCTCTTCAATCTTGTGGTTTTTACACAAAACATTTACATGATGAATCATCTTATTCCGAAACACATGCTCCTGGTAGTCAAGAATTTGGACCAGTTGTTCCTTATAAGATAGATTCTCCTCCAGCTGAACTACCTCTCGACTCAAAACATGAGATGGATCTAGCATGAACTTCCTTTACATTGAAACATGAAAAAAATTGTGTACCTGAAATAAACTCGGATGTAAAGCCAATCGGAATGCAACTGATCCAACTCTTTACAGAATTTCATATGGTCCCATGAACCTTAGACTCTACTTTCCTTTCTTACTAAATCACATCACACTTTTACATGGTGAAACTTTGAGAAATACATGATCATCTACCTCAAAAGATAGATCTGTCCTCCTATTGTCCGCATAAATTTGATGCCTGCTTTGAGTTGTTATCATGTGTTTATATATCAGCTAATCTTTTTCTTCCAACTCTTCTACCAATTATAGTCCCATCATCATCCTTTCATTACTTCATATCAAAAAGCTAGAGTTCAACACCGCTTCCCATATAATTCTTCAAATGGTTCTATCTGTATACAAGAATTAAAACTATTATTATAAGAAAACTCAACCAATGAAAGATGTTAGTCCCAACATCCCTGAAAATTCATTGAATAAGAACATAGCATATCCTCCAATGTTTGAATTGTTTGTTCTGACTGCCCATCTGATTGAGGAGGAAAACTTGTACTGAAATATAATTAGGCAACCAACGACTTCTGAAGGCCTTTCCAAAAGTTAGAAGTAAACCTGGGATAACGATGAGAAACAGTGGAGAGGGGAACTCCATGTAACCTGGCTATCTATTTAATATACAAACAAGAATGTTGATCTAGGTAGAATGTATCTCGTATAGTATGAAAATGAGCAGATTTAGTCAGGCAATCAATAATAACCCTGATTTCATTATTATGTCGAGGTGTCTTCGGTAACACAACAATGAAATCCATAGATATATTCTCTCATTTCCACTTTGGCATTGATAAAGGCTGAAACATATCTTTCGGTAACTGCCACTCTGCTTTAATCTATTGACAAGTCAAACACTTCACAGTAAAATCAGAAATGTCTCTTTCCATTCCGTCCCACCAGTAATATTCCTGAAGATCTCTATACATCTTAGTACTTCCATGGTGAACTGAAAACGGAGAACTTTGATCTTCACATAAAAAATATCTCTTCAACTGTGAATCACACGGCACACACAATCTCTTCCCAAATCTCAAAACACAATCATTATCAATGATTAATTTAGGCAACTTATCCTTAGGAACTAGCTCTACCTTTTTCTGCAACTCACTGTATTGCTTCTATACTTGCATAATTTTGTCTGATATAGAAGATTTCACTAATAACTGAAACAAAACAGAAGAAAATCCTGCACCAACAACGTCTATGCCAATTTTCATCAAATCCTTAACCAAAGGATCGCGTTCTAAACACATCATAGTTAATGAAGCATTACTTTTTCGACTAAAAGCATCATCCACTTTATTTGATTTTCTCGGATGTTAATGAATTGTACAATAATAATCCTTGATTAATTTTAGCCATCTCCATTGTCTCATGTTCAGTTCTATCTCAGTGAATATATACATTAATCTTTTGTGATCGGTATATATTTCACACTTTACACCATACAAATGATGCCTCCAAATTTTTAAAGTGAAAACAACATCAGCAAATTCCAAATCATATTAGGGTAATTTACCTCATGAGTTTTCAAGTGATGTGATGCATTGCCAATTACCTGATCTTTCTGCATTAGGACGCAACCATGTCCTTTTAATAAAGAATCAGTGTTGATAACAAACTCCCCATTCCTGGATGGTAGTGCCAAAACTGGAGCATTCACCAATCTTCTTTTTAATTCCAAAAAATAATCATCACATTAATTTTTTCAAAGGAACTTAACACCCTTCCGAGTTTTCTTAGTCATTGGACATGATAACCGTGATTTTTTTTAACAAACCTTCGGTAATAGACTATCAAACCAGGAAAACCATGAATTTTGGTTACATTTGTGGGACTTGGACATTCATAAACAACCTCTTTTTTGCAGGATCAACAGTTATCACATCTTTAGAAACAATTTGTCCAAGGAAAGAAATTTTTTGCAACCAAAACTCACTCTTGATGAATTTTCCATACAATTTCTTTTCATTTAAGGTTTGAAAAGTATCCCTTAAATGACTTTCATGCTCCTCTTTACATTTAGAAAACACCAAAATATCATCAATGAAAACATCCAAAAACTTATCCAAGAACTAATGGAAAAATCTATTCATAAGGTCCATGAATACTGCAGGTGCATTGGTTATCCCAAAAGGCATAACTAAAAATTCATAATGTCCATATCTTGTACAAAATGCAGTCTTTGGATTATATGCTTCTGTTACATTCAACTGAAGGAACCCCATATCTCAGGTCAATCTTTGATAAATACTGATCTCCCTATAGCTGATCAAAAAAATCATCGATATGAGGAAAAGGATATTTGTTCTTAACAGTGATGTTATTCGAATCTCTATAATCAAGGCAAAGTCTCATTGAACCATCTTTATTTTTAACAAATAAGGATAGATCACCACATTGTTATGTGCTAGGTCGAATGAAACCTTCCTCTAATAAATCTCGCAATAGCTCCTTCAACTCTAAAAGTTCAATTTGAGCCATTTGATAAGGGGGTTTTGAAATTGGATTAGCATCTAGAACTAAGTAAACAGTAAATTCAACTTCCCGATCCAGTATTATTCCAAGAAACTCATCATGAAAAACATCAGGACACTCATTTACCACGGGCACATCATTAATATGAACTGTTCCTTTGTTTTCAATAATATGTGCAATGTAACATTAATTTCCATCTTTTAGAAGTTTCTCAGCCTCTTGATATGTTATCAACAGTATGGGTTCATTATTGTACACAAACTAAAAGTCTTTCTGAAAAGAAACTTCTTTAGCTCTACAGTCAATTTTACCATGGTAAACAGAGAGCCAATCCATACCCTAGATAACATCAAACTCTTCTAGAGGTAAAAACAATAAGGTTAGAATGTAGGTTCTTTCCACAGATAAGGATATGAAGATTCTTATAAATTTTGATTGCCTCAAAATTTCCCCTAGGTGTTTTTACCATAAGTTCAGGAGTCATTTATTGAGATCAAATTCCCAATTTACTAGAAAACTTTCTGAGATGAAAGAATGTGTAGACCCTGAACAAAACAACACACTAGCATAATCTGAAAAAACAAGCAAGGTACCTGATATCACTTCATTTGATGGACCAACATCTGATGAAGTAATTGCAAAGGATTTCACCACCCCTTTCTTCTTGTAGTCTGACTGCTTCTCATCACTCGAGCTCTTTTTTGGACACTCATTTGCATAATGACCCATCTCATTGCACTTGAAAACTTTCACTAACTATAAATCAAATTTGGTCTTACCATCACCCTAATTTTTTCCAGTGCAATCACGAGCCTTATGTCCCATGTTACAACAATGGGAGCACTTTCTAGAATTCAAAATACATTCCCCATCATGCTTTTTACCACATTTATCACAAACTGGTAACTTGGTTTTCTTACCATCAGACCTTTTTAAAGAATTCTTCCTTTTATCCTTCCACATCGGTCTCTTCTTCTGTTGGTTTTCATAAAACACTTGATCATCATCAAACTCCATTTCCACCTTCTCAGCACATCGAACAAGCTTTTCATAACTTTTTAACTCATGATAAGCTAATATCCTTCGATATTTTGGATTTAATCCTGAGTAAAAATGATTGATTTTACTATCAAGGTCTCGGATAAAATTTGGAGCATAACATGCAAATCGAGTGAACCTTTCTTCATAAATAGCCATTGATTCATCCTCTTGCCTCAATTACATGAATTTTTTTTCATACTAAGTCGAAAAGAATTAGGAAAATATTTCTCAATAAATATACCTTTGAATTTATCCGAATCAAGAGCATCAATCTCATCAGTGTCCCTGATATTTTTAAACGTCGACCACCGCTGATCAGCATCTCCTTCCAAACAGTAAACAACAAGACTAACCTTTTGATTGTCTGAAACCCCCATGATATCGAAAATCTTCTCTAGTTCTTTAATCCACCCTCTAGCAAGCACATGGTCAGATGATCCTCTGAATAATGGGGGATTCTTCCTCATGAAATATTCCACCACTGACATGTTCCTTTGTGGTTCATCTGGCTAATCTCGTGCATGGATACCACCACCATTTATCGCTTGATTCAACTTCACCATTACAGCAACAAACTGTTCAGTTCCAATTATGACCATCTCAATATGCTGATTCAGAAGGTAATTTCCTTCGGTATGCCTTCCAAGCACTGATTCTTGTTTCCTCTGCAGAAAACCATTCTGAACAAACATGTCTCAGATGAAGCAACATGGTAATATTCAAATGCTATATCATTTCAATTTGACCATAAAAAAATATTTTTAGATAATATTTTAATATAATTCTAACTACTACTGTTATATAAACCGCCCTTTGGTACCAACTATAAGACCCTAGAATTAAACATTACTTAATCTTGAGATATTTCAAGAATACACTTTGAGGATCTTTTCAGGTTTAGAGATTTTGAGAATTAGATCATAAATCTTGTAATACATTCCACATTTAAACAAGGTGGTTACATAAAAGATACTATTCATTTTTCCTATCAATGAAAACATATTTAAAATAAAACATGGATTCTTTCTTGACACTTCTTCGACACTATCCTCACATCATGCACTTTTCCCTTGACCTGTGAAAAATATTTAAAAAACTTGGGATGAGCATAAAAAGCTCAGTAAGGGATATAAAAATACGGAAAGATAACGTTAGTCAATGTATACCTAAGAATCAGTGAAATCATACTTCACTCATAAAACATAATCACTTTAACATACCTCATGAAATCATAAGATTTATGAATACCCCATAAAAATCACAAGACATAAAGGTAACATGAGGCATTCATAACATTATTACGTAAGGAGTAACCCTCATGGTTACATTTGGAGTAACCATCACAAAATATTCCCTAAATCTCTTTTGAGAAACCTTACCATTTAACCCCTTCTCGTTACCCAATGCATTGTAGAGCTATATCGAGCTCACCCACACTTATTTTATCACAAAACCACCCGTCTTCATAAATAAGGCCCAAGAACCATAACATAATCGTATCACATAAAACATTAATAAAGGAAAAATAACATTTCCACATTTCAGTCACAAGATATTAGAACAACACATTGATATAATAAAAACATTTTCAAAAACATTTTCAATACCAAAATAAAATAAAAGTAAAACATGGTATTTATTTTTCATTTAAAAAAAGTTAAAGCTTATAGAGGAAGCCGAAACTCAAATAATGGTCACGACGGCGGAGAGGTCGTTTTCGCCGCATACTTAAGACAAAAACATTCTCTTTTGTTGATTAGTAAAAGAATTCATATAAAAATATTCCTTTTGAATAAAGGTATACTTCAAAGGGTTTTATACACAGTATAAAATAAATATGGGTATAAAACAAAATATGTCTCAATGAAAGGAGATTGAGACGAAGTCCCTTACCTCGTGTCCAACTTGAGTCGATCATTCTTTAATCTCCTAAATAATAAAATTGAGTTAATTTATACTTTCTTAAGAACATTTTTCAAGTTCATTATTCCTAATATGTCACTTATTACCATGTTATGAAAACTATGTAATTACTTATGATAATAACATTCATTTTGTCGATCATTGGTACTTGAGTCAAAAATAAACTTCTTATAATTACAAGTTGTTCACGTGGTAAAATATACAATATATCCAGAATTATATTCAGGATGCAGATATCATATATATCATATATATCCAGAATATACATGCATTTATAATATTACATAAAATTTAGAGGTAAGAAATGAAATGCACTGTTCAAGGAGACGGTAAGCCGAACGTACGCATGAACGCTACTTTCATTTCTATTTCATATTTAATGGAATGAAATCAAAATGAAATAAAAGTATATTATAATTCCAGTATGATATCATATGTAATACCATTAACTCCATCCTTTATACATCCAACATATTCCATTAACGATTCAAATCACTTTAAGGGGGAGGTAGTCTGCAATTCCTAAAATCAAGATATCGGGTTTACCCATAATGGAAACCATAAAGGTATGAAATAAATAAAAAATACAGAATCATATAGAAAACATATATATAATATATATCATATATAAATATAGTGACATCTTAATGGCCACCATTAAAGGTGTTAAAATAAGATTGAACAATCATCTTTTTGTGAGGCAGAAATTCGCCCACCACAGAAACAGTATGTTATTTAACAATTTGACAGAGGTCTGTGTAAGTGTAAATCAAATCATTCTCATAACAAAATCCTATTATATTTTATATACTGGTGTTGTTATAAAATATAATACTAAAATGAGTTTAGGGGGTTGGAGAAGCAAAATAAAACAATAGAACATTAGAAAATACATTACCATTAAATCAGGTAACTCCCCTTGGTTTGAAACAAAAGGGTTTCTTGAAGAGATTTCTTCCTAAGGTATGGCTTCTATGATGAAGAGAGGGATGTGGAGAGATGAAATGTGCATAGTTTGGCCGATCCAATGCCTTGAGAGGTGTGGGTAAGGAGGTAGAGCTAGGGGCATTTTATAAGAGGGATGAGGGCCACTCTTGGAAAGTCATGAAAGGTTACATTACTTTTAAATGGGTTTCAGATTTTAAAGTTCCAAAATTTATATATTTCGAGGATAAGGTGATAAGGGTTCGAAATATACTCATCCAATAGGTTATTGAAAAGTTTAGGTCTAATATTTTAGGTTATCTTTTCATTTTATTTTAATCGTTCATTAATGAGATAATCGTTGCATCATCATGGTGTCATAAATAAATTAATTTATTTAATGTCTAATAATTATAAAAAAATACTATGATGTAGGAAATATCATTATATTTCTAATGACTATTTATAGACAAAGAGATAATTTACTCAGAAAAATCTAAAATTGGTTTACTTTGGTGTTACATACTTTTGTGATAATCTCATTTCTTTAAAAATAAAATGATAAAATGTCACTATCACCTAAAAGTGATTACATGGGGTCCCTAAGATGGAACAAGGAATCCCATGGTCGGACATGACACAAAAAGTATCCTTAAGACTCATTTTGAGGTCATTTTTTTTTATTATGATATTATTTAATTGTCCTTAACTACCCGATTACTAATTAATCACGATAATTAAAGATAAATATCGTCGTTACTATTCATAATGTTTAAAATAAAAAGAGTCTTAATTACAAAATTTGGACCTTTTGATTCCAAATATGGAATCAATTTTACCAAATTCCAAACACAGAAATTTTAGTAATTTATTAAAAAATAATTCACGTTGTCGAAATGAATAGCGGGATTTTTTGAAACAATATCTATGAAAATATTGGCACTTGTTTATGCCCAATTTCAAAGTGAAATTCATTACAATGACCGTCATTGGATAAAATGGTAAAAATATATTATAATTAAACTTTAAAACCAATTAAAAAGATAATCTAACCCTAAAATTAAATTAGATGAAAAAGCAGTTCTGAAGTAAAATGAAGTATTTTTTACTATTCATTAAAAAATGATCATTGTCAGAAAAATACCAAAAATTTATCCAAAGTAAATTTCAATGTACCAATTATAAAGAATAAGTTTATATTGACAAATATAGATTAGAAAATCGTCAAAAGATAGATTTAAAAATGGTTCACCATCAAAAGGTGGTAAAACGATCTTTTAAAAATATTAGAGAATTCAATTCTTAAGATTGGACTTATTCTCATTTTAAGCCTCTAACACACTATCTAATTCATAAATAGACATAGATAAGAAAATATATTATTCATTACTTACTTGGGATATTACATAGTCAAATACAAAAAACACCAAATCTCAACACATATTATCAATATAAAAATTATAAAAACTATGATCTATCAACAAGAACTTCCTTATCAACAAAACATTATAAAACTTGTCATAAACAAGGATCAGTCCCAAAAATGAGGTCTCACCTACCTCATCCAAACAAAAAGAATACTTAAACGAATGAAAATAAAGCACCACAAAAGTATCCATTTGAATAGGTGATTGGTAACTATTTCTTAATGAAAACAAAATGGACATCTCACAAACATTCAAAATTCAACACACATTTCTGAATCATGTCTTCCAACTTCTTATTTTCATGCTCTATTTGACCACCCGTTTGTCGATGTTTTGTCATACTCATCTTGACCTATGACCCCATCTACCATTTATTTCCTTATCAAACATATGCAGTAATACAAGGGTCCCTATATGAAATTATTTTAATGGAACAAAATAAATACTCAGTATCTTTTGAACATACAATCGGCCCAACTCATTCATATTGGGTAAATCTATGATCAGAATGAAATTGGGGGATTTGGTCACACGATCAATAACCACCAAAATGGTAATCCTCCCTTGGGTTGTTTGAGGTATGCTCACTATAATTAGAATGGTGATCTCATCCCACATCTATGTAAGAATATGGAGTGGTTCCAGTAATATAGAGGATTCTTAGTGATCTTCATTAACCTAGAAACATATATAACACTTTAATATGAAGTTAGCTATATACCGACTCATGTATGACCAGTATAATTGTCAATGAACATTATAAAACATCTTGGTGGAACCAATATTTATGACCTAATGGTATTGTTGTCTATGCAGCATCACCACCTTTCTCAAAAGAAATGGTTCCATAAATCAAACATTAAAGATAATATTTTCTCCAAACACAATATCCACTCACAATGATTCTCCCCACTGTCAAGAAATTTCATACAACACCGACACAACTAATCAACCAGATTATCTCATTGAATCGACACGATATGGGATGGTTTCATCTGAAGAGTAGAAAAGAACATGCCTTTACTTTTCTCCTTGGTCACTATGTGCATCAGAGTAATGATCCCCATCACAGTACACTCATCACATGACTCATTCAATGCTTTCATGTGAATTTTACAACCCAAATAATAAACCAAAACGTTACCTTTTCTGGGGTAAAGACTATATAAAAATTGATCCCCTAAAGTTAATCATCTAATCAAAATTCCCTCAAATTAAATTATTTTTCGGAGAAAATGTAGACTAAACTCATATTATTTGAATAAAATACAAAATTATCCAAAAAATGGTAATGGCGCTATGTCACCAAGGCAGGAATCACCTATTATAAAATCATACAATTGTTTTGGTAATTATATTAATTTTATTGAAGTTGGTGAGAACCCTAATCCACCACATGTCCATCCTATATCAATAGACACTCAGGACCCATACCTGAAGAATTGCAATAAACCACATATCCCTTTCTAGATTCATGAAATATAAAAAAAGTAGAGATGTTCAAAAAATTATTCACCTCCTTAAATAATCCTAAAACTCTAGGATCCATTAAAATTTTACCCCTTTTAGGGTGATCACCGTCATGGATGAAGCGATCCGAGAGAAACCCCAAACAAGCAATCTATAATACCCTGGTAAGCTGAAATATCTCTTTATCTAAAAAATATATTTTTCTTCCCCAATGAAAACACTACACTGACAATCCTGGGTCAAATAAAACCTTATGTTCCAAGATCCAATGGTCTTTAAACATCACCTCCATAATCCAGAAGTTTCACATAAAAAATATATCATAGAGACAACGATACTAAAGTGTTCCAAATTCAATCCTTAAATACTTCTCATGCTCCTCCTTAGTCCTAAAATAGACCAAGTTGTCATGAATGAATACATCAAAAAATGAATTGAGGTTCTGGGGGAAAACATTGTTCATATGATCCAATAACATTTCTAGATAATTTGTGAAACCTTATGGAATAACCAAGTACTCTATCACTCTATACCTATTTCTGAAATATGTTTTCAGAACATCCACCTCTTAAACCCATACATGGTCATAATTGGAAATCATGTTAATGTTTTAAAACCACCTTCCCACCTTAAATTGACTGAAAAGTTCCTAAATTTGGGGAATGGGATATTTGTTCCTCATCTTAAACTTATTCAAATTCTGGAAATAAATTCACAATTGGAGAGATCCAACGACCTTTTTCTGGAGAAAAAAACTAGGTGGACCAATGCGAGATGCTAGGGGGAATAAGTCCATTGAATTCTAAATTTTCCAAATTTAACTATACTTTCCTGAAATTAAAGGGGGACATATGGTATGATGGAAGTGATATTGGATGTGTTCCCAATGCTAAATCAATGGACAACAACACATCCCCCTCTGAAGGAAACCTTGAGAAATCCTTTTGAAAACCACTGGGAACCCATCCACCACATCCGTTAATACACCGTTAGGAGAACCATCATTGTCCTCCAATGCGAATAATGAGATCTAGAATGAAATATTTCCAAATTATGGAAGTTAAAGTCATGCATGTCCTTACCAAGGATCCCATTCACCTTGAAAAACCTAGTTACTCTCATCATGTACCACAAATCTCAATATCCTCCAATACCAGTTGATGTGTATCTGAAAATGTGCCATCCAATTCATAAATAGGATCAAATAAAATAGGTCTATCACTAAAAATAACAAATACTATTCCTATAAAACCCCAAACATTTTTTGTGAAGAAGATGGACACCTAACATCCTACTCTCAGATCTAACCAAGAAATATTACCAACTCCATTTCAAATATAATAAGCTCGGTATAAAACATTAACACATCAAAAAGTACATAAGAAATAAAAAACAAAATAAATAATATCAATCAAAACAATATCTAAAAATAAGTAATAATACCAGTATCTAAAAATCTCACAAAACCTGGATCTGATTCCACTGGTGCTTGATCCACTATGTGGAGTTTCCTCATCTAAGTCTGACCCTGAGAACAACCACTTTCTTGAGACTCATCCCTGAACTGAAATTTCTAATATGAATATCTAATCATACTACCACGAACTCTAAACTGAAAAACTATTGTTCGGAATGGTTTTGGAAAGTGTTTCATCTATTTATAAGCCACCGATCGGACTGCACTATGATATAGCACACCATTCTGAAAAATCATAGCATGTTCTCCCTAACTTTGTATAGATGATAATGTTTAGGTGGAGATGAACATATAGGTCCCATGTTACATACCTTCCCACACTAATTTAACATGACTTACCTAGAATCAGAAGACATAGACAATGATATCCATTATTAATGTTCTAATTTACCACATCCATTTTTCATTTTTTCATCAAGCTCCATCTTATTCTCCAACAAACTACCATTTCCCTAAATTGATACTACTCTAGAAAATCTACTATTTTATCAATGATCCATTTCTACTATAATGGAATGATCAACTACATCATAATTATTTTTTATCATGAATATGAAAGAATTAGATATTATTTCTAGCCACGACCCTATTT
Source organism: Viscum album (assembly GCA_963277665.1). Lineage (NCBI taxonomy): Eukaryota > Viridiplantae > Streptophyta > Magnoliopsida > Santalales > Viscaceae > Viscum > Viscum album. The sequence goes on along the minus strand of OY728141.1, from coordinate 1,048,090,479 downwards.
CAATCTTCTAATCCTTTATCAACCCATTGGTAATGATGTCGGGAGCATACCGTACCAACTTTGAAAAGTGGTTAGTGTAATCCATCATGGTCCATTATCCCTCACAAATCATCATATTCTTTTTAAATTTGGAAAAGTGAAAAATAGCAGGACAATAAAACTTTTTAGAAATGATATTTAAGTCCTTCCTACCGATGTACTTATGTTTTTTAGTTTTCACCACTGAGTCCCACCACTTTTCACCGGGGTATTCCAACATAAATGAATCACATTTCATTATAAATACCTCCATAGTATCAGGAATGTTGAATAGGTTATCTATCTTCTATTGAAAATCCTCTACTTCCTGAAGTTCAATGTTATCTAGGAAAAAAGGAGGGTTGTACATGAGGAACTATTGAGTGGTGTCTTTTCCAAACCATGATTTGGCTTTTATATCCTATGTAGGACCACACACTTCTAATTTTCCCAAAGCATTCATATCATGAAACACTACTTCAACAACCTCTAATCAATTCATGATGAAGAATTCTCTCCAACCAGTTCCCAAGGTTTTACATGCATTCCCCATGGTGGATTTTTGTTTCAATAATTAATAACTAGAATAAAAACCATCAATATAACCATTCTAAATAATTTCAAAAAGAACAAAAAATAAAAATAGTTTCATAAATAAAAATGAAACCAATATATTAAAATAAAAAGACAAAAAACCCCACTCTACCCACACCAAGTGTCCATATATTGTCTGCAAACGGTACGTCTCACCTGGAGGATAATTAAAATAAAATCCCAAAATCCCACGGCGACTCGAGTCTTATCACGAGGTGTGTTGGCTAGGTACCCCATTCAGAATAAGAACAAAAATCCATGAGAATACTATATCCATTATACATAGACACTTTCCTAAATAAAATGACCCATTAATAGAGTAACCTTCTCTTATACTATATTTTCACGTACCAAGCTAGGGTGCCATCAGAACTGATACACGAACCAATACATGGCACAACCCAGAGAATTATAAATCCCCAAGGCCTATAAACTAGTGCATGTGTATAAAAATTACACTTTGGATTGATTTAATTCATTTACACAATCATAACAAAAAAATCACAATAACTATTAACCATAACCAAATGAGGTACAAAATGTTCAGATTCAAATTTTACATTTTTAATCAAAATGAAATGTTCAAAAATGGAAAGGGAACCAAAAAACTACCTCGAAACCCTCCATGTAATAAGAGGGACATCAGCAACAATCCACCACCACCAAAAACTACATGAATTAGAACACTAGAATCTAGACCCACCATCACCATGATATATCTTGCCTTTAACTTAGTCATACATAACAATGTCTATATAAAACCAAAGTTGTATGTAGGGTGTGACAATAATCTAAGTAGGATCCCACCAAAATAAAAATATTTCATGATATAACATTATAGGAACAACCAACATGCTTCTTTATAGAAGAATATTTGAAACATTTACAGGATAACATTTTCACAAAAACATTCTAAATAAACACATTTTATGAAAATACCATTGTCAGAAATAATATTTATTGATATTAAAGTATACAAAAGGTCAACCAAATACCATTGGATATAACCATATAACATAGTAATCATATTATAAGAGAGTACCATGGGAAAACGCCTATAGTGATATAGAATAAGTGGGACCTTATGAACATCATACCCCAGTTATAAAAATCCTCCAACTCAACTACATATATCATTATCATGAATGAGCCACTCGAGAGGATCTCATCCAAAGTTCTAGTGGTCCAACAATGTTCTCATGCCTGATCATCTAGAGTTGATCTCATCCAAATTTCTATTGATCTCCAATCATATCACATTTTTTATTATTGTTTTATCATAAATCCTTCTAGATGAATTTGGGCCATGCCACTTCCAATTCAACTAGAGTACTATGTATTGTTTTCCCACCTAGATATCATGGTTTCCCTTCATGATCATATTCCGTTTCCCATATAATATAAATAATAACATTCGTGTAAACTTTACAATAATAACATTCACACATGGAATTCACCCCTTTAACATTTTTACATTGATCCATTTATCTAAAATTTACAAAGAAACCACCTTTTTCTATAAAAAAACCACATTCTATTTTACACACACGCCAAACCCATTGGAAATACATTTCAAACACACATTATATATTTTTTAAATCCATTTAAAAACATAACAAGAAGATAAAATATGAAATTTAATCATTTCCATTGGAAAATCACCATTAAAATTAATACACACATAATTTTTTTATGACATGGTTAATATCACTTTCATAATTCAAAGACACATTTATGTTTCTTGAAGATGTATCCAATATGAAACGTAACCCCATTTCTCTTAGAAATTTCACTTTGAACAATTTTTCAAACGTAAAGATCATTTAAAACACATATCACGCCTTCCATAAAAGTAATAAATCATTTTCAAGAAACAAAACAACAAAGAACATAATAAATATGAATAATTTCTTCTCAAAAACCAACTTACATCACATATTCATGTCAAACCATTTTCAAATCATTTTTTTACCACAAAATAAATCCATCAAACACATTAAATTCACTATGAGTGCTTATTAAAATCATCTAATAATTTAAAAGAATGGAACAACCTACCTAAAACATAAAAACATTCTAAAATTGGTGTGAAACTACAACCAAAACACCACAAGGCCCTATAAAGTAAAGGTCGAACAGTAATCATCAATAAATTCCCACACAACACAGGATAGAAACTTATTTAGGTAAAACATACTGCTATAAAATATGTACTCAATAAATTGGGAAGAAGAACCCTAAAAGGGGGTAAAATCAATAGGAAATGAACATTATTGATGTTTATTTGAAAAACTGGGATTAAAACCACCCAATTATAGAGGTTCAAAGGCGTTAATAAATTAGAGAGGAAGATTCCAAGGAAAAAACCCTGAATGGCGTTTATGGGAGGTTATTTATGGTTAAGAAATAAAAAAGGTAATTTTTATCTTCTTAGTTACCCGGACAAGTCGCATGGTTTTCCTACGTAATTCTCAAATCAATGCGGATATCTTGTGCTCACCTCTATCAAAGAGGGAAATGTTGTATGGTTAACCAAATCGTTTTCCAATCTATTCTACAACAATGTGATCTTCAATGTCCAAAATTCACATTTTCCATATGGTTTCTTGGGAAATTGTGCATAGTTTCTTCTAACCGTGCACCAAACTCCCACCACCATCTTTCAAGCCCAAAATCAACATTTTTCATTAAAAACTAATTGATAAAAGAAAGATAGAAAATAAATGGTTGAATAAATTAAAACTAAAATCATGGATTTGATAGCCTAGATTAGGTGTAAGAGTTTAATATAAAGAGCATTGTCAAATTCATTCCATAATAATGTTATCTAACCTAGTTCACGTAATACACCCAAGGTTAAACAAGATAAGAAATGGAAAAGAACAAGGATGTAACCAAGGAACCTAATATATATATTAGCCACAACAGATCCAAGAAATATATCAAAAGAATCAAATAATAGTAAACAAGGGTTAATATAATTTTATAATGATAATACAAGATAGAAGAGTATCAGGTTCTATGGTGGGCATCAATAAAGGAAACCGACATCCTTGAATCGAAATGGCATCCACGAGTGCTCAAGGGATTCCCTCATGAATCCAAAAGTAAACTCAAGTTATACAAATCAAATAAATATGCCAAGGTTCATATACAACAAGCATATAATTAATTCATATTTTAACTATGCCATATAAAACATCATCCATTTAAAAAATCAAAGGGCTATTCCTTTCCTTCTATACAAGTGACAAGACATCTCAAGACAATGTAAAATTTATAAATCATTTTGTTCATAATGATTTAATATGGTTCACTTTGATACCTTAAATTAAACATGGAAATGGGTGTTATGAATTTAAAATTGAGAAATTCAATTACCATCCATTAGGCCAAGTCGAATATATACAATATACATTCCATATCCAATTAATAGTAATTAAAAAAGTGAAGCACTTAACTTTTGAGGGAAAGTGAGGAGAAAACACAGTTCTATACATTTTTCATATCACAATTCATATAATCCAAGGGTATTACCATTATAAGGGTCATTCCACAGACTCTAATGGTGGAGGTATCAGTTCAAAACAAACTATTAAGATATAACTGGACACCCAGGTTATAATTATGGAAATCGACCTACTTGGGGTGGATGGCGTTGTAGATATGACAACCAAAAATGAATAATATATATTGAATGGGTATTATGACATGATTATAACAACAACAATCAAGTAGTATTAAATAGATGGTGATGTCAGATGAAATCTATATAACCACACGGTAATCGGTAAATGAAAAATCATGGGTAGTGAGTTCTGGACCACCTACCTCATACTCGTACAACTCTCCTCATTTAGTATCATATTTTAGTTTTGAATGGATTGAAATAAATTTAATTAAGGGTTCAGTGACTTCCACTTAAGGAATATTATACTACATAAAAATAGAGTTATCAATGAGATGAAAACAACAAAAGATTAAAAGGGAATCAATAACGTATCAGTGTGGATCCAACGTGACTAATGAATCGTTGATCAATCTCTGAATGGATGATTGTAATTAAAATGAAAAATATTCCTTTAAATGTGTTCATAATGGAGTAAACAATAGTTTTATATTGGCTATTAATCTTAAAATCTTGGAGGGGTGTGTTTAATTATATTTTTATATTCATTATAGTAATTTCCGCAAACAACAAAACTCACATAGTTTGGCCACACAGTTTTCCAAAAACATTTTCCAATAATTCACGGTCAGCTGTAGGAAGGTGTAACCTGAAAAATTAGTTAAACTAGACACCAACCATGAAAAAACCCTGTACAATCTCTCTAATGTTTTTTCACGGTCGTGCGGCCCAAATCACAAGGCCAGATCAAACCATGCGCCCTTCTACGACTCACTGTCCATCCCTACTGGTTAAAACTAACCATATAACCAACCTCCCAATGTTTATTATACCCATGAGACATGTATTTTAACCAAAAATATTGTTTCTGTGATATTAAAAATCCTCGAAGGCCCATGATACATTCATGAAGAGATTAAAAATCTAAATCATGTTCATAAATGAAGATTATACCATAATTGAAAAAGATTTGTAATTGGGTAAAAAGTGTGTTATTACAACAAAAATACATCATAAATATAATATGTATCATATAAAAATCGTTTTTCCATCCAAATCATCAACTGTGATAGGTGGTAATCAAAAAAACAACATTATTCGGTGTGGCGGTAGTTCTTCTTACATAAGAACGACACGTTCCTTACAAATTTGATAGAATTGTGTGTGATTTTATGTCAAACCCTCATAATTAAAACATATCAATTTATTTAGGATATAGATATTATATAAATATGAGATAAAAATAATTTAATGGGTTTAAGGATGAAATAAAAAACAAATGTTATTAGTTGAACATTACCTCTTCTTTGGGTATCTCCTTTTGATTTGCAAAAAAGACTTCATTGGTTGGATTTATGCCCTATATAAGCATTGTAATATGAATTTATTAAATTTCACAGTAGATTTGAATAGATTTTTTTCTGGAAAAAATATGTTATGAAGTGTGAATAAAAGGGGAGATATGTCCTCTTATAAGAGAGGGAAGGGGCACTTTTGGAATTTCTGGAAATATTAATTTATAATAAATTCAATATCAATAAAAATACATCAAGAAGGAATTTGATTTTGAATATAAGATTATATGAGGTTTCTATATCAACAAAGAAATATTTTACACATTTTTTTGATATTATTTTAAATTTATCCATTTTTATTGACCCTTTGTTATGCCATTTTAATTTTAACTATAATAAAAAAATTTGTAATATTAGGATGATGTAATTTTTACATATAATGAATAAATTGGAAAATAACTAGAAAAATTAAGATTTTTACGACCATATAACTTCACATAATAATTATTTAATATTATTAGGTTTTTTACAGAATTTAATATAATAACGTTTTCAAAAAATTTCATAAGTGTCAATTTTGATACAATTCATAAAATTTACTTTATAAAAATCAATCCTGTATGATTTAATCTAAACAATTTATTTAATACAAGATAATATTTCATATTAACATATAATTTTTTTGGATCACCTTAATTAGATAAATTTTTATATATTTTAATATTGCTAATATCATTTAATTTATTGTTAAACCAATTGATTAATTAACACATCATAAATTTGTAATTATTTATGAAAATTGCTTCTTCGCTAACCTTTTTTTGAAAAAAAACATTTAAATAAGGATAATAGATTTCATAATAATATATGTAGTAAAAAATCTTCTATTTAGAAAAATATTAACAATATAATACATATTTAAATAAAGAGTGTCACATTTTTGTCAATGTCTTTGTGTTTATTGACATTTAACTCATTTTCATGCAAAACATTCGATTAAATTATTCTATTTTTTATTTTAATGTGTTAAGGTTTGATGAAAAACATCCTATAGCATATTATTAGGTGATCAGATTTGTTTTATATTTATAATATTATTTTTACCCTTATTCACTCAATTTACACTTAATCGTGGTAAAAATAAATTATTAATGCCACTATTCATATTTTCAAAAAACTAAAGGTAAATATCTAATAAATATCAACATTAGGATTAAAAATATGGAATCTATTGTTTATAATTCAAAACACATAATTTTTTAATTTTTTTTATATTTATCTCGATGATATAACAAGAAAACATGGTTTTAAAGCAAAAATGTTCGAAATAATGAATTCTTCTATTGTTAAATATAATGTGAAATTGATTCTAATGATCTAAATTGTATGGAATAAAAGATATTTTATATAATTATACTCTAAAAGTAATAAAATATAAAATTTTACACTATGAATTATTTTGATGAAAATGATTTTTCAATTAAAATTCAATATTATTCACTATTCATCAAAACTAGTAACATATCAAAAAATACCAAATATTTATCAAAGTAAATTTTGGTATCGTGATTTTTATATAATTTTTTTAAGTTCTTCAATATTTAGAATTAAAATGGGTTCTCTGTTATAAGGTGGTGAAATTTCCATTTTGAAAAATACATAAATTTATTCAAAAAATTTGATTTATTATCATCTTATGACTTTAAATATATTTCACAATATTTCAAAAAGATATTTAATCTTTAAAATATAAATTTTACTAAAACATTTTACCTATAATGGTTTGTGTAATTTATTAAGATAAAATGGTGTTTTTAAATAGAAAAAAAAAATTTCTTATAAAAAGTGTTTTTATATTTTAAAATTTTTCTTAAATTCATTTATTGCTTATTGATAACCCAAATGATTAGTTTTATATTAATGTTTAAATGATATTTTCATAATTTATTTATTAAATTTTTTAATTTCTACTCCAAAAAATAGGTGGTAACTATAATAGTAATTAAATAACAATATTAAAAGTATATTTTAGTTTGGTAAAACTAAATATTATATATAACACAAGATATCAAAAGAACACGACATGGTGTATAACACCAACTAAACATTATGTTTCGTGCAATTAAATAAAATCTAAGTGTTGCATGTAGTGCAACCTTGACTTGGTGTCATGTAAAAATAAATAATAACATGGTGTGTTCATTAAAAAAATTCTATATTCAAAATTATGTGAAATAAAAATTGAAATTATTAAAATAATTGAGAAATTAATACTTCACAAAATATCAGGGTGTAAGATTCTCTTTTATTTGATAAATTCTACACAGTTCTTCCTACATCATTATTTACATATAAGAAACAAAATCTTCTATCCTACATGGACTCCACTACTTTAACACTCAATTCCCTCCATCCTTCTCTGTATTGGTGATTCCGAGAGTTCATTAAGGTTGATTTCACTACTAGAAATGTGGGTATTAGTGACCACTAAAATTCATCGCTAAATCCCTTTAGCATCCACTAAATGGTGGATGTTTTTGGATTGTTGCAAAATCCTTAAGCATCCACCATTTGGAAGACACTAAAGATCCCCCACAAAAACCTGCAATTTTTGGTCTTGGATCCAGTGGGTGATGTGGGTGACACGATGAGACGGGGGAGGTTTGCTACAACCTTACTTCGCCAGCAATGGTAGATGCACAATGGCCAGAGTGTGTCTGGGTACATTAAGGCCGGTCAGGGTGTGGTGAGGGGATGTTGGGGGGATACTATAGGGATACTAGTAGGTACCCATGGTTTGTATGTGTTGACCATCAATGACTAAGGAGATGCTATGGGCGGCGACGAGTGGCGACAAGCAGTGGCAGGCGGTGGGATGTGTTGCAGTGTATTTTTGCGAAGAAGGCAAGCGGGAAGGCTGGAAAAACCCTGATGTTTTTCATTTAAGTATTAGGGACTGCTATTTGTATATTGCTAATACCCCCTTTAGTGACTACCAAATGGTGGTCACTAATATTGAATCAAAAAACTAGTGGGATTTTTCCCGCCTTCCCGCTTCTATACTAGCAACCGCTAAATGGCGGTTTCTAGTAACCCTTTAGTGATTGTTAAAAGGTAGTTTCTAATAATCTTCCACTCCACCATGCACAAATGATCAAAATTCTAGTAGTTTGTTAGTAATAATTTATTGTGATAACTAATTAGGAATAAACTCAATATCTTTTACGAATGTTTTCAACCCATTTTTTTATCATTTAAATATTTTCTATCAAATTCAATGTTGATTATGTTCCTTATTGTTCCCACAATTGACTTAAAAAAAATTGTAGTGTGAGAAAAAATAATCATAGTGGGGAACCACGTAATCATGAAAATTATCTTATATGATGTGTCAATCATGATACCTTATTTTCAATCTATGATAAATATTTTATCTGAGGTTATTTGTTAAAATTATTTAATTCCTTCATGATGGATAACAAAGTGTTTGTGAATTTAACAAAGTATTTCCATGGGGGTTTCGAATCGGTTTTATATTAAGATCCATTTTTGTGTACCTGGTGATGATAGAGTCTACCTCAATTATCATTTTTCAGAGTTACTGACCCTTTGTACCTCTAACCCCAAACCACATACATATGTGGTGTTGAGAGGGGGATGTAATTTCATGGAAACCAATTTCAATATATATTACCAAAAATAAATTAATGTTGTCTATACATTGACTCATCCTTTGACTTATCCGAAGACATGTCCTTAAGTATGTCACAATATTATTCTCATCCTTTTTTCCAAATATTTTATAAACAAATCATATAGTATCAATAGTGAACCTCACTTTTCATACATTAACATTTCATCACTTTTACTGAATACATAATACATTACACACAAAAATCCCAAATCTAGTATTAGTCTAGTGCCTTTGGAAAACTGGGAACATCAACAGGGGTACATAAGTGTCCTACATTATCTCCCATTAGGTTCTTCTTGAATAGAACCCATCTTAGACATATCAGTCATACTACATATGTTCATAACCTAAGGGGAGTAAATATAAAATGGTGTGATCTTAGAGGCTCAATATGGGTAAACAAGGGACACATGTAAGCATAAAATGATCACTAGGGTATGATTATTTGACCATTAAATTAGAAGATCATTCCCTAGATTTCATAAAATAGTAATCATGAATCATGGTATAAATCATGGTAGTTCACAATTCATGTATAACAATGAAATAAAGAACATAATCCTTTAAATCATAATAATGAAATAATAAATTGATTTTTTAAGTGCATGGGAATATAATATTATTTCTATAGTAGTAAAGGAATCTATTCCATTACCATCTTGGTAGTATGGTTTCACTAATCATACCATTTTGGTAGTCATGGTTCACTCCCATTGCCATCCTAGTAGTACAAGTTCACTCCTCATATCTTCTTGGTAGTCATGGTTCACTCACATGGCCATTGTAAAAGTCAAGGATTAGTCCCAATACTATCTTTGTCTATCTCATGAGATATAAATATATACCCAATGCATTGGTGGGAGATATAGGGCCCACAAATATCATAATGAAATCAAATATATCTGTTACACAAAATCATAAAAAATAATATCTTGACCCATGAAATTAAATGGGTATCATATGCATATAATCATATCATAAAAAGTTAAAAAAGATATAAGTTTCTTAATCAATTCATAAAAACAATAACCCATGAAAATAATCAGGATTTAGAACTATATAACTCATAAAAGAGAAATGAGTTTCATAAATATAATTCCATCAAAACTATTCCAAGAAAAATATGGATTGAAACATTCAATCACATCCCATAAAGGCATAAGTAACACCAATAGATGTTATCTTATATGGGAAATAATTCTAAATGATCTTTGAAAAAAATTTATTGAGAAAAATATCTATTATTATATGGAAAAAGATTTTTTAAAACATATAACCTTTTAGAAACCATTTTCATTGAAATAAAAAAAAGAAATTATAAATGAAGATCTTAATTTTTTTAAGATATTCTTATAAAAATATTCTTCAAAAATTATAATGAAATAATGAAAATTCAATGAAATTTTTTTTCTGGAAAATAAATTAAAAAATTATAAATAATTAAGGAATTTTTTTAAAACCTTTTTAAATTAAAATACATTAAAAACATAAAATAAATAATGATAAAATTCTGAAAATCTTTTCATTCAAAATAATTTGAAAACATATAAAGAAATATAGAAAATGTTTTGAAAAAAAATTCATTGAAAATACATTAATAACATATATCAAATTTTGAAAATTTATAGATAAAATTTTTATATGAAATTTTTTTAAAGAATGTTGAAAATGTTCTAAAGACCATTTTCCCTTGAAACTTATAAAATAATATTGAAAAAATTTTGGAAACCATTTTATAGAAAAAAGTATTAAAAAATTATTTATATAATATTCGGAAAACAATTTCTTGATAAAAAATAACTACATATTCATGTAAAGGAAGATCCAATTGTATGACAATCATAACAGTGGGTAAATTCGTATGTGCCGAACATTCATTTTGCATCATCAAAAGTTTATAAATTTCCATTGATCATAAAACAAAAAGAATATTCCTTTTTAAAATTTATTTTTCTAAATTGTAAATTTTTTTACAAATATCATTTAAATATCAAAGGATAATATAAGAATATTTTTTGGAAAGCATTTAAAAAATATGGTTTTTATGGAGCAATGATTTCCATCCAAAGAGAGATGTAAACTCAGACTTTCATAAAAATAATTTTTTATCATATTTTGTACTAATGAGTATAAAAATTGTACATATACTAGGATATAACATTAATTAAATGAGGGTAAGAAAATATTTACATTTTAAGAGAGATGGATCATAATATTTCATCAATGAAATCATAATACAATAAATTCATGATTAATGATTTGATTGTTTCAATAACCAATTACCACTTTGTAACTTTTCCTAATACTCCCTATTTTAGAATATTTTATTACATGAATCATAAAAAATCATAAAAATAAATACATTAAGGTTATAAAATTTTAAATGGATGTATATACCCTATAAAAATGAATGTTGGTTCATAAAAGAACATGTGTGTTAAAGAAGAAAAATTGAGACAAAACTATTTTACAGATATGGTAAATTTTAAAATTGAGACCCCTAAAATAATGATCATCGTATGCATATGTAAATACTGATATATTTAATAATAATAATATATATAATATGTTAAACAGTAGTATACATACCTTATACCTAAAATTAGTTGTGAATAAGAAAGGATTCTCAAAAAAAATAAAAAGGGAGATCTAATTCCCTTACCTTGTGTCATTGCTCCCATTATACTCGTTCAAACCTCTAGTATAATACATATATATTTGTTATAAATATTTTAAAGAATAATTATATTATATCTAAAACCATATATTGTTTTATTTTGAAATTATATTAACGACTTGTTAACTATTTCATGGTATGGTTATTCTTTAAGTAATATTTGATTTGTTTTTCGCTTGTGTTATATTTTTTTTATCTTTGGTCCTTATATATATATAATTATTCTATGACTTTAAAACATGATATAAATATCATGTATATTATTTATATTTTTATTATAATAATCTATATAATATATAACTACAAATTGGATTACATCATTCATGTAGACGGTAGGTCATATATACGCATGAAATTTTTTTACGTTTTATTATTACATTGAAAGAATGAATGAAAATGAATTATTTGTATATATTTATATAATATCATTAAATTATAATTATTTTTTCTTATATATCATATAATTTCACTAAACAAATCTTTAATACATTCCATGTATTGTGTGAATTAATCACATCACTTTTACGGGGAGATAGTCCGCACTTCTCAAAAGAAATTACAATATTTACACAAGATGGAAATCATAATAGTATTATCTAAAAACAAATAATAAGTATAAATAAATTAAAAAAATCATAAATATCATTTAAATATATAGTTTCCATCAAAATTTCCACCATGATATGCAATAAAGAAAAAATGAACAATCATTGTTTTGTGAGGCAGTGGTTTACCATACTCATAAACAATATATTCTTTACCAATTAGACAGATGTGTGTGTAAGTGATGTCAAAAAATTATCATAAAAACATCATATTATATTAAGGATACATTTGGTGTTATACATTAATGGAATATCTTTATTTTAGGGGGATTATAATGGAAGTAAAATAAAATAACGTGAGGAAGAATGTTACCTCTTATTGAGGTAAATTCTTTTTGGTTTTCACCAAAGGTATTCATTTGATTGATTTCTTCGCAAGTGGAGGCTTCTAGGATTAGGAGAGGGATATTGAGTAGTTTTTGGGGAAGATCATGATATATAAAAATTATCATGATAGGTATGAGGGAGTGGGAGGAAAAAGATGTACATTTATATTTTAGGAGGAGTGGCACTCTTGTATATTTTGGTAAAGAGAATTACACCCACGTTTTTTTCATGGAATGTGGCTCCCATAATGGTCAAATTTAGATCCAAAGGATGATAGGGTCTATATATGGATAGATAATTGATCTTGGATAAGATTATAGGTTATTTGGGCCTTATATATTATGTTTTAGTCCCTTATTAAGAATAGTTTTATATTTATTTTTTTAATAAATTTTAATTACTTTTACTGATAATTTCTCTCAAAAAATAATTTTACCTTAATAGTCATTATAAAATGTAATGATTCCAAATATGAAATCCATATTGAAAAATTTCAATCACTAATGTGGTATATATTAATTTAAATTTATTCCAATAGATGGTATGACAAAATAGGCTATAAAAATTTATTTAACCTTAGTTATAAATCATGTGAAATATCATGTTATATATAAAATTAAATATTTTCACTATTCATTAAAATAAAACAATTTCTGAAAAAATACCAAAACATTACCACAGAAAATTTTTTATGTTTTGCCTTCAAAAATGATGTTAATTTAGACATATATAATCCATAAAGGTTAAAAAAATATGGATTTAAAATAGGTTATCCATTAAATTGAGATAACAATCCAATAATAAAAATATTGGGTTTGTTGTTATTTTATGTATATCAAATATATTAGATGAATACAAAAAATATTTGATTGAATATATATCATACATATTACATCAATACAACTCACTAATTATAATAAATTTATTTTATTTTTGTAAAATAGATTTGGGATCATAAAAATAATAAAATTTTCCATTATATTCAATTGATTATCAAATTCATTTATAAATTATTTTTAACCTATAAATTCATATTATTTTAGTGTAGACTATATAATTTAATATATTGTTTAATAAAACTAATACGCAATAATTTAATACCTATGTTATGTCATATTATATTAAATTATTAAATTTTAATAATATATTATTGTTCGGTAAAACATGATTTCCTTGTTACACAGGCCATCAAGGAAGGTAGTTATTCCATGTAACGTAATATAAACTCAGTGTTCAATGTAGAGAATTATAAAATTTATATTCCTTATAGTGCATGATTAACTTGGAGATGACTATAACACAAGACAAAAATAGTAATTTAATATAAATTGAATTATTTTCAGTGTTTCATCAAATTTAATATATCATAAAGAAATAATCATTTTGAAAAAAATAATAATTCCCAAAATCTCAGACTCTTATATTCTACCACACTTAAAATTAATATCTTACGTGAAAATCATTTGGTTTATAAATGGTTTAATACTTGAAAGTTTGATTTATTCAAACCCACATCATAAAGATAAATACCAAGACATTCCATAAAATAGGAATGTTGTAAGCACAATAGTTACCCATAATAATATATGACTAGGATTCTACATAGGACAAAATAGTTTGGGAATGAAGAATGGACATGAATGAAAAGGATAAATATTTAGTGGGAGTTATTAAGGCCATCAATCAAAAATAAGTGAATGATCGAAGAAATTATTATGTCCTGAAATTCATAAATCTATAATGATTTAAAATTCCATCGGTTCAAAAAATTAATGTATTAGGACAACACATTTTTATCACTTTCTTAATGTTGAGTAATCTTTTTAATGACCATGAATTTATGCAAATATACATACTTGATATATTTATAAAAAAAAATTCCATTCTTTTGTTACGATATTATCTATTTATAAATTATCCTTCACTTTATGAAATATATGTCCATAAATTATCTTTAATTCCTCAAGCGCAAAAATAAACTTTTACCATATCTTAATTCCCAAAAAAATTTGAAATGTATAACTGTTTCACTCTAACTATATTTAATAAAAATTATGGTTAATACATTAATCTTTAAAATAAAAGTAACACTACTGTTTAATCATATATATTTATTCATCAATAATATAATTATACATTAACCAGGACATCATATAGGCTCGTGGTTGGAGTGAAACCCTTATCATCCTTCAGGCATGGGTTTAAGAATTTGGGTCTTGTTGTAGATGATTTGTTTCCACCATAAATACATAATGTAATTTTCTAAACCCATACTAATAATTTCCAAAATATATTAGATGGACATCCATTAAATATGGTTAATCACTACATGGAATTTTAACCATGATTTTCAATAAATTCTTAATACATAAATACTCCCTCTAATGTTTAAATTAATCTTTTCATGAATGGTTAACCATATAACCCTTATGAATGATAAAAATACAATGCTTCATAAATAAATCCCTAAAATAATATTAACATTGATCTTTTATATATCACAATGTACCACATTTTTATCACTTTCCAAAAATGTGAGTACCCTTATCTTATATTTTCATAAAACAATGTTATAACATGAATTGCAATTTATACTTTTTGAAAACATGCATGCTTCCTTATTTAAATGATTACAGGATACATTATTTAAATCCAATAATTGGTAAACTTTGTCCTTGATGACATAGAAAACATTTTCATTGATCAGTTCCTGGTTAATTCATAGAGTCCAATTAATTATTCATATCAATTATATTGTTATCCAAACATCATTATCTCAATGTTAGGCATTAATTAAGGGTTACAATCCTGCAATCAAAATGATACCTTTCCCTGAAATCACTTTTCTATGTATTAATCACCATCTGATGTGTACTATTCACACATTAATAAAAAATTATACTAAAAATACTTATATATTTCATGATTTATATAACATAATACTTGAATTCCATAAAATAAATTTTTCATTAATTGAAACTAATTCTTAAACCATTACTCAGGCCTTATAAACCTATTTTTTGATACCTTGTTCCAAGAATATTAAATATGAATCATGTATTATGGATCCTCAACCTTGATATAATCATGCATCTTATGTTTATTTTAAAAAATATTGATAGAAAAACACATACCATTCACATGTCATTTCTGTCCTATTTATCTTTATTAGTATAACCAATACTTTATCACCTTTCTAATTAAATTTATGATATTTTTACATGGTAATATAATTATCATAATTCCCAAATAGTCCACATCTAAAAAATTAAATGTTAACTATGTTCTTTCTAGTTCTCTTTAATGGATAAAACCAGAATGAAAAGTGTGAAAAACATTTATCATATAGGGATACCATATAATCGTGAACAATTACTTATTGGGTGCCTAAATTATGAATTCTACTTCTTTAATATTTTAAACCATATTTTTATCCTAGATTCTATATACTCATACTATATTTTAATAAATAATGATTGTTTGTAATGAGTTTTTGAATTCCCAAATCATATCTATCAGGGAGTGTTAAACTAGGTATGCAGCAAGGCCTGTTGTCCTGTAATTATTTATGCCAAGTCCAAAAAGACATAACTTGTAAGATTTTAAAACCCTAGGTACATATTTGGTAGAGCCACATCCATTTTTAGTATCTAAATATGGATGTATTTCAATGAATACACTATCTATATCATTTACCAAAATTGGAGGTCATTTTCCTAAATGTTAACTCGTCATTATACATATCCTTAGAGACATCGTTAGACC
The DNA here is from genome assembly GCA_963277665.1 of Viscum album. NCBI lineage: Eukaryota > Viridiplantae > Streptophyta > Magnoliopsida > Santalales > Viscaceae > Viscum > Viscum album. The sequence goes on along the minus strand of OY728141.1, from coordinate 1,048,073,876 downwards.
TATCATTATTAATATACCTAGGGATGTCATGAATTTATTATCAACCTAGTTTCCAAATACTAACTATACCATTGATTTCAAACCAACTATAAATACCCACACTTTTCATTCATTATCATTACATGACTTTTACGGAACACTTAATTCATTAAACAAAAAAACCCAATGATCTAATTAGTCATTGACATTGGAAACCTGGAAACATGAACACTCATACATAAGTTAGATACATTATCTACTACTAAGTTCTTCTTACCAGAACACATATTATAAAAATCAAAAAAAATACATGTATTCATAACCTGGGGAAATGAAACATGAAAAGGGGTGAGTTTAGAAGCTATTTATAGGAAAACAAGTGACACATGTTAGCATGAACATGAAAATATAGGTATGATAATGTGATAAAAATTTAGAAGATCACGCCCATCATATCATAAGAACATAAAGATGAATCATTGGAAAAATCTAGTGAGTTTATAAGATTTGAATAATAAGTAAATAAAATAAAATCCATGAAATGATAAAATATGAATAATACATTGAATTTTGGAAAACACAAATGTATATAAAATTATTTCCATAGTAGTTAAGGAATCACATCCAAGGCCGTATTGGTAGTATGGTTTCAATACCTACACCATATTGGTCATTATGGTTCACTCTAATAGAATTGTTAGTCGTATGAGTTCAATACTCATACCATCTTATTAGTTATGGTTCACTCCCATATCCATCAAAGTAGTCATGGTTCACACCTAATACCGTCTTAGTATATCTCATAATATATAAAACATTATACAATGTATTGGAGTGAGATATAGGTCTTACCAATATCTTAATGAAATCATTCATCAATGTACAATAAATTCAAAAAAACACAATTTAACCCATGAAATGAAATGGTTATCATAAATATATAATCATATCATAAATTCTAGAAATATATACACATTTGATACTCATTTCATCAAAAGACATAACCTATTAAAAGATGCAGGTTTCAAAAAAATAAAACCCATGAAATAGAAAAGGTTTTCATAAAAATCATAACATAAAAACCATCTAAGGAAATAATAAGAATTGAATCATTTAATCATTTTCCTAGAAAGGCACAACTAACACCAAATGATGTCATCATATATGGGAAATTATGTTGAAATATTTTTAACAAAATTTATTGAAGAAGATATATTTTCTTATTTGGAAAATTGTTTTTTAAACCATAAGTCCTTTTTAACACAATTTTCATGAATATAATCATGAAAACGTATAATGGAAGAGTTGAAAAAAAAATTAAAATCCTTTTCATTGAATAAATATTAAAAACTAATAATTAAATCACAAAAAAGTTATGAAAAAATTTTCATTGATAATACATTAAAATGCAATAAAGATAGATATTTTTTTTGAAAACAATTTCTTTAAAAATACATAAAAAATATATAATTAAATATTGAAAACGTTTCGAAAACATGTTCATTGGAAATAAGTTTAAAAACATTAATGGAAATCTTGAAAACCTATTGAAAACCATTTCATCAAAAGTACATTGAATACCGATAAAGAAATATGGATTTTTTAGAAATACATTTATCTTAAAATACATTTAAAACATATAATTAAATCCTGAAAATTGTTTTGAAAACATTTTCAATTAAAAGATTATGAAAAAAGATTGCAAACATTTTGAAACCTCTATTTTCTCATGATAATTATAAAATATGACAGAAAACATTTTGAAAACCTTTTTCCAAGAAAATATATTAAAGCAATGAATTTCCATATTATTGGGAAAATGTTTTCCTTAAATTTTTATTTTTAATTTTTTAAAGGAAGCTTCATAAAATGATGTTCAATATGGTTCATAAATTCATACATGATGAGAATTCTTTTTTCACTATAAAAATATTAGAAAAGTTCCTTGATCAGAATACAAAAATATATTTATTTTTTATAAACCATTTTTTAAAAAACAATACAAAATTGGATTAAATTTCATTTAAAAATCATCGGATAATAGTATAATGTTTTTTAAACCATTCAGAAAATATTATCTTTAAGAAAAAAAGATTTTTGAACGAGGAGAGATGTAAATTAAAACATACTCAAAACAGTTTATTGATCATTTTATGTTTCAAAGAATGGATAAATGGTACTTCCACTTCTATATAACATGAATAACTAGATTTTAATAGTTATTTTGAGAGTTCTAGATATATTAGTAATAGAATTTCATTAATTAAATAATAATCATCATTAATCTTGTTAAATGATGATATTGTTTCAATAAACCCTTCCCACTTTGTAATTTTTAATATTACTCCCCATTTATGAAAACAACATTACATGAAGCTAAAAATTTCATGAAAATATTGATATAATGATATTAAATGTCATATAAAATTATTTATACCTCTAAAAATAATTTGGGTGCATAAAAAAGCATGTTTCTCATAGATGGAAAATTGACGCAAAATTGTCTTAACCATTGGTTATCTTTTTAAAAATTAACCCCATGAAATAAATATAATAAAATAGATATGTAAATACCCAAATATTTAATAATTATATTAATATAATACATTCATGGTCATTATAAACATCACACAATGAAAATTAAATGTTAATAATCCATGAATTATATGAAAATAAAAATGAAGATGAGATTCCCTTACCTTATGTCACGAATCTTGTTGAACTCATTCAAACCTCCTCTCTAAAAACTTTAATTTAATTATAAATAATTCAAAAAAACATATTCATATATATAATACCATATATTGTTTTATTATGGCTTTATTTCACCCACTTTTTAACAATTTAATATTAAGCTTACACTTCATGTGATATTCTCATCATATTTCACTTGTATCATAATTTTTCATATATTCGGTCATTAAAAATATATCATGATTTCCTGAATATAAAAAATGGATTAAAATATTATTTAATATTTATTATATTTTTATTATAATAATCAAAAAAATATAGAAGTATTAAATAGAATACACCATCAACTGAGATGATAGTTCATACATATGAATGAACATTGTTTCCGTTTTATTGACATATTTAAAGGAAGAGGGAAATTTTCAAATATACATATATTATATATACTAACATCATAGTTTTATTATTATGTCATATATAAAATAAAATCTAACTATAAATGTACTTAATACATTCTAAATAGTGTGTGATTGAATCATGTCACATTGAGGGTAGTAGTTTACACTTACTTAAAAAATTATAGTTTTTAAACAATAAGGAATGCATAATGGTTTGTTCTAAAAAATTTTAAAAGTATAAATACATTATAAATATCATATATATATATTAAATCATTTTTTCCACCAAAAAAGGTGATAAATAAAAAAACAATCATCCTTTCATGAGGCACCAGTTCGATAAACATGGAATCAATATGATTGTTACCCATTAGATGGATGTTTGTGTAAGTGTAGGTAAAAACCTCTTCAAAAATATATCCTATTATATAAACAATACAATTATTGTTATAAAATATTGGGATAATAAAAGTTTAATGGTGTATAATTCAAATAAAATAATATAACATGAGAAAGAAAGTTACCTATTATTATAGTAACTCCCTTTTGATTTCAACAAAGGTTTTCCATGGATTGATTTTTGACCAATGCAAGTCTTATAGGGTTAGTATAGGTTTTTTTGAGAGTTATATTGGTATATATTGGGGTAGAAAAAGTGGCATGATAGCTGTGAGGAAGTGAGAGGAGATGAGGTATTTTATAGTGGAGGAGGAGTGACGCTCTTTTAAATTTTGGGAAATAGAATTCTCCACCCATATTTTTACCATGGAAATTTGTTCTCATAATGGTCGAATTTCTGTAAAATGTATTATAGGGCCTAAATATTTCCATCCAATGGCTCTTGGAATATTTTCTATGTCATTTGGACTTTTAAAATTAATGTTTAGTTCTTTATTAAGTTCATTTTTTCACATCAATCATCGTTATTTATTTTAATTTCTTTTACTCATATTTCTGGTAACAAACTATGTTAATGTTATTAGAAATTAGAAATTATTATTATTACATATATGGAATCCATTTTCTAAAATTGAAATCACATAATTGGAAAAATTATTTTAAATTTAATCCCATATATAGGATGAAAATTTGGGGTTTAAAATTAAAAACATCAATTAGTTTGCTAAATTTTAATACCCAATTTCAAAGTTAAATTTATTCCAATTACCAAAATTTAATTAATTTATAAAAATATTTTCTAATTATATTTTGAAAAAAACTTAAAATTTAATTTTTCCCTATAAAAATATTATATTAAAAATAAGTTTTAACTAAAATTCTGTATTCTTCACCATTAATTTAACAAATAAAACTAAACTGAATAATAAAAATAGTTACACTAACATACTTTTATTTTTTCCCATTCACTATTTAAGTTTATTGATACATATATAATCCATAAGAGTTAACAAAATTGAATTTAAAATAGGTTCTGCATTAATAAGCATTAAAAATTATTTAATAAAAATATATGTTTTTATGGATAATTTTGGTTTCATTCTTATTTTATGACTATCAAATAAATTGTATGAATATAGAAAATATTTTATTGAATCTATATCATATATATTACATTAATAATACTCAATAATTCTAATTAATTTAATTTACTAGGGTAAAACATCTTTGTGACCCCAAAATACTAATATTTTCGTTTATATTGAATCAAATATCATATACATTTCTAATTAAATGGTTACTAATGAATTAATATTTTATTATTATATAACATATATTATCATTTTTTAGTTGATACTATTCAAAAAACTTAATTTAACATCTAGGTTGTTTCTTATTATACTAAATGATAAAATTTTAATAATATATTTTTGTTTGGTGAAACTCGGTATTAACTGTTACGTAGACCACCGAAAAATGTTTGTGTCACATGTAATAGAATCAAAACATGCTATTTCATTTAGATAAAGATAAAATATTATGTTGTTTTTAGTGCATTATTAACTTGGTTACATGTATAATGAAATCGAATCATAGTGATTTATTATAAGATAAATTATTTCTAGTGTCGCGCGAAATGAAAAATATCAAAAAACATAAATTAACTCGAAAAAATAATTCACAAAAAATTAGGGTTCTTAAAATTCCAATAATATCATCCTAGAAATATCATACATAAATATCACATCCTTTTAGATAAATAATTATTACATTACAAAAATAGAAACTAAGGACCATAGCAGTTTAGATTATTTTGAGATTATACAAAAATCAACTTATATAATAAAATATATCCAACATCTCCCCCAAATGATATTATCATATATTAATCCTCTTAAAAATTTCCAAAATTACCTCTTCTTCATGACTCATCAATGGAAACATATGAATGTGTGAGTTCTGATACATAGTAAAGGGAAATAATAGAGATATAAAAAATGATCATATTAAATAATATAGTATAAATAAGGTTGTGTTAACATGAAAATAACATATGAATTTTACACCATGACTATTATAGATCATAAATATGAGTTAGGGAAGAGAACATTAACACTTATGGAAACATGGTCTACAGGAATGAAAAATAATCATAAATAAATCATGAACCATAAAATCATGACATAGAAGTTCGGAACCCTCAAAAATATATAAAACCATTTGATATACCATGGTTAACTATGAATAAGATCGATGTAGTTCATCAATAATATCAATTTTTTCCCATTTTGGATTAGGGTGCACCTGATTCTTATAGTGGATCAAGAAACATGTGTTTCCCAAAGAGTATTACGATGAACATGTTTTATAGAGTGGATAAATCCCTTTATCTTGTTTCATATTATTATCTCATGATATATAATGCTTTATGTAATTCATTGGAGGGAGATATAGTTCCCACCAATATAATTATGAAAACAATTCTTATGTGTGTGATTATATAATAAAACCATCATCATATCATCACATCACAACACAAGAAGTAAAAATTGGTTTCATAAACATTACATTAATTTACTGTAGCATAACTCAAATAATATAAACTAGTTTCACGAAAATTTGATCAGTAAAAACATTATCCAACACGAGAAATACTAAGGATGGAATCACTTAATCTTTCCCCATGTAAAACAAAAGTAACATCAAATTATGTTATACAAGAATTAAAATGATTTTGAAATATCAGTTGGAACATTTATTGGTTAAAATTACCATTCCACTTTCAAAAAATAATTATAAAAAATACATTTTCATTATCCTTTTTATTGAAAATAATCTTGGAAACATATAAAGTAATAATTAAAATACAATTAAAACATTTAATTAGGAAAATATCCTCTCCTTTTGAAATAATTTAAAAATTCATAAATTTTTTTGAAATATTTTTATTTGAAAATATTCATCAAAACTTATAAATGAGTATTTAAAACCTCGATTGGTTATGATCAAGGAAATTACATTAATTTTAGAAACATTAAAAAAAATATTCCCAGTACATTTTTTGGTAAAATCCAAACGGGAATGGATTGGAAAAAAAATGTAAAGATACCATAAAAAAATATAATCAAATTTAAAACATGGAAAAAAATTAGATTAATAGATATTTTGGAGAATGTTAAAAACATTTTTATTCAATTTTTAGAAAATATGATTTTATAAAAAATGGTTTTTTACAAAATGTTAAATAATGTTGATTTTCATTAAAAATATTGTTTTGAACTCTTTAGTAGAAAAAAATATGAAATTGAAATTAAAACATGTATTCTCATGTCCTAAATAGTGGGTAACGAAATTCTTGAGATTTTTGAGAGATATATCATAACGATTTATCATAAATAACATAATCGTAAAAAACCTGGATAAATGATGAGATTATAATATTAAATATTTACGAATTTCGTATCATTGAAATGTAATCCCCACAAAACAATAAAAATAAATTAAAATGAAAATATAATTATAGTAAATATATTAATGATATTACATTTTCAAAGGGGTGTATATGAACCTCAAAAAGTATATATTTTTATAACATAAGATATGCCTCAAGGAAAGAAACATTGAACAAAAATATTATACCAATTTGGGTAATTCTGAAATGTAATCCAAGTGAAAGAGATATCCTTAAATGGATATGTAAATAAAATTAATTTTTTTGGATGATTATAATATAAATTCTTTTACATTATTTAAACTACACAAAATAAATAGTTGGTGAATATGGCATGTGTCTGAGAGAAGTGAACTATACAACATGAATCCCTTACCACATCTGTAATATTTTTAATTATAAACCCTAAGGAAGAATAAAATTAAATTAATCTATAAATATAATTAAAATAATTATATTAATGATCTAACTTGTCAAAGAAGTTGTACATACATCACAAAAATGAAATGAGTGGTGAATTGGCATTTGTCTCATAGAAATAAAAGAGAGAAAGTGACTTCCTTACCTGAAGGTTAGATTTTTTTTATACACCTTAAAACATATTTTATAATAAATATATATTTTTTATACATATATTATTGAACCAAAAATCATATGTATCATACGATATATGGTTTACTTATGACTATTTATTACCTATTTATCAACAGTTCACAATTAATATCATATTTCAGTTTATAACTGGTTTATTTTTATTGTATTTATTATTTTTTTATTTTTAGTCCTATTACATTTATCATGGTTCAATAATATCAAAAATATCAAAAATTTAATAAATATCATTAATATTAAGTATAATTGTATTTATAGTAATCCATAATAATTATAAATATAAAAATAAAATATTACATTCATGGATATAAGAATTCGTAGGTACACATTAAAAATGTTTCCATTTTCATTACAGAAAAAATGAAATAAGGGTAAATGATATAATAATATTATAGAATAATTTTTAGTCCATATATATATAATATATATTTTTAATGATATCCTTATTACCTTCCATCTAAAGAATGAATGAATCAAATTGCTTCATGATGATGTAGTCTACCGTACATAAGAACAATGTTATTCTATTTCCCATGGAATGGAATATAATAATTAATATGTGAAATAATGATATAAAATAATAAAAATAATATTAAAACTGTAATATGTAATAATAAATCCATAATTATATCCATACGCGAAAGGGGTGATGGAAAACAAATAATATATGTTCACAAAGCAGTAGTACACAATACACATGACGGATGATTTCGTGACCCATTTGATGGATGTTGATTTTTTTATAAGTCATGTACATAATGTAACAACATATATTTATAGTTAAGATAATAATTCTATTATATCAGTGTGTTTTAATAAGAATTATAGGAGTTCATGGATGAAATAAAATAAAAACACTATGTTATGAGTGTTTCCTCCTCTTCGGATAAATTGTTTTGGTTTCCACCAAAAGAATTACTAGGGATGGTTTTATGAAAAAAATAATGCATTTATTATGTGATTAGGGAACTAAAGTATTAATTTATGCTGATTTTTTTCCATAGGGTTTTGTTACTATGTTTATGGAGTGGAGTGGTAATTCTCTTTTATAAATTAGGTTTGTACTATACTTGTAATTTTTGAAATGAGAATGGAGTTCCTAGGTTTTCCACATATAAAAAGGATCAAATTTTTTAAATTACTAATGAAATATGATATATTAATGATATATGGCTGGAAAATGGGTTTTAGAGTTTTTTATGATTTATAATCATTATCATTATACATTAACCCCTGGTAAACCCATTTTTAAATTCATCTTAGTAAATATTTTTTAATATTTTAATTATTCATTATATTCAAAAAGTTTGTTTACATTACTATATAATATAAACTATGATTATTATAAAAATTGAAACCATTTTACGAAATTCTATTCATAGAATTAGTAAAAATTAAAATAAAACCAGTTATAAAGACGTGATGAGAAAGTGGTTTTCCATACAGAAAATGTTCAAAAGTTTTAAAATATTTTTATTTTAGAAATAAATATAATATTTATTTGAATAAAATTGATTTGATTAATAGACATATAATTAAAATAATATTTCTATTAAAACGATAATTAAATATTTTTGATTGCTTTAATAGTTTTAAAATCAATGAAAATTCTTTATAAAATCGGTAATTTTCACTATACATAGAATAAGGTATCTCTTCATAAAAATCGTAAAAAATTACCCAAAGAAAATTCTGAAATTATGATTTAAATTTTTTTTGAAAAATAATCCAAATAAATATTAAATATATGATAAACATTACCTTTAAAATAAATGAGAAAAAATATGAAAAAACATCTTTATAGATTATATAGTTTTTTATTTAAAATTGGATTTATTCTACTCTCTTCTATAGAAAAAACATAATACGAGTGATATTTATTTTATTTTATTTATAATATATATTAATTTTGTTTAACAAATTCACTAAATGTATTTTTTAATAATATTTGGTAATACATTTTTTCCTATATAAAAATATGTTTTTCGGAAAATATTCATTTATTTTTAAATATTATTAAATCTCATTTATAAATAATTGCTCACCAAAAAACTAATTTTATATAAATTAGTTAACAGAATATTTTAATAACATTTTTAATCATATTCATACCCACCATTCCAACATCTAGGTGTTGAATATAATATTAAATAATAATAGTTTAATATTTGGTAATGTTTATCCAAATATTTTCCTTTCATGTGAAGAATATTTTTGAAATGATTATATTAAATTGAATAAATTATTTTCAAAAGTTTCAGGGTGTTACCACATGGTTTAATCCCATAGATACCATTTTTTCTCTATAAAATAGTAGAGGATGATTATAAAAATGATCCAACCTAGAACATGGTACCCTATCCTTTACCTATGTCCTTTAAAAAAATTACGGATTTCATAACAGTACTATAATGGGTGTGAGGAATGAATCCTAGTATCAATCCTCTATGAATCTATTTAATGATTTTACCCATGTATCCAATAAACTACCATAAAATAAATTTTAAAACATAATAAATTTTAATAGATTACATTTCCAAATTATCCTTAAAAACCCCTTTAGTTTTCTATGTTATTGAGAGAAATGGATTTTCTAAAACAATTTTCAATCATGGATCAAATAAACAAGCTAGGGAAAAAGGTGAAACAAGATCCAATTTACCAGGAATTCAAAAATGGTGAGGATTAACCTTACATTCATGTATATATATAATAGTATAATGAATACGTGGGGATAATAGATCTCATCACATCAAAATTGAACTAATAAAATAAATAAACCATGTAAACTAATGTAGTATGAATGATGTGAAACTATTTATTTAACCATTATGCATATCTTAAGAGTGTAAACATGTATTCTATCCAGATATGCATTGAAGTATCTCACAGTCTTCCTTGGTCCCAACTCTATTATGTCACACTGTATCTTATCTACAAACATAGAATATTACATGGTTTTATTACAAATAGTAAGAATCATTACAATGAAAAAAAATGGAGGATCAAAAGGTCCTCTCTTTAAACGCTCACTCTGTAAAAGGAACCTGAATTTATTACCTTCCATTTACATAATTTTAATTAGAGACAACAAAAAACATTAACCAATTAGCATATAAAGGTTTAGTGTCTTTCGAAAACTAGGATTGTATATAACATTTACAAAATAATGCACAAACATTTACTTAATTCCTTATTCTCTAACTTCTAATTGGCCCTTGTGTACTCCATAGCACACATAGTCACCTTAGAATATATATAAAAAATGGGTGAACTAAAATATAAGTAAGATTAAGGATAAGAACATGAAACAATTGTAACATGGTGTGGGAATAATCATAAAATCATTTATATAATAGAATAGAATGTGGTGATGTATAAAAACTAAACATAGTGTCTTAGTGGTTAAGTAACACACAAAGTTGTGAACAAAGCTAGAGTCATGTTCACGCATCATATCACATTAACTCACGAGATTCATCAAGTTACCCAATGCATTTGGGTACTATATTATTTTGGGCGCACCCATCACATTCAAACATTTATATTGGCCTAAATAATTCTGGGCACACCCATCACATTATAACATTTACATTATCATTCATTCCACATAGAAAATGTGTCAACCATGAGCATAAATCAAACCATGGAAAAAATTGGTTTCAAATCATAAATAATACAGTCATAATAATTTGGTTCCCAAAATAATGATGGATTATAACTCTTGAAATATTACCCTTTACATTGAGTGCGGAGTGAAAAAATCATCGAGAAGTAAAAATGGTGTATTTATATGAAAGAAGAGTTCATTTGGAAAATATTGGATTTCAAAATAATAAATTATAGGAAATATATATCCCATAAAAGGTAAGAGAATGAAAAATTATTATTTTTATGGAATATCCATACTGAAAATGGGTTGAAGTGGTAAAACCCAAAGTAAGAGAGTTGGGTTCAATATTTTCCCCTTACCTTGTGTCTGAACGATTTCTTCACATCAAAGCCTTGTTTAATGGAAATAGATTCATTAATTAACAAATAAATAGCCTATTATACATGAATATAATTCATGATGGTTTTATTATGTTATTTTATGGACCTTTGGATGATTTATAGAGCATAAATTCATTGTTCGAGAGTGATAAATTTCTTAACTCTTTTGAATGGTTCACTTATATTCATGAATTGATGTTCTTTTAAAATGTCTTTAAACATATAGAATTCTTAATATATATTATTATTGAAATTATAGATACATAAAGGATCTTATAATGATATTTTTATGTCCCCTGAAGATGAATCTTTAGATAAAATTTTAATGATAAACACATGGATTAATTTGTCGGTTTTGCTCACAAAAAACTTGTTTTATATTATTATATTATATCATGAGTTTATAAGGATTACAGAACATAAAATAATATGTAATAAATATATTATGATCTGGGTCAACCATTAAAATGGTCTCATTACCAGTCTCTAAGATGTTAATTCAAAACTAAAACTCATCATATTTGAATGTGATAAATTAACATAACTCACACGATGTTTTATTGATAGTATAAAAGGAGAGGGAAGATGATATTATGATTAATTACCACATTAGCATAATATAAATCCATTACATGTATGTTATTGTATTTATCATTCCGTTTTGTGAAATTAGGTGAGGAATGAAAAGAAAAGAAAGGAACATTATGTAAATATAAATGAATCAGAATGATGAATTTACCTCTTGATTTTATCTCATTTGAGAGCCTATTTAGGGGAGAGGATTTGGTATTTTTAGGAGTCCAGTGTATGATTGATGTGGGGAAGGAACATGGGGGGGAAATTTTAATAGAATTTAGTAATTTTTTTAATCTTGAGTGGTGTGATGAAATGAGGGTGTGTGGGGATTTTTATAGTGAAGTGGATTAGGGGATTCATAATATTATATTATTTTATTTATTATTTCTCCAGAAAGAAAAAGTAATAGTGAGGATTCATGTGACTAACAATTGTAATATGTGAATGTTACTTCGAACTAATGGTCATTTATATCATCCATGACTCAATCATAATTCAGTAGGTCATTTATTTTGCATGTATTGCAAATTATCAAATTTCACTATTCACCAAAATTAATTTATTTCAGAAAATACCCGAAAATTCACCCTAATTTTTTTGATGTCTAGAATCCAAAAATGAACTCCATTTTTCAGAAATAATTCTATATATATAAAAAAGTTATTTTTTATTTAAAATCATAATTTACATGAAAAAATATATATTTTAAAATTAAAACTGGTTTTATTATGCTTTCATAAATTACATAAGGTCATATAAAACTATTTAAAACCAGAAGATATAAAACTCTAAATTAATTTTTTTTTTTTGAAAAATATATTTCTTTTAAATTAATTAATTAATTTTAATAAATTATTTATGACTTACAAAAATACCAATACTTTTACTATGGTCATATTTTCACTTATAAGATGCCTAAATTTTATTTGGACATTCATTGTTGATGATACTATTCTTTTGGATGATTTACTATTCATAAGAGTCATATTAAAATTCAGAAGGTTAGGTTACAATTCATAATGATAGGTTACTATTCATAAGGGTAGGTTACTAATCACAAAAAAATTATGTTTTCCCCATCGAACTCCTAACATCTTACTAATCGCAACCGTGTAAGTCAAATTTTCGTAATTCAAAACTCAAAAGTATAAAATTTATGTTTAATGGTAACATAGTAGTTCATTTAATCATGATATGGCACTATTTTTATGAGTTTGATTTTATATGATTTTTAAATTACAACAAGAAGGGATAAAGTACATTGATAAATTTAGGGGTCATTACATTCTTCTACCCTTTTGAAAAATTTCCTTCGATATTTCGTTTTACATAAACAGGTGAGGGAACATCTCTTTTATTATATACTCTACTTCCCAAGTTCCTTCATGATAATTTTGGTTCATCCACAACACTTTGACAAGGTGGGTTGTCTTGTTGTGTTGAACCTCATCTCTCCAGTCGAGAATCTTTACTGGATGATCCTTATAAAAGATATCATCTTCTATCTATACCACCTCTGAGAAAAGTACATGTGAGGGATCTGGTATATACTTCTTCAAGACTGATATGTGAAACACCTCATGAAATTGATCCATATTCAGTGGAAGTGAAATTTGATATTCCAAGGATCCAATATAGTCAAGGATCTCAAAGGGTCCAATGTACCTCGGGATTAGTTTCACATTGTTTCAAAACCACATGCATCTCATTCATGGTGATATTAGAAGGAAGAAATTATCTCCAATGTTGAACTCCATATCCCATAGACACTTGTTATCATATCTATTTTTCTAATTTTGTGAAGATTTGATATGTTTTTGGATGACTCATACCCTCTCTGTCATCCCTTGTACAAGATCTGGTCTAAGTTCCTTTCTTTATCCAATTTCATCCCACCAGGTTGGAGTTCTACATCACATTCATTATAGAGGTTCATATGGATCCATTTGAATAATATAGTGGATGTTATTTTTGTATGAGATCACAAACAATGTATGAAGATGATCCCACCCCCTTTTAATACTAAATTTAATGATGTTAGCATATCTTCAAGTATTAGAATAGTCTTATAGGTTTGGCCATCAGTTTGGGGGTGATAAGTCGTGCTGAAATTTAATTCATCACTCAAATCATATTGGAGACTCCTCCCAGATATATATGTGAACCTTGCATCACAATCCGAGAAAATCAGGAGTGGAACCCCATGAAGTATCAACACTTCCTTCACATATATATTCTCATGTTTTCAAAGTTAGAGATCTTCTTGAACAGTGATAAAGTGGGCAGTCTTTCTGAGTCAATCTACCACAACCCATATAACATTATTTCCATTGGAAGTCATCAAGAAACCTATGAAGATGTCCATAATGACATTATCTAAATTCGACATGGGTATGAGAAATGGTTGCATCATCCCTTTGCAATTTTTTCACTTTACTTTAAAAAGATGTCATATCAAGCACCTTGAGATATATTTGGTAATCTCCTTCTTCATGTTGTCCCACTATAAGTGTTCTCAAAGATCACGATACATGTTGGTGCTACCATGATGTAAAGATAAATGTGATCTATGTGAATTATCAAATACACACTTCTTTATCTGAGGAAATAAAGGCACAAAAATCCAAGTTCCAAACCAAATCACAACATCATCTTCGATATGGAACTCTAGAATTTCCATTTACTGTATTCACCCACATTTGTAACTTCAGATCAACCATTTGTGCTTCCTTAATCTTCACTTGGATAGATGGTTGGGAAATAATTTAGGAAAGGTAGGATGTAATCCCTTCCATTAGAATTTCTAAATCCACACTTTGCATATCCATGAAGATAGGGTCTTTCTGAATCCACAACATGGATAGAGTAGTAGGTTATTTTCTTCTTAGAGCATCAACTACATTGTTCGCCTTTCTAGGATTTTTGTGAATAGAGCAATCATAATCATTAATTATCACTATCCATATCCTTTTATGCATGTTGATATCCTTTTGTGTTAATATATAGTTTAGAATCTTGTGATGGGTGTACATGTCACACTTATCACTATAGAGGTAGTGCCACTAGATTTTTAAGGAAAGGACCATAGCTACTATCTCTAGATATTACATCTAGTACTTATGCTCTTGGATCTTCAACCTCCATGATGTGAAATCTATCACATTATAATTTTCCATGAGTACACAGCCCATTACATTCTTTGAAACAACACTGTATATCACAGAAATTTCTTCAGTATTAGGTAATGTGAGTACAAGTGTAGTGATCAGCCTTCTCCTTAGCTCCTTGAATCTTTCCACTCATTCTTCAGTCAATACATACTTTACCCCATTCCTTATTAACATAGTTAGTGGGATTTATGATCATGAGAATTTTTTCACAAAATGTCAGTAGTACCCCTCTAATCCATGAAAACTATGGGTTTCTGTGACACTAAAGGTTTTAATACATTCCTAAATTTCTTTTTTTATGTGTCCACAGAAATTCTCTCACTTGTACTCACATGTCCTAAGAACGTGACTTGCTTCATCCAAAAGTAACCCTTACTAAAAATGACGTACAACTTCTCCTTTATCAATATCACCAACATATGTATTAAATGATCTTCATATTCCTCCTTGTTCTTATAGTAGATGATAATATCATTAATAAACAATACCATAAATTTATAGAGGTAATGTATAAAGACTCTATTCATAAAATCAATGAATATAATAGGGTAATTAGTAAGTATGATAAGAATAAATAGAAACTCATAGTGACCATACATTGTATAGAATGTAGACTTCTAAATATCGTCCTTATTTACCTCAGCTAATGATATCCAGAACAAATATCCACCTTTGAGAAGTACTAAGCTCCTCATATCATATCAAACAAGTCATCAATATGTGTGATAATATAGTTGTTCATAATGGTGATATTGTTGAGTTCTTGATAATTGATACACAACCACATTGATCAATCCATCCTCTTCACAAAATACCACTCGCACACCCCAAGGGGACGCACTAGGGAATATGAACAATTTTTCCAAATCCTGTTGTAGCTATTATTTACGTCCTCCAATTTGATAGGAGCCATCCTATAGTGATACTTTGAGACAGAAGTTGATTAGGGTATGAGTTCTATAGAGAACTCTACCTCATGATCTAGGGAATTTCTGGGTAACTCTTCGAGAAAAGCATCATTGTATTCCAACGTTATATAAATTTATTCTAGGTTGACACTTTCCTTTGACTCACCTTTTTGTGTGAGGTATGCATCTTCATAGGGTATCAACACCCACACTGTTGAAGGATTTCTCAAAGGAGATTCTGATCTTCATTACATTTGTATAGGATAATGTGATGGTTAAGAATATGAAAAGATATTTCCTTTTCCTAACAATTGATATGTTCTCTATATAATGATGGCCAATACATTCCCATTATAGAATTGAATTACACCAAAAGAAGTAACACGAGATTCACTGGACTAATCTTCCCACATATGACAATAGGAGAAGATTCCAACACATGGGTTGTAATTATTGAACCACTCGGTGTTTTTACAGATATATCTACTTCAAGGTTTTGGGGTCATCGATATGTAGATCTAGAAATATTTAAAGATATAAAGGAATGTGAAAAACCAGAATCAAATAACACTTTTTATATTGTTGAGTGAATCTGATGATTACCTTTTACGAATTTATTTTTTTTCTCAACATCTGTAGTAGTGATTGAATAAGCCTTCCCTTGATCCTTTTTATTTTTGTGTTTGATGATACTTATTACCCTTGAGGGCTCGAGGTGTAGTGAACATGCATGCATAGTGACCTTGCTCTATACAGTTGTAGAATTGGACCGTGTGTGGTAATTTCCTTTCTTCCACGAAATTCTCTAGAATTCTCATGTATTTTAGACATTCATGATCTTTGTGGCCTTATCAACCACACTTGAAACATTTACCTATCATTTTGAGGAAATTACCATGATGCATCTTCATAAATTTTTTCACGTGGGTGGTTGATTTTTCTTTCCTCCTTTATCATTTGATCCTCTATCTTGAAACTCAAAAATTCATTTCTTATCACCATATCGATGGGAACATTCTTAAAACTACATATCTACAACGAGATAAAATCAAAAACATTCTTCATAACTCTCATATTATCGAATTGGAAGAACCTTTTCAAGGTGTTAATTTAACCCACTATAGAGTTTATCAATTTTGTTATCATTTTACACAAAAAAACCGAAATCATACCTTTAAAACTTTGTGAAATTCAATTAAGAGGTTGTGACAAAATATCCTTCTATTTTATTGGGCTCTATGAATTATCTCTACATATTTGTATGAATAATTATTTGGAAATAATTGTTATGAAACATAATCTTAATGTCTTCCCATTCAATCTAATCTATTTTATCATCTGGGTTGGTGTTATTAATCATATCCCACTATTGATCAGCCTCTCCATCTTGAAAATAATCAACTAGAATCACCTTCTCCACATTTGAACATTAAAGCATAGAAAAGATCATCTCCATGTATTTTTTCCACAATTATGAAACCAGTGGATCATAAGATCCACTAAACATTGGTGGTCATTATCACAAAAAAACACTCGATAGAAAGTTTCTCCGTATTATATGAATGAAGATGGTCCAAATTATTCAGCTTGTTATTCGTGACCTAAGACATCTTGGTAAGCATCACCTTGATGTTTTGAACTCCACCTCCAAAAGCATTGGGGATATTGCTCGGGTAATGATTTTATTGGACCTCGAACAGGTTGTTGTCCTGGATTCTCCTCGTTCCCACCAAATAATAAAATTAAAAAGGTTAGAACAAAACATTAGTCAATGATTCATGAATAAATAACTTATTCATTTGTGAAATTTATAGTAAAATCATATCTTATTGGATCCCTATGTGTATTAAATAATCATGGGTGCATATTTGTACTTAGTATCATACTAGAGGTTTTCTCTATGGTTCACTAATCATAATTCCCAAATTAACTATACCTTTCCTCTGATACCAACTATAGAGACCCTAATTTTATTACATTAAATTTACATAATTTTAATTTTATAAAACATAAAATTATTACACAATTAAGATCCAAAGGTTGAGTGTATTGGGAAAACCAGGACCATACATAAACATTTATTTAATTACTTCTTATCCAGCTTCTTATCAGCCCTTTTGTACTCCTTACAACATGTAGTTACCTAAGGATATAAATCAAATAGGGGTGATTTAAATTACCAATAATATAAAAGACAATAATAACATGAAACAATTTATCATGGGGTGTGTATAATCATTACATCATTTATATTATATCCTGTAATGTGGTAATGCATAAAATTGAAACAACATGTCTAAGTGGCTAACTACCACACATAGCTGTGAAAAAATATAGCATCATGTTTTGAATCATTTAAATTTAAATAATGATATTAATATATTTACCTAATTAATTGAAGAAATTTATAATTCTTGGAACACTCGTCACATTCAAACATTCATATTGTGCTAAATAATTCTAGGTGAAACTATCACATCAGAATAGTTATATTACCATTCATGCAAAATATTAAATATGTCTTACATGAAAATAAAATAACCCATGGAATAAAATGGGTTTAACATCATAAATCATACATTCATAAAAATTTTATTCCCAAAATAAATATGGAATATCATTCTTTATATAGAACCATTAACCTTATGTGAAAAGAGAAACAATCATCAACAAGTAAAAAGGGTGTGTTCCTTTGAAAGAACAGTTCTTCTGGAAATAATTGGGTTTTGAAAAAATAAATTATATAACATTTATATCCAAGAAAAATAAATATAATTATGAATTAATTAATTTTAAGGCATATCTATATCGGAAATTGGTTGAAAAGGGAAAACCCAAAGAAAGAGAGTTGGGTTCGAGAATTTCCCCTTATATATTTTTCGAAATGATTTATTTACATTAAATTTGTATATAATGACATTATATCCAATAATTTAAAATTAAATTGCCTTTAATACATGAACTTTATTCATTTTTATTTCATTATTTTCTTGTATGGACTTTTGGATGAATTATAGAGCTTACATTTATTGTACAAGAGTGTCAATTTTCCGTGCTTTTATTAATGATTCTACTATATTAATGAATGGATGTTCATTTGAAACGTGGTTAAACATCCATATTTATAAATATATATTATTCATGACATTATAATGATATAAATTATTTTATAATTAATTTTTTAATATACCATGAGGATGAATCATTTGATAAAATTTTAAGGATAAACATTTGGATCAATTTAGCGGATTTGTGTACAATGAATTTATTTGTATTGTTATTTTATATCATGGGTGTATAAGGATTAAAGAATATAAAATAAGATAAAATACATATCTTATGACCTGGATCCACAATTAAAATTATTTCATGACTATTCTCTAAGATGGTATTGAAATACTAAAAATCATCATCCTTGAATGTGATAAATTAACATATCTCGGACAATGTTTTCATTTATATAATAAAAGAAGAGGGATGGATGGATTATGATGAAATATCACATTATAATAATAGAATTAAAATAAATTTATGTTAATGGAGTTATCATACCATTTGGGTGAATGGTGGTGAGTAAATAAATATAAAAGAAAAGAACTTGAATGAAAAAAAAAGAATCGGATATAGGAATTTACCTCTTGAGTTCATCTCCTTTGAGAACCTCTTGAGGGGAGATGATTTTCTTGTTTGAGGAGACAAATGGCTTCTAGACTTGGATAAGGAGTTTGGGGGTATATTTGGGAAGAATTTAGTTATGTGTTAAGCTTGATAGGTGTGAATGAATGAGGGTGTAGGGAGAGGTATTTATAGTGGTGCGGGTGGGAGGGTTTTCTTAATTTTATATTCATGAATTTAGTATTTCTCCACAAGACACAAAATAGTGAGGATTATTTTTACTAAAAATAGAAATAAGTTCATATGTGTTCAAACCAATATTAATTACATCATCCACAACTCAAGCATTATGAGAAAATTTATTTATTTAGCATGTTTTTTAAATTATAGAAATTCACTACTCACCAAAAATTAATGTATTTTAGAAAAATCCAAAAACCTCAACCTGAACATTTATTGACATGTAGAATCCAAAAATGAACTCCATATTTTCAAAAAAAAAATCCCTAGATATGAAAATCTTAATTTTAATTAAATTCATAATTTACTTGAAAAAATTACTGATTTTAAAATTAAAAATGTTTTTATAATGATGTCAATAATTAAATAAGCTCTTATAAAATTATCTTAAAACCAGAAGTCATAATATTTATAATGTATAAAACTAATTTGGAATTTTTTTTAATATAAATAAATTAATTAATTATAATTATTTCTTTTTAACTTAAAAAATAGCCATAGTTTTAAAACATAGTTCAAAAAACCATATGCTGACCATATGGGTTTAACTTTACAAAAAAAATAGGCTAGAAAATTTTATCTAGGTTTCACACAGTTTGAAAAAACATACTGATACTTTATTAAATAACATTGAACAAATGAATTACCTCTTTCATGGATGTCGTATGGTTTAGAAAATCCATGTGATAACCGTGTTTAGTGGTGTATCAACCCATAAAATCCCTATCTCAACCCTAGGCACCCCATGAACTCTCAATATTATCTAAAAGATAAATAAAACTCAAATATATATATACTATTGTCCTGGATGGTATCATAGAAGTAAAAATGATTCTATTGATAGAATGGTTTACACAAAAACCCAAGTCTAAAAAACCAATGATATGATATACCTTTATAACCTAGACAATGGATTGTTAATCATGGATAACATTAAAAATTTAGGATATATATATATATATATGGAAATGTAATCAAAAATTTTAATGTATTGATTAATTACTATTAAATAATTATTAAATTTATAATAAAATCACATAATGATTAAAATTTGTATTTTTTAATAATTTTATTTTCCTATATTTCATTTATAATTTTTAAAAAATCATATTTATCACTAAAAAAAGTGATTTTCATTATATTTATTGGAAATTTATGATTCAAATTACATTTTTTGTTATATAATGGTTAGTAATTGAGAAACAATCATTTAAAGGTAAAAGTGTACTTTTATATTGATCATTTTTTTTATGTTCATATTTATTTATCTTAATAAATTTATTTAATATATATTTAATAATTGTTTTAATGATGTGAATATATTATATATTCAATAAAATATTTTAATATACATTATATCATTTTTACTGGGTATATAATTAAATATAATATTGTTTTATGCTATGAAAATTCATTTTTGAAAATATTAATTTCCATTACCTTTCAGGGGATTGTTTTACGATTAGTTTTGAAAATTTATAGAAATTTATTTCATAATTGGATTCCATATCTATAATCATACTAAAAAAATTAATAATTAGGCCACTTTGATTTTTTATAATAATGATTATTAAAAATAGTTTAAATTTGTTTCAATTGTTAATGTTAAAACAGATTTACTTTGGGTATTAAACAAATGGATAATTGAATGATTTCCTCATAAAGTATTTAATCCTTATTTTCTTTTGTTTATATAAAAATATTATAAATTAACATAAAATATATATCCATGTTTGAAATTTTACATGATGGTAACATTATATTATATAAATTTATTTTGTAATTCGTTTTGTGTGAAATCCCTCACTTATAAAATGGAACCTACAATCCTCCATTATAATTTTTCCATTATAGCTCACCCAAAACAAACCCAAAAACCTTCCCAGGATCCTTCAATTCATTCTAGAGACCTGTTACATCTATTGAAAAAAAATATTACATTTCTTAAGTTGCAAGATTAAGGAGGTCTCTAAAATAAGAGGTATAAAGCTTAATTATTCTATTTCGGTTTTGTTTTTCCTTCTACATATTTTAAGTGTTATTATACATACTAAAATAATGAATCAATTGTAAAAATATACTTATAGGTTATTATTAGTTTGTTAAAAAGATTTCCACTCCCTTTCATTAATTGGGCAATGAATGTATCGCATGTGCGTACGTGTATTCTACCACCTTAATTAAGTTTTGTTGTTCATTTTATATAAATTAATCACATAGATATATATAATTGAAAATATAATAAATATATATGATATGTTGGATAATATTTTTACTCTCTATTAAAAATCAATAAATTATATTTTGTTCCTTCTTTTCTTATAAAATGAATGTTGTATTAATTTGTATGTACATACTTCAGTATCCATAAATGTTATAATTCACTTTTCTGTATCATCAATTTATTTATGGTTATATATAAGTGTATAATCAATATAATCTAATTTCATATAATTGGTTAAAAAATTATTTGATTAAATCATTTTTTTATTACACGGTTCGTAGATATCAAACTAAAAAATATTTCAAGATTGGAATATATAACACCTTGAAACATTGATTTTAGTAAATAATTGTTAATAAATTGGTGTCAAAATGATATAAGTTGATAATATATTAATTTATAAGTAATTATATGATTCTATAAAATATTTATAAATAATTAAAATTTATAGTATAGGATGATAGGTAATTTATGATTCATGATAGACATGCGGTAAGTGTTTTATGATACTATTTAAATTTTTACCAGTATTATTTATTTTGATCATTTATAATGATGAAATTGTTTGATCTAAATCTATAAAATATTTTTTATTTTATCATACTATTTTTATATCTATAAATCACTATATCACCTTTAATTATTCTCCATATAAGTACACAATGGTTAGAGTAATTGTTTACGAAACCAGTTTTTTATGTATTTTTTGCTGATTAATTTATTCCATTTTTATATTTCCTCTAAAATGATTTGATTAATATTATTATTTTTAAATAATTAATATTAATTTTTTTACTTGTTTTTAACATTCATTGATTTTTTTGAAAAGGAATATACAATTAATTTTCCAAACGAGGTTCTTATTTATTCTTATAGAACATGTGAAAATAATATTATTAGTGATGTATACTACTAGAATTAATATTAGTACCTTCATGAGTACAATTTTCATTGAATATTCCTTCACAATTTTAAATCATTATTTCAATGTTAAAATAATTTTCATAATATTTTCAAATTTTTTATATTTTAATTAAAATAATTCAAAATGAAAAAATAATTTTCCATAAAAATACTACAGTGATCAATTTATGTAATTATTTTGCCTTTGATAATATCCTTTGATGTTACGTTTGATTCACTAGGTATGTGATAATATGATAATTACCCTATTGTTTCTCTTAATGGTTTATTATTATGATGATCAACTACTAAGGAAACCTTTTTTTCATTTTAGCAGGTTAATCAATGATCATATGATAATGTTTTCTTGATCTTCTGGAATACATATAAATAGATTATGATTATGCAACGAGTGGTTCGGTTATGACTACATAATTATTTGGGTTAATATTGATGATTGATAAATACATTTGGTACATTAGAGGTTATTCAAATCCCAATAAGGTTACATGGGATTTTATCTGAATCCCAACAAGGGTACATAAAGGATTATCCAAGTCCAAAGAGGGTTTATAGGTGGTTATCTCATGCCTAATTAGTAATGAGTATCTTAGTGTATATCATTGAAAATATATTACAATTATTATGAATAGGACTCAAATTTTTCCACAACATTAGGAAATGAACATATGGAAATGTTATGATCTTTTGGTTCTTTCTTTTGATTCCTTTATGATGCTTTTCTTAATAACTGACATGATTTATTCAATGACTCATGATAAATATATATATGGATAATTTTTTCATTTATACATAGTCCTTTGTTGAATTTTAAATTGGTCAATGTTATTATTATCTCATTAAATAATTAAATGAATCAATATAACAAAATACTATAGAGTGATATAATATTAAATTAAATCCAGCATGATATAAAATATACAAAAAAAGATCATGTATAAAAACAAATGAATAATTTAGTAACCCCAAGTAAACATTCATACCCTTGTAATTATACAAAAAAATCAGTTTCAACCATTATCATTGTATTGAAACTATCTATCTCACTGATAAAAAAATCCCATGAAATTTCTATCATTATTCTACATGATGTGTATGATGAAATTCATATCTAATCTGTTGTGGTCACTAAAACCGAATTGGGAATGTGAAGACACATAGACTCATACTGATTCAAATATATTTTAACATTTTTTTGGATTCCTTTTATTAATAGTCCTCACTATAAATGTAATGATGAAAAATATTTAATTTTTTCCTATTTGGATGTTAAACCACATATCTTCACACTAAATAAACCATGAAAAAACTAAATTTACACAATTTTTTACATTCAGAATAGAAAAACAATTCAAAACCAACCAATATAAAAATTAGAATTTTACTCATCCCTTATATCCATACATAAATTTCTAATGAAAAAGTAATAAAATCAAAATAGTAAGAACCATATCTGTGAACTTTATATAACTCTAACTCATATGACAAGAACATATATTTAATATTACACAATAGAATACCATCATTGTAATTAATATAAAACCAAAAACAAAACAATAATAAAGCAAAATACCATAATATAATTACAATAATGAAAACTAATATAAGAAACCATAGACAACAATATCTACTAGTCCCCAATACCCTTCCAATTCTACTCTATCCGATAAAATGAAAAAAAACCATGAATCTTGAAACACAAGAAACATAATTTCCATGTTCCAAGAGATGAACATATAGGGGATGAGTGAAAGTACATTTATGATATCCCTATTCATATAAAGCACCACATTCATAAAAAAATCAAATGAACCAAAAATAAATGTTATAAAATAAAATAAGACACACATTTTATACATAAATGTCACATATTATAGATGAATATTTAATTAATAACATTATGATCCATGTTATAATCATATAGTTCTATTGTATATGGAATCCTAGATACAAAAATAGAATTTTTAATTAAAAAATTACATCATATTGAACTAAGCTCATTATAACTAGATACATTCATAGAAATATCATACATAAAACATTTCTTCATAACTAATGGACATGAAAAAATAATAAAATGTGATATCAGATGGTTAGTAATGATAAAAATGTGATATAAAAATGATTACTTGATCGTAAAATGAGCATAACGGAGTGAGTACATGAGATTAAAATGTAAATAAAATTTACTCCATTTCAATGATATTAAACAATATATAATGGTATAAATCATTGAAGTTTATAAGACATGGATAATAAAGGAATTTATGAACATGCGAAATGATTGAATAAAATTACAATAAAACATTAGGTTTTAGAATACACATATGTATGGGAAATCATTTCCTTGCCCAACTCTCAATACCTAAAATTTCATATTAGATTTGTTTCACTACTCAGTCCATTATATCATCAGTCATGGTTCACTCCCAATACCATGATATGGGATAAATTCCATTACTGATCTAGGTTCACTCCCCATACCAATCTTTATTGTTAGATAACAAAAATTAGACAATTCCTTGAATGGGAATATAATTTTTGGACCTATCATTATATAATCAAAGTCGATTCATATGTGTTCTATAATGTTTAAAATATTTTTTCATATATCATGACCATGGAAAAAAATTGGTTCCATAAAATTATCAATATTTCATTAAATAATATCATATTAAATATACACTAGTTTCATTAATATATCATAATAATCATAAAAAAATTAATATCTCAACTTGAATGGCCACCAATATGATAGTCGGATCGGCCAATCACATGGATTCAAGTACGCTTCCCCATATTCCATATTCTTCTAGGTAGTCTGTATGAAGGTGATAGTGGAAGACTATTCCCTCTTGATTGGTTTATAAATGTATTTTAAATTGTAATAAACAATATGTAACAACATAAGAAGTAATAAAGGAAAGAAAAATAGGTGAAAGAATAATATAACTAAATAAATAATATGGCCAAGGAATATTTACCATAGATACATGGATGTTCTGATAGTGGTACATAATCTAAAGATAAAGTAAATTTATAGGAATGAATATCCATCACAATATAGATAAAATTAAAATAACTAAAAGGATATCCATAAGGGAGTCTCCATGAGCATCCCAATATCCATCTTGGTCTTCCGCTCCTAACATACTGGTACTATCTAAACAACTCATTCAATCACCCAAAGTACTAGAAAAATAAGTTGTACTCGGGATACCAATTACAATGGAATCTCGATCATGGTGTGAGGTAAGAATCTTAATACATTTCCACCCACATTGTTTATGGAATAATCTAGTCCGTGATATATAAATTAGTATTGAGCATGTAATGTGGATAAATATACAGAATGAATAAATAAACCTCCCTTTGTTTCTAAGCGATACCTAGTGGCTATACATGTTTTTGATCATATACAGAATAAAATTGATGGCCAATAACTCTGTCTCTATATATGTTAATAATTATATATCACATCTTCCTATAATAACCATGTTTTTACTAATATAATATAAGTTATATGCTTTACTGAGGCAAAATGTAGACATCCATAACCAGTATAAATTATCTAATAAGATCAATAAAATGCATATATTCCCAACATACAAGTACAGTGAGATATTTCATTAAGAAAAACATTGGATACTGGTTGATCTACCAGTGCAACACTCTAATCATTAAACATGGAATGTAATGCCCAAATCCCATACTATATCACTTTTGTGAGACATCATGCTCAACACCTAATGTAAGGGAGTATGATGCCTATATTCCCAATAAAAACCTTATCATCATACAAAACCTAAATAAATGTGTAATCATGTTTATTGTAAACAATCATGATGCAATGCATATCATACCATAAATTTATCAATTGAATAGAAACAAATCATCATATTAAAAATACAATCCTTGGGGAAATACCTCTAATTCATAGAATTTATATAACCCATTATAATAATGGTTCTTCAATTTATTACAATTCTAATTAAGCAAGCAATTAATGGCATGACCTTACCACCCATTCCCTTTCAATATAATCGTTCAATTTATTAAATGAATGAATCCATCAACAACATTCCATTCCATTAATACAAAATACACAAGCCAATATTGTTTATGTTATAACTAGAGGTGTGGTTGTACAACCCTAATAAATTCCATTTCATTTAACTGATTTAATACAAACATGGAGAGTAATCCATCATTAATATGATATTCCAATTAAAAATTTCTATTAAATTAAAAAACATGGAAAATAATTTATTGTGATTCAATTTAGAACATATATGGTTCTACGGTCAAGAGGGAAAATGCCTGTGGAAAATTTCATTAACAAGAAGTTCTAATCACATATATGGGGTTGATTAGATTGGTAAACAATTAAATAGATGGATACATATTTGTTTTATAACATAAATAATTTCCATTTATGAACATTAAATATATAAACAATGACATCAAGCATTAATAACACCACAATCCATGACATAAAAATATGATTCGAACCAATAATCACTACATTGAAGTTTAGAAGATGTCACACCTCATTTAAGGGGTTTTATTATAAAAACATGACATTTTTTCAACAAAAATTTACTTAATATAATAAATCTAAATTTATTATGAAAAACTAACTTAAAATTTATGAATATATTGAGTAAGAACCATCCAATGAATTGAATCAATTTATAAAGGCTCAACATGGAACTTAGGAGGTTGTAACACCGCATAGACTAAAGATTACAATGATAAAATCCATTACCAATCCATTATAAATTCATAGAAATAATTATAGAAATTAAAAAAAATTAATTAAAAATGGGAGAACATGATGACACACACATGGTCTGTCCAAATACAATGCTTAAATCTGATAAACAATCAATCAAGAATCGATGGACGTATATCCTAGGGAAATTTTTAATTTGGTATAAAGGAACTAATTACAAAGTTATGTATAAAAAATTCATGCATACATCACAATTAAAACATTTATTAATTGATGAATTTATTTGAATAATTTATATATAACCTACCTCATACTTCAAATGAAACACTTGTCTAATATTGAGGTCAGATTTGATCAGTTTTGGAAGAAATCAAAGAAAAAGTAATTTTCCCTGATAAAAGGGAAACTTATCTCACTCCTAAATAATGTATACAATAAGATATTTAATGAAGATATATTGAAAATAACTATAGGTCATACCGATATGGATCCATTGAGACAAATGGTGATTGGATTGGATGACAAACTAGGGAGTTATCAACACGCATATAGTAGGATTGTAGAAGAACTAATGGTTCCTCAAGAGTAGGCTCACATGGGAGCTGGAGGAGAAGAAAGAAAGAAAAATAAAAAACCCATTATGGGTAATTTGGTAATTTCTCCCCATACTGGGGTTAAAATATTTTGAAACATGTTTTGGACAAACAGTGGGCAAACAATCAACACCCCTTACATAAGAAACCACATAGAACAGTTTGTTCTACATGGAATCCCTAACCATGTACCAATTGTGAGATGAATAGTAAGATGGTACTACCTAAGTAGAACTATTGATGAGAGAAGGGAAGATATATTGGGTAAATCATTCATAGCCCATGTGGGGCTTTTCTGCAACATTTCTGTAGCTACATAGTGTGCAGATGAGGGGCCACAAATTTTAGATTAACCATGTAACCTATACATACCCTAAAAAATATGATAGTTACAACCTCAATGCTCCTAAAACTCAAGAATAAACCCAATAAACCTATCGAGACTCTACTCGTGTTTAAAAACAACAATTTATTGTGATCAAATCAACAGAGTTATGTTATGAAGTTCTGTTATTAAAATATTCCATCTAGTAAATGCTAAAAGTTCAAAATACATTTAAATTTTACACGGTTCTAATTCAATGTTGTCATAACATCTACACCATAGAACACATAATTTCGAAGAATAATTCAAGAATAATGGAAAAATCACCTTACATACAATGGTCATTGAGCATCATTCATATAGTCATGTTGGGTTTCCAAACTCCCAACGAACCACAATGTGTCTTTTAAACATATGACACATAAGCTATGTAATCTTGATACAATTCTCATTTATCAATTGAAATGATGATAAAGTGATTATATGAGTTCAATTTACTAGAGACATGACGATTTCATCATATCATTAAACATCTGGTCGATGGTGGTCCCCACCATATGATTTAACAATAGAAATGGGTAAATTATGAATCATGGTACCTCCACCATCATAATTTCCTTAAAAATAATGTCTCTATAGGTTCTTGGGATGCTTCATGATTGATTTCATTGATAGGGAAAACCTGATTGTATATGAGTTGATAATAGAAACAACATTGTGAAGAAATGGTAAAAAATGATCAACAAAATAGAAATTAGACACACAAGATTTCCTTGAATGACAATATTTACCATAAGACCATAGCTTCCTTAATTCAGTGACACACTTTAAGAAAAACGGTTTTCACCAATTTTACTCATCAAATAAGTATAACAACATGCTAAAACACTTTTTCTAACATATCCAAAAAACACCCAACATAGATGGAAGGTGTCTTACAACAGAACCACATCACCTCCTTCCAAGACATTTAACTTTTACAATGGGCACACTCACTGAAGACTATACTCTAATTTTGTTGATGATTCTTAGTCAAACAACAACTTGGTTATTTAACTATCATTTCTCATCAAGAACAAGGGGTAACCCAGATCCATTCCACTAGAATCATCACCCTTCTTAAAATACCACATCTAAGCAAGTCAAAAAGTATGAGATAAGCACATATTAATTGAAACTGTGGTCTTTGGAGCTAACCCAGTGTAGTATATACTCTATATTTACTAAATAAAACTAATGGTACAGAGACCAGACATACACATGCATTCATTGACTAATCCAAAAAGTAAAATCATCTTGGTGTTTAGGTTAATGGAAAGTGGCTTTTACCCAAGATTCAACCCATGGAAGTACTACATGGGAATACCAGTTTAACATAGGACTAACAAAAAAATTATAGAAATCCACAAATAAAATGTGAAAAAAGATAGATATCACATATCATGCCCAAATACATTAAAATATAAGAAAAAAAATAATGGTCTGTTATTATATCATGGATGAAGTCAATATAAGGGATATACTCTTCTCTAAAAAGAATACATTAATAGTAACCTAAGAAAACCATTAGAAGAATATTCAGACCAGAATACCCTTACCAATGAAAGAATTCCAAGACAAATAGTATTTTTCAGAAGATTAATATACAACCCAACATTTCAAACATCATGATATAGATAAAGCACTAACATGAATCAAATCATACTAGTCCCAAGTCCTTCATGAGAAACATGCCATTTCTCAATTGTCCCCATTCGTTGTACTCCTTGTACTTGGATGAGAACATACCCACTAGAACTTATGTGATGATACACACATTTAGATTGTCTTATCCATCGAAGGAATAGATATACCAACCTCTCATAAGAATGCCACATCAAACCCATATGAAACTTATGTGTGTCACTCTGTTGATTCAGAATGACGAAATGAATTATTTTGGAATTAAATCCATAACCAACATGAACACTATATCAAAACATCAGATTCTATACAAAGAATCCTGAGCATATGAATGATATTGATTTCATTTAACACTTAGACCACTCTATTATGGAGATGAAATGAGAAAGTTTTAAACAACAAAAGGATAAACAATTTCACCAAACCCAATTGGTTTGTTATAATAGATAACAATGTACATGAACTACATATGTGAATGTATAGTACCCAGAGGTTTCAAAATAATAAATCAACACCCTTGATACTATCCATAGGCTATCATACATATGTATCCAAGTATTTGGGGGGTCTATATAAGAGATTTAACACAATTTATCATTTCACCAAACAAATATTAACTTGGATGATGACATACTGACTAATCCATCATTGAGGATGAATAATGGGTCACATGATCTATGAAGAGACTGAATATGCTCAAGGAATGTCAGACCAGCTGAAACCGAGCATTACCTAAAACTCACACCAGTAACAAGGGTCAATGATTGAATTACAACATTTTAAAAATTGATTTCATTAAAAAACTAAAAGATATAATATGAAACAAAACACTCAAATGACACCAAAAATTAGAAAAGTCACAATATTAAGCATGTAATTCGAGCTCTAAGGGTGTTACCTACCTCAGGCAAGCCCCTTACAAAAGAAAAATTATCAACCCTATCACTTGTTCCCACTTTAAGATTTTATTGGCTCAATAACCTATCATTAATTTTATTTCATAAAAAGAAAAGGCCTATATAAAATTATCATGTTCTTGTTCAAAGGATACTTAAGGGAAAACTCAATTTACCCTTACACGAGGATATTAAATAGTGGACTCCACCAAGGGTTCCATTTTCATGTCATTAAAATGATTTAAAATTAATATATAGTAATTTAAAAGATTCAAAATAAAATATAATGTAGAAAATATAAATTAGTGCTCCAGGTACATGATTTAACAAACACCCTAAGGAAAAAATAAGAAAGTAATATCTAACTTCCTTTTTAGTCGTTATACATTTAATGAAATCCTACTAAAATTTAAGAAATTTATCTTATTAATTAATTTTTTGGTTATAATATATAATCATACCCATCAGGGTGCCATTTATTAGTTTTGTGTTCATTATAATGATAATAAAGAGATGATACACAATCATTAATGTTTTAAACAACTAAATGGATCATCTCCTAAGAATTATGCCAGAACTTACCAACATGGGTCCATTTGTGAATTTTATAAGTTAACTAGTTCTATTTAGATAAAAATTGAACTTATTTTACATTTATATTCTTTTTAGATTATAACATGATCACATAAAAATGTTTTATTACATTGGTAACAACCACCCAAATCTGTAAAGAACCCATACACTTAATTGACCAAAGTATAGATCACATTTAATTGAAATAGAAGTAGTTCATGATATATCATTATAATATTTAATTGTATAGCCATATGAGTGTTCATTTACTAATCTATAATGTACTCATATAGTTTATAGTTTGTAATTTGGCTCATATTAATCACAATCCATTCACATTAGCATTTATACATTATAAGCCTTTGATTTTTAATAGTAGTTTCTAAATAGGTATAAATATCATTTGATGGTTTTAATAAATATGCTACATTTTCCCATTTGTAAGGAACCCATAAACATAAAATTTTTAAATGCATCCCATTTAATCATAACTAATAAATTAATCCAATGTAACATTTTACATATATCAATCAAATTCAGAATTTCATTAAGAAATTAACACAGAGAATATTACTAATAATCACAAAGCACAATACAAGTAAATGCATGCTCATTTGGATCAAAGAACGGCATAATATCACCTAAGCATGTTATAAAAAATGGATGGCTAATGAAATCAACATAATTTTATAACATTCAGGGTACATAATCCAAAAAAACATGCAACCTAAAAAAGAAACTACCAAAAATAGAATAAGCATGAAATGTAAATCTATATGTGACTATAATGATGGATGTAATGATTCTTCCTTTACATAATTAATCAATGGAATGATATCAAAAATTAATAAATAAATATGAATTTTAAATTAAACCAATCATTTTTGGTGAAATCATATAAACTACAATATAAAACAACATTATGACCAATTATTAGCACTGGCCACTTAGTCATTTCCCCATGGGTGGGGTGACCATTCCACGACAAGGATATTTACTAAGAATAGAGACATCCATAATATCATGTCTAAAAACCCAAAATAGTAATAAAAAAGATAAATATACACTCTGATACTACATTTAAACATCCCATCACAATGAAACACTAATATTCTAGCTGCACTAATGGGCCACATGGCCCAAAGCTCGCCTCCCCGTATTCCTGAGGCTACCGACTAGCAGTGAGGGTGTATGAAGGTGATAGTGGGTAAAATATACCATCATTATAAGATTAGAACAGTGGTGTAATAGATAATAAATAATAGGACACATTATAATAAATAATAAAAGAAAAACAACGTAGTAGTAGAATAATATAACTGAAGATAAAAGATGGGCACTAATAATTTTCCATAGAAGAAAGAACATCCTGATGATGATAACTAAACTGAAACTAAAGGCATATAGAAGGAATAAATATCTAGTCCAATAAATAAACAGATAATGTAACTAAATTGAAATCCTCATGGGTCATATCCACAAGCATCTCGAGCTCTAGCTCAGTCATATGCTCCTAGCTCCAAGGTATTAGATAAGAACACAAACAATCAACAAATATCCTACAAATATAAGGTCTATTATGATGCCCTAGTCCATTGGAATCCTGATTAGGGTGTGAGATTATAATCCTATTAGATTCCCACCCACAAAGACTACAACTGAATCCAGTCTATGTTATATAAATAAGCAGTGTATCGGTAATTTGAATAAATAAACCAACTGAATAAATAATAAACAACTCATCCAGGTTCCTAAGGGACACCTGGAGACTATACCAACTTCATACCATTGTCGGAATAAAACATCTTACTTGAATATATATATATATATATATATATATTATTTATTTTATCCACCTATATGAACCATGAGTGTACTAAAACATAATAGACATATACCATAAATATTAGTTGTTGACTAGACCACGGAATAACTTAGTCATCCATAACTATTCTAAATGAGACGATAAGATCATGAAATAGAGAATAATCACTATATCACAGTAGCGTGAGAGACAACATTAAACAGAAAATAGGGCTGGCATGTGAGCCTTTATGGAAGCACTATAATCATGTAACGTGGCATGTAAATCCAAACACCCATATAGTATCACTAGCTAAAGATGTCATGTTCCACACCTGATATAATGGGGAATGATTCCTCCATTCACAAAAGAACCCTTACCATCATACTTATCCTACACAATGGAATAAATATTTTTATATTAAATGGATAGGATGTAATAACTATCATGCCTTATATTTATCAAGGACATATAAAAGAATCATAATATTAAAATACAAGACATGAGTCATTACCTCTAATTCTTTTTGTTTAAGTAGCCCTTTGTAATCTAGGGGAATCCATTTATAACAAGAAAATTAATCATGAAATAAATTAAGTGGCCTTTCCAAAATTTCTATTTCATTTTAAACACTCCATTTTTTCAAAAAAAGAATCCATCAAGAACATGATACATAATTAATAAAAACACTTTAGCCCTGCTTATTCAAGTTATAAAAAGTGGTGTGGTTGTACCACCCAAATCAATTCCATTTCATTTAACCCATTTAATATAATCAATGTGAGAAACCCATAATGACCATATTCAAAATAATAAAATTTCATTTATTTAACATAAAATGGAAAATACTTTAGAATGACTCAATAGGGAAGATTAAAGGGATCCATGGTAATGAGACAAAATGTATACATGGGAAATTCTTTTAACAGGATGATCCAAGATCTTGGGAGGGGTTATTTAGTATGGAAAACATTTACACATACAGAGGGAGGTTTATTTTATTACATCAAGAACGATTATGCCTCAACATGACATATACAGAACCATGACATCACACATTGATAACAACAGAAGCCATAATAGGCATGCATTATTAAAACAACCAATAAAAAAATTAGTTTAGATGACAATGAACCTCATTTGAGGGGTTTTATCATAAAAATAGGACATTGTTCAACTAAAATTCATTTAATAGAATAAAATATGAATTCAAGAGGCATACCTAAATTAAAATTTAAGAAGATATTGTGTAAAAACCATCCAATAAGTAAAATCAATTTTAGATGTTCAACATTGAACTCATGGGGTTCTCACACCCCTTGTAGAAATTCGTACAAATGGAAAATCCATATCCAATAGAAGTTTAATGCTTGGGAGGCCTTCCGGGCATTTTAAACATTTAATTAAAAAATGGAAACCAAGAATCCAAAACGACGGGGTGTCCATATCCAATGTTTTTATCCTCTAAACTACTAAACATCAATGAAAGGATGTATATCATGCTGTGACATTAAATTTAATATGATTGAACCGATTATTTTTAAATGTTAATAAATGTCTACTTTGATGCACGAAAAAACATTTATAAATAGATGAAAACATTGGGAGTAAGTCATTAACCACCTAAATCATACATAGGATGACAAACGCCTTCAATATTGATGGATGATTCGATCTGGATTGGAAGAAACCGATGAAATATACATTCAAACTCAAAATAGAGAAAATGATATTACACCAAAATTGCGCACTAAATAGGATATTAAATGATGAAATATTTATAAGTAATTGAGATCTTAGCAATATGGATCTATAGAGATCGATTACAATCAATTCATATAAAGAACAAGGGAGTAACCGAAATGCATAGAATATGCTTGAAGAATAAATAATGGAGACTAAAGAGTAGAATTTTATGGGCGTTGGAGGATAATAATTAATGAGAAAGAATAAATAAACACATTAATGGTAATTTGGTAATTTCACCCCAAAACTGGGTCACATGGTTTTTCCACACAATTCGAAAAAGGTGTATCCAACTGTATGACACATGTTCTTTAATAAACCCACTGTCATGGTTTTCCCACATTGTTAGCCTAACTATTCTCCAAATGTGTGATAAATAGTTTGAGGGTAATAACTATGTGGAACTACCCATGCCTGAAGGGTCAATAGTTTGGCTAAACCATCTATAACTTGCATTTCTCATTTCGTATCCTTTATTTTAGTTATACAGTTTGTTTCTGATGGGCCACACAAGTTCACAAATATCCTACACCCAATACACACCCTCTAAAATATGATATTTCCATCCCTAGTGCTACCATAAATCAACAAGACACTTGGAAATCCTCTTATACATCTACCCAAGTCTAAAAAGATTGATGTTCCCCAACTCTTAGAATTACCTTCTAAATAACGGTTCTAAAAATACCCCATCCAATAAATTCCCAATTTCAAATTTATTTATCCATTTATATAAAATATGAAACTCTTTATTTACAAATAGTTAGTAGGATTCCAAAATATTTAATTTTCCATGTTCCCAATGTCGAAGTGTCAACTTTTGACACTATTTCCTGGGATGGCATGTGTAACCATAATTTTCATTCCAAAAAACATTATATCTATTCTTGTAAACAATGTTTCAAAATAATCATTCATAATATCTAAACAAATCACAATAAAAAAATCATACGAACATTAGGTTTGTGGCTACATTGATGTGTGATTTGATTAATATTTTGGAACTTGAAATTGAAAAACTCTAGTGAAAATCCTAATTCGGAACATTAAATATTAAAACCATAGATAAAAAAACATTTTTCCTCATAAAAGAAAAATTTTAACAAATCTAATTTGGAAAATCCAAATTTTTAAATTCAAAGAGTTGATGAAAATTAAAACAAAATTCATATTGTACCTAAAACTATAAATGTCCCTGATGAGAGGGTTATGAGTAGGTATTTTTATTATCTATATGTTTCATGTAATCATTCTTGTATAAGGTTATCCCAAACGACTATGAATTATGAATTGAAACATTCCAACCTCTCTATGTTACCCTTCTTTAATGGATAACTCCATGATGATTCTATAGAATTCAACAGATAATTTTATGGCACGATTCAACTATTTCCTTTTCAGGGGTTAAATGAAGAATTTTTTAAGTTGATTTTTTCCATTTTGTTTAAAGATAAGTCTCAAAGTTTGATCCAAAATATAGATGAGGAAATTTTTCCACATGTCATCAACTATTCAATTAAATTATTACAAAAGTTTACCCTAGAAATACTAACAATGAAGTGACTCATTAAAAATCTTCTTTAACAGAAGATAATCATCAACCATTCCATGAAACATGGGATAGGTTTAGGGGAACCCTTAGATAAGTTCATAAACACCAACATTCACCTCATATCCATATGGATAATTTATATAATCGTTTCATTCCTTATAATCCAAATATTGTTGATCAATTTTGTGGTGGTGATTTCTCAAATATGACTGCAGATAAACATAAAACAAATTTTCAATAAATATTCAAAAAAATGTCAAATTAATATGACAAGGAAGATAATTATCCATAATTATGAACCTAATTACTAGGATGTTGTATTTAAGAAAAATTATATTAGAGAGTTATGTATCATTGTAGGATATATGACCATTCCCAAAATCTTTATGCCAACATTCATCTCTCTACTTAGCATGAAGGGAGTGACCAATTTGTTGACTATTGGGATTGAAACAAAACTATCAATGAACCATTTTCGAAAAATTTTAATTTTGGATATAAAATTCTCCCCCATCATTCTTAGAGATAAAAAGTTGTGTTTAAACAATATACAACTTTGGTTTACCCATAAAAATCAAGACTATCATTTTAAAAACCAATTTAATGATGAAGCCTAAAATAATAAAGAGGATATTAAGGGTATGATCCATAAATTAACAGGAATATTTAATTATCAATAATCTGAGTTAGAATCTTAAAAGGATATACATGATTGTGATAGGGCTGAAACAAATTATAGAATTCATAATCTTGAGTTAAAATTGGTCAACATGCTAGTAGTTTAGGGAGAATGAACAAGAGTAAATTATCATGTATAAGAGTGATGAATCCTAGAACATATTAAATATCTATAAATACAATATTATGCTGTAAAACTCAATTACAAGTAAATTTATTGAATAGGAATTCTAATATTGAAATTATTGATAAATCTAAAAATGAAAATTTGAAATAATATAAAACTAAAAATCATTATAGAATTGTCCAGAATTATGAAAATGTTGAATCATCACATTAAAAAAACCACTAGAATAAGAAAAACAATATGGGGACTTTATTATTAGGAAAAGAAAATTGTTTCTATTTAGGATGAGGACAGAAAATTAACTATATTTAAGAATTATGTTCCTCTCATCCCTTTTTCGCAAAGACGTAAAATGAACAATGAACTAGATTTCTTAAAATTGCTTCAACTCTCTAGAATAATTAATTTCAACTTCACTGAGGATTTTAATAATGTTTTTTCATAGTGTAAATTTATTAAAATATCCTTTGAAAATAAGAGTGATTGGGATGATGATTCTATGACTAATTTGAATTAGGATTATACTTCCATTATTTAAAAGAAAATTACACCAAAATTTAAATACCATGGTTCCTTCATCATCGTATCTAAAATTGGAGTTTATTAGAGGATTAGGTTCTGGAGTGATTTAGGATCTAGTATATAACATATTCCATACTATTTATTTTATATACATAGGTCATTAAATGTTGAAACAAACATCAGTTTAATTAAAATTTGATAATATGTCACATGTTTTTCCTTCTAGAATTATAGACGACTGGTTAGTTTTTTTAGGAAAGATCAAAATTCATATTAATTTTATAATTCATGAAATGGATAATGATAATAAAGTTACAATCATTTTCGGAATACCATTTCCAGCTACAATTGGAGTTGTGATTAATGTTTCCAAAGGTATATTGACCCTTGAGGTTGGTGATGATCACGAGGAGTTTCATGTTTTTTAAGATTCACAACTTTTGGTTTTTTGTATATATTTTTATATGGTTGAGGAAGTAT
The DNA here is from genome assembly GCA_963277665.1 of Viscum album. Lineage (NCBI taxonomy): Eukaryota > Viridiplantae > Streptophyta > Magnoliopsida > Santalales > Viscaceae > Viscum > Viscum album. The sequence continues at coordinate 1,048,034,979 of OY728141.1, read as the reverse complement.
TTAGATATAATATTATTAAATATACTCGTTGTCCTTTTGATACCATAGGTGAATGATCTGTTAATGAATATTTCTAGGAAAATTTTGTTGAATCTATGCACACACATTAGATTAAATTTATATGGAAACTTAACGACCAAATAAGGAAATATATTTTAGAGGAACCTGACATGAAACATCCAAAATCATACATTAATGTTTAATTTTTTCTCAAGATGATGTTTAATGTTTGTAGCACTCTCCAATTTTCAATTTTTAAATAGATTCATTTTCCCAACATGCTAAGATGTTTCATAATACTGTTATTGTTTCTTATACTAAAATTGAGTTTTTTAAGGATGATTGAAAATCATTTTTGAATGACTATCATTTAGTAATTATTAATGAGACATACCAACCTATTCAATATTTTATAAGTCAAAAGTTTGGTTGTTTCCAAAAATTGGTTATCCAGACTCCCTACTATTATATGATATTTAGAAGAATATTTTTCTATTAAAATCATAATTAATTCTTAGGGAATATTAAAGAGGTTTCCCCTACATAAAAAAGGAATTGAATCAATAAAAATATTTCCATTGGGAATTCTGCTGAAACTGTTGATTCATTTTTTTCCTCCATATCATTATATAATCTGAGTGATGAGATTTATGTCTATAATTTGAAGAATGATAATGTTGATCTTGAGGAATATTTCTCTACATATCTTAGGTATTTTTCTTCTAGGTATCATTTTGAAAATAATAGTTATCTATTAGCGATGGATTTTGAGAATAATTCAAAATAATTCAGTCCCACAAGTGTGGGGGTGCATCTCATTAGAGAAGTTTCATCATCTGCTGAAAAATATAGAATTTTTAGGTTATAAATTCAATATTTAATGTTCTTTTACTTGAATCTGGTGATTGTAAGAGGTTATACAATGTAATAATGGTTTATTTTGGAGGATTTTTTTGATAAGGTGGAGTGTTTAATGTGTTTAGGGAAAAAGAAAAAGAAAATCAAAATAATTTGTGATATGAAAACACATAATGAATCATAACCTTTGAATGATCATGGAAAAAAAATTTAGGGGCTACTGTCTTAATTAAGACGTTAAATTTATCATTTCATGGTAGGAAAACCAGGATTGTCATTATTTCTTTTATTATTTATATTTGTTTGAATAAAATTTCTCAGGCTCTCCTATGTAATGCTATCCATTTTCACAAAACACTTACTTTTCGATTGGTATCAAATTAATTAATTTACTAGGATTGATGTAATATTTTCCATTATTAATTTTTTGTACTTACATTAATGAGGTTAGGTGAGCATAAAATTCTAATGAGCTACATTTTTTATAAAAATTAGATCGCACTTTTCTCGCTTATATCTTTGGATTTATTATATTTTGAAACTCAGATTTGGGGAATTTATGTTTATATAATTCATTTTGTATGAGTTGAAATTTAATTCTATTATATGACTTAATCTTTTGAAAATATGGAATTTGTATTTCTCAAGGGGTTAATTATGAATCTCTATTCCCGAGAAAATTAATTTCTTATTCTAGACTTCATTTGTTTTGATCATATTTAAAATTTTTATGAAATATTTAATAGTTGTTTTAAATGATACATGAGTATTAATTTATGTTATTTTAGATGTTGATTTTTTTAAATCCTACAGGTCAACGTTAATGTCGTAAAATTTTCAATACCGAGTTTCTTTTATAGCATTCTCATCTATGGGATTTTATTGATTATAGTTTTATAATTAAATGAGTTATAATTCCTCAATTTTGAAAATATTTTTTAGTGTACTAAAATTTATGTAGTAGCCTATAGGTACGCTATTTATTTTTTTCAATAATATGATGTGGATGAATATTTTTGAACCTTATTTGTGACCCTATATATGAAAATATTTCTAAATGGAAAATTAGGTATCCCTATAAAAGTCTTAAGTGTCCTTCCAAATTGAGTTCAATATTGGGGGAATTAATGGGTTTTATCAGTGATGGATGAGCCTTTACTCTGATAGTCTATAATTCATTTACATTCCATAAAAAACCAATACATTTTTTTGAAATGGCATGTTTTTAAGAATCACTTATAAGTTTTCACTCGATGAGTCATTTTCCTTAAAATTCTAGGTCATGATTCCACCTTAATGATAATATTCTTTAAAACCTCTTGGATTTGATTTGGTAAATCATTTTTCTTTCCCACTTGAAAAATAGATTTTGGTATAATTTTAGGATGATTCCATTACATATTTACTTTTAACTTTTTAATTTGAATTAAACTCACGTGATATACATCTGAATGGATTATGAAATGAAAATACTAATTGAGGTAGAGCAACAAATTAAATCTTTCGTTAATTATTTAAGTTGTTGTATGGGTTATTTAGCATTATTGTAATTGTGAAACCTCCCCATAGAAGAATATGCCTACTTATTATTACTTTTAATTGTGTGATTTGACTCACATGTAGGTAAAGAGATGTTTGTACTTTCATTTTTTTGTAAATTCATGCTTGTTATATTTTATTAAAAAAATTCAATTTGAATAAGTCTTGTGATGTAGTAACATAATTTATAATGATGAAATGTTATTTGAGGGAGAATTCAACATAATTTTTATATTATGAGATATCATTTCTACTATTGAAATGTTATACATGATTTCTATAGAATAATTAATGTTTTATTTGTGGGACAATTTGTTATGTGACTTTAATTTATTACATTTTTTCACATCATTTTTGGGTTTTTTATGTGTTTTTAAGGCTAAAATACCTTTAATTTAGTTAATTATAACTCAATGATTAAATTTTTTGTGGAATTACTAAAAAAAATTTATAATGATAATGGCTATTTTATTGCCTTATATTCCAATTATTAATTATTTATTTTATTTATTTTATTTATTTTAATAATAAATTTTTTGATTGTTTATTATTTAATTCGTTGAGCATTATTGAACATTCTTTTATGTGTACCTATTTTTATTTCCCATGTTTTTTTAGTTTTAACGTATAAAATATGTAATTGGTTTTTTATATATTTTTAAATAATGATTTTGTTGTTTTTAATGTCTAGGTTTAATTTAGTTATGACATAATTTTTATATTTCAGTTATTTAATCATTTAATTTTTTGACATCATTAAGTGTTTTACTTTTATTCTTTTAGTAATTTAAATATTTATTTTAACCTACAATTTATTTTTTTATGTGTTTTACAGGTGTAAGTTAATTTATTTACTCAGCATAAGAGAAGTAATATATAATAATTTATGAATTAAACTGGATAATATAAAGTTATGGGTGTTTACATAGTATATTTATCAGTGGAATAACAATTATGATGGACATCATGTTATATATTTTCTTAGCATGAATCACATAATATAATAATTTAGCTAAGACAAATCTTGAATCATAATGAAATTAGAGTATGTTAGAATATAATTTATCCCACATAGTTCTCAATCAAATCCAACCCCGGTTGAAGAAGACCAAGGTGTCTGATCAAATATTCATGTTCTGAGATTGACTTTCGAGGGTAGATATCATTGATCCCATTGAATAAGAGTGACTACGAATCAGATGTCATCGATGATTCAGATCGAGGGTCATTGTTCATCTATGGATGAGCAAAAAGCCAAGTCTCCAAATACATGGGGGGGATGATTTGAGTTATTCATGAGCTCATGTGATTGAAGATTCCTTATTGAAGATGAAACACAAGACTACCAGATATGGACTCAAAGAACAAGTGTTATATTTTGAAGAAGATGATTCTAGATCACTATTGACAAACCCTAGTGAGCCAGATATATGAGGATTCTGTCATATAATTTTAAGGATGAATGGGACTGATCATTGTTACCAGGTTAGGTCTATTTTTCATTTCAGTTGAAGATGCACCTACCCTTGAATTGGGGTTGTGTTCTTCACTGACCATTATTGGATCTGTTGAATCAAGGGTGTCAACTGGTGTCATCAATCCGGTGGAAGGGTTCACCCTTAACGTCACCTTCATTGAAGATCAAATCCAATCCACCTTGTTAAAGATTTAATTATTCTTGGTGATTCCAACATAGAATTTTGATAGATTTTATTGACCAATGCTGACCATGGATTAGAGATTCATTTTTTGGTTCTATATTCGGGTTTGATAGTGTAACACCATGAGATTTTATGAAAAATATTCGTTTTAATTTCATTAATGTCTTGTGTTGTACGCTACACTAAAAGGGGCTTTCTCAACACGCATCCTTGACTTGCCTTGCATTACACGCAATCGCGAACTTCCTCGATAGCGTGTGTAGTACGCAATACCGAGTTTCACTAAACAATGATATGCTATAAAAATATTATTAAAACTAGCCGTTATGAATAGTAATAAACACCTTTTAAAATTTTAGAAATTTTATCTCTCAAAATGGACTTCATTTTTTGATTCGGAGTATCCAATTTAGCCTAAGGTGAAATTTTTGTACTTTTCGGATAACCTTCATATTCTGATAAATAGTGAAAATTACTAAATTTTAATTAAAAACAACTTTTTTAATCAAAATAATTAATAGTGAGAAATTATTAATTTGAGTGGTTTTATTGTATATGTATAATATATTTTTACAATTTAATACAATGTTGGTCATTGGATGTAATTTCACATTTAAACCAGTTATAAACAAGTGTCAATCTTTTGATTGTTATTATCCCTTAAAAACACGCCATTTGTTTTGACGACGGGAATTAATTTTTAAATTAGTTAATGTAACTGATATTTTTTGAATTTGGTAAAATAGACATAATTTTTGAGTTCATAATATCGAATATAGCATAGGCCTAATTTTTGGTATTTTTTTGGAGACTTTCATTTTTTGATGAATAGTGAAACCACTAAGTGGTAGTAAAAAAAATGAATTTTTCATAAAACATAATTTTACCGCTTCTGTGAGTGGAATTTCAAAAATCGGAGAGATATGGTTGATGTCAGTAAGTAAAATTTGGTTCAATGAGATGAAAATAATTTTTTAGTAAATAGTAACTTTTTACTTTTTTTACCATGGTTAAAAGTAAATAGGGTAATTAAGGGTAGAAATGATATTATTATTACCCTAACACATGTACTAATTCTATTGGATAAGTGTAATTCGACCAAAAACAAACTTAAGAATAATATATGACCATTTAGGCCCACAAGGATTAGATTAGGACATTAATTATTAATTTATTTAAAGAAGGGTTAAAATAGTTAAAATCAAAGTTTAATAACTAAATAATTTTTAATATGGGGTTATACATAAGATAAATTCGACTATAAATATTCATTAGAAATCTAAAAAGTTTCCTACATAATGGTATTTTATTTGTAATTTTTAGACATTAAATAATTTAATTTATTTATGACACAACGATGATGCAGAAATTATCTTATTAATGAAATATTGACATAATTGATGTTCTAAATACCCAAATAAATATAATTTGAGACTTTTTATGAATTAAAATACTTTTATAGGTTAATATGACATGTTAGTATGGATTTAATTAACTTTTTTCTAACTTATCATTCTGTTAGGATTTTCAAAAAAATCAATTACTAAATAGTGTCAAAATTGACATAAAATAGTTTTTAAAACAAATATTATATTATTAATTGTTATTTTATTATTAAAAATATATGGTTCGGCAAAATGACTTAGATAAGGTTATATATATTAATAATAAATAGCTTGGGGTTCGTTTGGCTTGATATAGTAATTTTATTAACCTTATAGTATAAGAACACAAGAAGACACGGTAAAAGTAAAATTATTTAACTTAATGTTAAATCTAAATGATAAGGTTAAAATAGGAACCTAAACATGTCTAAATTATATTAGATGAGAGGATTTAGACCCATCCCTACCTTCGCCTCGAAATAAATCAATTTTGAGCTATTTAAAACCGAACTTGACTTTATAATAAAATAATATTTTTAGTTATTCCAAAGGTGCCCCTCTCCTCCCTTATAAAAGGGCACCTCCTCCCTCTCTTCCTCACACAACTTTGAGCCTTAATTCTCAGCCAACCCCTGCAAAATTCTCTTCTCCACTTACCTAGAAACATCCAAGTGGTTCTGGTCTTTCTCAAAGACCAATTTTAGTGCCCTAAGAGGAGGTCTCAAAGAGGCGCTTCAAAAAAGAGGTAATTTCCGTTACCGATTCTTTCACCTTTATTTCTGCTTCCACTTCTTCTTCTTAGGTTGTTTAATTATGAAGTAATAACATCAGTATCACTCATATACTGATATGTTATTATAAGTATGAAACAACCCTATTTCACCATCTATCCATCCTACGGAAAACGAAATCACCGTGCGTGCGTACGTACGGAATACCGTATCCACACCGTGGTGAAATCTATTTTCCACCACCACCTTACTTGGATGGGTGTAATGGTGTAAATAATAACTATATATTATTATTTTAAAGTTATATTGATTCTGAAATAGTATACATACACTCCAATACAGTCCCACGATCATGAGAATGATATCATCGCTCTAGCGTACGTACGGACTACCGTATCCACGACGCGATGAGATTCATTCTCCCCTTTAATCATTCATGAATGATTATTGTAACACCCCAGGTAAATAAAGAATATGACATTTTCATATTTATCCATATTTGTGAATAAAATATTAATATGACTTTAAATGGGATGCTATGCTTGATGGCGTACCCAACACGCAACAACGAGTTTCTTGGGAATCATACGTTGCACTCTAATAATAAAATATTGTTAGTTTAAATGGTTGCTAACATGTAGACGTTGTATTGGCGAGAATGGATATAAATAACAAAAATATTATTATATATGTTTTTAAATGTTTTTACATTTATCCAATAAAATATAAAGGCATAAAATACGGAAAGAATTCAATTTTAGGCGTATATGCCCTAGTTTTCACTAAAGGTTCACTTATCGCCTTTTGATGGAGAACCATCATTAAATATAGTTTTGTTCAGTCTTATACATCCTTTTGGACCAAATAAAAATCTTCTTAAGAATTAGGACATTAAAATTTACTTTTTGTAAATTTTTTGTATCTTTATGATAAAGTCCATTTTTTAATGAATAGTGTAAAATGTTGTATTTTAATTAAAAACCTCTTTTTAATATAATTTATTTATATGATTAGATTACCATTTTAATTGATTTTAAAGTGAAATTAGAATATATTTTTACCATTAAATCCAATAGTGGTCGTTGAATTAATTTCACTTTGAAATCAGACTTAAACTAGTGTCATTCTTTTGATACTTATTGTTTCATAAAAACACGTTATTTGCTCTGACAGTGGGAATTAATTATTAAATTAATTAATGTGACTTATATTTTTTGAATTATGTAAAATAGACTTCATTTTTGAATTTGTAATATCAAATATAGCTTAGGGTGAATTTTTGGGATTTTTCTGAAAAACATCAATTTTTTATGAATAGTGAAACCACTAAGTGGTACTTATAAAAACTGATTTTTCCATTTAAATGAAAATTTCACATCTTTGTGTTTTGAATTTCAAAAATCCAACATACATGGTTGTCATTAAGATTTAAAATGTGGTTCAATGGAATAAAAATAATTTTTTGGTGAATAGTCACTTATTAAGTTTTTAATCGCGATTAGAGGTAATTAGTGTAGTTTATGGTAAAAATAATGTTTTAATAAACTTAAATGACCTATACACATGTTCTACCCTCATTGGATGTGTCATGGACGACCAAGAAAATCCATGGGTCAACATGGGGACCCCATGGAGCCACTTTGGTTGGAAAATGACATAAATACCTTTTTATTTAATGATAAAGTAAAAATGACACAAACATGAGATGTTTTACTAAAACTATTTTTATATGGGGTTATACAAGTCAGATATTTGACTATAAATAATCATTTGAAATATAAAAAGATTTAATATATCATAGTATTATTTTTTTAATTTTTAGACATTAAATAAATTAAATTATTTATGACATCATGATGATTTAGCGAAGACCTCATTATATAACGATTTAAATAAAATGGAAAGATAATGTAATATCTTAGACCTAAACATGTCCAAAACCTATTTAATGAGTGGATTTAGAACCCTTATCACCTTATCCTCGAAATACATCAATTTGGGACCTTTAAAATCCAAAACCCTTTTGAAAATAAAGTAACATTTTGTAACTTTACAAGAGTGCCCCTCCTCTCCTCTTATAAAAGGCCCCCACCTCTACCTCTTTACCCACACTCCCAAAGCCTTTGGCTCGGCCAACCCCTGTCAATTTTGTCTCTCCACATCCCTATATTACTCCTTGAAGCATCACTTTGGGCAGAAGTCTTCCCAAGAAGGCCTTTGAGCTCAAACCAAAGGGAGTTACCCGATTTTAAGGTAATGTCTTCACTTGTGTTCTTTTGTTTTATTTTTCTTCTCCAACCCCCTAACCTATTTTTATTCATTTATTTTGTAACAAATCCAGTATATTAAATATAATAGTATGTTTTTATAAAAATAATTCGAGCTCCACTTACACAAACAAACATCAAATGGTTAAAGAACATACTATTTCTGTGGATGGTGAATTTCTGCCTCACGAAACGATGATTGTTCAACACTCATGTAACACCTGAAAAGGTGGCCATTAAGATGTAACTATATTTATATATGATATATATTATGTTTCTGTTTCTTTATTTTTCTTTTTTGGAATACTTTTATGGTTTCCATTGTGGGAAAACATGATAATTTCATTTTAGGAAGTGCGGACTACCGCCCCCTCAAAGTGATTTGATTCGTTAATGCCATATGTGGGATGTATAAAGGATGGATTTAAAGTTATTATATATGATGTATGTTACATATAAATGATGAATATAATTCTGGAATTAAAATATAAAAACATCTCGTTTGGTTTTAATTCCATTAAGATGACATAGAAATGAAAGTAGCGTTCATGCGTACGTACGGCTTACCGTCTCCATGAACGGTGCATTTCTTTTCTTAACTCTAAATGATTATGTAATATTATAAATACATGTATATTCTGGATATATATGATATATATTCTATACAAATCATTAATATAATTCTGGATATAATGAACATTTGACCACACGAATAACATGTAATTATAAGAAGTCCACTTTCGACTTAAGAACCAAATATCGACAAAACAGACATTATTAACATAAATGATTACATAATGTTTATAACATGGAAATAAGTGATCTAAAAGGAATAATGAACTAGAAAAAGGTTCTTAATAAAGTTTAAATTAACTCAAGTTTATTATTCAGGATGTTAAATAACGTTCGAGTCAATTCGGACCTGAGGTAAGGGATCCTACTCCACTCTTTCTTTTTAAGTACACTCTTTTATGTCATTCCTCTTAAAGCTCATCTTTCATGATATTGGGATGTTCTTTAATATTAATTTTACTGTAATTTTTATGTTCATGTGATGAGAGACCCTATTCTCCTCATCAATCCATTTTGGAAGTTTTGAGTGGCGCCGTTAGGCTGCCAAATTTTTGTAAGAGATCTAACCTCTCTCTTTCTTTTTAAGTACTCTCCTTTATGTCACTTCTTTTAAGCTTCTATTTTTTATGTTGTGGGATGTTATTTTATATTCATATTTCTATAAACTTTAAGTTAATATGATGAGATACCCTATTTGATCTCATCCATCCATTTTTGTAAGTTTTATGTGGCGTCATTAGGCTGCCGAGTTTTCGTAAGGGATTTTTCATCTCACTTTTATTCCCGTGAGATTTATGCTACATTTGCCATAATTTCCATTGAGTGGTGTATGTACTGCCCATTATTTTACTCATTGTGCAATATAATTTCTTTTATAAGTATTTACATAAATGTTTTATTGTCCTTCTTTCACGAGGTGTATGTTTCCAAAGATACCCATGTCGGTAAGGGAACCTTTCACCCTCCTCTTTTTAAAAGACTTCTTTTGTTGGGTCTTTTAATTTACATATTGTTATGTTGGGATATGTTCTCATATATCCTTATTGATGTAAATTTTATGTCCAAGTGATGAGATACCCTTTTTTTATCTCTCATCAAATAATTTTGATGTGACGTCGTTAGGCTGTCAAGGGAACTTCTTAACCCAATTTCGATTTCTTTGGGTTCAACATGTAGTTATTGAATATTTCATCCTTTGAATATGTATGAATGAACATTGATTATTTAACACATAATATCCACTTATATTTGGTTTATTCATTTGTCACACATAATTATGTAATTTATTTATCCTTAAACCAAGGATACCGTCTTTGTAAGGGACTTCATCTCAATCTCCTTTCATTGAGGCATATTCTGTTTTATACACAACCTTCTTTTATACGGTGTATAAACCCGTTTGACTTTTACGTTTATTCAAAAGGAATATTTTTTATATGATGTTTTTATTAAATGACAAAAGTGGATTTTTTTGTCTTACGTATGCGGCGACAATGACTTCCCCGCCATCGTGACCATTATTTGAGATTCGGCTTACTATACAAGCCATACCTTCTTTTTAAAAGAAAAATAAATAACATGTTTTACTTTTCTTTTATTTTGGTATTGAAAATGGTTTTCATAATGTTTTTATATCAATGTGTTGTATTGATATCGTGTGATTGAAAGGTAGAAATGTTATTTTTCCTTTATGCATGTTTTATGTGATACGATTATGTTGAGGTTCTTCGGCATTATTATGAAGATGGGTGGTTCTGTGATAAACTAAGGGCGAGTGACCCCGATATAGCTCTCCAATGCATTGGGTAACGTGAAGGAGTGAAACGTTATGGTTTCTCCGAAGAGATTTAGGGAATATACTGTGATGGGTATTCCAAACATAACTAAGAGGGTTACTCCCTACGTAAGAATGTTATGAATGCCTCATGTTACCTTTATGTCTTATGATTTCTATGATTTATTCATGGTTTTATGAGTTATGTTAAAGTGCCTATGTTTTATGGGTAAAGTATGATTTCATTCTTATGTATATATGAACTCATGTTTCCTTTATATATTTTATAACCCTTATTGAGTTTTTTATGCTCATCCCAAGTTTTTGAAATGTTTTTCATAGGTCAAGGGAAAGGTACATGATGTGATGATAGTGTCAAGGATGTGTCAAGAAAGAATCCGTGTTTTATTTTAAATATGTTTTCGTTGATGTGAAGAATGAATATTGTCTTTTATGTAACCACTTTGTTTAAATCTGCAATATAATGCATGTTTCATGATCTAATTCTCTATTACTCTAAACCTAAAAAAGATCCACAATGTGTAATCTTGTAATAACTCAAGATTAAGTAAGGTTTAAGGCTGGGGCCTTACAGTTTGTATCAAAGGTCGGTTTAGATAACTTTAGAGGTTAGGGTATTCTTTTGGCATAAGTGGCATTACCGTAATGGTTAGGACTTTAGAAAGAGTCCTAGTTTTATATAAATTGAATGAGCAAGTATATGTTAGTGTTTATCTTCCTTATTAGTACATGATGGTTTTTTTGATATACTCACACTGACCTTTTTGGTTTTAGTAAATGGATGGATCTAGCAGGCACCAAAGTAACAATGGATGTGAAGGAAACTATGACAGTTTTTTGAGCAAGCAACTGAATGATATGGGAGCTGTAATGAGAACTCTTGTGATTATCCTCAACCAACTATCTGGAGTCATGATTGACCACCTAAACCTTAGTGATTTCTCTAAGGAATCATATATGCGAGAAACAAATCCCTATGGAAGTACAGGTAATAATCATAAAGGTAAGTGTGTTCAAAAACCTATGTGTCATTGATGTGGAAAGAAACACCTAGGAAAATGTTTCAAAGGGACAGAAATATGCTATAGATGTGGAAATGAAGGTCATAAAGCAAGAACCTTCCATGGAAAAAGGAACCATCTAGTTGACTCGAGGAAAGGGAAAGAAGTTCTTTCTGAGGGATCAATTGAATGTTTTAAATGTGGTGTGCATGGTAATTATGCAAACACATGTCCTATGAAGAAGTTTCGTGAATGGGATCACAAAGAGCGTACAAATGTTCGTTTACCAATACCTAATGCCATTCCGATTAAGGATGAAGAAACTGACAATGACCAATCAAAGGTATGTATTATTTCATGACTATTGTTTTCCTATGTTGGAATCATAGGATTTGGTTCATGATTTTTTTGTAGGAAATAGGTATTTCGGAATAAGTTGGAAAGGAATGGTTAATGGATCATGAAGAATGTTGAATGAGTAAGATGTCAACATATAAGGGATTCAAGAGTTATGGTGAAATTCTTAAGAGTATTAAGTCTCTTCTGATGATGGGGTTACATTAGAAGACTTTTTATATTATGTGTAACCCTGATGTTTAATATATGAAAATTTTATTCAAGGAATAGTTATCTTTTCTTTTGTGGACATAGTTATAAAGAACCATTTGGGTTTATATGATCCTTACTTTTGAGGTAATTATGGGTTACTATATGTTATGATTGAAGTGAAAGGCATGAGATAAAATTGAGGTTAAATTATGTTGTGATTATTTTTGATGATTTTGTCCCTTTTTGGGGAAAGATTTGAGAATTATATAGTTTTGGAAAAAGGACAACACGCAGACCGTGTGACTACTCGTCGCGTCGGAAAAAGCTGCGGGAATCGAACCCACAACCAAAGTGCGACTGGTATTTATCGCCTACCACTGGACTACGTGAATTCCTTGGTTCGTTTGACTGATCCTTTTTAGTTATATTATCTTATGAATTAATAGTAAGTTGATTTTGGGTTATTTATGAAAATGATTAACCTATCATGGAGGATATGGGATTAGGTTAAATACTATTCAATACGAGACTTTAGGAGCAACTAATGTAGTTTGGAGATAAATGTTACGATTTATCTTGGAAGACTATGTGACTAAATCCTTCAAATATTTGGGTTTTAATCTTAGATTGGTTTAATTTGAAGAATTTTATGTTCAAATTGTTTATTGGATGGTCCTCGTTGAACTTTGGGTTTTGTTGGACAAATTTTGGAGATTAAGCATAGATTTTCTTTTTAATGGGTTATCCTTTTCTGGATTATCTGACCTTGTACTAACATTTTTTGTTTTGGTTTTGGTTAAAGCCGAAAGATATGGGATGTATATAGTTCTTTTTGGTGGATTATGTGATTATCTAGAAGTTGATTATAGTACTCTTAATGCAAACAAGTCTCCCTAAATACTCGTCTTTTGGAAAAAAATATGAGTTTGATTAAGGAATCTAGTAAAAGTTGAAAGTCAACATGATAAGTGATTATGTTTCCTTATAAATAAATTCCTCAATAAAAATTAACTTAAAACAAAAATGTTGTCTATTAACTTTTCCTACTGGGGAATCGAATACCGTTTAACCCATCACAAGTTTGTGATTTTCTTATGGTTAACATTCTCCTAGACATGTTTACTATCACTCTCCCTCAAGAACATGACCCTTTTCTTTTTCTTCCATGTCCATGTTTTTCTACATATGGGTTAACTCGGGTGACCTCTGTACTTATCTTCCTTTATTTTATAGTGATTGTTTTACCGACTCTTGTTCTGATGTGGGACTTAAAGGATGTTTCTGAGCTCAATTTTAAAAATTGCGAGGACGCAATTCCTAAAAGGGGGGAAGGATGTAACACCCCAGGTAAATAAAGAATATTACATTTTCATATTTATCCATATTTGTGAATAAAATATTAATATGACTTTAAATGGGACGCTATGCTCGATGGCGTACCCAACACGCAACAACAATTTTCTTGGTAATCTTACGTTGCACTCTAATAATAAAATAATATTATTTTAAATGGTAGTTAACATGTAGCCATTTTATTGGTGGGAATGCATAGAAATAACTAAAATATTATTATATATGTTTTTAAATGTTTTTCCATTTATCCAATAAAATATAAAGTCATAAAATACGGAAAGAATTCAATTTTAGGCGTATATGCCCTAGTTTTCACTAAAGGTTCACTTATCGCCTTTTGATGGAGAACCGACATTAAATATAGTTTTTTTCACTCTTATACAACCTTTTTGACCAAATAAAACTCTTCTTTAGAATTTGGACATCAAAATTTACTTTGTGTAAATTTTTGGTATCTTTCTGATAAAGTCCATTTTTTTAATGAATAGTGTAAAATGTTTTATTTTAATTCAAAACCTCTTTTTAATCTAATTTATTTATATGATCAGATTATCTTTTTAATTGGTTTTAAAGTGAAATTAGAATATATTTTTACGATTAAATCCAATAGTGGTCGTTGGAATTAATTTCACTTTGAAATCAGACTTAAACTAGTGTCAATCTTTTGATACTTATTGTTTCATAAAAACACGTTATTTTCTCTGATAGCAGGAATTAATTATTAAATTAATTAATGTGAAATATTTGTTTTGAATTTTGTAAAATAGAATTCATTTTTGAATTCGGAATATCAAATATAGCTTAGGGTGAAATTTTTGTATTTTTCTGAAAAACATCAATTTTTTTATGAATAGTGAAACCACTAAGTGGTACTTATAAAAACTGATTTTTCCGTTTAAATGAAATTTTTCCATCTTTGTGTTTTGAATTTCAAAAATCCGACATACGTGGTTGTCATTAAGAAGTAAAATGTGGTTCAATGGGATAAAAATTATTTTTTGGTGAATAGTAACTTATTAAGTTTTTAATCGCGATTAGAGGTAATTAGTGTAGTTTATGGTAAAAATAATGTTTTAATAAAATGAAATGACCTAGACACATGTTCTACCCTCATTGTATGTGTCATGGCCGACCAATAAAATACATGGGTCAACTTGGGGACCTCATGGAGCCACTTTGGTTGGAAAATGACATAAATACCTTTTTATTTAATGATAAAGTAAAAATGACACAAACATGAGATGTTTTACTAAAACAATTTTTAGATGGGGTTATACAAGTGACAGTTTTGACTATAAATAGTCATTGGAAAGCTAAAAATATTTCTTATATCGTAGTATTTTTTTTATAATTTTTATACATTAAATAAATTAAATTATTTATGACATCATGATGATGCAGCGAAGACCTCATTATTTAACGATTTAAATAAAATGGAAAGATAATGTAATATCTAAGACCTACACATGTCTAAAACCTATTAGATGAGTGGATTTCGAACCCTTATCACCTTATCCTTTAAATACATCAATGTGGGACCTTTAAAATCCGAAACTCTTTTGAAAATAAAGTAACATTTTGTAACTTTACAAGAGTGCCCCTCCTCTCCTCTTATAAAAGGCCCCCACCTCTACCTCCTTACCCACAATCCCAAAGCCATTGGCTCGGCCAACCCCTGACCATTTTGTCTCTCAACTTCCCTCTCTTTCTCCTTGAAGCCTCACTTTGGGCAAAAGTCTTCCCAAGGAAGCCTTTGAGCTCAAACCAAAGGGAGTTACCCGATTTTAAGGTAATGTATTCACTTCTGTTCTTTTGATTTATTTTTCTTCTCTAACCCCCTAAACTCTTTTTATTCATTTATTTTGTAACAAATCCAGTATCTTCAATATACTAGGAAGTTTTTATAAGAAGCATTCTAGATAAAATTACACACACCTACATCAAATTGTTAAAGAATATACTGTTTCCGTGGATGGCGAATTTCTACCTCACGAAACGATGATTGTTCAACACTCATATAAAACCTTAAAAGGTGGCCATTAAGATGTCAATATATTTATATATGATATATAATATGTTTATGTTTATGTATTTTTCTTTTTTTGCATACCTTTATAGTTTCCATTGTGGGAAAACACGATAATTTCATTTTAGGAAGTGCGGACTACCGCCCCCTCAAAGTGATTTGATTCGTTAATGCCATATATGGGATGTATAAAGGATGGATTTAAAGTTATTATATATGATGTATGATACATATAAATGATGAATATAATTCTGGAATTAAAATATACATACCTCTCGTTTGGTTTTAATTCCATTAATATGACATAGAAATGAAAGTAGCGTTCATGCGTACGTACGGCTTACCATCTCCATGAACGGTGCATTTCAATTCTTACCTCTAAATGATTATGTAATATTATAAATACATGTATATTCTGGATATATATGAAATATATGATATCCAAATCATGAATATAATTCTGGATATAATGAACATTTGACCACACGAATAACATGTAATTGTAAGAAGTCCAGATTCGACTTAAGAACCAAATATCGACAAAACAAACATTATTAACATAAATAATTACATAATGTTTATAACATGAAATATGTGATCTAAAAGGAATAATTAACTAGAAAAAGGTTCTTAATAAAGTGGAAATTAACTCATGTTTATTATTCAGGACGTTAAAGAACGATCGAGTCAAGTCGGACCCGAGGTAAGGGATCCTACTCCACTCTTTCTTTTTAAGTACACTCTTTTATGTCATTCATCTTAAAGCTCATATTTCTTATTATTGGGATGTTCTTTTATATTAATATTACTGTAATTTTTATGTTCATGTGATGAGAGACCCTATTCTCTCTCATCACACCATTTTGGATGTTTTGAGTGGCGCCGTTAGGCTGTAAAATTTTCGTAAGAGATCTAACCTCTTTCTTTCTTTTTAAGTACTCTTCTTTATGTCACTTCTTTTAAGCACCTATTTTTTATGTTAGGGGATTTTCTTTTATATTCCTATTTCTATAAACATTATGTTAATATGATGAGAAACCCTATTTGATCTCATCAATCCATTTTTGTATATTTTATGTGGCGTCGTTAGGCTGCCGAGTTTTCGTAAGGGATTTTTCATCTCACTTTTATTCCCGTGAGATTTATGCTACATTTGCCATAATTTCCATTGAGTGGTGTATATACTTCCCATTATTTTACTCATTGTATAATATACT
The DNA here is from genome assembly GCA_963277665.1 of Viscum album. NCBI lineage: Eukaryota > Viridiplantae > Streptophyta > Magnoliopsida > Santalales > Viscaceae > Viscum > Viscum album. Next base: position 1,048,018,024 of record OY728141.1, on the reverse strand, counting down.
TTCTTTTATGAGTATTTACATAAATGTTGTATTGTCCTTCTTTCACGAGGTGTATGTTTCGAAAGATACCCATGTCGGTAAGGGAACCCTTCACCCTCCTCTTTTTAAAAGACTTCTTTTGTTGGGTCTTTTAATTTACATATTATTATGTTGGGATATGTTCTCATATATCTTTATTGATGTAAATTTTATGTTCAAGTGATGAGATACCCTTTTTGTATCTCTCAACAACTCATTTTGATGTGACGTCGTTAGGCTGTCAAGGGAACTTCTTAACCCAATTCCGATTTCTTTGGGTTCAACATGTAGTTATTGAATATTTCATCCTTTGAATATGTGCGAATGACCTTTGATTATTTAACACTTAATATCCACATATATTTGGTGTATTCGTTTGTAACATATAATTATGTAATTGATTTGTCCTTAAACCAAGGATACCGTCTTTGTAAGGGACTTCATCTCAATCTCCTTTCATTGAGGCATATTCTGTTTTATACACAACCTTCTTTTATACGGTGTGTAAACCCCTTTGACTTTTACGTTTATTCAAAAGAAATATTTTTTATATGAAGTGTTTATTAAATGACAAAAGGGAATGTTTTTGTCGTACGTATGCGGTGATAATGACTTCTCCGCCGTCGTGACCATTATTTGAGATTCGGCTTCCTCTACAAGCCATACCTTCTTTTTAAAAGAAAAATAAATACCATGTTTTACTTTTCTTTTATTTTGTTATTGAAAATGGTTTTCATAATGTTTTTATATCAATGTGTTGTATTGATATCATGTGATTGAAAGGTAGAAATGTTATGTTTCCTTTATGCATGTTTTATGTGATACGATTATGTTGAGGTTCTTGGGAATTATTATGAAGAAGGGTGGTTCCGTGATAAACTAAGGGCGGGTGAGCCCGATATAGCTCTCCAATGCATTGGGTAACACGATGGAGTGAAAATTTAAGGTTTCTCTGAAGAGATTTAGGGAATATACTATGATGGGTATTCCAAACATAACCAATAGGTTTACTCCCTACATAAGAATGTTAAAGTGCCTATGTTTTATGGGTAAAGTATGATTTAATTCTTATGTATATATGAACTCATGTGTCATTTCCATATTTTATAACCCTTACTGAGCTTTTTATGCTCATCCCAAGTTATTGAAATGTTTTTCACAGGTCAAGGGAATGGTACATGATATGATGACAGTGTCAAGGATGTGTCAAGAAAGAATCCGTGTTTTATTTTAAATATGTTTCCATTGATGGGAAGAATGAATATTGTCTTTTATGTAACCACTTTGTTTAAATGTGCAATGTAATGCAAGTTTCATGATCTAATTCTCTAAAACTCTTAACCTAAAAAGATCCTCAATGTGTAATCTTGTAATAACTCAAGATTAAGTAAGGTTTAAGGCTGGGGCCTTACAATTATAAAGTATATATAATAAGTAATCATGAAATATATGACATTATAATGATACTTGATTTATGTGTATATATATGTATGTCATCTACTTAATTCCGTTCAACTCAATAAGGAAATGAAAACAGCGTTCATGCGTACGTACGGCCTACCGTCTCCATGAACGGTGTATTTATTTCCATTTAATGGATTATTATATATATGTATATTATGAATATATATATAAAAATCATGTTTTATATTCTGGAATTAAGTAATCATGATCTAAGTAATCATATGAATAATTAAAAGTCAAAACACGGACGATAAATGAATCAATTTTACCAAAAACGCTCTTTAACATGGAATTTACAAAAGAACGGGTAATATAAAGTCATAAGTGAACCATATATGATATCATAACAATGAATATGATTCTGTAATAAATCAGTGACATTATTTAAATCATTATACAGGAGTTTCGGACACTTACGAAGCAAATCAGACATAAGGTAAGGGAAATATCACAATCTCATTTTTATCCGAGAATGTTTATACTTCGGATTTTACTGGGGTGTATTTTATCATCCACATCCATATTTCCTCAATATGTAATATTTATATCCTTCTACAATAGTTTATATCCAATTTTTCCCTTTCTGTGAGTTATCAGTAAATGATATGAAGGGTGTCTTTTGTCGATTTTCGTACGAGGTACTTTTTGACTTTTTGACAAAAGTACGTGAAGAATGTTTTTTTAACTTATACGGCATGAATGGATTTTTAAAACATTATTTCAAAGAATAATCCTTTACAAGTTTTCAAGTTTATTTTTAATCAACTTCTTTTAGTTTATAATTGTACGACAAGTTAATAAAGGAAAAGTGTTTTTGAATCATAAAGGATATTTTCCTCATGAATGGAGTTCAAGTGTTTTATCAAAATTATTTTCCATCTAAGATAATAAAGGGTTCTGTTTTTATCCCTATTATTACTTGGATTTGATTATGTTGCGATGGATTTATTTTTATGAATTCATTTATCTTATATGAATTGTTTTATGATGTCATGATGTTTAACATTCCCATTTTTATTTCATGGGATATGCTATGATGTATGGTTTATGATTTTGTGGAACACATAAGAATGGTATAATTATGAGATGGGTGGGACCTATATCTCCTTCCAATTCATTGGGTAATGATTTTATATCTCATGAGATAAACATGGCTGGAACAGTAGGATATACCGGTCCAGTGAAACAGGACTGAAACGAGGGTGACTCAGTTCAGAAATGGACTTTGTCCACTATGATAGTCTTGGCAATGAGTCTTGACTAATAAGATATGATTCTCTATGATTATGTGTGTATGCCACAATGTTTTATGTTTTATGTTATGATTATTGGGATTTAATTTCACTACTATGATTTATCCCATGTTATGAAATTATGCTCTCTTTTGCAGGTTAAGATTTCCAAAATGTTATGTTCTTATGAATATGATGTGATTGATATTTCTTTTGTTTACCCTTACTGAGAATTTGAGCTCACCATTTTATGTTTTCTTTTCCTCAGGATATAAAGAAAGGTTTTAGGTATAAAAAAGGAAGATCTTTATGGGAGATGTTGAAGATATTTCACCACGATTAGAAGATTATATTCCAAGTTTCCAAAGACACTAAACTATTACGATCCTTGTGTGTGTGGTTTTGTTATGTCCTAAGTATTCCACAAAAGTAATGTAATTTCCATGTACGTCTAGCTTCAGGTCTCTACAGTTGGTATCAGAGGAAAGGTTTAGTCAACCTTTGGAAACTAGGATGCGAAAACATTAGTGAGATCCCTAGAGATATTTCTAAGGTATGTCTTGGTATGCCCCTAAGGTTAAGTATACGTATAGGTTATAGTACTAGAATTATGCTAAAAATCATAGAATTAAACATAATATGTTATATATTGAAGGTAATCCCCCTTTATTATGTTGTTTTTTCTCGCATGTTTTTTGCCTCTCACACTATTCTTTTTGGGTTTTAGAAAATGGCTAGAAACAAGATGATTCACGATAATGGAGGATATGATAGACAATGGAATGATATTATTCATTAGCAACCAAATGAAATAGGATTTGGAAGTCCAAACATCATTATTATGCCGAATCAGCAATCTCATAATATGATCAATAAAGTAAAATTTGGTATGTTTCCTGACTCGGCTAATAAGGGAATGATGGAGTTTCATGATGATCATAGAGGAAAGAAAGTACAATTTCCCATATGTAAATAACGTGGGAAGAGGCATCAAGGAGAATTTTTCAAAGGAACTGGAAGATGCTTTGGGTGTGGAAAAGAAGGACACAAAGCCAGTAAGTGCAAAGGAAAAGGTCCAGTTAACACCAGGGATGAGGATAATGGTATTGCTATGATGTCAACAATGGTTAAATGTTTTAAATGTGGAATGTACGGGCATTATGCAAACCAATGCCCTAAGGGAAAGTCTCATTAAGAGAATCAATATTGTCGTATGGGTAGTATTTATGTAGATGATGATGAAAAGACTACAAATGATATGTGAGTTGAAAGAATTGTTGAAGCTCGGTCAATGGTTTAAGAAGGTAGTGGAATGATTACATGTTTATCAAGTGTAATGTTGTATAAGTAATCTCATGGTACTATGGAATAAAGAGACATCTAAGGATTGTTACATTGTTTTCTTTCATTGAGTTTTGAAAGTGTATGATTAATGGTACCAGTATCCATTAAAGGATATTCAGATATTTTTGGAATATAGATGATATGCGCATAATGAAGGGATAAGGAGAAAATTAAATGTTTGATAGTATTCATGAGCTCATGACTGATATAAGGAGAAGGTTATATCATGGTTTGAGTATATAGAATTTTTGGATTTTGGTATGTGGAAAGAGTCAATTGTTGACAGCATTCATGTTTTCACTAAGGTTTAATGGGTATTCATTTTTCAAGAGAATACATTATTAAGGTATTCACATGATTGGAATGTGACCAACACGATATATGGGGGATAAATGATGGTATTCACATTCTTGGTTGATGACATTTCAAGTTATCATTTTCTTTATACTATGAGCATGGACAGAAGTATTTTAGATAATCCTAAAGATTGGAATGGATTATGTTAACCATAAGTTAGTATTGTTTAAGGATAGAATTTTTTTTGATATTATTTATGTGATGTTATAGTAATGTAGTTTTAGAAAAAGGACAACCTGCAGGACGGGCAACAACCCATCGCGTCGGACAAGGCTGTGGGAATCGAACCCACAACCGAAGTGCGACTGGCCTTTATCGCCTACCACTGGCCTACAAGAAGCCCCTGTTTAGTAGAAACTAGTTTTATTATATTAAGCAGTATGATATATGAAGTATATGTCCATTTTAGGAACTATATATGATTAATCTCACTATAGATGGACTTATGTATTTTTTGATAACATTTCTAACCTTTTGTTTGAGACAGATGGAATGAACCATCATTCAATCACATGATCTGCTAACACATCACGAATGACAAATTCAACTTCATTTCTTTAAGAGATGAAGTGGAAATTGTCCAAAGAATGACAAACGGTGAGACTATACCAAAATCACGAAAGTATTTCTTCTAATTTCATCAACTTTAGGGAAATGATCTTAAAAACCAAAAATGTTGTCCTAGTGCTCTTATATATGATGAATCAGATGGTACCTTAGATCGTCACAAATTTATGGATTTGTGATTGCTGGCTTTTCCATAGCCATGTTCTCTACCACCCTCCATCCGAACATGATGGTTATATTTCTCTTCTATATCCATATTTTCACCTATGTGGAACCCAATGATTAGTTTATTTGGGTAACCGTTACGTTTCATACTTTTGTTTTTAAAGATTGGTTTTGGTATTCCTTTTTACGATGTGGTTTTCTATTAAAGAAACTTTCTAATAGTAAACCATTTATAACCTCGACGAATTTCGAGGGCGAAATTCATTTTAAGGGGGGTACAATGTAACACCCCGAGATTTTATGAAAAATATTCTTTTTAATTTCATTAATGTCTTGTGTTGTACTCTACACCAAAAGGAGCTTGCTCAACACGCATCCTTGAATTTCCTTGCATTACACGCAATCGCGACCTTCCTCGATAGAGTGTGTAGTATGCAATATCGAGTTTTACTAAATAACGATATGCTATTAAAATATTATTAAAACTAGCCGTTATGAATAGTAATAACCACCTTTTAAATTTTTTGATATTTTAGCTCTCAAAATGGACTTCATTTTTGGATTCGGAGTATCGAATTTAGCCTAAGATGAAATTTTGGTACTTTTCTGATAACATTCATATTCCGATGAATAGTGAAAATTACTAAATTTTAATTAAAAACAAATTTTTTAATCGAAATAATTAATAGTGATAAATTATTAATTGGAGTGGTTTTAAAGTATATTTAGAATATATTTTTACAATTTAATACAATGTTGGTCATTGGATGTAATTTCACATTTAAACCAGTTATAAACAAGTGTCAATCTTTTGATAGTTATTATCTCGTAAAAACACGCCATTTGTTTTGACGACAAGAATTAATTTTTAAATTAGTTAATTTAACTGATATGTTTTGAATTTTGTAAAATAGACAAAATTTTTGAGTTCATAATATCAAATATAGCTTAGGCCTAATTTTTGGTATTTTTCTGGAAACTTTCATTTTTTGATGAATAATGAAACCACTAAGTGGTATTAAAAAATTGAATTTTTTATAAAACATAATTTTACCGCTTCTGTGAGTGGAATTTCAAAAATCCGAGACAAACGGTTGATGTCAGTAAGTAAAATGTGGTTCAATGAGATTAAAATAATTTTTTGGTGAATAGTTACTTTTTACTTTTTTTACCACGGTTAAATGTAAATAGGGTATTTAAGGGAAGAAATGATATTATTATTACCCTAACACATGTCCTAATTCTATTGGACAAGTGTTATTCGACCAAAAACAAACTTAGGAATAAAATATGACCATTTAGTCCCACTTGGATTAGATTAAGACATTTATTATCAATTTATTTAAAGAAGGGTTAAAATAGTTAAAATCAAAGTTTAATAACTAAATCATTTTTAATATGGGGTTATAAATAAGATAAATTCTACAATAAATATTCATTAGAAATATAAAAATATTTTCTACATAATTGTATTTTATTTTTAATTTTTAGAAATTAAATAATTTAATTTATTTATGACACAACAATGATGCAGAAATTATCTTATTAATGAAATATTGACATAATTGATGTTATAAATACACAAATAAAGATAATTTGAGACTTTCTATGAATTAAACTAATTTTCTAGGTTAATATGACATGTTAGTATGGATTTAATTAACTTTCTTAGAACTTATAATTCTTTTTGGATTTTCACAAAAATAAATTACTAAATAGTGTCAAAATTGACATAAAATAGTTTTTAAAACAAATATTTTATTATTAATTGTTGTTTTATTCCTAAAAATCTATGGTTCGTCCAAATTACTTAGATAAGGTTATATATATTAATAATAAACAACTTGGGGTTCTTTTGGCTCTATATAGTATGTTTATTAACCTTATAGTATAAGAACACAAGAAGACACGGTAAAAGTAAAATTATTTAACTTAATGTTAAATCTAAATGATAAGGTTAAAATAGGAACCTAAACTTTTCTAAATTCTATTGTATGAGAGTATTTCGACCCATCCCCACATTCGCCTCGAAATAAATCAATTTTGAGCTATTTATAACCGAACTTGACTTTATAATAAAATAATATTTTTAGTTATTCTAAAGATGCCCCTCTCCTCCCTTATAAAAGGGCACCTCCTCCCTCTCTTCCTCACACAACTTTGAGCCTTCAATCTCGTCCAACACCTACCAAATTCTCTTCTCCACTTCCCTAGAAACATCCTAGAGGTTCTGGTCTTCCTCGAAGACTAATTTTAGTTCCCTAAGAGGAGGTCTCAAAGAGGCGCTTCAAAGAAGAGGTAATTTCCGTTACCGATTCTTTCACCTTTATTTCTTCTTCCAATTCTTCTTCTTAGGTTGTTTAATTATGAAGTAATAACATCAGTATCAATAAAATACTGATATGTTATTTTAAGTATGAAACAAACCTATTTCACCATCTATCCATCCTACGGAAAACGAAATCACCGTGTGTGCGTACGTACGGAATACCGTCTCCACGTAGTGGTGAAATCTATTTTCCACCACCACCTTACTTGTATGGTTATAATGGTGTAAATAATAACTATATATTATTATATTAAAGTGATATTGATTCTTAAATAGTATACATACACTCCAATACAGTCCCACGATCATGAGAACGATATCATCGCTCGTGCGTACGTACGGACTACCGTCTCCACGACGCGATTAGATTCATTCTCCACTTTAACCGTTCATGAATGATTATAAAGTATATATAATAAGTAATCATGAAATATATTAAATAATAATGATACTGGATTTATTTATATATATATGTATGTCATATACTTAATTCCGTTCAAATCAATAAGGAAACGAAAACAGCGTTCATGCGTATATACGGCCTACCATCTCCATGAACGGTGTATTTCTTTCCAATTACTGATTTATTATATATATGTATATTCTGAATATATATATATATAAATCATGTTTTATATTCTGGAATTAATTAATCATGATCTAAGTAATCATATGAATAATTACAAGTCAAAACACAGACAACAAATGAAACAGTTTTACCCAAAACGATCTTTAACATGGAATTTACAAAAGAACGGGTAATATAAAGTCATAAGTCAACCATATATGATATCATAACAATTAATATGATTCTGTAATAAGTCAATGACATTATTTAAATCATTATACAGGTGCTTCGGACACTTACGAAGCAAATCGGACCTAAGGTAAGGGAAATATCACAATCTCATTTTTATCCGAGATTTATTATACTTCGGATTTTACTGGGGTGTATTTTATAACCCACATCCATGTTTCCTCAATATGAAATATTTATATCCTTATACAATAGTTTATATACAATTTTACCCTTTTTTGAGTTTTCAGTAAAAGATATGAAAGGAATCTTTTGTCGTTTTTCATACGAGGTACTTTTTGACTTTTTTGAAAAAAGTACGTGAAGAATGTTTTTTTAACTTATACCGCATGAATGGATTTTTAAAAAATTATTTCAAAGAAGCTTCCTTTACAAGTTTTCATGTTTATTTTTAATCAAATTCTTTTAGTTTATAATTTTATGACATGTTATGAAAGGAAAAGTGTTTTTGAAGCAGAAGGGATATTTTCCTCAAGAATGGAGTTCAAGTGTTTTATCAAAATTATTTTCCATCTAAGATAATAAAGGGTTCTGTTTCTATCCCTATTATTACATTGATTTTATTATGTTGTGATTGAATTATTTTTATGAATTCATTTATCTTATATGAATTTTTTTATGATGTCATGATGTTTAAGATTCCCATTTTTTTTCATGGGTTATGCTATGATGTATGGTTTATGATTTTGTGGCACACATAATAATGGTATCATTATGAGATGGGTGGGACCTATATCTCCCTCCAATGAATTGGGTAAAGATTTTATATCTCATGATATAGACATGGCTGGAACGGTATGTTATATCGGTTCAGTGAAACAGGACTGAAACGAGGGTGACTCGGTTCAGAAATGGACTTTGTCCACTAAGATAGTCTTGGCAATGAGTCTTGACTAATAAGATATGATTCTCTATGATTATGTGTGTATGCCACAATGTTTCATGTTTTAAGTAATTATTATTGGGATTTCATTTCACTACTATGATTTATCCCATGTTATTAAATTATGCTCTCTTTTGCAGGTTATGATTTCAAAAATGTTATGTTCTTATGAATATGATGTGATTGATATTTCTTTTGTTTACCCTTACTGAGCATTTGAGCTCACCCTTTTATGTTTTATTTTCCTCAGGATATAAAGAAAGTTTTTAGGTATAAAAAAGGAAGATCTTTATGGGAGATGTTGAAGATCTTTCACCACGATTAGAAGATTATATTCCGAGTTTCCAAAGACACTAAACTATTACGATCCTTGTGTGTGTGTTTTTGTTATGTACTATGTATTCCACAAAATAATGTAATGTCCATGTACGCTTAGCTTCATATCTCTACAGATAGAGATAATATTTTATAAATATTTTATATTAATTTTAATTTTTCATCTCTCAAAATTTATCAATTTTATCTTACATGGATCAATTTTGGATTTATTATGTGTTTTAGAAAAAGTTTTGAAATGTGAATAGTTTTGGAATATTTACATATTTTTACATCATGGATATTTTTGAGATTTAGTTAAATATATAATTCCATATTGAGTGATTATTTTTTGTTAAAATACTTATTTTATTTCCTTTAATATTCTCTTCTAAAACAGGGTCTGATTTTAGCATCTTCAAGCCTTAAAAAATTAATGAAGTTGAATAATTTTTCAAGAAGATAGCATGGACCCCACTATCGTAACAGAAACACATCTCATGATACAGACCTGTAATGGAGTTGATTCAATGTACAAAATAAAAAAACACATTATCTCTTTTATAATATTAATTAAATTAGTTTTGAAATAAATAATCATTCAATAAGATGTTAAAATATTTAAGGAATCTTCATGAAACCTTCTTCTTTAAAATTTAACTCTCAAAATTAAAATATATAACTTCTACATCCCATTAGAAAATGAGATGAAATATTTAGAGGTGATGCAATAGAAAATAGAGGACAAAATTTTTGAATGGACCATGCATGAATTTTTATTTTAACAGGTCAAAAAATATGAAAAATTCTGGGCATATAAATTCTTCCTATTAAAGCAGAGGAGCCTATACCACTCAAAGCATCCCATTTTATATCTTATTCCATCATGGAACCAAGAAAGAGATCTCCACCGCAGGAGGCTGATCAGAAATTTTACCCTTTTTATTCTTAATTTATTTTCTATATTTTTTATTTTTCAAATGTAATTTATATTTCTAATAAATTCATACATTTTTTTTATTTCTCTGTCCACCCATCCACCCTCTTTTATTCATCTCATCTTACAATCAGGAACTGTAATACTCATGATCATGATTAACTAACCCAAGGAATATCTTGGTGGAGTAATCATGGTCTTTAACCCTAGAACATGTTATTAATATGCTTTGAGTTAATTATTTAGATAATGTATAGTGGGTGTAATCCACATTATGTTTATATAAAGGTTGACTTCTTTATTTTCAAACATTTTCCTTCGATTGAGGAGGTGGATGGAGGGTCTGTATGGAAATGGCTAAGTAGTATTTTTATTCATAACTAGGGTAGACTATGGTGTTTACACATACAATGGAGTGTGTTTACTAAGAATATTTGAAACTAGTTAGTGAAGGTGATCCCATATAGTTCTCTTGGGAGAACATCCCTTCTTCACTAATTCCATCATGTTGTAAATTTCATATTAATTAGAATTGATTTCATGCATTTAATTTATTTTCCTAAATTCCACTTCATCCTTATAAATAATTAAAAAAACAAAAATAATAAGTTTAGGTAATTTTTTTAAGTGATCTAACAACTATGAACACTCCCCAAGTGAGATGACGCTTGACAGCCTCTAAGCTTCATTAGGAAAGCATAAAAATTTTCTTTTGACACACCCTACGAAAGTTTTGAGTCAAAACTAGAATTGTTGTTTGGGATCCAATCAATATTTTACGTCACTTTTTCTATTTTTACATTGTAGATAGATTTTCATTTTTCATTAAAAAAACCAAAAATCCAAAAAAAAACTCCATGATGTATTCGAACTACAATTACTATGAATAGAATGATTACTCACATGTGAATCCAAAAGAAAAAGGAGAATAATGGAACCCACAAACAAACCCATTAAGGACATGTTAATTCATTTTTAATTACATTTATTCATTTCATGTTAGATTTAACTTTTATATAAATTAATATGCATTCCATTCCTAGATTAAATAAAAAAACAAAAAATAAGTAGATTAGGATAATTAGATTATGTGAGTAAGCGACTGAAAAAGATCCTCAAGAGAGGCCACCCTGGTCAACCACTCTATTGCACTAGGAAAATTAAATTTCTTTTTCCACACCTTACGATAGGCATGCATCTGGGTCAGATGAATAATCACCATGGTTTTGTTTTGATTTTCTTAAACTGCATCTGAATCTAACTTATGTTGTTGTTAATTTTTTTTTTATATTTTTAATTCTAGTTTAAAATTATTTTAGGGATAAATCTTATGATTTAACGAAGGTCAAGACAGATTTCAACTGATGACACTGAGGATAAATTAAGTATCATGATTTATGAGATTATATTTATTTATTTACGAGAACTGAGATTTAATTTGATGGTCTATATTCGAGGTTCAGATAATTTCTTCTGAATAATTATGGATGAAGGTTTTTTTATTATATCCAATGTGGTTTTTTATTTGGTTTCATTAATATGACTGGTTCCTCATGGGGAAATGATGATGTCTTGCAATTTTTAGACAAAATCATTAGTTTTCTACACATTTTTTCTAAGATTTTGAAGGAATTTTTAGAGTTGTATTGTAGTGAAAAAATGGTAGAGGAAAAAAATGATACCTTTGATGATTTTCGAGTTATCTTAATAGAATAAGTCAGTTATATAAAATAATATAAAATAATTTTTCGAAGAGAAATTTAGTAATGAATCTATTATTTAGATGAGAACATTATATTCTTAAGGATAGATATTTGATAAGATACACACCAATAGAATTATAATGATGATGAAAAATTAGAAAAAAAATTTCCTTTGAGAATCATCTGAAGTATCGATAACTGGAAAAAGATAATTAATCCATTTTCCATCCAAAATCATATTTCTTACTTAATTTCATTTTATGATCAGATTTTTGGAGTGTTGAATTGGTTTTTTAAATCAATTTAAAAATCATTAGGTGTCTCAATGCACCCTTTTCTCAGTCTCTAAAATGGTTTTGATTATTGAAATTAAATATTTAAAATAAATTTTAATCATTTCAGAGTAGTATGAATCCCTTATGTTCATATGTTCTAAGTCTCTAAAATCCAAATCTTCTAGTTTCTTTTTCACAATCTCATCTTCAGTTCAAATATCCTATTTCATTTTTCATTGTTTGTATAATTTCATTATCCTTCCCTATGGAATTCTATACTCTTTCATTATATAATTCTATTTGTTAGTAGGTTTTAAAAAAATTTAATTTTACATATTCTCAATGAAACTGTAATAGTATCCACTGAACCTTTTGATATATTATATGATGACTAATTTTATCATCATGGTATATAAGATTTTAAATTTAATAATAACATCTAAGGGCTTTTCACTTAAAAATTTACAACTAGTAATACTTAACTTGAAATCCCACATTCTTCTGTGATTTTAAACATTCTATTAATAAAATAAATTTATTGTAATCATTTTCGCTGGAAATTATACTTCTTTGTGATATCCATATTTTTGTACTATGGATATCATTATTTTCAAAACATTATATAATTTTTCATATGGTTGTTACATTTAATGTCATATGACTTATTGGGGAAATATTGATAAATATGTATCCTTTACTCAATATGAATATTTGAGAAGGCGCATTTTTTATGATTTAAATATATTATTCAATAAATGAGGAATATTTTGGACATAAAATACAACGGTTGGGGAATGGTTAATAAGACACCTTGAATGAATTTGTAGTCTCTTAGGCCTAAATAAGTTTGTGACAAACCCTTTATGTTTGTTTCCAAGAAGTATTAAATTATTAAAATTATAAATCGAGACACAAATTAGATGGGTTTCAAAAGGCATACATAAAATACCTTGGGGGTAGATCAGGGTCGTTAATATCTTGAGGATAGATCCTGATAGTGAATACTTCCAAAATTATTCATTACATCATTATTATTATTCAATGTGATTATTTGATTACTTAGAATAATCCCAGGTCATGATTTAATCTCATCATATCAATTATATGGAATTATTCAAAAATATTTTATTTGATCCATTATTATTATTATTTATCTATTCATGAAATATTATTCTAAACATTAACCTTAGTGAGCATTTTATCTCACCCTTAGTTTGTTTCCTTTACCCGTGGTATGGGGATGAATTTTTTAAGTGAGTTTCATGGATGATGATCATATCATTATTTATGTATTCTTCTATTTTAATAACATTATAAAATGGGTTCTATGTATTTAATCTATTATCTAAAACTACTAAATTGACTAGACCTTCAGAATTTGATTCCATGTAATCATTATAATGTAATATTTTATTTCCCTACAAATAGTCAAATTTTTATAGTAATCTCATGTTATTTTGTGATTATCAACATTATATTAACACAATAAATTCATTTTAATCACATTTCATGGGAAATTATAATTATTTGTAATATCCAAATTTTTGTATGATGTATATTATTATTTCTTAAATACTATACCATTTTTACATATAGTGTTTCCTTTGGATGTTATATGATTTATAAGGGATATACTGATAAACCAATACCCATTAATCAATATTTATATTTGATAAGGAACAACGTTTTTTATTTAAATTTAATATTCAACATATATGGAATATCTTGGTAATATAGTATGTGGGTTGGGAACTACTAAATGGAATTACATGAATGCATTAGTAGTCTTATTGGATGAATTCATTTGGTAAAAACCCGTTAACGTTTATTTCTAAGAAGTTTTAAATTATCATGATGATAGATCTTGAGAAAAATCAGATGGGTTTTTATCCATAGACATAAACATCCTTGAGGATGGATTTCGACAGTATTTATCTTGAGGATAAATCATTATAATTCCAAAGTCCGACATTTTTCATTCAATCATTATTGTTATTCTATGGGATTAGTTTATTTTTTAGAATAATACATGGTAATGTTTTAAACTCATATGATTATTTATATGAAATTATTTGTTCATATTTTGTTCTTTCCATATTTATGATACTTTGTTATTTAATTATAGCTTCTAATATACCTTAACCTTACTTATCATTTGAAGGGACCATGACTTTGATTGCATTTCCAAGGGTATGAGGATGAATTATTCAAATGAGTTTCAAGGAAGATGAGAATTTAGTTTTGGTATGTATTATTTTTTTAAAACCCAATGTAAAATGGGTTCCATGCATATAATATAGATATCCAAAGCTACTAAACTAACTAGCCTTTCTAGATTCGATTCCTTGTAATCATTCACTGTAATAATGTAATGAAACTAGCTCCATGCTTCTGGGGTTGAGGCCATACAGTTAGAATCAAATGAAATTTATAAGATTACTTGTAAACTAGATTTGGGAAACATAGACTAGATAAAGAAACCCTAATATTGATTTATGTATAATCATATAATCGAAAATGACATTATGAAATTAATATAAATGAATACTGTCATATTATTTTGAGATTAATTTTTATAATAAGTTCTATGCCTTAAGCATCTATTATTAGGTTATATTTGATGTGATTCTACCTACATTAAGGATATTTTAGATGAAATTCACAGAAATACAATCCATTTGTTTAGTACATATTTTAGTGGAAAAACTTTTTTCATAAAAATTCATTTATATTCTATAGATATATGTTTAAAGGTTTCGATATAATTTATGGTTGATATACAAATTAGATTATTTTACATCATAAAAAACATAGATTCGATTGGAAACCCTAGTAAATAGTTTATTTAATGATTAATTTCATTTCAAGGGATTACCTTCTTTTTTTAGGAAACCTTACAGATATTATATTAATGTAGTTTAGAAAAAGGACAACCTGCATGAATGGGGACAACCCATCGCATCATGTGAAGTGGTTCGTCTTGAACCCTTGATCAAAGGACGATAAGGGTTTCACAACTACCACAAACCTACATGATTTCTTTGTTAATGTTCCATTATTTTCAGTTAATAAACTTGAAGAAAAAAAAATTATTCTGAATTGGTAGTATTTCATTTTTGGTTTATAGAAAAATGTGTTAAGCATATTTTTTTCAAATATTTAGAGACAAAATGAATGATAATTCACACACTTATAGATCTTAATATTTATTAAAAGAAATTTTCTGTTTATATTTAATTAAAAAAAATATTTTTTGTATATTTATATGCAATGAAATGAATATTTATATAATTGTAACCAAATAATGAAATTTTTGTTATGAAATAAAAATGCATTAATTAATAATATTACTTTAAATTCATATATGGTAAAATAATTAATCAACATTATGAATATGATATTTAAAAAATATATGTTACCCTAATACCTTAATTTCTATTGAACCAAATTTCTTTTAATTCATCACATTTTTATGGATTTTAGGCCCTCAAATTTTAGTTCATCATTAACTTCTTTGTGATTAATGACCTCAAATACTCCACATAATTATTTACACTTTCCTTCAAAGAACATATTTTCACATTCCACTAATGTTATCCTATGTAGATAACTAGTAATATGTTATTACATATGACCATTTTATGTCCAATTTTCTCTAATAATAAAGATATTTTATCAACCATTTTATGATGTGTGTTTTTAAAAAATAGCATTTTTTATTTTCAAACCCTAGATTTTCGTTATAAAATTGGGATTGTATGGACACAAATTATTTAAGGTGTAGAGAATGTAACACCAAAAAAATTTACAAAATTTTCGCTTTAAAATAAAATTATTTCCATTTATAGCTTGCTCTATATGAAACACTATGTAGTCTTTTGTTACACACAATACGAAGTCGCTTCGAAATTATATAAAACACGTAAAACCAATAATAAAAGTGTATATAACACACTGAAACATTCTGATTTATTAATTTTTATATTATATATTCAATAAATGTAATGAAATTTGTCTAACAGATTTGATAGAAATATTCTAGGAACAAATCTATTTTTATACATAAAATATATATTCTTCTAAAGGCGTTTTCCCCATTTTATCAATGAGGCAATTTTAAAACTAAAATTATTAACATTTCATAAATATTATTTTTCAAAAATAAATTACAATTTTTAATTTGGGATTTTAATCTTATTTTAGGGTGGATTTGTGGATTTTTTATGAGAAGTATTACTTTTTTAAAAATACTGAAAAATAATTCATTTTGGTGGAAAATTTCTTTTTAATTAAAATGATTATTAATTATGAATTATTTTATAAATTATTTTTATGGTCCCCATTGATCAATTATACATATATTAATCAAATTAATGCCATTAAATTAATATTAATATTTAATTTAGATTAAAAATGCAGTGAACATTTAAACATTTTCATTTTAAAAACTAACTTTCTTGCAACATTTGTCGGATTACCAATAAATTTAAATTTTCTACTTCAATGAAATTAATTTTCAGGGCACGCTGATATGTTGTGCCTACATTCTTTAGGCCAAAGGGCATTACCCAATAGAAAAACATACCCTGAGGGTCCGAATGACCTATACAGTTGTCAAAAACTGAATGGATAGGAATATTATTATTATATCATGAATTGTATCATATTTTACAAGTTATTGGGAAACAATTCCATGTTAGTGACCTATATAATAATTTTTTTAATAAAAAAGGAAAAAAAGTAACTTTCTTTATCATTAACATTTATAAATCCTTGAGATATTGAAAAAATAACAACATTAGTCATGTTAGATATATTATTAAGAAAGATAAAGGATTAATTTTCATTATAATAATTTATATTTTTCTAGGGATGAAATATTTATTTAAAATTATTATGGATTTCCAATGCAATAAATATTTAGTTCATAATTAAGTAAAATAAATGATACTAAAAATACTAAAAGAGAAGTGAATTGAAATTTTTTGATGAATATATCCAGTTCAATATGATTTTACTTAATATATTCAAATTCAAAAATTGTGTTTATATTTTTAAATCTAAAATATATAAATAATGTCATCATTGAATTTAATAGTAGTTTATAACTACTGATATTTTATTTAAATAATTAATATTTACTAAAAATACTATATTCTTATACT
Source organism: Viscum album (assembly GCA_963277665.1). Classification (NCBI taxonomy): domain Eukaryota; kingdom Viridiplantae; phylum Streptophyta; class Magnoliopsida; order Santalales; family Viscaceae; genus Viscum; species Viscum album. The sequence goes on along the minus strand of OY728141.1, from coordinate 1,048,000,453 downwards.
TTTGTGGTAAATAATAATAAATTTAAAATATGTCCACTGCATGGAAATATTTATATTCTTAATGAACACATTGACCCCTAAATAGTAATTTTTTTAGCACAGTGGAGGTTAAAGCATTGTTTATACACATTAGATGTGTTTATTTTCAATTTTTTTCATCAATCAGGGGTTTTTAGTTTGGAAATTGGATATAATATTTATAACTTATTGGTCATATATTTTCTAATAAATATAACTTTAATTTAGATCTTAATGATTATACTAGATAGGTTTGAAAACATGTTACCCCAATCAAAACTTAAAAAGGTAAAAATATATAAACATTGAAGTTAAAGAAAAATGGTAAAAAAGTACTCCATTTTTTTGTTGTGTAGATGTGTATAGAGCATAAATTTACTTTCGTCTATTAGTTTTCAATTTTTGAGTGACATGATGTAAGAGAGATATCCCAGTAGTTTTATACTTTTTATATTTACAACAATGTCACTCCCCGTCCACTATAAAAAAGAATTCCATCCCCTCACTAATTTAAACATATTATTCCCACTGGATCATAAAAAAACATCCCAAATAATATCAAAATCTTCTGAAACTAATCCAAAAGGAATATGTTTTGGGAAAAAATAAAACTGAATAATAATTATGATATAAACTAAAAAGAGGTACATGAATAATAGGTGATTCTCTTCAACGAGCATTTTTTATTTATTCCATGAATGCCTTCATTTATTTTATATCTTGATTATATAATAATATAATTATATTAAATATAAATATATATATTTTATTATGGTTACTATCATTAATCGCAGATACTTATATAAAATGGAATATGAAATCATTATTTGTGCGTACGGTAGATTACAACCCCACTAACTGATGTCATTAATTCTCCAATTACCACCTTTATAGGATGGGAATAATGATATATTTATAGTTTATAAATGATATATATGAAAATTTTAATGTATTTATGTTTCCTTAATTATTATATAAAATATACTTTCATGCTTACCCTTTTGTAGGAATTCGATAACATCGTTTGTGAATGTGTGGGCTACCACCTTTTCAGAGTGATGTGATTCCATAATGCAATACATGAAACATGTAAAGGGTAGTTTTATTTAAAATATGTGACCTATATAACATAAAATGATACTATAATTAATATATAAAAATATATAATTTAATTTTTTTTAACATGATACGAAAATGGAACCTGCTTTCATACATATGTTTGACCTACTGTCTCTATCATGGGTATATATCATTTCCTATCTAAAAATATTATGGATTACTAAAAATACATATATAATGAATATAATTAATAATTAAATCATTTTTTACATTCATGATATGATGAAATCATGATTTCTGTAATAGGAATGTAAAATAACAAATCGATACCTACTTAAAAAGCAGGGCAATTAACACCTAAAATAATGAAAATAAATAAATACTATTAGTAAATAGGTAATAACGTGTTATAATAGGAAAATTTATGATATAATAAATAAAAATTTAAATATAATATTATTACAATTTAATAACATTAATAAAACCATTATACATTAGGCTAATGAGTGCTCAAAAAAAATAGAGTGTAAGGTAATGGTTTTTCAACTCAGTTTTACATCTGTGAGATAAATGTAATATTCACCACTTATTTATTCATTGTGGTGTATATAATACCCCTTTTGATATATTATAACATAAATCCTTTTATATTCATGGAATTTATGGTTTTAAATTGAATTATATCATCCTAGGGGGTTTATCGAAATTATTTCCAACCAATAAATGTTATCTTCAAATTTTACATTCTTTTTTGATTATAACTATATCTCAAAATAATAAATTTCATGTAATAAAATTTTAATGTAAATTGTTCTTCCTTGTAGTATTTATATTTTTTTGGAGGATATGATAATTTCCTAAATCGTATACAATATTATCATATGGTGATTTTTTTTAAATTTATATTATATGTTAGGAAAATATTTATAAATTTATATCCTTTACTCAGTACATATATTTTATAAGGAAAATTTGTTACTGTAATGACCCGAATCCGGAGCCCCTCCATTTGTGCCCCGTACCCGGTTTTCCACAGGACCTCAAGCGTGTTTTCCCAAATGCCAGAGGCTACCGACTAGCAGCGAGGGCCTTGGTGAGTCGGTGGGGAAACTATGCTCTCATTTGGTAAGGTATACAGCGGAAAAACAACAGTCAACAGAGGCAACAGTAACAACATGAATAAGAACAGAAACCAAATAGCGGAAGCAATAAATATATATAGCAATGATGACAATGATGTAGAAGGTACAAGTATTTATGAAAATCAGCAAACACAACAATGTGTTGGAATACAACTGAAAACAAGTGAAAAAGAAAAACAAAATAAACTCCTCAGCATCGCGAGCCCCAGCTTGGTCCCATGCTCCCCAGCTTTAGCGCAATCAAGATCCTGAAGTAGAAGGGCACTTTCCCTTATCTATACCTGCAGCAACATAGTCTGCTTGGGCCCAAAATCATATCCCAAACAGGGTGTGAGATACATTCCCAGTAGGCAATCACCCAAAGATTTTTGCCTAACAATCAATGAATATAAGGAAAATAATAAAACAAGAAGCAGTAAACATGAAAGAACAAAAAGGTACAATACATATTTCTAACAAATAAAGTAAAAAAGTAAGAAACCAACAACAAGAATAAAACAGGTAACCCTCTGGGAAGCTCTCATAGCCTAACCCCTATGGTTCAACCTATAAGTACTAGCTACCATCTAGGAGGCACAAAATGTCTCACCCCTCTAGTTCTGCTAGAAAAAAGATAGACTCTCTAGAGAAGCACTCACCGTCAATTCCCCCTATAGTATCATATCGTTCTAAAGGCTCTCTGGAGAATCACTCAACAACTATTCCCCCTTGTGTCCCACGTCGAGGAACTACAGACTCTCTGAGGAAGCACTCAACGTCAATTCCCCCTGTGGTCTCGTATCGTAATTAAAAGACACTCTAGAGAAGTCATTCTGTAAATTACCTCTTTGGTCTACTACTCTAGGTTCTCATAGTCCTAAGTGAAAGGTAATAGTTACTCAGTGCGCGTGTACATTGTCCAAGTAACCTCAAAAACTACTTGGCTATCAACTAAGGCTCTACAGTAAAACAAGGCAACAGTCCACAATCCTACAACTAGGCATGTCAACTGGAAAAATTCCAAACAGGAAGAACAAGCATATCAAACAATCAAGGTATAGTAAAGCTACCATAATCATAGGAAAAACATCTACTCTAGCAATCAAGCAAAGCAGGCAATACAATAAGGGAAAAACAAGAACACACAATACCCCATTCAAGGGTATTGGTGGAATTTGCACAAAATATTCATCAACATTCTATAGAAACGAACAATCCACCTACCTCGATCCTAGGTGATCGATATAAGTGAACCACGATGATATATTCCCCTTGGAATGACGTAGATCTGAGAAAACACACAAAATGATCAACCTATGATAACTTGGAAACCTGCAGGAATCAAGAAACAAGACTCAAGAAGAAGGGAGAGCTAACTGCTGAGATTCCAACGCAATTGACCATGCTCAAATCCGAGAACAGACTATGAGGCGGGAGCTCGTCGAATATCCATCTGTACGGTCACTATCGGCCAGACGAAAACTGTAAAAGAAGATGAAATTGGGGGTTAGGCGCGACCCCTTTCTGTTTAGTGAAAATAAGAGAAAGTACATGGCGTGTACTTTTAGAGTAAAAAGCGTGTACTGGGTCCTTTCCGTACTCCACCAAAATTGGCCTCCACGTCACCCCCACACACCGTGTGTGTGGCCTGGGCACGGCCAGCACACGGCTTCAAGCCGGATTAGAGTACAACGCGTGTACTCAGAAAGTACACGGCGTGTCCTTTGAAAATTTCCAGAAAAATCATTTTTCTTAAAAACTCGAGAAAAAAGAAAAACATACCTGAACGGAGATCCGGGTTCATACAAACATACCCCCTTAATAAAATTCGTCCCCGAATTTCCCTAAGAGGGCATAGAAGAAGAATATCTGAACAGTTCTGGCCACTGCGATCGTACATTGGCCACGCTCTCCCAGGTCCCGTCCTATACTCACTCATGCTGCCATAGCACTCCTACCAGCGGAATAGACCACCCATGGATAACCTTCATACTGCGATCGACAATCTGGATAGTATGCTACTCGAATGACGCATCCACTTCAAGCTCCACTTCCTCAGGCTAAAAGGCGTGAGACGGGTCTGCAAAGTAATGTCGGAGCTGAGAGATGTGGAAGACGCCGTGCATGGACCGATACCTATGAGGTAGCTGCAACCGATAGGAGACCGATCCCACTCTATCCACGACCTCAAATGGTCCGATATACCGCAGTGAAAGCATACCATGTCTATGAATCCTCTTGTGTCCCAACCTCGGTGCGACGTGGAGGAAAACCCGATCCCCGACCTCGAACTCCAGAGGTCATCTCCGCTAATTAGCATAAGACTTCTATCGAGACTGTGCCATAGCCATCCTATTTCGAATCAGCTCTATTGGTTCTAAGGTCTCCTAAACGAGATGATGTCCCAACAAAGCTGCATCTCTTGCCTCCAACCAGCATAAGTGTGATCGGCATGTCCTACTATACAAAGCCTCGTATGGTGCCATCTGAATGGACGCCTGAAAACTGTTTTTGTAGTCAAACTCCACCAAAGGGATATGCTTCTTCGAAGAATCTACAAAGTCTAGGATACAAGCTCAGAGCATATCCTCAAGCACCTGGATCATGCGCTCGGACTGGCCATCAGTCTAGGGATGGTATGCTGTACTCAAAATTACCTGTCTACCCAAGGCCTTATAAAGTCCATGCCATAACTGAGAGGTATAGCGCGCATCCATATCTAAAACAATGGAGTGTGGGACTCCATGCATATGAACGATATCTCAGATGTAAAGTCATCCAAGATCATCAACACTAAATGTATCCTTAATCGGTAAGAAGTGTCCAAACTCCGTAAGCCTGTCGACGATAACCCAGATAGCATCATTCCCTCGAGGAGACCTCGACCACACAGTAACGAAGTCCATCGCAACATCACTCCACTTCCACTTTGGAATGTGTAAATTCTATAAAAGGCATGTTGGTCATTGATTCTCTGCCTTCACCTGCTAGCAAGTAGAACATCTCATGACGAAACTAGCAACATCCTTCTTCATACCTGGCCACCAGTACTGGTGATGAAGATCTCAATACATCTTGGTGACGCCGGGATGAACTTCTCAAACAGAGGAATCAAAATCCTACATTAGCTCCTCGCGTATGTCTGCTGGCAACCATATGCATCCCTAGAAATGAAAGATCTCATCCTCTCCCACTTTCCATCCAAGAAGAGGGTCCTCTCCAGACACACTCTCTTGAAGGACTAATCTTTATATGTCTGATAGCTGCCTCATCCGTACTTGATCAAGAAATGTAGAGGTAACAGCTACAGAAAAAAGGAAGGTCTATCCCTATCTATCGTGCACCTCTAGATGAATCTCAGTGAATAGAGCCATCACATGCCACTCACTACTGGCCTCCTGAATTGCTTGAATCTGAGTTCTCCTACTCAACGCATCTGCCACTGTGTTGACTTTCCCCGCCGAATAGGCATGCTCTAAATCAAAAGACTGAAGGTACTCGACCCACCTACACTGTCTTAGGATCAGATCCCGCTGTGTGAAAATATACTTGAGACTCTTGTGGTCAGTTAAGACCACCAAGTGCTCTCCCAGTAGATAGTGTCTCCAACAACGTAAGGTATGAACAACAGCTGCCAACTCCACATCGTGCGTAGGGTAGTTCCTCTCATGTGGCCTCAACTGCCGAGACCCGTATGCAATGACTCCATCTCCTTGCATAAGCACAGCTCCTAGTCCGATACTAGAAGCATCACAATAAACAGTGTAGCTCTTTCCTGGCTCTGGCATGACTAGTATTTGTGCTAACATCAACCACCCATTCAGCTCCTGAAAGGCTGACTCGCAATAATCTGACCATAAGAACTTTGAACCATTCTTGTTCAGACCTATCAAAGGTGCTGCTAGACGAGACAAGTCCTGAATGAAGCATCTATAGTATTTGGCCAGCCCTAGGAAACTCTATTCCTCAAAGACGTTCTTCGGCTTCTCCCAGGAATCTACAGCTCTCACTTTCTTTGGGTCCACTGATACTCATGCCTCTGAGATTATGTGACCCAAGAAATGAATCTAATCCATCTTGAAGTGGCACTTAGAGTGTTTAGCATAAATCTGATGCTCTCTCAGTGTACTCAGAATGATCTCAAGATATGAAACATGGTCATGTCGAGTGTGAGAGTACACCAAGATATCATCCATGAATAAAATGACGAAGGAGTCCATGTAAGGTGGAACACTCGGTTCATCAGTGCCATGAAAATTGTAGGCGCGTTCGTGAGACCGAAAGGCATGAATGTATATTCGTATAGACCATACCTACTCCTGAAAGCTGTTAGAGGTTTATCTGATGGTCTAACGTGCAACTGATGATAACCGGACCTCAAGTCGATCTTTGAGAACTCTCGGGCTCCTCGAAGCAGATTAAAAAGGTCGTCAATTCTCGGCAAAGGATATCGGTTCTTGACCGTCAACTGGTTCAGCTTCCGGTAATCCACACAAAGCCAAAGGGTACCGTCTGCCTTCTTTGAAAACTGGATAGGCGAACCCCAAGGAGAAGTACTGGGTCAGATGAAAAATTTAGCCTGTAGCTCCTCCAAATATTTCTTTGAGCTCCTGAAACTCAGGTGTAGCCATCCTATAGGGATGAATGGTCAACAGTGCCACTCATGGCACGATCTCAATAGAGAAGTCAACCTCATGCTCTAGAGGCAAACCTGAATAATTCTTTTGGAAAGACGTCCCTGAAGCGATCCACCACTAGAGGAAAATACAACTGTGGAGTCCCCTGATCATCCAGATAAAGACTAGCAATCTGGGACATCATCCCTCCTAGCCAAAGATGGTCGAGTCCTGCCCAACTCGACCGAACGTCCCACTCGCCCTTATGAAGAAAAGTCTCACCCTCTGGTGAAACGAAACACATTATGCGGTGTAAGCAGTCAACGACTACCTGAAAGGGAATCAACCAATCCATGCCATGGATGAAATTAGAGCCTGTCATCTCTAGGACAAAGAGATCTCATAAGAAGAGATATCCTCCAACCTCGAGAGGTAACTCTCTAAACTGGCGTACATTATATGTCCTCATGCCCAAAGGTGTGTCTAGTGTCAACGAGTCAGCAGAAGAAAAGATACAGAGTCCAAGGCTCTCCAAAAAAGCAACAGAGATAAATCTATGTGTAGCACCAGTATCAAAAAGGGATGAAGATAAAACTGAGGCAACTAAAATTGTACCTCGAACTGTAGAAGGGCCAGCATCATGCTCCTGATAAGTCTGCTCCACGGCGAACGACTGGCCTGTACTGCAGCCCTGCGCCCCTGGCTGACCACTATGAGCTGATCCACCCTGCTGGTGCTGAGGGACTAGTGGCTGACTGCCATGGCATCGACCTCCACCTCGGCCCGATTGGCCGGAAGAACTCCAGTTCCCCGACTGGTGAGAAACTCGTGGTTCTGCTCCTGAAACGAGGAGTCATGGAAGAACCCTGGTCACCCGCTGCTGGTGAGAAAACCTGGAAGAAACGCTGAAGGTGACCCATCTTACAGCAAGATAAGCACACCACGGGGTCCCTCTAGCACTACGGCCTCGTGTCCCCTGACCGGCCACAATGGTAGCATGTCACCTGACTGCCTGACGATGCATCAGGCTTTCTCGGGTCACCGCACATAGACTCTCTACGGCGCTTATTAATATCATCTAGAGGAAGACTAGATCTAGAAGTATAACTGGCCTGGCTCGCAGCTCCAGAGTCTCTCAGATTGCGTCAACAATCAGTGCCTGGTTGACGATGGAAGTATTGGAAGTCAGCTGAAAGATGTTCACCTATGAGCGGATCTCCCGCCTGAGACCATCCTCGAAATTCCTTGCTAAGAACACCCCACTCCCATCCCGAAGGGGCATGAAGCACTATAGCTCAGTGAAAAGAGCGGAATACTCCATGAAAGAAAGAGTACCCTGCTATAAGCCCATGAAATCCTAGGCTCGGTCGGCCTTCAGGGTCTCCGAGTAGAAGTAGTCATAGAACATGGGATGGAAATCCTCCCAAACCATTGCCTGCTTCTGACATGCCCGTGAGATCACTTCTCACCATCTCTTGGAGGAGTCTCAGAGCATGTAGGTGGAGAGCTTGACCCGCCTCTCTGGAGGCGTCTCCAGATGCTCGAAGATAGTCATCATGGCTTCCAGCCATGACTATACAGCCTGAGGTCCTCCTTCCCACAAGAACATGGGAGGATGATGCTGCTGAAAAACCCGCGTCAAATATGACATAGACGTGGAAGGATGTGGAGCTCCCTAGAAGGCTTGCATCATCCTCATGAATCCTTTACTTAACTATGCATCTGCACCTACAACTGCTATAATAGCCGGTGGTAAGGCTGGCCCGATAGGAGGATCAGCAGGAAGTCCCTGATCAGCCCTATCTGGCGTCTGATCACTACCTGACGACAGACGTACAACTGAAAGATGTCTCAGAGGCATAGATCTAAAAGATCAGAAGAACACCTTATATTAGGAAAACAAGGACAGATAACACAAGAGTACAAAATGGAAATAGTGGACAGTAACCACACATGTTTACAAAACTCAACTACATGGTGTGTATAAAAACTACATGGCGTGTTTTATTAAGCCACTGACATGGGTGTGTAATCCTACCCTACAAGTCATGTACACTTCAAACTACACGGTGTGTTGCACCCACATAGGGTGTGTACTTGAAAACTGTTCCCTTTCTCGATTACCTTACACAGCTAACCCACACGATACGACTTATACAAAGACTAGATGGCGTGTTCTAAACAAACATGGAGTGTACTTGATAAGGCCTCGGCGGCCCATGTTTGTTAGACACATGGCCTTCTACACGTCTGAACCTTACACGGTGTGTTCCAAACAAACACAGCGTGTATAGGTGATGGTGACACCACCCCGTGTTGTTCGTGACTCGGCCAGGAACCTGAACAAGAATACACGGTGTGTTCCAAACAAACACGGCGCGTGGAGAGAAGGTAACGTCGGCCCGTGTTGTTTGTGACCCGGCCGGGCACCTGGACAGGACTACATGGCGTGTTCCCTAAGGACACGGTGTGTTCTACCCGAGCTTCCCCAGCCCGTGTTGTTAGTGACACGGCCAGGTACACGGCTCCGAACTTACACGGTGTGTACCAATCGTACACAGCATGTTCCCGAAGTTACTCCCACTCCATTGTGTTCTGCTCACACGGTCAGTGACATGACCTGAACACTACACAACGTGTATCCAAAAAGTGCAGACCGTGTATTCTGGGTTTTTATGGGAAGTATCTCAGAAATAGCTCAGACTCCCAGAACCACTAAAAACAAGGGAAAGTGGTGCCAAAGTTCGATTCGTGAGGGCCCATACTCCCCACGAATCAAAGCTCGACATCTCTTGTAGTCACATACAAGGGAAAACAACAGCTATTTAACATAACAGCAGGGATTCTATCAAGCATCTATCACAACAGCATGAATAATCTACACCAAGCCTATCACAACAGCATTCAATCGCTAATGCACCCTTGATGTCATGGAAAGAATGTCTGGCATGTGATTTCTAGAAGTGATTACAAGATGCATGAAATGGAATACCATCATCTCATTGGGTTGCGACAAAAATAGAACCGAAACATCAAAACAATAACCGCACAAGTCATGTGAATCACTCTAGGTGAAAACATATCAACCATAAAAATTCAAAACCAGCAAACTGTAATTAACGAGGAAGTATAGCATTTCCCTGTACACGGGTTATCTACTCCCGATCAGAGCTTAATACCATGTACCAAATACGTCCTATCCCTGGCTATAGTCTAAAAACAGTAAAGAAAGTGAAAATAACTCCTCTGATACCACTTTGTAACGACCCGAATCTGGAGCCCCTCCACTGGTGCCCCGTACCCGGTTCGCCACATGACCTCAATCGCGTTTTTGCCAATTCTAGAGGATGCCGACTAGTAGTGAGGGACTTGGTGAGTCGGTGGGGAAACTATTCCCTCATTTGGTAAGGTATACATTTGAAAAACAATAGTCAATAGAAGAAATAGTAATAACATGCAAAACAACAGAAACCAAATAGAGGAAGCAATAAATATATATAGCAATGATGAAAATGATGCAGCAGGTACAAGTAACTATGAAAAGAAGAAAACGCAACAACGTGTTGGAATAAAACTGAAAACAAGTTAAAAATAATAATAATAAACTACTCAACATCGTGAACCCCGGCTCGGTCCCATGCTCCCCAGCTCCAGCACAATCATGATCCTAAAGTAGAAGGGTGCTTTCCCTTATCTATAACTACAGCAACATAGTCTACATGGGCCCAAAAACATGTCCCAAACAGGGTGTGAGATATAATACCAGTTGGAAGTCACCCAAATATTTGTACCTAACATTCAATGATTACTAAGAAAATAATAAAACAAGAAGTAGTAAATAAGAAAGCACAAGCACCTACAATACATAGTTTTAACAAATAAAGTACACAAGTAAGAAACCAGCAACAAGAAGAAAATAGGTAACCCTCTGTGTATCCCTCACAGCATAACCCGTATGGTTCAACCTATAAGTACTAGCTACCATCTAGGAGGCACACACTGCCTCAACCCTCTGGATCAGCTCTGAAAAAAGATAGACTCTCTGGGGAAGAACTCACCGTCAATTACCCCTATAGGCTTATATCGTGCTAAAGGCTCTATGGGGAAGCACTCAACGTATATTCCCCCTGTGGCCCACGTTGAGGAACTACAAACTCTCTGAAGAAGAACTCAACTTCAATTCCCCCTGAGGTCTCGTATCGTAATTAAAAGACACTCTGGAGAAGCCCTTCTATCAATTCCACCTTTGGTCTACTACTCTAGGTTCTCACAGTCCTGAGTAAAATTTAATACATGCTCAGCGCACATGTACATCATCCTAGTAACCTCAAAAAATAATTTTCTATATACTAAGGCTCGAAAACAAAACAAGGCAATATTCCAAAATCCTACAACTAGGCATGGAAACTGGAAAAACGCCAAACATGCAGAACAAGCATAGAAAACAATCAAGGTATAGTAAAGCTACCATAATCACAGTAAAAACATATACTCTAGCAATCAAGGAAAGAAAAAAATACAACAAGGGAAAATCAAGAACACAAAATACCCCGTTCAAGGGTATTGGTGGAATTTGCACAAAATGTTCATCAAATTTCTACGGAAAGGCACAAACCACATACCTCGATCCTACGTGATCGATATAAGTGAACCACGATGAAAAATTCCCCTTGGAACGATGTAGATCTGGGAAAACGCACAAAACTCTCAACCTACAATAACTAGAAAACTAGAAGGATTCAAGAAACAAGACTCAAGAAGAATGGAGAGCTCACCGCTGCAATTCCAATGCAATTGACCGTGCTCGAATCGGAGAACGGGCGGCGAGGCGGGAGATCGTCGAAGACCCGTCCGTACGGTCACTCTGAGGTAGATGAAAACTGAAGAAGAAGATGAAATTAGTGGTTAGGCGCGACCCAAGTCCATTTAGTGAAGAAAAATAAAGTACATGGCGTGTACATTTAGATTACATGGCGTGTACTGGGTCCATTCCGTACTCCGCCAAAATCGGCCTCCACGTTACCCCTACACAACGTGTGTGTGGCCCGGGCATGGCCAGCAAATGGCTTCGAGCTAGATCAGAGTACACGGCTTGTACTCTGAATGTACACGGCGTGTACTCTGAAAGTACACGGCATGTACTTTGAAAATTTCCAAGAAAATTATTTTTCATAAAAACTCCAGAAAAAAGGAAAACATACCTGAATGATGATCTAGGTTTTTACTGTTAGGATTTAAATTTATTGTTAAATATATACGGAATGTTTTTTTCATATATTGTACTAGTTGTGGTCCATTTAATTCACGACTATTGATTCTTTGGTAGTTTCATGGAAGAAATCATTTTTACGGAAAACCTCCATATTGTTTACAAGTAGATAAAAACTATTAAGTGGATAGATCTAGACATAAAGAAGAAGGGTTTCCACCCAAGTACTTTTACTGTCTTGATGATAGATTCTCATAGTAACAATATTTACGATATATCTTAATAGAGAAGATATCTAAAATTATTCATTCCATCATTATTATTATTATTCAATTTGATTATTTTATTAGAAAGAATAAACAATGGTCAAAATTTACACCTATGTAATTCTTTATATGTCAGTATTTTATCATATTTTATTCTTACCATATTGATTATTGATTATTAATTCATTATTAATTCAGTATATATTCTTTTATAATTATCCCTTATATCAAATTTGAAATCACCCATATTTTTATTCCCTTACCTAGGATATGATTATAAATACTTGTAATGATTTTCAATGATTTTGAGAATTTTTTTTATTATATATTGTGTTTTCCTATTCCCAACGTAAAATGGGTTCCATGTATATAATCTATATTTCCAAAATATATAATATTATTATTCTTTAGGGAATTTATTACTTGTAATCATGCCAATGTAATGAAAGTAATGCACTAGTACTGGGCTTCTGGGATCAGGGCAGTACACAACAATAAGAAAATTCACGGAAAAACAAGGTTGCAAAAATAAGGAAATAAACATACGAAATAAGAAAAATAATGAATTATTATTAAACAATGGTTGGTAAAATGACATCCAATTAAAATATATGATTTTAAATTTATGAAAATAATTATAGTATAAATTAATATTAATAATAATAATAATATACATGATGTTAAATAATTTTCAACCAAATTGAATCATTATGCAAGAGATTTGATATGAATTTCCATATCATTGATACATATATGATAATATTCACCCACTCATTTTTGTTGTGGTCTATATAATTAACCAATGATTTCATTAAAATGAAATCATAGTTAATCATTTTTTTATTTCAATAACATATTTTCTATATGAATCTCTGTTCACCTCTCATTTTGTTATTTAATTCTCTAATTGATAGATTTTTATTGAGACAACACTTTCTTGTGATAATTATTAATTAGTACTTAATTTTATCACAAATAACAAAATTGATTATATCATGTATATAATTTTTTTTATAAATATATACTACTTGTAAATATGAAATTTATTTTGAAATTTATTTGATTATGTGATGGAATGTCCGTAAGCATATATTTCATACTCAATACATCTCTTTGACGATGATGAACATCATTAATGAATTAAATCAACATTTATATATATAATTAATTCTTTGAAGATGTTGTGATGGATGGGAGCATTTATAGAAATCCTCTTGATGCATCAGTAGTATCATAATATGTACTAGTAAGATATTATTAAATTGGGTTTTTAGAATAGTTTTATGTTATCATGTGAAAAGTGTTAATGGTAGAGGTATCACGATTCGTGATATCATGACATCCTATAATTATGAATTAACTTAATTGGGAATTCAATTATTCTATAAAAAATGATATATTGAAATTGATATTATATCTGGAATTGTTACATTCTTAGTTTTTTAATTAAATTCAATGTGTGATTAATTATTTACCTATGTATACTAATTATTCATTATCGAAATTATGATAGTCACACTATTAACTGAATTTCATGTGTTTTTCATTTTATATCATTGAACATTTATTATTCCTTATTTATTTTTTGATAAATTCTATTTTATATAAGCCTTAGTTATAGTTTCACATCATCCTTATCTACATTCTTTTGACCATGATATGATGACGAATTCATTGAATGAGTTTAATAATGTAGATTGTTTTCCATTACAAATACTTGTATTTTCCCCAATGTAAAATATGTATCATATATTTATTTTTTCCTACAATAATAATACATTGATAAATACTTGTAAATTAAATCCAATGTATCTTATGAAAACATAATAAATCAAAAATTGACTCAGGGATACTAGAGTTGGGGTCGTTACTATTAGTATCAAATGATATTTCATAGAATCATTGGGAAATAGATTTTCAAAATCATAGATTAGGTAACATAAACTTATTACAATGTTTTAGGATACCCATAAAATTACATACTTACATTTCATTAAGGTAGATATTATGGGATTTTACCTATAAATTCATTAGTATATAGATTCTACATGTGGAAGTGGTTCTAGAAAAGAGGTATATATGAGTAAAAAACTCAAAAAAACAACATTGGGCTTCACTCAATAGTTACATAGTAAATGAAAATGTTCCTTACCATGCACCTAGATTGACACTCATCAGGTGGGGGGGGTTCTTTGTACTATTAATATTTTCATTATAAACCATGATGAAGTATTTGAAAATGAAGATATCCCCAAAGAAACCATGTTTTTAGAATCTATGATTAATAGTGATTTTTTTATATATTTTATGTGTTAGAACATGTTTATAATTAAACATTATGATTTAAATGTCAAAATTTTATGATCATACACAGTATATACCATTTATTAAAAATTGGAGCATAGAAGAAAGAATATTATCAATGGTCATGGACGTTGTATAGATTGACCAGCTATGCAAGACAATGAAGCTTTTATTGGAATTGGGAATATCATAGATATATTTGGGCAGATTCATAAGGTTATGATAAAAACCATGCCCAAATTATGATACATGTTATTCCAAAGTGTTATTCTTTTATGTTGGGTCACATCATATGAAACCCTCCAATAATTTAGTGGGACTATAAATCTAGTGGTACTAGAGAAATGGATTATGTCCCTTGAGGAGATATTTATGGACATTTTATGTGATGAAATGGGAAGGGTTATATTGGAATTATACTATAAAAAGTGTTATGATGATCAATATTAGTCATTAATCTAGAAAACTAGAGAGGAAAAATATATAGAATAAATATAATGGATATATTTTATTGAAAAATTATTTGAAAAATATTTCCCTATTGAGAAATGAACTAAAATGAAGATATTTTTTTATATCATAATGAAAAAGGAAGATTAAAGTGTTTTTTAATATGGGTATAACATTAAAAAAAATATCTATTTATGCTATGGATTACAAATTCAATATATAATAATTGATTGAAAATTTTTAAAAAATTAATATATGTCTCCAAAGTGTGATGGTTTCTCAAAAATTTACATAATATTTTGAAATAGTTGTCTGAACTACCAAATTAAAGGATGTATTTATATTTCTTGAATGTTCAATGTAAATCAATAAAATTAGTGGTCGACTGAGCACCATGAAAAAGAAAATGAGTATAAGAAGTAGAAGAGAACAAATCAATTTCCATCATGTGAAAACTGTGGAATGAATCATGTGGATAAATTAATTAAGGGAATGAGTGTTTGTTATATGTTTAGTGATAAGGGTAATTGGGGTTATTAATTCACTATGAAGAAGCAACTCAATTATGTCTAGGTCTTGAACTCCATGTAATTTTGCAATTATTCAAACTAATGTCCCAATGGCCAATGGAATCCACCACATAAGAGTCTGATGGGGGACAACCAAGCTTTTGATGTCCTTATAGCTATGGTGGATGTACATAATAACTTTTTGGTATGTGCATTAATCAGAACAAAAAATACATCAAATTAATTATTTCATTAAAGATCATTTTACTCTTTTATATGTTCCAATATTTCTAAAAACATTAAATATATCTCTATATGTTGAAGAAGGTAGTTGTTAATAAAAAACCTATTAAAAGTATCACGTCAACTAGGTTGTTTAAGGATGTCCCCATTTTGAAACCTAAATTTTATTTATTTTTGTTCTTTATTATTATAGCGAGGGATCAATTCAATGTAATACTATCCATGAACAAGATTTCATAATATCATTAAAAATATTATTTCTAGGTGAAGGAAAATACTATTAATTATGATGATATTAAATTCCATATCTTTAGAGTAGATACTTTATCATCTGATTCATGTCTAGATCCACACCATGTTTCACTTTTGAATGATATTCATATTGGATAATATTATTATTATTATTAGGATAGAAAATGTAATCATAAAATTGAGTATGTACCTATAAAAAATGAATACATTGATGTATTTAATAAGGAATGTCCAATACATAAATTAAATTATTAATATGAGTTATAAATTAATTTAATCTATAATTTAACCATAATATCAAAGAGTCGTTATATAAATTACACTATGGAATTAGTGGATTTAAATAAACAACTATAGTGTTTTTTGTGATATGGGATTTATTCACCCTGGTGTTTAACTAAGGGGATCCCTTACTCTATTCGTTATTATGTAATACGAATCCATGAGCCCATTCATTGTTAATTTAGAAATCAAAGCGATTATGTTAAAGTAAAAGTTTCATCTGGCTAAAATTAATGACTTATTCAATCAACATCATAAAGATCCATATTTTTCAAATATTTTACTTTTTTTAGTATTGTTAACTAATTTAATAGATTTAAGACATACCAAATATAGTATTATTTTTAGGTATCGAATATATGAGTATATAGTAAATTAATTTGTACATACTAATGAACCCTTTGTTTTTACGGATCATGTGAATAGAGTACAAAACGAATATATTGACGATTTTTCATTGGTATTCACATATTATATCATGGTGTAATATAATATCTATGAGGACCACGATAAGTAGTTTTGGATCATTATTGAACGTGTTATAAGAAACAAGTTATTTTGGAATATTAGTATGCTTCAATTTTTGCATCAAGAAGTTTCTTTTCTTGTCTATATTTTATTCAAGGATAGATCGTGGTTTTCCTTGTAAGGACAATGAAAATAAGAGAATAGCCTACACCAATGATCATAACTGTGGTTTATAGTTTCAATGGTTTGGTAGGTTACTATTTGAGATTCTTTCAGAATTTTCCCCATTTGTATTACCGGTTAACAAAACATATACCAGAAGGGGTTATGTTTTTTTTTGGAAAAGGAATGTGTTTTTTTGATAAATAGAATATTATATTTTTCTATTCTCTGATTTTGACTCTAAAATCATGAAATTACAGGGTTGTGATATATTGTGATTTATATAAGGAAAGAATGGATTCTTTCCTAATTAAAAATTATAATGTTATTCCATATGAATCAAGGCTGTCAAAGACTAATGAAGAGAACTTTCCAAACCATGATCTTTAGATGTAATCTGTAATATTTTCATTAATAACATGGAGACAATACATATAGAGAGAGATATGTGATATATACAAGGTACATGAGAGTCTAAAAGATATCATTTCACAAAAAGAGATCAATATGAGGAATAAATGATGGCTTTAACTAATCAAGGATGAGAATTTTTATACACACCCCCTACATAGGGACATAAATAATGTAGAGGATACATTAATCCTGAAGAATCATGGTGTAATGAAATAAAATTATTGACATGGATCCTCTCTTCACTGGTCTATTAAATACGGATATTCAAATTATTTTGGGAAGGTAAAACCCACAACTTTTAAAATGATTGAAAACCCAACATTATTGTAAAATATAAAAATTTCTCAATATAATTATGATAATTTTCAAATGAAAATTAAAAATAGGAATGATGAGAAGTAGGAAGATATCATTTTTAGAGATGTAGTTCTACTGTTGGGAAAGTGATTATGTCTTCCATATATACCTGAGCTAAAAAGGGAGTTGTGTGATGATTATGTTATCACAAATATCTATATAAATCATCATAGGACTATGATATTTTGGGATTTGACAACATTTTCTTGGTTGGATAACGTGATTAAGGATATTTATAATTATGTGTTTATGATGTTATGTTTTTGAACCAGTGAAAGATGAGAGACATAATCCTAGAAGATTTATTTTTCCACATCTCGTTCTAGTTTCTAAATGGGATGAGATTACTCTGGACATTTTTAGAGGACTTATAATGACTGTATGAAATAATGATTATGTATGGGATATTATTGATTTTATAATAAAATAATAACATTTCCCCACTCTATGGGAATAATTACCACTTCATCTCCCTATAAGGATATTTACTATTGATGTTTTAAGACAGAAAATTCTGATTTTGACTAGTCATGATCCCCACTATATAAAACAATTATGAAATTTTCTTAGAAAGTATCTTATTAAAAATATTCAATAGAGAACTACCTACCAATTTCAATCAATTCGTTAGTCAAAAAGGAATATAAAAACACTGAAATGTATGTTTTATTCATAATAATATGACATTAATGTTATGTGGGATTTGTATTTACCTTTGTTATTATTTTCCTATAATATTATATTTCAATAGATTATTGAAATGGTGTTGTATGATTATTGATATGGAAGGATATTTCGTACTCCAACTTGATTAGATGCAGTAGGTGAAAGGTAGACTGTAGTCCCACAACATGTTGAGGTGAAAACAAAAAAGGTAATGAATATTCAAGATCGTATTAAAGTAGATCATAATATTGAAAATAGTTAAACTAATAATCAAGATAGGTATTTGAAATTCCACATGAGAGATCATGGTTTCAAAAAAGAATATCTATGTAACCTTTTAATAACATTATGTAAGAAGGAATTGTTCAACATGTGGTATATCAAAAAACATTTGAATTATATATGTGACTTTATCTATGGTTTATCATTTGGAAATTCCACCAATCCACTCTGAGGGAGAAGAATTTTTCTATAAATATTTTTTGAGGATGTACATACCAGACCCAATGCATGTGCTCACATATGAAGAGAGAGAAGTGGAAACTAGTCTATCATAATGTGTAGAACCCATCCTAATTTGGGATACTAGATTGGAATTATTGATGAATATGATGACTCAATTATTAATGTTACTTTCTTATAATCATCAATTAGAAGACACAATGTGGGAACTATAGGATGTTATGTGGAAGAACTATCCGCATTTGTATTGAAGATAAAATCACTAAAATTTGCAGTATGGAATTATTATTGGAGGGTATAATCAAACACAGCAAAATTTTAAAAAATATATTTTTTAGAATAAACTTAATTTATTTGATATATTGTGATATACAAAACATTGAGTGTATACTATTGACAATACATAAATAAAATGTTATTATTTAAATGTGACCATTATAATTAATTTGTTATGCTGCAGGGTATGAATAGGACTGAATAATTAATAAAATTATATTTTAGACACTTTTTCATTGTTTATAACTTAATTATATATAATATAAAACCTCATTTGAAGGAAAACAAAATTTTTTCTAATAAATAGTGTTTTTTGACAAGTTGGTTCGTTCCATTATACAGACCTATTTTAAAATAATTTTTTACGATTATTCAAATTTATTTGAAATAATTATGATAATTTTTTAAATAAAAATGTTAAAATGATCCTATGGTGTTATTTTGGGATTTTTCTAAAAGTGTACATTTTTTATGAATATTGATAAATAAAAATTTTCGTTTAAAAACCACATTTTCATTTAAAGAATTTATAGGTCTAATTTTTTTATAAAATTAAATTAAAATAAAAATTATTTTAATATTATTAAATATAATTCAGTTTTTAATTGGAATTAATTAGACTGTAAATTATGAGAAAAAATTTATTTTCTTTATTTTTAATGGTTTTTTGGAAAACCAACATTTTCAATGTGTTTGTAGTTTAGTTTTAAATTTAATTCTTCAAATAATGTCAATTGAATTTGAAAAAATAGATCAAATATTTATATTTAAAATAATATTTATTATAATAAAATCAATAATTTGTTCCCTAAATACTATTGAAAATATAAAAAATTAATTATCACAGTTAAGGTGAAAATGTGTGTACCTAGGGTTAGACTAAAGAGATAAGGGTAAAAACTTACCAAATACATGTCCAAAACCCATTTAATATCTATATATAGAAATTACCACCTCTATTTTTCTAGGATTACCAATTTTTGATCTATGTTACATGTGAAAAAAGTGGGTACATTTTATTACTTTCAAAAATTATATCTCTATCCTCTCCACCATTTATAATAATCCTATCCCTCCCTCTACTAATTCACACCTAAAAAAAGATTTTATCAACAAAAATATACCCAATTAACTCACAAAAATCCTTAGAAATAGTAAATATCTTGTGGTCTTCCAAAAATAACTTTTCTAGTGTCCTTGAGAGGGGATCTAAAGGAGGATTCTCTAAGAGAAGTTAATCGTGTTAACGAACCTCTTTCATTTTCTTTATACCTTTACCAAATTCAATTATTTCATAAAAAATATAATATATTAACACAAGTTTCAAAAATATATTAATACCTTTAAATTAATTGTATAACCAATATATATATCTTCTCTCATCAAATGAGAAATGATATCTTCGACTATGTGTATGGTGGACTATGACCTTGCTAACAATTTTAACTCATTTTTCATAATAAAATACCATGATTTCATATAATTATGTATTTAATGAATATATATAATATTTCTGATATTATTATCCTTAAATAATTATATTATCAGTTACAACTTCTTACATTACATTCCATTTAATATAAGATAATAGCGTTTGTGTGCATGATGGACTACATTCTCGGGAAACACTATGATTCCTTTTTTTGTTAATATTTACTTAGAAATTAATAAAAAAATTATTAATATATGTGATACATATGAATTATTATTGAATCTAAAAAATTGATATACCACCCACTTCATTAGCAGTTCACTTGTTAATGGAATGATACCACCACTCGTGTGTTAATTTTTAATGTAAAACCACATGGTTTTGTAAAATTTCTAGAGTTTATTAATGTTAAGTAAAATTAATTTTATATTTTTCATGATTTCCACATGGATGTTTTGAAAGATATGTTTTTTTTAAATTCTAAAAATTCATATACTCATGACATATGTGTGAATTCATATTCACATGAAGTTAATATAGCATTGAGTAATAATTTTCATTGATATTTCATCATTAGATTAAAAAGTATAATTGAGGCCTTCTAGAGGAGAATAGTTGTTGAGGTGTAAATTGTAGTGGATAATTCATTATGTAGGGTAACCTTTTTATCAAGGAGAGAATTATGATGTTAATTTCTTTATGTATCATTTTACGTGCGGTGAACTCCTTCGCCCAACGGTACCCCTCCCCGAATGTAAATGAGGGAAGTTAGATAATATTGATGGTCCTAGGTATTGTGTAAGATCATGGTTGGATGTTCCCACTTGGATTTTTGTAATTAGAAATGATCAATCTGGGATCAATACGATGATAAAATCCAGAATCCATGGAGCGAATCACAAAAATATACAAATAAGAAGAATAGACCTGAAACCAGAAAGGAAGGATTATCACAGGTTGATTAAAATTAATATAATTAATTGATAAGAAGATCCTTTTATGGAATTATTTCTTGGTTGATATTTTTATCATGTTCTGATGTGATTCACCATTGCGTCATAGAATCCATGTATATACTTCCTCTAGTGGTGATCTATAGGTAAACCACGTATCTCTGGATGTCACCAAAGGAATCTTTGGGTGCTAGTATGAAGTATCCTTTGCTTGTGTTGTCTGCTTTAGATCACCATGATCCGATGGAGGAGGATCTCTCTCAGTCTTGAGACTGTTCCTGGAGGAATGAGTTCTTTCGGTCTCGAGAGAATTCTCCAGAATTGTTGTGCACAACGATTAGGGAAAAGTGTATGGGATGTGAGGATATTTATAATCAGTTTTAAGGTTATAGAGTTATGAAAATAAATAAATTCATTAATTATTTTATTTATTTCATTAAATCTTATTCAAACCCCCATTTTAAATCATTAATTTCTTAACATGTGCCCATGCTGATTATAATAAATATCATTTAATAAAATGATATTATTTCCTCAAAATCCCGACCGGAAAAACTACACGGCATTTAATCATTAATACATGGCGTGTACTCGATTTTCATTTTCTTTTCAAACTCAAAACTACACATCATGTACATTCAGTGTACAAAGTGTGTATATCTTGTTTTCATTTTCTTAAAAAAATGAAAACTATACAGTGTGTATATTCAATGTATACAACTTGTATATCATGTTTTTTATTTTATTCTTCCACCGACATTAAAATGATTTAGGCTTCCTCAAATAATTATTAAACTACATACGGGGATAATCTTTATTATACTTGAGATACTTGGATACACTTAGTGTGTAACCCTCTATGCCTCTTTCTCATTGGCATTAAGCGGGTTTGCCTAAATTCCATGATTACTGTCTAGAAATGGGTCAAGGCACCCAAGAGAAAGAAGTTGATGCCGCATTGACGTGTCACCTCATATGAAATCTTACCATTTAATTTAATCACTTCATCTCAATATCTCATCAAGAAGGTTTCATGGAAGTGACATAAACATATATTCATAATCTTTCATTCTTTGAGGTCCATAAATAAACACATCGTGAGACCGTGGCCATGAAATTTGGGCAACAGTTCTATTTCAATCAAAGGGACCATGATATCTACTTCCATAAATATGGAATGGAAAAATCCTTCCTCTACTTATCCATAAACAACATGCCATTCGTGATGCACCCAACTTACCCTACATCCTACCAATTATCTTCATGATGGATTTCGTCAGAAAATATAAGTGTTCGAGTCATGACATGAGTTAACGATAATCTTCCAGTCTAACGACCATTACACACGCTTGTACATAGTATTTTATAATGACATCAAGTCATACAGAATTACTACTTGATGATTTGTTCACATAATCTCCCATCTTGGATATTACCATGTATGAACTCCATGAGATAGAGTATCATCTTCTTATGAGTACTCGCACATGACAGTCTGTATACTATGTGTCCTATCATAGTATGTCATCCAACCGTATAACATTATTTAAGAATATTGTTATACCATTTCAAGGTTCTCATTATAGCATGGATCATCTATGACCTTATTAATGTAACAAATATTCTAGAAAATTATTATATTATAGTCACACCAAACAATGAACAATATATAATAAGTGTTCATTCATGTAATCAAATTAAAAACAATTGGTTCTCATGACACCAACTCTAAAAAACTCCCTCTTAGACTAGAGCAAATGTAAGAACTATGTTTTTAGTTTTGAGGTACGGGTTTCTTTTTTTCTCTTTTCCATAATTTTTTTGTCAGAAAATAAGGAAAATAGGGAAAATCATAAATTTTGGAAAGTACATGCCATGTACTTTTCCACACGATGTGTACTTTTAGCCGTGTGGGATGAGCACATGGGGCGTGTGGCCATGCCAGCAATGAAGGGTGTAGAAACCGACTACATTCCCTGTAGTGGTCCTTTACACACCGTGTAGTCAGTCGGTACGGGAATAGTAAGGCGGTGGCCAACTGTGTGACAGAACACGCCGTGTACTCAAGAAGACACACTGTGTAGTCATGTCGGCAGATGAAGAGTGCCATGCTGGCGGGAAACCGCCAGAGGAACAGTTAACAAAATGGGAAGTACACACTGTGTACTTTTTTTTGCTTAAATTGGAAGTAGCCTCCCATATTCAGAGGGAATGCTTGGAATCAGAGGAAGGAGCGGGAGAGGGAAGCCGGAGCTTTGGAGATCCGCTGAGCGCACGCCGAGAATCCGTTTTCTGCACCGTTGATCTCCCTGGAACCGCATGGGTGTGTTCTCCCTTCATCAAGAGTGGTTATTACAAATTCTTTCCCGTATGGAAGTTATTTATGTTTGAACAAGGATTTCTTTCACCTCAGATCATTGTTGTTCTTGGACGTTTCATGGATTGTCGTTCGCGTGTATCGTTCGTGGGTGTTAAAGGTGGGTGATGAGGTGTTTATATTCCAACTGTTGTGCGTTTTGTGTACTGTTGTGCTACGAACCCATATTTGGGGTGTCGTGTGGCTGAGGAAATGTCTATTTTAAATACCTAGAATTGAATAGGTAATTAATTGTCATAATAAACAACTGTTTCAGATGGTTTCTTGGATCCAGGACCACCCCGAGGGTGCATTCCTCGGTTTAGTCGTTTGGACAGGATACCCAATGGTATGCATTTAAAGTAATGATTTTAGAATTTCATTTAGAAGAATTGATTGTGTATTACTTGTTTAAATGTTGGGAATGACTCGATTACCTGCTTATCCTGAACGCAGTGTTGTGATTAGCCTTTGGGCGCGGTACTATTAGCCTGAGTGCAACATCTTCCGTGCCTTTGGAAAGTTGATTCTGTTCCTTTGGGCGACACTTCTTACACCCGAGGGAAATATCCATATGCCTGTGGGTAGATTCTTGTGTTGGGATTCTCTTTACCTTAGGGTAGGAGTTTACGTGTCTGAGGACATTGGATGTTTACTTAGAATATTCACTGTGGCGATATTTTAAAGTAAATGATTAAATTGATATTAAAATGGAAATATAACTAGTTAGTTACTTTTTATTACTTCTTTGTTTATTTCATTTACTTTTCCACACTGTTGTTTCATGTTTACACACAGTTGGGCACGAGCCTTTGGTGGGTGCCTACTTGGATTTATTTCTCACACCCTGTTTGGGTCATATATTTTCGCCCCAATAGATTATGTTTCTGCAGGTGTCGATAGGGGAAAGAGTCCCTATAAAGGTACTTGATTTTTGCTGAGGAGTACGAGGGCATGGGACCGAGTGTAGACTCATGATGCTGCTGGATATTCTGTTTTTCTTTTCTGTAATTGTACTTCAGTTGTAATGTATTTTATTTTAGTGTAACATGTTCTGACTATTTTATAAAATAGTAACATGCTGCATCTTCATATATATATGACTACTAGTTTTCCTTTTTGTTGTTAGTTATCCATTCAGTTATATATACTGTTACTTCTTCTTCTATTTTTATATGTTTATATTATATTCTGCTGCACTACACTTTGATAAATGAGGGCATAGTTTCCCCACTATCAGACCTGGGCCCTCGCTGCTACTTGGCACCCTCTGGCATTTCGGGAAATGCGCTTGAGGTCATGTGGCGAACCGGGTTCGGGGCACCCATTGAGTGTCACCTAAAATAGGGACGTCACAAAGTGGTATCAGAGGGGTTCTTTTTTTTGACATACTATTTGGAGCCTTGGTCAGGGATAGGATGAAATTGTAGTTGTTAATAAGTTATATCCGGGAGTAGCTAACCCCTGTACAGGGAAAATCCAATTTAACTCGTATTGCAATTATTCTTATTTTGAAATTTACAGTTGATATGATTTTCACCGTTGGGTGACACAATTGTATTATGCTATTTATATTTTATTAATGGGTTCTATTTAGTTGCAACCCAATGAGATGAGGGTATTCCATCTCATGCATCATTTAAGCACATGCTATAAATCATATGCCATGCATAGTTTTCATGCCTTGTAGGTGCATTAGAAATTGCATGATGTTGTGATAGTTTTTGTGCTAGAAAAGAATGTTGTTGTGATAGCTACTTGATAAAATATTGCTGAGTGATAGGGTATTTATTTTGAGTGATTCTGATGATAGAATAGACTCCATGCTTTGGTTTTTGGGAAGTATGGGCCCCCATTGAACGGAATTTGGTGGATCATTGACAGTTTATCTTATTATAACTTAGATAAGATGTCAAACGTTGATTCATGGGTAGTATGGGCCCTCACGTGTCAGAATTTGACACTTATGTGTTGGTTTGGAGTATTTTCAGGGGTCCAGAGATGTTTCTGAGGCATATTGTCTAGAAAACCAAGTATACACACCGTGTAGTACCTTAAACGTGTCATGCATGTTCTTCTGTTTTGGATGAAAAATAAACATTTTGAGTACACACCGTGTACCCAGAGTACATGCCATGTACATTTTTATCGTGTCACAAACCATGTGGGAGGGGACATGAGGTAGGGAACGCTTGGGTAAAACACGCCGTGTATCTTATATACACACATTCTAGTCTATTCCTATGTCACAAACTGTGTGGGCGGAGACATGGGTAGGGAAATTCTTGGGGCAAACACCCCATGTACCAGATGTACACGTCGTGTAGTGTTGACACGGATTCCGCCCGTGTAACTAACAACACAGACGTAGGAGACATAAGACATACACACTGTGTTAATGTTGACCATGCCGTGTAGTGTGACCTGGGGACTCGGTTTTGTAAATAAAAACACAGGTTGGTTTCACCTCTCCTTGAACATGTCGTGTACCTGTGGGATGCACCGTGTAGTCTTGTATGAGGATAGACCATGTGGTTTTAGCCATGTGGCTGGGAAATGGGGTGGTGTACACACCGTGTTGGGGTGTCACATGCCGTGTAGTATCAAGAAGGGTATTTGGCTGTGTCACAAACAACACAGGTAGTTGGAAATTACACCATACAAGCCTTGTAGATGATATACACGCCGTATAGTTTTGTTCGGAACAGAACCGTGGGGCTATGCCGTGTGGAAGGACTCGACCAGGGGAAGAAATGTCAAGTACAGTCCGTGTAGTTAGTATACTCTCCCTGTAGTATTGTTTTGAAAATTTTGGAATGCCTTATTCCTCCTGTTCACTTTTGGGTTTCTTCGTTTTCGGTCATTGTTAATATTGAATCTAAGGCGTGTTTTGACCTTGTAGAGTCATGTCGCCGAGACGACCCCGCGTTGTTCACCAGGAGAGAGGCAATGAGTATACTACATAGATGGTGGGATATGGGCTACCAGTTGATCCTACAGCAGAACCAGATGTAGTGCCATCTGTTATACCTGACACAGGCGTGGAGGCGCAGTTCCGTGGAGGCTTTATGCGGTTCATGCAGACCTTTCAGGGAGCACCGCTAGCTGCCACATATATGGAAGACCTAACTCATATATTCCAGCAACAGCATCCACAGACATTCTCCGGGGATAGTGGACCACAGGCTGCGAAGTATTATATGGGGTCGATGCATACTATTTTCGAGCATCATGAGACACCTCCATGGGAGAGGGTCAAGCTCGCTACATATATACTGTGTGATTCCGACAAGAGGTGGTTGGATGTTAACACCCAGTCAGAGCATCACAGAGACATGGCGTGGGATGATTTTCAAGCTGTCTTCAATGACTTCTTCTTTCCAGAGACGCTGAGGGAAAATCGAGGTCGAGAGTTCATGAATTGACAGTAGGGTGCTATGACGGTGATGGACTATTCTGTTCGCTTTACCGAGCTTCAGCGTTTTGCACCCGTTCTGGTAGGTGATGAGACGTTGAGGGCCATGCACTTAGAGGATGGTCCTCTATATGAAATCTGAGCATTGTTGAATGTTATCAGGTTGCCTTCAGTACATCCTATTGTGAACCGGGCACTGATTACAGAGAGGAACCATCGGGAATCGAGTGGAGTGGGCCACGGCGGTTCAACACCAGTTTCTGGTACTATTTCGACTGGTAAGAGGAAGAGACAGATGTGTTTTTCTCATGGTGGTAGTACAAGCCAGACAATTTCTTCAGGTGGTCAGGTCATGCGCTACCAGTGTGGTAGAGATGGGCATAATAGGCCACAGTGGCCATGAGACCCAGTGGAGTGTCGAGATTGCGGCGGGATGGGTCATATGCAGCACTTTTGCAGGGAATTCCCACCAGTGACTAGTGATAGGGGTTCTGTGCAGACTCCGCGTGCGGGAGCAGGACCAGTGTCTTCTTACCATTCAAGGAACTCGAATATGTCAGGGTATGTAGGAAGAGATGGTGGTCATGCTCTTGGTAGCTAGACCCCAGGATCTCAGAGGTAGTAGGGCGGGACAGCTCAGGGTAGCAAGGCTGTGTCGTAGGGCCACGGAAGTGGGTAGGCATATGCGGTGCAGCAGACCAACAGTGGCAGGATCCCAGACCTTCTACAGTCAGAGGTACTATTCTAGAAGCCTCTATTTTATCTTCAATAATTTTTTATATGGGTTCTATGCATAGTTTCATATCTGTACCCGTTGTGGAGAGCCTTAGGCTCTGTGTTTTTTCTTCTTCAACTTTTATGACACTAGACACTCTGTTGGGGACTCGAATGGCTGGTGTGCGTCATTGCAAGGAGTGCCCCCTTAATCTTGGTAGGTGTCACATTCATTGGGACCTCTATGCCTTAGAGATGACATGCTATGAAATCATTCTCAGGATGGACTGTTTGATTCCCTATCGAGCCTTTGTGGATTTCTATCGTCGCATAGTGAGTTTCACGTCACCAGAGGGCGAAGATTTTCTATACAATGGTGGATGGGATGTTCAGGCGAGTCGAGTTGGACAAGAGCATCATCGGCGAGTTGGAGTCACAACCTAGAATGCGAGTTTGTATCTTGATGACAAGGGAGCTTGTCAGAAATATTTCCCTCTAGTGGTTGATCATTTCAGGGATGTCTTCTTGGAAGACTATTGAGGTCCACCTCACGAGAAAGAGGTGTATTTCTTTATTGAGCTTGTCCCAAGAGCAGCAACCGTGTCCATTCCTCCTTATAGGATGGGCACACATGAGTTGCAACAGCTCAAGAGGCAGTTATTGGAGTTATAGGCAAAGGTTTTTATCTGAACTAATACTTCTCCTTGGGGTTCGCCGATCCTCTTTGCGAAGAAGGAAGATGATACCCTCAGACTCTATGTGGATTATCGGAAGTTGAACCAGTTGACGGTTAAGAACTGATATCCCTTGCCAAGGATTGATGATCTTTTTGATCAACTTCTTGGAGCAGGAGTGTTCTAGAATATTGACCTGAGGTCAGGATATCATCAGCTGGGAATAAGACCATCATATATACCGCTTACAGCCGTTCGGAGTAGATATGGTTTATACGAGTACTTGGTTATTCCATTTGGACTCATGAACGTGCCTTTAGTTTTAATGGCTCTGATTAATCATGTGTTCAATCCTTATCTGGATTCTTTTGTGGTAGTATTCATGGACGACATCTTGGTGTACTCTCACACTTGACACGACCATGCCACCCATCTTGAGATCATATTGAGTACACTAAGAGAGCATCAGATATATGCTAAGCTCTCAAAGTGACACTTTTGGATGGACCAGATTCACTTCCTGGGTCATATCATCTCAGAGGAAGGAGTTTCAGTAGACCCAAAGAAGGTGAGAGCAGTAGTTTCCTAGGAGCATCCTAAGAACGTGTTTTAGATATGAAGATTCATAGGGCTGGTTGGTTACTACAAATGCTTCATCCAGGACTTCTCGCCCTTTGCAGCGTCGTTGACAAGTTTGACTAAGAAGGGTGTCAAGTTTGTTTGGTCAGAAGCTTGCGAGAAAGCCTTTCAAGACCTGAAAGGAAGTTTGACATCAGCACCGATATTGATACTTCCAGAGTAAGGGAATATATTTATAGTTTACTGTGATGCATTAGGTATTGGACTGGGAGCAGTGTTGATGCAAGGAGATTGAGTAGTTTTGTACGGTTCATGGCAGTTGAGGCCACATGAGAAGAATTACCCGACGCATGATCTCAAGTTGGCTGTAGTTGTTCATTCATTGCGATGTTGGAGACACTATCTATTGGGAGAACATTTTGTGGTTTTTACTAATCACACAAGCCTCATGTATATCTTTACTCAGTGTGAGTTGAATATGAGGCAAAGAAGGTGGGTCGAGTACCTACAGTCCTTTTATTTTGAGCTTACCTATACACGTGGTAGAGGTAATGCAGTAGCCGATGCACTGAGAAAGAAGACTCAGATACATGCTCTGTCGGAGGCCAGTGGTGAGTGGAATCTTATGGCCTTGTTCTGTTAGATGCATTTGGAGGTGTACGACAGTCAGGAGCCGACCTATCCTTCCTCTTTAGCTGTGATTTTTACGCTCCTGGATAATGTGAGGATGAGATAGCTATCTGATTAGGAAGGCCTAGTTCTACAAGAGTCGGTGGCAAGTGAGGACCCTTCTCCTGGTTGGTCGATAGGCAATGATGAGGTTCTATGATTCCATGGACGAGTATGGGTTCCAGGGGATACACGCGAGGAGTTGATTCGGGAGTTTCATACTTCAGATTGGTCTGTTTATCCCGGGGTACCAAGATGTACCGTGACTTTAGACCTCAGTACTGGTGGCCCATTATGAAGAGAGATGTAGATGGTTTTGATACGAGGTGTTCCACCTGTAAGTAGGTGAAGGCAGAGCATCAGAGGCCAGTCGGGCTATTACAGCAGTTACCCATTCCAGAGTGGAAATGGGATGATGTTGTGATGGATTTCATGAACGGGTTGTTGTGATCACATCAAGGCAATGATGTAGTGTGGGTTGTTGTGGACAGACTCACGAAGGTATCTATCTTTTTTCCAATCAAGGAGACCTTCGTTGTTGACGAGCTCGGGAAGTTGTATATCCAAGAGGTCGTACGTCTTCATGGGGTCCCTCATTCTATCGTTTTAGATAGGGATGCATGTTTTACATCTCGGTTCGGGTAGAGTTTTCAGAGGGCACTGGGTACACATGTGATCATGAGCACAACATACCACCCTCAGATCGACGGCCAGTCAGAGCGTATGATGCAGGTGCTTGAGGACATGTTGTGTGCATGCGTTCTAGAATTTGGGGGATCTTGGGAGAAGAGCATACCCCTAGATGAGTTTTCATATATTAACAGTTTCCAGGAAACTATTGAGATGGAAAAATACAATGCTTTATATGTTAGGCCATACCAATAACCTTTGTGCTGGTTGGAGGCTGGTGAGGCAGATTTACTGGGACCACATCTCGTGCAGAAGACTGCTGAGCAGGTCCAGTTGATTCAGAAGCTGATGGCTACCATGCAGTCTCGTTAGAAATCTTATGATGATCTCCGCAGATGACCTTTGGAGTTCGTGGTTGGCGATCATGTTTTCTTGCGTGGTTCGCCAAGGCTGGGACACCGGCAGATCAGGAGACAGGGTAAACTATCACCGATGTATGTGGGGCTATTTGAGATTCTGGAGAGTGTCGAGCCGGTTTCCAATCGGTTGTAGTAACCACGGAGGTACTGATCCATGAACAATGTCTTCCATGTATCTCAGCTACGCCGCTATCATTCAGACTCGTCTCACATCTTTCAGCCCGAGGAGGTTGAACTTCAGGTTGATGTGTCCTTTGAGGATCATCTGATTGGTACTGTTGATAGGGGCACAAAAGTTCTCCGAGTTTGGTCAGTTCCTCCCATATGGGTGTTATGGTAGCATGGCCAAGTGCAAGATGAATCCTGGGAGCGGGAGACCGATGCACATGCTCAGTGGCCAGAGTTATTCAAGACTATATCTTCACCACCCTTGGAAGGAAAATTCGGGGAAAAATTGATTTACGGGGGGATGTTGGTAAGAACCCAATTATTAGTTTGGAGGTACATGTTTCTTCTTTTCTCTTTTCCTTAAGTGTATTTCAGAAAATGAGGAAAATGGGGAAAAATCCTAATTTTTGGAATGTACACACCGTGTAATTTTCCACACGCTGTGTACTTTTGGCCGTTTGGGATGATTACAAGGGGTGTGGGGCCATGTCATCGATGAAGGTTGTATAAAATGAATACACACCATGTAGTGGTCCTTTACACGCCGTGTAGTCAGTCGGTAGGTGAATAGTAAGGCGGTGGCCAGCTGTGTGATATAACATGCCGTGTACTCAAGAATACATGCCATGTAGTCATGTCGACAGATGAACAGTGCCACACTGTTGGGAAACCGCCAGAGGAGCTGTTAAAAAATTCAAAGTACATGCCATGTACTTGGGAATACAAACCGTGTACTGTGCTTTTTTCTCTTAAATGGGTAGTATCCTCCCCTGTTCACAAGGAAGGCTTAGAACTGGAGGAAGCAGCGGGAGAGGGAGGCCGGAGCATTGGGGATCCGCCGAGCACACGCCAGCAATCTATTTTCTGCACCGTCAATCTCCCTAGAACCGCACGGGCGAGTTCTCCCTTCTTCTAGAGTGGTTCATACCAATTATTTCCCTTAGGGATGTTATTTATGTTTGAACTAGGATTTCTCTCACCTCATATCTTTGTTGTTCTTCGACGTTTCATGGATCGCTGTTTTCGTATATCATTCATGGGTGTTAAAGGTATGTGGCTCAGTGTTTATATTCCAACTGGTGTGCATTTTGCGTATTGTTTTGCTACGAACCCATATTAGGGGTGTCGTGTGGCTGAGTCCATGAGTACATTAAATACCTTGAATTGAATAGGTAATTAATTTTGATAATAAACTGCTGATTGGGATCATTTCTTGGAACCAGGACCTCCCAGGGGGTCCATTCCTTCGTTTCGCAGTTTGGCCAGGATTACCAAGGGTATGACTTTAAAGTAATGATTGTATAATTTCCTTGAGAGGAATTTCTTGTGTACAACTTTTTTACAAGTTGGGCATGACCCGGTTACCGGTTTAGCATGAGGGCAGTGTTGTGATTATCCTATGGGTGCAGTACTATTAGCATGAGGGCAACATCTTCCGTGCCTTTGGGCAGTTGATTTTGTGCGTATGGGAGACACTTCTTACGCCCGAGGGAAATATCCGTATGCCTGTGGGTAGATTATTGTGTTGGGATTCTCCTTACCTGAGGGTAGGGGTTTACGTGTATAAAGACATTGGTTTTTTGCTTAGAATATTCACGGTGGTGATATTTTAAATTAAATGAATAAATGTATATTAAAATGGAAATATAACTGGTTAGTTACTTTTGAGTACTTCGTAGTTTATTTCATTTACTTTCTCACACTATTGTTGCATGTTTACACACAGTTGGAAATAGGCCTTTGGTGGGTGCCTACTTGGATTTATTTCTCACACCCTTTTTGGTTCATGATTTTCTTCCCAAACAGATTATGTTTCTATAGGTGTGTATAGGGGAAAGAGTTCGTATATAGGTGCTTTATTGTTGCTGAGGAGTAGGAGGGCATGGGACCAAGCCTAGGCTCGCGATGCCGCTGGCTTTTCTGTTTTGCTTTTCTGTACTTGTACTTCAGTTTTAATGTATTGTATTGCAGTGTAATATGTTCTAATTGTTTTATAGAATATTGACATGCTTCATCTTCATATATATATATGACTACTGGTTTTCCTTTTTGTTATTAGTTATCCATTCAGTTATATAAACTTTTACTGCTTCCGCTGTTGTTGTATGTTTATATTATTTTCTACTACGCTACACTTTGACAAATGAGGGCATAGATTCTCCACTATCAGACCTGGGCTCTGGCTGCTAGTCGGCAGCCTTTGAGGATTTTGGAAATGCGTTTGAGGTTATGTGGTGAACCGTGTTTGGGGAATCTGTTGAGTGGCACCCTAAAACGAGACGTTACATCCAACTACTTACGATTTTTAGTCTGCTAGACCTCACATGATGTTCATGTTTCAACTGAGTCAATGATTTAGTCAAGGGTCTTTCATGTTGTCTTCCATGGAAATACCTCTCACTGCAACTTCACCTTTATGAGAAATATCCCCCAAGAGATGATACTTCTAAAGTATGTGCTTTGTCCGCTGATGTGACGATGACTCTAATTCAAGAGCCACTACTGCAGTATTATCACAATAGAGCATGATAGTATCTTTACTACTATATACTACATCCAACTCTTGGATGAAGCTTCACATCCATACTACTTCTTTAGCTGCCTCAGATGCTGTGATATACTCAGGCTCCGCTGTAGAATCTGTGACCACACCTTGCATTAAGCTCTTCGAGCTCACTACACCTCCATTAAAACTGAAGATGTATCCAATCTGCAACTTCGTGTCATCTTTATATGTCCGGAAACATTCATCTACATGTACTTAGATTACTAGTTCCTAATCTCTTCTATAAAATAGGAACATATCCTTAGTATGTTTCATATACATAAGGATAGTCTTGACATCCCTCCAATGGCGGTCTCCTGGATTATCTTGATATATGCCTACCACAATTAATGCATAAGCAACATATAGCCTTGTACATATCATAACAAACATGACTGACATGATTGCGGATGCATAAGGGATATTTTAAATTTTCATTCTTTCCTCAAGTGTATGAGGACACATTTTCTTGGAAAGATGAATTCCATGTGACACTGGCAATAATCCCCTCTTGGAATGTTCCATACTTAATCTCTTCAGTATCTTCTCAATTATGTAATTTGACTCAGGCCCAACATTCTATTAGATATTTCATGATGGATCTTGATCCCATGAATATATGCTCCATCGCCCATGTCTTTCATAGAGAAGCATTTATTCAGCCATTCCTTTACTGATAGTAAGCCATGTACTTCATTTCCAATTAGTAATATGTCATCAACATATACTATTACGAAAATGACTGCACTTTATCTAAAACTGTTGTATACACAAGGATCACAGTCGTTCTTAACAAAGAAAAATTCCATTACGGATTCAAAAAAATGAATGTTCCATGACCTTGATTCTTTCTTTAATCCATAAATTGATTTCTACAACTTGCATACCATTTTGGAATGCTTTAGAGTCAGAAAACATTCATGTTTTGTCATGTAGACATTTTCTCGGAGGTTCCCGTTAATGAATGATGTTATGACATCCATTTTTTAAATTTCATAGTCATGGAATGCTGCAATGGGTAATATGATTCTGATTGATTTTAAAATTACAACCAGTGAAAAGGTTTCGTCATAGTTAATTCCACGACATTGTCTTAACCATTTTACAACTAGTCGTGCCTTGTAGTTGTTGACTTGTCGCACCATGTCCAATTTTTTCTTGAATACTCATTTATTACCAACATGATTTAAATCAACTAGAGGATCTACCAAAATCTAGTCTTGGTTTTGGTACATGGAATCCATTTCAGAATTCATGGCTTCCAGCCACTTGGAAACGTCTGTGCCTTCACCTACTTCTTTTTAGGCAAGAGGATCATCATTGTAAACTAATAATGAGTCACCATCCACGGTGACAAGAAAACCATATCATTCTGTTTCTCTTAGCTCTCTCATGATCCTACTCTATTCATGTGTCTCTGGAGTAGATTGTTTTTCCATGGGGATTTGTGGAATCTGTTTTTGTACCAACTCTTGTTTATCATGAGCCTTTACTACATCGAAGTCTATCTCGCTCCCACTATCTATTTTGGAGATGTTCTCCCTCCCAAGAAATATGGTGAGTAATTCCACTATAACCTTTTTATATGAGTGGTTGTATAAGTAATATTCCATTGTTTCCTAGGGATATCCTATAAAGGTACACTTTGTGCCTCGGGGTGCATTTTTGTTACCTAAAGAGGCCTTAAACAATGCTTCGCTACCCCCACACATGTAATTTTGATAACATGGATTTGCCTCCACTCCATAACTCATATGGAATACCATTTATCGATTTATTTGGTTATTTGTTTTGTATGTGTAATGGTGTTTGTAATTCATATCCCCAAAAAGATAATGGAAGACTCGCATGACACATCATTGATCTCACCATGTCCGACAGTGAGAGGTTCGTCCTTTCACTTACTCCATTCCACTGAGGCGTTTAAGGAGGATTGAGTTGAGATAATATCTTCTTACCAAGCTGGTTCTCAACATCATTCTTGTATTCTTTGAACCGATCAAAAGAATTTGACTTATACCTCATTAAGTAAATATATCCATTTCTACTAAAATCATCACTAAAAGTTATGAAGTACAAGAACCAACCCCTCGCATCAATTGGAAATAGTCCACAAACATCTGTGTGAACTAATTCTAAAAGCTCTTTATTCCTTTCATATTTCCCAATAAATGGGGCTTTGGTCATTTTTCCTTGTAGACACGCATGACATACACCAAGTGGTATTAGTTCGAAAGAATCTAAATACCCATCTTGATATAATTTTGTTAAAATTTTCTCATTGACATGATCTAGCTGGTGATGCCAATGTTGGATGTGGTATGAGTCATGTGAATTAACTTGGTCATTGATTGCCATTACGTGGTCTGTGTAGTCTATCACATAAAGGCCATTATATAAATTCTCCCTACCAAAACAAATGCTCTCTTTATAAAAGTTGCAACATTAATTTCCAAACATGAAGATGAATCCATCAGTATCTAATCATGACACTCAAATAATGTTTTTTGGTCATAGAGGGTACATAATAACATATTTTTAATACTAATACCATCCCAGTAGGCAATGTGTTGTGGTAGTCTCTGACAGCTACAACAGTGAGTGTTGCTCCATTGGCTGCTCGCAGATCAACCTCACATCAGACAATCTTTCTGAATCTACATGGTTCATCTATTTGGATACAAATGTGAGCACCACAAGCAATATCAAATACCCAATTAGTAGAAATAGATAGATTTCATTTGATAACAATCTCACCTGAAGCTTCCCCTTGTTTCCTTGGCTGGGTTCAGTTTTTCCTCCCGTGGACTTTCTTGCCACATGAGAAACTATCATCATATTGTTCTCTTGCCTCCCCTTTGATCTTCCATTTCTTAGATGGCCTTGAAGAAGCTTTGGGATTTCAACTCTTCACCTTCCATTTCATTTTATTCACCATAACTAAATAAGGATTTTAATTCTTCATATCATTGTCCTCATGGAGAATGAGGATAAGAATATCAGATTGAGGCTTCTCAGTGTTGTTCATGTTGAAATTTACAACATAGTAAGAGAAGCTCTGGGGGAGTGATTCAAGAATTAGATCAGTACCCAGTTCATCCGGGAGTTTAAACCATAGAACCTCCAAGTGATCAATGTAGTTAATAATCATGACTACATGAGGTCTATCTGGGGCATCCTCTCGAAGCTTGCTCTGAAATAGATCCTTAGAGATCTCAAAAATTTCATATCTTTATCACTCTTGGTATAGACCACGAAGGTGCTCAAGCATGTTATAGGAATCCATGTCTTCATTAGACTTCATGATCCCACTATACATTGATGAATGCATCAAATATTGAACGTCGAGCGCATCATTCCAATTTTGATCATAGACTTGGAAATTTTGATCACTCTCCCCTTGGGCAGGAGAATCAGGAAGTGAGGGCTCCAGCATGTAAAACTTTTGTTCGTGGAATAGGATAACCTGAAGTCGCCTAAACCATTAATCAAAGTTACTACCAGTGAGGATATTGTCTTTATCCCAAATTGACCATAGAGAAATGATGGTTGACGAGTTTTTCATATTGATTCTACAAATTAAAAGAGAAGATTTATCATTGCATTTAGATTACATTATATGAAAAATAATAAATGAATTTATTAATTCCCCCATTATTTTATCAAGTCTCAATGGCCCCCACCATTGAACATGGAATTCCTAGTTTCTATGAAATTATAGTGGTAAGGATCCATATTCCCCTTCGCATGAATCCAACAAGGGTTGGTCAAGTTATTTAATGATATTTAGGTAGGCAGGTCCCTACCAACTATGAGCTTACAATTCCTTGATCGGTTGAGTAGACTCCCCAATCCTGAAATCATGAATTGTATTTCCTCAACACTTACATCACTTTTACAACAAGTCTAGAAAGGGCTACTCCTCTTGATGTAAAATGTTTAATTCATCCCGAAACATTCATAAGACCATCCTTTATAAAATTAAGTGTCCCAACAAGGTTTGGTCAAACACATAGTTTTATTGAGTCTTTCCTTTAATCAAGTAACAGATGTCTTGGAATAACATAAAATGGTATTTGAGGGATTTAAATCCATTATGTGTAGTTTTTCATTATCACATGCTTGTTAATATTATGTGATTCTTGCATAAGTGATTAACCATGTTCTGTTAATGTTTACGCATAGTTCGATTTTTATTTTATTCCATCTTTGCATGCTTGTTTATTTCAATAACTATGTGATCACAACAACACATACATAAAAAATAAAACATGAAATGAGATAGAAATAAAATAAGATGGCATGACCATGAACTTCTATTGTTTAGCTTATCTAGAAGTTTTGATAAGATAACCCTAACATAGCAAAAAACACCTTGAACCTGATGGTTCACATTTTGGAGCTCCAATATGTCTACATTTGTATCTTCTTGGGTTGGTTCTTCCTAAGCTTTGGATTTTGAACCGCCTCCTCTGGCTTGGGAGATCCTCTATTACCTGGGGATTACATTAAAGAAACCATGGGCACACATGTCCTACATTTTATTGGATGAATGATCATTGGCCAATGAATTTAAAATAAATTTAAATGAAACCATATATACAAAAAAGTGTATTTTTTCTAGCTCATGATCATCCATAGCATACAACGCCATTTATGCATATTTAGTATTCAAATTATTTTAATGATTCTTTTATTCAAGATAAGTCGAGCTCGAATTCAATTAATTATGATCTTATAATTAATAAATTATTTGTCTTAAATACCTTACTTAATTTCCTTGAGATTCTTCTCATCCATATTCCTCTTAGGGGTCTTTGTACTTTGGAGGAAGCCTGGTGAAATTCCATTTCTGGAAAGTAAATGGCATGTAAGATATATTACAATGCATGTACTGGTTTTTACCCATTATCCAAAGTACACGCCAGGGGCTTTGGTGTGTTTTTTGTACTTTGGAAATTTCGTATTACACGACGTGTACTTATTTGTTATGCGGTTACCGGCTTGGAAATCCTCTGTACATGGTACATGACTTCCCCTTTTACACGGTTTGACCAAGGTCGGATCATACTACAGGGTGTGTTGATTCACCATATACGCAGTGTATTCCAGTTTCCCTGAGACATTCAATTATGGTCAACATGGTGTATTAAAAACTCAGGTATTCTCAATTCATGCGGCGTGGTTTGGCAGACCAGTACCGTTTCTTTGAACATAAGTACAAATCATGTAGTCTTCAATACACACCGTGTATTCTTGTGTTGTACAGATAGAATGAGCGGCTCCTCTGTATGATTTCCTCATTTCTATTTTAATCAAAATGAAATTTAAAAGGTTATTTCTGTGATTTCAATCGAGAAATGAAATAAGAAGAATAGATCTTGTTCATTTAGTTTTATAGAATGATTTATCTTGAATGGAATCAAATATAAATACGTAAATTATGAATGAAAAATATTTAACTATAATAAACATTATGACCCCTCTGATACAACATGAAGGTCCCAGGCGTAGCAGAATCTTGCGGCTGGATGTGCTCACTTGGCGTTTTTCATTAGCATTGATCAATCTAGGATCATTATAATGATAATTTCCAGAATCCATGGATTGAATCACAAAAATAGGCAAAGAAGAATAATAGTCATGCAACAAAAAATGATGGATCATCGTAGGTTGATTCTAAATAATTTAATTAATTGAAAAGAAGTTCTTTTTATGGCATTATTTCTTCACTGATATTTCTGATCACATTCCGATGTGGTTTGTCATTGTGTCGTAGAATCCAAATATTGACATCCACTAGTGGTGATCCACACGTGCACTACGTATCTCTAGATGTCGCCAAAGGAATCTTTGGGTGCTAGCATGGAAAATCTTTTGCTTGTGTTGTCTGCCTTAGATCACCTTGATCCGATGGAGGAGGATATCTCTCGGTCTTGAGAGCGTTCTTGGGAGAATAAGTTCTTTCGGTCTTGAGAGAATTCCCCAGAATTGTTGCGCACAATGATTAGGGAGCAATGTTAGGGTTCGGAGGATATTTATAATTAGGTTTGAGGTTATATATTTATGACAATAAATAAATGTGTTATGCATTTTATTTATTTAATTAACTCTTATTGAAAACCCCATGTCGAATCATTAATTCCTAGACATGTGCCCACGCAAATTATAATAAATATCATTTAATAAAATGATATTATTTCCTCAAAATCCTGACTAGGAAAACAACATGATGTGTAATCATTAATACACGGCGTGTACTAATTTTTCATTTCCTTTTCAAAATGTAAACAACATGGCGTGTAAATTCAATGAACACAATGTGTATATATTATTTTAATTTTCTTTACAAAATGAAAACTACATAGCATGTACATTCAATGTACACTGTGTGTATATCTTGTATTCATTTTATTCTTCATCCAACATTAAAATGATTTAGGCTCCCTTGAATAATTATTAAACCACATACAAGAATAATATTTATTCTACTTGAAATACTTGGATACACTTAGTGTGTGACCCTCTAGGCCTCTTTTTCATTAGAATTAAGTGGGCTTGCTTAAAGTCCAAGATTACTATCTAGCAATGGGTCAAGGAACCCAAGATAAAAAAGATGACACAACATTGACGTGTCATCTCATACAAATGCTTACCATGTAATTTAATTCCTTTGTCTCAATATCTCATCAATCATGTTTCATGGAAGTTCCATAAACCTATATGCTTGATCCGTCATTCTTTAACTTCTAGAAATAAAC
Organism: Viscum album; assembly: GCA_963277665.1. NCBI lineage: Eukaryota > Viridiplantae > Streptophyta > Magnoliopsida > Santalales > Viscaceae > Viscum > Viscum album. The sequence goes on along the minus strand of OY728141.1, from coordinate 1,047,960,004 downwards.
TTATCGTAAAACCATGGCCATGGAATTTGGGTGACAATTCTCTTTCAATCAAAGGGACTGAGATATCTACTTCCATAAATATGGAAGGTACAAATCCTTCCTCGACATATCCATTAACAACATGTCATTCGTGAGGCACCCAACATACCCTACTTCCCTCCAACTATCTTCGTGACCATTTTCATCAACAAATCTAAGTGCGAGAGTCAGGACATGATTTAATGATAATATTCCAGTCTATGGACCATTACACATTCTTGTATATAGAAAATTATGATGACACCAAAACATGTTGAATTACTACTCGCGGTTCTATTCTCATAATCTCCCATCTTGGAGAATACCAAGTGTGAACTCCATGAGAGAGAGTCTCGTCTTCTTATGAGTACTCGCACATGACGGTTTGTATACTATGTGTCCTATCAAAGTATGACATCCAACCGTAGAACATTATTTAAGAATATTGTTATAGCATTTCAAGATTCTCCTCATATTGGGGATCTACCATGACCTTATTAATTCAACAAATATTCTAGGACATTATTATATTATAGTCATGCAAAACAATGAAAAATATATAATAAGTGTTTATTAATGTAATAAAAGTATATAATATTGGTTCTTATGAAACCAACTATAATAAATATCGCCCAAATCCCATTGACATACAAGACGTAGATGACACCAAATAGGTTCCCCAAGCTTGGTGGACCACATGACCTGAAGCATATCTCCCCAAATTCCAGAGGCATCCAACTAGAAGCAAGGGCCTAGGGTGTGAATTTAGGGAGACTATACCCTCAATAGAAAAGTGTAGCATAGATGTTATGTATAAATTGAGGTAAATTGTAGAAGAAATAAAATTACACAAAAGTCACAATGGAAAATAGAGACTATTGAAACAACCACTGAACTAAATGGAATAATGCACAAAAAAAGATGATGATCTATCATATATTTGGAAAAATGGAAAACATCTATACAAGAAAATAGGATAACGTATTCCAAAAAAGTTTAAATTAAATAATAAAAAATTCTCAAGAATCCTAAGCTCTGGCTTGGTCATCTACTATCAAGATCCTTCCAAAACAGAAAGAAATCAATTTTTCAAATCTGTATGACTCCATTTAACAACACCTACATTCATGTAATCTCCCCCTAGTAAAAAATTGTGTTCAAAGAGGGTGTGAGATAAATCTATGTGGACCACCATGAACTATGTCTATAACATTCAGTATGTGTAATAGAAATGTAACAGTGTGCAAGCATGAAAATATAAATAATAATAGTACAATGTATCTAAATACCCAAGAACCTACATCATCCCTTAGCTGCGGTCTGAACATAACCAGTCCATTAATTCATTATTACCAGTTTAAAAAATAATTCTCACGTTAACAAAAATGATGGTTCATGTTATGATAGGGAGAATTGTAATGACATTTAATAATGAATTTAAAAGTTAATAACCAAGGAAATATAGACCTCAAGGGTCACCAAATCAATAATAAATTTATCCTAGCTATGGTTAAGAGTGTAATCATAGAAGAGTGGTCCAATTGATTCAATAAATATATTCCTACCAAGTCTATGGATTTCATCCATGGTAAAATGGGGCTACGAAATGAATGATACTAATGGGATTTAACCATGGAACCAACTTGTAAATGCTAGATCAATGGACTATATCCAGGGAATCCTAAAATATTACTGAAGGGATCCTATGGTTTCATAATGGGAATCAAAATAATAAAAAAGGATCAAGATCTAGTGGGGTATCAACCTAATCAAGCAGTTTCCTTGAATCATAATGGGGTTCCTGAGTTCTCAAGGCATTCCCTGATAAGAATCCAAGGGGAGATCGAGCTAGGACATTCCTGTTTGATAATGATGTCATGTGATATTTCATTTGGTTCATAAATTATTTTTCTTTAGTGTGACAAAGCCATGTATCTTAAAAAAATTATTAATTTATTTTTAGGAATATTAAATAATTATGGTTCATTCCGCTACCCTCCATTAATGTGGAGAGGGGTGCTACGTACGTGTAACCTATTAATCATTCACATTTAGTTATCAATTTGAATCACGTACCATAGTTGAGAAAGTAGGGAGAATTCATGGTACATTACATTATTCAATTAAAAATATAAATCAAGCCATTTAAACTTAGAAATATTAACCTTAGGATTGTCAAGGAAAGGCAGATCAGAAAAGTGACACAACGTGTCAAAACACTAAAACGACAATTATATCCAAAAATACTACATGGGATGTTGACCATTGGGGCATAACCACCAACAAGTAATGATATATTTTTAAAGAGAATAATAATATTGATCTAATTTTTTTTAGTAATTACATATAAATTCTATTAATGACACCTAATGAAATCAGTGGGCAGCACATGAAAATTCCATAAAAAACAAACATGAGGAATGCATTATAGACCACAAACCGTAGGGTTTTATGATACTTCTCATCTGCTATAATCATATTATTAGGATTATAATGGATTATATTTTTGAAAAATGGAAAATTATCACACCACGTTAACTATGACTAGAGAAATATGGGAGAAGAATTGCTAAAAAGGACATGAGTACATACCATTGTGCATGCAATGTAATGAACAGATGCTCAATCGGATCCCGGATGAAAGAGATCTTTAAATACCTAAATTAGGCCTTCAATGATATTCAAAATGAGAGAAAAATAGGTTGATCCTGCTGGATCTTGGATTAAGAGGAAGGAGGGGACTTAATTCGATCATTAAGCGAAAAATAGTAAAATTACCATAAACTTTTTATGTACATGGTTTGTCCGTACGGTTTGAAAAACCACCAACAACCCATGCATGTGTACTTGGGAATAAGGGGAATTTTCACAATTATGTTTCACTATCATGCACCAACCATGTGATATTTTTAATCCTAAAAATAGACCATCCACAAAGTTAGAAAAATTGTGCGCCAACCATTAAACGTGGCCACTTTCCCAAAAAGATGAGTTTTGAGTTCTAAACAAGCCCTGGACACCCATGGGAACCTTCACTAAAACATTAGGAATCCAAATAACGATCAAAAGAATTAATTTGAATGAAAATTAATTGCCTTATGTATAATATAAAACCCATGTTCTTACAATATTCCCATTTAAAATAACATGTCCCCAAATTCACCTTCCAAAGGTGGAGAAACACTGTCTAAGAATAATTTGGACACTAGGAATGTATGTTAACATACCTTTCCAATGTCTCATCCCGTACTCAGCTATGATTCAATAACACCCATACTAGAGGGACAGATTGGCCTTAGAGATCCATCGTTCTCCGGTCAATGATGTTCATTGAATACTCCTCAAAGGTAGCATCAACATCTAACTCAACATCCATAGGATTGAAAGTGTGAGATAGATCATCATGATACTGGTGAATCTGTGAGATGTGGAAGATGGTGTGTATGTTACAACACCTCTATGGTAGTAGTTGATGATAGGCTCCCGTCCTGAATCGCTCTAGAATTTAAAAAGACCCTATATAACATGGTGATAACATCTCTTGTTTTTATATCCATCTATTCCCAATCCTAGGTGATATCCGTAGTAAAACATGGTTCCCAACCTTAAACACTAGAGGTATTCGACAAAAATCAACATAATATTTCTGTCTAGAATGAGAAGTATTCATACTCATATTGATCAGCTAAACCTACTCTAAAATCTTCTGAATAAGACGAGGACCTAGCAGACTACCTCACCTACCTCTAGCCAATATAGGGGTGAATGGAATTGTAACACCCCAAGATTTCATAGTACATTATTTCCACAATGTAATTCGATAACTTGCAATACACGCAACATCGAGTTCAAGCGCACCACGACTTACCAAACTAGTCATTAAAAAGCGGTTATGGATAGTATTAACTGAATTTTGACCATTATATAATCCTTATAATTTTAGAATCAAATTTATTAGTTTCTTAGACATAATGTATGAACAAATTCATTTTTCAGATAAAAGAAGTATTTTTCAAAAAATGCAATTTTATCGCCTTTTAATGTAGTTCCTTTTTTAAATCCAATATTTGAAATTTTATATATTCAATTTGAAAAAATAAACATATTCTTTAGAATCAGGACATAATAATTTAGTTTCAATAAATTTTTGGTGTTTTCTGATAGCTTTCATATTTGGGTGAATAGTTAAAAATACTATATTTTAAGTGAAAACAACTTTTTTAATAAAAATAGTTTATAGCATTAAATTATAAATTTTGATGGTTTGTAAGTATAAATATAATATATTTTTAACATTTATTCAAATTATGGTCATTTTAAGTACTTTCACATTGAAATTGGACATTAACAAGTCTCAATCTTTTGATAGTTATTATTTTTTAAAAATATGCTTTTTGGTCTTCACAACGAGAATAAATTTTAAATTAATTAATGAAACATATATGTTTGTAAATTGGTAAAATATAATTCATTTTTGAATTTATAATATCAAAATTATCTTAGGGTAATATTTTGGTATTTTTCTGTAAACATTAAATTTTTTATGAATAGTGAAAAACACTATGTTATTGTTTAAAAACCACTATTTATTTAAATAATTAATAATTTTATTTAAATATATTATAAGTCAAAATAGATTCAAAATAACAAATTTTTGTCAATGTCATTAATTGGAATATTTTTTATTATAAAATTAGATGAATAAAATTTTATTGATCTTCTTACAGTCTTTTACCCACCATCTAGGAGCATTTGAAATTCTGTATAAACCAAAAATTGACTGCTTCTGTTATTTGAATTTCAAAAATCTGAGAGACGCAGTTAACCTCAGTAAGTAAAATGTGGGTTAATAAGATGAAAATAAATTTTGGTGAATAGTAAATTTTGACTTTTATTTACCACAGTTAAAAGTAAATAGGGTAATTAAGGAATAATATGGTATTAAAATTACTTTAACACATGTACTAATTCAATTGGATAAGTGTAATTCTACCAAAAACAACCTTAGGAATAAAATATGACCCTTTTGGTCCACTTGTATTTGATTCGGACATTTATTATTATTTAATTTAAAGAAGATTTAAATGTGTTAAATTGAAGTTTTCATAACAAAAACCTTTTAATATAGAGTTATTCACAAGATAAATTCGAATTTAAATATTCATTATAAATATAAGAATATTTCCTACTTAATTTTATTTTATTTATAAGTATTATACATTAAATAATTATATTTATTTATGACACAATGATGTCACAGTAATTAAATTATTAATGGAAGATTTAAATAATTGATATTATAAATATCAAAATAAATGTAATTTGAAACTTTTGATAAATTCCACTAATTTTCTAGGTTAATATGACATGTTAGGGTTGATTAGATAAAATTTTTTTCGAAGAGATAAGGTTGTTATGACTTTCACAAAAAGAAAATACCAAATAGTGTCAAAATTTACACAAATTAATTTTTAAAGAAAATACTATATTATTGGTTGATAAAATATTCCAAAAAATCAAAGGATCGGCCAAAGGTCTTAAATAATATTATATATGTCATTACTGAACCAATGGAGGTTCTTTTGAATGTTTATTTTAATTTTAAAAACCATATAGTCTAAGAATACAAGAACACACAGTAAAAGTAAAATTATTTATCATAGAGTTAAATCTAGAAGATAAGGATAAAATGGTATCCAAAACATGCCTAAGACCTATTGGTTGAGAGTATATCGACATATCCCAACTTCATCTTCAAAATAAAACAATTTTGAGCCATTATAAACCGAATATGATTTAAATATAAAATAATATTTCAATCTTTTTCTAAGGTTCCCCTCCCACCTCTTATTAAATGGTACACCCCCTTCTCTCAAATTCACACATTCAAAAACATTTTTATAGGACAAAACCTACCCAAATATTCTCTTATCTATCCTCCCTTAATCCTAGAGGCCATACATTATTCAGAAATACATCCTAAGGAGTCCTTTTGATCAAATCAAAAGGAAGAACCCGAAAAAGAGGTAAATATTTCATCACCTATTTCAAGTTCTTTTCTTCTGCCACTTCTTCATTCCTTTTTGTTTCCATTTTAAAATAATAACTCCAGCATATAATATATAATTTGATATTAATATAAATATGGTAAAACCATATTCTTTATTCTATCCATCCTTTGAATGACATGTTACTATACATGCGTACGTAAGACTTACAATCTCCACGTCGTGGTGTAGTTGTTATTCAATACATTATTATTTTGATGGATATAATAATGATGTATAATTGATGTAAATAACAAATATAAGATGATAATTATTCTGTATATATGATATAACATCAAATTATATATGATTTTAATATCAAAAAAATGATATTGTCTCTCTTGCGTACGTACGGATTACCGTCTCCATGAACGCGGTGAGATTCATTCTCCATCATAACCAATCCTTAATTATTTTCATTTGATGATTAAAAATAATGTTTAACAACTTTATATCCTTATGTATATGAATAAGAAACATCCCGTCCATAATAAACATGACTCACATAACAATGAATATAAAGGAAAACGAATCAGTTAACACCCGAAAAGACGATAATACTAAAATATCATTAAAAAGTCATTATTAGAAGATCATATATGATATCTTAATTATGTATATGGTTCTTGTATAATTTAATAACAATGATTTAACTATTATATATGAATTTAACATACCATCGACCATGTAAAAGTACAAGCTAAGTGTTAATTTCACAATCTCTTTATTATCCGAGGTTGTTTTTACATTAGAATCTACTGTGACCACTTTATCATCCACATCCTTATTTTTTAAAAAATGTAATTCAAAAAAATTTTAATATTTACTAGACTATGGGATAATGTACTTTATAACATTTTTTTCCTTTATTAAGATGTTTATAAAGGAAAAATTCTATCAATTTCCAAACAAGGTACTTTAAGACCTTTTTGACAAAATTAATTTAAGAATGTTTATTAACGTATACTGTGGGTGCATCTATTTTCAACCTTTATAACATCGTCAAATCATCCCTTACAAGCTTATAAAAATATTTTCAAAATAAATATTTTTTTTATAATTATGTGACTCTTAAATGATTTCAAAATATAAAGAGATATTTCTCTCAAATAGTTTTGAGTTCATCTATGTCAACATCCTTTGATAAATATTACACCTGTTGGAAGTTGATTTATTATGATACAAATATCCCATATTGTATTTTAGTTTTTGTGACATGTTTGACTATGGATGAGTTATTTTTATACCATTCATGGTTTATGGTTAAATTATTGACATTTCATATGCTAGTTTCAATACGAATGATTATGTTATATTTCATCCTTTTCATAAAATGAATGTATTGGACTAGTATGTTCTAGGTTTCAGACTGATAAAAGTAATCCCTCTAGGTTAGGGTCTAGTTATTATAGACCCTCCTGGTTACAGTTTGGTTAAAGAGGATCTCCGGGTTGGAGTCTGGTTACAGAGGATCTCCGGGTTGGGGTCCGGTTTTTGTTAGCCCCTAGGTCATGGCATGAGGCTTTGACATAGAAATTAACTCCTGGTACTGTACATTCCCTCATTATGAAATTAGTTATTACGTGTGATTATTTTACTAGTATAATATACATGTTAATGTTTATAAGGTAATTTTTGATTTATTTTTTCCATATTATGTTAAAGTTTATGGTTAAAAGGATATTTTTTTTATTACACATCTTACCTTAAAAGTTTATAGCTTCTACTAAATTTTTCACCCGAACTGAGCATATGAGCTCACCCCTTTCTTATGTTTTACTTTCCTCAGATCCCAAGAAGTTTTTTATGATTGAGATGCATGGTTAAGCTAAGGGAACAATGGAATTCTCAAAGGATTATTTTTTTTTTGGTTTGTTTGTTAGAAAGTGTAATGTAACGTTCATGTATGTAATTTATTTTTAAAGACTACAAAACTGATTGGTCTTTCAGGACTTGATTCCTTGTAATCATGACAATGTATTAAAATAATGCACCGAATCTTGGAATCTAGGGACAGGGCGATATAGTTGTTATCAGAGAAAGTTTATCAATAACCTTGGAAACTATATTTCAATAAACTCTGATTAGAGAACCTTACCCTAAGATAGAATTTGATGATTAGTGTAGAAGAACATTCTATAATTATGGTAATGTAGAGATTTTGTGAGTTTTCCAATCAAATACATCCATGTTTGGATACGAGTAGGTAGAGGCGGCTCTTGCACATATGTACCTAGGGGTAAAACCCAAAAACACCGCTTTGAGCTAGACGTGAACGGGAACTAGTGCACAACCACGGGCCTTGTTGCACTCTTAGTTACGACACTCTCAGGGGATATTCTTAGGATAATTCTAATTTTTTTACCAGTCATTATGAATGATTTTTGTGTATATAGCTACTCAATGAAAATATTTTTATTATTACTAATTATATCCATAAACTGTTCAATTAACATTAGGTATTTTATAAGTTTGGAATTATTCATTGTGATTCATAAACTTACCAAGTGTATGTCATTGTATAGAAATGGTTCCCAGTAGAATTAATGAGAACTCTAATAATATGTATGATCCAAAGAGTAAGAAGGATCATATCATTCATGGTATTAAGCCAACATTTAGAAGGGTAATAGTCTCCCATGTATTCTGAACATATGAACAAATAATATCATGTGTTAATAAGATAAGTAAATAATTCTCTGAGTCATATGGCTTTGAAGGGAAGCAAGAGAATAAATAGATAGTACAGAGAAAGATGGATAAAGGGAAGAGGGGAAAGATGGATTTTCTCATATGTGATAAATATGGAAAGAATCACCTTGGTAAATTCTTGAAGGGAATGGGTGTTTTCTATAAGTGTGGAGGAAAGTTACATTGAGTACACGATTTCAAGGGTAAGAAAAAGGTTTCAAATGAAAAATTCCTCATTTACAAGGCGTTGGGACACAATGCAAATCAATTTACAAGTCATCAGAGTTTACCATAAAGGATGCTATTGGATAATAATGAAGTTATGATACTACCTCAGATGAAGAGGAATGACTAGTGTTCTTATATTGTTATTATAAAATTATTCTCATTGGAGTATTGTATCAACAATATACATGTTATATGAATTATGGAGATAAATAAGGATTGTACTGCAGTACTATATTTTTTAGGATTTGAGATTATATCGTTCTTAGAAAAGTGACTTAATAGTAAGATACACTTTTTAGAAAATACATGGTTTAAGGAAAGGTAATCCTTAATATGGTCCTGATAATTAGGTAGTGATTTTGGAATAAGAGACTATTGATTTGGATAAATTATTTTGGATATTCTTGACATCCTTGGAACTGATTAATAGTTTGTTTACTACATCATTGTTTAAGTATTCAAAAAATTGGATATAAGTAATAAATACAGTATTCTATAATGAATAAGGGAGCATGAATGTAATAAATAATGTTTTGTGGTAATTCAGGGTGTTACCATGTTTTATTAGAATACATGATGAATGTGTTCACATGTTATTAAGTGGAAAAAGGATCTTCATTATGTTTAAATTCCTTATAAATTTTGAACTATGTGTTCGTATAGAAGTATGTTTGATAAGTCTAAAGGTTGGAATGGAATAATTTTTAAATTGGATACTATTGTTGAAGTTATTTTTGGATTTTTATAAAAATGACCACCCAGAAGTCAGGCGACAACCAGTCGCGTCCGACAAGGCCACGAGACTTGAACCCACAACCGAAAGAGGCAAGGGTGAATCAGTAACCACATGCCTACGTGATGTACTGTATTGTATGATGTTGTTTCTTTTTTTTAAATTTTCTGATAGGTGAATTATAAATTCATTATTTTTGGAACCCAATAAGATTAGGATAAATAGAATATTTTTATTGAAATTTTTTGGAGTGAAAGATGAGTTTGTGGTACAAATTAGTTGAAGGATGAAACTCTACTTGTCAAGTATATATATATATATGTAACTTTTTCCCTCTTTTTCTATGGATAAATTAATTCTTAAACATTAGTTAGAGGATCTTAAAACCAAAAATGTGTTTTGTTAATACCCAACAGATTGATGGATTTGAGGCCCTAAATTTTACACATGGTTCTATTTGATGACCTCAATCACCCCTGTAAATATTTACGTTTTCCTCCAATTATGTGTCTCTAATTTAATCCAATGTTATTTTAATCAATATCATAATTTGGTGGTGACCCTTTCATTTCCCTTTTCCTCTTATTATCACTAAATTTTATTAACCCAATTTCTAATGTGGGTTTTCCCACAAAGGTATTTTTTTCATTCATTTATTTTTAAAAAACAATTTCAAATTGAGAGGATGAATTTTATTTAAGTAGGGAATAATGTAACATCCTGTGATTTCATAGTACGCAATTTCTTCAAAATAATTCAATAACTTTCACTACACGCAACACCGAGCTCAAGCGCACCACGACTTACCAAACTAGCTGTTCAAAAGCGGATATGAATAGTATTAACTGAATTTTGAACTTTATATAATACAGATAATTTTAGAATCCCTAATATGAGTTTCTTAGACATAATTTAAGACGAAATTTATTTTTTCATATAAATGAAGTTTTTTTCAAAAAATGAAATTTTACGACCATTTAATGGTGAACCCTTTTAAATCCAATATTTGAAACTTTCATATATTTAATTTGACAAAATAAACTTCTTCTTTAGGATCGGGACCTAAGAATTTAGATTTTGTAAATTTCTTGTGTTTTTCTGATAGCTATCATATTTGGGTGAATAGTGAAAAATACTATATTTTAACTGAATGCAATGTTTTTAATAAAAATAATTTATAGTGTTAAATAAAACATTTTAATTGTTTGGAAGTACAAATAGATTATATTTTTAACATTTAATCCAATTATGGTCATTGTAGATAGTTTCATTTTGAAATTGGACATAAACAAGTGTTAATCTTTTGATAGTTATTATTTCATAAAAATATGCTTTTTGTTTTTGACAACGGGAACTAATTTTAAATTAATTAATGAAAATTATATGTTTTTAAATTGGTAAAATATAATTCATTTTTAATTCAGAATATCAAAATTATCTTACGGTGAGTTTTGGGTATTTTTCTGAAAACTTTCAATTTTTGATGAATAGTAAAAAACACTACATTGTTGTTTAAAACCCACTTTTTATTTAAATAATTAATTATTTTATTTATATTTATTATAAATAAAAATAGATACATAATAACAATATTAGTTCAATTTAATTCATTGGAATATTTTTTATAATAAAATTAGATGTATAAAAGTTTATTGGACTTCTTACCATCTTTTACCCACCTTCTAGGAGCATTTGAAAATTTGTAAAAACCTTAATTTTACCATTTCTATTAGTATAATTTCATAAATCTAAGATACACTGTTATCCTCCCCTAAGTAAAATGTGGTTTAGTAAGATGAAAATAAATTAAGGTGAATAGTAACTTTTGACTTTTATTTACCACGGTTAAAAGTAAATAGGGTAATTAAGGGAAAAAATGATATTATAATTATCTTAACACATGTCCCAATTATATTGGATAAGTGTAATTCGACCTAAAACAATCTTAGGAATAAAATATTACCCTTTATATCCACTTTTATTAGATTAGGAAATTTATTATTATTCAATTTAAAGAAGAGTTAAAAGTGTAAAATTCATGTTTTCAAAACAAAAACATTTTAATATAGTGATATACAAAAGATAAATTAGACTATAAGTATTCATTTTAAATATAAAGAGATTTAATACATAATGGTTTTTTATTTGTAATTTTTACACATAAAATAATTTAATTTAATTATAACACAATGATGATGCAGTAATTAACTTATTAATGAATGATTAAAATAAATGATTTTATAAATATCCAAATAAATGTAATATGAAACTTTTGACGAATTATAATAATTTTATAGGATAATATCACATGTTAGGGTTGATTAGATAAATTTTTTTCGAAGTGATACTGTTGTTATAACTTTCAAAAAAACAAAATACCAAAAAGTGTCAAAATTAACATAAATTAATTTTTAAAGAAAATACTATATTATAGGATGATATAATATTTCTAAAAATATAAGGATCGTCCAAAGGTCATAAATAATATTATATATGTCATTAATGAACCAATTGGTTTTATTTTTAATGTTTATAGTAAGGTTACTAACCATATAGTGTAGGAATACAAGAAGACATGGTAAATGTTAAATTACAAAACATAGAGTTAAATCTAAAAGATAAGGTTAAAATGGTAACATAAACTTGTCAAATCCTATTGGTTGAGATTATTTCAACCCATCCATACTTTAGCATCGAAATAAATAAATTTTGAGACATTATAAATTGAATATTATTTTATTATTAAATAATATTTAAATCTTTTCCTAAGGTGCCCCTCACACCTCCAATTTAAGGGCAATCCACCTTCTCTCAAATTCATACCTTCAATGACATTTGGCTCGGTAAAACCCTGCCCAAATATCCTCTAAACATTCCTCCCTTCATCCTAGAGGCCTTCCTTAAGTTGTAAATCCATCTTAAGAAGCCCTTTTGATCAAATCAAAAGGAAGAACCCGAAGAAAAGGTAAATATTTCATCACGTCTTTGAAGTTCTTTTCTTCTTCCACTTCTTCTTTCCTTGTTGTTTCCATTATAAAATAATAAATCCAGTATATTCTCTATAAATTGATGTTTTTATAAATATGGTAAAACAATGTTCATTATTCTATCCATCCTTTGATGACATGTCACCATACGTGCGTACGGCTTACTGTCACCACACCGTGGTGTAGTTTTTATTCAATACATTATTATTAAGATGAGTATAATAATGACATATAATTGATGTAATTAATAAATATAACATTATAATTATTCTGTATATATGATATATCATCATATTATATCCTATTTTAATATCAAAAGAATGATATTTTTGCTCATGTGTACTTACATATTAGCATCTCCATGAATGCAATGACATTCATTCCCCATCGTAACCATTCAAGACTAATTTTAATTTGATGATTAAAAATAATGTTTAAAGACTTGATATCTTGATATATATTAATAAGAAACATCCCATCCATAGAAAAATTGACTCACGTAATAAATAATATAAATTAAAAGGAATCATTTAACACCCGAAACAACGATAATACTAAAATATCATTAACAATGCATTATTTGAAGGTCATATATGATATCATATTTATGTATATGGTTCATTTATAATTTAATAACAATGATTTATCTATTAAAAAATAGGATGAAGTACCCTTGACCAAGGAAAAGAACAAGCTAAGGGTTAATTTCACAATCTCTTTATTATTCGAGGTTGTTTTTACGTAAGTATCTAATAGGACATCTTTATCATCCACATCCATTTTTTCTTAAAAATTTATTTCAAAACATTTTTAATATTTACTAGAATATGGGATTAGGTAATTTATACCTTTTTTTTAATTTTTATAAGATGTTTATAAAGGGATTATTCTATTATTTTCAAAATAAGGTACTTTAAGACCTTTTCTACAAAATTAAGTTAAGAATGTTTTTTTAACTTATACGTCGTGTATGGAAATTTTATACCATTATAATATCATCGAATCTTCACTTACAAGATTACATGAATATTTTAAAAATAAATGTTTTCTTTTATAATTATGTTACTTTTAAATTATTTCAAAATTGAAAGAGATATTTCTCTCAAATAGTTTTGATTTCATCTATGTCAACATCCTTTGATAAATTTTAAACATGTTAGAAGTTGATTTATTATGATACAAATATCCCATATTGTATTTAAGGTTTTGTGATATGTTTGAATTTGGATGAGTTATTTTTATGCCATTCATGGTTTATAGTCAATGTATTGACCTTTTGTATGCTAGTTTCAATATGAATGTTTATGTTATATTTCTACCTTTTCTAATGATGAATGTGATGAACTAGTATGTATTGGATTGGGGACCAGTAAATATAAGCCCTTTGGGTGGGATTCAGTTACAACAGAGCCTCTGGGATGGATTTTAGTTACAGAGGATCTCTAGGTTGGATTCTAGTTACAACGTCTTTTTGGGCTGGGATCTAGTTACAGTTAGCCCCTAGGTCCTCGCACATGGACTTGACCCAGAAATTAAAGTCAGGCACTATTTATTACCTCATTATGAAATTAGTTATTACGTGTGATTATTTTACTAGTATAATATCCATTTTCATGTTTATATGGTAATGTTTGATTTATTTTTTACATATTATGTTCATGTTTATGTTTAAAAGGCTATTTTTTTATTACACATTTTCCTTAAATATTTATAGCTTCTGCGAAAATTATTTACCCTTACTGAGAATATGAGATCACCCCTTTCATATGTCTTATTTTCCCAGGATCCCAAGAAGTGTTTTATGTTTGAGATGCTTGGTTAAGCCAAGGGAACAATGGAATTATGAAAGGAATATTTTATTGTGTTGTATGTTAGAAAGTGCAATGTAACGTTAATGTATGTAATCTATTTTCCATGACTGCTACATTGATTGGTCTTTTGGGACATGATTCCTTGTAATCATTCCAATGTATTAAAATAATGCACCGACTCTAGGAATCATGGGTCAGGGTGTTACAGGAATATCTGACTATTTAATCCCTCAGAATGTTCCATCTGAATCATTGTCTATAAGATACTATGATAGGTGAATTCGATGAGAGGAATATGATTTTCCCAAATATCATTATAATTGAGAACACATGATGAAAGCATATCCTCTAAAACCTATATTTTTAGTTTTTATTATTCCATCGGTCTAAGGGTGAAAATTTGTAATTTGAACCACCTCTGTTCCCATATACTTGTTTAACCCCGTAATGAAACATGGCATGAAACAAGAATCCCTATCTGATGTGATTGTACATGAGACCCCATGTAGTTGTATGATCTCATTGACATACAGTCATCCTAGCTCATCAAATGAGAAGTTATCCTAAATATGTATTAATTGAGGCAATTTTTTTAGTATTTAAATGACAACCTAGAAAACATATCTATCTCTAGGAGACCTAGGAAAACCAACTAAAAAATATAAGGAAAAATATTCCCATTTACATTTCAGGACTTGAAGAGACTTTAACAAGCCTAGAGGTATCTAGTGCTATTCATTCACCTGTAGACAGGTGGTACACCTATTAATAAATTGTGTTATCTAACGTTTCACACAATGACACCAATACTATCGTTGAGGTGCTAGAAATTACATTACACTAAGAAGTATGAGGCTCATACATTAATTCATCTCTCATATCATTATGAATCCAATCTTGTCCATGGATATGCAGGATGACATCTCAATATACGGACCAATCTGGAGGTGGGTAATGTCCTGATATACTCTCATGAAGAACTAATCCTTTAGGAACTAAAAATTTTCTACTCTTCACCTTCTCAAGGAGGGAATATGTAACATCCAAGGATGAAAGATAAGACTACCCGTGATGGTCATGGAACTCCAGATGATGATTAGAAAAGTGGTCCATTAACATCCATTCATCATTAGCTTCCCATACGGCATGTGTTTTAGTTTTTTGAATCATCACTCCTATAACTACAATTCCCTTCCCAGGTGTATAGGTAAGCATAAAATAAAAGGATTACAGATATTTGACCCATATCTCTTCTCTGATGATCAATTCAATACGTGGAATGATATATGTGAGGATCTTGTGGAATATGTGTTCCACATAACTCTCATACAATAGATAATGTCTCTTGAAATGCAAGGCATCAATAATAACTTCTAGCTTATCGTCGTACATTATGTAGTTTCTCTCATGAGGCCTCAACTACTGATATCCATACACAATGAATTTTTCCTCCTACATCAGTACTAAACCTAGGAAGTTTCCAGATTCATCTCATAAGGCTGTATAACATCTTCCATGCTCGAGAAGTGTCAAAATCGGATTTGATACAAGGCTAAATTTTATCATCTAAAAGGATTTCTCACATGCTTCTGACCATATAAACTTGACACCCTTCATTGTAAGACAAAGTAAGAGGTGAATAAAGGAAGGAAAAGTCATGTATGAAATTTCTCTAATATCTATCCATCCCCCTAGAAACATCATATATAAAACACATCCTTGGGATACTACCAAGAAACTACAACAATATCCATTTTGTGTCAATATATGTGCATTATTCTATGATAATATGACCAAATAAGTGAACTTTGTTCATATACAAGTGTCACATAGCAGGTTGTAATAAATTTGATGCTCTGTTGGTGTACATAGGATGATCTAAAGATTATTGGAATGGTCACTATAATTGTGAGAATACAAAAACATGTCATAAATAGAGACAACAAAAATAGTGTCCAAATAGGGGTGGTACACCATATTCTTCAGATCCATGAAAACGACATGCATGTTCATAAGACCGAACAATAGAACTAGGTAATCATACAGACTATACATCCTATGGAATGTTGTAAGAGGTATGTTTGATGGCCTTACTCACACTTGATGTTAAACCACTCTCAGTTCAATCATAGGAATGACCCAAACTCCTCAGATTTTTTCAAATAGATCATCTATTTGAGGTAGTGGATACTGATTCTTGACAGTAAACTATTTAATCTTTCTATATTATGTGCATAGATGTTACGTTCCGTCCACCTTCTTGAAAAAAACATAGGAGAACCCCAAGAGGGTGTTTTAGGTCATATAAAACCCTTGGACTATAAATAAATTAACTTCATATTGAGCTACTGAGGAATTCTAGATTAAATTCTATATGGAGGAATGGACAGTGGATATTCTCCTAGAGAAATCTCTATTTTAAACTATACCTATCTTTTTTGAGGCATACTAGAAAAATTACCAGAAAAAACATCCCTGAAATAATCCAATACTTGAGGGGAATTAGCTTTTCGTAAACCCTAATTCTATATGATAATATTTGAAATCTGTTATGTCACTCTACCTAGCCCTTAATGCTCTGGTCCCGCTCAACCAGGCGGGACATACCTCAAACCTTTATGTATATAACTGCTGCCCTCTAGTGATGAAAACGACACACTACAGTGATAGTAGTCTACAAAAGAATGATACTGAACCGACCAATCCATCTTGATAATGACATATAATTCCATAATCTTTAGAAAAAAATGGGTTTATAAGAAAGGGTAACTAACTACCTTAAGGGAATAATGCCTACACTAGCGTATACCCTCTATTCATACCCATATCTATGAATCTAGTGTCTTTTCACCAAATTAATATTGTATCTACAGTCAAAGACTCTACAAGATAGATATAGAGATAATATAGTTTGAAACACCTATATTGAATAAGGAGGATACTATGGAAGATTCCACATGAATGGTACCTTGTACTGTAGATGGTCCCATAGCCTAATCCTAGGTTATTTCCTATAGTGCATCCAATTGACTTGATCTGTGACCATGTGCAACATCTAGACTAGCGCAATCATAACTGATCTCTTGGAACTACTACTGATCTGGGGTCTAGCTACCATGGAAATGTTCTCCTCCTTATCCCTACCTATCAGTTCTATTAAAACTCTCTTCTTGATGCATTTCAAAATAACCTTCTCTAGAAGATGCAACTAGTGCAGATCATTTTTGACTCGAAGCAGCTAGAAAGGTCCTGCAAAAGATATGAATATGCCAAAATTGGCCACAAGACCTACACTCTAGTGGGTATTTATCATAATTGGGCATCTAATTCTTCCCATAATTCGAAATAATGACACACCAAAGAGATATCGAAATAGGTACTATGGTCTTCAATTACCTAATGGGAGACCTCGAGAGAATGTTTCCTGCCACCGAATGAATTTCTAGCCTGAAACAACACTAATCCATTATACCAGATACTATTTCCATCCATTAGGTTGTGTTCATTGATAAGAGACAGATTTAATATTTTTTTTAAAGTTAGGTAGATGAAATAAATTCACTTTCATTCAAATGGAATATTATAGACCATCCTTAGAATGTCTAGCACATGAAAACTCATCACCTTCTAGAAGTAGGAAAACATGCTAAAACTACTTTAAATGAGCTGAATATTCCATAATCGATGTTGAACCCTTCTCAATATGCGTGAAATATCTATATTTGTTAGCTCTCAGCATCTAAGGAATGAACTAGTTATTGAAGGATGTCTGGAAAACAACCCATAACATTCCCAGGTGACAACCAAAATTGGTAACTGTATCCCATCAATTCTTGGATGAATCCTAAAGCATGTATGTGGAATGATTGAATATCCCCTATTGATGTGTTTTTAAATGCTCAAAAATATATAGGATGGCCTCTATTCAAGAAACATAGACTTCAGGCTGCCATCCCTTGAAAAATTTGGATGGTTCTTCTGCAAGAACTCATGAGTCAGATTGGCCATCGTTGGTGCTAGCTGCGGAGCACCTTGCATGGACTGCATCAGAAATAGAAAACCATGACCAAATTTGTCATCATTTCCTAGATCAGGTAAAATAGGTGGTTCCTCCAGTGGAACTCTTAGTAGTATGACTGGCGACTTATGGAACAACACATCTGGATCATGTTCGTCACCGCCCTCATTGAGTAAGATACAAGGTCTTCATGGAGACATTGGTCTATAATTTCCAAGAAATCACCTCATAAAAATATTTAAGTAGATATATATATTCACTTATATAGGATAAACAAGTAAGTATCACTACCCATATTATACCACACCAACTACCCACTTAGACGTTATGGTACTGGTAAGTTATGAAGTGTAATTTTCATTTCATTGTACATTTCAATCCTAGGTTCACTCCATTACATTTCATAAACATGACATGGAAGGATAAGGATATGAAGCCATTTCATATTACAAGTCATGTTTAACCTTATAACGGATATCCATTCCCATTCAGTCAGTTCCCACATACCCCATAAATGAAAATGACAACCATTTATTAATATAATAATGATTTGACTTAGTAAATTACTCATCCCAACCCATGAGGGCCCATGAAAATCTTGAATAGAGACATAAAATCACACTATAGAAACCAAAAGTAATATATTTATATGATATCTATAACAAAATTAACCAATAATGACCAAAATATCAAGCAATTCAATCTAGTGAATTGTATCTATATGGCATGTAAATAAGCATGACATGTGAATTATGGGTACCTAATGTGTTTCATGTAACAACACAAATTTTCCACTTCTCACCAGACTAAAAAAAAGATATAATATCAATTGTAATAATAATCAATAACACCACACCAAATGTGCACCACCCAATGTTGATATAATGTAAACTATAATTCAAAAAATAGAAAAACAATTGTAATTTAGAAAACTTATCTTTTACCCCAATCAATTTTTTCATGACACTGAAACAAGGATTGTGACCAAGTTACCAGCAGTCCTAATCTCCAATATATATTATTAAAATTATAAATAAACAAAGGAAACCATATCTGATATAAATTTTGGATGTCTTAGATCCAGAAGCCACTTAAAATGTTCCCTGAGCCCAGTGGGCCACATGGACTCATGCGCGTGTCCCTAAACACCATAGGCTACCAACTAGTAGTGAGGGAATAGAGTGTGTCTGTGGGGAGACTATTCCCTCATAAGAAAAGTGTATCACAACATTTAATAATAAAATGAGGTAAAAATAGAAATAAATTCATGTAAATTTAAGGAACAAAATAAAAAAAGACAATAGAAACAATAACTGAAATAAGTAGAATAACACACAAAAACTGATGATGATATGTCATGTATCTAGGTAATTGGAAAACATGGATTCATGAATGTTGAAATAAAATATTCAACAAAAGTATAAAATAAATCAAAAGACTATCTCAAGCATCTTGAGATTAGGCTCGGTCATCTGCTATCAAGCTCTATCCTAAATAGTAATAAAGAAGGTTTTTAAAGTCATATGCTTCCCTTTATCAACACCTGCATTCATGTAAACATTCCTAGGTACCATACAATTCTTGGAGAGACTGTGAGATAAAACTATGTGTGCCACCACTAATTATTTCTATAACATGTAGCCTACGTAATTAAAATCTAAAAGTGTTCATGAATGCATATATAATGTGAAGCATTACAATGTATCTAAATACCCAAGTACCTTATTCAGACCTCGGTAGGAGTCTAAACATAACCAATCAATTAATTAATTATTACCAGTTTATAAATAAGCCAAATGTTAAATATTATTAAGATTCCATGTTATGACAAGGATACCTATAATGACATTTGATAGGGAAGTTCCAAGGTAATAGTAAATGAAACATATACCTAAAGGGTTTTCAAATCATTAATAATCAAACCCTAGCTAAGGTTAAAGCTGTAATATGAGGAGTATAGCCCAAGGCACTCCTTATTGAGATGTTTACTAAGTCCAAAGAGTTCATCCATGGTAAAAGGGGTTTAAGTATTGACTAGGACCAATGAGACTTAACCATGGAACCTACTTGTCAATGATGGATCCAAGGAGTGTATCCAAGTAATCCTGAAATAATATTGATGGTATCTTACTATGTCATAACGGGCATCCAAACAATACAAAAGGATTGAGATCTTGGTGGGTCTCAACCTAAGAAATTCTTATCCATGAATCGTAATGGGTATCTTGAGATCTCAACACATTCACTGATAAGAATCCAAAGTGATATAGAGTTAGTCTATTTCGATTTGATAATGAAGTCATGTAATATTTCATTTGGTTCAAGACTTGACATTCATTAGTGGGAAAATTCCAAGCATCATGAATCCTTTATTATTTTTATTTGACATATATTAAATAATTAAGGTTCATTCCACTACACCTTCCATTAATGTGGAACGGGGTGCTACGGACATGGAAACCCAATAATCATTCACATTTAATTATCAATTTGAAGCACATACCTTAGGTGGGTCATGTGAGGAGCATAAATGGAACGTTCCACTTTTCAATTCACAATATAAATCAATCTATTTAATATATAAAATATCACCCTTTGGAAGGTCAAGCTAAGGAACACCCGAACGATTGTTTAGTGTATAAAAACACTAAAATGACAATTATGTAAAAACATCCTACATTTTATGTTAAGAATTATAGGAGTAACTAATAGCAAGTAATAACATATTTGTTAATGGAATAATCATACAAATATAATTATTATAATAATTACATAAAAATTATTTTAACGAAACCTGATTAAATCGGTGGGACCCATACAACAATTCCAAAATCAATGAAATTGAGGGATGAGTTATAGACCACCCACCTTTTGGTTGGATGATACTTCTACTATGGTATCATCCTCTAATTCATATTATAATTATGTAAATCTAGGAGAAATGTAAAAAATATCACATGTTGATAACTAGGTCGAGATTACGAGAGGAGAAGAAAGGATAAAAAGGACTCGAGTACTTACCACTGCATATCAAATGTGATGAGTGAGAGCTCGATCAGATCCCAGATAAAGGAGATCATTAAATACCAAGATTAGGCATTAAAAGATATCTAAAATGGTAGAAAATAGTTAAATACTATTGGATCTCAAATTATGATAAAGGAGGGAACATAATTAGATAATTAAGGGAAAAATATTGAAATTACCCTAAAATTTTCCTGTACATGGTTTTTCTACACAGTTTTACAAACTATGCAGAAACCATGCATAGTTGCCTAAGAAGAAGGGGGCTTTCAAAACTAGGCTGCATGGTCATGTTCCAATCATGTGATATCGTTCTTCTTGATAATAGACCATTCACATGGTTAGGAAAACTGTGCACCAACTGTGTGACATGGAAAATTTCCCATAAAGATAAGTGTTGGGCTTCGAACAATACACTAACACCCTTATGACCATCATGAACCCATTGGAAAATCAAAAAAGGTCCAAAGTAAAGAATTAGACTAAAAATATATGCACCTATACATAAGTGAATACATGGGATCTTACATCCACCTCATATATGCCTCTTGTTGGAGATATACATTGATGTTATACGGAAGACACATATGGGAGGGATTAACCATCTTGACTTGGGAAACAATAGAGATAATATAGAAACATAAGACAACTCATGTTAATGAAATAAATAAAATGAAATAACCTATTAATATTCATGTAATTTCATAAGAAATTAATAAAACTGATATTGACTAACAAGTACAATGAAGGAAATCATATGAATTGACATCCAAGTCAAAATATCTCCTTAAAAACTCCATTATAAATTTATTTCCATCCTGATCTCTTACTAGCTTTTGAAAACCTAATAATAGTTTATATATATATTGGGGGACCATAACATGTATAAATGGTGGGACCCTCCCTAGAGTCTATTTTAAAATTTATAAACAATGCATACTACATGATACTGAAAACAAGTGAAACCAAATTATCTCAAAAATAGGTATACTTAATTCCCATCTTCACTATGTATAACTCTCACAATGTATCACATACATGTTATCATACAGTATAATATAAAAAAATTTAAATCTATATTACTTCCACACTAGTTTTCTACACACCCCCCACATCGTACATCCTGATATATCATTCTTAAAAAGAAAGTAATCTCAATGAATAATCAGCTAAATTGTTATTCCTCCACCCAACACATCATAACATCTCATCATCATGTATAATGATCCCCATTCATCACACCATCTCATCATCTAATTCCAAATCTTTATATCATTATTGAATAATTTATGGGATCCACAACAGCGATCATATCAAGTATTATATATCAAGTTATAATAGCCTATACACATTATTCCAATAATAATACATTTCATAATATATCTGGTGATATATGTGTGTGAAATTAAAAAAGTATATTTCATCCATATACACACATATATGGGAAATTTAAAAACTATGTATATGAGTAATAATTAATACTAGGAGAAGGGAGAGTGTTTAAAGGGGGTTTCCATCAATATATTCTCCACCAACCTAGATTATGGGTAAAACACCCTCCCAATGTCCAATTGTTGTTAGTTTCCCTTACAATAAGGGTTGATTAGATTTTCAAATTACTTAAAATTTAGGATATAATAGATATCAAAACCATGCTTTTTTCTTAAAAAAATTGATTCAATAACTACTATCATTTCATGGACACTCAACTAGAATAGCTAAAGACTAGATATCATATTATCACTGAAGAATTTATGGAAATTTTTATTATTAATTATTATTATAAATATTTGATAGATTTATTAAATAATTATTATCCATTAAATAAAGTCATACCATTTCATATTACATTAATATCCAACTATAGTTTATTCCCTCTTCTAAATATCCAACAAATCACCCAGTTCCTCTAGATTTTTGTCATTTTCATTCCATTGAGGAACCAACCCCATGTGTTATAATATTAATTATAAAATATTATTATACATTTACAGATATTCTATTAAATATATTAATATACCAAAATATATTCATAATGAATCTCAACATGTTGCCTCTTGGAGTTGGGAAAGGAATATTTGATCAAACAACATGGCCATCTAGTCTTTAATCATATTGCTTTACATGATATCATCTCAGATTTCAACACAAAAACAAGGAATCGCAATGAAAACCCATTCCATCCATCCATGACCCATCATAGAAAACATCATTCATATCACAATTCATCTTTTTATTACTAATATCATATTCTTGCATTATCCTAGGCTTCCCCATCCATGTATCAACAAAATATAAGCCACCCAATGATCATCTCACATCACATATCAATGATCACATCCAGAGAAGAAATAGAAGGTGGAAAACAGAAAAAGTGTCAACAAGGCATATAGGGCATATGAAAACTCATTCAGTCTTTAAGTGAAAAGTTCTCACTTGACCCAAAATACTTACCTTTATCGAATAACTGGTTTTATAGTCAATATAGATTTAAATATTAAATTATCATATGATAAAACCACATGTAACCTAAGGCCTCTACTGGTAAAAGTTATAAATTAAATATTTTGTGCAATGAATGAAATACAGATTCATTAAAAGAAATGGAAGAAAAGTTAATTTTACAAGACAATTTTTTATGTCCATGAAAAATCATTTCCAGATTTATGTTCTTTAGAGTATTTTAAAATCCCATGGAAGGTTTAATTAAATTAATGTGTATCAAGAATTATTTTTCATATTTCACTAAAAAAAGAAAATAGTTTTTCAAAACATTCCTACTAAATTTTTTATCCAACATATTTAACTAATTTGTGTTCCAAAACCATTTTCATCACTTTATCCAAGAAAAACAAGAAAATAAAACAATATAACACTTGTATAAACATATAAAGCACAATCTCTAGTGAAATAAAAGCTAAAACATTATCATGGTGGAAAACATATGATGTCAATATCCATAAAAAATTTAATTACATTATTAATATTAAATATTTATTATGGTTAATATCACTATGACCTAAATGTATAAATTATTAGAAAATTACTATTGAAAATAAAAATAACGTGTAATTTGATTGATGATTTTCATTTTTCTCACAACAATAGGTGAAAATGGTTCGAACTCAATTATAAGAAATACCATCAAGATAATTAAGGATCTATAGAACCTAGAATTTTAAAAACGACGTCAATGACAGTTTAAAAACACCCAAAAATGTGGGTGAATCCCAAAATCTCATCCCTGGAAATGATGAACAATAGGGTGAGTGAAAATAAAGGTAACACATGATACCTAAACCCAAGTCAACCAACTATTATAGAAATATTTTTAAATGAAAATAAGTGAACAATATTCACCTTTGTAAGATTTAGTGAACACTACCTTATATAAACACCATCATTAGATTCTCAGTCAAAGATAGAAACACTCAATCCCTCACTTCACTAAATTGGTATAGAAATTGAAATTACTCCTATATAGTGGTGAATGGATTGATTATTGGAAATAGACATATAATAGGACACCATCCAATACCCATAATAAATTCATAAAATTACATCCCCATTTCAAATGGCCAACATCCATAAGGATTGGTATCCATTTACACCATTTCAAATGATCCGGATTTCAATCACTACATTAAAAATGGAATAAAAATTTTCATTATTGGATATTGTTGTTCCTGATCATGAATGCCTAAAAAATGCCTCACATTTAATGTGGTGAAAATCCATAAGCTGTATGAAACAACAAAGGATTGAAAAAGATCAACAATCCATTTCCTCATTCTCTTTTAGTCTTGTTTTTATTCATGGAACCACACTCGGTTCCATGCCTATATCCACACCTACCATGGAAATTTGGGTTGTCTGTTTTAGACGTGATTCTTCAAAATAGCTTCACCAATGGAATTCTGGAAACCCACGTGCATTTTTTTCCCTATTTTGTCTTGATAAATGGAATTTAAATCTATTTTCCATTGATAATTCATGTTATGTGGACTTTTGGTGTGGCATTTCAGGTGTGACACCAACCTATGACATTATGTATTTGATGGTTTCGATTCTAATCCTAAAATTTGGGATAAAATTTGGTACCCAATCTTTTTATATGTCGTGGTGAACAAACACCAAGTCATTAATCAAAATTTCCTCCAACTCAACTATATTAGGGAAATGATACCTTTATAAGGGAGAACATTCTCCAAATCAACTCTGGAATCTTCCAAAACACAGCAAGGAATTTGTAAACCATGATGGATGTGTTGGAAAATTCAATACCATTATATTAGATACAGTATAAATTTATCATCGTTGAGGATATAAAACCACACCCTGAGAGAATTAAAAAAGTTGGTCACTTAAACAACCACCCTATGAGATACCATATAATACTCCCATCCTCACATGGTCCTAATATCTCACTCTATGGTATAATGCATAAACCCCTGAAACACCAAAATCCATATCCCACAAAATACCCTAGATGATATAACGATGAAATAAGATTAACTCAAAAAATTGGACATACAATGATATAAAACCATCTCATGATCTCAATAAATTTAAAAAACATTAAAACAATCATTATTATAAAAGAAGATGAAGAAACAACCAACAAGTTATACTGAGTGACTACCTATGAATAATATTTCAAAGGGATAACCTCTACATCACCATTCCTCCACCTGAAATGTTTCATGGGAATAATAAAACTGCATAATAACATATCATTGTGGACTTGGATCTCCACAGGACACTCCCTAAAGGTCCTAACATCCTCAGTTTCTATCTAACCCCAATTGATAATACAAGTGTCATCCTAATGATAATGATGATGTTTTTAAACATGGAATATGTAATGTTTCCAAATCATCTAACGGAGAAGTGCAACTTGATAGTTATACTAATCTAACGTGAATCAATACCTCAATGTGCCTAATCAATAATGAATAATTCTTACTCCCACATCCAAACCTTTACTGGCCACAATGAGGAGTCACCATCAAGAAAACATGATTTCAAATGTCAATGTTTATATGTATCCTTTTATAGTTTGTATAGGACTTCATAGGAACCTACACTACCTTAATACCCTCATGAATCACTTAAACTATTACTTTCATGCTCTAAAATAGTTTTTTCCTGATAATATTAGACTCTCCAACCCCATTATAACAAAATGGATAATGGAATGGTTATTTTTAAAAAACCTAAAATGGTTCCGTACCTATATTAATGTGACAACTATTTTTTGATAATACATTAGAATGAAATGTTACTCACTTACAAACCTATAAAATCAAATAGAAACCCTTAAAACATGTCTTCAATGGTTTTCAATGTATACATTGTCAAACTATCTATTTATGGACTAAAGATGGAATTAATGAACAATTGAGATTCAATATCATATTGAATTCCTCTTAACTCCCAATGGTTGAAAATATGATCATGATTATATAAAATAGTCCCTAGGAATCCATGGGGTCTCACAATCTCCTCCACGTGCTTCTTAGACAACACCTCCACTATACTAATCTCCTTAATTGCTATAAAGTGGGTTGACAAATTAAAATGGTCAAATATCACTAAAATAATAGCAAGGAAACCCTAATATTGAGGTACAATGGTAATTTTTTCTAATGATATGTCCTTCCACATCCACATGGGAATAAATAAGGATTGGTGAAAACCATTCGGAATATAGAGTTCTATTGTAACGTCATGGTTCTGAAAGCCACCCAGGGGCGCCCCAGACCCAATTTTTCAGATGGCCTCAATAGAATTTCCTCAAATGCCAGAGGCTGCTGACTAGTAGCGAGTGCCTTGGGTGTGATAGTGGTGAAAATATTCCCTCATTGGATGATTACAAAATGGAAGTAAACAAATACATACTAGAGCGGAAGAAGTTGTAATGACATACAACAGTAATAGCCGAAAACTTAATATATAAACTGGAGAACATATATAAAATGATGCATGATATATATGTCAGGAAAATAGCCAAACAAGTCACAATTTTGAAATACCACAGTGGTAAACCAATGTGAAAATGAAATTAGATAAACTACTTAGCATCGCAAGCCATAGCTTGGTACCTTTCTCTCCAGCTCCACAACAATCAATTACCTGACATAGAAGGGTGATTTCCCTTATCTATACCTGCAACTATATAATTTTTTTCGGCCCTAAAGCATGACCCAAATATGGTGTGAGACTAAATACTAGTAGGAAACCACCCGATGATCTGTGTGTAATAGTCAGTGAATATATGGAAGGTAAAAGTACAAAAAATAGTAAACCGGAAAATGATCAGTAATAAACAGTTCCACAAATCAAAAAAAATAAATCATGCACAGTAACCCTCTAGGAAGTTCATAAATCCTATCTTCTTTGGTTCAGTTATAAGATTTCATAGAGACTATATGAGGACGCTCACACGGCCTATTTTCCCTTATAGTCAATGGTAAAACAAGACTCTCTGAGGAATATCACTCTGTCAATTCCCCTTATTGTCTAAGGTAGCCAGGGACTCTCTGAGGAAACTCACATGGTCAATTCCCATTATAGCCCTAAATTCTAGGACTCTCTGAGGAATCTCACTCGGTCAATTCCCATTATATCCCAAGTTGTTCAATTAAAACAAAGACTCTTTGAGGAAGCTCACATGGTCAATTGACATTATTGTCTAAAGAAATCAAGGACTCTCTGAGGAAGCTCACTTAGTGAATTCCCCTTATATCCCCAAGTGGTCCTAGTCTCTCTATGGAAGCTCACACAGTCTATCCCCCTTATAGCCTAATGTGCTCAAAGACTCTCGGAGGAAGCTCACTTGGTCAATTAGCCTTATAGTCTACTACACCAGGTTCTCATGGCCCTGTGTAGGTCAACAAACATAGAAGTGTAATATGGAAAAAGTAAACCTACAAAGATAATTGGCTAACCAGTCTACAACATATCAAGCATGTCGAAACAAAAACTCTCCATTATACAACAATAGGCATGGAAAACAGGCAAGGCAGCCAAACTGGCTAAACTTGACCAAACTGTCATAAATAGAACATGCAAGGGAAATGCATAAAAATCATATAAATCAACCCTATTCATATCCAAATTACCTCTATAGAAGCATACAAGCATGGAAAACAATCAATAGGGCTAAAATGGTAAACACGCAATACCCCCTTCATGGGTATTGGTGGAATTTGCACATAATACTCAATGACTTTGAAGGGAATGGCACAAACCACCTACCATAGGGTTAGGAAATTTCTATATGTGAACCTCAAAGTTTGAATATCCTTATAACATCAATGATCTATAAAAATGTATAAAATGTTCAACCTATGATATCTCACCAGAGAGAAGAAATAAAAAGATGATTCTCTAGGATAAGAGATAAATCACCGATGTGATTCCAACACAACTGATGGTGTTCGATTCGGAGGAAAGACACACGCTCAGGGGTTTGTCGAAGATCTATGGTCATACAACGCTCTTGGTCGAATGAGACCTAAAAGAAGAAAATTCTAACGATTAGACGTGACCTCGGTGCGTTTAATGAAAAACAAGAAAGTACATAGCGTGTAATTATAATGTACATTGTGTGTACTCACCTTTTACGTACTCTGCTTTAAGAGACCTCCAAGTCACTCCCACATAGCCGTGTGTGTGGGTACTACACGACCAGCACAAAACCTCCTACGGCAAGGAAGTACACGATGTGTACTCATAAAGTACATGGAGTGTACGTAAAATATTTATAGAATTTCCTTTTTCCTAAAAAATGACCAGAAAAGGAAAAACATACATGAAAATAAGGTCAGGGTTCTTAAAAACATCCCCCCTAAAATAATTTCATCCATGAATTTCCCTAGCACAGCGTAGAAGAAGAAACCCCAAAACGTTCTGGACATTATGCTCGTACATCGGCCTCCTTTTCACATGTCTCTTCTTGCACCTGCCCGTGATGCCATAGCACTCGTACCAAAGGAACAGACCGGCCATAGAGGACCTTTGTACTATGATCATCAATCCGGATAGGATGCTCCTCAGACAACGCATCCACTTCGATCTCAACCTTCTCAGGTTGAAAGACATGACATGGGTCTAAGAAGTAGCGTCGAAGCTGAGAAACGTGGAAGACGTCGTGCATAGCCCGGTACATCTGAGGTAACTGCAACCGATAGGCAACTGAACCAACTTTCTCCAACACCTCAAACGGCCCGACAAACCTCGGTGAAAGGTTACCCTTTCTCCTAATCCTCTTTTGTCCCAACCTCAGTGTGAAACACAGGAAAACCTTATCCCAAACCTCGAACTCCAGAGGTCATCTATACTAATCAGCATAAGACTTCTGTCGAGACTACATTGTAGCCATCCTCTTCTGAATCAACTCCATCTGCACTGTTTTCTCCTGTAAAAGATGAGGTCCTAGCAAAGCTGCCTTTCCTGCCTCCATCAAATATAATGGTGATCGGCATGTACTAATTTAAAAGGCCCCATAAGGTGTCATCTAAATAGTGTCTAGAAAAATATTATTATAGGCAAAATCCACAATAGGTATGTGCTTCAACCAAGAACCTGAAAAATCTCGGATGCATGTTCGGAGAATATCCTCAAGCACATGAATTGTACACTCAGACTAGCCATCTATCTGGGGATGGTAAGATGTACTCAAAATTAACTATGTACCCAAAGACTTCTGAATCCCCTACCAGTCTCGAGAAGTAAAACAAGCATCCCTTTCTGCAATAATGGAGTGTGGAACTCCATATAGACGTACAATCTCACATATGTACAACTGTACCAGCTCATCAACATGGAAGGTATACATGATCGGAATGAAGTGGTAATCCTTCATAAGTATGTCAATGATAACCCAAACATCATCATTCCATCATGCAGACCACGGAAAACCGGTCACGAAGTCCATTTAGACGTCACTCCACTTCCACTCAGGAATGGAAAATTGTTGTAAAATCCCTGTGGGTCGCCGACGCTCCACCTTCACCAACTGACAAGTGGGACATATCATGATGAAACCAGAACCTTCCCTCTTCATACCTGGACACCAATACTTATGGAGTAGATCCTGATTCATGTTGGTGATTCCAAGATGAACTGCCCAAACTGAGGAATGAAAATCCTGCATCAGCTCCTTGCATATATATGCTAGAACCTATACACACCCCTAGAAATGAATGATGTCATCCTCTCCTATGGTCTATCTTGGAATAGGGTCCACTCCTGACACACTCTATCATAGGACTAGGCCTTTAGAATCAGATAGCTGCCTCATTTGAACTCGATCAAAAAAAGTAGAGGTAACAGCTACAGAAGAAAGAAACGTCTACCCCAAACTATAGTGCACCTCCAAATGCATCTCAGAGGACATAGCCATAAGCTACCACTCAATAATAGACGCCTGAATATCGTTTATCTAAGTCCTCCTGCTCAACACATCAACAACCACGTTGCCCTTCCCAGGCATATAGGAATGGTCAAAGTCAAACAACTGTAGGTACTCAACCCACCTACGCTGTCTCAAATTCAGATCACGCAGAGTGAAGATGTTCATGAGACTCTTTTGGTCGGGGAAAACTAAAATGTGTTCTACTAGAAGATAATTTCTCCTACAATGTATGGTATGAAAAATAGCTACCAACTCAAGATCATGCGTTGGGTAATTCCTCTCATGTGGCCTCAACTTTTGAGACCCACACACAATGACTCCATCTCCCTGAATAAGCGCAACTCCCAGCCTGATTCCTAAGGCATCACAGTATATAGTATAGCTCTTTCCTGTCTCTAGAAAGACTAGTATCAGTGCCGAAGACAACTTCCCTTTCAACTCCTTAAAGGCTGACTCACAAGAATCTGACCATAAGAACTTCTCACCCTTCTTAGTCAGACTTGTCAGCAGTGCTGCTAAGCATGAAAATTCATGTATGAAACGTCTGTAGTATCCATCCATCACTAGAAAACTATGAATCTCAAAGAATTTCTTTTCATGCACCTAGAAAACTACTTCTCTCATTTTCTCTAGGTCTACTGATTCTCCTGCCTCTGGGATAATATTACCTAGGATGTGAATCTGATCCATCCAAAAGTAGAACTTTGAGAGCTTAGAATATATATGATGCTCCCTCAGTGTACTGAAAATGATATCATGGTGCGTAACATGGTCGTGTCGAGTATGAGAGTACATCGAGATATTCTCCATGAAAACAACCATAATGGAATCCACCTATGGATGGAACACTCAGTTCACCAGTGCCATGAAAACTGTAGGTGCATTCGTGAGACCGAACGACATAACCATATACTCGTATAGACCATACCAGCTCTGGAAGGCTGTAAGAGGTATATCAGATGGTCTAAAACACAAATGATGATAACAGGACATCAAGTAAATCTTCGAGAACACCTGATCTCCTCAAAAATGTTCAAAGAGGTCATCAATCCTAGGAAAGGGATATCGGTTCTTGACCGTCAACTGGTTCAGCTTCCTATAATCCATGCAAAGCCTGAGGGTGTCGTCTTCCTTCTTCGCAAACAGGACAGGCGAACCCCTAGGATAAGCACTGGGTCAGATGAAACCCTTTTATTTTAACTCCTACAACTGTTTCTTAAGATCCTTCAACTTTGGTGTAGCCACCCAATAAGGAGGAATGGACACTAATGCCACTCCAGGTGCCAGATCAATAGAAAAGTCTACCTCACTCTCTAGAGGAAAACCTGAAAGGACCTCTAGAAATAAATCCCTAAAATGATCCACCACTAGAGGAAGGTCTATCTGTTATGTCCCATGGTCATCCAGATATAGATTTGCAATTTGGGTTGTAACTCCTCCCAACCTATTATGCTCTAAACCCGCTCTGCTCGCTTGGACATCCCAATCACCCTTATGAAGAAACGATCCACCATCTGGTGATATGAAATTCACCCTACAGCGATAATAGCCGATGACTTCCTAGAATGGAACTAACCAGTCCATCCTGATAATGACATCATAGTATGTCATCTCTAGGGCATAGAGGCCCCATAATAAGTGACACTCACCAACCAGTAGAGGGCACTCTATGTAGTGATGTACACTAGATTTTCTAGTACCCAAAGTAGTGTCTAGTGTCAACATATCATCAAAAGAAAATATACAGAGCTCAAGGATATCCACAAAATCAATAGATGTAAATCTATGGGAATCCCCTATATCAAAAATAGAATAAGCTAAAACTAAGGCTACTAAGATCGTACCTCGAACTGTAGAGAATCTGTGATCCTTCTCCTGCTGGGTCTACTCCACTGCAAAAGTTTGGCCTATGCTGCGTCCCTATGTCCGAGCATGACCGATCTGAACTGATTCACCCTGCTGTCACTGAAGAACCAATGAATGACTACCACGGCCATAACCTCCACCTTGGCCCAAACGGACAGACGAACTCCAGTTCCCAGACTGGTGAGAAACTGGCAGTGCTTCTCTTGAACGAGGAGTCATAGAAGAACCTATATCACTAGCGGTTGGGGAGAAGAACTGACAGAAGTGCTGAAGGTGACCCATCTTGCCACAATATTGGAACACCACTGGGTCTCTTGGGAAATGTGTCCTCTTATGCCCACTTTTCTCACACTAGTAGCACACCACCTAGCTACTGTAAGATGCATCATGCCTACTCTTATCTCCTCATACAGTCTACTAGCAATGGTTCCTGCTGTCAGCTGGAAAAGCACTAACTCTAGATACCAAGCCGCCATGGTTCATAGCTCCAGAATCCCTCTGATTATGCTCTGTGATCATTACCTGGTTGATGATAGAAGATATCTAAGTCTACCAGAAGACGTTCACATGAGATCAGATGTTGTGCCTCAAACCATCCTCAAACATCAGTGCATGAGAAAACTCATCACCTCCTAGAATAGGCGTGAAATTCTATAGCTCTGTGAAGTGTGAGGAATACTCCATAACAGAAAGAGCACCATTCTCTAGAATCATTAACTCTCGAACTCGATCAGCCTTCTAGGTCTCCGGATATAAAAAATCATATAACATGTGCTGAAACTCATCCCAAGACATATTCTATTGGAATATCATCAGTGAGATCACACCCCACCACCTCTTGGAGGAGTCTCGGTGAATGTATGAAGTGAGATTCACCCTCTTCTCTAGAAGTATATCAAGATACTTGAAAATTGACAGCATGGCTTCTATACCTGACTCTATAGCCTGAGGTTATCCATACCCTATAAAAGCGGTAGGATGCTGCTAATAAAAGACCAATGTCAAATCATCCATCGATGAAGAAGGAGGCGACGCTCCCTGAAATTTCTTCATCATCCTCAGAATTCCCTCCCTGAGTAGTGCATCAACACCTATGTTAGGTACAACAGTTGGTGCCAAGGCTAGCACAACTGGAGGATCTACAGGTAGTCCATGATCAGCCATGTCCGGTGTCTGATCACCGCTTGGAAACTGGAGCACAACCATAGGACGTCTTGGAGGCATGACTCTATAAGGTCAGGCACACACATTAGATCATAATTATCATGGACTGAAAACAAGGTGTTTTAGAAGGGAATAAGTGAATGAAATCAATCAAGTTTTTGAAACATTACTACATAGAGGGTATATTTCCTACACGGCGTGTTCCATTAGGTTGTTTACATGGGCATGTACTCCTTCCTAAACTGGTCATGTAGCACCCCAAACATACGACGTGTTGTCTTGATACACAGCGTGTACTTGAATCCTCTTCTCCTGCCCAAGTCCTTCTACACGGATAAGCAACACGAATCTCCTAAGACAAGACTACACGACGTATGAATGGTAGACACGACGTATACTAGACCAGCTTCCTCTAGACCATGTTGTTAGTGACACGTCCGGACACACGAATCACACTACACGGCGTGTTCCGGATGGAAAAAGTGTGTACGTGAAAGGATAACAACGACTAGTGTTGTTCGTTACACTGCTTGGTACTTGGGTCAAACTACACGGCGTGTTCAAGGAAGACACAACATGTACGTGAAAGGATAACACCGACCCATGTTGTTCGTGACATGGTCGGGTAGCTGGATCCGACTACACGGCGTGTTCGATATTGACATGGAGTGTATACCTTAAGGTTTTATCTGCCCGTGTTGTTAGTTACATGGGAGAAAATAGGTTCAACACTACACGGTGTGTTCCCACCAGACTTTCTCCATCCCTTTTCTCTACCCACATGGCCTATGACACAGTTATAGACTACACAACGTGTACATAAAGTACACAGCATGTACATAAGAATAACAGTTTCTTCCCAAATAGAAGAACACATGGCATGTACTTAACATTACACAGCGTGTATTCTAGATTTTTTGGATAGTAAGCCTCAGAAACTACTCTGGAACCCATAAAAACACAGAAACAAGCATTGAAAGTGCCAAATTCTGATCCGTGGGGGCCCATAATCTCTTCTAATCAACATTTGGCTTCTTGTACACATTATAACATGGAAAACAAGGCAATGACCCACCAACATCCGGTCAATGAGGGCCCATAACACCTCAAGAACCAATGTTTGGCATACAATCAAGAAAATCTCTACACCAAACAATACCCCATCAAATATCAGGTATTTTTGTTAAGAGAACTATCACAAAAACATGAATATTTTACACAACATCTGTCACAACATCATGCAATCACTAATACATCCTAGAAGGCATGGTAAAAATGCATGACATGTGATTTCTAGAAAGTTTATATATGATGAATGAGATGGAATACCCTCATCTCATCGAGTTTCAACAGAAATAGAACCTTAGTTATATCAAAAACAACAACAAAAATCATGTGAATCACTCAAGGTAAAATAAAATTAACTATAAGAATTGAAAAACCAGGAAAAATGCAATTAACAATGTAGATTGGATTTTCCTTGTACACGGGTGAGCTACTCCCAGACACAGCTTATTACCAAGTACCTATTTCATCGTATCCCTAGCAAAAGGCTCGAAATAGTAAATCAAGAGAAAATAATTCCTCTGATAACACTTTGTATGGTCCCAGTTCCGGAAGCCACCTAGGGGCGCCCTGTACCCGGTTGGTCACATGGCCTCATGCGCATTTCCTCGAATGTCAGAGGCCACTGACTATTAGTGAGGGCCATGGGTCTGATAGTGGGTAAACTATGCCCTCATTGGAATAGTACACATTGGATGTAAACAAATACATACAAGAGCGGAAGTAGTAGTAATGACATACAACAGTAACAATAGAAAAGTGAATGTATAAACTTGAGAACATATATAAAATGATACATGATATATATGTCTAGAAAAACTGCCAAACAAGTGACAATGCTGGAATACAACAGTGCTAAACCAACGTGAAAATGAAGGCAGATAAACTCCTCATCATCGCAATCCATATCTTCGTTCCATGCTCTCCAGATCCATAGCAATGAAGTACCTGATGATGAAGGGCACTTCCCTTATCTATACACGCAACAATGTAATTTGTCTTGGCCCAAAAGCATGACCCAAATAGGGTGTGAGACTAAATCCCAATAGGCAACCACCTGAAGATCTGTGCCTAACAGTGTGTCAATATATGGAAGGTAAAAGTACAGAAAATAGTTAATAGGAAAGTTCTTAGTAGTAAACAGTTCGACATATCAAAAGAAAACAGTCAAAAACAGTAACCCTCTAGGAACTACACACAGCCTATCCTCTCTAGTTCAATTATAAGTATTCATAAATACTCAATATGGATGCTCACATAGTTAATTTCCCTTATTGTCAGAGGTAATACATGACTCTCTGAGGAAGCTCAAATAGTCAATTTCCCTTATATTCTAAGGTATTCAAGGACTCTCTGAGGAAGCTCAGACAATCCATTCCCCTCATAACCCCAAAGTCTAGGACTCTCTGAGGAATCTCACACATTAAATTCCCCTTATATCTCATGTCGTTCAATTAAAACAAAGACTTTCTAAGGAATCTCACACAGTCAATTCCCCTTATAGTCTAAAGCAATCAAGGACTCATTGAGGAAGATCACTCGATAAATTCCCCTTATATCCTCAATTATTCCTAGGATCTCTGATGAATCTCACACAGTCTATCCCCCTAAATGTCTGATGTGGTCAAAGACTCTTTGAGAATGCTCACTCGGTCAATTCCCATTATAGTCTACTACAACAGTTTCTCACGGCCCTGTGTAGGTCAATGAATATAATTGTGCAATATGGAAAAAGTAAACCTAAAAAACTATTTGTCTAACCAGTCTACATTATATCAAGCATGTTAGAACACAAACTCTCTATCCTACAACAATAGGTACGGAAAACAGGCAAGGCAACCAAACTGACTAAACAGGACTAAACAGTCATAAACAGAACATACAACGGAAAATATACAAAGCATAACAATCAACCATATTCATATCCAAATTACCTCTTCACAAGAATACAAGCACGGCAGTCAATCAATAGGGGTAAAATGGTAAACACACAATACCTCGTTCAAGGGTATTGGTGGAATTTTCACATAATACTCAATGAATTTAAGTGGAAAGGCACAAACCACCTACCTCGGGGTTAGAATATCTCTATATGTGAACCTCAATGCTTTAATCTCCTTAGAACGTTAAAGATCAACAAAAACATCTCAAATAATCAACCTATGATATCTCATGAGAATGAAGAAATCAGAAGATGATGCTCTAGGAGAAGAGAGAACTCACCGATGTGATTCTAACGCAACTAACAATGTTCGATTCGGAGGATAGAGGCATGCTCAGGGGTTCGCTGATGATCTGCGTTCGTACTGAGCTCTGGGTTGAATGAGACCTAAAAGAAGAGCAGTATGGCGATTATACATGACCCGATGAGTTTAGTGAAAAAAATAAATTACACGGAATGTACTTTTAAAGTACAGGGTGTGCACTCACCTTTTTCGTACTCTACTTTAAGTGGACTCCAAGTCACTCCGACACAACTATGTGTGTGGCTACTACACGGCCTCCTACGGCAAGGATGTACACGCCGTGTACTCATAAAGAACATGTCGTGTACTTAGAAATTTTCCATAATTTTCTTTTTCCTCAAAAACGACCATAAAAAAGAAAAAACATACATGAAAATAAGTTCCAGGATACTACACCCAATTTCACCATCTAGAATACTTAATTTTTTGAATAAAAATATGTAGCAGAACACTTCAGCCCAGTCCATCGGAACTGACCTCTCATAGTATGGTACATCTTCATCACACAAAAATGTACTAGTAAGGGTACTCTATATAAATCACATAGAACCACCTCACATATCATTTAATGTAGAAAAATACTCCATTAGAATAAACCATTCTACTGATTCTATAAACTATCCATCAAGGTAATCACCACAGACACCTCGATATCTCTAGAACCCCACATTGAAATTCACCTTATAAGAATCTACCTCCTCCAACACAAAATATTGATACACTATCATATAAAAAAATTGACCTTCTACCACAAAACACAACCATTTAGAAACTAATAATATATATTTATTTCATCACTCTATATAAATATCTTGATTCGCCAAAAGCCTTACTATGTGACATCCTATATAGTAAATCAGCTACACCATCACAGCTCCATGGTGTGTATGAAATAATAAGTTCATAACAATTTACAAATTCTATCCGCCATCATTATCAAATTTTTAGGTTACATAGTGAAAATAAATACCATAATATTTTATTAAGGGTGAAATCCAAAAGGTTCTCACCAATGAGGTAATGTTTCTTGAACTTCATGAAACACATGACTATGAAAAATACAAGAGAATGGTTGGAATGATTATTTTAATAGTTAATAAAGGTTGGGTTTGATAAAAATAAACATATATATTCTTCCCAAAATCATAATATTAACAATAAAATCCCATATATCATACACAATATAACATAAGGACCATATGCGATCGACCCACTCATAGATGAGAATCAATGAGTTAAATTGTCTCATTTCCCATTCCATGTATCCTCACAACAATGGGGTATTTGAAACAAAACATATTATAAAATCATGAATATATATAACGGAATCATGAATAAACATTAAAATAGGAATTACTAACACCACACCACTTTTTCTCCACTAATAACCCAAACACTAGACAATAAACAATCTGGGAAATATTGACCAATCAAAAATCAATTTGGCCCTACATGGAGCCATCATGGATCACCTTTTTTCTAAAAAAAATGAGGGATAGCTTCCAATCAAACCATACACATAACCCATATACAACCATGAATCCCCCTAATGTCATCTCCACCTCCTTATCAGAAAAACCTCATGGCCTCACATTCCATGTGACTCTATACAAACCAATTTAAATTCTAAAATGAAATAGATTTCTAATCCTAGACCCATGTGCTCATTATACATTCTGAAAAAGCCACCTAAAATTCTATTACAATGATATCAATGCATATCAATGTTTCCATCCAACAGCCTAACATTCCTCATCTGCCATGCCTAAAAACATGACTACCCATTATCTAGCTAATTGTTACATGGTTGGAATAATCTAACCACACTCTGTCATCACATGAACATTATACCAAGGATCAATATTTACAACCATGTATTTATTATTCCAATAAAAGTATGTTTAGGAATCATGTAATGGTATATGCCTTATTAGTTAATTACTTCTCTTGTTTTAGGTTGTTGTAGTTTTTAGAGGAGGTTTGGATGGAGTCTAGAGATGTTCCTTCACTAATTGGTATAAGAATGGGGATTATGCATTTTGTAACGTAATTAAATAACTTGAACATCGATATTGGTGTTTTTCTAGGAGGATTCAGGGTGTGTATTATTTCAGGGTTATAAAAGTAAAATAAAATGGATAGGTGAAATGTTTTTCGATTAATTCTGAATGTCAGGTATTAGACGATGTGAAATGGATTACACATCGTGTAATACCAAAACCCAATCATGATTTATTAAATATTTCTGGCCGAACAATCATTTTTTTGGTTTTGATTTCTTTTTTCCTCTTATTATATAAGAACCATAGGTTCCCTATGGAGTCCTTCAAACTCTACCCCCCTTCATTAATCTCTCAATTTCGATGGTTGTTCATTAGAAATTTGTGATTGATGTTCACTGAGTTATCTCCTCTTTCTCATTTGTTTCATCATATTCTATCTTTGGGATTTTTTTGTAATGATATTGTATGGCTTGAGTTGGATGTTTAAGAAGTGTTTGAATAATATTCCCGTTATTAAAATGTTTATCTTCATTTCGATCGGTGTCGTTATAAATTATGATAATTATTCTTCTTCTTATGGTTCACAGATGAGTTTATAAGTGTCTTCAAGGTTTAATTTCCCTTTTTTAACTTCAATTGTGAATCATGTGGGATATATTTATATTTTTTCACCGATGAATAATTCTTTTTTCAAGATTTATCTAATATTATAATCATTTAAATGAAATTTAAATGGTTTGGGAAATTCGTTTTTCATGTCTTGTAGTTCGGATATTATGATTATGATATTTTGAGTTGTATGAGATGAACTCCCCACTGAAAATGGTGGTCATTAGTGTATTTGTTTTCACACTAAATTGGGCTCATGTTTTTTTTTCATTTTGAATACATATATATTGATATTGGTTAATCACATAAATCGAGCTAATAAATGGATTCACCAAGAAATGGTTTGTATGATAACTCCCTCAAATATGCGGTGAAATTAATTTAGTATTCCATTTGAAAAATATAAACATGTCTTAAGTCACGGTATGTGATGAGATGTGTGGAATATTTTTGGAATTGTTCCTAGGAAAAATTAATTTGAGGTGGCTATGTTATGATGTGTGGGTATTCTATGGCTTTTTTGTGGTATGCTTGTGAGAATAGTTGCCTCTTGTGGAATGGACGAGGTGGCATTGTGGATGAATGTGATGATGATAAATAAACCTATAAATGTAATCGGATATCAGGATGGGAGATTTATTAATTTTAGAATGGATGATAAGTGCCTCATAGTGGGTTTCTGATCGTGCTATGTG
Source organism: Viscum album (assembly GCA_963277665.1). Lineage (NCBI taxonomy): Eukaryota > Viridiplantae > Streptophyta > Magnoliopsida > Santalales > Viscaceae > Viscum > Viscum album. The sequence goes on along the minus strand of OY728141.1, from coordinate 1,047,919,378 downwards.
GTGATGTGTTGCAAGATGTGGTTGTGTGCAGATGGGTGTTTAGTGGAATTTCCTTTAATTGGGATAGTGATGGTTGGTATCTGTAATTCACCAAGAATTTCTATATTTGTGACTTTTTATGTGTTTATTATTGTGTTCTATTCTTGGTAGTTTCCTACAGAGATATGAAATAAGTGAATAAATAATTTGGTAATAAATGTTGGAAGTGGAAAGGGTTTGTTTTGTTAACGGAATGAATAAATTGGATGTGAGTAAATATATGTAATGGTTCATTAAATTGGTTGGAAATTGATATGGTTTAGTTTATGGATGCGTGGTTTTGTGGATTTATAGGTAGTAGCAATGTTGGTAGTGTTTTGAGATGGTTTTTTGTTTATAAACCCAATGGTTGGGATTGAGTGTTTTTTATAATATATACTTATACTTTTATTTTTACCTTTTGATTTTATACGCACCCCACCCCAGTTTAGCACTATGTCTAGAACACCCCCAACGTCACATGGTAGGGTTTCATTCCCAAACATCCTTGTGGGAGGATCGATGGCTCGCCACCCGCACTTCACAGCTTCCTCTTCTAGGCAGTGATAACCTAGGATTCTTCAGACATGTTGTGGTTCTGAGGCCCAGGTGTGTGTGGGGGAGTTTTTGTAAGAACCCATACCTTATTTTCAAGTATGTTTTTCCTTTTTATGGTGTTTTTGAGAAAAGTGGAGTTTCTGGAAATTTTTTGATGTACACGTCGTGTACATTATGAGTACACGTAATGTACTTCATTTCTGCACGAGGTTGTGTACTGGCCGTGTCCTGGCCAAACACACAGACATGTGGGGTGATTTGGAAGCCTCTTGAAGATGAGTATGGAAAAGGTGAGTACACGACGTGTACTCCAAGAGTACATTCCATGTATGTTTTTTTCATTAAACGGACCGGGCTCGCGTCTGATCGCCAGAAGTGTCTTCTTCTAGGTCTCGTTTGACCAAGAGAAATCATGCAACGCTGATACTTCTTCGAGACCCCGAGCCTCCATATTTTCTATGAATCTACTGTCGTCAATTGCGTTCGAATCACATCGGTGAGTTATCTCTTCTTCTAGAACATAATTTTCCAATTCCTCCTCTTTTCCATGTTATCTTGGGTTGAACATCTTATGCATTTTTGTAGATATACGACATTATAGGGATATTCAAGTCTCATGGTTCAAGTATATTGATCTATTAACCCCAAGGTAGGTGGTTTGTGTCTTTCTGTTCGAAGTCTTTGATTGTTATGTGCAAATTCCACTAATACCCTTGAATGAGGTATTGCGTGTTTACTATTTTACCCATGATGATTTCCTACCATACTTGTATGCTTGTGTAGAGGTTTTTGGATATGAATTGGATTTTTTTCTATGCCTCGGATTTTCTTCTCATGCTTTATTCTAATACGACCGTTGGGTCTTATTTATATATTTGTCCGTTTACCTATTTTACAGGCCTTGTGGTTGTAGGATGGAGTGTTTTTTTCTGACATGCTTGAGATTCTATAGACATGTTAGCCAAGTAGTTTCTACAGGGTTACATTGGCCGTATAACATTAATATGTGTTGACTTACATGGGTTTGTGAGAACCTAGTGTTATATACTATAAGTGTATTGGACCGAGTGAGCTTCCTCAAAGAGTCTTTGGACATTATAGACTATAGGGGGATAGACTGAGTGAGCTTCCTCATAGAGTCTTTGATCTTTATAAACTATAAGGGGATAGATCGAGTGAGCTTCCTCACAAAGTCTTTCTTTTTATTTAATTACCTTGAACCACTCTAGGCTATAAGGGGAATTGAATGGGTGAGCATCCTCATAGATTCTGTGAACGACCTGGAATTATAAGAGGAATTGATTGAGTGAGCTTCGTCAGAGAGTCTATTGACCTTCGGGCTATAAGGGGAATTGACCTTGTGTGGTTCCTCAGAGAGTCCATGTCTACCTTAGACTATAAGGATAAATTACTGAGTGAGCTTCCTCAGAGAGTCTTATAATTTTTGTATGACAAAACCATCGGGGTTAGGCTGAGTGTACTGCACGAAGTGTTGTTGGTACTTGTTTTGTAGGACCAGAGGGGATGGCTACGAGTACTTCCCAGAGGGTTACTAGGTTGTGGTTTAGCTATTTTCTTCACTGTTGCTTCATATTTAACTGAGGATTGTTCACTGCTGAGCACTGTCTTGTTTACTGTTTACTGTTTACTGTTTACTGGTTACTCTACTTTTACCGACCATATACTCACTGATTGTTAGGCACAGATCTTCGAGAGTTTATCTTCTGGGATTTAGTATCACACCCTATTTAGGACATGCGTTTGGGCCGAAATAGATTATGTTGTTTCATGTATTGATGAGGGAAATCGCCCTTCTACTTCAGGTACTTAACTTGCTATGGAGATGGAGAGAATGGGACCAAGAATGTGCTTGCGATGCTGAGGAGCTGTTTATATTTTATATTGTACTTTGGTTTAGTAATTTTTGTATTCCAGCACTGTGACTTGTTTGGATATTTTCCTTGACATATGTATCATGCATCATTTATATATATATATATATCAGTGTGTGTGTGTGCTATTGTTTTTTTATCATTCCAGTCTTCCATTGTTTACTGTTGTTGGATATTTACTGCTTTTGTTATTGTAAGTGTTTCTTACTTTCACTATGTACTCTGGCAATGAGCCATAGTTTCCCCACTATCACACCCAAGGGCCTTGCTGCTAGTCAGCAGCCTCTGAAATTTGGGGAAATACGGTTGAGGCCCTATGACCAACAGGGTACAGGGAGCCTCTGGACGACTTCCAGAACCGAGACATTACAAAGTGGCATCAAAGGATATTATTTTCTCTTGACTTAATGTTTTGAGCCTATATCCTAGGATAGGATAGAGTAGGTACTTGGTAATATGTTGTGCCCGGGAGTAGCTAACCCGTGTATAGGGAAATTCCAATCTACCTCATTTATTACACTTTCATCTTTTTTTTTCACGTTTACGATTGATCTAATTTTCACCGTTGGGTAACTCACATGTTTTGTGCTATTAATGTTGATATTATTGGGGGTTCTATTTCTGTTGCAACCCGATGAGATGAGGGTATTCCATCTCATTCATCATATAAGAACATTATAAAAATCACATGTCATGCATTTTTTCCATTCTATTTTGTGTGCATTAGTGAATTCTTGTTTGTTGTGATGGATGTTTTGTAGAATATTCATGTTGTTGTGAAAGATACATGATAAAATACCTACATTCAATAAGTATTTCTTTGTGTAAGGTTTTGTTTGGATGAACACCACGTTTTGGTACTTGAGGTGTTATGGGCCCTCATGAATATGAATTTAGTGGGTCATTAGCTTGTCATAGCTAGTTTATAACATGTATAAGATGCCATTATTTGTTTTACAGGGAGTATGGTCCCTCACAAATCCTAATTTGGAACCTTTATGCTCATTTTCGGTGTTTTCTGGGCTCTGGAGCAGATTCTGAGGCAACGGTCTGGAAAAAACCAGAATACACGGTGTGTACTTAATGAATACATGCCGTGTAGTTTTTAACTGGTACACTGACTGTGTGGGTAGGGACACAGGGTTGTGAAAAATCTTGTAGGAAGCCACCATGTAATGTATGTACACATCGTGTTGTAGTGACCATGTGTCTACCCGTGTGACTAACGACACAGATGGATGAAACTCAGACTATACACACTGTGTCCTATTTTCACATGTCGTGCAGTGTAACCTAGGTACTCAGCTGCATCACAAACAACACGGGTCAGGGAAATCCTTCAAGTACATGCCGTGTGCACATGGAGCACGCCGTGTAGAGTAAACCGTGTAGCCGGCTGTGTAACTAAAAACATGGGTCGATGAGGCTTGTCTAGTACATGATGTGTCCTTCGTGAACACACCATGTAGTCTAGGATAAAGAGGAACATGTGGGTTAGCTATGTAAGGAGACTCGGGAAGGGGAATAGAGCTCAGGTACATGCCGTGTGTGGGGACCACACGTCATGTTGTTAGAGTGTTACATGACTAGTTTTGGAAGATGTACTTTCCCATGTGAATATCTTAAAAAGAACACTCCGTGTAGTATTGATACACGCCATGTAGTCAAGTGTTGTGAAATATGAATGTTTCATTGTCATGTTCCCTTCTTGTACTCTTATGTTTTCAGTCCCTGATAATCCTGATCTGAGGTTTGCATTTGACCTTTCATAATTATGCCACCGAGACGTCCTCTGGTTGTATGCCAGTTTCCAGACGGTGATCAGACACTAGACATGGCTGATCAGGGACCCCATGTAGATCCTCCTGCTATGCCAGCCTTGGAACCAACTGTTATACCAGTTGCAGGCATCGATGAAATGTTTAGGAAAGGTTTTTTTAGGATGATGTTGACCTTCCAGGGAGCGCCACATCCCACCCCATCGATGGCATAGTTGACGCGTGTTTTCCAATAGCTGTGTCCACCCACCTTCTCAGGGGATGGAGGACCACAGGATGTACAATCATGGATAGAGGTCATGCTGACAATCTTTGAGCTTCTAGAGATACATTTAGATAAGAGGGTCAAGCTCACTACCTATATGCTCTTAGACTCCTCCAAGAGGTGGTGGGAGGTGATGCCACAGTCAGGATGCTAGCATAGTATGACTTGGGATGAGTTTCATCGCATCTTATACAATTAATTTTACACAGAGACAATAAGGGCTGATCGAGCCTAGGAGTTTATGAGTATGGAGCAGGGTACTCTTTTTGTTATGGAGTAATCAGCTAACTTTACTAAGATGTAGCGGTTCATGCCTATTCCAAGAGGCGATGAGTTTTTCCTTGCACAGAATTTTGAGGATAGTCTGAGGCACAACATTCGATCTCAGGTGAACATATTTAGTTTGACTTCAATATCCTCTATCATTAACTAGGCGCTGATCACTAAGAGTAATTTGAGAAATTCTAGAGCAGTGAGCCAGGGTGGTTCGACATCCATAGTTAGTGTTCCTTCTATTGATACCAGGAAGTGCCGCAGGGAGTCTGCTCGAGGATATCCGAGAAGGCGTGATGTATCTTCAAAAATCCAGGTAGTATGCTATCAATACGGGAGGAGTGGGAATACTAGGCCTTAGTGCCAGAGAGACCTGATGGAGTGACAATCTTGCGGCAAGATGGGAAATATTCAGTATTTCTTTCAGATCATATCACATGCACTTAGTTGTAGGGGTTCTTCTATGACCCCTCGTTCAGGACAAGCATCGCCAGTTTCTCACCAGTTTTTGAAATGGAGTTCTTCCGGGAGTTCGTGCAGAGGAGGTGGTTATGACCGTGGTGGTCAGTCACCAGGCTATTGGTGATAGCAGAGTAGATCATCTCAGAGTGGATCAGCTCAGATTGGTCAGGTAGGGTCACAAGGCCATGTTGCAGGCCAGACCTTTGCAGTGGAGTAGACCCTTCAGAAGCAGGATCCCAACCCTTATATATTTCGAGGTATGATCATAGTAGCCTCAGTTTTATCTTCATCTCTTTTCGATACATGGTAATCTCATAGCTTTATATCTATCTCTATTGTAGAGAGTCTTGGCCTCTTCGTCTTTTCTTATGCTAACATCTTGATGCTAGACACAACCTTGGGGACTAGGACAACTAGTGTACGTCAGTTCCAGGAGTTCCCTCTAGAGGATGGTGGGTGTCACTTTCTATGGGACCTGTATGTCCCAGAGATGACACGATATGATGTCCTTCTCGATATGGACAGCTTAGTTCCCTTCTAGGCAGTTGTTGATTGCTATCTCCACAGGGTGAGTTTCATATTACGTGAGGGTTGATCTTTTCATCATTAGGTTGAGTGAGATGTCCAGGCGAGTAGAGCAGGTCCAGAGCATCTTGGGTTAGGAGGATTTTCAGACCAGATTTCTAGTTTATATGTGGATGACCAAGGGACTTCATAGTTGTATTTTCCTCCGGCGGTGGATCATTTCAGGGACGTCTTTCTAGGTAACTTTTCAATTTTTCCTCCAGAGCGTGAGGCAGACTTTTTGATTTATCTTGTTCCAAGAGTGGAACCAGTGTCTATTCCTCCTTATAGGATTTCTACTCCAGAGTGGAAGGAAATCAAGAAATAGTTTGTGGAGTTGTAGGAAAAGGGTTTTATCCAACCTAGTACTTCTCCTTGTGGTTCGCTTGTACTACTTGCGAAGAAGGTAGACGGTACCCTCAGGATTTATGTATACTATCAGATGTTGAACCATTTGACGGTCCAGAACCAATATCCCTTGCTGAGGATTGATGATTTATATGTTCAGCTTCGAGGAGCACGAGTTTTATTGATGATTGATTTGAGATTCTGTTATCATCAGTTTCACATTAGACCATCAGATATATCTCTTACAGCATTCTGGAGCATGTATGGTCTACATGATTATATGGTTATTCCATTCGGTCTCATGAACACGCCTGCAGTTTTTATGGTGTTGATGAACAAAGTGCTTCATCCATATTTGGATTCCTTCGGGGTTGTTTTAAGGGATGATATCTTGGTGTACTCTCAAACTCAACATGAACATGCCACACATCTTGTGATTATTTTCAGTACACTGAGAGAGCATCGGTTATATGCTATTCTCTCAATGTGACACTTTTAGATGGACCAGATTCACTTCTTGGGTCTTGTTATCTCAGAGGCAGGATTGTCAGTAGACCCATATAAAGTAAGGGTTATAGTTTTTTAGGAGTAGATGAAGAACTTCTTTGAGGAGCATAGTTTTTTGGGGCTCTCTGGATACTTTAGACGTTTCATATAGGACTTTCCACGCTTAGCAACATCACTGATGGGTCTGACCAAGAAGGGTGAGAAGTTCCTATGGTCAGATACTTGTGAGTCATCCTTTCAGGAGATGAAAGGGAGGTTGACTTCAGAACTGATATTAGTCTTTCCAGATCTAGACAAGAGCTATACTATTTAATGTGATGCATCAGGTAACATGCTGGGAGCTGTAATTATGCAGGGAGATGGGGTCGTTGTGTACGTGTCTTGGCAGTTGAGGCCACGTGAGAGGAATTTCCCAATGCACAATCTATAGTTGGCGTCTGTTGTTCATGCCTTACGCTACTGGAGACATTAGCTTCTCGGAGAGCATTTTGTGGTCTTCACTAATGACAAAATATTCATGTAAATATTATCTCAGAGTGAATTGAATTTCAGGCAGAGAAGGTGGGTTGAGTACCTTAAGTTCATTAACTTTAAGCATTCCTACATGCATGCGAATGGCAATGTCGTGGCTGATGCACTGAGTAGGAGGACATAGATATAGGTAGTTCAAGAGGCCAGCAGTGAGTGGAAGCTTATGAATCTGTTCTCTAAGATGCATCTAGAGGTGCATGAGAGACATGGGTACACATTCCTTTCTTCTATAGCTATTACCTCCATGATTCTTGATCGAGTTCGAATGAGGCAGCTGTCATATTCTAAAGGCCTATTCCTAAGGGAGAGTGTGTTAGGAGAGGACCTTATTCCTGGATGGACTATAAGTGAGGATGAGAACATGCATTTATAGGGACATGTATGGGTGCCAGTATATTTACACGAGGAGTTGATGCGGGAATTTAATATCTCTTTTTGGGCATTTTATCCTGGTGTCATCAAGATGTATCACAATCTTCACCGCCAGTATTGGTGGCCATGTATGAAGAGAGATGTTACCGGTTTCTTCATGAGATGTTCTACTTATCAGCAGGTGAAGGAAGAACATTAGCGACCGACATATCATTTAAAATAGTTAACCATTCCTCAGTGGAAGTGGAATGATGTTGAGATGGACATCGTGACTGGGTTGACGAGGTCTCTTTGAGGGAATAATGCAGTTTGTGTTGTCATTGACAGGCTCACGAAGGTTGCTCACTTCTTTCCGATCAAGGAGACCTTCAGTGTTAATGAGTTGAGGCGGTTGTACATCTGGGAGATTGTACGTCTGTATGGAGTTCCACAGTCAATTTTTTCTAACAGGGATTTATGTTTTACTTCTCAGGTCTAGTAGGGGATTCAGAAGGCTTCGAGCATAAATGTACTTTTGAGTACAACTTACCATACCCAGATAGATGGAATGTCTGAGCATATGATTCAGGTGCTTGACGATATGCTCCAAGCATGCATTCTAGATTTTAGAGATTCTTGGGAGAATCATGTATCTCATTTGGATTGATTCGGAGGGCGGGTTAGAGAGATGGGAGACCATCTCTCTCTAAAATCGCGAGTTGCCTAGGGTTTACTGCGATCTTTTGATCTGTGCTCGAATGGCGGACTTTCTCTTGCCCGGCCGATTCCAATCTCACCAATATGATGACTCTCGGAAAATCCAAGGACAGCTACCTCTCCCCGTTGCAAAGATCTGCAACGACGATGATCCACGGGTTCGTGCTCGTAGCCACGAGTTCTCTGGTCGACCCCAAGCGATCACCTTCCTTGATGCGCTGAAGTCTGCTGATCATAAAGAAACACTAACGAAGACCTCGCTGGTAAAGAAGCTTGACGACGGTGGATTCCTGGTCGAAGCGGACCCTGAAGCGATTCAGCAGCGCACGCACTTATGTAGGTTCTCCATTCTGGCCCGAATCTCCTATCTTAAAGGTAATCGACCTTGGTCATTTTCTGATCTTCATGAACGTATTTCTAAATGCTGGAATTCTGTGAACTGGAAACTTATTCCAATCGGCAAAGGGTACTTTCACATTTTGTTTAAATCTCAAGATGAATATGATCGAGTCTGGAAATTAGGAAATCTAAATCTTAACCCTGGCATGCTACGGCTTTCTAACTGGGACTCCAATTTCAACCCACACACCCACCGAAATACATCGGCGCAGGTATGGATTAAACTGCATGGCCTTAATTGGTTTTTTTGGCACCCAAAAATTTTGAACGACATTGCTTCATGCATAGGCATCCCTCTCAAAATTGATCAAAGAACCTTGAATGCTGATTTAGGAATATTTGCTAGAGTCATGGTGGAAATTAATCTGGAAACAAAGCCCCCTAATACTATTAACTTCGCTGCTAAAGACTACAAAACAGAAATTAACATTGAGTATGAGAGGTTACCCCCTTTTTGTGATCATTGCAAGATCATTGGACACAACATTTACAACTGTAGACTGATTAGAAAACAGCCAATCCAACCGATTGAAAATGACTGGAAAGAAGTAAGAAGATCTCGGAAGGAAAAAGCCCCCTTGATCAGTGCTACTGAACCAGTTAAAACGGCAACCTGGGTAAAAAAACCAACCATATCATCTCACTTAGGAGAGACCTCGGGCTCCAAATGGGCTGACCTTGTTGAAGAGGAAGAAAACAACAAAGAGCACTCCCTAATTTTGGAATCTGCTGCTCTAGACACTCTTAAACAGGACCATGGGCCTAATCCCATTTCCTGTACTGTTGAACAGATTCAAGACTCCCTCACAACTCACACTACTTATAATCCTATTTCCATGGCTGTGCAACCTGAACCTCAGGACTCCTTGCCTTTCGTTACTCATGAATCTCTCTCTTTGGCAAAGGATCACATTCATATGCAGGTTACTCATCATGGAACGCCGCACAAGGAGGTTCCTGCCTTCCAGGATGAAGGCATGCTACTTCCTCCCTTACAGCAAGTCCAAGAGACTGCTATTCCGGCTGCAGAAGTCTCAGGTAAGCAAAAGTTTATAGACTTTGCTGCTACTCACTCTGCTTTGAAACCGTTACCAGGTATCTACTCTGATCAGCAGCAAATGAATGCTTCTCATTCTGTTTCGAACATCGCACCAGGTACCTGTAATCTCTTAGTTCAGCAAGATAAATTACATGTTGAATGTGTTAATGCTGACAATCAAAACGCTCTAACTACTCTTCCGACCTCTAATATTAATAGCCTGCAAGCCCCGGTTTTAACGGCACCTATTCCGTTAGAGAATTCCTCTATTATCTCTGATCCTACCAAAGGAAATAAAGCCCCTGCCTTAACCCCCAAATTGTCAAAAAATGTCCGAAGATCTAATAGGCATAAGGGCTCGGATGGAAAAAAAAAGGGAGTTCTAACTCCAAGCGTAGATTTAAATGAAGATCCTCTTCTGGAACTGCCAAGGTATTGCGAACCTTGACACCTTTAATATTTTAAAAAGAATGGTTAACACCCAGAAGCCTTTAATTTTTGCCATTGCTGAACCTAAAATTATGTTTTCCACTAACTTAGTGCGCTTTTGTCGTTTTGGATACAACTTCATTGGTGCTTGTCAAAACAACAATAGCTTTAATACTCTCTGGACCTTTGCCCATCCCTCCCTATCTAAAGTCAATGTTTTTCATATTTCGGATCAAAATTTCACTTGTGACTTTATCATTGATAATACTCATATCTTTTGCTCCTTTATCTATGCCATGAATAAATATCAAGATAGGAGGTCTCTCTGGAGGGACCTCTCCTCTCTTAATTCAAAAATTCATTCCCCCTGGATCGTAGCGGGAGATTTCAATGCTATTCTTTCTGCTGATGAAAAAATTGGTCCTCTTCACTCAAATATTTCTATGAGGGATTTTAAAGCTGCTATTGAAAACTCCAATCTCACTGAGATCACTCTAAGCGGTGCCAAATACACGTGGTACAGGAAACATTACAATAGAGTGGTTGCGAGCAAATTGGACAGAGCCTTTTCTAATGATCATGCTTTAGATACTTGGGATACCATCTCTAGTACCACCCTTCCAAAGCTTCATTCTGACCATCATCCTATTTTGGTCAACATCTCCCTCAACACTCGCAAACCTTCTTTCCCCTTTAGATTCAACAATGCTTGGTTCTCTGACCCTGACTGTTCTAATCTCATTAATCATTTTTGGTCTTCTCTGAGCCATTCTGATGAGGATTTTTCTTGTCCTCTTAAATTAAAATATCTCAAACGTAAGCTCAAATCTTGGTGCAGCACTAAAGCTATTCAAATTGACAATGATATCCTCTCTCTTGAGAATGAGTTGCATCAAATCCAAAACAACAACACTCACTTAGACTTCACCTCTGATCACAATCAAGAAACCCAAATTACTATGAATCTAAATATGCTTCTTGCCTTCAAAGACAACATTCGCAAGCATACCTTTAGAATTAAATGGCTAACGGATGGTGATCGTAACACCAAATTCTACAACTCTCTTCAAAGAATTCGGAAAGCCAGTAGGCCTCTTGCCTCCCTTAATGATGGTAATAATCTTTTGGACAATGAAGATGACATCGCTCAACATGTTGTCTCTTACTTTGACTCTTTATTCAATGGGCCTTGTTTAAACAAGGAACTCATTAATGACGTCATTCCAACTCTTGTCACTGATGTTGATAATAGTTTTCTCTTGGGTATTCCTCTTGACCATGAAATTAGGGACACTGTCTTTGGATTGAATCCTGACAGTGCCCCAGGCCCTGATGGGTTCACTAATGGCTTCTTTCAAAAATATTGGGATATCATCCATGCGGATGTTTGCAAGCTCGTTAAATCTTTCTTTGCTACTGGTTTCTTACCTCATGGTTTAAATTCCCAATTCCTTGCCTTGATCCCCAAAGTTGATAATGCTGCTGAGATCCATCTTTTTCGCCCTATAGCTCTGATCAACACTCTCTATAAAATCATCACCAAGCTTATAGCTAACAGACTCAACACTATTACTGATAAAATTATCTCCTGCAACCAATTTGGTTTTATTAAGGGGCGATCAATCCAAGACTGCATTTGTCTTGCTTCGGAATGCATTAACATGCTTAACAATAAAAATAGAGGCGGAAACATTGCCATTCAACTTGACATTCGTAAAGCTTTTGACACGATGGACTGGAATTTCATTTTCAAAGTTCTTCATGGTTTTGGCTTCAATGATAACTTCATATCTAAACTTAAAATCCTCTTTCATTCTACTCATGTTTCCATTTTAGTCAATGGATCGCCTAGAGGGTTTTTCAATTGTTCCAAAGGTGTCAGGCAAGGAGATCCCTTATCTGCTATTCTCTTTTCCATTGCAGAAGACTATTTTAGTCGTCTGCTCACCCATATGGTTGATCATAACAAGCTCAAACCCATCCAGGCTTACAGAAATGTGAATGCCCCCACCCACCTCCTTTATGCTGATGACATCATTCTTTTCCTAAAGGGTGATCTAAAAAACATCAGAACTCTTAAAGCTGCCATCAACCACTACGAGGAGGTCTCGGGTCAAGTCATTGGTTGGAATAAATCTTTCATTTACTTTGGAAAAAACTTCCCTTCTGCTAGAAAAAATAATATTATCAATGAGCTTAATATCAAAGAAGGTACTATCCCTTTCAAGTACCTGGGAGTTCCCATCTTCTGGGGTAGTCCCAAAGCCTGCTATTTTTCAAGCATTGTTGACCAGGTTCTTCATCAACTTTCCTCTTGGAAAGGAAAATCCCTCTCCATGGCGGGGAGAGTTTGCCTTGTAAAGTCTGTGATTGTTTCCAAACTTGTTTACTCGATGATGGTTTATAAATGGCCTATTAGTCTCATTAAAAAGCTAAATGCTCACATTAAAAACTTTGTCTGGTCTGGCAGCACTTTGGACAGAAAACTGGTGACTATTCCTTGGGTTAAGTGCTGTAAGCCTATAGCTATGGGTGGTCTTGGTATTAAAAACATTAAGTACTTCAATGAAGCTCTTCAAGCCAGACTAACTTGGAACCTGATTCACAATGACACCCCTCCCGTTGCGTTTATCAAAAACAGGTTCATTGATAGATTGAAAAGAGCTAATAGAAATTTCATGACCTCTTCCATTTGGCCCTCTGTTAGAGACACTTATGATAATATTTTGCACAATGCTAGATGGATGGTTTCGAGAAATTCTTCCATGAGATTCTGGTTAGACAATTGGACTGGTGACCCGCTTATCTCTGTGACTCCCCTCGACCATCACCCTGTTGATATCAACTCTACTGTCAATGATGTGATTAATTCTCACTTTGATTCCCTCCCTGACAGCATCATTCAAATTATTGATTCCTATCATTTTTCTCCCTCGAGTGATTTCTTGATTTGGGAGCCTTCTCATAATGGGATCCTTAATGCCAAAAACTTTTATAATCACTCCTTACACAACACTGAGATTGATATGAATTGGATAAAACATTTTGACAAACCTTGGATCAAACCTTCTAGATTCACTCTTATTTGGCGTCTCGCCTACAATAGAATTCCCACTGAGGTTTGTCTTCAAAGCTTTGGTATCCAACTTTGTTCCAAATGTCGTCTTTGCAACCAGCATAGAGAAGATACTAACCACTTATTTCTATCTTGTGCTACTGCCACTGCCCTTTGGAACTATATTTTTGACATTTTTGATTGCAGATGGCTGGCTCAGAACTCTATTGCTGAGCAGCTTAAAAGATGTGTGGCCAAGGATAACTCTCAACAAATCAGAAACTTGCTTCTTGCTGGGATCTCTGAGCTGATTCATGTGATTTGGTATGATAGAAACTTGATTCTTCACAATAATTGCTCACACAATATTAATGCAGGTAAAACGCGTATTCTTATTGCTATTCGGGAAGCTGCGCTGATTCAGACTGGTTCCTGCAACAATCTGGTGGATGATTTTATGATCCTTCGGCGGCTTCGAGTTGAGGCCAAATTCTCGAAACCGCTCCGCACTCTAGAGGTTTTTTGGAGACCTCCCTTTCCAGGTTGGATTAAAATTAATGTGGATGGAGCTTCTAAAGGAAATCCAGGTCCTGCGGGTTGTGGTGCTGTTTTCAGAAATCATCATGGTAAGGTTATGGGATGCTTTTTTGGAGGCTGCGGTACTGCAACCTCTCTGGAAGCAGAGATGCTAAGTGTTATCCACGCCACTTCTTTTGCTCTTCAACGTGGGTGGAACAACTTATGGATTGAAAGTGATTCTACCACTGTTGTTCAAGCCATTTGGAAGGGAGAGATTCATCTTGCTTGGTCAATTACTACGCGCTGGATGAACTGTCTTCAATCCCTTCATGACGTCAGTTTCATTGCAACTCATACTTACCGTGAAGCTAACATGGTTGCAGATTCTCTCGCGAACAAAGGGATTGCTCAGAATCTAACTTGGCTGGAGGAGCTCCCTAATAACTTGATGCCTTTGCATCGTAAAGATTGTAATCTGATCCCGTCTTTCAGACTCTTGTAATCTTTGTTTCCCTTTTGCTAATAAATATGCTTTGGTCCTTTGACCAAAAAAAAAAATGTATCTCATTTGGATTATTCCTACAATAATAGTTTTCAAGAAACTGTTTAGATGGAACCTTATGAGGCTTTGTACGGTAGGCCATGCCGATCACCCTTCTGTTGGATGGAGGCAGAAGAGGAAGCTATGCTGGGACCTCGTCTTGTCTAGGAGACCATAGAGCAGATAGAGTTGATTCAGAAGAGAATGGATTCTGCGCAGTCTCAATAGAAGTCTTATGCTTGTCATCGGAGACGACCTATATAGTTTGAGGTAGGGGATTAGGTTTTCCTACGTGTCAGACTGATGTTGGGAAATAGGCAAATTATGAGACATGGTGAGATTTCGTCGAGGTACGTCAGGTCGTTTGAGGTGTTGGAGAGAGTTGGGCCAGTTGCCTATCGGTTGTAGTTACCTCAGAGTTACCAGGATATACATGATGTCTTCCACGTTTCTCAGCTATGGCGTTACTTTTCAGACCCATCTCATTCTTTCCAACCCGAGGAAGTCGAGTTTGAGGTGGATTCATCTTTCAAGGAGCATTCTATTCGGATTATCTATCGTAGTATGAAGGTTCTCCAAGTCTGTTCTATTCCTATGGTACTGGTGCTATGGAATCAAAAGCGAGTACAGGAAGAAACATGGGAGAGGAAGGCCGATGTACAATCACAGTGGCTGGAGTTGTTTGACGGTTCCTCTTCTATGTCATGCTAGTGAAATTCGGGGATGAATTTTGTTAAGGGGGGAATTTTTTAAGAACCTGGTCCATCTTTTCAGGTATGTTTTTCCTTTTTTTGGACTTTTTGAGAAAAGAGGAGTTTTATAAATTTTTTAAAGTACACGTCGTTTACATAATGAATACAAGTTGTGTACTTCATTACCACATGAGGTTGTGTGCTAGCCGTGTCCTAGCCACACACACGGTCATGTGGGGTGATATTGAGGCTGCTTATAGAAGAATATGGAAAAGGAGAGTACATGCCGTGTACTACAAAAGTACACACCATGTACAATCGTCTTCATTCATTAAATAGAACGGGATCATGTCTGATCGCCAGATTTGTCTTCTTCTAGGTCACCTTCAACCAAGAGAAACCATATGACACTGAAACTTCTCTGAGCCCCTGACCCTCCATATGTTCTCTGAATCGACCACCGTCAGTTGCGTTGTAATCTCATCGATGAGTTAGATCTTCTTCTAGTACATAGTTTTCTAATTCCTCCTTTTTTCCATGTTATCTTGGGTTTAACCTTTTATGAGGTTTCATATATCTACGAAGTTCTAGGAAGATTCAAGCCTCTTGGTTAAAGTATATTGATCTTCTAACCCCATGGTAGGTGTTTTGTTCCATACCATTCAAAGTATTTGAGTGTTATGTGAAAATTACACCAATACCCTTGAATGGGGTATTGCGTGTTTACTATTTTACACCTTCTGATTGCATTTCATGCTTGTATGCTTGTGTAGAGGTTTTTGGATATGAATTGGGTTGTCTTCTATGCCTTGTATGTTCTGCTCATGCTTTGTTCTGATACGACCATTGGGTCCTATTTAGCCATTTGGTCGTTTACCTGTTTTCCATCACTTGAGGGAGTAGGATGGAGTGTTGTTTTTGGACATTCATGATATGTTGTAGACTTGTTAGATATGTAGTTATGTAGGGATACTTTGTCAATATAGAATTACTATGCATTTACTTACACGGGGCTGTGAAAACCTGTTGTTATAGACTATAAGAGGATAGACAGAGTGAGCTTCCTTATAGAGTCTTTTGACATTATAGACTATAGGGGGGATAAACCGGGTGAGATTCCTCAGAGAGTATTTGAGCATTATAGACAATAAAGGGATAGACCGAGTGAGCTTCCTCAGAGAGTCTTTTTGTTCTTGAATTATCGTGAACTAGTCCAGGCTATAAGGGGAATTGACCGGGTGAGTTTCCTGAGAGAGTCTGTGAATGATCTAGGGCTATAAGAGGAATTGACCGAGTGAGCTTCCTGAAAGAATCTCTTGACCTTGGGGCTATATGGGGAATTTACCTTGTGTGCTTCCTGAGAGAGTCCCTGACTATCTTATACTATAAGGTGAATTGACCGAGTGAGCTTCCACAGAGAGTCTTATAATTTTCGTATGACCAAACCAGAGGGGTTAAGCTAAGTGTACTACCCAGAGGGTTGTTGTTACTTGTTAGGTTTGACTAGAGGGGATGGATGTGAGTACTTCTTAGAGGGTTATCTAGTTTCTGTTTAACTGTTTGGTTCACTGTTTCTTGATATTGATCTGAGGATTGTTTACTGGTGATCATTGTCTTGTTTACTATTTACAGTTTACTGTTTACTGGTTACTTTACTTTTACATGGTATATAATGACTGACTGTTAGGCACAAATGTTCAGTTGGTTTCCAACTAGGATTTAGTCTCACACCCTATTTGGGTCATGGTTTTGGGCCCAAAAATATTATGTTGATGCAGGTATAGATAAGGGCAAGCGACCCTTTACTTTAGGTACTTGACTTTCTGTGGAGATGGAGAGCATGGGACCATGCATGTGCTTGCGATGCTGAAGAGCTGTTTATCTTTTATTTTTTACATTGGATTAATTCTTTATGTATTCTAGCATTGTGACTTGTTTGGCTATTTTCCTAGACATGTGTATCATGCATCATTTATAAGTATTTATATGTGCTCTAGTAGTTTTATCATTCCAGTCATCCGTTTTTTAATATTGTTGGATATTTACTGCTTCTGTTATTGTATGTGTTGCTTACTTCTGTTGTGTACTCTAGAAATGAGGGCATTGTTTCCCCACTATCACAATCATGGCCCTCATTTCTAGATGGAAACCTATAGCGTTCAAGGAAATGCACTTGAGGCCATGTGACCAACTAGGTACGGGGCACCTCTAGGCGGATTCTGGAATCGGGAAGCTACAGTTGTTCATTCCCAGGTGTCTTCCGGATGAGATGTGTTTTTCTTTATTAGGTATATTCAGAATGAGATGTGTTGTGTTTTCCAAGGTTTCTTCTAGATTAGATGAGTTGTGATTTCCCATGTTATTTATGTATGTGTTTTTATTTGTGTCCTTGGTGTTTATGGGTGGGATGTTGTGTGGTTTGTGCCCCAGGTGTATGTGGGTGCGATGTTGTGTGGTATGTGTCCCATGTGTCCCTAGGTGGGATGAGGTTTTTTTTGCAAAATGTGTTTGCTGGTGGTATGTGATATGGTTATCTGGCCTAGGTGTGTGAGGGTAGGTTATTACATGGTACTTTGGGATTTGGTGTTAGCATGAGTATGTTTTCCATTTGGAAAGAGTAGATAATCAGCGGGAAGTGGTTCGAGGAACCCTATCCTTGATGTGGATTATATTATAATACATGACCTATACAAATTTTTAGCATGACTTGTTGAGGATGGGATGGTTAGTATTCATGTTAGGTTTTGTTTTGTTTTGTTGTTTTCACACAGGATCATTAGTATGTTTCACTCAGATATTCATGAGAGACATTGGTTTTATTACTAAGAATACCCATATTCTCACCATACGTATACAATACTTCTTTCGAAATTCCAGGTGGATTACATGGCCCGTGAATGGAATTATTACCATGGGATTTGGGAAAGTTCATGAGTCTCTGGTTTATCATGATTTTGGGTACTTTTCTTGGGAGTTTTACTATACATGATATTATTCAATATTATGCATCCATATGGGATGGTTTTGGCTTTCTTTTAGATATATCTGTCTTGGATATGTTTTTTGGAGGATCCATAAAATCTCTTAATCTTGTTTCAAAATAATGTGTTATGACTTATGTATTGTGTAACCTATATACCATTGCTGATACACACCAGCCTAGGGCCTACAAGATGCAACATTCGGGGGGGGGGGGGGGTCATGATCTCCCTTTCTATATTTCCAACACTAGAGCGTTATCTTCTGATAGAGGGGGCATAAAAAAATGGTATCAGATATGTATATATACTGGTATTTTTTCCCTTGTAATTTCAACATTCACCCCACCCTAGTAGAGAAATGTGTGTTGGACATCCCCATCATCATGGGGGAGGGTTCCTTTCCCAATCATCAATATGGAAGGATGGATGTATTACCTGACACTCTACTTTGATCCTTCTTCCATGTGGTGATAACCCTAGATTTTTTGGGTTGGTTGTGATTCTGAGTCCCAGGTGTGTGTGGGTGATTTTTTGTTTCCAAGGTGTCTTTAGGATGAGAAAAGTTGTGATTTTCAAGGTGTCATTAGGGTGTGGTGTGGTTTTTCCCTAGTGCCTCCGGGCGGGATGTTGTGTGTTTTATGTCCCAGGTGTCTTCAGGTGGGATGTGGTGTTTTCTTTTCAGGTTTCTATACGAGGTATGTGGTGTGGTATGTGTCCTAGTTGTATGTGGGTGGGATGTGATGTAGTTTGTGGGGACCAGGTGTGCAGATGCGAGCTGTAACGTGGAACATTCAGAAGAGGTGGGAGTGCGATGATGTTTCCCATTAGTAAAGAGAGGATAATAAGTGGGATGTTTTGTGGGGTACCATATCATTAATGTGAATTATATTACATTACATAACATTCATTATTTTGTGATCATTCCTTGGTGAGGATTGGATAGTTAGTATACATGTTAGGTGTTAGTTGTTTCTTTTGTTTTGTCATGAGAGAGTTAGTTTGTTTCCCTCACATGTGAATGTGAGGCTTTGGGTTTTCCACTGAGTGTAATCGTATGCTCACCCAACATATATATAAATTCATTTAGGTTTCTAGGATTATTTCATGGATCATAGTGGGAGTTACTAGCTCAGGAGTTGGTACAGTTGTTGAGTCACTACATTAGATTTATTTTGGTTACATTCCTTTAGATTTTTACTGTATGTGAACTTTTTCATTTTTAATCATGAAGACAGGATGTTTTTGGATTTCATCAATATATATATATATATATTCGAGTTGTTTTGGGGATGATCAATCATGTCTCATGATATTGTTTTAAAAAATGGGAATTCCTTCTATATTGTGTGACTAGTATTCCCTTGGTGAAATTCACCACCTTGGGCCTACTAGAGTAGTTACTCAGGGGTCATTATATCTATTTCATTATTTCCATCCAATGAGGGGTATCTTTTTGAGGGAGGGGGTCACGATAGAGTGACATCATAGTATTTGGTAGAGAGATATGATGGTGTTTGATGTTAGGTATAGAAAGGATTCCATGGGTTGGAAGAAAAAAATTTCAGGTGATCTTGGTTCGTGAAATAGGTAAGGGAATACCGGATAGAACATATTATTCTTGGGCCCTTGTGATCTTATGGAAGGACTGTAAGCCTACTGAACGTCCATGTGAGGCTACACTATTTATAAGTTAGAGACCTTGGAATGGTACATGCATCATAATGACTTGTGTTAATTTTTAGTTTGGGATTCATTGGGAATGTTAAAATGGTTAAAAATGAATGAAAATAATTTAACAAGTTAAAATGAATCTAAAATTCCATTATAAATAGGATTAGTAATTTTCTGGTTTACCTTTTAGTTTTGGATCTCTTTCATCATCCACGTGCATCGTAGGTTGTTAAGGCTCAACATGCCGATTTGGTTGATTAGTGGAGGGTTGATATAGTAGGAGAGGATGACCAGGGGTGTAAAATGTTATGTACTTTCAAGCGGTAGGCTTTTGGAATTTATGAGGGTTGTGTTTCAGACATGGAGATGGAGAGATGGGCCAAGGAGTTTTATATCACCATCACTTAAATCCGGTTCCCGACAGAGTACTACGTTCATTTGGAAGTGAGTCAGATGTGGGGAGCTACTCGTTAGTTGTGGACGAAGTACTTGGTTGATGTTAGGAGGCTGAAAATATGTGGGTTGATTTTGAGAATGAATTATAAGAATAATTCCTTTCATCTACCATGAAGGATGGGAAGATAATGGAGTTACACTCCCTCCAGTAAGGGAGTTTGTCTGTACGAGAGCTATGGATTATGTTCAGGGATCCGATTCATTTTTTCATGTATATCTTTCCAGATGAAATTTCTTGTGAAATAATTATATAGGAGGAACTTCACCATTATATCTAGTATTCAGTTACTCCCTTTATGTTTCTAACATACATGTAGGTTTCGAATGAGGGAGTGATTGAATGGATTCACTCACAATGACATATACCATGATTGATGATCCAATAGGTTTATCCTGTAGGAAATGTTGACAATAGAAGGTTTTTGGAATGAAAAACTTCTTTGTTTTGGCCGGTAGGGATTCGACATCAAAAGAATACATTCTGATTATTTTTTGATAGAAATCATCATGGTTTTAACCTGAATTTGGGAATGATTTGGTTAATCTATGGATTATGTGGACATTATTATAACAAGTAACCATTAATCCGTTCGAGCTCAGTATGGTGGAAGTGGATTGGTTTACTGCCAGCCGAAATAGTATTTGCTGGCCAGGCCAGTTTAGCAGTAGGGGAAATAGGTTCATGCCCCACCAAGGGGATATAGAGTAGGAAGACACTGAACATAGGATTTTCCATATATACCTCAACCCAGGCATGGTCGTGGAGGTGGTAATCAACAAAGGGTCAGAGGAGCTAGGCATGGTCAGTTGCATGAAGAAGAGGCCATATTTCTAGTTGGTCCATAAATCATTAGATGTACGACTAGTTTTATTAGTAACCTGGATTGTGTTTTGTTTTATTTGAGATATTTTCACTTCTTTGTTTCAACCACTCTATCCCATGATCTGGGACTAGACATTGAGAGTATTCACATTCCCTTGGCATTGAGTACACTAGTTAAAGTATAGACTAAATTTTTCGACGTGTTATATGGTGTATATTGACGATGGGACCACATCAGTCTTGTTGGTATCTCTTATTACTAGAAATGATGATATATAATATCATCATTGGCATAGAATGGTTGTATTTAATAAATGATTTCATCGACTAGTTCCTTTAGAGATTTGTGTTTTTAAATACATATGGTTAGTGTGTGGTTTCTGTTGTCGAGCGGGTGTGTTATATGTGTAGTTGGCATGTGGAGCATATTAATTCAATGTTGGATGAGCTACCAATGGAATCAACATACATTGGGATGGTGGAGGTTCCCATATTTTTTGGGGTGTTCTGATATGTTTTACTCAAGGAGGTTGTTACACTACCTCCTTGATGTGTTTTCGAGACTAGGATAGACAAGCAGCTCAGTGCTTATTTGAATTTGATGGATCCCAATCAAATGATACCTTTTGAGTTGTGGAAGATTTGGATTCAGATAGATGATCTAATGATGAAGGGAGTTATCCGACCTGGTGGGTCATTGTGGGGTGCTGCAGTGTTCTTTGAAAAGAAATAGGATGGTGTTATGTGGTATTAAATCGAATACTGAAGGTTCAATTAGGTGATGGTCAAGAACCATTACCATCTTACAATGATTGATGGTCTATTAAACTAGATAATAGGGGAGACTTGGTTTTTTATGATTGATCTATTGTTTTGATATCACTAATTGAGTTTCATGGAGGGTGATATCATGAAGACTACATTAAGGTGTAGGTATGGGGACTCTAAGATCATAGTTCTTTCATTTGGTGATACTAACACAACAATCATGTTTATGGGTGTTATGGAATCCATTTTCTCAGAGTATCAGTATTGGTTCATCATCATGTTTATCACTAAAATCATGATATAATCGAAGTTAGTGGATGTGCATTCCAAGAAAATCAAGACAGTCTTGTAGGTTCTTCGATTACACCGGCTCTATCAAAAGTTTTCCAAGTGAATTTTATGGACATGATATGTGTATTTACATCGAAATTTTGTTTCTCAATAGGGTGTAGTAGTAGACCCATCAAATTTTGAAACATTTTTTTTCTTGGGCATCACCCTAGAATGTGGTAGTAGTTCATAGTGTTCAAGGTCATTCAAAATCTTATCAGAGGTCTGTACAATATTTCTCATGATTTTCTTCTCTATTAATATATCTAAAGAGGAAAGACCATGGTTTTGTTTGTATTGAGAAGTTATAGGAAATGTTGATCTATATGAAGGGTAATTTGGTTAGTGTTCTAGTGCTTTGGTTTCCTGAGGAAGGAGTGATGTCTAAGGTGTTCTATGATGCTTCCTGTATGGTATTAGGATGAGTCTTGATGTAGTGGTGAGAGTTGATCTTTTATAGATATAGAATGATACTCTCCATTATGATAAATATTCCACCAAATATCTAGATTATGCAACGGTCATTTTTTTCTGATGTTGTGGGGTAATTACCTATTTGAGGAGTGCCTTGTGGTCATGGGAGATCACAAGAGTTTGAGGTATATCTTTTCCAATCATGATTAGAACATGAAATAGTGTAGGTGGATGTATTTTCCTTAGGATTATGATTTTGTGATCTCCTACACCTATAGAAATGTAATTTTAATGGTAATTGAATTGAGAAGGAAGTCATATAATTTTATTGTTTGGGACTCTGTGGGAACTTGGAAAATGATGGAGGAGTTGGTTTCCTTGCATTATATGAAGGAGTGTATAATGTTGGAGGATATTTTTTTGAGATGATTGTGATATATTATTTTATAGAACATGTGGAGAGTCTCAATGGGGATACTTGGAGGAAAATATGTTGCACCATCGCGTTATCCTTGGTGATGCTTTAGAGGGATGGTCATAGGATGATAAGAACTGGATGTTGGTCCATGGAAAATTGTTTGTACTGATGGTGATTTTCATGGGAGTCCTTTGGGAGTATCATTACTCACATATAGTGGAAAAAGCAAGAATTTCTATGACGTAGCATGGCTTGAAGATGTATTTTTGGTGGTCCAAAATGATGTGGGATGTATGGGAGTTTGTGTAATGATTCTTAGTTTTTCAGTAGGTGACGGTCGAGAACCATGTTCCCGGTGGTTTATATCAACCCCTGGATGTTCCTAAGTTGATGTGGGATGAACTATTAATGGATTTATTAATATGGTTACCTAGATATTAGGTAGGCTACGGTATAATCTGGTTAGTAGTGTATCAGACAAAAAATTTGGCTCTCTATATAATGATCAAAGAGTCGAGCATATTGGATTCCTCGGAATAGATGTATGTGGTTGAGGTGGTGCAGTTTCATGGAGCTCTAGGATCCATCATCATAGATTAGGACACCAGTTTTTAGTTCTTCAATCTAGAGGGGATTGAAGAGTAATTTTGTACCCAGTTATGCCTCAGCACTTCCTTCC
This sequence comes from Viscum album, assembly GCA_963277665.1. NCBI lineage: Eukaryota > Viridiplantae > Streptophyta > Magnoliopsida > Santalales > Viscaceae > Viscum > Viscum album. The sequence continues at coordinate 1,047,895,900 of OY728141.1, read as the reverse complement.
ACCCGTAGACATATGGGTAGACATAACAGACTATCCAGTCATTAGAGGATATGTGGTGAGCATGAATCTTGGACATTGGTGTAAGTTGGGTAAAATAGTTTCCCTTGAAAGATTTTGATTATAACAATGATTACCACTCTTACATTTCCATGTATTCATTATGATATTTTTACGGAAGACTATTTCCTTCACCTTTGTGATGGAAAAAGATTGGGAAGACATCTGTTCTTGGTACCGAGTTAGTTAAAAAAAATTCAGAAAAGGTTCATCTTGTTCATAAGATGATGAAAGATATTCTATATGGGAAGAAGTCATATGCTGGTCTCATGAGGAGGCCCATGGTGTTTGAGGATGAGGACTACATGTTAATGAAGGTTTCCCCTTAACATGGGTAGGGAAGTTTTGGTATGGGGGAAATCTTTCTCCCAGGACTGTTGGACCCTTTAAGGTGTTGGGAAGAATTGGATATTTTTTATACCATTTGTTGTTACCACAATGGCTAGAGAGGATCCATGAAATCTTCTACGTCTCTCAAATTTGTTGGTATCTTCACGATGAATCACATGTTCTTGATTAGATATAATTGGATATTGAAGATGAATTGAAATACATATAGTGTCACGTGGAGATCTAGTATCATCAGAAGAAGGTGCTACATGGATGAACCATTCCATTGTTTCAAATGTTATGAACGCATGGTGAGTTGGAAGATAGTACATGGGAGTCAGAAGCACATTTTCATGACCAATACCCATTTTTTTAGTTTTTCCTAGTTCTATTTTTTATGATGTAATTCTTGAACCTTATTTTATATGAGATGAGCTAATTTCCCTTGCTTTTTTATGTGCGGTGCACTCTGTGATAATGTCCCGACATGTTAAAAGTGGTGGACCTAACTCCAACTCAAGAATCATTAATTATAACGTGATTAAACCTATGTGGGTGACTCATTGCCACCAAAAGTAGATATTACCTTAACATGGAGGATAGAATTCCATTATTACAATGTTTAAATAATGTGGTTATTGTGATTTAGTGGTGTGTTTTTTGGTCTTTTGGCTTCATGTTATCAGTTCTGGTAATAGATATCAGAGGAGTTAATTTTGGATATGGGGGTTTCCAATCCATATTTCAAAATAGGGTGTATTTTCATTGGAAGTTAATGTTCTTGTTTTTATGTTCAATTTCAAGCATATAAATATACTTCAGGGGTATCTCGCGGGGTGTATTTTCAGAACACTCTTTCATCTGAGCTTGGTTTTATCCTCTCATGGGATTGAATAATTTGATAGGTATCTAAGGAAACAGATTAGGCCATCCATATCCATTAAATTGTGAGTTATTCTATTGTTATAGTGTTTAGAGGAGGCTCAGAAGGAGTCTGGATAAGTATAGTGGCAAAAGGATTGAATAAGGGTGATTACATGTCGTGAAACCCGACTACACAACATGAAAGTCAGTTTCATGTATTATCTAGGAAGTTTCATGCTGTGTAATTATCATACACAACATGATGAATATTTTCACGACATGTAACATTTCAGAGTTAAATAAATAAAATTAAATGAATAGGGGATGCATTTTTGAGTTGAAACATTTTTTTTCCACTATGATTTTTTCCCTCACATTCTCGATGAACCATAGGAACCCTGAGGAATCCTTCATACCGTATTCCTCGATCCTTGATATTTCAATACTGATGGTTGTTTGTTATTGATATGTGATCAATACATGTTGGTTTTCCTCCTCTTTCTCATCAATTTCCTCTTATTTTTCTCTCGAGATTCACTTCTATGATATGGGTTGACTTGATTTGGTTTTTGGGAATTTTTCTTGATATTCTGATTGTACCAAATATGTTGACTTCTGTTTCTAGTTGTTTTTTTGTCACTTATAGGAATTCTTCTTCACCCTATGGTACAGAAATGAGTTCCAAATCTTCTTTAAGTAATGATTTCCCTTATTTCTCTTCAAATTTGCATCACGTTAGAGGGATTTACTTTTCTTCACCTATAGATCATGTTTTTTCCAGGCTAATCAAAGATATTAATTGGTCAATTGAAACAGAAAAGGGTATAGGGATTTTTTTTCATTCCTTGTTTTTTTTATTATGATTGTGATATTTTGAGTTGTACGGGCGAAATGACCCACTAAAAAGGGTGTCCATTGGTGGGGTTTTTGCACACAAAATTGGTTGTATGTTTCTTTATTTAATTTTAAGACTTATATATGGAAATTATCTAATCATTAAAATATAGATACTGATTGGATTCCCCATGTCATTTTTTTTGTGATAAATTCCTAAAATAATTAATTGAAATCCAATAAGTGCCCCCTTTTCTAAATCAATTAATGCGGTAGGCCATACTCTGTAATGAGATGTTTTCAATGGGTGTGTTATCATGCATGGGACAAATGAAAGTGAGGTGTCTATGTTGTCATGCGTGGGATTTATCTTGTTTGTACTATTTAATGTCTATAAGAATGGTTTTGTGATGTGGGTTGCCCTGGGTTGTGTTATGGATGAACATGATGACTATACTTCATCAGGGATATGTAATGGATTCTATGGTTGATAGATTGATTTATTGTGGAATGGATGAGAAGTGTTGCACAATGGGGATGCAATCAGGATATGTGGTAATATATTACTTTCTGTGGTTGTGTGTCAATGAGTATTTGGATTAATGACCTTGAGGAAGGATTTCGATGGTTGGTAAGGGTAATTTGCCCAAAATTCCACTATGTGTGGAATTTTGTGTGTGTTTGTTGTGCTTGGTAGTTGCTCGGATATTAATTGAATAAATGAATAAATAATCGGATAATAATGTTTGTAACTAGATTGGGTGGTTTTATTAATCTAATGATTGTGTGGGTTGTGAATAAAGAATGGTAAAGGTTGATTAAATTGGTTTTTAATTGAAATGATGTTGTGGTGTGATGTGTAGTGTTGTGAATTTTAATCTTGTAGAAAAGTTTCTTGTTTTGTGAGTAGGTTTTTAGTTTGAGAGCACATCAGTTGGGCATGAGTGTTTGGTATAATATATATATGTAATTCTATTTTTTCCCTTTTGATTTCTACATGTATCCCACCCATGTTGAGAACTATGTGCCGAACACCACCATCGTCATGGGGGAGTGTTTATTTCCCAAACATCATAGTGTGAGGATTGATGGTTGGCCACCCTCTCTTATTTTCTCCCTCTTCTAGGTGGTGATTGCCAACGATTCATTGACATGGTTGTGGTTCTAAGGCCCATGTTTGTTCTGGTGAGTTATGTTATCCCATGTGTTTTCAAAATGAGATGAATTGTGCTTTCCTAGGTGTCTTTAGGATTACATGAGTTATTCTTTCCCAGGTGTCTTCGGGACATGGTGTAGGTTTTGTACAAATTATCTGTAGGCGGGATGTGGTGTGGTTTGTGGAACAGTTGTCTGTGGTAGGTATGTGGTGTTTTTTGTGGCCTAGCTATATTTTGGAGGCTTATATGTTAGTGTTTGGAATATTTTTTTGTAGATATGTGATATGGTTTGTAGGGCCCATGTTTGTGTCGGTGGGTTGTGATGTGGTACTTTCAAAAGTGGTGGGAGCACGGGGAAATATTCAATTAGGAATGGGAGGATATTTAGTGAGAAGTGGTGTGAGTTAACCTATCATATTTGTGATTTATATTACCTTACTTGACTTTTTTTATTTGATGAGTCTTCCTTGGTGAGGTTGGGATGGTTTGTAAACCTGTTAGGTGGTGTTTTGTTCTGCTATTTTCTCATGGGAGCATTAGTATGATTCCCTAACATGTGCACAAGAGACATTTGATTTCCTACTGAGTAAACCAGTATGCTCACATTTTGTATAGAAATATTTGTTCTGGGCTTTTAAGAGGATTATGTAGACTGTGTTAGTCATTAATAGATCGATCTTTGAGATGTTTTCTGAGTGTCTGCTTTATCATTTTTTGGGTACTTTTCTTTGGATTTTTACTGTACTTGAACAAGTTCTATTATATGCATGCATATGGGATGGTTTTAACTTTATTATATATATAAATATATGTCATGTAGGTGGATTTTGGAATATCCATCAAATTAATTGATCATGTTTTAAAAATGGGGAAATTCCTTTTCATATTGTGTGACATGTATACCATTGGTGTTAGTCACTGACCTGGGGCCAACATGAGGTGTGACTCGGGGGGGTCATTATCTCCCTTTCTTAATTTCTAGCCTAGTAGGGGTATCTTTATTGGGAGGGGATCTTGAAATATATGAAAAATATTGTCCCTAGGAACCCATCATTAATACCTAATCAAAATCACATATGTTTTTTCCATTACAAACAATCCAAGTACAAGCCTTACCTTTAAAAAAACCTCAATATCACCTCTACTGAATTTATTCCATATTTCAATGTATCAAAATATTCTTCACATATCTAAAAAAATATAACATTAGGAAAATCCCTCTCACTATCTCCCTCAACCACCAAACATTCAAATTAAAATAAATCTAAACAATATTTATATGATCATTTGGTTTTCAAACATTTTCCCTTAGGATAAGTCAATCACAATCTACTGATCATGGGATAATATCGTACCCCTAATAAAAAACAAATGAAATATAATTTTACAATGGAATTATCTTACTCTATGTCCCACACAACTGTAGATACTTAACAATTATAATCGGCACAAAAATACAAGACACCCACCCTAGTTTCCTATACATATAAAATGGTCAGAAGCCCAAAAGGGTCACAATAATACTATGATACAAAGTGACACATCAAAATGTTATGGGAAAAACCTAATTTAGGTAACCACATGTAGAATCCTATTATCTTGAATATCCACACAAATTATAGAGAAATAAAATGACCACTCTTTGTAGACTAAAATATCCATGCATAGAGCTATGTTATAATATAAGGGATACTCCCTTCAAAGGTACTCAAATGTCTTATAATTTTTTATTTATATTTTAATTTCATTCTTATAATTGAAGAATGATTGATCATAAAACCAAACCAAAATTTCATAAATAAGTCACTCTATTGATCCCTATTTACTACACTATGTCACATGTCATTATTCCATGATATAACCATTCAATGTTTTTTATATTCCACAATCTATGTTTTGGTTTATATAATTACATTTACATATTATAGAGGAAAAAATAAAAGTATCCTTTGAGATATTTATTTTTCCAAAAAAGAACAATTTAATAATTCATTTATACATGTTTATTAACTATAAGTCCCCATAGGATTTGATCAAGTAGTATTCCACAATAAATTTATACTTATATGATACCATATAAATGGTATCTGATACAATACATAACCATACCCTCTTAGTCATTTAAAACTACTAGAGGATATAAATTTACAATAGACATCATATATATGAAATAGGTAAAAATGAACATATATGAATCCCATTTATCTATGAATCACATGAAAAATATAGATGGAATATAAATCCTATGTTACTAGCATAATTCTTGTACAAACACAACCTATTGTCATACCACCGAAGTGTAAGAATAGTAAAAATAAAAAACTCACACCAACGTTCATCAATAAATTTGTAAATAAATCATTAGTAAAATAGAAATGTAATAATTTCAATTCAAAATATCATAAACATAGATATTTCCACATACGTAGTGTTGCATCTCTATGTAATTAGATCATTACCAATCTATAACAACATCAATGTGTCCAATATACCATTCCAAAATATTGATATAATTTAAATAGTGGTGTGATAACAATTTGTTACATCCCACCCCATTATACCACTAATTGGGTACCATGACAATGAATCATAAATGACCTCAATAACACCTCGTTGTAGTCATTATGTTAAAGAGTAGTTTTGATAGCTCATGATGGTAATGTGGGGAAATTATTCAAATCGCACCAGAGTTCAAAAAATAAAATAAACTAAATAAATCAGATATCGAAGAATTGATAAACATAAAAATAATGATAGAAACTGATAAAATAATTCATTAAAAAATGTAATAATAAATTAATTTTCTATACGAACCATAACATATCCACAATTGGTAGATCATAAAAAAATATTTAAATTTAAAATACAAAACCATTCCCTAGAGACTATTCCCAATTGGTATTGAGTCCTTTCAGGTCCCATCATCCATAGATCATCCTATAGTATCGATCTAAAACTAATAAACCTATTGAATATCATTAAATGTGTTCTTAAAAATAGTAAAATTTCTTGTTCTGGTAAAAATGAATCATGGAATACTGAGTAGAATTTAAATTTATCTAAACAAGCCACAACCAATAGTGTCCCAAAAATAAACCGGATTATAAAAATATTCATGAAAAAGTGATCAAGGAATGAACATACAAAAACAAAAATTAAAACATAAAAATTTATCAGCAAAAAAATATGAACCCTAGATCTTATGATGATACTTTGGAATGATATATACTTGCTCTGGATAGTGTTGGGGTGTCTCTGATCATTTCATGTTGATCATTCCAAACTAGCTCCAACTGGGGGAAATATAACCATCCATATACAATAAACAAGAACCCCAGTGTAGTATACCCATCCATAGAGACCAAATAAGCCTACATATAGGCCAAACTCACCCAATATCCATCGATCAAAACCATCATACATATGCAGGTAGGGTTTACCCCTTATCCCACAAATACATTCAATGTCCACCTGAGGGATGTGATTATCATGGGTTCGTTGAGAAAAAAATTATAAAATACATTAAAGGCATATATAAAAAAAATATTTCAATATAAAAATGAAGACAAAAATTTCACCATTTCCAATAGTGAAAATAAAAAGTTACATGACATAAGAGATCATTTAACATTTACCAATGGATAAAAAATCAAATTACTTATACTAAAAACCATATCAAAATAGAATTTTTAGTTCTATATGCTATTCCCATTTATTTTATTATTTAAAAAATTTCATTCATATTATAATTTCCAAAAACAATTCTAGAAAATATTTTCAAAATAATGATTGTAAATTAAAATTTATAAAAAATAAAAAATACATTGCATCCATACCATTTCACATTTCAATTTAATATTATTGAAGGTTTTAAAATTATATTTCCTATAAATAAATTCAAACAAAATTTTCCATTTAATGAATTAAATTATGTTTCTTAATTTACTAACATCAGTACCCTATAAGGTAAAACCTATTGCAAAATTACTCAAAATAGAATGAAAATTTTTAAAAATTTAAAGGAAACTAATTGAAACATTCATGTAAGTGAAACTAAATCAAATAATTTTCTAAAATTTTAATTATATACTGTAAATTTATCATGATAACCCCATAAACACATTCAAAACAAGGATGAATGAGTGGGTAAATCAAAAGGACCACCAACCATAAACTCATACTGACCAACTCACGAAATATCGACATTCAATTTAGGATGATCTGATCATAATTTTAAATGCATAAGATTAAAATATAAATAATGGAATAAATATATAAAATATGTGAACCAACATGATAGTGAAAAAATTATGATAGAGAAATGAGTAATGATATTTATACCCCAGCTCCCAGACTCCATCAATGACAAGAAAATCTATTCTTAAATGAGGGAGGAATATCTCTATGGATGGATGAGGTATAATGGTAGGGGGTTTGATTCTAAAGGAAAACAAAAATTAATTTTATACATAATCCCCAAAACCATATTTTACATAAAAACCAAAATAAAGTTCCCCAATATAGGTTTTTATAATGTGAATCAAGGATTTTGGGGGTGATTCATTTAGCCCAAACACCCTAGGATACTTCCCATGACTATTAATAGTGTTGAAGGATTTATCAATCAATGAATCCTACCTAAAGTTATAACGTAGATATTGGTTCCTCTTACTTTACTTGATCTATCCCCATGAGATCCTTAATTTCCTCCCTTATCAAAAAATGAGGAGTTTACTCATGTATTAGATATAATATATAATATCTATACCATGAATTAGAATTAATGTTTTACACTAGAAAGGAATGTGTTGAATCCCTTATCACTAATCCCCAAATACCCCACATTATTATAGGAAAGGTATCAATAAGTGGGAAACAAATTCTCACCGAATGGATTATGATATTTTGTAACTTATAGAAGAAGTGATAAGAACCTAACCCCTTGAGATCTATGGTGAAACCATAAAGATCTTTCCATACATACCACTTAGTAATAGTAGAGACCAAAACCCTTATCACAATCCAATATTTCATAACTACCATGACATCATTACAATAAATTCTCAAATATAAAACATTCCAAAATCAAATATTCATATACCAACCTCATGATTCTAGAAGAAATTTCACCTCAAACAACACTTCTTCTCCTCAACAATATATTGGAATCCTCTAACAACATGAAAACACAATGGAAGTAATCTTGATAAAATTGAAACATACAATATAAAACATTAAAACTATTTTAATACTTGATATTTTTACCAAAGAACTAAGATATAATGAATCGGGAATACATCGACCATATTTATAGATAATGATCGAGAATATCTCTATAATAATAACATAATAAGAAAATAATTTGAACAAGGTTTATAACCATGATATTTCATTTATCCTCAAATAAATTTGTAATGGTTAAACATTATATCTATGTTGAAACCAAATATCAAACAAATAAAGATATTTTTCTTTCATCTTTGAATACAACTATCAAGTAAACTTCAATAGAAAATTTTTATACATATAATATATATTGGGGGATATAATGAATATGAAACACTTTCTCTTGATGTTCCTTAATATTAACATGATTCTTCTCCAATGTTTTATTGTATTAAATACCATTATAATTATAATAAATTAAATTTAAATATTAAAAAAGATATTGGAAAACCTACAAACATGAAATAATTCATCAATACAACTAATCTATGGGTATGATTCAAATGATAAACAACAACTCAATCTTCTAAAAAACATCAAAATTGCAAACACATCTTGGAGAAATACTACATGTATTATTGGTCTTCCAGTACCCATGATGAATTGATACCATTAATAAAAGAATAACTCTAATTAACAACTCTTTATGTCTTCAATTTTTGTCCACATTGTAATAGTGATGATCTCATGACACCTTAATTTTATTTGTTTATCAAATGCATCATTTAAACCTTTCTCTTCCATAATTGTTTTCCAACAACAACAGACTCCCTAAAAATAGTATAATATAATGAATATCATAAAATGAATCTATATAATGCATTAAATAAGGCGTTAACTATGGTAGGGTGGAAACTATTAATATAAGAAAACTCAACTAAGGTAAATTGTCTCACCCACGAAACCCCGGAATCTGCAATTCATGTATTCCACATGTATTTTGAGGTTTGTATAGTATTACCTATATAATAATTTATTTTAAGATGAAAATAAGTGATAAGGAATTTCTATGAGCCAAATGATTGATGAATACCCTACAAAACCTACTGGTAATTATAGTTCATGATGAAGGATGATTATTATTGAAACCCTACCATGCCTCAACATTTCATCTAGATACTACCTCAAGAAATTACACTTTCCAAAACTCATTCATTTCCTTGAAATGATATCATTTTTTCAAGAGATCTAAGATAAACTGTATACAATCACATACTGCATATAATCAAGGAAACCCATTATTGAAGTCTATAAAGATTCCTAGTTACTTACACTATATAATATGAGGAGGAAAAATAAAGCCTCAAAGAATATGTCCCTCATCTTTCACACTATGGAAAATGAATGACTGTGAAAAATATATACCTCAGATACCATTATCATATAAATGAAAAATGACCCGCATTGTCTGATAAAACATATCCCCAAAATAATATAACACCAAGGGTGAGATATGGAACCACTAGGGAACCAAATCACACATCACCAAAATAATGAAGAGCCACCCAAAAGAAAAACCTAATTTTGACATCCTTATAATATAAATTAGGTAATTTTATATGATAAACATGATCACATTAAATCTCTACCATGGTATCAGACCAATGGACTCCTCCACATACAGTACCAAATACCATTGAATTTCTATATAATAATGACATCAAATACCAAAAAAATATCCCATAACATGTTTAGTTTTAGATAATTTATCCGTCACCATCCCAACACCCTACATTAATCACAAGACTCAATCAAACAACTCCAATAGAAAATACAACCCAAGGAATCATCCAAAAAATTTCCTTTCCCTAGTTTAATGAAAATCTCATTGACATTATTCTTCATGAATTCCATAATCACCTCTTTTGAAAATTGAAATTCATGTAAGAAAAGATATATATCAAACAATTATCTTCTATATAGACTTAATAGAACTTACCAATGAGGAAAGTATATCATATATTAATATAAATTACCAATGTATAATTATCTAGATAATGGATAGTTTAGTTATATTTTTAATGTTATGAAATCTAATTGATATAAGAGATATCCAATTTCTACTACATCTGAAAACAACCTAGACTAATACATAATTCATCACAACAAACTTCAACCATAATACCTTACTATGTAAACATAATGACATGTTCAGTGGGAATATTCAACCTTAAATGTGCAAAATTTGCATAAAACCAGTCATTACATGTGACAAAATGTTCCTTACTTGTTAAAGTTATCATAATAGTCTGAATCTGAAATAATTCAAGTAAAACCCTCATAAAGTAGCATGTATGATGATGTAAAATTTACACTTCTAAAAAATTATTATTTGATTTTATAAAAATCCATATAAATCATCACTATATCAATGCATACTCTATTCCAACACATACCATTTCCAATTAAATGAACCTATAATGAACCAAACATACACTTTCAGTACTTAAAAAAGATATGATAATGCTGAAGAAATCCCAAAATAACTCATGGATTAATTGTATAGCCTAACTAAGATATAAAATTCACCATGAATTTATAGATAAAGAACACCATGAACTAATCCAAAATATTATAGAATTTATAATTCATCACTCCTATGAACATAGTTTCCAAAATAATAATTCAAAAACACATCATGATTACATCATAATTCCCCAAATAACATTTCATTTTTTTCTTTTAGATACTCACTTATATAAATCACATATGACTATATAAGGATAAGAAATATATATTCATGGAAAATCTTCATCAATTCATATGGTTGAACATATCATCATTCCCTGAATAGGATAATGATTAATTAATGTCAAATAATTCAGGATATGATAATCAATATATGAAAACATACTACGATCCACATTCTTCATAAATAGATCAATAGTATCATACACAACACATTAGGATAAATTAATACTGTATTCATGAGATCTTCCACCTGAATCAAATTCTCCAGCAACTAAGAATGTGCATCCTATATAAGGAATTTGATATTGGTGAAACATAAGTATAAAACTCTATCCCAAATATGATATCATATAGAGGGTGTAAAACCACAACCTAATCAAGCAATACATCAGGTTAATCTTATAAAACATAGGTAAGAATTATTAGATGATCCAATACTAAAGTAAACATTCTATCATCCAACAGGAAATATAGATATTAAACATGAACATGGCTTATCTAAGAGTCACATTAGAAAACATAAACAACCTACATTCCATCACCATCATATAATACAATGTTCCTCCTTATGAAATAAAAAATTAATTTAAAAAATACATAAATCTGTATCATTGATGGTTTCATGTGTATTTGATTATAAATAATGAAATTCTATTTAAGGATGATACTTCCATACCATTAAATCGCAATCTATGTACACATAAGACATGATTACTCATCCTATAACTATAATAGTCATTTCCAATGGGATTAGTATCCTTCATCATAATTTCCCAAATTAGGTAATATGGATGGTGAAATGATGGATTATTTGGCCTCAAAATCAATCAATGAACAAAACCAGGTAGAATATAGAATATAATACCTCCCACAATGTATTAATATCCATGTGTTTTGATCTCTTTGCTTTGTATTTGTCCATTACAATCCCCATGACCTATAATCCCTTATGGGGTCCTCTATTAACGTTTATCTCTACACAATTTACCTAAACATTTGGGGTATTATATTCAATAACTATTCCAACATCATCCCATATCTATTATTCAAAATATATAAAACCATACTACAACTTCTTCTATATAGGGTACCACTAAAATAATTGTTCCATAAGAGAGATAAAATCCCCATTCTCACAATCTATGAATGATAGTAACTTCCTCTTGATATGGTCATGATATATATGTATAAAAAAATGTTAATTCACCTATTGGAAGGGGTTGGGGAGCTTTTTTCCAATGTTAATCATAACAGAAAATAATAAATCGTACTCTTTTATATATTAATATTCTAAACCCAATAAAACTAAGAACTTCATTCCATATATCTACTATATGAATTTTCCAAGAGGGTACCCTACAAAAATGTTCAATTTTTATTTAGCACCCTCTTATTGACCTTCACGTTCTACAGTACCTCGATATTGTAAGGAAACATGAATGGGTGACAAAATTCTCGATCCCTAGGAAAAAAATCCTCCATTAAAATTCCTTCCATAAAACACTCAAGTAGAAGATGATCTGAGTCATAATGAAAGTGGTTTATATAATATATACTAATCTATGTCACAATAGATGTACAATAGTATAAAGATAAAATATCCTACAAAAAACTACCATCACAGAAGATAAATGATAAAGAACAAGAAAATGATCAATAAACCTCCCAAAAAATTAGTAAACTCTCAAAATATATAAATAAAAATAACCCCCACTACTTATCATTTACATGTGTAATAGTAACTACCAATGAAATATAATTTTCCTTCTATGAAAATATCAAACACATAGTAGTCTCCACCTCCTACAACTAAACCTCAGTCCCCTGATTTGGAATGAACCTATCTAACTATTACAGAGCCTAGATCTAAAACTATAAAAGTTTTTCCCTTAGTGAATCATAATTATAAACTTATACAATATAGAAATTTGTCTATGAATCATGTTAAACATCTATTTCACAAATCCGACAGAGATGTTGACCTATATCCATTCAAAGAAATGGGGAAAAATAGGGACTCTTTAACACATAAAATGAAATATATAAGGTAAATAAGTTCATTTAAATTAAACAGAATATACATTTTATACCCATTTCAATCATGGGAATGGAAAATCATGATTCATATTACAAAACATGGTCCCTTAAATGAAAATAATATCACATTTATTACCATGTTATGTTAATATAATATCTTTTGGTCAGATCATAGGGGTCCTGAAAATCATGTGTCTTAGTTGGTTTCCCATTCATACATCTCATACTATATCTAGATAATACAATTTCACTACCAACCTAGGAGATCCCCATATATCCATATATCTAAAAAATTATTTATTTCTCGTACATAATAATTGATAACAATTTTATATGACTCTGCATACCCTCTATAGGTACCACTCAAAACCCAATAATAATGATGGGATCACCCTAAAAGTCTTCCTCTAGTAGAAAAAATGTTGAAGACTAATATAGATAGTATTGAAGGCATAAAAACCTGGGTAATCATTTTCAATATATATATTTTATTAAAAGAGAAAAGATGTCATCCACCAAAAAAATAAAAAGTAAAATAATCATAAAAAATAATAAAAAATTTTATTTTTATAAAGAATTTAATATTAATTAAAATATAATGAAAAATTTCTTAGCAGTAACCATGAAGTTTAATAACTCCTGAATAACAACTATGCTCTTCTAAATTCTAGTTTAATCACCAAAAAATTCCTTCAGACCTAAATCAATTATATATATATTTTTCAAGAATACAAGTATACTTATTAGGATCCAACTAAAAACTACTCATGTATTTGTGAATGGAGAATACAAAATCCATGTGAATAAAAAATGAATACAACCAGTCTCATAAAAAAGAGATATTATATCCCATGTTCACTAAGGATCTCCTTCCAAGTAACATATACATATATTATTATGTATAATATATATATATATAATGTACCTTGAATCACTTCCCCTTTGGGTTTTCCATCTCACAATCGAATGCTGAATTTACTATTCTAAAATCCCTTCTATAAGTTCTCATACTCCTTGTGGACATATTCTTTAGCCATATATCATCCATCACCTATTGCACACATATCTCAATAAAATATCTTCACATCGAAAAAAATGAAAAATGAAAAATATATCATAACTCATATATCATTTTTTATACCTCAATAAATCAAATACCAAAAAAAACATCCACATATAGAAATTGTATTCATTACATCAATAATAGATGTATATATTATCACCTATAGCTAAAAAAGTTTTTATAGACATATATGGTAAAATTGGGATCCACCATATCATATGAGAAAAATACCCTATTTTAGACACAATTATGGTCTAAATAATTTTATATATTATTAAACAGACTAATAAAAAGATTCAAAGTGGGGGAATGTTTTTATGTGTTGCCTTTACAGCCTTGATATTAGGGAAGACACCCAAAAACCAATTCACGTTGGAAAGATTTTTTTGGACGACATAGTTTGTGGAGCATAGGAAATCTAAAAATCCAATTAAAAATAATTCACACTACTAACTATTTAAATTATTTATCCACATAATAGACTATAGTTATCATCCAACATGACACTGAGTTTCAACATTTATAGTGTAGGAAATGAGATTTCCTATAATTCCAAAATAACCAAAGGAAAAAATATCATTACTCAATTTTTAGGAAATTATATTATTTCCAATAATTTATTATCCGCAATAAAAAAATTAGGTTAATAATTTCCTCCTTTCATGAGAAAACATGCTTCCATAATCCATATTTCAATATCATAATTATTCCCCATGATCATAGATGGTTAATCCAAAAATCAAATGAGTTTATTTTTAATAAATTTCATTATAATAATTTACACCAACAATTTGGTATAATTTAAATTAATTTTCCATTCTATAATCTATGTACACAAGGAACTGATCTAAAAGACCATATAGATACGGTACAATTAGTTCATAGGATAATTACATAAGGTATGTGGATATCATGAAAAAAACCTATCATTAAAACCAATCATTAAAATAATATATATGAAAAGATAGGCAATACCATCTATTAATATACACTAATGATATAATAAATGACTTAATGAAATACAAAAATAGTAATAAATAACTCTCAACAAGTCATATCTAACTAGACATTAACCTCATCTCATATGAGAGGTAACTAGAATTCCCCACATTAATATTATTTTTCCCATCCATTTCCTAACATCACAATCATACTAAATCCCACTCTTAAAAAATAATTCTGTGATTCCATCAAATATCAAATTATATATATATATATATATATATAAACTGGTGTATTTTTAGAATAACCATCATAAAGAGAATCGAACACCATAACTTCATGAAATAAAATTTAAAGAAAATAATTTTTTCTCATAAATGAACAAAATAATTATTACTACTAAGAAAACTATCTCCATTATCATCATAAATTAAATAATAAATTATATATATCATTCTATAATATTCAATATAAAATTCAAAGTTTACAATAACTAAGATGAAAACATAAACCATCCTTGATAAATAAAATCCTGCTTAACATATTTTTATGAATAACACTAATCAAATTAACATTCCACTATAATTATTCCTTTTAACATTCCATATTTATATTTTTTGAAAAATTTAATGCATATCAATCCTTCCATAGAAGTGTATAAATCCTAGTAATATTTTTAAATTTTCTTTGGAAGGTATCAAGTCATATCCAATCATGAGATAAGACAGATGTTATCATTTCATCAATGTCCAAATTTATTTCCTCCTTGAATTTTTGGATTATTATCTTCATTAGGTTGATTCCACCTTTACTCAATGGTTATATATCATATTAATCATCATGTAATATATGAGAAGGTATTTTTCTATAATCCACTACGTTCCTGAATTACATTTGGAATAATCTGAGAAATAATGTAAGAAAATACATATATATGTAATCACCTCTCATGTGAGTAACTCACTATCTATACAAATATCATACCCCTAGGAATCCATCATCAATAATTTTTATAAACCACAAGAACATATCCACCCCCATTATATAAAAAAGAACATGATATTGATAAGAACCAATTGATAAGTAGTAAGTGTCACCTCAAATAAATAATTGGCCAACATCTAGAAGTTAGTGGATGAAACCATGAAAAGATTGAATACAATATTTGAAAAGTATCCTCTAGTATTATAGGATTTTAATTATAATATAAAAGTAAAATAAATATGAAGATGGAACTAAATTTATTCAAGTATTATATTAAATGAAACTACGATGTCAAACTCTTATCTATGATATATTAGTTACCAATTTAATAGAAATCATGGAGAATCATAGAAATAAATACCAAAAAGAGTTCCACTCCAGCCTCACTCTAGAATAAATGATTAAATATCCATGCCTCCCACTATTTTAAAAAAAATGTCCAACCCTAATCCTACAACACAAATAGAGGTTTATAAGGATTATAAAGAGACTACATTATAATTATCCGCGAATAGTCAGAGAAAATGACTCAACCATTGAGACAACACAGCACAAACTATGTTCTATGGTGTAACGAACACTGAGAGTGATTTGATGAGAACAAGACCACTACCTCTCAAGAGTTTATCACTAATAACTACACCAAAACTAAAAATTATTTGTTATATTGATTAAAAAATCATCACAATAAAACACATTTCAAGGACCATAAGAACTATAGAAGACCATATCCAAACATAAATATAATGGAACAATTTATAACCTCCCCCGTAGAAATTGAAATTTAGATCACAACCCAGTTTATGTTATTTATCAGTTCACAGACTCTTCCGACCAACCTAATACACAAAGAAATGGATCAAGAAAAATATGACCGTTAAAAAATCACTTCAGGTTCCAGTAGAAATGGTAAATCTCAATTGGTATTTTATAAATTTTATTATTTTTGAACATTAAATATATATTATGGATGGAGATATGATGTATCAAGACTTAAGGGGAACATTATAGGAATAAATGATAAATTAGAAATAGTTAGTCAAGTTTGGTTTTTTCTTGGTGGTTTCTTCAGGCCACTATGGCAATTTTCAAGATTTATATCTCAGGAATGATGAAATTTTATTATCTTTAGATCATGAAATATATTTAATTACATTTTATTAATAATTTACATTATTAAAAAACATGAAAATTCATAAATGAAATAGAGTTTAACTTTCTTGATAAATATTAATAGTGAAAATGGGAATTTAAAAAGGGAAAATAATTTTTTTTATTTGATAAACATATTAAATAAATATTTTACAAAGTACATTTATATGAATATGTTCATGTTTTTCATTCATATAAGTAAAGATATTTGATAAAAAAGAATGCACAAGTTAATTTATATTGTGATTGATTTCACTGTAGGTTTTCATAATCATGGGTCTTGAGTGTTAGTGTTAATAGTTATATTCCCATTAAATTGGATATGAATTAATTATTATTGGATTAAAATATTTACTATATATCCTGGGAGAAATGATTTGTTCTTCAACAATATAATTTTTTCAATATCGATAGTCTACTTGATGAAATGAATGTCGATTATTTTGTTAGTCCATATATAAAAACTTAATGGGTATAAATTTTCTTTGGTAAAAGTATTTTCTGTTTCTAATGATGCCATATAAAATTATTTATGTAAAATTTATTTTATTTTGAAGAGAAATTATGGTTTACGAATTTATATTAGTGAATGAATAAAATTTCTATGGTAAAATGATATGGCTAGAAACCGATTGGTAAAACTAAATTATTTATGATTTATAAATGGTATTTAATATTTTCCATGATTTTCAATTTTAAGGGATATTTTAAAAAAATTATTTTTGTAAAATGGTTTTTGTTGTCAAAATTTGTATTTTTATATTTATTTGTATTTGTGGTGGTAGAGATCATAGACCATACATTCCATTTCTTGAGAATGAAGGTAGTATTAGATGTTTTCGATCATTTACCCTTAGTTTTAAAGGGATATTTATTCATTATTATGTTTTTATAATTATCATTATAAAATTTTGAGGTAAGATTAAATTGTTTTCAAAATGAAATTTCATGAAAAATATGATTTTAAGTTGAAAAAAATTACCATTAAAATGATAAAAGTGTATTGGAAGGATTCGTAAAATTTTCCAATTATAAAACATTAAAAAACTATTAATTTAATGTCTAATTTTCAGAGATAATATTCATTTTTTTAATTGTTTTGGTAGTATTTAAAAATTAATTGTTTTAAAAAATAGTACTGATATCAAAGTATATTAATTATCCTTCAGTAATATGATGGTATTTTGTTCAATTTAGACAAATATAGTGAATTGGAATTAAAATTTTGTGTTTTATAAAATGGAGTGGATTATAAATATGTTAGTTTAAAATGATTTTAAACACATGACATTATTTTCGAATGATTTTTTTTGGAAATTATAAAAGTATTCGAGAAAGTTTAAAAATGATTTAGGAAAATTTATGTTATTAGATAAATACATTCATGGGGATTTTTTTAAATGAATATGGTTATATTTTTTATTTACCATTATTATTCAATGATTAAAATATCGTATAAAGATAATATGATTTATAGAATAATGTTCTTTTAGTATCTGGTCAGTCAGCCTATGGTGGAGGTGGATTTCTCTATTGATGGATATTTTTCGAGGGAGGTTTCTTCTAAGAATGTGTGAGTATGATCAAAAATATTTCTTGTCTACTTATTTTGTAGTGAAACTTTTCAAGGAATATTTTTAATATATATAACTAAATTTCATGTCTATTAATACTCTATGGTCGAAAACGAGGTTTATTGGGACATAATGGCATGTGATGACCCAAATTTTTTTTATGATTATATTTTAAGATCATTTAAAAATATTTTTTCACATTGAGTTATGTTGGGTGAATAAATTATTTATTTAAAAAAATATATGTTTTCAATTCTTTTAATGGATTAATAATTGTAGGGACATTTGTAAATATTTATCTATTATGTTAAAGTTTCTTATTATGTTGGTAAAAACAATATTGATTGAACTAGAGATGTTTCCACTTCTATGGTTTTCGATAACCCATGGTTTTAATGATGTGTTATAGGTTTTTATTTTCTTATTCATAGATGATGGGATGTGGTGGTTCACAACTCATGAGGAATAAAAGAAAATGGGTTATTCACAATGGGTTGTACACTGCCAATGTAATAATGAACATACTAAATTATTATATTACTGTAAATATATACTAGGAAGTAATTTTCAAGGATAAAAGTATGAGTGTTTGGATTTATACATGGTTTTTGGAATATAAATCCTTTTCCAGGTGTGTGAGTATTTATTTTCAATAATTAAAAACAAAAATCAAACATATATATCATTTGAGGAATTAATAGATGTTATAGTGTTTTATATGTTTTAATAATATTTATTTATAAATATTGGAGATGAATGGTGCTTATCACATAGGGTTTTAATGGATCTTTTTTATCGAATGAATTATATTTTCATTTATGTTATACAACAGAATAAGTGAAACATTCCTTTCAAAAAAATATACTTGGTGTATGTTACAAAAATTCAAATTGGCATATGTTACACGAAACACTGACTTAGTGTACCTTACAAGGAACACCAACTTGTTTTATGTTATGAACAACCTCAACTGGGTGAACGTTACATGCAACACTAATGTTTCTATGAAAAATCATTTTATAATAATAATTATTTAAATGAGATAATTATAACCAAGATGTTAAACATAGTTATATGAATATTAATAACATATTTTAAAATATTTATTATAATATTTTTATATTTATAAATATTATTGATAATTAATGTTATAATATTTTTGGTAAAGTCTTTATATGTTTAAAATTATTATTTTATCAGATGAACAACTTTTAATGTACTTCTATAAAAAATATTAAAATTAATTTTATACATAATTCGAAATTTAATTTGATAAAATAAACATCATTTTCAAATTTTTAATGTATACATTATCGTAGGGTGAATATTTATGATTTTTCTGAGAAACATCATTTTTGGATGAATAGTGGAAAATACAAGAATTTAATTAGAAACTAATTTTCAAATAATTTATTTATAACATTATATTAAATTTTAATTTGTTGTAAACAATTAATTATATAATATGTTTTTAAAATAATCCTTTTTATGTCATTTAAATCAATTTCACATTGAAATTTGATAGAAAAACATAACAACCTATTGAAGATTATAACCCAAAAACCATTCATTATGGACATGACTGTGGGATTAAATTGAAATTAATATTTACCAATTATTTGATTGGAATTTGAAAAAAATTATTCCATATTTTATATCTAAATAATATATAATGTATAATTAGTTCAATGACGTTTTATATTAAAATCATTAGTACTAGTAATTAAAATTAATTACACCGATTAATGTATAATTATGATTAACTAATGGATGAACCTTAATCTAATGGTCCAATGTGGACAATACAATATTCTCTAATCCATTGGATGGACATATTTATACCATAAAATAAGTTTTATATACTTTTTATTATTATTCTATCCACTCACAACATAAATAACTTGTGTGTAATTATGTCTTCAAATATTTATAAGAGTGCCACTCCTCCTCCGCTATAAAAAGGGAACTTTCCTCCCACTTCCTTAGACCACTCATTCCATTTTTTAGAAATATATCTTCAAAAATAGCTCCAAAAAATTCCTCAATTCCTCCTTATTTCCTTAAATTTTTTAATGTCTTCCAAAGAAGCCTTTTGGCATGAAATAAATAGAGTTACCTGGTTAATTGGCAAAGTCTTCCTTGAAGCTACATTCTTTTATTTTCTTTCTCTCCACACTCCACTCTCTTTATTCCATGATCATATAAAAAAATAATATAAAATATTTTATTATGTATTTATTCTAAGGGTTCTACCCGCACTTGTACACACTACCATTTAATGGGTAATTAACATATTGTGTGTCTATATGACGATCTATTGCCTTACTGAACAATCACTGTTCATATTGCCTTACTACCTCTCATGGTGTACATTATGAGGGAAAATCAGATTGTATATGTCATATATTTTATTTATTAGGTATTTAATATTCATTATTACCTTAAAACCAAGTTTATCATTTTTTACTTTCCATTTTGAGTAAATCTGATAATTGCATTTGTAGAAGTGTGGGCCACCTCCCACTCAAAACGATTTAATTCATTCTTACACTGCATGAAATATATTAAGGATGGATTTAGTGAGTATATATTATATATATGATATAATAAATATAATTTTATTATGATATATATACATATATATATACATATATACATATATTCCCTTTACTTTCTTTCTTTCAACACGTTAATTTAACCAAAATAGCATTAATGTGTACATATGGAATATTTTCACCTCGAATTGTGTATTAAATTTCACACATATATATTCAATATATTATTATAATAAACATATATTTAATATAAATCATATATATATATAGCATAATGTGAATTTTTTAAATCATGGTATAAGTATATGGACCAAAGATATTATAAATTTAGACACATGAGAAGAACAAAGCGAATATTTCCCAAAGTGAAACCTTAACATAAGATTATTAACAAGTGGGTAATATAAGTATATAATAAAACCATGTGTGGTATTATTATATAATAATATTATTATTTAATTTATGTATAATAAATTTATATTTATTTTATAGGTTGTTTGAACATGCACGATGAGAGTCAGGACATAAGGTTTGAGAATTTCCCTCACTTTTATTTTCCTGAGATTCGTGCCTTAATCACCACTAACTTCTTTTGTGGGGAATATGTACTTAAAATGAATTTATAATATGTATATTATAATTAATATTATGGTTCTTTATATTTCCATTTTATGATATTTCTTTCATTGTGTTTATGTATCAAAGGTTACTAAAGCAGCAAAATAGTTCATGTCTCAAATTGACTTCATCGAGACTCATGTTTTGTTATGCCCATAAATTATTATTAAGGGTGTATTATATCATGAATATCAATATAATCATTAAATTAAATGATTCATGTAATTTTCCTTTCATAAATATATATTATGACCCCATTTTTTCAAGTTTAAATTTTTTATTGAAACAATCTCATCGCTTTTTGAGGTTGTTTATGATTATGCTTCAAATAATGAAATCTCATGATCCATCTATCAAGAAGACTTATTATTTTTATTGAAATTTTATGATTAAATATATACTCATGTATTAGTAACATTTTATACTCTTTGTTCCTTCATATAATGTTTATATGTAAAATATGATCGTGCCTCACATCGGTCGAGCTTATTTTATTCAAAAGCACCTTTTCCAAAATAATAATTTTTTTTCAAAATATCATTGTAGAAAATTTGTAGGGAAGAGTTATTTTAAAAATGTTTTATTATTTTTAAAAATATTCATTTACAAGTATTGAAAACTAATTTTAATGAAAAATGTTTAAAAAAATTATGTCTTAAAAAGAAGTTCTCGATGATGAAAAGACATTTTTTAGGAAATGTTTCTTAAATATTTTTCAATATTATTTCCCATATAAGATAACATACATTGGTGTTACTCATTACATTATAAGGAAATTATTCAATGTTTACATTCATTTTGTTTTCTATAAATGGATTGTGATTTTATGGCATGATGTTTTGAATTTTTTTCCCTTTCATGGGTTATATTCTTTTTAAACCCACTTTTTTTCATGAGTTATGTATATGATTAAAATATTATAAAACCATAACTTTTTAAAATATGTTGATATGATTACATGGTTTATAAAAACCATTTAATTTCATGGGTTATGATATTATTTATATAATCATGTTATATATGTATGTATAATTTCACTATTAGATGGATGAGACCTATATTTTTATCCAATGAATTATGTAATGATTTATATATCATGTGATTGAATAAGATGTTATTGGGAGTGATCATTGTTTACTAATATGTCCATGGGAGCGATCCCTGACAACTAAGATGGTATGAGGAGTTAACTCATGGTACGATGATGTCTATGGGAGTGAACCATTACTAATAAGATTTTATGGGGAGTGAACCTGTAATACTAATATGGTTTTGGCAGCAATGCCTTTTCTATTGTAGAAATCAAATTATATTATTCTATGTCTACCAAAATTTCATGTTATATTCTTATGTTATGATATAATGGATTATTTTCTTTATTTTATTTATAATTTATGTCTGGTTAATTGAGAATATTTATTCCATGGTTCAAGTATATGAACCTTGATATGTTGGATATGATCTTATATTTTCCTGATCATGTTCTCATACCCTTAAGATCTTGATTATTCTTACATATCTCCCCTTTTACCCTTAATGGGAATTTGGTCTTATCCATTTTTATGTTTCCTTCCCTAGGTTATGAAGATATTTATTATGTTTGATATGTCTAGAAGGAGTGATATTCAAGAAGAACCTATTGGGAGATAATATAGGTCACTTATGTATTAGTGTTTCTTTTTGAATGTTTCCAAAGGCGCTTGACTAGTATGGTCTTTGGGAATCTGTTTATATAATGGTTTAAGTATTTTAAAAAAGTT
The DNA here is from genome assembly GCA_963277665.1 of Viscum album. NCBI lineage: Eukaryota > Viridiplantae > Streptophyta > Magnoliopsida > Santalales > Viscaceae > Viscum > Viscum album. Next base: position 1,047,872,056 of record OY728141.1, on the reverse strand, counting down.
ATGTAATGTTAATATATATAAATATAGGCTCAATATAGTTTATATTAGAGAAATTTTTTAGTTAACATTTGGAAGCCAGGATGAGAAATCCTTAGTTAGAACCCAAAGGACATGTTTAGTCATAAGTCTAAAGATAAGGAATATTATAGGAAAATGTCCTAGAATTTTTGTAAAGGATCAAGTGAGAGAGTTCCTATAAATAAGTACCCTTATAGATACCAAGTTTTTATGTGGATATTCCACATATGTACCTCGAGGTAACAACATTTGCAAGATGTTATGAGACTGACTCGGGGAAATCGGGTACATGATAATGGGCCTTACCGAACACCTAGTCTGAAACAGATAGGGGATATGCTTTGGGAATTGAAAAAAAAATCATGGAATATTATGAAGTATTTAAATATATGTTGTCTATGAGTATCCAAGGACAAACCTTAGGGGTCATTTATTAAGGAATGTGTCACAATTTAGACATTATATAGTGACTTTTCATGATCTTGTGGTTCCTCGATATGATAAATATTTATCACTCAATGTTTTGTGGTTTTAGTTAAGGGTTGTAACACAATTTAACCACATTAATGGTGATTTTGATGGGAAAAGAAATTATTTTACTAATGAAAAATCAGATGTTATAGTGAAATGTAATGAAAAACCTCATTGTTATGCTCCCACGAATTTCTCAATCTATGAATAATGGTGGACATAAAAATAGGAAAAGGATTGAACAACATTCTGCTATGTCTTTCATGAGGAAATTTCCACCTTCATTAAAAGCGTCTTATAATCAATATATTTAAAAAAATTGATCTGTACTACTAAAAAGATATTATCCATTATCCAATGTTTAGAGAATGAAAAATTTATTCTAGTTGTTTAGCTATTAGAAGGAGATTCAGACCAGTGTTGGACTCTGATAAAGAATAAAAGTCATTAAGATGAGATTGAATCCATGTATTGGGATGAGTTTATTATCTTATTGTTCAATAAATAATTTCCTATGATTCTTCAATCCATTTTTAATAAATAGTTTTTGATTTGAATAAAAGAGATAATGAATCTATTGGAACATACAGGACTAATGTCAGGATATGTGCTAGGTACATTTCAGGAATTATTATCCAACAAAATAAGAAAAGTTGATATGTTCTTTAGTGACTCAAAGAAATGTCTCAGAAGGTAATTGACCTTAAGAGACATTAATAAATACAAATATTTTGTGCATTGTTCAATAATGTATATAATGTATGTTGGAGTAATGTATCATTCTCATGGTTTTGACAATTAGAGGAAGATATATTTTAAATGAAAATATAAAAACCATTAATAAAAGAATATAATCATTCCATTAATATATATGTGTGGGAAGAAGCGTTGTGGAAATTTCCATAAGGGGTATAATAATTTTTTTTAAGTATGGAATGGAATTCCATTAGTCATTTGGTTAATTATGTGATGGGAAGAAGTTAGCTAATGTTGTGAATGGGTTAAAAATAGAAAAGAATACACCTCCCATGATTCAGTGCTACAAGTGTAAGGAGAATAAGAATTATTATAAACACTTCCAAATAATGTATCGTGATGATGATCGACATCAACAACCGATTAAGACGATAGAGAAGGGGAAATCTCATAAAATCACGATTTCTGATGAGGGGAATGATAACAATATGATTAAAGGTACAGGTAAAATCTAATATAGAACTGAAAATCTCATATTTGATTCTAGATGAACACACTCTTTCATATTTAATGAATTTTAAAATGGTATTAAGATTCGTCAAAATCAATTAGATATGGAATTACAAGTGAAAACCCATAATGGGTAAATTATTTCATCCCATTTATATAATTCCTCTTCGGTTGAATTTTGTGGGAATGTGCTTCCTGTAAATCTTTTAATTATTCATTTGGTTGAATTTGATGTCATCTTAGGCATGGAATATATTTATCTAAAAAAGAACACATTAATTTTTCAAGAAAGGTTGTTTTGTTTTATATTTCAGACCCTCGTTTAATCCTCCAACAATGTGGTGGTATTTATGAATTTCTTGTGGATATTACATCTAGTATATGGGTCTTAATTTGAAATAAAAATGTTTGTTTATAAAACATTTTAGGGTAGGAAATCAGCTTCGATGATATGCCTAATTTTTTCAGGTTTTTTGGATGTATTTCTAGAATAGTTTTTTATACATAAAAAATGTGATGTTGCATTCTCAATATAACTCATACCATGTTCTAATTTTTTTTCAATGTAATTTTATATAATGAATCTGATTGAGTTTGAATAACTGAAGAATAAACCCCAAGAAAATCATGATAAGGTATTCTTTTATCTATGTGTGTCACCTTGGGGTGATCACATTATTTTTTTGAAAAATTGATATGGATCAATGTGAGTATGCATCGATTTTCAAGAGTTGAACAAGATGAAAATCCCAAACAAGCATCCTCTTCCCTGTATTGATGTCTTGTTTGAACAAACTTCAATAAGCTCAATACTTTTACAAGATTGACCTTAGTTCTTGATATCGTCAATTGGTGGTCATGAAAGATGATATAATCAAGATGAAATTCCATACAATGTATGTATACTATGAATATTCAGTGATTCATTTTTGTCTTACTAATTCAATTAAAAATTTCAATGATTTAATGAATATATTAATTAATGATTACCTCTATTAGTTTGTGGTATTCATTATAGATGATTTTATATATATTAAAAGACAAATGAAGAGCATAAATAACAGTTAGGAATTGTACTAAAGTCCATAAGGAGGGAGAATGCATAAGATAAATTTACAATGATTGAATTATGGCTGCAAAAGTTTTCATTTTTGTGTCACATAATATTAAAAGATGGTATAACAGTTGATCCATCATAGATGAAGACTATTGAATGCTGGCCTAGGCCAAAAACAGTGATTGATATTCATATAATTCTGGGTTTTTCTAGATATTATCAATGGTTTGAGGAGAATTTTTCTTGAATTTCTAATCCGATGAACAAGTTAACTCTAATGGGTGTCAAGTTACTCTAGACAGATGAATGTGAGGAAAATTTCAAAGAACCCAAGATAAGGTTAGTCCATACACTTATTCGTACATTTCCTTATAGTGTATATGGGTTTTGAATCTATATTGATGCATCCAATAATGGATTGAGATTTGTTCTTACGAATTATTACAAGGTTATATCCTATGCCTCATGAAAGTTTAAAATCCATGATAAAAAGTAACCAACTCATGATTTTGAGTTAGAAACATCAGTTTTCTCATTAAATATATGAAGTTACTATCTTTAGGGAGAAAATTTGGATATATATACTGATCATAAAATACTTTAATATATATTAACATATAAGGAGTTGAACATGAACTAGGGAAGACAGTCAGAGTAGATAAAGTATTATGACTCCTAAATGAATTACCACATTAGTAAAGTGAACATGGTGGATGATTCATTGTGTAGGAAGGATCATGAAATCATGTCCTTTAGGAGGATAAGAAAATATCCAATATTTCTGGATTTTAAATGGTTTAATCTTGAAATCCCGATGGAAGTATAAAATTTTTATCTTTGTTAAATGAATTTTCAACCCCTATCTACGTAATGATTAAGGAGGAGCATAAGGAATATATAGAGCTAAAAAATAAAGTCATACTTTTTATTGAGTTTAACCATGATAAGGAATGAATTATAAAGTTTAGGAATCATGTAAGTGTTCTTTCCATACAAAATTTTGGAAATGATCTATTTGAGGAATCTAATAGTTCATCATTCTCCATTCATACAATAAGTACGGAGATTCATAAGATATTGAAGGAATACTTATGGTGGGATGGCATGAAGAGAGATATCATAGAGTTTTTTTCTCAATTCTTGGTATGCAAAAAAGTTAAGGGTGAAAGTAAATAAGTCAAAGGATATGTTGATTCCATTACATATACTATAATTTAAATGGGAGAGCATCACTATGGATTTTGTCATTGGACTACGCAAAACCTCTAAAGGGTTTAATTATATATGGGTGGTTGTTGATCACCTTTCTAGTCAGCAAACTTCATTGATATTAGATATGAATTAAATTTGTGTCATATTTCTTTGATATATATTTAAGAAGTGGTAAGGTTTCATGGAGTACCACATTCCATTATATCTGGTCAAGATCTATGATTTATCTCCATGTTCAGGAGAAGTATTTTGTAATAACAGGATACATAAATGAGTATCGAAACTACTTATCATCCTCATTTATATGGTCTATTAGAAGGAACAATTTAAGCCATATAATATATGTTGAGATCAAATTCTTTGGATTTCAAAGGCAGTTGGGATCAACATCTTCTTCTAGTTGAGTTTTCATACAAAAATAACTTTCACCCAATAATTCATAAGGAACATTATTAAGACCAATATGATATGATTTTTTAGGTCCAACATTATAGTATGAGGTTGGAGAGAGAAATCTATTGGGACCTATGATCGCTTGAGAAATGGTCAAGATGGTTTGAACCATTCAGTAGAATATAAGGGAATTTCAATGTGGGGAGAAATTTTATGTTGATATACATCAGCATGATCTAGAATTTTATTTTTGTAATTTTTTTTGAAAAATATCACAATAGAATAATGTTATGTGATTCAGGAAGAAATAGAATCTAATCCCTAGGTAAATCGATCCCTTTGAGATTATTGAACATATTAGGATGGTAGCCTACTGCTTGGAACATTCCCAAAATATATCTCAAGTCCATGTTGTGTTTCATGAATCTATCTTAAGGAATTAAATACTGGAACCTTAAAATATATTGTACTCATATTTCATACTACAAGAGAAGGATCATTCTTATGACGAAATATTGTTGAAATTATAGACCGATCAGAGAAGGTTCTACTAAACAAGACCACTCACATGGTCTATGTTTTGTAGAGAAATATCATGTTAGAAGAAGCTATGTGGTAACATGAGGATATGATGAAGTAGAGTTATCCACATGTTTTCATTCATTAATTAATAATTTTTAGTGATGAATTCATTTTAAGTGGGGTAGAATATAACACATTTTTTATGTACCTTTTTTCCTGAATGAATTAAATAATCATTTATTTCTTACAATCTACTAAATCAAACATTCCATTCAAAAGAAACCAACATGGAATACGTTATAAAAAACCAACAAGGTTTATGTTACATGGGAAACTGACATGCTATACATTATATGAAACACTCACTTGGTGTATAGTACATGCAACACCAACTTGGTGTGTGTTACACACATAACTACTATTTCTATGAAACACCATTTTAGCGTTATGATTATTTAAATGACATAATTATAAACTATCCTTTAAACATAGTTTTATAAAAAATTATAACTAATTTTAATTTTTTTATAATTTTTTATATAATAAAAATATATTCATAATGAAATATATAATTTTTTATAAAGTCCTTTTATGTTTAAAAACACCATTATCTAAAATGAACATATTTTAATGATCTTCTTTGAAGAATAAAAAAATTAATTTTAGATAAATTTTGAAATTTAATGTTATAAAATAAATGTCAGTTTTAAATTTAGAACATCAATATTATATTCTTGTTATTTTTTTGAATTTTTAAACTTTGTTTTTGGATGAATAGTTGTAAATACCATATTTTAATTCTAAACTAATTTTTAATATAATATAATTATAAGGACAAAATAAATTTTAAATTTTCTAAAAAGTTTGATTAGATAAAATTATTATATATTAATCCATTTTAGGCCAGGTCACAAAATTTAAAATTGAAATTGGTTATAAAAAGAGAATGTTTTTGAACATTTTTTTTATTTTAAAACATTCATTATCGACCAAACTGTGGGATTAGATTTAAATTAATTTCAGACACTTATGTGATTGTAATTGGAAAAAAATGGGTTTAACATTTGTAATAATCCATATTTATAATGCCTAATAAGTTTAACATAGTTATTGACCAATAATATTACTGAACGTAATTAAATTTAATAACATTTATTAATGTTACATTATGTTTAACTAAGAGCTAAACCATAAACATAAAGTTAGACATGACATAAAAACTTGTCCAAACATAATATAATGGAGATATATTGACCTTATTATAACTTTTTTCTACTTTGGACCATTATTGGATCCACTATAAACATGAAAAACATGGGTGGATTTCTCTCTTCCAATATTTACAAGAGTTCCACTCATCCTCCACTATAAAGATTGATCCATTCCTCCCACTTAATAACACCTATCAAGATATATTAATGAATAGATATATTCCAAAATATGACCCATTATTTCCGGAATTCCTCATTTAATAGTCCCTTTTGTCATAAAGTTTCCAATGAAATCCTTTTTGTACAAGCTAAAATAAGTTACCCGATTAAGTGGTAATTTCTTCTCTCATGCTCCTTTTTTTATTTTCTTTCTCCACCCCATAGAATATAATTATTCCATGATTGTATAAAAAAATTATATGCAATATATTTTTATGTTTTTATGTCATGGTAATGACCTACACATACACACATATCCATCTATTGTGTAAGGAATATACTATTTATATGTATGGCGAACTACATCCCCACTACATGATGATTGTTCATTTTTTCTTTTACCGCTTTTCATGGTGTGAAATATGATGGAAAATATGATTATATTTTTAGTAATTTATATTTATTATGTCATTAATATTTTTTACTCCTTTTAAAACAAATATATTTTTACTTTGCATTTTTTGTAAATACAACACTTTGGTATGAGGAACTATGGACTACTGCATCCTGAAAACAATGTGATTCATTCATACACTACATAGAATGTATTAGGAATGATTTTATAAAGTATATATGATATATATGATATTATAAATATAATTTAACAATGATATATATAGATATATTTCATTTACTTTTTTTTCTTTCAACATGGAAATTAAACAGAAATAGCGTATATACGTACTTACGACCTTCCACCTCCATGAATAATTTATTTTCATTTATACTTATATATTATATATATTTTTTTACTAAAAATATAATGAATATAATTGATATTTATATCATTATTATAATTCTTTATGTCATGATATATGTATGAGGACTAGTTATATTAAAAATTAAGACACATGTGAAGAACAAAGAGAATATTACCTGAAGTGAAACCTTAACATAGGATTGTTAACAAGAAGTTAATATAAAGTCATAATAAAATAATATATTGTATTATATATAATAATATGGGCATATATAATATTTATAATAAAATTATATTTATTATAAAGGTGGTTTGAATTAGTTTGAAAATATTCAAGATAAAAGGTAATAGAATTTCATCTCACTTTTATTTTTGGGAGATATATTCCTTAATCAGCACCTAATTATTTTTTGTGGTCTATGAATTGAGAATAGAAGGATTATATGTATCTTATAATTAAATTTATAGTAATTAGAATATCCATTTTATTATTTTTATTTCATGGATTTTATGTCTCCAAGTATACAAAATCGGTATAATAGGTTTGTCTCAATTTTCCATCTCTGAGACTCATATTTTTTTATGAACCGAAATTCTTTTTTGAGGTGTATTATATAATGAATATCCTTAATTTCATAATTTTATATGATTAATTTCATTTCATTTTTTTAAATGGAGATTATGATCCCATGTAACTATGTGATAAGAATTTATGGAAACAATCTAATCACTTTTCAAGATTGTTTATGATTATGCTCGAATTTAGGAAATAATATGATATATCTCTCAAGAACACACATGAAATTTATTCTCCGATAGATATTAATGATATCCAAATGTATTCGTAACATTTTCATCGCTTTGGTTGATATAATAATGTTTTTAAATAAAATTTGACCATATATCTCTTCGGTCACAAGTCTATTTTATTCAAAAACCAAGTGCTCAAAAATGTTTTCAAAAATGTTCTTAGAAGATCTTTTAAGACCATTTTCAAGGAAAAATTATTGAAAATTGTTTTATGATTTTTCAAAATTTCATTGAAAAGTTTTCAAATAAATATTAAATGAAATGGTTTTCCAAAATGATTAATTTTTTAAAAATCATTTCTCAATGCAGATTGGATATTTTCCTCAAAAAATAGTTTGAAACCATCAATAAAAATTATTTCTCATTTAAGATAACATAATTAGGTGTTACTCATTATTTTATAAAAAAATAATTCAATATTTACATTAATATTTTTTTTCTCTAAATGGATTTTTTTGAAGGAATGTTGTTGATAAAACCCATTTCTCTTTCACGAGTTATATGGTTAAGAAACATATATATTTTCATGAGTTATGGTTATGATGAAATTATTATGAATCATGTATTTTTACACATTTTATGATATGATTAAATGTTTATAATACCCATTTAATTTCATGGGTTATGATATGGTTTTTTATTGTCTTGTGGAACATGTATGTATGATTTCACTGTGATGTGGGTGAGTCCTATATCTTTATCTAGTGAATTGGGAAAATAGGTATATATCATGAGATAGACTACGATGGTCTATGGAGTGACCCTTGAATACCAAAATTTTCATTGGAGATGGTCTATGGAGTGACCCTCGAATACCAAAATTTTCATTGGCGTGAACCATGTCTACCAAGACGGTATGAAGAGTGAACATATGAAACTAATATGTCAAGGGGAGTGAACCATGAATACCAAAAGGTATATGGAGTGAACCAGTACTACGAAGATTGTCTTGAAATAAAGGACATGGATACTATGTAAATCATATTATAATCTTATTGTCATCTAGAATTCCTTTGTTTATTCCAATGTTATTATTTCATAGACTATCTAATTTATTTTCTTATTATTCATGTCTTATGAACATCCAAGTGTTATGGAATGATTCATATATATTATCCTTGATTTACAGTGTATAATCATCTATTTTCATGATCATGTTATCATTAAGTTATTCTCATGATTATGCATACATATCTCAAATTATTACCCATATGGATCATTTTAGCACATAACGTTTTATGTTTCCTTCCACAATCTATGAAGACATGTATTATATTTTTTTGTTTCTAAGAAAGATGATAGTCAAGAAGAACATAGTGGTATATAATGTAACAGAATTATACATCACTTTTCATATATCCATGTTTCTAAAGGAACTAAACTAGTACAGACATTGGGAATATGTTTTTTTAATTTTTCAATTATTCCAAAAAGGTTATGTAATGTCAATATATGTAAACTGAGGTTCTGTATATGGTGTGTACTAGATTATTTTTTCATTTTTAATGTTTAATGTGATATTGATGATGGTATGGGATGTAATGATCAATAAATTGGATTTATAATAGGCTTTATATATCATTGGATATGTAATTTGAATTTAATACTTTGGTTATACATGTTTTATTTGCAATATGAATTAATTTATAATGTTTTGTTGTTGTTTAATTATAATAGGCCCACACGATTCAAAAAATAATTTCACCCGAATTAGCATGCTAGAAGGCCTAAAGCACATTCTTGACTATAATGGGTTGGTAAAAACCCATGGATTATTAAGGAAAATATGGGAAAAATAATCACTACAAATAAAAATATGATAATTCGGAAACAAAATATGTTTCCTAATAAATAACTAAATTAAATAAAATGTGAAAAAAAAAACTAAAAAGGTGAAACAGAAAAATTAGATAACAAGGTATAGATGATAATATTGATAGAAAAAAATTGATCCAGAAACCAATCATGATTCCATCTCAATGTGACCACATGTCACAACATCCAAATCCACAGGTAGGAAATATGAACTACGGAAATCTTCTTCTACATGGTGCTTTTCAAATTACATGTATCTTGAAAATCAAACCCTATAAATTCCCAAAGGTATAATTATTGTATTAGAACAAAACCATAATAGGATATAATCCTGAATCAATAATAATAAATATATCTACATGAATTCACAGGTTTCTGTATAAAAAATATATAAAACATATCAAGAAGAAATAATTTCCAAAAAATTAATCTTAGGGTTATTGTTGAAAAAAACATTACTTATTAAAATTAAAAAATTAATATCATATAACATTTAACCATGAGGAATAAGAATATGTATTTTTTTCAAGAATCTTTAACTATATCAAATTTTTATTATTTGAATAAAATTAACATGAATGTGATGTATTTATACAACACCTTGTGTAGAATCACAACCATGGGGTCCATATAACTAAGACAATAATAAAAACTAGATAACAAAAGTGAAATATACTGTTTGGGATCCATATTTCCTCATATAGGATACCAACAAGAAACTCATGGAATCAGGATAACCTCCTATAGTTATATCTTACTCCACTAAGGATCACATATGTCTAAATTTTAAATACCGAAGAAATTATTGATGTAGGTAAACAGCACATCATTAACTATATTTCAATGTTCCCATTAAAGAATCTATATTCCAGAAATAATTTAATATATTAATTTAATTATAGTAAATAAAATAAAATAAAATTAATTTGAACACATCACATCAAATTTATCTTATTATTAATTTTTAGTATTTTTTGAAATGGTAGGTTTTTATTGAAAATACGATTTCCAGAAATCTAGTAATTTTAAATGATTTATTAGTACATAATAATTATAGAAATGTTTTGAAAAGATTTTAAATAAATAATGTTAATTTAAGGAATAAAAATATGATTTTTTTAAAATATTATTTTAACTTATTAAACCCGTGTCCAATGTTTTTTTAACTAATTAAAAAGTTACATTAAAAAACTATTATTGATATTTTATTATAAATCAAGTATTTTCAATATAGATTCAGTTATTCCTTACATTTAAAAATTCATCTCTAATATTTATTTTATAATAAATAATTTTATGAATTTCAAAATAATATATAAAAGATTTTTCACTTAGGTATATACAAATATATATATATATGGACTAAAAATAGTATTTCTCTTAAAAAAATTTATAGTGTTATGTGTATTTATTTAAAAAAAATCCCAAATTAAAAATTGTACTTGAAAAAGTTATATTTAAAATTAAAATTTTATGTGTAAAATTATTTATAAATTTCAATCATATTCTTTATCATTAAAATTAATTACAATGGTAAAAAAACTAATTATAATTGTAAATGTAAAAGTGGTAAATTTCATTTATCGTAATGTAAAGTAATAAATAAATTTAAAAATTACCATTAATTGTATTGATGAAATTTATTTCATCCAATAAATTGTTCCCCTACACTTTTGTTCATTTTAATCCTATATACCTTCAAAAGGAAATAGAATTATCAAAAAATGTTATGGTATTTCAAAATTTTCTTTACATTCACAAAAAAAAACATACCATTTCCACCCTTAAAATTTAAAATTCATCTTATAATTTGTACTTAAAACTCTACCATTTTAATCATTATATAAGACCTACTAATAATCCAATACATTTCTCACTCATAGATATCAAAATCTACTCAAAATCTATGTGAATTCTATGAAAATTGAAGATCCTCAATTTTAGTATTATCATATACATAATGGTATTATAAATTATAATTTTTATTTATTTTTATATCCACAGTAATCTAATTTTATTAATATCATTTATATACATAAATTTCATATAATTAGGGTTATTATATGTATTTATTCATATTCTCCATCCATTAAGAAAAATAAAGATATTTTTTAGGCGTTGAGTGGACTACTACCTCTATGATGTAACATGTTTCATTATTCATCAAAATAATAAAAGTACATATATGGGTATGATATTATAGTTTTAATATGATGATTTTATTGTCATTACGTTTAATTTTTGAGAAATTTAATAACCACTTTATGATATGATCAAATAAATGGCCATATTTTATTTAATCATTTAAAATAATCTTACTAAGAGGATAATTATTTTCTAAAACTATGTAATAGTTTCATATCTTATATTAATTCATCTATTTCTTTTTAATTCTAATATATCATAGTAATATATAATAATCAAGATAATTATTCACTTAGTATAATGATATTATTATCAAAACATCTCATTATCATCAATTAATCATGGATGACTATAATAAATTATTTTATATTATAATATGAATAAAATGTGTTAATAATGAATTTTTTTCATATATTTAATCAATATCTAATAAATTAATTTAACAAAAACCTCATTTCATCAATAATAAGTAAAATTTATTGTTATCGACTTTAGTTCAAGTATATGGACTAAAACACGCATTATTGGAATTTGAATCATCATTAATTTTTACAAACAATCCATAACATTCACTTTAATGAAATAGTAAAAATTTAATTAGAAGAATAAATATTATATAAACATCTTTTATATGTCTAGTGTAAATGATCAAAACTGTGAATACAAATGATGAAAATAAAAAGAATTTGTTTAGATAATGGATATTTATAATGATTATATATTATGATAGATCTTATTAACGTACTGAATTATTTGATTAATTTGTTTATTTTTGTTATATAAGAGGTCACGGTATGTTCATGGAATCTGGTTCAATAGGTAAGGGTTATCCAACTCAATTTCTTTTCTGGGGGACATATTTTGTCTTCTACTCCAAATTTCTATTATGTGGTGTATATATTACATATTCAAGATATTATATCATGACATAAAATAAATTATGGTATTTTAAAATCATATTTATTTCCTCTCCTTCATAATGTTATTATTGAGTTTTTTTCAGGCCATAAGTTGGGTTTTGTAGTCCCAATTTTCAATCATTATTTCTCATATTGTAATTAAAAGCTATAATATTTTCTACGGTGAATAAATTTCCATGGAATATTTTTTGAGATTGAAATCATTCAATTAAATATATTTAATGTTATTTATTTTTACCTCTATATTATATTATATTGATTGAAGAGTTATGTTCTATATCGAGGAAAAATAATCCTATGTTTTAGTAAAGTATTTTAGTGTGAAATCACTTTTAAATTGAATACATATATATATACACAAGTGGATGTGACAATAGAAAATATGATACTATGTGTAATAATACTAAAAAGGGTTTGTTGATAATTGACCCTATTATCACCCTGAGGCACAATTAGTGATCTTAAGACTATACACCTAGTGAGACCCATCTTGTATATAGAATTTAAAATATTCTCATTATCTTATTGAAACATGATGATGTATTTATTTCATGAATTTCATCGGTATATTATAAATGAAATATATTAAATACAACTATTATCTTCCATTAAAAAAATTTAATTCTGAAATTCGTATTTTTGGTTTTCAATATCACTTTTATGGGAAAAATGAAAACCAAAAAAGTTTAAAAAAACAATCATACACGATAAGAGATGAAAAAATCATTAAAAACAAGCCTAATCCAATTAGAAAATTTTTCCCTATATAATTTGTAATGGTAAGTAGTAACCATTATACCAATATCATCACTGATTATGTCTTAAATACAATAAGTAATCTTGTCTAGCTTTTGATGTGCTCCTCTACATTGATCTTCCCTTCATTCAACCAAGTTTTCATAATGGGATACTTTTAATTATCCACATATACTTAACTCTATTAATATATAATTATATAATTTTTCATTCAACATATATCAATCTTATTGAGAATAATTAATCATGAAATCATTCTCATACATTAATTCACCATAATGAGTAATCATCCATGATGTAATCCCATTTTTTCATCCTCCATACCTATATCCCTCTACTTGTTAGCATCAACACCCTTAAATGGTTAAAAAATATTAGAAATGGATTTATTGATATAAAGATCCACTACCTCTTAGACTCCCTTCCTATGATTTAGTGTTTCCATCGAATCACCATCCAAATCATATTACTTATTATCATGACATTTGATAATTTTGTTTTATACATATGGTTCACAATTTTATTTTACTACTTATTTGTAAAAGATAGCTCGAATTAAATCTAATTAGGTTTATGCTTTTTGATCGACCTTGTCTCAATTGGTTTAGGTAAATAGTAGTCCTTATTCCCATTCCATATCATTCCTTTGATCACAATGAAAATCCTTGAATCCTGGTTTCACTCCTACCCCATTTCTATCCTTTGGTAGTTACGACCTATATTATTTATTCCACTATACTATCTAAAAAATGGGTAGAAATAAAATCATATTACTCAACCCCTAAGAAAAATTTCCCCTCCATGAATTTTTCAATTAGTAATAGTTTAGTTTTATCTAGAGCCTAGCCCTCAACTTCCATCTATTTAAATTGGATACCTAGATCATAGTAGGAATAGTCCTTCTAGGTCTTATCTTATTTCTACAATTAATCAACCACAACTTCAACTAGTGTAACCTGCATCAAAATTTAATGATATATATAGGTAGTTGGAACTCACTCACTTACCTCTTGGATGACCACCACCTTAGTAGGTTTAAATCTAAGATACACTTACTCCACATATGATTAATAATTCAGGGTCTTCAGTGTCAACTTGTGGTCACCAACTCATTCCCAAGATGGAAAAAATGTTTACAGTATTTGGGTTAAAATTTAGTGGCCTTGACTCTTTCTAGATGGGGCTATCATATCATTCCCTATTTCCACCCAAATGGATGATTGAGTGAATATTGAAAGAGTTTGTTCCCAACAAAATATAGTCTAAAACTTCATACAGGTCCCTACAACCATGATGATAAGATGAAGCCAATTGAACTAGCCATCAATAAGCTGAAAAATAGTTTATCTAAGACTTCATTACCACAACTTTTTTGAAACAAAATTCATCTCTTGCTGAAATACACATCCACAACACCAATATCATTGATACATGAACTTCAACATTGATATGGGAATGAATTGGTTAAAAAAATAGTCTAATCTACCATCAGAAAACAAATATCATCCTACCCTATTTTCCTGAATTTAGATGATAGAGTTATTTTATAAAAGTAGTAGGTGTTTTTGGAAATATTATCATAATTTATGAAGAATTATCATCACATTTTATGTGTAATTCTCATGACCATCGAAACAAATAAAATCTAAATATATTATATTTTCAAGGATCCTTAGACTATTCTAGAATAAAATAATCCATTGAACAAAACCAAATCCTGAAATATTATTTTTGGATAAGGCCAACAGTTTCTTCTTCATATAGTATCTAATATCAGAATATGAACCTATTAAAATAATCCATTAATTGTCTATATTGATTGAACAGAGCCATAGAGGTTAGGTTATGAGATCAGATGCTTTTTTGGAATGGATTATAAAATGTGAAATATTAGGTGATCCTTGAAATAAATTTAGAACCATCAATCCAATCAATATGGAATGAAATTTTGATAGAAATTCAGGGTTAAAAAGTGATAATAACATTCCCATGACTCTAAAGAAGATAAAAACACAATACCCACCCTCCAATAGGGCTGGGGACACGTTTATTTATCTAGGGAATAGTTTAGAAGGAGATTAAACCTGAGTGATCAACATCGCTTCACATAGCTCATTATATTTACCATCAACACTATAATTAATTGACAAGTGTAATTCATGCTACTTTGATGATACCCCATGAAGTCCATGTTGATTTTGGGATTTTATCCTATATATCAATTTTATTCTATTTAATAGGAATCTGTAATTATTTTTATTTCATCATTATAAACATTTCAAATATTTATGCTTTAAGAGGTTTTTTAGGGAATAGTTCGAATGGTTTTGATAAATTTTATGTAAATGAATTGTAATTTATCATTTGAAATCAAGGGAATGATATTATATGGACTCTATATTAATCGATATGTCTCATGAAGAACAATAATTATATATTCTAATGTATACCTCTTCCCAAGATCTGAATGTTTCTTAGAAGATGACCTTTAATGTTTTTTTGATGTCAGATATTACCATTTCCATCTGTATGAG
Organism: Viscum album; assembly: GCA_963277665.1. Lineage (NCBI taxonomy): Eukaryota > Viridiplantae > Streptophyta > Magnoliopsida > Santalales > Viscaceae > Viscum > Viscum album. The sequence continues at coordinate 1,047,856,067 of OY728141.1, read as the reverse complement.
ATCAATTATTTTTTTCCATGATTTAATTTATTATATTGAATATAAAATTACCTAAGTTTCAATTTCATTATTTTTTCAGGTTTATTATTTAGCCATATAATTTGTGCCATATTTTTGGTATGTAATATTATATTTTAGTCTACTCCTTACTGATCATTTTATCTCACCATTATTTTAATACATTCCCTAATAAACTTGAAGGAGGGATATGTGTAATTTTTAGGAATACTATGGATGTGATAATCATGTTCTCAAAATATGTTCATAGCATATCTCATTTTTTCAACGATATTGTATGTATGTATCTTGTCTTTCAAGGATTATAAACTATTCATTCCTTTTGTAACTCAATTTCTTTTACCAATACTATTATATAACAATCATCACATGGTTTTGGAGTCTATGATGTTATAGTTTGTATTAGAGGGTTTTTATTAGGAACATTGGTTCCTAGATTTAGAAGAACCCAGTAACATAACATATGGATTATGATAAAACCTCATGATTTCTGGGAAACACACGTGAAATAATAATAGGAATTTTAATTTTTTATTTCAATTTCATGATAAAATATGTATTCCATTTAATAAATATAGAGACTAATAGGTTGAATGGGTATCATTTAAACACTCATAGTTAATGCAGGGATATCCTCCCCAAAATATAAAATGAAGCTTGAGTTTAGGGTAATCATATTATAACTATATGAGTACTATTTACCTATGTTATGGAATATAATACAACACTTCTAGAGACTGGTATTGATCTAAACCGCAGTGTACCTATGTTTGTTAGCTTAATATGACAGATACCTCTATAATTTAATTTATAATTAATCTATATAGAACAAAACAATGGATCATTTACTTAGAGAAGATATTTATTAATTTTCGAACTATTGAAATGTAAAATTACATCATGATGGTTTATCATCTTAAGGTATAGACATAAAACCCCATTTTATTTCTATACAAAACCCAAGTAGATGTCCTTAATGGAACTATTTTTTAGTAGGAAGATCACATAGGGTTAATAGATGAGGGAAAAAATTCAAGAGTATAGGATATTCCACTGGAATAAAATTTCATAGAATTTTTTTAGAATAATTTCATGGTTATTATTTAATGTGTAAATTTTATATCTCTAGTGAACTTATTCATAATGTAAGAGTTGTATATAAATTTCCATATAGAATGGGACCATTAGATCTGATGTAGTTTAATACGTATCTATAGGAGTTGCGTGAAAAAGATTCATACACCAATGTGTTTCACTATAGGGAGCCCATTTTTTATTTTTGAAAGCTATGGATGGGTATAAATTAATGTGAATTGATTGTAGGCCGATAAAATCCATTAATAGATTTAATATTTAAAAGTTTCCTCATAATAATAATTTAATTGTTAAATTTCATGGATCCAAATTCTTTTCAGATATTAATCTATTCTCATATTATCATCAATTAAGGGTAGAGAAGGATGGTATATTGAAGAAAAAATTTCAAACAAAGAATTTATATTTTGGGTTGTTGGTAATTATTTTTGGAATGAATAATAATCATAATGCCCTTATAGATCCTGTTAATAGATTATTCAAGGGATGTAATACTTATTTTGTGGTTGTACTCATTGATGATATCTAAATATTCTCTAAGTGATATAATTATAATGATATTTGTTGTTAAATATTTACAGTCACTCTCAACAAAATGGAATTATTTTGGATGTATAGTTAGTGTGATTTTTGGCTCAGGTAGATTTCTATTCGAGGACATAATTTCTCCAATGGTGAAATATTTTTTGATCCATTAAATATATATTATTCAAAAAATAGGTTACACTATTGAACATAATTGAGGTCTAAATTTTCCTTATATTAGAAAGTTAATATTGATGATTCATTAATGATTTTTATTAATTGGACATCACATTTTCAATGTTAATAGAAAAAGGGTTTAAATAATAATGAAAAAGTTAATGTAAATATTTTTTTTCAGATTTGAAGATGATAGATGTTAATATACTATTATAGACACTACCATCGGTTAAGGAAGGACGCATAATATATTGTGTTGAATCAAAGAATATAATTGCTTGTTTCAGTATAGAAAATGATATGGTGTTTTCCTATGAATCAAAGCAAATAAAACACAAGGAATTGAATTATCCAAATCATGAACATGAGCTAGTAGCCATCGTGCTTTAAATGAAAATAGAGATACAATACATCTATGGAGATAGATGATTAATATATACATACGAAAAGAGATTTATGTATGTATTTTCTATGATGATTTTCAATAAAAGGAATAGAATATGGTTGGTGCTACTTATAGACTATGACTTCTCAATAAAGTAACACCTTGGAAAGGAAAACATGATGGTTAATTCACTGATAAGTATAAACTATAGATTTCAAACCATGTTGATGATTAACAATGAACTCATATATAGAGGTATTTTCAATATAGATAGATAGATAGATATATATATATATATAAAATGGGATCCATAATTCATGTTACATAAATTTTATAAACCATTATAACGAATATATATATAATACATATTAAGATGAAAAAAACATACAATGAATGATTAATGAAGTGAATGATGGGAAATTTAAATACACCATTTATAGAGATGGATTGTTGATGTTAGGGATGGGGTCATTTTTCATATAAATTCAGAAATTTAAAAAAGATATATTATATGAAGCACTTGGATTGAATTTATATATACACCTGGTTAGAACAATGATGCATATGTATTTAAGAAAATATTTATTGTGTGATTTAATGAAGAAGAAAATTTTAAACTATGGGTCTAGATGATTAGTATACTGGTATATAAAGTCTAAAAGAAAACATACTATAGGAGTCATGAAACCTATTACTATATATATATGGAATAAGGACAATGAAATAGTTTAATTGTTCACTATAAACCCAAATATTCCATGGATTAATGATGTAATATGGGTCATCATTGATCATTGTACAATATATGATAATTTATTAGAAATAATAATATATATACCCTTGAGTTCCATCTTAAACTCTATATCTATAAAATTTAAATAAATTATGTGGTCTCTATATTAATTTCGTCTAATAATGACCATATTTTATATAAAAATTATGGAATATTCTTTAATGTTCTCTATAAATTATGATTCATATAAGAACCACCAATTATCTTCAATATCTTGTGTTTTATGAAAGGAATATCCATACTGTGGAATATATGATGAGGTCATTTTATCATGATTTCCAAGATAGCTGGGATCCGTACCTATCTTTGGTGTAATTTTCATAGAATAATTTCTTCTATACAAACATTTAAAGAGAACTATATGGTTCACTATATAATAATATGTGTCACAATCCAACATGATAGGAAGAGGTTGGAAAAGTAAAGTTAGTTTTCCTAGATCTTGTGGAGGTGGTTAATATGAAATTAAAATCTAATAATGATCATATTAGAGTGTTCTAGAAATAAAAAATAGTTTAACTAATAATGAAATGTAATACCCAAAGGATATATAACATTTCCTTTTTAGAATAAATTTAACTTTTTTGGTAGCTGGAATTATACGTCCCACTTATATTGGAAGGGAATATAATCACTAGAGAATTATTGATATATTTATTGTTTTAAAATAAATTTCATCTATTCAACCAATTTAAAATCAGGAAATACTAAATTATCATGGGTTATACACAATAATTAATTTCTTTGATATCTTGTGTTATACAGTAGGCCGAGTTTTATACAACAAAATAATAATATATTATGATTTAATATAGTAAGATATAACATATCCATGAAATTGACGGGAATGAAAAAGATTAACTACCATATAAAAAATATATAGTTTAATTCATTATATAATAATATATTATAAATTAATATAATAACCAATTGAATATAATGGGAATTTTTTATATAAAAAATTCTACTTATGAACCGAAATGAATATTATCTTAATAAATTAAATTATTTACTATTAGTGAATTATTCTAATGAAATATATATATTATATATCCTATAAAATAATTTTTACATTCATCTAATATATTTTTCAGTCTTCGGATAATAATAAATCTTGTTTTATGTTTAAAATTTTATTCTTATAAAAGGAATTTTTCCCACCTTTTAATGTTACACCTATTAGAAAACATCATTTTAAATGACTATAAATTTTATAAATCTATATAAAGATTATTATTTTAAAAGGATAATCAAAAAAATCATAGGGAGAATATTTGAAGTTTTATGCGAAGATTCATTTTTGGTTGAATAGAGAAAATATAATAAATTTTAATTGAAAATATCTCTTTCATATAATTTATTTTATCAGAATAAATAATATTTTAAATTGATTTTAAAGTATAATTATAACAATTTTACATTAATTAATCCAATTCAGGTCATTGGAATCAATTTGATCTTGGAATTTGATGTAAAAACATATAAATCTTATGAACTTTTTTACATTAAAAGGTCGATTTCACATCCCATTTATGGGGTTAATTTTAAATTAAATTATGCCACTTATATAATTGGAACTGAAAAGATGGATTCAATATTTTGAACGTGAATAATTTATAATTTCTATTATTTTAAACATATTTCCTGACCAAAAATATAATAGTGGAAACCATTAAAACTAATTATAGAGATTAAGGTAAAATTAAGCTAACCATTTGACTAATCATTAAAATTAAGGAGAATGGTTAGCCACATATTATATAAAAGCGATTTAATAAAAATATTTTTTTTTGGTGGATAAGTAGAATACTGACCAGGAAACATGTAAAAAATATATTTAATGCCATTAATTCTCCCACTAATCCACATTTATCTAATTTTTATCATTATTATAAGCACATTATGTAATAGAGACTACTCAATAGTATTTACCTTTTTATATTTACAAGAATTCCACTCCTCCTCCACTATAAAAAGACATTGACCCTTCTCACTTATTCACACCTCTCAATCAATTTGGTTTCCCAAAATCTACCCATATAATCTCAAAAAGTCCAACCCATCATTTTGTATGCCTCATTTAGTGATTAAATCCCACTATGGAACTCCTTTGGTCTAAATAAAAATTATTTAACCGAATAAGAGGTAACATTATTCAATCACCATTTTTGTTTCATTTCATTATACACCCCCTCAATAAATAAAATATAATTACTATATAAAAACAAAATTATATGAAATATATTTTTAATTTTTTTATTTAATGGGTAATAACTACACTCAATAAAAATTCCATCTTTTGGGATACACAGTCATTGTTTATGAGTACGGTGGAATACCTCATTAAGAATTGATGACATTCGCTCTTCCATTAACAATATTTATGGTTTGGAATAATGATGGATTTATAGTATATATTTCTATATATGATATTTATAATTTAATTATGATTCAGTAATTATTATATAATATACACATTTATCCATTACATTTTGTGAGAATACAACAACATCATTTGTTGACGTGTGGACTACCACCTTTTGAAAAATATGGGATTATTCCACGCTATACATTAAATGTATTAATCAATTTTTTAATAAAAATATGTAACATATATTATATAAATATTTTAATAGAATGATATTATATGTATAATCACATTTTCAATACAATAATGAAATAGAAGTAGCGTTCAGGCGTATGTACGACCTACTGTCTCAATGAATGGTGCATTTCATTTCCTATCTTCAAATATTATGGATTATTAAAAATACATATACAATCAATATATATGATAATTAAAAAATGGATTTCATTTATTATATTATGAAATAATTATATATTTGATAGTAACAACATATAACATGCCAAAAATACCAGAAAAACTAGCCAATTAACACCAGAAATAGGGAAAATAATGAATACCTACTAAAAAACATGTTACAAGATATTATAAAAATTTAATATATGATTTTATAAATATTTTTATGATTATAGTATATTTTATTAACATGTTCAAAACCACAATACATGAGTCTAACTACCACACAACGAAAAATAAATCATAATGAGAGTTATTTTCATCTCACCTTATAAACATCTACCCGATAAATGTCATATTCAACATTTAATTAATTTATGTGTTTTACCTACATAAGTTTTTGATAAAATATATCATGAATCCTTTTATCCTGATGTAATATAATTTTTTAATTTGATATATCTCATCCAAAGTGTTTTTAATTAAAAACAACCAAGTGGTAAATGTTTCCTTTTTAATTTGTCTTTTTTTGGTGATTGTTAACATTATCTTGAGGAAATCACTTCATTATAGACATTTTACATTGGAAATAATTTTTATTTTATATTTACATACTCTTATCAGATGGGTATAATTATTTTCTAATTTATATAACAATTTTACATTCAATGTGTTCTAGACAATTATTTGATAAAATGGTGAAATATTGGTAAATCTGTAACTTTTACTTAATACAGATAAGTTATAGGGAACATTGTTCACAAATTAGATAAATTATTCAATATATATGGAATGATTATTACATGTATGACATGGTTTGGGCCTTGTTATAGATATACCCTTGATTCATCAATAGTCTCATGAGTTAAATAATTTGGTGAATCAGATGGGTTTTTATCTGATATGTTATAAACCATATTGTGAATGGTATTGAATGTAAAGGTTCCATATACTCAGTAGTCATGGGATAAAGTAATTACACATTTTCTTCATTCATTTTTTGTTATCATTTATCCTTGTATTTTTTTTTGACTTTATCTATGGATGTAGTTCATTATCAGTTTATTGATCAAATTGAATATTTTTTAGTTACACACTTTTCCATATTGAAATTTACATATCTAGTTATATATATGGGTTGTGTTATAGGATATTTACCTTTCCATGTTGATTATTCTTGTTGATTCATTAGTAATAATATTGTACATAACATTATTGATCATTTGATCTCACCCTTATTTTGATTCTATTACTAAGGATATGGAGAAGAAATCATTGAATTATATTTCAAGGATGATGTTCATTTCAATTTATTATTATCAATGATTTATTTTCTCTTTCACAGTGTAATATGGGAATCATTTTTGAAATATTGATTTCCAAAATAGCAAAAAAATAATTCCTTCATGATTTGATTCCATGTCATCATGGCTATTTCATAATATAATGAACCCACACCAGGATTCTATGGTAAGGTAGTTGTAGTGAATACCAAATAAATATTAATAGAAAATTTTCATACTATATTTATGAAATCATAGATTTTGGACCATAATCGTAGAATATACCTTGAGGTAAATGTAGAGGAACATCCTAGAATTTTGGTAAGGTTGAGATTATATGGGTATTCATAGTAATACATCACTCTCTAGATAGTAAATGTAGATATGGTTCTAGAACAAATGTATATAAGGGAAACAACTCTAAATAGGTGCATCAGGATTAAATCAACCATAACCTGGTTCATAGAACCAATCCTTGCTGTACACCGGGTTTGACACCACCTAGGGATATTCTTTGAATAATTCATAATTCCATTATAAACCATTAGAATGGAATTTAATGTACACACATCCCCTAAAAACTGTGTTTATTATTTTAAGACTAACTATGAATAACCATTTCAATTTTATTTAAGTGATATGCTATATTTTGAATTATAGAATGTTCATAGTCTTATTATCTAATATAATATATGGAATTTTTTAAAATGTATCATGGAAATAATAATGGAGTTAATACTAATGTAAAACATGAAGGATTACATACATAGAAAGAAAATACAGGTGTAATTACAACCTATAACGATATTGATATATTATGAAAGATTAATCAGGTGATGACACATAACCATTACTATATTGAAGAACCAGTTCCACAATGAGATTCTCTGATGTTGGATCACATTATGTGACAGATGCCCACATCATTTTGTGGGACTACTAATCCAGTGAATTTTGATAAATTTATTAAGTCATTTGAGAAGATATTTATGGCCTTTTGATTTGGTGAAATGAAAAAGGTTACACTTATAGTGCATTTTCTCAAATATGACTTTGAAAAATGGTTGTCATTGATATAGATTCCTTGTGAGGAATAAGAGATAGAGCTCATGAAATTGAAATATTTTAAAAAGAAATTATTCTATAAATATTTCCATCATAAGTAAAAATTGAGATGTAGAGAATGTTATTTCTCTTAAAGAAAAATGAATAGGAAAGTGTTGTGGATTATGGATCCACCTTTATAAGTTTATCCTAGTATGAAATAGTTTATATACGAAACATAGATTGAAAATTCATCATCTTATTAAGGTATTCAGCTGTATCTTTAAAGGAAAATAGTCTCCCAAAATCATTCATCATACTTGGAAATAGTTTTATTTTCCATTAAAAAAGACAATTAATCATCTAGGAGAAATATATTCAAGGGGAATCAAGATAAGGAGAGGTTATATAAACACCAAGTGAAAGATAATAATTCTAGGAAAGAGCTGAATAATTTTTAGTAATGAGTAAATTTTGAAAGAATTAAAATATGAAATTAATTAATGGGTTGTGATTTTTTAATATGAGTGGATAAAGGATTCATCACTTCAAGAAAAGTAAATGTATGAAGGAAAACACATTTATTCAGCATTATTAATGTAATTATAAGGGAATACATGAATATGAATTCCCAAACATCAAGGAAATATTCCACATCATATGAGAAGGGATAAGGGTCCTGAATATGCTGCTGATACAGCTAAAGTGAAATTATTAATGTGATTATGTATATGGATCTTTGGTGCCTCAAAAAAACATGAATTCCATCAAACCCAAAACCCATTGAGGATCAAAATATGGGATGAATTATGTTCCTGATCCCCTGGGATGGAAACTAGTTCATAGGTATCAACAATATACTTAGGGAATGGTTTTACCCATTTTCATAATGATAAAAAAGATAAAATAATAAATATGACAATAACCAATACCCATAAACAACTGAGGTACAATATTTTATGATTAAAATAATAAATAATTTAAAAAATTAAATGAACTATAATGTAAGGGAACAAAAAAATTATCCCAAAAACCTCTATAAAATAATAGAAACATAATTCTCAAGCCACCACAACCAAAACCGTTATAATGTGGAACAATATAAATTTTATCCACCATCATAACAAAGTCTACATACACTCAAAGGTGTATGTAGGGTGTGATCGAAATCCGAATAGGATTCCACCAAAAATAATGGATTTTATTCTACAAAACTAGAATAGAAATCAACAAGCACATTTCCAAAAGATCATTTGAATCATTAAAAAAATCATATCTTTCATAGTATTTTTTTTCAAATGAATACACTTTTACACGATAAGAATTCATTTAATAATAGTACCCATAAAGTCCACCATATCCGTATGGCTAGAACCACATCAAATAATCATCATAAAATGGAATATGAACATAGGAAAATACCTATAGGTATCTATAATAAGTTGGAACCTATGAAAAACATACATCAGTGATCAAAATCATTTAAATAATACCAACAATATTCTTATGCAAAATCCTCTAGGGAAAATCCCTTCAAATGCTCTAGTCTTCCAACATTTTTCTTACGCTGGAGACACTAGAGAGGACCTCATCCAATGTTCTAGTGGACCCTTGTTACACCATATATGTAGTTAGTGTTTTAATAATAAATCCTACTAGATTAATCTAAGACAATTCAACTTCTAATTATTCATGTTTAATAGTTCTAGTTCTTCACCCATGATACCCAAAATTCACTATGTTCTCAAATTCCATTTCACACATCATATCAGACATCAAATTCACATAAATATCAAAAGCATCAGAATCACATAAGTAAATAACCACTTATACATTTATCATGCACCAAACCCATTATAAAATACATTTCTCAACACATTCACGATTCTATAAAATTTATTTATCCCTACTACATGAAAAACACACAAATTATACAATAATTTCCATGGTTTAATCCCTATTTTAAGTCTATACATAAACCCAATTGATTTTAAAAATTTGATTTCCATCATGTAAACCATTCAAACTTCACATTAATGGTGAAAATAAGGTATCCAAGATTCCAAAAAATCCATTCCTCTTGAAAATCTCATTTTTAACACAATCTCACCTCTTGCACCATGAATACACATTTCACCCCCATTATTAAATTCCTATAATATTTTCGAGGGGACCAGCAATGAAGAAGACCTAAAAACAATACAAATATTCCCTTAGAAAATCCATTTCACCACATATGAAAGTCAAAAACCTTAAAAAAATATTTCTAATCACATAAATAATATATAAACTACATATAAATTTTCAAGAATGTATGTTAAACTAATAAAATAATGTCAATGCACCGAACCACCTACCTCACACTTGAAACATCTATAAATATATGTGATACCAATATCACACCACCAAAACACCCAATCAGGGCATGATCCAAAAATAATTATCAATATCTCTCTCAATAACACAAGATCAAACCCTCCTTATGTCAAACACTCTACCAGAAATTTATCACCTACAAAAAAGGTAAGAGAATCTCTAGAATAAGGGACAAACCAACAGTTAAGGCACTTACTTGATGTCTCTATGAAGAGTTGGGATTATAAACACCTAATGAATAATGATCTATAATTATTTGAAATCATTGAGGAGTCTTCCAAGGATGAAAATTTAGAGTGGGGAATATGGGAGGAGAATTTGAGTGAAATTCTTACAGGGTAGAAATGTAATTTCTCAATTATTAATGACCTGGACCAACCACAAGGTTTTCCAACACAATTTTCAAATTTTTTTGATATTGTGATCCCCAAACTATCTAATTGGTACAATTCATAAAGTTTTACCACATGTTTTAGCAAATAATGTTCTTACCGTGTAGTTACATTGCTGAAAAATGACCAAATCTCATTGTATTTCCATAGTAAGGATGCACTGTTTTACAAATAATTTACCAATTTTTTCCCATTTATTACATTCCAAAATTATCTATTTTTATTAAAAAATCATGGAATACTCAAGGGAAAAAATTATGTCAAAAATTTAACAAAGTAATACCTTAAAATTAAAACACAATTGTGATGATTTTCTCCACCATGAAAATTTTATTTCCTAAAAAAGTCAACTCAAAGCTTGATCAGAAAATATGAATTTATAATCCTCCTGAATCATAGAATTCCAATCCCTTGTATGATGAATATTATTGCTTTTATACTAAATACATTAGCTCAACTTAATAAACATACCATGAAGAACATTCTTCTAATAATTTTCAATTTTCACTAGCCTCTCAAGAACAAAAAAAAATAAGATGCAAAATCATACACTCTCCAATTCAATACATGGAATCAATCTTCATTATAGATTTTCAATTGATAGACATGGAACACATCATGAATGGAAATTATCTAATAAGGAAAGCATAACTAGTATTCCTCCAAACCGTTCATCTCGGTAAGATCAAAATTTATAACATACCTCAATATTAGCTTCCCTTTCTTACCCATATGACGATGTCCCAAGTGAGGCGACCCATTCATGAACACCCATGAACCATATAAAACTATAATGATTTATAATATTGATTGTAATAAGATATATAAAAACTCTGAGATTATAACAAATTCTAACTGATTAACTTGAATTTATCATAAGACTGTGGCATACGGCCCGATCCCAATAATGTGGTCTCACTAACCTCATCCCAACACAATGGAGACTGAAATAGACAACCATAAAGTGCATAAAAAGGGTCTATTCAAATAAAATATTGGAAGCTATTTTTATATGTAAACAAAACACATCACATATGACTATCCCATTAACGTCCAAAATCTAACACACATACCTGTTGTATGTCTTATAAAATATGATTCACCCACTCCATATGACCATCCATTTTAGGATGGTATGTCATTCATTACATGAAATACAACCCCATTTATTTATTATTTCCTTTAAAAAAATATGAGGTAATGTGGGGGTCCATATCAAAAAGTATTTTTTATAGAATACAATAAAGCCTCACAACCTTCTGAATATATGACTAACCGAACTTATCTGCATTGGATAAAGCCTTGAATTAAACAATTTTATTTGGTCAAAATATAAATCACTACCAAAATAGAATTTTTTTCCCATGGGTGTATGAGGTTATCGAATGATAATGTCTATGGAAATATTTTCCCGCTTCCGGCTAGGAATAGTTAGTGGAAGAACCAATCAGAAGGACAATCGGTGCTCTAATTTAACATGCTAGCATATGTGACACCATGATTCAAAGTCATCTATATCCGACCTCATTGAAAACCATCAGAATCTCTGAAAAATCATAAGACATATTTTTGTCACCAGGATTAATACCCCACTAATACTAGATGATATTCAAAAATCAAAAAATTCATCAGAGATAATGGTAAAAAAATCAAACTATGATGTATACAACTTCATATGTATACATCGACCAATCACATGTTTTTTACAAGCCAGGATGAAATTACATAGCCTACTAGTATAACTCAACACCAAGATGTACCCATTGAAACAACTCCAAAATATATGGATTCAGCTGAACACCTTCCAAAAATTCACAGCCACTTTGCTCTTTAGTCTACACATGCATTTGAGAAAAGACACTCATCAATGTAAAATCTTCACTATAAACTTTCAATGCCTATAACGGAACCATACTTTTAAATGAATCAGCCACAAAATTACCTTTAACTAGGGTATAGAATATATCAAAATCAAACAACAAAAGGAAATTAACCCAATAATAATGCCTTTGTTCTAGAAATTTTTTAGAGAAAATGTAGGCGATGTTCTTATGATTATTGTAAAAAAATAAATCTCTCCCCAAAAATATTATTCTACCATGACTTGATAGAATGAATCACTGTTACTAACTCCAAATCATGGGTATGGTAATTGTAATCATGTTGTCAAAGGTGGCGTGAACCATAAGACACCACATGATCATTCTGCCTTAACACACAACCAAGATCCATACATGAGGCATCATTATAACAACATAACACATTCTATATTCCAAAAAGATCAAAATAGGAGCAGTTGTCAATAGATGCTTGAGATTTTCAAAATACCCTTAACATTCCTAGATCTATTTAAATTTACACCCTTTTGGGTGAGCACTATCATGGATTAATCAATCAAAGATATGTAGAGAAAAACCCACATGTAATAAACTCTTAGGGATAAACAAATTTTAATATCAATAACACCCATTGTATTCCCCAATAGATCGAAACACTAATCATCTCGAGGCCTACTAAAACCCCCTTCTCTAATATCACATGACCTAGAAACATCACCTCTATCTTCTAGAATTTTAAAATAGAAAACATTGCATTGAGGTGATGATCCTAAAAAGAGGCTATAACAATCCTAAAATTCTCCTCATTATCCTCCTAATTCCAAGAATAGACCATGAATTCGTCCATTAATACCACAAAAAAAGAGTTGATATAAAGGTGAAACACTCAATTAATGAGAATAATAATGTCTACTGGAGAATTGATTAACCCAAAAGGCATTAAAAATAGTCATAATGGCCATACCTTCTTCAGAAAACTATTTGCAGGACATCCCCGTCTTGAACACTGACTTGGTGGTAACAATAATGCAGGTCAATTTTATAAAAGAACATTTCCCCTTATTCTATTCCATGTGATCATCCATATAGTGAAAAGGATATTAATTGTATATTAGTTCTTTATTCACCTTCTGATAATCAATTCATAACCAAATAGATCCATTACTCTTCTTAAAAAATAGAACTGGGGTAGCCTTTGTTAAGACTCATGGGTGAATAAATCCTTTGGATCCCAAATCCTAGAGTTTTAGCTTTATCTCTATCAACATGGTGGGGGTTATATGGTTTGGGAGAATAGATATCAGCCATGTTTTCAGTGCCAAATCAATCAATAAATCCACATCCCAATTCAGAGGCAAACCAAAAAAACTTCTTCAAATAAACAATGGGTACTCATCCACCACAAGAGGTAATCCACCCTCAAGAGTTCCATCATCATCATGCAAAGTGAGTAATGATATCTAAAAAATAATATTTCCTAACTCTAGAAGAGGAGTTCATGAACAACTCGGTCATCGATCCCATTGACCAGGAAAAGTCTGGGTAAATCAATCAGGTTCCAAAAAAATTACTCTCCACCTATAAACAACGATGTACACCTAAAAATGACCCATCCAATCCATAACAAGTAATAAATAAAATAGTACCATATCCAAAATATGGAAATATACTTCCTATTAGTCCCATTTCATGAAGAGTTAACAAGAAAGGATCATGAAACCCTACTCTTACTTCATATGAAGAGGCATTAAAAAATCTATCACACATGGAATAATCTTAAGGGGAAACATTAACACATAAAAAAGGAATAGAAACGAAATAAATCATTGACCATTATAGAACAGAATAATAGAAGTGGATGATTCGATATGAATAGTACCTTGAACTATTGTAGGTCCTACATCTGATTCTATCGGTGCTTGATCAACTACATGAATATTCTTAGTCTCAACCTGACCATGAACATGACCACAAGCCTAATAATTTTTATTGAATTGAATTTGATCTGATGTTAATATAGTCTGACTTCTATGACCTATGAAATCAGAACCTACTTGCCCAGATGGTTCTGGTGACACTGTTATCCACATAGAAGCTACAAATCCTGCACAACTCTAATGTTGGCACATTATCCTGAAAAACAACTACAAGTTACCCATATCATCATATATGAGGAATGGTTTAGAAGGAGATGTATATAATGGGTGCATTTACATGAACTTCAACACTGATGGAACACCAATGCCCTAGAATTAAAAGCCACGTACAAAGGCAACCGATAAGGATGGACTGAACTACCACCTACCTTTTTACCCAACTCATCCTTCTTCTTCTTCATCCCAAAATAACTACATCTTCCCAATACGGAAACTGCACTAAAAAATTAGTCTTTCTTCAATGATCAATCTATATCATCATTTAATGATCAATCACCTAAACATAGGTCTTAATATTGATCTATAAAACCTGATATCGAATCTATGTCTGTCACCCCTTATTGAACCGTTGAACCTTAGTTTCCTCATTCGAAACGTGATCAGGTTCATACCAAACTAACTTAAAAATGATTTTTTCATATTCCATCACAGATAGGTTTCTAGAGATAATCTCTACAAACTCTTTAGATATGAAATATGAAATGTCCTCATGAAAATACTACTCATTGAAAATAACCTTTATGACATTTTTACCCATCTACTTGTGCAATACAACTTGTAACACTAAGTCCATCAACTTTGGATTGAGACCTTCACACATAAATGAATCTCATTTCACTATGATTACCTCCAGAGTATCACAAAACAAAAACATAATCTTTAGTGTCTTATCCAATCATATACATCCAGAGGTTATCATCTATCACATAATGAAGGAATATTTTTCATGAGGAACTCTAAATCCTCTTCCTTTCTACGACCAGGTTCGGCTACTCTAACTCGAGTAGGACAAAGCCCCACACCTTGTACCAAATCATGGACGTCCAAAACCACTTGTTTCAACAATATCTGATCAATCTATGTGGGATACCTCCCTCTATTATATTACCACTCCTGTGAAGGAACTCAATGAGGAGGAATTTCACTACATGAATCAAAAACCACAAATAAAAACATCAACACTACCCTTATGAAAATTTTCACAAATTAAAAATAATATCAACCATATCATCAAATCAAAATATTACTAAATACATTATAATCACAAGTCCAACAAAACAAATCCACCCACACCTAATGTCCTTATACAGTCTGAATCCAATATGTGTCTCTTATAAGAGAATTAAAAAGATCAAATCCCAATATACAATGGTAGATTGATCCTTATCATGAGGTGTGATAGAAAGGAACCCCACTAGCCAATAGACCTAAATCCTCGATAATACGAGCTCAGGTCTATCTATATCCATCCAAAATAATTTGACATAAAAAGAGTAGGACCTTCTCTGATACCATTTTTTCATGAACCATACTGGGTTGTCATCACAACTGACACATGGACTGATCAAAAACATGTCTTGAACAAAATTCTCAATGCTGACAAGCTATAAACCAGTATCTTTCTATCAATAATATTATTTGGTAATGGTTTCACACATTTATATAATCATAAACAACCAAAAATAATAAAAATCTCAAAAACCAATATATATAACCAAATGATTTACTATAATTTTCATATTTAATATTTAAAACATTAAACAAAATAAAATGGTACTACAATGGAAGGAAACATAAAAAAAATCCTAAAAACCTCTATACATCTAGAGGAACATCATGCTCATGACACCACCACTAACACATTCAATAAGTAGAGCACTATAAGCCATATCCACCAACACCATGATACAAATTTTCGTTACATGTGTCATACATAATAATGTCTACATACACCCAATTGTGTATGTGGTGTGTGATCTCAATGATAGTAGGATGACTCCCAAAAGAAATGATTCCATTATATAGCATAAGAATAAAATTTAACATACACATTTCTAAGAGATAATTTAAAACATTTTCATGAAAAAAATTTGGGGAGAACATTTGAAAGAATTTTTTTGAAGGAATACACTTTTCCACAATATTCATGCTCGAAATAATGGTACCCAAAAGGTCCACTATATACTAACAGCTGTCATCACATCACATAATTACAAATACAAAAGATTAAACCATGGAAAAAAACCTATAGTCAACTAGAACAGGTGGGAAACTATGAACATAATACTTTGGTGATCAAAATACTCCATCAAATGACAATTGTGTTCTTATATAGAAGAAACTAGAGTGGATCCCATATAATGTAATAGTGGACTAATATAGTTCTTCTGCATGATCCTCAAGATATTATATCATCCAAATTCCGAGTGATATCAATTTACACCACATGTTTAGATAATGTTGTTATCATGAATCCTTCTAGCTAGATCTAGGAAAACTCCACCTCAGAGTCAACTCTAAAACTAGTTCTAGTTTTCCCACTAAGATACTCTGTATTCCAATTTTGGTAAAATTAAATTTCACATATTAAATAAAAAATCACATACATGTAAATATTTAAATAATCACAAGAACACTTGAAAGTCACCCCTTCCACATTTAACACAAACCAATACCATTTGAAAATAAAAATCACACTACATTCATAATTCCATAAAATTAATTACGCAACACTACAAGAAATAAACATAATGAATCCTATCATTTCCATATCCCAAGACCCTTTAAAATATCCATATAAACCCAATTAATTTTTAAAATTTTCTTTCCATTATTTACATAATTCAAAAATCACCGTAATGTTTCACAACAATATAGCCAACATGCCACAAAATCCATTCATCTTGAAAACAAGATCTTTAACACATTCACACCTCAAATACCTTTGAAAACAAATTTTACTCCATTCACTTATTCATAATATATTTTCAAGATGAAAAACAATGGTTCACACTAAAAAGGAAAAATATCCCCTAGATTAAAAATCCACAAAAATTAAATAGAAAAGATATTTTACATCAAATAAATATACCATAAAAAACTTATAAATATTCATGAAAGTAAATTAATATCATAAAAAATTCCAATGCATATAACCACATACCTCACACTTTATTTTTTTCAATATGAATGAAAACCACAATTTCATCATCAAAATATTTTATAAATTAAATATATAACAATAATCATCAATGTCTACACCATCAACATAAAGTCAAATCCTAATTATGCCAAACACTCAGTTAGAAATTTGGAACTCAAGAAAGGGGGAAGATAAACCATATAATAAGGGATAAACCAAGGGACAAGACACTAACATTCTAGTTCCATGAATAATTGTGGTCAAAACCACCTATTTTATGATGTTCATGAAGTCTATGAAAGCCTTTAGGGGCTCTTATAGATGAAAATCCTCAGCCGGGAGGATGTGAGGAGAATTTGTGTTAACATTCAAGATGTTAGAAATGTAATTTCACTATTTTTTAAGACCTGGATAGGACGCACTATTTTCCTATGCGGTTGCAAAATTTTTAGGCAATAGAATTCCCCTAACTATCCAATATGGACATGTCACATAGTTTACCTACACAGTCTACCAAGATGTGCACCAACTGTATGGTGGCCAATATCCCAGAATGATCGAATGGTGCATGATTTCTTAGATAGGGGAACAAGATTTGAAAAACCATTTTCCAACTATGTTAGACCAACTACCATGCCTAAATTCACTATTATTAATCAAAAACTCATGGGAAAACTAAAGAAAAAAAACTAACACTAAACAATAAAAATGAATATAAAAAAAGGAAAAAATAGATGTGACAATTGGAATATGTATTAATTTTTTTGTAAATGATATTCTCATTATATGTATTTTGAAACATATATGAATTTTACTATAGTACTATTTCATTAAGGATTTAAGAGAATATATTTAAGGGTTCCAAGAAAAGTGATTCAGTTTCAATTTAAACATCTTGTAAAACTATTGTGTGATGACAATATAATCCATAAAATATTCCTAAATTTGAGGTAATGATGTTTCAAACAAGATATCATTGATATAGGAAAATAAAATTAGGTAATACTAACTTCTTTGGAATTGATTCCAAATTGATTGACCATAACCATTTTGATCATTTAACCATTAATGAAATTGCTTAAGTTGATATATGGATGAATTTGTAGAGGTTAATGTAATACTTCACCATATGATGAAACCTATGTTATAGAATGATATTGAAATATATCTTGGAAAAAAATTATAAGATTATGTATATAGAAATGTATATGAAATGATATTCTAAGAGACAAAAATAATTCATCACCTATAGGAAAAAATATCCCTGAAACAAAAAATTTATCATATTATCATCATTTTTATTTTAACAATGACCATTTTAATAAATATAGTTTAAGGATTTAGGGTCATCAAAATTTAGATGAGAAATATCTGTACCACTCTCAATCAAAATATGATAATTACATTTCACTTAAATTTCCTTGATTTCACTAATTTTCTCTTATTTTAAATAATTATTTCTTGGTGACCAACACATTTTCCTTTCCCTATTATTAATAATTTGGGTTAGAAACAAGATTTACATTGTGTTTTAAAAAAAATAGTATTATAAAATATAAAACCCTTCATTATCGATATCTTGTTTGAATTTTGGGGATGCAATTAATTTATGGTCGGGAGAATGTAATAAAATAAGACTTTATACTTTTTTCCTTTTAGAATAAATTTAATTTTGTTTTTAGCATGCTTTGTAATCAACACCAACCATATAAATAAATATAAATGGTGAATTAATTTTGATATATTTACTATATTAAAATTAGTTTAATGTGATATATATCTTGAAATGCATGAAATAATGATTTATTTTGTAGCACACACAATAATTCATTTCTTTGATAGTTTGGATTACATGCAAGACCGTGTTTTACCTAATAAGAATTATTCAAAAATTATTATTTAAATTCTTAAGATATAGCCTTGTTGCTAAATTGGATATTATGAATTAGATTAAAAATATTATTCAAATATATGGTTGAATTCATTGGTTAACAATTAATTAAATATTAATATAAAACCCCATTGAATATAATTGAAATATTTTTTATAAAAAACAATTTTTATGCACCCAATGTAATATTAACTTAATAAATTAAATATATTACTATTATTGAATAATTTTCATGATATATATATATATATATATATTCTATAAAATATTATTAACTTGAATATAATATATTTTATAGCTATAAGATAAGAATAATTCTAGTTTTACAGTTAAGAATTTTTTTTTTCTAAAATTGAAATTTTTCCTCATTTTAATTTCTCACCTATTTTAAAAATGAATTTTGAATCTTACAGAAATGTTATATTAAAAAATATTATTTATTTTTTAATTTAGAATCTCAAAATTTTTTAGGGTTGTTTTTGATATTTTTTGGCGAAGTTTCATTTTTTCATTAATCGTAAAAAACAATAATTTTTATTTGAAATGTGATTTTATATATAATTTATTGTTGGGATATAATATATATATATATATATTTATATTTATATTTAAAGTCACATTTTATCAGAAATAATTAAATTAATCCAATTTATTTCATTTTAATAAATTACACATTTAAATTGAATATTAACACATCTCAAACATTCAAACATTTTTATTTTAAAAACCCACATTCTCATCTTGTCTACGAGATTTTTTTAATTAATTTTTTACACATATGTAATTAGAATTTTAAAAAATTATTTAAATACTTTTAATCATAAAAATTTATAAATTATATTAATTTTAATCTCTATTTTTAGAAAAAATAGTAATGAACGTAATTATATTTAATTATAGTGATTATGGTAAAATTATGCTTACCATTGGAATAATCTTTATACGTATGCAGAAAAATGGCATCTACAAAAATCCAAAATACATTTTTATACCATAATTCAACCACTAATCAGACATTATATAATTTTTCTTATTATTTTAATAGCATTATGTATTGTATATCTTTCAATAGTGTTCACATTTTTATATTTACAAGAATGATATTCCACTCAACTATAAAAAGGAACTCAACCATTAACTAATAAAATAAAATAGAAAACATTTTCAACATATTAAATCTCCCCAAATAATCCCCCTAAATCTCTCGCCTTATTATAGAGGTCTCACATTGGATAAAAACAATCCAAGGATGTATTTTTTTATAAACCAAAAGGAATTACCCAAATAAGATGTAACAATCTTCAATTTTCACTTTTGTTTCTTTTCATAATCCAACCCTTAAAATAATAATAAACAATTCTTATATAATAATATAATTATAATAAATATAAATGTATTTTTTCTCTAAAATTTATAACCTACACCCTCGCACACTTCCATATAATTGGATACACAATCATCATTCGTGTGTACGCCAGGCAACTTTCTCGTGAAACGATGCCATCCATTCTTCCATTACCACTATTCATGGTTGGGAATAAAGATGGATTTATAGTTTATATATGTTATAAATGAAATTTATAATTTAATTATTATATAATATATAGCTTCATGCATTCCACTTTGTGGGAATACGATAGCTTCGTTTGTGGACGTATTGACTCCCACCTCCTAAAAGCGATTTGATTCATTCATATGATGAATTGAATGTATTAATAGTTTGTTTTAGTTAAAAAGTGATTTATATTATATAAATATGATAATTTAATTATATATAAATATAATTCTTTTATTTTAAATATGACACTGAAATGGATGTAGCGTTCATGTGTACGTATGACCTACCTTTTCCATGAATTGGGTATTTCAAGTCTTATATCCAAATATTATGGATTATTTTAAATACATATATAATGAATCTATATGATAATTAAAAATTGTTTTAAATTATTAATATTATTAAATATATGTCTATTTAAAATAAAACAAATAACATGTCAAATCATACTGAAAAAATCAAGGCAATTAACACAAAAAATAGTTGAAATAATGAAGTATTACTGAAAAATGGGTAATAATATTTTATAATAAGATAAATTATATATTATAAATATGATTATATTTCTGATATAATTTATTAACATGTTTTAAATGACTATACATGATGTTAAAACCATGATACTAAAAGGATGAAAGAGGTATGTGATTTTCATCTCACGTTTTTACAACTCTAAGATAAATTCCTTATTTACCACTTAATTCCTTTTGAGGTGTATATAATGAAACATTTGATATAATATATCATTAATACTTTAATAATTATATTATTTATAGTTTTAATATCAATTATATCATCCAAAAGGTTTTAACCTGAAAATTAAAAAGTGGTAAATGTTAGGCTTCCAATCTCACTTTTTTCATGATTGTTATATTTCTCTTCAAACAATCACATATTTATAAAAAATTTCCATTTGAAATAACATTCATTTTATGTATATATAATATTATATGTTTTTATAATTATTTCCTAAATCATATACATTTTTTAAATTTTGTGTGCACTTGACAGTTATTTGATAAACTGGGGAAATATTTTTAAATATGTATCTTATCATCAATACTGATATTTGATAAGGATTATTTTTCATAGAATAAATCAATTATTTTATATGTGAGGAAATATATTCAATGGTTTTACATTTGTGGGACACTCTTATATATGTCACCTTGATGCATTGGTAGGTTAATGCGATGAATCATTTGGACAATCATATAGGTTTTATCCGTAATGTTATAAATCATCTTATGAATGGAATTGATGGTAAAAAGTACCATGTAAATAGGGAACATGGAATCCAATAATTAATATTTTCGTTCATTTATTATGTATCCATGATTTTACTATTTATAATTATCTATGGATGTAGTTAATTTTTAGTTTATTGTTTATATGACAACTGTTTCAGTTATTTAATTTTGTATATTAATATTTTTTACCGATTTTTATAAATGGAATGTGTTCTAAATTATTTACCTTCCGATTTTGATTATTATCATTTATTCATTACTTATTATATTTTACATACCAATAATGGTAATTTTATCAAACACTTATTTTTTTACTTTCCCAAGGATATAAGGAATAAATCATTGAATTAGATTTCATGGATGATATTCATTTCATTTTTTTATGTAGAGTATTTAATTATCTATTTACTTGTTTACTATGTGCCCAAATTATGTTATCTTGTTTTCCAAAACATCTAAACTAATCAGTCCTTTAGGATTTGATTCCTGGTAATCATTCCAATTCAATAATGTTTTTCACCAGCTCTGATCTTCTAGGTTTGGGGCATTACATTGAAGGAATGATATGAAATTTTATGATAGAGATCGTTTATTATTTTTTTCATACTATGGAATTATTTTTTAAGATTTAGGGAAAAGGGGAAGATAACCATTGGTACCATCAGGCTTCTGGAATTACTAAAAAGAGTTGGGATTATATCTTAGTAGTCGGATATTCCACCAAACCATTCTAAAGTACATAACCTCTTCCATGTTTCATTAAAGAGGAAATATTATAATGACCATATATTTTTTGAAGATATTTTTTAATGGAAAATGTGTGTTATATTATATAATGTTATCCATGTAAAAAACATAAAGGAACAAAAAAAATATATCTCATTTTAAATTAAAATTACAACATTTATCCTTGAAAATTTTTAATATTAAAACATTACAATTTGATAAAATATACTATATTAATGCTAAAATGCGAAAAAATACATTTCACTAATCTTTAAGAATTATCACCACACAACCAACTCTATATAAATGATAAAAAATTATTGAACGAGTAAAAATTATTGAAAATGATAATATAAACTAATGAGGAATTGTATTGAATATTTATTGAATTAATTAAGTGGATTATATCGAGAACAATGTAATGGTTGGAATAGTAATATTACCATTGTTCAATTATAAATGTTATTCAATATAACCATTGGTAAATTTGTCTTTTGGGAACTATACCCATTTTTAATAGTTTTACAATTATAATTATCTTTTATAAGGGTTAACGACCAAGAATAATTGATGCATAAAAGAGAAATGATGGCCTCAAATAGTAGAGCCATATCCTTCAAATCCATTTTTTTCAGAACTTGTTTTGGAGGTAGCATCACTAGGGTTATCCTTTGACTAATTCCCAGAAAATCTATGACATTTTAAGCATGAGAAAAATAACCTATTAGAAAAATTAAAGTTAATGATTATCACCACTAGGAAAAAGTTAGCCAAGTCATCCCAGGAAACTACCCCCATCCCAAACATTACCCTAAGGTTGAATGTTGGGGTTAAAATGGGTTACATTACTAGGCCTTAAATTCATAAATTTTATTTAATTAGTATAAATATAATGGTGTTTCTGGCAGTACTTTTTTATCAATGTGGTTTAATAAAATTTATGTTCAAGTAATACAAAATTTATAATTTGATGAAAATAAAACATAAATATATTTTTAGATAATATATACACATTTATAAAAATATCAGATTTATGAATAATATTTATTTTTATGAAATATTATTTTCAAAATTTTTATTTAAATTGATATGATAAAATAACATTATAATGTCCTAAGAATTTTTTATAATTGAAAAATATTTGACATTTTCATAAAAAATGTTATTTATCAATAAATAAATATGTTATGTACATTACATTAGACACATATATGATCACTAATTTTGTATGAAATCCAAGAATTATTTTCCTTTGGTAATTGAAATAAATAATTATATAATCTATTTGGATATCATGAAATTAATACATATTAAGGGTGTACCTTGGTTGTGCTCAAATGCATTGGGTATGGAATATAATATCTAAAGATTACAAGTTTTATGATACCTTGGTTGATAACCTTGGATATTATCATTTATGACACCATTTTGAAAAACTATGATATTTTTTGAATTCATCATTTTAATATTGTAGACGCATTTACATGTTACCATTCAAGTTGTTAAAAGTAATATATTCGCCATGCTCTCTTGATCATGTTATATTTTATATTCCATGTTATTATTGATAGACCTCATGATCACATGGTAAATGTCTCCCTTTATAATTTCATTACTAGGCTCATTCTCACCCCTTTACATTGATGGATTTCCAAAGGATATGAAATTTAGTAAAATTAACTTATGGCATACTATTGAATAAACCTTTTAATGTCTATTAGAAGAATTTTTCATATTTTACTATTTTATGTTCCAAATTTCCTTGAAAAAAAATATTAACAGATCATGTATTTTTCTCTATGTCATGAAAATATTATATAATAATATGGGGGGATTCCCATGTCTATACTATAGGATGGATTAAATTATTGTTGAAATTAGTACATGAAAATATTAGTAAGAATATTCGGGATTTGTTTATATAGTGGAATGAATCTATGAATTTTTTGAGGCATTATATTAGTGGATTCCATGAAATGAAATCTATGTCTAGATAATATAAGTGAAAATAGCTATAGAACATTTTTACATATGGGTAAAAACCTAAAAACTATGTATTGGGATATAATAAATTTTGAACTGCTGCATGAAAATGGTTATACCTGCACACCTATTTTATCAATCATGGTGGATAGGTTGGTTAGTAAAAACAATTTTATGATCCATTATGAAGGATATATAAAATATTGAATATTAATTATAGTATATTAATTAATAAACTATTTAAGCATGATGTATTTGACTAGAAAAAATTAGAATTATAAGATTATGAAAAGTAACATTTATCACATTATAGTTTTATTATATTTGAAAAAAGGATGGAAATATGATGAAAAATGTAATTGATGATTTCAAAGGATGATGTAGTCAATTACCACAAAAAATTATGGAAGATAGAATGAAAACATTGTGAGGATAACAAATCGGTTGTCTCAAAATATGGATAGTAACTTATTTAAATTTTAGCAACTATATTCACCACGAAGGGAACATCTATACCTTGGGTCCTTCATGCATCAATTACCACCCTCATTTAGTGGACCTACCTACCCATTTATTTCATAAAAATATATTACAAATATAGAGAAATAATTTTCTATACTATGTAATGTGGACCTAGTTAATGTAACCCTGTTAGTATAAAACATACAAAGTGAAGCTAATCCTTGATGGAAATAAATTAAAAACTTGAATCCAATAAGGGAAATTCATGATTTGGAGTGGGAAGTGTTTTGGGGAATATTTTTCAGTAATTATTTTCCATATTCAATGTGAATTTTTTTTGGGAATGAATTACTAGGGATGAATTTGAATAAAAATAAATCAATGGTATTCTCTGAAAAGAACAATACATGACATGTGTGATACACATCTAGTTTTTTTATAGATCCTAAGAGAATTTTTTCTTCGTTTTTTTACTTAGTAAGACCCCACTTATGGTGAAATTTAGAATATTGTGACTAGAAAATATATAAGGATATTGGGAAGAGTTCTATGAAGGTTTAATTTTATTCAGGGGAGATACAATGGTCACATAGGTCAAATAAAAATAAGAGAGTAATCTAGCAAAGATGATGGAATAATTTCGATCATAGGAGTGGAGGAATGAAACTGAAACTTCCCATGTGTGACAAATGTGGGAATAAACAATTTGGGATCTATTTTATTTGGAGTGGAAGGTGATAAAATTGAAGAAGATATGACCATATAGCTTAGAACTACCCTGGTGAGGTGAATCCTCAATTTATCAACACTAATGACAAAGGGAAGATAGTACAGGCCCATCCTAAATTTTAATGATTCTTATGTGAAAATATTGGTAAATTTCCCAATAAATTTCTAAATAGGAATATAATGGTGGAAAAAAACATAAAAAAAATAAATAGACCAAGAGAGAAAGGTTTGAAATGTTTTATCGTGTTAGATGAGGAAAATGATCCAAATGATGTGGTGGCACGTACACTCGTTGAGTTCTCCATGATAGAATGTACATTGTTTTATTCTGGTTCAACACATTACTCTATTTCATCCATGTTTTTAAATATTTGAGAATCAATCCTTGAGATTCTAAAAGTATATTTATTTTTAAAGATAATAGTAAGTATTATCGTTTTAGCAAGAGTGAATATAAACTAAGTATTAACATTTTCAAGTATAATCTCATAAAAAATATTACATTCATTCTCAAGGGGAATTCAACACTACAGTAGGGATGGAATGCCTATCCATGTATAACAATATTATAATCTATTGGATTAGGGAAATTTCATTAGTATTGAATGAAAATTATATAGTGATTTTTAAAGGAGAGGTTTCTCGTCATGTGATTTTCCAAGAAGAACCTCCCATAGCCATCTTTATGGAAATGATCATCAAAAAGGTAAATTTTAAAATAAGTTTAATTATGTAAAATTAACCTATTGTTAAAGAATTCATTGAGGTATTTCATGAAATGTTACCTAGACTCCCTAGAGAGGGTGGTAGAGTTCCTAATTGATTGTATACCTATATCTACGATGACATCAAAGACCCTATATAGTATTGTTTATGTGGAGTTAATGGAATTAAAGAAACAAATTAATGATATTTTGGAGAAGGGAATTATCCAACAACTTTTTTCACCATGGTGAGTACCTTTTATCTCTAAAAAGAAGAAGGACTGATCAATATAGATACAAATTGACTATCGAGAACTTAATGAGATCACAATGAAGATCAAATACACTCTCCCCAGGATTGATGACTTATTTTTCCAACATCGTGGGGCTAATTTATTCTCCATGAATGATCTTTATTTTGGGTACCATCAATTGAGTATAAAGAAAGAAGACATTCTAAACACATCTTTCCAAATAATAAATTAACATTATGATATTTTTATAACTTTCTTCATGAATAATGCTCATTCCATATTTTAGGATTTGATTTATATAGTAATTAAGGACTACATTGCTAAATTTTTATATGTTATTATTGATGATATTTTTTTACATTCTGATATTTTTGGGCACCATGAGAATCATATAAATGTTATACTGAAATCTACATGGAAGGATAATCTATTTGAAAAAACTCATCAAATTTTTATTCTAGAATGAATAAGTTGACCTCACGAGGCACATTGTAACCCATGAAGTAATTTTAGTTTAAACATACATGAAAATTGATATAGAGGAGTGGCCTAATCCTTCAATAGTAACTGATATTTATAGTTTCTTTGTTTCATCAATATATTTCAATAGGTTTGTGAAAATATTTCATTATATTCGAAACTAAATATCAATTTAACTCAAAAATAATCTGTGTTCCTCCAGAAAAAGTATTTTGAAGATAGTTTCCATGAACTTAATAAGAGATTGGTTACTATAAATATGTTAACTATACACTCTATCAGATAAGTATTTTAAATTAATAGTAATTTTTATTTGAATTTTATTAGGAGAATCATCATGGAAAAATACTAGGTGACTGGTTATGCATCATGACAATTAAATCTTTAATAGAATAATTACGCTACAACTGAAATGGTGTTAGCTACATTAATTTTTATCTAAAGTTATAGTGGAACTATTTTAATGGGTATTTAATTTATATATACATAGACCACCAAATTATGAAATGTATATTCATGAAAATTTAATTTAACACGAGAAAAATAATATGATTTTTGGTTCATAAATACTATGAATTTTCATTAAATTATATCCTTGGAAGAGAAAAAAATGTTGTTAAATAAATACATAGGAAAAAACCATATTAAGCTTGAAATAATGAGGATTCAAGAAGTTACATTTATTTAGGACCTATTATGGATAGAAATGGTAATTTTAATGGAAGGAAAATCATCAATCCTATCCCAAATGATTTATAAACCATCATTATAAGATAATATCAGTAGATCTCAATGATAATATATTTTGATATATTGGAAGATATAGGCTATAGATAATTTGATGTTTCTTGAGTATAATACATATTTAGAAGTTGTACTAAAATTTATTTGAGGTTATTTTATCCATTAATCGTGGAGATAAAGAATGTGTTAATGGATGAAGATCATAGCTCAACATTCCTGATACATCATGGAAGCACTAAAAAGATTAAGGATGTTCATGATTACTATTGATGGGGTAATATAAAAGTATGTATGGATGATTACACTATAAGGTGATTGATGTTTCCACAATTGACTAAAAAGAAAGAACATTATAAAGGGTTATTAAAATCACTACCAATATAAACATTGAAGTGGAATAGTGTCACTATGGACTTCATCACTAGTCTCCCAGTAACACCCTAAGGAAACAATGAAATATGGTTCATAGTGGATCAAATCACTAGGAATTCCCATTTCATCACTATTCTGGAAGATTTAACTCTTGTCCAACATTCCATGATTTTCAAAAAGGATGTTGTGAGGCTGCATGGGGAGCCACATTCAATCATTTCTGATGGTGTAAAATGGTTCAAATCTATATTCTATAGAATTCATCAGTATTATCATAATTCTAAATGGAATTTCAATACAACCTATCACCCCCAAACTAATGGAAAATCTGAAGGGGATATTCAAATACTTGAGGACATGCTGATAATATGATTATGGTAATTTAATGGTGGATGGGATCATCGCTGATATTTAGTTGAGTTTTCTTAAAATAACTTCTCATACTCAAAAATTCAATTGGAACCCTGTGAAGCTCTATTTTTTACCGATGTTGAACTCATATTTGTTGGAATAAAAATAGTGACGAAAAACTACATGGGATCGATCTATTGAAAGAGAGGAATGAAAAGGTTTTTTTCCATCCATAAACAAATAAATGATTTTCATATATGGTAGAAGTGTTATGATGATAACCATCAAAGGGACATGGAGTTTTATTATAGAGATAATATTTTCCTTTGGATTTCACCATGGAAGAGATTAATGTGGTTTGTAATTAAATTAAATCTTATCCCGAGTTACATTAGTCCTATTTAAGGCCTTGATCACATAATGAAGTGGTCTATCAACAACTAGTTCCACTAAATTTGGCATAATTTAATTATGTATTCCACATATCTCACTTGAGTATGTAAAAACCTAATTACTCTCATATAATAAATTTGTATTTGGTATAATTGGGGAATTACCACTCTTATAAGGAGCCTCTAGTGAAAATATTGAAATTTAGTGGAAAATTTCTACATAAAAAGACAATGTAAACTGAAAAATTATTATGGTGGAACCATAAATATGCAGAAGTCACGTGGTAAATAGAGGATACAATGGGATATAATCACACTTAACTTTTTTCAACAGAGGGAATGATTTGAAATTTCATCGATGAAATTTCATAAAGGTGGAATACTATATTGACCTAAGATTTTTTAAAGTTATTTTTTACAAAATATTTTTTTTATATTATCTAATATTATATATGTTAAAAATATATAGGACCTAAAAACCATATCTCTCTAATACTGATTATTACATTAGTTAACTACAAATAAAATTAAAATACCAAACATTTTAATTGTATGAAAACTATAATAAAAGAAATTATTTAATGGGAAAATATAGATAACCCTAATATGTTAGAATCCTCAACCTCTATGGAAAAAATATAGAAATAAAACCAAACATTGGTAAAAAAATGTGTATCTTAGAAAATGTAAATATAAAATTAGGTGAAACTGTATTGAATATTCAGTTATTGAACAAAGTGGTATTTATAGGGAACAATGTGACCATTGGATTGGTAATATGACCATTAGTCACATATGATCATTGTTTAATATAATATTTAATCTATTTGGTCATTGGAAACTGAACCGATTAGTAATAATTTTAAAATTACATTCTAATTCGTTATATTGTAATATTAATGTATAATAGATTTTCGAATGAAAAATGATAGTCTCAACTAGTAGAGTCAAACCGTTTGAAGCATGTTAGTTAGAACTTTTGAGGGGTAGTGTCGCTAGGGTAGAACATTGACTAATCCCTTGCTAAGCCTCAACAAGTGTAGCTCAAAGTAAATCCCCTACTATAAAAGATCATGATAGTAAATATTAACTCCCTTCCAATGTATGATGAGCGACCCCTTGAAATTACTACCACCACAGAAATTAACCACATGGTGTACAATGGTGTAGTAAGGGGTAACATATCCTAGCCATAGATACCTAAAGGGTTTTTTTATTAGTAGAAATAAAATTTTTATTCCATTAATCAAAATTTTGTATTTTTTTTGTTTTAATAAATTATCTTTATGAATGAAATATTTCAAAAATTGATCAAAATAAAACATAATTTTATTTACAGAATAAATATACACTTTTATAATAAAATCGGGTATAATCAATAATAATTTATTTAATTAAATACCATTTTGAGACAGTACTATTTAAATAGAAATGAAAAAATAATTTAATAATGTCCCAGAAAATTTTTATAATTATCAGAAATATGATTGTTTCTTAAAAACAAAAAATTTAAAATAAATAAATATATTTGAATTTAAAATTTAAAATACAATTATTTATAAAATTAATTTAATATAATAATTATTTTCTTTAAAATTATCACATATAATTTAGGATTGAGTAAATTTTTGAGAATTTTCTTAAAGATATTATTTTCCATTGAATA
Organism: Viscum album; assembly: GCA_963277665.1. Taxonomy (NCBI): domain Eukaryota; kingdom Viridiplantae; phylum Streptophyta; class Magnoliopsida; order Santalales; family Viscaceae; genus Viscum; species Viscum album. The sequence continues at coordinate 1,047,824,739 of OY728141.1, read as the reverse complement.
GTAAAATTTTAGTTTTGGGTTTGTTTTATGACTTCGTGTTTATTTCATAATAATCAAATAAAACATTTACCATAATCCATGACGTAAATTGTTTAATTTTATGAAAATTAGGTATTTTAATACCTTTTAATAAAATTTGAAACCTATAAGTTCCTATACATTACTTAAAGAGAGAATTTTATATTATAAAACCCTTCTTTGCGGAAAATATAATATTGAATTTTCCAAAAATGTATTTAAAAATAGTCCTAGATTCAAATGGATTAAAATATCATAAAATATAACTAATTTTTAGAAATACTTGATGAATCCTATGGGTAATCCAATGGGTTTTCATTTTCCACAACCTATATTTCCAAGATATATATTTGAAAATCATTACACAATTACTTCACTTTTGCTATAAATACCGACCCATTTCACCCTTACTCTTCACATAAAATCCACCCCATTAATTTATATTAATATTCCCTCCCAAATAGTCCCTCAATGCACTCTTAATCCCCCAAGGTTCGATCCTCATGATTTTGGAATAACTCTTCATGGTAGGTGAATTATTTTCATCATATTTTCCATTTAATTGAATATTTTTATCTTAATATTTTAAAGTGTATGTTAAATTATTTTATTATAATTTATAATCATACCCTTTATGCTATAATAATATTTTATCATTAGGATTACTTATTTATTTCCCATTTTACTATATTCAAAATCTACGTTTTATACCTATAATGGTCCCAAATTTACATATTAAATTTCACTATTTTCGATAAGAAATTATTAAATTGTGTATTGAAATATATTTTTTATAATTTTTTTTTCACCTTTATGTAATTATAATTTACTTATTTCGGAATTTAATTATATAAATTCAAAATTCCATTTCATAGGGTTAAAATGAGTATAAGTTAAATCAAATAAGCAATTACTCCACAATTATATATGAAACTCACAAATTATTATGCAATGATTATAGAAAAAAGATTTATTATGTTATACCTAGATCACAAGAATTTTATAAATATTATGGATGAAACCTGATTTCACTACAACACATTAGGTAAACAATTTAATCCCAAGAAATGACATGTTTTATGATACATTGGTGAATAAACTTGTTAATTATCATTAATGAAACATTTGTTATAAAACATGGTGATATGTTTATGAACGACTCATTGTAATGTTGTACGAACATTTCAATTTAGTGATTGATGAGAATTTTATTAATATATTCCTCATGTTATCTTGATTTTTGTATATTTTTTAGCTCTTGTTCTTATTGATATGCCTTATGATCACATATTAAATGTCTCCCTTACTAACTCGTATACAAGCCTCAATATTTTCCATTTCCAATCATGTATATCCCTAGAATATGAGACATAATAAAATTAAAAACGTTTTTAACCCTGGAGAATTTATTCATGTATATAAAAATAGTTTTTTATGTTTATAAATATTATATTCCTATCTTCAAAGAAACTAATCATTAAAAATATTATATTTTGTTCCATGTAATGAAAAAAATATGTAAAAATATGGAAGGATACTAAGACTACATATTGGAACAAAAGTATTCTCTCACGTCTAAGGGAATAAAATAAGATCGTGACTTGTCTTATAAGGAGGACCATTTCTAGACTCTTTAATTAAATGATAATGTATTGAAGAATATAAAAACTCATTTGGGGAGAGTCATACAGAGAAATAAATAACTAAGAGAGGAAACATGGTACCCTAAAGATGGTATAATAATGTAGTATACAAATTTTATAAATAACTAATATATTAGTTAGTTTCATGGTTGAATTTATATATCAGGTGAGAGTGTAATTCATAAGACTCTAGTCTATCAGTTAAATAATACATCCCCAAAAATAACACAAATAAACCATTAATGAGAATTTATTTATGATATTATTCAATAACTTTATTTAAATATTTTAAATTTGATAAATTATCATCCATTATTAATTATTCATATAGAAATTAGCTTACTGTGAATTTTTTACCTTTTTTTAAGATTGTTGGTTTTAGTTGAAAATATTTGTTTTGTTGTAATGGCCCGGAACCCTTCGGTCCATTCCTTTGTCGAAATCGATGTGGTCAACATGACGCGCGTTATAATGATAATTTTTAATATTGGGAATAATGTTAAAATATGTTAAATAATAATGATGATGACATAAATTGTGTGATTAATTAAACTAAAAAGAGAATAATCATGATAAAATGTTTTAATGGATGTTATAATTATAAATGATGTGAAGTGGGAAGGTGTGTGACCCATTAGACGTTGATAAATGAAACATGTGGTATATTATTAATTGAGTAATTGATGAAATCAAATTTGAATAATAATAATGGGTGTTGTGTTATTAATATTATTCATAATATTAATAATAATGAGAAATTAATGAAATGAGTCATGGTATTTATTGAAAACAAATAAATGAAGATGCACAGAGGAATCGAGGTGGTGCATTAATAATATTAAATGTGATTTATTATTATGTAAGATGATAATAATAACGATGTTGTAAATATGTATATATATATGTATATATATATCGGGATAATTAAGTTAAATGGTTTTAATTTAATAAAGGAAACCGTTTTTAAATTAATTATAATTAAATGGGGGAACACAAATGTTGCAGCGTGATTGCATTACCGAAAAATCTCTTTCCACCATATATTATGGTGATATTAATTATATGTTTTATATAATTTTTAATAAAATTTCTATAATAAATGATATTTTATGGGCATAAGGATGAGGCGCATGTCCCCATGTATCTTTACATAATTTATATAATAATTAATATATTTTAATAATGATAAATTAAAAGAAATAAAATGAATGCTAATGAAATTCATGGTGAGGGGTGGCGTTAATTCCCCTTTCCCTTTTTATAATTATACATTTTATATAATATTCTTCTAATAGTTTAATAAATAATAAAAAATAAAAAATAAAAAGAGGTGCCACCTTAGTTTGGTGCGTGATGAAATTTAGAGAATAAAGGAGATTGGAGAGAGAAAGAAAAAATAATAATAAGATAAATGAGATTAAATGAGATAATAAATGAAAATAAATAAATGGAAAAAATAAAGGGGGCGTGATGTGTGTGTAAAGGAGGCATAAGGGGTTCTTTTCTTCTCTTTAACGAATAATATTCATATAATAATATTATTATCATAATAGAATGAAAATAAGGTTGATTTATGGGTGGTGGTGAGATTTGGTCGTGAAAGAAAGAGGGAGGCAACTTTTGAGGTTATAATGCTTCAAGGAAAACAAATAAATAATAACAATATAAAATGTTATTATTATTTTTGGATATATAATCTTAATTTGACTGTAACTTCTTCATTTGGTGTCATAATGACGAACCGTCAATGGTAGTGTAATCCCGAAATTAAGATGGTCATTTTATGACCAATTATGAAAACATTTTCATGACTCATCACTCGGGTCAACATAACACCAAATATTAAAATAATTATAATTATTATTAAAATGCGTGGAAACCACGTGACGTGTTGTGTGTCGATCAGTCAAAACGCGTAACGGTTGTACGGTCACACCGTGTATTCATTAATACACCATGCATACCGTTTTACCTATTCGTTGCCTATATATGAAAGGGTCGTGGATTATTTCCAAACTGATCACTTCTTCTTCGCACGATGACACTCTTGGATGATCGAAAAGTCTTACTCCTCTAACTTCTTCATCTGGACTCCGATCATCGATCCGTCAGTGGCTACGAGATCATGTTAGTGATGAGAACATCGTACACCATATTCCGTTCCCTCTTCTTCGAATTACCATCCATAATTTCCAACCAAGGATACTGCTGATAATTGATGGGAATGACGGTCTTTGACGAACGACTCTAAAAAGGTATGTTAATCCTATGTTCTTGTATTCTCTTTCTAATCCTACTTCTCTCGTTTTCTTTCCATTCTATGGCATGTGATCTCCATGTTGAGACGGTTTCTTGTGTTGTTGATTCGGTGGTGCCGTGATGTCCTTGGTGGGTGCAGTCTTCCTCGGAGAAGCCTTGTGATCCTGGTGGTCGTGTTCGTAGAAGGACATCAGAACCTTTTGAGGTAGGGATCTCACCTTCGTCTCTATAAATTGTGCATCATGCATGGTGGGTGTCCTCTTGTTTTCAAGGGATATAGTTGAACTAGTAAATAAAGATAATAACTGGTTAAAGAATGGGGGTGGAGAATTTTGTGTGTGTTGTTATTCTCTCTTTTTTATTATGATATTATGTTGTAAATTGAATAGGCATCTATCTATTAAAAATCACGGTCATTGGGGGCCTTTTCTTGCGCAATTAAATGTTGGCCTCTCCTTCTGGATTTTATTGTGGGTGGAATTTTCATCATAATATGGAATTGGATAGCCACGTAAAGCTGGTTGATTAAATGAAAACTCGGAACCCATGTGTGATCACCCCGGTTCAACAAAACGGAATGATGAACATGTTGGTGTTGGGTTGGTTTTGTTATGGGATGAGTGAAGAGGTAATTTCTGGGTTGTTGTGTGATATGATGTTTGGAAGCGGGGCTACAATGATGGGTGTTGAATATTATTAAAGTGGTTTGTAGTGGACTATATACGGTGGGAAAGTAATTGAAATGTGGAATGTGGAAAATTAATTTATATGTGGATCTTGGGAATAAATGAATGGTGGGGTTTTGTGATTGAAGTGAATTAAAGATGGATATGATAACCAAATTGTTAAAGAGTTGTTATGTGATTGCTTGTGTTTTCCCTAACTTTTATTGTGGTTGGGAGGGATATGTTTTATGAACACTCAATTTTGTTTGGTTGTTGATAGTTTCCAAATAGTTAAAAGAATTGACAACTAAATCTGTTGAACATGAAAACATAAATGGGGTTTAGGGATTTCTTGTTCTGTGCATACTCTCGAGGTAACAGTGTTATGGAATGTTCTCAGATCTTTTGTGTAGAAGCCTTAGGATGGGCTGAGTGGTTGATATAATTATATAAATATGTATCTTTCTATGTTTTTTATGAACCCCTCCCACGTTGAGAACTACGTGTTTAATACCCGTTGGACGAGGGGTGTTATTCCCAACATCCAATGGACATTGTGGATGGTTGGTTACTATTCTTCCTTATGATCCCTCTTCCAGGTTCTATAGGCGAAGATCCTTAAGGCAGGTTAGGATAGATATTTCCCAAGAATCTTCGGGATGATATGTGATGTGGTTCCCATGTGTTTTTGGGATGACATGTGGTGATGACCAAGGATTGTGTGCCGGTAGGTTACTGTGAGCTTCGTATGGCCAGGTTGTGGCACCAGCTTGGGCTTCGTATGGACAAGTTGCGGCACTAGCTCAGGAAGAGGGGGAAGCATCAGAGCATTAGGCATGAGGGCTTGAGCATTATCAAGTGGGAAGGTGGTACAGGGTACCCATACTTTGAAAATATTACTATTATACTCTATTTACTTGTGTTACTTGGTGAGTGTGACTGGTGAGGATGGGTGGATATATTCCTTGCTAGGTTTTGGTTCTTCTGTTCTATCATGGGGCGTTAGGATGTCTCCCCACTTGTGCATGAGATCTTTATGTTTCCCTACTAAGTATACTAGTATGCTCACCCTATGTTTACTTTCAGGTTTCCAGGAGGAATACCAGGGTTGTGCGGGACCCTACTAGTTGGGACAGTTATAGTTGTTACAGTTTTTTATCCTCTTGATTCTTTTGGTATTGTACTTATGAGCTTTCTTGTACTTGTACTTTGTTTCTGAATTCTTTAAACATGCATGTGGGATTGGTTTGGGTTTATTTATATACTCTTGTTCTTTTGCTTTTTGGTGGTTGACTTGTCCTATTTCCCGATCTTAAATTATAAGAAGTGTAATGCCCCCCATATTTGTAAATACTCTTACCCTTGGTGCTAGTTCCCACCCCACGGCCTACTGGAGGCGGGATTCGGGGGTCATTATCTCTCTTTCACTATTACCAGCACAGGAGGGGCATCTTTGATGGAAGGTGGTCATGACAGAATGGTATCAGAGGTGATGGTTGAGAGATAGGATGAAGTATAGAGTTAGGTACAGTGAGGATTGCATGGGATGGTAGGGAAACCGTGTTGGCAGATATTGGTGTGTGACATAGGCCAGGGAAGACCGGCTAGGACATGGGATTTTAGGGCCCCCGTGATCCGACGCAAGGACTCTGAGCTTACCGAATGTCCAAGTAAGACTACATTGATTGCAGGGTAGAGACCCAAGGAAAGGTACATGAATCATCATGACTTGTGTTTTTACTTGATTTGGGTGTTCTGGGAAAGAAATTGAAAATGATAAAATGGACTTTAAAAATAATTTCCTTGCTACTCGGGCTTAGGAGTTCCTTGTTCTACGTACAGTTATGGCACCCGGACGTCGTCCCCAGGTGAATCGGGCAGTCGAGACCCAGCAGATTCAGGATGTCGATTAGCAAAGGATTGACCAAGAAGAGGAAGATGACTTGTGGCAGTGAAAATTTCATGCGTTCCAGCGATAGAGCTTGAAGAAGTATGAAGGCAGCACTTCGGATACGAAATCAGAGTGTTGGTTGGAGGATCTTGAGATCACCATTGGGCTGATTAGGGCTCCACTAGAGTACTGGGTTAGTCTGGAAGTAAGCCAGCTGCGAGGTGCAGCACGTCAGTGGTGGATGCTTTACCTTGGGGAAGGGAAGGAGACAGAAGTTCTATGGGCCAACTTAGAGAAGGAATTCTGAGAAGAATTTCTTTCCTCAACGAGGATGGCCGAGAAGAGGCAGGAGTTTCTGACCCTCCAACAAGGAAGCATGACAGTGCTAGATCTAGGGGTCATGTTAAATTATCTCCTTTGTTTTCCCCAAATCTCTTTCTGGATGAGGATTCAGAAGCCAAACATTTAGAGGAGGCACTTCACCCCTCTATTCGGGGCGTGGTGACTCCTTTCACCTTACCAACGTACCTGGAAGTACATAAGAAGGCAGAGAAAATCAAGAAGATGCACTCTCAAGTAGGTCCACTAGTAGAGAGGATTCACCCAAGTTCTTCCATGAATGAGGCAGTCATCAGTAGATCCTGAGCAACAAGACCTTCCAAGTTTCGACCGGAAGGGAACAGACTTCAGCGGGTCCCATACCAATCTCACAATTTTCTCCCGTTTTCCATGGGCCAGGGACCAAGTTGCTTTGCATGTGGGTATTGTGGGCATCTTAGCAGACATTTCCCTTTCCATACATGGTACGGTGGGACTGACCAGGTTCAGCCCCAGCCCCAATAGCATTTCTCAGCCGGACCCTTCCAGCAGAAACATGCTCCAGTCCCTCTGAGGGGAGATGGAGCAGGTGGTGGCCAGCCACAAGGAGTTCCTCAAGAATCCCAACCAGGACGTGGTAGGGGAAGCAGATGTCAATAGAGGGGTATTAGATCTGGGCGCGAATATTTGCATGCAGCATAGGCATAATCACTAGAAGGACCAGGGATCGATAGAGATGTGTTTGGGTTATCTTGATTGCTCTTATTTATGTTTTGTTTTGGAGCATTACACTCCTTTGTTGGAAATATTTTTTTTCTCATTCTTCGGGCCTGGACCTTGTTTTTGTGAGTTTTTAATGCTATGTTGTTTCCCTATTTTCATTAAATGTACATGAAGAGACCTATCATGTGGGGAGGGGAAGACCTAATACCTAATCAAGAAGAATTAAGGTGGATGCGATTAAACCCATGCAGGAGAGTCAGCGCCACCTAAAGCGGATAATATCTCGACATGGGAGGAAGAATTCCCCAAGCCATGTGTTCAGGCGACATGATTTTTTTCGTTAATGTGTTGGTGATGGCATCGTATTTTTGAAAAATTCTAATATATGGAAGTGGGAAGACCTAATTCTTAATCGGTATGCATTAATGTGGATGCGATTAAACCTATGCCGGTGAGTCAGTGCCGCCAAAAGAGGATAATATCTTGACATAGGAGAAGTAATTCCTAACTCATATGGTGAGGGTTGTTGGTTGGTTTACTGTTATGATGAGAGCCCTAAGAGGTATCTTGCGGGGTGGTTGTTCGGATCCATTCTTTCTTCTGGGTTGGTTTTTTTAATTCTTGAGGATGATAATATTTTGAGAGGTATCTGATATAATGTCCCGGACCCCTCTAGTCCATTTCTTTTTCAAAATTGATGTGGTCAACACGACACACTTTATAATGATAATTTTTAATACTGGTGATATCATAAAAATACGTCAAATAAGGATGATGATGACATAAAATGTTTGATTAATTAAACTACAAATAGAATAATCATGATATAATGATTAAATGGATGTTATTATTATCAATGACGTGAAGTGGGAAGGTGTGTGGCCCATTAGACGTTGATAAATGAAACATGCATTTTATTATTAATTGAGTAACTGTTGAAATCAAATTTGATTAATAAAAATGGGAGTTGTGTAATTAATATTATTCATAATATTAATAATAATGATAAATTAATTAAAAGAGTCATGGTATTTATTGCAAAAAAATAAATGAAGATGCGCAAAGGAATTGAGGTGGTGCATTAAAAATATTAAATGTGAGTTATTATTATGTAAGATAATAATAATAACGATGACGTAAATATGTATATATATATATGTATATATATTAGGATAATTAAATTAAATGGTTTTAATTTAATAAAGTGATCTGTTTTTAAATTAATTAGAATTAAATGGAAGCACACAAATCTTGCAGCGTGATTGCGTTACCGTAAAAATATCTTTCCACCCTATATTGTGGTGACATTAATTATATGTTTTATATAATGTTTAATAAAATTTCTATAATAAATGATATGTTATGGGAATGAGGATGAGGCACATGGCCCCATGTATCTTTACATAATTTATATAATAATTAATATATTATAATAATGATAAATGAAAAAAATAAAATGAATGCTAATGAAATCTATGGGGAGGGGAGGAGTTAATTCCCCTTTCCCCATTTATAATTATACATTTTATATATTGTTATTTTAATATTTTAATAAATACTAATAAATGAAAAATAATACGGAGGCGCCACCTTTGTTTGGTGCGTGATGAAATTTGGAGAAGAAAGGAGATTGGAGAGAGAGAACAAAAGAATAAGATAAATAAGATTAAATGAGATAATAAATGAAAATAAATAAATGGAAAAAATAAAGAGGGGCATGATGTGTGTGTAAAGGAGGAATAAGGGGTTCTTTTCTTCCCTTTAACGAATAATATTCATATAATAATATTATTATCATAATAGAATGAAAATAAGGGTGATTTATGGGTGGTGGTGAGATTTGGGCGTGAAAGTAAGAGGGAGGCAAATTCTGAGCGTATAAAGCTTCAAAGAAAACAAATAAATAATAATAATATAAAATTTTATTATTATTTTGGGTTATATAATCTTAATTCGACCGTGACTTATTCATATGGTGTTGGAATGACAAACCATCAGCCGCAGTGTAATCCTGAAATTAAGACGGTCATTTTAAGACCAATGATGAATACCTTTTCATGACTCCTGACTCGGGTCAACGAAACACCAAATATTAATATAATTATCATTATTATTAAAATGCGTGGAAACCACGTGACGTGTCATGTGTTGACCAGTAAAAATGTAGAACAGGTGTATGGTCACATCGTGTATTCATTAATACACGCTGCATACCGTTTTACCTATTCTTTTCCTATATAAGAAAGGGTCATGGATTATTTCCAGACCGATCACTTCTTCTTCGCACGACGACCCTCTTGGATGATCGAGTAGTCTTCCTCCTCTAACTTCTTCATCCAGACTCCGATCGTCGATCCGTCAGTGGCTATGTGATCGTGTCAGTGAGGAGAAAATCGTACACCTTATTCTGTTCCCTCTTCTTTGACTTCCCCTCCACAGCTTCCAAACGAGGTTACTGCTGATAATTGACGGGAACGACAGTCTTTGACGAACGACTCTAAAAAGGTATGTTAATCCTCTGTTCTTGTATTCTATTTCCGATCCTACTTCTCTCGTTTTCTTTCCATTCTATGGAGTGTTGTCTCCATGTTGTGGGAGTTTTCTGTGTTGTTGATTCGGTGGTGCCGCAGAGTCCCTGGTGGGTGCAGTCGTTCTCGGAGAAGCCTTGTGATTGTGGTGGTCGTGTTCGTAGAAGGACATCAGAACCTGTTGAGGTAGGGATCTCATATTCGTCTCTCTAAATTCTGAATCATGCGGGGTAGGTTTCCTCTTGATTTCGAGGGATATAGTTGAACCCATAAATAAAGATAATAACTGGTTAAATAACGGGGATGGGGAAGTTTTTGTGTGTTGTTATTCTATCTTTTTTTATTATGTTATTATGTTGTAAATTGAATAGTCTTCTATCTACTAAAAATCATGGTCGTTGGGGGCCTTTTCTTGCGCAATTAAATGCTTCCCTTTCCTTCGAGATTTTATTGTGGGTGGATCATTCTCCATAATATAGAATTGGTTAACCACGTAAAGATGGTTGATTAAATGAAAAATTGGAACCCTTGTGTGATCACCCTGGTTCAAAAAAAATGGAATAATGAACATGTTGGTGTTGGGTTGGTTTTGTTATGGGATGTGTGAAGTGGTAATTTCTGGGTTTTTGTGTGATATGATGTTTTGCAGCGGGGCTGCAATGATGGGTGGTTCATATTATTAAAGTGGTTTGTAGTGGACTATATACGGGGGAAAAGTAATGGAAATGTTGATTGTGGAAAATTAATTTATATATTGAACTTGGTAATAAATGAACAGTGGGGTTTTATGATTGAAGTAAATTAAATATGGATATGATAATCAAATTGTTAAGGAGTTGGTATGTGATTGCTTGTGTTTTCCCTAACTTTTTTTGTGGTTATCAGGAATATGTTATAAGAACACTCGATTTGGTTTGGTTGTTGATATTTTCCCAATAGTTAATTGAATTGAAAACTAAATCTATTGTTCATGAAAACATAAATGGGGTTTAGGGATTTCTTGTTGTGTGCATACTATCGAGGTAGCAGTGCTACGACATTTGCTCAGATCTTTTGTGTAGATGCCTTAGGATGGGCTGAGTGGTTGATATAATTATATAAATCTATATCTTTCAATGTTTCTTTATACAACCCACCCGCATTGAGCCAAACGTGTCGAACACTCGTTGGACGGGGGTGTTATTCCCAACATAAAAAGGACATTGTGGATGGTTGGTTACTGTTCATCCTTATGCTCCCTCTTCTAGGTTCTATATCCCAGGATCCTTCAGGTAGCTTATGATAGATGTTTCCTATGAATCTTCGAGATGAGATGTGATGTGGTTCCCAGGTGTTTTCGGGATGAGATGTGGTGATGGTCAAGGATTGTGTGCCGATGGGTTACTATGAGCTTTGTATGGCTATGTTGCGCCACTAGCTCGAGCTTCGTACGGCCAAGTTGCGGCACTAGATCAGGAAGAGGGGGAAACATCAGAGCGTTAGGCATGATGGCTTGAGCATTATCCAATAGGAAGGTGGTGCGGGGTGCCCATACTTTGATAATATTACTACTATACTCTATTGACTTGTGTTACATGGTGAGTGTGACTGGTGAGGCTGGGTGGATAGATTCCTTTCTAGGTTTTGGTTCTTCTGTTCTCTCACAGGGCATTAGGATGTCTCCCCACTTGTGCAAGAGAGTTTTAGGTTTCCCTATTAAGTATACTTGTATGCTCACCGTACGTTTACTTTCAGGTTTCCAGGAGGACTACCAGGGTCGTGCAGGACCCTACTAGTCGGGACAGTTGGAGTTGTTGCAGTTTTCTATACTCTTGTTTCTTTTGGTATTTTACTTTTGAGCTTTCATGTACTTGTACTTTGTTTCAGAATTGTTTAAACATGCATGTGGGATTGGTTTGGGTTTATTTCTATACTCTTGTACTTTTCCTTTTTGGTGGTTGACTTGTCATATTTCCTGATCTTAAATAATAAAAAGTGTAATGCCTCGCATATTTGTAAAAACTCATACCCTTGGTGCTAGTCGCCACCCCGGGGCCTTCTGGGGGCGGGACTCAGGGGTCATTATCTCTCTTTCACCATTTCCAACTCAAGAGGGGCATCTTTGATAGAGGGGGTCGTAACATTTATGAATTTGGAAATTTCTATGGGTATATTGTTATAAGATAATGAAATATAATAATATAAAATCATTAAATTTGAAAAATAATAATTTATGGATAAAAATATGCATTCAAAAATGTACATTGAATTCATAAATTCTATTTCCAATGTTTTATATTTAATTGAAATCTTACATTAAAAAAACAACTTTTGTTCTATCTATGAAATCATGTATTTTCAATAGAGATTCGGTTTTGGATTAATTTGAAATCCAGGAAAATAATTTTTTACTAAAAAATCAATATATGTAATTAAAATCTATATCCAAGATAATTTTATATTATATATAAATTATTGGTATAAAAAACATTAATTCTGTAAATGTTATTTTCCTATGTTTATGTGTTTTCTTTTTTTAATTAAAATTTCACTCCAGTAGATAATTTATTTGATAGTTTTTATTTTAATTATAAATTTCATGTATCAAATTATGTACAAATTTATGCCTTAATATTTTTCAATAACATTAATTACTATTCTTTGAATTTATTTATCACGGTAAAAATAAATTATGTAAAATGAGTATAACATTATGCAAAGATATAAAAAATATAAAACATATATTTAATTATATAAGACATTATTTTTACCACTACATGTTTCCCTATTTTTTTTACATTTTTAATATATTTTAACCTATAATGGATATTTATTTATTGAAAAATGTAAAGGTGTTTCCAAAAGTGAAGTTACCTCCTCCAATGGCCCGAATGCCTTAATTTTTTATTGTTTTTCGATAATCTACCTTTCAAGGGGTGAGGTGGAACCCCTACAATGCCCGTAGGTGTAGGAATTACATGGCCCATAGGCCTTAGATGAATTCATTACCCGTAGGGTTCAAAAATTACATACAACCCAGACTAACTACTTGGAACTGCTTCTCCCTAGAATTTTCATTGTGAAATCAGCTCTCCACCTTCACAAGACAGTTCGTCTTGGATTTCCCATGCATGCACAGGCTTGTCCCGATGGAAGGTTCCATAACCTCTACTTCTTGTAATCCGTCTGGGTTCTACAATGGTGAAAACTCCTTGCTCCTCCTCCTTCTGAAGATTGTTCCTTGTAGGTTGACTGGTTTTCATCTGCACTTAAGGTGGCTCGAAGGCCTTGAGGTGGCCCGAAGGCCTTACTGACCCGAAGGGCTGGGTGTCCCAAAGGCTTTAAAGGACTCGAGGACCAAATCGGTGTCCTAAAGGCCCAAACGGGAGCATATTCCCGGGTGCTATAGTGCCAAACAGTGCCTGCTACAACTCCCGCTACAGTACCTGCTATAGTTCTGAACAGTTCCTGCTACAGTACAGCTATAGTGTCTGCTACAGTACTGCTACAGTGCCTACTACAGTATTACTACGGTGTCTGCTATAGTAACCTGGAAATTAGCCCCCCTTGGATTTGATCCCGAGTATCTTGGATGTACATAAGGAGTCCTCACCAACTGGGCTGAGGCTCATGTGCCAAAAGGGTCGTTAATTCACTTAAAAAAACAAACAACTAACACCATAAAAATATTATAATAGGCATAAAGTTTATAGCTAAAATAATTAAATTTTACTCACCCTATAACCCTCTATAAATATCAAAATCAATTTTTTAGTAATATTTCTATTCAGGGATTCAAATTCATGGATACATAGAACAATAATTAAATACCAAGACACCAATATTAAAACATACATTTATTTCTTCTTAAATATATTATTTAAAATTTATTTCATCCAAATATAATATGAATATATTAATCTCATATATAGTATTTAATTTAAATATATTATGGTTATCATTATTATGTATTCATATACCCCATGAATTATGTAATAAAAGTCTCTTATTTTTTCATCATGTAAACTACAAACACCATGATGTATTGTGTTTTATTTTCCTTCAATGCCTATAAAAGTTTGATATAAAGGAAATATTAATGATTAAATATTATTTTTTTTATTTCATTAAGGATATTTTAGAAAAACATTTATGGTAAAATTAATAATATGATAAACTAATGATCATCATTAATTTATTTTCTTAAAATAAAGATACTATGAGGATAAAAGTATATTAATTTTTTTAATATTTTCATATCCATTAATTATTACCTTAATTATTTATAAAAATGATATATCACACTAATTAAGAATAAATAAGATCATTATCCTCCTGGAATAATGATACTATATATAAACCATCACCTAATCATCTATTAAAGAAGGAAAATTTATATTTTGTTATTTTAACAACTTACATAAATAAAAAATGCATTAATATCAAGAAGGACTATTAAAAAAATATACTATAATAATATGATGATAAGTTTAAATGATTATTTTTTTGATATACTATATCAAAATATAATTATTCAATCATGTTAAAAACATTTGTTCGTCAAAAATAACCAAAATGTTCTTTCTACTAACATCATCTTCAAGGATATAGAATAAAACACTCCAGAACAAAATTTAAAACATCAAAAAATAATATAAATCATCCATAGTATAATATTTTATTATATATTAATAATTTAATTTAGAATGATAATTAATATATAAACCACAATTATGATAATCGTTTAAACGATAAAAACGAGAGACACCAATGTGGATTGTTTGAAAAATTCATGTTGAAAAAAAATATTTTGGATGATTATAAAAGAAAATTTATAGGTTTATGATAAAAATTTAAATTATTAATATGGATATGTTTATGATATAAGAGGTTAAATTTACATGTGTATTTCCATACAAAATATAAGGGGTTTTTAGTCAAACATTCCACCATTTGATTCATTTTTTATTCACCTAATTTCCGTTATCAGGTGTATATAAATACTATTTTGTATTTTATATCATGAAATAAAATTATTAATGATATTTTAAAATAATTTTAATCTAAATATTTCTATAGGATATACTTTAATTTCTACACAATCCATTTGTGGGGGTTTTCCATCTCAATTTTCATTATTTGGGTCTAATACTATAATCTGTGTCTATTTTATTCTAGGTAATGAATAAATTAAATAAAAAAATCCATGATACTAATTGAATTTATAGTATTTAAATTTCACTATTTTTATCCCTATCACATATAATATTCATTCAATAGAAACCTTTTCTATGGTGGATAAGTCATCTGTGGATTTGGAAAACTAAACGCGTGGGTAATTTCCTAAAAAATTAATCCCTATTTGGATACTAGAAAGTGTATGAATATATGGAAGATATGAATATACAATTAAATAAATCAAAAATAGATTTATTATAAATGTATTAATCAACAACTAGTTTCATGATGTGTCCCCCAAAAACTGCACACCATGTGAGACATTCCCAAGGGATAGGATTTGAAATATTTACACGATCTTAATGATCCTTGATGAATTATTTGTTACAAAAATTCCATGGTATCCAAAAAATATAATCTATTAAATATGCATAAATTCCATTAGGGGTAACATATCCAATTTTATATACTATTTCAATTATATTTTTTCAATAATGTTACTTCATGTTAATTTAATGATGCCTAAAGACTTCAATGTTTATTTTGTGATGTTCTCCTAGGCATACTTATTATTATATTAAATATACATTTATTTATTTTTATTTTTTTCTTCATTATTCATACATGAAAATGTATGTCAACAACAGATTCATTAATGAATTGAATTAATTGTTATTTTTTCCCTTTTGTTGAATACATTGGACATAATAGAATGCCTGGTGGGGGACAAAATTGTGTAGATCATAGATGTAACTATGGGTCTCATGTGACAAAAATTGGTAGGTATTTATAGTATAACACATACCATGATAGTAATGTGTCTAGTAAGAAGGCATTGATTTTATATTGTTATATCTAATATTTTTCATTTCATCATTATGAGATTAAAGATTTTTTATATGCATGTTTTCATTTAATTTTTTTGAATATAACATTCCCCTAGTTTCAACTTGATTATTAGTTCACATAGTTTCTTTGTTATTTAAATATCGCATATTCCATGTTTATGTTATATAGAATTTTATTATATGATTTTAATTACAAAGCATCTGAGATAAATATTTTTTTCCTTCCATTCCTTAGAAAATATACTAGATTACTATGTACAAATTTCATGGAAATGATGGAAGGACTAGTCATGTTCTCATAGTATGTTCATGTTGTATATAATGTTTTGAACTTTATTTAGTGAAAATATATGGTATTAAAAGACAATTAAACTAATTCACACTTCTAGATCACTTTTACATTTTACCAATAGTGTAATATAACTACAACTATAGGTTTTTGATTTCATGGTTGTTATATGTTTTTACCAATACCCTAACGTATTCCAAATGCTCTAATACATTTCCCTACCATTCATGATACCAAATACATTTTTGAGAAAAAAAAAATCTTCGATAGTAACAATAAATTTCATATAGTATAATTTCATATAATATATTCTATAGTGACCTTGCATATATTCAATTTCATGGAATAATATTTAAAACCCATGTTTGGGTCATTACATAATTTAACATTAAAAATATATTTTCAATGAAAATAAATTTTCAAAATAGTTATATGATAAAAAAATATCACTTTAAATTATCATGGATTTAAAATTATAAATTTTATAAACCTAAATAAATTGGTATCATATGAATATATGGCATTCTAAGGGAATGATCTTAGGATAGAGACACTTACCTCAAGAATGAATAAAACAACATCTCTTAATAATCCAGTTATGTGAGAGGGAAAGATATATTATTCACTATGATATATCAAAATATATCATAAAAAAAGAAATAAATAACAAAATGTTGTTATTGGAATAAAATATGAATGCATAAAATCTTTTCCAAGTATCCCTCATTCTATTTTCTAATCTAAAGGGGAGTGATTAAATAGTTTAGTAGACAGAAACTATGTTCTGAAATTATTTATAATTCTCCATTAAGGTCACACATGGATGGAGTAAATACGCCCATAATATTGACAATCAATCACGAGTTTAAAAATAGAAACCCCATCTACTGCTCCATAGTGTCACTAACAACGACAATTATTTTACAAGAGATGGACCAGAACCACCATCCATTACCTAGAACCAATAACTAGGTTATTTTGGCCTAGAAACAAGATCCACCAAGCCCATCATGAGTATTTCAATTCATAGTGCATATGGGGGACAGTGTAATGCTCCAACCTATCCCACACCCAACCTATACCATTTGGGAATGTCTATTTCACATATTAAACATGACCAATAGTGAACAACCACAACCAAGATATTGTGTCTATCTATTTTAATCCCGGAATCCCAAAACTACTTTTAAATATATCGTACACCATTTACATTCTTGAAACCAAAATTAAAATGAAAATAGAGTCTATGTACCAAATTCTACAATTCATGGCATGAAAATTCACCCCACTATAAATATCCCCCCCCCCCATAAATACCCTATATCATGAACACAAAATTATATGCCCATTGATTCATCATCAATGAAACATGCACACATGTATCATGTTTTTATCTATCACAAAATCATCTCAATAGAACAAATTAAATCATCTCAGAATAAATTAGATCATCCTATCATTCCACTATCCAAATTTTCAAGTTAACCACTATGTTTTTGGATGAAATCCCAATGTCCTACCACTTGATCACATGGGATATATTCAAATAATATTTTTATATATTAGATATATGTATAAAATCATGGATATAAATCAAACAAGCAGTTAATTATAATCGATAATACAACTTACCATGTTAATCCACAATGTATAATGATCCAAAATAACTTGGTGACCACATACATTTATTCCCTAAGTAGATATTTCCTAACCTAGGTGAAAGGCTATCGAAAAAATGATCACCTAACTAAAACTCCAATGGATGATGAAACCGACCAACATATAATTTATGGAAATTATGTGACATTTTTCACAAGTTCTTGACCAATTAAATAACTTCTATCATATCATAGATAATGCATTGACCACCCAAGGACCATTCTTTAACATATTCTAGGAAAAGATGTCTTCAACAATTCCACCCATAAAATACATCAAATGGATCCACTATGATCAATGCCTGATAACTATTGTTACAGTAACACGCTAATAAGAGATTATGTTTCTCAAAAGATCCATTGAATTCATGTATGGATTATGGAAGATGTGATTCAATAATTTTAATGGATTTGTTAGACTATCCATCATTATAGAGATGAAATTTCATGATCAACTTCATTTAAGAATCCATCAGTACCCGTTGTACCATAAAAATCAATGATTTTATGAAAGGGTCCCTATATGAAATTATTTATTTTGGAAGACCCTTGATCTGGGAAAAAAACTATATATAATATTTCACATGATACTCTACCTTTAAATACTGCACAATATTTACAAAATGATCTATGTTATTTAATTAATAAGTAATCACAACTATCACATCCTTAACTCTAGGAGTATGAGGAATCATAACAATAAAATATATAGATATATCATCAAATTTAAATAATTTAATGGATAATGGTTATTCTAAATTATTTTCCCTAATATGATCCACTATAATTCTATGACATATAATTCATCAAGTAAAAATTTTTGTAACTGATCATCCCGTTTTCGATCACAAACAATGGAGTCTCATGTCATGATGCATCATTGTAGCTACATTGTTTATAGATGAATTGGATAGGTACTCTTCATCCAAAAATTGCTAACTCATTGATATATGAATAACCTTCTTACATTGGATTCATAAAACCCTACAAAAAGTATGATATCACTAAACTAAGGTCTCTCCACAATAAAAATTCATTCAAAAAAACTAGGACGCTACATAAAAATCTTATAAAAATTAAACATTATCATCAATATATTACCCATAAGGAGTATAATCTAGGAATTATTACCCTCTGTATCTCCCATAATCCAAGTGAATATTTGTAAACAAGTTCATAAAGAACCAATATTTCATTAATTAATTCACTTCTTGTGTAATAATATTTATTCTCAATGCTTCTCAAACAGACTTTCTTTTTTTAGATTACTCGATATCAAAATTAGATTCATTATGATGCTCCACCGAGCATATTTTCTTGAATTTGATATCCTTATAAGTTTAGATATACCTAAGACACTTATGGTCTTAATTCACTTATACTACTCCCCAGTTAGGTTGTGGAACCAATTCTTAAAATTAGGCATTCCAACCACAACTGAATATCATGAATGGGATTTTTATTCTCATGAGGTCATATTTAATGAGATTAATAAGATACTAATTTGTTTATATATATTTGAACAACAACATAAAGAATACTATAAATATTATAATAGTCACCAAAAACAAACTATTATTAGGAAGGATGATGGATGGATCTGAAGACAATATCAATTTCAACTCCAGAAAATATTTCTTACACCAATCACACCAAACAAACATCACACCCTTAATATTTTAATTTTTCATTAGATATGGGATATTTGATAAGTCCAAAACAAATCACCTATGATAACAAAAAAATCCCAAAAACATTTGAATTTCAAACACATTCTTCTTCCACTTTTAATTCATTAAAACAAAAAAATCCCATGAACTATTAAAATACCTTTCTTATAAAGCACATGGACATGAACTTTTAAATCTTTAATATAGAACTAGTATTTTGATATATTACCATTAATATTATGTTCAATAAATATTCAAATGATATTATTAAAATTCTCATTATGATTAAACACTGATCTGGGATAAAATTATACAACATCCAGATAGAAATGTGTGAGAGAGTCCAATAATATTTGGATGATTAAATAAATTTAAAAAATATAAATTATTTTAGAGTAATAAATTCTAAATGGCATGACCAAATACTCATAATTAACATACCCTCTTCTGAATACAATATTAGTTATATCATTCTCTCATACCCTTATTTTATGGTATAACGATCTAAAAATAATTTTAGAATGGTCACCCCAAAATTTTTAAAAAAATTATCAATTTATTCAAGGGATATTTTTTATTAACTATCACATGGTCGAGTTTTTAGTAATAAAAAATTTTATAAACTATCATATTATATATTTTTAAATAGAATTGATATTTAAAAAGATAGAACGATTTGATTAGAAAACACCATAGCCTCCTGAAACTCAAGATAAGCCTTTTAATCTTTAAATTTAGAGGGTTTTTATGGTATTTAGGTGAAAATATGTATATCAACCTTGAATGAATGTCTATTGAAAACATGACTTCAATATAAGGAAAAATTCCAAATAAATAATATGAAAAAACCTATGGATACTCACTCATCAATGCATAAACGGGAATAATATTACATGGATACTCATTATAATGATAAATATTTGACAGCATGAATGAGATCATCTCAGAAAAAGTGGAAGTGACACTAGATCTACCAAATCTATGATCCCCCTTAGCTAAAAATACATGAGTGACTCCATCAGTAAAAAGAAATTTGGAACCACTAATGATAATAATAAAGAATGTTTTATAGCTAATCATCTAATTTTCACTGATAATGGGAACAATAATTTCATGATCAAGAACAAGAAAATTTCATAAGTCCTCATGATCATTAATCATCACATGTTATTTAAGTCATTTGAAACACTACTCAAACTTCTTTCCCAAGGTAGTGGAAAGAGTAATTATTAATGTTATAAGCTTTAACCACCAGCCTAATGAATCAATAATATTGAATGGTATAAAGGAATGATTTTTAACATTATAAAAAATTAAATATGTATAGAGGATGAAATAAGAATCATCACTCTCATAGTACATGTCCATTCATCTTACTCTTATAGGGAATACTCTATTGTATACATACATCCATCCCCATCCTTCCCTTTCTTAAAAACATTAGCATCACCTGTTGTATGAGGGTAGGATACCACCACAACTTCTAAAACATATTAAAATATATTAATCTCAATGAACATAAAAATAACTTTACCACCAAGGGATAACCTCTCTTAGAAACACAAATGATTAATCAATTTCCATATGTGTGACATACAATGGGAGGTACCATCTAATCAAGAAAAAGAGGTATCTTTTACAACATTAGTAAAACCCAACTAACCTAGCCCAATTATCTATGAAATAATTAAACCACCACATTATCACCGGTCACCCTAAATAATCTTTTATATAGAAAGTTAAATTGGGATACCATTGGTGTTTATATATACTCTAATGAGTATTTTAATTGAATATATATCCACCTCATTCATATAAACCTTTATACAACCATTGAGACAGTGTGTAGGTACATTAGAATCATTATAAATTAAATTAGATACCTAAAACTAATCATAATGAATTATTACTTGAGATATATTTTGAAATAATCTATGTAGATAGGTGCACCAACTCAAAAAACCTAGTAACATACTCCATAATAGAACACCCTTCCAACTCTAAGGTAATTTATTATATAAAGTTTTTAACTCTCTATGTCTTAGGATGAAACTAATGATTAAATTAATTCACATGATATAATCATAAAATGTGGATTACAAAATATATTACCACAACTTCTTTAGGGTGATTTATTCCATAAATACCAATTCAATAAAAGGAATATCTTATTGTTATTTCACAACATATTTCTCTATATGATACTAAAATATTATTTGTGTTGGATCCATAATCAATAACACCAGATTAATGAGACATTTTAGAATAAAATTTTACTAATCTATCCTAAACCAATATTTTTTTAATCCAAAATGCTAAATATATAAACATGAAATAAGGAGAAAAAATTTACATCACATGGTAACATGATGTTTTTAATGAACATGAGTTATCCTAACATACTCCCACAATAACTATAGAATTTTAATAGTCATAACCCCTTTCTTTCAACAAACCCCAAATAAAATGGGGTTATAAAGAAGAATAAATTCATGACTTGATAATAAACTATCCCTTTCATGAAAATTTTTAGTATACCAAACTGAATAAACCCATAGTGTCACCATACTAGTCTTAGAAAAGGTCCCAAAGTGTGTTATTGATCACCATAATCTTGTGAATGGAACCCATGTATTATTAAATTAAACATGGTAATGATTTCATAGTTAATAGAAAAATAATATAATATAAATAGTTAGAGTTTTATAATTTCTATTTTAACTACATCATATGTCAAAAACAATCCAACGATAAATGTAATATCCAATTAGGGTATAATTAGTTCTAGATAATTATTTTGAAAGAAAAATAATATGAAACCTAAGAAACCCATGATTCTATCTCCATGTGACCATATTCCACTACTTGCCCAACCCATCAGTAGGAAACAAGAACTAGGAGAGTCATGAACTATGTTATACTTTTCCATTTACATGTACTCTATAAAACCATGGATAAAAACAACAAATGTATAAATAAAGGTTCTAGAAATAAATATCAATAAGATACCACAAAGACTAAATACAATTTCTATCCACATGCATATGTTAGTTCTTTAATAAAATAGATATCTAAATAATTTCCTTAAGAAATAATTTTCTAATTTAAAATCATTGTTTGGTTTACTTTTTAGATAAATATTATATTAAAATAATTAAACCGATATGATATAAAATTTTTCAATGATTCATAAACGCATCTATAAAATAATTTTTAGGCATTAATATCCATATATAGAAGGAAATAATCAAATCAAATGAAATTTTACATAATTTAACAGACATCAACAAGAGGAAAATCAAAATATATTGGTGTACCCAACTAATACAACAATTAACACTTTTTGGTAATAGTGAAATCTAATGTTTTTGATTCTTGGTCCCATGCAAATGAATTCAACTATAAATCCATGGAATTATACAAACCTCCCCCAATGATAGCTACCTTCATTGGGGAACACATATGTCATCTTTTTTCATATACCATAATTCATTCTTGACATGGATATACATTTATTTACCTTAATATATGCCTAATTGATGTTTTTTAAGATAATTTATCTGAAAAAATAGTTCCATTTATTGTAATTTTTTTTAAAAACAGTTTTCATAGAGATGTCACACCACATACATTTCATAAAAACAAATTTCAAAATACACTTTGTATAATTCAATAATTTAACATTATAAATTAGTTTTTAATGTCAATACATTTAGAATATAATTTCAATGCCTATTAATATCAATTTCACCAATCATAGATTTAAAATATTTTGTTTCATAAACCAATAAATATGGAATCATTAGAATATAATGAATTCCAACTAATATAAAATATGATATATAATCCTACATCAAATCAATGAAAACAAATTTTCTCTCTAATTATTTCATATAAGAGGAATATATGTTGACCTAAAAATCCTAGATCTAAAATGATTAAGCAATAGAATAATGAAATCATTAAAATTAATTGGAGAAACAGAATTTGAATGGCACGACTCCTTCTCTGATCACCTTAAAAAAATGTATTCTCTATAGGTGATTGAAAAAATAGTTTAATTGATGTAATATGAGATAATATATTATTAAAATCCATCCACTAAGGTCACACATGGATTCCGTAACTAACCATAGTTGATCAAAAATCGATCATGAATTTAAAAACAAAAACCCCTAACACCATACCCAATTAAAACTCATTATATTTGTGTTTCCATTTCTTATAGACGGTATATGACCCCTTACCATGACTAGGTCCCAAAAATAATTTTATATTTACCACACAAAGAGCTTCAACACTATCATAGTGAATCATTCAAACCATGGAACAGCGGTAAACCAATAACACATTCCACCATAGGCTGCACCTGGCCCATTACATTTTGTTATGGAAATTACCAACTAGAAATAAGATTACCACATATAACCACCCTAATTTTTGCTTTTATATTTGATTTGAAACATGAATCCATAATACTAATTCTTAATCCCCTTTGAACCATCAACATCCTCAAAACTAAATATAAAAATATAATAGATACTATATACATGACTCCAATTGTTTGGGGTAAAAAAATTAAAATGGTAACATCTCAACCCTAAACCATTTCCTTAAGACTATATGGATGTGCTTCTGACCCTATGTTGTTTCCCACAGACACCAACTGATGGAAATGAGTGTCATGGGAATAAAATATTTTTCATGTGTGTTTTACTATAATATTAAAATATCATACAAATGATTATACACATAAAACTAATGTTATATAATTTATGTAATGAGATATATTACTAATAAAAGTTTAATAATTACATTACTGTTGCATATTTAAAAAAAATTCAATATTAACATAACAAAGGAAGAGAGAACACAATGAAAGTGATGTGAAATCAAACAAAGTATCAACCCAAACAAGATCCAAGCTCCAACTCCATGTCCCAATCCCACTAAATAATGAAAAATCAATGGAGAAGTATAACCACATCACATTACCTATATCAAATCACACAACATCTATAAATACACCCATATTCCCAGGAAGGGGTGGAATATAAAACTAAATATGTAATCACAATAGACATCCTTAAATATACCACTTCGAATAAGAAAGTGTTACCTAACATTTATATTAATTCATGGGTATGAATTTTTGAACAATTTACAGTAATAAAAAATTATTTAGAAATACATTTTAACAAAGACCATTTATTTATTCATTCATGAAACTTGGTATCATTATTCCACAACTCACACACTCATTCATTCCTAAAGTGAATTCCAATATTCATTTGTGGCGACCCATAATAACACCATGTTTTTTCGTGATGAAATTCCTTATTACACATTAAATGTATCCCTATCTCATTACCAATATAGTAACAAGAGTTAAAATTTATGAAATCATAACAACCACACATTCCATGTTATCAATAAAATCCATTTCTATTGAAAACTAATTTATTTCATTAAAATTATCAATCTCATTATCTGAATCATATCAAAACCAAATATTTAATTATTTATTCCTCTAAATTTTTTCAAATGAGTATGAGAAAACTATTTAATCCTCAATTCATTATGTTATTTCACATGTTTAGTAGAATAGAATCCACCTACCTCACAATGGTAGAAAAATATAATGAACAATACACGAAACTTATATATATGGACTTAAAACTCCTTCCCTTAACTATATCGACATAATAAAATATCACCAAACACATCATCATAAATAGATCTATTTATAATAGATTATATCTATGTTTCCATGAGACTATAGTTGAGAAAATTTAGAGAGAGAAAGTACGGATGATGACTTTTGTCGATTTTTGAGATACAATGAACCTTGATTCAATATTACATTATTCAAGAAATAATTAGCCTCCAAATATTTCATGGAGTTTATTATTGTCTAATATCTTATGTAAATTGAGAGAAATGTGTTTTAAAAGTTTAAAATATTAGTTAAACTCTAATTTGTAATGCATTTAGTTCATATCTCTTGATTATAACATTATATTCTTCAGGCTACATGCGTAGTATTTGATACTAATAAATAATAGTTAGGGAATGAATTTTGGTCCCACATGATTTAAAGAACAATGTACTAATGATTAATTTCTGAAATATAAATACTCCAAGATCATATTTTTGGATTAAATGGTTTGGAAAATAAAGAAGAAACCATGTTTTTTCTACTGTATCGACTAACATTATTTTACATAAGACCCATATGGTTTGAGAAAACCATGTTCTAACCATATATCTAAATATTGTCTCTTAGAACCTTAATCAAAGTTTCCTAGATAACGTTCATGGTTTCCACTAACTGTGATAAAATAGTGTTCTCTCTAAAAACCTGAAAAAACTCCCCAAAACCAACTAGAAAGGAAAAAACTCATCCAAAGTATTAACTAACATGAAAGTACAATAGAAAAGTTTAAATTAGATGAAACTAGTGGGGAGACATGATAGATTATTACTTTTTTCAAGGTATGGTTCATTATTAGGATGAAAAAATAGTTAATTTTTATGATTCAATATAATAAGGTGAAATATTTATAGGTTATTGAAGTTGTTAGAAACAAATAGATCCCATTAGAATAAAATTTGGACATGATATCGTTGAATTTTGTAATAAATTTAATTGATTGAATTTAATGTGAGAATTATATAAATAATTTTTTTCATATTGTGATTACATTGTTAAGTTTTGATTGAGGTTTTTGGAATTTGTAGATTCGCAATATAAACTCCGTGGAATATATAATTGTAGATCTTGTAGTCTCTAATATTTTTTATGCATAGATATTCAGTAATGATATAGAATTACATGATGATTTTAGGTTATAAGATTTTATATTGAGATGCTCAATCTAATGTGAATTTTTTATAGATTTAATTTTATATGGTTATATTGGAAGGATACTTTACGTTAATTTAATAGTGCTGAATGTATATTAAATTTTAGAATGATTAGGTCTCTTAGTATATAGTGATTGTTTTGATCCTTTTATAAAAATTATTTTTGGTGTGGAAAATTGTTATAATATGATTGAGGATAATTTTGGTAGTTATTATAGTTGATGTGTTACCATTTTCCAAGCCGGATATTCTCTTTGATATTCAATCAGAATCTTTGGTACTTTAGATTTATTGGATGAGGGATATACTAAAGATATACAAGTTATTTTATTTTCAAATATAGTTAACCATTTTCCCATAAAAAATACATAACACATTCATAGGCTCTGAATTCTTGATTACATAAAATGTATATAACATAATATTTAACACTTTTAAAAATCAATAAGAAAATTAGTGGTTCTATTAAACTTTTGATATAGTGTTTACTCTTTAATTGGAATTTGGTTAGATTTTCGAGTGAGTTGCCTTTTCAAATATTTTGTATTTATTTGAAAATTTTATTTTGATCTTCAATATTATAAAATTATTATCTTCCAAATAGATCCCTATATATAATATGTTACATGAAAATTATGATAAATATAGTTAATTTTTTGATATAGTTATGTAATTCATATTTTTGAATTTTATTCTTAGACTAAGAATTTTTGGGTCTGTAAATAAATTACCCCTAAAACAATTTTTAAAAATAAATGTATTTCTATTCCCATTTTTATATTTTATCCAACAATAATTATAATAAAATCATGTACTGTATGATTGCTGATCAGAGTTGATCATCAATGGTGACAATTATGGATCATGGAACATGGTTAGATAAATTTTTTTATTCTTACATGGAATATAGAGATCAATTTCAGAATAATTCCACCTTCATTGTGGAATATTTCTTAAATTCATGGTATTAATTGGTTTATTAAATAATTCAATATCCCTTTATAATACAAGACATTTCCCCCATGAATCCCCCAATTCTGTTCTTGATAGTGAACACTGTCATAAATAACTTTTTTTGTAATTTCCTTATATGACATCCCCACATCCACTTTTTATGTATTCATATTGTGATAATAAAATATTTATAATGACAACATGTTGAATAGAGGAATAAAGATAAAGTGTCAAAGATGATATGTGGTGTTAATTTTTTCATCGGGTAGAGGATGTATGGATTGTAAAATTTGAGATCATAGAGGATCCCAAGTCTATCATGAGTTTAATGATTGGGTGGATGCATGGTTATATTTATAGAGAATTTTTTTTCTTCCATGTAATAGTTGGATTAATTATGAATATTTTAGTGAATATAGTTTAATAATTTTGGATAAAACCAGATGACATAAAATATAATCCATAAAGTCAAATATATCACTATTTTTAATGTCTCTTCTAGTGTTTTTATGGAGATAAATATGACATGGGGTGAAAAATTTGGTCCACACTCCTTGTAATATATTAGGGTTGGATCAATATTTTATCCAAAAAAATAAATTTGTATGTGTTTGGATTCATATACCTTATATTAAAATAGGTTACATAACCAAGGGTTTAGTATAGTACCCACCTAGCCACAATGATTGATTACATGGCTTGTAGTTTGAAGTAAAATCCATGTATTTATAATGAATAGGAAATGGATATATTTATACACTTAAGTGATCATTTTTTTCCTAAACACTAAGTTGATTAACTGAAAAAACATATATATTGGGGGCATTGACCTCATGTTCATAGTAGAAAACACGAGCACCCAACAATCTATATATTATATATATTGGAATTAATTAAATATATGGATAACCTCAAGACCTATTGAATATAGATATACACTTATACTGTCACAACTAAGGATACATATTTCATCTCAATTATTGAGGCAAAATAGGTTGACTGAGATTATATGACTAGTTAGAAATGGAAAAATCCTTGCTAAATATGTATAGTACTTATAAAAGTTTTAATAGACTCCATGTTGTGTACTAAACCAATATTGAATTTGTTTATCTTCTCACATAGGGGTCATATTTTAATAAAATCACCTATATAATAATTTTAAAATGAAAATTATAATGGTGGGAATATCTTCAAAGTTATATGTTTCATATAATGAATTTTAAATAGTTCAATATATCATAAAATCATGATGATGATGTTTGTGTTTTTGGTCTGATGGTCTTGTTTGGAAGGGTATTCAATATTCACATAAAAATTATCATATTATATGGACTGGTTCAATTTTATGAAGTTTAGTGATTTATACAACCACTGGGAGTTTCTAGGTTCTTCAGATTCACTTTTGGTTTGTAAAATTGGAAAGGATATATATTTCTAAAGAATGTAGTATATGGAACCTTAACTATATAATTAAAGAATGTAGTGTTTTTTATATTGATCTATAACTAAGAAAGTTTATTTTTTCTCACACATTTCATTTTTTGAGGTCCAGACATGTGGTTTTGAGAAGGGAATATTGGAAGATTATGAAGTTACCCCATATCCCAGACCTTCTAAAAGTGATATTACTATTGATTAATCTTATTATCATCTAAATCTAATATAATCAAACGTAACATATTTTAAAAACATTATTAATAAAAGAATTAAAAATAAGAGGGTAGATAATTAAATTTTATTACCTTTGGAAGATAAATAAATATTTTGAGTTATATTGAAAAGAGGATATTTTCCACAAAATATATTCTCATCATATTGTATATCTTCTTCAAAATGGATAAATTTAAAAATTTAGAATAAAAATTTGATAAAATATTATTATTTTTTATTCTATAAATCAAAATTTTCATAGTATTTATATATTATTTATTCATAAAAGGTTAATTTTAATCCAAAAATACATGTTATAAGAAAATTATAATTTTTAATATTTTATTATTATGTAATATTATAAAAGAATATTAAAAAAGCAATAAAATATTTAAATACATATTTGAGATGATAATTATTAATTTTGAAACATTCTTTGATCATATTAATACTATATCAAACTTTTTTAAGATTGAATTGAAATGTTACGCTAATTAAAAATTGTTTTAAAATTTTAATCTTATTTTGAGATTTGATGGTGATATTATTATTTTTATTACATTTAAAGAATTTTTTTATTTATTTCTAGAATAGTCAATTTTTTTCATAAAAACCATCCACTTTTCAAATCTTATCTTTTAATTAAATTTTTTAACATAAAAACATTATTTACATAAAAACTATATTTATGTGTTATGTATGTTTTATTAATTAACATTTCCACAATATAATTTTTTTTAAAAAAAATTATTTAAAAATTTAAAATTAATATACTCTCATTGTCTTAATGTTCTGGTTATCTTTTTTTCATAAATATTAGTTTCTAATGATAAAATTAATTAAGACGAAAAAGGTAAATTTTGATAAAATTAATAAAGTTAAATGAAAACATCTAAAACACTCTTGGTTATCTCTAAAATTCATTGAGGAGGAAAATATAGACCCATACACATTACCATATCTTTTTTCTATTTTGGCTCCCCTAAACATCGATTTGTTCAATTACATTATTTAAAATATAATGGTAGCTTCCAAAAATACCATTCTCTTCACCAAAAAAAATTATAACATCTACCACATCAACACGCTCCTAAAAATTTAATTTATCATTTAAAATATTCCATTTGTATAATATCTGAGGCCTATACCACTTAAGTATTCTTGTAGACACCTTTAACATTCATAAGGACTTTATTTTAATGATTTTTCTAATAGATAAATGAAGATTCCATCGTGAGTAAATCTCTGTATTAGTATTTTATTTAACAATACTCCTTCTTAACTCATTGTTAGATGTATTAATATAATTATATATGTATCATTTTTACACAAAAATATTATTATATTAATTATTTAATAAATATTCTTTTATGTTTTTCCACCATGACTGAATAAAAACTAAAATTTTATTTGATTTTCAAAAATCTATTTTATTGTTGACTTGTATCCATAACACCACACAAAGAAAAAATCTCCCCATATTGAAGTTCAAAATTAAAAACCCACATTTGAAATAAAAAACACAATAATATTTCGATCAATGATTCAATTGTGTTATCTAATGTCTCATCTCAACCCATCAATGTCATGAGTCACCATTTTTGTCATCGCTTTCACATCCCCCCCACCATCAAAGCTGACCCCAGACCACAACAGTTCTCCAGAGATATTCATACTAGGATGTAACCAGCATAAAACATCAAGAATATGATATTATCATATATTAGTGAATAATTAACAACAAAAATACCAATAAAGAGAGATATCGCCTCATGAAAACACATATATCATTTACTAAACACCGTCATGAAAAACATTGACCACCGAAACCAAAAACATACATGTAAAAAACTAAAATGGAAACCCAAAACAGAACCTTCATCAATAAATAATTATGAATATAAAAAAATATAAACTAATATAGAAACCATCACTGATAAATTTTGGAAGATATACAATAAACTAAGAAATTTTAATTGTCATCATTTCCACCCCAAAAATCATCCCTCGACAATGTGAAAGAGAACCATTGTTTCCTCATAGAATAGAACTCACTTATGCCACTTGAGGGGTAATGTCTTCTGCCAAACCCCACATCCCAAAACAACTATGTATCCACCTCTCTAGAACCGACTATAATAGTAGAGGGATTTATTGTTAGGGAATGGATTTTAATGGGTGAGGGGTCTAAAAAATGGAATCACAACAAGACTAAAACCTAATCCCAAGGACAAGAGCATGTCAACCTAGGAGCTCCTGGAATACCATCGACCACCAAAGGGTAGATCATGATCCAGTTAGAGGGAATACAAATATAGGGTTTCATATTAAAATTGTATTCTATGAATCATATTTTCATTTATTTAGAAAATTAAATTAAACTCGTGTGTATACTATGAATTTTATATATAATATCAATATTTCTACAAATTATATATTTAATTCTTCATAAATATATCTCTATTTTAATTTGATTTTGTTAGAATGTTTCTTATTTCGTTTGGGGTTTTATGGATCAAATCAATTTTGTGGTACATAATAACCACCTTTTGACTAGTATACTATATTATTGATCTACTATAACCATTTATGTTTTTATGTTTTATTTCTACCATAAATTGTTTTGGAAATAATTTTTCAAACTATTGACTTCCACATTTATGATTTTATCACTTCAGGAAAATATAGTGCTAGTAAGAATAATTCTCATCCTTCAAAACAATGATTTCCCCATATTATCAATAATATTCCTTCAACTATTTTTTATTAAATATAATTTGAAATTACATCTTTTTATTTATGTTTTTACCTTCATATTTTACACTTTTTGATTCTTAAAAAATTGGTTTAATATTATATTTGGTGTGTTTTTAATCATGTTATTTTTTATGAATAAAAGTTTTTACCATCCATTCAAAATCAATGGTTTTATCATCTACTTTATATTCATTTACAATAACTTTTATGTATTATAAAAGTTCATTTGTTAAATTTTTATTTAAAGTGAAAATTTTATCGATGTGTTTTGAATTCTCTATTTTTAAACAAATGACCTTTCAATGTGACCATAACATCATCTCTAATATAAAATATAAATGTGTTTTATGAAACCTCCCACATGATTTTACTAATAATTTCCTTTTTATATCAATATGATTTATTATATTTGAAATTACTTTTGTTTAATGTCCTTCAAATGGTTATAATGAAATACTATTTTTAGGTGATTTATTTTGGGGTTTCAACATTTTATAACGTAGTGTCATTTTTAGAAATAAAATCTAGTGGTTTGGTGAATGCCATTTTTATTTTAATGGGTTCATTGTTATTTAAATAATGATACTGGTTTAAATTCACATGGGTTTTCAATATATATTGAACGATTGATGACTTAAGGTACAAATAAATTAGGATGGTTTGGGTTTGGGTTTTATATGGACCTTAAATTCATATGATATGGTTTTAATCCTTAATAGGTAGTGATATTGAGCATAAAAATTATAATTATTAGTTACATTCACAACATTGGATTTCAATGGGATACATATTATAAATTTTAACGATATGAATCCTAGACACGATGACATTGGGAAACAATCAAAATATTTTCCATGAACGGGATTCATATTAGCTACGTTCCCAAAATTGAGAGCGAACATGATGTAGATTGTCTAATTTTACGGGATTGATCATGAACATGAATCATATTATATATGATCACATAAATAAGCATGATATTTATGGGGTTACCTATGTTCAAAATGTCATCAATACATTTTATGATTCCTATTTCATATTTTTCTACAATATTAATATTTTATTCTCTATGGAAAATGTTTATTATATCATTTTTTCATGATTTATCTTTTGTAGAAGTTGTTATTTTGAGATTACATGCTCTTACATCATGACCAATAGAAACATATTATTGTCTGTGGTTCATTTTAATAATATATTTCTATTATATTCATGTTTTCTCTCATTCTAATTATATAGTGTTTGAAGATATGTGTATTATTTTTTCACATACTGACCATTTGATCAGACACCATTTTTATGTTTTCCTTTACCAATGTCATATAAATATGATTAAATTATTGTATTTCTAGAATTTAATTCAAGGGATTTATATTATATATAAATGTTCATATTTGTAGAATATATATAGTATACAATGTTATTAAACATTTTGATCCTTAGATTGTATGAATTAGTTTGAGATATATTATCTAACTCATAAAATTTACTCATTGTCTATATTATTTTTATCATAGGTGACTATAGTTAGTATAAAACATAGTTTTAGTTATTTTTTTGGATTAGTTTAGTTATTTTTTGGGATCATGATAATATAAAATTAGTGATAACCTTAGGGATATTTCTAAATTATAATATTATTTATATGATAACATTATAATAATTTCTCAAAGTAAATATTATGCAGTCATCAAAAAAATTGTATCAATCTATGGATACTATATGTGTTTTCAAGATCTAACACAAATGTACTTGTGGGTAATAATATTAAAAATGTAATCTTTGGTATTATCATTATTGTATTTTGGTCTATTATAAATAGGATAAATTGCACACTGGGTTTGAAACTCTGTGGGAACTGGTAATGGTTAATCACAATATCTTTACAATCCATTAGAATGGATTTATTATGGTAAGGAATTACAATATTAGGTATTAGGTTACCCAAACTAATGAAACCAATATTGAACCAATTGTGATTTAGGTTTAGCTAAATAAAAATGTGATGGATTCATAGCGTAATAGATTTTGAGGATAATTTTTTCATAATTACCTTTTGATTTATATATTGATCATTCATGATTAACCCCTTTGGTTTTATAAATTGTTGGACCATGGATAAACCATGTTAATAATAGAGATAAAAAATATATATTAGTTTTCCTATTGAGAAAATATGTAGGGTAGAAGATATAATTGAAATAATTGTAGTTATTCTCACCCAACAATATTGAGATAAGATTCATAACCTGAGTTATTTCAAACATTTAATGAAATTATATAAGATAAGGGTAGATTCCCAAATAATTTAGGGTGACAATAAGGATGATGGAATGTATAATTAACTTACTACAAGTAAAGAATATGTAAAGAAACTTGCATGATAATTTCACAGAGAAAAAACATTATTTCTTAAGTATGGAAGGATATACCATCATGTTCATGATTTTCCTACTAGAAGGAAAAAGTTTAATCAATGATATATGTGATATGAATACCTAATGTTTCAAATTTTAATGGTTAAGAAATTATGAAAAAATGTTCCATAGTCCAATAGGTAATGATAATAATAATCATTAGAAACCTTCCAATCCATGTAAATAAAGGAAATCATATAGTTCCTTTACTAATGAAAGTATGTCATGAAAAATAATATTAATGGGTACACTAATCCCCTATTCTAGATTTGTGATTATAAAATTTGAATCATTTTCATTCAAAACTAACTAAATTAGGATAGTTTATCTGATTATAAAATCTATACCATAGTGATTTTAAATTATTATACATTATTATTGTATCCCAATTTTAGGTTTATAGAATATTCATCAAAAAAGTACTATCATTATTTATTTAGATGAATTCATTATGTTAATTTACCATCACCACATTGAATCCATAGTAATCAAAAATAAATAATGAAATCAAATTTAATATTTAAATAAAACATATGGTCATATATTGGATAAATGATTAATATGTGGTTCCTTGTGAAATTGATATGATTATAGGATTTATGATTGATATTCATAAAGGATGATTATCTAAACTGGTTTGTGAAAAATCAATATTAGGATGGTCATATTCTAGGGGAAAATAAAATATTTCATATGTTTCTCAATAAAAACCTATAAATTTTATTCTCATTCAAATATATCTCTTATATACAATCTCTTGGTTTCTAAAACTAATATGTAAATGAGAATACAATGATGCACTTTATTTGAGATAGGGAAAATGTAACGACATGAAATTATAAGCCATATAAAATAGACGTTAGGATCGAGAAATTTCATTTCCATGTACACCAAATGAATAAAATATTAGAAGAATATTATTAATAAATATATAACCAATAATATGATGGTAGACCAATTAATGTTATTAGTTTTGAAGATAAATAATTAATTTGATTGAATATTTAAAATTATTATTTTAAATATATTTTTTTCATTGAATTATGTAATTTCAAATAAAAGGAAAATTTGATATGTGTCAAAATTAAAATTGGAAAAAATTTACTATTTTAATTCCTCAGGTTTAAATTTATTTATGCTGAATTATTAATTTTTTAAAACTGATTTAGTTTTAACAAAAAAATGTGATTTTTATGAAAATGATTTTTTTATTTTACCACTTTACATGAGTATCATAGAACATTATGAAACTTAATAAATAATAATATATATACATTAAGAATTATATTATGAGTTTTAGAGAATTATTTGAACTTATATATCATATGTCCAATATTTTTAATTAAATTTAAATGGCACATTAATAAAAACAATATTCGATATTTTCTTATTAGTGTTTTCATTGTGACATTATTTTTTTGATTTAATTGGAAGTCACATAATGTATAATTAATTTACAAAAACAAATTAACTTTAATAAAATCAGTATCTATTGTAATTTTATCTTGTACAGTGTTTTAAAAAATAATATTACACTTTTCTGAAATAAATCTTGTAGAAGTTATCTGTGTTTATATTTAAAATACTAATAAAAATATTAAAAAAATATAGTTTTTTAAATGAATTAAAATTTTAAATCATAATTTTCAAATTAGTTGAAATTTTAATAATTAATTTCTTCAATAAATATAAATTTTCTTGGATAACAATAAATTACCAAGGTAATTGTAAATCAGTGAAAAATATAAAAATATTAAAGGACTCAAAAAATTATAGTATATCTACAAAATGAGTGTATGAGGATAATAATGTCCAAAAAACACATTACCCCCACCTTTTCATTTTTTTAATCCATTTAACATTGAATAATAGCATTACTTATTCAAAATATAACAGTTACATCAAAAACCACCAGTCTCTTCACTTGTAAAAAGTTAAAAGTTCCACCTCTTGAAGTATCACTTAACCTTTGAATTTTTTATCTTAAACTTCTCAATTAACTCCTAATATAAACCTCTGACATTTCTATAATCTACCATCCACCTTTATCTTATTTATGTCCTTCATTTATGATTTTTTTTCTAAGAGAACAATAAATCCTCTAAAGAGAGTATTACTTTCTCTTAACCTTTTATTTTACCTTAATCCTTAAAAGTCATCTCTAATAGTATTAAAAATTTAAATTAATTATTATTATTTCAATAAATTGTAATTATATTTATTTTAATATAACTCTTCAATATATTCCATTCACAAATAAAATAACAACATCTATTATAAAAATGTGTAGATGAAAACCTTCATGAAATAATTGTGTTTTATTTTCATCATTACCTATAATGTACTGTAAAAAATATTTTTTATTAATTATTATATATTACATTTCACTTTCAAAATACTATAATTATTATTTATAAAAATTTTATATTTACATCCCAGCATTGAGAAATTGGATCCTTAATCAGGCATGCATGCAGTCTACTACCACCACAGACAAAAAATTTAATTTATTCAAACCATCAATTATAGATAGTTCTATTAATGTATTTTTGATTATTTATGATATTTTATACATTTATATGTATTAATATTATTTTCCAAATAAATTCCATTACTCATGAAAAAGAAATATTATGTTATCATATGGGTTAGTTTTACAACTTATGAAAAATGAATTTCAAATATTTTAATTAAGACGCAAGTAATAATTAAAAAATGATTATTATTCTATCAAGAATGATTAAGTAATGATGAACCAGAATCCAAATATTTTGAATAACTCTCTTTTTTTGATGTTTTTATGAAACAGAAAATTTAAATTTGTAACTCACAATAATGAAAAACAAGAATAATTTGTTAATAAATTTTTATTATATGGTAATTAGTTAATTATATAAATAATTATATGTTATTATTAATTTTATGTGATCATTTATTAATATACTTTTGTTAATTGTATAGGATATTGGATAATTGATATGCATGTGGGAATATAAGGTACAAATATTATCTAAAAATTTCATTCATTGAGACATATTTTCGACTATACATCTAATTACATTAAAATGGTTTGTATAAATAAAATTAGTTATATAAATTTATGAATATTATTTATTCATTGTATTTGAACTTCAACTTCATTATATCTCTATTTCAAGTTGTTTTTACTTCAATTTTCTTAAGTCTTGAGAGTTTTTGGAACTCAAATCGATTAAGTGGGTCAAAATCAATAATCTAAGAAAATTATCATTTAATATTGATATATTAGAAACTTCTACGACTCTATATTCTATATAAATAATCATTTTCAGGTAAATCAACTTTTAGATTAAAATATTCTTCGTCATTATTCAATAATTTTTTTACTTTCATTTTTATTAATAATTTTTCACATCCTCTTTCATGAGAATATACCCACCATATTTATAATCTTAATCACCATAATTATGCTGCCTAATAATTAGAAAACAATTATATTTTATCTCATTTTACCTTTATATTTTTATTTTTATTCTTTTAAAAGTGATTTTTTTCATTATTATTTTACAATGAATAATTTGACAAATTTTTTATTTCAATTGTCCAAAAAAATTTCCTTCATTTAAATATTAATGGTGTTATCATTCACTCCAAATTTCATTCTTATAACCATTATATATTTTCAAAGATAAAAATATTATGATTATTTATAATACTAAAAATTTTCAAAGTTTTTTGACATTATCTTTTTTAAAAATTTATGTTTTAAAAGTGATCGAAACATCATCATGTACAATAAATTTGATACATAATCAGAAAAGTCTATTAGGATTTCACTAAATTTTATCTATTTATATATTAAATAAATATTTCATTAGAAAATAATTTGGGTTAAACTCCTAAAATTTTCATATGATTTAACCTTTATGGGTGAATGATTTTTGGGTGTGAATAGTTAATATCCTTGAGATAAAGTTTTGTGACACCATTTGTAAGGATTGTGAAACACATTTTCCATTCCATGGGTTCTTTATGTGGTTATGAATGAAAAACATTTTCTTTGACAAGGTACTTCCTTAAATGATTATAGATTGGTGTATTTTTGATAATATTGTATAGATGGTGAGAGGTGGTGTCCTGTATCACCATGTTTTCCATTGGATAATTTTTTATACCTCATGAGAAAAATATGTTGATCATAAACATGATGTAGTTTTCTATGATAAAAAATTTTGTGCAAAGAGGATAAAAATTATCTACATTCCCATGACTGATGGTGGAAATGATAAATATTATCTATGTAGAAAATATTAATTGTTTACATAATGTGTATTAGCTACATTCAAATTATTTATTTGGAACGTGATATAAATTATCTACATTCACTTGATTGAGCATGGACTCGATAGAGATTAGCTATATTCAGAAGAATGAGATTGAAATCAATGTAGTTAGATATGTTCAACATATTATGAATACCTTTTTTTATTTGTATTCCATAATTATATGTCATATTCTTATGTTATGATCCATGGAACACATTTTTCATATCATGTTACTCAACTCTTTTTCTATGGAAAATATTGTTCTTTTAAGGTTATATTCCCTTCCATAATGATATATGGATAACTCTTAATATCCCATAGTATTTTTAATAAGATATATATATATATATATATATATTACATTTTTATGTTTTCACCCATGATTTTGATCTCACCGTATATGAAATTTTGATGAGTTCTCTACCATCACTGATATATTGAGTTCACCCATTTTTTATGGTTTTCTAACCCCACCTTGAAAAGAAAAGTTTAACTTGTGAGTTTTCCTGAATGGAGGATAGTGTTGCTCGATTATAGATAAATGTTCACATTCGTTTCTTATATATTTATTCTTAAGATGAACTAATGCTTTAGTCCCATAGTTTTGACTACAGTATGTGAGATATATTATCTAAAAACTAAATTAAAAATTTTATTTATGCTATATTTAGATTAGATCCTTTTATATTGATAATTCACTCTCAATAAAAATCATAACTCCTAATTGTATAATGACCTAGAAGATGGAATCAACACCTTATTTTTTTATACAATGAAATTTTGAGATGATTCATATAATTGAATATACCATGATTTTAGAGGCTACATTCAATAAGTTACTAATTTATGTGACATTGAGGTGAGAGTGTTGTATTATCTAGATTAAGATCTTCTTTGGATAGAGTACCACTAATGAGGTGTGGGTTAAATTATTACTTATATTGAGTAATTACTCATTGAAATATTAGTGATTGGGTCCTCTAGATTTGTATATTAGTTCTTAATGCTCATATATGTTTTTATGAAATCATTGATACATGTATTGCATTTTCCCAGATTTTTCACTACACTTCCCTATAGGGTAAAGTACATGAACCCTATCTATGGTGTTTCTAAGTCCATTGGTTGGATTTTATTCTACTAATAGGGGTGTTATTCCTCTACTATAGTAATAATTTTTTTGGGAAACTATTAAGGGGAATATATTTATATATATTTTTGTTAGTGTGGAATATTGTTCTAGGATAATAGGTATACCCATGTTTCTATTTAATCTAGTTTTGTCGTAGGTGAATAGTCAAACTAGAATAATAATTGTAACTATTGTGGTTGGGTTCTCATTATTATTGGGATTAAACCATCCATATATCATATGTTTGATGAAATGATTAAATATTATTATTCTGGAATTATTTTGTATTATTGGATTGTTTTTATTTTCTTGAGAAATTTTTTGTAGCGTTGTTTTTCACCTCAGTAACATGGTTTTGTAATGTGGTTTTTTAATGGGATGAGAAATGTATTTATTGGAACCATATTCCCATTTAAGGGATTAGTTTTTTTGTATTTAGGATATATAGAAACAATAGAAATTTTTTTTCTAACTTTATATAGTTTTAATGTTGATGGAGTGAGGTATTTGTTTTTAATTTCTTACATAAATACTAAATAACCAAATATTTTTAATTCTATTTATTTTAGTGATCCTACCTGACACATTTATAGTATTCCATTTAATGGATTTATTATCTCACATTATGTATATCTAAATATGAAACACTAAGTTCTCATGAAATTGGTATATATGGATATGGAATAGACCATGGAAAAAAATTCTTTATGGCAGAAGGGGTTTATATTGATGTTATATGGTGTTTTTAATCTCTTTATATGAATTATTATAGAGGTGTATGAGCTCTACTATTATTTTTATACAATCATGAGGGGTTTTCTTATATAATCATTTATTTTTTATTCTTTAAAATGAGGTGTTATTTTCTAAAGTTGATGTAACATATATCTCATCAATTGTAACACACCATTATTTTTATAAAATATTTTTTTTAATTATTTTATTTCATTTATATCTTGTGTTACACGCAACACTATCTTATCTTGTGTTTTATAAAAAAGGAATATCTATAAAACATAACTTTATAATTATATATATTTTTAAAAAATTATAACCTAGCCATTATAATAAAATTTACGAACATGATTGAATGAATTATGAAATCATGTTTTACAAATAATTATTTGAACAATTAATTATAAATAAATATAAACCTTTTTTTAAAACAAAAGGATGTGTTTTTTGAAAAATTATTTAAATGTTCCCAAATGTGATTTATAAGAATAAATAATCAAATCACATGATTAAAATAATGTTAATGATATACATATATATATATATATATATATATATATATAAATATATAAAATATTCAATATATTTTTGACATTCACTTCATGTTTTTCCTAGATATTATATAAGATCAAATACAATTTTATCCATAAAAGAAGAATTATTTTAAAATGGATGTCGTGTTGCCTTTTGATGGAACATTTTATTATATTATTTTGACACTTAAATAAATTATATTTTAAGAAATGAACATTCTATTTTAAAAAGGAATATAAAATTTGGCATGCATTTAATTTTTTTTAATTTTCTAATAAGATTCATGTTTTCAATGAATATCAAAAATACTATATTTTAATTGAAGAAAATGTTTTCATAAAAATAATTTGTAGTCTTAATTTAAATATTTTTTTAGATTTAAAGTAAAATTAGATAATGTTAGTATTAATTATTCCAATATAGTTTAAAACATGAGGGCTCTCGCCTTCGGCCGAGAGCTCTCTACTAGGGTTTCCCCCATCTTTTGCGACTTACTCGGCGGTGACTCCCCAAGGCATGAAAACTTTTGTGGAATGGACTTTTTCTTGGTTGGCGGCGTCATTAGGTCCCTCAACGGCGATGGTTGATTAGTGTAATGCCTTTGTCGATGGCTTCGGGTTGGTGGCGACTTGGGTAGTGGTGAATCCTTCGGATCTGGTTTCTCAAACCCAGATCTGTTCCAGATCTTTCTATTCAGATCGGCGAGGGTGTGGGTTCTCGGATGGTGTGACGATGGTCTTGGTGGGCGGTGGTCTGCGAGTTGATATGGGGGATGGATGTTCCATGGGGGATTCAGCCTGTGACGGGAAAATCTACTGTGACGGTGGTGCGGACGGTGTGATCCAATGGAGACGCTGTCGAACGAAAGAGGTGCGGTTCTTTCGGCGAGAAGATATATGGGGATGGTGTTATGTACAGTGTGAAATCCAAGTTCAGGTGAAGAACGCATGACTATGATCCCAAGATTGATGAACTGAGAATTCTATGATGTTGGAGATTGAATTGTTACTGCCAATTCGGCTTCATTTTGGGAGGCAATGAGTTTGAATTTGCATTATTTCTTCTTTGCGGATTGTCTTATTAGGGATTTGGTGGTTTGGTTGTTATTGGAATGGTTGTAGGCTTCAGATTGGATGCGAAGGTGAGGTAGCGGTCGAGTTTGTTTGTGATCCAAATTTCATTGGATCAGATGCATTTTCCCTACTTTGTTTTGATGTTTGGCTGTTTGCCTCGGGCCTTCAGGAATGTAATGGGTTACCCTCTCTCAATTGAAAAGGTCTCTTTTCTTTTCTTTTAATAAATTGGGCTCTGCCCTAAGCTTTTTGAGTATTCCAATATAGTTTATTGATATGAATTTTACATTGAATTGGTATATAGAAATATCTCAATTTTTTAAAAGTTTTCACTTAAAAAACAAGTTTTTTGTTCTGTCAATGAGATTAATTTTAAATTAATTTTATAAAACATCATGTTTTTAATTTTAAAAATTGGATTTAGTATTTTTAATCATAGGATCCAAATATATAAGATTGTCCCCTTTTATTATTTTTCAATATGAATAGTATGTTTGGTAATTTTTATTTCAAATGTAAATGGAAAATGGGTTAATTTAATTTGATATAAAGTGATATGGAATAGAAAAAGTCCCTAAGAACACAACTAATAATTATTTTAGGAATATAATTCAAAACATAATAAATGTGGATTTAAATTTAATAATTTAATTGACAATTTTCCTTGAAAATGACTTTGATATTACTAAAATCAATACAAGTGACAAAATTTAAAAGCCTTACTTTTAATAAGTATTATATCTGTAATATTAAGTTATGTAGAAAATATTCTTAATAATATATATTATTTTTAATTTTAAAGTGTATATATACATCATATAGATTCATATTTTGATTTTAGTGAAGAAATAGTTATAAAAAATATTTTAAAAATACGATGCAAAAATTATTCAATTAATGAAATAATTAATTAAATGATATTTGAAATATGAAAATAAATATATTTTGAATTAATTAAGGAGATGTATAAATTTTATAGGTTAAAATGAAAAGTTTTGGGTTATTTAAATGATATTTAAGTTATATTTGTATATTTATATTTATAAAGTTATTGTAATAAATAGTGCCTAAATTGGGAGTTATGTTATTTTATGAGAATAATATTTTATTAAATTATTTATAAATCCTAATAGTATTCAATAATATCAAAATGGATTATATATTGTCCAAAATAAAATAAATTAGACATTTATGTTCATATTGAATCGTTAAAATTTTATAATTACTTTCTCATAATATTGAATAATTTTTTACTATGGTTAAAATTAAAATGGATTAACAACGCTTTTATCAAAATAAAAGGGTTTAAAATATCCTGAAAACATTTATAAAATGTATTAATTGATGATATACCAACCTTATAATATATTATATTTTAATAAATTTAAATTTATAGGTATTTTGATTGATATTTAATTTATTATAACTTAAATTTTTAAAAAATTTCATATATGCCCCTCCCCACTCTTATAAAAGGGTACTAAATATTCTATTTGATTTACAAATTATAATATCTTTAGATGGTCCAAAATCTATCCAAATATAATCATATATTCCAACCTTTATCTTATAAGACTTAATTTTTTTAACAACATTAACAAAATAATTCATTTGTTTAAAAACAAAATGAGATACATAAAGAAGACATAACATTCATCAATGAACATTTCTCTTTTATTTCATCTGGAGTCTCATTCGATGATTTAAATTTAAATTTTATATAATAAGAAGATTCCATTAAATATTATTATAGG
Source organism: Viscum album (assembly GCA_963277665.1). Lineage (NCBI taxonomy): Eukaryota > Viridiplantae > Streptophyta > Magnoliopsida > Santalales > Viscaceae > Viscum > Viscum album. The sequence continues at coordinate 1,047,780,892 of OY728141.1, read as the reverse complement.
TTTTATTATTGAGTTTTATACCTACACTCGCAGACACATCCCTAAAATGAGATATGAAAACATCGTCCGTGGTTACGTCGGAATACCGCCTCGCGAACTGATAATGCTCATTCATCCATTTCCTCATTTCATGGTCAGAAATAATGATGGAATTTATATTATTATATTATATTTATGATATTTATGATTGATTTAATATTATTGATTTATTATAAAACTCATACCTTTATAATTTATATTTTGTGTAAATTTGATAACTTCATATGTGGACGTCTGGACTACTACCTCCTACAAGCGATGTGATTCATTCACACATTCCATAGAATGTATTATAATTGGTTTTAGTAAAAAAGAATTATATATATGACATAATAATGATACTACAATGAAATTATATATATATTCCATTTCTTTTCTTTCTTTGAATACAAAAAGAAAACGACAACACGGTTCATATATATGTACGACCTACCATCTCCATGAATAATGTATTTTATTTTCTATTAATATCTTTAATATATTCTTATAAACAAATATATAAGGAATATATGTAAAATTTATATCACATTTATAATTATGGATATTATGAAATCAATATTTTTTTTAGAGGACGAAAAATAAATAATATCAAAACATAAGCAAAAAAACAAAGTGGTTATTAACCAAAATGTATCTTTAACATGGATTTGTTAATAAATGGATAATATAAGGCCATATGTAAATAATATATTGTATTTTATAATCAAATATGACTGTAAAATAGATTAAAATTAAAATTTTATTTATTATATAAGATTTTTTCATGTGTACAATGAGAGTGAAAAAATAAAGTAATGGATTTTTGTGTCACATTTATTTACGTGGGGAGAATGCCTTATACACTACTAATTTCTTATGTATGGTCTGTATATATCCTATAATTTTTTTTTATAATTATTATCCTTAATATTATGGTATTTTAATTTATATATAATATTTTTTATGTCATGGGGTATATAATTATACTTATTATTAAGTTGTATGGGTTATTTTCAGAATCTCATTTTTATTTGGGATTGTTTATAACTAAGTATCTACCTTGAAATTCTATCTTTAGGTCCCATGATTCTTAAAAAAATAGAAAATATATTTTATATTATTATAAAATTGATAAATTCATTTTTACCCATGTATTAATTTTACTAAATGATTTGAAAGGTATCATTTTGTAATTTTTTAATTATGTACATTGTGACTTTTCAGGGAAAAGTACGAGAGGACGGTTTTTTTAACTTATATGGTGATTTGAAATTTTCCGATTTCATGAAATGTTAATTAATTGAAGATTATTTTAATACAATTAAAATTTATTTTCATTGAAAATATTTTTCCTCAAAATTTCATTGAATTTTATGAAAATAAAACTATTTCGAATAAGAAAGGATATATTTCTCAAGAATTATTTTCTTGTGATCTCTGAAATTTATTTCCCATCACTGATAAATTTTTTTTTATTTTAAATATTCATTAATGGGGATTTTTTTCTAAGGTAAAATTACTATTATTCCCACAATAGTTTTAGTATGATGGTGAAATGATATTCATGAAACTAATTTCCTTTCCATGGGTTCTGATATGATGTAGTTATGTTGAGGAAAACCCTTTCATTATATAGATTATAATGTGATGAATGGGTTATGTTCTAGTGGATGATGTATGTATGATATCGTTATGTGAGTTTTGGGAACTATATCCACATAAAAATAATTTTGTGATGATAAAAGTTATATAATATCAAAGGGTACATGGGTGGTCAAAAAAAGCCCACAAAAAGGGTACACGGGTTTTTCATATTAAGCTTGAAACAAGATGGTATATGGGAGGTCGTCCTATTCCCAAAAAAATAGGGTAAATTGAAGTTCATCATAATCCCTCAATAATAGGTTACATGGTAGATCATTCTATGAATGAAACTAGAAGGTACATGAAAGGTCATCCCTAACCCGATGTTGGTATATAGGTGATTGTCTCAATCCCTACATGCTACAAATGTTTGGGTAAGTATCATTAACATAATAAGTTCTAATATTATGTGTATTCCATAAATTCTAGTTTTTATGAAAATATAATACACTCATGGATATTTCACTTTGATTATATTATGATTAATTTCATTGGAACATTCAATATTTAATCCCATGATTCAAGATTATGAACTTTAATATGCAGAATTCTTGTGAAAATCTATTATACTATTTTCATAACATTTTGACCATGTTATTCTTATGTGTCAATCATGTTTTCCCTTAGTGATCATATGAGAACACAATTTAGAATTCATTCATTCCTAAAGTCATAAAGAATGTTTTTAATTAGGCATACTGCATAGGATGATATTTATAATGGATGTTTAAGATCATCCACCAAATTATATGAATGTGTTATATTTTACCCAAATTACTATTCTATTATAGTCCTCGAGCATGTTTTTTATAATAGATTGAATATTCATCTAAAAATATGTAATATCCACAATTTAAATACCTCATCAGTTATAGTTTGTATTAGAGCATGGTTTTATTCATCCTTCGAAAAATTGGATGGGGTAACAGTATTGAGATACCTAAAGATATTGTTAAAGATATTTCTATGTATAACTCTATGGATAACTCATTGTTTAAGTTTCAAACATAAATTTTTCTTAATAATCATTGATATCCTTGGATTAAAGCTAATGTGTCACATATTAAAATATTATATTTAATTTCACATGATTATATGGTTATACCACTATGATTGTTATTGAAAACAATCTGATTTTTGGAGTTATTCAATGGTTATAACTAGATGGAAAAATGTTAATTATGACTATGATGGAAAATGTGATGATTTTAATCATGAATAACCAAATTTTATGGGGCTGGGAATGAAAAATATAATTTTTATACTAGAAAAAGCAATGAATCAAGCTGGATATCCAAATGATAAAAGGAGGGAACAATATGTTGTTGAGTACATCATGAGGTAACATCCACCTTCTTTCACTTGGTCTTCAAATACCATTGTTTTTGAATAATGGATCAACACTACTGAGATTCAATTTTTTATCTTTTAGGGTTATAAATATGAAAAGTCAATTTATCTATTTATCATTTGGAAGGAGAAGTTTATTAGTGGTGGACTCTAATTAAGAACATGAGATAACAATAAGAAATTTAATCTATGAAATGGAATAAGTTTAATAGGATTTTTTCAATAATTAATTCCCTCGTATTATATGAAAACATATAGGTAATAAATTCCTTGAGATTAAGAAAAAGGATGATGAGTCTATTCCTACCTATGATGGTAACTTCTCAAGTCATTCAAGGTATGTATATAGGTTTGTCATTCACCATGAAGAAAAATTCAATGATTATTTAGTGTCACATAACCAATTCTCTAAAAGGCTGTATCTATAAGAGACTTTAGAATATATAACAAAGTTTTATGTTCACAAATGGAAGAAATAGTAATTGGAAATCCAATCATTCATCAGGTTTTGATGAGAAAAGTAAGATCATGTCTCATGAAAACATAAATGGTGAAGATAAAATTTATGTATACGTATGCATGAAATATGGGAAGAAGCCCTAAGGTGACTACGTAAAAGGGACAAGATGGGGTTATAACTATGAAAAACAAGTTCAATAAGAGGATGAAATATGAAGTGATGAGAAGAAGGTATCTAATGTTTTGAATAATGATAAATCTCCACAAATTACCCTTCAAACAATTCAATGGTTACATTACATGGATTTTGGGAATTTAGCTAACTAGTGCCCCATTATAAGGTATAATGTGGATGATAAGACACAAAAAAATTATTAAAAATAATAAAATAAAATTTTATTCTATCACAACGGATTATGTGAACCATTATAATTAGGGAATACTTCTACTTATCTTCTTAGTTAGAAATTACATGTTTGATTTTCTATAATTGAAAATCATGGAAATGTTATTATTCATCAGTTCCTGAAATTTAATGTGATTACCTACATGGATTATAGAATAATTAAATCAATATTTGGTGTAAGGATGAGAATTTCCAGGAATTGTTTTAATAAGTAATGATATTATATAAATAATAAAGACGCATGTGTGTATTCATAATGAATTTTCATAATACATGATCATGGTATTCACATGTATTTTATATGAAAAAAAGATAAAAATAATGATATGTAGTAGATCATTGCTAATCTATCATTGATAAATTTATTGACCTTATTTATAATGTTTTAAACATTTATCATTTGGAAGGTCTACAAGGAGAACCATTTATTGAATATTTAATTTTAAAATTCAGATGTGGGTTTATAGATTAATGTATTATCTCGCCATATGATGATTTCATAATATTGAATAACAAGTTATAACAATTGTTTTATGATAACTATAGACATAATGAATTTGTTATCATCCTATTAAGGATCTTACAATCTACTAATTTTTTAAGAAATACGACATCAACTTCATTTCACATAGTATGTAATAAATTAGTGATTGATTGATGAAAAACCAAAGAGTGAGATTGAACTAATGAGATAAAATTAAGTAATTATATATTTTAATTTGGTATAGAAATAATATTATAGTTTATTATCATCATTTATTATTATTCTAGTGGTTTTTTCTGAACTATTTGGTCTATGGTTTTGTGGTCATTAATCTTCTAATGAACACATTCTCCATCACTCTCCCTCAGAATGGAATAGTTATATTTCACTTCAATGTCCATGTTTTCACTTTACAACTATTATATACTATGATTAAAAATATTAATTATTTACATTGGGTAATCATTAATTTTCCCCTTTAAAATGATGTTTTTGTATTCATTTTTATGATGTGGTTTTATATGAATGTAAAATTTATGTATTAAAATGTTTATGGCCCCTAAATATTTTGAGGGAGATATTCATTTTAAGGTGTGAATAATGTAACACCATAATAATTTTATGATATATATATATATATATATTAAAAAATTTATATATTTTATTTCATTCATTAAACGCAACATTGGATTTTCTTGAGTTATACACGAAACTTAGTTTCTATGAAACATCATTTTATTATTATAATTATTTAAACAGGAAAATTATAACCAAAATAATAGAATGAAAGTTGTGAAACTTATTAAATGATTTATAAAAATATGGTTTACAAATAAATATTTTACCAATTAATTATAAAATTATATGAAACCCTTTTTAAATTAAAAGGAATTGTTTCAGAAAAATTATTTAAATGTACACAACATTGCTTTATACTAATAAAAAGACAATTATTTTTTATTATATTATTGATATATATATATTAAATTTAATTTTTAATAATCATCTATTTTATTTCTATACATTATACAAGAACACATTCAATTTTACGTAAAAAATAAGTATTTTTTTTAAAAAGGTAGTTTTACCATCTTTTCATGGAGCACTTATTTTAAATATATTTTTACAAATATTTATAAATTTTATTTGAAAAAAATACAATTATTAATTGAAACATTAATAGAAAATTTTAATTTATAAGATGTTTTTATTTTTTTTGATATGTTTCTTGTTTTGATGAAAAGTGAAAAATTCGGAATTTTAATTAAAAACAACATTTTCATCGATATAATATATATTAATAAATTATATATTTTATTGTTTTTAAAGTATACATAGATAAAATATTTATAAATTTTAACAATTTAGGTCATTCAAATAAATCAAACATTAAATTTGGATATGAACACATTTGAATCTTTGGTACGATTTCACTTTCAGAACCTATTTTCGTGTTTCGTCAACGGGGATTAATGTAAAATTAATTTTAAAAAATTATTTGTTTTTAATTAAAAAATGATTTATATTTTGATTCATAGAGTAAAATTTTATTTAGAATTTCCCAATTATTTTGGGAAAATATAAACAGTAACATTAGTGATTTCTGTTACCGTAGCCAAGTGAATAGTTCATATTTTAAGTAAAATAATAATAATGAATTTAAAATAACCCCAAAATGATAAAAAAAAATCTTTGATGACATTAAATAAACCCTCAAAAGATAAGGTTAAAAATACAATAAATAAATTGAAAATTTTCTTTTAAATTGACTTGGATATTATTAAAATTAATGAGAGGGAAAATTGACACACTCATACTTTTAATATAAATAATTTTTATAATATTAGTTAAACAGATTATAATAACTACTATATATATTATTAATAAATATATCATTTTTATTTAAAAAATAAAAATATATTTTAAAATTTTAGTGTTGAAATAATTATCACAAATAATTATAAAAATGAGGATGCAATAATTATTAAATTAATGAAGAAAATAAATCAAATGATATTGTAAATATAAAAAGAAATAAATTTTTTCTAAATTAATGTGATACAAGAATTTAATATGTTAATATGAAAACATTTCGATGTATTCATGAATTTTTCCAATGTGTTATTTCCTTATTTGTTTTCTTAGGTTCAAATTATTGAATAGTTTTAAACTTGACACTTATGAAAATTTAAGAAAAAAAATAATTTATTAAATTATTTATAAAAAAAAATATTCATTAAGGATAAATGGTCACATATATGATCTAAAATATCAATAATTAGACATTTATGGTCCAATTGAAACTATATAAGTAACAATTACATCCACTTAACATTGAACATTTTGTAACCATATTTAAAATAAAAATGGATTAACTAAGGGTCAATAAAATTGATATTGTATAAGATAATTCTAAAACCTGTCTAAAATAAATTCAATGATAATATTACATCCTCATAATATCGCTAATTATAAAAATTTTAAATTTTATTAATTTTTTGTATATTTTTTTTATTATAAATAAATCTTTTTATAAATTCTAAAAGTTCTCTTCCCCTCTCTTATAATGGGTCACCTCTTCTCCTCTTTCATTCACATATAATAAAATATTTCATTCAAGAAAACTCATTATGCATCACCTTCCAGATTCACTTTCTTAATCATATAAGAAAAAAAATTGGTATAAATCCAACCAATGAAGTATATTTGGGAAAATCAAAATGAGATACCTGAAGAAGAGATTATGTTCAACAATAATAGTTTTGGTTTTATTTCTTCCTTAAACCCTGTGATATTTTTTTACTTCATTTTAATATAATAACTAAAGTATAATAAATAAAAATTATATGTTATTATATTAATTTTTTCACCAACACTAACAAAATATTCCATCATATGAGATACACAATCAATATTCTTGTGTACGATAGACTACAACATCGCGAACCGATGTCACTCATTCGTCCATTTCCACATTTAATGGTTTGAAATTGTTATGTAATTTCTATTTTTATATTATATTTATGGTATTAATGATTTATTTATTCTTCTTTATTTATTATATAATGCATAACATAATTATTTCCATTTTTGGATATATGATAACTTTGATTGTGGAAGTGTGGACCACGGCCTCCTTAATGTAGTGTGATTCATTCACACTTTACATGAAATGTACTAATGATGGGTTTAGTGAAATTATATGATATATATGAAAAAATAATTTTAAAATAGCGATATATATAAATAAATTTATTTCATTTCATTAAATTCATTCAATATGACACGAAAATGGGAACAAAGTTCAGGCATATATATAGTCTACCAACTCCATGAATGGTGTATTTAATTCTCTATTTCAATATTTTATTAAACATTATAAAAATAGATAAAATTAATATATTTTCAATTTATATCAAGGTTATTTATCTATATATGATTAAATCATGATATTTGTAATATGAATTTTTTTTTGAAAAACACAAGTGAAAAACAAAGTGGTTGTTGCTCAAAATGTAAAATTAACATAGAATTCTTAACAAATCAATAATATAAAGAAATATGTAAATCATATATGGAATGATATACTTTTATATGGTTCTTAAATATATTTATAATAAAAATATACTTATTATAAATGAGGCTTCCTTGAGTATGATTACAGTGCATAAATAAGGAAAGGAAAATTTTTCCTCCATTTATTTTTATAGTTCACATGCCTTATAGATAAATTATTTCCTTTATGAGGTATATATACTGACCATGATTTTATGTTTTTAGTATTATCATAATGATTATTATATTATAATATTAATTTAATTTTATATCATTCATGGGGAAAATGGGTTTACTTATTATAATAGTGTAAAGGATAATTTCAAAATCTCATTATTATTCAGGATTCTTTATACCTAATTATATGTCATGAAATATCTATATTCCATGTACATGATTCAAAAAATTGTTTTAAAATATATTTTTACTATTATAATACATTTTGAAAGGCCTTTTTACTCATGTTTTATTTCTATAAAATGGGAGTAAATGAATCATTTTATTGTTCTTTTAACAAGGTAGTTTATGACTTTTCTAGACAATGTATGAGAGCAGTGTTTTTTTTAATTTATTTGAAGTTAATGAAGTTTAATATTTCCTAAAATCATAATTTCTGGATTATTAAATTATACTATTTCATGTATATTTTCGAATAATATTTTTTCTTTTATAACTTTGATGAATTTTATGAAATGAAAACATTTCATAGTAGAAAGGATGTTTTCCTCAAGAATTATTTTCATACAATCTACCAAAATTATTTTTCATTTATGTCAAAATTCATTATTGTTACGTTTCATTGGAATATATTTTAAGGTATTATCCCTAATATTCAGGTGGGTTTTTTTATTTTTATGATGGAATGTTATTTACGAAACTAATTACTTTTCCATGGGTTAGGATTTTATTGAATGATGTTTTGAAACTGATTTCGTTCTATAGATTATGATGTGATGAATGAATTATAATATTGTAGCACATTTATGAATGATATAATTATGTAATTTGTGGGCCCTATATATCATTACAATGTATTAGATAATGATAAAGTGTAACACATCAATATTTTATGAGATATTCTTTTTTATTTCTTTTATATCTTATTTTTCACGCTACACCAAGATTATCTTTCACTATACGCAAGACCGTATTAGCTTGCAGTATACGCAACACTATTCTTGGATCGTGATACACACAATATCAAGTTCGTTTGATAGTAGTTATTCTACGCAACATTGAGTGTATATATATATATATATTCAATGTATAAATGAAATATGGTTGGATTTCATTATACGGAAAAACAAAGGAGTCTTGCACTACACGCAACCCTGACCTGGCTTACATTACACTTGATCGTGACCTTCCATGATAGCGTGTGTTTTAAGCAATACCGAGTTTCACTAAACAAAGATATGCTATTAAAATATTATATAAACTAACCGTTATGAACAGTAATACCCACTTTTTGGAATTTTATAAATTTTATCTTTCAAAATGAAATTCATTTTTGGATTTGGAATATCGAAACTATCCTAGGGTGAATTTTTGATATTTTTTTAAAAACATTCAAATTTTTATGAATAGTGAAAACACTGTGTTACTATTTAAAAACCACTTTTTATTTAAATAATTATTTATTTTATTTAAATTTATTTTAGGTCAAAATTGATAAATAATACCTATATATGTTCAATGTAAATCATTGGAGTCATTTTCTAATAATTTTTGATATATAAAAATTTTATTGAAATTTTCACCGTCTTTTACCCACCTCCTAGGAGAATTTGGAAATTCACATAAAACTTAATTTTAATGCTTATGTGAGTGGAATTTCAAAAATCTGAGAGACACGATTAATATCAAGGACAAAAATGTGGTTAAATGAGAATAACATAATTTTTTGTAAATAGTAACTTTTTACTTTTATTTACCACGGTTAAAAGTAAATAGGGTAATTAAGGGTAAAAATGATGTTATTATTACCCTAAAAAATGTCCTAATTTATTATATCAGTATAATTCGACCAAAAACAGCCTTAGGAATAAAATATGACCATTTAGTTCCACATGGATTAAATTAGGACATTTATTATTAATTTATTTAAAGAAGGGCTAAAATAGTTAAAATCAATGATTAATAATTAAATAATTTTTAATATAGAGTTATACATAAGTTAAATTCTAATATAAATATTCATTATAAAGATAAAAATATTTACAACATAATGGAAGTTTATTTATAATTATTAGACATTATATAATTTAATTTATTTATGACATACTGATGATGGAGTAATTATCTTATTAATGAAATATTAACATAATTGATGTTATAAACACCCAAATAAATGTAATTTGAGACTTTTTACGAATTAAACTACTTTTCTAGGTTGATATGAAATGTTAGTATTGATTTAATTAACTTTTTGTGAACTAATCATGCTATTATGAGTTTCTCAAAAATTAATTACCAAATAGTGTCAAAATTGACATAAAATAGTTTTTTAAACAAATAATATATTATTAATTGTTATTATATTCCTAAAAATCTAAGGTTCTTCAAAATGACATAGATAAGGTTATATATATTAATAATGAACCAGTTGGGGTTCTTTTCTCTGGTTATAGTATGTTTATTAACCATATTGTGTAAGAAAACAAGAAGACACTGAAAAAGTTAAATTAGTTAACTTATAGTTAAATCAAACATATAAGGTTAAAATCGTAACCTAAACTTGTCTAAAACCTATTGGATGGGATTATTTCGGCAAATCCCCACTTTATCTTTGAAATAAATCAATTTGGAGCTATTATAAACTGAATACGACTTTATTATAAAATAATATTTTCAGTTTTTCCAAAGGTTCCCCTCTCCTCTCTTATAAAAAGGGCACCACTTCCCTAATCTCTTCACACCCATTGAGCCTTGAAACTAGGCCTAACCCTGACCATTCCCCTTCTCCAGTTCCCTAGAAAAATTCTGGAGGTTCTGGGCTTCTCAAAATACCAACTCTACTTCCATAAGAGGAAGCTTAAAGGAGGTGTGTCGAAGAAGAGGTAATCTCTTCTTCCGATTCTCTCAGGTATCTTTTTTATTCTACATCTTCTTCTTTAGTTGTATCATTATAAAGTAATAACATCAGTATTACATATATACTGATATGTTATTATAAATATGAAACAACCCTATTTAATCTTTTATCCATCCTACGGAAAATAAAATCACATCGCGTCCGTACATACGATATACCGTCTCCACGCCGTGGTGTAATCTGTTTTCGACCATCGCCTTACATGGATGGGTATAATGGTGTATATAAATAACTATATATGATTATTTTCAGGTTATATTGATTCTGAAATGTTATACATACACTTAAATACAATTCCATGATCATGGGAATGATATCATCGCTCGTTCGTACGTACGGACTGCCGTATCCACAACGTGATGAGATTCATTCTCCGTGTTAACCATTAATGAATGATTATAAATTATATATAATGAGTAATAATGAAATATATGACATAATAATGATCATGTATTTATGTATATATATATGTCATCTACTTAATTCCATTCAATTCAATAAGGAAACGAAGACATCGTTCATGCGTACGTACGGCCTACCGTCTCCATGAACGGTGTATTTCATTCCATTTACCGATATATCATATATATTTATATGCTTAATATATATTATATATAAATCATGCTTTACATTATGGAATTATGTAAATCAGGATATAAGTAATAATATCAAGAACAATAAGTTGAAACACGTATGATAAATGAAATGATTTTACCCAAATCGCTGCTTTTATATCGATCTTACAAAAGAACGCATAATATAAAGTCATAAGTAAACTATATATGATATCATAAAAATGAATATGATTCTGTAGTAATTCAATGAAATTATTTAAATCATTATACAGGAGGTTCGGATACATACGAAGCATATCAGACATATGGTAAGGGATAATAATTCCAATCTCATTCTCATCTGAGATTGTTTATTCGTAAGTATTTACTGGGGTTATGTTTATTATCCATGTCCTTATGTTCTCAAAATGTTTTCATAAAATGTTTAAATTTCTTCCATGTATGTTTAAAGTCATTTTTACCCTTTTTTTACTTTTAACACATCGTATGGAAGGAATCCTTCTTTTGTTTACCATATGAGGTACTTTTTTATTTTTCTGACAAAAGTACGAAGAGAATGTTTTTGAACTTATACGGAATGAACATATTTTTACGGTTTCATAACGCCTCATTTTTTGAAGCTTCCTCTACAAGATTTCATTATTATTTTCAAAAAAAACATTTTCTTTTAAAATGGCATGGCATTTTGTGAAAATAAAATGATTTTGAAGAAGAAAGGATATTTTTCACAAGGATTCATTTCAAGTGTTTTATCAAAACAATTTTCCATCTAAAATGACATTATATAATATGATTATGTTTCATGCATAATGTCCCTATTATTTACATGGTTTTACTCTTCAAATGATGAAATGATATCCATTTTCTTATATGGATTATTTTATAATGGCATGATGTTTAAGAATCCCATTCTATTACATGGGTTATGATATGATGTATGATTTATGATTTTGTGGCACACAAAAGAATGATTTCATTATGAGATGGGTGGGACCTATATCTCCCTCCAATGCATTGGATAAATATTTATCTCTCAGGAGATAGAAATGGTTGTAATAGTATGTTAATCTGGTTCAGTGATACAGGACTGGAACGAGGAGTGAACTCCATTCAGAAAGGGACTTTGTCCACTAAGATGGTCTTGGCAGCAATACATTGGTTACTATGGAAATCATAACAAATGGTGAATGGTTGCCACAATTACATGATTTATTCCCATGCTATTTTATCAATATTGATGTTCCATTATGATACATGATTTACGTACTTCCAAGATTTATGTCTTTGCCCAAGATTTTGATGTTTAAACATTATGTTCATGTTATTAAGTTCAACTATATATGGTTTGTTTTATTTTCTCCATTCCTACCCTTACTGAGAATTTGAGCACACCCTTTATATATTTTCTTCTCCCCAGGATTTCAAGAAAGGTTTCAGGTAAGAAAACCAAAAGGGGAAGATCTTAATGGGAGATGTTGAAGTTATTTCACCATGATTAGAAAATTATGTTCCGAGTTTCCAAAGACACTAAACTATTACGATCATTTGCTGTCTGTTTTTGTTATTTATTCAGTATTCCACAAAATTAATGTAATGTCTATGTTTGTAAAGCTTTGGGCCTCTACAGTTGGTATCAGAGTAAAGGTTTAGTTAACATTTGGAAACTAGGATGCGAAAAATTTAGTGAGATCCCAAGAGATATTTCTAAGGTATGTCTAGGGATGTCCCTTAGGATAAGTAAACATATAAATTAGAGTCCTAGAATTATGTTGACGATCTTGAATAACCGAGGGTGACCCTGAGCTGTCATGGAATATTGAATTTTTGATAAGTTAGACATCCCATAAGTGACTTTTTATGATTATGTGGTTCCTTGTTATTTTAACTATTTCTTACACTATGGTTTCATGTTTTAGTCAATGGTGGGAACGAGAAGGAATTTAGTTAACGTTGATTCCAATGGAAAAATTGGTGAATAAGATCAATGAAATTATGTAACGCCTGGAGAGGAAGATATTGTGATTATGACGAATCAGTCATCTCGATATATGATTAACAACATGAACTTTACTTGTATTCTTAAATCATCAAATAAGAGGAAGATGGAATTTTATGCATGTTCGCATGGTGAGGAGCATAGATAAATGAAGATTGAGATTTCTAAAGAAGGGAAGAATAACCTTGAGAAATACCTAAAATGGAAGGGAAGATGTTACTTATGTGGAGAAAATGGTAATAGAGTGACAGACTGTTATGGAGTCCAATTTCTTATCTGCGGAGAACATGCGCATTACCCAGCTCAATTACCTGACCTAATAAGTTACATCTAAATTGATGAAGGACCTATTCCAAGCCAATCATCGAAGAGGATGGATTGAATGGCTTAAGTATTGGAGTTAAATAATAATTTTGTTGAGGTACTTTTATAGTATATTGAAATATCGGTGTATTCGTCCATTGTGGGTTTCTATAAGAATATAGTACCGGTAACCATGAAAAGTGATTCAATTATTTTGGAAAGCATATGATACGCGCATAATGAAGGGATAATGAGAAAATAAATTGTTTGATGGTATTCGTTAGATCATGATTTATATAAGGACTAAGTTATATCATGGTTTGAGTATACAAAATTTTTGGGATTTTGGTTTGTGGAAAGGGATAACTTTTGACAGCACTCATGTTTTCACTAATGATCTCTGGTAATTCATCTTTCAAAAGAATACATGACTAAGGTATTCACATGTTTGGAATGTGACCAACAATATATATATTATGATATATGAGGGATAAATGATGGAATTCACGTGCTTGTTATGTGACATTTCAAGTAATCATTTTCTTTATAATATGAGATTAGACATATTTATTTCGGATTAGCCAAACGATTAGCATGGATTATGTTGGACATCATAAAATATTGTTTAAGGCTAGAACTTTTTGTTATAATAGTATTGTTTTAGAAAAAGGATAACCTGCAGGACGGGCGACAACCCGTCGAATTAGACAAGGCTATGAGAATCGAACACACAACCGATGTGCGACATTCCTTTATCACCTACCACTGTCCTACAGGAAGTCCCTGTTTAGTAGAAACTAGTATTATTTTATTAAGCAGGATGATAGATGAATTTTAAATCCATTTTGGAACCATATCCGATTAATCTCACTATATATGGACTTATGTATATAACTTTTTCTAACGATATGTTTGAGACAGATGGAATGACCTATCATTATATCGCATGATCTTCTAACACTTCGCGAAAGACAAATTCAACTTCAATTTTTAAGAGATTAAGTGGAAATTGTTCGAGGCACGTGCAACGTTGATATTGAAAAAAAAGTTAGTATTTATTTTAATTCAAAAATTATTCACCTTTAGGGAAATGATCTTGAAAAACAAAAATGTTTTCCTAGTGCTCTCATATCTAATGAATAAGATGGTAACTTAGATCATCACAATTTTATGGCTTTGTGACTGTTGGATTTTTCATAGCCATGTTCTCTACCACTCTCCATCAAAACTTGACGATTAGATTTCTCTTCCATATCCATATTTTCACCATTGATCTCCTATGAGGGAACCCAAGTGATGAGTTACTTTGGGTATCCATTTTGTTTCAAACGTTCATTTTTTTTAAAGTAAGCTTTAGTATTCCTATTTACAATGAAAGATACTCTGAAGTAATAAAGCATTTATAACCCCGACGAATTTCGAGTGCGTAATTAATTTTAAGGGGGGTAGAATGTAACACCCATGGATTTAATGAGATTTATTCCTTTTAATTTCTTTCATATCTTCTATTGTACGCTATAGTAAGATTATCTTGAACTATATGCAACACTGTATTAGCTTGCAGTAAACGCAACACTAATCCTAGATCGTGCTACACACAATTTCAAGTTCGTTTGATAATGGTTATTCTACACAACATTGAGTGTGTATATATATATATATATATATTCAATGTATAAATGAAATATGGTTGGATTCTGTTATATGCAACAAAAAAGGATTCTTTCACTACATGCAACCCTGACTTGGCTTACATTACCTACAATCGCGACCTTCCACGATAGCGTGTGTTGTACACAATACCGAGATTCACTAAATAAAGATATGCTATTAAAATATTATATAAACATTCCATTATGAATAGTAATAACCACTTTTTTGAATTTTATAAATTTTATCATTCAAAATGGACTTCATTTTTGGATTCGGAATATCGAAATTAGCCTAGGGTGAATTTTTGGTATTTTTCTGAAAACATTCAATTTTTGATTAATAGTGAAAACACTAGGTTACTATTTAAAAACCGGATTTTTCTTTAAATAAATAATTATTTTATTTAAATTTATTTTAG
The DNA here is from genome assembly GCA_963277665.1 of Viscum album. Classification (NCBI taxonomy): domain Eukaryota; kingdom Viridiplantae; phylum Streptophyta; class Magnoliopsida; order Santalales; family Viscaceae; genus Viscum; species Viscum album. The sequence continues at coordinate 1,047,764,937 of OY728141.1, read as the reverse complement.
GTAAAAATTGATACATAATACCTAAATAAGTTCAATATAATTCATTAGAGACATTTTATAATAATTTTTGATATATAAAAATTTTATTGAACTTTTCACCGTCTTTTACCCACATCCTAGGAGAATTTAGAAATTCACATAAAACATAATTTTACCACTTCTGTGAGTGTAATTTAAAAATTCCGAGAGATATGGTTAATATCAAGGACAATAATGTGGTTAAATGAGATGAAAATATTTTTTGCTGAATAGTAACTTTTTACTTTTAATTCCCATAGTTAAAATTAAATAGGGTAATTAAGGGTAAAATGATATTATTATTACCCTAACACCAGTAATAATTCTATTTGATAAGTGTAATTCTATCAAAAACAACCTTATTAATAAAATATAACCACTTAGGTCCACTTGGATTAGATTAGGACATTTATTATTAATTTATTTAAAGAAGGGTTAAAATAGATAAAATCAATGTTTAATAACTAAATCATTTTTAATATAGGGTTATACATAATAAAAATTCGACTATAAATATTAATTATAAATCTAAAATGATTTCCTACATAATTTTATTTTATTTATAATTTCTAGACATTATATAATTTAATTTATTTATGACACACTGATGATGTAGTAATTATCTTATTAATGAAATATTAACATAATTGATGTTATAAATACCCAAATAAATGTAATTTGAGACTATATATGAATTCCACTTATTTTCTAGGTTAATATGACATGATAGTATTGATTAAATTTACATTCTTTGAACTAATCATGCTGTTATGATTTTCAAAAAAATCAATTACCAAATAGTGTCAAAATTGATATATAATAGTTTTTAAAACAAATAATATATTAATAATTGTTATTATACTCCTAAAAATCTATGAGTCAGACAAATGACATAGATAAGGTTATATATATTAATAATTAACCACTTGGGGTTCGTTTGGCTGGTTATATAAGTTTATTAACCATATAGTGTAAGAATACAAGAAGACATGGTAAAAGTTAAATTATTTAGCTTAGAGTTAAATCTAAAAGAAAAGGTTAAAATAGTAACCTAAAATTGTCTAAAACCTATTGGATTATATAATTTCGACCCATACACACTTTACTTTTGAAATAAATAAATTTGGAGCTATTATAAATTGAATATGACTTTATTATAAAATAATATTTTTGAGTTTTTCCAAAGGTGCACCTCTCCTCCCTTATAAAAAGGGCACCCCTTCCCTCTTATCTTCACACACTTTTGAGCTTTGAAGCTCGGCCAACCCCTGAACATTTATCTTTTAAACTTTCCTAGAAACATTATGGAAGTTCTGTTATTCTCAAAATACCAAATCTACTTCTTTAATAAGAAGCTTAAATGAGGTGCATTGAAGAAGAGGTAATCTCTTCTTTTGATTCTCTCAAGTTTCTTTCTTCTTATACTTCTTATTCTTTAGTTGAATCATTATAAAGTAATAACATAAGTATTAATTATATTCTGATATGTTATTATAAATATGATAAAACCCTATTTCACCTTATATCCATCCTATGGAAAACGAAATCACAGTGTGTGCGTACGTACGGAATACCGTCTCCACGTCGTGGTGTAAACTGTTTTCGACCACCACCTTACATGGATGGGTATAATTGTGTAAATAAATAACTATATATGATTATTGTAATGTGATATTGATTCTGAAATATTATACATACACTTCAATACAATTCCACGATCATGGGAATGATATCATCGCTCGTGTGTACGTATGGACTACCGTCTCCACGATGCGATTAGATTCATTCTCCGTGTTAACCATTCATGAATGATTATAAAGTATATATAATGAATAATAATGAAATATATGACATAATAATGATATTTTATTTATGTATATATATATTTATGTCATCTACTTAATTCCATTCAATTCAATAAGGAAACGAAAACAGCGTTCATGCGTGTGTACGACCTACCGTCTCCATGAACGATGTATTTTATTCCATTTATCGATCTATCATATATATTTATATTCTGAATATATATTATATATATATAATTTTTTTACATTCTGAAATTATGTAAATAAGGATATAAGTAATAATATCAAGAACAACAAGAAAAACACGTACGATAAATGAAACGATTTTACCCAAATCGCTGCTTTTATATCGAATTTACAAAAGAACGGGTAATATATAGTCATAAGTAAACTATATATGATATAATAACAATGAATATGATTCTTTAATAAGTCAATGACATTATTTAAATCATTATGCATGAGGTTCAGATACATACGAAGCATATCAAGCATAAGGTAAGGGATAATTATTCCAATCTCATTCTCATCTGAGATTGTTTATTCGTAATTATTTACTGGGTTTAGGTTTATTATCCATGTCTATATGTTCTCAAAGTGTTTTCATAAAAATTTTATGTTTCGTACATGTATGTTTAAATTCATTTTTACCTTTTTTTACTTTTACAAAATTTTATGGAAGGAATCTTTTTTTGTATACCATACGAGTTACTTTTTGACTTTTCGGAAAAAAGTACGAGGAGAATGTTTTTTAACTTATACGGCATGAACGGATTTTTACTATTTCATAACGCCTCATTTTTATGAATATTTCTATACAAGATTGCATGATTATTTTCAACAATACAGTTTTCCTTTAAAATTGCTTGGCATTTTGTGAAAAGAAAATGATTTTGAAGAAGAAAGAATATTTTCCTCAAGGATTCATTTCAAGTGTTTTATCAAAACAATTTTCCATAAAAAATGATATTATTTAATATGATTATGTTTCAAGTATAATGTATCCATTATTTACATGGTTTTATGCTTATTATGATGAAATGATATCCATTTTTGTATGGATTATGTTATTTTGGCATGATGTTTAAGAATCCCATTCTATTACATGGGTTATGCTATGATGTATGATTTATGATTTTGTGGCACACTAAAGAATGATTTCATTATGAGATGGGTGGGACCTATATCTCCCTCCAATGCATTGGGAAAATATTTATATCACATTATATAGACATGGCTGGAACAGTAATTTAATCTGGTTCAGTGATACAGGACTGGAATGAGGAGAGAACTCGATTTAGAAAGGGACATTGTCCACTAAGATGGTCTTGGTAGCAATGCCTTGGCTACTATGGAAATCATAACATGTGATGAATGGTTGTGAAAATTACATGATTTATTCCCATGCTATTTTATCATGATTGATGTTCCATTATGATACATGCTTTACGTACTTCCATGATTTATGTATTTGCTCATGATTTGGATGTTTAAACAATATGTTCATGTTTTTAAGTTCAATTGTATATGGTTTGTTTTATTTTAACCATGCTTACCATTACTGAGCATTTGAGGTCACCCTTTATATGTTTTCTTTTCCCCAGGATTTCAAGAAAGATTTGAGGTATGAAAACAAAAAGTGGAAGATCTTTATGGGAGATATTGAAGATCTTTCACCATGATTAGAAGATTACGTTCTGAGTTTCCAAAGACAATAAACTATTACTGTCCATTGTTGTCTGTTTATTTTATGTATTAAGTATTCCGCAAAATTAATGTAATGTCTTTGTACATCATGTTTTGGGCCTCTACATAAATGCTATCTTAACTGAAGGATAGACCAAAGGTCTTTATCGGCCCTTTAAAAAAGGGAACACTAGAAGTCATCCTAAGTATGGTTCAGGAGGGTACACAGGGGGTCTTCCTAAGCTCTGAACAAGAGGGAATATGAGAGATCACCCTAATCCATTGAAAATTATACTAGGCTGGTTATCCTAATACTAATACTAGAAGGTACATGAGATTTCATCCTAATCATGATATAGGTGCACATGTTCTTATCCCAAACCAAACAAACTATCTATGTCATGGTGGGTATCATTAATGTATGATCAAATAATATTATGTGTCTTCCATAAGTTCCATGTATTATACAATTTCTTTTCAATAATGTTTCATGAACTTTTAATATATTATGAATCATGTATTATGAAATACTAATATTTAATCTCTTGATTATTAAATGTGGTCTTGAATATGTAGTGTATGTTTCCAAAATGTTTGGATCTTGTTTTCACAACCTTATGCACTTTTTATGCTGATGTATCTTCAATTTTTAAACATAATGAGAAATTGAACACACCCTTTCTTATGCTTTCATTAATTTTTCCATAAAAAGGTTTTTTGAAGGAGGAATAATGGGTATTATCTTTATAGGGTATTTTGAAGATCTTTCATCAAATTAAATGAATGTGTTCCATGTTTACAAAGAACTAAAATATTAAGGCCTTTAATATTTTTTTAATACAATTAATATTCATATAAAAATACATAATGTAGAGACCCGAATCTTGACGTACATTAACATTACATTACATTTCCGGAATACTTATTACATAAAAAAAACACACACACAAGGATCGTAATAGTTTAGTGTCTTTGGAAACTCGGAATATAATCTTCTAATCGTGGTGTAAGATCTTCAACATCTCCAATAAAGATCTTCCTTTTTTTATACCTAAAAACTTTCTTTATATCCTGGGGAAAAGAAAACATAAAAGGGTGAGCTCAAATGCTCAGTAAGGGTATACAAAAGAAATATCAATCACATCATTTTCATAAGAACATAACATTTTGGAAATCTTAACCTGCAAAAGAGAGCATAATTTAATAACATGGGATAAATCATAGTAGTGAAATGAAATCCCAATAATCATAACTTAAAACATGAAACTTTGTGGCATACACACATAATCATAGAGAATCATTTCTTGTTATTCAATACTAATTTCCAAGACTATCTTAGTGGACAAAGTCCCTTTTTGAACCGAGTCACCCTCGTTTCAGTCCTGTTTCATTGAACCGGTATAACCTACCGTTCCATCCATGTCTATCTCATGAGATATAAAATCTTTACCCAAGGCATTGGAGGGAGATATAGGTCCCACCCATCTCATAATGATACCATTCTTATGTGTTCCACAAAATCATAAATCATACATCATTGCATAACCCATGTAGTAAAAATGGGATTCTTAAACAACATGACATAATAAAACAATTCATACAAGATAAAGGAATTCATAAAAATATTTCTATCACAACATAATCAAATCCATGTATATATAGGGATAGAAACATAACCCTATATTATCTTAGATGGAAAATAATTTTGATAAAACACTTGAACTCCATTCTTGAGGAAAATATCCTTTCTTCTTCAAAAACACTTTTCCTTTCTTAACATGTCGTACAATCATAAACTAAAAGCTGTTGATTAAAAATAATCTTGAAAACTTGTAAAGGATGCTTCTTGGAAATAATGTTTTTAAAATCCATTCGTGTCGTATAAGTTAAAAAAAACATTCTTTGGACTTTTGTCGGAAAAGTCAAAAAGTACCTCGTACGAAAAACGACAAAAGATTCCTTTCATATCCTTTAATAAAAACTCACCGAAGGGTAAATTTGGATTTAAACAATTTTATGTGGATGGAAATAACATTACATATTGAGGAAACATGGATGTGGATGATAAAATACACCCCAGTAAATTTCAAAGTATAAACAATCTCGGATTAAAATGAGATTGTGATATTTCCCTTACCTTTGGTCTGATTTGCTTCGTAAGTGTCTGAACCTCCTTTATAATGATTTAAATAATGTAATTGACTTATTAAAGAATCATATTCATTGTTATTATATCATATATGGTTCACTTATGACTTTATATTACCCATTTTTGTAAATTCATGTTAAAGTAGCGTTTTGGGTAAAATCGCCTCATTTGTCGTTCGTGTTTTTACTTGTAATTATTCATATGATTACTTAGATAATGATTAATTAATTACATAATATAAAACATGGTTTATATATAATATATATTAAGAATATACATATATATAATGGATCGATAAATGGAAAGAAATACACCGTTCATGGAGACGGTAGGCCGTACGTACGCATGAACGCAGTTTTCGTTTCTTTATTGAGTTGAATGGAATTAAGTAGAGGACATACATATATACATAAATACAGTAGCTATATAATGTCATATATTTCATTATTATTTCTTATATATACTTTATAATCATTCTTAAATGGATAACATGGAGAATGAATCTCATCGCGTCGTGGAGATGGTAGTCCGTACGTACGCACGAGCGATGATATCATTTCCATAATTAATGAATTGAATTGGAGTGGATGATAAAATATATCAGAATCATTATTATGTTATAATAACTATGTATAGTTATTCTCTACACCATAATACCCATCCATATAAGGTGTTGGTGGAAAAACAGATTACACCACGACGTGGAGACGGTATTTCGTACGTACGCACGCGTGGTGATTTCGTTTTCCGTAGGATAGATAGATGGTGAAATAGGGTTGTTTCATACATATAATAACATATCAGTATATTAGTGATACTGATGTTATTACTTCATAATTAAACAACCTTAGAAGAAGAAGTGGAAGAAGAAATAAAGATGAATGTATTGATAACGGAAATTACCTCTTCTTTGAAGCGCCTCTTTGAGACCTCCTCTTAGGGTACCAAAATTGGTCTTTGAGGTAGACCAGAACCACTAGGATGTTTCTAGAGAATTGGATAAGATAATTTGACAGATTTTTGGCGAGCTTGAAGGCTCAAATTTGTGTGAGGAAGAGAGGGAGGATGTGCCCTTTTATAAGGGTGGAGAGGGGCACCTTTGGAATAACTAAAAATATTATTTTATTATAAATTCATGTTCGGTTTTAAATAGATACAAATTGATTTATTTAGAGGATAAGGTGGGGATGGGTCGAAATCATCTCATCCAATAGAATTTAGACAAGTTTAGGTTCCTATTTTAACCTTATCATTTAGATTTAACAAAAAGTTTAATAATTTTACTTTTACCGTGTCTTCTTGTGTTCTTATACTATAAGGTTAATAAACATACTATATCAAGAAAAACGAACCCCAAGTTGTTTATTATTAATATATATAACCTTATCTAAGTCATTTGGCCGACTTTAGATTTTTAGGAATTAAATAACAATTAATAATATAATATTAGTTTTAAAATCCAATTTATGTCATTTTTGACACTATTTGGTACATGATTTTTATGAAATTCATAACAGAATGATAAGTTCGAACCAAGTTACTTATATCAACAATACCAAGTCATATTAACCTAGAAAATTTATTTAGTTCATAAAAAAACTCAAATTATATTTATTTGGGTATTTATATCATCAATTATGTCAATATTTCATTAATAAGATAATTACTGCATCATTGTTGTGTCATAAATAAATTAAATTATTAAATGTCCAAAAATTACAAATAAAATACCATTATGTAGGAAATATTTTTATATTTCTAATGAATATTTATAGTAGAATTTATCTTATGTATATCCCCATATTAAATTTTTTTTAGTAAATAAACTTTGATTTTAACTCTTTTAACCCTTCTTTAAATAAATTAATAATAAATTTCCTAATCTAATCCAAGTGGGCCTAAATGGTCATATTTTATTCCTAAGGTTGTTTTTGGTCGAATTACACTTGTCCAATAGAATTAGGACATGTGTTAGGGTAATAATAATATCATTTTTACCCTTAATTACCCTATTTACTTTTAACCGTGGTAAAAAAAGTAAAAAGTTACTATTCACCAAAAATTATTTTCATCTCAATGAACCACATTTTACTTACTGACGTCAACCGTGTCTCTGGGATTTTTGAAATTTCACTCACAGAAACGGTAAAATTAAGTTTTATGAAAAATTCATTTTTTTACTACCACTTAGTGGTTTCACTATTCATCAAAAAATGAAAGTTTCCAGAAAAATACCAAAAATTAGGCCTAAGCTATATTTGATATTATGAACTCGAAAATGATGTCTATTTTACCAAATTCAAAACATATTAGTTACGTTAACTAATTTAAAAATTAATTCCCGTCCTCAAAACAAATAGCGTGTTTTTAAGAGATAATAACTATCAAAAGATTGAAACTTGTTTATAACTAGTTTAAATGTGAAATTACATCCAATGACCATCATTGTATTAAATTGTAAAAATATATTCTAAATATACTTTAAAACCACTAAAATTAATAATTTATCACTATTAATTATTTCGATTGAAAAAGTTTTTTTTAATTAAAATTTAGTAATTTCCACTATTCATCAAAATATGAAAGTTATCCGAAAATTACCAAAAATTTCACCCTAAGCGAATTTTGATATTACAAATCCAAAAATTAAGTCCATTTTGAAAAATAAAATTTACAAAATTTCAAAAAGTGGTTATTACTATTCATAACTACTAGTTTTAATAATATTTTAATAGCATATCGTTGTTTAGTGAAACTTGGTATTACCCACTACACACGCTATCAAGGAAGGTCGCGATTGCGTGTTATGAAAGGCAAGTCAAGGATGCATGTTGTGCAAGCTCCTTTTGGTGTAGCGTACAACACAAGATATTAATGAAATTAAAAAGAATATTTTTCATAAAATCTCGTGGTGTTACATTCTACCCCCCTTAAAATGAATTTCGCCCTCGAAATTCGTCGGGGTTATAAATGGTTTACTATTATAAAGTTTCTTTAATTGAAACCCACATCGTAAAAATGAATACCAAAACCAATCTTTAAAAACAAAAGTATGAAATGTAACTGTTACCCAAATAAACTAATCACTGGGTTTCCACATAGGTGATAATATGGATATGGAAGAGAAATCTAACCATCATGTTCTGATGGAGAGTGGTAGAGAACATGGCTATGGAAAACATAGAAATCACAAAGCCATAAATTTTTGACGATCTAAGGTACCATCTGATTCATCAGATATAAGATCACTAAGACAACATTTTTGGTTTTCAAGATCATTTCCCTAAAGTTGATGAAATTGGAATTAGAAAAAATACTTTCGTGATTTTGGTATAGTCTCACCGTTTGTCGTTCATTGGACAATTTCCACTTCATCTCTTAAAGAAATGAAGTTGAATTTTGTCATTCGTGATGTGTTAGCAGATCATGTGATAGAATGATGGCTCATTCCATCTCTTTCAAACAAAAGGTTAGCAAAAGTTATAAGTCCATCTTATGGTTAATCGTATATGGTTCCAAAAATGAACTTATACTTCATATATCATACCGCTTAATAAAATAAAACTAGTTTCAACTAACCAGGGACTTCTTTTAGGCCAGTGGTAGGCAATAAAGGCCAGTCTCACTTCGATTGTGGGTTCGATTCCCACATCCTTGTCCGACGCGATGGGCTGTCGCCCGTCCTGCAGGTTGTCCTTTTTCTAAAACTATATTACTATAACATCCCATCAATAATATCGAAAAAACTTATATCCTTAAACAATACTAACTTATGTCTAACATAATCCATTCCAATCTTTAGGCTTATCCATAATACTGCAGTCCACTCTCATAACATAGTGAAAACGATTACCAGAGATTTAATACCATCGTTGATCCCCATATATCATGAGATATGTTTTGTTGGTCACATTCCAAACATTCAAAGTCCTTAATCATGTATTCTCTTGAATACCCATTGAACCTTAGTGAAAACATGAATGCAGTTAAAAGTTAACACATTCCACATACCAAAATCCTCAAAATTCTATATACTCAAACAATGATATCACTTAGTCCTTATATCAATCATGAGCTCATGAATACTATCAAACATTTCATTTTCTCCTTATCCCTTCATTATGCGCATATCATATACTTTCCAAAATATTTGAATCACTTTTCATGGTTACCGGTACCTTAAAATTATTGAAAACCACAATAGACCAATACATAAATATTCCTATACACCATAAAAGTACCTCAACAACATTATTCTCGAATACCAATACATAAACACTTCATTCCATCCACTTCAATGATTGTCCTGGAATAAGTCCTTCCTTGATTTAGAAGTAACTTTTTAGGTCAGGGAATTGAGTTGGGTAATGCCCATGTTCTCCACAAATAAGACATTGAACTCTATAACAGTCTGTCACTCTATGACCCTTTCCTCCACACGAATAACATCGGTCCCTCCATTTGAGGTATTCCTCAAGGTTCTTCTTCCCTTCTTTATAAATCTCAATCTTCCTTTCTTTATGCTCCTCAACATGCGAACATGCATAATAGTTTATCTTCCTCTTATTTGATGAATTAGGCATACCACTAAATTTCACCTTGTTAATCATATATCGCGATGACTGATTCGGCATAATCACAATATCTTTCTCTCTAGGAATTACACAATTTTGTTGCTCATAATCACCAATTTGTCCATTGGATTCAATGTTAACCGATTTTTTTTTGGTTCCCTCCATTTACTAAAACACAAAAAGAATTCTGTGAGAGGCAAAAATCATGCTAGAGAAAACAACATAGTTAAGGGGGAGTACCCTCAATATCTAACATCTTAGGTTAAATTCTAAGATCGTTAGCGCAGTTCTAGGACTATAACCTATACTTATACTTAACCATAGAGACATCCCTAGACATACCTTAGAAATATCTCTAGGGATCTCACTAACGTTTTCGCATCCTATTTTCCAAAGGTTGACTAAACCTTTCCTCTGATACCAACTGTAGAGACCCGAAGCTTGATGTACATTGACATTACATTACATTTGCGGAATAATTAGTACATAACAAAAACACACACATAAGGATCATAATAGTTTAGTGTCTTTGGAAACTCAGAATATAATATTCTAATCGTGGTGTAAGATCTTCAACATCTCCAATAAAGATCTTCCTTTTTTTATACCTAAAACCTTTCTTTATATCCTGGGGAAAATAAAACATTAAAGGGTGAGCTCAAATTCTCAGTAAGGGTAAACAAAAGAAATATCAATCACATCATTTTCATAAGAACATAACATTTTGGAAATCTTAACCTGCAAAATAGAGCATAATTTCATAACATGGGATAAATCATAGTGGTGAAATGAAATCCCAATAATCATAACATAAAACATGAAACTTTGTGGCATACACACATAATCATAGAGAATCATTTCTTGTTAGTCAAGACTCATTTCCAAGAATATCTTAGTGGACAAAGTCCCTTTCTGAACCGAGTCACCCTCGTTTCAGTCCTGTTTCACTGAACTGGTATAACCTACCGTTCCAGCCATGTCTATCTCATGAGATTTAAAATCTTTACCTAATGCATTGGAGGGAGATATAGGTCCCACCCATCTCATAATTATATATTCTTATGTGTGCCAGAAAATCATAAATCATACATCATTGCATAAGCCATGTAGTAAAAATGGGATTCTTAAACAACATGACATCATAAAACAATTCATATAAGATAAAGGATTTCATAAAAATATTTTTATCACAACATAATCAAATCCATGTATATATAGGGATAGAAATAGAACCCTATATTATCTTATATGGAAAATAATTTTGATAAAACACCTAAACTCCATTCTTGAGGAAAATATCCTTTCTTCTTCAAAAACACTTTTCCTTTCTTAACATGTTGTACAATCATAAACTAAAATATGTTGATTAAAAATAATCTTGAAAACTTGTAAAGTATGCTTCTTGTAAATAATGTTCTCAAAATCCATTCCTGTCGTATAAGTTAAAAAAAACATTCTTCGTACTTTTGTCGGAAAAGTCAAAAAGTACCTCGTACGAAAAATGACAAAAGATTCCTTTCATATCCTTTAATAAAAACTCACCGAAGGGTAAAATTGGATTTAAACAATTTTAGGTGGATGGAAATAACATTACATATTGAGGAAACATGGATGTGGATGATAAAATACACCCCAGTAAATTTCAAAGTATAAACAATCTTAGATAAAAATGAGATTGTGATATTTCTCTTACCTTTGGTCTGATTTGCTTCGTAAGTGTCCGAACCTCCTGTATAATGATTTAAATAATGTCATTGACTTATTACAGAATCATATTAATTGTTATTATATCATATATGGTTCACTTATGACTTTATATTACCCATTTTTGTAAATTCATGTTAAAGTAGCGTTTTGGGTAAAATCGTCTCATTTGTCATTCGTGTTTTAACTTGTAATTATTCATATGATTACTTAGATCATGATTACTTAATTACAGAATATAAAACATGGTTTATATATAATATATATTCAGAATATACATATATATAATGGATCGATAAATGGAAAGAAATACACCGTTCATGGAGACGGTAGGCCGTACGTACGCATGAACGCTATTTTCGTTTCCTTATTGAGTTGAATGGAATTAAGTAGAGGACATACATATATACATAAATCCAGTAGCTTTATAATGTCATATATTTCATTATTATTTCTTATATATACTTTATAATCCTTCTTAAATGGTTAACATGGAGAATGAATCTCATCGCGTCGTGGAGACGGTAGTCCGTACGTACGCACGAGCGATGATATCATTTCCATAATTATTGAATTGAATTGGAGTGGATGATACAATATATCAGAATCATTATTATGTTATAATAACTATGTATAGTTATTCTCTACACCATAATACCCATCCATATAAGGTGTTGGTGGAAAAACAGATTACACCACGGCGTGGAGAGTGTATTCCGTACGTACGCACGCGCGGTGATTTCGTTTTACGTAGGATGGATAGATGGTGAAATAGGGTTGTTTCATACTTATAATAACATATCAGTATATGAGTGATACTTATGTTATTACTTCATAATGAAACAACCTTAGAAGAAGAAGTGGAAGAAGAAATAAAGGTAAAAGAATTGGTAACGAAAATTACCTCTTCTTTGAAGCGCCTCTTTGAGACCTCCTCTTAGGGTACCAAAATTGGTCTTTGAGGAATACCAGAACCACTAGTATGTTTCTGGAGAAGTGGAGAAGATAATTTTACAGAGTTTGGCCGAGCTTGAAGGCTCAAATTTGTGTGAGGAAGAGAGGGAGGAGGTGCCCATTTTTAAGGGAGGAGAGGGGCACCTTTGGAATAACTAAAAATGTTATTTTATTATAAAGTCATGTTCGGTTTTAAATAGCTCCAAATTGATTTATTTCGAGGCTAAGGTGGGGATGGGTCGAAATCATCTCATCCAATAGAATTTAAACAAGTTTAGGTTCCTATTTTAACCTTATCATTTAGATTTAACATTAAGTTTAATAATTTTACTTTTACCGTGTCTTCTTGTGTTCTTATACTATAAGGTTAATAAACTTACTATATCAAGATAAACGAACCCCAAGTTGTTTATTATTAATATATATAACCTTATCTAATTCATTTGGCCGAACTTTAGTTTTTTAGGAATTAAATAACAATTAATAATATAATATTTGTTTTAAAAACCAATTTATGTCAATTTTGACACTATTTGGTACATGATTTTTATGAAATTCATAAAAGAATGATAAGTTCAATACAAGTTACTTATATCAACAAAAAGAAGTCATATTAACCTAGAAAATTTATTTAGTTCATAAAAAAACTCAAATTATATTTATTTGGGTATTTATAACATCAATTATGTCAATATTTCATTAATAAGATAATTACTGCATCATTGTTGTGTCATAAATAAATTAAATTATTTAATGTCCAAAAATTACAAATAAAATACAATTATGTAGGAAATATTTTTATATTTCTAATGAATATTTATAGTCGAATTTATCTTATGTATAACCCCATATTAAAAATGTTTTAGTAAATAAACTTTGATTTTAACTCTTTTAACCCTTCTTTAAATAAATTAATAATAAATGTCCTAATCCAATCCAAGTGGTCCTAAATGGTCATATTTTATTCCTAAGGTTGTTTTTGGTCGAATTACACTTGTCCAATAGATTTAGGACATGTGTTAGGGTAATAATAATATCATTTTTACCCTTAATTACCCTATTTACTTTTAACTATGGTAAAAAAAAGTAAAAAGTTACTATTCACCAAAAATTATTTTCATCTCAATGAACCACATTTTACTTACTGACATCAACCGTGTCTCTCAGATTTTTGAAATTCCACTCACAGAAGCGGTAAAATTACGTTTTATGAAAAATTCATTTTTTTTACTGCCACTTAGTGGTTTCACTATTCATCAAAAAATGAAAGTTTCCAGAAAAATACCAAAATTTAGGCCTAAGCTATATTTGATATTATGAACTAAAAAATGATGTCTATTTTACCAAATTCAAAACATATTAGTTACATTAACTAATTTAAAAATTAATTCCCGTCGTCAAAACAAATTGCGTGTTTTTAAGAGATAATAACTATCAAAAGATTGAAATTTGTTTATAACTTGTTTAAATGTGAAATTACATCCAATGACCATCATTGTATTAAATTGTAAAAATATATTCTAAATATACTTTAAAACCACTAAAATTAATAATTTACCACTATTAATTATTTCGATTGAAAAAGTTGTTTTTAATTAAAATTTAGTAATTTCCACTATTCATCAAAATATGAAAGTTATCTGAAAATTACCAAAATTTCACCCTAAGCTAATTTAGATATTAAAAATCCAAAAATTAAGTCCATTTTGAAAAATAAAATTTCAAAAATTTCAAAAAGTGGTTATTACTATTCATAACTGCTAGTTTTAATAATATTTTCATAGCATATCGTTGTTTAGTGAAACTCGGTATTGCGTACTACACACGCTATCAAGGAAGGTCGCGATTGCGTGTAATGAAAGGCAAGTCAAGGATGCGTGTTGTGCAAGCTCCTTTTGGTGTAGCATACAACACAAGTCATTAATGAAATTAAAAAGAATATTTTTAATAAAATATCGGGGTGTTACACATAATATCAATTTTGGAATAGTCTGGTTTGTTTTATTAACCATTTTCTAGGGATAAAGTGGAGGTGTTACTATCATTACATGACATCACAAAGACGCTATTGGATAATAAAACATCCAAGGGATTAAATAATATGTGGAGGATTATTTTCCTTTTTAAAATAATTCCACATATCATTAATATAAATAAACAAAAAATCACACTATTTTTTTCATAGATATAAACAATAATACTCAATGTAATCCAATGATAAGTTTTAGATTGTGAAAGCCAAAAATAGTATGAAAAGGAAATACCAAAGAGGAAGAAAATTATCAATCATGGAATTAATATTGAGCTATAAAATATGAAAACCATATATATATTTGTGTTCTAAATCAAATACCATATCATCCCCATAGTCATCTTGAAAAATAAGGGATCTCACTTTATCTAACCCATTTCCAAATTCATATTAATTTACACCAATGTGTATGTATACAAGGTAAGAAATCATACCATGTATGAAGCCCATAAAAATCATTCCAAACATTACACTCAGACTATAAACAATTTCTCCCATAATTAATATGCAATAAATGATTTCAATATCATAACAATTTGTCTAATGAATTATTATTTATTAAAAAATATAAAATAATTAAATTTTTACATTGATTATATTTAAACCTGGAATACCCATAAAGAATACTCTCACACAAAAACATATGATTATTGAAGTAAAATACCAATATTCATTAGTGGTTAAATATCCTCCACTATTTCATAACAGTGTGAGGAAATCTAGGTCCCTGTTATGTCTTCACATGCCATGAATTCTATTTTACATTGCCTCATATATTATAATATAAACCCATGAACATTGTATTTTAATACTGAATCTCATAATTACTTTTAACAGTACAAATATTTTTTATTTAGAAAAACTAATTGAAAAATAAATTTCATTGTTAAACCATTTAAAATAATGAATTCACAATGTTTAACATAATTCCTTTAAAATCAAAACCATTAAAAATATATTTAATCATGTTCTTTTATCTATTGAAATAATGATTTAAAATCTAATAAATAGTGTTGAATTTATTTTTGAATCATATAAAAAACGTTTTGGAAACAAAAACTTCATATTATAGAAACAGTGAAGTTATTAGATGACACCTACCTCTCAACTGGCAACGATAATGATAAAGAGCACGGAAAAATCTCATTATCCATGTTAAAAGACATTTCATTAAACAAATTCAAATAAAATATCATTAGGACAAATAAAATATGATAGATAAATCCATAATGGATTATATATAATGTTATGTGTGAGATAATAAGATAATATTTAATTATAAAAAAATATAAATGAGTTTTATCATTGATTCTGGAGGTCCAATACAGTTGGATTTGGAATAGTCATCACTCGGATCCAATGGAACCCTGCAAGATAGGTTTGGAAAGTATTGGAGTAAAATTTAATTAAAGAGTATAATAATAATTGGCTTTATATAGCGTTAAACATAGTTAATTTATATTTTTAGAAGTAATTAAGTAAAATCTAACTTTTATTCCAAACTATTTGGGAAATCAGGTGTTAATTGTGAGCTTCATAATTTTCCCAAACATGTACCTCAAAATGTTGGTTCAAAAATATTAAATGACCAAGAACAAAACATTTTCCCCCTATATCTCTATAAGACACCCAAAAATTTATTTTTATTAAATAATAATATCAAAATCATTCTTAATGTGAAAAATAGAGTATAAAACAAATTGATATAAATTATAAAAATTATATTTATTTAAATATAATTATTATAAAACAATCATTAAATTATAGGGTATCAATATTATTAATATAATTATTAAATATATTTATAATTGTCTTACTCAACAAATGTGTATTGATTAACTCACAAGAAATAAGAAATAATTTTTTCAGTAAAGGTATTGTATGTATCAAGAAACCATAATATTCAAAAATTATTTTTATTTCATTTAATGCATCCAAATTAATATTAAATTATTCAATTTTTAGAAATATTATTTTTTATAATAAATTAAATCTTATAAATATTCATACAGTAATTCACATATGGTAATTTTTTATGAAATTGTTGATTTTATAGTGAATAGTGAAAATATATATCTTTCAAATACGTTCGTTTCGTTTTATTAGTAATACTCATTATTTTGATATAATTTAATTTTTTTCATTAAAAATCATTTCATAAAATTTTATTTCAATGTATTTTACGTATTTCAATTAATCTATATTTACTCTATATCTAATGATTGAAGTTAAAAAATTGATATTATATTTGGAATCATGGGTTTATAAGTTGTTAAATACGACCATTTTAATTTATTTCCTTATAAAAAGTGACATTGATAAATATTTATCACCTTGGTAAGTGTAAAATAGTTTAAACAAGGATAAAACCATTTGCAAATGTCTCCCAATAAGCCAATAACCTTCAATTATTTCATTTTATATAATAAATTATACAATATACATTCCAATTAATAATATATATTATTTTGGAACCATTTTCCTTTGATAATGAATTTTATATTATCCTATGTATTGAAAATTACAAAATGTAACATTCTTGACAATACGGACTCTAATTCTTTACCATAAGAATAAAACGTGGATAATTAAGGATATAAATTTTTAGTTAAAATAATATTTATTAATAGTTTAATAATTTATAATTTTTAGTTATTAAATATTTACGTTAAATTCTAATGCAACAATAACCTAGTATTTATTAAATTAAAAGAAAAATAAAATAAAAGATTAGAAAAAGTTTAAAAGAATTATATTTTGGGAGAATTATTTTGTTACCCAAATATTCCAAATTAATATAACATGATTTTTATGGGTTAAAGTTTTATATAAGAATTATATAACTATACTGATGACTATAATGTAAAATCTAGTGAATTGTATCAAAATTAAAAATAATTATTTATTATGAAAATATTAAAAGTATTAAAATATTTTAAAATAATAAAAAGGTCTAAATACAACATGTTGTATGATAAATGGTTTCAAATTTTATCACATAACAATTTAAAAAACAATTTATAACATATATGTAAAATTATTAACCTTTAAGACTGCAAAATTCATTAACTAAATTAAGGAAAAAATCATTAAATGAAGGTATTGAAACAAAAAGAAACATTTAATATAAATCCAAAACATATCAAAATAAAATTTAATATGGGTTTCAATAACTTATATTTTATTATTTGCATATATTACAATTTATAATCACTTTTCTCTGAAATAGATTATTTATATTTAATCTTTTTAAGAATTCCCAATGTTTCCATTCCCACCATTATAATAGGACTCCCCTATGGGAATTTATTTACAAAAATTTGAAAAATATATATTGTAAAATATACCAAAATATCTTTTTAAATTTCTTATCCATGCATTATAGGTTTTTTTTATTCTTAATATTACATTCCCAAGGTATTTTAGAGAGCTTATAAGGAGGCATACAAAAGAAGAGGTAATCATCTTTAAAGGAATCATTCAATTTATTTCATCTTATGAATCCTATAAATATATGGTATTAACCATAAAATAATACCTTTTTTTGTCATAAATATACTAAAAATTTATTATTATTATGTAACCACCAATATCATCACACTATTCCATCAAATGGGAAGTGATAATATCAATCATGCTTAAGTGTGGACTACTACGTCCATAAAATAATACAATATATTTTCCTCCACCAAATATCATGGTTGGTTATTTAATTATGTTTAAATAATATATATAATATTAATTTAATAATTTTTCTTAAGAGGTTATTATATTATATCTACCTTTATACCTTCAAATACATTTAATTAGATAACGACGCTTTTGCGTATATGTGGGAAACCACATCCATGTACTGATCTGATTCGTTTTTCATTATCACATTACAAGTATTTTTATAAATATATATTAAATCTATAACTAATATATATATTATATAATAATTATTAACTAATTGTTAAATATTATTGACATTCCTTTCATTCCATTTGTAAAAAAGTGAAAATAATATTCATGTGTACGTACTATCTACTGTATATGTAAAGACTATAATAATTTTCCAAATATAACATATATATATATATATATAATTAGTACATATTTTATTCATATCATAGTTAAAAGTATTGTTATTATTGAACAATGAACCTAGTATACAGAATGGAAATACTGATTTGAAATTTTTATTTTAAACGAAAAAGAGAACACCTGAAAACAATGATTCAAAGTTGATTTATTAATAATTGGGTGATAAAAATGTTATAATTTGAAAATGAACAATACTATAATTATTCAAATTAATCTTTTATATAATTAAAATGAAATTAAATTTGTTATAAATGATGTTAAATCACTTTCGATTCCTGTCGAAATCATGGTAAGGGTTTTTTTTTCAAAAATTTATTTATGCGTGAAACATTCCATATTAAACACATGTTTTATTTTTTTAGAGAATATAATACCCAAGAATTTAATTTATAATTAATCACATAATAATTATGTGGTTATAAAAATAAAGCACCACCGCTCAATTTTATGAATTTTTGACATGAATGTTACCAAATTTGTAAGGTATTTATGTTACAATCTTATTTATTATCTGCATTGTTTAGGATTAATTTTTAGATGATAAAATTTCATGATATATCATTCAAGAATCCTATTCATTTTCATATAATATTATTATAGGAATAATTTTTTCTCCTTTCATTTTCCTCTGTTTTAAGTCTCAATATACTAAAAGAATATTTTCAATGAAATTCATCTATATTTCTCTATTCGATCAAAAAACATATTCTCATATATCCATAATTTCTATAAATATTTTTAAATTAATGTTTTAATATTCTCCTATGAATTTTCCAATCCAATTTTACCCATTTATTATTTTTATTTTTTAAAAAAAAATTAAAGAATCCTTTTTTTATTTCGTTAACGAGGTAGTTTTAAATATTCACCAATAACGTGAAAGGAATGTTTGATTAAACATATATAACATTAAAAAATGTCTAGATATTCATAAAATAAAAATTATTTAAATATAATTATATATATATATAAGTTCTTAATCAAATAAAATTTTTTCTATAATATTTTTTAAATAAAAAATTCCAAAATAAAAGGAAATTTTCTTCAAAAATTGTTCTAAGTGATATTTGGATGGAATTTTAATCTATGATGACCTCAAATGATGTTTCACATGTTCTAATACATATATGATTCTATGATACCATCCATATTCATTCTCTCCATGGTGTATGTTTATGAGGAAAATATAATTACAAAGTACATTTTATTTTCCATGGGTTAAGTTAGGATGAAATGATATTTTTTTCATGATCTCATGCATTACATATGAATGGACTATGATTATATGAATAGTGGTTATATTATATCACTATAATTAATAGGTTAAAAATTAATAACTACTTAGATAAATATTTTTATTTTTGATCCCTATTTTATGTTAAAAATGCTATTCATAGACCTAGTTTTCATGTCTGTAAGATTTTGTGTGTGATACATTTTCATGTCCTCAGTATGATGAGTGGACTTGTTTTTCAGGTCTCTAATATTATGTGTAGACCAAAATTCTTTTTTATTATTTTACTTTTTGACCTGATTTAATTTTCTTAACATTATATATAAACATGTTACTATTTATACATGTTCACAAGGTTATAATCTACTTTTTTGAGAAATACAATATCTATGTTATTCACTCTTGTCTCAGAAATGATTAATGATTAATCCACGTTCCTTTTAATTATTGGTATTTTGGGAATGGGAAATTTAAAAGAAAATATTATAATTGTATGTTTTTTTTTCATAATTTCTTCATAGGATCATGAATTTCTTCATTCCAAATCCATGGTTCATATTCTCCAACTTTAGGGTATATTATATATTAGGTATAGACTTTGTAATTTATGATCATTATCTCATTCCCTTATTATTATAATATTCTCAATTATGATCATTGATTGATTTATTTAATATTTAACCATACTAAACTTCTATGATCACTATTTCATAGAATAATACTTTACGTTATTAAGAATAGTAAATTAAAGTATTGTATTCATATGATGTCATCTATATGTTTCTGAAATGGTTCATAATTTAATGTATTAAATAAAGATCTAAAATAATATTTTTAGTTATATATAAAAATATTGTGTCCCTATCATTGGAATATGATTAGGGTTTATTTAATCATTATAAATTATTGTTGGGAAATATTTTTGAGAACCCATGTAATAATTATTTTTAGAAGATAACAACCTAATGTTTTTTTGTAAGGAATCGATTATGTGTTTTCTAAGAAAAGTTTCCCTTTATATATATTAAAATTTTAATTGGTTTTTCAAAGATACATCTAGGGGTAAAAACCCAAAAAAAAATTAGTCAATTATAGTATAACCATCATTCTAGTGAATTATGGGAATTCCCTTACTGTGAACCAATTTTTATATTTTAAGGTAATATTCTTAGGTTGACTCACATGCTCTATATATATCTCTATAAAGTATTTGAATAGATTTTAACCATAAATTTCCTAGTTTAAACATATAATTTCATATATTTGAATGAAATTTTTAGAACCTAAACATCTTATTAAAGATTTCTCATGATAATATGATTTATCACTTTAACAATTGTTTCTCGCAGTATAATTTTTTTAGTGAAGTGGTATCACCTAATTTAGTCCTATGCACAAGGGAATTGATGTCCAATTAAATGAACATACTAATCTGAAAAAATATCCTTGGATTTTAGATACAATATTTTTTAAAATATTATCACTCAATTATCACAATTTCTGAGAAGTAACAAGGATCGGGTTTAACTTATGTATGCACTAAAGAGGGAGAAACATGACACTGAATCATTTATGCAACAATTTCCTTCCTTCTTCCATGGAAATTTTGATCCTAATTTTTTAACTAATGGACTAGTTATATGGAATTAATATTTACATTCTTGTATTTGACGTTGAAAATGTATTCTTATAAATTTATCATTTGGAAGGAGAATCCTAAAAATGGTGGAATATTATTATTAATATGAACCATGATGAAGAATGTGACAACATAGAATGACATGAGATTAAAATTATATTTTTAGAATGTATATCAGTCATATTGTATGTTGATTAGAATTTATTTCAAATTAAGTATAAGGATGATTAATCAATTGGTAACTATACATTAATTTTAACAATACTTTAATGGTATTATTCATGAAAAATAATCATCCTTGAAAAAAAATTGATCCAAACTTTTGTACATATATACCATGTATTTGAAAGGAACTATCGATAAGTGACCTTTCAATCTATAAATAAATCATTTTATATATAATAAAAAGTCAAATGGAAGTGAAAATACATCATTGTTTTAGTGATAAGAAAATGATGAGATAGTTTCATTGAAGCTAGAGTCATCTGTCACAGTGAGGGAAGAAAAAATTTCAACCTCCTACTTGAAAAAACTATCAAAAGGATACATTATTTAATTTCAAAACAGAAAAATAAACCTTTTAAATTTTCTTAATACTTGAAATTTATAAAATTATTGTTGAAGTGATGCGAATAGGGTAATTAATTAAATTAATTACGAGGCAGATTACAAAATAGAAAACAAAAAATTTATTAATATATATTCGAGGAGTTTGTGCATTATGCAAATAAATTCCCTAATACAAGGGATATTGAAGATAATAATCAAACACATCATCTGAATTCATTTGAGAAAGGGAAAAAATATGCATTCATTACTTCTAATGTGAGTCTTAAAAATTTGGGAACACTTATATAATATGAATAAGGCCCCATATGAGTACTTACGAGGATCCTCCTCGATCGGTTTCCCCTATCACCATCTCCATTACTATTTGGGGACGTTGATAGATCCTTTCCCAATGCCACTATAGGATCATTCATTTTGTACAGATCCTCATTTTCAGAAGCATCTCTATGTGGGATCTACCCTCAGTTATTCTCGTTGTTGGCATGTTCTTCTGCCCTAGCCATCGAACGGTCTACGGTATCTCTAGGCGGTAGTGTATTGTCCATTTCTTGTTTCCTACTTCTATGTATAAAGGGTAAACACCTTTGTTTAGTGTCAGCTATGGGTGAACTGGTTGGTTTGTTGCGGTCTTCGTTTGTAGATCGGAAGGGTCGATGAGATTATGGATAACGATGATGTAGAATTTGGGTGTTTCCTAGTGATAGTGAAGATATATGGGTTTTGTTTTATTTTTTATTGATTTTGGATGTGTTGAGGCTTTAGTTTTTTCATGGTGATGACATCTTCGGGTGCGTTTCTCTAGTGATATTCTAGATTCAATGATTCATAGTTTTTTATGGCATTTATTTTTTTGGTTATGTTGGTTTTGCTGGTTTCAATGGAGGTGCATTTGGATTGTGAATTTTGAAATTTTTTATGGTTTTCAATATGATAATAGTAGAATTTGTTTCTTTTTTAGGTTTGACCTCGAAGGTGGGAAGTCACTACAGCCGGACTCGACCACATAGAACAGGCCCGAGAGGAGGATACAGAGCTAGTTCTTTACCATTGCAACGCTTTAAGGATTTAGTTGTTTGGGTGGGTATGGTGTTAGCCATAAGATTGGGCCGATGCTTTGACCCATGGCTCTTTCTAGCTGAACAACCATGAAATGGTGGAGAGCCTCATCATGATCATATTATGGTAAGGGGTAGCACCATGTTTTCAGTTTGTTTTACTCTTTTTGTATTTCAGGAGTGTTTTTTCTTCAGTTCATGAATTCAATTTGAGTTTTCCACTTCATCCCATAAAATGGGGCTTTATAAAATAAAAAATTGAAGGACTTTGGGCCATTGGATGGATAGGAAAACTTATCCTATAATCTAGAGTTAGGTATTCCCTAAAGATGTTTTTAATTTTAATCCCTATGAAAATCATAACATTTGTTAAAACATTAAGTGATTCTGAGAATTTCTTGTCTCACTTTAAAATAATTCTATTAAAATTTCTAGACTAATAATTTAATAAATTATACTCTAAACCTACATACGATCATCAATCAATGAATTGTTTAACCCAAAATTATAATTGAAATATATTTTTCTAAGATAAGAACTTATTGATGTTATAATGGTTTAAATATTACTCAATTGAATATAATATTTTATTATGAATTTATTTTGGTAAATTATAAGTATATATTAGAGAATATAAGATCAACGTATAAACTATTTTTTGGGTCATTATAGATGATTAAAATTATTTCAATAAATATGAAAAGTTGACCATTGAAAAATATAATATCAAAACATTCTAATTTTTGGATTTCAATTTTGGTCATAGTTATTATGGCTGACATATAATATTAAATACCTATGTAATGGATTATGTTGACATTTTAGAGTTACTATTTATGCTTTAATTATTGTCTAATAATATTAATTGAAATTAAATAATTTTTGCATACTATTTTGATTTTGATAAATATTTGGTGAAATAACGAATAACCTATCAATATTTTATGGATCTTATGATCCATTAAAATTTAATCTTAGTTCCCCATTATGAAAAAATAATTTTGAATATTTATTTCATTTAGTTAGATATGAAATAGAAATTGATCGATGCCCTATCACAACCCATACTCTGGTGTCCGTGGCGTGACTACCCCAATCCCGCTTTCTATAGGCTAGGGGCTGGCGACTAGCACCGGAATGGAATATCCCTAAAATTGGGAAGGCATTTTCTTTTAAAACTATAAACTCACACAAATCATGTACCAAAGAAAGACACAAGAACAAATTAAACTATATAGTAAATAGGGTGTGTACAATATGTAAAGGGGCCAAAATAAAAGCCCAAATGGAAAGTACATGTAAAACTGGAAACAACTCCTATGAACACCCGCCAAAGATCCTACCTGAAGGGTAGGTACAGCTCTCGTACAATCATCTCTATTTTACATGGCATCTAATAGTCCAACTCGGAGCTGCCTAAAATCCTAGTACCCTGTACCTTGATCAATGTTGTCTATCTACTGCATAAGACACAACAAGGTGCAGGCGTAGCCCATGCATGGGTGAGTATAACAATACTCAGTTTGGAACCCGAGACCCCCGAAGGCCTCCCAAAATCCACAAAGGATAAACCACAAATAAGGACCTCAATCTCAAATTATGAAGAAATAGTCATCAACACTACTTAGGTATATTCCCAAACATATACCTAAGTTACCAATATATACTTATATCACATGTGATGGAAGAATAGCACAAAGGTAACACCAGGAAGATATAAGTACCACACAGGTAACACCACAAAGATAGAATTACCACACAGGTAACACCACGAAGGTATGATCCACAATGGTAATGCCACATAAAGAAAATACAATGAAGGTATCACCACATATAAGTGTACCACAAATTTAAAGACTCATCTCACAATAGGTATAACATACATACGAATGTATAGATGATTAACGATATTGAAAGATCATCTTACTTCATCAAGATTCTTAGCAGTTGACCTTCACAGGATCGAAGATGACCCACAAAAGATCTGAAGAACAGAAAAACGTGATCTGGAGATGACACACATAGATTCAGTATGCCCTAACCCACACAGGATCGATGAGTGCTGACCCACACAGGATCAGAAGTCTCCTCATGTATAGCTAGCCACATGATTCTGCCCTATGAATGCTCAATTCCAAGAGGGTTCTCTAATCAAGACATCAGCTGATATATAAACTACCCTAAAGTACCATGAGGAATTATCCCAGGGTCTTCACGTCATAAGGGACGCAAAGTGACAGACGGTGTGTCAATTTGATGCTCGATCTGTAAGTTATTAGTGTTTCCGTTCTGAGGGCCCGGTTGGAATCAAGTTCGATCCAACACATCTGTAATCAAACATTATCCAAAACTCAAGTGGAGTATATAGAAAGGACCAACTCGATCCAAGGATTCTGGTTCCACAGATGGTTCGTCAATTGGACAGTTAGATCAAAATTTATGGCCAAAAGGTGTATCAGGGTCCAGATGGACTAGGTTCTGGTCCGACCCGGCCCGGCATGGCCTCGGCCGACCTGACCCGATCCGGGTTTAACCCGGGCTATCTGGGCCGCAGTAGGCCTACAACGACCCGTGAAAGGGTGGCCCGGCCCGGCCAACTGTGCAGCATGCGGCGGGGGTGGCCCCTTGCTTTGGGGTCCGCCCTAGCCTCCACCCAGGAGGGGAGGCGGCCCTAGGTCACCCAAAAGGCCCATAGGCCATTCAGTATTAGATAACCAGGTGGTGCCATGTGGAATCGTCGGCTGGCACGTGGGACCCACTGTAGGGGTTCCGCTCAGCGTGACGCAGCCGACCAGAATGGTTGGACCTCTTTCCGGTGGCGCGGACGCACACCGCTCCTCCACCACTGCCGACCAAGTGTCGGCTACCCTTATATATCTACCGCGGAAAAGCGGCCGCAATCTCCAGCTCCTACGACATGGAAGCACGATGCAACATTGTCACGTGGTTGACCGACGTTCGGGCAACCACTATGCTCCACTGTGGCCGACTGGCCGCGACCTCCTCTTCTGATGGTGCAGACATGCCACCGCCCTCCTCATGACCGAACAGTGTGTGGGCCACCACATTTTCCCTACTGGCTCTGGTCACCGGCGAACATCCTTGGGTCACCGGGAGAGCACTAGTGGCTGGTTCATCAAACCAAAATAACCATTGTGGTTCTCATGACATTGTTGTCATTCCAAGACCAACGAGGTCAGATTCTGTTCAACTTGATGTCTCTCCCACAAAGATCACATCATTCAATGAATTTGTGGAGGGATCAGGACATGTTTGCTTAGCCCGCACACAAGGAGGATTATGAAGATTGAATCACAATGTCGAATCACAATGATCAAACAAGAATAACCATATTCAAAACTCCTACATTGACATTTTCTGGAGGTTCAATGAGGATGGAGATGAAGATGGTGACATCTGCATTTCCTGGAATGTCAGATCATTCGTCATTGGAGATGTTCTTAATTGGAGGAGGTTCTACCACCATGTTCTCATCCACCCCAAAAATTCTTCAAACCACCCCACCTTGATAATGATCCCAAACCATGAGGTGAGGAGCCATCTTTAATTGAGTGATGTTTTATTAATTCAATTAATGTAAGCACATTAATTGGGGGAATTCCATAGGTTTTCTCACATTAAAAGAGGAGTTCATGTGGTACCCCCCTCCAAGATTCAAATAAGAGGTGGGTGGATATGTGTTTAAAAATAAATTATATTTATTTTATTAATCGTCTACGAAAAATGAAAAAACCAACTTCCATCCTCGACCTACGAGAGTTGAGGTGAAAGTCTCTTTAAGAAAATATCGGCGCTCTGTGTTTAATGGTGTACTCAAATTTAAACTCCGAGCACTGGTGCAAACGTTACAAAACACCACTCATGCATTAAATGAACATACCTAAAAAATGTTCTGATCTTCATTCCAAGAACATCGGGCCTCGGTATCACGCACCGTCAATTTTTGAGATCTTTTAATATTTCCATATAATTAAAAATCATTACATGGAAAAATCGGGTTCATTACAATCTCCCCAACTCAGGGCATTGCATTCTCGAAAGCAACAACACAAACATGGGAAACAAGTGGGGGTATTGTGCAAGAATCTGAGCCTCTCGCTCCCATGTGCACTCTTGGAGGTTCCCGTGCTTATAAAGAACACACACCAGAGGTATCGACCGCCCATAAAGGACCCATTCTCATTGATCCTCAATCTATACTAGAACCTCTGAAAATGTCAGCACATCATCATTGTACAAATCTCCCCATTCAATGAAGTTTGAATGATCTTGCACGTACCTCTTCTACTAGGATACATGAATAACATCATTCACCTGGTGCAACTGAGGTGAAAGATCTAAGCGGTAAGCCACCTCACCAACTCTATTGAGAACCTGAAAGGGTCCAATAAAACTCATAGATTACGTGCTGCCCAATCCAAATTTCCACAAACCACATCGAGGTGATACCCATAGAAAACATAGTCACTATCATCGAACTCTTGAGGTCTCCATCTCCTATCAGCATATGACTTCTGCCTACTCTGTGTTGTCTTCATCCACTCCTGGATGATCTGCACCTTCTCCCTGGTGGCCCATACCATCTCTGGTCCCATGATTGCTGACTCTATAGGGTTAGTCCAACATAGAGGTGATCTGCAAGATTGACCATACAGTTTCTCGAATGATGCCATTTCGATAGTGGAGTGATAACTATTGTTGAACATGAACTCCACTATGTACAAGTCATTCTCCTAGCTGTGGCCAAAATCAGGGATGCAAGCATTTAGCATGTGCTCAAGGTTCTGAATGGTCTGCGTTGTCTAACCATCCGTCAGAGGATGGAAGGCAGTGCTCAACCAAAGCTATGTTATGAATGTCTCCTACAACCCCATCCTTATTCCGGAAGTAAAACGTGCATCACGATCAGGGATAATCATAGATGGCACCCCATGAATCCGTGCAATATCCTTTATATATAGGCATCCCAAGACCTATAATGGTCAATGCTCTCTGATAGGTAGGAAGTGGGATATCATGGTGAGTCAGTCAATGATCATCTAGATAGAATCATGACCCCTGGATGTGTGTGGATGTAATATTAAAAAGGCCATGTAAATTCCATCTCACTTCCACTCTAGCACCTCTAGTGGCTGAACTATGAAGGCTAGAACATGCTGCTCTACATTTACTTTCTAACAAGTGAGGCACCATGAGACAAACTCTGCCACTGCCCTTCTTCATTCTTGGCCACCAGTACTGACCCCAAAGGTCTTGGTAATTCTTCGCCACTTCTGAATGTACCGCTAGAGGGGACATTATGAACATCCTCAACACAGCCTCATGTATCACCACTGGTACCATAGTATTCTCTATGAAGGTGATGAAGTGCTCCCCCAATTCATAAAATCCATTAGGTGCTTCTCTGATGGTTATCTGAGCATATTAAACCTCACAGTTAGTGTCCCCAAGCTGGACCTCCCTGACTCACTGAATGAGTGGGGGTGTTACTGTCAGAGACTGAAGATAAGTTGCTGCATCTCATTCCATGTAGCATTTCCGCAAAGCAACTAGCTGCATCATTTCCTCACTCTGTAACTGTATACCAGATCTCCTCCTGAGTGAATCTATTACAATGTTTCCCTTCCGAGGAATATAATCTATCTCGAAGTCATAGTCCTGGAAGAAGTCAAGCCAATGTCGTTGTCTCATGTTTAGGTCCTTATGAGATAATATATACCAATGTATATTGTGATCAGTGTAGACTTTAAAATGTTAGACAATAATGTATTTTTTCCACAGCTTCTAGCCGAATACCACTGCTAATTCATGGGTACCATAGTTCTTCTCATGTTTTCTCAGCTGTCAAGAACCATGGGCGATAACTTCATGCTCTTGCATCAGGACACATCCATCCCCAGTCCCTGATGCATCCAAGTATATTATATACCCAATTCCATCCTCTGGTAACCTCAAGATAGGGGCACTCATCATTCTCTTCATCAGCTCCTAGAATCACTGATTGCATTTCTCCGACAAAACGATGTTCTACCCCTTCTTCGTCAATGTTGATAATGGTGTTACATCTCTGGAAAAGTCATGCACAATCCTTCGATAGTAACTGCCGAAACCCAGGAAACTCTCCACCCCCTTCACAGTCATGGGTGGCTCCAAAGAAAGAACGACCTCAATATTCATTGGATCCACTACAACTCCAGCCTCCAAGATGACGTATCCTAGAATGTGGACCTCTCGTTTCCAAAACTGGTACTTCGAGAGTTTACCATAATTCTGGTACTCTCGGAGTGTATCTAGAACTATTTGTATATGATTGGCAGGATCCTCCTCTATAGCTGAGTATATCATGATATCGTTGATGAAGACTACCATAAAGTGATCTTGGTATGGCTAGAATATCTTTTCCATGAGTCCCATGAAAACGGTTGGGGCGTTGGTCACACCGAATGGCATAAACAAGAACTCATAGTGGCCATACCAACTTTTGAAGGTCATCATCTATACATCTTCATCTCGTACCCTAAGCTGATGATAGCCTGATCTAAGGACGATCTTCAAAAACCACTGTCCTCCCTTCAGCTGATCAAAGAGATCGTCAATCCTTAGGAGTGGGTACTTGTTCTTTATGGTCACGTGGTTTAGGCACTAATAATCCACATAGAGTCTCAAAATCCCATATTCCATCATGGTGAACAAAGTCATGGCTGCCCAATGTGAAACACTGGGCCTAATTCACCCCTTGATTTTCAGGTCCTCCAGCTATACTCATTGTTCTCAAAGCTCCGTGGGATCCAACAAATATGTTGGTGTAGATATCAGGGTAGTCCTAGGGTACAAGTCTTTGTAAAATTCCACCTCTCTATTAAGAGGTAGACCTGGAACATCATCAGGGAAAACATCCGAGTAGTGGTCCACCACTACAGGATAGATATGAATATCTACATCAATTGTTCCGTGGGTAATGCGAGCCAACTGATGTGTGATTGGCTACACCCTCTTCTAGGTAAGTCCATCCTTTGTGGAATATGGTCCCTTCTCGGTGATGAAGGAAATCATGTCCCATATGTGCGCGCACACCGCACTTTGAACCTAATACGGTCGATCTGAACATGGACTGTATATAACCAATCCATACCCAAGAAGATGTCTTAAGGCCTCAAAGATGCTACTAGAAGATCTCAGCCTATGCTCTCTCCTTCTAGAGTAAGATCTCCCAGCCAGAACCAGTGTGTAATCATTGAATCTGCTCATGTAGAAGTTTGTAGTAATAAGGATTGATCCAATGGCTCCACCAGAATCTCTGAGATCCGAACGAGGGCCATGGAAATAAATGAGTGACTGGATCCTGTGTCTATAAGTATAGAATCTATGGTGGAGTAGACATAGATCATACCTCTAAACATCTACGGAGCATCATTCTCATAGCCCTCAATTTTCTAGAGTAGAGTTTGTCCCTCTCCACCTGCACTCTATGGTCGGGGTGGACAACCTGGTGGTGTTGGCGGTATAACCTCATATCGTCGTCCACCGCTTGTTGTAAGACCAACTCCTCTTCCACGTCCAGTTCCTGCCTATGGACCTCCTAGATCAAATATTCACTTCTGCCCAGGCGGTCCTTCGACCGTCAGTTGGTCGTCCGTACGGCTGATCGGGAAGTCGCGAGCCATGTGACCATGCCCACCACACAATTAACATTATCTTCTAATCATCTGTCTTGCTCTATTTCAAGAGCCTCGCACGACCAACACTGTATCCTGTGGTCATCCACCAATAGGTTTGGTCCTCTTAGTCCTCTACGTCATCTGTCTGCTTCCAGCTGTAGATGACTCTACTATGTGACATCTGATGGTGGGTCTTTCTGCTGGTGACTGCTCATCAAAGAAAATCTCCACTAAGAGTGCTCGTTCTAACACCCCCACCTGCGTTGGGATGCGAAGAGAAAATATTGAAGCTCTAATCTGACATGTGATCCCATAATCGATATTCTGGACCTTGAAGAAAGGGCCCCACAACATGTTAGTGGAGTAACGTGAGAGTTCAGTGAACCTCGCTGAATACTGAGCCACAATCATGATAACCTGCTTCAGGTGGAGAAGCTTCTATATATGCACAATGTAGAGATGCTATGATGAACTCTTCCATGAAAAGGGTATCAAATTCCACATAGATGAGAGTGACCTCCTTGTGAACCTAGATCATTAATATCCAATATATTCCCACTAATTCTTGAAGAAGAAAAGAATAATGGATTACCATGAGATCAGCTGGTGTCCCTACTAGTCGAAAAAAACTAACCAAAACATTCGGCTAGTCCTCAACCGCCTGTGGGTCCATCTTTCCCCAAAACCATGGTGGCCTCTAGCACTGGAAATTGTACAACATGCTCAAGCAGCATGCCCCATCTGTTTCTAGGGTTGCTGGCATCAGCTGCCAAATGAGTAGTGCTGCTACTGGTAAACCACCCGATGGCAGAAATTCCCTAAGGGGGGCCTACACAGAAGCCTTGTCGCTCAGTGATCCTTCATCACATACTCTACATGGAACCCTCAATAGATGTCTGCTTGGAGGCATCCTGAAAGTAACAGGTGCGTCACAGTCAATAAGTTATACATGGTGAGCTGACTCAATGAGATCTCAAAGAAAACCTTTTAAAAACACACACGCAATTAGTGTTTACGTGCACTGAGTCGAAAATCAAAAGTCAGGGACCTGGTTTATGGATACATCGACTGCCGCAGCAATAATGGATCCCCCAAACTAAAAACCACACTCATCACATTTAAAACTATTGACATATAGAAAATTTAAAAGTCCTACTTCTTTTTTAGAACTGAATCCTTTGATACCAATTTGTCGCAACCCTTCCCCTAGGTCTCATGAAATGACTATCCCAAGCCTACCTTCCATATTCCAGGGGCTATTGACTAGCACTGAAATGGCATATCCCTAAAACTGGGAAGGCATTGCCTTTGAACCAGTTAACTCAGAAAAACCAAGTACACATAAAGACACCAGCACAAAATAACTATTTAGTAAATAGGGTCTGTACAGTAAGTATAGGGGCCAGAATACAAGACCAACTAGAATGTAAAAGAAAAATTGGAAATAGCTCCTCTGAACACCCGACAAGGATCCTACAAGAAGGGTAGGTATAACTCTCGTATGATCATCTCTGCGGTACGTTCTGTGTAATATTCCACCTATGAGAAGAATCTATTCCTGGAACCCTCACCCTTGATCAATATTTTCCGTCGTCTGAACTAGGAACAACAAGATGTGGTTATTTCCCATGTAGGGGTGAGTATAAAAATACTCAGTAGGGACCCCGAGACCACTGAATGTCTCTCATAATCCACAATGGATAAACCACAATGAAAGACCTCAATCTCATAGCGTGAACCAATAGTCATAAACACTACTTAGGTATATTCCCATACATATATCTATGTTATCAATATATACTCATCTCACACATGATGTAAGAATACCACAAGGGTATCACCATTAAGGTAGAAGTACAACATTGGTAACACCACAAAGATAGAAGTACCACACAGGTAACACCACGAAGGTATGTACCATAAAGGTAACGTCACACAGAAGAATAATATGAAGGTAACACCACATAGAATTTTACCAAATAGTTAATGAATTATCTCACATTAGGAATAACTTACATATGAATGTAAAGATGATTGGTGGTATTGATAGATCATCTTACTTCATCGAGATGCTATACTATTGACCCACACTGGACTGATGATGACCGACACAGGATCTGAAGACCACCCACAAAGGATCTAGAGACGACACACACTAGATCAGTATGTTATGAACAAAATATGATCGATGAACACTGACCCACATAGGATCTGAAGACGACCCACACTGGATCTAAAATCCATTCAATTACACCCAACCACAGGATTCTGCATCAAGCATGCTCGATTCCGAGAGGTTCTTATCCTCAAGCAATTTGTTGATACTTCAAATTCCATTGCATCCCATGAAGAAGTATTTAAAGGTATGTCACTTCATAAGGGACCCTACGTGGCAGACAGCGCGTCAGTCAGATACCTGGTCTGTAAGTTATTATCGTTTATATTCCAAGGGCCCGATAGGATTCGAGTTAGATCCAAACCATCTATACTCCAACATTAGAAAAAATTCATGTAGATTATACCAAAAGTAAATTATTTTTCCAAGGATTCCAGTTCCATAGATGGTTCATCAATCAGACTCCCTGATCACATGTTATGTCCCAAAAGGCGTATCTGGGTCCAGATTGGCCCGGGTCCCTTCCAACCCAGCCCGACCCCGTTTGGGCTGACCCGAACCGTTCCCAATTCACCGGAACCATCTAGGTCCCCTTGTGATGGGGTCTACCCTAGCTTCCACTAGGGAGGGTAGGGTCCCCCCCTTGGTCATCAGAATGGTCCGTTGGTCGTTCGGTTTTGGATAATGAGGTGGCACCGCGTGACGTCGCCAGCTGACCCGTGGGACCCGCTGGAGGGGTCCCACTCAGCGTGACGCATCCGACTAGAATGGACGACCCTCCTTTTAGCGGCACAGATGTGTGCCCCTCCTCCACTTTGGTGGGATGAGTTCCGACCACCCTCTGATCTCCACTGTGGCCAAGCGGCCGTAGTCTCCAACTCTGGCGGTGCGGTCGCACGCTGCCGATTCACCACGCAGCCATTCGGCGTGCCTTCCACCTCTGTCCTCCTCCAAATGAGACAGGACATGGCCTCCTCTTTTGAAAGTGCAGATGGGCCCCCACCCTCCTTTCGGCCAGCCGGTGTGCCCACTTCCGCTTGTTCCCTACCGGAACTGGTCGCCGGCATAGTTCCTCAGGTCACCAGGAGAGCTCCGGTGGCCCATTCCTCAATGAGAAATAACCATTTGGGATCTCGAGACATTACTGTCATTCCAAGACCAACATGGTCGGATTTCGTATAACATAAATTGTCTCCCCTTGAAGATCACGCCATTCAACAAATTAGAGGAGGGATCAGGCCATGATATCTTGGGCCTCACCCTCCATGTTAGATCGGTAACATGCAGCTTATGAAGATTGAATCACAACATGGAATCAAAATGAACAACCAAGAACAACCAAATTCAAAACCCCTACCTTGATGTACTTTGGAGGTTTCGTGAGGAAGGAGATGAAGATTTTGACGTCATCATTTCCTCCAATGTCGGTTCATTTGTCGTTGGAGATGTTCTTCGTTAGAGGAGGTTCTTCCACCATGTTCTCCTCTCCACCAAAATTTCTCCAAAAACCACCCCTTTGACAAAGATCTTCAACCAATAGGTGATGGTCCATCATTAATTAAGATATGATTTTTTAATTTAATTATTGTGGGCACATTAATTGGAGTAATTCCAAAGGATAAATTTAATTAAAAGAGGTTTTAGGGTGGTCCCCCCTTCCAAGATTCAAATGAAAGGTGGGAGGATATGTGTTTAAAAAATTATATTTATTTTTTATCCTCATGGGAAAATGAAAAAAACAACATCCATCCTCGACCTACTGCGGTTGATGAGAAAGTCTCCTTAAGAGAATATTTACGATGCGAGTTCAACGGTATTCTCATATTTCAATTATGCGCACCTGTTCAAAAGTTACAAAATTCCTCCCACATGTTTGCTGAATGTACCTAATTTTTTTTTTCAGAAATTCATTTATGGAAAATCTGGCCTCGGATTCACGCGCCGTCAAATTTTGCGAATTGGTAATATTTCGATATAACTAAAAAGAATTACATGAAAAAATCTGGGTCTTTACATGCTCAACCACAGGATGAGATTTGGTTTTATTAAATGTAAAGATATAATGTATATGTGTTTTATTGTTTTTTAAATATTGATATTAAAATAGTCCATAAACATTAGTAAAAGGATCTCAAAATAATTTATCATTATCTTTGCCCTAATTTGAATTGAATCAATTTCCATTTCACCAACTAAAATTTTATGGTTTTCTGGTCCAGAACATTATCATTTCCATGATCTCTATCACTCTCTATTAGTATTTAGAAATTGGTTTCCTCTTTTGTTTCCACAATTCAACTTCCAACCAATGCAATCCTTATCTATATCATTATTGCATTCTATTTTCGGTAACCATTCTATTTCACACATTTCATTTTAAAAGGAAGTTTGGTTATCCCTATGTTCTATATTTTTTTTTGATAAATTCATTTTCTAATATTGAACATTTGATAGATGAGTTTAAATTTTGATTGGGAAATTAATTTAATGGGAGAGAATTTAACACCCTGATAATATTTTTGAAAATAATATCAACGATGAAATAATTCATAACATACAACAACATGTTTTAGGCGAAATAATATATATTAAAGAGAATTTTTTTATTATGACTATTATAACATAGTCATTGAATTGGTGGGTATGAATATGAGTATCATAATTATAAATTATAGGTAAAATGTTCCTACACAATATAATTTTATTTATTATTTCTTAGGAGCTTAGGAATCATTTTTTGTAAATATTATTTTATTCTTATAAAATAGATTTGATTAAAATATTATTTGTATTGAATTATGTATAAAGAAATTACAATTAATTTCAGACACTTTTAGAAACTATATTTTCTTAAATAATTTTTTATTTTACATTTTATTATTTATTTAGGTTAAATGTTTGGGATTTTTTGAAACTGTTATTTTTTAGTGAAAATTATAATTTATTGATTTTTCAAATAGTGCAATTTCCATTCATTGAATAAAATAATTTATAAGTCCCATTATATTTTTGATCTAATATCAAAGATAAATATGATCCATTTACTTGAAATTTTATTACTATTCCATTTGAGGCACCAATATTCATTATTTTGATATAAGTTAATTTGTACACCTAAAATTGATTTTTTCTAAAAATTGTTGTCATTTCCGTTTTATGAGTATATATTAACATTTATTTATTCCAATTATAAAAATTGAATCATTAAAATTATATATTAACTTTTTAATTATGATGCTAAAATATGTTAAATAGGTCCCTTTAATTATTGGTTACTGTGATTTGTGGAAATGAAAAATATTTATAACCTCAGTAAGGGTGAAATTGGTAAAACATAGTCAAAACCATTAGATAAAGTCAGAAAACCATCCCAAAACATTTTTTTTATTTTTTGTAATAATTTAGAACAATTAAATCCCAAATTCAAATATTTTTCCTTTATGTTCCATTTCCCCTTCATAAATAAATTTAAAATTTTCTAGGTAATAAAAATTTAAAAATTAAAATCTCTTGACTTTAATATTTTTATAATTTCATCATAAGGATAAAAATAAGAATATTTTAGTTATAAATATTTATTTTAAAAAAAAAATTATTTATATCATGGTAATTTAATTATATGTTTATTAATTAAATAATTTTTTTAATTTCTTATGAAATTCATGATGGGTATTTATTCAATTAAGAGAAAAAAATTTATTATTACAAAAAAATATTAAAAGTAATACATTTTCTGTGAATTAATCTATTAATTTTTTTTTCGAAATATGTATCTTTTTAGGGATATTTTAATCGGTGCTATGTAAAATCTCAAAATTTATATGTATTTGTTTATTTATTTATATGGAATTTTTCTTAGACCACAAAATTCGACTTCACGTGATTCTGAGGTCCGAAGAACATAGAAAGTAATTTTATACTTTTTTTAATGTACGTTCATTAAACATGCGAGACAGATTTTATATCCTTTGAACTATCACTCAAATCCAAAATATGAGGGCACTACCGAGTTTAAAATAATGGAATTAACCTAGAAATAACTTATCTTTGGCCGGTAATGGATGAGCGAAAAAGTTAATTTTTGGACTTTTCGAGAAAACAATAAATTAATTTAGCAAAATTATTTTATTTTTTTCTAACATTTGAGTGCTGGATAGTGACGCCGTGGGGAAGAAAAATGGAAGTGATAGTGGTAATTAGTGAAGCTCATCAATGGATCATTAAACTAGCAGTGTAATGATGCTTTAATTGTGCATAACAATAATGTTATTTCTTGAATGAAATAGCGTAACGACGTGACATCACATCATAATGGGAACGCTGAGACATGCTACTATTTATAGAACGATGCACTGGAGAAATATGGTTAAGAAATTTGGAGGATTATCTAGATAACCTCTGACGGACTTCCACCCCAGTGAAGAACGATGAACACCGGTGGGTCTTCACCACCCGTGACACCTACTCGAAGATCGGAGTCGGGAAGCGATGTCGACATCTTATCCCCTCGAGGAAGAACACTGTGACATCATATGTAATAAAAGTTATGGGTTTATTTGACTAAATATATTCATCTTTCTTCGATATTTTAATAAAAAAGATGGGGATCAACCCACAAACATGTTGATCAACAAATCCCTCGTTAATGAGGGAGGGTATCTTTGGGTGTTCAATGTTAGGAATGATTTATTTTGGATTGAACTGCACTCCCCGAAGCCTCCCTAGTCTTTATCTTCTGACACGAAGTGAATGGGAAAAAACGAACAAGGCCTAAGCCCCTCTGCATGTTCGTTAGAAGTGATCAACTATTTAAAATTAAAGGCAAGGAGGATATGGATCTGTCACATTGAAGAGGTCATCCCTAGGACGCCATGTGCGCAAACAATACAAACAAACTGGCCACCAGATTTCATCTGATGGAGAAAAGGCAGTCCACCAGCCCAAATGATAGCTCAAGGAGTAGTCGCACACCGTCGGCTCACCCGGGCAGCAGAATACATGGCCGCGATGGGGTGTGATAAGCCGCAACGCTGGAGTCCCATAGCGCTAGTGTGGTGTCGCATGCAGAAGTCAACCTTCCATGTGAGTTGACATGGGGGACTCATCTGGTGGGACCCACCTAATGATCGGGTTCTATAAATTGATATTCCGCATCTAGGGAGATGGGAGATGACATACCATGGTGGTCTGAGTCGACCTTGGTTGGTTCTGGTCAGTCCGACCGGGTCAGATACGACCAAGACCCATTTCGACATAGTTACGCCTAAAGGGACTTATCTCCTAAACACAGACTTCTGTTTAATGAATCATCTGCTGCGCTGAACCATTGGGATGATACAGTCGTTTTGAGATAATATACATGAGTTTTGGGGAATGTCGATCTATTATCGGTTTGGATCGAACATGAATCCAATCAAGACCTCATTAGTAAAATGCTTATAACTTACCTATCAGACATCTGATTTACATGTTGTCAATCGTGTTGCAACCCTTATGAAATGGCATTCCTTCGGGTCACATAATTATGGAACATCAAGTATTTTTTGGTATTTTCTAATAGCATGAGGAGAATAACCAGGTTGTTTCTTGTGATGAGAGATAGGATTACTACTCCCTTAACGACTCAAGGTGAGAGTATTCCTTACTCCTCTAATCCAGTTGAGAAGAGATTCCCTACATCATGGATATGGGTACATTTTCCTTTGAGAAGGTTCTCCTATCATTGGAGTTGGTACTCCTATATTGGACTAGGGAGTGGGTCCTCCATACAAAACTCACATAGATTCAGGTACTCCCTGATCATGTTGGGTGCGATTCCTCTATGATAGTAATAGGTACTCCCCTTTTGACCCAGGGTGTGGGATGCCTTATACAGTGATATAGAAGAGTTATTACTCCATTGATGTTCTATTTCATGGTTCCTATAGCCTGGTTTTAGTACTCCCCTAACATAATAGGGTGTGGGTCCACCACGTCATATATTGTGATAGAATCAGTTACTCCCCTAATTTACCAGGGCGTGAGTCCTATAGTCACCATGTTGAACTCCCCTACCAATTCAGGGTGCAGTTCCACTTTACAACTTGTTCCAGAAGATTTGGTACTCCCCTACTGTTACAATGTGCAGGTCCTATAGCCCAGGGTTGGTACTCCTTAGACATACAAGGATGATGGTCCCCCGTAGTGAAAAAACTAAAACATTTTTATTCCCCTACTAGGTAGGGTGAAGGTCCTCAGTTATGGAGTAGTACTCCCCCATCTCTGAGTAGTGATGGGGAGCAGGTACTTCATGGGAGTTGGAGCTCCCTCGACTACAAGACACAATTATGAGGAGCGGGCCCCTCCACTTTATGTAATCGATACCAAGGTAGATGTTAGTTCTACGTTGATAGACAGAGGTGCATGACACTTCTTACTACATCGACTAGGATATCATGGGTTAGACTAGAGTAGTTCTCTTCCAACTGAAGGCAGTGTCAAGGAGTGGACTCTTCACTTGGTTTCACTTGGTCTTTCCTCGGGTGTAAGACCATGAAAGTGAGACCTATTGTACTGGGAACTAGAGTTAGTTCGAGCGGAATCTTCCCAAAGGAGAATTTCCTTTAGAACATACATTTAGTAATGGTTGAGTTGTACCTGATGGAATGAATCTCTCATATGAGTACCATCAGGTATGGCCAGTACATTGAGCAGGTATTCATGATCCTTGAGTTACACTTTGAGCCTTCCTTGGAAATCCTGGAAATGGCTCTGTGGTTGGAGACTTATGTTTCTTTTTTTCCTGAGAGGATTATATCTGGATGACCTAGTTATATGAATGGGAATATACCTAACTATAGGTGAATATTCGTAATGTTTGTGGTTTACATCATGGTTTGGGATTTGTGGCCCACTTCATGGTTTTGGATTTGTGGTTTACTTCATGGTTGTTTTGTGGTGTTTTTGTTTTTATATTTCTAAGAGACCATCCAGGGTCTCACGGTTACCTACTTAATATTGAGTTACTCAACCCTGCATGAGAGTTTCCCACATGTGTTGTGTCTGGTGCAAACATTCAACATTTTGATAGAGGTTTTAAGGAAGACAGGACTGGCGAACATTACGATAGTGGAATTTGTGGCCTAGGATGTAGGGACCCAAAGCTTGACGTACATGGACATTAAATTACTTTTGTGGAATACTTAAATACATAACAATAATAGACACACAAGGACCGTAATAGTTTAGTGTCATTGGAAAATCGGAATATAATCTTCTAATCGTAGTGAAATATCTTTATCCTCTCCCATGAAGATCTTCCATTTTTTTCTTACCTAAATCCTTTCTTTATATCCTGGGAAAAAGAAAACATAAAAAGGTTGAGCTCAAATTCTCAGAAAGGGTATGAATGGTGAAAATAAAACAAACCATATAAATTTGAACATAAAAACATGAACATAATATTAAAACATCATGATCTTGGGAAATGACATAAAACATTGCAGTACGTAAGGCATAGATCATAATAGAACATCAATCATGATAAAATAGCTTGGAAATTAAACTTGTAATTGTGGAAAAACTTTAAGCACATGATATGATTTCCATTGTATCCAAGGCATTTCTTCCAAGTCCATCTTAGTGGACAAAGTCCCTTTCTAAATCGAGATCACTCCTTGTTCCAGTCCAGTAACACTGAACCAGATTAACTTATTGTAACAGACATGTCTATCACATGAGATATAAGTCTTTACCCAATGAATTATAGGGATATATAGGTCCCACCCATCTCATAATTAAATAATTATTATGCCTCAAAATAAACATAAATCATTCATCATAATCCAAGAAATAAAATGGGTTTCATAAACATCATCCCACCATAACAAAATCTATATAATACAAATGGATATCATTCATCATAAGAAAAGTGAAACCATGTAAATCATAGAAAATTTATAATTGAAACATAAACATATGAAATAATTTCATCTTAGATAGAAGATGGTTTTGATAAAACACTTGAAAATAATTCTTGAGAAAAATATCCTTTATCATCAAAATCATTTTCTTTTCACAAAATGCCATGAAATTTTAAAAGAAAATGGTTTTGTTGAAAATAATCATGCAATATTGTAGAAGAATCTACATTAAAATGAGGTGTTATGAATCCATAAAAAATTTAATGCCGTAAAAGTTAAAAATAACATTCTACTCGTACTTTTGTCATAAAAGTCAAAAAGTACCTCCTTTGGTAAAAAAGAATGATTCCTTACATATCATATAGTAAAAGTAAAAAATGGTTAAAAAGTACATTAAACATACATGAAACCATTTTTACGAAACATGGACTTTGATGATAAAAATAACCCCAGTAAATACTTAGGAATAAACAATCTAGGAAAAGAACGAGATTCGAATAGTTATCTCTTACCTTATGTCCGATATGCTTCGTATGATTCTGAACCCCCTGTAAAATGATTCAAAAAATGTCATTGACTTATTATATAATCATATTCATTGTTATGATATCATATATGGTTCACTTATGACATTATATTACCCATTCTTTTGTAAATTCCATGTTAACGCACCGTTTTAGGTAAATCATTTCATTTATCATATGAGTTTCGACTTGTTTTTCATGATAGTATTACATATATCCGGGTTTAAATAATTCCATAATGTAAAACATGATTTATATATAATATATTTTCATCATATAAATATATATTATAGATTGATAAATGGAATGAAATACACAGTTCATGGAGACGGTATTCCATACGTACGCATGAACGCTGTTTTCGTTTCCATATTGAAATGAATGGAATTAACAAGATGACATACATATATATATATACATAAATACAGTATCATTATTATGTCATATATCTTATTATTATTCATTATATATACTTTATAATCATTCATTAATGGTTAATGTGGAGAATGAATCTTATCGCGTCGTGGAGATGGTAGTCCGTACGTATGCACGAGCGATGATATCATTCCCATGATCGTGGAATTGTATTGAAGTGTATGTATAATATTTCAGAATCAATATCACTTTACAATAATCCTATATAGTTATTTATTTACACCACTATACCCATCCAAGTAAGGTGGTGGACGAAAAAGATTACACCATGGTGTTGAGACGGTATTCCGTACGTACGCACGTGCAGTGAT
Source organism: Viscum album (assembly GCA_963277665.1). Taxonomy (NCBI): domain Eukaryota; kingdom Viridiplantae; phylum Streptophyta; class Magnoliopsida; order Santalales; family Viscaceae; genus Viscum; species Viscum album. The sequence continues at coordinate 1,047,722,465 of OY728141.1, read as the reverse complement.
TTCATTTTCGGTTGGATGGATAGAAGGTGAAATAGGGTTGTTTCATATTTGAAATAACATATAAGTATATAATTAATACTGATGTTATTACTTTATAATTTGAATTCTAAAGAAGAAGAAGTAGAAGAATAAATAAACTCGAGAAAATCGGACGAAGAGATTACCTCTTCTTCGACGCACCTCCTTTAAGCTTCCTCTTAAGGAAGTAGAGTTGGTATTTTGAGAATACCAAAACCTCCATAATGTTTCTAGGCAAGTGGAGAAGAGAAATGGGCAGTGTTGACCAAGCGTGAAGGCTCAAAAGGGTGTGAAGAGAAGAGGGAAGGGGTGCCCTTTTTATAAGGGAGAAGAGGGGAACTTTAGGAAAATCTTAAAATATTATTTTATAATAAAGTCATATTCGATTTATAATAGCTCCAAATTGATTTATTTATAAGATAAAGTGGGGATGGGTAGAAATCCTTTCAAACAATAGATTTTTTATAGGGTTGGGTCATTATATTAACCTTATCTTTTAGTTTTTACTTTTAGTTAATTAGATTGACATTTACCATGTCACATTGTATTTTTATATTATATAGTTAATAAACATACCATATACATCCAAGAGTCCCCCATGTGGTACATTAATGATACACAAATCATGATATAAGTATCTTGGCCGAACTGTAGATTTTTAGAAATATGATAACATTTATTAATATAATATTGTTTTTCAAAATTATTTTATGTCAAATTTGACACTATTTGGTAATTTATTTTTGTGGAAGTCATAACAACATGATTAGTTCGAACAATGTTTATTAAATAAATAATAACATGTCATATTAACCTAAAAAATTATTGGAATTCATAAAAAGTCTCAAATTCCATTTATTTGGTTATTTATAACATCAATTATGTAAATATTTCATTAATAAGATAATTACTGAATCACCATTGTTTCATAAATAAATTAAATTATATAATGACTAAAAATTATAAATACAATACCATTATGTAGGAAATTATTTTATCTTTCTAATTAATATTTATAGTTGAATTTATCTTATTTATATTCCTATATTAAAAATGATTTAGTTATTAATCTTTGATTTTAACTATTATAACCCTTCTTTAAATAAATTAATAATAAATATCCTAATCTAATTAAAGTGGACATAAATGGCCATGTTTTATTCCTAAGGTTGTTTTTGGTCGAATTACACTTATCAAATATCATTAGGACATGTGTTAGGGTAATAATAATATCATTTTTACCCTTAATTACCCTATTTACTTTTAACAGTGGTAAATAAAAGTAAAAAGTTACTATTCACAAAAAATTATTTTCATCTCATTGAACCACATTTTATTGCTTGATATTAACCGTGACTCTCAGATTTTTGAAATTCCACTCACATAAGCGTTAAAATTTCGTTTTATGCGAATTTTAAATTTTCCTAGGAGGTGGGTAATAGACGGTGAAAAGTACAATAAAATTTTTATATATCTAAAATTATTATAAAATTAATCCAATTAATTACATAGAAATTATATAGGTATTATGTATCAATTTTTAACTAAAATAAATTTAAATAAAATAAATAATTTTTTAAATAAAAAGTCGGTTTTTAAATAGTAACCCAATGTTTTCACTATTCATCAAAAATTGAATGTTTTTAGAAAAATACCAACAAATCACCCTAGGCTAATTTCGATATTCTGAATCCAAAACTAAAGTCCATTTTTAAAGATAAACTTTATAAAATTTCAAAATGTTGGTATTACTATTCATAATAGCAAGTTTATATTTTAATAGCATATCTTTGTTTTGTGAAACTAGGTATTGTGTACAACACATGCTATCGTGGAAGGTCGCGAGTGCATGTAATGTAAGCCAAGACAAGGTTGTGGGTAGTTCAAGACTCCATTGTTGTTGCATATAACAGAATCCAACCATATTTTATTTATAAATTGAATATATATATATATATATACACTCAATGTTGTGTAGAATAACTACTATCAAACGATCTTGAAATTTTGTCTAACATAATCCAAGAATAGTGTTGCGTATACTGCAAGCTAATACAGTCTTGCGTATAACGCAAGATAAACTTGGTGTAGCATACAACAGAAGATATGAAAGAAATTAAAAAGAAAAAATATCATAAAATGTTGGGGTGTTACATTCCACCCCCCTTAAAATGAATTTCTCCCTCGAAATTCATCAGGGTTTTAAATGGTTTATTACTTGAGAGTTTCTTTCATCGTAAATAGAAATAATAAAACATACATTTAAAAATAATGAATGTTAGAAACACAACAGATACCCAAAGTAACTCATCACATGGGTTCCCATATATGATATCATATGTGAAAAAATAGATATGTAAGATAAATATAACTATCATATTCTGATAGAGAGTGGTAGGGAACATGGCTATGAAAAATCCAATAGTCACAAAGCCATAAAATTTTGATGATCTAAGGTACCATCTGATTCATCAGATATAAGAGCACTGAGACAAAATTTTTGGTTTTCAAGATCATTTCCCTAAAGTTGAATAATTTATTAATTAAAAGAAATACTTAGTTGATTTTGGTACAATCTCAACGTTGCTCATGCCTCAAACAATTTCCACTTCATCTCATCAAGAAATGAAGTTGAATTTGTCTTTCGCGAAGTGTTAACAGATCATGTGATAGAATGATAGGTCATTCCATCTATCTCAAACATAGGGTTTGGAAAAGTTATCAAATATACATAAGTCCATATATGATGAGATTAATCGGATATGGTTCCAAAATGGACTTATACTTCATCTATAATCATACATAATAAAATAAAACTAGTATTTACTAACCAGGGACTTTCTGTAGGCCAGAGGTAGGGGATAAATGCATGTCGCACTTCAGTTGTGTTTTTAGATTCTCACAGCCTTGTCCGATGCGACGGGTTGTCACCCATCCTACAGGTTATCCTTTTTCTAAAACAATACTATTATAACAAAATTTTCAAGCCTTAAACAATACTATCTGATGTCCAACATAATCCATTCTAATCTTTTGGCTTATCCAAAATACATATGTCCAATCTCATTGTATAAAGAAAATTATTACTTGAAATGTCACATAACAAGCAGGTGAATTCTATCATTTATCCCCCATATATCATAAGATATATCTTGTTGGTCACATTCCAAACCTGTGAATACCTTAATCATGTATTCTTTTGAAACATTAATTACCATAGAACCTTAGTGAAAACATGAGTGCTGTCAAAAGTTACCTCTTTCCACATACAAAAAACCCAAAAATTATATATACAAAAACCATGATATCACATAGTCATTATATCAATCATGAGCATATGAATTGTCACATTTGTCTTTTATATATATATATATATTACTTATTTTATTATTTCTGTTGGGAATCAGATATTTCAGGTCAAGGCCGAACATAAATTTCTGAGTTTTATTTCGAAACACGCTTTCTGGGCATTTTCGGCGTTCAGCGCACCACTGTCGAAGCCGCGTGACCTCTCTTGGGTCATCGCGCAACCTCGCTCGGCTCTCTATACACATTATTGACGTGAAACCAATAAAAAAAAGGAGTTATTAATAAAGAAACAAAATTATAAAAGAGGGATAAAATGGAAATAAAATTTACGAAGAAACGTGATAAAATTTAATGGTTTGTTTTCATTTTGAGGGATATTATTGTCATTATTATTGTTAGTTGTAAAGATAATAATTTATTTAGGTTATTATTGTTATTATTAGTTTTATTTTCTTTTGAATTATTTCTTTTATTTTTATATTAACTTATATATATTACTCCTATTATTATTGTTATTTCTATTTTAGTTTATTATAATTATTATAGTTTTGGTTTTGAGTTTTGTTTTATGTTTTTATTTAGTTTTATTTTTAATTAAATTTTGGTATAGGTATTTATTTAGTTTTCTTTTTGGGTTTTCTTTTTCTTTTTTTTTCTTTTTTTTGGGCTTGCGGATCCTCCCTCTTTTCTTTAGCTTATTTCCGTTTCTTTTTCTTCTCTTCCCCCCTGACCGTTTCCCTCCAACCCGTCGCGCCCCAACCCCCCAAACCCTACCTCTCTTTTGCACCGCACTCCCCTCCCTTACACCATGGACCATCCGCCGTCACACCCCCTCCCTGGACAAGGTGTGCGCCACCCTCCCGGCCGACCAGCGGGCACCGTGCCCTTCTCCTCTTTGAGCTGCCGATCCTCCTCCCCCATCTCCCATCGCCCTCCTCCCTCTCCCGGCCCACACGCCCTGCCGTCGGCTCCCCGTCCGACCTCCCGCTCACGCTGCTTCCATCCTCCCTGGCAGCCCTCGTCCCATCGCAGCCCCCTCCCGCTATCTCCCATGTCCAGCACCGCCCCCTTTTCCCGGCCTGCGCTGCCCCCATAAGCCCTCCTCACCTACACCGTCCGACAGAAAAAATGATGGCCCCCTGTTTCCAGCTCGGAACCATGCCAGACCTCCCCTATGATGCCCCTTCCAGGGACCGTCGTTGTCCGCCGACCTCCTCACCTAGTGCATTACCTTGGGCCACAGCTCCGTTAGTCGTGGCTACCCTTTTTGCTGGAATCTCCTCCTCTTTGCGGGGGTAATGTTGTTCGGATGGATTTTTTTCCAAGCGCGACGTGCCTCGACATCACTTGGTTAATTTAATATGTTTGTTTAGATGTACTATTGTTTTCTTTGGTTGATTATGTGGTGTGTTTGGTCTGAAAGGGGGGGTTTTGAGCATGACTTCGGGTGATGATGGTTTTTGCACCGTCCCTGCGGAAGCATTTTGGTTTGAGGTAGGTTGTTCCACGTCTAATTATTATATGATAAATTAATTTTCAATGTTTAATTTGTTTCCCATATTATTTAATTAATTATTTTTGTGTGAAGTTGGTTCTATTTGAAGTATGGTTTTCATTGAAATTGTTTAGTAAATTGTTCATATTATTGGATGTTTTCTGTTGAGAACTCTATTCGTGAATGTTGAATTGTGCTATTATCTTTTTAAATCATGCAAGTGGTGAGAAATCTTTTTCTGACACAGCATTTGGTGCGTTGGGTCATAATTTTTTTTTGCATGAACTTAGTGGTTAACGTTAAGCGATTTCTTCTAAATTGTTTTATAAGATTTTATTTTTGGCATGTTAAACTATGTGATTTAGAAAATGGTGTTTTTCCTATGGTGTAAGGGTTTTCCATCAAACCGTTTGGTGGTGCAAGTCACAATTTTTATTGTATTTGAGTGCGTGTGATGTTGGAATGTGTTTTGGAGTTCTATGTGTTTACCTTTTGTGTGTGTAAAACCATGTGACACTCCTTTGCTGGTGTTTTATAAACTTTTTAATTGGTTTATTAGATTATGTCAATAGTGTGAAGTGTGTCTTGAAAATGTTTTTAGAGAGTGTATTATTTCAAATGGCTTTTGTGTGCGCAAATGGTTGTTTTGGCGTGTGTAGTATCATATTGGGTTTGGGCGTATGATTATGACATGTGGGTTGAACTTTGAATTACTTGAGCACAAACAGGAAGCCTGGGTACTAGGTGGGTAGACTAGACTAACGTGCTAGTGATACGGTAGTGGCATCAGCCCAGTTTCACTTAGCAGGATTGACGCTTACAACACTAACTAAACATTGGATGATGACTGGAGACCACTATGGTAGGAGGTGACTCCCTACCAGTGGCTCGTGCACGGGAATGTATGATATGGTTCACCAAGACGTGAGGTTCTAGGGTCCCTTTTCTCGCTAGTATCTTTAGGGCCTCTCCAATGTATTGTGCTCTTCCTCTTCTCTTTGCTCACCGTCGGCACACAGTGTGATGTTGGGGATACCAAGAAAAGTGTGTGTGTGCGTGTGTACGTGTGTGCGTCCGTCTGTGTGTGTGCGTGCCTGTGTGGGTGTGCATGCGTGCGTGTAAGTTAATTTAAGTTGTTTTCCTTTTAGATAAGTTTCCCCTTAAAATATTTTTCATTAAAAATTCTTTAAACACGTGTTTATTTTTATTCTATTAAATGGAAAATGTATTTGTCTTTAAATAATTATTCATGGAACCTTTTTCTCGGTGGCATCCTATTGGGATTTTATCTCACACCCTACATACACCCTTGGGTGTATGTAGATTTTGTTTCTTCGGCATTCCAGGTTGTGACTTCGTGCTCAGTGATGGTGGTTCGGGTTGCAGTTGGTCTTTTCATGCAGAGTGGTGTCCTTGTGGCCTCTCTTCTAACGGGTGGTTTGAGTAAGAGCTTTAGTTTTCACTATCATCTTATCTTTTTAGTTCTTAGTTCGAGTTGTAGACTTCAAAAATGTTCATAGTTTAAAGACGTTTTTGGTTGTCTTTTTTTTCAGTTTCAGTTTATTTATCTAGATAGTTCTTTTTTTATCTTTTATTTTGGGTAAAATCATTCCCACTTGTTAATCTTGATACCCGGGCACTTGTTCCAGCCCGTGGGGATCGGTAACGCCCTTCGGATCTTGCCGCGGACCGGGTTGGGTGCCGGGTCGGATGGTGACCCGGCCTGGTTCGTGACAAAATGGTATGAGAGGGAAATGTTTCCTCTCTTGGGTCATTTTATTATGGGATAGAGTTAGTGTATCCCAAATTTAAGGTTGTCGGGACTCGACGTCCAGGCTACCAGTAAGGTGCCTGGCCAGCACACCTCGTGGCAGGACTCGAGTTACGATTATCAGTTGAGGTTTGCTTGAGTTTTTGGTCCTTGCAGTTAATCTTGTCTAGGGGAAATGAAAAGGGAGTAGGGTCAGTGGTCTTAGTGAGCTCGCATGGTCTAGCAAGCCTTGTGGAGCCGGGGGCACTGTCCTAAAATACTCTTCGTGTCTAGTGGCGTGATCGGCGTATGGCCACCAACCATATGTTCCAATCATCCGCTGACCCTTGTTTCCTCTGGCTTTGCTTCTCGTCTCTTTGTTTTGGAATCGTGGAAATTTCGTTTTTACGTAAAAATGTTTTGGTCTTGGAAAATGGTTTCAAATGAAGCGCTTTAAAAATGAAATGGCATGTGAGGTTTGAAAAGTGTGGGTTGGATGTTTTGGTTTTGAAAAATGGAAAGCTTTGGTTTTGATTCTTGGTGATCTCATGAAAAACCACATGCATGAATGTATATGGAAAATGAAATGGTTAATGGAATGAGTCGGTGTGTTCCTGGATGGATATGAGTTGGATGCCGGTGCGGCAGGAGAACATGCATGTGCGAAGCTCATGGGACACCATTGGTGTTTGTGTAACCCACTGGGATTGCATATTTTCAAAATGTTTTCTTAAAGAAAAAATATTTGGTTTTTTAGTAAACGGTGTTTGTGTGGCATGTCCTTGTGTTTTGGAAATGTTTGATGTGAGGAAATTTGAGACGAGGATCCCTTCTGGATAGTTTGTGTCTTTAGTTTTAATTTTTGTTCGTCAGTTGGTGGGAAAGCATGTGGTTTATGGTCTCTTTTGAAAAAGTACATCAGGGATCCCTTTCAGTGGTTCCCCCTGCACGTTTGGTGTTCGCATGCGGTATGTCTTGACCATCGGACCAGTTTGGTTGGGTCCATGTTTTTCCTTCTTGAATAGTGTATTCCCCCCATAAAGTGATGACATGTGATTGAAGTATGGATATGAGTAATTCACCGTAGGCTGACACTCCAGTTGATTGATGTACTTTCTTTTTGAATTCTAGAATTGAACCCACCTATCCTTTTTACAACTAAGTGGATCCTCTTACAGCGGGATGACATGCGAGCGGAGTTGAACAGAGTTTTGGTTTCTTTGAGTTGTCTGAGACGTCGGGTATGAAATTTGACATCGTCATGTTTAAAGGTTCCCCCTGGAAATGGCGAAAGGAAATCTAGCATGGAAGGGTTCGTGTTAGGCCACTAGTTTGGTAGACCCAATCGTATGAGGCTGCTATCGTCATTTTCAGGAATCACGTGGTGTTCATGACGCAGTTTAAAGTCTTTCTCAGCGTAATGATTCTCTCGACGGTAATGATCGTGCTCTGTGACGATTTTTGGTGTCGTATTCTCACCCAGTGATACAAAGGGTGATGCACAAGTACCATTCATCTCTTGTGTTGGTGAATGTTTCGTGTATGATCAGTGAGATGTCGTAGTGTGTTGTGTTTGCTGGTGTTGTCTCGGTTGTAGTGCAGTTGCATGTGAAACCAAAAGGAGAAGCTTCGTTTGGGAGTCTTCCATGCCTGACTACGAGGCAGGAGATGCTTCAAAGATCAGGGCTCCAGCCGTAGGCCTCAGAGTGAAGATAGCGCGTGGTTAGGAGCCCCGGGAGTGTAGGGGACCCCAACATTATATCTATCATTGGTGTTGAAAGTAGAGGTTGTTTAAATTGTTTCTATGGTTGTTTCGTTTCGAACGAACCGTCTGGATGCATAAGGTTTCAGTGACTATGCGGAGGCATGTCCTCCTCGATGCCTTAAAGTCTTGGGGGTTGCGTCCCACTGGATGCAATCACTTTAGTGGTTCTTATGGGATTCTTTTGGGTAAATCTGCCTCAAATTTGAATAATTCTCATCCAGGAATGTGGAAATGCTGGTTTGTCTTGGGCCATGCTTTGGATGCCCTAGTAGTCGGGCCCCTCCCTCCCAGCCCCTTGTGGTTGGGTGTTTGGTCACCATCGGGAATTTTTCAATGTTCTATATCCTCTATTAGTTCTAGTGGCGGGGAGACCCGTGATGGGTCTCGTACAAAAGGACTCTGGAATAAATCGGTGTTGGCCTTTCCTTTATGGTGGGGAGTCCGCTCGGACTTCCTAATGTTGGTTTTCTAGTCTCATCTTGGGCATTGGTAGGTTCTTAATGGTGGGGAGACCTACATTGGCTATTGCAGGAATGTCTCTAGAATGAATCAGTGCTGAACTTTTCTTTAATGGCGGGGAGTCTGCTCGAACCTCCTTCTGTCGGGTTTCTAGTCTCGTTTCAAGCGTCAGTGAGTTCGTAATGGTGGGGAGCCCCTCGGGCCTCTCCATATTGATCTTTTGATTCTGTTTTTAAATATGGATTGGAGATAAGTTATAAGACAGTTCCATGGACGTGGTTTGACCATTTTTGTTCATTCTAGCTAGATGGTGTGGTTTTGGTTTCATAGTGCTTGAGGTGTTTCGGCTTGTGAAGTTGGTTTTTGTGGGGGGTGAGTGTTCCCTTCCATGATCAGTCAACTGGAGACGTTCTAGCTCTTTGGAGCGGGTGACACATATAAGAATGTCATTATTTGAGTTTTTGAAGTTGTCTTTGAGTCACTCTCTCTGGTCACGAAGCTTTTTCCCCTTTTCACCTGATGTTTGTCGTTATCACCTTTTATCCTTAAGGGAGTGTGGTTTTCTACTTTGGGGTTGGTCCTAGTTGTGGCTTTCCGAGGATGGAAAGCTTTATGGTGGGGAGAATTGTCACACCCATCATATATATATATATATATATATATATATTACTTATTTTATTATTTCTGTTGGGAATCATATAATTCGGGTTAAGGCCGAATTTAAAATTTTGAGTTTTATTTTGAAAAACACTTTTTGGGCCTTTTCGGCGTACATCGCACCACTGTCGAAGTCGCGCCACCTCGCTTGGGTCGCCGCACGGCCTCTCTCGGCTCTCCATATGCATGGTTGACGTGCAACCAATGAAATAAAGGAGTTATTAATAAAGAAATAATATTATAAAAGAGGTATAAAATGGAAATAAAAATAAAGAAGGAAGGTCATAAAATTTAATGGTTTTTATAATTTTGAGGGATGTTATTGTCATTATTATTGTTAGTTGTAAAGATAAAAATTTATTTAGGTTATTATTATTATTAGTTTTATTTTATTTTGTTTTATTTCATTTTATTTTTACATTAACTTATATTTATTATTATTATTATTATTATTATTTCTATTTTAGTTTATTATAATTATTATTGTTTTGGTTTTGAGTTTTGTTTTATGTTTTTATTTAGTTTTATTTTTAATTAAATTTTGGTTTAAGTATTTATTTTGTTTTCTTTTAGTGTATTGTTTTTATTTTATTTTCTTTTTTTGGGCTTGTGGACCCTCCCTCTTTTCTTTACCTTATTTCCTTTTCTTTTTTTTCTCTTCCCCTATGCCCCTATCCCTCCAACCGGTCGCACCCCAACCATCCAAACCCTTCCTCTCTTTTGCGCCGCACTCCCCTCCCTTACACCCTGGACCATCCGCTGTCACACCCCCTCCTTGGATTTTGTGTGAGCCACCCTCCAGGCCGACCATCGGGCACCGTGCCCTTATCCTCTTTGAGCTGTTAATCCTCCTCCCCCATCTCACGTCGCCCTACTCCCTCTCCCGGCCCGCACGCCCCGCCGTCGGCTCCCCGTCCGACCACCCGCTCGCACCTCTTCCATCCCCCCTAGAAGCACTCGGCCCATCACAACCCCCTCCCGCTGGCTCCCATGTCCAGCGCCGCCCCCCTGATCCCAGCCTGCGCTGCCCCCATAAGCCCTCCTCACCTGCGCTGTCCGACAGACAAACCGCCGGCCCCGTATTTCCAGCTCGGAACCACACTGGACCTCCCCTCCGATGCCCCATCCAGTGACCGTCGCTGTCCGCCGACCTCCTAACCTCGTGCAGTACCATGGGCCGTAGCTCCGTTGGTTGTGGATCCCCTTTTTGCAGGCATCTCCTCCTATTTGCGTGGTTAATGCTATTCAGATGGATTTTTTTCCAAGCGCGACGTGCCTCTGCACCTCTCCAGCATGCTCGGATAGCCCCTATATCCATACCACAGGGCCTGCTTTGAGTTTATTGTGGTGCGTATTGGGTACGGATGAAGGTCTGCACAAGTTTCGGGAAAATTCAACCCTGAGGTAGGTGTTTTGATTCCTTGACCTCACTTGGTAAATTTAATATGTCTCTTTAGATGTAATATTGTTTTCTTTGGTTGATTATGTGGTGTGTTTGGTCAGAAAGGCAGGGTTTTGAGCATGAAATCGGGTGATGATGGTTTTTGCAACGTCCCTGCGGAAGCTTCTTGGTTTGAGGTAAGTGGTTCCCCGTCTAATTGTTATCTGATAAATTAATTTTTAATGTTTAATTTCTTTAAAATATTATTAAATTAATTATTGTTGTGTGAAGTTGGTTCTATTTGAATTCTGGTTTGCATTGAAATTGTCTAGTAAATTTTTCATATTATTGGTTGTTTTTTTTTGAGAACTCTATTCATGACTTTTGAATTGTGCTATTATCTTTTTAAATCGTGAAAGTGGTGAGAACTGTTTTTCTGACACAGCATTTGGTGTGTTTGGTCATAAAATTTGTTTTTGCGTGATCTTAGTGGTTAACGTTAAGCGATTTCTTCTAAATTGTTTTATAAGATTTTATTTTTGGCATGTTAAACTATGTTCTTTAGACAATGGTGTTTTTTCTTATGGTGTAAGGGTTTTCCATCAAACCGTTTGGTGGTGTAGGTCACATTTTTTATTGTATTTCAGTACGTGTGATGTTAAAATGTGTTTTGGAGTTCAAATTGGTTACCTTTGTGTGTGTAAAACCATGTGACACCCCTTTTCTGGTGTTTTATAAAAAATTTAAGTGGTTTATTAGATTATGCCAATAGTGTGAAATGTGTTTTGAAAACATTTGTAGCAAGTGTATTATTTCAAATGGCTTTTGTGTGCGCAAATGGTTGTTTTGGCGTGTGTAGTATCTTATTGGGATTGGGCGTATGATTATGACATGTGGCATGAAATTTGAATTACTTAAGCACAAATGGGAATCCAGGGTACTAGGTGGGCGGGCTAGACTAGTGTGCTAGTGATACAGGAGTGGCATCGGCCCAGTTTCACTTAGCGCGATTGATGCTTACAACACTAACTAAACATTGGATGATGACTGGAGACCACTATAGTAGGAGGTGTTTCACTACTAGTGGCTTGTGCACGGGAATGTATGATATGGTTCACCGAGACGTGAGGTTCTAGGGTCCCTTTTCTCACTAGTATCTTTAGGGCCTCTCCCATGTATTGTGATCTTCCTCTGCTATCTGCTCACCGTCGGCACACGGTGTGATGTTGGGGATACCATGAAAAGTGCGTGTGTGCGTGTGTACGTGTGTGCGCCCGTCTGTGTGTGTGTGTGTGCGTGTGTGGATGTGCGTGCGTGCGTGTATGTCAATTTAAGTTGTTTTCCTTTTAGAGAAGTTTCTTCTTAAAAATCATTTTCATTAAAAATTCATTAAACACTTGTTTATTTTTATTCAGTTAAATTGAAAATGTATTTGTATTTTAAAAATTATGCGTGGAACCTTTTTCTCAGTGGCATACTATTGGTCTTTTAGCTCACACCCTACATACACCCTTGGGTGTATATCGATTTTGTTTATTCTGCATTCTAGGTTGTGACTTCGTGCTCAGTGATGGTGGTCCGGGTTGCAGTTGGTCTTTTCATGCAGAGTGTTGTCCTTGTGGCCTCTCTTTTGCAAGGTGGTTTGAGTAAGAGATTTAGTTTTCGCTGTTGTCTTATCTTTTTAGTTCTTGGATCGAGTTGTAGACTTCAAAAATGTTCATAGTTTAAAGACGTGTTTGGTTGTCTTTTTTTCAGTTTCAGTTTATTTATCTGGATAGTTGTTTTTCTATCTTTTATTTTGGGTAAAATCATTCCCACTTGTTAATCATGATACCCGGGCACTTGTTCCAGCCCGTGGAGATCGGGAACGCCCTTCGGTTCTTGCCGCGGACTAGGTCAGTTGCCTGGTCGGATGGCGACCCAGCCTGGTTCATGACATGAATACTATGAAACAATTTATTGTCTCCTTATCCCTTCATTATGCGCATATCATCTGCTTTCCAAAATATTTGAATCACTTTTCATGGTTTCTGATACCATATTCTTATAGAAAAAAAAATTTTACCAATACACAGATATTTTAATATAGAATAAAAGGACCTCAACAACATTATTATCGAATTCCAATACATAAGCCCTTCAATACATCCTCTTTGATGATTGGCTTGGAATAGGTCCTTTCTCGATTTAGAATTAACTTATTAGGTCAGGGCATTGAGTTGGGTAATGCCCATGTTCTCGGCAGATAAGACATTGGACTCCATAACATTCTGTCACTCTATGACCATTTTCTCCACATAGACAACATTTTCCCTTCCATTTGAGGTATTTCTCAAGGTTCATCTTCCCTTATTTAGAAATCTCAATCTTTCTTTCTCTATGTTCCACACCATGAGAACATGTATAAAATTGTATCTTCCTCTTATTTGATGACTTAGGAATACAACTAAAGTTCACCTTGTTAATCATATATCAAGATGACTAATTCGGCATAATCACAATATCTTCCTCTCCAGGCGTTACATAATTTCGTTGATCTAAGTCACCAATTTTCCATTGGAATCAATGTTAACTGAATTCCTTATCGTTCCCTCCATTGACTAAGACCAGAAACCGTAGGGTAAGAAACGGTTAAAATAATGAGGAACCACGTAATGATAAAAATTGACTTATGGGATGTCTAACTTATCAAAAATTCATTAATTCATGAAACCTTAGGTTCACCCTAGGTTATTCATGATCATCCAAATAATTCTAGGACTCTAACCTATATGTGTACTTAACCATAGGGACATCCCTAGACATACCTTAGAAATATCTCTAGGGATTTCACTAATGTTTTAACATCCTAGTTTCCAAAGGTTAACTAAAAATTTCCTATCATACCAACTGTAGAGTCCCAAAGCTTGATGTACATGGAAATTACATTACTTCTGCGGAATACGTAAATACAGAACAAAAACAGACACACACAGACCGTAATAGTTTAGTGTCTTTGGAAACTCGTAATATAATCTTCAAATCATGGTGAAAGATCTTCATTATCTCCCATAACGATCTTACACTTTTTTTCGTACCTAAAACCTTTCTTTATATCCCGGGGAAAAGAAAACATAAAAAGGGTGAGCTCAAATGCTCAGTACGGGTAATCATGGATAAAATAAAACAAACCATATATATTTTAACATAAAACATGAACATAATGTTAAAATATCAACATCTTGAGAAATGACATAATACATGGCAGTACTTAAGGTATATATCATAATAGAACATAAATCATGATAAAATATCTTGGAAATAAAACTTTTAAATGTTGAAAAATATTAAGCACATGATATGATTTCCATAGTAGCCCAGGAATTGCTACCAAGACCTTCTTTGTGGACAAAGTCCCTTTCTGAATCTAGTTCACTCTTCATTCCAGTCCTGTAACACTGAACCAGATTAACATACCATTCCACCCATTTCTATCTCATGAGATATAAATCTTTACCCAATTCATTGGAGGGAGTTATAGGTCCCACCAATCTCATAATAAAATCATTCTTACTTTTTCCACAAAAAAACATAAATCAATCATCATAATCCAAGGAATAAAATGGGTTTAATAAACATCATCCCATCATAACAAAATCCATATAATACAAATCGATATCATTCATCATAATAAACATGATACCTTTTAAATCTTATAATAATTATACATGAAACATACACATTTGAAATAATGTCATCTTAGATGGAAAATGGGTTTGATAAAACACATGAAAAGAATTCTTGAGAAAAATATCATTTCATCTTCAAAATCATTTTGTTTTCACAAAATGCCATGAAATTTTATAAGATAGGGGTTTTTTTGAAAATAATCACGCAATCTTATAGGGGAAGCTTCATTAAAATGAGGCATTATGAATCCATAAAAATCCATTCACGTCGTAAAAGTTAAAAATAACATTCTCCTCGTACTTTTGTCAGAAAAGTAAAAAAATACCTCGTATGGTAAAAAAGGAAAGATTCCTTATATACCATGTAGTAAAAGTTAAAAATGTTTAAAATTACTTTAATCATACATGAAACCATTTTTAGGAAACATGGACATGGATGATAACAATAACCCTAGTAAATAATTACGAATAAAAAATCTCAAATAAGAACGAGATTGGAATAGTTATCCTTTACCTAATGTATGATAGGCTTCGTATGTTTCCAAAAATCCTGTATAATGATTTAGATAATTTCATTGACTTATTATAGATTAATATTCATTGTTATGATATCATATATGGTTCACTTATGACTTTATATTACCCGTTATTTTGTAAATTCCATGTTAAAGCACCGTTTTAGATAAAATTGTTTCATTTATCGTACGAGTTTTGACTTGTTGTACTTGATATTATAACATATATCCTGATTTTCATAATTCTAGAATGTAAAACATGATTTATATATAATTTATATTTAGCATATAAATTTATATGATAGATCGATAAATTGAATTAAATACACCGTTCAGGGAGATGATAGGCCATACGTACACAAGAACGCTGTTTTCGTTTCTTTATTAAATTGAATGGAATTAAGTAGATGACATACATTTATATATACATAAATCCAGTATCATTATTATGTCATATATCTAATTATTATTCATTATATATTATTAATAATCATTCATGAGTGGTTAACATGGAGAATGAATCTCATCGCGTCGTTGAGACGGTAGTCCGTACATACGCACGAGCGATGATATCATTCCCATGAGAATGGAATTGTATTGACGCGTATGTATAATTTTTCAGAATAAATATCACTTTACAATAATCATATATAGTAATTTATTTACACCATTATACCCATCCAATTAAGGTGTTGGATGAAAACAGATTACACCACGTCGTGGTGACGGTATTCCGTACGTACGCACGCGCGGTGATTTCATTTTCCGTAGGATGGATAGAAGGTGAAATAGAGTTGTTTAATATTTATAATTACAAATAATTATATATGTAATAATTATGTTATTACTTTATAATGAGACATCTAAAGAATAATAAGTACAAGAAGAAAGAAACTTAAGAAAATTAGAAGAAGATATTACCTCTTCTTCGACGCACCTCCCTTAAGCATCCTCTTAAGGAAGTAGAGTTGGTCTTTTGGGAAGACCAGAACCTCCAAAATGTTTCTAGGGAAGTGTAGAAGATAAATGGGCAGGGTTTGGATGAGATTCAAGGCTCAAATGGTTTTTAAGAGAAGATGGAAGGGTGACCTTTTTATAAGGGAGGAGAGGTGCACTTTAGGAAAAACATAAAATATTATTTTATAATAAAGTTATATTCAGTTTATAATAGATCCAAATTGATTTCTTTAGAAGATAAAGTTGGGATGGGTCGAAATACTCTCAAAAAATATATTTTATACCGGTTTGGGTTATTATATTAATCATATCTTTTAGTTTTAACTCTTAGTTAATTAGATTGACAATTACCATTTCACATGGTATTTTTATATTATATAGTTAATAAACATACAATATACATCCAAGAGACCCCCAAGTTGTCCATTAAAGATACACCTATCATGATATAAGTAGATTGTCCTATCTTTGATTTTTAGGAATATAATAACAATTAATAAATTAATATGTGTTTTAAAAACTATTTTAGGTCAATTTTGACACTATTTGGTAATTGAATTCTTTGAAAATCATAACAGCCTGATTATTCTTAAAAAAGTTAATTAAATCAACAATAACATGAAATATTAACCTATAAAATTAGTTTAATTCATAAAAATTCTCAAATTAAATTTATTTGGTTATTTATAACATCAATTATGTTAATATTTCATTAATAAGATAATTACAACATCATTATTTTGTCCTTAATAAATTAAATTATATAAGGTCTAAAAATTATAAATAAAATTACATTATGTATAAAATATTTTTATATTTCTAATGAATATTTATAGTCGAATTTATCTTTTGTATAACCGTATATTAAAAATGATTTAGTTATTAAACATTGATTTTAACTATTTTAACCCTTCTTTAAATAAATTAATAATAAATGTCCTAATATAATCCAAGTGAACCTAAATGGTCCTATTTTATTACTAAGCGTTTTTTCTGGTCTAATTAAACTTATCCAATTGAATTAGGACATTTTTAGGGTAATAGTAATATCATTTTTACATTTAATTACCCTATTTACTTTTAACCGTGGTAAATAAAAGTAAAAAGTTACTATTCACCAAAAATTATTTTCATCTCATTGAACCAAATTTTAGTCCTTGATATCAACTGTGTCTCTCAAATATTCTAAATTCCACTCACAAGAGTGGTAAAATTATGTTTTATATGAATTTCCAAATTTTCCAAGGAGGTGGGTAAAAGAGGGTGAAAAGTTCAATATAATTTTAATATATTTAAAATTATTATAAAATGACTCCAATGAATTGCATTGAACATATATAGGTATTATGTATCAATTTTGACCTATAATAAATTTAAATAAAATAAATAATTATTTAAACAAAAAGTCCATTTTTAAATAGTAACCTAGTGTTTTCACTATTCATCTAAAATTGAATGTTTTCAGAAAAATAGCAAAAAATCACCGTAGTCTAATTTCAATATTCCGAATATAAAAATGAAGTCCATTTTGAAGGTTAAAATTTATAAAATTCAAATAAAAGGATATTACTATTCATAATAGCTAGTTTATATTTTAATAGCATATCTTTGGTTAGTAAAACTCGGTATTGCGTACAACACACGCTATCGTGGAAGGTCACGATTGTGTGTAATGTAAGCCAAGTCAGGGTTGCGTGTAGTGAAAGACTCTTTTTTTGTTGAATATAATAGAATCCAACCATATTTCATTTATTCATTGTATATATATATATATACACTCAATGTTGCGTAGAATAACTACTATCAAACTATCTTGAAATTGTGTGTAACATGATCCAAGAATAGTGTTGTGTATACTACAAGCTAATACGATCTTGCATATAGTGCAAGATAATATTGGTGTAGCATACAAAAGAAGATATGAAATAAATTAAAATGAATAAATCTCCTAAAATCTTGGGGTGTTACATAGGACTAGGTGGGGCCAAGTATGACCAAGCCGACATGACATACTACTTCTGCTTCCAGTTTCTTCACTACTCTAGTGATGAGGTGGTATTTTCCACAGATGGCCATTAGTGATCCCTTTGTATCTTGATGTTTCTGGTTCTTTTATTTGTCTTTTATACTATCCTGGTTATACCACTCAGTGAGTTAAATATTATTATATTCTAGTTTCTGATTACTTAGTGTTCACCTTTCAACTTTGTGGATTTATTTTTTGAGTTCACCTGTCGATAGGTATCCAGGAATATGCCTCCCACATATAGGTTGATGCCTTCAATGCTAGTCACTAACCCCTAGCCTTCGAGAGGCGAGCAAGGTGTATGTCATGGTATAGGCCCCAAGGGATGGTTCATTACATGTTATTATAATTCTAAAACATTCTGGATGGTTATAATGTCAAATACAATTAATAGTGAGTTTTTTTAATTTAATATTACCGGATACATTATTTTAATAATCTATATAAAAAATATAAAAATATTAAAAGAACATAATTATGATGATAAATGATCTATAATTGAATCCCTTATCCACTGATTAGGTAATATTTATCTTATAATTACAATTATAATATGATAATATTAAAAAAATATTTTCCTAATTTATTGTTAAAATTGGATTATGAAGTGGTTACACAAAAATTATGGTTTAAAATGAAAACAGAACATATATTAGAGTAATTATATTATAATATTTTCACCTTATCCAAAAAATTTAATCTATTTCAATTTGGAAAAATATTTATTTAGAATGACATAAATATATAATAATATTTTTTTTTGATTCCAAGTGTTTCCATTCATTCCATTATAAAAGGAAACCCATTCAAAATTTTCATTAACCATAATAATCCATATAAATTGATCAAACCATAAAAAATTACCTTTTAAAATTCTTTATCACTGATGTAGCGGTCACAATATTCTTAAATATAAATTTTGAAGTGTCCTTAAGAAAGGATATACTGGAGGGATACCAAAGAAGTATTAATCGACCAACACAACCTATTTCAATATATATCATCTATTAACTCCTATAAATATTTTAAATTTATCCAAAAATTATATATTTATATGATTAAATATAATTAAATTTTTAAAAGATTGTGTTACAACCAATATCAACAATATATTTCGTCAAATATGCCGTGAATGTGACACTAATGCGTACTTATTGACTACTACATCCATGTTGTGATGCAATAAATTTTCAATCACAATATTTAATTTATTTTTATTATTATGGGTTTAAATATTATCTGTGATATTTATGAAATAAGTAATCTTTTTATTTCTTAATATCATATCTACCATCTTACCCAATATTCTATTGGAAAATGATAATGTCCCTTATGCTTACATGTGGACTACAACCTCCACATGGTGATTTCATTATTTTTTCATTACGAAATGAATGTTATTGTAATAAACACAAATTTTAGAATAAATATTATTTACTAGTAATTATGTAATTGTGAATTATTATTTATATTCCTAATTTTCCATCAATCGAAATGTGAAAACAACAATCAGGTGTACATTTAGCCGACTTTCTCTATGAAAAGTTTAATTAATTTTTCTATATTTACAATTTATAGATTTAAAAAATATTAATATAATGAATTTAAATTATATTAATTTTATTTTTAAAATTATGGAGATAATGGAACCCTTATACAAATATAAATACAATAACCACCGAACTGAAATTATAATGAAAACAACAAAGTGAATGATAGGAAATGATTATTTTAGTAAAGAGTTGATAATAAATTTGTGTTAAAGTCTTATAAGTAAATAATATATGATAATATATGTATTTAAATTAAAAAAGTTTAAAATTATTCTAAAGATAAATTTATTATATAGGATGTAAATGCGCTTTCAAATCAATTCGAACTCAAAGTAAGTGATTTTTTTTAACTTTTATTTTTTGTGAGACACATTATGTTTTCATCAATTGATTCACTTAATGGAATATATACATCCCTTTAATATATTTTATAATTATTATAATGAAAAATATAGGGATATAATTATCAATTTATGGTTTAATATTTCATTAGGTTTTGATTTGAATGTTACCAAATTTGTAAGGGAATTATTTTACAATCTCATTGTTTATCGAGATTTTTTATCACGAGGTTTATGATCATAAAAGTTATTTTTCTATATTATAATAATATCATGAAATTTAATTTAAAATTTTTTATTTTATGGGAATACTTTTTTTACATTCATATTCCCATCTTTATTTACAAAAGAGAGTGAATTAATTTTTTTATAATATATATCCATATTTTTCACTTTAGTAAAAAACTTGTTTCTATCATATCCACATTTTAATTAAAATATTTTCAGGAATTATATGATGTTATTATATGTTTTATTAAAGAAATATATAAATAAATTATATGGTAATTTTACACAGGAATATTATGGTGATTTTATGAATGATATACATGTGAATTTTTATAGAAATTTTACATGCCATATTTATTTAATGATATAAGGCGTGATCTGAAATCCCACCTCAACAAACACTCAATTATTTGAATAATATCTTAAATTATTTCATTGTTATTTACAAATAAAATATTCTATATAATAGTTTTTATATATTTGGATTCTCAATAAGTGCTTTCAAAATAATAATTGTATTTTCCTCAAGAAAAGTTCCAAGTGGTCTTTTAAAAGAATATTTGTCTATGATTTAAAAATTTTGTTTAACTTATAATTCTTTGGGGATAAAATTATATTATAATAACATTTTTTATTTTTTTGGTGTATTATTATGATGATGAGAGGTCTACAGAATCTATTTTCTTTTTAATGTGTTATGTTAAAATGAAATGTTAAATGTTTTCATGATCATGTAGAATAAAAATGAGTTCATTGTGATTATGTGACTGAATGGTCTTTTTAACACTAAAATTAATTGGGTAAATATGAATATATCATGAGATAAATATAATATTCATGAATTTGATTTCATGTTAACTATTTTATACATGTATAGGTTTTCAGGTCAAAATCTTTTTTCATGGGCCTAGTTTTCATGTCCATGATTTTATGTGAGTACCTAATATTATTGAAAATATGATTTTTATGGATCTCATTTCATGTACATATTTTCATATGAGGGAATAGATTCATTTACCAAACATTACAAGTTAACATATTTCTAATTATACTTGGTCACAATTTTGTAAGGTTATGTTTTTACTACCTTCCTATGATTATGTTATCCAGTCAAAGATTATGAATAATTATTGACATTTCCATAATCTTTTACACATTACATATTATTATGGTATAGTTTTATGAAATTTATCATGTTTATGATTAATGATTTATTGGTATGTGAACATTTTATATAATAATAATTATATTATAATTTTTTTCTATCATATGCTCATTTTTGTTAACTGATTTATATCAAATATTTTTACCCTTATTTATAATATGGGCTCAAAATTTATTATTTTTTTCCTTACCAACATTATGGATAATGTTTATATATAGATTAAACCTAATAAGTGTTCAATTTAGTAAACATTGAATATATTTTATGAAATAATAGTATTATGTTTCTAGTATATAGTGAAAAAAACCATTATTGTTGTGGATTGGATCTAATGATTTATTTTTATTAATCATAAAAAATGTTGAAATATTTATATATATAAACATTGGATTTCAATAGTCTTTACAGGAACCATTTGGCCTAGGAATCCACACTCTTCAGATTGTTTTTTCACTACCCATGCACACACTCTTAACCAACATATTTAGGAATAATAGTTTCCAAGGGAGAAACACATTGTTTCTTCTAACCATGAAAAAACCATTAAATCTATAATCAAATTACAAAAAAACTAAACCTCCCAGAAATATCTAATAAAATTCCATGTATTATATAATCTAATAATAAAATATAAAATGTGAATGTTCTAGAAAATAGCAAAGTTATATTCTACCAACCATAAATATTTACATCCATAAAATAATGGATCCTATTGATAAATAAATATATGGACACATAACCATACTAGGCGTACCAAGAATACCAATGGAATATGTTAACTATACAATATTATTTCATACTAATTATAAGATTTTATGTATAGGAAATACCAAATGAGATAAACTAACTAAAACTATAAAAGATAAAATAATATACAAAATCAAGATTATAATTTTTTATAGGAAAAAGGAATAATGAGGAAATGCATTTCACTAAATATGGAGTAAAATGATATACATTAGAAATATGAATTGACATATATGTGAAATGTAAATAGTTCCACCAACTGATGAATGAGTCTCCATCAGTTACATAGTTAATGGTTCATTTAAGATGATCATATATTAAGTAATATCAATGTATCCTACTGATGAAATAAAAATTGATACACGACCTCAAAAATCCAAAAGATAAGTCATGTGATTTTATGACTACTTAAACCTAGGATAAAAGAAAATATAAAGTAGTAAAATTGAAAAGAAACTATATGAAAGGAATTGGTTTTCCGACGATATTCATAGCTAATATTGTTTTATAGTTAAATTTATTATCCACTAACCCCTAAATGAATACTTAGTTTCATGTAATTTTTGTTTTAGGATGTATTGAAGTAAAATTATTTACATTAAAACTATACCCAACAACATTACACCCAAAAATACTATCCCCCAAACCGGAATGATAATTGGTATAGAATATAACAGTCCCCAAAACGGAAAAGTACATATAACCTCAAAATAGGACAATCGGTCGATGCTTCTTATTCATTGCCAGGAGAACCATTTCAATATATAGATAGGAAATATACGATAGGTTTTCCAAAAAAAATTATAAACCCAAATCAGAAGCCCATTCAATAGAGAGAAAATATTAATCCACTAACCAATGCATATATATCCTTATCACGTGTTTTGACTTAATGTGAGTCAATCATCGAACATTCATTTACTTGGTCATCCAAGGAATGGATGAGATCCCCCAAAATAGTAAATATGACATTTTCATTTTCCATTTGACTAATGTTTATGATATAACTACAATCTATGAATCAGTCATTATATAACATTTTACTATCCAATTTTATGTAGAATTCTAAGACCATACCTATCATTCCGTTGAGAAAACGGATTGGAGAAAATATGTTCAAGGAATTTCAATATACCATTTGAACCTATAGTTATAAACAATTGAGTTCTCTTTGAAAATGGATCACTCAATTCAAAATATATAGACATTTCCATTCATGAATCCATATGAAAGAAAACATTATTAGAAGGTATTAAACTAAACATAATTGCAAATATCCATATTTTAACCTAGTAATGAGTCCTAAAAGCAACTGAAAAAATAATTGATGGTTCCAATATCATTAAAGGATACACATAATTTTTTAAAATATTTTATATTAATTTTGAAATTCTAGAAATCAATATTCCCTTTAATTAATGTAACCATTACATTTTCTAGATTCAATAAAAAACATCATCAAATTTATCAAATTTGATCTAATCTATTCTTCAGAAAAGGAAAAGGATAATTATAACAAATGTTAATCACCATGATATCCCATTATATAATAGATAAATTAATGTTCATTATATGGGACATCAGTTCCTTAAAAGACACTACATCCCTTACATGCATTACCTCTATCAATGAGTAAGAAGTATAACATTCAAAACATAGTTATGTATTCATTACCATTATGAAGATAATAAGAAATGAAAAATATTATGTTCATGAAAAAACTAGTATTATAAAATGCGAAAAATGGATACTAACACTAAAAACATATTTATCTCCCACGTATAATCCAAACAACAAGCACACAATATTTAATATCCCAAATACATACTTAATAGAAATAGATAAGAAACAAAAGTACCACCCTAAAAATGGTTAACATACCAATTCTTCAATGGGAATGTACAATAAAATATTTTCAGGCTGATTAGATTCATAATTTTCATTCCATATAGATATTATATGGTTTTCAAGTATCAACACATCATGTTATATTACATAAAAAGAAAAGATGCAATATTTTCGTGTCCATTGAATAATGACATGATTTATGAAAATGATTATTAGTTTCATGAAAAACAACTACTGAAATGAGTTAAATGATTTAAAAAATTAAAATTGTATAAAAATCATTTTAAAAATAATTTTATATAACATTTCATAAAACAAAAATCTAATAATGCCATATTTATAATAAAAAAAATTTAAAAACATAATTATACATTTTAAAACTATAATTTTTTTCTCTTTTTATCGGTATTTATGCCAACATCTACATAAATAATGTCTGTAATGCATTTTAAAATATTTAAAATATTTAAAACTATAAAAAAACACAGTAAAACCCAATTTAAATCTATTTTAAATCAATTATAATTATTTTATACAAAATCTACAGAAATAATTCCCAACGTGAAATATATATTTATTAAAAAAACATTCCTCACAAACTCAGATCCTAAAAAAATGAGTTAATATATCATATATTAAATAATATAAAAACAAAATATGAACTAATAATTAGATATGTGTGAGTATTTTTTAATATTTCTTATTAAATGATGATTAATAAACATGTTTAATACACAAAAAATTTAATTTATCTACTAACAATATTAACCATATGAATTAATAATCAGCTCAATAATGTAGAATGAGGTTCTATGAAACCTTATTGACTAATATATTTAATGATATATAGTTCTACGGTAAAGATAATTATTGAAAATATAATTTTCACAATTTATCATGTTCAATTATAAATGAAATAAAACAAAATAAATTAAGCAATTATAAATTTCACAATATTCCATAACCAATGAACTAATAATTGGAATGCATGAAAAATAGTTAAATCATTACAATATTTTATTCTAATTAACTTATCAAAACATTATCATTTTTAACCAAAATTAATTATTTCTATAGACGTTATAAAATTTAATATCAACATGTCATCCAAGAATGATACATTTATTTTTTTTGAAATTGATAAGAATTATTTCATTTTTTCATGATTCCAATTTACATAATCTAATGAATATATTATTTGAAAAAAATATATTACAACATGATATTAATCTTAAATAATAAATTCTATGGGAAAAAATAATCCTTGAATTAGACATGTTTTAATAATTATTAATATAGTAATGAATAAAAATGATGTTCTATTCAGTTTAATGTATCATGAAATTAAAAAAGGAAAAATAACTCAATGATCTATAATGGTATTTTTATAATAATATGGAATATGTATATCAATATAAAATTAATAAATTTAAATAATCACATAATATGTAATCAATATATTAAAATGTTAGATAGAAGAGAAGATTCCAAATATGTGTCATGGTTCATTTTGGTATTGAAATTTTAATAGCTACTATGTATGGAAAATAATAACTATTTAATTATTAATTTAACTATTCTTTCTAATATCACTACCACAATTTTTCTCATAAATGAGAATTTATATTAATTGATCACAACTAATTTTAGTCATGACTAGTTTAATTTCATTTGTAATAAAATTTAATGATCCTTTAGAAAATATAAGACATGGGAAATCATCAATATGAATATATAATGGAAAAAACCTAATATAATAATTATTAATATGTAACAACACATAACCATTCATATTTAGCATAATTGTGAAACCATTACTTTGTAGCCTGCTGTTTTATTGAAATCAGAATAATCCATTTATGCTGAAAAGGTTATCAAATCACCATTTAAAAAGTATAAGGAAAAATTCCGATTTAATGATTTAACCCATGTGGGAAGTCTATTTAATAATTCAATATATCAAACTCTAATTACCTAAACCCACAACCCTGAGGTATGGGAAAACCTGGAAGTGTTTTATGACACTTTTAATCCCAAACAACGCTAGTAACTTGAATTTAAGTATAAATAGGTTACATGCACCATAGTATTATGTAAATATAATGCTTCGACATTTCATGTAAACATTATGGAATCACATTATGAATGATATACAATGAAATATACCATTTTTCACATCTCACTCTATACCTATTTTATTTGGAAGATGAATAAGTGTTACTGACCATAAGTGATGAACGTAGAACACCAAAAGAAGGAAAAAGATTCAATGAATTACATAAAAAATTGAGGTTTATTTTCTATTTTAAAATAATACCACCTATCAAAACAATTTATTAATAACAAAACCAACTATATGATTTATGAATATAAAAGATACAATTCAAAATAAATAATGAATAAAAATAAGAGCGTATGATCAAAAAATAGTAAAAAAACATAACTGAAAAGAGAGAAATGATGAATGTAAAATTACATACATGATCCATATAATAGAAACTAAATAGATCCATTCTAGAAAACCAATTGACATAGATTCTCCATTCTCAACAATAATTGTTTCCAAATTCTTTAATATCTATAGCCTATCAAACATCATTTACATAATAAAAGTACACATGATGTGGGTGAGTAATAATAACCATTAATCAAACCACCCAATGATTCCCAAACAATTCCAAAAGAATAATATACAAGTTCACTCACTATTCATATAAAATATAAGTTAATATCAAAATGATTTATCACTAGAAATAGAATTTCATAAAAATAATTAAAATAAATAAATTTATCCAATCATTTATTTTTCTCCTTATCATACAACTCCATGTTTAAAAAATATATGGACAAGAATACAGAATGAAAATACAAATACATTGATGTTGTGATATGTCTTTCACCAAGTCTCCATAAGATGATAAATCCCATGTGTCTTCCCAGTTGAAAAAAGGCACCAATTCTATTTTTTAAGACCATATACAATGAAATTTAAACCCATAATATAACGAATTAAAGTAATATATAAAATAATACATTTTACTAAACCAGAAAATTTCTTTTTTTTAATGATAAAAAAAATTAATTCTCAGACCATTTAAGACAATTCCTACAATAGGTTAAAAATATTATATTTAATATTAAATCATTTAAAACAAAAAGAATAAATTTTCATCATTCCATAAAAAAAATATTTTCTAATGCATAAATAGTTAGGGTTATGTTTTAAATATAATATAAATTGAGTTTAGAACCCAATTTCCTCTAGTTATATCAATTATTGAGTGATAGGGAAGACATATAACAATTCATTAGTGATTATGATGAGTAATTACACAACAAAAAACAATATGCATATTAAAAAAACTATTACTTCAATATATCCAATAAAAATGTAATCAAATCATAAATTACATAATTGGAAAATCCATAAAATATTAGATCTGACATTGTAGGTGATGGAAAATGAGAATACCTAATTATAATAATTGAAAATTGATACTTATCAGTTGTTTAAGAGATCCAACAAACATAAATTCCTCATAATTGAACACTGGAAACATCGTAGACTCCATTAATTCATAGTGAAGGATGTGAGTTTGAGATTCTATGATAGGAAAACAAAAATCAGGGTTTCAGTGGGATAAATAGAGTTCATCTATAACATTAAATGTAATTAATGTATGCTTCATGGATATAATTTATGGTTTTGGAAACCACATTCTAATAGGGTTCTTTCCATTGTCTACCAATAACTACATCACATGGTATGTTCTAACGATTTTAAAAACAATGTTCCAACCATGTTTTCCCCATATTATCTACATCCATGATTTTTCTTGGTTAATCAAATATTTTTCATAAACCATTCTTTATCCATTTTCACCATTCTGAAATCCTATAATAAGATTCGTAGCCTTATGGTGGAATTGCATAGTTTCATTAAACCATTATCATAATAATCACCCCATATGCTTTCTACGACTCCCAAAAACTATCCATAAACATTGGAAACTATAATCATTTATTATAGAACATGAAATAAATTAAAATTATAATGTACCTGAATCATAGTGTGTTATAGTTTATTTCTCATAATTAATTTTTCTCTTGAAATTAAATAGTCAATTTTTTTGGATAATTTGGAATAAATTTTATTCTTTTTTTATTTTTATTTCACATAATTATTGAATAACACCTACCATATAGGATATTTATTATAAATTCATGTGTCCATCCCCTACCCTATTTAAGAAAAGATTATTCTTGAATACATTTTATACCACCATCCTTATGATGGTCTCAGTTTGTTCTTTAATTTCATAGATATATCTAATCTAGTACTTCATATGTATAGAATTTAGATTTAGTATTATTGTGTGTTTTGTTTGAGAGAATGGTGAAACATTATTACACATTTATGATTCTTGTTTTCAAAGAAGTTAAACTATATTAGATATGGTGGTTAATATATTTTGTCCCATTTAAATTGAAAAAAAATATATAATATAACTATTTATGGAAATATTTTAAATGTAGAGATATAAATGTTTGTATACCATATACTAGTGTGTGAATTTATTTTTATTGATTCAATATCTTAATTTTTGTAATTTCATTTGATGAAAAGGTTATGTATTTACTCATGTCAAATATTCTTTTGGACGTTTTGGGTAGACCATCAATGAATTATACAATAACAAGAAACTACTCTCATTAATGTATGATTGTTCATTGAAACATTTATGTTATTCTAGTATTCTATAGCCTATTAAATTTCATCAGTGCATCCAAAGAACTTGAAAAAAATCAAGGAGTAAAATCCTACATTGTATTATCATGGGGTATGTTAATCCTTGTCAATTCATTCATCGATGATTGTAAATTTCCCCATGAATATTTGTAACGGTGTTAGTTACTCCTTTGAATGACTCGAACTCAAAAGGTTTTTCTCCCCTATATTCTGGAAGAGGTCATGCTCTCCCTTTATTTGATAGTATGTGACCTGGTATAGGCCCCCTTATGATTTAGGGTATTTGATACAATCTTATGAGATATGGTTTACTTCCTAATTATATAGAGTGGTCACTGAATCAATGATAGTGGTGAAAGTACTTTAATATGAGATTTAATTAATAATATACTATAGGGGTGTTAGTCCTCTTTAAAAGTAGTTTATACAACATCAATGAAGGAGGTATGGGTCCTCCACACATGGGGTTGAATACATCCTTGATTGAGAAGTTTTATTTAGTTCGTTGTGGATAATAAACCACATATCAATGCACACATAGAACTATTTCAATAAAAGTTTCCTGTTTTACATCATATCTAAGAGATAGGTTCTATGAAATAATTTATTTGGAATGGTGTTTCTATTCAGCCACTACTATCTTGAACCAACCTAAGTCGACCCTAAACCAGCCACCCAGGCCAGCCCTCGACAAGTTTTGGGAGGAATTTCCGATTATCATGGGATGGAAAAAAGCACAGATGGCATAAATAGATTACACAAGGTAATGATTTCACCCAAATATAAACAATCAAACAAATAGTGGAAAGAAATAAACTGCCCAAAATACATTTACAAAAAAAATTGAACTGAACATTATCTGTACAAGAAACTGAAAGTACAACTAAACCAACAAATCTACTTAAAAAACCTGAAAACAAACTAACCCCATGTAACCCCACTGATCAATCTCTAATACAATGATCACACTTCTCCCATGGTGATTTAACTCAAGCTAAAACTAGCACAAGGACAAAAAAAGAAAATGAATATTGGTGGGATTATTAAAACACAATAGGTTAGCCTGATATTCTATTCCCAATGCACTTCTTTAAAAAAAGAAACATTAATTTCAAGTCATAAATACCATATATAAAAATTATTTTTTTAAAATGAGGTTCCATGCTAGAATAATTATCTAAAAAACGTGCATGTTTTAGAATCAAGAATGATAGTAATAATTTTTCAAAGAGGTGAAACTTCCAAATTAAAATAGTTTTTAAGAGGGATGCTTTAATGAATGTACAATTTCAAATAACTCACACATTATTATGAATTTACCAATAAATCACACCGTATTACAATGGTGATTATAAAATAGCAAATGATCACAAGTCACAGGAACACCGCTAGGCACTAGTTTGTTGTGAGCCCTAGGTACCTTGTATCTCGGTTAAGGTAACCACAATAAATATCCATTCTTGTTCATATGAGACACTAATAAAGAGCATACCCGTAACCTAGTATTCCATTAACCACATTATCATTATAGTTTAGTAAGTGTTTTCTTCTTCAAACATGCTACATAAAACATGGGCCAAACCTGAGGGGATCAATAGCATACTAGTACACGTCCACCCACCAAAATACCTAGGTTTATCATTTTTGGGATCTAACAAGTTAAAAATATATAAAATACCATTTTATCTGTAATATTCCATTTGAAAATCATACACATATCAAACAGTCCACAATCATGTCTCACATTTCATTCACAGATCAATAAACCACATAAATTTTCATAAAACAATTTCGAGAAGTATAATGTGGCCTTACACATAAAATATTTTAAAAATTCTATTTAAGGAAAAGAACCATAAATAACATATAAAACCAGTTTTTTAAGCCCCCAAAAAAATTAATAAGTAAATATAATGAACCATAAAATGGACCCAAAAGAAAGTATATGAAATACACAAGGAACCCATTTTTACTAGAAAAAATGCCAAACAATCCTTTATGCCATTCTCAAAACTAACAGCTGAAAAAGTATGAATTTAAAATTTATTTAGGAGGTGTATATACAAAATTTTAAGAATGAAAACACTTTCATAAATCCATTTAAACAATCAGGTTACATATTCAATACACAACCATTTTCATAGGGATGTGAAACATGCAATTTTCCGGCAACATTGGACAAAACATGTTGTAATCCAAAACCCATTTTTTGTAAAACCAAATACACTTTAGAAAACCATAGAGGTATCAAAAAATAAAATTTTCATTATTACATTGCAATTATTAATCCAATCAATGGATTTTCAAATAACAGTTAACACATAAAATTCAACTGGGAAATTTACCGAACACATGATATGCACTTTTAAACAAAACAATTTTTTAAGCACTTTACAAGGAATGAAACACCAACTGCATGCCATATATAATTAAAGCTACTGTAAAATGTTAAAAATACAATAAAACATGTTATAATACACAGAAATTAAGTGTGAAAGATAACTGAACATTTAAATAAACACTTGGTGTGAACGTTTATGACAAAACAACACTATATTTTAAAAAACAAGTCTTAAAAAACCATTTTGCACATGATGAAAATTATAAAAAGGATGAAAATCATTAATAAACATATATATCAGGTGAAAAAAATAATAAAATGATGAAAATTAAATGATAAAGACATGTTCAAGGGATGTCCTACCTCAAATCCTGGCGTAATGGAAACGCACACCCAATATCACAATCCGTAGGTTTATAAACCCTAAACATATGAGGACCAGCCTAAAATGAACAAAACCCCCATAAAAGTAATGGGATAACAGAACCCTAGGTTAATCATGACTAGAGAAGAATGTAAAACCATGAAATAATGAATGGAGGAAGAAGAGGGTGGAGATATGAGATGGAATCTCACCTTGGAAACTAGAAAAATGTTTAAATTCCCTTATATATGGACACATAGAGGAAAAAATAATGGATTGAAACTCCTTAGATATGCTCTCCTAAGTTTTGTAAAATCTATGGGAAGAAGATTTGTGGAAAACAGAGAAAAAATTGAATGATTTATGAATGATACAAAATACCTTTGGAATATATGGACGATTTGAGGACCATTGAGAATATTTTCCCTAATACACAACAATATGAGCTACAAAGAGATAAAATAGAATATGGGTGTGAGTATGGGGTTCTTATCCTTGAGTTAGAGTGTAATCATAGAAAATTATAAAAAAAATATATAAAAGAAACAAATTATTTTTTAAAAATAGGAAATGGACCCTTAGGATGGCCCAATACCTGAATAAATAACACAAATTGGCCGAGGTTATGATTTTCTAAGGGTAAAATAAGATACATTAGTTTTAATATGTCACTAGAGGCCAAGTGGGAAGTGGAATGAGTGAAAAATATTAAAAAATTAATTAGTTATAAAAGAATCAAATTTGGTTTTTAAATATGGAAATTGGCTCACAGTTGGACCAAATCATTAATTAACCACACTTTTCTCAAAAACTCCCAAAAAAACTGTGGAGAACCAATGATAGGATGATGAGATATATATTGAATATCAATCATAAAAATTAATATCATCAAAAACATGAGAAAATGATCAGTATTTCTAATTAACCATATCCAAACCAAGACATGAGATGAAAAAAAACCCGGGTGTGTCAAATCTCCCCACCATCAAAACATTATGCCCTGAAAATCCATAACACTATACATATGACATAACAACACCTAAGGATTCCTTATAAATATGATACAACCTCTAAATCCAACGAAATATGATTTACCATAAATGGAACTAAATCCTCTTCCCTAAATAAAACACCAACTCACAACCACTTCCTGTGAATCAATGGAAAGATCAAGCCACCACCTCCACAACCAAGCCAAGAACCAGATTGTTGTGACATCTCCCAATGAACCCATTGACCATCAAAACCCATGATTACTCAATAAAGTCAATTAATTTGAGGGGGGATGGAATGTTATCCCCACTATTAAATCACAACTATAAACTGAAATTTTTTAAAGGAATGATCTTTGAGACCCATAGTTGGTCTCCCCACCATAAAAGACCAACTAGAAATGAACAAAATATAATTTACCATGAACTATAATCGGGGGTCACCCACATAGGCCCACCAAAACTCTCACATAATAACCAAAAAACCAATGTAAAGATGGTTATAACATCAACATATAAGCCAGCCACTCCCGAATGGAGGTCACAATAACAAGTCCAACACGTTCTGCACGAATTCAATCCTCCAAAACTCAAGGAGGGGAGGGAAGGGGACACAAGTATTAGGCCACTGAAACCATAAAATAAAAAAGGAACTACAAAAAACTCTCCACAATGAATATGTAAAATCAAGATTGCAACCGATTTACAAAGGTGGTCTACACGTGAATATTGATCATAAAGCCACATCTGTGATGTCATAACCATAGACAATGTGTGATGGGTAAGTCCACCACACTTATTGCGAAAAGAGGAAATTCATAGTGATGAGGTAAAAAAATAGAGTATAAACTACATTAAAAATGGTGGAGGTAGGAGCCTAGTCGAGCACCCCACACCTTTGGTGATTTCTTGACTATGGGAAAAGCTTCACTCTGAGGCCTATGGATGGAACCCTGATTCTTGAAGCATATGTTGCACCAAATTCAGGTTATAAGGATCAAAACAGCCCCAAAAAATTCACATTCTAAAAAAATAAACTTCATCTATAGAGGAACTCGTAGATATATTTCACTGTTCTCTCTCACTCCAAACAAGGAGTGGAATGGACAAGAAATACAGTGAAACACATTAACATCACCGAACAAATGTGCTATGTCTAAAATAATTATCACGACCCAGAATAACTTTAAATTAATCCCAAAAAATCTATATTCCAACAAACGGGCTGAGGCATCATTTCAAGTGGTAGATTTAATATTTTAAATGAGTCCTTATGTTGATCAGTAAGAAATATTTATAACGAATGACTAACCATGGCCACATCACAACATCAAACACATATTTTGTAACCCACATAACATTAATACAATACCGAGCCACAAATAATATCTCATCTATAGACAAAAAAAGAGTATTAATTCAATATCATAATGAAGCATACTGAATAAAAAACTCTTCTAAGACATAAGGAAAAAATTTATACATAACCATCGTTTTAAAAACAAATGCCATAATTTTTCATCTCAAAACACTTTCAAAAACAATCTAAATTAGTATTTTTCCATATTCACTAATGGTGTTTCATCAAGTCTCACTCACAAGAACATTTCCATGCCACCCTAGGCATCCAAACACCATGAAATATAGTCCATATTTCTAGATATCAATAAAACCATGCATGTGAGACACCATGAAATCACCAATGGCTAAAACAAGATAACATCTTTCCAAAAATAAAGTACCTTCAAAGGAAAACTAACCATGATGTAAAAAATATCATTAGATTTTACAAAAAAAAACATAATCAAGAATCATTTTCTTAAAAACACACTTCTTTTTATTTTTACAAATTTCATAATAACAATGATACTCCAAATAAGCCCTTCCAATTTTCTAAAATTTAGAAAGGTATATTTTTATAATTAGATGGTCATTGAGACCAATACCCTTTCTATGAAAACATGAACCACTCCAAACCCATTTCCCAAACGAATACATCAGTTTCAAACACTTTTCAATATCCCAAAACACCCCTTTTATAACCAATATTCTGAATCACCTTAAAATGATTCCCACATTCAAAAAAATTTCTTCCAACAAACGACATCATTATATTAAGGATTATCCAATCCTGTTAAATCATTTCTACTTCCTCCTAAAAAAATATGTTTCACAAAAACTCAACCTTACAAAAACAATTGTAATATTTAATTTTATAATACCCCATATTACACTTTTAAAAATCCGTTCCTTCCTTTAAAACCCATTTCCACAATTTTCACACTAGCATATTCCAAAAAAAATCAGAATTTAAGAAAGGTTCAAGGGGCCCACAAAAGGGAACTAGTGTCAATGGTTGACTTCACCATATGATTGGAGGCCATATGTCAGACACAACACCAACACGAAGGGATATATTTCGACCATTCCCCAGCTCCACATGGCTTTCTAGGCCTGACAAGAACATAAAGGCCATTGGATATACTCCCCTTGTCATATACGAATGCCAAATAATCAATAATATCAAAGGACACTAGTAAAACCAGACATCCTGTGGAAAACTGAGAATCAAAAAGAGAAAGAGTTCCCAATGATATACTCAGAAATAACCCTAAAGTACAAAAAATCCTTCTATATTTTATGACAACCCTGCTTTTATTACAAACATACACATGATTTGTTACATAAAACATCAATAGATACAACAAGAACATCAAGAGGTTTAGTGTGTTTGGGGCTTAGGATCATTACATAAAAACTTAAAACATGAAATACAACATCTTTTTTGAAAATTTCCTTTACATGACCACTACATTCCCTCTTACATAGCATTACATGGGATAACCTGAGGACATGCATAAGAAAAGGGTGAGATATAAAGCATAGTAAGGGAGTACATATGGAATA
This sequence comes from Viscum album, assembly GCA_963277665.1. Classification (NCBI taxonomy): domain Eukaryota; kingdom Viridiplantae; phylum Streptophyta; class Magnoliopsida; order Santalales; family Viscaceae; genus Viscum; species Viscum album. Next base: position 1,047,687,229 of record OY728141.1, on the reverse strand, counting down.
ACATGAAGAGTAAAATACATGTTAGACAATAGGTATATCAATAGAGAATAAGAAAAATGTGAACCTAAAGGCATGATAAATCATGATAATCATAACATGGAAATGTCGCAACAACACTTAACATGGAATTAGCATGAGCCAAAGCCCATTACACATGGAGCATGAGTAAATACTCATTGCACATAAAGCATGAGTAAACACTCATTGGAATTGAATTAGCATGAGTCAACACTCATTGCACATGACGTATCATGATACTATACTTTACCCAATGCATTGTAGCATTATAATGGCGCACCCTTCTTAAACATTTCATTTCATGCATAAGTGTGCCATATGGATCATAAAACATGGATTCAGAAAACATAATCATTTATTCCACAATAAAGGAATGTGGAATTCATACATGAAACTTCATAATCAATAAGTAAATGTGCATAAAGGTGAATACCATTTATGGATAAATGGGCATGTTATTCACTACACAATGGCTTTTTCATAGAAAATCGGTGTGATTTCGGCAGTGTAAGGGTGTGACATAAGAATTCATAAAAACAATTGATGAGAGAGAAAGGGGTTACTCATAATATTTACATGTAATGGACAGTAATGAGGTCATTTTGATACATGTCCCATAAATTTTAATGGAATTTAGATTCATAATACCAAAGTATTGCTTGAATGTAAAAGAGGTGAGAGAAGTTCCTTTTGGAATTTCGGCATAGTAATAGGTGAACATGGGCGGCATTTAATGAGAGAGAAAGGGCTCTCCCATAATTCAAAAAATAAGAGGGACGTATGGGGGAGGTGCAAAACCATACCCCAACTTTCATAATTGAAATTAAATGGGCAATACAACTTAACGAAAATTGACAAAAATGAGAAAGAAGAAAAAACCCTTACTTGAAAGTGTGCTTCGAAAGGCTAGAGAGAGGCTTTTGAGAGGCTTCTTGGGAGCTTGGGGCACCATGGGAGGATTCTAGATAGAGTAGGCCAGAGGTGGTATGAACTTCAAGGGCTTTGAGCGAGGAGGAAGTGGGAGCTTGGTGGGTTTATGTAGGAAAGGTGAGGGAATTCTTTATTATTTTAGTTTCAGACCCCTTATATTAAATTAATCCAAACCACAAACCATACCATGGTTTTTTACCATAGTTTTTGGAAAAGGGAAGAGGAAAGAATTATTTTATAAGTCCAAAGTCCGAACTTCTTAAAATAATAAGGTTGATTATGTGGAGGTGAGTCACACTCCCCTGGAAATTAATTTAAAAAGGCAAAGTGTTGAATAAGTATTGAGGGGTCCATTAATGTTTTGAAAAATAAGTCAAACAAACCCAAAATCACTTTTTTTAATGGTAAAACATATATTGGCCGAACATAAAACTTATAGTATTTGATTACAACACTATTGGGTCATTATGATGTCATAAAACACATTATATATTTAAACGGTATTTAATTTTTACACAAAAATTTGATTGTCTCAGAAAATTATAAAAAAGTTACCGTTGGAAAATTTCGACATCCTCATTCTAGAAATAACATTTATTTTATCTAAATAATTTTCTAAATATGTTATTTTTCACTTTTAAAATAAAAACCGACATTTATCAAAAAATCACGGGTTTTGACAGAAATAGCTTTCAAACCTTAATAAAATTTTTTATTGCATTCATAAAATAATAAGATCATTTATATTTAATAAAAAATAATTTAATAAAAATATTAATATTTTATTAAAATATAATATAATTCAAAAATCCCTTAATTTAATAAAATATATATCTTAATTAAATAATCACTAAAAAACATGATTTGTACTTTAATTTTTTTTACAATGTATCAAAAATGACTAGAAATTATATTAATTATTATATAAAAAAAATGTACTTGAACATAGTACTACTTATTTGTTACATAATCCCTTAAGATAGTGGCATAAGACCTAAGGGTAAGGTGTTCGATGGTGATATACTCTTGGGGTGGCTTAGATAACATCGATCGAGTGGTAATTTCAATCAATTTCCACTTTTCCCGTAGACGGTCACGTTCGAGCTTACCATGATGAAGCTCAACTTGGGATTGGTCAAGGGAGAAGCCCAAAGATGCCACCTCTTTTCCGATCTCTGAAAAATGGGCTTCGTATTGGGTATTTCTACTGGATGAGGTCATCGCTTCTTTTGTCTGAGTAAATTGTATTTTTTAAAGTCCTATATTTATACTAATCATGTGATCACTATTCAAAAGCTATATTAACAATGGTAAAAATTCATAACATAAAACCAAAGAAGTTGAAATCTTATATAAACATAAAGAGACATTTAATTAGATAAAGAGGGATTTCCATTAATGAATCTTCGGGTCGTTACAATATTCCCCCCTTATGAAATTCCACCCTTGAAATTTTCCTTTTCCCACACTAAAACAAATGTGGGTAACTCAGCTTCATCATATCCTCTGATTCCCAAGTTTCTTCTTCAAACTTTGGGTTTCTCCACAACACGTTGACGAGGGGAATTATCTTATTTCGTAGAACTTTTTCTCTACGATCTAAGATCTTCACTGGTTTCTCCTCATAAGAAAGATTATTCTCCAATTGTAACACCTCAGAAGAGAGTATATGGGAAGGGTCTGGTATGTACTTCCTTAATAGGATACATGAAAGACATCATGTACTTTGGCCATGTTAGGTGGAAGTGCTAGTCGATAGGCCACAACCCCAACACGATCAAGAATCTCGAAGGGGACGATGTACCTTGGACTTAACATCCCTTTCTTTCCAAAACTCATGACCCTGTTCCACGGAGATATGCGTAGAAACACCATGTCTCCAACTTTAAACTCAAGGTCTCGTCGATGATTATCTGCATAACTCTTTTGTCGACTCTGGGCTGCCTTGATATGACGCTGAATGGTTTTCACCTTCTCCATCATTTCTTCGACCATTTCCGATCCAAGCAGCTTACTTTCACCGTCCTCATCCCAACATTCCGGTGTTCTGCACATTTTCCCATACAAGGCTTCATATGGTTCCATTTGGATGCTTGAGTGGAAAATGTTATTATAAGAGAACTCAACCATAGGAAGATGTTGATCCCATCCTCCTTTAAAGTCCATTGAGAATGCTCTCAACATGTCCTCAAGTGTTTGGATATTCCGCTCGGATTGGCCATTAGTTTGAAGATGATATGTCGTACTGAATTTCAGTTCAGTATTCAGAGCATGTTGAAGACTCTCCCAAAACATAGAGGTGAATCTTGGTTCTCGGTCAGACACAATAGATTGTGATACTCCATGCAAACTTACCACATCCCTGATATATATCTGCACCAGTTGATCCAATGAAAAATCCTCCCGAATAGCAATGAAGTGTGCAATCTTTGTAAGACGATCCACAACAACCTAGATATCATTGTTTCCATTGGATGTCCTTATAAGTCCAGTGACAAAGTCCATGGTGATTTTCTCCCATTTCCATTTTGGTATGGGAAATGGTTGCATCATCCCCTTAGACTTCTGCCTATCTGCCTTCACTTGCTGACACACCAGGCACTTTGATGTATATTCAGTGATCTCCTTCTTCATATTATCCAACCAAAAGTTTTCCCGGATATCTCGATACATCTTTTTCTTCCTGGGTTAATAGATAAATTTGAACTATGTGCATCATCCAAAATTTCCTTTTTCATCTCCGGACTTGATGGAACACATAGTATTTTCCAAAATCTCACAATTCCTTCTTCATTAACATTAAACTCTGAGGATTTCCCTTTTTCAATAGCATGAGTCAATACTCATTGCACATGACGTATCATGATACTATACTTTACCCAATGCATTGGAGCGCTGTAAGGGCACACCCTTCTTAAACATTTCATTTCATGCATAAGTGTGCCACATGGATCATAAAACAAGGATTCATAAAACATAATCATTTATTCCATGATAATGGAATGTGGAATTCATACATGAAAATTCATAATCAATAAGTAAATATGCATAAAATTGAATACCCTTGATGGAGAAATGGGCATGGTATTCACTACACAATGGCTTTTGCTTAGAAAATCGGTGCGATTTCGGCAGCGTAACAGCGTGACATAAGAATTCATAAAAACGGTTGATGAGAGGGAAAGGGGTTACTCATCATATTTACATGTAATGGGAAGTAAGTAGGTCATTTAGATACATGTCCCAACAATTTTAATGGAATTTAGATTCATAATACCAAAGTATTGCCTGAATGTAAAAGAGGTGAGAGAAGTTCCTTTCGGAATTTTGGCATAGTAATGGGTGTACATGGGAGGAATTTAATGAGACAAAAAGGGGTTTTCCATAATTAAAAAAAGAGGGCAGTATGGGGGAGGTGAGAAACCATACCCCAACATTCATAATTTAAATTAATTGGGAAATAGAACTTAAATAAAATTGACAAAAATGAGAAAGGATGAAAAAAACCTTACTTGAAAGTGTGCTTCCAAAGGCTAGAGAGAGGCTTGGGAGAGGCTTCTTGGGTGCTTGGGGCACCATGGGAGGATTCTAGAAAGAGTAGGGCAGAGTTTGGACGAACATCAAGGGATTTTAGTGAGGATGAAGTGGGAGCATGGGTGGGTTTATATAGGAAAGGTGAGGGAATTTTTTATTATTTAGGTTTGGGACCCCTTATATTAAATTAATCCAAACCACAAACCATCCCATGGTTTTCGCCCATGTTTTTTGGAAAAGGGAAGAGGAAAAAATTATTTTATAAGGCCAAAGTCCGAACTTCTTAAAATAATAAGGTTTCTTATGTGGAGGTGAGTCACACTCCAATGGAAATTAATTTAAAAAGACAAAGTGTTGAATAAGTCTTGAGGGGTCCATTAATGCTTTGAAAAATAAGACAAAAAAACCTAAAATAACTTTATTTTAATTTTAAAACATATATTGGCCGAAAATAAATCTTATAATATTTTATAACATCACTATTGGGTCATTATGATGTCATAAAACACATTATATATTTAAACGATATTTAATTTTTACACAAAAATTTGACTGACTCAGAAAATTATGAAAAATTCACCGTTGGATAATTTCGACGTCCTGATTCCATAAATAACATTGATTTTTTCTAAATATGTTAATTTTTACTTTTCAAATAAAAACGGACATTTATCAAAAATTCACGGGTTTTGACAGAAATGGCTTTCAAACCATAATAAAAATTTTAATTGCATTAATAAAATTATAAGATCATTTATATTTAGTAAAAATTAATTTAATAATAATATAATTATTTTATTAAAATATTATTTAATTCAAAAATCCCTTAATTTAATAAAATATATTTCTTAATTAAATAATAACTAAAAAACACTATGTGTACTTTAAAAACTATTTACGAAGTATCAAAAATGACTAGAAATTATATTCATTATTATATAAAAAAATAACGTACATGAACATAGTACTACTTATTTTTTACATAACCCCTTAAGACAACTGCATAAGACCTAAGGGTAAGGTGTGCGATGGTGACAGACTCTTGGGGTGGCTTGGATAACATCGCTCGAGTGGTAATTTCAATCAACATCCACTTTTCCCATAGACGGTCTCGTTCGAGCTTGACATGATGAAGATCATCTTGGGCTTGGTCAATGGTGAAGCCCAAAGATGCCACCTCCTTTCCGAGCTCCGACAAATGGTCTTCGTATTGGGAAATTCTACTGGATGAGGCCATCGCTTCTTTTGTCTGAGTAAATTGTCTAACAGCCCGATATTTTATGAAAAATATTCTTTTTAATGTCTTGTGTTGTACGCTACACCAAAAGGATCTTGCACAACACACATCCATGACTTTCCTTGCATTACACGCAATCACGACCTTCCTCGATAGCGTGTGTAGTACGCAATACTGAGTTTTCCTAAACAACGATATGCTATTAAAATATTATTAAAACTAGCCGTTGTAAATAGTAATAACCACTTTTTGAAATTTTGTAAATTTTATTTTTCAAAATGGACTTCATTTTTGGATTTGGAATATCAAAATTAGCTTAGGGTGAAATTTTGGTGATTTTCGGATAAATTTCATATTTTGATGAATAGTGAAAATTACAAAATTTTAATTAAAAAAAACTTTTTCAATCGAAATAATTAATAGTGATAAATTATTAATTTTAGTGGTTTTAAAGTATATTTAGAATATATTTTTACAATTTAATACAATGTTGGTCATTGGATGTAATTTCACATTTAAACCAGTTATAAACAAGTGTCAATCTTTTGATAGTTATTATCTCTTAAAAACACGCCTTTAGTTTTGACGATGGGAATTAATTTTTAAATTAATTAATGCAACTGATATGTTTTGAATTTGGTAAAACAGAAATCATTCTTGAGTTCATAATATCAAATATAGCTTAGGCCTAATTTTTGGGATTTTTCTGAAAACTTTCAATTTTTGATGAATAGTAAAACCACTAAGTGGTAGTTAAAAAAACTGAATTTTTCATAAAACTTAATTTTACCGCTTTTGTGAGTGTAATTTCAAAAAATCCGAGAGACATGGTTGATTTCAGTAAGTAAAATGTGGTTCAATGAGATGAAAATAATTTTTGGTGAATAGTAACTTTTTACTTTTATTTACCACCGTTAAAAGTAAATAGGGTAATTAAGGGTAAAAATGATATTAATATTACCCTATCACATGTACTAATCCTATTGGACAAGTGTATCTCGACCAAAAACAACCTTAAGTGTAAAATATTATCATTTAGGCCCACTTGGATTAGATTAGGACATTTATTATTATTTAATTCAAAGAAGAGTTAAAAGAGTTAAAATCAATGATTATTTACTAAAACATTTTTAATATAGGGTTATACATAATATAATTTCTACTATAAATATTAATTAGAAAGCTAAAACGATTTCCTACATAATGGTATTTTATTTGTAATTTTTATACTTTAAATAATTTAATGTATTTATGATACCAAGATGATGCAGTAATTAACTTTTTAAGAAAATATTAACATAATTGAAGTTATAAAGGCCCAAATAAATTTAATTTGAGACTTTTTATGACTTACACTAATTTTATAGGTTAATATGACATGTTATTGTTGATTTAAATAACTTTTTTAGAACTTATCATTCTGTTAGAAATTTCATAAAAATCATATACCAAATAGTGTCAAAGTTGACATAAATAAGTTTTTAAAACAAATATTATATTATTAATTGTTATTTATTTCCTAAAAATATAAGGTACGACCAAATGACTTAGATAAGGATATATATATTAATAATAAAAAATTTGGGGTTCGTTTGTCTTCATATAGTAAGTTTATTAACCATATAGTGTAAGAAAACAAAAAGACACGGTAAAAGTTAAATTATTTAACTTAGAGTTAAATCTAATTGATAAGGTTACAATAATAACCTAAACTTGTCTAAATCCTATTGGATGAGAGGATTTAGACCCATCCCCACATTATCTTCTAAATAATACCATTTGGAACCATTATAAACCGAATTTGACCTTAATATAAAATAATATTTTGAGATTTTCCTAAGATGCCCCTCTCCTCCCTTATAAAAGGGAACCTCCTCCCTATCCTCCTCACACCAATTTGAGCATTCAATCTCATCCAAACCCTGCCAAAATCTCTTTTCCACTTCCCTAGTATCATCCTAGAGGTCCGGGTCTTCTTAAAAGACAAATTTTAGTGCCCTAAAAGGAGGTCTCAAAGAAGCACTTCAAAGAAGAGGTAATATCCATTACCGATCCTTTCCGATTTCTTTCTTCTTCAACTTCTTCTTCTTTAGTTGTTTCATTATGAAGTAATAACATCAGTATCACTCATATACTGATATGTTATTATAATTATGAAACAACTCTAATTAACCTTCTATCCATCCTACGGAAAAAGGAAATCACCGTGCGTGCGTACGTACGGAATACCGTCTCCACGCCGTGGTGTAATCTATTTTCTTCCACCACCTTAATTGGATGGGTATAATGGTGTAATTAGTAACTATATATTATTATTATAAAGTGATATTGATTCTGAAATAGTATACATACACTTCAACACAATTCCATGACCATGGGAACGATATCATCCCTTGTGCGTGCGTACGGACTACCGTCTCCACGACGCGATGAGATTCATTCTCAATGATTAACCATTCATGAATGATTATAAAGTATATATAATAAGTACTAATTAAATATATGACATAATAATGATACTGTATTTATGTATATTTATATGTATGTCATCTACTTAATTTCATTCAATAAGGAAACGAAAACAGCCTTCAAGCGTACGTACGGACTACCGTCTCCATGAACGGTGTATTTCTTTCCATTTACTGATTTATTATATATATGTATATTCTGAATATATATATAAATCTTGTTTTATATTCTATAATTAAGTAATCATGATCTAAGTAATCATATGAATTATTACAAGTCAAAACACGGATGACAAATGAAACAATTTTACCCAAAACGCTCTTTAACATGGAATTTACAAAAGAACGGGTAATATAAAGTCATAAGTGAACCATATATGATATAATAACAATGAATATGATTCTGTAATAAGTCAATGACATTATTTAAATCATTATACAGGAGGTTAGGACACTTACGAAGCAAGTCGGACCTAAGGTAAGGGAAATATCACAATCTCATTTTTATCCGAGATTGTTTATACTTTGAAATTTTCTGGGGTGTATTTTATCATCAACATCCATGTTTCCTCAATACGTAATATTAATTCCATTCACCCACAATTTTCTAAATCCTATTTCACCCTTTGGTGAGTTTTTATTAAAAGATATGAAATGAATTTTTTTTCGTTTTTCATACGAGGTACTTTTTTGACAAAAGTACGAAGAATGTTTTTTTAACTTTTACGGCATGAATGGATTTTTAAAATATTATTTCCATGAATCTTACTTTACATGTTTTCAAGTTTATTTTTAATCAATTTCTTTTAGTTTAAAAATGTATGACATGTTAAGAATGGAAAATTGTTTTTGAAGTAGAAAGGATATTTTCCTCAAGAATTCATTTCAAGTGTTTTTCTCAAAAATATTTTCCATCTAAGATGACATTATTTGATATGTATGTTTCAAGTAAAATTTCTCTATGATTTAAATGGTTTCAATTTTCTTATGATGAAATGATATCAATTGTTTATGGATTATGATGGCATGATGTTTAAGAATCCCATTTTATTACATGGGTTATGCAATGATGTATGATTTATGATTTTGTGGCACACATAAGAATGGTATCATTATGAGATGGGTGGGACCTGTATCTCCCTCCAATGCATTGGGTAAAGATTTTATATCTCATGAGATAGACATGGCTGGAATGGTAGGTTATACCGGTTCAGTGAAACAGGACTGAAACGAGGGTGACTCGGTTCAGAAAGGGACTTTGTCCACTAAGATAGTCTTGACAATGAGTCTTGACTAACAAGAAATGATTCTCTATGATTATGTGTGTATGCCACAAATTTTCATGTTTTAAGTTATGATTATTGGGATTACATTTCACTTCTATGATTTATCCCATGTTATGATATTATGAGCTCTTTTCCAGGTTAATATTTCCAAAAGCTAAGTTCTTATGTATATGATGTGATTGATATTTCTTTTGTTTACTCTTACTGAGCATTTGAGCTCACCCGTTTATGTTTTCTTTTCCACAGGATATAACGAAAGGTTTTAGGTAAAAAAGGGGTAATATCTTTATGGGAGATATTGAAGATCTTTCACTACGATTAGAAGATTACGTTCCAAGTTTCCAAAGACACTAAACTATTACGATCCTTGTGTGTGTGTTTTTTTTATGTACTAAGTATTCCGAAAAAGTAATGTAATGTCCTTGTATGTCAGGCTTCGGGTCTCTACAGTTGGTATCAGAGGAAAAGGAGGTAGGAATGTATCCGATCCTTGGGAACTCTCACATGTGAGCGTTGGACGAAGCATGGCTCTCCGCCCAAAGGCTTCATGAGGAAATGGCTGCCACTGGGGATGGTGGTGTGTCCCGCCCAGGGGGTGTAGCCGCCCATGGAGTGCCCTGATAGGTATCAATTATAGTCCACTGGAAGTAATTCCAGACCGCTATAGTTGGTATCATAGGAAAGGTTTAGTCAACCTTTGGAAACTCGGATGTGAGAACGTTAGTGAGATCCCTAGAGATATTTCTAAGGTATGTCTAGGGATGTCTCTAAGGATAAGTGTACGTATAGGATATAGTCCTAGAACTACGGTAACTATCATAGAATTTAACCTAAGACGTTAGATATTAAGTGTACTCCCCCTTTACTATGTTGTTTTCCCTAGCATGATTTTTTCATCTCACAAGATTCTTTTTGTGTTTTAGTTAATGGAGGGAACCAGAAGGAATTCGTTAAACATTGAATCCAATGGACAAATTGGTGACTATGAGCAAAAAAATTGTGTAATTCCTAGAGAGAAAGATCTTGTGATTATGCCAAATCAGTCATTGCGATATACGATTAACAAGGTGAAATTTAGTGGTATGCCTAATTCATCAAAGAAGAGGAAGATAAACTATTATGCATGTTCGCATGTTGAGGATCATAAAGAAAGGAATATTGAGATTTCTAAAGAAGGGAAGAAGAACCTTGAGGAATACCTCAAATGGAGGGACCGATGTTATCTGTGTGGAGAAAAGGGTCATAGAGTGACAGACTGTTATGGAGTTCAATGTCTTATTTGTGGAGAACATGGGCATTACCCAACTCAATGCCCTGACCTAAAAAGTTACTTCTAAATCAAGGAAGGGCTTCTTCCAGGACAATCATTGAAGTGGATGGACTGAAGTGTTTATGTATTGGTATTCAGGAATAATGTTGTTGAGGTACTTTTATGGTGTATTGAAATATTTATGTATTGGTCTATTGTGGTTTTCAATAATTTTAAGGTACCGGTAACCATGAAACGTGATTAAAATATTTTGAAAAGTAGATAATATGCCCATAATGAAGGGATAAGGAGAAAATAAAATGTTTGACAGTATTCATGAGCTCATGATTGATATAAGGACTAAGTGATATCATGGTTTGAGTATATATAATTTTGAGGATTTTGGTATGTGGAAAATGTTAACTTTTAACTACATTCTTGTTTTCACTAAGGTTCAATGGGTATGCAAGAGAATACATGATTAAGGCCTTTGAATGTTTGGAATGTGACCAACAAGACATATCTTATGATATATGGGGATCAACGATGGTATTAAATCTCTGGTAATTGTTTTCACTATATTATGAGAGCGGACTGCAGTATTTTGGATAAGCATAAAGATTGGAATGGAATATGTTGGACATAAGTTAGTATTGTTTAAGGATAGAAGTTTTTTCGATATTATTGATGGGATGTTATAGTAATATAGTTTTAGAAAAAAGACAACCTGCAGGACGGGCGACAGCCCATCGCGTCAGACAAGGCTGTAGGAATCGAACCCACAATCGAAGTGCGACTAGCTTTTATTGCCTACCACTGGCCTACAGGAAGTTCCTGTTTTGTAGAATCTAGTTTTATTTTATTAAGCAGTATGATATATGAAGTATAAGTCCATTTTAAGAACCATTTATGATTAATCTCACTATAGTTGGACTTATGTATTTTTTTGATAACTTTCCTAACCTTTTGTTTGAGAGATATGGAATGACCCATCATTCTATCACATGATCTGCTAATGCTTCATGAATAACAAATTCAACTTTATTTCATTATGAAGTGGAAATTGTTCAATTCACGAACAACAGTGAGATTGTACCAAAATCATATAAGTATTTCTTTTAATTCATCAACTTTAGGGAAATGATCTTGAAAACCAAAAATTTTGTCCTAGTAATCTTATATTCGATGAATCAGATGGTACCTTAGATCATCACAAATTTATGGCTTTGTGATTTCTGGCTTTTCCATAGCCATGTTCTCTACCACTCTCCATCAGAACACGATGGTTAGATTTCTCTTCCATATCCATATTTTCACCTATGTGGAAACCCAGTGATTAGTTAATTTGGGTAACCGTTACATTTCATACTTTTGTTTTTTTTTAAGAATGGTTTTGGTATTCTTTTTCTACGATGTGGGTTTCTATTAAAGAAACTTTCGAATAGTAAACCATTTATAACCCCAACGAATTTCGAGGGCGAAATTCATTTTAAGGGAGGTAGAATGTAACAGCCTGAGATTTTATGAAAAATATTCTTTTTAATGTCTTGTGTTGTACGCTACACCAAAAGGAGCTTGCACAACACACATCCATGACTTGCCTTGCATTACACGCAATCAAGACCTTCCTCGATAGCGTGTGTAGTACGCAATACTGAGTTTCGCTAAACAACGATATGCTATTAAAATATTATTAAAACTAGCCGTTATGAATAGTAATATCCACTTTTTGAAATTTTGTAAATTTCATTTTTCAAAATGGACGTCATTTTTGGATTCGGAATATCAAAATTATCTTAGGGTGAAATTTTGGTGATTTTCGGATAACTTTTATATTTTGATGAATTGTGAAAATTACAAAATTTTAACTAAAAACAAATTTTTCTATCGAAATAATTAATAGAGATAAATTATTAATTTTAGTGGTTTTAAAGTATATTTAGAATATATTTTTATAATTTAATAAAATGTTGGTCATTGGATGTAATTTCACATTTAAACCAGTTATAAACAAGTGTCAATCTTTTGATAGTTATTATCTCTTAAAAACACGTCTTTTGTTTTGACGACGGGAATTAATTTTTAAATTAATTAATGCAACTGATATGTTTTGAGTTTGGTAAAATATAAATCATTCTTGTGTTCATAATGTCAAATATATCTTAGGCCTAATTTTTGGGATTTTTCTGAAAACTTTCAATTTTTGATGAATAGTAAAACCACTAAGCGGTAGTTAAAAAAACTGAATTTTTCATAAAACATAATTTTACCGCATCTTTGAGTGGAATTTCAAAAAATCAGAGAGACATGGTTTATTTCAGCAAGATAAATGTGGTTCAATGAGATGAAAATAATTTTTGGTGAATAGTAACTTTTTACTTTTATTTACCACGGTTAAAAGTAAATAGGGTAATTAAGGGTAAAAATGATATTAATATTACCCTAACACACATCCTAATCCTATTGGACAAGTGTATCTCGACCAAAAACAACCTTAAGTGTAATATATTATCATTTAGGCCCACTTGGATTAGATTAGGACATTTATTATTATTTAATTCAAAGAAGAGTTAAAAGAGTTAAAATCAAAGTTTATTTACTAAAACATTTTTAATATAGGGTTATACATAATATAAGTTAGAATATAAATATTCATTAGAAAGCTAAAACGATTTCCTACATAATGGTATTTTATTTGTAATTTTTATACTTTAAATAATTTAATTTATTTATGATACAAGGATGACATAGTAATTACCTTTTTAAGAAAATATTAACCTAATTGATGTTATAAAGGCCCAAATAAATGTAATTTGAGACTTTTTATGACTTAAACTAATTTTCTAGGTTAATATGACAAGTTATTGTTGATTTAAGTAACTTGGTTAGAACTTATCATTCTGTTAGAAATTTCATAAAAATCATATACCAAATAGTGTCAAAATTGACATAAATTAGTTTTTAAAACAAATATTATATTATAAATTGTTATTTAATTCCTAAAAAACTATGGTTCGGCCATATGACTTAGATAAGGATATATATATTAATAATAAACAACTTGGGGTTCGTTTGTCTTCATATAGTATGTTTATTAACCATATAGTGTAAACAAACAAAAAGACACGGTAAAAGATAAATTATTTAACTTAGAGTTAAATCTAATTGATAAGGTTACAATAATAACCTAAACTTGTCTAAATCATATTTTATGAGAGTATTTAGACCCATCACCACTTTATCTACGAAAAAATACCATTTGGAACCATTATAAACCGAATTTGACCTTAATATAAAATAATATTTTGAGATTTTCCTAAGATGCCCCTCTCCTCCCTTATAAAAGGGAACCTCCTCCCTCACCTCACACCAATTTGAGCATTCAATCTCGGCAAACCCCTGCCAAAAATATCTTCTCCACTTCCCTAGTATCATACTAGAGGTCTGGGTCTTCTTAAAAGACCAATTTTAGTGCCCTAAAAGGAGGTCTCAAAGAAGCACTTCAAAGAAGAGGTAATATCCATTACCGATCCTTTCCAATTTCTTTCTTCTTCAACTTCTTTTTCATTAGTTGTTTCATTATGAAGTAATAACATCAGTATCACTCATATACTGATATGTTATTATAAGTATGAAACAACTCTAATTAACCTTTTTTCCATCCTACGGAAAAAGAAAATCACCGCGCGTGTGTACGTACGGAATACCGTCTCCACGCCGTGGTGTAATCTATTTTCCGCCACCACCTTAATTGGATGGGTATAATGGTGTAATTAGTAACTATATATGATTATTATAAATAGATATTGATACTGAAATAGTATACATACACTTCAACACAATTCCACGACCATGGGAACAATATCATCGCTCGTGCGTACGTACGGACTACCGTCTGCACGACGCGATGAGATTCATTCTCAATGATTAACCATTCATGACTGATTATAAAGTATATATAATAAGTACTAATGAAATATATGACATAATAATGATACTGGATTTATGTATATTTATATGTATTTCATCTACTTAATTTCATTCAATAAGGAAACGAAAACAGCATTCATGTGTACGTACGGACTACCGTCTCCATGAACGGTGTATTTCTTTCCATTTACTGGGTTATTATATATATGTATATTATGAATATATATATATAAATCGTGTTTTATATTCTGGAATTATGTAATCATGATCTAAGTAATCATATGAATAATTACAAGTCAAAACACGGATGACAAATGAAACAATTTTACCCAAAATGCTCTTTAACATGGAATTTACAAAAGAACGGGTAATATAAAGTCATAAGTGAACCATATATGATATAATAACAATGAATATGATTATTTAATAAGTCAATGACATTATTTAAATCATTATACAGGAGGTTCGGACACTTACGAAGAAAGTCAGACCTAAGGTAAGGGAAATATCACAATCTCATTTTTATCCGAGAATGTTTATACTTTGAAATTTACTGCGGTGTATTTTATCATCCACATCAATGTTTACTCAATATGTAATATTATTTACATTCACCTACAATTTTATAAATCCTATTTCACCCTTCGGTGAGTTTTTAGTAAAAGATATGAAAGGAATCTTTTGTCGTTTTTCATACGATGTACTTTTTTGACAAAAGTACAAAGAATGTTTTTTTAACTTATACAGGATGAATGGATTTTTAAAACATTATTTTCAAGAAGCTTAATTTACATGTTTTCAAGTTTATTTTTAATCAACTTATTTTATTTTAAAATTGTATGACATGTTAAGAAAGGAAAAATGTTTTTGAAGTAGAAAGGATATTTTCCTTAAGAATTCATTTCAAGTGTTTTTCTCAAAACTATTTTCCATCTAAGATGACATTATTTGATATGTATGTTTCAAGTAAAATGTCTCTATGATTTAAATGGTTTCAATTTTCTTATGATGAAATGATATCAATTGTTTATGGATTATGATGGCATGATGTTTAAGAATCCCATTTTATTACATGGGTTATGCAATGATGTATGATTTATGATTTTGTGGCACACATAAGAATGGTATCATTATGAGATGGGTGGGACCTATATCTCCCTCTAGTTCATTGGGTAAAGATTTTATATCTCATGAGATAGACATGGATGGAATGGTAGGTTATACCGGTTCAGTGAAACAGGACTGAAACGAGGGTGACTCGGTTCAGAAAGGGACTTTGTCCACTAAGATAGTCTTGGAAATGAGTCTTGACTAACAAGAAATGATTTTCTATGATTATGTGTGTATGCCACAATGTTTCATGTTTTAAGTAATGATTATTGGGATTACATTTCACTTCTATTATTTATCCCATGTTATGATATTATGAGCTCTTTTGCAGGTTAAGATTTCCAAAAGCTATGTTATTATGTATATGATGTGATTGATATTTCTTTTGTTTACTCTTACTGAGAATTTGAGCTCACCCTTTTATGTTTTCTTTTCCCTAGGATATAAAGAAAGGTTTTAGGTAAAAAAAGGGGAAGATCTTTATGGGATATATTGAAGATCTTTCACCACGATTAGAAGATTACGTTCCGAGTTTGCAAAGACACTAAACTATTACGATCCTTGTGTGTGTGTTTTTGTTATGTACTATGTATTCCGCAAAAGTAATGTAATGTCCACGTATGTCAGGATTTGGGTCTCTACAAATTGGATTTGTTAAAGTCCTATATTTATACTAATCATGTGATCACTGTTCAATAGCTATATTAACAATGGTGAAAATTCTTAACATAAAACCAAAGAAGTTGACATCTTATATAAACATAAAGAGAAATTTATTTAGATCAAGAGGGATTTTCATTAATGAAACTTTGGTTCGTTACACATTTACCTTGACAGCCCCAAAATAACAAGGGCACTCTAAAAAGAATGGTCTTCTATGAGATGACCTCCTTTGATACCATTTTTCCACGAACCTACCCGAGTCGACCCTGAACCTGTCACCCAGGCCAGCACACGAAAAGTCATCGGAAGTGTTCCTGATCCTCCTAGGATTGAAACCAGAACTGAGGGCATCAATAGAGTACAAAAATGAACAATTTCACCCAAATATATGCAATTAAAGAATCATCTGAAAGAAATAGACAACCAAAAATACATTTACTTAAAAAATTTAACTGAACATTATTTTTCATAGGAAACCAAAAGTACAAATAAAATATCAACTCATACAAAAAAACCTAAAAAAAATGACACCATGTGACCTAACTGATCACTCTCGAACACAAAGATCACAGGTCACCCAAGGTGATCGAACTCAATTTGAAACATGCACAAGAGCTAAAAACAAAAAAAAGACTATAAGCGTGAGTATTAAAACTCAGCAGGTTAACCCGATATTATATTTCCAATGAATAATCATTTAAATAAAAGAAACATCAATTTAAACTATTGAATATAATATATAATATTATTTTTTGCAAATGAGGTTAAATGATATAATAATTATCAGACAAAAACATTCATGTTTTATAAATAAGAATTCTAGTAATAATTTTTCAATGAGGTGCAACATCAAAATGAAAATAGTTTTAAAGAGGTATGTTTTAATCAATGTACACTTTTAAATAACTCACACACACTTCTGAATTTACCAATGAAACATACCGTATGTTGATGGTGAGTAAAAATAGAAAATGATCACAAGTCACACGAACACCCCTAAGCACTAGTAAGTTCTGAGCCCCAGGTACCTAATATCTCGGTGAAGGAAACCATAATAAATATGCATTCTCCTAAACATGAGCCACTAGTAGGAAGAATACCCATAACCTAATGGTCATAAAAAACATAATCATCCTATTTTAGATAGCATTTTCATTGTTATGCTTGCTACTTTAAATAGGGGCCAAACCCCACGGGATCACTAGCATACTTGTACATGTCTTCCCAACAAGATATCTGAGTTTTCCCTTTTTGTGCTCAAACATGTCACCCTTCAATAAAATAACATTTTCTAATGAATAATACTTTTCAATATCATACACATATGAAACATTCACAACAAATGTCTAACATTTCTTTCACAAATAATTAATCCCCCTAAATTTTCATAATAAAATTTCAAGAAGAATAACGAGGCCTTGAACAAAAAATCCATTCAAAATTGATCTTTTAAGGCCAAAAACACATAAATAATATGTCAACCCAGATTTAGAAGCCACAAAACCAATTAATAATTCATTTTTATGAACCATAAAATGTCCAAAAAAGATAGAACTTGAAATACACATGGAAACAATTTTTACAAGAAACAAATTCCAAATTAGCCTTTAAGCCTTTCTCAGAACTAAAATTTGGAAAAGGTATGCATTTAAATTTTAATAAGGAGGTGTATAAACACCATTTAAATCATAAGGACAGTTCCATAAATCCTTTAAAACACTCAGGATACATATTCAAAAGACCACCATTATCATAAAGATGTGAAACAATCCTTTTCTGGAAACTCGGGCCAAAACATGTGGTAAACCAAAAACCATTTGTTTCTAAAAACAAATAATCATTTTAGAGACATAGAAGGACATAAAAATACCATTTTTCATTTATCTAATTCATTTATAAATCCAAAAAAAATTAAAGCAAACATAACAAATAAAATTCAACCGAGTAATTTACCGAACAGATTACATGATCTTTTAAACAAAAAAATTTAATTTAAGCACTTTAAAAGGAATAAAACACCAATTTCATGACATATATTATTAATGATATTAGAAAATGTTCAAAATACTATAAACCAGGTTCAAATCCTCACAAACCATGTTTTAAAGATAATGGAACATTTAAACAAACACTTAGTGTGCACTTTTATGACCAAACAACACAACCTTTCACAAAACTATGCATTAAACAACACTTTTCACACCAAAAAAAATTATCCAAAGGGTGGAAAATATTAATAAACATATATATATATCAGGTGTTAACAAAAGTAAAATTATTAATCTTAAATGATAAAGGAATGTGCAAGGGATATCCTTCCTCAAATCCTTGGTGTAATGGAAACGCACACCCAATATCACCATCTCAGGGTTTATAAACCCTAAACATATGATGAAAAGCCTAAAAAGAACAAAAAACCCATATAAAAAAATGGGATAACATAACCCTAGGTCAATCAGGACTAGAGGATAATATAAAACAAAGAAATCGTGAAAGGAGGAAGATGACGAAGAAAAAATGTGAAGGAATCTCACCTTTAAAACCAGAAAACTCTTCGTCTTCCCTTAGATAATCACCCATAGAGGAAAGATAAGGGCTTGAAACTCCTTGGAGTTTCTCCTAATGTTTGGAAGAACCATGGGAGAATATTTTTGAAAACAATAGAACAAATTTAATGATTTGTGATTGATAAAAACACAATTGGAAAATATGGATGATTTGAGAACCATTGAGAATATTTTCCCTAATCCGATACACGATGAGATCCAAAATGTTAAAATGGAATATGGGGGTGATTCAAGGGTTCGTGGACTCTAGTGGGAGGTGGAATCACTGACAATTGTAAAAAAGGAATAATATATAAAAGATACAATTTTATTTTTTTTAATTTGAAATGGTCCTTCGTGTTAGCCCAATACCTGAATAAATAACCCAAATTCACCATTACTATGAATTAATAAGGGGTCAAAAAGTATATGGTAGTTTCAATATATCAGTGGAGGAAATGTGGGAAGTGTAATGTGTGAAAAAAATTGAAATATTAAGGAGTTATAAAAGAAACCAATTTGTGTTTTAAATCTAGAAATCAGCTCACAGTTTTCCCATATCATTAATTAACCACCCTTTTCTCTAAAACTACCAAACAAGATATGGGGAAATAATGTTAGGATGATTACAAATATATGTCAGTTAAAAATGAAATTTAATATCTCCCAAAACCCAAGAAATGTGTCAGGATTTTCAATAAACCAGATCAAACCCAAGACATGAAATGAAGAAAACCCGCATGTGACAATTACTATCTTAAAAAATTGATTTTATATGAACATAAAGTCATTAAAAGTAACCATAATCGATTAAAATAATCAAATTTCTCACTATAGTCACGAGTGACACTTTTTTTTTGTTATCAATAAAATTATTTATTGTGATCACCATAGTAATTCATTTAAAATTGGTCAGAATATAAATATTCCCCATATTCATATAATTGGAATGATCCTAGTTATTTGAATAATTAAAGAATGTATTCTATTATGGTAGGGAGTTCAACAATGATTTTCCATAAATTTTAGTTTCATAAAAGGGGTTTTATTTGATCTGTACATTTTCAATAACATTTTAATTTCTATGCCCATGATATTTGTCTTTCATTTCTTTAATTCTTTTTTGAATTCCAAAACCTTAATTCAGATATATGATTTGAATTACATTATAGGGTAGTGATTAGTATATGTGAGATTTAACACACATGTCAATCTATTTCAAGAGTGAGTAGAAATTCTAACTCACTTGGGTTATATATTGAGGTTCTCGGATATATTTTTTCATTTGAGGTCATCTCAACAGATCATGGGTTTTCAATAATTAAGACTCACTAACTGGTTAGATATCTTAATTATGTTATAGCTAAATATATATAGTATGAGAATGATATTGGGAGATTCATTCAAATATTTCAATAATTGAAATATGTGTGTGTCTTCAAATGTTGGGGTTCATAATTGTATACATATTTATTAGGTTATATAAAGGATTATTGTTTGTAGATATTTTTCATATAAATTATTAAATATTATCCAATTCAGATATTAATGGAATGTGTTACTAAATATATGATTATCCTATTTCAATATGGTAATAGGAGTGTTGTTTTATTTATAGATCTGTATATCAATTTTTTTTTCAAATTAATGAAAATGACCTAACCAAGATATATATTGTAATTAATGCATTCAATAATGTAGTTTATAATATAGATATTTTAAGCATATAGAGTTTATTAGAATAGTTAAACAGGGGGATTGATGTTAACCATTAACAATGATATTGTGGTGTTGATATATACAACTTCACTGGAGTTGATAAAACGATATGTACAGTTATTGGGAAATATTTCATATTGAATACTTTTGATGTTGGCCAAATATTTTCAATGATGAATTCATTAATAGGGTCTCTTATGAATATATTATCTTAATTTTATATTAATTCATGTAACATAATTAATGTGGATGATTGATTCTCTAGTTTAAATTCATTTGTTACCAACACATTTCAAAATAATTTTAATGGTTTATGATTTTTATTTTTGTGGATAAATATGGTATGACCATGGTTAGAAAAATATCATTGAAATAAAACCCTTGAAATGGTTTGTGAAATAATCATCAATGTGTGTGTCATGTAATTCCATTGATAGGGGTTTATTTTTTATAATTCATTTGGTAATTGAAATAAAATATATATATTCCTCATATAGAAAAGAGGTAATGTGGAATAATCCAAGTGTTATTGTACATTAGGCCCTAAATGATTTATAGACAATCAATATTAGTGGTTCTCATTTGAGGGTGTATCAAATCAACATATATGGGTGGATTTTGAGATCAGTAAATTATATGGTTATTTACATTTTCATGGATCTCATTTTTTAAGGTTGTTAAATGTAGTGACTAATGTTTTGTCATGGAAAATCCTTAACTCCTACCTAGGGTCTAAATACCTGAGTCCATAAAATTGGTAAATTGGAAATTTTACACTAGTGAAATTCCAAAGAATGATTTTTGTAATATTTAGTTAATATTAGTGTCAATTATTTAGCTTTTTGTATGAGTTTTCTGATATTCTGAATCAAATATTTTTTCATATATTTCATACATATTTATTGAATATATTTTGATCATGCAATATCTAAAATTGTTATATCCTAAATTCTTTCAAGCATGTAATTAAAAAAATTCTCAATGAATAAGAGGTTTTACCTGGAAGGGGTGTGATTCTTATTCAAGACTAATATTACAAGACCTGGCATATTTCTGGTCCTTAAATAAAAAACTATGAAATATTTTTATTACTGTAAAAATTAATTTTTATCATTCAACTTTTTTTAGACACCACCATATTTGAAAATAAACCTAGAAGGATGGGAATGGATTCATTATGGTCATTG
Organism: Viscum album; assembly: GCA_963277665.1. Taxonomy (NCBI): domain Eukaryota; kingdom Viridiplantae; phylum Streptophyta; class Magnoliopsida; order Santalales; family Viscaceae; genus Viscum; species Viscum album. The sequence goes on along the minus strand of OY728141.1, from coordinate 1,047,665,352 downwards.
ATGGAGATATTGATAGATTAGGAAACAAGGTCCAAGAATGAATCTTCAGTGATTCTGGATTTGAAAGAGGACTTTAATTTTATGAATATTAACATATTTCTAATGATTTTGTAAAATAAAATTTCCTTTATTTTTCATTTAACTCCCAAAAATTCCATATCAATTGATGAAATTTTCCTCCCATGGATTATTGAATTGTATGTTAAATAGTGATAATAGTAATTAAAATAAGTTTGATTGGCCAAATTTTTATTAGAAACTATCCCCCGATTAAAATTTTTGATCTCCATCTTATGAATGATTTTTCATCTCCCATCACCTATAGTGGAGACAATACTACTAAATGGTCCTTTAATAGTGCTAGTATTAAGCAGTGCTAGAAAAAATGCAGATAAATGGAATATTTGTCAGTGCTAAAGAATGAATTGAAAATGTAACATTTTAATGGAGCTTTTCTAAGTGCAGATAAAGGGATCCTTTATCTGCACATTCTTTTTGACAATGATAAATGGTATACTTTATCAACACTTTATTTTTAGCAATGTTAAGGAGTATCTTTTATCATCACTTTATTTTTAGCCCTAATAAAGGTTTCCAATTCTCATCTCTTTATTTTTAGCACTGATAAATATTTATTTCATCAGTGCACTTTCAACCCTGATAAATGTCTAAATAAATAATATGAAATAACTAAATAAAGTAAAAAAATATTTTTATTAAAAAAATATTACAAATTTTATTAAGTAGATAATTATTGATAAAAATGAAAAGATTTTTTATTCATTATTAAATATTAAACATTTTATTAATTAGATAATTATGATAATTCTTGTTATTGAATTGTATATATTAAATATATAGATATATATTAATGTATATAAATTTGATATATATATTACACACTATTTATTTTATTTATATTAAATAGACATATATTTATTTAATAATGGTTTACAATAAAAAATTATCAAAATTACAAAAATTGACTAATTTTATAGTACTCGGCAAATAATAGATTATCATTTTATTTTTCAATTTAATATAGATCAATAGGGTGTTATATTGATTTCACATATACTTAATTAATCGATTCTTATATATTATAATGCACACACACAATACACATCCATTTTTCATTATTTTTAATGTGTACTTATTCTAAATTTATTCAATTTCACTCATTTTTAACATATATGCATGCACCTATAATTAGATATTCATCAATAATGTCCAAAATATATTTTTACAAATACACACATATATATTTATATATAATTATAAATTTAATTGTACATTTACTATATTTATATATCTATATAATTATAATTATAAATGAATATTTTTTTAAAATAAATTATATAATTATAAATAAATAAATAAATATATATTTTAATAATTAGAAAATTTGTAATCATTTTACTTAAATAATGAATATATTTCCTTTATTTTGGTTACTATTACACACATATATATATATATATTTATTTATAACTATATAAATACTTATAATGATATAATTATTATCTTCAAAAAAAATCTTTAATTATAAATAAATTACCAAAACATTATAATAAATATATTTTAAAAAAGAATATATATAGTATATATATATATATATCATAATTAAGTATATTTAAATATTTAAAATTATATAATTATAATTATATTTATAAATCTTTTATCAACACTTCAGCAATAATGCCCTAATAAAGAGCCCTTTTATCAACACTTAATAAGTGCTGATTAAAGGTCTCGTTATCCACACATATTTGTAAGTGCTGGTCAAATTTTATGATATATTTTAAAAACAGTCAACATTTTTTATCTCATCATGATATAGAAGCATTCCATGGATTCCTACCACAATTGGTGCTCCTCCTCAGTGAATTGAAGGTTGAATCACACCAATTTACTACATCTATCTGCTCCAAAATCTAAGCTGACATCCGATGTTTGATTGTAGTTTGGGATTTTGAATAGGGTCACATATTTTCTTCAAAAAAGTGAGGTAGTCCATCCTATTTTCGTTGTGTATTTTTGGTTTTGATTTTTATTTCTTCTTCTATGATTTTATATGATTTATTGTTTACAATTTTTTATGATCCATTTTTTAGAGAACTATTTTTTTCTATTGAAAGTATTGAATACTAATGTATGATACATTGTTTATATCTAACACTCAACCCTAGATTTATTCATTTTTTGTTATACTTGTATGTTTTTATATTTATACATTTTTTTCATATATTTATATAAATTTGTATAAATTTTCATGTGTATTATTTTTTTAAAATCATGTACAATATTATAACCAGCACACAGTGTATCAAATATCAAAGAAGTAAACCAACAACCTGAGTATTTAACCTCGAAACCATGCCCAAAATGCCTCCCCACCCTTACGATCCCAACTGAGAATGTGGGATAATTTTCATGTATATTGATGTATATTGACTACTAATTTGAGGCACATTGGAGGTTCCCTAAGGATTATATATATATATGCTGACACCTTTCATGGACACATTAGTGTACATGTAGCTTTAGAAGATATTTTCCTAGAACCACGTTAGTGGAGTGATAAATTTTCCTCTATTGGTAATATGTATCATATGATATATTTCCTCTTAGAATTCACTATAGTACTTAGTTTTTTATAGATAAGATTCAATGGGGGTCATCCCTTGTTAATCACATGAGACTATATCTCATCAAGCCTTTCCTTTTTTGTATCATAATGGTGCCTTTATAGGTCATGTAATGTTTGATTTGTAGGTTTTTACTATTTTATTATTCTTATAGACTCTATATGATTTTTTTATATAGGTGTGACAAGTATGTGTGTCTATATAGCTATTTTATCACGTATTTACATAGTTTTTTTGGCTAACATGTATGCCTATATTGGGTAATGATGATTTTGGGTCAGCCTGTCCATTGTCCCCAAAGGTCATTTTAGAATTTTTTTCGACCCCTGGTACCTAATTGTTTCTATTGTGGGGGACCACATCCCATTTCTGGTTTTTTCACCAAATGTGTAAAAAATCATTTATTGACATTAAGGGGTGTAATAGGTCATAAAATGATCTGACCTGGTGTAGTTTGGGTAAATCAGGCTAGGGTGATTTCATTATCCTTCATCGAGTTTACACCTACAAATTTTGTGGAAAATCCCATCAATTATCATCCTTAATCCCCCTTTATTTTTTCAAATTACAACAACCCTTATATTTGTATTTGGAATATCAAGGCACTTATATATTCTAGTGTAATTGATCTATTTTTCCTTTAGTTGAATTTTCTATGACATCCACTTTTGATAACAAATATCATATATGTATTTGTCTACATATTGTATAAAATTAATCCTTTATGAAACCAATATGATGGATATGAACTAAAATATGATTCATTCCAATCATTTTACAAATTAATATTAATATATAGTTAATGATTTTATCATGAATGTAACAGATCATGAAGATGAACCTTTTAAAATCCTCTTTCCTTGTTAACATTGTTGTTATTCAAGAAAAAATACTCTGGAAGTGTGGGAAGAACATTTTATTTCTCACATAATATATCAAATCTATAAATGTTGGACTAGAAAAGGAGAAAAAAAGAATGTTCACATCATTTGGGATGATACAATGTTTTATGAATCATTTTATAAAAACAAATTTATAAAAGATGATGGATAACACATGGAAGAAATGATAATAGTAATTTAAGATGACCGCTATGATCATCTAATGTTGATTTCAGAGTTAATATTTTTTCAAATAAACCATTTTATACTTAATTAACTTAATATACAACATTATCAGTTGTATTGGCGTTATATAATTTGAAATCAGGTAGCAGATGAAGTGACATCAGCATTATAGAACAACTTGGTCATCAGAAATATATGCTGCCAGAATAAAATAAACTATCATGGTAAACATATAACACAAAATAATTTTAAATTAAATCTTAATTATCTCTAAAAAAATAAATTCTTGTCCAAATAATTGCATATTGTTTCACAATGACATTATATCACTCATAAAATTCCATATGTGTGGAATAGATCAATACAAGAAAAATTAATCAAGTTGTTCTAAATCTATATGGTACATTCCAATAAATCTATGATTTAAAAGACTACATGGATGTCAAGAATTACTAATGAAATTTGATATGGAATGAAGATACAAGAATAATAGATGGTAACCTATGTCATCTAGTAGATTCTCCTCTGTGAAAGAAAATTGATTACGAGTTTTTGGAATTAGGATAAGAGGTGAGAAACATTCATTTTACATTATCTACAGACAGAATAAATCCTTTTAGTTTATAGAGTGGTACTCGATATATATGGGCCATAATGAAGGTAAATAATAACTTTACTTCATGGTTTTACTTGAAGAGAAAATACATTATGTTTTATCTTCTTATATTTAGACCAAAGCAACCCGATAATGATATTGATGTCTATTTGGCACCATTGATCGAAGATCAGAAATTTATTTGGGGTATATGTGTTTCAATTTATGATACTCAAAGAAAAGAAGAATTAAAATTGAGGTTCATAATGTATGGAATGATAAATGACTTCAACTATTTTGAAAATTTATCAAGCTATAGAATTTGAGAAATATTAGGGTGTCTCATTTATAAAAAATTCTCATACTCAGTTTGGTAGAAATATTCCTCAAAGACTATATTTTTAGGACATTAGAAATTTTCACCTCAAAGACAGAAATATCATTCCTAGACTAAAACATTTGAAATAAACATCAAACAAGGTACAAAACCATCTCTAGTAATGGGTGATCAACTATACAAAAAAAATTATTGACACTATTTTTGGTAAAACAATTTGGTAAAACATTACAAAATTATGTTGTATTAAGGGGTCAAATTTCTTTGAATAACCATATAGGATTTCTCTTTATGTCATAATTTTTATTAATTTCATTCATGTAGAAAAAAAGTAATTTGATAGTGTTATTGGCTTATTAATAAATGTTCCTAACAAAATGAAAAATGGCATCAAGGTTGGGATTGAATTCATTGAAATGGGGATAAGGGAATGGTTTTCACAAGTAAAGGGTACAAGTTGTAATTTTCTTCCTTCAGCAGCATACACATAATCAATACAAGATAAATTGTTATTTTGTTAATTTTCCATACTAGTGTAAAATATACACAATGGTATTAATCAAATATCATGAATATCATGTCAATTACTAATTTGATGTTACAAGGAATAGAATCACACAACTGTCAAGTTGTGATGAAATATTTAATGCATGATTTTCTTTTTGTTATTCTGCCTCAAAATATATGACATACATTAACCCGACTCTTCTTTTTTTTCAAATCTAAAAGTAGAAAAGTTTTAGACAAGGAAAAATAATCCCAAAATAATAAAGAAGGTTATAGTCTTGTTTTGTGAATTAGAAATTTTCTTCCCACCATCGGTCTTTGATATAATAGACCACCTGATTGTTAACTTTGTCAAAGGGGTTAAACTATGTGGTCTTTTCCATTACAGAGGGATGTACCCCAATATTTGGTATATGAGTATTTTGAAAGGGTATGTCAATTTTCAATTTCGACAAGAAGATTGTATTGTAGAATGATATATTGCTTAAGAAGCTATTGAACTATATATTTATTACATATCTTATGTCATATACATCACTCACCCAATCTTGCATCACTATATCCTCCTTATGGGCGTAGGGATGTCTAAAATATATTTTTTTATATAATTATCTTGAAAGGGAGGGATCATGAACATTATTAAATATTACATAATAGTGAGAATGTTTATCCATACATTGAACCCTGGAATGAAATTTTTAGAGATTTTTATAAATTATAGGATGAAAGATGGATATCAAATACACATAATCACAAATTTATAGGATTATACATCAATCAAATATTTAAGGATTTATCTGAAATTGCAATTTCAATTACATAATTACTTTAATGGCTAGCCATAGGTCCTAATGAAACTGTTATATCTTACACTGGTTTTGTAATTAATGGTTATACATTCTATTCAAAAGAACATGATGACTTCAAAATGATTCAAAATAATGATGCTATTCTTGTGGTTGATGAAATTCACATATTTAGTTCCAAGGATAGGAATCCAATTAATGGAAATATGTCATATTTGGCTTCATTAAATAGATATATGAGTTGTATTATACGAATTCTCTAGTTTCTCTATTCCCTTGCAAATGGGATGACAATTTCAATGGAGTGAAAGATGGTGAAACATGATTTCTGAAGGTGAGTTTCTGTGTAGATGAATAAAGAGATGGTCTGTTCATAATGGCCTTATATGAAGTGAATGTATTTTATGTATCTCATCTAACAAACAAGAATTGGTCGATTTTCCTACTAGCGACTAAAACAAATGTTGAGTGAGATGAAAATTCAATCAAAGATGACCCTTTCATTGGGACATCACAATACATTTATGCTGATCCCAATAAATAAAATGTCTTATATGTTTGAGGGGACCAATAAAATCAGATTTAGATTCTATAATGATGAACTAAATCAATGAAAATTTTATAATAAGAAATAAGTTCAATGAAATATAGTTTTTTTTGATATATTATGTTTTCCTCATAATATTATATATTCTACAACACATTAACATAATCTAAATTAAATGTTTGACTACTCATGAAGATAATTCCTTATGCACATAATGATGTTACCAATCCATCATTAGAACAAACTACAATGAATGAAACTAATTGGATAGATGAAAATTAAATGTTACAAATTATTTTTCCTTTTTTACCAAATATATATATATAATGAATCATTGATTTAATTTTCATTACTTCTTTCAGAGTTCATTTATTTTAGAATATTTCTATCCATGATTCATTCCCCTTAAAGAAGAGCTATGATGTTATCTCTTCTTAATCATATAAGTAATCATGATGTTTTCCCAGTAAAAGCATTGTCAATTTAATTTATGTAATTTTTCATATTGATGTTTAATTTATTTCTTTTCTGTATTACTTGAATAAAAATTGCTTTCTTATATAGGTGAATAATTTTTGATTAAATTGGGGATATATATCTAACATTAATACTTCTTCTCCCTTAAAACCTTTTCACCCCTAAAATGGTTCATTATCACTTCCCTTCAAGTTACCTCCACTACCTTTATTGGAAGAGAAACAAGGCTTCCTATACTCAATTATAGAGGTAATCTTGATGTTTTCATTATAAAATAATTTTCTATAGAATTAATGAACTATTTCATATCTTTTTTATATTTATTTATTTTCATTATTACTCAAATAGAAATTTTTTTTCTTTTATAGATGGATTATTTTGTTCGATATGGGGTGCTCTGTCTACCTTTCATCCATTTATACACCAAAATTTCCAAAGATTTCTTCCCCCACAAAACCATTCACTCCTGTAGTGTTAACATTTATCACTTTTCTTCAAGTTCCCCCCATTGCTTAATTGAAAATGTAATCGGAATATTTGAATAATAAAATCATTTTCCAAAGAATTTATGTATTATTTAATATTTATTTTTTATTTATTTCTTTATATTATTACTTTTTATAATATTTTGATTATATATGTGGACTCTTTTTTCAATTTGTGATTTTTTTGAAACTAATCATGCAGTGCTGGAAATTTGAAAACAATAGAAAATGGAAATCATGGTAACATTGATAGTGGGGACTGTTTTTAATATATGATATTATTTGTATTTATGTAATTGTATAAAACAATGCTTGAAATGTTTCTAATATTCAATTTTTTCTGGTATTTGTGTTGTAAATTTCATTTAATTTTAATTATATAACATGAAATGTTTTTGTTAATATCTTTGGTGTTTTTGCTAGCTCAAGTGTGATATTACAAATCACTTCAGTACAGATATAATATACTACAATAGGATAATTTTGTATTTCATTTTATTAGTGTTTTTACATGTGCTAGTAAATAGAGCCTTTAAGAGAACTGATATAGGAAACTTTTATTAAATCTTATAATATAAATAACAAAATTCCATTATATGTTATTTTAAATGTGGTGATAAACGTCCTATTATTTTAATGCTCCTCATGCTGTCATTTCTTATTTATCACTGATAAAAGCCATTTCTAGTGTTGTTAAAGGCCAATTTTATAGTAGAGATAGTGGTTAAAATCACAAATGAGTGAATCAATGATGGATTTTTCATGTAATAGGAGACATAAAATTATTTTAGCTTAGAGATAAGAGGCTGATAAATAAAAATGGAAGTGAAATGGTGGTGTCATGGAGGTTAGATGACTAGTTCAAGTGGTAAATACTATAATGGATGACTAGAATAATTGTTGAGGATCAATGATTGTAAATCTATAATTACGAGGAAAACCTAGATAAACATATTATAGTATATAAAATATGTATCATGTATCTTTTCTATGATGTCCCAATTGTATTGGAAGAATGATAAATTTCATGATATATTTATGTATATGGGAGAAATAATGTTCCATATAAGAGTTGAGGACTGTATTATTACAAATAATAAATGACAAAATATTTTGTTTATATGATTTCAACCATATGTTTTTCAAAGGGACAAATGAAATGAGTTTTATTTTCAAACATTCACTTAAATAATAAATTTCAGAAAGGTGTGTAGTTATAATCACACACCATATAACAATACATGACATGATATTGGATAAACAATATTCCATGGATTTTCTGACTCCTGCATGTTGTGTCACTTAATGGGAAACTCATATTGATTGGAAATGAATGACTCAAAGTCTTATAATTAAACATGAATACCCCCTAGAGCCTCACACACCATGATATATGGGATACTATTCCATGTAAGGCTGACCTCATGATCCTGGGGTTTGAATAAGTACAAAGTAACTTCCACCTATCGGAATGTACACATCGAGTATGTTTATGTGGAATATAATATAGTTTGATATGATATAACTGGATTAATGTCGTGTAGTAATAAATAAAACCTCAAGGTACACATACCATCTATTCAATAATACAATTCATGTAATCCCCTTTACTTGTTTTATACATTTTATCACAAATATGTTGAAATTGGACAAGATAATGTCATTTTTCAGTGTTTTTCACATATATCATGAAAGATGGATAAACATTGATATTATGTTTATTATTTTTTTCATTTAAATATATTATGATTCTACACTGATGGTGAGGTTTTTTTAGAAGATATGTTATATTTCACCATTTTTTATGGACCATAAAACATGTGATCCGAGTCAAGAACCATAGAGCCTTATGTGAATCCTCTAACATCTAGAGACCCGAAACATGTGATGTGGTTGTTAATAAACCAATTTAAATGAGTTTAATTGAAGTAAAAAACCATAATCTAATCAATCTAAGAATTAAAATAACATTTAGAAAATACTATTCTTAATTTAGGAAACCTAATTTGTTTATAAAAAACTCAAATCTAATGTAAAATTTTCTATTTTAGAGATATAATGACACTAATGATGAATTTAAATAGTGTACACTACAATATTCACTACCACAATTGCAACATTGACTTTTTTCAAACCCCTGATGAATAATGGGGTTTCCCTTTATAGGAATCAAGATAAATCTTATAAATAATCCCTCTACGATGAGAATGTAGTGGGTTAGGAAAAACATATTAGGATTCACCCAAGGATAAATTTCACATAGATTCAGAATCCCAATTAAATACACTAATAAAAAATCCATAAAATAAAACTATAATTAATATAAAAACCAATATTTTATCCCAAAATTGATATCAAATCCAATAATTGTAATGAATTCAATTATTCTAAATCATTATTTCAATAGTATAATTAATAGTTTTGAGGATGAAAATTTTTCTATTTAAAAAAACATTTCAAAAAATAACAGTTTCCCCTATTTCATTCCAAAATCCCATTTTAAAAAAACCTTAGATTATCCCCATCTTAAAAAATCCCATATGAAATCAGAATATATATATATTTTTAAAAAACTCCCAAATTCTCAATAAAAATTCCCTATTTCTCAAATACCAATACAATCTTTCTCATTTCACAAAAACCAATGGAACCATCTATGTTTCCCTAAATTCAAAATAAAACCTTTATATCACAATATCAAATTGAAAGTCAACATTTTTTAAAATTAATTTAAGACCTCACATTATCCTCAAAGACAATCATGTTTGTTCATGATTTTTGAGTTTAAAAAAGGGCAGGATACCAATTCACTATATTCATTCATTAGAATGATTTATTGATTCAAATGATTTATCAATTTCTACACACCATGACTTAATCTATTATAAGTGACTTTATTTTTCCATTTTAAAAGATATTATTTATGATTCTAATATTCATGGATGAAAAGTATATGTTTCTTATTGTATGTTGTCACAAATGATTTTTTCATAAAAACAATAATTATATATGAAAAAAAAGTTGAAATTAATATGCATTGATTAAATGTAATAACATTAATGTTTATCAAAAAATTACCAACAATTTCATTAAATTAAATAAATTAAATATACAAATCATATAAAAAATTACATTTTTAAATCATTATTATAATTTAAATTTATAATAAAATAAATATTTAATGTCTTGTTTCAGTTTTAAAATATTAAGGAAATTCCCATTTTGATGCCATATTTTTTAATTTAATTTGATATCATATTAAAAAAACATATTTTATAAATCCAAATAATTTGTCCAATTATTATTAATAGAAACAAAAATTTAATCCTTTAAAAATTTATTATGCTAAAATATAAATATTTTAAATATTCATAATTACTCAACAAAACAATAAAATAATTCAAATAATGTTTTCCTCAATGAATCCGAGTAAAATAAAAATTCAAATGAATTATCCATTACATATATTTAATATGTCCCCCAACCATGTCATAACATTGTCAGAAATTATTATATTCGAAGCTCTATGAATCACAACAACATGGTTGAATTCTTCAATCCAAAGATATAATGTACACATATATTCAATTCTCTATATGAATGTTTCAAAAATCAATCACTGAGATCCATAAATTTATGTATATTAGAGAACTATAGAAAGGGATATATTACTAAAAATAACACATAATCATAACATTATATTCCACAAAAATATGAATAATACATAAAAGAAATTCTTTTTATTGAAGGTGGAGAAGGGCTAAAATTGATTTAAAGAAGACCAATCGCTGTTGAAGGATACTAATTAAATTCCTCCCAAGAGATCAATAAAAATACCTATCAAGGGTGAATGATATATATATATATATATATTTTATGATTTATCCTTTTAAACAACAATCAATACTAGTTATAGTAATATGTTATCGCTCTTAAAAAATTTCAGAGAACAATCAAGGAATAATATATTTACATGGTTCACCTATCAAAATGAGAAGGACAATACTTGATATAATTTTTGATCACCCATGTACACATTTTCCACAAGTACAAACATATGGATTACAATGTAATAGTTTTATGTATGATATTTCATTTCACAATAGTTTCAAGACAGTTTATTCACATCCCTGACAATTATATTAATATATAATGGGTTTTAGGAATATGAAATTCATCCAACAATATAAAATTAATTATATCATAAAACTATTTATTAATTATTCCTAACATAAAATATCAAATGTTTTCTATTCATTCACTTCTTTTTGTTTGAAAACAACAATAAATGACTGATTCATACTCATTATTCTTATTTATTCTTCTTTATCTCTCTCTCTATCATCAATACTGCTGATGTTTGACTTTTTTTTTTATTTTTGGTTGATTTAAATGTATCCAAAAACTCATAATACTCTTTATTTTAAGCTTTTATATTCACAATATATTAGTGAAAATTTGGTCCCATAATTACGTTCAAAATGTTTTAATAAAACTATCTTGATCTCTGTTAATTTTTCAAAATTTAGACAATAGTTTGAAAACCATATACATCTATCTATTATCATTGAATTTTAAATATTAACATTTGAAATTAACTTATATCATTTACCATGACATTATTTCTTAAAAATTATTATTTTTGAAAACTATTCTATTCAATATCTTATAAGATATATATTTAATAAACTCTAATTAAATAACCTAAATGAATGGATAAGAGTATAAATAAAAAACATTATCACTCCACATTATAGAATTAATCATTTAAATATCATTATGAGTCACCATTGTGTGTCCTAATGTTTTTATAAATTTTTATTCATTAAAAAATATTCACCTAATTTAAAATTTTCTTCATAATATTAATTTTTCGAAACAAAATTTGACTATATTAAAGATATAAAATGTTAACTATGTCTAACATATTATATATAATATATAATTCTATGACAACATTAAAAAATATCATACACACAATTTTAAAATACTAAAATTATTGAAAAATTATTACATGATATCTAATAAATCCGTAAACCCTATATTAAGGTCTTATAAGGGTGTATCAAAGTCTCCTGTTATTCCTAGGAATTTGTCAAATATTTAATTTTTTGAATGATACAAGTATTATGTGTATCTAAATGTTTAATAAGAATAATATGAACCCATTATATTATACATCTAATTCATATGGTGGAGAAAAATTTTCTTATATGCCTTATAGAAAGTCTTATAAAGTATTTTAATTATCAAATATTGTAAAATTTTATTTTTTATTATCATCTCAAGTGTCACACCCTAATATGAAATGACTGTAGGAAAGCACAATCATGTCAAATCATTGTCTGATTTGTAAAAAACTCCTTAGAAATAATATATTGTGTCTAAATTTAGCCCAAAATATTATAAAACCTTCACATACCATATTATTTTCAATTAAATATGAATTTTAATAAGATTTATACATTTAGAAAAAACATAACACACTAAACCTATTCACTTCATCAGTTCTTTATTTATAACATTTTTCAGCAGTAGCTCTAAAATATCCATCATTTTATTTTAACGAAAAAATAGAACCTAAATTTATTTCAAGCATTTCCAGTATAAAATTGAATCATCTATATATAATTAAAAAAAATTGATAAACAATAATGTATTAAATAAGAACATTGAATTACATTACCATATTTTCCCAAAAAATAGTTATTTTGATTAAATTCTACACAAGTAATAATTACATTAGAATCTATAATAAAATACAAATTTTTTTTCATTTTATGAAAATAAATGTGATAACTTATGAGATAATATCTTCTTCTATATATTCAACTCTATAAATTTAGTCAATGTTTCTATTAAAAAATATTAGTATATAATATCTCAAAATCTATTAAAGTATGCTAGTATTAATAAAATTAAAAAAATACCTTAATATGAATTATTGGATTAAGCCTATTAAAAACATCCCTAAAATAAAAGTTCATAATGAATAAGTGATATAAATACACTTGGATGACTTGTCATTAGTTTTAATCCCAATTTTTTAATAATTTATGGTATCAATCCTGAAATTATTTATATTGTTTTATTTACCCCATTTGAAAAAATATATCCATGGAACTAGATGAGAGTGTAAATCGAAACACCACACATTATCATTGAAATTGGAGAGAGAAAAATCCAACTTTAATCCTCAATCATGGAAATGAATATTTGGGTAATATTTTAGTGAAAACATCACCTATTTGTCAATATAATGGACAAAAATATATTTGAACTCAATGTTCTCCACATGATTCTTGATAACGTGATAAATGAAATTAATATTCTTGGATATTTAATTTTGAACAATAATCCTTAAAAAAATAATTGAAAATCATTTATCATGGATAAATAATATTTGTATATCCCCTTTTATATTGAGATATCCTTATTCTTTTCATTTCAAAATCAATTAGATATATATTTTATTTTAAAAAACACAGTCAATTTTAGTATTACTCGGTGAAATATAATAATGCTTATTTTCATTTCAACACACACACACACACACATATCACTAAATAAAAATACTCCATGAGATGTAGGTATTATGTGAGAAACATAGCCTTCCAATCTACTTATATATATAAAAATAGAATAAGATATCCCTACTACCATACATTAAATGATAGGATATTCATCCCTTTATGTATCTAAAAAACATTTTTAATGCTATATGATGTGACATATTTGGTGCATATTGAAATCTAACAGAATTTTTAATAAAATATACTAAATATGGGATGGAATATTTTACATACATCTTGATTCCAATCATCAAAATATTTTTCTTGGGATCAACTCCATCCTCTTGTGGATAAATTGAATAATATATCCTCATTAATATGGATGTGGTACCATATTTTAAGTGCCGCAAACCATCCTGGGTACCCTGGTAACCTGATAACCAATCTAGCCCTCACATAGCCTATATGGCATTATCGATCCCGACAATTTGGTAACTAGATATTGGAATCATACAAACTACATGTGGGAATTATTTTTCAACTAACAATTATGAAAAATAAAAATCCAAGATAATATTCATAATAAAAAACAACTCCACTAGGAGTGGAGTACCAAAATATAACAAGGCATAAATAATCCCACCGTACTAGAACTAAAGTACCAAAACAGGGGGAAACCAACTCATGTCCCTAAGGAAACAACTCTCTAGGACAAGGATCAATAATTAAGTCTAGCTCTAATTGATCATATCCTTTTTCTCGAACCTATAATACAAAATTCTACAAACACCCAATGGAATAAGTAAAGTGTGAGTTAAAAAGCCTGTATGTTCTCAAAAATTAGTCCATAATTGATGCCAATGAATGATTATCCAAAATAATTCCTCCAATTTTAATATATACATGCTTCTAATTTCATATAATATTTTAAATAAATCATGATAAATAGTTCAAATGATTAGAAATAATTTAAGCTGAGCCATTACATTACATGTGATGGAATATTTCTTAAAAAATTTCATAAAATAATTAAATAAAACAATTGATTTAAATTAAAAATACACGCAATGTTTTTTATCAACATTATAATACATTTATAACTAATATATAAATAAATAGCCATGCAACATGGTCATTATCCAAATATGTATGATAATATTTCTGGTTGTAGGACTCCGCACTCTCAAAGTGATCAAGGAAATATGTGTACACATACATCCTCTGGACATTGAATAGAGATAACTCATAACCATATCCTAAATTATGTGACCTTATACATGCATGATTATGACTATTTTAATATTTTTTAGTGTTTCTAAATAACTCAACAACTACCTAAGGCATTCATGTTGTCTTACACAATCAATGGTGGGAATTTTATTTTAAGAATTCTTAAAATAAAATTAAGTCACATTATTCCATTTCAATTATAAATTTCAATTTTAAAATAGAATTATTTTTAATATATCAATTACTCTTTAATAAGATAAAACCATTAGGTTTCTATAAATAAAAATTTAATCAATTTTCAGTAGCTTGAAATCCAAATAAAACGAATTCCCTCAATTTCAATCCATTTCCATAATAAAAATCCAAATATTAATTGAAATAGCTTCCATGAAATTGAAAATTTAATTTTAAAAAATTAAATCAACCACTTTCCAATGTGCTCCCCAATTCAATGGAATTGGGGGTTTTCCAAATTCTCATACCAGAACCATTTCAAATTAGACAATTCACTGAAATTGGGTTTTATCATTTGAATGCAAGTTTAAGGAATTGAACAAAAATAAATGATTGAAATAAATCACACAATACAAGTATAATTGGGATTGATCCACCAACCTTAAGGTCATCGATGTCTGTGACAATGATGAACCATCGTGTGTGGTTCAATACACCTCCTCACTACCTTATCATCATATTCATCAACACACCAATTCTGGATGTTCATCAAGGGTTTCTAGAATAGATACCAGTTCTTTTATTTCAAATGGAAATAAGATATCACATGTGATGATAGTTTCTCCCTCCCATGTAAATTTCATATTATTCATTAAAACATTACATGTGATAATATTTTATCACTCATAGATAATTTCTAAATTATAATTTTATAATTATAATAACCATCCTTTGTAATAATGTAATTATCCTTTGATAGTTTTTATAGTCTTTTCATGTTATAATTACCTTATAATTATCCTTTGATGAAATGGATGATTATATTTTAATAAGTATTCCTTGAAAATTATCATTTCATAATTTTTTTAAAAAAATTATCACTAGATAATTAATTATATATAATACCCGAAATAAATCAATGTTTTAACCCCTTAATAATTTTGATAAATTATCTTTTTATAAAACATTTTAATTATTGTCTAATAATTTCAATGTTATCCTTTGATAATTTTGTTAAACATATTTTGATAATTTTGTTCAAAAATTATCTTTTAATAACCTATTTAAACTGTTATTTGCAATTTAGGGGAATTATCATTTGTTAATTATAATTATTATACTTTTATAAGATGAATATTTCTGTCAATGATAATAATTATTTTAATGAAAAAAATATGACATTTTTTATTTTAAATGATCCACATAAAATTTGAAAATACAGATTGAACTATACATTGATTCCTTTAAATAAAACATTTTATTTATATTCTTCTAGTCGATATGAGTATACCAGCATCAATGATTCGTCAATAATATCAATAATGTATAGGTTATTGAAATTAAAACATTGAATCAAATAATAAAATAAAATAAATAAATAAATGAAATGAATAACCTGCATCACACAACAGGAAGGATGTGGACTTGTGAGTATCAATCATCACTATGAGATGTATGAAAAGATCGATTGGTACACCAAGTGGTTTCTCTAACTCATTGTGGTGATTCCAACAAAGTAAAAAATTTATACTTAAAGAAACCATAATGTGTATGTGTTTGAAAACTGAAAATTAAATATCATATTTTGACCCATCATTCAATAAAGAATCGAATGTGGAGTCATTTTTTCTATTTAAAGGGTGTGAAAATAATTTTTAGGGAAAACTGATTCTATTTAATGATTTCAAAAAACCTGATGCATCAACCAATCATGTTTGCATAGGTTGAAGATGAAATAATTGTAAATCCAATTTAAAAATAAAAAAAATTAATCATTTAATTTAAAACTAATATAATAAAACGAAACATTGATGGACACAAAACTTACACCCTACCTAGGTTTAACACCCCATTTTGAACTAAAAATTTATCTCGTATATCTCATACTACAGATCGTTTGAGAGATATTAATGATTTAGTATTTAAAAATTGGGGTTAATAATAAAATAAATTAAAAGGGTTTATTTTTGTGAGTGACGTATCCAAATGTCTAGTCTATAAAAATGTTTTACCCTACCTAGGGTAAAAAATGAGTCCTATATTTATCAGTGGTCTCGTATTTCCCATAAGTCACATAGTTTAGGAAATATTAAATTATATTTAAAATATAATATGATAAAAGTAATTAAATAAATTATTTTGTAAAGTGACACATCCAAACTTCTTATGAATACAAATATTATACCATTCCAAGGTTAAACACTATGTCTCGGACCTATCGGTCCTCTCATATTTATCATATGAAACACCATTTGTGAGATATTAAATTATTTTTAATAAATTTACTCCACTTAATATAAAGTATTTAATATTTTAATTATAATTTTGTAAAGCCTTTACAGGCATCAGATTCTTACACTAACTCATTGTCAATCTTATGAAATATGAAAATTAATAATCTAAGATGATAAATAAAATTAAAACTAATAACTCATTTATTAAATTAATTTGATGAGAAATAATTTTTTCCCACTTAACATATTAATAATTTATCATAATAGGGTTTTTATTAACATAGAAAAAACATGATATTACAATTCTACCACTCTATAGACTTATCATACTCATGAATTAACTCTAGTAGTATTTCTTGAATAACACATGCCACTGAGATCGAAGATTAGACTCACTATCCAACATATCTTGGTTATCAGAGGAATGTTTTAATAACATACAAAAAGGTATTTTCCTCTTACGAAATAACTTGGTATCATAATAAACTATTCTGACTGGTCATTCCTTCAAGGATAAATCATGTTCAATATCATGAACACTATATCTCAAAATGTGATATGGATTAGAGAGATATTTTCATAGTTGTGATACATGGAACATGTAATTTATCGATGTCAAATATGGTGGTAGTGGTAAATGGTATGAAACATACACCACCTGATCAACAACCTCAAAAATTCCAATAAAATGAGGAGCTAGCTTCCCTTGCCTCTGAAGTCGTCAATGACCCAGTAAGGGTGAAACTCTCAAAAACACCAAATGTCTTACTAAAAACTCGAATGGTCTATAACAATGATAAACAAAAGAATTATATAATCTCTATAATATCAACAGTCTTTTAAGAATTAATTGAATGTATTCTATTTTCTACTACACCAAATTTGGTCCAATAAATGATTTTTCCCCAATCTTCAATCAACATAATGGAGATTCATAGGGATAAACATACAGGGCCTCAAAAGGAACATTTATGGTCCAGGAATGGTAACTATTATTATAATAAAACTAAACCAACCCTAGATGATAATCCCAAGCCCCACCAAATTTGATTACAAAAGCTGGAATCATATCCTCAATAAGAACGGCCCACTAAGACTTCAACACTTTTTTGTTTAGCTAATACCATATGGTAAGAGTGAATTGAAACTGGCTGAGTACCGAACATCAATTAATTGGAAAACTCAACCACACTTACAAATAGTAAACTAGAAATGTTATAAGGAAACATGAAAAAAATATCTATGATAACTGGAGGGATATTACTGGTCAATGATTCTTTCTATAAACCAAATTAAAACACAAATATCAGTTTCCCTAACAACGCATAATAGCGTTTTTCCCTGCTCATCCTTGGGTCCTATTATCCCAGAATAGAAAGAAGAACACCACTAGGTGTAGTGAGGTATAACCATCAATGATAACTATCAATCTGAGATTTATTAGAAATGGGACAATCCATCCTAAATAATACATAAATAGATTTCATGTAGAGGACTAGAAAAATCTAATCTAGCTCAACAAATTATAGAGAGAGTGAAAAAGTAAAAATATAGAGACCTTAATCTCCATTCATAACTTGTGGTTTAGTAATATCAATTTAACAATATAAAACCTTCATAGAAAGATTTAACGTATTTATAGTGTGGGTTGAAATAAACAAGCGAGATTCACTATTATCTGATAGAGCAGCCACTAATGATGAAGCTATAGTAATGGTACCTCTTAAAGTCACTAGAAACATATTTTCTTCCTTTGTAGAATCTGGCACTACATGAAGTAGCTTCATTAAGGAAGCATGTGGCTAAAAATCTTTTATATGTGAAGCCTATGAATTCCCCATAGTTTTAGGAGGATCTAATGATTATATTATAATATATGGAGTGGAGATGTTTTGGAAGAACTTCTACATGTTCTCCAAAGACCCACAATAGGTACAGTTCTTGGGTGCCTCAGTGAACACCCTCTTAGAATTTCATGGCATACCACACTAGTATCATATCATTAGGCTTCTTCTAGGTACTGCAAGAAGTCTTGAACAACCGTGTTATCAAGAACCAATATGGGAGTCATCATGATTCCCATTTCATTTAAAATAATACATGATGCCACTAGGAGAAAAAGTAACTCTCATCATACCTAACATTCTATCCAGGTCCATCTAAACCACCATCGTCTTATCCTAAAACATCTTCATTAGTGGGATAATTCAGAAAAAAACTCGATAATAAATATCTAATAGAAGTCCCAACTCAAACTTTCAAGCCTTCATCCTTTCATTAGAAACATTCTCAAGAGAAAAATTTACTATGTTAGCAAACAGATTTGAATACTATGTCATAGTTCTCTCTCTATACTCAATATTAAAAAACTCCATAGCCATATCCAACACTATTGAATCTAGATAGAACTGGGCATTGAAAAGAACCATGATGTATTTCTATTATATGTATTCTTGTTTCTTTATCATCACCATTTTCACCAGAATCTCATACACTATCCGTTAGGCACGAAGCTGGAATAATTAAACTTGATCATGTTCGGTGTCTCTAAGAATTCATATAAAAATTCTATTTTGTAAAACTAGTCCTGAACATGTTGAGGATCATGGGAGACTACGAAAACGGGTTTCTTCAAGAAAAGGATATCTTGATAATGACTTCAAATAATATCCCATAAGGATCAACAGCTAAATACAGAATGGGGACTGGAGGAGGTTCATGTCCCAGAGCTTGCACTGTAAACATGATCACCTCAACCAAATTCAGATCTATAATAGGTTTTTCTTGCTATGTATTAGAAAATTCATCTTCCTGTACTTGATTAGAATGTATTCATGGTGGCCTGATGTAGTACATCATCAACAGAAAACATGTATGACCTTAAAATTACATTTAAACTATTCAACAAGGGAAACTATTCCCTAGGGATGGATTAAAAAAGATTTGTACTTCACTCTATCAAAATCAGAATAGTTAAAATACTAGAAGTAATTGAAAACAAATAATATCTTAAAAATCCCTATCATTTTAAGGATAATTTAGGTGAGAGATGGTTAGAAATTCAATCTCAATAGCCTCCTATGTCCCAAATTTTTTTAGAAAATTAATACTAACTTCATAATAGAATCTCAACAATGTCCATTTGATACCGGTGTGTCACGAACCAGCCTATGTAACCTGGTAACAGAATAATTGATATATAACTACCATATCCAAAATGTCATTATTGATCTTGATGGGTCGACAACTAGAATCTGGCATCACACAAACTAGAATTGGGAACCATTTTTCCTCTAATAATGTAGAAGAAAAAGAAGCAACAAATTATGCAGATCAAAATAAACTCCAATTGGATTGGTGTACCATAATTCAACATGTAATAAACAATACCAAAGTACTACAACAAAAGTTCCAAAATAGAAGAAAAATAGCCCTTGTATCTAAGGGAAAAACTCATCATGCTATGGTTGAATAGTGTAATATACCTCGATGAGATCATAGACACTTGCTTGAACCCGGAAGAAGAAAGTAAAAAAAATATGATGACAAAAGTAGGGTGCGAGCTAAAACCCAAAAGGGTATCACCAAGGATTCCATAATAGATTCCAATGGAATATTAACCAAAATTATGATTCCAATTTGGATGTAAATAGAGTTAGAATTTCAAATCATATTTTAAAAAAATCATTCTATAAAATTCCTATGATGGAAAATACATTAAGTAAATACTTTACTTTACAATTCATTGAGTATTTCTAAAACAATGGATTAAATAAAATATTTCTAAAATAGTATATATAAATTCATAATTCATGTAATGTAGTTTATTAGAATTAACATACATTTTTATGTTATATATAAATAAATAACAGAGAATGATGGTAATATACCAAATAGGTACGATAATATTTTTGGTTGTAGTACTTCACACTCTTTCTGTGATCACAACAATATGTGTACACATACGTCTTCTAGAAACCATTCAGAGTGGACTCATCACCATCTCCTAAGAGATGTGACACAGTCTCTATAGTTTTATAATGTCGTAATAGCGTAGAGTGTCTATGAATAAATACCCCACTATTTAAGGCTTACACGTGCTCTTACACAATTAATGATGGCTAATTTATTTTAAGAACTCTTAAAATAAAATTAAGTCTCATTCCCTAATTTCCAGTACAATTTTCCATTTAAAACAAAAATAGGTTTAAAAAAAATGCATATTCAACAAGATAATACCACTAAGTTTATAAAAAAACATTTTAAAACCATTTTCAGATGTTTTAAATCCATCAAAAAACCAATTCCAGAAATTTCACAATCCATTTTCATAATTAAATTACAAATTTTATTTGAAATATCTTCAATAAAATTTAAATTATAAATCAACCACGTAACACAACACTCTTTAATTCATTAGAAATTTTTATTTTAAAAATTCTCATACAAAAACCATTTCAAATATTCCAATTCACAAAAAATATATTTATCATTTGAAAGAATGTTTATGTAATTGAATTTAAATCAAATATTAACATAAATCAATTAATACTAGGATAATCAATTTGGATAATCTGGATAGAACCACCTAACTCAAGGTTATCTATTTCATTGAGAATGACCAACGACCCTATGTTGTTCAATACACCTCCTCAAAACCTTATTATCGTAGGGTTCGACACACCAATGATCGGCATTTATCATCGCATCATATAATGAATTCTAGTTATTTTATTAGAAAAGGAAATAGAATATCAAATCTGATGATAGTTTTTCTCTACTAAATAATTTTCAAACTATCCATTAAAATCTTACAAGCGATAATATTTTATTGTTCATAGATAATTTTTAAATTATAATTTTATAATTATAATAATTATCCTTTGACAATAAAAATAATTTTCATATGAAAATATGGATAATCTTTTCATGTGATAATTTCATTATAATTATCATTTAAAAATTGAATAATTATATTCTAATATGTATTCCATCAAAATTAACATTTCATAATTTTGCCAAAAAATATCATTGGATAATTCATTCTATATGACACCGAAAATAAATTATTGTATTATTCATTGAAAAATTGTAAATAATTAACCATTTATGAAACATTATAATTATTGTTTACCAATTTCATTATTATCCATTAATAATTTGATTTACCATGTTTTCATAAATTTGTTTAAAAATTTTCATTTAATAACATGGTGGAATTATCATTGATAATAATATATAATTATCATTTTATAATTATAAATTTTATAATTTTATAAAATTAATACTTCTATCCTATTTTATTATTTTTTTCAAGAAAACCCACTGACATTTTTTTAGTGATCCATTTAAAATGTGAAAAATCAGATCGAACAATACATTATTCCCTTCAAATAAAAATATGATTTAGATTCTTCTTGTTGATATGAGTCCAACATCACTAATAGTTCATCAATATAATCAATAATAGATATTTTATCGAATATAAAAGATTGAAACAAATAAAAAAATAAAAAATAAAAAAATGTAAATAAAAACATGAACTGAATAACCTATTTTATGCAATAAGAAAGAAGTTGCCTTGCATATTTTAATCATCACTACATGAGGAAGAAAAAGATAGTGTTTCATATAAATTGGTTTCTCTAACTCATTGGTGTGATTCCATGGAATGAAACAAACATGTATTTGAAGAACCTGAAACACATATGGGTTTCAAAAACATAAAAATAAATATATCATTTTCATCCATTATTCAACCTAAAATTGGTAGCAAAGTCATTTTTTCTACTTAAATTGATGTAAAAATTGTTTTTTTGGGAAAAATGATTCAATTTTATGCTTTCCAAAACCCCCATGCATCAACCATGGTGGGTTCAAAAGTTTGAAGATGAAATAATTTTAAATTGATTTTAAAAATAAAAAATATTATGTATTTATTTATTTTGAAAAAAAAATAACATCAAATGTTGTTGCACACAGAAGATACACTCTTCCTAGGGAAAACACCACATTCTGGACTTAACAATGGTCTTAAATTTATAATATGATTCACCATTTGAGACACACTAATGATTTAATATTTAATATTCAGAATGAATAATTAATTAAAATAAAAATGGTTATTTTTACATGTAAGGTGTCCTAACATCTGATTCATGCCAATGTTATAACCTGACTAGGGTAATAACAACATCTAGTGCCTATTGGTGGTCTTAGATATCATATAAGACCCACGATTTAAAAAATATTAAATATTTTTAAAAAATTATGTAATAATAATAATTAAATAAATTTAATTTCATGAAAAATTCATCCAAATGTCTGACACATAAAAATTTTATTCCCTACCAAGGGTAAACACCACGTCTCGGGCCTATCAGTTGTCTCATAATTCTTTTATGATGCACTATTTATGATATATTTTATTATTTTTAATAAATTCCCAACGTTTAATATGAAATATTTAATATTTTTATTATATTTTTTGTCGAACCTTTTTGGGATTCAGAATAATACACTAACTCAGTGTCAAAAATCAAAAATATTCAATTGAATATTCTAAAATGTTAGTTTAAATTAAGGCATTTATCTTATTCATTAAATTACATCATCAAAAAAGATTTTTTTTCTCACTTAAGATATTAAAAAATTTTCCTAATGGGTTTTTAATTAGCATGGAAGGATTCAGGATACAACATTAAATCTTCAATAAAAAAATACTTTATCATTTAATTTTTCTAATTCTATTGAGATTGATAAATAAACTATTCTATTGTGATATTTCTAGCACAAAAATATCATAATTCACTAAGAATGGGAATTTAAAAAAAATATCATTTATATAGAAAAATCATTCATATACATTTTATATAATTCTATAAATGTTGATGTCGTATAAACAAACAATGTAATTGAGTGATGAATTTTTTTCACCTTTTATCTATATATTATTTTCTAATGTTTTCTCAATATAAACATTATAAGATGAGTATCTATGTTAGAATACCATGCTCTTTGGGAATGTTACAAACCACATGGATACTTTTTACCTATAATAATAACTTTAATATTATCTCACAAGATCCAACTTGGTTGGTAAATGTAATCATTTTCCTCTATATTTCCATTGTGGAAGGAAGACATCACATCCATTTTGAATCACTTATATTTGTTATTTAAAATTTGATGAATATTATAGAGGTTACATGTCAATAAAATAAGGATAAATTCTCATAAAAAACAATTACATTAACATAAGAATATTGTTTCCATATAAATATAAATTTATTTCTCACAGCTTCAACTATTTTTTAAAATATTTCAAAACATATAATTTATTCCAATAATGTTATTTTCTTTAGTAATAAGTAATGTCAACCATGTATATTTATTCTCTATCAGTTATAATTTTTCTTTCATAACATTAAAAAAATATTTATTCCTAAAATATTCCTCAACATCTCTTGGTCCAACATTAGAAATTAGTGAGGTATGAATGTTTTTCCTTTATGTTCTCAAATTTTTAAAATGTTAGTATTTATCTCTAATGATGTTTTTAGTAACACCTCATCCCATGATCCACTATAAATAGTTCCCCAATCCATGTCTCCACATGACATCAGGTGAATCTCCCCATATTCCAGAGGCTAATGACAAGTTGGGATGGTCTATAAAGGTACAATAGAGACACTATACCCTCTAATCAGAGTGTAACCACATCAGGGATAATATCAAATGATATATAAACTAGATGAAATAGTACATCCAAAAAACAATAGTAATGCTCAAATAAAAACCATGTGAAACGTATTATAAACATGGAATACATACAAAATGTATACAAACATGAGTTCCAAACTATTCTCGGCATCCCATACATAAACCTATAATAACTAGCATAAACCAATAAAATGGTTCTAGTCCAAACCATATTCTATAAAATATGCAACCTCTACATGGGAAACCAAGTGGGATGGTGGATTGAGCTGGGTGTGAGTACTAATCAGTATGCCTCCATA
Organism: Viscum album; assembly: GCA_963277665.1. Lineage (NCBI taxonomy): Eukaryota > Viridiplantae > Streptophyta > Magnoliopsida > Santalales > Viscaceae > Viscum > Viscum album. The sequence continues at coordinate 1,047,639,712 of OY728141.1, read as the reverse complement.
TATTGGGTCAAAATCTATAACTGGTTTAAAATACATTGTATGTATGTAATAAGATTTAAAAAAAATTTATGAATTATAAAATAAAAATGTTTGAAATTTAAAAAAATATTTATCTACCATTTATCCTTTTATGTTCTATCATTTAATCCTACAAAACAAACTCACTCAAGAAAATATGGGAGCCTAACCCATATCATAAAATGGTTACATAATTTTTATTCACATATTGGAAATCACTAACTAATTTAATTTATTAACTTAACCTAGATCCAATTCCCATATTGTCACATCATGTCCCAAAATTTAGATCAAAGCACCTCAATCTCACATCTTAACCCATGTGGTACATGGGTGGCCATTGAGCATCAGACAAGCCAATCCCAAGAATTGGACCCTAAGTCCATCCTCCTAGCCATAGAAGAAATCAGTGGGTCCTAGATAATCATTCTAACCCAACTCAAGATGAGTATCCCCAGTCCAACATCATAGTCATATCATATATCTATAGATCCCCAAGTATTAGTCTATACCTAAACATGGGAGTAGATACTCAGTGTAATACCACAACCATACTATTTAAGAACATGAATATTCTTCTTTAACCATTTATCACATTTTCTCATTTTTCTTTTCAATTACCATGGTCCCAGAAGACCCTTAATACCGAATAATAACCAAAATAAAACCAATACTTTTCTTTCAGAAAAAACACTAACATAAAAAACAATTTTTAAATTAATCTACAAGAAACCCATTAAAAAGGAATTCTTCATAAAAATATCATCCTTTCATAAAATGTCACATTACCATTCAAAAAATCTAAAAGGAACTTTAAAGAATTTACACAAAAAATGGGAAACAAACACTCAATTCAAATAATTATTTTAAATATCATGTAGAACCACATTTTTTAAATCACTTGGATGTTAATATCTCATTTTAATACATTACCCAATTTGAAAAAATCATATTCCTTCGATGAGAACTATAATTGGGTCAAAACCCCAAAAACATTGTTTAACCCATTTTAAAAAACACATACTGACTTCACAGAAAAATGTATTACCTATTTAATTACCCCTTGATCAATGTCCAAAGAATATTACTATTCAAAAACAATTAAATTTCATAGATATTGTATCCCAATGCTAATGAAAAACATTTCACTATTTTTATGGGTTTAGCATACCACATGGGGAGCCCAATGTTAATTCTCACATCATCAAGGAACCTAACGGGGTCAGTGAAATTTATTAACAATAAATCTATGTCCTAAAATACCTATCTTAGTCAATGACATGAAACCCAACATGGAAGTGCATTTTCACAACCACATACACATATAAAATAGTAATAATATGAGTAAAATATTATATATCACAATCCTCTTTCTATTAGGATACCACTAAACCAATCTTGGTCCTTGAATCCATCCAAAACAATATTTATAAACAAAAAATAGTTTATTCTAGAAAAAATGGTTTATTTGGGACTTAGAAATAGAGAAAATTTTCAACAAGGCCTCTTCCAAAAAATGGAATCAAATAGATTCAAAAACATACACAAAGAGTTGATTCACATCCTACAACACTATAAAGACCAATGAATTAAAGGAGAAACACCCATGTAAGATAATGATATTTCTAGTTTCTCACCATAGAAGTATATGGTCAAATAGGGGAGAAAATCATGGGGGAATGGAATAAAATTATGTATGGAATGTTATAAAAACATACTTTTTAATTTCGTGTGTAGTTAGGCCACACAGTTTTCCAAATAGTGTGTGGACCGTGTTTTTTCATATTGCAAAGGGGAAATAAAGGTGAACCATTTTCATAGACACATGATCAAATTGAAAACCCTTATTTCAATAATTTTCTCACCACATTACAAGTTGATTTTGAGCTATATAGTCTCCTTGGTTACATTGTATGATTTTTAGAACTGTGAACCCCTTGGGAAAGCTACATGGTTAGGGTGCACTGTTTCTAATAATTTTGTGAGAATTGTGATCTCAACACATATTTCCCCCTTTATTATCTTTTCAATATCTTGAACCCCGGAACAACACTAGGTCATGCTCTATACCCTAGAATCAATCCATTAAAAAATTCAATTTGTGGCCTGCCTTATCCTATGGTCAGAATCTTAAATCCTCCATAACTTATAACATCTTAGGATAGAGATGCATTCCCCAGTATCCCCAATCCTCCAAGGAAACTTTTTGGTCCGCTAGGCATAATTATAACTTTTATCTCCCAATATTCTTCTTAAACAAGACAATTCCATGACAACATTTTTATCGAATGATGAACTTACACCCTAAAAAGTCCCTATGTGATTCAAAACACCAGTCAGATGATCCTTAATTGATGCAATGAACCCAAACCCATAAATAATAATTTTAAAATAATTAGAGAAATACATGATACACCATTGAAACTACTACACAAAAGGGACATCAAGATAAGACCTACTACACTAGAAGAGCATATTAGTACATGCTAAGACTAATTCTACCAACAAATCAGATATACCCCAACACAACTATCATCACATCAAGGAACAATATATTTTTAAACAAAATTATTGATCAACATTGGACAATAACTCATTTCCCAATGAACTCATTCCATATCAGTACATTCAAAACATAAAGAGAGCATAACACTTCTCTTACGGTACTCTACTACTCATAACCCGAGTCAATGCTCAATTTCAAAATAGAATATTAAATTCTATTTACACAAGCCCTTTTAATCCGGATAACCAGTCATGTTATCATCTAACAAATTTCATACTATGCTTCTCCCCACCATTTACTAGGTCCCATAATGTAATGGCTCGGACCTCTTCAGTCCATTCCTTTGTCAAAAAGAGGGTCATGAAGTATTCTGGAGGGTAAAATGGACTTTTACCACACTTTTCAAAATTTTGAAACTACACGCCGTGTAGTGTGATTACACATCATGTACCCCATCGCCGGGTATACCCCGTGTTGAAGGTCGTGCCCTTGCCGTGTGAAATAAATGGGTACACGCTGTGTACCCCATAATACACGCCGTGTAGTCCCTCCCCGCGTATGCGTTACCTTCAAATCGAATGTTGACCAGTCAACGGCCGCGTGCCATATTGGAGCCACGTCCTTACCGTGTGAAATAAATGAGTACACACTGTGTAGCCAATATTACACATCGTGTAGTCCCTCCCAGCATATGTGTTACCATCAAACTGTGTGTTGACCAGTCAACAGCCACGTGCCACGTTGAAGGCCATGTTGGAAGCCGCATGGTGACCGTGTGAAATGGCCGAGTACACGTCATGTACCATAAAGTACATGTCATGTACTTTTTTTCTCTCCTATAAAAGGAGGGGTCCCCTCATCCTTTTAAACTCACCCCTCTCATCCCCATTCCTCTGAGCAGAGCGCTCCCAAGAGACTCGAATGCTCATTTTCTTTCATAACTTCTTCTTCCGAGCTCCGATTTACAATCCGTCAGCCGCTACAGGATCGCAACGACGATGGAGAACTTATGAGCTTGGATCGTTGTCTTTACTTTGGTCTTTACTTTCTAACATCCACCCGAGGAAGTTTTTTCGGGATTTGACAGAAGTGACAGATGCCGATGTACGTCTTCTAAAGTTTATCCGTGGTAGTGTTGTTACAAGAACATGTTGAGGTAGGGATCTTACCTTCGTCTCTCTAAATTTTTCATCATGCGGGGTGGGTGTCCTCTTTTTTACGTGAAACACTTTTGAACAGTTTTTAATAAAGATAACAAATGGCTTATAAAATGGGGATGGAACGTTTGTGATTTCAGTTACATTATTTATATCCGGTGATATTATGTTGTGAATTGAATAGGCTTATGCCTACTGAAAATCTCGGTCATTGGGGGCCTTTGCATGTGAAATTATATATTTCCCTATCTTTTTAGGCCATTTTTGTGAATAGAACTTTGTTGAATGTGGAATTTGGTTAATAACGTAAAGTTGGATGATTTAAAATCTAGAACCCCTGTGTGATCACCCCGGTTGAACAAAATGGAATAATGAACACGTGGATGTTGGCTTGGATACGTGGCATGTGATGGGGGTGTTTTTGTGGGTTTTTGTGGATCAGGTGAGCAGTGGGGTTGTGGTTGGCTTGGTTATGGATTGGTGTGAATGCTATGTTAGTGATAGGCAGTGGGGCTACGATAAATGGTATCAAGGGGTGATGATGTATGGTGTGGTTGTGGTTATGGTGGTTGGAGCGGGGCTGCAGGGATGGGTTAGAATGTGAACGAACTTTGGGTTGTGATTAATAAATAAAATGTGGAAGATTTAATGAATGTAGGGGCTTGGTAATAGAACGTGAATAATAATCAATGGGGTTGGTTGGTTAATAAGTGGGACTTGGTTGTGTTGCTTGTGATTTCCTAACATGATTTGTGGATAGAAGGGATATGCTTTACGAATGATTGATATGGTTGGCTGTGGATAGTTTCCCATTAGTTAAGGAACTAATAAGATGATTCTGTTGAAACATAAAAACCTAAATGGGGTTGGGGTTGTTTGTTGTATACATGTTTCGTAGTAGTAGTGTCGAGGCATGTGCTCAGTTCTCAGATTAGAAGCCATAGGTTGTGCTGAGTGTTTGGTATATATATATATATATATAACTGTATCTTTGTGTTTTATCGCACCCCACCCATGTTGAGCACTTAGTGCCGAACACTCCCATTTCATGGGAGATGGTGTTTTCCCCATAGTAACTAGCTCCTTCCGGCTCCTTCTTCCATAGGGTGTGACGACTTGAGGCGACCTTACACACAAGACTCTTCGGGTAGGTTTTGATTGGGGCGGTTTTAGCCCAAGACTCTTCGGGAAGGTTTTATTGTTTCCCAAGAATCATCGGGATGAGGCCCAGGTGTGTGCGGGCGGGATATGTGGTTCTTGAGGCCCAGGTGTGTGCGGGCAGGATGTGTGGTTGTGAGACCTAGGTGTGTGTGGGTGGGATACCTGGTTGTGCGGCCAGGTGTGTGTGGGCGGGATTCCTGGTTGTGAGGCCCAGGTGTGTGCGGGTGGGATGTGTGGTTCTTGAAGCCCAGGTGTGTGCGGGCATGAAGAGTGTGGTAGCATCATGATATTCACCATTAGGAAGAGTAGCTAACTAGTGTGAAATGTTGTGTGGAACCCAATACACTTGTTCTTATATACTACTACTTAATGTGATTGTGTTTTTGGTGACTGTGGCTGGTGAGGTTGGGTGGATAGAATACCTTTCTAGGTCTCTTCTTTTATTCTCATGGGACATTAGGATGACTCCCCACTTGTGTATGAGAGTTTTAGGTTTCCCTACTGAGTATACTTGTATACTCACCCTTCGTTTACTTTCAGGTATCCAAGAGGACTACTAGGTTCGTGCGGGACCCTACTAGTCGGGGTAGTTGGATTTGTTGCAGTTGATGTACTCTTGTTTGTTTTGGTATTGTACTTTTGAGATTTCTTGTACTTGTACCTGGTTTCAAAACTATTTAAACATGCATGTGGTATTGGTTTGGGTTTATTTCATATAAACTTGTTCTTTTTCTTCTTGGTGGATAACTTGTCCTATTTCTTGATCATAAATAATAAAAAGGATAATGCCTCCAATATTTGTGAAAACTCATACCCTTGGTGATTGTCGCCACCCCGGGGCATACTGGATGCGGGACACGGGGGTCATTATCTCCCTTTCACCATTGACAGCTCAGGAGGGGAATCTATGGTGGGAGGGGGTCATGACAGAATGGTATCAGAGGTGATGGATGAGAGATAAGATAATGTATGGAGTTAGGAACAATGAGGATTTCATGGGATGATAGGGCAACAGTGTCGGTTAATCTTGGTGCGTGACATTGGCCAGGGAAGACCGGCTAGGACACGGGATTTTAGGGCCCCCTGTGATTCGATGCAAGGACTCTGATCCTACCGAACAACCAAGTGAGACTACATTGATTGCTTGGTAGAGACCCTAGGGACGGTACATGTATCATCATGATTGTGTTTTACTTGATTTGGGTGTCCTGGGAATGAAATTGAATAAAATGATAAAATGAAACCTTGAGAAATTCCTTGCTACTTGGGATTATGAAATCCTTGTTTACTGTACAGCTATGGCACCTGGACGTCGTCCTCGGGTGACTTAGACGGCCGAGGCCCAGCAGATTTAGGCAATCGATTAGTTGAGGATTGACCGAGAGGAGGAAGATAGCCAGTTGCAGAAGACTCTCTATTCATTACAGCGGAAAAACCTCAAGAAGTACGAGGGTAGTACTTCAGATATGGAGACGGAGGGGTGGATTGAGGATCTAGGGATCGCTTTTACCTTGATCCGTTCTCTGAGGGAGTACATGGTTCCCCTAGCAGTCAGTCAGCTGAAAGGTGTGGCACGACAGTGGTGGACTCTCTACCTCGGAGAGAGGATAGAGGCAGAGGATTCGTGGGCTGACTTTGACAAAGAATTCAGAGAGGAATTACTTTCTTTAATGATCAAGGCCGAGAAGCGGCAAGAGTTACTCTCCCTTCAGCAGGGGAGTATGTCAGTACGAGAGTTGGGGATCAAGTTAAAAGATCTCCTACGCTTTGCTCCATATCTCTTTCCGGATGAGGAGTCTCGGGTGAGATGTTTGGAGGAGGCACTTCCTCCTTCGCTCCATTATGCTGACACCCCTTCACACTTCCGACGTACTTAGCGGTAGATAAGAAGGTAGAGGTTGTAGAGAGGATGCACTCGCAGGGAGGTGCACCATGTGAGGGGATCTAGCCAAGTTCATCAAATTGGAAGGCAGTCAGCAGCAGGGCTCCTGTGATGGGACCTTCTAGGTTCAGGCCAGTGGGGAACAAACCCCAGCAGTTCCAGTTCAGATCATCAAGTCCTCGTCCCTTTTTTATGAGCCCATGACCGAAGTGTTTTTCTTGTGTAGGTTTTGGGCGCATTAAGAGTCGGTGCTCGACCCGAGCTCAGTACGGTTGAGGTGGGCAGGTTCAGCGCCCACCTCAGCAGAACCAGTTGCCGGCGAGGCCCTTCCAATAGTGGTAGGACCATGCTCCCCCGAGGACAGACTATGCAGGAGGGGGCCAACCTCAGGGTGCTCCTTAGGGACCTCGACCAGGGAGTGGTCGGGGAGGTGGATGACATCAGAGAGGCAGAGGAGCTGGGTGTGGAAAGTTCCATGCAACAGTGTTGGCAGCTCCAGAAGGACCAGAGGTGGTGCGAGGTACGATTTGTTTGTTCAGCACAATCGTTTCTACTTTGTTTGATTTGGGAGATCTGCACTCCTTTGTTACACCTGGTATAGCCCATGCTTTGGGACTAGACGTAGAGCGACATTCCGTACCACTGGTGCTGAGTACACTATTTGGAGGCCAGACCAGCATATCTTGTGTTTTCCGGGTATGTGGGGTGACTTTGGGACCACATCGATCTAGTGGGGACCTTCTTCTGTAATAGATGCAGCCATATGATGTCATCCTAGGAATCGACTGGTTGTTTTCTATTAGTACCATTATTGACTGCTTCCGAAGAAGAGTCATGTTCTCCGATGTGGACTGGCAGCGTGTAGCTTTTGTTGGTGAGAGGAGCTATCAGGTGGGATGTCGGTGTATGGAGCCTCTCCTTTCTTTGGTAGGTAGGTTATCCGTGGTTCCAGCTGATGCAGAGATGATGGATGTCCCATAGGTTGTTGGGGAGTTCCTCGATGTTTTTCTCGAGGTGGTTGTGACTCTACCCCCCCCCCCCAATGTGACGTTGTGTTCGGGATAGACTTATAGACTGGTGCCCATCCGATTTCGATGGCCCCTTATTGGATGGAACCTTCAGAGTTGCAAGAGTTGCGGATCCAGATTGTCGACCTGATGGAGAAGGGTTTTTTTCGACCCAGCGTGTCGCCATGGGGTGCTCTAGTATGGTTCGTGAAGAAGGAAGATGGTGGTCTCAGGTTATGCATAGACTACCGAAGGTTGAATGAGGTAACAGTCAAGAACTGTTACCCCCTTCCAAGTATAGATGATCTCTTCGACCAGCTGAGGGGAGCAGGTTGGTTTTCTAATATAGATATACGATCTAAATATCATCAGGTGAGGGTTAAGGATAGTAAAATCTCGAAGACGAATATCAGGTGCAGGTATGGGCACTTCGAGTTTGTAGTGATTCCGTTTGGAGTAATGAATACACTAGCTGTGTTCATGGGACTTATGAACATTGTCTTCTGAGAGTTTCTGGACCAGTTCATCGTTGTGTTTATCGATGACATCCAGATATACTCAAGATCAGAGGAGGAGCACGTTGAGCATCTCAGGGCTGTCTTGGAAGTCCTTCGACACCACCATCATTATGGGAAATTGTTGAAGTGTAAGTCCTTGATACAAGAAGTACACTTCCTTGGGCACGTAGTGTCTCATAATAGAGTGTTAGTGGACCCGTCAAATGTGGAGTCAGTTTTTTCTTGGGTAGTACCCAAGATCGTGGAAGAAGTTCATATTTTCCTGGGGTTAGTAGGTTACTATCGGAAGTTCGTTTCAGACTTCTCTCGAGTTGTCACTTCATTGACAGCTTTGACTAGGAAGAACCAGGTATTCATATGAAGCGAGCAGTGCCAAAAATCTTTTGACTACCTGAAGGAGATGTTGGTCAGTGCTCTAGTACTCAGGTTTCCAGATTAAGGGTTATTGTATGAGGTGTTTTGTGATGCTTCTGGCCTTGGTTTGGGTTGCGTACTGATGTAGAAGATTGGTGTGATCTGTTATGGGTCTAGGCAATTGCCCCCTCACGAGCGTAACTATGCCACCCATGACCGGGGGCTTCTAGCGGTAGTGTTCGCACTGAAGTTTTGGTGACATTACCTATTTGAGGAGCGCTTTGTGGTCTTCTCATATCACAAGAGCTTGCGTTATATCTTCTCTCAGCGTGACCTAAACTTGCGGCAGCAAAGATGGGTCGAGTTTCTCTAAGACTATGACTTTGAGATCTCTTACACTAATGGTAAGGGCAACGTTGTGGCTGATGCCCTGAGTAGGAAGTCACATAAGGAAGTGCTTCGGGAATCCACTGATGCTTGGAAAGCAATGGGAGAGTTGGCCGCCTTGCACTTGGATTCAAGGGTAGAATGTGTTAGAGGCCGTTTGTTTCATATGACAGTGAAATCCTCCTTGTTGCTGTAGGTGGAAGAGTATCAGTGGGGGGACTCTGAGGCGGATGTAATATGGGATCGTGTCGATCAGGGAAACACATCATATGGATGGTTAGAGGATAGCCGACATCGGATGCTTTTCCATGGAAGGATGATTGTTCCGGATGCGATGCGTGAGGGAGTTCTCTATGAGTTCCATAGCTCAGCCTTGGTGGTACATCCGGGAGTTTTAAAAATTTACTGAGGCCTGAGGGGACAATTTTGGTGGCCCGGGGTGAAATGGTAAGTGGTGGATTTTGTGACTAAATTCTTAGTGTGTCAGCAAGTAAAGGTTGAACACCGTGTTCTTAGTGGTTTGTTGCATCCTTTAGATGTCCCCGAGTGGAAGTGGGATGACATCTAAATGGACTTTGTCATGGGACTACCCAGAGCTCAGGGTGGTTATGATGCTATCTGGGTGGTGGTGGATCATCTGAAGAAATCATCTAACTTCTTAGAAATTAAGGAGTCGGGACTGGTGACTACCTTATCACAGAGGTACGTAGACAAGGTGGTGTGTTTGCATGGGGTTCCGAAGACTATCGTCTCAGACCAGGATACTCAGTTTACCTCATGAGTCTGGAGGGGGTTAAAGTATGCTTTTGTCACCTAGCTATGCCTTAGCACTAATTTCCACCCCCAGACCGACGGGCAGATAGAGAAGACTATCTAGATGTTGGAGGACATGTTGCAAGCATGCGTTCTATATTTCAGAGGTTCATGGGTATGACACTTGCCTTTAGTAGAGTTTCCCTACAACAACAGCTTCCACTCTACTATTGGAATGGCACCATTTGAGTCTTTTTATGGAAGACCATGTCGTTCACCCATTTTCTGGGATGAGGTTGGTGAGACTGGTGCTCTTGGGCCAGAGGTAGTACAGAGAACCACAGAGAAAGTTCAACTTGTGCGTGAGAGGATGAAAGCGGCTCGGGACCGACAGAAGTCTTATGTTGATCGTCGGAGGAGGCCTTTGGAGTTCGAGGTGGGAGACCATGTGTTCTTGAAGGTTTCCCCTCGACGGGGGCAGCGGAGGTTTGGGAAAGGGAGAAAGCTCTCTCCTAGTTTCATCGGACATTTTGTGGTGCTGAGGCGAGTCGGCGAGGTGGCATATTAGCTAGCCCTGTCACCTCAGTTGGAGAAGGTTCATGACGTCTTCCACATCTCCCAGCTACGTTGATACTTACACGATGACTCTCACATTATCGACTGGGGAGAGTTAGATATGGGAGACGACAGGACCTTTGAGGAACGACCAATTAGAATTGAGGATTGTAAAGAGAAGGTGCACTGTGGATGAACCATTCCTTTGGTTCATGTGTTGTGGAGACATGGAGGCCTCGAGGAGAGCACTTGGAAGAGAGAGGCTCAGATGAATGCTTAGTACCCAGAGTTGTTTTGACTTGTGTTTTCTTTGATCTTCTGAGAATTGTTTTGATGTTATACTTTTTACCTTTGATATATGGAATTCTTGGCTTGTCGGTTATGAGACCTTTTGTTTCCTTTTTCTATGGAAGTGTGTAACATGTCCGGATGTGTGGGAAAAAGTAAGAAACCTGATCCTTAATCGAGACACATTAATTCAGATGCAATTGAACCCGTGCGGGCGAGTCAGTGCCTCGTAAACCAGATAATATCTTGACATAGGAGAAGAAATTCCTAACACATATGATTAGGGTTGTTGAATGTCTTCCTGTTATAACGAGGGACCTAAGAGGTATCTTGTTGGGTTCATCTGGGTTGGATTTTTAATTCTCAGGGATGATAATGTTTTAAGAGGTATCTGATGTAATGGCTCGGACCTCTCTGGCCCATTCCTTTGTCAAAAAGATGGTCATGAAGTGTTCAGGAGGGTAAAAATGACTTTTCTCAAACTTTTCATATTTTTGAATCTACACGCCGTGTAGTGTGAGTACACGTCGTGTAACCCATCACCGGGTATACCCCGTGTTGAAGGCCGTTTCCTTTCCATGTGAAATAAATGGGAACATGCCATGTACCCCATACTACACATCGTGTTGTCCCTCCCCACGTACACGATACTGTCAAACTGTGTGTTGACTAGTCAATGGTCGTGTGTTGTGTTGGAGTCATGTCCTTACTGTGCGAAATAAATGAGTACGCATCGTGTAGCCAATACTACATGCCGTATAGCCCCTCCCTGCGTATGCGTTACCTTAAAATCGTGTGTCGACTAGTCAACAGCCGCGTGCCGCGTTGAAGGCCATGTTGGAAGCCGCATGGTGACGGTGTGAAATGGATGAGTACATGCCGTGTACCATAAATTACACGCCGTGTACTTTTGTTTTTCTCACCTATAAAATAATGAGTCCCCTCTTCCATTTCTACTCACCCCTCTCCTCCCCATTCCTCTGAGTAGAGCACTCCCAAGAGACTCAAAGGCTCGTTTTCTTCCATAACTTCTTCGTTCGAGCTCTGATTTATGATCCATCAGCAGCCACGAGATTGTAACGACGACGCGGAAAATCTGAGCTTGGATCTGTTGTCTTTCCTTCAGCCTTTCCTTTCCAACTTCCACCCGAGGAGGTTTTTCTAGGATTTGACAGATGTGATGGATGCCGATGGACGTCTTATAAAGTTAATTCAGGGGAGCGTTTTTATCAGAACCTATTGAGGTAGGGATCCTACCTTCATCTCTCTAAATCATGCATCATGCGAGTTGGGTGTCCTCTTGTTTACGTGAAACAATTTTGAACCGTTTTTTATAAAGATAATAAATGGATTATATAATTTGGATGGGAAGTTTGTGATTTCAGTTATATTATTTATATCTTGTGATATTATGTTGTGAATTGAATAGGATTATGCCTACTGAAAAGCACGGTCGTTGGGGGCCTTTTCTTGTGCAATTAAATGTTTCCCTATCTTTTTATATCATTTTTTTTTGTGAATGGAATTTTTTTGAATGTGGAATTTGGTTAATCACTTAAAGTTGGCTGATTTAAAATCTGAAACCATTGTGTGATCACCCCGGTGGAACAAAATGGAATAATTAACATGTGGGGATTGGCTTCGATACGGGGCATGTGATGGGGGTGTTTTTGTGGGTTGTTGTGGATCGGGTGAGCAATGGGGATGTGGATGGATTGGTTGTGTATTGTTGTGAATTATATGTTTGTGATAGGAAGTGGGGTGCGATAAATTGTGTCAAGGGGTGATGATGTATGATGTGGTTGTGGTTATGGGGTTTGGCATCGGGGCTGCAGGGATGGGTTCGAATGTGAACGAACTTTGGGGTGTGATTAATAAATAAAATGTGGAAGATCTCATTAATGGTGGGGCTTGGTAATGGAACGAGAATAATAATCAATGGGGTAGGTTGGTTAATAAGAGGGACATGGTTGTGTTGCTTGTGTTTTCATAACTTGATTTGTGTATGGTAGGGATATTCTTTACGAACGATTGATATGGTTGGCTGTGAATAGTTTCCTAGTAGTTAAGGAACTAATAAGCTGATTCTGTTGAAACGTGAAAACCTAAATGGGGTTGGGGTTGTTTGTTTTATGCATATTTCGTAGTAGTAGTGCTGAGGCACGTCCCCCGTTCTCTGATTAGAGGCCATAGTTTGGGTTGAGTGTTGTGCATATATATATATATATATATATATATATATATATATGTATCTTTGTGTTTTATCGCACCCCAACCATGTTGAGCACTTAGTGTCGAACACTCCAATTTCATGGGAGAGGGTGTTTTCCCAATAGCTACTAGCTCTTTCCACCTCCTTCTTCCATAGGCTATGATGGCTTGAGGCGACCTTACACCCAAGACTATTCGGGTAGGTTTCGATTGGGGTGGGTTTAGCCCAAGACTCTTCGTGCAGGTTTTACTGTTTCCCAAGCATCTTCGGGATGAGGCCCAGGTGTGTGCGTGCAGGATATGGGGTTCATGGGGCCCATGTGTGTGGGGGCGGGATATGTGGTTGTGAGGCTTAGGTGTGTGCGGGTGGGATACGGGATTGTGAGGCCCAGGTGTGTGCGGGATAGATGCATGGTTGTGAGGCTCAGGTGTGTGCGAGCGGGATATGAGGATCTTGAGGCCCAGGTGTGTGCGAGCGGGAAGAGTGTGGTACTGTCAGGACGTTTGCCGTTAGGAATATCAGCTAACTAGTGGAAAATGGTGCAGGGTACCCAATAATATTGTTCTTATATACTACTACCCACTGTGATTGTGTTTTTCGTTAGTGTGGCTAGTGAGGTTGGGTGGATAGAATACCTTGCTAGGATTATTCTGTTGTTCTCACGGGACATTAGGATGTCTCCCCACTTGTTCAAAAGAACATTAGGTTTCCCTAATGAGTATACTTGTATTCTCACCCTACGTTTACTTTCAGGATTCTAGGAGGACTACCAAGGCCGTGCGAGACCCTACTAGTTGGGATAGTTGGAGTTGTTGTAGTTGTTGTACTCTTTTTTCTTTTGGTATTGTACTTTTGAGCTTTCTTGTACTTGTGCCTTGTTTTAAAACTATTTAAACATGCATGTGGGATTGTTTTGGTTTTATTTCTATACACTTGTTCTTTTCCTTTTTGGTGGTTGACTTGTCCTATTTCTCGATCTTAAATAATAAAAAGTGTAATGCCTCCCATATTTCTGAAAACTCATACCCTTGGTGCTAGTCGCCACCCCGTGGCCTACTGGAGGCGGGACTCAGGGGTCATTATGTCCCTTTCACAATTTCCAGCTCAGGAGGGGCATCATTGGTGGGAGGGGGTTGTGACACATAACCCCCAACCTCCCATGGCTTGGTACCTTCTCTATTAAGAAGACCATTAATCATTCAACTCAAATTTCAACAACATAACTAATGAATTTTCTAACTCACCACACCCAATAATAAATGGGAACACCATCCAACATTGGGATCTATACTTTCCATTGAATAAAGATAGAATCGACATGAACCCTCCATCCATATACAAACTAAAGATAACTTGTTTCTTCCTTAAACAATCATTCATCCAGAAAACACACTTCCCATTCGAAAACATTAACTAGATTTTGATGACAACCCACCAAATCCAATATATTTACCAAACTATGTGAGTAAATCCTTATCCAACTTGTCCAATTAAATCCCAATATTCACTATTTGCATGTAAAAACATATCTTGGCCATGATTACATCTCACATAATTAATACCACCATCTTCGAATGCACGCACTAAAGTATACTGGAAAATCTTGTGAAACTCCACCATTAGGGTCCCCACAATGACCAAAACATTCTTCCTGCTCTATAGTACCAATTAGTACATCCACTAAAAAATAAACCTCAACTTTATTTAGAAACACCCTGGGCCCAAGGGCAATGCTCAGCCCCATCAACCACAACATCCAATGTCCACCGGGACATCCAATGGAATCCAGAAATGGACCTCACATGTTCATCATTTGTATTTGTCTATAACCATTTCCATCCAATAATTTTCATACACATATAAGACTGATAAACTTCTCCCCAGCTTAGGATGGTCATTGTTATCTCTTTCCTCATGAAAGTCTAACCATGATGTGTTATGTTCCAATAATTGTATATCCAAAAGTTTTAAGGGCCATCTTCCCCCAAATTGGTCAAAATCTAGACAAAATAACCATTCCCCATATAATATTCCAGGAATGGAAGCATCACTATTTACATTATTGAAAAAACCCCATGAAACTTACGTGGGGTTGGATGTTGCTGCACCACCCACTACAGTGTATCACATTAAAAATTCTCAAAGGTAGAATCCTCCAAGAGGGACCTTCATCCCACTAGAATAAAAAATTATATATTTTTTAATATATACAAATTCCTCTCAGTGTGCTCTGATTGATATCATGATATGGTTCTTGTTATCCTTGATTTTAGAAGTACACCGAGATGTCCCAAAAAAATACCACCAAAACTAATCCACCACTGATAGCACCGCCCACTGTGGGACATATTAACTATTGAAAATTCCCGACCTTCACATTATATATGAATATGTACCAAGAAATCATGAACATTACATTATTTAACAAAAATTACCACCACACAACTTGAGGTCATCTAACATTACCCTAGTGACACACATTGTAAAAAATACAATTCATCATGTTAATCAAAAACAAAATGTTCTATAATGTAACATGTGAATCCCATATTTATCTCATCGAAATAATTTTTTTTATACAAAGTCAGATATCAACATTTCCCAAATGGAATTTTACCTTCACATTGCATTCCTAAACATGGACCTCATCAGAACCCTCAAAGTCATCCACTATTATACTACCACTATCTGAACCCAACTCTAATTTAACACCCCCATGATTTAATTATATAACAATTATTTTTATTATTTTTAGTATATAATGTGTTTTAGTGATGTTTGGTAGGTTTTATAATAATATAAGAATGTTTTTAAAATTTTATAAGGGTTAACGGTTGGTGCATGGATAGTGGAAACTGTGAAACTTCCCTAAGAAATTGTGCACTCTCAGACAAGGGCTATAGAGAAGGCACACGAGTAGGCACATGGTTTTTTCAAACTGTGTAGCTACCTTGGAGAAACAATGAAACTTGAGAAAGTGGAATTTGGAATGGTTTGGTATCCATGAAATCCAACCATGTGAGATTATTTCTTGAGACAAAATGTGGCACACAATTAGTGCATGGTCTGCATAACCATAGGACTAACCATGAAGGGGTTAAAACTAGATCCATAAAAAGTGGATGTAGGTTTGGATTAATTTTTGACCCTCTTTTTTTCTCCAAGCTTATACTAACATGTTATTTCCTAATCTCTATGTCTGGGAAACACTTATTCATAGATTTTAAGCATTTTTATGATGTTTCTTAGTGTTTTGAAACACAACTTTCATGGAAAGTCCTCGTTTATGGTTGTCTTTCTTAGTTTTCCTTAGATCTAAAATTCCCTCTATCTCTCTCTATCTCTATTTTCTATATATATTTCAAATTTGGAAATATATATATATAACATAGTTTATTAAAGGTATTATTAGATTTGTAATTTTTAATGGTAGTGGTGGAGATTCAAGGTGGGTATTTGTAGTTTCAATCTGTTTATGTGTATGTTTTTATTTCGTTCACTGTGTTTACCATAAAAATGACATAGGTGGTTTCAATCTTCACAAATATATTTATAACATGAAGAATTATTTTAAAATTAATCGGTTTTCTTGATATTTATTTCTAAGTATCTATGAAATGTTTGTTAATTTTTTCTTCAGTGACAGTTTGAGGAACATGTGAAATTTTTGTGAAAAATGATTTTTCCATTGATTTAAAAATGACGATTTTATTATCCATTTCCTGATTAAATTTATTAAATATTTTTATGGAATGTTTTTATATAAAAAATGTTATTTATTGAAATGGATTAGGGTCCCTTGTGTTTGGATTGAGTTTGGAAGGGTACTGTGATGTGCATTCATATTAATTAAGAAGGATAAGGGTGTCAAGTACCCCCATCAAAAGGATGAGAACAATATGTTAATTGAGTACTCCATAAAAGTTGTTCACTATGTGTTAACATATTAAAAATATGATTCACCAATCACCAGTAGAGGAAGGTCTATGGTTTCATTCGTGGATGGATGTGTGGATATGTATAATGGAATGGATTGTTCCTGAATGAGTTTTGTGAAATGGTTTTAGAATTGTTTTTGGTTTCCCTCCTTGGAACATGATGTTGTTTTGTGAAAACTTATTGGATATGGTGAATGTTTAAATTATAATATATAATGTTTGTAAATTGTATTATATAAGCTATTTTATATAAATGTACAAGCATGTTCTATCCCATTGGTGTTAGTATGTAGGCAATATGGGAAAGACCTACAGAGTTTCAATACTCATCCCTTCTTTGGAACATTGATGATTTTACAGATTTCATATATTTAGAAATTGGAAAAGGTACATTTTCACACTTCTTTAGTTGTTCTTAGTGATACATGGGCTATTATGTTGATATTGGAGCATAGAAGATGTTAGATATTTGGAGTTTGTTGTAATTTTTGAGTTGTTTGTTTTGTGTTCCATTGTGTACATTGATGTTTTTATTACTCTATGGTACTCATGGTATTTGTAATTGATATAAATGTTTTTATTTGAGTTTTCATTCATTTATATCATGTTTTTTGTAGTATATTATCTGTTAGGGATTGTTTAGTTGGTTGTTTCATTTTCAAATGGAAAATCATCCCCCAATTGTAAATGAAACCAATGGATTTTTTCCCTCATTTAGACACATAGGGATATCTCATAATAAAATTTAATTCTCCCCTTCATTCTCATGAAAATTATAATATGATGGATGTTACAAGTTGTATCAGTCTTTGTCCTTCCAATACTTTTTTTAGAAAAGTGTTCTTCAGTTCTGTCAATCTTAGAGTTGATATTCATTATGTTTTATTTCTTTTGTCCGGTTGGTATAATAGAGTATTATTATAATTACTTGAAAAATATATCATAAAAATACATATATAACCATTTTAAACTAAACATGAAGTTACCATAAAGTTGGATAAATAAGTATTTCTAAGACACTCATAGGATTGGAAATATAATTCTCATGGTTTTATCCAATGAGAAGAGTATGAAATGATTTAGAAAATGAAATCACAGAAGGATATTATATTTTATTTTTAATAATTATTTATTATTTAAGGAAATTGTATTTTTTATGAAAAATGATGAATTCGTTTAAATGAAGCACATTGGAGGGGGAATAATTTTGGTAGTTTGAAAATGGATTGAATTTCAAATGTAGTATTAAATTTTTCAAAAAATAATAAACATGCTAAATGTTGATTTTGGAAATAATTTTTGTGCTATAATGATGTGATAGTTTTTAAAATTTAAGACTTATAATATTAGGGAGTGGGACTTATGATGTTTTTTTGTATAGAAAATTGAACCAGATAAGTGACTTAGATACCTACTGGAGGAAGCTGATGAAAATACAATTTCACCTAAAATACTGGTGAACCAAAATATGGTTCAGAATATAGTCCATGGTTTTAAAGCTGTGGATCTAGGGAATAGGAGTGATAATCCAAGAAATTTTTTTCATTCAGTCTATTTCTAAAAGAAGAATCCACCCATCCTTTTAGCTAGATCAAAACCATTGATAGTATAGGTGTGGCTGAACATTATGAATCATATTACATATTAAATTGGAAAACCATCAGATTTGATAGTCTAGCTGGAGATTTATATGATGGATGGACTTGCAAACCAATGGTAGGATTTACTAGTTCATGACAAATCGGACCATTCCAAGAATGTGAGAATTTTTTGGAATTATTCCACAGATAATTCTATCCTCACAAGTTCACAATTTAAAGAACAATGATATGCTTCATCTAGAAGTAGTAATGTCAGTTTTTGATAGAGTACGAAGATAAATTCATGAATTTAGTGAACTCTACACATATGGTTTCTAATATTTAATCTTTGAAGGAAAACATCTTTTAATTAGTGATAAGGCAGGAGATTATCTCGATGATTTATATGATCTATATCAAGGTCTATATAGAGATTGTCAATATAGAAATAGAGGATGAATGGGACATCTCAGGATATATGGTAGGAGGATGTATGGTGATACTTATAAGGAATTATGAGAACCCCAATTCTATGATCAAGTAGAAGAGGGTCACCTATTTCAAAGGTGGAATTACGAATCACAATCAGATAGTTGGATTAGTAAACCTTCCTCCACAGTCAAAGAGAATAACTATATGTTTCTAATGTGGTTAACTTGACCAAACTAAGATAGCATGTATGAAACAACATAGATTGTGTAACAATTACAATAATATGGGGAATCTTCACTAATATTGTCGAAGTGTTCCAAGGACAGTTTCAAGAAGCATTTCCAATGTCATAGGCATTGTATTATTTGATGATATAAATACAATATAATCAATCCTATCAGAAAAACAGATATTTTCAGGGGGATTATTGGAATCCCATGAATCCTTAGGTAGTGAAATCTCAATATAGAAATCTAGAACAAAGGGATATGAGAAATCAAATATTAAGAGTTGTGTAGGTTATTGGTGATGATCTCTCTGGATAATCAATTGTGTGCCGTAAAATTCTTTTGAATTATTCCCATACACATTTTTTATATGGGCGAATCCCATATATTTGTTTCATCTCATGCAATTTACATGCTATGTTTAATAGTAGAGATTATTACTTCTTTGATAAAACATAAAAATCCCCTTGGATAAAGAAAATGACAAGGATTTATGCATTGAGAATGTTATATAATTGTTGATAGAGCTAAGATAAAATTTGATTTCTCTACGATGGTTATTTATGTCTATAATATAATCATGGGTATTGAATTGTTAATAATTTTCAATAATCGAATCAACTATTATACATGAAAGGTCAGTTTCATAACTAAAGATGGAATCGAGTATCTCTTTCAAGGAGGCTAGAAAGTAAGGGCATACGAAACTGGCTATTTGGAAGTAGTAGTTGGAAGAATCTCATACAAGATTAGGGATCTGGAATTCCCATCAATGGAAGATATTAGGAATGGTAGTTTTATAGTAGTGATAGATTGGTTTACTAATGTTTTCCGAATAATTTCGTAGGTCACCACTTGTAAGGTAAATTGAGTTTATGATTGTTCTTCTACCAATAACCATTAATATTTACCTTCCACATTATAGGATTTCAAAAATAGAGTAATAGGAATCAAAAGTGTAGTTTGATGTCTTGAATGAAAAGGTTTTATTCAGCTAAGAACTTCTCTGTGGAAAAAACTAGCCTTATTTGTGATAAAGGTGGGAGAAAATCTATGGTTGTGCATGGATTATCATATGCTTGGTCAGTTTAAAAAAATGAATATATATCCACTTCAATGTATTGATGATATTTTTGATCATTTAATGAGTGATCAGTGGTTCTATAAAATTTAATTGGGATCAAGATATCAACAATTAGGGGTTTAGAAAATGGTTATTCCCAAGACAACATCCAAAACTAGGTTCAACTATTATGATTATGTGGCAGTGACTTTCGGTCCTATGAATAAACCAGCTGTTTTTATTGCATTAATGAATAATATATCTCAGAAATATCAATATTTTTTGTATTGGGGTTTGTGGATGAGATATTATGGTATTAAAGGAAAATTCATGTTCATGATAAATACGTGGAGATAATGCTCAGAATCTTGAGAGATCATTGGTGGAATAATAATATATTAAAGATCAATTGTTTAATTAAATAGGTAAGTTTCATTGTCCATGTAATATCTTAGAATAGAGTTTCTATGGATCAAAAAAATATAGAAGTTGTTATTAGTTTCCAACCACCGAAGTATTTATTTGATATACATAGTTTCAATGGGGTAGCCGATTATTACTAAGGATTTGTTCACGATATTTCATGACTAGCCTCACTGATTTTATATTTTAAAATGAAAAAAGTGTCTTTCTAATTGACCAAGGAATATCAGAAATATTTTAATGAGATAAATGTTCACCTTACATCCGCACCAATGCTGATTTTTCCTAGAATCAGGAAACATGTATGTTGTTTATTGTTATGTTTTAAGATCTGGGCTGGGATGAATTTTCTTGAAATGATATCATGCTGTTTCTTATGGATGAAGGAAGATAAAATTGAAAGTTATTAACTAATAAAAAAATAATTTGGAGTTAGCATTCGGTGTCTATGCATTGAATAATTGGCATCATAACCTAACTAGTGTGAAATTTATGATGTTTAGAGATCTTAAAATCATGGAACATATTTTATCATAAAAGGAATTGAATCAGAGACAAACAAAATAGATAGAGTATCTTTAAATGTTTTCCATACCTTGATGTAAACATTGAGTAAAGGAAATACAGTGGTAGGTTCATTATTTATAATTCTATTTGTATTTGGAAAAAGATGCTTTAGATGAGATGTTGATAATTTTAGTCCCAGACAACATGTACCTGGAATGTTACGACCCAGGTAAAATTGAAACATTATTTCTAGTTTCTTTTGTTCCTGATTTGTAGGATATCGTTAAATAGGTGCATTCATCCACTACGGAATGTGTGGATATGATGTCCAAACTCAATGGTAGGAGGCCATTGTGGTATGGAAGATAGATGGGTGTTTAGTGTTCAAGTTCAAAAAATTAGATGCTCGTACGTATTGCTTGTTAAGATCAACTTCTTCATGATAACAAAATTTAACGATGATTTCCTAATCATGGAATATAAATATGAAGAAGCCTTCAAAATCATTATTTTGGAGGATTAGTATGAAAAGGTAGGTGACTATGTTTTTTTGAGATTCATAACTTGTCAGAAAGTTATGGAAGAGCATCAGTGTCCATAAGGTGTGTTATAGTCTTTATCTAGTCCTATTTGTATGTAGAGATTATAGGGTTGTATTTTGTAAGAGGTCCCACTAGAATTATTTAGAATCATGATGCCATATGGATGATCATTGGCTCTTTTCATTCCTATTACTGAATCTCATATAGTAGATGGCTTTTCAAAAACCGATATTCGAGATGTTTTAAAGAGGCATGACATGCTCATTTCAATCATATCAGATAAAGGTCTAATGATTTCATTTCATTTATTGAAATAATAAATGAAATTCATTGGGAATTATTTAACTATGAGTATGTTTTACAATCCTTATACAAATAGCCAATCTGAAATAATGATTCAAATTTTGGAATAAATGGTGTGGTCTTGTGTAATGTATTTTTAAAACTCATGGGAAGATCATCTACTATTATTGGAGTTCTTTTATAACAATAGCTATTAATCCTTGATACATGTGGATCATTTTGATTAGTTTTATGGGATTCCTCGTCATTCTCCACTTTTTTTGTGGAAACAGTTGGGATATCCCTAGTTGGGCCAAGCCTTGTCCATGATACAATGGAGTTGATTCAATTAATCATTAAATGAATGGAGATGGATCATAATCATTATAAATATTAAAATGATCATCATCGATGACTATTGTCATTCGTGGGGGGTCATCACTTGTTCTTAAGAATCTGTATAAGTATTGGACATCACTGGTTTTAGAATAAGTGTGTGTTTTCTCCTTGATACATAAGACCTTTTTGAGAAACTGGATCATTCTAGTCAGGTAAAATATCACCTATATTTTTCACCACATTATAGTGAAGAGTGCAGAGAATAATTTTTTCCATGTATCTTAGTTGGAAATCAATCATCTTGATCCGAATGATGGGATTCAATGGTATAACCTTATCCCTGATCAGGATTCTTCATTAGAGCACATACCTGTGAAGATTTTTAATATGCAAGAGAATGTATTTCTTTAAAAAATCATTGGTATTGTGTGGGATTTTTGGAAACATAATTTGTATTAGGAAGAGACTTGGGAAAGAGATAATAAAATGAAGGATAAATGGAAGGAACTATTTCTGAGAAATGATGGATATCTATTTTTGGTGACTAAATAACCAATGGTTTAGAGAATATTGCACCACTTTTTTCGAGTAAGTAACTCTTAATATATGTATTTTTAATATATAAAGTGTATTAGTGATGTTTGGGAGGGTCTGACATAATATTGGAATCATTAGGGGGAGTTTATAAGTTTTCCCTATTGGTGCATGATTATTTGAAATTTTTCATCCTCCCAAAGAAAATTATGCACTATGATACAAGTGCTAAAGAGAATGTGCACAAGTAGGTGTATGGTTTGTTCAAACCAAGAAACGACCTTAGAGAAATTGATTAACTTGAGATAGTGGGATTTGGCATGGTTATCGAACAATTTGGAAACATGTGATCTACCTGTGTGTGGTTTAAAATTGAGAAAAAATGCAGTGCATGGTTAGCATACAATTTTCCTAACAGTGTGACTAAGAGTTCACAATTTAAAAACTAGATCCACAAAAAGTTTATCTAAGTATGTAATAAGGTGTGACACCTCATTATTTCCCCAAACTAACCCTAACTCATTATTCTGCCATCTCTATGTCTAGGGAATCCTTACCCATCCATTTGGAAGCTATCCAAAGGCATTTCATGGTGATTTGAATCCCAACTATCATAGTAAGTCATATTTTATGGTTGTTTTCATGGGTTTTCCTTATATATACATCTTACTCCAACATATAATATTAGTTCTACATCTATAATGGAAATATATTTAAAAGGTATTTCATTCCTCCTATTATTAGATTTTTCATTTTAATGATTGGGGAGGATATCTTAGGTGGGTTTTTGGAGTTTCAAGCCATTTTTGTGGATGTTTTCTTGTCATTTTCAATCTTATCTATAAAACCCAATGTATGTGGATTTAATAAATAATCCTCTATTTAGAATATGAAGCATTAGTTTCAAATTAATTATTTTTCATGAAATTTATTGTGAATCCACTATACAATTGTTTTTATAAAAACTATCTTTAGTGGTAGTTTGTGTAATGTGTGGACTTAATGTGTTAAATACATTGTGGATATTTTTTAAATTGGTGATTTAAAATCATTTAATTGATTAAATTTAAGTAAAAGTTTTTATCTATTTGTTTTCAATTTTTTTTATTGGAATGGATTTTGAACACTTGGTTTTGGCCTGGGTTAGGCATGGTTGTGTGGTCTGTGTTCATATTCATTAGGATGGATAAAGGTGTGACGTACCCCCATAAAATGGTTGGGATGGATATGGTAATGAACCATCAAAGTGGTTCACTAAGTGAATTATTAGTGAAATAATAAATCACCACATTATAGTATAGGGAGGTCCATGGTTGCATGAACGGTTCGATGTGTGGATTTTTTCAATGGAATGGATTATGCCAATATGTGGTTTCTGAAATCGTTTTAGAGCATTGTGTGGTTTAATAACTCTGAAAAATATATTGTTTTCCGAAAAATTCATGGTTACGGTAACTATTTCTATAATTAGATAAATTTTTTGAAAAAAATTTATGTAATGTTTTTTATATAACATTTCTAACATGTTTAATCCTAGTTTCATGTGTAGGAATGTCATTTGCAGAAAACTTCTTAAGTTTTATTACTCACCCATTATTTAGATATTTTGTTATTTTACTGATATAATTTTACAAGTTACTATAAAATAAAATGTATCACACTTCTCTAGTTGTTCTTAGTGATACTTGGGCCATTTATTACACATTAGAGCAAGGATCATGTTGGTGATTTGAAGATTGTGGTCATGTTGGAATTGTTGGTTTTGTCTACACTGTGTAATTTTATTTTTTTTCTTATGTTTTGGTACACATGGTAGTTTGTAATTATAAAAATGCGTTTTTATTGAATTTTCTTTCATTTATATAATTTATCATTAACTATTTTATTTGTAATGGATTGTTTGGTTGTTTTTTTTGTTTTCAAATTTAAAACTGTCCCCCAATTGAAAATGAAACCCTTATCATTAATTTTCTGTATTTTACATCTTGGAAAGTTTTCCTAAGTCATTGTAATGTCCACCCACCTTCTTTAGATAATAATTTGATGATAGATGTTACATCTAGTTTTCATTTGACATAAATAATTGAATATTGGTCCAAATTATATCATACCCAACTAACCATGCATCTTGGTCTGTCATACTCAATGGAATCATGTAATCTTAATTTCTCGACTCAAAACCCCAACCCCTCACATAAAAAAGATCTACTACATGACCACCCATCATCCTTGGTGTCACGTACAAAACATAGTCGTCAATATATGATATGGCCACCTCTAGATATTCTGCCAAAATTCTAAACTGATTTGTCCATTAAGGACTATCAAAATAGATGGGTCAGACTCCTAAAGGATCTTTCCTCTTCCAAAAAAAACTTTTCTACTACCAAAAGTACGTAGGTGCTCCATGAAAAAGTAAAATTAAGATAACCATAAACTATGTACCAAAAATCGATGGCCCACACCAAATATCTATTTCACCTATGACGCACTCACCCATGATTCACATTTTGAGGAACCTGCTGCATCATGCTGAATTCCCTCACGTTTACCCATAATTTTAATAAACTACCATCACATAACCACAACTGAAGTTATATCTTCAAAACCATTGACTAAAACACTTGGATGCCTACTTGAAACGTGAACTAGATAACACTCTTTTGCATGTCACTGAAAAAATGAACACCTCCACCTATGCAACATGCACTACAAAAACAAACAACCCAACTGAACTCTCTCACATGTCATCATTGAAGATTAAAAAATACCAATATCTTAAACTTGATCCATGTCTTGCAAAGGTTCCAAGATCTCCCTCTTTGCCCTTCCCATCAAACCCCGACAAGTCATATGTCATAGTGGAACTGCTACAACCATTTTGGAACATAATTCATTTAATGAAATATGAGTCCATTTACTCTAGGTCCCACCCTAAAAGATACTTGAAAACGCATAATGGCACCACAAAAAGACCCAATCAAGGGTCAAATACCGAAGATATATGTTCCCAGCCAATATTTTTCACCATAGACACATTTTCATATTAATTTTTACATCATCAAGGTAAAAACCTAGACAAATGAACAATAAGAAACATTCCACTATTCAGTGCAACCAACCCCATTAAGTCTGTACAACCCCTAACCCAATGTCTAAAAAATACAACACTCTCATTGTGCATAACTCCATTAAAATTTCCCAACAAAAAATATAAGGGACATTAACCATTGGTGTTCAATAAATCCCCATAATTACCACTTCCACATTAATTAACATTAAAAATTTAATGAAAATGGTAATTCACAACTCAAACATCCTATTTTAAAATCACAAGGACTATAGTTACCAAAACATTTCATAAACCGATCATTTAAAAAATATGTTCATTAGTCTATTGCATATTTTGAGAAAAAATAAATATGTAAAATTTAAAATAAAGATCAATAGGAATATACATTAGAATGAAAATAAAACTACTAGTAATTGAATCATATGGAGAATTCAATCTCCTGAAAGAAATAGACAACATATAAATCTTATGTTCTTATAATGATACATGGAACCACACTCTCACAGTTTACATACATATCCAACAGATCAAACATCAAAATTAAATAAAATCACATCAATGTGAACCACTTGATGTGGAATTATCATTTAATATTAATAGAAAAGAGTAGAACATCAGTTCCTACCACTTGAAAGATGGATTTTCCCCCCGTTCATGGAGATGTAGGAACCCATACATGAGCTCATTAACAAGACATTAAAAGATCATAGTCTCCTTTATTCTATTCCCAATTACAAGAAAAAACATACCACCTATAATACAATATTTTAATGACCTTAAAAGAGATCCACTATAACTGGTGACTCGATCAGTGGAACCACATAACCTCAGGTGCACCTCCCCATATGACTAAGGTAACTGACTATTAATGAAGGTCTATACTGGTGGAAATGGGAGGCTATACACACTTATAAATGTGTAACCCCAATATAAATAAATTCAATATATATTTTAAAAAGATGATATAGAATAACAAAAAAACTAGAGGAAGGGTCCAAAAATAAAAGAGTGAAACATAATATGAACATTGAATGAATACACATTGTGAAAAATACTTTTAAAAATAAAAAACTTAACACGAAAAATAGAAAAAATCCCAAACACGAACTGAATCCAAAACCTAATATTGGAATCCTATGCTCAAATCCATAATACCATTAATAAAAAACCACAGGGTTCATGCCATAATCCTATACAAAAAAACATGTAGGTTTTAAATAGGTGCCCAAGTTCCATGGAGTTTTGAGAAGGGTGTGAGTAAATCCCAATATGCCACCACTAGTAGTGTATAAATCAACAAACATATTGAATATGAATGTATTCATATAATAATGGTTCATTAAATAGATAGAGAAAATAGAAGAAATGGGTTTCACATTTAAGCGACAAATAATTTACCATTTTACACATTTATGTATTTTCATGCAATCTAACCAACCTAACTCGCTTTGGCCATGATAGGAGACTTATACATATCCTAAAGTTGTTACATTCATTTCAGTTACAAAATTAAATTATCTAACCAATTCAATTTATCATCGTACCCTAGAGACTCATTGGAGGTGAACTCACCCTGTCAAAATTTTAGGCGCATCAAGCCTCAGTAAAAAATCAAAACCCATGTGATACATCTGTGATCCTAGAGAAATAGTTTATCCAATAGCAAGAAGTGGAGATTTAGTCAAAAATACTAGTCATACAATAGCTTAGAGGGGACTATATAATTACTATTTCCTTACCTAAGACTAGGATCCTTGGTCCTACAACCTTATCCTAAAATTTATTAGTGGGTCTTAGAGAGTCATTATTTCCCGACATGTGGGAATATAGACTTAGTAATCTAAACCAACCATACATTTTACCTAAATGAACATGATTCTATTTCCATTTACAACCTATAAAAATATTTCATTTTGATTAAAATTGTCCAAATAGATCCTTAAAACAAAATCATTGCATAAATAAAACTAACCCATTTATTATGGAACAATACACAACGAAATATAATATTTAATATAAACAAAAGATAATACATATAAAGAACAGATCCTTCTCTTTAATAAACTAAACCATGAACCAATTATATCATCATCAATCCAACCATCTAAAAGTTCCATTACAAAATTTATTAAAAAAAAGGAAACACCCCACCATTTCAATTCATCATTTGAAACCAATAAAGAAAAGATATTTTTCTAATAATATTGAGGTCAAAACAACATTTTAAATAATTATTGACTTTAAAAACAAAATATTTAATAATTGAAAACAAAAACTAATTTAAAACCCAAAAAAATCCATTTAAAACATTTTCAAACACCACAAAGAAAATTCAAAGTCAAACAAATTACAATTACAATTTTCCATTTACCCATTTCAACATACCAAATATAAATTCTTGACCTATTGATTTTAATTTTTACCATATATTAATGTATTAAATATAATAAAACTATTTTCAAGGGTCTATAATACCCCATGGGTAGCCCTAGGTTTGGCCTCACGTCATCGATGAATCTTATAGGGTCTATGATGGGTCTCACAAATCATCCTAAGCCCCAAAGAAATTTCCTCAGACCACTACATAAAAACGAATAAATTACATTATAATAACAACATACACTTATAAAAAATGTTATTATATGAAAAATTTTATGTACATCCTACCTCATGCTCATAGTCAACCACTCATCCAAAATTTGTCCTTAATTCTATCCCAAAAAATATTTCACATCAAAAAATTGAATATTATATAAAATTAGTGTTTTAGGGTTTCATAATGAGAGAAAACATTAAAATAGGAATCATCCAAAAAATGTGTGGGAGGAGAGTTTGAGACATACACAGAAATTTGGTTCACATTAAACAACACTCATGATGCTTAAGAATCAATTGAAAACCCCTAATGTATGATGAGGAAGTTTTTAGCTTTTCATAATTTCTATTGGGGGTTGGATTGAGAAGAAAATTAGCGAAGAAAATAATAATTTTAGGAGGGGAAATATTAAAACACCATTTTATAATAAGGCACATGGTATTCCCACATGGGATTTCTATAAATATTTCAACCATTCAGTTCCTATTACCAGGAGTAAGCCTAGTCACATAGTTTTCCATTCCACCCACATGCTTTGAAAAACCATAAAACGGACTTATGCTCAGTGTTATCTATTGGGCGTTTGAGCTGCACAGTCTCCTAGGCCACACTACATGGTTTCCCTAAACATATACCACCTTTTACAATTCTCAATATTATGTTTCATAATTTTTTCTAACCATGCACCAACCGTGATCTCAAAAAAATTGACTCTTTTCCTTCTGTTATAATGTCCCAAACCCCCATAACACCATTGATACATCTATTACTCCACAAAAAACCCCTTAAAAAAATATTAAATATGGTTCATACATTATATCAAGGTATAGATCTTAAATTTTGTCTATCCAAATGAATTTTCACCCATGGATGAGATGATCTAGTTCCCACCTCTTCAATGGAATTTTCAAAATAATCATCCCAAAAATTTCCTAATTTGAATTTCCACCTTTTTCTAGAACCTCATCCTATTGATTTAAAATATAATCTTCTTCATCAGGGAATCTAGAATATTATTCTACTTGAATATCTTATATATTAAAATATTACACCACTTTTACATCATCTATATTAATGTTTCATTTATAAATTTTTGTAACATCTATATGGAATGAAATTTGAGTACAACCAGAATGCCACAATAAACACATCTATGAAAAAAAACACTTTGACTTTCAATATTGATTATAATGATGAAGGGTGTATAAAATAAATTAATGAAAATTTAATTTTTTTCTTCTAGTAATAAAACCAATAATGTTTTATGTCAAGATTTAGTATATATAAAATGCTTGATTTTAAATGTGAACAACTACTTAAATAGTCTTCTTGTAGGTGTATTGATATCAATCATTCAATATCATTATTATCTGATGTAGCATAAATTATGTGAATCCCATAACTGATGTAACCAGACTTTTTTCATTTTCCTCCCATCACAATGCTCCCATATTAAATAATTTTTAGGCAGAATCCATCAATCCAAAAAATTAACTTCATTACATCATTACAGAGCTAATAATCACTTAATTGATTATGTTTTATCCCATGAAAATAAAATTTACTTATATAAATTAGCTTCTCCATTCCAAAAATATCATAAATAACACTTTTATTTTATAATTACCCATTATTCCCTAAGGCCTCTTATCATTCTTCGAAATCAGTAACATTTTTAGAATACATCATGACCAATATCATTTGTTAAGAAAATATGTCACCAAATAACTATGAGGATTCCCCTTTTTTAGTATTGATTAAATAATCTATGGAATTATATTTATCTTCTAATTTTCCTTTATTTTATTTATGATTCATTTTATTTTAATAACTTCTATATTGGGAGAGTAACATAGTTAGAAAACCATTGGATTTGCGATTATATTAGTCACAAAATTCAAAATCCTATTACAATGCTTGAAATATAATACTAGTATTCTTTACAAAAAAATTACTTTGTTCTATATAACATTTATTGGATTAGGATAAATCACCCTCAAATTATTCCACTTAAAATAATATATATTAATGTACATGATTACTATTAGTATTACAATATATTTTATTTATTCCCAATACCGACACAAAAATCATATTATCAATAAAATCAATACTTTCCCCCATTAGATCTGTTTTTCTATAGTCAATCATATGTATCTATTATAAATATTAATCATGTTTTATAACTATTTTGTGAACAAAAAACTATTTTTCAGTCAAAAAATATTCATTTTTACTTAAATTTTCCATATTAATAATTACACCCATTATTGTAGTATTTTATTTATGTTTTCAATTATATAACTTTTAGAGAAAATATATTGAATGGATTTAGAAAAAAAATTATATTTTTCATAAAAATTCACTGAACGATTAAATAATATTTTCAAATTTAGAGGATATTTTTTATAACCTCTAGATAACACTTTATTACATAATTATTTCCTATATTATGGAGTAGATTCAATGAAATAAAATCTATATTATTTTTTCTTCTTTATTGTTGACCATTTTAAATTATAAATGATCATCCTCCTTGTATTTATATTTCAATTTTCTTTTATATTGATGTTCAAATTATTATCATAATTAAAAATCATATTTATATAATTAATCTCTTTTAATAACATTATTTTTTCTTCTTTGTATCAGATCCCTTTTTTAATGGAATAATGCTAATCTTTCATTATATCAAAAATTAATTTTTCATGATTTTAAATTATGAGGGGTTTTATTTTAAATCACCCTCAATCATAACCATCATATATATTTCTTCTAATTCATTTTCATAATTTAGACTATAATTATTTATGTTATTTTCATCAAGACCAATATTAATGATTTTATTTTCACCAACATCCTCACTACAAGTCTTGATTTATAATTCATCATCACTTTCATCAATTCCTTTACACAAAAAAATGAATCAATTTGTTATAATTAAAGATATTACAACCCTCCCCTTAAAAATGGATTTTCTTGTAACCCTTATTCATGAAGAATCTTTTCATACATTCACCTAAATTAGAATTGGCCTCTACTTCTTTCAAATTATATTTTCTCTTGAAAAGTGACCAAATTATCCCTTATAAAATAATTTCACTGTTAAATTTAATTTATTAGATACAATCCATATTTTTCTTCTATGATAAATGATACATAATCTCATAAAACATTTGACCCATTTCATCATCTATGTTAGAATATTCACCTTTATTGTCTTATAATTCATTCTTTTATTTACCCTTATTTTTTTATTTTAAAAAATTAATTATCATAAAAACAATTCATTTATGAAGTATCATCTCTTTTAATAAAATATATTATGATAATAATACATATAGAACATCTAAAAGAAGTGTATTTAGATCTCTATCTTCACGGTCAGATAATTTAAAGTCATTCATGATAAAAAAACATATAGAATATTCTCATTAAAGTTTGACCGATTAATGTTTCTCCAAAACCTATAATTATACTAAAAATTTCATTATCCACATTAAATAATACATTTTTTATTTAAAATCATTATTCATTATATATTAATATTTTAATCTCTAAATATTAATTTTTTCCCAATTTATTTTTGTACTCCCCTTATTAATTATTTTTTTAATTTATAATGTATTTATTTTTTTATTTTTAAATCAATTATGTTCAGAAATCCCTTCTTTGGTAGGGAATACAAAATATGATTTTGATCACATCCATGAATCTCATTATTTATTCTATCATTATAATTCATGAAAAATCTATTAAAATGTTGATTAAATTCCACATTTGTTTCTTATAATATATCCAAGAATAAATATATTTGTTATGTAAGTATTAAATACTTCAATATATTATAATTCTTCCAATACAAAATGTAAATCCCATTATTGTTCAATAAATTAGGATTATAAAAAATCATTGTTATAAAATTTAGAAACTGAATCATTACTAGATGAGATATTCATTTTTATGGACCTCTAAATAATAATGAGTCAACAATGGGATCATACACACTTAAACCGATTAAAATTATAGTAATAGTACTACTAAATTTGCACATAGGGGTGAATCAGTGATTTAACATTGATTTATTTATTGTTCCTTTTAAATATTATTATTCAATGGTTATAGTGATATAAAATCACTATTAAAATATACATGAACAAAAAAAACTAAAATAATTGTATTTTTATGGTTTTACTCAATAAACTAGAATGAAAATAATATTTGTGATTATGAATCACCGATGATTAAACAAATTATTATTATAAATTTATGTATTACAACATGTTAGGCTTATACATGGTTTTATATTACAATATTATCTCATAATAGTGAATTTGAATTGCTTATAACATCAACATTATATAATGGTTTTGTAACAATAAAGACTTCATACACCAATAAATACCTATATCATGTCATAACTGTACTTCATATTTCTTCCAAATTTTCTGAATTTCATGGTTTATTTTATTTTACATCCTCAACTTTAACAGCTAGAAGAAATAAATTCCTATACTTCCTTGTCCTATATCACTGAATCTTTAATGAAATGGACATTTAATACTAAGATGTTTCATTTAATCTCTCATTATCTACACACACAACATATTCATGATTTTTTTCAATTTATCTTAATTTAATATTATTGAATTTTATTTTAATAAATTTATTCCAAAAATTTATTATATTGATTTCACAAGAATCAATATTAATTAATAATTTATTGAACATTTGTAATTATTTAGATGGTTTTATCATGTCCATTAATTTGGAATATTCCACTCTAAATTTACCTTAAATATTTGATGATGTTCCTTTCTCTGAAATCCTTAAACATATTTAAGAATAATCTTCCCTTTTAATTCCTAAAAAAACAATTATAATTATTACTTTTATATAAACCTACAAACATGTATTCAATTACATATAACATGTCTTATCACACCTTAATATGAAAAAGAACCTATAAAAACCATCATGATTCATGCCTTATTTTCATTATTCTAGTTTAAATAGTGTTCATTATGCAAATAATTGAATGATTGTTTTTTTCTTAGAATATTAATTATAGATACCTGATTATTTATATATTATAATTTATAATGTTTTATTAAGTCAATTGTATTATATAAATAATATAATTACTACAATGACTCAACATATTCATATACATAAACTGAAATATCATACAGAGAAAAAAAATTCTTATACAAAAACCAATGAAGACATCCCCCTTCCTGAATATCTTACATGGAAGACCCAAATGTATTATGTTCTTCTTGAAAATATTATAAATATATAATTTTATCCACAAAAAAGTTTTATATTGATCATATATTTATCTAATCTCATCTGAAATCCCTATGAAAATACGCTAATGTCTTGAAACTAACACAAAAAGTTATTTTCAAACCTAATGAAAGATATATAGAGTCATTTCATTAATAAAATGATCAATATATAATTAATTGAACTCAAATAAAGATCCTTGTATTCCATAGGGATTAACTTTCATTAATACAATTTCTTTTCCTATGGAAACACATATCTTTCATGAACATTAATTCATGAAAACCATGCATAATACAATCCAAAAAGATCAAATTGTTTCTTATTTTGGGAAGGTGGATACATTACACAATAACTAGAAACACTGTACTAATAAATCTATTTAAAAACTCAAAAATATTTATTTATATTCCATAAATATTGTAATACTACAATATATAACATGGTGATCTACATAAGAAATAGGTGATCTATAAAGTGTAGTAAGAGAATAATAAATGAATAACACTATGAATTTAATACATGTGACTTCAGTGGAATATAAAGGTGATATAAAATAGTGGAAATAAATCTATATGTAATTGATTAATGATATAATATGATAACAGTAAAGAAAACATAGGATTTTGGAAACAATATAAAACCTGACATCATAACCATATATCAAGGATAAAAACCATGAAATCAAAACATAGTGGGATTAAGATAACCTAAAATGCACTATACATTGTATCTAATGATCTAAATCTGTATCCAAAGCATTAGAGGGAAATAAAATTTCAGTCACACAAATCAAATTCATGTTAGGTATATGCATTTGTGTGCCACATTGAGCATACAACATAATAATTTCTGTAATTCATTTTAATCCTAGAACAATGGATCCTTGGTTACATAAATGGGTTTCATTATTTAATTATGTATTGGCATATCAAAGTGAATACCATGGATTAAAAATGGGGAAGGGTATTCACAATACTAACGTTTTTCAGGGAAAATCATGAGATATTTTAGGTGGCATAAAAGTTGTAAATAAAAGTTAATAAAAGTGTTTAGTAGAAGTGAAAGGTCATCTCTCTTTATGTGATAATATAACAAAAATTAAAGGGATGTGTAAAAAAATATGCCAATATGAAATATTGGAAAAAAAATTGACAACTTAATGAATGTTATTCAATAATGTGGAGGTGGATAGAGTCCCCTTACCTTGAGAGGTAGATTCTAAAATAATAGTATGAGTTTCATAAGATAATGGTAACACATTCTGATTTATTTAAAAATTTACAGGGAGATTTTTTTTAGATTAATTAGTTTTTAGTGAAAAAGATTAGGAGGTTTGGGGGGTATCTATAGAAAAACTAAGGGTAATTTTTAATTCATTTTTATCAATAGTTTTTTGGACTCAATATAATAAACTAATGAAAAACACATACATTAAAATGGTTTTAACAATAGTGGATTTTTTTTCAACATATTATATGTCAATAAATTGAAAATATTAAAATAATATTATTGGTGAAGTGTAATTGATTCATTTTAAAAAATAATTGATTTTAACAGAATAAAATATTATATTGGTATTGGAGATTTCATTATATAGTAATAAAATTATTAAAATAAAATAATAAACAAATTATTTTAATGGTGATGTATATATTTTTCATTGTTTTATTTTTATATAATTTATTATGCCGCATTCTTTATATCCTGATGTCATAATATTGATCATATATTTATACCACATTTAATTTTAATCAAAAAATTAATTGTCTTCAGAATTTATGAAAAAATAACTATTGGATAATTTAGACTTAGTGACTTAATAAATAATATTTATTTTTATAAAATATCGTTATAAAAATTATAATTCTTATATTTTATTAAAAATACATATTACCTTGAAAATACTAGTTTTGATAACAAAAATAAATTTCTAAAACATATAAATATTACAATAGACTCCATTAAATTATATTATAAATTTTAGTTAAATAAAACTAATTTTATTGGAAAATATAACTAAAATGAAATTTATTAAACAAATTTGAATTTATTAAATGTGTTTCTAATCTCAAAAAATATATTTTCCAAAAATAAAATCTCAATTTTTTCATATCAACATTTTCTTTTTAGAAAAAAAAATTTAGTCATTTATATTGTAATAATAAAATGGCATAAATATTATAATTTATTCATTAAAATAAAATATTTGAATTCATATTACTGGGGTCTAGATACATACTACCATATTAAACTAACGTACCCCCTAAGGGTAAGGTGTTTGATGGTGGAACTATAATTATGTAGTTCTATAAACATGGTTTGGTTCTTGATCTTTATATTCTTGAAATTCACCCATTAATTATTTTTATATTGTTTCTATTTTTCAATCTCATATTCATCCTCCGAATTATTTTAACACCCCAACAAACTCTAATAAAATGGGAATTAAAATTATACAAAAAACTCATTATATTTTCTCCCATTTCATAAAATTCTTCCTTAATGATTAATTTCATACACTAAAATATATTTGGATATTTTTATTCATATCATATTTGTGTTCTCATGATTAATCTTCAAACTAGTGTTTCCTCCATGAAAATTTCACCTGGTGAGCTGTCTTATATAATAGTGATTTGATTATATGGTTTGGATCTTCACCAGATAATCATGTTATGAATGATCATTCAACAAGGGAACTCAAATTATAGTTAGAACCAGTGAGGGTTTTGATATTTACTACAACATGAGGGATACATTGAAGAGATATTATTTTCTGGGCTTGGTTTGGTAGGAGTGATTATATATTGGGAACATCATTAATTTTATCAAGGTTATCATTTTTGATAAAGTATCATGGAATAAACATTCAATTCATTATAGACCTAATGAAATTATTCCAATGTGATATAATAAGGAACACCTTATCTCTAACCTCAAACTACAGGTCTTTTCAATGATTATCTATAAATTATTTCTATCATCCTATTATTGATTTGATAATATGTTGAATGGCTTGAATCCCTTTTTTTATGACTTGGAATAAATTAGGTCTTATAATCATCCTCTCTCCATCTTCTACCAGATATGTTGGAGTCTAAAACCTCTCCTCAAATAGAACAACATAAGGTTCTATTTTCATTCTTGAATGGACACTACTTTTATATAATACCTACACTATTAGAAGGTGATAATCCAAAATCTTTAAATTACAATGAAATATATTTCCTAATATAATATAGAGTATTAAAGGTTCCCTCATTTTAAACATATATTTGAGGGTGATAAGAACTGCTAAAACTCATCTTTGTATCCATTTCTAGCTTAAGGATCCTCTATATCTTCCAGGTAATCATAACACCCCAAGAAGATACAATATTGAGTGTTACAACATTATATCATACCAATTACCTAACATATATCATAGTGTGGTAGTCAAGAGACAACTCATTATTTATATAAATTAAATGTGTCGACATTGTAAAGTGATCTGCTACCACCCCGATTGTATTCAGTTACATTGAAATCATTTGGATTCCTATGAAAATATCCAAGATAACGTGTTACCATTTTCATACTGAAATGATAAATTATTAACTTGTACGATAATACTTATTTTTTTATTCATTTCCATGATGTAATACAATTTATCAAGATATATATTCCGCATTCTCCTAGTTCTTATAATCCAAATAGAAATTTCAAATTATATCTCTATACATAATGGTTTTTCATGGATAAATATATACAGATTTACTTTGAACATAATCCTGAGGCTACCCTTTAAAATATATTTTTTATTGGCTACATATCTATGTTCTGACCCTTATACATCAATATTTATCGTAGTTAAACTCATAAATTTTTGATACCTTTCTCCATATCTCCTTTTCAAATTATTAGTTACTATTGATTGTCTTATGAATGTACAGTTGATGAATTATTTTAGAAATGTATGTGGAATATTTTATTATTATTCTCAAGTCCATCCTATTCATGTCCATGAATATTGGATCACATTAAATCCTCTATTTGGATATTGTAATATGATAATTTCTCTTTAGATTATCTACCACATTTTTCACCTTCCCAGTATGGTAATGGGTAGGATAATTAATAACCTTGATTTTCTCTACCCACATTCATTGGAGCATACTGAACACTTTTTTTTGTGAATATATACTTAAATCTTCTATGAACCAAATATATTTCACACTTTTTACCATATAAGTAATCCGACAAATTGTTTAATCTAATGATTAGTAAATCAAATACTTGATAATAGGTTTCATAGTTATACCAATGGATATTTAATTGGTGGTAAGAATATTCCATAACATTTACATCATGTGTGACACCATAACCCAAGACATTTTTTGATGAATCATTATAGATCACAAATCCTTCCATACTAGTCGGTAATTTGAACACATATTGATTGATTCGCCTCTTATTTAACTACATAAATCGTTCTTAACATTCATATATCCTATAAAACCTCACCACCTTATAACTTTACATTGTTTGTTTTCTTCACTATCATGAGAATTTTCTCAAAAATTTATTGTAATAACCAGCTATCCTAGGGAAACTATGGATCTCTATAGATATTTGTCTTGGGTATCCTTTAATTGACTCAATATATCATTGTTTAAAATATACCCATTTTTGGTGATAATAATGCATATTAAAGTAACATTAGTAATCAAAAACATAGATTTAATGTAAACTATTTAATCATTTCCTTTCACATGTTATTTAGTACACATTCAAATTCTCTTAAAGTTCCTCCTTTATTTTAGAGTACATAAGTATATAAACAATAATGACTACAAAAAAATTTACATTAATACCAAAATACTAAATTCATTATGACCATGGAATTAGTTGAATAATTAATGAGTCAAAATAGATTCATTATGAACCTATAGTTCCCTTACAATGTATAAAAAGAATTATTCAAAATATCCTTTGTCTCCAGCATTAATTGATATTAAAAATTGAAAATCCACATTAGCGAAGCACTAAGCACCACATATCTGAACGAAAAGGTCATAAATTATTGGTAGAGGATATTTTTTCATTATCACGACCTTGTAAATATTATAATCATCAATACAAATTATAATTGACCCACCTTTCTTCGTGAAGGATAGAATCAGTGCTCTGCATGGTAAATCCCTTAGGTATATAAAACATTTATCCTTATTTTTCTATAGTATTTTCTTTGAAAACTCATGTTTAAAAATATATTTTCTATATAAAGTATTGGATATTGATAAAACCCCTTGTATATGTTTGTTTGAGAAATAATCCTCTTGGGTAGGTGGATGACTAGAACATTCCTCTAGATACTCTTCTGATTATTTTCTTATATTATGTAGACAACAAGTGAGATCTTTTCCACAGTCTCAATCATATGATATTTACATGCCTCATCTTAAAAATATAATAATCATAATTGATATTCTAACATAATAGGTAAATAAAGAATAAGATATTTTTATATTTTTTAATATTTTTTAATAAAATACTAATTTTAATTTAAGG
The DNA here is from genome assembly GCA_963277665.1 of Viscum album. Classification (NCBI taxonomy): domain Eukaryota; kingdom Viridiplantae; phylum Streptophyta; class Magnoliopsida; order Santalales; family Viscaceae; genus Viscum; species Viscum album. Next base: position 1,047,600,536 of record OY728141.1, on the reverse strand, counting down.
GGAATGCTATGTTCGATGGTACACCCCACAACCAATAGTGGGTTTCTCTAAAATCTCATGTTGTCTGAAATGTTGAGTCATATAGAAAAAATATAATAATATAATTTTAGTTTAAATGGTAGTGAACACCTAGATTTTGTATTAGAAGGAATGAAGAGAACTAAACATATTATGATTAAACATTTTTGTTAAATGTTTTTACAATTATCAAATAATATTTAGCGTCTTAAAATTATAAAGTATCTAATAATAAGCATAAATACTATAATAATATTTGAAAGGTATATTTACAACCTTTTGATGGAAAACCCTTTTAAAATATAGTTTTTTTCAATTTTATATGTTCTATTTGAGAAAATAATATTCGTATTTATAATCGAAACATCATAATTTACTTTGGTTGTAATTTTGGTATTTTTCTAATAATGTTCATTTTTTAATGAATATAAAAAATACTTCATTTTAATTCAAAACTTCCTTTTAATCCGAATTATCTTTAGGGTTAAATTATCTTTTTATTATTTTGTAAAGTGTAATTACATTATATTTTTTTCGTTTAATTTAATTTTTGTCATTGGAAGTAATTTCACTTTTAAATTGAACATAAACAAATGTTAATCTTTTGATAGTTATTATTTAATAAAAGCACGCTTTTTTGTTTTGACAACGATAATTAATATTAAATTAATTTCAAAAACAATTGTGATTTAAATTAAGAAAAATGGATTCAATATTTGTAATTAGGAAATTTTTTTTTTTTAAATTTGTAAATTTTTATTAGATATTATAAATAGAAACTTCACTAAATATTTTATTTACCATGGTTAAAGGGTAAATTTGGTAAATAATGGTAAAAATAAAATTATAATAATATTAAATTACCCTAAATGTCTCCTAATCATATTGGCTGATACATTTCCGACCATGGACATCCTTGGTTCTATTTTAGAACCTCATGGAGCCACTTGTAATTGAAAATGACACTATAAACATTAATTTAATGTTAATGAAAATGTAACATTAACATATATATCTTAGTAAAACAATTTTTATAATGGGTTACAAAAGTAATAATTTCAAAAATAAATATTCATTATAAATATATAATTATTTTATATGTCATGGTATTTTATTTAATTATTTTATACATTAAATAAATAAATTTATTTATGACATAATGATGATGTAATGGTAACCTCAATAACGAATGATTAAAGTAAATAAGATTAAAATTATTAAAATAAATTTATTTTGAAACATTTAATGCCATAAACTAATTTTAGAGATAATTATAACTTTTTATATTTGAATTAATGTAGGTTTTTCAAAATAAAATTTTTTTTATAGATTTTTTAAAAGTATTGTTATGAATAGTTAATAAATTGACATCAATGAGTTTTTAAAATGAATACTATTTTATTATATGATAAAATAATCCAAAAAACATAATATTCTTCCAACTGACATATATTATGTTACTAATGACATTAATGATGTTTTTTGTGGTCGTTTTTCCTTTTATAGTAAACATATTAACAATATAGTTTGAATTTACAATAGGACATGGTAAAAGTTAAATTAGTTAACTAATGATTAAAGATAAAGGATAAGGTTAATTTTAGGCCCTAAACGTGTATAAAACCCATTATCTGATATTATTTCTAACCATAGTCACCTTATATCTTTATTAAATGAGTTGGGGGCCTTTTGAAATCGAAATTCAGTTTAAAATAAAATAATATTTTCAAACATTCCTAAATAGCCCCTTCCCCCTCTTATAAAAAGACACAACATATAAGCCATTATTCACACCTCTCAAGACCCATGGATCATCAAGAATCTAACAAAATAATCTCCTAATATCCCTCAATTCCTTATATATTTCTTACCATAGGCATAAGGCTCTTCATGAAATCCATTAGGTTCAATCCAAAGGGAGTTACGCGATTTAAAGTTAACATCTTCCCTCAAGTTCTCTCCCTTTTTCCCTTCTCCCACCACCTAAACTCTAATTATTCTATTTTCCAATAAAAAACATGTATCTTCAATATACAATGATGTTTTTTTGAGGAGTATTCAAACTACACTTCCAACCACCTCCATCAAATGGATACGAACATACTGTTTCTGTGGATGGTGAACTATTGTCTCATAAAACAATGATTATTAAATTATATCTTACAACCTCTTATAGTTTCTATTAACATGGAACTGTATTTATATTTGACATATATTATATTTATGTTGTCTCTATGATTATGTATTTTTCATTTATACCATACCTTTATGGTTTCTTTAATGTGTAAATACGATAATTTCATTTGAGGAAGTGCAGACTACAACCCCCTCAAAGTGATATGACTCATCCATTCCATACATAGAACGTATAAAGGTTTGAGTTACTGAAATTATATATGATATTATACTAGAATTATAATATATTTATGTATCATTTTATTTTCATCCAATTCAAAACAAAATAGAAATTAAAGTAGCGTTCATGCATACATATGGCTTACCGTCTCCAAGAACGGTGAATTTCATTTCTTATCTGAAAATGTTATGAACTATTATCAATACATATATATATTGGATACATATATGATATATATGATATATAAATCCTGAATATAATTATAGTGATAATTAATTTTTTACTCCATGGACAACTAGTATTTATAAGAAGTTCATTGTTGACTCAAGTACCAAATATCAACTAAATGACAGTTATAAACATAAATAATTATATAATGTTTATAAAAAGGTAATTAGTAATATAAAAAGAATAATAAACATGAAAAATGATCTTAATAATGTAAAATTAACATTAGTTTTTATTCATGAGATTAAGGAACGAACGAGTTAAGTCGGACACGAGGTAAGGGAACTTCTTAACCCAATTTCAATTCATTGGGTTAATCTTCTACTTGTAATTATGTTGTGTTATGATTATGTAAGAAATAAATTTTTATCTCATTATTTTATAAATACATTACCTATGTGTACATATATTGAAAACACATAATAAATCTATTTTATTAATAAAATTATCTTTATAAGGGACTTCATCTCAATCTCCTTTCATTGATGCATACTTTGATTTATACACAACTTTTTTTATACGGTGTATCCCCATGAATATTCATTTCAATAAAATGGAATATTTTTTCTAAATAGTGTATTTCTAAATGAAAAAGATAATTTTTCTTTTTAACGAATGCGGTGACAATGACCTTTCCACAGCCGTGAAAGTTACCAGATATTTGGATTCCTTAACAAGTCGTAACATTTTTAAAAGAAAAATAAATACCACATAATCGTTTTAAATAATTAGGTATTTAAAATGGTTTTGAGAATGGATTGATTATGTTAATGTATTGAAATGATATATTTTTATTGAAATGTGGAAATTTTATCTTTCCTTTATGTTTGTTTTATGTGTTATGAATATGTTATGGTTCTTGGGAATTATTTACATTTACCATTGGTTCCGTGATAATCCAAGTGTGTGTGAGCCCAAGATAACTCTCCAATGAATTTGGTAACATGATAGAGGTAATCATTAATGTTTCTCCTAATAGATTTAGGGAATATAATATAATGATAATTCCAAATGTAACTCCATACGTATCTATGAAAGATACAATGTAGTTTGATATGGATGCCACAAGTTACCATTATGATTGATGACTTCTACCTATTATTCATAAATCAAATTATTTCATGATTTGTATTAAAGAACTTATGTATTTTATTTATTTATGGACTAATTTAATATTTTATTTTATAACCCATAATGAGTGTTCTATGCTCATCCAATTTTTTGTAATGTTTTTCATGGTGTATATGGCTGGGTAAGAGAAAGGAAGAATACAATCATATTTATATCAATAAAATAATTTTTATTTTCTTTTAAAATTTTTTTATTTTAGGAAAAAATGGATACATATTAGAAGTGTCTACTATTTAATATTTGAGATATATTGTAATATATATGGCTTAATTTTCTAAAAATAAAAACCAAAAAATACCCTCAAAATGAATTATTTACTTAATTAATGATGATGTAATGTTTTAAGGATGATACCTTATAGTTGGTATCAGAGGTCAGTTTAGACAACTTTAGTAGTTATGCTATTCATATATTAAAATCCATAAAATAATTTTTGAAATGACTGAAATTATATAGAATTTATAGATTACTATTTTGCTTCGCCTAAGATATTTATTTGATCTGAATATATTTTCTTAGAGGAAATGCCACAAATATGATGGGACAATATTAGGAGAAAAAAAACCATCCAAATCAGCATCCTTAGATGGTCATAATCGAAAATGAACAGTTTCTTGTAGAGATGGAATAATTGAATTAGGATGTAAATGGTGGTGGTATCCATGCATGAGATTAGTCATATCAACAAAAAAGAAACATGTCAGTAGCAGAGCATTTCATGAGGAAACATCCCCCATCATTCAGAGGATCATCTGACCCTGTTCCAAATGAAGGGTGGATTAAATAATTGTAATATATTTTTGATGTCATGGGGTGTTCAAAACATCAAAAGGATAGCCTCGTTGTTTACCTTTTAGATGGTGAATCTGATCAGTGGTGGTCGATTGTTAAAAATATCTTGTATAGTGAGGATATTGATGCTCTTGATTTAGATGAATTCAAAGGAATGTTTTTGAGAAATATTTATTAATGATGTTTTGTCTTTGGATGAAAAAACAATTATTGGAATTGAGGTAGTAGGATGAATCATTGGCTTCTTATGAAGAAATATTTACTCGACTATCAAGGTATTCTCCAAATTTCATAAAATGTCTGCATAGTAAAATTAATCATTTTTACTTAGGATTAAAGCCAAAGTATCAATGGGATTTAACTTCTCGGGAGTTCCAATGTTATGAAAAAATTGTTCGATGTGTGTAGAAGGTGGAAATAGATTTTTCTAATGATTAGGTGTTCATTGAAAAACCAAAGAATAAGAGGTTGAGGTGGAAGACGAAACGGTATAACTCATAAAAAAAGTTAGATTGTAAGAAGATTATGTTTATAGTTTCTGATAATTGTGGTGAAAATAATGTTGGGGAATGACTTTTTAATTCTAGTAAATGCTATGGATGCTGTAAAATGGGATATAAGGCTCGTAATTGCACTGAAAAGATCTGGGTAAAAGTAAGACCAAATCTGATTTACAGTTAGTAAAATGTTTTAAGTGAAATGAAATGGGTCTTGTGAAAATGGGTGTTCAATGAAGAACTAAACTGAGGGAAAACAACCAGACTATAAGCAGAAAGGGGTGGTGAAATCCTTTGGAACTACTTCAGCATATGTTGGTCCATCGAATGAAGTAGTATTAGGTAACCTGTTTGTTTATATAGATTATTCCAATGTATTGTTTTATTTAGGGTCTAAACAATCATTCATTTCAGATATGTTTTCTAGTAAATTGGGAATTTCACCTCAAGATATGAATCCTAAACATATGGTAAAAATAATGGCAAGAAATGTTGAGACAAAAAGAAATTATAAGAACCTTCCCATCCTTATGTGTAGAAAGAATCTACCTGCAAAACATATTGTTTTTCTCCTAGTATAGTTTTGTGTTATTTTGGGTATTGATTGGCTTTCCATTTATCATTCTAAGATTGACTTCAGTGCTAAAGGGTATTCTTTACATAATGAATTTTTGTTTGTGTGCAAAAATGAACCCTTACATTCGATAACATATTAGTAAGATGGGAAACTAGTAAAATATTGAAATGAATGTTACATTGAATATATTTTTGAAACCAAAGGAACAGTTTAGATTAATGATGTGCCAATGGTAAATGAGTATGTTGAGGCTTTCTTAATGAGTTTCATAGTATAATAACTGACCAAAAAGATAAATTTACTATTGAATTAGTTCTTGATGCTAATCCAATTTCAAAATGCCTTTATCAAATGGATCAAATTGATCATTTTTGTGTTAATGATGAAATTTAATGAGTTATTAGATAAAGGTTTCATTCGAACTAGCACATCACCACGGGGTGCTCCTATTTTGTTTTCTAAAAAGAATTATGTTTTAATGTGACATTACATTGATTATAGAGCATTGAATAACATCACTGTTAAGAATGGGTATTCTTTGCCTCATATCGATGATTTGTTTGATCAGATCCAGGGAGCATAGTATTTTTTGAAAAATAATATGAGGTTGGGGTACCATCAGTTTAAAGTAATGGAATAAGACATTCTGAATACCATGTTTCATACTAGATATGGCCATTATGAATTTGTAGTTATGACTTTTGGGTTAACCAATGAAACTGTTGTATTCATGGATCTTATGAATAGAATTTTTCTTGTGTTCCTGGATAAGTTTTCGGTTGTGTGTGTTGAGGATATTTTGGTTTATTCTGAAAGTAAAGAGGAACAAGAAAGTCATTTATGGTTTGTCTTGAAAACCTTAAAAGAAATTAAATGGTATGGTAGATTTATCAAGTGTGTGTTTTGGTTACAAAAAACATTTGTTCCTTGGTCACATTGTTTAAAAAAATGGTATAAATATTGATCCTTCTAAATAAAAAGTTGTTGAAATATGGCCAATACCTACAAATATAACTGAGATTCGTATTTTTCTTGGTTTTATAGGTTATTAGTAGGGGTTTGTTGAAATGTTTTCATAGTTATATTGCCCACCGACTAAATTAACTCAAAAAGGTGTTACATTAATCTTGTCAAAAGAATGTGATGATTGTTTTCAGGCATTGAAAAGAAGATTGGTGAATGCTTCTGTTTTGGAATTTCCATCCAGAGATGGTGAATTTTTTATCTATAGTGATGCTTCATTCAAAGGACTTGGTTGTGTCCTAATATAGAATGATTAGGTAATTTATTATGCTTCACATCAGTTAGAACCTCATGAGTGAAATTAACCTACAAATGATTTGGAATTATCTATTGTTGTTTTTACATTAAAAATTTAGAGGCATCATCAGTATAGAGTAAAATGTGAAATATAAACTGACCATATATGTTTGAAGATTATATTCACTAAGAAATAATTGAACATGACACAAATGAGAAAGCTGGAATTAATCAAGGATTATGATTTCACAATTCATTACCATATATTAAAGAAAAATAATGTGGCTGATGCTTGGAGTCGAATGAGTAATGCTACATTAACCATGTTATAATTGAAAAAATATACTTTGACTAAAGATTTGATGAACTTTGACATATAAGTTTTTTGTGTAGGAAATAAAACTATTTGGATTCAGGTGTTAGTGAAATAATCTCTATTAAACAGAATTAAGAAAGTGTAGAAGGAAGACAATGAGTTGAATAAAAAAGTAGAGTTGATTTATAAGGGTATGTTTCATGAATTTAAGAATGATAGAGAGTGTGTTTTGAGGTTTGAGATGAGATTATGTGTGTCATGTGATTCACAGTTTAAGAAAGAGTTATTTTGTGGAGATCATAGTTCTCCATTTCTAGTTCATCCCAGATATAATAAGATGTATAGTGATCTTCTGGAGTATTACGGGTGGGAGGGAACGAAAAGAGATATTGCTGACTTTAATATGAACTGTTTGGCTTGTAAATAGGTTAATTTATAGGGGAAGTTACCGAAAGGGATGTTGCATCCATTACTGCTACCAGAGTGGAAATGGGAAAATTTGTCCATGGATTTCATCATGGTATTATCAAATAATTATTGAGGTAATAATACAATCTGGGTTATTGTTGATCGATATACTAAATCTTCTCATTTCCATCCTTTTCGAGATACATTTTCCTGAGATCATATTTCTTGGTTGTATGTTAAAGACATAGTTAAGTTTCATGGAGTTACCCAATATATTGTATCTGATTGTTATCACAGGTTTACTTCTAAATCTTGGAAAGGCCTTTGGATGTCGTTGGGTGCTGAATTAAATTTTAGTACAAATTTTCATCCTCAATCAGATGGTTAGTCAGAAAGAAAAATTTATACATTTGAAGATATGTTACGTTCTTGATTAATGGATTACTAGGGATGATAAGACTATAATCTTTCTTTGGATGAATTTTCATATAATAACAGTTTTTGTTCTAGTTTACAAATGAAACCATTAGAGACATTATATGGAAAGCTGTGTCGAACTCCAGCTTTTTGGGATGATGTAGGTTAAAGGAAGTTGATGCTACCATAATTGGTAGAAGATATGGAAGATAAAGGTCAATTGATATAGAATCACATGAGTACAACTCAGAGTAGGAATATAAGTTATGCGGATAACAGGAGGAAAGATCTTTCTTTTGAGGTAGGTGATTATGCCTTTCTAAAAATTTTTCCATAAAATGTGTGATGAGTTTTTGAATGAACGGAAAGCTATGTTCGAGGTTCATTGGACCCTATGAAATCTTAGAGAATGTTGGATCAGTTTCCTACATAGTGACTTTACCTCCAGGTTTATCCAAGGTACACAATGTTTTTCTTGATTCAATGATGAGAAAAGTATATTCCGTATCCATATCATGTTTTGAGGCCAAATGTAGTTTAGTTGGAAGAGAATCTCTCTTATGAGGAACAACCGGTCCAGATTAATGACCAAAAAGAGAAGGTGTTGTAGAATAAGGTAATTCATCAGTTAATGGTTTGTGGAAAAATCATATAGTTGAATAGGAAATATGGGAATCTAAAAATTCTATTAGGGACAAATACCCCAATTAATTTGATATGGGAATAGAAATGCAGGCACACAATTCTCAAAAGAGGGGAAGAATGTAAAATCCAGGTAAATAAAGAATATAATATTTTCAGAATTATATTTATTTGTGAAATAATAATAATTTTACTTTAAAGGGGATTCCGTGTTCAGTGGCGTACCCGACATGCAACAATGGGCTTCTCTGAAATCTCATCTTGGGCACAATGTTGAGTTTTACTGAAAAAATAAAAAAATAGTATTATTTTAATTGTTAGTTACTTCCTAGATGTTTTATTTTTAAGAATGAATAGAACTAACCATATTATGATTAAAAATGTTTGCTAAATGTTTTACATTTGTCCAATAAAATTTTGAGGCTTAAAATGAGAATGATTCCAATTTTAGGCATTAATACTATAATTTTATTAAAAATATTGATTTACCACCTATTGATGGAAGTAAATTTTTAAATAAAGTATTATTTCACATTAATATATTCTATTTGACCAAATAATATTATTATTTATAACCGAGAAATCTGGATTTACATTGGATGAAATTTCGGTTTTTTTCTGAAAGTGTTCATTTTTTAATGAATAATGAAAAATACTTCATTTTAATTCAAAACTATCATTTAATAAAAAATATTTCTATGTTTATAATATCATTTTAATTTTTTTAATGATTAATTAGATTATATTTATAAAATTTAATCCAATTTTGTTCATTATATGTAATTTCACATTGAAATTGAACTTAAACAACTATCAATCTTTTGATAGTTATTATTTCTTAAAAACTTGTTTTTTGTTTTGGAAACCGTAATTAATTTAATATTCAGTTATAAAAATTATGTGTTTTGAATTTCCTAAAATTGATTCCATTTTTTGAATCAAGAGATCCAAATTATGTAAATATTTAACTTTTATTTTTATACATTATGAATAATAACTTCAGTAAATATTTTATTTACCGTGGTTAAAGTGTAAATATTGTAAATAAAGGTAAAAAATTATATAATTATATTATTAAAATACCCTAATACCTATCTTGATCCTATTTGATAATATTTGTCCAACCATGGACATCCTTGGGTTGATTTGGGGACCCCATGGAGCCCCTTGTACGTGAAAATGACAGTTTATAAAAATTAAATTAAAGTGAAGGAAAATGTAACATAAACATATATATCTTAGTGAAACAATTTTTATAATAGGTTATTTATGTGATATTCTAGACTATAAATAGTACATAGAAAGATAAAACTATTTCATACATCATGATATATTATTTATAAAATTTATACATCAAATAAATAAATTTATTTTAGTAACAATGATGATGCAATAGTTACCTCATTAATGAATGATTTTAAATAAATGGTATTATATTTATTAAAATAAATTTATTTTGAAACGTTTTATGCCATATAAATTTTTTTGAGATAATTATAACTTGTTATATTGAAATTAATGTAGTTTTTTTTTTCAAAGAATCAATTTGTAAATGATTTTTTAAAATTCCTGTTATGAATAGTTTATAAATTGTCATATATGAGTTTTTAAAATGAATACTATTTTATTAAATTTTAAAATAATTATAATCATCCAAGATTCAATAAACAAACATATATGATGTTAATAATGTATTTAATTATCCATATTTGGGTCTCTTGTCATTTTATTGTAAATATATTAAGCATATAGTAAAAAAATACAAGAGGACCAGGTAAAAGTTAAATTAGATAACTAAAGGTTAAAGAAAAAGATAAGGTTACTTTTTGCAAAAAACTTGAATAAAACCCATTATCTGAGAGTTTTTAGAAAAATAATCACATTATCATTGAATTAAATGAGTTGGAGACCTTTTGAAATCAAAATTCAGTTTATAATAAAATATTATTTTCAATCTTTCTTAAAGGGACCCTCCCCCATTTTATAAAAGGACACCACTTCTAACCCGTTACACAAACCTATCAAGACCCTTTTTATCATCCAAACACTGACTAAATAACCTCTATATGTCCTTATACTCGTTATATAATCCTTAAAATAGGCATAAAGAACTTCAAGAAATCCTTTTGGTTCAAATCAAAGAGAGTTACACGATTTAAAGGTAACATCTTCCCTCAAGTTCTTTTATTTTATTTTCCCTCTCCAAACCCCTACACTCCCTTTATTCCATTATCATATAACAAAAAAGTATATTATATATACTAGGAAGTTTTTATGGGGATTATTGAAACTAAACATCCATTAACCTTTACATAATGTATACGAACATAATGTTTTTGTGGACGGTGAACTACTACCTCACAAAATGATGATTGTTCAATTATCTCCTATTGTCTCTTATAGTGACCATTAAGATGGAACTATATTTATATGTGATATATATTATATTTATATTGTCTCTATTATTCTTTATTTTTCATTTACAGCATATCATTATCATTTCCATAATGGGTATGTATGATAATTTAATTTGAGAAAGTGCAGACTACCACGCCCTCAAAATGATATGACCCGTTCATGACATACATGGAACGTATAAAGGATAGAATTAATGGAATTATATATTATGTTATACTATAATTATAATTTATCTATTTATCATTATGTTTTAATTCCATTAAATATTAAATATAATTGAACGTAGAGTTCATGCATACGTACGACTTACCATCTCCATGAATGGTGCATTATTTTACTTCAAATGTAATATATTATTATAAATAAAAATATATAGTGGATATATTTGATATATATGATATATGAATCATTGATATCATTATGGAGATAATAGAATATTGATTCCATGGAAAAATTGTAATTATAAGAAGTTTATTTTTGACTCAAGTACCATATATCGACAAAACAACCATTATTAACATAAATGATTATGTAATGTTTATAATGTGGTAAAAAGTAATATAAAAATAATTATAAACCTGAAAAATGTTCTTAATCAATTATAGATTTACTTTAGTTTATTATTCAGGAGATTAAAGAATGAACGAGTCAAGTTTGACACGAGGTAAGCGAACTTCTTAACAAAATTTCCACTCTTTAGGTTAATATTACACTTTTAATTATATATGGTTATGAATATATAAGATATAATTTTTGAGGTATTTATTATATATATACATTACCTATGTTTAAATATATTTAATAAACATAATCAATCTATTTGTTTTTACAAATTTATCATTATAGGGGACTTCGTCTCAATCTACTTTCATTGAGGCATATTTTGATTTATACATGACTTTCATTTATACAGTGTATAAACACCTTTGACATTTAATTTCATTCAAAGGGAATATTTTTTCAAAATGGTGTTTTACTAATAAAAAATTGGAATGTTTCTTTTTAACTTACACGGTGACAATGACCTTTCAGTTCCCACGAGTGTTATTTGATATTTGGCTTTCTTAACAAGCTGTAACATTTTTAAATGTAAAATAAATACCATATACTCTTTTTTCATATTTTGGTGATTAACATGGTTTTGAGAATGGACTGATTATATCAATATATTGAAATATCATATTGTTTTTGAAATGTAGAAATTTTATCTTTCCTTTATGTTTATTTTATGTATTCTGAATATGTTATGGGTCTTGGGAATTATTTAAGTATAGGGGTAGTTCCGTGATAATCCTAGGGATGGTGAGCCTGAGACAGCTCTCCAATGCATTGGGTAATGTGAAGGAGGTAAACATTAATGTTTTCCTAATAGATTTATGTAATATACTTTGATGGGTATTCCACACCATACTCCCAATGTAGTTGTGAAAGGTACAATGTATGATCGATAAAAATGCAACAAGTTACCTTTATGATTGATGATTTCTACTTGTTATTCATAAATATTATCATTTCATGATATTGGTTAAAGAACATATGTATTATATGTTTGATGGAAAATTATTTCATTCTCTTTTTTATAACCCTTACTGAGCTTTTTATGCTCATGTCGTGTTTTTGAAATGTTTTTCACAGGGTATAAGGCGGGGTAAGAGAGGGGATGAATTTAAAAAGATTTATATAAAGAATTTAATTATTTTTTTATGTTAAGAGTTTTTTATTTTATGAATAAATAGATTCATAGTATAGGTGTCTACATTGTAATATTTGAGATGTAATTTAACAGTTATGGCCTAATTATTTAAATCTATAAGCCTAAAAAGATCCTCAATGTGAATTATTTTCTTAATTCAATATATGTAATGTTTTAAGGATATGGCCTTATAGATATGATTATTACAAAGGTGATTCAACCCCCACCTTGAAAATGCATATTATTAGAGGGATATTTTTGATACATTGATATACTTCCTTCCCTTATAAATTTATATTATCGCCATACAGGGAAATAATCATATAGCTATTATTGTATTGAATTCTTCTACAAGTAGTATCACAATATTCATTGGAATGTAAACCCAAAAAATAAATATATGGGATAACTTTTATACTTTCAGTGTCATAATTTACCCATTATCCATTTCCATAGATAACTACACTTATATTTTTTATGCAGTGTTTGAATAATTTAACTAATCTTTTTTTAACTGAAATAATGTTTAGAAATAGAATCATATAGTATGATTTCTATTCTTGAACAAATGACTAGAGAAACTATCACCATGTCATTATAAAAATCTACCAATGTAGTTATGATATCATAAACACACCCTTTCTCTATCATAAATGGAATATAACTTCATTGGTAATAGTCAATGATTGATGGCATAGAAAATTTATTCATATTGTGTCATTATTCAATGGATTGAAAACATTGTACACTATGTTGAGGACTATATATAACATTATATTATTCCAAAACATTGGTGTCATTATCTCTTTAGCATTCACATGTTAGGTAACCTTCCTGCCAACACATATAGATTTTCACTATCCCCTTCAGTAAATTTCCTTGATTCTTTTCCATCACATTTTATAAGTGGGATGTTGGAAATTTTTCTACCCTGATATTTCTACATCTCTATACTTTAATATAATCCCAATATATCATTAAAAACTCCAAAACAATAAATGTAGACACCTAGTATTTTCAAATAAAGATATTTTATATTTTTAAATGAATATTCATTATATTACACAAAAACATTCCTAAGGACTATAATTGTTTATTATATTTGGATACTTGGTATACATTCATATAATATGGAGAATTATAATAAAAATAACTCATAAATATCCAACCCTTTAATACTGTTAATAAAAATAACATACATGAACCCATTCTTCATGGCATGGGAAAGGAAATTTATGAAATAGTGAGTTCATATTATTACTATGGATAAAAAAGGAAGCTATGTCACTAGAACATAAATATAATGGTGTGACGATATGACAATAACTTTTTTAAAACATATAATGCCTATTAAAGATCATAATATTGAGTTATTGAATAATTATTGGAATTTCATAATACAAGAATCACAATTTAATCAAATAAAATGATCTATGTGAGAATAACATGAAATAAAACAAAAAATTGGTGCATTAACATAATTATATATGAATTATAACATGTATAAATAAAGATAATTTTACTCATTAGGTTAAGAACATTAAATCATGACATCACATTAACATATTGAAATGAAACCATTTCTATGCATAACATTATAGAAATATATGGTGGGTCCTTGAATAACACTGGGAACATGTAATCTGGTTCAGACATTACATTATGAACATGTAATCAGGTTTATACATAGCATTGTAAACTTGTAATATGTTTCATCTTTAACATATTTAATCATTATTCATATTTATTTACCCAATTCCTTGGTGGGAGATATAGGAATCACTCTTGACTTAATAAAAAGCAGAAATATTTGGGCCCTGAGATCATAAAATAGTCATCATATACTACCTAATGATATGAAATAGGTTTCATAAACATTTCATCAAATGGTAACCTGTCTAAAAGAAACTTGTTTCATAATCATTTCATCATTACATCATAATATATCCAATGGGGAAAAGTGCATTTAAAATAATTTTTTTCATGGTATAACAAGGGAACGATAATCCATGATAGTAAAAATATTGTCATGATAAACCATTTATTGAATGGAAAAATTATTTCATTCTTTGTTCATATCTCTATTAAATATTTAGTTACATAATGGATTTCATCTTATTTTGAGAAATATTTTTAAATATCACTTTAAAAAAAGTTTAGGGAAAAAACTTTTACAAAAAATTTAGTTTTTAAAAATAAAAAAATAAACAAATTGTTCGAAAATCATTTTTATTGAAAATAGCCTTTATAAAATATAATGGATTATTAATTGAAAATAATCATCATGTTTATTGATAATTATATTCATGTAGTACACATTTAAATTACTATTTAATTAAATTTATTTTTGTAAATTCCTAATTGGAATTGTTTTTAAAATAAAATAAATAATCCTTTCAAAACATTTTCTAAAAATGGTAAAAATTGGTTTATGTATAACTAATAAATCTTGTTTAGAATTCTAATAACGTTTTTAGATCATTTTTAGAATTCATGGTTTTCTTAGGAAAAAGGGAATTTGACCGAAGATAGAAATAATGATGTTTTTTAATAAAATAGTTTCTAAATTATTTTACATACCATTGAGTGGGAATATGGAAAAATTACTTGAAAATATCAAGAATAAACATGAGATGGGAAATTTAATGATAAATAATATGAGTTAGATCATACTAATTCTACATAAGATATTTAATCATAATATATCCCAATAAACTATGATACTGAAACATAAATCCATTACAACATTGGTAATTATTTCTAAAATGATACCCATGAAAGAAATATATTCCCATGGATATATAATCTACAAAATTTTCATGATAATAAAAAAATTATAAATTAATTTTAATCCTATAAACTACATAAAATAAATTGCTTATGAATTTGGTATGTGTTTTACAGAAGTAAAAAATGTGACAACAAAATCCCATACCACTTTACTAATATATTGAATCATAATAAAAAATATAAAATAGCAAAAAATGAAAACTTAAATACCAAAAAAATGAATATATTAAATATATAACATATAAATGGGTATGTATATACAAAAAAACTTGAAATAAGTGTTGAATTTGTATATGTGTCATAGAAATAAAAATGTGACAAGAAATCTCGTACATTATATCTCGAACTCCATCATACACATTCACACCTCATGTACAATTAATATTTATATTTTAAGAATATATATTATAACCATAATAATATATTTCATAAAATATATTATTTAATTATTGACATTGATTTCCATTTTATTACATACTCTTTTTTAATCACTTTTTGGGTTATAAACACATTGTTTTCTGTATATGTTTGGATCATTTATTTTCGACACTCATACTGTGATCTTGGTTACATCATATAAATAATAATAATAATTAAATAATTACCATATTTATATTTCAATTACACTTTTATTTCAAATAAATAATGTTGGGTATGATAAATGAAGAATCTTACGATTATAGAGAGGATATGTCATACATTTTAAGGGATAACATTTCAATTTTTCAACAATAATCTTTGAAATTAGTTAAGAAATATTTTATCATTATATAATTATATAATATAATTAACACCCGAATATTTAATTAAATATAATAATGCAAATTATCCATGTGGTTTGGTGAAAAAATAGAGTTTGATCGCTTTGTGAATGTTGTAGTCCACATATACATGAACTATGCAATCATCTTTTGGTGAGTAAAATGGTAATGAAAAAACAATATATTTTGATCTAATAATGATTAAAGAGTAATAAATATCATGATTATGTCATTTATTTCTCATATTATATATAAATATATCCTTATTACCTTCAACGTAAGGTTTTATTGAAAAACAAACCACCTTTCTTTAGGAGGTGATTGTCTTCCGAACAAACTAATGACCTTATCGTATATCCTAAGGAATGGAAAGTTAAAAAAGATATATATATATATATATATATATATATATTATATACAAAATCTATTGAAATATTTATGTCATAAATATTATATATATACTTGATATCCATCATTATTTGAAATCGTGAGAGTTTATAATGGAAAAACGAATGGCATCGGTCTATGAGGCAGTAGTATCATGTACAAAAAAAATATTTATTTAGGAATAAATATGATTAAAGTGGAGTTTTTTTAGATAAATAAAAAAACATGTAACAATACAAATATATTTAACATTTTAATTTATTATATATTAATGTTTCAAATAGAATAGAAGGAGGCAGAGGAAGAAATAGTATAAAAATTTTCATTGAAGAACGTTCGCTCTTCATCGACTATCCTCTATGATTTTACAGAAAAATACTTCCAAATGAATTTTTTTTAAAAATAAATAAGTCTTACCTGAGAATAAAATTTATTTTATTAAGCTATTTTTTAATTATTAATTTCAAAAAATATTTTTTAATGCTTAAAAAATATATAAAAGTGGGTGGCCATTTATAAGTGAGGTGAGTGGTGAACTAGTAGTGCTTTGAGAATAAAAAGGCATAAAACATTTTATCCATTCCAAAATTCTCCCAAATTGAATATTATAATTAATTTTTTATTATAGAGTATGATTTTGTGCATAAAATATAGTTTATTGCAGAATTTAGGTCATTTTATGAGTTATATTTTTAGTTTAACCCTTGGTAAACCAATTTTTACCTTAACTACGGTAAATAAATTATTATGATTTTTATATTAATTGTTTTAAAAAAAGTTATTTGACTTTGTTAGATAATATAATATATGTTTATTCCAAATATTGAATCTATTTTTGAATTTTTAATTCTCTTAATTATAAAATATAAATTGAAAATATTCCATACTGAGTGACAAGAAAGTACGTTTTTGAAGTGAAAATGGTTTAATATTTACTATGGTTTTATATAAATTTTCAAATTTAAAATGCTTCCAATTGAAAAAATTTGAATACAAAATATATAATTGAACATGTTTTCTTTTAAAACTAATTTAATTTATAATTTATGTTTATAAATAATTATAATAAAGTGGCAGTTTAAAATTACAATTAATTATTTCCACAATTCATCAAAACATATATATTTTCACAAAAATTTTAAAAACATTTCCATAATATAATCAGGGTATAAATATTCCAAATTAATGATAATTATTCAAAAAAAGTCAAAAGGCGTTAAAAAATATTTTTTTAATCAATTGTGAAAAATGTGCAACAAAATTACTTTATAGTAAAATAATTTTTTAAGCATAAAATTTAATTTATTCTAATATAATGTCCAGAAAACACATAATATGACTGAAAAAATTATAATATACATTATATATAATATTAATAAATTTATTAACCATATTTTTTTTACATTTAATGAGTTAAAATAAGTCTGTACGCATAATTGTTTTTATAAAACAAAATATTTTCTTTATTTTGAAATTGTTTTTTAATTAATTAGACACCAAAAAAATCATTTTATATTCACATGAAAAGAATATATCTTCATAATTTCGTTAATGAATTTACACATTCTAGTCCAATAACTAGTCGACTATATCATATTATATTAAAATATTTTAATTGTATGTGACTTTTCATTTTAATTAGGTGTTTTGTGAAATAGAAGATAAACTCAGTGTTGTGTATAATGCATGCTAAAATATGTTTTTTAGGTAATACAAGATGAATTGGTTTTCTGTGTAATGGAAAATATAGAAAATAATAATATTATTTAATTTTTTTTCAAAAATTATTAGATTGTAATATTATATCCCCCTTAAAATGGATTTCTCCCACAAAATTAATATCCGTAATTAAAGGATTATCATAGTAAAACTCATTTATAGATACCCAAATCATAAGAAATGTAAAAAATTTCCTCCATAAATATGCAAGTGGATTTGAGAAAATTCATTTGAATAAAAAAACTAGGATTCGAAACATAATAATAATGGTGATTATTGAAAACAAGGATAGAGAAGAGAAAAATAACACCAAAATACTGATAGAGAGTGATAAGGATCATTTTTAGGAGAATCATAACGACCAAAAAATCCTAAACTCAAATTTTGTGAAAAAGAAAACTGATAACATTAAAATTGAAGATTACATGATAACAGTTTATTTCATAATCTGTTTTTTAATGTTTTTAAATTATTTTTTCATATATAATGTAAACATTTGAAAAGGAACATACAAGATAAATATTTTTTTAGAAGAAAAATTTCTTAATTTGGTTGTTCCTTTATACATTTACACTTCATGTATTTTTTCTAAGAGGCTATTATTTCATGTCTAATGCACGGAATAAGATAAATAATAGAATGAGAAGTCATTCCTTCTATATCTATTTTTAAAAATGTAACACTGATAATCCAATATGGATTAAAAATTAAATATTAAAGTATCATGTTAATCTATAAAACCAATCCCAAACATAAACATTATACCATTCCATACATGGTCAAATTTACATCCATCCAATATTAAAATATTTTAATGAATATCACATAGATTCTCCAAATCAAAATATCATAGATCCTACATATATCATAATGTAGCTCTTGTATGTCACATACCATACTTGTGAATGCCTTTATCATTTATTCTATTGGAACATGTTAATAACCTGAATTTCCATAAAACCTTTTTTGAAAACATACATTGTTCCCTATTACTTAAATAAAACATTGATTATTCGATATATTCCTTAAATAAAAAATTCTTGTAAACTCATTTAGTTATAATATAAACCACTTTTTCCACAAATAATTTGTGAGTTACAAGTTCATCAATTATATCTAGTTTAATTAATTCATATTAATCTTCTATTTCCCCAATTTATACATAATTTCCTCATCGTTATGAATATATTATGTTTTAATTTCCCTTAATCACTTGTTTCTGGTAATATATAAAATTTTCATTTAATCACTTTTCAGGGTCATTGTAACCATTCAACTTATTTTTTGGTAATCTATATTGAAAAACATATACTAAACAATCCTTAAAAATTTCATGATTAATAAAACACAATTCATGAATTATAATAAATAAAAAGATAAATCAATCCACCTCATCATCAATCCATTAACCAGGATTAATCATATTATTCCTTAATTCCTCTTTCGTTTCATACATAACTCATAGTCTCATCATAATGATAATTATAACCATTAATCATACCTTCTTATTAATTCATATCATGTGATTTCCCTCTAGAACATCAATTTTTGTAATCCCTATACATTCCACAATGTTATAATTCACCAATTGATAATCCCATAGGGTACAAATATTTACATCTATTCCATTAAACTCAACATTTCATATTCTATCATAAATTTATTATTCTATTCATCTCCACATATAAAGAATCATGTATTTCAGTGAAAAATTAGATAGAGTGATTTTCCCACATTATCATCATATAGGAAACTAAATATTATTTTCTCCATGGTATTCACAACTCAAAATCTCTGAGAAACGTATCCATCTCATTATTGGTGTGTCTAAGAGTTGGTTTAGGTGCACATTTTCAATATTTTTACATGATAAAGTATTAGTAATATTAATAATATCCACTATTCTAGTAATAATACCATTTGGATTATCATCATAACATTATCTACCAAATTCAATGTTAATTGTGTTCTATCTTTTTCTCTTCATTGAAAAAAAATTCATAGTTTGAGCAACACTGATCATATTTAAAACCCACATAATCATAATAAATTATCTTATAGGAGGTCCAAATCACGACACGTTATATTTAATCTATGACACAATAAGTTAATCCTAGGTTATTCATAGTGAAAATATTTTAAATACATCACGATCTTTCATATGGATTTTTTGATTTTTCGATTCATATACATCGATAGTATCAAAATTGGTGTGTAGAGAGGCCCATTTTCTAGCACGATGTAATGATCAAGTCCAGATTGATAATAATTTTTCATATATATTACTCCTAGGTACCACTATTCTAAATAATTATCCAATATTACTGTCTAGACAAGGATGAAATATACTTGAAACCACTCTCTATATGATTCAATAAAATTTAAGTACATTTTCTTATGCATTGACTCATACATGCACTTACCCTTAGAGAAATGCATAGATATAACCATTAGGATATCAAAAAAAATTTCTCAACAAATATTTCAAACGTAAACTAATCCATTCCTTTAATACCAAATTTAGAAACCATATATTTTCATATATAAATATATATATATATATATATATATATATATATATTGTAACACCCCATGATTTTGTGATTTTCTAAAATAAATTAATTATCATTTATATATTGATTTTTTAAATGTAAAAAATTCTATTCAAATGGAACCAAAATGGATTAAACTACATGAAACAATGACATTGAAATGATACATGGACTACCATCTTGGCATAAATAACATGGAGCAATGATTTTCTACAAAACATACTTTTTTTATAATTATTTAAATGAGATAATCATAACCAACCTGTTAAAAATATTAATATGAATAGTAATAATTAAATGAAAATATTTTTTATAATGTTTTTTATATTAATAAAAACATTTATAATTAAATATATTTTTTTGTAAAGATCTTATATGTTTAGAAATTCTATTTTCAAAAATGAACGTCTTTTCATGCCCTTCTATGAAAAATAATAAAAATTAAATATAGACATATGTAGAATTATAGTTTGATAAAGTTATATTCATCTTATAATTTTTAATATCAAAAATATCATAATGAAATTTTTTGGGTTTTTTCTCAGAATGTACATTTTTAATGAATAGAAAAAATATTGATTTATAATTGAAATTTGATTTTTTTCTAATTTATTTAGAATATTAAATTATATTCATGAATTGATTAAAAATTTTATTAGATTAAACATTTATTAATTAATAATTTTTTTCATTTTATCTTACTTATCATTGAAATTTTATATATAAACATGGAAAATATTTGATCATTTTTACTTTCACAAAACCAACTATGTCGTCACATCTACTAGATTAATTTTTTATTAATTTCTGATACATTTTTTATTGAAATTTGGAAAAATGGATCCCATATTGGTAATAAAAATAATTTATAATTTATGATGTGGAAAAATTAGTTTTTAACAAATGTTTTGTTGAATTCAGTGAAAATTAGTTATAATAATTATGGTAAAATTTTTCTTCAAAAAGATTTAATCCTTAATAAGTAAGCCAAAAAGGACCTGAAATCATGTCCCTCAGCCATTTTATGAACATAATTTTTCTATAAATAATCACTTGATTTGTTTGGTTGGTTTGGGATGACTCTATTTGGGTAAAAACGTGGTCTCACCTAACTATTATTCAAAAATTCCTTGTGTATCCCCTCATTTCCTTAAAAAATGCCACCACCTCTCCCCATTCATCACACCTATCAAACCACTTATGTTAATCTGTGATATCCACAATAATCATCAAAAAATACATCCCATAGTAATTTAATCCTCCATATTGGAAGAAATTAATCCAAGGATTCCCTTTTGTTGAAACCAAAAGGTGTTACCCAAAGAAGAGGTGACAACCTTCCTCGAGAACCTTTATCTAATTTTCATTATCCACCTCTCCAATTTAATAATTAATTGATTATAAAAATATACATAACAAAATTTTAAATAGATATTTTAATGCTAATATTTTGACCTACACTTACACACACTCTCATCTAACGGGTAACAAACATATCATTTATTTATACGATGAACTACAGCCTTATCAAATGACGATTATTTATTTTTCCTTTACCAATTGTTAGGATTTGGAATTATGACGGACAATGTGTTTGATGTATATTATTTTTATTATATATTTTTATACTTATATAATTCCTTTACAACATATATCCTTATACTTTCTACTTTTTTTAAATAAGATAATTTTATTTGAGGAAATATGTACTACCGCCCCATAAAAGACATGTGATTACATTACACACTTTATAGATTGTGTTTATGATGCGTTTTGTAAAATTTAATTATATATTAGATATAGTCATGATATATAATAGTGATAAAAAAATATATATATATATACATATATGTCATTTACTCTATTTCTTTCAATACAATAATAAAACTGAATCAGCATTCACACGTACTGACACCCTAATATATCCTTGAACGGTGTATTCCATTTGATAGTTGTATAATATATAGATTATTTAAATATAAATATAATTAATATTAATGATATATATATAAATATATATCAGGTTTTAAATTACGAAAATCGTGATATACATATAAGGACCAAAGATACAACCAATTAAGAAACATTAGAAAAAAAATCGAATATTACCTAAAGTGAAACCATAAAATTGAATTATTGATAATTCAGTAAAATATGTAATAAAAAACATATATGGTAATAGATGTAAGAATTTATTTATTTTATTGATTTATAATAAAATTATAACTATTATACAATATTTCTTAATGAGTACATTGTGATTCAAGACACAATGTAAGGGGATTTCACGTCACCTGTTATTTCTATCAGATACAAGCCTTATTCAGTACTCATTTCAATTGTGTGGGGTGTATAATACCCATGTATGTATTCTACTATTCATATAATTTATTTTATGGGTTTTTATATATCCATTTTAAGTAATTTTTTTCTTGTTGAATATTGTAGAAAAGTTACGAAAATGGTATTGTAGTTTGGTCTCAATTTTCTTTCTTTGTGACACATGCCATGTTATGCACATATATTTTTATATGGAGTATATATACTATGCATTGAAATATTAAAAAATGAATCTACTAATATTCATGATATGTTAATTTTCATGTCATTTTATTTTTTCCATTGTATTTTGATTCAATGTTACCAAATTAGTAGAGATTTATATCTACCATCTCACCATTTAACGAGATTTTTTATGATTATTCTCCCCTGATGAAATATTATGATATGTATATATCTAAATTAAATGATATTTATGAAAATATGGCTATTAATTCTATATCAAATTAATGATACCATTTTCCAACTCTTTATTTCATATGATGATTAAGAATATTTTTTAAGGAATTCATATTTTCCCATTTTCAATAAAAAATATATGTTCATTAAAAACCATGTTTTGTTCAACCGGTTTCAAAAAATATTCTAATATTATGATATTATAGTCAAAATTAGTTTTTACTAATATATTAACTTTAAAAAAAAATTATTATAAATAATTAATCTTGTTATTTTCCGGTGGAGGAAATTTTCTAAAATTTTTACAGTAAAAATTGAATATTTGGTATGTATGGATTTTCCTACCATCCGGTATGTCATTCCATTGAAGCATCATTTATAGGATGACCATGTTATTTTTGTGAAAAAGAACAATTTTTCCAAATATTTTGGAAACAGATTGTCTTGAAGTGGGTTTCAAGGAATAGTGTTTCAAAAATTATTTCAAACTTCATTTATAAGTTTTCACTAAAAAATGTTCTCAAAATGGTTTTCAATATTTTTTACCTATTTTTGTACAAAAAGGTTATAAATTTTTTTAAGATTATTTTATAAAATTTAATGGAAAAATGATTTAATTTTTTTTCGAACATCATTGATATGTTTTCATTGGAAAGGGTTTTCAAATTGATATCATGCATTCTTTATATGTTTTCAATGTATTTTAAATGTAAAGGAATTCAAAATTAATTATAATTTTGAAATAAATTTTTTTCAAAGTGTTAAATATATTTTCCTCTAGAATTATTTTAAATTTTATTCTATGATATGTTTTCATATTACTTTTAAGGAATTGGATTTTGAAAATGTTATATGTTTTAAAAAGTGATGTTAGAATAGATCATTAAAACTCTTTATATACCAATGATTAAATTGTTGGTTATAGTTATGAATTTTTGGTAATATGATCGAAGGAAAAAATACATAATATTTCTATGAATGGTTTTAATTTTTTATGACCTGATGTTTACGAAACCCATTTCACTTAGATTGGTTATGAGATGATGAATTATTATGAATCCTTCATAATTTCATGATTTATTATAGGATAAAATAATGATGAATCCTAACTATTTTCCAAAGATTATGGTATGATTACATGTTTAAGACACCCAGTAAATTTTAGGAGTTATGAATGGATGTTATTGAAACCCATATCTATTATTTTTTTAGCCTTCCTCTTAGAGGAGCAGTCTTACCACCTTATCTTTTAGGAAATTTATTTTGTCCACCTTGGACCAAATCACTGTAAGATAGTCTTGATGAATCACTAGCATTCTTTTTCCCACTATACGATACAATTCCCCACTTTCCTTTAATGTGCACAGAGTCAACTGATTGGTATCCAACAGTCCATCCAAACAAAATACCATTTAAAACTGTCAGACATTCACATCTTACTGAGTGAAATTTCATGTTATCATCAATTGGAATGAAGAATTGTAGGGGAACCTCAATGCCATGATCATCATGAGGCTCCATTCAAGATGTTGCATCAGTTACGGCAAGCACATCAGAGGCAACATGCTCCATATTAGCAGAGTCATTCCATTGAATGCCATCCTCGCTAGGAGCATCATTATCATTCTCCCGAACCACGAACTGGTTGCTAATGGAATCATTAGCCATCTTCCGGGGGACACTACTAGTGTCATACGATAATGGCCACTTCCAGCCACCAAGATCAGATTTCAGATGAACAAAAACCTACTTCACAGAAGGATTCAACGGAGGTTGGACTTCCTTCACTATAGCTGCAGCCATAGTAGCCCCTCTCATATCTTCCTTTACACCCTCATATTCTATTGCAGGATATGAATTATCCCCTCCAATATCTTTCTATACACCCTCATATGCCATAGAAGGATGCGACTGGACAACCGCTCTCACTTCCGACTCCACAGAAGCCTCCTTTACAACCTGCATCACAGCCCTTTGAGGGAAAACATTTCCCTCATTTGCACAAAAAGAAGGCCACCAAGGAAAAGGATTCCTAGGCTATCTCTCCACCTGTGACGACACCCTATCAGCATCACCAGGGCCAACGTTGCCCAAATTCACTGCCTATGAATACCCGACCAATTTCTTGCTTCGACATACTGACTCATGATGACCGAACCTATAGAATATTTCATAACAACTCATCCATGACTCGATGATGACCTCCTGCTTCAATCGGAACTCTTCCCCATCCATGATCCAGGCCAAATTAATAGGTGTCCTCACAACATCATCCTCAACACATATTCTTGGACAAACTGGATGACAGAGGACTTCCGTTCTCTGATCAGAACAAAGGTATCTTCTGATCATATCCCCAATAACGCATAGGAAAGATGAATTTTGTAAAGATAGAGGGAGATCAGGGAGACTAACACAAATTGCTATTGTAGATGGGTCGCGCCGCATGTGGAAATCAAAACTCCATCGAAAAAGGAAGAAGGGATCTTCGTTGCATCTTCAGGGTGCCCTAGACCACGCGACAGCAAGATCCTCCTATGAGGAAAATAGAATAATAAAATTGTGCCGGTCGAGAAAAAAGGATGATAAAATGTTAGTGATATATCTAGGAAAATTTCTAAACATATTATTAGGGATGTCTCTAAGGATAATTATAAGGATCAGTTAATGTTTTAGAAAATTTTCTTGAATTTATTTAAAGGATTGATCCAGTGGATTCCTAGAAATACATCTCTGTCTATATATTTCAAGAGGATGTGGCTTTGGCATAGTCATACCTAGGAGTAACATATCCAACAAGCTCTGTTAGGCCACACTCGATTTAACCTTGTACAAGAAAACATGCCTTAAAAAAGTAATTGATTTATACTATAGGGGGATATTCCTTGGAGATTCACTAAAAATCCAAGAACCATCATGAATTATTTAAATAGATTTTTTTTCTGAATAACCAAGTATATTTCTAAGGTGTCATATATGGTTTCATAACATATAAATAATTTAAGTGATTTTTCCAGGATTATGTGGCTCCTCAATAATAAAAATGTTTCTTACTCTATAATTTTTTTAGTCAATGGATAGAGCCAATAAGAACCACGTTAATGGTGACTACTTTGGAAAACACAATTATTCTAATTCTAATTATTTGAAGTATATAGGATATGTAATGAAAAAACTTTTTACTATTATCACACAGCTTTATCAAGCAATGAGTCATGATGAGATTCAAAACGAAAACAGAATGGAATAGTGTTCTGTTTGGTCCTTCTTGATACAACGTACACATTATTTCAGTGGGTCAATAAATCCACCTAATACTAAACACTGTATAAGTAACATACAAAAGATATTCACTATTATTGAATTTTTGGATCATGAGAATTTTATTTTGGATATTTATCGGTTATAATGTGAAACAGAATAGTGATATAATCTAGTACAGAATTTGAGGAAGCCAGGTTAAATTGAATATATTTATTGGGGTGCATTCAAGAATGTATTATTCAATTAGTACATACCACATGTTATTTTAACAAAGATAGATAATGAGTTCCTTTAGTTAAAGAAAAATGATGATAAATCTTTCACTACCTAAGGGGATAATTTCAATTGACTATAGAGGTACGCTTATGGAATTATTATCCAACCAGAAAGTAATGTTGTTAGGTTCCTTAGTGGATTAATGAAATGTCTTATATGGGTATGGACATAAGATAATTTAGTAGATATGAAGAGACTCTGTGGTGTAAAATCAGTGTTGAAATGGAGGATAGAGTTATATATCATTCTCAAGGTTTTAACCAAAAAAAGGAATATGGAGGTCAAAGGACAATCTAAAAACCAAAACGATAACAATTTGATTCTCCTTTTTTCTATATATGAGGATATAAGCATGGAGGGAATTTTATTAATGGTATTAGTAAAATATTTAAGTTTAGAAAAGAATTGCATTGAGTGGCTAAATGAATATATGATTGAACGAAGTTATATGATGATTTGAATAATGAGAAAACACTAAAAAAATTCAATCTATACACTTTATTTTTTCAATTATTGGAATGTTTAGAATTTTTGAACAAAAATTCCAAAATCCATGGGTTAATAATGATTATAAGCACTAAAAACCTATGAATACAAAGAAAAAATGGAATGGTTATCTAGTAAAAATGGATTAACTAAACCATGATAATTGGGAAACACCATAGTATGGAATTTCATGTGGGATTATTCAAAAATAAGTTCTTTGTAAAACTTATTTTTTGTCCTTTAATGGAACTTGATATGATTATAAAAATTAATTACCTCTTTCTGCATGAATTTTGGATTACTGAAATCACATTTATTTTCAAAATTTACATGGTTGAAGATATAGTTAAAAAAGAAATGTTTTTTATGATAAGATCCTAAATAAGGAAAAAAGGGTGGATTATCTTCTGGATGCATGTATTCTCCAATATGGATTTATGGTAATTGATGTTATTACCATGATTCAAGATAATTATTATGTTTAGAATGTAAAATCCATTAGATACTTTGTAATATATGGGGGTCAATGATAAACTAATATTATGACCTACTGTATAAATGATGGGATTTTGATATTCATAATTATTATAAGGTTTACCATTAATGTAATTATTATGTTAAACTTTGGATGATGTTCATGAGAATAATGCATTATCTAACCACATGATGATTTTTTGGACATTTGATAACATATTCCAACTACTTTTTATTAATTGTAGTTGAAGAAAAATATGAATAATTATAATGGATCACTTGATTAGTTAATTCCATAGGAATGAAAAATATTTCCCCTCATTTTATGGAATGAGAGATAAAGTGGATGTTGATGAAGGAAAAAAGGGTATAGTTGTTCTTCAAACACGTGTGAATTTTTTTTCATTAAATTTTCTTCTACATTAAGAAGAAGATCATGAAACAAAAAACTTATCTTTGTATCCACATTTCGATGAATCAAATGGACCCTTAGATCATCACATATTTATGGATTTGTTATTGTAAAATTTCTTGTAATAATGTTTTTAATCACCCTCCATCCAAATATGATGTTTATATTTCTCTTCCATGTCCATGATTTCACGTCTCACCTATGTCATCCCCTATGAGAAGAAATATATGAGTTAATTAGGGTAACCGTTACTATATTGATTTCTTTTATGAATGTAATTTTTGGTATTTATTTTTTTATGCATGGTTCTATGATCATGATTTTCATGTATTGAATCATTAACATCCAATATGAAATTTGGGAGAGAAATTTATTTAAAAGTGGTTATATTGTAACATCTCGAGATTTTGTGATTTTTTCAAATAAATTACTTTTCATTGATGTATTACTTTTATGAACATAAAAAATTCATTTATCATGGAACCAACTGGTATTATGTTACACACAACACCTACTTAGCATACATTAAATGCAATACTGATTTTTCATATGTTACACAAAACATCGAGTATCTATGTAACATATCTTTTTTGTTATAATTATCTGAATGAGTTATTTATAACCACTCCATTAAACATAATAATATAAATAGTAATAAATAAATTTAAAATACTGTTTATAATTGTTTTATATAAATATAACTTATTGAAAATTAATGATTTAATTTTTGTTAATGTCCTTATATGTTTTAAAATACAATTTTCCCAAATGAACTGCCTTTCATGTAATTCTATAAAAAATAATAAAATAAATTTTAGACAAATTTATATATTGAATATGATAAAATTAACGTAATTTTTAAATTTATAATGTCAAAATTATCTTAGGGTTATGTTTTCCAGATTTTTATGATAATATTTTTTAGAATGATGAAATTTAATGAATTATAATTAAAAACTACATTTTCATCAAATTTTATATATGAATAAATTATATTTTTATGTTTTTTAATGATTTATTATATTAAATTTTAATCAATTATTCTATATTAGTTAATTAGATCCAATTTCATATTGGAATGTGATATAAAAACTAAGCAGCATTTTGATCATTTTTACTTTAAAACCCCATAGTGTCATCTTATACACAAGATTAATTTTAAAATAATTTCCTAAAAATTTGTGATTTTAATTTATAAATATTATATATTCAGAATATTAATACTTTAAATGATCTAATAAGGTTAACTTATTTTTCTGATCAAAATTATTTGTGAATGTAGTTAAAATTAATTACAATGATAGAGATAATATATAGATTAACAATGAACTAAACCCTAAACTTGAGGCACAAAAAACCTATCCACTTTTCCAAAACCCATTTTATTTACATATTTTCCCAATAAACCATAAATTTTTGAATTTTTTATTTGGGATATCTTTATTTAGTCAGAATCTTGTGTACACCTAACCTGTTTAAAAAAATTCCAAATGTGTCCACTCCCTTCTCTATAGAAGTCTACCACCTCTACCCATTATTCACACCTCTCAAAAAACATAGGATAAAACAGTTTTTTCCAACTAAAATTACCATAATCCAATCCATCCACTTTGAATCATCCCTTTGGGATGAAATAAATCCATGGAATCCCTTTGGATAAAACCAAAAGGAGTTACACAAATAAGATTTAACTATCGTCCTTAAGGTCCTTTATATTAATTTCATTATCCACACAATTTTTTTTATTTTTATATGAATATAAAAAAACCAAATATGATAAATATTATAATATGTATTTATGCTATTACCTTGGCATAAAATTACACACACTAACATCTAATGGGTAATAATCATACAATTTAGGTGTACGGTGAACAACAACCTCACAAATGACGATAGTTCATTTTTAACCCACATTCATGGATAGAAAATATGATGTAAATACAATATATATATATATTATTTATTATATTTGTTATGTATTTAGGTCTATTAAAATATTTTAAAACACATATCCTTATACTTCCAATTTTGGGTAAATACAATAATTGCATTTGAGGAAGTGGGGACTACTGCACCCTCCATGCGATGTTATTCACTCACACTATAGATAGAATGTGTTAAGTATGAGTTTATTAAACATATATGATATATATGATATAATAATTCCATTTTTATAATGATCTATATATATTTATATTGGTACACATTTAATTAAATAATTTTCTTTCAATACGGCAATAAAATAGAATCCACATTCATATGTACGTACGACCTATCACCTATATGAACAGTGCATTCTGTTTGATACATCTATATTATATAGACCATTATAGTACACATACAGTGAAAATAAATGAAATTTATATTGTGGTTTACCTTATTTAAATAATTATAAATGTATAAGGATCAAAGATACAAAAAAGTAACATATATGTGAAAAACAAAGCGAATATCACCCAAGGTGAATCCTTAACATAGAATTAATAATAATTGTGAAATATAAGTTATAATAAGAAAATATATTATATATATATATATATAATAATTTGGTTCCGTTATATATTTATAATAAACTTATATTTAAAAAACATGATGTTTTTACAATTTTGAAGTGATTCAAGACACAAGGTTACGAGATTTTATCTCACTTTTTATTTCCATGAGATACATGCCTTCTTCACCACTCATTTTATTTGTGTGGTGTGTATATGTTAAATTTATTTATTTTGTGATTATTATATTTAATTTAATGGATATTAATATATATATATGATTTATTTTCATTCATCGGGTATCTGTTTCAAAAGTTATCAAATTAGTAATGTATTTTTGTCTCAATTTTCTATCTTCAAGACAGATGTCATGTTATGAATGCTTATTTTTCTACGAGGTGTTTATATTACCCATTAAAATGTTATATCATGAATATATTTATTTTCATGATATTTGTGTCTTTATATAATTTTATTCCTCCCATTATATTATGATTTAATATTACCAAATTGGTAATATTTTATAGTTATAATCTCTCCATTAATCGAGAGTATCTACAATTATTCCCCTAATATTGAAATATTATTATCCATATCTCATGCAAAGTAATAATATTTATTTTCATTTGGTTATTAAATTTTTATCTATGTAATTAAAACATATTTCCACTATTTGGTACATAATATGATCAGTAACGAGTATTTATGAATGTATAAATTTCCCCCTATTTGGTCCAAATTGATGTTTCTTGAAAACCATTTTTCATAAAAAATGGACATCAAAAATATTATACTATTATATTATGAAAATAAATAAATTATCCAAGTATTAAATTATAATCAAAAGGATTTCTAAAAAGGAATAATCATAAAATTTTCCAGTCAAGGTAATTTTATAAACATTTTACATTACAAAAGAAATAATCAGTATTTATGGATTTTACCAATTTTATGACCATCATTCCATTTAATATTCCTTCAAAAGATTACCAAGATATTTATTTTTAAAAAATAAATTTTTACCCAATATCTTGAAAACTTGTTGTTTTAATGTTTTTTTTAAAGGAAATTTCTTTAAAAAATATCTTCAAGCTTCTTTTTTATGTTTTCATAGAAAAAGGATTTAAAAAATGATTTCACAGTTATTTTATAAATTTTACAGGAAAAATGTTTTCAAAGGGGATTTCAGGATTCTTTTATAATATTTCAGGAAAAGGGTTTTAATTTTTTTTCAGGCATTCATTATATAATTTCAATGAATTTTAAATGAAAAAGATATTCAAAATAAATTATGTTTTAAAAATACTTTTTTCATAAATGAAAAATATGTTTTACTCAAAAAATGTTTTAAATGATTTTCCATGATATGTTTCTTACTTGGTTTCAAGGAATTATTTTTAATTTTTTTTAGGTTTTAAAAAGTTATGTTCAAAGATATATATCAAAATCCTTCTCTATCGAAGATAACGTCCTTATTTGCAGTAATGATTTACTTGGGATATCATCAAAGTACACCATTCATATTATTTTTATGAATGGTTTTTGTTTTAAGGAATGATGTTTTTGAAACACATTTCTCTTTAATGGGTTATACCATGATGAATTACAATGAAACACACTTCATTTCATGGGATATTCTAGGATGTTATTATTATTAAACCTATCTATTTTATAGAGGTTTTGATATGACTACATGTTTATGACACCCATTTAAGTTCACGGGTTATTGTAAGATGATTATGAAATGCATATCTTTTATGGGTCATGGCATGATGAAAGAATTTTTATCTTGTGACACATGTATGAATGATTTTATTATGAAATGGGTGGAACTTATATCACTCTTCAATTAATTGTGTAATGATAAATTGTATATGAGATAAAAGGGTTTAGGAGTGGTATACCAAGCATAAAAAAGAAAAAGGTACATGGGTTGTAGCCCAAAACTAATAATAAGATGGTTCATGGGATGTATCCCAATATTGGATATAAAAATATACATGGGTTTTATCGCCATACTGATGATTAGAGTTAATATGTCTTATAGTCTAAGCTTTTATGTAGGAGGTATAATGAGTTGTAGACCAAGCATAAAAATAATATGGTACACAGGTCGTTGGCCCAAGCCTAAAGAAATTAGATGGGTTGTATCCCACACCTAAAATGGTATAAAGGACATGGTAGTTATAATTAAAATAAAAATTTTATATGATTATATGTATGCGACAATTTTTTTGACTTATTTCTCAGTTATTATTTCATGGGTTATACACTTGATTACATAATGATTCATGTCCTATGAACTACCAATATCTGTACCATGATTCATTTTAATGATCTTTGATATGATGGGTGTGATCTTAAAATGTTATTCTCTAGTCCTCATACTGTTATATGTATGTTATGATGTATATTTACTTTATTTACCTTTACAAAGCATTCAAGATAACCACTTTCTCATGTTTCCTTTAGCTAGGTTATTATAAAAAGGTTTTATGTACAATTACAATGGGAGAAGATAAATGTGGAATACAATGAAGTCCATTCACCGAGTTAGAAGATTTTTATTCCATGTTCCCAATGCCCCTAAAATAATAGTCTTTTGGAATATTTTTTTTAATGTATTGAGTATATAATTAATTTGATGAAATTTTTATGTATATTAATACTAGTATTTTATAAATATTAAATATTTTTAGAAAATAATTCCATAAATTATCTAAACCCCCACCCAAGGACCATTATTGTTTTTTCCTTTTCTTACTAATAACACAATCATCAAATTTGGTGAAATATCTTCATCATCTCCTATAATGATATTCCCCTTTATACTCTTACTAAACATGAACAACACAATAAATTTATTCATAACCATAAAAAATGAACCATAAAAATTGGAGAGCATAAAGGCTCAATAAGGGTATTAATGGGACATATATATGAATAATATGAACATACAAGTATGATAACAAGATCATAAATGTTGACAACCAAAACCTTCATATCATAAATTGTAATATTGCGTCATATAATTAATATTGATGGTTCATATGTCATGAATCCTATGGGAATAAAATAACATGATCCATGTGAGTGTAACATAGGAATATGATATATAATTTTTTCATACAGACTATCTTATAACATGTTGAGAATTTATAAATAGACATAGGTTTACTCATTATAATAAGGATGTGAAATTAGGCCCTCGTATAAACTTATTCAAATACAACCATGTCCATTCATATCATTATTGACATTAAATATTGGTGCATTCATAACATTATGAGCATGTAATTTAGTTACCACATAACCATGTGTACATATAATAAGTTTCAAGTATAACACATTTAATCAATAGTAAACCATATTTACCAAAATGCATGGATAGGAGATATAGGACACAATCGTTATATAATAAAAATCATGAATATTTTCCCCAAAATATCATTTAGTATTCGTCATATCATAACCCATGAACCAAAACGGATTTCATAAACATTTCGTCACATAATAACCTATATAAAAGGGACAAGAATGTTAATTATCTCATCAATTCATTGCATCAAAACATGGGGAAAAGAAGCATGTTTAATAGGAATTTTATCATGGTATATCCCATGGATTAAAAACAGGTTTCATAAGAATCTTATGATGATAAAATATTTAAATAAATATTCTGAATTGTGTCCTTATTTGAAATCTATAAAAAATCATTATTTACAGCAAAATATGTTCTCTTATATGCAGAATGATTTTTAAAGATCACATTATACAATTCATTCTGAATATAAAATATCATTCAAAAATAAATTTTCTTAAAATTCGTAATGAATTTTAAAAATAATTTTATCTGAAAATAAACATGGAAACATATAAATTATTATTAAAATAGAATAATATTGATGATGATGAAAAATTTGATTCATGACATACTCATTAAATTAATGTATCTTTTATACTTTTCTATAAAAGAAAAAATGTGATTTGTTTGAAAAAAATTATAATTCCATTAAAATATTATTTTAAAAATTGAAAAACATGGGTAAATTCTTTTTATTGCATCATTTTAATAATTCGAGAAACATTTTGGAAAACATATTTAAAAAAAGGACTTGGAAGAAAAGGTTTTTTCTAATGAAGAGATAAAAAAATATTCCTTAAAAACATTTCTTCAATTATTTTAAATACCAAAGAGTTGTAATTGGATATTTAATTGATTATATAATGAATTGAAAGAGTAAAATAAAATTAATGTGAATTATTTTTATTAGAACATAAAATTGTTACATAATTAACCTAATAATAAACAATCCTGAAAAACAATGAGAATATTAAAAAATTCATTTCCACATTAGAAATCATTTGAAACGTAATACCCAGGAAAAAAATTCAAAAAATGAATATTTAATAAAAATTATGTTGATTATAAAAATAATAAAATTAATTAATTTGATGTATATATACACCACACAAAAGAAAATTAAATATTAATATGGAAAGTGTCTCATATAGGTAAAAAAGTGATTCTTATATCCCTTACCACTTTTGTAATATTCTGAATCAAATGACCCAATAAAAATCAATATCAAATTAAATATGTAAACCATTAAAAGTTGTTGATTCATGATATATCAAATCAAATGGTTAGTATATTCACCACAAAAATGAAACTAATGGTGTATTTTTATATATCTCATTCATATATATGAGAGATTATAAATACCATAACTAATGTCTTGACATCGTTCATACATGATCAATTCTCCTGTATAATAAATATATTTTAATTGTATATCTATTATTTAACCATAAATATATATATAATACCATAAATGGTTTACATATGACCATTCATAACAAATTTATTACCAATTCCATATTAAATTAATTTTTAAATTATAACCATACAATGTTCCATAATTGATATGATTTTTTGGCCCTCTTACAATGATCAATGTTCTATAATATATAGAATAATATTTATGATATGATTTTATTATTTATAAATATAATTATTTTATGAAAAACAATTAATCATGGTCATTCTAAATGATGTACCTTATAATAATCGACATGGTTGGTCACATATATACATGAATAATGTAACAACCCGAATCCAAATCCACTCACCTGGTGTCCCGTACCTCGTTCACCAAATGACCTCAAGCACATTACCCCGAATGCCAGAGGCTTCCAACTAGCATAAAGGGCCTTGTTGAGTGATTGGGGAAACTATGCCCTCAATTGGTAAAGTATACAAGGTAAGGGAAATAATAGTCAATAGAAGAAGTAGTAAACAATATAAAA
Source organism: Viscum album (assembly GCA_963277665.1). Lineage (NCBI taxonomy): Eukaryota > Viridiplantae > Streptophyta > Magnoliopsida > Santalales > Viscaceae > Viscum > Viscum album. The sequence goes on along the minus strand of OY728141.1, from coordinate 1,047,564,118 downwards.
TAATTGAAACTAAACAGCAGAACAATGAATATATAGTAATGATGATAATGATGCAGCATTTGCAAGTATCTAAGGAAAAAAACCCAAGAACGTTCTAAAATACAACTGAGAAACAATGTATGAGAAATAAATAGCAACTCCTGCAGCATCGCAAGCCTAATCTCAGTCCGATGCTCTCCAGCTCCAACCAGAAATAATGTACTTGAATTAGAAGGGCCCCAATCCCTATTCACACCTACAACCATATAACCTGTTTGGGCAGAAACGTAGGACCCTAATAGGGTGTGAGACAAATCCCAATAGGAAACCACCACAAGATCTGTGCCATACTGTAATTGAGTAATATAGCAGAAGAAATGAATGTAAATGTAATAATGAACTATTAGTACAGAAGTAAACAATACTACCAATTACCATTCACATACATTTTACAATTAATTCATTCATTTAATAAAACAACCAAGGAATCTATATAATCTCTCTATTCAATGGAAAACATGTAACACAACAGGCACCAAAAGGCTACCTAAACATACAACCAGGCCAAAGATCCATGCTCGGGCTTTTTCTTGGTATACTCATCTAAACCAAGAAATAAATACGCATTCACGCTGACTCTCTGGGTGGCTCAAACTAGCAGACCCCTATAGTCAAGTAATCATACAAAGGAATAGACACTCTGTGAAGCACTCACATCTATTCCCCTGTTGTCTTGCAACAATAGCTACAGACTCTTAGAGGAAGATCTTAAATCTAATTCCTCCTGTGGTCTCGATACGTGATTAAACTAAGGACACTCTTAGGAAGCACAATGATCAATTCTCATAAGTCTTGCGTACGAAACTAATTCCAACAGACCCCCCTAGGGAAGCACTAATCACCTATTCCCCCTTTGGTCTCCCTCAGCGGGTTCTCATATCCCTGAGCAGTCCAGTCATGCGTAATCAACTATCAATAGCCCTAATTATGTTTAACAAATACTTGGATAAAATATACAATGCATCAAAAGTATTAAAACAATAGGCAACACATGAAATCATTAATAACAAACAATCTCGCAAATGCAATTGGGTTTGCATTGCAGGCAAACTATTCCAAACAGAGATTAATAGACAAACAAGGATAATACCCCTGGGGTGATACTAAAACATGGAAAAAAGCATATATTATTATTAATTAACCATAATATAACAAGTAATCTATGAAAATTAAAAAATACGACCAAAATCCCTAACCTGGGATACCCAAAACATGGGAATCCAGCACTTTTTCATAAAAACTCAAGAAATTCAACATAAAGAAACAAAACACCTACCTTGATCCTATGAGATCGATATACCTAATCCTCAGCCTGTGAATTAGCCTAGAATGGAGTTTATCTGCAAAAATGTCCAAAATTTTCAACCAACGATAACTCTCATAAGATACAGAATCAGGAAACATGGCCAAAGAAGAACTAAGAACACACCGTTGTGATTCTATTTCAACAAACGACGTTCAATTCGGATAACCTATGACACATCGACTGCTATGAGAAAATTAGGCCTCCCCGGATTCTCTGAGAGAAATTAGCTAAAGAAGAAGATGTAAATAAGGATTATATGTGACCCCGGTCTATTTAACGAAATAAAAAGAAATTACACTGTGTGTACTTCTGGAGTACACAGCTTTTACTTGCCTTTTCTATACTCTACTTTAGGTGGCCTCCAATTCACCCTTACATGGGTGTGTGTGTGGCCAAGACACGACCACAAAATGACTTCCAATGGCATCTAAGTACACGGTGTGTACTCCTAAAATTTCTAGATTTTCATATTTTTTCCAAAAAACTACCAAAAAAGGAAAAACATACCTGAAAAAAAGATCTGGATTTTTACAAACATCCCCCCTTAAATAAATTCATCCTTGAATTTCCCTTATAAGGTGGCAAAGAAGAATCCTCAAACAACTCTCACCCCTATGATCACATATTGGCCTCCCTCTCCCTAGTCTCGTCATGTACACGGTCATGCTCCCTTTTCACCCATACCAGAGGAACAGAACAGCCACATAGTACCTTTGCACTACGATCAAAAATCCTTATAGGATGTTCCTCGAATAATTCATCATGCTCCAGCTCAACCTCCTTGGGTTAAAAAACATGAGATGGGTCTGAGAAATAGCGTCAAAGCTGAGATACATTGAAGACATCGTGAATAGCTTGGTACCTCTGAAGTAATTGAAATATATAAGAAACTAGCCCGAACCTCTCCAGAACCTCAAATGGCCCAACGTATCTCAGTGAAATATTTCCTTGCGTCATGAACATTTTATGTCCCACCCTCAGGGTAAAACTTATGAAAACTGAATCTCCGACCATGAACTCCAAAGGTAATCTTCACTGATCATCATAAGATTTCTAAGCAGTCTGTGAAGTATCCATCCTTTCCCAAAATCAACTCCACCAGTTCTATGGTCTCCTGAACAAGACGAGGTCCCAACATTGCTACCTCTCCTACCTCCAGCCTACAAAAGTGTGATCGGAACGTCCTACCGTACAATTCCTCGTAAGATTCAATCTTAATAGTTGACTAAAAACTATTATTGTAGGAAAAATTCACTAGAGGTATTTGTATCACCCAAGAACCTCCAAAATCAAGGACGCATACCCCCAACATGTCCTCTAGCACCTGAATCATGCGCTTAGACTGACCATCTATCTGGGGATGGTAAGTTGTACTCAGAAGTACTTGTGTACCAAAATCCCTCTATAGCCCTGGCCAGAAATGCAACGTGAAGCAGGCGTCCCTATCTGAACTGATAGTACTCGGAACCCCATGCAAGCATACAATCTCATAGATCTACAACTGTCCAAGCTCATAAACACTGATGGTCTCTTTAATTTGCAAGATGTTAGTAATCTTCGTGAACCTTTCAATGAGAACCCATACCGTGTCATTCCCTTGAGGTGATCTCAGTAACCATGTCACAATTTCCATCGCAACATCATTCCACTTCCACTCTGTAATGGGTAGCTGCTTTAAAAGCCCTGCTAGTCGCTGGTGGTCTGCCTTCACCTGATGACAGGTGGAACTCCTCCTGACAAAACCAGCAACATCTCTCTTCATACATAGCCACCAATACTGTATGTGTAGATCATGATACATCATGGTGACTCTAGGATTAACAGCCCCAAATAAGGAATGATATCCTCGCATCATCTCATCTCCTATATCTGCAGGCACCCATACATGTCCCTAGAAATGCAATATCTCACACTTGTATGTGGTCTATCCGGGAAGAGGGTCCTCTCCAGACACACATTCCCTTATGACTAGGCCTTCAGAATTTGATAGATTCCTCATTTGAAAACGTTCAAGAAGGGTAGAGGTAACCTCTATATAAGAAAGAAACATCTTCCCATGTATCTCATGCACCTCCAAATGCATTTCAAAGAACAAATTCATAAGCTGCCACTCACTATTGGCCTCTAGAATTGCATGTATTTGAGTAATTATTCTCAACGCTTCAGCCACTATGTTGCCTTTCCCAGGGGTATAGGCAAGCTCAAAGTCAAAGTGGTGGAGATACTCGACCCACTTGCGCTGTCTCAAATTCAGATCACGCTGCATGAATATATACTTGAGACTTTTTTGGTCAGTGAAAACCACAAAATTACCTCTCAGAATATAATGTATCGAAATACACAAAGAATGAAAAATGGTAGCCAACTCCAGGTCGGGCATAGGATACTTCCTCTCATTTGGACATAACTACCGAGATCCATATGCAAAAACCACATCATCCTGTATAAGCACTACTCCAAGCCTAATTCCATATGGATCACAGAAAACTGTATAACTCTGTCCCGACTCCAGAAAAACTAGAATCAGTGCTGAAGTCAATCTCACCTTTAGCTCTTGAAAGGCTGAATCACAAGATTTTGACCAAACATACTTCACCCCCTTTATAGTCAAGCCCTTCAACGACGCTTCTATGCATGTGACGTCCTATATAAAATGAATGTAGTAACCTAACACCCCTAAAAAACATCATACCTCGAAGACATTCTTCAGAAGCTCTTAGGTAACTACTGCTCTAACCTGTTCCAGATCTACTGATACTCTTATATCTAAGATGACATGACCCAAGAAGTGAATCTCGTCAATACGACAGTGGAACTTTGAGATCTTAACATATAAATGATACTCCCTCATTTTACTCAAAATGATCTCATTATGGGTAGCATCGTCGTGTTGATTTTGAGAGTACACCATGATATCATCCAGAAAAACCACCAAGAAAGAATCGTAGTAAGGATGGAAAACACTGTTCATTAGCGCCGTGAAAACTACTAGCACATTCGCGAGACCGAATGGCATAACCAAATACTCATACCAACCATACCTGCTCTGGAATGCTGTAAGAGGTATATTAGATGGTCTGACATGAAATTGATGATAGTTGAATCTCAAGTCGATCTTTGAGAACACTCTGGCTCATCAAAGCTAATCAAAGAGATTATCTATCCATGTTAATGGATATCAGTTATTGACCGTCAAATTGTTTAACTTCCGATAATCCACACAAATCCTATGGGTTTCGTCTGCCTTCTTTGAAAAAAGGATATGTGAACCCCAAGGAGAAGTACTCGGTCGGATGAAACCCTTTTCCTGCAACTCCTCCAACTGCTTCATGAGCTCATGCAACTTAGGTGTAGCCATCATATAAGGAGGAAAATACACTGGTACCACTCATAAGATGAAATGAATAGAAAATTCTACCTCATGCTTCGGAGGAAAAACTGAGGAGTCATCTGGAAAGAAATCTCTAAAATGATCCACCATTGGAGGAAAGTCTAACTGTGAAGTCCCTTGGCCATCCAGATACAGAATCACAATATTAGCTGTAACTAAATCTAGCCTAGGATGCTCTGGTCCTGGTCTACTCTCCTGGACATCCAACTCTCCCTTATGAGGAAGAGGTTCACCCTCTGCTGATATGAAACTCACCTTGCGGTGATAACAGTCTATGACTACCCAGAAGATAATGAGCCAGTCCGTTATGAGAATGACATCAAATCCTGTCATCTCTAGGAAATAGAGGTCCCATAGAAATTGATACCCAGTCACCTCTAGAGGGTACTTTTTTCACTGACGTACACTAGTCATCCTAGTCCCCAATGGTGTGTCCAGTTTCAACATATTGGAAAATGAAAAGATACAGAGCCCAAGGATATCCACAAAAAAAACGGAGATAAAGTTAGCTTTAGCACTAGTATCTAAGAGATAAGAAGATAAAACTAAGACTACTAAGTTCGTACCTCGAACCGTAGAAGTTCCAGGATACTTCTCCTGATGAATCTACTCTACCACAAAAGTCTAGCCTGCATTGCGGCCCTTTGTAGGAGCCTGAGTTCCCAGAGCTGACCCTCCCTGAGCCTAACCACTGCGTCCACCTCCTCGACCTTGGACTAAACAACCTGAAGAACTCTAGGCCCCAGTCTGCTATGGAACTATTAATCATTCTCCTATATTCAGAGTCGAAACTGATCCTCCTTCACTAGCCTCTGGATGGAAACCCTTACAGAAATGTTGTAGATGACCCATTTTGCTGCAATATCGGCACTCCACCGGGTCTCTCTAGAACTAAGGCCTATTATGCCCACTTTTTCCACACTGATAGATCACCACTTGGTTTTCAGAATGAAGATCTAGTCTACCATAAGGATTACCACTCTTCCTCAGATCACCTTGTTTAGACTCTCGGTGGCGCTTCATGTTATCTATCTTAAATGAATCAGCCCTGGATGTTGAACTGACATGGTCCACAGCTCCAGTCTCCCTCATATTTCTCTCTGTGATAAGTGCCTTGTTGACTATTAGAGTAATAGATGTTAACTAAAAGACGTTCACATGGGATCTGATGTTTAGTCTGAGGCCTTTCTCAAACTTCCTTTCTAAAACAGGTCATCATTACCCAGAATGAGAGTGAAACACTGTAACTCTGTGAAGTGAGAGGAATACTCCATAACTGTGATAGTACCATGCGGCAGGTTCAATAACTCTCTGGCTTCATCAGCCCTCAGCATCTCAAGGAAGAAGTATTCGTAGAACGAACGGTGAAACTCATACCAAGCCATAGCATGTTGGTGCCTTGCCTTTGAAACCACATCCCACCATCTCTTGGTAGAATCTCACATAATATAAGCCACAAGATTCAAACTCCTCTATGTAGGAGTCCCTAGGTGCTCGAATATGGATAGCATTGCTTCTAGACATGACTGTGCAGCATGTGGTCCTCCGTCCCGTTTGAACGTGGGAGGATGTTGCTACTGAAAATCCCGTGTCACCTCTGCCATAGACGGGGCTGGATGCTGAGCTCCCTTGAAGGGCTGGATGAATCTCATGAAACCATCCATGAATTGAGTGTCGGAACCAGTGTTTGGAATCACTGTAGGTTCCATGTCCGAAACAATTGGCGAAACTACAGGTAGTCCCTGATCTGCCGTATTAGGCGTACGGTCACTACGTTGCAATAGAAGGACCACTGAATGATGTCTTGGAGACATAGCTCTGAATGGTCAAAATCACACCTCAGATTCAGGATTAACAAAGACAGAAAAAATTAAGGCACAAGAAGGAACTAGGAAAATACAACATTCATGTTAAGAAAAACATGACTACACGGCATGTTCTTTCCCTACACAGCATGTTCACTTATGTCAATCACATTGGCATGTACTTCTACCTAAACCGGTTGGGTATCACCTCAAATACATGGCGTGTGGTCCTAACACAAGGCGTGTACATGAATCCTCTTCCATGTCTGAGTCCTTCTACATGGTTAAGCGACACGGCTCCTCAAAGACAAGACTACAAAGCGTGTTCAAAGAAGACACAGTGTGTACTAGACATGCCTTACCTTGCCCATTTTGTTAGTGACACGGCCTGACACACGGTCGACACTACACGACATGTTCCAAATGGACATGGTGTGTACGAGGAAGGGTAACACCGATCCATGTTGTTTGAGACACAACCAAGTACCTAGATCAAACTACACAGCTTTTAAGATTTAGACACGGTGTGTATATGAAAAGATATCAAGACCCGTGTTGTTTGCGACATGACCGGGTACCTATTTCATTCAACACGATGTTCTAAACTAATACACGGTGTGTTCCTACAATATTTTTCAGAACTCCATGTTTCTACTCACATAGTCAGTGAAACGGTTTAAAAACTACACTGTGTGTATTAATAAAATACACATTGTGTATTGTGGGTTTTTCTGGGCTGTAGCTCAGAAACTACTCTGAAACCAGGAAACACAGAAAACGGGAGTTAAGGTTCCAAATTCAGATCCATGAGGTCCCATAATCCCCACGAATGAAATCTTGGAATCCATGTTAATGAAGCTATAAAAAAACGATACTCTATCAAAATAGTAGGTATTATATCACATCAGCTATCACAACCGCATGCATAGTCTATCACAAATTCTATCACAACAGCATCAAATTTCTAATGCAATTAGATGGTATGGAAATATGCATGACATATGATTTTCTAAAAAGTGACTATATGATGCATGAGATGGCATACCCCCATTGAAGGACCCTGGGACACCCTGAGAGGGGGGGGGGGGTGAATCAGGGTGACAACTTTTTATTTTAATGTGATGGATCTTGTTCCCACATTGGTAAGAACTTGTTGAACCTGTAAGATTAATAAGATCAGAAAGAAATCATTCACATGAACATAGAAGACACAACAATTTTTACATGGTCAACACTAAGGGCTACGTCCAAGGAGGATACTCCGAAAAGTTGTTGGTCGTACCTAATTACAGTAATCATCACTAGATGTAGATTAAAAAGGTTTGGGCACAGTCACATTGTCCCTGGATCACTGCCTTTACAAAGGTTTAGGGATAGCTCACTATGTCCCTCAAGTCACTCCCGTTGACTCCCCCTCGCTCGATGCCATTGGTGAAGTCCCACTCAGTTTATAGACGTGAAGGTCTCTTCATCATTACATAAGAATGCATCCTCTGTCTTATGTAGATGCTCTGTTGAAGTCCAATGTTCATCCACTAATGAATACCCTTTGTCTCTTAAACACCGGGCAAACAAACTTAGGAAAGTACCATCGCAAAGCACCCTACTTCGCGAGGATCCCAATTTTTTGAAGCTCAAGCAAGCCTTCTCAATGCTTCTTCCTTTTCACGAAGCTCAAAATTTCGCGTAGAACATACCATTGCAAACCTCAAGCCTTCTCAATGCTTAGGCCTTTGTGGAGCTAAAGTCGTCACAAAGTGACTTCCCTCACGAAGCTCATTGAGCCAACGCGGAGCACATGACTTTCACAGAGCTAGAATAGCTATCGTGAAGCTCCTCATTCGCGAAGCACGCTGCCTTCGCGAACTTCCTTCACAAAATGAGAGAAAAGAATTTTCTCTGAAAAACCTCTCTACTTCTCTCGAGGGGGTTGACCTGTATTTATAAGCGATTCCACCAACCCTTTACCCTTCTGCGTGAAGTCAGCGCCACATCATTGCCTATCGTGAAGCTCCGAAGTTTCTGCCAGAATTTTGTCCAAATCACGAATCACCACGGCAATTTTCCGATCGCGGAGCTTGTCGTAATAGCAGAGTGTTCCGACATTTACGTCACAACACTGCCGCGAAGCACCCTTGTGTTTCCTTTCAATGCTTCTATTAACGAAGCTCATCACAACCGCGAAGCATCACTGCCTCTATTTTTCTAACTTTCGCGAAATCCAATCCATGCATCCCATCTTTGCGAAACTCATGGCTTTTCCATATAAAAATATGATCTTCAAGAAAAACCTCTTTTCGCGATGCTCAGAAAACACCAAATGTTGGACCCCAAAAATTTGGCAAACACTGGGAAATGGCGCCACCTTCAATACTATTGTCTGCTTGAACTGTACGATCTCTTTGCGGGTATACATTCTGAACTTCCACTGTTGATTGATGAAAAACACAAACCAGACTACAAATCATGCATAGAAGACCATGGTTCCAAAAATCTCTCCCTTTGGGTTTGTTGGATATCAAAAAATAAATTCAACATATCTCCATCCATGTGAAAACCATAAACGAAAGAATCAACTCATCCAACACTCTAAGTCTACATGAGCAATGCCCGGTGTAGAAAACAAGAGAGGAAGCTTGAATTGGGTTCCAATTTTTTCCTCCTCATTATTCTCACCTAGAAGCATTATTTGCCTAAATTTATTCCTTTCTCCTCCATTGAAAATAAATCCAATGAACAATAATTTGTTCAATGTTCATCTCAAACCATACTCCCCCTGGATAGTACCTCCCCCATAAACCTGCATCATAGCCATAAACAGATAAAAACAGTTATCACAAAATAGTGAGAGGGGTAATGCATAACCTCCTTATGCACTAGGAGGTGGCTGAACACCGAGGTTGAACCGATGCTTCTCAAACACAGTCGCGGACAGTGGCTTGGTCAGGATATCAGCCACTTGCTCATCAGTTCCCACATGATCCATTCTAATCACCCCTTGTTCAACTTTTTCTTTGATAAAGTGATACCTGATTTCAATATGTTTCATACGGGAATGCTGAACAGGAATCTTCGTAAGATCAATTGCGCTCTTGTTATCACAGTAAATCACCATTGGTTGCTTTACCACACCACCAATATCTGTTAACTGCTGCTTCATCCATAGAAGTTGAGTGCATGCCTTTGTGGTAGAGATATACTCAGCTTCATCAGTACTATGAGAGGTACTTTATTGTTTCTTGCTCATCCATTCAACACATTTATGCCCAATATAGAAATCTCCACCACTCGTAGACTTTCTGTCTACTACATCACCAGCCCAGTCAGCATCATAAAATGTTGATAATTCACTATCCCTTCCTGAAGCAAAAAAATAACCTTGAAGTTATGTGTACCTTGAATGTACCTCATGATTCTTTTTACTTCCACCAAATGTTCTTCCTTTGGATTACTCCGAAAGTATGTCACAAGGCATGTGGCAATGACAATATCTGGCCGTGTCACTATCAGGTACAGTAGGCTCCCAATGATCCTCCTGTACATTGTGGGATCAACAGAGTTCCAATCCTCATGCTTTCCAAGTTTAGTTCCAACTGCAATCAGAGTTGACATTGGTTTGGAGTCTTGCATATTGAACTTATTCAGCAGCTCTCTTGCATATTTTTCTTGAGAAATGAAAGTGTATTCCTTATTTTGAATCACCTGCATCCCCAAGAAATAGGTGAGCTCTCAAATCATAGACATTTCAAATTCTGATTTCATGTTGTTGGAAAATTCGTCCACTGATTTCTACCTACTTCCACCAAATATGATATCATCAACGTAGACTAGAACCATGAATTGATATTTTGAAGAATTATTCACATAGAGATTGTGATCAACTTCTCCTATATTGAATTCCAGCTTCTTGAGATATGAATCCAGTCGTGAGTACCATGCCCTTGGTGCCTGCTTTAAACCATATAGATCTTTCTTTAGTTTGCAGACCTTTGTTTCATCTGTACCCAAAACAAATCCCACTGGCTGTTCAATGTAGACTTCTTATTCGAGTACACCATTCAAGAAGGCTATCTTGACATCCATTTGATATACTTTATATCCTCTTTATAGTTCCATGACAAGGAAAAGCCTGATTGACTCCAGTCTAGCCACTGGAGAAAAGGTTTCTTCATCATCAATGCCTTCAATCTGGGAGTATCCTTTACATACCAGTCGTGGATTTTTTCTGATGAAACTTCCATGCTCATCAAACTAATTTTTGAAGATCAATTTGGTACTAATCACATTGTGACCTTCGGGTCTCTGGACAAGATCCCATGTCTGATTCTTGTCAATCTGGTCTAATTAATCATTCATGGATTTCACCCAAGATACATCATTTTTATCTTCTTCGAATGAGGATGGATCTACAACTGATAGAAATTAGGATTGCGTGTTATTCCTCATCCTTCCTGTTTGAGTGGGTGCACTCTTGTCCCCAATTATGTTGGATGGATCAATATAAGCTCTTTGATTTCTCCTACGAGGTTTAGTAGCATTCTCTTCAGCCACAGTTTCTTCTTCAGATTCTTCTTCTCAATCAACATCATGATGTGACTGCTGAGTGTTTTGAACAACTTCCTCTATTTCTCCATTTTTATTTTCTACACGTTCACTTTCTTCCTGAATTTCTATAACATCAGCATATGACGTCCTTGAAGAATTTGTGCTTTTCTCTTCAATTATCTTAACATCACTGCTTTCCAAAATCCTTCCTAAATGCTTGTTGAAACAATTGTAGGCTTTGTAGTTCATTGAGTAACTGAGGAAAAATCATTCATCTACATTGTCGCCATATTTCGCTTGGTTTCCTTCTTTGTTCCTGATGAAGCATTTACTTCCAAAGACATGAAAGTATTTTAAAGAAGGCTTCCATCCATGACACAATTCATATGGTGTCTTCGTCTCACCCATATAAAGTCCTGTTCGATTCTGAATGTATACTGCAGCTTGAATAGCCTCTTTCAAGTAATGTCGTGGAATACGACTCTAAATCAGCATAGTTCGTTCCATGTTGTTCACCTTTCGATTCCTACGTTCAACAACACCATTTTGTTGTGGGGTTCTCACAACATCTACCTCATGTTCTATCCCATGCTTCTATAGATAATTTTCAAATTCAATGGATGTGTATTCTCCTCTATTGTCTGATCGCAACAATTTGATTGTTCGTCCTGTATCATTCTCGGTGATTCCCCGATATGTTTTCATGAATTCACGGACTTGTCATTTCCTGTGAATGACCATCACACATGCCATTATACTATAATCATCTATGAAAAGGACAATGTACCTTTCTCCATGAGTTCTGGAAACATTTATCAGTACACATACATCTTTATGAATTAGATCAAGAAGGTGAGATGCCCTTTTCTTCTTTGGATGATATGACCTGCAGACCAGCTTCCCACGAATGCAAGCATCACAATATTTTTCTCGCTCACACTTCAGGTTGGGAATGTCCATGAAAATTCTCAATTTTGATATTTTCTCAATGTCTTGTTGATTGATTTTTCCTAGTCTCCGATGACACAAATTTTTTTCTTCTTCAACAGTCATGTAACATACATTTTCCTCACTATCAACCTGATACAAGTTGCCTCTTGTTCTACATCCCTTCATAAGTGAATTTCTTGTCTTTCCCTTGATAGTGAAGCCTTACTGATTAATAGTAACTATAAGTCCTGAGTCATAGAGTTGACTCACGATGAGGAGATTATGAAATATGCCATCTACATAAAGGACATCAGTCTTCTTTAGTTCTCAATTAGATAATTCGGTACTTCCACTCCCTTTGAATTTCAGAGCCACATCATTACCAAATCGTACTTTACCATCAACCGTCCTTTTATATCCGTTAGGAGGCCCGCATTACCTATCATATAAGATGAACAACCTCTATCCAGAATCTAGGTACTGTTGTTCTTTGTAGCATTGAGGGCCACCTCTACAAAGTTGGATTTCTCAATCTTCCTCCTTTCCTTCCATTAGACATTGGATGGATTATATAGTTCTAATGTCCTTTCAATTATCTCTTCTGCATACCTAGGTTCTTCATAGTCAAAATCTTCTTTGAGAGGAGAAAACCTGTTTGAAAGAGCGACACTTTCTTGCTGATGAGACTTGACATGTCTTGAACTTCGGTATGAGGTATCCATGTCCCTTCTCTGCCTGCAATTAGCAGCCTTATGACCAATGTTAGAAAAACGATAACAATATACATAGAAATTGTTTCTTCAATAAGAATTAGGATAAGAATTTGATCTTCTTTGTTGAACTTCTATATCTTCTCTATTCAGATAGATTCTTTCCTCTTCGCAATAAGACATGGTATGACCCAGATAGCCACATAACTAACACTTCATGAGAGGAAATATCTTCTTACTTGAATTTCTCCTCATACCTTTTTCCTTGAGAGAGAAGTTAGACTGTCTGTCATTTCTGAATGTTTGAGGATAATTTTCAGGTCTCCTTTTAGTTTGGATTGAGGGTTCCTTTTTCGGAACTTTAGGTAACGTTTCAACATGTTCAACTTTCACCTTATCTTTATTTTGGATATTTTCACTTCTAGCAATTGATGTCTCAGCCTCACAGCCAATTCCACTCTTTCCCATGCAAGCAGGTAATTGATCACTCATGATTTTTCCAACCCCATCTGAAACACACATGGATCTTGCTAGTAATTCTGCATCTGAGAATCTTCCAAACTGTATTTTCTTCCTCAATTATTTTGGAATTGATTTTGTCTCATGTTTACTCCTTAGAGTAACAACTTCCTCTTCAAGACCGTTAGCAGTCTTGGATTTTTCATCAAGTATGGAGGTGAGGTCATTGATAACCTTTTCCTACTCTTCAATTCTCAGCTTCAGATACACAACATCATCATTTTATTCAATTATTTTAGACTTTACCTTCACAAATTCTTCCAGTCGTTCAAATTATAGCTTCATGTTGATCAACGTATTCAGCTGATTCTTCTATAATTGATTTCCACTTATTGAAACTCTTACATTTAATCTTGAGCTTACTAACGGCATCCTCAAGTTGCATCTCAGGATATACACAAGTTCTCAGTCGTTCTTCTCCACCAGTATCTTCTGACTTTTCAACAGTGGCCATCATGGAATCATGGTTCCCAGTTTTGAATTCTAGTTCTTCTTCCTCACAGAATTCATTATCATCTTCTTTCTCTTCACATACAAAACTTTTCCTTTGCAATTTATTTCTAGATTTGAATTCTCCCTTTTTGAAGAACCTTCTCCAAGGATTCTCAAAGCTTTCATCTTCACTATATTCATCATTGATCTTTCTTAAGCACTGAGAGGCAATGTGACCAAATTTTCCACAAAGAAAACACGCGAGAGGTAACATCCCTTTGAATTTCCCTTTCCCCTTATGTAAATTCTTTGCAATGAGAGAAAGAATTTATTTTTCTTCTTCATCTTAAACACTACTATATTTTGAGATTTTTAGTTTATCCATGGCCTTGAATGACATTTCCTTTCTCACATGAGTGGTAGCATCTTCTGGTTTGACTCTCATTTCATATGCTATCAAGATGCTAAGTAGATCATCTAGATAATGTTTTGAAAGATCTCTCTCCTCAAGGGCTGACACCTTTGCATTGTACAGAGGTGGAAGTCTTCTTAATATTTTCTTTACAATATCAATGTATTTTATTTCTTCACCTAGAACCTGAATTGCTCCAACCACTTTAGTAATTTGATTGAAGAAAGAGTATGCATTCTCGTCTGGATGCATCTTCAGATCATCAAACCGACTGTTCAGCACTTGTAGTTTCACCTCCTTCACTTTTCTATCTCTATAAAAAATATTCTTGTGTTTATCCCACATGGATTTTTCTGAGGTTCAATTCATCACGTTTAGGTAGATCTGATCAGAAAGGGATGCAGTAAATGCATTTTGTGCTTTAGCATCTGCATCAAGAATTTTCCTGTTTGTTTCAGTCATAGCCAGGCCTGTTGGTTCAGTGGATTGTATTCCTTACACAATAGAAAAGAGAACATCCATTCCCAGAGATCTTAAATGAGATCTCATTCTATTCTTCCAGATCATGAAATTACATCCATCGAAGTGAGGGACTCCCCTGACATTGACTGAATTCTCCATGACGATAAAGGACAGATTCAACACCAACAACCTCCCTCTGATACCAATTGATGGACCCCGGGACACCCTCAGAGGGGAGGGGTGAATCAGGGTGACAACTTTTTATTTTAATGTGATGGATCTTGTTCCCACGCTGGTAGGAACTTTCGGAACCTATATGATAAATAACATCAGAAATCAAACATTCACATGCACAGAGAAGACACGTCACTTTTTACATGGTTCACCACTAAGGGCTACGTCCAAGGAGCATACGCCGAAAAGATTTCCGTCATACCTAATTCTACTAATCTTCACTAGTTGTGGATTACAAAGGTTCGGGCACATTCACTGTGTCCCTGTCTCACTGCCTTTACAAAGGTTTAGTGATATCTCACTCCATCCCTCGGGTCACTCCCATTGACTCCCCCTAGCTCACTGCCATTGGTGAAGTCCCGCATAGTTTATAGACGTGAAGGTCTCTTCATCATTGCATAAGAATGCATCCTCTATCGTAGTAGATTCTCTTATGAAGTCCAATGTTCATCCACTGATGAATACCCCATTTTATCTTAAACACTGGGAAAACAACCATTGGAAAGTACCTTTACAAAGCACCATACTTCGCGAGGCTCCCCATTTCGCGACGCACAAACAAGCCTTCACGAAGCTCCTTCCTTTTCGCGAAGCACACAATTTCGCGGAGCTCAGACCATCGCAAAGCTCAAGCCTTCTCAATGCTTAGGCCTTCACGGAGCTAAAGTCGTCGCAAAGAGACTTCCCTCGCAAATCTCACGGAGCCAACGCGGATCACATGACTTTCACGGAGCTAGAATTGCCGCTGCGAAGCTCCACTTTCACGAAGCACACTGCCTTCACGAACTTCCTTTGCGAAACGAGTGCACAGAATTTTCTCTGAAAAATCTCTCTGTTTCTCTCGAGTGGGTCGACCTGTATTTATAGGCAATTCCACCGACCCTCGACCCTTCCGCATGAAGTCAGCACCACGTCATTTCCTATCGCGAAGCTCCGAAGTTTCTGCTAGAATTCTGTCCAAATCGCGAAGCACCACGACAATTTTCTTATCGCGGAGCATGTCATAATCGCGGATTGTTTTTTCATTTATTTCATGACGCCGCCGCGAAGCTCCCTCATGTTTCCTTTCAACGCTTCCATTCGCGAACCTCGTCGTAAGCACGAAATATCACTGCCTCTATTATTCTAGTCTTCGCGAAATCTAATCCATGCATCCCATCTTTGCAAAACTCAGGACTTTGCCATATAAAAATATGATCTTTAAGAAAAACCTATTTTCGTGATGCTCACCAAACTCCAAATGTTGGAGCCCAAAAATTTGGCAAACACTGGGAAACAGCGCCACCATCAATATTGTTGTCTGCTTGATCTGTATGATCTCTTTGCGGGTATACATTCTGAACTTCCACTACTGATTGACGACAAACACAAACCAGAATACAAATCATGCATAGAAGACCATGGTTCCAACACTCATATCATTATGTTGTAACAAAATATAACCACAATCATATAAATAGTAATAACACAACATAAGTGCACCCCCCAACAGTGAGTTCAATGAAACTGTTACATTTGAAAAACTAAAAAATTTCAATATTTGAGGTAACCTGGCTTTTTCCCGGTACATGGGTTCTAGAACTCCTAGGCACATCTATTAAAAATTCACCTATTATGTCCAATCACTGTTTAATGTTGCTAAAAAGTTAGTTAATAGAAAATAAAAGAAACCCTCTGATACCACTTTGTAATGACCCAAATCCGGAGC
The DNA here is from genome assembly GCA_963277665.1 of Viscum album. Lineage (NCBI taxonomy): Eukaryota > Viridiplantae > Streptophyta > Magnoliopsida > Santalales > Viscaceae > Viscum > Viscum album. Next base: position 1,047,547,625 of record OY728141.1, on the reverse strand, counting down.
TACTCAACAGGTGTCTCATACCTGGTTCGCCATATGACATCAAGTGCATTTCCCCAAATGGTTGAGGCTGCCGACTAGCTGCAAGGTCCTTGGTGAGTTATTGGGGAAACTATGCCCTCATTTGGTAGAGTATACAATGGAAATGAAATAATAGTCAATAGCTGAAGAATTAAACAACATACAATAACTGAAACTAAATAGTGGAAAAATGAATATGTAGTAATGATAATAATGATGCAGTAGGTACAAGAATATATGGAATACAACAAACACAACAATGTGCGGAAATACAAATGAGAAACATAGTATGAAAAATAAATAGCTACTCCATCAGCATCGCAAGACTAAGCATGGTCTTATGCTCTCCATCTCCAACCAGCAATCATGTACCTGATGTTGAAGGACCACAATCCTTATCACCCATATAACCAATTTGGGCTGAAATGAAGGACCCAAACAGGGTGTGAGACTAATCCATGTAGGAAACCACCACAAGATCTGTTCCCTACTATTAGTGAGTAATATAACAGAAGTAGTGAAATTAAATGTAGTGATGAACTAAAAGTACACAAGTAAACACTCCTACCAATTACCATTCACATTCATTTAACAATTAATTCATTCATTTAATTAAATAACAAAGGAATCTAGAAAGAATCCTTATTCCATGGTAAATAGGTAACACAACAGGCATCAAAAGACTACATAATCAAAGAAGCATTCCAAAATATCCACGCTTGTGATTTGGAGTGGTAGACTCATCATAACCGACCAAACTATCCGCATTCACACTGACTCTCTGTGTGGTCAAATTAGCAGACCCCTATAGTAAAGTAAACATACAAAGCCACATAAAATCTAGGAAGCACTCACGTCAATTCCCCTGTGGTCTTGCAATGATAGCTATAGACTCTCTAAGGAAGCTCTATCGTCTAATTACTCATGTGGTCACGATATGTTCATAAACTCGGGACACTCTTAGGAAGCAATAAAGTCTAATTCTTGTAGGTACTGCATGCGAAACTAATTCCAATAGTTCTCCTAGGGAGGCACTTATCGTCTATTCCCTCTTTGGTCTCCCGCACTCGGTTCTCACAGCACTGAGCAGTCCAGTCTTGCATATTCTACTATCAGTAGCCCTAATTATGTTTAGAAACTAATTGGCTAAAATCCACAATGCATCAAAAGAATTAAAACAATAGACAACACATGAAATCAGTTATAATAAGAAAACTAGAAATTGCAATAGGTTTTGCCTTGCAGGAAAACTGTGCAAAACGATGATAAACATCCAAACAATGATAAAACCACTAGGGTGACACTAAAACATTTAAAGAATCATATATTGTTTTCAATTTTCATTAAGCTAACAAGAAATCTACGGAAATTAAACAATAAGACCAAAATCCCTAACCCGGGATACCCGAAACATGGGAATCCGTCACATTTGAACAAAAACTCAAGACATTCAACGTAAGGAAACCAACCACCTACCTCGATCCTAGGAGATCGATATACTTGAACCTCATCCCTTGAATCGTCCTAGAATAGAGTAGATCTGCCAAAACATCTAAAATGTTGTACCTAAGATAACTTTCATAAGGAAATGAATCAGGAAACGTGGCCAAAGAAGAACTAAGAACTAACAGCTACGATTTTATTGCAACGAACAACGTTCGATTTGGATAACTGGTGATGGATCGATGGCATGGAGAAGATTCGGCCTCCTAAAATGCTCTAGATGGAAATATGTGACGAAAAAGATGGAAATAAGGATTATACGCGACCCTTTTCCATTTAACGAAATAAAAAAAAGTACATGGCATGTACATCTGAAGTACATGGCATGTTCTTGCCTTTTTCGTACTCCGCTTTAGGGGGCCTCCAAGTCACCCTTACATGGCCGTTTGTGTGGCCATGACACGACCAACACATGGCTTCGAGTGGAATCGAATTACATGGTGTGTACTCATAATGTACTCGGCGTGTACTCCAAAAATTTCAAGATTTTACTATTTTTTCAAAAAACTACCAGAAAAGAATAACATACCCTAAAATAATATCTGTGTTGTTACAAATAACATTTTTGTTTTTTAATGATCATTATGAAAAAGGTGTATGTATTATATTATATTTAAATAATAATTATAATATCATAAATTACATATTAATTCTTTTAATTTACTTATAAATATCATTAGTGTGGTGTAGGTATGTAAAGTGGGATGAATCGCTTCATGAATGTTATAGTACACACGTACACTAAAAACATTTTTCATTTTCCAATGAGTGGAATGGTAAGTGTAACACCCTGAGATTTTATGAGATATATTATTTTTAATTTCTTTGATGTCTCCTATTATACACTACACAATGATTAGATTGTACTATATGCAACACCGTATTAGCTTGCAGTATACACAACACTATTCTTGGCTTGGGTTAAACAAAATTTCATGTTTTTTTGGATATTATTCTATGAAACATTAAGTATATATTTTTTTTAATGTATAAATGAAATAAGTTTTTATTATGTTATACGCAACACCAAATAGAGCTTTCACTACACACAGCCCTGACTTGTCTTGCAATACATGCAATCAAGACCTTCTTCGATAGCGTGTGTAGTACGCAATACCAAGTTTCACTAAAAGAGATATTATTATGAACTAGTCGTTTTGAATAGTAATACCCACTTTTTGATTTTGGAATATCAAAATTAGAAAAGTGTGAATTTTTTGTATTTTTCTGAAAACATTCAATTTTTGATAAATAGTGAAAACACTAGGTTGCAATTTAAAAACGACTTTTTAGTTAAATAATTATTTATTTTATTTATATTTATTTTAGGTCAAAATTGATTCATAATACCTATATAAGTTCAATGTAATTCATTTGAGTCATTTTATAATAATTTTAGATATATAAAAATTTTATTGAACTTTTCCCCGTCTTTTACCCACCTCCTAGGAGAATTTGAAAATTTACGTAAAAGATAATTTTAACGCTTCTGTGAGGGGAATTTTGGAATTCCGAGAGACATGGTTAATATCAAGGAGTAAAATGGGGTTCAATAAGATAATATTTTTTGGTGACTAGTAACTTTTTACTTTTATTTACCACTATTAAAAGTAAATATACATATAATGTATATTTAGCAGTGTACTAGATTCATATAGCTTTCAAAACATTTACAATAATATAACCGGCAAGTCTATCCAAAAAATCAATATATTCAAGTCATTAGACTTCATCCAAATATCTCTTTAATAAAAAATAAAAAATAGGGAGTATTAATATCTCCCCCATCACTAAAATTTTCATCCACATCACTATAAACAATATCCTCATCACCACCACCACCAAAAGTTTCATCTATATCACTAGAATCATCCTCATCATCATCATCATGATCGACACCACAAGTTGTATCATATACTCAACCACCACCATTAACCTCATTTGCATCACTCATTGCATCATATTTATATCTCATTATTTCAATATATAAATCAACATCACTAGAATCCTTTTATGGAAGTGAGGGGCATGTAAGTGATAATGATTTCAAAAAGTATTTAATGAGTTTTTTTACATCTTTAACAGTCCACTATAGTTATTTTTTAGCATCAAATTCTTCAACATAAGTGATTTTTATATCGGTGGTGTGAGAGGTTTTTGGGGCACCCGATGAGGGAAAATTCCCAATGAGGAAGATTGTTTCCAAAGATAACATCACACTCTCCCCCGATTCTACTCACCTAATACCTATCTCAAAAAGTACATAATAAGAAATATTATTATATCATATTCAAATATCCCGTACTCTAAAATAACAGTCTTTTTTTCAATTATCATAACTTCATAATGTTGTGTTCTCATTTTAAATGCAATACCAGTTTTAACATAATTGATGTTATAAATAACCAAATAAATGTAATCTGAGACTTTTTATAAATTACATTAATTTTCTAGGTTAATATGACATGTTAGTATTGATTCAATTAACTTTTTACGAACTAATAATGTTGTTATAATTTTCACAAAAATCAATTATCAAATAGTGTCAAAATTGATAGAAAATAGTTTTTAAAAAAATATTATATTATTAATTATTATTATAACATAAAAATCTAAGGTTAGTAAAAATAAAATAGATAAAGTTATATATATTAATAATGAATGACTTGGGGTTCGTATTTCTTGTGATAGTATGTTCATTAACCATAGAGTGTAAGAAAACAAGAAGAAACGGTAAAAGTTAAATTATTTATCTTAGTGTTAAATCTAAATGATAAGGTTAAAATAGTAACCTAAACATGTCTAAAACCTATTGGTTTAGAGTATTTAGACCCATCACCACATTAGCTTATAAATAAATCAATTTTGAGCTATTATAAACCGAATATGACTTTATTATAAAATAATATTTTATGTTTTTCCCAAGGTTCCCCTCTCCTCCCTTATTTAAAGGGCACCCCTTCCCTATTCTCTTCACACCCATTTTAGCCTTAAAACTCTTCCAACCCCTTCCAATTCATCTTAACAATCTCTCTGTTTATATCAATGAGGTTATGGTATTCTCAAAATTCCATCTCTAGTGTCCTATGAAGAAGATTAAATGAGGTTCGTTGAGTAAGAGGTAATATCGCCTACCGACTCTTTCAAGTTTCTTCCTTCTTCTACTTCCTCTTATTTAGTTGTTACATTATAAAGTGATAACCTAAATATTAATTATATACTGATATATTATTATAAATATAAAAAAACCCTATTTCACCTTCTATCCATCTTATAGAAAATGAAATCACCACGCGTGCGTACGTAAGGAATATCGTCTCCTCGCTGTAGTGCAATCAGTTTATCCACCACCACCATACTTGGATGGGTATAATGGTGTAAAGAAAAACTATATATGATTATTATAACATCATACCGATTCTAATATATTATATCATCCCCTAAAATTCCATTCAACAAATATGGAAATGATATCATCACTCGTGCGTACGTACAGATTACCATCTCAACGATGCGATGAGAATCATTTTCCATGTTAACAATTCAAGAATGATTATAAATTATATAAAATAAGTAATCATGAAATATATGAAATAATAATGCTACTTGATTTATTTATATATATATATATATGTATGTCATCTTCATAATTCGATTCAATTCAATAAAGAAACGAAAAACAGTGTTCAAGCGTACGTACGACCTACCGTCTCCATGAACGGTGTATTTATTTCCATTTTATGATCTATTTTATATATGTATATTATGAATATATATTATATATAAATCCAATTTTATATTCTTAAATTAATTAATCATGATCTATGTAATCATATTAATAATTACATGTCAAAACAAGGACGATAAATGAAACGATTTTACCCAAAACGTTGCTTCAACATGGAATTGACAAATGAACGAATAATATAAAGTCGTAAGTGAATCATATATGATATAATATATTTTATTATGGTTTGGTTACAAGTTAATAATATGTTTACGCCCACTATATAGGAGCCTCCAACACATACGGAAGAAATTGGACATAAGGTAAGGGATAATTATTCCAATTTCATTCTTATCTGAGATTGTTTATTCATAATTATTTACTGGTGTTATTTTTATTATCCATGCCCATATGTTATAAAAATGTTTTCCAAATTTTTTTTATTTTCTTCCATGTATGTTTAAAGTCATTTTTACCCTTTTTTACTTTTACCACATTGTATGGAAGGAATCTTTCTTTTCTTTACCATACGAGGTATTTTTTTGACTTTTCAGGAAAAAGTATGAGAAGAATGTTTTTTAACTTATACAGAATGAATAGATTTTTATGGTTTCATAACACCTTATTTTCATGAAGATTAATCTACAATACTTCATGAATATTTTCAACAAAATCCTCTTCTTTTAAAATTTAATGGCATTTTGTGAAATGAAAATGATTTTTAATAAGAAACGTTATTTTCCTCTAAAATTTATTTCAAGTGTTTTATCCAAACCATTTTCCATCTTAGATGAAATTATTTCGTATGTGTATTTTTCAAGTATAATTTCTAAATGACTTACATTGTTTCACTTTTCTTATGATGAAATGATATCCATTTGTTTTATATGGATTATGTTATGATGGGATGATGTTTATGAAACCTATTCTATTCTTTGGGTTATGATGAATAATTTATGTTTATGTTGTGGCCCAAGTAAGAATGATTTCATTATGAGATGGCTGGGACCTATATATCCCTACAATGAATTGGGTAAAGCTTTATATCTCATGATATTGGCATGGCTGAATGGTAAGTTAATCTGGTTCAGTGTTACAGGACTATAATGATGAGTGAACTCGATTCAGAAAGGGGCTTTGTTCACTAAGATGGTCTTAGAAGCAATTCCTTGGCTACTATGGGAATAATATCATCCGCCTAATGGTTTGACACAATTACATGTTTTATTCCAATGTAATTTTATCATTACTGATGTTCCTTTATGATATATGCATTACGTACTTCCAAAATTTATGTCTTAGCTGAAGATTTTGATGTTTATATTTTCTGTTCAAGATTTTTCATTCAAATGTTTATGGATTTTTTTATGATATCTATGTTTACCCTTACTAATAATTTGATCTCACCCTTTTTATAATTTATTTTCCCCTGGATTTAAAGAATTGTTTTAGGTAAGAAATGAAAAGGGGAAGATCTTTATGGGAGATATTGAAGATCTTTCACCATGATTAGAAGATCATATTCTGAGTTTCCAAAGACACTAAACCATTATAGTACTTTTGTGTCTATTTTTTTATGTATTAAGTATTTCGTAAAAGTATTGTAATGTCCATGTACGTCATGTTTGGGGTCTCAATAGTTGGTATCATAGGAAAGGTTTCGTTAACCTTTGGAAACTAGGATGCGAAAACTTTAGTGAGATCCCTAGACATATTTCTAAGGTATGTATAGGGATATCCCTAAGGTTAAGAATAAGAATAGGTTATAGTCCTCGAATTACGATAATGATAATAGAATTAAACCTATGATGTTATATATTGAATGTAATCCCCCTTTATTATGTTGTTTTTCTTGTACGAGGTTTTCCACTCATACTATTCTTTTTGGGTTTTAAGAAATGGAAAGAAATAGGAGGATTCATGTTAATGGAAAGTATGTTGGACAATGGAATGATATTATTCATGAGAAAACAAATGAAATAGGATTTGGATGTCCAAACATCGTTACTATGCCTAATCAGCAATATCATAATATGATAAATAATATCATCTTTGGTAATTTTCCTAACTTGCCTAATAAGAGAAAGATGGAGTTTCATGATGATCATAGGGGGAAGGAAGTTAAATTTCCCTCATGTAAATCATCTTAGAATAGGAATCAAGGATAATTTTTGAAAGGAACTGTAAGATGCTTTGGGTGTGGAAAAGAAGGACACAATGCCAGATATTGTAAAGGAAAAGGTTCAATTAACACAATGAAAAAGGATAATGGTATTTCTAAGACATCAACAATAGTTAAATGTTTTAAATGTGGAATGTATGGGCATTATGCAAACCAATGCCCTAATGGAAAATATCATGAAGAGAATCAGCATGGTCATATGAGTAGTATTTATGTGGATGATAATGAAGAGACTACATATTATATATGAGATGAAAGAAATGATGAAGAACAGTCAGTGGTTTAAGATGGTAGTGGGATGATTGTATGTTTATCAAGAATAATGTATGGTACTATGGAATAAAGAAAAATCTAAGGATTATTACTCTATTGTCTTTACTTGAGTTTTTGAAATTATATGATTAATGGTACTGGTAACCCTGAAAGGTTATTCAAATATTTTTAGAAGGTAGATGATATGTGAATACTGAATAGATAAGAAAAAAATGAAATTTTTGATAGTATTCCTGAGCTAATGACTGATATAAGGACAAAGTGATATCGTGGTTTGAGTATATAGAAATTTTCGGATTTTAGTATGGGGAAAGAGTTAACTTATGATAGCACTCATGTATTCGCTAAGGTTCTATGGTAATACATGATTAAGGTATTCACATGTTTGGAATGTGACCAACATGATAAATCTTATGATATATGGGGGATAAATTATGGTATTCATGTGCTTGTTTTGTGACTTTTCAAGTAATCATTTTCTTTATATGTTGATATTGGAAATATGTATTTTGGATAATCCTAAAGATTGGAATGGATTATATTGGACATAATATAGTATTTTTTTAAGGATAGAACTTGTTTTTCGATATTATTTCTGTAATGTTATAATAGTATAGTTTTAGAAAAAGGGAAACCTTCAGAAAGGATGACAACCCATTGCGTCGGATAAGGCTGTGGGAATCGAACCCACGACTGAAGTGCGATAGGCCTTTATCGCATACCACTAACCTAGAAGAAGTACCTGGTTAGTAGAAACTAGTTTTATTAAGCGGTCTGATAGATGAAGTAAAAGTCCAGTTTTGGAATCATGTATGATTAACCTAACCATAGATGGACTTATGTATATTTGATAACTTTTGATAACTTTTTGTTTGAGACGGAAGGAATGACCTATCATTCTATATGAAAACAAATTCAACCACCTTTATTTAAGAAATGAAGTGAAATTTTTCAAGGCACAAGCAATAGTGAGATTGTACCAAAATCATGTAAGAATTTCTTTTAAACTATAGGGAAAAGATCTTGAAAAAAATGTTGTCCTAGTTCCCTCATATCTGATGAATAAGATGGTAACTTAAATCATCACAAATTTATGGCTTTGTGATTGTTGGATTTTTCATAGCCTTGTTCTCTACCACTCTTAATCAGAACGTGATGGTTAGATTTCTCTTCCATATCCATATTTTCACCTATGTTCTCTTATGTGGAAACCCAGTGATTATTTTATTTGGGTAACCTTTAAGATTCATACTTTAGATTTTAAAGATAAGTTTTGGTCTTCTTTTTAATGATGTGTGTTTCTATGAAAGAAACATTTAAGTAGTAAATGATTTATAACCACGACGAATTTTTAGTGAGGAATTTATTTTAAGGGGGGTAGAATGTAACACCCTGAGAATTTATGAGATATATTATTTTTAATTTCATTGATGTCTTATATTATACATTGCAACAAGATTATCTTGTACTATACACAACACCGTATTAGCTTTCTATATACGAAACACTATTCCTGGATCGTGTTACACACAATTTCAAGTTCGTTTTTTTCGAAATTATTCTAAGCAACATTAATTATAGATTTGGTTTCATGTATATATGAAACGAGTTTTGATTATTTCATACACAACCCTAAACGGGGATTTCACTACACACATCTCTGACATGGATTTCATTACACTCAATTAATACCTTCTTCGATTGTGTGTGTAGTACGCAATACCAAGTTTCACTAAATGAGATATTATAATAATAATATTATGAACTGGCCATTATGAATAGTAATACCCACTTTTTGAAATTTTAGAAATTTTATATTTCAAAATGGACTTCATTTTTGGATTAGGAATATCGAAATTAGCCTAGGGTAAATTTTTGGTATCTTTATGAAAACATTCATTTTTTTATGAATAGTGAAAACACTAGGTTACGATTTAAAAGCCGACTTTTAATTTAAATATTTATTTATTTTATTTAAATTTATTTTAGGTCAAAATTTATACATAATACCTATATAAGTTAAATTTCATTCATTTGAGTCATTTTATAATAATTTTAGATATATAAAAATATTATATAACCTTTCACCATCTTTTAACCACCTCCATGGAGAATTTGAAATTTTACATAATACATAATTTTACCTCATCTGTGTGTGGAATTTCAAAAATCTTAGAGACACTGTTAATATCAAGAAGTAAAATGTGGTTCAATGAGATATTTTTTTGGTGAATAGTAAGTTTTTAATTTTATTTACCACGGATAAAAGTAAATAGGGTAATTAAGGGTAAAAATGATATTATTATTTCCCTAACACATGTCCAAATTCTATTGGATAAGTGTAATAAGACCAAAAACTACCTTAGGAATAAAACATTACCCTTTAGGTCCACTTGGATGAGGTTAGGACCCTTATTATTATTTTATTTAAAGAAGATATAAAATAGTTAAAATCAATGTTTAATAACTAAAACATTTTTAATATAGGGTTATATATAAGATAAACTACACTATAAATATTCATTAGAATGAAAAAAATATTTCCTACATAATGGTATTTATTTATAATTGTTAGACATTAAATGATTTAATTTATTTATGACACAATGATGATGCAGTAATTACCTTATTAATGAAATATTAACATAATTGATGTTATAAATAGCCAAATAAATGTAATTTGAGACTTTTTATGAATTGAACTAATTTTAGAGGTTAATATAATGTTATTATTGATTAAATTAACTTTTTTCTAACTAATCATGTAGTTATAATTTTCACAAAAATTCAATAACCAAATAGTTTCCAAATTTACATAAAATAGTATTTTAAACAAATATTATATTATTAATTGTTATTATATCCTAAAAATATATGGTTCGGAAAAATGTCTTAGATAAGGTAATATATATTAATAATGAATGAATTGGGGTTCGTATTTCTTGTTATAGTAAGTTTATTAACCACATAGTTTAAGAAAACAAGAAGACACAGTAAAAGTTAAATTATTTAACTTAGAGTTAAATCTAAATGATAAGGTTAAAATAGTAACCAAAACCTGTCTAAAACATATTGGATGAGAGGATTTCGACCCATACCCACATTATCTTTGAAATAAATCAATTTTGAGATATTATAAACCGAATATGACTTTATTATAAAATAATATTTTATGTTTTTCCAAAGATGCCCCTCTCCTCCCTTATAAAAAGGGAACCCCTTCCCTCTTCTCGTCGCACCCTTTTGAGCCTTGAAACTAGGCCAACCCCTGCCCATTACTCTTCTAAACCTCTCTAGTTTTATTATATATGTTCTGGTCTTCTAAAAAGACCAACTGTAGTTCACTAATAATATTTTTAAAGGAGGTGTGTCGAGGAAGATGTAATCTCTTCTACCGACTCTTTCATGTTTTTTTCTTCTTCTACTTCATATTATTTTGTTGTTACATTATAAAGTGATAAAAAAAGTATTATTTATATACATATATGTTATAATAAATATGAAACAACCCTATTTCACCTTCTATCCATCCTACAAAAAAACGTAATCACCGCGCGTGCGTACGTACGGAATACCATCTCCACACTGTGGTGTAATCAATTTTTCCACCACCACCACACATGGATGTGTATAATGGTGTAATGAATATCTATATATCATTATTATAACATCATAATTATTCTATAATATTATATCTTCCACTTTAATTCCATTCAATAAATATGGGAACGATATCATCGCTAGTGCATACGTATGGATTACCGTCTCCACGATGGTAATCATGAAATATATGACATAATAATGCTGCTAGAAATATGTATATATATATGATTTTCATCTACTTAATTCCATTTAATTCAATAAGGAAACGAAAAATAGCGTTCATGCATATGTACGGCCTACCGTCTCCATGAATGTTGTATTTCTTTCCATTTATCGATCTATTATATATGTGTATATTCTGAATATATATTATATATAAATAATTTTTTATATTCTGGAATTATGTAATCATGATCTAAGTGATCATATTAATAATTAAAAGTCAAAACACGGACGATAAATTAAACGATTTTACCCAAAACGCTGCTTTAAAATGGAATTGACAAATTAATGGATAATATAAAGTCATAAATTAATCATATATGATATCATTAATATTATTATGGTTCTGTTACAAGTTAATAATATGTTTAATCCCACTACACAAGAGTCTCGAACACATACGGAAGAAATTGGACATAAGTTAAGGGATAATTATTCCAATGTCATTCTTATCCGAGATTATTTATTCGTAATTATTTAATGGGGTTATGTATATTTTCCATGTCCACATGTTCCCAAAATATTTTCATAAAATGTTTAATTTTCTTCCATGTATGTTTAATGTCATTTTTACCATTTTTTTATTTTACCATATCCTATGGAAGGAATATTTCTTTTGTTTACCATACATGGTATTTTTTTACTATTCTAGAAAAAGTACGAGAAGAATGATTTTTTTAACTTATACGACTTGAACAAATTTTTATGGTTTCATAACACCACATTTCATGAATCATACTATACAAGATTACATGACTATTTTCAACAAAATATTCTTCTTTTAAAATTTCATGGACTTTTGTGAAAAGAAAATGATTTTGAAGAAGAAAGGATATTTTTCTCAAGAATTTATTTCATGTGTTTTATCAAACCCATTTTCATTCTAAGATGACATTATTTCATATGTGTATGTTTCAAGTATAATGTCTCTATGATTTACATGGTTTCACTTTGCTTATAATGAATTGATATCCATTTGTTTTATATGGATTATTTTATGATGGGATGATGTTTATGAAACACATTTTAGTCTTTGGGTTATGATGAATGATTTATTTTTATGTTGTGGCACAAGTAATAATTATTTCATTATGAGATGGGTGGGACCCATATCTCCCTCCAATTCATTGGGTAATGATTTATATCTCATAATATAGAAATGGCTGGAATGGTAAGTTAATCCAGTTCAGTGTTAATGGTTTGGAACGAGGAGTGAACTCGATTCAGAAAGGGTCTTAGTCCACTAAGATGGTATGGCTAGTAATGCCTTGGCTAATATGGAAATCATATCATGTGCTTAATGGTTTGACACAATTACAGGTTTTATTCCCATCTAATTTTATCATGACTGTTGTTCCATTATGATATTTGCCTTACGTACATCCAAGATTAATGTCTTTTCTCAAGATTTTTATGTTTAGATTTTATGTTCATGTTTTCGCATTCAAATGTTTATGGATTGTTTTATGTTCTCTATGTTAACCCTTACTGAGCATTTGAGCTCACCCTTTTTATGTTTTCTTTTCCCCAGGAAATAAAGAACGATTTTAGGTAAAAAATCAAAAGGGGAATATCATTATGGGATATGTTGAAGATCTTTCACCATGACTAGGAGATTATATTCCGAGTTTCCAAAGACACTAAACCATTATGGTCCTTTTGTGTCTATTATTGTTATGTATTTTGTATTCCACAAAAATAATGTAATGTCCATGTACGTCAAGTTTGGGGTCTCTAAAGTAAGAATGAAAAATAATATATTTTATAATAATAATTATTAATATATTATAATTATCATAATTATTTCAACAATATGAAATATATTTAATAAATATAATATTATTACATTCCATATAATGTGTTGGTCAAAAATGAATCATATCGCTTCACGATGCAGTAGTCCACCGTAGACATGAGTAACATTATCTTATCTATTATGAAATGGAATACAAAAAGGTATATATGATATAATTAATATATTTGAATAATAATTTTATAAAATTATATTTAAAAAATTAATCTACCATCACACTCAAATGTGATAAATCATAATGGAAAAATTAATTACATATGTCCGTGAGGCGATAGTTCTTCGTACACACAAATGATGATTTAGTAAACCATTTGTCAGTCACAGAAATTATTGGGGATCATTACCTTAAAAATTTACCAACCCATTATATGTATGATTTTGGGGTTATTTTATAATTTTTATTTAATTATATTTGAAGGAGTTGGTGGAATAAGTAAAATAAAAATGCTCGTTGAGAAATTTGTCCTCTTTTTTTGGGTATCCTTCTTAGGATTGCTCTAAAAGACTTCATAGGATGGATTTAGGACAAAATAAGTCTTCTTTGAAGAGATAAAGTAATTTGTTAAGGTATTTGGATAAATTTTTTTATTAACCCACAATTTTTTATATGTGAAAACGATAGGATATGGGTTGGCCTTTAATAGTGAGTTAACTGGAACACTTGTAAATTTTAAGATGATAACATTGTACCCACATTTTTGCAATGAAACAAGGCTAAAAATTCGATTATTTTAGATATTAAAATATATTTAGTTAAAATATTGGTGTAAAATATATTAAATTAATGTTTTTATGACATTTTATTACTTATTTTCTAGTTTAAACCCACGGTAAACCAAATTTCACCTTAATAATTATAATTAATTCACAATGTTTTTAAAATTACATAGAGTAAAAAAATATTTTTTTTCATATTATAAAATAAATAATATTATTATTAAATTATAGAATGAATTTTTTAAATTTTTATTCACATATGACTCAAAATTTAATTTAATATTCACCTTGTAGATGTTTTGAGAAAGTGATCTTTCAATGAGAAAATGTTCAAAATATTGAATTTTTTTTATAAAAAAAATTCTTTTTGAAAATTATTCAAATGGTCTAAATTAGATTAATATATATATAACTAAAATCATTTTAGATTATAAAAATTAAATTATATTTTATCTAAATATATAATTTAAACAAAAAGGCTATTTTAATGAAAATGAAATATTTTTCACTATTCAACAAAAAATTATTCATATCAGCAAATTATGAAAATTTAACATTAAGATTATACAGATACCCGATAAGGGAAAATTCCCAGTGAGGAAGATTTTTTCCAAAGATAACATCACACTATCCCCCGATTCTACTGACCTAATACCTATCTCAACAAGTACATAATAAGAAATATTTTTATATCATATTCAAATATCTTGTACACTAAAATAAAAGTCTTTTTTTCAATTATCATAACTTTATAATGTTGTGTTCTCATTTGAAATGCAATATCAGTTTCAACATAATTGATGTTATAAATACCCAAATAAATGTAATCTGAGACTTTTTTATGAATTAAACTAATTTTCTAGGTTAATATGACATGTTATTATTGATTCAATTAACTTTTTACGAACTAATATTGTTGTTATAATTTTCACAAAAATCAATTACCAAATAGTGTCAAAATTGACAGAAAATATTTTTTAAAACAAATATTATATTATTAATTATTATTATAACATAAAAATATAAGGTTAGGCCAAATGAAATATATAATGTTATATATTTTAATAATGAATGACTTGGGGTTCATATTTCTTGTTATAGTATGTTCATTAACCAACGAGTGTAAGAAAACAAGAAGAAAGTGTAAAAGTTAAATTATTTATCTTAGTGTTAAATCTA
Organism: Viscum album; assembly: GCA_963277665.1. Taxonomy (NCBI): domain Eukaryota; kingdom Viridiplantae; phylum Streptophyta; class Magnoliopsida; order Santalales; family Viscaceae; genus Viscum; species Viscum album. Next base: position 1,047,532,388 of record OY728141.1, on the reverse strand, counting down.
AATGATAAGGTTAAAATAGTAACCTAAACATGTCTAAAACCTTTTGGTTGAGAAAATCTAGAACCATCACCACATTAGCTTATAAATAAATCAATTTTGAGCTATTATAAACCGAATATGACTTTATTATAAAATAATATTTTATGTTTTTCCCAAGGATCCCCTCTCCTCCCTTATAAAAAGGGCACCCCTTACCTCTTCTCATCACACCCATTTGAGCCTTCAAACTCGTCCAACCCCTGAAAATTCCTCTTCTCAACCTCTATATTTATATCATTGAGGTTATGGTCTTCTCAAAAGCCCATATCTATTGTCCTAAGAAGAATATTAAATGTGGTTTGTTGAGGAAGAGGTAATATCGTCTACCGACTCTTTCAAGTTTCTTCATTCTTATACTTCCTCTTATTTAGTTGTTACATTATAATGTGAAAACATCAATATTAATTATATAATTATATGATATTATAAATATAAAACAACACTATTTCACCTTGTATCCATCCTATAGAAAATGAAATCACCGCGCGTGCGTACGTAAGGAATACCGTCTCCTCGCCTTAGTGTAATCAGTTTATCCACCACCACCTTACTTGGATGGGTATAATGGTGTAAAGAAAAACTCTATATGATTATTATAAAATCATACTAATTCTAAGATAATATATCATCCCCTAAAATTCCATTCAATAAATATGGAAACGATATCATCGCTCGTGCGTACGTACGGATTACCATCTTCACGAAGTGATGAGATTCATTTTCCATGTTAACAATTCAAGAATGATTACAAATCATATATAATAAGAAATCATTAAATATATTACATAGTAATTGTACATGATTTATGTATATATATATGTATGTCATCTTCATAATTCGATTCAATTCAATAAAGAAACGAAAAACAGTGTTCAAGTGTACATACGACCTACCGTCTCCATGAATGGTGTATTTATTTCCATTTGTTGATCTATTGTATATATGTATATTATGAATATATATTATATATAAATCCTCTTTTATATTCTGGAATTAATTAATCATGATCTATGTAATCATATTAATAATTTCAAGTCAAAACACAGACGATTAATGAAACGATTTTACCCAAAACGCTGCTTCAACATGGAATTAACAAATGAACGGATAATATAAAGCCGTAAGTGAATAAAATATGATATCATAAATATTATTATGGTTCGGTTACAAGTTAATAATATTTTTAAACCCACTATACATGAGTCTCGGACACATACGGAAGAAATTGTACATAAGGTAAGGGATAATTATTTCAATCTCATTCTTATCCAAGATTGTGTATTCGTAATTATTTACTGGTGTTATGTTTATTATCGATGTCCGTATGTTATAAAAATTTTATCATAAAATTTTTAGTTTTATTCTATGTATTTTTAATGTCATTTTACCCTTTTTTACTTTTACAACATTGTATGGAAGGTATCTTTCTTTTTTTTACCATACGAGGTATTTTTTTGACTTTTCCGAAAAAAGTATGAGAAGAATGTTTTTTATATTATACAGCATGAATGTATTTTTATGGTTTCATAACACCTTATTTTCATGAAGCTTAATATACAATACTTCATGAATATTTTGAAAAAAATCCTCTTCTTTTAAAATGTCTTGGCATTTTGTGAAAAGAAAATGATTTTGAATAAGAAAGGATATTTTCCTCAAAAATTTATTTCAAGTGTTTTATCCAAACCATTTTCCATATAAGATGACATTATTTCGTATGTGTATGTTTAAAGTATATTTTCTAAATGATTTACATGGTTTAACTTTTCTTATGATGAAATGATATCCATTTGTTTTATATGGATTATGTTAGGATGGGATGATGCTTATGAAACCCATTCTATTCTTTGGGTTATGATGAATGATTTATGTTTATGTTGTGGCACAAGTAAGAATGATTTCATTATGAGATGTATGGGACCTATATATCCCTACAATGAATTGGGTGAAGATTTATATCTCATGATATAGGCATGGTTGGAATAGTATGTTAATCTGGTTTAGTGTTACAAGACTAGAATGATGAGTGAACTCGATTCAGAAATGGACTTTGTTCACTAAGATGGTCTTAGAAGAAATGCCTTGGCTACTATAGAAATAATATAATGTGCTTATGGTTTGAGACAATAACATGTTTTATTCCCATGTAATTTTATCATGATTGATGTTCCTTTAAGATATATGACTTACGTACTTCCAAAATTTACGTCTTTGCTCAAGATTTTGATGTTTATATTTTCTGTTCATGTTTTTGCATTCAAATTTTTATGGATTTTTTTATGTTCTCTATATTTACCCTTACTGAGAAATTGATATCACCATTTTTATATTTTATTTTCCCCCGAATTTCAAGAAATTTTTTAGGTAAGAAATGAAAAGTGGTAGATCTTTATTGGAGATATTGAAGATCTTTCACCATAATTAGAAGATTATATTCTGAGTTTCCAAGTACACTAAACCATTATAGTACTTTTGTGTCTATTTCTGTTATGTATTAAGTATTTCATAAAAGTAATGTAATGTCCATGTATGTCAAGTTTTGGGTCTCTATAGTTGGTATCAGAGGAAAGGTTTAGTTAACCTTTGGAAACTAGGATGCGGAAACTTTAGTGAGATCCCTAGACATATTTCTAAGGTATGTCTAGGGATGTCCCTAAGGTTAAGAATAAGTATAGGTTATAGTCCTAGAATTACGATAATGATAATAGAATTAAACCTAAGATGTTATAAATTGAAATTAATCCCTCTTTATTATGTTGTTTCTCTTGTATGAGTTTTCCTCTCATACTATTCTTTTTGGGTTTTAAGAAATGGCAGGAAAGAGGAGGATTCAGGTTAGTGGAGAGTATGATGGAAAATGGAATGATATTATTCATGAGAAAACAAATGAAATAGTATTTGGATGTCCAAACATCATTATTATGCCTAATCAGCAATATCATAATATGATAAATAATATCATCTTTGTAATTTTCCTGACTCGGATAAGAAGTGAAAGATGTAGTTTCATGATGATCATAGGGGAAATGAAGTTAATTTTCTCTCATGTAAATCATCTAGGAAGAGGAATCAAGGAGAATGTTTCAAAGGAAATGGAAGATTCTTTGGGTGTGGAAAAGAAGGACACAAATCCAGTAATTGTAAAGGAAAAGGTTTAGTTAACACAATGAACAAGGATAATGGTATTGCTAAGACATCAACAATAGTTAAATGTTTTTAATGTGGAATGTACATGCATTATGCAAACCAATACCCTAATGGAAAATCCCATGAAGAGAATTATCATGGTCATATGGGTAGTATTTATGTGGATGATGATGAAGAGACTACGAATTTTATATGAGATGATAGAAATGATGAATCTTAGTCAGTGGTTTAAGAAGGTAGTGGAATGATTGTATGTTTATCAAGAATAATTTATTGTACTATGGAATAAAGAAAAATCTAAAGATTATTACTCTATTTTTTTTCCTTGAGTTTTTGAAATTATATGATGAATGGTACTGGTAATCCTGAAAGGTTAGTCAAATATTTTTAGAAGGTAGATGATATGTGAATAATGAACAGATAAGAAGAAAATGAAATGTTTGATAGTATTCCTCAGCTAATGACTGATATAAGGACAAAGTGATATCATGGTTTGATTATATAGAAATTTTGGGATTCTAGTATGGGGAAAGAGTTAACTTATGATAGCACTCATGTTTTCGCTAAGGTTATATGGTAATACATGATTAAGGTATTCACATGTTCGGAATGTGACCAATAAGATAAATCTTATGATATATGGGGGATAAATGATGGTTTTCATGTGCTTGTTTTGTGACATTTCAAGTAATCATTTTCTTTATACGTTTATATTGGACTTATGTATTTTGGATAATCCTAAATATTGGAATGGATTATGTTGGACATAATATAGTATTGTTTAAGGACATAACTTTTATTCGATATTATTTTTGGAATGTTATAATAGTATAGTTTTAGAAAAAAGACAACCTTCAGAAAGGGTGACAACCCATCGTGTCAGATAAGGATGTGGGAATCAAACCCATGATTGAAGTGTGATAGGCCTTTATCACATACCCCTAGCCTATAAGAAGTACCTGGTTAGTAGAAACTAGTTTTATTAAGCGGTCTGATAGACAAAGTAAAAGTCCATTTTTGGAATCATGTACGATTAACCTCACCATAGATGGAATTATGTATATTTGATAACCTTTGATAACCTTTTGTTTGAGACAGAAGGAATGGCCTATCATTCTATCTGAAGACAAATTCATCATCATTTATTTAATAAATGAAGTGGAAATTTTTCAAGGCACGAACAACAATGTGATTGTACCAAAATCATGTAAGTATTTATTTTAAAGTATAGGGAAATGATCTTGAAAAAAAATGTTGTCCTAGTGCCCTCATATCTGATGAATAAGATGGTAACTTAAATCATCACAAATTTATGGATTTGTGATTGTTGGTTTTTTCATAGCCTTTTTCTCTACCACTCTTAATCAGAACATGATGGTTAGATTTCTCATCCATATCTATATTATCACCTATGTTCTCCTACGTGGAAACCCAGTGATTATTTTATTTGGGTAACCATTAAGTTTCATAATTTAGTTTTTAAAGATAAGTTTTGGTATTATTTTTAACGATGTGGGTTTCTAAGAAAGAAACATTTAAGTAGTAAATGATTTATAACCTCGGTGAATTTTTAGTGTGGAATTCATTTTAAGGGGGGTAGAATGTAACACCCTGAGAATTTATGAGATATATTATTTTTAATTTCATTGATGTCTTCCATTATACCCTACACCAAGATTAGATAGTACTGTACACAACACCGTATCAGCTTGCTATATACGCAACACTATTCTTGCCTCGTGTTACACACAATTTCAATTTCGTTTATTGGAAATTATTCTAGGAAACATTAATTATAGATTTTGTTTCATGTATAAATGAAACGATTTTTGTTTATTTTATACACAACCCCAAATGGGGCTTTCACTACACGCATCTCTGACATGGATTTCATTACACGCAATTAAGACCTTCTTCGATAGCGTGTGTATTACACAATACCAAGTTTCACTAAATGAGATATTATTATAATATTATTATGAACTAGCCATTATGAATAGTAATACCCACTTTTTGAAATTTTATAAATTTTATATTTCAAAATGGACTTCATTTTTGGATCGGAATATCGAAATTAGCCTAGGGTGAATTTTTGGTATCTTTTTGAAAACATTCAATTTTTGATGATTAGTGAAAACAATAGGTTACTATTTAAAAACAGACTTTTAATTTAAATAATTATTTATTTTATTTAAATTTATTTTAGGTCAAAATTTATACATAATACCTATATAATTTAAATGTAATTTATTTGAGTCATTTTATAATAATTTTAGATATATAAACATTTTATTTAACTTTTCACCGTCTTTTACCCACCTCCTTGGAGAAATTGAAAATTTACATAAAACATAATTTTACCACTTCTGTGTGTGGAATTTCGAAAATCCGAGAGACACTGTTAATATCAAGGAGTAAAATTTGGTTCAATAAGATAATTTTTTTTCGTGAATAGTAACTTTTTAATTTTATTTATCACGGTTAAAAGTAAATAGGGTAATTAAGGGTAAAATGATATTATTATTACCCTAACACATGTTAAAATTCTATTGGATAAATGTAATAAGACCAAAAACTACCTTAGGAATAAAATATTACCCTTTAGGTCCACTTGGATGAGGTTAGGACACTTATTATTATTTTATTTAAAGAAGATTTAAAATAGTTAAAATCAATGTTTAATAACAAAAACATTTTTAATATAGGGTTATACGTAAGATAAACTACACTATAAATATTTAGTAGAAAGATAAATATATTTCCTACATAATGGTATTTTATTTATAATTATTAGACATTTAATGATTTAATTTATTTATGACACAATGATGATGCAGTAATTACCTTATTAATGAAATATTAACATAATTGGTTTTATAAATACCCAAATAAATGTAATTTGAGGCATTTTATGAATTGATCTAATTTTAGAGGTTACTATATTGTTATTATTAATTAAATTAATTTTTTTATAACTAATCATGTAGTTATAATTTTCACAAAAATCAATAACCAAATAGTGTCAAAATTTATATAAAATAGTATTTTAAACAAATATTATATTATTAATTGTTATTAGATCCTAAAAATATATGGATCATCAAAATGACTTAGATAAGGATATATATATTAATAATTAATGACTTGGGGTTCATATTTCTTGTTATAGGATGTTTATTAACCATATAGTTTAAGAAGACAAGAAGACACGGTAAAAGTTAAATTATTTAACTTAGAGTAAAATCTAAATGATAAGGTTAAAATAATAACAGAAACATGTCTAAAACGTATTGGATGAGAGTATTTCGACCCATACCTACTTTATCTTTTAAATAAATCAATTTGGAGCTATTATAAACCAAATATGGCCTTATTATAAAATAATATTTTATGTTTTTCCAAAGCTGCCCCTCTCCTCCCTTATAAAAAGATAACCCCTTCCCTCTTCTCGTCGCACCCTTTTGAGCCTTGAAACTCGGCCAACCCCTGCCCATTCCTCTTCTCAACCTATCTAGTTATATCATATATGATCTGGTCTTCTAAAAAGACCAACTGTATTTCCCTAATAATATGTTTAAAGGAGGTGCGTCGAGGAAGATGTAATCTCTTCTACAGACTCTTTCATGTTTTTTTCTTCTTCTACTTTATATTATTTAGTTGTTAAATTATAAAGTGATAAAATCAGTATTAATTATATACTGATATGTTATTATAAATATGAAACATCCCTCTTTCACCATCTATCCATCCTATAGAAAACATAATCACCGCCCATGCGTACATACAGAATACCATCTCCACACTGTGGTGTAATCAGTTTTTCCACCACCTCCTTACATGGATGGGTATAATGGTGTAAAGAAAACAATATATCATTATTATAACATCATAATGATTCTATGATATTATATCATCCACTCTAATTCCATTAAAAAAATGGGAACGATATCATTGCTCGTGCGTACGTATGGATTACCGTCTCCACGATGGTAATCATGAAATATATGACATAATAATGATGTTGGATATATTTATATATATATGATTGTCATCTAATTAATTATATTCAATTCAATAAGGAAATGAAAAATAGCTTTCATGCGTACCTACGACCTACCGTCTCCATGAACGCTGTATTTATTTCCATTTATCTATCTATTATATATGTGTATATTATGAATATATATTATATATAAATCATTTTTTATATTCGGGAATTATGTAATAATGATCTAAGTAATAATATTAATAATTAAAAGTCAAAACACAGATGATAAATGAAACTATTTTACCCAAAACGCTGCTTTAGAATGGAATTGACAAATGAACGGATAATATAAAGTCGTAAATGAATCATATATGATGTCATAAATATTAGTATGGTTCTGTTACAAGTTAATAATATGTTTAAACCCACTATACAAGAGTCTCGAACACATACGGAAGAAATTGGACATAAGTTAAGAGATAATTATTCCAATCTCATTCTTATCCAAGATTATTTTTTCATAATTATTTAATGGGGTTATGTTTATTTTAAATGTCCATATGTTCTCAAAATATTTTCATAAAACGTTTACTTTTCATCCATGTATGTTTAATTTCATTTTTACCCTTTTTTAATTTTACCATATCTTATGGAAGGAATCATTATTTTGTTTACCATACAAGGTATTTTTTGACTATTCTGGAAAACGTACGAGAAGAATGATTTTTTAACTTATACAACATGAACAGATTTTTATGGTTTCATAACACTTTATTTTCATGAATCTTACTCTACAAGATTTCATGACTATTTTCAACAAAATCCTCTTCTTTTAAAATTTCATGGAATTTTATGAAAAGAAAATGATTTTGAATAAGAAAGGATATTTTCTTCAAGAATTTATTTCATGTGTTTTATCAAACCCATTTTCATTCTAAGATGAAATTATTTCATATGTGTATGTTTCAAGTATAATGTCTCTATGATATATATGGTTTCACTTTTCTTATGATGAATTGATATCCATTTGTCTTATATGGATTATTTTATATTGGGATGATGTTTATGAAACACATTTTACTCTTTGGGTTATGATGAATGATTTATGTTTATGTTGTGGCACACGTAATAATGATTTCATTATGAGATGGGTGGGACCTATATCTCCCTCCAATTCATTGGATAATTATTTATATCTCATGATATTGACATGGATAGAATGGTAAGTTAATCCAGTTCAGTGTTATTGGTTTGGAATGAGGAGTGAACTCGATTCAGAAAGGGACATAGTGCACTAAGATGGTCTGGGCAGTAATGCTTTGGCTACTATGGAAATCATATCATGTGCTTAATGGTTTGACACAATTACATGTTTCATTGAATTGTAATTTTATCATGATTGTTGTTCCATTTTGATATTTTCCTTACAGACATCCATGATTTATGTCTTTTCTCAAGATTTTGATGTTTAGATTTTATGTTCATGTTTTAGCATTCAAATGTTTATTGATTGTTTTATGTTCTCTATGTTAACCCATACTGAGCTTTTGAGCTCACCCTTTTTATGTTTTATTTTCCACAGGAAATAAAGAACCGTTTTAGGTAAGAAATCAAAAGGGGAATATCTTTATGGGACATGTTGATGATCTTTCACCATGACTAGGAGATTATATTCTGAGTTTACAAAGACAATAAACCATTACGGTCCTTGTGTGTCTACTTTTTTTATCTATTAAGTATTCCACATAAATAATGTAATGACCATGTACGTCAAGTTTGGGGTCTCTACAGTAAGAATGAAAATTGATATATTTTATAATAAAAATTATTAATATATCATAATTATCATAAATATTTCAACAATATGACATATATTTTATAAATATAATATTATTACATTCCATATAATGTGTTGGTCAAAAATGAATCATATCACTTCATGATGCAGTAGTCCACCATAGACATGAGTAACGTTATCTTATCCCTTATGAAATGGATTATAAAAAGGTATATATGATATAATTAATATATTGGAATATTAATTTTATAAAACTCTATTTAGAAAATTAATCTACCATCACACCCAAATGTTATAGGACATAATGGAAAAATTAATTACATATGTACGTGAGGTGATAGTTCTTCGTACACACAAATGATGATTTTGTAAACCATTTGTTAGTCACCGAAATTATTGGGGATCATTACCTTAAAAATTTAACATCCCATTATATGTATGATTATGGGGTTATTTTATAATTTTTATTTAATTATATTTGAAGGAGTTACTGGAATAAGTAAAATAAAAATGCTCGTTCAGAAATTTGTCCTCTTTTTTTTGGGTATCCTTCTTAGGATTGATCCAAAAGACTTCATAGAATGGATTTAGGACAAAATAAGTCTTCTATGAGGAGAAAAATTAATTTGGTAAGGTATTTGGATAAGTATTTTTATTAACCCACAATTTTTTATATGTGAAAAAGATAGGATATGGGTTGGCCTTTCATAGTGAGCTAACTGGAACACTTATAAATTTTTAGAAGAAAAAGTTGTACCCACATTTTTTCAATGAAACAAGGCTAAAAATTGGATTATTTTAGATATTAAACTATATTTAGATAAAATATTATTGTAAAATATATTACATTAATGTTTTTATGTCATTTTATTACTTATTTTCTAGTTTAAACCCACGGTAAACCAAATTTCACCTTAATAATGACAATTAATTCACAATGTTTTTAAAATTAAATAGAGTAAAAAAAATCTTTTTATAATATTATGAAATAAATAATAATAATATTAAATTATAGAATCAATATTTTAAAATTTTATTCACATATGACTCTAAATTTAATTTAATATTCACCTCGTAGATGTTATGAGAAAGCGAGCTTTCAATGAGAAAATGTTCAAAATATTGAATTTTTTTTTATAAAAATAATTCATTATGAAAATTATTCAAATGGACTAAATTAGATTAATATATATATAACTGAAATTATTTTAGTTTATAAAAATTAAAATATATTTTGCCTAAAAATTTAATTTAAACAAAAAGGCTATTTTAATGAAAATGCAATATTTTTCACTATTCAACAAAAAATTATTCATATCAGCAAATTAAGAATAATTAACCTTAAGATTATACAGATATAATGATTTAATTTAATTTCTTTTTAATAATAACTTTTTTTTATGTTTTAAATATGTGTGGAAAATTGTGACAAATTGTTTTTGATAATACATAATTTTTAAGAATAAAATTCAAGTTGTTTTTATATCTTTATTATAAATACATAAGTTTATTTTTAAACATTATATTTAATATATTATATGATTATTACTTTAAAAATATTCACCAAAAGCTTTTTCTTTAATTTATTTTGTTAAAAAAAATATGTTTTCATTAATTTTTTTTTCAAAACACTATAATTCCATTATTTTGGTATGATTGTAATTTTTATAATCAATTAAATATTCACCAAAGAATTAATTTTATGTACTAATTTATACTATATATTTTTTTTAATTTTTTTAATCCTATTTTACATCGAATAGTTTTTAACAATTTTATTAAATTTTAATATTTCAATTGTATTCTAAGTTTCATTTAAAATCAATATTTCATGTAACACACATTATGAAAATGATTAACCATATTTGAAAAAAATAATTCAAAAAATATAGGGGTGTTACAATGAGACCCTTGATATTCACTTATCTCTACTTAAACATTGATGTACTTTAGAAAATTTACTCATAGTTGTCAGAGTCTTGGCTCACCAATTTTTTTCAGTGTGGTATTTATCCTACCTAATAATTTTTCATCATTATTTTCAATGTTAATAAAAAAGAATAAGGTTTATCATACATGTATTGTGAGTTTCTACTCATATTAATTAATTAATTAGTTAAAATTTTCATTATGTACTACATAATACCTCTCCATTTTAATTCATAGGGTACGATGAATAGAATTATTAAAACTTATTTTAAAAATTACTTTCACACCATCACATTCAGGTCTTCTCTAAGATTAATATTTTTTATCAATATCCACCACCATCTTCTTATCCCTATATATGATAAAAGTAAAAAATGGCATATTCTATACCATATCATTGAAGGAATTAGAATATCATTTCAGTGGAGTAGACACATTCTTCACTTATTAAGGGATCAAAAGATAAGATAAACTTTGGAGGGTATTTTCATACAATTTTTTAAATTTAAACATTCTCTATCGTTAAAAATATAGGTTATCCACTTAATAAAATTTTCTATTAAAAACATGATATCCTTATTAAAATAATATAATGATGTTTTGGGCTTCTACTCCCATTATGTTGAGCATTTAATTGGAAAATAATAATATTTCCCATCACATTAGATGTTGACTTAGTTCTCGCTATTTTAAGGCACTAAATAAAATAAAGGGAAAATTAGAGTTTCTATTTTTTATAATATTCAACACAAAAAAAAACTATGAATATTAAAGGGTTAAATCATAAATAATATATAGTCCTTAACATATGAATTTATTGGTATCAATCAATGTTGTTGGACAAATTATTAATATGATATTTTATTGTATTTTGTGTTCCTTTCATGATAGTTTGAAATGAAACATATGAATTTAAGAAATCATATCCCTCATGAGTGTTAAACCATATATGAAGTAATCAATATATACCATTACCAACATAATGATGAACAATATAGGAAATTTACCATATAACCAAAGTTTAGAACAATGGGTATGTCCTATAAAACCATGGGAACATGCCATACCCACAGTTTATATAATGATGGGTTCATAAGCCATCAGTATAGTGTTATACCCACTATTTCTAGAGAAATCATGGTTGAATCATATGATTTATTCAAAATACCCATAGTTTAATGAAATTCATGGGTATATATTTCTACCCACGGTTAGGAAACCTCTGTGTATGGTTTTCCTTGAACATGATATGCCAACGGCTCATTGAACCGTTTGTATAAATACTTGTCACCCGAACATAGAAGCATCCCATATAAACCCACAACTCAAACAATACCAGGTTATATTAACAAAAAAAAAGAACACAACACATTCAATATAATACATATAATGTATATTTAGCAGTGAACTAGATTTATATAGTTTTCAAACCATTAACAAAAATATAACTGGCATGTCTATCCACAAAATCGATAAATTCAAGTCATTAGACTTCATCCAGATATCTCATTAATAAAAAACAAAAAATAGGGGGTAGTAATATCTCCCCCATCACTAAAATTGTCATCCACATCACTATAAACAATATCCTCATCACCACCACCACCACAATTTACATCTATATCACTATAATCATCATCATCATCATCATGATCGACCCCACAAGTTGTATCATAGACTCAACCCCCACCATTAACCTCATTTACATCACTCATTGAATCATATATAGATCTCATTATTTCCATATATAAATCAACATCACTAGAATCCTTTGATGGATGTGAGGGTCAGGAAAGTGATAATGATTTCAAGAAGTATTTAGTGAGTAGTTCACCTCTTTGACAGTCTAGTATAATTATTTTTTAGCATCAAATTCTTCAACATAAGTGATTTTCATATCGGTGGTGTGAGAGGTTTTTGAGGCACCCGATGAGGGAAAATTCCCAGTGAGGACGATTTTTTCAAAGATAACATCACACTCTCCCCCGATTCTACTCACCTAATACCTATCTCAAGAAGTACATAATATGAAATATTTTTATATCATATTTAAATATATCGTACACTAAAATAACAGTCTTTTTTTTCAATTATCATAACTTCATAATGTTATGTTCTCATTCTAAATGCAATATCAGTTTTAACAAATTTTTACAAATTGATTATTAAATATTTTCATTCACAAAAAAAAATTGAGACAAAAATCCCACACACTTAATGTTTTAGAGAACGATTCCACAATTAAATTCAATAAATGAAATGTATATAAATATTATAATAAAACTAATATCTATATTTTATGTTAATTAATGTAATGGTCAGATATTTTATTTCAACCAAGATGGAAACTCATTGTTATGAAAATCCCCCATCCTTATTAAAGGAAAAAAATTGAAAAACATTACTTATAGTTATATTCTATACCATACCTTAAATGATAAAAAATTTATGGAATCCAGGAAATTAAATAGTATGAGTTATAATATAAATATTAAAATTATATACATGATATAGTCATCGAAAATGCCATAGTTAAATAAGATGGTGTGTTGTGCCATATCCTGATCTTCAAGGATCAATTTAGAAATTGTACATGACCCATTAATTCCTCTTGTTTGGGAAATATATTTAAATTAGGTCTCAAATTCCCCACCCATTTCATCTTCAGTTATCATTGGTTGTTTTTTTCATGTGCTCACAATAGGAAAATATATTGAATATAAATACCTAAATTTTTCTGCCAGAAAATCAATCATAATTGAACCCTCATTATGAATTTTATTTTAGAAATAAGATTTAATTTTGTACATATTTATTATAGTAGGATATATCCACTGAAGAGAAATGGTTCCTTGAATAAGTTTTTCTGTTAGGTGATGAACTGTTAAATGTAGAATGAAAGTGAAAAAAGATGGATGAAAAAAATTACAACAAGAAAACAATTAATGGAACATCTTTTTTATGAATAAATGCATATATAATATTTTATAATTTATGATACATTTGAATCACCATCAAAAATTCATTATTAGATTTTAAATGATATGTTATTATTGGAATAAATTCATGAAGAACGATGTGATAATAATGTTTTTTAGGGATATTAGGTTCAAAAAACTTATATGGACTTGTTTAGATATGTTTTTCAAAATAAATCATGAAAATTGATATTTTATATTTCCTAAAAAAAATTTGTTTTCAATAATATTTTGACCACATAAGAATCATAAGGAACATTCTATTTGTATTTATAGATAAAAAAACATGCAGTTCGTTTTGAATACCCTAATCCAACATGTTCAGACAAGATTATATTTCATCTTCAGTATTCCTATTAATAATTAGTAGTATTGAATGAAAAACTTCACATTTTTGTTTCTCAATGTTTGTTACATCTAAAAAATGAAGTAACAAATTTTTAGACCAATATAGGAACTCAAAAAAATAAACTTTTATTTTTCCAATTGTAAGTGGCTTCAATGTCAATAATAATTGTTTTTTAGATTTACTATAAACATTACCTAATGAAAAAAATAAATACTTTAATTAATTAAAAACATCATTTCCTATAATTTTTTGTGGGGGTTTTTCAGTGAACACATTTTTATGGAAAATCCATTTATTCTTCATGTATTATAGATCCATTGGATATAACCATCTATTCCACCTGAAATTGAAACAATGATGATATTTATGTGTTATTTATAATATACTATATGTAAAAATATGACAAGATTGTTTTCTAATTATGATCTAACATGTAATTATTTCATATTTCAGAAAATCATTTAGTCTATAGAAGTGATTCACATATATAAAATATATATTTTGAAGATGTATCAAATACGCGCAAACCCAAATCCCAAAAATTCTCTAAATCTCTTATTAATGATTGAAAGTAGATTTCCATATCATTTATAAGATCATAATTTCTATATATTCGAATAATAAATAGAGAAAATGGTTTTTTCATTCACATATATCACAGAAGACTGCAAATATGAAAAAAATTATATATTTATTATGATAAAAAACAATTTGAAAAAACAAATTAAAAACATATCATGATTGACCTAACCTAGAATTAAGTTTCATAGTTATAATATTAGTATTATTTTCATATAGTTTTTTCCATTCAAATAGGCTTGTTGGATGAAGCAGAACATCATTATCTATAATTATCTCATTATAATTCCTTCATATAATGGTTGGGATCTCTATAGACATGTATACATATTGAATACTAGGAATAATTTTAACATAACTCATAACATAATATTTCCTTGAGATTTTGGTCCATCAACATTTTCCATTCATTGATACATGCCACATACATTATATTAATTAGATTCCACTGTTACCTCCCAAAATAGATGGTAATATTTTAGAAAAAATGAATTTTATTTATATAAAATCCAAGATGATTAACTATCTTCATTGGATTATAAATACTTGATAGAATATCTATATAATTAGAATAAAAATTCCCAAAAAAATGTAAGAATATAATCAACAGAAGAATTTTAAATTCCAAACATGGTATTCACATGATATGACATCATTAAAAATTCAAATTTATTTATTTTGTAGAATTCCTATTATACAAGAGCTTTGACATCATCCATTGATTTTTTCACTATATCAATATTATCATATTCGTTGTTTTCCACATCTATATTTATATAATTTTATTCATGCACTGAAACATTGTCTCTCTCATTATAATATAAAAATCAAAATAGATCAAATGCAAAATCCTACATATAATATATTTCTTTCCATTCATGAATAGTAGAAGATTGTATAATCTCTCCATTATAATAACCAAAATGATGAATTTTCTGAAATATATATTTCTCTATATAGTATATATATTTTTAATGACTAAAATGTGGTTTTACAACACAATTATAACACAAAAAAGATATATGAACTCTAGTTTAACAATGTCTAATTGAACAATCTAAAAGAAATAACCATATTCTTTTGAAAATTGGTTGAAATATGATCAGTATGATACATCTGTATTATATACATTCTATTACATGAAGAAAATATATTCAAATCAAAAATTTAATCTGTAAAAAATTCATTCTAACCACTTTTAATATGAAATTCATCAAAGAATAATAGTTTCTATAAAAAAATGAACTATAGAAATAACATAAGCCATAAGTAGTGCCTTTAACTAATGAAGTATACAACGTATAAGACATGAAATTGAAAAAAAAATATTACACAAACCTATTAAATACATATGTATTTATGAAAAAATTGGTCTTAAAACTTCCATGTTTGGAATATAGCATTAATATAATTAAATAAACATGACATTATGATGGAAAACAATCACTCAATAATGAAAAAAGGTTACACCTGACATCAAAACCAAAAAAAATTATAAAATAATATCATTGAAATTATACCATAATTGATATAAATATATAAGCATATATTCCAAATATCATATAAATTAATTTTTCAAAAATAATAAAATCAAATAAAAAATGCAATAATGTAGATGTAAGCTCAATGTTTCATGATATATGATTTGAAATAAAAGATTTATTTTAATAAAACTACTCGTCTCTATTTATAAAGGAAAAATATATCAATTTTCCCCTTCCACAAGCTCAAGTAATATCCAACCACCATCCATTATAAAAAAAAATTCCTTTCAACTCTCAAAATAATTGTAGAATGGGTTTAAAATCACATATAGGGTGCATATATTGTAAATGAAGTTACCATAAATTAGGATTAACTATGGAAAAACAAATAAAATTTGATTCTTATAGATACAAAAAAGTGTAAATACACAATATATTCCTTAATGATCTCAACAATCATACCACAATTAATGAGGTCAATGATGGAGCAAGATCCCTCTATTAGTAGAGTAAAATGTTGAATAGTGAATGAAAAATGTATCAAAAGAAGTGACAAATATTTTTGGGATTAGTCACATAATAATGAAGGAATCCAAGCTAAGTAAAATAAATAATCTCATCGAGAACATATGAAATAGAATAATCACAAGTGGTTTTTTCAAAAAATATATCCACTATTAATGATGGTATGCAGATTTAATGATAAGAGTTAATTCCATAAGAGAACCCACAATCATTAACATGGCGATGTCAGAGGTATACCTCTCCCCTGTTACAATATTATTAAATTTAATAAATTGGTTGATGTAGTCTGAAGGGGTTAATACAATCAATGATGGGTATTCACCATTTGTGCATTAAAAGTTGTAATAAAAATACAATAAATCATAATGAAATAAAATTTCTATAAAATCCTCAAATTTTAGAACTCATGATATAAGTGTAGAATATTGATAATTTGACCATTTTTTCTGGAATATATATTAATATACTATAATATAACATATATAGTGTATTATAAGATTATTTTGTAGTGATTCAACTTTCATATCCATGTATTAGTTTTATAAATTACATTAGAAAATTTTGATATCCGTTCAAGAAAAATATGATATAAACATACATGTTGGTATCATATAGTTATTTTTCTGGATACATAGATGATATGGGTAAAAATAATTCTACCAAATATGTGGTTTCAAAAAGTTGTGTTTTTAGGTCTCAAAAATATGGGGAGATACATATTATCTCATAAAATATACTTATCCTTACATTAAAGAGTAATGTTTTTCAATTATATTAAATGAAATAGTTTGATAGGTGTGTCAAATAACTCTTCAATGGGTTTTATCCTTACACACATGTATTAATATAAATGTATTAATAGTTTATTTGAGATGTTATTTAAGATTAGTTGAATATTTTACCACTATAATTTAAATATGGGTTTTTGTATTTGGAGGAAAATATGGATATCATTGAAATTGTTAACTCTTACACTTATTTCATACATTATCCTCTAGCACTATAGTCTGTGAGGTTTTTTGTACACATTATTTTTGAGGGGAAAATTTAGTTTTTGGAATATATAAATACGAATTCAGATGATATATGAATGTTTTTTTATATTATGTTTCAATTGAGATTGAATTACATTATTTGAAAATTATACATTCATGTAAATTAATATGGAATATGTTGACAGATATTGATGTGGAGCATTAAGTATTTGAATATATGAATCTTGCATTACTTGTGAGGTGATGTGTTCTATTGTTAATATGTGTCACAATTTCCATGATGTGACATTGGTGAAGGTTTACAAACTATAAAAGAGGCATTAGGAATCTATCTATTGGTATATAAATAATTTCATGGAGGATGTGTATGGGTAGGAGCAGTCTATTGAATAATATACATAAGTGTCACCAACCCCAGTTATCATGATGTGAACACATGTACCTCAATCTTTCACAACTATTTGACCTCATATCTATACACATCCAAAAACCAAAACCCAGACATAAAGGTGGAGTTACACCCAACTAATTAGGAAAACTGAATCCAAGATTCATCAAATCCCATAATATAAAGTTCAACAGGATCAAAAATATAAATCAATAGAATACTAAAGTCTCATTGAAATTATAATAATTAAAAAAATATCCCAACATGAAAAAACACCAATAAAGAAACATATTTAAAATAGTCTTTAAGAATCATAAAATTAATGTATCATGCTTAGGATAAATTACAAGGAAAAAATGAAAACAATTTTTAGGAGAATAGATGAAGAATTAAAAACTCACCAATATGATGTTGAATAAGAGTAGAATCAAAATTATTTCTACATTAGAGGAGTACACTTGAGGGGGAGGGAAACCCATCATCACATGTGTTGAGGGGAGGATAAGGCTCTATGGATGGGGGAGATATAGATTTAGTGAGGGGGGACATGGGATAACAAAGGGAATCTATCAAAATGATATTTAAAAAACCATTAGGATATCTTGTATATCCTTATAGTTTATGTAAAATAGGGGTATAGACATATTTTAGACAATCTATACCCATGGTTTATTCAAACCATGCATATAGATTTGCGGGGATAAACCCATTTAGATGTAGTGAGATTTAATATCCAATACACCATTTCCGGGTTATTACCACTAGGTACAACAATGATAGAGCCACATCCACCTATAGTATCCACTAGGGGATTTTGATTATTTTAAACCACTTTATATATAGTTTTACATGATATAGGAATTAATTAAATTATTTATTCATATACCTAAAACATTCAAAAAAAATTCTTTTCCAAATCAACAAAAAATAACATGACATTTTCTGAGAAAAACTATGACTAGTCATATATTTTATACATGTTAATTGATTAATGAAAGACATAATAAAATCCAATGAAAATAAAATTCCTATTTTTTGGTAATTAGGTACATTACAAAATAACATGACCCATGGTTAGAATGAAAATATTCAGTATCAAAAAAGTTCTTTATATTTTGTTGATCTTTTAATAGAGCACACAATATCCAAGGTATGCACATAAGAATGGTGATAGAAATAAATCCAAGTTAGAGAAAAATAAATAAAATACATGGAGAATTTAATCTATGTGATTAAATGGGAGAATAAATTTAGTATAAAATTGTTTAAATCATAAATTATAACATCAAAAAATTATATAAGATTATAATATGAAGCTATTCTTGGAATTTGGAAACAAATTAATACATGTCATAATAAGCACAAGAAAAATATAACCACTATGATACCATAAAATTGTGTTATAGGATAACCTACCATTAACTACACAACATATCTTATGAGTTAAAAACAATAAAAAGTCATTATACAGTTATATAATTATTTTCTAACCTATCACATTCATATCATATACATTTATTTTTGGGCCACATCAATCATAAAATATAAGGACCGATTTCATAAAATTTAGTCCAATGATTAAGGAAGGATTGTTAAATAAAAAAAATACCACAAAAATTAATAATACGTACAATTAGTTTATTTTCATTCACTAGAAATAGGGATCAGCATATAAAATACAAATATGTGGTACCGAAATCATGAGATAATTTTGGGAGTTTAAGGGTCATACAAAATGTTTTTTAAAGGTTTGATTAATAGTTAAAGGTGGTCAATCAATACGTGGGATCATAAGGATATTAAAGGGGAGTATGAAATCAAAGTAATATGTAATAGATTGGAAATAAAAAATAATAACTCAATTAATGTGACTGAATAAAGAGGAAGAGGATTGAATCCTCTAACCAAGAGAGGGATATTTTAAAATATTTAT
This sequence comes from Viscum album, assembly GCA_963277665.1. NCBI lineage: Eukaryota > Viridiplantae > Streptophyta > Magnoliopsida > Santalales > Viscaceae > Viscum > Viscum album. The sequence continues at coordinate 1,047,512,256 of OY728141.1, read as the reverse complement.
AGAACCATATTCATAGTTAGAGAACACCTTTGTATTGATTTAATGAGGGATATGGAGAGGAAAATGATTGTACATGTGTTTTATGTGAAGAGGAGTCGGAATGTGGAATTTTATTTCTAGAAATGAGATGATAATTTTTTTCAAAATTCAAAACACTATTTTTAGACATTATAATATAAAAAATAAATAAACCATTCAATAAATTTCTACCAGTTATTATACCTATATGGAGTTTTTATAAATATTTTACACCTCCATAAATCAAAAAATTTTATCTAATACAATTGGTTTTATGGAAGTCAGTGTTGTTTAAAAGAAATTGATTTTAAAATATTAAAATAAAAATTTGGTTTTGAAGGATTCATTTGGATTTCATAAAATTCATAAAATAAAATATAAAAATATTATGTTAATGTGTAAATATATGCTAGGTCATTGATATATTATATTTAAATTTTTACCTCACATTATGTATATTATGATTCCATCATATAGACCATATATTTTTACCATATTTAATTTTTAATGAAAAATTATAATATCTCCAAAAAATATGAAAAAAATAATCATTTAATGAATTTGTTATATATTTTTCAAGGAAATTTTTTTTTAACAAAATAATTTTCAAAACATTATAATATTCATTTTAGAATAAAAGTCAACATCTATTTGAATATAAAAGTTTTTGTAACATGAAAAAATATCTAAACATTAAAAAAACAACATTTCAAATCATTGAAATATTTTTTAATTTATATTTAAATTAATATTAATTAATATGAAAATTTTATTAAATTTATATTTATTTAAAAAAATTATGAATTTATAATAATATTGTCTTAGTTTTAATATTATATTTCCCAGAACTAAAATATTTCCTTCTTCTTATAAAAATGAAATTTTTATCAAACTCGTTATATAATAATTTATAAAGTAATTATAAAAAGAGAAAATTATAATTATTTTTTAATAGTTAATATATAAATTTAAATTCCATGAAGATGATACATAACATTTTATTACAGTAGAATAAAATCAATGGGTAAGGTGTGTTATGGTGGAAATTTCTTGGGATTTTTTGATAGACAAAGTTTTGGTTGTAATCTCGATAAGCATGAAATTATCATATAAATAGTTTACATTGTTTGCAAGTTATTGAATATCAGAATGTGAATGGTTATGGAAAATCCCATGGATGAAATATCTCATAAACTCAATCTAAAATTGGATTTATATGGTATGATACTATTGGTTGAGGATGTTTCATCTTCCACACGTGTCAATGAGACTTTATGATATCCTCTAATATATACTAATCTTGACCATCATTGTACAATGTCTATATTATGAATGGTTAATAATCCTAATGAATTTTTATGTCTGAATGACTATTTTTTGGATGTGCCTCAAATAACCAATGTATAGTATCTATTTTCTATAACTACATTACTTAATAAGTCATTTATTCATTCAAAAGGGAATCTGATTTAAAAAGTTTTCAGTGAATACATAGAAATTTATTATTCCAAATCTACTCAACTGTATTGAAACACTTGAATACCAGAAATATACTATATTATTATTAAAAAAACATCACCACCCCTGTTATATTCAATTTTATATTACATATTGTTTGATTTATGAATTAAAATAAAAATCCAACAGAATAAAAAAATTCACTTTGTACCTTGTAAAATTTTTACTTTCTTCAACATGGTTTCAAAAATAGAAGTGTTAATGTTGTGTATTTTAACCACATGAATAACTATGGGATGTTAATTCTTAAGTGAATTTGAAATTTTGATACAATTAGTTGATTATTTGGAGATTTTGGGCTCATAATGATTTTTTAGTGTTTGGAACCCCTTGAATTGTGTTTCTATATGGGTTTTGAGGCTTGGGATGTATCCCATGTGATTGAGTGGATTTCAAGTATGATTAAGTTGGTAGAACTACAAAAAATTTCACAATGAAAATAAATCAAGTCCATGGTTCTAGGATTCATTATATGGACATTAATGGTGGAAATATAATGTTTATATAGAGAATATTATTGAGAAATGGTCTTTTGAGGTTATTTTTTTTTAATTATTTGGGGTCATTGATTAAAGGAACCCCTTATATTTTTTTTATTTTTTGGTTCTATGAAGGAATCAATTGATGATCCATGAGTAACAAAATTGATACAATCGGGTGGAAAATTATAGTTTAAAAACATAAAATAACCAAAATGAAAATCCACATTCTATAAAATAACTAAAAAAACATTCATCTAGTCATCAAAATTTATAGATCAGATGAAATGTTCATCCAAAATATGGATTTTAGAAAAGATTAAAATAATTAAAACCATTATATAACAAGGAATAATAGAAAATGAATGTTTTTAGAACACGTTAAGTAATACTATATAAATTTGTTAATTGAAATATACAAAACATTACAAATGATTGACCCAGACATTAAATTTTTTCATTAACAATGTCGATAACCCAAAAATAGATATCTCTAGTTTTAACCAAACTATATTGGAATTTATTCCTCAAATATGTATTCCCTCGATATTAAGATCATAATAACAATGCTTCCAAAGAAATATTTTCCCTCAATCTGAAAAACCATACAAAAATATTTTTTGTATTCCCCAAAATATCTTGATTAGAATAAAATTAGATTGAACATCACAAAAAACAAAAGAAAATTATAATATATAATCAAAATGGATATCTTAATAGAAATATTTAAAAAAAATATAATGAACTGAACACTCAAGTATCATGATGTTAATAAAAATACTCACAAAAACTCTTATATTGTCAGTGATTCAAAATATACCTCATGATTGTTCACTGAAACTATTTATAGATTTATTTTTCTTCTTCCATGAATCATAGTGGTGGTTGAAATGGGCTCAGAAAACATTTATTCCTGGTTGATAATAATGTTTTCCTAAATCTTCAATTTTTATACACCCTCAATGTATATCAATATCTTTTCCAATGGAATGAATTTTTTTATCTAGAATAATTTTATACCGCTATCTGAAATGTTTAATGAAAGTATTCTCAGGAAAAATTTTATGATTTCATTTAGAAATTTTTTTCCTAAATTCTTTAATATTCATTGATTAAGTTGGACATATGTATATTATGAATTTGTAACTATTATAAATCTTCTTCAAAAAATATTTGACAATCTTTCCATACTTTATAAAAAGACCATCCAAATAATTAATTTTATTCCATTGGATAATTTGGGACTCATTTATCTTGAAAATAGAGTTCTTACGTAAACATAATAATAAATAGGTAATTTTAAAATATAGTAAATCACAAAATTTTAGAAGAAGTTTCATGAATTTTAAAATCTTGTTAGAAAGCATTGAAAGTACTTTTTACTCAACCATCTACCCCTTTTATATATCTATAAAAAATTGCATCAATGGGATAAATATAAAATATAGAAAATACATACTCACACTACCTTATAAAAAGTCACATTTAAAATTTTTTATTCGATGTTTCAGTTCTAATTATTTATTTTCTCCTAATCATATATCTCCCTCTTTAATTTACAATTATATTTATTTTTTATATTTTTATTCAATAATTAATTATCACTTCATTCAGAAATATGTGAAATACAATCCCCCTCCCCACTTTTATTTTTTAATATAACGGTTTTTTAGAAAATATAATGTGTAACTAAAATGATTGGGAAAACAATTCCTACAGAAATCAAAAAATTATAAGAAATCAATATATTTTTAAAAAAATTATAGAAATATATAACCAATGAAATTGGAAAAATAAATGAACATAAATTTAAATGAAAATAAAAAAATATATCCATTAAAAAATATTTTTGAGTTACTAAATATCAATTTTCCATGAGGTTAGTGATAGATTATATCATTCATTCCTCATGCAACCTTTGATTATAATGCGCATTTTTATTACATTCTTTTTGTATTTATATATCAATTATAATTATATTTTCACTTGTAAAAAACATATTCCTAGAATTAAATTATCTTGTTTTCTTCCATAATAATTAATAAATATTCATATAAAGAATATTAAATTTTACATTCATCTTGAATATCTTGAACAATTACAACTGATTTATACAAATTTTCAATTTATTCATATATTGTTTTGACATTAGGACATTCAACATGGAAAAACTCCTGAATTTGGGCCACTTTATCAAAAATTAAAACATCAACTATCTAAAAATATAACTTATTTTAAATATTAATAATTTATCATTTGGATTAGTCATCAAAAAATTCATATTGTAGATTACCCTACTGGATTATGATACATTTACCATATTACATTATAAAATCCTAAAATTTAAATTCATTGATAATCATATCATATTAATTATATCATCATAAAATTTTATATAAATTTAATAACATCTCATCCATATAATTATTTCATTAAACATCCTTCTATCTATATAAATTATTCAATTAAAATATTCTAATTTGGATTCATTTATTATAAATAATTTTGTATGTTTTTTAAATAAATTTAATTTTCCACAATATTAACATAGTATGCATATACATACACCATTATAGTATGTTTGGAAGTGTTTCAATGATATAATATAATAATATATTGACATATATATATATATGAAATATTTGATTTTCATCTCTATTTTCTTCAATGTATTAGATGGAGGATAATTTGTGGAATGAAATGATGTATTTGGAAGAAGAAGCCATTGAGGATTAGAAAATTTATCCCTCTTATTGAGTTTATCATCACCAATTTCCTCAGAGACATATACTACTTCTATTTACCCATCATTATTATCATTATCATCATCACAATCATCAACATCATTATCAACAGTTTCACCAATAATATAATCATGTACATCATATTGATGTTTGTAAAAAAATCTTCAGATTGTTGCCCAAATTCATAAATCCTACTTTTTACTAAATGTTAAAAGAAGAACTATTTTGAAACATCACAAATAATGACACTAATTTTTATCCTAATAATGATTCAATATTTTAGAGTTCTTTCAACTATTGACCATTTTGATATTGACTCTTTAATATATTTTTCACTAGGAATGTTATTAAAGAATTATAACTTTTCATTCATTATCCTTTTCATCTTAATATTGAGAAATAAACACAAAAATATACTTAGGTTTATCCATAACTAAAGGATTAGGTGAAAAATATTTTTATACGACTTTAGGAATTTTAGACAAATTTCGTTTTGAAAATCTTGACACACGAGTTTTACCTCATGTAATAGCTTATACCCACGATTGAATGACTATTGTTTTCTTAATAACATCTCTAGAAATATTTTATTTTTTTCTTTCTTATATTTTCTCTTATTCCATTCCTCATATATAATTTTTTTATCTATCAATGAAATTCATTCTTCTTTATCAAACCCAAAAGTATGATCCTCTGTATTATTTTCTTCATTTTTAATATAAAATCTATGATTGTTTTACAATAAATTTGATTCAGTTTCATTCATTGAAATATTGTAGTCTTCCACACAACCTTATTATTTTCAAACACATCATTAATTATTTCAAATATTTTTTTATGAAAAATTTCAAATCATATCACCATATTTATTCTCAGTAGAGTAATACAATACTTTATCATTAAAATCATCTCACTAACAATTAAATAAATATTTTCTCTCATATAAGTTTTGAAAATATTAATTTCATAGTTATCATAATGTTGACCAAAAATGTATTGATAGAAACCAGATGCAAATGCAATTTCCCTTTCAAAAAATCATTCATTACGACCCCAACCATATTCATAATATACTTCATGATATTAAATTTCCTCCTATTATAAAGGAAATATATCATATATATATATATTATGAATATAAAATGAATCATTTTCTCTATTCCTCAGATTAAATAGTAATACGACCAATATAAGAGTATGGGATAATTGATGTTTAAAAACAAATTAACTAAAAAAACATAAAAAACAACATTTTATAAAATACCAGATAGAAATTTCATCAGATCATTAATGTTTATAAATTGGTAAAGTTTTTTTCTTAATTTTAGAGTTTATAAATGTAAACAGTCAGTAAATATTTTCTATTAAATTGCATAGTGTAAAATGAATCTTGTAATACTATGAAAATGAGGGTTTTGTAAATTTATAATTAAAAACATAAAAAAAATTACAACAGAATTACCCAAAAATAAAATTTAACTTTATTGTAATCCATAATATAAGCATTAGTAATCTTTAGTTTTAACCAATCATTTAAGTTAAATCTTTCATAAACAAGGAATCTTGTGATATTAAGAATAGAATAATTATTTTATCCAAGACATAGGAACCCTCAATTAGAAATAAAAAAACTCTAACTTACACTATCTAGATTCCCGTAACCGAACTAAATTGTACTAATAATTATACAACCCAAAATTCTTTTTGAATTTATATTATATAATTCTAATTGAATTATTAATAGAAAAAATAAATTAAAATTATTGTGCATAGATCACTCAAGGTAGATATAAGTTGAAAAAATATTAACAAATCATAGATCAATAGTGACAAAAAATATCCCTCCACCTTGGTCACTTTTTCAATTTATATGAAATCACCCAAATATTTTATTACTTGAATATCAATGGTTTTTTCAATGGACTTTTAGAAAATGTATTCTTTATATCTCTACATGATCGTTCGATGATTTTATTTTTATACACCATAATTTTTTATTATTGAATGTTCATTGTGTGTTATTGTTCTTGGTGGGTGTGTTTCATGGAAAAAACTACACCCTATAAATGTTTTACATACTCATATAATATATTGTGGTTGAAATTAGTATTTAATTAGAATAGAGAATTATTATAGGTATTTGGAATCACCTACTAACTATGTACAAGACACAAGTTTCAATTGATATAACTTTTTATATTCTATTAGGACATATAAATCAGTTGGATCTCAAAATGTGGTTTACCTAGTAGGTTATAAAGCCCATGGTTATGGTAGGAGAATATATGAGTTGATAAAAAGGGATTGTTTTTATTTTCAAGATATGGATCATCATATACTATTTAGTGCATTGTATATCTATGTGATTCACATTATTCCGTGAATATTAAATATTGATTCTATGTTATAGTTGATTCATATTATAAGGTGTTTGTGAATTTTTTTTATTAACTATGGGGCGTATGGGGATACAAATTTTTTATCTACGTGTATTTCCTGGGATATCTTCTACACATAGAGGTAATGTTAAATTTTCTGTATAATTTTAGGTTATACCTACTATATTATTATATTTTGTATGTTTACCTATAACAATTATATGAATTCACAACAATTTTCAAGCCTATGGTTTATATGGAGGCACAACAAAGTATTTTCAACTTCCTTGCCTTTATGTCAATTTAGATGCCTGGTCTGGGGGATAAAAAATTATATTAAATTATATAATTCAATATGGTTAGTGAGGATTGAGGTTTAGATATATTATTATAGCATTTGAGGTAGATCAAGCACATAATTTTATAGAATAAAATTATTTGAAAAATCTTGTTTATTAAGGAAGAAAAAATATTATACTCTGTGAAAAATGATAACTCAGGTATTGGTTTCGATTTAAAATCACAATTTGGGATGAATGAAACACAATATGAGCCATATAAATCAGCTGGGGTCTAGTGATTCTCCTATATATTTTGATTTTGACAAGCCACATTCATGTAACAAGTGCTTTTTTGTGGTATTTTTCAACAGGGCTCCTCATCGTAATTTTTTATTAATTAATGTAACATATAATATAAATTATTTTATTTCTCATATATGATATGTGGTGATATTATTGATATATATTGGGGGGGGGTTATTGATAGGTGGTTCTAGGTTTGTTTTTATATGATAAGTAATTTTTTATGGGGATTTAAAATTTTTGAGAATAAATAACATGTTTTAAAGAAAAATAATGAGCTATCTTGAAGTAGGAATGAAATGATTTCACTGAAATAGCTTTTCAAGCTAGTGATATTGAAAAGGTTTGGACATTTTGGTTTTTTGAATACTATATAAAATTTTATTTTTTACATGAATTAAAAATGGTTTCAAAAATAGGAATATATGACATGAAAAATAAAAAGCATGGGTATGGATTTTTGTAATTTTATTTGAATTCCTTCGATTCCATGGAGTGTTTTAAAAACTGAATTGAGCTTTAGTACATGTATGGTTTATTAGGGTTTTTTTAGAACAATTGATTTATTACATTGTAACAAAGTCTTATTGGGATTTTTTGTGTGTATTGGGACCAATATTCATGAATTTTTTATGATTATTCTATCTTGTGTTTGATTGGAATCCCCCAATGAGTTTATAAGGTTTGTTTGGATAACTTATGTGTTTAGGGAGAAGTTAGAAGTCCCATTTTTTGGTGGTATTTTTTTTGGTGTTATACTTGGAAATACAAGAGTTATGTCTCATATATATGGATATTATTAAATTATTGTCTTGAGAGAGAAACTTTTAAAAGGATTTCAAGATTAATTTTCACTTTTTTCCTGAGTAGAATGGGTTATTTTAATGATTTAAGGTATTGAACCTACTATTGTGTTTTTGGATGTAATTAGGGTTAGAAAAAACGTTTTTTGATATATGTGTTTTATAGTGGGTAAAAAAATTAGACTCAGGATGATTTGGTTGTTGGAAAATAAGTTTATATGATTGATTAGGGTACTTGAGAACAATCTTGGTACATGGTGACTAGTGCTTCATTTTGGTGATTAGGTGTGAGAATAAGTGTTTAGTATAACTGTTACACTTGGTAAAAATGATTTGTAGACCATATATATCTGGTAATCAGTATAATGAGGTGGGGATAAGGATACTACATTAGTATAGAGTACCTTATCCATCACAAGTGTATGAACCTCATATCTATAGGGTCATGGATATAGTGAATACTAGTTGAGGATAATTGGAATGTGTGGAGGATAATGGTGGGTAAAGAGTCTAAATTTATGAATTCACTAGTTGTGATAGATATAGTTAATTTTTTTGAAAAGGGAACAATACTGAGGTAGTGTGATCATGAAGTTAGTTGAATAGGTAGTGTACTTTTAGTCTTAACTAGAGTGTTATAATTTAATTGGTTAGTTGAGGCTTATATAGATAAATTACTCTACTTTTTAATTATATAAATATGTTTTCATATTCAAATCATGTAGTGACACCACATGAAGTAAGAAATTACGTTTCGATGATATGGTGATGCATTAATGCCTAATACCAATCATTTTCGACATGTTTTAGGCAGAGTTGGGCCGACTAATGTTTTTTTGGTAATTTAATTTGGTGAGAAGGAAACCTCATCAAGAAAATCATTCAGGATGAATTTGGAATAGTGTATTAATAAAAATGGATGCATCAGAGAGATGGATATGTGTCTATTATTTGTTATAGCCTTTTTAGTGAATGTAATTTTGAGTTTATGAGATATGATAAAGAGATTTTTCAATAATCTGATTACATATATAGGTAAAAATTTGTGACTAGAGGACTATCACGAATTCTCAAGGATCGGTAAAATTATATTGGGGTGGTTTCAATGAAACTTGTCATTATGGGTTCTGGATTTAGAATTTAATTTTACATTTTTATCTAATTTGGGTGTCATTTTAAAAACCAAGAATCGAAAAAATATTTTTATAGTATGCACTACATAAAATGAGGACTTGGATAGTGTTTTTGGATCATTTAGTGTTCCATAGGACTATGAGGAATTCAAAGAAGATTTATGTTGTTGACCAAATAAAATTAATTCATTGTATACCATTCACTACTGGTTACAATAATTAATTCCATGAAAGTATTGGGGTTGTGGCTAAAGGATTATTCAGTGGGTCCTTCATAGCCTGAACTAATTATTATTTTCATGAATCTGGTTTTGTAGGAATCATTTCAGTGATGTTTTTCTGGTTTTTTTAATTTTTATTTTTTTATCCCTCATAAGATCTATCATTTTTTTCATTTTATAGTACAGAAAGATCAAAAAAAATTCTAAACTTATCCAGTTTATGGTTTTATTCAATTTGGGTGATTCGGGGATGATTTTTCATGTGTATATTTGGTAAGATCATTCCCTTTCTTCCCCAGCCTCATTCTATGTAGGTTTCTACACATTTGTGTTGTTTTTTTGGAGTTATAATTTCACTAGATGACGGAGAAATCCCAATCGCTGTTGAAATATTTCTATATGGATTATAGAGGACATATCAAGTGGTCATATTCAAGACTTAATTAATCCTTTTTAATAAGGTATGATTCCTTATAGTTATCTTTATGATTGTGATAATTTTTTTAATTTGACTAATTATTTTGGTTCATAATTTAGAGATTTTGTGTGGACAATGTTAGGGTGTTTTTCAAAACTTGGCTAGAAACCATCACTCATGGATTTTGGACTCTCGGGAATCCCAATGAGTCTAGAATCATTAATTAATATTTTTTCATTTTTTTATGTTTTATTAATTATTTTAATTGAGTTTATAAATGAGACATGATCTCATGAACTTGATGGCAGTCGGCATGAGCCATTATTAAATTATCAAAATGTTTATTAGGGTAAGGTTCCTTAACATTATTTTACTCTCTTGGTTGATTATGAATTTTATTTTGGGTTCCATCACTCTTAGTCTCTACATGATTGTTTCATGATGTGTGTAATTCCAATATAATATTAGGATGGGATTTACCCATCCTAAGAGTAACTTTGGACTACATACCCTGATAAATGGGTTGATGGTGGTGTCTAGGTTGAATGAGTTTTGGATTCCCACATTATATTTTATTTTTTGGTTTCAGTTATATTTAAATGGGAAAATGGTTTCATTTTAAAATGTTCTATAAAATGATTTCTGAATTAAATAGAAATTTAATGGTGACAGGTTTATATAGTAAATTTTTTTAAAAAGAATTTCATAATGTATTTGTGTTTTCTAAATATTTTTTGGGGTATTTGGACATTGGAATAACACGAGTAAAAGGAATTTTTTTCTATTTGTAAAATGATTGAAAGTGGTCATTATTAAAATGTTTTTATATGATTAAAAAATTGCATGGATGAACTCATTTTGGTATGTTTGACCAAGTGTATGAGAATCCATGTTTATCATAGTAATTGATAGTTTCATTTTTTGTTCCCTTATTCATAATAATGTGTGTTGTACATGTACCTCAGGATAACTGCTTTCATAAAGGTGGATGTTCTTTCTTCTGCACTTGAGAACATGATTTTTAGTAATGACATGTGATGTATGGGAAGCCTTGTGGGATCTTTTATTTTTTTATAAATTGAATATTATAATAAATTGACATGAAATAGCCCTTGGGGATTGAGTTGTCTTTTTATAGTATTTGAGATATGGGACTAGGAGTTGGGGGACTAGTTTTATAGTTATTATTTTTTTAGTTTTGACGTACGCTGATTAAATTATATGTGATGGCTATGTTAAGATAGGGGTATACTATTATGGGGGAGAGGTTCTTAGGTCCTAACCATGAATTATGTTAGAATTTTTTTCTTGATATTGGACCTTTCCTTGAGTATCCATGTGACATGAAAGTGGACCTTTCATGGGGTAACCAAGCATGAGTTGATCTCCCCCAATGAGAGTCGTGAGTTGTGACATAATATAAGATATGGATTGTTTACCATTACTCGTTTTTATTGGGTTAGGAGGATCCATATGGACTAGGTTATGTTATATTTTGATGAAAATATGAATTAGATATCTTTATTTATTAGGGATGGGTTGATTCTTATGGAAACATTAACATACCATGTTCTTTTAGGAAGTAGGAAATGGTTTGGATCATGACCTACTTTGAGTATTATAATTCAAGGTGGAAATAGCTTCATAATGACACCATACCCTTGGTATTTTAGTATGGATTCATGTATGATAATGTGTAATTGTATTCCTTATAATATAGAGATGACATTGTTAATGTTAGGTTTCATGGTGGTCATGTTAACATACTGTGACCTTACTGGTATGATTTGATGTGCATGGTGTGTTATATTTCATAGTGAGTGAGTTTCATGGAAATGATGCACTATATATATGTGTTTCTTGAAAAAATATTTTTTCATATAAGTATTCAGTATTATTAAAGCATTAGGGATTCCTAATAGGTTTTAGAGAAACCCTCTTCTGTAATATAAGAAATAAGTTTTTGATGTATATGGAGAGACCTTCATTTTTTTATCAGGACTGATTTATTTCATTGATATGGACATTTGGTTTAGTAACAAAGTCAATGTTGTCATAGATATGGTAGGATGTTGTTTGATTTTGGCTAGAGTATGTTGAACTTTTTTATTACTTCTATTGGAGCATTTAAAAGAGAAGGTTCCTTTTTAATATATGATGATTATTATACCATCGTTATTTACTACAAATATTCTATTACGATTGATTCATAATCCGTATTGTTTACAAAATTATATTCTAGAAAATGGGGGATGGGTATCTATGTATAATATTTATACTTGTTTTTGATTGTCTTATATAAGAACTATTCATGATGAATTTTGAATTGAGTTTTGGCATGAAACTATGGATTTATTTTGAGGTAATAGTCCCCCATGAGTACAAAAATCATACTCCACAACATATAATCCCATATCATATGAGGATGAATTATTGAGTAATTATAAAACCACTTTACAAGTGTTGTTTGGTTAACCATGGATGATATTTTACACTTAGAGTGTTAATAAATGAATTTTAAATTTTTATTAGTGGTTAGATTTTCTAATTTACACTCATATGACCAAATATTAAGATAGTTGGGTCCCAAAGAATGTTTTTATTCCTTACCAAAATAACTAATATTATTTAGGAAATATATAATTTCAAATGCACTCTAATATATATTACATTGTGTTCACATAGAAAGTGTGGTTAAGTTAACAACACCTTATAACCATACTTTATAACAATATTTATATGTAACAGAAAAATCCCCTTAAAGGATTCATAGGTATCAAAATAGCACCTAATGGAATGAGAATGTAAATTTTTCCAACATAAATGTCAAACCAAAATAATAATCATACATGAAAAATCCATGTTGTTTCAATTCTCACAAAAATATAACTTTTCATCATTGAAAAGACATTATACTCCATTAACAATAATAAAATCTATCCATTCATTATATTTCATAAATTTTAACTCATATATAACTTCTTGTATCTATTTTTGATACCATAACACCCAAAAAAATTAATTATACATCCCTAAGGTAGCATCTCTCATTAATCTAAAAAATATGGTCACTCAATATAGGTTGTGTCTCATTCATATTCAACATCCTCCCATCTCAGAACACATGAGGGGTTTGGTTCAAATTTTATCAATAGAGCTATATAGAAAATTTTATGAACCACCACAAAACGTTATGAGCAATTAAAAATATAATAAGTATCTTTTATACATTAAATAATCTCAATGGGTCACTCTTATCGAGTAATCAACTTCCCATGATTATTAATATCTTTAGGTATAAACCTTGAACGAATATTCATAATTAATGAGAAACAAATTAAATCAAATGATCTTTAGCATTAGTTAATTTATGATTTATATGAAATATGAATTGATATCATAGAAATTTTTATTATCTTAACCCATGTTATCATATCCAGCACAAATTTATTTTCTACAAGGTTCTTCTCACCTGACTCATTTATCCTTATGGGGACCATCATAGATGTCCTTATAATGCAAAAAAAATCGTATATGTCAAATATATATGTAATTTTTTATACCAAGAAACGACATATAAAACATTATTCTCTCAAGAACATAAGAAATCATCTATTAAATATTTGATAATATAATCTAATGTTTTAATAATATACTCTTACAAACCATAAATATTTGTATGATATTTTTTATCTTCCCTGAATATATTCCTATTTCAATATAGGTTCCTCTACAAAATATCAACAAAAATAATGTATATCAATAAAAATTAATTTATTATATCTAAAAACCACAATAATTTCATTGTAATCTCAAAAAAATTAATTCAAAGTCTAAAACAATTTTATCCCATTTCTATTTTTGATTCTATGTACTTTGAAACCATAGTATCGATTATTACTACATTATATTTATCCACTATCAAAATAGAAAAAATCATAAAACTAGAAACATACCATTTTCACCTCATATAATAAAAACTAATATCTAAAATCATGATACAACTCGATCTATCTATGATTTAGTTTTGTAGGACCATATAATACTCTAAGAGGGGGGGGGGGGGTGGATGATGTTGTCAACATTTCCTTCAAATGATAACAATATTTTCCCCATATTAGAAGGAACCTGTTAAAATTATATGATGGAATCATGATGTTATCAGACACCCGTATACATAAATACAAACAAAAAACATGACTATGTGGTTCACCAATGAGGTCTTGTCCATGGATTATAAACATTAAGTGCCTCAGTCGTACCTAAATACAGTAATATTGACTCTTATTTGTAGATTACATTAGATCGGACATAGTCACTTTGTTATAGTCCCACTAAATTTACATGAATATTAAGGATCGTACATTGCCTCCCACACATAAATTCCATCAAATCAACCTTTTTCAATGCATTGGGTGAAGTCTCACTTAGTTTATACAATTTAAGGTAACTTAAATATATTATACGATTAAAGTATTTTTTCCTATCTACCAAGAGACAATTCTTAAATCATATTCCTAAACAGATGCACATAGAATTCAATAAAACCATATGTCCAACAATATATTTAACAATGATCATAGACTTCATTAAAAACCCCATTTCATATTAGAGATAATTCAACCTTTATAATCCCACTACATTTTGTGGAACACAAAGACATTATGAAGCTCTTTACCTTAATAATAATCTAAACACTCATGATCCTCCCATGATTTATAAAAAAAATTTAAAATTCCAAAATTTAAATTGTTCTAAAACATATTTTTTTATAAATCTTGAGTTCATGAAGAGTTCTATAATTGTAGAAGGATTTTATTTTCAATGGATCATCATGAAACCTGATAATATCATCCTTTCCCAAAAATTCAATCTATGTTTTTTGAAGATGAGAAGCCTAATATTAATTGACCTTTATGTTCACATTGATCCCAAGCACTTAGCAACCATTTCAAAAACATATTCATTTATAATTGTACATCACCTTAAATTCATGAAGAGTTAGTAAAATTATTCCTTTTGAAAAGCTACTTGAAGTCATATATAATACCTTTACCCATTCATGATTAAACCATATTCATGAATTCTCCTTCACAAAACATAAATCATTTTATATAGAATATTTCTTTATGAAGCTCAACATCATTATAAATCTAAAATATTTTTTAAACTGATTCCTTCACCATATAGTTGATGACTGTATTCTAGAAATTGATTTTTCACATTTCTTACTCTTTACTATAGATTTTGACATCAAATATTTTAAAAAACTCAATGAAATGACATATCTTTCAACACTAAATACACATGTACCATAAGAACGCATTCCTTGAAACCTCCCAAATCAAACACAATGTGTATTGATTGAAATCCAAAAAGAACTATGTTCAAATATATGCAATTCCATGATTAAAAAATTTACCTTTTATTAATTTATAAAATATTCCAAAACATCAATCCTAAGATCCTATAGAACCATCATCAATCATCAAAAAAAATTAATAGAATTCACTAGGACTGACTTTTTCGTGATTGTATCCCCACAAGAAGTAGTTCCTATTATTCTACTATTTTAACAATTAAAAATATTCCATTTTATTAACTCACTCACTTGAATGGATATTACAATAACAACAAATTGAACCATACACACCCACTTTATTACATCTATTTAATGGGTTTCCATAGAACTATCAATTTATGTTGTCAGGGTTTTTTTCTATACATTTAAATCATCTCTATAATTTCATTCTCTAATTTTTTTTTCTAAACTCCTTATATATCACGAACTGGGCCAGACAACACAATACCCTGATACCCAACCTTATCTTGAAATATCCCAAAGGTAATTACTAATCTACATGGGTTTGGATACTAGAGCTTTTTATCAAAAAATATGAATTTGGGTGAGAGTTTTTCATAAATACACGATAATATAATAGATACATCAATATTCTCAAAATAAATCTCCATTGGGAGAATAGTACTAGATGAAAAATAGGGATAGATAACCCACAATAGTACATCATAAATGTATCAAAAATAGAATTAAAACCCAAAGTCTCAATGTACATAACACGATAGTATCAAAAGATCGACAACAACTACCTCGTAGTGGCATTTTCCCCATTATTTATCCATTAAAATGGTAATACACAGACACCCAGAAGAAAATGTATTTTGTGAGCTAAAATCCTTATAGGGTCTCACTTACTATTCCATAATAAGATACAAAAATAATTAATGAATTAATGATTTCAATTTTAAATAAAACACGAATGGAAGTATAAGGTAATAACTAAAAAATCATTCCAAACATTTTAATTGATTGAAAAATTTAAACAATGGATTAATAAACACTTCAAAAAATTTCATTTTTAAAAATTCAGAAGTGACATGTAGAGAAGAATAAAAAACCATGTATTATATTAAAAAATTTTAAAAAATGATCAATAAGGTCATCGGATCTAATTTATGATTGTTATTTATTATAGGACCCTCACACCCTCATATGGGTGATCTTGGAAACATGGGTACACATTCTCCTCTAACACTAGTCATCGTGGACTGGTCAAAATCCCATCAGGGATATGATTTGATGGATTTTTTTATATTTGTAAAGAATTAGAACCTAACATATTGGTCCCATATAACTCCCAAACTACTGAGGCTTTCATGTGATCTGACAAAAATTAATAATGAACAATTTATTTCCAAAATAATTAAAATTCAATTTGACCTTTTCCCATTTCAATTTGCTAATTTGTCTTTCAAAAACCAAAACATGGGTTCTTGTTCAATTCACCCCTCTATACAGGATAAAAAAATAGTTTCTTATCAACAAAATTCAAGAAAATATCATAGGATAATTTTACAATTCAATCAATTTCAAATCAGACACAAATTAATTGGAACTAGTGGTTTTCCCATATTTGATGCCAAATACCCTAAAATCCTAATTCACATTGAATTGGATTTTTAAAAACCCAATTATAAAAAAATTAATTTAAATTAATCAATTCTAGGATAAAAAATTTCCCAAAATTAAATGGAACCACCAACTTTAGATCATGGGATCACATAAAACAACACCAAAAATGAGAAACTCCAATGAAGAGCGTCCAAAAATAGATACAAAAATCAAACAAAAATTGAAGAATTAAAACTAAAGATTGTTGATCTCTCCAAAAAAATTACGATCTAATTAAACCTATGGAAGAGATATATAGAGATTAGAAGATATATAATTAGAGAGGAATCCATATTGGGAGGAGATCAAAATACATTCCTCTTGCTTTATTGCACATTATAAAGGCTTTCTAAGAGCCAAAATTTCACATCGAGAGGGTAATAAACCATGGAATATGATATATAATGAGTTAGGTTTTAAAGGGAATCCAAAATTGAGTTTTGAGAATATTAAAAAAAAATTATAAATATTTTTTCACTTAATCAATGTTAGATAGGGAGGGGAACATGGTTTGTAAAATTGTTCTCCATAACCATGCACCCCACAAAAGGGGTTCATGATTTTTCATACCATTCCACAACCATGAAAATCCTCAGTGTATGGGTTTTAATGGTTTGGACTAATATAGTTCACGGTTTGGGAAGATTATGTGCTAATTATGAAAATCCCAAGAGCCATCCATATTTTTTGAAATTTTATTAATATCACCCTAAAACGATCTCAAACCAATGAATGATCAAAATATAGGCCTAGTAGTACCTAGAAATAGTAAAATACTATTAAAACCTCAGCACCATAAAATCATTTTTTTTCAAAAAACATTTCATGAAGTCTCCATGTAAATTATATGAGGCCACAGATCTTTCTTTAATGACTCTCTCTCCCACATATCATATGTATCAAAAATGTGTTTCTATATCACTCGAACCAAATGTATCATCCTCTCACAATGCACCTTGGTTTCTAAATTCAACATTCCTGGCTCGATTCATAGTCAAGAAAAAATCATGCTCAATATCAATATCACTACAACTCACATATGAGATGGATCAGATATTTTTTTTGATGATGATACAAGGTACCTATTTTATGTCTATATCAAAATTGGTGGAAGAGAAAAATGGTAAGACACATTCTCCACATTCTAAAAAACATCAAAAGGACGAAAAAAGGTCAAAGAATCCATTTCGTCCCAAGGCATTGATGATCCAAACAAGGTGAATCTTTTAAGAACAAAAAATCAGGAACATATAATTCCAATGACCTATAGTGGTGATATGCATAATATTTAAACCAGACATGGGACATAAACATTTTTTGATGAGTTGAAAAATTATTTCGTCCATTTCTTGAAAATCACAATCCAATAAAGGAGAAAATTTCCAACCAACACAACATAGATTTACACAACCTACCATATGAGGAATCAAAAGGAACCATTCAGATTTTGTACTATTAACTATTGTTATAAGTCAAATTAACCAACCCTAAATGGTCATTCCAAGATCACTTAAAATCATGGAATCAAACATGAAGCATATCATCATAAATAATTATATACCTCTTAGTGATTTTATAGGACTGTATATAGTACACCATACTCAAAATAAAATGATATCATTGTTCTTATTAATGGCCTCTACATATGAGATAGTAAAATAATGGCTCTATATAATATTCTTGAGATTATGGAACTCTATGTAAATGAAAATTATCTTTAACATTCAGGTTTCCCATATCCTCAACATTAGTTTTGTCACTAATTGGTATAAAGTGATACAATTTGGTATGCCCATCAATAAAAACCCATATCACATTTATCTTTCTTTTAGGTATATATAAAAATAACCACAAAATCCAAAGATATCTCTTCCCACATCCATTTTTTCAATATAAGAGGATGAAGCAAACATGATGGTCTTGAATGCTAAGACATGACCTATTGATAATTATTACAGTGAATGAAATTTTTTTAATTCCCCCTCTTATTCAAAGAAATCACAATTTTCAACACATTTCATTGAATATTTCATTGGGTTACCAGTTCACTCCCCAAGTCAAATTATAGAAATCCTCAATCACATCATTCCATACAGATAATTATGTGAAAACTTATTTTTGTAACAAAGCATGACCTATATGGGGAACAACCACTATGAAATGGACTCAAAACAATAATAGGAGTTTCTAATTCTTCCAAACTAATCTTCATGAAACTGTTCCTCAAAAATCATCTCGGGAAGAGTGGAGATCCAATCAATAGTATCCAAAACATCCTCATCCGTAATATCCCAAACTCTAATATGAAATTTTGAAAACATAGCCATCATATTATAATCTTATAATGGTTCTTTAATTCATAGGGTTATTAACTCCTTCTAAAATAATCTGTGAAGACATACCAATTACTATGAGTATAAGGGATGTAAAAGTTAAAATATTTCTGTTTTTCCACCCCACAACTTTGGAAGATATTAAAATATTTTTGAGAGAAGATATAACTCAATATCATATTATTGGAATACACTATAATCCTTTTTGTGAAGTGTTAATACCTCCAAACCTTTTGTGAATGAATCCATGCTACTTGTTTGAGGTCATGTGTAGCATAATTATTCCCATGATGATTAATCTACCAAGAGACATTGGAAAAAAATTATCTTCCAATGTACAAATGATGCCCAAGCCTAAACCAGTAGAATTATGGAATTCCACATATCCACGACCAACAAATAGAAGAGTCAACTCCATTGAAATTGTCAAAATAAATTTCATCTCAACAAAATTACATTGATTATTCTCATCCTAAGAGAACATCAATCTCTTTTGAGTAAGGGAATTCATCATAGAATTAAACATTGAGAAATAAATTTTGAACTGACGATAATATCATGCTTAACCCATTAATATATAAATATAAAACACATTTTATGGTTTCTCAAAAGTCATAACAGATATTATATTCCCAATATAAACTGATATAAAATATTCTAACACTAATTTTCCTAAGAACAGAACCTCCCAAATCCATAAATCACACTTCGATATCTTTTCATATATTCGGTAATTTCTATAGAATTTTAGAATTGTTATCAAATGACACATAAGATCTTCATCAGAATAAGGGTAAAAATAGATTTCATCCTCAAATAAAACCATAATATTATCAAGATACCCACTTTTCATCAATGAAATAAAAGGATATATGGTAATTTGATAGACAAAGTGGCCTTATAAGGTACTCATAATGGCCACACATACTCTAAAATGTATTTGTCCAAATGTCAAATTTAGTTATTCTGAACTGGTGATAACTAGTTTAATATTAACCATAAAAAACATATCCCACATCAACTAGTAAAAATGATATTCTATCTATAGGAACATATAATTTTTTACTTACCATTACATGATTGAGTTTTAGATAATCAAAAAAGTGGAAACATGACCCAGAAAATTTCTTGTCAAAGAGAACAAGAATTGCCAAAGGTGACACAACCGGTCATATAAATCCTTATATAAAAGGACATCCATATAAGTATTCAAATATTTAATTTTATATGCAACCATGAAGTAATATGTAATAGATATTTAATGAGTACTCGATACTAAACAAATAGAAAATTATATCTCTCTTACTGGTGGGAAGATAGAGAAGTTATATGGGAAAATAACGGGAAACCCAAAGACAACATGAGGAAGATCCCCACCCAATGTTTTTTCAAACCAGATAAAAAGTGAACATTGATATTACTTCCATAAATGTAGATCTAAAGGATTGTATCTACTCAACCACATGTCCCATTCACCCAAAATGATATAGAACACTATATCAGGTATTGTAAAGAAGACTCACTAAAGAAAGGAATTATTTTTGGATTTATTGACAGTAATATAATGCTTCCCAAATATGATTTCTAGAGGTGTAATTTTGAGAAATTTAAAATCTCCAACAATCTTCATCCTTAGTAAATAGATAACATGGGTAGGAAAATAGAGACCATGCCCTCTCTTAATTCTAAGGGGTGTAAAAATATCTATCACACAAGATAATTTATCCATAGGAATATTCCATAGGTTTACAATAAATGTATAAATGAACAAATGAAAAGTACTAGTATAAAATAATTTAATCACTACAAATGAAGAAATAGTGATTCTACATCTCACAATCACAAGACTCATATATACTTCCTCAGGATACTCTTCCATGGGTGAAGAAGCTTTATTCTAGATGCCTCTCGATTGAACCCCTTATATTGTGAAACATTAAACTAAAAAGGAGTAATGTTTGGTGTAGATGATCGCATGACTCTTCATGGATAATAAAAAACATGAAAAAACCTTTTCAAGTGACCTGAGAATCCATAGGAACCACATAAATCAGTTGGTTTAGTAAAAACACATTTTTTGTGCCCTAGATTTACACACTAGTAGAAAATTTAAGGTCATCTTTCCAGAACTATAATAGTCCTAAAAAAACCGTGTTATAGAGAACCACCATGAATATAATCATGCATTATTCTCCTTTATGAAAACACACACTACTTCCACTGGGTGAATAAATAAAATCCATTGATCCCTAGCCTACTAGTTGAGTCACGCTCAACCATAAAATCTCTATCCATCATATCAACAAATGAAGATATATTTATCAATATAATTTAATAAATAATAGTAGATCAAATTACCATATCGAATTTTCATGTCATTATCATCTCATTCGACACAATCTCATCTAAAAACTTCCTAACCTCCTCGAATCGATTTTAAAATTCTAGAATGGTCCTCTCGGCCTGCTCAATTTTGAGAATTTAAATAGCCTTGGCCAACAACATAGATGATGGATAGAACTATATGGTGAATATAACTATAATTTCATTACACTATATGCCCCCCATGATTCATTTATATCACCATAATGTCCCACTATCTCATACTAGGTCCTTCTAACATTATGGTGGCTCATATCACATTTATTTCATTAGGAATTTTAAATTACTCAAAAAATTATCAATCAGTCTCAAAAAAATATTTAGTCTCATGAGGATCATTAGAGAATTTTCATGCTGGTGGATTTTGGATAAGGAACTCATGAGTACAATTTCTGATTTGATCCCTCTAAGTTTACACAATTGTATCCTGGATAATGATATTTGTAGGTTTATGTCTTTGAAAATTAGAATAAATCACAATAACATCTACCATATTGTAGTATGTGGAATTATTTTATAATTTCTGATCATTAATAGCTTCTTCTTTGATCTTATACACATGGATTCTTAGTGCCATGGTGCTACCAAACATCAGAAGACAACATAGAAGACATTATATGTTTACTCAGACCAACAGTCAAGAAAGAGGGAAAAACAAAATATACCCCAAAATATATGAACACAAGATTTGGATTTAATCATATACAAGTCAAAATCATTGGAAAAGGTAGGACTATTCTTTAATATAGATTTTTTAAAACAGCCTAGATGACATAAGGCTCATTATAGATTGATCTAACCAGGAACTCTAATGAAAATACCATCTACATCCTGATAAAATTACTCAAAAATATATAGGCATCAAGGGAAGATGATAAACATACTCCTTTGATACCACCTTTTCATTAACTAGACTATACACCCTAGTTCATATATACCCAAGCCAATCTTGGAATAGAATGAAATGTGTTCCCAATCCCCACATTTTGGAGACTGCCACATGAAATCGTATTATATGAACATGAAAATGAATTTCTCACAAACAAAATGGAATAAAAAATTAATATTAGTCTTCTAAAAAGAAACATCGACATTGAATGTTTTAGCAAAATGAAAATAGGGATATTAATAACACTATATTAAATGATCAATGTATGATAGAAATAGGTGAAACAACCCCAAGTCTCAATGGAAACATCACCCCATGCCCAAAATATCATCAACCACTACCTCGTAGTGGTTCTTCCACCTTTCTTGAAGCTGGAAGAAGAAAATATTGAATCATTCGAAAGAAAAGGTATGGTGTGAGATAAAATAAAAATAGTGTCTCACAAATTGATCTATAATAATATTCCACAATAGTCAACCAAATAATTATTTCCATTTTAAATAAAACAAAAATGGTAGTACATGAGAATATTTTAAACAAATCATTATATACATTCAATTGATTGAATCATTTCATCAACTAATTTAATAAAATTAATATAAACTCGTTTATATTAATTTAAAAGACACATGTAAATTAGTTTAAAAAGTAATTGAATAAAATTAGATAAATTTCAACAAAAATAAACATAGTCATCTATATCAGGTAAGATAGTTCAATGTGACAGGATCCTCACACACTCATATGGGTGGTCATAATAATTTCTGTACCCACATCCCTCTAACATTATTCAAAGAGGACTGATCAACATCCTACCATGGATAATATCTGATCCACTATGATCTTGTCAGATTTGTAAAGCATCAAAACCTGGAATGTTGATCCAAAATAACCCAATAACATGACATGATTGAATAAAGTCAAACAAAAATCAATAATTCAGATATTATTTCAAAACCATTCAAAATAAATATATTCCATTTCCAATTTCAATATGCCAATTTATATTTAAAAACATAAACATAGGTTTTTAATCAATTCAAGAATTTTATTGGATAATACCAAATGTATTCTTATCCAAAAAAATCCCATCCTTTTTCTAAAAAAATTTAACAAATGAATTTTATAATTAAATTTCATAAATTTATTAATTTCTAATAATAATACAATTTATTAGAATTTGTTGTTTCTACCAAATATCTGGCCCAATTAATTTAAATAAAAATTCAGATCAAATTGGTTTTTCCATAATACTATTATAAGATATTTAATTTAAATGAAAAAAATATATAATAAATCAATTGAACAATATTAAACATAACCACCTACCTTAGATCACGAGATCATGTAATACGACACTGTAAAAAGGAAATTCCAAAAATGAATGTCTAAAATGGATATCAATGAAAAAATCCTAGACTCAAAAAATCATTAGAAGGATTTTATATCAATACAAAAAAGGAATATATTAAAAAGACTAATAATGAGAGATAGAGAGAGCGGGAGATAGAGATACGGAAAAAGTGTCGTTACCATGAAGCAATCAAACAATGTTTACCTTTACTTGATCCACCTTGGAGCCCGTTTGTAAGAGAAAAAATGGGGCTTTGAGATTCCAATGTGCTATAGAAAATGATATATACTAAATTATGGTCAATCAGGGGTCTAAATATGGTTCGGGTAATTTAAAAATATTTTTCATAATTAATTATTCTCGTTCTCATTGTTTTCGAGGTAGTGCCTCATAGGTTTTCAAAAATTTCACCCTAACTATGTTCCCCTCTATAGGGGTGAACTGTTTCAACTAGTGGGGTACATGGTTTTTCAAACCATGTTCCAACTATGAAAACCGTCACTGTATTATTTTTAATTGTTTTCAGTAGAAGGGTGCACATTTTGGTACAATCATTTGAAAGACGTGAACAACACAATATCTATCCAATATTTATAAAATTCATCATAAGAAAACCAAAATAATCTATAACAATATAATGATCAAAATAAAGTTTGAGGAGTAATTGAAAATATTAACATGATATTATATTATACATTTGACACATTATCCATTTTTATGTATTTCTTATCAAATAAAAATTCCACCTCACCATACTCAATTCAGAAAAAAAAATTATAACCTTAATGATCAAAATTTATATGTATTAAAAATTACCCATTATTTCTTATGTATAAATCCAGTAATCATACAACACATGTGACATGTCTAATTAAAGGAAAACCCACATATTAGTATATCACACACTCTCTTAATAATTTTAAAACATCTCATTCATCTAAAAAATTATATTTATAATCATTGAAATTTTATTAATACTCGTACCGACAATCATGACACCAATAAATTAACAATCCAATATCATGGATCTCACTCATTGGTCTATAGATAACATAGTGATCAATAAAAATATATCCCAATAATCACCGTCAATATATCAAACATTATATTGGTTTGGTCCTTGACCAATATTATAAAACATTACCCAATATATGGACATTTTAAATCATTTTAACACACACTAAACTAATTTCCATTAATCATATGAAGTTACTACTAAACATAGTCAATGGAGACTTATAACCACTTCACTCTTAATAATGGGTATCTAACTTCGATTCTCCCTTTTTTTTATTAAAATCCAACAATCACCCTTTACATTATAACAATCACCTAGTATGAGTGTCACCCTTAAATAATAGATGGTGTACTCCCCATGGTTTAAATTAACATAACCCAACTCCTCAGGAATGATCATTTTTCCATCCATTTATATAAAATCATGAAGATATTACGCACATATCTTCCTCAAACCCTATTGTTACATTAAATATACCTCAAAAATAGATAGTATATTTGAATTCGTGAATGTTCCATTCAACATTCCACTATGGACTTGACTGTAAACTATAATAACCAATATATTTGTATCATTAACCCATTGAAACTAAACATAACAACATTTATAAATCATTATAAAATAAACATGATTTGGTTTAATTTTATTCATTTAACAACTTGACTATCTCAGCATAAAATTAATCTTCATGCCACTATAATTTACTATTAGTATAGATTATTTATCTCCTACATTTATCATAATTGAAAATATGGTATTCTTCTGTACTAAAACTGAATTAATTAATGATATATTGTGTTCCTTGATCCAACATTCCAATTGGTACTCCTATGTTCAAATAATCAAATTTCAAATGGAGACATTAAATGAAATTTTTGTACACTTGCACTAATCATGTTTTATTCTATATATGTCATATAGACATAAATACACACAATATTTTGGAATATAAGAACTTATATAACCATAGAATTAGTGGCTCTAAACCTCTTTATGTTTCTAAATTATTCTATTTATAAGGATTCAATACACTACACTATCACATCAAATCTATACCCTGATCACTCAGTTAGCTATAAAAAACAACTCAAAGTCTGACATGACAATAAGGAAGATCATGCATCTCTCATTGTCTAATATATCCACTATGAATTACTAAAGATGCTTCAATTAAAAAATTAATCTTAGAATTCATATTTCAAATATATCACATGATCATATGATAATGGATCATAATGTAATTTCCCATGCATCCCAAGTCATACAACTTCATGTCTCCCTAAAAAAATTAACATTCCATGAGATTATGAATTATATTATCACACATAACCATTCAATAAATTATTCATTTTGTATCACATAACACACACTCATTAATATTATCACATTCATGATTGAATTTCCCAATACACGTGGTAAATCACAATAATAGCCTCCTCAGTGAAATTCATAATACTATAATGATAACCAAACCCAACAAGTTTCCACCATACATGACTTATCCTAATAAAACACCTATAAATTAAGTATATAGACAATATAATTGTCACTAACATCCAAGGACCCACCTATTAAAATTCCTCAACTGTCTACCCTTATACATGATCAACTAAACCTATACTTGAAATTATATTCTATATCCCGCAATGGACGCCTTTTAAATTTAATGAAATTATTTTATCTTTTATCACAATAATAAGAATACACTATACTAAAAATATGTCTCCTATTAATAATTTTTCTAATTTCAATTCCTATCTACTCAATACAATAACTAATTAATATTTTATTATAATTTAATGCAATTTATATAATGTAGTTATGTAATATTTTTTAGATTATCAAATTGGTGGAGTCATTTGAAATGGATTTCCACAAAAAAAACACATTTTCTTTCATAACCACTCAATTTTATTTTGATCATACCATTTCAAAAAATATTTATAGACACTTTCTATTTCCAACTCTATTAGTATTCAAACATTAAATATATAACACAAGATGTTCTTCAACAACCTCTAATTTACCATAATGTAATTATAAATTAGGTTTCCCCCTAAATGGATATACTTATCATCTTATAGGTTTATTTTTAATCATATCCATAATAATATACATACATACCTAATATCCCATTAACTAAAGAATAGATTAATAACTAAGGTTTTTTTGTAATAGCTAGATATATCAGTACAATAGCATGAGACATGAGATGGATAACAACATTGATTCAATGTGTCACCAAATCCCAAAAGGCTATAAAAACGAATGATAAGGGATTATTTTAAAACAAGTAGAAACCATATAGCACACTTTCTAATTTAAAAACTCAATTTAGATAAATGATTAAAAACATCCCGCATTATTGAATATAAATTTCAATATAATATATAAAAAATCAAATGTATAATTTATATTGACAACGGTATGCCTTTTTTTACATTTAATACTCATACATTGATCTACCCTATGAACATCTATAACCCTAAATTTTCATTCCTTCCATCCCATAATTATGAAATATTTATTTAATTTACCTAGATCATGTAAAATCATGAAAAACAATATCCACCATGCTGAAAATATGAGGGTTATAAATAAAATATTAGGATATCCACCCTACTAAAATACCTATAAAATTGAAAAATATATATCATGTGATGATATTATCTTTACCCAAACTCCTAGATCATGTGAAAAGACATATTACATATGAACTATAATTGGTTATAAATTAAGTGGTTCCAATATAATCATACATAATTATAACATTAATAATAGATATGGAGTCCCTAACACTTCCCAGAACATTTAGGTTTTATGTAATAAATAATAATCAAAAACCACTTACTACTGAAACCCATATCTTTTGCAAAAAATAAAAATTTTCCCCAAAAAACTAGAGATTCCATTTATTATTATATGTCACTAAAATCTCCAAAAAACCCTAACAAATGTTTTCCACATAGATATATCTTTTATAATAATATTATTTATAACATGGTAAATTAAAACATTATTAGGGTGATCTAAAACATTCAATAAGTGTAGACATGACTTATTGATGTCAAAGATCATAGTTTAGAATAAGATACAAATATGTGTATGAGAACATAATAAAGGTAATTGGACACATCATAAGTAAATCATAGAAAAAACCATAGATCATAAACATTGAATTAAAAAATATATTTTAAAAACAATGAATGATAACATATGATCCTGGAAATATAAGAAGGTGGAATCGATATAGAACATGGAATCATAAGAATAATTCGTGGTCAATATCACAGAAAAAACATAAAAATATGTTCAGGGATTACTTTTCAATCCCCTTACATAGTATTTAATGATTTGGAATAATTAAAAAATTAATTGAGGTGATATATATTTATGGACCCATCAATATTTCCCTAATATGTATTTGTATATGTGTTATACATAATAAAAATTCATAAATTCATTACAGTATAGTTAACTCATGAAAGAAATGTGTTTTAAGAATGTGTACACCAAATAGGATAATATTCCATGTAGAGGATGAATATGGGTTGTATAATTATTTAATATCCATATTTAATGTTTAAAAATATTAAGGAATTTTCAAATAGATGAAAAATATTTTATAAGATGATATGTTACATAACACTTTCATATGGTGTCCCTTAAGAAGAGATTAATAATTGAATCTTTTGATATAATATGTTTAGTCTTAAAATGAAAAATATATCAAGAGAGTATATGATATGATATATTAAATATAACTCTAAATTAGATTGATCTTTTTTATTTCTACTAGAAGATGGATGGGAATCTATGAATTAAATATTTATATGAATTTTATAATACTTTTCTGTGAACAAATTAAATGGGGTGAAATTTTTTCAATGGAAACAATAATTAAAAAATAATTAAAAATATTTAAAGTAGTTATGTATTTTCAATAGAATATCTGTAGAGACCTGAAGCTTAACGTACATAGATATTACATTACTTTTGCAGAATACTTAGTACATAACAAAACACACACACAAGGACCGTAATTGTTTACTGTCTTTGGAAACTTGGAATAAAATATTCTAATCGTGGTGAAAGATCTTCAATATCTTCTGTAAATATCTTCTTCTTTTTTTTCCTAAAACCTTTCTTTATATCCTGGGGAAAAGAAAACATAAAAGGGTGAGCTCAAATGCTCAGTAAGGGTAAACAAAAGAAATATCAATCACATCATATACATAAGAACATAATTTTTGGAAATCTTAACCTGCAAAAGAGATCATAATTTCATAACATGGGATAAATCATGGCAGTGAAATGTAATCACAATAATCATAAATTAAAACATGAAACTTTGTGGCATACACACATAATCATATACAATCAATTCTTGTTAGTCAAGACTCATTTCCAAGACTATCTTAGTGGACAAAGTTCCTTTCTGAACCGAGTTCACTCCTCGTTTCAGTCCTGTATCACTGAACCGAAATAACCTTCCGTTCCAGCCATGTCTATCTCATGAGATATAAATCTTTACCCAATGCATTGGAGGGAGATATAGGTCCCACCCATCGTATAATGAATCATTTCTTATGTGTGGCACATAATCATAAATCATACATCATCGCATAACAAATGTAACAAAAATGGGATTCTTGAAACGTCATGACATCATAAAACAAATCATATAAGGTAAATGACTTCATAAAAATAATTCCCTCACAACATAATCAAATCAATGTAATAATAGGGATAAAAACATAACCCTTTATTATCTTAGATGGAAAATAATTTTGATAAAACACTTGAACTCCATTCATGAGGAAAATATCCTTTCTTCTTCAAAAACACTTTTCTTTTCTTAACATGTCATACGATTATAAACTAAAAGAAGTTGATTAAAAATAAATTTGAAAACTTGTAAAGGAAGCTTCTTGGAAATAATGTTTTAAAAATCCATTCATTCCGTATAAGTTAAAAAAACATTCTTCGTACTTTTGTCAGAAAAGTCAAAAAGTACCTCGTACGAAAAAACGACAAAATATTCCTTTCATATTCATTACTAAAAACTCACCGAAGGGTAAAATTGGATTTAAACTATTGTAAGTAGATGTAAAAAATATTACATATTGAGGGAACATGGATGTGGATGATAAAATACACCCCAGTAAATACCAAAGAATAAACAATCTCGGATAAAAATGAGATTGTGATATTTCCCCTTACCTTAGGTCCGATTTGCTTCGTAAGTGTCCGAACCTCCGGTATAATGATTTAAATAATGTCATTGATTTATTAAAGAATCATATTCATTGTTATGATATCATATAGTGTTCACTTATGACTTTATATTACCTGTTCTTTTGTAAATTCCATGTTAAAGAGCGTTTTGGGTAAAATTGTTTAATTTGTCGTCCGTGTTTTGAATTGTAATTATTCATATGATTACATAGATCATGATTACTTAATTCCAGAATATAAAACATGATTTATATATATATATATTCAGAATATACATATATATATTAAATCAGTAAATGGAAAGACATACACCATTCATGGAGATGGTAGTCCGTACGTATGCATGAACGCTGTTTTCGTTTCCTTATTGAATTGAATGGAATTAGGTAGATGAAATACATATAAATATACATAAATACAGTATCATTATTATGTCATATATTTCATTAGTACTTATTATATATACTTTATAATCATTCATGAATGGTTAATCATTGAGAATGAATCTCATCGCGTCGTGGAGACGGTAGTCCGTACGTACGCACGAGCGATGATATTGTTCCCATTGTCAGGGAATTGTGTTTAAGTGTATGTATACTATTTAAGTATCAATATCACTTTATAATAATCATATATAGTTACTCATTACATCATTATACCCATCCAATTAAGGTGGTGGCGGAAAATAGATTACACCACGGCGTGGAGACGATATTCCGTACGTACGCACGCGCGGTGATTTCGTTTTCCGTAGGATGGATAGATGGTGAAATAAGATTGTTTCATAATTATAACAAAATATCAGTATATGAGTTATACTGATGTGATTACTTCATAATAAAACAACCTAAGAAGAAGATGTGGAAGAAGAAATAAAGGTGAAAGAATCGGTAACGGAAATTACCTCTTCTTTGAAGCGCCTCTTTGAGACCTCCTCTTAGGGCACTAAAATTGGACTTTGAGGAAGACCATAACCTCTAGGATGTTTCTAGGGAAGTGGAGAAGAGAATTTGTCAGGGTTTGGCCGAGCTTGATGGCTCAATGTTATGTGAGGAAGAGAGGGAGGAGGTGCCCTTTTATAAGGGAGGAGAGGGGCACCTTTGGAATAACTAAAAATATTATTTTATTATAAAGTCATGTTCGGTTTTAAATAGCTCCAAATTTATTTATTTAGAGGCTAAGGTGGGTATGGTTCTAAAGCCTTTCATCCAATAGGATTGAGGCAAGTTTAGGTTATTATTTTAACCTTATCAATTAGATTTAACTCTAAGTTAAATAATTTAACTTTTACCGTGTCTTTTTGTTTTCTTACACTATATGGTTAATAAACATACTATATCAAGCAAAACTAACCCCACGTTGTATATTATTAATATATCTATCCTTCTCTAAGTCATTTGGCCGATTCTTAGATTTTTAGGAATTAAATAATAATTAATAATATAATATTTTTTTTAAAAATAAATTTATGTCAATTTTGACACTATTTGGTACATGATTTTTATGAAATTTCTAACAGAATGATAAGTTCAAACCAAGTTACCTAAAGCAACAAATACATGTCATATTAACCTATAAAATTAGTTTAAGTCATAAAAATCATCAAATTACATTTATTTGGGCATTTATAACATCAATTATGTTAATATTTTCTTAAAAAGGTAATTACTGCATCATCGTTGTGTCATAAATAAATTAAATTATTTAAAGTATAAAAATTAAAAATAAAATAAAATTATTTAGGAAATCTTTTTAGCTTTCTAATGAATATTTATAGGCAAAATTATATTATGTATAACCCTATATTAAAAATGTTTTAGTAAATAAACCTTGATTTTAACTCTTTTAACTCTTCTTTAAATTAAATAATAATAAATGTCCTAATCTAATCCAAGTGGGCCTAAATTATGATATTTTACACTTAAGGTTGTTTTTGGTCGAGATAAACTTGTCCAATAGGATTAGGACATTTGTTAGGGTAATATTAATATCATTTTTACCCTTAATTACCCTATTTACCTTTAACCGTGGTAAATAAAAGTAAAAAGTTATTATTCACCAAAAATTATTTTCATCTCATTGAACCACATTTTACTTACTGACATCAACCGTGTCTCTCGGATTTTTGAAATTCCATTCACAGAAGCGGTAAAATTAAGATTTACGAAAAAATTAATTTTTTTAACTACCACTTAATAGTTTCACTATTCATCAAAAATTGAAGTTTTTCAGAAAAATGCCAAAATTTCACCCTAAGCTATTATTGATATTCCAAGTTCAAAAATGATTTCTATTTTACAAAATTCCCAACATATAAGTTTCATTAATTAATTTTATAATTAATTTCCGTTGTCACAACAAATAGCGTGTTTTTAAGAGATAATAACTATCAAAAGATTAACATTTGTTTATGTCTGGTGTAAATGTGAAATTACATCCAATGACCAAAATTGTATTGAATTGTAAAAATATATTCTAGATATACTTTAAAACCACTCAAATTAATAATTTATCACTATTAATTATTTCGATTAAAAAAGTTGTTTTTAATTAAAATTTAGTAATTTTCACTATTCATCAGAAAATGAAAGTTATCCGAAAAGTACCAAAATTTCACCCTAAGCTAATTTCGATATTACGAATCCAAAAATGAATTCCATTTTGAAAAATAAAATATACAAAATTTCAAAAAGTGGTTATTACTATTCATAATAGCTAGTTTTAATAATATTTTAATAGCATATTGTTGTTTAGTGAAACTCGTTATTGCGTACTACACACGCTATCGAGGAAGGTCGCGATTGCGTGTAATGGAAGACAAGTCAAGTATGCGTGTTGTGAAAGCTTCTTTTGGTGTAGCGTACAACACAAGACATTAATGAAATTAAAAAGAATATTTTTTCATAAAATTTCGGGGTGTTACATTCTACCCCCCTTAAAATGAATTTCGCCCTCGAAATTCATCGGGGTTATAATTGGTTTACTATTCGAAAGTTTCTTTAATAGGATCCCACATCGTAAAAAGGAATACCAAAACCAATCTTTAAAAACAAAAGTATGAAACCTAACGGTTACCCAAATAAACTAATCACTGGGTTTCCACATAGGTGAAAATATGGATATGGAAGAGAAATCTAACCATCATGATCTGATGGAGAGTAGTAGAGAACATGGCTATGGAAAAGCCAGCAATCACAAAGCCATAAATTTGTAATGATCTAGGGTACCATCTGATTCATCAGATATAAGGGAACTAGGACAACATTTTTGGTTTTCAAGATCATTTCCCTAAAGTTGAAAATTTGAATTAGAATAAATACTTACTTTATTTTGGTACAATCTCACTGTTGTTCGTGCCTTGAACAATTTCTACTTCATCTCTTAAATAAATTAAGTTGAATTTGTTATTCGTGAAGTGTTACCAGATCATGTGATAGAATGATGGGTCATTCCATCTGTCTCAAACAAAAGGTTAGCAAAAATAATATCCATAAGTCGATCTATAGTGAGATTAATCATATATGGTTCCTAAAATGGACTTATACTTCATATATCATACTGCTTAATATAATAAAACTAGTTTCTACTAAACAGGGACTTCCTGTAGGCCAGTGGTAGGCGATAAAGTCCAGTCGCACTTCGGTTGTGGGTTCGATTCCCACAGCCTTGTCCGACGCGATGGGCTGTCACCCGTCATGCAGGTTGTCCTTTTTCTAAAACTATATTACTATAACATCCCATCAATAATATCGAAAAAAAACATCTATCCTTAAACAATACTAACTTATGTCCAACATAATCAATTCCAATATTTAGGCTTATCCATAATACTTCAGTCCACTCTCATAATATAGTGAAAATGATTACCAGAGATTTAATACCATCGTTGATCCCCATATATCATAAAATATGTCTTTTTGGTCACATTCCAAACATTCAAAGGCCTTAATCATGTACTCTCTTCAATTCCCATTGAACCTTAGTGAAAACATCAATGCAGTTAAAAGTTAACACTTTCCACATACCAAAATCCTCAAAATTCTATATACTAAAACCATGATATCACTTTGTCCTTATATCAATCATGAGCTCATGAATACAGTCAAGAATTTCATTTTCTCCTTATCCCTTCATTATGCGCATATCATCTACTTTCCAAGATATTTGAATCACTTTTCATGGTTACCGGTACCTTAAATTTTTTGAAAACCACAATAGACCAATACATAAATATTTCAATACACCATAAAAGTACCTCAACAACATTATTCTTGAATACCAATACATAAACACTTCAGTCCATCCACTTTAATGATTGTCCTAGAATAAGTCCTTCCTTGATTTAGAAGTAACTTTTTTTGTCAGGGAATTGAGTTGGGTAATGCCCATGTTCTCCGCAAATAAGACATTGAACACCATAACAGTCTGTCACTCTATGACCCTTTTCTCCACACATATAACATCGGTCCCTCCATTTGAGGTATTCCTCAAGGTTCTTCTTCCCTTCATTAGAAATATCAATCTTCCTTTCTTTATGCTCCTCAACATGCGGACATGAATAATAGTTTATCTTCCTCTTCTTTGATGAATTAGGCATACCACTAAATTTTACCTTGTTAATCATATATCGCGATGACTGATTCGACATAATCACAATATCTGTCTCTCTAGGAATTACACAAATTTTTTGCTCATATTCACCAATTTTTCCATTGGATTTAATGTTAACCGAATTCCTTCTGGTTCCCTCCATTAACTAAAACACAAAATGAATCTTGTGAGAGGAAAAACTCATGCTAGAGAAAACAACATAGTAAAGGGGGAGTACCCTCAATATCTAACATATTAGGTTAAATTCTATGATCGTTACCGTAGTTCTAGGACAATATCCTATACGTATACTTATCCTTAGGGACATCCCTAGATATACCTTAGAAATATCTCTAGGGATCTCACTAACGTTTTCGCATCCTAGTTTCCAAAGGTTGACTAAACCTTTCCTCTGATACCAACTGTAGAGAACCGAAGCTTAACGTACATAGATATTACATTACTATTGCGGAATACTTAGTACATAACAAAACACACACACAAGGACCGTAATAGTTTAGTGTCTTTGGAAACTCGGAATAAAATCTTCTAATCGTGGTGAAAGATCTTCAATATCTCCCATAAAGATCTTCTTCTTCTTTTTTCCTAAAACCTTTATTTATATCATGGGGAAAAGAAAACATAAAAGGGTGAGCTCAAATGCTCAGTAAGGGTAAACAAAAGAAATATCAATCACATCATATACATAAGAACATAATTTTTGGAAATCATAACCTGTAAAAGAGATCATAATTTCATAACATGGGATAAATCATGGCAGTGAAATGTAATCACAATAATCATAAATTAAAACATGAAACGTTGTGGCATACACACATAATCATATAGAATCATTTCTTGTTATTCAAGACTCATTGCCAAGACTATCTTAGTGGACAAAGTCCCGTTCTGAACCGAGTTCACTCCTCGTTTCAGTTCTGTATCACTGAACCGAAATAACCTTCCGTTCCTGCCATGTCTATCTCATGAGATATAAATCTTTACCCAATGCATTGGAGGGAGATATAGGTCCCACCCATCTTATAATGAATCCTTTCTTATGTGTGCCACATTATCATAAATCATACATCATCGCATAACATATGTAACAAAAATGGGATTCGTGAAACATCATGAAATCATAAAACAAATCATATAAGTTAAATGACTTCGTAAAAATAATTCCCTTACAACATAATCAAATCAATGTAATAATAGGGACAGAAACAGAACCCTTTATTATCTTAGATGGAAAATAATTTTGATAAAACACTTGAACTCCATTCTTGAGGAAAATATCCTTTCTTCTTCAAAAACACTTTTCTTTTCATAACATGTCATACGGTTATAAACTAAAAGAAGTTGATTGAAAATAAACTTGAAAACTTGTAAAGGAATATTCTTGGAAATAATGTTTTAAAAATCCATTCATGCCGTATAAGTTAAAAAAACATTCTTCGTACTTTTGTCAGAAAAGTCAAGAAGTACCTCGTACGAAAAAACGACAAAATATTCCTTTCAAATTCTTTACTAAAAACTCACCGAAGGGTAAAATTGGATTTAATCTATTGTAAGTGGATGGAAACAATATTACATATTGAGGGAATATGGATGTGGATGATAAAATACACCCCAGTAAATACCAAAGTATAAACAATCTCGGATAAAAATGAGATTGTGATATTTCCCCTTACCTTAGGTCCGATTTGCTTCGTAAGTGTATGAACCTCCTGCATAATGATTTAAATAATGTCATTGATTTATTACAGAATAATATTCATTGTTATGATATCATATATGGTTCACTTATGACTTTATATTACCCGTTCTTTTGTAAATTCCATGTTAAAGATCGTTTTGGGTAAAATTGTTTCATTTGTCGTCCGTGTTTTGACTTGTAATTATTCATATGATTACTTAGATCATGATTACTTAATTCCAGAATATAAAACATGATTTATATATATATATTCAGAATATACATATATATATTAAATCAGTAAATGGAAAGACATACACTGTTCATGGAGACGGTAGTCCGTATGTACGCATGAACGCTGTTTTCGTTTCCTTATTGAATTGAATGGAATTAAGTAGATGAAATACATATAAATATACATAAATACAGTATCATTATTATGTCATATATTTCATTAGTACTTATTATATATACTTTATAATCATTCATGAATGGTTAATCATTGAGAATGAATCTCATCGCTTCCTGGAGACGGTAGTCCGTACGTACGCACGAGTGATGATATCGTTCCCATGGTCATGGAATTGTGTTGAAGTGTATGTATTCTATTTCAGTATCAATATCAATTTATAATAATCATATATAGTTACTCATTACATCATTATACCCATTCAATTAAGGTGGTGGCGGAAAATAGATTACACCACGGCGTGGAGACGGTATTCCGTACGTACGCACGCGCGGTGATTTCATTTTCCGTAGGATTGATAGATGGTGAAATAGGATTGTTTCATACTTATAATAACATATCAGTATATGAGTTATACTAATGTTATTAATTCATAATTAAACGACCTAAGAAGAAGAAGTGGAAGAAGAAATAAAGGTGAGAGAATCGGTAACATAAATTACCTCTTCTTTGAAGCGCCTCTTTGAGACCTCCTCTTAGGGCACTAAAATTGGTCTTTGAGGAAGACCAGAACCTCTAGGATGTTTCTAGGGAAGTGGATAAGATAATTTGGCAGGGTTTGGCCGAGCATGAAGGCTCAAAGTTGTGTGAGGAAGAGAGGGAGATGGTGCCCTTTTATAAGGGAGGAGAGGGGCACCTTTGGAATAACTAAAAATATTATTTTATTATAAAGTCAAGTTCGGTTTTAAATAGCTCCAAATTGATTTATTTCAAGGCTAAAGTGGGGATGGGTCGAAATAATCCCATCCAATAGGATTTAGAAAAGTTTAGTTTTTTATTTTAACATTATCAATTAGATTTAACTCTAAGTTAAATAATTTAACTTTTACCGTGTCTTTTTGTTTTCTTACACTATATGGTAAATAAACTTACTATATCAAGTCAAACGAACCCCAAGTTGTATATTATTAATATATCTATCCTTATATAAGTCATTTGGCCGAACCTTAGATTTTTAGGAATTAAATAACGATTAATAATATAATATTTGTTTTAAAAACTAATTTATGTCAATTTTGACACTATTTAGTACATGATTTTTATAAAATTTCTAACCGAATGATAAGTTAGAAACAAGTTACTTAAATCAACAATAACATGTCATATTAACCTATAAAATTAGTGTAAGTCATAAAAAGTCTCAAATTACATTTATTTGGGCATTTATAACATCAATTATGTTAATATTTTCTTAAAAAGGTAATTACTGCATCATCGTTCTGTCATAAATAAATTGCATTATTTAAAGTATAAAAATAAAAAATAAACTACCAGTATGTAGGAAATCTTTTTATCTTTCTAATGAATATTTATAGTCGAAATTATATTAGGTATAACCCTATATTAAAAATGTTTTAGTAAATAAAATTTGATTTTAACTCTTTTAACTCTTCTTTGAATTAAATTATAATAAATGTCCTAATCTAATCCAAGTGGGCCTAAATGATGATATTTTACACTTAAGGTTGTTTTTGGTCGAGATACACTTGTCCAATAGGATTAGGACATGTGTTAGGTTAATATTAATATCATTTTTACCCTTAATTACCCTATTTACCTTTAATAGTGGTAAATAAAAGTAAAAAGTTACTATTCACCAAAAATTATTTTCATCTCATTGAACCACATTTTACTTACTGACATCAACCGCGTCTCTCGGATTTTTGAAATTCCATTCACAGAAGTGGTAAAATTAAGATTTATGAAAAAATTAATTTTTTTTAACTACCACTTAGTAGTTTCACTATTCATTAAAAAATGAAGTTTTTCAGAAAAATGCCAAAATTTCACCCTAAGCTATAATTGATATTCCAAGTTCAAAAATGATTTCTATTTTACAAAATTCCCAACATATAAGTTGCATTAATTAATTTTATAATTAATTTCCGCTGTCACAACAAATAGTGTGTTTTTGAGAGATAATAACAATCAAAAGATTAACATTTGTTTATGTCTGGTGTAAATGTGAAATTACATCCAATGACCAAATTTGTATTGAATTGTAAAAATATATTCTAGATATACTTTAAAACCACTAAAATTAATAATTTATCACTATTAATTATTTCGATTAAAAAAGTTCTTTTTAATTAAAATTTAGTAATTTTCACTATTCATCAGAAAATGAAAGTTATCGGAAAAGTACCAAAATTTCACCCTAAGCTAATTTCGATATTACGAATCCAAAAATGAATTCCATTTTGAAAAATAAAATATACAAAATTTCAAAAAGTGGTTATTACTATTCATAACGGCTAGTTTTAATAATATTTTAATAGCATATTGTTGTTTAGTGAAACTCGTTATTGCGTACTACACACGCTATCGAGGAAGGTCGCGATTGCGTGTAATGGAAGGCAAGTCAAGGATGCATGTTGTGAAAGCTTCTTTTGGTGTAGCGTACAACACAAGACATTAATGAAATTAAAAAGAATATTTTTCATAAAATTTTGGGGTGTTACAATATCCCAAATTTGTTCTGATCTTCTAGGTTAGTTTTATTTATGTTTCTGGTATGCTTAATCAATATTAAATTCCTAACATGTTTGTTTTGTTAAATTTTACATAATAAAAGGATGTATATTAATAATGAGTTAAATATTAATATTACAATTATAGACCCAAAAACATTATTTTATTATTAATATCATGTCATAATATTAATTATGTTTCATTAACAATTAATGTTACACATATATTTCATCTTTCAGGTAGGCAGAAAAATGAAGAAAAATGGAATCAAGTTATGATCAATGGATGAGTATGATTATGAAGTGATTTACTCTTAAATAATAATTTTATAAGAATTATGATATTACATAGATATAATTAAATATATTAAAAATATATTTACTATATTGATGAACATGATAATTTGAGTGAAATGTTAAGAAACCATTACTTACAATAAAGAATGTGTTCATCCTCTTATAATTTTTTTTTGGTTTTGAAGTAATTTTTGAAAACTATATGAGCCATAAAATTCCAAACATGGAAGATGATTATGAGAAAATGAAATATAAAATATTTTTTTTTGGAATCAAATTTTATTTATCGATTTTAGGGTGTGGTGGTGACGTCCTTTTATAAGTTAGAGGGTAATTTTTTTTGAAATACACTTTTTTATATTAAACAAAATAAAATATTAAATCCAAATTGATCTATAATATATAAAAAATGTTAATCCATAATAGGAGGTCAAAATTTCCTTCATCAATCCAATACTATATGAGCTGTTTTAATTTTTTTGATCATATAAATAATTTTCTTCATTTTTTTCCGTAAGGAAATTTTCATGGCTATTTTAATTAGTGGGAATTAAAATTTTTTAATTTATAATAAAATTCATGATTTAATACATAGTGATATTACCTAAAGAGATATGCAATATATGATTCTTGGATTTATCAACATTATGGTATATAGAGATACATTCATGAAATATGATTTTATCAATACCACTACCATTATTCTAATGATTTTTCAAATTTTTTGTGTTTTCAGATTTCAATGAAATCAATTCATTTAAACATACAATTTATTTATATGTTACATTTGATATATCTCATTAATGGATATTTAATTAATGTTATGAATTCACTAGTCAGGGTATTTAATCATCTTTTATAAATTCATGAGAAATATATTATATGATGAAAAGTGTGTTCAAGTGGATATATAAACCATTTTCATATTATTTTAGTGGTGATTTATTTTTCCACACTGGGAATCCTCTACGCATAAAAATATCTACATCATTATCCATTGAAAAAGTTACTCTATTATGTCATAACAGAAGGATGGATTTCATGTATATTATAGTATATTTGGGTTTAACCTATTGATAAAAAAATATATGGATTAAATTTTTTGTTTCAATTATGTGATCATCAACAAAGGAGTATGAATATGAAGATATAGATGAATCTATTCATAGAAAAGCATACCATTTACAATGTCTCATCATTTTAGGATTTACATGTGGTTAAAAAAATCTCACATAGGAGATCCTTAGAAAAGGGATTAAATCACTTATGATGGTATGATAATTGTTATTTGAACCATTTTAAACACTTAAATTGGTATGAACCAACCCGAGATACCCTCAAACGTCGAACCTAGCCCATTCCATGACAAACCTAAAGGGAATTCCCAATCCCTATGGGATGGATACAAGTACTCGGGCAATAAGAAACAAAACATATGGAATGATTTCACCCAATTATGGCTTAGATGAACTACCACCGTCTCACCAACAGCTACCTAACCCAGTTGACAGGAAACCTCGATACCTTACTACGATGCCTTAAAATTCCATGAAATGGAATACTTGCAAACACTTACGCACCACCTAAGAGGTGAACAGGGTGTGAGCTAATGGGATCAATAAGATCTCACTAAGGTGTTTGATAAAAATTCTATTTATAAAAATTATTGTTTTCTCAATTTAAATTAAACATTTCATGATATGCTTAAAATCAAATTTATAGAAAACATGATAAATATTTCCTTTTTATCACAATTCTAAAAAATTTAGTGTATCAATTTTAAAAAACATTTTCCATAATATATTTCCCATGAATCAATATGAATATCATGGATAATATATTCGAAAGCCAAAAATGTAAAACAACAGTATAAGCATATACATCATGATACCAAGGGAATAGAAAAAGTGAGGCAAAAGAATACTCATTCCCATAAACTTATGAACATCGCAAATTCATACCAGAACCAGTAATTTTCACTCCATCACAAGGGAGTCCCCCTATAATGTGAATCCCTAACATCAAATCCCAACCTAAAGATAATATTTTATACTATAGAAGAAGTCGAACACCCTTGAATGTGAACCACCACAATGGATGATGGTCTCAAGATTAACTGTCGACCTAGTACACAATGTTAACCAATTTTCCCAATTTTAAAATCATTAAAATGTTTTAATATCTATTTCAAACCCGTTTCACAAATCCATTTTCAATGCTTCAAAAATACCATTTATATTCTATTTTTCAAAAACCAAGGAAACCCACTTTTTCCAAAGTATCTTTCCAACAAACATAGTCAAGAAATTTTCTTAGCAAATTATTTGTAATTCAATTTATAAAAATGGAACAATATAGTTTATCAAATATAAGCTACAGATGGAACCACCTACCTAAATACTCGGTTCACACACACCCGCAATGAGATCCACCAACAATTAGAACCCAACAATATATAAGAATGTCTTAAAATCTAATACACTTGTCATAGGATTAAATAAATTGAGAAAGAGGGTCAGAGGATAAGATGAAACACCGCATATATAATGAATGAACATCTACTGAACCATGAGTAATAATGGAATGAACGATAGAATGAGATCACCTAGATCCAGAAAAAAATGGTAGAAAATAAAAACATAGACTAATGGATCTGATAATGAATCCTAAGGGATCTACTATGATCATGGACAATGAAGAAGTCGAATGATCACGTACTCAGAGAGACGCACCTCAATCCCAATGAAGATTGAGCACTGAACAATCCAATATAAAAGGAATGGAATTCTCCCAAAATCATCATAGATGATCTATGGTTTGATTGAAATAAAAATGTTGCAGCCTAATGGTCACAAAAAACATGAATGGAACCCAAAAATATCCCTTATCATTGAATTACATGGATTTTAATTCCCTTACATTCCATAAATTCCATGGTGTTTATGTATGACAAGAAATCTGCCACCTGAGATTAAAAATAAATTATTTAAAAAATTAATTATGTCAAACAACTCTTCAGGTCATGTAACTATTAACGACATGAATCCCTTCATGACTTGTACCCACAAACACATACATGATGTGTAACCTAGTTATGTGGTGTGAAAACATCATGTATCCTATAGAAAAAAGAAAATAAACACAAAGAGTCCAAAATTTCTATGACATCACGATTATAGGGTTCGTCTCAATTATTTCTTATTCCACTATTGAAACTGGGAAAAAGGATAAATGTGATGAGGTCAAGGAAGTACATGTTAGATCAGAAACGAGATGTTACAAACATTCCACTATAATGACATTCTGTACCTGGGAATTCATGTGGAGGATTTTATCCCTGAAAAATTTTGAGGCCACTACACTCTCATTAATGAATCACATTCGCAATTCTCATGACAATATGATACATGTTTCCATATAACCGTGACCAACATGACTGACATACCATTTAATGATTTAACATGAGGGTAAACGATCTCAACTAGTTTCTCTAAAATAAAAAATAATAATATGGACCCTAGTGTTTTTCATATAACATTTCATGATTTTAATAATAATTTTACATCATAGTACTAGACAAGGATCATAAAGTCTCTTGTCATGGAAGAGTAGGTACATAAATAATCATTATAAAAACAAATTTTTATTTAAACATCATAAGAAGATCTTATCTTCCATTGTGTTAATACATATACATAGGATAACCTAGGGATAACAAGAACAAATGGATGAGCTAAAAGGCTAGTAAAGTAATAGCCTTAAGAATAGAGTATTAGCACATGGGATAGAAGTCATGAAATGATGATATAAAAAAGGCATGTTTTATAAAGGTTGGGGCTGAGGCCTCATTTTATTATTAAATAAATGCAAATCCATCTTTAAACTATGAAGAGGGAGACCCATTTCATAGCCCAAAGGCTTAGTGGGAAAATACCATATTACATTGCTCGTAGGACAAATTTTTTATGCCTAAGGCCCATTCTATGAATAGTACTTCTACAGTACCTGCCTAATACAATACCGCACAATATTGTATTTGCTACAGTGTTCTACTACTGCAAAAATTTCATTTTACCACTATAGTGACCGTCATTGCTATAGTTTCGCCGTTTCTA
Source organism: Viscum album (assembly GCA_963277665.1). Lineage (NCBI taxonomy): Eukaryota > Viridiplantae > Streptophyta > Magnoliopsida > Santalales > Viscaceae > Viscum > Viscum album. Next base: position 1,047,468,135 of record OY728141.1, on the reverse strand, counting down.
TAGTTGAACTATATTACTTCTATATTACTTGAGACAAATGGGTTTTGAACCCCCATTTTTCATGTAGGATTACAGGGATAGAAATCATGAAATGATAAAATTAAAAATTAATGAAATGAAGATATAAAAAAAGGAATGTAAAATATGGAATCATAACATATATATATAGATTTATATGAACATAAAGTCATAATAATGTGGAATCAACATAAAACATGACTTTAATACGAGTCAAGGCTAAACACCGATATCGTTTCACATAGTAGCACAAGACAAGGCTAACTGACAAGATCGTCACACTTAACATCTCAAGAGACATAACTTTACCCAATTCATTAGAGTGCAATATGGGCTCACCCATCTTATGTTTTCAATAATATTTTGTCCATATAATGAATCATATATAATCAATCTTATATAATCATAAGTGTTAACATTGGAAATAATTGGATACCACATTCATGACATAAAGCATAACAAATGGGAATATCATAAAATTTTCCTTGGAAGAAATAAAATAAAATATACATTAACATAAATTAGGTAAAATGCACATGTATCATGGGATGTGATGTCAAGTCAAAGTGACAACATGTATGAATAAAATTTAATAAATATTAGTATTAAAACATTTTTGATAGGTTTTGAGGAAAATACTATAGAGCCTTTGAAATAGAAAAGTAAAAAAAACTTTATAAAAAAACCCGAAGTGAACCTAGAAATTTTCATAATAAAAATGAGTACTTTTATAAAGAAAATAGTGGCTTAAAACAAGATATATAGTTCACTTTAAATCATGTAAGATTTCAGGATGTTCCTTTAAAACAGGTTTTCTTATCGGAAAGTATTGAGGAGGGAATCACTTAAAAAATGTATATCCAAAAAAGTGAACAATGGAAGGGTGTTTATAGATTAATTTTTTACATGTAGACATCATTTATAATATTAACATAATTGTGTAAGGAAACATAATTTTGGAAGAAATAATGATAAGGAATCCTGAATGAAAAAAGAAGATTCTGGTAGAATTCCTTTCGGATTATCAGCATGTTATCGGATGTACTTAAGTGGATTCATGAGAGAGAAAGGTTTCTCTAATAAAATATACATCGTGATGGGAATACATGGAGGTTATAAATCATACCATATAATTAGGGATTACACCTAAAATGGAATATCATAGAGGAAATTCTTGATTAAAAGTGAAATCGATAGGATCCCTTACATTAAATCTAATGGGGATCTTTACTTGAACATAATGTCCTCAATAAAAAAAATGATTTCAATAAATTAATAATTCATGAACCTATTATATATTTAAAATATTTATTAAAACATTTTATATTCATTTATAACCATTTTTATTGGTTTTGAGGTTCAATTTTAATGTTCGAGTATGTTTTCTTGCTTGGATTTTATGATCTGATCATGTTTGGATACATATTTATGATCAAGGTGGTCTTCTAGAATTGATGATATATTATATTATTGAACATAAAAAAGGTTACAAGGTTGAAAACTTAATTTAGTTACTTGGAGTGATGTTGAATCATAATATAAAACTTATGTGACAACCGTTGGGGTCAACTAGAAATATTTTACCACAATGAACATGTTTTGTGTAATAAACTAGAGACATGTGTAAAAAAGGATTAAAGAACCATATGTGAGGAATAATACATAATTAATGTCACAATTTAACTTGGGTTGACACTGAACCGATCACCCGAGCTAGTCTGTGACATGGCCCGAAAGTCATTCCTGATCCTCCTGGATATGCGACAAGGGTCGAGGCATCAACAGAGACGATGGGGAATGATTTCTCCGAGTGAAAATAAATAAAGAAGTGGAAAAATTAGAATAATTCAATGTGAATAAACAACACGATAAATAAATAATAACAACACACTAACCTGACCACATCAAAACTCCTCGTGACTTCAATATTCACTTCCAAAACCACAACCATATCTCCCCCATGATGAATGAGCTCAATTCAAACAAACAAAAATACTACATAACAGGAAAACACTATAGGAATGAGTATTAAAACTCAGTACATGTGCCCAATAAACTATTCCCAAAGTACTCCCTTTAAATAAAAAATTTATTATTTCCAGGGTTGAACTAAATTATATAAAATATGGGTTTCCACACACACTTTCATTTCAAAAACATATAAAATTCCATTACCCATTTAATTTAAGAACAAGTTTAATGCTTGAAATGATAATCTGCATTTCATTTTAAAACACAGTTTCTCTAAAAATTAAAAAACCCAATGCTTAGTTATTAGAAAAAATGGAAACCACATATAACACACAACACACAACAAGGGAAATGAAAAAATCAGCACATATGGGCTAGAAACCTAACTAGACCTCTCAATTGTCCTCCAAATACAAATAAAAACTAAAAGAAACATGGGTCGAACCAAGGAGCTCATTAACAATCCAGAACATACTATACATGTGACTCATCATGAAGGCATTCCCTACTCAATGATGTCATAACACCCTAACACAAGATTGTTGACTTACTTGGCCTGATCGAAGGGCCCAATCCCATAGAATTAATAAAAAACACCTATCTACTATGGGCCATTAGCCAGTGCATAATCTAAACTAGTGAAATAGTTTTTCTTAAAAGATTCACTTTCTAAGCCTAATTTCTAGGACAACAAGTGTAATAAAAATGGGGGTCAGTCAACAAATTAAATCAAGTAACTAGTCACGATGCATAAACATCACACACAACTCACAAAAAATCGGCTTGCACAACAAGGTCACCCTCAAGTCACTACAAATAGTGTTTTCAAAATAATATATTTTAATAAAGTGTCATGCAAGCCTAAACCAACTTCAATGAAAAAAATCATTTCTCAAGAGAACAAAATACACTTGCTCCTGCATTAAATGAAATGATTTATCATCAAACAAGAACTACGCATGAAATTCCATGAATTATTTTCAATGAAAAATGGGAATTTTTTAACTATTGTGCATCAATTCCCTAAGAAAATATTTCAACACTAATGTATTAAATAAACATCTCATTTTAAATTGAATAATTATTCCAAAAATAATCATTTAATACTATTTATCATTTACTGAAAATTAATGAAATATCAATTATTTAATAAATATAAATTTAAAAGGTGAGTGCAGTGGGGGACATACCTCAACACGCAGCCCAAATATGATGGCATGATTCACATTGAGCGGGTGCATAACCATGCGCAAGCTAACGATCACAAACTTGCAGAATTACCTCGTCATTGTGCTGCGAAATAATTTGAACAATTTAAAACACCGAACACAAACCAAAATTAAATCAAACAATTAAACATAAAAAAATAGTCAAAAACTTTACAATAGACACATAAAATAATTTTAAAAAATAGATAGGGCATAACCCACCTCAACATAGATACACACACAACCAGCAGGGGTGCACGATAATCGGAAAGGGGTGGTGCGCACCGGTAGGGACTGCCGCTGTCCAGAAAAGAGTATACGATGCACCAACTTGGGGATGGATGAAACAAAGAATAGGATTGATGCAAGGGACTTGGATAGGGGCGCCTAATCGCTTCTGGAGAGTTCAGTAAGGTATGGGGTGTCGTGAGGCACCACATAATGAGTAGGGGATGGAAAAGGGGTCGCATGAGAATTACACAACAAAGAAGAAGGTTTATAGGCCGAGTACGGGGCATGTCAGGCCAGAGATGTACTGAGTGATTGAAAAGAAGTGTGTACGGTGGCCCAAGCCGCACCAGCTGGTCGGAGCTACGCCGGAAGAACGGTGTGTGGTCGAGGGGCTTTGATCTGGACAATACGGGGTTGCGCTGGAGGGTTTCACGCCGAACAAAAGGGAACTACACCAGAGGGAAGGAGCTGTGGGTTGGGCAGTAAGGAGGGTGAAATTGCACAGTGCAGGGTAGGATAACAGATGGGGGAGGCAGTTCCAGAGGTACGGCGCAGTACGGGCGATGTAGGAGGGTGTGCCGACAGAGGGAGACTCAGAGAGAAGAAGATCAATAGGGGGTCCTGCAGGAGGAGATGGGGGTGCGCGATGGCGGGACATGGCTGGCTGGGTGGTACATGTAGAGTAGGGTAGGAGGGTCAGGCTTCCGACCGTGCAGAAGAGGAGGGCGCTAGGTGCGGGGCAGCGCTGGAGGGGGTGAACAGAGAGGGGTAATATAGATCTTCAGGCGTGCTGACCAGGTAGATGGGGAAGTAGCGACTCACGTTGATAGGGGGAAGCAGTGGTAGTGGCGTGCACTAGAAAGGGTAGGGTGGTGCATTCCATGATTGGGAGAAGAGGGGAGGAGATGTAAAGAGAGAAGAGGAATAGGGGGAGGAAGAAACAACGTGGAAAAAATAAAATGAAAAAATAATGAATGAATGAAATAAAAAATAAATAAAATAAAATAAAAAGACAAATAAAATGTAAATAAAAATAACCCTAATATTATTATTATTATTAATAAGAATAAAATTAATAAAAATATTTTTAATATATAATAATATAATTAATATTAACATCAATAATGATAATATTAATACAAATGATAATAATGATAAAAAACATAAATAAATTATAATAATGATAAAAATCATTTTACTAATAAAATTTCTTTAATATAAATAATAATAAGGATTATAATAACAATAATAATTCTATAATTACACTATTAATAATAATGAAATGAAAATAATAATAATAATAAATTACCAATATTATTTTGATAAAAAAAATTAGTAATTCAATTAAGATTTTAAACAATTAAATAATTAATGTGCATTTCAATTACAATAATTAATTATTTTAAATTCTCCCGAAGATGAAAGGCTGTGTAGTTGTCTGGCTGAACTTGTACAACTTCCAAAATGCACTATGTCTATGTGCCCAATGGCAAAAACTCAAAACATGCACTTTTTAGAATAAAATCAAAGGTTTTGTTCAGGATCAAGCCCTAAACTCAACCCATAAATTAATTAATTATGAAGAAAAAAATACATTAAAATGAAAATGATAGGTTAGGGTGTGACAATTATCCCCACCATAATGTTTTCCTCCACCAGAAAGCTACCACAAGATCAATACCCATTAACAAAACTCCTTATGTGCCACTCACCTCCATGACTTTAAGCGCCTCCAGTTGATCGATCCAAACGAACACCAATCTCCCATGACCTGAAACATATCCTCAAAACACGAACTCTTAAAACACTACCAAAATGAGACCCGAGACAAAACTATGATACTGACATGAGGAGGCCTGACCGAACTCCCCACCATAAGAAATATGACAAACTGAATTCAATGTGACCCGTGATGGGTCTCCCCACTATAAGGAATGTCGATATTAACAGAACATGAAAGCTTCCCACATAGACCAGAAACCCCAAAACATGGGTAAGGGATGGAAGGGTCTAATAAATAGATCATCAAAACAACCATCATCTCCATATCTACAATGTATCACCCTCGAAAGAACACAAAAATTGATTCATTAAAGATAGAGATTATACCAAGGCATTTTTACACCATTGGGGTTCTCTTGACTATGTGCAAGCTTCACTCCAGGACCTATGGCTGGAGCTCTAATGATTGAAGCATCTCCTTCCTCACAGTCAGGCTTAAAAAATTTCCAATCATAACACATGAACCCGAATATTACCAAAAAAACATCCATTATAATAAAGGATTCAAAGAGGTTCGATAGGAACCATTCTTTCAGCTGAAGGAAAAGAAACACCATAGAACACTACAAGAGATGTCCACTACATTCCAGGATCACTACAAAGAGAAAAACACAAAATAGATACTAAAAATCATCCTAATCATGTTGACGGAAATATGTGACCTCCGATGAGCCAGGTATGGTTTATTCATGCTTCTTGGAAACAGCTTGATAGAATCATTGTAAGTGACCCAAAATTCCACAGGTGTGTAAGGGTTTCAGATCACTCGGGCACATCGGTCTTTTTTGTCCCTACTTACCACACTAGTGAAAAATCATGACATTGTGCTGTGTGGGACATGACTGAAGGTATGAAGGACTCTTGATTCCTCTACCAGTACTTCCATCATCAGGTCGCTTCACATTCTTCTCATCTGTATCTTCTACACTTCTTTCCAATACCGGAGGAGGATTCACCACTTCAAGTCCTCCTACTAACTCAGCTTTGGCGAGGAAGGATTGCCTCACCACATTTGGGAAGGTTATTAAATTGAACTCTTCCAACTACGACCAAATATTAGGACATAATCCAATCTCAAAATCTCATGCTTTCAGATGATCATTTTCAACAAAACACATGTCATACATAGCCGAATCCAGGAAATGACGAAAGAATTCTAACACCGATCCAACACCTTGCTGAAGACCACACAAATCCATCCTCTTCCTCACCTTTTTCACCTCATAAAAGTATTTTTTGATGAATGAAGACGTTAATAACTCCCAAGTGACATATTCTTGAGCCTTTCTTCAAGACACAGATTTGCACCACTTCTAGGTTGGACCTTCCAGCCTAAAGGTATCTAACATTACCTTTAGTTACTCAGGCGGCATAGAAGAAACAAATTTACTTTAAATCTTACAAAAATACTTGTTCGCCTCAAGAGGATCTAGTATCCCATATTATAGGGGATGTTTCAACTTCATAAACATGAGGACGTAGTCCATGAGCTGATCTACTAGAGGATTTTCTAAGGATGAAACACCCGAAGCTGCACCGTGGTCATCCATCAAACCATTGCGGGGGGGGGGCAAACACTAAGGAACAAGATAAGAGAATGTTGGGTGAAACATGTTCATTACCATTTTAAATTCAACATTTCACAATTTCCAAAATAAAACATCCCAAAAAAATTCCACAATTAAAGAAGACCCAACCAATCTCTAAATAAACGAGTGTCGATGGGTGAATCAGGTATATGGTTTGCGGCCATAGACAAGTCACACCATCATCACGGAAAGAATTTTAGGGTAAAATCCCCATCTCCACATGGCATGCTAGACAGTGCGAGCTCATGGGGGTAACTTTCCCAGCTCCCATTTCATTTTTCAATACCAAACAAACTATAAGAATCAAAGGACATCGAGAAACCCAAACATTCCATGGTAACCCAAGATTCGGAACGCGCAAGGGTTCATGATGATCTTTCTGTTTCTACAATTGAAGCCACTACAATCTTACCCCTTCTACAATGAAAACCCAAATAACAATGGGTGCTCTAAAAAACAAGGTATGCTCAAGATTTGACCTCCACTAGTACCAGTTTTTCATGAACCAACCCATGTAGACCCAGATACAATCTCCCAAGACGGTCCGCGACATGGTCCAAGAGGCATTCCTGATCCTTCTGAGTTGGAGACATGTGCCGGGGAATCATCAGAGACGGTGAGGAATTATTTCACCCAATGAAAATAAATTAAGAAGTGGAAAACGTAGAATAATGCAACGTGAATAAACGACATTATAATAAAAGAACATCTAACGACAACACACTATCCTAACTACAACCAAAACTCATCGTGACCTCGAGAGTCACTCTCTAACCCACAACCAAGTCTGTCCCTCGGTTAACAAGCTCGAGTCAAAACTACATCAAAACTAAAAAATTAGGAAATCACTATAGGCGTTAGTATTAGAACTCAGTAGGCATTCCCAACACACAGTTTACAAAGAAATAACTATAAATAATGAATTTACTAATTCCAGGTTTGAACTAAATTATATAAAATACGGCTTTCCACCCACATATTAATTTATTAAACAGGTAGATGTACATTTCACTTTTTAATTAAATAATAAGATTAATGTTTAAAAGTTGAAGGTTCATTTCAATTTAAAAAAAAATTTCACAAACAATTTTAAAACCCAAGGTTTCGTTATTAGAAGAAAGGAAAACCACAAAAAACACACAACACACACTAAGGGAAATGGAAAAGTGGCACACAGGGGCTAGCAACTGAACTAGACCTCTCAATCATCATCCATATACAAATAATCACTAAAGGAAACAAGGGTCGATCATAGGATTTCGTGAACAATCTAGAACGTACATTACATTGACTCATCCTGAAGTCATGCCCAACTCAATGACTTCATAATGCCTTAACTCTCGATCATCACCCTACACAGCCAAATTACGGGGCACAATCCCATATCAATAATAACAAGTCACCTATATGCTATGGGCCACTAGACACTCCATAATCTAAACTAGTGTAGAAATAATTATCAGAATATTCACACACTATTCTCGATTCCAATGTCAACACGTGTAACAAAATGGGGGGCGATTCAACCAAGTCAATCAAGTAACCAGTCACGATGCACAAACATCACACACAACTCACAAAAAATCGAGGTGCACAATATGGATACCATGGTGTCACTCCAAAGAAGGTTTTTAAAATAATTTATTTTATTTAAGTGCCATGCGGGCCTTAACCAACATCAAAGAAAGACCTCATTGCTCAAGAGAACCAAAAACACCTTCTCACGCATAAGAAAAAATCATTTATCATCAAACCAGAACTACTATTGAATTTATGTGAACTATGTTTAATGGCCGAATGGGATTCTATCACTATTATGTGTCAATTCACCAAGAAAATATTTCAAGTGTCAGGTATAAAATAAACAACTATTTTTACATTGAATAAGTATTTCAAAAATAATCATCTAATACCTTTTCTAATTTACTATAAATTAATAAAATATCATGTTATTAATAAATTCTAAATTTAACAGTGAGTGAAGTAAGGTACCTACCTCAACTCTCAATCCAAACATGATGGTGTGACCTGCCTCGAGCGGGTGCATAAGCACACACAAGTTGACAATCACAGAATTGTGGAATTCCCTCGCCAATGCGTTGTGGAAAAAGTCGAACAATTTAAAACACAAAACACTGAAAAAATAACTAAAACAATTAAACATAAAAAATAGATAGAAACATAGCAATACCAACTTAAAATAATTTAAATAAATGAAAAGTGCATAACCCACCTCAACACGGAGGTGCGCTTTACCAATGAGGGTGCACAACAGTCAGAAGGGGGCGACGCGCACCTATAGGACTGTCTCTGGTCGAAAAAGAGTGTGTGACACATCGAAGAGGTTCTAGATGCAAAAAAGAAGAGGTTCAACGATAGAGAATTATCAAGGGGGCATGCAACGACAGTCGATGAGTGAAGCAGGGGGGTCATGGGTCGTCTTGTAATGAAAGGGTGATGGAAAAGGGGTCGTATTTGAATTTCAGAGTAGAGCGGAAGGTTAGTCAGCTGAGTCAGAGGCATGTCAGCCCATAGATTCATCCAACAATCATAAAGGATGGTTTGAGTTGGTACGAGCAACACCAGCTAGTCAGAGCTACACCGGATGAAGGGTGTGGAGTTGAGGGGCTTCGACCAGGCCAACTAGGGGTTGCGCTGGAGGGTTTTGCACCGGCCAAAATGGGACCACACCGGAGGGGAAGAGCTAGGGGATAGACAACATGGAGTGCGTGATAGCGCAATGCATGGTAATAGATCATATGGGGGATGCAAAACTGAAGGTACGACACAGTGGAGGTGGACCATGAGGGTGTGACGATGGAGGGAAACTGAGAGAGAAGGAGATATAGAGGTGGGGGGTCCTGTTGGAGGAGCTAGGGGTGCACAACAGCAAGACATAGCTGGGTGGGTTGAACAAGTGGAATATGGCAGGTGGTTCATGCGTTCGGTGGTGCGCAAGAGGAGGGTGCTAGGTGCGGGGCATCACCAGAGGGGGAAATAGGGAGGTATGTTGTAGATCTTCGTGCACACTAAGTAGGGAGATGGGGAAGTAGCGGCTCACACTCATAGTGGGAAGTAGTGGTGCTGGCGCACAAAGGAGAGGGTTGGGAGGTTCATGTTGTGACGAGGAGAGTACGGGAGAGGAATCCATAGGAGAAGTGGAATATGGGGATGAAGAAACAACGAGGAAGAGAATAAAAAGAAAAAATTTAGAAATAAAAAATAAACTACAAATAAACTAAAATTAACAATCAACTAAAAATATTAATAATAATATTATTAATACTAATAATAATAAAATTAATAATAATAATTTTATTCTATAATAATAATATTAATATTAACATAATTAATAATAATAGTAATGAAAATGATAAAAATAATAAAAACAAACTAAATAAAATATAATTATGATAAAATAATTCTTTTACTAATAAAATTTCATCATTAAAAATAATAATCATAAGGATAATAATAATAATAATTTGTTAATTACACTAATAATAATAATAATAATGAATTACACATATTATTTTAATAATTATAAATTTTTTAAGACAATTAAAATTTTAAATGTTGCTATAATTAATGTGCATTTTAATTAAAAAAACTATTTTTCTTAAATTTTCCGAAAGACGAAAGGTTGATCCCTTGTCTAGGTGAAGTTGTGCAGCTTCCAAAATGCACTATGTTCGTGTACCAAATTAAAACAACTCAAAATGTGCACTTTTTAGCATAAACTCAAAGGTTTTGTTTGGGATCCATCCCAAAACTCCTCCCAAAATATATTTAAGGCTAAATAAAAAATAAAAAAAATAAAAAGGATAGGTCAGGGTGTGAAAAGTAATGGTATGTTTTAACTATTAAAATTGTTTCATGACTATACTTGTAGACGATAAGGGAAATTGATAACCCATCATCCCTGAATGTGGTAAATTAACACATCTTAGATGGTGTCTTTACTACTAAAATCAAATATGGGAAAATGAAAGTTAATAAAAAATTATTTGATTATCAAAACAAAATTAAAATAAATTTATGGTATTGGAGTTTCCATTACATTTTTATGAGGAGTGTTTAGGATATAAAAGAAAACAAATGAACATGGAAGGAAAAAGGAACAAAAGAAATGTAGAATTTACCTCTTGATTTAATCTTCCATCAGAGCCTCTTAAGGGGAGTGGATTTGGTCTTTTGAGGATACGAAGTGCTGTTGGATGTGGGGGAGGTACTTGATAAGAGATTTTGGCATTATATAGGCATGTTATAATGCTTCCGAGGAGTGAATAGAAGAGGTAAAGAGTAGTGATATTTATAATGGAGGAGAGGATGCTTTTCATTATATTAAAATCATTAGTTGATTATTTTTCCATAATACCAGAAATAATGATTATTCCATGACCAATAGTAGTAATAAGTTCATGTGATTTTGATATATGGGAGATTACATCACTTATTATTTTATTAATAGTGGATTTAAATTATAACGTATTTATACAACAATATAATGTATTTTACTATTCTCTCAAAATTCATGTATTTCATAAAAATCATAAAAATTAATGGTATCTTTTTTTTGACATGCAGAATCCAAAAATGAACTCAATTTTTCTAAAACAATTTTTTAAATATTATTAATTTAATTTTTAATTAAAATCACAATTTACATGAAAGACAATAATTTTATAACATTCATTTTCAAATTCACATATATAGGTATATTGTACTTCCACAAGAATCGTAATTTATTCTATCATAGGTAATGTTACTATTCTTTTGGATATACCAATATTCATAGGGGTAAAATTACTATTGAAAATGGTATATTAGTATTCACCAAAAATTAAGTTGTCATATTAGACTCCAAATAACTTACTGATCGCAACCGTGTATGTTAGATTTTTAAAATTAAAATAAAAGAACTGAAAAACATATGAATAATGGTCACATAGAACTTACTAGTTCATTGTGTTGTGTTTCATGTGCTTATATGACATAATTATACAAAATAAATTTCTATTGAAATCATTGTGTCTTTTCATTATCCCCCTTATTAAATTTTGCCCCCAAAATTTCATTAAAACATTCTATGCCATAAACAGGTATGAGTACATTTCCATCATTTACTCCTCTAGTTCCCAGGTTTCCTATTCATACTTATGGTTCCACTATAGTACTTTCAGAAGATGTGTAGTCTTGTTAGGTAGAAATTTATCTCTACGAAAAAAGATGTTCCTTGGTTTCTCCTTGTAAGAAAAATCATATTCCAATTGTACCACCTCTAAAGAGATTACATGTTAAAGGGTTTTTTATGTAATTCATTAAGAGGGATTCATGAAAGACATCATGTAATTTGGACATAATGGGAAGAAGTTTGAGTTGGTAGGCCATAACTCTAACATGATCATTGATATTGAAGGGGCCAATGTAACTGGGACTTATCTTCTCTTTATTCCCAAACCTCATGACCTTTTCCTATAGAGATATGTGTCTAAATACCATGTATCAAACATTTAACATAAGTGCTCATGGATGGTTGTCTGCATAACTAATTTTTCGAGTTTGGGATTCCTCTATGTGATACTGAATGGGTTTCACCTTCTCCGCCATTTATTTGACCATTTCATGTCTTAGTAGCTTACTCCCACTAACTTCATCCCAACACACCAGTGTTCTACACCTTTTCCTATAAAGGACATCATATGGTGCCATTTTGATGCTTGAGTGGAAACTGTTTTTGTAAGAGAATTCAACCTGTGGAATATTATGGTCTCATCCCCCATTGAATTCCATATAACCTACTCTCAATATGTCTTCAAATGTATGAATGGTTCCCATAGATTGGCCATATTTTGAGGATGATATGTCGTACTGAAGTTCAGTTTGGTTCTTAGAGCATGTGGGATAATTCTCGAGAACATTGAGGTGAATCTCGGATCTTGATCAGATACAATAGCTAGAAGTAATTCATATAGACTTACCATCTATTGGATATATATCTGTTCAACATGACCCAATGTTAATTCCTCTCGAATCACAATAAAGTGTGTTTTCTTTGTAAGAAAATCCACAAAAATCCATATAACATTGTCTCCTCTGGATGTCCTTGGATGTCCAGTGAAAAATTCTATGTTGGTATGGGTAGCTGTTGAATCATCCCCTCATATATATTCCTCTAATCCTTCACTTGATGAATTACCATGCACATTTATGTATATTCAGAAATATCCCTTTTTTAATGTCCCACCAAATGTTTTCCTCGAGATCTTGAAACATCTTTGTGATCCCGTGGTTGAGATAGAAGGTTGAGATATGTGCATCATTATAAATATCTTTATTTATCATTGGATTGGATGGTACACATAATTGGGACCCAAATCTAACAACTCCTTCCTCTTCATCATGAAATCTGATGATTTCATATTTCTGATAACTTCCATCCTTTTTAGAATTTCCACATCTTTTCTTTGAGAATCCTTTGTTTTGTCCATGTGGGATGGTTGAGAAATAATTTGTGAAAATATTGATGATGCTCCTCCCTTAATTATTCCCATTCCCATTCTCTAAAATTACAAGAAGATCATATAATTTTAAATTCTCATCATTGATAGAGTTGTTGGATCCATTTTAATTAGAGCATCTGACACATTGTTTTCTTTATCGATATGGTAGTGGATTGATAATTCATAATCCATAATGATCTTTATCCATCATTTTAGATGCATATTAAGATGTTTCTATGTGAATTTATATTTTACAATCTTTTGATTAGTATATATCTCACACATCTCCACATTATGATAGTACCACCAGTTTTTTAATGCAATGATCAGAGCTGCCAACACTAGATCATGCATAGGAACGTTTATCTAATGGATTTTTAGCTGCCTTGAAGCGTAGCCTATCAAATTATAATTTTCCATCAGCACACATCATATGCCCTTCTATGAATCATAAATATACACCACAAAGAGTTCTCAACTTATAGTGAGTGTGAGTGCTGGCCCAATGAATAGGCACTTTTTCAAATCCTTAAAAGATTCTTCACATTCCTTAGTCCATGCAATGTTTACTCCCTTCTGTGTCAGCCTAGTCGTTGGGTTCGAAAATCATGAAACATTTTTCACAAATCCTCGATAATACCTGGCTAGACAAAGAATGTTGCGAATCTCCATTACTAATGTTGGCATTGGCTACTCCCCTGTTTCCTTTCTCTTGGATGGGTCTAAATATATCCCTTTACTGGTGATAACATGCACATCTAATGATACTTTCTACATCTAAAACTCATAGTTACTGTAATTTTCAAAATTCATCCCCTTCTCAATGTTTTTAACATAATATTCAAATGTTCCTCGTGTTTATCCTTTCTCTTAGAGTATATCAAAATATCATCAATAAAGATTACCACAAATTTGTTGAGGTAATCCAAAAAGTACCTATTCATTTAATACATGAAAATTTCTGGAGCATTAGTGAGCCTGAAGGGCATCAATATGAACTCATATTGTACATACCTCATTTTAAAGGCAGTTTGGTGAATATATTATTTCCCCAATATTAATTGGTGATATCCTGATCGAAGGTCCACCATAGAGTAATGACTGGCCCCACTAAGATGATCAAACAAGTCATCTATCCCTGGAAGGACATACATGTTCTTTATCATGATATTACTATGTGCATGATAATCAATGAAGAGGATCATTGATCAATTCTTCATCTTGACAAAGTGGACTGGCACACCCCATGGTGAAGCACTCAAGCATATAAAACCCTTTACCAGATTCTAATGTAACTGACTTTTCAGATCGTATTTCCCTACTATGTCCATTATATATGATGTATTTGATAAAGTTAGAGATCTATAAATAATTTCAATTGATAAATCAACCTCCTGAATATGAGGAGGACCCGGAAACTCTTTAGGGAATATATTAGTGTAATCCCTCACAATGGGAATATCTTCAAGCATGATTCATTACTTTGTCCTAATCATTTGAGCTAGGTATGCTTGCTCATAAGTAATTAACAACCACACATAATACAATTATTCTAAAGGTTATTCAGATTTGTTCTTACACTTTTATAGAAATTGAGGATGCTTTAGGATTTGAAGAGTGATATCCCATTCTTGAAAATTGATGTTTTATTTGTAAAAAGATAGACAATCCATGCCCAAGATAACATTAAACTCTACTAAATAAAGTATGTTGAGATTTATGGGGAGGTTTAGTCACAAAATGTTAACCATGGATGAAATAATTACACCATTTTTTGTTCACACTGATAACATATCCTCAAAATTTTGAGGTGGTGTTTGAATTGTTCTACAAATCATAAATGATATGGAAGAATGCGGAAAACCATAATCAAATAGTACATTAGTTATTATTGAATGAATAAATAGCATAACTGTCACCACATAATTAACTGATTCCACTTTAATAGTAGTGATATAATGATCTCTTCAATGTTTCCTCAGAGGTTATTGTTGATGGCAAGTAAAAACCCTCATCTTAGGGTAATTGTTCGCATATTGCCCATGCTCCTTGGAGTTGTATCACTAAACAACATGCTGAGTGTTAATCTAAATCCTCCATTATTAATCCATATTAATGGGATTCATATTCCATCAGAATGTTTTAGCAATATGTCCAATTATTTCATATTTTAAGAAATTATTGGTTCCCTTTAGATAGTTCCTATGAATATTCTTCCCACAACTTTTAAAATACAGATATTCGAGCATCGATGCATCATGTGATTTTTCCATTGAAACACCGATGTTGATCTTCATTTTCTACTTCTTCTCTGTGGTCCCACAAGACCACTAATAGTCTCCAATCTCTATTTCATCCTTGGGGGCACAACGAACTATCTCCTTGTAACTTTCGAAGTCTCAAATCCCCCACACTTTTCGTATACTCAACTTCATTTATCTAATTAAGTGATAAACCTTGATTTTTTTTGTTTATAACAATTCCTGAGACGTACCATTCAAGAATAATAAGGTTTTAATAAAATGACCTGATGGAATCATGTTCCTTCTACTTGATACCAAGGAACTCTCTTTCCATTTTGAGATGGAGGGTTTGAGAAAAATATTTGTTGAAAAAAATCCACATGAATTCCAAACAATCTATAGAATCAATTTTTTCGTAGGAAAATTTATTCTTGATCAGTGTCCACCACTGATCAACTTCCCCATCAAAATGATAGAACTACAAGACAACTTTATCTACATCCATGCAAAGGAGGATAGAGAATATATTTCCAATGGTGTTAATCCACTGTTCAACAAGGAGGGGATAAGATGATCCGATAAAAATGGGAGGCCTTTTCTAAATGAAATATTCTATATCATCTTGATGTTTCCCTAGAGGTGGATGGGGTTCCATGTGATTCATGTTATTATTCATAACTTGATCTAGCTGATCAAGTACATTCATTTGGTTTTTGAACCTTTCTCATCATATAAGCCAAATCATTAGGGAAATATTCAGATTTCCTATAACATCAATTGTTGGAATGTGTTCTTGTATTTCCCTCTAGAAACTAAGAAAATAAACGTACAATTAGAGGTCTTGTATACATAGTTATTAGACCTAAAAAAGATTCTTTTTAACATAAAAGGATAAAATTGTAAAGGAGAAGTATATACTAACTTTTGATTCCATATGTTTAAGTCTAGGTTATCCTTGATCTATTTCATAACATATATTTTTATGGGGTTTTTAAACCCTTAAAACTGGTTTGTATGAAGATCATGAATTTACCAAAGCATATCCCCCTAGAGTTTCAGACCAAGAGTGAAAAAAGGCTCGTTGTTGTGTAATAGGTTACCTTAGATCATGCCCTAAACTCCTTTTCAGAGTATTCATTCCAAGGTACAGCATTTCTAGACCCACCTCTACCTATTTGTATCTATGTGGGGATTTAATTTCTTAATAAACCACTTAATATATACATCCCAAAATTTTGGGTTGTTTTCTTATACATAGTGTCATCCTTAGGGTTTTTAATGATGTTCTATATTCTTAATATCCAAAAATAATAGGACCACCCCCGGATACAAACTATAGCACCCCTAGACCTTTTCATATAACATTGCATGATTTTAAGCATAGTTATACTTCAGAGTATAAGCCAGGGAACATAAAGTCTAGAGTCTCGAAAGGATAGGTACACAATCAAACATTATAAGAAAATATTTTTTATAAAATCCATAATGATCGCAAGTATTTCATATTTCTCATACATCTGCAGAGGATAAACTGGAGATAATATAAACAATGGGATGAGAAAAAATCCTAATAATGGAATAACCTTAATAAAAAATCATTAGCACATGGGATAGAAGGCACGAGCTGATTATATAATGAAAGTAATGTAACATATGAAGTCATACCATATAAATAAAAATTAATATGAACATTAAGTCATATTAATGTGGAAGTGAAATAAAACATGACTTTAGTACGATTCAAGGCTAACCGCCAAGATCGTTTCACATAGTATCACAAGCCCCATCAAACCACCAAGACCATCACACATAACATCTTATGAGACTTTACATTACACAATGAATTAGAGAACTATATGAGCTCACCCATCTTAAATTTTCAATAATATGTTTTCCATATAAATAATCATACATAATCAATCTTATATAATTATAAGGGTTACCCATGAAAAGAATTGGGTCCCATAATCATGACATAAAGCATATAAATGGGTGTACCATAAACGTTTTCGTGAAAGAAAGGAACTAAAAAATACATGAAAATTCATATGAAAAAATAAAATTGTATTATAGGGTTTGATGTCATGTAGAAGTAACAATATGTAAGAAATCATTTATGAAATAAAATAATTAAAAAAAATTTGAACGGTTTTGATGAAAATACACTAGATCCTTTAAAATAAAAAACAAATTATACAAAACCAGAAGTGAAAAAAATTGTTTTTCATAATAAACATGAAGGATTTTATAATTAAAATTCTTTCATAAAACATGAGATAGAGTGAAAGTGAAATCGGGTAAGAATTTAGGAGGTTCCCCTAAAACAAGTTTGCTTATCGGGAAGTATTGGGGATGGAATCAATTAAAAACATGTATATCACAAAAAGAGAACCATTGAAGGGTCATGAAAAATAATTTTTTTTACATTAACAATGAATTTAAAAGATTCACATATGTATATAAGATAAAATCATTTTGGAAGAATGAAATATAAATAAACCCGAAGGAATAAAGGAGATTCAGGTAGAATTACTTACAGATTATCAGCATTTTATCTGGTGTAATTAAGAGGGATTCATGAGATGGAAAGGGGTTTATCATCACTTATAAATCATGAGGGATGTATGGGGAGGTTAAAAATCATACCCCATTATTAGGTATTACACATAAAATGTCATAACATTTAAGACATTCTCGATTAAAACTGAAATAGAGAGGATCTGTTACATTAAATCAGATGGTGGTCATTTCATGAACATAATTACCTGAATAATAAAATTAGTTCAATTAATTTATAATTAAAAAACCTATTATATATTTCAAATAATTATTAAAACCTTTTCAATATCATTTATAAACATTTTGATTTTTATGAGGATCAATTACATTGTTTGGGTCTGTTTTCATTCTTGGTTTTAATGATCATTTCATGTTCATATAAAATTTTATAATGAAGAAGTTTGTATAGAATTGAAGTTATATTTTATTTATTTAAAATTCACAAGGTCACATGGTTGATAATTTAATTTGGTTACATAGTGTGATGTTGAATCATTACATAAAACTTTAGTGACAACCTTTTTGGTTAATTATTAGATTTTGACCACAAAAACACATTTGGATTTATAATCCAAAACCATATGTACAAAAGGATTATAGAACCATATATTAGGAAAAATAAATATATTATTTTTTGTTTCAACCGTGATTTTTTTTCTTTACTAGAATTAAATATAGTAATGGAAATTGAAAATATGTCGTCCTTGAATGTGGTAAATTAACATATCTTGGATGGTGACTTTACAACCAAGATAAAATTGGAGTAAAGTAGACATGAAAATAACTTTTTACATAATCATAAAACAATTCTAGTACATTTATGTTACTATAGTTTTCATAAAATGTGTTTGAGGAGAGGTAAGGATAGAAAAGTAAACAAATGAACTTGAAATGAAAAATAAGGAAAAGAAAAGAGGAATTTACATCTTGATTCAATCTTCCATGAGAGCCTCTTAAGGGGAGAGGATTTTGTGTTTTGAGGAGAATATGGGATATTGGACATGGGGTAGGAGGTTGAAGAGATATTTTGGCATAATATAGGCAAGGCACAAGGCTTAAGGGGAGTGAAGAGAAGAGGTAAGGAGTGGTGGTATTTATAGTGGAGGAGAAGAGAGTTTTCATAATATTATAATAAATAGTTTATTATTTTATCATAAGACAAGAAATTATGTTTATTCCATGACTAAAAATATTAATATGTTCATTTGAGTTATATATTTGGGTGATTACATAACTTGTGATGTGAGGAATAGTGTATATAAATTATAATAAATTTATTCGGTAAATTAATGTATTCTAATATTCATCAAAAATTTATGTATTATAGAAAAATTACCTATAACCATTTTTCAATGCATAGAATCCAAAAATAAACACCATTTTTCAAAAACGATTTTCCAAATATGATTACTTTAATTTTTAATTAAAATCACTATATACATGAAAATCAACAATTTTAAAACATTTCTTTTGTTATTTCCATATATAGGTATATCATACTTCCACATCAATCATTTTTATATACTATCATATGAAAGGTTAATATTAATCAGGGTATGTCACTATTCATAAGGGTAACCTTACTATTAATAATGGTATGTTACTATTCACCAAAAATTAATTTGGCCATATTATACTCTAAATATCATACTAATCGCAACTATGTATGTAATATTTTTTAAATTCAAATAACTGAAGTGAAAACATTGTGTTTAAAGGTCACATAGAACAAATTAGTTCATTGTGTTGTGATTTCATGTGATTATATGACATAATTATAAGAACAAAATTTCCATTGAATACATTTGGTCATTACATTATCCAACTTTAGGAAAATTCTCCCACAAAATTTCATTTTACATTCTAGGCCATTAATAGGTCCTGGTTCTTTTCCTTCATTTCCCCATCAAGTTCACATGTTTTTTATTTGTACATGTGGATCCACCAGAGCACATTGACGAGGTGAATAGTCTGGTAACGTAGAACATTATCTCTAATATCCAATATCTTCACTGGATTCTCATTGTAGGAAATATCATTCTTCAATTATACCAACTCTTAAAAGAGTACATGTTAAGGGTATGGCATGTACATCCTTAAGAGGGATACATGTTAGACATCGTGTAAATTGGACATTCTAGGTGTAATTTCTTGTCGATATGGAATAAATAAAACATGATTTAGGATATCAAAGGGGTCAATGTACCTGGGGATTAGCTTCGCTTTATTACCAAACATCATGACCTTCTTCTATAGAAATATTAGTAGAAATACAATGTCCCCAAATTTGACATCAAGGTCTCATTGATAGTTGTTTACATAATTTTTTTTGTCAACTTGGGGGGTTCTTTTATATGATGTTGAATGGGTTTCACCTTCTCCACCATTTCATAGACCATTTCAGGTCATAATAGTTTATTCTTGTTTACTTCATCCCAAAACAATAGTGTTCTTCACCTTTTCCCATAAAGGGATTCGTATGGTGTCATTCGGATGATCGAGTGGAAACTGTTGTTTTAGGATAATTCAACCAATTGAAGATATTGGTCCCAACCCCCTTTGAATTCCATTGAACATGCTCTCAACATGTCTTCCTATTTCTAAAGGGTTCACTCAGATTGGCCATCAGTTTTCAAATGATAGGCCATGATGAAGTTTAGTTCTGCCCTTCATAAATTTTGAATACTTTTCAAGAAGTTCGAGGTGAATCTCAATTCTCTATAAGATACAATAGATAGTGGTACTCCAGGAATCCTTACCACTTATTTTATATATATTCGTGCCAGTTGATCCAATGATAATTCCTCTCGAATAATGATACAATGAGTTGTCTTTGTAAGACGATTCACAATAAAATATATATCATTATTTCCTGTGGATGTACTTGGATGTCCAGTGAAAAATTCCATGGTAATGTTCTCACACTTTAATGCTAGTATGGGTAGTGGTTGCATCATCCACTTACTAATTTTACTATCATCCTTCACTTTCTGAAATAGTGGGAACTTTGATGTATATTTAACAATCCCCCTTTTCATATTGTCCCATGAAATGTTTTTTTGGAGATCTTGATACGTTGCTCGCTGGGTGGATAGAAAAGGTTGATCTATGTGCTTTATTCAGAAGATCATTCTTTATATTGGGATCATATGGTACACATAATCATGATCTAAATCTTCCAACTCCTTCCTCATCGATCTTTAACTGTGTATATTTCCTATTTTGGATAGCTTCCACCATTTTTATAATTTCCACATCTCTTCATTGGGCATCATTTATTTTTCCCATGAGGTATGGTTAAGCAATCAATTTGGAATAGAATGATGATGTTCCTCCCTTAATGATTCACATGTCCATTTATTAGAAATCTAAGATGATCTAATCATTTTCAATTGTTGTCATTCACAAAGATTCCCAAAACCCTTTCAGCATAGAACATTTGTAACCTTGTTTTGCTTACTGGGATGATAGTGGATTAAACAGTCATAATCATTAATTATATCTATCCATATTCATTGGCACAGATTATGCCATTTCTATGTGAATATATATTTGAGATTTTTATGATCATTATATATCCCACACTTCTCCCCATATAGATAATGAAGCCTTATTTTTAATGCAAATATCACAACTGCAAACTCAATATCATGCATAGGATTGTTTAGCTCATGGATTTTCATCTACCTTGAATTTTAGGCTATCACTTTATAATTTTTCACAATCGCATGGCCTAATACCTTCGTGGAAGAATCACTATAAATCAAAAAGAGTTCTCCAATTTTTGGGACTGTGATTACTAGCATAGTGATTAGCCACTTTTTCCACTAACTAAAACAGTCTTCACATTCTTGATTCCAGAAAAACTACACTCTTTTCTATTTTATCATGGTCATTGTGTTTGAAAATCATTAAACACTCTTTAATAATCATTGATAATACTTGACTATACCTAGAAATTTGCGAATATCCATTGCTAATGTTAGACGATGCACCTCTTCATTATCATTTTTCTTGGAAGGGTCCACAGATATCCCTTTACTGGTGATAACATGACACAAGAATGATACTTCCTCCATATATGACACAAATTTACTGTGATTTTCATAATTAATTTCCATCCCAATATTTTTAACACAATATTAAAATGCTCCTCATGTTCCTCCTTGCTCTTGGTGTATATCTGAATATCGTAAATAAGGACTACCAAAAATCATTCAAGGTAATCTCTAAAGACTCTATTAATTAATTCCATGAATATTGATGGATCATTAGTGAGTTATAAGGGAATAACAATGAAATCAAAGTGTCCATACCTATTTCGAAATGTATTCCAAGGAATATCTTCCTTCCTCACCCTTAATTAGTGATTCCCCAATCAAAGGTCCACCTTAGAAAAATAATTGGCCCCGCGATGCTGATTGAACAAGTCATACATCCATGAAAGGGGATACTTGTTCTTTATAATTATTTTATTGAGATCCTTATTTTCCATGAAGTGGCGCGTTTATCTATCCTTCTTCTTGACGAAGTGGACTGGCACACCCCACAGTGAAGCACTCAGGCATATAAAACCCCTCTTCAGATTCTCCTATAACTACTACTTCATCTCCTACATCCCTATGATGGACATCCTATAAGGTGTCTTTGATATTGGTAGATATCCAAGAATAAGGTAAATTGTGAACTCAACCTATTGATCTAGAAGAATACTAGGAAACTCTTTAGATAATACATTAGTGTATTTCCTCATGATGGATATATCTTCAAGCATTATTCTCTCCCTTGTCCTAATCATTTGAGCTAGAAATTCTTGCTCATGAGGAAATAATAACCACCCTTGTGACAATGATTTTAAAGGAGATTAATCTTACTCCTTACACTTCCATCAAATTCAAGGATTCATTGGGGTTTGAAGAGTGATATGACATTCCCATCAGTTGACATTGTCTTTATATAAACATATCCAATACATACCCAATATAACATCAAGAACTACTAATGGAAGTATGAAGATATTTTCTTGGAGGTTCGGTCCACAAACATTTACTAGGGGGAGTTATAAACCATGGATGCCATAATTACCCCATTTTTTGTTCTCACAGGTGTCTTATCCTCCAATTTTTTTTGTTGTGATTGAATAGTTAAACTAAACATGCTTGATATGAAATAATGCATAGAACTAGAATCCAATAGTATATTCACTATTCTAGAATAAATAACTAGTGTACCTTTCACCACATTTTTTCTATGCTCCACATCAGTTTTAGTGATATCATAATACATTCCTTGTTTGCTTGGAGTTTGTTGTTGATTTCATCTGGCAACCCTCTTCTTTGGGAAATTTTTCACATAATTCCTAGGATCCTTGTAGTTATAACACTACACTACATGTTGAGTATTGATCTGAACCTTCCATTATTAATCAAAATCAGTGGGAATCTTCATATAACTTTAGCACTGTTTAGCCATATGTCTCATTCTTCCACATTTGAAGCAATTCTTGGTTCACTTTAGACAGTTCCCAAGATTCTTCTTCCCATAACAATTACAAGTGGGAATTTCGGGCTCTATTTCATAATGGTATTTTTTGTTGAACAACCCATGTTTTTCTCTATTTTACGCTTCCTTTAATCATGCCCATGAGACCCCTAAGAGTTTCCAATCTCTATTTCAACCTTGAGGGAACAAAGAAATAACTTCTCATAACAATTGAAGTCATGAATCACCAACGCTTTCGGTAGACTCGACTTTAGACAACTAAAGAAGAAATCCACCTTGATTTTGTTGTTCATTACAATGCTCAGGGTGTACCTTGCATGCCTTGTAATGATTGCTTCATATTCCCTAATGAAATCATCTTAATTTTTCTTGAGACTGAGGAACATTCATTCCATCTTGAGACAAAGGGTTCGAGGAAAATATTTTATAAAAAACATCCTCTTCATTTCCTCATAATACATGGGATCAATTTCCTCTTGGGACATTTTATTTTTTATCAGTATCCACCATTGACCAGCTTCCCCATCAAAATGATAGACAACCAGTACAAATTATCCTCTTCTGAGAACTGGAGGATGGAAAATATATTTTCAATAGAGTTAATCCAAAGATCTGTGAGGAGGGGACTAGAAGATCCACTAAACATGGGAGGCCTTTTCTGCATTATGCATTCTACAAAAACTTGATCTTTCCTTGGAGTAGGAGGGTGTTTGACATGATTCATGTTTTCATTCATAACATGAGCCATCTAAGCTAGTACTATCATGAATTTTTGATCACCCGTTCGCTTCATATCAAGAATACCATTAGGGAAATTTTATCATTTCCTATCACATTGGACATTGGAATGTTTTCTTCTATTTCGCACTATTAAATAAAAAAATTACATTCAATTATAGGGCTTGTCATCTTTTTTATTTAACATAAAAAAGAAAAAATTTGAATGTAAAAGGAAAAACTTATAAAGGAGAAGTATATCCTAACTTGTGATTCATATGGTTTAAATCTAGGTTATACTTGATCTTTTTATTAACATATATTCTTATGGGATTTTTGTAATCACGTAATAATGGTTTATACTATGATCATGAATTTACCAAATCATGTCCCCCTGAAGTGTCAAACCAAGAGTGCAGCAAGGACAATTTTCATGTACAAGGATGCCCCAGGTCCGGCCCGAAACTCTTTTCTCGAGTATTCACTCCTAGTTACCTCTATTCTAGAGCCACCTCTAACTGTTTATATCTATACATGAATGTATTTTCTTGACAAACCTTCTACTCTATACATACCAAAATTTAGGGATGTTTTCTTATAATTAGTATAATACTTAAGGTTATAATAAGGTTCTCTATTCCCAATCCACCAAAATAACTATACCATCTTTTGATGAAAACTATAGAGACCCTAACCTTTTTCATATAACATTTCATGTTTTTAATCATAGTTATACATCAGAGTACAAGCCATGGATCGTAGAGTCTAGTTTCTAGGAAGACTAGGTAAACAATCCAACCATATAGAAACAAATTTTTATAAAATTTTCATAATGAGCTCCTATCATCCATTTTTCTCATACAAACCCATAGGATAACTAGGAGATAAGATTAAAAAATTGATGAGCTAAAATCTATGTAATTTAATAACAATAATAACAATGCCTTACCACATGGGATAAAAGGCATGACATAATAATAAAAAAAAGTCATGTAACATATGGAATCATGACTTGTAAACATAAGGACAAATGAATATAGAGTCCTAGAAATGTTTCAAAAACATAAAACATAACTTTAGTGCATTTCAAGGCTAACCACCAAGATCATTTCATATAGTATCATAAGTGTAGGCTAACCGCCACGACCGTCAACTGTAACATCTCAGGAGACTTAACATTACCCAATACATTGGGGAGATATATGAGTGCACCCATATTAGAATTTCATGAATATATTTTCCACATAATTAATTTTTGATTATGAATCTTATATAATAATAAGGGTTACCCAGATAATGAATTGGGTAGCACAACCATGACATAAAGCATAACAAATGGGTGTATCATAAAAGTGTCCCTGAAAGAAAGGAACTAAAATTGACATGGAAATTAATTTGGGAAAATATTCTTGTATCCTGGTATGTTATGTAAATTAGAAGTGAAAACTTGTAAGAAAATAATTTAAGAAATTTTTTCATTAAAACATTTTTGGGAGGATTTAAGGAAAACACAATAGAGACTTTAAAATAGAAATGGGAAAAATAAATTATAAAAAATATGAAGTGAACCCACAATGATTTCATAAAAATATAGACTGATTTTATAAATACAATGGCGTCTTAAATTATTAGATAGGGTTTACTTTAAATCATGAATGAATTTGGGATGTTCCCATAAAATGGGTGTGTTTATCGGAAAGTAATGAGGAGTGAATCACTTAAAAAAATGATCCCAAAAAAAGAATGATGGATGGGTCTTGAGAAATTATTTCCGTACATGTACACATATTTTAGAAGATTCAAATATGTATATAATATAACTTCATGATGGTATAAATAATGAGATGGTAACAAAAAGGAATAATTGAGATTTGGGTAGTATTCCATACAGATTATCAGAATGTTGTCAGGTGTACTTATGAGGGATTTATGTGAGAGAAAGGGGTTTATCATCAGTTAAACATCACAAGCGAAGTATAGGATATGTAATAAATCATACCCCATCATTAGGTATTACACATAAAATGGCATACCATATAGACATTCTTGATTAAAAGTGAAATAAAGAGGATCCCTTACCTTAAATCTGATAGTAATCTTTTCTTGAACGTAATGACCTGAATAATAAAATTATTTCCATTAATTAATAATTCCAAAAAAAATTCTATATGTAAAATATTTATTATAACTGTTTTATATTCATTTATAACGATTTTTATTTGTTATTATGTTCAATTTCATTGTGCGGGTCTGTTTGCTTGCTTGGTTTTAATGATCGGTTCATCTTTAGATAAAAATGTATGATGACTGTGTATTTCCAGAATTGAAGTTATATTTTATTATTGAACATCCATAAGGTTAAATCTTTAAAAATTTCATTTTTTCATGGACTGAATTTGATTCATTATATTAAACTTCAGTGATAACCTTTGTGGATAATTGGTGGTTTCTGACAACAAATAACACTTGTTGTTTTAGAAACTAATACCATGTGAACAAAAGGATTTTAGAACCATAGACGAGGAATAATACAAATATAAAGTATTTTTTCAACCATGGAATGGGATTCATGACATGAATTGATGAAATTAATTAAAATTTAAAATCCATCGTCCTTAAATGCAGTAAATTAACACATCTCCAATTGTGTCTTTACTGCAAAAATAAAATAATGGTAAATGAGTGATGATAGTAAATTATTCCATTTTCAAAACAAAATTTCAGTAGATTTATGTTAATGTATTTTTAATAATATTTGTATGAGGATATATAAGGATATAAAATAAAACAAAAGAACATTAAAAGAAAAAGAACAAAAACAAATGAGGAATTTACCTCTTGATTCAATATTCCGAGAGAGCCTCTTAAGGGGGTGGGATTTTTTATTTTGAGGAGACCAAGGGCTATTAGATGTGGGGGGATATTGAGGAGGGATTTGGGTAGAATATATTGTTGGAAAAAGGCTTTAGATGAGTGAATAGAATATGTAAGGAGGGAGGTATTTATAGTGGAGGAGAGGAGAGTTTTCATAACATTATAATAACTAGTTTATTATTTTTCCATAATAAAAGAAATAGTGATGATTAAATGAGAAAAAATAATAATAAGAGCATGCGAGTTCTTGATTTGGGTGATTTCATCAATTATTATGTTCGGAATAGAAGATTAAAATTATAATTTATTTATACAGAAAACTAATGTATTTTATTATTCACCAAAAAATTTGTGTATTCTAGAAAAAACCAGAAATATCACCCTAACCATTATTTTATGTCTAGAATAAATAAATTCAACTCAATTTTTCAAAAATAATATTAAAAATATGATTAATTTAATTTTTAATTAAAAAAATAATTTACACAAAAAACAATAATTTTAAAACAATAATGTTCTTATCCCTAGATACAGGGATATTGTACTTAAACATGAATCATATTTATATACTATCATAGGTAAGGTTAATATTCATTACGGTATGTCACTATTCATAATGGAAAAATTAAAATTCAAAAGGGTATTTTACTGTTAAAAATATTTTTGGTCATATTAGACTTCAAATAGGTTACTGATCACAACCGTATACGCCATATTTTAGAAATTCAAATCAAAAATGTTACAAACATATGTTTAAAGGTCACATTTCACATAGTAGTTAATTTTCATGTTATTTTATGTGATTATGTGAAATAACTATAAGAAAGAGATTTCCATTGAAAATCATGGGTCATCAAATACTTTTCACTAACCCAATTATATCTCAACTCTGAATGTGAGTGGGATCAGGGAGATACTTTCTAAGTTTAGACATGTTGAAAAGATCATCAATACCCATTAACTAAACAAGAAATTTGTACCGATCAACAACCCATATGAGATTCCAAGTGACATCAAATGGTCCAACATATCTCAGAGCCAGTATTCAATATTTTCCAAGTCAATAATGACTCATTCGAGGAGAAAAATTCAAGGAAAACCATTAATTAATAGAAAAATATAGAGGGAAATTTCTCTGAACAATGTATGATTTCTAGAGACTATGTGTTGTAACAAGATGTCAATGTACATTTTCAATCTTCACAGATATCTTATGAACCAAACATGGTCCAACCAAAGCTTCTTCACCCACAACAAAGAGATAATCTTCACATGAAACGACACAATTCCTCAAATGGATCTAGTATAATTAATGATTGATAACTATTTTTGTAAAAAAACTCAACCAGTCCTTGATAGAAATCCCATGATCAACTGAAGTCAATAACATAGGTATGAAGCATATCTTCTAAGATCTGAATTACTTTCATTGTCCAACCTTATGTCTATGGATGTTAAGTTGTGATCAACATGAACTAAGATCACATTACCTCTTGGAGACATCTCTATAACCTCAAGAAAAGCTAGTTTCCCTATCCAAAATAATGGAAGAAGGACTCCTATGTAACCTCAAAATTTATTTTACATAAAACCCTTCCAGATCAGCAACCATAGTGGTATCCTTTGTCAGAATGAAAATATTTGACTTCCTAAAACAGTCAATGACCACCCATATATCATTCATCCATCATAGAGTCTATGGTAATTCAACAAAAAAATCCATGGATACCACATCCCATTTCTAGATCGATATTGGAAGATGATAATTAAGACCAGAGGGTTTAAAGTACTCTTAGTGATTCAATTGGAATGTGTAACAGTGAGACAAATAAGAAAAAGATTCATATGTGACATCCAATTTTTCGTTCTAGATGAAAATTTATAGGGTAATTTAAAATTTTCCCGTATGATGGAAAGGTCATTTTTAAAACTGATTTTAAACACCGTTATTCCGAGAGATGACATTATAATATATCTTTTAATGAAATTGATATAAAATAATTACAATTTAAATAAAAATAATGTAAACATGGGAATGTTCTAATAGTAATAATAATAATGATAATATAATAACAATTATTAATAATAATATTATTATTTTATTTATGTTTTTTGAGAAAAAAATACAACTGGTATTCCTCTTCCTTTCCCCCTCCAGGTTTCATAACCCACTTCCCTCTTCTTAATGAGGCATGACACACCCCCTCTCCCCAGCTCCCTCTCTGATTTCCATCTCCACCAGTTTTCCTCCTGATTTTTATTCGAGCCATCATAGTAAGACTTACTCTCCATTATCCTCTATATTTATTTCCAATATTCGGTCTCCCTATCACCGAATATAGATCGACTAAAACTAGTGTTTATGAATAATATGTTTATTTGTTGTTTCATTCTATTTAGGTTGTTGCGAATGGTCCATAGGGACTCCCTTGTAGGTGTTTCGGCTACCACAACCGATGTTGAGGTAGTTCGGGACATTTTGGTTCACCGCCAATTTTTGGGGTATGGTTTTTCATCTATTTTTATTTTAAATCAATTATAATTTGGTTATTTTGTTATTTATGAGTTTCTTTTAATTAATTTGTGGTACTTTTTTTTTTCATTGATTTGGAGTTCATATTGATGGTATAGTGAGTTTTTTCTAGCTTTGAGGATGCGTACACATGTAATTATGTTTGTATAAATATATATATATATATATCCTCCATGTATGTATTCACTCATGGTGTAGAGAATACAATAATTTTGTTGAGGTATATATATATGGGGGTATGTGAATGCATATGTGGAGGAGTCCCATGTGTTCACAACCAATCTATCCAGTGAAAAATAGTACTAAATTTGTTCCGTTGAGGAAGGATCCCTATGAGGTCCATTTAATTTAATATTATATTAAATTAGTCGGTTCCCTAACATCATTAATATATTTATTTATGCGAATTGATTTTTATAATAAGTCTTTAGTTAGGATAAATGTTTATTGATAAAATTATCATGGTTTTATAAAAAAACACCTCCAACAGAGGTGCTTTGTCTATGAAAACTCAGAGTTATAGTTTATTTTTTTTATTACACCAAATTGTTTCTTATTTTCTTTCTTATTTGTTAATTCCTTTTCTAGATTTATGGAATGATTCTAGATGTTATTTATTTTTTATTTCTATGTGGCTTTCCATTCATTAAAAAATGATAGATGAGCCAAAGAACCTCTAAAATACATGGCTGAACATTTAATTAAATTTAGATGTGTTGGGTATCTATACTTTTCCCATTACATCTTTTCTTATTTCATGTTGGGTCATTGTGACACATGCCAATACCAATCAGTAATGCCTTTCTTTCACTTATTAATTTGTTTGATTTGTTCTATCATGTCCATTGTGAACTTCACTTATAGAGAAACCCAGTTGGGGTGTTCTCCTTGCCTCTTAGTCAACACTTTGGGTGTTCCCAACCTAAATGGATATTTTTTATAATTACTTGAGTTGTGTTTAACCTTTGGGTCAATATTTGGTACCATGTCCTAATATCCAATATTTAAAACATGATATAAAAATCGTTATTGAACTATGCAATGGGCCTTTGACATTGAATATGCCTAGATTTTATTGATTATCCTTGTGCACACTCTAATATATGAGGTAATAGACTCCCCAAATACACACCCTAGTTTCTCACTACTATTTAGTAACCTCTGGTGTTTTGGGAAATGCACTTGAATTCATTTGGAGAATGGTCTGGGTTTTGGTTTTAGTGGTAATCCATACCGAGATAATAGGGAAATAGAATAATCTACCAAAAAAATTACTAGATTTAAAATGAGAATTGAACTATGTACTAGGCATTTGACAATATTTATTCCTAGTTCTTGTTGTTTTCACTTGTTCATATTCTTCTGTATGTATATTTTTTTTCAATGTGGATTTTCTTGGTTTCATAAAATACATGTTCATCCTTGATAGCTTGAGACCTTGAGATTTCATTGATGACATATTTTTGAAGGCATGATAATGCAAAATGACTCCTATTTCAATAAAATTTTAGACATTATTACATGTTCTTATGAAACTTTCTCAAGCCATTATTATGTTTATTGCTTCTTAACTATTGATCTTTCTTAGATCATTCAGTTAATTTGTGCTAAATACTTTACAAGATGTTGATGCAATGGATTGTTTTACATGATAGCTTGAATATCTTATGGCTCACGTTGCTTGTTTCATAGAATGATTTACGTATAATATTTCCATGTGATATATGTAATGATGTTTTCCTTGTAATGTTATTTGGTATCTATGGTTCCCTTGATATAGACCAGGTGAGAATATGGGTTCCATATTAAGGACTCATGCATGGACTCCTGTGATATGGTGGTTATACCATGATTCTCTAGGGAAGTGGTGTTTTAGAATCGCCAGGAAAGAGATTCCATGGGATTTTTGTTATACTATTTGGTGATACTAGTTCCATAATGGGAAAATAAGGATGAGCCTATTGGTAACATGAATACTCCAATCCTAGAGTGATACTCGGTCCCTTACGTGTGGTAACTGAGACATACTTAGGGTCTCCATTAATTGACTGATACTATGACCTTCAAAAGGATCACCATGGATCGCCTCAATGGCATTAGATATTTTGAAGGTATGTACTGTAGGGATACATTAGGGATGGGATCAGACATCGTTACTAGATTAGATTTATTGATTTAACTGAATTGATTGATTGTATTTGTAAATTTCTAGTGGTATACTTTTTTATTCTTTTTATATTATAGAATGCACTTGTGACTTTTCTATCATTCTTATTAGAATACATAAATGATGACATGGGAATTAGACCCCAAGACTAAGAACAAGCATAGAGGGGAACCCATTGAGATTACATGTGACTTTTGGCATCGATACCCATATTATGATTGCATAGGTTCCTCCTTTATAATTTATAGATTAGGCCAAAGAAAGTAGTATGGGACGATTGTCTATTTACAAACCCGAAACACGATTTTATTATTAATTTTCATCACTCTACATTTATCTTATACAGAAAAATTCATAATATATATTTCATTGTTTGGATTGGGCTAGACATCGTGGGTACCTACCTACAAAGGTTTATATATCAGACCCTGAACATGTACCCTTGCTACCCGAGAACACCTTATATTTGTTGGATAGGGGTTGATCTTTGTATAGATTGTACCTAAGAGTTTGGAGAAACTTACCGAGACAAATCCAGGGATGCTTATGGGGATCGATGTGGGATTTTTTTTTCATTTCATTACTATGGAATTGTCTTTTAATTCATGCTATATTATTTAGTACTTTAAGTTATGTATCGTCACTATGTAAGGAATTCATCTATTGTATTATATGGCATATTCCATATTTATTAAATTGTTAATTATTTTCTTCCATTATTTTTTAAATTATGTATTATTGTTTGTGCTAATACATGTTCTTTTTATACTTTTTCTATCTATTATGTATTGTTAATCATTATTCATACTCTGATCTATGAGGGAATAATATACCCATAGACACACCCAAGTCCCTCTCTACTAGTCAGCAGCCTCTGCTGTTTGAGGAGATTCACTTCATGTCATGTGGTGACCAATCTGACAACCTTTTTTGTTGGTTAGTCATGTTGGTACCTTATATCATGCTTCATACCTATCCACTATAATTTCTATCTCATGTCATAATACATCTTCTATTCTTATGGATGAATGCAACATTAAGATATGTGACAATTAAACAAGATTGAACTCATAGATTATGGGACAAAAACAAGATTTATAATGTATAATATACCATCTAAACAATGAGAGAATCCAAAAATGGTATATCCAACAAAAAAGATTTATTGAACTTTACTAAACTCATAATGTTGATGCTAAATATGAAAAATAGAAACTACGAGAGATAATAATAACTCAAAACTTGTCAGAACCATAAATGAAAAAACCTCCTAAGCTTCCAAGTGATACTGAGTGAATAACCCCATAAGAATATACTCCTCCTTCGATTCCAGAACAGACTCTATTGGTACATTATAAATAATATAATATTCAATGATTTTTCCCTTTATCTGGGTGTTGGAGATATCAAATTAAAAATTTTTCAGGTACTGTAAAAATTTTCTGAATATTAGATTTATTTCCTTTTTAGAAAAGATATTACTAAAACTCTTACAGTCAGAGAAGACGGTGAACCTTTCTTAAAAATGATACTTCCAACAAAATTTAAGCATAAGAATAACTATAGTAATATCTAAATCCTGAGTATTGTAATTCTTCTAATGAGACCACAAATGATTATAGTAGTAAGCTACCAAATGGTCATAATGTATAAGCTCACAATCCAAAATAGAACAAAAAGCATCTCAAAACACCACATACCCCTTACTGGGATCCGGTAGGATCAGAGCAGAAGATGATTCTATAAGTTATTTTTGTTAATCTAAAGAATACTGACACATCACATCACATGCGAATTTCACCACATTACATGTAAGAGTAGTAAAAGGTGATGTCATCTTTGGGAAATGCTTAACAAACTATTCTTTGTATCTAGAAAGACCAGTGAATCTTTGTCTCTCAATGACATTTTGTGGTACCTTCCATAACCAACCAACCTTCACATTCTCTTGATCGACTGATAATCTAGGTTCCAAAATCATACAACCTTATAAGTTAATTTATTCAATGCATAAACTACACTATCAAATCATTCCATATGAATATATAATTATCATAAATTACAAAACAAAACTTTGATGGTGCTCGTACTCATGCTCAAATTTTGAATAATTTATAAATTCATCCATGAACATTACCACATAACTTTCATGATATTGAAAGAATATATGATTCATTAAATCTATAAAACTATTGGTGTGTTAGTTTAACCAAAAGGAATCACAAGATATTCATAATGGACATATGAACTCCCAAAAGTTTTCTATGGTATATCAGATTCTCAAACTATTTGATTTTTATAACATGATTGGAGATCAGTCTTCGAGAACCACTATCCCACATTGGGAAACATATAATTGTTCTTACTCATTACCTATTTCAAATTCCAATAGTCTACACCCAAAAAAAGTGAACCATATTCCTTCTTGGAAAAGAGAATAGGGTCTGCCCAAGGTGAAACACTAGGGAGAAAAAAACCTTCCTCTAATATGTCATCCAACTTAATGTTGATCACTTTCAGCTCTATGAATTCCATATGGTAAGAAAGAATCGACATTGGTTGCATTCCTGGAACTAGTTCAATCATAAAATACACTTCCTTCTCTAGAGGATGACCAAATAAACTATTTGGGAAAAAAATCCGAAATGTCCACAACAATAACGGGAAGATCAACACTATATGAAACATCATCAGGCTCAATCAAAATGGTAGGGAACAAACACCCATGATCTTTCTGAAATTACCCTTCCCAACCTGATCTTGGGTCCCACTCCTCTTGAAACACACGAGAGATCTCATCGGCATCAACAAAAAAACACACCTATGATAACAATAAACCTTACCTCGATGAGATAAAAGACAAACTATATTGATAATGAAACAAAATAAATCTAGATCTAGAATATGAAAAACCCAGACCAACTCTGTATTGGGCATCATCAATGAATAATTTCATTGTTATCCTTGAACAATATTTTTAATGAGAGTTGTTTCTAACTAAATTACAAATAGATTAATTTCCATTGGAAGATTACGAATATTAAAAAATCGTATAGATATAAATATGTGGCAGACACCAAAATAAAATAAAAATTATATATGGAAGATGCAATATGGGGAGTACCACTCACTGTTGTCATACCTAAATCAAATTTCACTAGAAACTCATCTATGGTGTAAAAGTTTTTCACTCATGAGGCTTGTGGTTGGAACCCTATAGTTCATGATGCATCTAACATCACCATAGTAGACTTTGGAGCTAATGAAACCTGACTATAATTAGGCTTAGTCATATCCTGACTGAAATTCTATAAATAACCAACATGTCCACAAATATGACACATCTTAATGAGAATAGAAAACATTTTTGGTGTGTCCAAACATGCCACATTAATAGCAGGTTATAGGAACTCTTCTATACATAGTATATGGGGTGAGGAGGCTCACTGTTGATACACACCACCACAACATCTGTGATGATCCTACTACTTCCTCTTATTCACATTCACACCTATGAAAATACCACTCTATGGAAGTAAAGTGTTGGAAAACCCAACCTTTACCACCATTTTCATTTCAATTATCAATGTTCTTTCTACTGCCTTCCATAGGTAGAAATTTTCAACATAAACCCACATAATTTGATATATAGTTGAAAACCTTGTAGGTATTTCTATTCATTCAACTGGTCATTCATCACTACTTTCCGAAAAAAAAACAGACATGATTATAAATCTGGTTGGTGTATTCCAACACCAAATGCTCTCCATTTTATAAATATAGGATCTCCATAGACTTATCAATTTTAAATGAATATGATAGAAACTGCTAAATGAACAGGGTTTTTGAAAACTATCCAATCTAACTCCACGTGTCTATTTACCTAGACTATAGAATCCCAGCATGGCATGCTGGATGTCTCGATCCATAATGCTTCACACATCACTATAAAATTCTCAGGTGTCTACTGGAAGTCAAAGATTTATTAGATCCTATCTATCCAACCCCCAACTCAATAGGTTCAATCATTCCAATATTGGATGGTGGATTTTATAACAAGATATCCAAAAATCAATATCTTTCTCTCCTCCAGCTCCTAGATGTTCCTCAACAACATCATTGTAAACTTGTGGATCATTCTGATTGATAGCACATAATACTCATTTGATTATACTGATGGTATTCTAATCGATAGGTAGATTCCCTTATATAGAATTAGCTACACCTTCCAGAGGAACTTGTGGAAGATGTTTCTGAGGCATACTATTGAATACTGAAAAAAATGATCAGAAAATATTAAAAATATTAGATCAAACCATAAAACCCATAAGAAAAAACTAACATTTAAACCCAACACAAACACTAGTGAAATGTAACCCAATTTTCCCTAGAAACATGAGTATTGTTATGACAAGAGCTATCCAAGAACAAATAACAACATATATCTCAAGCACTGACAATCCTATCATTAGTCTAATAGATTTACTAGTACAAGGACACTTAAGGACAAACATGCTCTCTGATATAAAATTGTTATGATCCAAACCATGTTACACTCAAAACAATCCCTCAACCCATTCTATCACATACATAAAGGGAATTTCCTATCCCCCTAGGATGGGGAGAAGAACA
Organism: Viscum album; assembly: GCA_963277665.1. NCBI lineage: Eukaryota > Viridiplantae > Streptophyta > Magnoliopsida > Santalales > Viscaceae > Viscum > Viscum album. The sequence goes on along the minus strand of OY728141.1, from coordinate 1,047,431,606 downwards.
TGTGCAACAAACAATAAACCATAGAAAACGATTTCACCCAACCTGAAACCAACACAAAGAAAATATTTACACAAAGAAGAAAGAAAAAGTTCAATCCTAATAAATATATGCCACAAATTGTTAATGAATGTGTGAATAAAACAACTTCCAAAGTATCCAATTCTCTAAGAGACATGTCCATTAACAATGAAGTAAAAACAAATAGCTACAAAAAAAATTGGAATTGACAAACCCCGACCATCTCACCAATAAATATCCCACCTACCAGACAAGGAAAATATCTACCTCAATGTGTCATCTTTCCTTTCCCAAAAATGGAATACATAAAATGGTCTATGAACCACTGTAGAGGTGGATAGGGTGTGATTTAACGGGCTCAATAGGATCTCACCTAGGTTTTCCATAACAAGTATCTAGAGAACAATTCTTGTATACTCAATTTAAATAAAACCTTACATGACAGGCATTAAATATGTTTTATAGAAAACATGATAAACATTTCAATATTATCATAATTCTAAAATAAAAGCAGATATATCAATTGCCAACCACATTTTATAAAAAAATGCATTGTAAGAATCAATGTGCATATCAAAGATCAAATGTTCCAAATCAATGCAATATAAAACTACACCAGTAGCACATGAATCACGATACTAAGGGATTACAATAGGTAAGGAAGCAAACTAATCATACCCATTAATTTATTAACAGTACACTAATGTCTCTAAAGCCAATAATCTACACTATATGACCAAGGAGATACTCAATAAATTTAAATACCAACATAACATTCATACATATGGAAAATTAAGTACACTCTATGATAAGATGAACACCCCATAAAGTGATCCCCCACAATGGGAGATGACCGTAAGCTGAAGATTCTACATAGTACCAACATTATCTCATTTTCTCAATTTCACAGTCATTTCAATGTTTATAAAGTATATTAAAAACCATTTCACACAACCATTTTAAATTCTTTGAAAATATCACCTTTCATTCCATTTATAAAAAAACCAGGAATCCCACTTTGATTCAAAATCTCTTTCTAACACACAGAATAAATCATTCCAATTTCATACCAAATATTTAAACCCGTTTATATGAATTGAAAAATATATTTTTCAAACATAGTCTAGAAAAAAACCACTTATCTTTGAATTCCGGTCGCAGAAACCCACAATAGGATCCACCGACAATGAAAACCCAACAACGTCTTCGAAGGCCCTATAATCCATTCCACACATATTAAGACTGATTAAATTTAAAAATATGGTCTTTATAGAATAATAAACACCACAAAACTAAATAAAGATTGATTGTATCCCCATGACCAATAAAGGAATGAACTCTGCAATGAGATCACATAATAGATCTTGAAGAAGACAAGATGAAGCACAATATTAGACCAATAGATTTGATAACTCAACCTAAGGGTTCTACCATAATCTTGGAAAAAGAAGAAGATGAATGAAAACTTACTCGAAGAGACACACCACAATCAAAGAATGTGGAATAGATCGATCTAAAAGGAATAGAGTCTCCTAAAATAATTGAAAATGAGAATTTGTTTGAAATAAATGAAAAAGTTGCATCTGAATGGTCACCCAAAACAAGAATGGGACCCTAAAAATAACTACCCTAGACACAGTGTATAATTTCAATACAATCCATAAATCCCACGGTGTTTATTTAGGATAATAAATCCATCCACTCAAATTAAAAATAAGTTGTCTAAAACATTCATGGCGTGTAACATCTCTTCACATCATGTATCCTTTCACAATGTGAATCTATTCATGACATTTACCAAGTAACAATTACGTGATGTGTAACCTTGTTACATGACATGAAAATCACTTCCAGCATACCGAAAATCTAGTTAATTTCAAGAGTCCAACAATTTTGTGATTGTGTCCTTATAAGAATCCTTCAAATTCATTCTCAATCATCTATTTACAAAGAGAAATTGGATAACCATGACATGGTCAAAGAAATTCCAAATAGAACAATAACGTGATGTTATATAAATGGTATTAATGGATTACCATGATTTATAGTTTTGAAATATTCCCATAAATATTGAATAAATTTCGTAAATATATCATTTTATTAGGTTTTTAAAAATTCAAAAAATATGATTTACCCATACATTTTTGGCTATGTAATGATAATTGAGGTATTAACTTTATGAGTATTGATTATTTAAAGTTAAATTTTCTATTACATACATGTGGGGTTTCATATAATGGTTATATTATAATTACATATTTAACACCCCGAGCATCCACGATACGCTTCTCTTTCAATAATGAAATAGCTTGCATTGTACACAAGTTCGAAATTCAAACACACAGTGGCCAATCAAAATAGCCATTATGAATATTAATACCAAATTTTTGAAATTATATATATTTTATATTTCAAAATGGACTTCATTTTTGGATTCTGAATATCAAAATTAGCCTATGTTGAATTTTTGGTATTTTTCTGAGAACTTCCAATTTTTTATGAATAGTGAAAAATACTTAAAAACAACTTTTTTAATAAAAATAATTTATAGTGATAAATTATTATATTGAGTGGTTTTAAAGTATAATTAGAATATATTCTTACCGTTTTATCCAATGGTGGTCATTATAATTAATTTCAATTTGAAATTGGACATAAACAATTGTCAATCTTTTGATATATATTGTTTTTTAAAAACACACTATTTGTTGTGACAACGGGAATTAATTATAAAATTAATTAATGCACCTTATATGTTTTGAATTTTTTAAAATAGACCTCAATTTAGAATTCAGAATATCAATTATAGCTTAGGGTAAAATTTTGGCATTGTTTTGAAAAACATCAATTTTTGATGAATAACGAAACCACTAAGTGGTAGTTAAAAAACTGATTTTTCATTTAAATGAAACATTACCACTTCATTGATTTGATTTTAAAAAATCCGGCATTCATGGTTGTCATTAGGAAGTAAAATGTGGTTCAATGGGATAAAAATTATTTTGGTGAATAGTAACGTTTAAGTTCTATTAATCGCGATTAAAGGTAATTAGTGAAATTTATGTTAAAAATGATATTATAAAAATATTAAAATACCCTTAAACATGTCCTACCCTTATTGGATGAGTCATGGATGAAAAAGACAATCTATGGGTCAACTTGGGGACCCCATGGAGCCACTTGGGTAAGAAAAGGACATTAATAACTTTTTATTTAAAGTAAAAATAAAATTGTCACAAACATGTGTTCTTTTACTAAAACAATTATTACATGGGGTTATATAAGTTAACTTTTCGACTATAAATATTCATTATAAAGAAAAAAATATTTCCTACATCATGATATTTTTTTTATAATTTTTAGACATTATATAAATTAAATTTTTTATGACACCATGATGATGCAGCGATTACCTCATTAATTAACGATTTAAATAAAATGAAAATATAATGACAAATCTAAGACTTACACTTGTCAAAAACCTCTTGTATGAGTATATTTCGAACCCATATCACCTTAGACACGAAATATGTATGTTTGGGACCTTAATATCCGAAACTAATTATATAATAAAGTAACATTTCATGACATCCAAGATTTCCCTCCTCTCCTCTTATAAAAGGCCCCCACCACTACCAACTTATTCACACCTTCCAAGACATTTTCCTCGAACAACCTCTACCCAAATACTCTCTCAAATTCCCTCTATTACTCCCAGAAGCCACACTTTGGGAAGAAGTCTTCCTAATGGAGCCTTTGGCTCAAATCAAAAAGAGTTACCCGATTATAAGGTAATGTCTTCTTTTATGTTCTTTTGTTTTATTTTGCTTCTCCAACCCCCAAAACTATTTTTATTACTTTATTTTGTAAAAACAACAGTATCTTAATTATACTAGTATGTTTTTATGATAATTTTTCGAGCTACACTTACACACACCTCCCTTTAATGGTTAAAGAACATACTGTTTCCGTGGATGGTGAATTACTGCCTCACGAAACTAGGATTGTTCTTTCTTCTCTTAACACCTCTCATGGTGGCCATTATGATGGAACTATATTTATTTATGATATATATTATATTTATTTCCTCTTTATGCTTCTATATTTTACATTTAAAACATATCTTTATGCTTTGCATGTTGTGAAAATGCGATAATTTCATTTGAGGAAGTGCGGACTACAGCCCCCTCAAAGTGATTTGAATTGTTAATGACATATGTGGGACATATAAAGGATGGAGTAAGTGATATTATATAAAATATTATACTGGAATTATAATATAACTTTATATCATTTTGTTTCATTCCATTAAAATACGAAATAGAAATGAAAGTAGCATTCATGCGTACGTACGGCTTACCGTCTCCATGAACGGTGCATTTCATTTCTTACATCTAAATGTTATGTAATATTATAAAGGCATGTATATACTGGATATATATGATATCTAAATCATGAATATAATTATGGATGTAATGGATATTTTACCATATTAACAACATGTAATTATAAGATGTTTATTTTTGACTCATGTACCAAAGATCGACAAAACGACCATTATTAACTTAAATAATTATGTAATGTTCATAACATGGTAATAAGTGATATAAGAGAAATAATGAACTTGAAAAAGGTTTTTAAGAAAGTATAAATTAAATCTAGTTTATCATCCAGGAGATTAATGAACGATCGAGTCAAGTCGGACACGAGGTAAGAGAACTTCTTAACCCAATTTCCGTGCTTTGGGTTAATCTACTACGTTCAAATTATGTCATGATATTATTATGTCATATCTTGTATTTGTAGTTTCATTATGTGTACTTATGGTGAATACACATAATAGATCTATTTTATTTAAAAAAATTATATTTGTAAGGGACTTCGTCTCAATCTCCATTCATTGAGGCATATTTTGTTTTATACACAAATTTATTTTATACGGTGTATAAACCCATTTGAATTTATGTTTATTAAAAAGGAATCTTTTTTATACAAAGAATTTTACTAAACGACAAAAGGGAATGTTATTTTTTTCGTACGTATGCGGCGACAACGAATTCTCCACTGCCGTGACCATTATTTAAATTTCGGCTTCCTCTACAAGCCATAACTTTTTTTTAAATGAAAAATAAATACAATGTTTTAATTTTCCTTTATTTTGGTATGGAAAATAGTTTTGAATGTGTTCTTATTATATCAATGTGTTGTATTGTTATCTTTTAATTAAAATGTGGAAATGTTATGTTTCCTTTATGCATGTTTTATGTGATACGATTATGTTCTGCTTTATGATATGTTTAAACTTATTCATATGAGGAATTAATTGGACTTAATTAGTGACGGGTGGAGCCCGCTATAGCTCCTCGATGCATCGGCAGGTCTCATGAGACAAACTAGTGTCTTGGCACGAGGCCTTGACAAAATAGTATTTGTAGTCTTTGCATGAGGCCTTGGTTACGTGGTTATGATAGTCTGACATTATACATTCCCTCATTATGAAAGTGGTTATTGATATTTCATGTGGTTATTCGACCAGTAGAATATCCAAGTGAATAAGTAAATGGAATTATCTCATTTCACATTTTCCATATTATGTTGAAGTTCAGGTTTAAAAGGCTTTTGTTTTAGTTATACATTATCTTAAATGTTTATGTTTATTTATGAAAGATTCCGCAATATTGTTATCCTTACTGAGCATCTGATCTCACCCCTTTCAATGTTTTAATTTTACCAGGATATGAAGAAGTCTTTTATGAATGACCTGCAGGGATAGTTGGTAGGCGATATGAGTGTGGACTATGGAGACTATGTTATTGTATTTTTTCACTTTATGATATAATGTAATGTTTATGAATTTATCTAGTGTTTCCAAGGATACTAAACTAATCGGTATTTCGAGACTTGATCTTTTTTGATCTTTCCAATGTTACACAATAATGCACCGACTCTGGGTAACTGGGGTCGGGGCATTACAGTTTGTAGCAGAGGTTGTTTAGTACTAACCTTGGAAGATATATTTAGATAAACTATGATTAGATCACATAGACCTAAGATAAAATTTGATGATTAGTACTGAATAAAATCCAAGAATTTTGGTATTATAGAGATTTTGTGAGTTTTCTGAGAAATACATCCCTCTCTGGATACGAGCAGGTAGAGGAGGATCTGGAACAGATGTACCTAGGGGTAAAATCCGAAAACACCGCTATGAGCTAGACTCGAACGGGAACTGGTGCACAATAACGGGCCTTGCTGCACTCTTGGTTACGACACTCCCGGGGGATATGCTTTGGATAATTCTCATTTTTTTACAAACCATTATGAATGGTTTATGAGTATATACTTAATCAAAGAAAAAATTTATTATGATTATGGATTATATCCATAAACCGTTCAATTTTCATTAAATATTTTACAAGTTTGGAATTATTCATTGCAATTCATAATCTAACCTAGTATAGGCTATTGTATTGAAATGGCACCCAGTAGAAGGAATCTGAACTCCATCAATACGTATGCTCCAATGAGTAAGAAGGATCATATATTTCATGTTATTAAGCCAACATTTAGAAGGGAAATAGTCTCCCATTTGTTCTCAATATATAATGAAATAGTATCATATGTTAATAAGATAAGAAATAATTCTCTGAGTCTTGTGGCTTTGAAGGGAAATAATAGAAGAAGAGGATGGAAGAAAGAATGATGGATAAAGGGATGAGGGAAAAGAAGAGTTTTCAAATATGTGATAACTGTGGGAAGAAACACCTTGGAACTTTCCTGAATGGAATGGGAGCTTGTTATAAGTGTGGAGAAAAAGGACACCAAGTGCGTGACTGCAAGGGTAAGAAAAAGGGTTCAAATGTACAATGCTTCATCTTCTAGGAGTGGGTACACTACTCAAACCAATGTCCAAATCATTTTAGTATGCCTCAAATGATGTTATTTGATAATAATTATGTTATGATACTACCACAGATGAGGAGGAATTATTGGAGTTCTTATGTTGTTATTAAAGAATTTTGTCATTTGAGGGTTGTATCAATGATGTACTGGTTATAATAATGGAGTATATAAGGATTGCACTGCAGTACTATTTCATCAAGGACTTGAGATTGTGTGGAACCAAGAAATGTGACTCCACAGTAGGTTAATGTTTTGGAAAATATATGGTTGAGAGAAAGATAAACCATAATATGGTTCTGATACCGAGATAGTGATTTTGGAATAATACATGATTGATTTGGATAAATTATATTGGATATTCATAACATCCTTGAAACTGATTAATGATTTGTATACATTTTTGGATAGAAGGAGTATATATAGTATTCTATAAGGAATAATGGATCATGAATGTAATCAATAAGGATTTATGGTAATTCAGGATGTTTCTGTGTTTTAAAAGAATACATGATGAAGGTGTTCACATGTTGTTACGCGAAAAAAAACGATCTTCATTATATTTAAATTCCTTATAAAATATGGAGTGTGAGTTGGAAAGAAGTATTTTGGATAACTATAAAGGTTGGAATGGATTAAGTTGAACCTTGGATAGTATTTTTTAAGGTTAAAACATTTCTGAATATTATTTTTGTAATATTATAATTTTATAGTTTTAGGAAAAGGACATCCTGTAGGTCAGGGGACAACCCGTTGCGTCGGACAAAGCTGTAGGAATCAAACCCACAACCATAGTGTGACATTACTTTATAAACTACCACTAGCCTATAGTAATTCCCTGGTTATTATAAAATAGTTTTCCTAATCTAAATGGTATGTGTTTATATTTTGAACCTTTTACAATTAGGATAAATATAATATTTTTGAGTTCTATTATCTTTTTGAGTGAATGATGAGTTTGTGGAAGAAATTAGTTATAGGTTGAAACTCTACTTGTCATCCATAAATATATATATACCTATCTCTTATGCTAATAAAAAATTAATTTTTAAACTTTATTAAAGGGATATTAAAACATAAAAATGTGTTATCGTAATACCTTATGTCTTTCTAAACTGATAATATTTTAAATCAACATAGATTGAAGTCTTTGAGGCCCTTGATTTTACAATTTTTTGTGATTGATGACCTCAATCACTCCCTATAAATATTTACGTCTTTTATCCAATTATATGTCTCTAATTTCCACTTATGTTTTCCTTATCGATATCATAATTTGGTGGTGACTTTTTCATTTCCCATTCCCTCTTATTACGGCAAAATTTTATTAACCTTATTTCCGATGTGGGTTTTCCACAAAGGTATTTTCTATTTTCAACCTTTTATTTTCAATGAAAAATTTCATATTGTGAGGATGAAATATATTGAAGGAGGGGAGAAAGTAACACCACGAGCTTCCACGATACGCTTCTCTTTTAATAATGAAATAGCATGCATTGTTCGCAAGTTCGAGATTCTAACACACATTGGCCAATAAAAATAGCCATTATGAATAGTAATATCCACTTTTTAAAATTATATATATTTTATATTTCAAAATGGACTTCATTTTTGGATTTGGAATATCAAAATTAGCCAATGTTGAATTTTTGGTATTTTTTTGAGAACATCCAATTTTTTATGAATAGTGAAAAATAATTAAAAACAACTTTTTTAATCAAAATAATTTATAGTGATAAATTATACTATTGAGTGGTTTTAAAGTATAATTAGAATATATTTGATATATATTATTTCTTAAAAACAATCTATTTGTTGTGACTGCGGGAATTAATTATAAAATTAATTAATGCAACTTATATGTTTGGAATTTTTTAAAATATAAATAATTTTAGAATTCAGAATATCAATTATAGCTTAGGGCAAAATTTTGGCATTGTTCTAAAAACATCAATTTTTGATGAATAGTGAAAGCACTAAGTGGTTGTTAAAAAACTGATTTTTCATTTAAATGAAACATTATCACTTCTGTGATTTGATTTTCAAAAATATGCCATTCATGGTTGTCATTAGAAAGTAAAATTTGGTTCAATGGGATTAACATAATTTTTGGTGAATAATAACATTTAAATTCTATTAATCACGATTAAAGGTAATTATTGATTTTTAAGGTAAAAATGATATTATAAAAATATGAAAATACCCTTAAACATGTCCTACCCTTATTGGATGAGTCATGGAAGACCAATAAAATCCAAGGGTCAACTTGGGGTCCCCATGGAGCCACTTGGGTTAGAAAATGACATTAATAACGTTTTATTTAAAGTAAAAATAAAATTGTCACAAACATGTGTTGTTTTACTAAAACAATTATTACATGGGGTTATATAAGATAACATTTTGACTTTAAATATTCACTGGAAAGCTAAAAATATTTCCTACATCATGATATTTTTTTATAATTTTAATACAATAAATAAATTTAATTCTTTATGACACCATGATGATGCATCGATTACCTCATTAATTAACGATTTAAAAAAAATGAAACAATAATGTACAATATATGACATACACTTTTCCAAAACATATTGTATGAGTATATTTAGAACCCTTATCACCTTATCCTCGATATATATATGTTTGGGACCTCTAAAATCCGAAACTCATTATATAATAAAGTAACATTTCATGACATCCAAGAGTTCCCTCCTCTCCTCTTATAAAAGGCCCCCACCACTACCAACTTATTCACACCTTCCAAGACATTTTACTCGAACAAACTTTACCCAAATACTCTCTCAAATTCCCTCTATTACTCCCAGAAGCCACACTTTGGGAAGAAGTCTTCCCAATGAAGCCTTTGGCTCAAATCAAAAAGAGTTACCCGATTATAAGGTAATGTCTTCTTTTATGTTCTTTTGTTTTATTTTGCTTCTCCAACCCCCTAAACTATTTTTATTCCTTTATTTTGTAACAACAACAATATCTTAATTATTCTAGTATGTTTTTATGATACGTTTTCGAGCTACACTTACACACACCTCCCTTTAATGGTTAAAGAACAAACTGTTTCCGTGGATGGCGAATTACTGCCTCACGAAACTAGGATTGTTCTATCGTCTCTTAACACCTCTCATGGTGGCCATTATGATGGAACTATATTTATTTATGATATATATTATATTTCTTTCCTCTTTATGCTTCTATATTTTACATTTAAAACATATCTTTATGCTTTGCATGATGTGCAAATGCGATAATTTCATTTGAGGAAGTGCGGACTACAGCCCCCTCAAAGTGATTTTAATTGTTAATGACATATGTGGGACATATAAAGGATGGAGTAAGTGATATTATATAAAATATTATACTGGAATTATAATATAACTTTATATCATTTTGTTTCATTCCATTAAAATACGAAATAGAAATGAAAGTAGCATTCATGCGTACGTACGGCTTACCGTCTCCATGAACGGTGCATTTCATTTATTACATCTAAATGTTATGTAATATTATAATGGAATGTATATACTGGATATATATGATATCTACATCATGAATATAATTATGGATGTAATGGATATTTTACCACATTAACAACATGTAATTATAAGATGTTTATTTTTGACTCATGTACCAAAGATCGACAAAACGACCATTATTAACTTAAATAATTATGTAATGTTCATAACATGGTAATAAGTGATATAAGAGAAATAATGAACTTGAAAAAGGTTTTTAAGCAAGTATAAATTGAATCTAGTTTATCATCCAGGAGATTAATGAACAGTCGAGTGAAGTCGGACACGAGGTAAGAGAACTTCTTAACCCAATTTCCGTGCTTTGGGTTAATCTCCTACGTTCAAATTATGTCATGATATTGTTATGTCATATCTTGTATTTTTAGTTTCATTATGTGTACTTATGGTGAATACACATAATAGATCTATTTTATTTAAAAAAATTATATTTGTAAGGGACTTCGTCTCAATCTCCATTCATTGAGGCATATTTTGTTTTATACACAAATTTATTTTATACGGTGTATAAACCCATTTGAATTTATGTTTATTAAAAAGGAATCTTTTTTATACAAAGAATTTCACTAAACGACAAAAGGGAATGTTATTTTTTTCGTACGTATACGGCGACAACGAATTCTCCACCGCCGTGACCATTATTTAAATTTCGGCTTCCTCTACAAGCCATAACTTTTTTTTAAATGAAAAATAAATACAATGTTTTACTTTTCCTTTATTTTGGTATTGAAAATAGTTTTGAATGTGTTTTTATTATATCAATGTGTTGTATTGTTATCTTTTGACTGAAATGTGGAAATGTTATGTTTCCTTTATGCATGTTTTATGTGATACGATTATGTTGTGCTTTATGATATGTTTAAACTTATTCATATGAGGAATTCATTGGACTTAATAAGTGAGGGGTGGATCCCGCTATAGCTCGTCGATGCATCGGCAGGTCTCATGAGACAAACTAGTGTCTTGGCACGAGGCCTTGACAAAATAGTATTTGTAGTCTTTGCATGGGGCCTTGGTTACGTGTTATGATAGTCTGACATTATGCATTCCATCATTATGAAAGTGGTTATTGATATATCATGTGGTTATTCGACCAGTAGAATATCCAAGTGAATAAGTAAATGGAATTATCTCATTTCACATTTTTCATATTATGTTGAAGTTCAGGTTTAAAAGGCTTTTGTTTTAGTTATACATTATCTTAAATGTTTATGTTTATTTATGAAAGCTTCGGCAATATTGTTATCCTTACTGAGCATCTGATCTCACCCCTTTCAATGTTTTAATTTTACCAGGATATGAAGAAGTCTTTTATGAATGACCTGCAGGGATAGTTGGTAGGCGATATGAGTGTGGACTATGGAGACTATGTTATTTTATTTTTTCACTTTATGATATAATGTAATGTTTATGAATTTATCTAGTGTTTCCAAGGATACTAAACTAATCGGTATTTCGAGACTTGATCTTTTGTGATCTTTCCAATGTTACGCAATGATGCACCGACTCTGGGTAACTGGGGTCGGGGCATTACAGTTTGTAGCAGAGGTTGTTTAGTACTAACCTTGGAAGATATATTTAGATAAACTCTGATTAGATCACATAGACCTAAGATAAAATTTGATGATTAGTACATAATAAAATCCAAGAATTTTGGTATTATAGAGATTTTGTGAGTTTTATGAGAAATACATCCCTGTCTGGATACGAGCAGGTAGAGGAGGATCTGGCACAGATGTAACTAGGGGTAAAATCCGAAAACACCGCTATGAGCTAGACTCGAACGGGAACTGGTGCACAACAGCGGGCCTTGCTGCACTCTTGGTTACGACACTCCCGGGGGATATGCTTAGGATAATTCTCATTTTTTTACAAACCATTATGAAGGGTTTATGAGTATATACTTCATCAAATAAAAAATTTATTATGATTATGGATTATATCCATAAACCGTTCAATTTTCATTAAATATTTTACAAGTTTGGAATTATTCATTGCAATTCATAAACTAACATTGTTTAGGCTATTGTATTGAAATGGCACCCAGTAGAAGGAATCTGAACTCCATCAATACGTATGATCCAATGAGTAAGAAGGATCATATATTTCATGTTATTAAGCCAACATTTAGAAGGGAAATAGTCTCCCATTTGTTCTCAATATATAATGAAATAGTATCATGTGTTAATAAGATAAGTAAAGAATTCTCTGAGTCTTGTGGCTTTGAAGGGAAATAATAGAAGAAGAGGATGGAAGAAAGAATGATGGATAAAGGGACGAGGGAAAAGAAGAGTTTTCAAATATGTGATAACTGTGGGAAGAAACACCATGGAACATTCCTGAATGGAATTGGAGCTTGTTATAAGTGTGGAGAAAAAGGACACCAAGTCCGTGACTGCAAGGGTAAGAAAAAGGGTTCAAATGTACAATGCTTCATCTTCCAGGAGTGGGGACACTACTCAAACCAATGTCCAAATCATTTTAGTATGCCTCAAATGATGTTATTGGATAATAATTATGTTATGATACTACCACAGATGAGGAGGAATGATTGGAGTTCTTATGTTGTTATTAAAGAATTTTGTCATTTGAGGGTTGTATCAATGATGTACTGGTTATAATAATGGAGTATATAAGGATTGCACTGCAGTACTATTTCATCAAGGACTTGAGATTGTGTGGAAACAAGAAATGTGACTCCAAAGTAGGTTAATGTTTTGGAAAATATATGGTTGAGAGAAAGATAAACCATAATATGGTTCTGATACCGAGATAGTGATTTTGGAATAATACATGATTGATTTGGATAAATTATATTGGATATTCATAACATCCATGAAACTGATTAATGATTTGTATTCATTTTTGGATAGAAGGAGTATATATAGTATTCTATAAGGAATAATGGATCATGAATGTAATCAATAAGGATTTATGGTAATTCAGGATGTTTCTGTGTTTTAAAAGAATACATGATGAAGGTGTTCACATGTTGTTACGCGAAAAAAAAACGATCTTCATTATATTTAACTTCCTTATAAAATATGGACTGTGAGTTGGACAGAAGTATTTTGGATAACTATAAAGGTTGGAATGGATTAAGTTGAACCTTGGATAGTATTTTTTAAGGTTAAAACATTTCTGAATATTATTTTTGTAATATTATAATTTTATAGTTTTAGGAAAAGGACAACCTGTAGGTCAGGGGATAACCCGTTGCGTCAGACAAAGCTGTAGGAATCAAACCAACAACCATAGCGCGACATTACTTTATTAACTACCACTAGCCTACAGTAATTCCTTGGTTATTACAAAATAGTTTTCCTAATCTAAATGGTATGTGTTAATATTTTGAACCTTTTACAATTAGGATAAATATAATATTTTTGAGTTCCATTATCTTTTTGAGTGAATGATGAGTTTGTGGAAGAAATTAGTTATAGGTTGAAACTCTACTTGTCATGCATAAATATATATATACCTATCTCTTATGCTAATAAAAAATTAATTATTAAACTTTATTAAAGGGATATTAAAACATAAAAATGTGTTATCATAATACCTTATGTCTTGCTAAACTGATAATATTTTAAATCAACATAGATTGAAGTCTTTGAGGCCCTTGCTTTTTCAATTTTTTGTGATTGATGACCTCAATCACTCCCTATAAATATTTACGTCTTTTATCCAATTATATGTCTCTAATTTCCACTTATGTTTTCCTTATCGATATCATAATTTGGTGGTGACTTTTTCATTTCCCATTCCCTCTTATTAAGGAAAAATTTTATTAACCTTATTTCCGATGTGGGTTTTCCACAATGGTATTTTCTATTTTCAACCTTTTATTTTCAATGAAAAATTTCATATTGTGACGATGAAATATATTGAAGGAGGGGAGAAAGTAACACCACGAGCTTCCACGATACGCTTCTCTTTTAATAATGCAATAGCTTGCATTGTTCGCAAGTTTGAGATTGTAACACACATTGGCCAATCAAAATAGCCATTATAAATAGTAATATCCACTTTTTGAAATTATATATATTTTATATTTGAAAATGGACTTCATTTTTGGATTTGGAATATCAAAATTAGCCAATGTTGAATTTTTGGTATTTTTTTGAAAACATCCAATTTTTTATGAATAGTGAATAATAATTAAAAATAATTTTTTTAATCAAAATAATTTATAGTGATAAATTATACTATTGAGTGGTTTTAAAGTATAATTAGAATATATTTGATATACATTGTTTCTTAAAAACAATCTATTTGTTGTGACTGCAGGAATTAATTATAAATATAATTAATGCAACTTATATGTTTCGAATTTTTTAAAATATAAATAATTTTAGAATTCAGAATATCAATTATAGCTTAGGGAAAAATTTTGGCATTGTTCTAAAAGCATCAATTTTTGATGAATAGTGAAAGCACTAAGTGGTTGTTAAAAAACTGATTTTTCGTTTAAATGAAACATTATCACTTCTGTGATTTGATTTTCAAAATTATGCCATTCATGGTTGTCATTAGAAAGTAAAATTTGGTTCAATGGGATTAACATAATTATTGGTGAATAATAACATTTAAATTCTATTAATCACGATTAAAGGTAATTATTGATATTTAAGGTAAAAATGATATTATAAAAATATGAAAATACCCTTAAACATGTCCTACCCTTATTGGATGAGTCATGGAAGACCAATAAAATCCAAGGGTCAATTTGGGGTCCCCATGGAGCCACTTGGTTTAGAAAATGACATTAATAACGTTTTATTTAAAGTAAAAATAAAATTGTCACAAACATGTGTTGTTTTACTAAAAAAATTATTACATGGGGTTATATAAGATAACATTTCGACTATAAATATTCAATGTAAAGCTAAAAATATTTCCTACATCATGATATTTTTTTATAATTTTAATACATTAAATAAATTTAATTCTTTATGACACCATGATGATGCATCGATTACCTCATTAATTAACGATTTAAAAAAATGAAACAATAATGTAAAATATATGACATACACTTTTCCAAAACATATTGTATGAGTATATTTAGAACCCTTATCACCTTATCCTCGATATATATAGGTTTGGGACCTCTAAAATCCGAAACTCATTATATAATAAAGTAACATTTCATGACTTTCCAAGAGTGCCCTCCTCTCCTCTTATAAAAGGCCCCCACCACTACCACCATATTCACACCTTCCAAGCCATTTGGATCGGCCAACCTCTGGAAAAATACTCTATAAACTTCTCTCTATTACTCCTAGTAGCCTCACTTTGGACAGATGTCTTTCCAAAGAAGCCTTTGGCACAAATCAAAAAGAGTTACCCGATTTTAAGATAATGTCTTCTTTTATGTTCTTTTGTATTATTTTGCTTCTCCAACCCCCTAAACTCTTTTTATTATATTATTTTGTAAAAAAACCAGTATCTTTAATATACTATGATGTTGTTATGATAATTATTTGAGCAACACATACACACATCTCTGTCTAATGGTTAAAGAACATACTGTTTCCGTGGATGGAGAATCAGTGCCTCACGAAACGATGATTGTTCTATTTTCTCTTACCACCTCTCATGGTGGCCATTATTATGTAAGTACATTTATTTATGATATATATTATATTTATTTTCTCTCTATGCTTCTGTATTTTACATTTAAAACATATCTTTATGCTTTTCATGTTGGGAAAATGTGATAATTTCATTTGAAGAAGTGCGGACTACCGCCCCCTCAAAGTGATTTGAATCGTTAATTCCATATGTGGGAGATATAAAGGATTGAGTAAGTGACATTATATATGATATTATACTGGAATTATAATATAACTTTATATCATTATGTTTCATTCCATTAAAATACGAAATAGAAATGAAATTAGCGTTCATGCGTACGTACGACTTACCGTCTCCATGAACAGTGCATTTCATTTCATACCTCTAAATGTTATGTAATATTATAAAGGAAAGTATATACTAGATATATATTATATCTACATCATGAATATAATTTTGGATGTAATGGATATTTTACCACATGAAAAACTTGTAATTATAAGAAGTTTATTTTTGACTCAAGTACCAAAGATCGAAAAAACGATTGTTATTAACTTAAATAATTACATAATGTTCATAACATGGTAATAAGTGATATAAGAGGAATAATGAACTTGAAAAAGGATCTTAAGAAAGTATAAATTAACTCTAGTTTCTTATCCAGGAGATTAAAGAACGATCGAGTCAATTCGGACAAGAAGTAAGGGAACTTCTTAACCCAATTTTAGTGCTTTGGGTTAATCTCCTACTTTAAAATTATATCATGATATTATTCTGTCCTATCTTGTATTTTTACTTTCTTTATGTGTACTTATGGTGAATACACATAATAGATCTATTTTATTTAAAAAAATGTCTATGTAAGGGACTTCGTCTCAATCTCCATTCATTGAGTCATATTTTGTTTTATACACAATTTTCTTTTATACGGTGTATAAACCCCTTTGACTTTATGTTTATTAAAAAGGAATATTTTTTATACAAGGCATTTTACTAAATGACAAAAGGGATTGTTTTTTTGTCATACGTATGCGGCGACAACGACTTCTCCATCGACATGACCATTATTTGAGTTTCGGCTTCCTCTACAAGCCATAACTTTTTTTAAATGAAAAATAAATACAAAGTTTTAATTTTCTTTTATTTTGGTATTGAAAATGGTTTTGAATGTGTTTTTATTATATCAATGTGTTGTATTAATATCATGTCATTGAAATGTGGAAATGTTATGTTTCCTTTATGCATGTTTTATGTGATATGATTATGTTATGGTTTATGATATGTTTAAACCTATTCATATGAGGAATGCGTTGGACTTAATAAGTGAGGGGTGGAGCCCGCTATAGCTACTCGATGCATCGCCAGGTCTCATGAGACAAACTAGTGTCTTGGCATGAGGCCTTGACAAAATATTATTTTTAGTCTTGGCACGAGACCTTGGATACGTGGTTATGATAGTCTGTAATTATGAATTCAATCATTATAGAAAGTGGTTATTGATATTTTGTGTGGTTATTCGACCAGTAGAATATCCAAGTGAATATGTAAATGTCATTATCTCATTTTAGAATTGCCATATTATGTTGAAGTTCAAGTTTAAAAGGCTTTTGTTTTAGTTATACATTATCTTAAATGTTTATGTTTATTTATGAAAGCTTCCGCTATATTGTTATCTTTAATGAGCATCTGAGCTCACCCCTTTCAGTGTTATAATTTTTCCAAGATGTGAAGAATTATTTTATGAATGACCTACAGGGATAGTTGGAAGGGGATATGAGTGTGGACTATGGAGAACATGTTATTGTAGTTTTTCACTTTATGATATAATGTAATGTTTATGAATGTATCTAGTGTTTCCAAGGCTACTAAACTAATCGGTATTTTGAGACATGATCTTTTGTGATCATGCTAATGTTACACAATAATGCACCGACTCTGGTGAACTGGGGTCGGGGTGTTACAACTTATATGTGAGGAGTCATGTAATGGTTTATAAAGAATTACTGATGTAACATAAGGGATGTTGGTTAATATTTTTCCCATGATAATAATTAATAATAAGGGTTAATAATAACTAATTTGATTCTATTAGGGATCTTTAATATAATATAGGTTGTACAGTATTTTAAAATCCATTCATAAAGGTTGTAATGACCCAAATCCGGAGCACCCCCACTGGTACCCCACACCCATTTCACCACATGACCTCAAGAGCATTTACCCAAATGCCAGAGGCTACTGAATAGTAGCGAGGGCCTTGGGGAGGCGTTGGGGAAACTATGCCCTCATTCGGTAAAGTATACAGTGGAAAAAAAACTAGACATATTAGAAGAAAAATAAAAAACATAAAAAAATTGAACCGAACAACAGAAGCAATAGATAAAATAATAATGATGCAACATGGTACATATGTCTATGGAAAGCAGAAAACAAACCAACGTTCTGAAATACAACTGAAAAAGAAAGTGCAAAACAAAACAAGTAAACTCATCAGCATCATGAGCTATGGCTCAGTCACATTCTCTCCAGCTCCAGTGCAATCAAGAACCTAAAGTAGAAGGGCTCTTTCCCTTATCTATACCTACAACAACAAAGTCTTCTTGGGCCCAAAAGCATGGCCCAAACAGGGTGTGAGATACAATCCCAGTAGGCAACCTCCCAAAGAACTGTGCCTAACAGTCAATTAATACATGGCATGTAATAGTACAGGAACCAGTAAATAGAAAATCGCAAACAACTACAATCTACAGTTCTAACAAAAATAGTACACAAGTAAACATCCAGCAACAATAAGGAAATAGGTAACCCTTTGGGTAGCTCTCACATATTAACCCCTATGGTTCAACCTATAAGTGCTAGAAACCCTCTGGGAGGAACACACAGTCTCACCACTCTAGTTCAGATATGAAAATTAATAGACTCTTTGAAGAATCAGTCACCGTCAATTCCCCCTATAGTCTCGTGTCGTAATAAAGGCTCTCTGGGGAAGCACTCAACGTCTCATTCCCCCTGTGGCCCGCGTTGAGTAACTACAGACTCTCTGAGGAAGCACTCATCATCAATTCCCCCTTTGGCCCCAAATTGTATTAAATGACACTCTGGAGAATCCCGTACATCAATTCTCCCTATGGTCTGCTACACTAGGTACTCACAGTCCAGTGTGGAAATAAACATGCTCAGCGCGCGTACATCATCCAACTAAACTTCAAGAACTACTTGGTTATCATTCTAAGTCACCACAGCAAAAACAAAGCAACAGTTCCACTATCCTACAAATAGGCATGGAAACTGGAATACGCTAAACAGTACAACAAGCATGGCAAAGCAACCTGAGCACAAAAAATTACTCTATTCACAATCATAAACCTCTACTACAGCAATCCAGAAAAATAGGAAATAGCAGGGGAAAAACAGGAAACAGATAATACCCCGTTCAAGGGTATTGGTGGAAATTGCACAGAATACTCAACAAAATTCAACAGAAAAGCACAAAAAACCTACCTCGATCCTAGGATATTGATATATGTGAACCACGATGATTGATTCACCTTAGAATATCATTTATCTGAGAAAACACACAAAACGCTCAACCCATGATAACTCGTAAATGGAGAGGAATAAGAAAATGAAGCCCAAGAAAAAGGAAGATCTTACCGCTACAATTCCAACGCAATCGACCGTGCTCGAATCAGAGAACGAATAAAGAGACGGGATTTCGTCGAAGATTTGGCCATACGGGTCGATCTCAGACGAACGAGACCTAGAAATAGGTGTTTCTATGCATCAGGCATGACGCCGGTCCATTTAGTAAAAAAAAGAAAAGTACACGACGTGTAATATTAAATTACACGGCGTGTAGTGGGGTTTTTCATACTCCGCCAAAATCAGCCTCTATGTCACCCCTGCACACCGTGTGTGTGGCCCGTATACGACCAGCACACGACTTCGAGCCGATGAAGAGTACACAACGTGTACCCAGAAAGCACACAGCGTGTACATCAAAAAATTTCCAGAAAGTTCATTTTTCTTAAAAACACCAGAAAAATGAAAAATAGACCGAAAATGAAGATTCAAGTTCTTACAAAAATCCCTAATTAAAGAAATGTGTCCCTGAATTTCCCTAACGTGGCGTAGAAGAAGAATCCCCGAACAGTTCCGGCCACTGCGATCGTACATCGGCCTCCCTTTCCCATGTCTCTTCCTGTACTCACCATTGCTTCCATAGTACCCGTACCGGAGGAACAAACCACCCGCGGAGAACCATCGTACTGTGACAAAAAATCTGGATAGGATTCTCCTCGAATGACGCATCTGCTTCATGCTCAACTTCCTCGGGCTGAAGGACATTAGATGGGTCCGAAAAGTTACGTCGGAGTTGAGAGACATGGAAGACGTCGTGCATGGATCGGTGCCTCTCAGATAGCTTCAACCGATAGGCGACCAACCCCACTCTTTCCAAGACCTCAAACGGCCCGATGTACCAAGATGAAGGCTTACCCTGTCTCCGAATGCTCTTGTGTCCCAACATCAATGCGACATGTAGGAAAACCCGATCCCCGACCATGAACTCTAGAGGTTGTCTTCGTTTATCAGCATAAGACTTCTATCGAGACTATGATGTAGTCATCATCTTCCAAATCAGCTCTATCTGCTCTGAGGTCTCCTGATCGAGATGAAGTCCTAGCAAAGATACATCTCCTACCTCCATCCAGAACAAGGGTGATCGGCATGGCCTACCATACAAAGCCTAATATGGTTCCATCTGAAAGGTCGCCTAGAAATTGTTGTTGTAGGTGAACTCTACCAGAGGGATATGCTTCTCCCAAGAACCGCCAAAGTATAGAATTCAAGATCAGAGCATATCTTCAAGAACCTCGACCGTGTGCTCGGACTGGCCACCAGTCTGGGGATGGTATGCTGTACCCAAAAGTACCTCTTTACCCCAGGCCTTCTAAAGTCCTTTCCAGAACTGAGAGGTAAAGCGTGCATCCCTGTCTGAAACAATGGAGTGTGGAACTCCATGCAGACAAAAATTCTCACGGATGTAAAGTTGTCCCAGATCATTGACACTGAAGGTCTCCTTCATCAGAAAGAAGTGAGAATCCTTCGTTAGTCTATCGACGACAAACCAAACATCATCATTCCCTCGAGGCGACCTCAGAAACCTAGTTACAAAGTCTATCACGACATCGTTCCACTTCCACTCCGGAATGGGTAACTGCTGTGAAAGGCCTGCTACTCGCTGATGCTCCAACTTCACCTGTTCACAAGTAGAACATCTCATGACAAAACTAGCAACATCGTTCTGCATACCTAGCCACCAGTACTGGCGATTAAGATTCTGATATATATTGGTGATTCTAGGATGAACTACCCAAATTGAGGAATGAAAGTCCTGCATCATCTCCTCGCGTATGTATGATGGAACCCATGCACGTCCCTAGAAACGCAAGATCTCATCCTTGACCACTATCCATCCAGGAAGAGGGTCCCCTCCTGACACACTCTCCCGCAGGACTAAGCCTTATGAGTCTGATAGATACATCATATGTACTCTATCATGAAGTGTAGATTTTACAGCTACAGAAGAAAGGAAAGTTTGTCCCTGTCTATTATGCACCTCTAGATGCATCTCAGAGAACAGAGCCATGAGCTTCCACTCACTGCTGGCATCCTGAACTGCCTGAATCTGAGTTCTCATGCTCAATTCATCTGCCACCGTGTTTCCCTTTCCTGTCATATAGGTGAGCTCAAAATCAAAAGACTGAAGATACTCAACCCACCATTGCTGCCTCAGATTCAGATCCCACAGAGTGAAGATGTACTTGAGACTCTTGTGGTCGGTGAAGACCACAAAGTGATCTACAAGAATATAGTGTCTCCAACAACGTAAGGCATGAACAATAGCTACCAACTCTAGATCTTGCATAGGGTAGTTCCTCTCATGTGGCCTCAACTGCTGAGATCCATAGGCAATGACTCCATCACCTTGCATAAGAACATATCCTAGTCTGATACCTGAAGCATCACAGTAGACTGTATAGCTCTTTCTTGGCTCTGGTAAGACTAGTATCGGTCCTGACGTCAAGTCCATTTCAGCTCCTAAAATACATACTCACAAGAATCTTACCATAAGAACTTTGACCCCTTCTTGGCCAGACCTGTCAAAGGTGCTTCTAGAAGAGAAAAGTCCTGAATGATGTTTCTGTAATATTCAACCAGCCCTAGAAAATTCCATATATCAAATACGTTCTTCGGCTGCTCCCAAGAAGCTACAGCTCTCACTTTCTCTGGGTCCATAGATACTCCTGCCTTTGAGATGATGTGACCCAAGATGATTATCTGATCCATCCAGAAGTGGCACTTCGATAGTTTAGCGTTAAGTAGATTCTCTATCAGTGTACTCATTACAATCTCATGATGGGTAGCATGGTCATGTCGAGTGTGAGAGTACACCAAGATATCGTCCGTAAAGACCAAGATGAAAGATTACAAGTTAGGATGGAACACTTGGTTCATCAGTTCCATGAAAACTACCAGTGCATTCGTGAGACCGAACGGCATAACTGTATACTCGTATAGACCATACATGCTTTTGAAGCCGGTAAGAGGTATATCTGATGGTCTAACGTGAAAATGATGATAACCGGACCTCAAATCGATCTTTTAGAACACCCGAGCTCCTCAAATATGATCGAAGAGGTCATTGATCCTCGGCAAGGGATAACGGTTCTTGACTGTCAACTGGTTCAGCTTCCGATAATCCACACAAAGTTGAAGGGTATCGTCTGCCTTCTTCGCAAACAGTCTGGCGAACCCCAAGGAGAAGTATTGGGTTTGATGGAACCCATTGCATGTAACTTGTCCAATTGCATCTTGAGCTCCTGTAACTCAGGTGTATCCATCCTATAAGGGGTAGTGGACACCAGCGTCGCTCCTCACACGAGCTCAATAAAAAAGTCTACCTCACACTCCGGAGGTAAACCCGAAAAGTTATCTGGAAAGACATCCCTGAAACGGTCTACCACTGGAGGAAAGTCTATCTGCGAAGTCCCCTGATCATCCAGATAAACACTAGAAATCTGGGCTATCACCCTTCGTAGCCCATGATACTTGAGTCTTGCTCGACTCGCCTAAACATCCCATTCACCTCTATGAATAAAAGATTCACCCTCTTGTGAGATAAAACACACCCTACGGTGATAAAAGTCAACTTATGCCTGGAAGGGAACCAACCAGTCCATCCCGAGGATGAAATCATAGCCTGGCATCTCTAGGACATAGAGATCCCATGAGAAACGATACCCTACAACCTTGAGAGGGCACTCTATACACTAGCGTACACTAGATGTCCTCGTCCCCAAAGATGTGTCTAGTGTCAACGAGTCGGAAGAATAAAAGACACATATCCCAATTCCCTCCACAATATCAATAGATATAAAACTGTGCGTAGAACCAGTATCGAAAAGAACTGAAGATATAAATGAGGCTACTAAAATCGTACCTCGAACTGTATAAGGGCTGGTATCCTGCTCTTGATAAATCTTCTCCACGGTGAAACACTGACCTGCACTGCGGCCCTGTGCCCCTGGCTGTCCACTCTGAGCTGAACCTCCCTGCTAGTGCTGAGGGACTGGTGGATGACTGCCACGCCCTCGACCCCACCTCGGCTCGAACGACAGGAAGAAGGACAGTTCCCCGACTGGTGAGAAACTGGTGGTGATGCCCCTGAAAGAGGAGTCATGGAAGAACCCCAGTCACCAGCTGCTGGTGAGAAACCCTGGCAGAAACACTGAAGGTGACCCATCTTGCCTCAAGATCAGAAATCTGTGGGGTCTCTTTGGCACTATGGCCTCGTGTGCCCTGACCGGCCACACTGGTAGCATGTCACCTGGCTGCCTGAAGATGCATCACGCTTCCTCGAATCATCATGTGTAGACTCCCTATGGCACTTATTGCTGTCATCTGGAGGAAAACACTCTCTGGATGAAGAACCACCCTGGCTCGCAAATCCAGGGTCTCTCAGATTTCACTCCGCAATCAGTTCTTGGATGAAGATGGAAGTGATGGAAGTCAGCTGGAAGATGTTCACCTGCGATCGGATCTCCCTCCTGAGACCATCCTCAAACTTCCTTGCTAAGAACACCCCACTTCCATCCCGGAGGGGTGTCAAATGCTGCAGCTCGGTGAAGCGATAGGAATACACAATGACAGAAAGAGTACCCTGTTCTATGCTCAAAATCTCCCGGGCTCGATCGGCCCTCGGGGTCTATGAGTAGAATTAGTCATAAAAGACGTGCTGAAACTCCTCCCAATCCATAGCCTGCTACTGGCCCGCCTTTGAGATCACTTCCCACCACCTCTTGGTGGATTCTCATAGCATTTAGGTTGAGAGAATGACACGCCTCTCTGGAGGCATCTCCAGATGCTCGAATATAGTCAGCATGGCTTCCATCCATGACTCAACAGCCTGAGATCCTCCTTCCCCCAATAACATGGGAGTATGTTGCTTCTGAAAAACTCACGTTAAGTCTTCCATAGTCAATGCAGGAGGTGGCGCTCCCTGGAAGGCATGTATCATCGTCCTGAACCATTCCTTGAATTGCACATCAGCACCTGCAACTGGAATAACATCAGGTGCCAAGGCTGGCCTGACTGGAGGATCGACAGGAAGTCCCTGATCAGCCATATCTGGCGTTTGATCACTGCCTGACGATAGACGTACGACCGGAGGATGCCTCAGAGGCATAACTCTGAAGGATTAGAAGTATACCTTAGATGTGGAAGACAAGGACAAAGAACACAAGAGTACAAAATGGAAACAGGGGAAGGAAAACACAAATGTTTACAAAACTCGGCTACACGATGTGTATAAAAACTACAAAACATGTCCTCTTAAGCCACTAACATGGTCGTGTACTCCTTCCCAACAAGTTGTTCAAACCTCAAACCACACGGCATGTTGACCCCACACACGGTGTGTACTTGAAATATATTCCCCTGCCCATGTCCTTGACACGGCTAACCCACACGGTTTTCTTAATCTGAGCCTACACAGCGTGTTCCCTACGGACACGGCGTGTAGTGGACGAGGCTTCGGCAGCACGTGTTGTGAAACACAAGACCGTCTACATGGCTGAACCTTAAACGACATGTTCCGAACAAACACGGTGTGTATAGGCGAAGGTGACACCATCCTGTGTTGTTTGTGACACACTCAGGTACCTGAACAAGACTACACGGCGTGTTCAGAAAACAACACGGCGTGTAGAAGAGGGGGTAACGCCGACCCGTGTTGTTCGTGACACGGCCGGGTACTGAGGATAATGATACACGACATGTTCATAAAACACACGGAATGTATGACACGTGCTTCCCCGACCTGTGTCGTTAGTGACACGGCCGGGTACAAGGCTCCCAACTACACGGCGTGTACATACCGTACATGATGTGTTCTGGAAGATACCTTCACGATAGTGTGTTCTACACACACGGTCAGTAAGATTTCCTGAAAAATGCACGGTGTGTATCCAAAAATTACTATCTGTGTATTATGGATTTTTCTTGGCAGTATCTCAGAAACTGCACAGAATCCTCAGAAACACAAAAACAAGGCAAAGAGGTTCCAAATTCCGATCTGTGAGGGCCCATATTCCCCACGAATCAAATCTTGTCATCTTGCACAATCATATACAATAGAAAACAGGATCATGATCCACCAAATTCAGATTAATGAGGGCCTACAGCACCTGATGAACCAATATTTGACTTTCATTTTAAGTAAGGAACAAAATAAATAGTTTTCTAGCATAACAGGAGATAATCTATCAAGCATCTATCACAAAAGCATGCATAATCTACATGAAGTCTATCACAACAGCATGAATCGCTAATGAACCCTAGATGGCATGTCAAGAATGCATGGAATGTGATTCTACAAGTTCCTATATGATGCATGAGATGGAATACCCTCATCTAATCGGGTTGCGACATAAATAGAACCGAAATATCAAAACAATAATAGCACAAGTCATGTGAATCACTCTAGGTGAAATCAGGTCAACCATAAAATCTCAAAACCAGAAACTTCAATTAACGAGGTATTATGTCTTTTCCCTATAACTGGGTTAGCTACTCCCTTGCACAGCTTAATACCATGTACCAAATCTATCCTATCCCTGGATAAAGTCTACAAATAGTAATTCAAGTGAAAAGAACTCCTCTGATACTACTTTGTAATGACCCGAATTTGGAGCCCCTCCACTAGTGCCCGACACCCGGTTCGCCACATGACCTCAAGAGAATTTCAACAAACTCCAGAGCATATCGAATATCAGCAAGGGCCTTGGTGAGTTGGTGGGAAAACTATGCCCTCATTCTATAAAGTATACTGTGGAAAAACAACCAGACACAATAGTAGAACAATCAATAGCATACAACAATTGAACTGAACAGTGGAAGAAATAGATAAAATAATAATGATGCAACATGGTACGTATTTCTATGGAAATAAGCAAACAAACCAACTTTCGGAAATTCAACTGAAAAACAAATTGCAAAATAAAACAAGTGAACTCTTCATCATCGCGAGCTACGGCTCGGTCCCATGCTCTCCAGCTCCAGTTCAATCAAAAAACTGAAGTAGAAGGGTGCTTGTCCTTATATATACCTGCAGCAACAAAGTCTGCTTGGTCCCAAAAGCATGTCCCAAATAGGGTGTGAGATACAATCCCAGTAGGCATCCACCAAAAGATATGTGCCTAACAGTCAATGAATATATGGAAAGTAATAGTGCAGGAACCAGTAAATAGGAAAGCAAAAATAGCTATAATCCATAGTCCCAACAAAAATAGTCTCGAAGTAAATAGCCAGCAATAATAATGAAAGAGGTAACCCTCTGGGTAGCTCTCACAGCCTAACCCCTATGGTTCAACCTATAAGTACTAGAAACCCTCTAAGAGGCACACACAGTCTCACCCATCTGGTTCAGCTATGAAAATTAATAGACTCTCTGAGGAAGCACTCATCGTCAATCCCCCCTATAGTCTCGTGTCATACTAAAGGCTCTCTGGGGAAGCACTCAAGGTCTCATTCCGCCTGTGACTCACGTCGAGTAACTATAGACTCTATGAGGAAGCACTCATTGTCAATTCTGCATGTGGTCTCGCATCGTATTAAAAGTCACTATGGATAATCCCTTACATCAATTCTCCCTATGGTCTTCCACATTAGGTACTCACAGTCCGGTGCGGAAATAAACATGCTCAGCGCGCATAAATTATCCATGTAAAACTCAAGAACTACATGGCTATCAGTCTAATGCTCCACAAGAAAAAACAAAGAAATAGTTTGACTATCCTACAACTAGGCATAGAAACTGGAAAATTCTAAAAAGTACAACGAGCATGGTAAAAAATCCTAAGCACAAACAAATTACTCTATTCACAAACATAAACCTATATTACGACAATCAAGAAAAACAGGCAACATTAGGGACAAAGCAGGAAACACAAAATACCCCGTTCAAGGGTATTGGTGTAAATTGCACAAAATAGTCATCAAATTTCTACAGAAAGGCACAAACCACCTACCTTGATCCTAGGAGAACGATATATGTGAACCACGACCATGGATTCCCCTTAGAACGTCGTAGATATGAGAAAACGCAAAAAACTGTCAACCTATTATAACTCAGAAACAGAGAAGAATCATAAAATGAAGCTCAAGTAGAAGGAATATCTTACCACTGCGATTCCAATGCAATTGGCTGTGCTCGAATCGGATAATGGATGAAGAGATTGGGGTTCGTCGAAGATTCAGCCATACGGGTCGCTCTCAGATGAATGAGACCTAGAAGGAGGTGTTTCTGTGCATTAGGGCCAAACCTAGTCCGTTTAGTGAAAAAAAAGAAAAGTACACGGTGTGTATTTTTAAAGTATATGGTGTGTAGTGGGGTTTTCTTTACTCCACCAAAATCGGCCTCCACATCACCCCTACACACTGTGTGTGTGGCCCGGTTATGGCCATGACACGACTTCAATCCAGAGAACAGTAGATGGCGTGTACTCATAAAGTACATGGTGTGTACTTCAAATTTTTTCCAGAAAGTTCATTTTTCTTAAAAACTCCAGAAAAAGGAAAAACATACCTGATACGAATATCTGGGTTCTTACAAATTTCTTCTCATAGTTTCCATTATTAAGTGGTTTGCCATTATTTGATGGAGTGCACATAATTTTTATCTGATTTTTACAATTACATAAAGGGTTAACAGAAATAAAAAATATTATAACCCTTATGAGGTATTCATTTTTCATGGGTAATGACTATATTCCCATTTTTAGATTGTTTTCAAAACTGTAGAGGGAGTATAACATAAAAAAATTTGTATTATACTTATGGGTAAAATATAATGTTTTTTATAAAGAAGATAAATTTTTGAATTGTTTTTAGGGTTTTTCAAGTGATCATAATTCATATTAAATTGTATTTTAGTAATATTTAATTTATATAGAATTTATAAATTATGTATTTATTTTTCAATGGATTAGAATTAATTAAATAACACTTTATGAAATATTTATTTTCACTAAGTAATTATGTTAAAATTTTGAAATATATTTTATCAAAAATTTTATTGTATGACTTATGATATAGAAATTGATGTGTCTTCCTAAGAATCCTAATTTCTAATTTAAAATGTTATAAAAATTATTAAATATGGCCCAAATAAAGAAAAATATTTAAATTTGGAAATGTTAAAGATTAATAAATTTTATTTTTTTTCTAATTAATTTATAATTATTTGGATCTTATTTATGCCATATAAAAAATCTTTTTAATGATTAAAACAATCAATATTTAAGTAATTATTAACTATATGATATTTAGATTAGGTAAAATGTTTACATGATATATTTTCAATTGTAAATAATTGATAGTTCATATAATATCATATATTTAAAATAAAAATAAAAAATAATGATACCTATTATACATTTTATATTAGTATGAATATAATGTGTTTATATTAAAAATAATGTAATTAATATAAATTTTTTTTTATATTTGTATAATTTCTATAATATTAATCTAAAATTTTAATATTTTTATAGATTAAATTTATTTATGAATTGTCCATAAATATATATATATATCATGATCAGATTTTTGAATTATTCTTTTCTTTACTTTCTATTCAATAAATTATTCATATTTAGGAATAATTTATATTTTTATTGACTATATGCTCTAGTTTAAATTTTATAATCATTATAATAATTCTCCTTACATTACATGTTAGGTATGATAGTTAATTTGGGTTTTTATCTACCCCATCCTCAGTTGATAATTGAAATTACAAACATTAATATAGATTTGGATTATATTTCACATACCCAATTTGATTGGGTATGTCAAATGACTTGTTTTATAATAAAACATATTAAATGACATAGTGATACTAAAGGATTCATAAATGTTTTTGGTTTATGGAAATAAATTTTACTATTTTCGAATATATATGATATCATCTACATGTTTTAAAATGTGTCATAAATATATAGAATTTAAGAAGATGAAAATAATTGAAGTGAGTAGTTTTATTTCTCAACATGGAATATATGATTTCTAGCATTTATAACATGTATAATACAAGAATGGATTAAAATTCCATAATATTTGTATTTTTTTCTTATTTTACTATAAAAAACATATAAACATAAGATGTTTAAATTAATTAAGACTGGAGATTTCTACTCACCTTCTTTATGATTTTTTAATTCTATAAAATTCATTAATCATAATCATAATATTATTTTTTCTAGTGAGGAAATTTTTAATATTTTTATATATAGAAATTATCAAACAGAATGATTGAATTAAAATAATATATACCTAATATTTTTAAAATATTTGGAATATATAAGAACTATGCATATGGATTATTTGTTCTAATGTACTATATCGATTGTAAAAATTGGTAATAAATTAATCAGGAAGAATAAAAGTTTGAGAAAATGTTTAAAGAAATTTCATAATGATTCTAATCAATGTCTTTGAGTCATACAATATTATGGAATAATGAAAAAAAATTATGTATGATTGGATTATCTGAGATATATGTAGATTATTTTTCAACCTCTATGGATCTTCCATTTCATCTATGGATTTTAGTGAAATTAATTATTAAATTTTGAAATGTATATGATAATGTATAATTTATAATTTATTATAATTTTAAAATAGTTCAAAATAAAATTAAAAAAATATTGATATTGTAGTTTATTTCCATTTGATGAAAGAAATATTTTTTACATCATACATTTTAATATAAAATATTTTATCAATCTCAAATTAATCTTTTTCAAAGATGTCTATTTTTATATAATTTCCCATATGTGATATTGGAAGACATTCTATTATAAAATAGTTGAAATGAAAATTTCTGATATGATTGATTGTATATATATGGTTTGAAATTTTTTATTTTCCAAAACATAATTTGAGAATGATATATGAATAAAAATTTATTATAGAGGAAATTTTTTACCTAAATATTTGAAAAAATATGAAGAAATGTGCCCCTTCTACCCATTGGTGTTTGATATTAAAAAATTATTATTGTTAAAGGAAAATTGTTCAAATTACATAGAGTACAAATTATCATTAGAAAATAGTTGTTTATATATTTAATTTTTCTATTGAAAAATGTAAATGTTATTACTTAAACCCAAATGGATTGTATTGTATCTTAGTATGTTAGTCTGATATAAAAATAATTTCAATGAGACTATTGGAAATATTTTTTTCATTAAAAATATTTTATGTTACTATATAATGTATAACACGAATTTTTATTTCAAGGGATTTTCATTTAACATCCTAAAATATTTATGACTTTTAATGGGAAAGAAGAATGTAATGTTTTACAATAGTATACAATTAGTATGAGAATATAATATTTCCTAATGATTTATTATATTTTAATACTAAAGTGTTTTTAACTAAATATCATAAAATAGTGTAGGGTAAGTGATGATAATAAAAAATATAAAGGGTTCTATTTTAGTTATCCTGAAATGTGAAAGACATTATTTACTAGAATTATTGTATTATTCAAATTGGAAATTTAATTATACTGACATCTTAAAAGAGAATTTGATATAGTAGTAAAGAGAAATGTGATGTTTACATTTTGTTACTATATTGAAGTAAATCCAACATTCTCATAAAAAAGTAAAGAAGGCTCTATTAGTTATAATGTATGTTGTAACTTTATTTTAAGGGAAAAAGGGTTAATGTAATAGGGCTCCAAGAATGATAACGATGAAATGAAAATGAGAATTAAATAAAAAATTGATGATTATAATGTATCATTTGATGTAGTGAAGTTATGAGATTTTATTTTTTTCAACGTGTTAAACAATTATGAATCATATTCCTAAGTACCAACATAATTAAAGATAAATTTATTAACAGTTATTTATGACAATAAGGTTTATTGGGAGATTTTTCTCAGATGTTCACATGGATATGTAAAAGGTATAAAAAATGATAACAAAATAAAGGAAATATAGATAAAAAAGGATCATCTACCCATTTATCATATTAGGTATGATAAAACAGTTTAAATTATGGGTTTCCTAAATATTCTAAAAGTGGATAAGAATATAAATACCAATAATATTTGAGGAAATATCTATTTTATTTTTTATTCATGATTTATAAAAAATGTATATATTGTTATAGATTTCCTAAAATTCAAGGATAATTTACCTCTCCAATTAAGAATTTGGGTTAAATCCATAGTAATGGTTATTCATGGAGTATTATAGGTTATAATGAGATGATAATGTCAGCATAAATATGATTATAGATTATAGATCTGGATTATTCTCATGATACCCAAAATAGAGAATATGTTCCTTTATGTACACTATATGACAAACTAAATATACCACATGGAATTTCATACAATTTTATTTTATACAATAGGGATGCATGGATCATATATGAGACCCAATTACAAATAGTTGGAGATTTTATAAGAAACATAACCATCAAACATTGTTACTATACTTACAAAAATGTACATACTCCTAGCTTATATAGGGTTGATTTTCTATAGGAGTGTGTTGACACACCTAGATATTATATATTTTTCTATATATGTCACATTTTTTGTGATTATTCATAAGTATGGATGACATGTCATTCATTCATCAATAAGATCATACATCAAAATTTGAATAAAATAGAAGATTATGATTTATTATATTGACATGTTATGTGACCAACGATCACTCAATGTCCTAGAAAAAGAGAAACTTTTATAATTTGTGTTTTTATTACTCAAACTACTGTAGAAAGGTAAATATATACATGGGTTTGATACATATTACATCACATCCCTTATATTTTAAATATAATTTATTCTTCAAAAGAGGCTTCTATTTTATTATATACATGAATTTGGATATTTGTATTTGATGTCAATGTTATGAAAAAATGGGGCTAGAAATTATTGTTGACTGAATGGGGATGTGTTTGAATCAAATAGATTCTCAAAAATTGTTTAATTATTAAACCAAAATATATATTGAATGGTTATTCAAAATGTATTATATATGATACATACAGGGTGATGTTAATGATAAAACCCCAAAGTATTTGGGAAGAAATCCAAAAAGGTTTTTTGGATGTGGTTTCAAATGTGATTATATATGACATAATTTATGGTGAAATGGATGAAATTTTATTAGGAATTAGTGAAATTAGTGATTTAATGAGATATTCCCAAAATATATATAATGTATATTATGCATGGTTATAATGAGTGTATGTTAATTTGAGATATATACATGAAATAATATTTCAATAATTCCTCAAAATTTAATTTAATTTGACACTAAATATTAAGTTTCTTCATATTTCAATTAATATAACTCATTTAAAATTTAATTTAATTATATGATACCTGAGATTTAGGGCATGAATGGAGTTTGAATTAATTATATAAATATCCTGGATGTTAAATTTAATAATGCATTATAAATTCCTGAGTAACTTCAAGCGTAGTAAACGAGTCTTCAAAATAGGTTATATATCCCATTTTCATATAATGGTTATGGTGATATCATTAGGATAGTTCAGGAAGGATGGATCCCATAAATACAATAGATGATTCATGAATAAACCAAGGGTAAAATAATAAAAGGATGTCTATTGTCATCCTTAATGCATTCTACATATGATTAATATGAATATAAAGAATTAGTAAAATATTTTCATAATATTATGTTAAATTCAATATCGTTCATTATTTTTCATTTTATACACAATTTCATAGTTCCCATAGTAGAGATCATTTGAAAATAATTTCAGTTACACCCTTTTTATCTATCTATTTTTATTTTTAAATTTTATATTATTCTATATATAGTTGATTATATATTATATATATAAATAATATTCATGAAACAAAATAATTCACTAAAATGTAATCACATTAAATATTTTGAAGACTACTAATTTGACTTTTTTATACTTATAAAAGCAATTCTTTGACATAATATATGTTTTTGGAAAATAAAATTGTTATATAACTATAATAATCATATACAATCATTATAATAATTTATTAATGATTATAATTATTTTTATCATGTCAAATAAACATATCTAAATCCAAAAAGTACATTAAAGATACCATTTTTTGACTTTTATAGTGTTCGAAAAGAACATCATTAGAAAAAATTATGGTTATTTTATTTTCAATGATATAGAAATATAATTTAATATATTTGGATGATAATATTATAATATAATCCCGATATATTTTCTATAATGTTGTGAAATTTTTTTGTAATTTATTTTATTATCAATAATAAATCAGCTTACTTAAGACATAACATAAATTTACCCAAATATAATTTGGACATACACATACAAAAAATTAATTCCATATCTATAAATAAAATCCACATATATTAAAATTTTTATTTTAAATAAAAATATATATATTATTCAAAATAATTTTTTTGCAAAATAAAAAACATTCTAGTAAAGCTAGGAATAAATAAATTAACATTCCATGAAGTATATTATTGAAAAAAAATGTTATAAATATAATTTAATTATCTTTCATTCTTATTCACAAAAATATTTTTATTGATTTCATTATTATTAGGTAAAAAATTTAAAAAAATAATTCATTAGAATAAATATCATTTTCATAAAATGAAATATGACTTTTTATCTCTTATAAAATAATTATTTCTTTTTAAATAACTTATTTTTAATGAAAATATATTCATTTCACATCTAAAAATGTTAACTAATTATAACTACATACCAGAAATTCTATATTGGTAATAATATACCCAAAATATTTATATACATTTCATTCGATTCATAACTGGTATAATTTTGATACCTATTAATTTGAAATATTATAATACAATGTAATTATAAATAAGTAAAAAAATTTAAATAATGAAAACAAAACCTAAATCTATTGATTCTACTATATCCCCTTCCCATAAATGGAATTCACCCACATAAATTGTTTACATTGAAATCAAGTTATTGAATCAATAAGTTAAAAAAGGCTCAAAAAATACTTTATAATGAGATACCATACTCACATTTTTAGGTATGACTGGGTAACTCAGTTTTAACTAAAAATATATATATTTAGATATTTTCATTTCTATATCCATTTATGTAAATTATTAATCATTTTATGGTTATATGAGTTTCTAGAAACATAATATTCAAATCATCAATTTTAAGATCATCACCTACCCGAACAACAAAATCAAAATTATTATGATACATTCCAATAAAATAAAATTAAATAACCATAGTAATAGGAAATATAATTCATAAGATATATTATCCTAAGACAAATTCATTTAGACACATCATACAATCAAAAAACTATGTAATTAATTATCCAAAATAACATCTTTTTTTCAGCAACGGTAACCTTATTTTTCTTTTTATTAATATAGAAAAATTACTCTCCAAAAATTCTGTAAAATAATTTTCTATTATCTTCTCTTATATATTATAAATTCCAAAAAAATAATATTATTATTCAAGAAATATATTTATCAAATTATACCTATTCAATATCAAATAACATATTCATCATTATTACATTAATATTAAATACTCCCATATTATTACTTGAATTCCCCAAAATAAACATAATTCCATTGATCTTAAATTTTATTTCAAATCCATTTTTTATCTGGGTAGATCAAATAATATTCCAAAAATAAAGTAACCCATTTTTTCAATTATAAAAAATTAAATCAACAACAACTAAAAATCTACCCATATTTTTATTTCAACCTCAATCACATATTCTTCGAAAACCAAATTAAATTCACCTAGTGTATAATTAATCACATTAAAATTTATTCAAAATATAATAAAAAATTTATAATTTACTTGGATGTAAAATAACACAATTGACCCTAAATGGTACCCACAATATATAAAATTTCCTTATATAATAATACACTAATATTTAATTTTGTATAAACCTTACACTGATACCAACTGATAGGACCGATAACAAAATTCTTTTCTCTTATAATATAAAATTATTCCATAAAATTTTGTTCTCAAATATACTAATGTGACCAAAATAAAAAAATTTATAAATAATATATAAATACAAAAATCGATTCACTTACATAACCCATTTACTTTTATGTTTATGTTTTATATGAATTAGAAAATACATATATCTAAAAAAACATAAATTTTTTCTATCAAATGTTGAATTTTACTCATATATCAAGGATTAAATATTTTATAATTAGTCTTCAACATTTCCCAACAAAATTATATAAACATAATACACATATATATATGATACATAATATTTTATTCATAACTGGGGGAAATATAAATATATGAAGGGTAATCTCAAATCCCATGAAATGAAAAACATAATATATATTAATAAATTATCATAATTGAGTATAAAAAATCATGTGGGTGTGGAAAAATAATCATTGTACATGAACTCATCATTTGGATATCAAACCCAACAAAATAAGATTAATTTTTTATTAATCATTAAATAAGTAAAATATAATAATCATGTATATTTCATATGATCATGTAATCAAATGAGTGTGGAAGAAACATAAAAACGTGAAATAATATTAATAGACACATTGAATTTTTTTTGGAACCACATCTTATTACAATTAATTGAAATTTTAGAGGAATAGATGACATTCAATGCATGCAAATGTTGTTTCAGACATGCGTTTGGGGATATTAAAAGCTGTTATGGCACAACCAGATAGATAGTATATAGCCACCGACTATCCTATAATAATAATATGAATCCTTATATGGGACATGGTACTACTAGCTATTCAGTGGCCTCATATTAAAACTTTTTATGGTAACTCCTATAATTTCATATTGCTGCTCACTTTTTGTGTACTTCTTCACATTGTTTTGTCCAATAATAATGTCTATTGACCCCATATATCCTCCTTTTCGAATGGATATTTTCATCAAAGAAGTAATATTTAAAATTTAATAGGAACCAATGATATTTTGTGTATAAGGTTATGAATTAACCTTCATATATTTCCATGATTTCATTGATACTATCTGTCTTCTGCTTTATTTTATAACATTCCCTGTTTTCATGTATTTTTTTTCTAGCATCTCATTTTCGTTCAATTTATCTGAAACTAGTGTTAAATATCATATTAATACTCACATTATCCTAAGGTATGTGATACATAAACTAATCCCTTATTATTACATCAATTTTCACATGTTTCACTATGCGTTCATGCATTCCTAACCATGCATTGTCCTTATTTACATCTAATGATTTAGTTTTACCCTTTCTTTGTTAAGTTATTTATTTTTGGTGTTATTTTTACATGTGAATGTTAAATCCATGTGGAATCCAATGGTTAGGTTTTTGATCATTTTTCATCAAAATTAAATGTTGTTTCTTAAAAAGAATAAGATTGTAGCATAATTTGATTATACTATCTTGATGAACCAAATTGAGTATCTAGGTATTGAATCAATGAGTGTGAAATGTAATTTAAAACACCTAAATTATCATTTAATGCTGAATATAAACATGATACTATTTATTAAGAAATGAAACGAATGGTATTTTGATAATAATTAAATTCCTTATTAAATTAATTACCTTATTTTAGAATGGAAAATATTATTTATTAAATCACATGGATAAATTTAATTTTTTCCCATTATTTTATAAATTATAAATGAATATATAATTCGAATTCATATTTTATGAAATCTATTTAATTAATATTGAAAACACCTTTTAGGGGAGGAATTCTCATATCATAAATCTCTTATAGAGAAGGTATATTGTACCTACTGTATTATGAAATTGTATGGAAAAAATTCAATATAGGATGTCGGTGTAACTTATTTAATTATTTAATTGTTAATAAAACTTTATTATGGGTGGTTAATGTTACATTATCTTAATACATATGAGGATTAGGATTTTTATGGTTGGAACCATCCACATGATGTTCTCAAAGTCCACCTGACACTAGCTAAATTATTTATCATCATTTACTGTCATTTATCTAATGGTAAAAAAGGTATATTTATTCTCATATTTCTATATGAACTAAGTTTGATAGTGGATGTTTTCCTTCTTTCATAAATTTATATTTCAAACATGTTACATTATTTTGGTTGGAAAAATTTATATTTAATATTATGTTAGATCGCTTATTTTAGGAACACCATATTTGGTAGACTACTGACTTTCCATGGGATGTTTTTTTCATACAATTTTTTTGTAGACTGCTGACTTATTCTCACACCATTCATGGGCCTCTATGGAACACGGGTACCATAGATGTAATCAATATTTCATTATATGTTCGGTTTTAGGGAAATACAATGTTGCATAAAATTTCTGTTGGCATGCGATAATGAAGTGTGAATAAAGGTACATTGTAAGTCTTATTTGTAGTGGATATTTTCATATAGATTCAGTTTATTGTGTTAAATTGATATCACATATATATGATGTTACCATGGGGGGGGGTCCATTATTTCATGAATTGCATACTCGATCGTTAGAAAATTTGATATTATTGCTCTTTTTTGGACATGATTGTTTTCCCTATAATGTTTACTCACAGGTTTATACGTCTCTAATATATTTATTGTTATTTATTGTTGTAACAAAGGATATAGTCTCAAAATAGTTTCCAAATAGACCATTATGCATGTTGGTATCCTCTGATATATGGGGATTATCTTATGAGGTGATTTACTGAACACTAGACTGACACTAGTGTGTAGTCTAGGGTGGTGGGATATTAAAATAATGGTAATGCTCATCCATACATATAAATTCTGTGACATATATTCACCATAAATGTTTCTAAATGTTGTTGATAAACAAACTTTCCATTAGAATATCTTTCACTAGACCCTTATTTTTTGAGAATCTTGTTAAAGTACAATTATTTTCCCATGCAGACCATAATAGAACTTTGAGATACCCTATAGAAATTGAAATATTCTATTAGATAGTAGGAAAGGTATTAATTTTCCACTATCATGTGATATTCGGGGATGGTTTACACTATGTATGTTTATTTTATATAGTTTTCATGAGAGGATGGGCCTAGGATAACATGGGAAGTGAGATGAGAAGTATGAAATATCTCGTGATTAATGTTAGTATAGATTTTCCTAGGAGAATTGTGAGGCCACAACATAATCTTATTAATATTGATATGAAATATACCCTCGTGGTGTGGGATTTATCCCATGAATTAGAAAAAGATTTGGGAACACATGTTTGTTGACCGGACAATGATGTTACCATAGAGACCATAGTGGGTTCCCAAACAAAATTTACTCCATAGAGGGGATGTCTAGAGTCTTTGGTGGAATCAAACATATGTCACTAAAGTGAAAATTTCATATTGTGCTCTTGAGTAACCACCCATTTAATTTTAGTATGCATTTGGTATATGGCCTCCATTTTGAGGTAAATTTGTATATTATATGCTTTCTTGTTTGACCTCTTCTCCTTATAAATATTTTTATGAAATATTACCTTGGAAGGATTTTTCTCCCACAGAAGTTATTAAGAGATTCTAATAGGATAATTCCCTCTATATGTTATATTTAAGATCATAGAATGTGTGTTTTATTCCAATAAGTGAGTTGTTTTTGGATTGGCCATTATTAACCCAAATATTATAAATGGGATATTATTACGATTTTTTCATTCCCATCAATGAAATTTGTCAAGGGTGGTTATTCTCACCAAATGTGATATATAAGATATTACATGGAGGAAGATGTTCCCATCGATGGGATGTTTCTAGGTTGGATATAAAACAAATAATGTGATATAAGACATATTATGAGGTGGGTATGATTCCCACTGATTATATTTCTCTGGGTTTCTTCATATTCCACCTAATGTGATATATGATATACTGTGTGGTGTGACTTATTACCCACATGGATATGTTTTTAGTGAAAAAATTCTTATAACTAATAATACATAATAGATATTAAATGTCGGTGAAATCCCCTCAATCAGATATTTTTTGGATGAGTCCCCCCCCCACAATATGGTATATACGATATGATAAGGTTGGTGATTTATATGATATGATATATTTAATGGTATGAACTCTTCCTCATTATTGAATATATAAGATGATCGGGGTGGGATATTATTCTAATCTACTGATAATATGTACTTACATATAAATATTAATGTGATTTCAGAACACTTATTGTATTCCTCTATTGTAGTAAGTGAAATTCTTATAGCAATTTTCCACATGTCAAAGAAATTGTGGATGATCTAGCGTGACACTATACATCTCAAGGATAAATAATATTGTATATTTATGTAAATCCTTTTATTTATTTATGATCACATCACAATGTACATTAAATAATGTAATTTTGATATTTATATTGTCATTTGTTGTGGAATGCTATGATGGAATCAAAAACATCATAGGTAACCTAATTATTTGGGCACCATAGAAGACCAAATTATTTGAATGGTTAATAAGAAGGAGGATCAGTATTGCATGATCTTGAAATAAAACTCTAAATGATTATATACACTATAATGCAATGAGGAATAGGGATAATAGTAAGGTATCCTTGCTTATTTTCATTTTATAAATTTTTTTATGTATTCATCCCTATGGTTAACCAATTGTGATGTAGGAATCAGTATTTAAAATTTAATTTCTTATATGATAGATATGATTCATTTTTTTTATACACTCAAATTTTATTTTTCAATTTTCTTATTTTTTCTACCAATATACTTTAATTTGTGCATATATGGTCCCCTGATTGATACCTTATACCCTCACAACGTTTTAGTAGTGTGAAGACTTTTCAGAGGTGATCATATGGTTACCATATAATTCAATCCATGGAACACATGGTCGGCTTTGAATAAGATTATTAAAGTTACCTTTTTCATTATCTTACTCTTTAGATATGTGGATGTTATGGATAAGGTATGTTTTACAATATGTGATGGATGTGAAACTAGTGTATCATGAATGAAATTACCAATTGGAATCCAAGGATTCAATGGGTAAAGGATTACTATTTAATATTTTATATGATATAATTTATAAATTTATTTATGATTTTTCTGTTTGATAATTTATTCCTTTTTCAAATGTTATCAAATTTTCAAGAGTCTACTAAACATGTATCATTATTTTAATATAATATTAATAGGAAATTCATGTTATACTGTGTTTTTGATATCACTAAAGACATAAGGTAGTTTTTTTGGTTTTCAATAATAGCATATATATGTTTATTTAATAAAGATGTTTGTAGAATTATAGGCTACTAAACCATGATATTATTATTCAATGGCCTTTTCATATGGATCTCATCTGGGATGTTCCATGATAATGATTATGAAGACACTTTATATTAGTTGTGTTTAGTGACAACTAAAGCATTGATAAATTAGAATTTGATATGAGATATATGAATATGGGAACTCTGTAGGTTTACTTTTAGCACACGAGTTTACCTATACTATTTGACATGGGATTAGGGGTGTTTCTCATTGAAGTTTTTCCTAATATAAGATTATTTATGTTATAGGTGGGATATCATTGTGGTTTTCAATATTCTTTCAAATATTTTTTTTCTAGTTCAATGATTGAGTAGTTGGTCAATTTTCATTTAAGAGGGGTTATCATAGGAGTGTGAGTTCCCTACGATATAATAAATCTATTTAGATATGATATGTTTGATATTTTTGCATGTGAATTTCTCATAGATATATGATTCTGGAATAGATGTGCCTTATGAACCATGAGTGTACATACGCTATTAAGAGTGAAGAATTAAAATTGAATTTCCTTAGGCTTTTATGATGTATATCTCTTGAGGTACTTTGGTATAAAGGTTTTATTGTAGAGGGATAGATTGTATTGGTTGGAGTGAGTAACTCACATTAGGGGGGTGGTGAATTAATTTCCCAATAAAATTTCTATTTAAGACAATTTAATGAATAATTCCCTAATTTAATAAAAACACCTAGTTAATCAACATAGGAGTAATATATATGTTTGATCATTAAAATAATTTTTTAGATGTGGGATTATGGGTTATATAAATATAAATTGAATATATTATCATTGAAATTAAATTTCACAATAAAAATCATTTTATAAATACAATTTAAGTCTAATTATCAAAAAAAATGTTTCTTAATAATTTAGAGAACACATATTTACTTGAAATTTAAAAAAAACAGACAAAACCTCGAGTGTAATTTAAACAAGGGGATTAGTCTCATGATAATAATTGACCCCATCAACTTTTAAATCACCTTTCACTAAGAATCTATTAAGGAATAAACTAATCCACAGCATTTGATAGTTTTTACAAACAATAGTAAATAACATTATCAATGTTATTTTCCTCTTCCACGGTTATACATAGTATATAAGGATACCATGTCACATAGAACCTCTTACATTATTATTCATGGGAATAAAAATGAAATAATTTTATAGAATATCATGCATTATCTAGTTTAGAATAGAAGACATTGTTCTTACAGGTAAACAATGAAATATTAAACATATCAAAAAATAATAGCTAAAGTGGAAAGAGTAAAAGATTAAAATTTAGGAAATTAAATAAAGCTTCATCTGAGTGGAATCGATTATAAAAAATTCTTTAGGGTTCCCTTAGAAGGATATCCGATGATATTCTGATAAAATTCCTGAAATTAATGTTTTATAATGTCTCCTCTACATGATGGGATCTCATTGAAAGATCCTTGATTATTCACTATGCATGTGAACTTTTTTTCATAGTTTTTCCTCCCTCATCATGATCAAATAATCATCATAAAGATATCTTTATCAATCATATTCTTTGAAAAATAAACATTCTTTATTAATGTCATTGATGTTCCATTTAAAACATCATAACTGGAAATTAATGATTTTAAATTCCCCACATCTATGTTAGACACTACAATATGTTTTAAATTAATATACTGTTATTTGCGCACAAGGAAACCTGGAATGGTCAGTTGATGCAACAATGTGACATGGATAGTTAATCTCTTCATGTTTTCATCTCATTTTCGCATGCATTAAGTTGCTCAGATCTTGTGTTATGGTATTTAATCATGTGGTCACTATATTAAAATACATCATTATCATATTAAATTATGAAAAATTACACATACCATGTAATGATAAGTAGAGTTATTCATGGAGTAGTCTGTTTACATAATATGGTCATGTACATGGTATGCACAACTTCATCTAATGGCAGGATGATTTTATATGCGGAAATGTGATTCCCCACATATAGTAAGGTGAATCATTAGTGTTTAATTAATTAATCTTATTGAAAAAAACATGTGAATCATAGGATTAAGATGTTGTTAATGTTTTTTAATGAAGTATAATATGTGGTAAGGTCATATGGTTACATGACCATTACATGGGAAGGTTACAAGTTAATATGTAGAATTACCATATTCCTAAAAAATTATAGAATTATTTCTTTCCAAAAAAACTATTATGTACTATAAAATCTGTTAAACATGATTTTCGGACATTAATATAATGAGTTTATGGCCTAAAATTCTATCTATTTCGTTTTGATGATAAAAAATCATAAAATTTTAAATTTAAATTAATTCACTACTTCAAATGTATATTTAAAATAGATTTAAAATATTTTGAATCATGTTCATGAAGTCATGTATAATTTTCCACTAATTTGAATTGTTAATTTAAATTTATTACATTGGTCCACCTTTTAAAATTATTAAAAAACTATGGAACTAGATAAAAATAAAATTATAATAAAAAAATATTATGTAATAAATATATAAATTGATAGTATAAAGAAGGAGAAAATGGAATACAAAAAATACATAACATTAATCCTAATATAAATCCAAATTTGTTCCATCTCTAATTTTTATAGGAAGGATAAGATGTTTTCCATTGTATATAGATGAAGGAGAAGTATAATTTTTTGGATAAGATGAGTGAGCAATGTCTTCAATAACAAAACACCTAGAAATTTGTTTAATATTCTTAAAGGATTGGTTTGGTCTTAGGAAAAATGATTAATGGTAGATGATATAGAAAAATGAGATAAATTAATGGATGATGTTTCTTTCACATCTACAGTAGTTTTATAAGGATAGGGTTCCATCAACAAGTTGAAATTACAGATATCTCATTAACCATGCTCCAAATAATCAATGAAGTATTATCTATTATCCATGAATGCTTACAAACTAGGATTCAAATCTATATGAATCTAAACATTTCACATAAAGTATTTTGTTAAGGGAGGAAACATCAAATAAAAATAATGAGTTCTAAACATACCTTTTAGATCAGAAATTATAAATATCCTACTAAGATAATTATCCATTTACCTCAATATTTTTTCATGTACATGACTACCCTAATT
This sequence comes from Viscum album, assembly GCA_963277665.1. Taxonomy (NCBI): domain Eukaryota; kingdom Viridiplantae; phylum Streptophyta; class Magnoliopsida; order Santalales; family Viscaceae; genus Viscum; species Viscum album. Next base: position 1,047,387,531 of record OY728141.1, on the reverse strand, counting down.
GAAATCCTAATGAACTAAATCTAGTGTCGCGGTAGTGTGGGACTGAAACCTATCATAATAAGGGTCATGAGGCTATTTGAAATAATCAATAAAACTTTTTACTCAACCATTATGTCCATTTTGATCTAATATTCTTCATGAACTATCAAAATAAGAGGATAATAATATTCATGAGTAGGTCGAAACACAAAATTACTTAACATCTAGTCTAACTAAATCAACAGGTCAGAATGAATATCTTGATGAAAAATTACATGAGCTATCAAATTTGAAATATCATTCTACAAAAAATCTATAATAAAATAAAATCTACAATGAATATTATTGATTACCAATGTAATATAACTAGAAATATCATCATGTCTCACTTAATACAAAGAGTTGAAAAATTTATGAAATTCTTATCGGTTTACCTCTAACAACACTATTTTAAACGCAACTAATTCCCCATTACTGAAATGTAAATAATATGGTACTAAGGGTGTATGAGAAGAGTGACATTGATTATTAGAAGGATTCCTACAATAAACATTGGGTAAATAATCCACCGAACAATCTATAATTTCATCATCTTTATATTTGGGAAAAATATTCTTCATCATGGTCATAATCTATGGGAATATATTCATTAAAAAAATCCTAGAACCCAAAATCCCATCTTCAATGTCAAAAACAAAAATAAATTATCCTTCCAATTTTCATTGAATAATGAAAATAGAAGGCTCAACATTACTATGTGGAGTATCTCAATTATATTCATCATTATAATAAGGAAATTCTTAACACAATCAATGAGATCTAGGGGACTTCTCCCAATTATAAGGTACATTGGATATAGTTTATCTAGGTGAACTATAAATAGTATGAGATACTTTTAAGATATTCTTATTGTAACATCCAAGCATGGGTACCATGCAATTGTGCACCAAGACGATTCAACACATGACCTCTACGGTGCTTCCCCATATTCCAAAGTCTTTCAACTAGTAGCGAGGGTCTGATAAGTTAGTAATGGGGAGACTATACCATCTTTTATTAGAGTAAAACACTAGTGAAGAAATCATGATATTTTAGAATAATATATAATAGTACAAATGTAACAAGAATAAAAAATATATGAAATACAATACTCAATTGAAATGTAATCATGCAATGACTGTAAATGCATCAAGTGTCTAAAAAATGAAACTAGAAGAATAGATAGTGGAGACACACAAGAGGGTCATGATAAATGTCTGGTTACATCATCCAAGATCCATCCCCAATAAGAAATCTAATCAAGGGCCCTTTCTTATATCCTTTACTATAAATGTAGTGTACTTGTGTACTGGTCAAGCAGCCTGATCAGGGTGTGAGTACGACTCAGTAGGACACCACCAACGATGTCTAAAACAAACCAATAAACAACAAGTGTATGAAAATATATAAAAAAATTTATTACAATCCATAATTTCACTTTTATCACATTATCAATTAATTTTTATTAACGATATAGACTACCATGTTTGAATCTTGTCACAGGTTCAATTCACATTAACATGATTAATCACTTTTCCTAGTGATTTGAAGAGAATTAAAAAAGATCACTATTTATACATGATTTAATTATATCCATATTCTACCTAGGGAAAAAATCATGGTTTGCATAAATTAAGTTGATTTTATTTAGATATAATTGTCTACCATTTCCGTTCAACCAATGATCCCCTCCTTGTTCTTGAATTTCATTCCAAACTAGTGTTTCTAATTAATTCTACCATTCAATATCGAATTATTTTATAATGGAAATATGTGATCAATTATATGTGGATTATTTGGATTTACTAATGTAATAATGATGACATTCAATATCTTCAACTTCTTCAAAGGAGGAAACTGAACCAGTAAATCTTTTTATGAAATTCTCTTCATCCATCTAGTGATATTTGATTTGAGATATATGAAATTTCATAAATGGGAAGTAAAACATAGATGTATGAGTTAGAGAGAGCTATATTTTTGAGATGATATAAAATGATATTATAAAAATACATTAAAAATATTGAGAAGTTATAATGTAAAATACAGGGTAATAAATCAGATTCCAGTTCACATTTAAATTAAAATAATTCTTGGATTATGATAATAAAATAAACATAAATAAAAAAACACCAAATTATTTTCATGGAAAAATTAAAGAAAATGTACAAGGTAATTTTATTGACCATGGTTTTATAAATAACATAAGAACTATAGGAATATTATATGTAAGATTTCATTTGGTTCTCTAACTATATGGCCATGATATTCACAATATTTATGCATTGACTGTATGAAAAATATTTCATGATAAGAATATTGACTATGTGGTTGAATACTCATGGTGAGTGTAGTGACAACATGAGTATGGGTTCTCAATAAATTCGATGAATGTATGAACAATAACACATAGTCCACCTTCAAACATTGTGATTCATACCTAACAGTTACTTCTTGAATATATTAAAAAACATAAGTGACAAAATTATCATATGAATTAATAAAAAATTGACATAACTATCATTCCCAATTCATGTCTAATATAATTTATTATCCTAATTGTAACACCCCAGGTAAATAAAGAATATGACATTTTTATATTTATCCATTTTTGTGATTAAAATATTAATATAACTCTAAAGGGGACGCTATGCTCGATGGCGTACCCAACATGCAACACCGAGTTTCTTGGGAATCTTATGTTTCACTCTAAAAATAAAATAATATTATTTTAAATAGTAGTTAACTCCTAGCCGTTGTAATGGCGGGAATGAACAAAACTAACTGAAAAATGATTATTTATGTTTGTAAAATATTTTTACTTTTTACAATAAATGTTAGAGGCTCAAAATGCAAAGGAATCCAATCTTAAGCATTGAATACACTAATATGTTTTTAAAAGATTATTTTACTGCCTTTTGATGGAAAACCATTTTTAAATCAAACTTTTGACAATTTTATAAGATCTATTTTTCAAAGTAAACATATTCTTTATTATTAGGAGATTGAAATTTACCTTGGGTTAATTTTTGGTATTTTTCTGACAATGTTCTTTTTTCAATGAATATTGAAAAATACTGCATTTTACATCAAAATTGCTTTTTCATATAATTAAATTATATGGTTATATTATGTTTTTAATTTGTTTTAAAGTGTAATTAGACTATATATTTTTACCATTTAATCCAATGATGGTCATTGGGATTAATTTCACTTTGGAATTAGGCATAAACAAGTGCCAAACTTTTGATAAATATTGTTTCTAAAAAACCTGCTATTTGTTTTGACAACGGGAATTATTTTTGAATTAATTATTTAAATTTAGGTGTTGGGAATTTGGTAAAACGGATTACATATTTGGAATCATAAGGTCCAAATTATGTAATTAAGACTCATTTTTTGGACTTTATGAATAGTAACGACGGTAATTATCTTTAATTATCTTGATTAAGGAGTAATCAGGTAGTAAAGATAATACAAATAATATCATAATAATACAAAAATGACCAAAATATGTGTCCTAAGGCTACTGGTTGTCTCATGGCCGGCCATGGGATGCCTTGTGCCAATCTTGGGGGCCCCATGGAATCACTTTTGTGAGAAAGTGTCTTTTTATCTTTTTATTTTTACAGAATGTTAAATATAACAAAGAATGTATCACCTGAGTAAAACATTTTTAATTTTGTCTAAATAAATGATCTCTAAGACTATAAATATTCATTGGAAATACAAAATTATTTCATACATCATAGTATTTTTATATAATTTTTAGACATTAAATAAATTAAATTATTTATGACATCAAGATGATGCAGCGATGACCTCATTATTTATCGATTTAAATAAAATGGAACGATAATGTAAAATATAAGACCTAAACATGTCCAAAACTTATTGTATAGGTGGATTTCGAAACCTTATCACCTTATCCTCTAAACACATCAATGTGTGACCATTAAAATCCGACACTCATTCTAAAATAAAGTAACATTTCTTTACCTTCCAAGAGTTTCCCTCCTCTCCTCTTATAAAAGGCCCCCACCTCTACCTCCTTACCCACGCTTCCAAAGCCTTTGGCTCGTCCAAACCCTTCCTATTTTGTCTCTCCACATCCCTCTCTAACTCCTTGAAGCCTCACTTTGGGAAGAAGTCTCCCCAAGGAAGCCTTTGAGCTCAAACCAAAGGGAGTTATCCGATTTTAATGTAATGTCTTCACTTATGTCCTTTTGTTTTATTTTGATTCTCCAACCCCCTAAACTCTTTTTATTCATTTCTTTTGTAACAACTCCAGTATCTTCAATATACTAGGATGTTTTTATATGAAGTATTCGAGCTACACTTACACACACCTTCATCTAATGGTTAAAGAACACACTGTTTCTGTGGTCGGCGATTTTCTGCCTCACGAAACGATGATTGTTCAATATTATATTAACACTTTTAAAGGTTTCCATTATGATGTCACTGTATTTTATATATGATATATATGTTATCTATGTTTACTATATGCTTCTGTATTTTATATTCAAACCATACCTTTATTCTTTTCATGTTGTGTAAATGCAATAATTTCATATGAGGAAGTGTGGACTACCGCCCCTCAAGTGATGTGACTCGTACATGAAATACATGGAATGTATAAAGAATGAAATTAATGAACATATGTGACCTATGTAACATATATATTATACTGTAATTATAATATATATATATATATATCATTTATTTTTAATTCCGTTAATATGACAAAGAAAAAATGAAAGTAGCGTTCATGCGTACATACGGCCTACCGTCTCCATGAACAGTGCTTTTCGTTTTTTATCTCCAAATGATACGGAATAGTATAAAATGAATATGTAATGGATATATATGATATTTTAATCATTAATAATATTCTGGAAATTATTTACTTATAACTACATGGACAATCATTTTTCAAACAAGTTCATTTTTGACTCATGTACCAAACATCGACAAAAACGTCTGATATGAACTAACATTATTAAACAATTATTATAACATTATAATATGTGATACAAACTGAATAATAATATTTAAATGAGTTCCTTAGGAAATTATAAATTGACCAATGTTTATTATTCAGTAATATAAAGAAACGAACAAGACAAGTTGGACTTGAGGTAAGGGATCTGACTCCTCTATTTCTTTTAAAGTACACTCTTTTATGTCATTCCTTTTAAAGATAATTTTTCTTCTTATTGGGATATTATTTTATATTACACATACTGTAATTTTTATGTTCACATGATTAGAGACCCTATTCTCTCTCATCAATCCATTTTGGAAGTTTTGAGTGGCGCCGTTAGGCTGCCGAATTTTCCTAAGAGATCCAACCTCTCTCTTTCTTTTTATGTACTCTCCTTTATGTCACTTCTTTTAAGCTCCTATATGTTATGTTGCGGGATGTTCTTTTATATTCCTCTTTCTTTATACTTTATGTTGATATGATGAGAGACCCTATTTCCTCTCATCAATCCATTTTGAATGTTTTAAGTGGCGCCGTTAGGCTGCCGAGTTTTCATAAGAGATTTTTCATCTCACTTTTATTCTCGTGAGATTTATGCTACATTTTCCACAATTTACTTTGAGTGGTGTATGAACTGCCCATTATTTTACTCATTGTGTAATATACTTTCATTTATGAGTATTTACATCAATGTTGTATTGTCCTTCTTTCACGGGGTGTATGTTTTGAAAGTTACCCAAGTCGGTAAGGGAACCTTTCACCCTCCTCTTTTTAAAATAATACTTTTGTTATATCTTTTAATTCACATTCTATTATGTTGGGATATGTTATTATATATCATTATTGATGTAAATTTTATGTCCAAGTGATGAGATACCCTTTTTATCTCTCATCAACTATATTTCTAAATTTTGAAGTGACGCTGTTAAGCTGTCGAATTTTTGCAATCGAACTTCTTAACCCAATTTTGATTCTTTGGGATAAACATGTACTCCTTGAATATGTCATTCTATGAATATGTGTGAATGTCCTATGATTGTTTTACACTTAATATCCACTTATATTTGGTGTATTAGTTTGTCACACATAATTATGTAATTGATTTATCCTTAATCCAAATATACCGTCTTTGTATGGGACTTCATCTCAATCTCCTTTCATTGAGGCATATTTTGTTTTATACACAACCTTCTTTTATATGTTGTATAAAACCCTTTGACTTTTACATTTAGTCAAAGAAATATTTTTTATACAAAGTGTTTACTAAATAACAAAAGGGAATGTTTTGTCGTACGTATGCGGCGACAATGACTTCTCCGCCACCGTGACCATTATTTTAGTTTCATCTTCCTCTACAAGCCATTCCTTTTTTTTAAAAGAAAAATAAATACCATGTTTTAATTTTCTTTTGTTTTGGTATTTAAAATGGTTTTCATAATGTTTTTATATCAATGTGTTGTATTGATATCTTGTGATTGAAAGGTGGAAATGTTATGTTTCCTTTATGCATGTTTTATGTGATACGATTATGTTGAGGTTCTTGGGAATTATTATGAAGATGGGTGGTTCCGTGATAAACTAAGGGCCGGTGAGCCCGATATAGCTCTCTAATGCATTGGGTAACACAAAGGAGAGAAACATTAAGGTTTTTCTGAAGAGATTTAGGGAATATACTATGGTGGTTATTCCAAACGTAACCAAGAGGGTTACTCTCTACGTAAGAATGTTACGAATGCCTCAAGTTATCTTTATGTCTTAGGATTTCTATGGTTCATTAATTATTTTATGATGTATGTTAAAGTTCTTATGTTTTACGGGTAAAGTATGATTTTATTCTTATGTACACATGTACTCTTGTTTCCTTTCCATATTTTTATATCCCTTACTGAGCTTTTTATGCTCATCCCAAGTTTTTGAAATGTTTTTCACAGGTCAAGGGAAGGGTACATGATATGATGATAGTGTCAAGAAAGTGTCAAGAATGAATCCATGTTTTATTTTAAATATTTTTCCGTTGATTGGAAAAAATGAATACTATCTTTTATGTAACCACTTTGTTTAAATGTGGAATGTAATGAATGTTTTATGATCTAATTCTCTAAAACTCTAAACCTGAAAAGATCCTCAATGTGTAATCTTGTAATAATTCATAATTAAGTAAGGTTTAAGGCTGGGACCTTATAGTTGGTATCAAAGGTCGGTTTATATAACTTTAGAGGTTAGGGTACTCTTTAAGCATACGTGACATTGCCATAATGGTTAGGATTTCAGAAAGAGTCCTAGTTTTAGATAATGTGAATAAGTAAGTATATCTTAGTGTTTACCTTCCTCATTAGTACATGATGGTTTTGTTGATATACTCACACTGACATTTCTATTTTTATTTAATGGATGGATCTAGCAGGCACCAAAGAGACAACAGGTTTGAAGGAAACTGTGGTGGTTCTCTGATTAAGATACTAGATAAAATAGGGGATTCAATGAGGAAACTCGTGGTTGCTCTAAACCAACTATCAAGGAGTCATGATCAACCACTTGAACCTTGGTATGATCTGTAATGCATCATGTATGAGATGACCAATCTATGTGGAAGTTCAAGTAATAATTATAAAGGTAACCATTCGAGTTTATATGATCCTTACTTTTGAGGTAATTATGGGTAAATATATGTTATGATGGAAAATGAAAGGCATGAGATAATCTTGAGGTTAAAATATGTTATGATCATTTTTTAAGATTTTATCTCATCTTGGGGAAGGTTTTAAGAATTATATAGTTTTGGAAAAAGGACAACATGCAGACCGTGTGACAACCCGTCGCATCGGACAAAGCTGCGGGAATCGAACCCACAACCAAAGTGCGACTGGTATTTATCGCCTACCACTAGACTACGTGAAGTCCCTGATTATTTTGACTAATTCTTTTGAGTTAGATGATTTTAGGAATCAAGATTAAGTTTATTTTGGGTTATCTATGGAAATTATTAACCTATCATCGAGGATATATGATTAGGTTAATTACTTTTCAATATGAGAATTTAAGAGCAACTGATGTTATTTGGAGGTAAAAGTTAATTTGTACCTTGGAAGGCTATGTGACTAAATCCTTCAAATATTTGGGTTTCCATCTTATTTTGGTTTACTTTGAAGAATGTTATGGACAAATTGTTTATCGAATGGTCCTCGTTGAACTTTGGGTTTTGTTGGACAAATTTTGGAGATTAAGAATAGATTTTCTTTTTATAAAGGGTTATCCTTTTCTGGATTATCTGATCTTGTACTAACCTTTTTGGTTTCGGTTTTGGTTAATGTCTAAAGGCATGGGAAGTATATATTTCTCTTTTGTGGATTAGGTGATTCTCTAGAAGTTTATTATAGTACTCTCAATGTGAACAGGTCTTCCTAAATACTCGTTTTTTGGAGAAAATATGAGTTTGTGTAAGGAATCTAATAAAAGTTGAAAGTCAACATGATAAGTGATTATGTTTCCTTATGAATAAATTCCTCTATAAAAATTAACATAAAACAAAAATGTTGTTTATTAACTTTTCCTACTGGGGAATCAAATACCGTTTAACCCATCACATTTTTGTGATTTTCTTGTGGTTAACTTTCTCCTAATCATTTTTCTATCACTCTCTATCAGAACATGAACCTATCTTTTCTCCTTCATGTCCATGTTTTCCTACATGGAATCCTAGTATGGGTTATCTCGGGTGACCTCTGTACTTATCATTCTTTATTTTAAAGTTATTTTTTTACCGACTTTTGTTCCGATATGTGACTTTCAAGGATGTTTCCAAGCTCAATTTTAAAATTGTGAGGACACAATTCTCAAAAGGGGGGAAGATGTAACTCCCCAGGTAAATAAAGAATATGAAATTTTTATATTTATCCATATTTGTGAATAAAATATTAATATAACGTTAAAGGGGACACTATGCTCGATGGCGTACCCAACACGCAACAACGAGTTTCTTGGGAATCTTACGTTGCACTCTAATAATAAAATAATATTATTTTAAATAGTAGTTAACGCCTAGCCATAGTAATGGAAGGATTGAACAAAACTAACTGAAAAATGATTATATATTTTTGTCAAATATTTTTACTTTTTACAGTAAATGTTAGAGGCTTAAAATTCAAAGGAATCCAATCTTAAGCATTGCATACACTAATATTTTTTTAAAAGATTATTTTACTGCCTTTTGATGGAAAACCATTTTTAAATAAAACTTTTGAAAATTTTATAATCTATATTTTTCAAAATAAACATATTATTTATGATTAGGATATTTAAATTTACCTTGGGTTAATTTTTGTTATTTTTCTGACAATGTTCAATTTTAATGAATAGTGAAAAATACTGCATTTTATATCAAAACTGTTTTTTCATATAATTTATTTATATGGTTATATTATCTTTTTAATTTGTTTTAATGTGTAATTAGAATATATTTTTACCATGTAATCCAATTATGGTAATTGGAATTAATTTCAATTTGGAATTAGGCATAAACAAGTGCCAAACTTTTCATAAATATTGTTTCTAAAAAACCCGCTATTTGTTTTGACAACGGGAATTATTATTGAATTAATTATTTCAATTTATGTGTTTTGAATTTGGTAAAATGGATTACATATTTGGAATCAGAAGGTCCAAATTATTTAATTAAGACTCTTTTGTTTTTGGATTTTATGAATAGTAACGACGGTAATTATCTTTAATTATCTTGATTAAGGCGTAATCGGGTAGTTAAAGATAATAAAAATAATATCATAATAATAAAAAAATGACCACAAAATGTGTTTTAAGGCTACTGGTTCTCTCATGGCTGACCATGGGATGCCTTGTGCCAAACTTGGGGTCCCCATGGAATCTGTTTTGTGAGAAAGTGACTTTTTATCTTTTTATTTTTAAATAATGGTAAATATAACAAAGAATGTATCACCTGAGTAAAACATTTTTAATTTTGTCTAAATAAATGATCTCTTAGACTATAATTAGTCATTGAAAATATAATGATATTTCCTACATCATAGTATTTTTTTTCTAATTTTTAGACAATAAATAAATTAAATTATTTATTACATCATGATGATGCAGCGATGACGTCATTATTTAACGATTTAAATAAAATGGAATGATAATGTAAAATCTAAGACCTACCCATGTCCAAAACCTATTTTATGTTTGGATTTCGAACCCTTATCACCTTATCCTCGAAACACATCAATGTGGGACCATTAAAATCCGAAACTCATTCTGAAATAAAGTAACATTTCTTTAATTTCCAAGAGTGCCCCTCCTCTCCTCTTATAAAAGGACCCCACCTCTACCTCCTTACCCACACTTACAAAGCCTTTGGCTAGTCCAACCCCTACTCATTTTGTCTCTGCACATCCCTGTCTAACTCCTTGAAGCCTCACATTGGGTAGAAGTCTTCCCAAGGAAGCCTTTGAGCTCAAACCAAAGGGAGTTACCCGATTTTAAGGTAATGTCTTCACTTGTGTCCTTTTTTTTTATTTTGCTTCTCCAACCCCCTAAAATATTTTTATTATTTTCTTTTGTAACAAATCCAGTATCTACAATATACTAGGATGTTTTTATAAAAAGTATTCTAGCTACAATTACACAGACCTTCGTCTAATGGTTAAAGAACATACTGTTTCTGTGGTTGGCGATTTTCTGCCTCACAAAACGATGATTGTTCAATATTCTATTAACACCATTAAAGTTGGCCATTATGAGTTAACTATATTTTATATATGATATATATGATATTTATGTTTACTATATGCTTCTTTATTTTATATTTAAACCATTCCTTTATTCTTTTCATGTTGTGTAAATGCGATAATTTCATATGAGGAAGTGTGGACTACCGCCACCTCAAGTGATGTGACTCCTACATGAAATACATGGAACGTATAAGGAATGAAATTAATGAACATATGTGACCTATATAACATATATATTATACTGGAATTATAATATATATATATATATCATTTATTTTTAATTCCTTTAATATGACAAAGATAAAATGAAAGTAGCGTTCATGCGTACGTACGGCCTACTGTCTCCATGAACGGTGCTTTTCGTTATTCATCTCCAAATGATATGGAATAGTATAAAATTAAAATGTACTGGATATATATGATAATTTAATCGTTAATACTATTCTGGAAATTATTTACTTATAACTACATGGACAATCGTTTTTCAAACAAGTTCATTTTTGATTCATGTACCCAACATCGGCAAAAACGTCTGATATGAACTAACGTTATTAAACAATTATTATAAAATTAAAATATGTGACATGAACTGAATAATAATCTTTAATGGAGGTCCTTAGGCAATTAATAATTGACCAATGTTTATTATTCAAGCATATAATGAAATGAACAAGACAAGTTGGACTTGAGGTAAGGGATCCGACTCCTCTCTTTCTTTTAAAGTACACTCTTTTATGTCATTCCTTTTAAAGATAATATTTCTTTTTATTGGGATATTATTTTATTTTAATCATACTGTAATTTTTATGTTCATGTGATGAGAGACCCTATTCTTTTTCATCAATCCATTTGGGACGTTTTGAGTGGCGCCGTTAGGCTGCTGAATTTTCGTATGAGATCCAACCTCTCTCTTTATTTTTAAGTACTCTCATTTATGTCACTTCTTTTATGATCCTCTTTGTTATGTTGGGGGATGTTCTTTTATATTCCTCTTTCTGTAAACATTTTGGTGCTATGATGAGAGACCATATTTCCTCTCATCAATCAATTTTGAATGTTTTAAGTGGCGTCGTTAGGCTGCCGAGTTTTCGTAAGAGATTTTTCATCTCACTTTTTTTCCCGTGAGATTTATGCTACATTTGCCACAATTTCCTTTGAGTGGTGTATGGACTGCCCATTATTTTACTCATTCTGTAATATAATTTCATTTATGAGTATTTACATCAATGTTGTATTTTCCTTCTTTCACGGGGTGTATGTTTCGAAAGTTACCCAAGTCGGTAAGGGAACCTTTCACCCTCCTCTTTTTAAAAGACTTATTTTGTTATCTATTTTAATTCAAATACTATTATGTTGGGATATGTTATTATATATCCTTATTGATGTAAATTTTATGTCCAAGTGATGAGATACCCTTTTTATCTCTCATAAACTCTATTTCTGAATTTTGAAGTAACGCCGTTAGGCTGTCGAATTTTTGCAAAGGAACTTCTTAACCCAATTTTGATTCTTTGGGATAAACGTGTACTCCTTGAATATGTCATACTATGAATATGTGTTAATTTTCTCTGATTGTTTTACACTTAATATCCACTTATATTTGGTGTATTTTTTGTCACACATAATTATGTAATTGATTTATCCTTAATCCAAGGATACCGTCTTTGTATGGGACTTCGTCTCAATCTCCTTTAATTGAGGCATATTTTGTTTTATACACAACCATTTTTTATACGGTGTATAAACCCCTTTCAATTTTACGTTTATTCAAAGGAATATTTTTTATACGAAGCGTTTACTAAATGAAAAAAGGGAATGTTTTGTCGTACGTATGCAGCGACAAAAAATTCTCCACCGCCATGACCATTATTTTATTTTCGGCTTCCTCTACAAGCAATATCTTTTTTTAAGAAAAATAAATACCATGTTTTACTTTTCTTTTGTTTTGGTACTGAAAATGGTTTTCATAATGTTTTAATATCAATGTGTTGTATTGATATCTTGTGATTGAAAGGTGGAAATGTTATGTTTCCTTTATGCATGTTTTATGTGATACGATTATGTTGAGGTTCTTGGGCATTATTATGACGATGGGTGGTTCCGTGATAAACTAAGGGTGGGTGAGCCCGATATAGCTCTCCAATATTGGGTAACACGAAGGAGTGAAACGTTAAGGTTTTTACGAAGAGATTTAGGGAATGTACTGTGGTGGTTATTTCAAACGTAACCAAGAGGGTTACTCCCTATATAATAATGTTACGAATGCCTCAAGTTACCTTTATGTCTTATTATTTCTATAGTTTATTAATGATTTTATGAGGTTTGTTAAAGTGATTATGTTTTATGGGTAAAGTATTATTTCATTCTTATGTACACATGTACTCATGTTTCCTTTCCATATTTTTATATCCCTTACTGTGCTTTTTATACTCATCCCAAGTTTTTGAAATGTTTTTCACAGGTCAAGGGAAGGGTAAATGATATGATTATAGTGTCAAGGAAGTGTAAAGAAAGAATCCATGTTTTATTTTAAATATGTTTCCGTTGATTGGAAAAAATGAATATTATCTTTTATGTAACCACTTTGTTTAAATGTGGAATGTAATGCAAGTTTTATGATCTAATTCTCTAAAACACTAAACCTGAAAAGATCCTCAATGTGTAATCTTGTAATAACTCAAGATTAAGTAAGGTTTAAGGCTGGGGCCTTATACCAATATTCAATGATTATGTAAAAATTTTAGTTACATGATTTTTAATATCAATGTATTCTAGAGTTGTATCTCTTTTTTGGTAATGATTTCTCAGAAATGAATTTGATATATCAATATGATTAAACATAGAATAAGATATAAGATTCATAGATAGAAGGACCTGACCATAAACATTTCACAATCTTGAATTAAATGAATAATTCACACTAATAATCTTTTCTGGTTTAGATTTTTAGAAAATTATGCCATAACTATTACAATAAATCTTTAAAATTACAAGGTAGACACTTCTACTTAGTTTCAATTTTTTTCATAAAATAAAAGAACTTGAATAAATGAGTCATGTGAAGTCCCATGTTTTAGAAAACATTAAATTTCTTTGATCCCATCCATGACCCTATTAATCATTATGTCCTGTGAAAAACATTTCAAAACATGGGATGAGCATAAAAAGCTCAGTAAGGGTTACAAAACAAATAATGAAAACATTAGTAAATCATTGCATACATAACATATGATCTTTAACATACCTCAAGAAATCATTAGATTTATGAATGACACATATAAAACATAAATCATAAAGGAAAATTGTGGCATCCATATCATACATACATTGTATCTATCACAACTACGTAGGGAGTTACATTTTGAATACCCATCACGGTATATTCCCTAAATCTCATAGGATTAACATTCATGTTTACCTCCATCACATTACCTAATGCATTGGAGAGCTATCTCAGAATCACCCGACATATGATTTTCACAGAACCACCAGTATACGTAACATTCCCCAAGAACCATATCATATTCGTAACACCTATAACTAACATAAAGAAAAGATAACATGTCCACATTTCAATCATAGTATATCATTTAAATATATTGAATTGAAAAATCCTTTATCAAATCCATTTTAAATACCAAAATATGTAAAATAATATATGGTATTTATTTTCCTTTCAAAAACATTATGGATTGTTAAGGAAACCAAATATCAAATAATACTCGCGGCGGTAGAAAGGTTGTTGGCATCACGTACGTTAAATGAAACATTTTATTTCTTTTAGTAAAACACTTCGTAGAAAAATATTTCCTTTGAATGAAATGAAAAGTAAAAGGTGTTTATATAGAGTATAAAAGAATATGTGTATTAAAACATAATATTCCCCAGTTAAAGGAGATTAAGATGAAGTCCCTTACCTTGTGTCCGACTTGACCCATTCGATCTTTAATCTCTTGAATAATAAACTACAGTAAATTTTAACTGGCTTAAAAACCCTTTTCAAGTTTATAATTCCTTTTATATCACCTATTACCATGTTATATACATTATGTAATCATTTAATTTAATAATGGTTGTTTTGTCGATATTTGGTACTTGAGTCAAAAATGGACTTCTTAAAATTACAAGTTGTTCATATGGTCAAAAGTTCATTATATCTAGAATGATATTCATGATTATGATATAATATATATCATATATATCGAGTATACACGTATATTTATAATAGTACATAACATTTGGAGATATGAAATGAAATGCACCGTTCATGGAGACAGTAATCCATACGTACACATGAACGCTACATTCATTTCTATTTCCTATTTTAATTGAATTAAAACATAATGATACATATGTATATTATAATTCCAGTAAAATATCATATATAATATCATTAAACCCATCCTTTCTATGTCCCACATATGGAATTAACGAGTCATATCACTTTGAGGGGACAGTAGTCCGCACTTCCTCAAATGAAATTGTCACGTTTAAACATAATGGAAACCTTAATGGTAATATATAAATGTAAAATACAGAACATGAAGAAATAATAAATATATTATATATCATATTTAAATATAGGTCTATCATAATGGCCACCATGAGAGGTGGTAGGAGATAATTGAACAATCATCTTTACATGAGGTGTTAGTTTTCCATCCACAGAAAAACTATGTTATTTACCCATTAGATAAAGGTATGTGAATGTGTATTTATAATTATTCTCATAAAACATCCTAGTATATTAAGGATATAGGTATTGTTATAAAATAAAATAATAAAGAGATTTTATGGTTTGGATAAGTAAAATAAAATAATTGAATTTAAGAGGAACCGTTACGTTTAATTTAGGTAACTCCCATTGATTTGAATCAAAAAGACTTGTTGATGTGCCTTCTGCCTATGTTAAGGCTTCTATGTGTAAGAGGGGGATATTGAGAGATTATTTTTGAAGGTGTTGGTTGAGCCAAGGGGATTCAGAGGTGTGAGTAATGGGTTAATGTTTTGTCTTTTTATAAGGGGGAGGAGGGGCTCTTTCGGAATGTGTGCAAATATTATATTATTATAAAATGATTTTCTGCTTCTAAATGTCCAAAATATATTAAATTCAAATATAATAAGACTAATGGTCTAAATATAATCATCCAATAATAATTGGACATGTTTGGATATTTTTTATTCTTTATAATATTAATTATTAAAATCAATTATTAATGAGGTAAACAATGCATCATTATTGTGTCATAATTAATTTTATTTATTTTATTTCTATAAATTATAAAACAAATACCATGATGTAGGAAATATTTTTTTCTTTTCAATTAATATTTATTGTTGAAATGCTAACTTATATAACCCCTTGTAAAAATTAATTTACTAAAAGATATTTGTTTATGTCATTTTGGTCTTTACTTTATGTTAATTAAAATAAAGTTTCATTATCACTCTTAAGTGGCTCCATGGGGTCCCAAAATAGACCCAAGTATTCAAATGGTCAAAAATAAATAATCAAAAAAGGTTGGGACAAGTGTTAAGGTAATTTTTTATTTTTTTCATATACTTTTTACCTTGAATTACCCTATTTATCTTTAATCGTGGTAAATAAAAGTCAAAAGATACTATTCACCAAAAATTATTTTCATTTTATTGAACCACATTTTACTTAATAATAACAACAATATTTGTCAGATTTTTTGTATTTAATTCACAGAAGTGGAAAAATTTTATTTAAATGAAAAAGTTAGTTTTTTAACTTCTACTTAGTGGTTTCACTATTCATAAAAAATAGTTATTTTTCAGAAAACTACCAAAAATTCAGCCTAGGATATATTTGATATTATGAATTCAAAACTGATTTCTATTTTACCAAATTAAAAACATAGAATTTGGATTAATTAATTTAAAATTAATTCCTGTTGTCAAAACAAAAAGCGTGTTTTTAAAAATATCGACATTAAAAAGATTGACCCTTGTTTATGTCCAATTTCTATGTGAAATTAATTCTAATGGAAAAAATTGGAAAAAATGGTAAAAATATAATACAAATACACTCTAAAACCAATTAAAATGATAATATAATCATAAAAATAAATTAGATTAAAAGGTAGTTTTGAATTAAAATACAGTATTTTCACTATTCATCAAAAAAAGAATTTTATTAAAAAATTAGAAAAAAATTACCCAAAGTAAATATTAGTGTCCTGATTCTAAAGATGAATTTTATTTTTCCAAATATAATATTTAGATGTGACCAAAATTATATTTAAAGAGGATTCATCATCAAAAGGTAGTAAATCGACCATTTAACGAATATTAGAGTATTTATTCTTAAAATTAGATTAATTCACATTTTCAGCTTCTAAATTTTATTGGATAAATGTAAAAACATTTAACAAACAAGTATAATCATAATGTAGTTAGATTTATTCATTCCTACTAATACAATAGTTAGGAGTTTACCATATTTAAAATAATGTTATTATATTATTAGTGTGCAACCTATAATTTCAAATAAACTTGTTCTTGCGTATTGGGTACGCCATCGAGCATATCAACCCTTTTAATGTAAAATTAACATTTAATTCACAAATATGATTAATTATACAAATATATTATTTCTTTATTTACCTGGGATGTTACATCCTTCATCCCTTTTGGAAATTGTTTCCTCACAATTTTATTCACTTATCAAATAAAGGTGGATATTCATCCCTCATAGCATTTTCAGATTCCCACATTGCCTCTTCAACCATATGGTTTTTTTAAGAAAACCATTACCTGGTGAATTACCTTATTCTGCAACACATGCTCTCTTCAGTCAAGAATCTGGACTGGTTGTTCCTCATAAGAGATATTCTCTTCCAATGGAACTACCTCTGCACATAAAAAATGAGATGGATCTGGAATATACATTCTCAACATTGAAACCTAAAAAACATTGTGTACCAAGGATAAACTTGGAGGTAAATCCACTCTGTAAGAAACCAATCCAACTTTCTTTAATATATCATCGGGTCCAATGAACCTCGGACTCAACTTTCCTTTCTTTACAAAACACATCACACTTTTCCATGGTGAAAATTTGAGAAAGACATGATTTCCTACGTCAAAAGAAAGATATTTCCTCCAATTATCTACATAGCTTTTCTTTCTGCTCTAAGCCGACCTCATGTGCTTCTAAATCAACAGAACTTTTTATGCAATCTCTTCTACCAATTCAAATCCCATCAACATCCTTTTTCATAATTCATCCCAAAATTATGGAGTTCGACACTGCTTCCTATATAATCCCTCAAATGGGGCTATATGTATACTGGAATGATAAATGTTATTATAAGAAAATTCAACCAAAGAAAGATGGTTTTCCCAACTTCCCTATTAATCCATCGAGCAAGCATATAACATATCCTCCAAGGTATGAATTGTTTGTTGTGACTTCCCATTTGATTGCTGATGAAGAGCGGTACTAAAATTTAATTCAGTACCCAATCACATCTGACGACCTTTCCATAATGTAGAAGTAATCCTGGGACCATGATTAGATACAACAGAGAGGGGAACTCCATGAAACCTAATTATCTCTTTAACATAAAACCGAGAATGTTGATATAGAGAAAATGTATCTTGAATAGGAAGGAAATGCGAAGATTTACTCTACTGATCAAAAATAACCATGATTGTATTATTACCTAGATATTTCTTTGGTAATCCCACAATAAAGCCCATGGATATATTTTCTCATTTCCACTATGGAACCGGTAAATACTAAAGCATCACTTTCAGTTGATTCCACTCTTCTTTAACCTTCTATCAAGTCAAACACCTCATAGTAAAATCAGCAACATCACTTTTCATTCAATCCCACCAGTAATAGTCCTGAAGATCTATGTACATCTTAGTAATGCCAAGATGAACTAAAAAAGAGAACTAAGAGCTTCACATAACAACTCATTATTCAATAGTGAATCACAAGGAACACAATATCTCTTCCCAAACCTCAAAACTCAATCATTGTCAATGTTAAATTCAGGAAACTTACCCATCTGAACAACCTCTACCATTTTCTGCAACTCACTATATTCCTTCTGTGCTTTCTTTATTATGTATGATAGAAAAGTTTTCAATGACACCTAAAACCAAACAGAATTATTTCTTGCACCATCAACTTCTATGCCAAAGTTCAACAAATCAAAAAACCAAAGGATCTCATTCCAAACTTGTCATGGTCAATGAAGCATTACTTTATCGAATCAAATCATCCACCAATTTATTTGCATTTCCTTCGTGATAATGAATCATGTAATCGTAATCCTCGATTAATTCTAACCATCTCCTCTTCAACATATACAATTCATTACGAGTGAATATATACATTAAACTTTTGTGGTCAGTATATATTTCACATTTACTCTGTAAAAATGATGCCTCGATATTTTTAAGGCCAAAACAATAGTAGCAAATTCAAATCATGTGTAGGGTAATTTAACTCATGATGTTTCAACTGACATGAATCATAAGTAATTAACTGATCATTCTTCATAAGGAAACAACCAAGTCCTTTCAACAAAGCATTAGTGAATATAAAAACTCACCATTTATGGATGTTAGTTTCAAAACCGGAGCATTCACCAATCTTATATTAAATTCATGAAAACAATCATCAGATTCTTTTTTCCAAATGAACATAACACTTTTTTGAGTTAACGTAGTCATTGGACTAGATAACCATGAAAAATATTGAACAAACCTCCAATAATATCTGGCCAAACCATGAAAACGACAAGTCTCAGTAATATTTTTGGGTCTTGGCCATTCTTCAACAACTTTTGTTCTATCAAGATCAGCAGTTATGCCATTTTTAGAAACAATGTGACCACAGAACAAAATTTCTTGTAACCAAAACTCACACATGATAAGTTTCCCAAATACTTTGTTTTCATTTATGGTATGCATGAAAATAATTAAATGACTTTCATGATCCTATTTAGTTTTAGAATAAACTAAAAGATCATCAATGAATGCAACCACAAACTTATCCATGAACTTATAGAATACTCTATTATTAAGATCCAAGAATACAACTGGTTCTTTACATAAACCAAAAGGCATAACTATCAATTCATTATGGCCATATCTAGTATGAAACAAAGTCTTCGGAATGTATGCTTCCATTACATTCAACTGATGGTACCCCAACCTCATGTCAATCTATGGAAAATATTGAGCTCCCTAGAGCTGATAAAACAAATCACCGATATGAGGCAAAGGATACTAATTATTAAAGTGATGTTATTCAATGATCTATAATCAATGAAAAGTCTCATTAAACTATCTTTAATTTTAATAAACAAGACAAGTGCACCCCATTGTGATGTTCTAGGTCGAATTAATCCTTTATCTAAAAACTCTTGTAATTGCTTCATTAACTCTAAAAGTTAAATTTGATCCATTCAAAAAAGGTGTTTTGAAATTGGTTTAGCATCAGGAACTAAGTCAACAGTAAATTCAACTTTCTGATCATGTTTAATACCAGGCTACTCATCAAGACAAATATCAAGGTACTCATTTACCACTGGCACATCACTAATCTGAAATGTTCATTTATTTTCAATAATAAGTTCAAGGTAACATTCTTTTTAATATTTTACTAGTTTTCAGCATCCAGATATTTTATCAAAATTAAGGGTTCATTCTTGTACAAAAACAAAAAAATCTTCTTAAAAAGAAACCTCTTTATCTCTGAAGTCAATCTTAGCATGATAAATAGAAACCAACCCATACCCAAAATAACATAGAACTATACTAGAGGAAAAACAATAAGGTTTTCAGGTAGATTCTTTCCACACACCAAGACATGAAGGTTCTTATAATATCATTTTGTTTCAACATTTCATCCCAATGTTTTTTCCATATGTTTAGGATTCATATATTGATATGGAATTCCCAATTTACTAGAAAAATTCTCAGAAATGAATAAATGGGTATCCCAAGAATCAAACAATACATTAGCATAATCTGAACAAATACATATTGTACCTAATAATACTTCATTTGATGGCCCAACATCTTATGATTTAGTTGAAATGGACTTCACCGCCAGTTCTACTTGTATTCTAGTTTCTCTACCTACGTTGAGTTCATAATTGGACACTCTTTTTCATAATGACCCATTACATTTCAAATAAAATATTTTACTGATTGTGAATCAGATTTGGTCTTACCATTACCCTACACTTTTTTAGTGAAATTTTAAGCCTTATGTCCCATTTTACCTCATTGGTAGAAGTTAACCGAATTCAAAAGAAAATACCTATAATTTTTTATACCACAATTTTTGCAAACTGTAAACTTAATTTTCATACCATCAGAATTTTTTGAAGAGTTCTTCCCTTTCAACTACCACCTTGACCTCTTATTTTGTTGTTTGTCAAAGTACACATGATCATATGAAAACATCATTTCCACATTATCCACACATCGAACATGTTTTTTATAACTTTTGAACTCATGAGAAGCTAAATCCTTTCTACAATTGGGATTTTATCCATAGTAGAAACAGTTGATTTTACTATCAAGATCCTATATGAAATTTGGATCGTACTTTTCTAGTCGAGTGAATTTTGCTTCATAAGCATCCACTGAGTCATCCTCCTACCTCAATTCTAGAAAATGTTTTTCAATCCTAAGATAAACAACCTTCAGAAAATATTTCTGAAGAAACATACCTTTGAATTCATCCCAATGAAGAGCATAAATATCCTCATTATCCATGATATTTTTCCCCATCGAACACCACTGATTAGCTTCACCATCAAAATTTTATTCAATGAGACTAACCTTTTGATGTTCGGAACATCCCATGTCATCAAAAGATTTCTCCAGTGCTTTAATCGACCCTTCAACTTGAATAGGGTCAGATGATCATCGTAATGATGAGGGATATTGCCTCATGAAATGATCCACTACTGACATGTTTCTCTGTGTCTAATCAAGATGATCTCATGTGTGGATACAACCACCATTTATAGCCTGAGTCAATTTTGCCATCAATGCAACAAACTATTCGGTTCCGATTCTGACAATCTCAAGTGGCTGATATGGAAGGTTTTCATCCTCCTGATGTTGTCCCAACATAGCTTCCATGTTTCCTATGTGGAAAACCACTATAAACACAGAAATATATTAGGCGAATAAAAATAAAAATACGCAAATGCTATATCATTTTAATATTATCATTACAGAATTTATGGATATTAATTTAAAAATACCCTTACTACAAATGTTATCTAAACCGACTTATGATACGAACAATAAGGACTCGACCTTAAACATTGCACAATCTTTAATTATCTAAATAATTCACATTGAGGATCTATTCTGGTTTAGATTTATTGGTAATTATCCCATAATTATTACATTACATATCAAAAATTACAAGAATGAATCTTTTACTCAGTTTAAATTTTTTATCATAAATTAAAAAATCATGAAAAAAAGAGTCATGTCTAGTCGCATGTTTTAGACAGCATGACATTTCCTTGATCTCATCATTGAACCTATTCTTCTTTTGGTCTTCTAAAAAACATTTCAAAACATGGGATCAACATAAAAATCTCAGTAATAGTTATAAAACAAAGAAAGAAAAAATTAGTTCGTCATTGCATACATAACATATTATCTTTAACATACCTCATGAAATAAAAATATTTATGAATAACACATAGAAAAAATAAATCTTAACAGAATCTTGTGGCATCCATATCATACATATATTGTAGCTATCATAGCTATGTAAGGAGTTACATTTGGAATACCCATCACATTATATGCCCTAAATCTCTTAGGAGAAAGATTCACGTTTACCTCTGTCACATTACCCAATGATTTGGAGAGTTATCTCAGGCTCACCTACCCTAGGATTATCATGGAACAACTGAAATACGTAATAATGCCCAATAATCATAACATATTTGTAACATATAAAACAAACATAAAGGAAAGAAAACATTTCCACATGTCAATCACAATATATCATTTAAATATATTGACATAAAAAATCCATTATTAAAACAATTTTCAATACCAAAATACATAAAAAGTATATGGTATTTATTTTCCTTTTAAAAACATTCAGATTTTTAAGGAAGCCAATGATCCAATGTTACTCGCGACGGCAGAAAGGACGTTATCACTGTGTACATTAAAAGAAACCCATTTCTTTTGTCATTTAGTAAAACACGTCATAGAAAAAGATTCCCTTTAAATCCCATTTAAAATTCAATGGTTTTATACAGTGTATAAATGAAAATAATTTATTAAAACAAAATATGCCTCAATTAAAGGAGATTGAGACGAAATCCCTTACCTCGTGTCTAACATGACCCGTTCGTTCTTTAATCACATGAATAAAAAACTAAAGATAATTTATAATTTAATAAGGACCATTTTCAAGTTTATTATTTCTTTTATATCCCTTATTACCATGTCATAATCATTATTTAATAATTTAATTTAATAATGGACGTTTTTTCGATATTTGGTACTTGAGTAAAAAATGGACTTCTTATAATTATAAGTTGTCCACGTGGTCAAAAGATAATTATATCTAGAATGATATTAATGATTTAGATATCATATATATCATATATAAACATTATATACATGTATTTATAATAGGACATAACATTTGTTGATAAGAAATGAAATGCACCGTTCATGGAGACTATAAGCCATATGTACGCATGAACGCTACATTCATTTCTATTTCTTATTTTAATGGAATTAAACAGTATGATGCATAGGTATATTATTAATCCAGTATAATATAATATATAATATCAATAACTCCATCCTTTATAAGTCTCATATATAACATTAACAAGTAATATCAATTTGAGGGGGTGGTAGTCCACACTTCCTCAAACAAAATTATCGAATTTACCAAAAATGGAAACCCTAAAGGTATGATATAATAGAAAAATATAGAAAAATAAAGAAAACATAAACATAATATATATCATATATAATTATAGTTCCATATTAATGTCCTCCATGAGAAGTGGTAGGAAATACTTGAACAATCATTGTTTCATGAGGCGTTATTTTTCCATCCACAGAAACTATATATTCATTACCCATTAGATGGAGGTGAGATGGTGTATAAGTTTTATAATGAAGTAGGATGCATCTGTAAGAGGAAACCTAGAGCCAATAAGTGGGTCTCCAATAGTATAGACAAGAGGAAGAAGAAGGCTATCAAGGGGCTGAGGCATCCGGATGTCAGGATCTCAAGTAAGGTCATTGTTTTATTGTTTAAACTTTTTGTGAATATGGGAAAGCCTAAGGCTTTTCTGTCCATGAGGGTGATGTGGGGAGCATGCCGACATGGGAAGTTGGATCCTAGGGGTGGTGTTCTTGGATCTGATTCCTCTCGGGGATACGCTTGGCAGATTGTGGTGTTAGGGATGATTCCGGCTGAATATGACAGTGCCCGGGGGTGGGACGACTTCATCGCTCTTGGGATGCTATGGATTTTAGATTTACTATATGAAGTATTTGTGGGTCGGTGGCTGGAGATGCTTTGGAAACCGATGGTGGTCATGACCTTTGACTTGGGTGCTGCTTCGGCAGACCTTGCGCGTGTCTTCAAGAACCAATGAACTGTAATGGGTGGATGATGGTGCAGGATTTGGGGGTCGGCCGACGATGGGATGCTTCAAGATGGAGATGATTTGTTGGCCCCTTCATCTTCAAGATGCTGGATGCTGGTGTAAATCTTGTCATGGAATGGTTCATGATGTTGATTATTTTCAGTTCAAGATGGGGACAACATCAAGCGACAGAAGGTGATGATGATCTGTTGTCCGCTGAGCATAGATGGGTCTGTGGGAAAGGGTGGCTATGACTTTGGAGTGGGTGGAAACAAAGACCTTGGGACACGGCTGTCTCTATGATGATGGAGGTCTGATCTGGGCATGGGCTGTATTGAAGATTGGGATTGGGATCAATCATGATTTTTGGTACTGCTAGGCTGTGACAACTTATTCTGTGAAGCCATTCATGATGGGATTAAGGTTGATTTTGTGGGCCTTTGGCCCATTTTTTTAGGATTATTGGGTCTATTTTTTGGGGTCTCTTGGACTGATTTTCGATTGGGGTTATCTGATGTACCCCTATGTGGTTTCTTGAATGTTTGTTTTATTTTTTAATAATATTTGGAGACCATGGGCTAAACCCCCGGTCTACACCGTTTTGACTAGATGGAGCTCTGTGTAATTGTTGTTCGAATACTTATCATAACAACATCCTAGTATATTTTGGATAATGGTTTTGTTATAAAATAAAATAATAAAGAGAGTTTAGGGGTTCGAGAAGTAAATTAAATGAAATGAATTTAAGAGAAATGTTTACCTTTAATTTGGGTAACCCCCTTTGGTTTGAATCAAAAGGACTTCTTGAAGTGCCTTCTCCCTAAGTTATGGCTTCTTGGTTGAAGATAGAGATCTTGAAAGCTTATTTGGGAAGGCATTGGACGAGCCATGGGGCATGAGAGGTGAGATTAATGGGTTAGAAGTGATGTCCTTTTATAAGGGGAAGTAGGGTCTTTTTAAGAATGTGTGAAAATATTATTTTATTATATAATTATATTTGGTAACTAATGGTCCAAAACTTATTAAAGTAGAATATAATATTACCCATAGTTGAAATAAAATCATCCAATAATAATTGGATAGGTTTTGGATATTATTTTAATATTTATAATATTATTTAATTAAATAATTTATAATTATGTAAACACTACATTATTATTGTGTCATAAATAATTTTATTTATTTCATGTTTAAAAATTATAAAAAAAAACAAAGATGTTGGAAATATTTTTAGATTTATAAATAATAATTATAGTAAAAAAGATAACTTACATAACGCATTGAAAGAATTAATTTACTAAAAGATATTTCTTTATGTCATTTTTATCATTACTTTAAGTTAATTAAAATAAAGTGTCCTTATCACACTTATGTGGCTCCATGGGGACCATAAATATACCCAAGGATTCCTATAGTCGGCCATGAATCATCCAATAAGGTAAATTTTAGTGTTATGGTAATTCTTTATTATTATGATATTCTTTATACCTTGAATGACCCTATTTACCATTAACTGTGGTAAATAAAAGTAAATGTTACTATTCACTAAAAAATACATCTTATTGAGCAAACTTTTACTTACTAATAACAACCATGTATGTTGGATTTTAAAAATTAAATTCATAGAAGCGGTAATTTTTCATTTAAATGAAAATATCAGTTTTTTAACAACTACTTAGTGTTTTAACTAATCATCAAAAATTGATGTTTTTCAGAAACCTACCAAAAATTCAGCCTAAGTTATAATTGATATAACGAATTCAAAAATGATGTCTATTTTACCAATTTCAAAACATAGAAGTTGGATTAATTAATTTAAAATTAATTCCCACTGTCAAAACAAAAAAGAATGTTTTTAAGAAATATTAACTATCAAATGATTCACTCTTGTTTATGTCCAATTTCAAAGTTAAATTAAATCCAATGAAAAAAATTGGATTAAATGGTAAAAATATGATCTAATTACACTTTAAACCCAATTAAAATTTTAATCATACCATATAAATAAATTATATTAAAATGAATTTTTCAATTAAAATATAGTATTTTTCAATATTCATCAAAAAATAGAATTTTATTAGAAAAATACCTTAAATTTATCCAAAGTAAATCTTGATGTCCCGATTCTGAAGAAGAATTTTAATTTGTAAATAATAACATATTAATTTGATCAAAACTATATTTAATGAGGGTTCATTATCAAAAGGTGGTAAATCGAACTTCTAAAGAATATTAGAGTATTTTTTCTTAAAATTAGATTAATTCAAATTTTTAACATTTAGAATTTATTGGATAAATGTAAAAACATTTACCAAACATGTATAATCATATTGTAGTTAGTTATATTCATTCCCACCAATACAACGGCTAGTAATTAACTAAATTTAAAATATTATTATTATATTATTTGTGTGCAATGTACGATTTGAAAGAAACTCATTGTTGCGTATCAGGTACGCCATCAAGCATATCAACCCATTAAAGTAAAATTATTATTTAATTCGCAAATATAAATAATTATGAAAACATTATTTCTTTATTTACCTGGGATGTTAAAATTTAAATATTTATTGAACTGGTACTATCATATTTTAAAGGTACATGATTCAAATGATATACATATTCTAGTAATGTATATTCCATTGACATTATTTGTGTATAGTAAGGGCCTTAAACTATATGCTCTACTTCAGTATTTGAAAATTCCCTAGATTTCTATATCATACTATTCCATTACACTAGATACATTTTAATAAAGATACAATTTCCTAAATTATCTTTTTATCATACTTAAAACTACTAAAATCTATGATTTAATAACCACTTAAATAAAAAGTCTTTCCCTATTGAGTAAAAAATCCAATGTTCGATGTACAGTTGATGTATTAGATTGTTTTTAAACATTTTTTTGTTACTATTTTGGGTTTTATAGAAATCAAGAACACATACACACAATAATAATTATTTCCTTTATTTAGTAATTAAATACAATAATATTACAATCATACCTCAATAATTTGATTGATCAACTAATGTATTAGTTTCATCATGATCCAATTTTCATATAGTAGTGATGGGTGTATCACTAAAATTAGTATTGTCCATGTCAAAATAATTTATATGATAATTTGTGTACATTATTTTATTTATAATAAATCCTTCATTATTATGAAAATTTTGAAGTCAATGAATGAATTTATGTTCACCCTTTAAACACATTTCAAATTTTAATTGATTCATTTTTAAAATTTAATACACAAAGACATTCTTGATGATCTAAAAATAACTTCATCAACATAAATTGATACAACTAAAACATCATTTAATATTATTTTAATAAATAATGATGTATTATATAAACCTTTTGTAAAAATATTTTGAAATTATAAATTTTTTTAGCCTATAATACAAGCATCTATATGATTATTTTAAACCATATATTGGTTTTGTCAATTTTGAAATGTCATTTGGAAAGTGAGGGTTTGAAAATCTAGGGTTTGATTCACAAAAAAACCGAAAAATATGACATTTTATGAAATCACACTTAACATTCATTTGATATAATTTGAAAACAATGAATATTTCATAGTCATGCCACATCTGGATGTCTCTATTAAAAAAAACTAGTGAAAATATTTCCTAAACATTAATACATTCTTCATGACTATATACGTATGAAACCAATCTATGTTTTCTTCTTATTAGTGTACCAAACTCATCAATAATTTTTCTAAAACCCATTATGATCTATTAGTTAGGTACTCTTTAGGTATTTTAAATAGTTACCAGAAACTATTTCTTTCACAATTATTATATCCTTTTTCATATATATGACCCAAAATTCATCCTTAATTTCATCATTATTGTTCATGGTTTAAAATAATACATGAAATATTTACATTCATCTAGATTTTTAAATAAATTTATATTATGAGTTCCCGTATCCCGAACCCCTAACATAATATCAAAGAGATGATATTTATGAGTCTTAATAGTTTTATGAAAAGAATTATTTTACAAATAATTCTTAGATACAGGTTGAGATTTTAGATGATCTACACTATTGGGTGAGTTTTTTACAGGATTTCTAGAAAACATTTCACTAGGCTAATGATTTGTGATCAGAATAGAATGATTATATGTAGGAAATTACAAATAGGTATTAAAATCAAGTGGATTTGTTTCATAAAATTTGACAAGTGTAGATTCTTCCCAAATAATTTTTATTTAATGTAACATCTTATACGTTTTAATAATTGAATAATATATGATTAAAATTACCTCACCACTCTTGGAATTTTTATTCAAATTTATATTTTTTGTTTACTATAAATACACAACAACCAATAACTCTAATGTAATTAAACTTTGATTTTTCACTATTCAATAATTTATAAGGGGATTTTTTTAAGAAAGGTATTATTTAAATTATATTAATTACATAATGATCTGTGTTTATAGCCACTTATAAAAAATAATTAGGAAAAGAAAAGTCATTAGGAATGGTCTGAGAAATTTTTTCAAGGGTTTTATTTGTTATTTACATAACAAAATTATACTCTGGGGAAATAGTAGTATAAATTTTTTTATTATAGATATTACATGATAATTATGATTCAAATTATTTGTTTTCATAGTTAATCTTGTGGTCACTTATTCAGTTTTTAATTCTATGGTCACAATGATTTTTTATAGATCTAGTATATATTTAAATAATGGGAAATATCATAATTATAGAAAAAATAAATACACTCATGAATATATTGAATATTCATCCACTATAATATAAAAGTAATGTTTTCTTGATAAAATGGAAACTCTATTTGGTACAAAAACGTACATGTGGGCCATATCTAATTAATTATAATTTGATACTTCTTTCTTTAATTTGAAATATATTTTAATATTCTTTCCCTTTTGATAGAGATTATAGACTCTTTTGTTTCGGATTATACATTTGTAATATCCCTAACTAATCCTTTCATAGTTATATTTTTATGTGATTAAATATTAAAAAATTCTAGTCGCATATTCAAAACCAATGGACCCTTTTGAAAGGAACATAAAAATATATAAATTTAAATAAAACAAAGAATATACACTTTCTAACTTAACGGTTTCATTTCTGAAATTATTAATTAATAAATAATGTTTGAAATTAAAAACATTACATGAATTTTTTTTAAAAAATAATAAATAAAACTATCATTACATAATCGAGAAATTATAATAAAAATATACTTCTATCCATCCAAAAATAATACTCTAAAAATTTAAACAATATTGGTTTTAAAAATTTGACCAAGAGTCATTACTTTTCATTTGGAACTATCATCAGAAGTGATATGTACACCATTAACCTTAATCATGTTTTAGAAGAATTAATTGTATATTCTTTTCCATTAAGCATCCACCATTTAGATCCCATTGTTTTTATTAGAACCATTTAAAACAGATTCATATAAAATAGAAATATAAGAAAACTTATTTATTGAACAGAATTGCTTGGGACTAGATTAGATAGAAATTGGAGCTTTTGGAATCCATGATTTTTTAATTAGTTTCCTATAAACACACTTTAATAATTTTGAAATAAGAACCTTATTTGGTATTATATAATAAAAAATATTAATATTAATAGTATAACATGTTCTAGGAATTAATTTATTTTTAATAATTCTTATATATCTAGATTTCTATCATATTCTTTGTGCATTTTATGATTATTCTCTTTACCAATCATATGAGTAATATTTTTCAATTAATTGGAAAGTCTCTCTATATATTTTTTTAATTCTTCATTATATAACTTTCACTCATAATTTTCATTAAAATATTCATCACTTTTATCATTATCTATATTAACATTGATTTGCATGTGAACATACATAACATGAAACTAATTTCAACCATTGTATTTATCTTTTAATTTAAAAAATATTCCTTAAATAATGTCACAATATTCATTTAATTTATTAATGGACATATCATATGAATCATTTTTAATACCAAAGTGACTTGAAATGTGAGAAGTATATTAAATAAATTTTTTTATAATTTCTGATGTGTTTTTATCAAACACATAAAAGATTTATGAATTATTTCCCATCTTCTTGAGTGTAAATCACTTGAACTATACTCTAATTTAATCTAAGTGACTTTTGTGACCATTTTATTACATTTATTATTTTCCTTATACTTTTATTATACAATAAAGTTGGATAGTGTGGTTTGATGTGTCATATTTTATTGCATTCATTCTATGTTATTTCATTGACTAAACCATCCTTCTTCTCGTTGTTTTATTGATTTCCCGTTTCATACATACCTCTGCAATTGGATTTATTAGAAACCATATTGTTACTTTAGATTTTTTTAAATTTCATGTATGTTATTACATCACCTCATTAATGTCATCTGGTGATTCTTCATCATTTGAGATTTCGGTTTTATCTTTTTATATCAGTAAATTTAAAATCTAGAGACTATCATTTCAGTTCATCTACTTTTTGTTTATTTATAGTTTATCTTAATAAATTATAATATTTCTAATTATTTTATTCATTTTATGTGTAATAATATGATATGTTTATTTTATTGACAATGATGTTCCTCTCCATCTTTCTAAAATACACGTGAGAAGTCAAATGACATTATCCTTATCAGTATTCATTCATCTATGAATATTCATCTTGTTGAATCTCTCATTAAACATGAAAAAATTTAGATATTGATTCATTATGCTTAATCATAAATGTATCATATTTAATCAGGTAAGTGTTTAAACACATTTCATTAAAATTTCAATTTTCTTCATGATAAACAGTTATGGTATCACAAGATTCAATAGTAGTAGCACATGCATATATTATTTAGAATTTATATATTCCTAATGAAATTTTCAAAGAATTTATATATTTTCAGAAACAATAATTATTCATTTATTATCATCACTTACTCTATTATCGTTAGGTTTTTCATATTTATCTTCAATTACAACACCAATATAAAAGCTCATACATTCAATGTGAATTTACATATTAATTATCCATTATGAATAAATATTTACATTAAAATATATAATTTTGTTTTTATAATATCTTTTGTTATATAATTTATCCATAAAGATTTAAATTTAGAAATATTATACACTTACAATAATTAAATATATACAATTAATAGTAAATGTGTGCTTACAGATAATTTGAAACCAAATGTTGATCGGAGTGATTGACTCATGACGGGGTTGAATTGAGTTCCACGTAAATATAATATTTATGAAAAATATAAAATATGAATCCTTATTAAAAAACGACTAGATAATAGAAATTGTATAAATATATAAATTTTATTCTACAAATAATACTAGAGAAGTTGGTTTAAGGCTTAGCTAAAATATATTTTAAATAATCTTAATACTGAAATAATATTACTTAATGAAACACATTATATATTAATTATTTTGACTCACTATTAGTTTATAATTTTCTTACATTTTAGATAATAGAAATTTATTTTTAAATTAAATAAATAGAAAAGGACATAGAATTTTTTTAAAATGGGGTTCAGTATCAAGGTGAGACATAATACCCAACATTTAGAAATCATTTACTGCCACGATGTTTGTTAATAAATAAACTAATCCACAAGCAGGAATAGATTATACACACAATATTATAGAATACTGACTACGAACAAGCCTTTTTCATAGTTGTACAAGGGTATAAATAGATACTAGGTCACACAATATCCCTTCGATGTATATTTCATGGATTAAAAAATTAATTTTAGAGAAGATAATATATTGTATAATTTAGAATTGGAGAGAATTTTTTTGCAGATAAAAATATTAATATAAAACAGGACATAAAAAAATATATAAAATGGAAATATAATGAGATAAATATATATTAAGAAAATTGAAGATCAATTTGATTAGTTTTGGTTGTCTCGAGTCCTCGATTTTTTCCATAGAAGGAGTTGGGAAGAGTATTTCATAAAATTAATGAAAACAGAACATAATAAATTTTTCATTTTAGAATAGGTTCTTGCAATCGAGTCATTTATTATTATCTATATGTTATGAAAAAAATTCAGTTGTCCATCCTCTATCCACATGACTGAATAATGCTACTATGGGTATCGTCATTATAAGATGCCTGTGGAAAATAATAATACTCCTTTACATTTAATTACTCTCCATTTAATTCTATAAAAGTAACCATTCTATATTTCAAATCATCCACTACTAGGATTGACATGAAAATTTTTCTTTATAAAATTATTGGTCAGTTTAGTTCACAACATGATAATATGTATTGATGACATAGAAAGATAACAAATGTGGTTGATTTCATCATGTGGTAGTCTCATTTTCACATTCAGTTTTCTTATAACATCATTCGGTAAGATTTTTCTTCATTTATAAACAAAATTAAAAACATCACCATTATATTACATTATCTAATTTAACACATGCCCTCAAATGGTAAATTTAGTTATTTATGTTCTAGGTTGTTTAATTTTGTTTTCGAGTACACTATAGGTATAAATTCTTTCTCAAATTAGGTTGAATATATACGATGCAAGGTCATTCTCTATATATAATAAGGTGAATTCTTATTGTGTGGTTTGTTCATGACATAATAATAAATCACATAAATCATGGGAAGTATTTTTTGATTATCAGGTAATGGGAATTATAATTTGTGGAAATGAGATATTGTCACTTTACCATTATAGATTAAGGTGGCATAATAAGAACTAGGATTATCCTTTTTTGAAATAATTTCTAGTAAATTGATTTCAAATCGAGAAAATAAATATAATTAATATTATTATAAACATGATTTTTAGTCATTAAAACAAGTCGGTTTTGGTCTACGGAAATATTTTGGTCAGATGCATGATCCTATGTTTTTGGGACATGAGGTGGTTGAGTATTATCATATTGTAGGGTAATAGTGGTTTATACATATACTTGGGTTTGTATTATTTTGACAAAGAGGTCATTTCAGAACCAATATTATGTAAATTTTGGGATGTGGATTCAGGTCCATGTGAATGATCTTATAATTTTGTCCCATTAAATAGATCATGTAGCTGGAATTTTTAGGATGGGTTTTCAGGGCATGGTTGGCAGAGGTTTTGGTGATAATGATAGGTTTCCCCTATGTTGAGTTAAAATATCATATATGGGTGGGATTATAATGGTTTAATATATCAAACCTTACTTTATGACAAGGATTTATATGATTGGGGATTATGGTTTGGGAGTTGAGACACACATATGATATTAATATTCATTGAGTGTTTCCCACGAGTAGTGGTTTATGAAATATTGCACGGTTTGAGGAACACCATTGATTAACATAGCATATGGCCCATGTTTTGAGTATATTTGTGGTGATTTGGGGAATGAAGAGCTGGTGGACCCAGTGAATGATTGTTATAGTTTTGTTGATAGTTGATACATGTAAGAGGTCATGTTATGTGTTATATAGAAAATACTCATATGAGGTTATCAGTTAGAAAATTTTTGTATTGGTTAGTTTAATATATAACATAAAGAAAATATGATCAGGATGATATTAAGGTGGTATGATCAAGTGTATATTTTTTGAAATAGATGAGACGGTGAATTTTAAAATATCAATACTCATTGGTTTTACATCAAAATATATGACATCGAATAGCATTGTGATGTGAATATAGTATTTGGTGTGAAACCCAAGACTCAAAAAATGATTGGCTGGAGATTCTAATATTTAAACAAAAGAATGTAATAGTATAGTATAGACCAAAGACATCAACTGATGGGTTTCATATTTTTTAAAATTAGAATTAACACATTCCATCTTGAGTTGTAATTTATTTTTAATGGAAATAAATAATGGGCCATGAGATGTGTTTGTTTGTGGGATTTTAAGTAGTTAAATATATTTGGGTCAGGAATTTCAATGACCATAACTAATAGAAAATATTGAGTTTCTATTTTTTAATTGTGACTATATAAATAAAATTTTCCCATAGGTTTTCTATGGAGGAAAATAATGTATAAGAATTGATATTTTGGGGAGTATGAAATGGCATGTGCTATTATATTTTATTAAAATATTATAAATTTGAATATCTAAAAATTTGGTCATATTGAATGGACCGTCATAAGAATTAGGACTGATATAAAACTGTAAGAGTTAGAACACTTAGGTGAATTTTTTTGGATCTCATAAAAGTCCCAATGAATTATATGAGTTCTTAAGTGAATATTTGATGATTGTTCAGTACAATTGATAATATATGTGAAAATGGAAATTTTGAATCAGAAATGGGGATGAGGTGTTAAAATTAGTTATAAATCAAGTAATATTAACATGTATAGACTTAAGGTATTCATTGATTATATTTTCAAAAACTAATGAAGTTTATGGGGATCTCATGGTTCTAAGAACAATTCAAAAAATTTGAAACTATTTTTGGTATTTTTAGAAATTTTGATGTATTTTAAGTATTTCTCTAAAATATACAATTTAAATATTATAATAAGGGGAAAATTTATCATATTTATATAAAAAATAATTCATGTTTGAAAATATCATATTTGTTAACATTTCACTATGTCAAAAATATTTCTAAATAAATGTTCCTTATGACATTAAGGATGATCATTATGCACTCTGGAAGACAATCCTTAAGTATTCTAAAAATTATCCTTAGACGATTTAAAAACCTAACATAAAATATTCATGAATTGTATTTAATATGTCTCCAATGATGCATATAAAATCATATTTTGTCCTAATATAGACTGTAATTATATAATCTATTGGAAAATTCAATGAGGAAGATATCATATGTATTAAAAATATATTACATACAAAATTATTAAAATTGGAAATATGGTTTGTATGAGAATTTATCGATGAAAAATAAATCACATATAGATTTAAAATGTTATATATCAAAAATAATCTCGAATTAATGGAATACATTTTATCAAATGTGTAAAGAATATATTTATTATGGTCTAAATTATGCATCATTAGGATATATTACTAAGAGTAATGTTATATAAATGAAATGAAATATATTACATATCCAAATTTTTTCATGGAAAATATTATATATATAAAAGTATCTTATGTATCCAATTTTTTATATGGAAATAATGTTATGTATCATATTTTTCTATTTATAATATCATATCTACATATTAAAAATGTTATGTATGATATTTTTCAACAAAAAAACTAATATGTATGAATATATATTCTTATCAAATTTTTTATTAATGGAAATATTTTACATATGAAGAATTATTTAATGCGTTGAGTTAATGATGATTCATAAGATATTTTTCCATGAAAACAATTATCATATATGTTTAAAATATCAATCATATTGAAATTTATCATAGGCTTAAAATAATATATAGTAGTATTGTATTTTTTTGGATGATAATATTTTATGCATGGACTGTATATTTTATATATGATGTTTTCAAGGAGAAAACCATATATATTGAAGAAATATGATATATGGTAAATAAATATTATGCATATGGAAAATAAAAATCATGTGTGGGTATTAAAAGGTGGAAAAATTGATCATTCATTAAAATATTATATATTACACTTTTCAAATTGGAAAACCATATTTGTTACCTAATGAAATTATCATTGTGCTTTCCAACGGCGATACATAATGTATATTTATGAGTATTAAAGAAATTTAAAACTTTTTGAAAATTAATAATTATTTTATAATGCTTTAATTATAATATAAAACATGCCCACATTTTTTAATACAGAATATAGTGTATTTTATGGCCTATAAATGTGGTTCTCAACTAAGTAGGGATCCCATTTCCCAAACAACTAAGTGTGAAATTTTAATCTTTAACATTGATAAGTGTCATAAAATATTGGTAATAGATAGGATATATTTAACAATCTATGATTATTCATTATAAATATCTACCCCTTATTTCATATTATTTATTAATTTTCACCTAAAATAGGGAATATGTTATAAATCCACAACATCCTGGTGGAATCATCTCGATAACATAGGAATATTTGTTGGCATATTTAAGGAACATCCTAGACGGTTGATTGCACTAGATTTTATGTTGATTAAATTTTATATATAACTGCTTTAAATTATCAATGAATTTTCATGATTTATTTAAAATTGTTATAGTAATTTAAATTAGACATCGTTATTTCTATATGTTTATCGTATGGACATATATCACTGGAAAATTGATCACGTTTTCATATATATTTAAACTGTAAAAATATTCCATGTGATTAATATCATTATCATGAAATAAATATTAATTTTTAAATTTAAATTGGAATAATATTTAAAATAAATATATTTTTTATAAATATTTTGGATTGATGACTGATGGATTTACTATTACATGCTGATGGGAGGAGGCCAATTGGTCTTGGAATGGCATCGATTAGAAAATTTTAGATAAAATTTTATGTAAATGTCTCTATGAATGAGGATGTTAATCCAGAAAACATCTCAACATCTATAACTAATTTATTTTTTCACATGTTATATGGGGTCATCCCTATTTTATATATCGATCTATAATTAAAATACAACCTGATTTACTTTATCATATATGAGGATGTCTAAAGTCCCTAAAACAATATGGACCCTTGACACATGGTCATTTCATCAACTATCGAAGTTCTAGGGACTGTTCATTAATATGTTCCTTATAATATATCTAGTCGATAATGTTTTCATTTATTAGAGAAACATTGTATTCCTTGGTATAGGTTCCCTTAGATAGCTTCTCATAGAGGATAAGGTAGACTGGGAAAAATTGGCCCATGTAGGCCTAAGACAAACATTAAGATACAATATAGACATTAATCTAGTTGAATAAACTATAGATCATGCCTACATCTAAAACTATCTTTCGAGTTCTCATATGGGAATATACATTGTTTGGTGGTCAATTTAGGACAAACCGAGGATAACTTGGATAGGGAAATGGGAATTATTCCATTAATAAAGAGTGATGTCAGTGTTTTTTTTTCTATAATGCATTTATAGGAACAATAATATCACGGAATTTATAATTGAAATATGTTCTTCTTTGTGTCAGATTTGGCTATAGAGGTACATATGAGATAGTGGAAACAACATGAATTTTCCAAAGTATTATGTGGGCTAGAGGACTATGGTGGGTTCCTTTTCATTTAATGGCCACCAATAGTGGTACTGTGTTGATAATAGTTTTCTCAAAACCTATTATGGATAATGGTATAGTATGATATTATTCTCTTGAGTATCCAATATAATAATTGTGTAATCGGCTTGGTGGGTTCCCACCTGAATATGGGTGATGCTTTATGATAAGTTTATTGGGTGTGTTACTTCTCTCCCTAGATGATTATATGAGATGATTCCTCGGTTTGTCAATTATCCAAATAGTTTTTTTGTGGATTTAACCATTACCCATAATGTGTAATAATATATATTATATCATGTCATAAACTGCGCCAAAGGAGATGTTTCTAATGTATGTGTCATTCCACTCGATGTGATATACTAGTTATTAGGCGATGATTGATATTCCCCTTCATGAAAATTTTATAGAGTGGGAATTATTCCCCCTTATGTGATATATGATTTATTAAAAAGAGGGTTTTCTATATGATATAATTTTAGTTATTATCTATTTATATTTAGGATAATTTTCCTAGTTTTTCATTATTCCCTCAATCTGATAGATGATATATTATATTGTGGGTATTATTCCCCTAGATAAGATGTTTCTCGGTAATATGTTAATCTCCATGATATGATGTAATTAATATTGTGGGGTGAGATCCAATCAATTGGATAATAAATTACGATCCATTAATTTTTCCTCCAACATGTTACATGATATATTATGGGGTGGGTGTTACTCAAATTTTTGAGGTATTCTAGGGTTTGTTATATTCACCCAAATATATATATAGATGATATGATATTATATGAAAATTTATTCATTGAGTGACAATATTTATATATTCATATGATTCAGGGTAAGACATGTATTCCAAATAATATTATCAGATATGTTATGATACCTCCAAAACTGGCCAAAGCTAGTCTATATCATTTTGGGTGTCACATTAGAACCTAATAATCAATGGTAATATTTATTTATGTTCTTAAATTTATCAATTTATAATCATAGTATATAGTTCATAAATTATTGTATTTGTTATGTTAGATATGATTATGATGTTGTCCTGTTGAGTTGAACAAACACCTTGATTTTTCATACATGTCACTTTGATACTGAATAAAAACACACTATTGAAATTTACATAAAATGAAATGTCTCGGTATCCCTTGACTATTATGGAATAGATCTGGATGAATTTGGTCACTAGAATATTACTGGGCTTGGGAATGGTACTATATTCTCCTTGTATTTTTTATTTGTATTAAATGTTTGCCAAGTGGGTGGGTGGTTGTGATGTAAGAATGTAAGATTAATTTAATTTTTTTTAACATGGTTATAATTCATTTCATCCACATACACTGATGTTTACTTATGGATTTTTTTAATGTTAACTATATTTATGCTTTGATATAGTGTCACATTAACCACAAGGTAACACCTTATACCCTCACATGAAATCGTTCACCTCTGGCATATTGGGAGGAGAACTTGAGTTTTTTTTAGCAAGATAGTCGGGGTACTAGTGTGGTCCCTTATGTAGGGGCATTAAATTAATCACAATATATATATAAATGATTATTTTTTACCCAATATATATTGATAAAAAATAGTATATGTCATTAATAATGTTTGATATGTTAGAGAATATAAATAACCAAACTTATAGATTAAAGCATATCTTGAGAATCATGGTATAATGATTAAAAAAATATTTATTCAATTATGTTATAGTGAGTAAAAACCAGTCATAAAGGTCAAAAAATAAACAATAAAAAAATATTTTCTATAATTCCAAATCATTTATTTGATATTATAAAAATTAATTTAATAACATGAATATTATCGAATGAAATTTTCCTCCTTCAACATCATCACATGGTTAGATGAAAATCACATAGATGTAACAAATATTCCACTTACATCATTGGATTTAATTAGATTTTGTTAATTACCCATAGATTTGGATTAATTTCTCTTCATTAAGCAATGTAATATTTCATATTTAATATAATAATTAAAAAATGATAGATCTAGTATAATAATTTTTGCAGATTAAATATTTTTCCCTATATCATTGTCTTCAACATGATTAATATATTTCAAGGAAACCCTTTTAAGTCTTAATATCTCTTAGAATTTCACGAAAATTAAAAATATCATTATTCAAAATTTCAAAATGAATGATCTATCAAACATTTGTTAAAAAACATTGTAATATTTAGAAAAAACAATAATGGTTTCCTTAAACACATAATAATTATAATAAAATACACTAAACATATTCCAATGACTTTTATTATTAATCATTATTTATTACATGAATGAATGAATCTATTAAAATTATTGTCATATAACACTAACACTTCCACATATATATTCATAACATAGGTCCATTTACTATTAATTTGGTTAATTTAGTATGATCCATGTCATGGTTTTTGTGATGGTTTTCATTTTTATCTATCTCTCACAATTATTATGTCCCCAAAAATAGAATCTTTCTTACCTTATGTCACATAATATATAATAAAATGTGAAAATAACTCAAAAATACTTTTAGATATGCCCTTAATCTAATTTTTGAGAATTTATCAGTCACTTTTACCATATAATTGATCATATGAAACAATATGTGATAATACATTCTAGACTCCTTTGGGATATCCTCAAAAGGAAATTCAGGATATCTATAAATGTTTCCTAAAATATATTATAAAAAATGTATATTAACATTTCCTCAATCTGTGACCACATAATACATTATAGAGATATTATAATAAAAATTTCATTAATCCAAAAAAAATTTATAAATAGAGGAATATAGTGAAATATAATTAAAACTGATTCTATAAAGGGATCAAATTTGTTCCCCATTAAACACATGCATATTAGTACATTTTTACACTTGGTATTTATTATCCACTATAAATAATTATATATTCGCTTTTTGAATAAATCTACTGACCAATAGATTCAAATTACTCCAATCAACAATATTGTACTAATACATTTTTTACTCATGCATATATACTAGAATGATAAATGAACGCATCACATTTCATTTTCATAGACAAATGATTACACTAATATGTTCCTAGTAAGTCATCATCAAGAGTGGGTCAATTATATATTTCATAATATTATAAAATTTTCTCTTTATATTAGATGAATGTATAAATATAATAATAAATTCAATTTCAATTTATTCAAAAAAATGAAGAAAAAATTCAATGGGAATGCAAAAATATTCATAAGGTATGAACACAATTAAAATTAATTTAGAATATCACAATTTGTGAGTATATTAATATTAAAAAATAAAACAAAAAATTAAATTTATTTATTAGGAAAAAATATTAAATATGGAAAAATTGATATAAATGATTATCCTACTATAACTCATCACATTTTATCTTAATAAACTGTAGATTAAATCCAAAATCTAGAAAACATGATTTTTTGTTAATAAATTTCAATCATAAATAAGGAAATAATGAATTCATTACCCCATGACATCATTAAAGAAAAATTCTAGAATCACGTGTTAGTATCCCTCTATCATCATCAATGATAATAGATCAAAATAAAAAAATAATAATAGATAAATGAATTCATTTTTTCGCAATGAATTATCATAGAAACAAAATTAAATTTATCCTCACCATAAATATAATACTCTTTAAAAAAAATTATATTTATTCATAAGGATCAAATTTCATGGTGTGAAATTGGGGAATACTGAGGGAGTATCCACTGAAATCTGGTAATGGTTAACTACTATAGATAGAGTAAAACAATGTAAGATAATGATTTTAATCGGACTCCCTTTGTTGTCCACCGACACTAAAAATAAAAAATATAATTTATCAATTGAAAAGAGGGTTCGATTATCTATTTGAGGTTAATAAATCAATACATTCTCTCTCAAACCATGGTATATATTTATAAACCCTAGTCATAACAAACATTACAAAATATTCAAGGATTCCATCTATAACATTAATTTATTTGGATATACCTTCGTATTATCTTTCACAAAAAAATTATTGAATTTTTCTATAAAAGTAGGATACTGATTATTTAGATGGAAATAAATTCGAACGAAATTTTCTTAAAAAACAACCCATGAAAAAATTCTCGTCGATAAATGTAATGATTGTATTTTGATTTATTAAAACACATATTAAGAAAAAAACATTTATAACAACGACATATTAGGCACCCTTTGATAATTACAATACATCAGAATATATTTGTTTAATTTGATATAGAAAAATTTATGTAAATATTAGACAACATATTTAATTGAAATAAATTTTCAATATTTTTATTCAATTTCCAAATTGGTTATCTCTTTATGGAAATTAATCTAACCATTCCATAATGTTACCCACATTTTTTATTTAATAAAATAATCAAGATTGTTAAAATTTTAATTAAATATAATTTATAAAATAAAACCAAATAAATTAACTATTCCGATTTTCAATTTCTAATTATAGTTACTAATTTATTAAAAATTAAATAGTGTATCCATATTATTACATGGTATTTTGAATAATTTTCATACATCAATAAACTATTTCACCCATTTTTTCTCTTTAATTGTTATTTTTCAACTTTTTCTTTTGAAAACCCATTCTATTCTTCTATTTTTTGACATGTATTTTCAAAAAAAATTCAGTATGTCTGATTTCAAACATAATTGAAAAAATTCACTAGAGAATAAAATATTATATGATTGATAATATTTTATATATTCAATAAAATTTAATAAAATTATGATTATTATTATACAATTATAATTCAATTATTCTATATTCTAACATTTTGTAAGATGTTTTTTTAATTATTCATTATCCCAACATATTTTTTTTGTATTAGAAATTCTAATATCACTCCTGAAATCAATCTAACATTTCTCATATGATACAATTTATTATATTCTATTGGGTATATATTTTCAAATAGTTCTATATAAAAATATCTTTCTGGATTTTCATATTCATATCTTAGACCATCATCATAATATAGTCATGTATAAAAATAATATCATCAACATAATTAGATGGATCAATATATCCATAATATCACAACATTATTGAACATTCTTATATTAAATGGTCAACATCCACTTCATAAATTTTATTAAAATATTAATCAATTTATTAATTCATTTCATTCTGTTTCTTTTTTATTTTCTCATTGTGATATTATAAAAATATACACTATATAATTTTCAATAACATTAGAAACCTATTCATTATTCTATCTAATTTCATCCCTTTCTATCCATTTTGAACTATCAAAAGTTTATTTTAGTATTTCATTATCAATATCATGTTTTCATTTTATAATTACTTTTACCACTTATTATTATTTTTTACTATTACCTTGAAGATAAAAATTTATAAATAATAGGGGATGATTTATTATTATTTTTATTCATGATATATTTATCTATAATGTATTTTTTAGACTTCATTTCACAATTTTTTGTTGATACAAGAGATAAATTTTCATGATATTATTTCGCAATACAATCATAGAATAAGTGATAATAGAAAACTTTTTATTCTTCCTCGCTGTATCTTCTTATGTCAATCATATTTAGAATATAGAGGATTATAGTATAACATGTTTTTATATTCAATTTTAATAAGTTCGACTTGTTCTTTTATTTTTAAAATTTATCAAAGATAAATCCAATTTCAATTTTTCCCTCTTATTAGTCCAAGATTATTTTGATAGGAAATAATATTATTCACTCATAATCATATATTTATATCTCATATATATATATATATATTTTATTTTTCAAAAAAATATTTATCTACGGAATTAACCATGATTCATCATTACTTCATCAGTTATATTTATGCATATTAAACAAATTCTATTAATAATATAGTACTTAAACATCATACCTCTAAAATTAAATTGATTTTCCAACTAATTTGGTGTAACTATCACAACCTCCAATAAAATTTACATTATGTTTTATTTTTCTTTTACATTCTATGAAAATGATTACTTTTGGACCTATAAATTCATTTATTTCTCAATTAATGTTCGCAATTTTTTATCTTTCTCATTTCCTCAAACACTTCCACGGTAATTTATGGATTCATTCTTCTTTTGAATCATTCATGTTAACATACCATCAATAATTCATTATCATTTAAAAAAAATAATACCTTATCATATATCAATAATTATGATAAGTTACAGAATCCTTCTTCTAGTAACTCCTTCAATTCAATATATATACAAACATCATATTTTAGGTTGATAAATCATTTCCCCTTCAAGTTGTATTCATGTTTAATATTATAATTTGTTTATTTTACAAACATATTATCCTTTAAATTTTTATGATACAAATGTTTTGATACTCCATCATCCATTATCTTATTGTAGAATATTTAATTAATAAATGAAACACAAGGAAACATACATATAAATTATGAATCCCAAAAATAATCCCGAATTAATTTAGATCAGTCATCATGCAATAAGTGTTCTGCTCTAGGTTCCAATGTTGAGGTAGTTCCAGCATAGGCATAAGCAACAGGTTGCACCAACTTTAGATCACCAGAGGGTAGATAGGGTAGGCAGAGAAAATCCCTGTGACACTCCCCTTCTTTAGGGAGCAGAGCA
Source organism: Viscum album (assembly GCA_963277665.1). Lineage (NCBI taxonomy): Eukaryota > Viridiplantae > Streptophyta > Magnoliopsida > Santalales > Viscaceae > Viscum > Viscum album. The sequence continues at coordinate 1,047,343,266 of OY728141.1, read as the reverse complement.
CAACCACAGTGGTGGTCTTCATCAGGGTCCGAGAGGTCCTCGAGGAGGATGCAGACAGCTTCATGATTTAGCGTTTCCAGCTCTAGGTGATCCATACATCGTTATAGGTACCCTTTTCTTGTTTTATACATTGATGTATGCCTTGTTTGATTCAGGAGTGACACACTTCTTCATATCCTATACCCTTTTCCATGATTTGAGAATTGAGGTAGAGGGGATTTCAATGACATTGTCATTGACTATGCTAGTAGGAGGTCGAGCTGACTTGTTTTAAGTATGTAGAGATGGTGAGCTAGTGTTGGGGAAGCACTGCTCTTGGAGAGAATTCCTATGTTTAAGAATACAACTATATGATATCATCAATTGAATGGATTGGTGGTATTCAGTGTAGGCTATCATGAATTGCATCAGGAAGAAGGTTGTGTTCTTTGATGACAATGGAGAGCCAGTGGTGTTCGTGGCTGAGCGAGACCCTCAGATGGGTCATAGGCATGTTCTATCCTTATCATCCATTATGGCTAAGATAATGCTGTGTTCTTTATAGGTTCAATAGGTGGAATTTCCTAGGGTCGTTGATGTGTACCTTGATTACATTCCATAATAGGTTTTAGTATTACCCCCTCGACAAGATTTCGAGTTTTGGATCGGGCTACAACCAGGAGCATCTCCTAACTCTATGTATCCATATTTGATGGAAACATTTAATTTATGAGAGATACGTATACATCATGATGTTATGTTAGAGTGTAGTTTTGTTTGGCCTAGTGTGTCACCATGGGGTGCACTAGTTTTGTTCATGAAGAAGTCTAATGGCAGTTTGCGGTTGTCTGTGAATTTTCATTGCTTGAACAAAGTGACAATTAAGAATCGAAATCATCTTCTATGGATTGAAGATATATTTGATCAACTGAATGGTGTAAATTTGTTCTCAAAGATCGACTTGCTATTTGGATACCATCATATGTGTGTGGAGGATGAGGATATCCTGAAGACATCTTTCTGTTGTCTTCATGGACATTATGAGTTCGCTGTAATGTCGTTCGGTGTGAAAAATTCTCTAGCTGTGTTCATGGTATTGATGAAATATATGTTCCTTGAGTTCCTAGAAAAGTTCATTGTAGTTTTCATTGATGACATCCTTGTGTAATACATGTCTAAAGACTAGCATTTAGATCAACTACATGACATTTTGGGAGTTCATCGTCAACATCAGCTGTTTGGGAAGATGTCGAAGTGTGTGTTTTAGCCTCAAAAAGTCTGTTTCTTGGGGAATATGGTCTCCCAGTATGGAGTATCTATGGATCAATTGAAGATAGAATTGGTTGTGTCTTGGTAATCCCCCAACACTATGTTAGAGGTGTGAAGATCCCTTGGTCTTGCAAGCTACAACAGGAGGTTCATAGCTGATTTCTCTCGAGTGGTGACTCCTCTGAAAACTTTTACCAAGATGGACCAGGTGTTTATATTTACTGATTAGTGGATAACAACTTTAAATTATCTAAAGGAGATGTTAGTAGGTGATCCAGTTCAATGTCTTACATCTAAGAGAGTTCAGTTTGATGTATTCTTCAATGCTTCACATGTGGGGTTAGGTAATTTCCAAATGAAGTTGAGATCAATTTCTGCTTATGGCTCTCGACAGTTGCATCCTCATGAATGTAACTATTCCACCCATGATCTTTATTTTGAAGCTATGGTGTTTTATCTGATGATGTGGAGACATTACCTAATTGGTGAGAGCTTTGTGGTTTTCACTGATCATTAGATCCTGATGTATGTATTCTTATAGAATGACTTAAACATACGATAACATTGGTGGATGGAGTTATTACTAGAATACGACATTGAAATATCTTATACAAATACTAAAGGGAATGTTGTAGCTGATGCACTGAGTCGGAAGTCGCCTAGTGATGCAGTGCGTGAATTTGGTGACTCTTGGATAGTAATGGAAGAACTATCAGCATTATATCTTGATATGGGAGAAGTTGGGGGAAGAGGTTATCTTTTTCGGATAATGGTGCAGTCATCTCTAGTGCAGAAGTTGGAAGATTCCCAGTTCGGGGATATAGAGGTGGCGGTCTGGAGAGACCGAGTTGCATGTGGCGAGACCCTTCATGGTTAGTCTGAGGATGAGCAACACCTAGTGTTGTATCATGTAAGGCCTTTTATTCAATTGATGATGCACGATATGGTTCTCATATAGTTCCATAGTTCTCCTCTAGTTGTGCATCCTGGCCTAAAAATGATGTACCAAGCCTTGATGAGCTAGTTTTGGTGTCCAGGGCTAAAGCATGCTATTACAGAGTTTGTGTCTCAATGTTTGGTCTACTAGAAGGTTAAGGCTGAAAAATATGTTCCTAATGGTCTCCTCCAGCCATTAGATGTTGCTCAGGGGAAGTGAAAGGACATCTTAAAAGACATTGTTTCTACTTTACCTCGACCTCAATGAGGACATGTTTCTATTTGGGTGGTAGTGGATATTTTAACATAATCATCCCACTTTATATAAATCAAGGAGTGAAGCTCAGTCGATGTTTTGTTGAGGTAGTATCTGGAAGAGGCTGTGAGACTTCATGGAGTCCCAAGAAATTTCATTTTTTATTTAGAAACTCATTTTACCACTAGGGTGTGGAGAGGTCTCCAGCATGCTTTTGATTCTTAGTTATGCCTTAACACTTCTTTTCATCCTATAATAGATGATAAGACAAAGCGAACTATCCAGACTCTTGAAGACAGGTTACACTCTTGTGTCCTAAATTTTGGAGGTTTGTGGATAAGGAACAAACCCTTGGTGGAGTTTGCTTAAAATAATAGTTTTCACTCCACCATCAGTATGGTACCATTTGAAGCCTTGTATGTCCGACCTTGACGTTCTCTATTGTAATGAACTGGGGTTTGAGAGTCATCAATTTTTGGACCCGAACTAGTGAAAAATAAAATAGAGATTGTTCTGGTGATTCGTTAGACGATGAAGACAGTGCAATATTTGTCAGAAATCATATGATGTTCAAAGGAGGAGACCCTTATAGTTTATTGTTTTGGATCACATGTTTCTGAAAGTGGCTCCCTGTTGTGGGAAGCGAAGGTTTGGTCATGGGGGTATGCCTTTTACCATGTTTGTTGGGCCTTTCGAGGTGTTAGTTATTGTTGGAGCTGTGGAAGATAAAGTATCACTCCCATCGCAGATGAGTTAGATACATGATGTTTTCCATGTATCACAGCTCCGTCATTATCATCATGATTACTCTCACATCATCAGTTGGGGAGAGTTCAATATTGATGATGATGAGACCTTTGAGGAGAGACCTGTAGAGGTCCATGATAGAAAGATAAGGTGTAGCACCGACTTTCAATCCCCTTGGTTCGTGTCTTTTGGAAACATGGTGGCATTGATGAGAGTATCTGGGAACATGAGTCACAGATACATGCTCAGTATCCAGAGTTTTTTGATGTTTAACATTATTCATGCATCGATGTATCCTTTTTTGTTATATAGATTTCATGTTTATAATGTTGATTTATTTTCATGATTCTTTTGGATTGCTCTCTTTTGAGAGGTATCTCGATGGGTGGTTGTTCGGACCAGTTTCATTTTTCCTTTAGGAGGGTTTTGAATTTTCAAGGACAAGAATGTTTTGAGATGCATCAGATGTAATGTCACGGACCTCCCTGGTATATTCCATTACGAAAATAGGGGGTATGAGGTGTTTAAGGAGGTCATGGTGACTTACCACCAACACTTTTCCAAATTTCCATTCATATGAATAGTTATATCGGTGAACAGTTCCAAGGGTAGACTGTTGTGAATAGTGCATCAGTAACCTTTTGTGAAAAGTTTCATCAGTGACCTTATTTGAACAGTGTAATCCTTAACTTTATGTGAACAGTGAAATACTGACCTTATGTCACTAGTGACATTAGTGACCTTATGTGAACAGTGCCATTAGTGACCTGTGAACAATGTAATGGTGAGGTTCATGGACAGTGTTTCTAGATCAGTGGGCTTCGTAAACAGTGTTTCAATAACGGTGAGGTTCCAAGGGTGACCTTTTCCCTTCGCCAAATTTTGAGTTCATGAACAGTGTTCCAGAATGGTGAGGTTCTAATAGTGAGGTTTAGGAACAATCTTTCCAGAATGGTGTGGTTCTAATGGTGAGTTTCATGAACAACGTTTTTTCATTTCCAAATTTCGAGTTCATGAATAGTGTTTCCAACTTCTTAAAGTTTCTCCCCTTTAACATTTTCTTTGATGTAAAATGCATTTAATGCCTTGTTTTAAGGGATCTATGGCTGATTCAAAGGTATTAACTCCAATAATAATTTCTTCTAAGGCTTGGCATGTATTTTACATGGTCAAACAACATGGTTTAATGTGATCCACATTTAAAGGAAAATTGATCGTATCATAATCCACATATCCATTAAATCTTCTAAATGGATGAGATATCTTCCTCCCTATTTCTTCCTCCTTGTTCTCGGGTGTGAGAATCTCATACATCCCATTCCTTCCCTTAGTAGTTGTGAAATAAATTATTCCTCCTAGGATTTTTTATTCTTTTGTTTTGATGCAACCAAGCAATATCGATTAGTCTTCGATATAAGGTATGATCTATATTAATTATTTTGGGTTCATCTCCTTCTTTATCATTTCCGTTTTTATTGAATTTTTACCACCATGTACTTAGTAGGCTTTTCATGGGTGTTGGTAGATGTGGTTGTGTCATTCCTTCATCGGGTGGATACAATTGTCACAGGGGAATAGATCATAACCCTTTTTGTGGATCATTCTCGTATAATGAACCTCAATAACTGCTTGAGGTATGGGATCTATTACTTCTCTTTTCTTTTACGTGCAACTATATAGTTAGCATGTTTTGTCCCATTGGAGCACAATGTAATGGGCATAATAAATATTAGAACTAGATAAATAATTTGATATCGATCGTATCTTATTGCTTCTTGTTTTGCAAGATAGAATGATATCTATGTTTGGTTGTTTAGCTTTTATATTATCAATTGATATTATTAATGAATGTAAAGCCGGAATTAATTTATAATTGTTTGGATAAAGATAAAGAGGAATGTAAATGAATATTATTCCTCTTGTTGTAATTTGATGTTAATAAAATTGGTGCAGTAAGCATGTTTAATTATTTTTGATAGCTTTCTGTTTAGGTTTCCCAAAGTTAGAGCCTACAAATAATAAATCAGTTAATCCAATATGGATTAAAGAACTATTTTTATGATAAAAGATAATACTTGTATGGTTCTGAGTTACCCTATTTGTTGTTTGTGGGACAAGAGCCCAATTTTAAAGATATTTGTTTTTTTCTACTACTTATGTTGTGATGTGAGCCTTGATGGTTGTTGTGATATGTGGGGGTAGGGAGGCCTATTGGATGTGGCATCAATTGATGACTATAGTGGCAAGATGCATCAGTTTATGCATGTGGGTGTTGGGGAGGACACTGTGGATGACGGAACAGGTTGGATTTGAATGTTTGGATGTTGGATTATTCTTATTAGTTGTTTATCTAATTTACATTCCACACTACTCAAGGTAGCTGGTTTTTCTAAACCATCTTCTAAAAGGGGAGAAGAGGCACAGGGTATGAAACATGCTTTCCGTTTCTTGATTCTCAAGGGAGGAAGGGTTTACGCTCTTGCTATAGGCAGAGAGAACTCGATGGATAGTTCATCTACATGTTGTGTTGATCTACCTTATGTTTAGTAGCCTATAATGTTTTTCGATAATTCCTAGGAATATAGTAAAGTAATAATGTTATTAATAATTGATTTAATAAATGATGTTAACCCAATGGGTTGGAGCTTGCTGGGACGCAATGCTGAGGTTACAATTTAAAGGGACAATGGACTTTGGGAGTGATGCAAATGAAATTTATTGTTGAATTAATGATTATTCATTTATGTTTAAATAATTAATTAATGTAAAGTGAAACTGATAAAAATTGAATGAAGTAATGTAATTAATATGTTTAAATGGGTGAGTGATTGTAAGATACCTAGTTATAGAAGTAGCAGTCGGGAGTCCGAAAGACATTATGTAACACCCCAGGTAAATAAAGAATATGAAATTTTCATATTTATCCATATTTGTGAATAAAATATTAATATTACTTTAAAGGGGACGCTATGCTCGATGGCATACCCAACACGCAACAACGAGTTTCTTGGGAGTCTTACATTACACTCTAATAATAAAATATTATTATTTTAAATGATAGTTAACATGTAACCGTTGTATTGGCGGGAATGGATAGAAACAACTAAAATATGATTATATATGTCTTTAAATGTTTTTACATTAATCCAATAAAAGATAAAGTCTTAAAATATGGAAAGAATTCAATTTTAGACGTATATGCCCTAGTTTTCACAAAAGGTTCACTTATCGCCTTTTGATGGCGAACCATCCTTAAATATAGTTTTGTTCACTCTTATACATTCTATTGGACCAAATAAAACTTTTCATAAGAATTGGGACATAAAAATTTAATTTGTGTAAATTTTTGGTATCTTTCCGATAAAGTTCATTTTTTTATTGAATAGTGTAAAATGTTGTATTTTAATTCAAAACCTCTTTTTAATCTAATTAATTTATATGATTAGATTATCTTTTGAATTGTTTTTAAAGTGAAATTAGAATATATTTTTACCATTAAATCCAATAGTGGTCGTTGGAATTAATTTCACTTTGAAATCAGACTAAAACTAGTGTCAATCTTTTGATACTTATTATTTCATAAAAACAAGCTATTTGCTCTGACAGCGGGAATTAATTATTAAAATATTTAATGTGACTTATATGTTTTGAATTTTTTAAAATAGACTTCATTTTTGAATTCGGAATATCAAATATAGCTTAGGGTGAATTTTTGGGATTTTTCTGAAAAACTTCAATTTTTGATGAATAGTGAAACCACTAAGTGGTACATATAAAAACTGATTTTTCCGTTTAAATGAAATTTTTCAATCTTTGTGTTTCGAATTTCAAAATTCCGACATAAATGTTTGTCATTAAGAAGTAAAATATGGTCCAATGGGACAAATGTTTTTTTGGTGAATAGTAACTTATTAAGTTTTTAATCGTGATTAGATGTAATTAGTGTAGTTTATGGGAAGAATAATGTTTTAATAAAATAAAATGACCTAGACACATGTCATAGCCTCATTGGGTGTGTCAGGACCGACCAAGACAATCCGTGGGTCATCTTGGGGACCCCATGGAGCCACTTTGGTTGGGAAATGACATAAATATCTCTTTATTTAATGATAAAGTAAAAATGACACAAACATGAGATGTTTTACTAAAACAATTTTTACATGGGGTTATGAAAGTAATATTTTTTACTATAAATAGTCATTGGAAAGCTACAAAGATTACCTACATCATAGTATTTTTTTAATAATTTTTAGACATTAAATAAATTAAATTATTTATGACATCATGATGATGCAGCGATGACCTCATTATTTAACGATTTAAATAAAATGGAAAGATAATGTAATATCTAAGTCCTAAACATGTCAAAAACCTATTGTATAAGTGGTTTTCGAACCCTTATCATCTTATCCTCGAAATAAATCAATCTGCGACCTTTAAATGTCGAAACTCTTTTGAAAATAAAGTAACATTTTGTAACTTTACAAGAGTGCCCCTCCTCTCCTCTTATAAAAGGCCTTCCCCTCTACCTACATACCCACACTCCCAAAGCCTTTGGCTCGGCCAACCCCTGACCATTTTTTCTCTACAATTCCCTATATTACTCCTTGGAGCCTCACTTTGGGCAGAAGTCTTCCCATGGAAGACATTGAGCTCAAACCAAAGGGAGTTACCCGATTTTAAGGTAATGTGTTCCCTTGTGTCCTTTTTGTTTTATTTTGATTCTCCAACCCCCTAAACTCTTTTTATTCATTTATTTTGTAAAAAATACAGTATCTTAAATATAATAGGATTTTGTTATAATATGTATTCGAGCTACACTTACGCACACCTACATCTAATGGTTAAAGAACATTCTGTTTCCGTGGATTGTGAATTTCTGCCTCCCGAAAAAATGATTGTTCAACATTCTTCTAAAACCTTCAAAGGTGTCGATTAAGATGACACTATATTTATATATGATATTTAATATGTTTATGTTTTAATTAAGCTTCTGTATTTTTCATTTATGGAATACCTTTATGGTTTCCATTATGGGTAAACGCGATATCTTCATTTAAGGAAGTGCGGACTACCGCCCCCTAAAAGTGATTTGATTCGTTAATACCATATGTGGTACGTATAAAGGATATATTTAATGATATTATATATGATACCATACTATAATTAAAATTCTATTCCCTATCATTATGTTTTAATTCCATTAAATATGAAATAGAAATGGAAGTAGCGTTCATGCGTACGTACAGCTTACCATCTCCATGAACGGTACATTTCATTTCTTATCTCAAAATGTAATGTAATATTATAATACATATATATAATGGATATATATGTAATATATTACATCTAAATTATGGATATAATTCTGGAATTATAACATATATATATCTCTCTCATTTTGTTTTAATTCCATTAATATGACAAAAAAATGAAAGTAGTGTTCATGCGTACGTACGGCCTACCGTCTCCATGAATGGTGATTTTCGTTTTTTTATCTTCAAATGATATGGAATAGTATAAAATGAATATTTAATGGATATATATATGATATTTTAATCATTAATACTATCCTGGAAATTATTTACTTATAACTACATGGGCAATCTTTTTTCAAACAAGTTCATTTTTGACTCATGTACCAAACATCGGCAAAAACGTCTGATATGAACTAACATTATTAAAAAATTATATAACATTATAATATGTGATATGAACTAAATAATAATCTATAAAATAGGTATGTAGGAAATTATTAATTGACAAGAGTTTATTATTCAGTAATATAAAGAAACGAACAAGACAAGTTGGATTTGAGGTAAGGGATCCTACTCCTCTCTTTCTTTTTAAGTACACTCTTTTATGTCATTCATTCTAAGCTCATATTTCATGTGATTGGGGTGTTCTTTTATATTACTCTTACTTTAATTTTTATTTTCATATGATTAGAGACCATATTCTCTCTCATCAATTCATTTTGGAAGTTTTGAGTGGCGCCGTTAGGCTGCCGAATTTTCGTAAGAGATCTAACCTCTCTCTTTCTCTTTAAGTACTCTCCTTTATGTCACTTCTCTTAAGCTCCACTTTTTTATGATGGGGGATGTTCTTTTATATTCCCCTTTCTTTACATTTTATTGTAATGTGATTAGATACCCTATTTGATCTCATCAATCCATTTTTGAGTGTTTTAAGTGGCGCTGTTAGGCTGCTGAGTTTTCATAAGGGATTTTTCATCTCACTTTTATTCCCGTGAGATTTATGCTACATTTTCCACAATTTCCTTTGAGTGGTGTATGTAATTCCCATTATTTTACTCATTGTTTAATATACTTTCATTTATGAGTATTTACATCAATGTTGTATTGTCCTTCTTTCACGGGGCGTATGTTTCGAAAGATACCCATGTCGGCAAGGGAACCTTTCACCCTCCTCTTTTTAAAAGACTTCTTCTGTTATGTCTTTTAATTCACATAATATTATGTTGGGATATGCCATTATATATCCTTATTGATTTTAATTTTATGTCCATGTGATTAGATACCCTTTTTATCTCTCATCAACTCATTTTCTGAATATTGTAGTAACGCCGTTAGGCTGTCAAATTTTTTGCAAGGGAACATCTTATCCCAAATTTGATTCTTTGGGATAAAAATTTAGTCCTTGAATATTTCGTTCTATGAATACGTGTTAATATCCTCTGATTGTTTTACAATTAATATCCACTTATATTTGGTGTATTCGTTTGTCACACATAATTATGTAATTGATTTATCCTTAAACCAAGGATACCATCTTTGTAAGGGAATTCATCTCAATCTCCTTCCATTGAGGCATATTTTGTTTTATACACAACTTTCATTTATACGGTGTATAAACCCCTTTTAATTTTACGTTTATCCAAAAGGAATCTTTTTATATGAAGCATTTTACAAAACGACAAAAGGGAATGTTTTTGTCATACGTATGCGGCGACAATGACTTCTCTGCCGCCGTGACCATTATTTGAGTTTCGGCTTCCTCTACAAGCAATAAATTCTTTTTAAAAAGAAAATAAATACCATGTTTTACCGTTATTTTATTTTTTTATTGAAAATGGTTTTCATAAGATTTTTTATATCAATGTGTTTTATTGATATCTTGTGATTGAAATGTTCAAATGTTATGTTTCCTTTATGCATGTTTTATGTGATACGATTATGTTATGGTTCTTGGGCATTATTATGAAGAATGGGTGGTTCCATGATAAACTAAGGGCGAGTGAGCCCGATATAGTTCCACAATGCATTGGGTAACACGAAGGAGTGAAACGTTAAAGTTTCTCCGAAGAGATTTCGGGAATATACTGTGATGGGTATTCCAAACGTAACCAAGTGGGTTACTCCCTACATAAGAATGTTATGAATGCCTCAAGTTAACTTTATGTCATATGATTTCTATGATTTAGTCATGATTTTATGAGGTATGTTAAAGTGCTTATGTTTTATGGGTAAAGTATGATTTCATTCTTATGTATACATGTACTCATGTTTCCTTTCCATATTTTTATATCCCTTACTGAGCTTTTTATGCTCATCCCAAGTTTTTGAAATTTTTTTCATAGGTCAAGGGAATGGTACATGATGTGATGATAGTGTCAAGGATGTGTCAAGAAAGAATCCATGTTTTATTTTAAATATTTTTCCGTTCATGGGAAGAATGAATACTGTCTTTTATGTAACCACTTTGTTTAAATGTGGAATGTAATGCTAGTTTCATGATCTAATTTTCTAAAACTCTAAAATTGAAAATATCCTCAATGTGTAATCTTGTAATAACTCAAGATTAAGTAAGGTTTAAGGCTGGGGCCTTATAGTTGGTATCAGAGGTCGGTTTAGATAACTTTAGAGGTTAGGGTATTCTCTAAGCACAAGTGACATTACCATAATGGTTAGGATTTCAGAAAGAGTCCCAGTTTTAGATAAAGTGAATGAGTTAGTACATATTAGTGTTTATCTTCCTCATTAGTACATGATGGTTATGTTGATATACTCAGACTGACCTTTTTTTTAGTAAATGGTTGGATCTAGCAGGCACCAAAGTGACAATGGGTTTGAAGGAAACAGTGGTGGTTCTCTGATTAAGAGACTGGATGAGATGGATGATTCAATGAGGAATCTCATGGTTGTTCTAAGCCAACTATCAAGGAGTTATGATCAACCACTTCAACCTTGGTAAGTTCTCTAATGCATCATGTACGAGATGGCCAACTCGATGTGGAAATTCAGGTAATAATTATTAAGGTAACCATTAGGGTTTATATGATCCTTACTTTTTAGGTAATTATGGGTTACTCTATGATATGATGGAAAATGAAAGGAATGAGATAAATATGAGGTTAAAATATGTTATGATCATTTTTGAAGATTTTATCTCGTTTTGGGGGATGTTTTAAGAATTATATAGTTTTGGAAAAAGGACAACACGCAGACCGTGTGACAACCCGTCGCGTCGGACAAAGCTGCGGGAATCGAACCCACAACCAAAGTGCGACTGGTATTTATCACCTACCACTGGACTACATGAAGTCCCTGGTTAGTTTGACTGATTCCTTTTAGTTATATGATTTTATGAATTAAGAGTAAGTTGATTTTGGGTTATTTATGAAAATGATTAACCTTTCATGGAGGATATGTGATTAGGTTAATTACTTTTCAATACGAGACTTTAAGAGCAACTGATGTTGTTTGGAGATAAATGTTACGATTTAACATGGAAGAATATGTGACTGAATCCCTCAAATATTTGGGTTTCAATCTTAGTTTTGTTTACTTTGAATAATTTTATGGACAAATTGATTATAGAATGGTCCTCATTGAACTTTGGGTTTTGTTGGACAAATTTTGGAGATTAAGAATAGATTTTCTTCTTATAAAGGGTTATCCTTTTCTAGATTATCTGATCTTGTACTAACCTTTTTGGTTTTGGTTTTGGTTAAAGTCTAAAGACATGGGAAGTATAAGGTTCTCTTTGGTGGATTAGGTGATTCTCTAGATGTTGATTATAGTACTCTTAATGCGAAAAAGTCTTCCTAAATACTCGTCTTTTGGAAAAAATATGAGTTTGATTAAGGAATCTAGTAAAATTTGAAAGTCAACATGATAAGTGATTATGTTTCCTTATGAATAAATTCCTCAATAAAAAGTTACATAAAACAAAAATGTTGTCTATTAACTTTTCCTACTGGGGAATCGAATACCGTTTAACCCATCACAAGTTTGTGATTTTCTTGTGGTTAACTTTCTCCTAAACATGTTTTCTACCACTCTCTATCAGAACATGACCCTATTTTTTCTCCTCCATGTCCATATTTTCATACATGAAATCCCAGTATGGGTTAACTGGGGTGAACTTTGTAATTATCTGTCTTTATTTTAAAGTGATTGTTTTACCGACTCTTGTTCCGATGTGGGACTTTCAAGGATGTTTCCATGCTCAATTTTAAAAATTGTGAGGACGCAATTCCCAAAAGGGGGGAAGGATGTAACACCCCAGGAAAATAAAGAATATGAAATTTTCGTATTTATCCATATTTTTGAATAAAATATTAATATGACTTTAAAGGGGACGCTATGCTCGATGCCGTACCCAACTCGCAACAACGAGTTTCTTGGGAATCTTACGTTGCACTCTAATAATAAAATAATATTATTTTAAATGGTAGTTAACATGTAGCCATTGTATTGGTGGTAATGGATAGAAATAACTAAAATATGATTATATATATCTTTAAATGTTTTTACATTTATCCAATAAAAGATAAAGGCTTAAAATACGGAAAGAATTCAGTTTTAGGCATATATGCCCTAGTTTTCACTAAAGGTTCACTTATCGACTTTTGATGGCGAACCATCATTAAATATAGTTTTTTTCACTCTTATACATTCTATTGGACCAAATAAAACTCTTCTTAAGAATTGGGACATCAAAATTTAATTTGTGTAAATTTTTGGTATCTTTCCGATAAAGTTCATTTTTTATTGAATAGTGTAAAATGTTGTATTTTAATTCAAAACCTCTTTTTAATCTAATTAATTTATATGATTAGATTATCATTTGAATTGGTTTTAAAGTGAATTTATAATATATTTTTACCATTAAATCCAATAGTGGTCATTGGAATTAATTTCACTTTGAAATCAGACTTAAACTAGTGTCAATCTTTTGATACTTATTGTTTCATAAAAACACGCTATTTGCTCTCACAGCGGGAATTAATTATTAAAATAATTAATGTGACTTATATGTTTTGAATTTTGTAAAATAGACTTCATTTTTGATTTCAGAATATAAAATATAGCATAGGGTGAATTTTTGGGATTTTCTTGAAAAACTTCAAGTTTTGATGAATAGTGAAACCACTAAGTGGTACTTATAAAAACTGATTTTTCTGTTTAAATGAAATTTTTCCATCTTTGTGTTCTGAATTTCAAAAATCATACATACATGTTTGTCATTAAGAAGTAAAATGTGGTTCAATGGGATAAAAATAATTTTTTGGTGAATAGTAACTTATTAATTTTTTAATCGTGATTAGAGGTAATTAGTGTAGTTTATGGGAAGAATAATGTTTTAATAAAATGAAATGACCTAGACACATGTCCTCTGCTCATTGGAAGTGTAATGGATGACCAATAAAATCAATGGGTCAACTTGGGGACCCCATGGAGCCACTTTGGTTGGGAAATGACATAAATATCTTTTTATTTAATGATAAAGTAAAAAATGACACAAACATGAAATGTTTTACTAAAACAATTTTTACATGGGGTTATACAAGTCATATTTTTTACTATAAATAGTAATTGGAAATCTAAAAAGATTTACTACATCATAGTATTTTTTTATAATTTTTAGACATTATATAAATTAAATTATTTATGACATCATGATGATGCAGCAATGACCTCATTATTTAACGATTTAAATAAAATGGAAAGATAATGTAATATCTAAGACCTAAACATGTCCAAAACCTATTGGATGTGTTGATTTAGAACCCTTATCACCTTATCATAGAAATACATCAATTTGGGACCTTTAAAATCCGAAACTCTTTTGAAACTAAAGTAACATTTTGTAACTTTACAAGAGTGCCCCTCCTCTCTTCTTATAAAAGGCCCCCACCTCTACCTCCTTACCCACACTCCCAAAGCCTTTGGCTCGGCCAACCCTTGAACATTTTGTCTCTCCACTTCCCTCTCTTACTCCTTGAAGCCTAACTTTGGGAAGAAGTCTTCCCAAGGAAGCCTTTGAGCTCCAACCAAAGGGAGTTACCCGATTTTAAGGTAATGTCTTCACTTGTGTCCTTTTGTTTTATTTTGCTTCTCCAACCCCCTAAACTCCTTTTATTCATTTATTTTGTAAAAAATCTAGTATCTTCAATATACAAGGATGTTTTTATAAGAAGTATTCGAGAAACACTTACACACACCTACATCTAATGGTTAAAGAACATACTGTTTCCTTGGATGGCGAATTTCTGCCTCCCGAAACGATGATTGTTCAACATTCTTCTAACACCTTAAAAGGTGGCCATTAATATGACACTATATTTATATATGATATGTAATAAGTTTATGTTTTACTTAAGCTTCTGTATTTTTCATTTATGGCATACCTTTATGGTTTCCATTATGGGTAAACACGATATCTTCATTTAAGGAAGTGCGGACTACCGCCCCCTGAAAGTGATTTGATTCGTTAATACCATATGTGGTAAGTATAAAGGATATATTTAATGATATTATATATGATAACATAATTTAATTAAAATACTATTATCTATCATTATGTTTTAATTCCATTACATATGAAATAGAAATGGAAGTAGCGTTCATGCGTACGTACGGCTTACCGTCTCCATGAACGGTACATATCATTTCTTATCTCAAAATGTTATGTAATATTATATGTACATATATATAATGGATATATATGTATTATATTACATCTAAATTATGGATATAATTCTGTAATTATAACATATATATATCTCTCTCATTTTGTTTTAATTCCATTAATATGACAAAAAAATGAAAGTAGCATTCATGCGAACGTACGGCCTACCATCTCCATGAACGATGCTTTTCGTTTTTTTATCTCCAAATGAAATGGAATAGTATAAAATGAATATTTACTGGATATATATTATATTTTAATCATTAATACTATTCTGGAAATTATTTACTTATAACTACATGGGCAATCTTTTTTCAAACAAGTTCATTTTTGACTCATGTACCAAACATCGGCAAAAACGTCTGATATGAACTAAAATTACTAAACAATTATTATAACCTTATAATATGTGATATGAACTAAATAATAATCTCTAAAGGAGTTACGTAGGAAATTATTAATTGAAATTTTTTTATTATTCAGGAATATAAGGAAACGAACAAGACAAGTTGGACTTGAGGTAAGGGATCCTACTCCTCTCTTTCTTTTTAAGTACACTCTTTTATGTCATTCATTCTAAGCTCATCTTTCTTTTGATTGGGATGTTCTTTTATATTAATCTTACTATAATTTTTATGTTCATATGATTAGAGACCCTATTCTCTCTCATCAATTCATTTTGGAAGTTTTGAGTGGCGTCGTTAGGCTACCGAATTTTCGTAAGAGATCTAACCTCTCTCTGTCTCTTTAAGTACTCTCCTTTATGCCACTTATCTTAAGATATTATTTTTTATGATGGGGGATGTTATTTTATATTCCCCTTTCTGTACATTTTATTGTAATGTGATTAGATACCCTATTTGATCTCATCAATCCATTTTTGGAAGTTTTAAGTGGCGCCGTTAGGCTGCCAAGTTTTCGTAAGGGATTTTTCATCTCACTTTTATTCCCGTGAGATTTATGCTACATTTTCCACAATTACCTTTGAGTGGTGTATGTACTGCCCATTATTTTACTAATTGTGTAATATACATTCATTTATGATTATTTACATCAATATTTTATTGTCCTTATTTCACATGGCGTATGTTTCGAAAGATACCCATGTCAGTAAGGGAACCTTTCACCCTCCTCTTTTTAAAAGACTTCTTTTGTTATGTATTTTAATTCACATACTATAATGTTGGGATATGTCCTTCTATATACTTATTGATTTAAATTTTATGTCCATGTGATGAGATACCCTTTATATCTCTCATCAACTCATTTTCTGAATTTTGTAGTAACGCCGTTAGGCTGTCAAATTTTTTGTAAGGGAACTTCTTATCCCAAATTTGATTCTTTGTGATAAAAATGTATTCCTTGAATAAGTCATTATATGAATATGTGTGAATATCCTCTGATTGTTTTACACTTAATATCCACTTATATTTGGTGTATTAGTTTGTCACACATAATTATGTAATTGATTTATCCTTAACCCAGGGATACTATCTTTGTAAGGGAATTCGTCTCAATCTCCTTTCACTGAGGCATATTTTGTTTTATACACAGCTTTCTTTTATACGGTGTATAAACCCCTTTTAATTTTACGTTTATCCAAAAGGAATATTTTTATACGAAGCGTTTTACAAAACGACAAAAGGGAATGTTTTTTTTCATACATATGTGGCGAAAAAGACTTCTCCGCCGCTGTGACTATTATTTGAGTTTCGGCTTCCTCTACAAGCCATACATTCTTTTTAAAATAAAAATAAATACCATGTTTTACCTTTATTTTATTTTGGTATTGAAAATTGTTTTCATAAGGTTTTTTATATCAATGTGTTTTATTGATATCTTGTGATTGAAATGTGGAAATGTTGTGTTTCCTTTTTGCATGTTTTATGTGATACGATTATGTTATGGTTCTTGGGAATTGTTATGAAGAACGGGTGGTTCCATGATAAACTAAGGGCAGGTGATCCCGATATAGCTCTCCAATGCATTGGGTAATGCGAAGGAGTTAAATGTTATGGTTTCTCCGTAGAGATTTAGGGAATATACTGTGATTGGTATTCCAAATGTAACCAAGAGGGTTACTCCCTACGTAAGAATGTTATGAATGCCTCAAGTTACCTTTATGTCATATGATTTCAATGATTTATTCATGATTTTATGAGGTATGTTAAAGTGATTATGTTTTATGGGTAAAGTATGATTTCATTCTTATGTATACATGTACTCATGTTTCCTTTCCATATTTTTATATCCATTACTAAGATTTTTATGCTCATCCCATGTTTTTGAAATGTTTTTCACCGGTCAAGGGAGAGGTACATGATGTGATGATAGTGTCAAGGATGTGTCAAGAAAGAATCCATGTTTTATTTTAAATATGTTTCCGTTGATGGGAAGAATGAATACTGTCTTTTATGTGACCACTTTGTTTAAATGTGGAATGTAATGCAAGTTTCATGATCTAATTCTCTAAAACTCTAAACCTGAAAAGATCCTCAATGTGTAATCTTGTAATAACTCAAGATTAAGTAAGGTTTAAGGCTGGGGCCATATACATTACCTAATTTAGTGTCTAAGAATAGATTATTCCCATATTGTGGTTGTGAGATATAGAATATTATGTACATTTTGTGTTTCTATATGATACTCCACCCCATCAGTTATTGAAAATGACACCCCGGGGATTTTGAGCCATGGGGTGGGGTGTGTTTTCCCCAACATTCCCATGGGAGGATGGATGGATGCCTACCCCCATTATCCCTACTATATTCTCTTGGCAGTTACTTGTGTTGGTAGGGACAGTTTTTAGTTTTTTCTATATATGTGTGTAGAGGGATGTAATTTATTGTGGTTATTAACACACATAATTTATGGATATCATTTTTTATAGACTACTATAGGAGTAACATGTATAGGTTGTGATGGCTTGAGGATCCTTACTCGGTGTATGTGCTATAATGACTTGAGGTTTAAAACCCGACCTATGATACAAGTTATGAGAGTTTTGGTGGCTCCCAAAAACTACCTAGATACTTTCATGGGTGTACATGGTGTTGTGGTTTCATGAGGTGATTGTTGTGGTACCTCGCCTAGGTGTCTGGGAGAAAGACTTTTTGGAGTGAGATGCTTAGGACGTGCGACATTGTGTAAAAGTGTCCAATCAGTGAGGAACTAGTTGTGGGGTACCCTTGATAATCTTTATTATGTTATATACTCTTGTATGAATTTCATAGTTAGAGTATCCATGCTGATGATGGGAACATAGTATAACTGTTTTGGTCATGATTTAGTATCACTTATTGTTATAAGTGCATTTGAATTCTTTAATTACTTTTCCACATGATGCTCTATGAAGGATCCTACTGATTATAAAGTTATGCTCACCATATGTGTATATAAACTATCTTTCAGGACACATGGAGCAGGATGGAGATCAAGCAGTTTTCTACTAGCTTGGGGTTGACAGAGCAGTTCGGGATTGTGGTTCGCAGATTTTGTTACATTCTTTTGGGTACATATAGTTTTCCGCTTCTAGTAGTATTAGTTTTTCATGACATTATATATGTCCACTTGGGATTTCATTTATATTTCAGTATAATTTGGAGTCAGTTGGTGTCTATTTTATCTATATCTTTTTCATGTGTTCTCTTAGAGAGAAATTCCTCCCATATGTGTGTTTACTATACCCTCAGTGCTAGTCACAAACCCATGTCTTACTAGAGGGGGGACATGGGGGTCATTTTCTCCCTTCTCATATTTCCGTCCTAGGAGGGGTACACCTTGTGGGAAATGGGTTGTGACATCAAATTTCACAAAAATACCAAATTTTAATTATCTAAAATTATATTTTTCTCATTTCATCATTAGCAAAACTAATTAATAACACCACGGATATTAACCACACATCTAAGGTCCAACTTGTTCATATCCCTAAGATACAAATATTTTCTTCTTTTAATTCTAGTGACACTTCCAATCCCAACTAATAATGTACAATATTATTCTTAGCCTTACTTAGGTTTATGGAGACTCAACTCAATACAAATTAGAATATTTTAATGACATTATACTATGTTTTATCACAAATATCACTAAGGGGTCATGAATTCCTATTTATAGAAATTAAAAATTAATATACTACTAAATCAACCGTAATGGAATTATCCCACTTATATAACACAACTTGTCTGAAATAAAACCTCAGGTTTGTGTTCCTTATCATGAAAGGATTGTATAGATGTATCAATTATCATCACTAGGCCTAATAATCTCCTGATTTCCCAATGGGACCACGAAAACCAATATATTGTCACCATAATTCATCATAATTCCTATTTATATATATTATCCTTCTTGTAAAAATAATTTTAATGTTTTAACTGTGAGGACATAGTCGCTGGGCGATTATAACATACCCAAACTACCATTGATCAAATACTCAAACTCTAATAGGTTAAATAACATCCAATATCATTAATTTTTATGATCTTGGTCCCAACCCTTTAAAACTGAACACATATATATTCATATAATAATGAAAAATCATGTATTAAAAGGAATGTTTTTTTTATTATGGGGCCACATACCTCAACATTGTGTTACTATGTCATTTATTCTCAACCCATCCTTAGAAAAGACCATATATGTTGTTTCCAAGATCAAATCTATAAGTGATCCAATATTATAATCCAAAAACCACACAATTAATTATAATAATTAATAATTTAATATTTTAATTCAATTGAAGATGAATAGTCGTACAAACATTTCATTGGGAAACATTATACCATAAAAACAATAGAAAACCCATTTTATTCATTATCCTTAGACATCCAC
This sequence comes from Viscum album, assembly GCA_963277665.1. Classification (NCBI taxonomy): domain Eukaryota; kingdom Viridiplantae; phylum Streptophyta; class Magnoliopsida; order Santalales; family Viscaceae; genus Viscum; species Viscum album. The sequence continues at coordinate 1,047,323,306 of OY728141.1, read as the reverse complement.
TGGATAATCCTAGAAAAATATTAATAAATTATCCCTGATCACACCTTTATCTAATGGAATCATAATCAACCATAACATAAGAACAACAAAATAAGAGGAAAAGGAGAGAGAAACCTAATAGGGTAATGAGAAAAAATTTATACCTTAAATCCCTTTTATATTCATCTTATAATTACCACTTTCTAAGGGTATAGAATGTGAATAATTAAGGGGATAATCCATCTAATATAAACCTCATCTAATTCCCCATTAATCAAAATCATGTTATAAGTCAACCTAAAATTAATGGATCTTATCCTATTTATAAGAACTATGGTATAACCATATCAGTGTATAATACAAATGGATCATAGAACAATGACCATAACTGAAACCCATTAAATCATAGGCCCTCAGATCATAACATGACACTACGTGATTAAGAAGAACTAAAATCCTATAACACTGAACTCTCATTTTGTTTTCTTTCCCTTTTTAATAAACCAAAAATTTCCCAAAGTAACATTATATTATCCTCCCAATCAATCCACGAACTGAGGAAGAAACTCCCAAAACAATTACATGCATTGCATGAAGCATTTTTGTCTATCTATAAAATCTATTCCAATAGTTACATTCTTTTTCATAGGTTGAAAAATACTTTAAATAATCCTCTAATAAGATATTATGAACCATCCATCTTGGTCACATCCAAACCCAATAGGTATATGATTATTAAAAACCCAAAATCCCAACTATAATCATGATTTAATTAGCCCCATGTTATTGAAATAGTGTTATTTTATCAAACCATCTAATCATACTTCTGGGATATGTCTATCTAATTTTACCAAAATGATAATTGTTACTCACCTCAAATGAATCCAAAATTTTCTCACTCATTCCTTGCCCAATAACCCAATTACCTAATATTCATACATTATTACATATCTCAAATGCATCTACCCATTCATTCCAAATACTCTATCAAACTATACTGAACCATAATCCAATTTCCAGTTGAAATCCACACTCAAAGTAGAGATGTATCGATATCAAACTACTATTTCCTTCCAAACACATCATAGAATCCAAAAGAACTCTATGTTATTTATATATAAAAAATCCTAATAAATATCATATATATTTTCTATACCCTCAAAATGGTATCCTAATCCACATTTTAACAACATTAAATATCCAGACACATCGTGAAGAATAGCCTTTTCTGTATCAAGAAACCAATTAGAATTTGATTCCTGGACTAACTAATGTGGGCTAACCACATAAACCCAGTACCTAGTCAAAGTATAACCAATGTTGTAGAACCTAAAATTATGGGATATACATAAAATTTCATTAGATATATATAATTGTTTTCTTATGTATAATTCCTCAATTTTTTTACTAGAAAACAAAATATATATTTTTTACCTAAAAAATAATGTTAAAAATTATCTCTACTATAATCAATAACATAAATGCATAAAAAGTCAACAGAATAACATATCCCATGAATCATGAAAGTAAATAGGCATAATAAAGCTATGATCAAGGATAAAAAATAATCATGGTTTTTAAAAACACAACATACATGAATGAACATGTAAGCTGTAACATTAAAAATTATGAAAAATAATTCATGATACTAAGGTAACCTACAATCCCTACTAGAGAGGTATTCTGTAATAACATGTATGTGGTTCATAAAATTATATAAATTTTTTTTATTACTTCTATAGTATATCTCAAATAGAATGAAAAAAAAGATTTTATGATTCCACTTTTTAATTTCCAAACCTAACTCACTCTATAATAATTTGATTGGTGGACCAAATGTCTTCAATCTCACCTCTCTGTACTATAAAATTCGTCGACTAATAGTTGGGGACAAAATCACAAGATAGAGAGACAATTAACTTGATATAAAAAACAAAAAATATAATAAATAAAGAAACAAAATACACATAAAGTAATAAATGTATTTATAAATAAATAAAACATTGAAGATATAAAAATGAAATACAATAAAACTGTTATGAAAAATAATAAATCACCAAAAAGGTGTATCAAATATACAATATAATTAATTATAATAAATGAAAATTGAATTTATACTACCATCAATAATCAATTCCTACATTTTACCTTCAATTCTCATTGATCTACTACAAGAAGATCCAAAGCACAACATATGTACATATATGTAAAATAAAACCTAGGGTATACATGTGCACCAAAGTTCCCATAATTGTTGTGATAAATTCATTTCAGTTGGATCTCACAATGTCTACATAGTATAAATCATCAAGTAAATGTTTTCACAACTAAAATATAAATAAAACAATCATAATGGAAAAATATGTATATATGGACTTCATGTGCTAACCATTCCACCAAAACATATGATGATACATTCTTGGACATCACCAGAAATGATTCCTCCTCTTGCCCCAAATCCTGAATCATACAAAATTAATTTGGGAATTATTTTATACAAAAACTTATTTAATACATAATTATTCAATGTAGTGAGTCCTAAAAAGTCCTAAACTATAACCCTATATGTAGGGTAGAGTTTCTTACACAATTATGAAAACAACTATATCTCTTATGGTATGATTCTATACCAATCATCAACTATATCTTATCATGTCCCAAACTCTACCATATACCATATGGTATGTTCTCACATCTTTATCATATATTTTAACCTTCTCACTTAGTAGTGTTTATTCCAACATCCTCTCACCCAATGTGAGGCCATACCTCTAGTCGTATCATCCACTACACCAAGCTGACCAACTTACTCTTCATTGAAGGGTCTCACAAATAATACCTTTACCATAGCTTCTCAATCAAGGATATATTTTGAAAACTATCTCATTGAAGGTTATTATTTCCAACACCTTCTCACTCATAGGAAGATTAATCATTAATATCTAAAATAATCTCAAATACCACATCACAACATACACCAATACCTTATCAATCATTTTAGTATGTCCAAAACCATCTAACATAAGGTGATTTAGTATGTATATTTAAAAACAATATCACAAATCAATAATAGGAAACTTCCTTCTCATTCCATTTAGAGTCCATCTTATACATTATCATTCATTTGGACCAGTACCTTCTTACACATGGATTGGTTCTGAGGAATATCCCATGAACTATCCTCTTACTCATTATATAGTATATCCAGATCTTTTTAACTCAAGTTTAATTCATCCAACCTACTTGATTATCCAACATAAACATAATCAATCCAACTAAATCAAAATATAATAAGAGAAAATAGTGCACCCTATAACAGCCCATCTCATCTCCATGTTGATAGTCACTCGATAATAAATCTTGAATCTCAATGTTTATCTTCTCATCCATTTAGCCTCATATGTTATTCTTCATAAGAGCATCTGTATCACACAACAATTAATTCCAAGACTATCAAAATTGCCATCTCTCCCATAGGAGAACATTCTATATTCTACTAACCTACCCAAATCTAAAGTCACCGATGATAATATTCACTCATCATACAAAGGATAATATTTATGGAATATGTATCAAAAATGAAACTATCACTAAAAATATTCTCCCATAAACTTCCAATTTCAGTATGATAACCTGGTCCCCTAAATTAGGGACTATCTTAAGAAAAACTATTCTAATCCCATTTGAATAATAATGCCACAATCACTAGAAAATTCCGATGACCCTTTCATGTGTCTAATCTCATGTATCCCATGGAGAAAATAAAAATGTATCACTTATAGAAAACAATCCAAATATCTCTATATAAATCTAAATATTACTTTTTTACACTACTATTTCACACCTAGTCTCTACTCTATGCACAAGAGAGTGCTCACCCTCTTGTGTTAAAAGTGTGCCCGTCTGATTAATATAAAAACGCCTAAGCCTCTCATTCCATACCAACTGTCCTTGGGAAAACATAATAGGCTATTAAAACCCAATATTTATCTCTTGAATTATATATTGGAAAACACCTCGTCAAAACATTTATATTTTATTTAAATCCAAAATATTTTATGATATGTCTATTTTTTTAATAAATTTAATCTCTCTGATAGATTATATTTTACATAATTCGTAACTTAAATGGACATAAAAATATTATTATTTTAACATTAAAATTATTTCGTAGTCTGTAATTTGGATTAAAGAAATATTATAAACCACATTATGAAATATATAAATATTTTACACATTTTTAATCTATTAATTAATTCTTTTTTAACAATTCCAAAAAAATTTATAATATAAATTTATTCTTAAGATATATTTTTTATTCAAAAGGATATATTTGTTACTATGAAACTATATATAATTATATGTAGACTTTTTACAAAATTTATTTGAAAAATAGCTTTTTTAGATTCATAATTTCAAAAATTATATTCAGATGATTATTTTATAATTTTTTGAAATGTTTAATTTTTCATTAAATAATGAAAATCCATTTTATATAAAACCTCATCTTCATTATATTTAAAATTAATTTAATGATTTAGTATTTATCTAAAATTATATTATGTACTTTTAGTTACAAATAATAAAATTAATTATATTTAAAAAATATTTATACCTAATTTTGGTATATGTACATTTTTTTCATTAAAAATACATATTCCCGTAAAACTGTTTTTCAGTGAATTTTTTGGTTTTAAATTTATATTTATATTTTAAAATTTAATGTTTTGATTAGTTAATAAATTATTCAATATATATAATTGAGAGATCATAATTAGTTTATAATTTTATTATCACTTTGGGCATAAAATATTTACCTTGGTAAAAAAAATATACCATAGTATAGGTAAAATAATGAAGCAGGATAATGTTAAATGGTAAAAAATAAAAATAACTAAAAAATAAAACATTAAATTAGTGGTTGATGCGTTTTTATGACTTAAAAACTTTTTAACATTATTTACTATCCAAATTATTTTTACTTAATCCCATCTTAATAAGGTGGTCTACAAATAAAAAATAATCATTATTTAATCACTCAATACCATACATCCAAAATTATAAATAACACTTATAACCACCCAAATTGTCGTAAAAATAATAAATTACATTCATATATTTTAAAACCCATATCATTTTGACTAACACCCACATCAAGGTGCTTCTAGTCTCACCCAAGGACCAATTCCAAGTTCTTTGCGGGGTCCTTGAAGAGGTTGTATTCAAGGGTTATCTTTTTCTGATAACCTCTCATAATTTAATTTTATATTATACTTTATACTCACATATATCATACATAAAGGAATAATAAAACCAATATCATTTATATACTATAATATTATGATTATAATCAATTATTTTTTATCCATCACTTTTATTTCCTCTAATTCATTGATAGTAAACATTTGTCAAAATTTTGGTGGATAATCGTCTATATTGATAAAAGTTTATCGTTTTACAATAATGCATTCACGGTTTTTCATAAAAAGTATTATAATGGTTAAATTAGTTTGTAGTAAATATATTATAACATATTTCATGTTTTTAACTATATATTTATGTATAATATTAAAAAAATTAAAACAATTGTTTGATGGTCATAAAAACAACCAAATTAAACTAAAAATGTATTATAAAAAACATATCAAATAAATTATTTTAATTTAAGAATGAAAAGTGATATATGGTACCATTTAAATGTATGTATGTTCCTTAATACAATTTATTTTCAGTATATCATTTTCAATCATTTGAAAATAAAATATTTATTTATACACAAGTGAACCGACCACGAAGCTATTAAAAGAATGCCCCTAAACAATGAAAATAATGAAATATTATAACCGAAGGGGTGATAAGAAGTTATAAATTTATAATATAATGTTTTATTAGATTAAATATGGTGTTGGAATCAATTTTTAAATTTTTTTAAAACCTTGATAATTGAGTTTAAATTATGAAAACCCAAATGGAATAGCTGTGTTATTATTTCTTGTATCACTTTTACTTCTACGAGATATATGAACTACTCATCACTTATTTTATGTGTGTGGTGTACATACTATCATTTTAAATATTATATTCTAAATCTTATTATATTGATTGAATTTAATGATTATTTTGTTGATTATTACTGTTATGGGGTATACTATTTGACTTATTACAATGAGGTAGGTGAATTGTTAAACAACTTTCCATTATTTGGGATAAAATTCTACACCCATGATTATTTCATATAAAGATTATTCTTGAAATCAATTCTGTTTATCTTATGTTTTATTTCTGCATGTTTTATGCAGTTTTATCATGATTATACAAATTTGATTAATTTCATTACTACTGACATTTATGAAATGATATTTATAAGGGTCATTATTTTAATAAAAATATTCTTTTTAAAATTTCCCATCATACACTATTATAATCCACGTTCAAATTTGTTTAAATTGATTCAAAATTTGGTTTTTTTATTCATTTATTATTTTCTAAAATTAATCTTTACTTATCTCCTTTTCATTTTTACCGTGTTATTTTTAATGAAAAGGTTTTCTATTATTATTGTAACACTAACTAAAAAATAAATCATTTGACAATGGAATATATGTTTTTTTAAAATTATTTCAAGTGATATTTCAAAATTATTTTCCATCTAAAGTTATATTATTTGTTTTTACTAATCATTTAATAGTGATATTAATCATGGATATTATCATTATTCCCATTATGGATTATTTATATTTATGATGGCACGATATTAAAGAAATCTATTACTCTTATAAGAGTTATTTTATTATTAGATATTTATGAAACTCATTTATTTACAAGGGTTCTGATACAATAAATGTGCTTTTTTCTTACGAAACACATATATATGGTTTTCCTTATGTCATTGTGGTTAGATTAAAAACAATGATGTTGTTTCAGTTATTACCAACGAAGGGTGGGGCATTTATCTTCATCCAATTCATTGCGTAATGTTTTATATCTTTTGAGTTATATATAACTAAAATGAGATGTCAACTATGATTAATAATAATGAAGTGGAACATGGAGTGATCCTTGTTTAGTAAGATAGTACAAGAATAATGAGGGAACCATGTTTAGTAAAACATGACTGTAATGGGATGTGAAACTAGTTCAATAATGGAATCTATGATCCATGATAGTTTTTGGAGTGAACCTTGAATACTAAAATGGTCTCAGGAGTGAACCTATTTCAGAATTATAATCATGGAAAGAGAATCAACTATTTGGAAATAATTTTCTATTCTTTTCAATACAACACAATTACATGTCATATTGCAATTTTATTATCTTATGATTCATATATTACAAACATTCACGACTTACTCCATTAATAAATATCACCTTTTATTATGCTTATTTTCCCCATAATACAAAGAAAGGTATTAAGAGTGATATCTAAAATAGGGTTCTAGTTATTAATGAATGTGTGGGATATTAAGTAGATATTTCATCAACCATTTTTTTCCATTCTTAAAAAGTCCCTAAACACATATGGGATTTAATCATTTTGTTATCTTATATAATAAATATTCATATATTTATATTTAATATCAATGAATGAAAAGGTTGTGTAATTATATTTAGAATCACAGAAAGGTATAACTAACCTTTTGAAAATAGGGTAAGAAACCCTTAGTATGGACCCTAAGGGTATTGGTAGATTAAAATCCTAGAGTTTTGGAATGTATTGTGATTAACCAATGTTCAAAAAATGGGTATTAGATTGTAATTTTATATTTAATTTTACATGATTTTTTAGTTTTACCAGTATGATTAGTGCTTCTCATACTATTAATTTCGTTTTTAGTTGATGACTAGAGCTTGATGGAATCATGTTAATACAAAATGAGGTAGGTAATGAAATTATTGTACTCCAAAAAAACTAAATGTTATGGGTTCTAGGATGAAAAATAATATCGTTAAACTCATATAATCTATGAATCATATTTGGATTCCAAATGAGAAAAAGTGTTAAAAACATTTTCTTAAGTCCATCATGAGTAAACACCCACATTCTTTTAATATATATTATGATCCACTAGTTGATGGGAATTGGATAAAGTCCATTTAAAAAATATTTTATATTCTTCAATGCTTGGAAAAAAAATTAATATGGTTATTACATAGAAGGGGAAACATATTAATAGTTGAATAATATCAAGAATAAAATGTAATGAGAAAAAATTGAATTAATGTAATGGGGTGGGTTCTAGGAGACATTACTCCATAATAACATCCCATATATTCTATTTACCAAGATGAATAATATATTTCTTATGATTATGAGAAAAGGATAATTAGTCCATAAAAACATATGAGTAAATATTTTCAATACATTCAAGGTATGCCTTAAGTTTAATTATGAGTCCTAAAAGTAAAATTGATCAATCCATTGGTTGTATAAATCTAATTCTCTAAATTGAATTATCTATATTACTCTACTATATATATGATGAAATTGATCAATTTTCTCTTATTATGGAGATGGAAATCGATGTTACACATCAATGTTATGTTTTTCATATGAAAATAAACATTGAGTTCGAAGTAAATTCTAGAAATCATGGAAAGAAGAAGATATTGATTCCTTTATGCTGAATATATGGGAACAAACATGTTTGAAATTTTCTTAAGAGAACTAATAAATGGATTTTGTTTATAATGGATGTTTATTGGGAAATGTATTACTAAATATATGGGAAGAAGTTATCTAGAAATGGTAATAAAATAAATCTACATAGAATAAACAATCCACATTCTAGATTTTCCAATACATGGAGTTTGGAAATAATGGAAATAAATTAACCAATTCATGGGATAATATGGATTTAATCAAAAATAATAACTACTTGAAATGTAAAATGGATAAAATAATTTAAATTACATTAATTAGGACACATTTTACCTTCCCTCCTTAGTTGGGAATTGAATGTCTCAATTTTGAATGAGTGAGGCATGTGAAAATACTTAATATTCACCATTTTATTAAATTTAAAATGATTATCTCCTTCTACACAAATTTTTGAATAATAAAACCAATAATTATTGTTCCACTTTAATATTCCCCTATGTATTTTAATTTATTATTTGAATGGTTCTAGTAACCATGAAATGGATTGAGGTGTTAAGGTGATTTTTTTGAAGAAAATATGATTTATGCAAAGATATCTCATAATATGTTCATTAAGAATAGGTAATAATGATGATAAGGGATTTTTTATATAAAAATTTAATAATATTGATTAACATGGAAATGATAAGTAAAATGATGACATGTTGGTTTATGGACTGATTTTATATAATTTAGTGGTTTTTTGTAAGAGGAAAGAGATAATTTTTAAATTAATGAATGTTTTCTCTATGTTTATGTGGTAATTTATGTTATTACCATGTTTTGGGGGAGTTCATGGTGAAGGTATTCACATTTTTAGAATGGGAAAATCAAGTGTTCGTTTTTTTATATTAGTATTAATGATTAGTCGACTTTGAAAATTTAGTGAGCCAGATTATAAAGACATGGATTTTAAAATTTTACGGTTCATAAGGGTAACAATTTATGAAATTGTTTTATTTAAATTCATATGTTGTTTTAGATATTAATTTATTAAATAACCATATTAATATTTATGTGTATTGGATAACATGTTCTAATCATTTTGTTCTGACAACTATAGACAGAAGGAATAAATTTTCAACCCAATATGAATCATATGATACACTAGTTATTTAATAATTTCCATTTAAACATCATTTCTTTTCATATGAAATGAATTAGAAATTTATCATGTCATAACTAAAGAGTTATATTTTAAATATGAGAGAAATTAAATAAGTATAACATTTAAAATGATTTTGAAATAAAATTTTCTCCTAATATCATAATTTATGATGATATCAATGAAGTTTCTGGACATATTTTTTTATGTTTTTGTGGCCATTAAACTTCATATTAATATTTTTTCTATCATTATCCATCAGAACAAGAAATTTAGAATTATCATCTAGGTTCATATCTTCACATTCTATTAATATTATCTTAATTAGAAACCTTGTTTGGTGGTGATCTTCAACTTTTACATTTCAAAATTTTAGGAGGATTATTTATTTAACCTTTTTATGATGTGGGATTCCCATAACATAATATGTAAATATCCACCATTGATTTCTGATGTGAAATTTTCATATTGAAAATTCATATGTTTTTAAATTTTTTATCGTATCGGGAATGTATCTTATTGATTGAATCTTCCACTAAATCCATTTCAAGATAATCATGTGCTCCACGATTATTATTTAAGTAATTACATAAGTGATACTCCACATGATCTGAGATCATTAGTCATACTTATAGAAATATCATTCCTATAAGGAATAACATGTAGAGATTCGGGATTATATAGATAAATATCCACAAAATAAGACCATTCTCCTAGTTCATGTCGATTGATAATACCACCAATTTTAGGAAGCTACATGGGAAAGTAAGTATATAATGAGGAATATGTATCATTATATATTAGTATATGAGTGATGAAAATTGAGGGAGAAATTCATTTTATGGATGATATAATATAAGACCACAATATTTTTAGTATGTATCTTCTTTTAAATAAATGTAATCCCATCGATATCTCTTGTTTCACAAAATATAATTCTTGAAAAAATTAAAAAATATTATTTTATTAACATGGCCAATATATAAATAAATAATTTATCATAAATGTATAATATTAAAAATATTCTGAAATAAATAATTTTCTTACTCATTTTAATTTATTATTTAATTCTTTTTGAATATGAACATTATTATTATTAAATTCATTTTATACTTAAAATATATGTTTTCATTGAAAATATATATTTATTACTATTAAATTTAATGTAGTTAAATTTTATAAATAAAAAAATTATTTGCTAATATTAACATCATTTTAGGATTCATATTATCAAAATTAACATTGGATGAAATTTTGAGAATTTTTTGAAAATTATAATTTTTCAATGAAAAGTATAAATAAAAAGATTTTTATTAAACCCTCATTATCCTTATAATTAATAGTTTTATGATAATTTAAAATAAATATCAAAGAAACCTTATTATTTTTCATTTCAAAATAGTCTAATTAATAGAATTTATAAAATATTAATACTGATTTTTGGTATAAATTATTTTTTGTCTTAAAAACACATTTTTCACACAAAACATTAATTGTTGTTGTGAGTTCAATTTCAAATGTAATTTTTAATTTAACGAGTTTTAAATTTATTAAAATTGATCCCATATTTAGAATCATGAGTTACAAATATTTTTATATATTCATTACCATGTTTAGACATAAAAAATATACAGTGGTAATAAAATTATTTACCATTGTATTTGAAAAATAATATAGTGTGTTAATGTTAAAAATGTAAAATCATAAAAGTAATGAAAAATAAGACATTAATTTTTTTTGTGATTTTTTTATAACCCTTAAAATTCCATTAAATATTTAATTATAGTAAAAAATGTGAATTATTTCCACCCGAATGTGGTTGGATTTATGTATAAAATAATCATTATTTAATCACATAGAACCACACCTCCTAATGTATAAATACTACTATTAAACACATCCATTGGCATAAAAATCCTTTATTATTTAAAAATATCTGATGAATCCTTTCATACCCACGATCTTCCACATCTATGTGTTGCTGTTATAACCAAAATAAAAATCCCAAGTTCCTTTAGGTTTATTTCAAGGTTGTGATAATCATGAGGTAACTATCATAGATAACCTCTCCTAATTTCATTTATTTTTCAACCATCACCTAACATACTTCATCCATAAAAGAATAATTACACTAATATCATTTATAAATTCGAATATTATTTTTCTAATGAAATATCTTATATCTACCTCTATTATAACCTCTTCTTATTCAATGAAATGAAACCATCTTCTTAATTTTGTCATTTAATCAAGTTTGTGGTTAATGATTTTTTATTCTCCATTACCACCTTCAAGGATGGAAAAAATAGTATTTTTATGGTAAAATAAAACATTAAAAGGTATATTATAACCTATTTCATGTAATGTAACTAATATATGGATATTATTTTAAATATAAAAAAAGTTTGTGAATGTTGGAAAAATATCCAAATTAAACTAAACATTTATAATTAGAATTATATAAAATGATTCATCATTATATATGAATTTAATATGCCATAGATTAACTTTTATATATCTTGATGTTTGTGAATTTCATTTCATTTAACTAATAGTGTTTTATATCCTTTTTAACAAAAACTCCATATTTATACACAAGTAATGTGACCATGAAACCATGAAATGAATGCACCATAAACAATGAAACTAATGAAATATTTTTAATTAATGGGTGGTAGGATGTTAAAAAGCATCATATATGATATTATATATATTAATATCGTTTAAAAATGAACTTATAAAACACATTAAACCATTATATATTAGTTTAATGTATTCAATACTAAAGGTAAACATAAAGTAAGGGTTTCGCGTCACACATTTACTTTTGTGAGATATATGCCCAATTCACAACTTATTTCATAATGATGTTGTCTAATGAAATCATTAATATATCAAATAATTAATCCATTTATCTACATGGTATTTGATGCTATATTTTAATATTATAAATTTTATGGCGTATATGATTTGATTGATTACAATGTGGTAAGGGGGTTCATGACCCAATTTCCACTCATTGGGTTAAAAATATACTTCTTTGATTATTTCATAAAAAAACTATTTTTGAAATGAATAAATAATGATTGATAATACTAAGAAAATTAGTATTAATCAAAAAATAACTTGAATTACACTTGTAAAATATGAATAAAAAGGATGAATATATGGTTAGAGCATAAAAAAATATACCTCCTTTAATAATTTGTCTTCTAAATCGTAAAAGTTTTTTTCCTCGATATTATGTGGTTTTTAGAAATTTTATGAGATACTATAGATCTTAACAAAGAGTAACACAAAAGTTTTATCTCTTTATTCCATATTTATAAAAACCACTATTCATTACACCTTGACTCATGGTTTTTGACTCAACCCATTGTTTGAACAAAGTTCATATATTCAGAAGCCATCACATTAGGACATTCCCTAATCATGTCATGAAATTTACCCTTCTTAATAGGGTCTTCCCACACCATATTATGGATGCTTAGCACATAATGGAAAAATGACCAAACCCACTTTTTTATTCATGATCAACCCCAATGAGGAATATCTAAAAGCCAATATGTATGAGTCCACTAATGTTGGATAGTTGTTCACATATCTCAAACACATGTGTCATTTACATTACTTATTTCCCTTCCATGACCAAAATGAACAAACATAGAGGTCATTTATTTTTCTATAATTCAATATATATTGGTGTTTTTATTATTTAATATCTCAATCCAACCAAAAAACCTATCTAACTTCTCTTTAAATGGACTTCATTAAGAAACTTACGGTGTTCTCGATACCTAAGTGATTCCAAAAAGTACTCAAGTATCCAATAGAAAATAGAGCGTATGATTAAAAAAAATAAAACAAGAATAAAGGAATACATACTGAAAAAAATAACTATAAATAAATATTCTCTAATTAAAATAGTGAAAACTATATTAATACAACTGAAAGATGTAGTAAAAAACATTTTACATGTTCATAAAAATAAATAAAAAGGAAAACCCAAACCATCAACCACTAATACATGTGATTGGTGGGAAATATCCCACTCTCTCACAACCATCTTCCCAGTCTTAGTGGACATAATCTTCTTCTACCCACAATGGATCTGTTCCATTATCCAACAAATTATTTAATATGGTATGCACATCCTCAAGGGAGTGGATTGGTTTTTATCTAAAAATGATCTATATGATCCTTATTAAGTGATCCGTGATAAGTCTCGTTCAAATAATCCCAATAGTTTTTATTTAAAATAATATGGAATTATTATGATGTTTTAAAATGTTTATCAAAATCATGATAAATTAATTTCAATTTCCAAAATTCATTCACAAAATTAAGATAGTACAATTTTGATGAAAATTAAAAATAAACCACTCCACATATATAAATGAATTGATCATATAATATAAAATTAAAAACTATATAAATACAATGATAATGGATATACCCATAAGATAACATTAGTCCTATCAAGATTAGTCAGTCATGCCCAAATTAATAATAAATATGTAATTACATGAATTTTCAATGTATTATTTTCTATATTACATGGATTATTATTGAGACAAAGAACTGAGATAGTGTGAAAATCTAAGGCATAGTGTTCCTAGAATAAATGTTTGAAATATAATAAATTTATTAAATATCCCACATGTGTAGTTTTCATGAAAAGGAATAGAAAATACTAAATTGAGGTTATATCAGAAATCCAACAGAACTATTGTGTTTAGAACCTGAGATTTACACTAGTTGTGGAATAACCTTGGTCAGTTCTGGACATTTATGGATAATTCATCGCATGTGTGGAAATGAATAAAAAAACAATATATTTTATTTTATTTTATTTTAGATGAAACAATGATTTGAGAGTCATTATGATGACTACTATATATAAATACTAGGGTTAGCCGCATATCCCTGACACTATTGTAGAGAGAGTTATATGATTTCTCTTAGATAAACAATGACTGAATCAAGGATTAGTGTTTGACACACAACAAAATTAAAGGATATCACAAATGATCATACCACAACACCAATATTCGTCAATGATCAATCTGAATTGATGTCGGATGTTTGTATGATTTGGATTCCTTCCCAATTTTATATTTCTATGAAAAATGTGAGTAAATAGACAAATGAATTGATTCAAAAATCAGTCATATGGAACGATGGTTTTATTTTCATTGATTATACAAAAAAATTACTTCATGATAAATGATTCCTTCATTTTTATTCTCACTTAATCGAATTGGGGTTGACAGGAATATCTACCAAGTTCCATTTTTTTTATTTTTTCTTATTCTGTTCTCTAATGAAACATTGTTCATCATGGGAAATATTTTTTTTGGACTATGGTTTGAAAATTAATTATCAATCAATAATTTCACACATGTTTCATGGAATAACAATTTGAAATCATAGATCTACGAACAATATTATTATATGGTAGTGTAATGATGGAAGAGGAAATGAATCAGAAGGTTTTCAATACTTTATTTCACATTCATCAGAATTATTTAGCATGTAATTAATAAATATATGTAGATCTATTTTCCAATAGGATTTGATGGCCAAAATTAATTTTTTCAATGTTGAGGCTCAAAAAAGACACAATATTTTCTTTCCAGCAAGGAGATCATTGGATCAGAGGCAAGAGTCTTCAAATCAAGTATGGAATCAAATTTATGAATTGTGGGAAATTATGAATTAATTGGAATATAAGTCTGATCTACAAACTAGATGGTTCCCCGTTTTCTCTAGCTTGGGTTTCAAAATATATTTATGTTTCCCATAGTGTTTGAAAATGACACAGGGCATGTGAACTATCCCAAACTACTTGGTGTGTACCTTAGAGGGTACACAGACATGGGCTAGAGTGCACGGGTTGGAGCATGCAATGGAATCCACTAAAATGACTTGGACTGGACTATATTACATGGGATAATCCATGTACCTGTTCATGGGTAGAGTATATGGTCAACAAATATGTACGGAAATTCTTCATAGACACAACATGCGGGTAATATCAATTTTCACAGGAAGGACCTAGGATAAGGGGACTTAGTGTTTAACACATTCTAAAAGATGTGTACTTTATTTAACATTATATGAATCCATTTTCTTCGATATATTGGACAATATTTATTAGGGTATGTTCCCCAAACGATTTTCCCTGATGGTTAGAATGAAATTCTCTCCTTCACACATGACATTAATCCCTTCAGCATGTATTTGTTGATATATTTATTCAAATAGATTTGTGAGGCTGGGATTGAGATCCTCCAATTATCTTCATTACCTAGGTTTATTTATTTTTATTGTCCTGACCAACACTACGTTGGTTCTTATCCTATACTTAGATGGTAAATCCATATTGAGTTGTCTGTATCACTCATTGGACTTGGGATTTATCCTTATCTATGTATCATATCTCTTAGTACTTCCAATGTGTACTTCTTATTAGGATACCTACCAAGAAGAACCTCTTTAATGAACATAATCAGTGTTATCAAACTCAAGATTGTGTTCTATACATTGAGTACTTTGTGGAATAACAGAGATGGAATCCTAATCTAGAATATTTCTTGTGAGTTAACTATGGGACTATATATATTTTTTGAGAATATTTGGAGATTCTTGGTATATGTTTTGTAGACATATACCTATGTTGGGATGAATGTGTGTCCATTTTTATATGATTTTTTGGATTTGTGGGGTCAAAAAGTGTATTTATATACCCACCCATGTATATATTTTTCCTACACATGTCGTGTCTTGTGCATAAAATTGACCTTTTGACAAAGTTATAAGTGGACTAGTTCTAAAACATTCTTAGTGAGACCAGACAGATTGAGGTGTGTTCCTGCATAATCTTAAGAGCAATCGTAGTTATAATTTTATGTTATAGATGTTTTAGAATCTTTGTGGTGGAATTATATTTGGGTAGGTTTAAATTCCTATAATTCTTGTCATACTCAAATGGTGGGATTTATATGTCTTCATGCATGATTGTTTAGTTTTTTTTTACGTTTCATCATTTTATAGCCTTGGAGATTTGTGTGTGTCTCTATGAAGGTACATAGGATAAGGTCATGTTAGTTATGTGCCTACTCGGTGCTTGTCTCCATCCCCTACCTTTTGGTGGCAGGGTTGGGGAGTTGCATTATAGATCTCACTAGGATGGGTCATGAGAGTGTTGTATTAGATAATTTGGTTCTACCATAGGACAAGATTCTAGGATTTCGGTATGGGGAAACACTATTAATGGTTTTGTGTTTGGATTTTGGGCCACAGACTCATGTTTTGGGGTGTTATATAACATATCCATACACTAGGACTCTAATCACCTACTTTTCCACCCAGTACATGAGAACATTGGCTGTAGTGGAAACAATGGTACCAGGATCATATATGACTGGGTTGTGGTTTATATGTCATTTTGAGTCATCTCTTTAGACATAATCATTAAATTTGGTACATCTTATTTACTTTCCGGATTCCCCTATCAAATATACAAGTTATGATTTATTTTTAGGATTATGGGGATGATCTCATTTGTGACGAGTCATCGACATAGAGACTACAAACCATGATATTACCTCCTAGTGGTGAAAAGATAAATCACCACTTATATAGAATCACATGGTACCTACAGTACCACTAGATGCGGTGTGTCGGATGAGCATACATCCAAATTTTCAATGACAGGGCCCCCATAGTATTCATGGAGAGCCCAACACATAGGTGTATGAGGACACTCTTGAGATGGTGTCCCATGTTTTCTATATGGTCATGACTCGAATAGATTAAATGGTAGTCCTTATAGTGATCCAGCTCCATGAATTAGTATGGTGATGATGATGGTTAGTGACCTGGAATTTCTATAAGGAAAATCTTATTTGGATAGATTTGGGGTGAGTTTTCATAGAGTAGATATCTCAGGATACACTGAGAGATATTCATATCACTGAACTTCTATAGATTCAATAAGAAATCAAGATAGTAGTAGAGTATTAATCGATATTTACCAACCTCTCTAGGGACTCGATGTATATGGTTCATGGATAGTCCTTCATGGATCAGACCATGGATCTAGTTATGAATATATATAACCAAGGATGTATTTTCCCTCTATGAATTCCTAAATATGTTGGGGTGATAGATTTAGATTTGGTGGTTGATAGTTTTTTGGATGAGTATACATATCTAATGGTTTCTGGTAATAATTATAGCCGAGACCTCAATTAAAAAAGATCTAATGTCCGTCTCACATTCCTAGACATCTGATACATTTATGGATGAGGTGCCGTGATGGAGTTATTATATTTCAGGGCTCACGAGGTGTGTCCAATCATCCTAGAGAGAGGAAGTGAAACTCATGTGATTGTTAGAGTCATAATTCCTAATATTTTTTGACCTACCATATGGATGATAGAGAGACTATGAAAGGGAAATCCTGGAATATAATGTTGGAGGATTAGGTAGATTCATATGGTGGAAGATGTGGTAGAGGATCTTATAGAGTAGTAGGAGGAAGTGGACACATTGGAATTCTACCACAACCATCCCTAGTTTGTCCACACTTGGATTAGGGGGATTGAGGAAAGCGGTGGGGACAGTTGTAGGTGGTTAATGCCGTTTGAGAGGCTCTAAGAAGGATTTAAGAAAAAAGATTTATCTTTTATACATTATCTATTGTGGTAATAGAATCATTCCCTATAAATTCCATTCTCCCTACATATCTTGTTTGAGAACAAGGGATTTTTATTGAGCCTTTTGATCAACCCTTTCACTTGGAGAATCCTACGAGATATTGGTCGACAATAATAAACTTGTCCTAATACTGTGACCGGCCTCTTTGAGGTGAGAATTTATATTGGGATCTCTAGGTATTAGTAATGCGGTATTATGATGACCTCTTATGTATGGAATCATTATCCATAGTTCATGACCAGATTGACTATTTCTTATGATGAATGTGGTTTGTCCATAGTGATGGTTCTAGGTTCTCCTTTTTTAGTCAAAAGTAAACCCATGAAACATTGGATAAACTCATTCATAGGAGGATATAGTTGATTAATCATCATTTTGATAGCATATACCTTTTTTGTTAGAAGTAATTAGTTCCAAGTTTTCTATAGTTGTGATGGATTATCATTATTTCATCAAGCATGTTGTTTTAGGTTTATCTCCAAACTGAGATATAGACTTTTTCTTTTATCTCCACCCCTAATGACACTGATATATGTGACAACATTTTTTATTACTCCCAAATAATGTCAAAAGTTGAGGGGGATGTTTTAGGACTTTTAGATTAAAGGATTTTTTAGACCCACTATTTCACCTTAGGTATCCATACATTTGTTTTCCAAGAAGGAAGAAAATAGCTTCAGGTTAGGTGTGGACTACTAGTGCTTGGAAAAGGTAATCGTGAAGAACAAGTATCCACTATTGAGGATCAATGATATATTTGATCAATGAATAGGGGAATGATAGTTCTCAAAGCTTGATCTCAGGTCAAGATGTCACCATCAATTATTGTGGATATGGATATAAAAAAATGACATTCATATGTCATTATTTCCACTATGAGTACTTGGTGATTCCCTTTGGAGTGATGAACACCCAAAAATTGTTCATGAGACTCATGAAACATATACATTATCCCTTAATTGAATAGTTCATGTTATTATTCGTCGATGTTATTCTTGTGTACTTAGTGTCTGAGGGTGACCACATGATTCAATTGAGGATTTATCTAGACGTACTCTAAGATAATCACTAATATGGAATGATCCTGACGTGTTAGTTCAAAATTCAGGTGGTCCACAACGGGGGACACATTTTCATAGGTAGGGAGTATAGAAGTGTACCCAAACAAGGTCAATGTAGTGTTATCTTGGGAGCCACAGAAGACCATGATGTAGGATTATAGCTTCCTTGGGATGGAAAGATATTACTAGAAATTCATACCACATTTCTACGGAATATAATCACTCCTAAAATAATTAATAAATAATTGGAATCTATTCATCAGTATGGAAATGTGCCTAGAGGATTTCTAGTAGTTGAAACTATTTATAAAAAGTTCCCAATTCGTGAGATTTTTGGAGATGGGTGTCAAGAAAGTAGTGTTCAAAAATACATCGAGAACTAGGAACAATTTTTTTTGATGTAGAGTTAGGTAGCGATTACTTATTTTTCATGCTAGTTGAGACCACATTAGCAGAACTACGCGACCTATAGTCTCATGTTAGCATTGGAAGTATTTTCA
This sequence comes from Viscum album, assembly GCA_963277665.1. NCBI lineage: Eukaryota > Viridiplantae > Streptophyta > Magnoliopsida > Santalales > Viscaceae > Viscum > Viscum album. The sequence goes on along the minus strand of OY728141.1, from coordinate 1,047,303,299 downwards.
CATAATTTGTGGAGACAATAACTGATGTGCGATCAGTTTATAGACTATTTTTTTCATAATATTTTCAACTATATCATCACATAGAAAATATATTAACACGAGATAGAGTTAATGGATAGTGTTCCCCAAATATTTTTATTTTTAATTTTTCTATAATCCTAGGAAGGGTAAATTATTTACAGATTCTCTTAGTATGAGATCTTTTTCATAGTTACTGATCAATGCATCTGAGTAGTTGGATTAATTTTATTTATTCTTATTGTGTGGAGACAGATATACATAAAGACATTTGATAGTTATAACCCCTCCACTTTTACAGAATGTTAGGGAGGAATTGCTATGGCACACCGACTGTGAGAGACTCTAATATCAGATATCCACTTGACCTATTCATGATGAATTTTCTAAAGGTGGTAAGCATATTGTTCATTTCATTTGACACATTGATGCTATAATTTATGTTTTAGTAGGGTTTTATGTGAGAATTTCATACATCTTATTTTGTGGTACATACATGTGTGTAAAAGATGTATAAGAACCTCCACCATAATTTTGTTTTACCTAGGATGATGAAAGGATTCGCAGAGATTGTCTCTATAAGGATTACTCATCAACAAGTAAAGGTTGAGCACCATGTACCTATGGGTGTTGATCAACACCTAGACATACCCAAGAAAAAGTGTGATGGGATATCTATGGACTTTTTATGGCCTTACCACATACATCTAGAGTACAAAATTCTCTTTGGGTTATTATAGAACAAATACAATGTTTTACTACTTCTTAGCTATCTTAGTAGATAGATTAAGACACATCTACATGAAAATGGTTTTATGAATATATAGAGTTACATCAAATATTGTTTTTGATTGTGAGACTCACTTCAAATTTGGGACTGTATGATACATTTGGGACTCAGGTAAGATTGATGAAAATGTATCACCCCAAAAATAATGTTCAAAATAAGAAAACCACTCATGATATAGAGAACATTCTACAAACAAACATATTGGAATTTGTCCACAGTTGGAAGGATCACCTACCACTGGTGGAGTTTATGTACAATAAAAATATCAATTTCTCTATTGGTATGGTCATATTCAAGGAATTTTAAGGGGTAAACCATGAATTCAAAAAAATTATTGACTAACCGAGGATATTTTCCAATTATGGGAACTAAGATTGTGTGAGCCAGTAGTAAGAATGTTTAGATCATCCATGAGTTGATGAAAGATACACTGAGCCAATAGAAGACTTATGCTGATAGAAAACAATGTTCATTGGTGTCTGTGGAAAGATAAAATGTGTTCCTATGAGTTTCATCTATATTTGGATTATTTATATTTTCTAGGGTGGAAAAATATCTCCCATAATATTTTTACCCTTCTTGATACACTGTAGAATTGGTGAGGGGGCATACAGCTTAGCTATACCTCTCCACTTACACCGGGTATATAATGTCTTCCAAGTGTTACAGTTGTGGAGGTACATGCATGAACCATCACACACTATCAACTCGAGGGAGATAGATATCAAGGATTGGGAAACCAATTCATGGTACAAAGAAAAGATTTTGGAATTGTAATAAATTTTCATTTTTTGGTGATCATTTCCATTAGTTCTTTTTTGGTGGAAGCACAAGAAAATTTATGATTAAAAATGGGAGATAGAGGCATTTATTTGTGCTCAGTACCCACATATCATTTTGTATCCCTTTTTTTGAGGTTTAGTGATATAAAGTCAAAATTGGGGAGAATTTAATGAATTATATTTTTATATATTTTTTTTGGATATTCTATAGATAATTTTCAAGACTAAGAGATGGGACGACATGAGATTCCAAGGGTAGATGTTTCTAGACAAAATTTTTTCAATATATTAAATAAATAAAAAATCACACATAATTTTTTTTCATAAACATTATAGTAAATTATTAATGGAGTGATAGATCGGATGTATAAGGGCTCCACTATGTTAATAATGTGAGGATTACCCTATGTGTGACATAACCTTGTTCGGTGTAGAGATATTATTGATAATTCTTCGCGAGGGTTGAAAAAAATAAAAGAGAAATTATTTTATGTTATTTTCATGAATTAGAAAATTGATATTTTTTATGTTTAATATTATTATGTAATCTTAGGGTCAATTTCATAACCCTAGATATATTGTTCAGCCAGTAGAGATAGCACTAGAGGATCTCTATTAGAAGGATGGTGACCGGATCTAAGATCAATGATTGACACACAAAAGAATAAAAAGATCTCACAAATGATCACATCATTGGTCCATTATTCATCATAACATTATCTGAATCAATGTAGGCTGTTATTTTGATTTGGATGATTTCTCAATTTTATGTATCTACAATGAATGTGAATTAGTCGGCCTAAAAATTGCTACACAGATCCGTCATTTTGTGGGATGAGTTTATTCACATATATTATTCGGGTGTATTACTTCATTATTATTGACTAATTCATTATTTTACTCTTGTAAATGAATTGTGGTCAACACAAATATCAACCTTGGTTCATTAATCCTAATAATTAATATGCTTTTATCCCATTATTCATCATTCATTATGGGATTGCTTCATTTTTCTATGTGCTTCTACATATCCAAATATATCAACCATTTCACACATTCTTCTTGGAATAATTATCTGATATGATAGATCTATGATTGGCATGACATAATTTTATTGCGTTGATGGAAATAGTGAAAATGTGACTGTTTTTCATACCCTTTTTAACATTCATCGGTGTTATTTGGTGCGTAATGAGTAATGTTATTTAGAACCATATTTAGAATGGATTTGATGGATAGAAGGTGTTTATACTCATTGGCGAGGATTAGAAGAGATGAAATATTATTATTTTTGATGTGAACATCTCAAGATAAAACATTAAGGATCAGAATCAAAAAGGGATTCCAAATTTGAGTTTTTTGAAAAATTCTTATTACCCACCAAGTATGATATATCTATGGGCTATATGGACCCACTTTTGGATAAGGATAGTGTTTTTTGGAGATAGTTAAATATAAAAAGGTGTGTGAACTCTTCCAAAGGTGTGTGGCCTCTCCCCAATGACTCAGTTTGTACCACATAATGTACATGAACACGAGTTGGACTACAAAGGATGGAGACCACCGTGTACTACCCTATAAAGACATGGCCTAGACAATAGTGCATGGGCTATGCTATGTTCTCTTATAAGGGTATAGTACAAGAGAATCCAAAATTTCATGTACTTATAAATGGACATGACATGATAAAATGGTCCATTTACTTGGGAAAGACTTGGGGGGTCATGGGACATGGCGTCTAACCCCTTCTACACACTCTAAACATTATCAAGCCTATCATTGTGACTTTTCACTTTGTATTTTGGAAAATATTCATTATGTTATGTTCCCTAAATCCTTTTCCATTAAAGATAGTATCAAACTTCCTCCATCATATAGAATTGTGATACCATCAGTATTACATCTTGGACAGATTCATTGGAATGACTCCATGAGGCCCAGAGTGAGATCCTATAATCATCACCATGAATTAGGTTGAGTTATTAGTATTTTTATGACCAAAAATACACAGGAACCAATCCTCTACCTAACATTTTTGCTTCAGATTAAGTTTTTTGTATCACCTCATAGACTTGGGAGTGATCCTAAACTATATATCATATCTCTTTATACCAATAAGATGTACATCATATGAAGATAACTGATGAGGAGTACCTCTTGGATGGACAATATCATTGTAAAAAAACTAAGGATTGTTTGTTAATGGGATAGTGATTTGTGGAATATTCATTTTGGAATCCTATATAAGAATTTTAGTTGTGAGGTACCTTTGAAATTATTTGTCTTTGTCTAATATGTCTACATGTTATTGTCATATGTGTTTTTTCTATTTATATGTGTAGGGATGATGATATTTCCTTGTATTTATTATTCTTTTTTTGGTTATATTAAAATGTATTATTATACTAACCCATTCATGGGATACCCCCACACATGAAATGTCGTTTGTAGATGATCCATCATTTGAAAGAATCCTAGTTGTACTAGGACCAGACTATGCTTAGTGGATATTGGAATAATGGGGGGGTATTATTTTGGTATCTTGAGTGTCCCATTTATTAATTTAGTTTGGAGTTTTTTTCATACACTTTGTGGTGGGATTGTGTTCGGTCCTATTGTTTCAACTACTTCTTTTCATACACTGGTTCTGGGATTTAGATGTATGCCTGCATGGTTGTTCATTTGTTTTTAAATTTCAACATTTTTAAGGAATTGATATGTGTACATGTGTATAAGAAGTTTTGTTAAGGCCTATTATGTTAGTGATATTCTTACCAATCAATAGTTTCTATGTGATGGATTATTAGAGGTGGTCTTAGGGCATCATGACAACACCCCCACTAGGACTGGTTGTGAAATATTAATTAGTCTACACATAAAGACCCTAGATCCAAAGAAATTGTAATCTATGTGTAATAAAACATCTCAGAATATAAACCCCTTATGGTTTCAATATCATGTTCCTAGAAATAAAGAACATTTTATTTTGGATTGGAGGTAAAACCATAAATTGTAACCCACCATATGTTGTCAAAGGGAATGTCTGAATTCTAAACACCTTCTTAAGGTAGTGAAAGAACCCATGTGTTATATATGTCAAATAATTCAAAATTTATAAATATATTTCACCACAATAATACAAAAAACCATTATCATCAAAATAATGTATGTAAATCAATTTCATAATCCATATCATTATGATTTTAAAATACATTTATTTCACCATAACTAGTGAAATACCATATTTTATCAAAAAAAATCATTTCAACATGAATATAAAAAAATTATGAATCTCATAAATTATCATTTATGAAACTATTATGATACCCAGATTCTTCCCAGTTCATAAACCAATGTCTATTGCAGGAACCAAATACCTCACACTTAGTTGACATGTCAGCCATAGAAATATTCGCACACCGAATGGATATGAATGTCAAATGAAATTGAGATGATTTATGAAACCATAATTCCCAAAAATAGGCATTAATTTACATAAGAAAAAGGTCTGCATGGTGGATAGATCATCACATAACCCAAAGATCACAAAAACTACAGTAAAACCAACAATATATCCCACCAATTAATGAATAATGAATATAAAAATATAAGAAGTTGAAATTGATCATATAATGTTATATAGTGTCTAACGATGTATCTTATTATCCTTTAAAATTTTAATAGATATAATAAAGTGGTTGAGATTCAATCCTACATACCTAAATTGGTGGAAATTAATGAAAAAAATGATAAAAACATTATTATTATTTTAAATGAGGAAAGGATACCAAAAGAAATCCCCTATCGGAGCCATAGTTGGATTAGGTTTGCCAATGATGCATTAAAACAATTATTAGGTTTTTTTGAATAAAACTACTAAATCATCATAATGTTCCTGAAAATACCATGTCCACGGGTGACCTAGTTGTAGAAACTATAAATTTTTAGTGGCTATGGACCCACCTATAGATTGACTGGTGACAACAGGCATAATTCCTATACTCTAGGGATATCCACTTACTCATGGAAGAACATATGTTTTTAACAAAGAAGGCTAAATTCTATTGTAATTCAAAATAGTTACCTTGAATTCCCCATAAACAATAAATTTATCATGTAAAATATAGTTGTTGGATTTATAATGTCTATGATGTTACAATCATAACAATTATAAGACTATAAATCTATAGAATGTCTTCTAGATAGATTATTCTTGATAAATAAGTGATACTAATGCTCCATCATCGAAGATTCATGTTCTAGAAAATCATGAGAATATTAATTATGTGGCCATAACACATTGACCAATGGAATATATGTTCCGTATAGAATATTAATTTTTTAATCAATGATCTCCACTACTTATTCCACAACTGAATCATCTTAGTCCAACTTAAAATTTTTCTACAATTGATCATGGACAAGATTAGGATGATAATTCTTGAGGTGAGATATGAGGAAAAAATCATGAATATCAATAAAAAACTAGTAACTAAAAATAATAATAAAAACATACTCTTGATGGTCAATGATCTCAAATTGTTCAACATATCTCAGAGCCAAAAAACCATGATTCCGATGTTGGCAGTGACAAAATCGAGGAGAGACATTCCTGATAACCCAATAACTAACTGAGAACATAAAAAATTACTCTCTATATAGGATTTATAATGACTATGAGATTTAATTAATAATGAACTATATCATAAATTTCCACTAATTTCACATGGGTGATAAATACTATCACAAGAGATTCATCACCCACCTACCACAAACAACGAGGTAACATCCAAGTCTAATTATAAAAGGACTTTGTTGGAGGTATTCTAATCAATGATTGGAAACAGTTATTAGAAGCAAAATACACTACTTCTTGTTGGTTATCATAAGATCCTCAATAATACCATAAATGGAAAATGATTATATCCTCAAATACCTAAATAGAATTTTTTTCTAACCAATAATCATTATATGACAAATGAAACTCAACAGGACATGATTCCACATCACCTTATTGTGATTTTTGAAAACTATAATCTAAATTGAGGATCCCTATGAGAGAAAATGGTAGAGGGTACCACATGAATCATCACTATATATTTCACATTATGATTACCCAGATCAATAACCATGGTGGTATCTCAAACTAAATTATAATGATCTAATTTTATAATATGACCAATCCCCACAAAAATAGTGGTTTTCCTCAGAAATTCTATGGAAATATAATAATAATATCTGTGTTCACCTCATCCCATTTCCATACCATCATTGAAAATGGATTGATCATTCATGATGGAATTATCTGTAACAATCCAAGACATTACAATAATTCCATGTTGGAATAACTATTATTTCATCTCTCTTTATTAATAACATGATATTAATCTTAAGATACATGCTACACCATGTTATCTTGTGTTACCCACAGGACTGAGGTTTACCACCTTTTAATGGAAAATTTATTTTAAAACCAAATTTAGGGAATTTTTTAAATTTTATTTGTCAAAATAGAATTCAGTTTAGAATTTATAATGTCCAAATTAACATAGTGTGAAACATTGTTCTTTTTCTTAGAAGTTTCATTTTCTTATGAATAGTGATAAATAGAGCATTTTAGTAACAAGTGTCCTCTATTTTAAATAAATATTAATGATAAATTATATTTTAATTATTTTTAAAGTAAAAATTGATCAATTATACATATATAAAACACATTTAGGTCATTATAATCATTATTATAATAATATTAGTCACAAATATATATTGATCTTTTGAACGTTTTTACTTAAAAAACTGCTTCTTAACTACGTGTGCAGGATTACCGTTAATCTTAATTTTCCATCTTATATAATTTGAATTTTGAAAAAAAGAACTACACATTTGTAATCAATAAAATATATTTCGTATAATAAGAGGAACATATTTTTTATCAAAAAAATTAGTGAAAGTGATTAAGAATAATTACAGTGATTAAGGTATGATTAAGCTTAACAAGGGACTAAGCATTAATATTAAAGACCAAAATGACCTAAAAACAATTCCCAAATATAATGGATGCACATAATTCTACCATATCCACACTTTGTTTTAATTTTATGGTTTACTGGGATATTAGTAAATGGAAGTAACCTATATTAAAGGCTATGGATAAAAGACAAAAAAGAAACATTCCTTACCATTAACATCCATAAAAATATGTGATATGTTATAAATATCAAATTTTTTTGTCATAAATATAACAATTAATGATAAATTATAAAATTTTATCTTATTTATTTATCAATAATTTTTAGAGATTGCTTATTTACATTAAATTCTCAATAAATGCCAACATAGTGACTATTTAGTTAATAATTAACTATATTAAATGATACTATAAATATTAAAATTAAATTATAATGATTGAATTATAATATTTAAATAATTTGAGAGATGGATATATCATATAATCTAGAATCAAACATAATATATTTTAATTCCAATATAATTTTGTTATTTTAAAATTCAAATTAAAAATATTAATTTCAAAATTGAAATTATTGTAATTTTATGATAAGTGATATTTGATTAAATGATTTAAAATTAATAGAAACTCAATAATCTACCATGAGTTTTATAATTGTAAACTATTTTATATTTATTGACCAATTTATAATTTATAATTATCATATTCTCTGATATATTGTAGAAAAATTGTTAATAAGGTTTGGGTTAAAGGATTGTTTTAGCACGTCACATACGATTGTTTTAAATGTAATCTCCAAACACGCTTGGTATTTTTTTAAATGAATTATATATAATATTAATAATTAAATGGATATATATTATCTAATGAATAATATTTTTTTAGTTTTAATGGTTAAATTATATAAGATTGTAAACTAGATGCTTTAAAAAAAACAAAATTGATAAAAATTGGGAATCATAGATGTTATGAACTAAATTATTAAAATTCATATATTTTTGTGTTGTAGAGGATTTCATAGATCATTATCCCCTTTTACACTATTATTTTATCATTTTTTAGGAACACCTGGTATGATAGACCTCCCATTAATGAATACATTTTGATATTTACAAGAGTGCCACTCCCCCTCCACTACATGAAGGCAAGCACCCTAACCCACACTAACACCTATAAAACCACATTTTTTCAACCATGTTCTACCATAATATTTAACCAAAATTTAGAACCTATTCCTAGAAAAATCTCATTTTCCTTAAACAAATCAATGAAATCCCTTTGGTGAAATCAAAATGGAGATACCTAATTAAAATATAACAAACTTCCTTGAGTTTTTTTGTTTTACTTTCATTCTCCAATCTATAAAATATTTCATTTCCATGATAGTATAGTAGAAAAATTATCCTAAAAATACTAGTATGTTTTAATGATATGTTTTAAACTTAAACTAAAACTCACATCCCTCAAATGTTTAAAAAATTCTATTTTTTTCACGTCGAACTACTTCCTCATGAAACGATGATTGATAATTTTTCCTTTAACACCTCACATGGTGTCCATTATGATGGAAACTATGATTATATGTGATATATATTATATATTTATACACCCTTATTGTATTTATAACACATAACTTTAATAATTCCCATTTTATGTTAATATTATAACATCATTTGAGGAAGTGTGGACTACCACACCCACGAAGGGATGTCATTCGTTCACACTAGACATGGAATGTATTAAGGATTATTTTGATAAACCTATATAACATATATAAAATTGATATGGAATTTTAATTATAATATCATGTTTTATCTTTTATCATTCAATAGTTTAATATGAAAAAGTAATGAATGCAGTGTTCATGAGTACATACGACCTACTATCTCTATGAACGGTCTATTTCATTTCTTATCTCCAAACATTACGGAATATTATAAATACATAAGTACTAAAATATAATATAATTAAGTAATGGTTTAAATTATGGATATGATGAAACCATGTTCAATGTGATAGGAATAACGCATAACAAGTCAAAACAAACTTGAAAAAAGTAGGCAATTAACACATGAAATAGTTAAAATATTGAATTAGTGTTAACAAAAGGGTAATAATATATTATTACTAGTTAATTTATGATATTATAAGATTTATTATTGTTATATTATATGTTAGTAACATATTTTAAGCAACTATACCGAATAATAAATACCCCACAACACATGTAATGTTAACTTAAAGGAATTTCATCTAAATTTTCATTCCATTTAGTATTATTTTTTATAACGTGAGAATTCACCTTTATTATTTGTATATGGTATATTTTTCATGTTTTACCATGAATCCTCTTATTCTCCCTAAATTTTAATTTTCATTTAATTTCATCAATTTATGGAGATAATGATTCAATTATTTCGAAGTGGTATTGGCCACTTTGGAATATTTAATGATCATTCACCTAAAGAATGTTCTTAATGATTAACATTTCAATATCACTTCATTTTTTGACTGTTAAATTTAGATCTTAAAAATAATTTTATTGTAATAAAATTTATTGGAAATATCCTTAAATATCAATATTTTTATATGATAGATACTATTATTTCATAAACCATATATCATATCACATTTAGTGTTTACTTTTATAGTTATTTAATTATCTTGGGAATTATCGATAAATTTCAATCTTTTAATCAATAAAAATATTTGATAAGGTGTTTTATGTATTGATTAAATTGATTATTATGTGTGTGGAATTATTTTTACATTCAATGATTGGTGGAATCCAATCTTTTAATAGCTCATCGATGCATCGACCTGTTCTCATGAGAAGATTATGTTAGAAAATTAAATACGTGTTAAGCTGTATTTTTAAACTGTTTAGGGGATGTATCTTGAAATCATAGGTCCTCATGTTCCTAAGACAATGATTCCAATAATTAATAATTTCCCTCATTAACATTCTACTTATTATTCATCCATTATGTTTTCCATCTAATCATCTTAGGATACATTTAACTTTCAGGGAATAAATTAAAAGACATGTGTTTCAATTTCTTACATTGCGCTTTTGAATTTTCTTTATCTAGTTATTTGAATTAATGTTGTTATCAGTTATTTAAAATTCCATGTTGTTTTAGTTTCAATGATTTATTATTTCTTAATATCTACTTACCCTTACTGAGAATTTGAGCTCACCCTTATTATGATTTTATTCCCCATGTTATGGAAAAGAAATATTTGAATATGTGTTTAAAGATATAGTTTATTTAATTTCATTATTTATCATTTTTGTATTTTCTATTTCCAAATCTATTATTGGAATCATGTATTTAATATGGATTTATAAGGCTACTAAACTAAATGTAATTTTGGTATTTTATTCACTGAAACCATGCCAATATAAAAATATAATTCACCAACTCCAGGCGTTGGGATCAGGGAAGTACAGTTGGAATTTAGAGGAATTTTAGTGAAATCATTGGAAAATATATTTAGAAAACATAGATTAGTGATCACAACCCTAATATAGAGGATGGAGATAATTATACCATAAAATATTATAATTTCGGCAAGGTAGTGATTGTGTGGGTATTCCTAGAAATACATCCATGTCTGGACAAAATAGAAGGGTTTGGTTCTCGAACAGATGTACCTATTTGTAAAAACTCCAAAAAGGTCTCCCATGACTATCATGGGGTAACATGGTACATGAAAACTGGACTTACTATGCATAAGTTTTTACACTAATAGGTTATAAACATAGGATAATTCCAATTTTCCTTACAAAACTTCAAGAAGGATTTATGTAGAATTTAACTATGAATAACCTAGGATAAACTTATGGTGTCACATCTTAAATAAGTGGGAGCATGGATTTAAGAATCGAATAAGTAGATTATAATTACTACGTGGTTTTTTTGGATAAGTGTTTCTCACACTTTGATTTTTAGTTTTAATCAATGGTGGGATCTAGATGCATCTAGAATAACATTGAATGTTTAGGAAACATTACTGATGAGTTGTTTAATGGAATAATCTCTAGAGTGAATGATATTGTGATCATGCATAATCAGTTTTCATAGAACATGATTAAAAAATTAAACATAACCTAATCTCGAACTCACCAGGGAAGATAAGAAATGAGTTCACTAAATTTTAGGGTAATAGTGACCATAATGGATAGAAGGTTCAATTTCCATTGAGCTAAGAATAAGGATAAAAGTACCTAAGTTAATTTCATAGAGGGTCAGGAAGATCTATTGACTATGGAAATGAATAACACAAATAAAATAATTACATAGAAAAAATGAAGAGTTATATTGATGAAATGGCTGGTAATATTGGCCTCCCTATGGAATAATCAATGATTTAATGAATTAAGTGTGGAATGAAAGGTCATTATGAAAATTAATGTTCCATGTGGAAATATCATCAAGATAATCAGAAAGGTTGTATGAGTAATGGTTATATTTTGGATGATGATGATACTACTGATGAAATGTGAAAGGAACGAGGTATTTTGTAATAGAATTAGGCAAAGTAGTTAATAAAATAATAATGGAGTTTAACAATTGAGGAGCTAATTTATATACATTAAAGAACTATGTAATTTTAAAAAATTATCTGTGATGTAATGGATTTTTCTGCAATAATTTTTTTAAGGATTTGATATCATGTACTAAATGGTACAATGAAAAGTTATTAAGAAGAAATAAAAAATTCCTGGAAACGCATGATTGAAGAAATAAATCCATTAATATTCTGTTGATATTGAGATAATAATGAATAATTTAATGATTTGTAAAATTTATGACTACATTGTAACTGATTAATGACTTGTCAACATGTGTACTATGCTATCCTTGATAGAGTTTACGACACTTATTGATTTGATGAATATATCAAATAACATGTGTCTTTCATGAGGAATAAAGCAGAATGAAATATCTGAATATGGTCATTGTGGTTATTTGATTTATTTCAATATTTCAAGAGGATACATGATGATGTTATTCTCATATATGGAATGTAAAAATTTATAAATTATTTGTGTTTATTAAAGCCTAAATATAAAATTCGTTTGGATATCCAGTGACCATCTTTCTAACGAATAATATCATAAATATATTGAATGTTTAACCATTTATGAAATGATTTATGTTGAACTTTCAATATGGTTTCAGATATTAATATATTAAATCACTATATGATGAATCATTTTCTATGATATGAATTAGAAATAGTTCAACGCGACTAAAGAATATGAATGTGCTTATTGAAACATACCAAGTAAGTATATTTACTTATATTCATAGAGTTAATGTATTCTTCAACTTGATGAAAAAAGTTTATTGAAAAAAATTCCATGTACCTTTGTTTCCAATGTTTCAAATGGTCCCTTATATCATCTTGGGTTTAGGACTTTCGGTTTTCAACATTATCCTAAAAATGTTCTCAAAAACACCCCATCAGAACATGATTGTTAGATTATTCTTTTTTACAATAGATTCCATTTCCCACATATGTTGTCCTAACAGGGAATATAGTTATATTACCATTGTACATTAAATAATTTATTTTTAAGAAGATGGGTTATTAACCCAAATCTTGATGTGAGTTTTTAGAAAATATGATTTTATACTATCAATTCCTTGTTTTCTAAGATCAAGTTCAAATTTTTAGGATGAAATATAATTTATGTGGGGATAATGTAACTACCCAATACATTACAATATTTTTATACAAGAATTATTATTATTATTTAAATATTTATATGAATCACTATGTTAAGATTATGCTACACACCACACCGAGTTAGCTTTTATTACAAATATGTCTGGGTTTTTTCTGCCTTTTAATGGAACACCTATATTTAAAATATTATTTTAAAATTTTATAAATTTTATTTATAAAAATAAAATTAATTTCTTAATAAATAATTTAATAATTATATTAGTGATATTTTTTGAAATTTTTATGAGATGTTTTATATTTTGATGAATTGTGAAAAATACTAAATTTTGTGAAGAAGCTACCTTTTCATTGAATAATTTTCATGTTACTTTATATCATATATATTTTTTAAGTAAAAATAAATGAATTATACATATATTAATCCAATGTAGCACATTGGAATCATTTTTATATTAAAATTAGATATATAATCTTTTGGAACTTTTGGACATTTCTATTTTAAAAACCCACTTTATCACCATGGGTACAGTATTACCATTAATCTTAATTTTATCACTTATGTGATTTTAATTTGGAAAAAAATTAATAAAATGTTTTAATTAGTATAATAATTTTTGTTTCATAATATCAATTTATTTTTTGATAATAAAATATTAGTGAAATTGATAAAAATTAATTACATTGGTAACATTAATATTAAGCTAAATACGGAACTAAACCTTAATCATAAGGACCAAAATTACATGGATAGTTGCCCAAAATCCATTGAATTCCAATAATTCCACTATATCCAAAATTGGTAATACATTAATGGTTTATGATGATATTTTTAAATAGATGTTCCATATATAAAAGGTAAGGTAATTAAAATGGAAAAAGGTACCTTCCTTATATTTAAATGTTATAAAATTTTGATATATTTAAAAAACATCATATTTTAGATTATAGATATTAATTTTCAATTTAAATGTGTTATTTTTATTATGATATTTTTTCAATAATTTACAGTGATGGTTCAGTTACTTAAAATGCTTAAAAAATGCCAACTTTTTGATTATTTAGTTATTAATTAACAGAAATAAATAATAATATGAATATTTAATGTAAAGTAGGTTGATTGTATTATTATATTTAATTTGATATTTATGTGAATATATTTGGTTAAAAAACATCAAACTTAACATATATGAATTCGAATATTTTCTTGATATTATAAAATTAAAATTGAATTAATAATGTCAAAATATACATTATTGTTATTTTACAATAAATTATTTCTTAGTAAATGATATAAAATTTATAAAAAATTAAATTATTCCAATTTATTTTTATTTTTTAAATATATATTTTATATGGGACAATTTATCTTTTATAATGAACATATTGACCCATATATTGTTAAAACATTGTTAACTCAATTTGGGTTTAAGCCGTTTTTTATAATGTCACATTTCCTTGTTTTAAATTTAATCTCCATAAAACAAGGGGTTTTTATTTTATAAATTAGATATTATATTAATAATTCAATTTTACTATATTTTATAATAAATCTAACTTTAATTTAGTCTTAATTATTCATTACTTTTGTTTGAAAACTTGAAGCTTTTATAAAAACCAAAATGATAAAATTTGGGAATCATATATGTTAAAGAAAAAAAAATTTAAATGAACATATTTTTTTGTAGTGTTAGTTTATATAGCACATTAGTACCATTTAATATATATGTAATTAATTTTTAGGTATTTTATTTAATATAGACCTCCCATTAATGAATAAATTTGGATATTTTCTAGTGTGCCACTCTCACTCCACTATAAAATTGAAAGAACTATTACCCTTACTCACACCTATCAAGGCATATTTGAACAACCAAGATCTTCCAAAATAGTTCCCAGAAATCCCTATAATCATCCTAGAAGCCCCTGGTAATAAATAAATCCATGGAATCCGTTTCTTGAAAACCAAAATGTGGTACTTGATTAAGTGGTGAAAAACATCCTTAGGTTTTTCATTTTTATTTCCATTATAGAGTTCATAAAATGTTATTATTTAATTATTTTATAACAAAAAAGTATCCTAAATTTACTAGGATATTTCTATTGTATGTGTCATACCTACACATACGTATAATTCCATCTATTGGGTTGCAAACATATCATTTTTGTGTACGGTGAACTACATTGTCATGAAATGATGATTGTTCATTTTTCAACCTCTTTTGGTGGCCATTTTGATGGAAAATATGTTAATATATGATATATATGATATATATTATGTATTTATACTTATATAATCATTTAACAACACATTCATTTAATTCATCCCATTTGGTGTTAATATGATAACATCGTTTGAGGAAGTGTGGACTACCACCCCTTGAAGCGATGTAATTCATTCATGCTATACATAGAACATATTAAAGATGGTTTCAATAAATATATGTAACTTATATAACATAGATATGATAATATAATTATTATATACCCACATATCATTTATATTTAATTCTTTTAATATGACAAAAAAGTGAAAGTTGTGTTCATGCTTATGTACGCCCTACTGCCTCCATGAACAGTGAATTTCATTTCTTATCTTCAAAGCATATGGAATATTCTAAATAAAAATGTACTGAATTTATAATATAATTAAGTCATGGTTTACATTCTATAAATGATTAAATCATGATCAATGTAATAGTAACAATAAGTATCAATTCAAAACATACCTGACAAAACATGTAAATTATCATCTGACATAGTTTAAATAATGAAAGAATATTAAAAAAGGATAATAAAATATTTTAAGAAGATAATAAACTATATTATAATAAATATTATGGTTCTGCTAAAAGATAGTAACATATTTTAAACCACTATATTGGATAATAAACACCACACAACAAAATGAATGTTATGGAAAGGAAATTTCATCTCAATTTACATTCCACATAGACTTATTCATTATTTTGTGCCAATTAACCTTTATTGGGTATATATAATATCTTTTTCATGTTATATCATGAATCCCATTATTCTCACGATATTATTAGTTTAATTTAATTTCATACCTTTCTAGATATTATGATTCAAATGTTTTAAAGTGTTAGGGGACACTTAGGAATGTTAAATGAATTTTCCCCTCCAGAGTGATCTGGATGATTATCTTTACAATCTAATTTCCTTTCATGATATTCAAAATTATCTTGAAAAAATAATTTTATTATAATAAGTTTTCATTTTGAATTTTCTAGAATTTATATATTTTTGTATGATGGATATTATTATTTCCAAAATAGTATATCATATCACATATAACGTTTACCTTGATAGTTATTTGATTAAATAGGTTATTTATTAATAAAGCCATATATTTTATTCCACAATTATATTTGATAAGGTATATTATCTATTGATTAAACTAATTATTTGATATGAGAAATGAATTTTACATGCAATGACGTGTGGATCTAAGAATTTATATTGCTCCTTGATGCATTTATGGGTTCTCATGAGATGATTAATTTTTTAAAATTAATCTGGTTTCTACCTATATATTTAAATTATCCATAGGATGGATCTGTATAGTATAGGTCCTCATTTTCCTAATACGTTGTGTCAATTAATTAACCATTTCCTTTATAAATATTTTTGTTATTATTCATCCATGATATTTTATGTCAACATATCTATGGATACAAATAACATTTAGTTGATTGATTAAATGGAATGTGATTCAGTTTCATACAATTATATATTGAATTTTCCTTTTACAATTATTTTAATGGAATGTGTAAATAGTAATTTAACTTGACATGTTGGCTTATTTCCATTTATTAAATATTTCTTATGAATTACTTACCATTGAAAATAATTTTAGCTCACCTGAATAATTTTTCATTTCCCAATGTTATTAAAAATAAATCTTTGAAGAAGAGTTCATGGATGAAATTTATTTCAATTTATTATGTATCATGTTTTCATTTTATATTTCATAATGTATTATTAGTGTTATGAATATAATTTTTAATACCAAGACTACAAAACTGATCAATTCTGGGGGATTTGATTCCTTATAATCATGCTAATATAATAAAATAATTCACTAACTCCATGATTTTGGTGTTGGGAACAATATTAGCTGTTCCAACATTACTAATTGGATGACGTTACAATGAGACACATAATCACTTATGACATTATTAATTATTTTCCACAAGGGATTTTATCTTATTTTATTATAAATCAATACAGTTTTTGGTTGAATTAACCGAAAATAACAATGGTGGTCATCTAACATAAAATTCATGAAATATAAATCCAAGGAAAAATTATTCTCAAAATAATGAATTCCATTAGAGGGAAGTGAAAAAATATTAATAGAATCCACAACATATAATTAATATTTTATGACTATTGAGTCATCATAATATTAATGATCCTATAGAATAGATAGAGGAAGTGTTTATAAAAAACCTTTCATAAACATACTTGAATATTAATACAGAACATCTAGATGAAATATAGAATAAATACCTATAATAATCCACTCCTCTTTGTATTCCATGATAGCCTAAGAAATTAATTTATAATGGAGCTTGTCAATGATGTCATTACACTTGTCTTGGAAGCATGTGTTGTGGAATTATAAAATATTGATGTATTACACCCATATCCCCTAATAGAGGTTTACATCCTTATGAGAAAACCTAAACAGTATGCATAAGCACACAACCCAAACAAAGACATGAAGCATCCCAACATGACATGTATCCCTTAACATGTTCTCATATGATCATAATATAATCCCATTCCTGATTCCATTTCAGCTCACGAAAAGAGAAATGACATTTAATATACTAAGATAACATCACCACCTTCATTTATATGTATTCAATGGTGGTGATAACTCTATAAATTCCATGATAAACTACATGTACTTTTAGGCTAAGCATTTGAAGAATCGTATCTTGAGGACTTTATGTGGATCTTCCCGTGATAAGATAGACCTCACCATTTCTGGATAAAATGATATTTTATCCTTAGAAATAACATTACCTAACATCATCACCAATAAGAGTAATAAATTTTTTTTATTCATTCCCAAAAGGCAGAGAATCTTTAAAATTACAAAAACTAACTTTAGAATATTCTCATGATCATGCATTGAACTTGAATATTCTAGTATTTAATCCCCAAAAATCATGATAAATGTATAAATAATCTAATTGTGTTTATAGTTTATCAATTACATAACACTATATGGGAATGATTTGGGAAAAATTGAATCAACTGAATTCATATTGGTCATTTCTTATCCTAAAAGTCATCTTCCAGATGTCAAATTGCCAAACTCTTAACTGATGATAACCAAACAGAATATCATTTTTGAAAACAAATTTTCTCCATTTAACTAATAAAATAATTCAAAATTGAGACACTTTATTATAAATGTTTACATTATTGAACTTATCATAATCTATGCATAGATGATGACAACCATCATTCTTCATAGAAAATTTCCTGGAAAATGATCTGGGAGAAAAACTGGGATGAAGAAAAAAAATTCATTACAATTATATCTAATAAGATCCTAACATATTTAAAAATAGATAGTACAATTTGAAAAAAAGGTATGGAAATTGTCTGAGTACCATGATCCATATCTATTGATAACTCCATCGCCATTTCTATAAGAATAATAAACATGTCATCTTGGAAAACCAAGGGATAATCCCAAAAAACCTAGGTAATATCAACAGAATAGGGGAAGTTACAATGCCCTATATTAGTGGTAGACAACTAAATCATATGATATGGGGAAAATGTAGTACATGACTAGAACTCAGATCTGACTATATCTAGAACACCCGAGACATACAATAAATAGTGGATAATTAAACATGTTTTTGGTTATAATAGACCATGGATCAGTGAGAAACCCTAAAATTCATATATTGAGGATCCTATATCAACTACTGTTGTCTCTATTTAAAATTAAACAATAATGGAGCCTCTTATTTTAGTTGTCCTATATCAACATGCACCAGAAACTCCACCAAATCATGAAATTTCTTTAGTCTATAGGCCTTGTTTATAGACTAGTTCACTATGAAGCCTTTGACTAAACCATAATGTAATTTTTATAAAATTATAATTTACCATTTTTGGTTATAGATGGGACCTACAAAAATATTGGTTATAACCTTTTTTTCCACAAGAAATGATTTCATTTGGAGTTGTTGAGAATGATCATTAAGTGTTCCCCACCTTCCCACAATTTTTAAAATTCATACACAAACTACTACAAAATTTTTATCGATAAAATAAAGGCTTTTTCTAGAAACCACATCCACTAATATTTGAACAATTATGAAACATCATCTTCATCCCATATATGCCACTAGAATTTCCACTATGAGGAATGTAATTCCCAAAAAAGAATATCTTTCATTAAACACCTATTTTTAAAATCATATCAATGTTCACCATATTAGAATAGTTAATGATATTCAGTATATATACCAAAACATAGATGATAGGATTCAAAAAATAGTGGTATTTCTACACCTTCAATGGAATATTTTTAACCAAAACTCGAGAAATATAAACTGAATTTGCATACTGGTTGGTCATCTACTTCATCAAATACCCTCCAGGTTAAAAACATAATAACTATATGGGAATTTTAACCATAAATTATTCTTTGAAAATCATACAAAAAAGGTCCTTGAATCTTTTGAAAGCTAAGCCCACATAATAATATTCATAGACCATAATGTCCAACAATCTCCTTATTAGACCATTGGTAATCAATGTTTCATAATTTATCTAGACATATTCTAGTGTCACCATAAAGGAAAATACTTGATAACCATTATACAAGAATTACTCTACATCCTTGAGTTTCAATGTACCAATAAAATAAAATAGCTTTTGATATTTTAAATACCATTTCTGATCCATATCTCTTATTATTTGTGGTTATACAAAAAGTGCTTATTGTTGAACATTAAGTACATTCTAGTCCACATAATGAACAATTCATATGATATGCTATAGAATATTTTTATCTTTAAGGTGATTAAACATATGATAATTTTTCACTACACCCTCTATTGGAACCCTAGGTAGTGGTATCAGATGCATGTTTCTATATACTGAAAGATATATAAACATTCATGCAATGAAACTATCACTTTTTATACTCTAAAAACACTCTAAGAAAATGTGATCAAGGTCAAATCCTAAAAAATGAAAAACTTAATCCACCATCCCATATTGAATTGAGGGTCATCATGGAATGATCTGGCCATCATCTTAAAAAAACATACCTCTCTAGTCTCTTTAATCTAATCCTATTCCAATCAACATCACATGTTCTACGACAACTACAATTGGATAGAAATTTTTTATCACTAAAGAAACAAACTTGTCAAACATGTCTCTAAAATGAATAGTGAAATAACAAGAAGGTCATTCCAGATCCCCATTGGTTGGTGAAATGATCCAAAATTAACCAATAATTAATATAGTAAATAATACCCCCAAGATAAAACTTGATATAACATACGCCTATTGGGAAATATAACAAGAAATAAATACATCGTAATCAAAAGAGTGAAAATATTACAGATATAACCAAATGTTGAATGTTAAAACTATGGTGAATTTATAAAATAACATCAAAAACGAAAAACCAAGTATTTCATCCACTACTCTATGTGATATATGGAAAATATCCCACTATCAACCCATATTCTACAAATTCCCACTGGATGTAATCTCTACAACCTAATTATGGAACTATTAATTTTCAATGAGAATAAATAACAATATCTACACACCACTAATGGTTTTTTTTGTGGTGTGATATAAAAAAAATAATCTTTAGGATCCCACCAAATTGGTCTATAACATTTCTCTACCGAATAACCTCAATATTCTTGAAATAATAAAATCATTTCATTCTTAAGAAATTATCATATTTACATGAAAATATTAGTAATTTAATTCAAATTTTCCCAATTCTTTCACAAAATCGCGATAATACAATTTAAAAGGATGTTTCAGATAAAATACTTCCCAATTATAATATAATGTATCATATAATATCAATTTAAAAATAGTACAATGCCACAAATAATTGAAATCACCCCTAGGGAAACATATGTTCTAACTATCTTGGTCTCTCAAACACAAATAACCATTCAAAAAATAGTTAAACATCTTTTTCCTATATAAAAATCATATTCAATCAATGGATAGTCAAATTACAAATAATTTTAATCCCTGAGGACCATAACATCTTATTTCTAGAGTGAAATTATATACATTATAAGAATGGATGAATAAACCAGAAAGTGAGCCATGTTATCTTGTTAAAGGAAAAGGCAAAATAATTAACCCAGTACTAATGTTCCCAATGATCCCATGTGTTTTTAATGTCATATCACCTAAAATTGGCTCATCAAATTTCACAAATAGTTTTTAAAGAAACATTTTTTATGAAACATTCTTTGAAATCCAATTTCAGAATCTATATCATCACGCATGTAAAATATATTTCTTATACGAAAAAGGGGGTAACCATAATTTATCAAAATCCTATTTATATATGAATAATAAACAATAAATAAATCATATGAATTATCATTCAGAAACCATTTAGTGGTATATGAGTATTCCAAAATCATCAAAAACAAGCTAAAGATAAAACCATGTAACTCACACTTGGTTCGCATGTAGACCATAATAGGATCTACAGACCCAATAGAATATAAAAATAGACAAAGGGATAGGAGACAAAAAACTATGATTCACAAAACATTGACCATTGTGTTTATGTTAATAATGTTAGGTGAGAGAGTATATCATCACATTCCACAATGATCTCTTGCGCCAGACAACAAACAACTATATATACACCCTCTTGGGGGTAATACGCAAACAATCAATATGTGGTAAAGATAAATCATATCATGACCAATAGATTCTATAAACTAAAAAAATAAACTACATTAAATTGTAAGATAAATTTAGAATATGATGATTTTGGATCTGTATTACCCAAAACACTAACTATTGATCACACCATGAATATAATGCCTAGTATAGAATATCAAAGGTGAAGATACTACAAATAAAAATACTATCCAGGTTTCCTAGTAAAATTATATTTGAAAGGAGTCTGAAAAAGAAGGTATTTAGGATGTTCGGTGGAATAAAATTAGTAAACACCATTATTTTCCTGGACAAGCTCGAGGTCTCCAACTACCAGGTCGTGGTCACCAGCTAGCCAATGGCCACTAAAGATGTAAAATTGTTACTAGTTATCCTACCAACAATCCAATATAGGGCCACCAATGTTTCATTGGATAAATGTAGAATGTTAGTATCGTGAGTCTCTTCTTTAATAGCCTAGTTGAATTCCAACATCTGGTTAATGGGATTCTTATAGGAACTGCAATCTTTTAGTAATCCACATGTTAACCAGTAGACTTATTCATCCATTAAATAACATCAAGGCCTCTTAAATCTACTTTGTTTCAGAATAGATACCCCTAGGAACAATAAATATATCCTATTAAAAATAAAATAGGGGTATACATGTGAAATGATGTTATAATTTAAATACCCTACAAAAAAACACTATTTCACGACACCCACTGGTCATGTTATGGACTATTAGAATTATATAATGGGTCCTACATGGGTTATGGAATGATGAATAATTAATCCTTCAATGCAATTTTATGTTCCACCATGAGAGAATGATAATAAATCAGTATTAAAAATCAAAACAACAAGTATAGCCTAACCCTGAAAAAAAATATCCTTTGAATTTCAAGTCGCATAACAAGGTAATTCATTAAAAAATAGCGATAGAATTTTCCCATGAAATTTAATTTATATATAATATCATTAACGAATATTTTATTTTCTATAGTAAACACAATAATTGTTGATAAAAACATCCAATAACCACATATTTTCTTCATTAATGTATAAGGTTTCTTATTTTTTTCATGTTAATGGACAATGAATCTAAATCCCCACTAAGACAGAGAAATGTTCTAGAAATAATTTTCATTTATACTATAGAACCTCTAAAAATCCAAATAAATCCACACAATAAATGAAAATCCAGTTGTATATATGTTTCCATGATTCCAAGTAC
This sequence comes from Viscum album, assembly GCA_963277665.1. Lineage (NCBI taxonomy): Eukaryota > Viridiplantae > Streptophyta > Magnoliopsida > Santalales > Viscaceae > Viscum > Viscum album. The sequence goes on along the minus strand of OY728141.1, from coordinate 1,047,279,864 downwards.
AATAATGATTTTGGAAGACCTATTAAATAAATTTTTTGTTTGATTTTTTTAGAATCTATTCAAATCATGATATTTAAAAAATACATAGGAATATGTCAAGATAATTAGTAGTCGTGTAATGTATTATTTAGATGATTAACTAATAATATGTTTCATTGATATTTTTGATATATTTGTTATGATCATGTTTCTTTTGGTTTATGTAGAAGCACGAAAATATTAATCAATGTCAATGAGAAAATGTTTGCATAAATCTTTTATATTTATATGTTAATTTTATATAATTTTTTCTTGTTTGTGGATTTTTTTTTCTATGAGTGGTGTTAAGATCACCCTTAAAACTCAAAACTAACTAACATTGTTGAATTTTAGAAAAGAAATCACTATGTAACCTTTTGGTGTATCTGAAAATTACATCATCTATTTAGTGTTATATGATTACATTTTTGTAAGAGAAATTATTGATAAAAAGGATGTGATCATTCATTCCATTTTAAAAATCATTCGTAATGAGATATCTATAGAAATTATTATACCAATATATCTATACATAATTATTCTATAATGTACCTTGGTATTTTTATAAAAAACCGAAATACATGGATTTTAAAAACCTATATTTATTTCAACACAATCTTTCTCCAAAACATATATAATTTTATAGTATATATTTAGATTTATTTTTAAATTTGTATTACATTGATGTTATGTAAATGCTAAGGGAATTTCTATAGGGTTTAAGGTATCTACAAGGGAAAAAATTTCTCATAAATTACATCCTCTATAAGATTTAATTCTGTGGAAAATATTGAAATATTTCTGAACTGCGGTTTTATTTTCAATACCCTTATTTTAAAAGACATACATAGATATTTTAGGAATGTGATTTTTAGGAAATTTATCAAATTAAAAAACATATTCTATTTTAATTGAATGAATTTCGTATGAATGGACATTATCCATAACTCATCACCAAATAAACATTAATCTATTTTAGGATAAAATTAAGAAAATAATGAAATATTTTGAAATAAAATTCATTAATATATTTTGGTTATCATAAAACAATCAATATAAAAAATACATTTTGAATAATATTTTCTAGTAACACCATTTTGTTTCTCTAAAAAATTCTATTTTGTTCCACTTCTATCTAATTATCGCCTTCTAAATTAATCCATTATATAATTATGTAATTTTGATTACAAGTTCACAAATTAAATATAAGTCTTAGCATTATTTTATAATTGAATATGTATCTATTTTATAATTTATATTTTTACAAAAAAAAACTGTTTGAATTTATTTTTTTCATAAAACATTAAATGTAATATTTCATCAATGGTATTTCATTGCCTTAGGATCACCTCATAATAATTACTAATGGTTGGGTAACTTAAAAAATTCCTTTATCATATTCTTATATAAATTTATAAATATTATCCTGTATATCAAAAATGAAAAAAAATATCTTAAAACATATAAATTATAATGTTTTTTATTCTTAAATTAGTTATTATGTTTATAGGTTTATTACAAAGAAAGAGGAAGAAAATTTTCTTTATATAGTAACATGTACTATTTACTATATCTAAAGAGAATTATTTAGAAAAATGATATAGAAATAACATAAATTAAAAATAATTTAATGATTCATGTTTCCCATTTCAACAGTTATAATCTACTATAGAGTTCTTTTGTGGAAGAATTATATTTGATACATTTTTCACTATTAATATATTTATTGTCATGATTCTAAATGTATCCTCCATGATCACTATTGATAGTAGTAATGTGATGATTTTATGATGTTTAGAAAAAATTATAATGAGATTACAAATATATATATATATTTAGGATTGTGATAGAGGAGTAAAACCTCTCAATATTTGGGGTAGTAATTAACTATGTCAAACAAAAACCATTTTACTCCTAAAATAAAAGATTTTTGTTCCCCATAAATGATATACATGCACTGAATGTAGTGGCCCTAAATCTGATATTCCACCAATTGAATTAAAACAAGATCTATTTTTCATTCCATATAAGTATGGATTGCAATCATTTTTTGTGGTAAAATTATGATCATGATGTTTTTACACATACATTTATGGATTGAGTAGACATTGATCATCTTCTTCACCGTTATATTATTTTTCTCACATCCAAGACTTGTCATTAATTTCTCTAAGGCATGATCTTTTATAATAGTTTAATTAATGAACATAACATTTAATATACACACACACACACACACACACACACATATATATATATTTCATATATATGGTTTCTTTATTAGTCTGAATTAATATTGTAATTATATATGAAATCCTTAATTATAAAAGAACATTGTAATTCATGTTGTGTGAGACCTATTAGGGAATATAATAATTAACTACACTAAGGAAATGTCATGATATGTTAATGACAACAAACCACTTCATAGAAATGGTTTTGGAAGGTTTAATATTCGATTCTTCTAATGTTGTCTAAAATTAATATCTAATATTTCATAAGATGAGACACATCGGGGAGTGATGAATTCATGCAATTAATGTATGGTATGTTTATGAATTAACTTAAATGTTATAAAATTAATATTTTCTTATTGAGATTATTCTAATATCTATATAATCAGAAAACAGAATGAGACATGGGTGATTCATTCCAAAATAATACATTGTAGACTCTCCCCATCACCATAGAGGTATTTTTCTTCCTTATTTTCCCTAAGAAGCACTACCATGTGATGGAGTGAATGAGAGATTCATCCATATGATGGGTGATTAATATTCAACTCATGTATACACTATAGATGACTAATAGCTTCATGTGGCTCTATGAAAAACTATAAAACCACAATGGTGGTCTTCATGGATGATTCTAGTCATGGATAAGTACACATGTGTTATTAATTATAATATTATTTTATTATGGTCTCATATATATTAGATTTTGAGTTTTATGTTTTATATTTTCTTATACTTCTATAAAAGAATTTAAATTAATCCAAATAATTCATGTTGTTGTATCAATGTCATGTCCTCATATTTTATTCTAAAAGTATTGAAATTTGAAGTGACATTACATCATACGGTTTTAATATTACATATTTTTAAATTAATTTTTTCTTATATAATCATTATGTGATATATTATACCATATTATTCATTTCAGTCACACCCAATGATATGGGACATCATATCTCATAAAATCTTTCAATTCTATTAGATATTGTTTTTTTTAACACAGATAATCATGATTTTCTATAAGATGATATCACAACCACTTATTTTAATAATATATCATCATAATTTAAATAAAATATACTCGATATCTTATCCTTTTAAATTATTGAAACAATGGTTTAATAGATTAAAATGACACATATCTTATGTTGTGTTCATAAGGGTTTCTAGATAAATAATGTGTAGAAGAATATAATATGATTTTGTAGTCATCCATTGGGATTATCAATTGAGATATATGATTGATAGTACTTTGCAAAATATTTTTGTGTCATGACCTATGTAACACCAATTTGAATAGGATGAAAATTTTATAATACAATATATGTAAAAAATAATCATTAATATTTTATTTATTAATTGATTTCATTGGTTTATGAATTTTTTATATATCTTTGGAGAATGTATTATCAGATATTTGATATTATATAAATGTGTTTATAAATTATTTCATTTGATATTTATTGTAATTAATTGCATAAATTTATATAAAAATTTATTAAATAATTCATCCATAATGTGAAATGTTAATATTAAAATATCTTTTACATATTATATTCAATGACAATTATTAAAGAAATAAATTTTCTATATTGAAATTATAAGATAATTTTATGAAGTATTTTTCAATTATAATACATGTTAAATTATCAAATAGTATATATTTGGAGTTATGAATCATTCATAATTGTTAATTCGAATTGTTCAAATGAAATTGAATTATGTGGGAAATAATAAAAAAATAAAATAATTATATAACTTATTTGATACTTCTTTAAATTATATTAATGTTGTGGTACATAGAATGTGTAAATTTTTTAAATAAAGTAATTTAATTATAAAAATTATTATAATTCTTATAATATCGTATATTCAAAGTATTTTTCCTATAATAAAAAATACAAAAAACATAATAAACAATTAACGTATAGTGTCTATATTATTTTAATTATGGAATGTTACATAACCTATAAAAAAGTTATAAAATTTTCATTATTAGTTTTATTTATTAGTTACTCATAAATACTACATATCATATTTAAAAATGTGCAATTTTTTTTTCATAATTTATTACCTTTTCCACTATTCATTAAAATACATGATTCATATTATGAATTTAATAGTAAATTAATTCATTTTTAAAATAATTATATAAAATTTTTATACATGTATTTAAAGAAGTTAAATGCTATGCATGATCAAGGATTTTGTTTTTCCATATACATTAAAAATGGATTTCCTATTAGTTTTATAAATAGTAACACATCAATATGGTTTGAACATATAGGTTTTTATAAAATAAAATGATCCAAAATTAAATCACTTGATACTTTAATACTTGATAGTAGAGTATGTTAGATAATATTTTGAAACAAAATTATCATCATTATTGAATATGTTAAATTACATATAATGTAAAAACAACTCAATTACTTAATCATCCAACCAAGCATGTAATTCCATTGTTCAGGGGCCATGGATTATATAATTTAATGAAATTGATTTCAGGGTGATCATAGATGGAATTTGTACCCATCAATATTATTTTTAAGGGATTACACATTGATAGGATACCCTGATATGATTACATTTTTGGTGGAATATTTTTGGGTTCAGCGATGTGATGGATAGGGAAATGTGTTTTATACTCAACCGTCCATGAGTAATATACCATAAGAAAATGATGTTTTCCTACTAAAAGAACAAATTGGTTGGTGATATGAGGAAATTTAGTCATGGATTTTTGAAATACAGATTATTTCTCACTGATGTAGGTTATAAAATTTAAAATGTTGTTCTTACATAATTGGGATCACATTTAATAAATTTTATCATTAAATATTTGTTAAACTAGATACTAATTTGAAAAATTATTCTATTGTAATTAATTTAAATAATCATCATAAAACATAACATTTAGATCAGACTTTTATAGTAGCATATTTATTTAATAATCCTCTAATATTGGCAATAGGTAAACAATAAATAGTATCTATATGTTTTTTATCAACATTAAAAGTGGGAAAATATTAAAATTATGAATTTTTTATACATTAAATTTATATATAAATTGAATGTGTTATTGAAATAAATCCTTTAATATTTAATGGTATATAATAATAATTATTTACCTTAAATTTATTTTGAATATGATGGATATGAAAATCAAGGAACTTTTTAATGATTTAGTTTTTCATATAAGTGTTGATGACAATATTTTTCACACAAATGAGTTAAATGTAAAAAAATATATCATGTTCAGTTGGATATAATTATTGGACTTGTATAATAATATTATATCTCCCATTTGTTTAGAGAATATTTTATTATTAAAAATGAGTTGTAATGATCAATATAATATCATAGATAGTATAAACGATGTTTATTATTCATTAAGTAGTATATCAAACATGGGAATAAGATAATGAAATTAAATGATCTTATCTAAATATTTGTGATAATATTATAGTATGACCCCACTACCCTTCGGTGGAATATTTAAAATATTAATATCATATTAAAATTATCCAAAATGTTGAATACCGTGATATATGGTAAATTTTTTTTTAAATCCCCATTAATGTAAATAAATTGTATTTCTAAACAAAATTAGGTCTTTGTATCATTTAATGATATTATAGAAAGAATATAGTTCATAAAATGTTATTCAATGTATTATTTTATTTGAAAGGAAAACTGATGAAAGTAAATAATTATATGAGTCATTAATCTTAGGGAATGTCATTGAATATCATAAATTTTTTTTATGTTGGTAAAATTAAAAAAATTTAATGATATTCATTTTCTTATCATAATTACGTATGTTTCATTTTATATTTAAATGAATAATATAATGTCTTATTAAATATAAAATGTAAAATTTTAAATATGATTACTAGTATAAATTTTTTATAAGTTTTTGCTGGTATTGTTATGTGAATAATGATTATTATATCTGTATGATGAGTTATAAGTAGATAATATAAGTTAATGGTATCATAATATTTTATTGGAGAAGATATGAAAAATTAATATTGTGTTTTAAATGTAAAAATATGGGAATGTGATTCCATTATCACTATTATTAAAACTATATTTCATTGTAGATATTATCAAAGCATTTAATGGGAGGAATTTAACAAATGATTATATAATGATAAAAAAAGAAATAACATATTTATTTAATGAGTTTTGGAAAACACATAAAATTGATGAAATGATAAGGTTGATTGGGTAATCTATTATATATGATATTTATGATTGGAACCTATATATGGTTTGGTAATTTTTTTAAAGATTTTAAGAATTTTGATATATCATATTATAAAGAGGTTAATTTGAAATTTATCATGCATTCACATTATATATATATATGTTAGTGATATAATTATTGATCACATAAATAATGAATTTGAGTTATCCAATAATTATGGTAATTATAGACAATTATATGTTATAATGAAATTCTAAGGTTAGTGTGAGTATGATTCTGGTATCATGAAACTGAAGAATATTCTAAGGCTCAAAAAAATTATTATGTGATGTATAACCCAAGATGTATTCAACATGGAGTGTTAAAAACTATATTTTTTGTATACTGAGGTCTATCTATAAAATTTATAATTGAATATACCTATGGTTAGAGAGACATATGACATGGGATCCATCATACATTGATACAATTCAAATAAATACATAAGGATTTTATACTTAAAGGGTGGTAGTGTATTTTTTATCACGCTTTCTATTAGATATTAACCAATATGGGGTTCGACACCTCTTAAAATTATTGATTCATCAACAGTCCTAATTGAGATTTAATGGAGACTATTATAGTCATAAATAGATATCACATATGGTTTTCCTTTTTTTCTTGTGATGGGACTGTGATTTGGTCATTTATTAATGTGTATGACATGTGATGTATTAATTGATATGGTCTATATATAATTGATGAATTTAGAATGTATTAGTCATATATGTGGGATTAACATACATCATGGACCAATGTCACATGGATCCTTGTGTAATGTTTTCATTTGTAAATACATGATTACATATGAGTCAACATTTGGAAACATGTTTATTCTTAAATATATTTGACACGGATCATGCCAAATGATATATAGTTTGAGTTCTTTTATTCTTTTCATGGGTTATATCATTATATGCATTACTGAATATATAAATACATAATTAATTCCAATGCTAAAAAGTTTTTATGTCAAACTTTTTTGGTTAACTGAGTTGGTATTGAGTATAACATGCAGATATAATCTATGTTTGTTTTAATGTTTATTCAACAAATATTTTTTACGAGTATTCACAAGGTGTTTCATAAGATATCATGGAAGATAAAATTATTTATGTCATTATAAATTATTTTTATGTATCCAAATATATTTCTTGGATATTAGTCAACAAGAAATTTTATATGATATAATAAATGTTGAATGATGCAGTATGTCTTTTATGAATAATATAAAGTGGAATATTGTAAGAGATAATACCTAAAAGAATAATATATATGTTATATAAAAGGAATGCATAATCCTACAAATTCTACATGCCATATATTACAATATTCATAATTCAAAAGGCATGTTGTATGACTTGTTCCAATATTGTGAGACACTACACTATCTATACCATTAAAAATGTTATTTGATAACAAGGGATTACATAGACATGAATATAAATGGATTAATGACAAAATATTATAACCCTGTATATTGTAAATATCATCAATTTCATTAAATTAAATTTTTGAGAGGAGGGAATAGTTCATGTGTTGAATTCATGATTGGATTAATCCATATGTTATTTTTTAAAAACATGTCATTCAATTCATTTGAATTTAGAAAATTATAAATAATAAGAAAAAGACACTAATATGGAGGTGTTTGGTTCCCATCGTAGTCACTACCAATTCTCCCTCCCCATGTAGTCCTCTGATTCTTCCTTATTTTCAACTAGAGAGACAATCATGTTTTGGGTTTATGGAATGTACCATATATGAAATAGTTAATTTAGAATAAACTCATGGATACACCATAGTTGAAGGAGTCCTTTTACTTCCAATATGGAATCTTCATAAAACCATTATGATGAAGGTATAAGACTATGTTTATTATTTTAATGTAATTATGTGTCACTCATTTTAGTTAGTAATTTTTTTGTGTTTCAAACAAGGTATATCTTATGTTATAATGTTTTTAATAGGTTACACTATATTTAAATAATGATTTCTGTCATTTTAAATCAAACACTAGAAAATAATGTCTTCAAGGTAATGTGTGAAAACATTATATTTTTTATTGGAAAATAAGATAAAAACTCATTCTAGACTTGTGATGGTGTAATTTTCATTCCCAATGTTCACTATGTAACCATTTTTACATAATTTTCATATAATTATATGTTCATACCTATATCCTAAAACATATATATCATTTGAAATTTAATATTCTCCAAGGATGCATAAATTACCTCTATCTATAATCTAACAATATGTATTGTTACTAAAAACTAATTTATGACCAAAAACATTTTTTGAGGTTGGAAGTTGAGGATTTATTTTAGTTAATTTTTTGCAAAAAAAAAATTATCCATGCACTAAATATTTTATCCAAATGTACCTCAAAAATTCAAAATCTTTTAATCAAACTATAATATTTAACCCGAACCTGATAAGACTGAAAATATAAGAAAAAAATACCTTATTAACCTAGATATTCCAAAATTGTATATGTTGAAAAGTATTGAGCTAAATATATTTACAATATTTACATGTTTTTAAAATTTATTCTTATTTAAAAATATTTCATTCTTGTACTGGCTATCCATTGGAAATTTAGTATAGAATAAATCAATTTAATAAATGAAATATTTTGATAAAAAATTGATTTTCTGGGTGTAGAAAATAAAATCTGGATAAAATAATACAGGGTTTCAATTATTCAAAATATTTATAAAATTTAATTCTTCATATTTAAATGTTTTACTATAACTTTATTTTACTTTGGATATTATATTTTGATTTTACATCATCACTCTAGTCGTATTAGGTTTTGAATCTAGAAAAGAATTAGAATTAACCTGGGAATATATTTTGGAATAACATTCATAATTCTATGAATTAGCCACCATAATATGAGTATATTTCATTAACAAATTTTTTTTTGGATTTATCAATGTATTGAAAAAAGCATCTATTTCATCAAACAATAGAGAATAATATTATTTTTCTAATCAATAATTAGTACCATCTAAATCCATTGTAGAAATGGATTCACTATCTGTTTCTATAATACATGGTTGTTTCAATGTATTGTATATATTATTATACTAATTTTCCTATGTTTATCACATTATATAACAATTTTAAAAGATGATTCATCACTATCACATAGAATGATAGTGGAACTTAGAGCCTTTTCTAAAAATTATTTCTATAAACATATATGATTCTTATGATTCAAATTGATCATTGGAAAATAAAAACTATTGTTCCCTACTTTCATTAATTCATAATAGATCACACATGTATAATCCATGATATCACATATTCTTCTAGATTTGTCATATTTATCCCTTAATAATTTTTTATTATTAATTTTCAAAAAGTTTCACTTCTTGATCATTCTTCCAGTTGTTTTATCACACTCTCTAAAATAATTCACAATAAACTCAACATCAATTAATAAAAAAATTTCATTGAAACTATTAAATATTGTTGAGTTCATCTTGAAATACTTTTAGTAGTTTAAGTACACAGAAAAAAGGAATTACTGATAATCATTTTTTCGATCCATGTATCATTTTTCCAAAAAATAAAATTTAATTAATTCTATGATAATATTATGAATATTAAAACATGTTATACATATTGGATCATGTAATTTAATTATCTTATAATATTATTCACTAAAATTAATAATAATTAACATAGAAATATTCTAGTTTTTAGTTATATATGGTTTCAAAAGATTATTATTTATGATCACAAAATTCATAAATCATTAAAACATTTGTAATCTTTTTTATACATGTTGAAAATAAAATTATCGATACATGGAATTAATCGTTGGTATTCTATATTGTTGAATATTATAATTTAGAATATCATTAATATGATACTTTTTACAAATTCTATTAGATATATCACATGAATATATTTGGATTTATATATTCCCTGTTTTAAACCATAAAGGATAGTTAAAAATATTATAATTCAATTGATTTTCAATTTTCCCATATTGGGTAATTTTTAGGGGATATTTTTCTTTAATCTTATACAATCTATACACTTTATATTAGTTATCGAAAAATGTAATTATAATTAATTAATATATTTTATTTCAATTGTAGTCATAATTCAAAATTCAAATTGGGAATATCAAATTTTTCTATGAAACTAACTATTTTCCATATAATATTTTCATATGGTTGGTTAAATGAATATTTTATAGTCAAATACAAATTTTCCACTTTCTATAATTATAGTTTATGAGGTGTTATAAAATTTGACTCATTGATAATTAATAATGGATGTGAAAAACACTGTTTAAAAGTAATGATAATTAAGAAGGTATAAAACATGCTATAAATTAATATAAATAAGAAGAACAAAGGAATTTTGAGAATTAGAAAAGTTAATATTTAAACAATACTGTAGTGTTATATATAAAAAACCATAGTCCCTTATGAATTTTTTATAAATGAATGATATATTAATTTATATACATGTAAGTCAACACATTTTTCCCAAAACATTTGGAGGATCGATCTGAAATGTTGAATCCCAACCTTCTATATGAAATGTAATTGAGAACAATTATGGAAATAAAAAATTAAGTAACAAAATACTTATTATTTTTTTATTTTCATAGAAAAAGTTCATATACTTGGAACATAATCCACCAAATATGATCAAAAGAAAAAAATTGCAAAGGAATTTAATTAGATCATTTAGAATGAATCATTACATAAATAGAATAACAAAAATTCACCCTAAAAACAAAAAAATGATGCGCTATCTATAATAGTTCTTGTGATTAGACTCTGAATATTAATGAATTATCATAGAAACCCTTGAAACATAACATTTATTTATAGACTCTTGTTATGATTTTTTTAATGATTCACTTGGACTCCAACTTTCACCATATATTCTTTACAAAAACATAAGTATAATATCATTGTTAAAAAATTACAAATGAGGTTTTTTGTTATTTTTAAATGAACATGATTTAATAATATAGTTATTTATATAATAATTTTTGGAAATAAAAACCTTCAAAAATACTTTAAATAAAAACGTTTAATGTGTTAATTATGACATATCAAATAAATTAATTGGATGATGGAATTTGAAAAAAAAATAATAATCACTATCAAATAAATATAGATAAAAACATCACATGTAACTTTTATAGATATGCCAACTAACATACATAGATTAGATCAACTGATGGATCATATTTCATACTCCCCGTAAAAAGAGAAAATATAATATTCAAAAAAACTAAAAAAAAATATATGATTGACAAAAAACCCAACCAACATCAAATTAACTCAAACTCAACACATGAATTATAAATATATCAATATATAACTGTTACATTATAAATTCAACATAGGTTGGTAATGAATCAATATGACATAGGCATCCTAAGTATACCATATAAAAATATTATAACACACCATTTATGTAGTGGTATATCTAACACATAAAACACTTTTGGATCCCTTGGAGAAAATTATATAACTCCAAATGAAACTTATCCCATGTCAATATCTATATCAATACAAAACATGTAATACTACATGATTACCATTTATAAGTTATATTCAAAATATGTACTTGAAGTGGTTAATTTTCATTTAGATTAATGAAATATATATACCTAATATTAATGAATGATAAATTGTACGCTATATTTTCTCATAAAAAGGAAAATTTTGTTTATTCTTAATCATCATTAAAAATCTTCAAAAAAAACATTATATAAAATTCATTATAATGTTATCCCACCTGTTAAACCACTTGTGGGGAATAATTTATTCTTTATTTTTAATGATTATTTAAAAGTCATTTTATCACTATGTATTTCCTATCACATCACAATGTTAACATATATTAAATATAGGTAGTAAATTTTTAAACCCACATTATGTTGAGTTACTGTTTTTATAAAAAGATTGAAGGAAATAAGAATGATATAAAAATGTGTAGAAATTTTTTTAAGAAGGTGGTGCCTCAGTCAAAGACCAAGTAATACAATGATATTATTAAATAGTTTATAGAGTTTTATTAGATTAGAATAAATATTCTTGTTTGAATGAATGTTATCGATAAGATATTAAAAATTATCCAAAGAATGTTGACATCATATATGTTAAGAAATAATAATTAATTAACTAACTAATATTATGGATCATATATGTATGATACATAGATTATTTATTTCATACAAAAAATTAAACTAAAATTTAAAAGTTTAATTATGTGATAAAAAGAAATTTAATGTGAGATCAGAAATTGGATATTGTTTGAGATCTATTAATTAGTAAATAATGTAAAAATATTTTTATTTTATAACTAAATTAATATTTTATGAAGTATATTTACCTCTAGAATAATTATGGAAGATAGAGTTGATGATATTATTTTGGGAAATAATGATATAATACATACTCATTCTAGTGAATTAGTACCAGAAAATGATTTATTAAATTTAATTCAATATTTCACATGTAAAGATGTGTTTCAATGAGGTTGTTGGTTGATTAACATATTATATATCATATGAATATATATTAATGCTTAATTATTATTATTCATTGTGGAGAATTGGTTTAATGATAAATAATAAATGATAGAAAGTGTTATTCCATGGATTTTGTGGGTAGTTGAATAAAATATCTATATACAGAAGGTTAAAAAGAATATTAATTCTATGCTTTATCATTTGTTGAGGAAATATGTTTTAAAAAATATGATTTATTGGATTATGATAGAAAAATAGTTAACTTTTACTAGGGAAGTTTCATGCATTAGCAAAAATATGTAGGAATAAGTTTTTATGTTCTGAATTTTTATTTATTTATATTATGTTTTCAGAGTATAATATCAATGATTAGTCTTGCCGACCAATTCTATATGTTATTCCATTAACATCAATATATTATGAGACACATGTGTTTTTTTCAAGGAATCCTTCTCCTAATAAGAAAATTATTAATAATTGGAATAGAATTTTTTTAAATCATCAATGGACTACATAATACTAAATTATCTAATATGAGACTCAAGAAATATATTTAGTTTTCATCCGACATAGTCAATATGAAGCTTATTCACCAAATTCATAGATTATATAAATATGTTGTAAAATTGATTTTAACAGTTCTCCCCTTGACACAATCCCAATGTACCTAATTTTATGACCTTCCAAAATACTAAATATTATACCCCCATAACCTAAAACTCTTTTATGTGATATTATATATTTTTTCAAAAATAATACTCATTATTTTTTTTCATAAAGAACCAACAAATCAATGACACATTCCTCAAATTAGCATGATATGAACACCCAAATTATCATTTGAGGATAGGATCCTCCCACATTCTATGTTCGAACAATGACTTGTGGGTATTTCTCATCCAAGACCATGCATGTGATGATTATTCATCTATATCATGAATTCTTTTAAAAGACACTACAATTGACTCTAAAAAACATCCACAATGGGTTAACTAATGTGAGGCAATGTTTTTTCAATAATGGTGTTATTAAAATTTATAATCCCCATGTTGATCTATATTAAAATATTATAGAAAATTTACTACTTTATAAAATGTGAAGTTTACCTGTTAATAGAATATGATGTTTTAAAAAAAATTAAATATTTATATATTCATAAATGTCAACTTGAATATTTTCAACATTAAATGTTTATTAGGATTATTTGGAAATGAATTTCAATATAACTATTTATGGTAGGGTCAATCTTTATGAACATATCCTGAAAAAATTTAAAATATTATATTTCGTTAAATTTGAATTATATTTTATTCATCATTTCTATTAAATTTTGAACATCTCTAAATTTAAACATTATTTCATTGAACAAAAATAAATTCCATTTTTTATAAATATTTTTCATAGGCATTAACTCACTTATCATTGTAAATAACTCATATTTTCATTATTTAAACATTAAATTGATAATCTATTAATAATAATGCATTTTATTTAATTCTACGTGTTCGAAAAAATATTATATAAATGATAATTTATTATTTAAAATATTTTAATGTTAAATTGGAGAAATTTTCACTAAAGTTTTATGAAATATATTTAATTATCACTTTTATATAGTATATTTTTTTTTTAAAATTATGTAATTTTTAAAAAAATTATTGAATAGGTACAATAACAAATAATGTGAATGAAAACCAAAATATAATTTATTCAGTATAAAAAATTATTTATAATAATAACTCCTATATCAAAAAACTTTATAAAATATTCACATCTATAGAAAAATTTAAATACTTCTATGATTTTATTTATTTGAAATACATGTTGAAGAAAACCATTATTTTATAATTAAATGAATATATTTTTTAAAAACAAAAAACACAACTTTGATTTTAGACCACTATAATTATATGTAAAAATTATAATATAAAATAAATAATTTTATATATTTAAAAATATAACAATTGATATATATATATATATATAACATTAAGACCTGATATCACCTCACAATGATTCTTCTTTGACACTTTTGGTATTCTGATTTATTTCTCATATAGTGACTAGGTTTGACAAAATGGGAAAAATATCGTCCAAGTTCACACCTCATTTGGGTTTCAATGATATAGGAGAACGGTTAAAACCTTAATGTTTTTATAATGGATTAAAATGTAACAATTATATACTATCATTACATTACCAGAAATAGGACCCACATTTCATACTCGGTCATCCTTATTAAATTTGAATGATCATGTACATTTTTTTATCATTCTTATTTAATTGATAATAAAATTTAAAAACATTAAATACATTTATATTGAATAAAATTAATTTTAGAAAGTGTGCTTAATGTAGAAAATGGTATATTTCAGTCACTTACATACCTATTTATATTGCGTACATGACATGAGATATTGTTTCCATCAAATTTTTTGAAGGTGATTATTTTTATTGAACCTAATAATTCCAATGAATAAATTTTTTAATATAGAACCTCAAAAAAAATTAATATTTCTATATTTATCTTAAAAAATAATAAAATTTTTTAATGGAATAACCAGTAAGATGCTCATGTAGGGTTTATGCTAAAAAATATAATTTTTCTTTTATTCTTGTGAACTATTTCCCAAGATCTAATATAATCTCAATATTTTTATTTTATAATGATATACTATTAAAACATAGACCTAAAATGTAATTTTGGATGACAATGATGAATTTTTTTCACTAAAAATACTTTATCAGATTAGTATCGTGATTTTAAATCACATAATATGAAATTTTTGTAATTGTACTCCAACAAAAATAAATGTACCTTTTAAATATGGAAAATTTCATAGTGTGATAACATATTAATTTGATGACTTTTAGTGCAATTTCGAAATCCAATTTTTGAATATCTATTTATTTATAACATTTGTTCAATATTATTTGTAAAAACCCTCTCCTTTATGAGTTATTTAATTCTATGTAAATGTGAATATATATATTTATGAGGAAAAAGTAATTTTAAAAGGGTTGTAAAAATATTATAATTATGAGAGTTTGAGAATTATCTAGTAGTTTTCTTAGATATGGATCGAGCCCTACGAGGATCTACGGTGCATGTGAATGTCATAGAAGCATTTGGTTTTTATTTACATATTTTCAAATCATTTTTCCTTTTCAATTGCTAGAAAAAAAATTAGAGGAGACATTATATCCAAACCATGAGGATTTGTTTTTTTCAAGGGTTGGGTTAAAATTTATCACATGGTTGCAGAAAAAGCATATGGAATTTTTTTTTTGGATAATGAGGAGTTTCGTAAAATTTTGTCATGGTTTTGGAATCCTTAGATAATAACAATGTGAGATAAGTTTGTATGGGTTATTCCCTTCACCGAGATATTGTAAGGTTTGGAAGACCAAAAAATCAAATAATACATCATTTGTAAAACATTAAAAAGGGGGATTTTACATTTTTAATTTGCAATTTATTTCCCAACCACACATTATCTTCCCTTATGAGTACAACATTAAAAATCCTTTATAAATCTCTTCTCTCACAAACGTCCTTCAAATGGTAGATTATTGTCCCATATCTCTAATGTTTTATGGTGTGACCTACCCCTTTATACTTTCATTTTTATACATCTATCCCTATATCTGATTTTTGTCTTGTTTAATTTAGCGATTATTATATTTTACACCACATAATGGTTTAAACATTCATTTTTTGGTGGTTTGAATGAAACTTATTGTGGTGTCTTTGATATTATGAAAGCAAGTTTTCATTCATCATTTACATTGAGATATGTTTCTACATTGAGTAATTTAGGTTTTTTTGGATTAAATTTAATAAAATTTACTTATAAACCAGCAGTTTCAATATTAATATTTTTCTAGAAAGTATTTTAGGTGTGATGTAGGCCTTATATGAGTTTTTGTTCATCATTTTAATGTGACATGTTTCAGTGTTTAGAATTAAGAAATAAATCCAAATTATATTAAATATAACATATTTTTATATATTTTTATAAATAAATATAATAAGTTATTATTAAGATATATAATTAATTAATTAGAATTATGAATTTTGATTGGGGTCATAATGATTGGTGATTGATGGTTAGACTTGGACATGACCAAGTGAGAGACAATGTGTTATACCTTAAGGATATAACTCTTTAACTATGTTTACTGTGCAAGACATTGATATGTTTCATATCTATTGGGTGATTCTAAATTCATATTCTATTATTATTATTGTTTTCATTAAAATAGATGAAATTATTTATTCTACCATATGGATATGATAGGCTTGAGTTGACTTAATAGTCAACATGGACTACATATCATGATAAATGGGTTGATTATTAGACCTTGGTCAAATGGGTATCAATAGTAATCCTTATAAATTTCATCATTTCATTTGAGTTTTAAAATGAACAATTGATTTCCATTTTAATTTTTATTAAAAAAAGGATTGATAAAATTCAAACATAAAGGGATTTGGATGATATCAAGAAATGACTATGAAATTGTATTTCAAATTACTTGTTTTCCTATATAATTTTTGTATGTGATTCAACATTGGGTGTAGTTTAATTAAAATGTCATTTGATTCAATTTAGATAGTTTTCAATAGTTTATTTGACTAGTTTTTAACAAAATATATAAAGGGATGATCAAGGATTTTTTGTTTTTTTGAACACATATGAGGGATTTCTGATTTTATAAAGGATTGTCTTTATATATTCTCTACATACAAGGATTTCCATGATTTTAATGAGTTTCAATGTGATAAATTTTATTCATTTTGTCTTATGTGGGACGAATTTTGGTATCCAAGATGTGGGTTTATCTGATTGGATATGTTATCCCCCTAAGAGTGTAGAGATTATTTAGATAGACCCCATAGACTGATGTGAGTGATTATGTATAGATCAAAAAATTTGGATTTAGAGATGGAAATGTGAATAAAGAATCCATTTAGGGTCACCGAGTTCTGGTATGACTTAAGAGACTATTTTTAGGAACCATAGTAGTATGTTTACTCTATATAGGTAGTTTGTACGATAAGGATTTTGAAGAATATAGGTGTAGACTTGTGATCAAATCCTATTGTAATCATGTTGGGGAAGATGTATGGATTGGAAATTCACCTGATATGATGAAATAAATCATATGAGATGATTCAGGGGCACATACTTTCCAATGATATTTATACAATTACATCACAATTGGGTTAGTTTCTCCAAATATCTATTTCCTTTATAATATCCTTGGATTTATTATATATTGGGAAATCGATCTAGCCAATATCAATGTTCTAATAGTAGAACCAGGATTTTGAAACACCATATTTCCTCAAGAATCAATATTGTTGTTAATTTTTCAATATTTCTAGACATATTCCTTTGGAATATAGTTAGAGTAGTGTTTCACTATAATAAATCATTTATTTAATTTTTATGTATATATTTATTTTTTAAATGAAATAAAATGGTCCACCTTTTAGAAGTTTTTTGGCATGGTAGAATATACATATTTTAGAAGGTTGATGCAGGGATAAAATTAAAGGGTAGGAGTCCAGTGTATATTTCCAGTGCATGTGTGATGGAATAGGTCCACTATGGTATTTTGACTCTGAGATGTGGTTACTAGAAGGTTTTGAACATAGTATCAAATGAAGTATGGGATTCAGAAGGGACCGAATTCACTGCTGGTCCTACAACTGAATTTTTGACTGAGGATTCCATCATACAAAAGGGGGAACATCAATTACTCCATGATTTTAATTTAGTTTACATATAAAAAAACATATATGACTCTAGATGGGAGGTTTGAATTTTTTTGGGATATTCAGTAGAATTTAACTTTGTATTATCAAATGAGGATCATTGAGAGTGGGAGATAAATTTAATGACATTGAGGTGTTTTAGGCCATTGTTGTGAATGATAAAGCATCTTACATAAATATTAGAGGCAACATGGGTTGGTTTATGGTATCTACCATGGTATGGTTGAGATTTACAATTCTGAATAGTAAGGTTTGTAATATATTTGAATAAATTAAGGCTAAACACCCGATATGGGAAAGAGGTGAAGAATTTTAGGCTAGAATGTGAAGAAAAAAAATTAATACCAATGAAGAGATTCTCTTATTATCAATGATATTATAGTTATGATTCTAAGGATGAGATATGAAGCTATGTTTTAATGTATATTAGTGATAGAGTGCATGAAAATAAAATAAACATTCCATGGATAAATAACCATTGGGATGAAAAATAGAATTCAGGGAGATTCATTACGTTAAAGGGAAAGAATCATAATAGTTAAAAGACTACTATCAGTTAACCAAGATGATAGAAACAAGGTACACTAAAATAATAAATGGGATGATTGAACTCATTTCCTAAGATCAATATGATAATGAGTGTTCAATAAGTTATAGTAACAATAAATTAGAGGGTTGTGGGGATGTCAAGGAATCAATATAAGTTGTTAAGATGATTGAAGTTATGATTCAACAATAGCCAGTATCCAAAAATATGTTGAGGACAATAGATGGGGATGTGGAAGAAGGAAATGATGGGAGCTCATTATTATCTCCAATGAAGAAATGTTGTAGAAGAAATTTTAGAATGGTGATACATAGAATAATTTTGACAGGATGGATGAGAAGATAATTTCACAATTCTTTAACAAAGAATAATTACTATGTATCAATAAATAAATATCCGTGTTTCATGTTTCGTTTTTGAAAGGAAGATCAATGTGGAAGAAATTATCTAATACTGAGACAATATGGCATAAAATTTTGAAAACAAAATCATATATTATCTAGAAAATAATGTCAATTTTCTCTAGTTAAAGCATTACGGAGAAAAAATTTAAAATAAACCTAAAAATTCATTAAATGAATCCATGATTGACTTTTGTGTCAATTGATGGCCAGTTCTAAAGATTAAAGGCTTACCACATTTTACATAAAAATAATTTTCTTAATGAAAAAATAAATTTCATTCTGCCGTAGACATACTCCTTGTATTATTATAATCTCATAATTGATTCCTAATAGTTACTCATTAGATCCAGTAATTAGGCCTCATGATATTGGAATTCATTGGATTGTATCATAGGGATATACAATTTTCCTAAAACTAGTTGGAATATCTCTATGTAATTTTTATATACACTCAATTTAGTATCCCAAGTATATGGGAGCCTCATATTTACATTAATTAATTTAAATATTTCATTAAAATAAATTCCCATTAACTTTTTTATTATCTGTTTTTAATAGTGAGGAAAAATTACTAATCCAAAAAACCGATGTGATTTTCAAATAATTGAAATTTTACCTTTGTATGATCAAAATATTAATTTATAAAAATTTCTCAACATTTATTACATATTATTTACACTATATAGTCTCTTAGACACATCTTATGTATTTCATTATTCATAACCTATAGAAATGGAAACATAAGAAAGGGGTGATATCATGTTATAAAAAATTTAAAACATAACTGATGATAATTAATGATAGTAAGTGAGTATAATATTAGAATATTTGTAATGAAAATATACATAAGAATTTTATTCCAAAAAATCATATATCCTAAATAATACAATAATTCATGGGACAACATTAATGTGAGTATCAAATTATGAAAGTGCCATAAAATGGAATATAATATATCCTAATGAGAATAGTAACTTACAAAAGGCTAATATCATGAATAACTTTTATAAATTTCTCAATCATAATAATATAATACCTTTTATGAAAACATTTTATAGATAAGACTATGTGAACAAATATATTATTTCTATAAATGTGGTTTTGGGAAAAAATATTATAACCCCTCCAAACTATTACATGAGATATAAACATAAACCCATAAATTGGAGTCCTAAATAGGAAACCACCCCTAATCATCCTTATATATGTGTTCCTTATGAAATAAATCATTTCATATAAAACCATGAAATGAAAATGGGTTTCATATATCTTTTTGAATAAATTAAATGAGGAGAAAATTTATTGTTCCATTAATATATATATTATAAGCCATGGAATTTAAAGGCGTATATAAGGATACTAAAAACATTCATCGTGGATAACATTCAATAAATTATATTGTATTTAAACCATATTGATAAAGAGTATATGGATTATTTAATAATTTTCTAAATCAATTGATTTACATTTACATGTCTATAACCCTTGAAACAGTGGAATAAAATATGGAGTGTTTATAGTGGAATGACAGTTGGAGAAAAACAATTGTTATATTAAAAATATAGTTGGCATGAAAAATGAAATGATTGATCACTAAAGGGGTAGAAAATAAAATTTTTAGTAACATTTTTTGAATTAATATTTCATGCATAATTTTATAAATATCTTTGATTAATAATATGTCATGTTGAAGGGAAATGACTCGGAGGAAAAACGATTTACGTATTTAAAAAAAATCACAATAGAAATAATGAATATCATTGTTATTTTGAATGAAATTTAAAAGTGATATTATATTAAACCAAGAGTAAAATAATTTCCTTTATAAACAATTAAATCATAGAGAAAATGTTTTATGTTAATTGAAAAAGTTCTTGGAAATATAAATTCACACCGAAATGTTAAATGATATTCTTTTTGTTTAAAGTTAACAATAAAAAAATAGATTTTATATTAAAATATTTAAAATTAAAATAATGGTAGTTGAAAATTAATTTTTTAAATTTTCAAAATATATAAATGTTTATCCATAAAATGTGTAGTGGAATCAAAAATACCATAACTAAAATGAATTTATTTTTGGATATTTATAAAATTATATCTTTTAAAATCCACTATACTTGAGAATTTTTTTAAATAAAGGTAATTTGTTAAAAAAATCTCTAATGATAATCATAGGTCAATAAAATTATTTTGACCTTATAAGTATACAATTTAAAAATTATCTAGATGGGATATCACTTTTTAAATATCTCAAATTTATAATGAGGTTGATAAAAAAACCATCCAGATTCATTGGAATTCAAATAAAACCGCATTCAGGATAATGGAAATAATACTGAACACCAAATAATGAAAAAAATTAGATTTTATTATAAGATAATAATAATAGGTAGTATATACACCATATAAATGTAAAATTGTGCATAACAAGAAGTGTGTTTCAATAAATGAAAATTGAGACCAAGAAACCAATCTAAGTAACATTATTCTAATGGTATGAATCCATTTATTAAGAGGTTATAAGGAAGGTGTTTTTAATAGAAAAACAAGGATGAAATACAATAAATTTTAATCCTTAGAGAAATTAAATAACTAATAAAACAATTAATTTCAATAGGAAAAACTATAACTCAATGGGAGAAGAATGTGTTAACACAAACATATACATCTTATGTAATTTTTGACACAAAACCCATGAGATAAAGAACTTGGAATAAAAACATGGATATCATAAAATATAGGAGATTCATAATAAACAAATAAATGGAAAATAAGGTCAAAATTAAACAGAATAGATTGAAAATAATAATAAATATATATTAATGGATGAAAAATTATACAACAAACCCTTACCTTGTTCAGGATTCACTCTATCCATTAACCTATCATAATTAATAAAAAAATATTTTTTCATATATCTTATTATTACACATAATCATCATTAATATAATTACAATACACCACATATTATCAAATTCAATTTATATAATATTTTTTTTTCTTTTCAATATTATTTGAGGTGGTTTGGTCAAATTCTATGTAACTATTTTAGTATGTTCACCAATGTTAATGGTGTTTTAGATTAAATTCATATTTTATATAATTATAATGAATTATAAACATTATTATTATATTAGAATAAAATTCATACAATTATTTATTATTTTATAAAATAAACTATTATTTTCAATATTAACCTAATATGTTGAATATTTGTAGTTGGGTTTACGATGAATGTTTTTTTGTAATATCAATTATATAATGTAAAATATTATATTTATATAATATTAATGTTTCCATAAAAACATTATTTTCCCCTAAATTTATTTTTAATGTAATACATGTTATTTTATGATATAAACCAAACAATGTCGCTGCTTGGAGGTGGTAGACTGTATAAACGCATGATCATCATTATTTTTTTCCATAGTATATGTGAAAATATAAATAATAGTTTTTAAATTAATATAATAACACCTAAATAAAAAAATATACATAGGTAACTATATTAATATTATTATGGTAGGTTAGGAAGATAAATATTATGATTAATATGTTGAAGATTAGTTAATACTCATATGGGTACTTTAAACATTCACTAGAACTTCTCCAAATAAATGAAGGAATTATACAAAATTATTTTGACTATCCACTTTAGTTAGTGAAATTTAAATATATTAAAGGCTAATTAGGCATGGTATTAATGATATTTATAAGGTGATTTGTATATTTTATATTTTGTAAGTTATCTCCGGTAATATTTTTCCAAATGGTGACTTTTATTAACACCCATTGTTTTTAATAATCGAATGACACTATTTAAGTGTAGATGTTTTCAAAATTGAGAAATAATATATTTTGGTGGTGATATATGGTATTGAATTCATTATACACATATTTAAATAATATTTTAAACATGATTCAATATCTTTACTTAAGATATTTAAAATATAATTTTTTTAAATTTATTTACATTGTAATAGGTTTTTTATCAAGAAATTTATGTTTTATCAAATTAATTAAAGAAACCCATTTCACAAAATTTTTATATTATAAACCCAATTTTTTCTCCCTATGGTATAATTTAATTTATATACTATGGAATATTAAATTTTTGGTTGAACTATTTAATATACCTATATATATATAATGTTTCTAAGAAAAAAATGATATTTGATATTAATTGATCATATTATTATATAAATTAAATTACTAATTTAATGAGTGATTAAATATTTTTACTCATTTTAAAATATCATATATAATTAATTATATTAAATATATAATTTTAGAAATGGACGTTTTGAATTCATTATGTCTTGAATGTTATATCATATAAATTCTAAAAAAACTCAATGTTGACATATTAGATTATAAAATTAAATATTAACCCTTAAAATAAATCATTAGTTGTTATAAAAGTAAATTCTTATGTTAAAATACAAAACATATTTTTTTATAAAATGGGTCATAAAATTTATTTATTTTTTATAAAAATTTAATCATGGAATAATAATAATATGTTATTATTTAATTTGGTTATTACCTTATAATTTAACAATGATTATTTCCATCATGGAATATTTATATATCATTGTTTTTTTAGTGAGGTGTTACATTTGTTTTTTTCCCTACAAAAAACAAGTTATTTATTGTTGTATTAATTTAAAGGATCCAAAATATTTTGGTATTGCATACAACCACCCTTAAATAAATTACATCCTCACAAATTTATGTATTACTAACTAATGAATTTATGTGATGGTGTTCTTAAAATATTCATATATGAAGATATAATATCTAATGTGATAAATACCAAACACTATTAGGATATATCATGTTCCTTAAATTGCCTCAAATAATATGAATCATCCATACAATAATATACACATTCATTTACTTTCCCTAATCATATATTCTCCAAAAAAATAAATTTCTAAAACCCATTGAATCTACAAGAGATGAAACAACAAGGAAATCATATATTACTATATATTATAACTCTATTATCCATTCCAAAGAGATATTTTAAAAAAATTCATAAATTAAAATAGTAATCAATTTATATAATAATCCAAAAAATGATATTAAATTACCTAAAAAATATCCTTTATCACTTTTTACTTAAATGAAAAATATTTTATATGAATTTTATTACAATATAAGTAACTTTTAGTAAATTTAATCAATATTTTATGAAGAAAAAATAAATTATATATTAAACATAAGAGTTTAACATGCCTAAATATTGAGTTCTTTAACAGTTTTCAAAAAAATATAACAATCTCATAAAATCACCATTCAATATTATTGGGATCAATGTGTATATGTTTCGAAGCCAATATTGAAAAAAATTTAATAAAAATCATTAGATATATCATAATATCCAGATATGTTTTAAAAAATCAAAATAATTATCATTATTAAATATCACTGACAAATTAAAATATATAAGACTATAATGATTTAGTTTCTCTTAATATAGAAATAACACTTCCATAGGTAGGACAAAGAAAATAACATGTTCAAAAATAATAGGAATAAAAACAAAAATATTTAATCAATTTACATATGATCCCTTATTCAGTTATAAAACATAGTGGTTTATTGAAACAACCCTTCCTCAACATCATTTTTATGATCTAATATTAAAAAATAGAAAAACCAAACTATTTTGATAACATAAAAAATATGAATATAAAAACAACAACCAAAATGTGTTTCCCCAATTAATCCTTCATTCATAACATAAGACAAATTGGTATTAAAATTTTACATTAATTATTCAATGATTAGTTATTTAATTACATTTATGTGTTAGGTTCTCTTACATAATTAGTTAACATTGAACTCAAATACATTATAATTGTTTTATTAATAGTAATTTTAATTCTATATATAATATATAATGGGAGTGAAAAAATAGGTGTAATCCTCATTATACTTCACTAGTTGATGGTTGATTTATTACCAAATTTTATTTTTCAAGAGTTATTAACCATTAGTACATTTTCCCCGATCCTATATCCAATTTTATTGTCTAGATAGATATATATTCACATAAAACACCATAAAATCAAAACTTCACCGAATATTCAATATTTTAAAAAATACATAGATTTATCACTTAGATATAATAAATCAATTTTATCATAATCCCAAAATAAATTATGATGTACAGTGATACCTCCACTAACCTAAAACATACTATTTTTAATTGAAATTATCACTGAATTTCAATTGTCAATATTTTATGAAATTTATAACTTCTAGATAATACTTAACCAATATTATCTTAATTTAAATTTTTTTTAAACCCTCGTATACTACCAATGGTAGATTTCCAGGAGCATGGTAGTCTCGTAATTATGTGACATAATGAAAATATATTATTATTATAAAATATTATGATCTTTTACATTTATAATTTTAATACAATTATGAAGAATAAATAACTAAAAAACCTATTTCATTTTCATATAATTTACATTCTACACACTATATAACCAAAATATAATTCTATAACAACTCATAAAAAATACCCACAAATTAACGAAAAATTTATACTCTTTAAAAAAATCATACTTTTTTAATTTCCTTATTACCTAGGGAAAAGGAAAATACGGAATGTGTTAGCTCAGATATTGAGTAAAATAATATACAAGTGTTAAGAATAATAAATTATAATTTTTCATAAGATATTAATATGGTTATAGTTAGGGTATATAATAAATTCATTCCCAAAAAATCCTAGATCATAAACCATGACATGAGGCTTTAGATAATATTAAATTTTGAATAAGCATTGAAAAGTTGTATAAACATGGAATTAAATAGAGACTGTCAAGAAAAGAAAATATAAAGGTTTTATTATAATAAAATCATCATGGAGATAAATAAAACCCTTAATCATAAGAAATATATGGGATGAAACTCACTATTCTTACTCCATTGTGATCATAATCATTACTTATAAACAGAAAATTTTTTGAGAACACATTACTCCCTAGACTAACTATCTCTATAGGTATAATAAAATAATAATGAATTAGGGGGTGTTATAATTAAACACCCTGTATATTCCTTATTTTTGTATTTTAAAATAAATAAATAATTTCATAAATAAACCATGGGAGAAAAATTGAATTCCTATCCCATTTGAATGAAATAGTATATGGAAAAAATTCATAATTCCATCTTAAACACAGTATACCCATTGAATATAATGTTTAGTCATTATGGTTTCCTTATGAATTTTTAATTCCTTCATTATTGGAGATATTGTTGAGTCAATGAGGTTTCTTTATTACTTTACTATTTCTTATTATCTTGAAAATCATGAACACCTTATCCTATGGAAAATTTTATTTACCATGTGTATTTATTTCATAAGGAAAATTTCTTTCCCCAAAAAAAATTTATCATTAACATTTTTTCGTTATTAATTTTTTCTAAGTATAAAATTTGGTTTCATATCCAAAACCTATGAATCATATATATACTTAGATATAAAGAATTCTATTTTCAGGATACGAATTCAGGTATCCAACTCTCTGAATTCAGACTCCGAATTATTCTGAGTTCTGAATCCGATTTCTCTGAATTCAGATTCTGAACTCTTCTGAGTTCTGTCTCTGAGTTCTCTGAATTCAGACTCTAAAGAGTTATATGTTCTGACTCCATGTTCTCTGAATTTAGACTCTTTACACTTCAGTGTTTTGACTCCATGTTCTCTGAATTCGGACTATGAACTCTTCTGAGTTCTGACTCTGAGTTCTCTAAATTCCAACACCGAACATTGCTGAGTTCGGACGCTGAGTTCTCTGAATTCAAACTCTGAACTCTTCTGAGTTGTAACTCTGAGTTCTCTGAATTTAGACACCAAAAATTTATGAGATCAGGTTCTGAGTTCCTTTAATTAAGACATCAAACTTTTAGGATTTCAGGTTCTCAGTTCTCTGAATTCATGACTCCAAACTCTTATGAGTTCAGGTTTCCAAATCTTATGAATTCAGACTTCGAATTTCCATAAAAATTCTGACTCTGAATTCTATTGAATTCTAACACTGAATTATTTTGATAAAGAGAATATGAATATCCATGTATTATAGACTCCGAATTGTTTTTGGGTAGACTCAAAACATTATTTTTTTCTTTCACTCCTAAAAATGAATTTGTTTAAGCAATTGTATTTTCTCTTACACATGTTCTGGTTATAAAACGATTCCATGCATCCAGTTACTATCTAACCATTGTTTGAGTAACACGTGTACAGGTCCCTCCAAAATTCAAGGAAAAATATGACTGTTGAATGAAGGAGCCGACCATGGAATATGTGCCTATAAATAGGATTTCATTTAAAAGATCTTAGTAATTTTTGGGACCGGTTCTATGACTTTAGAAAGTACATTTTGTTGAAGTGATTTCTAGAGAGAGACACTCATGCATAGTGCGTACTGATATTCTAGTTCAGAAATGCTTCATGCGACTCCAAATGTTGCTGAGTACATTCGAGGGCTTTTGAGGATAGGAAGACAGAGGTACCGACTTCCTTAAAGCTCGAGGACTTCCTTTCTGAGGATGAAAGAGGTGCCCACTACCTTGAAGTTGAGGACTTACGAGGATAACAATACAGACATCAATCTTCATATCGATGGCTTACCCTGGTGTTGGTAATACATACATTCATGATTTTATAAATCAAGGGACCTTTATCCAAGGTTGTTGGATACTCTTTTCTTTGTGTTAAAATATTCATTACTTTTTACTTGTTTGTTTCATGTTTTCTGCTGCATTTTGATTGTTGAGGAAAGTATAACTATCTTATAATTCCTTACATTTGGAAACTCTGATATAGTGAAATTCAATACACTTTAAGGTAGAATCTTTATCTTTGTAATCTTTTGTTAAGTTTCATTTCCAGATTCACTATTTCCAGAATTTCATTCTCGGAATCAAATTTCTCGAATCAAGAATGTTTGTAGAACTAGAGGATTTTTGAATTTACCTTTTTTAACATTCTTAAACAATATAATGGTTTCTAACCAACATTAAATGTTCCTAAATAATTTTTAATGTATTCAATTCACCCCCCCTTTAGTGTATTGAAAATCATTAGATACTACAATCTGTATCTTCATTCATTATTTCAATACTACAATGGTACAAGAAGAGGTCTTGGAATTTATTATATTCACAAATAACTTTTCATTGCTCATGTTTTTTATTGTTCTATATTTTCCTTGTTGAGGAATATTTTCCTTGTTTACAAACATTTATTACTAAATTGTTTGTGTGGAAATATTTTCTTTAAGATGGAAGGAATCAATGTTGGTTCTATAAGGCCCCAGCCTTAAACCATACTTAATCTTGAGTTATTACATGATTACACCTCGAGGATCTTTTCAGGTTTATAGTTTTAGAGAATTAGAACATAAAACATTCATTACATTCCACATTTAAACAAAGTGGTTACCTAAAAGATAGTATATATTTTTCCCATCAACGGAAAAATATTTAAAATAAAATCATGGTTTCATTCATGACACTTCCTTAAGACTATCATCATATCGTGTACCTTTCCCTTGACCTGTGAAAAACATTTCAAAAAAACGTGGGATGAGCATAAAAATCTCAGTATGGGTTATAAAAATATGGAAAGGAAACATAAGATCATATATACATACGAATGAAATCATTCTTTACCCATAAATCATAAGCACTTTAACATACCTCATCAAATCATGAATAAATCATAGAAATCATAAGACATAAAGGTAACTTGAGGCATTCATAACATTCTTACGTAGGGAGTAACCCTCTTGGTTACATTTGGAATACCCATCATAGTATATTCCCTAAATCTATTTAGAGAAACCTTAATGTTTCACTCCTTCGCGTTACCCAATGCATTGGAGAGCTATATCAGGCTCACCCGCCCTTAGTTTATCACGGAACCACCAGTCTTCATAATAATGCCCAAGAACCTCAACATAACCGTATCACATAAAAATGCATAAAGGAAACATAACATTTCCACCTTTCAATCACAAGATATCAATACAACACATTGATATAAAAACATTTTGAAAACCATTTTCAATACCAAAATAATATAAAAGTAAAACATGGTATTTATTTTTCTTTTAAAAAAAGTATGGCTTGTAAAGGAAGCCGAAACTCATATAACGGTCACGGCGGCAGAGAAGTCATTGTTGCCGCATACGTACGAAAAAAAATTCCCTTTTGTCATTTAGTAAACGCTTCGTATAAAAAAGATTCCTTTTGAATAAACGTTAAAGTCAAAGGGGTTTATACACCGTATAAAAGAAGGTTGTGTATAAAACAAAATATGCCTCAATGAAAGGAGATTGAGATGAAGTCCCATACCTCAGGTCCGACTTGACTCGATCGTTCTTTAATCTCCTGAATAATAAACTTGAGTTAATTTCTACTTGTTTAAGAACCTTTTTCAAGTTCATTATTCCTTTTATATCACATATTTCCATGTCATGAACACTATTAAATTATTTAAGATAATAACGGTCGTTTTAATGATCATTGGTACTTGAGTAAAAAATAAACCCTTTATAATTACAAGTTGTACATGTATCCATTATATCCAGAATAGTATTAATGATGCAGATATCATATAGATATCATATATATCTAGTACATTCATGCATTTATAATATTACATAACATTTAGAGGTATGAAATGAAATGCACCGTTCATGGAGACGTTAAGCCGTACGTATGCATGAACGCTACTTTCATTTCTATTTCGTATTTTATAGAATGGAATTATAATTATATAAATTTATATTATAATTTCAGTGTAATATCATACATAATATCATAACTCCATCCTTTATACGTCCCACATATGGTATTAACGAATCAAATCACTTTGAGGGGGCGGTAGTCCACACTTCCTTAAATGAAGATATCACGTTTACCCATAATGGAATCCAAAAAGGTATGACCAAAATGAAAAATATAGAAGATTAAGGAAAACATAAACATATTATATATCATATATAAATATAGTGTCATCTTAATGGCCACCTTTGAAGGTGTTAAAATAATGCTGAACAATCATCATTTCGGGAGGCATAAATTCACCATCCACAGAAACAGTATGTTCTTTAACCATTAGATGTAGGTGTGTGTAAGTGTAGCTCGAATCCTTCTTATAACAACATCATAGTATATTGAAGATACTGGAGTTGTTACAAAAGAAATTAATAAAAAGACTTTAGGGGGTTGGAGAAGTAAAATAAAACAAAAGGACTCAAGTGAAGACATTACCTTAAAATCGGGTAATTCCCTTTGGTTTGAGCTCAAAGGCTTCCTTGGGAAGAATTCTGCCAAAAGTGATGCTTCAAGGAGTAAGATAGGGATGTCTAGAGACAAAATGGGCAGGGGTTGGACAAGCCAAAGGCTTTGGAAGTGTGGGTACAGAGGTAGAGGTGGGGGCCTTTTATAAGAGGAGAGGAGGGGCACTCTTGGAAAGTAAAGTAAAGATACTTTATTTTAAAATGAGTTTCGGATTAAAAAGGTCCCACATTGATATAAATCGAGGGTAAGGTGATAAGGGTTCGAAATCCACCCATCCAATAGGTTTTGGACATGTGTAGGTCATAGATTTTACATTATCTTTTCGTTTTATTTAAATCCTTTATTAATGATGTAATCGCTGCATTATCATAATGTCATAAATAATTTAATATATTTAATGTCTAAAATTTATAAAAAAATATAATGATTTAGGAAATATTTTTATATTTCTAATGATTATTTATAGTAAAAAATATGACTTTTATAGCCCCATTTAAAATTTATTTTAGTAAAACATCTCATGTTTGTGTCATTTTTACTTTAACATTAAATAAAAAGTTATTTATGTCATTTCCCAACCAAAGTGGCTTCATGGGGTCCCAAAGTTGACCCGTGGCTTGTCTTGGTAGGCCATGACACATCCAATAATGGTAGGACATGTGTCTAGGTATTTTCATTTTATTATAACATTATTATTTTTATCTACAGTAATTACCTCTTATCGCGATTAAGAACATAAAAGTTACTATTCACCGAAAAATTATTTTAATCCCATTGAACCACATATTACTTCTTAATGACAACCATGTATGTAGGATTTTAGAAAATCAAACCACAGAAGTGGAAAATTTTCATTTAAACGAAAAATCAGTTTCTTTAACTACCACTTAGTGGTTTCACTATTCATCAAAAATTGATGTTTTTCAGAAAAATACCAAAACTTCACCCTAATCTATATTTGATATTCTGAATTCAAAAATGATGTCTATTTAAAAAATTCAAAACATATAAGATTAATTAATTAATTTAATAATTAATTCCTGATGTCATGACAAATAGCGCGTTTTTATGAAACAATAAGTATCAAAAGATTGACACTAGTTTAAGTCCAATTTCAAAGTGAAATTGATTCCAATAACCACCATTGGATTAAATGGTAAAAATATATTCTAATTTCACTTTAAAAACAATTCAAAAGATAATCTAATCATATAAAAAAATTATATTAAAAAGTGGTTTTGAATTAAAATACAACATTTTTCACTATTCGTTAAAAAATGAACTTTATCGGAAAAATACCAAAAATTCACACAAAGTAAATTTTTATGTCCCAAACATAAAGAATAAGTTTATTTTGACAAACATAGCTTATAAAATTGTCAAATTACAGATTTAAAAATGGGTTTCCATCAAAAGGCAGGAAAACAATCTTTTAAAAATATTAGTGTATTCAATGCTTAAGATTGGATTTATTTTCATTTTAAGCCTCTAAACACTATCTAATTTATTAATAGACATATATAAAAATATCTATTATTCATTACTTACTTGGGATGTTACATCCTTCCTCCATTAGAAAATTGTGTCCCCGTAATTTATTTACTTATCGAATAAATGGGGGTACTTATCCCTTATCGCATTTTCAGATTCCCATTTGCCTCTTCCATCATGTAGTTTTTCGACAAAACCTTTAGCTGATTAATCACCTTATTCTGTAACACTTGCTCCCTATGGTCAAGAATCTGGACCGGTTGTTCCTCATAAGATAGGTTCTCTTCCAGCTGATCTACCTCTGGACTCAAAACATGAGATGGATCTCGTATATATTTTCTCAACATCAAAACATGAAAAACATTATGTACCTGAGATAACCTCGGAGGTAAATCCACTCAGGAATCAACTGATCCAACTCTCTCCAGAATTTCATATGGTCCAATGAACGTTGGAATCATCTTTCCTTTCATACCAAATCGCATCACACTTTTCCATGGTGATACTTTGAGAAAAACATGATCACAAACCTCAAAAGAGAGATCCTTCCTCTTGTTGTCCGCATAACTCTTCTGCCTACTCTGAGCTGTTCTCATGTGTTTCTGAATCAGCTGAACTTGTTCTTCCATCTCTTCTACCAATTCTGGTCCCATCAACTTTCTTTCACCCACTTCATCCCAGAAAGCTGTAGTTCGACACCGCTTCCCATATAACGCCTCAAATGGTGCCATCTGTATACTGAAATGAAAACTGTTATTATATGAAAATTCAACCAAAGAAAGGTGTTGGTCCCAACTTTCCTGATAATCAATCGAACAAGCACGTAGAATATCATCCAAGGTCTGAATCATTCGTTCTAACTGCCCATCTGATTGATGATGAATCGTTGAACTAAAATTTCATTCAGTACCCAACGACTTCTGAAGGACCTTCCAAAAGTTAGAAGTAAACCTGAGATCACGATCGGATACAAAGGAGAGAGTAACTCCATGTAACCTGACTATCTCTTTATGATACAAATGGGAAAGTTGATCTAGAGAGAAATTATCTCGTATAGCAAGGAAATGAGCAGAATTAGTCAAGCGATCAACAATAAGCCAGATTGCATTATTACCTCGAGATTTCTTCGGTAATCCCACAACAAAGTCCATGGATATATTCTCCCATTTCCACTCTGGCATTGGTAAAGGCTGAAGCATCCCTTTTGGTAACTATTGTTATGCTTTAACCTGTTGACAAGTCAAACACTTCACAATAAAATCAGCAATATCTCTTTTCATTCCATCCCACCAGTAATACTCCCGCAGATCTCTATACATCTTAGTACTGCCAGGATGAACTAAAAACGGAGAACTATGAAATTCACATAACAACTCTCTCTTCAACTGTGAATCACAAGGCACACACAATCTCTTCCCAAATCTCAAAACACAATCATTATCAGTGTTGAATTTAGGAAACTTACCTTTCTGAACCAGCTCTACCTTTTTCTGCAACTCACTATCTTGCTTCTCTGCTTGCTTGATTCTGTCTGATAGAGAAGATTTCACTGATACCTGAAACACAAAAGAAGAACATCCTGCAGCAACAACTTCTATGCCAAAGTTCATCAAATCCTTAACCAAAGGATCACGTTCCAAACTCAACATTGCTAATGAAGCATTACTTTTTCGACTCAATGAATCAGTAACTTTATTTGCTTTTCCAGGATGGTAATGAATTGTACAATCATAATCCTTGATTAATTCTAGCCATCTCCTATGTCTCATGTTCAATTACTTCTGAGTGAATATATACATTAAACTTTTGTGATCAGTATATATTTCACACTTTACTCCATACAAGTGATGCCTCCAAATTTTTAAAGCGAAAACAACTGCAGCTAATTCCAAATCATGTGTAAGTTAATTTACCTCATGAGTTTTCAACTGTCGTGAAGCGTAAGCAATTACCTGATCATTATGCATTAGGACACAACCAAGTCCTTTCAATGAATCATCACTGTATATAACAAACTCACCATTCCTGGAAGGTAGTGCCAAAACCGGAGCATTCACCAATCTTCTTTTCAATTCCTGAAAACAATCATCACATTATTGTGTCCAGATAAACTTAACACCCATCCGAGTTAGCTTAGTCATTGGACTAGATAACCGTGAAAAATTTCTAACAAACCTTCAGTAATAGCCTGCCAAACCAAGGAAACTACGAACCTCTGTTACATTTGTGGGTCTTGACCATTCTTCAACAACCTTTTTTTTGCAGGATCAACAGTTATCCCATCTTTAGAAACAATATGACCAAGGAAAGAAATTTTTTGCAACCAAAACTCACACTTTCTGAATTTCCCACACAATTTCATTTCTTTTAAGGTTTGCAAAATAACCCTTAAATGTCTTTCATGCTCCTCTTTACTTTTAGAAAACACCAAAATATCATCAATGAAAACCACCACAAACTTATCCAATAACTCATGGAAAATTCTATTCATTAAGTGCATGAATACAGTAGGTGCATTGGTTAGCCCAAAAGGCATTACTAAAAATTCATAATGGCCATATCTTGTAAGAAACGCAGTCTTTGGAATGTCTACTTCTTTTACCTTTAGCTGATGGTACCCCGATCTCAGATCAATCTTTGAAAAAAAACTGAGCTCCCTGGAGCTGATCAATCAAATCGTCGATATGAGGCAAAGGATATTTGTTCTTAATAGTGATGTTATTCAAGGATCTATAATCAATGAAAAGTCTCATAGAACCATCTTTCTTTTTAACAAATAAAACAGGAACACCCCATGTTGATGTGCTTGGTCGAATGAAACCTTTCTCTAATAAATCTTGCAATTTCTCCTTCAACTCTAAAAGTTCAATTTGAGCCATTCGATAAGGGGGTTTTGAAATTGACTTATCATCAGGAAATAAGTCAATAGTAAACTCAACTTCCTGATCTGGTATTATTCTAGGCAACTCGTTAGGAAAAAACATCAGGATACTCATTTAACACTGGCACATCATTAATCTGAACAGTTCCTTTGTTTTCAATGTTGTGTGCAAGGTAACATTCATTTCCATCATTTACAAGTTTCTCGGCCTCTTGATATGTTATCAATATTAAGGGCTCATTCTTGTACACAAACTGAAAGTCTTTCTGAAAAGACACTTCTTTAGCTCTACAGTCAATCTTAGCATGGTAAATAGAGAGCCAATCCATACTCAGGATAACATCAAACTCTACTAGAGGTAAAACAATAAGGTTCGCAAGTAGGTTCTTTCCACAGATAAGGAAAGGAAGATTATTATAAATTCTTTTTGCCTCAACATTTCCCCCATGTGTTTTTACCAAAAGTTCAGGAGTCATTTATTGAGATGGTATTCCCATTTTACTAGAAATGTTTTCAGAGATAATAGAATGTGTAGAACCCGAATCAAACAACACACTGGCATAATCTGAAAAAACAAACAAAGTACCTGATACAACTTCATTTGATGGCCCGACATCTGCTGAAGTAGTTTCAAAGGATTTCACCACCCCTTTCTGTTTGTAGTCTAACTGCTTCCCATCACTCGATCTCTTTGTTGGACACTCGTTTTCATAGTGACCCATCTCATTGAACTTAAAACATTTCACTAACTGTAAATCAAATTTGAACTTACCATCACCTTGATCTTTTTCAGTGCAATCACGAGCCATATGTCCCATCTTACAACATCGATAGCACTTTCCAGAATTCAGAAGACATTTCCCGGCACGCCTTTTACCAGATTTATCACAATCTGGAAACTTAGATTTCTTACCATCAGACTTTTTTGAAGAATTATTCCCTTTCTCCTGCCACCTCAGTCTCTTCTTCTGTTGGTTGTTATAGAAAACATGATCATCGACAAACTCCATTTCCACATTCTCAGCACATCGAACAAGCTTTTCATAACTTTTAAACTCACGAGAAGCTAATGCCCTTCGATATTTTGTCTTTAATCCTGAGTAAAAATGATTGATTTTACTATCAAGGTCTCGGATAAAATTTGGAGCATACCTTTCCAATCGAGTGAACCTTTCTTCATAGGCATCCACTGAGTCTTCCTCTTGCCTCAATTCCAATAATTTCTTTTCCATCCTAAGTCGAACAGCCTTAGGAAAATACTTCTCAAGAAACATACCTTTGAATTCATCCCAGTCGAGAGTATCAATCTCATCAGTGTCCCTAATATTTCTAACCATCGACCTCCACTGATCTACTTCACCCTCCAAATGGTAAATAGAAAGACTAACCTTTTGATTGTCTGAACCCCCCTTGAAATCAAAAATCTTCTCTAGTTCTTTAATCCACCCTTCAGCTTGCACAGGGTCATATGATCCTCTGAATAATGGGGGATGTTGCCTCATGAAATGTTCCACCACTGACATGTTCCTCTGCGGTTGATCTGGCTGATCTCATGAATGGATACCACCACCATTTATTGCTTGAGTCAACTATGCCATTACTGCAACAAACTGTTCAGTTCCAATTCCGACAATCTCAGGATGCTGATTCGGAAGGTTATTTCCTTCTGTATGCCTTCCTAGCACTGCTTCCATGTTTCCTCTGCGGAAAACCATTCTGAACAAACATGTCTTAGAAGAAGCAACATGGTAAAATTCAAATTCTATATAATTTAAAAAAAATATTTTTGGATAATCATTTAATAGAACTCTAACTCATAATGTTATCTAAACCGACATCTGATACAAACTATAAGGCCCCAGCCTTAAACCATACTTAATCTTGAGTTATTACAAGATTACACCTCGAGGATCTTTTCAGGTTTAGAGTTTTAGATAATTAGAACATAAAACTTTCATTACATTCCACATTTAAACAATGTGGTTACATAAAAGATAGTATTCATTTTTCCCATCAACGGAAACATATTTAAAATAAAACATGGATTCTTTCATGAAACTTCCGTGACACTATCATAATATCATTTACCTTTCCATTGGCCTATAAAAAACATTTCAAAAAAACGTGGGATGAGCATAAAAAGCACAGTATGGGTTATAAAAATATGGAAAGGAAACATAAGCTCATATATACATAAGAATGAAATCATACTCTACCCATAAAACATAAGCACTTTAACATACCTCATCAAATCATGAATAAATCATAGAAATCATAAGACATAAAGGTAACTTGAGGCATTCATAAAATTATTACGTATGGAGTAACCCTCTTGGTTACGTTTGGAATACCCATCACAGTATATTACCAAAATCTCTTTAGAGAAACATTAAAGTTTCACTCCTTTGCATTACCCAATGCATTGGAGAGCTATATCGGGCTCACCCGCCATTAGTTTATCACGGAACCACCCATCTTCATAATAATTCCCAAGAACCTCCACATAATCGTATCACATAAAACATGTATAAAGGAAACATAAAATTTCCACCTTTAAATCAAAAGATATCAATACAACACATTGATATAAAAACATTATGAAAACCATTTTCAATACCAAAATAAATGAAAAGTAAAACATGGTATTTATTTTTCTTTTAAAAAAAGTATGGCTTGTAGAGGAAGCCGAAACTCATTTAATGGTCACAGCGGTGGAGAAGTCATTGTTGCTGCATACGTACAAAAAAAACATTCCCTTTTTTCGTTTAGTAAATGCTTCGTATAAAAAATATTCCTTTTGAATAAACGTAAAAGTCAAAGGTGTTTATACACCGTATAAAATAAGGTTGTGTATATAACAAAATGTGCCTCAATGAAAGGAGATTAGGACGAAGTCCCATACCTCGGGTCTGACTTGACACAGTCATTCCTTAATCTCCTGAATAATAAACATGAGTTAATTTCTACTTGATTAAGAAACTTTTTCAAGTTCATTATTCCTTTTATATCACTTATTTCCAGGTCATGAACACTATGTAATTCTTTAAGTTAATAACAGTCGTTTTAACAATCATTGGTACTTGAGTAAAAAATAAACCCTTTATAATTACAAATTTTTCATGTATCCATTATATCCAGAATGGTATTCATGATTTAGATATCATATATATATCATATATATCTAGTACATGCATGAATTTATAATATTACATAACATTTAGAGGTAAGAAATGAAATGCACCGTTCATGGAGACGGTAAGCCGTACGTATGCATGAACGCTACTTTCATTTCTATTTCGTATTTTATAAAATGGAATCATAATTATATAAAGGTATATTATAATTCTAGTGTAATATAATATATAATATCATAACTCCATCCTTTATATGTCCCACATATGGTATTAACGAATCAAATCACTTTGAGGGGGCGGTAGTCCGCACTTCCTTAAATGAAGATATCTCGTTTACCAATAATGGAAACCATAAAGGTATGCCCAAAATGAAAAATACAGAAGCTTAAGGAAAACATAAACATATTATATATCATATATAAATATAGTGTCATCTTAATTTCCAACTTTGAAGGTGTTAAAAGAATTTTGAACAATCATCGTTTCGGGAGGCATAAATTCACCATCCACAGAAACAGTATGTCCTTTAACCATTAGATGTAGGTGTGTGTAAGTGTAGATTGAATAATTCTTATAACAACATCCTAGTATATTGAAGATACTGGATTTGTTACAAAATAAATTAATAAAAAGAGTTTAGGTGGTTGGAGAAGTAAAATAAAACAAAAGGACTCAAGTGAAGACATTACCTTAAAATCGGGTAACTCCCTTTGGTTTGAGCTCAAAGGCTTCCTTGGGAAGACTTCTGCCAAAGGTGAGGCTTCAAGGAGTAAGATAGGGATGTGGAGAGACAAAATGGGTAGGGTTTGGCCGATCCAAAGTCGTTGTAAGTGTGGGTAAGGAGGTAGAGGTGGGGGCCTTTTATAAGAGGAGAGGAGGGGCACTGTTGGAAAGTAAAGAAAAGATACTTTATTTTAAAATGAGTTTCGGATTCAAAATGTCCCAAATTGTTATAATTCTAGGGTAAGGTTATAAGGGTTCTAAATCCACCCATCCAATAGGTTTTGGACATGTTTAGGTCATAGATTTTACATTATCGTATCGTTTTATTTAAATCCTTTATTAATGAGGTAATCGCTGCATCATCATGATGTCATAAATAATTTTATTTAATTAATGTCTAAAAATTATAAAAAAATATCATGATGTAGGAAGTCTATTTAGATTTTTAATGATAATTTATAGTAAAAATATGACTTGCATAACCCCATTTAAAAATTGGTTTTAGTAAAACATCTCATGTTTGTGTCATTTTTACTTTAACATTAAATAAAACGTTATTTATGTCATTTCCCAACCAAAGTGGCTCCATGGGGTCCCCAAGTTGACCCATGGCTTGTCTCGGTCGGCCATGACACATCCAATAAGGGTAGAACATGTGTCTAGGTATCTTCATTTTATTATAACATTATTTTTAACTTAAACTACACTAATTACCTCTAATCGCGATTAAGAACTTAAAAGTTACTATTCACCAAATAATTATTTTAATCTCATTAAACCACATTTTATGTATTAATTAAAACCATGTATGTCATGTTTTTTAAAATCAAATCACAGAAGTGGAAAAGTTTCATTTAAACGAAAAATCAGTTTCTTTAACTACCACTTAGTGGTTTCACTATTCATCAAAAATTGATGTTTTTTAGAAAAATACCAAAACTTCACCCTAAGATAAATTTGATATTATGAATTCAAAAATTATGTCTATTTTACAAAATTCAAAACATATAAGATGCATTAATTAATTTATTAATTAATTCCCGTTGTCATGACAAATAGCGTGTTTTTATGAAACAATAAGTATCAAAAGATTGACACTAGTTTAAGTCCAATTTCAAAGTGAAATTGATTCCATTGACCACCATTGGATTAAATGGTAAAAATATATTATAATTTCACTTTAAATCAAATTCAAAATATAATCTATTTATATAAATAAATTATATTAAAAAGAGGGTTTGAATTAAAATACAACATTTTTCACTATTCATTAAAAATGAACTTTATCGGAAAAATACCAAAAATTCACACAAAGTAAATTGTGATGTCCCAATCATAAAGAATAAGTTTATTTTGACAAACATAGCTTCTAAAATTGTCAAAATATATATTTAAAAATGGTTTTCCATCAAAATGTAGGAAAACAATCTTTTAAAAATATTAATGTATTACATGCTTAATATTGGATTTATTTTTATTCTACGTCTCTAAAACACTATCTAATTCATTAATAGACATAGAAAAAAATATCTAATATTCATTACTTACATGGGATGTTACAGGTTCCACAGACAACCTAAATCCTACTAGAACACCTATTTCTTAGGGGAATTATTACGAATATTTGAGTGATCATATGAAGACATTCATTATCAATACTAGAGTAGACAATTTTGTCATGATTACTGGAGGATATAAAATCCCTGAAAGTAAGAAAGTACTTTCACCAACCTAGAAACACATGAATATCAACTGAATTATATGGTATGCAATACATTGATTTATTCCATGAATAGAAATATATATATCCAAATTTCATCTTGTGAAGAAGTAAATTGTATATGGAATAAGCTTAAAGATACACACTTTGGAACTTCCAATGTCATTGAAACTAGAAGATCCATTCTCATAGCGGAATATCATGGTTTTTTCATTCCTTATGGAGAACCCATAGGTAAGGTAAAACAATGATTTATGACTATTGTTAATAGTTTAAAATATATGGGTGAGAAAGGATTAGATGATAGAGCTCATGTAGACAGGATCATAGACATCATTCCCAATGAGTGGGAATCCAAGAGAACTGTTATTGATGAGAATATAAAGGTTACTAAGATTTCTCTTGTTGATCTTTTTGGAACTCTTCTTCAACATTAAACTTGAATAAAGAGAGATGCTGATAATGTTAAGAAGCAGAATGGGAGTGTCAGTGTTGCTATTACAAAAAATTCAAATCATATGAAATCCATGACTCATGAGAGAGTTACTAGATCTAAATCTAATAATGTTATTATAAAATCCAAATCTAGTAGAAGTGAATCTTTGGAAAATGATGTAGCCAATATTTCTTAAAGGATGAACAAGAATTTTGGACAGAAGAACTTTTAATCCAGATACAAGAAGAAAGAATGGAAAGATAAGAATGATTTAGAAGTCACATGTTATGAATGAAAAAGAGATAGACATATAATTCTTGATTTTCCAATGCTTAAAATAAAGGAATGAAAAGAGAAGAATTCTGAGATAAATTGAGATCAGTACTAAAAAGATAATGCCAAGATTGTCTTGAAAGATAATGACACCTGGAGTGCTAGTGGAGGAGACTCTTCTGAAGAATCATCAGATTATGAATCTTGTAGACATAAGAATCTTGTCTAATAGCCAGAAAACCTATTGAAAATAATTCCTTAATGGCTAAGGTACACATTGCTGAATCAATGACCAATGTATCATTAAATGCTAATTTTATTGAAGGTAAATATTATGAATCTTTAGATGAAGAACCTTCTTATGATGAGGATAATACATTATATGACTGTGAAGAAGTTTCTAGGTTTGCTAAGCTTCTTAAGAATAAAAATTTTGAATTAAAAAAAAATCTTGATAAGGAAAATTATAGGATTTTCATACTTACTGAAGAAATATCATATCTATATAAATATCTTGATAAGAATATTTTTGGTTTAGAAAATACTTAAAAAAACCTTGGGGAAGTAAATTCGGAGAGTAATAAACTATCTAAGGATGTAGAAAAAGAAATTTCTAAGAAAATTGTTTTTGACCTTAAAACTTATTCTAAAGAAAATGTTTTAAAATATAAGAACATAGTTATTAAACAAAAATCAGAAATACATTCTTTTAGTAAGTGTTTGTGAGACTTCACCTTATTGAAGAAATATTTGATAAGATGTATTCTAAAATCCGACCGCTAAAGAATAAATGTGGATTTTTTTATACTAGTTCTAAACTGATTTTTTGTAACAATTATTTTGATCCTAAAAGTGCTCCATTCTACACTACGTGTAATTGTGGTGGACACTAAGAAAAAAAATTTAATTAAATAAAACCCAGTCTTTAGGTTTTCATAAAGCCTATTTTTCTAAGAAAATGAGGGTGCCTAAAATTTTGCTTTCAGAAATTTCATGATCCAAAAAAGTTTGGATTCAGAAAGTCTAAAATTATTATTTTTAATAAAATAAGGAATGTTCCAAAAGAAATACATGGAACATGGATAGTGGATGTTTTCGACGTATGACTGATAACAAAAACTACTTTGAAAATATTATCAAGATGAAAGGAGGAAAAGTAGCATTCAGAGATAATACTAAGGTAGAAATTATTGGTATATATATCATCGTTCTTCTTGGAAAAACATTTATTTC
The DNA here is from genome assembly GCA_963277665.1 of Viscum album. Taxonomy (NCBI): domain Eukaryota; kingdom Viridiplantae; phylum Streptophyta; class Magnoliopsida; order Santalales; family Viscaceae; genus Viscum; species Viscum album. Next base: position 1,047,236,870 of record OY728141.1, on the reverse strand, counting down.
AAATGTTTTATTTGTTAAGGGTCTTAAGAACAACCTCATTAGCATTAGTCAATTATGTGATGGAGGTTACCTTTTGAATTTTAGGAATGACAAGTGCATAGTACACAATTCAAAGGCATAGTTTATTTTTTGTGCCAATAAGTAAGAGAATGTTTACACACTAATTTTAGAAGATCATAGGTGCCTAGAACTACCATTACGTAGTGAAATGGAATATAATTCTTGGTTGTGTCATAGAAGGTTTGGTCACTGAAACATTAAGAAAATATTCAAAATCTCTTGGAAAATACTAGTTAAGTATATACCAGAGCATAGATTTGATTCTTCAAAAGGTTCTGGTACCTGTTAGTATGGAATGAAACATAAATCAAGTATTAAATCATTCATTGAAGTCTCAACCACTAATGCATTATAGTTAGTGCATATGGATCATATTGGTCCAACAAAAACTGGAATCATTAGAGGCAAAAATTATGAATTTTTTTTAGTTGATGATTACAATAGATTTACATGGGTCTATTTTGTACCAATGAAATCTACTGGTTTTTATTATTTCAAATATTTTAGAGCCCAATTTAAAAATGAGAAAAACATTCCTTTGATAACTATTCATAGTGATCATGGAGGAGAATTTCAAAATTCTGATTCCGAAAATTTTTGTAGTAGAAAAGGATTTACTGATAACTTCTCATCATAAAGAACACCTCAATAAAATGGTGTTATTGAATGAAGAAATATAATTATTCAAGAAATAACAAAAACCATATTGAGTGAGTATTATGTTGCCAAATATTATTGGGTTGAAGCTGTATGTACTACTTGAAATACTATAAATCGTGTTTCGATTAGACCTTTTCATAATAAAACTTCTTATGAGTTATGGAATGGTAGAAAACCTAGAATTTCCTACTTAAAAGTTTTTTGTTGCAAGGTATTCATTTTGAATACTAGAGATAATTTACACAAATTCACACCAAAATCTGATGAAGGAATTTTCTTAGGCTACTCCACAACTTCTAAGGTTTATAGGGTTTTAAATAAATACAGTTGTCTTGTTGAAGAAATTGTACATGTCAAATTTGATGAAACTAATCCATTTCTTTATAAACAACCCCAATATACATCTTCTGATGTGTATTCAAAAATTGGTTATCAACCTTTGTTAGAAGATCCTTCTGATAAGGAAAATGTCCAAGAAGATGTTTCTAAAGCATTTAACCCAGAATATTTCCTACCCTATGTTGACGAATGGGTTTTACAAAACCCAATCAGTTGTTTCTTAAGAATCATCCCAGTGATAGTATCATTGGTGATGTAAATATAACTATAAGTACTAGAAGTACCCTATGGAATGAAATAGAACATCTATAATTCCTTTCCCAATTAGAACCAAAAATCATTAAGGAATATTTAGGTAATAATGATTGGATAATATATATGGAAGATAAACTAAATGAATTTGAATGGAAAAAAGTCTGGACCTTGGTTGAATGATCTTAGGAATCTTCTGTTATTAGAGTAAAATGGGGATTCAGAAATAAGTGTGCTGAAAATGGAATCACAGAAAGAGATAAAGCTAGATTGGTTGCTAAAGGCTATAATCAACAAGAAGAAATAGACTATAAATAAACATATTCTCCAGTATCTAGACTTGAATATATTTGTATTCAACTTGCCTTTACAACATTCTTCAATTTCAATCTTTTTCAAATGGATGTGAAATGTTCTTTTCTTAAGGGGTTGGTTCAATATGATGTTTTTTCTAAACAACCTCCTAGTTTTGATGATCTAAAATATCTGGATCTTGTTTAGAAACATACCGAAGAATTATATGGACTTAAGCAAGCCCCTAGAGCTTGGTATGATATACTTACATGATTTTTCATCAGAGTAAATATGTCAAGGGAGATGAAGATCCAAATATTTTTATAAATAAAGATAAGAACAATGTTTTAATTGTTTAAATTTATGTTGATGACAATATATTTTGTTCATATCAACAATCTTTAACTGATTCCTTTGAGAATCTAATGAAATCTGAGTTTGAAATAAGTATGAAGGGGGAGTTAACATCTTTCCTTGGTTTTCAAATTTCCCAAAAACTAGGAGGAATCTATATATCCCAACATAAGTATATTAAATATCTTCATAAAAAGTATTCTTATGAAAATATTAAGATTATTAGTACTCCCATTGGAACCTCAAACACACTTGATCATGATGATGCTGGGAAACTAGTAAATCAAACGACTTTTAGAGGTATGATAGGATGTATACTTTAATTGAAAGCTAGTTGTACAGACTATATGTTTCCAGTATGGTTATGTGTTAGATATCAATCCAATCCCAGTCTGCCACTCTTTCAGCGATGTTGTTCAGTGTGGTAACCAGAAGTTGGGTTTAACTGATGATCCCTTGTTTGCTTTGCCAAGAAGAAGGCCAAAGAAGGATCACTCTTATCTTCCGCGACCGATGCGAACTAAATCAGCATCGAAACGAAACAATGAGGTGATTGTGGTCTTTAAAAAGTGTAGTGTGGTCATGAATTCATCCCCAGATCACCCCATTCTTGATATTCTTAGATGTCGAGTCCAAAGTGCAAGCTATTGGAGGTCTTCTGATTGGAAATATGCTATTGAGGAAGATGGATCTTACATAGGGTGCAAAGATGAATTTGGCTACTATGATACGTAAGATTCACTTGTTTTGGTTGGGTTGTATGTTGGGGTACCTAAAACCTTTAACCGGCTATTAAAATGAAAAAAAATGATTTGCAGTCGATTACCCTCATATAGATTTAAATACATTAAACAGATGTTAGGAAGGATAACCATAAGGTAATCTTTGATGTTAATTTTATTTTGAAACCAATCTCCTTATAGTAATAAACTCATTTTTATAGGGGGAGTACATTTTCTTGTTAGTTAGATCAGAATCATTCGTAATGAAAATTTTCGTAGTTAGATTTTGCAAATCTTTCGTAATGGAAATTTTCATCGTCAGATTTTTCAAATCTTTTATAATGTAAATTTTTGTAGTCATATTTTTCAAATCATTCTTAATGAAAATATTTGTAGTCATATTTTTCAAAACCTTCGTTATGGAAATTTTGGTAGTCTAAATTTTTTAATAGTCTAATTTTTTTGTAGTATTAAAACGTTTGTAATGAATATTTTCATACTTAAATGTTTTATAATGGATTTTTTCAATTTAAATTTTGTTTTCTGTAATCAAAATTTCCAGAATCTAAATTTCTTCAAGAAGAATTTTCCACCCTACTAATAATGCTCCTAGAAATCTGAAGGGTATGTTTCCTTTCCTGAGTTTTTGTAATCATCCTTTACTTGTTAGTTTTTTTAATTTTTTTATTTTATTCAGATTCCCTTTTTCTTAAATACAATTTTTTTTCTTAAAAAACTAAAAATAGAGGATTCTAAAATTTTTTCCATGTAGCTATAATATCAACCATTAGATCTGATTAGAAGGATTTTCAGCCATTGGATTAAGTTTAGAAGATGAATCATCACATAAAATTCCTATATAAAGGACCCCCTGATGGTTTTCCCAAATCAAATCTCATGCTCTCGCGTGTTAATGTCCTGCCCTTATACATAAGCTCATTCTAGATTTTCAAGGGTTTCTCAATTCTGAATGAATGTTGAAGAATATTTTCATAAAGACATGTCAACTGTCAGGCCTATCTCAGAGTGGTAGGTCTATAGAGAAAGGTTGGTGCATCCGAACATCTTTACTAATTATGATTATATCATCTCGAAGAACGTTATGTTGAATGGATGGGAGGATGTTTTGATATCAAATCTAGGTGCTCAATATTTAGTATATCTGGACTTTCTAGTTGAATTTTATAAATCATTCTGTTTCTTCAAGGAAGAAGGTAGTAAAAAGATTACAATCAAGATCTATGGAAGGACTTATTATCTTTCATATACTAAGGTTGCTAATTTGGTTGGTATTCCATATAAAGGGGAAGCTGTGTTCTGTTATCATAAGTTGCCATATTTCAAAGGAAGTTTTGTTATGGAGAATAATATGGAATGTATTGGACTCTCTGATGTAAAGAATCTGATGATTTCCCCCATTTCTACAAATCATCAGATACTCGAATTATGGGTTCAAGGATTCATCATTATGAGAAAAGGGGACAAGGACACATTGAAGAAGAGTGACATGTATATGTTGGATTTCATGGTGTACCAAAGGAAAATCAATCTGGTTAATCATGTTCTCATTAAAATTAAGAATATTTTGAATGGAAACTTAAAGGATCATATAATCATGTATCCATCCATTCTCTCAAAGTTAATTGTTTGGTGCTTAGAATCTTTTAAAAAAATTTGCATCTTGAAGCCAATGAATTGAAAATTAATGCTGGTCGGTGATGATACCCTGAAGAGGATGAACATTGGTTTTTCTACAGACACTGGATAATTTTATAACCTACCAGAGGGAGAAGCTGAAGCCATTTTGATTAAACCAAATGTGGTTAAACCTTCAAAAAAGGGAAAAGGAAGAGGATGTTGAAGGAAATAGTAGTGGAGGAAAAAACATTTGATCCTAAGGAAATCCAATCCGCACCTCCAAAGACTAAGAATACCAGGATGAGGTAGTTTCTAAGTGGAGGGAAGATAAGAAGAATAGGATATAAGGGGAGCCCAAGAATGGTCTAGACCCTGCTGAAGAAAAATATTTGAAGGATAAGACAACTAAGTATCTATAAATTGAAGAAAAAAAAGAATCAAATGAATAAAATGACTAAAGCAGAGATTGTGCAATCCCTTTTAAACGATACTGAGAAAGCTTCAGATAAAATTTCGGTACTAGATTCATTCATGACAGAATCTTTACCTGAAACTCCAGGGAAGATATTTGTGACTCTGAAAAAATTAAAAGAATAAAATGAAGTAGAATAAGTTGAAGAAGAATTAGAATGAAGAGGTGACACCACACAGTTTATTATGCAAGTAGATGATTTCCATGAGAAAGAAAACCCATTCGTGAAGCTCTCAATCTGAACTTCTGAAGAAGAATATTCAAATCTAGCTACACCTAAGAAAGATGAGGAAGGAGAAATTGACAAGCATGATGAAGAAGTAAATAATATGTCTAACTTAGAATGTTATAATCATCATTTCATACACCAAGAGGATGTTGAGGTAGGAGTTCATAAAGAAGATATAGATGAAGATAAAATTGTTCAACTATCGGAAAATGTACATAAATCTCCAAATGAGGAAGCCATTCTGAAATCCGATAGTGGTAAACAGGTGGTTGTTGATACTCCTACTAAATTTTTTGTAATGATGATGTCAGCTGGTGGATCTTCAAAGTGGAAACATGCTGAACTAGAGAAATAGACATCACCTAGCAATGTTTTAGATTCAGAATCAACATCCCTTGGATATGATTTTGTGGTTTAGTCTTTTAAAAAGCTTATTGGGACCATTCCGATTTTTCCAAGCATTGACTCGAGATGTGAGATTCTTCAACACACCATGAACCAGAAATCAGATTCAGCATCCATGGTGATGGATAAGTGTGTCAAAGTTGATGCTAATTTCAAAAATTTCATCATTAACTCTGATACCCACAAAAGGAATTGTAAGAAAATGGTTAGCATGTCAAAGAAGACAGTTAATGATATGAGAGATCATGATGAGTTCCAAGATAGTTTCAAGGAGGAATTTGACATTAAATATGGTAAGATCAGGAATACCACTAGCATTTTTGAAGAAAAGTGGACACTGGAATGGAATTTTCCGAGTCATGAAGTGAACGATTTGAATGAGAAACATTATTTAGTGGGTTAAAGATGGATGAGAGAAAGAGATCTTCAGATTAAGACAGAATAAAATCTTTTCATGTAGGAAGACGTCCTGAAAGCTCAGGCAGAGGCTCTTAAGGCTCAGGATGATAGAATAAATGCTTTAGAGAAGAAAGTTGAGGATCAGGATCAGATACTTAAGCGAGCAGAGGAATACCACAAGGAGCTTAAGAAGATTAAAACAACAGTGAATAAGCTGATTCCCAAGGTAAAGGATGGTTAACTTTGTTTAAATATGATCTTTTGTTGTGTTTTCCTTGTTGTACAAAATTCTCTAATATTAATGATTTTTTATTACTTGTATTTTCTATGTTTTTTACTAATATTTCAAGTACCATATTTACTATTCCACTCCATTTATTTCTTTTTGAAAATCAAAAAGTTTGATAAAGGAAAAATAATTTTATATAATGAAGATATTTCACTATGTAAGGGGGGGTTCATCTAAGGGGAGTTCTTATACTAGACGATTTTCGTATGCAATAAAATGCTACGTCTAATTCAAAAATTCAAAAATATGATCCTTAATGTTCCAAATCCTATGTCGGAGTTAGTCTTATTCATCTTTCCCCATGTGATAAGGGATATATTTTTTATTTTACTAGTCTAGAAAAATATTGTCAAATCCTAATATTCTTTTTTGTAAGGATTTTTCTGCTTTCTAAAATGGGGGAGATTGTCGAGTCTATAAGGTTTCCTTTTGACTTTTCCATTCCTTCATTATTGGGTAGTTTGGTGAGTCAATAAGGTTTCTTTAGGACATTACAAATTCTTCATGTTTTGAAAATCACAAACACCTCATCATAAGGAAAATTTCATTTACCCTATGTTTTAATTTCATAAGGAAAATTTGCTTCCCCATGGAAATTTACCATTACCGTGTTTTTCATTGTTCATTTTGTCTATGTATAAAATTCAGATTCATATCCAAAACCGTGAAATAATATATATACATAGATATAAAGAATTATTTCTTCCGGATACGAATTTAGGTTCTGAACTCTCTAAGTTCAGACTCTGAACACTTCTGAGTTCTGACTTGGAGTTCTCTGAATTCAGACTCCGAACTCTTATGAGTGATGACTACGAGTTCTATGAATTCTGACTCCATGAAATTCTAAGTTATAACTCTCAATTCTATGAATTCAAACTCCAAACTCTTCTGAGTTATAACTCTGAGTTGTCTGAATTAAGACTCCAAACTCTTCTGAGTTCTAACTTTGAGTTCTCTGAATTCAGACTCTGAACTCTTCTGAGTTCTGACTTTGAATTATCTGAATTCTAGACTCCAAACTCTTATGAGTTCTGAATCCGAGTTCCTTGAATTTTAACACGGAACAATTATGAGTTCAGGTTCCATGTTCTCTGAAATGAGACACCAAAATTTTATGAGTTTAGGTTCTGAGTTCCTTTAATTCAGACTCTGAACTTCTATGAGTTCAGGTATCGAATTCTATAGAATTATAACTCCGAATTCATTTGATAAACACAATCCAAATATCCATGCATTATTGACTCTAACTTGTTTTTCGGAAGACTCCAAACGTTTATTTTTTTCTTACACTCCAAAAAATTAATTTGTTCAATGAATCATATTTTTTCTTACACATGTTTTGTTTATAAAATGATGTCGTGCATTCAGTTACTAACTAACCATTATTTGAGTGAAATTTGTACAGGTCCCTCAAAATTTCTATGAAAAATATGACCGTTGGAGGAGGGAGCCAACCTTTGAAGCCGAGCCTGTAAATACAATCTCATTTGAAAGAGCTCAATACTTTTTGAGAATGGTTCTATGACTCTAGAGGTTACATACTGTTGATGTGATTTCTGGAGAGAGACTCTCATGCTTAGTGTGTACTGAACTTCTTATTCATAATTTCATCGTGTGACTCTGAATGATTCAGAGTACATTCAAGGGCTTCTGGGGATAGGAAGTTAGAGGTTCCGACAACCTTAAAGCTTGAGGACTTCCTTTCTGAGGAAGAGATAGGTGCTGACAATCATGAAGTTGAGGGCATGTGTGGATAGCAAGACAGAATCTGATCTTCGTATCAAGTTCTTACCTTGGTGTGGGTAAGACACACTTTCTTCAAAGTATAAATCAAGGGACCTTTATCCATGTTTGTTTGATACCTATCTCTTTGGGTTAAAAGATTCATTACATGTTAATTGTTTGTTTCAAGTTTTCCACTACATTTTGATTGTTGAGGAAAGTATAACTTTGTTATACTTCGTTTCATTTTTACACACTGATATAGTGATATTATAGATACATTAATCTATAATCATTATCTTTTGTAAACTATTGTTATGTTTCATTTCCGGATTAACTTTTTCTAGAATTTCATTCTCAGAATCTCATTTCTGGAATCAATCAAGTTTGTAGAACTAGAGTTTTTGTGAATTTACCATGTTTAACATTGTTAAAAAATATAAAGGTTTCTAACCAACTTTAAAATTTCCTAATGAATTTTTAATGTATACAATTCTCCCACCTCTTTTTTATTGAGCATCATTAGATACTACTATTTGTATCTTCATTCATTATTTCAATCCTACATATGAATGGGTATAAAATTAAATTAAATGACTCTCCATATAGATACCAATAAATTATGTATAAGATATTTACATAATATTGATAATTGTTTTTGGTTTGAGTCATTAATTTACCTTATTAATCAATGTAAGCAATTAAGGTTAACCCCCTGAATAAATAGAAGAAAATATATATTGATCATAGATGAAGGACATTTGGAAAAATATTATTATTAACTAAATATGCTTAGCTAGAAACGGTTTTGATGCACTACACCTATATTAGAGAAGGACATTTCCTAAAAATTTCAAGAGAAGTAATTCTATTGGTTTAATTTTGACACCTTCCAAGATCAACTATAAGTTATATCAAACATAAATGACATAAATAAACATAAATTCCGAATTTTAGAAAAATACATTGCAAATTATAAATGCATGATATACTTGGAAGTAATTTTAATATATTCTATTATAAAAAAGGAGAAAATTAATTTCCTTTTGAAACAATTAATATTTTGTGAGAATGATTCTTATTGGATAATAAACGTGGTGGATTTATACATTAAAATGAAGATATTAAAACATACTATTTTTTTTAAAGAAACCATATCAAAAAAATTAAATTTATTTTCTATTAAAATAATATCAATGAAATTGAAGATATTTTAGAATTTTAAATTTAAATTTTTTAATTAAATATAAGGACATCCAAAAAAATTGGATTCAAATATAAATTATAGACACAAAAATAAATATTCATTTTATACTTTTAAAATAATCTTTTTTAAAACCATGTCATTTTAAAATATTATAAAATATTTAATTTAAATTAAGGTAAGGTTAAATTAAATCTCACCAATGATAACTATATGTGGATAAAATTATTGTTATATATACTAGGTTGATTACATCTACCACTACAGAACACAATGCAAGAAAGAAAATTGTTGTAAATCATAGTCCCATGGACTAGACCCCACGACATGCCCCTCACTCCCAAACCCTTACCACCCCACCACCAACGATTGGGAAGATAATATTATTTTAATATTAAATAGAAATATTATAAAAATTCCTTAGATAGGTTACCAATTTTAAGATATAAAAATTTTAAAATAAATTTGGTAGATTAAACACTATGGATTTAGTAAAATTTTAATATAATCACATGAAAGTGAAATATCATTAAATTAATATATATATACCATGATTATAATAAAATTAATCATAATATATGCCAAAATGATAGTATATACACTATATAAATGTAAATTATTTCTTATCAAGAAGTATATACTCTGAAAATGAAATAGAGGCCACGAAAACATTTCAATTAATAGAATAATTATGGTTCAAAACATTTGAAAAAGAATTTATATTGAATAATTTTCAATCCCTTAAAAAAATATTATTATTATATAATATTTTTTCATTATGTATATTGTATCCTACTTGGAACAATATTGCCCAATAAGAATGTTCAAAACATAATAGAAGACAATTGAGTTCGCATAAATTCATATAGTTCTTGTAATATTTTATTCAAATCTTCAAGATAGAAAGTAAAAGAAACAAATAATTTAATTTAATTAAATATATTAGATTCATGGTTGAAAAATATTAATGATTAAATATCTACACCATTCCATGGAAAACATGGAGTTTAATAGAAAATATATCTCATGGGGTAAAAATTCGTATAAGAATCCTATAACGTGTTCAACATTCATTTTGTTCATGTGCGCAACATCAATAAAAATCATATTAAATTTATGAAATAATATCATAGTAATCTTATTTATATTAGTTTAATATTCCAAGAACCTTTTATTATTATATTAAATTATATATTTTTTAATTATGTTTGTTATTTGATGTGGTTCAGTTAATTTCTAGGTAACTGTTTTTTTATGACCATAAACAGTAGTGGTGTGGAATAAATTTATAATTTTATGAAAATTATGACTAAATTTACATTATTAGTCTTTTTTTTAAATAATTATTTATATTCAGTTTTATAAATTGATCTTATATCAGGAATTATAATCTAATATGTCCATTTTATGTCATTTAGTTTACTATGAATATTTATTGATAATATATAATGTATAATATTAAATATTTTCATTATATAATATAAATATCATCATAAAAATATTTTTTACCATTATTTTTTTGTTAATTCAATTCATGTTAGATGGTAGTAGAAAATATATCATGTGGCTTGATAGTGATGGTAGTCCACACAAGAAGATGATCGATGTTCATTTGTTTTTCAAAGAATATTGTAAGAACTAAATAAGGTATATTAAAATAATATAATAACACCAACGCATAATCATGAAACTTGTTTTAGTATATTACCTTGGTTATGGTAGTTTTTGAATATAATTATTAAGGAATAAATGTTCAGGACAATGTAATACTCCCTTTGGGCCTTTGAACATTACCTTGAAAGTATCGATAAAAATGAAGTATTTAGGATATATTATGGGGACTATGGGATTTATATAATGATATTGACTTATTGGATAGTAAAATTTTGTTATTGTTATTGAAATTTTGAGGGGGAAGTCTCAGATTTAAATTGTGGAATTAAACACCTTTTATAAGTGGATAAGATGGTACTATTGTGAACACCCATTATTTTCCAATAATAGAAATATAGTATTCAATGGTCAATGATTTTATAAGTCAAAAATATTGTATTTTTTGTTGATAAAATATCTTAAAATCCGTGACTATATATTTTACCACTTGTTTTAATCATGTTCCAACCCTTTTACTATAATATTTTTATAATTTAGTATTTTTTAACTTCTTTATTTTCTATTACCCATGTAGATTATATTTAACTAAACAATTTAAGGTAACACATATAAAAAATTTATATGTATCTAAAGATAAATTTAGTATCTATATAGTATTATTTAATTATTTATATTCTAAAATTAGGTTTTAACAGAAAACATTTAATATATATAGAAAAATTTTTATTGTCAAGTATTTCTTTTACCATTAAGTGTTCTTAATTTTATTTAATAATATCTTCCAATTAAATAAATGATAAAAAATTTGTATACATATGAAAACATAATATTAGAGTCATTATATAAAATAAATCATATTAATTTATCTTATATAAATTACACAACCTTAAGAAAACTTTTCATTGAAAATAACCATTTCATCATTTTTATGGTCCTTAACATTAATCGTAGTAATCATTAAATTATACCTAATATTATATTGACATTATAAAATATTGCGATCGTGTTAAATTAAAATATGAAATTAATATTTTTATATTCTATTTAAATTAGTTATTATAACCAATTCTTAATATAATCGAATAAAAATATTTTTTAGAGGAATCTGTTATTTATGATTGAAAATTTTTAAACAATGGTTTTATGAATTTATCATTTGTTCAGATGATTATTTTAATTTTCAAAAATATATTTTTAAATATATAATTATTAAATGAATTTAAATTTTTTCTTGTATTACGATAAAGTCAAAATAGTGACGATATTATAAAAAACAATATTATTCAACTATTCACTGGAAAAAATTCAACTAAAAATTATCCAAAATTTATAATAAGATAATATTAGAATATTAAATCAATTAAAGATCTAGATTTTTTTAAAAAAAAATCTAAAATTTATAAAAGTGACATGTAAATGGAAATACAATATATAATGTTATATCACTATCATTAAAAATTACATTTAAAAATTTAAAATATGTTTCTAGTTTTTTAATAAATATTTATAAATAATTAATTTTTTCATATTTTTTATTATAATTACATTTTACATATTATTATAAACTTTTAAATATGATCAATTTAATTTATTAACTTCATATAAAATATGAGTTTTCCTAATCGTTCATCGAAGCACGTCCTTTTAAAAAACTGATACAATAAAAATATTAATATATATGAATTTTAATATTTTATTATCATTTTTAATTAATAGTTATATTATTATTTTAATTATAATTTATGTTGTTAAATTTTAGCCACGAATTTCGTTAGATTAGTGTTTGGTTTGAAAGATGCCATTAAATATGTTATTAATTCAAAGTGTCCAAAATCATAGTTTGATAAAATGTGAAACTGGAAAAAGAAATTATGATATCATGTAAGTTTTTCTAGGTACTTTTTATTCCAGAAATAATGTTTGTATTATTTAAAAACACTTTGGAACTGGAACACGTATATATGGTTAGTGTTTTAGGTGGTTTGGTTGACACATGAGCACCATAAATTTATGGTTGATGTGCTCGTGTGTTATATTTTAGGCATGTTGGGGTGAATATATATGAGTATAATTCATATACATTAATTTCAAATATGTACACTTGATAATTAAACCAATTATAACATTGAGGCATTTCAGATTTCATACATGGTCATTAGACTAAACCCAAACCCACATTACTTGTATGGATCTCATCATATGTGGATAGAGTTTTTGTTTTCTTTTAGGGAGCAAGTATTTCTTCATGATAGAACAAAGATATAAGACCAGAAGATTTTTTAGGATGATGAAACAAATGTTGGGTTATCTTTAGTGGGTCATAGAACTATGTATTTATCTCAGTTATTAGTCATGTGCACTGGCCAGTATTCTTTACCTTTATATAGGATACGATTTTTATTGGCTACTTCCTTATTTTATAATGATATATTTGTAATTTTTCATTCACTAGATCTAATTAAATAATGATTTTGATTATTTCACCATTTTAAAAATTATTTCTTCATTATTAAAACATCCCATTGTTATGTTAATATTTCTACATCCAATATTTAAATGGTAATTCCCATAGAATTTGTTTTCATGGGAAAAGGTTATAGATGTTCCAAAAATTTAATTGGAAACTCAAGATACTATGAAATTAATCTTAATATTTTTGACATTTTCAAGATACATAATACATACTATACACAATTTATTTATGAATATAATGAGTTGGGAGGTGCATAATAATTGAGACTTCTCCTGATGATGTTTTCACATGGTTATCTCTAGTAGGAGAGATCATAATGACATACCAACCAATGGTAACATCACATGATTCAAGTGTACTTTTTGGTTACTATCATTGAAAATTTGTTTTATTCTCCCAATGCTTGATCGTTATATGCGTGTACCATTTTAATTTTTATATTGAAATATTCAAAAATTAATTATATTGATGTCATGGTGATGTATCTCATGTTGGGTGTGTCATGGTGGTTTGACATTGGTTGAATGGTCAAGATAAAAAAAAATCTAGTGATATGAGGAAGTTTTACCTCAAGACAAGTTGATCATGATGGTAGTACCATTATAATTCCTTATCCAAGGTAAATTATATATATGTCCAATTAGATCAATAAATAATACGGTATAGAATTATAAAGGAAAAAGTGTGTGTCTTCTATTATTAGAAGTCATAAAACAAATATATTGTAACGTGGTTAATGTTTCATAACCATACTAAATTGTTTTATATAATATTATTATTGAGGTATAAAAATGATAATCTGGTCATGAATATTATTCTAAAGATGATGTACTAAAAACCACTTAGACTATTGACATCATACCATTGACATTTTGGATGCAAGTTCCGAATCATATGAAAACTCCTGACATGAACATAAAAAACTAAATATTTTTTATATCATTTTATTAAGTGATATAAAATAATAATTAATATTAAATATTATCTAAAAAAATTATATAATTAAACAAAATTTATTTTTCATGATGATAATGATAGTATGTGACGATTCTAACTCAAGGTAAGATAATTCATTTTAAAAAACACTTTAAAATTTAACCCTTCAATTATGTATAAAAAAGGAAAAAAGAAATGTCTTTTATCATATAGGAATTGAATCTGAATTCCCATATTTATGATGATTTAGTGTCTGGAGTTTTCTATAAAAGTAAATAATTTTATTTTAATGTAAAAAAAATTCATTAATGAGTCCACAAGTTTGTAAATATGGAAATTGGTTTCAAAGTGGAAAAATTATTTTTCTTTTATGAACGATTAATGTGTTTATGATTATGATCTATTTATTGGGAATTTTGTAATATTATAGATCAATTTGTGATAAAATGAGGGTGGGTGACCCCAATACATCTCTTCAAAACATCGGGTAATGAGCTATATTTTATTCACCGGGTTTCTCCAAAGAGATTAAGTGAATATTATGTGGAGTGTATTCGATTTTTTAACATGAAGTTTAATACTTATGTATCCATGAGATATATAGTAAATCAAAGAGTGATACGGAATTGATGCAACATGTTAGCTTTATGATTTATGTTTCTATTTATTTTTATAGAAAACATATGATTTCTTGAGGTATGTTAAAGATATTATGTTTGATGGTTGAAAAGAAAATCTTTTTGGAAAATTTTCATGGATTTATAATTATTAATCTGATAAAAATTTTATTTATTTTCTTGTCGTTACTAATTTTTTCTCATTATCGATTTTAAAATGTTTTTCAAAATATTTTAGAGGAACATCTACAAGGATTATATTAAGGTGATATTTTTTATGATTTCCCATAAAGTTAAATCATGTTTTATTTCAAAAGGGTTTACATTTCTGGAAAAAATGTACAATTAGTATACATGTAACCATTTATGGTATGAGTTTACTTTTTAAAAGTTTTTAATAATTCCCAAAAACTCTAAACAGAAAATATCCCCCAATGTGAAATTTATGTCAAAAAAGCATGGATAAGTAATGTTTAAGGTCGTTCCGTTACAAATAACCAATATTTAATTTATTAAAATTGGGATTCTATTCCTTTTTTACTATGCATGATAAATATCACTATGTAGATATATAATTCATTCCTCTAGGGTTATCCATAACTTGTTATAAATCTTTCAATTATTAGTATTTATTAATATTCAATCCATAGTCTGAATTACTAATTATATATATATATGATGATAAATATTTTATTTTATTAATACAGTTCCATTTAATTATTCTTATACCTCATTAAATGGTCATTGATTCATTTTTTAGATACATGGAAACTCCTTGGGTGTTCTGCATAAATTAATATGTAATTTTCCAGACCTCTCTGAACAATTACTTTTTGAGAAGCTGACATATGATGTGTCATGGGATGTTAATGTGTCTCCTTTGAAAGCATTTCAAAATTACAAATTTTTCAAATTTTTTAATTGTGGCCCAACCTTGTGTTTACTAACTAGTGGCGACTCTTTGGTGGCAGCACACTGGTGGTGACTCAGTGGCAGTATCTAACAAAAATATTCTCACTGGTGGTGACTTGTTGTTGGTCGCTCGCTGGACTGACTCACTGGCGATCTCTCATCAAGTGGTTCCTAATCCAGCAATGTCTCTCTTTTTAGTTCCTCCCAATTGGTGGTAGGTTTTCCATCTGATTTTCATTTATCGAGAAGTGATTCTCCAAACTATAGATAAAGATGGGGCATCGTTGAGTGATGACTCGGAAAATAATTTCTCTTTGAATCATGAATCATAGAATAGTTGATTGTTGAGCGTTGTCTTTCCATGCAGTGGCTCTCCAAACACGGACTTGACAAGCATCTCCTCATGTAATTGGGGGTATTGAAGAGTTTTTCTACCTTACTACATGTTTACCCTTTTAATTGTTTTTATATAAAACAATTTCCAAGAAATAATTGTGAGGTATTGAGACCATTTCAATGTACATAAATTCAATCTTCAATTTCATAAGGGTCTGGGAGATTTTAATTGGTAAAAATGAGTTATCTTAAATAGATAACCCTTTAATGTTAAATCGAAAATATATCTAAATAGTTTCACTATTTACATATAGAAAATGGTTGAGATACCATTCCCCCCGTTACATTATTCTTTCATTCCATTGGTGTGAGATTCCATGAACCTTTCCTCTCATGGGTGTCTGGGGATCATGATTTTTCAATTGGATGTTGTTTCATTTGTGTTTCTCTTACTGCGTGTATGTTAGTATCATGGTGAAAGTAGGAAGTGGAACTTTTATTTTAATCTATTTAGTTTATCCTTTGTCTCTACCATAATTTGAATCATGATGGGTGTGTATATGAATGATTCCGTTAAAGACAAATTTGAATTCAGATTAATAAAGACAGTTGAATCAATTTAAGATCAATATATCAGGCAAATAAAAGTGATTCATTATCCTACTATGTTTTTTATTTCTATTGACATTTAAATATCTATGGGATAAATACCTACTAAAAATAATGACAGTTGGGGGTCCTTTCTTGAAAATTGAATGGTTTATTGAATTTAAGATGTTTGTTTTCTATTTAATGGTTGTAGGTGAACGATTTTAACCATGTATATTGGTTTAATAAATGGATTCTCTAAAGATCATAATATTTCTATGATAACCCCTTAATTAAAAAATATTATTTAGAGAAGTATTTCCTTGTTAAATATTTATATGTTTTTACTTGGTTTTTGTGGTGATGTGGTCGTGGGAACAATTTTTCATAGGGGTTTTGTTCTGTGAGTGGGCGAAACTAGATGTGGTATATTGGTATAAAAGGGATGTATATCTTGTTATGAGATGGGGATTGTTCTAGAAGAGATTATGGATTAGTAGGAATGTATTTTATGAATTATGGGAGTGTTTGGTATGGGTGTTTCTACATTAATAACATCTATTAATTTTAACCCCATAGTAGGAAGTCGTGGTATGACGTGTCTTTAATGTGATGTGGGTTAATTTATGATGGACATGGTTTTTTTTGTGATTAGTATTTGACAGGAAGTTATGGAAAGGATAAATGCACTGATTAATAAATAAATGAAATTGTTAATTGATTTTTTTTGCAAATAGGTATTGGGTTTTTAGCTTGAATTGTTTTCTTATGCATTTACAGGTAACAGTAATGTTTTCAGTGTTGTGAAATGGTTTCTTTTTTTAACCCATCGGATGGACTTAGGTTCCCTTATATAAATATATGTATACACTATATATTCATTTGTTCCAATTCTCACCACACTCACATTGTGTACTATGTCTTAAACACACCCATTTTTCAGTAGGGGGTCATTCCTAACATCCTGATAGAAGGATGAGTGTCTGGCCACCCACTCTTCTATACTCCCACTTCTAGGTGGTGATGACCCAAGTTTCATCGGGCATTCTATGGTGGTATATAGTAGCCTAGGTTTTTGTGGATGTTCTTTTTTATTTCCCATATTTCATCAGGATGAGTTGTTATGCATTTACCTAGGTGTCTTTTGGATAATATGTGATGTGTTGGGGGGCCAAGGGGTCTCCATGTGAGATGTGATGTTGTTTTTGTCCCATGTGTCTTCAAGAAAGATGTAATGTGGTTTGTGGCTCATGTTTCAATTGTTGGGATGTGTTTTGTTTTGTTTAAAAAGTTTCTATGAGAGGGATGGGATGTGGTTGAATAGTCTAGGTGTGTTTTGGTGGGTTCTAATGTGGTATATTTGGAAAAGGGGGGAGCACCGTGATGTTTTCCATTAGGGTGTGAGAGAAGCTAATCAGTGGGAAGTGGTTTGAGTTACCCTATAATCGATGTAATGTATATTATATATCATTATTGTGTCACGTTGTGAGAGTTCCTTGGCGATTTTGGGAGGGATAATATAATTTCATACGTTCTTCTTGTTTCTGCTATTTCTTCTTGGGTCAATGATTATGCATCTTTCACATGTACAGGAGGGAATCTGGGGGTCATTTTCCCCGATTCATCATTTCCATCCCATGAATTATATCCTTAGAGAGTGGGGTAATGATATAATGGTATCAAATGGGATGGTTGAGATAATGATGGAGTCTAAAGTTAGGCACAGTGTGGATAACATGGTATTATGTTTAAATAGTTCTAATTGACTTTGGGGTATGACACAAGCCAGGGAAACTAGCTAGGACATGGGATTTTAGGGCCACCACGACCAAATGCATGGACTCTAAGCCTATCAAATGGCCATAAAGTACAAACCAATTTGTAGGGTTGAGGTGTAGGAAAGGTACATGCATCATTATGAGCTGTGTTATTGTTTTAATTTGGTTGTTTTTGGAAGGTCTTAATGAATAATTGAGAAAAGTTGAAACAAGATTTTTGCTAAATTCTATTCTACCCGGGACAATGGAATATATTTTTTACCTTTCATATATGGCTTATAGACATCATATGTGTATTAGTCATGAAATATAGGTTCAACTAGATGATCTGGCTGATCACCATATGGTTGATCCTAGTAAGCTGGATGATCTGTTGTTCAGTAAGTTGTGTGTTTTCCAGCAACAAGCTTTGGAAAACTATGAGGGTGTAATTTTAAATGTGAATATAGAAAAATGGCTCAAGGATCTAGAGATCACATTCATTTTGATTATATCCCTGAAGGGATATTGGGTTCCTTTGGTTGTTAGTAATATTCAACGAGCTACGTGCTAATGGTGGATACAATTTCTAAGGGATAGGAAGGGGTAGAAGTGTCGTGGGATAAAGAACACATGGAATTATGGTAGACTCTCCTTTCATTGAATTTTAAGGCCAATAAGATCGAGAAGCTACTTTCTAATTAGTAGGAGAGTATTTTAGTGCAGTATCATGGGATCAAGGTCAAGGATCTTCTTCACAATACCCCAAGACATTATATGGATGAGGAGACTCATTCGAGATGCCTCTAGGAGACACTCAACCCTTCTATATAGATTTTTGTTACTCCTTTTATGTTTCCAACATATTTTGAGGTTCATTAGATGGAATTGGAAATAGAGAGGATGCACTCATGAGGTGGTTTACCACGAGAGAGGAGCCAATAGATCTCACCAAGCGGAAGCACTTTCAGTGGAAGGACGTAGGTATAAAGACCATCAAGGTTTCATGTAGAAGTGAGATGACCTTAGCATCTTCCTTACTGAACCTATAGTATTAGAGTTCTTCATTCCCTTCATTTGGACCTTTGGATAATGTGTTGGGGTTCAAGTTCATATAAAGAACCAATGCCCAATGATTACATGAGATTAGTTTGGTGGAGGTGGGTTGCATTAGCATTATCCTCAATAGTAGTTTCTCATGAGACAGTTTCTTCATTATGGGGCAAAAGTCTTTTGATCTATCAAGGGGAGATAGATCCAGTAGAGGCTGACCTCATGATTCTCTTCATGTTCAGGGACTACAACCTATGCTTGGTCATGGAGGTGGTCATCAATAGAGAGGTAGGGGAGGTGGGCATGGTAAGTTTCAGGTAGTAGAGGTAGAAGTTCTAGTAAGGCCAAGGATAATCAAAGGTACTGTCATATTGTTTAGTACCCTTTTGTTGAATTATTTGATTGAAGAGATTTTCAATACTTTGTTTCACCCACTCTAGCCCATTCTATTGGACTAGACATTTATGTGTTTATCATGCTCTTATTGTTAAATATTCCAGCTAGAGGCCAGAAATGTTTATTTTATGTTTACTATTGCTGTAGAATAACGATGGGACCCCATCAGTCCCATTGGGATCACTTCATTCTATATATGTTTCTATATGATGTAATCCTCAGTTTGTACTAGTTGTATTCAATTCAAGTTGTTATCAAATATTTCAATATGAGATGTATGTTTTCATACGTGGATTCCTAATGTGAGGCTTTTATTATAGATTAAGGTTTTCATTTTGGTATTCTTTATGTGGATCCCCTTTCTTTCTTGTTAGCTAAGCATTTTTTGGAGTCATTAGTCACTAAGATGGTGGAAGTTATCCTAGTTTTCCAGGAGTATTACGATGTTTTTCTATAGGAGGTTGTGACTCTACCCCCTCTAAGTGACGTTTTAGTTCCGGATAGAGTGCCACCATTGTGATTCAATAATTTTTATGTCTCCCTATAAGATAAAATCATTATTTTTTTGGAGTTGATAATTCAAATAGATAATCTGATGATGGTGGT
The DNA here is from genome assembly GCA_963277665.1 of Viscum album. NCBI lineage: Eukaryota > Viridiplantae > Streptophyta > Magnoliopsida > Santalales > Viscaceae > Viscum > Viscum album. Next base: position 1,047,216,540 of record OY728141.1, on the reverse strand, counting down.
ATTCATATGAACCAAGATGTTGTTGTGGGGTGATCCTATGTTCTTCATGGAGAAAATATATGGTATCTTGATGTTGGGCATAGACTAATGATGGTTCAATTAGGTGACGATCAAGAAAATTTTCCCTCTCACAAGGATAAAAAATATTATTGAACAAATGAGAGGTGAGATTTGGTTTTCCATGATCAATCTATATTATGGATTTCACCAGTTGACGGTGAAAGAGGGAGATATCCCAAAGTCAACATTCAGATGCAGACATAGGCACCTTGAGATCATGGTCTTGTAGTTTGGTGTTATGAAAATAGTAGTCATGTTCAATGGGATTGTGAACAAAATCCTCTATGAGTCCTTAGAATATTTTTACACTGTGTTCATCAATGTAATTTTGGTTTAATAGATGCCATAGTAGGAACATGCTGAGTATCTCAAACCTATCATGCATGTTATTTGATGCTAATAGCTCTATATAAATCTATCCAAGTTCATGTTAAATAATACAGGGTTCATTTCCTTAGGCACATGGTGTCTCATTACTGTTTTTCATTTGACCTGTCAATGATTGAAGAACTTGTTTCTTTGGAAGAACCCAAGAACGTCATGATAGATCATTGTTTCCTTGTTAATATTGGCTATTTTCAAAGGATTATACCCCATTTCTTTCGAGTATTATCCCTATTGATATAATTTACGAGGAAGGGAAAAAATTTTGGTTTGATTAGTGTCATTCAGTGTTCAGTTACCTGAAGGGGATGTTGATTAGTGCTCTAATACTTAGCTTTTAGAGGAAGGGGTGATTCCTGATATATTATTAATGCTTACGATTCTGTATCAAGATGTGCGCTAATGTTGTATTGAGAAATGAAGTATAATGGGTCTAGGAAGTCACATACTAAAAAATTTAACAATGCACCAACATTCTAGAGTTAGAAACATTTTTATTCTCGCTGAAGTGGTGGAGGTATTACCTAATTTTATAGTGCTTTGCGGTCATCATGGATCACAAGTTCCTAAGGTATATCTTTTACCAGCATGATCTATATCTTGTAAGGAAAATGTGGATGGAGTTTACTAAGAAATTTTATTTTGATATCTCCTACATCTTAGGAAACCAATAAATCATGGTTAATGCCTTGGGAATAAATTTTAACAAGGAGTTTATTCAAAAAAAATCATATTTTAGAGAGAAATAGAGGAGTTCACATTCTTACTATTAGATGCAAGCCTATATGGTTGTAGATATTGTTTTATTTAGATTATGTTTTAGTATTATATAATGTATAAGTAGGAGGAGAATAAGTGTGCAAACTCAAATACAATGGCAAAGCATGATCATGTTATCCATGGTTATGCTCTTGATGGTTGGTCACCGAATTTTCAGAACCATATGTTGTTTCTAGGGAAGTTGTTTCATCCATTTGTGATGCATAGTGAATTCTTTTGTGATTTATATATCTCACCCTATGTATTACATCCATATGTTCCCCTGATGTACTGTGTCACGAGGATGTGGTTTTGGTGTCATGGGATGAAGTGAGAAGTGTAAGTGTTTATAGTGAAGTTCTTGGTTTTCTAGTGGAATAAAGATGAGGATCGTGTTCCCGGTGGTTTTTTCAGACAATGGTTGTTCTCAAATAGAAATGGGATTCTATATGAATGGATTTTTTATATAGGTACCCAAAATATCTTGGAGGTGGTGATTCTATCTAGGTGATCGTGGACCAATTGACAAAATCATCCCGCTTATTTGTAATCTAGGAGTTTGGTGCAATAAATGTTTTGTGAAGAGGTATGTGGTGAGTTTCCATAGATTTCAAATTTCCATATCCTCAGATGAATATGAATGGATTACCTCATGAGTATGGAAGTGATTTCAGCATGATTTGTGCACCTAGTTACACCTCAGCACTACATTCCACCATCATATGGATGGGAACACAGAGTGGACTCTCTAGACATTGGAGTATATGTTGCAGGCATGATTCCAGAGATATTGTGTATATTGGGAATAAAACCTTTCCTTGGTGGAGCTCACATGTAATACTACTTTTCACACTTCCATTTTCATGGATCCATTTGAAGATTTGTAAGGAACACCTGGTCAATCTCCTTTCTGTTGGTCAAAGCTTGGAGAGACAACACTTCATAGTCCCTATTTTTTCTAGAGCATGATGAAGAGAGTTCATTATGATATTGAGAGGATCAAGGCAGCGCAAGACCGAAAGAAGTCATATAATCATCGTAGGAGGATTCACATTGAGTTATATATTGGGGAACATGTGTTCATGAAGGTCTAACAATAATGTGGGTAGAAATGATTTTTCTAGGGGAGTTAGCATTCTCCCAGGTTTTTTGGATCTTTGAGGTATTAGGTTGAGATGGTGAAGTGGAATACCCGTTGGTTTAGACACCATGGTTGTAAAGATTTCATGATTTGTTCCATGTCTCTCAGATTAATCTGTATCTTCATGGTGAATCCCAAGTCCTTGACTGGGGAGAGTTGGATATATAGTCTAACACAACATTTTTAAAATGGCATATGGAGATCCATGTTATCAGGATATGGTGTTGTAAGGATAGAACATTCCTTTGGTTCGTGTTCTATGGAGGCATGGTGTCCAAGAGGAGAGTACTTGGGAGTGAGTAATGAAAACACATTCCCAATACCCATAATTTGTTTTGAATCCTTATTTTCATTTTTTGATTTAAAATAAGAGGTTTGGGCCTTTTTTTATAATATTATTTTTTTCTCCTTTCATTCTGATGATGTCATGACATAAAAAAGGGATGTACATGATTCTTAACTTGAGACGCATTAATGTTAATGTGATTAAACCTATACGGGCAGGTCATTGCTGCCCAACAGTAATATTATCTTTACATGGAGGATGGGGTTCCCTCGATTTTTGTGATAGGGATAGTGTGGTTGTTGTTCATGTATAGTGTGATTGTGGTCATTCGATTTGGCACATCGACACCTATGTTGAAATAATCCTAGTTTTTAGATGAATGAGGAGGTGTTATTTGGTGTGGAGGTTTCCAATCTAGATTTAATAAAATACATGGTGGTTTTTCGTTGAAAATTGATGGGTTTAGTTGTGTTTGTAGTGTAGGATGATCCTTGAGAGGTATCTTGAGGGATAGTTTTTAGTACCCTTACACTTGTTTTCTTTCAAGATGGTGGTGAATTTTCCAGGGTGGTAATAGTTTGATTGGTATATGATGTAATAGACCATACCACTCAAATCAATTATATTTTAAGATTCTAGAGTTTCACGTACTCTGGGAGGTCAGAGAGGATCTTCTCCACACTTTTAAAATAATATAGTTTTTCACATCTTCCAATGGAGGCTCACTATAGTGGTATCTCGCAGGCCGAGACTGGATGGTGCTAGCTTACTATCAGTGACTCGCTAGTGGTCACTCACTGACAGTTACCCATTGATGGGCACTCACTTGTGGTTATGTGATGGTAGTCACATTCCCTAGAGTTTCTCATCTAGTGGTGTCAAGTATTGCAGTGTCTCACTGACAATGTCAGGAATTTCATCTGACAGTAACTCGCTGAGTGGTGATTCATGTAACGATAGTTCTTGAGAGGTGAATCATCGATTAGTGAATCTCCAAATAGTTACTCGTTGAATGGTGGCTCTCCTAGCGGTGTCTTTCGGATCAGTGGCTATCCAAATGGGGACTCACTGAGCGGTGACTCATCTAATAGTGGGTCATGAATAGTGTTTCCAACATCCCACAATTTCATCATTGTAATGTTTTATGGATGCAAAATGCTTTACATGCTTTAATTGAATTTTTTTTATACATTTTAGAAGAACATAAATCATATATTTATTTTTTAAAGGGTCTAGAGGCTTTTACTTCGATAAAATGCATCATCTCAGCCATATCCACTATTAATAGAAAATCAAAAACAAATCTAAAATGTGTAACTATTTAGATCTCTTGAAGGATGAGATACAATTCCCACTATGTTATTCATTATTTCATTCCATTGGTTCAAGGTAAACTGAATCATTCCTCTTATTGGGTTTTTCTATCATGTTATGGATTTTGGATCGTGTTTCCCCGATGTTTTTCCTCTTGCATACACACCCCTATCTTGGTTAAATCAGGAAGTGCCATTTTTATTTTCTTCCAATTTTGGTTTCCTTTATCTCTCTCATATTGGGTATAATTTAGGGTGTGTGTATGAATGTTTCTTATGTAGAGATTTTTGAATTCCTATTAATAAAGACAATTGAATCTATTTAGGATAAAAATGTTTTCTGTGAAATGTAATGCATGTGCTTGTTGTTTTGTTATCTCTGTTGATCTGTTGATCTTTTTATTTATTAACTAACCATTGAAAATCATGGTTGTTGGGGTCCATTCATTAGATTTAATGATATATGTAATTAATATTTTTAACTACTTAATGATTATAGGTGAAGACTATTAACCACATATATTGGACTAATAAATGGACACATCAAGGACCATGCAGTTTTTATGATAACCCATTAATTACCATGTTGAATTATATATGGAATGCCTTGTTAAATCTGAATATATTTTTCATTGTTTTGTGCTTATGTGGTAATGGGTAATGTTATGAATGGGGGTGAGTTGGTTCTATGAGTTTGGTAATCAAGGCTTGGGATGTGTGTTTTTTGCAACAAGGCTATATATATCGTTTTGAGTGGGCGATTATTCTTGTTGAGATGATGGATTTGGAGGGGCGACTTTGAATAATGATAGTAGTGGTTAGTATTGGGGTTTCTCAATTAATAACATGTAAATGCTTCCCCCTATAGCTTTAGGTCATTGTATAATGTGTATATAATGTGAAGTATGTTAATTTACCATGGATGTGCTTATGTTGTGCTAAATAGATTCCAATGTTGTGATGGAATAGAGAAATAAAATATTTAATAATGAATGGAAATGGTTAATTAAATAGGTTAGGACTATGAATTGGGTTTGATTCTTGATGTGTATTGTTGTGCATTTTGAGGTAGTAACAAAGTTGGTAGGGTTGTGAGATGTTTTCTTGATTGAAAACCCAAAGGTTGGGATTTTGATCTATTATCTTATATATGTATACACTATATATTCTTGTGATATCTATTCACACCCCACACATATTGAGAAATATTTTCTGAACAGTTGCATAGTCAAGTGTGGGGTGTCCTTCCCAACACCCAAATGGGAGGATGGATGGATGGTCACCCTCTATTCCATGCTCCATCTTCCAGGCTGGGATGTCCCATGTCTCTTCAGGAATTATGTGATGATATATGATATCCCATGTGTATATAAGTGAGGGGGTTGTTTCCCATTTATCTTTGGGATTAGTTGTGATCTTCTTTCCTTAGTGTCTTCAGGATGAGATATGACGTGTTGTGAGGCGCAGGTGTCTACGAGTGTGATGTGATTTGGTTTGTGGCTCATGTGTCTCTTGGTGGGATATGATGTGGTTCTTGGTCCAGGATTCTATTGGTGGGATGTGATTTCATTGAGAGTCTCTTGTTTGTGTGGGTGGGTTGTGATGTGATGTTGTTGAGAAGCCCATGTCTGTGCAGGCAGGAGGTGATGTGGTTTACTCAAAAGAAGTGGGAGTGCCATGAAATTTTCCATTATGGGGTGAGAGCATCTAATCAGTGGAAACATGGTGTGGGGTACCCTATCATCGATTTTATTTATATTATATTACATAATATACTGTACATAGTTAGTGTTCCATATTGAGGTTGGGATTGTTAGTATACCTACTTAGGTCCTTTTTTAATATTTTTCTCATGGGAGAATTAGAATGACTATTTCCCATGTGCACCAGATACTTTGGTTTTCCTACTATGAATACCTTTATTCCCACCCTTCTTATAAAATTTGTTTTTCATGAATCTAGAAGGATTATGTGGACCCTGATGGGTGTTACTATCTTGGGCCTTTGAAGAGTTTCTCAGTCGCTGCATTTTCTTTTTTAGGTACTTTATATTAAAGACTTTTTTATTTTTACCAGTTCTATTTTATTCATGAATATGAGATGTTTTGTGGATTTCATTTATATACTCCATGAAGTTATTTCTTGGATGATTCAACATGTTTCGCAATTTTTTTACATAAAGTGTAATGCCTCATATTTTATGATTTTTTTACAAATGGTACTATTCACCTTCATAGGGCCTACTGAAGGTGGGACTTGGGGGTCAGTATCTCTCTTTCTTCAATTCAATCCTAGGAGGTGTATTCTTAGTGGGAGGGGTTCGTGAAATAATATTTCATAGACATTCATATTTTCATCATTCAAAATGTAAAAATATTTTAATTATGAATCCTCTAATATAAATACTTCATTACATTTTATCTAACACAAGAATGAATTTTAAAATCTATAAACATTCCAATAAAGACTATTTATATCAAATAATGATGTTCACTCTAGGATTTTTCTATCTCCAAAATCATTTACCATATATATTGGATTAATTCATCTTATTTCATTTTTTTACATATACATGTTTTATAAATATTTGAAATTATGAGTTATACTGTAATTTCAAGAGTACTTTTCAAATAAATTGGTTATCAAAGACCCTATTATATTTAAAAATATAGAATTCGATGAAATTATTATCAAATCTATGATCATTTATCTACATATATTATTCTCAGTTGATATAAATTATGATTTAATTTAACGTTTTGGGAGTCCATAATTATTTCATGTTCTTTTCATGAAGTCCACACATGGTGAAAACAAAAAATATATTATCACGATGACATCATCTCAATATGTAATTCCATAACCTATGTGTTATTTGAAATTAAAATATATAAATTATTTTAATTTTAAATTGGCATCGGATCATTATTAATATATACCATGACTCATATACATGGATTCATGATGAATGATTTTTTGTATAAGCTCATGTATTAGTATGGTGTGTTTGGTATGTCAAAAATAATATGAATTTAAGAGATTGTTGGGAAAATTTTATTCCCTTTCTATTTATAGAAGAATATATATATAACTTTATTAAATTTTAATGGAATTGCTAGACATAAATACATTTATATGAATATAAGATGAATGTTCGTCATAAAAATTCACATAATGAGATATCATGAATTAAGGGATGATCAAACATATATGTACCCTGGTCGATGATATATTAAATGGTAAATAGATTCTATTATGATAATTTTTTCATAAAAATGATTTCTTTTTAATGAATTTTATATTTCTATAAGTTGGATATATTGTATTAATAGATAATAAACAAGAAAAATGGGTGGGACCCACAATCACTATTTAACAGTCCTAGAGGGATGTGATCTAAATGTAGTGGGAAGCTCATAAGATTCAATAAAATTTAATTTATTAGAATAAAATTTATCAAAATTTCATAACTAATTTCTATTCATCTTATTTTAGGCATTATTCTATATCAAGTCATTCATGATCATGAATTAATGGATTTTTATTTTTCATTTCCCTCTAATAAATTCAACATTTTTTTTGAGTTGTGAAGACGTAAATATTTATTTGTTAAAATACAACTCATACTATGATAATGGTCTATTTCCACACAATTATTTTATTGGATTAAATAATACATGGGATTAGTTTTATTGAACCATGTAATAATTTTTTTGTACCAGAAATGGTAAATTAAATAAACATTACTTGAAATGATATATATGTTTATATTAGTAATATAATAGTTATTTTTTTATTGAGTTAAAAATTATATAATTTTTAATATAATGATGATTAGTTTTATAATATTAAAAATATTAGTGATCTATATCAAATGTCCTCATTTTGAAACCCTATACCTGATATTTCATTAATTTATACAAGTGAGGGTTGGGTTCTTTAACACTATTTTTGAGATAAATTAAAGGGTGACATATCCCAGTAATTTTCAATATCTAGAGATATATAGAATTTATTTCTTTTTGTAATCTCTATAGGGTTGTAAGAGTGATCCCAATTTGTTTTTCTAGCACCTAATGAATCTAGAATGCCGCCCGTGATGTTTTGGAGAACAAATACATATCTCAATTATAATTTATGCATATATTCTTTAGAAACTATAATAATGACATCAATTGTAAAATGAATCTCAAGGAATTTAACTATAGTAATTTTTTATTTTTAGTAATTAATTAAATACTCTTCTGAAAATAAATTTTTTCATATTTGTCCAATAGTATTTGAAATAAAAATTTAATATGTCACCTACCACACAGAATTTCTCTATGATTTGACTCTGTATATTCAAATAGAGATATTATGTATATGTTATATTTAATATTTTTATTTAATTCATTAGTGTAAATCATTAATCCTTATTTTTTATTATAGTTCACACTGTTTATAACTCCAGTTCTGATTCATCAAGAACATGTAAATTAGAATACATCACTGAAAATGTTTTTCCAAATCATTTATCAAATTGTTTTTAAATATATTTTAAGATATGATATAAAAATCAGGGTAGCTATGAATCACACTAGATCCCAGATAGTGCCTCAAATGTTTTTAGGTGCCTAAAATTGAAAAAAACAACACCCAAATTGAATATATTTGATTTAGGCATCTACCAGAAAGAAGGGAAGTCTTTTTAATTATGGACCAATCCATAAATGTGTCATGATCTGGCCTACATGGTCCTAATTACACAATTCTTATTCAATTTCTATAATTTATTAATATAAATTGTTTTATGTATATATATACGTGTGTGTGTATTTATATATGTATTTAATAAAATTATATTTATTAATATATAAATTATATATTTATTTTTGAAAAAAAAAATTCTTTTTTATTTATCGTTAAAACATTTAAATTTTAATGTTTTTATAAATGAAAATAAGTTAATGAGTTAATTTTTTATAAAATTTTAAAATAATATTATTTATCGAATGTGGACAATGAGATATATTATAATATTTAATTTTTTCTTTACATAGTGAGTGATCATGACCATGAGACAGTCATATACACATTTGGCCTTTTTTCATTATTTAGTTTTTATTATTCTATTTTTTAATTTATATAATAATTTTATTATTTGTAAATGACTTTCAATATGTGTTCCATAAAACTTTCATGATGAATGAACATGTCTGTCCATAATTAATTTAAAATAATGACATTCATATAGCCATTCTCACTTCTATGTGAGCATCTTTTAAAAATTGGAATTACAATAATGAAGAAAATCATGTCCAGAGATGAAAGGAACCCATAAAATGAAGATAAACCGAGAATATAGGATCATACAAAATGATTCTACATGTGTCCAAGAATCACTCCCCTTTTTCACTATGTTGTATTATGAATACTTAATAAAACACCCAAATTTACAGAAACTTATTACAAAATGTTATTTCTTTCAATGAATGTATAATTATTCTTTTTCTTCTCAAAGACTATAATATTTAAGTATCATACATAGATAAAAAAAATTCAATTAAATTATATCATTGTTAAAGGTGAATTATTTATATTTGAGATAATTTAGAATTTTCAATATCATTATCAAACTAAAAAAGTTTTCATAATCCAAAATAATACACCTTAGTAATATTCTTATAACATAATTAACCATTCCACCTATTATTTTGAATCCATTCATATATCATAGAACATATGTGGATGTATTTAGCGAATCATCAATTATCAAGGTGTTATAAATACATGTGTTTGGTTTACATGAAAAAATTTTGAACCATAGAATTTATCATAATCTAAATGAGGAAATTTGGAGTCATCTTCTCTTTTAAACACATTGTAGTATTTTTAGAATAGATATAAACATCATAAACCAAATAGAAATTTTTTAAATAATTTTTGGGATTCAATATAATAGAATAGATCTTACTATACCATTAAATTTTGATTATTGGATGTAAAAGGTTTGGAATTTGGTTTTTGTAGAAAACATTTAATAAAGATACATTTTTAAATGGGATAATTTTCTATGGTTCATTTGTTTGATTTTTTCCATGTGTTTCCACTCAAATAGGCTAGTTGTAGTATGATGTCAAAATTCGTGTATAGGGACCTTGGGGGTAAGAATTTAATGTTTTTATCATCTTACAGACCCCTATAGAGAACCCATTGTATTCTCTATAGTTGATTAATGGAAATAAGATATGTGAATTTTGATTCAAATTGATTCATTATGGTCCACGGGGATGAATCATTGAGATCAAGCGCATGGGTTTTGATTTTTAAATCATATGAAGAATTAATTTTTTGTGGTGTGTTGACTATGTTATGTTTCCACCCCAGGTGTATATTAATCTATGAGATATTTTTGGTGTTATATATAGGGGAATTTAATCTAAGTACAATTAATTCATGAAATAGTACGATACACCATGTTTTTTTAAACTAAGGGATGTTCAATGGTCCTTAATTATTAAATTTTGACTGTTTTTTTTGTAGACAAGGTATAAATATGGGATCTACCATTAATTTAAATTTCTTCACCTATAATTAACATAAATCTTGAGAGATACCAAGGTTGTTTTAGGATATCTTTATGCACCACTCTATTAATATTATATCTAGGCTTTTTGAAATTGTGTGTTTGTGATCCAAGATGATTTCAGCCCCTTTCATTCTATGCTTCCACTTTTTATATCATCCATAGATGATTTTTCTTATGGTATTTTAGTCGATTGTGTGAGGATGAATCATATTCCTAACAATAGATGTTTAACTATAGTTTGGTAAAGGTTTCACTGATATGATATTGATCATGGGATTCTCTCGACGGTTTATATTTTTTTCACAGTATATTGTATATCTCTTATTGAGGTAGGGGATTACTGAACTCTCTATTTTTTATAAATAGTGAAATTTACATGGTTTTTTCGTCATTAAGAATATAGTATGGATTTTCCAAATACTCATAATGAACCATACTAAAACAATTCTTGCGAATTTGCATAATTCAAATGATTTTACATCACATTAATATATTTTATTTAGACATGGTTATTGATCAATGTAATATCATAAAATTATTTATGTTTTTAAACATTTTTGATACTTAGGTTATTCAACTGTTGATTTTCCCTTTGTAGAATTCAACTCCATTAAATATGTTAGTAGTAAGGTTTTTTTGTAATGGTTATTTTCTTTGATATTAATTTTTCTATGTGGGAAAATGGGATTTTACTTGATTTTGAAAGTGTTATTGTGGTTCGTGATAATGATGTTAAATTTATATATATGTATGGTATTTTTGTGGGTTTTATCATTAAGTTTGTTTAATGGTGTATCAGAAGATACCATGGGTGGTATCAGTGGTAAAGTATGGAGATCTTTATTCTACAATGGATTTTGTGTAAGATTCATGGGGAAATATAGTGGGATAGGATTTAGGTTGTATATTTTTTAATAGGGATGTGGCTACCTTATATGATTGGATGGAGGAAATTATTAGAAGATTTTGGTTGATGGATTGGTTGTTTTATATGGGGTTTTTTTCAGTTTCATAGCCATTTTTAATATCATTTAAAATGATGTGCTTGAAATGAGGTTGGATGGAATTGAATAACATTGAAGAATAAAAGAAAATATTGATATTTTAAATAAAATTAACTTTAGGGAATTAGTGTGGGTGGCATTAGGAGTGAGTTTTCAATATATATGGAATATAATGTACTTATGATTGTAAAATAACCATTCATGGTCAATATGGAAAAGGAATGACAACATAGATAACATGAAATTAAATATTTACAATAGGGTTTCCTTTGTTTGATATGAAGGGTAGTTGTGGTGAAATAGTTAGTAGTTATTGAAGTGTGATGATATGGTAATGTGGTGACATGTGTGTCATATATACATGTTTTTTTAATGTGAACCAATTTTGTTGGGTTTATGTTTGACTAATACGATAATAATAGTTCACTTTTTATTTATATATAAACCCATCTTGACATATATTCCATTATTGATATAAATAATGGTTTGGATTGTTTATGATTCCCTATAATATCCTAGTTTGAATGGGAATAATTATTTAACTAAATATCTTCCATTATTTGGGTTTCAGATATAACAAAAGGTATGATGGATATAGTAGGTATGATCATACTTCTATAGTTTATAATTAAATGGAAGATCCTATGGGGTTTTGATGAGTAGGTACATGATGTACCAGATTACAATATGGGGTATTGGAAATGATGATACTAGATGAAGACCAGTAGAACCAATCAGTTATTGTGATGAGGATTTATTTTTGGTTTATTGGAAAATATTAAGGGGTTTTATATGAGATGATACTAAATTTTGGGGGTTATATATTTTTGGTGAAGAAAATTATTTTGATATCATTTATATTCATGATACAGTACTTTAGTTGACATGTGACATAATGTGTTGTGGAACATCTAACAATTTCATTTGGATAACTAAATGTTTTACATTGGAATGTGAGAGTGAAAATACAATGGAGAAGTTTTTATAGGATACCCTCTTATTATAATCATAAATATTGCATTGTTATGATCAGATGGATCTTTTGGTCAGTGAGCCTTGGTGAGTTTGGGAGGTAGTTGATGTGATTGAGGATTATTAGTGTTAATGTTTGGTCACATGTGAATTAATATTCCATTTCAACATTGTTCGTAGTGGTTAGGGATATAATCATACTAAGTATACATGTTATCATTACCCCAATAAATATATACTAATATGTAGGTTTCTAGGGTGATTTTTTTGAATGATATATATAGTAAAAGCCTAGAAAATGGGTGTTGTAATTGAGTCTCTTCATTATATATTTTTGGTAGTTTATTATAGATTGTTCATGATATAAAATATATAACATATTTTGGAATTAACATATATTTTGGATTATTTATATTACTATGTTGATCAGTGGATTGTTTCTATATCCATGGGTTTTGTGAATTTAACACCTCCCATTTTTTATAACATTTTTTGTATTCACCAAACTAGGGCCAGTTTGAGGTAATCCATGGGGGTCACTCTAACATTATTTACTATCATAGAGAGGAATCCTTATGAATATCATATATTATGGAGTGGTTTTAATTCATTTTGTTGAGAGATATGAGGGATATTATAGTTAGGATATTATGAATATTACATTAGTTTTTAGGGAAATGGTACAAATTATGATTTCTATGCAGTTTGGGAATAAAATAATTAATCAGACATGTGATTATAGGGCCCTATGGTCTATTGGAAGTACCTTGAGTATCTTAAAAAACATGTAAAATGGTAATTCTTTTAGGGTAGAGATCTATGAGGTAAAAAAGATACTGTTTTAGTTATTCATGTGTTTTAATTAGGGTGATTTTAGTAAAAATAAATTATTATTATTAATTGAAATTGATTATTTTAATGTCATGTTGTTGGGATTAGATGTTTGGATCCATGTTTTCATAGATGTTGGGTAATCTCCATATGTGTGTGGTTTAGGATGGTGATGTTCAACATCATGAGATTGGAAAACATTGGATTATAAAAATGACTTAATAGGAAGGGATATATATGATGATATTATGTGAGTTCTATAAGTATCTCATTATTATATAGGATGGATGCATAATTGATCGCGACGGTAGAGCGATGGCCGAAGGATCATTATATCACTTTCAGTTTTATCTAAAGTAGTACTAAGTTTCATGTTTCATAGTGAATTAGGAGGTTTTTTGGTTGAAATATACATTGATAAATCCTATTTATTGGGGTCAAAAATGATAAAAATGTTTCATTTGGTGATTATAATCATCATTTTTATGGTTATTTTTTCTCATCACAAATAATGTTTTCGAAATCGAAGGATTTGGAATCCATTCATTAGGGGATCTATGTTTTGTGAGATAATAGTATCTAGATTATGGTCCTCCTTTTGTTTCCTATGATCATTTTGTAGGTCAGTAATCTAGATCTCGAAAAATAGAGAAGGTGATTATTCTTGTTATTCAATATAAAGTCATTAAATTTATCATTGCTACATACTTGGAGGACTAATAATATATGAGGTTATTAAGAGGATTCCAACCCATTAATGATTCACATAATCGGGTAACCATTAGTTTTTATTGAGGAGTAGGGATATTGTTAGTATATTATAGGTGTTGTAGTTTTTTATGTTTTAGATGATTATGAGTTGTCCCCAATAGTTCCATCCCTTAACTTTTTTCTATATGAATTAGTTATTGTGGTCCTACATGGGGATCTCTAGACTTGTGTTATGCATGTGGGTAGAGGGGGTCATTGTTAGTTTTAATTCTTAAAAATAATTTCTGAATTGTTAGGTGTGAAAATTTCAATTCCTTACCACCCCATTAGTAGTTGTAGCCTAAATGGACATATCCAATGAAGGTGAAAAAATATTATGTTCTCTAATGATGAGATGGAGTTGTAAAAGGATACCCCAAAAATTTCCATCACCCATAGTGTCATATGGAAGACCACTAGTGGAAATACGGGCTTTAACGTCGTCGTAATAACGTCGGTTTTTTAAAAACCGACGCGAATAGTATATGCGGGGAATTTTTGGCGTCGGTTTTACACAAAACCGACGCCAAAAATAATTATGTTTTTTTTTTCGCGTCGGTTTTTCTAAAAACCGACGCGGAAAACCTCTTCGACCGGATTTTCCGCGTCGGTTTTCATGAAAACCGACGCGGAAAATATGGTCGAAGAGGTTTTCCGCGTCGGTTTTTCTAAAAACCGACGCGGAAAATCCTGTTTTAATCGGTTTTCCGCGTCGGTTTGTAGAAAAACCGACGCGGAAAACCTCTTCGACTATATTTTCCGCGTCGGTTTTCATGAAAACCGACGCCGAAACTCATAAAAAAAATATATTTCGCGTCGGTTTTAATGAAAACCGACGCGAAAAGTCTTTTAAAAATATTCACGGACAGAAACCCTCATTTTGTTCGTCCGTCGAAATCGAGTTCCGCTGCGGCGCTTCGGACTCCCGACGACCTTCGAACTTGATTTGCGATCTTGAACGGCCATTGTTGAAGGTTTTTTGTCGTCTGCACGATTTTGGGTATGTGTTCTTCCTATTTATCTCTTGTTTCATATCCCATTGTTTATTTCTTTATCAATAACCCTATTTTGCGTGATTTGGATTATTGGTTAGATTTTAGTTGTAATTTATCATTATTTTTTGTTTGTATTATCATTGTTGGTGTAGATTTGATATTGTTTGTTTTTGGAAGTAATTATACCGGTCGCAGTTTGGATTTAACATCTCAATTCGGGTTGAATAATTATGTAAGATTTTATATTATGTTGGATTTTAAATAATTATGTAAGATTTTATTTTATTTTATTTCAAACTAGATTAAAAGGGGCTTTAATTAAAAGTTAGAAATTTTGTAAGGTGAGTAGTGGCCTAATTAGTATTTGTATACTCATGTTTATCTACATTTCAGTTTTAGGATCTTATCCAGTTCTTTTTCCCTCTTAGGATGCATTCTGTTTCAGTTTGGGTTAGTGATTAGTGGGGACTTGAGCTCAGTTATTGTTTTACTTATCAAATTATCCCAAGTGTGCCTATTATAGGTTTTTTACGGATTTATTTAAATAGAATATGTGTAAATTTTTTCCATTTAAATGATGTTTTTACTACTTAAAATTATGGTTAAAAGTGTATTGAATTACTTTTGTGAGGACTAGGTGATTTAGGAGATGAAGTGTATTGAGGGAATTAGTTTATATCTATTTATAGTTATTCTTTATATTATTTCTACTGATTCAAATTTTGTGTTGATGTATAACCTATGGATAGGTCATTTCAGATTTCTGATAGAAATATGATGTTAATTACACTATGATTAATGGGTGAAATCATACCTAGTGATTGTTTTAGATGCCTATAATGCTTATTGTTAGTCTATAGGATTAGGTACTCCCCTCAAGTATGTCATGGTCTAGTTTAGGTGTTTAATGGATAGATATCTTGGGTTGGTTCATGAAAATGGTATCAAAACCAAGATTTTTCAGAGGGTTTGGGTTTCCAAGTTCCCTTTGTTATTTGGCATTATAATGTTATTATGGATATAGGTTATAAAAAATCTAGTGCTACACATTGGGAAAAGTGTCATAATATCTTTTCCATTTGAATCCTTGAGTGTTTATGTAATTCTAGGATTTATTGTTGGATTTTGATATTGATTTTGATTGGTTTTATGTGTTTGATATAAAAATGATGATTGAATTACCAATGATGTGTAATCTATTTGGGGGTTCACTTAATATTGGGGTGATGGTGGATGAAGATTTGTAGCTATAGGTCTATCCCCCATAGTTAGGCCAACCATATGGAGCCCTTTTGAATAGTTTTAATGACTCTTCAAATCCCACAAGTAGTTTTGTTAATCGAGTTCCACATGTGTGTTTTAATACACATTGTTTTAAATAAGGATAGTTATTGCACTATTTTTCACATTAAGTTTTCCATGATTCATTCATGTTACATCAAATGAATAAAAAAATAAATATAGTGTGATCAATAGTAGTCATAGTGAGAAATCATATTATCTTGTATGTCATTCATATAATATTTATATCATGGAACTTTATTTTCAAAAAATGAAACCTTTGATTTAACCATTTTTGTCCTTGTATTTCAATATAACACACATGTATATAATATTAAAATTAACTGTTTACTATATTTGTAAACGTGTTTCATATTTGATGTCTTTTATCTGATTATCAATAGTTTTTATGGAATATGTTTTTGTTTACAATTTATCTGATAGATATTTAAATGTTTTTATGTTTTAATATATTCATCAATTATATTGTGATATCAGGTATTAATGGATCATAATTGGATTTATCTACGAAGAACTACTAGTGAATATGAAAGAGGAGTTGACAATTTTTTGGAATTTGCTAAACGGCATAATCAAAATATTGATTTGATTTTCTGTCCATGTGTGAAGTGTGTAAATATGAGAAAGTTAAACTTCAGAGAAATCAAAGATCATCTCATTTGTTATGGTTTTAGCCTTAATTATACACGTTGGATCTTGCATGGTGAAAGAACTGAAAATTCAACATCCAATGTTGATGACGATATTCATAATGAGGCAGAGGATCGTATTGAAGAATTAATTCATGATTTAGGTGTTGAAACCATCGAAAAAACACCAACTGTTGAACGATTGTATGGAGATTCTGAGAAACCATTATTCCCAGGTTGCAGTAAATATACAGTGTTATCAGCAGTTTTGAGATTAGTTAACTTAAAAGCAAAAAATGGGTGGAGTGATAAAAGTTTCTCCAGTTTACTTGAGCTTTTAAAAGAGCTTCTTCCAGAAGGCAATGGGCTTCCAGATTCCAATTATGAGGCGAAGAAAATATTATGCCCAATGGGATTGGGGTATAAAAAGATACATGCTTGCCCCAATGATTGTGTACTATATAGGAAAGAAAATGAACATTTATCAAGTTGTCCTACATGTGGAACATCGCGCTATAAGATGGATGAGAAAGTCAACTCAGATTCATTTTCAGGTGATGTCATGTAACGTTATGAAAAATCAATTTTTTTACTTTCCAATGATATCATCCAATATTTTTTTCAAACAATTCTGATAATTCAATTCTGGTTTATTTTTAGGTACCAAAATCAAAACTCCATCTAAAGCATTTTGGTACCTTCCAATTATTCCTCGTTTGAAGCGTCTATTTGCAAATTCAAATGATGCAAAAAGGTTAAGATGGCATTCAGATGAGCGCATTTCTGATGGTAACTTACGTCACCCGGCCGATTCACCACAGTGGAAGAGTTTTGATAAAAAATTTCATGATTTTGGAAGTGAAGTTAGAAATCTCAGAATGGATTGTGT
Organism: Viscum album; assembly: GCA_963277665.1. NCBI lineage: Eukaryota > Viridiplantae > Streptophyta > Magnoliopsida > Santalales > Viscaceae > Viscum > Viscum album. The sequence goes on along the minus strand of OY728141.1, from coordinate 1,047,198,654 downwards.
ACTGATGGAATGAATCCATATCGGAGCCTCAGTAGCCAACATAGTTCATGGCCTGTTTTGCTGGTACTTTACAACTTGTCCCCACATCTATGTATGAAGAAAAAATATGTTATGATGAGCTTGATGATTTCTGGACCAAAACAACCAGGAAATGATATTGATGTGTATCTTACACCATTGATTGAGGATTTAAAACTGCTATGGGAGAAAGGTGTTACAGTTTTCGATGCATACAAGAAAGAGTATTTTCTTTTGCGTGCTATGATAATGTTCACTATAAACGACTTTCCTGCGTATGGAAACTTATCTGGATATAGTGTTAAGGGACATAAAGCATGTCCAATTTGTGAAGAACAAACTTCATATTATCAATTGCAGAATGGAAGAAAGACAGTGTACATGGGACATCGAAGATTTTTGCGAATTGATCATCCTTATCGTAGATTGAGAAAAGCATTTAACGGTTTACAAGAATACAACCTCCCCCCTCAACCATTGTCAGCTGAAGAATATTATGACAGAGTGAAAGATATTGATTCAACATTCGGAAAGAGAAAAAGTTCTGGTTTACAAAAACATATCTGGAAGAAGCAGTCTATTTTTTTCAAACTACCTTATTGGAGATTTTTAGAGATAAAACATAACATTGATGTTATGCATGTTGAGAAAAACATATGTGATAGTTTGATTGGAACTTTGTTAGACATAAAAGGAAAGACAAAAGATGGATTACATGCTAGATTGGACTTGATGTTAATGCGAATACGTTTGGAGTTAGCTCCCGCTGTGAAAGGAAAAAGAACATATTTACCTCCGGCTTGTCACACATTAAGCAAGATTGAAAAGATGAATTTTTGTCAGTGTCTTCATGGTATTAAAGTACCCAGTGGTTTTTCTTCAAATGTGAGTAATTTTGTGTCATTGAAGGATTGTAAATTAATAGGTATGAAATCACATGATTGTCATGTGTTAATGCAACAAATTCTACCAGTAGCAGTGCGTGGTATATTACCGAAAGCTGTCAGGAAGACAATCATCAGGTTATGTAATTTCTTTAAATCCATTTGTAGCAAAGTCGTTGATCAAAATTTGTTAGATTTGTTGGAGAATGAAGCAACTCTTATTCTTTGTCAACTAGAAATGTATTTCCCACCCACATTTTTTGATATAATGGTTCATCTATTGGTTCATTTGGTGCGTGAGATAAGAATGTGTGGGCCTGTTTATTTAAGATGGATGTATCCTTTTGAAAGATATATGAAAATTTTGAAAGGATATGTTAAAAATCCTTATCGACCAGAGGCCTCTATTGTTCAAAAATATGTATCAGAAGAGGTGATTGAGTTCTGTACTGATTATTTGAATGAAGTGGAGCATATTGGTCTCCCTCTATCTCGACATATGACAGTTGACAGAGAAGGTAGAGGGGTTCGAGGCTTAAAGGTAAAGTTCATTCCACGTGATGAAGTGATGCAAGCACATTTATACATTTTGAACAACACAGATGAGGTTCAACCATATATATCCTCACATATTGCTGAATTAAAGTTACGATATCAGAAAAGAAATGAAAAGTGGTTGATGATTGAGCATAAGAAGACATTTGTTTCATGGTTTAAAGAGAAAGTCACCTCAGATATATCTGTATCAGAAACATTGAAGTGGTTATCAGGGGGACCATCTTTTAATGTGATCACTTGGTCTGGTTTTGATATCAATGGCTACACATTTTACACAAAAAAACCTGGATGACAAGAGTACCGTTCAGAATAGTGGTGTGATGGTATTCGCTGAAGCAGTGCATTTTTCGAGTGCCAAAGATAAAAACCCAATTTCTGCATCAACATCATATTTTGGAGTTATTGAAGACATATGGGAAATTGATTATATTAAATTTCGAGTCACTATTTTTAAGTGCAATTGGGTTGATAGTAATAGTGGCGTGAAACATGATGAATATGGGTTTAAACTGGTTGATTTGAAAAGATTTAATCACAATGAGGAACCATTTATCTTGGCGACACATGCAAAACAAGTATTTTATGTCATTGATCCGTCGAATGATCAGTGGTCAGTTGTTTTGCAAGGGAAAAGATATCATTTGGGTGATGATGATGATTCTGATGATGCTAGTGATTTACATGAGCGTTATTCATCTATTATGCAATTTTCAGATGATTACAATGAATATAAGACAGACATAGTGCATGCAGTACGTACCGATCATGATGAAGGGACGTGGGAAAACACTAAATTAGTCTCCTAATTTTTCTGGTAAATATTTATATTTTGTGTCTATTTTTAAAACTTACAAATGCATGCCTCTATTTTTACATATTTATTTTTCATTTCCTTGTTTCTAATTATTCAGTTTTCTAATGATATGCAGGTACCCAAAATTTCATTACACTTTCTAGTAGCAATGTCAAATACAGATAGAGATGAGCAGTTACCGAGGTATATCTATTTTGACATATTATTAAATATTCAGTAATATACATATTTAATGAAATAAAACTGTTAATTTATTAAAAAAAATTGCAGGACTACTGATGCGTCCTCGGCGGAGGAGACTTCTCCAGTTACTACTGAAAAATCAAGTTCTCTAGTTGGTAAACGTGGTATTACACGTTTACCAAAACTATCACTCGCTCGTGATGATAACAAATTACACATCCGTTTTGATGATAATAATAATGCAGTTGGCCCAAATGCAGTTCAGTTTGTCAGTTATATAGCGATGCAGAGCCGTTGCAGGATTAGTATTTTATATCCTGATTGGAAGTCAGTGGACAGGACGGCGAAGCAACAACTTTGGGAGGCCGTGACGGTAAAATATCTTTATTTATTTATTTTATCTCATTTTTTTAATATTATATAGTTTAAATGACATATTTTATTTTTTCAATTACAGATGACATTCAATTTTGAGGAAACCAAAGAAATTAGGAAAAGACATCTCTCTTTAGCGGCGGTTCGATGGAGAGATTTTAAAAACAAACTGACGAAAGATTATGTTTTTGGAAAGAGAAGGTTTGAAAGCCCATGTCTTAAGTATCCATATATAGATGAAGAAACATGGAAGCGATTTGTTGACAGTCGTCAGGAAGAGAAATTTCAGGTATTGTAATTGTTTTATATTTTAAAATTTATGCTATATTTTCCTTATTACTAATGTGTTTATTTTTATGTAACAGGCCTCCAGAAGATCTCATCAGGAGATCCAGTTGAAAAACGTATACCCTCATACTTTATCACGTGGAGGATACTCGTATTTGGAGCAGAAAATTATTGAAGAAAAATTTGAAGCATTAAGAGCTCGATCAAGTAGTGGTTCAGAAGAGGTCCAGTATGGTCCTCCATCTCCTCCCACTCGCCATGAGAAATGGAAACGAGCAAGAAGAAAAAAAAATGAACAATATCTTACAGACGAAGCTCATCAAGTGGCTGATAGAATTGTAAGTAAATATTAATTCTTTGTTAACAATTTTCCTTTTTTATAATTTATAAACACTAATATAAATTTTTTATTTTTCATTTCAGGATGAACTTCAGGAGAAAGAGACACAGGGCTCTTTTATCCCTGAGGGTAGGATGGATATCCTAGCCACTGCTTTGGGAAAGACTGAACACCCCGGCCGTGTTAGAGGATATCAGGCGGGTGTTAGTATTCGGAAGGTTTTTGGTAAGAGTAAGCAACCAAGAGACCCGGAAATTGAATCCTTAAAAGAAGAGCTGCAGGATATGAAACGGTCTATGGGTGATCAAATTCAAGCAGCAGTACAGAAGGCTTTATTAGAACACTTGGCAAGACAGTCACAGTCTGCTCATCCTTCCGAGGTATATTATTTACTGTTAACAATTTTTCTTTTCTATAAATTATAAACACTGATATAACTTTTTCATTTTTCAACATTCTCAGCCTACTCACTCAGACTATCATGCCTCATATGCTTACCCAACACCGTCTGGGCAGCCTTCCGAGGTATATTATTTAATGTCATCAATTTGTCTATTTTATAAATTATAAACACTGATATAACTTTTTCATTTTTCAACATTCTCAGCCAACTCACCCGGACTACCCTGCCTCATCTGCTTACCCTGCCCCGTCTGCGCAACCATTTGAGGTATATTATTTAATTTAATTTTTAATCAATTTTTCTATGTTAAAAATTTTAAACACTAATATACCCTTTTCATTTTTCTGACTTCTCAGCCTGCTCACCCTGACTACCCTGCCCCACCTGCTAACTTTGAGCCTCCACCTCCTCCATCGGATCAAACCTTATATTGTGAGTTGTTTGCGGGAGATCCTCATGTACATATTGTTGCGTTAGGACAAGTGTATTTTTTGGGGGACTCGGTACATCATCAGCCTATGCAGATGGGTCAGGTTAGAGTATCAGTACTTTTTATTATAGATCCTACTGCTCTACTACCATTTCCTACTGCGGAGATCACCAGTGTTGGGGAATGCATGGGCCATTTTTTACTTTGGCCAACTGCACTTCTTCGTTATATTTCACATGAGGTATGAGTTTTTTTAACTAGTAATTAGAAATGATTCCAAATTACTTATAATGTTTTCTGACATTTAACTTATATAGGAATATCTGAAAGCAAAAGAAACTGTACAAATGCAGCAAAATGTTCAAAAACAGTCGGCTGTAGATACTTCTGATATTTCTTCTGGGTTGAAAAGATTATCTCAGTGCTCTTCTTCCTTGAATTTTATCTATGAGTTTCGGATGACGCCCGATATATGTGGAAGAAATTATAAATTGAGAATATTGAAAGAAGATATCATGAATTTAGTTAATTTTGAAGAGATCGGGCTGAATGTGGTGCAGTTGTTTTCCATGTAAGTAAATTGACGTCTGAATTGCTATTTCTTTACTAAAATATTGTTATGTCATTGACTAACTATGTTTTCTTTTTAAATTAGGTATCTATACAGGATTCTTTTACAAAATGAAACTACAAGCATTTATAGCTTTATAGATCCAGAGTACATTTCCTCGGAAGTCAAACATGTGAAAAATGATGACAAAGTTAAATATATATCCGAGAGATTATCACAAACAGAGATTCAGTGCTGGTTTTTGCCATTTGTTGATAAGTAAGAATATCAACATAATTTTGAACTCATGATCATTATAATGTCATTAATTATGAACTTTTTGTATTATAGGGGGCATTGGATGTTAGGTGTATTTTGCCCAAATGAATGCACCTTATATTGGTTTTGCTCTTTATTAGGAAAAGTGCGTAAAACGTTTTCCAACTTATTAAACAGGTAAGTTGTTTTTTTATTTTTAGAAGTTTGTTATGTTTAATTTTAATTGTTTACACAAGTTTTATTAGTTCTTATATAAAACAATGCAGTTCATGGAAACATTTTACAAATGAAAAGAAACCAACGAAAATCAAATATGTGGAAGTACAGGTAATTAGTTTTTATATTTTTGTTATATATTGGGTTTCATTATTAGTTAAATGTTTTATAACTGCAGTGTCATCGTCAAAATGGAAGCGTTGAATGTGGTTATTATATTCTACGATTTATGTACGAGATAATCACAACTGGGGAAACTACTGATTTTCATAAGGTTAGTTGTATTAACTTTTTTATATATTTTCATCCACTTTCTTCTATTTATTAATTTCATATCATTCAATATTATTGTAGGTATTCAATGATTCACAGTCATATTCTCAATCTGATATGATTCATATTCAATCTACTTTTGCGGACTATTTGTTAAGTCTGATTAAGATTTGAGGTATGTATACTAATATTTATAAATAATATTATATATGGGTTTAAAAAACTAACTCTTATGATATATTAGGTGTTTGAACCTACTAATAATCAAATGAATGCTTCAACAATAACAAACAATGAGCATGTCATATATTTCAGGTACGTGTATTTTAATTCTGATTTACTGAGTTTTCTCAAGTGCCTCTGCAAAAACTGTTTTATTGAATCTACTAATAATCAAATGAATCCTTCAACAATAACCAACAATAAGCATGTCGTATATTTCAGGTACGTGTATTTTAATTCAGAATTAGTTATTATATTTCTTTTCATTGTTATTTCTTAAAATCATTTGTCTGTACAGTGACAAATCTGTAGGGTGGTACTTGGATCATGAACATAGAGATTCGTATAGCGAAATAACATTCACAAACACTAAAAATTGTCTCCCTTGAATGCACAGCAATATCTTCTAGGCCTTTTTATTTTTTATGCAAATAAATATCGAAAAATGATTGCCGAGAAGCATATCACATAATACCTGAAACAACGCTTAGTGGGTTTGCACAAAGATAAAATAGAAGGCGTCAATTTTTAAGGTATGTTTCTTTATGTATCTTCAATCTGCATTTGATTTCAATTTTCTAACCTATTTTTTGCACTCAAATTTATTTCTCTGTTATTCCATAACTTAAACAAATAACAATAGTGAATAGGTAATGCACGTCTATACAGAGCAAATATAAAAACCTGAGGTTGGGGGTGGTGGGGATTCTATGGTGAAAAGACACCCCCAACATCTTCAGTGGGGGAGGTGAGGAAGAGGTTGCATCGGCTGAGTGTTCCTGGAATTTTGATCATTTCATTTTGGTAATTTACTTTGTGAAAAAATGAATGATTCAAATAAATTACACATTTTCATTTAATGTTTATTCATTGCACTAATAACTTGGATTGATTTTTTCACTCGTTTCATTACTGTTTTGACAGGATTGGTGCTATCTATGGGAGGAAACTTACAATGATTGATACTGAGTATGGTTAGATTAAGAAAATGCACCATGTAGGTACGTGTATTTTAATTCTGCTTTACTTTGAGTTTTCTGAAGTACTTCTGTTAAAGCTGTTTAATTGTTTTTGTATACTTCGTTATTTTTTTTCAGGGTTCCGATTTGTTTGGAGGAGAAAATATATGTATTTTATTTAAAAAAAAAAAAAAATTTACGGCGTCGGTTATTTTAAAAACCGACGCCGAATAATTTTAAAAAAAAATTATTTACGGCGTCGGTTTTTTTAAAAACCGACGCCGAAAGGGTTTTCCGCGTCGGTTTTTAGAAAAACCGACGCGGAAAACGCGGTTGAAAGCGGGTTTCCGCGTCGGTTTTTAGAAAAACCGACGCGGAAAATCCGGTTGAATGCGGTTTTCCGCGTCGGTTTTTCTAAAAACCGACGCGGAAAATCCTGTTCCAATCGGTTTTCCGCGTCGGTTTTTCTAAAAACCGACGCGGAAAACCTATTCGAATATATTCTCCGCGTCGGTTTTTTAATGAACCGACGCGGAAAATAATGTCTACATGTAGCTTCGGCGTCGGTTTTATAAAAAACCGACGCCGAAGCTCATAAGCGAATTATTTTTCGCGTCGGTTTCTATGAACCGACGCGAAAACGCTATTTTTAACGTCGCCTATAAAGACGTCGGTTTATAACCGACGTTAAAAATAAAAAAAAACCGACGCGAAAAAGTGTTTTTGCACTAGTGGACTTTGGCCATGGAGGTGGTTTCCTGTAATGAGTTAGAGTATTTAGATGTAGAGAATGATGTCCCATTGATATTATAGTTAAAAATGGACAAGAGATCATCTACGGTTCAATTTTTTTATTCTATTATTTTTTCACTGTTAGATTTTGGAATGTAATAGTCCTATTTTTCAACCACCCTAGTCCATGTATTGGGAATCAAGGTGTTGGTGCATCCAGTTACCCTAGTGTTTAATATTCCATTTTGAGTCAAGACGAGACTACATGTTGTATGTTAGGGTTGTGAGTTAATGATAGGAAAAACATAATCCTTTGGTTATTTATTTCAACACAATAAACAATCATATAATGTTAATATTTTCACTGACTAGTTGTATTCTATTTGTGTGGTTGTTGATTATATCTAGAGAAGATTTATTTTATAAGATAGTGAGTGATATTTTATTTCATTTTTTGTATGAGATCACCTGATTAGGTCCTAGACATTAATAGATATTAATTTAATGTATATAAACATAGTTTATGGATTAAATAGTGGAACAAGATGTAAGGATTCTAATATCCATGGGGGATTTCATATCTTTTTTACTTGATGAGGTTGTGAAATTACACTCTAGACATGATATCATGTTTGTAAATCTAGTTCTGACATAGTTCTTCCCTAGTTTTTCTATGAATTTGTTAAATGGAACCCTCTAGGATTCCATCATTGAGGAATAATATAAAGATTATGATAATGGGTTTTCATCCAACCTAGTGTGTCACTATGGGGTACTCATATTTTGTTCTAAAATAATAGGATGATGATATGTGGGTTTTATAGACTACTAGAAGTTTTATCATGTGACAATAATAAACAATTACACACTCACATGGATTGAAACACTAATCAACCAGATTAATGGAGAAAAAAAGTTTTTGTTTGTTCACATGCTTTATGTGTAGGATCGAAATAACGATGTAGATGGTCAATTTACAAGAGGGGGGGTGAATTGTATACTTTAAAAATTCCATTGGAACTTCTTAAGTTAGTTATGATTAACTATGTTTTCCTTAAGTAAAGGAAAGGTCTAAGATTAACTAAGTTAAACACAAGAAAATTCACAACACCTCTAATACCAAATGAAAACTTGGAAAGAGATTCCGAAAATAGGTTCTAGAAATATGGTTCCGGAAATTGAAACTTAACAAAAGATTAAAATATGATATTATACCTTAAAGCATATAGAATCTAAATGAAATAGAGTATGATTAAGGAAGTATAAGAAAGTTATACTTTACTTATAATACAAAATGTAGCGGAAAGAAACAAGTAGTAAAAACTAAAAGTATCAAGATATAAGTCTTTTAACCCAAAGAGAATGGTGTCCAACAACCTTAGATAAAGGTCCCTTGATTTATACTTTCAAGCAAGTCTGTCTTACCCACACCAGGGTAAGCCCTCGATATGAAGATCGGAGTCTCTGTCTTGCTATCCCCGCAAGCCCTCAACATCAAGGTAGTTGGAAACCTCTGTCTTCCTCAGCAAGGAAGCCCTCAACTTCAAGGTGTTAGAAACCTCTGTCTTCCTATCCCCAGCAGTCCTCGAATGTAATCACCAACATTCAGAATCACACGAAGCTTTGAGAGTTAATAAGAGCCTCTCTCTCTAGAAATCACTTCAAGAATGTTATCACATGAGTCGAAGGTCAGTCATCCTTTTAGCACTTTAGCACTGAGCTCTTTCAAATGAGCTCCTATTTATATGTAAGGTCGGCCTCCTTTCCAATGGTCATATTTTCCTTAAAAATCGGAGGGACCTGTACACATGTCACTTAGTCAACGGTTAGTTTATAACAAAATAGACGACATCGTTTTATAACAAAACAAGTGTAAAAGAATGTATGACACCGTTTAAAATCTAACTCAAAAGATTCGGAGTGAAGGTTCGGAGTGAAAGTTCAGAGTGTAAGGAAAATAATAAAGAGTAGACAAAATATAAAGGCATAAGCAAAATGAATGTTCGGAGTGAAAAATCGGAGTCTGAATAAATTCAGAGTGTATAGAACAAAGATGATCAGTTTCTGTTTAATAGATGAACTCGAAATGAGAATTCATCATTAGAATTCGTAATGAGATTTCATCTTAAGAATTCATAATGAGAATTTGTATCCAGAATTCGGAATGAGAATTCATCATCAGAATTCGTAATGAGAATTCGTCATCATAAATATTAATGAAATTTCATTATCAGAATTCGTAATGAGAATTATTCATTAGAATTCATAATGAGAATTCAATGTCGAACGTCATAAGGATTCGTATCCTGAATCTGGAATAGAACTTAGTCAGAGTTCGTATCCGGAATTCGGAATGATACTTTATTACAGTTCTCATCTAGAATTCGGAGTGAAACTTCCTTACAGTTCTTATCCAGAATTCGGATCCTAAAATAGAATACTTTATATCAAAGTTTCAAACAAATCCGAGAAAATAGAAATGAATCTGAATTTTATACATAGGAAAAATATGAATGAAAATATGATAAGAATAATTTTTCTTACAAAAGCGATTTTCCTTATAAAAGCGATTTTTCTTATAAAAGAAATTTTCCTTATAAAATAATTTTTTCTTATAAAAGAAATTTTCTTAAAGATAAGGTGTTTGTGATTTTAAAAAAAAGAAGGAATGTTAATGTCATAAGAAAAACCTTATTGACTCAACAATCTCCCCCTTTTTGGAAAGCACAAACATCCTTGAAAGAGAAATTCTAAGAAGAAAGAAAAACATTAAGGCTTATCTCCCTTTGCTTTAAGGATATTGATGAATACGACTAACTCCCCCTTAGTCTTTGAAACTCTAAGGATCGTATTGTAGATTTCCGGAGTGACACTTCATTACGAATAATAAAGCCTTCTTTAATAAAAAACACCCTCTTAGAGAAACTCTTATTAGAGTTTGTTTTCTTTCTCACCCTTTTTTAGGATTCTTTTTCCCTTTCATTAGAGTTCTTTTCCTTCTCCCCCTTTGTGATTTTCAAAAAGAATACAAGGGAATGGAAAATATAGAAATGTACCTGAAAGATTACTAGTAACAAAAAAAACGAGAAAGTACAAATATTTCATTAAGTTTGAAAATTTCAACAACAAAAGTGTTAAGGTACAACAAAAGATCGGATCTGTCTATTTGGGATCTTTCTCCTTTGCCATTAAACCCTTTATAATAGTCTTTATCTTATTAAAGTCTTTATGAGATTCTTTATCTTGCTTCTCTAAGACCACTATTCTTGCAGATTGAGCTTCAATCTTTTCTTCCTGATCTTTAAGCTTTTCTTACTGGGCTTTAAGCTTTTCTTCCTGAGCCTTCATATTTTCTTGAAACTCAATCCCATGATCCCTTCCAAACTTCCAGTTTTGAGAGACAGAATTTAGCTTCCCATTCAGATCTCTGACTTCTTGAATCCGAAAGTTCTTTTCATCTGCCAGCTTCTCTTCAAAGGAAGAAGTCAGCTCATTTATCTTCCTTTCATCAGTCTCAAAATCATCTTTATCATTGTCTTGAAATTTATCAAATAACCTCATTTCTTCTACAGTCTTCTTCGACCAGTTTTTCATCCTCCTGCATGATTTTCTATGGGCTTCATAGCCAACAAAAATCCTTTTTAACTGAGCCTCTATTTCAACACACTTGTCCATAACCATAGATACGGAGTCTGATTTCTGATTTAAAGCATGTTGGGGCATCTGACATCTTGATTCAATACTTGAGAAGTTCGGAATGGTTCCCACCAACTTCTTTAAAGACTGAATAACAAAGTCAAGCCCCAACAAAGATGACTCCAAATCCGAGACTCTGCTTGGAGAATTTTCTTCTTCAATAAGGTCAAGCTTTCTCTTTGAAGAACTACCAACTTCCTTTCTCTTCATCACTTCTGAGCTCGGAGTATCAGCAAGAATTTGCTTTCCCTTTTCTTTTTTCTGAATAGAATCCTCTTCCGGAGTACTCTTTTCACTATCAGAAACTTGGACAACATTTTCTTCCTCATCAGGAACATTATGAGCACCAACCTCTATATTCTCCATTTGAGAAATATCTTATAGAATTTGTTCTTCCTCTCCATGATAAGATACTTCTTCTTCTCCTTTCTCTTCTTCCATTGCTGGAGTAACTAGCTTCGAAGATTCAGGTTCTGAAGTTCAGAGCGATAAGTGTTCCGAAGGTGTCCCCTTATAATCATCTACTTGCTTCAACACATCTCCGGTTTCACCACTTCCTTCAGAAACATCTTCTTCTTCTTCCACTTGCTCAACTTGCTCTACTTCCTCAGCAGTCTTGGCAACAGCTTCTTCCGGAGCAACGGAATTTCTTCCTGGAGTCTCATGAATAGATTCTAGAGAATAAGATCTCGGAACAGGAATATTTGCAGAAACCATCTCATTGAATTTCAACAAAGCCTTAGCTACCTCAGCCTCAGACATCTTCTTCTTGAGCTTTTTTTCTTTTGCTTCTTTATCGAGCTCATCCATAGTTCTTTCCTTCAAGGCCTTAGCCTCCGCAGGGTCCAAGACAAACTGAGGCTCCCCTTGCACTCTCTTCTCTTTCACCTCCCTCTATTTAGCAACAGCCTCATATGGGTAGGCTTTCTTCTTCTTTGGTTTTGGAGGTGCGGAATGGACTTCCTTAGGCTTTGTATTCTCTACTTCTACTTCCACTTCCTTGAACATTCTCTTCCTTACCGGCTTAAAGGATTCTGGATCAGCAACATTCGGAACTATTTCTTCTTGAGCAGGAGAATCAACAAACTGACCAGTATTCTTTTCAAAAGCAACATCCATCCTCTTAAGAGTACCATCACTCACCAGAATAATCTTGCAAACTCTTGGTTTAGACTTGCAAGTTTCCTTGAAAGACTCAAGACACCGAACTATCACCTTTGAGAGAATTGCTGGATACATTATAATCTGAGCTCTCAGATTTCCTTTATTCACATTCTCAAGAGTGATAAGAATGTGCTTTATCAAATTAAACTTCCTCAGATTTATCAGAAAATCTAGGATGTAGATCTCACTCTTCTTTAAGCTATCTTTTTTACCCTTCCTTGGTACGATAAGACCCTGTACCCATAACTCCAGAATCCGGAAATTTGTAGATAAACTAGCAATCTTCGTAGCCTTGTCATCTTCCAGTCCGAGAGTTTCTAAAGATTTTTCCTTGTCGAAACTACCTTTTGAATACAGAAACACATGAGATATAAATTCAGCTTCACCTTCATTATTCAGCCCTACTAAGTTGGTTGCCTTGGAATATGAAAGCTTACAAGTCTTACCATAAGACTTAAAAGACAATTTATCCATTCCATCTTCATTAAGAAAGGAGATTGTCTCATAGAACTCTATAAGAGAATCGGAATATACTTCATCTTGATTCCCAGGTTTTGATACCTAAACATCATCCCAACCATTTAGCTTGATATTCTTGGAAATAAGAGAATCGTACATGTTGAAGAAATCCGGATGAACCGGCCTCTCTCTATATACTAACCACTTTGAAATCGGCTTAGAAGAAGACATATCTTGAGAAGCTGCTTCCACCGACATTTGAATTTGAAGACCTCTGAGAAGTTTGGAACGAAAAAATCTGAGGTTCAGAATGACTTTAAAATGGAGAGGCAGAGATTTGAGATGCTAGAGCATGAAAACCGATGTGGGACAACCGTTTGGAGACCCCTTTATATAGGCAATGAAAAGATGGGTCAACTTCCACGGTTGATCGAACAGTTGTGATAAGCTGATATCAGATCTGACGGTCAAAAACCAATTCTCTTGAATCCGATCTTTTGATGTTTTTATTAAAACATATAATTTAGAAAACTATAATCCGAAAACAAAATATAATAAAATTCCAGCAAGTAAAATATGATTACGAAAACTTGGGTAAGGAAATCATACCATTCAGATTGGCTTAGGAGGATTATTCGTAATGGGTAATATTATTATGAAAACTACGAAAGAGAAAAAAAAATTATTACGAAAAGACAAAATTCAGAGAACTCACTACGAAAAACAAACTCAGTAAGGAAAACTCAGTACGAAAATTTTATTACAAAATTTGAAAACGAGAAACTTATTTTGAAAGATTCAGTACGAAAATCCCGTTATGAAAATACCATTACGAAATTTTCCATTCTGGATATTTCCATTCCAGAAGTTTTCTATACGAAAATATCCATTCTGGAAAGAGTTAGTTCCGGAAATTCCATTCCGGAATTGTAATTCCGAAAAGTTTGAAAACAGATTTTGAAAAACTTTGTTAAACTAACAATCAAATGTACTCCCCTTATGAAGAGAAGTTTATTGCTGTAAGGAGAGTTTTTGAAGAGAGTGTTAATTACGAAGGATTACCTTACGGTTATCATTCCTAACTTCTGTTTAATATATTCAAATCTATCAGAAGGCAATGATTTTGTGAAAATATTAGCAAGTTGATCTTGTGTTCTGATAAACTAAAGAATAATATCTTCTTTAAGTGTGTGATCCCTAAGAAAGTGATGCCTAATATCTATGTGTTTTGCATGGGAGTGATGTGCAGGGTTCTTACTAAGGGAAATGGAACTAGTGTTATCACACAAAATTTGAGTTTTAGTAAAACTCAAGCCATAGTCTGTGAGTGTGTGTTGCATCCACAACACTTGAGCACAACAACTTCCAGCTGCTACATATTCAGCTTCAGCAGTGGAGAGTGCTACAGAATGTTGATTCTTGCAGGACCAAGAAACTAATGAATCTCCTAATAAATGACAAGTTCCGGATGTAATTTTTCTATCCATCCTACATCCACCAAGGTCAGCATCAGAAAATCTTTTTAGGATAAAATCATTTCCAGAAGTATAAAATAATCCTAGATCCATGGTTCCCTTAAGGTAGCGAAAAATTATTTTTACTTCCTTTATGTGATATTCCTTAGGATTGTATTGATATCATGCATATAAGCATACTGAAAACATTAGGTCTGGTAGACCAGCTGTTAATTATAGTAGACTTCCTTTCATACATCTAAAAGATGTTTGATCTACTGGTTTCCCAGCTTAATCAAGGTCTAAAGAGTTTGAGGTACCAATAGGAGTACTTATACTCTTAGTATTATCATAACCATACTTTTTAAGAGGATCTTTAATATACTTATGTTGAGATATGTAGGTTCCTTCTGGTTTTTGAGAATTTTGAAAACCAAGGAAAAATGTTAACTCACCCATCATTCTCATTTCAAACTCAGATTTCATTAGACTTGCAAAAGAGTTGGTCAAAGATTTCTGAGTTGAACCAAATATGATGTCATCAACATAAATTTGAACAATAAAAACATTTTTCTTATCTTTATTTATAAAAAGGGTTGGATCTGCATTTCCCTTAACATAGTTATTCTGAAGAAAAAATCCAGTGAGTCTATCATACCATGCTTGTGGGGCTTGTTTAAGGCCATACAGAGCTTTGGTAAGTCTAAATACATAATCAGGATGTTTTGTATCTTCAAATCCAGGAGGTTGTTCCACAAAAACTTCCTCTTGAACATAACCGTTAAGAAAATCACATTTCACATCCATTTGGAAAAGTTTGAAATTAAAGAATGATGCAAAGGCAAGTAGAATACAGATAGATTCAAGTCTAGATACTGGAGCATAGGTTTCTTCATAGTCTATTCCCTCTTGTTGATTATAGCCTTTAGCAACAATTCTAGCTTTATTTCTTACTATGATTCCATTTTCATCACATTTATTTCTGAAAACCCACTTTACTTCAATAACAGAAGTTTCCTTAGGTCTTTCAAACAAGGTCCAGACTTTATTCCTTTCGAATTCATTTAGTTCAGCTTGCATGGATTTAATCCAATCATCATCACTTAAAGCTTCATCAGTGCTTTTAGGTTCTAATTGGGAAAGAAATGCAAGATGTTCTACTTCATTTCTTAAGGAACTTCTAGTCCTTACAGGTTTATTTACATCACCAATGATACTATCACTGGGATGATTCTTAAGAAATGCCTGATTTGGGTTTTGAAAAGACTGTTCATCAACATAGGGTAGAAAATCTTCTGGGGTAAAAGTTTCAGGAATATCTTCTTGAACATTATCTTTATCAGAAGGTTCTTCTATTAAAGGTTGATAATCAGTTTCTGAAAACACATCCGAGGATGTAGTCTGAGGTATTTTAAAAACAAAAGGATCTGACTCATCAAATTTTACATGTACTCTTTATTCAACAGTACATGTGTTTTTATTAAAAACTCTATAAGCCATAGATGTTGTGGAATAACCTAAGAAAATTCCTTCATCATATTTTGGTGCGAATTTATGTAAGTAATATTTAGTATTCAAAATGAATACTTTGCAACCAAAATCCTTGAAGTTGGATAGTCTTGGTTTTATACCATTCCATAACTCATAAAGTGTTTTATTAAGAAAAGGTCTAATCAAAACACGATTTATAGTATAGAAAGTAGTACTTACAGCTTCAGCCCAGAAACGTCTAGCTATAGAATATTCACTCAA
Source organism: Viscum album (assembly GCA_963277665.1). Lineage (NCBI taxonomy): Eukaryota > Viridiplantae > Streptophyta > Magnoliopsida > Santalales > Viscaceae > Viscum > Viscum album. The sequence continues at coordinate 1,047,182,605 of OY728141.1, read as the reverse complement.
CATGGTTCTAGTTATTTCATGAAGAATTCTATTTCTTCTTTCAACTACACCATTTTTTTTGAGGAGTTCTAGGTGCTGAAAATTGTGAGTAATACCTTTTTTACTACAATAAGTTTCAAAATCAGAATTTTGAAATTCTCCTCCATGATCACTATGAATAGTTTTCAATGGATGGTTTTTCTCATTTTTAACTTGAGCTCTAAAACTTTTGAAATAAGAAAAATCTTCAGATTTTTTTGCTAGAAAATAAACCCAAGTAAATCTAGTGTAATCATCAACTAGAACAAACACATAGTATTTTCCTCCAATACTTCCAGTTTTTGTTGGACCAAAAAGATCCATGTGCACTAACTGTAATGCATCGGTTGTTGAGACTTCACTGATTGATTTAAAACTAGATTTATGTTTCTTACCATATTGACAAGGATCACAAAATTTAGAAGAATCAAATCTAAGCTTCGGTAGATCCTTAACTAGTTTCTTCTTAGAGAGTTTACATAGGTTCCTAAGGTTACAGTGACCTAGTCTTCTATGCCATAACCAGGAATGATCTTCCATTGCACTAAGGAAAGGTAAATCTTGGCTTCTAAGATCTTCTAAGTTTAAGGTGTAAACATTCTCTTGCCTATTGGATGAGAGAATAAATTCATCCTTGGAATTGTGAACTAAGCACTTATCATTCCTAAAATTCACAAGGCAACCTTCATCACATAACTGACTTATGCTAATAAGGTTGTGCTTAAGACCCTTAACAAAAAGAACGTTTGAAATTAAAGTTTTACCAAGAAAAACAATATTACCAATATCAACAATCTCACCCTTAGAATTATCTCTGAAAGTTACATTTCCTCCTATCGTTTTGATAATCTTTTCAAAATAGCTTCTGTTACCAGGCATGTGCCGGGAACATCCACTATCCATGTACCATGTATTGTTGCTGGTACTCTCTTTATTTTCCTGAAATCAGGAAGAAAATTAGACTTTCGGAATCCAAACTTGTTTGGATCTGAGATTTCCAGACAATAAAATTTTAGGTACCCACATCTTCTTAGAAAAGTAAGCTTTGTGAAATCCTAGAGATTGGGTTTTGTTTAAGGAACAATTCTTTGCCCAATGACCACCACATTGACACTTGGTACAAAATGGGGCACTTTGAGGAACAAAATAATTGTTACTAAAAATTGGTTTTTCATGGGTACAACCAAATCCGGATTTATTTCTTAAAGGTCGTATTTGGGAATACATTTTTTCAAAATTTTCCTTACTATGGGTAAAGTTTGATAAACACTTCTTTAAGGAAAAAATTTCGGACTTGAGTTTTACAACCAAGTTTTTATCTTCAAAATCATTAGTTTTAGAACTAGATCTAGGCTCGAAAACGTTTTTATTATAAATTACTTCTTCTACTTATGTAGAATGTTTGTTCTTCTTATAACTTACATCCTCAAGATTTTTTGAAAAACATTCAAAATCAGCATTTTTTTATCAAGATCTTTAGAAAGATCTGATATCTCTTTTGTAAGAATAGAATTATTAGGGTTTTCCTTATCATGTTTTTTATTGAGTTTATAATTCTCAATTTCAAGAAGTTCAGCAAACCTAGAGACTTCTTCATAAGTAGGTAAAGTATTTTCTTCATCAGAAGATGATTCTTCATCAGAAGAGTTATAATACTTACTATCATTAGAATTTAATGAAACATTGGTCAATGATTCAACATTTCATAACCTATCCATAAATCAATGATTATCAATAGGTAATCTGGCTATAAGACCACGATTCATCTGTCCTGAAGATTCATAATCAGAAGATTCATCTGAAGAGTCACCACCACTAGCACTCCATATGTCATTAGCTTTCAGAACTTTCTTAGCTTTTGTTTTATAATACTTCTTTATGTTATTATCTGAATGTCATTATTTCCTTTCTTTCTTTTTGAGCATAGGGCAATCTGGTCTTATATGTCCAGCTCTCTTGCATTCATAACAAGTAACTTCTCCATCTTTCTTATCTTTCCTATCCTTTTTCTTATACTTGGATTGGAAATTTCTCTGGCCAGCTATCTTGTTCATCCTTCGAGTAAGATTTTCTAATTCATTTTCTAATATTTCACACTTACTAGAATCTGATTGAACTACCATCTTCATAGACTTGGATCTGGTTATTCTCTCAGGAGTCTTAGCTTTCATATGATTTGATGTTGTTGTAAAAGCAACAGTACCATTTCCATTTTTCTTTTTGATGTTGTCAGCATCTCTCTTCATTCTGGTTTCATGTTGGAGAAGAGTTCCAAAAAGCTCATCAAGAGAAATCTGAGTCACTTTCCTGTTCTCATCTATAGCAGTTCTTTTGGATTCCCACTCATTAGGCATGATATCAATTATCTTATCCACAAGAGCTTCATCATCTAAACTTTTCTCTCCCATAGACTGTAGGCTGTTGACGATAGTCATAAATCTCTGTTGTACTCTACATATTGGTTCACCATAAGGAATGTTGAATCCATAATATTCAGCTCTAAGCGTAGCTCTCCTAGTCTCAACCACCTTAGAAGTTCCAAAGTGCGTAACTTCTAACTTCTTCCAGATAAAATTAGCTGCTTCACAAGAAGAAATTTGGCTGTATATATTTCTAGTCATTGAACAAAGTAAGGTATTACGTACCTTATAGTTGAGTTGATATTCTTGCTTTTCCTAGTTAGTAAAAGTTCTAACTTAATTTTCAGGAATTTTATAATCACCAGTAAGCATAACAAAGTTGTCTACTCCAGTATTGATAACAAAGTTCTTCATTCGATCTCTCCATTACTCATAATCATTACCATCAAAGATTGGTGGTCTTGTAGGATTTATATTATCAATTGAACCATCATTAATTCCTGCCATACTTATAATAAACTTCGGCACACAAACTTGTTAGTAGAAATGATTCTTAATAACAAAGTTCGGAATGGAAAATTTCGGAATGACAAAGATAGCAAGAAAAACTTATACTTGAGAATAATTATTTCAGAGACCTTCTCTGATACCAAATGTAGGATCAAAATAACAATGTAGATGCTCAATTTACAAGAGGGGGGGGGGGTGAATTGTATACTTTAAAAATTCCTTTTGAACTTTTAAAGTTAGTTATGATTAACTATGTTTTCCTTAAGCAAAGGAAAGGGCTAAGTTTAACTAAGTTAAACTTAAGCAAATTCACAACACCTCTAATACCAAATGAAAACATGGAAAGAGATTCCGAAAATAGGTTCCGGAAATATGGTTCCGGAAATTGAAACTTAACAAAAGATTACAATATGAGATTCTACCTTAAAGCGTAGAGAATCTAAATGAAACAGAGTACGAGTAAGGAAGTATATGAAAATTATACTTTCCTTATAATAAAAAATGCAGCGGAAATAAACATGTAGTAAAAACTACAAGTAACAAGATATATGACTTTTAACCCAAAGATAAGGGTATCCAACAACCTTGGATAAAGGTCCGTTGATTTATACTATCAAGCAAGTCTGTCTTACCCAAACCAGGGTAAGCCCTCGATACGAAGATCAGAGTCTCTATCTTGCTATCCCCACAATCCCTTAACTTCAAGGTAGTTGGAAACCTCTGTCTTCCTCATCAAGGAAGCCCTCAACTTCAAGGTGTTGGAAACCTCTGTCTTCCTATCCCCGGAAGTCCTCGAATGTAATCACCAACATTCGGAATAACAAAAAGATTTGAGAGTTAATAAGTGCCTCTCTCTCTCTAGAAATCACTTCAAGCATGTAATCACATGAGTCGAAGGTCAGTTAACCTTTTATCACTTCAGCACTGAGCTCATTCAAATGAGATCCTATTTATAGGTAAGGTCAGCCTCCTTTCCAACGGTCATAATTTTCTTAAAAATCGGAGGGACCTGTACATGTGTCACTTAGTCAACAGTTAGTTTATAACAAAATAGACGACACCATTTTATAACAAAGCAAGTGTAACAGAATGTACGACACCGTTTAAAATCTAACTCAAAAGATTCGGAGTGATGGTTCGGAGTGAATGTTCGGAGTGTATGGAAAATAATAAAGAGTAGACAAAATATAAAGCCATAAGAAAAATGAAAGTTTGGAGTGAAAAATCGGAGTCTGAATAAATTCAGAGTATATAGAACAAAGATGATCAGTTTCTGTTTAATGGATGAACTCGGAATGAGAATTCGGTATGAGAATTTGTCATCAGAATTCGTAATGAGATTTCATCTTAATAATTCGTAATGAGAATTCGTATCCAGAATTCAGAATGAGAATTCATCATCAGAATTCGTAATAAGAATTTTTCATCATAAATCTTAGTGAAATTTCATTATCAGAATTTGTAATGATAATTCGCCATTAGAATTCATAATGAGAATTCAATGTCGAACTTCATAAGGATTTGTATCCTGAATCTGGAATAGAACATAGTCAGGGTTTGTATCTAGAATTCGGAATGATACTTTATTACAGTTCTCATCTGGAATTCGGAGTGAAACATCCTTACAGTTCTTATCCAGAATTCAGATCCTAAAATAGAATATGTTATATCAATGTTTCAAAAAAATCCGAGAAAACAGAAATGAATATGAATTTTATACTTAGGAAAAATATGAATGAAAATATGATAAGAATAATTTTTCTTACAAAAGAGATTTTCCTTATAAAAGCGATTTTCCTTATAAAAGCAATTTTCCTTATAAAAGAAATTTTCCTTATAAAAGCAATTTTTATTATAAAAGCGATTTTCTTAAAGATAAGGTGTTTGTGATTTTCAAAACATGAAGGAATGTTAAAGTCATAAGAAAAACCTTATTGACTCAACATTATGGATCTCAACCAATGAGAGTAAATGAGAAAAACATCACGGAGAAAAAATTAAGGTTGAATTATGGGCACTTAAATTTTATCCTAATATTTATCAATATCATCAACTCCCATTTCATATTAAAGGGGCTCCTGAACGTTTTATTCTATGAGTTCCTAGATTAGTTTGTGTTTATTTTCATCTATGAAATACTCATATACTCGAGATCATAAGAATATCATGATTACCACCAATGTAATACTATACAATTCCATATCCACAATCAGGTTTATCAAATAATATCCATGTCTGTGTTTTGGGCATTGGATTTGAACTTTGTTGGAAATTTATTGTCCAGACAAGGGGTTGATTAGATTGTTCTATGATTGAGGTTATTGATTGTTTAGTATATGTAAATTATTTTTCAATGGTCCATAGATTTCTCTTCCATGTGACCTATTATTTGACATTAATGTGAGAATATTATTAATTCATGGACCATTTAATGGCCTATATTATAGAGTAAGATTACTTCTCTTAGACTATGTATTGTTAGTAAGAATTTGATTACCTAAAAGTGAGATTGATGAATACTATTATGATGTGGTTTTAAAAGGTGGGGTGGTTCTTGAGTTGATTAGTTAATATTACAATCTATTCGTGGGTTATTTAATAATATAAAAGTAATTTTTTATTTCTTATTATTCTAGTAACTTACACCCCAATAGTGTAATAATTCAACCCTTGATCTTGAGTTAGAATTTTTTTAGGTCTCAAATGTTGTGGAAATATTATATCATCAATGACTGAATCAAAGTATCATAAAAAATATTTATATTTTCTCTCAACTAAATTTAAATATTTAATAACAAATGATGAGGTATTTTCCAAACATTTTTACATTTTGATATATTACACCGTATAGAGGAAGACTATTATTTAAGATTCACTTGAAAGACAAAAGTATAATATATTTGATAACTGACATGTGGAGGAAGAAAATCTGTGCTTTCTTATTCTATTATGTTATCATTCTTATGAAACAACCATTTTATTCTGTAAATGATTTATAAAATATTCAAAAACAAAATATAATTTGGAACTACATAGAAAAAATAATTTACAAGGTTCATCATGATACAGTAAATGATATTATTTGGAATTTTTTTGGAAATATTAAAATACCACATAATGAACTGGAGAAAAAAATCCTTTTATATGGATAAAATAAGAAATGAATGTGTTAACACATGTATTTCCCAATTAATAAAAAATGTGAATTTTATTTTTGTAATGATATCTGACATAAGAAAAATATCATAACAAATTTTATAACCTTAACCAATATGATCAGAACAATGTTACTATAATTTTTTTACAAATATCAAATCTTTTAACCTTTAAAAATAATTTTTATTTACTTTAGTACATAATAGTTGGTAATAAATTATATCTTCTTTTATCATAACGAATTTAAACATTAATTTTTATCAATCTAGTAATTTACCTTCTTAATAATTTCATTCCTAATTTTTTTCATTAATAATTATCAATTTCATATTTTTTCCATTCTAAATTTTTCAATCCGAAAATTGTCCTTCCATGTTTTTTTACTTAGGAAATTTCAGGTTTGGAAGGATTCAAGCCTAATTTTTTTCATCCACATTTATTTTTCCAAAAATTTCTTATCCTGAATTTTATATGATTTCCTTTTCCATCTTATATAATTCTATAGAGTATTTTTCTATCCTGAATTTATCCCTCCTGAATTTCTCCTTCCATAATGTTTTCCATCCTGAGTTTATCAAAATTTTTAATACTATTATTTTGTTTGTTCCAAAAACCATCCCAAAATATGATATTATATTTTTGGAAAAATCTGTTATAGAACCATATTTTTGTAACTCTTTGGAATATTTTTCTAAATCTATTTCATCGAAATTGATCCATTTATTCAGTGAATATCAGACACACATCTATACTAAAAATTGTACCCATAATATTGGTTCACATGAAATATAATTACATGGAACTATAATATATATAAATAAATTAATGGAAACATGAATTTCAAAATTCACAAAATTTGTTTTTTAATTTATAGATTCACATACATCCATAAAATTCTATAACAACTGGTGAGAATAAACATTTTCTTTGATGAATTTTTGAAACACCAAAAGTCCTTCTCTACATCATCAAATTTTATATCATTAAAATCATTTAAATTGAAATTCCTAAAAATAAATTTTATAAATTTTTTCTCCATGTTGTTCATCATAAATGTTAGTATGAAAATTTAGTTCAAAATTATTTTACAAAATTTTCAGACATTATTCTTTTGACGATGGTCATAATAAATATAAATTTTTTAATAAAACTATATCCCCCTTCATGAAATCATAGATGATTTATTAGTTTTTTTGTTTCAAAAAATTAGGTTCAAATTAAAATAATATATAGTATTCATGGAATAAAACCAAGGGATATTTAATTACTTTTAATAAAATATTTACAATTGGGTTGTGGAAAATTGATATAAATCTAGTGCATCTAAATTAAACACAACCATGATTAGAAAAAAATAATAAAAATTGTAATAAAATTCTGTTAGATGTAAATAGTATGATCAAAATCATGAATGGAACATTGAAAAGCATTAGAATCCACTTTGAGGAGCAATGTGATTTTGAAATTCTACCAACAGATTAACCTAATAAAAAAATAGAAAAGACCTATGTAGATAAAAGATAATTTTCATTCAAAATTTATAATGTAATGTGAAATAATATGACTCAAATATTTCCTCATTGACAGTAAATTAATAATGGTATACATACCGAAACTATAGAAAATAGAAATGACATAATGATAGATTATAAAAAATCATTAATTACCAACAAAAAAAAATACTAAACCCATACATAATCAAGATCCTATGTGGAATATATTGTAAAATAACAAATAGTATGTTAATATTAAAATAAATCCATTTCTTTTAATGTGTAATATAATATATGAAAGGATAGTGCATAAATTAAGGATTTTATAATGTTTTCTATGATAAATCCTATAAAAATTTCACAAAGAAAATAAATACTCGGATAGAAGCTTGATTTTTTGGGTAGAAATTTTCTACAATTTTGTTTAAAAAAATTTATACATTTATTGGGGATGAAAATCAATATTGAAAATTATTTATTATTAATCAATGAAAATAATGGTAAAAATATTTTATGGTTTATGAAAGAAATCACTTTTTTATAAATAATATATTTAAAAAATATCCATAGAAAGTGTGTTACCTTCAAAGAAAGATTAATTTACCAAATTTTATTAAATAATATCATGAATTAATATAATTGTATCTATAATAAATTGAAAAAAATCAGATACAATAATTTTTTCATTGAATGGATGGTTTATTAAAATCAATTTTGTTAGATCTAAAGACATCGCAGAAATAACACAGAAAAGGATGTGATAACGACAAGTAATAAATCCTCATGAAAAAAGTTTAAAAAACTATTTTTTTGACTCTATAATATTATTCTATTAACTAAAACATGATAGTATCATAACTGTAAATTATTATAATCATAATAAAATGGAATATTTTAAAATAAATTATCTTCTCTATAATATTTTAAGAAATTACAAAACTCAATGTTATAAAATCTATTCTATGATAGTTTTAAGATAATCAATATAAAAATTACATATTCTTCGGTTTAGACTCACATTAATGGTTTGAATTCCAATTAGTATGTTGAATTATATTCTTAGGAACCCTAATATCCTTAATTGTATTTATATAAAAGATGGGGTAACTTTTTGATTGGATAATTATATATAATTAAATGTTTTTTAGAATCCTCATACTTACCCAAAAACTATATGGTATCCCATAATTGTGAAATAAAATAAACCATCTAGAATACCACAAAATCCTCATAGAATAGTCATGAAACTCCACAAACTGATCTTAATCATCACATAAAATCAAAAATTGATAATAATATGGAATCATAAATTTATATATTTTAAATATATTGACAAAAAAAAATATGATTTTTAAGTTAAATTTAACCCAAATCATATATATTGTTCATATGTAGTAGTAAATTACTCGAAACACAAACCTCAATTGTTTTATACTTTTTACATTATTTGAGTTTGAAAAATATATACCTCTAAAAATATATATATAATATATACATGAGGATAATCATAAAAAATAATCCTAGAACATATTGAATAAGAAATTGAAACCATTTCATTATACTTTGTTTCTTAAAACACCTCGTTTGTAATACATAATGGAGTGAGTACTAGTAGTATAGAGCATAAACATAGTAAGGGGACCTAATCAAAGAAGGTGTATTAGAAAGTGAATGATCAAAATTAAAGGAAGATGATAGAAATGGTTTGGTGTAGGATAACTTATAGTTAAATGAAACAAATATGAAACGAGACCATTTAGTAATTGATGTCATTAATTGTTATGTATGGTGTAAGGCATCCTTCAAAAAATTTACAATATATTGTTAAACCCTAATTGAATATTTTGTCAAAACAAATGATAGATATAAAAATTTATAGAATATAAATTGTAAAAAATAGGTTCATTAAAATTTCGTAGCTAAAAGATGAATAATTCTGTTAAATGAATCTATGAACTCAAATAAATATAAACATAAAAAACCATTATCTTTCTTATAACATGAAAACCATGTTCGGAAAATTTTGATAATGGAAAACACATTAATGTGCTTCTAATAATCTCAATACTTATAATTATATTGTTATTATAAATGGTAGTTATTTTTTTAGTATAATGTAATGATTCTAGGAAAATGCATGAGACTATATTTATAGAAATCAAATAAATTAATTTATTACTTAAATTAAAATATAACACGACTACTACATTCTTGATATTATATTTAAATTATTCAAAACCACTAAGTATGTTTGATTTTTTTTAATTGATAACATGTGTAATAATAATACTTTTTATAATTACCTATTTAGGGTTTCATGCTCTATTAAATTAATAAAATTCAACCATGTATAATGTCCCTCACAAGTGTATTTGATGAAATATAAATTCATGTGAATGACCCTATCAGTATTATCATAAAATATATTCTACCTAAAATATTAAACCATGCCTACATGGATATATTATGGGTCAATCATATCAATCTCTATAATAGAGTCAATGGGGCATTACAAAACATATTCATATATGTATCATGTTCTAATTGAATATGAGACTCATATAATAACAGTAACAATAAAATATCATTGTTTCATTTTTGATCGGTTCAGTAAATGTGTCATGTATTGGGAAAAAGAGTTTATTTGTTCATCCAATACAAAAAATATATTTGGTATATCTAAAATATTCATTAATTTATACTATTTGTATAATAATGAAAAATACCTCATTCCTAAACAGAAACCAAACCAAACCCAAAAATTAAAATTAATATTTATTTGATTTAATATTATATTAAAAATATATAATCCCTCAATAAGATATTATAATTCTAATAAGAAATTAAAATATAGTTATCTAGTTAGAATATATTAACATTAAATTTTAAAGACTGATATCATTTGAAATATATTGTGTATGATGAATCGAAAATATTTTTATATACATTTATTACATATAAAAAAATATAAATCATGAAATTATTATATTTAGTGTGAAAAAAATTGTTTAATTCGGACTAATAGTTATATGCTATGTAAAAAAATATAACAATTAAACATGTAAATTAAAAAAAGAAAGTATTCTTATAACCATCTTCTATATTGATAAATTGAAATGAAAAAACAGTACAAATAATCAAAGAACATAAAAATTAAATAACAATAAAAAAAATTAATATTAAGTTATTTGCTTTTTTATGTTAAAATACTAATAGTGGAAAATTTTTATAACAATAGCTAGTTTCAAGTCTTTCTGATCATAGATAATTCATAATCATATTATTAGTTATTTTTTATATTTATTATAAAAAATATCTCATGCTTTGAAATAATTTATCTGGTATGGTAAAATTATTTTCATATAAATTGTATATTAATATGATACAAAATAAGAAAAGGATTGTAAATTAGTAAATATAAATGTAATTTTTTGTATGTAAATTACCATACATGTTATAGTGTTATTTTCATTTTATTGATTTTTGATCTTGGGGGCTACTTAACATTAGATCCTAATTTATTAAAACTGAAAAATCCAAAAATAAATGTTACTGTGGGAAAAAACATTCAGTAAGTCCTAATAAAGAAAGCATATGTAAGAAGAAAAATTAATTTCAAAGGAAAATGGAAAAAAACATGTCGGTTGCACCTATTAAATTTATCTAGCCAACATTAAGTTATTTTAAGAAAAAATAAAAGATACATTCTACCATATAATTAACCAAAAAAAATTGAATTTGAATTAAAACATATAGATGTCACATAATTCTATTAAAAATCATTATAAATTAAAAAAATCAATTTTCTTCTATAAAAAATAAAACATATTGGAATAAAATTGGTAGTACCGTCATGATTCTAGGATGTGTTATACCTTTTATGGATGAAATCATACATCCCCAGTGGAAAAAGGAAAAGTTAACAATATTAATAAATGAATCAAAAACACTAAGAAAACATAAAATAAATGTTTAAGGATTCATAAATTATAGTAATTCTATATCATGCTTGTATAATGGATTCAATGTATATATAATTACATCAATATAATACTTCATGTATGTAAATTTAGATTCATTAATAAAATATAAATAAAAGAAAAATTGAATAATTTTGTTAAAAATAGACTCAATAGGATTCCTAATCAAGTGAACGCTGTAATGACTAACTATTTTGGGAAAACTTAATACCAAATGTGGGAATGATGACTGATAGTTTAGAAGGATAAAATTTAATAGATTCATCATAGAGGAATAAAAGTTAAAAATGTAAAAAATATTATTTTAGGAGGTATTGTTAAATGGAGACAATACCATTTGAAATTAATGAGAGTCATCGCCCAGTTGTGAGGAGGAACAGAATGATATGTCTCAACATTATAAAAATTGGCCGATTTTAGAGAAATCATTAATTGAAGCATATGATGGTGATTAGGGGTACATTATTTAGAGAAGAAGAGTAAAAAAAAATTAATCAAAAAAACCCTAAAAACCTTTGAAAAATAACCTCAGTTAGTGACCAGTCGAGATTATTGATGGAGATGCATATTTATAGTGTAAAAAGGGCTAAAATGGGGACTATAGGAATTTTAAGGGGAGTTGGTGGAGTTGTTAGGGAATTTTGATTCGGAGACAGTCAGAGAGACAACTGCGATTCATAAGGGAGATAGAGAAATAAAATGAGACGGGGGTTGGACATGGGGTGCATAGAAAAAGGGAGAAGGGGAGCGAGGGTGGAGAGGGGAATGGAACATGGATATAGAGAGGGAGATTTGGGAGAAGGATGAGTAAAGGGAACCGAATTTGAAAATAAAGGGTTAGTGGGGAAGTGGAAAAGGGAAGGTGATATGGGCATTAGAGGATATGAATTTTATATTTGAACCAGACAATATTGAATGAATACTATATGTTCATATAAAATCCATTCATAATCAACATTCCACAATTCTAAAGACTATAAAAATATCAATCACAAACATCACACAGCTACAGCTTCCCATCATTATAAACATCAAAATCATTATAAACAAAATTCCTCAGCTAAAAAGATGCCTAAAGTTTTAGTTTCATAAATAATTTTCCCCCTTTATTCTGAATTCATGGATCATGTTATTTTGAAAAAAAAATTATTGTAGAAACATTCCAAAAATAAATTCATCACAATAATATTTTTTTCAATTACTTTTACATATTGTTATTTTTTTAATCAAAATCCCCTTAACGAAAATCCATTTTATACATTTACAAATAATTCTTAATAAAACTCTATATGATATTTTTCCTCAAATTTTATAATTAAATTTTTAGGTTACATCTAATTTTAAAAAAAGGTATATATAAAAATTTTCCAAAATATTGTAAAGAATGTGCATCCTATATTCTTCAAAAAATTTCTTAAGAAAAATCCATCTGTTATTTTTTCTAAATGTTATTGAGGAACATTCAACCAATATTTTCCACTTTTTGATGTCCAATAATTTACCATTGAATACCGATATAATTTTTTATGTAATAAAATATTACTAACTATTTTTATTTTTTTTACGATAATGATGGAAACCCATTTCTATAAAACAATATTTTTCAAAAACAATCCAACCAAATTATTCAAAACAAAATACAACAACCAAAAAACAAATTCATCCAACATGGTCCCAAGAATATCCCCATTTAATTTTATAGTGAAACAAGAAACCTAATTAATCAAAACATGCTAACATAATATATATATAAAAAATCCAATAATTCAATTCCTATGATATTGAAATCAATATAGGAAAGAATAATAATTTAATATAAAATCCATGTTATCTATAATAAATGAATAAGAAAATCTTTATTACATAATTCCTCAAAAATATTTTTTTCTAATCCATGAACTATCTAAAAAAAATTCGTATCATGGTAGAATAATATTTTATGCATACACATCGAAGAATAGTTAAAACAATTCACACATACTGAAATTGTAGAATACATATTTAAAATAATACCCTTAAATATATTCCTTTCAAAAATATTAGATAACCAAAAAATTTATATATCTATGTAACATTATTTTTATCCCCCATGAAATCTCTATGAAATGAAAATAAAATAGTAAGGATGGGTACACATGCCATTTCCTTGATGAGATGGATGTTGTACACCCTATTTCAACCCAATAATAAAAAAATTCATTTTGAAATGGTTTAGTGATTAAATCATAAGTGTGATCCATTGATGGAAAATACTCTATATTCCATTCATTCTTCTCTAGAAGATATTTTATAATGTTATATTTGATATAAATATGCATTTATTTAGAATGTTGCATAGAATTTTTAGTGATATTTAAATCCTCCTTCACAACTAATTTTTTTATTATTTTGGAAATCCACTTTTTGGTCACGTGGGAACCAAAAAAAACATACATTTTCATGCATCCAACCCCAAAAAACTAGATTAAAAACTCAATACAAATTTCAAAATTGAAAATTGAAAATTCAAACTGAAATTTGTTTTCCACAAACATCCATACCACCTTTTTTCAAATCACATTTTGACAGAGTGGGAACCACACATAGACAAATAAAAAAACATCAACCCCAAAAAGAATTCAAAAAAAAAACAGGGAAACATGTCCCTTCAAATTCACAATTCAAAAATTGCACACCACATCATCCTGAACAGTGAGACACCAAACCACATTGTCTTGAACAGTGAGCCACCAGAATAAACATTCACAAAACTAAAAAACTGTTGTGATCCTCTAAACCTTGAACCTCAAAAACACATTCTTGCCAATATCGAAATACAAACAATAAACAGATGAAATTATGAGATCCCCTGACAATCCATGTCACCCCTCAAGCCATCAGAACTGATTGAAAGGACCAATGACTCCATAGATATCATCAGCACCTTCCATGCCGGCGAGATCAGCTCGATGAATCCTCAGTCATCAGAATGAAACACCGGTGAGACAAACAATCAACGAACCTAATGAAACTATTACTAATCAAAAACCATAGAAATATAAAGGGATTGGTCCTACACGGGCTGGGCCACCTTGACAATCATCAACTTCTCGCACATCATATGATGAAACTCCTTCCAATCCATTGCACCATACCGACTGCGAGAGGAGCAATGGAAGCTATAGCCAAAGTAGAGGTGAAAGAAGGTGAGGCCTTAACAACAAGCCACGAACAATGCCAAGACTGCCAAACCCTTCCGTAAGCCTCCTGAAAACCAATGAACATCACACAATACGCTTGAATTAATAAGGACCATGTCATTGGGACAAATAAGATGCTGGATGCGCCTCTATAAACACCATAGACTGATCAAACGACACATTCCAAAGCCACCGTGAAACCACCGTAGCAAACCGACTTGGAAGGTTGTGAAGTAAAATTGGGCCAGAGTAGCGTAAGAATCGTACTAGATCCTCAATAGAGAGACTTATCCACACAGATTCCATGAACCCCAACTGATGAAGCCACTATATGCGAGAATCACACCTACAACAACACTAATGGAACAACGAATTTCATAAGAGAGCACTGAAAAAAAATTGTGAACACAAGATGATAAAAGAAATTAATAGGAGTGAAGGAATGAGGAAAATAGGAAAGGGAGAAGTGGGGTGGGAAGAAGGAGAGAGAGGGGAAAGGGGGAGATGATAGTGAATCGATGCAAGGCCTCCCCCCTCTGATTCACAACGAAGGAAACCCTAGCATAGAGAGCAGAACGGAGAGAATCCACTTAGTTGCTAATCCCCACATCTCAATTTGAAAAAAAATCCCAATATTAATTGTATCATTACTTATACCCACAAATATTATTGTTGAGTGTTCATACACATGAGTGGTGTTTTATCTATATTGGTGGAAATTTAATGATCATAATCCATACTAAGATTTATATAATATCACTTAATTGTATTCCAACTCACATAACAATATACTAAAAAGAAAACTCCACCAAATGTTGATCTTCTTCCATTAATAGTTCATTCCCAATTAACATCTATATAACCAAATAATTTAATCTATCGTGATATATCATATTTTATATGGTACTCTATTTTTCCATTGAGGTATCTACTAATTAATTTTCTTTCCATGGGATGTGATTTATTTGAATCAAATTGAAATCATTCATGCAATTCAAATGAAAAAACAATATATGACTTTGAAACCTTCTGATTTAATAATCTTCCAATGAACTTCCAAAACATCTTATGATAAAATTATTTATATTCAACATATTTTTATAACATTTTCTCTAGAAATTTTTCAAAGAAACTAGTTTTTAATTATTAATTCCAAACATTCTTATATGTTCCTTAGAATAATTTTCTTCGTATTAGAAAAATAATTTAATATTTTGTTAGATTAGTAAAAATTGTATTTTAATTTTCTACATGTAGAAATTTATGATAAATCATTATCTCCTAATAAAAATTAAAAAATGTTTATTCGTCTTTAACAAAGAGATATAATTGTCAATGAAAAAAATCACAATGAGGTAAAATTATTTGGTTTCATTTATGTATATATTACTATCAAATCTTTTTTTCAGGATGATTAACTTCCTTATAAAGGTATCCAACTTGGTATTCAAAAATGTTAGTTCTTGGTTATTACCATATAGAGCATCACTCAATTTATAGATGTATCTTCTATCATTCCAATTATAAATCTATATGGTTTTTCAATAAATAATTCTTTTTCGATATCTCCATTGAGAAAATATTATTTCACGTCCCTGGGGAAAATTATATATCGTCATTTTTGAATGATAAAAAGAAATTTTTTATAGTTTATAATAATTACCTGAGGGAAAATTCTCATAGAAATAAATTAATTTAATTTGTGGGGGTCCTTTAAAAAAGGTTTTTTAATATAATCACTTCACCATATTCGGATAACTTATTATGAAACAGAAAAATTATAAGAAGAAAATTTTTATTTTTATTTTTGTTAATATCTTCCCATGTTTAATTATTCTAAATTTGATAATAAAATTCATTAAAAGTATCAATCAACTCCTGATTCCTCCATGTTTCATCATTATATTATGGATCATCCTAGAAATGTAAAGAATTATGTAAAATAGACTTGTATTATCTTTTAGATTGAACACATTTATGTTAATCTACAATGATGTTATGAACATCCATCTCTTTCCTCATTATAGGATAATATGTATGATGTATTTCATTGTCACATTACATAGCTAAGTCAAAATACTCATCTTTTGACGAAACCCTATTATTACTATTGAAAACCAATTTTCCATGTCACTCAATTATGAACTCCTATATTCCCCTTCTTCGACATATTCATCAGCATCTATAACAATATTTACAGAATTTTTATTGAAATTTACATCTATAGAATAATGTATCCTTCATTTTTATTTATTAACACATATGTATCTAATACCATTAGGATCGTATCCATGTAATATTCCATAAATACCTATTTAATCATATATCATTGTGTTTCCAATAATTCCTTTTAAAATGAATGGACAATCAAATACATGTAGAATCTAAAAAATTATGTTTAACTATATAAAATTTCATAATAAGTCATATTATATTTAATACTACAGAATAATTGATTCTTAATATACACTATTCAATAGACATACAACCTTTAAAATAATGAGTTGAATATGTTAAAGCATCATTGTTCATTCCATTTCCACATAACCTCTATTTCATCACTCAACAATATTGTTTTGATGTTTTTTGTATGGTGTAATAAATGAATCAATAATACCTTATTATTTATTTTTAATCTATAGATTCAGCATTTATATATTCCAAACTATTGTCATTTTTTTCCGTCTTCAGATAATTCCCACGATATTTTTATCCAATTCTACTAAAACTATTACACATTTCATGATCCTATGATTTATATTTTAGAAACCTAATTTATGTAATGTGAGTTAAATAATAAATGATATAAATAAAAGATTCATCTTTATATATATTGTATACATATTCGTTCATATATATCGAATAAAATCCATGAGATGAGCTGAATGTACCACTATATTCTTATAAATGAAGTTTTGTTATCTTCCCTTTCTATAAAAATAAGCATCACTAATCCATTTTTCTTCTCATGTCATGGATATCATGAATACTACCATGAATTTACAACATTATTATTTTAATTTGACACATTTTACCTTGACTCTTAAAAGATATATACTATTCATCCATTATTATTAGATAACATGATCACTCATCGCTACCGACATGAATGAAATTTCATTTTTTCCAATGAAATTTTTTAGAAAATTTCAATCATCTATACATTTCACAAATTAAAAATTTCTAAAAAAATTATTAACATCATAAAAATTATTAAAACACTTATTGAGTTTTATTTCAATCCATTATGAAATAAGGTTCTTTAGGATTTCAATTTCTTTCCCCCAATATCTACAGATCTAATTCCATTGACTCAGAGTGAATCATTATTTCCAAAATTCGATATATATTTTTAAAAATATTTAAAAATATTTTAAAAAAATATTCTTTAAGATATTAAAATTTCCAACTATCAGAATTCAATTTTCATTGTATATATATAGATTTGATATCAGTTACAATAACCTGATATTTTATTATTTCATTTTAATTTCATCATATATCGATTCTAAGAATTTAATTAAAAAATATATTTTACTAACAACAATAAAAGATATATTATTTCTAGATGTCCATGTTATTCACATCTTTTAAACAAAGTATCCATGGGTTTGAAAGTATTTTCGATTATCACACAAACTTTTTCAAGTATCCATCTTTTAGTGGTTGGGTCTCACTAAAAATTTTCCTCTAGATTCTTTTGTGTTAATTATATTTTTCTTGGTTAAACATTCAAAAATATGATGTAATCCAAAATCATCATTAATTTAGAAGTTAAATATTTGAATTATATCTCCCTGTACATATTATATGATATTTAGAGTGGTGTTTCTTATTTCAATAAATTTTAATACCATTCTAATTTCTATTTTATTACACACTATGTTTTTGGTAAATACATGTTATGTTATTTTCAATCATAAAATAATTACCACTAGTATAACATTCTACTTCAAATTTTGAAAAAATATAATTTATAGGCATTTCAACTTCCCACATTTTAGATACATACATTGTATTATTTAACTTTCATATTTTTATATAGATCCTTATCATCCTTATCTACCCTTGAGGATAAATAATTTTGATCCCTCATAGATTTTCACATTTCAGGTCATTCCCAAACATAGTTAACTATTTTTATGAATTTATAAATTCATTGATCTTATGTATTAATTTATTGTTGAGTAAGTTAGAAATCTTCTCCTTTTTCCTTCAATTATTCATCAATATCAAAATTAAGGTCTTTTTCTTACAAAACTAGTTTTTTTACAATCAATCTCTTATAGGAACATCTATTTTTATTCGTATAAAATTCATGATCATTTTATATATACATTTCCCTTTTAAAATATTTTATCTCTCTTTCAAGCATTACAATTTTTCGAATACATTCTCTCAACTCAGTTTTTATCATAAACCCTAACTGAAATTCTTCAATTTTTTAACAGCTACATTGACCATTGGTGAAATCATTATAATTTTCATGTGTGATATAATTTTTTTGGACATTTAATAATATAATTCTTCAGATTCTTCTTCAATGTTTTCATCCTTTTCATATTCAGAAAAAAAATACTAATATATTTTTAGAATATTGTTTCCTTACCCTTGAAGAAATATTTCCATTTTTTGGATTCTTATTAAATTATCATCTTGAGTTTCTATCAAATCAATATCTTTTTTAATCATCAGGGTTTCAGGGAAAATTTGAACAATTTTTTTTATAAAGATACATAAACAAATCATTTCAAAGGTAACTTACCTTTTGTAGTTTCATATTCCACTTCTCAAATTGTTAGGAAATAGGGACATAAATTTATTAAAATATTTACTGAACTATTATTTTATTTTAAAGTCACTAACTTCTCCACCTTCAATAACATTCATAGATTTTCCATTCTTGGATACATTGAAGGAAATATATTTATCTTCCTTTTTGTTAAACATCATAACATTCTACCTTCTCGTTTCATATGTGAAAAAATTTCTATATAGATATTCCAATGATATAATTTATTGAGCGATATCATTTAAATTTGGAAAATTATAATCAAATTTTTCCTGAAGAGTTTATAAAATCATTTTTAATATAGTTGAATGTTTCACCTTCTCACTTTGATATCTTTTCGTTCTTACAAATTCATTTAGCCTGGTAATGAAGTCACAAATATATTCATAATCCACAGCTATTAGATCTTCAAATTTTAGAATTTATATATGTAACATAGCTTTCATAAATTTTTTATTTCCTTTAAATATTCTCTTAAAAAACATTCAAATAACATTTTAAATTCATTCTCATTTAACACTATGAAAATAACATTTAAGGAGTGAAGATTATATTCCATTTATAGCTCACCCATAATTCTCTACATTTTTTTTTCGAGGTTTTAAGTGAAGAATTTATATCATGATATGGAAAAAATTATAAAAAGCTTCAATAACTTCATAACAATTTGAATGTGATGTGATAATATTCCATCATTCATAATATGATAGTTATTTCGATAAAAAACCAAAATCCCCTTGCAATTCAATGAACTATGGACATCAATTGAAACTTCTCCATTCTTCATACAAGAAAAACAGAGCCATCAAAGGAAAAAAATACTCATATAAAAATCATAAGGCTCGAGAATGATAATTTTGTTCAATAAGAGGATAAGGGTGTGAAATAGTGATCTTATATTATTTTATGATCGATTTATTCTAAAACTACCTTCTCTTCCTATTAATGAATTATAACTTTGTTGAACAAAAACAAACATGTAGAACAATAACAACATAATAATAAATTTTCCCAACTCAATAATATTTAAAAGTCCATAGATTTTTTTGGAAATAATATAATATCACAAAATCCACAAGAAATCATTAAATTTATGTGGTTACATGAAGAAGAGAATATAATTACTCTTTAATTTTAGTTTTTTCAATGAAATAGTGTATGTTATTTTTTCACATATACAATATATAATAATGATTTAATAAAAATTGGAACCCTTCATTGAATACAATCATAGGTGTTTAATTATTATACTTTTAAAAAATTTCTATTATATTTCTTCTATATATTTTCTGTTCACTTTCTTACCTATCAGCACATAAGAACACCCTTATTCATTCTCAATTTATATTTTTTACATCTGTAATTTTCTTGCACTCAATTTTCCTATCATCCTTTTTATCCTAAATCTATCCATCATCATTTTTATCCTATATTTTTATGTCATGATTTTTTCCACCCTAAATTTTTCCACTGTGATTTTTTGGTGTACAAAACACTACATCCCCAATATAACTATCCATAATTTTTTTCCTAAAATTTTCCTTATAGATTTTGATCGTATAGAATATGAATGTCCTGAATTTTTCAAAACTAATTTTTTCCATGTATATTTTTATATTATATAATTCTTTCTGATCCCCACTTCTTTCTCCACCAAGATATTCATTGGATGTAAACATCATACACAAAGTTATGGTTTATATTATTCCCACAATTTCTTCTTAAAAATTTTTCTTTTGTAATTTCACCTTTTCCACACTAGAGATGTCAAATACTTGTACTCACCCTTTAACCTGATATATATGTTCAATAAAAATAGTAAAGGTACAAACTCTATTTGATTTCCTTCAATCAATAAAAAATAAAAATTAAATACTCTTACTAAATCAATTTTCACTTTTAGACATTCACAACCATCCTCCAAATATCCTTCAAACTCAGTGATAGTCCTGATTTTCTTGATTGGTTTTGGGAATAATAAAAGGATACATCAACATCGTAATTTTCTTATTTCATCATGAATATTTCATAAGGAATATCACAAAAATAAATCATTTTAAAAATATTGGTCTAGAATGTTGGTCTGAAATTTTTATTAGAAATTTTTATCTAAAAAAATCATGGGAAATTTTCACAATTTGTTCCTTTCAAAATTGTCTTTTAATAGTTTAAATTTTTCATCTAAAATTTTATTCCAAAATAAATCATTCACAAATGTTCCTATATTTTCTAATCATCAAAAATATCTATCACAAAATTCGCACAACCACATCATTTAATCATCGTAAACTTATTATGCTTTATAAAAAACATTCTTTAGACAATCATTTATAAATTCATTATAAACATGAAATTATTTTCCACCTTTATTTTGAATGAATCGATCATGTTATTTTTTACATAATATAGTTGTAAAACTTTTGAATTAAAAAAAATGAACAGATATTATGATCACCACCTTCTATGTTTAGTAATATTTTACACATATTTATCTAAATGAAATTTTTTCTGATCATTTTCCATAAATTTCATAAGAATAAATCATCCAATATCATTAAAAAACATTCATAAGTTATATATATATGATAATTTTAAATTTTGTATTCAAATTTCATCTGATTTTTTCCTCATTTTTCTAAAATAAATTTTATCATGTATTTTTTAACAAATTTCTTAACGATACTTCATCCGATCTTTTTCCTAAAATTTTTTATGGAACGTTCATTGAAGAATTTCCATTTCATTATGAATATTTCATGAAATATTTTTTCCATTCAAATAATCCTCCTTTAAATTTATTTATAATAATTCATTATAGAGTGTTGTGATTTTATTCAAGAAAATTAATGTAAACCATTTCATGTAATACTTATTTTATAAAAATCAGAAATCATAATTTCATCAAAACGAATTATAGAGATATGAAAACAAATTTACCCATACTAGTCCTAAAAAAACATACTATATATATATATATTGAAGTAATATATATATTTCTATATTGGGGTGGATGATCTTGAGGTTATGATTCTTAAAATAGAAAAATATTATGGCAGATGTTTTCTAATTCGAATTGTAGTGAAATAATTATTGATATTTTAGGTGGAGGAGAACTAGTGGGGGAAATCATATTCATAAGTGATATGGGATCATATTATCACGAGGAATGACCTAGAGGGATGGCACTTTTTAGATTGATATCATATTCATTTTCATGGGAAGTTTTACATTCTTTATATTGTGCATGAGGAGAATATTCATTATTTTTGTATCTCAGATGTGGTAGTTTGACCCTATGTGGTTATGATGAATCATATCTTGAGGTCTAGACATTGGTATCCATGAATATATAGGTCTATAGAGTAGTTTATATCATGGTGGTTTTCCTGATTGTAGGTGAAGGTAGACTAAAATGTTTCTATAAATTTGTTATTGTTTTTTATTTTCCACAGTTGATATTAGAGGTTATCTTGATGAATTTTATCTCTTCACTACCATAATTTTATGGATCATGAAATTATTTTTGGATAATCATGGATTATTTGATGATAACAAACTAATTCCTAGTAATAGGAAAGAAAAAGTCTATATATATCTTGGTGATGATGTCTGTTTATGAGGTTGTGTAGCTTCAAATGGTACCTGTGGTCAACATTTCTAATTGGGATCCCCATTTTACAACACTTACATGATGTTAGTTTCAATATATTATTCGTTACTTTTTGTTCCATATAACATCATTCCAACCATAAAAAAGATAGGAATATTTTTCAGATTATTCAAACATAGGAGTATTTGATGAGGGATAATGCCTTTTTATTTTGTTGATCATGGATGAGGAATTTCTTATTAGTTGAGAGATCCTATGGAAAGGTATTTAATTTTTCTATAAGAATTAAACTATTAGAGGAATTTCATAAACAATCTATTTATTCACTATTTTTTATGCTATGGCAGGGAAGACAATATCTAATACCCCATATATCATGCACAACATGGTAGAGATGATTGATGTGACATAATAGTGTATAATTTTAATTTTGGAAAATCAGAAGACATCTAATAATAAGAAGGGGGATGTGTTTTATTTCAAGGTTAGTTTTCATCTATTATTGTCGTATTCCCCTCATTATATTAATTAAAAGTTTATCTAATATATCACCATGTTTTTATGAGTACCTTTGAGGTGGTGTAGCACATTTTTTAGGTGGATTATTTGTTTTTTTACCTACATGTATGAGAGTGATTATTACTACCTTTCATGTTCGTAACATCATTGATATCTTCATGATGATTTTCTGGTTATGGAAGGAAGACTTCATGGAATAAATAATGACATGAAAATTTTATAGAATCATATTGAAATTTAGGATAATCATGATACGGTACTGTTTGGGTGATCCATTACATTTGTTCAATATCTACAGACGAATTTTAGTTTGGGGAGTGTTTATGGGAACCTGATTCACTTATGGTCACTCAATAACCTGTACTATTATGATTCTGTTATTTTTTATTGTTGATGAGATGTTTTTATGTTTTTATAAGTGGTAGTTTTATTGGTTGTTTTTTGACTTTGTCTCTTCGTTTCATGTTGTTAAGTATTGGTTTGATATTTCAAGATATGTATAAAAATGGGGATATTGGTTATTTGTGTATGTGGTTTTCATTAAAGTATTGGTTTTACTTATCGATTATTGTAATCATCTGAGAGGTATCCTATGTAATACTATATAAAAAGTTTTCCTATTACATTATGAATATTGGGGTTTAGAGATATCAAAAACATGTTTTAGGATAAAAAATAGATTTTAGATTAATTTTAAATTTGGATGATGATTATGTTATGTGAAGGATTTTTATTCACAATTAGAGACCAATATGAAGGACAATATGTGATATAGTTCAAGAATTTGCAGTTTTGGGATATGGTGGGTAAGAATTAAATGTATCAACATTCTAAGGGATCCCTTCGGTTGTACTATGTTTATTGTCTAGGGATGATGAGGATGCATTTATTTTTTTTCGGTTATGTCTTGGTACTCATAATTAGGCTGTTGAGCTCAAGAGATCGTTTTTTGGTGAATATATCATTTAAATAGTAATTATTTCATGGTGTGATAACTATGTCAGGGTTCTAATTTTTTTATTTCGGTTCTATGATAGATAAATAGTATAATTTCTATGAATGTTTGGTCAAAAACCATTATAGAATGGTATAGTTGGATCTCATGTTGTTTTGTGGAAAAAAACATGGGGTTTTGGTTTATTCCATTAACCATGGGTCATAGTATTCGATTATATATTCTAGTTATAAATTTTTATTCTCCCTAATTTTTATTCTGCCACATTTCTTTTAATTAAATATTTGGTGAATTGATTTAGTTTTTGAAATTAATATATTCCTCTATTGTAATCAAACATTCATTATGAGATCGGGGACTAGTGATTTAAGGAGAGTTATAGTATATTATTTATTTGTTTTTCAATTATTCATCATCTTTATGAGTTTGTGGTTAGATAATACTGTATGATTCTATGGGGATGCTGAATGTGGTGATGAGGTATGCGGCAAATTAGGTATTTGAAGGTTTTTCTATCACGATGATTATCGTAGGATCATCTTTTCATTTTGTTGTCATTGCACCATGGATTATGATGCTCTGAATGAGGTAACAAATTCCTGAATTCCCTAATATATATGTTAATTGAGTGATTGTATAGTTCATTAAATTTGAATGTAGTATGAATTGTTCTAATGAAGATAATTAATGAGATTAATGAAAATTATGGGAATGGGAGTGCTTCAAATTAGTATATATTCCATCTTGATAATTATATCTCACTTGGTTTTTATTCGCCTATATTACTAAAAATAATTCAAGTTCTTAATACTCTTGAGTTAATTTTTTTATGGTATCACCCTTTATAAAAAGATAATAATTTATGACTGAAATAAACTAGTTGTGTGGAAAATATGATTTTTGTGTCAGAAAGTATTATCAATGGGATAATATTGTATTATTTGATATTAAAATTGTAGTTTTGTTTTGTGATAATATAATTTTTACTAGATATGTTTGTTTAACATTTTCGAGTATGATCAATAATTTGGGTATCAGGTTATATGGAGGATTCAATGGAAGGAAATTTTTTGATGTGATTGAGATGAAGGTCATACAATGGGTGTTGTGGTAGATTTTATCAGTCATATAATGGGATAAAATTGAGGTTCTTTGTTTATCACATATCATGTCAAAACATTTCCATTGTTTGAATGATAGAATAACTAGTTATATTATGGTCATGGATTCGTTGTATGATATGTAATTTCTTTTTATTTTCTCCATAATGCGTAATATAGTTGGTAATGAAGACTTAAAATTGGGTTAGTTAAAATAAAATATTATTATTGATAAAAACAAAAAACATATTTATATTATAGTTGATTAAGGGAATGGAATTAATGCGGTTGATGTCTTGACTATTTTGACAATAAATTGACAATTAAATGAAAAATTGAACTTAAATTGGTTAGAGTTGGTAATTTTGAAAATAAAATGATGGTATGTTAAAAATGAAATCAAAAAAAATTATGTTGTAGTTTTCATGGGATATAGGGTTATATGGTGTTCTAGCTAGCTCAGTGGTAGTGAATGTTGGTGGTAATGAGTTTATTTTAGGAAATGTGGCATTATTTCTTCTATTTTAACCTCCTAGGAAAGACATGTGAGTGATTATAATTATTCTAATGTTTTCCTTTTTCATATCTATATTAACCCCACCTAATTTGGACACCTTTACTAAGGCCCAACATGTTATGGGTTCTAGGTGTTTTTCCTTAACATCTATGTTATGTATGGAAAATATGGTAGTATACTCCCTCTTCCCCACTCTCCCTTCTGGATATAGATTAGTTTTTGATGTCTAATGGTAGGTATAATCATTTTACCATTGTATGTGACGTATTAGAATTCCATATAGTGTGTTAATGTGTACATATATTATTTACTAAAATTCATGATAGGGTATTGGTAATGATTATACTCTAGGCTTACTGACATACCCTATAGGGTGTTTATCTTATGAAATATTTTGGGTGAACTGGAAGACTGTGTGGGGTATTGGATGAGAAGATATTATATAATGGGAGAATTCCATTGAATGAGGACAACATAATGTTGAAACCTTCGTGTTCATGTTACGAGATTATAATATAAAAGAGATACAATTTGTTATTGCATGTTTATCGAAGTGATTTAGGGCATAGTGTGTTTTAAATTGGGTTATGGGAGAGTAAAATCAATGTGCAACTGGTAACAGGGTACCCTCTTGTTATATTATTTGATACAATATTATCATTCCTAAATGTGACATTTTCTGAGGGAGCCTTGGTGAGACTATATTGTCATTTACCTAATAGATACTTGTCAATTCTACTATTTTTGGAGTAATTCATTATTATTCTATATGATTATTTTAATGAGTGTTCTTGTGAATAAAGCTAGAGATAATAGATTTTATGGTCAACCTAATATATATAAACTATATATTATGTTTCATTATCATTTTCAGTGAAAGATAAGGATAATAAAATATTATTGTTTTAGTTTTTCTATAGAGTCATTTCCTATGTCATTTCTGGTAATTTATTTAGATTTTTTATTTTAATGATGTTTTTCATGCATTGTGTTAACATTTTGAATTTTTGTTTATTTAAATATTTTTTTATCATTGTTTTTTATAGATTCCTAGGTAATTGAGGTTAATTCCTCACATTTTAATATATTTTACTATTGTTCCTAGTCTCGACAACAGGCTTACAGGAGAAAAGCCTCATGGGTCACTCTCAAATTCATTGTAGTCCCTTAAGGGGTTCTTAGTGGTGTTTAGTTATGATAATAAATCCTACCATAATACCTTTTAATAATTGGTTTTCTATATTATATATAATATGAATTAAAATTTGGATACATTCCAAAAAATATATGAAACATGATATTATTCATCTAATATTGATAGTTGTTAGTATTTGATAAAAATAGTACAAGACATTAATTATTAATAATAAAATAATATTTTTAATCAATGTTAATTTTAATATATTCATATACAATTCCATTTTTTTGAAATTTATTTTAATTCCAAAATATCATTACCATATTATACAAATCTTTAGAAACAATATTCCCTTACTAGAGAAAAAATCTCAATTTTTTATTTCCCATACACATAGTAATATTCCATAAGAATAAATTTTTCATATTGGATCCCTATCAACAAAATGAGTCACATGGATAATTTAACATATATTTTCCATATGATATATGAATCAATATTTATTAGATGATTTCAATGATAGTAAACATGTATGGATACAAACTTTTATCACATCGCTATGAGATTAACTAGGAGATTGTGAACAAAGAGAGAAATGATATCTTAATTGAACTATTCACATGTTTGTCGAAATATATAATCTATGTATGTTAAAATATTCTCAACAATATTCTTCTTATAAAACTATTATCCTGGTTATGATCCATGTTAGATAAATATCTACCAATACATTTCATTATTTAATCTCAACCACCCTTTTTGTCGAGATTAATTCATAACTATAAAATTAATAAAATGGAAAATATTTTTTCAATTATTTTGGACATGTATCAGAAAAATCGTATGGGAATGAATAATTACATATTATAAAATTATATTTTTCACATGAAAGAACAAATACAGAAAAGGAATATGGTAGGGTAAAATTAAATCATAAAAACACAACACCTTCCTCAGAATCCAATAATTTATTGGTGGTGAAATTGGAAAGATAAATGCTAATATTTATTTTGTGAGTATGTCAATGTTAATATAAATTTTTTATGAATTAAATAATATGAATGGTAAATTATTTATTTTAGAAATATTTACCAGTTCTTATTGTTTTTTAGCATCAATGGTTTTATATATAGCTTGTGTCTCAAAACTTATTATTATAATGTATAAAAACTTATTATTCAAGAAGATATATAGAGACGGAGTGAATCACTGAGTTGTTGATGTAGAAAGGAAAGCTCCATTATATAGAGATGATTATCAAAAAATATTTTTATTTGAATTTATTATTCTTTTAGAAAACTAAAATTATAAGCATAAAATTAATAAATCATATTTTTTATGATTTGATACAAATGATTTAGATTATTCGATTGAAAATATAAATATTTTAATATATTTATACACTAAAATAATTAAATTTATCACTTTAAATAATCTATTAGTACCACAACGTATGAATCATTTGAGAATATATAGTTCCTTAGTTAACTTTTTTGAGTAATCAAAAATCATTTGAGAAAATATATAAAGAAGGATATTAAAATAATAGAGTTAAAACCCATTGATATGTGTCATAATTTTTTTCATCAAAATTAAAAAACAAAAGAAACATTATGAAGTGAAAGTGGATGTGATATAGAGATTAATTAATATGTTAATAGATATATATTTAAGAAATATAATGTATAAGATAATGGTAGATTATCTCTATAAGTAACTATTAATAATATAATCCGTATATTTGTGGGTATTTTCTTGTTTATGTATATATATTGTGGAATAAATAATATTTATTTAATATCATGACTCCTTCCCCGAGGCTCGTGCCATTACTACCCCTATCCCTCCTTCCATAGGCCAAGGGCAGGTGACTAGCACCAAAAATAATATCCCAAAAGAGGAAGGAATTTCCTTTAAAACTGTACTCACACATATAGGGAATACTACACAATGAAAACCACAATGGAATAAAAAATAGTACCACCACCACAATGTTCTAACAATGAGTGTAAAAGGTGTAAAATGAATGTAATGGGTCCATAATAAAAGCCCAGCTAAAAGGGAAGTACAAAAAGGGAGTTACAAGCTCTGGAGATCATCTGCCAAGGATCATACCTAAAGGGTAGGTACAAATCACTATAGAATGTCACTGCATCACACCACGACTATCGATCCAGCTCTGAGCACCATCCATCCCCAGCTCACCAAATTCCAAGTCATTTTTGTCCATCGTATGCACAATACACAATAGGTTTGTTCGAAGCTCGTGTGGTGGTGAGTATAACATTACTCATTAGGGACCTAGAGACCAACTTAGCTCTCATAGAAATCAACAAAGGAAGAATACCACAAAAAAATATGTCAAAATAAAGCACAAAGAAAAATAAAAATATCACTCCAGATATAACCTGGGTATAGAAGTAAATATGATCAGTTGTATGGATAGATCATCTTATTCTGTTGAGAGGCTATGTGGTTGATCCAGAAAGGGTCGCACTATTTATGATCTATGAAGGGTCAACCTACTGTTGATCCATGACGAGTCGCTCTATGACTAATCCTTGATGAGTCTAACTACTGATGATCCATAAAGGGTCTCTCCCGTGTAGAACCATGATGGGTCGCTCTTATGTTGATCCATGAAGGGTCTCACTTATTTTGATCCACCAAGTGTCCCCTATTTTTCTAATCCATGAAGGCACTCTCTTATTATTGTCCATAAAGGGTCTCTCTTATTCTTGTTCATGAAGGGTCTCTCTTCATTCTTCATATCACAATCAGTCACTAGATTCCCGCAATTAGCACACATGATTCTGATTCTAGGAGAAACTGCTCCTCAAGACAATGGGCATACCTCAAACTCTACGATGTACCATATAGTGTATCCCAATTGAAATCCATGTAGTAAGGTCCCCAACGATCATACGACACATCAAACAGATGCCCAGTCTGTATGATTTGGGCATTTTTTGAAAAAAGGACCCTGTTGGATTCGAGTCTGTTCCAACCCGGTCATGATCCAACCTTTACTAAAAATCACGTAGTGTATCTCAGGAGGACCACCTCATAAAAAGGTTCATCATGCCACCAACGACACATCAATCAGACACGTGGTCTGCATGTTATTGATGTTTTCACAAAAAGGGGCTGGTTAGGTTTTGTTCTGGTCCGACCTGGCCTGAGGTCCATAGACAGGACCCGGTCCGCCAGCCCGAACCGAACCTAGACCAGCATGGGACCAGTCCATTGGGTCGTGGGACCACCTGGTCCACCAAAGGAGGACCGACCTTTAGTCTGGACAGGACACAATTAGATGTCATGTCTATCACCCCAGATCGCACTGTGGCATGGAAGCGATGTGGACGACCGGCATTTCCACATGCGCTCTTCGACCGCATACCACCAGCTCTCCCGAGTGGCGTAGATGTGGGGTGCTCCATCCATATAGTGCCTATTGGCACCATGTCTCCACACTTCCCAGACTAGGTGGCCACATCCCTTCGCATCTGTGGCCCTTCACCGTCGTGGCACGCCGCCTCTCTCTCCGCCCACGATGCTGGCCGCTGGACACCGGCTTGCTAACTTTTCATTCTGTGGGAAACAATAGTTGCTTTGGTGGTATTTTTTTGAATCCATCTACGCCTATAGGATCATATGGCTTCAACTGTCTATGTGATAGCAACAAACTCGTCTTACCACTATTTCACAAATTCGTCAATGAAAGACACACAAGAACACTCTAGGCCTAGGGACTCAGACCTCGATCATATCAGCCCATTCCCTCCACATTATAAGTTTCTATACAATAATTCTTGGGATGATATTCTATCACCAAAAGTTTAATCTAGAAAAAAATCCTAAATAAATAACCCTACTGAAAAAACACACATTTTGTGGATCAACCAGTTCGTGGGTTGATCCTTGTTCGACGTTTAGAAAGTATAATAGGAAAACATTACCAAAATTAACCCCCGACATCATTTTACGTTTGTTGCTATAGCACTCCATCCTGGATGTTTCAAGATCTCGATGTCATTCGTCGCATTATGGATTAGTTCTTCTAGGTTATTCAATGTTGATGACCATTTTCTGGCGTTATTCATCCATCATTGCTGAGGAAACTCACCAGAAATTTGTCAGTGATTTAACTATAGTTTTAATTCCCACTCTCCAAAAAATTAGCTATTTAAAAATAAATCATGTCACAATATTTCTGTTACACTGAGTGCTGTCTTCCGCCGCTCAATGGGGTGAAAGGAAAAAATATCATTTTAAGGTTATATTAATACTTTTTTCTGAAATGTATGAAAAGTATATTTTATATTAAACCTATTTTGGTTGATGTTATTTCATTACTAGGAGAATCTGAGCATTACAAGTTCAACAGTGCCCTCATGTTGTTTATCAAAGCACAGATTCCAAATTTAGAAAACCCATCTTGTGCTTTTACTGAACGTACATTAAAATAAGTTCAAAATTACATTTTGGGAACCCCAGGCCTCAGAATAATGTGTCGTATCAGGACCTGGTCTTGAAATAATTCCATATAATTTAAAAAAAATATTTACACAGAAATTTTGCGACATTACATTTAATTTTTATAAGAAATATAATTATAAATTGGAAAATAAACCTTTTAATAGGATAAATTAACTATAAGATGATGGATGTTTAAAATATATAAAATATAAAATATTATATAATATTAAATGTTTTGATATTGTATCCCAACACTTATAGTGAGATGAAAAATAACAAATGATATTTATTTTAAAATCTTTTTTAAATAATAATTATAGAAAGGGGGATACACACTTAAGCTAGTGTTTCAAACTAGTTTAACAAAAGGATAGTAAATAATTTATAGTATGTAAATATTCAAAGCCAATAACATTTTCACGTATATTGATATAGAAGTTTGGTGTTGGAAATTTCTAAAAATATGTTTTCATTAAGAACCATGATGTAGATATCCATAATTTACCATAAGGTAATGAAATGATATTTCTTATCTAACACCATATATTGAAGTTAATATCTTATATATATAATATATCTCTTGAATAGAGGAAATATATAAAGCATAAATATGGAGAAAGATAAGCTCTGTTAGATTCAAGGATCAAGATACACATGATGCATATGAATTTGTTGAAGAAAAAGATTAATAATCCCTATAAAAGGAAATATTTCAGAAAAAATAGATATTGTGAAGGTAAATAAATTAATTTTGGAAAGATGATAGATTAGTTATTTTGAATTAATAAATATTATATTAAAATTAAGTAATATTATCCATCCATTAATTGTAAATTTGTATGTTTAAGAAAATAAATAAATTCCTAAATTGGAATATTTTTGAAGATATTTATATGAGAGGCCCAAATAAGTGTTTGATATCATAGAATTAAAATGAAATATGTAATCCATAAACATCAAATAATGGATTGAAATATCAATCTACTTCCTAAAATGATCATATTTTAGGTCACTATACGAGAATTTGGTTTCAATTGAATTTTAAGTGATTCTAATTCTAATTAAAGGATTGTTGGAATGAAATTATTTTCCTAGTAATATAAAAAATCTATACAAAAATTCATGATTATAAATACATGTATTGATAAATTCTTTTTCAAAAATAGAAAAGGTAAAAAAATAATATTCTTTGTATCAATATCCACAATGATATATATAATATTTTAATTAGAATCATTAAATTTATACAAATTACAATGTTATTATACAATATAATATAGAATAATCTAATAGTGTAGTATTTCATATAACACAAAGATACATTATTTTTATAAGGTCTTTATTCTAATATTCGAAAATAAAAATATAATGAATTAAATACATTATTCTTTTGTGATAAATTTTTTCATCCAAATCATGATTTGTAATAGGATTAAACATATTAAGAAAATTTAGTGAAAATAATAATAGATAATTACTTTAACTATCCTTCAGAGTAAAAGAAATATTTTCTTGGATTATAGAGAAGATATTGAACTTGTAATTATGGGATATATGTATAATTGTATCATAATAATTTAGGTATATTTGATCATAAAGTTATTAGATGTAAGAATAAGAACTAAAGGTATCATATGTATATAAATTCTATAATATTAATGTATATTTTGTATTTTAATGTAGTTATTGTATTTTTTATAATGCAAAAAACTATGTTAATGATAAGTTTATTTCCAAAAAGTGCATATTATATCATTATATTATATAAAAACATTTTATGAGTTGTTATAATCAAGGATACCAGATAATGAAAAAATAAAATTAATATACATTGGAATGATCATTATATTTGGGAACTTACTCTGATTGACAAAGTTAAAATTAGCTGATTAGATATAGGGGAGATTCTCGATGAACATTTTTCTAAATCTCTAACAAATAAATAAGAAGAATAATTTAAGGTAGATTCATGGGGAATGTAATTAGTTGAACCTAGTGATATTCTGAGTGTGTTTTAGTTAGTTCTTTAGAACCAACTATATCATATACATTGAATTACAATGTCATGTATACAACATTAAATATAAATGTTTTTCTCAAAAATAGTGTTAACTCTTATAAACATAGTTTCTTATTAATTTTATGTACAAATAATTAAATTTTCTAAATATATATGTTAATATTATATAATTTTTGAAATTTTTAATCATTTTTTAAATGGTTTATTTTTCAATGAATAGTGAAAATATCCAATTTTTTAAAAACAGTCAAATATTTTACATATATAATGTATTATAAATAGACCATTAAGTTAATGATTTGTTTTTAATGAAATATATGATCCATATTATTATAAATAATATAAAAAATTCCTTCGGATTCAGCAATATAGTTGATTTTGGAATAAGTTCATTTTTTCCATAAAAATGTTATTTTTAAAAAACTATTTTTTCAATGTTAAAAACATTTATATAAAAATATTTTTATTCTAATATTAGAAATAAAATCCCTAAAATTTAATTTCATTTTTGTAATTATGTTTTCAAAATTTTCAAATAGGACACAATTTTACTCATTATGAATAGTAATTGTGATGAATTGTTTTCACCTTTGTAAGGTTAGAACAAGTAAAACATGGAAAAAACAATGTGATACGTCCTAAAAATCTCCCTAACACATTAATTATTAATATTTAATGATTTATTATCTACCAAATCCATCCTGTAATAGAAAATATTTTAATTTTTTAACATTTGGTTTCTATTGTAACATTTTTATTATTTTATGAAATGGATTTTTAAAATATTTTACTTTCCAGATTTCAATTTCCCATATATGTTCCTAAAGTGATAAAACATTAAATTACAAAATAAAAAATGGTTACATTGAACATAAATTAATTAATTTTATTAGTGTATTTTATGAATTATTAATTATTATAAAATTCAATTAAAATTCTTAAAGAACGCTAATAATGTTCTTGTATAATCAGTTTGAAAATAATGATAAATGATTTTAAAAATATAAAAATGAATATCTTTTACAAGAATTGTAATATTAAAAATATAATGGGTAATTATAAATAATAAATAATGGAAATTTTAGTTATATTCAAATTCTATTGTTGTCATGATGTTATTGAAATCCAAATGAATATATAGTTCTAAAAAGTTTATAAAGATTTTTAAGGTTAAAAACAATTTTATTAAATGATTTAAAAATAAAAAAAAACTATTTAATAGTACAAGTGGGATTCTATATGTTTTAAAATTTCATATAAGATCAATTTTTGTGAAACTTATAAACATAAGAATAAATATATGACACATAAATGTTTACAAGTATGTCACCCAGGTTAAGGATAAAATGAATTAATGGGGGTGATAATCCATGGACTAGTATTTAAAATGTAAAAAATGCATGTATCCATTTTATATGTTAATGGGCTATAGAAATAATAATTTCTAAATTTTAAATTATTGAAATTTGGTTCCATTTACATGATTATGATATAAATTATATTTAAATAGTTTTTGAAATTCCATGTGTTAACTTTCTGTAATTTTTAAAAGGACACCACCACATCTCCATTATTTAGTGTGTTTGATCAAAATATCCATGAAAAAATTCCATAGTGTATTCCTACATTCATTAACTTTATCTTATCTATTTTGGTCATCCTATAGCACAATCTTAATATGGGTTAATGTGTAAAAAAATGAGGTTTCTCAATGAAAAGTTAGTCATATTACCCAACTCATTATAAAATTATTTCTTCTTGTAACAATTATAAATATATGGTATACATCCTATCATGATGAAAAAGTATATTAAATATTATGAGATGTTATTATGAATATGTTATAACCCTAATTCAGATAATTTCAATCAAATGGTAAATGAAATTATTTCTTATGTGTATGTGTGGGCTACCACCTCAATATAGTGATACAATTCATTTTAAATGACAATTTTCATTGTTTGTTATTATTATCGATTACATGATAATATATGAGACTTCTATAATAATTATTATTCCTGAATTATAATATCATTCGATCCCATTTACCTTCCCATTAGTTTGAAAATCATAATGTCATTCAGGCGTACGTGCGGCATACCACCTCCATAGGGGGATGTGATTCATTTTTCATTTCCACTTTTCATGTATTGTAATAAAGGTTGAGTTGATTAATATATGTCATATTTATCCTATAATAACTATTCTATAAATTTGAAAAAAATGATTTACAATTCATTCTTTCCATTCCTGGAATAATGGAAATATCACTCATGTGATCTTATAGATTATCATCTCTATTAAGTGATGAAAATAATTTTTCATTATCTAATTATGTGAACTAATTAAAAAGTGTATAAAAATTTAATATATGAAAGATATAAAATTTTTAAAATCATTTAAATTATGGGACCATGATCAATGTACAAGGACAAGAACTTATAAATAGAACCCTTAAGAACAAAAAGTGGTTATGACACATAATAGTAAATTAAATACAAAATTGTGTATAGAAATGTGATAATTTTTTTATAAATAAATAATTTATTATATTATTAATATTAATAATGTCATATATTATATCTATAAATAACATATATTTTCAAAATGGAGGTTGGATCCCATTTGATGAAATATGGGAAAACTTTACCACAAGTATCATCTTGCTTTATATAGGTTTTAACTCATGTATAATAATTATGGATTTATTATAAATAAATTTTGGTTCCAAATTAGAACATATTGTAACAAACCTAGTATTCATAGAGTAATTACTTTTCATATTTAATTTCATTCTAGATTTAGATATTCATTCCTAAAAAAATAATTTATTATATGGCTATTTATTTTAAAAAATAAATTTTTTCAATTTTAGATTTATAATATTTCAAAAATAATTTTATTTTTGATATCAAAATATCAAAATTATATTTTTAAAAATATTGTATAAATTTATGAAAAGTTTAAATTTTTTGAATAGTAAAAAATAATGCCTTTTTATAAAATACGGTTTTTTCTGACTCCATGAAGATGTAATTTTTATATAAAAAATAACATTATTTAATAATTAATTTATTATATAATAATAGATTTATTTTAAATAAATAATTTAGAACATGAATATTTTATTCTATTCATGAATAGTAAAACAATTATTACTTATGATGACTGAGGGCCTATATAGCATTACCAATTTCAAATTTGGTTCTTCATTAATAATAACTTACTGCTAAAAATTATCTTCAAGATTCTTTTATTAATTATTATGTATTAAATATGTTTTCTACTATTAATTTCTAATTTTATAATTATACATCATAAATCTTGTTCAAATGCTTGTGTAATTCTTAAGTAGGGCTAGAAAAGGAAAAATAACAAATTCATGATGTTGTCTTGACATGTATATGAGGGAATATAAAAAATGAATGAATATATATATTCACTTTTAAATAATAATTTTTTATGATATTACTTTATTTTTAAATTCTATATATTAAATAATATTTTCTAATTCTTTTATAATGCCTAAGGAAGGGAAAGAATAAAATAAATAAATATTATTTATTAAATTAATAAATATACTTATTTGTTCCATAAAGTGTATAAATTTACATTGATTTCTGTTTTTTGTCCAATATATATATTTTATACGAATTAGGGCCATTTTGGGGACACATGGAACACATTAGTCACTTTATATTATTATATTAAAATGAGAGCCAACTTATGCCCACTATAATTTTCAATTAGTATAATATTTTAATATGAGGTTTTCCTAAATTATTTTTCAAAAAATAATAGAATTCAGAAATATCATAGAATTATCTTTCTCATATAATTTTATTTTTAATTTTGAGGTAATAAATAATTAGCTTAATGGCTTCACAAATTAGTATGTAGTGAATTGTTTATTAATGAATATATAAAATTAATGATTTTAAAAATAGTAAAATAAATATATATTACGTATTTTTTAATTAAATTAACAAATTATATAGGTACTTATAAAATGTATAATATATCATAAAATTTTTAATTATAATTGGTTTGATTTTTGTGTACATAAATTTATGATTGTGACGTGTTTTAATTTGATAAATATTTTTCTATGAATAAAAATTTTATTAGATTAATAAAAAATTAAAAAATTCATGAAAAAAGAAAATAAATGAAAATATTATTTCGAAAATAGGATATACTATGACTTTGAGTCCGTTAAAAATTCTTATGAGCTAAAAAATTAATTATATATTATTAATTTTAGTAATTCTAATGTTACCCATCACCTTAACAATAAATGAAGGCTCCCTCCTTCAGAGATTTTCATCACATTATTCATTCATTAATAGATAACCTCTTCCAAATTCCCTCCACCTCATACTTTATCAAATTATTGTTCTTCTAGTCTCAAAAATAGGTTTAATTCATGGATCCCTTAAGAGGCTCTCAAGTAGATTGTTTCAAGAGGTAAATTAAATTTTTTCTCTTTTAAATTGTTTCTCACTTATGTCGTATCCCTACTTCTTATCGAATGAAACCAGAAAACTAAAGTATCCCATATATAAACGAGTGTTATTTTTTGATGGTATATTCATCATTAAATATCTCATATTCTTCTTTTATTCATAAATAATGAAATCACTTCCCATGTTCTGTCAATTCACCATCTTCATGGATGATGATTTTTCATTTCCTTTATATTCAAATCATGAAAACATAAAATTCACCTTAAGTTGTTTAAAATGAACTATATATATACATTTTATAACTTCGTCATTATTATTTTATTTTGACATTGAATTCCGTAAATAAACTGACCTTGGGAATCCTAAAAAGAACGCGCATGAAATAATAAAAAATTACAAAATATTAGTGACAAATTGGTGGAACATGTGAAAATAATCATAGGTAATAAGGATGGGTAATATTAAAAAATAAGTCATGAGGAATGTAACAAATGATTTGTGTCAGAGAAATCTTTTTTAATTTTTTAATGTTTTATATTTTGAAAGAAATCAATACTATTTAAGTATTACGTTGTTTTTATTAATGTGGAATGATATAATTGTATTTTTTCATAAATATCTATGACTATGAACTTGAAAATATCCTCAATGTGGAAGAATGTAATTTATTCACTAAAATTATAGATTATCTAATGTTTTAATACATTTTCCCTATAGTTGGTATTAGATGATGGTGTAGATATTATTAGTGCTTAATATGATGTAAATATAATACTATAAAGATTTATAAATTATGATTAATTTATAATAGTATATAAATAAAATATTTACTAGTTTCTCTAACTAAGATAAGGATTTTTAGAATTGTTTTACGTAGAAGAAACAAGGTAGATGAAGTAGGAAGTCATTAAGAGGCTGATAATTATTGGAATCAACATCCTTGAATAATGAGAATTGGAACTGAGTAGTTTGTGATTGTAATGGATCACATAACTTAAGAAATATATTTTGGTGATATCCATGCAAGGGTGGAACCTAATCTACCATGAAGAAACTTGTTTATTATGAATCATTTTATGAGGAAATATCCTCTATATTTCAAATGAACCTTATATCCAGTGGTAGCTAAAGGATGTATCAATACTATAGAAAAGATATTTGACCTCATGGGATGTTTATAACACCCAGAGACAACACTAGGCATTTGTTGATTTGATGGGGAATCTGGTCATTAGTTGTATCTAGTAAAGAATAAAAGAGAAAAATATTATCTTTACATTCATTAATTGGTTTATTTAATGAGTATTTTTCTATAAAATTATTTTCCAAAAACTATTATAATTAATATAGGGAAACAATTAAT
The DNA here is from genome assembly GCA_963277665.1 of Viscum album. NCBI lineage: Eukaryota > Viridiplantae > Streptophyta > Magnoliopsida > Santalales > Viscaceae > Viscum > Viscum album. The sequence continues at coordinate 1,047,142,950 of OY728141.1, read as the reverse complement.
GGATCTTAGGTAGAATTATGATACATTTGTGGCTAAAAAAGTGTCCAATTTTATGATATTGTCCAGGTATGTACCATATTTTACTTGGGACTTTGATAGTAAAATTAATAGATTTACTCTTTTTGAAACCATTATTATAATGAGATTTGGCTTCAATATTTCTTAACGATAAGAGAAACTTGTTTGTTGTACTTAATAAGATGTGATAGATTTTTTTGATACGTATGTGCCTTTTGATGACAATAGTAATAATAATTCAGGATGGAAGGAAGTGGCAAATAATTCACCAATGAAATATAGAGGTAAGAAAATAAATTTCCCTGCATGAGAAAGTTGTGGTTAAAAGATTCATGGAGAATGTCTTGTAAATTCTAAGAAAGGATACCTATGGCGAAACATTGCGTACATGTGTCGTGAGTCAACGGAAAATGAACCAAAACATATTGAGAAGTTGGTGGTGATATGTTTTAACTATAAGAAATTGGGTCATTTTTATAATGTGTGTTTGGAGATAGTTACTTAATAATGAAATCAAAAATATTAGAAGCAGAAGTGTGTGGAAAACTACATTGCAACCAATCCAGAATATGCTGATACATGAAACAAAATGAAGTTGTAGGAATTTTTAGATAAAAGCATTATCCAACTAAGAACTTCACCATAATTTGATCCAATATTTTTTATTAAGAAGAATGATGGTTTGATGTGACATTTCATTGATTAGAGTTCCTTGAAAAACATTAATATTATGAACATGCACACTTTTCCTCATATCGATAATTTTTTGATCAACTATCTAGAGTGCAATATTTTTTGAAGAATTAACTAAGGTCAGGGTAATATCAGTTGAATGTAACTGAATAATACATTCCAAAGACTATTTTATATACTATATATGGGCGTTATGAGTTCTTTGTGATGTCATTTAGGTTAATTTATTCCAATGATGTATTCATGGATTTTTTGAATATAATATTTCATTAGTTTTTAGATAAATATGTGTATTTTTTATCACATTCTGGTAAATTATAAATGTAAAAAGGATCATTAAATATTTCTAAGGGTTGTCATGAAAACCCTAAGTGAAAAATACTATATGGAAAATTTTGAATTTTTTAATTTTTGTAGCAAAAAAATTCATTCTATGGTTGTACAATTTCAAAATATGGAATAGCGGTTGATCCTGTTCAATCAAAAGTAGATAAATAATGACTAAGAACAAAAAATATAACTGATAATTTTAGTTTTCATGTATTGGTTGGCTATTACCTTAGGATTTCTGAAAATTTTTCATATTAATTATGCTCATTGACTAAGTTAACTCTAAAATGTGCTATGTTCATTTGAAAATAGAATGTGATGATTTCTTTCATGAATTTAAAAGAATATGGGTTAATGCGAGGATTCTATCCCCGCCATCTATATGTGGTGAATTTTTCACCGACAATGATTTTTATTAGAATGTTATAGGTTATGTTTTGATGTATAATGATCAGATAATTGGGTATAGATCTTGTCATTTGAATCCTCATGAGTTATATTTCCCAAAAAATTGTTTAAAATTAGATACTATTATTTTTTACATTAATAATACTGAGGCATCATTTTTATTGAGTCGAATGTGAAATATATACTGACCATAAATGTTTTAGGTATATATTTTCTATGAAGGATTTTAAGATTCGATAGAGAATAAGGCTGGAATTAATCAACGATTTGGATCGTCTGGTCCATTACCATCCTGGGAAGTCAAATAATGTAGCCAATTATTTGAGTTGGAAAGATATGTCTACATTAACCACAATACATTTGGAACATGGAACCTAGGATAATGATTTTATAGACATTGGCATGGATGTTTTTGGTGCATGAAATGCATTTATTTTCTTTTAGGTGTTATTATAATCATCTATATCATACAGAATTATGGATGCACAAAAAGAAGATAGTGAGTGAAAGAAAAAAGGTCGATCTGGTATAAAAGTGTCAGCTTACAGAATTTAATGTTGATAAAGATGGTTTTTTGAGGTTTTGAATGATTATTGTGTTTCTTGTGATTCTTATTTGAAGAAATATTTTTCATGGTAAGTGCATAGTCCCATATTTTCTTTTTATCCAGGAATGCAGAATGTTAAATAGAGACCCCAAATATTGTTAAATAAAAAGAGATATTATAGATTTTACCAAGAAATGATTTTCATGTCAATATGTTAAATTAGATAGATAGTTATCAAAGGGGATTCTTTACCCTTTCCTAATTCTAGAGTGGAATAGGATAACATATCCATATAATTTGAGGCGGAGATAAAATAGACATCTCGAGGTAACAATGCAATTTGGGTTATTATTATGTTTTTTGACTGAATCTACTCATTTAATTCTTATTTGAGACACTCTTTATCTATATAAACGTTTTCAACAATATGTCAATGAAATTATTAGGTTTTATGGAGTTCCTCACACCATTTTATCAGATTGTGATTTGAGGTTCACTTATAACATTTAAAAAAAGTCCTACAAAAGTTGTTGGGAACAATATTAACTTATAGTATAAATTTTTATCCTCAATCCGAATGGCGGTTAGAATAATCAAATCAGACATTGGTGAAAATTCATTTAGACTATTCAATGGATTACTAGGGATGTTTGGATCAAAATATTTTAATTAGTTGAGTTCTCTAATAACAAATATTTTTTATACTATGGAGATGGATTATTTTGAAGAATTATATGGAATGTGGTTAAAAAATCTTTCATTTTGGAATAAAGTTTAGAAAAGTAATTTTAGGAGACTATAATTATTAGACAAAATATTGGAAGATTTTTAGTTGACTCAGGGAAACATGAGTATAGTAAAAAGGATTTAGAAAATATATAAATTATAATAGGAGTAAAGACCTTTCATTCAAGGTAGGTGATCATGTTATCCATTAAATATCTCATTGGAATAGAATTATAAAGTTAGGTTTGAAACAATGTTATGTCCAATGTTTTATGGACAATTTTATTTACATGATAATATTGGAAAAGATGTATATCGAGTGGATTTGTATTTGATTTTATCTTAGGTACACATTGTTTTTCATGTTTCGATGTTAAAAAAATATGTTCCATGTCCATATCTTGTGTTTAGCATAGAAGTAGTTCATCTAGAATAGAAAATTTCTTATGAAAAGAAACCAATTCAAATTCTTGATCATAGAGACCATGTATTGTGGAATATGATAATTCACCATGCTACAGTTTTGTAGATAAACCACATGGTAGAAGATAAAAATATGAATTTGAAGATGATTTGAGGGAAAAGTACACCCATTTGATTAATAATCGAATAAAATCGGGAGGAATTAATTTCATAAATGGGGGTGGGATGTAACAAAATAGGTATATATAAAATTAATTTTTTTAATATTTAATAGTATTTTATATTTAAATAGTAATTCATAAAATAAACAAATTATTATATTTCTATTTATTTTAAAAAATTGGTTTTTATTCAGTTATATAATTTCAATTTGAAAAAAATAATTTATTTTTTTTAAATATAATATTGAAATTATATTTGTTTTAATTTTTGAGAGTTTAAGGAAAAAATTAACTTTTGGTGAAAAGTAAAAAAATATAGTGTTCTTATAATACATGTTTTTATAACTCTATAAAAATATAACTTTTATATAAAACATATTAAATTAATTTATCCACTAAATATTGATATTTTAATAGTAATATTGTATTGAAATAATTTAGAGCATGATGATTATATTATATTCATTATAAGTATGAAAATTATTTTAATTTTCAATGTGGAGACTCTATAGCGTTGACAATGAAATATTTGGTTCATTATAAATAATAATTTAGTTCTAAAGATTATCATGATGATTATTTTATTAATTATTACTTATTAATGATTTTTTTGGCAGTTAATTTTCAATTTTATAGTTATATGACATTAATCTTGTCAAAATTTATATGTAATGCTTGCTCAAGGCAATAAAAGAAAAAATAACAAATATATGATATTGTAATGACATTTTATATGAGTTAATATAAATAATAAAACAATGTATAATTTTATACCGATCCTAATTAACATATTTTAATGTTTTTTAAAAAAAACTATATATTAAATAATTGATATTAATGGTTCGACAATGCTGATGAAATGCATGTTATAAAAGAATAATAAATAAATAAATTGTTCTATTTAATTCTATAAGAATATATAATTCACCCATAAACTGTATAATTTTATTTATGTGTATGATTCATCCAATATCTATTTTTTTGAATTGGGAAAATTTTGGATTCTCATATATATTTTTTAATAAAAAGATAACATCTTGTTCACAATATAATTCTAAGCTAGTATAATATTTAAAAATGTCGTTTTCTATAAGATTTTTTAAAAAAAGAATAGTTTTTTGTAACTCTAATAGAATTATATTTCTCATAAAATTTAATATTTAATTTTAAGGTCATAAATAATTACATTAATTCCTTCATCAATTATGATGCATTAAATATTTAATTAATGACTACATGAATTCAATGATGCTAAAAATATTAAAATAAAAATAATTCAATATTTTTATGTCAATTAAAAATTTATGTTGTTACTTATAATTTATATAAGATATAATAAATAATGTAATTTTAATTGGAAACTTTTATAATATCTTTAATGTCATGATTATGAATATTTTAATTTGAAAAAATTATTTCTACATGAATAAATTATATTATTAAATTATTATAAACAAAAAATATCACGAACAAGTCCAAAAATGATTTGATACATCAAAAACAAGATACAAAAATAGTTTGATGCATTATAGTAGTCTTAATTCCTATAATAAATTTATTATATTTCAATAATGAGACTAATTCATATATTACGCCTCACCTCAATTATAAAAGGAGGCTCCCTCCTTCAAAACATTTCATCACCTTAAGCCTTATATATCATCCATACTCTTAAAAATTTCCTCCTCCACATACCTTACCACATTCTCATGCTTACTAGCTTAAAAAATAAAACATTCGAGAGACATAAATAGGTTCTCAAGGAGAATATTTCAATAGGTAAATTCCATTTTTTTTTAAATTTTTCTATCACTTATGCATTATCCCCACCTCTTACCCAATGTTTAATGACAACTCTAGTATCATATATATACTATATTTTTGTTTTTTTTACATTATATTTATCATTAAATCTCTCATATTCTCCTTTTATTTGTAAATAATTAAATTGACATATGTGGTGCATCAATTAACAGCCTTTGTGGAGAATAATTTCTCATTTCCCTTTTTAAAAAATCATAGAATGATAAAATTCACATGTAATTATTTAAAATGATGTAAATATATATATTTTTATCAATTTTATATTATTTTTTCATTTTGATGAAGAAGACTTTAAATAAAGATACCTTGGATACCAAGAAATGAACACACATGAAACAATGAAAATAACAAAATATTGTTAACAAATGGGTGAGAAATGTTATAATTTAACAATGTAAGGAATTATAAAAAATAATATTAATTCTAAAATATATTAATAAAACTATAAAAATAATAATATAGTATTTTTGAACACTTTCGAAGGAATTTGAATCCGATGTAAGAGACTTTCCTTTCAATTTTTTTTTGAATTATTGATGTACAAAATTTTGAAAATGATTTTTTCTTATAAAGTATGAGTGGATTATACCATATTCAGGATTATTTATAACAATAATGATTCATTTATATTTTTTATGTTTATTTTTATAGAATATTATTTCATTATTATATTTTCAGTTTATATATGTATATATATATATATTTAAAAACTTATTTCTATGTAAACATAGTATTTTGATATTAGAAACTGTTTTACTCATCTGTTTCAATGAGTTGTCAATAGTAAATCCATTATATGTTCCTTAAACATTGATTATATTGGGTTGAGCCCATTATAGCTCAAGATATGATAGGTTGAGCCCCATTATAGCTCAATATATTTTGGGTGGTGACCATTTTAGATTATTATATGATGGGTTGATCCCCATTGTAACTCAAGATATGTTGGGATGAGCCCATTATAGCTCACGATATGATGGGTGAGTCCCATTATAGATCTCCAATTCATTGGATACTCTGTAAATGAAATTATACCGAATGGTTAATTTATGTGTAAGGATGAATGTAAGAGTGAAATATTAAATATATCCCAATGAAACTAAATGATGTTTCTATGCATGCTAATTAGAATTCATAAAATGAGATTTAATTGTTTCTATGTTTTCACCAGATTAATGATTTACTTATTTATATCCCTTATTGAGTTTATGTGCTCATCATAATGTTATAAAATGTGTTTCATAGGTAATATGTATTTGTAAGAGAAAAAAGGAAGTCATGATGAATGTTATGAAGATTTATGTCAAATAAATCATTTTTAATTTTCAATGATTTATATTGTGGAATAAATTTATATTATTTTGGTAGTACCAAATTTTTTTGAATGTAGAATGTTATGTAGGTATTATTCCATAATTCACTAAGAATATAAACCTAAAAAATCCTCAATAGGGACGAAACTATGTTCCTAACTAAAAATCAAGATTATATAACGTTTTAAGACTAGGTATTCATACATATAACCCCATATAGATTTTACTTATAACATATTGTTATGAATTTATTAACAATTCCTATTTAAAATCATTGTTCTGGGTGATAACTTATTCATTTAACATGAAGGTTTTGAATTAGATGTTATGGCCCATATACTTTGATCGTGGTTTCATCATATAAATAATTTTAATCCTATCATTAGTACAATAAGTAATCACTGTTTAAACTTTTATAACTCAATTTATAATGTTTTGAAAGAATAATATATTACATCAATTCTTAGAGATTGTTATCCTTTCATAAACACTAGTTATATTTCCTAATTATGATGGATACAATTAAACTATGTAAAACAATAATTTTCCATTACATAATCATTATTAAATAAGAAATATCATATATATTCATCAAAAAATCCCTTTTACCAGCAATTTTAATCAAACAATAAAACAAATATCATCAAATCATGGTGGTTTTAGTCCACACATATACTTGTGTGGAATTATCATTTCCCAAAGGATTGGAAAGTAAGAAGGTAGATAATATATTTTAATTAAGGAATAATAATTATTTAATTAATTTCATATATAAAGATCAAATGTTTCAGAATAACCAACCAAGAAATATTATAATGAGAAATGAATGATATCACTTTATGGATGTATTAGTCCAAACATATTCACAAACCAATACTTTTAATTACCTTTAGAATAAAAAGAGATGAATTTTTCTCCTTATCATAATTGAATGTTTTTATAAATATAATAATGGAGTCATCATATTAGGATGGATATAGCATACTTGAAGGATATAGAATTAAAATAATCATTAAAGTAGTTAGGTAAGACAATTACCTATTCTTAGAGAGGCATTCAATAGCTTAAAATATAATAATTCATATGATATGCATATGGGAAGTCCAAAATCAATGCGAAGGATGTGAGTAATATATAAAGGAATTATGATATGTATTTTTTATCAATAGTTCTAAAATTTTGTGAACAAAGAAGAATAATAAGTCCTCTTTTATAAGATTGGAAAATGACACACATTAAATTACAATAGATAATTATACCTAATGTATATCATAATCATGGAAAGTGACACTAAATAGAAATAATTTATAATTAATAAAATGATAAGGTATAAAAAAATTCAACCAAAAAATTTTGAATTTTTATATTTAATTTCAATCCTTATCTATTGGAATTACAAAAAAAATTATCCCTTTTTAAATATAATCCCGATAACAAATTTTTATAATTTAAGGGGCATTAATTTAATTACAAAGTGAAAAGTGCTTCATTAATGGACTATGGATGAATTTTTAGTACATTTACCATCCCAATTGCCCACATTCCATTATTTATTTATAAAGCATTTAATAACATATTGCTTAACGTAAAATTTCATTAATTTCAATAATTGTAATATACATTTTATTTTACATTATATATGTTAACATAGAAATGGAATTATAATCATAAAATATTTTATATCATTCATATATTATGAATTCCTGTTAAATCCATGGGAGAAAATTTTTCATTTAAAGCATATTAAATTTTTTAAAATAAATTACCTTGATTTTTCTACTAATTCCATGCCACTGTATCAGTTTTGTGTATGATCTTATAGTGTGTATATTATCATTAAAAATTATAAAATAATTACATTAAAAAAAATTTATTTTCAATATAATGTTTTATATTTTTTTTCATAAAATATTTTAATCCCTTTAAAAACATATAATTAATATTATAGTCAAGAATGTGACATATAGTATGTATGTTATTCAAAAAATAATATACATGTCATAATAAAATTAGTGTGGAATGAAATTTCAATATTTGAATATATATGGCGTATGTATTCTAATAACACATATAAAACAGTATAAGGGAATTTGTATGGGATATTTTTAGGCCATATCTCATTTTATTAACACCTTTTTCCCATTTCGACGGTTACAAATATTAACAATAGTTACTATTCATAATGACTGCACATAAAAGAAATTTATATATGAAATGTTAAAATCCTGAAAAAACATTTGTTTATGATTTTTAGAATTTTATTTATATAATTTTAAGAAAATTATTTTCATATTTATTTTCAAAACATAATGATTTTTTTTAAAAAAATTATTTTTTCTAATTATGATTTTATTAAAAATTTAAATTTAATGTTTCATTATATATAATAATTAACTTTATTTATATATAAATAGATATTATGTAAAATTAAATATAAATCCAAAATATAATAGTACTTTTAAATTATATTATTTATGTAAAATAAATCATAGTTTAAATAAAAGAGATTTTTTCAGTATTCACTGAAAAAAATTTAAATAAACCAAAATATAACCATAAAATAGTATAGAAATAATATTTTAGAAGTTTATAAACATTTACTCAAATATTGTTTAAAAAGTCGGTATAGTTTAATTATAATTATCAAGTACCCGATGCAGTAAAATGCATTTTTATATAAAATATATTTATGAAGAATTAAATGAAATTAGTGAAAATAGGGTGTATAATAATTTTAATTAAAAAAATAAAATTTCATTATATAAAAACATTGTAATTATACATATATTTTTATAAATGTTCAAACAACTAATTTAATTGTTATATTATAATGGTTATTTATAAATATTTATATTTTAGTAAAACATCTCTATTCATTTAAAGAACTATATTGTGTCATGGAAGATACTGAGAAATGTAATATTTTAAATTAAAATTGCATGGTCATACATTTTTACCAACCTAAATAATTATTTTCCATGAATTTTCAATATCTATAAATAATGTTAGAATATTTGAAAATACCTAAGTTTAATTCCCACCACATCAAAAATGATAATAAAACTTTTATTGCAAATTGAATGCTTGAAACAATAGAATTAGAAAAATAATTCATAATTGGGTTCCAAAAAAATGACAACATTGCCATGAAGTGAAAATATGGGCATAGATGATAAAAAGAAGGTCATCAGAATAATAGATATTAAGAGAGAACATGAACATTATAATTTTAATTCCCACAAAACAAAAAAATACTACAGGTTAAAGAAGACCATAATTTCATTAGAAATAATGGTGAGAGGATAAATTTTATTTCTATAAGCCTTTTCCTAGATATCCAAGAATATTTTACTATCATGATTGAGAACCTGGTAAAATAAAAATACATTATTCTATTAATTTTCAAATCCTCATTTAAAACTTTTATTGTTCTATTATCAATTGAATCTTCTATATCATCTCTTACTCTATGAAATGAATATTCAATATGAATTTTTCATTCCTAAATAACTAAAAGTAACGTTTAGAAGATCATATAATCCATAAATAAAGGATAGGTTGATCCTTCTATCTCTAGATATTTAAAAAACTAAATGAATAACCCAAGGTATCAAATATGGATAAATCATCATATTATATAACTATAAATTAATTTCTAAACCCTAAAAACTAAATACCATATTTAAACATAAATAATTAAAAAAATAATTTACCTTAAAAACCTTTTAAAATAATTTTAACTAAATTCAATAACAAATCTTATCATTAGAATAATATTTTATAAAATGGAAAATGTTAATATTTTTCCACAAACTAAATAATATATATAATAATTTCCAACAAAAATACTAGAATATATTGGTCATATATTTTTTTAAAAAGAGATAATAATTTCCCAAAATAACATCAATTGTCCTAAAACAACAATAAAATCATAATTGAGTCCATTAATTAACTCAATCTTCTATCCAAAAATTTTTCATACCATAATCATATAATTGTTAGAATATAGTGTACTACATCAAAAATAACATTAATAACTTAGTCATAAAATCACATTTAAACTCATTATTATCTATATGATAAAATAGATCTTTCCAATATATAAAAATCATTTTCTCTCTGTTAACCATATTAAAAAAACATTGAACATAAAGGATATAAATACCTTCCAACTTATATACAAAAAATATGAAATCCTTCATCATTTAATATCTGTTTCTCTTAAGAACAAAATGAAAAAAGAGTTTTATTCTTATAAATTTCTCCAAATATATTATAAATAATCTAAAGCCATCATTAAATAAAATATAAATAGTGGAATATATATATTCAAACTTATGATTAACCTTAGACATATCCAAAAATTACAATTTTGTTTTATCAAATATCACTACAGAATGTCATATTTTCAGTAGGTATTATACTCTCATTCATCATAATGAATCATAGTGAAGATGTGATTTAACAAATTAATATCCCATGAGTGTGTCTAGAAATGAATGCGGTCTTTGGTCAACTCAACGTTAAGTAGTAAGAATTGACATAATACATAATATGCCCATTTTAGAGTTGTTACTAGTAGGTGAATCAATGACACAGTGATATTAATTTCCATGTATCCATACTAGTATGTTTTTTCATGTCAAACCACACAATCTAAAATTTGGAAATGCTTCATGATTTTACACAACACATAAACATATACCTAAAACTTTTCCATGGTTTTTGTCAATAAATATATGTTTTTCTATAAAAAATTCTCAAGGGTCCTATAAAACATCCTCTGATATCAATTATAACACCACAAATCTAGTAAACAGGAGTCAGTAGTTATCATATTACATAGAAATAATATACAAGTTAATACATCTTTAATGATACAATAGTTTATTGGTCATGGGTTTCTAGATACATATATGATTCTAACATGACATTTGAAAATATGAAGTACAACATAGATGTTTATTAATAAAATTATTATTACTTTTAGTATATCTATGGAATAATTAATATACCACTTCATCGAATCCATAGGAAATAAGAAATAAGAAATCTTGATATTAAATTCTCAATATTATTAAACATTGAATATATCAATCGATGATCATGATTAGTAATAATCATACTAGATGGGAATAAAATCATAACATATAATTTTTATATCCAATCCATATCTATTAATTAAACCTTAATAATGGTGAATATTTCTTTCATAAAATACATAAAACATAATATTTATAGATTGTTAATAATAAATCATGATCAATTGGAAAATTTCCTATGCATAAGTCACAACCTCTCATCATAAACGTTAAAATAGAAAATAATTTCCTTATTAAGATATCTCTTTCAAAAATATCATTGTGGATTGAGTTTGCTCTCCCTTCAATTATTTCTATTTTCATTGTCCGCTCAGATGTGTATCATAGTTAACATAGTCTTTTAGTTTACTATGTTCAATCCAAGTTTCAACCCATATTATATTAATACTTATAATTAATTATCCATGCAATGGAGACATATAATGGACCAATGAATCAATGTTTTATTATATAAACAAAGGACTTCTATTTATTATAGAACTTCTTATCCCTGGTTTATAACATAATCAGACATAACTCATTTATAATCTAACCAACCATCAATATTTTGAAATGTGACCACCTGTGTAAGGATAACCAACCTATTATACTTGATTCTAGGGTTAATTTATTAAATGTTTTCAAGATAAAAGAATCATGTCCCAAAAAACTAAATATTTTATTATTTCTAGGAAAATAGTTAAATACTTTAATTTTAGTAGTACATTTAAAAATTTCAAATATAACATAGTATTTTCATTGATAAAACCGCTTTTTAAATTAATAAATCTATAAATATAAATCATAATAATTTTTCATGAATATCTATGAAAATAAAAATAGGAAATGGTTGAGATCAGATCCTCAAAAATGGAAATCATGCAGTGTAATATATGTTGAATACATCCAGACAAATAATCGTACTATATAAATTATCAAAAATTATGAGAAATCTAAAAAATTACATGAGCATGATGAATAATTACATATGATTAAATTATGATCAACAAGTTTATTTTAAATAATCCAATGATCTTGAATCCTATCAATATATATAATAAATTATCAAATAATCATGTTTATATCATAACAAATCTCATCATGAGTGAATATATAATTTCTAACATCATAAACATATCATTATGTCCTCTTTCAAATTAATCATATATAAATAGAATCATGTTTTTCTCATGATAACTAGTGGTGCATGAAGTAGCTATATTAACCCCCATCTATCACTTACTAAGTCTAATGAATTTAATAAATGAATAGAAATTAAAACAGTCAATGAAGAAATCTCAATTGAAATATCAATCTACATCCTAAAATGATCATTTTTTAGGTTACTATACAAGAAATTGGTTTCAATTGAATTTGAAGTGATTATAATTCCAATTAAATTAATGTTGGAAATAAATTATTTTACTAGTAATATAAAAAATCTATACAAAAATTCATGATTATAAATACATGTATAAATAAATTCTTTTTCAAAAATAGAAAAGGAAAAAAAATAATCTCGGTATCAATATCTAAAATGATATATATAATAATTTAATTATAATAAATAAATTTATACACATTACTATGTTATTAAACAATATAATATGGAATTCTCTTAGAGTGTAGTATTTCATATAGCACACCGAAACATTATTTTTATAAGATATTTATTCTAATATTGGAAAATAAATATATAATTAATTAAATACATTATACTTTTCTGATAAAATTTTTCATCCAAATCATGATTTTTACTAGGATTTAACATATTAAGAAAATTTAGTGAAAATAATAATAGATAATACTTTTAACTATCCTTCAGAGTATAATAAATATTTTCTTGGATTATAGAGAAGATATTGAACATGTAATTATGGGATATATATATGATTGTATCATAATAATTTAGTTATCTTTGATCATACATTTATTATATGTAAGAATAAGAACTAAAGTTACCATATGTATATAAATTCTATAAAATTAATGTATATTGTGTATTCTTATATAGTTATTGTATTTTTTATAATGCAAAACATTGTGTTAAAGATATGATTATTGCCAAAAAGTGCATATTATATCATTATATTATTTAAAAACATTTTATGAGTGGTTATTTTCAATTATACTAGATAATGAAAAAATAAAATTAATATACATTGGAATGATCATAATATTTTGGAACTTACTCTGATTGACAAAGTTACAAATAGCCGATTAAATATAGGGTGGATTCTTCATGAACATTTTTCTAAATCTCTAACAAATAAAAAAGAAGACTAAATTGAGGGAGTACCATTGGGAATTTTAGTAGTTGAACCTAGTGATATTCTGAGTGTGTTTGAGTTAGTTCTTTAGAACCAACTATATCATATACATTGAATTACAATGTCATGTATACAACATTAAATATAAATGTTTTTTTTCAAAAATAGTGTTTACTATTCTAAATATAGTTTCTTATTAATTTTATGTACCAATAATAAAATTATATAAATATATATTTTAATATTATATAATGGTAGTATTTTTTAATCATTTTTTAAATGGTTTATTTTTCAGTGAATAGTGAAAATATCCAATTTTTGTAAAAGAGTAATTTATTTTACATAAATAAAGTATTTTAAATAGAGAATTATGTTTATGATTTAGTTTTAAAGAAATGTAAGATCCATATTATTATAAATAATATAAATAATTCCTTAGGATTCAGCAATATAGTTGATTTTGGAATAAGTTCCTTTTTCAATAAAAAATGTTATTCATTAAAAACTATTTTTACATTGTTATAAACATTTATATCAAAATATTATTATTATGATTTTATAAATATAAACCTTAAAAATTAATTTAATTTTTGTAATTATGTGTTAAATATTTTCAAATAGGTCACCTTTTTACTCATCATGAATAGTAAATCTGATGATTTTTTCTCACCATTGTAAGGGTAGAACTTGTAAAACATGGAGAAACAATGAGATAGGTCCTGAAAATCTCCCTAACACATTAATTTATAATATTTAATGATTTTTTATCTAAAAAATCCATCCTGTAATTGAAAATATGTAAATTTTTTAACACTTGGTTATTATTATAACATTTTTATTATTTTAAGAAATTGTTATTTAAAAAATTTTACATTCCGGATTTCAATTTCTCATATATGTTCCTAAATTGATAAAACATAAAATGGAAAAAAATTGTTAGTTTGAACATAAATTAATTACTTTTATTACTATATTTTTTTAATTATTACTTCTTTAAAAAATCAATTAAAATTCTTACAGAATGCTAATAAAGTTCTTGTACAATCAGTTTGAAAATAAAGATAAATGTTTTTCAAAATATGCAAATGAATATCATTTACATGAATTGTAATATTAAAAATATCTTGGGTAATTATAAATAATAAATTATGGAAATTTTAGTTATATTCAAATTACATTGTTGTCCTGGTGTTATTGAAATCAAAATGAATAACTAGTTATAAAAAGTTTATAATGATTGGTTAGGAAATTTTTTTTTATTAAATTATTTAAAAATAAAATAACTATTTAAATATTACAAGTGGGATTCTATATGGTCCAAAATTTAATATAAGATCAATTTTTCTGACACTTATAAACATAAGAATAAATATATGACACATAAATGGTAACAAATATGTCACCATGTTTAAGGATAAAATGAATTAATGAGGGAGATAATCCATGGACTAATATTTAAAATGTTACATATGCATCTATCCATTTTATATGTTAATGGGATATAGAAATAATTATTTATAAACTTTTAAATTTTTGAAATTTGGTTCCATTTACAAGATTATGATATAAATTATATTTAAATTGTATTTGAAATTCCATGTGTTAATTTTCTGTAACTTTTAAAAGGACACCACAACTCCTCCATTATTTAGTGTTCTTGATCAAAATATCATTGAAAAATTCCTTAATGTATTCCTACCTTCATTCACTTCATCTTAAAGCTTTTGGTCATCCTATAACACAATCTAAAAATGGTTTAATGTGTAAAACAAATGAGGTTTCTAAATGAAAAGTTGTCATATTACCCAACTCATTCTAAAATTATTTCTTCTTGTAATAATTATAAATATATGGTATACATCCTATCATGAAGAAAAAGTATAATATATATTCTGATATGTTTTTATGAATATGTTATAACCATATTTCATCTAATTTCAATCAAATGGTAAATGAAATTATTGCTTATGTGTATTTGTGGACTACCACCTCCATATAGTGATACGATTCATTTTAAATGAAAATTTACATGGTATGTTATTATTATCGATTTAATGTCAATATATAAGACTTCTAGAATAATTATTATTCTGTAATTATAATATCTTTTTATCCTTTTTTACCTTCCCATTTGTTGGAAAATTATAATGTCATTCGGGTGTACGTGCGGCATACCACTTCCATTAGGGGATGTGATTCATTTTTCATTTCCACTACTCATGTATAGTAATAGGGGTTTAGTTGATTAATATATGTAATATTTATGATATAATAACTATTATATAAATTTGAAGAAATAATATTCACCATTCATTGTTTCCATTCCTAGAATAATAAAAATATCACTCATGTGATCTTATAGATTATCATCTCCATTAAGTGATAAAAATTATTTTTCATTCTCTAATTATGTGAACTAAATAAAAATTGTACAAAAATTAAATATATGAAACTTATTAAATTATTAAATTCATTTAAATAATGGGACCATGATCAATGTACACGGACTAGAACTTATAAATAAAACCCTTAAGAACAAAAAGTATTAATGACACCTAATAATAATTTTAAGACAAAATTGTCTATTGAAATGTTATAATTTTTTTATAAATAAATAATTTATTCTATTATTAATATTAATAAATTCATATAATATATTTATAAATAACATCTATTTTTAAAACGGAGGATTGAACCCATTTTAAGAAATATGAGAAAACATTACCACAAGTATCATCTTACTTTATTTAGGTTCTTAAGTCATGTATAATAATAAAACATTATATTATAAATAAATTTTGGATCCAAATTCAAACATATTGTAACAAACCTAGTATTCATAGAGTAAATAAATTTCATATTTAATTGAATTATAGATTTAGATATTAATTCTAAAAAAATAATTTATTATATGGCTATTTATTTTAAAAAATAATTTTTTTCAAATTTTAGATTTTTTATATTTAAAAAATAATTTTATTTTTGAATTCAAAATATCAATGTAATTTTTTTATAAATATTTTATAATTTTATTAAAATTTTAACTTTTTTTGAATAGTAAAAAATAATGTCTTTTTATAAAATACATTTTTTCGGACTCCATGAAGACATAATTGATATATAAAGAATAAGATTATTTAATAAATAATTAATTATAATAGAAGAGAATTATTTTAAATAAATAATTTAGAACATGAAAATTATATTCTATTCATGAATTTTAAAACAATTATTACTTATGGTGATGCAGGGCCTATACAGCCTTACTAATGTCAATATGGTTCTTCATTAATAATAAATTACTGCTAAAAATTATTTTCAAGATTCTTTTATTAATTATTATGTATTAAATATGTTTTCCACTATTAATTACTAATTTTATAATTATACATCATAAATCTTGTCAAAATGCTTGTGTAATGCTTAATTAGGGCTAGAAAAGGAAAAATAACAAATTTATGATGTTGTCTTGACATGTATATTGGTGAATATATAATATTAATGAATATATAATTTTATTTTTTAACTAATAATTTTGTTATGATATTACTTTATTTTTAGTTTTTATATATTAAATAATAATTTCTAATTATTTTATAATGCTTAACCAAGGGAATGAATAAAATAAAAAAATAGTTTTAATTAAATTAATAAAAATACTTATTTAATCTATATAGTCTATAAATTTACATTGATTAGTTTTTTGTCAAAATATATATATTTTATATGAATTAGGGCCATTTTGGGGAAACATGGATCACATTAGTCCCTTTTTATTATTTTATTAAAAATAAAGACAACATATGAACACTATAATTTTCAATAAGTATAATATTTTAATATGGGGTCTTCCAAAATTATTTTTCAAAAAATAATTGAATTCAGAAATATAATTTAATTACCTTTCTCGTATAATTTTATTTTTAATTTTAAGGTAATAAATAATTACTTTAATGGCTTCACGAATTACTAATTAGTGAATTGTTTATTAATGAATATATAAAATTATTGATTTTAAAAATAATAAAATAAATATATATTACGTATTTTTTAATTAAATTAACAAATTATATAGGTACTTATAATATGTATAATATATAATAAAAAATTTATTTAAAATTGGGTTGTTTTTTATGTACATAAATTCAGGATTGTGAAAATTTTTAATTTGATAAATATTTTTCCATGAATAAAATATTTTATAAGATTATTTAAAAATAAAAAAATCATGAAAAATGAAAATAAATGAAAATATTAATTCTAAAATAGGATATAATATAACTTTGAGTCCATTTTAAATTCTTAAGAACTAGAAAATTAATTATATTTTATTAATTTTAGTAACTCTAATGTTACCCCTCACCTGAACAATAAACAAAGGCTCCCTCCTTCACAGATTTTCATCACATTATTCATTCATTAATTGATAACATCTTCCAAATTCCCTACACCTCATACTTTAACAAATTATTGTGCTTCATGTATCAAAAATATGTTTAATTCAAGGAACCCTAAAGAGGCTCTGTAGTAGATTGTTTGAAGAGGTAAATTCAATTTTTTCTCTTTTAAACTGTTTCTCACTTATGTCGTATCCCTACCTCGTATCCAATGTTTCTTGAAATCTAAAGTATCCCATATATAAAATAGTTTTATTTTTTATGGTATATGCATCATTCAATATATCATATTCATATTTTATTCTTAAATAATGAAATCACTACCCATGGTGTGTCAATTCATCATCTTCATAGATGATGATTTTTCGTTTCCCTTATACTAAAATCTTGAAAACATAAAATTCACATGCAGTTGTTTAAAATAAACTAACTATATACATATTATAACTTCGTCATTATTATTTCATTTTGACATTGAATTCTATAAATAAACCGACCTTTGAAACCCTACAATGAATGCGTAAGAAATAATAAAAAATTACATAATATTATTGAAAAATTGTTGGAACATGTTATAAAAAGATAATGTATTGTATTATAAACATAGTTATAGTTATGTAATCTATTAATAACATTATTCAAACAATTATACTTGAATATTGAACACATTTTAAGGAATTCATACCTTAGGTAAGGAACATTCCTTATAGAATCCATTTAAATATCTCTTTTATGATATTCCAAGAAAAGATCATTTTTATATGGTATGCGAGGTTTATCAAATTTTCATGTTTCTTTTTTACTAAAGTGATACATTTATATGTTTTCATAGTTATTTTTTATGTATATGATTTCATTATTATTTGTGTGGTTTATATATATTTTTTAAGAAGTGAATTTTACGAAAAATCGTATTTTGATATCCGAAAGTGTTTTGATCATGTGTTAAAATGAGTTATCAAGAGTTTTATTCATGAAATTTTCATTGGAAACTATTTATTTTGTATTGATCCCATTATTTTTCATGATAATATGGATTGATCCTTAGTATAGCTTAAGATATGTTTGGTTAATCCCACTATATCTCAAGATATGATTGGTGAGACCCATTATAGCTCTCCAATTCAATGGGTACTCTAGATATAGAACTCAAAATAAATGTTTTTTCATGTTTAACGGTGAATATATGAATTATAAGGTAAATATTTCCTAAAGAAAATGAATGATATTTCTATACAAGTTAATTACTTTATATGAAATGGTTCTAATAGTTTTTATGTTTTTAATATACTAATGATTTCATTCTTTATATACCTTACAATGATTTTTTTCTCATCCCATGATTTAAAAAAATCATAGGTAATAAAGATGGGTATGATTAAGAAGGAAGTCATGAGGAATGTAACAATGATTTGTGTCAAAGAAATATTTATTTATTTTTTAATGTTTTATATTTTGAATAAAATCGATACTATTTTAGTATTACCTTATTTTTATTAATGTGGAATGATATAATTGTATTTTTCCTAAATATCTATGACTATGAACTTGAAAATATCCACAATGTGGAAGAATGTAATTTATTCACTAAAATTGTAGATTATCTAATGTTTTAATACATAGTTTTTATAGTTGGTATTAGAGGATTATGTAGATAATATTAGTGTTTAATATGATGTAAATATAATACTATAAAGATTTATAAATTATTATTAATTTATAATAGTATAGAATTTAAATATTTACATGTTTCTCTAACTAAGATATGTCTATTTAGAATGGTTTTACGCCGAAGAAACAAGGTAGCTGAAGTAGGAAGTCACTAAGACTCTGTTAATTATTCTAATCAATATCCTCAAATAATGAGAATTGGAATTGAGTATTTTGAGATAGCAATGGATCCGTTAACATATGAAATATATTCTGGTGATATCCATGCTAGGGTGGAACCTGATCTATCATGAAGAAACATGTTTATTATGGATAATTTTATGAGGAAACATCCTCTATATTTAAATAGAACCTCATATCCGGTGGTAGCTGAACTATTTATCAATACTATAGAAAGGATATTTGAACTCATGGAATGTTTACAACACCCAAATACAACACTAGGAATTTATTGATTTGATGGGGAATCTGGTCAATATTTTTATCTAGTTAAGAATGAAAGAGAAAAATATGATCTTGACATTCATTAATGGGATTATTTAAAGAGTATTTTTCTATAAATTTATTTTTTAAAACTATTCAAATTAATATTTGGAAACAATTAAGGAAACCTAGGTAGAATTATGATATATCTATGTCTGCAAATGTGGCCAATTTTATGAGACTGCCCATGTTTGTACCATATTTTACTTTGGTATTTGATAGTAAAATTAATAGATTTACTCTTTTTGAAACCATTATTATAATGATGTATGGATTCAATATTTCTAAAAGATATGAGAAACTTGTTCGTCGTACTTAATAAGATGTGATAGAGTTTTTTGATAGGTATGTGCCTTTTGATGACAATAGTAATTATAATTCAGGATGAGAGGATGTTTGGAATAATTCACCAAAGAAATGTAGAGGTAAGAAAATAAATATCCCTACTTGAGAAAGGTGTGGTGAAACGCTTCGTGGAGAATGTCTTGTAAATTTTAAGAAAGGCTACTGATGTTGAAATTTTGGGTACATGTCTCATGATTCAAAGTAAAATTAACCAAAAAATAATGATAAGATGATGGTGATATATTTTAACTATAAGAAATTGTATCATTTTTCTAATGTGTGTCAGGAGCTAGTCACTTAACAATGAAATCAAAAATATTGGAAGAAAAAGGGTGTGGAAAACTACAATGCAACCACTCTAGAATTTGATGATCCATAAAACAAAGTGGTATCATGTACATTATTATTTTTACATATTTTTCCAATGATATGTGTGATTTAGGGTATATACATTCATCTATTTCTGTGGAAGGTTCTGCAAAATTTTAAATTCCACATTGAAAAATTAAGCAATGACTCGTGGTAAAAACACCAAAAGAAAATATTGAGAGAAAATTAAATTATATGAATATACTTATCTTTGTTTGTGGAAAAATATAACCTGAAATACTTAATGTATTTCCTCTAGTAAAGTTGGATGTTATTATGGTAATTCACTGGCTTTTTATTTACCATGCTAATAAATATGTTTGAGAAAAGTAATTTATTTTTCAAAAATAGTTTCTGTTTTTGTACAAGAATGAACCCATATGATTGAAAATATATCATAAAGAAATGTAATATTAAAAATATGGAAAATAATTTTATGTTACAAATTTTTTTTAAGATAATGGAATAGTTCAAATTAATTATGTGTCAGTGGTAAAAAAGTGGCTTATTGTTTTTCTAGATTATTTTCCTACTGTTATTCTTTATCAAGAGGTTTAGTTTACTACAAAATTTTTCCTTGATGCTAAGACAATTTCTAAACACCATAATAAAACGGATCAAATATACCTTTTATATTTGAAAATGAAGTTGTAGGATTTTTTAGATAAAAGCTTTTTCAACTAATAACATGACCATAAGTTGATCCAATCTTGTTTATTAAGAAGAAATATGGTTCGATGAGACATTTCATTGATTAGAGTGCATTGAAAAACATTAATATTATGAACATGAACACTTTTCCACATATCAATGATTTTTTTGATCAACTATCTAGAGCGCAATATTTTTTTGAATAATTAACTAAGGCCAGGGAAATATTAGTTGAATGTAACTGAAGAATACACTCTGAAGACTATTTTATATACTATATATGGGAATTATGAATTTTTTGTGATGTCATTAAGTTTAATTTATTCCAATGATGTATTCATGGATATTTTAAATATAATATTTCATTAGTTTTTTTATAAATATGTTTATTTTTTTATTTATGAAATTATGGTATATTCTAAATTTAAAAAGGAGCATGAAATATATCTAAGGGTTGTATTGAAAACCATAAGTGAAAAATACTATATGGAAAATTTCAAATTTTTGTATTTTTGTTTCAGAAAAATCCATTCTATGGTTATACTATTTTAAGATATGGAATAACTGTTGATCCTGTTAAATCAAAAGTAGATAAATAATGACTAAGAACAAAAAATATAACTAATATACTTAGTAATCATGGATTGGTTGGCTATTACTAGAGGATTTCTGAATTTTTTTCATATTTATTAAGATCATTGACTATGTTAACTCAAAAATTCAATATGTTCATTTGAAAAAAGAATGTGATTGTTTTCATGAATATAAAAGAATATGGGTTAATGCTCTGAATCTAACCCCGCCTTCTATAAGTGGTGAATTTTTCACCAAGAATGATTCTTATTATAAGGGACTAGGTTGTGTTTTGATTTATAATGATCTGGTAATTGGGTATAGATGTTGTCATTTGAAACCTCATGATTTATATTTCCCTAAAAATAGTTTAAAATTAGCTAATATTATTTTCTACATTAATAATACTGAGTCATCATTTGTATTGAGACAAATGTGATATATATACTGACCATAAATGTTTTAGGTATATATTTTCTATGAAGGAATTTAAGATTCGATAGAGAATATTGCTGGAATTAATCAAGGATTTGGATCGTCTAGTCCATTACCATCCTGTGAAATCAAATAAAGAGACCGATTATTTAAGAACCTAGTTTTTGATGTGAAAGACATTGGAATATTCTCGATGATATTCCAGAGCAGCGCCTCTAGACGGCATGCGATTCCGAGCCCCGGGGTGGCCGGAATTAAATTTTCAGTGCGTTCACACTGGAAATGCTAAATAAATGCAATAACTCCTAAACGGAGTGCTGGATCAGAGATCCAAGTGTACGGATGGGTCCGGAATGGGGTGTTTACCCTAGGAACGACATAAAACTTGTCGGCGCGGGATGTATGGACCCCTCGCCCGCTTCTGAAACGTTAAACGGATTAATTAATTAATTAATTAATTCGTTTAATGGCGAAACGCTAGTATCTCTTAAACGGTGGCTCGGATTGGGAAACAGAGGGCACCGTTGTGTTCGGAATGTGTTGGTTACCCTAGGAGGGGTATAAGTTTCGCGGGCGCGGGCCGTTTGTGAAAATGGCCCCAGGGGCGTTTCCGTAATTTAGTGGCTTCGGACGTTAACTTTTATAACTTTTGAACGGGGTCTCGGATTAAAATTCGAAGACCGCCGTTGTGCTCAGGAGGTGGTGTTTACCCTACGGGAGGCTTAACCGCGACCCCGTCATGAGTTTGGGTTCGGGCTAACGGGCGGGTGGTTAAGCGTTTTCTATTTAAACGCTTAACACACCCCCTCCCTCTTCTCCTACCCCATTCCCCCTAGCTGCCCTCCTCTCCCTCTCCTCCTCCACCTCTGGCGAGACGCTCCGGCGAGACAGCTCTGGCGAGGCGTGGTGGCCAGCGGATCGTCGCGAAGCTTCGGGCGAAGCCCCGCGAGGTAGGATTTGTCTTTGCGTTTTCATTCACCGCACCCACTTCAAATTTGACTAATTTTTTTGAAACTCTATTGGATTATTGAACGAAGCCCATGAATGCGTAGTATACAATTTTCTCTTTTCGACGCTTGTTTCGGATTTGGAATCGGAGATCGGAGGTGTTCGCAATCGTCCGCCGAAGTTGGCGGGTTTTCGGTTTCCGGCGGGATCGAGCGGCGGCGCGACGGGGGCGGACGGCGCGGAAGGGGTGTCCGCGGGTGTCCGGGGGAGGCGCTGGGCGCTGCAGGGGCATCTGGCGGAGTGTCCGCGGCGTCGGCGCGGGTGTCCGGGGGAAGCGCTGGGCGCGGCAGCATGGCGTCCGGACGAGGCAGGGGCGTCGGCGGGGGTGTGTGGCGGGCGTCCGCGGGTGTCCGGCGGAGCGTCTCGGCGCGTCGGCGGGTCGCCAGGGAGCGACGACCCCGGGGTCGCGTCGCGCGACCCCTGTGCGGCGACGAAGACCCGCGCCGCACGGGTCTTCACGAGACGGCCGCGACAGGCCCTCGTGGCCTGTCAGCGTGGGGACCAGGTCTCCGCGGCCGGCCCGCATGGCTAAGCCGCGGGCCGGCCCAAGCCGGTCCAGCCCCAGGGGTTTTGCCCCCTCGGTGTTCGGACACCCGTACATTCCGCTACGTGTGTCCGTTTTGAGTGTCGTATGCGGCGGTGTGACCGTATTGACGAGACGGTCTTTTTGAGATGGTTTCGGGAATTTTTAATTCTCGAAATGAGGGGCCGCTGAGGCATGACGCGTCCTTAAGTGGACGAGCGTTTTTCCCGGGATCATTGTTTTGGACGGAGCGGACGCGTCCGACATCCGTTTTGAGCGCCGTCAGCGGCGTTGTGACCCTGGCACTAAGGCGGATGTTTCCAGTGCAGTTCCAGGCGTTGAGGCTGGAGTTGAGGCGCGGGCCCCACGACCCGTCTTTTGAGCTGCGTGCGGCTTTTAGCGACTTTTTCCTCGGACGTTCGTTCGGGGTGTACGAGCAGTCGATGTTGGGTGTTTTTCCGAGGGCATCGCGTTGGCGTAGTCTTCCCGCTGTAATTCCGCATGATGGTGCGGGCCCCGAGAGGGCCGTTTCGGGAGTTGACGGTGATTTCCAGCTTTATCACCGGGCGACTCTTTTGGACAAGTGAGTAGTCCATTTCGTGTAATTTTTTGAGAGGATTGCAACCGTGCGATCCATTCGTTGAGTTTCGGAACCGGGATGCGGGTCCCACATGGCACCGCTCGTGTGCGGTGCGCCGGGATGCACCTTTTTCTCCGGATATCCGTTGCACTCAAGTGAGTAGTGCTTTTGATGTGTTTTCCCGAGGGGATCGCAATGGTGTGATCCGGACGACTGTTTTGGGGGCCGAGGCTCGGGATCACGGGATGCCGTTCGGGTGTGAGGCGGTGTTGGTGACTTTTTCATCGGATATCCGTTTGAGGCGAGTAAGTAGTCGATCTCGCGTGTTTTTCTGCGAGGATTACAACAGTGCGATCCGTTGGGTTGTGCGGAGCCTCTTGCGCGATCTTGTTGAATGTGGAATGTGGAAGGTGCTCTAGTGGTGGTTCACCCTACCTTATTGTAGCGGACCCTTGGCGTGTGATCACGCACTCTTGGGAGTGTGATACAAATGGTTCACGAGATGTGGTTGGTCGTGCCTGGGCCTTTGAGTGGAGTTGTTACCTCACGCCTTCGCGTTGACGCTGGGTGTCGTGTGCACGATAGCCTTTGGGCTGGAATGAGGTATACTTCGGGAGTATACGGGAGCGCTTGGAGGTACGTGTGGTTGATTGTACCTGAGGATGGTTGTGTGCTCAGTTGGGGTTGAATTGGGGCCACACGTCGTGTGGGCCCCACGTGTGTGCCGAGATCTGCTTTGCGTACTTGACCTCTCGCAACGTAGAGGGTCCCTCTGCGCTTGTTTGTTTGACCAGTAGGGTTGAGTTTTCCCCTGGATTTGTGGACGTTTGTTTGGCCAGTTGGGAGGAGTTTTCCCCTGGCTCTGCGCTCGTTTGTTTGACCAGCAGGTTGGAGTTTTCCCTGGCCTGGTGCTCTTTTGTCTGACCAGCAGTGTTGAGCGGTCTCCCCCTGGTCTTGTGCTCGATGGTTTGGCCGGCAGAGATGGTTTGGTTCCTCTGCTTCTTTGGCTGTGAGGGGTTCTAGTACTGTTCCCTTTCTCCGGACTGCGACACCGTCTGCGACTACGGGTGTCCTTGCAGCGTGGGTGTTTTCCCCACATTCTGGGATGAGATGTCTCGGTCCGCTTCAATAGTGACTCAGCGGATTGGAGCGGGATCGCCTTGTGAGGCATGGGGAGTTTCTCTCGTTTCTCCGTGTTCCCTGGTAGAGCTTGTGGTTTCGGTGTGACCAACACTTTACGTGGGCACCGATCCTCTACCCAGGAGGTTGTTCCAACAGGGCTGAGGTTGTTCCAGTAGGGCTGAGGTTGTTCCAGCAGGGCTGAGGTTGTTCCAGCTGGGCTGAGGTTGTTCCAGCAGGGCTGAGGTTGTTTCCAGCAGAGCTGAGGTGGTTTCGAGTTGGGCTCGCTAGTGGGTTACCATCCAGCAGGGATGGCCAGTACAATGGTGTTTACCGAGCAGTACCATCCAGCAGGGATGGCCAGAGCGGTTTCGGGCTTACCTCCAGTGGGGCTGGGCAGTGGTCCTCGATGTCGGGCTTACCACCAGCTAGGCTGGGAAGTGGTCCCCGATGCCGGGCTTACCTCCAGCTGGGCTGGGCAGTGGTCCCTGATGCTAGGCTTAACTCCAGCTGGGCTGTGCAGTGGTCCCCGATGCCGGGTTACCTCCAGCTGGGCTGGGCAGTGGTCCCGTCGGTGACTTTAGCCGAGTCGCCCTCTAGTGGACTACCCTGTTACGGGACTGGGTAGTGAGGCACCCGTCGACTTACCGGGTATCCCTGTAGTGGGAACCCGTTGACTTCCAGGGATCCTCCAGCGGGGCTGGGTAGGGGGTCGTCTGTCGACTTTGAGCAGATCTCTCGACTGCGGGGTAGTGACGAGTTGTGGTTAACGTTCCCCCAGAACTCTCAAGTATGGGGAGCACTTTCTCCCACCGAGACGTGTCCTTGTGACGCGACCTAAAACCGTGCGGGCGAGTCAGTGTCGCCCAAAGCGGATAGTGTCAAGGTGTGGTGATTGAGCCCCTTGGCTTGCGGTTCAGGGCAGACGTGAGGGATGCTAGGCATCGATGATGGGGTTATGTCTGGGACTGTTGGATACTCTTTCCTGGGCTGAGCTATGGGATGGAGATCCCCTTATGAGTTTGTTCAGGCTTCTTGACAGAGCATACCTATGTATATACCTTGTTTCCGGCACCCAATTCTTGGGTTTGGCTACTCTCCTTCTAGGAGAGGCGAATACGCGCAGGGTATGCCACGTGCTTTCCGTGTCTAGCTTTTCATGGTTGTACGAGTCTACTCTCCTACTATAGGTAGCAAAGACTCGATGAGAAGTTCATCTTCTCACCGTTTCCAGCTCCTTGTGTCTGGACGAGTCTACCTTCTTTCCTCTTGTTGGGTTGAGCTGGACTCTTTACTGCACTCTCTGTTGTACTCCTTTACTTTTTTGTTCGCTCTACTGCTCACCCTTCGATACCTCCTTTTGTTGCTCCCTCGAGCATTCGAGATATCCTACTGAGTATTTTTATACTCACCCTTGCTTGGGCTTTGCCCGCACTTGGTGTGCCCTTGCAGACGACGGACAGGTGGAGCGTGACATTTGTGGAGCGTAAGATCTTGGGAGCTTGGACCGCGTGCGGTTGTCGTGGTCGGGTTCCAGGTGGGAGACCCGTCAGCAGGTTCTTCTGTTTACCTTTTGCCGGGTTGTGGCACTTATTGGTTGGGCGCGTGTTTTTCCCCTTTTCTTTTCAGTTTTTACTTTGTACTTGTTGAGGTCGATGCACTTTGTGGTATTTATATAACAGTTGCCCTTTCCTTTTCTTTACTTGTCTTTTCTTTTACTCTGTACTTTTGCATCGAGTGTGCTGCGTGTGTGTGTACATGTGCTTAGGAAAAGGCATCCCCGAGTTATTGTGCCTTCGGCGCTGGTCACCAGCCCCTGGCCTATAGAGGCGGGCTTGGGGTAGTTGCGGCTCGAGCCCGGGTAGGGTCGGGTCGTGACAAAGTGGTATCAGAGGTGGTTCGTTCCTTGGGACGTTGTTCGGACGTCCCTAAAAGAGGAATTGGTTGGGATTTAGGGCAACAGTGTTAATGTGTCTTGAGAGCGTCTCTCAGGCCAATGAGTCCAGTGATGGTGCGGCGGCTGACGTATCCATTCACCAGGACCTTGATAACCCGCTTGTCGACTCGGCATGTTGAGACAGTTGTTGCAGGGAAAATTTGGTTGTGCATCACATAGGACTGAGTCTTGACTGTCCTTCTTGAGTCAACTCCCCATCATTGTGGTTTTTGGTATATACATATATGATCGTCTGACCGCGGCACTCCTTGATAATTTTCAGGATGTCTCCGCGAGGACAGCCAGCCAGTATACCAGCTTTGGTTCGTGCTGATGACCCTGTGAGCTACGAGGCCACAGTCCAGGACCCATCATGCAAGACCCTTTCTTCGGGTGGGCTGGTTGCAGCACCCCCCACCTGTTGAGCAGTAGACAGTTTCAGCAGAGCAGGCTGAGCTTGAGCGCAGGTTGAGCGCGCTCCGTGAGTTCCAGTGGCAGAGACCGCTGAGGTTTAGTGGTGAGCCAGACCCTCAGGCAGCAGAGGTTTGGCTCGAGGCAGTGGTTCGCCTTTTCAGGCTTGTGCAGACGCTGACAGAACAGAGAGTGGCTTTGGTAGCCACCCTTTTTCGTGGATCATCTTGGCGTTGGTGGAGTCTGGTGACTCAGTTTGTTGACGAGTCGTCACATTCATGGGACGACTTTCATTTGTTGTTTTGTGAGGATTTTTTCCCCTCCTGCTTGCGCTCCGTTTGGATTCAGGAGCTCCTGCAGTTTCAGAAGGGATGGATGATGGTGGCTGAGTACGCGGCTAGTTTTGCAGACCGTGCACCCTTTTACCCGGACTTGATCCGTGACGACAACCTTTGAGTGCGGAAGTTTGAGTAGGGTCTCCACCGAGAGATTTGTGCTGTCATAGTACTTTTGGGCATTTCCACATATGTCGGGGTGCTAGAGCAGGCGCTGGTGACATAGGGCTTCATTTTGCGTTCTAGTGTTGGTGGGGGCAGCAGGCACGTTGGATCCGAGACGTCTGCCGCAGCTAGTGGGCGTCGGCAAGCAGGACCTCGACGCATGTGGCTTTCTGACAACCGGACTCAGGGGCGTGGTCGTACACCACAGTGGTGCCGGAGGGCACCAGTTCAGCCCAGAGAGAGTCGGTGCTATGCTTGTGTTCGGTGAGGTCACTTGGAATGAGACTGCCCGACCCGAGTGGCTGGGAGCATCGGGCAGGAAGCAGGTGCACCACCACGACAGAGGCAGCGCCGTGATCAGAGTAGTACCCAGAGTGGTGGTTCTAGTAGAGGAGAGGGAGGAGCTGGTAGTGGGGGACGACGTTACGAGGTCTTCCCATCACCACTAGGGGGTCCATGTCGGGCTCCGGGAGCTGCGAGTTGGGAAGGCGGGCAGCCGCGGGCTTTGGATGTCTATGATCCTGCAGAGCATGAGGAGATAAGAGGTATGCTCTAAAGCTCGTCTACCTTTGTGCAATAGAATTGTTAGACTCTGTGTGTGATCTTCTTTCCTCCCTACTCCTTGTTTGAGGTGTTACCAGGGTGACGCAGGGCGTCAGGTGTAACCCTGTGTTGGTAAGGAAAAAGGTGTGAGACCTTTTCCTTTAGTCGATGGTGTTGGCTCCTTCACATATTGAGCGTGTAAGAGAGCATCGACTGTGGAGCCTCTAGCGTGGCCAGATATCCTTGGGTGTTTCACCATATGGATATTTAGAAGGAGGGAATAACCGGGCCTTGTTTCAGGTGCGGGTGTTGATTCCAGTCGCGGCGTGCGGCGTAGAGGTTCGTTCCGGGAGGTGAGCTACCCCCGAGGGCCTTCGGGCCTGTTGAGACCGTGCGAAGGGATGGTGAGGTACCCTACCGCCTTGCCCTAACCCCAAAGTCTGGAGTGGGTGCACGACGTAGGCAAGGGTCGACCTAGCGTGAACAGAACGATTCCTTGGTCTGTGTACAGGGACGCAGAGCTGTGCGTGGGTTCTTCTTGGTATGGGAAAGCTAGTTGTGGGTTTAGTACCCTGTGTTCTTCCCTGGTTTTTCTTTTCGAGGACGAAAAGCTTGAAGGAGGGAATGATTTAAGAACCCGGTTTTTGATGTGAAAGACTTTGGAATATTCTCGATTATATTCCAGAGCAGCGCCTTTAGACGGTGTGCGATTCCAAGCCCCGGAGTGGCCGGAATTAAATTTTCAGTGCGTTCACACTGGAAATGCTAAATAAATGAAATAACTCTTAAACGGAGTTCCGGATCAGAGATCCGATTGTACGGATGGGTCCAGAATGGGGTGTTTACCCTAGTAACGACATAAAACTTGTCGGCGCAGGATGTTTGGACCCATCGCCCGCTTCTGGAACGTTAAACGGATTAATTAATTAATTAATTAATTTGTTTAATGGAAAAAAGCTAGTATCTCTTAAACGGTGGCACAGATTGGGAAACCAAGTGCACCGTTGTTTTTGGAATGTTCCGTTTACCCTAGGAGGGGTATAAGTTTCGCGGGCGTGGGCCGTTTATGAAAAATGGTCCCAGGGGCGTTTCCGTAATTTAGCGGCTTCAGACGTTAAATTTTATAACTTTTGAACGGGGTCTCGGATTAAAATTACGAGACCGCCGTTGTGCTCAAGAGGTGGTGTTTACCCTATGGGAGGCTTAACCGCGACCCCGTCGGGAGTTCGGGTTCGGGCTGACGGGCGGGTGGTTAAGCGATTTCTATTTAAATGCTTAACACACCCCCTCCCTCTTCTCCTACCCCTTCCCCCTGGCAGCCCTCCTCTCCCTCTCCTCCTCCACCTCCGGTGAGACGCTCCGGTGAGACAACCCGACGAGGCATGGTGGTCGGCGGATCGTCGCGAAGCTTCGGGCGAAGCCCCGCGAGGTAGGATTTGTTGTTGCGTTTTCATTCACCGCACCAACTTCGAATTTGATGAATTTTATTGAAACTCTGTCGGATTTTCGAACAAAGCCCAGGAATGCGTAGTATAAAATTTTCTCTTTCCGATGCTTGTTTCGGATTTGGAATCGTAGAATGGAGGCGTTCGCAATCGTCCGCCGAAGTTGGCGGGTTTTCGGTTTCCGGCGGGATCGAACGGCGGCGTGGCGAGGGCGGACGGCGCGGCAGGGGTGTCCGCGGGTGTCCAGTGGAGGCGCTGGGCGCTGCAGGGGCGTCCGGCGGAGTGTATGCGGCGTCGGCGCGAGTGTCCGTGAGAAACGCTGGGCGCGGCAGCAGGGTGTTCGGACGAGGCAGGGGCGTCGGCGGGGGTGTTTGGCGGGCGTCCGTGGGTGTCCGGCAGAGCGTCTCGGCGCGCCGGCATGTCGCCAGGGAGCGACGACCCCGAAGTCGCGTCACGCGACCCCTGTGCGGCGAAAAAGACCCACGGCGCATGGTTCTTCACGCAGCGGCCGCGACAGGCCCTCGTGGCTTGTCGGCGCGGGGACCGAGTGTCTGCGGCCGGCCCGTGCGGCTAAGCCGCGGGCCAGCCCAGGCCGGTCCAGCCCCAGGGGTTTTGCACCCTCGGTGTTCGGACACCCGTACTTTCTGATACGGGTGTCTGTTTTGAGTGTCGTCTGCGGCGGTGTGACCGTATAGACGAGATGGTCTTTTTGAGATGGTTTTGAGAATTTTTAATTCCCGAAACGAGGGGCCACTGAGGCGCAACGCGTCCTTATGTGGATGAGCGTTTTTCCCGGGATCCTTGTTTTGGACGTCGCAGATGCGTCCGACAACCATTTTGAGCGTCGTCAGTGGGCGTTGTGACCCTGGCACTGAGGCGGAGGATTCCAGTGTCGTTCCAGGCATTGAGGCTGGAGTTGAGGCGCGGGCCCCACGACCCGTCTTTTCAGCTGTGTGCGGCTTTTAGCGACTTTTTCCTCGGACGTTCGTTCGGGCGTGTGAGCAGTCGATGTTGGGTGTATTTTCGAGGGCATCGCGTTGGCATAGTCTGCCCGCTGTAATTCCGCACGACGGTGCGGGCCCCGCGAGGGCCGTTTCAGGAGTTGACGGTGATTTCCAGCTTTATAACCGGGCGACTTTTTTGGACAAGTGAGTATTCCATTTCGTGTACTTTTTCGAGAGGATCACAACGGTGTGATCCGTTCGTTGAGTTTCAGAACCGGGATGCGGGTCCCACGTGGCACCGCTCGTGTGCGGTGCACCGGGATACACCTTTTTCTCCGGATATCCGTTGCACTCAAGTGAGTAGTGCTTTTGACGTGTTTTCCCGAGGGGATCGCAATGTTGTGATGCGCCCGACTATTTTCGGGGCCGAGGATTGGGATCACGGGACGCCGTTCGGGCGTGAGGCGGTGTTGCTGACTTTTTCATCGGATATCCGTTTGTGGCAAGTAAGTAGTCGATCTCGCATGTTTTTCCACGAGGATTACAACGGTGCGATCCGTTGGTTTGTGTGGATCTTCTTGCGCGATCTTGTTGAATGTGGAATGTGGATGGTGCTCTAGTGGTGGTTCTCCCTACCTTGTTTAGCAGACCCTTGGCGTGTGATCACGCACTATTGGGAGTGTGATACAAATGGTTCATGAGATGTGGTTGACCGTGCCTGGGCCTTTGAGTGGAGTTGTTACGTCACGACTTCGCGTTGACGTTGGGTGCCGTGTACACGATAACCTTTGGGCTGGAATGAGGTATACTCCGGGAGTATACGGGAGTGTTTGGAGGTACGTGTGGTTGATTGTACCTGAGGATGGTTGTGCGCTCAGTTGGGGTTGACTTGGGGCCAGACGTCTTGTGGGCCCCACATGCGTGCCGAGATCTGCTTTGCGTACTTGACCTCTCGCGAAGTAGAGGGTCCCTCTGCGCTTGTTTGTTTGACTAGTTGGGTGGAGTTTTCCCCTGGCTTTGTGGTCGTTTGTTTGGCCAGCATGGAGGAATTTTTTTCTGGCTCTGCACTCATTTGTTTGACCAGCAGGGTGGAGTTTCCCATGGCCTGGTGCTCTTTTGTCGGACCAGCAGGGTTGAGCGGTCTCCCCCTGGTCTTGTGCTCGATGGTTTGGCTGGAAGAGATGGTTTGGTTCCTCAACTTCTTTGGCTGTGAGGGGTTCCAGTACTGTGCCCTTTAACTGGACTGCGACACCGTCTGCGACTACGGGTGTCCGTGCAGCATGGGTGTTTTCCCCACTTTCTGGGATGAGATGTCTCGGTCCACTTCGATAGTGACTTAGAGGATTGGAGCGGGATCGCCTTGTGATCTCCTTGTTCCAGCATGGCTGAGGTTGTTCCAGCAGGGCTGAGGTTGTTCCCGCAGGGCTGAGGTTGTTCCAGCAGGGCTGAGGTTGTTTCCAGCAGAGCTGAGGTGGTTTCGAGCGGGGCTCGCCAGTGGGTTACCATCCAGCCGGGATGGCCAGTACAGTGGTGTTTACCGAGCAGTACCATCCAACAGGGATGGCCAGAGCATTTCCGGGCTTACCTCCAGTGGGGCTGGGCAGTGGTCCCCGATGCCGGGCTTACCTCCAGCTGGGCTGGGCAGTGGTCCCCGATGCCGGGCTTACCTCTAGCTGGGCTGGCTAGTGGTCCCCGAATCTGGTCTTACCTCCAGCTGGGCTGGGCAGTGGTCCCCGATGTCGGGTTACCTTCAGGTGGGCTGGGCAGTGGTCCCGTTGCCAAATTTAGTCGGGTCGCCCTTTAGTGGACTACCCTATTACGTGACTAGGCAGTGAGGCACCCGTCGACATACTGGGTATCCCTTTAGTGGGAACCCGTTGACTTCTAGGGATCCTCCAGCGAGGCTGGGCAGGGGGTCGCCTGTCGACATTGAGCAGATCTCTCGATTGTGGGGTAGTGACGAGTTGTGGTTGACGTTCCCCCAGAACTCTCAAGTACGGGGAGTACTTTCCCCCACTGAGACGCGTCCTTGTGACGAGACCTAAAATCGTGTGGGCGAGTCAGTGCCGCTCAAATCGGATAGTGTCAAGGTGTGGTGATTGAGCCCCTTGGCTTGTGGTTCAGGGAAAACATGCGGGATGTTGGGCATCGATGATGGGGTTATGTCTAGGACTGTTGGCTACTCTTTCTTGAGCTGAGCTATGGGATGGAGATCCCCTTACGAGTTTTTTCGGGCTTCTTTACAGAGCATACATATGTATATACCTTGTTTCTGGCACCCACATCTTGGGTTTGGCTACTCTACTTCCAGGAGAGGTGAAGACGCGCGGGGTATGCCACGTGCTTTCCATGTCTGGCTTCTCATGGTTGGACGAGTCTACTATCCTACAATAGGTAGCGAAAACTCAACGACAATTTCATATTCTCACCATTTCCAGCTCCTTGTGTCTGGATGAGTCTACCTTCTTTCCTCTTGTTTGGTTGAGCTGGACTCTTTACTGCACTCTCTGTTGTACTCCTTTGCTTTTCTGTTCTCTCTACTTCTCACCCTTCAGTACCTCCTTTTGTTGCTCCATCGAGCCTTCGGGGTATCCTACTGAGTATTTTTATACTCACCCCTTATTGGGCTTTTCCCGCACTTGGTGTGCCCTTCCAGACGACGGACAGGTAGAGCATGACTTCTGTGGAGTGTAAGAGCTTGGGAGCTTGGACCGCGTGCGGTGGTCGTGGTCAGGTTCCAGGTGGGAGACCCGTCGTTAGTTTCTTCTATTTACCTGTTGCCGGGTTATGGAACTTATTGGTTGGGCGCATGTTTTTCCCATTTTCTTATCAGTTTTTACTTTGTACATGTAGAAGATGATTCACTTTGTGGTATTTATATAGCAGTTGCCCTTTCCTTTTCTTTACTTGTCTTTTCTTTTACTCTGCACTTTTTCATCGAGTGTGCAGCGTGTGTGTGTAAAGGTGCTTAGGAAAAGGCCTCCCCGAGTTATTGTGCCTTCGGCGCTGGTCGCCATCCCCTGACGTATGGAGGCGAGCTTGGGGTAGTTGCAGCTCGAGCCCGGGTAGGGTCGGGTCGTGACAGATTATTTGAGTTTGAAAGATATTTCTACATTAACCACAATACATTTGGAACATGGAACCTAGTATAATGATTTTATAAACATTTTATTGGATGTTTTTGGTGCATGAAATAAATTTATTTTCTTTTAGGTGTTAGTACAATAATCTCTATCATTTAGAATTACGGAAGTAAAAAAAGAAGATAGTGAGTGAAAGAAAAAATGTAGAGCTGGTATAATAGTGTTAGCTTACAGAATTTAATGTTGATAAAGATGGTGTTTAGAGGTTTTGAATGATAATTGTGTTTCTTGTGATTCATAGTTCAAGAAATATTTTTCATGTGAAGCACATAGTCCCATATTTTCGGTTTATCTGGGAATCCACAAAGTTAAATAGAGACACTAGAGAGTTTTAAAGGAAATGCGATATTATAGATTTTACCAAGAAATGATTTACATGTCAACATGTTAAATTATAGAGATAATTATCAAAGGGTATGCTTTACCCTTGTCTAGTGCAAGAGTGGAATAGGATAACATATCCATGGAATTTGAGTTGGGGCTAAAAAAGACATCTCGAGGTAACAATGCGATTTGGGTTATTATTAAGTTTTTGACTGAATCTACTCATTTACTTCCCATTTGACACACTCTTTCTCTATATAAACTTTTCACCAATATTTCAATGAAATTACTGATTTTTATAGAGTTCCTCTCACCATTTTATCAAATTGTGATTTGAGGTTCACTTTTAACATTTAAAAAAAGTCCTTCAAAAGTTTTTGGGAACAATATTAACTTATAGTATAAATTTTCATCCTCAATCAGAAGGGTGGTTAGAATAATCAAATCAGACATTGGAGAACATGTATTTAGACAGTTCAATGGATTACTAGGGATGTTGGATTCAAAATATTTCATTAGTTGAGTTTTCTGATAAAAAATATTTTTATTATACTATAGAGATGGAATATTTTGAAGCATTATACGGAATGCGGTGACAAAATCATTCATTTTGGAATAATGCTTGGAAAATTAATTTTAGGAGACTATAATTAGTAGATGAAATAGAGGTAGAAGTTTAGTTGACTCAGGGACACATGAGGATAGTAAAAAGTATGCGGAAAATATATACAATATAATAAGAGGAAAGACCTTTCATTCAAGGTAGGTGATCATGTTATACTTAAAATATCTCATTGAAAAACAATTATACATTTCGATTTCAAAGGAATGTTAAGTCCAATGTATTTTGGACAATTTGATATTCTAGAGAATATTGGACAAGATATATATCGAGTTGCTTTGTCTTTGATTTTATCTTAGGTACATAATGTTTTTCATGTTTTCATGTTATGAAAATATGGTCCATGTCCATCTCTTGTGTTTATCATAGAATTAGTTCATCTAGAATAGAACATTTCTTATGAAGAGAAACCAATTCAGATTCTTGATCATAGAGACCAAGTATTGTGGAATATATTAATTCACCATGCTACGGTTTTGTAGATAAACTACATGGTAGATGATGAAAATCTGAATTTGAAGATGTTTTGAGGGAAAATACACCCATTTGATTAATAATCGAATTAAATTGTGGGGAATAAATTTCATAAATGGGGGTGGAATGTAACAAGATAGGTATACATAAAATTAAATGTTTTTATATTTAATAGTATTGTAGATTTAAATTGTAATTCATTAAATAAAGAAATTATTATATTGATATTTATTTTAAAACATTGGTTTTTATTCAATTATATAATTTCAATTTGAAAAAAATATGTAAAATAATATATTGTTCTTATAATATATGTTTTTTTAACTCTATAAAAATATAATTGTGATATAAATCATATTAAATTCATTTAACCACTAAATATTGATATTTTAAGAGTAATATTGTATAGAAATAATTTAGAACATGATAATTATATTATATTCATTATAATTCTGAAAATTATTTTAATTTTCAATGTGGAGCCTCTATAGAATTGAAAATGAAAAATTTGGTTCATTATAAATAATAATTTAGTTCTAAAGATTATCTTGAAGATTATTTTATTAATTATTACGTATTATGATTTTTTTGGTGGTTAATTTTAAATTTTATAGTTAGATGACATTAATCTTGTCAAAGTTTCTATGTAATGCATGCACAAGGCAATAAAAGAAAAATAACGAATTTATGATATTTTTATGACATTTTATATGAGTGAATATAAATAATAAAACAATATATTATTTTTTTTTATCCTAATTAACTTAATTTTATGAAATTATTTTTTCAAAAAATTTATATTTTAAATAATTGATATTAATGGTTCAGCAATGTTGATGCAATACATGTTATAATAGAAGAATAAATAAATAAATTGTTCTATTTAAATCTATATGAATATATAATTCACCCATAAACTGTATAATTTTCTTATGTGTATGATTCATCCAATATCTCTTTTTTTGAATTGGGAAAATTTTGGACCCTCATAGATCACAGTAGGCCATATATATTTTTTAATAAAAAGATAACAACTTGTTCACACTATAATTCTCAGCTAGTATAATATTTCAAAATGTCATTATATAGAAGTTTTTTTAAAAATGAATAGTTTCTTATAACTCTAATAGAATTATATTTCTCATAAAATTTAATATTTAATTTTAAGGTAATAAATAATTATATTAATGTCTTTATAAATTATGATGCATTAAATATTTAATTAATTAATACACGAATTTAATGATGCTAAAAATAGTAAAATAAATATAATTCAATATTTTGATGTCAATTAAAAATTTATGTTGTAACTTATAATGTGTATATGATACAATAAACAATTTAATTTTAATTGGAAGCATTTTTTATGTATTTAATGTAATGATTATGAATTTTTTTAATTAGAAAAAATTATTTCTCCATGATTAAATTATATTATTAAATTATTATAAATAAAAAATATCATGAAAAAGTCCAAAAATGATTTGATACTTCAAAAACAAGATAAAAAATATTTTTATGCATTTTTGTATTTTTAATTCCTATAAAAAATTTATTATATTTTAATAATGTGACTAATTCATATATTACACCTCACCTCAATTATAAAAGGAGGATCCCTACTTCAAAACATTTCATCACCTTAAGCCTTATATCTCAGCCAAACTCTTAAAAATTCCTCCTCATCCCCTACCACATTCTCATTCTTACTATCTTGAAAAATAAAACATTCGAGAGCCGTAAATAGGTTCTCAAGGAGAATGTTTCGATATGTAAATTCCCTTTTTCTGTTTTAAATTCTTTATCAATTATGCATTATCCCCACCTCTTATCCAATGTTTAATGACAACTATAGTATAATATATATAATATATTTTTGTTTTGTTTATATTATATTGGTCATTAAATATCTCAGCTTCTCCTTTTATTTCTAAATAATTAAATTGACATATGTGGTGCATCAATTAACAGCCTTTGTGGAGAATGATTTCTCATTTCCCTTATTAAAAAATCATGGGATGTTTAAATTCACATGTAATTATTTAAAATGATGTATATATATATATTTTATCACTTATATATTATTTTTTCTATTTGATGAGGAATACATTAACTAAAGATACCTTGGAAACCATGAAATGAATACACATGAAACAATGAAAATAAAAAAAGATTGTTAACAAATGGGTGAAAAATGTTATAATTTAACCATGTAAGAAATTATAAACATGATATTCATTCTGAAATATATTAATAACACTATTAAAATAATTATATAGTATTTTTGAACACATTTTAAGGAATTTGAACCCGAAGTAAGAGAGTTTCCTTTCAAAATCTTTTTAAATTATTGATCTACAAAATTTTAAAAATTATTGTTTCTTATAATTTATGAGTGGTTTATACCATATTCATGATTCCTTATTACTATAATGATTCATTTATATTTTTTTTATAGAATATTATTTCATTATTATGTTTTCAGTTTATATATAT
The DNA here is from genome assembly GCA_963277665.1 of Viscum album. Lineage (NCBI taxonomy): Eukaryota > Viridiplantae > Streptophyta > Magnoliopsida > Santalales > Viscaceae > Viscum > Viscum album. Next base: position 1,047,104,161 of record OY728141.1, on the reverse strand, counting down.
ATATATATAAATAGATTTCTATGTAAACATAGTATTTTGATATTAGAAACTATTTAACTCATGTGTTTAAATGAGTTGTCAATTTTATATCCATTATATGTTCCATTAACATTGATTATGATGGGTTGATCCCATTATAGATCAAGATATGATAGGTTGAGCCCCATTATAGCTCAAGATATTTTGGGCGGTGACCATTATAGATTATGATATGATGGGTCGATCCCCATTATAACTCATGATATGTTGGGATGAGCCCATTTTAGCTCGCGATATGATGGGTGAGCCCCATTATAGCTATCCAATTCATTGGACACTCTATAAATGAAATTATACCGAATGGTTATTCTATTTTTAAGGATGAATGTAAGAGTGATATATTAAATATATCCCAATGAAACTAAATGATGTTTCTATGCAAGCTAATTAGAATTCATAAAATGAGATTTAATAGTTTTTATGTTATCACTGGACTAATGATTTATTTCTTTATATCCCTTATTGAGTTTTTGGGCTCATCATAAAGTTTTATAATCTGTTTCATAGGTAATATGGATTTGTAAGAGAAAGAAAGAAGTTATGATGAATGTTATGAGGATTTGTGTCAAATAAATCAGTTTTAATTTTCAATGATTTATATTTTGGAAGAAATATATATTATTTTGGAAGTACCCAATTTTTTTGAATATTGAATGCTATGTAGGTATTATTCCATAATTCACTAAGAATATAGACCTAAAAAGATCCTCAATAGGGACAAAACTATGTTCCTAACTAAAATTCAAGTTTATATAATGTTTTAAGACTAGGTACTCATACATATAATCCCATCTAGAATTTACTTATAACATATTATTATGAATTTATTAACAATTCTTATTTAAAATCATTGTTCTGGGTGATAAATTATTCATTTAACGTGTACGTTTTGAATTAGATGTTATGGTCCATATACTTTGATCGTGGTTTCATCATATAAATAATTTTAATCCTATCCTTAATACAACAAGTAATCATTGTTTAAGATTTTATAACTCATTTTATAGTGTTTTGAAAGAATAATATATTACATCAATTATTAGCGATTGTTATCCTTTCATAAACACGAGTTATATTTCCAAATTCTGATGGATAAAATTAAACAATGTAAAACAATAATTTTCCATTATAGAATCATTATTGAATAAGAAATATCATATATATTCATCAAAACTATCCTTATTAACAGAAATGTTAATCAAACAATAAAACGAATATCATCAAATCATGGTGGTTGTAGTCCACACATATACTTGTGTGGAACTATCATTTCCCAATGGATTGGAATGTTAGAAGGTAGAAAATATATTTTAATTAAGGAATAATTATTATTTAATTAAATTGATATATTAAAATCAATTGTTTCAGAATAACCAACCATGAAATAATATAATGAAAAATGGATGATATCACTTTATGGGGGTATTAGTCCAAACATATGCACAAACTAATACTTTGAATTACCATTAGAATAAAAAGAGCTGAATTTTTTCCCTTATCATAATTGAATGTTTTTATAAAAATGATAATGGATTCATCATTTCGGGATGTATATAGAATACTAGAAGGATATTGAATTAATAAAATCATTAATGTAGTTAGGTAAGACAATTACCTATTCTTAGAGAGGCCTCTAGTAGCTTATAACATAAGACTTCATATGATACGCATAGGGGAAGTCCGAAATCAATGAGATGGATGTGAGTAATATATAAAGGTATTATGATATGTATTTATTATCAATAGTTCTCAAATTTTGTGAACAAAGAAGAATAGTATGTTCTCTTTTATAATAGAGGAAAATGACACAAATTAAATTACAAAAGATAATTATACATAATTTATATCAAAATCATGGAATGTGACACTAAATAGAAATAATTAATAATTAATCAAATGATATGGTATAAAAAAAATTCAACCAAAAATTTGTGAATTTTTATATTAAATTTTAATCCTTATCTATTGGATTTATAAACAAATTATCCTTTTTAAAATATAATCCCGATAACAAATTTTTTATAATTTAAGGCTCATTAATTTAATTACAAGGTGAAAACTGCCATATTAATTGATCGTGGATGATATTTTAGTACATCTCCCATCCCAATTGTCAACATTACATTATTTATTTATAAATCATTTAATAACATATTGGTTAACAAAAAATGTCAATAATTTCAATAATTGTAATATAAATTTTATTTCACATTAGATATGTTAACATAGAAATGGAATTATAAACTTAAAATATTTTATATCATTCATATATTATGAATTCTTGTTAAATTCATCAGATACAATTTTTATTTTAAAACATATTAATTTTATAAAAATAATTTACCTTGATTTTTCTACTACTTCTGTGCCACTGTATCAGCATTTCTTATGATCTTATAGTGTGTATATTATGATTGAAAATTAAAAATTATTTACATTAAAAAATTTCTCTTTTCAATATAACCTATTATATTTTTTCATAAAATATTTTAATCCCTTTAACCACATATAATTGAAATTATAGTCAAGAATGTGACATGTAGTATGTATCTTTCTCAAAAATTAATATACATGTCATAATGAAATTATTGTGGAATGAAATTTCAATATTTGAATATCTATGGTGTATGTATTCTAATACCACATATAAAATAGTGTAAGGGAATTTTTATGGGATATTTTTAGGCTTTATCTCATTTTATTAACACCTTTTTACAGTTACGAAGGTTATACATATTAACCATAGTTACTATTCATAATAACTACTCATAAAAGGGATTTATATATGAAATGTTAACATCTAGAAAAAACATTTGGTAATGATTTTTAGAATTGTATTTATATAAGGTGAGGAAAATTATTTTAATATTTATTTTCAAAACATAATGATTCTTTTTAGAAAATTTCTTTTTTTCTAATGATGATCGTAAAAAAAATTTATATTTAATGTTTATTTATATGTAATAATTCACATTATTTTATAATAAATAGATGTTATGTTAAATTAAATATAAATCCAAAATATAGTTGCACTTTTAAATTATATTATTTATGTAAAATAAATCATAGTTTAAATAAAAAATATTTTTTCAGTATTCACTGAAACAAATTATTAAATAAACACAAATATAACCATAAAATAGTATGGAAATAATATTTTAGAAGTTTATAAATATTCAGTAAAATATAGTTTAAAAATCGGTAGAGTTTAATTATAATTATCATGTACCTGATGCAGTAAAAAACATATTTATATAATATATATTTTTGAAGAATTAAATGAAATTAGTGAATATTGGGTGTCTAATTATTTTAATTTAAGAATAAAATTTCATTATATAAAAACATTGTAATTATACATAAATTTTTATAAATGTTCAAACATCTAATTTAATTGTTATATTATAATAGTTATTTTTTAAATAATTATATTTTAATAGTACATCTATGTTTATTTAAAGAACTGTATTGTGTTAGGGAAGATACAATGAAATGTAATATTCTAAATTAAAATTGCATGGTCATACATTTTCACCAACCTAATTAAATTTCTTCCATAAATTTTCAATATTTATTATTAATGTTAGAATTTTTGAAAATACCTTTTTTTAATTCCCACATCATGAAAAAGGATAATAATACTTTTATTTCAAATTGAATGTGTGAAACAAGAGAATTGAAAAAATAACGCATAATTGGGTTCCCAAAAAATGACTACATTGTCATGAAGTGAAAATATGGGCATGGATGATAAAAAATGTCATCATAATAATATATATTAATAGAGAACATGAACATGATAATGTTAATACCCACAAAAACAAAAAATACTACAGGATAAAGAAGACCATAATTTCATTAGAAATGAAGGTGAGAGGATAAATTTTATTTCTATAAAAAGTTTCCTAGAGTTCCAAGATTATTTTACTATCATAATTGAGAACCTGATAAAATAAAAATACATTATTTCTATTCATTTTCAAATAATCATTTAAAACATTTATTGTTCATTTATCAATTTAATCTTCTATATCATCTCTTACTCTATGAAATGCATATTCAATATGAATTTTTCATTAAAAATTTACTAAAAGTAACGTTTAGATGATCATATAATCCATAAATAAAGGATATGTCAATTCTTCGGTCTCTAGATATTTAAATAAAATAAATGAATAACCCAAGGTATCAAATATGGAAAAATCATCATATTCCTATAAATTCCCCCAAATATATTATAAATAATCTTAAGATATCATTTAATAAACTATAAATAGTGCAATATATATATTCAAACTTATGATTAACCTTAGACATATCCAAAAATTGAAATTTTGTTTTATCACATATCACTACATAATTTCATATTTTTCAGTAGGTATTATCCTCTAATTCATCATAATGGATCATAGTGAAATGTGAATTAACCAATAAATATCCCTTAAGAGTGTCTAGAAATGACAGCGGTCTTAGGCCCACTCAACGTTATGTAGTAATGGATGACATAATACTGAATATTACCATTTCATAGTTGTTACTAGTAGGTGAATCTATGCCACAGTGATAACCATTTTCATGTATCCAAACTAGAATGTTTTTTCATGGTTAACCATAAAATCTAAAATATGAAAATTCTTTATGATTTGACAAAACACATAAACATATACCTAAAACTTTTCCATGGTTTTTGTTTATAAATATATGTGTTTCTATAACTAATTCTCAAGGGTCCTACAAAACATCCTCTGATATCTATTGTAACAACCCAAATCTAGTAAACAGGAGTCTATAGTTATCATAATACATAGAAATAATATACAAGAGACCACATCTTTAATTATACAATAGTATAGTATTTATGGGTTACTAGATACATACATGATTCTAACATGACATTTGTAAAAATGAAATACAACATAGATGTTTATTACTAAAATTATAATTAATTTTAGTATATCTATGGAATAATTAATATACCACTTCATAGAATCTAGAGGAAATAATAAATAAGAAATATTGATATTATATTTTCGATATTATTTATCATTGAATATATCAATTGATGACCACGATTAGTAATAATCATACTATATTAAAATAGGATCATAACAAGTAATTTTTATATCCAATCCATATATATTATTCAATCCTGAATCATGGTGTATATTTCATTCATAACATACATAAAACATAATATTTATATATTATTAATAATTAATCATGATCAATGATAAAATTTCATATTCATAAGTCACAAACATTCATCATAAATGTTAAAAAAGGAAATCATTTCCTTATTCAGATAACTCATTCAAAACTATAATTGTGGATTTAGTTTTCTCCCCCTTTAATTATTTCTATAGTCATTGTTCACTCTGATGTGTATCATAGTTAACATAGTCTTTTAGTTTAGAAGGTTCACTCCAAATTTCAGTCCATATTATATTAATACCTATAATTAATTATGCATGCAATGGAGATATATAATGGACCAATAAATCAATGGTTCATTATATAAACAAAGGACTCATTTTTATTATAGAACATATTATCCTTAATTTATATAATAATCACACATAACTCATTTATAATGTAACCAATAATCAATATTTTGTAAAGTGACCACATGTGTAAGGATAACCAACCTATAATACTTGATTCAAGGGTTAATTTATTAAATTGATTATAGATAAAAGAATCAAGTCCCAAAGAACTAAATATTTTTCTATTTCTAGAAAAAATAGATACATACATTAATTTTAGTAGTACATTTAAAAATTTAAAGTATAACATAGTATTTTCATTAATAACACCACTTTCCACATTAACAAATCTATGAATATAAATCAAAATACTTTTTCAGGAATATCTATTAAAATAAAAATAAGAAATGGTTGAGTTCAGATCCTCAAAAATGGAAATCATGCTATGTAATATATGTTGAATACATCCAGACTAATAATCAAACTATGTAAATTATAAAAAATTATGAGAAATCTAATAAATAACATGAGCATGATGAATAATAACATATGATTAAATTATGATCAACAAATTTATTATAAATAATCCAATGAGCTTGAATCTTGTCTATATATAAAATAAATTATCAAATAATCATGTTTATATCAATAAAAAATATCATCATGAGGGAATATAGAATTTCTAACATCATAAAAATATCATTATGTCCTCTTTCAAATTAATCATATATAAATGGAATCATGTTTATATCATGATAACTCGTGGTGCATCATGTAGCTATATTAATCCCCACCTATCACTTACTAAGTCTAATGAATTCAATAAATGAATAGAAATAAAAAAAATCAATGTAAAAATCTCAATTGAAATGCTAGAATATGAAATTTTAATATTTTACTTAATCAGATAACATAATTATAAACAAGACAGAGTTATATATTGAATGGTATAAAAATAGTAAATTTATGTCAACCAAATCATAAGAAATTGTGATGAGTAATTTTCATGGTATCATTAAAACATGTTACCAATGTAGAATTGGTAAAATAATTCTGTTGTAATTGTTGAATAGTAAAACTATAAAAAATTCAATTAAATTTTTTTTCAAGAAAATTCCATTTTCACATTCAAAATTAATTTTAAAACATAAAATTTTGAAAACATTAAGAATGACATTTTGTAATGAAAATATGTAAACATGTAAAGGTATATTTGATACTATTAGTGTTAATAATTCTTCGTAATTTATTTCATGTTGTATCAGTTAGAAAACATTAATTTCACACTATTATAAAATGGTCAAAAAGTACCTAATTTGAAAAAAAATTAAGTTTATTTTAAAAAATTATATATAAATACAAACAGGGATACAATTTTCTTTAATAATTAAATTTAATAATGTTATAAACTTTTTTAAAATTGTTTTTATAAAAATTTTATGGGGATGAAAAAAAATTTGACAGAAGAGAGAAATAACGTCAAATATTCTTAAAAACATTTTCCCACTCTATTTATATACCAATGAGACAAAAATGGTACAACAACATGAAAATTTCTTGAATAACCATATGAAAAAAAATACTTTTTATTCAATAATTATTTGTTAAATAATTCTCCACAGTAATATTTAACCACAAACAATTCTAAATAATGAAGAGATTGTGAAATCAACTCTTACAACATTGGATTCATTTAAATTTTATTCCCTCTAAAAAAGGTACATAAATAAAAAAAATTATATGATGAATAATTACTGATTATTTGTAATGGCCCAAGCCCCCCCTGGCCCATTAATTTTCCAAAAATGAGGCTCCTCCAAAATAGTGGGACTCTGACGGTAGCACATTTCATGGTGCCACTGTGGCAGTGGCACCGTGAAAGTGGCACTGTGGACGGTGGCAACGTGTCCTCGTTCTTTTCCAGTCCAGACTTTTCCTCTCATGCAACGTATCTTATGAATTAAATTAATTCTTTCACCCTTATTAAAACCCATAATTAATACCTAGAAATCCCTAGAAATATCCCCTATGGGGGATATTAAATAACAACTTAATACCATCATGTGTAACCAACCAAACAGCATGGGAAACCATGATCCGACTTTCAAGATGTTCAAAATCCCCATATACCGTAACAATGGGATTTTATCTATATATCACAGGGGAAGTTCGTCCTTCTCTTATTCCTTTTGGACGACACCTCTCCTTCTTCCTGGTGCGCCTGGAAGTTTTCCCCATTCTTGAGACTTGTGTTGTCCCTACGCTCGAGTCGTCTTCTCTTCCTTGGAGTTCCCGACATCCCTCCCATACAAATCGCGCATCCCCTATTCTTGGCGCATAGAGAAAAACACCGATCCGTTATCAATCAATTAGGGGTTTTACCTTCATCTCTCCTTTCTGTGTATCATGCGGGGTAGGTATGCTACTTCTTCTGTAGGAATGGATGAACTAAACATTAATGAAGATAACAAATGGATTCTAAATATTGAAGGGGAGGGGTGTGAATGATGATGATTCTTTGTTTTCTCCTCCTCTATGATTAATGATTTCTGAATTGTGCGGGCTTACAGCCACAGAAAATCATGGTCGTTGGTGGTCTTTCTCGATGCACTAATGAACTCCTACAACCTGTGATGTTTAAATGGCTTGTATTTTGGTTTTCAACCATGTGTTGTGAAGGAATTGGTTAATTATGTATATTCGGTTTAATAAATTGAAAGCACCAGGATCAACCCTTTTCTATGATAACCCTAGTTAAAGCACAGTGGAATTTAAACCATGGAGTGTGTTAAATCATTTAAATCTAAAAATACCTACTTGGGCCTGCATTGTATTGGTTGTATTGGTTTGGTCTTTTTCATCCATGGGCCGAATACGGGTGACCTTATGGTTTTCTTGGATAAGGGATTAGATTGCTGGGGTGATGTGGGTGAGGATGGGATCCTCTGACGTGGAACGGTTTCTGGTTGTGAATCTGGGGTTATGGTTGCTCTGCTTATATCATGAATTGGGTTGGAATCCTCTTCTATTGTGAATCTTTTTTATCCATAGTTCAGGGGATGTTGGTGCTATATCTTGAAGCCTTCTTTGGTTACAATACTTGGAGGGATCTCACTTTTATGTAAATTTACAAGAGAACTGGGTTTGAATGATTAAGTTGTTGTTGGTTGTACCTTTTCCTCTTAGGCTTGTGAATGTGCCTGTTAGTTGCCTAGTAGTGCAGATTTTACTTAAACGGGGTCACTTGACCATAAAAGTAAGAATGGGTTAATTGGGAAATTGATTACGGGAATGAGTTGTGACTCGGTTTTGAGTAGTATGCTTTATATGTGTAGTGACTAGACCGTTAGTGCTTGGGTTAGGCGTGGAGCCCTATTTTGGGTTGAGTTCTTGTTACATATATATATATATAATTGTAGTTCTTGTGTTTCGTATTCGCGCCCCACCCATGTTGAGAATTTATTGCCGAACACCCCCATTTCATGGGGGGGGGGGGTGTTGTTCCCAACAATCCTAAGAGTGGCTGGTTATTAGCTCTACTTATGCTCCCTTTCCCAAATAGCCCAAGACTCTTTGGGGAGGCTCTGATGGCCTGAAGTCCATTATTAGCCCATGAATCTCTGGGAAGGGTAGTTGTGGTGGTTGGCCCAGGTGTTTGCAGGCAGGTTGTTTCCCAAGTGTCTTCGGGATGAGGCCCAGGTGTCATAGAGTATGTTAATTGTTGTTTTGACCCATGTGTTTGCGGGTGTGGTTACGCAGGGTGGTTGTGGACTAGGTGTATATGGGTGGGATAGCAGTTATGGTCCAGGTGTGTACGAGCGGGGATTGGCAGTGGGACTGTGGTTAGGATATGTCCCAGGTGTGTGCGGGTGGGGCTTGGCAGTGGTACTGCGGTAAGAATGGTGAAATTGGTTGGATGCGTAGGATTTCTTCGATAAACAGTGGGAAAGTGGCACGGGGTACCCAAATATCGATGTTCTATTATTATATGTTACTTCACTTGCGTTATTTGGGGAGCATGCCTTGGTGTGTTTTGGGTGGATAAATTTTCCTTGTTGGTTTTTTGTTTATTTCTTTTTCTCACCAGGAATTATAATTCCTCTCCACTTGTGCACAATATTCTTAGGATTCCCTACTGAGTATACTTGCATACTCACCCAACGTATATAAAACTACTTTCAAGTTTCTAGGAGGATTTTGTGGATCATGCAGGGCCATACTAGCTCGGGCGTTGGGACCATTATAGTGGTTGTTTTTATTTCTTTTGGTACATTACCTTTGTAGACACCTAATACTTTCTAGCTTTTTCTTTTTCCGCATGCATATGGGAGTGGTTTTCTTTTTCTTGAATTTTACTTCCAGTTTTAGTGTTATGGGATTTACTCTCTTATCTCCCGGTCCAATTAAAAGAACATGGGTAATGCCTACCATTTTGTGTGTGATATTATACCTTTGGTGCTAGTCACCACTCACGGACCTATTGAAGGCTGGTCTTGGGGGTCATTATCTTTCCTTCAACTTGAAGAATGAAGGGTCTGGCAATCTTTTGTCCATTACCTCATCTTGGTGATGGAGGGTCGTGATAGAATGGTATTATAGGCTCATAGGTTTGATAGATAGGATGGAGTCAGGAGTTAGACACAGTTAGGATTTCATGGGATGGTAGGGAAATAGTGTTGGGTGACCTTGGTGCGTGAATCAGGCCAAGGAAGATAGGCTAGGACATGGGATTTTAGCCCCCCCCCCCCCCCCCCGTGATCCGATGCAAGAACTCTGGGCCTACCAAACAAACAAGTGAGGCTACACTGATTGCAGGTTAGACACCCTATGAAAGATACATGCTTCATAATGGCTTGTGTTCTCGTGATTCTGGGGTGTTTGGGGATTGAAATACATAAGATGTTTATGAAATTTTAGGATAATAATCTACACTACTCGGGATTATAAATCCTTGTTTACCTTGCAGTTATGGAACCTGGGAGGATACTACAAGTAGTACAGACAATCGAGGCCCATGAGGATGACTTGGCCAATCGAGAGAGGTTTGACCGAGAGGAGGAGGATAACCAGTGGCAGATGACACTTCGAGCAGGAGCTACTCTCCCTCTAGAAGGGGAGTATGTCAGTGAGAGAGTGGGGGATCAAGTTCAAGGATCTCCTTCACTTTGCTTCGGACCTCTTTACGGATGAGGAGTCTCGGCTGAGATGCCTAGATGAGGCACTACAACCTTCTCTTCAGTATGCTGTTGTATACTTTTCCTTACCGACATACCTGGATGTGAAGAAGAATGCTGAAGTAGTATAGAGGATTCACACACTAGGAGGTGTGTCACGAGAGGGGATCTAGTTGGTCCCGTCGAAGGGGAAGGTCATCAACAGCAGGCCTCCGGCATCATGACCCTATAGGTTTCAACCATAAGGAAGCAGGCCTCAGCAGTTCCAGTTCTGATCCCCTGGTCCTCACCCTTTTCTTTCGGGTCCAGGACCAAGGTGCTTCATCTGTGGGAGCCATGGACATCTTTGGAATCAGTACCCGGACAGAGTACAGTACAGTGGGGTTGGTCAGGTTCAGCGCCCACTTCAGCCAAAACAGTTTCCAACCAGGCCCATTCAGCAGCAGTAGGGGCTGAAGCTCCTGCCCCTCCGAGGGCAGACGTTGCAGGAGGAGGCCGACCACATGGAGCTCCACTGGGACCTCAACCAGGGCATGGTTGGGGAGGTGTCCGATAGCAGAAAGGCAGAGGATCAGGGCGTGGGCAGTTGCATGCCGTGGAGGCAGCAGTTACAGTAGGGCTAGAGGTCGTTTCTGGTACGATCAGTTTGTTTAGTACTCTTGCATATTCCTTGTTTGATACCAGAGCTACACACTCCTTTGTTTCACCCGGTCTGGCCCGTGTTCTGGGTCTATATGCTAAGAGACTTCCAGTTCCCCTGGTGCTTAGCACACCAGTCGGAGGTTAGACCGACTTGTTATATGTTTGCTGATGATGCAGACTGATGATAGGGTCACATCACTCAGTCATGGATCTACTAATCCTACACATACAACCATACGATGTCATCCTAGGAATCGACTTGCTATCCTCTGTGTGTTCCATCATCAACTGCTTCTGAGGAAGTGTTGTGTTCTCATACATGGGCGACCGACTTTTTAGTTTCACCGATGAGTGGAGTGGCCATAATGGCAGTAGGCGAGAGGAACCCCTCCTCTCATTATTAGCTGATCTGTCAGTAGAGTCAGTAGATTCAGAGATGGTGGAGGTACCAGAGATCTTCAGTGAGTTTATGGACGTATTCCATGAGGAGGTGACGACTCTTCTTCCTCAATGTGATATTGATTTTAGGATAGACTTGCAGTCATGTTCTCATCCTATTTCTATGGCTCCCTACCGGATGGCACCGTGGGAGCTACGAGAGTTGCAGATTCATATTTATGATCAGATGAAGAGGGGTTATGATCTACCATGTGCGTCACCATGGGGTTCTCCAGTCATGTTCGCAAACAAGGCAGATGAAGGTCTCAGGTTGTGCATAGAATATAGGTGGATGAATCGGGTAATGATGAAGAATCTCTACCCTCTTCCAAGGATAGACGGTCTTTTGGACCAGCTAAAGGGATAAGGATGGTTCTCGAAGATCGACCAGCGGTCTGGGTATCACTAGTTGATGGTGAAAGAGGGAGACATCTCGAAGACGGCCTTCAGGTAAAGATATGGGCACTTCAAGTTTGTAGTCATGGATTTCAGTGTTACGAACTCTCCGGCTGTGTTCCTGGGGATTTTGAACTCTGTATTTCGAGAGTATCTGGATCGGTTTGTAGTCGTGTTTATGGACGACATCCTGATCTATTCAAGATCAGATGAGGATCACACGGAGCACCTGAGGATGGTTTTGGTGGTCCTCCGACAGCACCAGCTCTATGGGAAGTTGACTAAGTGTATGTTCTGGATGCGAGAAGTGCACTTCCTTTGGAATGTAGTGTCCGAGAAGGGGGTAGTGGTGGACCCATCAAAGGTTGAGGCAGTTTTTTCTTGGGTAGAACCCAAGAACGTGGCAGAGGTTCGTAGTTTCCTCGGGCTGGCAGGTTACTACCAGAGGTTTGTGCCCAAATTCTCCCGAGTTGAGGCACCATTTATAGCCTTTACCAAGAAGTACCAGGCTTTCATGTAGAACGAGTAGTGTTTGGCAGCCTTCAGCTATCTATAAGAGAAGTTGGTTAGTGCCCCAGTGCTGATGTTTCTAGAAGAAGGGGCAGCATATGTGGTGTTTTGTGAGGCTTTGGGGCAAGGCCTCGGATGTGTGTTGATACAGCGTCAAGGGGTGATCTTCTATCGGTCTAGGCAGTTACGTCCCCGTGAGAGTAACTATGCCACCCATGTTCTAGAGCTTGTGGCGGTCATTTTCTCGCTAAATATGTGGTGGCACTACCTCGTTGGGGAACCCTTCATGATCTTCACCGACCACAAGAGCTTGAAGTACGTCTTCTCCAAGCGGGACCTGAACTTATGACAGTGAATGTGGATGTAATTCCTACAAGACTACGACATCGAGATTTCATACACCTCAGGAAAGGGGAATGTGGTGGCCGATTCCTTGAGAAAAAAAATCACAAAAGGATGCGGTCCGGGAGTCGTCAGATGTTTGGAAGGCAATGGAAGAGTTGGATTCCCTACACCTAGATGCAGAGATGGAAGATGGTAGAGGTTGAATGTATCAGATGACAGTGTAATCTTCTCTATTGCGGCCGGTAGAGGAGTCCCAATGGGGAGACTTGGAAAGTGAGGTGATGTGTGACCTGGTTAACCTAGGGGATGCTATGGAAGGGTGGATGGAGGATGGTCAGAATCAGATGCATTTCCAAAGAATGTTGTTTGTTCCAGAGGCGATGCACGAGAGGGTTATTAGTGAGTTCCACAACTCACCCCTAGCAGTGCACCCGATAGTTTCCAAGATATACCAGGGCATGAGATGTAGAGACCCGAAGCCTGACGTACATAGACATTACATTACTTTTGCGGAATACTTAGTACATAACAAAAACACACACACGAGGATCGTAATAGTTTAGTGTCTTTGGAAACTTGGAATATAATCTTCTAATCGTGGTGAAAGATTTTGAACATCTCCCATAAAGATATTTCTTTTTTATACCTAAAACCTTTCTTTATATCCTGGGGAAAAGAAAACATAAAAGGGTGAGCTCAAATGCTCAGTAAGGGTAAACAAAAGAAATATCAATCACATCATATACATAAGCACATAACTTTTGGAAATCTTATCCTGCAAGAGAGATCATAATTTCATAACATGGGATAAATCATGGCAGTGAAATGTAATCACAACAATCATAACTTAAAACATGAAACTTTGTGGCATACACACATAATCATAGAGAATCATTTCTTGTTAGTCAAGACTCATTGCCAAGACTATCTTAGTGGACAAAGTCCCTTTCTGAACCGCGTCACCCTCGTTCCAGTCCTGTTTCACAGAACCGGTATAACCTACCGTTCCATCCATGTCTATCTCATGAGATATAAAATGTTTACCCTATGCATTGGAGGGAGATATAGGTCCCACCCATCTCCTAATGAAACCATCCTTATGTGTGCCACAAAATCATAAATCATACATCATTTCATAACCCATGTAATAAAAATGGAAATCTTAAACATCATGAAATCATAAAACAATTCATATATGATAAAGGAATTCATAAAAATAATTCCATCACAACATTATCAAATCAATGTAATAATAGAGATAAAAACAGAACCCTTTATTATCTTAGATGGAAAATAATTTTGATAAAACACTTGAACTCCATTCTTGAGGAAAATATCCTTTCTTGTTCAAAAACATTTTTCCTTTCTTAACATGTCATACAAATTTAAACTAAAATAGGTTGATTAAAAATAAACTTGAAATCCTGTAAAGGAAGCTTCTTGGAAATAATGTTTTCAAAATCCATTCGTGCCGTATAAGTTTAAAAACATTCTTCTCGTACATTTGTCGGAAAAGTCAAAAAGTACCTCATACGAAAAACGACAAAAGATTCCTTTCTTATCATTTACTAAAAACTCACCGAAGGGTAAAAATGGATTTAAACAGTTGTAGGTGGATTGAAATAATATCACATGAAACATGGATGTGGATGATAAAATACACCCCAGTAAATACCAAAGTATAAACAATCTTGGATAAAAATGAGATTGTGATATTTTCCCTTACCTTAGACCTGACTTTCTTTGTAAGTGTCCGAACCTCCTGTATAATGATTTAAATAATGTTATTGACTTATTCCAGAATCATATTCATTGTTATGATATCATATATGGTTCACTTATGACTTTATATTACCCGTTCTTTTGTAAATTCCATGTTAAAGAAGCGTTTTGGGTAAAATCGTTTCATTTATCGTAGGTGTTTTGACTTGTTGTTCTTGACATTATTATTACTTATATCATGATTTACTTACTTCCAGAATATAAAATATGATTTAAATATCATATATATTCAGTATATATATATATATAATAGATAGAAAAATGAAATGAAAAACACCGTTCATGGAGACGGTAGTCCGTACGTACGCATGAACGCTGTTTTCCTTTCCTTATTGTCTTGAATGGAAGTAAGTAGATGACATACATATATATATATATATATACATAAATACAGTAGCTTTATAATGTCATATATTTCATTATTATTTCTTATATATACTTTATAATCATTCTTAAATGGTTAACATGGAGAATGAATCTCATCGCGTCGTGGAGACGGTATTCCGTACATACGCACGAGCGATGATATCATTTCCATAATTATTGAATTGAATTGGAGTGGATTATACAATATATCAGAATCAATATGATTTTCTAATAACTATGTATAGTTATTCTTTACACCATTATACCCTTCCATGTAAGGTGGTGGTGGAAAATAGATTACACCACGGCGTGGAGACGGTATTCCGTACGTACGCACGCGCGGTGATTTCAATTTTCCGTAGGATGGATAGAAGGTGAATTAGGTTTGTTTCATATTTATAATAACATATCAGTATGTACGTAATACTTATGTTATTACTTTGTCATGAAAAAACTAAAGAAGAAGAAGTTGAAGAAGAAAGAAATTGAAAAGATCGGTAATGGATCTTACCTCTTCTTTGAAACACCTCTTTGAATCCTCTACTTAGGAAACTAATATTGGTCTTTGAAGAAGACCAGGACCTCTAGGATTATTATTGGGAACTGGAGAAGAGATTTTGGCAGGGTTTGGCCGAGCTTTAATGCTCAAATTGTTGTGAGGAGGAGAGGGAGGAGGTTCCCTTTTATAAGGGAGGAGAGGGGCATCTTAGGAAAATCTCAAAATATTATTTTATATTAATGTCAAATTCGGTTTATAATGGTTCCAAATGGTCTTATTTGGAAGATAAAGTGGGTATGGGTATAAATCCTCTCATCCAATAGGATTTAGACAAGTTTAGGTTATTATTTTAACCTTATCAATTAGATTTAACTCTATGTTAAATAATTTAACTTTTACCATGTCTTTTTGTTTTCTTACACTATATGGTTAATAAAATTACTATATCAAGCCAAAAGAACCCCAAGTTTTTTATTATTAATATATCTATCCTTATCTAAGTCATTTGTCAGAAAATTAGATTTTTAAGAATTAAATAACAATTAATAATATAATATTTGTTTTAAAAACTAATTTATGTCAATTTTGACACTATTTGGTACATGATTTTTATGAAATTTCTAACAGAATGATAAGTTCGAACCAAGTTACTTAAATCAACAATAACATGTCATATTAACCTAGAAAATTAGTTTAAGTCATAAAAAGTCTCAAATTACATTTATTTGGGCATTTATAACATCAATTATGTTAATATTTAGTTAAAAAAGGTAATTACTGCATCATCGTTGTGTCATAAATAAATTAAATTATTTAAAGTATAATAATTAAAAATAAAATACGATTATGTAGAAAAATCTTTTTATCTTTCTAATGAATATTTATAGTCGAAATTATATTATGTATAACCCTATATTAAAAATGTTTTAGTAAATAAACTTTGATTTTAACTCTTTTAACCATTCTTTAAATAAATTAATAATAAATGTCCTAATCTAAACCAAGTGGGCCTAAATGGTCATATTTCATTCCTAAGTTTGTTTTTGGTCGAATTACACTTGTCCAATAGAATTAGGACATGTTTTAGGGTAATAATAATATCATCTTTACCCTTAATTACCCTATTTACTTTTAACCGTGGTAAAAAAAAGTAAAAAGTTACTATTCAACAAAAAATTATTTTCATCTCATTGAACCACATTTTACTTACTGACATTAACCGTGTCTCTCGGATTTTTGAAATTCAACTCACAGAAGTGGTAAAATTAAGTTTTATGAAAAATTCAGTTTTTAACTACCACTTAGTGGTTTCACTATTCATCAAAAATTGAAAGTTTTCAGAAAAAAATGCCAAAAATTAGGCCTAAGCTATATTTGATATTATGAACTCAAAAATGATTTCTATTTTACCAAATTCAAAACATATCAGTTGCATTAATTAATTTAAAAATTAATTCCCATCGTCAAAACAAAAGGCGTGTTTTTAAGAGATAATAACTATCAAAAGATTGACACTTGTTTATAACTGGTTTAAATGTGAAATTACATCCAATGACCAACATTGTATTAAATTGTAAAAATATATTCTAAATATACTTTAAAACCACTCAAATTAATAACTTATCACTATTAATTATTTCGATTGAAAAAGTTGTTTTTAATTAAAATTTTGTAATTTTCACTATTCATCAAAATATGAAAGTTATCCGAAAATCACCAAAATTTCACCCTAAGATAATTTCGATATTCCAAATCCAAAAATGAAGTCCATTTTGAAAAATAAAATTTACAAAATTTCAAAAAGTGGTTATTAATATTTATAACGGCTAGTTTTAATAATATTTAAATAGCATATCGTTGTTTAGTGAAACTCGGTATTGTGTACTACACACGCTATCAAGGAAGGTCGCGATTGCGTGTAATGAAAGGAAAGTCAGGGATGCGTGTTGTGAAAGCTCCTTTTGGTGTAGCATACAACACTAGACATTAATTAAATTAAAAAGAATATTTTTCATAAAATTTCGGGGTGTTACATTCTACCCCCCTTAAAATGAATTTCGCCCTCGAAATTCGTTGGGGTTATAAATGGTTTACTATTCCAAAGTTTCTTTAATAGAAACCCACATCATAAAAAGAAATACCAAAACCAATCTTTAAAAATAAAAGTATGAAACCTAACGGTTACCCAAATAAACTAATCACTGGGTTTCCACATATGTGAAAATATGGATATGGAAGAGAAATCTAACCATCATGTTCTGATGGAGAGTGGTAGAGAACATGGCTATGGAAAAGCTAGCAATCACAAAGCCATAAATTTGTGACGATCTAAGGTACCATCTGATTAATCAAATATAAGAGCACTAGGAAAACATTTTTGGTTTTCAAGATCGTTTCCCTAAAGTTGAAGAATTTGAATTAGAATACATACTTACTTTATTTTGGTACAATCTCACTGTTGTTCGTGCCTTGAACAATTTCCACTTCATCTCTTAAATAAATGAAGTTGAATTTGTTATTCGTGAAGTGTTAGCAGATCATGTGATAGAATGAAGGGTCATTCCATCTGTCTCAAACAAAAGGTTAACTAAAGTTATTAAATATACATAAGTCATTCTATAGTGAGATTAATTATATATGGTTCCTAAAATGGATTTATACTTCATATATCATACTTCTTAATATAATAAAACTAGTTTTTACTAAACATGGACTTCCTGTAGGCCAGTGGTAGGTGATAAAGTCTAGTCGCACTTCGGTTGTGGGTTCGATTCCCACAGCCTTGTCCGAAGCGATGGGCTGTCGCCCGTCCTGCAGGTTTTCCTTTCTCTAAAACTATGTTACTTTAACATCCCATCAATAATATCGAAAAAACTTCTATCCTTAATCAATACTAACTTATGTCCAACATAATCCATTCCAATATTTAGGCTTATCCATAATACTGCAGTCTACTCTCATAACATAGTGAAAACGATTACCAGAGATTTAATACCATCGTTGATCCCCATATATCATAAGATATGTTTTGTTGGTCACATTACAAACATTCAAAGTCATTAATCATGTATTATCTTGAATACCCATTGAACCTTAGTGAAAACATGAATGCAGTTAAAAGGTAACACCTTACACATACCAAAATCCTCAAAATTCTATATACTCAAACCATGATATCACTTAGTCCTTATATCAATAATGAGCTCATTAATACTGTTAAACATTTCATTTTCTCGTTTTCCCTTCATTATGCACATATCATCTTATTTCCAAAAATATCTCAATCACTTTGAATACCACATTATACCAATACATAAATATTCCAATACTCCATAAAAGTACCTCAACAACATTATTCTTGAATACCAATACATAAACACTTCATTCCATCCACTTCAATGATTTTCCTGGAATAAGTCCTTCCTTGATTTAGAAGTAACTTTTTAGGTCAGGGCATTGAGTTGGGTAATTCCCATGTTCTCCACAAATAAGACATTGAACTCCATAACAGTCTGTCACTCTATGACCCTTTTCTCCACACAGATAACATCGGTCCCTCCATTTGAGGTATTCTTCAAGGTTCTTCTTCCCTTCTTTAGAAATCTCAATCTTCCTTTATTTATGCTCCTCAACATGTGAACATGCATAATAGTTTATCTTCCTCTTCTTTGATGAATTAGGCATACCACTAAATTTCACCTTGTTAATCATATATCGCGATGACTGATTCGGCATAATCACAATATCTTTCTCTCTTGGAATTACACAATTTTGTTTCTCATAGTCACCAATTTGTTCATTGGATTCAATGTTAACCGAATTCCTTATGGTTCCCTCCATTTACTAAAACACAAAAATAATTCTGTGAGAGGAAAAAATCATGCTATAGAAAACAACATAGTAATGGGGGATTACCCTCAATATCTAACATCTTAGGATAAATTCTAAGATCATTAGCACAATTCTAGGACTATAACCTATATTTATACTTATCCTTACAGACATCCCTAGACATACCATAGAAATATCTCTAGGGATCTCACTAACGTTTTCGCATCCTTGTTTCCAAAGGTTGACTAAACATTTCCTCTGATAGCAACTGTAGAGACCCGAAGCCTGACGTACATAGACATTACATTACTTTTTCGGAATACTTAGTATATAACAAAAACACACACACGAGGATCGTAATAGTTTAGTGTCTTTGGAAACTCGGAATATAATCCTCTAATCGTGGTGAATGATCTTGAACATCTCCCATAAAGATCTTCCTTTTTTATACCTAAAACCTTTCTTTATATCATGGGGAAAAGAAAACATAAAAGGGTGAGCTCAAATGCTCAGTAAGGGTAAACAAAAGAAATATCAATCACATCATATACATAAGCACATAACTTTTGGAAATCTTAACCTACAAGAGAGATCATAATTTCATAACATGGGATAAATCATGGCAGTGAAATGTAATCACAACAATCATAACTTAAAACATGAAACTTTGTGGCATATACACATAATCATAGAGAATCATTTCTTTTTAGTCAAGACTCATTTCCAAGACTATCTTAGTGGACAAAGTCCCTTTCTGAACCGAGTCACCCTCGTTCCAGTCCTGTTTCACTGAACCGGTATAACCTACCGTTCCAGCCATGTCTGTCTCATGAGATATAAAATCTTTACCCAATGCATTGGAGGGAGATATAGGTCCCACCCATCTCATAATGAAACCATCCTTATGTGTGCCACAAAATCATAAATCATACATCATTTCATAACCCATGTAATAAAAATGGGAATCTTAAACATCATGACATCATAAAACAATTCATATAAGATAAAGGAATTCAAAAAAATAATTCCATAACAATATTATCAAATCAATGTAATAATAGAGATAAAAACAGAACCCTTTATTATCTTAGATGGAAAATAATTTTGATAAAACACTTGAACTCCATTCTTAAGGAAAATATCCTTTCTTCTTCAAAAACATTTTCCTTTATTAACATGTCATAAAACTTTAAAATAAAATAAGTTGATTAAAATAAACGTGAAAACATGTAAAGGAAGCATCTTGGAAATAATGTTTTAAAAATCCATTCGTTCCGTATAAGTTAAAAAAACATTCTTCTCGTACTTTTGTCGGAAAAGTCAAAAATTACCTCATACGAAAAACGACAAAAGATTCCTTTCATATCCTTTACTAAAAACTCACCGAAGGGTAAAAATGGATTTAAACAATTGTAGGTGGATTTAAATAATATCACATGAAACATGGATGCGGATGATAAAATACACCCCATTAAATACCAAAGTATAAACAATCTCGGATAAAAATGAGATTGTGATATTTTCCCTTACCTTAGGTCCGACTTGCTTTGTAAGTGTCCGAACCTCCTATATAATGATTTAAATAATGTTATTGACTTATTACGGAATCAAATTCGTTGTTATGATATCATATATGGCTCACTTATGAATTTATATTACCCGTTCTTTTGTAAATTCCATGTTAAAGAAGCGTTTTGTGTAAAATCGTTTCATTTATCGTAGGTGTTTTGACTTGTTGTTCTTGACATTATTATTACTTATATCATGATTTACTTACTTCCAGAATATAAAATATTATTTATATATCATATATATTCAGTATATATATATATATAATAGATAGATAAATGAAATGAAAAACACCATTCATGGAGACGGTAGTCCGTACGTACGCATGAACGCTGTTTTCCTTTCCTTATTGTCTTGAATGGAAGTAAGTAGATTACATACATATATATATATACATAAATCTAGTAGCCTTATAATTTCATATATTTCATTATTATTTCTTATATATACTTTATAATCATTCTTAAATGGTTAACATGGAGAATGAATCTCATCGCATCGTGGAGATGGTATTCCGTACGTACGCACGAGCGATGATATCATTTCCATAATTATTGAATTGAATTGGAGTGGATTATACAATATATTAGAATCAATATGATGTTATAATAACTATGTATAGTTATTATTTACACCATTATACCCATCCGTGTAAGGTGGTGGTGGAAAATAGATTACACTACGGCGTGGAGACGGTATTCCGTACGTACGCACGCGCGGTGATTTCATTTTTCCGTAGGATGGATAAAAGGTGAATTAGGGTTGTTTCATATTTATAATAACATATCAGTATTTAATTAATACTTATGTTATTACTTTGTCATGAAACAACTAATGAAGAAGAAGTTGAAGAAGAAATAAATTAAAAAGATCGGTAATGGATCTTACCTCTTCTTTGAAACGCCTCTTTGAATCCTCTACTTAGGGAACTAAGATTGGTCTTTGAAGAAGACCAGGACCTCTAGGATTATTCTAGGGAAGTGGAGAAGAGATTTTGGCAGCGTTTGGCCGATCTTGAATGCTCAAATTGGTGTGAGGAGGAGAGGGAGGAGGTTCCCTTTTATAAGGGAGGAGAGGGGTATCTTAGGAAAATCTCAAAATATTATTTTATATTAAGGTCAAATTCGGTTTATAATGGTTCCAAATGGTCTTATTTCGAAGATAAAGTGGGGATGGGTCGAAATAATCTCATCCAATAGGATTTAGAAAAGTTTAGGTTATTATTTTAACCTTATCAATTAGATTTAACTCTAAGTTAAATAATTTAACTTTTACCGTGTCTTTTTGTTTTCTTACACTATATGGTTAATAAAATTACTATATCAAGCCAAAAGAACACCAAGTTGTTTATTATTAATATATCTATCCTTATCTAAGTCATTTGACCGAACATTAGATTTTTAGGAATTAAATAACAATTAATAATATAATATTTGATTTAAAAACTAATTTATGTCAATTTTGACACTATTTGGTACATTATTTTTATAAAATTTCTAACAGAATGATAAGTTCGAACCAAGTTACTTAAATCAACAATAACATGTCATATTAACCTAGAAAATTATTGTACGTCATAAAAAGTCTCAAATTACATTTATTTGGGCATTTATAACATCAATTATGTTAATATTTACTTAAAAAGCTAAATACTGCATCATCGTTGTGTCATAAATAAATTAAATTATTTAAAGTCTAATAAATAAAAATAAATTACCATTATGTAGGAAATAATTTTATATTTATAATGAATATTTATAGTCGAAATTATATTATGTATAACCCTATATTAAAAATGTTTTAGTAAATAAACTTTGATTTTAACTCTTTTAACCATTCTTTAAATAAATTAATAATAAATGTCCTAATCTAATCCAAGTGGGCCTAAATGGTCATATTTTATTCCTAAGTTTGTTTTTGGTCTAATTACACTTGTCCAATAGAATTAGCACATGTGTTAGGGTAATAATAATATCATCTTTACCCTTAATTACCCTATTTACTTTTAACCGTGGTAAAAAAAGTAAAAAGTTACTATTCCCAAAAAAATTATTTTCATCTCATTGAACAAAATTTTACTTACTGACATTAACCGTGTCTCTCGTATTTCTGAAATTCAACTCACAGAAGAGGTAAAATTATGTTTTATGAAAAATTCAGTTTTTCAACTACCACTTAGTGGTTTCACTATTCATCAAAAATTGAAAGTTTTCAGAAAAAATGCCAAAAATTAGGCCTAATCTATATTTGATATTATGAACTCAAAAATGATTTCTATTTTACCAAATTCAAAACATATAAGTTGCATTAATTAATTTAAAAATTAATTCCCATCGTCAAAACAAATTGCGTGTTTTTAAGAGATAATAACTATCAAAAGATTGACACTTGTTTATAACTGGTTTAAATGTGAAATTACATCCAGTGACCAACATTGTATTAAATTGTAAAAATATATTCTAAATATACTTTAAAACCACTAAAATTAATAACTTATCACTATTAATTATTTCGATTGAAAAAGTTGTTTTTAATTAAAATTTTGTAATTTTCACTATTCATCAAAATATGAAAGTTATCCGAAAATCACCAAAATTTCACCCTAAACTAATTTAGATATTCCAAATCCAAAAATGAAGTCCATTTTGAAAAATAAAATTTACAAAATTTCAAAAAGTGGTTATTAATATTCATAACGGCTAGTTTTAATAATATTTTAATAGCATATCGTTGTTTAGTGAAACTCGGTATTGCTTACTACACACGCTATCAAGGAAGGTCGCGATTGCGTGTAATGAAAGGAAAGTCAAGGATGCGTGTTGTGCAAGCTCCTTTTGGTGTAGCGTACAACACAAGACATTAATGAAATTAAAAAGAATATTTTTCATAAAATTTCGGGGTGTTACATTCTACCCCCCTTAAAATGAATTTCGCCCTCAAAATTCATTGGGGTTATAAATGGTTTACTATTCCAAAGTTTCTTTAATATAAACCCACATCATAAAAAGGAATACCAAAACCAATCTTTAAAAACAAAAGTATGAAACGTAACGGTTACCCAAATAAACTAATCACTGGGTTTCCACATAGGTGAAAATATGGATATGGAAGAGAAATCTAACCATCATGTTCTGATGGAGAGTGGTAGAGAGCATGTCTATGGAAAAGATAGCAATCACAAAGCCATAAATTTGTGACGATCTAAGGTACCATCTGATTAATCAAATATAAGAGCACTAGGACAACATTTTTGGTTTTCAAGATCATTTCCCTAAAGTTGAAGAATTTGAATTAGAATATATACTTACTTTATTTTGGTACAATCTAACTGTTGTTCGTGCCTTGAACAATTTCCACTTCATCTCTTAAATAAATGAAGTTGAATTTTTTATTCGTGAAGTGTTAGCAGATCATGTGATAGAATGAAGGGTCATTCCATCTGTCTCAAACAAAAGGTTAGCTAAAGTTATTAAATATACATAAGTCATTCTATAGTGAGATTAATCATATATGGTTCCTAAAATTGACTTATACTTCATATATCATACTGCTTAATATAATAAAACTAGTTTCTACTAAACAGGGACTTCCTGTAGGCCAGTGGTAGGCGATAAAGTCCAGTCTCACTTCGGTTGTGGGTTCGATTCCCACAGCCTTGTCCGAAGCGATGGGTTGTCGCCCGTCCTGCAGGTTGTCCTTTTTCTAAAACTATGTTACTATAACATCCCATCAATAATATCGAAAAAACGTCTATCCTTAAACAATACTAACTTATGTCCAACATAATCCATTCCAATCTTTAGGCTTATCCATAATACTGCAGTCTACTCTCATAACATAGTGAAAACAATTACCAGAGATTTAATACCATCGTTGATCCCCATATATCATAAGATATGTTTTGTTTGTCACATTCCAAACATTCAAAGTCCTTAATCATGCATTCTCTTGAATACCCATTGAACCTTAGTGAAAACATGAATGCAGTTAAAAGTTAACACCTTCCACATACCAAAATCCTCAAAATTCTATATACTCAAACCATGATATCACTTAGTCCTTATATCAATCATGAGCTCATGAATACTGTTAAACATTTCATTTTATCGTTTTCCCTTCATTATGCACATATCATCTTATTTCCAAAAATATCTCAATCACTTTGAATACCACATTATTCCAATACATAAATATTCCAATACTCTATAAAAGTACCTCAACAACATTATTCATGAATACCAATTCATAAACACTTCAGTCCATCCACTTCAATGATTGTCCTGGAATAAGTCCTTCCTTGATTTAGAATTAACTTTTTAGGTCAGGGCATTGAGTTGGGTAATGCCCATGTTTTCCACAAATAAGACATTGAACTCCATAATAGTCTGTCACTCTATGATCCTTTTCTCCACACAGATAACATCGGTCCCTCCATTTGAGGTATTCTTCAAGGTTCTTCTTCCCTTCTTTAGAAATCTCAATCTTCCTTTCTTTATGATCCTCAACATGCGAACATGCATAATAGTTTATCTTCCTCTTCTTTGATGAATTAGGCATACCACTAAATTTCACCTTGTTAATCATATATCGCGATGACTGATTCGGCATAATCACAATATCATTCTCTATAGGAATTACACAATTTTGTTGGTCATAGTCACCAATTTGTTCATTGGATTCAATGTTAACCGAATTCCTTATGGTTCCCTCCATTTACTAAAACACAAAAATAATTCTGTGAGAGGAAAAAATCATGCTATAGAAAACAACATAGTAAAGGGGGATTTCCCTCAATATCTAACATCTTAGGATAAATTCTATGATCGTTAGCGCAATTCTAGGACTATTACCTATACGTATACTTATCCTTAGAGACTTCCCTAGACATACCATAGAAATATATCTAGGGATATCACTAACGTTTTTTCATCCTTGTTTCCAAAGGTTGACTAAACCTTTCCTCTGATACCAACTGTAGAGACCCGAAGCCTGACGTACATTGACATTACATTACTTTTTCGGAATACTTAGTATATAACAAAAACACACACATGAGGATCGTAATAGTTTAGTGTCTTTGGAAACTCGGAATATAATCTTCTAATCGTGGTGAATGATCTTGAACATCTCCCATAAAGATCTTCTTTTTTTTATACCTAAAACCTTTCTTTATATCCTGGGGAAAAGAAAACATAAAAGGGTGAGCTCAAATGCTCAGTAAGGGTAAACAAAAGAAATATCAATCACATCATATACATAAGCACATAACTTTTGGAAATCTCAACCTGCAAGAGAGATTATAATTTAATAACATGGGATAAATCATGGCAGTGAAATGTAATCACAACAATCATAACTTAAAACATGAAACTTTGTGGCATATACACATAATCATAGAGAATCATTTCTTGTTAGTCAAGACTCATTTCCAAGACTATCTTAGTGGACAAAGTCCCTTTCTGAACCGAGTCACCCTCGTTCCAGTCCTGTTTCACTGAACCGGTATAACCTACCGTTCCAGCCATGTCTATCTCATGAGATATAAAATCTTTACCCAATGCATTGGAGGGAGATATAGGTCCCACACATCTCATAATGAAACCATCCTTATGTGTGCCACAAAATCATAAATCATACATCATTTCATAACCCATGTAATAAAAATGGGAATCTTAAACATCATGACATCATAAAACAATTCATATAAGATAAAGGAATTCATAAAAATAATTCCATCACAACATTATCAAATCAATGTAATTATAGAGATAAAAACAGAACCCTTTATTATCTTAGATGGAAAATAATTTTGATAAAACACATGAACTCCATTCTTGAGGAAAATATCCTTTCTTCTTCAAAAACATTTATCCTTTCTTAACATGTAATACAACTTTAAAATAAAATAATTTGATTAAAATAAACTTGAAAACCTGTTAAGGAATCATCTTGGAAATAATGTTTTAAAAATCCATTCGTGCCGTATAAGTTAAAAAAACATTTTTCTCATACTTTTGTCGGAAAAGTCAAAAAGTACCTCATACGAAAAAACGACAAAAGATTCCTTTCTTATCCTTTACTAAAAACTCACCGAAGGGTAAAAATCGATTTAAACAATTGTAGGTGGATTGAAATAATATCACATGAAACATGTATGTGGATGATAAAATACACCCCAGTAAATACCAAAGTATAAACAATCTCGGATAAAAATGAGATTGTGATATTTTCCCTTACCTTAGGTCCGACTTGCTTTGTAAGTGTCCAAACCTCCTGTATAATGATTTAAATAATGTTATTGACTTATTCCAGAATCATATTCATTGTTATGATATCATATATGGTTCACTTATGACTTTATATTACCCGTTCTTTTGTAAATTCCATGTTAAAGAAGCGTTTTGGGTAAAATCGTTTCATTTATCGTAGGTGTTTTTACTTGTTGTTCTTGACATTATTATTACTTATATCATGATTTACTTACTTCCAGAATATAAAATTTGATTTATATATCATATATATTCAGTATATATATATATATAATAGATAGATAAATGAAATGAAAAACACCGTTCATGGAGACGGTAGTCCGTACGTACGCATGAACGCTGTTTTCCTTTCCTTATTGTCTTGAATGGAAGTAAGTAGATTACATACATATATATATATATACATAAATCCAGTAGCCTTATAATTTCATATATTTCATTATTATTTCTTATATATACTTTATAATCATTCTTAAATGGTTAACATGGAGAATGAATCTCATCGCGTCGTGGAGACGGTATTCCGTACGTACGCACGAGCGATGATATCATTTCCATAATTATTGAATTGAATTGGAGTGGATTATACAATATATCAGAATCAATATGATGTTCTAATAACTATGTATAGTTATTATTTACACCATTATACCCATCCATGTAAGGTGGTGGTGGAAAATAGATTACACCACGGCGTGGAGACGGTATTCCGTACGTACGCACGCGCGGTGATTTAATTTTTCCGTAGGATGGATAGAATGTGAATTAGGGTTGTTTAATATTTATAATAACATATCAGTATGTAATTAATACTTATGTTATTACTTTGTCATGAAACAACTAAATAAGAAGAATTTGAAGAAGAAAGAAATTGAAAAGATCGGTAATGGATATTACCTCTTCTTTGAAACGCCTCTTTGAATCCTCTACATAGGGAACTAAGATTGGTCTTCGAAGAATACCAGGACCTCTAGGATTATTATAGGGAAGTGGAGAAGAGATTTTGGTAGGGTTTGGCCGAGCTTGAATGCTCAAATTGGTGTGAGGAGGAGAGGGAGGAGGTGCCCTTTTATAAGGGAGGAGAGGGGCATCTTAGGAAAATCTCAAAATATTATTTTATATTAAGGTAAAATTCGGTTTATAATGGTTCCAAATGGTCTTATTTCGAAGATAAAGTGGGGATGGGTCGAAATCCTCTAATCCAATAGGATTTAGACAAGTTTAGGTTATTATTTTAACCTTATCGATTAGATTTAACTCTAAGTTAAATAATTTAACTTTTACTGTGTCTTTTTGTTTTCTTACACTATATGGTTAATAAAATTACTATATCAAGCCAAACGAACCCCAAGATGTTTATAATTAATATATATATCCTTATATAAGTCATTTGGCCGAAAATTAGATTTTTAGGAATTAAATAACAATTAATAATATAATATTTTTTAAAAAAAATAATTTATGTCAATTTTGACACTATTTGGTACATGATTTTTATGAAATTTCTAAAAGAATGATAAGTTCGAACCAAGTTACTTAAATCAACAATAACATGTCATATTAACCTAGGAAATTATTTTAAGTCATAAAAAGACACAAATTACATTTATTTGGGCATTTATAACATCAATTATGTTAATATTTACTTAAAAAAGGTAATTACTGCATCATCGTTGTGTCATAAATAATCTAAATTATATAAAGTCTAATAATTAAAAATAAAATACCATTATGTATGAAATCTTTTTATCTTTCTAATGAATATTTATAGTCGAAATTATATTATGTATAACCCTATATTAAAAATGTTTTAGTAAATAAACTTTGATTTTAACTCTTTTAACCATTCTTTAAATAAATTATTAATAAATGTCCTAATCTAATCCAAGTGGGCCTAAATGGTCATATTTTATTCCTAAGTTTGTTTTTAGTCGAATTACACTTGTCCAATAGAATTAGTACATGTGTTAGGGTAATAATAATATCATCTTTACCCTTAATTACCCTATTTACTTTTAACCGTGGTAAAAAAAAGTAAAAAGTTACTATTCACCAAAAAATTATTTTCATCTCATTGAACCACATTTTACTTACTGAAATTAACCGTGTCTCTCTGATTTTTGAAATTCAACTCACAGAAGCGGTAAAATTAAGCTTTATGAAAAATTCAGTTTTTTAACTACCACTTAGTGGTTTCACTATTCATCAAAAATTGAAAGTTTTCAGAAAAAATGCCAAAAATTAGTCATAAGCTATATTTGATATTATGAACTCAAAAATGATTTCTATTTTACCAAATTCAAAACATATAAGTTGCATTAATTAATTTAAAAATTAATTGCCATCGTCAAAACAAAAGGCGTGTTTTTAAGAGATAATAACTATCAAAAGATTGACACTTGTTTATAACTGGTTTAAATGTGAAATTACATCCAATGACCAACATTGTCTTAAATTGTAAAAATATATTCTAAATATACTTTAAAACCACTCAAATTAATAACTTATCACTATTAATTATTTCGATTTAAAATGTTGTTTTTAATTATAATTTTGTAATTTTCACTATTCATCAAAATATGAATGTTATCCGAAAATCACCAAAATTTCACCCTAAGCTAATTTCGATATTCCAAATCCAAAAATGAAGTCCATTTTGAAAAATAAAATTTACAAAATTTCAAAAAGTGGTTATTAATATTCATAACGAATAGTTTTAATAATATTTTAATAGCATATCGTTGTTTAGTGAAACTCGGTCTTGCGTACTACACACGCTATCAAGGAAGGTCGCGATTGCGTGTAATGAAAGGCAAGTCAAGGATGCGTGTTGTGCAATCTCCTTTTGGTGTAGCGTACAACACAAGACATTAATGAAATTAAAAAGAATATTTTTCATAAAATTTCAGGGTGTTACATGAGAGGTCGGTTCTGGTGGCCTGGGGTGAAGCGGACAGTAGAAGAGTTCGTGGACAAAAGCTTGGTGTGTTAGTAGGTGAAGGCTGAACACCGTGTTCTAGGCAGTTTGTTGCAGCCTCTGGATGTTCCCGAGAGGAAGTTGGATGAAATGTTTATAGATTTATTCACGAGACTACCTAAGGCTCAAGGAGGTTGCAACGCTATCTGGGTAGTGGTGGACCAGTTGACTAAGACAGCTCACTTTCCGGTGATCTAGGAATCAGGTATAGTGGATGTCTTAGCACGAAGGTACGTGGATGAGGTGGTGCAATTGCAAGGAATTCTGAGATCCATATTCTCAGATAGGGACGTGCGGTTTACCTCGTAGATCTGAGGACGATTGCAGTATGATTTTGGCACCCATCTATGCCTTATCACTTCTTTTCATCCCCAGAAAGATGGACAGATAGAGCACACAATTCAGACCATGGAGGATATGTTGCAGGCATGTGTTCTGGACTCAGGAGGATCATGGGTGTGAAACTTGCCTCTGGTAGAGTTTTCCTAAAATAATATCTATCACTCTACCATTGGTATGGCTCCATTCGAAGCCTTGTACAGGAGGCCATGTCGCTCACCCGTGTGTTGGACTGAGGTTGGGGAATAAAGTGCTCTTGGCTCAGAGGTGGTGCAGAGCACGATAGAGAAGGTTCATCTTATACAGTGGAGGATGAAGGAAGCCCAGGACCGACATAAGTCGTATGCTGATGGCAGGAGGAGACCCTTAGAGTTTGAGGTTGGGGACCACGTGTTTTTGAAGATCTTTCCTCAGCATGGGAAACGAAGGTTCGACAGTGGGAGTAATCTTTCTCCGAGGTTCATCGGAGCCTTCGAAGTGTTGCGGTGGGTCGGTGAAGAGGCTTATCAGCTAGCTGTACCACTACCACTACTGAGGATACATGATGTTTTCCATGTGTCCCACCTCCGTTGGTATTTACACGACGATACAAATATCCCCGATTGGGGAAAGCTAGATATCAAGGATGACATGACCCTTGTGGAAAGACCAGTAAGTATCGGGGATCATGAAGAGAATATTCTTTGTGGGAGAACCATTCCTTTGTTTTGCATGTTGTGGAAGCATGGTGGTCTTGTGGAGAGTACCTGAGAACGGGAAGCACAGATGCACGTCCATTTCCCAGAGTTGTTTTGAGTGTTGTGATGTTCTTCTTATAATTGTTTGTGATGGAACGCTTTACCTTGTTGACTGTGGAATGTGTGGTTTACCTTATTCTTCAAATGTGTGTCAAATTTCATTGCTATGGGGAAGGGAGGACCCG
The DNA here is from genome assembly GCA_963277665.1 of Viscum album. Classification (NCBI taxonomy): domain Eukaryota; kingdom Viridiplantae; phylum Streptophyta; class Magnoliopsida; order Santalales; family Viscaceae; genus Viscum; species Viscum album. The sequence continues at coordinate 1,047,072,580 of OY728141.1, read as the reverse complement.
ATCCCTAATCAAGAAGCATTGATGTGGATGCGATTAAACCCATGCAGGCGAGTTAGTGCCGCCCAAAGCGGATATTAGCTTGACATGGGGGAAGAGACTCCCCAACCCATATGACTGGGAAGTTTGACCCTTGTATGTTGCTTGGTTATTGAGTCGGAGGTGTTTCTAGATAACGATACTTCTAAGAGGTATCTGTCAAGATGGTTGTTCGGACCCTCTCTTCCCTTCTCGTTTGTTTTGATTCTCTAGGGCGAGAATAGTTTGATAGGTATCTAATATAATGGCCCAGCCCCCCCCCCCCCCCCCGGCCCATTACATTGCCAAAAATAATGCTCCACCCAAATAGTGGCACAGTGACGATGGCACAGTGACAGTAGCACCGTGAGGGTGACACCGGGATGGTGGAACCATGAGGGTGACATCATGACGGTGGCTTCGTCTCCTCATTATTTTCAAGTCCTGACTTTTTCCCTCCCGCAACATATCTTTTGACATAAATTAATTCTTTTACCCTTATTAAACCCCATAATTAATACCTAAAAATCTCGAGAAATATCCCTGATGGGGGATATTAAATAACAACTTAATACCATCATGTGTAACTGCCCAAAACACATGGGAAACCATGATCCTACTTTCAAGACGTTCAAAATCCCCATATACGGTAACAACGCGACTTTTTCTATGTATCACAGGGGAAGTTCTTCATTATCTTCTTCCTTTTGGCCAAATCCTCTCCTTCTACCTAGGGCGCCTGGAAGTATTCCCCCTTCCTGAGACTTGTGGTGCGCCTATGCTCGAGTCGTCTGCTCATCCTTGGAGTTCCCAATGTCCCTCCCCTACAAATTGTGCATCCCCTATTCTTGGATCGTGGAGAAAAATGTCATTCCTTGATCAATCAAGTTGGGATTTTACCTTAGTCTCTCATTTCTGTGTATCATGCGGGGTGGGTACGCTACTGCTTCTGTAGGAATAAATGAACCAAACATTAATAAAGATAACAAACAGATTCTAAAGAATCAAGGGGAGGGGTGTGATCGATGATGCTGCTCTGTTTTCTCCTCATTTCTGATTAATGATTTCTGAATTTTGTGGGCTTACACCCACTGAATCTAATGGCTGTTGGTGGTCTTTCCATGTGCACTAATGAACTAATACAACCAGTGATGTTTAAATTACTTGTATTTTGGTTGTCGACATTGTGTTGTGAAGGAATTGGTTAATTACAAATATTTGGTTAAATAAATTGAAAGCACAAGGATCGACCCTATTCTGTGATAACCCTAGTTAAAGCACAGTGGAATAGAAACCATGGAGTGTATTAAAATTTTTAAATCTGAAAATACTTGCATGGGATTGCTTTGTGTCGGTAGTAGTGGTTTTGTTGCATTCTCCCACGGTCTGAATATGGGTGACCTTATGGTTTTCTTAGATAGGGGCATAGATTTCTGGGGTTATGTGGGTGAGGATGGGATCCTCTAATGTGGCACAGTTGATGGGTGTGAATATGGGGTTGTGGTTTCTCTGCTTATATCATGAATTGGGGTGGAATCCTCTTCTGTTGTGAAACCTTTTTATCCCTAGTTTTGGGGATGTGGGGTCTGTATCTTGATGCCTACTTTGGTTCCAATACATTGAGGGATCTCACATTGATGTGAATTTAAAAGAGAACCAGTTGTGAATGTATATGTTGTTGTTGGTTGTAAGTGTTTCCCCTAGACTTTTTCTTGTGCATGTTTGTTGCCCAGTAGTGCAGATTTTACTTTAACGGGATCACTTAAACATGAATATAAGAATGGGTCAATTGGGAAATTGATTCTGCGAATGAGTTGTGACTCGGTTGTGTGTATTATGCTTTCTATGAGTTGTGACTAGACTGTTCATGCTTGGGTTAGGTATGGAGACCTAGTTTGGGTTGAGTGCTTTGTACCTATATATATAATTGTAGTTCTTATGTTTCTTATTCGTGCCCCACCCAAGTTGATCATTTAGTCCCGAACACCCCCATTTCATGGGGAAGGGTGTTTTTCAAAACAATCCTATGAGTGGATGGTTATTAGTTCCTCTTCTACTCCCTTTACCAAATATCCCAAGACACTTTGGGCAGGCTGTGATGGCCTGAATATCATTATTAGCCCAAGAATCTTCAGGCATGGTAGTTGTGGTGGTTTTCCCAGGTGTTTACGGGTAGGTTATTTCCCAAGTGTCATTTTGATGACGCCCAGATGTCTTTGGGAGTGGTAGTATTTGTTTTGAACCAGGTGTTTGTTGGTGTGGTTATGCGGGGTAGCTGTGGCCCAGGTGTCTATGGGTAGGATGCGGTTATGTCCCAGGTGAGTATGGGTGATGATCAATAGAGGGACTGTGGTGAGGATACGGCCTAGGTGTGTGCAGGCGGGGTTTGTTAGTGGGACTATGGTAATAATGGTGGGATTGGTTCGATGCTTATGATGTCTCCAATAACTAGTGGGAAAGTGGCACGAGATACCCAAATATCGATGTGCTATTATTATACGCTACCTGACTTGCGTTATTTGGGGAGAATTCCTTAGTGAGGTTTGGGTGGATAGCTTTTCCTTGTTGGGTGTTTGGTTATTTATTTTTCTCATAGGGCATTAGAATACCTCCCCACATGTGCATTAGAGTCGTTGGTTTTCCCTACAGAGTATACTTGCATACTAACCCTATGTATATAAATCTACTTTCAGGTTTCCAGGAGGACTTCGGGGATCAGGCAGTGCCGTACTAGCTCGGGCATTGGGACCGTTGCAGTTGAAGTTTTCTTGCTTTTGGTACTTTACCTTGGTATACACCTAGTACATTCTGGCATTTACTTTTGCAGCAAGCATATGTGAGTGGTTTTCTTTCTCTTTCCATTAATTCCAGTTTTGGTGTTGTGGGATTTACTCTATTATATTCCAATCCTATTAATAGAAAAAGGTTAATTCCTTCCATTTAGTGTGTGATTGTATACGCTTGGTGCTAGTTGCCACTCCAGGACCTATTGATAGCGGGTCTCAGGGGTCATTATCTCTCCTTCAACTTGAAGAAGGAAGGGTCTGGAAATCTGTTGTCTCTTCCATCATCTTGGTGAAGGAAGGTAATGACATTATTGATATAAAATATCACCGGTGTAGAATATACATAATGTAAATTAAATAAATGTTGAATAAGTATGATTTCTCACTCAAGTAAATGATATATGAAAAAACCCTTAAAAGATGTGTGATTTTATTTATACATTTCTGGACATCCTTTATAATAAATATAGTTTTATTTTAATTCTATTTCATAAATATAATCATATATTACATATTGTGTATCAATTAATTATAAGATTTTATTACCTTTTTATTATAAATTATTTATTCAAAACACTTTTTCTAGTGATAACTACGTCATTTTTCATTTATGTTGGGGTTTAGTATTTACGGTCCTTCAACTTTAATAATGATTAAATCATCTCCATAATGTCAACCGTAATTTAAATATCATATATATATATATATATTAATTATATAATTTTTTTAATAAACCATAATTTCTATATATAGGAAAATCAGTTACATCGTTCATTGAGACGTTAGGCCAAACAAATGAAGGAAAACTGTTTTAATTTATTCAGAGGATGGAATTATTTAAAGTTTAATATTATATAAACATTATAAAATCATTATAATATCATATATATAATATGTATACAATAAATCATTCCATATTTCCATCCATGTAAAGATAAAATGTATAGCATATGATATCGCTTCGTGGAGGCTGTAGTCCACACACACACATGATCAAGGTTATGCTTTCCCAAAGGACTGTAATCTAAGAAGGAGGATTTTATATTATAATTCCATAAGTATAATTATTCTATAAATATAATATATAAACCTGAAATCCATTTTTTATGTATTTGTTATAGATGATTATGGAAAATGGATTACATCAGTTAGTGAGGTGGTAGACTTCCGTACCCATATTGAATAGATTCATTTACAATATATGTAAGAGGGAATAGGAATAGTTTATTCAACAAATATAAATATATATAAATATATTTAAGAAACTAGGTTTATTATTTTACCATTTTAGTATAATATATGAATATTTAATTTGAATAATTAAAAGGATGTTGTATTGTTAAGAACATTATCTCTTCTTCAGAGATCATGTTAATGTTAATACTATGTCCTTCCAAGATATTTTTTCATAAAAACAAGTGAATTATGGCAATTTATTTTAACTTAGGGACGTTATTTTTTCTTGTGTTAGATGAACAATAGATATTTTGAATTTATAAGAGTGGAAGATAGGTGGGGTCCTTATGTAAATGGTGGCAGATGACAGACTTGAAATTTTTTAAAAGAAACAAATTTAAATCTATTCTAAACATTCCACAATTCCCTAAAATAGCACATTATATATCAATAGATTATATATGGTATAAATATGGCTTAAATTTGGTACTATTCATGTTTTTATTATATCTAACAATTATATTTTTAATTTATCCCCCACAGTAAACCAATTTTAACCTTAACTGTAATTATTTATTGATACTCTTAATACTAGTATTTATGAAAAAAATTATTTTTAAATTATTATATTATACTAATTTTTTTGAATCAAAATATGAAATCTATTTTCCAAAATTAATTTCGTAGAAGGTGAAGAATTTATTTTTGAGATAAACTAGCATACACAATGAAGAATCAATTTTCTATAGAAAACATTCACATTATAATAAAATAATTTTATATGAATAATAAAAATACTATTGAATATATTGATCTAAATGTGACTTCTTATAAAATAATTTAACTAAATTTACTCTTAAAATTTTTAAAATAATATTTAATATGTAAATTTTGGAGACAAATATGCATTTTTCAATAACAATAAGTATTTATCATTATTCATCATTAAATTAATCTTATCAAAAAACAATCAAAAAATATTTCTATAACAAATTATACCTTATTATTAAAAAATTTAACATTTTCATATACACTTTAAAAAATTAGTAAAATAATATTTTGACATAACTGCACATAACATGATGAAACAATTTTTGTGTTGAAAAATAAATTTTTAAGTATAGAAATAGATTTTTTTTTATTTGGTTCCATAAAAAATTTCAGTTTAACGATAATACATATATAATATATAAATTTATTTTAAATTGTTCATAAATTCTTACTAAAAAAATTATTAAGAAAAAAATACATTGTGTGCATCAAATCAGATTTCATGAAAAATATTTCTCTTATATTAAAAAAATATTATTTTTATTTATTATGGATTAAAAACCAATTAATCTATTTTATAAATTCTTAAAAAATTATTAAATATGATATAACAAATTATTTTCTCAAAATGAATACTTATGTTATAATGACCATTTTTGTATAATATGTTGCATATGTACTTTAAGATTGGTATTTCATGTATTATACTATTTCAAATAAAATGTTCTTATATAAAAAATAGGAGAGTACATTCTACACAAATTAAAATAATTCAATCTTTCATTTTGAACTTTGTCTATGTAATCAAATGCTTCCCATTTGAAAATACCTTTGTCAAAATAAAATCACATATGAAGGGTTAATAAAAAGTTCACATAAAAAGGGAGAATGGGAATAAGAAGGTAATCAAGAATATCACATAAATAGTTTTATATGTATTAGAGAATTGGTTGGAATTGAAATTATGGACATGGATGAGAAAATTAATTCCCAAGCACTAATATATAGTTATAGAGATCTTGGTTAGTATAATGTTAATAATCCTAGAAATAAGAATATTTTATGGGAGAAAAAGCTATTGGATCATCAAAAATGGCGGTACGAGAAAAACATTTTTGTTTTAAGATTCTTTTTATAGATTTTACTAATAACTTAACCATCTAGACTAGTAAAATATGTGAATATTATTATGCAAAATGTATAACTTCATACTTTAAAAAATTTCCCCCATAATCTCATTGTTTCTTCCAAAAGATGATTATTAAAAAAGTATTTTTTATTATTGAGGAAAATAATTTCACATTTAATATATTGTAATATTCATATAATAAGTACATGTCATTTCATATTTTTTAACATAATTAACAAATCCAAAATATTTATCACAATTTATCCATTAGAATATATTCATCAAATAACCCTAAACTATAATACAAATTGACCTACTAAATCCATTCCATAAGTATTTATATATTAAACAATTAATTTTAAAACATTTTCTTATTAATTGGTACATCACCAACGCCATCGATAGGTGTTTCACCCTTATAACACTACATTAGTGGTTTTATGGCTCATGACCCTGCCGTACGTGACAAGTATTCACTCATTATATGGGTTATCCATTTTATAAAACTATTTTAATATAACTCAAATACAATTTCCTACAATATTATGATCATTTAATGTATAAAATTAATAATAAAATAAATTTTTAAACACAATTTTCTTCTATATTACTTTTTTTCCATGAAATTATATAATCATTATTTACTGATATTATTTTAACATCAATTATCATATTAAAACTGATGGTGATCAATTAAATTAATCTTGTTAATAGATCATTATTCTTCAAATAATTCTTCATATTTTACATAATTGTTACATATATATCAACAAAATAAAATGTCTCCCAAAATGTTAATAATCACACAAAAATCCAATCACAAATAACCTCAAAAGGGGGTTCTATGAATGTATACTTATGATCAAAAATATAATCATAATACCCTGATGTAATCCTTTAACGCATATTTTCATCCAAAATTTTCCCAATTTTAATATGATTTAGTATTCTTATAAATAGTATACCATTGAAAAAATACTTCTACAACATAATTCTTCATCCAAATACATACAAACTACAATTATTTTCCTAAAATAAACTATTACATGATATAAGTGTTAATCTATAGAAGAGGGTATTGAATTTGATAATTCCTTTATTACCCACATTTAAGATAATGAACTATAAATTGATCCCTATGAGTCAATTTATTTCTATATAATGAACAATTCACATTTCCTTAGTAATCCATGCATATATTCCATACATATCAACAAAAAAAATATATTACATTGATAAATTCTCATGGATTTCTATTTATATATTTTTAACATGAGGGAAAATCATCCTTCATTACTCCATGGTCTCCACTACTATTTAACATATTGTACTAAATCCTTATCTTCTTAATGAGTTAGATAGTTTTTTGAAATATTGGTTTTCAATCATATATTAGAAACACTATTTATGAATAATCATAATATCATTTACTCATGTCATCATCTAATATTTTTCTCATATAATCACCATATTTTCCATAATATTTAAAAAAGAAAACATTCATTGTGGTTCCATCCATTGACGAATTCTAAAAATCATAATATGAACAATACTAATCATAGTTGAAATTCACATAATCATGAAAAATTATGTATGGGATGTATAAACCATGAAAAATTTCTTTCGGTCTCTGGTATATAAATTTATACTTGGTCAATCATAGTCATCATATATTTAAAACCTTCACAATGATTCATTAAGAGTTTGTGAATTTAGAAATCATATCCCTCGTGTCAAAAAAACATGGAGTGCAAAATGGCACTTTGTCATGCACCAGGATAAAATCGAGTGTAGAAAAATGCACTATATTGGTGTTATTACCCATGTCTACCTATATTCTAGAGCAACATAAACATGTAGTATCAAATAGGAATGTAATATCTTGTAAACCTCCCAATCTATCATTTACCAAAATTCCATGGCATTTTACTATACATGGACTCATCCCTAAACAAATCATTAAATATAAACCTAGCTATATCCTTAGAAATATCCTGAGGAATATCACTATAGTTTAATCCTTTCGGTATCAAATTTTTATTAAAATATTCTACTGCTACAATCAATAGTGATCTAGTCTCCTCATGCATAGATATTACATATTTTTATATGAATATTCAAAACATTATAAAACTCATCCAAGAAGACCAAAATAGTTTAGTTGAATTGGGGACTAGATACATAATATTATATATATTTTTAATATCTTCAATATCACTAAAAATATCATCACATTTTGTAATCTTCCTATACATACCATATATAATACTTTTATTCATAAACAAGGGATAAGATAAATAAGATAGGGTGTGCTTAGATTCCCAACAAGTGTAAACAAGGGATATATATATAATCATAATAGTAATATTAGGTAATTAGTACATAAGAATTACATTTGACAACCATATCCTAAAAATCATAAATACTAAACCAGATTCATGTCATATCTCTTGGAAGGACATAAGACACGAATCATAATTGAAATCTATAATATACCATTGGAATTAGATAATTTATTTATACACATCATCAAATAAAATCTTGAACATTTACAAGCAGTTACATGTTCAGTCATTATGTTAAAGTCATACAATTAGGCCCTCACAAAAACTTATAGACATGTAACCAAGTCCAAAAATAGAATTATGGATATGAAAGCCATGTTCATGCATAATACATGCCTCAAGTAATCAGGTTCAAACATAACCTTTTGAACAAATAATACGGTTCATTATATAAATTTTTAACATGTAATCAGGATCATTCAGAACCATGTAAGCAGGTAATCAGGTTCACACAAAAATATTTAATCATGAATTATCCATATTTAAAAAAATTAAATACATGGAGATATAGGTCCCACCAATTAAATAGTGAATATAATACTTATTGTTTCCATAATAAAATAAAATTTTCATCATATCATAACCCGTGGAATGATTTTTTTCCATAAACAATTCATAATATCATAATTTATGGAAATGAGACATGTTTCATAATAATTTCATCATTTCATTTAAAAAAAATATAAAATAATTTTATCATGATATTACCTATGGAAGGGAAATGGGTTTTATAAAAAACAGTGCATCATAACACATTAATTGAAAGAATGTTAATGTAATTATTGGTTCATATCTCCATAAATTCATAAGTAATAGAAAATGATGACATCATATATGAAAATTTATTTTGAATGATAAAATACATTGAACATTTAATTAATATATATTTCTATAAGGAATAAACTTTTTAGAAATTAAACTGATTTTAAATAAAATTATTTTAAATAACCTTGATAAATTTAAAAATAATATTAAAACCATATAAAGTTCTTAATGGTAGGAAATATTTTTCATGGCATACATGTTAAATAAATGATTCCTTTTACATTTGTTGTAGTAGAAAAAAGGTAACTTTAAAAAAACATATATGAATATTCCATTCAAGAAATTAAAAATGTAAAACATATGTTATAATGACTTTAAGAAATATTTATTTTGGGAATTTGAAATCATTTTATAATTCTTTTATGAATAATTGTTTTGGATGAACATGAACATTAGACCAGATACATTACTAAAGTAGATTTTTTAATAAAAATTTCATTTTGGAATATTGATACATAAATTGATGAAAATGATGGTAAACTATACATTATAATGAAATAACATGTGTATAATAAAAATATATGAGTTTATTTAGGAATATATCATATTATTTATTCATTATAAGAAAAATAACAATAAATCCCAACACATGATGAGATTATACCGTAAAACTCATACCTCTTTTTTAAATTACAATCCTATGCCCCAAGAAGGTATAATTTAAAACAAAATATTAAATATCATTAAAAAATAATGATATTACTTTTTAATTTGGATATATATATATATATTACTCAAATAAGTAGATAGATATATAACATAACATACAAAAATGAAGAATTAAAATTGAGACCAGAAAAACTTATTATTTTGGTCAATTTTTAAACACGAGCCCGAAAAAATAGATATCATAAACGGACAAATAAATAAAAATAAATTTTTAGGTGATGGATCAAAATATACCTTCATAGAAATTATATACACCACATATTACAAATAGTGCTGAATATGAAATGTGCCTCATTAAAGTAAAAAATGAGAAAAAAATACCTTACTGCTTTAGTAATCTTTTGAAATAAAGTAGTGAATAGATAATAAAAATAAATAAATAAATAAATATATCAAAATAAGGAGATTAATTATATAACATTTTAAGGTAAAATTTTATATACCACAAAGAAGATATGATCATTAAATTTCCATAAGTCTCTTAGATATAAATGAGAGACTAGAAGTCTCTTACATTAAGTCTCTACAAAATTCGTGCAAGTTAAAACCATTTGTATAACAAATATTGTTTTATTAATAATCTATTAAATAACCAAAATAATATTTATAATATCATATATTGTAACGGCCCAGTCTAGCCCACGATCATGATATTGTCCGCTTTAGGCCTAGGCCACACGGTTTTTTGTGGGCTCTGGACCTTAAGAACCCCCCAGGAAAAGGCCTAGTGATGGGAGAGGTATCCACACCAACTTATAAAGGGGTTCTTCCTGTTCCTCCTCCTTCGATATGGGATTTCCATAACCCACCAAACCACTATAAGGGCCAAGAGTCTTCACTGACACATCAAATGGACACAATCTCTTATACCAAGTTGTCACGACCCATCCCCCGTACCCATCCCGTGACTACCCCAAGCCCACCATCCATAGGCCAGGGGATGGGTACTAGCACCAAAGGTGTAAATCTATATGTTGGGAATGAATTGACTTTTTAAAGTGTAAACATACACAATCAGAGTACAAACCGGATGAAAACACTAAGTAAAAACTGTATACAAAAAGGACTGTTGAAAAGTAAAGGGGGTCTAGAAATACATGCCCAACATTAAAGTACAGGGAAACTGAAAGCAAGTAAAACTGAAGAAAAGGTTAAAGTGGCTACTGGGTCATCCTCCGAGGATTCATACATGATGGGTAGGTACAGATAGCCTCCTCAGAACTCCACGTCTATCAGTCTCCTTCGTGTACCGACTCGTCGTAAGGTCCATCTCAGGGTACCATCCAGTCCTGCTACTCTGATACTCAGTTAGCACTGTCCGTAATCATCAACCAAAACAACGAGGTGTTGGCATAGCCCGTGAAAGGGTGAGTATAACAATACTCATTAGAGACCCTGATACCCTCAAGGTCTCACAAAATCCAACAAAGATAAACCACAAATTATGAAATAAACAGAAACCACACTTAGGTATATGCCAACACATATACCTACATTATAAATTAATCTGTCTCAATCATTTGGTAACTCAAAAGTTACTGATTCATATCAATGAGGATTTTTATTCACATTTTCTAAACCATGGCTGCTGAATAACTCCACCTCTGTAGAGTACAGTGGGAATGCCGCCAACTACCAGGCGCTTCCCAATAACCATGGACTGTTGAGGTACTTCTCATGTCGAGTATCATGGGTCTGCCACGCTCACCCAGAGACACTCCCCACTATAGGTCAACCGCCCACTACTAGGCGCTCCCTCTAATAGCATACAGAGGTACTTCTCTTGTCGAGTACCATGGGTCTACCTACAACTATCAGGTGCTCCTCCAACGTGGGTTTGTAGTCGCAACCAGGTGGTCCCCACTAGGCTAGTCTAATCCCTCTGAGTCAAATCGGTCATGTAGTCGTCAGGTCTCATAGAGGTACTAGGTCTCCATACTCTGATTTCTCATCTCCGGGGAGGGTACACTCCATGAGCTAAAAGTCGATACTCCAACTATCATGAAGTCCCACATAGAATTATCCCAAAGGTCCGCCTTATCATAGGGTTCTCTATGCAATAGACGATGCGTCAATCGGACACACGGTCTGTGATTTATAAGCTTTTTAGTCCAAGGGGACCCTGTTCGATTCAGGTACAATCCAACCTGGCAGTATCTCAACATTACTCTGAACTCTAGTGTGGTATACTCAAAGGGATCTTGACACTCCAAGAAAGAAAAACTGCTGACGGTTTATCAAATAGACCTATGGTGCCAAAGATATGGCCAAAGAAAGTACAGTGGTCGTTAGTGGGCCCGGGTCTGGTCAGCCCCGTTCGGACCGACTCGGTCTAGACCATTCTGGGCCCACCCGGTCTGGGACAACCCAGTCAGCCCATTATTTTCTGCCCGATCTGCTGGGCTCGGTCCAGAAGACTGTGGGGGTGGTTTGCCTTGGTGGTCACTGCATATGCGGCTCGGCCCAGAGGTCGGAGGCCGGGGGCCACTTCGGCTAGCGACGTGAGGGGCGCGTCTTGGGCGACTCTGCAAATAATTCCATGCCATTTTTGCTAGTGGTGCCGCGTTGGACACCGCATGCATGCTCGGGAGGCCATAGTGGCACGGCCTGGATCCAGGGTGTGGCCCGGGTAGGCTGGCGGGGCGGCCGGGCTGGCCAGTGGGCGTAGTGGAGGTCGCGGGCAGGCCAGCGGGGTGTGATGGAGGTCGTAGGCAGGCTGGAGAGGCACGCTGGAGGTCGTGGGTGGGCCAGCGGGGTGCGCTGGAGGGCGCGGACTGGCTGAATACGGCGTGTGGGCGCCCGCAAGCGGGTCGGTGGGGCACGGGGCACGGGTAGGCCGCGCGGGGCACCTGGCCGGCCACGCAGGGCATTAGCAAGACGGTTCGGCGTGGCTCGAGCCTGCACGGGCCGAAGGTGGTCTATCAAGAGCACCGGTGCGACGCGAGGCCGACGCGGTTCGCGGAGGCCGCGGGCCACATGACCTTTGTATTTCTCCGCCTTTGTAACCTCATTGCTTCGTCGCTATTCCAATGATTACAATAAACAAGATCGGTGGGGGGGTTTGGCCATGTTGGTTTGGCCCACACCCTCCACTGTTAGGGTGGTATCAAGGGGATCACAAATATTAATCACAACAACCCTTATTCTTCATTTTGAGAGATATGAAGAACATGGGAAAGATCACTATTAGGTAAAAATTAAACCCCTACCTTTAATTGTCAGTTGTTGTCAGTGATGTCGCAAGAAGAAGAAGAAGGGAAATCGTCATTCATCACGTACTCCACAAACACATCCAATCTCGGATTATGTCAGCTCATGGAAGACACTCCACATCAGTAGGAAGTCCTGAGGAAGAAGGTCGAAGATGAGGTTTTTCTTCGTCGGGAGAGTGTTATTCATCGGGAGAACACATTCTTCATTGTAGAGTGTAAACTTCCAAGTGTTGGGCATCACGTCACTTTATCAGTGCTTCTTCACTTGGTGAAGCCATTCAGAATCCTCCACCCATGCTTCCTATATATACGAGAGAGGAAGAGGTAGGAAATGATCATTGGAATTTAAGGCGGTTCATTTATGAGGAACCTTTCTATATTCCGACGACGTTGTTTCTTAATTTAAAATGGGGGAAGCCAATTAATTTACACTAGCGCAATGATGCGGTGCATTGGAAAGATTAATGGTATGTGAATGGGCATAATTATGGTGGAGGAGGTCAAGAGGCTCCCCCTCATTAGTTGTGGGAGTTTAGGGTTTCTCCCAATTAAAGGGGGGTTTCATCCTCGGTGGTCCCCACCACCATAACCTCTCATGGGAGGTTATGGTTCGGGTGATCCCCACCACCTTAACCTCTCATAGGAGGTTATTTTCTGGTGTTCCCAACTTCCAACTTCCACCTTGAGGTTTTTTCCCAATGGAACCCACCTAAAATATCCACCTGGAAGCTTAAAATAAAATAAAAAAAGTTTATTATATTTTATAAATTCACGAAAAACCCAAAAAATAACTTTCACCCTCGACCAAGTTCTATTGAGGTGAAAGTCTCAATAAGATAATACCAGCACTACGAGTTCAATGGTGCCCTCAGATTTCAATTCTGAGCACCGGTTCAAATGTTATAAAATGCCGCTCTCACATTTACTGAACATACCTGAATTTTTTTTTTGAAAAATTATGATCATCACCCTCGACCCACACCGGTCGAGGTTTGGCTCTAACTTGTTGAAACACACCCCGAAGAACCCAACGGTACTCTCTGATTTTCAATCTGAGTTACCATTTAGAAGTTATGAATATTATAATAAAATAATTTTCACTTAATTATTTTATCAGTGGCCAAAAACTAAATTTATCTAGCGGCCAGCACTGGAAAAAGTTAGTATTTCTTTAATAAAAGCATACACTCATGAGTTTAGAGGTCATCTCGTATTTTTAATTCGAGTTTCCATTTGTGATTTATAAGCATTTGAAAAATAAAATAATTTATTTAATTATTTTAATTATGATTATTCCATTTTTGGGTTCTCTCCCCAGAGGTCTGCACTGACTAATCATAAGTCACACCTAGGGTAAACCCTCCATCTTGAGAGAAATGGTGCCCTCAAATTTCTGATCCATGTAACTATTTAAGAGTTATTATAGTTTTTTATCACAACTTCTTATGTGAGTTAACTTAAGCATAACAATACTTTGACGGATTATTTCTGACACTCTGGGCCTCGGAATCACATTCCGTCACATTTTTTAGACTCATAAAATTTCCCTATATTTAAAAAATATTACATGGAATTTTTGGGACATTACATATATGATCATATTATTATATTTTAGGACCCATTTTAAATATTATTTCGATATTTTTAATGTTTGGGTGTTTATTACCTTCTTTTATTATGCATTGTTTGTCATGAAGGACTGGTTCTAGTTAATAATATATATATATATATATATATATAATATAAGGAATAATTATTATGTTATATATACCATATTTACTCTGGGGATATATCTTGATAACCAAATATGATATTTGTACTTGGACAATGATTGGCATTGTTTTGTGGAGATAGTAGGTTGTACGTACGCTAAAAAGATGATAACATTACCTTAATGGGTGAAAGGATAAGAAAATGGTTGATATATTATTTTTTAAAATAAATCTCATATAACATATATTTCATGTATTCGTTAATTTTACTCTTATTAATATCCACAAAAGAGTAAGTGAAAAATGAATCACATACCTTCATGAGGTGGTAGTTCCCCATTAAAACTAGAGACGTTAACATTTTGGAAATAAAATGGAGCATAAAAATGTATAATTGGTATTAAAATTATAGATTTATAATAATATCTTTAATTTCATATAGATTGGTAAAACCATAATTATATCCATCCATTGATTTTGATAATGGAAATCAACTACATTTTTTATAGGGCAGTATTCCCTAGTAATCACAATCAAGGATTTTGTTTCCCCTTTGATAGAAGATCAGATGGATAAAAATTATTTTACATAAATAATAACATATATGTATATGATATTTTTTCTTATTATATATATTTTTTAATACAGAATTTATGGTATAAAATAAATAAAAATGAAATATCTTTATATATATGTGTGTGGGTGTACATTCGCTTAGAATCCCCCCTTGTATATCTTATTATGTACCATTGTTTTTGTGTATTTTGGAAAAAATGAATCTCTAGAAAATGGATAGGTATGTTTTGGAGGGATCCTTTGTAAATTTTTGTGATCTATAATTTTTAAGAGGTGTAAATATGCAATGAATATTAGTAGAATTTTAGAAGTGGGGGGGAACGAAACCCACATGGATACAACTGTGAAATTTCTCAATGAATCCAAAATTATTATGTAATTTATATGATAAAAGTCTCAAAATTACCCTTGATTTGATATTGGGAATGAAATTGGATTTAGACAATTTTGAGTCCATTTTTTTCCTTTATCCTTTTATTTTGACCCAATGATAAACCCATTAAAACATTATCCGATGTAATTAATTTTTTACTATTTTCAATAATCATTATTGTAAATAATTATTCTTAGTTTACTAGATAAAAAAATTATTATTATTAAAAATACAAAGTCTATTTTTCAAAATTTAATTCATATAAGTGGAAAAATTTTATTATAAAATATCTCTCATGGATGCAATGAGAAAACTGGTTTTCAATGAAAAAAATGCTCAAAAGAATACAGTGTTTTCATTTCATGATTTAATAATAAAATATTTACAACAAACTAAATTATAGTAAAAAATATATTGTTAAACTGTTATTTTCATAGGGATCTTTAATAAATAATAAAACCTAAAATTGCTAAATATTTATAGTACGAGAAGTATTCCATACTAATTAATATTTACTAAATCTATTTCGAATTTAGATAACATGAATATTTCATTTATTTTCCATGTTTATTATGTCTTAGAATCCACATTATCCCATATACTATGTGATAGATTCAAATAATTCCCAAAAATAAATTCAATGAAATAATGAGGTGTGGGTGGTACATTCTGTTGAGATCTCTATATTTTAATTTCACTGACTGACTTATTCACATAATGTTTACATTCATATATTCAAGGATAAGTAATACCATACACGGAAAAACCTATTATTACTTTTAACAATTCACTTATGTTAATTGTCCCATATTTCATTCTTTTATTCAACATTAACTTTATTCCACCATGTGTTTTATATCAGTTCTCATGAGGCATGATCTTCTATTACATATCAGAACAATGGGAATGGTTGTAATCTTTAATATCCATTTCTATCATTATTATACATTAAATGTAATATTCATAGATACTAGAAAATATTAATTAAAATTAATTTATAATAATTGTTCTTAATCTACGAATGGATTGATCAATTCTTCATTGTGGGATGATGATAAAATAATAATCACAAAATGAATGTATTATTCAATTATATTCATTGGTACCCCTATATTCATCATCATTCTATTTGGGATCAATAAATTAATTATCCGCCATTTTTGTAGAATATGATTGATGTACATAATGAAAAATATCCTCTTATACTTTTCCCATTCCATGGATTTAATTACATCATCTTGACTCATATTCTTAATAATTTTCCACCACTAACCTTCTTTTCCTTCAAAGTGATAGACATCCAAAATGAATTTTTAATGGTTTGAACACTGGAATATAGACGATATATTTTTAGTGGTTCTTATCCATTTCTCAATGAATATTAGATCAGTGGGCCCACTAAAATATGATGGCTGTTTCCTCATAAAGGAATCAATAAAAGGGTTTTGACTCCTTTTATCGTGTGAATTTTCAGAATGATTCATATCATCAGACTTTATTGTGATCATATAAATTAGGTTTATAATTACAGTTTTAAAAACATTTTGTTTCTTAGTTGAAAAATCATTTCATTTTTTTTCATTCAACATTAACTAGGGTTCTTCATGGTCCATCATTTGACTAAAAACAAATAGAATATTGTGAGAAACACTAGTCACATTGTAAAACCACATAATCATGGAAAACAAAATATAGGATGTCTAAATAATTAATACATTTCATTAATATATGAAACCTTATATTTATCTGGATCCATTCATAGTTATATTCTATTTTAATCCTACATTTTTCTTTAGAAATAGTTTTTTAAATTCCCAATCAAATCCCCTCGGTGTGCAAAACTAGGGGTGTATATTGTCACATTTTTATTAACTATTTGATGATTGAGTCCAAATAAATGCAACATTTTTATAGTCATTAAACTCAGGTACCTCTATGATAGATCCGCATCCACATATAGTATTCATAAATGTCTGTAATTGTAAATATTGAAGTAAATATATAATCCTAAAAGGCTAAAAAGATATGTTAATATGATTATGGTTGAAAAGGATTAAGGAGTGATCTATACCAATTATTATTGTTTAAAATATATCTTAAACATATATCAATTTTATATGTTAAATTGAAGTATAAATTTTTATTTTAAAACATATTAATTATGACTATTGGGTTCCAAATGATATTAATATTATATATATTATATTTTAATCATTTATAAAATTCCAAGTCTGTCCTACCTCCCACAATTAAAAGGACATGACAAATTATCCTATTTTTATAATATTTGACCATACATTCATGGATAATACCTACCCTAATACATTATTACCATCATTTACATCATCTTAGAGATTCTGATATTCTAATAAGACCTTCATATGAAGGATTAATGTGTAAGACAAAGGAGTTCACTATATGAAAATGTATTCATCACACCCGACTCATTCAAATATTATTAATTCCTATAATATATATAAATATATCATATACATTGTAACATGATTAAAAAATCATAAATATACTGAGATTTAATTAACAATTTTTTATCATAGAATTTTACAAAATTTCCATTACATGATAAATGAGATTAATTCTTGTGCATATCAAATGACTACCAACTCCCCATAAAAACATTATTTATTTTCAATCACCAACTTTCATTGATTGTTGTTAATATGGATTTTATTTTTATATATGAGGCTTATAAAAGAGTTGTTATTATTTAACTATAATTTATTTTCATCCTCCTTTTCATTACATCTGTTTAGGAAATGATAATGTCATTCATGGGTACATACAACATACCACATTGATGAAATAATGTGATTTGTTTTTTCATTCCAATTAGTTTTAATAGTAAAAAAGTTTGATTTAATGAATATTTGTGATATTATTTTTAAAATTATGATATTATAATTTTCAATAATTATTTAACATTATTTTAGTTGACTGAAAAATTGGAAACATCACTTCTGTGTACTTACATATTATCATCTCCACGGAGTGATGGAATTTAAGTTTTTAATTTCCAAAATATATTAATTTTTTAGAAGTTTAAATAACAATTATATTGGAAATATAGATGAGTAACATTCTCAAAGGGTTGTTTCTTTCAATCAATGCTCTATGAGGCTATGTTGGTAGCACCGGACCATCCCTTGCTGGGGGGGGGGGACCTCAACCATCAGCCATATGGGACATACCCCATTAATTATACCCATTTTTAGACCATGATTTCCTCCCTAACATCCTTGAAATTCTTGTTATCCCAAAATTACTTGATATTTTCCATAGTCATCAACAACATACAATATGAGTAGTGGATTTCAATTGGGTCTCAAATATTCTACGTCTAAAGTTTGTTTGTTCATTTATACATCACCATCCATTAGGGAACTTTTGGGATAGGTTCGTATTTGATTCTGGGGGTTTATATAATTGAGATATCGTTTGTCCTATTTACAACATGAATCAAATTATTCATTTTTTTGGAGGAGGATCTTATTTTGGCCTAGTCTATCACTCCTCTTTTCTGCAATGTCTTCAATTCTTAATGTTTAGATGGTTCCTCAACATTAATAGAAAATTTTATTCAACTGCAATAATGATTTAGGGAATTTTCAATAAACATCATATTCTGTTTCATAATCCTTCTATAATTTATATACATGAGAATCTTGTGTGATGATTTTTATCTTCCAATAGTAGAACTCAAGATTTATTTCACTGAATCGCTCTATGAATCTACATTGAAGTCTATGAATCGTGATTTCATGTTGAGTATATGTGTATTTTGGTTTGAAAAGAATTCAGATAAAATAAAATAGTGTATTTTGATTTGTTGGTTAACTATAACTCTTTTTGTAAGAATATTATCCATCATATAGAAGTGTCTATATGTTGGTTCATGAATCGAGTACAAAATTTGAGTGATGAAGGGTAGTTTCTATCGTAACTAGTCATAATTTTTTGTTTGATGTGATTTATTTTGAAGTTTATGGCTACATGGGACAACTATATTCCCCCTTAATAGAGGTGACCATCTAGTGTCTATTGAGTGATGTTGGGATAGAGGCTCCTTCTTG
The DNA here is from genome assembly GCA_963277665.1 of Viscum album. Classification (NCBI taxonomy): domain Eukaryota; kingdom Viridiplantae; phylum Streptophyta; class Magnoliopsida; order Santalales; family Viscaceae; genus Viscum; species Viscum album. Next base: position 1,047,052,903 of record OY728141.1, on the reverse strand, counting down.
AATATAGGTTTTTTCTGAATGATATTAAACCAGAAGTGGTAGAATTGTTCTCCATGTTGAAGGATAATTTATCCATTCATGATTCACAGTCCATGTCTGGGTCAGGGGGGTCTGATTGTATGTGTGCATTAGGTCCTTTCATTCTTTCCAAGGAAGCATCTTAATTAAGTGTTGTGAGAACTGGAAATGGTGATAAGAAAAATAAATGGATTTTGAATTCGTCCACTAATGTGGTTAAACATCTTTCCTGTGAATGAGTGGCAATGGAGTTTACGACTCTAGGGGTGTGAGTCAGAGGAGGTGCAATGATTGGAAGTAATTGTATATGTCCAAATATGATAAGGATAGTATTATTCATTGGAATCGGTTTGAAAAGATGGATATGAATGGTTCATTCATGGAACAATAAGGACTAGTCTAGGGAGAGGGTTTTAGGAAGGTAAATCTACCCCCAATGAAAAGAAAATTGATGATATCTCTACATGTTTTTCTAATGACTATGTGGAGGGGAGTCATGGGAGAGGGAATTACAACCCAAGGAATAAGAAGGGTTGGAATGGAATCAAGGATCCACACAACATCATTTTCATTAAAAAATAGATATTAGAAGGATTCAAACACAATTATACCCTACCAAAACCAATGGATATTATGTATTCTAGTAATGTGTGGCCTAAGGAGAAGTACATGAGTCCTATGATAAGAAGCAGTTTGTTAGTGTGATGACCTAGTGTGGAATTAAAATAACCAATATTGTTATTTCTAAAGATCAAGGTAAATCATTTGGTGTATTTGGAGAAAAAAATAATATAGTAGAATCCTTTGTGAGGTTATATCACTCGTATAGTGAGAACACCACTGTTCAGGTTATTCTCACTAAGGGCGCACCTATATGACAACTGTAGAAGGAAGACTTGAATGTTAGAAATATTGTTAGTACTTTGGAGATTTTTATACTCTCTATAGAATAAATATTAGAGGAACAACACAAAATAAATTCCTTTCGAGAGGTTACTGATAATATAGTTGATAGACTATTACATGTGCAAACCAACATGGATAAAATGGAATGGATATAAATGAAAGATCATATTTTGGTAAGTGGTTTCCATATAAAGAAGATAAAAAAAAGAAGAGTATATCCATAAAAGGGACATGATAGATTATTGGTTTGAAAATATAATCAAGAATGACCCAGCCCCGGGGGTTAGGTGTGTCCACCGAAAGTTATTTAACAACAATATTTATAATATTATTAAATCAGTTTTGAAATTTTATTCCCCCTCGTATGGTACTTAATTCTTTGGTATTTTAATTGCACAATTCTCAATTTACCTTAATATATTTAAAATATAAAAAAATTACATAGTGTATATAAATATTATACACGAAACAAAGTAAATTATTAAAATTATATAATCTTTTGAACCATAATCAATGTATATGGACCAGAACATCTGAACTGAAACAACCATGAAAAATGAAATAGTTGTCACCCAAAACAATGATTTTAAAAATATAATGAAATTATATTTCTTATAAGATGTTATAAATTAGTCATTTTTCATTTAATATTTATTAATATAGTTCCAAAATATATTTTTATATAATCTGTACTTATTATAGAGGAGGGTTGAACCCATATGAATAATGATGGTAAACTATTTCTGTAAGTAACACCTTACATTTTATAGGTTCAAAACACCTATTTATCAATTATAGATTTATTATAAATATATTATCAATCCATATTAAAAAACATAATTCTATACGTAATTGAATATTATCATATTATTAAAAAAAATTAACAATAATTTTTTAAATAACTTGTTTGGTTGATAACTGATTCATTTTTCATGTCTTCTTGGATTTAGTAGTTGTGGTACTTATAATGTGATCATTGTATCATCATATAAATAATGTTAATCATGTACTATGTATCATATTTTATCATTATATATACTTTTATAACTATTAAAATAAATTTTTTATGAACAAATTAATTACCCTACTTCCTGGAGATGGTAATCCATACGTACACATGATGTATGTTACCAATTTTTTATCGATAGAAATAAAATGTGTTAAATAATTATTTTCCATTAATAAATAATTTTTACATGTAAACTAAAATATATATTCATTAGAAATATTTTTATTACCTTCCATGTATATGAAAATAATAATAATCACATGTCTTTGTGGAGGTGGTAGTCTACATGTTTACATTGGTGAAATTATTATTTTCCAATAGATTGGATGGTAAAAAGGTAGAAAAGATATTATAATTAAAGAATAATAATTATTTCATTAAATTCATTTATAATAATTAAACACTTAATAATAACAATCCATGAAATATGTTGATTGAAAATGAATCATATCGCTGCCTGGAGGAAGTGGTCCACATGTAAGAATAAGAGACACTATCATTTCTTATTGGATGGGAAGGAGATGAAATATTTTTCCCTATTTTATAATGACATAATTTCATATTTATGATCCTAGATTCATATTTCTAATATGGATGAACCATATATTAATTAATTAGTAGAAAAATATACTTTTAAAGGTTAGGGTAAGATTATTTTAACTTCATAGAGAGACATACTTTTCCATAAACCTTATGACTTCATAGGATAGTCCCAGGGGAGGAGCAATAGAATTTAATGAATTAAAAAAATATATAAAGGTGTTATGGTAGTAATTTTATGATTACTTGTGAAAAAACATTTTAAATAATGGAGAAGTGGATGATCACTTTTATAATTGATTGAAAGGACACATATAGAATTAATTAGAATAATTAAATATAAAATATATCATAATCATGTTATATGATAAAAAATATGAATAATTTATAAGTTATGGAATGATATGGAATAAATTCCTTCAACATTAATAATTATACTTGATCAGATTACATTTTTAATCATTTTTGTTTATTTCACCCCTTATTATAACTATTAAAACTTATATCTAATAAAATGATTTTTCAGAATTTAAGGGTCATATATTTAATTCAAAGGTTAAAAGTGAATCATAAATGAAACATGGATGAAATTATAATCCATTTACCGTCCCAATTGTCCTCTTTCAAAATTTATTTTATTTATTAATCATTTAATAAAATATTTTTTCAATATAAAATATCATTAATGTATTTTTTTAGAATATTTATTTTATTTGATATCTAAGAAATGAAATTAAAAATGGAATTAGAATCAATTTTTTAACATTCATAAATTATGAATTTATATTATATTCATTGTGTACCATTTTTCATTTAAAAAATATTAATTTTACTATTTTCAATAAAATTACCCCTAACTTTCTACTTCTTTCGCAATCAGTGTATCAAAGTTACGTAAGCATTTATTGTGATTATATCATCATCAAAAATTAAAAATTTATTAATATTAATAAAAATAATTTATTTATTTTTAATTTACCCTTTTTAAATATTTTATAACCTCTTCTATCCCTTTTACCACGTATAATTAAACAAATTTCCATGAACTGACTTGTTGTATTTATCTTTTTCATAAAATAATATAAATTTCATAATAGAATTAATGTGTAAATGGATTTTTATATCTTCATATATAGGATGTATTTATTGTAACATCACTAATAAAATGGATAAAAAAATTTCTTAGGGTGATTTTTACGTCTTCTCTCGTAGTTTTAATACATTTTTACCCTTACTATGGTGACAAATATTTAATATACTTACTATTCATATTGAATGAAAATAAATGGGAAATATTTATCAAATTATAATAACCGTATAGAAAATATTGAATCCATTTTTTAGGATAAAATTTATATAATTGGATAATTTTTTTAAATATAAATGTTTAAAAAACAATTTATATTATAATATATATTAAGCATTAAAATGATCTTATAGAGAAAATAAAATATAATATTGATTCCAATAGAACTATTGTTATTTTAAAAAAAATGGATATTATGTTATATTAAATAAAAATATAAAATATAATTGTACTTTGAACTCAATGAATTTCATGAAAAGTAATCATAGATATACCTAAAATTTATTTTTCATTATTTAATAAACAAATTAGAAAAAATACCCAAATTTCACCAAAATATAATATTGAAATTATGGTAAGAAAAATTATATCCATTCACTCAAATATTGTTTCCAAATGTGTTCAATATTAATTATAACTTATGTATACAAGATGTATGAAATTATATTTTTATTTAAAACATATTTTCGAAATATAAAATGTTTTTACTGAAAATTGGGTTATTTTTTTTTGAATTAATAGAAAAATTTTAATTATATAAAAAACTTGTACATTTTCTTCGAAATTAATTTTTCATATCCATCCCTTTAATTTAATTGTTATATTATAATGGTGATATATGAATAAAAATATTTTTATAATACATATTATCTCAATAAAATCTCTATATAAAATTTTAATAAATCTACTGAGCATTGTATGTTTTAAACTAAAATTTTAGAGTCATGAACTCTACGAATCATAAATAAATTGTGGCCTAAAATTTTTTATCTCAATAATCAATGGTTGAAAATTTAAAAACTCTTTTATTGAATACTGACATAATATTCTAGGATTATAATAATTCCATTAAAAATTGATGGTGGGAAACATAATCATTACAAAAAATTACACATAATAGTGTTCCTAGATAAGGAAAACTATAAATATAAGTAGAAATATATGAATGTATGTGAAAAATAATGTCCAGGGAATAATATATATTGATAGTTAACATGACCAACAGAATTTTAGTGATCATAATAAAAATAATATTTAGTGGATAATGTATACAATCATTTCAATATATATTGAGCTAAGAGGAAATCATTTCATATATAATAAATTTTATAGAGTTGTGGTATTATTTTACTATTATGATTAAGAACATGTTAAAATATAGATAGATTATTTCCTTTCATTTTCTAATCATAGTTTCACCCTATTGTAATCTTCAATAAATATAAAATTTTATATCATATCTTAATCCAGGAAATAAATATTCAAGATGAATTCTCTATGCATTATGAAATAAAATTAGCTTTTCATAGAATGTAAGATACGCGAATAAATGAAAATCCATTCCGTATATCACTGTATTTTTATCAAAAATAAAATTGTTAAAACATGTTACTCAATATGTATCGTTATTTATGTGATTGACTAATACATTAATCTCTAAACCCTCAATAATAAAACACGTAGTTAAACAGAAATAATACCATAAATAGTTTAATGTAAGACTCTTCAAAAATATATCAAACCAAATTCAAAAACAAATAGTTTAATGATTAGATCATGTATTATTTTTTCATGTTCAACATTAAAATTTTTCAACATAATACATAATCTAGATCACAATTTCCAATATAATAAAATATGAATCCAATCATCATATATTCTCATAAAACATTCTATTACTTTACCAAAATAAACTAAAAATTCATATAACCACAATGAAATGGTAATTTCTTCAATAAATTAATTGAATATTATATAGTCAAATTTTTCATAACATAATCATATAATTTTACCTATATAGTGTACTTAAAAAAATTACACCAATCTCTTAGTCACTAAAGAATATTGAAATCCCATTATTATCTAAATGATAAAAAATTTGTTCCAAAAATGTGAAAACATTTAATCCCAATTAACCATATTAACCAAAAAAACATCATTAAAAAATAAGATTATAAATAACAATCAAATTATACACAAAAAATATTATTTCATTCACCATCAAAAAATATTTTCTCTAGAGCAGATACTAAAAAAGGGGATTTATTCGTATTTATACCTCCCAATATATTCTAAATAATGTTGAACTATCACTACATAAAATCCAAATGGGGGAATATAATTCATCAATCATATGACAAATATTAATCTTTTAATCCCATAAAATTTTTTATTTATCATATATAACTATAGAATATCATACAATAAAATATAGATTCTCTTCCCATTCATCGTAATGGTTCATATGAAAAATGTAAAATAACCAAAGAAAATAGCTTGAGAGTGTCTATCAATGTGTTCCGACCTTTTCCACTCATCTTGCACCAAAAATAATCAAGTAATGCCTAATATTATCCTTTCATAATTTTATCCCCTTGGAGTATCTATTCCACAATAACATCCACTTTCCAGTATCAAAACAATGATCATTATTCATGTAAAACAACAAAATCTTCATGATATTACCCAATACATGGAATCACCTTTAAAATAATTAGTAGTTTTCTATTTTGAAATAAATTATTTCCAATATCTAATTACGAAGGGTCTTAATAATCTTCCTCTGATAGAAACCTTAGCACCCCAACTCTAGTAACCTATAGTCAACGGACATCTTAATTAATTAGCATGACATACAAGATATCACATCTCGAAGGATCCAATAATTTATTAGTAATGGGTATCTAGATACAAATACCATTTTCACATGACATATGAAAAACATGAAATACAACTTAAAATTCTAGTGGAAACATATTTATTTATTATACTATATGTGTGGAATCATACAAAGGTAAATTATTGGTATATTAATAAAATAAAAAATGCTTTAGATCATATTCTAAGTAATGGTAAACATATATGATAATGGCCAATGATCATAATTTTCAATAATCTTGAGGGTCTAATAATATAATCATTACTGGAAAAATAAATACCTAATATATCTATGATTTTTAATCATGAGTCAAGGAGTAATGTTTTTTATTAAAATATATAATACAAAGGAGTAGTGAATTTTTAATAATCAATAATGATATGAGAGAAATTTTAATAAGAAAATGTTATAACCTTACTAATTAAAAAAACATATAACAATTTCTATATTCATGTAAAACTATAAAAAGTGTCATTGTGGATAGAGTTCACTTCACATTAAATCAATTACCTATCTGAGATCCACTCCCATGGGTGTCATAGTGGACATAGTCCCTTGGTGAACTAGGATTAATTTATATTAGTTCTTTACTATCTTACATCATGTAATTCATTACCCAATGCATTATAGATATATAAAAGACCAATGAGTAATCGATTATTCTGTAACCACATAGATTCATTTTATAATGGAATATCTTATCCTTAGTTTCTAACATGATCACTCATCATTGGTTTATAATTTCACCACTAATAAACTATTTATAATGTATCCAATAATGTAAAGACCACAACCCTTCTAGCCAAAATTATGGGTTACATTATTATTTTGGTCACTGATACAAGGGATCACATCAGAACATTCTGAAATGTTTACTAGTCATAAAAAACATGAAACATAATTTAATTTCTATATTATATTAGAAAATGTAAAATATAACGAAGTAATTTTTTAGAGAAAACCCCTATTTACTATATAATATCGATTAATATAAATTAGAGTACATTAATTATAATCCTCAGAAAAAGGAAAATAATAATGGTTTATTCTTAAATTCTTAGTAAGGGTATGCATACTATTTAAGTTATTTTGAATATATAAGGAAAAATCAATGTATAATAGAAAATATCCTAAATAAAATTTCATCTAATGAATAACATGAGAATGATGAAAATTATGGTATGAATAACTAATGATCCAATAACTCAATATAAATAGACCATGGATTTCTATAAGGAGATTCAGATATTCTTATATTCTTTATGGATCTTCTAGAAGTAGGGTGGACTCTCTGAGGTGGAAGAGCTGGATGATTGCACCATCCTAAAGGCATCAAACAAAGGTGGTCATACCTCTTTTAAAGATGCGCTCTTATTTAAAATGAGAAGGTGGATGATAGAATGGATTCCATTTCTACTCCCCCAAAGAGAAGGCTGATAATGAACTATTCTAAAGTCCCTCGCGTTGTGTCCTCCCGATCTACTTCTAAGATTTCGGGTAAGTTCAATCTCGATATTCATAAGATCTTCAAATAGAGTAAGACCCACTCTGAGTGGGTTACCGCTGATGATTTTGATTTTGGGAATGATATGTATTAATTAGATCTGTAACCTTTTTTGATGTAGGATGGAAATTCCCTATATTTTACCCCATCTGCATCCCATTTACCTTTTCTTTTATTTTTAATAATTGGTCAGAATCATTGCTTTTGGTTGGTCATGTTGGTATCGTCAAGGCCTCTTCCCAAAATGTCTTACATAAATCCAATATAGTTATCGAAATTGGAACCACCAATTTATTAAGGGGATATATATGGCCACCCCCATTACATAATATGTACAATCCATTTCAAAAATATATTATAGTAATATAATCACATTAAAAATATATATAAACAGTAGAATATGATATGTTAATAAATTCCCCAATCATAATACATCATGTGTAATATAGTGAGTCATATAAAAATTTAATCTCTCAGTAATACTGATTATAATCCATCTGGATAAATAAGTATGATGGAATCATTACCACATATTCCTCAATGGATTGAATAGTAAATTGGGTTTATTACTATTAATGAGTAGAAATACCATAAAAATTATGATTTACTTTTTTTGAGTATTATACAATTTTCACATAGAAAATCACTTATAAAAACATAAAATTTCAAAAATAATATGTACTTTGTTTAAATAAAATTGTATAAATTTAAATGAATATTAAAAAATATGAATGGTCATGATTGTTTGTAATTATTTATATTCTATATAATGTATAAAATTCATTTCATACTACTTTAAAAATATTTTAATGTACCTTATTTGAAGAAAATTAAGGTTCCACACAAAAAATTGTTTATAAATACAAAAATGGGTTAAATGTCCTTTAGTAAATCATTTTAAAAATGTTATAAAAATTACATTTTATTTATAAAATATTTAAATTTTATGAAAAGTTATTTTTTACCATTGATAAATAAAAAGTAAAATGTTATTCAAAAAAATCTTAATAACTTTATGTACATTGGGGGAAAATGGCACAATTAAATGAAAATTTAATGAATAAAAAAAGATGAATAAAATAGTTTTTATTTAACATATAATTATTAAATTATTCCCCCTAGGAAGAATTAACCATAAAAAATAATTTATATTTAAGGGATTGTGATATAAACTCTTTCCACTTAGTTCACAATTTTTTTGAAAGGTTAGGGGGAATTCCACTTAGTTCACATTTGAATTGTAAGCCCCTTGAAAAACATATCTCCAAATAAAAATATAAATAACATGAATATTAAAAATATTAATTGTATAACACATCAGTAGAGAATTATATACAAAATGAAAAATAAAGATATGGTGAATGTGACATATCTCTCATGAAAGTAAAAGTGAGAAGATAAACCCCAACATTAGATCTGATATTATTCATACATGTCTAAACCTCCAGTATAATAAATACATAATTATTGTAAAAATATTTTATAACTATAACAATATATATCATACCATAAATGATTTACATATAACTTTTTGTCACCTTTTTAACAATTGATTATTAAAATCACTATTTCATTTGATAATTGTGTCGTTTTTAATGTGTGTTGTGGTTTAGTAGATTTGGTCATCATAATTTGAACATGAATCCATAATCTATGTAATGATAACCCAAATGTAAATATAAGATATATTTATTATATAATTATTTACAATACTAAATAAATTTTACATCTAGAGAAATGAGTTAAACTGTTCATGTAGATGGTAGGTCAAATCTATGCATGAAAACATTTTTCATTTTTAAAGTATTGAATGAATGATAGGTGAATAATATTTAAAATTTATAGAATAATTCTCATGTAATATATATCATATACATTCATTAAATCATTACATATTATCATCAATGTGATGATAAAATCAAAAAATGTAGTATATCAGTTCATAGAGGCGGTAGTCCACATGTACGCACAAGAAACATTATCATTATCCCATTTATTTTATGTTATTAAGGAATATTTTATATTATAATAATAATATTTTAAATATTTTATAAAAATTACATATATACATTAAATCCATTGTAACACCCCAAGATTTTATAGTGTGTTATTTCTTCAAAATAATTCAATAACTTGCACTACACAGAACACCGAGTTCAATCACACCATGACTTACAAAAAAAAATCCATTCAAAAGAGGTTATGAATAGTATTATCTAAATTTTAAACTTTATATAATCCTTATAATTTTAGAATCCATATTATGAGTTTCTTAGATATAATGCAAGAACAAATTCATTTTCAGTATTGCACTTTTATCAACTTTTAATAGTGAACCCTTTTTAAATACAATATTTTAAACTTTTTGACTAAATGGGGACATCAAAAATTTAAAATGAAACATCCCAAGCTTCCACGGTACACTTTCTTTGAATAACACAGTAGCGTGTGTTGTACGCAACCTTGAGTTTTAACACACACCACAACCAATCAAACTAGCCGTTATGAATAGTAATACCTACTTTTTAAAATTATATATATTTTATATTTGAAAATGGACTTCATTTTTGGATTCGTAATATCGAATTTAGCCTAAGGTGAAATTTTGGTACATTTCGGATAACTTTCATATTTTGATGAATAGTGAAAAATTACTAAATTTTAATTAAAAACAACTTTTTTAATCAAAATAATTAATAGTGATAAATTATGAATTTGAGTGGTTTTAAAGTATATTTAGAATATATTTTTACCATTTAATATAATGTTGGTCATTGGACATAATTTTACAATTAAACCGAACATAAACAAGTGTCAATCTTTTGATAGTTATTATCTCTTAAAAACACGCTTTTTGTTTTGACAGCGGGAATTAATTTTAAATTAATTTCTGCCACTTCTGTGTTTTGAATTTAGGAAAATGGATTCCATATTTGGAATCAGGATGTTCAAATTTTGTAAATAGGTAACTTTTATTTTTAGACATTTTGAATAATTACTGCGGTAAATATTTTATTTACCATGGTTAAGGGTAAATCCGGTAAATAAGGGTTAAAAAAATAATATTATAATAATAATAAATTACCCTAAAACGTGTCTTAACCCTATTGGTTGATACATGGTCGACCATGGGAATCTTTGGGTCTATTTTGGGACCCCATGGATCCACTTGTAAGTGATAATGACACTTTATTTTAATTAAGTTAAAATGAATACAAAAATGACACAAGCATATATCTTTTAGAAAAACAATTGTTACATAGGGTAATATTTGTTGGATTTTAGATTATAAATATTCATTAGAAAGATAAAAAGATTTCATACATAATGATATTTTATTTATAATTTTTAGACATTAAATAATTTATTTTATTTATGACACAATGATGATGCAGTAATTACTATAATAGTGAAAAATTAAAATAATTGATATTATAAATACCAAAATAAATATAATATGAAACTTTTAATGAATTAGACTAATTTTCTAGGATAATATGATATATTAGGATTGATTTAATTGACTTTGTTCGAAGTAATCAAACTGTTATGAGTTTCACAAAAATCAACTATTGAATAGTGTCAAAATTGACATAAAAGAGTTCTTAAAACAAATATTATATTATTAATTGATATTAAATTCCTAAAAATCTAAGGTTCGGCCAAGAGACTTATATCAGGATAGGTTCATCATTAATGTACCTCTTGGGGGTCTCTTGGATGTATATAGTAAGTTTATTAACCATATTATATAAAACTACAAAGAGACATTGTAAAAGTGAAACTAATTAACTTAGAGTTAATACTTAAAGATAAGGTTAATATAAGTACCAAAACCTGTCTAACTTCTATTGGTTGAGTTGTTTTCGACCAATACCCACCTTAAAATTTAAATAATCAACTTTGGAACCATTAGAAACCGAATATGAATTTATTATAAATTAATATTTCTAGCTTTTCCAAAGGTGCCCCTCACCCCTCTTATAAAAGGGCACTCCTCCTTCTCATTTATTCACACCTCTAAATCCTTTTGGTTCGGCCAAACTCTGCCCAAATACTCTCCCAACATCCCTAAATACAACCTAGAGGCCCTAGTTTGATCATAAAGCCAACCTAAGGAGCCCTTTTGATCAAATCAAAAGGAAGAACCTGAAGAAGAGGTAATGATTTCACCACCCTTCTCCAAGTTCATTTCTTCTTCCACTTCTTCTTCCTTTGTTCTTATCATTATAAAATAATAACTCTAGTATCTCACATATACTGTGATGTTATTATAAATATGTTACAACCATATTCAGTATTCTATCCACCCTTTGAATAACATGTCACCATACGTGCGTACGTACGGACTACCGTCTCCACGTCGTGGTGTAATTGTTATTCAATATAATATTATTTGGATGGGTATAATAATGATGTTTAACTCATGTAAATAATAAATATAACATGTTAATGATTCTGTATATATGATATACCATCCATTTATATATTATTTTAATATCAAAAGAATGATATTGTCGCTCGTGCGTACGTACGGACTACCGTCTCCACGAACGCGATGAGATTCATTCTCCATCGTATCCATTCAAGTATAATTATCATTTGGTGATTTAAAAATGATGTTTAAGGAATAGATATCATTATGGATATGAATAAGATACAACAACCATGGCTTATGTAACAAAACATATAAAAGAAAATGAGTAAGTTAGCTCCCGAAACGACGATAATTCTAAGATATTATTAACAAATCAATGTTAAAAGATCATATATGATATCATATTAATATATATGATTCTTGTATAATTTAATAACAACTATTTCACCATTATACAGGAGGTTAACCTACCCCAACCGAGGAAAAGTACAAGGTAAGGGTTATTTCACAATCTCTTCATTATCCGAGGTTGTTTATACGCAATAATCTACTGGGATATCTTTATCATCCACATCCATGTTTCTTAAAAATGTATTTCAAAACATTTTTACTATTTACAAGAATATGGGTTAAAGTCATTTATACCCTTGTTTGACTTTTTATAAGAGGTTTATAAAGGAATCTTTCCGTCGTTTTCGAAACAAGGTCCTTTTTAACCTTTTCGACAGAATTGAGGTAAGAATGTTTTTTTAACTTATACGGCGGGTGCGGTTATTTTACGCCGTTATAAAATCTTCAAAGCTTTCCTTACAAGCTTATAAGAATATTTTCAAAGAAAATTTTTTATTTTATATGGATCTTAAATGATTTCAAAATAAAAGGAGATATTTCTTTAAAAAGAATTTTGATTTCATCTACGTCAACATCCTTTGATGGATTTTAAGATTATTTGAAGTTGATTTATTATGATACAAAACTTCTATATTGTATTGAAGGTTTTGTGATATGTTTGACTATGGATGTGCTATTTTTATACCATTCATAGTTTATGGTGAAATTATTGACATTTCATATGCTAGATTTAATACGAATGTTTATGTTATGTTTAAACCTTTTCATATGGGAATGCATTGGACTTAATAAGTGACGGGTGGAGCCCGCTATAGCTCCTCGATGCATCGGTAGGTCTAATGAGACAAACTAGTGTCTTGGAAAAAGGCCTTGACAAAATCTTATTTGTAGTCTTGGAACGAGGCCTTGGCTATGTGGTTATGATAGTCTGGCATTATGCATTCCAACATTATGAAAGTGGTTATTGATTTTTTCATGTGATTATTCGATTAGTAGAATATCCATGTGAATAAGTAAATGGCATTATTTCATTTTATTTATGCCATACCATGTTGAAAGTTCATATTTTAAAGGCTTTTGTTTAGTTATACATTGCCTTAAATGTTTATTCTTATTTATGAAAGTTTCCGCTATATTGTTATCCTTACTGGGCATTTGAGCTCACCCCTTTTCTATGTTTTATTTTTCCCAGGAAGTGAAGAAGTAAATTATGAATGACCTGCAGGGATATTATGTGGGGATATGAGTGTGGATTATGGAGACATTATGTTGTTGTAGTAGTTTTTCATTTTATGATGTAATGTAAAACCTATGAATATATCTAGTGTTTCCAAGGCTACTAAACCAATCGGTCTTTCGAGATTTGATCTTTCTTGTGATCATGCAAATGTTATGTAATAATGCACCGACTCTGGGTAACTGGGGTCGGGGCGTTACAGTTGGTATCAGAGGAAGTTTAGTACAAACCACGGAAGCTAGATTTAGATAAACTCTGATTAGAGCACGTAGACCTAAGATGAACTTTGAGGATTAGTATAGAAGAACTTCCTATAATTTTGGTATTGTCGAGATTTTGTGAGTTTTCCGAGAAATACATCCCTTTCTGGATACGAGCAGGTAGAGGCGGCTCTGGCACAGATGTACCTAGGGGTAAAACCCGAAAACACCGCTTTGAGCTAGACTCGAACGGGAACTGGTGCACGACAACGGGCCTTGCTGCACTCTTGGTTACGACACTCCTGGGGGATATGCTTAGGATAACTCTCATTTTCTTTACAAATCATTATGAAGGGTTTATGAGTATATACTTCCACAAAGAAAACATTTTAATGATTATGGATTATATCCATAAATAGTTCAATTTATGTTAAGTGTTTTATAACTATGGGATTATGTATTTTGATTCATAAACTGATCTAGTGTATGCCATTGTTTAGAAATGGCGCCCAGTAGAAGGAATGAGACCTCCAGAAATGCACATGATCCAAAGAGAAGGAAGGATCATATCTTTCCTGGTCTTAAGATAGAATTTATAAGAGAAATAGTCTCCCATGTATTATCATCATATGAAGAAATAATATCATGTGTTGATAAGATAAAGAGTTTACTGAGTCCTATGGCTTTGAAGGGAAGCAAGAGAAGAAAAGGATAGAAGAGAGAAAGATGGATAAAGGGAAGAGGGAAAAGAAGAATTTTCCCATATGTGGTAACTGTGGAAAGAAACACCCTGGAACTTGCCTGAAAGGAATGGGAGTTTGTTATAAGTGTGGAGGAAAAGGGCACAAAGTATGTGACTGCAAGGGTAAGAAAATGGTTTCAAATGTACAATGCTTCATTTGCAAGGAGTTTGGACACTATGCAAACCTATGTCCCAGTCATCAGACTATGCCTCAAATGATGTTATTGGATAATAATCATGTTATGATACTACCATAGATGAAGAGGAATGATTAGAGTTCTTATGTTGATTATGTCAATTGAGTGTTGTATCAACAATGTACTTGTTACAATAATCATGGAGTATATAAGGATTGTACTGCAGTACTATTTCATTAAGGACTTGAGATGGTGTGGAACAAAGAAAAGTGACTCAGTAGCAGGTTAAATGTTTGGAAAATATATGGTTGAGAGAAAGATAAACCATAATATGGTTCAGATACCGAGGTGGTGATTTTAGAATAATACATGATTGATTTGGATAAATTATATTGGATATTATTGACTACCTTGAAGCTGATTAATGATTTGTATATTCCATCATTTTTGGGGTTTAAAACATTTTTGGATTAATGAAGTATATCCAGCATTCTATATGGAATAAGGGAGCATGAATGTAATCAATAAGGAATATGGTAAAACATGATGAAGGTATTCATATGCTATTACGGGGTAAAAAGGTTCTACATTATGTTTACCTTCCTTATAAATGTAGGACTGTGAGTTTGGACAGAATTATTTTGGATAGTTCTAGTTTGGATTATTTTGGATTGCCATAAAAGGACAACCCGGAGGTCGGGTGGCAACCCGTCGCGTCCGGAAAGGCTGCGAGACTTGAACCCACAACCGAAGGGTGACAAGGGTGTATCACCTACCACTATCCCACGAGATGTCCTGGATTAAATAAAGTAGTTTTTTAAAAGATCTGGTAGATGAATTATAAATTCGTTTATTTTGGAACCCTCTATGAATAGTATAAATAGAATTTTTTTTACGAGTGAATGATGAGTTTTGGAAGAAATTTATTAATGGATAAAACTCTAATTATAAATTATGTATATCTCCATATGATCTTAGCCAATCTCATAAAAAATTCCTCAATATTAAGAAAAGCAAATTAGAACAAAAATGTTTTCCTAGATGGTACCTTAAATCATCACTAATTTATGGCTTTGGGATTGTTGGCCTTTTCATAGCCATGTTATCTACCACTCTCCATCAGGTAATTGATGGTTAGATTTTTCTTCCATATCCATATTTTCTTACATGGAACCCTAGAATGTGTTATTTTCGGTAATCTTCATACTTTCGACTCTTTATTTTAAATAGAGGCCTCGTTAATTCATTTTTCGATGTGGGATTTCAACTAAGATATTTTGAAACGTCAAAAATGTGTTATCCCAATACCCTATATTTTGTTGATCCGATGGTACTTCAAATCATCATAGATTGATGAGTTTAAGGACCTCAATTATACACTTGTTTGTGATTGATGACCTCAATCACTACCTATAAATATTTACGTTTTTCCTCCGATTATATGTCTCTAATTCCCACCAATGTTCTCCTAATCGAGATCATAATTTGGTGGTGACCCTTTCATTTCTCTTTTCCTCATATTAAGAATAAATTTTAGTAACCCAATTTCCGATGTGGGTTTTCCCATAAAGATATTTTTTATTTTCAACCTTTTATTTTCGAAGAACAATTTCAAATTGCGAGGACGCGATTTATTGAATGAGGGGAGAATGTAACACCCCAAGATTTCATAGTGTGTTATTTCTTCAAAATAATTCAATAACTTGCACTACACACAACACCGAGTTCAATCACACCATGACTTACAAACAAAAATCCATTCAAAAGAGGTTATGAATAGTATTATCTAAATTTTAAACTTTATATAATCCTTATAATTTTAGAATCCATATTATGAGTTTCTTAGATATAATGCAAGAACATATTCATTTTCAGTATTGCTCTTTTATCAACTTTTAATAGTGAACCCTTTTTAAATACAATATTTTAAACTTTTTGACTAAATGGGGACATCAAAAATTTAAAATGAAACATCCCAAGCTTCCACGGTACACTTTCTTTGAATAATACAGTAGCGTGTGTTGTACGCAACCTTGAGTTTTAACACACACCACAACCAATCAAACTAGCCGTTATGAATAGTAATACCTAATTTTTAAAATTATATATATTTTATATTTGAAAATGGACTTCATTTTTGGATTCGGAATATCAAATTTAGCCTATGGTGAAATTTTGGTACATTTCGGATAACTTTCATATTTTGATGAATAGTGAAAAATTACTAAATTTTAATTAAAAACTACTTTTTTAATCAAAATAATTAATAATGATAAATTATGAATTTGAGTGGTTTTAAAGTATATTTAGAATATATTTTTACCATTTAATATAATTTTGGTCATTGGACATAATTTTACAATTAAACCGAACATAAATAAGTGTCAATCTTTTGATAGTTATTATCTCTTAAAAACACGCTTTTTGTTTTGACAGCGGGAATTAATTTTAAATTAATTTCTGCCACTTCTGTGTTTTGAATTTAGGAAAATGGATTCCATATTTGGAATCAGGATGTTCAAATTTTGTAAATAGGTAACTTATATTTTTAGACATTTTGAATAATTACTGCGGTAAATATTTTATTTACCGTGGTTAAGGGTAAATCCGGTAAATAAGGGTTAAAAAAATAATATTATAATAATACTAAATTACCCTAAAACGTGTCTTAACCCTATTGGTTGATACATGGTCGACCATGGGAATCTTTGGGTCTATTTTGGGACCCCATGGATCCACTTGTAAGTGATAATGACACTTTATTTTAATTAAGTTAAAATGAATACAAAAATGACACAAGCATATATCTCTTAGAAAAACAATTGTTACATAGGGTTATATATGTTGGATTTTAGATTATAAATATTCATTAGAAATCTAAAAAGATTTCCTACATAATGATATTTTATTTATAATTTTTAGACATTAAATAATTTATTTTATTTATGACACAATGATGATGCAGTAATTACTATAATAGTGAAAAATTAAAATAATTGATATTATAAATACCAAAATAAATATAATATGAAACTTTTAATGAATTAAAATAATTTTATAGGATAATAAGATATATTAGGATTGATTTAATTGACTTTTTTCGAAGTAATCAATCTGTTATGAGTTTCACAAAAATGAACTATGGAATAGTGTCAAAATTGACATAAAAGAGTTCTTAAAACAAATATTATATTATTAATTGATATTAAATTCCTAAAAATCTAAGTATCGGCCAGGAGACTTATATCATGATAGGTTCATCATTAATGTACCACTTGGGGGTCTCTTGGATGTATATAGTAAGTTTATTAACCATATTATATAAAACTACAAAGAGACATTGTAAAAGTGAAACTAATTAACTTAGAGTTAATACTTAAAGATAAGGTTAATATAAGTACCAAAACCTGTCTAACTTATATTGGTTGAGTTGTTTTCGACCTATCCCCACATTAAAATTTAAATAATCAACTTTGGAGCCATTAGAAACCGAATATGAATTTATTATAAATTAATATTTCTAGCTTTTCCAAAGGTGCCCCTCACCCCTCTTATAAAAGGGCACTCCTCCTTCTCATTTATTCACATCTCTAAAGCCTTTTGGTTCGGCCAAACTCTGACCAAATACTCTCCCAACATCCCTCACTACAACCTAGAGGCCTTAGTTTGATCATAAAGCCATCCTAAGGAGCCCTTTTGATCAAATCAAAAGGAAGAACCCGAAGAAGAGGTAATGATTTCACCACCCTTCTCCAAGTTCATTTCTTCTTCCACTTCTTCTTCCTTTGTTCTTACCATTATAAAATAATAACTCCAGTATCTCACATATACTGTGATGTTATTATAAATATGGTACAACCATATTCAGTATTCTATCCACCCTTTGAATAACATGTCACCATACGTGCGTACGTACGGACTACCGTCTCCACGTCGTGGTGTAATTGTTATTCAATATAATATTATTTGGATGGGTATAATAATGATGTTTAACTCATGTAAATAATAAATATAACATGTTAATGATTCTGTATATATGATATACCATCCATTTATATATTATTTTAATATCAAAAGAATGATATTGTCGCTCGTGCGTACGTACGGACTACCGTCTCCACGAACGCGATGAGATTCATTCTCCATCGTATCCATTCAAGTATAATTATCATTTGATGATTTAAAAATGATGTTTAAGGACTAGATATCAATCTGGATATGAATAAGATACAACAACCATGGCTTATGTAACAAAACATATAAAAGAAAATGAGTAAGTTAACTCCCGAATCGACGATAATTCTAAGATATTATTAACAAATCAATGTTAAAAGATCATATATGATATCATATTAATATATATGATTCTTGTATAATTTAATAACAACTATTTCACCATTATACAGGAGGTTATCCTACCCCAACCAAGGAAAAGTACAATGTAAGGGTTATTTCACAATCTCTTCATTATCCGAGGTTGTTTATACGTAATAATCTACTGGGATATCTTTATCATCCACATCCATGTTTCTTAAAAATGTATTTCAAAACATTTTTACTATTTACAAGAATATGGGTTAAAGTCATTTATACCCTTGTTTGACTTTTTATAAGAGGTTTATAAAGGAATCTTTCTGTCGTTTTCGAAACAAGGTCCTTTTTAACCTTTTCGACAGAATTGAGGTAAGAATGTTTTTTTAACTTATACGGCGGGTGCCGTTATTTTACGCCGTTATAAAATCTTCAAAGCTTTCCTTACAAGCTTATAAGAATATTTTCAAAGAAAATGTTTTATTTTATATGGATCTTAAATGATTTCAAAATAAAAGGAGATATTTCTTTGAAAAGAATTTTGATTTCATCTACGTCAACATCCTTTGATGGATTTTAAGATTATTTGAAGTTGATTTATTATGATACAAAACTTCTATATTGTATTGAAGGTTTTGTGATATGTTTGACTATGGATGTGCTATTTTTATACCATTCATAGTTTATGGTGAAATTATTGACATTTCGTATGCTAGATTTAATACGAATGTTTATGTTATGTTTAAACCTTTTCATATGGGAATGCATTGGACTTAATAAGTGACGGGTGGAGCCCGCTATAGCTCCTCGATGCATCGGTAGGTCTCATGAGACAAACTAGTGTCTTGGCACAAGGCCTTGACAAAATCTTATTTGTAGTCTTGGCACGAGGCCTTGGATATGTGGTTATGATAGTCTGGCATTATGCATTCCAACATTATGAAAGTGGTTATTGATTTTTGCATGTGATTATTCGATTAGTAGAATATCCATGTGAATAAGTAAATGGCATTATTTCATTTTATTTATTCCATACCATGTTGAATGTTCATATTTAAAAGGCTTTTGTTTAGTTATACATTGCCTTAAATGTTTATTCTTATTTATGAAAGTTTCCGCTATATTGTTATCCTTACTGGGAATTTGAGCTCACCCCTTTTCTATGTTTTATTTTTCCCAGGAAGTGAAGAAGTAAATTATGAATGACCTGCAGGGATATTATGTGGGGATATGAGTGTGGATTATGGAGACATTATGTTGTTGTAGTAGTTTTTCATTTTATGATGTAATGAAAAACCTATGAATATATCTAGTGTTTCCAAGGCTACTAAACCAATCGGTCTTTCGAGATTTGATCTTTCTTGTGATCATGCCAATGTTATGTAATAATGCACCGACTCTGGGTAACTGGGGTCGGGGCGTTACATCCATTATTATAACCCTATGTGAGTGTTGGTGATGGAAAATGAATTACATTAATTCGTGAGGAGACAGTCCACTATATGCAGGGTGGATGGATTTATTTTCCATTTATGGATATGGGGATTGACATAGGTTATCCCATTAACATAATTATTTCTCACTATAGATAATATATAGGTGTTATTATTTTATTATTGTAGAGTAATATTTTAAGTGGGTAGATGAATTAAGAGAATGATGATTCATAGTTAAGAACTATACCTCTTTTTTAGAATCTATTTAAGTTAATAAGTAAGTCCTTAATATAATTTTTTTCTTTACCAAATAATTTAATTTAGGAATTTTGGTGTCATTTATAAAATGGATGTCGTATTAGTTTGGTAGAACCCATGGGCTTTGTAATTGAGATGAGGGGATGAGAGGGGTGACATTTTAAAATTAGTGGATCTCACAGACATTGAATTTTTCAAAAGAATATATTATACCCAAATTATACACTTACTAAAAGGATAAAAAAGCACATTATTTAATCAAATAGGAAACATATTCAAAATATGGGTTTAAAACATGAACATTAAAAATTTGTTTCGATATTATATCCATTGTCTTCTTAGTTTAACACCTCTTGATAAACGCATTTTATCCGTAATAAAATTAATTAATATTGTTGTGCCCAAGTGATTTCATTTGTTGTCAATAACATGTCACTATGTGTGAACTGATGAAGTAGAGCTTTAAGACTGATGGTTGGAGATGCATCATTACCTTTGACTATAGATGAGCTGTTCTTAAGTTCCAAGAACTTGTATCAAGAGGATACAATGTTACAACATTGTTAGAAGACAATGAATTGTCTTCACAATGCATGAGAAGTGAATGGAGAACCATCCCCAACTATTGAGTGGATGATGTGGTTTAATGAAGTCCATGCACTATCATTTAGTGCATGTGAATTTGAAGAAGATCCAATTTGATCCTTGATTAGATCAACAAAGCACATTGAAGAATTAATTAACTCAAGTGAATCGGTTGAAGAAGAAGTCCCTCCTAAGTGAAGAATACAAATTGATGAGGAGATTAGGAATTATGATGAAGAAGAATGGAGGATTTGTAGTGAAAAGGTGGAGAATATGTGTTAGAAGAGAAGAGGTGATTGGCATTTGGCATGTTGTATTTGGTTACTTCGTTTTTATACAATGTACCTTGTACATACATAAGCAAAAAATAAGCCAGCCCAAGAGGAGGTTGGGCCGTGTATAAGCCTCGGGCCACGCAGGGGATCAGGCCTGTGCAGCATGGGCGTCAGGATGTGTGCCCGAGGAAGCATAGTGGGCGCCAGTGGCGCGCCCGAGTGGCAGGGGTGGGCGCAAGAGCGCGCCCTCAGAGAGAACACGGTGCAGGGCGGCACCGTGGAGGGGGAAGTTCAATTGTGGGTTAGCCGGGAGCAGATAGTTGTTAAACCGCGGAAAATTCACTCGCCATTTCGATATGGGATGCATAATTTTTACCGAGGATCTAATCGTGGCCTTCCAAGCGATCGCGCGG
This sequence comes from Viscum album, assembly GCA_963277665.1. Classification (NCBI taxonomy): domain Eukaryota; kingdom Viridiplantae; phylum Streptophyta; class Magnoliopsida; order Santalales; family Viscaceae; genus Viscum; species Viscum album. Next base: position 1,047,030,638 of record OY728141.1, on the reverse strand, counting down.
CTGATCTGCGCCACTCATCTCATCTGCCACGACACGATCTAATCACAGCCATTGGAGATCATTTATTCGCCGATCCAACGGCTGCGGGCACCGTCTTCAACCTCGCGATGAGCCGAGCCTCCCCGAGTGCCTTCGTCGAACCAGTGACCTCCCGCACGACGGAGATGAAGCTTCCGACCACCACTAATCATGCTGTAGCCACCTTTGTGATCGTCTCGACATACTGATCACATGCATGCATTAAAATGTTGCATGCATGCATCGAGAAAGAATTTCGAAGTTTGGCCGAAGCAAACCGAAGGTGCGAGGCCATGTATTCAGGCTCAAAGTCTTTAATAGTGGCATGCATACGTTTCCATGTGCATGCACGAGTATAAGGCCGAATAAAGGAAGATGTCCTCGTGAAACAGAAAAGAAATAAAAACCTGATTTGCGGATCGCGTTTAATGATTTTCAAAGAACCGAAAATCTTGGGGATTCAATGTTGTATCACGCGGATGGGACGAGGCTATCATCGCCTATAAAAGGAGCACCCGAGGCACTTGAAAGTTGGTTGTTGATCCTTTGTGAAGAAGTCCCACAATGATCTAAAGCTACGCGAAGTACCTCCGCGCAACCTCTTGCGCGACTGAGTATCCCGATGCCACCCGAGGCCCTGAGGAAGTCCCCTGCGTGCACCCCTTGCGTGACGGGAAGAGGTCAGGCCGCGAGCACTTGCACCCCCATGGTTGGTGCACCCTTGCACACTGACTTGTCCATAGTGACTTGCATGGATGTTGGAGATGAAGTTGGCCGGACCCCTTGCGCGCCTTCCTTTGAGACAAGGAGTTCGGGTTGTGAAGTGTATAACGCACCACTTGTGTGTGTGTGAAGTGGAGAACCAGAGACTTGCAATTTGTGTGGGCAATTGAAGAGGAGACTGAGGATTGGTTGAGCATGTTCAAAGAAGCAACATGAACTAGCATGTGCACAAGTGATCAAATATTGTTAAGAAGAAGAGGAGTACACACTTAAGTGTATAAATGCCAAAGAACTGATCATTCTAAGTGATTGGTTTTGGTGAGCAAGACCAACGGGATCTTTTGAAGACTGTTGAAGCTACTTGATGTTTTGAAGAACACCTTTGAAGAAGTGAAGTGGAGCCATGATGAAGATGATGCTGTGGAGTTGGGGGTTTAACCAACTTGTAATAGGGTGGTATAACCAATTATTGTGTAAACATCTCCTGGAATAGTGAAGAATCCGTGTTGGGGAGTGCAACCAACACGGCAAGGAGTAGGCCTTTGTACCGAACCTTGTAAATCTCTGTGTTCTGAGATTTCATTATCATTGCACCATCAAAAGAGTATATATGGGCCTTAACCAGCCACAGAGGTTGAATTGATCATTCAAAGAGAACAATTCTTAAATAAAGTTATCACTGATTCACCCCTCCACTCTCAGTGATCACAGCTGATCCAGGCATTTCAAGTGGTATTAGAGGGAGGTTCCCTCTATTAGGATCTACTTCTGAGAAAATGGACAATCTAAATTCTGTTAATAGTAGGGGTGTCCCTACATTCGATGGAATGAATTATCACAGCTGGAAAAATCGGATGTTACCCTACCTTCTATCTCTCGGCCTTGAAGTTTGAGATGCAGCCTTATTTGGATTCCCTCCTCTTGCTAATGAAGCTGCTATGACACTGGATGAGAAAAGAAATATGGAAGTTGATGGTAAATCTCAGAATGCCATTCTTATGTCACTCTGAGAATAGGTATACACAAAAGTCATGTGACTCAAGAATTCTAAAGAAATTTGGGACAAATTGGAAAGTAGTTATGAAGGCAACATGAAAGTCAAGGAAGCCAAATTACAAATTTGGAGAAGCAAGATTGAAGATGTCAAGATGGGATAAGAAGAAAATATTGATGATTATTTCACAAGAGTCAATGAAATTTTCAGTAACATTCGGGGCTTTGGAGATAAGTTGGAGGACTCCACTATTGTTAAAAAACTAATGAGAAATTTTCCTGACAGGTTTGACCCCAAAGTCTCAGCATTAGAAGACAGAGATGATCTCTCTCTTGATGAACTACACAACATTCTCCTTGCATATGAAATGAGGAAGATCCCAGTATTCAAGAAGTAGATCAAGGATGAGATGGATTTTGAGGCCATGAGATAACTCAAGATAAAAGAAGACGAAGTCTTAGAATCAAGTGAATCTGACAATGAAGAAAAGGATGAAGACTTCAACAAAATTATTTCTCTTTTATCAAAAACTTTTGGAAAAGATAAATTCAAGGGAAAAGGGAAATTACCACCAAGGTGTTTCAATTGCAATAACATCAGACACTTTGCTGTCAACTGTCCCAAGAAAAGATTTAGTGCTCCAGAAGTTGAAGAAGAAAAATTACAAAAGAAGAAATGGAGTAGAAACCCAAGATAAGGAAGGAAATTTGGTTTGAGAAAGAAAAGGTTCATTCCAGGTGAAAGAAGAAGCTATGTGAGCAAATAAGAAGAATCAGACTTCACATCATCCAGTCAATCAGAAGAAGAAACAAATTTTATGGCTCATGTGGAAAAAGGGTTTGATACCTGCAGCAGTGAAGATGATGAAAGTGAACTAACAGAGCTTGAACATATGTTGAAAGATGAATTATAGGCTTTCCTTGAACAAAACAACAAGCTCAAGAAAGAAAAGAAACTATTATAAAAGGAAATCAAAAGGATGACTGAGGAGTTGGGAGTGTGTATCAAGAAAGAGACCATGTACATTGATAAAATCAAGAGACACAAACTAATGACAGCTGATCTGGATAAGATAGCAAAGGATATTGAAGAGAAACTTCACCTCAAAGAAGATGAGAAATCAGTGACACATTCCAAGTGTATTGAAGCACATAATAGCTTGACAAAGATGAGAGAAGACTTCAACAAGGCTGTTGCGGTCAAGGAAGAATCATCTCATGTTGGTTCTCAGAGGTAAGTCAATTTACCACTAAGTAAATCTCAAAAAAATCTGTTATCTCTAACAATGCAGGTCCAAAGATGAAATTGAGACAAACAGGGAATACAAAAACTAGTGAAAACTCATCTTTAATGGAAGAAAGGAAATCTCCAGGAAGGACTTCTCAAATTTTGGACAGGAAATTACAACACGACTCTTATCAGTAGAGAAGGTCAAGGTTTAGAGGCTACTGCTGGTGTTGTGATGTGTTTGGACACAAGGCCTATACATGCTGGTATAACATGTCTCTTCCAAGTATGAGGCATGATTCAAGGGGGAGATATCCTGAAACCCAGAGTATATTACAGAAAGCATCAAAACTTCCAATTCAGAACAAATCTGACTCCCTGGGTGAAGCTTGTGGAAGATGTGACCAACATGGTCATAGATCTGATAAATGTATAACTACTCTTCCAGAACAAAGAGTTAAAGACATGAAAGGAAAAGGCATCCGGGAACCCAATGAAGAAATCACATGCTTCACTGAAGTTTCTCTAAAATCCAACAGTAAAACCAAGTCATGGATTCTTGATAGTGGATGCTCATCACATATGACTGGTGATACAAAAATTCTAAGCAACATAGAAAGTCAAGAGGGAGGAACCGTGATGTTTGGAAATGATTGTTCTTTGAAAATCAAGGGAGTTGGAAAGGCTATGATTGAAACAAAAAATCTAAAATCCAATGATGTGTTGTTTGTTGAAGGATTAAAGCACAACCCACTGAGTGTAAGCCAATTATGTGATGATGGACATGAGGTGTTATTCCAGAAGGATTCAGGCATCATCAAGAGCTCAAAGGATGGAAAAATCATCACTCAAGGAAGAAGAACAACTGGAAACCTATTTCAAATTGGTGAGTCCATCAATTCTTGTTATCTTAGTTATAAAGATGAAAATAATCTCTGGCACAGAAGACTTGGCCATCTGGGTCAAAGAAGTATGAGTAAAATTCTTAAGTACAATATTGTACGAGATCTACCGAAAATAAATAGAGAAATAGATGCAATTTGTGACACATGTCAGAAGGGAAAACTGACCCATAGTTCACACAAAGGAGTAGATATCATGTCTACTGGGCCTCTTGAACTCATTCATACAGACATATGTGGATCTATGAGACAAAAGTCTACAAGAGGATATCTCTATTTTATAACCTTCATTGATGATTACACTCGGATTTCCAACGTCATGTTCATGAAACACAAGTCAGAAGCAATCATGATGTTCAAAAATTTCAGGAGGCAGGCTGAGAAAGAACTTGGAATCTGTATCAAGAATGTGAGATCAGATAATGGAAAATAATAAACTTGTGATGATTTTGAAATCTATTTGGTCAAGCATGGAATCAAGAATCAATAAGTTAAACCATATACTCCATAACAAAATGGAGTGGCTAAAAGGAAGAATCAAAGCATAGTCAAAATGGGGAGGACAATGTTAGCTGAGCACAATATCTCTAAGTTTTTCTGCAGAGAAGTAGTATGCACAGCTATACACATACAAAATAGATGTCTCCTGAGACTAGAAACACAATCGACAGCATATGAAATGTGGTTTAACAGAAAACCAACTGTTAAGTACTTCAGAGTCTTTGGCAGTCTGTGCATCATCAAGATTAAAAACATTAATCTGGGAATGTTTGAGGAAAAAGCAGAAGAAGGAATCTTCATGGGATACCTACCTGATGGAAAAGGCTACAGATGCTGGAATAAGAGGTTGAACAAAATGATTGACTGTAGTGATGTCATAATAATTGAAAACAACACCAAACCATACACTATGGATAATAATGACTCAATGAATGACACAACCTTGGAACAAAAGAATGAGGAATTAACTGAGCCAACATCAACTGCTGGTGAGATAAACTCTGAACACACCAGTGATAAAGAGGTAGGTAATGAAGATGGAAGAAGGAGATACAATAAATTAAAGAAACATTTCTATACAGAAAATGTCCTTAGTAACCCACAGTCCTCAGTAAAAACTAGGAGAAGATTGAGGTTGGAAGACCACACTGCATTGGTTTCTCATGTGGAACCTCACACAGTGGCTGAAGTAATTGAACATGAGGAATGGATACAAGCTATGCATGAGGAACTCTCTCAAATAGAAAATAACTCCACTTGGGATATTGTGCCAAGGCCCAAAAATAATAATGTAATTGGGACAAAGTGGGTTTTCAGAAACAAACTCAATGAGAAAGGAAAAGTTTCAAGAAATAAGGCCAGACTTTTATGCAATGGGAATTCAAAAATGGAAGGAATCGAATTTGAAGAATCTTTTGTACCAATTGCAAGACTGGAGACAATCAAAATGTTATTAGCAGTTGCTGCACACAAGCAGTACAAGGTCTATCAGATGGATGTGAAATCTGCATTCCTAAATGGAGATCTTGAAGAAGAAGTGTATATAGAACAACCAGAGGGATTTGGGCTAGACAAAGATTGTAGCATGGTATGCAGATTGAAGAAAGCATTGTATGGGTTAAAGCAGGCTCCCAGAGCCTGGTACTCCAAGTTGGATGGTTGTCTTAAGAGCATGAAGTTTGTCAAAGGAACATTTGATAGTAATCTCTATGTCAGAGAAATGGCCACTGGTACTCTCATAGTCATTATCTATGTGGATGAGATTATTTTTGCTGGTGACAAGGAAGGACTATGTGAAGAATTCGCTGAGCAGATGAAGAGAACCTTTGAAATGTCCAAGCTTGGTCAAATGACATATTTTCTAGGATTTTAGGTGAAACAAAGGAAAAACTCTATATTTCATTCACAATAAAAGTATGCAAGGGACATAGTGAAAAGGTTCGGAATGGAGAATGCAAAGGAAGTCCCAACACCCATTTCTGTTGGAACCAAGCTATGCAAGGATGATGTAGGCAACAATTTTGATCATAAAGATTTCAGGAGAATTATTGGAAGTCTCCTTTATCTCACAGCCTCAAGGCCTGATATAACATATGCAGTGACATTGTTTGCAAGATTTCAATGTGACCCAAAAGAATCTCACTTATCAGCAGCTAAAAAAATCTTGAGATATGTGAAAGGAACCCTCAACTATGGACTCTTATACAAACACAATACAAACATAAAGTTGTTGGGATTCACTGATGCTGATTGGGCTAGTGATTGCACTGATAGAAGATCCACATCTGGTGGAGCCTTATTTCTGGGAGAAGGATGTGATAGTTGGTATAGCAAGAAACAAAATTCCGTAACATTGAGCACAACCGAAGAAGAGTATGTGGCAGCTACACATGCATGTACACAAATGATTTGGATGCAGGTGTAGCTAGCAGATTTTAGAATTAAAGCTGAAAAACCATTGAGGATCTTATGTGATAATCAAAGTGCAATTGGCTTGTCTAAGAATCCTTTAAAACACTCCAGATCCAAGCATATTGATATAAAATATCATTTCATCAAAGAAAGGGTCGCCAGTGGAGACATCAATCTCGACTACTTTTCTACTCAAGATCAGGTGGCAGATATTTTCACCAAAGCTATGCCTACAGAAAGATTTGTTGAGCTAAGGCTGCAACTTCATGTTCAGCCTTCTCCTCTAACTTGAGGAAGAGAAAGGTCGCTCCTTATTCCCTACATTTATATGTTTTTGTACAAACATGCAGGGAATTGAAGGAGATGAGTGCATCCCTTGAGGGGGAGAATTGGTTGCTGAGTCAAGCATTTATGCATTTTGGGAATAACTTCCTATTCATCCCTTTGCATTTGTTGGCCAATAAGATGGAGAAATAATCAGCACATACACATTGTTACATTCTTCAAAGTGTGCTTAGGAGTATTGGCAACCAAATACAAAGGGGGAAATTGTTGTGCCCAAGTGATTGCATTTGTTGTCAATAACATGTCACTATGTGTCAACTGATGAAGTAGAGCTTGAAGACTAATGGTTGGAGATGCATCATTACCTCTGACGATTAATGAGATGTTCTTAAGTTCCAAGAACTTGTATCAAGAGGATACAATGTTACAACATTGTTAGAAGAACATGCATTGTCTTCACAATGCATGAGAAGTGAATGGAGAACCATCCACAACTATTGAGTGGATGATGTGGTTCAATGAAGTCCATGCACTATCATTTAGTGCATTTGAATTTGAAGAAGATCCAATTTGATCTCTGATTAGATCAACAAATCACATTGAATAATTAATTGACTCAAGTGAATCGGTTGAAGAAGAAGTCCCTCCTAAGTGAAGAATACAAATTGATGAGGAGATGAGGAATTATGATGAAGAAGAATGGATGATTTGTATTGAAGAAGGTAGAGAATATGTGTTAGAATAGAAGAGGTGATTGGAATTTGGCATGTTGTATTTGGTTACTTTGTTTTTATATAAAGAACCTTGTACATACTTAAGCAAAAAAGAAGCCAGCCCAAGAGGAGGATGGGGTCGTGTATAAGCCCCGGGCCACACAGGGGATCAGGCCTGCGCAGCATGGGCGTCAGGATGTGCGCCCGAGGAAGCATAGTGGGTGCCAGTGGCGCGCTCGAATGGCAGGGGTGGGCGCAAGAGCGCGCCCGCAGAGAGAACAAGGTGCAGGGAAGCACCGTGGAGGGGGAAGTTCAATTGTGGGTTAGCAGGGAGCAGATAGTTGTTAAACCGCAGAAAATTCACTTTCCGTTTCGATGTGGGATGCAGAATTTTTACCCGAGATCTAATCATGGTCGTCCAAGCAATCGCGCGGCTGATCTGCGCCGTTCATCTCATCCGCCACGGCACGATCTAATCACAGCCGTTGGAGATCATTTATTCGCTGATCCAATGGCTATGGGCATCGTCTTCAACCTCGCGACGAGCCGAGCCTCCCCAAGTGCCTTCGTCGAACCAGTGACCTCCCGTACGACGGAGATGAAGCTTCCGACCACCACTGATCATGCTGTAGCCACCATTGTGATCGTCTCGACATACTGATCACATGCATGCATTAAAATGTTGCATTCATGCATCGAGAAAGAATTTCGATGTTTGGCCGAAGCAAACCGAAGGTGCGAGGCCATGTATTCAGGCTCAAAGTCTTTAACAGTGGCATGCATACGTTTCCATGTGCATGCACGAGTAGAAGGCCGAATAAAAGAAGAAGTCTGCATGAAACCGAAAAGAAAAAAAACATGATTTGCGGATCGCGTTTAATGATTTTCAAAGAACCGAAAATCTCGGGGATTCAAAGTTGTATCACGCGGATGGGCCGAGGCTCTCATTGCCTATAAAAGGAGAACCCGAGGCACTTGAAAGTTGGTTGTTGATCCTTTGTGAAGAAGTCCCGCAAAGCTATAAAGCTTCGCGAAGTACCTCCGCACAACCTCTTGCGCGACTGAGTATACCGGAGCCACCCGAGGCCCTGAGGAAGTCCCCTACAAGCACCCCTTGCGTGACGGGAAGACGTCAGGACGAGAGTACTTGCGCGCCCACGGTTGGTGCACCCTTGCACGCTGACTTGTCCATAGTGACTTGCGTGGCTGTTGGAGAAGAAGTTGGCCGCACCCCTTGCGCGCCTTCATTTGAGACAGGGAGTTCGGGTTGTGAAGTGTATAACGAACCACTTGTGTGTGTGTGAAGTGGAGAACCAGAGACTTGCACTTTGTGTGTACAATTGAAGAGGAGACCTAGGATTGGTTGAGCATGTGCAAAGAAGAAACATGAACTAGCATGTGCACAAGTGATCAAATATTGTTAAGAAGAAGAGGAGAACACACTTAAGTGTATAAATGCAAAAGAACTGGTCATTCTAAGTGATTGGTTTTGTTGAGCAAGACCGACGAGATCTTTTGAAGACTGTTGAAGCTACATGAAGTTTTGAACAACTCCTTTGAATAAGTGAAGTGGATCCATGATGAAGATGATGCTGTGGAGTTGGGGGGTTTAACCAACTTGTAATTGTGGAGTATAAACAATTATTGTGTAAACATCTTCTGGCATAGTGAAGAATCCGTGTTGGGGAGTGAAACCTACATGGCAAGGAGTAGGTCTTTTTACCGAACCTTGTAAATCTCTATGTTCTGAGTTTTCATTATCACTGCACCATCAAAAGAGTAGATCTGGGGCTTAACCAGCCACAGAGGTTGAATTGATCATTCAAAGAGAACAATTATTAAAAAAAGTTATCACTGATTCAACCCTCCCCTCTCAGTGATCACAGCTGATCCAGGCATTTCAAATATTTACTATTTTACATTAATAATGAAAATTAATAATTTTCAATACGTTATATAATATTAATTATTTTTAATTTAAAAATATAATATAGTTTCCAAGTTCATTTTATAGAACTGGAAGTGTTTATTTTAGAATTAATCTTGCATGCATGATGAAGTATCAGTTTTCTTATCAACAAGATTTCATAAGTATAGATAGTTTTTATATCAATACTAAAAATATTATTTATTCAAATGACTGAAAATGGATTAATTATAATATATTTTAACTAAATATACTTTTTTATAATAAAAATTAAAAAATATTGTTCCTTTTAATTTTTTTTACAAAACTAGAAATTTTCAATTAAAATTGATAGTTTTCACTAATTAACAAAAAATTAATCTTTAAATAAAATTATATAAAATACACTATATTTAATTCATACATTATTATTTAAAAAGATTACATTTTTTCTTTTACATTTTATTAATGTGTTAGAAATTTATTTGTGCATCAGTGTGCGTAATGTGGGGAAACAATTTTTCTGTTGAGAAATAATGTTTTAAGCATAAAAATAGACTTATTATTATATGAGACCATAAGATATATTATTTGAATGATATTAAATTTTATCGACAATATATTATATTAATTTTAATAATATAATTCATAAATATTAATTAATTAATTTATTATGATAAAAACACACTTCATACATAAAATCAATATTCATGAAAAATATATGTGTTACTTTTAAATGATATTAATTTTTTTAATGGATTATTAAAAAATGAATTTATTTTATAATTTTTAAAACATAAACTATTTTAATAAAAAAGGGAAAGGGTATATGAAATTCATTAGTAATACCTCATATGATGTGTTCTAAGTATTAGAAAATTGGTGGGAATTCAAAATATGGGAATGGAGGAGAAAACTAACTCCCAAGGGATAACAAATAGCGATAGATAACTTGGTTAAAATAAATTTAATGATTACAAATACATAAATCTATAATAGTTGAAAGGAATATTGGTTCATCAAAAATGAATGTACTGGTATTCCATTTTTATTTCAATATCCTTTTCCAATAGTTGATAAATTCCATTACGATCTATAACAATAACATAATAAAATATTCTTTCTTCAAACGAGTAATTTCAACTATTAATAAATTTACATGACAATATAATAATTTTATCAAAATTATTTTTATTCAAGATTAGTTTATATTCATGATGCAATAAATTCAACTGTTAAAATCTCATAAGATTCATAAATTTTAAAAAAAATCCATCCATAATTCCCTATATATTTACCGAAGATAAAACAGTTACCACTATTTATCCAATAAAATACAATAATTTCATAAAAAAACTACAACACTATATTTGTTACTTAAAAAATTAATAATTATTTATAATAAAATATTTTACCTAAAAATAATTTCTTATTAATCGGGACATCACACAGTCCACTGGTAGAAATTTTACATTTATCAACCTTCGGTATTGGGTTTGTGCCTCAAAACCTTTCCGGAAGGGATGTGTTTGAATTCTTCATACACGTTATCCTTTTTCAAAATTAGTTTTAATATAAATAAATATAATTCATGAATACATGAGTAATATATTCAAAAATAAAATTAGTTATCAAATCAATTTCTAATCAAAATTGTTTTCTGTACAGGTTTACATTTACCTGAAATCAAATAATCATAATTGACTATTATTATTTAAACATAAATGTTTTTATTAACCCTAATTGTTATCAATACCTTTTTTATTATGAAAATATAATTATTACAAAAATAATATATCCTATTGAATATAATGGTCCATTATACCTCCACCCAATAAAAACCCATGGAATTTCATTAACCACACTACGATCCAGTTACTTATAACCTTAGAAGGGTTTTCTATGTAACTGAACATATGATTAACCATAAAATAATAAACCCATGATGGAATCCATGAAGTTATATTTTATTCCATAAATTATACAAATAAATATATGATTCAGGATTATTATAACTAAAATATCATTGATTCAAATACTTTTATTACAAAATTCATGAATCCCAATACATACCAACGTCAATAATTAGCCAAACAAAAAACCTTCCATGGTCTAGTAGTTGACCTTTAATTGAGGTTATTGACTTTGATAATGCATACATTACACACATTTATAATAATGATCTAAAAATTAATCCCTATAAAGTAATTCATTTCTACATATTGAACTCCTCCAATTTCCTCATTACATCATTTCTCTATGCCCTTATTTTTTAAAAATAATGAATTTTATTATTCCTTTAAAAAAAATCCCAGGTTTTCAATTTACACATTTTTTACATGATTTTTTTCATTATTTCAACCATGGTCACCTCCACAGAACTTCTTAGAGGAATCCATCATTCTACACAATATATGTTTTAGAGTTGGTCAACATGTAGGTTTTCAACCGTATATTTGGAAAACTAATTATGAATAATCACATTTCTTACTCCTATAATCATCTCATTTTGTTGCATATAATTATCACATTTTCTAATACATTCATTGTCTACACCGTACCACATTTTTATATTCATTCTCTAGAAGAAAAAATCCTATTGTGAATGACACAAATCCTAATTGAAAACAATATAAGCATGAAAAATCATGTATAGAATGTTTAAATATGGAAAACATATTTTCAATATATGACACCGTAGGTTTATCCTAGGTCATTCATTTTCATCATCAATTTAAATATTTCATGATTATATTGTAATGAGTTTATAAATTATAAAATCAAATCCCCCAGAGTGTCAAACCGGATATAAATTAATGCCTTTTTTCATGCACTTATTATTGATCAAGTCTAAATCGATGAATCCCTTTTGAGTTATTAACAATAGGTACATTGGTGATAGTTCCAAATCTACTTCTTATATCCTGACATCGATGTAATTTTTTAGAAACAACCCACTTTATACTTTTCTGAAATTACAGATCATTTTCTTATACTTTTATTTGTCCATAGACATATAAAAAAATACATCCCGAAACATGTACTTAGAAATATACCTAGTAATATCACTAATGATTTCTAATAAGGGATTCAATTTATTACTAAATCCTGCATCTTATACCAATTATTGAGAAATAGCATTCAAAAAAAAATATTACATATTTTCAGTTGAATATCAAATACATTATACAAACTCATGTCTGAGGACCATAATAGTTGGAATTGAAGACTAAATACCTAAAATTCTAATTCGTTGAAAGATCTTAATTGTATCTCAAAAAGGTCTTCCAAATTAGTACTCTTAATGGATATACCCTATAGGAAACTGTTAATCATAAACTAGGGAGAGGATAAATTAGAAAGGGTGAGCTCAGATGCACGATAAAGGGTACAAAAGGGAGATACATAAGCATAACATGAACATTAGGGTATGATAAAATGATAATAACTTTTAAAAATCATAACCTATATATCATATATTTTCATGAATATTCATGATATTATTCTTTATATTTCATAATACATGAATCATAATGAAAATAATTGAATATGATCTATGGGAATGAGTCATTGGAACAAGTCATTGATTATTGGTATATACATCATCCTATTAAATTTGGAACATGTATAAATATATTTCTGTTTATTAATTTATTTAAGGACATGAAATTATGTCCTTAAATAAACTTGTTTATATTCAACTAGGTTTTCCATATTCTATCTTCCTTTTGAGCTGCAGTAGTGTTTGGTGTTTCTATGTGTGGTGAATCATAGGTTCATTTTTATATTATCATCTTCATTTGACTTTTTGGTGTACTGGTGGCTCATATGAGGTCTAGGATACTTCTAATATTCCTTGGCTTCAATATTCCTCCACTCCTATACCAGTCAGTTTGGAGGGGTGGTTTATAGAAAGATATGGGATGTTAATTTTGTGTGTCCATCATGGTTCAAGGAGGCTAGTATATGCCACATGTATCGCTTCCTTCTTTGGCTCCGACTTTCGACTCTAGTGGTGTTTGAGGGACAATGAAGATGGTACTCTCCCGGGCGATGTATTTTCAGGTGATGTGTTTATTCCATTAGTGATGGCTTTTTTGTGTTCTACGACATTTTATGTCATTCAGTGAAGATTTTTTTATGGTTTTTGTGTTTTTTCATTTAAGTAGTGATGATGGCGATGGTGATGTGGGGATGAATTTTGAGGTGGTGGGGAATTGATAAATGGGATCTCATTAGTGATGTGGTGATGATGAAGGTGGTTGACAGTTTATTTACGGATAGTGGTTCATGATGCTTCTCTTGATCTAGTGGGGTAGGGTTGTAAAAAACATCATGAGGGGATGGTGGTGACATGACAAGGAAAGAACCTAGAGCACCCTAAGAGGGGAGGGGTGATTCAGGATGTCAAATTGATCTTTTAAATTGAAGGACATTGTTCCTACATTAGTAGGAACCTACTAAAATTGTATGTAGATGAATAGAAGAATAAAAAACAATCACATGAAAAGAGAGGACAAAAAAATTTTACTTGGTTCATCACTAATGGCTACTTCCAAGGAGAATACGCCAATGGTGTGTTCGTTGTATAAAAAACCACTAATCTTCTCATGTTGTGGGTTACAAGAATGTATCATTGTCACTCTATTACAGGAAAATTGCATTTACAAGGTTCAGAGATAGCTCACTACTTCCCTAAGATATCTTCCACTGACTCCGCCTGGATCACTACCTTGGAGAGGACATCAGTCAATTTATCAACTTGAAGGTCACTTAAATGGTTTATCAATAATTCATGCATCCAAAACTATAATTGGATTCAATATTTAAGTCCAATAATAATTTACAGTTGCAATTTATTTTCATGTACACTGATATGTTATGAAGATTAATTTTGCAAACTGATTTGGCCAATTTTAGGATTCCTTGGGTGTTTCTTGTACTCCTATTGTTTCCGCGTACCCTAGTTATTTTTACATACCGTTGATCACCTCCATTTACTGTCCAACTCCTCTATGAATTGTGATTCTCCACGCTCCGCCCTATTCTGAATACTACTCTACACCTCCGCATCCCATCTTGCTCTGTGTACTTCCTTGCTCCACCCCGTACTAGGAGAGCATCCCGGGTGAACCACACAATCTTCCACTGACTATTTTCCTTACGCTGATGAGTGTCTCTGCATACATTATTCTCATTTGCGAACCACTTTGGACATAACAAGATTTCTTCCCAAAATTTAAATCTCCAATCTCATCACTTAACAAAGGGAATTACTATTCCCTAAATAGAAACGTAACTCCGCAAAATCCGGTAAGCTGATTTACCCAAATATTATATGGGGTTCAATTTATAAACTAAAACCAATTCACATATTCTTAGGATCCACTACATATCTTTCCTATTTTGAGAACCACAATGGTCCTTCCAAAGTTCAACATCCCATTTTCATCATGTCTTTATCATGTACCATCTCTGCGAACCATTTTTCATTTATTCATTTCGAATTTTGCGTACAACATGCCTTCACCACATATCAGTTTTGTGAACTATTTTCAGTTCCATACACCGCTCCCCGCATCGCTCTATCCATCACTCCCGTAGCCAAGAATTCACCCACAAACCATTCCTAGAAAATGGTTTTCTGTCTATCTTCAATGGTAAACGGTTCCATTATATATATTTTTATTTTATTTTCCATTTAACATATAATTTAATCTTATCTGGAAATCCCTTTTTTCTACACCAAATTCTTTATTTTGATACCCAAAAATAATGTAAACACTGGAAAACAACACCACCTTCAATACCACATTCAGACTCAAATGTGTGACCTCATTACTTTCAAGTTCCCTAGTAATCCATATACTGATTTTCAAAAAAGACAAAGAAAACTCCATTATTATAAATAAACAGATTTGGTTCCAATAGACAATGATGTATTTCATTTTAGGTTGAAGGAATCTTCATTGATGATGCAATGAATAGATGGTGACAATGATGCTGCAGTACTCAATGTAGGATTTTTGATTTGTAGGATCTTTGTTGAAGCATAAATTCCTATAATGACCTTTTGAATTTCTATTTCATTATTTTTTTTTTGAATTTAGAATCGTGTCATATTATTGTGTTTAATTTTTTTATGTGTGGTTCCCACATTCGAATAAAATTTTCGTTCATTGTGAAAATAAGAAAAATGATTTGGAGGAGGAGGTCTATGGATTACACTATGAGCATATAATTAGGATCACACATAACATTATAAACAAATTAAATAGTCGATGAATTGATTTGTGAACATGTAAAAAGGTCTATTAATAAATTTATGAACATGTAATTAGGTTCACACATGACATATTTTCTTATGAATTATCCATATTTTCCCCCATTTCATTAGATGAAGATATAGTTCAAACCCATCACATAATGAAAACCATGTATATTTGTGCCGTAAAATCATAAAATATTAATTATATAAAAACATTGAAGTTAAATGGGTTTCATTAGAATTTACACATATCAAAACCTATTTAAATGAGAAATGTTTCATAATCACTTCATAATTTCATCCAATCATAACTTATTGAAATAGAATTGGGATTCATAATATTTTTATCATGTTGTAACCCGTGGATGAGAAATGGTTTCATAGACATCCTTTCTTTATAAACCATTCATATATGGAATAATAATTCCACCCTTTTTTTATACCATCAGAAAATCATAAGATATATTAAATTAACTTATCTTATATAGGAAATAATTTTTGATGATTGACAACTTTCAAAATTTATTAATAAATGTAAACTTTCATCAAAACACTATTCTTAATAATTAAAACATTTTTAAATTTTTTTTAAATTACCATGAAAAAATATAAAGTAATACTAAATGAAAATAATTTTCCTAATTGCAAGAAATTTTGTTCATGCCAAACACATTAAAACAATGATTTCGTTTATGTTTTTCATTAAAAACTCCAAACGGGCATTGTTTGAAAAAAAATGAACATCGCCTTAAAATGATTAAAATATAAAAAATAGTTAAAAATTTATTAAATAAGACATTTTGATATGTTTAAAAAATTATAAGTATTTTTATAAAACATGGTTTTGATAGAACTAGTGTTTTCGACTGAAGAGAGAAATAAAGATGATTATTCATAAAAACAAAAATGTGAAATATTGAGTACATAATGAGAGGAATATTAAATTAAAACATGTATTCTGATGAAATAAATAGAGGATAATAAAATTCATGATTTTATTTATAGATAGATCATAATATTTAATCGTTGAAAGAATAATCAATATCAATATTTATAAATGATGATATTGGAACATTAAAATCTTACCACTTTTTGACATTGAATCATTATCTGCATAAATGAATAATTTAATTAAAAACCTTAAATATCCTAATAAAATATAAATTCATGATATTACATGTTAATTAAACTTTATAAACACTTTTTAAATATACATATGTGCATAGAAAATATATATCTCAGCGAATGAAAATTTTGATAAAAACCATTACCATTTTGGTAGGATTTTAACTATGAAACCCATGTAAGAGTGATCCTTAAATGGATATGTATATCCAAATATATTTTTTATTACGTAACATAAAACACATTCATGGGAATTATATACACCCCATAATTTAAATAGGTAGTGAACTTGACATGTGTCTTATAGAAATACAATGTTAGACAAAAATCACTTATCGCTTTTATAATATTTTGAATCATAATAAAAATAAAAAGAATAGAAGAATAAATATTAAATATTTTTAAAATGAAAATAATAACGATATAACATTTAAAATGGGAGGTTTATATACCACAAATAATAAACAAGTGGCGAGTTTTCATGACTTTAAAAAGTAAAATAGATACTAGATGTCCCTTGCCTTAATTATTAACATCTTTTTCTACACATTCTAACAACATATATAAGAAATATAGGGTTATTAAAAAGGTCTAATAGATCCATGATAATATTTATAATATCATATGTAACCTATTATACCAAATTTCTACCATTTGTAAATAATGTTCCATTATTTTCTATGTTTTGGGTGGTAATTGCCTTGTTTTCTCATGCATGTTTTTTCAAAAAAGTTGTTGTCTATGTGAAAAGGATATGTATATAGGATGTCATATAATAATAATTTTATTAATATCACATTAACTCATTATATACATTTTTATAACCATTTATGAATTTTGGACATGGAAAATGAATAACATCGCCTCATTGAGATATGAGGTTATATATACCCATTAGTGATGATATCATCACCATAATGATTAAAAGGGTAAATAATTGTGTGATATCATAATTTAAAGAATAAATATTATCCAAATATTATTTAAAATATTCATTAATTTTACCTTTATTAAATACCCAATGGAAAAATGTGGAAAAAGAATCACATCACTACGTGTGGTGGTAGTTTGTCGTACATAAAACAGACGATCTCACATTTGAAAAAAATGAATCATAAAGATGTAAGTGTTTCATTAAGATTATAAACTTATAATAATATAATATATATAATATATTTGTGTTCAATCTATAATTATATACGTCCTTTAATGGTGGTGATGTAAAATGAACTGTATAGGTCTTTGATGTGGTTGTCCAACAAACACATGATCAATGATTATATCTCCCATGTGATAGAAGTGAATATATATTAATATATGTTATATAAATAATAACATATATTTGTATGATAATTGTTTTTTTATTATAATTTATATTTTAAGATATAATTTATGGTGTAAAATTTTATATAAAATGACAAAGCTTATTGATTATATTTACATTCTCTTAAAAGCAGCTCTATTGGATCTCATATTATTATCCCTAATATTAATCTTTTTGGAATAATATTTTCTCAAGTAAATGGTTATTTATTTTGGTAGGTTATTATCTCGTATTCATCTAGAAAATATTTCTTGATATGTGTGAATATGTGAAGTGTGTTAGTAGACATTTAGATGTGAGGGAAAGGAACCCACATTGATACTACATGTGAATTTCAAAAAATAAATCAAAATAATAAATTCATTATCAGGAAAAATATTCAAAATTAATGTAGATAAAAAAATGAGAAGGACTATATGGAAAATATATCAAAAAATATATTTTATAATTTTTATGTTCATTTTTAACCATTATCTTCTTATTTAAAATGATAATAGACCAATTTTTACCTTAACCAATATAATTGATTTTTTTACATTATCAATATTCATTATGGTAAAAAAAATTAATTGAAAAAAGTAGATATTAAAAAAATAATTTTATAACAAATTTGGATTCCATTTTTTTAAATTATAGTCATATTATTTAGAAATTTTAATTTAAAATTAAACCCACAATCCTGATGGAAAAGATGGATTTCGAAGAGAAAAATGTTCAAAATATTACAAAGTTCTTATTTTGAAATTTAATTTCTAAATGACTCAAAATAAATAAATCTAGTAAATAGATATATTAATTAACTAATATAACTTTTAAAAATAATAAAATTTTACAAACCTTATAAATTATTTAATCGAATATTCATTTTTTAATGAATAATAATATTTTCACTATTCCTTAGAAAGATTTTATTTTCAAATTTACCACTAAAATTAACCCTATGATAAAATTTAAATTATTAAATAAAAAATATTATTTTATAAATTAAATTTTCTAAATATGTGAAAGGTTAATTTTATTATAAGGGCACAAAAAGTGAGAAAATTGCATTATATAAAAAATTGTGATTTTTAAAATTGGATTTATTATTATTGAATTTTTTTGTGAGAAAATGAAATTGATTTTTAAAATTTTAATTAATGTATAATATATAAATTTAATTAAAATAATTTAAAAAGATATTTATTTCATTTATTGAGGTAAAACACATTTGTGTTCATAAAATTACTTTTTAATAAAATGATTTTTCTTTTTTCTAATTGTTTGAATTTTCATTTGTAATCTATTGGTTGACCAAGAAAGAATTTTAAATACTTGTGTAAATAATATATTTTTATACTATATTTAATAAAATCCATAGAATACATTCCAAAACTTATGTGATAAGTATCATATTAACTAATAGTATTTTACCATTATGATATGTATTGATTAAACACGACATTTCATTCAATACAAGATACAATTAAGTTGTCTGTAATGAAAAATATCAAAATGATTAAATTTATTCACCAAATATTTAATTCATAATATTTGAAGATGTTATATTCTACCTCCCCCTCCAACCCCACACTAAAAATGAATTTCTCCTTCAAAATTCATCAATTTTGTAACATTAAATTTGGATGTATCTTCCTCATACATCCTCAGGTTCTAATATTTCTTACTCAAATTGGTAGTTTCACCATAAAAATTTACCATGTCAGTGATAATTTTCTATAAATTTCATGATATGATCCATAATCTCAACTGATTGTTCCTTATATGAAAAATCATTCTCTTGTGGTATAACCACTCAGATCAGTACATGTTAAAGATCATGATTGTACTTGCTATGAAGTGGAACATGTAATACATCGATGACCTGAGAGAGGTTTATTGGATGTTTTTTATGATAAGAGAATATACTGATATGATCATGTATTTAAATAGTATTGATACACCTAATGATTAATTTTCACTTATTTCTTGCACAAATAAATTGTTAGAATGAACTTCTTACCAACATCAAAATATAGGTGGCATCGATGATTATCAGGATAAAATTTATTTCAAATTTTTTTAGAAATTTTTTTATATATTTATCCCACCGTACCATTAATTTCATTAGAATAATCAATCCCAAATGTTATTCCTTTTACATTTTCATTCCATTACATTGGATTTCTACACTTCATTCAATAATGGGATTTATAAGGAGATTTCAAAATACATGAGTGAAATCTATTGTTGTAAGAAATCTAATCTTAAGGAAGGTGTGTATACCAAAAAAAATGAAAGACCAAATAATATGGTCTTGTCATATCATTTATGTTTTTAATTTTTCTCTAATACTAACCATCAATAGAATTATGATATTCGGTGTTAAATCTAAACGCTGTATCAAAATCTTACTGATGACTTTTCCAAATATTTCAGGTGCACTATGGATCCTAACCATATAAAATTAAATTTGGTTTCAAATAAAACCTTACTACTTACATAATGTATATTATTGATTAAGATATCAATAGAAATATTATCTAAAATAAATTAGTGTGTTGACTTCATAATGTGATCAATCACAACCAATAGTTAACTCAATATCAATAATATGATAAATCTTAAAGGTTCCCAATACCTTTAATCATATGTCCACAATGTGTACAGTTATTCATTATTAAAAAATGTAACTATAACATATTCAAATACAAAGGATTTTATTTCCATAAATTCCTCTTAAAATATATTCTTTCATGATAAAATATCATTGTATAAAACCTTGAAAATAGTTTCAATGACTTTTGTCCTATGATCCAACATAAATTTATAATCCATTAATAGTATCCATAACTCAAATGTTAATCATACATGGACAAATATATATTTCAATAATTTTATTCCCCATTTAATTTTTATATAAACTCTTATATTATTTAGTGAAATTTAATGAGAAACATAGGTTTACCCTTATACCAACAGAATATCAAAAGTGATATTGTTACTCCAAAATCTATATCGTGGTATACAATACCATAAATTTCACTAAAGTATAAATGAAAATATTTTCATTCACCCAACTAATAACAAATAAAACATTAAATTTACACCTATGGATAGGTGGATAACTCTTCCATAATAATCATTATTCAATTCATCCATTATAATTGCATAAAATTTCCCTTTAACCGTTATTTTCAAAGGTTATTGTGTCTTATCATCCACATTCAAATTTATATTCATACATGGATTCATATGATGCCCAAAATCATTTCACATGAAAACATTATGTCTTGGTGGTGCAATCTATTGAGATCTATCACCAATAATTTCATTTATTAGATTTTTCAAATAATTTATAAATTATTTTCTTTCGTGTAAAGTCATACCACACATGTAAAACCCTCTATATCTGTTTAGGGATTCATCTGAATACATCTTCTCAAATTTATATAATGTAGGTGAATGAAATTTCATTCCCCCATAAAATTTATTTGAGTTATCATGATACTTGATCATCATTATCAAATCAGCCCAATGAGAATTTCCAAAGTCTAAAATTTCCATTACATTGTCTATTTCAAATTGAATTAATTATACATAGCTACTAAAATCTATTATTATAATAACATTGCTTTTATTACAAACATAAAAATTATTTATTACATAAACTCTTTACTTGATACAACATGTAAGATCTAGACGTCTAGTGTATTTGAGGATTAGGATCATTACATAACAACTTAAAACATGAAATATAACATCTGTATAGAAAACATCTTTTACATGACCATTATATTCCCTCATACATAGTATTGCATGGGATAACCTGAGGACATGCATAAGAAAAGGCTGATCTATAAAGTCCAGTAATGGAATAAACATGTAATAACATGAGGAATATAATACATGTTACACAATTTTCATATTAATGGATCATAAGGGAAACATGAAGAAAAAGGCATGATAAATCATTATAATATTAACATGGAAATGTGGCAACAACACTTAACATGGGATTTGAATGACCCTAGTATTGTGGCACATGGAGCATGAGTAAACCCTCATTTCACATAAAGCATGATTAAAACCTCATTTCACATGAATTAGAATGTGTCAAAACCCATTTCACATGACATATCATGATATTATATTTTATCCAATGCATTAGAGCACTATCCAGGTGCCCCCTTCTTAAACATTTCATGTCACCCATAAGTGTGCCACATGAATCATACTACATAGAATGAATCAACATCATAAGTTATTACATGATTAATTAATGTGAAATAAATACATGAAAGTACCATTAAATATGTATATGATCATAAATTATAATACCATTGACAGATACATGGGTATGGTATTCACTATACTATGATCCTGGCTTGGAAAAAGACAGTGCAATTTCAGTAGCATAACAATGTGACATATGGATTCATAAAAAGGGTTTATCAGATATAAAATTGTGTCTCATCATAATTACATGAAATATACAGTAATGGGGTCATATATATACATGTCCCAACAAATGAATTGAATTTAGATGCATAATACAAAAGAATTACTTGGATGTAAAACAGGAGAGAAAAATCCCTCACAGAATTTCATCATGGTAGCAGGTGTACATTGGATGCATTAATGAGAGATAAAATGGTCTCCAATTATCCAAATATAAATAGGGATGTGTGGGTAAGGATAAAAATCATACCTTAATATTTTTAATTGAATACAAAAAGGCATAACTTAGGGAAAATTGGACAAAATGAGAAAGGAAGAAATCCCTTACTTGGACGTGTGATCCCAATGGCTTGGGAGAGTCTTGAGAGAGGCATCTTGAGAGAATGGGGCACATAGGTAGGATTCTAGAGATAGGTGTGTAGGGTTTGGTCTAACTCCAAAGGCATTTAGTGATACAGAAGTGGGAGC
Organism: Viscum album; assembly: GCA_963277665.1. Lineage (NCBI taxonomy): Eukaryota > Viridiplantae > Streptophyta > Magnoliopsida > Santalales > Viscaceae > Viscum > Viscum album. The sequence goes on along the minus strand of OY728141.1, from coordinate 1,047,007,833 downwards.
TTGGGATGGTTTATATTGGAAAGGGGAGGGAATTCAGTATTATTTAGGTTTGGGAAACCTCACATTAAACTAATAAAAACCACAAACAAGCCCATGGATTATTCCCTTGGATTTTTCCAAAGGGGAGCGGAAAACAATATTTTATGGTTATAATGTCTGAACATCTTAAAATAATAGGGATTAATATGTGGAGGTGAGTCACATGCTCACGGAAGACAATTTAAAAAGACAAAATGTTTTATATGCCTTGAAGGGTCCACTAAAGCTTTGTAAAATAAATCAAAAAATAAAAAATCAAATTATTTTAATGGTAAAACATATATTGGATGAAAATAATTTATATATTATTTTATTACATCAATATCGGGTCATTATGATGTCAAAAAGACATTATATATTTAAACAGTATTTAATTTTTACTCCAAAATTTGATCGTCTTAGAAAATTATGAAAAATTCACCATTAGATAATTTTGACATCCTGATTAAAAAAATAATATTCATTTAATATAAATAATTTTATTAATATGTGATTTTTTACTTTTAAAATAAAAACTGACATTTACCGAAAATTCTTGGGTTTTGACAAAAATAGCTTTCAAACAATAATAAAAATTACAATTGAATTTATAAAATAATATGATAATTTATATTTAATAAAAATAAATATAATTATAATAATATTTTATTAAAATATTATTTAATTAATAAATCCATTAATTCAGCAAAATAGATTTCTTAGTTGAATATTAACAAAAAATATTATTGTTGCTTTAAAAACTATTTGCAAAGTAACAATAATAAAATGAAAGAACACTATTTATACAAAAATAATGTACATAGACACAGTGAAAGTGTCTTGTTACATTACCACTTATAAAAACAATATAAGACCGAAGGGTATGGTGTGGGATGGTGACAGACTCTTGGGGTGGCTCAGATAACATCGCTCGGGTGGTAATATATATTAACTTTCACTTCTCCTGTAGTCAGTTCCGCTCAAGCATAACATGTTCAATCTCGGCTAGAGATTGGTCACGAGCGAAACCCAATGACTCCACCTCCTTTCCGAGCTCCGTCAAATGGGCTTTGTTCGGGGCAAGTCTACTAGATGAGGCCATTACTTCCTTTTTCTGAGTAAATTGGATTTGTTAGGGCCCTATATTTATACTAATCATGTGATCACTATTCAATGGCTATATTAGAAACGGTCACAATTCATAATGGTATTTTAAAATATAGAAATTTAAAACCAATTATTTTGAGATTTTATGTAACCATGATAAGATATTTAATTAGGTCAAGATAAATTTTCATTATTGAAAGTCTGGGTCGTTACAATCATCCACCCTTAAGAAATTTTCCCCCCAAAATTTCATGTTCCCACTCTAAAAAAAATGCAGGTAACTCTTCTTCTTCACTTCCTCTGATTCCCACATCGCATCTTCAAACTTTATGTTTTTCCACAACACCTTGATGTGGGGAATTGTCTTATTTCATAGAACTTTTTCTCTATGATGTAAGATCTTCACTGGTTGCTCCACGTATGAAAGATCATCCTCTATTTGTACTACCTCTAAAGAAAGTACATGTGAGGGGTCTCATATGTACTTTATTAAAAGGGATACATGAAAGACATCATGTACTTTAGCCAGGGTAGGTTGATGTGCTAGTCGATAGGCCACCACCCCAACACGATCAAGAATATTGAAGGGGATGATGTATATAGGACATGACTTTCCATTATTCCAAACTTCATGACCTTATTCCATGGATATATGAATATCATTACCATGTCCCTAACATTAAACTCATTGTCTTGTCGATGGTTATCTGCATAACTCTTTTGATGACTATGGGATTCCTTGATATGTTGTTAAATGGTTTTCACCTTCTCCACCATTTCTTCAACCATTTCTGGTCCTAGCCACTTACGTTCACCGACTTCATCCCATCATGTCGGTGATCTGAACCACTTCCCATAAAATGCTTCATAAGGATCCATTTGGATGCTTGAGTGGAAATTGTTATTGTATGGGAATTCCACCAGGGGAAGATGTTTGTCCCACCATCCTTTGAAGTCCATAGAACATGATCTTAACATTACCTCCAGTGTCTGAATAGTTCACTTAGATTGGCCATAAATATGATGATGATAGTCCATACTAAAGTTCAGATTAGTATCCAGATCATGTTGAAGACTCTTACAAAACATATGAGTGAATCCTGGATCTTGATCAGATACAAAAGATAGTCATGCTCCATGCAGCCCTACCACTTCCCAGATATATATCTGTGCTAGGTGATCCAATGATAAATCCTCCTAGATTTCAATGAAGTGTGCTGAATTTGTAAGATGATCCACAACAACCCAGATTGAATTTTTTCCTTCTGATGCCTTCAGACGTCTGGTGAAAAAGTCCCTGGTGATGTTATCCCATTTCCATGCTGTTATGGGAAAGTTCTGCATCATCCCATTAGACTTCTCTCTCTCATTCTTCACATTCTGACACACCAGTACTTTGAGGTAAATTCAGTGATCTCCTTCTTCATATTATCCCACCAATAATGCTTTCAGAGATCGTGATACATCTTTGTGTTTCCTGGGTGAATAGAGAAATTTGGACTATATGCATCATCCAAAATTCCCTTCTTCATCTCTGAACATCATTGAACAAATAGTCCTTTCCCAAATCTCACAATTCCATCTTCATTGACCTTGAAATCTGAGAATTTATCTATTCTTATAGCTTCCACTTTCTCCTAATTTCTCAAATCATCCTTTTGAGCATCCATTAACCTTTCGAAAACAGAGAGTTGAGAAATCATTTGTGAAAGGATTTATGATGTTCCCTTCATTTGGATTCCCATGTCAATCTTCATCAAGTCTATGAAGATTGAATCCTTCCATATTCTCATCGATGATAGAATCATCAGGTCCATTCAACATAGAGCATCTTCCACCTTGTTCGCTTTCCCATGGTGGTAATGGATTGAGGAGTCATAGTTTTTTGTTATCTCTATCCATCTTCGTTGGTGCTTCTTCAAATCTTTCTGTGTGCATATATACTTGAGGCTTTGGTGGTCTATATATATTTCACACTTCTCCCCAAATAGATAATTCCACAATAATTTTAAAGAGAAGATCACCACAACCAAATCCAAATCATGTGTTGGATAATTATGCTCATGAACTTTCAACTGCCTTGAATCATGGGCAATGACTTGGTCATTTTGCATCAACACACAGCCCTGGCCCTTCTTCGAAGCATCACTGAATACCACAAAATGTTCTTCACTTGTAGATAATGTGAACACATGCATATTGATAAGACTCATTTATAACTCCTTGTATCTTTTTTTCTCATTCAACACTACAATAAAACATTACTCCCTTCCGAGTTCACTTGGTAAGATGGTTGGACAATCGTGATAAATTTTTCTCACAAATCGTGATAATATCTAGATAACCCCATGAAGGTATGGATATATAATACCAATTTTGGTCTCAACCATCCCTAAATTGCATCTGTTTCAGAGGGATCCAGGGATATCCCATTGCTTTTAATGATATGGCCCAAGAATGAGACCTCCTTAAACCAGAACTCACACATGATGTACATTTCATAGAGCATCTCCTACTGCAAGGTCTCTAGTACAGTTCTTAGAATATCCTTATGATCCCCATTTGTTTTGGATTATATCAGAATATCATCAATAAATACTACCAATTTTTTTGAGGTAATCCATAAAAACTCTATTCATCAAGTCCATGATGATTGTTGGAGCATTAGTGAGTTCCAAAGGGGTTACTATGAATTCATCATTCTCGTATGTTATAAAAAAATTGGTCTTGGGGATATCTTCCTTCTTCACCCTTACTTGATAATATCCTAACCACAAATCCACCATGGAGAAGTATTATGCTCCACACAGATGATCAAACTAGTCATCAATTCATGGGAGCAGACATTTGTTCTTTATCTTTAATTTGTTAAGATCATGATAATCGATTCAAAGGCACATTGAACCATCATTCATTATGACGAAGAGGATTGGTGCACCCCCTGGTGAAGCACTTGGGCATATAAACCCTTTATCAAGATTATCCTATAGTTGTTTCTTCAGCTCCTTCGACTCCACAACAGCCACTCTATACGGAGTCTTGGATATTGGCAATGCCCCATGTATAAGGTAAATAGAGAATTCAATATCTCTTCTAGAAGTATGACCGTGATATCCTTTAAGAAATACTTCTGTGAATTCCCTCACAATAAGCATGTCTTAAAAGATGGTTGCTTCCTTATAATCAATCATATGAGCGAAATATGCATGCTTATAGGGAAGTATATTCCACGCTTGAGATGATGTAGCTAAAGAATATTCATCTTTATTTTTTCACTTGTATATAATTGGATGTAGATTCTCCACATGGAGAGTGATTTACCTCTCAAGTCAATTTATGTTGTCTCTATATAAGGAAAGACAATCCATGCCAAGAATTGCCTCAAATTCCACCAGTGGAAATATGACAAGGCTCACCAGGAAATTAAATCCACAGATTATGACACATGAGGAGTTATATTAATGGGATACAATGATTTCCCCATTTTCTGTACTCACAAACATATTTACTTCCCAGATTTGTTGTGGTGTTGGGATTGTTCTACAAATCATTTGGGATATAAAATAATGTGTAGAACCTGAATCAAAAAGTATGTCCACTATTCTTGAATGAATGACTAGCGTACCTATCACAACTTTGTTGTTGGGGTTCACTTCAGCAGTAGAGATGGTTGAAGCTCTCTCTTTCTACCTTCGAGGTTGTTGGTTGCCTCTGAAAACCTAGGTCTTAGGGCACTAGTTATCAAGATTCCCTAGTTCGTTCCAGTTGTAGCAATGAACCACATGTTTAGGATCAAACAAAGCATTACTCTCCTATGTATCAGCCACAAATTATTCAATACAGCAATTAACATCTAGGTTCCCTTCTCCTCCACACCTAAATCATTTCCTTGTCCCCTTCAATAAATTTCTGGGATTCTTCTTTCAAACCATTTGCATGTGGGGTGATGGGTCTTCTTCGCACTATTAGATTTATCCATCAGACTGTCAGCATTGAAGTCCACCATACTTTTCTTATCCCTTTGATACTCATGAGATTATCTAATCTTTATTTCAACCTTGGGGGAACATCAAACAATTTCCTCATAGCTGTCGAAGTCACGGATCGCCAGCGCTTTCCGTAGGCTAGGTTTTAGCCTACCAAAGAAGTGGTCAACATTGATTCGAGGGTAATGAAAAAGATAGAGGCCTATCGTGTAATCCTTGTGAATTTTAACTCGTATGCTCCAACATATTCATTTTCTTTCTTCGGTAGGGAAAGGAAGTCCCTTTCCATTTTTAGTCAGATGGTATGCGGAAAATATTTATTGAAAAACATCTTATAGAAATCCTTCCATTCCCACACCTCAATCTCCTCCATAGCCTTTTTATTTTTTATCAATGTCTACCATTGATCGGCTTCACCCTCCATACAATAAGCATCCAGTAGAACATTCTCTTGTTCATAACATTGATGGATGAGGAAGATCTTTTCAATGGAGTTGATCCAATGTTCGATGATTGAGGTATCAGAGGATTTATTAAAATTTGGTGACATTTGTATCATGAAGCTCTCGATAGTGACTTGTTCATTCATGGGGGGGGGGGGGTTGAACGTTCCTCTTGACCCATGTTTCTATTCAAATATTGAGTTAATTGAGAGATAAGCATGAAAAAGTTCATGATTCCCACTCCCATCGGATTGGGCATCTCATCAGCACGATCATCACATTGATCTTCACATCCGTTGTCAGCGTGAATCCTCTATTAGCAGCCATTGGCTAGAATAAAAAGAAATTTAGGGGTAACACATAAATTGTAATCCGATGATAAAACTGATTAATTATAATTAACTTTTATTTCCTTAACATATGAATCCATAGGAATCAATCTATTTTATTCATGATCTAATTTCTAACATATATTCTTAGGGGAATTTTTTCAATCCCCTAATAAGGGTTAATACTAAGCTTGTGAATTTTCCAATGCATATCCCCCACGAGTGCCGTAACCAAAGTGTCACAAGGCCCGTTGTCGTGAAATAGTTCTCGTTCAAGTCTAGCTCAAAGTGGTGTTTTCGAGTTTTACCCGTGTAACACCTGAGACTTTTATGAGAAATATTTTGTTTTTATGTTATATAAATCATCAAAGGAATCTTTCACTACACACAACACTAGCTTGGCATGCTTTACACGCAACCGCGACCTTCCTCAATAGCTTGCATCGTACGCAATACCGAGTTTCACTAAACAATGATATGCTATTAAAATATTATTATAACTAGTCGTTATGAATAGTGATAACCACTTTTTGAAATTTTGTAAATTTTATTTTTCAAAATGGACTTCATTTTTGTATTTGGAATATAGAAATTAGCTTAGGATGAAATTTTGGTACTTTTCGGATAAATTTCATATTCTGATGAATAGTGAAAATTACTAAATTTTAATTAAAAACAACTTTTTTAATCGAAATAATTAATAGTGATAAATTATTAATTTGAGAAGTTTTAAATTTTATTTAGAATATATTTTTTTCAATTTAATACAATGTTGTTTATTGGATGTAATTTCACATTTAAACCAGACATAAACAAGTGTCAAACTTTTGATAGTTATTATCTTTTAAAAACACGCTATTTGTTTTGACGACGTGAATTAATTTTTAAATTAGTTAATGTAACTGATATTTTTTGAATTTGGTAAAATAAAGATCATTTTTGAATTCATAATATCAAATATATCTTAGGCCTAATATTTGGTATTTTTCTGGAAACTTTCATTTTTTGATGAATAGTGAAACCACTAAGTGGTAGTTAAAAAAATGAATTTTTCATAAAACATAATTTTACCACTTCTGTGAGTAGAATTTCGAAAATCTGAGAGACACGGTTAATATCAAGGACTAAAATGTGGTTCAATGAGATGGAAATAATTTTTGGTGAATAGTAACTTTTTACTTTTTTTACCACAGTTAGAAGTAAATAGGATAGTTAAGGGTAAAAATGATATTATTATTACCCTAACACATGTCCTAATTCTATGGGATAAGTGTAATTCGACCAAAAACAACCTTAGGAATAAAATATGGCCATTTAGGCCCACTTGGATTAGATTAGGACATTTATTATCAATTTATTTAAAGAAGGGTTAAAATAGTTAAAATCAATGTTTAGTAACTAAAGCATTTTTAATATTGGGTTATACATAAGATTAATTCAACTATAAATATTAATTAGAAAGAGAAAAGGATTTCCTACATAATGATATTTTATTTGTAATTTTTATACTTAAAATACGTTAATTTATTTATGACACAAAGATGATGCAGTAATTATCTTATTAATGAAATATTGAAATACTTGATATTGAAAATACCCAAATAAATGTAATTTGAGACTTTTTATGAATTCCACTAATTTTATAGGTTAATATGAAATGTTAGTATTGATTTAATTAACTTTTTTCGAATTAATCATTCTGTTATGATTTTCACAAAAATCAATTACTAAATAGTGTCAAAATTGACATAAAATAGTTTTTAAAACAAATATTATATTATTAATTGTTATTTTATTTCCAAAAATCTAAGGTTCTATAAAATGACTTAGATAAGGTTATTTTTAATCAGCTTATTTTAGTTTTAAATTGTATGACATGTTAAGAAAGGAAAATGTTTTTGAAGTAGAAAGGATATTTTCCTCATGAATGGAGTTCAAGTGTTTTATCAAAATTATATTCCATCTAAGATAATATAGGGTTCTGTTTCTATCTCTATTATTACATTGATTTGATTATGTTGTGATGGAATTATGTTTATGAATTCCATTATCTTATATGAATTCTTTTATGATTTCATGTTGATTAAGAATCCCATTTTTATTACATGGGTTATGCAATGATGTATGATTTATGATTTTGTGGCACACATATGAATGGTATAATTATGAGATGGGTGGGACCTATATCTCCCTCCAATGAATTGGGTAAAGATTTTATATCTCATGTGATAGACATGGCTGGAACAGCGGGTTAAACCGGTTCAGTGAAACATGACTGAAACGAGGAATGAACTCGGTTCAGAAATTGACATTTTCCACTAAGATAGTCTTGGAAATGAGTCTTGACTAATAAGAAATGATTCTATATGATTATGTGTGTATGACACAAATATTCATGTTTTAGGTTATGATTATTGTGATTACATTTCACTACCATGATTTATCCCATGTTATGAGATTATGATCTCTTTTGTAGGGTAAGATTTCAAAATTGTTTTGTTCTTATGAATATGATGTGATTGATATTTCTATTGTTTACCCTTACTGAGAATTTGAGCTCACCCTTTTGTATGTTTTTTTTTCAGGTCAGGAAGAAGGTTATTAAATAAGATATTCCAAAAGGAACTATAGATATGATGAAATAAATGGGAGATAGTGTAGACGCTTTATAAACCAGTGGTTTATGTTTCCCAGTTTCTAAAAACACTATACCTATACGGTCCTTTCATGGTTTTGTTATATGTTGTAATAAGTATGCTTCAATTTTGAAGTAATAACAATGTATGTAAATTATGGGTCATTATAGTTGGTATTAGAGGAAAGGTATAGCCAACTTTTGGAATCTAGGATGTGAGAGACTTAGTAAGAACCCTAAGGATAAGTCTAAGCATAGAACACAATATTAGTGTTTTAGAAATGGCCCTGAATAACCTAGGATAAGTCCTTAAGTGTGAAATTTTTTTCTTGATTATGTGGTTTTCCTATTATAATTACTGTTTCTCACACTATTCTTTTTGGTTTTAGTCAATGGACGGAACCCAAAGGAACCGTGTTAATGCCGAATGCGATGGGAAATGCAATGATTGTCCCCCCTGAGCAACCAAACGTTATGGGAGATAGAATGAAAAATCTTGTAGCCATGCTCACACAACTTTCTCAAGCTATGAATCATGCAGGACTTCCAAACGAGCAAATGAAGGAGAAACATTCTGTTGAATCCTTCATGAGGCAGCGTCCACCATCATTCAGTGGGTCTACTGATCCATTAGTTGCTGAACAATGGATTAGTACTGCTGAAAAGATATTTTCTGTTCTTCAATGTTCTGAAAATGATAAAGTCATCTTAGTAGTGTATCGTTTGGAAGGTGATGTTGATCAATGGTGGAATCTAATCAAGAATATGAGGCAAAGATATGAAATTGAGTCCATGGAATGGGACGAGTTCAAGAACTTATTTTTCAATTAGTACTTTCCTCGTATTCTCCGAACAAAGATGGAGAAAGATTTTCTTTAACTGAAGCAAAAGGATGATGAATTTGTTGGTACCTATGAAGCAAATTTTACATGACTTGCAAGGTATGCTTCTGGTATTATTATCCAACCTGAGAGTAAGATCGATCAATTATTTAGTGGCTTAAAACCTATTCTTTGAAGGGCCTTAGCCATAAGGGACTTCAATAGCTACGAGGAAATCATTCGATGTGCTCTCAATGTTGAGATGGAGATTAGAGTAACCCATCAGTCGTACGGGTTAGATAAGAACAGGAAAATTGAATTCAAAGGAAAATCTAAAGAGCACACTGAAAAGAAGATGAGCTTTCCATTATGCTCAAACTGTGGAAAGAAACATGGAGGGAGTTGTCTTAAAGGGGAAAGTAAATGTTTAAATGTGGAAAGGAAGGTCATCAGGCATTCGAATGCCGCAATGATGGGAAGAAGATGTCTAATGATGAAAACAAAGTAAGGGACACATAGAATGAACCTACTACACCTCAATGTTTCAAGTTCAAGGAGATGGGGAATTATGCCAATAAATTCCCTATTCCAAGGGTTGTTGATGATGATCGACATAAACAAAATCTTAACGCTAAAGAAAAAGGAAAGTCACATACAATTTCTATCAGCGATGTGGAGTACGATAACAATGTGGTGAAAGGTACACTTACCATCCACTCTAAAGTAGAAAATGTTTTATTTGATTTTGGATCCACTGACTCTTTTATTTCTGAGGATTTTTCTATGGGTATCAACGTATTACCTCAACAATTAGATGTTGAGTTAGCTGTGACAACACCTAATTGCACTACATTCGCATCCAAAGTTTATAATTCTTCCCCGATTGAAGTTTGTGGGAAAGTTCTTCCTGAAAATCTTGTGATCCTTCTTATAGTGGATTCTTGGCATGGATTGGATTTCATTATATGGAGCTCATATCAATTTTCAAAGAAGGGAAGTCACATTTCATATTCCAAATCAATCTATGATCGTCTATCGATGCCAGGATGAACATAACCTTCCACTAGAAATTTCTTCCATATTATGGGTCTTGATTTCATTGAATGAAGGTTATTTATCTCAAATGGTCGGTGAGAAACTCACAATTAAGAATATGACCATTGTACGGGAGTTTGATGATGTCTTTCTGGAGGAATTGTCGGGTCTTCCACCAAATCGTGAAGTTGAGTTTTCAATAGAACTCGTACCAGGTGCTTTACCTATTTCAAAGACACCTTATAGAATGGCCCCAATTGAGTTGCAGGAATTGAAGAAGCAACTCCAAGATAATCTTGATAAGGGATTCATACTCCCTAGTGCATCACCTTGGGGAGCACATGTTCTATTTGTTAAGAAGAAAGATGGATCAATGAGACTCTGCATTGATTATCGAGAACTTAACAAGATCACTATCAAGAACAAATATCCTCTCCCACACATTGATGACTTATTTGACCAACTACGTGGAGCTCAATACTTTTACAAGATTGATCTTTGTTCAGGGTATCATCAATTAAGGGTAAAAAGGGAGGATATACCAAAGATGGCTTTCCGTACAAGGTATGGACACTATGAATTTATAGTGATGCCTTTTGGTCATACTAATTCCACTGTTATCTTCATGGATCTGATGAATATAGTCTTTAGAGACTATCTAGATCAGTTTGTGGTAGTCTTAATAGACGATATTCTTGTATATTCAATGAGAAAGGGAGAACATGAAGATCACTTGAGAATTATATTGAAGACCCTTATAAAGGAGAAGCATTATGACAAATTTACAATGTGTGAATTTTGGCTTCAAAGAGTTTTATTTTTGGGTCACATAATCTCAAAAGAGGGGATATCTGTGGATCCGGAAAAAACAGAGGTTATCAAAAGATGGTAGAGACCAAATACAGTAACTGAGATCCGATGTTTTCTTGGTTTTGCTGGATAGTATCGACTTTTTGTGAAATATTTTCCACAATTATCTAATCCACTCACCAAGTTGACTCCGAAAGGAGTTATGTTTGTCTGGATGGAGGAATGTGAAGAGAATTTCAAGGAGTTGAAAAGAACGTTATCCATTGCACCTGTGCTCACACTGCCTTGTAGTGGAGAAACGTTTGTGATCTACAGTGATGCATCCAAGAAGGGGTTGGGGTGTGTTCTTATGCAAAATTATATGGTATGCCTCAAGACTGTTGAAAATACATGAGAAAAATTACCCAACTCATGATTTGGAGTTAGCTGCGGTAATATTTGCATTAAAGATTTAGAGGCATTATCTTTATGGAGAAAGGTGTGATATTTATACTGATCATAAAAGTTTAAAGTATATTTTCACACAAAAGGATCTGAATATGCGCCAAAGAAGATGGTTGGAGTTGATTAAGGATTACGACTGCTCAATTCATTACCACCCTGGGAAAGCAAACAAGGTGGTAGATGCATTAAGTCGACAAGACCATGCCAGTTTATCCATGATGAGGATCACAAAAGATCCAATATTTATGGATTTACAAAGGATGAATCTTGGAATCATAATGGAAGGGGGAAAATCGTATCTTTCTCAAATGAATGTTCCACCATCTATACATGTGAAGATTAAAGAGGAGCAGAAAGAAGATGTAGAGTTACAAAAGAAGGTGAGAAATATTCCTGAATTCAACCTTGATTGTGATGGGATAATAAAGATCAGGAATCGGGTTTGTGTTCCTCCCATCAACGAATTAAAGAAGGAGCTTCTGGATGAGGCTCATAGTTCTTCATTCTCTATTCATCCTGGAAGCATGATGTTGTATAGGGACCTGAAAGAGTACTTCTGGTGGGATGGAATGAAAAGAGATGTCGCTGAATATGTCTCTCGATGCTTGGTTTGTTAGCAAGTTAAAGCTAAGAGATAGAAGTCTAAGGGGATGTTACAACCATTACCCATACCCGAATGGAAATGGGAAAACATCACTATGGACTTTGTCACATGACTTCTTAAAACATCCAATGGAAATAAGGCTATCTGGGTCATAGTTGATCATCTTACAAAGTCTGCACACTTCATTTCTATTTGAGAGAATTTCTCTCCGGATCAGTTTGCCAGGATATATGTAAAGGAAGTTGTAAGATTACATGGAGTACCACTTTATATTATATCTGATCAGGATCCGAGATTTACCTCAAAGTTCTGGCGAAGTCTTCAGTATACTCTGGATATGTAGTTAAGTTTCAGCACTGCTTATCATCCACAAACAGATGGTCAGTCTGAGAGAACAATTCAAACTCTAGAAGATATGTTGAGAGCTTGCTCTATAGATTTCAAAGGTGGTTGGGATAAACACCTACCTTTGGTGGAGTTTTCTTATAATAATAGATTTCATTCTAGTATTCAGATGGCTCTTTATGAAGCTCTCTATGGAACGAAATACAGGACTCCAACATGCTGGGATGAAGTTGGGAAAAGAAAGCTATTAGGACCAGATCTTGTTGATGAGATGGCAGAAAAGGTACGATCTATTCAACAACACATAAGAGTAGCTCAGAGTCGACAGAAAAGTTATGCCGACAACCGAATAAAAGACCTAGAGTTTGAAGTGGCTGATAAATTGTTCTTACGAATATCTCCCTGGAAGAGGGTCATGAGATTTGGAAAGAAGGGGAAGTTGAGCCGTAGATATATCGGTCCTTTCAAAATACTGGATCGTGTTGGAAACGTAGCTTACCGATTGGTACTTCCACAGAATCTCTCTCAAGTTCACGATGTGTTCCATGTATCTCTCCTGAGAAAGTACATACCTGATCCTTCACATGTACTCTGCTCAGAAGTTGTACCGCTGGAGCAAGATCTTTCTTATGAAGAACAGCCGATAGAGATTCTGGATCGTAGCGAAAAAGTCCTACAAAACAAGACCTCTCGATTGGTGAAAGTTTTATGGAGGAACCACCAATTAGAAGAAGCTACATGGGAGCTTGAGGATATGATGAGGGAGAGATATCCTCATCTTTTTGTTACAAAGTGATGAATTTTGAGTGCGAAATTCATTTTAAGGGGGGGTAGAATGTAACAACCGAGACTTTTATGAGAAATATTTTGTTTTTATGTTATATAAATCATCAAATGAATCTTTCACTACACACACCAGTATCTTGGCTTGCATTACATGCAACCGTGGCCTTCCTCAATAGCTTGCGTCGTACGCAATACCGAGTTTCACTAAACAACGATATGCTATTAAAATATTATTAAAACTAGCCATTATGAACAGTGATAACCAATTTTTGAAATTTTGTAAATTTTATTTTTCAAAATGGACTTCATTTTTGGATTCGGAATATCGAAATTAGCTTAGGGTGAAATTTTGGTACTTTTCAAATAACTTTCATATTCTGATGAATAGTGAAAATTACTAAATTTTAATTAAATACAACATTTTTAATCGAAATAATTAATAGTGATAAATTATTAATTTTAGTGGTTTTAAAGTATATTTAGAATATATTTTTACAATTTAATAAAATGTTTTTCATTGGATGTAATTTCACATTTAAAGCAGACATAAACAAGTGTCAATCTTTTGATAGTTATTATCTTTTAAAAACACGCTATTTGTTTTGATGACGGGAATTAATTTCTAAATTAGTTAATTTAACTGATATGTTTTGAATTTGGTAAAATAAAAATCATTTTTGAATTCATAATATCAAATATATCTTAGGCCTAATTTTTGTTATTTTTCTGGAAACTTTCATTTTTTGATGAATAGTGAAACCACTAAGTGGTAGTTAAAAAAACTGAATTTTTCATAAAACTTAATTTTACCGCTTCTGTGAGTAGAATTTCGAAAATACGAGAGACACGGTTAATATCAAGGACTAAAATGTGGTTCAATAAGATGGAAATAATTTTTTGTGAATAGTAACTTTTTTCTTTTTTTTAACATGGTTAAAACTAAATATGGTAGTTAAGGGTAAAAATGATATTATTATTACCCTAACACATGTACTAATTCTATCGTATAAGTGTAATTCGACCAAAAACAACCTTAGTAATAAAATATGACCATTTAGGCCCACTTGGATTAGATTAGGACATTTATTATCAATTTATTTAAAGAAGGGTTAAAATAGTTAAAATCAATGTTTAGTAACTAATGCATTTTTAATATAGGGTAATACATAAGATAAATTCGACTATAAATTTAAATTAGAAAGATATAAAGATTTCCTACATAATTATATTTAATTTTTAATTTTTAGACTTTAAATAAGTTAATTTATTTATGACACAAAGATGATGCAATAAATATCTTATTAATGAAATATTGACATAATTGATGTTATAAATACCCAAATAAATTTAATTTGAGACTTTTTATGAATTACACTAATTTTATAGGTTAATATGACATGTTATTATTGATTTAATTCACTTTTTTCGAATTAATAATTCTGTTATGATTTTCAAAAAAATCAATTACTAAATAGTGTCAAAATTGAAATAAAATAGGTTTTGAAACAAATATTATATTATTAATTGTTATTTTATTTCTAAAAATATAAGGTTATACCAAATGACTTAGATAAGGTTATATATATTAATAATAAACATCTTGGGGTTCGTTTGGCTTGTTATAGTAAATTTATTAACCTTATAGTGTAAGAACACAAAGAGACACGGTAAAAGTAAAATTATCTAACTTAATGTTAAATCTAAATGATAAGGTTAAAATAGGAACCTAAACTTGTCTAAATTCTATTGGATGAGAGGATTTAGACCCATACCCACCTTAACATTGAAATAAATCAATTTGTAGCTATTTAAAACCGAATTTGGCTTTATAATAAAATAATAATTTTAGTTTTTCCAAAGGAGCCCCTCTCCTCCCTTATAAAAGGGCACCTCCTCCCCCTCTTCCTAACACCACTTTGAGCCTTCATGTTCGGCCAAACCCTGACAATTTCTTCTCTCCACTTCCCTAGAGACATCCTAGAGGTCCTAGTCTTCTTCAAAGACCAATTTTAGTGTCCAAAAAGGAGGTCTCAAAGATGCACTTCAAAGAAGAGGTAATGTCCGTTACCGATTCTTTCATCTTTATTTCTTCTTCCACTTCTTCTTCTTTAGTTGTTTCATTATGAAGTAATAACATCAGTATCACTCATATACTGATATTTTATTATATGTATGAAACAAACCTATTTCTGTAACACCTGAGACTTTTATGTTATATAAATCATCAAAGGAATCTTTTTCTACACAACACTTGCTTGGCATACTTTACACACAATCGCGACCTTCCTCGATAGCTTGCGTTGTACGCAATACCGAGTTTCACTAAACAACGATATGCTATTAAAATATTATTAAAACTAGCCGTTATGAATAGTAATAACCACTTTTTGAAATTTTATAAATTTTATTTTTCAAAATGGACTTCATTTTTGTATTCGGAATACCGAAATTAGCCTAGGGTGAAATTTTGGTATTTTTCTGAAAACTTTCAATTTTTGATGAATAGTGAAACCACTAAGTGGTAGGTTAAAAACTAAATTTTGCATAAAACTTAATTTTACCGCTTCTGTGAATGGAATTTCGAAAATCCGACAGAAACGGTTGATATCAGTAAGTAAAATGGGGTTCAATGAGATAAAAATAATTTTTTGGTGAATAGTAACTTTTTACTTTTTTTAAGCGCGGTTAATAGTAAATAAGGTAACTAAGGGTAAATATGATATTACTATTACCCTAAAACATGTCCTAATTCTATTGTATAGATGTAATTCGACCAAAAACAACCTTATGAATATAATATGACCATTTAGGTCCACTTGGATTAGATTATGACATTTAATATTATTTTATTTAATGAATAGTTAAAATAGTTAAAATCAAAGTTTAATAACTAAAACATTTTTAATATGGGTTTATACATAAGATAAATTAAATTATAAATATTCATTAGAAAGCTAAAAATATTTCCTACATAATGATATTTTTTTTATTTTTTAGATTTTATATAAATTAATTTATTTATGACACAACAATGATGCAGTAATTACCCTTTTAAGGAAATGTTAACATAATTGATGTTATAAATTCCCAAATAAATGTAATTTGAGACTTTTTATGAATTCCAATAATTTTCTAGGTTACTATGATATATTAGTCTTGATTTAATCAACTTGGTTTGAACATATAATTCTGTTATGACTTTCACAAAAATCATATATCAAATAGTGACAAAATTGACACAAAATAGTTTTTAAATAAAATATTATATTATTAATTGTTATTTTATTCCTAAAAATCTAAGGTTCGGAAAAATGACTTAAATAAGGATATATATATTAATAATAAACAACTTGGAGTTCTTTTGGCATGTTATAGTAAGTGTATTAACCATATAGTGTAAGAAAACAAAAAGACACGGTAAAAGTTAAATTATTTAACTTAGAGTTAAATCTAATTTATAAGGTTAAAATAATAACCTAAACTTGTCTAAATCTTATTGGATGATAGGAGTTCGACCCATCCCCACATTAACTTCGAAATAAGACCCTTTGGAACCAATATAAACCGATTTTGACTTTAATATAAAATAATATTTTGAGATATTCCTAAGGTGCCCCTCTCCTCCCTTATAAAAGGGCACCTGCTTTCCCTCCTCCTCACACAAATTTGGGCACTCAAGCTCGGCCAAACCCTGACAAAATCCCTTCTCAACTTCCCTAGAATAATCCTAGAGGTCCTGCTCTTCTTCAAAGACCAATCTTAGTTCCCTAAGTGGAGGATTCAAAGAGGCGTTTAATAGAAGAGGTAATATCCATTACCGATCTTTTCAATTTCATTCTTCTTCAACTTCTTCTTCTTTAGTTGTTTCATGATAATGTAATAACATCAGTATTAATTACATACTGATATGTTATTATAAATATTAAACAACCCTAATTCACCTTCTATCCAACCTACGGAAAAATGAAATCATCGCGCGTGCATACGTACGGAATAACGTCTCCACACCGTGGTGTAATCTATTTTCCACCACCACCTTACTTGGATGGGTATAATGGTGTAAATAATGACTATATATGACTATTAAAAAGTGATATTGATTCTGAAATAGTATACATACACTCCAATACAATTCCACGATCATGGGAACTATATCATCGCTCGTGCATACGTACGGACTACCGTCTCCACGATGTGATGCGACTCGTTCTACATGATCATCATTACAGAGTAATTATATAAATGAATTGAATGAATAAATATGATATATGTTACACAAATATCATTCTGGATATAAGGTATCTATAACCTTAAATGAAGAATAAGAATTTATTCGGCAAAACACGCATAAGAACAAAAGGCAATAAAGACCCGAGTAACAAGTAACAATGAAATATTACTAATAAGAAGCTAAGTATATGACCATATATGATATCATATAAATATGTATGATTTTGTAATAAGTCAATAACATTATTTAAACCATTATACAGGAGCTTCGGACACGTACAAAGCAAATCGGACCTAAGGTAAGGGGAAATATCAAAATCTCATTTTTATCTGAGATTTTTTATACTTTGGTATTTACTGGGGTGTATTTTATCATCCACATCCATGTTCCCTCAATATGTAATATTGTTTCCATCCACTTACAATAGTTGAAATCCAATTTTACCCTTCTGTGAGTTTTTAGTAAAGAATATGAAAGTAATCTTTTGTCGTTTTTTTTTTCGTACGGGGTACTTTTTGACTTTTCCAACAAAAGTACGAAGAATGTTTTTTTTAAACTTATACGGCATGAATGGATTTTTAAAAAATTATTTCCAAGAAGCTTCCTTTACAAGTTTTCAAGTTTATTTTTAATCAACTTCTTTTATTTTATAATTGTATGACATGTTAAGAAAAGAAAAATGTTTTTGAAGAAGAAATGATATTTTCCTCAAGAATGGAGTTCAAGTGTTTTATCAAAATTATTTTCCATCTAAGATAATAAAGGGTTCTGTTTTTATCCCTATTATTACATTGATTTGATTATTTTGTGAGAGAATTATTTGTATTAAGTCATTTACCTTATATTATTTGTTTTATGATGTCATGATGTTTCAAGAATCCCATTTTTTTTACATGTGTTATGCAATGATGTATGATTTATGATTATGTGGCACACATAAGAAATGATTCATTATAAGATGGGTGGGACCTATATCTCCCTCCAATTCATTGGGTAAAGATTTATATCTCATGAGATAGACATGGATGGAATGGAAGGTTATTTCGGTTCAGTGATACAGGACTGAAACGAGGTGTGAACTCGGTTCAGAAATGGACTTTGTCCGCTAAGATAGTCTTGGCAATGAGTCATGACTAACAAGAAATTATTTTCCATGATTATGTGTGCATGCCACAAAGTTTCATGTTTTATGTTATGATTATGGGGATCTCATTTTCAATTCTATGATTTATTCCATGGTGAGATATTATGATCTCTTTTGTAGGTTATGATTTTCAAAAAGATATGATATGATTTTTATTTCCTTTATTTGCCCTTGCTGAGCATTTGAGCTCACCCTATGTTTTCTTTTCCCCAGGTCAGGAATATGGATATTAAGTAGAATATGCTAAAAGGGACCCTAGATATGATGAAATAAATGGGAGACACTGTAGAATATTTATGAACCAGTTGTTTATGTTTCCCAATTTATAAAGACACTATACCTATACGGTCCTTTGTGGTTTAGTCATATGTTGTAATAAGTGTGCTTCAATTTTCAAGTACTAACAATGTATGTAAAGTATGGGTCGTTATAGTTGGTATCAAAGGAAAGGTATAGTCAACCTTTGGAAACTAGGATGTGAAAGCCTTAGTAAGAACCCTAAGGATAAGTCTAAGCATAGAACACAATCTTAGTGTTTTAGAAATGGCCATGAATAACCTAGGATAAGACCTTAAGCATGAAAATTTTATTCTTGAATTAGGTGGTTTTCCTATTATAATTAGTGTTGCTCACACTATTCTTCTTGGTTTTAGTCAATGGCTAGAACCCTAAGGAACCGTGTTAATGCGGAATGCGATGGGCAATGCAATGATTGTCCCCCTGAGCAACCAAACGATATGGGAGCTGGAATGAAAAATCTTGTAGCCATGCTCACACAACTTTCTCAAGCTATGAATCATGCAGGACTTTAAAATGAGCAAAGGAAGGAGTAACATTCTGTTGAATCCTTCACGAGGCAGCGTCCACCTTCTTTCAGCGGGTCTACTGACCCATTAGTTGCTGAATAATGGATTAGTACTACTGAAAAGATATTTTCAGTTCATCAATGTTCTGAACATGATAAAGTCATCCTAGCAGTGTATCATTTGGAAGGAGATGCTGATCAATGAATACAAGGCAAAGGGATGAAATTGAGTCCATGGAATGGGACGAGTTCAAGAACTTATTTTTCAATAAGTACTTCCCTCGTATTCTCCGAACAAAGATGGAGAAAGATTTTCTTGAACTGAAGCAAAGGGATGATGAATCTGTTGGTACCTATGAAGCAAATTTTACAAGACTTGCAAGGTATGCTTATGGTATTATTATCCAACCTGAGAGTAAGATCGATCGATTCTTTAGTGGCTTAAAACCAATTCTTCAAAGGGCGTTAGCCATAAGGGACTTCAATAGCTACGAGGAAATCGTTCGATGTGCTCTCAATGTCGAGATAGAGATTGGAGTAACCCATCAGTCATATGGGTTTGATAAGAAGAGGAAAATGGAATTCAATCGAAAATCTAAAGAGCACACTGAAAAGAAGACGAGCTTTCCCTTGTGCTCATAGTGTGGAAGGAAACATGGAGGGAGTTTTCTTAAAGGGACAAGTAAATGTTTCAAATGTGGAAAGGAAGGTCATCGGGCATTTGAATTCTGTGATAATGGGAAGAAGATGTCTAATGATGCAAACAAAGGAAGAGATACACAGAAAGAACCTACTACACTTCAATGTTTCAAGTTCAAGGAGATGGGGCATTATGACAATTTAATGTCCAAATCCAAGGGTTGATGATGATGGTCGACGTCAACAAACTCTTAAGGCTAAAGACAAAGGAAATTCACATGCAATTTCTATCAGCGATGTGGAGTACGATAACGAAGTGGTGAAAGGTACACTTACCATCCACTCTAAAGTAGAAAATGTTTTATTTGATTCTGGATCCACCCACTCTTTTATTTCTGAAGAATTTTCTAAGGGTATCACCGTATTAACTCAACAATTAGATGTTGATTTAGCTGTGAAAACACCTAATGGCACATCACTCGCATCAAAAGTTTATAATTCTTCTCCAATTGACGTTTGTAGGAAAGTGCTTCCTGAAAATCTTGTGATCCTTCCTTTAGTGGAATTCGATGTGATTCTTGGCATGGATTGGCTTTCTTTATACAGAGCTCATATCAATTTCCAAAGAAGGGAAGTCACATTTCATATTCCAGATCAATCTATTATCATCTATCAATGCAAGGATGAACATAACCTTCCAGTGGAAATTTCTTCCATTTTATGGGTATTTATTCTACTAAATGAAGGTTATTTATCTCAAATGGTTGGTGAGAAACTCACGATTAAGAATATGCCCATCATATGGGAGTTTGATGATGTCTTTCCGGAGGAATTACCGGGTCTTCCACCAAATCGTGAAGTTGAGTTTTCAATAGAACTCGTACCGGGTGCTTTGCCTATTTCAAAGACACCTTATAGAATGGACCCAATTGAGTTGTAGGAATTGAAGAAGCAACTCCAAGAGAATCTTGATAAGGGATTCATACGCCCTAGTGCGTCACCTAGGGGAGCACCTGTTCTATTTGTTAAGAAGAAAGATGGATCAATGAGACTCTGCATTGATTATCGAGAACTTAACAAGATCACTATCAAGAACAAATATCCTCTCCCACACATTGATGACTTATTTGACCAACTATGCGGAGCTCAATACTTTTCCAAGATTGATCTTCATTCAGGGTATCATCAATTAAGGGTCAAAAGGGAGGATATACCAAAGACGGCATTCCGTACAAGGTATGGATCCTATGAATTTATAGTGATGCCATTTGGTCTTACTAATGCCCCTGCTATCTTAATGGATCTGATGAATAGAGTCTTTAGAGACTATCTTGATCAATTTGTGGTAGTCTTTATAGATGATATTCTTGTCTATTCAAAGAGAAAGAAAGAGCATGAAGATCACTTGAGAATTATATTGAAGACCCTGAGAAAGGAGAATCTTTATGCCAAATTTACCAAGTGTGAATTTTGGCTTCAAAAAGTTGCATTTTTGGGTCACATAATCTCAAAAGAGGGGATGTCTGTGGATCCAGCAAAAATAGAGGTTATCGAAAGATGGTTGAGACCAACAACAGTAACTGAGATCCGAAGTTTTCTTGGTTTGGCTGGATATTATGGACGTTTTGTAAATGATTTTTCACGATTATCTAATCCACTCACCAAGTTGACTCGGAAAGGGGTTAAGTTTGTTTGGACAGAGGAATGTGAAGAGAATTTCAAGGAGTTGAAAAGAAGGTTATACAGTGCCCCTCTGCTCACACTGCCTTATAGTGGAGAAAGGTTTGTGATCGACAGTGATGCATCCAAGAAGGTATTGGGGTGTGTTCTTATGAAAAATGATATGGTGATAGCTTATGCCTCACGATAGTTGAAAATCCCTGAGCAAAATTACCCAACACATGATTTGAAGTTAGCTGTGGTAATCTTTGCATTAAAGAATTGGAGGCATTACCTTTATGGTGAAAGGTGTGATATTTATACTGATCATAAAAGTTTAAAGTATATTTTCACACAAAAGGAGCTGAATATGCGCCAAAGAAGATGGTTGGAGCTGATTAAGGATTATGACTGCTCAATCCATTACCATCCTGGGAAAGGAAACAAGGTGGAAGATGCATTAAGTCGACAAGACCATGCCAGTTTATCCATGATGAGGATCACAAAAGATCCAATATTTATGGATTTACAAAGGATGTATCTTGGAATTATAATGGAAGGGGAAAAATCTTATCTTTCTCAAATGAATGTTCAACCATCTATACATGTGAAGATTAAAGAGGCACAGAAAGAAGATGTTGAGTTACAAAAGAAGATGAGAAATGTTCCTGAATTCAACCTTGATTGTGATGGGATAATAATGTTCAGGAATCAGGTTTGTGTTCCTCCCATCCCCGAATTAAAAAAGGAGCTGCTGGATGAGGCTCATAGTTCTCCATTCTCTATTCATCCTGGAAGCACGAAGATGTATAGGGACCTGAAAGAGTACTTCTGGTGGGATGGAATGAAAAGAGATGTTGCTGAATATGTCTCTCGATGCTTGGTTTGTCAGAAAGTTAAAGATGAGAGACAGAAGTCTAAGGGGATGTTACAACCATTACCCATACCCGAATGGAAATGGGAAAATATCACTATGGACTTTGTCACAGGACTTCCTAAAACATCCAAAGGCAATAATGCTATCTGGGTCATAGTTGATCGTCTTACAAAGTCTGCACACTTCATTGCTATTAGAGAGGATTTCTCTCTAGATCAGCTTGCCAGGATATATGTAAAGGAAGTAGTAAGATTGCATGGAGTACCACTATCTGTTATATCTGATCGGGATCCGAGATTTACCTCGATGTTCTGGCGAAGTCTTCAGCATACTCTGGATACAGAGTTGAGTTTCAGCACTACTTATCATCCTCAGACAGACGGTCAGTCTGAGAGAACAATTCAAACCCTAGAATTTATGTTGAGAGCTTGCTCTATGTATTTCAAAGGAGGTTGGGATCAACACCTACCTTTGGTGGAATTTTCGTATAATAATAGCTTTCACTCCAGTATTCAGATGGCTCCTTATGAAGCTCTCTATGGAAAGAAATGCAGGACTCCAACTTGCTGGGATGAAGATGGGGAATGAAAGCTATTAGGACCTGATCTCATTGATGAAATGGCAGAAAAGGTCAGATCTATTCAACAACACATAAGAGCAGCTCAGAGTCGACAGAAAAGTTATGCCGACAACCGATAAAAAGACCTAGAGTTTGAAGAGGGTGATAAAGTGTTCTTACGGATATCTCCCTGGAAGAGAGTCATGAGATTTGGAAAGAAGGGGAAGTTGAGCCCTAGATATATCGGTCCTTTCGAAATACTGCATCGTGTTTGAAAGGTAGCATACTGATTGGTGCTTCCACCAAATCTCCCTCAAGTTCACGATGTGTTCCATATATCTCTCATGAGAAAGTACATACCTGATCCTTCACATGTACTCAGCTCAGAAGTTGTACCGCTGGAGTAAGATATTTCTTATGAAGAACAACCGATAGAGATTTTGGATCGTAGCAAAAAATTCCTACGAAACAAGACCACTCGATTGGTGAAAGTTTTATAGAGGAACCACCAACTTGAAGAATCTACATGGGAGCTTGAGGATATGATGAGAGAGAAGTATCCTCCTCTATTTGTTACAAAGTGACGAATTTCGAGGGCGAAATTCTTTTTAAGGGGGGTAGAATGTAACACCCGAGACTATTATGTTATATAAATCATCAAAGGAATCTTTTTCTACACAACACTTGCTTGGCTTACTTTACACACAATCGCGACCTTCCTCGATAGCTTGCGTTGTATGCAATACCGAGTTTCACTAAACAACGATATGCTATTAAAATATTATTAAAACTAGCCGTTATGAATAGTAATAACCACTTTTTGAAACTTTATAAATTTAAATTTTCAAAATGGAGTTTATTTTTGTATTCGGAATACCAAAATTAGCCTAGGGTGAAATTTTGGTATTTTTCTGAAAACTTTCAATTTTTGATGAATAGTGAAACCACTAAGTGGTAGGTTAAAAACTGAATTTTGCATAAAACATAATTTTACCGCTTCTGTGAATGGAATTTCGAAAATCCGACAGACACGGTTGATATCAGTAAGTAAAATGTGGTTCAATGAGATAAAAATAATTTTTTGGTGAATAGTAACTTTTTACTTTTTTTACCGTGGTTAATAGTAAATAAGGTAACTAAGGGTAAATATGATATTACTATTACCCTAACACATGTCCTAATTCTATTGGATAAGTGTAATTCGACCAAAAACAACCTTATGAATATAATATGACCATTTAGGTCCACTAGGATTAGATTATGACATTTAATATTATTTTATTTAATGAATAGTTAAAATAGTTAAAATCAATGTTTAATAACTAAAACATTTTTAATATGGGTTTAAACATAAGATAAATTCGATTATAAATATTAATTAGAAAGCTAAAAAGAATTCATACATAATGATATTTTTTTTTTAATTTTTAGACTTTAAATAACTTATTTTATTTATGACACAACGATGATGCAGTAATCACCCTTTTAAAGAAATGTTAACATAATTGATGTTATAAATGCCCAAATAAATGTAATTTGAGACTTTTTATGAATTCCAATAATTTTCTAGATTACTATGATATATTAGTGTTGATTTAATCAACTTGGTTCGAACATATAATTCTGTTATGACTTTCACAAAAATCAAATATCAAATAGTGACAAAATTGACACAAAATAGTTTTTAAATCAAATATTATATTATTAATTGTTATTTTATTCCTAAAAATCTAAGGTTCGTCCAAATGACTTAGATAAGTAAATATATATTAATAGTAAACAACTTGGGGTTCGTTTGGCATGTTATATTAAGTGTATTAACCATATAGTGTAAGAAAACAAAAAAGACATGGTAAAAGTTAAATTATTTAACATAGAGTTAAATCTAATTGATATGGTTAAAATAATAACCTAAACTTGTCTAAATCCAATTGGTTGATAGCATTTTGACCCATCCCCACTTTACCTTCGAAATAAGACCCTTTGGAACCATTATAATCTGATTTTGACTTTAATATAAAATAATATTTTGAGATATTCCTAAGGTTCCCCTCTCCTCCCTTATAAAAGGGCACCTCCTCCCCCTCCTCCACTTCCTTAGAATAATCCTATAGGTCCTGGTCTTCTTCAAAGACCAATATTAGTTCCCTAAGTGGAATATTCAAAGAGGCGTTTAATAGAAGAGGTAATATCCATTACCGATCTTTTCAATTTCTTTCTTCTTCAACTTCTTCTTCTTTAGTTGTTTCATGATAAAGTAATAACATTAGTATTACTTACATAATGATATGTTATTATAAATATAAAACAACCCTAATTCACCTTCTATCCATCCTACGGAAAAATGAAATCATCGCGCGTGTGTACGTACGGAATACCGTCTCCACGCCGTGGTGTAATCTATTTTCCACCACCACCTTACTTGGATGGGTATAATGGTGTAAATAATGACTATATATGACTATTAAAAAGTGATATTGATTCTAAAATAGTATACATACACTCCAATACAATTCCACAATCATGGGAACAATATCATCGCTCGTGCGTACGTACGGAATACCGTCTCCACGATGTGATGTGACTCGTTCTACATGATCATCATTACATAGTAATTATATAAATGAATTGAATGAATAAATATGATATATGTTACACTAATACCATTCTGGATATAAGGTATCTATAACCATAAAATAAGAATACGAATTTATTCGGAAAAACACGCATAAGAACAAAAGGCAATAAAGACCCGAGTAACAAGTAACAATGAAATATTACTAATAAGAAGCTAAGAATATGACCATATATGATATCATATCAATATGTATGATTTTTTAATAAGTCAATAACATTATTTAAACCATTATACAGGAGCTTCAGACACGTACAAAGCAAATCGGACCTAAGGTAAGGGGAAATATCACAATCTCATTTTTATCCGAGATTGTTTATACTTTAGTATTTACTGGGGTGTATTTTATCATCCAAATCCATGTTCCCTCAATATTTAATATTGTTTCCATCCACTTACAATAGTTTAAATCTAATTATACCCTTCGGTGAGTTTTTAGTAAAGAATATGAAAGGAATCTTTTGTCGTTTTTTTTCGTATGGGGTAATTTTTGACTTTTCCGACAAAAGTACGAAGAATATTTTTTTTAACTTATACGGCATGAATGTATTTTTAAAACATTATTTCCAAGAAGATTCCTTTACGAGTTTTCATGTTTATTTTTAATCAACTTCTTTTAGTTTATAATTGTATGACATGTTAAGAAAAGAAAAGTGTTTTTGAAGAAGAAAGGATATTTTCCTCAAGAATGGAGTTCAAGTGTTTTATCAAAATTATTTTCCATCTAAGATAATAAAGGGTTTTGTTTTTATCCCTATTATTAAATTGATTTGATCATGTTGTGAGGGAATTATTTTTATGAAGTCATTTACCTTATATGATTTGTTTTATGATGTCATGATGTTTCAAGAATCCCATTTTTGTTACATGTGTTATGCGATGATGTATGATTTATGATTTTGTGGAACACATAAGAAAGGATTCATTATAAGATGGGTTGGACCTACATCTCCCTCCAATGCATTGGGTAAAGATTTATATCTCATGATATAGACAGGGCTGTAATGGAAGGTTATTTCGGTTCAGTGATACAGGACTGAAATGAGGAGTGAACTCGGTTCAGAAATGGACTTTGTCCGCTAAGATAGTCTTGGAAATGAGTCATGACTAACAATAAATGATTTTCCATGATTATGTGTGCATGCCACAAAGTTTCATGTTTTATGTTATGATTATAGGGATCTCATTTTCACTTCTATGATTTATTCCATGTTAATATATTATGATCTCTTTTGCAGGTTATGATTTTCAAAAAGATATGATATGATTTTTATTTCCTTTATTTGCCCTTGCTGAGCATTTGAGCTCACCCTTTTTTGTATGTTTTCTTTTCCCCAGGTCAGGAAGATGAATATTAAGTAGAATATGCTAAAAGGGACCCTAGATATGATGAAATAAATGGGAGACACTGTAGAAGATTTATGAACCAGTTGTTTATGTTTCCTAGTTTCTAAAGACATTATACCTATACGGTCCTTTGTGGTTTTGTCATATGTTGTAATAAGTGTGCTTCAATTTTGAAGTATTAACAATGTATGTAAAGTATGGGTCGTTATAATTTCACCATCTATCCATCCTTCAGAAAATGAAATCACCACGCGTGCGTACGTACAGAATACCATCTCCACGCTGTGGTGTAATCTATTTTCCACCACCAACTTATTTGGATGGCTATAATGGTGTAAATAATAACTAGATATGATTATTTTAAAGTTATATTGATTCTGAATTTGTATATATACACTCCATTACAATTTCACGATCATGGGAACGATATCATCGCTCGTGCGTACGTATGAAATACCGTCTCCACGATGTGATGCGACTCGTTCTAAATGATCTTCATTGCATAATGATTATATAAATGAATTGAATGAATGAATACATTACACTAACACCAATCTGGAAATGAGGTATCTAAAACCTAAAAATATGAATAAGAATTTATTCGACAAAACACGCATAAGAACAAAAAGTAATAAACACTCGAATAACAAGTGGTAATGAAATATTACTAATAAGAAGCTAAGAATTTGACCATATATGATATTATAAAAATAAGTATGATTCTGGAATAAGACAATAACATTATTTAAATAATTATACAGGAGGTTTGGACACTTACGAAGCAAATCAGATCTAAGGTAAGGGAAATATCACAATCTGATTTTTATCCGAGATTGTTTATACTTTGGTATTTACTGAGGTGTATTTTATCATCCACATCCCTGTTTCCTCAATATTTAATATTATTTACATCCACCTACAATTTTTTAAATCCATTTTTACCTTTTGGTTAGTTTATAGTAAAAGATATGAAAGGAATATTTTGTCGTTTTTCGTACGAGGTACGTTTTGACTTTTCCGACAAAAGTACAGGAAGAATGTTTTTTTAACTTATACGGCATGAATGGATTTTTAAAACATTATTTCCAAGAAGCTTACTTTACCAGTTTTCAGGTTTATTTTTAATCAACTTTTTTTAGATTAAAATTGTATGACATGTTAAGAAAGGAAAATGTTTTTAAAGTAGAAAGGATATTTTCCTCAAGAATGGAGTTCAAGTGTTTTATCAAAATTATTTTCCATATAAGATAATATAGAATTCTATTTCTATCCCTATTATTACATTGATTTCATTATGTTGTGATGGGATTATTTTTATGAATTCCTTTATCTTATATGAATTGTTTTAAGATATCATGTTGTTTAAGAATCCCATTTTTATTACATGGGTTATGCAATGATGTATGATTGATGACTTTGTGGCACACATATGAATGGTATCATTATGAGATGGGTGGGAGATATATCTCTATCCAATGCATTGGGTGAAGATTTTATATCTCATGAGATAGACATGGTTGGAACGGCGGGTTAAACCGGTTCAGTGAAACAGGACTGAAACGAGGAATGAACTCAGTTCAGAAATGGACTTTGTCCACTAAGATAGTCTTGTCAATAAGTCATGCCTAATAAGAAATTATTCTCTATGATTATGTGTGTATGCCACAAATATTCATGTTTTATGTTATGATTATTGTGATTACATTTCACTACCATGATTTATCCCATGTTATGAGATTATGATCTCTTTTGCAGGGTAAGATTTCCTAATTTTTATGTTCTTATGAATATAATGTGATTGATATTTCTTTTGTTTATCCATACTGAGCATTTGAGCTCACCCTTTTATGTTTTATTTTCCCCAGGATATAAAGAAAGGTTTTAGATAAGAAAAAAAAGGGAATATCAATATGGGTCATGTTGAAGATCTTTCACCATGATTAGAAGATTATATTCTGAGTATCCAAAGACACTAAACTATTACGGTCCTTGTGTGTGTGTTTTTTCTATGTACTAAGTATTCCTAAAAAGTAATGTAATGTCCATGTACGTCAAGCTTCTGGCCTCTACAACCCCTATGCTAAATCTGAACCAGAGCTGACTTAACCTACTCATATCTAGACAGGGATTTATTTTTTTCATAAACCACTTACTCAATACTCACCAATACGTAGGGATATTTTTGTTATACATATTATTGACTCTAAGTCTTCAGTAGGGTTTTCAAATCCTAATCCAAAAAATAACTAAACCTATGCTCTGAAACTAACTATTACAACCCTGCTTTTATTACAAACATAAACGTGATTTATTACATAAACTCTTCACCTGATAGAACATAGAATATAGAGAGCTATAGTGTCTTTGGGGATTTGGATCATTAAATAAAAACATAAAACATGAAATAAAACATCTTTATTGAAAACATCATTTACATGAAAACTACATTCCCTCATACTTAGCATTGCATGGGATAACCTGAGAACATGCATAAGAAAAGGGTGAGTTATAAAGCCCAGTAATGGAATAAATATGGAATAACATGAATAATACAATACATGTTATAAAAAATGAATATAAATGGAGCACGAGAGAAACATGAACATAACTGCCTGAAAAAGCATGATAATCTTAACATGGAAATGTGGCAACAACACTTAACATGGAATTAGCATGAGCCATGACTCATTGAACATGGAGCATGAGTAAACCCTCATTTCACATGAAGCACGAGTAAAACTTCAATTCACATAAATTATCATGAGTAAACACCCATTTCACATGGCATATCATGATACTATACTTAACCTAATGCATTGAGGCACTATCCAGGCGCACCATTTTTAAACATTTCATTTCGTGAATAAGTGTGCCACATAGATCATATAACATGGAATCAATAAACATTATAAGATATTCCACAATTAATATGTGGAATAAATACATTAATGTACCATTAAATATCTATATGTTTATAAGGGTTAATATCCTTGATAGATACATGGGTTTGGTATTCACTACACAATGATCTTGGCATGGAAAAACGCGGTGCAATTTCAGCAGCATAACTGTATGACATAAGGATTCATAAAAATGGTTGATTAGATTTAAAAGGGTGTCTTATAATATTTACATTAAATTTAAAATAAATGGTTCATATAGATACAGGTCCCAACAAACTTATTGGAATTTGGATGCATAATACAAAAGAATCACTTGGATGCAAAAGAGGAGAGAGAAATCCCTCACGGAATTTCAGCATGGTAACAGGTGTACATGGGAGGAATTTATGAGAGATAAAGGGGTATCCCATTATCCAAACAAAAAGAGAGTAGTATGGGAAAGGTGTGAAATCATACCCCATAATATTTAATTGAAAACAAAAGGGCATATCAACTTAATGAAAATTGGAAAAAAATGAGAAAGGAATAAATCCCTTACTTGGAAGTGTGATCCCGAACGCTTGGGAGAGGCTTGAGAGAGGCTTAATGGGATCTTGGGGAACCTTAGGAAAATTATATATATAGGGGTGCATGATTTATTCGAACTCTAAAGGCTTTTAGTTAATAGGAAGTGGGAGATTGGGTGGGTTTATATTGGAAAGGAGAGGGATTTCTTTATTATTTTTGTTTAGGAAACCTCCCATTAAACTAATCAAAACCACAAACCAGCCCATCATTTTTCCATAGTTTTTTCCAAATTGGAGTGGAAAATATGATTTTATGTGGCCAATGGCCTATCATATTAAAATAATATAGATGCTTATGTGGAGCCGAGTCACACCCTCAAGGAAAACAATTTAAAAAGACAAAAGGTTTTATAAGCCTTGAAGGGTCCACTAATGCTTTTTAAAATAAATCAAAAAAATATAAAATCACATTACTTTAATGGTAAAACATATATTGTCCGAAATTAATGTTTATATTATTTTATTACATCACTATTGGGTCATTATGATGTCATAAACCACATTATATATTTAAATGGTATTATATTTTTACCGAAAAATTTGACTATCTCAGAAAATTATGAAAAATTCATAGTTGGATAATTTCAAAGTCCTGATTCCAAAAAATAAAATTCATTTTATCTAAATAATTTAATAAATATTGGAAATTGCACTTTTAATCTAAAAACTGACATTTACCGAAAATTCATGGGTTTTCTCATAAATAACTTTCAAACCTTAAAAAATAACAATTCCATTCAAAAAATTATATGATCATTGATATTTAATAAAAATTAATTTAATTATAATAATATTTTATGAAAATATTATTTAATTCAAAAATCCATTAATTCTTCAAAATAGATTTCTTAGTTGAATATTCACTAAATGTACTATTTGTTCTTTAAAAACTATTTACAAAGTAACAATAATAAAATGAATGCACATTCTTTATTCATAAATATTTTATATAGTCATAGTGTTTGGGTATTTTTACATTACCCCTTATAACACCCACATAAGACCAAAGGGTAAGGTGTGCGATGGTGACAAAATCTTGGGGTGGCTCGGATAACATCGCTCGGGTAGTAATCTCTATTAACATCCACTTCTCCCGTAGTCGGTTTCTCTCAATCTTAATGTGTTCAAGCACGTCTTGGGCTTTGTCAAGAGTGAAGCCCAATGACGTCACCTCCTTTCTGAGCTCTGATAAATAAGTTTCATATGGGGCAAGTCTACTAGGTGAAGCCATCACTCCCTTTGTCTAAGTAAATTGGATTTTTTAGAGCCCTATATTTATACTAATCAAGTGATCACTGTTCAAAAGCTATATTAGCATTGGTCACAATTCAAAATGGTATTTTAAAAGACAAAAATTTAAAACTAAGGAAGTTGATATTTTAAATAACCATAATAGGATATTTAATTAGATCAAGGGAAATTTTCACTAATGAAAGTTTGCCTCGTTACAATTATAGCTAGTGCATTTCGAAGACTTGGACATAATCCACCAAATATATGAAAAAAATTTCTTTATAAAATTATTATTAATCCTCAATCAATCCTGGAATGTCTTGTAAATACATCTTTACAGGTTACAATAGATTCACCATCATTTTATTTATATAAGGAAATTACATATCCATGGTTGTGTATAGAATGTGGGGGAAGTACATACTGAATAATATCATATTATACCCAACCCATTATATGGTGTCAATTAACTCATTGAGAACCATGATATTAATAAGGTTTCAAAAATGATCATATTTCCATCCAATTTAATGAATGGAAATTTCTCTTTAACATACTTTGAAAACTAAAGAATAGGATATATATTTTTAGTGGATATGATCTATTGCTCGACAGCCAATCGATCAGTGTACCCACAAAAATATGGTGGATGATTCTTCAAAAAGGATTCAATTGAACATTATTCCATCCTTTTCTATTATATATGGTGTCTATGATTCATGGATTAAGATATTTTTCTGATCATTTAAATGAATTTTTTCATTCTATTTCTCATAACATTCTATTTCCTAGGAGAAAAATCACTGCATTTTCAACAAAATTTTGTATTACCAAGGTTTATTCGACTTCCATCTATGGATTAAAACGAAATATAACAGTGTGATAAAAAATAATCATATTATATACCCACGTAATAATGAAAAACAATGTATGGGATGTGTATATAATTA
Source organism: Viscum album (assembly GCA_963277665.1). Classification (NCBI taxonomy): domain Eukaryota; kingdom Viridiplantae; phylum Streptophyta; class Magnoliopsida; order Santalales; family Viscaceae; genus Viscum; species Viscum album. The sequence goes on along the minus strand of OY728141.1, from coordinate 1,046,974,922 downwards.
AAACATATTTTAAATATAATACACCTTATGTTTATACTAGTTCATTTATAGACATATTTAATTTAAATTGTTTATAATGGATGATGAAGAGTTTTTGAATTTCTATATCATTTACCTAGATGTATAAAATTTTTTGTGTAAAAAGGCCCATTTCCATGCATGGTGTGATGATTAAGTCCAACTCAATACTACCATTTCAGAGTTTTTAGATGTAGGTACCTCTTTCAAAGTTCCACGTCAACTTGTACTATCTATATAGAGATATAATATCCTGGAAACCACCCACTCTATCTATTACCAAAACAATATGATATTTTCATATAAAATGAATCATCCCTATAATTATCCTTAATTAAATAAAATGAAATATTCTTAGAATGATGCCTAGGTTTTTTGATAAATTTTCTTATCCCATTTTCCAAATAATAACTAAATCGTTCCTTGGATAAAAAATATATATACCGAGGATTCTAATAAATAGATATTACATTTCTTAAACTAATATTCATCACATTACACAAACACATGAATGATTCCCATAATTGTGTAGTTCCTTTAGATAATTGGTATAGTCAAATAATTTAGTGGTTGAACACCCATGTATCCGATAAAGATCTTATCATCTATTACTCTTTATAGTCATACCCTACATGAAACCATTCTTCACAACTTCAGGTGAGGAGAAAAAACCTAGTGAGCTCAAATACTCTGTAAGGTTAATAAAGGGAGATATAGAAGCATAAGATGAACATTTGGTTATGCATACAAGAGAAGGAAATTTGAAAACTATACCTTGCATATCGTATATCATAAAAATGAGTCATGGAATAAAACAATGTATTTCAATTTTCATGAATCATAATATAAATAAAATGACATGAGCGATGATAATAAAACATTAGAATAAGGAATATATAACTAAAGACACATCAGCTTATAACATTGTTAACATGTTTACATTGAGGTAGGTTCACACATTATATTTTTATTATCCTGAATTTTTGATGTATTATTTTTAAATATTATATGGTATTAATTCTTGACTAGGGCTTGTGACGGCGTGAGATTTTGTGGCATGGAGTTCTTGATTTATTTTTGAAATAAATTAAACTTTTAAATAACATGAATGAGAAGCATTCCAGAAAAACTTGAATAACATTTTAATTGGTGCCTAAATTATACACACGATAGTTCCGTTGTATTCAGAGTAGCGACTTTACCATAGTCGAGGCCTAACATTGATTGGCACCGGTTGGAGACAAAATTTATTTTTATATATTTAAAGGAACTAAAATAAATTTTCGATTTATTTTATTTTTTACATTTTATCAAATCAGTGATGAGTTTTATGGTTTTAAATAACCAGGAGCCCAGGGTTAGGCTCATAACCCTGGAAAACTCCCTGGAAATCATTTGGAGATTTGGAGAGATTCCACCCCTATAAATAATTCTCAACAAACTATGATGAACTATAAAATCATGCATCATTTCACATGAAGATTATAGGATCTCATCGTCGATGGAAGTAGATCCAATCTTCATCAATGATCGAAGTAGGGGTTGTTATTTCTATTGTTTTTTCCCACATTCCTTGATTTAACGACGAATGTGGATCATCCCACAAACAGTTTGTCTTGCAGTTTTGTTATTCTTGTGGGAGGGTTTGATTTGTGGAAATTTGGGGATGATTATGATTTTAATAATCTAGTTTTTCCGACTTAATCCTTCTAATGGGAGTATTTCAAGGCTGTAATGAACAATATCTCCGGTACGTTCCTCGGTTTTTAAAATTTTCTTTCATTCCCTAATCACGTTATTCGTTCAGTTTGGGTATATGTAGAAAGGATCTTTCAGAAATAATTTTGTGAGGAAATTATCTAAATTTGGATATCTGACATCATGATGAATTAGTGGAGGTGTTCCGGCGATGGAGGCGGATGGTTCGACATTGTTCATAAGAAATTGTTATTCGACCATTCTTCTAGTGGATGATCGAAATGATTTCTTAGAGCCGACCAGACATATAAAACATGCTGAATAGGCTTTCCTATAGTGGGATGACCTAGGTCATAAATTTCGATTCAATTGGATGTTTTTATCAATGGATCAAAGATCACCTGAGGCGCGCTGGTGAAGAATTGTGATTTTGGAAGATAACACTGAACCCAACATGTTATCTATAGAAAAATGGGAGTGGGGCCATCCATGCGGCGGATAGGTGTCCACATTACAGGATGAGATGAAACACCATGTGTCCCATATCACCCATCATGTGGGTCCTTATATGTGAATTGATTTGTATCTTGGATTGTACAAGGAATTGTGGTGGAGTACAGTGCATGTACTTCACCACATGGCCAGATCATGCCGGTTACGCGGGTTAGCCCATTTACCAGTATGTGGGTCAGCAGACTCCGTTTGAAGCCATGTATGGTAAAATGACCAGCGTATATATAGCATCCTCTAGAATTTTATAGATTGATTTTTACCTTTATACACACCATGTATATCGTTTTTACAAGACATTCTCTTTTCAAGACAATCCGTTGTACATGAGAAATAATCAATGTCAGAGGAAACAATGTGTGACCCTTCTATAAGATGTGTACGTTCATATACATGGCATGATATAATTTTCCACCATATCATGGACATGTTTTTTTGGTTCAGTTAACCTTTATTCATTCTCCTTAATGTCAGGTATCATTTCCATCCAAATGATTATGATCCATTCTGTAGGAATTTATGGATAAAGATAGAGTCACTTTAAGAGGCCTGGATCAAGATCCTCTATCAATCATTAACCCTATGTAGTGTCAGGAATCAGTGTGACCAATCCCATATGACATTGATCCTCTAATTATCAGGTAAATTCAGATGAGTCTTGTTATATGCCAAGTCCTTGGAAGTGATCCTCATCCATGAATCGTGATCTTTTCCCACATAGGATTGTGTTGTACTGTAATGTGTGTATAAGTTCTCTCTTCAGATTTATCAGTTCATTTATGTCTCTTGTGACACATCCTAATGAATAGTATTACTTGTACAAACGTCATCAGATCTATCATAATCATGGTGTGAGTTCTCCTAATTGAGTATTTTGTGGAATCTTCGTACAATATCCTTATCATGGGTATGTTGGTCTTTGTGACGTACCTATAGAATACTGGTCTGGGATTAATGTATATTTCGATTTTTCTCTTTTTATATGTTATATAAAAATATAATCTGTATATATGACTATACAATTTATTTCTATATTTTTTTATAGTTTTCAAGGTCTCTTACTGAGTATTGTTATACTAACCCCATCATGGGCTTTGCATGCATGTACCATGTCCTTCGCAGATGGGCATCTTTTTGATAAAGTCCATGGTGGAGAAGAACTGGATAGATATTTGGGAGAAATCAAGTAGACTGAGGTGTTTCTACTATTCCAAACAGTAGTCCAATTACCATTCATATTTACATATTGGACTTTTTAGTTGCATACTATTTCTTTTGGTGGGATATTTTTCTAGACTAGTAAAATATTCACACTGTATATATTTTTGTACTCAATTGGTTGGGATTAATTATATGCATAAACTTTGTTCCATAGTGTGTTTTAAATTTCAAAATTTTTGGGCATGGAGATGTGTGCATATGTACAAGATCTTAGGAAATGTCTCCCATGATAGTGATATGCCTACTCGGTGATAGTCATCTGCCCTTGGCCAACTAGAGACGGGCTTTGGGAGTCCCGGTGAGGGATTCACTAGGACGTATTGTGATATAGTGGTATCAGAGATGCAAGGATCCACCTTAAGGACCAAGAGTATGTGTGTTTTTGTTTGGGGCTACAATTATAAGTGTTTTATGTTTTTATTTCAGGCAAGGGACTCCTGTGTGGGTGTGGGAGGCCAACAAATACATACCCCACGACCCCGATAACCTACTTTTCAACTCTGTAAATGAGAAGACTAGTTTTAGGGAAAAAGAAAAAATAAAGGAACATGCATCATATAGGAATGGGTTCTGATTTGCATGTATTTTTTAGTCATCTATCTAGATAGACCCATTGATTGCGGAACATCTTTCTTCTTTATAGTATTCCACTACACAACATAGTAGCATGGATTTAGTATCTCAATCATGAATATGACTCCCTCAGTGTGGTGTCTTCGATTCATGGGCCAGTTCCCCAGGTGTTGCCTCCAGATTGTTCACATCCTATTCCACCATCGGTAGAGAAGCATGTGCTACCAGTAGTGCCAGTAGGCATGAAGCATTGCCTTAGTGTTCTCTATGAGTTTCAGATATAGACACCCCTCCGGTTACAAGGAGATCCTAACCCTCAGGTTGATGAGGACTGGCTTTAGACAGTGACCAAATTCATCCATCTAGTGAGGACATCATCAAAACGAATGGTGATCCCATGAGTGTGTCTTCTTCATGGTTTGTTAGGGTGATGGTGGAGTTTGACCATGCAGACTCGCGATGGGAAGACTCTATCACTGATGGAATTTGAGAAACTATTTAGATAAAAGTTGTCCTTGATTACACTATGAAAATTGAATATACAAGAGCTTCTTCAGGTCCAGTAGAGAAGTTTGATGGTGGCTGATTATTCATCAAAGTTCACCCACATCACCAATCAGTAAATGGATATTGTTAGGGATCATTAATTCAGATCACCTGCCTTAGATTGAGGTTTCTGATAGGACATATGATTTATCATTATGCCTCTATGAATTCAAACATCTGATGGAGTGATCAAGTGATCATTAGTGTTTGAGAGCTTTTTGGAAGAGTAGAGACCACCAGTAGCAGTCAACAATAGCCAGACAGGTGCATATACCTCAACTGTTGGGGGCCCACACTAAGAACATGGATTGGGATTTGGGAGATATCACAGGAGGACATAGAACATGGGATCTGCAGTCCAGGTCTCTCAGGATGGATGCAGTCATCCTAGGGAAGGTGATAGAACTAATGTGATGGAATATGATATATTGCTTGATATTTTCCCACCCATTTAGATGATGACATGTACGCAATGGACAGTCTACCAAGATAGAGGTAGAGAGTGGAGCATGCAGACCCGCTAGGTGGAGGCTGTAGAAGAGGAGTATGGAGAGTTGCAGGAGGTGGTAGGTGCTTTGAAATACTCCCATCACCACCCCCATGAGGTTTGTACCAATCTCGGTGAGATGGGGGATAGGGGCGGTGGTAGCTACATGCGGTTGAGGTGTACAAATTAAGGACTCTTGATATAATCTGAGGTAAAATTTGTGTCTTATCTACCTTAGCAGTCGTATTTATAGACACATGTACCAATCATTATTTCCTCTCCACATGTCATGTGTGAATCCTTGAGATTCTAGTAGATACTTTGACTCGACCCTTACACTTAGATACACCTACATGAGGAGACTCGATTGTCGCATATCTTTTTAGACAGTTTGATCATTCCCTTAGTGGTGAGAGTTTTGGATGGAACCACTTGGTGGCCACATCAAGGGAATACAACATCATTCTTGGAAGGGATTGGTTATCTTCTGTCCATGCCGAGATTGAATTCTATAGGAGAAGTTTGGGGTGTGTCTGAATTGATGGGGTGAGTTTTTCCTTTTTTAGAGAAAAGCAGACCTAGGCAACACATGATGGGATCACACACAGAAGGGTGTAAATGATCACTAATGCATTAGATATCCTTATACACATATAAGGAGATGTTAAGAGATTTAAATTCACAAAAGTAGTGTCAGAGTACGAGGTAGTCATTCTATAAGATGTTGCAGGACTACCTCCCCATTGAGAGATCTAATTCAGTATCGTCATGCTCCCTCAAACAACACTGATATCCTCCCAAATGCCTCGAAAATAACCCATAAAGAATTGTGATATAAGAGTGTAGATGGAGGATTTGTAGAGGAATGGATTAATATGTCCTAGTATTTCACCAAGGGTAGGCCCAGTTTTGTTTTCCAAGAAATAATATTAGGTTTTGAGGATGTGCATGGAATAATGGATCCTGAACTAGGTGACAGTGAAGAATAAGTATCCACTGCCTAATTTTTATGACCTCGTTGATCAGATGATAAAGGCATGATGGGTCTCTTAGGATGACCTTCATTCATGTTGTCATTAGTTTTGAGTACGAGATGATGGTTTATTGAAGATGGATTTAAAATACCGCTATAGTCATTATGAGTACTTTTTAATTCTTTTAGAATGAAGAATTCCAACATACTATTCATTTTACTCATAAACTGGATCTTCTAGACATGCATAGGCTGGTTCAAGGTATACTTCATTGATTAAATCCTTGTGTACTTAGCATCATAGGAGAAGCACGTGAGACATCTGCGGATTTTCCTAGAAGTACACTGAGAGCACCAATATTATGGGATGTGTTGGTCGGAGTAGATTACTCATGATTAGAGGGGTGAATTGAGTAACTATAATTTTTTTGTAAAAAGTATTTCCCCAAATGTTAGATACATCACGGTTATTCAATGTTATACTATTATAAGAGTTTGACTATTTAAATAACTTCTTAGAAGACTGATTAATTCTCACTAATCTTAATATCAGTTATTAAAGTTACTTTTGAAGCTATTATACTAAGACAATATAGTTATAACTTTGTTCGATGACTAACTATCAAAGTGATTTTAGAGATTTCTAAGTTATATAAAAAAGCAGTAAAAAAGAGAAGACTAAATTAAGTTGAACAATAGAAATGAAACAAGCGGTTCAGTCTCAAGCCAAGTCCTAATGCACTACACTTGGTGATCACCTGCCACTAAGAAGTATATATAAATTAACATGATCCACTCCCTATATCGGGGTTAAAATTATTATGCAGCACTGTCCATGACACACAGGGACCTCTTCTACACTTATCAGTGGGTATAAGCAAGATTAAAATAATGTTTCAATATGGATATCTTGTATCCTTGAGTTTAATGCATGAAACAGAGAGTGTTTTTATATAGATACACACTCTTCTTTAATGATAATAAAATGATACACAATAGTGCAGTAATATTGATATAGGTTTAGAAGTTCTCTGAGTGTTGGTTTTTGCAGCTCTGGACTTCTAGGAAGAAGCAGATGCAGAACTCAAGTCATCATCTGGAAAACAGAGTATCGCAAGCCAACAAGATGGGCGCGTGTTCTTCGTGATGTTTGACACAATGGAAATGTTCTCAGGATTCCAGTTTGATTCATGTGTCCTTCAGCAGAATTGAGTCATATGAAATAATCCTTTCTTCAAAAATTTCTCTATGTGGGTTTCTCATTGTCGTGCTCACAGCCATTTGGTTCTCTTTCATGAGTTATCTGCTATATATGATTCTGGCCGCACTACTCTTTCATCATGGAGTGCATGTGTTGGAGCCGATAGGTTGCATGTATTCTGCACCTCGTACCTTGTACTGTCCAATGATATGTCAACAAGGAAATATTTTTTATGTCAGTGCATACAGATCTTAAAATATGACCGTTAGATATTAAATTGAATGATGACAAAATATATTAGGAATCAGTTTCATGGTATGTCATGGAAACAATGTCTCCTTCACCCGGTGTATGGATTGGTCACAGTGTTTTACTATCATGTTTTTTCATGGTCACGGTGTCTCACGTTCACAGTGTTTGAATATCACAGCGGCTCGTTATCATAGCATCTGAATGTCACGGTGTCTGCTTGTTCATAGTGTCTACTACGCAGTGTTTCCTTGTTCACGGAGTCTGCATCATGGTGTCTACTTCATGGTGTCTGCTTCACATTGTCTTCATCCCAGTGTCTGCTTCACGGTGTCTCAGACTTGGGCATGTATCAATAATCAGACGTAAGTAATGATACTTATGGAAGGTATTAATATTAATAACTTTTCAGAGAAATCATTATAAAGTGAATCAAATGATAGTAGATAGTATCCAAACTAAGTGTATAACCCTTAAGAGCTTTAGATAGAGTTTACTTAGCTACTGAATATTTGATGTGAGATAGATTACATAGAGTTAACATAGTTTATAGACTAAATAGGATTTGTGATCATTTAAACACGATTAATACAAGAGGTGTCTAACAATATCTCCCATTTTTATGATCACAAACCATATAATATTAAATTACATAAACGAACTAATAACATTTTTCTAAAGTGCATGTATCATATATAGAGTGAAGGATTTCTCCCAGGTGTCTATAAAATCTCATAGAGTTATTATAGATTTCTCCCTCTTTTTGGATTATAAAAAAGAATCAATAACAAGAAGGAAAAAAAGTCATGAATAGTGCACAATGTATTTGAAAAATAGAGTGGCATTATAAAGTGTCAATCAAATGAAACCGGATTCCCATCAAAATAGAGAAAACATTATCCTTCTTCACTGACTGACCTTCTATTTTCCTTTATCAATAGTATTAGAGGAATCCATTGGAACTGAAATGGTGGTAGAAGAAGGGATTTATCTGGTTAATAGGGAAGGTAAAGGAAGGCCTTCAATAATATAGGGAGAAATAGTAGGTGTAGTAGAAGATTGAGGAAGTTGTTGATCTAGTATCACATTCCTAATTTGACTCAGTGCCTCACTAAAAAACATGGAGGTAGAGTCTAGGGAAGAGGTGAATGAAGGAAAACAAGGTCTCAGAGGTGTAGTTGCAGGAGAAACAATGGTTTTACACTAGACATGAAGATAGAGCCTCATAAGTTTGATAAAATCTGCAATAATCTATCCACCATACTGCATGGATTCCTCAAAATCATCTTTTTTCTCCATAAAATTTTCCATCAATTGAGTAAACTCTGTAATATTTTGGACTTGGGTCTTTAATGCTTGAGTAATAGGAGGAATCCTCAGATTTTCCACATGATAGTTGAAATTATTTGTCATATCAGTCTTTGAGAAGATTCCGTTGAAATAGAAGTCTGCATTTCCTAAAATCTCTTACTGAGCTTCATTAGAAATTTAAAATGTAATTGAACTAGATCAAGAACTCGGTCACTATTCTTGATAAATTCATGTCGAGTGTCTTTGTTGAATCCACTAAGAATAGTCTGAAGTTCTTCTTTGAACACTTTTTTGAGCAGGTCATTGTTTGAAATGGGTTGAGAGGACTGACCAGCGGATTTAGAAGCATATATAGAGGTGGTGAGAGATTTTAGTTGACTATGCACTTTCTAAAGACACCCTGTATATTCATCAATTAGCTTGTTTAGATTTACAACAAGCTCTCTCATCTCCATCACAATATTTTTGTTCCTTTCAGCTACCTTTTTAGCTAAGGAAGCTATGGGAGGTTGAATCTGAGACACAACATCCTGTGGGGTTTGAGGAACAACAAGTTCTATAGGATGGGAAGAAAGCACTGATCCTTAATGCATCTATTTCTGAATTTCATAAATCATTATTCTCAGAGTCTTCACATCATCACTATACAGTCTTTTTTCAACTCGAAATTCCTGAATCTCAGAAAAATTTTGGGTTGTATTTTCCAAATAACATTCTCCAACAATAATGAGGCATCATTCTCACTTAGATGTGACACAATAGTAGGTTAGGAATTCTGGAACTTTTCAACACCAGACAAGAGGGTATCACCGGATTCTTTTAGATCATCTTTATTCACAAAGGATGGTTGTTCTGATAAAGGCTCAGAAACATGGATTGATACGGTTTTAGGTTCCTTTGTAGGGGCGATATTAGAGACCGATTTCAACTGTATCAAAGAAAAATGGTCAAGGAATTTTTCTATGATTTGTTGAGAGTCATCCACATAATATAAATATGGGAAATTATATTGAGTGTCTACAAGACATTGAACTATCGGGTTTGGTTCTTCAGTAGATTCAAGATTTGGGGGTTGCCCCCCCCCCCTCAACAGTTGCATCCTTCTCAGGATTGAGAGGCCTAGGGTCTTGATCCATTTCAACAAATTCATCTTGTATTTACTCTCTAATTTGCTATCTAGCCAGCTGAATATCTAGCTCTATTATTTCCTCAGCTGAAGGAATTATCTCAGGAACAGATTGTTCCACTGGGAGTTCCTCAAGGTTATCCTCTTGCATAATAGGTAGCTCTTCAACTATAGGTTCTTCTATGGAATTATTTTCAGTTTCTTTGGTAGCAGATTCAGTTTCTACTTCGAGTTGATCTTCCAGATTAACAACTTTAGTAGGAGAAGGGGATTATTCTTCCGGAACATCATGAGGAACATGAGTATCGTCTTCCTCAAAAGAAATAGTTTCCATGGGGGACACAACAACCTCTTCATCCTCTTCTTCAGAATACTCCACAACATCATCTGGTTCCAAACAATGTTCAGAAAAGTCTCTTGGTCTTGATGGATGTTCCAAAGGATTGAATTTTTTTATAAAGTCTATCATTGTATTCCACCCATGCCTTTTTCCAAGGGTTCCAATTTATTTTCATCCTCGTGATAGTGGATTTTGAAAGGGAGAACTCACAATCCATTATAATATTCTCCTAAGGTTCAACTAATCCATTGGCATGGAGCATGGATAATATAAGCCGATATTAAAAAAGGGAGTGTGACTTGGATGTGTCTTTGATTAGTTCAAACATGTGGTGTTTTATATACTTTCAAAGGTTGAACTTATGCCCATTTTTCGTAAGATAAATCAGAAACACATCCTGATCTTTCAAAACAACAAAAGCACCTTTTCTTGGGCTAACCAGATTCTAAAAAAAATGAACTAAAGCCTTGATTCTCCATCCACTTCAGCAGAAATGGCTCTCATCTTGGTTCCATTTATAGTTAAGACTTTCAAAGAATCCTCTAGATCAAAAAATTCGGTTGAAGGTGGAGGTCCTCTCAGATAATCCTCACATATGCCTTCATGAGATATCCTAAGTCATTCAGCCCATATCCTCGATGAAAATGTGAAACTTTTTTCATTTATCCAGCTATTCACGACATACCCATCCTCAGAATCAATGGAGAACTGAACATATTGATAAAACTAAGCCACTAACTTAGGATATATAAGTCTATCTTCCTTCAAAAACCACTCTAGCCAGCCTTTCACTTTTAAAACTGTCAAGACCATAGACTTACATGAAAAAATACATTTAGGGAAAACCTATTTCTTTTTGTATGACAACATGGAGTACCATATTTGGGTTTAGAGGAACTTCATGAGCTAGTTTGGGAGCAATTTTATTCTTCTTTGTTCTACGTTTCTCAGGAGTCAATAATGAAGCTCGTTTCATCCTGGGTATCCACCGAAGGATTTAGAGAGAGAAGGGTTTTAGGATTTATGAGTGGTTATGAATGAGTGAATATAAGAAAGCTCGCATAAAGGAAAAATGATACTTCCTTTATTTTATCATTTAGTAATACCAAATGTTGCAAAAGTAAAAGTGCGGGAAAAAAGGTGAAAATGATAAATACTCTGATACAGTTTTTAATTCAAATATAAAAATCATAAAGAATCATTATGGTGAGATCATATCAGGTCTTTAGGTTGAGACAGAGAATGAATGTTACAGTGAGACAGTAAACATGAAATTTATTGTGAGATAGTAAACATGAAATTTATGGTGAGACAGTAAAGATGAACATTACGGTGAGATAGTAAACATGAACTTTACGGTGAGAAAGTAAACATGAACTTTACGGTGAGACAGTAAACATGAATCAGTAATATATAATATACTAAGACATTTACTTAAGATTTACCATTCCTAATTCATGTCTGACGTAGTCTATTATTTTATAATTTAATGGTTTGGTGAATATATCAGCAAGCCGATATTCTGTACCAAGGAATTCCAAAGTGATATCACCTTTTTTATAATGAACTCTCAAAAAGTGATCTCTTACATCAATTTTATTTTTCCTAGAATGTGAAATAGGATTTTTAAGATGTTAATAGCACTTGTGTTGTCATAGTTAATAGGTACATTCCTGAATTGATATCCATAATCTAGTTGTGTATGATTCATCCACAAAATTTTTGCACCACAACTGCCAGTAGCTATGTTTTCAGCTTCTATAGTAGATAATGCAACAGAACATTGTTTCTTACTAAACCATTAGACTAGTGACTTTCCTAAAAAGTGACATATTCTAGTGGTTCTTTTGATATCTTACTTACTACCACTGAAGTCAGCATTAGAATAGATTAGTAATTCAAATGATTCTCCTCTGGGATAGAACAGTCCTATATTGGGTGTATGCTTGAGGTATTTCAAAATTATCTCTTCAGAATTTAAATGAGATTCCTTATGATTTTCTTGAAAACGAGCACATATACACACACTAAACATAATGTCAGGTTGACTAGTTGTTAAGTAGAGTGAACTTTCAATCATTCCTCAATAAGTGGTCTGATCAGCAGATTTTCCATCTTCATCAAGATCCAACAAACAAGTGGTACTCATGGGAGTGTTACTACTTTTATTGCTATCCAATCAAAAACCTTTTAGAAGATCTCTAGTATATTTACACTAAGTTAAAATAATTCCATCATTATTTTTAAAGATTTTATATCCAAGAAAAAATGTTACTTCACCCATTAAATTCATTTCAAATTCATTTTTCATCATTTTATGAAATTTAATACATAAATAATTTTTTGAACATCCAAAAAAAATTCATCTACATTGATTTGAACAACTAAAACATAATTAAGAATTATTTTTATAAAAAGGGTAGGATCAGCTATCCCTTTTGTAAAGCCTTTGAAAATAAGAAAAGTACCCATCCTATCATACCAGGCTCTGGAAGATTGTTTTAAACCATATAAAGCTTTTTGTAATATAAAAATATGATTTGGAAAATGAGGGTTTGTAAATCTAGGGTGTTGTTCAACAAAAACATCCTCATCTATATACCTATTTATGAATGAACTTTTAACATCCATTTGATATTGTTTGGAATTCAAATGTGCAGCATAAGAAAGTAGGATTCTGATGGCCTCAAGTATATCTACTGGTGAAAGATTCCCCCCATAGTCAATTCCTTCTTCTTGACTATAGACTTGTTCAACTAGTCTAGCCTTGTATGTAACTATGTTACCAGCTCCATCTACCTTATTTCAAAACAACCATTTAGTGCCTATAGTGAATGTGTCCTTGGGTCTTTCAACAAGATTCTGAACTTTGTTCCTTTAAAAGTGATTAAGTTATTCTTGCATAGATATCACCCAAGATTCTTCACTAAAAGAATCATTAATGTTTTTAGGTTGAAGTTGTGACAAGAATACTCAATTTTCAACATGATTTCTAACCAAAGCTCTAGTTTGTGTTCCTTAGTCTAGGTCTCCTAAAACAACATCAAAAGGATGGTTCTTAAGAGTTCTAATAGCTCTAGAAAATGAGGGACTAGTGATTTCAAGTTCATCAATAGGTCCAAGTTCATTGTGACTTGATTCTAGGGAATTACTAGAACTAGATGTTCTCAAATATTCTTTCATAGAAGTGTAAGAGGATTCCGAAATGATGTTCATATTTGATAAATCATACTCCAGGTTTTCTAGAGAAGTTTTTGGCTCATGTGGATCTGTTTCATTAAATTTATCATGGAAAGATTCTTCCACACATTTAGTTCTTTTATTAAACACTCTATATTCTTTAGTAGACATGGAATATCCTAAAATGGTACATTCATCACCCTTTGATGAAAATTTGTCATGATTTTCCTTAGTATGAATAATATACTTTACAGCAAAAAACATTGAAGTAGATAACTTTGGGTTTCCTATGGTTTCATAAATCATTAGGAGTCCTCTTAAGAATAGGTCTAATCAACACTCTATTGATTATGTAGAAGGATGTATTGACGGATTCAACCCCAAAAAAAATAGGTAGGTCATACATACTAATAATTGTTCTAGTAATATCTTATAGGGTTCTATTTATTATTTCTTCAAATCTATTTTGTTGAGTTGTTCTAGGGGTGAAGAAATTGTGACTATATCCATTTTTGAGAAAATGGAATCAAACTCTTGATTTTCAAACTCACAACCATGATCACATCTTGATGATTTAATTCTAAGTCCACTAAGATTTTCTACAGACGTGACCTATTTAGTAAAATAAGAATGGGATTCACTTTTTCTAGCAAGAAAGAAAGTCCAATTATATCTAGAAAAGTCATCTACAAGAACATAAACATAGTGCTTCCAATTTAATCTAGAAACTCTAGATGGTCCAAATAAATCCATGTGAACCAGTTCAAGAGGTTGAGAAGTTGACACTTCTTTCTTTGGTTTGATGGAAATTTTGTGTTGTTTTCCATTTTGATAGTGGTTACACACTTGTTCATATGGAAACTCTAAATTGGGTAAGTCATTAAATATGATTTTTCATGTTAGGTTTCTAATGGACTGAATATTACAGTGTCCTAGTCTCCTATGCTAGAGCCAAGACTCTTTATGAAATACATTTAAACATGAAGAATTTTGACAAGCTAAGGAATCTATGTTAACAGAGTAATGATTTTCATTTCATAAAGTAGAAATCACTAATTCATATTTATAATTAAAGACATCTCAAGCATCATTTTCAAATTTAACATGAAATCCACCATCAAATAATTATGAGATACAATGAAATATTTTTTTTAATCCATCAAAAAACAGTACTTTAGAAATTAAAACTGAGTTAGAGTTAACGATTTGGCTAAGTCCAATTATCATTCCTTTGGCATTGTCACCAAATGTGACTTGTCATCCATCGATTTTTATTATATTCTTGATGCATGATTAGTATCGTGTCATGTGTCTTGAACATCCACATTCTGAGTACAATACACTTTTACATGATGTCATTAAGAATCGTTCCTAGAAAACGATTAAGAAAAAATATATTTTGGTACTCATACTTGTTTGGGTCTAGTAATATTAATAATAAGTGCTTTGGGAACCCATATTTTCCTCATAGGTTTAATATAAGCATTAAGTAATGTATGTGAAAAATAAACATTATTTGGAACATAAAAACATGAAATAGTAAAATATGTGTCATGAATTGAATTAGTTGATTTGTGTCTAGAACTGGGAGTAAAACTATATGTCCTAGATCATGATACAAAATTTATTCTACCTAGATTTCTTTTTTCCAGGTTGATAACCAATACCATTTTTTTATTTAGAGGAAGTTGTTTTCCTTGAATTAGAGGTGATGGTCTTGAATGCAACATATTTCATTTTGGTTTCATCCTCCTATACATTGGTGACATTCAGTTCTTCTTCATACATCATTAGTTTCCTAATGAGTTCTTTTACAAGTATCCTGCTGATGTCACATGATTCTCTAATATTGATAGAAGTTCCCCTCCATCAGTCATGTAGACATCTATGAATTCTAATGATTTTTTCATTGGTAGTAACATCACTTCCAAGAGATATCATTGTGTTTCCAATCTCATTGAACCTATGATACATGTCAGAAATAGTCTCATCGGGTTATATTTTAAAATTATCATATTTGATATTATAAGTATTAAGTCCCATTTTTTACACTAGATGTTTCTTCATGTGATACAAATAAGGTATCCCAAATTTCATGGTTAGTTATACAAGAAGAAGTTCTATTGAATACCTCATCTCTTAAGGAGCAGTATAAAGCAATCATAGATTTGCAATTGTTATCATAGGTAGTTTTGGTAGGTTCATCCCATGCGATTATATCTGTAGGATGAATCAAATATTCATCTATAATGGAAGAAAAAATTTCCAAACTCATACTCTCTAAATGAATTTTCATTTTAATTTTCAATTGAGAATAGTTGATTCCATTAACGAATGGTGGTCTGTTGGTTGAATCAACTTCAAATCTATTATACATAACAAAGTATTACATTAAAATAGCTAGAAATATAAAATTAATAGAAATATAAAGATCCTTAATGTACAAATACAATCACAGTCGAATAAGATTTAATATAGTCTTAATAAACACTCCTCCGATACAAAATGTTGGTTAGAGTAGATTACTAAAGAGGGGATGGGTGAATTGAGTAACTATTAAATTTATTGTAAAATTCATTTCCCCAATAGTTAGATATAGCCTAGTTAATCAAGGTTATAGTGTTTTAAGAGTTTTACTTTTCAAATAACTTCTTAGAATATTGATTAATTCTCAATAATCATAATATCATTTATTAATGTTACTTTTGAAGCTATTCGAATAAGACAAGACAGTTATAACTTCTTTCTAAGCCTAACTATCAAAGTGAATACACAGATTTCTGAGATATATTGAAAAGTATTAAAACATAGAAGACTAAATTAAGTATCACATTGGATATGAAACAATTGATTCAGTATCAATCCATTAACTAATCCGCACAACTTGGTGATCACCTTCCACTATGAATTTTATATATATAAACTTGTTCCACACCCTGGATCGGGGTTAAAAAAAGTACACAGGACTGTTCAGGCCACACAGGGACCTCTTCCACAGTTCTTCATGGGTACAGACGACCAGGCCACAAAGGGACCTCTTCCACACTTATCAGTGGGTATACACTAGTGAAAAAGAATGTTTGATTAATGATATCTTGTATAATTTAGTTTAATGTAGGAGATAGATCAGGTTGCTATACATATACAAACTCTTCTTGAAAGCTAAAAAAATTATACACAACAGAGAAGTAATATTGATATAGGATTAGAAGTGCTCTGATTGTTGGTATTTGCAGCTCTATAATTTGGGGATGAAGTAAATGTTGAACTCGAGTCCTCGCATAGAAAATAGAGTATCGCAAGACAAAAAGAGAGGCATGTGTTCTTCATGATGTTTGACAGAGTAAAGATGTTCTCTGGATTCTAGTATGCTTCATGTATTCTTCAGCAGAATCGAGTTGTATGCAATAATAATTTCTTAAAAAAATTCTCTAAGTGTGTTCTTTGTTGTCATGATCACTCCCCTTGGGTTCTATTTCATGCATTATCTGCAATATATGTTTCTGGGCCGCACTACTATTTTATCTCTTAGTGAATGTATTGGAGCCTACAGGTTGCCTATATTCTACTCCTTGTACCTTGTACGGTCCGATTATATGACAACAAGTAAACATTAATTATGTGAGTGCATTGAAATCATCCAATATGACTGTTAGAGTTTAAATTGAAAGATGACAAAATATATTAGGAAACAGTGTCACAATATGCCATGGAAACGGTGTCTCCTGCACACGGTGTCTGGATTGGTCAAAGTGTCTGAATGTCACAGTGTCTCGTGGTCACGGTGTATCGTGGTCACGGTGTCTGAATGACATGGTGTATCACGGTCACAGTGTCTAAATGCCACAGTGTCTGCTTGTTCGCAGTGTCTTCTTCATGGTGTCTACTTGTTCACGATGTCTGCTTCACGGTGTCTGCTTCTTCACGGTGTCTGCTTCACGGTTTCTGCTTCACGATGGATGCTTCACAGAGTCTCCTTCACGATGTCTGGTTCACAGTTTCTGCTTCACGGTGTCTTAGACTTAGGAAAATATCTATAATCAGACAAAAGAAGCGATACTTATGTAAGAAATTAATCCAAATAATTTTTTGTAGAAATCATTATAGAGTGAATTAAAATATTGTAGATAGAATCCAAACTGAGTGTATATCCCTTAAGATATTTGGATAACATTAACATAGCTACTAAATATTTGATATGAGATAGATTACATAGAGTTTACAGAGTTTATAGAATAAATTGGATTTTTGATCATTAAAACATGATTAATACATGAGGAGTCCAACATGAAGCTATTGACGTGGAAGTTATGGATTCAGAGGTCCTCATTTTGGGCCATGTTTACTCAGTAGACTGAGTATCAGTGGACCCATCTAAGTTCGAGATAGTGTTCTCATGGGATCTACCTTGGAGAATGACAATGTTGTAGATATTACATGGGCTAGAAGGATATTACTGGGCATTCACCTCAAATTTCTCTCGAATGTTTTCACTTCTGATAGATTTGACCAATATGAAGAAGTATTTTGTTTGGATGGAGATGTTCCAGAGGGCTTTGTAGCAGTAGAGGTAGAGCTTGATGAGCACCACAATCTTGAGATTTCAAGAGGAAGGTGTCAAGTACATTGTTTTTAATGACACATCAGGCACTGAGCTTGGGTTTGTTTTTATGTAGAGATAAGTGTTGATTGCTTATATGTAACACCAACTAAGGTCTCATGAGAATAACTATGTCACCAGTGATCTTGATTTGATAGAGGTAGTCTTCACATTAATGATTTGGAGACACTAATTAATGGTTGAGTGGATTATCATCAATTTTTTACTACAAGAGCCTCAGGTACAACTTCTCACAGAAGGATATGAATGAGAGGTAGAGGAAATGTATAGAATTACTCCATTATTATCACTTCGAGATCATCTATACACTTAGGAAGGGTAATGTTGTGGCTGATGCTCTTAGTGAGAGATAATGTTTGTATATATTGAGCGAGGTGTCAGATTTTTTGTCCTTGCTACAAATATCCTTTGTAGATAGAGATGATGTGGGTTTCATTATGTATAAGTTTTTACCCCTCCATCTTATAGATATTCTGGGAGGTAAAATTAGGGGTTGTCGACTTCGAGGATTTACATGCTCAGTTATCCATAGGACAAACACATAACAGATATTCACATGGTGGAGAACACGTCGTACTATTTAGACGAAGCATAGTAATACCAATGTAATTGGGGGTGGGGGTTCAATGGGAGTTTCATAAATCCCCCTTATAAGTACATCATGTTGTAAAGAAAATGTAACAAGACCTTCGATGTCAGTTCTGGTTGATAGGGATGATGATGGAAGGAGCATAGTTTATTTCTCGATGCCTTTCGTGTTAATAGGTGAAGGTTGAGCATTGGGTTTTAGTGGGATTAGATCTCCACTGAAAGTGCCATAAAATATTTGGGATGTAACATCGATGGACATTGTTATGGGTTTTCCAGAAACATCTAGGGGGAATGATCTCGACTAGGTGATCATTAATCGACTCACCAATTCAGCCCACTTCCTACCTATCAGGGAGACGAGTTCAGTAGAGATATTGTGATGCCTCTACGTGGAGGAGATACTTTGACTTCATGGAAACCCATCGACGATAGTCACAGATCAAGATTTTCATCTCACATACCATTTTTGGAAGGGATTTCATGTAAAATTTGGTACTCACCTATGCTTGAGCACAATGTTCCATCCCTAAAAAGTTTTTTAGACCGAGGCAACCACTTTGGTTCTAGAGGATACGTTGCAGGCCTATATCATGCACTTTGGTCACAGCTGGGAGGACTACCAACCAGTAGTATAGTTTTCATGAAATAACTTCTACCACTCCACCAATGGTATGACACTGTTTGATGATTTATATTAGAGACCCTTCCAGTCACTGCTTTGCTGGACCAACCCAAGAGATCCAACACTCATTGGTCCAGAGTTATGACATGATAACATCGAGAATGTGTAGATCATCTAGCACCATATGAAGAATGTACAGATCCATCATATGTATTGTATTGACAGATGACAGAGACCTCTAGATTTTGAGGAGAGAGACTATGTCTTCCTTCGAGTATCACCTCAATGAGGTTTGTCGAGATTTTTCAAGGGTGGCATGTTGTCTCTAAGGATCATCAACCCTTTTAAGATACTACACATACATGGTGTGGTGGTGTACCACCTATATCTAATTCTGCAGTTTCAAAAAGTACATGATGTCTTCCACCTATCACAACAAAGGAAGTATATGCACGATTTGTCACATGTCCTTGACTAGGGAGAACTAGACATCAAGTATGTTTTGGAATTCATATAGTACCTGGTAGAAATTGAGGATTTGGAAGATAAGACCCTCCATGATTGAGTGATCTCATTGTTGTGTGTCCGGTGATAGTATGAGAATCTTTATGAGAGCATGTGGGAGTGGTATACTCAGATTCATGCAAAGTACCCAAATATTTTTTAGTAGCCTTTTCTTTTGGTTTTTTGGGACATAAATCCAAAATGTGGGGAGAATGTAATGTCATGTATTTTCTGTGTATAATTTTAAAATATTATATGGTATTAAATCGAGACAAAACTTGTGACACTGTGTGATTCTATTTTCCGAAGAGCCTGAAATAAATTTCTAAAATAAATTAATCTTTTAAATAACACTCCACAGAAGAATTGTTGAAAAAGTTGAATAAATTATAAAAGGGTGCCCGGATCAGAAATCTGATGGTACTATTTTGATCATAGCAGTGACTTTACCTTAGGCGAGGCCTAACATCGATAAACACCGGTCAGCTATAAAATTTAATTTTTTAATGTTTGATGGAATTAAAATAAATAGATTACTTATTATATTTACAACATTTGATTGATTCAATGACACATTTTATGGTTTTAAATAACCCAGATTCCGGGGATGGGCTCATAAACTTTGAAAACACCATGGAAATCATTTGGATATTTGAATATGAACAACCCCTTATAGAATTCAAGAGGAATGGTGATGATCGATCAAATCATGAATTTTTGTGTAGCATAGTTTGAGGATCTGATCGACAATGATGGAAGATCCACTCTTTTTCAATGATTTCGGTAAGGGTTGTTGTTTGGATTGTGTTTTTTATCAATTTCTTTGATTTATCGACAAACACGGATCAACCCACAAACATGTTGACACACAATTTGGACATTCCTGTTAGAGGGTTTGATTTTAAGGAATTGGTGGATGATTATGATTATATTTATTCTTTATTTCTATCTTAATCCTTATAATGGGATTAGATCTAGGTTCTAACAAAAAAAGGATGAGGTACATTCCTTATTTTTCTCTTTTTTGATTCATCCCCCAATAGCGTTCATTGTTCTACATGAGTATATGAATGAAGGAATGTTGTGCATTCATTTTATTTCACAATGATCCATAATTTGAAATATGGAATCATGAAAACTCAGTTGAAGTGTGAAGATATTTGGAAAAGAAGAATCAAATTTATTTGCAATAAATCACCATGGACTGTTCTTTGCACGAATGATCGAAACGAGTGTCTAGAGATGATTGAACAACCAAAACGTAAAATAACAGGGTCTCTATGATGGGGAAACATAGGATTTTCAGTTTTGAATAATTTCTATTTTGAGATCAAAGGATTAAAGATCATCTAAGGTGCACCATTGAAGAACTATGATTTCAAAAAATCACATAGAACACGAAGGGTTCTCTGAAGAACACAACATGTGGGGTTGGCCTGACGGCAGCTATGGTTCAATGTTACAAAAAATAGTGACATGTCTTGTGACCCTTATCACATGGAATGTGGGTACTTATGCGGGGAACAACATGTATCTTAGAAGATAAACATACATTTGGTGGTATATATAGCATGTACTCCACCACAAGGCTAGACCAGGATAATTACATAGGTTTCCTTGTATACCACACAGAAATCGACAGACAGTGTTTGAATAAAAGTATGGTCACATGGCCAACATGCACATAGTTGACCTCATATAGTAGGACACAAGATGTTTTTATTCTAAAAAACATTTATAAATTTTCTACTGGGCATTCAGTTTTTGACATAGGTCATGGTACATGGGCAATACCCGGGGTCAGAGGATAGAATTTGTGACCGATAAACACTTTCTGTACATTCGTATACTTGGAATGATCTCAATGTACAATGCATCTAGGACAAGTTTATTTTATGTTAGTTCCCCTTTTATCAATCCCCTGATAGTCAGGTATAATTTCCATCCATAAGATTATGATTTCTTTAGACTGAAATTCAGGATATAGTTGGAGTCCCTTTACGAGGTTCAGATCGAGATCCTCTATCCATTCTTGACTATAAGTAGAGTTAGGTCTTTGCATGACCAATCCTACAAGATTCTGATCATCTACATAACAGTTGAATCTAGATAAGTCATGTTATACACCAAGGCCATGGAAGTGATACTCATCTATGTAACGTTATCTTTTTTTACTCAAATGTTTGTTCTACCAAAATGAGTGTATTTTTTCTCTATTCAGACTGAATCCCTAGAATGGGTATGTGGGTCTTTGTGACCTACCTCTAGACTACATCTCTAGGATTCAAGTATATCTGGATGTTTGTCATTTTATATGTTCTTTATAAATATACTTTGTAGAGATGGTTGTACCTTTACTTTTTGTATTACTTTATGGTTTTTAGGGTATCCTACTTAGTATTGTTATACTCACCCCTGCACAGGCTTTGCTAACACATGTCATGTACTATGCAGACAAGAAGCCTATTCATGATTTCTAGGGATTACCAGGGCCAGACCGAAAATTTTAAGCATCCTTATAGGACGAGATGTTCCTTCAGTGTTGAGCAGTAGTCCATGTACTATTATTGATTGTAGGATGGATTTTGTGGTTGCGTACTCTTTCTTTTTGTGAGATTGTATTCTGGCGCAATTACTTTTCCCTCATTACTTATTGTTGCACTTTGTTGGTTGGGTTCAGTTGTATCAATGAATTTTGTCCTTTAGTTGATTTTAAATTATAGAATTTCTGAGTAGGGAGATGTGTGAGGGTGTACAGTTTCTTAGGCTCTTCCACCCTTGTTATTGATATACATACTCTGTTCTAGTCACAATCCCCTGAGCTATTGGATGCAGGTTTGGGGAGTCGTGATGCCGGACCTACTAGGATAAGATGTGATAATATTATGTACATCAAATGAGACCCTCACATTAACATTTGGACACACATCCAGGTTCACATATTACATTATGTATGGGAAAGGTAGATTTGTGCAAAACACCGTGAACATGTAAAAAGGGTCATGAAAAACATCATGTACAAGTAATCTAGATTACTCATAACATTTTGAACTTGTAATTTAGTTCACGAGTAATATTGTGAAAATGTAATTAAGTTCACACATAACATATTTATTTTGAATTTATCTATATTTACCAAATTCATTTGATGCATATATAGGTACCACACATAACATAATGAAAATAATACATTTGTGAGCCACAAATTCATAAAAAAAATTATTTATATAATTACCTAAGAAATAAAATATGTTTCATTAACATATCATAATATCATAACCATTGGAAAATAGACATGTTTCAAAATCATTTTAGGATTTCATTATATCATAACTCATTAAAAAATAATCAGGATTCATAAGAATTTTATCATAGTATAAACCATGGAAGAGAAATACCCATAATCATATTTTCATAATAAACTAGCAAGATAAATAATAATAATGGTATACATGGCTCATATAGAAAATAAATCGTAACTAAAATAATAGGATGTTATATTTCGTGGAAATTGAATTTGACAAATAAATCAATTGGAACATTTCTTTAGGAATATACTTTTTCCTTGAAAATAATTTTTTTAAAATAAAACACATTCAATTAATTTTCATTGATATAATCCATGATTATTTATAAAGTATCCTTATAATAAAATAATTGTCATGATGAAAGAAAATTCCATTCATGTAATACATGTTAAAACAATGGTTCACTGTACATTATTATTAGAAGACAAATGAAATTTTTTCAAAATAACATAATATTTCCATTAATTCTTTTTATAAGTAATTAATATGAAAATTTTCATTATAAATTAACTATGTGACTCTAAAAAAACGTTCCTATAAATCATGTTTTTAGAAGAAAATTGTTCTTGGATGGAAGAATGAAATAAATATGGTTTTTCAATGAAATGTTATTTTAAAATTCTAAGCACATAAGTACAAAAAAATAAATTGAAAACATGTATTCTCATGAAATAAATAGATGATATCAAAATAAATTTTTTTGTGAGATGTATATCATAATATATAACACTTTGAATGATAATGATATATAATTCCAATAAACGAGGAGGGTGGAATGTAAAATGTTTACTAATATTATTAATAGGTACCCTAATCCCCATGAAAGAATAACATTAAAATAATTTCATAATATAAAAAGAAAAAAATAAATTCATGATGTTCTATTTCAATTGAGATGTAAATTAAATTCATAAAATAACAAAGGTTCAAAAAATAACATGTCTCTCAATGATGAAAAATTGAGATTAAAATCCTATAATGTTTTAGTAACCTTTGAACCATGAAACACATGAAATAGAGACAGTAAAATTGATATGTAAATACAAATAATTTTTTAGGGGATAATCATAAAATTAATTTAGTGGTATTATATATTCCAGATAAATGATGTGAATGGTTAATATTACATTTTTCTTATAGAAGTGAATAGTGAGATAGAAGTCACTTTACACATTAGAAATCATTTTAAATGTAAAACCAAATAAAGAATAAAATCAAATGAAAAATGAAATAACATTAAAAATAGGATATTAATTATTTACTATGTTAATGGGGTAGTATATACACCAAAAATGAAATGAATGGTTAATCTTTATTTTTCTCCCATAAATAGAATAGAAAATATAAATCCTTGACCTTAACCCTAGAATACCTTTGTCCAAGTAAAAAAATCATGCATAATAAACATAGGACTATTATAAAGCAATTATGGAACAATATTAATAATTATAATATCATTAATGACCCCCTTAATACATTTTACCATTCATTTATTAATAATATTTCATTTCTTCATTATTTTTGAGTTTTAATAGCCTTGTTTTCTCTTAAGCATTTTGTTAAGAAAATCAGGGTTAATGTGAATAGGATATATGTGCGTGTGTGTATGTGTGTAATATAAATAATTGTTGTATTGTTATAAATTTCATTTTTACTCTTTATATACTTCTATAAAAAAGTTTATATATGTTGGAAATGGAAAATGGATCACATCGCTTCATTGAGATGGTAGGTCATACATATACCCAAGCGATGATAAAATTTCATTAAAGAATGAAAGTGTAAAAAATGTGTCATATTTTTATTATTTAAAAACAATATAATATTATATATATTTAATATATTTATTAAAAGTATCCTTATTAAATTCCATGTAATGTGTAACTGAAAAATGAATCACATCACTTTGTGAGGGGGTAGTCCACCGTACACATGAGCAACATTGTCATATTTGAAATAGAACGAAATGTAAAATGGAGAATGTGATGATAAAATTAAATAATTATATTAATATATAATATATAATATAAAATTTATAAATACATCAGTATATCGACCAATTAATGGTGGTTATAGAACATGAACTTCCTCAATTCACAAGGCGATAGTCATCCCTACACTCGATCGATGATTTTGTTTCTCATTTGATGGTAGTGGAGATAGAAAAATATTTTTCCATAAACACAATAAAATCTCATTATATTAGATATTGTGATGAAATTATATGGTATATTTTAAGACATTATTGAATGTGTAAAAATAATAATGAAAAAGAAAGATCTTAGTGAACAAAATAACTATCGTTTAGATGCACCTCCTTTGGATCTCTTCAAAATGAAACTACTGTCAGTAATTTTGGAGGACCAGAATCTCTATAACATGTATAAAGATATTACGGTGCGATTTTTTGAGGGTTTGGATGTAATATAAGTCATGTTAGGTATAAAAATGTGATTATTTTTTATGGCCTTTTACATGTGGGGGAAATGAACCCGCATGGAAACAAATTTTAAATTTAACTATATAATAAAAAATGATTATGTTATTCACATGAAAATGCTATTATGTAATAGAATATTATAAATAAGAAGTGTCAATATGAATACCTCAATAATTTATTATTTTTAAACGTTTTTTTGTCATTTTTTACCTTTTTCTTTTATGTTTAATCACCTGAAAACTCATTTCTTCCAAGACCACAATAAATAATTTTTTATTATTTCCTCTATTCATTATGTCCACAAATAAATTTTACCATATTATATAATATAACTAAATTTCATTAAAAATATGGAATTCATTTTTCCAAATTCCATTAAAATATGTGGCAAAGATTGTTTTAAAATTACTCACACATACGTGATGAGAACATGGGTTATTGAAGAATTTTTTGTAAAATTTTTACAAATTTTTTTATCCATATTTAAAAGAAAAATATGTATAATTACCTAAATTTTATTAATATATATATATTTGAACATGTTTTCATTTTAATGAATGTTAAAAAAAATTACCCTTATTAATTATTTCAAAATAAAGGCACATTTTTATAAAATAAATAGTATTCTTCACTATTCATCAATAAATTTATCTTTTTAGAAAATACCAAAAAAATCATGATTATAAATGTGAAGATTTCCCAAATGATATCACTGATATGATGGGAATGTGTTCCAAAAAAATCATGTTATTACTTACTCAACTGGATCAAGTTATGAATAATAACTTGAACCATGTGGAACTCCCTCCTCCATAGAAAGAGAATGTTTCCATAGAATCCTTCATGCATAAAAGGAATTCCATGATTAGAATATATTCGGATCCCCTCCTCATAGAGTAGTGGATTAACTCCATTGAAAAGATATTCTTCATTCTCCAGTGCTCGGAAAAATAGAAAGTTGTACTGGAAGTCTATCGTTTTGATAGGGAAGCTAATCTGTGGTTGACACTAATCAAAAATACAAAGTACCAAGATAAAATTGATTCCTTGAATTTGGAATAATTAAAGAGGATGTTATTAAATAAATATTTTATTTGACCGCTCTCTATCAAGATTGAACGAGAGTTCATCAGACCTATGTATAAGGATGATGAGTCCACCATGGCATATGATGCAAACATTCTGAGTCTTGCAAGGTATGCCTCTGGGTTTTCAAAGAAACCAGAATGCAAGGTGGATCATTTACAGAGTGGGATAAATCTGAGTCTATGGAAGGTGTTAGAGATCCAAGACTTCAAAATTTATGAGGACATTGTCTGTTGTTACCACAAGGGAGAAATTAATATTGGAGACTCTCAGTGGTATCATGTTCCTGGTGACAAGAAACGAAAAATGGAGAACAACATGGGTGGTTCAAAGAAGATAATATGATGAAAAGAAGCCCAAATATCCCACTTATAAAAGATTTGGGAAGAATCATCCTAGGAACTGTGTATAGGGAACTAGTAATTCCTTCAAATGTGGAATGTTGGGGCATCTATCCAATAACTACCGAAGGGATACAAAAAATCCCGCTAATGTTAAAGAAGAATGGAAGGTTCCTATAAAATGATCATCCAGTGGTGCATTGTTACAACTACAAGATGCATGGTCATTATGAAAATAATTTCCTTAAGCCAAGGGTTTTTGGTGGAAATCAACAAAAACCTCAAAGGCAACAAGGAAGGGATTATGATATCACTACTACTAAGGTGGATCCAAGCAACGATTTGGTGACTGGTACACTAGTTATTCATTCATGATTGTTGAACGTACTATTTGATTATGCTTCTACTCATTCCATCATATCGTGCATGTTTAGTATAACTATTCAAACATCACCTAAAAATTTGGAAGAAAAGTTATCTGGGAGAAAAGATAATGGGGTAATTATTGTGTCCATGTTTTATAACTCCTTCCCAGTTAATGTTTGTGGACTGAACCTCCCAAAAAATATCACCATACATCCTCTATTAGAGTTCGACCCTATATTGGTCATGGATTGGATATCATTATACAAAGCCAATGTCAACTCTCTAGAAAGGGAATTCACTCTTCATATCTCAAAGCATCCTCTAATTATTAACAAGTGTATGGTGGAAGATTAATCCCTTTTATAATCATTATCTCAAGTTTGGATATTTCATCCTTATGATCAAGCATATCTTTCATAACTGATTGATAAAAAGGAGAGAATAACACTTGATGACATGCCCATCATGAGGGATGACACTGATGTATTCCCTAAAGAGTTTCATAGTTTTCCTTCTGACCGAGATGTTGTGTTCTCAATTGCACTTATTCATGGATATCTACCTATATTAAAGATAACTTATAGAATGGCCACTGTATTGTTGGAGAATATATAGAAGTTGTTGTAGGAGAATCTAGAGAAGAGTTTTTTTATGCCTGAGTGCTTCACCATGGGGTGTGCTAGTCCCCTTCACCAGGAAGAAGTATGGAAAAATGTGCCACTTCATTTATAATCATGACCTCAATAAAAAACAAGATAATGAACAAGAATCCCCTTCCACAGATAGATGAATTGATCGATAAGCTTCGTGGGGCCAATCATTTTTTAATGTGGACCTTCGTTCATGATATACCTAATTTAAGGTTATGAAAGAATATATTCTCATGAATACCTTTCGAACGAGGTATAGAAATTATGAATTCATAGTGATTCCCTAGAGTCAAACTAGTACTTTAGAAATTTTTATGGATTTAATTAACAGAGTCTTCAAAGATTACCTTGAAAATTTTTTAGTATTCATTAATTATGATATTATGATATACTCCACAGGAAAGGAGGAACATCAGGAGTATTTAAATATTGTGTTAAAAACATTTTTAAAGGAGAATATGTATGAAATGTACAGTAAATGAGATTTCTAGATAGAGGAAGTATCATTTTTGGGGAATGTTATCACCAGAAAATGGATATCTGTAGAAACCACTATGAAAAAGGAAATTGATGAGTGGCCTAATCCTACATTTGTAACATAGATCCATAGTGTTTTGGTTCTATCTGGGTATTATCGATGATTTGTGAAGAACCTTTCACGATTTTCAAACACAATGAAAAAGATGACATGGAAGGAAGTAAAGTTTTTCTGGACTTAGAAATGTGAATATTGTTTTAAGAAAATGAATAATAGGCTACTCACAATGACAGTGCTCACACTCCCAACAAGTGGAGAACTCTTTGTGGTGTACAGTGATACTCAATAAAGAAAATAGGTTATGTGAAGAAGAAAAATGATAATGTGATAGCCTACTCCTCTAGACAGCTGAAAATCCATTATCAAAACTATCCCACACATGATCTGGAGTTGTCGGGTATGGTATATGTGTTGAAAATTTGGAAACATTTTCTCTATTTGTAGAAGTGTGAGATATATATTGACCAAAATAGTCTAAAATATATATTCAAATATATTGATATTAATATTCACCAAAAAATATGGATTGATCTCAACACAGATTATGAATTCTCTATCCACTTACATCCTGGTATGGACAACAAGGTGGAAATTTCTCTAAGTAGAAAGGATCTTTCCACTTTAAATGATGGTAATTGAAAAGGATATGATCTTCTTATATCAGCATACGATGGACATGGGAATAATTAAGGGATGAAAAAAATCAGTCCTTTCTCAAATGATTGATCATCCATCCCTCATGGAGAAACTAAATAATACTCGAATAAAAGATGCGTAACTTTAGAAAAGGATATTAGCCATTAAAAATGGGAAATCCTCAGAGTTCATGATTGATGATGAAGGATTTGTAAAAATTTTATCATGATTATTTTTACTATCAGATCTATAGGTAATGAAGGGTCTTTTTAATGATGTACATATCTCGACCTCCTCTATCCACCGAAGGAGCACAAATATGAATCGAGATATCTGAGAAAACGTTTGGTGGGACAAAATAAAAAGGGGGATTACCGAATATATGCCAAAGTTAACGATATGTCAACAAGTGAAGGATGAGAGGAAAATGCATAACGTGATGATGCAACCACTACCCATACCAAAATAGAAGTGGAAAAAAATTACCATGTACTTTTTCACTAGACTTCCACTGACTTTTAGAGGAAAAAATGATATATGGGTTATTGTGGATTGTCTTACAAAGTCATCTCACTGTATCACAATTCTAGAGTCATTCTCATTGGATCAAATTTAACAGATTTACATCAAATAAGTGGTAAGTATTCCTTGAGTACCACTATCTATTGTATCCAATCGTGATATGAGATTCACCTAAATGTTTTGGAAAAGGCTCTAACAAGCTCTTAGAACTAAATTTAACTTCTGTGGGGCCCATCATCCTCAATCAGATGGCCAATCTGAGCGAACTATTCATTCAGTAGAAGATATGTTTAGAGAATGTTTTATATACATCAAAAGAGGATGGGACCAACATATTTCTCTGGTTGAATTCTCTAAAAATAACAGTTTCCACTCAAGCATTTGAATGGAACCATATGATGCCCTTGATGGGAAAAGGTGTAGACCACCTATGTATTTGGATAAAGTTAGTGAGCATAAGATACTAGTTATTGAAGTGGTCAAAAAATGGTGGGGAATGTAAAAACCATTTTTCATCATATCAAGACATCCCAAAGTCGACTGAAGAGTTATTCATAAAATCATCGAAGAGACATTGAGATCAAATTTGGAGACATGGTATTTCTATTCATATCTCCATGAAAAAAGTTCATGAGGTTTGTGAAGAAAAATAATGTTATGTCACAGGTACATCGACCCATTAGAGGTCCTTGATCATGTCAAGGATGTGCCTATCGACTAGAACTTCCACATACCATGGACAAAGTATATGATGTCTTTTATGTATCCCACTTGAGGAAATATATACCAGATCCTTCAAATGTACTCTCTTCAGAGGTCGTATAGTTGGAGGATGATCTTCCTTACGAGGAGCAGCCAGTGAAGATATTTTATTTTAGAGATAAGGTTCTATGTAACGATACTAATTAAGTGGTCAATGTACAGTGACAGAACTATAAGTTGGAAGAGGAAACATGGGAACTGGAGGAGGCAATGAAGGAAAAGTAATTTCACCTGTTTACGACCTTGAATATAAAATTAAATTTCATGGGAGAAATTTATTAAGGGGGGAGAATGTAACAACCAATAGTTTTAAATAGAAATTTAATTATTATGATTATTATATATAATAACATGGAATCACACCATAATTAACTACTATGTGATATGTGACCTTTAAACATTTTTTGTCACTTCTGTTATTTGAATTTCAAAAATCTGACATACTCGTTTGTGATAAGTAAGTTATTTGGAGTCTAATAAGAACAATCTAATTTTGGGTGAATAGTAACCTACACTTATGAATAGTAACATAACCTTATGAAAATTGATATACCCTAATGAATAGTAACCTTACCTATGATAGTATATAAATAATATTCAAGTGGAAGTGCGATTTACCTATATCTTGGAATAAGAAAATAAATGTCTTTAAATTGTTATTTTTTGATTAAATTTTGAATTTAATTAAATATTGAATTATTCATATTTTGAAAATTAATTTTAATAAATGGTATTTAGATTTGGATTCTTTTTGTCATAGAATTTTTTGGTTGAATTTTTGGGATTTTTCTAAAATACTACTATTTTTAGTGAATTGTAAAATACATTACTTTACCATATCAATACATTATAATTTAAATCCATTATTCCAGACATAATAAGTTATATAAGCACCCAATTATAGAAAAAAAATTCATTTAGTAATTTTATAGCTCATGCAATACTCTTTATTTTATTTCTTGTGAAGAAATAATAAACTAATTTTATAATATTATGAAAACTCTCATTCCTTCCACTATAAAAACCAGCCCTCCTTATCACTTCACTTCACTCTTCTCAAGCCTTTTTCTCTGACTATATTCTACCAAAATCTTTCCTCAATATCCTCCCCCAAGTCTAACATTCCCTAGACTCATAAAAATTACAAATTCCTTCCCCTTAAGAAGGATCTCTAGGAAGTTTGACTCAAGAGGAAAATTCCTCTTTTCTTTTCATTCTTTATCTTTTCATGTTCAAATGTATTCTTATCTATCCTTACCCTCTTCATCCAAATGTTATGAAAACTCTAGTATGTTACATATAATATAAAATTTTTATGATAATGGAATAATTTATTATCATCTCCCTATTTCGCACAATTTATTTGAATGAAATGAAAACACTGTTTAAGATGTGTAAAT
Source organism: Viscum album (assembly GCA_963277665.1). Taxonomy (NCBI): domain Eukaryota; kingdom Viridiplantae; phylum Streptophyta; class Magnoliopsida; order Santalales; family Viscaceae; genus Viscum; species Viscum album. The sequence continues at coordinate 1,046,943,102 of OY728141.1, read as the reverse complement.
TTTGCACAATCAAGGATGGCAGGTTATTAATGTATACTACTATATTAAACTATATTCACGAAACCATTTTTATAGTTTAACTATACTATTATATGTGTATTTTATCGTATTTATTGTTTTTTACTCCTTATTAACTCATAATGTTAAATAATAATACAAAATAAGTAAATTGTTAGAAAAATCGCTAAAAATAATTCAAGAATTTGTGGTAAATGTTTTATATAATGATTCATATTTAATAGAAGAATCCAAATTAAATTTACAACCATGTAATATCCTCAATGTTCATTAATGTAATATAACCCAATTCTATATGAACACCTTCCTCATACATGTTTATCCAAACATGAACTGATCATTAAAACCAAGCAAGCCAATGGACCCAAACAATGAAATTTTACTTTATAACCAATCAAAGTGGTATTGAAAGACCATAAAAGGTTATAATAAATCTTATAAATATATAAGTGTTTCTAGACTTATTAATTAATTTTCATAATTTTATTATTTATGTTATTAATATCATGTGGAGAACACCATCTGACTTAAGGCAATGAATCCTCTCCATTTCACATTAATTCAAGAATATTTTCTATGTTATGACATTTTATCTGTAATCCCAAATGATGGGGTATGATTTTGGACATCCCACATATTTCACTCATAATGTTTAAGTGATGAGAACCCCCTTTACTTCACATGAATTCCTCCTATGTACATCTGATACCATTTGGATAATCTGTAACGAATTCTATATGAACCAACTTTATTCTATTAGGTTCTAATGTCATTATTTTTACCTAAATGAAGATGTATTTACTTATTTTTACAACTTCTACATAATTTACATATTCTCCATACTCATGATTCATGATCCATCCCTCATTCTCTTTCCGGGATATATATGTTGTAAAGTGAATCCCTCCTCGATAATTCCAAATAAGTAAAGTCATTTTAAGAAAACATCCCAAATTTATAACAAATTTCGTGTCCACACTATCATCTATTTGAAGAAATCATTTTCATTATAAAATATGTATTTTTATTATCGAATCCTACTTGTTTCACTTTTGGTTATATATAAAATATTTTTCCCTTTTCTATTTTGAAAGTGCTATAATATTTTCGATAAAACCACAGAAAAATATTTTTAATGCTAAAATTTCTCTAATAAATTTACTACTTTTTATCACCTCTATTTGACATCACATACCATGATATGTGCTTATTTAAAATTATAAATATCCATTTATATTCAAAATCGTTTCTTTCATGGACTCTTTCGTGATATTCCCATTGGTTATTCTTTATGTCATGATTATGGTACCAAATTCTCTCAATGGAAAACCCTTATGTTTATATAAGATTGATTATATATGATTTTTTAGGTGGAAAACATATTAATGAAATGTAATATGGGTTTTCCAATATAGTGCTCTAATTAATTGGGTATAGTTGAGTCTCATGAGACGTTATGTGCCACGGTCATGGAAATTAGCTTTGTCTTGCGATACTATGTGAAACAGTATTGGCGGTTAGCCTTAGCTTGTGCTACTATGGGAAAAAATATTGGATGTTACCCTTGAATTGTATTAAATTCATATTTTATGATTCCATGTTAAAATGATCCCTTTTTTATATGTTATGATTCCATATGTTACATGCCTTTTTATATCATCATGTCATGCCTTTAATTCCGTGTATTAATGCTTTGTTCTTATGGTTATTCCCTTATTGGGAATTAAGATCAACCCTTTATTCATGATTTCCCTCGATTATCCCATGCATATGTATGAGAAAAACGGAATATAGGATATCATTATGTTTTTTAAATAAAAAAGTGGTTGTATAATGTTTTATTATGTACCTAGTCTTCCAAGACACTAGACTTTACAATCCTTGGATTTTACTATGATGTATAATTATGATTCAAATTGTGTAATGTTATGTGTAAAAGTATAGGGTCACTATAATTTTTATCACATAATAATATGTTTTAATTGTGTTTAAAAATCTTATTTTTAAACATATCAAGGTATTTTATTCATTAAATCATATTACAATGAACTGTAATGGGAAATTTGATATGCTTATTAATAAAATATTATAAAATATTCGGCTTTGATAAGTGTTTCTACTAAAAATTTATTGTTATTTATAATATTTATGTTTAATTTTATATGAATGACATACTCTTAGAGGTTCATTTATAAAGATCATATATTATATAAGGACAAATTGTTTTAATTTATTTTATTTTAAAAAAACATTGATATTTAAGAATTATTCTTATAATATGATTTATTTAGTGGTATATCACTGAAATTTTATAATTATTTCAACTATGCATTGTGGAGAGGGTTTCTATGAATCGTTAATATGAAAAATTGAAAAACCAGAATATATTATTAAGTCATGTTAAATTTTAAAATAAGTAGTCACTGTTGGAAGATGATCAACATTACTAATAAGATTTATTTCCTTATATATCTTTAATAAACACTTTAATTTATTACATTACTATCACTTATCCTTTCATGACACGTACTGTTGGAGATGTCAATATATTCATAGTAAATACAATTTATTTTAATGGGTATGTATTGAAATAAGTGACGAAATAGTCAAAGGGGATAAACAATATTTATTTTATGTTTAGAGATTACAAAAATTTGTTAATTATTATTCATATGTATATGTTTACAATTAAATATGTACATATACTTATGTTTACACCACTTTTGAAATTGATGTGATATGGGAGTCCATTTTTTTATGTTTTTAATATCTTAGATTATATACATTCAAAATATATTTAAAATAAATACTTTTACTGAAATAATATGACAAAGTAGAATTCTATCACAATTAGATACTGATAATGGGGAATTTATTTTGTTTTCTAAAAGTTGAAGCATGATATATTAGATAATGAATCAAATACTCTTATATTTATTGAATTTCATTTAGATAAAATGTCACATTATATCAGGGATTTTATAAGATATCTATTTGTATTTAATTATGATCTAATATTTTAATAAACAAATTAATGTATTGACCAATGTGATAACCCCATTGAAATTGAGTCATTTTAGTTCTAAAATTAGCCTTTAATGTTGAATCCTTCTTAGATATGTGGAAAATTAATTAATATTACAATGGTATAATAATAATAATTATTATTACATAATAAATGCATCTTTTAGTGGGAAATTGATGTGGTTTTTTTGGATTATAATTTTATTTATCATCCAATTCTATCAATTGACACTATGATTGTGTTCAGGGGTTGTAAAAGAGGGGAATCACTAATTATTGCATCTAAAATAAATTAAAATCACTATGTGACAATAACAACTGTGAAAATATTATCTAGATAAAATAAATCCCCTAGGAGTCCATATTTATTAAATGAATTTCAATTGGATTATCTTTTGACATAAATATATTTGTTGGTATTTCCACAAATATATTTGTATTTCATCAAAAATACAACCAAATAATTTATGAAATAGCTTTAAGTGAATTCATAGTCACCAAAAATAGTGGTTAGTGCCTTCTAATTAAATAAATATAATAGGGACTTATTTTTCAACAAATATAATAGAAAAAAAGATAACCTATAGTATTTAAATAATTTATCATCATTATTTTAAACATTTTGTAATACTAAAATTTCCAATGGTATATAGATAAAAGTCTCAAAAAAGAATTTCAACCCAAGTCATCAGAATAACCATCAAGATATCCAAGTCCATAACATCATGAAACAATTAGAACATATGCTTTATCGATGATCACAAACTCCATGATCCAGGTAATCATGTACACCTATCACATTCGAGTGGTGATTTAACTTTTCCTAGACATTTTATAAAAAAGTCTAAAAAATCATGATTGTAAAGATAGGGTGTGAGAAACATAAACTATAAGGATCTCCCAACAAATTTCAAATAAAATACACATTCTGTAAAGATATTTTCTTCAAAATTTAAATAAAACATAGAATGGAATGATTTTTACTATTTACATAAAAATATTATTTTCAAAACATTCTAATGGATATTATTAAATAATTTACAAAATAACATTATCATAAAAAAATTCATGATTAATCATTGAGAATAGAAATCAGTAAAACATTTCATAAGATTCCATTTTCAATCATAGAACCATCATCATGAGAACCAAAGAAAGGGTTTTATGTGGATCCTAACACATCTCAGTGATGTATGGATCCCAGAGTGTAGACATTCCTAGGAAATTTCATGAAATACTAGGAGTAATCCCATATAGTCGACACTCATCCATCATTATATAGATTTCTAATTTCCATCATTAATCCATTTCTATGTATAGATAATACTTTCCTAGAATGTGTTCATCCTACAAAACTACACTATCTCCAATTTTATTCAAAGAAAATAATTCATTCAATGTGTTATCAGACATTACAGTCAATCAAAAATTACTTCAATTATTTTTAAAATAGGAACCAACTTCATGTTTCACAACATACCATTCATTTAAAGAGTAAACAAAAAATAGATTTTTGCAAAAAAATCCTGGCATTAAATTCAAATAATCTCTTTTTATTTAAAAACCCTAAAACAATTATTCAATAATTTATCATGAATTGTTATCCATCCCATCTCATAAATAATTCCATAATTTAAAAATACATTTTATGGTGGAAATACAATTTTTTAAATACACAAAAAATTTCCTTAGAGACACACATGATGATCATTAAAAATCATTTACCAAGAATTATAAATTATGAACAACAAAACAATTTGAAATAACTTTTCAAAATCAAAAAGAAATAAAAGGATTTAATAAATCAAAAGGCTTTACAGAAACACCTTCATCAAGAATAGAAATGTCCAAACACCCAAAAATGGAAACAAATATAGTATGGGATACTAATAATCCTATAGAAGAAAAGGGAGTCCTTAAACAAAAGGCTCCAAATTTCTAAACTAGAAAACATTTCCTTCAATTCATACGAGAAAAAAGCGACTTCATAACACAATGATTTTACAAAATATCAATCGATGTAAATTAAACATCAACAACAATTTACTACTCTATTAATAAGAATATATATGGATCACTCCCATAGAAACTAAACTACAAGTTTAAAATATGAAATTTTAGAAAACCCATTATGAATGAAACATGATTCAAATTATAGTGAATGGGAGGTTAATGATTCATTTAATAAATGGTAAAACATTATGATAAACATTTAATCCATACATTAAGATCACAGATGGTGGGATAACTATCCTTGGTTGATTAGATGTAATTAATGAATTTTTAGAAGAACAAACCCATGGAATTTCCCTAAGAAATTACCAACTGGGGAATCCTAGTTCATGATGGGCTTTGCCACATCATCCACCATTACCTAATGGAGATTGAAAAGGCCGTATTGGATAAGGTGACCCATAGTATGCCAAGACCAACACTTAAAATTGGTAAATATTTATAATGAATGTTGATCTGGAATTTTGACACAAATTTCTAACCACGACCAACATTAGTATGCGGGCAGGTCCATTTTATAACAAAAAGACTATGAACTAGTTTTAAACCCCCAAATACATATAAAGACTATAAATCTAAATATAATAGCTCATGTATAAAAATAAAAAAATTGTACACTAAATAACATACATGAAATAAAAAGGCTGGTATGTTTCAATATCTCTTCTATATATTCATTTTCCTTTAAGAATCCTCTCAAGGAGACTCCATTGTAAAAACGAAAGGTCGATGCAACCTTAAAAAATGTTTCATAATCCCAAAACTCAGTTGATTCCTAACCATGCAGTAATAGAACCCCCAAAAAATTTATGAAATTTCCATAAGGAACATTTAATTGAGAATAAAAATTTTAAACTGGTTGTTCCGTAATAGTAATATTAGATTCCATATCAATTTCATCCCATATTAAGACATGATATAAGTATGAAAGGTATATATTGAGCTATAAAATTAGAAACACATTATGGATCAATAATATTCAGGGTGAGAAATCTAAATGGTTGGCAACCTTGGAAATATAATCAATATCCTCAAAAAATCTAATGTATCACGTTTCTTACTTTTAATATTTTAAAATATATAAATGATCAAATTTAGGGAAAATAATATAGAAAATTAGGTCACAAAATGATATATATAATGAAATTTTTTTTATGATTTTCATGAGATTTATAATTGAATTTTATAATAACATTTTCTAATAAATAAACTGAATGTTTATCATTATCCTTGTAACCACACATGCTAAAACTAGGGAAAATTCACCATCCACTGAAGAATATATAAGGGATCAAAAAGTTTTAATATAAAAACCCTCAAAATGTTTTATACTAATATTTTATTGGTGGGTTTTTATAAGAAAACATAACATGTCCCAGGTGGAAGTCTTAATTTACTAAAAATTCAACAACACCTGATTTCATAATATCCTAATGAATATTTATAGAGCCACTATTTTGACCATATTTTATAGAATGATATTCAATGATCAAAGTTACAAAGTATCCCATAAACTCCTGGAGAGATCTAAAAAATTTAAGGTGTACTATTGAACCCTATAAAATATATGGTAGACATGAAACCATCTAATCAAATAATATGTTTAATGTATATATGTGTTTATGTCCTCATTATGTGTGGTAACATAATTGAGAAAAATAATATTATGAGGTCAAATGGCCATTCACCACCTATAATTCATTCCTTCCATGGGTAATTTTCAATAACCTAACCAAATATTCTATGTATATCACATACCACTTATTTGTTTTTACAAGAAGGGGAGGAATAATTATTGACATCTTATGTTTCATGGGTTTGATATATAAATAAGTATATAGGGGGGAATCCGCTATTCTTCATCTGATATGAAGACATCATAAATTCTATCTTATATCATAAAACATATTCATGGTTATTGGGTGTACCACCCATATAGAATTATGTAAATAAACCATCATATCCTTCCACATTGGATAACCTATGAAATAGTAGTTTAGGAAGAATTAGACACTCTCAAAAGATAGAGTACATTCAAAAAAGAACTTTCCACCATATAAAGAACCATATTGTAATACTTTAGTTCCAATAAAATCATCTAGATATGTGAAGAATTCAACTGAACACTCTGTAAATGAAAATTACTTTCATCCTCTCAAACACTCAAGTGTGTATGAAAAATAAGATGTATCATATTCAATAAAAAATTACCCCTTGAGGTGTTGGGGAGGAATTTCCGACAAATTGAATAAAAAAATCACCTTATAAGAAGTGTAGGTAATGATGAAATAAAATTTTTTATATACTCTTACCATTTCCTCTACTAGAATTTCAAATACATTTTTGATAATATAAAACTCGTTATTTTATTATTAATGTAAATTGTAATCCTTTCAAAAAAACCTAACCTCATTAACACTTCAGTGAATGCATCATGACTGTGTGTTTGAGATCAAGTGTGGGATAGTTCTTCTCATGAGTTTAAGTCTAATGAGATATGAAATCCATTGCATTAGCACAAAATATATGAACATAGCACAATCCTAACCTAGATGAATCCCATTAGGCTACATGACCCTTTATGACATCTAGAAGAGTCAAAACAACATATTAAATAAAAATAAACTTCAAATCATCAATGGAATATTGAAATCTTCAATCCCATATAAAAATTACTACTTTTTGAGTGAGAGAATCCATTAGAGAATCCATCTATGAGAAATCATTCATAATATTGTAATAATACACTACCACTCCTAGGAATCACTAATTCTCAGAGATGTTTCATGGTTCCCCCCATGAATATAAAATCCTTCAAACTATAATGATAAACTAAAATACTATGCTAATAAATAATTCATCTCATTAATACACCTCGAAAATCTAGATACCATATTTATAAATCTTAGAATAAGGACCATTATTTCTCAAAAGTTCCAAAAAGAATTATGAAACATATAGAATATCATATTTATCAATGATAAAAACATGAAATGAGATATTTTCCAATTAAATATCTTTAATATATACTCATGATGTACCTACCTTATTCTAATGGTAGTCTTGGGTAAGTCGTAAACCATGATAATTAGTTGGTGGAAACCAATAAAATGTTCTATCTTTGATAATAACTCCGCCTATTTCAATTCAATAAAAAATCAATTCATGGAAAATGATATTAATTCTTAACTACGATACAATTGTTAATCCCATGGTCAATAAAAACGTAAAGGCTTCATTCATCCATCTCATAAAATATCACAGTCACTACCCAAGGGGGTAAGCATATTTAAATAAATCATTTGGACATAAAATCATCTACTTGATTCATTAACTCCTTAATTATTATAATTTATATACTTTATGATGGAATATAAATAGGTTGGGAACCTAATAAAAAGTCAATAGAGAACTTCACCGTCTTCTATAATGGTAAACAATAAATGTCAAAAGGAAACCCATCTAGAAACGTAACTACTACTAGAGGATGACCACCACCTAAATAATCCTACTCCAGTTTAATAGAACACATAAATATCATCTCAAACATATCACGATGATGAGGTCTTTCTATAATCAACATCATGTCCCAATAATCTTGGATAACATAGAACACCCCTTTATGGACAATACAAGAGAACCACCCAAGATAATAGTCAATACAATCATTATGATAAATGATCCAATCCATCCTAATTAAAATATCCATAGATTTTATATATGTAGTTCTAAAATAATGTTTTTAATAAAGTCAATATATGAGTATTGTTTCTTCTAAAAATCATAGGAACCATATAAAAAACAATAGGAAACTTTTCCACTATGTGAATAATGTTCATTTCAAATAACTATGAATAGAACCCCATTTTTCTGGTTGTATATGTGTTTTACACAGTTAATTGTGATATTTCTTAGTCCAAAAAACAACATAGATAGGTAAATAAATGAAATAAACTATATAAAGGATTGATAATAAAAACTATTTATAGATTATCAGTGTCTCTATGTAATAATTATTTTAGTTCCCAACATTCCCACACTATAATTAAGTATGTTTCTAGTTGACATAAACTATACAAGATTTATAAGAAGTATACTACCAATATCTCCCATTTTAGTTTACAACATGAGACTCATACCACTTCTACTTCCCATTAAAGAGAACACTCAATAATCCACAAGTATTATAAGTAACTACCCTAAAACAGGACATACCATCCATGTAAATAACCTCCATCAATGATTTATCCATAAAATCCTCTTATGAGTAGAGGTTTAATAGTAAAACCTATGATCAAATATCTAACCAAATATGATTCTAAACTCTTCTGAGTTTTAGTTTCTCATTAAAAACCTCCTAATGTGAGAGATTAATGTTATTCATGAAGTATTTATCATAATAATTCCTATTTTGAAGGACTTGATTGAGATTAAAGAATTCAATTAACTTATCCATCTCCCAAAATTCTAGATATAATTGTTCTTTAAAAAGATCAATGAAGTATTTCCACTCCGAGAAAAGATTCATCATATTATAAGATGTCAAAACCCACCAAATTATACTACGTACTTCATGATTTATAAAATAATATTTCATGATAATAGAGTTAGGCTTCTCCAATAACACAAAGAGTTGTTCACCATTATCCATCCATTCATCTACTTCCTGAGGATCATCGATACCCTAGAAAGATAGAAGATTCATATGAAGAAAATAATAGACTTCATATCTACTATAATACTGATATGGTACAAACTCTACAAAACATATAGGAATATGAGTTTCTACGAAGTCCAAATCTAAGACCACATGACCAAAAAAGGCAACAAGGTTTTGATCAACTAGTGGGTTAACTTGTTCTGGTTCATCTGTTTCCCCTTGTGAATTTTGTTCAAGTGAATTCATGGGTGAATTGTAATCCACAATATCATAAGATAACAGGTGAATCATCATGAAACATGCCTGATTTTATCAATTCAATCACTTTTAATTCAACCTGAAAAAAAATTACCACGTCAAATCATTATAAAAAGACTATTATAGTTCAAACAACTCCTAAAAAGACCATTTTACCAAAATACCATGATAACATATGTCTTGATATGATTATATCTATATTGGTACATTCTCATAACATACCCCTTATGTTTGGAAAATACTTCTTCTATATAAAAAGACATCCCAAACAACATTATGACATTAAAGAAGAGTCATAATCTCACGTTGATACCAATTATTCATGAACCAAAATAGATATACTAATGAAATGGAACCATATTTTGTTTTTAATTCATTCAAAGGTTGTTCATGATTTTCCTTTGATGTTGATTAACACATTATTATCAAATACATACAAAGTGGGATAATTTTTCCACAAGAATAATTCATTAAGATACTGTAACATATATAAATAAATAATGAATTATCATGTCAAACACTTTGTAAATATTAATATACCCTAGATTGAAATATATATGTCTAAAAAAAGTTTTTCAACCCAAGTCATATGATAAAACATCCAATAAAAAAACATTGGATACATTTTACAATAATTAAAACACTTTCACTTCTGGTCACTTCCAACTACGAGGTCCAAATAATCAAGTGTACTAACAATATTTGAGTGTTTATTTCCCATTTCATGTTCACAGTATACAAAAATCAACAAGCATGTGAAGATAAATATATGGTGTGAGAAGAGAAACATGTAGTATCCCAGAAAATGTTTTGAAAAAATATATAACCAATACACTAAATTTTCTAAAAATATAAATAAAATATTGCATTGAAATCATTTAAAATTTCATATCAAAATATGGTTTTCAAAACATGTCAATGGATATTATAAAATAGTTCACAATGGATAATATTTTTAAAAACAAACATGAATAATCAGTTCTATCAAAATCAACATGAGTAAAATGATTAATGAAATTATAATGTTAAAATAATTTTTCATGAATATTTTATCTATAATAGAACCCAGATTATGAGACTCGAATATAGGTTTGTACTAAGATCCTCCCAAATATTAGTGATGTATAGATCCCAGGGTAAAACATTTACTAGGAAAGAATATTAGTATGGTTAAAAACCAAATATTACTCTCCCTATTATAATGATGTTAAATTATCATTTCAATTTTTAATTCACTTCTAGGTAGAGATAATACATTACTAGAATGTGTTCATCCCATCACAATACACAATATTTCTAGAGATTTGGGTCATGAAATCATCTTGAAGGATATTAAACATTAAAATCAGTGTCAAATTACTTCATTCATCATTATATTCATCCCAAAGTTCATGTTCAAAATGTTCCATTCATTTCAATAAACAATATCAGATGATATTTATCAAAAACATGATATTTATCAAAAACATACATCATTCATTTTAAATAATCTCATTTTATTTAAAATACAAAAATAATTCATTTCATAATTTCTATATAATTTTAATCAATTTAAATTCACTAACTATAAGTCCATTTTCTAAAAATTCATCTATTTTAGAAAATCCATTGACTAATAGGTTCAACAAAAACACCATTCCATTTAAAAAAATTATCAACAATCAAAAATCAAGAACAATAAATTTTTTCAATATCACACACTGTACATATCTTCCATTTCAATGTTAAATGGATACCAAATTTACTATAAAAACATATCAATTGATTCTAGTATTATGACTAAATGGAAGAAGAGCAGTTTTGAAGATCTTGGGGCTCTTTGAGATCCTAAACATCCATATTTTGGAATGAAAAACTCAGAAAAATTGTTAGTTCTAATTTTTTGTCTTAATGGTATAATTAGTATATAAAACCTAAGAGGGGTGAAATGTTTTTGGTGATGTTTTGTTTTGTTGGAAGGTTCTAAAAACCATGTAGTCAAAATGTGTTCCTCTTATAATCATGTGAAAAGACCATTTTCCCATAAAATCATATAATATTTCCCCTCAATTCTTCATCCTCAATCATATATAGCTCCGCTCCCATGCAAGTAAGTCTTCCATATTCATCTAAACTAAGCTTTGATATAATTCCTTAATCTGGTTTCTGATTTCTTCACCATCAGTTGCATTAGATATCCAATGGTAAACATTTAACTACTCATAATTATGTTATTCATTTATTCCACCTTGTTTCCTCTATTTTTGTGTGTGAAATAATATGCACGATTTTGTACGAAAGATTTCTATTATTCTGATTTCTCCCATTAAACATTGATCTAGATTATTTTAATGGATGAAGATAGTTCTAAAAACCCATTCTATATGGTCTTTTTTTCTCTAAATTCTAATCACTTATTTGGTGTGATTTTTAACCCATGAAAGGCCCTTAAGAGAATTCCTCCTAAATTCATAATTGATTAAATTTTGTTATTCCACCATGATTATTTTAGTCTTAGAATCCATAAAATCGACATTGAAATTTTAACACCAATTCTTGAGTCACCCCTAAGGGCGTTCCATCCTTAATGGACTCATGTCCCATTACGATTGTTTTTAATAGTACCCCCAATTAAGTTGTGTCCAATCACCCATTTTGAATATAATGTATCTAGGATTGAACCAATGGAAAATAGTATTCCATTTGTAAATAGCCACACTCTTTAGGTTATGTCATTAAATCACTAAATTAAATGAATTTATAATCATTAAAAACATGTATTTTAGGAATAGTATAAGTATAAGGCTAGATATACCATTCCTTTACACCAATCCATGTATGATACAGTGGAATTGATTAAGGATTACTTGGATGGTCTTTTTTAACTTAACAAATATAAATAGTAATTTTACTGAAATTCCCTATGTTTGATACATGGTTTCTATATGAAATACTTTGGATGGTATCACTGAGCAGATTCCAATGAATAACCCTTGAGTGATAAATATTTACCTTGTATAATTTCCTCAATGGGATTTGTGGTAAATGTTTTTATACCATTCCATGATTCATAAATGGTTTCATATGTGGTACACAATGGATGGGATTATGGGTTTAGAACTATATATTTCTCAATGTGTGATACATGTGTTCGTTAAATTGAACACCTTGGAAGGACTCCTATGGTGATGGTGTTTATAGTGCACATGGAGTAGTACATGGTTTTCTTTTTAAGGAACACATTGGATAAGAATATGATTAAAATTAATTAATAACCAAGGATTATATATACAAGAAAAATAATATTCTTGTGTTGTCGCATTCTTTATTGATAAATTTTAGGATGGCCTAGTAATAACTCCTTTCATATATTCCACATTATACATGAAACCGCAAGTATATACAGTCACCTTGGTATTATGCCTGAGGTCCTATAAATTAATATGTATATATATATACACACACACATAAAAATTTATAAGAATGGTATATATTAATACATTTATAATTTTATAAATATACACGTAGGGTGACAACAATTCATAAACATCCGTCTTAGGCTGAATTTTGTAGTGCCAGTCAGGTATCTCGTGGGTAATCCAATCTAATGAGATTTATTTATTTACTGACTAACATTTATTATTACCATCACACTAATAATATTGATTTCATAGACTACATGGTTTGAGTTGTCATTAGTCGTGGCGGAATAGGCATATCTCTCAAATTTTGTGGGATGTATGATGATACTAAAATAGAATATAAGAATATAGGTGGGGACAAAGGGAATTGTTCATAATGGGATGTTTGACCAACTATACTATGATGGATTATGGGTCCAGAAGAAGATGAATATTGTCATTATTATAGTGGATGATGCTTTTATAATTTCATCATTTTTTAAATCATGTTGTATATTCCGATACACATGTATCCCATATACTTGACCTTATGTATAAAATCATGACATGTTCATCATTTTGATTATGGTATCGGTTACTCTTTAGCATTTATATTTTATATGGTGAAATATTTTCCCTCTAATGGTTATATATTAATATTTTAGATTGTTACCATTATTTTATACTGATATACTACACTCTTATCATGAGGGTGTAGTCTCCACGCCATATCAACGTAAACCCTCTCTTCTAGTCAAAATCATATTGTGTATGGGGAGGAATGTGTGAGATAATGTGGCTAAATAGCTTTAGTTACTTATCAAAAAATAGAAATTGGGATGCACTCAAGTGTTTTAGAAGTTGTCTTTTTAATATTTTTCTTAAATATTGGGTATTATATAGGATATTGAGAATATGCAGTAATTGGGTAATGATTTTGCTCTTTTGGATTAACTAACCCACATACTTGGGAAATCCCAATTACCTAAGAGATGATATTTCCATTTTGGGTTTTCATTATTATAGTTTTATTTATTACATCATTGGGATATTCTCTTGTTTTGTGGAAATATTATTTTTGTTGTTTTTTATATACGATTATATATCATTTGAATTTTATGAAAATGAGCTCTCATATCATGAATCATTATAGTAACATGAGAAATCACATGTTAGTTATTAATCCATGAAGAAAAGGTGTATCTCATTTAAAAAATTTCCTATATTTTATATGATTATTATAAGTTCCTTGAATATTATATATATGAGTGTTTTGGTTTGTAAAGTTACTAACATTTATTCTAGGGTTAAAAAATTGATTAATTAATGTGTCTTCATCAATCTATTTTTTCATGTATATTGGGATGGTGGAACCCTAGTTTAACCATTATGCTATGTTTGATCAATGAGCCATTGGTTACTTGGTCTAAAACACTAGATGATTTTGGTTACATGGATCTAAATTACAATTTAGGAATATTTTACATATAAAAATTGGGAATGGTATTTAATTTAATAAAAATATTATACATGACATGTTACATTCTGATAAAAGACTGGAGGTTTAACTCATAGTTACATCACGTGAACATTGTAACATATAAATTTTATAATTTTATAGAAAGGTAATGATGATGCATCTAACTAGACCATGAAACCCATACACATAAAAATTATTATGAAGATAACGAAATTTATATTCTTAAATTAAAATAGTTATGATTATATAGGGATTCAAATTGAAAAGTATAAATTTATTCCTATATATCTTGTAAGTGACACTCCATATACAGGGACGTATGTTGTGTAATGTTAGAACATGACCCAGAACTGACCTTTGTAGTGGGTAGTAGGTTCTGTCGCTTGTAATATTATTTAATCTTCATAACAATCTATAGACATCCCATGGATATAGTAGGGAGGTGTAACTTGTTTATAATAAGGTTATGTACCAATACATCCTTATTATATTTGTTCCTATCAATAGTAAATCTTATTTGAGTTATGTGGTTCAAAATATTAATATAATCTTACTTGGAATTCATGAGTTGGGCACTAGTATAATGGAAATGATCATACTCTATAAGTAGTGGGACATGACGAAGCGGTTTTTCTTCCTATGGTGACACCTAATACAACTCCTATTATTCATAAACTATGTGTTGATTCTATGTTTTTGATTGGTTCCTAAGATTTCTACAATCTATATAGGGATCTCTGAGACTAACCCTCATGATGTATGAGTTAATGTTAAAATTACATAAGCAGTATCCTCCCACTTAATCTTGGGATGGAGGTCCTCGTGATATTGATTTGTGGATAGAAGACATGATATCCATCTTCAATAATTTTGGGGTGCCTCTAGAGTAAAGGGTAATCCTCACATATTATCTATTTCTTGGTTCAATTAAATGTTTGTGGGTTGTTATCACCCAATATGATCGAATTTAGGCTATGGTATTGGTAGACTTCTAGAGTGAATTATATGATTAATTATTCCATAGAAAGAAAAAATAAAACCATTATATAAAATATATCTATATATAACATGGTTCGATAGCAGTGATGTATTGTTCATCTTGTTTCACAAAGCATCAGATTTTCACACCATCACTTTACAGTGATGAGTTGATGATAGTGAGGCGGTTTGAGGATGGATTTATGTATTTGATATGACCATTGTTGAATGTATTTCGGATTATCATAGATTCATATATAGTGAACTAGTCCCTCAAATATAGGTTGATTTGAGTGATGATGTATTTGAAAACAAGTGAAGTACTACATCATATAGGGAGGTGATTCTTCAATCGGGATGAAACATTATTTCAAGGATTATCATAAAGGTAGATCTAGTTGGAGGAAACATATTGAATTTTATGTGGTGTGTCATCAATATGGTTGGGAATTACATTAAGAGACTTGATTTACCTAGGATTTAGTTGAGTTCCTATTTTTTAGTAGGATTTGACACCTTCAACATTTTTTTTGAACATTCGCTCTAATTCCTAGTGAGAAGGGATCTGAAATGAATCATCATTCATATACCAGACCTGTAATTCCATGCCAGTGAGGGAGTAGAAATACCATCATTTGTGATAGCCATGTTGAGGGTCATTGATGAGGTATCCAGACTCTAGAATTTTACTATCATGAGAGAAGATCATATTAGTGAATCTATGTTATTTCTTAGGACCATAGATCTAGTCATATCCAAAAAGTGTATCCAACTCACAGGGATCAGAGTGTCTTTAATTATATAGTTAGAGAAACTATCTAATATCATAAATATTATTATATACATTATTTATTATAGATTATTTGAATTTAATAATATCTATATAAATTATGGAAATTCTAAGGCTATAAATATAATACATATGTGGAATAATGAATCCTGACACACTGGTGTGGCTTTGATCGAAGATTTTGAACTACTGTTGTGGATAAATTTCACATGTAACCTATTTTTCATCCTGATGACAAGTTTCTACATAAAACATGGTATGAATTAGTTTGTCCCTTATCATTCTAATGTTGATATATATAACAATAGTGTGTCCCTCATATAACTTGAGGTATGTAAAAACATTCATAAGGGAAAATGGGATGTCAACGTGAGTCGAAATGAAACTAAGACTCATGGGATGGGATGAGTGATATCCAATATGGGTAGTTTCTTTATGAGTGGTTAGGTAATTTGACGAATGTAATTCCATCATATTGTGGGTTATTTCAATGGAATATTCCATTAAAAATTTTATGCATTACAATTAGATAGAGTGGTGGAATTAAAAATAAAGAAAGTTCTAGGACTATGACTTTTTTCCATCCACCATTAGAGTATAGTACCTACAAATCTCCAAGAGAAGAATACGTCATTAGAGGACATTGATGCTAAGGGTTTTATATGACCTAATACTTCCCTATGTGGGTCACCAATCATTTTCATCATTATGGAGGATAATATTCTTGTATTTTGTGAAGATTACATGAAATTGAACCATCTTGGGGTAAACAACTAATATCCACTAAAATGAATAGATGACATATTTGGATAGATTAGAGGAGAAATTGTTTTCTCAAATATTTGTTTTTGATCAGGATACCATCAGGTGAATATGATACAATAAAACATAATATAAAAAAATTTCCTTGTATATATGCAATGTTCATGGATCAGGTTGTGTCATTTTATATGACGGTAATGCATGATGTTTTTATGGCCAGGGGGAATTAGACATTTAAATCGTATCTTTACTCATTTGTGGTGATCTTTGTGAATGATACCATGGTGTATTCTCATACTCAACATTCCCATTCCAAACATCTTGAAAAATATTATAAAAAATCTAAGAGGGAACTATCAATTTTGTAATCTCAGAAAATAGAACATTTAGATCTACAACGTACACTAATTGAGTAACATCATCTCATAGGAAGGAGTATTTGTTGACCCAAATAAGGTTAGAGTTGTGGCATCCTTAGAATATCCCAAGAATGTATTTTATGTATATAGTTTTTATAGAAGGATATATACTTTATTAATTTCAATTAGAATATATCACACCAAGATTTTCTTCACATAAGCAGGACTAAAATGGGTGTTATGTTTTTATTATCTGAAACTTATGAGACAAAATTTCAAGATATGAATGGGAGACTAACTTTAGTATTGATCATGGTTATTCCCAAGGCCATATGACGTCATGGTTTATATTTTTATTAATTAGGAATTATGATTTTAACATCCTTGATATTGGAATATTGAGTGGTAGTGTATGGGTCCTACCAACTGAGAACCCATGAGCATAATTACCAAACCCATGACCTCAATCTGGTAACTATGGTACATGCTTTATTTTTTTGGAGTAATTACCTATTGGGAGATTGGTTTTTCAGTTAGACAAATCATAGAACTCTCAAATACATTTCTTATGGGTAGAAATTGAATATTATGATGTGAATGTGGGTAGAATACCTATATTGTTTCAACAATGAACTCACTTTCACATCATGGAATGAAAATACAGTAGTTTTCACCCTGAGTCGGATGTCTCAAATACATGTTGTACTACATTCCAGTAGTGAATGATAGTTCATGGACTTGTTCTCTATGATGAACCTAGAGTGTAAATAATATATTGGGTGGATTATTTTAAAATAATTTTTGTTCCCTTTGCCTTCTATGAAGTGGTAAGGATAAGATATCTCTCAAATGTTTTGGGATTAATGTCTCAATAGAAGAGTATATACTGGGTTTGGTTTTTGATGATGTTGAGATCATTAACATTCATGTGTGTGTATGGATGACTGTAGACATACAAGAAGAATTGAAGAGGGGGTTTCATAACTCTATTTTTATCGTGAACCCTAGAGTTACCATGATTTACTAAGACTTACAAATTTTGTATTGGTGTCAAGGTATGAAGATTCAGAATGTATTTTTTATCACATGTCATTCCAACGATCAACTGGTGAATATATAGCACCAATATCCAACTAGAATTTTACATCCTCTATCCATTCTAATGTGGAAATGTGAAAGCATCACCATTAATTTAATAATGTACTTATTGAGATCCCCTTAATGCAGGGATATGGTATTAGTGGTTGCCAATGGGTTGAATTCCAATCATGAATATGTTTTTAGTAGATTAGCATAAAAGGAGTTATATTTTGAATAGTTTATTCCTCCATGGTTTTCATCATTATATCATGTCATATTGATATGATCAAATTTCTTTATGGTTTTGGTAGAGTTTAATGAAGGAATTCAGTTTATAGGTGCATCTGGGTAAATGATACCAGACTCAAACCGATTATTAGTAAGAGAGTATGATACCAGTGTAAGTTGAAATGCTACAAGAATAAATTCATGATTTTGGTCATTCTTGGGAAAATCATATAACAATAATAAGGTTTTCATATTATAACATCATTCAAGAAACAATTTTGATGTCTCCCTATGATTACTTATATGGTAGGGTGTGTCATTCATAATTGTGATGGTTAGAGGTAGGGTAGGAAACACTATTGGGACCTCATTTCATTCAGGATACATTAAAATAGGTGTAAATGTTTCCAAAGAATATTTAAATAACTTAGTTGGGAAGTAATTATAATACTGATCATCACCACCAACAATAGGAGTTTGAGGTTCAAATTGGACTCTTCATTTCTATTTTCCTCGATTTAGCCCCAGAAAAATTCAGAGATATGAAATGATATCAAATAGTTGTTTTGATTCTTTCAATATATTAGTGTTATTTAATTTTTTTTTCTACCAGTTTTATTTAACTCAATAGTACTAGTTCATTCATGGTGAATTCCATGTATCAAATATTTATCATTATAATCTCTAACAATCTCATCTGTTTGATCAATAGGATATTTGTCTTGGGAAGGATGTATCCACCATAGGGTATCATATAAGTATAATTGATATAAGAATATATAATCTATAAGGTAGGATATATCTTCTTATAATGATGTCATGTTAGAAAGGTCATGTACAATATGATGCCTAGGAATGAGAGGCCAACATATGCACTCAGTGGGAATGGAATTTCATAGATAATCTTCTACCACCATTCGAAGGGAATCATAGTGATATTTTTATTTAGGGATGGGAGGCTATAATATCCAAACATTTTAATGAGTTATGAATATTTATTTCACTCTAAAAACATCTCATTTGATTATATTAGTCTGATTTAGAGGAAAATGAATGGTTCAAGGGATCACATAGATCATTCAAAACCTGAAGATCAAAATTTTGAAAGGATAGACTATGATGCATGGTTAAGGCACGATTACTACTAACCATGAAACCCAACCATTTAGGAGTTTCATAAAACTGCATAGGGGTTCATGGTTAGTTCTAACTATTACCCTCAAACATCATGGTCATGTGGGGATTTCCATTGGTCTGGAAGGGGCCGAATGTTTTTCCAAAATCGTTCGCCCATGGCCACATAATTGTTGTCAATTAACTAGTCATGATGCATTACAAAGGTGCATTATTTTAAAAAATATTTATCCAAACCATGTGCCTCTTAAAACCATGTAAATTTTCTATTTTAACCCTATGTTCATCTATGATTTCTCCCCTCTTATTCCTCCTCACTCACATGAGTCTCCTCTTTATGTTGTGGATATCTTCAATATTACTCAAAGCTATAAAATGAGCTAGGATCTTTATCCAGGGTATAATTACTTCTCTATTGGTTGCATTGGACATAAAATAGTAATCACATCACGCCTCTTCTTCCCTTTATACATTTATTATTATATATTTGACATAATTTTAGTTCGAACTAACATGCACAAATTTTTAGGGCATTTTCCTATTTTTGAAATTTTATCCCTTTCTATATAAAATATGAAGACAATAATGGATTTTGAGTTTTTTACAAACCAAAATTAGGTGGTCTAGTTAATTTTACATCATTTATGATATCTTAATAGGGTTTTTCTTTATGCCACTTGGTAGACCCTTCCTCGGAGACATCAAAAATTAGTAATTAATTATATTAAATATTTTTTCCATGATTATTATATTTTGAGAAAACCATGAATCATAGTCAATGGTAGTAAACCTAGTCATTATAATCCATTAATGGTGTGCCTTTTTAGAGTCCTAATATACATATGTATTGGAATTTAATTTAATGACCATTTTTGGTGTGTTCAATCACCACATTTCATTGTCATGTAATTTGAATTGAACCAAAGGGAAATAGAAGGCCATGTATAAGGACCCTTACTCTTCAGGTTGAACCAGGAATTAAAAATATTAAATGAATTTTATATCAGTAATAAAATGTATTGTTAGTATATTATGATTTTAATTATAGTTATTACCATTCTATTACACCAATATGATGATGATAAAAGGGTCCCGACAAAGGAAAACTTGAATGGGATCATGAAGATTAACAATTATAGATGGAAATTGTTTTTAAAACACATAAGGGTCGATTCGTGGTTTCATATTTGAATACTATGGATGGTATCACTATGAATCTTATTGTTCAAATATCATGAGTGATACATGGATTCTTTTTTTATTTAATATGATTGTTTTTGGGAAAGTATTGATATATCATCATATGAGTGAAACTCAGTTCCCGATGTGGTATAACATGGAAGGGATAAGAAGGTCTTACATATGTACTATGCTAAGAGTGATACTAGGGTTCATTATATAGACCACCAAGAAAGGTATCCAATGGTTATAGATTTTATAGTACACCTGGATTGATACCTATATTCTTTTTTGCAAAACGCCTTGGATGACGCTAGGTTTATAATTAATTAAACACTAAGGATGTTTCCACTAAGTCAAATAAAATTATTGGATTTCTCATATTAATTATACAAAGATTTTATGATGGGTCTATTATATATCAATGCATAAATTCCATGACTATAACGAATCCCCTTATAATTATGTAGGGATGCCTTGGGATTATGCCTCGGGTCTTGAAAATTACAATGTATATATATATAAATATATAAGTATATATGTATATATGTATATACCATATGAATAAATTTATTTTACTTATATAAATATATAAATAAAGTGATATATATTCATAGACATCAATATTAGGCCAATATAGGAATTTCTGGTCATGTATCCCATGAGAAACCCATTCCGATGTGATTTATTTTTATATTATCTTAAATTTATTATTACCCACAAACTACTCAACTTTTACGAATATAATGGATGGCTATAGATGTAATTGGTGGTGGACTACTGAGTAGATCTCACAGAATATTTAGTTTATTGGTTGGTACCCGAATAGTCATTATAAATTTAGGTAGGGGAAAAGGGAATCATCCAACATTAAATGATTTTCTTAATATAATGGGATGGAGTATGCTTGCAGAGGACTGAGCCTAATCTCATGATTCTAGTAGAGGAATATTTTTGGATTTTTTTAAATTTTTTATATCATGTCATATATTCATCTATACTTATATCTTATGTACTTTTCCTTTAGTATAGCATCATAACATTATCATCATTTTGTTTATGTAATTGGTTCATATTCATCATGTTTATTATATCTCCTAATTTAGTATTCTATTATAAGTTTCTCACTACTATTTATACTAATTACAATTAATTTATACTAATGTGCTACACTCTAATATAGAGGGTATATTCTGTACATAATACCATCATAGTCACTCATTTATATTCTACAACCTCTAGTGTGTAGTGATGCACGTTTAAGTTCATGTGGATAGCTAGATTCAGTTTTATATAATTGTACTAGGATCGGGATTTCAAACTCTTCAAAGTCAATACTCATTAAAAATTTAACTAATAGGAAAATCTTATGAAACCACAGACCTCCAAAATGAAAAATCCAAAACACCCAATAAAGTAACACATCTATGAGAGGTGAATTAAAATCCCATGAAAGCAAAAGAAATCCCTAAACAAATGAAATCAAATTACCCAACTAAAAGTGACATCCTTAAATTCAAAAAATATAGAAGAGAACCCCAAACTTAATGTTAGTATCCTAACCCTTGAATCCAAAATCTGTTGCACAATTTATTAAATTATCATAAGATAGATGGAATCACATCCTCTCGGACCAAATTTTTTAATAGTCTTGATAAACCAGATAAAAACATGATTCAAATATTACTTTTCAATATAAAAAATAAAACAATTTTTTTCAAAATATAATTATTCCCTCTATGATGTCATTTAATATCTTTCATAGTACACATTCTAGATTCGTCATAAAGGAAAAAAATATGGATGATCTAAAATTCGATATAATGATCAAGTATTATGGTACCTATCAAGAATCAATAATAATATTTTAAATGGATAGGTAAATAATTGAACAGAATTTCATTTAATAATTTTACAATTTAAAATATATAAGGGATAATAATTATGGGTGGTTTGTTAAATTAAAATGCATTCCATTTAAATAATTTGACTATAATGATTTTCTATGGAATAATTAATATGGAAATGAAAATAACTGAAAATACATTTCATTTAATCAAAATCAAAGAATGAAATGTATCTTGAGGTAATATAATTTAAAAAATATAATCGGTAATGTTAACAATGTTATTAATGATGGGAATGATTATTTATTGGAATTCATGATATCTTTCACCATGATACCTATATAATTAAGACCATTATAAAGATCGTTTAAAATGGATGGGTAGGTATACACCATAAACCCAATTAACTATGGATAAACAACTAATTGGTATCGTGAGACTACAGGTGAATTGACAGTATATACATATCCATTCCCAGCCCATATTTAAATAACTAAAAAATTCTTTATATATCATATGATCAATTTAATTCATGAACAATATTTCATATCATTATATTTCTATATCTTATAAGGATTACGAATAATAATAATTTCACCAAACAATCATATAAAATTCTATGTAAAATAACCTATGTAAAAATGAAATATATATATATATATTAATAAGTATATACATGATAAATAATATGAATATTTATAGGAAATATATTATATAATGATAATAGTGATGTGAATAATTCAATGGAATGTTAATGATTAAAAAAACTAATCAAGATAGAGAATGTCAACAAAGTCCCTTGTAAAACTGATCATAAAAGACCTCAAGAATTAATATGTACCATGTTAATACAACATATCCTTAGTGAGTAATATGTAAAATAATGGTTTCATGTCCCTGATAGATAGAAATACCATAAAAATTTCAATAAAATCATTATTGATGAAAATACCCTTTTCAAATTGAATATTTTTTTTAACTAAAATAAAAAAAACATATTCTATGAAAATAACCTTATATAAATGAAAAGGAATATATAAAACATATAGTGGTCATGACTACTAGAATATCAATACATGATGTTGAAAAAACATTCACACTACTATAAAAAGGATAAAAATAAACCATTTGTTAAACTATAAGAAGATTCCTTTCAAAAAATATTTCAAAAAGGAAAATATGTGTACAAATAACTTTAATAAATCATTTAGAAAATTTTAAAACATTAGTTTTTAAAAAAAGTTAGAAAACATGAATTTGTAGGAAAATTTATATTTGACTAAAGAGGGAAATAAAGACAGGTTTTAATGAAAATATTTTGTCAATTATAGTTGTCACCAAAGAGTAGAGAATGGTTCTCATGGGAGAAAATTTCACGAATAAGTATAAGGGAAAAAAATAGATTACTTTACAAGAAAATTATTGAACAATTCAATTTATTATAAATTCATGTATGATCTTGATTAAAATGAGATTAAAACATAAATCACTTATCGATTTGTGTCTCCCATGATAGGTATAAAATAAAATGAATAATTAAAATTTAATAATATAAATCGATTCATTATATTTCATATAAAATGGGTATTAGAAACCCTTAATTAGAGAATATAGGTTTATAATAGGACATATTCTAAAAGAAGAAAACATAAAATGAGAAACCCCCACAGTAATAAAAATGTTTATGTGACAATTAATAAATGAATTGTTTTTGTATATCCAATGTAAATAAAAATAATGAAATAGAAATGAAATATTATATATTCAAAATTCCTTACACGCATAATCTATGAATATAAATTACAATGAAGAAGTAATATAACCTAATAAAGAGAAATTGAGTTATGAAATTCCTTAATACTTGTAAATATTCCTGAAAAATCTCCTTAAATGAAATATTTAATATTTAATCATAAAATACCATAAATTTTGATGGGTTGATTATATCACATTTTAAATTGTAATTATATACTCTATATAAAATAATTTTGGGGCACAATAATACAATAATCCATAGTGAAGGGAAATTGAGATGAAGTCACATACATCAAGAAACCTTTTTTAACATGATTAAAAATCTAGTATAATGGTTTTAATTATTTTTTTAATTTATTAATGAACGATATTATTATTTATATATCATATATGATCAAGTATGACATTTTGCATTATTTTTGTTAATAATATTTCAATATTTTCATTGTGTCGAATGTTAATTGCCATGCTTTATCATGTAAGTTTTATAGGAATGTCTCAATTATTTTGAATAATATATAGTTCCATAATATAAAAAATGATATTAATATTATAAATATAGTTTTTCCATTGGATACATTTTTTAATAAATTATTGAAATTTTATCATAGAGAATGGATCACATCCCTTAGTGGGGATGAAAGGTCATGGATATGCACGAGCGACGTTATCATTTCATTAATGGGTGAAAGGGTAAGGATGTGATAGATCTATTAATTTTACAAAGTCAATATAATGTCTTCTATATCACATATATTGAAAACATTTAACATTATTTCCTTATAAGTAAATCATAAATTAAAAATGAATCACATCTCTACAAAAAGTGGTAGTTTGTCGTATACTTGAGTGACGTTGTCATATTTTAGATGGAATGGATTGAAATAAAATATATCAATTATTTAAAAAAAGTATAATTATATAATAGAAAATATACATAAGATTTAAATACATTACTATATCAATCCTTTAACTATTGTGGTATAAAATGAGTTGCATCATTTAATGAGGTCGTAGTCCACCATACACATGATCGACATTTCCATTTCCCATTTGATGGGAGTTGAGATATATACATATAATAAAATGTATTTAATAATATATTAATATATTTAATATACTAAAAGAAATATATAATCATGTATAAATAATATTTTCTAGGATGTGTAATATGAAAAAAACACTCTTTTAAGAATGGTAAATGTTATTTTGGAAACTTATATAGGTTTACAGTAAAATAATTCCTATGATGGATTTATGAAAAAAATAATGTATCTAGGATGTTTGTAGGAGAGAAAGTATATTTTTTTCTATTTTTTGAAAAAAAAAATTATTTCGAATTATGAATAGTGTATAAGATTAGGTGTAACGGAACATATCAACTTGGATCGACCCTTTGTGTGTTTACAAGGTTATAGATCTCAAAGGAGGCTCATAAGAAGTCTGAAGGGACTCGGGTGTTTAGAACTAGGAATAGGAAACCATCACAACGTGAAATTTAGTTTCACTCCATGTATGTTAATTTAAAAATGTTAAACTGGGATTCACATCACGTAATTTTTTATAGTTTAAAAAAATAAAATAAATTTTAAATTAAATAGTTTTTTTCTATGGTGACTGACCGCGATGAATTATACAATGTGAAATGGTATTACACATTTAGTATTCCACCGATTTTGTAATGTTTTAAAACATTTCAGCTGCTCTGGTTGTCAAACCCTATTGCTACAGCTTCCCTCCCTCTAATACAAGGATATGTGATAGTCTCGTCTTTGCCTTTTTGGAGATCCCTTTGATGGGAATTGATCTCCGGAATATAACGTTGATCTGTGGTGACATATCTTGATACAAGGTGTGTGATCCCCCCCTTTTAGTGGATTTACTTTTTTTGACATCATTTTTCGTGTATCTTATCATCGTGTTTTGGATTTTTCTTTCCCATGGTTTTAATGGGTTTTCTCTCGGTTGTTGTTGGTGCAGAGTCTCCATGGTGTCCTTAGATGGATTCAGTTCATATGGGAGAGGTGATTAGAGTTCTGTTTCATGGTCAATTAACAAGAAAATAACTTTGATGACCTTTTCATATAGGGAATTCATATCATATCTATACATGAAATCGTAGAGTTATCATTATTTATCCCCTTTGATCAAAATTATATTTACCTAATAATTACTTAAACCAAATTAAAGAATTAGTATCGATTATATATAGATGTTTTTTCATTGTACCATGATGATGGCTTTCATCTTTATTTTATATTGAGTAATATATCATGGCCTTGTTTGGATTATCATTTTTTTATTTTTTTAGAATGGAAGAGATCGTAAATCCAATATTGACATATAATTAATTGGATAAAAGATAATGGGGAATGTTTAATGATTTTGGTTATTATTATTATTTTCTATTAATCAAATTGATGAACATGTTTGTGTTAAATTAAATTAGTTAGTGAACATGATGTGA
Organism: Viscum album; assembly: GCA_963277665.1. Lineage (NCBI taxonomy): Eukaryota > Viridiplantae > Streptophyta > Magnoliopsida > Santalales > Viscaceae > Viscum > Viscum album. Next base: position 1,046,915,690 of record OY728141.1, on the reverse strand, counting down.
AATTATTCTTGATGAAAAAATAATTAAAATCATGTTAAGTTATTTGTTTATTTATTTTGATATAGGTTTAGATATCTTATTTCTTTGGTTTCCCGTAGTTGGATCCTTCATAAAATTAATCAATTAATTTTACATGGAAAATATAAGTCCCTATCCATAAACCTTACTTAATCTTGAGTTATTACATGATTTCACATTGAGGATCTTTTCAGGTTTATAGTTTTAGAGAATTAGATCATGAAACTTTCATTACATTCCACATTTAAACAATGTGGTTACATAAAAGACATTATTCATTCTTCCCATCAATGAAAAATTATTTAAAGTAAAACACGGATTCTTTCTTGACACATCCTTGACACTATCATCACATCATGTACCTTTCCCTTGACCTGTGAAAAACATTTCAAAAACATTGGATGAACATGAAAAGCTCAGTAAGGGTTATAAAAATATGGAAAGGAAACATGAGTTCATATATACATAAGAATGAAATCATACATTACCCATAAATCATAGGAACTTTAACATACCTCATCAAATCATGAATAAATCATAGAAATAATACGACATAAAATGTAACTTGAGGCATTCATAACATCCTTACTTTGGGAGTAACAATCTGGGTTACGTTTTGGAATACCAATCACAGTATATTCTCTAAATCTCTTCAGAGAAACCTTAACGTTTCACTCCTTCTTGTTACCCAATGCATTGGAGAGCTATATCGGGCTCACCCGCCCTTAGTATATCATGAAACCACCCGTCTTCATAATAATTCCCAAGAACCTCAACATAATCGTATCACATAAGACATGCATAAAGGAAACATAACATTTCCACCTTTCAATCACAAGATATGAATACAACACATTGATATAAAAACATTATGAAAACCATTTTCAATACCAGAATAAATGAAAAGTAAAACATGGTATTTATTTTTCTTTTAAAAAGAAGGTATGGATTTTAAAGGAAGTCGAAACTCAAATAATGGTCACGGTGGCGGAGAAGTCGTTGTCGACGCATACGTACGTCAAAACATTCCCTTTTGTCGTTTAGTAAAACGCTTCTTATAAAAAAGATTCCTTTTGGATAAACATAAAAGTAAAAGGGGTTTATACACCGTATAAAAGAAGGTTGAGTATAAAAAAAATATTCCTCAATGAAAGGAGATTGAGAAGAATTCCCATACAAAGACGGTATCCATGGATTAAGGATAAATCAGTTACATAACTATGTGTGACAAATGAATACACGAAATATAAGTGGGTATTAATTGTAAAACAATCAGAGTACATTCACACATAATCATATAATGACATATTCAAGGTGTACAAGTTTATCCCAAATAATCTAAATTCGGTTAAGAAGTTCCCTTGCAAAAATTAGACAGCCTAACGGCGTCACTTAAAAATTAAGAAAAAGAGTTGATGAGAGATAAAAAGGGTATCTCATAACTTGGACATAAAATTTACATCAACAAGGATATAGAAGAACATATCCCAAAATAATATTATGTAAATTAAAATACATAACAAAATAAGTCTTTTAAAAAGAGGAGGGTGAAAGGTCCCCTTACCGAGTTGGGTAACTTTCGAAACATACACCCCATGGAAGAAGGGTCATACAATGAAGAAGTGAATACCCATAAATAAAATTATACTACACAAAGTGTATAATAATGGGAAGTACATACACCACTCAATGGAAATTGTGGCAAATGTATCATAAATCTCACAGGAATAAAAGTGAGATGAAAAATCCCTTACGAAAACTCGGTAGCATAACATCGCCACTTAAAACATCCAAAATGGATTGATGAAAGGAAATAGGGTCTCTCATTATATCAACATAAAGTTTACAGAAAGAGGAATACAAAATAATATCCCTCAACATAACAAAGAGTATCTTAAAAGAAGTGACATAAATGAGAGTACTTTAAAAAGAAAGAGAGAGGTTGGATCTCTTACGAAAATTCGGCAGCCTAACGGCGCCACTCAAAACATCCAAAATGGATTGATGAGTGAGAATATGGTCTCTCATTATATGAACATAAAAATTACAGTAATATTAATATAAAATAACATCCCAATCAAAATAAATATGAGCTTAGAAGGAATGACATAAAAGAGCTTACATAAAAAGAAAGAGAGAAGTAGGATCCCTTACCTCGGGTCCGACTTGACTCGATCGTTATTTAACGTCCTGAATAATAAACTTGAGTTAATTTCTACTTGATTAAGAACCTTTTTAATGCTTATTAATCCTTTTATATCACTTATTTCCATGTTATAAACATTATGTAATCATTAAGTTAATAATGTTTGTTTCCTCGATATTTGGTTCTTTAGTCGAAAGTGGACTTCTTACAATTACATGTTGTTCATGTGGTCAAAGGTTATTTATATCCAGAATGACATTCCTGATTTGGATATCATATATATCATATATATCCAGCATATACATGTATTTATAATATCACATAATCATTTAGAGGAAAGAAATGAAATGCACCGTTCATGGAGACGGTAAGCCGTACGTACGCATGAACGCTACTTTCATTTCTATGTCAAATTAATGGAATTAAAACTATATGAGAGGTATGTATATTTTAATTCCAAAATTATATTAATCATTTAGATTTTACATAAATCATATATATCCATTGTATATATGTACTCATAATAATACAATACATTTGGGGATAAGAAATGAAACGACCGTTCATGGAGACGGTAAGCCGTACATACGCATGAACGCTACTTTCATTTATATCTCATACTTTAATGGAAAGAAAATAATAATGATATAAATTTATATTATAATTACAGTATAAAATTATATATAATAACTTTAAATCCATCCTTTATACATCCCACATATGGCATTAACGAATCACATCACTTTGAGGGGGCGGTAGTCCGCACTTCCTTAAATGAAGATATTGCGTTTACCCATAATAGAAACCATAAAGGTATGCCATAAATGAAAAATACATAAGATTAAGTAAAACATAAACATATTATATATCATATATAAGTATAGTGTCATCTTAATGGCCACCTTTGAAGGTGTTAAAAGGATGTTGAACAATCATCGTTTCGAGAGGCAGAAATTCGCCATCCACGGAAACAGTATGTTCTTTAACCATTATATGTAGGTGTGTGTATGTGTAGCTCGAATGCTTCTTATAAAAACATCATAGTATATTTATGATACTGGAGTTGTTACAAAATAAATGAATAAAAAGAGTTTAGGGGGTTGGAGAAGCAAAATAAAACAAAAGGACTCAAGTGAAGACATTACCTTAAAATCGGGTAACTCTCTTAGATTTGAGCTTAAAGGCTTTCTTGGGAAGACTTATGCCCAATGTGAGGTTTCAATGAGTAAGAGAGGGATGTGTAGAGACAAAATGGGTAGGGGTTGGCCGAGCCAAAGGCTTTGTGAATGTGTGTAAGGAGGTAGAGGTGGGGGCCTTTTATAAGAGGAGAGGAGGGGCACTCTTGGAAAGTAAGAAAATGTTACTTTATTTGAAAATTAGTTTCGGATTTAAAAGGTCCCAAATTGATATAATTCGTGGATAAGGTGATAATGGTTCGAAATCCATCTGTCCAATAGGTTTTGGACATGTGTAGGTATTATATATTACATTATCTTTCCATTTTATTTTAATCGTTAAATAATGAGGTCATCGCTGCATCATCATGATGTCATAAATTGTTTAATTTATTTAATGTCTAAAAATTATAAAAAAACTACTATGGTGTAGGAAATATTTTTATATTTTTAATGAATACTTATTGTCAAAAATCAGACTTGTATATCCCCATGTAAAGATTGTTTTAGTAAAACATCTCATGTTTGTGTCATCTTTACTTTATCATTAAATAAAAAGGTATTTATGTCATTTTCCAACCAAAGTGGCTCCATGGGGACCCCATGTTGACCCATGGATTGTCTTGGTCGACCATGAAAACATCCAATGAGGTTAGAAAATGTTTCTAGGTCATTTCATTTTATTAAAAAAATATTCATACCTAAAACTACACTTATTACCTCTAATCGCGATTAAAAACTTAATAAGTTACTATTCACCAAAAAATGATTTTAATCCCATTGAACCACATTTTAATTCTTAATGACAACCATTTAGGTCGGATTTTTTTAAATTCAAAACACAAAGGTGGCAAAATTTCATTTAAATGGAAAATCAGTTTTTATAAGTACCACTTAGTGGTTTGACTATTGAAGTTTTTCAGAAAATTACCAAAAATTCACCCTAAGTTATATTTGATATTCCGAATTCAAAAATGATTTCTATTTTAAAAAATTCAAAACATATAAGTTGCATTAATTAATTTAATAATTAATTCCTGCTGTCAAAACAAATAGCATGTTTTTATGAAACAAAATGTATCAAAAGATTGACACTAGTTTAAGTCCGATTTCAAAGTGAAATTAATTCCATCGACCACTATTGGATTAAATGGTAAAAATATATTCTAATTTCACTTTAAAACCAATTAAAAAGATATTCTAATCATATAAATAAATTAGATTAAAAAGGGGTTTTGAATTAAAATACAACATTTTTCACTATTCATTAAAAATTGAACTTTTTCGGAAAAATACCAAAACTTTACAAAAAGTAAATTTTGATGTCCCGAATCTAAAGAAGAATTTTATTTTGTCAAATATAACACATAAAATTGTCAAAAAGTGGATTTAAAAGATGTTCTCCATCAAAAGGCGGTTAATCGACCTTTTATAGAATATTAGAATGTTTACGCTTAAAATTGGATTCATTCGCTTTTTTAATCCTCTAACATTTATTGTAAAAAGTAAAAATATTTGACAAAAATATATAATAATTTGGTAGTTAGTTCTGTTCATTCCCGCCATTACAACGGCTAGGCATTAACTACCATTTAAAATAATATTATTTTATTATTAGAGTGCAATGTAAGATTCCCAAGAAACACGTTGTTGCATATTGGATACGCCATCGAGCATATCATCCCCTTTAAAGTAATATTAAAATATGATTCAAAAATATGGATAAATATAATGATGTCATATTCTTTATTTACCTGGGGTGTTACATCCTTCCCCCCTTTTGGGAATTGCGTCCCCGCAATTTTAAAATTGGGCTTGGAAACATCCTTGAAAGGCCCACATCGGAACAAGAGTTGGTAAAACAATAACTTTAAAATAATGAAAGATAAGTACAAAGGTCACCCAAGTTAACCCATACTAGGATTCCAAGTACAAAAATATGGACATGGTGGAAAAAACAAAGGGTGATGTTCTGATGGAGAGTGATAGAAAACATGTTTAGGAGAAAGTTAACTACAAGAAAATCAAAAACTTTTGATGGGTTAAACGGTATTTGATTCCCTAGTAGGAACAGTTAATAGACAACATTTTTGTTTTAAGTTACTTTTTATTGAGTAATTTATTCATAAGGAAACATAATCACTTATCATGTTGACATTCAACTTTTACACAAACTTATATTTTCTCCAAAAGACGAGTATTTAGGAAGACTTGTTCACATTAAGAGTACAATAATAAACTTCTAGAGAATCACCTAATCCACAAAAGAGAACTATATACTTCCCATGTCTTTAGACCAAAACCAAAACCAAAAAGGCTAGTACAAGTTTAGATAATCCAGAAAAGGATAACCCCTTATAAAAAGAAAATCTATTCTTAATCTCCAAAATTTGTCCAACAAAACCCAATGTTCAACGAGGACCATTCGATAAATAATTTGTCCGTAAAATTCATCAAAGTAAACCAAACTAAGATTGAAACCCAAATATTTGAGGGATTTAGTCACATATTCTTCCACGTTAAATGGTATCATTTATTTCCAAACAACATCAGTTTCTCTTAATGTCTCGTATTCAAAAGTAATTAACCTAATCACATATCCTCCATGATAGGTTAATAAATATCCATAGATAACCCAAAATCAACTTACTCTTAATTCATAAAATCATCTAACTAAAATGAATCAGTCAAACTAACCAGGGACTTCATGTAGTCCGGTGGTAGGCAATAAATACCAGTTGCACTTTGGTTGTGGGTTCGATTCCCGCAGCTTTGTTCGATGCGACAGGTTGTCACACGGTCTGCGTGTTGTCCTTTTTATAAAACTCCAAAAATAACCCTAACATGTTTTAACCTCAATCGTTTCTTTATACCTTTAATTTTCATTCGAATTCGTTACGATCTCAACATCTTAATTCTTGAAGTCTTATTTCACCACCATAAGATAAAATAAAACGATTCCCAAAATGAATAACATCATACCTTGATCATGGCGTCCACTCGGTTTCATCGTCATCTTTCTCACGTAGGTAGAAGTCCCAAGCATTACAACAATGATTTAGAGATCCTTCAAAATCATTTGCTTCCTCCATCCAAATACACCTCGTACAACATGGGTCATATGGGTGTTCACAGAAAAACAGTTTTGGAAAATAATCATGTATGACATATAATTCCAAAACATCTGATAAAACATGATTTCTATAAAATAGTTGGACTGAAATTGAGTTGAAACTTTCTATTATTGGTCTTTTTAAAATACCATAATTATGTGATGTGAGACTATATTTTAAAAGAAAATATTAATAGTTTGTGCAAGGGTCTCCTTCCTCAGCACCATTTTTAAAATCATAATATGCTTCAAATTCTTGTGATAAGGTAAAATATTTGAAAATAACTTGATAATATTTACCTTTCTTGAAAATTTGAGAATATTGTGAAAATAGTATTTGTCTAAAAACAACCCATTATCCACGATGATAACGAGGTATAGTGGAGGTGTTTGATATCTCAAACAACTGCTTGCAAGTGTGTTGTATGCTAGAAAAAGTTTCACAATCATCCGAAGATGACTTTGCAATAAATATTGCAAGCATGTCATCAGGAAGAGATAGGAATGTCGTTTGAGATCCTTCTCCTTCCATTCGTAACCGACTTTACTTGACCTGAAAAAAAATGTTATAAAACAAGAATATAACTGAAATAGTAGATATATGGACTATTCATGTGTCTCAGAAGAACTCCAAATCCCTCATGTTGTCTAAACCGACCACTGATACCAACTATAAGGCCCCAGCCTTAAACATTAATTAATCTTGAGTTATTATAAGATTTCACATTGAGGATCTTTTGAGGTTTAGAATTTTAGAGAATTAGATCATGAAACTTGCATTACATTCCACATTTAAAAAATTTTATTACATAAAAGATAGTATTAATTCTTCCCATCAACAAAATCTTATTTAAAATAAAACATGGATTCTTTCTTGACACATCCTTGACACTATCATCACATCATGTACCTTTCCCTTGGCCTGTGAAAAACATTTCAAAAACATGGGATGAACATAAAAAGCTCAGTAAGGGTTATAAAAATATGGAAAGGAAACATGAGTTCATATATACATAAGAATGAAATCATACTTTACCAATAAAGCATAGGCACTTTAACATACCTTATCAAATCATGAATAAATCATAGAAATCATAAGTCATAAAAGGTAACTTGAGGCATTCATAACATCCTTACGTAGGGAGTGACCCTCTTTGTTACGTTTTGGAATACCCATCACAGTATATTTCCTAAATCTCTTCGGAGAAACCTTAACGTTTCACTCATTTGCATTACCCAATGAATTGGAGATCTATATCGGGCTCACCCGCCCTTAGTTTATCACGGAACCACCCGTCTTCATAATAATGCCCAAGAACCTCAACATAATCGTATCACATAAGACAAGCATAAAGGAAACATAACATTTCCACCTTTCAATCACAAGATATCAATACAACACATTGATATAAAAACATTATGAATACCATTTTCAATACCAAAATAAAAGAAAAGTAAAACATGGTATTTATTTTTCTTTTAAAAAGAAGGTATGGGTTGTAGAGGAAGCCGAAACTCAAATAATGGTCACGGCGGCGGAGAAATCATTGTCGCCGCATACGTACGACAAAACATTCCCTTTTCTCATTTAGTAAAACGCTTCTTATAAAAAAGATTTCTTTTGGATAAACGTAAAAGTCAATGGGGTTTATACACCGTATAAAAGAAGGTTGAGTATAAAACAAAATATTCTTCAATGAAAGGAGATTGAGATGAAGTCCCATACAAAGACGATATCCTTGGATTAATGATAAATCAATTACATAACTATGTGTGACAAATGAATACACGAAATATAAGTGGGTATTATGTTTAAAACAATCAGAGGACATTCACACATAATCATAGAATGACATATTCAAGGTGTACACGTTTATCCCAAAGAATCGAAATTGGGTTAAGAAGTTCCCTTGCAAAAATTAGACAGCCTAACGGCGTCACTTCAAAATTCAGAAAAAGAGTTGATGAGAGATAAAAAGGGTATCTCATCACATGGACATAAAATTTACATCAAAAATGATATAGAAGAACATATCCCAAAATAATATTATGTAAATTAAAAGACGTAATAAAATAAGTGTTTTAAAAAGAGGAGGGTGAAAGGTCCCTTTACCGAGTTGGGTAACTTTCGAAACATACACCCCATGGAAGAAGGGTCATACAATAAAGATGTGAATACCCATAAATGAAATTATACTACACAAAGTGTATAATAATGGGCAGTACATACACCACTCAAAGGAAATTGTGGAAAATGTATCATAAATCTCACGGGAATAAAAGTGAGATGAAAAATCCCTTACGAAAACTCGGTAGCCTAACGGCGCCACTTAAAACTTCCAAAATGGATTGATGAGAGTAAATAGGGCCTCTAATCATATAAACATAAAGTTTACAGAAAGTGGAATACAAAATAACATCCCTCAACATAACAAAGAGGAGCTTAAAATAAATGACATAAAGGATAGTACTTTAAAAAGAAAGAGAGAGGTTGGATCTCTTACGAAAATTCAGCAGCCTAACGGCGCCACTCAGAACATCCAAAATGGATTGATGAGTGAGAATATGGTCTATCATTATATGAACATAAAAAATACAGTATGATTCATATAAAAGAACATCCCAATCATAATAAATATGATCTTAGAAGGAATGTCATAAAAGAGCGTACTTAAAAAGAAAGAGAGAAGTAGGATCCCTTACCTTGGGTCCGACGTGACTCGATCGTTCTTTAACGTCCTGAATAATAAACTTGAGTTATTTTCTACTTGATTAAGAACCTTTTTATAGCTTATTACTCCTTTTATATCACTTATTTACATGTTATAAACATTATGTAATCATTAAGATAATAATGTTTGTTTTGTCGATATTTGGTTCTTAAGTCAAAAGTGGACTTCTTACAATTACATGTTGTTCGTGTGGTCAAAGGTTCATTATATCCAGAATGAAATTCATGATTTGGATATCATATATATCATATATATCCAGAATATATATGTATTTATAATATCACATAATCATTTAGAGGAAAGAAATGAAATGCACCGTTCATGGAGACGGTAAGCCATACGTACGCATGAACTCTACATTCATTTCTATGTCATATTAATGGAATTAAAACTATATGAGAGGTATGTATATTTTAATTCTAGAATTATATTAATAATTTAGATTTATAATAAATCATATTTATCCAATATATATATGTACTCATAATAATACATTACATTTGGGGATAAGAAATGAAATGCACCGTTCATGGAGAAAGTAAGTCGTACGTACGCATGAACGCTACTTTCATTTCTATCTCATACATTATTGGAAATAAAATAATAATTATATTAAGGTATATTATAATTCCAGTATAACATCATATATAATATCTTTAAATCCATCCTTTATACATCCCACATATGGCATTAACGAATCACATCACTTTGAGGGGGCAATAGTCCGCACTTCCTTAAATGAAGATATCGCATTTACCCATAATGGAAACCATAAAGGTATGCCATAAATGAAAAATATAGAAGATTAAGTAAAACATAAAAATATTATATATCATATATAATTATAGTTTCATATTAATGTCCACCTTTGAAGGTGTTAAAAGGATGTTGAACAATCATCGTTTCGGGAGGCAGAAATTCGCCATCCACTGAAACAGTATGTTCATTAACCATTATATGTAGGTGTGTGTAAGTGTAGCTCTAATACATCGTATAAAAAAATCCTAGTATATTTAAGATACTGTAGTTGTTACAAAAGAAATGAATAAAAAGAGTTTAGGGGGTTGGAGAGGCAAAATAAAACAAAAGGACTCAAGTGAAGACATTACCTTAAAATCGGGTAACTCTCTTAGATTTGTGCTCAAAGGCTACCTTGGGAAGACTTCTACCAATTGTGAGGCTTCAAGGATTAAGAGAGGGATGTGTAGATACAAAATGAGCAGGGTTTGGCCGAGCCAAAGGTTTTGTGAGTGTGGTTAAGGAGGTAGAGGTGGGGGCCTTTTATAAGAGGAGAGGAGGGGCACTCTTGGAAAGTAAGCAAATGTTACTTTATTTGAAAATGACTTTCGGATTTAAAAGGTCCCACATTGATATAATTCGTGGATAAGGTGATAATGGTTCTAAATCCACCCATACAATAGGTTTTGGACATTTGTAGGTCTTAGATATTACATTATCTTTTCATTTTATTTAAATCGTTAAATAATGAGGTCATCGCTGTATCATCATGATGTCATAAATAATTTAATTTATTTAATGTCTAAAAATTTAAAAAAACTACTATGATGTAGGAAATATTTCTATCTTTCCAATTAATATTTATAGTCTAATATCAGATTTGTATATCCACATGTAAATATTGTTTTAGTAAAACATCTAATGTTTGTGTCATCTTTACTTTATCATTAAATAAAAAGGTATTTATGTCATTTTCCAACCAAAGTGGCTCAATGGGGTCCCCAAGTTGACCCATGGATTTTCTTGGTCGGCCATGACACATCCAATTAGGGTAGTACATGTGTCTAGGTCATTTCATTTTATTAAAACATTTTTCTTACCTTAAACTACACCAATTACCTCTAATCGCGATTAAAAACTAAATAAGTTACTATTCACCGAAAAATTATTTTAATCCCATTGAACCACATTTTACTTCTTAATGACAACCATGTATGTTGGATTTTTTATATTCAAAACACAAAGGTGGCAAAATTTCATATAAACGGAAAATCAGTTTTTATAAGTACGACTTAGTGGTTTCACTATTCATCAAAAATTGAAGTTTTTTAGAAAATTACCAAAAATTCACCCTAAGCTATATTTGATATTCTGAATTCAAAAATGATGTCTATTTTAAAAAATTCAAAACATATAATTTGCATTAATTAATTTAATAATTAATTCCCGCTGTCAAAACAAATTGTGTGTTTTTATGAAACAAAATGTATCAAAAGATTGACACTAGTTTAAGTCTGATTTCAAAGTGAAATTAATTCCATCGACCACTATTGGATTAATTGGTAAAAATATATTCTAATTTCACTTTAAAACCAATTCAAAAGATAAACTAATCATATAAATAAATTATATTAAAAATAGGTTTTGAATTAAAATACAACATTTTTCACTATTCATTAAAAATTGAACTTTTTTTGGAAAAATACCCAAAATTTACACAAAGTAAACTTTGATGTCCCGATTCTAAAGAAGAATTTTATTTTGTCAAATATAACACATAAAATTGTCAAAAATTGGATTTAAATGAGGTTCACCATCAAAAGGCGGTTAATCGACCTTTTAAAGAATATTAGAATGTTTACGCTTAAAATTGGATTCATTCACATTTTTAATCCTCTAACATTTATTGTAAAAAGTAAAAATATTTGACAAACATATATAATCATTTGGTAGTTAGTTCTGTTCATTCCCTCCATTACAATAGCTAGGCGATAACTACCTTTTAAAATAATATTATTTTATTGTTAGTGTGCAACGTAAGATTCCCAAGAAACTCATTGTTGCGTATTTGGAACGCCATCGAGCATAGAATCCCCATTAAAGTAATATTATTATTTGATTCACAAATATGGATAAATATAATGATTTCATATTATTTATTTACCTGGGGTGTTACAGAAAATATAATTTTTTATATGATAAAGTTAATTCATTTTTCGGGATAGAGTTTTCAATTTTCTTATAAAGGCCATGTGCCTTGCGTTTTGGAGCCATGAGAGATCATTTTTTAGGAAGGATAGATACATTTAGATAGGGACAAGAGTATGTGTCTATGATTGGTTTCTACCTATTTTGAAGTAATGTAAGACTAGGATGGATGAGCCTAGAGAGTAGATGTGTTATATGCGGTGGGGAGACACAGATGTAATGTGAGCCTAGATTGGAAAACCCTGGAGGGATGTTGTGGTATGTGGTGCGGGAAGGCCTTGATATTGTTATATTAGATGAAGCCTTTTATAGATAGATGAATTGGTTTATGCATTTGGGTGTTGAGGAGAACACCCATGGCGACAGAATAGGTTAATGTTGGGAATACCCATTGTTAAAAAGGATGGGTTTTTGTTGAATATATTGTTTAGCTGACAACCATGTTGTTTGTTAATCTTCTTTTCTTTCCATACATCTTTAGTATGACATATGTGTTGGGTTACCCTAATTACATGGGATCCAAATGTGTTTGGCGTATTCCATGTGATTTTTGGGTTTATCTCCTCATGGTTATATGAGTATACTCTCCTGCTATGGGTGGAAAAGACTAGATGGTTCGTTCATCTAGTAACTGTATTGAGACACTTATTCTTTGAGATCTTAGAATGTTTACCTACATCTCCTAGTTATATGGATGGTCATTTTTTAAATAAATGAATAATTTTTTTTTATCCATGGGGATAGAGAATTTTAGAATGCCATGATGAGGTTGAAATTCTAAGAAGAATGGGACTCGGTTTTCTTATACCTATATGAAATGGAACTTTTTTGAAATTGAAATGTGATGTAATGTGGAAAATATATTGGTTAATTAATGGTTATTAATTAATTAACATAAAGTGTAAATACTAAAAAGGAATAAAATAATTTTAGAAATCTCTTTAAATGGTATGTTTTTATAGGATATTCAGTCTTTGTAGTGGCATCTAAGAATCTGAGAGACGTTATCTTCACTAGTGTCAGAGACTAGGATATACCCTTTGGGTGATTGTAATCTATATTATATCTTTTACATTTTATATTTTAATATGTTACTTTACCCTATCACCTAAGGAAACTGACCCCTTGGGAATCTAATCTCTAGGGGTTGTTTTCACCAAATTCCCGGTGGGATTATAGATGGATGACTACCCCCTTTGGGACCACACTCTTATCTTTATAGCTACTTGTATTGGTACCCATGGGTGTTATTTTTCCAAAATATGTATGTAGAGGGATATAATTTCATATGGGTGTTTCACACATATGTATTCTTGAAATGGATTCTATAATGACCCAAGCATGAAATACAAGGATATTACAATAATTTTACAGAAAAATTATTACGTTACACCAATAGTTGCCCAATGATCATATTAATCTAGTGTCTTTGGAATCGTAGAACTCATTCCTCTAACATGGTCAAAGATCTTCAACATATCACATTATGATATTCCCCTTTAGTTATCCTACCTAATACCTTACATTATATCATGGGGAAATGAAAATATAAAAAGGGTGAGCTCAAATGCTCAGTTGGGTTAAACATGAAGAACATCAAAAAATACATCGACATAAGAATTTAAAAAATACAAACATAAATTTTGAATATAAAAATCTTGTGTCGTGAAATAAATAAGGGTAGTTCATAAGCCATATATAATTAATGAACATGATCCATGATAAAATAGCATTGTCCTAAAACATGGAATTTTGTAAAACACAAAACAATAGATAATCATTTTCATATTTTCCAAAGTCCATAACCAAGACCATCATAGAGAACAAAGTCCATTACTAAACTGAGTTCACTCCTCATCCCATCTCTGTATTACAAAAATATATATACTTTATATTTTATCCATGTATTAATAAATTTTATTTACATTATGTTTCATTATTCTCTACATCATGAGATATAAATCATTACCCAATGCATTATAGGGATATATAGTTCCTACCCATCTCATAATTATATCATTCTAATATGTTTCGAAAAAACATGAACCATTCCTGATAACATATCCCATGAAATAAAATGGGTCTCTTAAACATCTTTCAATCACATAAAATATCATTACATCATTAAAAAATAAAATCATATTAATAATGTGGATATAAACATAACCCTCTTTAAATAGTGACATCTTACAGGGAAATAATTTTGAAAAACAGTTGAACATAAATATTTATGAAAAAATATTTTCCTTTTTCAAAATTGTTTTATTTTATCAAAATGCCACAAAAATTTAAAATAAAAAAAAATTAGTTGAAAAACATCAAATCATGTATAAGATTCATCATGGAAATAAGGATTAAAAATCCTTCCCAACCATATACGTTAAAAAACAATATCCTCATATTTATGTCCGAAAGCCAAGAATTAACTCTTAATTAAAACGAAAGAAAGATTCCATCCAAACCAAGTAGTAAAAGTAAAAATGGGTAGAAATGTCCATAATCATACATAGAATAATATTTAACATTTTATGAATACATTTATATAAAACATGGACATGTATGATAAATATATCCTGAGTAAATACTTATGTATAATCAATCTCAGATAAAAATGAGATTGAAAAATTATCACTTACTAATTTAAAATCAGTCGAATCATATTCCTCATAAAATAAATAAAATTATAGGCATATGTAAACATAATTTTTTTATGTTAATAAGAGTAATAAAATCAGTCAAGGGAAATATAAACACCACAATAAAGAAATTGGTGGTGTATAAGGTATATATCCCACAAAATTAAAACTAAGAAAAAAAATTTGTTACCTTAGGTCAGATTTCAATTGTATGTATATTAACCTCCTGTATAATGATTTAAATTATGTCATTTACTTATTTCTCAATAATTTTAATTTTTATGTTATCACATATGATCATATTATCATCTGTTTGTTAATAACATTTCATTATTACTCCTTATTCAGGTATTAACTTTTTCATTTTCTCATTCATGTTTTGTCGAATAGGTTTAGGTTATCCTTCTTAGGTCAAGGTTATATCACTGAAAAATGATATTAAAATAATAAATATAAGACTTATTTATTATTTACATTTATATAATCATGATTTAATGTATTTCATATATAATGAATTTCATTTCATCGTAGATAGGGTAAGACGTACGTATGCACGAGCGATGATTTAATTCCTTTAATCAGGAAATTTTATCAAAGGGGATGATATATATATATATATATATATATATATTTACATAATAAATACCTTGTTATTATAATCATATATAGTTATTATTTATATCATTATACCCTTCCAAGTGTATTGGTTGTGAAAAACATATTACACCATAGTGAAGAGATGGTTAGTTGTACGTACTCACGCATGGTGATTTCGTTTCATCATAGGAGAGATAAAATTTGGAATATTGTTGTTAAATAATATAAATTACATATTAATATAATATTGATACTAAATTCATTAATTGTTAATAGAAACAACTTATGAAGAATAAGTAGAAGATGAAATAATTTGAAAGAATCTATAGAGGAGATTTCATCTTCTTCGACAAGCTCCCTCTAGATATTATCTTAAATGAACAAGATTTTGTGTTTTCAGAAGATCATAAACACTAGAATGTGACCTATAAAGTTGATAAAGCTAATGGGTAGGGTATAGTCTATTTTTAAGTCACACAATAAATCGAAATTGTGAGGGAGGATGTTCCCTCTTATAAATGGTATGAGGGGCACTTTTTGAAACTTCAAAAATATTAATTAGTAATAATATCAAACCCCACTCAATATCATCCAAAATGTCATATTTTTTAATATTGGGTGATATAACTTTTTAATATCATCATCTAATAAATTTAAACATTATTTTATTCCACTTAAACCATAAAATTAAAATTAAATTATTAGTTATTCTATTTGATTTTAATTAGGTTAACAATTATTTCAATATTAAAATGGTGAAATATTTACAATTTTTTTAAATTAAATCATAAATAAATAATTTAAAACATTTTATACCATATCATAATAATTATATATTTATATTCAATTTTATTTATGAATTTTAAATAATTTAATATAACAATATTTTTATAAACAAACAATAATGTCAATTTTGAAACTATTCAATTCATTCAATTTCAAAAATATAAAGATAAGATGTTATCATCATTTATTTTATTATTTACCTTTAGTTTATAGGTGACTTATAAAAATCATTGGAAATATTAATGAGCTATAATTATATTTATTTTTAAAAAATTAGTATCATTAATTTAAAATTTCGATTAATAAAATAATTAATACATCAGTTTTGTGTAATTATTTAATATACATGATTATTGGGTAAAAATTATAAATAAAATAATATGATGACTAATAATATACTTGATTTCATATTATTACTTTTAGTTTAATTTAGCTTATATAAAATTCAACATTAAAAAAATATACTTATTAAATTATGAATGTGACAACATTAACATCGCTTCAAATAAAATACTATAAGTGTCTGAATCTCTTCCATATGGATGTAAATGATCAATAAAAAAATCATTAGATGATTGTGATGTATATATATTCAAAAAATAATAATTGCGAATGTTTCAGAGTCATTTGATTGTTAATATCATTTTAATAATTATTATGTTATGGATTTCTCATCAATTAATTAATTTGTACACTATTAAAGTATTAGTATCTCAGATAATTATATATCAAATAAAAATTAAAAATAAATTAACCTGATAAATAAATAAAATTTAGCTTTCAAATAAGTATTTATAATCAATTTTATCTTTTGAAAAACCTTATATAAAAAATGTTTCAGTTATTAAAATGTGAGTTATACATATTAAACTTTTCATTAAATAAAATAAATTAAACACCATAATCACATCCAAGTGTCTTCAAAGGTAATAATGTATACAAACTGATGATTTAAGTCTAAACACACTAATACAACGATATTAAGACACGTTTTAGGGTAATTTTCTAATAGTATTCTTAACCTTAATTAGATGTTTTACCCTTAACCATTTTAATAAAAATTACATAAGTTACTATTCATAATACCCAAAATTAAAATAAATCTATTTTACATAATTTTGGGCTTATGATTCCAAATATTTAATCCATTTTTATATATTCATTACATATAAGTTGTAATAAATAATTTAATGTTATTATTGTTGTCAGAAAGAGAGATCAAGTTTTTCCAAAGGTAAAACATTACAAAATATTGAAATGTTTTTGCATATGAATTCTATGTAAAAATAATTATAATGACATATATTATATTTAATTATAAAAAATATTTTTTATTTATAAATTTAATCTATTCAATAATATAATATAATTACATAAATTATTTTGATGAAAAATGTTTTTTCCAATGAAAATTTACAACAATTTTATTATTCATTAAAATTTTAAACATATCTTGAAATTATCAAAAAATAATTCTATGAAAATTTTTATATCCCACATCTAATGAATAATATTTTTTTTGGTAAATAGAATATATAAATGTGTGAAAAATTAAATTTAAAAGAGATTCCCCATAAAAAGGTGAAAATACAGAATTTTTTGAAAAATACTTCTTTTATTCAAAAATGGAATATGTTCTTATATCATGTATAGAATGTATATAAGATGAATTATAAAAATTAAATTGAATCCATAAAGAGTGATTTTATTATTTTATATACTTGCTGATTTTCATTTAAATATTTTTTTATAAGGTCGTTAAAAAAATTCATACCCTCCATTATAATGACTAGCTTATAATATTTACACATTCACTTAAACTCATTTTACTGTAATATAAATTCTATTAAAATCACATGAAGTTGTGTATATCACCTGAGAATCATAGTGTATTGTATGAAACAAGTTAATATGTTGTTCTTCATTGTGAAATCAAATCTTGTTGTTTTATTAAACATAATACATCAAAGAAATAAAAAAATTCTATCTCATAAAATTCTCGGGGTGTTACATTCTACTCCCTTAAAATGAATTTCACCCTAAAAATTTCTCAGCATTATAAAAGGTTTACTACTTCAAATATTTTTTCATAGAAACCCAAATCAATAATATAAGTACTAAAACATCATTTT
The DNA here is from genome assembly GCA_963277665.1 of Viscum album. NCBI lineage: Eukaryota > Viridiplantae > Streptophyta > Magnoliopsida > Santalales > Viscaceae > Viscum > Viscum album. The sequence continues at coordinate 1,046,897,410 of OY728141.1, read as the reverse complement.
ACAAAGGAATGTTGTAATGTTAATAGTTTCTCAAAGTAACACCTCACTAGGTATCAATTTAAAAGAACATAGGTGGGAAGAGAAACATGTATATGAAAAAAAAATCTAACCATCATTTTATGATTGAGAGTGATAGAGAACAATGTTAGAAGAAAGATAAAAATACAAAAGCCATAAATCTAATATAACTTAAGGGTCTATACGATTCATCAAATAAAAAGGTAAAAAGAATTTTTCTTTTGGTTTTCAAGATTTTTTTCCAATGTTTTAAGAACATAAGAAGTAATTGATTTCAGTACAATCTCATCATTGGTCATGACATTAACAACTTCCACATTATCTCTTAATCAAATAAATGAAGATAAATTTTTCATTCTTGAAGTGTTAGCAGTTCATGATATCCACAAATTGAATGACTGGTTATTCCATGTATCTTTATCACATAAATGTTAGAACAAGATATCAAACATGCATCAGTCTATATATTGTGAGATAATACATCATTCTGATAAAAATAATCTGATGTTTAACTTAAATAGTCCAAAAAATTAATAACCTTGAAATCCTTCTAAAAGAGGAAAATCCAAATAGTAGAAAAACGTTTGCAAACACAGACTAAGAGTAATCCCCAATATATCCTAAGGTATATATTGTTGGTCACATTTCAAAAATGTGAACACCTTCATCATGTATTCCTTTTGGTCATTGTATCAACCAAAACTATTACATATCCTTATTGAAAACATGCAAGTTTCCAAATTCCAAAACATAGTGGATTATTCATCATGACCCAAAAAGTTGTATATTTCATCTATGATAATATAACCCCCTTGTCAAAAACTCCATAATTATTTTCCATGAAACAAGCATCATCTCATTTACTTATTCAAATATAACATAACTTTAACCAAAAATCATTATATTAATAAAAGGGACATATTAAGGTTCACCATTCAATTAATCATGGGTCCTCCAAGTATATTACCTTAACCTTAAATCACTGTTTTTTCTCCATATAATTATTCAAAATATCATTTTCAATCCTTAAAGAAAAACTTATACTAAAAACACTTATATATCTCATGATTCATATAACATAATCATTGAATTCTGAAACATATACACCTCAGTCATCCAACATTATACTTAACCCATTAATCAGGTTCAATAATCTTGTCCTTTCCTAAAATATGAATAATTCATTATAGTTTTTCAACCACAAGATTCTTACATATAATGTTAACAATATAGTAAGAACATCTCATAACATTCATATGTCATTTAAAATCTCTTAATCCTCAATAGTATAAACAATACTCTTACCATTATCATTATTAGGATATTTCCACTCAGGAGACCAATCATCTTCATTACCATACATTAAACAACTGAAACATTCGTTGGGTAACTATGTTCTAGGTAGTTTTGGCTATTGACTATGACCAGAAACTAAAGTGTGAGAAATACATATTAGATATTAGAAACACATATGTAGGTTAAATTACTAATTTATTTCAATCATGAAATCTTCAGTTTGACCCTATATTAGTCATTTTTATCAAAAAAAATTGATGGATTGTATCATATTCTTAGACATATCCTGATGACAACCCTATACATTTCCTTTGAAATATCTTTATGGATCTCACTAATGTTTTAACATTCTAATTTTCAAATATTAACTAAACTATCAATATGATACCAACTCTAACAACACAATATTTATGTACATATATATTAAATATATTTTGCAGAAAAATTAATACCATAAACAAATTGGTACCATAAGGCCATAGTTGTTTAGTGTCTTTTGAAACTCAGAACACATTCTTCCAATATGGTGAATGTTCTTTAAAATCACCCATAACGAACATTCCGTTAATTTTTCCTACAAAAAACCATTATTTATATCCTGAGGAAAAACATATAAATGGAGATCTCAAATTCGTAGTAATTTAAAAAAAGAACATTAAACAATACATAAACATAAGAATATAAAAAAATGAACAGAAATTTTGAATATAAAAACCATGACTCTTGATACAATTCATGGTAGTTCCTAAGTCACAAATCATAAAAGAACATAAATGGTGATAAAATAGCATTACGAAAAAACATCAAATTGTGGAAAACACATAATCATAGAAAATAATTTCCATATTAGGCAAGGACCCTGGAAAACACCATCTTATCAGACAAAGTCCATTACTAAACTGAGTTCACTCCTCATTTTATCCATGTATTACGAAACCAGATATAATTGTCGTTTAATCCTTATAGTACTAAACATGATTTACTTGTCATTCTAGTCATTTTTACCTCATGAGATATAAATCTATAACCAACAAATTAGAGGGAGATATATTTCCCACCAACCTCATAATAAAATTATTCGTACATATACCACAAAAACATAAATCATTCATAAGAACATATCCCAAGAAATAAAATGGGTTTATTAAACATCATTCCATACTATAAAATATAATTCCATCAATTAAAAAATTAAATCATAGTAATAATAGGGATAAACACATATCCCATTTTAATGAGTCTCATCTTAGATTGAAAATATTTTTGATAAAACACATGAACTTAATTCTTGGAGAAAATATCCTTTCTTCTTAAAAAACATTTTATTTTATAAAAATGTCGTTCAGTTTTAGAAGAAAAAAAATTAGTTGAAAATAAAATTGAAATAATGAAGAGGAAGATTCATGGAAATATGGTATAAAAATCCACATATGCCTTATAAGTTAAAAAAACATTCTCCTCAAACATTTTCAGAAAAATTCAAAAAGTACCTCATAAGGTAAACGAAACAAAGATTCCTTCAAAATCATGTAGTAAAATTAAAAAATTGTTAAAATAAATTTAATCATACATAGATATGTATTAAAAAATTTATGAATTTCATTTAGAAAACATGGACACAAATGACAAATATATCCTGAGTAAATAATTACGTATAAACAGTTTCGAATAAAAATGAGATTTAATAATTATCCCTCACCAATATATAATATGTAGAATCATATGACTCCTAAAATAAAAAAATATATTTGAATATTTAAATATCATAGTCCTCAAAATAATAGATATTAAAACATTCAAGATAAATATAAACACCACACAAAATAAATAGGTGGTTTATAAGGCATATATCCCATAGAAATAAATGTGAGACAAACTAATCTATTACCTAAGGTTTGATTTACTTTTTACACATATGAAACTCTAGTATAATGATTTAAATAATGTAATTGAATTATTTTAGGATCATATTAATTTTTATGTTATCATATATGATCATATTATCATCCTTTTCTTAATAATATTTCATTATTACTCATTATTTGGGTATTAACTGCTTCATTTTATCATGCATGTTTTGTCGAATATGTTGAGGTTATCCTTATTAGTTCATCGTTATATCCTTAAAATATTATATTAACACAAAAAATATCATATTTACTTATTTTCTACATTTATATAATCATTTTTAAGGGATATCATGTTTAATGAATTTCATCGCATCGTGGAGACGACATGTCATACACACACACGAGCGATGATATCTTCCCTGTAATTATGAAATGGAATAAAAGTATAATATATATATATATATATTGTCAAATAAAAAAATTGAGAATATTCATATATAGTTATTTTTTCCATAATTATACCTATCAAAGTTATGTTGTTGTGAAAAATAGATTACACCACGACATAGAGATGGTAAGATGTGTGTACGCACTCGGGGGGATTTAATTTTTCGAAGGATGGATAAAAGGAAGAATATGGTTGTTAAATAATTTTATTAAAATATTAGTATATAATTCATACTGAAGTCATTAATATATTTTGGAAACAACTCATGCTGAGGAAGTATAAGAAGAATTAATTTTGTGGAATTGGTAGAGCAGATTACCTCCTCTTCGACAAGCTCTCTTCAGATTTACTCTTAAAAGAACAGATGTTGGTCTTTGAGAAGACCAAAAACTCTATAATGTGACTAAAGATGTTTAGAATGGAAATTGGAAGTGGATGGTAGAGCTTTAAGGGTTAATGTGAATTGAAATTGTGAGGGATAATGTGCCCTTTTATAATAGAGGTAATGGTCACTTTCAGAAACCTCAAAAATAAAAATTTATAATAAAATCAATCCCCAATAAAAATAAAAAAATGTCATATTTTAATGATTGGATGAGATATGGTTTTTATATCATCATAAAATAAATTTTAGTCAAGATTTAATATTCATATAATCCTTATAATTTTAATTTAACACTAAGTTATTCTATTTCATTTCAACTAGGGTAACAAATATTTGTATATTAAAATGGTAAAATATTTACTTATTTGTTTTAAATTAAATCATATATAAATAATTTATATCATTATATAATATATCATAATTTTTTTATATTTTTAAAAAAATTTAGGATTTGTATATAATTTAATAAAACATTATTTTCATAAATGGTCAATAATGCCAAATTTGACACTATTTAATTTATTTATTTTTAAAAATATTAAGATAAGATGTTATAATCAAAAAAATATATTTTATGATATCTTTATGGGGTCTAGTTAATCTATTAAAATCATTGGACATACTAATTATATCAAATTATATTTATTTTAATATTATTAATATCATTTGTTAGATATTTATATTAAAAAAATAATTACTACATTAGTTTTGTTTAACTATTTAATATACATTTTTTGTTGGAAAAAATTTAAAAAAATACTATGATAAATATAAATATACTATCTATTATTAGAATTATTTTAGTCAAATTTATATTCTAAAAAATACAATATTAAAAATGTTATACTTTTTTAATTATGAATGTGACAACATTTACATCACTTTAAATTATATAATATAAGTTCCACACTCTATTCCATATGGATTTAAATATTCAATTACTCAACAAATATATTATTATGGTCGATATACACTCTAAAAATAATATTTGGTAAATTTCATGGTATTTTTATGCTTATTAGCATTTAAAAAATAATAGTTTTACTGATTTCTCACCAATTAATTAATTTTTACATTGTCAAAGTATAAGTATTTATGGTAAGTATATATTTCAGAAATATTAAAAATAAATTACCATGACAAATTAAAACAGGTAATCTTTAAAATATGTAATTATAATCAAACATATATTCTGTATAACCTAATAAAAAATTTGTTTAGTTATTAGAATTTGAGTGAGACATATTTAGATTTTCATTAAATAAAACAAATTAAATGTCCTAAATTCATCCACATGTCTTAAAAAGGACACAATTATTAACCAAGGATTATTTAGGTCTAAACACACACATAAAATGATATTAAGACAAGTGTTACGGTAATTCTATAATAGTATTCTTACAATAAATTAGTTGTTTTACTATCTTACAGCATTAATAAAAATTACTGATGATACTATTCTTAATTCCAAAAAGTAAAATAAATCTATTTTAATAATTTGTGCCTCATTATTCTATATACATATCCCATTTTATCAAAATTCAAAACATAGAAGCTGTTGTAATTAATTTAAAAATATTCTCATTGTCGGAAATAATGAATGGGTTTTTTAAAAGTTTAACATTGCAAAATATTGAAAGGTTTTCATATTTGAATTCAATGTAAAATTAATGATAATGATAGTAATTATATTTAATGATAAAAATAAACATAATTTATACATTAAAACAATTCAATAATTTAATTTAATTACATAAATTATTTTGATGAATTTTTTTTCAATTAAAATTTAGTATAATTTTACGAATCATAAAAAATTGAAACATATAATAAAAATAAAAATTCATTATCATAAGATAATATTTATATAAAATTTACAAATAAAATGTTTTTTTGTTAAATTGAATATATAAATTTTTCAAAAATTGGATTTAAAATAGGTGCTCTATCAAAAGGCAGCAATACTGCAATTTTTTAAAAATAATTCATTTATTCAAAAAATTGAATTTCTTCTTATATAATGTCTAGAAAACATATATGATAAATTTTAACCCTTATATTGAATCATTAAAACTTGATTTAATGATTTTATAGACTCACTTATTATCTATTAAATTGTTTTTTAAGGAAGTTAATTCAATTCAAACCAGCCATTATATTGACAAGGTTATAATATTTAGTCGTTCACTTATTCTCAGTTCAATCTGAAATTAATTCAATCAAAAGAGCATGAAATTGTGTGTAAAACAAGTAGAGTATAGTGTTGCGTATACCAAAAGCTAATACATTGTTTCGTATATTGAAATCTAATCTTGGTTTGGCATTCAACATAAGACATCAATGAAATTAAAAAAAAATATATCTCATAAAATTATTAGGGTGTTACTGTTTCATAAAGACTAAAATAGGTATAATGTGTATAGTCTATGATGGCTTGAGTATCATTAATTACTGTATGGTATGTGATGGCTTGAGGTATAATACCCAAGGAATGATACACGTTATCTGGGATTTGGTGGTTCGCGAAAACTACTTGGTTACTTTTTGTTATGTAGACATGGTTGTGTGTTGCATATGGTTCATGTTTTCATGCTCCACCAAGGTTTCTATGGGATTTCCTTTTCAGAGATAGATTCTAATGTTTTTTGATGTTCGGTAAGAGCAACAATCTAGTGGGAATATAGTTTCAAGGTACCCTTGATATTCATTGTTATATTAAATTCTCTTGTATGAAATACTTGGTGAGAGGAGTGATAGTGAGGATGGGAACTCAGTATATTCGTTTAGTTGAAGAGTTAGTTTCACTGGTATTTTCAATTTGATTTAGCATGCTTTCATTACATTTTCATGAAAGGATCTAGAGTGGATCCTACTATGTATATGGCTATACTCACCCAACGTTTATGCAAACTATTTTTTAGGTTACTTTGTGATGGTTGGATATTAGGATAGTTACTACTAGCTTAGGGTTTTATCAGATCTGTTTGGGCTACATTGGCATTGTCATCAATACTTCCTTTTGATACATGTATATTTCCATTCCAGTTGTATTTGTTATTTCATGAAATTACATTTTTATACGGTGGTATTCCTTTATACTATAGTTTAAAAATGAGATGGTAGGTGTATGTCTCATCTCTCTCTTCCACATGAATTTCTCTTGGAGTGTAATACCTCCCATATTCATGTTTATTATAACGTGGGTGCTATTCTCCAATGAAGGGACTAATGGAAGTGGGACTCAGGGAGTCACGATCTTTCTTGTCCAATTTCCATCTTGTGAGAGATACACCTTGTGTGGATGGGGACCTGACATATTGGTGACATAGGTCAAGTTGATGGAATGTATGGACATTGGAGATTGGAGTAGGTGATGTGGAATGGGTTTGTAGGTAAATTTTGTAAGCTAAATTAGAAATCACTATAAACATTATAGACTATGTGAGGTATAAGTATTCAGGGCCACTTATGATTTGATGCCGAAACCATTAAACATATAACATCTACGAAAAGAAGTGATACTATTTTTAGAGTAGGTACCTATGATTGGTTCAAGCGTCATTATTATTTGAACCCATTTTTGAACTGGTAAACCATGGGATAGGTCCAAACTAAAATTAATTAATGAAAACAATTAATAGGTGATAATTTATTCCATATTCCATGTTTAAGATCTCATATAATTTATTATTTTGTAGGTATGGAACAAGGTCGATGCCCGCATCAATTTCACAAAGACAGTGCTCAGAAGGTTACGGCAATAGATTGACGCAGGGTAGAGTTCAACGATGATGACACAAAGATGAAGACACCCCAATATTTTCAGCGCCAAATATTACAGAGGTACAATTGCTCTATTTTAGATAAGTTACAAAATATTGGTCATAGTATGTTGAGATAACCTTCAATTAGATTTGTTTTGAAAAGGATCCTTGGGTATCATTGGCTTTGATGACACATTGTGAGGCCGCTAGGTAAGGGTTATTCTTCTTTCTCGATGATCTTGAGGAGTCGACTATATCGTGGGAGTCATTACGAGAATATTTTAGAGTCGATTTTTTTCTTTGATAGTCATGGAGACCAGTTCCCAGGAGCTAATTACCGTTTTTCATGGGATATCCAGTGTGCGAGATTTTGGAATTCATTTTTGGAACTTTTTTATATGTTTTGAACTTTTAGGTATATAAAAAGGCTAGGGTAAGGCATTTAGTATAGAATTTTTATCCATAGATCCAGTGCCAGGATGCCTCATTTATGTTGAATATGTATCTTGATGTACTTGAAAAGGAGGAGTACATCGTGAGGAAATTAGTCGGAACCAGATCATCATGGCGGGGATTTGTTAGGATTCCTCGTGAAGTAGAGTTGTGGCCAGGGGTCCCAAGTTGGTATGACATAAGAACTTCTAATCATATGAGGTTAGGTCCTAGCCCTCAATGAATCATTTATCTTGGTGTGGAGGATCTCAGTACTATGTTAAGGTACCGGAAATTCTTTTATGATGGAGGCATAATTCCTCAGTGATGAGAGTTTATATCCTTTTCATGCGGCCACTATGCACCCGTAATTCTACTTTAAGCTCTTTTATTAAGGCATCTTGATTAGAGGAATCAACAACATGCATCTTCATATTGGGATTTACAGAGAGAATATAGATAAGAAAATAATTCCCCAGTTTTCTCAATATCCTCATAGAGTATAGAGATGTCAGAGAGGTGGCGTCATCATAGTTAGAGTGGTTATGGAGGAGGTCTTGGTCAGATTCATGCTTTAGCATTGTTAACACCCGGAGAGCCAGATGTCATTAAAGGTACACATAGATTCTTTTCTACTTTAGTTCATTGTCTGATTGATCTAGGAGCAACACACTCTTTCATATAACCTACCCTTTTTCATGATTTGGTACATTAGGTAGAAAGGCTTCTAGTTCCATTAGTGGTGACTAATCTAGTTGGAGGTCTAGTTGAATTGTTTTGATTATGAAAAACTTATGAGCTACTTTTGGGGCAGCACCGCTATTAAAGACATTTTATATGATTATGGATACAACCATATGAAATCATCATATTCATTGAATGGTTGTATTTTGGGCAGTATATCATGGATTTTTTCCGGATGTAGGTGGTGTTATTCGATGTTTATAGATAGACAATGGTGTTTTTTGGTTAGCGAGACCCTTAGATGGGTTAGAGATCTGTTTTCTCTTTAACATCCTTGATTGTTGGGATGATGCTGAGTTTGTCATAGGTTCTTCAGTCATTGTTTATTAGGGTCATTGATGAGTATATTGATTTCTTTCAAGAGGAGGATGTAGCATTAACCCATCAAAAAGAGATCAATTTCAGGAACAAACTATAGCCATGCATTTCTTATATCTTGATGTATCTATATAGTATGGTGCCTTTTAAGATGTGAGTGATTTCTATATAGCTCTATGGTATGTTTTAGTATAGTTTTTTTGGATGAGTGTTTCACTGTAGGGTGCACCGGTTTTTTTCTAAAGAAGGCTTTCAACAGTTGCCATTTGTATAATGATTATCATTACATAAACCAAGGGATAATGATAAATGACCATCTTCTTCCATGGATTATTTATTTATTCCATCAATTTTGTTGTGAATTTTGGTTCTCTAATAAGTAAATATGATACATGTATCATCAAATGCATGTACAGTATGAAGATATCTAGAAGACTACTTTTGTTATCTCCATGAGAATTATGAATTTGTTCTGATCATGTTTGGTGTGTCGAATGCTCCATTTTTTCATGTGGTCAATGAAGTCTATGTTCCATGAGTTATTAGATATGTTTATGGTGGTTTTTGTCACTAAATGTATTGTGTACTCCACATCTGAGGAGGATCCTGTAGAGAATCTACATTCTATCTTGGGAGTTCTTCACCCTCAGAATTAGTTTGGGAAGTTACTGATGTGTGAGTTTTGGGATTCAGAAGTTATTTACATGGGGTATGTTGTATCCCTTAATGAGTAGCTATGGATATATTGATGATATATGTTATTTTGTCTTGGGAATCCCCCAAGACAGTAACAAAGGTGCAAATTTTCCTTGGTATTAGAAGATATTATATGAGGTTCTTAGCTGATTTCTCTCAGGTTGTGACTCCACTGATATCATTCACTAGAAAGGATTAGGATTACTTGTAGAGTAATTTTCCTGAGAATGGTTTTGAGTATCTAAGAGAGAAGTTGGTCAATGATCTAGTTCATTGTTTTTCAATTGATGGAGTTTATATTGTAGTTTTCTATAACACATCACATCTCTTGTTAGGTTGTGTTTTAATACTGAAAATATTTTTCATTTGTTATGGGTCTTTGTAGTTACATCACCATGAACGTAAATATGCCACCCATGATCTTGAGTTGGCAGTATTAGTGTTTTCCCTAATGTTTGGGAGACATTACCTCCTTACTGAGCGATTTGTGGTCTCCACTGATCATAAGAGATGGATGTATTTTTTCACCCCACCTGACTTGAACTAGAGCTAGCGTCAGTGGAGGTAGTTTTTACAAGATTATGAATTCAATATTACATATACAACTAGAAATATGAATTTTTTAGTTGATGCACTGAGCAATAATTCTCATAGTGATGTTGTGCTTGAATCTGGTGATTCCTAGAGGGTTATAGAAGAACATTCCACATTTCATCTAGATATGGGAGAATTTAGGGGGAAAAGGTTATATTTTTCAGATGATAGTGCAATCATCTCTAGTGTAGAAGGTGGATTAATCCTTGTTGTGGGGTTTTGAGGTGGTGGTCTATAGAGAACAAGTTGTTTGTTGTGATGCCCCTGATGGTTGGTATGAAGTTGAAAAACACTAAGTGTTATTCCAGGGAATGATTTATTTTCCTATGGTGATGTGTGAGATGGATCTCAGAAAGTTCCATAGTTTTCCCTTAGCAGTACACCCTATAATGAAAAAAATGTATTGATCATTGAGTGGAAATTTTTGGTGACCTATGTTGAAGCAACCGGTTGTAGAGTTTGTTTTACCATATTTGGTCTTCCAGAAGGTGAAGGCATAGAACCATGTTCCATTATGTTTTCTACAACCTCTAAATAATCTATAATGTACGTGGGGGGACATATCAGTGGAACTTATTACAAGTTTACCTCGATCTTAGGGAGGCTATGATGCAATATGCATTGTACTGGATCATTTTATAGAATCAGCATGATTTACACCAGTCAAGGAGTCAAAATCAATGGAGGATTTATTGAGTTAGTATATATAGGAGGTGTTATGACTCCACGGGGTCTTAAATAAGTTCATTTTCAATTAGGATATTCATTTTACATCTATTGTGTGTAGAGGTATCCAACACAATTTTGGTTCTCAGCAACTCCTAGAATGTTTTTCATTAGTAAACAGATGGTATGATAGAGAGGAAAATCCTAGCCCTTGAATACATGTTGTTCTCTTATGTCCTTGATTTTGGAGGTCTATGGATGAAGGATATTTCATTGGTATAATTCACAATGAATAATATTTATCCCTCCAACATCGGTATGGTTCAACTCAAATCCTTGTATTGAAAAATCGTTCATTATCCATTTTTCTATAATGGGGTCGGAGAGTTAGCAATTATCATACCAGAACTAGTACAGAATAAAACAGAGATGGTTCATGTGATTAGATAGAGGTTCAAGGAATTAGAAAATCATCATAAATTTTATAATTTTTATAGGGGGATACCACTAGGTTTTTAAGTTGGGGATTATGTGTTCCTTATGGTGGTCCCCCATCACGGAAAATAATGGTTTGGACATAAGATTAAGTTTTACCCCATTTTTTTCTGACTTTTGAGGTGTTGACTCATGTTGGTGTTGTGGAGTATCATAAAGATATTACCTAGTAGATGATCTGGAAATACATTGTTTTTACTTTTCGTAGCTCCATCCCTATCTTCCTGATAACTATCACAAAATTGATTGGGGTGATATCGATGTTGATGATAATGTAAACTATGAGGATATCATAAAATGATCCATGACCAACAGGGGATGGTGTTTCATGGGAGTGATATCCCATTAGTTCATCTCTTGTGGAAGCATGGGGTCGTAGAGGAGATTACTGGGGAATGTGAGTAGCAGATACATGCTCAGTTCCCCATGGTGTTTGATGTTTAAATATTCTCATGTAACACTGTTTATTTTATGGTTGAATCCCTTTCATATTTTGGGATAGATTTTTATTGTTTCTTTTTGTTTCTTTCACTCTTTTGAGAGGTATCTCCCTTGGGATAATGTTTAGGAGTTGGTTGTGGTTATTTCATAGTTTTTCACTTATTCCTTTAGTGAGGTGGTGAGATCTAGTGGTGATGTGATCCTTGAGAGTAATCTCATGAGGTGGTTATCCAAATGAACCCCTTTTCCACTCTATGTTGGTTTAGGATTAATAAGGATGAGAAATTTTTGCGATGTATCTAATGTACGGCTCATATCTATGTGGATGTACCCGTTGTGTGTTGACAATGTTGTGGAGCTTGCAGGAGGCTTGAAACACATATGGATAGACATGGGTGTTGAGAACTAGGTGTAGGGAAATTTCACAATGTTATAGTGTGTTCCATGTTGGGTAGAAGAACATCAAAATGTGAATCTAGGAATCATGTTATGTAACATTTTTATGTTTGAAAAATAAAATAAATTTAAACAACGACATTATTTTTCAGAAAAAACGTGCCATGAGGAATTACATGACATGAATGTAGATTTCACGCCATTTAAACCCCTGATGTAATAATGTTTTAAAAGATTTCAGCCACTTGTTTTGTCAAACCCCACAACATCATTTTCCCTACTTCTCATCCTATGTGACCTGATAGTCCCATCTTCGATGTTTTTGGAGGCCCCTTTAGTGGGATTTGATATCAGACTTCTATCTATGATCTGTGGTGACCTGAATTGATCCATGGTATATTTTTACTATATTTTCTAGTGGTTTATTCTAATTATGACGTCGTGTATTCTCATCGTGCTATGGATATAGCTTACCCTTGGTTTTAATGAAGATTCTATAGGTTTTTGTTTGTGTGACAGTGTCAGAACATCCTTGGTTGGATGTATTTCTTGCAGGATATGTGATCAGATGTCTGTTGCATGGTTCATTCTCATGGAAAAAATTTTGAAGACCTTTTGGGGTAGGGGATTCATTACATTTCTGTACGTGCAATCAAAGATTTATCATGCTTTATCCCATTTGATCACAAATAAATTGACCAAATAATTAGTTTAATAGAATTATGGAATTTTTATTGACTGTATAACGATGTTGTTTCATTGAACCATGATAATGGTTTGCCTCTTGATTTTAAAGATAATGTTATAACTATGCCTTGATTGGATTTTCATGTTGTTCTTGATTTAAATTGGTAATTAATGTGAACACAAAATTGACTTATAAGAAATTGGATAAAATATATGGAAGAATGCTTAATGAATTCAGTCATTGTTTTATTTTTATTATAATCAAATTTTTATAGGTATACATGTTTAATGGAAATGTTCAATGAACCTAAGTCATGGTGATTCATTTTTATAAATTAATTAAAGACTGTTAAATTAATTGTTTAATTAAATTTTTATAGCCTGAAATATCTTTTTTCATAGGTTTCCCATAGTTGGAAATAGTTTATTATAAATCATTTAATTCATTATTTAATAAATAAATGGTTTTGTTATAAATATATTTTCTTTTAGTTCCAAAGTTTCCTAATTTATTATAAAGGACATGTGTATTGTGTTTTGGAGCCATGAGACCTCGTTGTGTGTGAAAGAAAAATTTCTTTGTGTAGTGATAAGATCAGGCTTCTATGTTTGTTTCATAACACTTTTGATATGATGTGTGCATGGGATAGCTAATACTATAGGTTTCTGGGGTATGTGGAATGGGTTGTCCTGGATGTGAAGTGATCCATGGATGGCATGTCCTAGAGGGATCTTGTGGTATTTAAGGAGTGGGTCCATGGTTTTTATGGAATTAGTTGATTCTTCTAGTGGTGAGAGGCATCAATTTTTGAATTTGGGTGTCAAGGATGACATTAAGAGTGATATAATGGGTTAAATATGGGCTTACCCATTATTATGAATGTTGGGTTCTTGTTGAATAAACTGTTTGGATGAAAGACATGTTCTTTGTTTATCTAATTTCTATTACCCAATGCATGATGCAGATAGATGTGATTGGTTACTCTCTTTCAATGGTAGGTGAATACATGTAAGGTATTCAACATTATATACATGTTTAGATCCTTATGGTTAGATGATTTTAATCTCCTACTATATGTGGAAAGGTCTCGATGGGTAGTTCATAATCTTACTATGTTGAACCCCTTGGGTTTGGGGAGTATATAATTATTTTTCTAGAGAACCTTGTGATATGGAAGTAAATTTTGTTAAATAAATGAATAAATTTTGACCCATGGACTTAGAGATTTCTGGGACAAAATGCTGAGGTTGAAATTATGAGAAACTGTTGACTCGGATTGCTTATTCTTAAAGGGAATGGATATTTCATGAAATTGTAATGTTGTGTAATGTGGAAATTATAATGTTTAATTAATAGTTAATAATTAAATAACATAAAGTGTTATTGAAGAAAAGGAATAATTTTAATTTAATTTATCTCTTTAATTTTTTTTTTATAATATTTTTGGTCTTGGTGTTGGCATTCGGGAGTCCGAGAGACATTCGGTATAGTTGTGTTTAAGACTAGGATATAACCTTCATGTGTGTGAGGGATATATTATATCATCAACTATTTGTGTTTTTATACCCAATCCACCATTTCATTTATGGAAACGGATTCCCTAGGTATTCTAAGCCCTAGGGGGTGATTTCACCAACATCTAGGTGGGATGATTGATGAATGACTACCCCCTTTGGCCATGACCCCTTCTCTTGGTTGATAATTTTATTGGTATTCATAGTGGTTAGTTTTTTAATATATGTGTACATAGGGCTATAATGTATTTTGGTTATTTAAAACATATGAATTCTAGATATAGTCTCCCAATAACTACTATAGATATAACATGTATAGGTTGTGACGACTTCAGGATCCTCACTCAGTGTAGTGGTTGTGAATGATGGGGTTATAATACATAACCTATGACACATGTTTTATGAGATGTGGGGGCTCATAGAATCTACATGGATTCTTTTCTATATGTGGACATGGTGTTGTGTTGCATGAGGTGAATTTTGTGGAACATTGAACACGGGACTGTGAGCTAGACTTTTTAGTGGGATATTCTAAGGACTTGTGACATTGGTGAAGAGCAGAAAACCAGTGGGGATGTAGTATCGGGATTCCCTTTATATTATTTATTATGATATATTCTCTTTTATGTGAAATTTGTTTAGAGTATCCATGGAGTGGTTGGGAATGTATTATACCTATTTAGGGGATGAGTTAAATTCACATGTTGTTCACTATGCTTTAGAATGCTTTGCTTATCTTTTCATGAGAGGCTCCTAAGAGGATTCTACTATGTATATTGTTATAAACCACCTATATTTATAATGATTTTTCAGGTCAGTTAGAGAATGGTAGAGATCGGGATAGTTAAACCTATATTTGGTGTTTTCATTAGAGATTCGAGATTCATGACCACTACCATATTTAATTTTTTTTACTTGTGTTTTTCGATTTTTGGGGTATTTTTTATTTCATGAAATTAAATTTCTAAACATTGTTTTTTCTTCAATGTTGTCATATGACCAAGATTTTATTGGTTTCTGTCTTATCTCTCTTTTCTAAATGTTTTTTTATTAGAGGGTAATGTCTTCCATCTACATGTTTATTATACCATCAGTACTAGTCACCTATCTGGGGCCTACTAGAGGTAAGAATATGTGGGTCCCTATCTCTCTTCTTTCATTGTTGTCCCAGGAGGGGTATTCCATTTTGGGGAGGAGTTTATGATATTATGTGCCCTTTTATAAATTGGGGAGAGGAAACACATGTAATATATAAAGAGGAATATTAAACAAACATTTTTTTTGCCAAAAGAATAAAAATTGGTCAATAAAATCCTTTTAGGTGATAAGGTGTAAATATGGAAATAAAATGGCTATTGTAAATTATTCAGTTCATTTTCATATCCTTATCTTCTTAGATTGACCTTTGGTAATCCATTTATTACCTTAACTATAGTAGTTAATTTTTACTATTATCAGTATTCATTAATGCTAAAACGCACGTATAACTTATTATATAATGTAAAATATTATTAGTTCAATTATATAATTAAAATTTAAAATTTGATTCTTATAATTTGAAGAAATAATTTTTAAATTTTACCCATTGATGCGAAGAAAAAGTGGGTTTCTAAACAGAAGATTCCCATAAATAATAAAAAATTAAATAATAAAATGATTCCAATGACAAAAATTAGTTAATATAAAATTTATTTTAACAAATTTTACTTTAAAATTGATTTAGAAGTTAATAAAAAAAATTAAATCATGTTAATAAAAAATGGTATTCAATTATTACATAGTATATTTATAATTCATTGATAAATGAATCTTTTTGAAAGATTCCTAAAAATAAACCCCAATTTAATATTGATTTAATGATTTTAAAAATTATAAAACTTTATTAAAATTAATTTTTCTAAAAATAGTAAATATTCATTTTAACATATGTTCTAAAAGAGTGACTAAACTATCTTTTAGAAAAATATATTTTTCCAGATGCATTTCATTATATTTCAAATGATTTCAATTTTTAATTTTAATATTTAGAGAAATAATTAAAATTTTCAAACCGTGTATATTCATAAATTAAATATTCGTTTTTATTCCAGCCAAATTAACAACTACGTTATAAATTTCACATATTAAATAATAATATTTTAATAGAGTATTGTGTTTTGTTTAAACCAATTGTTGTGTGCATCATTAATTTAATGACCCATGGTGTCACATTATATTATAATATAGGTTTTTTGTATATTCTATTGAACATGATTTTCCACTTTTAAAATATTAGGTTTTCATATTCTCCCCACTTTCTGTAAATTATGTCTTTATAATTTGATCATGAACTTGTAAATAATGGGATTGAAATTTGAATACATAATTTCTTAAAAAGCCACATCCTAAAAGGATTAATAAAAGTTCCTCTTAAATGTGGGAAATAGAAATACAACATACCATATAGAATAACATATTATTAGGTTTCCAACAAGGATAATATGTGTTGGATGTGATGATATAGATGAGGAAAAAAGAGTATAAAATTCTATAGTGTGATGGAGATCATTGATCACAAAAAATTTAATGATTAATGGAATGATTATGACCTATAAACAATATATATATATGATGATTTAAAATCCAATTTGATTAATAAAATATGAATATAATAGGATAATATTTTGGGTTCAAGATCATATTCATGAAGTTGTGAAATTATTTAGAAGTCTATGGATATAAAAAATATAATTACATTATTTTTTTATATTTAATAAGAAGATTTTCATCCTTTGTGAATTGATCAAATTTCACTTCATCTCTTACCCCAAGAAATTAATATACATAATGAATCATTATTTCTAAAGCACTATAATTAACTTAAAATGTATATTATGATACTTAAAAGAGTGATAAGTCTTTACCCATATTTCAAAATGTTTTTCAATACCAAAATGTTTAGATTAAGTTATTCTTATCTAAACCTCAATAGTATAACTAAAAGGTGATCATTAATTTTTATTCACAAAATAGTTCTAGTAAAAACAATTATAAATTAACTCAAACATCACATTGGATAGTAGAAGATTCTAAACCCTTATCTACCATCATTATTGGGTTCATGACTTGCGGCCTTTGCAAGATGAAATATATTGTCACCTAATATGCAAGTTTTTTTAAAACCATGTTTATATAAATAAAATAATGATTTCATATTGTTATAAACCATAATTACAACACCATAAATTGTGATATAGTCCTTAAATATTTCCAATAACTTTAATCTTATGTCCAGAGAATTTAATGTGAAATCTTCCTCTAATATAATTTTCATTTATTAATCCAATGTATTGTATTCACAAAATGTTTTAAAAAAATATTCATAATCATGTTATATTAACATCACACATATTTTTAAAATGAATTCTTAAGACATTGAACAAATTATAAACCCTAAAATCATAACCTATGATAGTATTTATAACTTTTTTTTTCAATAAAGACATAAATAATTTTTAAATTTAACTCATTCTATATAAGTTTCATGATTTTTATAACCAAAATTCCATCATTAAAAAAATACAACTAAAATTTAATTATTTAATCCCAATACATAAATACTTCAATAATTTTATTTTAACTGAGTACCTTCCTTATTCCTAGGGTTAACCATTATAAGAGGGAAATGAATAATATAATGACCTAGCTCTCCACATTTAAGAAAAAATTATAAATGGATCCCTATGTTTATATTTATTTACCTCTATCAATTTCTCGATTTCTTATTAGAAATATTTTGATTTACCCCCTTATTTTCAACACATAAATTATTTTATCTTTCCATTGAGTTAACTTTATAGGTGTCTCTTTCTAAATTTATAGTAAGAAATAAATCTAACCTTCATTACTCCTTAGTTTCCAAAAGTTTATCTCTTAAAAAATCTATCTTTCATATAGTTGGTGGGTTTTGTAATTTTGTTTGTCTAATTTGTTAACAATATTTTATGATAACAAATTATAAATAATCAAGACTTATCTTAATATTTTCATCATTCAATATGGTTGATCCTAGTCACAAAATTTCTCTTTATATTAAATTATAACATTACTCCTTCAGGTTTCATCTATCGACTAATACCAAAAACAATATTTGAGAAAGATTAGTCATACTAGAAAATCACATAATCAAAAAGAATTCATTATTTGATGTCTAATTCATGAAACTTTATTTTCATAAAATACACCTTTACGTAAAAATAGGCCATTCATTTCCATTTTCTCTTAAAATCCCTAATAATTATTTGAATGAAAATATTCCTTATCCAAATAATATCCACCGGGAGTGTCAAACCAGGTGTGTAGAAAGGGCCACCATCATATACTAGGTTATGCTTGAGTAATGATTGATACTCCTTTTTATAATATGTTACCCCTTGTTCCATCTATTCATAAACTTTGTCCTCTTATAGTATCAAGATAGATATTTATTTTCAAGAAAAATCACGTAATATCTAAATTAATAAACTGTTAGGATTTACTTTTATACTTATCCCTAATGTATATATAAGGATTATGTTGCCTCATATATGTTTTCATAAATATAATTCCCAGTGATTCTACTAAATATATTTTTTAACAACTATAAAGACCCCTACCTTAGTATGATGGACGCTATTTCCACTATAATATATTGGACAAAGATATAGGGAATCAAATCTCAATTTATCGCATAATTTAGTATCCATGTTAAAAAAATTATCTGATTACAACATTAAATTTTAATATAGAAAATTTAAAGATAATTTTTTTTGAAAATTTCATTATTTCTACTATAATTTACTTGAATATCATTCACAATACTCTTCTTGGATTCTTAGGAAAAGAAAACTAAATAAAATGAGATAATATTATCAGTAAGGGTATGGTATAGTGTATGTTGTCGTGAATCAATAAGCATGATCAACATGGCATGTTAAATAAATAATTACATGTTTCAATTAAATAAATTTTATATCATGACTAGATATTTCATAATCAATAATGAAATTTAAAAAACCCAAATCACATTCCATTTAATCAAAAAATTGAAAATGAAATGCATGTAGATATAATATAATTATGAATTTCCGATGGATAAATATATCTAAATTGTTAGTTAAGGAAATTTTTTATTTTTTTCATCATGATTTCAACATTCACCATACCTATAACATTAATACCCTTCGCAATATGTTATATAATTAATGGGTTGTTATATACTAGATACCCATTTAACTATGAATATAAAATTGGTATGTATCAGAATACAATTGATACATCAAGGGGATATCAATAAAAGATCCCCACAAAATTCTTCATTTCCATCACATTCTTTTGATATCAAATTATCTATTTATTGAAATAATAGTATGCCTTATAAAAAAATTACCATATCAAGTAATGAAAGGGGATTAAAAATAATTTACCTAGTCAATCATATACCACTCAAAGTAAAGTACCATTTATAAAAATGATATATATCTTAAATAATTTGTATATCCATGATAAATAATATGGATACAAATAGGAAATGTAAAATCCACTAATAATCATATATTTAATATTTTAATGGAAAATTAATGATTATAAAAATGAATCAAAAAAGAAAATATCAATACATTACCAAGTAAAACTTCTTATAAAACATCCGGATATATAATAATAATGTAATCAATAAAAATATACATGTTTCATCATAATTATAATAATTTTTTCATTTTAATTTATGAATTGAAATACCATAAACATATCATTAAATAATTATTGAGGAGAATAACCATTTCACCAAGAAAACAATTTTTTATCTAAATGTTCACAATAATTTTTGAAAATACTTATTCATTAAGATAAAAATTAAAAACATTTATGCAATCTTTAAAACATTTACTATTAATTATTATGGTAAATTCTATAAATTATAATAATTAAAATTCTTTTCACAGTATTCTATATAGTTGAAAATTTCATTATTCAGAAAATGAAAAGAATATTCATTTAAACCCATTTTATAAAAATTCAAACCTAGGTAAAATATTAATTAAAAAATAATTTCGAATATTTCATAAAATTTTAAAATTATATTTTGAAAACATTAATTTGGATATTAAATTATTTTTGACTAAATAGATAAATAAAGACAAATTTTATTAAATAAATTCTCAATAATTTTATGTATCATATGGAGGAAAATGGTTATATTATGTTAAAAAATTATTAATAAATAGAGTATAAAAAAAATAAATTTTTCTATTTGAAAATGAGAAAATAATATCATTGAATTTAAATGTATTTATATTCCCAACTAAATTTAATTTGAAACATAAATATGTTACCACTTTGGTTACTTTTGAATAGTAATACACATGAGAAAATTAAAATAAAATGAATCACTGAATTTTATTAATAAATATTGATTCATTATATAAATTCTAAAATGGGTAGAATAAACACCTCATAAATTAATATAGATGTGTATCATGATATATGTCCCAATAAGGAAAAATTGGGTTGAGAATCCCTTCTCATGAGCATAACATTGAAGTGAGAACTAATAAATGAATTGATTATGTGTATAAAGTGTAAATATAGATAAAATAAGTGGAAATAAAAAATAAGACTTTAAAAATACATTACAAACAATATCTAAGAATGTAAATGACAATAAGTAATTAATATGCCCCAATGAAATGAAAATGATTTATGAAATTTTCTACAACATGGTAATTTTCATATTAAACCCCATTAGATGAAATAATTAATATTTTAATATAAAATACTAGTTATTATTATTTATCAATAATATTATATATCAAATTGTCAGTAGATAAACCATATAAAATACTTCACGTTTTAACAAAATAATAAGCCTCTGTGAAGGGAAATAGAGAAGAAGTCCATTATCTCACACATCTTCTTAGTTGAAAATTCATTAACTTCTAGTGTAATTTTTTTAAATAATGTTATTAATTTATAACAGTACTATATTAATATTTATAATATCATATATTATCCCCTTATAAGATTTTATCACTATTATGTTTATAATATTTCAATATTTTCATTGTTTCAGGTGTCAATTTTCTTGTATTCTCATGCTTGTTTTGTAATCAATGTTTGAGTTCTTTTGTATAATATGTAGTAAAAAATTATAAATAAATATATTAATAGTATAATTATAATATTTATCATTAGATAAATATTTAGAATCATTATAAAAATTTAGATATAGAGAATGGATCATATTGGCTCGTCGAGACGGTAGGTCAGACTTATGCACAAGGGACATTGTCATTCCCTTAATAGATGACTGGTAATGTATGTGGATGATATATTTGTTTTAAATAAAAAATATAATTTAATATATCTCACATATCTTCTCCTAGTTTTTCCTTATTACTTTCCTTGAATATAATAAGTGAAAAACAAATCACAATGCTTCGTGAGGCGGTGGTCCACCGTACACATGAGTGGTGTTATCATATTTTAAACTGAATGGAATGTAAGAAAGTATATGTGATATCAATATTACATTAGATTAATAATATCATAAATTTAATATAATTGTGTTAAATAAATCACTCTATCTTTCATTTAATATTGGTCAGGGAATAAAAATTACATTTGTTCTTGAGGTGGGGGTATGAAGTACACGTGATCGACAATTTCATTTCTCATTTGATGGAAGAGGATATGTATATGGTTTTCCCATAAAATTATAACATTATAGTATATTTTATGTACTAATGATAAAATATAGTAATTTTTTAATAATAATTTAATTATGTGGAAGAATAAATAATATAAACCGGTCAATTTTGAAATTTACCTCTTCTTCTGGAAACTTCTTTAGGTTTGCCAAAAATCCTTCCATTGACTGATTTATGATCAAAAAATGGGATATAAGAACTATAAAGGGGAAGTAAGAAAATTTTTATTTAGGATATGTTTTAACAAAATTTCTTTGTATTTTTGAAGAGGGGAGGGAGGTGGTGACTGCTTACAATTTGCAGAGATGACACGCATAGAATTTTAGAAAATAATCAATTACACCGACATTTTTATCATGAAAAAAGCCTCCAAAATGATTCATTATCTATACTTAGGGGCTTTATATTGGAAATATTTCTATAAATTTGTGTTTTAAAATGTTTGGTGCCAGTTATAACACATCTCTTATTTTTTTAACCCTTGATAAACCAATTTTAAATTTAATTGTGTTAATTAATTTTTACAATTTTTAATATTAATTATAGAAAATTCAGATTTTAACATTGTAAAAAATATAAATAATTCAAATTAAAAATATGGAATCTATTTTTATCATCCAAATTCACATAATCTAATGAATATTATTTAATATTATAACCATAGATGTGATGAAAAAAGAATTTATCTAAGGAGGAAATTATCATAAGTATATAAGGTATTAACATAATAATTCAGTATGAAATTTATTTAAATTACCTAAGTTCGTTAAATTTTAATATAATATAATTTTTTCCATTAAAATGAATTATAATATAACATAAAATTTTATGTTATTTAAATTAAAATGTAGTTTTCAATGAAAATCGGTATTTTCACAATTCATCAAAAAATGAAAATTTTCATAAAATCAGCAAATTTCACCCAGTGTTATTTTTGATATGATGATTTAGAATATAAGATTATTTTTCCAAATTTAATTTATAAAACTGAAAAAAATAATTTTTTATTTTTGGTGCATAGAATGACTAAACCAATATTTAGAAAACAAATTGTCAGAAATCATTTCTTATTCATTCAAAGGGTTTTATTATTATTTATACTATTTATCTAATTAATGAATGTTTATAACCCATATATGTTCCTATAATAGTTATTCATATTAATACCACCAAACATAATGTTTTGGATATAATCGTAACGTTTAAAATAATAATATTATAATAGAGTATTTCTATGTCATTTAAACATGGTTTTCTGCACATCAAAATCAATCATTTATATTCATTTTATTTAAAAATTAATACATAATAATTTATTAGGGTATGATATTATCTTATAATAATGGAGTTTTATTCGATATACACTATCTAATTTTTATTTACTTTTTTAAAATCTCATCATGTTACCTTTAATGATTTATTTTTAATCTATAAAGGAAAATGTAACTTCAACTCCACTTCACCAGTCTCCAAACAAGAAAAATCATGGATCAAGCTAAAGAAAATTATTCTATAAGTACAATTATCTTAAAGTACAAAAAATAACTTTAATAAGACATTCTTATAAAAAAATTATTGAAATAGAGGTTAGAATTTGATTTAAGAGAGGATAAATTCTTTAAGAAAAACAAATAATCCTTCCATTAAGATTGTATAAGGATAGAGTAACCTTCCCTTAGAGATCAGGATTTTTTCGGGTTCGTTGAAAATAGAAAAACCATTGAAAGAACCATGGTCATGCCTTGTTGATGAAACCCAGGGTGTATTCGGCTTTCCCACAACCACCCCCATGCTAATGTGGAGCCTGTAAATGTCATCGACGATTATCCAACAACCAATAGGCCACATCTAGAAACACACCCTGGTGAAGAAGTATTTTTCATTTTTATTTTACATTTCTTGTTAAATAATTATAATGAAAAACCACATACGATGGTCCTTGATGTTTTACCCAAATAAGATCCAAAAATCCTTCAACCGCTTTGAACAACAAAAATTTTTATAAATAGAAGATATTATCTAGAGTCTTTAACGAAAAAATATATTATAAATAAAATACATGAAAGTAAATGGTTGGGAAATTATATGTACTAAATTTTTTGTTAATATAATTGGAATTTTGATAAATGAATAAAAGAAATTGACTTTATCATTTCCTATAATAAAACTCAATTGTAATTAAATATGGATATGATGTTTTTAATGACCTGGAAATTCCATGTAATTTTTATTAATTAAATGAAATTATTAAAAGTCTGTGAAAATTGACGGCCTGTAATCCCGAGTCCTAGAGAGCCCTGAATGAATTTTTGAACATTTTTTAAGCTACATCCAGTAAACGTGCGAACAATGATTTCTATGTTTTGAACTAGAGCTCATATTAAAAATCCAAGGGAACCATTGACTTTTCAGCACCGGTATTCACTTAAGGGAAACATAACTTTGTTTGGATAAAGTTGAATGAAAAAGCTAATATTTGGTGTTTACAAAAAATAATAATAAAATAACTCAACGGGTTATTTTATTTATTTTATTGTAACCGATGAGCGACTGTGGAGGGGCCACTAGGTTGTCACACAATTTAATGGCCAGTGACACTTTCTTGAATAACTGTACCATAGGAAGATTAATGGGATCATTAATTAAACTCATTAATGAACCACATTAATTGTGTGACATGTTAATATCTAATTTCTCTCTATTTAAGCATTGCATTGGAATAATTTTTGGGAGATCTACGAAAGGAGGATCTGATGAAACACCAATATATTTTTACTCTAACAAAGAATATAGATCGAGCGACAGTCATTGGAGGAATCGATGGGCAATGGTGAACGCGAACGAAAACCTTTGGGTATAGGCCGTTATCACTCATCTACAGTGCCTTCAAACGAATTCATGTTTGGGGGATTTGTTTAGGAGTCTTTATAATTTTTTTACCTTGATGATTTTGAAAAACATCCCATGTTATAATGATGATACGGATGGCACGAGTTGAACTGAACAAAGCCCGGACCATCTTCCATTGTAACATTGAATGCGCTCTTTATGGGTGACCAACCAACATGGTGGAAACCCTTTGCGTCAGTCGACTCTCACAGGCCGCAAGAAGCTGGCGGTTCAAAAAGGCACCACGATAGATGAAGGGGGCGGATGGCTATCACCGGCCACATTGACGATGGCATCACACTATGGAAGAGGGCCACAGTGGATGAACGGTGGGTGGTCAACCATCGTCGGCCACATTGACACCGGGCGATGCGCAACGATAGCATGAAGTGGTGGAAGGCCATGGATGGGAGTCATGGTGTAAGGCATACCCGCGCCCCACCGGTCACGTGGGTGACTGGTCTGAGAGAACCAGCCAACTCGAGCATCTCCAACTGGTGCAGCTACATTGAAGACCCATACTGCGGAGTTGTTAGGGAGGGGAGCAGAACCTCATGTTAGCCAATAGGTCGGGTGGGCCATGCCCAGCCTGGTGGTCCTAGCCAAACCCGCGGCCTAGTGAGCTTAGCCTATGGCCAGCGGACCGAACCCACAACCCATTAGACTGAACCAGGCCTAGTGAAACCGTGCGTGGCCTAGAGGGCTGGGTCAGATCAGTTCGATTGAGTAGGACCAAACCCGGACCCACTTACTACCCAATTTTTCTTAAATGGGAACATATCTTAAACCAAATATCCATTTGGCGAACCATCTATGACCTTGGAACCGTGAGGAAGAGACGATCCTTTGGAAATACTCCACTTGAGTTTTTGTGAATGTTGGAGTATGACCGAGTTGAAACGGACTCGAATCCAACCAGGCCCCCGACACTAAAATTCCTATAACATATAGTCCGAGTGTCTATTTAACATGTCATCTATTTCGTTGGACCCCTTATGGAATGGAGATTAGTCTCGTTACTTCTTTTTGGGACTTCATAGAGGTTTATGTACATACAATGCCTTATGGGGCGGATCCTCTCAGAATCAGTCATTCATAGTGCGGGAATCTAGTGACATAATGAAATAATAGTTATCCTATATGGGTCTGTACCTTTCAATTTAGTGTCGGTCAGCACTCATTGATCATGTGTGGGTCAGTACCAATCGATCATGTGTGGGTCAGAACTAAGCGATCATTTGTGGGTCTGTGCCTATAAATCATGTGTGGGTCATCGCTCAGTGATCCTGTGTGGGGAAGTGTCTACAAATACTATGTGGGTTAAAATCTATCCATCCTATGTGGGTCATCAGATGTTCCTATTGATAGAATAAGATGATCTAGCTTTATGACTAATCATTTGTACTTCTGTACATAAGTTATACCTGGTTTTGAGCAGAGTCTCTTGAACACATTGTCAGGATATGGTAAATTGATTATGATTTTAAGGTTGATTTATAGTATAGGGTAGACCCCAGGTTGTATCTCAAAAAGCGTTGGTTGGTTTAGAGTGTCTGTTTTTAATAAGAAATACATAAATATGGGGGTGTTTTGAAAACAGTTTAAGGATGAAATGACTTAATTAATGAGTTTAATAGTTTAAAAGAAAAGGTGGTGTTAATTAATTATGAGATAAAAGGGGTTAATTGTGAGTTCAATACATGCATTTAAAGGTCATTATTTTTGGAAATTAATTTAGGATTTATGTAATTCTTTTGTTAAATCAATCAGAATCTTGATTACATTCCTTGCTCTTATATTAAAGCATGTTGAACCAAACCTTCCCCTAAAAACCATATAGACACGGTCCAGATCACATGAATGGTATAAAATCTTCCGAAACAAATTTAAAAATCAAATAATTGGGGAAGAAAAGGATTCTTGTGATGCCCAGTCGGAACAACACAAGTCCCACACTCAAAACATTGCAACGATTGGTTAAAAGTAAAGATCATTTTATTCGGTTAAATAAAACAAAGATAAATCAAAGTATGATACTTCTAATTGAAATATTTTCAAACCCCAAATACATCAATATAGTAGTGTTACATGTTCCA
This sequence comes from Viscum album, assembly GCA_963277665.1. Lineage (NCBI taxonomy): Eukaryota > Viridiplantae > Streptophyta > Magnoliopsida > Santalales > Viscaceae > Viscum > Viscum album. The sequence goes on along the minus strand of OY728141.1, from coordinate 1,046,869,956 downwards.
TAACTCCATTTACATGTGTGTAGCTACCTCATAATGAACGCCCACTGGTTAGCTCAACATCGGGAGGAGGAGGAATCTCAGGTGGAACTCCTTATTCATTCTTGATCCCCTTATGAGGATAGGGGCCTCCAGAACTTCTAGAATGACGAGGAGACTCATATAGGACTCCAAAATGGCAAATCTAAACTTCATCGTCGAACATAAAAATGGGGAGCCCATGTTTCCATTTTATAGGAATATGGGAAGGTGGTTTGGAGAACAAAGATTAATAAAAAATAGTTGTCACATGAGTTTCTACCTATATACAGCCGTATCTATATTTTTAGAAAACAAAAAAGTTGTAGCCCCACCTATTTTCTGTCTCCACCAAAATGGTGGCACAATTTGGACACATATCGCCCGAGATATCGACAGATCACAAGACAACACTTTTGACTACGGGCAGATGTGGTATACTAGAAAGATTTGGGCGATTTGGCAACCAGATTTCCAAACTAGTCTTGGGTATCTTCAAATTAAATCTATCCCAATTAATTTTGGACTGGTCTACAAAATGTCAGCCCATTTGGATTCACAGTTCCAGAGTAGTTTGTAGATGAGTCCACTAATGTGCATGGATCTTGCGCAGTTTGGCCCATTTTTCATGGACATCATCATGGGGCTTCCAAATCATCTCCTCCTACAATGGAATCATAAAAAAGTAACATTTCCCTTTTTAACAGTGATATACAGAAAATAAATTATTCAAACATGGAATGTAACTTGTCATTATTTTTATAATTTTAAATATTAAACAATTTTAGCACAGTGGTGTAAAGGTGTAAATTACACAGTGAATCATGGTACGATCACACCCCCACACCAATACATTTTCACTCTTGGGAAAAGTCACATATCCATATAAAATGAGACATATATATTCCCAACAGCATAAAGATTTAACATTTGAGGAAATTTTAATTCATCATTCTAATGTGATCAATGCACGAACCACACTAAGGAGTTTTTCCTAGTGAAAATGTAAAATGTTTTACCATAAATCTTATCTCTATAAAATTAAAAGAGGTTCATAACACCAACATGAGAATGAAATTAAAAATTAAACCATTCCACTAACTCTCCATGAGTGTGTTTGAAAACCATTCCATGCTATTCTTTCCACATTCAATCCAATAAATATAGCTTATTTTAAAATTATTCATCATTAAATGAATTTTCACTGAACCTGCCCTACATCATCTGCAATCATATTTCAAGACCCACTCAATTAATCATTCCCATAAGTTGAACAAAAATCTCCTAACCTAGATAACCCAATATGTTGTAAATTTATCACTCCCCTAATTTATTTTTGTAGATGTTTCATTTGGAACAAATCTCACACTCATCTCTCAACCCTTGTTTGATCTCCTCACGACACTAATTAAAATAGTTATAACAAGATAAAAGGTTGAGGATGAGTGGTTTTTGTCCTGTTGAAGACAAAAACAATTTTTAGGGCATAAAATAGTTGGACAATAGGTACACACACATAGGTCAATCTATTACATTAATGAAACAGATCAGATAATGAACGAACATATGAAAATAACATTTAAAGCTGAAAAATATTAACATAACATATATTTATCATATAATAGGTAAGAAATACTCATAGTTTGTGGTTTGTTGAAAAAATGTATGGAGATATTAGTGACACAGTTTTTCAAAAAACTACTCACACAAGGGGCATCAATCATCTCAAATGTTTCACAGTGATAGAACAATTTATTTCATTGACAGAAAACCAATTCACTAAAAATCAATCCCTGATGATAAATTTATACAAATATTAATATTAACCATTATTTATGGTACATTAACTTCCCCCCCCCCCTTTATAGTCCCGAAATCATGGAACTTTGAAATTTTTTATGGGGGAAAATTGAACATCCAATAAAGAAGGTTAAAAAGAGAAGAAAGAAGAAAGACTGTGGAAAGCTTAATGAACTCAAATAGACGGTGAAAAGTGAAAATACCATAAAGAATTTGAAAAGGAGGAGAAAGAATGAAAAAAATGATGAAAATTTATATCTAACCCAGGAATGTATGCATCCCCCCACACCTAGAATGTGAAATGTATTCACTGTAATAATTGAGAAGGTGAGAAGGATAAAACCTGGTGTGTTTCACAAGTATGTTGCTTCTTGGACATGGAGTTCCTCTATTGGGAACTCCGAAAGGGCTTTGTAGAAGTGCTTCAGCCACGTCCCATTGACATTGAATGTTTTCTTGGTTTCTTCATTTTGATCTAGAACAAAACCAAATAGAGATACATTAGTAACAGTGTATGGGCCAAACCAGTGGGAACAAATCTTAACTGGATGAAACTTCATACATGTATTATAAAGGAGGACCTTCTTACCAAATGTATAGATGATGATAAAGGATGAGATGGTCGTGGGAAGCCTTGGTATGCTCGTTATAAATCTTGGAGTTCTCATATGCATCTCTCCCCATTTCCTCCAACTCCTGAATCTACAACTTCCTTTGAAAACCTGCACCATAAATATTATAATTGCATTGTTTTACCTCTATGTTTGACACATTAGAATAACCATTGTTCAATTTCAAAAATGAAAAACCTAGTCACTGATGATGATCCTAAGTAATCCAATCCTATAAACAATTTGGGTTCTCAAAAATTCCACAACTGTTTTGGAATCATCTGTCTTTGTGGCTCAAGCCTCTACACATTTTGACACATAATCAACTTCAATAAGAATGTACAGGTTTCCAAAGGAATTGGGAAATTTACACATATATTCAATGCCCCAAACATAAAAAATATCATGAATGTGAAATGTTTTTGTGGAATTTAATTTCTTTTAGAGACATTCCCCATTCATTGATAATAAAGACAAGATTTTAGAAAATCACGAGCATTACAAAAAAGTGTTTTCCAAAAATAGCTAGAATGAAGGACCTTGCGAGCAGTCCATTGGGGACCAAAGTGGCCTCGACAAGAAAGAGTGTGACAGAATCTAAGGACAGACTAAAACTCAATATCGGGAAGACAACGCCTATGGAATTGATCACTACAGGTGCGCCAACGGAAGGTGTCTTCCTAAATGTACCAATGAGACTCATGTTTTAGGTGACTGACTTGGTTTTTTCTGAAATCATTAAGAATGAAAGATGATACCAAATAATTTAAAATATCAGCATACCAAGGAATAACATATTGCACTCGGTAAAATTTCTCCTCGAGAAGCATTTCATTAATGAGAATATAAGGAGATGAGTAAATTTATGAGGATGGGAGGATCCTGCTGATATGGTCAGCCGGCACATTCTGTGCTCCTTTTTTTCTCTAATTTATTGGTTAAATTCTTGAAGGAAGAGCATCTCGCGAATGAGACATTGTTTTTCTTCAGGTTTCTTATGGAGATACCAGAGGGCTACATTGTCTAAGAACACAATGAATTTGGACCCCAAAAGGTATGACCAGAATTTTTCTAATGAAAACACAACGACAAGGAATTTTTTTTCAGTTGTGGGGTAGTTTTCTTGGTCAGGGTCCAAAGTACGTGAGGCATAGGCAATTTCATGTAGATCTCGATTGACCCTTTGTGACAAGACTCCCCTAACTGCATAATTAGAGGCGTCACACAAGAGATCAAATGGTAAATCCCACCAAGATTGATGGGTTACCGATGGTGACTTGAGACTCTATTTTAACTTATTAAATGCTTCCTAACATTCTTTATCAAAAACAAATTGTTTTTATTTTTTAATTAATCAGGAGAGGGGGATTCAAATTTTACTAATGTCACAAATGAAACGACGGTAAAATCTAGCATGACCTGGGATAGAACGCACATCAAATACATATTTGGGAAATGGTAGTGAAGAAATTCCATCCACTTTTGATTTATCTACTTGGATTCCATCCCAAAAAATGACATGCCTCTAAAATATACCTTATCGCACCATGAAATGGAATTTATCATAATTTAATACAATATACTTTTTAATAAAGTGATGTAGAAAAAAAGTGAGACTACACAAACATTCATCAAAATAAGATCCATAAACATTGAAATCATCTATGAATACTTCTGTGAAATTATCAAGGTAATATGAAAAATTACTAACCATGCATTGTTGGAAAGTACTTGTAGCATTGCATAGACCAAATGGCATCATTCTAAAGGAAAATGTGCCAAAGGGGAAAGTGATGGTTGTCTTTTCCTGATCCTCAGGGGAAATATGGATATGAAAGTATCCATAATACCCATCAAGGAAACAGTAGTGGGACTTACTCGATAGCCTCTCTAGAATTTGGTCAATGAATGGAAAAGGGAAATGTTCCTTCCTAGTGTGTTGGTTTAGTCGGCGATAGTCTATACAGACACGCCAACTATTCTGCACATGATTTGGAACCAATTCATTCTTTTCATTTTTGATTACTGTAAGGCCGATATTTTTAGGAACTACTTGAACAGGACTGGCCCATTGGCTATTAGAGATGGAGTAAATGATTCCAAATCCATTGATTTAGTTACCACATTTTTCACAACTTTAAGGAGGTTTGGTTTCAGTCGATTTTATGGCTGCTTCACTGGATTAGCCTCATCATTTAACAAAATATGATGTCTACAAATTTATGGGATAATACCAAGAATGTCTACAAGTGTCCATCAAAAATCATGTTTATACTCCCTCAAAAGGTCAAGCAGTCGCAATTCATGCTCAAGAGAGAGTGAACTATAAATGATGATGGGAAACTTGTTTCCATTCTCAAGATATGAATATTTTAAATCCAGAGGCAATTGCTTCAGTTCCAAAATCAGGTGGATTTTGGATTGATGGGAGTGTGTTTCAACATGATTGGTCACTGATCACATCGAACTACTTAATGGTATCACCCTCATATGTGTAATGTGATTTTATAAGCTTAGAAGTATCATCGAAGTTCATTGGATCATCGATGTTTAAGAAATTATCAATTAATAAACATTCACGAAACTTTTCTAGACCACTACAACAATCATTGAATGACTCATTTCCTAGAATTTCAATCAGTTAAGAAAACTCAGAAATGCAATCAGGGGAATGAAAAGTTGTTTTTTAGGGGTAGGGAGTAAACCAATTGAATTAACAGAGAGAGAGAGAGAGGAATGTTCTTCTGAGGGGTGCTTCATGGCATCAAGGATGTTGAAATGGACTATGTCACCACCAAACTCCCTAGATAATGTACCATTGTGAACATAAATTATGTTTTTGGACGTTTTCAAGAAGGGTATCCCCAATATAATTGGTGCATGTCCATTCATGTTATTTTCCTTTATTTTAATCACATAAAAGTCAGCTAGAAAATTTATATTTTAGACCGTCACAAGAACATCCTCTAACAAATAAGAGGGGTGTGTAGTACTCTGATTAGCCAGTTGAATACTAATTCCAGTTGGATTCAGTTTCCCAACCTGAAATGTAGAGTAAATGGAGTGGGGAATCACATTTATAGAAGCACCTAAATCAATAATAGCATTAGAAAAAGAATACTCCCCTTTGGTTCACCAAATTAGGAATGTTCAAGGATCACTGCACTTAGTTGGAAGTGATGTCTCTATTAATTATGAAACATTCCTCTCCAATATGACTTTCTCTTCACCTTGAAGATTCCTTCGGTGTGTACACATATACTTTATAAACTTGGTGTATCATGTCATTTTCTTCACAAAATCAACCAATGGGATGTTAACCTGTACTTTCTTGATAATTTCCAATTTTTTCTTATCAACTTCAGTTTCCTTTTGTTTTCATGGTTGGGTGGACCTTTGAAAAAATGGAAGAAGAATTGTTGGGATAGGTGACTCATCAATATACACACACTTTCCATTGTAAGGGCTTCTCTCAGGACAAAGTAATTCAAAATTTGGATCATTTCTAATGGTTTGGATAGAGGTTTCCTCATTAGGGGATGACTATAATAGAGGATTCATTTTAATTTCTAGTTGTTTTCCACTCCTAAGTGTGATGGCACTAACATTTATTTTTTCCCTAGGGTTAATTGCTAGTTGAGAGGGAAGTTTACCAGATCTCTGACTTTGAATTTCACCCATAGAGTTCGCTAATTGGCCTCATTGGGTTTTGAGGTCTTGTATAACTACCTAAGTGGTTTTTTGTAATTGAATATTGTTGGCAGCCATTTTCATTATCATATCTTCTAGGCTAGGCCTGGGTTTTGGAGGGGTTTGATGGAAAGGCCTTTGGGGTGGTTGATGATTTCTGGGTGGTGGTGGTGGATGAAAACCCTAACCTTCTTGGTTATATGGTTGATGATGCTGGTTCGAATACCCCATTTCTTGTAATATTGGTTGTCTTTCCACCCAGAGATGGATGAATAATATGGTTCTTTCCTAAAGGGTTGGTTATAGGGGCATCCTAGGAAGATTTTCTCACCACTCATAGAATTTTCTCTCAAGTGGGGGAACTGGTTAGAATAATGGGTGTTAGTAGAGAAGATTCCACAATGGATGGGAGGAGGACATTGAGATTTTCCTTGGGCTAGAGAATTTTGTCGTAGAAGGGTACTTACCTCCTCAATATTTTCTTCCACATTCTCCTCATGTTCAGTAATTTTTACCTCATGGACTCCTTGAACTGGTACGCTAGACCTTGTACTGAATTGTTTAGTGTTTGCTGCCATGTTCTCAATTAAGGTACATGCAGTAATTGGGGTCTTATCTACATGCACACCACTTGCAGCATCATCAATCGTTTTTCTATCAATAGGTATTAAAACTTCATAAAAATATTGTATTAAATGTTGGTCATTTATTTGGTGGTTTGGACAACTTGAACATAATCTTTTAAATCTTTCCAAATATTCATGAAGTCTTTACACTTGAGATTGTCTTATACCGCATATTTCCTTCCTTATTGTTGTAGTTCAAGGGGCAGGAAAATTTTTTTCATCAAAAAGGCATTTCATGTCTTCCCATATTCTTATTGGTGAATTAACATAGTACAACTAATCTTTTTCAGTATCCTATAAAGAAAATGGGAATGCTCTAAGCTTTACATGTTCTTCATCCACATTAGCAGGTTTTAATGTTGAAAAAATAGTATGAAATTATTTTAAGTACTTGGTGGATCTTTTCCAGGATGTCCATGGAATCTTGGTAATAGATGAATTAAACTAGATTTTAGTTCAAAATTGTGTGCCTCACCATGTAACTGAATGTATGTGGAATGAATATCAACATCAGGTGAAGTTAGTTTTTTTAGTGTTATACTATTGTCATCCATGTTATAAAAGTTAATTTCAGTTTTAATTTGGGTTTCTAAAGATGAAGAATAAGGGTCAATATGAGTTTTTATATTTTGTGTGTCCTCCTTCAAAGGCTCTTCTTGTGTATCTCAGGGTTGTTGATGTAGGATCCTCTCTGGTTCGGGTTTGAAAGGTTGTAAGTCTCCCAGAGGAGAACGCTTCTTACACCAAACCTATTCAACAAATAGGTCATAAAAAAGTTACTGAAAAGGTTTAAGATAAAACAAATAAACATTCTCAAAAATTACAAAAACCATATCAAAAACATTCAGTAAAAACCAAATCACTCCTCAACAACGGTGCCAAAATTTGACCGCATTGTCGTGATGTGGAAAATTGATTTTTATTTTGAGGTTTATTTATATTCTAGGGTATACACTAGGTAATCTCTCAAGGAGTGTTAGTGGGTTTAGAATATGCGTTTTTAATATTAAGTACTTAAATAGGGGTGGTTTTGAAAACAGTTTTAGGATGAAATGACGTAATTAATGATTTTAATAGTTGGAAAGAAATGGTGGTGTTAATTAATTATGATATAAAATGGGTTCATTTTGAGTTCACTACATTAATTTAAAGCTCATTTTTCTTGGATATTAATTATGGTTTGATGTAATTCATTGGTTGAAATCAATCGGAATCCAGATTACTTTCCAAGCTCTTATATCAATGCATGTTGTGCCAAACCATGACATAAAAATCATATAGAAAAGGTCCATATCACATTAATGGTATAAAATCTTCCAAAAAGAATTAAAATATCAAATAATTCGGGAAGAAAATGATTATTTTGATGTCCAATCGGAACAACTCAAGTCACACACTCAAAACTTTGCACCGATCGGTTAAAAGTAAAGAGCATTTAATTCAGTTAAACAAAAAAAGTTAAATCAATGTAAGAAACTTATAAATGAAATGTTTTCAAACCCAAAATCATTCAAACCAATATTATTACAAGTTCTGGAACTCTCTTTACATGTGTCTAGCTCCCTCATAATGAATTCCCACCATTTAGCTCAACATCGGGTGGAGGAGGAAACTCGAGTGGAAATCTTTTTTCATTATTGACCCATCTATGAGGATAGGGGAATTTATAACTTATATAATGAGGAGGATACTCCTATATTTCTCTAAAATGGCATAGCTTCACTTCTTGGAATAACTAAAAAATGGGGAGTCCAAGGTTCCATTTTATCGGAAAATGGGAAGGTGGTTTTGAGAACATAGATTTCATAAAACCAATTTCCACATGAGTTACGACCGCAAGAAAGCCTTATCTCGATTTGGAGAAAATAAAAATCATTTATCCCCACATCTTGGATTTATCTTCCGAATGTTTGGCACAATTTTGAAACCTATATCCTGAGATATAGACAGACCACTACACACCACTTTTGACTTCATGCAGATGTGGTGTGCTAGACCGATCAGGTTATTTGGGAAACCAGATTGCTGAATGTGTATTTTGTTTCTGCATATGAAATGTTTCACAATGAATTTTGGACTGGTCTAGAAAATTTCAGCACATTTGGATGCACGGTTCAAGAGAAGTGCATGGATGAGTCCACTAGTGTGCATGAATCTTGTGGAGTTTGGCCCATTTTTCATGGACATCATCATTGGCCCTCCAAATTACATCCTCCTACAATGTAATCATTAAAACAAGTAACATTTCCTTTTTTAACAGTGATAAAAAAAAATAAATTATTGAAAAAAGGAATGTTACTTGTCATTATTTTTATAATTTTCAATATAAAACAATTTTAGCACAGTGGTGTAAAGGTGAAAATTAAAAAGTGAATTGTGGTATGACCAACTCTCTTTGTGATCTATGATTGAAATCATTATTTGTGGTTATTAGTATTTGCAATTCTGAGAGATCTTTTGGGGTCTCGGTGTGACTTTTGATTATTTTTATACCCACCCATGCACATGCATTGCCCGCACATTTTTGGGTCTTGTGCAGATGAAGGGAAGCTGGACTGAGACTCGTGGAGCTAGAACATTAAGGTGTACGGAGTTGATCGGTTGATGTGGAGGTCCGTAGTGACAAAATGTTCCTACCCATATAGTAAGATCATTAGTGAATGACCAAAGGAGATGTTTTCACTATTTAATGTATATCTATTTTAGGTGGGATTTTATATTGGCCGTTTTACTTTCAGTACATACTTTTACACACAGTGGTGGTTTTTAGAGGTAGTTGTAACTTTTTTCTTCCATTGTGTTTTACGTTTATGCAGTTTTACATGTCTATGTGGGTTTAGGTTTTGATGCAACACCTTCCTATTTTATGGATATGCCTTTCTGGTGCAAGTCGTCAACCCCTAACATATGGAATGTAGACATGGGGTAGTCACAGCACGGGCCCCGGGGGATGGGTCATGACAATGTTGTATAAAAGTAGTCGGTTCTACCAAAATAACTAAGAGTCGTTATTTTCAATATATAAATAGTGTTATGTGACTCAATTTTGGGTTACAGTTTAGGGATTCTAGTGTTGGTGTAGTGGACAACGTATCCATACACCATGACCCTAAATTCTTTTTTCTGACTCGTTATATGAAAACAATAAATGCATGTGTTTTGAAAATATGGTTTTTTATTGATCTCTTTGAGTTAGCTCAGTAGGTATATATTCTTGATTGGGGCACATATATTTGTTTTAGGATACAACCACATATGAATCCATCCTGGATTTCATAGAGAGATCACGATGATGGCCGACAGAGTAATGAGGTGTCGGTGTAGGGCCCACTTATAGTGATAGCACCTTTGTGTGGTGTACCAGTAGCCCCACCACCCATAAGGAAACAGTTTCCACCATCCCCACTAGCATAACGTGCACGCTGACTGAGTGTGTTTCATGTGTTACAAAAACAGAGTTCTCTGAGGTTTCGAGGCGAGACAAACCCACGGGTGGCTGAGGACTGGTTGGAGGATGTGGCATGAGTTATTCTCTTGGATGAGACACCAGTTTACCAGATGGTGATCCTAGCTAATAGCCTCTTTCAGGGAATAATAGGAAGGTGGTATTTCATGACGCTCCAGACACATGAGGAGGTGACACTCTCATGGTTGGACATTTAGAGCCTCTTTAGGGTGTGTTCTTACTAGCGAATCTATGCTTCATACATATTGAAGAGCCACTTAATTTACAGTAGGGCCGACAGACAGTATCCGAGTACTCGGTGAGATTCAATGACCTCACTCGCTACTCCAATAACATGGTACAAGCCCCTTTATTCAGGACATAGAACATTTATTAGGGTCTCCTGCATGAGATCTATGTATCGATGATATAGCTCAATATCATGATGCAGGCTAGAGTTCTTGAGTGAGCACTGTTGGTGGAGATATTTCAAACTGAGCAGTCATCGATAAAGAGAGGCACCACTAGATGATAGGTAGCCAAGTAATCTTCAGCAAGAAGTCAGCAGATTACGCATAGGTCCAAGAAGACCAGGCCTTCCAGAGGGAGACCCCGGGATGTAGGGTTGGAAGTGTAGAGCTCACAAGATAGAGGGGGTCAGTAGAGGAGTAGATTGTGCTACACATGTGGTGGGTAGAGTCACATGGTTCATGACTTCCAGACCTACCACATCGACGATCAAAATATGGTAGTGTGACCTCTGAGTCAGAGATATAGATTTAAGCAATTAGGTTCATGGGGCTGCGTATGTGGAAGAGAAGGTAGTTGAGAAGCAGGTGTTGGGAGGCAATTTGAGTTTCTACAGCCACCACCTCCAGGAGGTCCACCCCGACAACTAGTACCAGTGGACATGTACTTTCTCAGCTTCAGGTAGCTGAGGCCTATGATCACGAGCCTCTAGATATGACTTGAGTTACGATCTTTGTCTACTCCACCATAGATTCAGTACTTATAGAAACAGTTTCTAGTCACTATTTCATTACCATGAATCTCATTTAGAGCTCAGAGATTCAGATGGAGTTGTTGGCTCGATAATTATGTTTAGTGACTACTAAGAAAGAGGATTGGACCATTAGGCACTAGTTTTAGTAGTGTGAGCTTACTCTAGTAGACAAGAGATTTAGCTGTGTTCTTCTACTAGCAGTGTTGAGGCCTTATGAGATCATCTAGGGTATGGACTGGCTATCTATCGTCCATGATCATATCAAATGGTTTAGGCCAAATGTGTGGTGTGACCACAGGGATGAGACCACGTTTTCCATCACTAGTGAGAACGTATCCCTTACAGCTAAGAATGGAATATCTAGGTGGAGGGTGTAGCTGATCCCACATTAGTTGTCTAGCATTACCCTCAGAGAAGTTAATGAAAGGAGTCCGAGTTATCTTGTAGTGGTTGACCAGTATGTTGATGTCTTCTCAAAAACTGTTCTAGGACAACCTTCTTATAGAGAGGTAGACATATACATCGAATTGTACCCCGATATAGCACTGATATCTACAACAACATATCAGATGGCTCCTAAAGAGATTCAAGAGTTGAGGGTACAACTAGAGGACTTTTAGGGTAAGGGGATCGTAAGGCCTGGTGTTTCTCCATGGTCAGGGACAATTTTCTTTGCCAAGAAGGAAGACGGGAGTTTGAGGCTTTGTGTGGACTACCTCCCCCAAAACCAGGTGACCATGAAGACCAAGTGTCCACTCTTGAGGACTGATGATCACATCAATCAGCGGAAGAGTGATTGATGGTTTTCAAAGATAGACATCAGATTAGGATATCATCAGCTCAGGGTGCGAGATGAGGATTTTCCAAAGACAACCTTTAGATGTCGGTATGGAAACTTAGAGTTCTTGGTGATCCCTTTCGGTGTGAACAATGCCCTAGAAGTGTTCATGGGACTCATGAACATGATCTTATAGACTTACCTTGAAAGATCCTTTTTAGTCTTCAATGACAACATCTTCATATACTTAGTGTCGATGGAGGATCACTCAACACATCTGCGGATAGTTCTGGATACACTCTAGGATCACCAACTCTATGGAAATCTCTCGAAGTGCCAATTATAGATATATGTGGTACAATTTATGGAACACATTATCTCAGAGGACGGAGTTACAGTGCATTCTGTGATGATAGAGGCAATGTTTTTTGGGATTCACCAAGGTGTGTGATTAAGGTGTGGAGTTTCATGGGATTGGCAGGTTACTACAAGAGATTAATACCTTACTGTTCTAGAGTCTCAACACCCATGTTATCTTTGAAAAAGAAGAGATAACCATTCTTGTGGACATAGAGATTCTAGCAGAGTTTCTAGGAGCTGAGTTGGAGATTGATGAGTGATCCCATATTGAGGCTACCAGATGAGGGAATTGGTTATGTAGTCTACGGCGATGCATCTGTGAAGATACTAGGATGTTTCCTAATCTAGGAGAGAGTAGTGATCACCTAATTCTCATGAAAACTATGGCAGAATGAGCCGACCTATGCTACCCATGACCTGGAGTAAGTAGTAGTGGTCTTTGACATGAAGATGTGGCAGCACTACTTGATGGGTGAACGATTTACTGTTTACTTCGATCACAAGTGTCTTAGATATATCGTCTCACTAAAGGACCGGAACATGAGAAAATGACGATGGATGGAGTTCCCCCCGGACTATGACTTTAAAATAGTCTACCCTCTTGGGAAGGGGAATGTAGTAGAAGACACACTCAGTAGAAGGTATGTTCTACAGTTGTTGTATGAGGAAACATAGCAGTTAGACATTTTGCTGATATCTTTCGTGGATAGTGATATAGAATCATACCTCTAGTCTATGATTGTCACTCTCTCACTTCATTAGAGTGTTTGGGATGCCCAACTTGGAGATGTGGACTATGAGACTTGAAGTGCTCAGATATCCTAAGTACATGCTCCAGAAATATTTTCTGAAGGTATGGAGCACGTAATCCTTTTTTGAGGAAGCACCATGGTATGAGTGAGACTATGGGAGGAGGTGTGGAGGATGTTCCACACATCCACATTAAAAATACATCTTGATTTGGAGAATAAGTAATGGGACCTCCAGTGCAAGTACTGGTGGCCAGGAATGAAGAAAGCAGTGCCAGAGTTGGTTTCACAATTCCTCACTTGTTAGCTAGTGAAGGTCGAGCACTATGTTCCAGCAGTATTGACTCGGCCACTTGAGGTTTTTGAAAGGAAGTGGGATGGTATCTCTATAAACTTCTTTACAAGGCTACCACGTATACCCAATGACCATGATTCTATCTGGGTGATTATTGATTGACTCAACATGTCGGCCCACATCGTACCCATTCGAGAGCAGAGATCGGTAGATATCTTGGGATTTCTCTACGTACAACAGATTGTACGACATCACAGTGTACCATCCATTATCATCTCAAATCATGATGTTAGTTTTACATCCTGTTTGTGGAAAGGATTATAGGAGGCCTTTGAGACTCATTTACGCATGAGCACTGCCTTTCATCTTTAGATAGATGGTCATACAGAGTGGACTATACATATGATTCAGGACAAACATCGTGTTTGCATCCTTGATTTTTTCTATAGTTGGGAGGAACACCTACCCCTAGTGGAATTCATTTTAAATAATAGTTATCACTCCACCATCAGCATGGCACCATTTGAGGCCTTATACAAGAGACTATGAAGATCCCCTCAGTGCTGGATTCTCACAGGGCAGTCAGCACTTATGGGTCTAGAGTTCATATGGGCTACCACTGAGAAGGTGCAGATCATCCTGGAATGGATAAAGACTGCACAAATCTGGAAGAAGTCTTATACTGACAGGAGACATATACCCTTGGAGTTTGAGGAGGGAGTCCATGTCTTCCTATAGGTCTCACTCTGACGAGGATTCGAAATATATTTCTAGAGAGGCAAGCTATCTCTAAGGTTCATGAAACATTTTAAGATCCTCCTCATTGTAGGCAAAGTGGCGTACCGCCTAGCACTTCCCCCACAGATGAATCAGTTACATAATGTTTTCCTTGTTTCGTAGTTAAGTAGATGTGTGCATAATCCATCACACATTATTGACCGGCGCAATCTTGACATTGATGATGGGGAAATTTTCAAGAATCTCCCAATGGGGATAGAGGATCGACAAGAGTGGTTTCATTCATGGACTGTCGATCCTTCTGGTGTGAGTTTGGTGGTAGCACAGGAACCTCCAAGAGTGCACAAGGGAGACGGAGGCTCAGATACATGATCAGTACCCCCATTTGTTTCCCTAGATTTTGTTGAAGCTTTTGGGGAAGCAAATACCTAAGGTGGAGTAAATTTAAAGAGTATAAATTCTATTTATGTTTTTTAATTACATGGAATTTTTACGAGCCTGCAAAAATTGATGGCACATGATTTTGAGGCCCAGAGTGCCTGAAATGAATTTTTGACCCTTTTTTATTGTATGTTTAGTAAATGGTAAAGTATTAATTTCTTAATTTTAAATTGGTGTTCATATTAAAAATTTTACAGCATGGTTGAATTCACTTTGCTGATATTCTATTAAAGGAATCATAACATTTTTCATAAACATTCAGACGAAAAAGTTATTTATTGAACTTTACAAAAAAATAATAAATGATATCGATGAGTTATTTTATTTATTTCTTTGTAATCGATGAGCTATGGTGGTGGGGACACTGGGTTGTTAGACCATTTAATGGACTGCTACAATTTCATTTGTAACCACAATGTTGGGAGATTAATGGGTTCATTAAATAAACTCATTAATGAACAACATTAATTTTGAGACAAGTTAAACTCTCCTTTCCCTCTATTTAATAAATGATTGGGCATTGGTTCTGGGAGAGATATGAAAGGAGGATCTGACGAAACACTAACGACATTCTAGTCCAACGAAGAATGGATATCGACAAACGACCATTGGAGGAATCAATAGGCGACAACGAATGACGAAAAACACTTTCAGACACAGACTTGTTGAGTCAAACGTTATATGACTTTTATGAATTGTTTTGAAAATCAAAAATGTATTCATACATGCATATCATACTGACCATGCTTTTCGTACTAACCATGTTTATCGTACTAACTATGTTTACTGTACTGACTATGTTTATTGTACTGACTCTATCAATCGTACTGACACTGTCAAATGTACTGACTCTATCAATCGTACTGACTCTATCAATCGTATTGTCTCATTAAATCATACTATCTTTTGGGAATCATACTCACTTTGTATCATATCAATACATTACACTAAGTAATACTAATAATACTCATATTTTACATCTATATCTTGCATGTTTTTATCCTTTATCAACACATGTAAATTGTACACTTGTTTATCATCTTAATATATCTTTTTATTAACCAAAATGATGTCGTGGATTTAGTTATAAACTAATAAAAATGATGTCGTGTTTTCTGTTTCAATATGACCGTTATAATTCCAGGTGTCCAAGCCCCTATGAGTTTTCCAGAGAAATGTGACCGTTGGAGGAAATATGACCATTGGAGGAAAAAAGACCATCGGAACCTAAGGCCTATAAATAGGAGGTCATTTGAAGTTGAGAAATGGACTGAAAGACTTTGATCATTTTTTGCTTCTATCATGTTTTAGAGAGAGACGCTATGACTTATCTCTTTATTTTTGTGAAATCCATGATATTACAAAATGTGAATGACTCATACTTAGTTTTTGTATTTCAATAAGTGCTTTAATCTACGTTGTGAGAATGATAATGTGATAACGATTGAGGATTTCTGAGTATAGGAATATTGTGGTAACGATCACCGTATCGAGGGATTTCAAGCACTTGAAAGACAGAGGTGCTGATTACCTTCAAAATCGAGGGCTTGCGGGGATAGAAAGACAGACATTCCAATCATCGTATCGAGGGCTTGCGGGGATAAAAAGACAGACATACTGATCATCATATCAAGGGCTTACAAAGGTGGTTGTAAGACAGACCTCTTATCCAAGGTGAAAGGATTACCCTTCTCTTTTGGTCAATAGAATTGTAATACTTTTACATTTCTGCTGCTGTTTTAGAAAGGGAATTGTATTGTTTCCTTTCTTCTTTCCATATTTAGTTGTAATTGTTTAAATTATAATCATACTATTACATATTGTATCGATCGATTCTATACGCTTTATGGTATAATCCTTCACTATTGTATTACACATATTATTGTATTCATCTTGAATACAATTTCTTTAATTTTATTATAGTATTCATCATATCATACCATTATATTCAATACAATTGTGGTTTTTTTTGTGAATTGTATTAGTTTAATATCATTTAAACTAATTTATTAAGTGTTTAAACTCAATTTTTTTAAACCTACAATTCACCATCCCCCCTCTTATATTATTCCATATAATATACATATACATCTATATATTGATCCATCAATTGGTATCAAAGGAGGTTTCCGATGTTTTATATTACTATCTCTATTTCTCTCAAATTTATGTTTCAACTATTTACTGCACTAACGTATGGAGTGGAAAATATTTTGTTCTATTAGATGAGAGGAATAAATATTGGATCAATTGACAATATAAATCCTACTAGACCACTTATCTTTTATGGGAATAACTATGAGTACTGGAGAGAATTAATGAAGACATTTGTTATCAATACTGGTGTGGAAAATTTTATTATGCTTACTGGAGGTTACAAAATTACTAACAAATAAGTCAGTACTTTCACCAACCAAGAGAAGAAAGAATATCATCTGAATTACAAGGTACGCAATACTTTTCTATGTTCTATGACCAGGAATATATACAACTCGATATCATCTTGTGAAGAAGCCAACAATATTTGGAATAAATTGGAAGTCACACATTTTGGTACATCGAAGATTATAGAAAAAAGAAGAGCAATTCTTCAAGCATAGTATCATGGTTTTCTTTTTCCTTATGGAGAGCCAGTATGTAATATGCAACAATGATTTATGACAATTGTCAACATCTTACAATCTATGGGAGAAAAAGGTCTTGATGACGAAGCCCTTTCTGACAAAATTATTGATATAATTCCAAAAAAATGAGAGTCAAAAGGAAATCCATTGATGAAAACAAAAAAGTATCCCAAATCACTCCTGATGAACTCTTGGAAACTCTTCTATAGCACGAGACAAGAATGAGGAGAGATTCTAATTTCAATAAGAAGAAAAACTGATATTTAAGTGTATCTTTTACTACAATATCTACTGTTAAAACACTTGAAAGGATAACAAAATATGAATCCAAGAAAGATGTTATGTCATAATCAAGTGATAGTGATCACTCAGATAATGAGTTAGCCAATCTTTCTCGAATGATGAACAAGATTGTTGGAATTAAATACTTCCAATATAGATTCAAAAATAAATATAGAAAGGATAAGAAAGATTTGGAGGTAACTTGAAAAGATTGTATGAAAGTAGGTTATATAACACATGATTGAACTTTACTAATGAGAAATGTAATTCCGCGACCCCTACTACCCAGAGTCGGTGCATTACTTCGTAACATTGGCATGATCACAAAAGATCAAGTCTCGAAAGACAGATTAGTTTAGTAGCCTTGGAAACACTAGATACATTCATAAGTCTTACATTACATCATAAAGTGAAAAACTAATAATAAAGTCTTCATAGTCCACACTCATATCCTCTTCTGACTATCCCTGCAGGTCATTCCTAAAATACTTCTTCACATCCTGGAAAATATTAAAACATTGAAATGGGTGAGCTTAGATGCTCAGTAAGGATAACAATATTGCAGAAGCTTTCATAAATAATCATTAAAAATTAAGTCAATGTATAAATAAAACAAAAGCCTTTTAAACATGAACTTCAAAATAATATGGCGAAAGTAAAATGAGATAATTCCATTCACTTCTTCACATGGATATTCTACTGGCCGAATAATCACATGAAATATCAATAACCACTTTCATAATGAGGGAATGTATAATGCCATACATTCTGAAACATTTTGTCAAAGCCTCGGCCAAGACGTCTAAAATGATTAAGGCCTCGGCCAAAACCATAAATCAAATTGGGAAAGGGCCTCGACCAATTCCACGTCTAGTTGTCTAATGAGACCTACCGATGCATCGAGGAGCTATAGCGGGCTCCACCCGTCACTTATTAAGTCCAATACATTCCTCATATGAATAGGTTTAAACATATCATAAACCATAACATAATCATATCACATAAAACATGCATAAAGGAAACATAACATTTCCACATTTCAATCACAAGATATCAATACAACACATTGTTATAATAAAAACGCTTTAAAAACCATTTTCAATACCAAAATAAAAGAAACTTAAAACTTTGTATTTATTTTTCATTAAAAAAATGATGGCTTGTAGAGGAAGCCGAGACTCAAATAATGGTCACGGCAGCGGAGAATTCGTTGTCGCTGCATAAGTACGGAAATAAAAACATTACCTTTTGTCATTTAGCAAAACTCTTCGTATAAAAAAGATTCCTTTTGAATAAACATAAAAGTCAAAGGGGTTTATACACCGTATAAAAGAATGTTGTGTATAAAACCAAATATGCCTCAATGAAAGGGATTGAGACGAAGTCCTTAAAAAGATCATTTTTTTAAATAAAGAACATATATAATGTGTATTCACTATAATTACACATAAATAATGTAAAAATACAAGATATGACATAATAATATCATGACATAATTTGAAAGTAGGAGATTAACCCAAAGAATGGAAATTGGGTTAAAAATTTACTTACCTTGTGTCCGACTTGATCAAACCGTTCTTTAACCTCCTGAATAATAAACTAGAGTTAATATATACCTTATTAAGAACCATTTTCAATTTCATTATCCTTTTTATTTCACTTATTACAATGTTATGAACGTTATGTAATTATTTAAGTTAATAACGGTCGTTTTGTCGATCTTTGGTACTTGTGTCAACAATAAACTTCTTATAATTTCAAGTTATTCATGTGGTGAAATATCCATTATATCCAGAATTATATTCATGATGTAGATATCATATATATCATATATATCTAGTATATACATTCATTCTTAATATTACGTAACATTTAGAGGTAAGAAATGAAATGCACCGTTCATGGAGACGGTAACCGTACGTACGCATGAACACTACTTTCATTTCTATTTCGTATTTAATGTAATGAAATCATAATGATATAAATGTATAATATAATTCCAGTATAATATAGAATATAATAACATTTACTCTATCAATTATACATCCCACATATGGCATTAACGATTCAAATCACTTTGAGGGGGCGATAGTCCGGACTTCCTAAAATGAAATTATCGCGTTTACCCATAATGGAAATAATAAATTATGCCATAAATGAGAAATACAGAAGCATAAGTAAAACATAAATATATTATATATCATATGTAAATATAGTGACATATTAATGTCCACCTTTGAAGGTGTTATATGAGTGTTGAACAATCATCGTTTCGTGAGGCAGAAATTCGCCATCCACAGAAACCGTATGTTCTTTAACCATTATATGTAGGTGTGTGTAAGTGTAGCTCGAATCCTTATTATATCAACATCCTAGTATATTTAGGATACTGGTTTTGTTACAAAATAAATTAATAAAAAGAGTTTATGGGGTTGGAGAAGAAAAATAAAACTAAATAACATAAGAGAAGACATTACCTTTAAATCGGGTAACTCTTTTGATTGGAGCCAAAGGCTTCCTTGGGAAGATTTCATCCCAAAGGGAGGCTTCTATGAGTAAGAGGGGGAAGTTGGGAGAGTATTTGGGCATAGGTTGGCCGAGCCAAATGGCTTGAAAGTGTGAATGAGGTGGGAGAGCTGGGGGCCTTTTATAAGTGGAGAGGAGGGGCACTCTTGGAAAGTAAAGAAAAGTCACCTTATTATAAAATGAGTTTCGGATTTTAGAGGTCCCACACTTATATAATTCGAGGATAAGATGATAAGGGTTAGAAATATACTCATCCAATAGGAGTTTGACAAGTGTACGCTTTGGATTTTACATTATCTTTCCATTTTATTTAAATCATTAAATAATGAGGTCATCGCTGCATCATCATGATGTCATAACTAATTTAATTTATTTAATGTCTAAAAATTATAAAATAAATACTATGATGTAAGAAATCTTTTTATCTTTCTAATAAATATTTATAATCAAAATTTGTACTTGTGTAACCCCACTTAAAAACTGTTTTAGTAAAACAACTCATGTTTGTGTCAATTTAATTTTAACATTAAATATATATATATATATATATTAATGTCATTTTCCAACCAAAGTGGCTCCATGGGGTCCCCAAGTTGACCCATGGGTTGTCTTGGTCGGCCATGACTCATCCAATAGGAGTAGGACAAGTGTCAAGCTCATCTCATATTATTAAAACATTATTTTTACCTTAAACTACACTAATTACCTCTAATCGCGATTAAGAACATAAAAGTTACTATTCACCAAAAATTATTTTAATGTCATTGAACCACATTTTACTTCTTAATGACAACCATGTATGTTGGATTTTTGAATTTCAAATCACAGAAGTGGTAATATTTCATTTAAACGAAAAATCAGTTATTTAACTACCACTTAGTGGTTTCACTATTCATCAAAAATTGAAGTTTTTCAGAACAATGCCAAAATTTCACCCTAATATATAATTGATATTCCGTATCCAAAAATGATGTCTATTTTACAAAATTCCAAACATATAAGTTGCATTAATTAATTTTATAATTAATTCCCACTGTCACAACAAATAGCGTGTTTTAAGAAACAATTTATATCAAAAGATTGGCAATTGTTTATGTCAAATTTCAGTGTTAAATTAATTCTAATGACCACCATTGGATAAAATGGTAAAAATATATTCTAATTATACTTTAAAACCACTAAATATTATAATTTATCACTATAAATTATTTTGATTAAAAAAGTTGTTTTTAAGTATTTTTCACTATACATAAAAATTAGAAGTTCTCAGAAAAATACCAAAAATTCAACATAGGATAATTTCGATATTCCGAATCCAAAAATGAATTCTAATTTGAAATATAAAATTTCTATAATTTTAAAAAATGGTTATAACTATTCTTAACGGCTACTTTGATTAGTCGCGGTGTTTAAGAACTCGAAGTTGCGTACAATGCAAGCTATTGCATTATTGAATGAGAAGCGTATCATGGAAGCTCGGGGTGTTATATTCTCCCCTCCTTCAATAAATTGAGTCCTCTCAATTTGAAAATTTTCTTTGAAAGTAAAAGGTTGAAAATAGAAAATAGCTTTGTGGAAAACCCACATCGGAAATAAGTTTAATAAATATATAACATTAAAAGAAAGCAAGATAAGTACAAAGGTCACCCGATATAGCCCATTCTAGGATTCTATGAAAATATGGATATGGAGGAGAAACAAACCATCAAGGTCTGATGGAGAGTTATAGAAAACAGGATTAGGAGAAAGTTTAACTACAAGAAAATCACAAACTTGTGATTGGTTAAACGGCCATTGAATCCACAGTTGGAAAAGTTAACTGACAACATTTTTGTTTTATGTTACCTTTTATAATGTTGAGGAATTTATTTATGAGATTTACTAAGAACGTAAGGGAATATACATACTTGTTATGTATACTTTCATTCGTTAATAAATTTTTACCACAAACCCAACTTTTACTCCAAATGGTAACGGAACTCAAAAATATTCTATTTATCCTAATTGTATAAGGTTCCAAATGTTAACACATACCATTTAGATTAGTAAAATTATTTTGTAATAACCAGGGACTTCCTGTAGGCTAGTGGTAGGAAATAAAGGCCTGTCGCACGTTGATTGTGGGTTCGATTCCTGCAGCTTTGTCCGACGCGACGGGTTATGCCCCACCCTGCATGTTGTCCTTTTCCTAAAACTATAGTATTATAATATTCAAAAATAATCTTCATAAATTTTTTAACCTTAAACAATACTATCCAAAGATCAACTTAATCCACTCCAACCTTTATAGTTATCCAAAATACCTCTATCCAGACTTTCTCTAAAAGGTCTCTTAATTCCAAAATCAATTTATCAGATTTCCCAAACAAAGTAAAGTTTCTCTTATTATCACGTACTAAAAATATAATTACCTTCATCATATTAAAACCTTACTGAAATCAACAAGTACTGTAGTACAATACTTATATATATATCACATTATTCTAATAACCAGAATATAATCCATGAGTCCAAAATCACCATTACATTTGTTATTCTGCTTCAACTGTAGTAACAACATAAGATTGTCCTTGATCCCTTGGCCTTATCTGAGGTAAGTTTCCCTGACGCTTAGGACATTAATTTGCATAATGACTCATTTCTCTACAATTGTAGAATTCAACTTTGATAGCCTCTTTCTTTCCCTTACAATCACGATCCTGGTGACCCTTTTCTCCACATTTATAACAAACTCCCATTCCTTTTAGGCAAGTACCAGGGTGATTCTTCCCACAATTATCACATAATGGAAAATCCTTCTTTCCCTTTTTCCCTTTATCTGTCTCTTGTTCCACCGTTCTCTTCTTCTCTTGCTTTACTTTGTTGTCATAAGACTTAGAGAATTATTTTTCTGTCTTGATAGCACACGAGACAATATCTTCGTATGATGAGAAGTATAGTGATACTAAAGCCTGATGGACAAATGGTTTTAACCCATCAAAGAAATGATCGATCTTACTCCTTGGGTTATGTATATAATCTGCAGCATGCCTCGCTAACCTTGTAAAGTTGGCCTCATACTTTGCGACATTCTCATCCTCTTTTTGTCTCAGACTCAAAAATTGTCTTTCCATATCTGCTCGATGGTCACGAGGATAGTATTTTTCTAGGAAAAGCCCTTTGAACTCCCTCCATTACATATTCGATATGTCATCATCTTCCTTTGTGTTTTGAATAAATGACCACCATTGATCAGCATCTCCAGTGAGGCGGTAAACTGCCATGATAACCTTTTCCCTTTCACTACTCCCCAAGGCGTGGAATATTTTCTCTATGGAGTTTATCCATTGCTCAGCTACTAATAAATTTGTACCCCCATTAAATGTTGGTGGTTGTTGCCTCATGAAGCGGTCTAACATTGATCCTCCACGTTACGGATTAGGGTGCTCCATATGAGTAAGGTTATTATTCATAACCTGAGTGAGTTGTCCTAGTATGGTAATAAGTTGATCAGCACTAGTTGTATCTCCAGATCCACAATAATTATCTTGAGCAGGAGGGAAATCCCTACACGGAGTGCGTGCATTGATACAGTTTCCATTCCTTCCACTAGGCGCCATTTCTAAACAATGGCATAAACTAGATTAGTTTATGAATCAAAATACATAATTCTGTACTTGTAAAATACTTAACATAAATTGAACTATTTATGGATATAATACATAATCATAAAAAGGTTTTCATTGAGGAAGTATATACTCATAACCGTTTATAGTGGTTTGTAAAGAAAACGAGAATTATCTTTAGCATATCCCCCGGGAGTGTCGTAACCAAGAGTGCAGCAAGGCCCGTTGTCGTGCACCAGTTCCCGTTCGAGTCTAGCTCAAAGCGGTGTTTTCGGGTTTTACCCCTAGGTACATTTGTGTCAAAGCCGCCTCTACCTTCTCGTATCCAGACAGGGATGTATTTCTCGGAAAACTCACAAAATCTCTATAATACCAAAATTTTAGGAAGTTCGTCTATACTAATCCTCAATGTCTATCTTCGGGCTATGTGCTCTAATCAGAGTTTATCTAAATATAGCTTCCAAGGTTAGTACTAAACTTCCTCTGATACCAACTGTAACACCCCGACCCCTGCTACCCAGAGTCGGTGAATTAATTCGTAACATTGGCATGATCACAAAAGATCAATTCTCGAAAGACCGATTAGTTTAGTAGCCTTGGAAACACTAGATACATTCATAAGTCTTACATTACATCATAAAGTGAAAGACTAATAACAAAGTCTTCATAGTCCACACTCATATCCTCTTCTGACAATCCCTGCAGGTCATTCCTAAAATACTTATTCACATCCTGGAAAATATTAAAACATTGAAAGGGGTGACCTCATATGCTCAGTAAGGATAACAATATTGCGGAAGCATTCATAAATAATCATTAACAATTAAGGCAATGTATAAATAAAACAAAATCCTTTTAAACATGAAATTCAACATAATATGGCGAAATTAAAATGAGATAATTCCATTCACTTCTTCACATGGATATTCTACTGGTAAAATAATCACATGCAATATCAATAACCACTTTCATAATGAGGGAATGTATAATGCCAGACATTCTGAAACATTTTGTCAAAGCCTCGGCCAAGACGTCTAAAATGATTAAGTCCTCGACCAAAAACATAAATCAAATTGGGAAAGGGCCTCGGCCAATTCCACGTCTAGTTGTCTAATGAGACCTACCGATGCATCGAAGAGCTATAGCGGGCTCCACCTGTCACTTATTAAGTCCAATACATTCCTCATATGAATAGGTTTAAACATATCATAAACCATAACATAATCGTATCACATAAAACATGCATAAAGGAAACATAACATTTCCACATTTCAATCACAAGATATCAATACAACACATTGTTATGATAAAAACGCTTTCAAAACCATTTTCAATACCAAAATAAAAGAAAGTTAAAACTTTGTATTTATTTTTCATTAAAAAAATGGTGGCTTGTAGAGGAAGACGAAACTAAAATAATGGTCACGACGGCGGAGAAGTCGTTGTCGCCGCATAAGTACGGAAAGAAAAACATCCCCTTTTGTCGTTTAGCAAAACGCTTCATATAAAAAAGATTCCTTTTGAATAAACGTAAAAGTCAAAGGGGTTTATACACCGTATAAAAGAAAGTTGTGTATAAAACCAAATATGCCTCAATGAAAGGGATTGAGACGAAGTCCTTAAAAAGATCATTTTTTTAAATAAAGTACATCTATAATGTGTATTCACTATATGTACATATAAATAATGTAAAAATACAAGATAGGACATAATAATATCATGACATAATTTGAAAGTAGGAGATTAACCCAAAGAATGGAAATTGGGTTAAAAATTCCCTTACCTTGTGTCCGACTTGATCAAACCGTTCTTTAACCTCCTGAATAATAAACTAGAGTTAATATCTACCTTATTAAGAACCATTTTTAATTTAATTATCCTTTTTATTTCACTTATTACAATGTTATGAACGTTATGTAATTATTTATGTTAATAATGGTCATTTTGTCGATCTTTGGTACTTGTGTCAACAATAAACTTCTTATAATTACAAGTTGTTCATGTGGTGAAATATCCATTATATCCAGAATTATATTCATGATGTAGATATCATATATATCATATATATCCAGTATATACATTCATTCATAATATTACGTAACATTTAGAGGTAAGAAATGAAATGCACCGTTCATGGAGACGGTAAGCCGTACGTACGCATGAACGCTACTTTCATTTCTATTTCGTATTTAATGTAATGAAATAATAATGATATAAATGTATATTATAATTAAAGTATAATATAGCATATAATACAATTTACTCCATCCTTTATACATCCCACATATGGCATTAACGATTCAAATCACTTTGAGGGGGCGGTAGTCCGCACTTCCTAAAATGAAATTATCGCGTTTACCCATAATGGAAATCATAAAGTATGCCATAAATGAGAAATACAGAAGCATAAGTAAAACATACACATATTATATATCATATGTAAATATAGTGACATCTTAATGGCCACCTTTGAAGGTGTTATATGAGTGTTGAACAATCATCATTTCGTGAGGCAGAAATTCGCCATCCACAGAAACCGTATGTTCTTTAACCATTATATGTAGGTGTGTGTAAGTGTAGCTCTAATCCTTCTTATAACAACATCCTAGTATATTGAGGATACTGGTGTTGTTACAAAAGAAATGAATAAAAAGAGTTTATGGGGTTGGAGAAGAAAAATAAAACAAAATAACATAAGAGAAGACATTACCTTTAAATCGGGTAACTCTTTTGATTGGAGCCAAAGGCTTCCTTGGGAAGAGTTCATCCAAAAGTGAGGCTTCTAGGAGTAAGAGGGATAAGTTGGGAGAGTACTTGGGCAGAGTTTGGCCGATCCAAATGGCTTGAAAGTGTGAATGAGGTTGGAGAGGTGGGGGCCTTTTATAAGTGGAGAGGAGGGGCACTCTTGGAAAGTAAAGAAAAGTCACCTTATTATAAAATGAGTTTCGGATTTTAGAGGTCCCACACTTATATAATTCTAGGATAATATGATAGGGGTTCGAAATATACTCATCCAATAGGTTTTTGACAAGTGTACTCTTTGGATTTTACATTATCTTTCCATTTTATTTAAATCGTTAAATAATGAGCTCATCGCTGCATCATCCTGATGTCATAACTAATTTAATTTATATAATGTCTAAAAATTATTAAAAAAATACTATGATGTAGGAAATATTTTTATCTTTCTAATTAATATTTATAATCAAAATTTGGACTTTTTTAACCCCACATAAAAACTGTTTTAGTAAAACAACTCATGTTTGTGTCAATTTAATTTTAACATTAAAAATATATATATTAATGTCATTTTCCAACAAAAGTGGCTCCATGGGGTCCCCAAGTTGACCCATGGGTTTTCTTGGTCGGCCATGACTCATACAATAGGAGTAGGACAAGTGTCAATCTCATCTCATATTATTAAAACATTATTTTTACCTTAAACTACACTAATTACCTCTAATCGCGATTATGAACTTAAAAGTTACTATTCACCGAAAATTATTTTAATCTCATTAAACCACATTTTACTTCTTAATGACAACCATGTATGTCGGATTTTTGAAAATCAAATCACAGAAGTGGTAATATTTCATTTAAACCAAAAATCAGTTATTTAACTACCACTTAGTGGTTTCACTATTCATCAAAAATTGAAGTTTTTCAGAACAATGCCAAAATTTCACCCTAAGATATAATTGATATTCCGAATTAAAAAATGATGTCTATTTTAAAAAATTCCAAACATATAAGTTGCATTAATTAATTTTATAATTAATTCCCGCTGTCACAACAAATAGCGTGTTTTAAGAAACAATTTATATCAAAAGATTGGCAATTGTTTATGTCCAATTTCATTGTTAAATTAATTATAATGACCACCATTGGATAAAATGGTAAAAATATATTATAATTATACTTTAAAACCACTAAATAGTATAATTTATCACTATAAATTATTTTTATTAAAAAATTTGTTTTTAAGTATTTTTCACTATTCATAAAAAATTAGAAGTTCTCAGAAAAATACCAAAAATTCAACATAGGCTAATTTCGATATTCCGAATCCAAAATTGAAGTCCATTTTGAAATATAAAATTTCTATAATTTTAAAAATTGGTTATTGCTATTCATAAGAGCTACTTTGATTAGTCGCGGTGTTTTAGAACTCGAAGTTGCGTACAATGCAAGCTATTGCATTATTGAATGAGAAGCGTATCATGGAAGCTCGGGGTGTTACAAGAAAAGTTATATAGGAGAAAAATTCTGAAATAAATAAGATAAAGTATTACAAGAAAAAGAAAAAGAATTTATTGAAGGAAAATGATACATGGAGTGCTAGTGGTGGTGATTCATTAGATAATTTTTCAGAATATGAATCCTCATAACAAAGAAATATTGGACTAATAGCCAGATTACCAATCGATGATCATTGTCTCATGTAAAAGGTACACAATGATGAAGCTATTATAAATGTTTCCTTGAATGAAAATTTACTGATAATAAATATTATGAATCTTCAAATGATTATTCTTCATCATAAGATAATACTTTACCTTCTATTGAAGAAGTTTCTAGTTTTGCTAAATTACTTATGAATGATAATTCTAAACTCAAGAAAAAGCATGATAAAGAAAATTCTAGAATTTCAATTTTATCTAAAGAAGTATCAGATCTTTCTAATGATCTTGATATGAAGACGTATAATTTTGAAAGTATATGAAATTCCCTTGAGATAGTCAAATATGATAAGGATAAAATTTCTAAGGATCTAGAAAATGTAATTTCTAAGAAAAATGTTTTCATTCCTAGCTCTAGTTCAAAATCAAAATTTTTGAAGGATAAAAATTTAATTTTTAAACTAAATTCAGAAATTTTTTCCAAGAAAAAATGATTGTCAAACTTTACTCATGGAAAGGAAAACATTTAAAAAATGTATTCTCAAATTATACCTTTGAGAAATCATTCTTATTTTGGTTATACTTATTCTAAACCAATTTTTAGTAATAGTTATTTTCTTCCTCAAAGTACCCCATTTTGTACTAACTGTTAATGTGGTGGAAACTGGAAAATATATTGTTCTCTTAATAGAACTCAGTCTTTAGAATTTATAAAGAGCATTTTGAAAAAAAAATGTGGATTCCTAATATTCTTTCATCTAACCCTTCTGGATCCAAACATGATTGGATTCTGAAAAATATTAGTTTCTTTTTCAGGAAAATAAGAAGTGTACCAAAGAAAATATTTTGTACATGTGTAGTGGTTTTTCTCGACACTTGACTGGAAACAAATATTTCTTTGAAAAGATCATCAAAACAAAAGGTGGAAATGTTACCTTCGGAGATAATTCTCAAGGAAAGATTGTTAGAATAAGTAATATTTTTTTTCTTGGAAAAGTTTTTATTACAAATTTTTTGTTTGTTAAAGGTTTTAAGCACAATCTCATCAGAATATGTCAGTTATGTGATGAAGGTTACCTTGTAAATTTTAGAAATGATAGATTCTTAGTTCACAATTAAAAGGATGAATTCATTCTATCTACCCATAGGGAAGAGAATGTATACACTATTAACTTAGAAGGCCTTATGAACCCAAATTTACCTTGCTTAAGTGAAATAGAAAACCAATCATGGCTATGGTATTGATGACTAGGACACTACAACCTAAGAAACCATAGTAAAATTTCATTGAAAAGACTAGTAAAGGGACTAACAGATCTTAGATATGATTCTTCAAAGGTCTGTTATCCTTGTCAATTTGGAAAGCAACATAAAACTAGCTTTAAATCAATTAATGAAGTCTCAACTTCTAATGCATTATAGCTGGTTCACATGGATCATTTTGGTCCTTCACAAACTGGAAGCATTGGAGGCAAATACTATGTATTTTTTTTTATTTTAGGACTTTACTAGATTTACATGGGTCTACTTTCTAACAAAGAAATCTGAAGCCTTTTTTATTTCAAAACATTTTGAGCCCTAGTTAAAAATGAGAAAAACCTACCATTGATAACTATTCATAGTGATTATGGTGGTGAATTTCAAAACTCAGATTATGAAACATTTTTTAGTAAGAATGTTATTAATCATAATTTCTCATACCCATGAACTCTTCAGCAAAATGGTGTTGTTGATTGAAGAAATCATATTCTTAATGAAATGACAAGACCCATGTTGAGTGAATAGTCAATTGCTAAGCACTTTTTGGCTGAAGCTGTTAGTACTTTTTGTTATACTATAAATCATGTTTTAACCGGACCTTTTCATAATAAAACACCTTATGAATTGTGGAATGGCCGAATACCTAAAGTATCATACTACATTGTTTTTGGGTGAAAAGTATTCATTATGAATAATAAAGATAATCTACAAAAAATTCTCACCACAATCTGATGAAGGAATCTTTCAAGGCTATTCTATAATTTCTAAGGCATATAGAGTTTTCAATAAAAACACATGTACTATTAAAGAAAAATTTCATGGTATATTTGATGAAACTATTGATTTTGTTTTCAAACAAATCCAACCAACATCTTCAGACGTGTTTTCTAAAAATGTTTATAAACTACTATTTGATGATCGTTCTGATAAGAAAAATGTTAAAGAAAGTGTTTCTGAAACTTTTACCCCAGAATATTTTCTACCATATGTTGATGAATAGGTTTTACAAAACCCAAATAAATTGCTTCTTAGGAATCATCCAAGTGATAACATAATTGGTGATGTAAGTCAACCTATAAGGACTAGATATTCCTTGAGAAATAAAATAGAACATCTTGCCTTTCGTTCTCAATTTGATCTTAAAAGCCCAAGTGAGGGATTAGGTAATGAAGATTGTATTAAAGCAATGCAAGATGAACTACATGAATTTGAAAGGTATCATGTATGGACTTTAGTTGAAAGACCTAAATAAACAACTGTAATTGGTGTAAAATGGGTTTTCAGAAACAAATGTGATGAAAAAGGAATAAATTTAAGAAATAAAGAAATACTTGTTGCTAGGCGCTATAATCAACATGAGGGAATATACTATGAAGAAAAATATTCCCTGATAGCTAGACTTGAATCTATTCGTATTCTATTAGCCTTTGTAGCATAATTTAATTTGAAATTATTTCAAATGGATGTTCAATGTGCTTTTCTAAATGGTTTTGTTGAAGAAGATGTTTTTGTTGAAGAACCCCCCATTTTTTTATACACAAAATAGCCTACTCATGTTTTTAAACATACTAATGAATTATATGGACTTAAACAAGCCCTTTGGGCATGGTATGATAGACTTACAAGATTTCTTTTACAAAACAATTATGAAAAAGGAATAGCAGATCCAACCGTTTTTATAAAAATGGAAAATAAGAATGTTTTGATTATTCAAATTAATGTTTCTGACATCATATTTGGATCAACTCAGAAATCTTTAACTGATTAGTTTGAGAATTTAATGAAACCTGAGTTTGAAATTGGTATGATGGGTGAGTTAACATTCTTTTTAGGTTTTCAAATCTCAAAAAAAAAACAAGAAGGAAAATA
The DNA here is from genome assembly GCA_963277665.1 of Viscum album. Classification (NCBI taxonomy): domain Eukaryota; kingdom Viridiplantae; phylum Streptophyta; class Magnoliopsida; order Santalales; family Viscaceae; genus Viscum; species Viscum album. The sequence goes on along the minus strand of OY728141.1, from coordinate 1,046,838,839 downwards.
TATATCTCAACATAAGTATATTAATTATTTACTCATAAAGTATGAATATGACAATACTAAAACTATTAGCACTCCAATTGGTACCTCAAATACACTTGATCGTGATGAAACTGGGAAACCAGTAGATCAAACAACTTTTAGAGGTATGATAAGAAGTCTGTTATACTTGACAGCCAATCGACTAGACTTAATGTTTTCCTTTTTCTTATGTGTAACATACCAATCTAATCCAAAAGATTCTCATTTAAAATCCATGAAAATAATATTTCAGTATTTAAAAGGAACTCTGGATTTAGGTCTTTTTTATTCTTTTGGAAATGATTTTGTTATAAAATGTTTTTCAGATGTTGACTTTGGTGTTTGTAGAATGGATAAAAAGAGTGCATTTGGAAAATGTCATTTATTAGGAGATTCCTTGGTTTCTTGGTCCTGCATGAAACAACACTCAAAATCACTTTCCACTGCTGAAGTCGAATATGTAGCAGCTGTAAGTTGTTGGGATCAAGTGTTGTGGGTGCAACCCACACTCACTAACTATGGATTGAGTTTTTCGAAAACTCAAATTCATTGTGATTATACTAGTGCCATATCACTTTGTGAAAACCCATCACATCACTCTCGTGCAATTCAAAAATATATTATGCATCACATTCTTAGGGACCACACAGAAAAAGTATATATTATTTTACAATTCATTGCAACACATGAACAACTTGCTGACATTTTTACAAAACCTTTTCCTTCCGATAGATTTGAGTTTATAAAACAGATGTTATGAATGATTACATTAAAATAATCATTCATATCTACATCATGTTTTAAACTTCTCCTTACATTTAAAAAACACCTCTTAAAATGGGGGAGAACATTTTGCTTAATGTTTTTTATGATCTTTATTTGTTTATTTTCATGTTTGTTATTCTGTCTTTCTGATTATCGTCTTGACTGATTAGTTATATTTTTTTATCTTTTGTTTGTGGTCGTGCATTCCTAGTCACCGTATTGACTTTCTATCCATCAGTAGGTCATCCTATGGTAACAACTGTGTTTTCCATTGGCACATCAACCTATGTTAACAACTTTGTTTTCCATTGGCACGCCATCCTATAGTAACAACATTGTTTTCCATCAGCTTGAAAACCTATGGTAATGACTTTGTTCTCCATCGGCATGAAAACCTATGGTAATGACATTGTTTTCCATCGACACGTCATCCTATGTTAATGAATTTGTTTTCCATCGGCACATTAACCTATCGTAATGACTTTGTTTTCCATCGGCATGACAACCTATGGTAATGAATTTGTTTTCCATCGGCTTGACAACCTATGGTAAAGACTTTGTTTTCCATCAACATGTCAGCCTATGGTAATGAATTCGTTTTCCATCGACACGTCATCCTATGGTAATGAATTTGTTTTCCATAGGCATGAAAACATATGGTAATTACTTTGTTTTCCACTGGATTGAAAATCTATGGTAATGACTTTGTTTTCCATCAGCATGACAACCGGTCGTATTCTTTCTCCGTGTATTCTTGTGTTTTCTTTCACTATGTTAATACTATTAAACCAACAATTACCTTACAATATCCCGCACGTACATACATCCTTACCTTGTTTTGTTTTTCACTTTTTTTAAAAAAGACTTTAATTCTTAACCACTGATTTTTTTCTTCTAAACTCAACCATAGAAGATCAATGGTCACTTTCTTTCACCTATAAAAGACCCCTACCCTCCCCAAACCCACACCGGTTTTTCGGAATTGTTGATGATGCTCTGACCCTATTTTAAGACTCTATGCAATCTTCTCTTCACTTCACCTATGTTTCTTAGTCCTCTTCCAACACTCTTGATGAAATATCTTCAAAGACATTTTCATAGAAATACTTCCTCAGATAAAGTTTAGTTTCTCGGGACATCTTTGACTCATACGATTCTACAATAAATCGAATTATTTTGTTTCAAGTCTGGGAACATATGTGTGTTAAAAAACCTGAATATCAAGTTTCGGTTCTTATTTATGAAGTTAGTCAGTTCTACAAAACCATATCTTTTGAAAAAAATATGTTAATCAACTTTTCTGTGTATGATAGAAAAATTTCTATGTCTTTGAAACTAGCATCCCACTTTCTAAATGTCCCACCAGAAGGTGATTATTTTTGACCATCTCATAAACAACCATAGGATGTTGGTACGTTTAATAAAGAATTTTCTGAAAAGTATTTGTTTCTTATAAATGAAGAGAAGAGTAATGTGTCTCCTCCATCTCTAGATAACATATTCGTGACACTTTGGATGCAAGGTTTTCTTATATGAAGGAATGGGGATAGAGAATGTAACACCCTGAGATTTTATGAAAAATATTCTTTCTAATTTCATTAATGGATTGTGTTGTACGCTACACCAAAAGGAGATTACACAACATGCATCCTTGACTTGCCTTTCATTACACGCAATCGCGACCTTCCTTGATAGCGTGTGTAGTACGCAATACCGAGTTTCACTAAACAGCGATATGCTATTAAAATATTATTAAAACTAGTAGTTTTGAATAGTAATAACCACTTTTTGAAAGTTTGTAAATTTTATTTTTCAAAATGGACTTAATTTTTGGATTTGTAATATAGAAATTAGCTTAGGGAGAAATTTTGGTAATTTTCAGATAACTTTCATATTTTGATGAATAGTGGAAATTACTAAATTTTAATTAAAAACAACTTTTTCAATCGAAATAATTAATAGTGATAAATAATTAATTTTAGTGGTTTTAAAGTATATTTAGAATATATTTTTACAATTTAATACAATGATGGTCATTGGATGTAATTTCACTTTTAAACTAGTTATAAACAAGTTTCAATCTTTTGATAGTTATTATCTCTTAAAAACACGCTATTTGTTTTGACGACGGGAATTAATTTTTAAATTAGTTAATGTAACTAATATGTTTTGAATTTGTTAAAATAGACATCATTTTTGAGTTCATAATATCAAATATAGCTTAGGCCTAATTTTTGGTATTTTTCTGGAAACTTTCATTTTTTGATGAATAGTGAAACCACTAAGTGGTAGTAAAAAAATGAATTTTTCATAAAACTTAATTTTACCGCTTCTGTGAGTGGAATTTCAAAAACTTGAGAGACACGGTTGATGTCAGTAAGTAAAATGTGGTTCATTGAGATTAAAATAATTTTTCGTGAATAGTAACCTTTTACTTTTTTTTACCACGGTTAAAAGTAAATAGGGTAATTAAGGGTAAAAATGAAATTATTATTACCCTAAAACATGTAATAATTCTATTATACAAGTTTAATTCGACCAAAAACAACCTTAGGAATAAAATATGACCATTTAGGCCCACTTGGATTAGATTAGGACATTTATTATTAATTTATTTAAAGAAGGGTTAAAAGAGTTAAAATCAAAGTTTATTTACTAAAACATTTTTAATATGGGGTTATACATAAGATAAATTTGACTATAAATATTCATTATAAATCTAAAAATATTTCCTACATAATGGTATTTTATTTTTAATTTTTTTACATTAAATAATTTAATTTATTTATGACACAACGATGATGCAGTAATTGTCTTATTAATGAAATATTGACATAATTGATGTTATAAATACCCAAATAAATATAATTTGAGTTTATTTATGAACAAAATAAATTTTCTAGGTTAATATGACTTGTTATTGTTGATATAAGTAATTTGGTTTGAACTTATCATTCTGTTATGAATTTCATAAAAATCATGTACCAAATAGTGTCAAATTTGACATAAATTGGTTTTTAAAACAAATATTATATTATTAATTGTTATTTAATTCCTAAAAATCTAAAGTTCGGCCAAATGACTTATATAAGGTCATATATATTAATAATAAACAACTTGGGGCTCGTTTTTCTTGATATAGTATGTTTATTAACCTTATAGTATTAGAACACAAGAAGACACGGTAAAAGTAAAATTATTAAACTTAATGTTAAATCTAAATGATAAGATTAAAATAGGAACCTAAACTTGCCTAAATTCTATTGGATGAGATTATTTCGACCCATCCCCACCTTAGACTCGAAATAAATCAATTTTGAGCTATTTAAAACCAAACTTGACGTTATAATAAAATAATATTTTTTGTTATTCCAAAGGTTCCCCTCTCCTCCCTTATAAAAGGGCACCTCCTCCCTCTCTTCCTCACACAAATTTGAGCCTTCATGCTCTGCCAAACTCTGTAAAATTATCTTCTCGACTTCTCTAGAAACATCCAAGTGGTTCTGGTCTTCCTCAAAGACCAATTATGGCACCCTAAGAGGAGGTCTCAAAGAGGCGCTTCAATGAAGAGGTAATTTCTGTTACCAATTATTTCACCTTTATTTCTTCTTCCACTTCTTCTTATAAGGTTGTTTCATTGTGAAGTAATAACATCAGTATCACTCATATACTGATATGTTATTATAAGTATGAAACAACCCTATTTCACCATCTATCCATCCTACGGAAAACGAAATCATCGCGCGTGCGTACGTACGGAATACCGTCTCCACGCCGTGGTGTAATCTTTTTTTCCACCAACACCATATATGGATGGGTGTTATGTTGTAGAGAATAACTATACATAGTTATTATAACATAATAATGATTCTGATATATTGTATCATCCACTCCAATTCAATTCAATAATTATGGTAATGATATCATCGCTCGTGCGTACGTACGGACTACCGTCTCCACGACGCGATGAGATTCATTCTACATGTTAACAATTTAAGAATGATTATAAAGAATATATATAAGAAATAATAATGAAATATATGACATTATAAAGATACTGGATTTATGTATATATGTATGTCCTCTACTTAATTCCATTCAACTCAATAAGGAAACGAAAACAACGTTCATGTGTACGTACGACCTACCGTCTCCAGGAACGGTGTATTTCTTTCCATTTATCGATCCATTATATATATGTATATTCTGAATATATATTATATATAAACCATGTTTTATATTCTGAAATTAAGTAATCATGATCTAAGTAATCATATGAATAATTACAATTTAAAACACGAATGACAAATGAAACGATTTTAACCAAAACGCTACATTAACATGAATTTACAAAAATGGGTAATATAAAGTCATAAGTGAACCATATATGATATAATAACAATGAATACGATTCTGTAATAAGTCAATGACATTATTTAAATCATTATACAGGAGGTTCGGACACTTACGAAGTAAATTAGACCTAAGGTAAGGGAAATATCACAATCTCATTTTTATCCGAGATTGTTTATACTTTGAAATTTACTGGTGTGTATTTTATCATCCACATCCATGTTTCCTCAATATGTAATGTTATTTCCATCCACCTAAAATTTTTTAAATCCAATTTTACCCTTCGGTGAGTTTTTATTAAAGGATATGAAAGGAATCTTTTGTCGTTTTTCGTACGACGTACTTTTTGACTTTTCTGACAAAAGTACGAAGAATGTTTTTTTAACTTATACGACATGAATGGATTTTGAAAACATTATTTCCAAGAAGCATCCTTTACAAGTTTTCAAGATTATTTTTAATCAACATCATTTAGTTTATTATTGTACGACATGTTAAGAAAGGAAAAGTGTTTTTGAAGAAGAAAGGATATTTTCCTCAAGAATGGAGTTCAAGTGTTTTATCAAAATTATTTTCTATATAAGATAATATAGGGATCTATTTCTATCCCTATATATACATTGATTTGATTATTTTGTGATAGAAATATTTTTATGAATTCCTTTATCTTATATGAATTGTTTTATGATGTCATGTTGTTTAAGAATCCCATTTTTACTACATGGGTTATGCAATGATGTATGATTTAAGATTTTGTGGCACACATAAGAATGGTATCATTATGAGATGGGTGTGACCTATATCTCCCTCCAATGCATTGGGTAAAGATTTTATATCTCATGATATAGAAATGGCTGGAATGGTAGGTTATACCGGTTCAGTGAAACATTACTGAAACGAGGGTGACTCGGTTCAGAAAGGGACTTTGTCTACTAAGATAGTCTTGGGAATGAGTCTTGACTAACAAGAAACGATTCTATATGATTATGTGTGTATGCCACAAAGTTTCATGTTTTAATTTATGATTATTGGGATTTCATTTCTCTACTATGATTTATCCCATGTTATGAAATTATGCTCTCTTTTGCAGGTTAAGATTTTCAAAATGTTATGTTCTTATAAAAATGATGTGATTGATATTTCTTTTATTTACCCTTTCAGGCATTTGAGTGGATCTTGGGGTGGGCCCCACATGTCTGCGAGGGCAACTGGTAGTACTAGGAGGGCCAGAACCCGGCGGCCTTGTTAAGGCGGGGTGGTTGTGCTGTCACCGGGACCCGGTTGTCACATTTGGTATCAGAGGAGGAACCCAGTCTTAAGTGCGCGGTGCACTGTCTGGGTTGAGATGTAGGGCCCACAACGAGGGCGTTGTGCTCTAAAGGGAGGGTGCTTATAATATCCCCAAATGATAAAGGGTTAAATAACTAAATGATATGACTCATGTCAACAATGTGCACCTTTCTTTTCGGGAGCCTGTCTGATTAGAACTCCACAGTTAAGCGTGCTTGGCCTGGAGTAGTGATCAGGATGGGTGACCTCCTGGGATGTTTCTCAGGGTGTGTGTTAGTGAGGACAAAGCACATAGAAAAGGACATGTGTTGGCATGTGGGGACTGTCATTAGTAAGATGACTCGTTCGGGCATGTGGGTGGACCCTTGAGTGGGCCCCACATGTCTGCAGGGCAACTGGGGGTACCTGGTGGGCTAGGACCTGACGGCCATGTTAAGGCGGGGTGGCTGTGGTGTCAGCGGGGCCCGGTTGTCACAGTTGGTATCATAGAAAGGTTTAGTCAACCTTTGGAAACTATTATGCGAAAACGTTAATGAGATCTCTAGGGATATTTCTAAGGTATGTCTAGGGATGTCTCTAAGGTTAAGTATAAGTATAGTTTATAGTCCTAGAACTGCACTAACGATCTTAGAATTTAACCTAAGATGTTAGATATTGAGGGTACTCCCCCTTAACTATGTTGTTTTTTCTAGCATGACTTTTGCCTCTCACAGAATTCTTTTTGTGTTTTAGTAAATTGATGGAACCAGATGGAATTTGGTTATCATTGAATCCAATGAACAAATTTGTGATTATGAGCAACAAAATTGTGTAATTCCTAGAGAGAAAGATATTGTGATTATGCCGAATCAGTCATCGCGATATATGATTAACAAGGTGAAATTTAGTGGTATGCCTAATTCATCAAAGAAGAGGAAGATAAACTATTATTCATGTTCGCATGTTGAGGAGCATAAAGAAAGGAAGATTGAGATTTATAAATAAGGGAAGAAGAACCTTGAGGAATACCTCAAATGGAGGGACCGATGTTATTCGTGTGGAGAAAAGGTTCAGAGAGTGACAAACTGTTATAGAGTTCAATGTCTTATTTGTGGAGAACATGGGAATTACCCAACTCAATGCCCTGACCTAAAAAGTTACTTCTAAATCAAGGATGGACTTATTCCAGGACAATCATTGAAGTGGATGTACTGATGTGTTTATGTATTGGTATTCGAGAATAATGTTGTTGAGTTACTTTTATGGTTTATAGGAATATTTATGTATTGGTCTATTGTGGTTTTCAATAATTTCAAGGTACCAGTAACCATGAAAAGTGATTCAAATATTTTGGAAAGTAGATGATATGCGCATAATGAAGGGATAAGGAGAAAATTAAATGTTTGACAGTATTCATGAGCTCATGATTGATATAAGGACTAAGTGATATCATGGTTTGAGTATATATATAATTTTGAGGATTTTGGTATGTGGAAGGTGTTAACTTTTAACTGCATTCATGTTTTCACTAAGGTTCAATGGGTATTCAAGAGAATACATGATTAAGGACTTTGGATGTTTGGAATGTGACCAACAAAACATATCTTATGATGTATGGGGATAAATGATGGTATTAAATCTCTGGTAATCATTTTCACTATGTTATGAGAGTGGACTGCAGTATTATGGATAAGCCTAAAGATTGGAATGGATTATGTTGGACATAAGTTAGTATTGTTTTCTCTAGCATGATTTTTGCCTCTCACAGAATTTTTTTTTGTGTTTTAGTAAATGGAGGGAACCAGAAGGAATTCGGTTAACATTGAATCCAATGAACAAATTCGTGATTATGAGCAACACAATTGTGTAATTCCTAGAGGGAAAGATATTGTGATTATGCCGAATCAGTCATCGCGGTATATGATTAACAAGGTGAATTTTAGTGGTATACCTAATTCATCAAAGAAGAAGAAGATAAACTATTATGCATGTTCGCATGTTGAGGAGCATAAAGAAAGGAAGATTGAGATTTATAAAGAAGGGAAGAAGAACCTTGAGGAATACCTCAAATGTTGGGACCGATGTTATTCGTGTGGAGAAAAGGGTCATAGAGTGACGGACTGTTATAGAGTTCAATGTCTTATTTGTGGAGAACATGGGCATTACCCAACTCAATGCCCTGACCTAAAAAGTTACTTCTAAATCAAGGAAGGACTTATTCCAGGACAATCATTGAAGTGGATGGACTGAAGTGTTTATGTATTGGTATTCGAGAATAATGTTGTTGAGGTACTTTTATGGTGTATAAGAATATTTATGTATTGGTCTATTGTGGTTTTCAATAATTTTAAGGTACCGGTAACCATGAAAAGTGATTCAAATATTTTGGAAAGTATATGATATGCGCATAATGAAGGGATAAAGAGAAAATGAAATGTCTGACATTATTCATGAGCTCATGATTGATATATGGACTAAGTGATATCATGGTTTGAGTATATAGAATTTTGAGGATTTTGGTATGTGGAAGGTGTTAACTTTTAACTGCATTCATGTTTTCACTAAGGTTCAATGGGTATTCAAGAGAATACATGATTAAGGACTTTGAATGTTTGGAATGTGACCAACAAAACATATCTTATGATATATGGCGATCAACGATAGTATTAAATCTCTGGTAATCATTTTCACTATGTTATGAGAGTGGACTGCAGTATTATGGATAAGCCTAAAGATTGGAATGGATTATGTTGGACATAAGTTAGTATTGTTTAAGGATAGAAGTTTTTTCGATATTATTGAAGGGATGTTATAGTAATATAGTTTTAGAAAGAGGACAACCTGCAGGACGGGCGGCAGCCCATTGGGTCGGACAAGGCTGTGGGAATCGAACCCACAATCGAAGTGCGACTGGCCTATATCACCTACCACTGGCCTACAAGAAGTCCCTGGTTAGTAGAAACTAATTTTATTTTATTAAGCGGTATGATATATGAAGTATAAGTTCATTTTTGGAACAATATACGATTAACCATAAGATGGACTTATAACTTTTGCTAACCTTTTGTTTGAAAGAGATGGAATGAGCCATCATTCTATCACATGATCTGCTAACACATCACGAATGACAAAATTCAACTTCATTTCTGTAAGAGATGAAGTGGAAATTTTCCAAAGAACAACAAACGGTGAGACTATACCAAAATCACAAAAGTATTTCTTCTAATTCCAATTTCATCAACTTTAGGGAAATGATCTTGAAAACAAAAAATGATGTCTTAGTGATCTTATATCTGATAAATCAGATGGTTCCTTAGATCGTCACAAATTTATGGCTTTGTGATTGCTAGCTTTTCCATAGTCATGTTCTCTACCACTCTCCATCAGAACATGATGGTTAGATTTCTCTTCCATATCCATATTTTCACCTATGTGGAAACCGAGTGATTAGTTTATTTGGGTAACCGTTACGTTTCATACTTTTGTTTTTAAATATTCGTTTTGGTATTCCTTTTTACGATGTGGGTTTAGATTAAAGAAACTTTCTAATAGTAAACCATTTATAACCCGACGAATTTCGAGGGCGAAATTCATTTTAAGGGGGTAGAATGTAACACCCCGAGATTTTATGAAAAATATTCTTTTTAATTTAATTAATGTATTGTGTTGTACGCTACACGAAAAGGAGATTTCATAACACGCATCCTTGACTTGCCTTTCATTACACGCAATCGCGACCTTCCCTGATAGCGTGTGTAGTACGCAATACCGATTTTCACTAAACAACGATATGCTATTAAAATATTATTAAAACTAGCAGTTATGAATAGTAATAACCACTTTTTGAAATTTTGTAAATTCTATTTTTCAAAATGGACTTAATTTTTGGATTTGTAATTTTGAAATTAGCTTAGGGTGAAATTTTGGTAATTTTCGGATAACTTTAATATTTTGATGAATAGTGGTAAATTACTAAATTTTAATTAAAAACAACTTTTTCAATAGAAATAATTAATAGTGATAAATTTTTAATTTTAGTGGTTTTAAAGTATATTTAGAATATATTTTTACAATTTAATAAAATGATGGTCATTGGATGTAATTTCCCATTTAAACTAGTTATAAACAAGTTTCAATCTTTTGATAGTTATAATCTCTTAAAAACGTGCTATTTGTTTTGACGACGGGAATTAATTTTTAAATTAGTTAATGTAACTAATATGTTTTGAATTTGGTAATATATACATCATTTTTGAGTTCATAATATCAAATATAGCTTAGGCCTAATTTTTGGTATTTTTCTTGAAACTTTCATTTTTTGATGAATAGTGAAACCACTAAGTGGTAGTAAAAAAAATGAATTTTTCATAAAACATAATTTTACCACTTCTGTGAGTGGAATTTCAAAAATCCGAGATACACGGTTGATATCAGTATGTAAAATGTGGTTCATTGAGATGAAAATAATTTTTGGTGAATAGTAACTTTTTACTTTTTTTTTACCACGGTTAAAAGTAAATAGGGTAATTAAGGGTAAAAATGATATTATTATTACCATAACACATGTCCTAATTTTATTGGACAAGTGTAATTCGACCAAAAACAACCTTAGGAATAAAATATAACCATTTAGGCCCAGTTGGATTAGATTAGGACATTTATTATTAATTTATTTAAAGAAGGGTTAAAAGAGTTTAAATCAAAGTTTATTTACTAAAACATTTTTAATATGGGGTTATACATACGATAAATTCGACTATAAATATTCATTAGAAATATAAAAAGATTTCCTACATAATGGTAGTTTATTTTTAATTTTTGGACATTGAATAATTTAATTTATTTATGACACAACAATGATGCAGTAATTATCTTATTAATGAAATATTGACATAATTTATGTTATAAATACCCAAATAAATATAATTTGAGTTTTTTTATGAACTAAATAAATTTTATAGGTTAATATGACTTGTTATTGTTGATATAAGTAACTTGTTTCGAACATATCATTCTGTTATGAATTTCATAAAAATCATGTACCAAATAGTGTCAAAATTGACATAAATTGGTTTTTTAAAAAAATATTATATTATTAATTGTTATTTAATTCCTAAAAGTCTAAAGATCGTCCAACTGAATTAGATAAGGTTATATATATTAATAATAAACATCTTGGGGTTCGTTTGTCTTGATATAGTAAGTTTATTAACCTTATAGTATAAGAACACAAGAAGACACAGTAAAAGTAAAATTATTAAACTTAATGTTAAATCTAAATGATAAGGTTAAAATACGAACCTAAACTTGTCTAAATTCTATTGGATGAGATTCTTTCGACCCATCCCCACCTTAGACTCTAAATAAATCAATTTTAAGCTATTTAAAACCGAACTTGACTTTATAATAAAATAATATTTTTAGTTATTCCAAAGATGCCCTTCTCCTCCCTTATAAAAGGGAACCTCCTCCCTCTCTTCCTCACACAAATTTGAGCCTTAAAGCTCGGCCAAACTCTGTAAAATTATCTTCAACACTTCTCTAGCAACATCCTAGTGGTTCTGGTCTTCCAGAAAGACCAATTTTGGTACCCTAAGAGGAGGTCTCAAAGAGGCGCTTCAAAGAAGAGGTAATTTCCGTTACCAATTCTTTCACCTTTATTTCTTCTTCCACTTATTCTTCTAAGGTTGTTTCATTATGAAGTAATAACATCAGTACCACTCATATACAGATATGTTATTATAAGTATGAAACAACCCTATTTCACCATCTATCCATCCTACGGAAAACGAAATCACTGCGCGTGCATACGTACAGAATACCGTCTCCACGCCGTGGTGTAATCTGTTTTTCCACCAACACCTTATATGGATGGGTATTATGGTGTAGAGAATAACTATACATAGTTATTATAACATAATAATGATTATGATATATTTTATCATCCACTCCAATTCAATTCAATAATTATGGAAATGTTATCAGCGCTCGTGCGTACGTACGGACTACCGTCTCCACGACGCGATGAGATTCATTCTCCATGTTAACCATTTAAGAATGATTATAATGTATATATAAGATATAATAATGAAATATATGACATTATAAAGCTACTGGATTTATGTGTATATGTATGTCCTCTACTTAATTACATTCAACTCAATAAGGAAATGAAAACAGCGTTCATGCGTACGTACGACCTACTGTCTCCATGAACGGTGTATTTCTTTCCATTTATCGATCCATTATATATATGTATATTCTGAATATATATTATATATAAACCATGTTTTATATTCTGTAATTAAGTAATCATGATCTAAGTAATCATATGAATAATTACAAGTTAAAACACGAATAACAAATGAGACGATTTTACCCAAAACGCTACTTTAACATGAATTTACCAAAACGGGTAATATAAAGCCATAAGTGAACCATATATGATATAATAAAAATGAATATGATTCTTTAATAAGTCAATGACATTATTTAAATCATTATACATGAGGTTCGGACACTTATGATGAAAATCAGACCTAAGGTAAGGGAAATATCAAAATCTCATTTTTATCCGAGATTGTTTATACTTTGAAATTTATTGGGGTGTATTTTATCATCCACATCCATGTTTCCTCAATATGTAATGTTATTTCCATCAACCTAAAATTGTTTAAATCCAATTTTATCCTTCGGTGAGTTTTTATTAAAGGATATTAAATGAATCTTTTGTCGTTTTTTGTATGAGGTACTTTTTGACTTTTCTGACAAAAGTACGAAGAATTTTTTTTAACTTATATGACATGAATGGATTTTGAAAACATTATTTCCAAGAATCATCCTTTACAAGTTTTCAAGATTATTTTTAATCAACATATTTTAGTTTATGATTGTATGACATGTTAAGAAAGGAAAAGTGTTTTTGAAGAAGAAAGGATATTTTCCTCAAGAATGGAGTTCAACTGTTTTATCAAAATTATTTTCCATCTAAGATAATATAGGGTTCTGTTTCTATCCCTATATATACATGGATTTGATTATGTTGTGATAGAAATATTTTTATGAATTCCTTTATCTTATATTAATTGTTTTATGATTTTATGTTGTTTAAGAATCCCATTTTTACTACATGGGTTATGCAATGAGGTATGATTTATGATTTTGTGGCACACATAAGAATGGTATCATTATGAGACCGGTAGGACCTATATCTCCCTCCAATTCATTGGGTAAAGATTTTATATCTCATGAGATAGACATGGCTGGAATGGTAGGTTATACCGGTTTAGTGAAACATGACTGAAACGGGGGTGACTCGGTTCAGAAAGGGACTTTGTCCACTAATATAGTCTTGGAAATGAGTCTTGACTAACAAGAAATGATTCTCTATGAATATGTGTGTATGCCACAAAGTTTCATGTTTTATGTTATGATTATTGGGATTTCATTTCACTACTATGATTTATCCCATGTTATGAAATTATGCTCTCTTTTGCAGGTTAAGATTTCCAAAATTTTATGTTCTTATGAAAATGATGTGATTGATATTTCTTTTGTTTACCCTTACTAGGCATTTGAGCTCACCCTCTTATGTTTTCTTTTCCCCAGGATATAAAGAAAGGTTTTAGGTATAAAAAAAGGAAGACCTTTATTAGAGATGTTGAAGATATTACACCACGATTAGAAGATTATATTCCGAGTTTCAAAAGACACTAAACTATTACGATCCTTGTGTGTGTGTTTTTGTTATGTACTAAGTATTCCGCAAATGTAATGTAATGTCAATGTACGTCAAGCTTTGGGTCTCTATAGAGAAACTCTGAAAATCTCTGATATCTTCATGCTAGAATATCATGTCAATATGAGAAAGGTAAACCACTTGGGATATATTTTTGAAACAGTCAAGAATGTAAAGTCAGGACAGTTCAAGTCCCATTTGATTATGTATCCCTCTATTCTTATAATGTTCGTTATCTAAAGCATGAAGTTATGTAATATTCCTTTGAAAGGGAAATTGATAGAGCCGAAACCTTCATGGATAAGTAAGAATATGTTGAAGAAGTTTTATATTTGTTTTTTTTAGAATTCAAATACTTTTGTCAGAGATATAGAAGCCGAATTGGCACAAAACCAATTGGCACCATATCAATCGGCACTTATGCCAATCAATGAAAATCCATATGTTGTTGTTCCTAAAAATTAAGATCCACAGACTAGTTCAAATCCAATGAAGAAATCTAAGTACTGCTTGGAGGTTGTGGCTGAATGGAGGAAAGATAAAGAACAATGAAAATAAGGTTGTCCGATGTTCATTCTAGATCCAGTCGAAGATTTTACTGAGAGGATAACAGTAGAGGATACCCTTCAATCTAAAAAGAATAATAAGACTCTTTTGAAATGAAAATCTCATGATTTTGATTTTTCTAAAGTCATGAAAACTGTTTAAGAGTCTAGTGCTCAACTAATGAAAGATGTATATCAAGAACCTATCATACATAGTCATCCAGAGGCCGAGAAAGGGAAACAAATTTAAGATGAAATACAGGATGTTTAAGAAGAGGAAGGTGATTTTAATTTGGAATTCTTTTAGTGTTCAATGAAAAGTAGAGAAGAATCGTTTCAAAAACAAATTTAAGGTATTCAAAAACTCCTCCTGTCTATCAATCTAAATCTAAATCTTTTCAAACTCCAGAAAGAATTCCTTCCCTAGAAAAACAACGTTCTTAATCCTCTCATAATAAAAAATTAATTGTTATCAAAGACAATGTAGAAGAAGAAATAAAAAATAAAGTAAAAGTAAAAGGAAAACCACCAGTTGAAGACTCATGTCGATCAAATGAACTAGATTCGTACGATGAGGATACTAATTCAGAAAACACAATCTCTCTCAATAGGAGTGATTACACTATTCATGATTTGAGATAGATTGAGAAGACCATTCATTATTTTCCTAGACATGAAGGCAAAATTGATTTCATCACTAACAATCAGAGGAAGAAATTTGGTTTTGTAACAGAACTGAGAAAGGGAGTTTTGTCTATTGAAGCTGATTTGAATGTTCTATCTAAATGTTCAGCTTCTAAATAGAATACTTTCAATAGAATGAATAAGTGGACATAAAAAATAGAGAGCTCAGTGAATTATCAAGAAATATCAATTGAGACTTGAGGAGAATTTCAAATGATCTTGTAAATGCTTTCAATAATCATGAAAAATAAACTATTGAATGGATGAATCTATTATAAAATACTAATGGAGATGATATCCCTTCAAAAAAAGAGATGCAAGAGAGAATTAATGTCTTTCAGTCTAATTTTTCAATGGTTTCATCTTTCAGAGATGAAATAGTTT
Source organism: Viscum album (assembly GCA_963277665.1). NCBI lineage: Eukaryota > Viridiplantae > Streptophyta > Magnoliopsida > Santalales > Viscaceae > Viscum > Viscum album. The sequence continues at coordinate 1,046,823,083 of OY728141.1, read as the reverse complement.
TGTTGAAGAAACAAAATTCTGTGCTATCTAAAGACAATAATAATTTGCAAGACATAATTGATACCCTTGAAGAGGTAATCATAGTCCAAGAAGATACTATCATGAATCAATATCAGCTTTTTTCTGATCAACATGAGCATCTCAAATCTCAGGGTGATTCTATCTCAGAAGACAAGAAACAAATCAAAAAGATGAAAGCAGTTGTTCATGAGCTAATTAAGAAATAAAAGAAAAGAGAAAACAAATGAGTGTTGTTGTATCTTTCTTTTCCCTTTTCTATAATTCTATAGACATTTGTTATCACAATGAGATTTATGTTACCTTTCACAGTGTCTTTCAATTAGTTTCTCTAAATCTTTCAGTTAACTCATGATTACCCCATTCTTTTTGTAAATCACAAAGGGGGATAATTTTTTATAAAGGGGGAGAATTTTTTTAAGGGATAATGCTTTAATCAAATACATCTAAATCAAGGAAAATTTACAAATACAATCCTTAGGAATGTAAATACCTAAGGGGGAGTAAGTTTTATTCAATTTCATATTCAGATGAGTTTTCAATAACTTAGGGGGAGGTAAGAATTTTTTTTACTTAATGTTTTGTGCCTTCCCAAAAGGGGGATATTGTTGAGTCAAAAGTTCTATTTTTTAATTTTATGACTTGTTTTGAATATCACCAATGTATTTATACATGCTTATCGTACTAACCATGTTTATCATACTGACTATGTTTACTGTACTGACTATGTTTATTGTACTGACTCTGTCAATTGTACTGTCACTATCAAACGTACTGACTCTATCAATCGTACTGACTCAGTCACTCGTATTGACTCAGTCAATCATACTGACTCTATCAATCGTACTGACTCTGTCAATCGTACTGACTCTGTCAATACTACTAACTTTCATGAATCATACTTACTTTGTATCATATCAATACATTACACTATTTAATACTAATAATACTCATATTTTACTTCTATCACTTTCTTTTTTACCCTCTATCAACACATTTCAATCATACTCATGTTTATCATCTTCATATATGTTTTGTTTTAACCAAAACGATGTTCTGGAGTTATTTATAAACTAATCAAAATGGTGTCTTTTTTTTTGTTTCAATATGACCGTTATAAAGCCAGGTGTCCAAGTCCCTCCGAATATTCTGTAGAAACATGACCATTAGAAGAAATATGACCATCAGAAAATGAGGCCTATAAATAGGAGTTCATTTGAAGCTGAGAAATGGACTGAGAGACTTTGATCATTCTGTGCTTCAATCAAGTTCTAGAGAGAGACGATGTGACTTCTCCCTTGATTCATGTGATATCCTTGATATTAAAAAACATTTATGAATCATTTTTAGTTTTTGTATTTCATTATGTACTTTGATTTTCTTTGTATGACCAATCAGGTGATAATGATCGTGGGCTGGTGAGGATAGGATGACTGTGGTACCGATCATCCTATCGTGGGCATTCAAGCTTTTGAAAGATTGAGGTGCCGATTACCTGAAAATTTGAGGGCTTGCGGGGATATCAAGATAGACATTCTGATCATTGTATTGAGGGATTTAGGGGTTAGCAACACAGTCGTATCATTCATCATATTGAGGGATTTCAAAGGTGGTGCTAAGACATACCTCTTATCCAAGATGAAAGGATAACCCTTCTCATTGGGTCAAAAGAACTGTAATACATTTACATTTCCGCTTCTATTTTAGAAAGGGAATTGTATTGTTTCCTTTATTCATTCCATATTCATTTGTAATTGTTTCAATTACAATCATTCTATTACATATTGTATCGATTGATTATATACGCTTTATGGTAGAATCCCTCACTATTTTATTACTCTGATTATTGTATTCATCCTGAGTACAACTGATTTATATTTCTTATTGTATTGCAACATATTAGACATTTATATTCAATACTATTGTGGTTGTTTGTTTTTGTTGTGAATTTTATTTGTTTAAGATCATTTAAACTAATTTCATAAGTATTTAAACTCAATGTTTTTAAAAGTACAATTCTCCCCCCTCTTGTATTATTCCATATAATATACATATACATCAATATATCGATCTAACAAGACCATTCTTCCTCATCTGTAGCTCCTTCCAAAAAATTCATGTAGGGTGAATTGTTTAAGAATTTTTCTGATTCTATTACTTATATGATGTTGGAAACCTGAACATGTTATAATGCTAATGGAGAGGGCACAGGATGAACCGATCAGGGCCTAGAAATTCCAAAAATGTTACTTTTATTGCGTTCTTCATGGGAGATTGACCAACATGGCGGAAAATGGAAGTGGCATCCAGTTCTCACCGATCATGAGAAGGTGGTTGCACCCGAAGGCACCACGATGGATGAAGGATGCGGTCGGCCATCAACGGACGAGTTGACGATGGTGGTGCACCACGGTGGAGCGTTTCCACTCTAAGCTACAACAAAAAAAGGGGGGAGGCCAACCATCATTGACCACGCTGACGTGGGTGGTGTGTCGGAGAGGAAGGCCACAACTTCGAGCTGTAGCATAGGGAAAACACACACCCCACAGGTCCTGCAGGTGATCGGTCCATGTAGATCGACCATATGGATTGGCGCTGCCGCATTGAAGACCTGAGCATCCGAGTCATTCGAGAGGGGAGAAGAACCCTACGCCAGCCAGCGGGTTGGGCGGTTCTGTGGGCTGGTGGGCTGCACCCCGTCAGGGGAGCCAGGTCAGACCCGCAGCCAGTGGGCCGGACTGGGCTAAGCCCAGCTCCTTCTGGTCGGGCCTAGCGGGTTGGGTTGGACCAGATCTAGAGCCATATACTACCTTGTTTCTCTTAAATTGGAATATCTCTTAAACCAAATGAATGTTTGATGAACCGTCTATGGAATTGGAACCCTGAGGATGAGACAGTCCTTTTGGAATAATCCACTTGAGTTTTGGATAAAGTTGGAGTATGGATGCGTTGGATTGGACTCGAATCCAACTGGGACCCAGACACTAAATTCCCAATAACTTGCAGACTGGAAGTCTGATTGACGCATCGTCAGTAGCGTTGTAACCCTTATGACATGGTGGTTCATCGGGTTACTTCATTCGTGGTACATCGTAGTGGTTTTGGTATGACCAATGGTTTGATGATCGGACCCTCCAAAAATCAAGCGTTCATAGTGAGGGAATCCAGTGGCTAGCTGTGATGTAATGAATTAAAAGTGATATTGTGTTGTTTAGTTCCCAGCGATCCTAAGTGGGTCAGTACCTATTGTTCTTGTGTGGGTTAGTACCTATCAATCCTGTGTGGGTCTTCACTTAGTGATCCTAGTTGGGTCAACACCTATCAATACTATGTTGGTCATTATTAAGCGATCTTATGTGGGTCGGCACCTAGTGATACAATGTAGGTCATCATCTATCAATCATTTGTGGGTCAGCAGTAGAGTCTCTCGGAAGAACAAGATGATATATCATTACCACTAATCTTTATTACTTCAATTAATAAGTTAGACCTCGTTTGAGTTGAGTCTTTCCTTGTTATTTTTTATTGATATCATGCTTTGTATTTATTCCATTGTTGAATTCTAAGAGACATCCGGGGGTCTCAGAGTCCCTAATGATAATTGTTAACCCCCCCCCCCCCCCCCCCGCACTAGCCTCGCTACCATCTTTTTGTGGCCTATGTAGATGACGAGAAGCTTTACTTAGACTCATGGATCCAGGACATGATGGTGTATGATGGTGAATAGTTGACATTGAGAGTTGTACTGACGATTTGTACTTACCCTTCACCAAGGATCCTTGGCTGATGACCTCAGGGTCTATTTTAAATATTTTTACTTCCATTTTAGTTGTTCTTGTATACTAGTTTCTTTACATTCATTACATACTTTTGCTCTCAGTTGTGGTTTTTATAGGTGGTTGTAACTTTCTTCTTCTGTAGTGTTTTACTTTATTGTAGTGTTTCATGCATTTGTGTTTTTAGGTTCTGTAGAAATTCCTTCACATTTTACAGATATGCCTTTCTGGTTCTAGTCACCAACCCCTGGCCTATGGAAGGCGGGTTCGAGGTAGTCACAGCACGGGGCCCAGGGGACGGGTCATGAAAATGTTACATTTTCCCTTCATAATGATATATAATTTAATTCTTTCTATTTATAGTTTATTTATATATTTTTAAATTTATAGAAAAAAATCCAATAAAGGAAATATATAATGTCCTATTATATTTTATGAGTGGATTCAATGGCCTAATAATTACCTTCATAGAATGATTCTACATGAATTTATCCAAACCGGATTTCATGTTGTTTTTTATAACCTTATTAACATATACGATTTTACTTATGGATGAGTGTCATTACATAATTATAATAAAGGGGGATTATCATCCAAGAGATCCAAAAAATGAATTATATTAACTACATGTTTATGGGTATTTTAGAACCAGTTTAGTATTCACTGGAGTTGTATTATAGTTTTAGAGACTATTATTATATTTATAGATGGTAATGTGGTGGGTATTATAGATATAGTGTAATATGAACTATTACAAGTGTTTTTCTAATTATTGCTTCATCAAGATTCATCGATGAATTGTCTTTAAAGTGGAAACTGAAATAAGACCTCTAATAATGTTTTTTAAATCACCTAATACTAAATTGTTTTCTTATTAATGAAAGGTAAAAAAAATATCTTTATAAAATTTTTAGAATTATAACTATTAACTTATTGTATAATCACTCAGTGTTATTGAGTATGGATAGTTGGTTTTCTGATTATTTCACATGTTCATTATCATTAAAATGTGTAAAAAGTAAAAAATATCAATATTGGAATTCATAATTCGATGTGTTATTATGGAATCCTTTGTTTTAGGAAAAAAATATTCATTATTCTATATTTTATTTTCTTGGGAAGAATTTGAGTGTGATGTTAAATATAATGATCGTTTAAGTTTTGTTTTGTTTTATAAAAAACTAATATATTTTGTAAGGGTAGTAAAATAATATATTTTGGAAAAATATTATATTTATTTATATTACACAATGATATAGAAATTTATTCTTTTTATGATAGATAATATTTTTAGTTCGGTCAGATTTACGAACTTGATAAATATAATTTATATTGGAATTACATCTGACATGTAAAATTACCAACACACTTGTTAATACATTCGAGTTGACGGGGATAAGGTTTGTAAATTTTTATTAAAATTACCAATTGATATAATAATTTTATCACCCCCTAATTAATTAATTAATTATTGTCTATAAAATACCATCTATTTATTGTTTACATAGGGATAAGATAATGACTGAATGCATGAAAAGTAGTTAATATGAAAAAAATATTTTTAAAATAATCCATGGAAAACCAAAATACTTAATTTATTAGTTTTTCAACATAATCAAGGACCCTAAATTATAATCAAGATCACTATAGTTGGTTAGATTTTACCACACCAACATTGTCAGAGAAACATTGGACAAACAATTTTTTGTTTCACATAAGAATTCTAAAAAAACAACATCACACTATAATATAATCATAAATCTATAATGACCATACATATCATGGGTCATATAGGATATATATATTTACACCATTTTTTGATGGTGTTAAGTAAGACCCCTTTTTGAATGTATCCTTAAATCGTCAGAAAATATGCATCTTCATATATAAAATTATTTTCTATAAAATCAACCATAGTGTTTTCAAATACTAGTATGTATTCTAGAATAATCTACAACTCTTTTAGTACTCACATCACAACATCATTATAGTTCTATTAAAACTTCTTATCCTAAATATCTCACTCATTTACACTATGATTTCCCTTCCAAAAATATATACAACCATGGTGTCTCAAGAATGTATCCATTTTTTTAACTTTATTTCCTAGATGATATTTACCTTCAATAGATATTTCGATTCTCTATTCAGGTATTCTTCATGAGTGGTATCCAATATATCATACAACACAACAAATCTTGTATTTTGAATTTTTAAACTTATATTTACTCAAGAGATTTTTATTTTTAAAAAATTTTCAATAAAACATCTGATAACTTATTAAAAAATAAATAATATCCTACAAATTTATTTTTATTATATGATCCTAATTTATTTCAGACTTTATTAAAATGTGGTATTCTCCCATGATATCAGTATTATGTTTCACTCTAAGAGATGTATGCATTTTTTTTAATTATTACCCTTTTAATTTCATTTTATTTTCTAATTTCAACAATATATATATATATATATTTATATTATCAATTCATCCAGAAAACTCATATTTATAATCACTATATTATTAGAAGTTATTTTTGATTATTATAAATTTGTTAGTCAAAAAACATCTAATTTATTTTCTCATATTATTCATTTGATTCGCTCAGAAAATAGTGTTCACTTTATTTATTCATTCTCAAAATATCCACAAAAATTCACACATAAAATAATCATAAATGTTTTATAATAAATTAATAAAACTAAATACATTTTTGCTCTATTTTTTTACTGTGAAATGTTCTTAGTGTCCAAGTCATCCTTCTAGGTTGGTCATCCTAAATATTTTCTTTGATCATGATCATTACATTGATAATTATATATAACTATATCAAAATCCTTTAAACATATAATTTTTACATTTGTAATTCGTAAAATTTACATTGTCGTTAAATAAATTTTACATTTTAAATAATTCAATCATTTCTATATATCATTTACCTTCACCATTAATAGCTTTAAGATCGTCTCACACACATGTCCTGGTGTTTGTGACATTTAAAACATTAAAAATCATGTATGGAAATATCAAAATAAATATTCTCTTTAGATTTATCAACTATATAATTCTATATAATTTTCAACTAGAGTGTATAGAAATTGCATTACATGATTCCCATTAATAAATTATTGTACATGGATATCGGGTTTGCAGACATTGACTTATGTTGACTGGAATTCACTTATGTTCCCTGGTATGTGCAATTTTATAAATAAGGATTCGTATACAAGGATGATTAAAAACAAATATTTTACCAAATTCCCAAATGTCATCTAAGTCAGATTTGTTAATAATCTATGTTTATGAAGTACTTTTTTGGGATGCATTTGGTTTAGTGTATTTTTTTATGTGGCATAAATGAACTTATTCCAAACATGGTTCATGTGAAACTAATTATTTTTTGGATTCACATATTGGGGACTTTATCTATGAGGATCATAGACATATGAAGATTTTCTATTTTTCTACCATTTATATTATGGTCTCCTCCATTCTATCTCAATCCCTTATAAATCACTCTTAAACACTACAAAAATACTTTTTGAAATTTATAAATCATCTATAAAACATCATAAAAATTCTATATTACTAATAAAACAATGATACTCATGGGAGATTAACTTCAAGAACATCATATATTATATTCTCTATCAATAATAAAGCCATGAAAAAAGTGTTTTTAATATTAATTTCTATCATCAAAAATAGAAGTACACAATTTTTTGTTTATAATTACTCATGGATCTTCTGAGTGTCCAACAAATTAACCACAGTAACACCAGTTATAACAACTCTTCTTCTTTATAAATGTATCTTATTGTATAATATTTTGAAACCTACTGAAGAAAAAACTTTCACATCCTAAGTAAGTGTCTATGACATGAACAACATATTATTCATTCATCTTATCTATGTAAGGGGTATAGGAATCTATCCATCATTGTTTTCCAAGAAGATAACTCATCCAACCTCCAATTACCATAAGCAATAATCCCTTTCAAGGTACATTAAATCCTACTCCCCACATCGAATAATGATATAGGGAGTGATTTTAACCTCAACCATAGTTTTCATATCCAATAATCCATATCTACATTTATCCAATGGATCATATTTTTACCTGAATCTATCTATCTAGGTATTCCACGGAAACTAAGTATTCTCCATTGGTGGGACTCAACAATTCACCAATCTCAAAAACATTGTATAATGACATTAACAGTCATAATATGATAAATCTACAACACATAAAAACATAAAACCATGGGTATAATAATATACCCTTTTCATTTGTTATCAATTCCAAATTCACGATGATTACCCTGAATATCATACTTATCCCTATAAATGAAAATGAATTCAATTGGGTGGGAAATAAACATCTCCATTAATGCATAGTTTCTCTCATATATTACTGTAATACAAAATGTTATCTACATTTATATCATAAAATTATCCACTATATCCAAGAGATATATCATATACCAACTGAATTTTTTACAACCTAACACTATATGTGAGTAACGAAACAAGGACACAACATAGTTTTCCCTTTATTAGTTTTATAATATCTCCATCAATTCCATTAGAGATTGAATTGAACTTGTGTCATAGATCACAATATTCAAGTGAATATCTTATTTGAAGATCGGCATAACCATCATTAATTTTTTTATAGAATCACATATTCCTTATATTTATAACATCAATCGATCTTCTCAAGTCCAACTAGGAAAAACGATTGTGGAATATATGATTGATAATTTAGGAAATTAAATCATTATACATTCTAAAAACAATGAGATACTAATATAGAATATCATTTAGTAGGGGATGTACAAATCTTGTTTTCAAAAAAATAATTTATACCAAAACTCAACTTGTCAAATTAAAAATACATTCAAGAGAATATAAATTACATCCCCTTTTGTCAAAGTAACACTTCCATATAATAAATGCAATGATTGAAAAAATTAAGAGAATAAGGAGTGGGAGTGTCTAACCTAAAATCTATGATTTCACTCTCAATATTCTAGAGTTTATGAAGATAAATAATCACTAGAAACATATATATATATATTTAATTTCCTTAAATCATTAATATCACACTATAATTCAACACCCTGGTTAATTTCTTCCATCATCAATTTTTTATTTGGTATTTGATAGAACACTGAAAATAATGAAAAATTTATATAACATCCTCCATGATAGTAATCATAATTACTTGTATAAATATTATAGAGATTAACCAAACCTAACCTTCAATTCCCATCATTGAAATTCAATGACAATTTATTTAGGAATAATGTGGGCTTCAAAACATTCAAAAATGTTTCATATTGTCTGATACTTCATTCTAATCCCAGTATCATTTTTCCCTAGAGCACTAAAATCACTATAATTCATAAAGTGTGTAGGATTATTCACGTTAAAAAAATATACTCCATTAGAATGAATAATATTCAATTAATTCACAGTATGTTTTTTTATCTTTTTCAGATTTTTATTGAGATTTAATAATTTATTCACTATATGATCCTTGATTTGGACTCTTTGTTTATTCTATAATGTGATGACATATTATCAATACTTAATTTTCCTTGACCACCAAGTTTTTTATTTGTATGGACATTGTCCTTATAAAAAATATTTTCTCTATTGAATAATGATTATATCCCTTTATCACTTGAAAACACTTTATGACATGGTATAACATTTATAATTTATTTAATAGTGTGTTCTATTAATTTAATCATAAAAAATTATGTCATTATTTTTTAACATACCCACCTTAGTAAACCTCATTTCCTTTAATTAGTGATTTATTCAACTATGCTTGTCATTTTATGCGTCTACTTGATCAGATTCTTATTTTATTCTAGAATTCATATTCTAGTGTTAATTTTCATGGATTAGTTACAAATGTATAGTATGTGGCCTATTTTAACATAATAGAAGTAAATTATTCTTGTTCGGTTGAATTCATGTCCAAAAACCCTCACTATCTTCTAATGATTATTAATCATAGAAACATTTTTTACTTCATTACTACTCAAGTATTAGTTTTCATTATTTATATAATACTCCTATTATTGTGAAATATTCTTTATTATTGTGTATAATTTATAACATTTTATGACAAAAACTAGAAATAAAAAAATAGAATATATATAATGAAAAATATTTATTCATTATCAATAAACTCATATATATTATTCAAAGGAATATTTTTATTGTTCAGAGAATTAATCATTTTTGAATGATTATTTAATTTTTCTTCAGCCATGATCACATTATTTAATGGTAATATTTGAATTATGTATATTTACCAATTATGTGAACAATAAATTTACATGTTAATAAACCTCCTTCAACACAAAAAATAACCTAAAAGCATGTTTACTTTTGTATTCGATGAAATATATTTTAATATTTCTTGTTGATGACATTACAATTTCCCAGTTTTTTTCATCAATAATTTGGGATCAATTTTGGGGATATATCTTCATATACATGATCACATACACCCTATATGATTTATTTTGTATTCTAATAATTTTTACTAAGCAAAATTTTGATAAAATTAAGATTTTTATATAACTATTTTACAAAAAACCATCAGTGATTTATTGTCATTTTAGACTATGGGGGTTCATATCCATGTGCATGAGGTGTAATATTCCCCTGACATTCTCAAAAAAACATTTTCACTAAAATATCTAACCATAGTGGTAATATTTCCCCAAGATATCATAGTGGTATTATTATTCATTGCATATCTTTGAGAATGTCCACCATGATTTGATTCCAAATGTTTTATCGTAATCTCACGCTTAAAAAACATCGAGTTGAGTGAGTTATTTTCATTCTCAATGTATATCAACCAGACATATCAGTAACACTTCATCTTCTCCATATCATCATCATATATATTAATTATATCCTGAGGTGAGCATTCAATGTATTTTACCTTTCTATATTTTTACTAATATTTTTCATCATTTAAATTCATAGTGACTATATGTAACTTCTCTAATGTATGGACTTCATTTTTAATGGAAAACACAAAGACATCATAATAAATATTATTAATTGAAAACTATATACTGAATAAGAATATATACAATTGAAAATTTAAAAATATTCATCCTTTTCACGCACTAGTTTTGATAGTCTATGGCATAACTCGACCTAATTAGCCAATGCAATCTCCAATGAATCAATTTCTACCTTTCTCAATGATTTATCTCCAAAATTTAAATTTATTAATACAATTATGTATTAATTAAATTCATCAATAACATTTTTTAGTTACCCATTTAGGATAGAGTTTAATTCATTCATTTCTATAATCTATTCATTATTTTACAGCATAAACGACAATAATCAAAATAATCTATCAGAATTGAATAAATAAATATTTACTTACCATTATAATTACCTTAATAACAATCATAACACCTTTTATTATTTTAATTATATCCTACATTCATTTTTTATTTTAATACTATTTTTTTCATATATTTGGATATTATTTTGATACACTATTAACATGAGTTGAACTAGACATAATCTATTGAGGTATTTCAACATAAAACCAATATCGAAATATACATTTCATTAATAAAAAATGAAAAATTTCATGTCATTATAACTGATCCATGTTTAGGTATCCTCCCTTTTAAACCAATTGAAATTCACAATAAGATAAACTAGATACATGAGAGGGGGAGAATTATCTTTTGACTAGTTTTTATTAGTTCCCAAATGCATCTATAAATCTTATACCCCATAAGTAATTAAACCCTTATTATCTATTAGTGTAAATTTTTCTATTAATTATTTACATTTAAATAAACATATATTTGAATTAATTATAATTATTAAATAATCATACAATATTTTTATATTTTTTGGTAAAAAGTGGCAATAATTTCTTTTTTTCTTATTCTCATCAATCATGGAGTCTCCCCAATAATCAATATGACTATAGTGGGTTATGTATTTCCCTAACCTAAAATTTAGGAGCCTCACTGCTGTTAATTATTCTGCTTCCATGGTTGATATCTACAACATAAAATTAAAACGATAATCACAACTAAACACTGTATAATCCCTACATATACCATGTCACTCTTTATTTTTGTCTCTGAACCATGTATTTTAATGAGTTCCTTTGTGGATCCTCCTTGAAATTATTTTGAAATATTCACACAATATGTATATGGATCTATAAAACTGATCTCTTATAACTAAACCAAAGTGTACTGAAATTTTAGAATGTATTCAACAATATTATATTATATATAATCTTCTCTATGATTAGTTTTACATAACATCAATTGGATCATATAGCATGGTTGTATCACTAAATATAATTTTTATTTTTATTTTCATACTTCTACAAACATGGATTTCATAGGGATATCAAATCCACCTATTATATTTGATAGAATTATTTTATTTAGCTTCATCAGAGGTTTAGAGTACCCATATTGGTCTAATTTAAGAGTTTTATTCAATATATCTCACCATGTAATAGTTATTGGTTTCCAAATCCAATAGATTCTCTAACCTTTGAATATTTTTATTTTAAAACAAATGTCACTTTCATGTATAATAAATCATTGAGGAATATATAATATGAATGAATATTATTTCATTTCTCATAATACTCATTTATTTATAAACTTTTTCCATAAGAGGAATACTTATATGATATTTGTATTTATTTTTCTTCTGATGGTTATCTACCTTATTTTAATTTTATTTCAATATTTATTTCATCTCATTTTATAATTAAAACTGACTATATATCTTTTTTATTCCTCTAGTATACAGTCCTTCATAATCTGTAAATTCTTTCAAGGTAATTATGAGTGTCAAAAATAAATCAAAAAACAATCTAATGATTTATATTTTCAATTAATGATATTAAAATTCTTTCCAAATAACCTCATTTGAATCACCTAAGAAAATAGTTGTTCCCTTTTTTTAATCATCCAAAAAATTGAAACTAAATTTTTCCACATAAAATAATCATCACACTATTTAGGAAATAGAACAAAATAAATAAGACATGGAACTCCTTTTTTAACAATGAACATTCTAAGTGTCCATCTCATAATCTTTGAAAAACTATATTTAATCCTTCACATGAATCATAATGTTTCCATTGATCATAATATTTAAGTGAATATAGATCATAAAAATAGAGAATCTTCTAATTTTATTCCATTTTAATCTATATTTTATTAAAATAAATTCTAAAATATAAAGAGATACATAACATATATAAATCATTGGTATTCATCTACCATTCCTCAAATATTTACTCACACCCCCTTAAAATATTTTTGATATTTAAATCCTTGATGGTCTATTTTGGAATCATCATAATAAATTTTATCATTAGAATAAAATTTTATACAAAGAAAGTTATTTTGAACCTATCATGTATAGGATTTACATTATGTGATTATACATATTGAATTCTTGTATCTGGATATCAGTTACATGGGTATCAACTTATGTCAACTCAAAAATAACTTACATTTCCATATCTGTATTATTCCTTATATTTATATTCATGTAAATAGATTACTGATGTCTATTATGCTACAAAATTCCAATACATTTGATCTTTCTCTAACATGATTTATACATATATATTAATTTTTGATGTGGGATCTGTTTGCATAATTTTATTCTTATACGTGTTGTGAATTACATTATGTTGACCTTTACATATGAGAATTTAATTTTGTTATTTATTTTCATACATGAAGACTTTGGCAATATGGGTATTAGAATTAGTGATATTTTATAATTTTCCACTATTTAAAATTGGGGCCACATAAATTAATCTATACCCCTTTAATATGACTAAATAGAAATTTATAACACACATTTGGTAATTTGTAACTCCATAATTATACTTTTGAACCATCCTTAGAGGCCCAATCAACTTGTATATTCATATGATAGAATATTCATGAAAATAACTAATTATATTCCCTAGGTATAATAAAAACATCACTCAAGTGTTGTAAACAATATTATATGTGGTAAAAAATTGTATTACACAAGTGTGGGACTCTAACAACTCTTTAGTATACAAATAACCAAATTATTTGGACACCTTAACACTGTTTATAGAAACACATCATGTAGTTAACTATATTAAGAAATATTCACATTTATAACATGTTCAAGACAATGTTTCCATAACATGAGTATGCGTCTATGACATAAAGACAATCACATAGTATCATATGATATCAGTACACCAATAAGAAATATATCAATCCAAATATTCAAAAAATATAACTCTCCGAGAATCCTTTTCCCATAAACCATTATTTAGTTCATGGTAAATGAAATAAAACTCTTGACACATGAACGAGGCATGGATAGTTTTTTAACCTCAGCTACACATTTCATAGACATACAAAACATCTCTGCAATATTCTAATTGATGGGTTTCCCATATGAATCTTTATCACCGGGTATTCCCTAGAAGCTAAAATATGTATTTTTTTTGTTGGATACTTATCCCATCTAGAATCACAATACCTTCGAATAGTGAAATCCATAGTAACAATAAGACAAAGTGATAAAAAATACAATCTTCAACCCATGTGTAAACCAATATACATAGCTTTAAAACATTCATATAATTTATTTACACCCATTAAAATAAAGATTTATTATGTGTTACAATAATCTCACTAGTTAATTACTTGATCAATAAAATTTTGAATTCATTATAAATATGCGACTGTTGGTTTATCATTCGTAAATGGTGAAAGATAAATATAATTTTTTTGAAAGAATTAAATTTCACATGAATCATTGTATGTAATATGATTACATGTGTATAATAATATATTTGGTACAAATTTCATGATGAATTTTTAAAATGTTTTTTCAATTACTTCTTTAATATCTCTAAAAAATTAAAAATTTAAATTTATCATACCAAATAAAATTTGATTTATAAATATTTTGATGTTAACTCATGGAATTATGAAATATATATCATAACATAATTAAATTTTATTATAGTTATTCTCAATTTAGTAGGGTTATATTTAATAAAATTTCATTTTTTATAAAATTTATACATGATTCTCTGATGATATATATTATAATTTTTATTTTCACGACATTAAATAAAAAATCTAACTTTTAAATGGTATCAATACATATAACATATGATTCTATAATTAATAAATCCAGGAGACGTTAACATAATTTGAGAAGTGTTCTATATTTTTAGGATATGTTTTATATCATAGAGCAGCTAATATCTAAAGACTAAATAATAATAATAATAATAATAATGTATAAATGGGTGATTATAAGGGGAATAATGAGATTATTTGTTATAAAACAAGTCTGTTGTTGGAAACATGTAAATATTGGTAAATGGTCAGAAGTATTTTAAATATAATTATTCTTTCAAAATTATTGAATGAGTTAAGGGGTATGTAAAACATATTTAGTATGAAGTCATTTATGCTTTAGATATTAATTTTTATTATTATAATAGATTGATATTGGGTATTATTTATAATTATTAGTAACTATAAACCTTCTCAATAAAAAATGAATTTATTTTCCTAGAGTTTGGAATATATTATAGAAATAGAAAAAGGATTTCTACCTTAATTATATAGAAATATAATCTACTACTTACTAGTGTATTGATCAAAGAACAAGAAAATGATAATAATTGTATTATCATAAACAAATATAGTATTGAAGTTTATTTTTAAATAATAATATTTTTATTCATGATTAGAAATAGGTGTTTGTCTATCATACATGAATTAAATTTATTATATTAGAGAAAATATGTATAGTTCTTTAGATATCATAATATATAATGACTTTTTTATATGACATGAAATATTGAGGACAAGTTTTTCATCATTATTTCCATGCACCATTTTATTTTTTATATAAATACACACAAAGATATATATATATATATAATAAATTCAATAACTCTATAAGGATGGATTTTGATATGACATTATTTTGAAATATTTTATGAATGTGGATATTCCGTATTTTGGTAGAAAAAAAATGTTACTTTTATATAAATTAATAAATATAAAAGGATTGTGAAGAATTATGTAAATGTTAGTGTGTTATTTATCAATATATTATTGGATTTATATATGAAATATAAATTTAATTCCATATAAAATGTTATGGTTCCCCAAAAAATTGTGATATTATTTTTGGAATTATTATTAAGATACATTAGTTATAATTTCATGGACAAAAAATGATCTAACAACAAATAAGAATTCTAAAGGAGGCTGTTAACGTATCATAACACTCCCTTACATGAAAAATATGATAGAATTGCTAGTTTCAAAGGATTATGAAATAATTTTTATATGTTTTTAATCAATTATGTCATAGAACTGGTGATATATTTCATTTATAAATCTTTTAAAATAAAAAATCAGTTTAACATAATCAATATTCATTTAAGTGATCTAAAATGTATATATTTGAAATATAAACTATTTAGTATCCCAATATGTATTTAATAAATAAATTGGCATGTGAATTAAGTATTTAATACATGATTTAATATAATCTTGTTCCTCAATATTATATATGTTTTTATTGGGAATGCTAAAATAATTTCTATTATAATTTTTTGAGAATTTTATTATTTTCAAATGAAGATTTGATTTATATTAAATTGTATATGTAAGTTGAAAATAAAATTTTAGACTATAAATATATGTCAATAGGTATTACCTTGATATAAAAAAAAGGATTAATTACCCTATATAAAAATACATATGTCCTTACAATAATAGTAGATATTTATGGTTTTGAAAATATAAACCTTAATCTATGTGAGGTTCATATCATGAAAATGGATTTTCCATAAATGAATATTTAAAATCCAAACTATATTATAAGGGTAAATATAGACTCATGTAATTATAATTGAATCCCCTTGATTTGTATATATTTAATTATTTCCATTGCATAATGGATATCATGGATTTCTATAAAGGATTGTGCCTTTGAAAATGTGAGTTCAATATTACACTTTATGTATAATATGAAATAGGTTAACCTTAACAAAGATTACATAAAACAAGATGATTTTTTATTATATAATTTCCTATATGAATTTTTAAATACCAATATTGGATATTCATGTGGTTTTGGTCAAAGGTATGTAGTTTATGATGAATTGGATTTTCAAGAAAACATTCACTGGGACTAGACCACATTGTGGTGGTTCCCATTGTGTATTTCTATAGAACCTATGGGAAAAAAATCCCTCTATCGGTGAAATAGATACCATGTTGATCTTGTGATGGTCTAATTGGACCTGTATTTTGTAGGACCTCTTCAATATTCTACTCAATGTAGTGAACATCAATATCTCCCAAGGGGTTTCAAAGTTACCAATTGTTTCTAAATAGGGAATTTAGAATATAATTATAATTTAAGGTGAACCTCACAATAGTTTAGGTTCATGGAGAAGACAATTTTGAGTGTAATTATTCCTGGTTAGGGGTAGAAGATAAAATTGTGGTGTTTGATGTGTTTTGGTTATAGTGTTTATGAAAATGGAGGAATCATGTGGTAAGTCAACTGATGCATGCAATATTTGAAAATGATTCAAATATCATAGTTGGGTTTAAATATATAAATCATCCTAATCCTTTGGGATATTTATCTAATAGTATTTTGTTATTTTAAATGTAATATTAAACACTTAAAAATACTGATTTTTATGATGTTTGGGATAGATTGTGTTTTAACACTGAGTGAAATCAATAATTATTATACAAAATGTTTTTGAATATTTACTCATGAAAAAAGTAGAAATGAGTTTATTGTTCAAGAATTTAGAATATATAGATATTTATATACTTTGTTTTAATGAAGACAAAAAAATGTTTGAGAATATGAACATATGTTTTATCCATGTTACTATGGCTTTAGAGGAATGTTGATTTGATTTCTAATGATCAATGTGATTTACACTAAAACTTAGGAGGACATATTCAGGTACAAATACTCTAATTAATGTATAAATTATCCGAAAAATAATTTATTAATGCTTATAATTAATATTTATACCAATAATTATTCAGGTAGAAATTATTCTCCTAAAATTGGATATTTTCATGATGTTCATAATTTTTGTTTTATTATTGAAATTATTTTACATTATAGATTGAAGAAATAAAAACTATGTAACTAATGTTTTCTATCAAAATAACTAAAATAAATTAATAGTTTGATGTTGATGATAAACGCATATAAATAGAATTGGATTATTTCTTTTCAAATAATGGGTCTCAATTTGTCATATTTTGTCATCACTAAAATTATATAGTGAAAATAAATTTTTTTTATGAAAAAAAATATAGTTAATGGGAATAACTAGGGTATTTTAATATGGATGAATAATGTAAAAAATTATTCTATATATCTTTTCATTCAAATTACGCATACGGATGAAGTATTATTTCTCAAGTGTAAATGAATACATTAATCAGTTATAACGGTTCTAGCAAAAGACATATATTTTTTTAAATGGTATCATTATTCACCATATTAGTATCCTCATTTGATCTAGTCTCCAAAAGTGGAATCAAAGAATACCTAGTTACCATGGGATTCAACTCTTTTAAGGTTTTCCTATGGAGAATCTGAATTCTGTGAATAGAAAATATGTTCACTTTTTAATGGAAATAACATTCATTACAGAATAATTTAATGATATCATACTTACTATCATAATTTTGTGGATATATAATTATTGTCTATCTTTAAATAAAAAGATATTGTTTAGAGAAATTTGAATATTGGGGGAATGTTGTGATAGTTAAGAAATAATAAATAGTTCTACAGTCATATTTTTCATTCATTTTTTAAACATATTAATGGTGGTTCACATATTTAAGTAAATTTTCGATAAACTTTAGAATATAATGGAAGAAAACATCAAGATCAATGAATTAGAATTGATAATATGGATGAAAAAATTTGATGTTATAATAATCGATAATGATGATATAGTTGATAACTATTTCATAAGGGTGAATTAGATAAATTTTCATATATTAGGATTTATATATAATTTTCATTATTCAATTTTCATAAAAATATTATTGATGAATTTTAAAAATTGATTTGACCCATATTTCTCTACATAAGAATAAATTCAAGATATATATTTTAATGATCATTAAAATAACAGTTTTAATAATGATATGAAAAAAATTATAAGTTCTTAAATATTGACAAGGATAATGTTGTTTTTATTTATATGAATAAATTTAATAATAACGAGGATGATTATTAACTCTTATGTGACCTATTTGGAGAAGATGATAGTCTTGAATAAAAAAATATAGTCATTCCACTTTTAACTAAAAGTATCCATAAAGAAAAAAGAATGTACAATGTAAATAATCCACCTAAATTTTTAAAATTTCTAATAATTTGATACACAATTATCAATTTTACAAGAAATAATTAAACTATAGAATCTATGGACATTGGTGATGAAGTAAATTTTATATTATGTTTTAATAATATATTTTCTGAAAATAAGACACAATTTTATGAAAGTGGTTGAATAATGTCAAAGAAAAAGAAAAACAATTATAATATATGAAGATAATGAATATCACTTTTCTATAAGAAATTAATAAATAATACATTAACGTTATTTCATAAGATGAAACTATATAAGGAAACTAATATAGAAAAAAGAAGTGTAAAGATGATGAATTCTATATAGTCCACATGATAAGATTATAATTTTTTGTTTTTTTATGATTGATATTCCCAAAAAGGGGTTTTGAATATTTTGTAGAATTATATTGGAAAAAAATTACTATTTAAAGAGAGTTTTAAAATCTGGATAATTAATATATTTTTATAAAATCTATCTTCCCAAACATAATGTTTTATATTAGGATAAAAATATTAAAAAATATAACAAGAATTTATATTTCTATAAAGACAATATTATCAACGAAGAGACAAAGTTTCTTAAGGATGAAAGTATCTAATAAAAAATAAAAATTTTATTATGAGAAGACTGAAGAGGTTATCATTGAATAATCATAATGTATTAATTATGTTTGTGCATAAACTCATGTAAGATGTGGGACTATTTTTAGAGAATATATTTAATATTTCTGAGGTAATATTGTAGGTTTTAAGGTAAAAATGTGGAAATCTTGTTTCGAGGAAAATAAATAGAAGGAGGATAGCTAATCCATGGTAATTAAGGCCATTCATAAGAATTATAGTTTCTAAAAAACAATAAAATAAAATATTTATTCTATCAAAAAAACATGAACTATATTTTATAGGATATTCTCTACATGTTTTTAAGAAATAGTTTAGAGCCTATTTTTTAAATATTTGGTGACTACGGAGATTTTTTTTGTATAATAAGTCTCTCTTATGGAACCAAATAAGATGGGAAAAAATTTAATATAAAATAAATTTTGTATTAATAAATATACTAATAATAAAATTGGGTATATGATGATGGTTGGTATATCATTTAAAAATATGTATGACGGACATCAAAAGATTTATGGGAAATTTTAACAGTATGTTCATAGTGAAGAAGAGTTTATGAATGTTCTTTTAATTTAATAATAAAATATATCAAATTAAATTAATATAAAAAACTTGGGAAAGAAATAAAATTTCTTGATTATGGAGATTTATCTTAATGAATTTAAAAAGGGAAATAATTTGGTAATTAATTATGGTTTCTCTTAACATAGGACTAGGGACAAAAGGACTATAAAAAATAAAAAAGTACTAAATTGTGGTATAGTAACCCTTGTAAATAAGAGCTCTCTAAGAAATTGAGCCATCGGGACTACTGGTATTGCTCTAAATAAATTTAATCAATAACATAATTTTTTTTTGTGGGATCAAAAAGAGAAAATTGATTATCTGGAATTTTTTTATAATGTTTATGTTTTGATCATAAATAAAAATTCATGTCTCAAAAAACTCATTGAATATGGTAAAATCAACACAATATTAAAACAAATTCATAATATACTTTGGATTAGAGATCCATGTAATTATTGTTATCTTCAACTCATGAAGACAATAATTTATAAAAAAAATGGCCACAATAGTGAAAATAATTTGACTAAAGTATCTAAATAAAATTTATTGATTGAACTACTCTAATCGGGGAGTGATTGAGATCTGGTTTGTATAACCCCTATAAAGAAAAAATGATCAAATGTAAGAAAAAATGTGTGTATAAACAAGAAAAATGTCCCTTGATTTAATTTACACAGTATTTTATTGACCCTGGATACACAAATAAACAAGTGGTGAGCATTAATTTATCACCATCATTGTATATTTCACATGAAATGAAATAATTATTTTATAAACACAAGTTGCATATAGTGGACAAGATCAAGATAGATAAAAAATAAAATAGATGAAATAATGTTTTTCACAATAAGAAATTATAACCATTCCAAGGAAAGGAATACACTGAAGTTTCATTTTAATATTATCTTTGAATGTATTTTATTAAGAATCAACATAGAAGTACTTACATGACTCTATAAAATGGAGTTACTAAAAGAATTTATTAAGGCTTTTTTGTATTGGGGGAACCAATGCATGGTGTATTAAAAGATCTAAAATCCCTTAGATGGAATAAATGTTCATTTCAAAACAAATTCCAAACAACATCATTTTATGTTAAAAATAATCTATCTCCACATGAACTTTAGTGTAAAATAATATTACATGAAATTGTTTTAGGGTATCACGAATCGATTTCATCATCAAAATTAAAGTCTCAAAACTAGAAAAACGTGATGAAATAAATTAATATTTTGTATTTTCGAGGAAAATATATCTAATAGTAAGGATAAATATGTTATATTGAACGTCTCTAAAATGAGTTTTATGGTTATAATGATAAATAAGTAACAAATAACCCATAATTTAGCCTCTATATTTTTTAATTTTTAAATGAAAGTTATAAATGAAACATTGATATGCTATATTAGAATTTTGATAAATAACATTATATTTAATAAAAATTAGTAGATGATTAATTTTTCCAAACTAATGTGGATTAATATTCAGCTAAAAATATTA
The DNA here is from genome assembly GCA_963277665.1 of Viscum album. Taxonomy (NCBI): domain Eukaryota; kingdom Viridiplantae; phylum Streptophyta; class Magnoliopsida; order Santalales; family Viscaceae; genus Viscum; species Viscum album. The sequence goes on along the minus strand of OY728141.1, from coordinate 1,046,801,117 downwards.
AAAATTTATCATATAGTAAAGATTCATGTGTAAGGAAAAAAATTATATGTAATCAAACTACTTTTTACAATATTATAAGAAAACGCTGATTTTAGGACCCAAAAATTAAACCAACCAATTGAATGATGAGGTTTCAAAAAATATCATATTCATATCTAGATAAAATAAAATTAGTGAAAATCATTTCAATAAATGGTATCGATTTAAACAATAAATGTGGAGATTGATCATGTATAGACTAATTTCACAGTGGACATTGTGTCAAGACAATTAGACAAAAATATCATTGGTACCAAGTGGTTTATTTTTAACAATTTAAATGGTAAATGAGAAATATTAATTAAAAACACAAAATTTTCATGTGAATTATTTTTCCATATTGAGATAGTTTATTATGAAAATTCATTTTCTCGTGTTATAATGTTGAGGAAAATTGGCATGTTCGTTGTTGTGGTTGATTTTATATAATATGAAATTAATCAAATGAACATAAAGTATTCATTTATAAATTGTGAACTTGATGAACATATATATATCATCCTAATGGTTTTGTGATATATAATTATGGAATTTCTTGTTAAAATGAGAAATAGGTTCTTTATGTCTTATTGTTTTACCGATGATCCTAGTATTCAAAGCATCATGACTGATTGAAGAATTTCTGATTCAAGAAAGGAAATGTGGAAAGAACCTTTTACATTATAGATAAGACATCATACGTAGTCATTATAATTGTGTATGTTAATGATAATGTTGTTGTAGGTGATCACAATAAGACATTTAATGAGTTTTTAAAAAAAATGATATTAAATTTTTAAATGTCTTTGTTAGTTGAGATAAAATACTTTCATTGATTAAATATGATTAAATATGAAAAAAATTATATCCCTTGAAATGTATTTTTAAGAAATTTGAGATGATGAAACTAAATCCAATTTGTATAGATTTTCATCTGGTGCTGAAATTATCAAAAACTTATCAATGGTAAGTAAGTAAATGAAATGAATTTTTGATGCCTCATTGGAAGTATAAATTTTCTAAAATTTTGAACTAAATGTTATCAATGTTATATATTAGGGAAATAACAAGGAATTAAATTTTATGGATTTAAAATTATCCTTAAATATGTTAAGTTAACTCTTATATTTTCACTATTGTACATGAGAGGATAAAACTAAAATCACTCTCAATTTCTAGATAGAGACAATCTTGGTGATAGTAATAATTGATAGTCTAATTCATGTGTACTCTTACTCTTAGAAAATAGTTGAGTGATTTTTAATTGAATGAAATTCATCTTGGATACTATGAACACTAGAAAAGTTTGAATATATTATTATAATATGCCAATGGAGTCAAATTATTTGGATAATGGAAAAAATAATTGATTTTAGGGGTAAATTTTCCAAACCATTCCTAATTAATTGTTCCGAAAAAATATCTCTAGTACTTACAAATATTTTAACAAAATAATCCATACCAAAAAATATTGATATTAAATCTCTTCTTGATAAGTAGTGGGTGGGATATCGAGACATAAACATGGAATTTACTACATTACATTATAAATCAGAATATATCATATCTAGGGGTTTCTCTAGGAATATATTTGAGACATTGAGGATGATCATGGGTGTTCATCCCCTACCACATCATAAAATGTATTTGTTATCATCACCAATAATACTATCATTATTTTTCCCATTGGGGGAGAAGTGGTTCCTAACTCGTTTCATGTTTGAGAACATTTTCCCTATTCAATGTAAATAGATAAGAGATGGTTTTTTATCCTTTTATTTTAATTTTGAACATATTTTTATTCTGAATTGGGGGGGGGGGTATGATTTTGTATTATTGATTTCCCCTATTATGGGAGGAGTTATAATTTCACTAGGATAACATTTTTATTTTCACCCAAATAAAACATCAATAAAATAAACTCATCTATGATGTAGTGTGATTCATATAAGTTAGTATTAATGAAATGGATATTATTTTATTCCCTTTTATGATATATTTAGTTTCATGTTTAGTTTTTTATAGAGTTCAAATGGTTGAAAACAAATAAAAAGGGGATGGTTGAGGTACACTTTAAATTTGTCGAAAAAAGATTTCAATGTTATTTACCTATTATTTTATATTATTTTATGAGTATTTGTAATTTAATAATTATATTTATGAGGCTTTATAGAGGTGAATAAAAAGAGGTAACATTAAAGTAAATAGATTACATTGCCTTCAGAATTGTACATAAATGATCACATAGGGGTGAAATCAGATATATAAGGTCATATGGAGGTAAAAGGGAAGCTACAAAAGAGTCCACTCAAGGACAGGTGATTTATATAATTATATATTTTTCTTCCTAAAGATTAGAAAAGGGTAAATTTGGAATTAAATAATATTAAGGGCGGTATCGTTAATTTCAAATGGTCATTATAAGATCTATATAAATCTATATATTGACCTTTCTAAAGGTTATTTCCAATGTATATGTGATTTCCATGATATATTTTTGATATAACATGAAAATAACAACTTTTATGGACAACACCATAGAAAATTATGTTTATTATTAGGTTAATTCATATGATAATTAGTAAATCTAGATCTATCCATCTGTAGTTTTCATTATTTATGGTATATTGTTACTAGAAAACTATGGGGTTATGAAATGAGATGAATGATTGAACCGTGTTTTGTTGGTCCCCATGGTGCATTTACATACCACATATGTGAAATTATAAAATATTGATATCTTTTATAGTAGATGTGGTTGATTACTATTGGGAAATTTATACCAGAACAATATCGTTCTCCCACATAATTTTTATATTTTAGAACCAAGAATAAAGTAGAAATATATAAATGACTTTATTATCTGCATTATTTCATAACATTAATGTTATACATGTACTCAATGTTTTAGAAACATTTTATAGGCTTTAATAATTATCATTTTACATTTAACATTTCATAAATTTTTATTTTCTCATCATTCTAAATGATAAAAAATAATGATAAAAACTATTATATAAATATTTGGTAAGGAATATCCATCCATAGTTATACTTTTACTATTTAGATGTTTAATATTTGTTAATGAAATTTCAAAAAAATATCAGTATATGATAAAATAAATCCATTAAAATCTTATAGATGAATTAATAATAGAAAATATATGAATTATTATAAAAAATATGTATTATCTTTTACTAAACCACGACATAGTAAAAAAATATATGAATCCAATATAAACTATATATTATACTAAATTTTTATATCTTCTAAAAATATTTATATTAAAAATATTCATTATTAACACATGTAAAACATTATTTAACTTTATAATAAAATTCATCTAACTGTCCGATTGAACGTCCCCCAAAAAACCTTTTTTGTGAATATAAAAGTTTTATTCAAGAAATTAAAAACATTTATCTTTTTCCACATGACAACAATGTGTAACCATTTAGTCCTTTATAGAACTAATAATAAATATGAATTACTAATATTTTTATTTATAATTAAAGAGAACTCTTATGTTAAACCACAGTTCCATTGAATCTTTAATGGGACCATTCATGATCTCTGTGAAATATAGTTCTCATCATACTTATATCCAATATTTGTATCATATTTAATATAAATTATCATAAATTTTTATTCCAAGGAATTTATTGACCACTTAGAATAAACTATATTAATATTTTATATCATTCCTATACATACTGGATTTTAGGAGTATTTAATTCCAAATTGAAAATTTAATCTCATGTTATTCACATAGATATTTAAGAATGGAAGACCAACCTAGTAGACAATCACATAAATTTTTTCATTTATAGTAATATTTAGGAACATCCTTAGTATATCATAATTGAGGAACCTAATCTTATATTTCTCATATAAGTGGATTAAACTATTTTTGGACAAACCTTAACTAATGATAGAAATATCAAGACACCCAATAAGCCCATTTTAGTTCCAAGTCAAATATAACATAAGAAATATCTCAAAGAAAAAAAGTTTTTTAGGTTTTTTAAATTTTTATCCCCAATTAATTAGGATATAATATGAAACATTCTACTATACTATTCTGAATACATAATGTATGACAATACATTTGGTATGCATGGTGGGTCATCTAGCAAAAAAAACATTATTTTGTCATCATGAGTGAATTTTATATCTCAATATGAAACTCATACCAAGTTTTAATTAAAATTTTATCAAAATATAAATTAATCCATAATTTACATAAATTAGAAAAAAAACTCAAATTAATAATTTTTTAGATAAATTTTAATTTCAAATCAAATAATATTGACAACCTATTTTAATGATTATAACACTTTTTGAGTTCTTCAACATCTTGAAAATATTGTATTGAAACTATTCACATTTAGATCAATGCATACCAATATATCATAAAACCCATTATGATAAAATGTTTCATCCACTTTTAATTAGACTATCATAATAATTTATTTTCTTTGAATTGAGCTTATATAATTTCAAATATACTCAAACAAGAAACATAGAAAGTACATTTTATGTAAATTACATCACTATGTAACAAACTACATTATGATAAAAAATTATTTCCATTTAAGGATTATTTTTTAATAAATGTGTTAGTATTTATATCTCATGTGGTATTTTGTGTGTTAAAAACTATATTTCAAAATGGTGATTTTATTACATAAAAAATCTGTTTTTATGTCATGAGAAATTATTTGCATGAATTTTTTAAAAAAATACATCAATACAATGCTTTGTCAGGGAAATAAAATTCCTTATTATCATTATCATAATATGATAAATTATGGATGAAATAATAAGAAATTTATATGAAAAATATTGTCTCATTTATTGATACCAATAATTTTTTCAACAATAACTCTCTTATACAATAAGATAAATTGAGTTGAATGGTGCCAAAATTTTATAATTTTTATATCATATTAATATTGAAGTAATCCTTTGAATCCACATTCTGGATTTCATAAACCTTTATATAATAACATAAATGTAAATGGCCACCCCTATTAATCAATTATTCATCATTTTGGAACAATTTTACATGTTCAAATGTTGTTATAATGTCACATTAAGATTATAAACCGTTAAATTAAAAAATGGTTTATATAACATTAATACAAGATATGGTATCTCAATTGTATTGATACAAACATTTTAGTCCATTCTTTCAAATGTTTTGGTTTTTAATAATTGAAATGAGAAACCTCATTATTGACACATCGATTAATTTTTAATAACGTAGGATAACCATTTGATCCATTAATCTCCTACTTATATCATTAAAATTTTCCCTTTCAAAATATCATAACAAAACATAATGAGGAAATTACATTTTCCTTCTCATCTATCTAAAATTATTTCAGTAGTTTGGGTAATCATTCATTAATGTTAATCATAAAAATGATAGATTGGAATACTTTTCCCAAATATTGTTCAATAAAATCTATATTTAGATATAACCTTAATAAGACCTAATCAGCTTCATGTCATTTACATGTATAGATTAAATGAGTGGGTAAAATATTTATTTTTGTTGTTTTTCATATAAGTAACTATTTTGAATCCATAAAGTGAATCATTTCTTTGGTTCTCATGAACATCATGATCGATTTTTTGAATATATTCTGAAATAGAATACTTAGAAAGGGGTTGATTGAATACCTAGAAATTTAATCCTAATATAAGATAAAATGTTATATATTTTTAAAACTCATATATGTTAATTTGGTAATGTTTATAATTTTCCAAAATTTATCCCAAAAATAGGTTTGGTTATGATGATTCCATTTCACTAATAAAAAAGATATCAGATTATTATCATGATTTTAAATTATTTAATAATTTCACCACTTAAATTTATCCCCAAAATATATGTTCCCATTTAATTTGAATATATAAATTATTGTTCCATGATCATTATTAGACTAAGGCTTTTATTTCAACTTGTAATTCCACATAATATAAGCTACTTATGACAACCATTATATCAACCATCTCATATATATATCTTGAATGGTCTAGTAGATAGCACTTTCACACATACATCCAATATATTATTCCCAATTAATTCATTGATTTTCCAAAAATAATATGTTTTCCTAGATAAGTGGGACATGTTTCTCATATTGGGATATCAATTCATAACAGTTAAAGTCAGAAATTTCTTTCATACCTTACACGAGATAATTCATGGAAATATATATTTAGCCCTAACATATCCATTATGATGATTAATGTCATAAAATGTGTTTTAATTTGAAGGAATATAATACTAGTAATTTTAAGAGGGTAATTATTTTTCACCTTATTTTTACAATTATAATTATTTAAAACTATTCTAGAGATTAAGTTTTATATCAAATGCCTTCAACCAAATTAATATAATTAAAAATATTAATGTATATATATTTTTTCAACTCTTGGTTTTGGTTACACACACCAAAAATAAAATCCCATTTCAATCACACATATCGATATTCATATAATATATAAGTGAGAATAAACACATTATTACATGTATTTTGAATCATTTGAAACAAAAATTATACTCAATTGAAATTATGGTGTGGGTTTTAACCATCTTTTAACATTTATAATAGGGCCAAAGTACTCAATCCAACATAACCCAAACCAATTTCCCATTATGTATATATAAATAGAAGTTTAATTCTCAAATTATACTATAATAATAACAATTTAAATATATAATAGTTTTTATTATTTTTATTGATCCTAAAAAAATAATCAAATCATTGTCACGGTTGAACATAATTTTTTTTATGTTGTGTTATTCATTTAAGTTCTTCTATATATGGAATAAAATTTATAATAAGTAATTTATTTTTTAATGTAATTTATAACTTTATTACAAATATAAAACTTTATTTTCATGTACTTAATAAATCAATGAATAATATCTACATATGAATAAATAAGAAATTAAAAATTAGTAAAAAAATTTTAAATGTTACATTAAAAATAATTATTAATACTTAATTTATACAATATTTTACAGTTTTCTTCATAAATAAATAAACAAGAACATTATATATCTATTAAAAAATAAAATCCTTAATATAATAGATTTAAATGATATTTACTATGCTTTCTCCAATGTTACCAAATATTTTAAACTTACGAATATTTTTATAATAATGTAATTATTTATATTTAATAGAAGATATTACCTAATTGAAATATATTTTATTTTTTGTAATAAAACATCTTAATTAAATCCATAAAATTATATTTCATGGAATAGTTTAAATAAATATAAAAAATATATTTTAAATATAAATGTTTCTTATTTTTGTTTATAAATATTACTTAAATAACACTAATATCTTATATGTTTTCCTTGGTTATTAAATTTATAAAAACTAAAAAATTCTAAAATTTAAATCCATGTCTTGAAATATTGATTTCCTAATCTTGTCCATAAACAAAAAAAATTATTCTTTCATGGAAAATAAATTTTTATATAAAATATAGATCAACATTCAATTCTTATCATGGATAATATTATGATTTTTTAAACGTTTATACATCATTATAATTGAAAAATATTTATTATATTGTTTATTAATAGAGGATATTTTAAAAGAATAAATTTTGAATCAATGACATTATTTTAGTCACCTACATCTGTTGTTTCTTAGGGAAATTTCATTCCCATAACAATCATTAATTTTTATTTGAAAAAAACATCACGAAAACTATCTTTTTATTAACATTATTTATTGAAAATATTTTACCCATAAATTTATATTATACTAAGGTATGATATTTCAAAATACAACTATTTTTTAAAAATCATTTCCTTGTTATGTGAGTCATCCTGAACCATGATCATTTTTGGAACATATCATTGATCTGGAAAAAAATGAATTAATCTATATTAATCATATATATAAACCATGAATATATATGATGTAGATGTCACTATAATAATAGTAAATTTAATTGGTGGGTTATAATATTATCCTAAGATAACAAAAAATAATCCATAAAAAACTAGGTTTCTATAAAATGTATTCATTCATTTGAATTAAATAATATATGCTTAATGAACAAATCAGAAATAAATTATTATTAGATATATATTTTCTAATTATGGTAGATAAATATCCCAACAGAGTATCTAATTGAACCCTTACTCTTATGGTTTCCATAGGTATTCATAAATATTTCTATTATTAGTCCATAATATGTATTCCACATTATTTTTAATAAGCTTATAGTTGAGTAGAATGATAGAAATGATAGATTTGGTCTTCTATATTTCTACTGTAGAAGTCTTGTATCTCATCTTAGTGATTCAATATCATTTCAAGGCTATATGGATTCTCCTTGTGTACTGAATACTTCATAAAAATTCATTCTTTATTTCATTTTAAACTTAATAAAATTAAAACAATGTAAACTGTATCAAAAACATTGTGTTGCATCAAGATATTCATAAAGAAACATTAATTCTTAAAATTTTATATATTTATTCAACAAAATCCAATTGAAGATAAATATTTTATACCATAATCAAATCTTAATTGCCGAAATTTTTGAATAACCAATTATAATTCATTATTATATAAGCGTTTCACTACATATATTGACCCATTGCATGGTAACCTTTTGTATTTTATGGTTTAACCCATAATATATTGGGATATGGTTTATACAACCACATCATGGTTTATATTTATGGTATAATTTAATTTCTAAAAACATTAAATCTAAACTACGGTTGGAGGGTTGATAGATTTTTATTTATGAAAAATATAATGTTTTTCTATAATAAAAAATTAATTTGATTCATTAATAAAAATAACCATTCATTTTTTGAATAGTTGAGTGAGATCCTAGAAGGAATGATAAATTTTACCTTTGATGAGATGAAAACCCCATTTTAGTTATTAATTTAGTAACTTTTTTTATAATAATGATCTTCAAAACAACCACCCTATACCATATTCGTACTATTTTTAATCCACTTCAAAATATCTCATAAATAAATTTTTCCTCTCTAAAAACCATATAAATGATAGATTTTTCTTTTTATTTAATATGATATTATAGTATAATGATATTTATTCCAACACACAAAATGATGAATATTTAATTTATCTAACATCATAATTTTGATATGTTTTAATTATAATGTTTTTCATATGTTCTTGTAATGTTATATTGATTATGAATCGATTATGTCCCTTTTTTTCAATTTTATCATATGATTATTCAACCGATAACATTTTTTTATGAATTTAATCCTTAATGATAAATACCACCATTATGGAATCCAAAAAACCCTGCCCTTAAATATTTTTTCCACATCATAAATATTTAATTTTTTTTTGATATTTAATTAAATATTTCTCTATTCCACTTGAATATAAGTATTATCAAATATAAATATAACAAATTATAGATAATTTATGTATTGGTAACAATAACACTCCCTCTAATGTAATTTAATATGTTTCTCACACTTATATAGAAAGGGTTGTTTTCAAACCCATACCGAAAACAATATGGCTCATTAATAATAAAAATAGAGTTTTGTTCGATCTTTTACATTTGAAATTCTACCCCATGATATTCCTATTATTCTAACCATGTTTATCACACCACTAAATACTCCCTCTAAAACAATCTAATTTATATTATGTAAATTATCACCAATAAATTTTTTAAATCCATTCTATAAGATTGCAAACTACTCAAGAAAAAACCACTCATTTTTAAAGACACACTCCTCTCTATATATAATAAGGTAAATCATTATATATATCATTAAGTGAATTGTAATGAGAAGTAACTCCTTATTGATGATTACCTAGATAATATTTATCCACTTCCGTCTTTATCTACTGAATGGACCTACATAAATTTTTAGTTAAATGTGTTAAAATTAAATATTATAATAATTATATTATTAAAAAATTCCATTGAAAATTTTATTGAAGATGGTAAGAGTGTCATTTAACTCCATAATTATGTTGTCTTGGTCACTGTAGTAGAGTTAGTTATGACTAACTTATACTTGGATTATACAATATAATAATTATTTATTATGAAATTCAACAATTTATTTATAAAAAATAGAATAATACATATAAGCTCTTATATTTTTATTATTGTTCATGTGAAGATGTTGAGGTATCACCACAATTATTCATTAATATATATATCTATATTCACTAAATTATAAATAAATTTGTTTTATGATTATTTATATATGTGAATACAGGTAACATATAAAATTTCGATTTATTATAATGAATGAATATAGGTTGATGAGTATTTAATCACTTATGTTCCATTTGATTCACCTTTTATAAGTGAATATTTTTTTTCATGTGGTCACATTGTAGATTTTTTATAGTGAAAATTTTCATTGTTTATTTGATAAAATTGGATATATAAAATGTAACATTATAATGAATTTCCTTAAGACTATATAATTTTTTTCAGGTGGTTTGATAAACATGATGGTGGGATATATGTAATGAAGGAATATGGTTTGCAGTTACAGAAGGTGGTGGAAAATTACTTGGACAAAGGTGGAATCCCCTAGACACTAATGGATAAGAATCAAATCAAATGGATTCTATAAAATTGGGGGACTATTTTTCCTTTAAAAATAAAAAAACAATACCATGATGACCATAACCAATAAACCACTATATGAAGCATGTGTACAGAGTTATAAAAATCATTGTACATAACTCAAATGAACAACATACCATACCAGATTACAACATAGAGACCAAATCTATATTTTAGTATAAATATGAATAAAAAATATGAAAGACTCATGGAATCCAAATAAATACATTCCACATCTTGTAAAAAGATAAAATACACAACACTACAAGCTATACTCAAAGTATCATGATGTATCACTTAAGAAATATGGTAATTTTACTTTACATTTATCTTGATAATCAATACCTACAATAGAAACAATGTGAGCAAGAAGTGGGTGATTATAAAAATCAGTAGAATTTATCCAAAGGAAATCATTATTCTTGAAAATAAAAAATAACATGTTTTAACATTTATATAAAACAATTTATTTAGAAAAGATTATATATTTTATATCAAGGAAAAAAAGGTATAAATCCAAACCAGCTGTGTGAATTTAAAAAAATTTCCATCAAAACAAAACATACATTTCAAGAAAACCATTTCTTAAATTAATTTTACATTACCCCTATCATTCTACACAAACACACATACACACACCCAAGCATGGTGTTACCATTTATGGTGGAACATCAAATCCATAACTCATCTATTTGATGGTGGTACTTCAATCCCACTATCCACCTCATTTAGTTAATTCCCAGCAATAACTTCCAACAAACAAGAAAAAAATTATTGCACACCATTTTAATAAAACAATAATTTTTTTGAAAAAAAATCCTACCAATTTAAATTATTTAAAACCAAAAACCCATTTTAAAATCATTATTTTTTACACATGTTACCATTTTCATTTTCCATTGAAACAACCAATTTTCAGATTTTTATAAACTATCACTAATGAGGGTTTGCATGAAGAATAAGAAAATATATTTAGTAATAAATAAAAACAATTTGAGGGAAATCATTCTTGTTCTAACAACATGAATCGAGAGTGAGTCCACCTACATAATAAAATTATCCAAAACCAATGAACTACAGAGATTCATCAACAAATTAGTTTGGAATATGAAAAATCCAAGATAAATCATGATCAATATCATCATCATAGCCACATATCATCGTGATTTTAATAAAATACCATGGATATATCCCCATTAAATCAAATCCAAGAATCTCAGTCCATGAAGTAGATAAAATCTAACAAAAACAATAAAAACTAGCACATACTAAGTAATTAATGATTCCAAAACATAAATAATCGCCAATGGATCTCTCTTAGGTCAAGGATAATGGTTTCAAATTTTTTTGGAGGAAATGAAAATCATTTTATGATTGGATTATGTTAAAAAAAATGAAGGGTTAATAAGATAAAACAATTTAGAACTATCATTTGCATATCTTACTTTTAACCATGCACGTCTAGGGATAATAGTTTAGAAAACCATTCACTATCCGGGAAAAATACTCTACCCCAAGATAAACCTCACGTGGTTAGTTAGAATGGTTACAAAAATAATTTTCCTACCATCTAGAATCCCTTTGCCCGCATATTCAAATTTTCTATTTGTATAACTACACGGTTTGGAAAAACTGTTCACCTATACATGAAGCTACATAGAACCTACTATTTTAAATTTTACTATTTGATGGAGGTGGTGAATGGTTTCTGCTAACCATTCTCAATATTTTCACCTCCATAAAATCCCGCAAAATAATTCTACAACTCCTCCAAACACTAAAAATCCTAGACCAATTAAATTATCTACATAAAATACAAAAATAATCGATTATTTACCAAAAACCATGTGCGATACATTCTCCCCACCATTGGTCTTTCCAACCTAAGAAAATAGAAAACCAAAATTTCCTTTAATGAGGTTGGGCCATAACATGACTATTTCAATTTCTTGTTCCCATGTTACTTTGAAAATATGACCATGTTTCCTAAAATCCCACACTGGACCATTTTTACAAGACATACTTTCTCATTCCTATCCAAACTATTTATTGGCACATGAACCAATGTATCATCTAGATTTGGGTCAATGTGATCCCATCAAATCACATGGTCAGGAGTAGGATGATACTTTATTTATTAAGATACAAGAAACACATTTTTCACCGAACAGAATATTGGTGGAAATGAGGGTTGATATTCCACCTCACCAACCAATTCGTATATCCCAAAATGGAATATATATCAAAGAGTTATCTTTTTCTACTTCCCAAAATGACAATGACCAAGCCTTGAATTTATTTTGTAGAACACATGATAACTCCCATCAAATAATAACAATTTTCGACGATGATCCACATATGGTTTTTGAAAACTCTATGTCATATGTATTCTTATCATGATTAACTAAATTTTCTCTATAGTATCTTGGACAGGACACGGTCCAACTAGTTAAGTGTCCCATGATTCCTCCCCACAATGTGGATAACGACAAGGATTTACATAAAATTATTCTAAAGGATCCTATCTTGTTTAGACCTGATAACACTTGTTATAGGATAACTCCATTAATAGTATGTGCTCCTCCTATGAGCCACCAAAATATGTTACAAAATCCCAAATAATTTTTCCACTATTTGTATCGTCCATTCATATTAACAATCCTTCCAACGATTATTTATCATAATCAAATTCATCTGAGTCCTAAGGTCTTGATGTATATTTTTCATGAAATGAGAATTAAAACATATATTTCATTCTAATATTATCAGAACAGGTATTCCATGCCTCATTATGAAATCTCATATATTGATTTTAGACATGTCCTCCACTATATGGGATTAAGGAATAGGGGTGAAATTGGGTGACTTTGTCATTTGATCCAGTATCACCCAAATAGAGTCATGTTTCATAACTGTTCATGGGAATCCTGTCACAAAATCTATTTTTTCTTCTCTCATATCCAAATATTGTTATTTAAATACTAAAACACACCCATTGGAAACTAGTGATCATCCTTAACTTGCTAAAAAATGAGGCATTTCATAGAAAACTCAATCACCTTTCTTTTCTTTCCTACCCACTAAAATGTTTCTTTCATTTCTGTATACATCTTCTGTATTATAGGATGAAAATTTTAACTCAAATTATGGTAATAATGAAGAATATGTTCCTAAAAATCCATAGTTACAACAACCATATCTCTAAACCCCAAAAATGAACTCACACCCAACATCCATCCTTGAATGTTCTCCCCACCAATGATTTTTGACATCATAGAAACACATACTAAATCGGAAGTCTGTTCCACTTTAACTACCTTCATTATATCCTAAAAAAATTAATAGAAAGAAAACTTCATCATTACCTATTTCTTCAAAGGGCACATCCAGGTCTGCTATTATAGAAATTAAATACCACTGATCTAGGGTTGTGTTTACAAATTGACTATATGACTTTTTTCATATTTAAAATGAAAATTAATTTCCCTTACCAAGTGTATATATGTAGTTAATATTGACCATTTTTATACACTACATCCATATTCATTGAATTAAATTCAAAAAAAATTGTAAGAAAATGTGTTTCATTCTTTTATGATCCATAAAAATTGTAAATTTCTCACAAAATAGTTGATGTTACAATGTATTAAATGTTTAGACTAAAGTAGCTAACACCAAAATGTGATTTGGGTAGTTGTTCTAATGAAACAATAAATTGTGTGAGCCATAATTAACAACTTGATCTCTCTATATGAGAAAACATCCCATCCCATATCCTATAGCATCAGAATACACCATATACCCATTTCTTGAATATAAAAAAATAAACATTGGTGCTTATGTAAGTAAAACATTAAGATCATGAAAAGAATTTTTCAATTCATTATTCTACAAAAAATGGATCATTTTTACTTATCAAATCAATCATCAGTGATTCTAATCGTGAAAATTCATGAACAATGGATCACTAATAATGACATATACTAAGGAAACTAAATATCTATAAGAAAATAATTCATGTTCTCCATGAGGCTACAACCTCTATATTTTTTTGATCCATAGAAACACCTATTTTAAGGATAACATGGCCAAGGAATGATACATAGTGTATGAAAATGTATAATATAATAAATTTTCATACATAAATTAATATAGAAAAATCCCCAACATGATTTTCAAGTGTTTCCCATACTCATTTCTTATCCTTGAATACACAAACATGTCATTCAGAAAACACGATCACAACAGAATCTAGATATCTTTGAAACATTTTATCCATCAATTCCCAAATGATATATGGTACATTCATAATACGAAACAGTATTACACATACTCATAATTCTCATATCGACTACTAAAATTTGGTTTTGGAATATCCTTAATCAGAACACGCAATTCGGGATATCTCAATTACAAGTCCTTTTTACTAATCCAATGTGATATATTCAATTGATTAAATAGATCATAAATGAATAGAATTTGATTCAGATTATTTATCATAATAAGATTAGTCTTACAATAATCTATAGAAACCAGTGTATTATATCCACCTTTTTCTATAACAAAACTGGTGATGCACACCGAGATGTGTAAGGACGAATGAACCCTTCGCATTCCAGATCTTCCAAATTCAATTTGAATTCAATTAATTATATTGGTTTCATATGACAAGAAATAATTGAGATATCACTATTCTATTTAAGGATATAAATGTTGAACTCTACCACTATTTTAGGAGGAAACCCTAAGAGATATTTGGAAAACACGAACAAACTAATCAATAAACTGTTCGAAAACTGGTATTCTTGATCTCATACAGTAATTTAAAAATCAATGCTACCAATTTGAATGAGAAAGATCCAAATATTTGTGTATAAATTCATACTACACATACCTTTATAATATGTTATTCTCTAATGTGATTCTTGAAGCCCTCACTAGTAGTAAAACTAACGCTTCACATAAAACAGTCGATATGAGATTTGAACATTTTCAAACAAAAAATACCAAGGATTATGACCTAGATATATATTATAAGAAAAAAAAGATATCCCATTTCAACTCATCTTCATCAATTTTTATTCCACAAGATTTTCATCTAAAGTTTGGATAATCTCTTTGGTCAATAGGAGTGTGATGTTTCAAAATAGATTGAATCATCTGAATTGAAAACCCCAAAATATCAACATCACAAGAAGAAATAAACAAATACGGTGAACCCATATAAAAATTTAAATAATGGTATAATTCATTATAATCATACATCCCAATATCAATGGTCCATATTCATCATCCCAAATTACTATCTCAACTTCGTATAAATTCTTACTCACTTTAATTTGATATGTATTACCTTGTTTAGATTTCACTTAATGGAGAGTCGTGGTATTCATTAAAACATTATGGATTCAATGATTATATTGATGAGGGGAATTATGCTACCCTCATATAATAAATGAATATAATTTCTGCAAAACATGAGATTTTTTCCAGAAAACCGACATGGGATCACTACAATGATAACACTAAAGATGCCCCCACTAATTGTAATTGTGGAATGATACATGGGATTTTATATAATCTTAATTAATCTGATCCAAATAACTAAATTGAAATCATTTAGGATTTCATTAAGGAATAAGAGTAAGATTAACATATCTAAAAAAATTAATTTTGTGTCATTCCAATACCTTAGAAATAGGATTCCTTCTTTCACATATTCACATCATTACTGTTCCCACCATTTCCCATATGTATCAATATGCTTCCACCACTAGTATTACCTAAATTGGATTTTTCTTCAACCAATTTTTTATTGAAAATGTTCATGTAATCTATTATACAATTTAAATCATTCATCGAGAAAATCTATTATCTCTACCCCAATGCAAAATTGTGTTCTTTAGAGGGCACACTTCAAGCTACATCGCATGAAAATTAGACTACATTCATAAATTTAGATTCATAATTAGTAAGTGAGAGGTTACATGGCTCCTAGATAAAAATTCCATTGTTATAGAAATTATTAATGAGTTAGGACAGAATTTTTTTTATTAGATTTTAAAAATACTATTATGGTATTCCATGGTTTAATTTATCTTGAACAACTAAATCCAACCATGGGAAAGAATGATCCTCTGGCATGTTCTTCGCCAGCATTACTTTCAAATCAAATAGTGTGCATATGAAATCATGTATTTTATTCATCCACTTCATCCCCACCTATTCTTTCAATGGTTCTAAATCCCCCCACAATGATAGGTATAATTTTTATCTGGAATTGAATATTATGATCCACATTCCATGGATTATTCCTTTTAGTCTCTCTATCCATGGATTTGAAAACCTAGACAATACTCTTAACTAGTTATTTTTTCAGCTATGGCTTATTTGCAACTATATTCTTAGAATCTTCTTCTAGTTTTCTTTAACAGAAACTAAATTCCATTAATTTTCACAATCTAGAATATTAAGTCTTAGAAATTTTAAATATACAATTTAACACACATCACAATACTTATTTACAAAATTCCCATTCAATGTTTTTTAAAAATTTCACCATGATTTTTAATATCATACAATTTTCAAAATAATACAACCATGCCTTATCAAAATATCATATTTGTAATATTTTCAAAAAAATCACAAAAACACACTTTTAATCATTAACATAAATCCTTACAGAAAATTGAAATATGCATTCCTTGCGGTAAGTAACTTATATCAACATGTTTCATGCTCTTCTCATTGGATAAACCCATGAAAATGAGGTAAATAATCCTATAAGTGTAACAAAACATTTATGTATCCTACTACGTGGTAACTTTATGTTCTTCATAAATAGGTTTGTTATGCCTTTTTGTGCCAAAAATTTCTTGTTTCCACATTCCTACTCTTTTCTACAATCCCATCACAATAAATGAACCAGAATTATTTTCAACTCCCAGACTGAAAAAACCAATACCAGTTATCCCAAAATGAATGATGTACTGGTCAATACTAATACCATTAGCAACAATATGCCCCTTCACAATGTATTAATATGGTGGTGGAACATTTCATGGTCTTAGGTGACGTCCCAATGAAACCAAAGGCTGTAAATGAATTCTATGGGATTCAGTACAATTAGGGAATGATTTACCATTTGAAAATAAAACAACACTAACCCAGATGATTGTAGACCACAAACCACAATCTTATGCATAAGTAAAAAGTTATACAACTCAAAATTCATAACCATAATGAACAACATACCATTTGAGATTATATACCAGAAACTATATCTATATGTCAGTATAAAGGGGAATAAAAAACTAACAAAACTAAAATACTTCAAAGTCCTAAACATTACATCTCCCAATATGCTTCATCTTTTAACTCCACAATCCATTCCCAAAATATCATGATGTAATACTAATAAAATTAGATATTTTTCCATTAAATGTGAATTGATAAACAATATCAACAAATGCACCAATGTTCCCATATTGGGTGTGAGTATAAAATGTAGTATGATTTCCAAAAATGCATTTCTAACTCAATAAAATAGAGATAATATGTTATTACATTAATATTAAATAATATATATATATATTTTTTAAAATAATTTATATCATTATAGATCCATTTCTATAACTGATTAAAAGTGAAAAATTAAAACCAACTTACGTGTAAAGAAACAAAAAATTCAATCCAACCATTTCTCATGATCATTTGGAATTACTCATTCCATTTCCCACAAACACACACACAAACGAAATTGTTTTTACCATTGATAGTGGAACACAACATCTATAACCCATCCCATTAATGGTGTAACATCAAGATCATTATTCATCATATTCAATTGATTCTTGACCATAAATTCTAAAATCCATTCAGAACCAATTATGCCACACCATTTCAATTGAACAGCCATTTTATTGAAATAAAATTTCCATAAAATTTCAATTCATTAAAACAAAAAAACGTTTTAAAATAAAAATTTTAAAATCATTTTACAATTTTCACTTTCCACAAAAACAATAAATTTTCAAAATTCCCTAATCCATCACTAATGAGGGTTTCCATGAAGATTCACACAAACTTTTCACAGTAAATTTCAAGAAATTTAAACAAAATCAAATAATTCTTTTAAGTTATAGTATGAAGAGTTTATATTAAAGATACAACCCACATATACATAGGTTAAAATGAATAATGACACATATTCTTCAAAAAACAAGGTTGAACTACTAATCAAATCCATAGATCTTGTTTCGTATCATCAAAATAACGACATATCTTCATGATTAGAATCATTGACCATGGATCAGTACCCAAACAGATTGTATTCATGAATCTAAGAGAGGGAAGAAGATGAAATTTAATGAATAAAACCAAGAAAAAGAACTTACCATGGAATCTAGGATTCTGTCACAAAAAGAAAAACCAACACATATCTCCTCGAACAAGGGGAAGGGTTTCTCTAGACTTATAAGGATTTTTAAATCATGTTAGTGTAGTATAAGTTAAAAAGAGGGGTTAAGGGGGGTGAACTGAGTTAGATCCACAACATTTAGATTTAACATTTTACAATATATGGTTAGGGTGCATAGTTTGGAAAATTGTGGTAAAACCATGCATAAGAATCTACATTACCATGCACCTCACACTATTGTCTCACACAATTAAACTAAATATGTGTCAACCATGTCGAATCCCTCTTTTCACAAATTCACAATCTCACCTTGGTGGTCACACCATTTTCCTAAACAATATCCCTACATATAGACCATTATTTATATTTTAACTGTTTCCATGATGTGTTTCACAATTTTAAGGAATCTTGAAAATACCGTGAAACTCTAGAAAAGCCCAAAAAACAACAATGAACTCCTCTAATCCCTTACAACCGTAGAATAATTAATTTACATACTTAAAATACATAATAAAATTTTTATTTAACTAAAATCGAGGGTTATTAAACAGACATAATGATTTAGACAATTAAATAATTAATTAATAAAAAACATGTGAGAGATCATATTATTTAACCCATTAGTTAAAATCTTCTCTTATATATTGATATAAAAATTATAAAACATTATTGGAGGTAATGGGGGTTTTTCATGGTTTTTCACTATTTTATAAAATTAGCATATGTCTATTAATGATTCTTTGAATTTAATATAATTGAAAACTAATTAAAATATTTTTTAAAAGTAAAATTATGATTGAAATGAATTTAGGATTTATTTCTTCTAACAATAATTTAAATATGTGTGTTGTCTGATGTATTTAGATACAAAGGCTTATAAAATTTATTTCCATCTAGATAATGTAATGTATGAAAAAACATTTACTTTTCCCTTCTATTTAGATTGATTCATAGAAGTATACTCAAATTAAAAAATGATTTCAAATCTATATTGTGTAATCCCAAAGTTAATTGATCATATAATTATTCCAATAATATATAACATTGTTTTACATATTGGGAGTGGTTTTTCATTTTGGAACTTCATAAGGGGATGTGAGCAATGAAGAAACTGGTTTGGATGAATTTCAATGAAACTATACATGTGGTACATATAAGTAAGGCTACTGGGTACATTTTATAATATAAAATGGATAAAATTTTGATATAGAAGTGATTGTGTACATATTTATTAGTATATTGAAGCATGTGTAAATAATAAATTAAGTATTCATATATTTTAAAATGATGTTGGAATTGAATTATGTTTTTTCAATATTTCTGTATATTTTACAAATATATTTAAAAACATTTTATATGTTTTAGATTGTCTTGATATTTCGCTTTATAATGTATGAAAATGTTAAGAGTTGATTTTAATTATCTCAAACATTCTAATATGATGGTAACATTTTGTATATACCCAAAAAAATATATAATTTTTTACTACTAATTCAAATTTAATAGAGTGTAAAACTTCACTATACTGATAGTCTTTTTTGATCTATATGATTATAAAATCACTATATTATAGCTTAAAAATTTTAAATGGAATGCGATGAATAAGATTTACTCATTAGAAGTAAATTGGAAATATGTTGGATTCCATAGTGATGTGGATTTTTTTTAATGATGACCAAACTGTAAGTTAGTAAAGTCAATAAATGTGTAGGATATTTTATTGATGGATAATATAATTGATGGAGGTTGAGGGTGAAAAATATGAAATCATTTGGTGTGTATCATAGTTTTTCATTAATATGTTTTTTCTTCATTTCTTATAGAAATGGAGTAAATGAAAAAAACCTAATTTGATACAAAATTTTTTAAAATTTATTTAATTAAGGAAATTGATGTGTCTAATACTAGATATTTTCCTAAGATGTAAGCCATATAAAATCCATAAGGAACTTTAAATTTCTATGTATGATGTTCTAACATGAAATTGTTAAATTTAGGGAAGATAAAATTTTTCGTATTAATGTTTTTTTAAAACAATTATATGGGATTACAATTTAAAAAATTGATTTATTAATTATTGAGAATGTACTGAATAAATATTTACAGATACATAAATCAAGCGTTGATAGATCCATTCTTTATTTATAAAAATACCATATAAATGATTTCGATTTAGGAAAATTTATAGGAAATATGATTTTGACATTGTGAAAGATATGATTAGGTGACGAATTCTACTAAGAATTAAATTTCATGTATATGGTAAATTTAAAAAAGTTGTAAAATATCATTCTATATGAAGGTGGTTCATGTTGATACAATTGTACCATATTAATTTTATAAAATTATATTAAATGTTATCTTAATTTGTTTTATAGAAGTTACATAAGTATAATTATATTTTTTAAATTCTTAGAATTAAATTGATTTATTATTCATATAAGATAATATTATAAAGAAATTAAAAAAAATTATTTTAGGAATACATTTGGAGATAAGTTATTATGAGAATATAGATTATTCTTCAGTTCAAGGTAGCAAGAAAATGTGGTTTAGTTGATGTAATATTTGGAGAACCAAAAGATAAAATATGTTGTACTATTTTCCATATTATTAATATAGAAAATATATTTTAGATATTATAAATATAATTACTGATAGGAATATATAAATTATATCTATATGAAGAAGAAAATTTAGATCATGATCTTACATTGCTGATATAAAATAGTTTAGGTAATAAGGAAAATTGTGTAATCAATGAAACTATATGTGTAGATATATATTTTTGTATTGGATTCAATTGGAATATTCAAAAACATATTAAGTTATATGTTTGTGTAATAACATGTTTTATATAATCCATTTAATAAAAATAGTAATGAAAAAACATGAATAAATTCAACATGTAAGGATATTAAGTTATAAATTATTTGTTTTAAATGAAAATGATGATTTATTAATAGAACATAACTATATTATTCTATGAAATATAAAAAAATTAAATTTTAGTGTCATAGTTGTATATAGTTTAGTAGAACATACACAGGTAGTAAAAGTCTATGCTATGGAATATGATTTGATCATTTTAATGTAGTGACATCTAGGCTTCATTGGAGATCTTCACCAACATTTTTATTATGGTTATGTTGTAAACTAGATTGTACTAGTACAATATAAAACCAATAAATTAAATAAATTAAATAAATATATGGAGGAATTTTAAAGTACTTATTTGGATAGAGTGATCATCATAGTGAAGTGGATTTCAAAAATAACATGTGGATTCCTCTGATTTAAAATCTAAAAGTTATTGTGTTGGGTGTAGGATGACATGATCTTCCCAAATTATTATATGGAATTTATAATTATATTAATTTATATTTAATGAATAAAAATAGTTTGAATATTGATAAGATTATGTTTATTGATCTTTTTTATGAAACAAGTTCTATTTATAATGAATTTGAGTTACATAGATATTTTTATGAAATATAATTAGAACATAGTGATTAGGTTAATATAGTTTGTATCAATGTTTTCACATACTTATTTTCAA
This sequence comes from Viscum album, assembly GCA_963277665.1. Lineage (NCBI taxonomy): Eukaryota > Viridiplantae > Streptophyta > Magnoliopsida > Santalales > Viscaceae > Viscum > Viscum album. The sequence continues at coordinate 1,046,778,486 of OY728141.1, read as the reverse complement.
TTATTAGGTGAATACATTGTGAAAATGTAGTATTAGAACTAAAAAATTTAAAAATATTAGAGGCATTCGATAATAATTCAAAAAACTGAAACACACATAGAAAAAAATTAAGATGTGGAAAAATCTGTAGTACATTCCTTTAATATATCTCCTCTAGTTGAAGAAAAATATTAAAAAATCTACTTAAAAGGTTTTGTTACAGAATTTTTTTAAAAATTATTTTTAAAATAAATTTTTTTATGGAGGGCAGGAATGCTCAACTAAAATTAAAATCTATAATGGTAAGGGAGAATGAAATTAAATTGAATTATGCAATAAATGTTTAAGAAGTTCAGTTTCAATAGTTTAAGAAAGAATATAAAAATATGATGGAAGTACGTAAAATATAAAAGAACATATTAAATTAGAGATGTATTTTTCTATAAGTATATATGATAAATCTAGAAAACATGTTTGTATAATCATTAAAAACTAATAAAAAGATAATTGTTTCCAAAATTATGTATAATATTATTCTTATTTGAAAAAACTAATCTCATTAGTTTAAATATAATCCTAGTATCCTAAAATAATTAATACTATTAAATAATATTATATAAGTAGCTCATAATCAATTTAAGTTGTTTTATGTAAATACTATTTTGATTGATAATATAATAAAAAATGAAAAGCAGGAAAAATATGGGTCATCAAAAGATAAGAAATACTCTAATGGTTCATTGGTGGATATTAGTAACATTATAATGAGAATCTGTTGATAAAGATTTCATGATAATTACAATGAATATAAAAAATAGAAGGTTTAATACGATTTAAATTTTAGCTAGACTACTACTAATGGTAGGATAATAAGATTTATAAGACATTGTAAATTTTATTGGATGATTGAGAATAAGTATATTGATAGGTGAAAAATTATATCATGGGATTAATAATTCATAATGAAAATATTATAGTTGAGTAGTTAAAATTTAATTAATATGTGAAGTATCCCATTCAAACAATGATGAGTGTTGAAAATATATTGAAATTAATTTTATAAAAATATGTTCGTAGTTGGAATATCAAAGGTAGATAAAAAATGAAGAGTTACCAACATTTTAAAACTATACAGAATTGATTTTATTGAAATATAGATATAGTTATGTATTATTAGTCTCATTGAAGAGCTGATATAAACTGACCATATTCACACAAAAGTTATTTATCATAATTTAATATGGTATTGAAGGTGGAGTATAAAAAATGAGAATGAGTCAATGAAAAATTCATTTGGTGTGAATCTAAAATTTAGGATACCAAAGAAAAATAGGTATGGTTATCACTTCTCAAATCATAATTTGGATATTTTTTTCTATATTAACAGGGGTGTCATTGTTAAACTAAAAAGGGAGAATAAACTTCTTTCATTGTAATTTTGTTGCTGTATTTTTTGAAGTTGATTTATTGTTATATAATTTATTGTTAAATACTTTTGTGCAGCCCAAAAGATGTTAAATCATAATTGGTATCACATTATTGATTATTTACAACTATATGATATATATTTCTCATTCTCAATTTTAAAACGATCATTGATTTGATAAACCTAAATTTAATTAATTTTTAGATCATTTCTATTTAAAACATTACTCCAACCATCTTTTTGGAGAATAATATTCTATTTCTATAAATGTGGAATCCCTTGGAAAAGGAATAAGATAATGAAATGTTTATATCTTTTCAAATCAGTAAAGTTAACTAGATGTAGATATTTTTCAACAACATCAAACCATTATGTTCCTTGAGAATAAGGGGTGAATATGACAACATTTAAACACATTTTAACATTATTAGTTTTCAATTAATATGAGGTCTTGCATTAAAATTTAGATTAAAATAATGAATAACAAGATATATCCTAGTGTTATTTATTTTTAATAATCATAGATATATATTTTTGGGTGATAGAGGAAGATCCCTCAGTTTATTAATGATACTTCTATTATAAATAATTAAAGGAAGTAAAAAAATATAAATACCTTTTATAAATAGATCAAGGATGCATCCCCATAATATTATACTATTTAAGAGATATAATTTATATAACTAAAGGATTTTTTTTGTAAAAAATATTACTTAGTGTAGTTTGTATTATGTTATATCAGGAAATCTGTTAGGATGGCTGAAAGAGCTATAATTAGAAAAGATACAATGCAAGAAAATGTTATAAAAAACTATCCAAGTGTTATAATGAATATAAACAAGTGGATATAGTGTCTAATATCTCTTAAAAAATTATTGATAAGTCTAATATTGAAGATGTATTTACAGTCACAGTAATGAATCATGGAGACGCTCAATGAATAGTTTATATGATACAAGAAGTCATTTTATTTGTATAGAAGAGATTTTGAAATATCATTTTATTTTTAATATCTATTTAAAATAACTATTCATGTTTTAAATTGGTTTTATAATTCTCTATGAATATTGGAAATTGTTCTAAGCTATATTTATGGAATTATAGAATTATATCTTGATGGGGAAAATTTTGAAAAGTATAAATTCAAGTGTAAATATTTACATGGAATAGAAATTTAAAACATTATGTGACCTCAATATATTTGTAATATTTTATTATTGATACATAATAAATGATCTATGTTTTACCTTCAACAAATATGATGAAATATATATGTGTAAGATTTCCATTAAAAAAGATAACTAGAAATTATTTTTATGTAATAGTGTTGTGAAAGATTTTTATTTAATTGAAAACTAAAAATATTAATGGAAAGGCATGTGTATAATTTTTTAATGATGTGTGTTATATTTTCTAATTATTGAGATTGAGAAATTGAAAACACAGTTATGCCTTTTTATTTACATTCATGAGAAATTCTTATATTAATTGCTCTGATAAAAATATTGAAAAGAAGAAATAATTATAATGAATATATGGATTTTCCAAAACCATATGTGAAATATATTATAGTATCTGATACTAAAGACTTCTAAAAGACCATAAATCTATGCATTTAATGTGGAACTTTATAAAGCTATGCAAATAGTGTTGAATTGAAATTTCAGAAATTATTAATGACTCACAGTGTGGAATTTTTTTTTTTTTCAAATTGTGTATTTATTTACACATTTAAAAATATAACATATTTAATATAGATTAATTAATTAATAAATGTATCTTGAATATAAATTAGGTGATTCTAGTACCATTATTCAATGATTTAAATCTCATAAATGTTATTATTCTTCAGAAAAAGTGATGGGAATGTTTCTCTTCATGTTATGAATGATAAAGATTGGAATGGAAGTATTTTGATATTTAAATTAATGAATTAAGTATATTATTAATTTCATAAAGAGTATTTCACTTATAGAATTAATTTTTATGTTGCAATTGTTTTGTTTTTTTTATCATCTGGATTTTGAGGTAATTTTATTTATATAGAATATAATGAAAAATACATGTGAAAAAATGGTATTCTTGGAATATCTTTGTTGAAAAATTGAAATGAGAATGTGTATTATCTTTGAGATTAAGAGATAATGTCAATGTACTTTAGTTGAGGAAATAATTTTATAATAACCATGAAGTGTTGGATTAAAGATATTATATATTTTAAACATTTATAAAATATATTTTAGTTTACCCAAATTGAATTGGTTAAATATTATATAGAAATTGTATATATCTAATGAAGGACACTAAGAACCAAGTATTCCTTTTATAAAGGTGTATTTTTTATGAATTTAGTAATAATAATAATGTGATGAGATTCCGAGCGAAGATTTTTTGTGTCAAATTATATTTAATAATAACAAGGATAAGCATGTTTAGTGATTTATTCCTGTGGAACCATATAAAAAATCCAGAAAAGAATATTAATTAAGAGAATGGCCTAGGACGGTCAATCTATATGGGTTAGTAGTAATCATTTTTTTATAATTCTGTGTCCATGTTTAATCTATTGAGAGATTATAATGATCTAGTAATATATAATATCTGTAACAACCCAATAATTTAAAGAAATTTAATATTGAATGTATGAAACACTAAGTCTCTAAAAAAACACCTCCATGTTATAACCTATCCATTAAATATAAATTTTCTAGTTATTTAATTTGATTTTTGAAAAACGTACATACATAGTATCATTGAATAAGATATTTCGAGTCTGATAAGAAGAACATAACTTTTGGTGAATAGTAATATACCATTATGAATAGTAAAATAAATTTATGAATATTAATGAATATCAATTAATATTAAATAATCTAAAAAATAGGAACTTCACCCATGAAGTTATAATAACAATTCAGACATCTCTAAAGTGAAAAAATGATCAGAGTATAAGTATTGGTTTTTTTATGCAATAAATATTTTAATTACAATTTTATTGTTAATTTAATAATTAAAAATGTAAATATATTTTAATAAAATTTAATCATAATTTTTTACTTTATTTTCGTATGATTATAAAATAATTTTATGGGACCCCGATTACTTTCTCAATGTGTTATAAAAGAAGTTATATTTTTAAAGTTTTATTTTGGAAATAAATTATGGTGATATTTAAATTTTTAATTAAAAATATTTAGAAAATTAATTTCAAAAAATGGAATTAATTTTTTAATTCTACATGTCGAAAAATGGATAGGGTGAATTTTTAGGATTTTTCTTAAATATTTTGAATTTTTCATTAATTGTAAAAATACAGTTTTGAGTTTTTGCTATGTTTAATGATATCATAATGAGGTAATAATTAATATAAAAATCTGGTGTACTTTTTTTATAGAAAAATATCATGTGAGGTGTCCTACGTCTCTAATACCATGGGAAAATTCTAGTGGAAAACCCATGGTTTTGCAAAAACCACTAATGAGGTGTCCCTTTAAATTAATAACAAACTCCCTCTCATTTACTGTAATTACACACTCATTCCTTCATTATGTTTCATTAAAAACTAATCATACTAGAAGATCTAGTATTATTACCTCCTTAGTATTCATACAATGTTGTCCACAATCCCCTATGGTCACATCCTCTATGTCTTAGGAGTGAGTCTACAAGGCAAGAGAATTCTCAACTTCACTTTTCCATCCAAATTCTCTTTTATTTGGTTTGTGTTTATAGTTTTCATACCATCTTCTTATTTTCATATTATTCTGTTCCTATACTATTTTATAAGAAATTTATTAATTGGATACCCCTTTCTCCTCTCTTTTAAATGTTTTCTAAAACCATGATGCTTAGCTGTCATGCTGATGAATTTTTGTCCCAAAATCTCTCTCTTTTTCAAGCATTCTTATTGTGTTATTATAATTTAATTTAAATTGGTTTATGTTGGTATATGTAATTTCATATCCCCCTTAATGTCTATATTATTTAATAATTGTGATATACTCGGTTTACCTCATCAAAATAATTTATGATATTTTAAGTGGCCCTATTAGGATGTCGAATGTTAATGAGGGATTTATATACTTTTCATTTATTTCGTGTTCCATTATTTTATTTTTTTTCATATCCAATCATCCTAATGGTATGATAATTTTATTACCTTTTATGAACTGAAATTTTATTATTCTAATGGAATATTTCATCATCATCTCTCTTTTACCCACTTCTTATACTGTAAATAAAAACCCGGTCTAAGATGTATTAATTTATTACATTCAAGGACAAGGGGCTCTCAATTTCTATTACCAACATCAATTCGGGTCATTAAACAATTACTAGGCCTGAAGGAAACTATAATATATGTATTATGTCTCATATATTGTTCTGTAATATTTTTTTACCCCTGGTTTTGAATTATAAATAAAAATGTGTTTGTTGTGTTCAAAAATGGAAATTAACCCAAACTGTTTTCATTAAATAATTTATAAAATGATTGTTCATAAATCCAAGTAAAAAAATTAAATTTACAATCATGTGACTTTATGGATGTTAAATATTAACATATAACTTCAATTCTATTAATAAATCCTCATTTTACATTATTCTTCATTCATTTATATAAGTATACTAATCTTGAAACAAATGGAACCGAACAGTGAAATTGAACCTCTTAACCGATAAAAAAAGGACAGTAATGAAGTCAATAAGGTTGTAATAAATAAATTAAATGTATAATAGGTTCATGATATCTATATTTATGAATTTTACTTGGTTATCTAGGACACTAAGACAAAGTGAAGAACACCATCAGATTTTAGGTAAGGGTTTCATAATCTCACTTCTATTTTGTGAGATATTCGGTAATCACTACTATTACTAGTTTAATGTGAATGTATACTGACCATTGATGTTTCATATCATTAATATATTTATTTTTGTGATATTAAATGCATCATTTTTTGGTCATTAGTTTTTGGGAATATGATTCAATTGATAAAAAAGATGTATCGGTTTTTCACCAGAACATCCATTTTCATTCGGGTTAATTTCATTATCTAAATACCTTAATGAAATTGTTATGTACTATTATTTACTCTTGATAAATTATGTTTTAGTTTTCTATATATATTTTTAACAACCATAATTCTTCCTTATTTTATTGGGATATACATGTTTCAAAAGGAACATTAATAATTATTTCTGAAATAAAAGCCAAATTCAAGGGAAATTTTCAAATTCTTACCTATATTCAAGAGAACATTATAATCTATTTTAAAGAATACATATCCTTATAAGAACAAAAAAAATTACATTAAAAAGATATTTTGGTTAATTTTTTGTTTTTTGACAGGAAACATGCCTTTTCACTTTAATATCACGTTAATGAATTCCTTAAACAGTAATAAAAATTTTTAATTCTAAAGATTCATTAAAAATACTTATTACATGATTTCACTTCAGTGGGAGAGGATTTATGACGCTAACATAATTTCAATGTTCATAAATCATCCTTTCTGAGATATAAATGTTTAGAAATAGGATTTCATGAATCATACAAACGAACTCCTCTTTCAATAGTAAAAAATAATTTTTCTCATCTCATATTAACAATAATGAGATATACACCTTCTTCACAATTTATTACTTGCATGTGGTGTTTGTACTTACCTTTGGTATATCATATCAACAGCATCCTTATTCTCATTATTTTCTATGGTATTATTATTTGAATGTTTCAAGGTGGTATGGGACACTTTGGAATGGATAATGATATTTCCATACAAAATTTTCAATGGTATCATTTAAAAGAATCTTATCTCTGTCAATTTCATTTTTTAAATATTGTACTTTATTGAGGTTTATCTTTGATGATATAAACTAACATATTTAATTTAATGGATGATGATTAGTTTTACTATGTATGTTTTATCATAATACCATACACCAATTTACTATGAATGGTATGTTTTTATGCATAATGTTCGGAGAATGCTATTTACATTTCATATGCAAGTTTCAATATGAATATATATATTGTTTATACTTATCCCTGTTCATAAGAGGAATTCATTTTAATTAGTATGTTTTGGTTGGGGCCTACTATATCCCCTCGGTGTATCGGTATGTCACATGATACAAACTACGGTCATGACATAAGGGCTTGACAAAATGATTATTTATAGTCTTCACACGAGGACCAGACAATATGGTTATCACATCCCGCATTATTCATTGCATCATTATGAAAATAGTATTGATTGTTCATGTGGATTATTTTACTATAAGAATACCCATGATTATAGTTTTATTTATTCAACTCTCAATCCTTCCATAATGTGTTCATGTTTTTATTAAATGCATATGTTTTATTTTATTCTACAAGCCTAAAGTTTATGTTATGATATCTTCCACTATGTTTCATACACTTATTGGGAATTTGATCTAACCTATTTCTTATGATTCATTTTCTCGGGACATGATGATTTTTAATATGAATGACATGATGAAAAAACCTAGGAGTTATGGATAATATAAAAGTAGTTCCTATGTTGTTGTGTTTTCAAGTTGTATTGTTGAACTTATGTATGTATATGGATTTCCAAAACTACTAAACAGCTCATTAATTAATTATTTGATTCCTTTTAATCATGAAAATGTATTAAAATAATGCACTGACTCTATGCTACTAGGTTCAAAGCGTTATAGTTGTAATCAAAGTATTTTTAGTAGAAAATATGGAAACTGGATATAGATAAAGTATACCAGGGAAAAAAAACCTAATATAAATATTGGTGAAAGGAATACAAAGAAATCCAATAATTTTGGTAAATAATAGGTTTTGTGGTTTATGAAAAAAAATATCCACATTTTGGATATGAAGAAGTATATGTGGATCTGGAATAGATGTATCTAGGGGTAAAACCTAAAAACACATTTTTGTTCTAGACTCAAATGGGAACTAGTGTACGAAAAGAGGCATTGTTTTAATCTTGGTTTGAAAATCCCGGGGGATATGCTCTAGTAAAATGATAAACTTATCAAAAACAATTATGATGGATTTATTCCCCTAAAGTAACCAACGTGTATGGTTCTAGGATTTTTAATGTGGGTTATACCATATTTAGAGATATAGAGAGTTCATAGTTTAATGAGGAAATTTATAATATTAAATTGATTATAAATGGTTCCTACCATAAAGAATGAGAACATCACCAATGCATGATATACAAAGAGTAAGGATCATATCTCTGAAGGTATTATTCAATCATTTCAAAAGAATATTGTCACCCAAGAATCCTCATCATATGAGGAAATAGTATAATGTGTTGAGAAGGTATGCAAAGACTTCTCTGAGTCATATAGATTTGAAAATAATTAAAATAAGAAGAGGATGGTAGGGAAAAATATGGAGAAATGGAATAAAGGAATGATGTATTTTCCTACATGTGATAATTGTGGAATAAAACACTTTGGAAAATTTTTGAGTGGAAAAGGAGTTTAGTTTAAGTATAGTGAAAATGATCACCATGATCATAATTTCAAGATAAGGAAAGAATTTTCTTATATTTAGGGCCTCAATTATATGGTGATGGGACACTATGAGAATCAATTTTCCAAGTGTGAAATGAATATACCACAAATGATGATTCAATATAATGATCAAGTTATGATTCTACCACAGATGAAGTGGAATGACTAATATTCCTCACCAAGAATCATGTCATTTGAATATTTTTCCAGTAATGTACTGGTTATAATAATTTTGAGACATATAAGTATTTTACTGTAGTACTATTTAATATTAGGATTTGAGGTCATATGATGAATGGTATAAAAGAATGTAATTTAGTAGAAAGTTATACTTTTTAAAAAACAGATGATTGAGGGTAAAACAACCATTAATATATTCCTGATTATTAAAATAATGATGAATAAATGATTGATTTGGATAAGTATTGACTACCTCAAAAAAATTTATTGGATTATCGACAACTGTTTTATTCAATTATTTATTGAATTTACAAAATTTTAGGATATAAGGAATATATCCAACTGCTTATGTAGGGATGAATGATTTTTTTTTGAATAAGGCTTCTTGGTAATTTGACTTATTACCATATTTTAAGAGACACATGACGAAGAAATTCACATTTTTAGAATGTGTAACCATTTATGAAATAGATTAAGTTGATCATTGTACGAGCATTTAGAGGTTAATGTATTACTTTAGCATAAGGTGTAACATTTTATATGTGATAAATATAAATAGTTTAAGCCGCAATCCAAGGATGATTTTGTAAATAGAAACATATATTTATACTCTTATAGAGTGGAATAATATATCCACAGGAAGAAATGAGTTGTAAATAAAATTTAGTCCTATTAAAATAATATTTTATAACATAAATGTGTTTTTTTATAATAGTTAATAGTTCTGTTGTAATCCACTTTCAATATAAGTAGTAATATATTACCTTCTATAAGAACTTCATAGTTACAATTTTCTTCCATGTCCAGGTTTTTTACATCCACATATTGTCACCCCATTCAGAAGAATATTTTTTTGACCACAGAATATCCTATAATTAATTTTTAAGATGATATTTTATCAACTATATATCTAAAGTGGGTTTCCCATAGAGGAATATTCAATTATCAACCGTTAACTATTGTAATTCAATTTGAAATTTCGAGGATGAAATTTTTGTAAGGAGGGAATAATGTTATAGCCCAAGAATTTAAAAATAGATTTAATATTGAATGCATAAAACACTGAGTCTCCACAAAACCCCAACTTTTTATAACCTAGCATGTAAATATAATTTTCCCACCTTAGTAATTAAAATATCAGAAAACTGAAAAACGATGTTGCGTTCAGTAAGATATTTAGTGTCTGATAACACAAACATAATTTTTGGTGAATTATAACATAACCTTATGAATAATAACATACCTTTATGAATAGTAATGAATAGTAATGAATATTAAATTGGACAAAAAAATATTAACTTCACAAATGAATGTATAAAAACAATTTATATATCTTAACTGTATAAAAATGATAATATTATAAGTTCGGTTATTTTTGTATGTCATAAATATTTGAATAAAAATTTTATGATTAATTTAATAATTTAATATGGAAAATTATTTTCATAAAATTTAATCATAAATTATTAATTTATTTTCTTATGGTTATAAGATAATTTTATGGGACCTTGAATAATTTCTCAATGTGTTATAAAACTAGTTATAGTTTTGAAGTTGTTTTTTTGGAATAAATTATTATTTTATATAAAAATTAAAATAAAAATATTTAAAAAATTAAATTCCAAAAATGGATTTCAATTTTCAACTCTACACATTGAAAAATTATTAGTGTAATTTTTTAGGATTTTTCTAAAATACTAGAATTTTTCATTAATAGTAAAAATACAGTTTTGAGTTTTTTGTATATTTAATGACATCATAATATTATAACCATTAATATAAAATTATGGTTGACTTTTTTAAAGTAAAATATAATTTTATGTGTCCCAAGTGGCTAATACCATGGTAAAATACCATAGGCAAGCCCATGGTGTTTCAAAAACCACTAATGATGTGTCCCTTTTAATTAATAATAAACTCCCTCTCATTTACTAAAAAAATCCACTCATTCCGTCATTTTATTTAATTACAAAATCATAATACTAGAATATATGGTATTATTTCCACCCTAGTAGTCCTCCCAAGGTTTTATCAATCCGCCAAGGTCCCAACCATAATTTCATAGGAGTTACTCTACTAGTTAAGAGAATTCTCAACTTCTCTTTTCCATCCAAGTTCTCTTTTTTGTGGTCTGTGTTTCAAGATCTCATACCATGATCTTATTTCTATAATATTCTGTACCTATACTTTTTTATGAGTCATTTATAAATGGGTGACCCTTTTCAACTCTCTTTTTAATGTTTTCTAAAACCATGTTGCATAGCTATTATGCTGTAAATGTTTTATCTCAAAATCTATATCTTTTTCTAGCATTCTTTTTATGTTATTATATTTGAATTTAAATTGGTTAATGGTGTGGAATGAAATTCCATATACCTATTAATGTCTATATTATTTAATAATTTTTATATTCCCTTTTTCCCTCATCAAATTATTTTATGAAATTTTATACGATTTTGGTTGCATACTGAATTTTCAGGATGGATTTCTCATCTTTTCTTTTATTCTGTGTTCCTATCTTTTCTTTTCACATCTCACATCATCCAAATGATATGATAATTTTATTACATTACATGAACCATTATTTTTTTATTCTAATCAAATATTTCATCATCATCTCTCTTTTCCCCTCCTCTTATACTAAAAATGAAAACACTGTCTGAGATGTGTTAATTTATCCCATTCAAGGACGACGAGTTTTCAATTTATATTACCATAATATATTCATGTCATGAAAACATTATTATGATTTAACAAGATTATAATATATGTATTATGTCTCATATATGGTTATGGAATATTATTTTACGCATAGTTTTGATTTATAAGGAAAAATGAGTTCTTTGTGTTAAAAAACAGCCAATTAACTGAAACATTTTTCATTAAATTATTAATATAATTATTCATATTAAATCCAAGTAACCAAATAATATTTATAGCCATGTAACCTTATGGGTGTTCACTAATAACATATAATTTCAATTCTATAAAACAATCCTCATTTTACATGATTATCAGTTCATGTATATAATTTTACCGATCTTGAATCAAATTGAGCCAAACAATGAAATTGAACCTCTTATCCCATAAAAAGGTCGTGAATGAACATAATAGGGTTATAATAAATCCATTACATGTATAATACGTTCTTGAATTTTTAATTGATGAATTTAACTTGGTTATTCAAGTCACTATGTCTATGTGAAGAACACCAACAGACTTAAGGTAAGGGTTTCTTCATATCACTTCAATTTTTGTGAGATATTATATAATCACTACAACTACATGTGTAGTGTTTATGTATAATACCCATTGGCGTTTCATATAATTAATCTATCTCTTTTCATTATTTTCAATGTATAATTTTATATTCATAAATTTTGGGCCATCCGATTCAATTGATTTCATAGTTGTAAGGGTTTTTCACCTGAACATCCATTTCAATTTGGGGTACTTTTATTAAGTAATTACCAAAATGAAATTATTATTTACTATTATTTAATCCTCATAAATTATTTGTGAGTTATCTATATATGTTAACCAACCATAATAATTCATTATTTTATGGGTAGTTACATGATTCAATATGAACATTCAAAACTATTTTCGAAATATAAATTCAATTCAAGGGAATTTCTAAAATTCTTACCTATTTTCAAGAGAACATTATAATATATTTAAAGAAATATTTATCATTATAAAATCAAGAAAAAATCATACAAAACTATTTTGTTTATTTTATGGTTTTATTAAAGAAGACATTCCTTTCTGCTTTAAAATATTTTTCATGAATTCCTTAAACCACACTAAAATGTTTTTATTCTAATGCTTCTTTAAAAACACTTTTTACACGATTACACTTCAGTTGGACAATATTTATGACTCTAGTATAATTAAAATGTTGTTAAATCTTCTTTAATGGGATATAAATTTTTAAAGATCTGATTTCGTGAAAAATACAAAAGAACTCTTCTTTCCATAGTAAAAAAGAATTTTCTCATCTCACTTTAACTATTATGACATATAGACCTTGTTCACCACTTATTAAATTCATGTGGTGTATGTACTAACCGTTGATATATCATATCAAGAGTCTCCATATTCTCATTATATTCTAATAGGTTATTATTTGAATTATTCAAGGTCATATAGGACACTTTGGAATGTTTAAGGAGTATTTCCGGAAGAAATTTTCAATGGTATCACTTAAAATTTTCTTATCTATGTCAACATCCTTGATTAATATTCTACTTCATTAAGGTGTATCTTTCATTATATCAACAACCATATTTAATTTAATTGATAATAATTATTTTGACTATGGATTTTCTTTCTTAAATCCATTCACCAATTCACTCTGAATGGTTAGTGTTTAAGCATAATGTTCAGGGAATGCTATATACATTTCATATGCTAATTTTAATATGAATTTATATGTTTTTTATATTTGTTATTGTTCATATGAGGAATAAATTGCACTTATTAAGTGTCCAGTGGGGCATGCTATAGCCCCTCAGTGAATCAATATGTCTCATGAGAAAAACTATAGTCTTGGCACAAGGCTATGACAAAATGATTGTCGGTGGTCATGGCACGAGGCCTAGACAAAATTGTTATGAAATCTCATGTTATGAATTAACTCAATATGAAAATAGAATTGATGGTTCATGTGGATTATATGACAAGTATAATACCCTTGAAAATATAATTTTTTATTTAAGTCTTAGTCATTCCATAATGTGATCATGTTTTTGTTAGAGGAATATGTTTTTAGTTATTCAACATGCCTAATGTTGAAGTTAAGATATCTTCCACTGTATTGATTTCCCTTACTAAGAATTTGATCTCACCCCATTACTATGTTTCATTTTCTCCAAAAATTAAGATTTCTATTATGAAAGACATTTTGAAATAACATAGGAGTTATGGATGTTGTCAAAGTATTTTCTATGTTATTTTATATTTCAAGGTGTAATGTTGAACTTATGTAAGTATCTGGATTTACAAAACAACTAAACTACATGGTACATCTGGATTTTATTCCTTTTAATCATGCTAAAGTATTAAAATATGCACTGAATCCAATATACTAGGGTGGGGGCATTACAATATCTAAATTCGTTATTGTTTCAAATATTTCATTATATGTAGTTATGTAGTAAATAACTAGGAAGTAAAATAGTCTTCTATAAAAGTGGATTCAATAACATTAATAAAGTGGAATATGGTCATAATTTGTTATATTTTTAAAAATTATATGACTATTTTTTTTGAATAATGGAGTGTAGGATTATAATTAATTTCTATTCAAATTCTTTAATTTGGTAAATATTTGGAGGTGATATAAAAAACCTATCAAGATATACCGGTCTTTCTAGGGATTTGGTTGTTGATCCATCTCTTTGATTTCCTATTAAGTAAAATAAAAATGTGTGGGTGTTTAGTACATGATGATACTAACTCATCCAATTTTATTAAATTTTATGAAAGAGTTATAAAATATATGACTCGGACTTGACTTGATCAAATCATTGACTAGGTTCCCATAATGGAACTGAGCCAACTAAAAATATTTTGAAATTATCTTTACTTATTTTCCTATATTTTCAAGTTGTATTATGTATTGGGGAATCATAAATAGACCAACTTTTATCATCACAGATAATTAGATTTTTAATATTTATTGGAGTAAAATATTTTAAGGTGAAAATGAAATTCCGTTTAATTTTTCATCCTGATTCATCCCTCCCCCGCTAAAGTGATTTCATGGTCCATTGGACAATTCTTTCTCAAATGAAATATATTATTATGAAATAAATAATTTGAATAATATACCTCTTATATGTATTTTTCGACTTCTTAATGTGATATATTTATTGTTTTATAATACATGGAATATTCTTTTATGTTTTATTATGGATGTTTGAATGAAAATCAAATGTCGTTAAATTTTGAATCAACTGTTAGTACTCAATTTTTAATAATTGATTCCAAACATTTATTATTTTTCCATTGATGTGTGGAATAGAATAAACAATGGTTTCCCTCTTCTATTAGTTAGAACATCTTATTAATTCATCAATTATTATTAAATAATAAGATAGATGAACATATTATTATAATTTAAATAATGAAAACAAAATAATAATAATTCAAATTTTGTATTGGAATTTATGTCAAAATGTATTGAGTGAGGTTAAAAAATTCGTCTATAATGGGGTAATAGTTGTTTCTATTAAACTTTGATAGTTTGGTTCATCAAGAAAATCCTAATAATATTCCTAAAACAAGGCATATTCATTATATATAGATGAAATATTCAACCTATTGGTTTAAAAAAAACATTACCCATAAGTTTTATTGATTATACAAAACATTAAAATGTTGATAAATTTTAAATTTTTTATTTGATATAAAATATATATTAATTTTTATACATTATTCCCTCATTTTATTAATTACTGTTTCTTTAATTTTTGTTATTTATACTTATAAAATTTGTAACACCCCCACTCCAGAAGCCTAATGCCTATACATTATTTTATTAAATTAAAATTATTAAAAGGAATTAAATATTGAAGGAAAGATCCATTTAGTAGTCTCTGGAAAGAAAATTAGATAAATTATACACAAAATGCATTGGAAAAATAGGAAATGTAATCATTATTCATAATAAAATGAAATAAATAGCAACCCTGAATTTTTACTCAAATATTTATTCTTCATAACCTAGGGAATGAAACATAAAATGGGTGGGATCAAATATTCAATATGCATAATTAATATGGAATAGATAATGAATTAATAGGAAATAATCTACAAGGAATGGTAAATAATTGATATTAAATCTCATTAAAATAAATAAATAAATAAATATCAATATGGAATTGTAAGAAACTATAACTCATTCTATCTCTATCAACAAACTGAGAATGAAATGTATCCATAGTTATATCAATAAAAAATATTATGGATGAATAATAAGTGAAATATCTGTGATGAAGTTTTCTACTTATCTATGTTTTTTTTGGAATCATATGAAAACCTACACTTTGAATCCATTTGAATGGATAGTTTAAAACTACAGATAGAAACCCATTTAATTTGGACAACTTAATCATCTCTTGAGAACATATCAATGCATCTAGGGCTATATAATTTCTAGGAAACACCCATCATTTCCATTCACTAGATTTCCTCATATCAATTAATCAAATTAAATAATATTCCTTATCAAATGTCTATAATGAATAAAAAATATGGATTTATTAAAAAAATTATAGTTAACCAAATAAAAGTCAAAGTGAACATCGTATATAAAAATGATATATGGTATAGGAAATAAAAATATCCATGGTATGAGAATATAGATATTAAAGTAAATTTTTAATTAAAAATTATTACAATAATGTTATTGTTTGATAAAAAATTTAAATATAAAAAAAGGAATAGAGAATGAAATGATATTTATTATGTACATTCTTCGGTATAATTATCCTTAACATTCCAAAGTGTCACATACCACTTTGAAACATTTAAATTATAGTCCCCATGAAGGAATAATATTAAATAAAACTAATAATATCATTATAGTAATTTTGTTCATGGTATAACATGTCCAAACCTATTTTATTCCGCAAATGAATGTGAATTAGTGCATAATTAATAATAAGTCTCAAGGAAACGTAAATTGAGATGAAATCCCTTACCATAACCATACTTTTGTTCTGTGGTATTTATACAAATGTATAGTGGTTTGAAATATGTTAATAACCAATACCAAAACCATAATCATGTTTATAATATTATAAATCATATTATTATAATGTATAATTACCTGTTGGTTAACAATCCTTCATTATTATCACTATTTCTGGTGTTAATTGCATAGTTTACTCAAGTATGTTTAGAATTTTTTTATTGATATTTATTATTAGATAATAGTTTAATAATCTATATAATGTAAAACATGAGTCAACTATCTTATATATTCATTACATGTGTATTTATAATACTCTATAAATTTTTGAGATAAAAAATGAAATGCATCGTTCATGGAGATGGTAGGTCGTACATATTCTTGAACGCTAATTTAATTTCACTTCCATTTATTAGAATGAAAATTAATTGAGACATAGGTATTTTAAAATTCCTATATCATATATATTCTTTATATATAACATATGTTTATTAAAAACACCCTTTATAAGTTCCATGTATAGTGTAAACAAGTCACATGTCCTTATGGGGGCGTTAGTCCACACTTCCACCAATGATGTCATCATATTTATACAAAATAAAATATTTATAGGTATGTGTTATAAAATAATTACATAAGAATAAATAAATAATAAATATGATATATATAATATTTATATAAATATATTTTCCATCATAATAACCACTACGAGTGACGGTGAAGGAAGAACGAACAATCATCGTTTCATGATGCGGTAGTTATACATTAAAATAAATAGTTTTTTTCTTACCCATTAGAGGTGGGTTTTTTTATAAGTGTAGTTATAAATAATAACATAAAAAATCATATTATATTTTTTGATATAGGTTTTGTAATGTATTCATTTTATAATTAGAGTTTAGTCAGTGTAGAATTTAAATATAACTAACGAATTAACAAATTTTGTTACCTCTTAATTGGTTAACTCCTATTAATTTGAACCAAATTCCTTCCTTGGATTGATTTATATCCAATTGGGGGAATCTATTATGAGGGGAGGGATTTCTAAGGTGTAAATATACAAAATTATGCAATGTTTTTATAATAAATTTCATTGCGAAATTGATTATAATTACCAAAATTTGATTAATCTATAAAAATATTATCTATATAAACATTTAAATAAATTTAATACATAATTTATCATTATAAATAAATTACATGAGAAAAGGGTTTTGAAATAAAATCCAATATTTTTAACTATTCATTAAAAATGGAATGTTTCATAAATATATCAAACATTTATCATAACCTATTTTTTATTTTTCCCTTTAAAATATGATATTTAGTTTTATATGTTAAATCAATAAATGTTTAAAAATTAATATTTAAATGGAATTCCGATTAAATGTCTATAAACATACCATTATAAAAATATAGATTTTTATCTATGAAATTTTTTTTCTTATCTTAAACCTATCAATTCTAATTGATGGATATGAAATATATTTTATTTAATATTTATCATATATATTTCAATAATTTTTTTAACTCTTTTTTATTTAATTATTTCTATAAGAAAAAACTCATTCAAAAGTAGAAAAATTATAATATTTCTTTTCATGTCCATCTGGTTATTATTTTCATTTCTCGTTAATTAGTAACCAATGAATTGGTAATATATTTATGTAAACAATAAATTTTCTTAAGATGGTAAATATTATTCATAACTACTAACATAACCACAAGGTTATATAATATTATATTAAATAATATTATTTTTATAATACATTGTCATTTAGTGAAACTTTGTCTTTCATGGAATGCAAGCTTTCATGGATGGTCTCCCTAACGAGTAGTGAAATCTATCAATGATCATTAATCTTTCATGTAACACAATCTAAATCAGTGTTATAGGAATTATAATATATAAAATATATTGAATCAATTTCAAATAGAAAATATATTTTAATGTCTCTAAATTCTATATTCCCTTATGCGCTTGGTGAAGCATGTCAGAGACACTATCCAATACAATGTTTTAATTTTTAATTTCAGGGTGTTACATTCTCCACAACATAATTAAATTATGTCCTCATAATTTAATCATGATATTGGTGATTGATTGTGGGATATTTACTATGTTGAAATCTGACATCATGTGTGGGGTTCATAAAAATCTTATAGAAAATGGAGAATGGATGGTGAAAAGATTACATGTACTCAAATTTAACTAAGTCTCTATGTTTGAGAACATATGTGGTAAATTGAATCCTGGATACGTAAGAAAAAATAAAACAATCATGTTTATATGGTGAGTGATGGGGAATATGGTTAGGAGAAAGTTATTATTGACATAGCTGTATATCTGTGATGATCTAAGGGATCATCTAAATCATTTGACACCAAGCTACTAGGAAAACATGTTTGGTATAATTATCATTTTTTCTAGAGTTGAAGAAATATTTGTATATCTATGAACATAAATAAATATACTTACTTAGTACGTTTCTTTAAGCACAATATTACCATTTTTTGATGTATTATACTATTTCTACTTCATCTCATATAAAAAGAGTCATTGTATAGTGATGTAATATATCAATATCTAAAACAATAACCATAGATAAACATAATCTATTTCATAAATTGTTAGTCTTTCCAAAATACTATAATTAAAAAATTTAGAAATAAGGTCAATTAATTTCAAAAAAGATCTTATAACTTTCCTTTAATCAACATGATGAATCTCTGGATTTTCACATTCCTAACATGTGAATAACTTCATCAAGTCTCCTCTTGAAATATGGAAATAACTCAAATCCCTATAAAAACGTATTAGAAAAATGAATTCTTCCTTATTCATTATGTGAGACACATTTTTTTGGATATATTCCTTCAATCCAAAACTATTGTAAACTCCATCAATAATAGTACATGCCACTTATCAACAAGTCATTAATTAGTAGCATGGCAATCAGAACATATTAATGCTTTCCTATCGCTCATTCATTTTTTTCAGCAAAGTTTTATTGTCTATTAAATAACATTTCATTGTACTATTCAACACATGATATCAAATATTTATTTAGAAATTACAGCATTTTAATCCTTATATATTTAATAATAATTATGATTAGAACATAATTAATGGGATACATCTAATACGTATTTCTTAAATCCAATTAAATAAAGACATTAATAATTCCACATCACTTGTTTTAATGACATATTGTTGACCTCAATCCATTTCCTTTTTCATATGTATATTCCCTTGACCCATGCGGAATTCATTTTCATAGATCCCATCTGTTTAAAATTTTAACATTTAATATCTTTTTTTCCTTATTTACATTTAATTATTTTTTCAGTGACCTCTATCTCTGCATTTATAACAAACACCATATCCATTGAACCATTTACCAGGGTGAAACATTTCACAGTTATCCCATATGAAAAAAATACTTATATCTCTTTTCCTTCTTTGAATCATTACATTTTTATACTTCTTTGTTGGCCTCATCTTTAATTATTTTCCCTTGAATATGTATAATGTTGAGAATTACTTATCATATTTTGTGGAACATGAAACAATATCTTCATAGTATGAGAAGGTATGTGAAACGTGTTCCCTATAGTTGAACGACCCAATGTTTTATCAGAGTAATTACCTTCACTTAATTAATCCTTATATTATAATCACATTATGATGCACAATGAAATACCAAGAAACTAAATACTATCTGACTATTAAACATTATTTTTTCACTTTTGTGTCCTGAATTTCGAAAACCTGAGATACATGACTGTGTTTAGGGTGATGTTTGGGGTCTGAAGGAACATAAATATTTTTTTGAATAGTATCCTACAATTATGAATAGTCATATGACCCTTATTAATAGTAAATCATTCAGACGAATAGTAACCTCTCCCATGAATGTATAAATTATATTTAAGAATCTTGTAAATGATAATATGACCATAATAATCGTATAAGTATTTTTATAAGTAATAAATAATTTAATATAATTAATTAACATATTTTATATAAAATTTATTTTCCAAAAAGGTGGTAATAAATTGTCAATTTTATGTTATCTGGTTTTATGATAACATTATAATACCTTATATAATTTTTGAAGGTATTTTAAAATCAGTTATAGTTTTAGAATCTACATATTTAGGGTAAATTATGATTTCAATTTATAAATAAAATAAGCATATCTAGAATATAATTTTTGAAAAATATATTTCATTTTTGGATTCTACACATTTAAAATGGTTTGGGTGAATTTTTGGGATTTTTCTAAGTTACTTGAATTTCTGGTGAATATTAAAATATTATAATTTACAAGAAATTCTAAATAATTTTTTTTATACACCATGCTTAATTCACGGATTATGTAAGGGGAAATTTGTTGTAAATATCATGAAAAAGTTAATGTTTCTGGTCACATGAATCAATACTAATGCTTTCTTTGAGGAAAATAATAAAATAATAAATAAAATATTGATAAATCCCTCATATCCTCCACTATAAAAACCACCCTCACCGCCCACTTATCATCACTCGTCTCATGCCTTATGCCTTGTCTAGATTCTACTCAAATATCTCCATAATCTCCTCTCCCACGTCCATTAGCCCTCGTTCTCTTCAAAATACAAAATCATCTCCCCTTAAGAGGCCCTCAAGGATGATTAATTCAAGAGGTGAATTCCTCTTTTCAATTATTTTACTTTCTTTTCATGTTTTTTTTTCATTCTTATCATTACATATCCATAAAAGAATGTTTTGAAAACTCCATTACATTAAATATATTTTAATTTTTTATGATAATGGAATAATTTATTAACATCTCTCATTTACCCTTCTTTTATACTAGTAGTACAATCACCAACCGAGATGTGTTAATTTACCTCATTCAAGGATAATGGTTTTTCAATTTCTATTACCATTATCTATTCTAGTCTTGAAACAATTTTCATGGTAAAACCAAAATATAATATATTTATTATTTCCAATATATGGTTTTTTAATCTTATTGTACCCATGGTTTTGATTTATAAAACAAAATGTGTTCATTGTGATAAAAAACTGCTAATAAAACGAAAAGGTTATCACAAAATTTTTATATAATGATTCACCTTCACTCCCAGTTAAAAAAATTAAATTTACAACAATGTAACATTATGTATTATTAATAATAAAATATAATTCCAATTATGGAGATCCATCGACATTTTACGTGATTAACCATTCATGTATATAAGTAATCTGATCACAAAACAAGCAGACTCGAATAATGAAATTCAAACTCTTATCCCATAAAAAAGAAAAATGAATGAACTTATAAGGGATACACTATATCAATTACATGAAAAATTGGTTTGGGATTTAGTAATTAATGAACATAATTCTATTATTCAAGTCATTAATATCAATTGGATAACAATTTAAGATTTAAGGTAAGGGATCATCTCTTTTTCACTTTTATTAAAGAATATATTCTATGTTATCCCCATTTATTTGTAATTCCCAATGATGGGGTATGTTTTTACACCTCCACCATACTTCCCTCATGAAACATAATCGATTATATACAACTTTTTCTCTCATTAATATCTCCTATGTACACATTTTACCATGTCATGATTTTATATGGGATTCTTCCCGAACCTCCATTATTTTTTCGGGATTATCTATTTTTAATTCAACCCAAAAAAATATATCTTCTATTTTATTTACATATTCTAAATTCTATGTATATTATCCAAACTCATGTGTCAATATCCATTCATCATTATCTTTTAGGGATGTACATGTTTTAAATTGATTCCCTCCTTAGTACTTCCTGATAAGCATACCTCTTTAAAGGGAACTTCCAAAATTCTTACCCAAATTCAAGTGCAATATATCCTCTTTTTAAAGCCAAAATGGATATTATAAAATAATAATTTTTATAATGAAAACCTTCTTGCTTTAAATTTGATTTTATATAAATTATTATTCTCTTTTATATTTTAAATTCTCTTTAGTATTTTCCTTTAAACCACACTAAAATGTTTGAATGCTACAATTTCATAAATACTCATTTTATATGTTATCACTTCCCTTTGAATTATCATAAAATTATATATTCATATTTTTTCTTATTAATGGGTGTGTTTTTTTTCTAATTCCTTTATTTCATGGACACTTGTATGATACAACGATCATTATTCATTATGACATGATTATGATACCCATTTCTTTCCATGGGTACCCTTATGTTTATGTATTATTGATTTTGTATAATTAATTATGTGGTAGGGGTATTCATTAAAATTTTTATATGGGTGCAGCTAAATAGAACTCCAATGCATTGGGAATAGTTGAGTCTCATGAGATGTTATGTGCAATGGTCTTCATGTTAATGTATTACTCATGCTACTATATACATTGGTCTTGGTAGTTAACTTTTACTTCTGTTCCTCTATGTGAAATGAGTCTTGACTCATTCTAAAGTCATTTTTATGCTTCTGTGACATTATCAGGAATCCACGTTTATATGATCCCATATTTATATGTTTTTATTCTATTTACTCCATTCCCTTTTATATCATTATTTCATTCATTCTAACCCATGCTCCAACGATTTATTCTTATTCTTATTCCCTTATTGGGATTTTAGATCATCCCTTGGTTCATGTTATACCTAGGTTACACTATGAATATATAAGGGCTCATTGAGGGTTATGATCTCTTTTTAAAGATTAAATAATGAAATGTTTTTTATTCCCATGTTTTATGTTTTATATACCTAGTCTTCCAAGACACTATACTTTATGATCCTTTTCTTGTAATATGATTAGTTACTATTCTTAAAACCATGTAATGAAATAAGTAAAAGTAAAGGGTTTGTATAGTTGGTATTATAGTAAGGAATAATTATTTTGTGGAGATTAGGAATATATAAATTTTTTTAGAAACCTAGGGATGAGACTATGTATAAGAAAACACATCTAAATTTGGGTAACTATAGAGTAAGTTGTTTATCATGAATATAAATCCCTGTTTAGATACAAAAAAATAGAGGTAGCTCTGGAACAGATGTATCTAGGGGTAAAACTCAAAAACAAAACTTTTAAATAGACTCTAACTAGAACTGGTGCATGAAAACATACCTTATTTCACTCTCTGTTTGACACTACTAGTGGATATTCATTTTCAAATTCTTATAATTAGTATGATCCTTTATTAAGGGAACATAAAAATAAAGAATCCCATACAAATTTATGTTAGGAAACAGATCATGGATAACCTAGATTAAAACATAGGAAATCATAAGTTAGTATATAATTTTCCATTAACAATTTATCGTTTCATGTTTAATATTTTGTTGTAATTATTATTATTATATAAGTATTCAAGAACATTCATTATATATTATTTTTATTAGTTAATGGTTGGAAATAGAAGAAGGTATTCCAACAATCAATTTGATAGGGATTCTGAAGATTAACATAATGATATGCCAAATATGATGGGAACTGGTGCTCAAAACATCATGACAATACTTTCCCAACTGGATCATGTTATGAATAATTACTTGAATCATATGGAAAACCCTCATTCTCCACAGAAGGAGCATGTTATCACTAAATACTTTATAAGGAAAATACCTCCCATGGTGAATGGATCTTATGATTTCTTTCCTATGGTAACAATTGTTTAAATTCATTGAAAATATATTCTCTATCCTCCATTACTTAGAAAGATAGAATGTTTTTCTAGAGGTATATCATTTTGATTGGGATGTTGATCAGTGGTTGACAATGATCAATAATACATATTCCTGAGAGGAAAATGATTCCATGGGTTGGGAAGAATTCAAGAAAATTTATTCTATAAATATATTCCCTGAACCCTCTGTGCCAAGATGTAGAGAGAGTTCCTCGAACATAAGGATAAGGAAGATGAGTCGATTGGGGAATTTAATGAAAACTACAAGAGGCTTGTAATATACGCCTCTGGATTTGTCATGAATAATGAAATTAAGGTGGATCTCTTCTTTATAGAACCAAATCCATGTCTATGAAAACCGTTGGATATTCAAGACATTGATAGTTATGAAGATATTGTACATTATTCCCTCAAGTTTGAAATGGAGCTTTGAGACTCTCAATGGTCTTATGGTCCCAGTGTCATGAAGCATAAAATGGAGTCTAATATGGGTGGTTCAAAAAATAAATCCCATGATGGAAAGAAGATCTATCATCCCATGTATCAAATTTAGGTGAAGAATTATCCTAGGAACTGTAAAAATTGACCCGAAGATTCCTTTAAATGAGGAAGAATAAAACATCTTGATAAAAACTGAAAAATAGATACGATGAATCCCACTAATGTGGAAGAAGAAAGGAAGGTTCAGATCAAAACTCAGCAAGTAGTTCAGTATTACAACTATATAGAATGTGGGTATTATTTGAACAATTTCCCTATGCTAGGGTTTTTCAGAAGCAATTAATAAAAACCTCCAAATAAAAATTTAAGGGAATGTTTTATCACTACTACTAAGGTGGATCTGGAGAGCGATGTGGTGATAGGTATGTTTGTTGTTCATTCAGGAGTAGAAAATGTACTATTTTATTATGGTTCTACACCTTCTTTCATATCTTCCATGATTAGTAGAACTATTCAAATAGAACCTCAAAATTTGTAGGTTATGTTATCTATGAGAATAGTTAATGGGAAATTATATCATTCTTGGTTTACAACTCCTCCCCAGTAAATGTTTATGGACTGAACATCACATAAAATATCATCCTACATCCATTAGTGGAGTTCAACGTTATATTGGGAATGAATTGTCTATCTTTATACAAAGACAACATCAACTATAAGGAAAGGGATATCACACTTCATGTCACGAATCATCCTCAAATTATTTAGAAGTTTATGGAGGAAGAATAATCTCCTTTAGAATCATAATCTCGTGTTTGGATAGTACTGCCTTATAAGAAATCACTTCTAGAATAAATTATTGAGATAATGGAAATGTAATTCATAAAGAGATTCCTATTGTGAGTGATTACACTGATGTATTACCTAAATAATAGTATGTTATTCAACCTAATAAATAGGTTGAGTTATCAATTTAACATATTCCTAGATCCCTAACTACATCAAAAAAACCTTATTGGATGTCCACTATTGAGTTGGAAGTGCTGATGAAGTAGATAATGGAGAATCTGGACAATAGTTTTACATGACTGAGTGCTTCACTATGGGGTGTTCCAGTCCTCTTTGTTATGAATAAGGATTGTTCAATGGTCCTATTAATTTATTTTAGTTAGTTAAATAAAATCATGATAATGTAAAATTATTTTGTTCCTCAATTAGTTTACTTGTTCGATCAGCTTCTTAGGGACAGTTATTTATCTAAGGTGGACCTTCGGATGGGATATCACCAAATAAAGGTGTTGAATGAGTATATTTCAAAGACTATCATTCGAACGAGGTATGGAGAATATGATCTAATTGTGATGACCTTAAGAATCACTAATTATCCATCAATTTTCAATTATCTAATTAGTAGTACATTTATTGATTACCTCCACAAATTTGGTGTAGTCTTTATCGATGATATTCTAATATACTCCAAGAGCAAGGAGGAAGATGACGAGAATTTGAAAACTATGTTGATGCTGTTGCTAAGGGAGATAATATATTCAATGTAAAGTAAAAGTGAGTTATCGGTGGAGGATGTGACATTCTTGGTGCATGTAATAACTAGAAAAGTGATATATGTAGACCCTCTGAAGACAAAGGGAATTGAAGAATGGGCCATTCCAACAACTATAATGAAAATACACATCTTTCTAGGTATATATAAGTATTATCAAGAATTTGTGATGAACATCTCATTATTTTCAAACCAAATGATAGAGATAAAACAAAAGTGAGTGATGTTTTTATACACTAAATAATATATAGACTATATTAAGGAGTTGAAAAATAGGCTTATCACTTCACCAGTACTCACACTCCCAACTAGTGGAGAACTCTTTGTGGTGTAAAATGATTCATCAAATAATGGATTAGGATGTGTGGTGATGAAAAATTATAAATTTATAGCCTATGCCTCAAGGTTGATGGAAATCCATGAGAAAAACTATCATATGTGAGATCTGGAGTTGGTAGTTGTGGTCTTTGCCTTAAAAATCCTAGAAGAATTATCTCTATGGGGTTTAGTGTCATATATATACTAATAAAAAGAGTCTCAAATATATATCCACATAGAAGGATCATAATATGAACTAGTGAAGATGGTTAGAGATCACCAAGTATTACAATTTCTCAATCCACTACCATCCTGGTACAGAAAATAAGGTGGTAGATGATCTAAAAAGAAAGCATTATGCATCATTATAAATGATGAGAATTTAAAATGATCTAACATTGTAACATTTTTACAGGATTAACATGAGAATAATTAAGTGTTGAATACCGTAAATCCATCCTCAAATGATTAATCAACCATTTATCATGGGGGAAATATAGGATTCTCTATGAAAAGATGTGGAAATTCAGAAAAGGGTGTAAGCTATGAGAAATGAGAATTCCTATGAGTTAAAGATTGATGAGGAAGAAGTTTTAAGATTTCGGACATAATTAAGTGTAACTTCTGGTCAAGGGATATAGAATGATCTTTTGAATGATACACATAGATCATCTTTCTTTATTCCCCCAAGGAGCACAAAGATGTATCGAGATCTCCAAGAGACCTTTTATAGGGGAAATATTAGGAAGGGGGTTGATGAATATACATCAATGTTTTGGGTATTTCAACAAGTGAAAGATGAAAGACAAAAGTATAAGGGCATGATACAACCATTACCCATACCAACATGGATGTGGGAGAAGATCACTGTGGACTTTATCACTAGACTACCAAGGAAATTCAGAGGAAACATTACTATATGGGTCATTGTGGATTGTCCTACAAAGACAGCTCACATTATCACAATTTGAGAGAAATTTAAATTAGAATAACTTGAAATATATATATATATATATATATAAGATTTGTTAATACTATATAGATTACCACTATCTATTGTATATGATTGAGATATGAGATTCACGTCGGAGTTCTTGAATAGTGTCCAGCATGCTCTAAGTACTGAACTGAACATCAGTACGGACTATTATCCTCAAAATGATGGACAATTTGAGTGAACTATTCAGAAACTTGAATAAATATTGAATTTTTGTTCTATATAATTCAAAGGAGTATGGAACCTACATATTACACTTTTCAAATGATGTTATAATAATAATTTCTACTCGAGCATTCAAATGGAACTATACGAAGCCCATTACGGGAAACGATGTAGAACACAGACATGTTGGGATGATGTCAGTGAGTGTAAGCTTCTATACATATAATGGTCAAAGAAATGGTATAGAAGATTAAAAATATTCAGCATCACATCAAGGCATCCCAATGTTGACCAAAGAGTTATGCAGACAATCGTCAATGAGACCTTGGGTTTAATGTTGGAGACATGGTATTTCTTTGCATATCTCCATGGAAGATGTTCATTAAATTTGGGAAGAAAGGAAATATAATTCTAAGGTACATCGACCCCTTAGAGATCCTTGATTGTGTTGGAGCTATGGCCTATCAAATGGCACTTCCACCCACCATGTCTAATGTTCTTGATGACTTCCATGTATCTCTGTTAAAAAAGTACTTACCAGATCCTTCATATTTACTAACTTTAGAGGTGGTATAGTTGTAAAATGTTCTTTATTATGAGGAGAAACCAGTGAAGATCACAGATCATAGATATAATGTTCTATGCCACAATAATACTCAACTAGTTAAGGTACTATGGTATAACCATGAGTATAAAGAGAAACATGGGAGCTGGATGAAGTTATAAAGGAAAATTACCTTCACCTTTTGTTGGTTTGGAATGTAAAAGGAAATTTTGATGGTGAAATATCATAAGGAGGAAGAATGTAGTGGCCTAATGTTTAATAATTGGAATTCAATTCTTATAATTATTCCATATAGTATAATCACATTACGAAACAAAATTAAATATCAGGGTACTAAATACGATGTGACCATTAAACATAATTTTTCCACTTCTATGTGTCGAATTTCGAAAATCTAACATACAATGTTATGTTCAGAGTTATTTTTTAGGGCTAATGGAAGAAAAATAATATTATAGAGAATAGTAACATACCCTTATGAATAGAAATGTGTTCTTTATGAATGTTACATAATTTAAAATAATAGTAACATCATCCATGACTATATAAATAATATTTAGGCATCGTATATGTGATAATATCACCATAGTAAAAGTATTGGTATTTTGTAACACATAAGTATTAGATTACAATTATTTAATTTAACTAGAGGAAAATATATTTTCCTAAAAGGCATTCATAAATTAACTACTATATTTCCTATGGATTTAATATAATATTATAAGACCTTACGTAATTTTTGAAAGCATTATAAAATCATTAATAGGTTTAAAATATGTATTTTTCAGGTAAATTATCATTTTAATTAAAAATTCAATTAATAATTTTTAGAAAACTATTTTTGAAAAATGAATTTCATTATTGTATTCTAAATGTTGAAAAACGGTTTGGGTAAATTTTTTCAATTTTTCTATATTATTTGGTTTTTTGGGAATAGTAAAATATTGTAATTTATAATAAATGATAAATAAATTTTTTTTTGAATCATGCTTTAGTCATGGATGATATAAATGAGATTTCATTCGATCTCACATGAACATATTACTATTTTTGGTCATAATAATCATTATTATTTTTTCCAGAGAAAAATAATAAAAAAATAAATAAAATATTGAGAAAACCCCCCTTTCCTCCACATTAAAAACCACCATGACCACCCTTTTATCTTCACTCCTCTCAAGGCTTGTGGGATGTCTATATTTTTATAAAACATCTCTCTATGATTCTTCCCCACGTCCAATAACCCTTGGTCTCCTCAAAATACCAAAATATTTCACCTTAATAGGATCTCATGGAATATTTATTCAAGAGGTAAAATCCTCTTTTCAATTGTTTTACATTCTTTTCATGTTCCTTTGTTCTCCTTTATATCCATAACTCTCCTCATAGAAATGTTATTAAAACTCTATTAACATACTAGTAATTTAATTTTGTTAGGAAAATGTAATATTTTATTATCATCTCTGTAGTACCCATCTTTTACACTAGTAGAAAAACAGCCTTTGAGATTTGTTAATTTACCATATTTGAGTACAATGGGGTTTCAATTTATATTAACATCTTTAATTCATATCATGAAACCATTCTTATGGTTGAACCAGACAATAATATATTTATTATATCTCATGTATGGTTCTATAATCATTTTTTCACATTGATTTTTTTAGAAAACAAAATGTGTTCTTTGTGATAAAAAAATTGTTAATTAACCCAAAAGGTTATCACTATAGATTTTTATAATGATAAAACATCACTCAAGGTAACCAAATATAATTTACAACCATTTAAACTTATGGATGTTCAATAATAAAATATAACTCCAATTCTGGGTAGCCATTCTCATTTTACAAGATTATCCGTTCATGTATATAAGTAAACCGATCATGAAACAAATAGATCTGAATAATGAAATTAGACCTATTAACCCATCAAAAGGGCCATTAATGAACATAAAAAGGTTATACTAAGTTAATTAAATCTAAAATAAGTTCTTTACTTATAAAATAATGAACCTAATTTTATGTATTCAGGTCATTAATATCATGTGGAGAACACCTACAGACTCACGTTAATGGATCCTCTATTTCTCTGTTTTATTCTAGAATCTATTCTGTTTTATTCCCCTTTTTCTATAATTTCTGATGATGGGGTATGTTTTAAAAACACTCCAAAACTACCCTAATGATATATAAATGATTATATACACCTTTCCCATTCATTAACCCCGCTTAAAAACACCTTTTACTATGTCGTGATTTTGTAAGGGATTCTACCCGAACCTCGATTATTCATTTAGGGTGCTCTGTCATTATTTATACCCAAATGATGTTATATTTTATTTTTATGTACATATAATAAGTTATGTTTATATTCCACAACCTCATGTATCATGATGCGTTCATCATTATCTTTCAGGAATGTACATATTTTTAAATGATTCCCTCTTTAATACTTGCCGATAAGCAAACTCATATTATGGGAAATTCCTGAATTCTTACCCAAATTTAAGTGCACACTATCCATTTTTTAAGCCACAATGGGGTTTATAAAATCAAAATTTTTATTATGAAATTTTTTTGGTTAACATAAATTTTTAAATAAAATATTATTCCCTTTTTTATTTTAAATTCCCCTTTGTATTTCCTTAAAACCACATTAAAATGTTTTAAGAATAAAATTTATTACATAATATTTCTACATGTTATCACATATGTTTGAAGTCTATTACCATGCTATATTCATATTTTTTACTTAGGAATGTCCATGTATGATCTAATCCATTTATTTCATGGGCACATTTATGATATGCCAATTCATTATGATTTGTGACATTATTATGATAGCAATTTCATTCCATGGGTACCATTAGGTTTATGTATGGATTATTATATATTATTATTGATGTGGAAATATTATTCATGGACATGTTAATATGGGTTAGAATAAAGAGTACTCCATTGAATTGGGTAATGATTGGTCTCATGAGACGTTATGTGCAATGGTCTTGGTAGTTAGCCTTGACTTGTGCTACTATGTTGAACAGTCATGGTGGTTAACCATGACTTGTGCTCCTCTATGTGAAAAAATACTTGAATCATACTAAATTTATGTTTTATATTTCATCAAAATAACATCGAATACATGTTTATATGATCCCATATTTATAGGTTACGATTATTTATGTTCCATTCCCTTTTATATGATTATGTCATTCCTTCTAACCAATGTGCTAAAGCATTATTCTTTTGTTTATTCCCTTACAAAACTTTTAGCGCATCCATTTGTTCATGTTATCCCCTGGTTATCTTATACAGATGTAAGGGCTCAATAGTAGTTTGAAGATCCTTATAAATATTTTACAGAGAAATCTTTTTTTAGTCCCATTTTTTTGTTTTACACACCTAGTTTTCAAGATACCACACTTTATGAACCTTTTCTAGTAATATGATGTTTTACTATGCTTAAAATCATTTAATGAAATTAGTAAAAGTCTAGGGTCACTATATACATATATTTCACTTATGTACTTAAAATAAGTGGTCAATCATGTACTCTATTTTTGGAATATAATTTGCAGCATACCTAGCTTACCTTGTAATGGTAGCTTCATAATCTACAACACTATTTTTTCCTTTTTCATTAAACCACAGAATCGTCTATTTATTTTAATATGTTTATCATGGGGGAATTATTAATAGAATAATATCTCTATATAAGTTCTCCATTCCAAGAGTTATATTTATTCTTTCTCCATACAATTATGAATCAAGGACCACAATTGATCAGAATCACCTAGCATAAAATACAATGTATGTGTAACCATTTCCATTGTATTGCATCCCAAGTCCATAAATTTCTTCTCTAAAGACTTAATCCGTTATTCATATTCCATTGTATCAACAGTCCCATTAAATTATGGAGGCCTCAGTCATATAAAGTGATCAAATATATGAGATTCTTTCAGCAGAATAAGTTTCTCCATTTGAAAAAGGTTATTTTAATAATCTAACTAGGTGTCCCTAGTATATCCATAAATTTATCAGTTATAATAAATTCTATATTTAATTTCTCAGTAGGTAAGCCCTTACATTTCCAATTAGTACTGATTCCATTTTTTCATCCCATTTCCATTTGTAAACAAAAGAATATATTGGATTATCTCATAGATTTATGAACTATGAATAACTCTAAAAATGGATTATCAAATAACATAAATTTATGCACCATATATCCTAAAATCCTAATGTTTTATTAGGTGGGGTAAATATTTACGTTGAATTCCATCATAATGGTACGTAAATAAAATATGAAATATCCTAAGATTACCCCTCAGGAGTGTCAAACCAGGTGCACAGTAAGTCCCTTTTTCATGTACAAGGTTACCTAGAGTCAGGCTCGGGACACCATGTCAGAGTTCTTACCCCTAGGTACATATTTTATTGAACCATGTCCTATTGTAGTATCTAGATAGAGATTCATTTCTAGTAATACTCACATAATCACTATCGTAATAGAACTATTTTAGGTTCTTGTATAATTATCCTCAATATATATCTTGGGGTTTTGATCCATAATATATCTTTTCTATATCATGTTTCCATAGTTACATATAAAAATTCTATTATACCAACTATAACACACTGATACTAGAATCCTGGAGATGGTGCATTATTTTATTTCACTGGTATAATTGAAAGGAAACAAATACAAATATACTAGTCAGTTTAGTAGTCTTGGAAATCCATATTATATACATGATTCCCTTAATAAATTGGAAAAATAGAAAATAAAAACATTATACAAATTAAAATAATATAAATTGCATCATTTAATTCTTATTCAATGATTTAATCTTCATAAAATGGGGAAGAAACGTAATAGCGGTGTGCTCAAATGCTTAGAATGGGTAATTAAGGTATACAAAATAATGAATAAATATGAATAAATTAACATATCAAGCTAACTAACAAATTACAAATTCCATTCAAATAAATTGATAAGGCACTATAGATATGGAAATGTATGAAACTGAAACTCATTCCATCTAAATCAATAAATTGAGAATGAAAGGTACACATAGATATGTCAATGAAAAATTATGGATGAATAATAATAGATATATCTATGAAGGAAATGATTAATTAATGGATTTAATGTATATTGAAAATGAAAAACTATACTATCAAGACCTTTCATAAGATGGTTTAGAAATATGGTTAGAAACCCATTTAATTTGGCCAACTTATTCATCCCACAATGACCTAACGATGCCTTGAGGGGTTATATAATATTCATGATCCACACGTAATTACTAGTCCAAATTATTGAAAATATAAACTAGTAAAAATAAATAATATACCTTAACAAATATCTATATTGAATAAATAATATATATTTATCAATAATTCCCTAGTTAATCAAATAAAAGTCAAATTTGGAACTGAATATAGAAATGATAAATTTTTAGGAAATAATAATATCCATTATAGGATAATATTGATATTGAATTAATTTTATAATGAAAATGATTATAATAAAGTTATTTTTTCATGAAAAAGTAAAAATTCACAAAAGTAAACAAGATTTCATAGATAATAATTAAGGACATTATTGTGGAGAATAGTTTTTAAACATTATAAATTTTCTCAAACATTATTGAATCCTTTAAATCATAGTCACCCTGAATTTGTAATATTAAATGATACTTATAATATCATGAGATTAAGGATATTAATTATATAACATGAAAAAAGATAGTATATAACTAGGAGAAATTGTGATCACTCAAGCAGAGACTGATTCTTTACTTCTTTACAAGTCTCTGAATGGAAAATCCCACACAACACGGTCAATATGCTACAAGTTTAGAAAATGTAACACCCTCTTCCACATTGTTTGCATGACCCACACATGGAGGGAGGGTAACAATGTTGTGGATCATCTTGCATCAATAGTGAGCCCGGGCTCCAATATCACTTGCCTCCCTTAGATCAATTTCATGAATCAGATGGGGGTTAATTTGATAAGAGAGAACACTCTTAGTTTACATTACTTTAGACCCCCTAGTTCTCGTGTGAATTGTTTCTTGTCTCTTGTTTTATTTTTTTGTATTCTTAGTTTGTTCACTTTTTCTTCCTAAATAAAACATTTTATTACGATGATGAAAACAAATAAGTCTCAATGGAATCTAAAATTTGAAAAAATACCTTACCTTAACCATTATTTATTGTGGTAATTATAATCATATATAGTGTTATAAACTATTTTTATTACTTATAACATAATGATAATCATTTTTATAATATTATATATCGTCTTCTTATAATGACTTTTAACTCGTTTGTGAACAATCATTCATTATTTTCATTATTCCAGGTGTAAATTCCCACATTTCCTTAATTGTGTGTTTTCTTTTTTTTTTTGCCATTTTTAATTACACATTATTTTCAATATTAATTACATACATATTTATAATAATGTATAATGTTTGTGGATAATAAATGAAAGTCACCATTCACTGAGAAGGTAGGTCATACGTACACATAAATGTTTATTTAATTTTTTTGTCAAAATAAAAAAACAAAATTTAATTGATAAATATGTATATTATAATCAAAATATCATATATTTTTCATATATGTTTCATATTTTTATTAAAATCATATTTTATATATCCTATATATAGTGTGAATGAGTCACATCGCCTTGAGGGGGTGGTAGTCCACACTTCCACGAACGATTTTATCATATTTACAGAAAAATGAAATGTGTAAATATGAGTTTTAAAAAACAATTAAATAAGAAAAATTAAAATATAAATATCATATATTTCATATAAAAATAGAGTGTCCATAGTAATGACCACTATAAGAGGTTGTAATGAAGAAAAACAGTTTTCATTTTTTCAGGAAACAGTATATGGTTCACATAAATACTATGGTTGTTACCAAATAGATGGGTTTTTTTTGAATGTTTAAGTTTAAATAGTAACAAAAAATATCATATTATGTTTTGGATACATGTTTATTTATTTATTCATGTAATAATAATGAGTAAAGGTATTGTAAAATTAATATAAAATTAAAAAAAATAAAAAATTTCATTAAATCTTAATTGTGTTACTACTTTTGGTTTGCACCAAAGGGATTCCATGGATTACATCCAACCCTAGGGTAGGAATGTAGTATTAAGGTAGGTATTTTTAGGATCTTTTAGTCAGATCATGGTCAAGAAAATGTGTCTTGAGAGGTGGGAGTATGTTGAAATAGAGGAGGACTTTTTATAATAGAGGAGGAGTCTCACTCTTGTAATATTTTGAAAAAATAATTCCCACCACGTTTTCCATGTTCAATTTAGATACAATGATAGAATAAATTAAAAGAAAGTATTATAGGGTCAATATATGAAAATAAATGAAATTTTGGACACGTTTATAGGCCGTTTTGGGTATTTTAAATATGTTTTAGTTCCTTATTAAGAATACATTATCCTTAATAATTGCAATTAATGTTAATTGGTTTCAAAAATATTTTTGGTCAAAAACTATGTCTACCATGTTATACATTATAAATTATGCAGATTCTAAATTTGGAATCAATTTTTCCATATTCAAATCACTAAATTTGAAGATGTTAATTTAAATTTAATCTCACATTTAAGATAACAATGCAAGTTTCATTAAGGTACAAATATTCAAATGTTTTCTGTGTTTTAATAATAAATTTAAAATTAAAATTGATTATAATTACCGATGTTGGATTAATTGATAAACTTATTATCTAATTAAACATTTAAACCAATCTAAAACATAATTTATCTTTATAAATATATTCTATTTAAAATAAGTTTTGAATAATACATCAGTATTTTTAACTATGCATTAAAAAATGAAATGTTTCATAAAAATATAATAAATTCACCATAACATAATTTTTTGTTTATCTTTAATGTATTCATTTTTTTTAAATATTAAATAAATTTAAGTGTCAGAATATTATTTTGAAATAGGTTATCCAATAAAAGATAGTAAAATTTCCTTCAAAAAAATATAGGTTTTTATGTATGAAATTAGGGTTGTTAGTATCTTATGCCTATAAAACCTAATTGATTAATATAAAAAATATTTTTTTAATATATAAAATATATATTTCATTAAAATAATTATCTAGTTGTAATTATTTTTTTCATTAAGACAAAATCCCTTTATAAGCATAAAAAAATAATATTCCTTTATATATCCAATTAGTTATTATCTGTTTTTCACATTAATTAATAGCCCTTAAATTCATTTTATATTTATATACAACATAAATTTTACTAATTTAATAAATACTATTAATAAATTCTAACATAATGTCTAGGTTATATCATATTATATAAAATAATTATATTTTAATATTATATTTTCATTTGGTGAAACTTGATCTTGCGTATAAAAGAAGCTATCATGGAAGGTCTCTATTGCGAGTAACACAAGCTATCAAGGAAGGTTTCTCTTATGTGTAACACATGCAGACTCAATGTTTCATTCATTAAAATATATAAAATATTTTGATTCTATTTAAATTATTATATATATTATAATGTATTGAGATGTTATATTCCATTAGGTTCTTGGGGATGTGTGTCATAATCGCTATCAAATACACTGTTTTACGTTGTAATTTTGAAGTGTTACAATATAAATTTTTATAAATTAAAAAATAGATTTTTTTATAAAAGGGGATTAAATTCCATAATTATGTTAAAAAATAATATCTTCATTAGACTACAGGAGAATGTAATTTTCAGAATACTAAATATCAATACATATAATTTGATCTATTGAGTTAAGTCAAGATCAAAATTAATTTGACATGTTTAGAAAAATAATATTTATAACAAAATTCAAACCATTTATGATATTTGATGTGATAATGTTTCGGAAATTGATAAACAAATGATGACTCCTTATATTAGTTGATATTTTTCCCCCTTCAACTCATCATTTGTCTTGGAGGAACCTTATCCCATTATATAATTATCAAATAATGAAGTCTCATTATAATAATGATTATGTCACTATATGGGTTATACTTCAAAAAGTGTATATACTATGTCCCGCAAAAAAATTATACATGCCAAGGATTATGGACCAAATCCCTCATTAAATTATATACTATATTAAAATTTTTTCACTATAAAAAACCTAGATTGTGGGATTATTTTTATAACTCGTACTAGTAAAATAATAGATGTATAATAACCTTGAAATTATTAAAACTAAAAATCATATGAACTTCCATTTCAATATCTTCATGAAATTAAAATTCTTGAATTATAACAAATACATTAAAATCAATTTATATTTTTCAGAAAAAAAAGTGATCATTAAGAAAGTAACATGATTTCCCATATAAAATCATGATTGAAAATGAGGCTTATATTTTATGAGGATCTATTCGACACAATATAAATTTAGTAACCCTTCACTTTCTTTATTTTTTTTATTTTCATTTCATTCAAGTTCATCCATTATTTACATTTTCCATGAAAGCATTAACTATTCCCCTATTACACATATTATAATATATTAAAAATAATATTAAATTAAACATCTTCATATCTTTTTTATTTATATATCAATCATCTATCATCCGTTATAATATTTTGTTCACAATTCCCCTATATTCTCATCTCATTCTTTGTCCTTTGACTACTTCTCATTCACCACTCTACCATTATACAATTTTATAACTTATCAAAATAATAATTCATTATATTATCATATTTTATAAACACACAATAAAATTAAATTTCAATATCTTCAAAAAACACAGATATCATTAATCCATGATATTTTATACCGACTATCACAGATTACATATTTGTTTTTAATTTATTTTATATTACTACTTTAAAAATACATATTTATGAATTTTAATGAATAAATTCCTCTAATATTATATATCTAATTCTCATTTATATCTAGAATCTAAACATTTTATCATCATTTGTATGAATTCATAATAAAAAAAATTAGTTCATCTCTATAATCATTGATCATCATGTTGATTCATATTCACATATATTATTATGTTATTCTGAATATTCATTCCATTGACATGAAAAAAAAATTATGTTAATAAATATTACTTGATTTTAGTAAAAACTATTTTTTATGCATAACACATAGAATTTTGACATGTGTTTAATTTTTTACTATTTTCTCACACATATAATTATACATCTATTCCATATATCATATTTTAAAAAAAATTATAAAATGACTTATGTGGTAATAATACATTTATTCTCTATCTCATAGAACTGATAATAAATTTAATTTAAATCTAAATATATAGCTTTTATTATTATAATATATCATGCCTATGGAAAATCAGGTCATGTATTGCGGGTCAGTCAGACCTCGAGCCTTAGGAAAATGGGTCATGTACGGGATCCCCATCACCCCTTAAAAGGAGGATTATCCATAATAAATTTTAAAAAGAAGGCCTTGAGGAAATTCTGGTTATTATAATATTTCATGTCGTTCCATTTGAATTATAGTTTAGTAAACGGTTCATTATAATTTTCAGTGTAACATATGACTCTAGGGTATTCATATAGAATTAATAAACCTACTTATTACAATAAAATAACTTTCATCATATATAAATTTATTAAATTACCATATGAAACATGGGAAAATGATTTATTAATGAAAAATTTCATCATTTAGTGACACATAGGTGATGACATTTAATGTGTTTATTTTTTCATATAAGAGGTATTAAATTTAATGGGGGTTATCAAGGCTGATCATTATATCAACTATGTTTTGGTATGTATATAAGAAACAAATAAAATAGCTGGGTAGTGACAATGTATACAGATATAGGATTTTTCCACAAGTGATGGGACAACAACGAATTTAAATTATGGAAAGATTAATAAGGGAAATGTTTTTATTTATTCATGATTTTTTGTATTGAAAACAAAAATGATTTTGATCAAATATAAATACTTATAAAATTGAATACCTGTTATTATTTATAAGTATTTTTTTCTAGTTATTTTGATTTAATTGGATTATGAGGATATACTAGCATCAATATTTGAGTGACGAATGAGAACTACATGAAAAAAAAGGCAAATTGGAATGTTTAAAAGGGACATGTGATTTCCCAAGCTTCCACGAAGGCTAGGTTTTCCCCCATTTTCTTCCTTCCTCCTCCCCCTCCATCCTGGATTGGCTCTGCTCCTTCTGGTCTCAGATCGGCGAAGGCATGTCTTCTTGTGGGAGGCATCTGGGATCTGAGATTTCTCCAGCACTTTCTCATCGTTTCTTCGGTCGGTGGGGTTCTGGCGTGCAACTCGGAGATTTCCCTTTCAATGAATATGAAATGTGATTTCTTGTCGGCTAGGTGGTGTTACGGCCTACGGATCTTTGTCTGGCTCAGTGACCTTTCGTCGGTGAGTTTCAGCACGGTTCTGTTGTTTCGGTTCATTAGACATCAAATCCGTTCCTGCCTGGTGCATCCACAACAACATGGCTTCATCGTGAGTGGCTCTGGAGGGTTTCCAGTGGGGCAGGGCTTCGATCTGCTATTCCTCGGAGGGGGTAGGATCTGTGTTTATAACGCTGTGAGATTGTGAGTTTGTGCGTTTCTACTGCTATGAGTTTGTGCTACTGTGAGGTTTTGTTTCTGCTGCTGTGAGTTTCTGTTGCGTGTTTCTGCCACTGTGAGCTTGATTCTTCTGGATTGTTCAATTGATTGTGATTTGTCTATGAATCTATCATTTTTTGGTTTGGTGCTTTGATATTTCTGAATCATCGCTGCATCTCTGTGTTGATTTTCTCACCAATGTGACTGGCCTTCTTTGGAACTCAGTGAGTGTTCTTCCGTGATCTGAATGTAGCTGATCCATGCCCAGAGCGGTGCTTTTGGTTCAGGATGACCTAGATCTCCCCACCAATGGTGTTCCCTTGGCGCGTTGTTTGTCCATATAGTCCTATGTGACGGTGGCTTGAATTTGTGTCCCATGGAATGCCTTCTGGGCCTCTGTGGCTGTGTTGTACGGTGTCTCGTAGAATACGGAGGGATTTGACAAAATTTGTCCATGATGGTGGTTCCAGGTTCTCGTGATTGCTTTTCTATGGAGAACCCAGACAGCTTACAAGGATTTACTCCAGATGATGATATAACTGGTCGCCTTCGATGTGCGTGGCTTTTCAGACATGGATGTAAGAGAGAGTATGGCGCTGGCATCGGTACCAGGCCCGTGTAGCTTTTCATGGGATAACAAGGGGAGCAGCCATGCTCTGATGGAGGCGTACCTTATTGACATTGTTGTTGGGATGAAGCACTTTTATCTATTCTTGTGTTCCATTGCAACACTTTTGATTTTTGTATTTTTTCAATGTATCTATGTCCTTGATGTCTTGCTTCTTCCCCTTTACCCTTAAAAGGGGGTTTATTCATAATCAATAATAATTTCGGCCTTCTGCCCATTCTTCCTTATAAGTATACTAATTAATAAAAATGAAATGCCTCTTCATTTTGGATTCATCACACTCCTCATAACCCAAACTCAATCCTTAATTTGGGTATACATCCATCATTTCTTCTACTTGGAACTTTTTTTTCTTACTATCCTTTATCCCAACTCATTGTCCATCATTCATTCTCAGTGTAATCGATGTATGTTTTCATCCATTACAACTCAATGTCCTCCCTGACTACCTCTCTAACCTGAATTATAATTTTCTTCCCACCTATGGATTATTACATCACGATTACTGGCCTAGCACATTCTTTCTTATCAGCATGGATCATCCTTGCATTCCAGCCACTACGTTATCTACGAATGGTAATCCTCTAACAAGGTAACTATTATTATTTTTTCTTCTATCATACTTCATCATCAAGAATATTCTCTTATTAGATATATATAATTGGAATTTAGGAAAAATATTAAATTTTTATTGTTATTCCTTTAATCATCGAGATTTTAAATGGTTTTAATCATGTGGTAAAAAAATCAGTTAAATTGTAACCATGTAAAATGATTTTGAAAAGGAAATAAACTGATGATATAATACATTGATTATATTAAAATTCCATCTAAACAATGATATTTATACTATATTTTTTTAGTATAAGGGAAATTAATATTGTTTAATTTTAAAAATCTAATTCTAACTTTTTGATTATTTATCATTTCTTCTTGTCAAACATTGTATTATGATTCTCGTTCATATTTAATATGTCTATTTCTCAGAGCATGTAATATTCAGTTTTATTTATTATTTTTCTCTCACCCCATCCATATTTCACATTATTAAATACTAGTAGAAAATTATCTTTTAAGTTAACAATGACATATTTATTTTAAAAAAAATATATTCGTGTAATTATATATACTAAAATTTATCTTGATTCAATGAAACATAAAGAATACACTCAATAATTTTCTAACCAAAATTGTTTTATTTTATCCATCCTCAATTTATCATACCATTTTATGATGATTTTTATATTTCATTGATTATTAGTGTCCACAAAATCTTCTCGATAAATGTGCTAATTGAGGTGGAACAATGAATAAATTTATTCTTAGTTATCTATCCTACAAAAACTAATTCATTATAGGAAAATAAAATTTAAATTTACTTAACACATTACACACCATTAAAAAACATGTTATATCAAGCATTGATGAGAACCACATGTTAATCCAATATTATGAAAAACCAGTGAACAAACTAACTCAATTGATCTAACATCATATCCTTATTTTATAATTGATTCTCATATATTCTAAATTAAGGAATATCATTGATAGTGATATTTACTTACTGAACCATCTACAACCCAATAAATACAATTATATTTTTATTAAAATATGTGTTCTTATTACATTAATATATTATATTTATTATATTTTTTCTATTATATTATAGAAAGGTGTTGGCTTTTTTATTTGTTTCTTCTATGGTTCCTTATACTAGTTCCTTTATAAAACTATTTTACATTATCCTCTAAAAATGAAACATATTTTCACTTTTTATAATTCCTTTTTTCATATATAATGTCCTTCATAGAATAATATTGTCCAAAATTGATATTGTTGTGTATTCCATTACTTACTAAATCATTTTTTATAAAATATCAAAAGTATAATTATGTTTTGGTTGTAAAATTACAAATAGTGAGCTTTTATTCTTCATTTTATGCATTCTTTAATTTTTTTTCTTTAAATATTTTGTTTTTAAATAGTTATATTTTCTATAGGTTTTTCATAAAAATATTTAAAATAATTATTATTGTATTTATATGTAATTATTAAAATATATTTCTAATATTATCTGATATGTTGTTTGAGAATATATATGTTTTTTATTTAAAGAAATTAAAAAAACTATGAGTTTCCTTCGAAAGTAATTTGAAAAACATAATTTCTTATTATTTTATGGTTATTATTATTAGTAAAAATAATGTTTCATTTTAACAGTATTATTAATAATTTTTATTATTATTGATATAACAATTTTCTAAAATAATTGGGATTTTTTTCTTAAAGAACTCTTTTACTTAGATTTTCACATGTAAATTTATATTATGTTTTTTAAATATACTAAATAGAATATATTTTTCTTGATGAAAACCCATAATAAAATATACAATGTTAACATAATTAATCAGCACTTCTAAATAAAACCATGAATAATCCTTTCTAAAATTGCATTAACAAAATAAATTATCTCTATATCTTCTTCTTTTGGCAAATGAAGTGATTGAAATTCTCAATTAGCATCTAAACATATTTTTCCTTGTAATGTGTTGTGATTATACATTGTTATTATATTATTCTATTAGGTCTTTAGGAATATGGTCCTTAGGTCATGGTTAATACAATAATTAAAGTCGAAATAGTTATATTTTACAATATCATCAAATAAACTAGCATTAACATACTCATTACACTCAAATTTTAAATGTAAAAAATAATTCTCACTTATATTCATGCCTTTAATATATATTTATAATTTACTGAAAATTAATGTAAAAGTTAATAAATCAATTTTTTAACATTCATTAGTCATACAAATGATTTTTTATAATTTTTAATTCTTAGAATCAATTTATGAAAAATAGTAGAGGAATTCATCAATAATGTTTCATTAATAATTATTCTTTATTTATTCTTATTTAAATTTAGTATTAATTTAATTATTTGATTTATTTTTAATATAAAAAATGTAATTTTTTCTGAATTATATTAATTTTATAAATTTATATTTTATAATGAAATTATTTTATTGTAGCGTAGTAATTTAGAGAGTATATAAAGAATGATTTGAACATTTTTTTTAAAATTTTTGTATCATATATTTATAACATGAACCTATACCACTAGTAAACAACATGGGATAGTTGTAGTGTTGATACTAACACCAAAATTTTTCATCAAATCAGAAATTGGATGGAAACAAGAATCGAGGGTATAGAAACACACATTTATATGCAATTACACTTATTATTCCCATGAATATATTGAAGAACCATAAAAAACACTATATAATATTAAAAATCTAATATAACATCAATTAATGTATTTTTATTTAAAAATCTAACTAAAAAAGTAATACACAAAGTAAATCATACTGTATTAACCCATGAACACATTTAACGGAATCTAAAAGCATGTATTGCCGAGATAGGCTACGAAAAACTTCTTTGAAATATTAAAACACACAGGGAGATATATTTGTGTGTGTGCATTTTTGAGTGTTTCTATGAAAAAATGTGTGTAAAAAACATATACTCAGTTGGTTCAACTCCAAATAAATTAATTAAAATGTGAAAAATGTATACCAAGGCCATTGTGAATAAACATCATAATGCTACCTCAAAACCACTTCTTCGATGATCTAGTGGCACTATAACCCTAACAAAAAATTATATATATTTCAGTCCATTCCATATTCACAATAATATATAAAAACATATCATCTGACAACCATAAATTCAAATCCACTAGTACATACCACATCACAACTTTAAAAAATATCCTCATAA
Source organism: Viscum album (assembly GCA_963277665.1). Lineage (NCBI taxonomy): Eukaryota > Viridiplantae > Streptophyta > Magnoliopsida > Santalales > Viscaceae > Viscum > Viscum album. The sequence goes on along the minus strand of OY728141.1, from coordinate 1,046,733,859 downwards.
TTATAGGGTATCATTAACATAAATGGTGTAACTCAGATTCCCACTTCCAACAACACTTTTCTCCGACTAGGTTTTAAAATCACAACAACAAAAAAACATATAAAAAAACATATATTTACTATATCCTCAATCCATTATATCCTATATATATATATATATATACCTATATCCAAAATTCAATACAACTCATTAAATTTCTAAATAGAGAGTGTGGAAAAGGGAGAAGTCAATCAATTTCCCCTAAAACATTGATGTTGGGGGAAGACACCCAAGTACCATATCCTCAAATAGGAATTAGTAATCTTACATTACTAGAGTGGTGGTGTGTCTAAAATTAAAAGAAAATAAATGATACAATAAGCCACAATATCCTAACCTAATATTTAAGAAATACAATGGAACTCCCTAATAATTTATACCAATAAAATTGATTTATTCCCATCCATCACACACAGACAACTACTACCACAACAAGTCACTAAATAAACCAACAAAACAAAACCACGAAAACCATGTGATAAAATAAACATCCCAATTAAGAAAATAATAGTAATAATACATAATTATCATTAACATTTACCATATATTTAATGAACTCTATTCTGTGTCAAACCATTCATTGTTTCACTTTTGACTATTTATCTATAAATTAGTCTTCATTCATATATATTATAACCCTCATATATTTTTGTGAAATATCACACATTCCAAATATATTTTACCAAATACATCAAATAATATTTATATCTCCTAATAAACTGAACAATTTTTAAAAATTTATTGAGCTACAAATTTTTAAATTTATTTCAATATTAAACCATTTTATTAGGAACCATGAAACAACTATAGAAATCTATAAAAATAATACATAAATCATCGCATGATTTAATTCCAATAACCATAAATACTATTACAAATCCAAAAAAGAACCACAACCATCTCATTAACATTAAACCATCTATTCATACCCTATAATAATCATGGAACTTTGCATCTTTTACTACTAAAATAATAAAAAACACTTAATAAACCTAATTCATACAATATTAATATCCAATTCCACTCTTACATGAATAGGAATAACTCAATAAAAATTAAAAAAATGGGAAATTATGTATAAATCTTTTTAAAAGACATATTATTAACCATTCAACTATTTTAGATCATAATTATATATATGAACATAAACATATTTTCTCTATATTTATTTTCTACCATTTAAACATCAACATAAAATGGTTACCCTTTTATCCAAATTTTTTCAATAATTTCAACAAAATCAAGAATAATTTATTTAGTAAGTAATCCTAATTTATGAACTAAAAATTCAAAAAAAAACACTACCATATAATAAATGTCGTAAAATTATGTAAATAACACAATAATCACCCAATTTCCCCATCAATTCTTTTAGAATGGATGTTTATATTTGTTAGTTTAATAATCGTGGTCCACCTAATAAATGTAAAATCATGATTAATCAGTATTCCCACATAATTATGGAAGGATAAGTCTTGAATCACAAACCTCATAGGGTTATTCAATGAATGTTATAAATAAATAGTTAGGAACCCAGATGAAACACTACCCATCACAATATTATGATCTTTGAAGGTAATAAGTGATCATCCCTATTCCAAACCATGATCTAAAAATACAAAATTAGAAACATCAATACTAATATAACCTCACCTACAAAGGAAATGGGATATAAAAGTGGAAAATATTAGAAGAAATATCCTAGAATAATAATGATTATATCTATTGAATTCAAGTATCAAAACAAACCAATGGATGACCAATGATCTCAAATATTACAAATCTAAACACTTATAGTTTCATGAATTTTGATAAAATATGATATAATCAAATATAAATCCAAAATTTATAGTTATTAAAGAAAAAACAAGAATTATGTAGAAATATTTTCTTCACCTCACAACATTATGGGGTTGTTCTACAAAAACATGATATATAATTAATATTACTATAGAAACACCTTAAAATAAATTCATAAAGAGTATGGTCATCATGAACCCCATAATAACATGAAAAAACAAATATAATCCAATGTTAAGGGGGTTAACCTCTACCTACCTCCAAAAACCAAGATATTTCAATCCAGACCACAAAAATAATGATAGACACCAAGATATAACATAACCCAATTAACTCGAACTAAGTAAATCTATAACTAATAAGCCCATTGTGTGTCACCCATCTCCACAAAATAAAAATACATGACCAAAGTTCCTTCACAAAATTACTAATCATTTCATGTCACATTGAAAAACCCAAATTCATAACAAAAAAACATTAAAATATCATGGACACAACCCAACACCACAACACCAAACTCATGATGTATCATTTCCATCATACTGGAATACATATGACAACAATATCCCCTACCCATAATATAATAAGCCATATAATAACTTATATTTCCAAAGAGTGATCCATTTTAGGAATACTGAAATTATATAATATTTACAATTGATCCCTCTTAACCTCCTCGTAAAGGCAATAAAACATAAAACACAGAAACTAATGGTAATGGAAAAATATGAGGAATTATAAAGTAGTTAGATTTTAAAAAATGGGAATATATATATATTTTATATAGATATTTTTAAATGGTATTTCATTATATTGATTATTATTTTAGAATGCCAATAAATATAATCCTTGTTTTTATGGTTCAAGGCCTTAATTAAGGGATATTGAAATTAATTATATTTTCAGTTCAGCAAATCAATAATGATGAAAACCTAGATACATAAAGAAATTATATATTTCATATTAATTATTTTTTTAAATCTATTTAAAAAATTCATCTTATTATTTATAAGAATTCATCTTTAATTAAAAAAAATGTTTAATTTATCAATGATAAAAATGGAGGAATTTTTATCTGTGAAAATAATAATAAAAAATTAATGCAGTTATAAAATGATTTATTGATCATGATCATATGGTTTATACCATGAATTTGATCTTCATACAATTTTTTATTATTATGTACATTTTTAGTTTTGGAGAATGATGTATTTCAGATTCATGTTTTTGGTCATTTTATTTGGGTATAAGATATTGACATTAAATAATTATCATCATGAGATAATTGTTGTCTGTGTTGATGAATGCGTACTTTTAAAAATGATTTTATTTAGTTTTGGATTCAATTGTTATCTTCAATAGAACATATCATTTATAGATTTCCATTATACAATAAATTTCTACTTTATAATCCCATTTCAATAAGTGTTAATGGTGAATCTCATCCTATAATAGAATTCATTATTTTTAATAATTTTGAAAATTTTATATTATTATTATTATTATATTATTATTCTTGTTATAATTAGTATAATTACTAAATAAATTTAATATTTTTGAAAATTTATTTGTATTAAATACTACTAATGGTGGCCCACAATTATAAAAAATAATATATATATATATATATAATACTCATAACACATTCTTATGTTGTTATTTTAAATATAATCAACTGAGATAATTAATAGTGGTCACTATTTTTCATTTATTTATATTTTTGTTAAATTGTTTCGAATTTCTAAAAATAAAATTTCTACATTAGTATGACAATTACTAATATAAACTCTGAACATTTTATATCGATATATGAACCAATCATTGATGGTTAAGGCCTATTTAGAAAAATATCATTCTATAATGGAAAAAAATAAATGTATTGTGGTATATATATGGAGGTATAATGTTTGAATATATTTTGAGAAATTGATAAATAACTGATTAATTTATATGATAATATAATTTGAGTGAAATAAAAAAAGATTGCATATAGGCATTATTATAGTACTAACATAGATTTTTTATACAAAAATTATTCCATTCTTATTTTTTAAAAATATAAATCCAATTATATGGTAATAAAAATAATTGAACATTTAAATTTTTAAATAGGTATAAAGAGTAAGAAGTGATCTTGGAATTTCTATTTTTAATTCTATAACATTAAATTTTAAAAAATTAATATTTTAAAAATAAAATATGAAATTGAAAAAATTTCATATCATTACTCAAATCATTAGATATTACATAAATGGTAAAGGTTTAATTTTTTTAAAAAAATTATGAGTATCTATTACTATTTATATTCAATTGAAAAATAATTATATGGTTTGAAACACATTATGGGAACAAAAATAAAACACATGTTTTTATATTTTTAAGAATTATTATGATCTAGGTAGGATTCCTTAAGGATTTTCAATTTTGTATTATATTCCCTCAATAAAACAAATGATCTCCAAACCAAAATCAAAATTCTATAATAAATTTTATTCAAGGTCACTATTATCTAAAGGAAGATAAAAAATAAGTGTACAATTAAAATAAAAACTTCATAATGATTATAAAATATTATTAATATTAATATATGAAATAATACTACTTAGAAGTCATTTTAAATAATTTTTTGACATGAAAGTATCAAGAATTATAAATTAAATTCATATGGTCTAATAGTAGCATTCAATATTTTAAAATAAAAAATATGTTAAATTATGTTAGCATGAAAATAGGATAAATTTCATTATAATAATTAATGCTACATGGGATCATATATATTTACAAGGCATCAACAATGTTCATTATATTAAAAAAGAATATACACAAATATGATAGGAAAAGAATAGGATAATATGATATTTCAAATAATTTAAAGCATATAAAATCATTATTTAATAATAATAAAATTCCACAAGAAGTCCTGAGGAAACCAAAAACTAAGCATCCCTAAAAAATAATTCATTTCACAATATTATTTATTACATCTCATATTTAGGAACACCACATAAAAAAAATGTTTAGTGAATTTAGTGACATGAATCTTAATAATATTGTTTTAATATATATTAAATATCTCACATATATTATTTAATATATTTTATCCCTTAGACACATCATAAATAATAATCTCCACCATAGTCTTATGAGTGAAACATTATAAAAGTTGAGTTAATATTATCATTCTTGGAAAACTTATTATAATTTCATAAATTTACTAGATCTTATTAATATGAAAAAAAATCGAGCATAGTATAAATATTTGATTACATGATCATGGAGAAATAAGAGACACAAATTTGAAGAAAGTATAGGCATAGAGACATATGGCCCAAAACGATTAAACATAACTGATAGAGATTGAATATGGAGATATGAAAAATTAATCAAGATTCACTGAGAATATCATAAGGTTATAACATGTAAATATGGCATAGAATAAAAATTTAAATCATAGAATAGTTCATTGAGAATAACATCATATTTACCTGAGTGGATCATGTATCACAACCTATTTTATATATTGGATTGAGAATCATTAATCATATTTCATTATTACCTCTCGAGAAAAAATGATATACCCAGTGAAATGGAGGGATATATAGGTCACACCCATCACATAATTATAAACCAAAAATATATATATGCCATCATTATTTAGAATCCATCATAATTCACCGTAGATTGATTAACCCATGAAAAAATATGATTCAAATAAATTCCATTACATGTAATTATAATTCAAGAATTTAGAGAAAGTGGACAATTAAATTTTGGAATATTACCCATTTAATCATAAGAAACAATAATGTATGTTCACATAGTTTGTGAAAAATAATTACAAGACAATGAAAATTTACATTGAAAAATAAGATAAAATACTCCATAGATATTTGATATTTTCTATGAATTTTTTTAAAATCATTGGAATAAAAATTTCTTGTAATGATTAGGTACATAAAATTATAATGTTTCATCAGAAGTCATGATTATTGTTTTAAAATTTCTTATAATGAAAATATTTAGAAATAGTATTCATTTTACATTTGGTATAATGTCAATGTATGTAGAAAACAACAACACTAAAAATTTTAAAATGGTATTAATTTTTTAAATCAAGTGATGTTCAATATAAAATACTATAATCAATTACGAAATTAGTAAAGATAATTTCCATAAAAAAATAGAGATTATAGAAATTGATGAAAAAAATATTAAGTAAAATGAAGAGATAAGGTCTATTTATCACAAAATAATGACATTGAGTGAATTACAAACCAAAGGTGATGAGAAATAGTAGGATAATATTTAAACATTGTAAATTATGTTAGGATGAGAAATTAAATATCTTTAGAGGAATATATATAATATTTATCAAATGGTCATTTATTCATATCAATCTAAAATTAAAAATGAGATGAAAAATAAATTAACTTATATTTGTTCAAAAAATTATAATCATTTTCACATGGAAGATTGAACATTATAAGGATATAAAAATAAAATTAATTACTTAAAAGGTAACACAAAATAAACCCATATGGTAGTTTATAGACCCATATAAAATAATTAGGTGGTGAATATGGAATATGTCTCAAAGGATGAAAACTGATATGGGAAACCCTTACAAAAAAAGTAAATAATTAACCACGAAATAAAAAGGTGGATTCATTATAATAAATTAAATTATAAAAATAATAAACATAAAAAATAATTGTATAATACAATGGGGGAAAATTACTTCATATTAAAAATTAGTATGTGTATAATATGGAATTATTACTCGGTGAATGAATCATTATTTAGAAACCCATATGATTTTACTATTTAGATAATGAAATATTTTTCTACTATAATATAAAAAAAATTAATGAAATTAATTTAATTAAATTTTTAATATTTATAAAAATTTTACTCATTGATTATAATCATTCAATATAATTTCAATAGTAAGTTATTTTTTTCATCTTTGAATGTTGGTTATTTTTTTCACACTTGTTTCATAACAGCAATGTTCAACCCCATTTTTTTAAAATAATATCATCACCATTTTATATAATATAGTAATAAAAATAATATTTTAGTGATTTTTTATCACAGGGTTCATTTGATGGAAACAATGTGGATAGTTTGACAATGGGATGCATGAAAATGTTTTTATTGGAAATTTATGCATATAAGTGAATATCATTTAAATAATTGATAATTTTTAATTCATACATTCGTATCTATATTTATGATACATATTAAACCTTGATAACATATAAAATCATCAAAAATTATTTTGGAACTATATATATATGCTGATGATGAATACAAAACATGTAATTCATTGAGGTGGTCGATTTCATGTATTCATGAGTGGTGTATTGATTTTAAAATTAATGGGAGGAAATGAAGTTAAAAAAGTATTTATCATTCAAGAATCATATTTATTTCCTAAATTTAAAATCTATTCATTTAACACCTTTTTTAACCCTCCATAATAATGGTTCATGAAAAACAAAAAGTGTCTTTTGTGGAGGTGTTAGTCTTCATGTAGACACTAGTGAGTTTTTCATTTTAAGAATTGTTGGGTGGATGTTATAAAATGATTATTCAACAATAATGAAAAAATATAAGTATAAATTTGATAGCAATTTATTTATGTGATCATGGGTATAAAATATTTGGAGGAGGTAGAATAAAAAGTAATGTAATATAAATGAAAAATGAGTGATTAAGAATATCATCCGTTCTCCTTATAATTACACTAATTAAATTGGACTATTCAATTAAAGGGTGAAAGTTTGATGATACAATGACATATAGTATTGTTATAGGAGTTTTGGTCAGATAATTAGGTAGATTATAGTATAATTAATAGGGTTTATGTCTAATGTGAGGTGGGTGGTGAAGGGATCCTATTTTAAGTGTAATGGGTGATATATTTGAAAAAAGAGGTAAAATATTGAAGGTAAATGGCTCGAAAAGAGAATAATAATAGATTTTTTATCTCTTGGTTGTTAAACCATTAATCCAAAAAAAAGAAGAATATAATTTTTGTTATATTTTCATTTCCCTATAAAATTATCTTTTTACCTTAATTTACCTTTTCAATAGTAACTCAAATTTATACTACATAATCTATATTTTAAAAAAATTATACATACTAGGTATTTTTTAAATTATTATTAAAAATTTCAAACATATTATTTAAAATAACTTTCTATAAGTGAAATTAATTAAATTTAAAATATTAAACTTATAACATGAAATAAGAGTTTAAAAAAATATCACATTGTATTGAAAATGTCAAACATAGGTATTTTATTTAAAAATATTTATAAATGTTTAATTTAAATTATTTAATATATATTTGTTCATAAAAATTTATCCATTTGTTTTTATGTAATTATTAAAACCTAATGATGTCATAAAATCCTTTGTATATCTAAAAAATATATTTTTCACTATTCACTCAAAGCCATAATTTTCTGAAAATTCAAAAAAAATCATCATATTATAATATATTCAGGATAATATGGAAAATGATGTTCAAATTTTCAAACTAAAAATATATAATTTTGTAATTTTACTTTTAATGGAGATATAATGTATAATGAAGAAATATTTTTATTGGAAAATAATTTTGTAAACTATTAAATATTCTTATTATTTTTTACTAAAAATTTATAATTAAATTAATGACAATATTTTATTAATATGAAAAAACCAAATTATCAAATTATTCAATAATATTTTTTTCCTTATTTAATAATGCAAAGATCATAAAAATAAATTTTCTAGAGAACTACATATTTAACCATAAAATGAATTTTAGATATTTAGAAACAACATTTGATATTATTATATACCATAGTATTAAAATGACTTTTAGTTTTTATTTTAGATATATTTCATATTTTTTTCAACACTTTACACCCATCAAATAAATGGATATATAATAATGATTATATTTATAATATATACTTTTATCTCAATAAAATATTTCATGGTTTATTTTAGTTCAGTGTATCATGTAAAAAAATCATCATAATATTTATTATAGGGAAATAAATTATCTAATCATAGGTTGTTACATTATATACTCATAAGAGAAATTGAAACTTAAAATTTATTAAACAAAAAGAAACATATGTGGAATCTTCTACCTTATTTCCACATCCCATTCTAATGTGGATTCCTTATATATATGACTTCTCTACATAACATTAAGTAAATGAGTATTATATTTTCTAATGCCCTGACCGCAGTTACTTAGATTCGGTGAATTATTACATAACATTGGCATGATCACAAAAGATCAAGTCTCGAGAGACCGAGTAGTTTAGTAGTCCTGAATCACTAGATACATTCATAAAGTTTACATTACATTATAAAGTGAAAACTACAATAACATCTTGACTCTGAACTCATATCCCCTTATACTATCCTTGGAGGTCATTCATAAAATACTCTTTCACATCCTGGAAAAAATGAAACACAGAAAGGGGTAATCTCAAATTCCCCATAAGGATAAAAATATAGTGGAAACATTTATAAATAAGAAAAAAAATTTAAGGCAATGTATTACTAAAAAAATCCGTTTAAACTTGAACTTCACCATAATATGGAAAAGATAAAATGAAATAATTCTATTTATTCATTCACATGGATATTCTACTTGTTTAATAATCACATGCAATATCAATAACAACTTTGATAATGATGGAATGCATAATGCCAGACTATCATTACAACATAGTCAAGGCCTTGTGCCATGACTACAAATAAGATTTTTTCAAGGACTTGTTCCAAGACACTAGTTTGTCTCATGAGACCTACAGATGCATCGAGGATCTATAGCGTGCTCCACCCATCACTTATTAAGTCCAATGAATTCCTCATATGAACTGGTTTAAACATAACATAAACATTTGTATTAAAACTAGTATACGAAATGTCAATATTTTCTCCATAAATGATGAATGGTATAAAAATAAAACATCCACAATAAAACATATCCCAAATACTTCAATACAATATGGATGTTTTTTTATCATAATAAATAAACTTCAAATAAGCTTAAAATCCATCAAAGGATGTTGACATAGATGAAATCAAAATTATTTGAGAGAAATATCTCTTTTTTTGATATCATTTAAAAGTCACATAATTATAAAAAACATTTAATTTGAAAATATTCATAAAATATTGTAAGGGATGCTTCGTCGATTTTATAATGGTGAAAAATAGTCGCACCATCCGGATAAGTTAAAAAATACATTCCTACCCTAATTCTGTCGAAATGGTTAAAAAGGACCTTGTTTGGAAAATGACAGAAATATTCTTTATAAACATATTATAAAAAGTCAAAAATGGTATAAATGACTTTAACCCATAGTCTATAAAATAGTAAGATTGATTTGAAATACATTTTTAAGAAATATGGATGTGGATGATAAAGATGTCCAATTAGATAATTACGTATAAACAACCTCGGATAATGAAGAGATCCTGAAATAAAACCATACCTTGTACTTTTCATTGGTTTAAGTTAGGTGAACCTCCAGTATAATGGTGAAATAATTGTTATTATATTATTAAAGAATCTTATACATTAATATGATATCATATATGAACTTTTAACATTGATTTGATACTAATATCTGAGTATTATCATCGTTTCGAGTGTTAGAGGATACATTCTACTTTATATTCTTTGTTATGTGAGCCATATTTTTTATGTATGGGATGTATATTATTCATATCCATAATGATATCATGTCTCTAAAAATTATTTTTAATAATCAAATGAAATTTATTCTTGAATGGATATGATGGGGTATGAATCTCATCGCGTTTGTGGAGATGGTAATCCGTACGTACGCACGAGAGAAAATATAATTATTTTGATATTAAAATAATATACCAAAAGATGGTATATCATATATAAAGAATAATTATCATGTTATATTTATTGTATACATGAATTACAGATCACTATTATACCCATCCAAATAATAATGTATTGAAAAAAAATTAAACCACGACGTGGAGACGGTAGGTCGGGCTTACGCACGTATGGTGACATGTCATTCAAAGGATGGATAAAATAATGAATATGGTTGTACCATATTTATAATAACATCATAGTATATAAAAGATACTGGAGTTATTATTTTAGAATGGAAATAACAAAGAAAGAAGAAGATGAAGAAGAAATGAACTTGAAGGAGGGTGGTGAAAACATTACCTCTTCTTCGGGTTCTTCCTTTTGATTTGATCAAAAAGGATACATAAGATAGATTTCTGATCGAACTATGGCATGTAGGTTTATTTGATTGAAGTTTAAAGATTATTTGGGTAGGTTTTGGCAAAAAAAGGCTTTTAAAGTATGATGAGTTGGTTAGAAGTGGTGTCCTTTTATAAGGGGGGAGGGGCTCTTTAGGAAAAACATAAAGTATTATTTTATAATAAATTCATATTCAGTTTCAAATGGCCCAAAAATGGATTATTCAAAGTCTAAGGTGGGGATTTGTCGAAAAAAACTCAACCAATAGGTTTTAGACAGGTTTGGGTCACTTTATTAACCTTAGTTTTTGTTTTAACTCTTAGTTAATTAGTTTGACACATACCATGTCACCTTGTATTTTTATATTTTATAGTTAATAAACTTACTATATACATTCAAGAGACATCTAACTGGTCCATTAATAATACACTTATCATTATATAAGTCCATTGGCCGAACCATAGATTTTTAGGAATAGAATATCAATTAATAATATAATATTTGTTTTAAAAACTAATTTATGTCAATTTTAACACTATTTAATAATTGATTTTTGATAAAGTCATAAAAACATTATTAATTATAACCAAATTCATTTAAGTAATCATAAAATTTCATATTAACCAATAAAATTCTTGGATGTCATCCAAACTTTCAAATTATATTTATTTTAACATTTATAATTGTAATTATTTGATTCTTTCATTAATAAGGAAAATACTTCATCATTATTGTGTCATCAAAAAATTTAATTATTCGATGACTAAAAATTATATATAAAATACCATTATGTGGTAAATATTTTTAGCTTTCTAATTAATATTTATGGTCGAAAATATAACATATATAACCCTATGTAAAAATTGTTTTTCTAAAAGATATATACTTATTTAATTTTTGTATTTACTTTAACTTAATTGATATAAAGTGTCATTATCACATACAAGTGGCTCTATGGGGTACCAAAATCGATCCAAAGATGCCAATCGTTGGACATCAATCATCCAATAAGGTTAGGAAAAGTTTTAGGTAAAGTTAATATTATTATAATATTATTTTTTACCCTTATTTACAGGATTTACCCCTTAACCATGGTAAATAAAATTTTTACAGAAGTAATTATTCTAAATGTCTAAAAATAAATGTTAACATTTTAAACAATTTGGACCTCTTGATTCTATATATGGAATAAATTTTTCTAAATTCAAAGCACAAAAGTGGCATAATTTAATTTAAAATTAATTCCTGTTGTTAAAACAAAAAACGTGTTTTTAAGAAACAATAACTATCAAAAGATTGACACTTGTTTATGTGCTGTTTAAATTTGAAATTACGTCCAATGACCAAGATTGTAATAAATGGTAAAAATATATTATAAATATACTTTAAAACCACTCAAATTCATTATTTACCACAATTAATTATTTCAATTAAAAATGTTTATTTTAATTAAAATTTAGTAATTTTTACTATTCATTAAAATATGAAAGTTATCAGAAAAGTATCAAAAATTCACCCTAAGATAATTTTGATATTCCAAATCCAAAAATGAAGTCAATTTTGAAATATAGAGTTTTTAATAATTTCAATAGGAGGTTATTACTATTCATAACTGCTAGTTTGATTGGTTGTGGTGTATTAGAACTCGAAGTTGCGTACAACACACGCTATTGTATTATTCAAAGAGAAGCATACCGTGGAATCATGGGGTGTTACACTCTCCCCTCCTTCAAATAATTTCATCCTTGAAATTTATAGAATCATACCGTAAAAAAAGACTCATGTGATTCCTCATCATAAGTTCTTCGCGTTCCCACGTTTCCTCTTTCATCTTATGGTTTCTCCATTAAACTTTTACCAGACAACTTGTCCGATTTTTCAACACAAGTTCTCTAGTATCAAGAATCCAACTAGGTTATTCACAATAAGACAGATTGGGTTCCAGTTCTACTTCCTCATAGGTGAATACATGCGTTGGGTCAGGCATGTATTTTCTCTACAGTTATACGTGGAACACATCGTGAACATGAGAGAGATTTGGTGGCATTGACAAATGGTATGCTACCGCCCCAATTCATTCAATAATTTTGAAAGGTCCTAGGTACCTAGGAATCAATTTAACTTTCATACTAAAATGTATAACTCCCTTCCATGGAGATACCTTCAAGAAAACATGATCTCCTACCTTAAATTCCAAATCCTTCCTTCGGTTGTGAGTATAGATCTTATGCCTACTTTGAGTTGCTTTGATGTGGTTTTGGATTACCTTCACATTTTCCATCATTTCCTCCACCAATTCTGGGCCTAAAAGCTTTCTTTCACCAACATCATCCCAATAGTTTGTTGTGCGACATCTCTTTCCATATAACGCTTCATATGGTGCCATCTGAATACTCGAATGGAAGCTACTATTATAGTAAAATTCCACCAGAGGTAAATATTGATCCTACATACCCAGAAAGTAAATTGATCATGATCTCAACATCTATTCTAAGGTTTTAATAGTTCGTTATGATTTTTCATCTGTTTGAGGATGGTAGGAAATGCTCAAACCAAGTTCAGTATCCAAGGCCTTCTGAATAGTCTTCCAGAATCTTGATATAAAAAGGGGATCACGATAAAAAACAATCGATAGGGGTACTCCATGAAGTCTCAAAACTTCATTAATATATAGTAATTCTATACATTCATGTGGTAGATCTTATCTTATAGCAAGAAATTGTTCTGACTTGGTAAGACGATCAACAATGACCCATATTTGATCATTCTTTCCAAGAGTCTTTTGTAGTACCATGACAAAGTCAATAATGATATTATCCCATTTCTTCTCAGGTATGGTAAAAGGTTTCAATACTCCACCAGGCTGTTGCCTTCCAGCTTTCACTTATTGACAAACCACACATCTTAACACAAAATCAGCAATCTCCCTCTTCATGTTGTCCGAACAAAAATGTTCCTTCAAATATCTATACATTTTGGTGCTCCTAGGGTGTGTAGAGAAATTGGAACTATGAGAATCATCCAAAAATTCCCATTTTATATCATGTATATTAGGAAAACAAAGTTTCTTCCCAAATTTCAAAATTCCATCTTCATACACAAAGTCATTCAATCTCACATCATTCATAGCTTTAATCTTCTTTTGAAATTCTTCATCATCGGTCTAAGAACTCTTTCTCCTTTCTAGTAAAGATGGTTTGGCAACCATTAGAAAAGTATTGATGTTTCAACATCCAGGGTTATTCCCATATCAAAATTTACTAGATCCATGAAAATAGGATCCCTCTCAACTCTCATCTTGTTCAAAACTCCATGATCATTTTTTCTCAAAACATCTGCCTCTTTATTTGCCTTCCACGGGTGGTAGTCTATCGTGAAATCATAATCCTTGAGTTGTTCAAGACATCTCCTTTTCCTCATGTTGAGTTCTTTCTAGGATAAAATATGCTTCAAACTCTTTTGATCAGTATAAATCTCACATTTCTCACCATTGAGATAATGTCTCCATATCTTCAAAGAAAATATTACAGTAGCTAACTCAAGATCATGAGTAGGATAGTTCTACTCATGAATTTTTAGCTGTCATGATGCATATGCAATAACTCTATCTTTCTTCAAAATGACACAACCAAGTCCTTTCATTGATGTATCACTATAAATAATGAACACATCATTCCCCGATGGTGGAGTCAATATAGGAGCATTGACTAAAATATTCTTCAGTTATTCAAAACATTTTTCACACTGTTTTGCCCAAAAAAAATTTAACCCCTTTAAATGTGATCTTTGTTAATGGGTTAGCCAGCTGGGAAAAATTCTAGAAAAAACACAGATAATAACCTACTAAGCCAATAAAACTGTTTACCTCATATAAACTCATCGGTGCTGGCAAATCTTGGATTGCCTTGTTCTTAGAAGGATCAATGGAGATTCCATCTTAGAAGAAAATATTGCCAAGAAAATAAATCTCCTGATGCCAAAATTAACACTTTCTAAACTTCCCATAAAATTCATGTCTTCTCAATGTTTTTAATATAATGCGCAAGTAATTTTCATGATCTTTGTAGATTTTCTAGTATACCAAGATATCATCATTAAATACCACCATAAAATCATTGATATATTCCTTGTATACTCTATTCATTAGATCCATGAATATAGATGGTGCATTAGTCAATCCAAAAGGCATGATTGTAAACTTGTAATGCCCATACCTGGTTCGAAATGACGCCTTTGGAATGTATTCCTTCTTCACACACAACTGATAGTATCCTAATCCAAGGTCAATCATTGAAAAGTTTTGAGATCCATGCAGTAGGTCAAATAAATCATCAATGTGAGGCAGGGGATACTTGTTATTTATTGTTATAGCATTGATCTTCTCTAGTCGATACATAACCTCATAGATCCATCTTCCTTTTTAACAAAAAATACAGGGGCTCTCCATGGAGAAATACTAGGGAAAATAAATCCCTTTTTACTCAATTCCTATAGTTGTTTCTTTAGTTCAACTAATTCCACTGTGGCAATTCTATAAGGGGTCTTCGATATAGGCCTTGCTCCAGAAATTAAATCAATAGAAAAATAAATTTCTCATTCTATATGATGTCTAGGTAAATCTACTAGAAACACATCAACATATTCTCTCACAATAGGTATATCCTCTATTTGAACATCCCTTTCCTCACCCACAGTAATTTCATTCTCTTCCTCCCCAATAATTTAATTTAGTTGACCTACTGGGGGTGGATCTAGATTATAATTAGGTGGTTATGATTCTTCACTAAAGATTAGGTGTTTCTTATCATCATCATCAAAAATTGTAACCTCTTTCTTATTACAATAAATCTTCACATCATGATCTAAAAGCCAATCCATACCAAGTATTATATCAAACTCAATCATAGGTATGATGATGAGATCAGCAGATAAAGAACATTTATATGTTCTAATGGGGACTGATTCACAAAAAATTGTTGCCATGATACTTCCCTTAGGAGTTTTGACTGACAACTCCCTTGTAAAATAAAATTTAAAATATATAATTTTCATAGGAAACTAGGAAGATATGAAACAATTTTATGATCTAGACTAAAATAATGCATTGGATAAACATTAAGAAATAATTAAATTACCTGCCCCCACATCTTTTGGAGCTTCTACCATAGCAGTAGTGATAGCATAAGCTTGGCCTTGTTACCTTGGCCTTTTTTGAGGTATGTTCCCATGACGCTTAGGAAATTCATTTGTATAATGTCCAATCTCCCTGCATTTTTAGCATTGAACATTGGAAGCTTCTTTCTTCCACTTGCAATGACGAGCTTGGTGGCCTTTTTTCCCACACTTGTAACAGACTCCCATTCCTTTGAAGCAAGTACCTGGGTGTTTCTTCCCACATTTAGTACAGTATGTATAATCAACTTTTCCTTTCTTCCCTTTATTTCCATTTAAAGAGTGATTAGCAGATCTCTTCATCTCTTGCTTTTCTTTAAAGTCGTAAGACTTAGAGAATTTTTTTCTATCTTGATATCATATGAAACAATATCTTTATACAATGAGAAGGATTATGACACTAATGCTCGATGATGAAATGGTTTTAACACATCAAAGAAATGATCAATCTTACTTCTTGGGTAACGTATATAACCTCCAGCATACCTTGCTAACATTGTAAAGTTATCCTCATACTTTGCGACATTTTCATCCTCCTTATGTCTCAGACTGAAAAATTTCCTTTCTATATATGCTCGATGGTCACGAGGAAAATATATTTCTATTAAAATCTCTTTTAGCTCCATCCACTCAATATTTAATACTTCATCATCTTCGTTTGTGTTTTGAATCAATGAACACCATTGATCAATATCTCCAGTGAGGTGGTAAACTCCCATGATAACTTTTTCCCTTTCACTACTCCCCAAGGAATGAAATATTTTCTCTATCGAATTTATCCATTGCTCATCTACTATGGGATTTTTACTCCTATTGAATTTTAGTGGTTTTTGCCTCATGAAGCAGTCTAACATTGATCCTCCATGCTGTGGATCAGGGTACTCCATACGGGTAATGTTATTATTCATAATCTGAGTGAGTTGTCCTAGTATGGTGATTAGCTGATCAGCACCAGTTGCATAACCAGCTCCACTATAATTATCTTGAGTAGGAGGGAAATCCCTACATGGAGTTATTGCATTGATATAATTTCCATTTCTTCCACTAGGCACCATTTCTAAACATCGGCATACACTAGATTAGTTTATGAATCACAATACATAAATCCAAACTTGTAAAACACTTAACATAAATTGAACAGTTTAAGGATATAATCCATAACCCTAAAATTTCTTTCTTTGAGGAAGTATATATTCATAAACCATTCATAATAGTTTGTAAATAAAATGAGAATTATCCTTAGCATATCCCCCAGGAGTGTCATAACCAAGAGTACAGAAAGGCATGTTGTCGTGCCCCAGTTCCCGTTCGAGTCTAGCTCAAAGGGGTGTTTTCAGGTTTTACCCCTAGGTACATCTATGCCAGATCCGCCTCTACCTGCTCGTATCCAGACATGGATGTAATGCTCAGATAACTCACAAAATATCTACAATACCAAAATTATAGGAAGTTCTTCTATACTAATCCTCAATGTCCATCTTAGGGCTATGTGCTCTAATTAGAGTTTATCTAATTCTTTCTTCCAAGGTTTGTACCAAACATCCTCTAATACCAAATGCAATGCCCCAACCCCAGTTACCCAGAGTCGGTGCATTATTATATAACATTGGCATGATCACTAAAGATCATGTCTCGAATGACTGATTATATTAGTAGCCATGGAATCACTATATATATTCATAAAGTTTACATTACAATATAAAGTGAAAACTACAACAAAATCTTGTCTCCACACTCATATACCCTTATACTATCCCTAAAGGTCATTCATACAATACTTCTTCACATCTTGGGGAAAATGAAACATTGAAAGTGGTGATCTCAATTTCCCACTAAAGATAACAAAATAGTGAAAACGTTCATAAGTAAGCATAAATATTTAATGCAATGTATAACTAAAACAAAATCATTTTAAACTAGAACCTCAGCATAAAAGGGAAAAGATAAAATGAAATAATTCCATTTAGTTATTCACATGTATATTCTACTAGTCGTATAATCACATGCAATATCAATAACAAATTTCATAATGATGGAATGCATAATGTAAGACTATCATAACCACACAGTCAAGGCCTTGTGCCAAGACTAAAAATAAGATTTTTTCGAGGACTTGTGCCAAGAAACTATTTTGTCTCTCAAGACCTACCGATGCATCGAGTAGCTATAGCAGGCTCCTTCCGTCACTTATTAAGTCCAATGCATTCCTCATATGAATAGGTTTAAACATAACATTAACATTCGTATTAAAACTAGCATAAAAAATGTCAATACTTTCTCCATAAACCATGAATGGTATAAAAATAATACATCCATATTCAAACATATCACAAATCATTCAATACAATATAGAATTTTTGTATCATAATAAATAAACTTCAAATAATCATAAAATCCATCCAAGGATGTTGACATATATGAAATCAAAACTATTTGATAGAGATGTCTCTTTTTTTAAATCATTTAAAAGTCACATAATTATAAACGACACCATTTAATTTGAAAATATTAATATAAGCTTGTAATGTAAGCTTTGTCGATTTTATAACGGCGTAAAATAGCCGCACTGGGCTTATAAGTTAAAAAAGACATTCTTAACATAATTCTGTCGAAAAGGTTAAAAAGGACCTTATTTGGAAAATGACGGAATGATTCCTTTACAAACATCATATAAAAAGTCAAAAAGGTTATAAATGACATTAACCCGTAGTCTATAAAATATTATGTGTGATTTAAAATACATTTTTAAGAAACATGGATGTGGATGATAAAGATGTCCCAATAGATAATTACGTATAAACAACCTCGGATAATGAAGAGATTGTGAACTAAACCCTTACCTTATACTTTTTCATTGGTTGAGGGTAGATTAACCTCCTCTATAATTGTTAAATGGTTTTCATAATATTATACAAGAATCTTATACCATAATATGATATAATATATGATCTTTTAATATTGATTTTTAATATTATCTTAGTATTATCATCATTTCGGGTGTTAATGGATTCGTTTTCCTTTATATTATTTGTTTTGTAAGCCATATTTGTTATGGATTAGATGTATATAATTCATATCCAGAATTATATCATGTCTCTAAAAATTATTTTTAATCATAAAATGATATTTAGTCTTGAATGGATATAATGGGAATGAATCTCATCTCGTTCGTGGAGATGGTAATCCATACGTACACACGACCGACAATATCATTGTTTTGAATTCAAAATTATATATAATTTGATTTTATATCATATATAAATTATCATTATCATGTTATATTTATTATTTACATGAATTACACATAATTATTATACCCATCCAAATAATAATGTGTTGAATAAAAATTACACCACGACGTGGAGACGATAGGCCGTACATACACAAGTATGGAGGCACGCCATTCAAAGGATGGATAGAATACTTAATATGGTTGTACCATATTTATAATAACATAATATTATATAAATGATTCTGGAGTTATTATTTTAGAATGTAAATAACACATAATGAAGAAGTTGAAGAAGAAAGGAACTTGAAAGAGGGTGGTGAAATAATTACCTCTTCTTATGGTTCTTCCTATTGATTTGATCAAAAGGGATCCTTATGTTGGCTTTCTGATCAAACTAAGGCCTCTAGGATAATGTTAGGGAAGTTGAGAGAATATTTGGGCAGGTTTTGGCCGATCCAAAAGACTTTGAAGATATGAATAATTGGTTAGAAGAGGGGTCCTTTTATAAGGGGGATGAGGGGTCTTTAGAAAAAACGCAAAGTATTATTTTATAGTAAATTCATATTCAGTTTCTAATGTATAAAAAGTGGATTATTAAAATTATAAGGTAGGTATAGGTTGAAAAAAAACTCAACCTATTGGTTTTAGACAGGTTTGGGTCACATTATTAACCTTATCTTTTAGTTTTAACTTTTAGTTAATTTGTTTGACACTTACCATGTCACTTTTTATTTTTATATTATATAGTTAATAAACTTACCATAAACTTACAATAGAACCCCAAGTGGTACATTAATAATACACCTATCATTATATAAGGTTTTTGGCCGATCCATATATTTTTAGGAATAGAATATCAATTAATAATATAATATTTTTTTTAAAAACTCATTTATGTCAATTTTGACAGTATTTAATAATTGACTTTTTTAAAGTCATAACAACTTTATTAATTCAAAAAAATATCATTTCAGTAATACTAACATGTCATGTTAACCAATAAAATTCTTGGATGTCATCAATACATTCTAAATATATTTATTTTAACATTTAAAATACTAATTATTTGATTCTTTCATTAATAAGTAAAATAATGCGTCATTATTGTGTCCAAAATAAATTTAATAATTCAATGTCCAAAAATTATAAATAAAATATCATTCTGTAGGAAATCATTTTATCTTTATAATGCATAATTATAGTATAAAATATAACATATATAACCCTATTTAAATTTTTTTTTCTAAAATATATATACTTATGTCATTTTCTTATTTACTTTAACTTAATTAATATAAAGTGTCATTTTCACTTACATGTGGCACAATGGGGTACCAAAATAGTCAAAAAGATTCCCATGGTCAGACATGTATCAACAAATAGGGTTATCACACGTTTTAGGGTAATTTAATATTATTATAAAATTATTGTTTTACCCTTATTTAACGGATTTACCCTTTAACCATGGTAAATAAAATATTTACCAAAATAATTATTCAAAATGTATAAAAAAATCACCTATTTATTCAATTTGGACAACCTGATTATAAATATGGAATCCATTTTTCTAAATTCAACTCACAGAAGTGGAATAAATTAATTTAAAATTAATTTCTGTTGTTAAAACAAAAAGCATGTATTTAAAAAACAAAAACTATCAAATGATTGACACTTGTTTATGTCCGGTTTAAATGTGAAATTATGTCCAATGACCAAAATTGTATTAAATGGTAAAAATATATTCTAAATATACTTTAAAACCACTAAAATTCATAATTTATTACTATTAATTATTTCAATTAAAAAAGTTGTTTTTAATTAAAATTTATTAATTTTCACTATTCATCTAAATATGAAATTTATCAAAAAAGTACCAAAAATTCACCATAAGATAATTTTGAAATTCAAATCCAAAAATAAGGCCCATATTGAAATATATAATTTTTAAAATTTCAAAAAGTGGGTATTACTATTCATAAAGGCTAGTTGGATTGGTTGTGGTGTGTTAGAACTCGAAGTTGTGTACGACACATGCTATTGTATTATTCAAAGAGAAGCGTACCATGGATGATTGGGGTATTACATATTATCATAGTAATTTATCTCAATGGAACATTATTTTCAATTTTTTTTCTTATAATAGAGATCATATTCTATAAATATTTCATATTATTTCCATACATGTGAAAAATCATGCATGTTCTTTATTAAATGTGCAATAGGGAACACATCACACTATAGAAATTTAGTTTATACCAATGTTTTTAAAACATTTCTAAAGGCTTCATAACCATTGGTAAAACTTATACCAATGGTTTAGCAAACTATTGGCATGTATTTCTTGGGGATAGGCTTATTGAAATTGTTATAAAATATTTGTTGGGATAAGACACCATAATTCATATTATACCGCCCAACAGTTTAGAAATTGTTGCAAAAGATATTTAACAATAGTTTTCAAACCATTGGTAATGATTGAGAATAACAGGCCTTTACCAACAGTTTATAAAAAGAATTTTTAAATATTGAGACTACTAGGCCTTTACAAATGGTTTCTGAACCCATTGGTTATGATTGAAAATAATATTAATCTACCAATGGTTATAAACCATTGGTAAAGAGTGGGGTTTTCAGTTCTATACCAATGGTTTTGGAAATCGTTGGTATAGATCTTGCAATTCACCCTATCTAGAAACAAGCATCTTCCCTCTCTGAATTTACAAACAGAATAACACAGAATTCAAAACATAGAATACATAAACTTTTATCAGCAGGATAATACATAATTCAAAATATATAATACCAAACTTTATATAGCACTTGTTTATAAATTCACATCATCTTTATAATGATATCTCCCATTATAATCTCTAAAATAACATATTTTGTCTTCTTTTTGAATTTTATAATCTGTGTGTTGAGTTGACTGTAGACTATATCTTTATGAGGGATCTGTTATACAACCCCTAATTAGAGTTATTTCAAAATTGTATCACACATTGAGTTTATTAATGTAAAACATTTATGTATTGGATAATTCTCTCTTATTTTCTATACAAAGTTATCCCATATATACATATGGTATATTAACCAAAGTCTCTTAGGTAAGTTGTTAGTGAAACTTTCATTCTCTAAAAATGTGATGCATGATGTAATTATTAGTAAAATATGGATAAGATGGTATCTTTTAGAGATGATAAATGAAATTAGAATATCCCAATATATCATTTGTATTTATTATCAATAACGTGGATAAAGATACACAAAAAAAATTACGAGTTTTTTTGGTATTATAAAACAAATAAAAAGGGGGACATTGATGTTCTTATTGAATAGATTGTATTTTTATCAATTATTTTGGAATGATATAGTTTTGATGAGTGAAATAAGATATTTATGTCAAGGGGGTGGGGGCTATCTAGGGGGTTGGGGGTGTTGTCCAATGGGGTAGGAGATGTCCATGGGTGGGGGTGGCGTGTTGTATATGGGGGGTTGGGGGAATGTCCAAGGGGGTGGGATGGTGTTCGGGGGGTATCCAGGGAGGTGGGTGGGTAGTACAGGGGGTGGGGTCTATCAAATGGTGGTGGGTGGTGTCTAGGGGGGTGGGGGATATCCATGGGGGTGGGATTGTTTATGGGGTAGGGGTGTCCAGGGGGTGGGGCTATCCAGGGGGGTTTGGGGTGCTGTCAAAGGGGGTACGATGTGTTAAGGGGGTGGGGGTTTCTAGGTGGTGGGGTGGTGCCAAGGGGGTGGGGGATTTACAGGGGTTGGGGTGCTATCGAAGGGGTAGTTGGTGTCGAGGGGTGGCATAGTGTCTTGGGTGTGGGGGATGTCCATGGGTTTGGGGGTTGTCCATGGAGGTAGGGGGTCCAGGGGGAGTGGGTGGTGCCCACGGGGTGGGGGTGGGGGTGGGGGCTATCCAAGGGTTGGGTGGGGGGATATTCATGGGGTTGGGGGATGTCTAAGTGGGTAGGGGGTTTCCAGTGGGGTGGGGGTGTGCCGGGGAGCTGGGGGTGTCTTGGTGGTTGGGTGCCTTTCTAGGGTGGGGGGGTTGTACAAGGGGTATGGGATATCCAAGGGGGGTGGGGATTTCCTAGGGGGTGGTTTCTAGGGGGTAGGGGGTTTCCATGGTGGTGGGGGTGTCTAGGGGGTGGGGGTGGAGGTTATTTAGGGGTTTCGGGGTGTCGTCCAAGGGGGTAGGGGGTGTCCAGGTGGTGGGGTGGTGTCAGGGGTAGTGGGGGTTGTCCAGAGGGTTGGGGGGATATCCAAGTGGTAGGGGTGTCTGGGGGTGGGTTCTATCCAGGGGGTTGGGGTATATCCATGGGGGTTGAGGGGTTGCCTAGGGGTGGGGGTATTCTAGGGGTGGGGGATATTCAGGGGGTTGGGGGCTGTATAAAGGGGTAGGAGTGTTTGGGGGTGGCTAGTCTGGGGGCTAGGGGGTGTCCAGAGGGTGGAGGGTGTCCAGTGGTGGGGGTTGTCCGGGCGGATGGGGTTGGGGGTTGTCTAGGGGGGTGGGGCTGTCCATGGTGGGGGCGAGCCAGTGGTGGGGGAGGCTGTCTAAGGGCGTAGGGGGTGTCCAGGGGGTGGTGGTTGGCCTGGGGGTTGGGGGGGGGGTCTAAGGTGGTAGGGGTATACAGGTGGTGGGGTGGTGTATAGGGGCGGGTTCTGTCAATGGGTTTGGGGGCTTTCCAAGGGGTATGTGTGTCCAAGGGGGTGGGGTGGTTCCCAGGGGCCTATCCAATGGTTTGGGGGGAAGTCCATGGGGGTTGGGGTGTCCAGGGAGTGGGGTGGCTATCCAAGGGAGTAGGGGTGTCTATTGGGGGGTGGGGTGTCCAGAGGGTGGGGGTTGTCCAGGCTATTGGGGTGGTTGTCCAAGGGGGTAAGGGGTGTGCATGGGGTGGTGGTGTCCAGGGGGTTGGGGTGGTTTTCTAAGAGGGTAAGGTGTGTCTAGGGGGTGGGGGTTGTCCCGGGTGGGGGTGTCCAGGGGGTGGGGGTTGTCTAGGGGGTTGGGGGGCTATCCAGGTGGTTGGGGATGTCTAAGGGGTTGGTGGTGATGTCCAAGGGGGTAGGGGGTGTCTAGGTGGTGTGGGTTTCCAAGCGCTGGGGTGGTTTCCAGGGGGTGGGAGGTTTTCCAGGGGGTTGGGGGGAATTCCAAGGGGTAGGGTGTGTCCAGGGGGATGGGGTGGTTGTCCAGGGGGATGAGGGTGTCCTGGGGGTGGGGGTGTCCCGAGGTTGGGGGTGTGCTGGGGTTTGGGGCTCTGGGGGGGGGGGATGTCAAGGGGGTTGGGGTGGCTGTCCAAGGGGGTAGGGGTGTCCAGGGGGACTGTGCATCGTGTTGTGGCTGTCCAAGGGGCAAGGGGTGTCCAGGGGGTGGGGGAGGGTCCACGGGGTGGGGGTGTCCTGAGGATCAGTGATTTAGTCCAACAAATCATCAATTCATGTTTTATTTTTTATAGATAAATAAATAATGATAACTTGACCTACCTAATAACACATATATTCAAGCACAAAAAAATATTAAACATAAAATGTCAGTAATATTAGTAAAAATGTAACAGATCAATATTTCCCTCATCACTATCACTATCATCATCGTCATCATCTGCCACACCCTTATACTCATCATCATCCCCATCATCATCCTAAGCATCCTCAACTCCCTCCTCCTCACCCTCCTACTCCACCTGGGACTCCTCCTCACCCTCCTCCTCCACCTCGGCCTCCTCCTCACCCTCCTCCTCCGCCTTGGCCTCTTCCTTGACCTCCTCCTCCTCGGCCTTGGCTTCCTCCTCTCCATCGTCTCGACCACCACTACAACTTCCACCTGGTGAACAATATATAGAACGCATTGACAATATATATTCATCACAAGCTAATCTGGCCTCTGGTGCCATTGTTGGATGTAAAACATCCATCAATTTCATAAATGTAGAGTTTTCCTGAGTAGACTGTTTTGTCATCTATGTGACACTTTTGTTAGCATGTTCTAATTGTACCTTGACCTTTGGGGACTCGATGGCTCTAAAACACATACCTAAGGAGGGCCAATACCTCATTGGCACTATACACTTCCTAGGACAACAAGTAGTTTTCCAGGGTGCTCATCTCCCAACACCTGATGTAAGTGATCTTTTGGCCCAAAATTTTCAGGTTTATGGGCATCAAGGTCCTCTAAAGAACCATATTAAAAATATAAATATATTATTAAGTTAAAAAATAGATATTAAAATTTAATATCAAAAAATTAAAACATACAATTTTTTTCTGAGTCGGTTCATTAACCACACTTCCATCTTTCTTTTTTGACGCGAATAAAATAGATTTGGTTGAGACACCTATCCTTGAATATTCAATTTTCACCCAACTATGACATTGAATATAGGAAGCCATAAGTAAAAATAGTTTTCCAATAATTAATTTCAACACTAATATTATATAATAACTTTAGAAATCAAATAAATTATGGACAAAATAATAGAAAGTGAACTTTGTATGGAAAAATTATAAAAAATCATCATACATGCTTCTTCTTGTGATATGGCATCGTAGTACTTCCCAATGTGTGGAGGTAATTTTTAGCATAAATGTTTTTTATTTCATCTGGATGATTCCTAAATAATATTCAATAATACAAAAGACATTATTAATAAAAAACATAAAAAAATTTACTTAAATAACTAAAATTTGATTAATACCATAAACTGGGTAGTCGTCCAATGAGTAATCATCAGCCAATACTATTCTATCAGAAAGTCATCAAAAACAGGGACCGCCTCTAACTCTGTTCCAACTCTAGCAAGCCAGCCAATATACTAATCATTCTTATAGGATAACCAATGCTCACCTAAATCTTTTAGACGTTCTATCCATGCACCCTCACCATCGGGGAAATTAAACTGATGTTGACACCGAAAAATTATTTCATATAAATAAAAAAATATAATATATTGCAATAAATACAACAGAATTTTTACCCATATCTCTACCCTAGAATTATCATTGAATTAATTTGGAAATTTTTTCCATGAGATTGGGAAAATATGAATGATTTTGAAGTATTTGTCAAGTGTCTCCAAAAAACACTGACATTGCTGCCATGATTTTTCAATCATTAAACTGTCTTAATTGTATTCTACAATCAATTGTGCGAGGCAGTTCCACACTGCACACATGCGTGTACACCCCTAACCCTACCTTCTATCAATATATATCTTTTATGAATGAAAAACAAATATTTTATCAATAGTAGTTATAATGAAAAGAATAATGATATAGTTTTTTTAGGGTTCTATAAATATACATGTGGGAATCTGACCAATGGGCACCGCTGAATCTGCAAAAACTGAAGGAACACCCTGTATAGGTGGAGTGGGTCCCAATTTATGCTCTGTAGTGGCAGACTCTGGTAGATCAAGAGTTCAAGAAGATGGAATATAGAATCTCGAAGAAAAAGAAGTATAAGTAAAATAATATGTCATGGATGACTAGCCGAATGTTGGGTGGGGAGTAGGAATCATCATCAGATATGGTAAAGATAGGTGAAGAGACTCAAATGTAATGGGTAGTGAAAACATGGGAGGCATATATATTATGTGTGCCCCTAAAAATACAGTAGAATTAGAATGTGAGATTGATTTTATGTTAGTGGGAGGGGCAGGGTATAATCGGGTACACCGAACAGATCAGCTAGCTCTAGTACCACCCCCATCATATGAACTCCATGAGTACCGAAACCACTACTAGGCTGCTCATCAAATAATTGTCACCTAAGAGGTGTATCCTGAAAAAATGTTTAAAAAAATTTATCACATGACATTTTATAATATTTAAATATATATATTTGAAATAAAATACACATACAGGAGCAAGTGGTTGAATTCACATCTCATCCATGCGACGATTGTTGTCTATCAGCGTTTTCTATATCCTCTCTTCAATTGGATTCATATCATGAATTTTAAAACTAATATGGAAGAAATTAGAAAAGGATAACTAATATGTAACCCAAAATAATATAAATGAGAAGTAATAGGGGGATTTATGGATAATTTTACTATCCATTGATTTAGGTGAGCTTGAATATATAATTAACAAATTCAATAAATTTAATAATATGTAATAAAGAAATTTAATTTTTAGTAGGATGGTTATTTACTAATAATAAAAACCATCATGTTCATAAGGGGTAAAGCACATGTTATAATTAGGGAAAAATTTAATTTATTTGGCCTAGGTAGATGATGCATGATACTATACATGTTTATTTAGAAGTAGACTAACCATTATGTCCATTATCTGGGGAAATGTAAAAGGGGGGACTTAGAGTTATACTAATTTTATACATTGTCAATAAAACAATGAAATTTTAACCAAATTAGAAATGTTGGATTGGTAGGTTTGAATAAAATTAAATTCCAAATTATAAAATGTAATTCAAATAAAATTGCAACAAATAAACATTGAAAATTCACATAAGGGTCAAGTCGGATACAATATATTTGTAATCAATATTAAATCAATTTGAATAGTACCAACCTTAAAAACCCATGTTGATATAAACCAAAAGAATTGAGAACATAGATGGTTGATTTTATTTATTTACCACCACAACATCAGGTTCACAATCAAATTTGACAACTAAACTATTTGAGTCATCAAATGTAATAAATGGATCATTTCCAATGGCAGTAGGGATGGAGTAAATTTCATCAGCACCATCATCAAAAATATGTCTTAGAATTACAATAATAGTAACACCAAATTCAGTTCAAAGATGGTTCTTGACAAAAAAACTTGTTTATCTATTGATGGTAATGTATATGTTTAATCAGTAGCCAGATTGCAAGTCATATCAATTATTTGAAATCCACAATCATCAATAAATATAACATGCCTCATTATCGAATCAAAACACTAGAATTTCATCATTATGACTCGTCTATGAGAATATTAATCCAAAATTATTATTTTTTCAATGACTCCATAATAAACTATTATTTCAAATCATTTTCTACTTTATGATGCACTAGCATAATAGTATAGTGTGTTAGTACCCATAACACCTTCATGTTGTGTTATAATGTTCATTTCTCATTCAGTGATAATAAATCTATACCCACTGATAATAATTGCCTTACAGTCACAAACCATGGTATTAGGAACAAATTACAATGCTATTATTTCCTCAAAGACAAATTCAGCAGGAAAACTGAATTCCTAAAATATAAATGAATATTAAAGTTAATTAAATATTTATTTAATTATTCTAAACAGTAATATTTTTACATTCAATTTTAACCAAGTAGAAAAATCTTTGCTATACAAAGTCTCCCTCCTTCTCAATGATAAAGAATGATCCTTTCTATTTGTCATTGCTTTATGTTCCCTGTATATAAAAATAGGAATTTTTTAATAGATATATATGTAATATATACATATATTCAATTTACTTACCTGATGTAGACATTGAATAAATCACAGTTGAACAAAACTATGTGGTGTGCCATCTCCAGAACTTTTAGGCTTAATGTCGTCAATGTATATGATCCAGGAATTATTCTTGTTTGTGGAAATGATGGAAATATGGGTTCAATTTTCTCATACTATTCTTCTTCATTTCACATTGGGATGTTCATTCCTGTGGTAAGATCATACAAATACATAGAGCAGAAATCCATACATTCTTCATCCATGTTACCATTCATGATAGAACCTTTGGGATGATTCCTGTTTTGAACATAAGACATTAATGTGTATATATTTCTTTTAGTTGGATACATCTAATAGAAAGAAATAGGTTCTCCTAGAATTATTTTAGATGGAATATGGACATTCAAATGCATCATACTTGTGAAAAATTATGGAGGAAATATTTTCTCTAACTAACACAAAATTAATGGGACATCTGCCATCATTTTTTTCAAGAATGACATGGACAACTTCTCATCAAAAAGATCTCTAAACAAAAGGCACAACTGAATAACATCCACCCTTACAATATTGGAAAAAATATGATGGATTTCAATTAGAATCCACTCATATAGAAAGATGTGATAATCATGAGTCTTAAATGATTTTATCTTCAACTCTATTCTTTTGACCTATATAGATATGTTACTTGAATATCCATGAGGATATTTAATTGTCTCTAGTACTTCTAGAAATTTATTTTTTTCTATAGGTGTCAACACATAAGAAGCACAAGGAATATTCCATTTATTTTCATTGATATGCACATGATGCAATTATGGTATGATTATAAGGCCCCAGCCTTAATCCTTACGTCATCTTGAGTTAATACAAGATTACACATTAAGGATCTTTTCAGGTTTAGAGTTTTAGAGAATTATATCATAAAACATGCATTACATTCCACATTTAAACAAAGTGGTTACATAAAAGACAATATTCATTATTCCCATCAACGGAAACATATTTAAAATAAAACATGGATTCTTTCTTGAATCATCCTTGACACTATCATGACATCATGTACCTTTCCCTTGACCTGTGAAAAACATTTCAAAAACTAGGGATGAGCATAAAAAGCTCAGTAAGGTTTATAAAAATATTGAAAGGAAACATGAGTTCATATATACATAATAATGAAATCATACTTTACCCATAAAACATAGGAACTTTAACATACCGCATCAATCATGAATAAATCATAGAAATCAGAAGACATAAAAGGTAACTTGAGGCATTCATAACATTCTTACGCAGGGAGTAACCCTCTTGATTACGTTTGGAATACCCATCATAGTATATTCCCTAAATCACTTCAGATAAACCTTAACGTTTCACTCCTTCGCGTTACCCAATGCATTGGAGAGCTATATCGGGCTCACCCGCCCTTAGTCCATCACGGAACCACCTGTCTTCATAATAATGCCCAAGAACCTCAACATAAGCGTATCACATAAAACATGCATAAAAGAAACATAACATTTCCACCTTTCAATCACAAGATATCAATACAACACATTGATATAAAAACATTATGAAAACAATTTTCAATACCAAAATAAAAGAAAAGTAAAACATGGTATTTATATATATATTTTTTAAAAGGTGTGGCTTGTAGAGGAAGCCGAAACTCAAATAATGGTCACGGCGGCGGAGAAGTCGTTGTCGCCGCATACGTACGACAAAAACATTCCCTTTTGTCGTTTAGTAAACACTTTGTATAAAAAAGATTCCTTTTGAATAAACGTAAAAGTCAAATGGGTTTATACACCGTATAAAAGAAGGTTGTGTATAAAACAAAATATGCCTCAATGAAAGGAGATTGAGACGAAGTCCCATACAAAGATGGTATCCTTGGTTTAAGGATAAATCAATTACATAATTGTGTGTGACAAAAAATACACCAAATATAAGTGGATATTAAGTGTAAAATAATCAAAGGTCATTCACACATATTAAAAGGATGACATATTCAATAACTACATGTTGAACCCAAAGAAATCGAAATTGGGTTAAGAAGATCCCTTGACAGCCTAATGACGTCACATCAAAATGAGTTGATGAGAGATAAAGAAATTGTATCTCATCACTTATACATAAAATTTACATCAATAAGGATATATGAGAACATATCCCAACATAAAAATATGTAAATTAAAAGACCCAACAAAATAAGTCTTTTAAAAAGAGGAGGGTGAAAGGTTCCCTTACCGATATGGGTATCTTTCGAAACATACACCTCGTGAAAGAAGGACAATACATCATTGATGTAAATACTCATAAAAGAAAGTATATTAAAAAATGAGTAAAATAATGGGAAGTACATACACCACTCAAAGGAAATTGTGGAAAATCTTGCATAAATCTCACATGAATAAAAGTGAGATGAAAAATCCCTTACAAAAACTCGGCAGCCTAACGACGCCACTTAAAACATCCAAAATGGATTGATGAGAGGAAATAGGGTCTCTAATCATATCAACATAATGTTTAAAATAAGAGGAATATAAAAGAACATCCCCCATCATAAGAATTAGGAGCTTAAAAGAAGTGACATAAAGGAGAGTACTTAAAAAGAAAGAGAGAGGTTAGGTTTCTTACGAAAATTCAGCAGCCTAACGGCACCACTCAAAACTTCCAAAATGGATTAATGAGAGATAATAGGGTCTCTCATCATATGAACATAAAAATTACAGTATGAGTAATATAAAATAACATCCCAATCATAATAAATATTAGCTTAAAAAGAATGACATAAAAGAGTGTACTTAAAAAGAAAGAGAGAAGTAGGATCCCTTACCTCAAGTCCAACTTGTCTTATTCGTTTCATTATATTCCTGAATAATAAGATTTGGTCAATTAATAATTTCCTAAGTACCTCCTTTAGAGATTATTATTCAGTTCATATAACATATAATAATGTTATAATAATTGTTTAGTAATGTTAGTTCATATCAATCGTTTTTGCCGATGTTTGGTACATGAGTCATAAATGAACTTGTTTGAAAAAATATTTCCCATGTAGTTATAAGTAAATAATTTCCAGAATAGTATTAATGATTAAAATATCATATATATGCAGTAAATATTCATTTTATACTATTCCATAACATTTGGAGATAAAAAAAGAAAAGCATCGTTCATGGAGACGGTAGGTCATACGTACACATGAACGCTACTTTCATTTTTTTGTCATATTAATGGAATTAAATCAAAATGAGATATATATATATATATATATGTTATAAATCCAGAATGATATCCATAATTTAGATGTAACATATTACATATATATCTCATATACATATATGTACTTATAATATTACATAACATTTAGTGATTAGAAATGAAATGTACCGTTCATGGAGACGGTAAGCCGTACGTACGCATGAGCGCTACTTCCATTTCTATTTCATATTTAATGGAATTAAAACATAATGATACATAATATTATTTTAATTTGAGTTTGGTATCATATATAATATCTTTAAATATATCCTTTATACGTACCACATATGGTATTAACGAATCAAATCACTTTGAGGGGGCGGTAGTCCGCACTTCCTTAAATGAAGATATCGCGTTTACCCATAATGGAAACCATAAAGGTATGCCATAAATGAAAAATACATAGGCTTATGTAAAACATAAATATATTAGATATCATATATAAATATAGTGTCATCTTAATGGCCACCTTTGAAGGTGTTAGAAGAATGTTGAACAATCATCGTTTCAGAAGGCAAAAATTCTCCATCCACAGAAACAGTATGTTCTTTAACCATTAGATTTAGGTGTGTGTAAGTGTTGCTCGAATACATATTATAACAACATACTAGTATATTGAAGATACTGTATTTGTTACAAAATAAATTAATAAAAAGAGTTTAGGGGGTTGGAGAAGCAAAATAAAACAAAAGGACACAAGTGAAGACATTGCCTTAAAATTGGGCAACTCCCTTTGGTTTGAGCTCAAAGGCTTCCTTGGGAAGACTTCTGCCCAAAGTGAGGCTTCAAAGAGTAAGAGAGGTAAGTGGAGAGACAAAATGGGAAGGTTTTGGCCGAGCCATATTCTTAGGGAGTGTGGGTAAGGAGATAGAGGTGGGGGCCTTTTATAAGAGGAGAGGAGGGGCATTATTGTAAAGTTACAAAATGTTACTTTATTTTCAAAAGAGTTTCGGATTTTAAAGGTCCCACATTGATTTATTTCAAGGATAAGGTGATAAGGGTTATAAATAAACTCATCCAATAGGTTTTGGACATGTGTAGGTCTTAGATATTACATTATCTTTCCATTTTATTTAAATTGTTAATAATGAGGTCATCACTACATCATCATGATGTCATAAATAATTTAATTTATTTAATGTCTAAAAATTATAAAAAAAACTACTATGATGTAGGAAATCTTTTTAGCTTTACAATGACTATTTATAGTCAAAACTATGACTTTTATAACCCCGTGTAAAAATTGTTTTAGTAAAACATCTCATGTTTGTGTCATTTTTTACTTTAACATTAAATAAAAAGATATTTATGTCATTTCCCAACCAATGTGGCTCCATGGGGTCCCCAAGTTGCCCCATGGATTGTCTTGGTCAGCCATGAGACATCCAATGAGGGTAAGACATGTGTCTAGGTCATTTCATTTTATTAAAACATTATTCTTACCATAAACTACACTAATTACCTCTAATCGCGATTAAAAACTTAATAAGTTACTATTCACCAAAAAAATTATTTTTATCCCATTGAACCACATTTTACATCTTAATGACAACCATGTATGTCGGATTTTTGAAATTCAAAACACAAAGATGGCAATATTTCATTTAAACAGAAAAATCAATTTTGATAAGTACCACTTAGTGGTTTCACTATTCATCAAAAATTGATGTTTTTCTGAAAAATCCCCAAAATTCACCCTAAGATATATTTAATATTCCAAATTTAAAAAGTAAGTCTATTTTACAAAATTAAAAACATATAAGTCACATTAATTAATTTAATAATTAATTCACGCTGTCAGAGCAAATAGCGTGTTTTTATGAAACAATAAGTATCAAAAGATTGACACTAGTTTAAGCCTGATTTCAATGTGAAATTAACTCCAACAACCACTATTGGATTTAATGGTAAAAATATATTCTAATTTCACTTTAAAACCAATTCAAAAGATAATCTAATCATAAAAATAAATTAGATTAAAAAGTGGTTTTGAATTAAAATACAACATTTTACACTATTCATTAAAAAATGAACATTATCGGAAAGATACCAAAAATTTACACAAAATAAATTTTGATGTCCCAATTATTAAAAAGATTTTTATTTGGTCCAATAGAATTTATAAGAGTGAACAAAACTATATTTAATGATGGTTCTCCATCAAAAGGCGATAAGTGAACCTTTAGTGAAAACTATGGCATATACGCCTAAAATTGAATTCTTTCCGTATTTTAAGCCTTTATCTTTTATTGGATGAATTTAAAAACATTTAAAAACATATATAATCATATTTTAGTTATTTCTATCCTTCCCCACCAATACAACAGCTACATGTTAACTATCATTTAAAATAATATTATTTTATTATTAGAGTGCAACGTAAGATTCCAAAGAAACTCGTTGTTGCGTGTTGGGTATGCCATCGAGCATAGCGTCCCCTTTAAAGTCATATTAATATTTTATTCACAAATATGGATAAATATAAATATGTCATATTCTTTATTTACCTGGGGTGTTATATCCTTCCCCCCTTTTGGGAATTGCATCCTCGCAATTTTTAAAATTGAGCATGGAAACATCCTTGAAAGCCCCACATCAGAACAAGAGTCGGTAAAACAATCACTTTAAAATAAAGGAAGATATTTACAGAGGTCACCCGAGTTAACCCATACAAGGATTCAGAGTATGAAGATATAGTAATGGAAGAAAAAACAAAGGGTTATGTTCTGATGGAGAGTGATAGAAAACATGTTTATGAGAAAGTTAACCACAAGAAAATCACAAACTTGTGATGGGTTAAACGGTATTCGGTTCCCCAGTAGGAAATGTTAATAGACAACATTTTTGTTTTAAGTTACTTTTTATTGAGGAATTTATTCATAAGGAAACATAATCACTTATCATGTTGACTTTCAACTTTTATTAGATTCCTTACACAAACTCATATTTTCTCCAAAAGATGAGTAATTAGGAAGACTTGTTCACATTAAGAGTACTATAATCAATTTCAAGAGAATCACCTAATCCACAAAAGACAACTATATACTTCCCATGTCTTTAGACTTTAACCAAATCCAAAACCAAAAAGGTTAGTAAAAGATCAGATAATCCAGAAAAGGATAACCCTTTATAAAAAGAAAATATATGATTAATCTCCAAAATTTTTCCAACAAAACCCAAAGTTCAACGAGGACCATTCGATAAACAATTTGTCCATAAAATCCTTCAAAGTAAACCAAACTAAGATTGAAACCCAAATATTTGAAGGATTTAGTCACATAGTCTTCCAAGTTAAATCGTAACATTTATCTCCGAATAACATCAGTTTCTCCTAAAGTCTCGTATTGAAAAGTAATTAACCTAATCACATATCCTCCATGATAGGTTAATGATTTTCATAAATAACCCAAAATCAACTTACTCTTAATTCATAAAATCATATAACAAAAAAATCAGTAAAACTAACCAGGGACTTCACGTAGTCCAGTGTTAGGCGATAAATACCAGTAGCACTTTGGTTGTGGGTTCGATTCCCGCAGATTTGTCCGACCCGACGGGTAGTCATACGGTCTGCGTGTTGTCCTTTTTCCAAAACTATATAATTCTCAAATAATTCCCCAAAAAGGGATAAAATCATCAAAAATAACAATTACATAATTTTACCTCAAAAGTAGGGATCATATAAACCCAAATGGTTCTTTATAACTATATCCAAAAAAGAAAAGATAACTATTCCATGAATAAAATTTCCATATATTAAACATCAGGGTTACACATAATATAAAAAGTCTTCTAATGTAACCCCATCATCAAAAGAGACTTAATACCCTTAATAATTTCACCATAACTCATGAAGCCCTTATATGTTGACATCTTACTCATTCAACATTCTTCATGATCCATTAACCATTCCTTTCCAACTTATTCCGAAATACCTCTTTCCTACAAACAAAATCATGAATCATATCCTAAGATTCCAAAATAGGAAAACAATAGTCATGAAATAATACATACCATTGATTGGTCATTGTCAGTTTCTTCATCCTCAATCGGAATGACATTAGGTATTGGTAAACGAACATTTGTACGCTCTTGGTGATCCCATTCACGAAACTTCTTCACAGGACATGTGTTTGCATAATGTCCATGCACACCACATTTAAAACATTCAATTGATCCCTCAGAAAGAACTTCATTCCCTTTCCTCGAGTCAACTGGATGCTTCCTTTTTTCCATGGCAGGTTCTTTCTTTATGACCTTCATTTCCACATCTATAGCATATTCCTGTCCCTTTGAAACATTTTCCAAGGTGTTTCATTCCACATCTTTGACACATCGGTTTTTGAACACACTTACCTTTATGATTATTACCTGTACTTCCGTAGGGATTTGTTTCTCACATATATGATGACTTAGAGAAATCACCAAGGTTTAGGTGGTCAATCATGACTCCAGATAGTTGGTTGGGTATAATCACAAGAGTTCTCATTGCAGCTCCCATATCATTCAGTTGCTTGCTCAAAAAACTGTCACAGTTTCCTTCACATCCACTGTTACTTTGGTGCCTGCTAGATCCAGCCATTTACTAAAACCAAAAAGGTCAGTGTGAGTATATCAACAAAACCATCATGTACTAATGAGGAAGATAAACACTAAGATATACTTACTCATTCACTTTATCTAAAACTAGGACTCTTTCTGAAATCCTAACCATTATGGTAATGTCACTTATGCTTAAAGAATACCCTAACCTCTAAAGTTATCTAGACCGACCTTTGATACCAACTATAAGGCCCCAGCCTTAAACCTTACTTAATCTTGAGTTAATACAAGATTACACATTGAGTATCTTTTCAGGTTTAGAGTTTTAGAGAATTAGATCATAAAACATGCATTACAATGCACATTTAAACAAAGTGGTTACATAAAAGACAGTATTCATTCATCCCATCAATAGAAACATATTTAAAATAAAACATGGACTCTTTCTTGAATCATCCTTGACACTATCATCACATCATGTTACTTTCCCTTGAACTGTGAAAAACATTTCAAAAACATAGGATGAGCATAAAAATCTCAGTATGGGTTATAAAAATATGGAAAGGAAACATGAGTTCATATATACATATGAATGAAATCATACTTTACCCATAAAACATAGGCACTTTAACATACCTCATCAATCGTGAATAAATCATAGAAATCATAAGACATAAAAGGTAACTTGAGGCATTCATAACATTCTTACGTAGGGAGTAACCCTCTTGGTTACATTTGGAATACCCCTCACAGTATATTCCCTAAATCTCTTCGGAGAAACCTTAACGTTTCACTCCATCGTGTTACCCAATGCATTGGAGATCTATATCGGGCTCACCCTCCCGTAGTCTATCACGGAACCACCCGTCTTCATAATAATGCCCATTAACCTCAACATGATCGTATCACATAAAACATGCATTAAAGAAACATAACATTTCCACCTTTCAATCATAATATATCAATACAACACATTGATATAAAAACATTATGAAAACAATTTTCAATACCAAAATAAAAGAAAAGTAAAACATGGTATTTATTTTTCTTTTTAAAAAAAGGTATAGCTTGTAGAGGAAGCCAAAACTCAAATAATGGTCACGGCGGCGGAGAAGTCGTTGTCGCCGCATACGTACGACAAAAACATTCCCTTTTGTCGTTTAGTAAAAACTTCGTATAAAAAAAAAGATTCCTTCTGAATAAATGTAAAAGTCAAATGGGTTTATACACCGTATAAAAGAAGGTTGTGTATAAAACAAAATATGCCTCAATGAAAGGAGATTGAGACGAAGTCCCATACAAAGATGGTATCCTTGATTTAAGGATAAATCAATTACATAATTATGTGTGACAAACGAATACACCAAATATAAGTGGATATTAAGTGTAAAATAATTAATTTTCATTCACACATATTAAAAGGATGACATATTCAATAACTACATGTTGAACCCAAAGAAATCGAAATTGGGTTAAGAAGTTCGCTTGACAGCCTAACAGCGTCACATCAAAATGAGTTGATGAGAGATAAAAAAGGGTATCTTATCACTTGGACATAAAATTTACTTCAATAAGGATATATGAGAACATATCCCAACATAACAATATGTAAATTAAAAGACCCAACAAAATAAGTCTTTTAAAAAGAGGAGGGTGACAGGTTCCCTTACCGATATGGGTATCTTTCGAAACATACACCTCGTGAAAGAAGGACAATACATCATTGATTTAAATACTCATAAAAGAAATTATATTACAAAAAGAGTAAAATAATGGGCAGTAAATACACCACTCAAAGGAAATTGTGGCAAATGTAGCATAAATCTCACGAGAATAAAAGTGACCTGAAAAATCCCTTACGAAAACTCGGCAGCCTAACATCGCCACTTAAAACATCCAAAATGGATTGATGAGAGGAAATAGGGTCTCTCATCATATAAACATAAGGTTTACAAAAAGAGTAATATAAAAGAAAATCCCCCATCATAACAATTAGGATATCAAAAGAAGTGACATAAAGGAGAGTACTTAAAAAGAAAGAGAGAGGTTAGGTCTCCTACGAAAATTCGACAGCCTAACGGTGCCACTCAAAACATCCAAAATGGATTGATGAGAGAGAATAGGTTCTCTCATCATATGAACATAAAAATTAAAGTATTAGTAATATAAAAGAACATCCCAATCATAAGAAAGATGAGATTAAAAGGAATGACATAAAAGAGTGTACTTAAAAAGAAAGAGAGAAGTAGGATCCCTTACCTCAAGTCCAACTTGTCTTGTTCGTTTCTTTATATTCCTGAATAATAAACCTTGTTCAATTAATAATTTCATAAGTACCTCCTTTAGAGATTATTATTCAGTTCATATCACATATTATAATGTTGTAATAATTGTTTAGTAATGTTAGTTCATATCAGACGTTTTTGCCGATGTTTGGTACATGAGTCATAAATGAACTAGTTTGAAAAAAGATTGCCCATGTAGTTATAAGTAAATAATTTCCAGAATAGTCTTAATGATTAAAATATCATATATATCCAGTAAATATTCATTTTATACTATTCCATATCATTTGTAGATAAAAAACGAAAAGCATCGTTCATGGAGACGGTAGGCCGTACGTACGCATGAACACTACTTTCATTTTTTTGACATATTAATGGAATTAAAACAAGATGAGAGATATATATATATATATTTTATAATTCCAGAATGATATACACAATTTAGATGTAATATATTACATATATATCCATTATATATATGTACATATAATATTACATAACATTTTGAGATATGAAATGAAATGTACCGTTCATGGAGACAGTAAGCCGTACGTACGCATGAACGCTACTTCAATTTCTATTTCATATTTAATGGAATTAAAACATAATGATACATAATAGAATTTTAATTCCAGTATGGTATCATATATAATATCAATAAATATATCCTTTATACGTACCACATATGGTATTAACGAATCAAATCACTTTGAGGGGGCGGTAGTCCTCACTTCCTTAAATATAGATATCGCGTTTACCCATAATGAAAACCATAAAGGTACACCATAAATGAAAAAAAAATAATCTTAAGTAAAACATAAACATATTAGATATCATATATAAATATAGTTTCATCTTAATGGCCACATTTGAAGGTGTTAGAAGAATGTTGAACAATCATCGTTTCGGGAGGCAAAAATTCGCCATCCACGGAAACAATATTTTCTTTAACCATTAGATGTAGGTGTGTGTATGTGTAGCTCGAATACTTCTTATAACAACATCCTAGTATATTTAAGATACTGGATTTGTTACAAAACCAATGAATAAAAAGAGTTTATGGGGTTGGAGAAGCAAAATAACACAAAAGGACACAAGTGAAGACATTACCTTAAAATCGGGTAACTCCCTTTGGTTTGAGCTCAAAGGCTTCCTTGGGAAGACTTCTTCCCAAAGTGAGGCTTCAAGGAGTAAGAGAGGGAAGTGGAGAGACAAAATGGTCAGGGGATGGCCGATCCAAAGGCTTTGGTAGTGTGGGTAAGGAGGTAGAGGTGAGGGCCTTTTATAAGACGAGAGGAGGGGCACTCGTGTAATGTTACAAAATGTTACTTTATTTTCAAAAGAGTTTCGGATTTTAAAGGTCCCACATTGATTTATTTCGAGGATAAGGTGATAAGGGTTCGAAATCCACTCATCCAATAGGTTTTGGAAATGTTTAGGTCTTAGATATTACATTATCTTTCCATTTTATTTAAATTGTTAAATAATGAGGTCATCGCTGGATCATCATGATGTCATAAATAATTTAATTTATTTAATGTCTAAAAACTATAAAAAAATACTATGATGTAGGAAATATTTTTAGATTTCCAATGACTTTTTATAGTCAAATATATGACTTGTATAACCCCATGTAAATATTGTTTTAGTAAAACATCTCATGTTTGTGTCATTTTTACTTTAACATTAAATAAAAAGATATTTATGTCATTTCCCAACCAAAGTGGCTCCATGGGGTCCCCAAGTTGACCCATGGATTGTCTTGGTCGTCCATGACACATCCAATGAGGGTAAGACATGTGTATAGGTCATTTAATTTTATTAAAACATTATTGTTACCATAAAATACACTATTTACCTCTAATCGCGATTAAAAACTTAATAAGTTACTATTCACCAAAAAATTATTTTTATCCCATTGAACCACATTTTACTTCTTAATGACAACCATGTATGTCGGATTTTTGAAATTCAAAACACAATGATGGAAAAATTTTATTTAAATGGAAAAATCAGTTTTGATAAGTACCACTTAGTGGTTTCACTATTCATCAAAAATAGAAGTTTTTCAGAAAAATCCCAAAAATTCACCCTAAGATATATTTGATATTCCGAATTCAAAAATGAAGTCTATTTTACAAAATTCAAAACATATAGGTCAGATTAACTAATATAATAATTAATTCCCGCTGTCAGAGCAAATAGCGTGTTTTTATGAAACAATAAGTATCAAAAGATTGACACTAGTTTAAGTCTGATTTCAAATTGAAATTAATTCCAATGAACACTATTGGATTTAATGGTAAAAATATATTATAATTTCACATTAAAACCAATTGAAAATATAATCTAATCATATAAATAAATTATATTAAAAATAGGTTTTGAATTAAAATAAAACATTTTACACTATTCATTAAAAATGAACTTTATCGTAATGATACCAAAAAATTTACACAAAGTAAATTTTGATGTCCCAATTATTAAGAAAAGTTTTATTTGGTCCAATAAAATGTATAAGAGTGAACAAAAATATATTTAATGATGGTTCACCATCAAAAGGCGATAAGTGAACCTTTAGTGAAAACTAGGGCATATACGCCTAAAATTGAATTCTTTCCGTATTTTAAGCCTTTATATTTTATTGGATAAATGTAAAAACATTTAAAAACATATATAATCATATTTTAGTTATTTCTATCCATCCCCGCCAATACAACGGCTACGTGTTAACTTCAATTTAAAATAATATTATTTTATTATTAGAGTGCAACGTAAGATTCCCAAGAAACTCATTGTTGCGTGTTGGGTACGCCATCGGGCATATCTTCCCCTTTAAAGTAATATTAATATTTTATTCACAAATATTGATATATATAAAGATTTCATATTCTTTATTTACCTGAGGTGTTACAAGGATTCCCCAATCCATCAAGTCACACTGAGACCGTTAATCATATTTTGTGTTTCCATTATCATTTAGATGAATCGAGTGAAAAATTTTACATATATTTTTTACCTGTAAATTACATCTAAGCAATGATGTAACAAATTGGTTAACCAATAATGAAAATCAATGATGATACTTCTCTAATTCAAATTGTAATAGGTTTTATAGGAAACATTCATTCCCTTTCTAGATTTCATTAGACCCTTCCCGAATGAAAAACTAAAATCTTTTAATTCATTAATCACGTCAGTTACTGACATACACAGAGGTGGATCATCGGTCGATATGGTATTATCAAATCATCGACGGTTATTTCTATATGGATAGTCCATTTGCAAGAACCATCGATGTACTATAAAACTGAAACTACAGCGATGCTTTAGTCTTCTGGATCTTGTATTATTCATAAAAATAGTACATGATAGTTTTCCCTTCGTGATCCATCCATACATCATTGCATAAGTAGTAAAATCATTGATCATCCACATAAGCGTAGAACGCATCTGAAATATGTCTTTCAAACATTCATCGTATGCGCGCGCACCCACATCCCAAAGATTTTTCAACTCTTTAATTAATGGTTGCATGTATATGACAATATCATTTCTAGGATCATAAGGTCCAAATATGAGTATACTCTAAAAAGTGAAAGGTTTTTTCATACCCAACCATGGGGGAAGGTTATAAATGTGCATAAAAACTTTGCATGTGTTGTACGATGTAAGAACCTTCCCAAACAGATTTAAACCAACAGATAAAAGACCCAGCCTCACATTACGCATGTCAGGTACAAAATCAGCATATTGAGCATCAAATCTCTACGATGAAATTCCATTCGCAGGGTGAACCAAATCATCATTAGTCTTCATTATCTATGTTTCATGACATCACAATTGTATTGATATTTCATCATACATAAAAATATTATAGAGCCTAAGGATTAATGGAATGTGACACATTATATTATATGGAACACGAGATAGTATTTCATCGGCTTTTGGCTTCTTGAATGGCATGACACATTTTATACAATCATTTCTTTCAACACTTTCCTCCCAGAATATAATGCAATATTTCAGGAAAGCATGAATTTTGTTTTTAAAAATCCTAGTTTGTCAACTAACTTCCATGCCATATAGTGCTTTGAGGTAATATATACATAATATGGAATTAATTCCATCTTGAAGATAAGTATTTAATTGATTTCATTACAAGAAATCCCATTCATTGTTTTCCAATGAAATAATCGGATTAAAAATTCCAGCTATTTCATTTTACCGCATTGTCGATATACTCAAGTTGTGGTAGCATCATTTAATTTTTTCGCCCTAACAACATCATATTTTTCATTAGACAGATCATGTGTTCACATATCTAAGTATTATTGGGTCTGAATCCTTTCTTTTTCATGATGATGAATAAATTGAAATAGATCATATATTAAATTCTCTAATCCGGTCCTCTCATTTGGATTTTCATCAATTTGAGATTTCATTTTCTCCCCATTGTGATACAACACATAGTAGTTTTATTGAAAACAATATTTGGTTATGTGGTATTTGACTTCTTCATGCCTCAACCAAGGTCTTCCTGCGCAATTATAACATGGGCAGTTTTTGTGACCACTATCTGAAGCATAGTGAAATGAAAAATATAAAAATCTCTCAATATTTTGTTGAAAATCGCTTGATAACTGACCAGTTTCATACATCCAACTTCTATCCATTATATAAAAATTTGTTATAAGTAATTTCTTCGAAATCAAATAAAAATGTTTGATGTTTCATCAAAAATATATTTATATAAATGGTAATTGCTCACGTTATATGAAACCAAAACTCAATCTAAGAGATTTCTCTCAACCTATGGATCAAAACCAATGATGTGGTTTTATTTTTATTTGATTAGGTGATGGAAAAATTTTAAACGAGGAAAACTTAATAGAAAATAATAAGGGGTTGGGGCAGGAGGGTGCAGGGGAAGTGGGGTTGGGTGTTGTAGTGAGGGGTGTGGGGGATGGGTGTGCAGTGAGGGTGGGGGTGGTAGTAGTGGGGCATGGGGGAGTATTTTGGGGTAGGGGTGTAGGGGGGAGTGGAGGTAAAGTCATAGTATTATAAATTGTGTTTGCGTATATATATACAAATTAAGGAACATGTTTTATTATTATTTATTATCCTTATTAATAGAATTGGATTTGTTATTATTAAATACATTTTAATTATTTGGTTTTGGATTCTATGGATTGTGTAATCTATAGGGAAAATTCATGGTTTTGATA
Source organism: Viscum album (assembly GCA_963277665.1). NCBI lineage: Eukaryota > Viridiplantae > Streptophyta > Magnoliopsida > Santalales > Viscaceae > Viscum > Viscum album. The sequence goes on along the minus strand of OY728141.1, from coordinate 1,046,689,591 downwards.
ATTTTTTGGCTTGATTAAAGATTTAGTTTAAGTAACTTCATTTAATTTTTTCCATTGGTTCAATTTAAGTTGGTTTGTCTCGATTCGAGTAGTATTATTTTAATTCCATTTAATTTGGATTAGTCCAAATCTATTTGGTTATGTTTAGGCCTATAACTTAAGGTTCTTATTTTACTTAATCAATTCGGTTAGATTAAATTTATTTTGTTAGAAGCTCGTAGGATTTATTTAGTTTTATTTAAACTAGGTTGGATTTCTCATTTCTAGTAGTATTAGTAATATGTTCTTTTTTATTTTGATCTGGTCATATCTATTTGGTTTTGTTTATATTCGTATCTATTTTTTCTTTTTAGTTTGGTGATTAAATTCGTTTGATTAGTTTTATTAAGATAGAGTATTTTTATCATCATGGTTTGTATTCTTGGTTGATGTTATCCAGGGGTGCAAGAGGGTTGTCCATGAAGAGTAGGGGTGGTCCAGGGGGTGCACGGGGGGCAGGTTGTATGGGGGTGAATAGGGGCAGTCAAGGGGGGCATGGGGGTGATGTGGGTATGTCCAGGGGTTAAAGGGGGTTGTCCAAGGGGTGAAAGGTGCTACCCAGGGGGTACAGTGGGTGTAGGGGCAGTCTAGGGGCATGGGGGTGCATGGGAGCTGTCTAGGGGGTGCAAGGGGGCTGTCTAGGGGTGTATGGGGGTGCAGGGGGGGATGTCTAGGGGTGTTGGGGGGCTATCAAGGGGGAATGGGGGTGTAGAGGGGTTGTCTATGGGGCATGGGCTATAGGGTTAGGGAACTATGGGGAACTGAATTAATTTTTTATATTATATAAATGATATTGCCACGGTTTTAAACTTGGTAATATGGCTCCAGTGCCATAGTTTTAACTGTGGCGGTAGTGGAGTAGTGCCACAGTTTAACTGTGGATGTAAGAAGCCAAGTTCTATGATGATAGTGGAAATAGTTTTTGGGCTTATGGACACAGTTCCAATCCGTGGTCAAAGGTGAAATTTGTAGTTGTGTTTGTTTTGTGAGATATATATAAGAGTAAATAATGTGTAGGCATGAACAACATTGGTGAGTTCTATGATGGTTATACTCCATTATTATGGAGGCCTTACTAGGATGGAAAATCATATAAACACCTTAATAATGCTTTGTAACTACCTAAGAAAATTGTGACATGAATTCCTAACACTCATTTTGAATTTCAAAAAATATTTCAAGTGTATGACCGAACCACTTGATGTAGTAAGAATAAATGATCATGTAATAGAGTAATTTTTGGTTCTATGACCATTCCCACATGAAAATGACACCAAACCCACTCTAGTTGTTCAAGTCGAAGCTCCACTTCTTTGAATGACTTATAGTGATGCTATCATCATCTTAAAGATAGAGTGTGATATTTCTAAGACAACATTTATGGGTACATTCATAATTCATGAGTATCTTATCATTCTTCTTCAGATAAAAAGTTATATAAATGTATTTTTTTATAACCAATAAAATCATGTCAATAGACCTTAAATATAATATAATCCAAGGATAAAATAACTTAGCATCATATTGACTTGATTAATATCAATGAAAATTATTCTATATAGATAAATCACAACCAAACCGCAACCTAAATTGATATATTACTTATGTTTAAAAGGGGATCATAATACATAGGACATTGCAGAAAAATTGAAAGAAAAAATATAAAATAAATGAAGGCATGTGTACTGATATATAATGTAAGAACAGAAATTATTAGAATCAAAGATAGTTTACCAGTTGGAAATAAGAGTTATAACCCTTGAGAGTAGGTTGGGACGTAGGCTTCGAAATGCAACCTAAAATTCTATATTACTTATGTTCATAAGGGGTTTATAATACACACTGCACTGCAGCGAAATGGAAGTAAAAAATGTAAAATAAATGAACTCAAATGTACAAATTTAAACTGGAGGAATAAATCGTTGGGAAGTCAGACCTATCATGCTAGGAAGTAGGGGTTTTATCAAGATTTAGGGAAAAATCTTAAAGATGGTTGAGATTTAGAGAAAAATCTATGAGATGGTTCATCAAGCTCTCTTATAGGGAATTCTTTTTTAGATATCTGGAGTTTGAGATATTAGGAGGCTTCAATATTTTGGTATTTCATTCCTAATAGTTTTAAAAACCGTTTGGAAAGTAATGTTATCCCATTGATTTACAACCATTGGAAAAAACTCTTAACAGCACTATACCCAACAGTTTTTTTAAACCATTGGGAAAAAACTCATAACCATACTATACCCAACAATTTAATTAAACTGTTGGAAAAACAACACTATACCCAATTGTTTTTTTAAATCATTGGGAATACAAAAAAACATATGAATAAACTAACGGTTTGAGATAACTGTTGGTATAGTAGACTTCTCCCAAACTTTTTTTAAAATTTTTGGGAACATTATGTTGGTATAGTTGGGATTTCCTCCTTTTTCATGAACATAGTAGAGGCTTATATAAAGTACACGTTGATAAGATATCATCCATAGACGACCAAGGATTTACAATGGTCTAATTCATATATGGATTAACATCCCCTTCTTTCAATATCATGTATATATCATCCATTTTGATATTAATAGGAAGACCTTGTATCCAAATTCATAGAAAAAATATAAGTAATGGTTATTATTATGGATCTTTTTTCACATTACATAAAATTAATATGTTAATAAATAATTTTGATAATTTTTTCATATTCAGAGAATGGTTTTGTCCCAACAACTTATGCTCTATGAATTCTTCCCAACATGATAGTCCTGTACATTTTCCCATATGAAGCCTCAAACATTTCGACATGAATATAGAATGAAGGGATATGTGAATCATCAATAAAACACATCCAATAATTCTAAAAATAAAGATATGTATATATGATTCATAAATATTATGGCTCCACAATAATCAAATTTAAACTCATGAATATTCCCTAACATCATATATATCTCAATATCCTTATTTTATGCATCATTGATTTTCACTTGGATGGATATTTGGGTTTTTTTGGGAAAGATATTTTTTCTCTCCTCCATGAATATTTCAAGGTATATCCTTTGAAAATCCATTAATATTGGTAAATTTTAAGTCCTTATGATGGAAAAATGTATCATGATCATTCTATATTTGGGCATCATCCACCTTGTTTATCATACCACTATAGTGATTTATTAAGATATAATTTTCCATAACATGTTACATTTCATGACCCGACCCATACCATGGCTCGATTCACAACTACCCCAAGCCTACCTCCATAGGCTAGGGGCTGGTGACTAGTGCTGAAGGCATAACAAACTCAGGGAGGCCTTTGCCTAAGTACTTGTGCTGTCACACTCAACCAAATCATTGAAAAAGTTCAAAGGGAAAAAAACAAGATACAACACAACCATATATATATATCCACAAATATGCATCAACCACAAAACAGTACAAGTACATAAAGGTAAACTAAAACGGAAAGGTGAAAATATGCACCCATCCAGAAAAGTGCCACAACACGGAAATAGGTAGAAAAGTAAAACAACTGAGACAACCCTTCTCCTAGATCCCAAGCTACGACCACTACATGCAATCCCATCACCCCATATCCATATGCTCTTTTGATGTCACAATCAACCAGTTCATCATCTGCAAGGGCATGCCGAGATCAGGCAAAGCCTAAGTAAGGGTGAGTATAAAAATAATCAGTAGGATGCCCTAAAGGCTCAAGGGAGCAGCAAGTGATGTACTGAATTGCAAGGTAATAGATATAAAAACATACAGTAAAAGAGTACAACTCAACCTAACAAATATGTGATGTAATCTCGTCCAAACTCGAGGATCTAGAAACGGTGAGATGGTGAAATTCTCATTGAGTATTTGGTACCTATAGTAGGAGAGAAGACTAATCCAACCACGAGAATCTAGACACGAAAAGCACGTGTCATACCCCATACATATTCACCTATCCTGGAAGGAGAGTAACCAAATCTCAATGAATGGGTAATACAATACAATATATATATATATGCTCAGCCAATGAAACCCAAACAATAGAGTAAGAGAATCTCTTTTATCACTAGTTATTCCTAGGAAAATAGTCTCCAACAGTTTTAGAAGTAAACACCATTGATTCCAAACATCCCACAAATATTCCCTGAACTGCAATTCAAAGGGAATTAATCACCAAACCTTGATATTATCTACTTTGGATGGTTCTGTCTCACCCAGACGGTTTTAGGTTGTGTCGCAACGAAGCATCTTGGTAGGAAAATCACCCCTCTTTCTTGAAAGTATAATTTATTTTCATGTACATTTCATCGTTATGCCGCACAGTTGAGAGATCATGTCACAATTTCATGAACCCACTATCTATCCCTGTTAGAGGATATACATATAAAATTAATCGGCGAATGCCACTACCCAAGCTAGCTGGAGGGTAAGCCATAAAAAAGTAACTAGTGAACACCACTACCCAGCTATACTGGAGTGTAATCCATGAAAGATATCAGAAAACGCCACTGCCCAGCTACGCTGGAGGGTAAAACTTGAAAGATATTAGAAAATAACATGGCCCAACTTCACTAGAGAGTAATCCCGGAAAGAGTAACTGGAAAACTCCACGACCCAGACTCACTAGAGGGTTAGCCCAAAAGAGAATGAGGAACTCAACATCCAAGCCTTGCTAGAGGATAATCCCAAATGAGAATGGCGAACATCACTGCCAGAACTCATTGGAGGGTAAGTCGGGATTGCCCTAGTGATTCTGAAAACACCACGTCTATCACTGTCTTCATCAAGCATCACCTTAAATATGCATGAAACTTATAACATCTCTCATCATACCTCAAAAGACACTAAGGAGGTCACCATCATGTGATATTCGGATAAACAGTTTGGATAGGCTACTCGTAGGCCAAATACATGTTTAGAAGAATGATATATGAGAGGTAGAAAATTCATAGGGATACACGGTGAATGTGGGGGCCACACAATGTGTATCCCCTAATCATCAAATGGTCATGTACATAACCATTAACAGGTCCCAAAAAGGATGAACATGTACCACAACATGTCCAGGTACTCTTAGAGTAAATGAAACAATAGTCACAAAGCCGACGAGCACACGATGGTCATCGCTAAGTTCGAGGGATAGAATCATAGGTTAGCTGACACGCCTCCTCAAACGGTCCTAGATCATCGATCGTATGTCATCATACATATTCTCTACTCCCACATGAGTTAGAGATGACCTAATCCATGTTTTCTCTTCAAACACATCAAAATGATCATCCACTGATATTTCATTCATGATTCCACATTCAACAAGACATTGTTAATAAGGCATCACATATTCTAATAGATCACACCGTTGTGATCCTTACGGAAAAGTGCACAGGATCAACTATTAATTTCTATGAAACAAAATTTTGTTGCACAAGTTGTATCTTCCTGTTCCATATGCAAACGGTGCCCCATGGGTCCCATAGCTCGATCTCGAAACACGTCATGCAGATCATGCCATTGTGATCCCCACTAAAAAACACACAGGATCATATATTAATTCATACCAAATGGACAACCACTGAAAAATAATTTTTTTCAATGCAAATGCCCAGTCGGTGCTCAATAACTACCGGTCATAAAAACACGTCACTCAACTAAACGGATTGCACCATTACGATCCTTCTGGAATAACATGCAAGGTAGAAAATTCACTTTCCAAAAACGGACTTCCGATGTAGAAGTTGTAAAATGTAGTATCTTGCTTAAAAAGGAATCCCATGGGGCCCATGACTCAGCCCCTCATTTTTTTTGGTGGATCACACCATTGTGATCCTCCTGAGAAAACACACCATATTGACTACTCGATTATCCAAAATGTATACCCGATGAAACAGTCACATTCCACCGCAAATGCCCAAAATGGGCTTCGTGGTGCCTACACCACTATCTCATTTTAAGCACACAAAATCATCATTGAAAATTTCTCCTCAACTCCAAGGTCACAATTCCTCTGATGGTGCATCAATCGGACGTTCTATGCAGACATTTGGACTGATAAATGTTTCCCGAATAATAATAATTATATTATTATTATTAAAAATGGATGTTTCATGCTATTGAGAATCAAGCATGAAACTAAATGTCCTAAAAGTACCCTATAAATTTCCTCCTTGAAGAAAGGGTCTTGTGGTCATAGACGGAACACAAATCAGACACCCGGTTTGAAATATACAGGGGTTTAAATGCTTCCGAACTGTCCGGCCGAACCGTCACCGGAAACAGCCACCGTCGGACCACCGTCGAAGCCACCAGACCACAACATGAGACTCCAGACCACCACCATAGATACCGTAAATCCACTAGAAAACTTCTTTGTACCACCATGATCACTTTTGTGGCCCAAAATGCGATCCAAAACTAGAACTTGAATCCTTGATATGAGACCTTTATAGTGTGGTCCTCCGCTTGACGATCTATCTTCGTTTCTACATCACAAAAAGTAACCACCGCTTATTCCCTCTGTTTCAATTCCTATGGCACTCGAAACATGAACCCGAGCACAGATCTGGACTCCTCAGGTCGAGATATTCGCAAAATAATTCATCGATCCTCCATTCGTCGAAGATTTGGTGAGAAAAAAAGTTAGTGGATGAAGAACAAGAAAAACGCGAAGAACATGAAATCAGAAATTTAAACAGATGATGGTCATTTTTCATTTGGCTATATTTAAATGATTCTATATTATAAAAAAAAAGGATTTCTGATGATGAAATATTTATCCGGGTGCTGTATAATCTAAAATAGAAATACTACCTCAAATCTTGATCTATTGTTCTATTCATTGCGCTCTGATATATTAGTGTCTGATGTTTCAGCGCAATCTGACGATGTTCAGATGTCAAATCATCATCGCCTAGAGATTTTCCATCCGAGATAGAATATGATCTAACCTAACTCATTTCATTAATTCTCTATTTATATAAAACTGTCGACAGACAAGAAATCTGAATCTCTCGCGCCCTCTCAACTGGGGTCACTCCTCAGGTAAACACCATGCTACAATCTCAATGGCGATCTTGGATTTCCAGACTGAGTCTCTGTTAGAAAGTTATTCAAATTATTGTTTCAAATAATACAATTTAATTTAATTATTTTATTTATGGTTTTTTCGTTCGGGACATTATTAGAGAAGGCCTTCATTGAAAAATATTATACCCCTCCTGTGGTTAAAGGCATGCTCTGGACACAACCATGGACTCAAATTTTCAATCCAAGTTACTCTTTGAGAGTTATTTGGGATTTAGAAATTAAATTAATAAATTAATAAATTAATTCATCCATTTTCTTATTGCTAACGAGTGAGGGGTGGGTACAAGCTGCACAACATATTTTATATCACTCCTAGGGTAAACACTGTATTCCGGACCCAACCATGTTCTCAAATTTATGATCTGATCAGTCGTTTAAGAGATATCCCGTTTCCATTATGTGAATAGTAAGAAACCCATAATATTTTTTTATAATTTATTCTGGGCACATCGGGCCTCAGAATTTCATGTCATCTCAACGCCTAGCTTTGGAAATATATATAGAAATATTCCAAAGTCTTACGGGTAAAACACAAGGTCTCTACATTTCTACCATATCCTTTATTTGCTGCTCATATCCTTCTATTTGAATACACTTATTAAGCTATTGTGTTCTGTATAAATTTCACATTTTCCACCATATATATAATTACTAAAAAATTCAATGCAAACACTACTACATCTAGTTAATGATTATGCATTGTGTAATTTTATTAATGATTATTTAATTAAACTAAAAAATATGATATAAGCCATTAAATTAACTCATGAACACATCCCAAAACCATCATTGGATAATTGCTATATATTAAAATCCCTTCTCTACTACATTGTCATATAATCACAGTTGTAGTTTCCAATGTCATCTTAATATCCTGGAATCTTTCTTTACATTAATATATCTTGAAAAACATCACTTTTTTACTTTATAACATAGTTATATAATTGTTAAATCTTGAAAATTTTCTCACAATTCATTTGTTGTATCCCTACAATACAAAATAATCATGTGATTTATATCATAGGGGTTCATCTTGGTTATTCCATATAATATTTTGTCATAAATAGAGCGACAAATATGAATTCTCTTGTGATAACATGCCCCTTGAAGGAAAATGTTTATATCCAAATTTTACAATTTAAAAAAAATCCTATAAATTATCCTTTTATTGGTTTGTTATCACAATCCCCACACATTACCCATGTAAATATTGGCTCATAAAATATATAATAATATTGTCAGTAAACACTACAAAGCAATTTTCAAGGTAACCCATAAAGGCATTATTTATAAAATTCATAATTACTATTGGGGAATTAATTTTTCAAAACATAATTACTATGAAGTTATATGTTTCATTCTTTATATGGAAATAATCCATTGGTATATCATTTATCTTTACTATTAGTATATTATATCCATATCGAATATCCCCATTTTTGAACAATTTTTATCCTCTTAGTTGATCATTCAAATTTTAAATATTTGGTAGTGGATAGTTTTTCTTGATTTAAATGTTTTTAATCACAAAATAATCTATATAATTATGTATTTAACAGTATTTTTCTTAACATGTATAACTGGTTCACCCTAAGCTGAAAACATAGAAATAAAAAATAATTTACATAGATTCTATTAATGTTTCATCTTCAATTAATCCAATTAAATGGGGTAATTATATTATAACTCTTTGATATAGAAACTGAACCTAGTAAAAGTTTGATTAAAAAATCATCATCTCCTTTTGGTATAAGACTATGTACTTTATTTAGGAAAATCATAATCTTATAGTACATGCGTGTTTTCTGTGTTTATATCATCCCTGGTCATTTAAGTAGAATATCTATCATTATTGGGTATTAAGACAAATATTAAGGAGCTCACATCTTGATAGTGTTCATAATAATCATTTCAATAAAATTTTATAAAATTATTTCTAGTGATATGTATTTATAATTCTATATATCGATAATCGATATAATATTTAAACAGAGAATGAAATTCCATTCCAAACATAACATCATATTCAGCAATGGGAAGTTGAAATAGATCTATAGAAAGTACCTTCCCAATAACCCTGACTATATAGTGTTTACATACCTTGGATGAAATCAATGTATCGTGACATGTTTTAATAATTAATACCATATCAAAGGATTTAGGTTTTGAATCAACATTATTATAAAAAATTTACGATATAAATGAATGTGATGAACATAAATAAAATAATATATTTTTATATATGGAGTGGATAATAAGTTTAAATTTACCTATATTATTATCATGAATGATATATATTGTAGTGATTCATAGGACCTTCCCTATTCCCTTGTTCTTGGAGAATTTTTATGATTATTATCCACATTTTCCCTTAGAAAGGGGAAATGATTTCCATAATTCCTAGATAAATTACTATTTAATAATTGAAGTGTGGGTAGAGAATTAGTTTGTAAATTATTTTATTATTTTTCTAATTGGCCTCCTATTATTTTTTTTGGAAACCATTATCACATTTTCCAACTCTTACAAATTTAATAAATCTGTTGGACCTTCATATAAAATTTCTTATGATTTTCATTACACATTTTTCGAATGTAAGGGGTCAAATTTTCTTCTTTCCGTGATAATTTTTTATGGTTTTACATAGAACTCCATATTATTTTAATTATCACCATAATACTGGGGGTCGATAGTTTCAATATAAACTTAATGAATACATTGAACAATTTTTTCATTACTAAAAAGTTTTATTATTGTCAATTTTATTGAAATACAATTTTATGACATTAAATAATCATTTTTATACATTAAAGTAACTTACAAAATTATTGGTATACCTTCTGATTCCGTAAAATCTATCCATATAAGTTTTAAAAAATTCTTCCTCATTTTTTCTCTATAAAATGTCACTCTATATTTGTGTTAATTGTTCAGGAATAATATTTTTTGAATAATATTTTATTTAATACCTCTTTTTATATAGATTTCATTTATTCTTTATTCGTTGTATTCATAATAATAGTCCACTATTTTTCAAACATTCCCTATAATGTTACATAGAAGATAAATGATTCACATGTTCGGAGCATTGGAAAATATAAAATATAATCTCTTTAGCATTTTCCCATTTTTGAAAAATTAGAGGGTTTATAGACCCCCTAATAGATGGTGAATGTTAACGCTTAAATGAATCAATAGATAGTTTCCCCTAACTGTGTTTTCTCGGTACCACCATTATGTTTGTGTAATGATTTATAGCATTGTATATTTGAGTGAAAACTTCAAATAGTTTTTTCATTCCAACCCATATTTCTTTACATTTCACATTCCGAAAATCTATTAATTATTTATCACACCCATTGTTAACTCGGTTCATCTTGGATACAAATATTTATTTAATTAAATGAAATTATTGGTATGTGAAAAAGTATATATTCATATAATAAAGCAATAAATATATAAGAAATAGATCATAAATTTCATGCATAACCTAACATATTAATTCCTTTGTTTAAATCTATTTGATCTGTGGTAATTTCCGTATTACATTATCTACACTAGTAGTTACATATTACATCATCATATTAAATTTAAAAAATTGACAATTTGTAATGATGTGAATTTGAATCTTCAAAAAATATCCTTTTGGATTTTCAATGTGGTTTCTAGTTAGTACCCCTTATCATGCTCCAACTGAAAATGAAGTTATTACCCAACCATACTTCTTCAAGGTTATTACCATTCATTACATCTGTAATATATATTGAGTCAACTAGTTTGTATCCATACATCGATTTAATTTCTATGAATCTATACACTATTTACTTTTCCAAATATTTTGGATGATTTCTTATATTTAGTTTTAGCCATTTATGTTTTCACTAATGTTATCAGATATTAATCCCAAAAAATAAAAAAAACAACTCCCAAAAAATAACTATACCATACAGTGATACCAACTAAGGAGGCCCAAACTAATCATATATACTTAATAATTTACGTCTCGTGATTATTCAATACAAATCCTGATTAACCACATCCTATAAAATAATTGTTTATTTTCATTAGATATTATCTACATATTCATCAAATTATATAAATTAATCAACATCTACTATATATAAATTTTTATTGATATCCCTTAGACAGATCATACATAATAATCTCCTTCATTTTATGGGGAAAGAAAAACTGGAATTGTTAAGCCTATATGAATAGTAATGGAAAACATATCAACATTTTATAGAAGTGTTAGATAATAACCTTATGATAAAATATGAGTATTTGAAAAATATCAAATTAAAGTAACATTGAGTAATAAGAGAGTTACAAAATCATGGAAGATAGACAGATAAACCTAATTTACTGAAAATATTCCATGGTGTTGGAATATGTGTGTGTATGTATGTGGTAGAAATAAAGATCTATGGAGAATATCTTCTATATATAATTAAGAAATGTGGCAGTATATAGTAATGTAAATCGTAAAATAGTGGCTCATGAATCATAATATGTATCCCATAGTCAATTAGAAATCACATCTGATTTATAACATTCAATTTAACATTTTTAATCATTTTTATAATTATCTCATTAAAAATAAATCTACATCCATTGCATTAGTGGGATATATAGGGTCCACCTATCATATTGTAAAAAACTATATATATAGTTTTTATAAGAATGTTGAAAATTTTATGATTCATCATATCATGACTATCCCATAAAAAGAAATGGATATCCTGAAAAACAACCATAATAACGAATCATAATTCATCCAGATAATGAATGTGGATTGTGTTAATATAGAATATTACCCATTACACCATAATAAAATAGTAAAGGATAATGAAATTGATGAATAAATATATTTATATGATAATAAAAATTTACATGTTGAAAGGAGAGGAAATACATGTAACATTTTTAATATCATTTCAGGAAAAAAATAAATATAAATATAATTTATTTTGAAAAATATGAAAAAATATAGGGGAATGATATTAACGGAAACTAATAAATGTGGTTGGAAAATATGTTAGTCTATAAAATGATTAAAAATACTATTTTTATAATTTATTAAAGTCAATTTTAGGGTATAAACTACAATGAAAAAATTAAATGATGATTAGTTTTTAAAAATAAATTCATATTAATTGAAAATTTTCATAATCCATCATCCTTGTAGAGATACGAGTATCCATAGAAAATTTTCTTAACTTCATGGAAAAAAATTCTACACAAAAAAACATTTAAATTACATTTATCATAATAGAATCAAAATCAATAAATTATGAAACACATGGGATGTAAAATGGATAGAGAACATGTAAACCACATAAAAATATAGTAGAATAAATTAAATACATTTTCAGAGATATAGAACACAAAATTTTCATATATGATAATTAATACATGTGAATATTGAATTCAAACTAATAATTGAAAGTAAAATAGTTACAACATTGGTAAATGTTTAACCAACCAACATAAAAAATATAAATTTAGAATTATTTTTAAATCACATATATTTACTAATGGTGTGATAAAATGATTATATAGGGTTCTATATACACCCAGAAAATAAAAATCTGTTGAATAGGTTGAACGGTTCAAATAAACAAGATGGGAAACCCATAAAATGAGTAAAAAAAGTATTTAAATGAATATAAAATGATAATTCCTAAAAATAATTATAAATATAATGAATTAAATTATAATTGTAATAATATATTAATATTGGTCCATTTTATACCATAATAAAAAAATCTAGGTGAAAAATATGGTAAAATGCCTCAATGATGGGAAGTTGAGATGGTCACCCTTACCATTTTATTATTTACTTCTATGAATAAACTTTATCATAATATATACAAAAACATATCTATATTAACAACTATTTTTTAACAATATTAATATCTATATCCTCTTAAATTATTCAATTATAATCATTCTTTAAACATTCATTATAAAGTTATGGTGTATTTTCATCATTGGATGCCAGTAATTTTGATTGTTTAGAGAATGTTACATTATATGGATGTTAAACCCCATTACTTGATAATATTTACATAATTAACATATTATAAAATATATTTAAATTTTTTCAATTATTACACATACACTTATTCATTTCTTAGAAACAATGATCATGGTTTGAAGAAACACGATCTATCACGAGCTTGCTTCAGTCAATTTTTTGTGTATCATTAGATTATATTAAAATGATACTAAATTATTAATTCATTATTTTAGATGTAGATACCTAATATATATTTCCCATTAATTTTATATATAGTCATGAAATATGTTTTATAACCATCCATTTAGTTCAGTTATTTAATCTAAATGGAGGTAATAGTCTGCACGTATGTATGAGTGATGTTTTATTTTTATAACAATGTGGAGTGAATGAAGGAATAAAACTATTATTCTTTCAAAACAAATATGTATAACATATATTTATTATTTATTAATTATATAATGTATTATAACCACCCATATATGTTATAAATTATAAAATAAATACATCATTAATTGAGAAAGTATTGTGCATGTACGTGCACGTGTCGTTTCAATTTTTTGAATTGCTGTATGGAAGGTAAAAATTGTGGTTTACATAAACATAACAAAACTTATGTATACTTATATTATTTAATTTTAATGATTTATATCTATTATTAGGAGGTTGAATAAGAAATAAATTAGTGGAAATTATAATGGTTCATTTCTTAACTCTTAAATTACTCTATGGATAAACATTATTGAAAATTATATTCAGATTATTATGGTGGGTTTTTATTATAAAAGTCCCTATAGAATATTTTTACTACTGTACAGATGTTTTTTGGGATTTTTTTCCAACAGAATTTTTTAATGGGTCATAAGAAGTGTGGTTGTGAATGTATCCATTTATATGGGAGTGGAGTGATATTTTGGTTACAAGTTGTTCTCTATTAAAGGTAATGGGCTCAAAAAATTGAAAATAATGGAAAGAGATAAGGATTAGTATATCCACCTATCATTTACACAAATACAGGATATGTTCTAAGATTTTTTTTTCTCTCCACTTAATATTATTTTTTACCATTATTTACAATTACCATTCAAGCTCATTTTTTAAACCTTGCTATAGTATTTTTTCTGAGAAAAAATAAATTATACCATAAAATATAGTTGGGATATAATTATTAAAAATATTAATATCATTTCTTTATAATATACTTATAAAATTGATAAAAATTAAATTTTATATTATAAAAATTCAGTAAATAGAAACTATTTTTAAATATATACCTTAGGGTCCCAAATTTTATGAAAAGGATTCAATTTTAAAATTAATATTCTTAATTGTGTAACTTTATTTATTAAATACATTTTTGATCATGAAAAATGTTTCTTAATTTTTTAATGTATCCGTATATCTTTGAGATTTATAAAATTACAATTTGTTATATTATTTACATAATAATCATTATTTATAGAAAATATAAAATCTTCATCCCAATATAATATTTTCATCATATTTAAAAATATGAATATATTTTTTAAAAATTAATACAATAGAAATTATGAATTCATATTTTAAATATAATTATGGAAAATAAAAAATAATTAATTTGAAATTGACTATAAATATTAATTGTAATTGTTGATTTTTCCTCTCAATTAATAATTAAATAAATGTAATTAAATTATTAATATAAATAAATTTAACAAATAAAACTAAATACATTGAGTTTATTATTAACAAATATGAAGCGAAAAAGTATAAATTTTAGGTTAAATTTATTTTTAAGAATAAAATGATCTTATCAGTTATTTAGCGAAATAATTTAAATTATACAAATACCTTAGTATTTAAATTATATTTATTTTTATTTATAAATATAAATAATAATGTGGTTATATATATTTTTCATTTATAGTTATAGGGATAAATTGTAATGATCTTATATACTTTTTATAATTTTATATTAATAAAAAGTTTGTTTTAATTAATTGTTGTGTGTGAAACAAGATATTAAATTAATTAGTTATTAAAATAAAATACATTATAAATTCATGGGACGTTATAATGGCCCCATAATATCTCACAATAAATTTATTTTTCTAACACTAATATTAAATTAATCCACTAATAAACATATTTCCAAAGAAAAAAACATTATCATACTCAATAATAATAAAAACAAATTCCCAAATAAATTGATATATTTGATTATTTAATTTAGGATAACAATGAACATATTTAATATAATAATATTTATATATCTAATTTGAAGATATAGCCATAATTTTTCATTTTTATATATCTGGGTGAAATTAAAATATATATTATATTATTCCTATAACTGACATAAAACGGGATATCACAAACTAACATGAAGTGATCGAGTGTAAAAAATTTACAAACAATAAATATACCAAAAAGATTAATCATTCATGGTCATTTGGGATAGAAATATCTATATATATTATTATATTATTTGTAGTTTAGTAACCCAGTCATAGTACATAACTATAATAATTCATTATTACTATAAAAATTAATTTTAGTATTTTATTTTAATTATGTAGTAACAATAACCAATTATATCGTATGAATTAATTTGAATTTCTCAAAAAAATTAATTTAATTTTTTATAAATATAACATAAACCATACTAGATACCCAAATTACTAAATCAATTTTATTTAATTAATTTAATAAAAATTAATTTTGCGTTAAAAATGTATACATTGGAAAATTTCTCAAAGAATGGGTCAAGTCAAATAAGTAGGTGGGCAGGGATAAACATGGTTTTGTGGAAACCTATACTAACATACCATATTACATATATTAAAATTAAATGATTTTCCAAATATATATTTAATAAATATTATGTCCCATGGAAAAAAATGCAAGGATTTGGAGAGTATTAACACTTTTACCACCTAGAATACCATAAGTTCATTAACTAACACGTATTAAATTTATAATTAGAATAAAATTAAATTTTATTCATGTTAATAATAAAAATATTATTAATATATAAAATAATTTTGCCTAGTAACTTCTAAATTTAATTAAATTTGGGACACCACCAACTCACCCAAATCTATATAAAAACATTTTCAATGATCAAACATAACTATCATTTAGTATTTTTTTTCTTTCTAATTTGAACTACTATGCGTATTGTACATCTTCTTCCCTTATAAGAATAATGGGATATTCTGTTGATATGAACATTAGTTTGGTGGTTTCAAGTAATAAATAAATATTATTGATCATGGATAAAACCAATAAGGTTGACACACAGTGACCATGTGCCACAATTATATATCATGAATGCTATTAGAATAATAAAAAAATATACTCTTATTTTAACCAAATAAAAATATTTTGTATGAATTAGAATATCCATCGATCAACTATTAGAGTTTCATTAAAATACGTGACATTGAAAATAGTTTAAATCCATTATATGCATTTCATAACTATAAAAACCACATTTATAGTGGATAAATTATATAATATAAGTATTTATATGATTATTTTGTCTAATTAACTATATAAAAACTTGTAAATAAATATTTGGATCTCTTTATAATCAGTTTGTTTTTCATTTTAGATAAATTATTGAATGGTTTTAAGAATTATCACTAATCTAAATTTTTAGAATAATTTTTAATATAATCCTTTAGTTATAGGATCAATTGTATTTTTTTTTTAATAAAAATTACCTCTAATTTTACCTACATTTTAGTAAAAAATTAATTATTTATAAAAAAATGGATGTACCTATTTATTTTCATTGTATTGTTGGAACTCATAATATTTATAATTCTATTTTGAATTTTGAAATGTATATTAATTAGATGAGTGGTGTTGTTTATGATCAGAAATAAAATATTAGTTTCCACACTAATCATATAAACGTTATAAAACTCATCCATCAGTTTGTATTATGTCAATAATGACCATTTATAATATTTCTTTTTGATCATATTTCCAAATAAAATCAAGCATATTTCTTATATATTCAAGTAATTTGTTACTAAATTTTCAATATTTTTTTGAATTAAAGTAATTAGTTTTTTATAGTGTATCCTTAGTAATCTATATCCCTTCAAGTGCCTAAGTTCACTATTTGTGGCCTCCAAATAATCAATAATAATAATAATTAAGTATCATTTCAACTATTTTATTAAAAATGATATATCATTTCGTTTTAAAAATTCATTATTCTAAATTTCTCTAATTATTTAGTAATATCATTATTAATATATAGGGTTACAACATCTATTAATGAATAAAACTATTGATGTGATCACCAGGGAAATTTAAATTAAAATATTTGAACAAATTTATTTACCAATTACATTTCTCTCATTATAGTGAATAATTTAAAAAATTAACACCTCATTTAAAAAAATCAAATTTAGAATATTAGTCAAATTTTCATTTTTCATATGATTAATATCATACATACCATTCAAGATTTAGATATTATCATTAATTTTAAAAACAATAAACACAAATAAAAACATATCTCCTATAACATTAATATTTCCATAAATATTCATATTAATATCATTAATAAAACTACCAAATGATTTTTTTTATAAAATATAAATATCACATTAGGGGATTGATTCAGTCTATATATATGATTAAAAACAATAGAGACAATTTTCTAATTTTTTTGCAATAATTTTATAAACAAAATACATTTATGTGAAATAAAATAAAATTAATTATTTATTTTTTAAGTTTATATTGAATAGTTATTTGAATATTTATTTGTGTAATTATATATATGGGTATCAAAATTGTTTCTTGAATTAGTTAACAGTGTTTTTGTGTCATAATTAAATAAATTATAATTACTTTAATGATTATAACATTGAGGTTAATAAATATTGATGTAATTTGGTTTTTATTTTGTGAGTGTGTGTTTTATTTAGGTAAATAATGATTTGGGATTCTTCCATTGAAAATAATAAAATAACTGTGTATTGTAATTTTCCCATCTTTTTCACTATTATTTTAATTAATTGGTCAAACATTTATTTCATAAATAATAAAATCACTCTAATTTTCCAATACCTTTTTTTATCATGAATCATATCCCTTTTCTTTTATAGTCATATGGTAATAATTTTTTTTATGATTAATTATATTCATATAATTTTTTATTTTCTCGAACTCTAAAATCAATTTATAATTCATCTTTTGGGTTATTAAAATTATTTTTTATCTACTTGTATGGTTATTATATTAATATTGGGATTTCAATTAAGATTTTTCATTAGTGATCAGCACTACTATGTGAAACTAAATTTTTAAGTTGTGGAACTAATTTTTCGAAGATTAATTTGAATACCCTTAATAATATTTAAATATCAAATAAATATTCTAGTTTTTAGAACATTCGATTTATAATATTCATCCTGAATGATCTATATATTTAATTAGTGGATTATGTGTAAATATATTCCATTAAATTGTTTTTATGATATATGGATTATTTTGAAACATAAAGGTGATTTTTTCATGTACCATATTTATTTTTATATTTTTAATATATTATAGAAATTTATTAAATTTATTGAAACATTTGGAATAATAATTTTTTTAGTTTTAATCATGTTATATTCTTATTTAAATTATAAAATGAGGATTATTAAGATATTATTGTTTTAAATGGTATATATTGAAATTTCTAAATAATGATGTCATATTTTAGAAATTTGAAAAATTAATTATAATATTTTGAAGGATATTTATGTATAGTTTATACCATATCTAAGGATTTTATTTGTGTAATTTTGAATAATAGTTATTTATCAAATTATTGTAGAGTTTGATATGTGGGTTATCATGATTTTGTATTTTTTTATGTTTAATTAATAGAGTGAGCCCGAATTTTGTGTAAAAAATAGAGTCGAGGATATTTTATTACTAAATTTTCCCCAAAAAATATATTCATTCTTTATATTAAATTTTTCATAGCATGGAAACCTATATGTTAAACATTATATATTCTTAAAAAATAATCTTATTGTTTCCATATTTAGATTTTATGTTGAATGATTATCCAATAGGAACCTATTTGATGTTTCTAATGTCACAATTATTTGGGTGTTATTGATTAATATTACATTGATATGTAAGTATATAATGTATTATATTTTTTAACTATAGGTTATATCATGGGAAAATTATTTATACTCATCAATATGGATGACTAGAGAAATTTAAGGATATTTACATTTTCAAATTTAATAATGGATCATTACAATAATTTCATATTTATTTTTATATAGGTTGTGAAGTGAGTTTGATGATGTGATTTTATCATCAAAATAATTTTTATAGATAAATTAAAATATTGTGAATTTATTAGAGGGACATTATTAAGTCAAAAATATATATTATATTTATTGTTTTCATTTGTTTTAATTGAAAATATTTGTATGATTAAATCATGAAATATATTAGGGTTTTTCATTATCTTGTGTATGTGATAAATCTTATATTGTTTTGTAATATCAAACATCTAAGGTATTATTTTAGGCATACACAAATTTACACCCATTAGACGTTTTTAGTTTATTATTAAGCATTATACTCACCCCATACATGTACAATCATTTCACATGATGTTAACTGTATACATTCCTTGGAACTTGTAAACATGAGAATAATATATCAAATATGAATATTTATAAGGAAAATAATCTTTAGAGAATAATTGTAGTAACTCAATGAAAACATGAAATTTCAATAATATATTTCTTAAGTATCCATGAAATCAAAATTTTTCATGAGTGTGCATCTACAACTTCTGTGAACCATCCAAGAGAGTTATTTCATGATCCAATGGTCAATAAATACATGTTAAGTAACTATTTTTCAGAAATTATATGATAATTGAGAGTGAAAGAGTACTATTGTGTGAAAGTCCCCTTTGAGTGAAACTATATCCAAATGAAGACTAATGGAATCATATAGAAAAGATAATTTATCCAGGTAATCTAACATAATATCTTCATAACATTCCAAATTCATGAGAAAAAATCCCATAACCCCCTTATATAATGAAAATCCCCTGTTAAAATCCATTAGGACTTGTGAAAATGTGAGCCTCACCTAAATAATATGTTGTGTAAACCCATGTTGTGAATGTGCATATTTTGAGGCCTTCATTGAGAAAAACTTACATGTGGGTGATAAAATAAGAAAATTTTGTGTGCCTATATTTGGTACTCTTTAAATATTCATTATTTGAAAAAGGATATGGAATTACACTTTATAGGTCATGTAATATTTGTGAAATCCACACACATGTCCTTTTTCCCTCTAAGAATGGTTTGTAAAAAACCACATATATAATATAAATTATCTGTATCCCATTAATAATCAAAACTCAATCCCAAATTGTTACCCCTGTATAAAAATACACCATTACCACTTTTTTCTACACTAAATGGATTAGTCCAACCACATAACCTTAAATTATGTAACTCAAACAATATGTGTTTTGATTTCAATTCTCTCTGGATATTTAAGATGCCTCATTAAGGTTCAATCCAAATGTTATTATCATATCATATCTTGTCAGGGGTTGTTATTCCCCCTATAACAAAATAACTATATTTGAGAGTATCAAAATCCTTATTGTTATCACCAGTGGGGATTTATCATTTATTGTTTCCCAATTAGAAAATAAACCATTAGTGTTACCACTGGACTCCAAACCATTAGTGACCACATTGGACTCAAAACTGGTTGTATACCGACTAAACACTAAACCATGTGTATCCAAACATGACCTTAAACTGTGAGTGTTTATATTAATCTATAAACTATCAGTTTACAACTTGAATCTAAATCATGGGTTCCTCACTCTTTATCTTTTAGGCACATAGTTATATAACCATTATATGTTAAAACTATAGATTATGAGTTCCCTATGTGTTTACCATTAGATTCCATAATTCCATAAGATGATAACTAGATGAAATTATCCATTTAGTCCATCACAATCATCCATTATACTGTATAGTCTTCTCCATATGAAAGAAATATGTTAGATGATTAACTAAGGACCACATTTATATAATTATGAACTGTTTCATAAGTATATCATAAATCATTGAGGGATTTATGAACATGGAAATAAAATCCTTGGAGAGATGATCCAAACTCACATCTTTTATATGATCAAATGGAAAATCATCATCACCCTGATAGAAAGAGGTCTACCAAATTTGGAATCTATGAACTTGGGACTAGATCACAATAGTGTCTTATTCTATTAAATATCATAAAAAATAGGTCCAATGGACTCAATGTGAAAAAATATCCTTAAATTATATGTAGATGATTAACATTGTATATCACTTTTACATCACATTATATTATAAGGTATCTACATTGTTATGGTCCTATGAACGGTCAACCCTGGCATGAGATAGGTGGTGTCCCCATCCATTTCCAATATGAAAGAACATAAGATCAGTTTCAAAAATTCATCTAATAACCCTCTACAACCACATGAAATAATCACTTAATCCTATTCTTAGGATGTGTCTATTGTTTTTCCAATGGATTATAATAAACTCATCCACATTCCCTGATAAGGGATATATAGAGATCAGTGATTAACACCCTTATATATCAGTTTTTGAAAGAAGTTTTTATCTATACTCAAATTGTTGATCAAGTGAATTTCGAATCCATAGATCCATGATGGATAGCTCTATAGAAAATATTTCATTGGGGGAATGAACCTCTCGTCACTACATGCAACTATTTTTGAACTCTAGATATTGAGAGGGGGAAGAGATATAAAATTATTTAAAGGACAAGAGTATGTTCTTTAATTGTCCACATCCAGATTTCTACAACGATCCACTAAGTTGGGTAACCACCATCTAAAACCACTATTATCATTTTTTCTACCACAATAATGGATGTGTTCATTGATGCTACTATTTTTCCAAATTCCTTATATTATACCTTTCACTGCCAGTGTTATGGGAAATATATAATCAAGTCTCTAGTGAAGAATGATCCCCCATATTCCATCACATCCACTACCAAACCGACCACAATATAGGATTTTAAATAAATTTAGTATCATGGACTTAGTCACCAACATGGTGTGTCTAGGTTCATATCCTATATATTGATGATAGAAGAAACAATTATCATGGTCCTCCCATTGATAACGTATTTAATTACCCTAAAGTCTATCTAGGAAGAGATTAAAATACCATCTATTATAGATGTTATCCTTGGGATTCCAATAATAATTACCAAGTAAATTATCTCCATGATGCGAAGAATATTGTTTCTCAAGAATGGTCACATAAGAATTAGAATGTCTGGACTAGAAAATTGTCATACAATTTTAATACCTTTTGGGAGTCTTTTTTGATATAATACTATGTCATAGTTTTTCTAATAATTGACCTGCGGAAAATTAAAAATTCTATATGGATTTGAGATTATCATATATTTTTTAATTAAATTTAATCTACATTTTAATTCATCCCCTAAATCACAATGTGAATGAATGTAAGATTCATTTGTGGAGATAATCTTGAGAATATGTTATGGTAAAACCCCACATTTCATATTTTAGTGTCTCGTATTATAATATTTATTATGATCTATGTAAATATAATTTGAAATACTACTTGAAAATTTATTTCATGATAAAATTCCTTACAACTAATACTCATTGTACGATGAAAGAAAATTTAAAATATAGTAACTTATGAGGATCATGAATAATATATTTGATGATGTTTTCTCTTGAAACATAATTAATGATATTAAATATTGAAATGAAAATCATGTAAGAATAATCCCATCATCCTTCATTTCTACATTAGGTTACTACAACTACATGACCCTATGTAACATTTATTTACCATGTAATTTTACAAACATACAATATATGCCACACAAGATCTGTATAGGAATAATGAAAATTTAAAACATAGAGAAATTTTATGATACCCCGAAAACACTATAACATAATTTAGTTATATCATGTTAAATGGGAAGTGTTCATTTTATTCCATAATAGTTCCACTAGGATTTAAATTATTGTAAAATGAATGAACTACTAAATTTTTGAAAAAAGAACTTAACACAACCAAACATATATTAGGACATAGCCTGTTAAGAGTTACTTTAAAGTCAGCTAAAAATAGTTGATAATAAAGGGGGATTGAAACCTAATCATTGATATACTACAGAATTTAAAATTATATATTTTACTCTCACATTGTACTTACCCATTTGTTCTTTGAGACTGGATAACACATAAAGAAACATCATTGATTTAATTAATCCATGATGAAATCTCTATCATTATATTGTGTTGTTATATTAACCTATTTATATTATAAGACACAAATATGAGGGTGGGTATAGTTATCAATGGTTAAATTTGGAATAAAGAGAATAGATGAATTTTTTTCTATAGATAATATCTCCTTGAAGAAACTGGAATATTTTCTATAGGAATATTTATGTATAGATTTCATTATTCTATATTAGATATTGAAGTGTATATGGTAATTATTTTCATTCACATTAACTCTATGTTTTATTTTCTCTTTAATACAATTAATGTACTTATTCCATCCCTCATGTATATTTAATACCTAATTGTTGATCATTCTATCCTGAGTGATTGGTCTCTTAAGGGATAGTGTATTGAGATTAAGAGAATGATGCTTTAACATAAATGATTCATTTATATTTTTAATCACTTGTGATTTATTGAAATAAAATCGATACAAATCGAGTATTATCCATTAATTACCAAGAGATAGTGAGTATAATTAAGGGATAAACACCATTTTCCTATTGGATAATGGGATCATTATAGCCAACCATAAAATATCTTTTTATTTTCAGCTAAAATGTGATATGTATAGTTCTTACAGGGTTACATTTACCATTCGAATTGAAATAATTTTTTTATTTTTACTTGTTACCAACAATGTTAGATTAATTACAACAAGGGTTCTCAAATTTAATTTACCATAATAATTCACAAATAATTCAAACAAATGTTTTTGAAAGAATCATCATAATGAAATCCATCATCTGTATTCATCATTTAAATTATTTATTAATCTAATATTTCTTTTTCTTTTAGGGTCATATTATATCTGTACCTTGTTCTAAATTCTCTTTTTGAACCATTATTTTACTATTTGATTAAAAATATCTATAATATAGAAGTATTTATTAGTTTTTGATCAATTTATTTTTAATGGTTTGACCTAATGAATATAAATTCCTAAACTACACATATGAAATCCTAGTGATTAGGGATTCTTGTCTATAAAATTGGATATTTTATAAAATTTCATTTAGAGTATCTGAATCATAGTCATTTATCATGTTTTTATCCCCATCAATAAGGTGAAGACATATGATAGAAGATGATGAATTATTTTTTAAATATATTATTTTAATATCTTCTTTTCCTTTTATATTTTTCTTTTGTTATATATTAGATGAATAAGTGTTGTTTTTTTCAACCTCTAGACACCAACCATGTGAATGAAACTAATCATAATGGTTGAGGAAATTAGATTCAGAGGTACCATCCAAATTCAATACAGATATTGTGCATTATATTTTTTGAAATCAGATATAAAAATTGATAACCAAGGAACTCATGTAGTACATAAGGATCCTGATAAAATCAACACTAATGACCAATAAGAACCATATGAGATAGAATTGATAAACAATCGAAAAACACCATCGAGGAACCCCTCTAAAAATGACTGGGACTTTGATTTTCGGTAATAACATTGAGTTTAAACCAAATTTTCTTATTGTCATCTGTAATAAGGGAAAATTTATAAGTATAAAAAATTATGATCCTCGTGGTCATACTTTAAACATTATCGGATATTTTTTCACATAAAAAATAAATGGATCCCTTGATAAATCCTGGTGAATTAAATGCATACCTCTTTTATTTATGAGATGTTTCAATGAATGGTATAAGTTATAGTCACTATGTTCTACTAAAGCATTGGATGAACGTAACTGTATTTATTTGTAATATTGTTTTTCACCATGGAAAATGGAAAATCATATAACTAATTTCCAAAATACTATATAAAATGAATGATAATCATATTATGAGTAATTGGAATCATTTAAAGAGACACTATAGAGATACTTGTAGGTTTTAATTACCATTTATATGTTTTTATAAACATAAATATTGGGTTAAAAAATATCTCATGGACCATGGTTAATTTAGCCATAGGAGAAGGATTGAGGAAAAAGGCAACTACTAATGCACAAAAAAATTTATATCAACTAATGTGAAATATTTTTCAATGGTAAGGGGATAAAGGACCACCTAAGATGGGATTAAACCATTTTAATGAGATCACTAAGATTTACACTCATATAGAACACACATTAAAAAAATGGATGTGACATTGCATATCCAAAATCAAGAAGAATCCACATAGAATCCAAAAGTGTTGTCATGTTGAAATCATGAAGGCCCACATCTCTTCCAATTTCTTAAACTAGGTGGAGAATATATTTTAATAGAGTTTTGAAACCCAGAGATTTAGGTAGATTCCTATTTTCCTAGGTATTTTAATCTTATATAATTCTTGATCATAGTTTTGGGAGTTCAAATAGTTTTTTAGATATTTTGGTGAGGGATATGGTTTTTGTGTATTTCTATATTATGGGACATGGGATATGATGTTTCTAATTGGTGAATGAGGTGTATGTTTCTATGTTGAATAATGTTTTCTAGGGATTGTAATTTTAGAGCTACATCCCATTTAGACATGGACACATTACGGGGAAGGGATATGGTGTATCCATGCCAAGAATTGTATCGTGGAAAAGGGTTTAGAGTAGATAAGTTTATTTTTGAGGTATAGATGAGATGGAAACTCCATGTTTTTGTAAGGTGGATAATTTAATTTTTTTCTAATATATGCACCTCTACAACATAATTTTTTACATGTATCATTTTTTCCCTATGTATAAAGTGGATTTCTCCATAGAATCCATCATATTTCTCATAGGGTTTTTCCAAGATAAACATACTATAATACATTGAGGATTGAGTCATAGTCTGTGTAATGTCTATCGTAGTCAAATGGGACTATATCAGGGTTGTGTAATTTTGACCATATTGAAGAAGGATTCATCATGTTGGGGTGTTCCTCACCTGATCATGTTTTATAATTTAATTTGGATAAAATCATAGAAACACTCACAAACCTTTTAAAATTCAAGGGTTTTTAGATTATTCTCCTCCCTATGATCCTTTTATTATTCCCTTAAATCTAGATGATTCTTTTATTCAAATCCATGTATGTTGGATATCTGAAATCATTGGAATGTGCATGTTGTTTTTTTCTTCCATGATACACTCTTATTATTTCCTCAAATCCAAAGATATATTATATTATAGATATATCTATGTTACATTATGTGAATATTTAATAGATCATTTGGATCTAGTGAATGGATGGTGTAGTGAGATCGTATCTACAATATCTATGTGTTTTTAGTCATTTTCTTAATCCATTGAGAGGTATGTGGATTCTCTATAATCTCCACTATTATAGAACTTGTATCCCAAGTTATTTAAAATTGTTTTACAATATTTATTATGTAATAATTTTGTGTTTCGTGAAGGAAACCAGTATTTTATGATTTTAAAATTCTTAAAATTGCATGTATTTTGTATAAAACCTTTTTTGGGATATCAAAATTATATATTTTAAAAAAAATTTATTTTTGTGTAAGAAAAGTTAAAGATGAAATGATTCTAGGATGTAATAGTTTATTTTGGAATGTTTTTCCAATGAAATTGTAAAACATGGTTTGTTTTAGTTCCTTACATGTGCATGAATCTAGACAAGGGGGATATTTTGTTGGGGTACATATATATTTTACACCTTGGTATGACATGGTTGATTGGTCAAAAACTACTCATGATGTTGGATTTATGACATGGCATACATTGGTGTCTATATGTGTTTATGGGAACATGGGAATGGGTATCCCAAATGATGTTAAATGGTTTTGAAACGTTAAATATTATTTTTACCTTTAAATTTTTATGGTTTGATATAATTTATTTTATCTAAATCGAAAATATTTTATATATAATGCTTTTACCAGTTATTTTTCTATTATCATTTGAGGGAAGTCTCTTAAGTATGACTACTGAGTTTATACTCAACCCCTCTATAGTCACATTATTGAATTATCAAATCCAATCTATTAAGATATAATAAAGGGGAAGGTATCAGACTTACCTAGTGATTCAATATGATACCGTGGACAGTGTAGGGTGGAGTTAGAGCTTGGATCTAGTTTGGGGATTACTAATGAGGATACTACATGGGTTTAATTCGGTCTTCAAATCATTAATTCCTTTTTACTTTTTGTATTTGGTTCCATTTTTTCTATGATATTTGTATAAACCTTGGGTTGTATTTATTACTCATGGATCATATAGTTTGTTTGGATGATCATTTTATATTTATAGTTTTTCTATTTAGGAATTGAATTTATCCAAAAAAATTATCTTTTTTATCCCTTGGTTTTTATTTCCATCCAACGGTGTGTTTTGTACATAACATAAAGAAAAGGGTACCACATCTATTCTCAATCTAATGATGAGTTTTTGGATATTAAAAATTGTATTAGTCTTCACATGACTCGTTGTAAGCTACTTTGTCTATTTAGGGTTATATCATGGTGATAGGGATGTCTAATCATTACATATAAAATATAAAATGATGTAGAAATTATTTTTATGTTGATACTATTGTTAATAAGGTGTTTGTGTACAAAGGTGTTATAACACACATCTAGTAGTGTTTTAATCACAGCCTCATGGGTGCATGCAACAAGTGTTTCCTATCATGGATTTGTACTCAGACATCCCATTTCGACCACATGGATCATATTTTGTTTTGTGATTTAATAAAAATTATTAATATTATTACATTTTATATATTTAAATAATAATTGTTCTTGTATATTTTGATATAGAAAATTAGAATTTAAAATAATTCTATTTCTAGTGAGATAGACTAAAAGTATCTTCTTTCTGATTATAGGGAATGGAATTGGTTATATATTATCATATTAAATTATAATAGGCAGCATAAAATTCAGTTGAATCTGAGCTATAGGTGAACCAACAACTTATATAGACCATCATTCAATAATTTCATGATGTTGATTAAGGAAACTGAGTTAATGAGCCTAGATATTTGGATAATTTCATCCAATTTTAGAAATAGAATCCACCCATCCTTCAATGGGATTTGGGGCCTGAAAAAGTACATGTTTCGAAAAATAAAATGATTCAAATATTTTATTTCCTTAGAACACTATATGAGATAAAATTCAACACTAAAAAGATTATTCACCAGGATTTAGCATATTAATGGTGTTATTTATATATTCAGGATAATGTTGACTAGGGAATTTCATGGGATGATTTTGAATATTTATTCAATAAAAAATTTCTCCTCAAAAGTTTGAAATCACTAGGAACCTATATTTCATCAGCTTAATGGAAGAGAATTTCCCGGTGAAGGATTATGTTGTTATTTAATGAGCTTAGTTCACATTTCACTAAAGGTACCATATGTGAATCCTTGATATCATTTACTTTTGATTTAGGTCTATAATATGGAATTTTTAAAAAGAATGAAATCCATTTTATTATGAAATAAATAGAGATGGTAATTAAAGAGAATTTGAAAAAAATGTGACATCTTTTGACGTATAGTTATATGGGGTATTTTTATCACCACAAGAAATAGTGGTAATTCTAATGTTGGGAATTATTGAATTATGGAAACCCACATCCAAACTGTTTTAATATCTTATTCTCAAACTATGGGAGTAATCAAAATCCAACCTATACCTAAATGTTAAAAGGGATGTTGCAATTATAGGTCATTTCTTTATGTTAGGAAAAATTGTATGAAACTACCTAGATCATGTAACAATTATAACCCTACATAACATCTTTATTGTTATTTTCATATTACACCACATTCGGTGACGGGAATGCATCTTCTATCTCTCAAAAATATTATGATTTAATATAATATCTCACTAGAATAACTATCATAAATAGAACAAAATAAGATAATGTGAATCTAAAAACACCATGACTCCTTAGAGTGTGAAATATTAGTATGGAAACAAGGAGAAATATAATTTTAGTAAGAAATTTTATGGAGATGACTATGTGATCAGAAATGATCAATATAGCCCTTTCACAGTTTTAGGTGTCATTATTTTGAATTTTATACAACCGTGGGTTTTTTTTGATATCATTGAATCTTAGTATTTTATTGATTCTCAAGGCATTGACCATATGGGTTTTCATATTGGGATGATATCATACATTGTGAAAATGTATAGTATTCTCAGTCAATGGGAGTGTTAAGAATTTTTGGGTGTAACATTTACAATGAATATCAATGGGGAATATTGTTTTAGGACTTATCTATTCTTGAGATAGAAATATATGAATTGATCTTAGGATTGGATTGGTTTATGACATCCAAATCCATTATTAACTGTTATTCTCGTGAAGTTAATTTCATATCTTCGAATGATTTTATGAATCTATTTAAGGGATATTGGGATGAAAATTACACTAGAGTATGATCCTTATTACAAATTATTAGGATTATTTTATTAATTGGTAGTGGGAATCTTGGAATATGTCAATTAAATTGAATAGATAAATTTTCGAACCATTATTGAATAATTCCCTAATTTTTTCTATGATAATTTTATGTGTTACTAGTAGAAAGGGAAGTATAATTTATAATCAATTTTCTACAATGGGGAATTTCTATTTCAATGATTTAATATAGGATGATCTGAATTGAATTAAGTAATATTAATGCATTCATGAAAGATTAAAAATGAAATGATTTTATCTAACTTATATCATCCCCTTAGGGAGAATCAGTTATTTTTTAATGAAGGAGGATTGAACTCCTAGGCTTTGTGTGGATTATAATTATCTTAACAATGTTTCGATAAAACATTATTACCACATTCCATGAATTAATGATATTTTTGATCAATTTATGGTATCCTAGTGGTTCCCAAAAATTTAATTTCATTTAGGGCACCACCAAATTCATGATTCAAAAGACGATATTCTAAATATGTTCTTTAAAAAAATCCATTATGAATACATTGTTTTTCCCTTTGGTATTACAAATGCACAAAATATATTTATGGAACAAATTTATCAAATATTTAAAAGGAATAAAAATTCTATTTTCCATGGTTGTTTCTAATAAAATTCTATTTTATTTTATGACTAAGTCCCGAGGTGATCAATATTTTTATATTGTTTTGGGTATCATAATAGAGCATCATTTGCATGACATGTTTTCATTGTGTTTTTTTTAAAAGTAGTATGATTCCTTGGTCTTTTAAATCCTAAAAAAATATTATCTTTAGGTCTTTAAAATATTTAATCTAATATTCCTTAGAACCCACCAAATAATGGTTTTGAGATACTCAGTTTCTTTAACATAACAGTTCAATATTGATGATTTGTTTATAATTTTTCATATCATTCTTCATCAATGACATATTTGACAATGAAAATTGTTCCTTTCCATTGGAATGATAAATAACAAAAAAATTCAAGGTTCTTGGGGTTTGACTTATGTAAAAACCAATCCTTATTATTTTATTTTAGGGATAGCGGTACATGGCCTCTTGTGATTTATTTGGATATTTACTATGTTTTTATCTCTTGTAGGTAGATCATGTATTTTTTTATCACAATAGTTTTGAGTGCATGAGAATAATTACCCAAAACATGGTTTTTAATTTTAGGGAATTTTTCAAGAAATAATGTCTCTATTTTATTTTATATTTGATCATAAATTTACTATCGTAATAAATGTGAATATATTGAATTTTTTTATCATAAAGTGAATTGAATTTTAGGAAACACTGATTAGTGGTATATCTGTAGATGTTACACATAAACATGATATATTCACTAGGTGATGGTAATTCATTATTAGATTCATTAAGTAGGAATTCATGATACCAGTCATGTTATGAGGATTCAAATCACTATCAGCTAATGTCGATTATAACTAATATTTATATTGATTTTGGTACCATGATGATGTGTTAATTTTTTATTTTATTATATCGTGGTATATTTGTTTCATTAGGTCAGTGATTCTTAGACATATGATCTTGAATTCTTATCCATGAGGTTAAAACTCAAATGTGGGAGACCATTGATAGATGGATACTAGATGGGAAATCTATTCTAGGGTTTAGAGATTAGATTTAGGTTCTTCCAACCTATTATGAAAATTAAATTTGTTCAAACCACCATTTTATATAGTTTTTACAGTATTGGATATATAATAAGTATAAGGAGATGAGATAACAATTTTATTTTGTTGGAATGAAGAGAAATGTGAAATATTTTTTTAAGATGCCTCACCTGTAAGTAGGACAGTGTCGAGCACCAACGACCAGCATGTATGTTTCAATCTTCACTAACAGTAATGTATAAATTATAAAAATTGCTTTGGATTTTTTTATTGGTCTACCTATAATGGTTCATAAATACAATTCCATATCAGTGATTGTTTATTGAATCACAAATTTTTCTCATTTTATCCATATTCATGAATAAAATATATTGGAGAATTTTTCAAAACTCTACATTTATGAAATTAAAACGATTAATTTATTTCTATGTCCAATTTCTTCCTAATAGGAATCCCATATGATGATTTTGGTTTTGAATATCCTAATAAAATGCCCTTGAACTTAGTTAACTATTAACCTATAATATCATCCAAAAATATATTGAGAATAGAAGCACACATTACAAATTACAAAAGAATTATAATGGGATTACATGATGGATATTGGAATCCCATGGAAGGTTTATATACCATTAGTAGAGTTATTAATAAATAATATTTATCAAATCTTCAATTCATAAGGATAACATTGAAGCATTTTATGGTCATCCTTTTCATTCTAAAATTCTTTGGGTTAAAATTTGTGATACTTGACTTCTCAAACTATCCCTTGTGTATAAAAAAATGTAGAATATCTATTTGATCATAATGATAATAAAATGGATCATTGTCTTCAGAAATATTATTCATGTAATGCCCCGACCCCAGCTACCCAGAGTCGGTGCATTACTTCGTAACATTGGCATGATCACAAAAGATCAAGTCTCGAAAGACCGATTAGTTTAGTAGCCTTGGAAACACAAGATACATTCGCAAAAGTTACATTACATCATAAAGTGAAAAACTACAATAACACAGTCTCCATAGTCCACACTCATATCCTCTTCTCAGAATCCCTGCAGGTCATTCATAAAATACTTTTTCACATCCTGGAAAATATTAAAACAGTGAAAGGGGTGAGCTCAGATGCTCAGTAAGGATAACAATTTTGCAGAAGCTTTCATAAATAAACATATACATTTAAGGAAATGTATAACTAAAACAAAAGCCTTTTAAACTTGAACATCAACATAATATAGAAAAAGTAAAATGAGATAATGCCATTTACTTCTTCACATGGATATTCTACTGGTCGAATAATCACATGAAATATCAATAACCACTTTCATAATGAGGGAATGTATAATTCCAGACATTCTGAAACATTTTGTCAAGGCCTCGGCCAAGACGTCTAAATTGATTAAGGCCTCGGCCAAAACCATTAATCAAATTGGGAAAGGGCCTCGGCCAATTCCACGTCTAGTTGTCTCATGAGACCTACCGATGCATCGAGGAGCTATAGCGGGCTCCACCCGTCACTTATTAAGTCCAATACATTCCTCATATGAATAGGTTTAAACATATCATAAACCATAACATAATCGTATCACATAAAACATGCATAAAGTAAACATAACATTTTTACATTTCAATCACAAGATATCAATACAACACATTGATATAATAAAAATGCTTTCAAAACCATTTTCAATACCAAAATAAAAGAATGTTAAAACTTTGTATTAATTTTTCATAAAAAAATGATGGCTTGTAGAGGAATCCGAAAATCAAATAATGGTCACGGTGGCGGAGAAGTTGTTGTCGCCGCATATGTAAGGAAATAAAAACATTCCCTTTTTGTCATTTAGTAAAATTCTTCGTATAAAAAGATTCCTTTTGAATAAATGTAAAAAGTCAAAGGGGTTTATAAACTGTACAAAAGAAATTTGTGTATAAAACAAAATATGCCTCAATGAATAGAGATTGAGACGAAGTCCCTTAAAAAGATCATTTTTAAATAAAATATATCTATTATGTGTATTCACTATATGTACACATAAAGAAAGTATAAATACAATATACGACATAATAACATCACGACATAATTTGAAAGTAGGAGATTAACCCAAAGAATGGAAGTTGGGTTATGAAATTCCCTTACCTCGTGTCTAACTTGACTCAAACGTTCTTTAACCTCCTGAATAATAAACTAGAGTTAATATATACCTTATTAAGAACCATTTTCAATTTAATTATCCTTATTATATCACTTATTACAATGATATTAACATTATGTAATTATTTAAGTTAATAACGGTCGTTTTGTCGATCTTTGGTACTTGAGTCAACAATAAACTTCTTATAATTACAAGTTGTTTATGTGGTAGAATATCCATTATCTCCAGAATTATATTCATTATTTAGATGTCATATATATATTATATATCCAGTATATACATTCATTTAAAATATTACGTAACATTTAGAGGTAAGAAATGAAATGCACTGTTCATGGAGACGGTAAGCCGTACGTACGCATGAATGCTACTTTCATTTCAATTTCATATTTAATGGAACGAAATCATAATGATATAAATGTATAATATAATTCCATTATAATATAGTGTATAATACCATTTACTCCATCCTTTATACATCCCACATATGGCATTAACGATTCAAATCACTTTGAGGGGGCGGTAGTCTGCACTTCCTAAATTGAAATTATCGCGTTTTACCCATAATGGAAATCATAAAGTATTCCATAAATGAGAAATACAGAAGCATAAGTAAAACATAAACATACAATATATCATATATTAAAATAGTGACATCTTAATGGCCACCTTTGAAGGCGTTATATGAGTGTTGAACAATCATCATTTCATGAGGCAGAAATTCACCATCAACAGAAACCGTATGTTCTTTAACCATTAGATGTAGGTGTGTGTAAGTGTAGCTTGAATCCTTCTTATAACAACATCATAGTATATTTAGGATAATGGTGTTGTTACAAAAGAAATAAATAAAAAGAGTTTAGGGGGTTGGAGAAGAAAAATAAAACAAAACAACATTAGAGAAGACATTACCTCAAAATCAGGTAACTCTTTTTGATTTGAGCCAAAGGCTTCCTTGGGAAGATTTATGCCCAAAGTGAGGCTTCTAGGAGTAAGAGGGAGAAGTTGGGAGAGTATTGGGGCAGAGTTTGGCCGAGCTAAATGGCTTGAAATTGTAAATGAGGTGGGAGAGGTGGGGGCCTTTTATAAGTGGAGAGGAGGGGCACTCTTGGAAAGTAAAGAAAAGTCACTTTATTATAAAATGAGTTTCGGATTTTAGAGGTCCCACACTTATATAATTCGAGTATAAGATGATAAGGGTTCGAAATCTACTCATCCAATAGGTTTTTGACAAGTGTACGCTTTGGATTTTTCATTATCTTTCCATTTTATTTAAATCGTTAAATAATGAGGTCATCGCTGCATCATCATGATGTCATAAATAATTTAATTTATTTAATGTCTAAAAATTATAAAAAAAAATACTATGATGTATGAAATCTTTTTATATTTCTAATTAATATTTATAATCAAAATTTGGACTTGTTTAACCCCACTTAAAAACTGTTTTAGTAAAACAACTCATGTTTGTGTCAATTTAATTTTAACATTAAATAAATATATATTAATGTCATTTTCCAACCAATGTGGCTCCATGGGGTCCCCAAGTTGACCCATGGGTTGTCTTGGTCGGCCATGACTCATCCAATTGAAGTAGTACAAGTGTCATGCTCATCTCATATTATTAAAACATTATTTTTACCTTAAACTACACTAATTACCACTAATCGCGATTAAGAACTTAAAAGTTACTATTCACCAAAAATTATTTTAATCTCATTGAATCACATTTTACTTATTAAGGACAACCATGTATGTCAGATTTTTGAAAATCAAATCACAGAAGTGGTAATATTTCATTTAAACGAAAAATCAGTTATTTAACTACCACTTAGTGGTTTCACTATTCATAAAAAATTGACGTTTTTCAGAACAAGGCCAAAATTTCACCCTAAGATATAATTGATATTCCGAATTCAAAAATGATGTCTATTTTACAAAACTAAAAACATATAAGTTGCGTTAATTAATTTTAGAATTAATTCCCGCTGTTACAACAAATAGCGTGTTTTTAAGAAACAATTTATATCAAAAGATTGACAATTGTTTATGTCCAAGTTCTATGTTAAATTAATTCTAATGACCACCTTTGGATAAAATGGTAAAAATATATTCTAATTATACTTTGAAAACACTAAATAGTATAATTTATCAATATAAATTATTTTTATTAAAAAAGTTGTTTTTAAGTAATTTTCACTATTCATAAAAAAATTTGAAGTTCTCAGAAAATTACAAAAAATTCAACTTTGGATAATTTCGATATTACGAATACAAAAAGGAAGTCCATTTTGAAATATAAAATTTCTATAATTTTAAAAGGTGGTTATTACTATTCATAACGGCTACTTTGATTAGTCGCGTTGTTTTAGAACTCGAAGTTGCGTACAATGCAAGCTATTGCATTATTGAATGAGAAGCGTATCGTGGAAGCTCGAGGTGTTACATTCTCACCTCCATCAATAAATTGAGTCCTCACAATTTGAAATTTTTCTTTGAAAATAAAAGGTTGAAAAGAGAAAAGACCTTTGAGGAAAACCCACATCAGAAATAAGGTTAATAAATATATAACATTAAAAGAAAGCAAGATAAGTACAAAGGTCACCCGATATAGCCCATTATAGGATTCTATGAAAATATGGATATGGAGGAGAAACAAACCATCAAGGTATGATGGAGAGTTAAAGAAAACATGATTAGGATAATGTTTAACTATAAGAAACTCACAAACTTGTGATTCGTTAAACGGTCATTGAATCCCCCGTTGGAAAAGTTAACCGAAAACATTTTTGTTTTAAATTACCTTTTATAATGTTGAGGAATTTATTTAGGAGATTCACTAAGAACGTAAGGGAATATACATACTTGTTATGTATACTTTCATTCGTTAATAAATTTTTACCACGAACCCAACTTTTACTCCAAATGGTAACAGAACACAAAAATATTCTATTTATCCTAATTGTATAAGGTTACAAATGTTAACACATACCATTTAGATTAGTAAAATTATTTTGTAATAACCAGGGACTTCCTGTAGGCTAGTGGTAGGAAATAAAGGCCTATCACACTATGATTGTGGGTTTGATTCCTGCAGCTTTGTCCGACGTGACGGGTTATGCCCCACCCTGCAGGTTGTCCTTTTCCTAAAACTATAGTATCATAATATTCCAAAAATAATCTTCATAAATTTTTTAACCTTAAATAATACTATCCAAAGATCAACTTAATCCACTCCAACCTTTATAGTTATCCAAAATACCTCTGTCTAGACTTTCTCTAAAAGGTCTCTTAATTCCAAAATCAATTTATCAGATTCCACAAACAAAGTAAAGTTTCTCTTATTGTCACATACTAAAAATATAATTAACTTCATCATATTAAAACCTTACTAAAATCAACAAGTATTGCAGTACAAACCTTATATATATATCACATTATTCTAATAACCAGAATATAATCCATGAGTCCAAAAGCACCAATACATTAGTTATTCTGCTTCAACTGTAGTAACAGCTTAAGATTGTCCTTGATCCTTTGGCCTTTTCTGAGGTAAGTTTCCCTGACGCTTAGGACATTCATTTGCATAATGACCCATTTCTCTACAATTGTAGCATTCAACATTGATAGCCTCTTTCTTTCCCTTGCAATCACGAGCCTGGTGACCCTTTTCTCCACATTTATAACAAACTCCCATTCATTTTAGGCAAGTACCAGGGTGATTCTTCCCACTATTATCACATAATGGAAAATCCTTCTTTCCCTTTTTCCCTTTATCTGTCTCTTGTTCCACCGTTCTCTTCTTCTCTTGCTTTACATTGTTATCATAAGACTTAGAGAATTCCTTTTCTGTCTTGAAAGCACACGAGACAATATCTTCTTATGATGAGAAGGATTGTGATACTAAAGCTCGACGGAGAAATGGTTTTAACCCATCTATGAAATGATCAATCTTACTCCTTGGGTTACGTATATAATCTGCAGCATACCTCTCTAACCTTGTAAAGTTGGCCTCATACTTTGCGACATTCTCATCCTCCTTCTGCCTCAGACTCGGAAATTGCCTTTCCATATCAGCTCGATGGTCATGAGGAAAGTATTTTTCTAGGAATAGATCTTTGAACTCTCTCCATTCCATACTTGATACTTCTTCATCTTCCTTTGTGTTCTGAATCAATGGCCACCAATGATCGGCATCTCCAGTGAGGCGTTAAACTGCCATGATAACCTTCTCCCTTTCGCTACTCCCCAAGGCGTGGAATATTTTCTCTAAGGAATTTATCCATTTCTGAGCTACTAATGGATTTTTACCCCCATTAAATGTTGGCGGTTGTTGCCTCATGAAGCGGTATAACATTGATCCTCCATGTTGTGGGTCACGGTGCTCCATACGAGTAAGGTTATTATTCATAACCTGAGTGAGTTGTCCCAGTATGGTAATAAGTTGATCACTACCAGTTGTATCTCCAGATCCACAATAATTATCTTGAGCAGGAGGGCAATCCCTACACGGAGTTCGTGCATTGATACAGTTTCCATTCCATCCACTAGGCACCATTTCTAAACAATGGCATAAACTAGATTAGTTTATGAATCAAAATACATAATTCCATACTTGTAAAATACTTAACATAAATTGAACTATTTATGGATATAATCCATAACCATAAAAAGGTTTTATTTGAGGAAGTATATACTCATAACCGTTCATAGTGGTTTGTAATGAAAATGGGAATTATCCAAAGCATATCCCCCGGGAGTGTCGTAACCAAGAGTGCAGCAAGGCCCGTTGTCGTGCACCAGTTCCCGTTCGAGTCTAGCTCAAAGCGGTGTTTTCTGGTTTTACCCCTAGATACATCTGTGCCAGAGCCGCCTCTACCTGCTCGTATCCAGACAGGGATGTATTACTCAGAAAACTCAAAAAATATCTACAATACCAAAATTTTAGGAAGTTCTTATATACTATTCCTCAAAGTTCATCTTAGGTCTACGTGCTCTAATAAGAGTTTGTCTAAATCTAGCTTCCAAGGTTTGTACTAAACTTCCTTTGATACCAACTGTAAAGCCCCGACCCCAGCTACCCAGATTCAGTGCATTACTTCGTAACATTGGCATGATCACAAAAGATCAAGTCTCGAAAGACCGATTAGTTTAGTAGCCTTGGAAACACTAGATACATTCGCAAACGTTACATTACATCATAAAGTGAAAAAATACAATAACACAGTCTCCATAGTCCACACTCATATCCTCTTCTCACAATCCCTGCAGGTCATTCATAAAATACTTCTTCACATCCTGGAAAATATTAAAACATTGAAATGGGTGAGCTCAGATGCTCAGTAAGGATAACAATATTGTGGAAGCTTTCATAAATAAACAAAAAAATTTAAGGCAATGTATAACTAAAACAAAATCCTTTTAAACATGAACATCAACATAATATGGAAAAAGTAAAATGAGATAATGCCATTCACTTCTTCAGATGGATATTCTAATGGTCGAATAATCACATGAAATATCAATAACCACTTTCATAATGAGGGAATGTATAATTCCAGACATTCTGAAACATTTTTTCAAGTCCTCGGCCAAGACGTCTAAAATGATTAAGGCCTCGGACAAAACCATAAATCAAATTGGGAAAGGGCCTCGGCCAATTCCACGTCTAGTTGTCTCATGAGACCTACTGATTCATCGAGGAGCTATTGCGGGCTCCACCCATCACTTATTAAGTCCAATACATTCCTCATATGAATAGGTTTAAACATATCATAAACCATAACATAATCGTATCACATAAAACATGCATAAAGGAAACATAACATTTCCACATTTCAATCACAAGATATCAATACAACACATTGATATAATAAAAATGCTTTCAAAACCATTTTCAATACCAAAATAAAATAAAGTTAAAACATTGTATTTATTTTTCATCAAAAAAAATGATGGCTTGTAGAGGAAGCCAAAAATCAAATAATGGTCACAGCGGCGGAGAAGTCGTTGTCGCCGCATATGTACGGAAATAAAAACATTCCCTTTTTGTCATTTAGTAAAACGCTTCGTATAAAAAGATTCCTTTTGAATAAATGTAAAAAGTCAAAGGGGTTTATACACTGTACAAAAGAAATTTGTGTATAAAACAAAATACGCCTCAATGAATGGAGATTGAGACGAAGTCCCTTAAAAAGATCATTTTTAAATAAAATATACCTATTATGTGTATTCACTATATGTACACATAAGGAAAGTATAAGTACAATATATGACATAATAACATCATGACATAATTTGAAAGTAGGAGATTAACACAAAGAATGGAAGTTGGGTTATGAAATTCCCTTACCTGATGTCTGACTTGACTCAACCGTTCTTTAACCTCCTGAATAATAAACTATAGTTAATATATACCTTATTAAGAACCATTTTCAATTTCATTATCCTTATTATATCACTTATTACAATGATATGAACATTGTGTAATTATTTAAGTTAATA
This sequence comes from Viscum album, assembly GCA_963277665.1. Taxonomy (NCBI): domain Eukaryota; kingdom Viridiplantae; phylum Streptophyta; class Magnoliopsida; order Santalales; family Viscaceae; genus Viscum; species Viscum album. Next base: position 1,046,649,440 of record OY728141.1, on the reverse strand, counting down.
ACGGTCGTTTTGTCGATCTTTGGTACTTGAGTCAACAATAAACTTCTTATAATTACAAGATGTTTATGTGGTAGAATATCCATTATCTATAGAATTATATTCATGATTTAGATTTCATATATATTTTATATATCCAGTATATACATTCATTTATAATATTACGTAACATTTAGAGGTAAGAAATGAAATGCACCGTTCATGGAGACGGTAAGCCGTACGTACGCATGAACACTACTTTCATTTCAATTTCATATTTAATGGAACGAAATCATAATGATATAAATGTATAATATAATTCCAGTATAATATAGTGTATAATACCATTTACTCCATCCTTTATACATCCCACATATGGCATTATAGATTCAAATCACTTTGAGGGGGCGGTAGTCCGCACTTCCTAAAATGAAATTATCGTGTTTTACCCATAATGGAAATCATAAAGTATGAAATAAATGAGAAATACAGAAGCATAAGTAAAACATAAACATATTATATATCATATATAAAAATAGTTACATCTTAATGGCCACCTTTGAAAGTGTTATATGAGTGTTGAACAATCATCGTTTCGTGAGGCAGAAATTCGCCATCCACAGAAACTGTATGTTCTTTTACCATTAGATGTAGGTGTGTGTAAGTGTAGCTCGAATAATTCTTATAAAAACATCCTAGTATATTGAGGATACTGGTGTTTTTACAAAAGAAATGAATAAAAAGAGTTTAGGGGGTTGGAGAAGAAAAATAAAACAAAACAACATTAGAGAAGATATTACCTCAAAATCGGGTAACTCTTTTTGATTTGAGCCAAAGGCCTCCTTGGGAAGCGTTGTGCCCAAAGTGAGGCTTCTATGAGTAAGAGGGGGAAGTTGGGAGAGTATTTGGGCAGATTTTGGCCGATCCAAATGGCTTGAAAGTGTAAATGAGGTGGGAGCGGTGGGGGCCTTTTATAAGTGGAGAGGAGGGGCACTCTTGGAATGTAAAGAAAAGTCACTTTATTATAAAATGAGTTTCGGATTTTAGAGGTCCCACACTTATATAATTCGAGGATAAGATGATAAGGGTTCGAACTATACTCATCCAATAGGTTTTTGACAATTTTATGCTTTGGATTTTACATTATCTTTCCATTTTATTTAAATCGTAAAATAATGAGGTCATCGTTGCATCATCATGATGTCATCAATAATTTAATTTATCTAATGTCTAAAAATTATAAAAAAAATACTATGATGTAGGAAATCTTTTTATCTTTCTAATGAATATTTATAATCAAAATTTAGACTTGTGTAACCCCACTTAAAAACTATTTTAGTAAAACAACTCATGTTTGTGTCAATTTAATTTTAACATTAAATAAATATATATTAATGTCATTTTCCAACATAAGTGGCTCCATGGGGTCCCCAAGTTGACCCATGGGTTGTCGTGGTCTGCCATGACTCATACAATAGATGTAGGACAAGTTTCAAGCTCATCTCATATTATTAAAAAATTATTTTTACCTTAAACTACACTAATTACCTCTAATCGCGATTTAGAACTTAAAAGTTACTATTCACCAAAAATTATTTTAATCTCATTGAACCACATTTTACTTCTTAATGACAACCATGTATGTCGGATTTTAGAAAATAAAATCATAGAAGTGGTAATATTTCATTTAAACGAAAAATCATTTATTTAACTTCCACTTAGTGGTTTCACTATTCATCAAAAATTGAAGTTTTTCAGAACAAGGCCAAAATTTCACCCTAAGCAATAATTGATATTCCCAATTCAAAAATGATGTCTATTTTACAAAATTCCAATCATATAATATGCATTAATTAATTTTATAATTAATTCCCGCTGTTACAACAAATAGCGTGTTTTTAAGAAACAATTTATATCAAAATATTGGCAATTGTTTATGTCCAATTTCAATGTTAAATTAATTCTAATGACCACCTTTGGATAAAATAATAAAAATATATTCTAATTATACTTTAAAACCACTAAATAGTATAATTTATCAATATAAATTATTTTGATTCAAAAAGTTGTTTTTAACTAATTTTCACTATTCATAAAAAAATTTGAAGTTCTCAGAAAATTACAAAAAATTCAACTTTGGATAATTTCGATATTACGAATACAAAAATGAAGTCCATTTTGAAATATAAAATTTCTATAATTTTAAAAAGTGGTTATTACTATTCATAATGGCTACTTTGATTAGTCGCGGTGTTTTAGAACTCGAAGTTGCGTACAATGCAAGCTATTGCATTATTGAATGAGAAGCGTATCGTGGAAGCTCGGGGTGTTACAATGCATATCACCATCGATGAAATTTTTCATTTGAGTTATCTTTTCATGTTTTCTTGAAAATATCTCGCAAGATTGGGAAATCCCATTTTCTAAAGAATGGAATGATTTTACCAAGTTACATTGTCACTTGTTAGATATTTGACTGGGTGGGTGATATGGAATATCATTATAATTACCACAAATTTTCATTTACATTCATATGGTGTTTTCTATATCTCAATTGAAGAAGTACGAGCCTAATATTTACCACTTCATCCATTTGGCCTATGTCGAAACTAAATTGTATTTTATACTGATTCATGTTATAATATTGATTATTGATAATAAATATATTCTATTTCATGGAAAATTAATTAGTTTAGTATGGTCTTTATGGAAACATTGTCATATTCTGTAGGAGGCATACGACCTTGAAAAGAAAATGTCAGATAAGTGGTCAGATATATTCAACAAAAACATTGGTATTCAACTTTTTAGGATGGAATGAACATTGATTGGGAGAATATAAAACCCACTATTTTATGTATATTATAATTTTTATGTACTTTATGATTTAATAATTATATGATTTAGTTTCATGAGTTTCAGTGGTGTTAAGGGGGTATGGGGATAGTTGTTGTGGTTTTGGTAAGGTTATGTCATGGATCATGGGGTTTTAGTGTAACCATTATATATCTATGGTGTAGGGGTTTGTATTGATACATAGGGTCCTAGTAGTGCGATTTCAATGATAATACCTATTTTGACATGGATACACTCTTGATTACTGTTATGGTGTAGCATGGCCAGTCAATGTCTGCTAGAATAGGGTTGTAGTTTAGGACTGTTAGGTGATGTAGTGTGGATGTGATAGCATGTCATTGTATAGTAAGGGGTAAAATTTAGTTTATCTACAATTATGGGTACCCCTACAACATAATTTTTCGTACCTTCCATAGTGCCACCATAGATATTTGGAATCTAAACCATGGAATGTGTTGTGGTTATCAGAGGCATTGGTCAGGTAGCCCTAACAAATATCTATTGGATAATGTGTCATGATATGGGTAGTCTGCAATTTTTTTTGTGGTTCTGACATCATGGTTTGATAAGTTATTTCATATTTATATAGGTTGGGAAATGGTGTATTTTCATTTAGTAATATTATTTTATATTTTAATTGGGATTAGATCCTCGAAACACACATTAATCTTATAATAATCATTATTTTTAAACACTTCCCCCCTAGAATCTTTTAGTTACTACCTTCTACCCAAAAGTGAAATTTAGGTGAATGAAAGTGTGTTGTAGATCTGAAACAATTAGTATGTGTTTTTTCATCATTTTTTTATAGAATCATCTCTTCTTCACTCTATTAGATCCATAAAAATAGTTCATTGTGGACATATCTATGTTTTACATTATTAATCATGTTAAGATCATATTTTATATATATATATATATGGGAAAATGTGGTGATAATGAATAGAAAATATCTATGTATCGTTCTTTATATTCAACATCCTGTAATATGTTGTTGTTTCTCTCCCATATCCACCATTAAAGAAGGTTAAGGCTCAGTTTTGTTAAATCGTTCTACATTATTTTTTTGGGGTTACGTGGTTTAATTTTTGAATGAAAACCAATTTTCATTATTATTTGAAAATTTGACATAACGTATGTCCTTTTTAAAAAACCATTTCAATAAATTTAAAAAGATATTTTCTAAAATTATGCTTTCTTTTTTGTGTAATCAATGTGTTTAATGAATTTTTTCTAAAGAACTAAGGGTTTATTGTGAAATTTTTTGGTATGGAATTTATCATACATGGTTGGTGTGAGTATATTTCTCAAACATGACCCCATGTAAAGGGTATTCATAATTTGGTAACCTTGATATCGGTCACCTTCTTGGGAATTTTTGGATCTAAGAGAAAACACTCATGATTATGTAACCATCACATAGAATGGATGGTTGGGTGTGTTTCTGGAAACATTGATGGTGTGTAACAAATAGTGAATAATTGTGTTATGAATTTGATAATTATTTTTCATGGAAAATTTTTATGGTATTTACATAAATAATTTTAACTTCATAATAAAAAAACAAAATTTATTATTTTCCTAGTGGCGTGCATTAGGAAGTATCTATATAATCAATAAAATGTTGGTACTCACCCCTTACAAGGGAACTTTGGTATGTTTTCAGATGTTATCTAATAATAAATAAGAAACAGAATTGTATTTTACTTCTCCGTTGATACACATTGACACTATGGATATTCACGGTGGAGTTGGAGGATGGAGAAAGTATTGAATTAAAGTATGAGGATACAACATTGGTGAATTTGGATCATGTCATCTTTCATTCATTTTCAATTTTTATCTATTACTATTTATAATCTAATATTTTTGCCTGACATGGGTTTTATTAGTTTCTCAGGCATCTTATAGTTTCATTGTACGTTCATCTTGGTATTTCTAATTGATTTTTTCCTAAAAGGAAAATCATTCCTTAATAATATTTTTATCCCAAGGTAATTTTTTATATCCTTGATGACTTTGGTATGTCACAAATTGTCAATAGAACAACATATCTACACATCAAAGTTATTGTGTATGGGATGTCAGTGAATACAACCTTACAATCAAAACCTATTCAAACAATTTTTGATACTTGTTGCTACAAATACTTATTTCAGTGGAAGAAGATGCATGAATTGTGTATTTTTAAATATCCTTTCGGGTAGATGTCATTAGGGTAACTAAGAGATTCTATTAGACACCAATGTTTTCTCTCCCAAATCTCTATTGGGATTTTCGAGCCTCCCTAATAAAATAAATAGAAAAAACATTATTGAGCTAAGTAGGTGGAATATATTTATGAGAGTATAAAAGAGAACTTGAGAAGGAAATATACAACACACTAATGTAAACATTCCACACCACAAAGGTGGTATTGAGGAAGAAAGGGATAATTTATCATTATAAATATTTTGTGGTTACCATGGTGTTGTCCAAACACTACATCCTAGGATGTGGAATAAGGATAATTTTAATCATATAAAAAATTCGCTAATATCGTAAGAGGATATACTATGTACTAAATTTTCAGTGCACAAAAGAATGAAGATTTGATCATTCTTGAGATGTTGGAGCGTTAATAATTTAGCTTATCTATTGTCATATAAACATTCGGTATAATGTAATCTTCTAATCAGATGCCCAAAATATCACACCTTGGATTACTAATACACAATGACATTATTATCAATTAGATAAACATAATTGAGTATTCATAATACATTGTATGAATTATATTATAAATGATATTTAATATATTTTTTATTATCTATGATATCTTATTTATAATATTTAATATTTAATGTAACCACTAAGTATGATAATTAATCTTATATTTCAACAAAATATTATCATTTTCATGTCATAAATAAAAACCATATAATGTTTATTCAATGTTTTATGGTTTATGGACAATATATATGATACAAAAAAATAATGGGAGGGTAAAAACAAAAATAATATTATCTTGAATGTTTTGAACATATATGTGTATGCATTCAAAAAATCATCGATGATTATTAAAGGATAATTCAATATATTTTGTGTTATAATAAACTATAATATGGTGCATGATTTTTTAAAATTATCACTCCAAAAGATGTAAATATAAATTGTAGAAGGTATCAATTTGTGATATAAATGTTTAGGCGATTAATCATTACAAAAATATAGATATTTGATTAGAAAAGTAACACCATTTCATAACCCATTGTCTCTCCTACTCAAAATCTATCATAAACCAGTACCTTTATAATTCGAAACTCCTCCATAAAATATTCTTTTGTAATGTAAGAAAATATTTGATCTCCTGGAATGATTATTTTGCTCTCTCCTAAGAATATTCATATCCTCTCTCCCCCTCATTTCCATAAAAGTTTACACAAAATTCTATTTCCCAAAAAAATTATTCTCTAAATAAAACCCACACAAACTTTATAAACCATATTCTAATTCTATTTACCTATATATCTAACATTTCACCATAGTGCATCTAAAGCATCAAAACTCTCATACACATCTATAACCTCTCCATTATTACACTTAGTCTAAAATTCTCCTCCAAAATCATAAAATATTATTAAAATCAAAAAACCTCATCAAACTAAGCACACACTCAAATAAAATACACCAATATGAACAAAAATAATTTCTATCATCATGGATCATTACTTGTTGGAATAAAATAAAAAAATCTCTCATCTAAGAAAACATGTGAACCCAAAATTAGTAAAATCACCATTTCCATCATATACCTCTTCATGTCCACATTCTAAATCATCTATTCTAACACATTCCTAATCCTATCATAAATCCCTATACCGCCATGTTATGTTTATTCTTTTTGATTTCCTTTCTAAATACATGAGACTAGAAAAATATTGTTTAAACCCCTAATAATAAATGAAATAGTTTACATCGTAGAGATATGGTTGAAAGGAATGGAAGCTGATGTATTGCGGGCCCTTGGGGGAATGAATTAGATAATATAATTTTGGTCATTTAGAAAGCTTTCAAATAATTAAAATAATAATTATTTTCTATATAGAAGCTTGGAGTTGAGTTCAAAACCATCATAATGGGCTAAAAGTACATAAATATGATTATTGATATGTTTACAGAATTTGTTGGAATTTATAGTGCTATGTTTGTTAACACACTGATCTATTGATAGTTAGAGATTTAGATGAATCGAGTTCATAGGAAGGATATATGGATCTTCACTGTTTTATATCCAAAAGTATGAAATAATTCTATAAAGATAAAGGGTTATTACCTCAAGAATGATCATTTATGGAATATAAATTGGGTCATTACCAATGAATAAATAGAAAAAGCTTATTCATAGGGATCCATGAGCAATTTGAACAAGCTCATTTTATAATAAATTTATGGACTATAGAAGATGAACATTTCCCATCAGTTTAAAATATATATTGAATGTAAGTGGAAGAAAAAAATAAAATAACAAGGGTGATAACTTTATTAACCATTGAGAATAGAATATTGATTTTTATGTTATACCCCATCCACATAAATCTCTAGAAAATTGAGAATTACATAATTTATAATTAGAAAAAATACTTTTTATAAAATATAGAGACCCAAATATTTGGGTCAATTGGGATTTCAATTGATTCAACAGCTCATGTGGGAGAGGATAGCTTTTCATGGGTCATCTCTAAGGAAAAATAACAACTAAATTGCTCCTCTATAACCCTTGTTTAGCCATCAAACTGATCCATCCACTTGATGAATTGTAATATGAATATTTGGAATTAAATTTCTTTTTATCGTCACTACACTATGTAAGAATTATAATTCTATTGGACTATAATTTGAGAAACCATCCATACCACAACCAATTTTATTCCTAGTTCTACACATATTTTAACCCTACCAGGACACCCTAACCATCTTCATTCCCACTAATGGTTTTGAACCTTCTGACCCATTTGAATTATGTATCCAAAGGATTCCTACCTATAATTTCATAGAGAGCCCATTTGAATCATCTCTAAGATGAGAACCTATATAAGATGTTTATAATTCTCATAATGATACTACTACACATCTCAAGATCGAACTTGATACTAAAATTAAGATAATGGTGGATATTTATGATATGCCAATAAAGGTTCCCTTTCTAGACCATGGGATCTAAAAATAACCTCCATCTCAATCTAGCAATTCTATCAAATATTAACATAGGAAAAATTTGAATAAAATCACTACCAATACACAAATAATATAACATCATATAGTGATAATCACAATAATTACCTGCACTTATCATATTTAGAGAAAATCCCTTAATGTGGCCACCCACTCCACCCGAGCAAGACCCAAGAGCTACAGCCCCTCTCCCTTTCCACGCATGTTCATATAATACAGTGGGGTTCCAATAATGAAATATATCATTTTGATCCACTTGTTAAAAAAACATTAATCAAGGGATATCATGAACATATTGTTCATGAGAATAGCTATCACACTAAGCTGTATTTAGAGATCCTTCACCCCTATTATATATTTTTTGTTTATAACTTTTTATATTTTATCATTTATTTTTTTACCATGTACTTTTAAATTTTATTTTTCTCTCCCTTAGGTTCACTAACTATCATACAAGGAAAATATTTTGAGCCTTCACACTCAACATGACTTAAGTATGTGACTTTGAATATTTTACATGTATCACTCACTAAAATATATATTTTTTTTAAAATAAGATTCATCCAAGGATAAATTAATAATCGTTATATTTTTTAGAGAATACTGACAAAAAATTAAATTTTTATTTCAAAGCACTTTTGTGGAAAAAGTGGGAAACCAGATTGACATGAAAAAAATAAATAACAACCATGCCTAGATGGTCCAAGATCATCTAAACAAAATAAAATAAAATTCAATAGTAAGGAAAAAACCCACCCAAGTAGAGAAACAATACGATCAATGTCCATTTTCCCATCGTTGATCAGCAAGCTATCCTGTGCAAGAATACACTGGCCTAGTACCGATGGAAATAACCATACCCTCTGAAAACATCCAATTCCAAATAGCGATGAGAAGGAGAACACTCCCATATCTAAACCTTATCTTGGGAAGTCCCATGAAAATAAACAGAATTAATTATATCTTTTATCAAGGCCACAATTCTATAAGAGAACTCACAAATTTGAACTCCACCCCAACTAAATACTAAGTTACCTAGATCAAGGCCACAATATCACAAGAGAACTCATAAATTCAAAATCCACAACGACATTGAAAAGGGAACACATCCAAATTTCCTAGGTTCATCAGAAACAGAAAAAATAATCAATTCTACTTCAACCAGCAGCACCACCCTTGCAACTTCATTACGTTAATTAAACTATCGACAACTCAATAGGCAAGAGAATCAAGAGTCACAAACCAAAAATCTAAAAAACCAAAACCCAAATTTCTAGCCAGCCATTACCAGAACACACTTCAAAGCCAAACAACCTTGGTGAATTATAAATGCCGAAGAACCAGTCACCCAACCAGTAGAAAAAAGTTATGTAATACACGAGTACATCATAAGACCATATTAAAGCCAAAAAAAATTGGTGCCTTCGCTGAACTTGGAAACATAATCAATTCAGGAATAGATTTCATTAAATTTGAAAGCCGGATAAGTTTTGGTAATTTATTATATATAAATAAGTGATGATTATTGATTTCACATTTATTTGTTAGTTATTATTTCTTTATTTTAAAATTATTGTATAAATTATTCATATTAAGAATATTTATTTCTAGAAAATATATTTTAATATATTATTCATGTGATATTTTCCATGAATTATCGGACTAATTCTAAATTAGTATTCTTAATAGGAACTTGAATCTTTTTGGGTTATTCCCCCATGTACCCTCATTATATATAGTTATTTAAGATTTTTATCCCTACCCAAATATTCATATCTATATCATTGAAACATTTTGATTTCAACCCACATTGAAATGAATTAGTCAATTAAGTGAATTGTTTTCCTAACATTTCATGAAGATAACAAATATATCTTTTCATTTGCCTACTCATAGATACATTGGATTTATTTTTAGGATTCCACAATAATAGTAAAATTTCACCTAAAACCCTTACATTTGAGAATGATTTTTTTATTTTTTTATTTGAACTATAAGATGGTGTTTTTAATCCCCTATGACAATAAAATTATTGTGATAAATGAGAAAATGCAGTTAATAACTCATGTTTTACAAGAAAATGGTATACAAAAATATTTATGTTGATAATAATATTGATTCAGTTTTATCTCAAGAATATAGGGAAATTTGAGAAAATTGAATACCATGTATTGACCAATGACTTGAAAACATCCATATTATTTCACTAATAGTCAATAATATGGCCAGTATAATATTGTTGGTAGTAATATAGTACTGGAGTACTAATCTTATTCAAAATTCTCCTTGGTACATTAGATTATGATAATCTAAAATTCCATTCATACTTTACATGTAATTTATCTATGTTTGTTCCTTAGTTTTATCTCTACTTGAAGTGTTTTTGAAGTAAATATAATTTAGTTTTAATTCTATAAATATTATTTGAAATTTTACAATATCTATGAAAGATATCTAAATGAGTAATTCTCTACATGAAGAAATGAATATTTGTGAATTCAGGTATATCAATCCACTATGTGAAGTATTTTTTTCAATATATCATATATGTCACAAAATCTCATCTGTATAAGTCACATGCATTTATGAGATTTTCCATGATGATCGATCATCTATAAAAATTATTTAACTGCCGTAATATCCTACATGAATTGGATACATGATGAAATCGGCTTTTCGGCTCCAAACAACTACATCATATTTGAATTTGTGAGTAAAATTCCCCCAAAATCAAATATCATTTTTAAATCACATTTGGTTATATAGAAAATTTGATACATGATTGAAATATACAATCTAATGAATTATTGGATCAAATTATGCATGTTAATTAAAATAATAAATTCACCAATATAATGATCTAAAGTCATCTACATCATTCTAAAATCTTTATTTATATACAAAAAAGAACATGAATGATATTTTAATGCTACTATAATTTATTAAAATTATGGATTTCTATTTTATGGTAAAAATAATTATAATAAGTGTCATGTAACAAGGAAGGAAACTAGTGTAGGAAAAGTTTAATTATCATTACTATTTCTATGTTATTTCATTGAAAATGAAGTGTAACTGTAACACCCCAAGATTTCATAGTGTGTTATTTCTTCAAAATAATTCAATAACTTGCACTACATGCAACACTGAGTTCAATTGCACCATGACTTACCAAAAAAAAGCCATTAAAAGAGGTCATGAATAGTAGTAACTAAATTTTAAACTTTATATAATCCTTATAATTTTAGAATCCATATTATGAGTTTCTTAGTCATAATGCAAGAACAGATTCATTTTCAGTATTGCACTTTAATCAACTTTTGATAGTGAAACCTTTTTAAATACAATATTTTAAACTTTTTGACTAAATGGAGACATCAAAAAATTTAAAATGAAACATCCCAAGCTTCCACGGTACGCTTTCCTTTGAATAAAATAGTAGCGTGTGTTGTACGCAACTTCGAGTTCTAACACACCGTAACCAATCAAACTAGCTGTTATGAATAGTAATACCTACCTTTTGAAGTTATATATATTTTAAAATGGACTTCATTTTTGGATTCGGAATATCAAATTTAGCCTAAGGTGAAATTTTGGTACTTTTCGGATAACTTTCATATTTTGATGAATAGTGAAAATTACTAAATTTTAATTAAAAACAACTTTTTTAATCAAAATAATTAATAGAAATAAATTATGAATTTGAGTGGTTTTAAAGTATATTTAGAATATATTTTTACTATTTAATATAATGTTGGTCATTGTACATAATTTTACAATTAAACCAAACATAAACAAGTGTCAATCTTTTGATAGTTATTACCTCTTAAAAACACGCTTTTTTTTTGACAGCGGGAATTAATTTTAAATTAATTTCTGCCACTTCTGTGTTTTGAATTTAGAAAAATGGATTATATATTTGGAATCAGGATGTCCAAATTGTGTAAATAGGTAACTTTTATTTTTAGACATTTTGAATAATTACTGTGGTAAATATTTTATTTACCATAGTTAAGGGTAAATCCGGTAAATAAGGGTTAAAAAATAATATTATAATAATAACAAATTAACCTAAAACGTGTCCTAACCTTATTGGTGGACACATAACCGACCATGAGCATCCTTGGGTCAATTTGGGGACCCCTTGGATCCACTTGTATGTGGTAGGGACACTTTATATTAATAAAGTTAAAATAATAATAAAAATGGCATAAGCTTACATCTTTTAGAAGAACAATTTTTACATAGGGTTATACATGTTGGATTTTAGATTATAAATATTCATTAGAAAGCTAAACAGATTTCCTACATAATGATATTTTATTTATAATTTTTAGACATCAAATAATTTAAATTATTAATGACACAATAATGATACAATGTTTACCTCATTAATAAATCATTTAAATAAATAAGATTATAATGATTAAAATATTATCTAAAACCTGTCCAATTCATATTGGTTGATGTTATTTAGAATATGAGTCATCTTATATTAGACCTCAATGATTTTTGGACCATTATAAACCGAATATAATTATATTATAAAGTAATACTTTCACTCTTTCCTAAAGAGCCCCTCTTCTCCCTTATAAAAGAAGACCACTTCTACTCATTCCTCACACCTCTCAAGCCACTTGGCCCGTCCAAACTCTGCCCAAATAAGCTCCCCACATCCCTCTCATCCTCCTTGAAGCTTCCCCTTAGGCAGAAAGCATTTCAAGAAGTCCTTTGGTTCCAACCAAAGTGAGTTACCTAAATTAAAGGTAATGATTTCTCTTAAATTATTTTCATTTATTTTGCTTCTCCAACCCCCAAACTCTTTTTATTTCCTTTCTTTTGTAACAACAGAAGTATCCTAAATATACTAGGATGTTGTTATAAGAAGGATTCAAACTACACATACACACAACTCCATCTACTGGATGATGAACATAATGTTTCTGTGGATGGAAAACTAACGCCTCACAAAACGATGATTGTTCAAATACATCATACCGCCTCTCATGGTGGACATTATGATGGCACTATAATTAAATATGATATTAATGATATATATTTTATATATAAGATTCTGTAATTCCATTTTATTTCATACCATTATTCGTTTCATGTTGTATATACATACGATAATTTCATTTGAGGAAGTGCGGACTACCGCCCCCTTAAAATGATATGACTCGTTCATACCACACATGGAACGTATAAAGGATGGTGTTAATGAACTTAAGTAACATATATAAAATATTATATTATACTGGAATAGTAATATACCTATGTATCATTTGGATTAAATTCTTTTAAAATAAAAATTAAATGGAAGTAGCGTTCGTGCGTACGTACGGACTACCGTCTCCACGAACGCGGTGAGATCCATCCTCCATCGTATCCATTCAAGTCTTATTCTCATTTTAGGGTTAAAAATAATGTTAATATCATTCTGATTATGAATAAGATATAATCTATCCATTACAAACATGTCTTACGTAACCAAACATTTAAGAAGAACGAATCGATTATCATCCGAAACGACGATAATACTAAGATATTATTAATAAAGCAATGTTAAAAGAACATATATGATATCATATTAATGTATATGATTCTTGTATAATTTAATAACAATTATTTCACTATTATACAGGAGGTTAACCTACCCCAACCAAGGAAATGTACAAGGTAAGGGATTTTTCTTATCTCACATTCAATTCCGTGAGATTTCCATTATTCGCCACTAAATTATTGAAAGTGGTGTATTGTGTACTGGCATTTGATATATATTATAATATTCATGTTATTCTGTAAATAATTTGGTGGTTATTAACTTTTGGCGATACGACTCAGTTGATTAACGTGGTAAGGGGTTTTCATCTCACTCCTTATTCCCGTGAGATTCATGCCATATTGCCACCATTACCTTTTGTGTGGTGTATGTACTGCCCATAATTATATTATTTGTGTAATACACTCTAATTTATGTGTACTTACATATTCATTGTATGATACCTCTTTCATGGGTTGTATGTTTCATAAGTTACCAAACTGGTAAGGGTTATTTCACAATCTCTTCATTATCCGAGGTTGTTTATACGTAATAATCTATTGGGATCTTGTTATCATCCACATCCATGTTTCTTCAAAATGTATTTCAAAACATTTTTAATATTTAAAAGAATATGGGTTAATGTCATTTATACCCTTGTTTGACTTTTTATAAGAGGTTTATAAGGGAATCTTTCCGTTGTTTTCCAAACAAGGTGCTTTTTAACCTTTTGGACAGAATTAAGATAAGAATGTTTTTTTAACTTATACGGCGGGTGCGGTTATTTTCCGCCATTATAAAATCGTCAAAGCTTCCCTTAAAAGCTTATAAGATTATTTTCAAAGAAAATGTTTGATTTTATATGGATCTTAAATGATTTCAAAATAAAAGGAGATATTTCTTTAAAAAGAATTTTGATTTCATCTATGTCAACATCCTTTGATGGGTTTTAAGATTATTTGAAGTTGATTTATTATGATACAAAACTTCTATATTGTTTTGAAGGTTTTGTGATATGTTTGACTGTGGATGTGCTATTTTTATACCATTCATAGTTTATGGTGAAAGTATTGACATTTCGTATGCTAGTTCCAATAAGAATGTTTATGTTATATTTCAATCTTTACTTCATATGAATGTGTTGGACAAGTATGTTCCAGGTTGGGGATTGGTTAAAGTAAGCCCTCCAGGTTGGGGACTGGTAAAAGTAAGCCCTCCAGGTTAGGGACTGGTAAAAGTAAGCCCAACGGGTTGGTGTCCGGTTATTAGAGGCACTCCGGGTTAGTGGCCGGTTATTAGAGGCACTCCGGGTTGGTGTCCGGTTATTAGAGGCACTCCGGGTTGGTGTCCAGTTATTAGAGGCACTCCGGGTTGGGTTCCGGTTATAGTTAGCCCCAAGGTCTTGGGACGAGGCCTTGAAAAGTAATTAAAGTTTACCATTATGCATTCCAACATTATGAATGTGGTTATTGATTTTGCATGTGATTATTCGATTAGTAGAATATCCATGTGAATAAGTAAATGGCATTATCTAATTTTATTTATGCCATACTATGTTAAAAGTTCAAGTTTAAAAGGCTTTTGTTTTAGTTATACATTGCCTTAAATGTTTATTCTTATTTATGAAAGTTTCCGCTATATTGTTATCCTTACTGGGCATTTGAGATCACCCCTTTTCTATGTTTTATTTTTCCCAGGAAGTGAAGAAGTAAATTATGAATGACCTGCAGGGATATTATGAGGGGATTATAGTGTGGACTGTGGAAACATTATGTTGTTGTAGTAGTTTTTCGTTTTATGATGTAATGTAAAACTTATGAATATATCTAGTGTTTCCAAGGCTACTAAACCAATCGTTCTTTCGAGATTTGATCTTTCTTGTGATCATGCCAATGTTATGTAATAATGCACCGACTCTAGGCAACTAGGGTCGGGGTGTTACAGTAACTGATCTCTTATTTTATATATCATGTTCTATTAATTGTGTTAAGAATATTTTCATTCATTTTAAGGAATTTATACAACATTATCACTCAAGGATAAGATATTATTCACATAGAAGAAGAGAAGAATCTAAAAATTATATAATAATTTATTTCTTTTTTGAGGATTTTGTAAGATGAATTGTTTTTCATGAAAATGAAGAAGAAACATTGTGATCTCAATCTATAGTTCATAATTCATTTTTTGATGTTATTTTGGAAGACTCTCATTTAGATACATTCAATTTCCTATAATATCTACTAAATATTTCTTCCTTCTAAATTTTTTATCTTAAAACCATGTGTTGACAATTTATACTCTTTATTTTCACATACTCGTTATAAAAGGTTACCTGTAGAATAACTTAAATCATGTAGGTTGAAAATCATTAATAGGTTTTAGTTTAAAGATATTGTTCTATTGTAAATGATTTATAATGCTTTCACTGAGTCATATAGTCCTTGGTAAAAGGACATCTAGTCCCTCGAAAAAATACTCATCCATTGAGAATCATTAAAGTCAAGGAGAAGAGTGTTGTTTTAAAAGACTAGGCGACTTATGTTCAATGAAATACTAAAAATATATAGAAATATTAATTTTCAATATTATTTTATTATCAACTTGTACTTATGAAAAAAAAGTAATTAGTCTTTCATTACAGAAAAAGGGTGGTTGTTTAAGGGAAGAAACATTCAGGAACTCAATTCACACCCCCCCCCTCTTAAGTCTTGTCAAAATATCTGGAAAACTATTTGTACTATTGATTAGTGAATGATGAGTTCTATACTAGGAAATGGTGAATTTTATTTTTCTATTTTCAAATGGTTATAATGACTAATAATATTTAAGGTGTTTTAATTGTATGAGATCCCTATTTTAATGGATATATTAAGGGACACTAGAAGTAGTGTATGATCATTTATTTATAGAACAACGTTTTAATGGTTTATATCAAATCCATTATCCGTTTTTAAATATCAAAAACTCATCTAGAAACAAGGTACATTGATTATAAATATAGATATTATATATATACTAAATAAATGAATGTTATAATCAATGGAATTGGTCTATATGAGTTTAACATAATATCTATATGTGAAACATCCAATGAATTTTTTAAAATTATCTTAGTGTCTTATGAATGTATATGTAATGTGATATACCTTAGATATAATACAACCAATATAATTTTTGACAACTTAATAATTATGGATTGTGGATTAATCACCCATTTAAATGAAAGACTTAAATGTACAGTAATCAATGTTTCCATATTAAGAGCACATATTGTATATTCAAATAAAGCATTGAATGCTCCTAATAATATTACAACATAGATGTAGTGGTATTTTAGTTTCTATAAGATAATATATAGATTCAATAATTTTAAAATATATGGTAATCTTGAAACACATATGATTTACATAGAATAGGTGGAAGGTAATATAAGTCCCTAGACTTAAACCTTACTTAATCTTGAGTTATTACAAGATTACACATTGAGGATCTTTTCAGATTTAGAGTTTTAGAGAATTAGATCATGAAACTTGCATTACATTTCACATTTAAAAAAAGTGGTTACATAAAAGACAGTATTCATTCTTCCCATCAACAGAAACATATTTAAAATAAAACATGGATTCTTTCTTGACACATCCTTCACACTATCATCACATCATGTACCTTTCCCTTGACCTGTGGAAAACATTTCAAAAACTTGGGATGAGCATAAAAAGCTCAGTAAGGGATATAAAAATATGGAAAGGAAACATGAGTACATGTATACATAAGAATGAAATTAGACTTTACCCATAAAACATAAGCACATTAACATACCTCATAATATCATGAATAAATCATAGAAATCATATGACATAAAGGTAACTTGAGGCATTCATAACATTCTTACATAGGGAGTAACCATCTTGGTTACTTTTGGAATACCCATCACAGTATATTCCCTAAATCTCTTTGGAGAAACCTTAACGTTTCACTCCTTCGCGTTACCCAATGCATTGGAGAGCTATATCGGGATCACCCGCCCTTAGTTTGTCACGGAACCACCCGTTCTTCATAACAATGCCCAAGAACCATAACATAATCGTATCACATAAAACATGCTTAAAGGAAACTTAACATTTCCACATTTCAATCACAAGATATCAATAAAACACATTGATATGAAAAACCTTATGAAAACCATTTTCAATACCAAAATAAAATAAAGGTAAAACATGGTATATATTTTTCTTTTAAAAAGAAGGTATGGCTTGTAGAGGAATTTAAAACTCAAATAATGGTCACGGCGATAGAGAAGTCATTGTCGCCGCATACGTATGACAAAAACATTCCCTTTTTTCGTTTTTTAAAATGCTTCATATAAAAATATTCCTTTTGGATAAACATAAAATTCAAAGGGGTTTATACACCGTATAAAAGAAAGTTGTGTATAAAACAAAATATGCCTCAATGAAAGGAGATTGAGACGAATTCCCTTACAAAGACGATATCCTTGGTTTAAGGATAAATCAATTACATTATTATGTGTGACAAATGAATACACCAAATATAAGTGGATATTAAGTGTAAAACAATCAGAAGATATTCACACATATTCATAGAACGACATATTCAAGGACTACATTTTTATCCCAAAGAATCAAATTTGGGATAAGAAGTTCCCTTGCAAAAATTTGACAGCCTAACGGCGTTACTACAAAATTCAGAAAATGAGTTGATGAGAGATAAAATGGGTATCTCATCACATGGAAATAAAATTTAAATCAATATGGATATAGAAGGACATATCCCAACATAATAGTATGTGAATTAAAAGACATAACAAAAGAAGTCTTTTAAAAAGAGGAGGGTGAAAGGTTCCCTTACCGACATGGTTATCATTCGAAACATACGCCCCGTGAAAGAAGGATAATACAAAATTGATGTAAATACTCATAAATGAAATTATATTACAAAATGAGTAAAATAATGGGCAGTACATACACCACTCAAAGGAAATTGTGTCAAATGTAGCATAAATCTCACGGGAATAAAAGTGAGATGAAAAATCCCTTACGAAAACTCGGCAGCCTAATGGTGCCACTTAAAACTTCCAAAAATGGATTGATGAGATCAAATAGGGTATCTCATCAACTTTATAATAAAATTTAAATCAAGAGGAATATAAAAGAACACTCCCATAATAAAAAATAGGAGCTTATGAGAAGTGACATAAAGGAGAGTACTTAAAGAGAAAGAGAGAGGTTAGATCTCTTACGAAAATTCGGCAGTCTAACGGTGCTACTCAAAACATCCAAAATGAATTGATGAGAGAGAATAGGGTATCTCATCATATGAACATAAAAATTACATTAGGAGTAATATAAAATAACATCCCAATCACAAGAAAGATGATCTTAGAAGGAATGACATAAAAGAGTGTACTTAAAAAGAAAGAGAGGAGTAGGATCCCTTACCTCATGTCCAACTTGTCTTGTTCGTTTCTTTATATTCCTGAATAATAAAGTTTTGTCAATTAATAATTGCCTAAGTACCTCCTTTAGATATTATTATTTAGTTCATATCACATATTATAATGTTATAATAATTTCTTAATAATGTTAGTTCATATCGGACGTTTTTTCTGATGTTTGGTACATGAGTCAAAAATGAACTTGCTTGAAAAAAGATTGCACATGTAGTTATAAGTAAATAATTTCCAGAATAGTATTAATGATTAAAATATCATATATATCCAGTAAATATTCATTTTATACTATTCCATATCATTTGGAGATAAAAAAACGAAAAGCACCGTTCTTGGAGACGGTAGGCTGTATGTACGCATGAACGCTACTTTCATTTTTTTGTCATATTAATGGAATTAAAACAAAATGAGAGAGAGATATATATGTTATAATTACATAATTATATCAATAATTTAGATGTAATATATTACATATATATCCATTATATATATGTACTTATAATATTACATAACATTTTGAGATAAGAAATGAAATGTACCGTTCATGGTGACGGTAAGCCGTACGTACACATGAACGCTACTTCCATTTCTATTTAATATTTAATGGAATTAAAACATAATGATAGATAATAATATTTTAATTACTGTATGGTATCATATATAATATCATTAAATATATCCTTTAAATGTACCACATATGGTATTAACGAATCAAATCACTTTGAGGGGCGGTAGTCTTCACTTCCTTAAATGAAGATATCGCGTTTACCCATAATGGAAACCATAAAGGTACTCCATAAATGAAAAATACAGAAGCATAAGTAAAACATAAACATATTAAATATCATATATAAATATAGTGTCATCTTAATGGCCACCTTTTAAGGTGTTAGAAGAATGTTGAACAATCATCGTTTCGGGAGGCAGAAATTCGCCATCCACGGAAACAGTATGCTCTTTAACCATTAGATGTTGGTGTCTGTGAGTGTAGCTACAATACTTCTTATAACAACATCCTAGTATATTGAAGATACTCGATTTGTAACAAAATAAATGAATAAACAGAGTTTAGGGGGTCGGAGAAGAAAATTAAAACAAAAGGACACAAGTGAAGACTTTACCTTAAAATCGGGTAACTCCCTTTGGTTTGAGCTCAAAGGCTTCCTTAGGAAGACTTATGCCCAAAGTGAGGATTCAAGGAGTAAGAGAGGTAATTGGAGAGACAAAATTGGTAGGTTTTGGCCGAGCCAAAGGCTTTGGGAGTGTGGGTAATTAGGTAGAGGTGGGGGCCTTTTATAAGAGGAGAGGGGGGCACTCTAGTAAAGTTACAAAATGTTACATTATTTTCAAAAGAGTTTCGGATTTTAAAGGTCCCACATTGATTTATTTCTAGGATAAGTTGATAAGGGTTCTAAATCCACTCATCCAATAGTTTTTAGTCATGTGTAGTTCTTAGATATTACATTATCTTTCCATTTTATTTAAATCATTAAATAATGTGGTCATCGCTGCATCATCATGATGTCATAAATAATTTAATTTATTTAATGTATAAAAATTATAAAAAAATACTATGATGTAGTAAATCTTTTTAGCTTTTAAATGAATATTTATAGTAAAAAATATGACTTGTATAAACTCATGTAAAAATTGTTTTAGTAAAACATCTCATGTTTGTGTCATTTTTACTTTATCATTAAATAAAAAGATATTTATGTCATTTCCCAACCAAAGTGGCTCCATGCGGTCCCCAAGTTGACCCATGGATTTTCATGGTCGGCCATGACACATCCAATGAGGGTAGAACATGTTTCTAGGTCATTTAAGTTTATTAAAACATTATTCTTCCCATTAACTACACTAATTACCTCTAATCACGATTAAAAACATAATAAGTTACTATTCACCAAAAAATTATTTTTATCCCATTGAACCACATTTTACTTCTTAATGACAACCATTTATGTCATATTTTTTAAATTCAAAATACAATGATGTAAAAATTTCATTTAAATGGAAATATCAATTTTTATAAGTACCACTTAGTGGTTTCACTATTCATCAAAAATTGAAGTTTTTCAGAAAAATCCCAAAACTTCACCCTAAGATATATTTGAAATTCCGAATTAAAAAATGAAGTCTATTTTACAAAATTAAAACAATATAAGTCAAATTAATTATTTTAATAATTAATTCCCGCTGTCAGAGCAAATAGTGTATTTTTATGAAACAATAAGTATCAAAAGAATGACACTAGTTTATGTCTGATTTCAAAGTGAAATTAATTCCAATGACCAATATTGTATTTAATGGTAAAAATATATTCTAATTTTACTTTAAAACCAATTCAAAAGATAATCTAATTATATAAATAAATTAGATTAAAAATAGGTTTTGAATTAAAATACAACATTTTACTCTATTCAGTAAAAAAATGAACTTTATCGGAAAGATACCAAAAATTTACACAAAGTAAATTTTGATGTCCCAATTCTTAAGAAGAGTTTTATTTGGTCCAATATAACTTATAAGAGTGAACAAAACTATATTTAATGACGGTTCTCCATCAAAAGGCGATAAGTGAACCTTTAGTGAAAACTAGGGCATATACGCCTAAAATTGAATTCTTTCTGTATTTTAAGCCTTTATCTTTTATTGGATAAATGTAAAAACATTTAAAGACATATATAATCATATTATAGTTATTTATATCCATTCCTGCAAATACAACGGCTACATGTTAACTACCATTTAAAATAATATTATTTTATTATAAGAGTGCAACGTAAGATTCCCAAGAAACTCATTGTTGCGTGTTGTGTACGCCATCGAGCATAGCTTACCCTTTAAAGTCATATTAATATTTTATTCACAAATATGGATAAATATGAAAATGTCATATTATTTATTTACTTGGGGTGTTATGTCCTTCTCCCCTTTTGGGAATTGCGTCCTCCAAATTTTTAAAATTGAGCTTGGAAACATCCATGAAAGTCCCACATCGAAAAAAGAGTTGGTAAAACAATCACTTTAAAATAAAGAAAGATAAGTATAAAGGTCACCCGAGTTAACCCATACTAGGATTCCAAGTATGAAAATATAGACATGGAGGAGAAAACATAGGGTCATGTTCTGATGGAGAGTGATAGAAAACATTTTTAGGAGAAAGTTAACCACAAGAAAATCACAAACTTGTTATGGGTTAAACGGTATTCGATTCCCCAGTAGGAAAAGTTAATAGACAACATTTTTTTTAGTTAATTTTTATTGAGGAATTTGTTCATAAGTAAACGTAATCACATATCATGTTGACATTCAAATTTTACTAGATTCCTTAATCAAACTCATATTTTTTCCAAAAGACGAGTATTTAGGAATACTTGTTCTCATTAAGAGTACTATAATAAACCTCTAGAGAATAACCTAATCCACCAAAGAGAACTATATACTTCCCATGTCTTTAGACTTTAACCAAAACCAAAACCAAAAAGGTTAGTACAATATCAGATAATCCAGAAAAGGATAACCCTTTATTAAAAGAAATTCTATTCTTAATCTCCAAAATTTGTCCAACAAAACCCAAAGTTCAAGGAGGACCATTCTATAATCAATTTGTCCAAAAAAAATTTCAAAGTAAAACAAACTAAGATTGAAACCCAAATATTTGAGGGATTTAGTCACATATTCATCCAAGTTAAATCGTAACATTTATCTCCAAACAACATCAGTTGCGCTTAAAGTCTCGTATTGAAAAGTAATTAACCTAATCACATATCCTCCATGATTGGTTAATCATTTTCATAAATAACCCAAAATCAACTTACTCTTAATTCATAAAATCATATAACTAAAAAGAATCAGTCAAACTAACCAGGGAATTCACGTAGTCCAGTGGTAGGCGATAAATACCAGTCGCACTTTGGTTGTGGGTTCGATTCCTACAGCTTTGTCCGACACGACGGGTTGTCACACGGTCTGCGTGTTGTCCTTTTTCCAAAACAATATAATTCTTAAAACATCCCCCAAAACGAGATAAAATCTTCAAAAATGATCATAACATATTTTAACCTCAAGTTTATCTCATTCCATTCATTTTCCATCATATCATAGAGTAACCCATAATTACCTAAAAAGTAAGGATCATATAAACCCTAATGGTTACCTTAATAATTATTACCTAAATTTCCACATCGACTTGGCCATCTCGTACATGATTCATTAGAGGACTCACCAAGGTTGAAGTGGTTGATCATGACTCCTTGATAGTTGGTTTAGAACAACCATGAGATTACTCATTGAATCCCACATCACATCCAGTCTCTTACTCAGAGAACCACCACAGATTCCTTCAAACCCATTGTCACTCTGGTGACTGCTAGATCCAGCCAATTACTAAAACCAAAAAGGTCAGTGTGAGTATATCAGCATAAACATCATGTACTAATGAGGAAGATAAACACTAAGATATACTTACTCATTCATTTTATCTAATACTAGGACTCTTTCTGAAACCCTAACCATTATGGTAATGTCACTTGTGCTTAGAGAATACCCTAACCTCTAAACTTAGCTAAACCGACATCGGATACCATCTATAAGGCCCCACCCTTAAACCTTACTTAATATTGAGTAATTACAAGATTACACATTGAGGATCTTTTCAGGTTTAGAGTTTTAAAGAATTAGATCATGAAACTTGCATTACATTCCACATTTAAACAAAGTGGTTACATAAAAGACAGTATTCATTCTTCCCATCAACGGAATCATATTTAATATAAAACATGGATTCTTTCATGACACATCCTTGACACTATCATCACAAAATGTACCTTTCCCTTGACCTGTGAAAAACATTTCAAAAACTTGGGATGAGCATAAAAAGCTCAGTAAGGGATATAAAAATATGGAAAGGAAACATGAGTACATGAATACATAAGAATGAAATCATACTTTACCCATAATACATAAGCAATTTAACATACCTCATGAAATCATGAATAAATCATAGAAATCATATAACATAAAGGTAACTTGAGGCATTCATAACATTTTTATGTAGGGATTAACCCTCTTGGTTACGTTTGGAATACCCATCACAGTATATTCCCTAAATCTCTTCGGAGAAACCTTAACATTTCACTCCTTCACGTTACCCAATGAATTGGAGAGCTATATCGGGCTCACCCGCCCATATTTTATCACGGAACCACCTGTTCTTCATAACAATGCCCAAGAACCATAACATAATCGTATCACATAAAACATGCGTAAAGGAAACATAACATTTCCACATTTCAATCACAAGATATCAAAAAAACACATTAATATAAAAAACCTTATGAAAACCATTTTCTATACCAAAATAAAATAAAGGTAAAACATGGTATTTATTTTTCTTTTAAAAAGAAGGTATGGCTTGTAGGGGAATCCGAAACTCAAATAATAGTCACGGCGGTGGAGAAGTCATTGCCGCCGCATACGTATGACAAAAACATTCCCTTTTGTCGTTTTGTAAAACGGTTCGTATAAAAACATTCCTTTTGGATAAACGTAAAAGTAAAAGGGTTTTATAAACCATATAAAAGAAAGTTGTGTATGAAACAAAATATTCCTCAATGAAAGGAGATTGAGACGAATTCCCTTACAATAACGGTATCCTTGGTTTAAGGATAAATTAGTTACATAATTATGTGTGACAAACGAATACACCAAATATAAGTGGATATTAAGTGTAAAACAATCAGAGGATATTCACACATATTCATAGAACGACATATTCAAGGACTACATTTTTATCCCGAAGAATC
This sequence comes from Viscum album, assembly GCA_963277665.1. Taxonomy (NCBI): domain Eukaryota; kingdom Viridiplantae; phylum Streptophyta; class Magnoliopsida; order Santalales; family Viscaceae; genus Viscum; species Viscum album. The sequence goes on along the minus strand of OY728141.1, from coordinate 1,046,624,569 downwards.
AAATTTGGGATAAGATGTTCTCTTGCAAAAATTTGACAGCCTAACGGGGTTACTACAAAATTCAGAAAATGAGCTGATGAGAGATAAAAAGGGTATCTCATCACATGGACATAAAATTTAAATCAATAAAAATATAGAAGGACATATCCCAACATAATAGTATGTGCATTAAAAGACATAACAAAATAATTCTTTTAAAAAGAGGAGGGTGAAAGGTTCCCTTACCGACATGGGTATCTTTCGAAACACATGCCCCGTGAAAGAAGGACAATACAAAATTGATGTAAATACTCAAAAATAAAATTATATTACACAATGAGTAATATAATGGGCAGTACATACACCACTCAAAGGAAATTGTGGAAAATGATGCATAAATCTCACAGGAATAAAAGTGAGATGAAAAATCCCTTACGAAAACTCGGCAGCCTAACGGCGCCACTTAAAACATCCAAAAATGGATTGATGAGACCAAATAGGGTATCTCATCACATTAAAAAAATGTACAGCAAGAGTAATATAAAAGAACACCCCCCATCATAAAAAATATGTGCTTAAGAGAAGTGACATAAAGGAGAGTACTTAAAGAGAAAGAGAGAGGTTAGATCTCTTACGAAAATTTGGCAGCCTAACGACGCCACTCAAAACTTCCAAAATGAATTGATGAGAGAGAATAGGGTCTCTCAACATATGAACATAAAAATTACAGTAAGAGTAATATAAAATAACATCCCAATAACAAGAAATATGAGCTTATAAGGAATGACATAAAAGAGTGTCCTTAAAAAGAAAGAGAGGAGTATGATCCCTTACCTCAAGTCCAACTTGTCTTGTTCGTTTCTTTATATTCCTGAATAATATACTTTGTTCAACTAATAATTTCCTATGTAACTCCTTTAGAGATTATTATTTAGTTCATATCACATATTATAATGTTATAATAATTGTTTAATAATGTTAGTTCATATCAGACGTTTTTGTCGATGTTTGGTACATGAGTCAAAAATGAACTTGTTTGAAAAAAGATTTCCCATGTAGTTATAAGTAAATAATTTCCAGAATAGTATTAATGATTAAAATATCATATATATCCAGTAAATATTTATTTTATACTATTCCATATCATTTGGAGATAAAAAATGAAAAGCACCGTTCATGGAGACGGTAGGCCGTACGTACGCATGAACGCTACTTTCATTTTTTTGTCATATTAATGGAATTAAAACAAAATGAGAGAGAATATATATATGTTATAATTCCAGAATTATATCAATAATTTATATGTAATATATTACATATATATCCATTATATATATGTACTTATAATATTACATAACATTTTGAGATAAGAAATGAAATGTACCGTTCATGGAGACGGTAAGCCGTACGTACGCATGAACGCTACTTCCATTTCTATTTCATATTTAATGGAATTAAAACATAATGATAGATAATAGTATCTTAATTAAAGTATATTATCATATATAATATCATTAAATATATCCTTTATACGAACCACATATGGTATTAACGAATCAAATCACTTTGAGGGGGCGGTAGTCCGCACTTTCTTAAATAAAGATATAACGTTTACCCATAATGGAAACCATAAAGGTACGCCATAAATGAAAAATACTGAAGCTTAAGTAAAACACAAACATATTAAATATCATATATAAATATATTGTCATCTTAATGGCTACCTTTGAAGGTGTTAGAATAATGTTGAACAATCATCGTTTCGGGAGGCAGAAATTCGCCATCCACGGAAACAGTATGTTCTTTAACCATTAGATGTAGGTTTGTGTAAGTGTAGCTCGAATCCTTCTTATAACATAATCCTAGTATATTTACGATACTGTATTTGTTACAAAATAAATTAATAAACAGAGTTTAGGGGGTTGGAGAAGCAAAATAAAGCAAAAGGACACAAGTGAAGCCATTACCTTAAAATTGGGTAACTCCCTTTGGTTTGAGCTCAAAGGATTCCTTGGGAATACTTCTACCCAATGTGAGGGTTCAAGGAGTAAGAGAGGGAAGTGGAGAGACAAAATGGGCAGTGGTTGGCCGAGCCAAAGGCTTTGAGAGTGTGGGTAAGGAGGTAGAGGTGGGAGCCTTTTATAAGAGGAGAGGAGGGGCACTCTTGTAAAGTTACAAAATGTTACTTTATTTTCAAAAGTGTTTCGGATTTTAAAGGTCCCACAGTGATTTATTTAGAGGGTAAGGTAATAAGGGTTCGAAATCCACTCATCCAATAGGTTTTGGACATGTCTAGGTCTTAGATATTACATTATCTTTCCATTTTATTTAAATCGTTAAATAATGAGGTCATTGCTGCATCATCATGATGTCATAAATAATTGAATTTATTTAATGTCTAAAAATTATATAAAAAAAATACTATGATGTATGAAATCTTTTTATAGTTCCAATGACTATTTATAGTCAAAAATATAACTTGTATAACCCCATGTAAAAATTTTTTTAGTAAAACATCTCATGTTTGTGTCATTTTTACTTTATCATTAAATAAAAAGATATTTATGTCATTTCCCAACCAAAGTGGATCCATGGGGTCCCCAAGTTGACCCATGGATTTTCTTGGTCAGCCATGACACATCCAATTAGGGTAGGACATTTATCTAGGTCATTTCATTTTATTAAAACATTATCCTTCCCATAAACTACACTAATTACCTCTAATCACGATTAAAAACGTAATAAGTTACTATTTACCAAAAAATTATTTTTATCCCATTGAACCACATTTTACTTCTTAATGACAACCATGTATGTCGGATTTTTGAAATTCATAACACAAAGATGATAAAATTTTATTTAAATGGAAAAATCAGTTTTTATAAGTACCACTTAGTGGTTTCACTATTCATCAAAAATTGAAGTTTTTCAGAAAAATCCCAAAAAATCACCCTAAGATGTATTTGATATTCCGAATTCAAAAATTAAGTCTACTTTACAAAATTCTAAACATATAAGTCACATTAATTATTTTAATAATTAATTCCCGCTGTCAGAGCAAATAGCGTGTTTTTATGAAACAATAAGTATCAAAAGATTGACACTAGTTTAAGTCTGATATCCATGTGAAATTAATTTCAGCGACCACTATTGGATTTAATGGTAAAAATATATTCTAATTTCGCTTCAAAACCAATTCAAAAGATAATCTAATCATATAAATAAATTATATTAAAAAGAGGTTTGGAATTAAAATACAACATTTTACATTATTCAATAAAAAAATGAACTTTATCGAAAAGTTACCAAAAATTTACACAAAGTAAATTTTGATGTCCCAATTATTAAGAAGAGTTTTATTTGGTCCAATATAATGTATAAGAGCGAAAAAACTATATTTAATGACGGTTCGCCATCAAAAGGTGATAAGTGATTCTTTAGTGAAAACTAGGGCATATAAGCCTAAAATTGAATTCTTTCTGTATTTTAAGCCTTTATCTTTTATTGGATAAATGTAAAAACATTTAAAGACATATATAATCATATTTTAGTTATTTCTATCCATTCCCGCCAATACAACGGCTACATGTTAACTACCATTTAAAATAATATTATTTTATTATTAGAGTGCAACATAAGATTCACAAGAAACTCGTTGTTGCGTGTTGGGTACGCCATCGAACATAGCGTCCCCTTTAAAGTCTATAAATATTTTATTCACAAATATGGATAAATATGAAAATGTTGTATTATTTATTTACCTGGGTTGTTATAGGTAAAGACCAATAGAAAGGGTTATTTTAGAAGGAAATGTTAATTTAAATATAGAATCTTAAAAAGATAACAAGATGTGTAAATAAATTCAATTGGTTGAGTAATTTGATGAATATAATTCAAAAATTTATTATTTAAACATTTATATTTCTCATATTTATATGAAATTAATAATGTTTCATAATATTAGATGAGATTTTAATTAATTCTTCATCAATTATGATAATTATAATTAAAAATAAAAATATGTAACATGTTTTGAATGAACAAATATTGTACATATCAGGCTATATTTTCTACTGCTAAAAGATAACAAAAATTTAGTGAAAATTTTTTTACCATGATTGTTGGTTACTAGATGAATGAAAACAAATCCATGATAGAAACATGGGGCTGTTTTGAAGAAACATAGAAGTTACATATTCAAAATCAAAAGCTAAAAAAACTAATCATAAGGCCAATATTTATTTTAGGCCTATTTCTAATAAGTTATATAAATATTATTCTTCTAATCATGAAGATGAATCTAAAAGTGGAAATTCTTTTTTATGAAGAAATAAAATATTATTTAACAATTCTGGAAACAATGTAAGAATAATTGAAAATCAAAAGTAAATTTATTCAAAATTTTAGAATTAAGAAGACAAAACTTCTTAAATGATATCTAAACAAGAATGTTTTATTTCATCTTGTGTTTTACATGGAAATAATTTTGGATAATTACAAAATTATGTTTATGATTTCAAATATGATGACTATTTTCACTAATGGTTAAACTAATTTTATAAAATCATTGTAAATAATAAAAATATTATTAATAATTTTTAATATGAATTAAAATTAAAAAAAATTGTTTAAAAAAATTCATTGTTCATAGATTCATGAAAACTAATTTCTTAAAATAATTGTTTTTTAATTATGATGAGTTAGGAAATTATGATAAAAATTGTGGTTTTAAAACCCAAAATTTCTTGAAGTTAATGTTGAATTTATTTCAAAAAACAATATTTCAAAAGTGAGTGTCATAGTTTTGTTATACCATAAACAGATTTGGGTTTCTAAATCATTTGTAGCAAAAACTGTCGGGTGCAAGAAAATATGAATACCAAAACATTTCCCTGTTTGACTTGACATTGTATGAAAATAGGTCTAAGAATATAAATGTTAAATAATAGGTTTATAATGTATTTTAAAGGAATGTGATAAGTGATTTATATCATTTAAAATATATTAAAAAACATTGTGGATTATATATCACATTTCATAACAATTCTAATTAAATCATTATGGGAGTTGCATCAATTGGTAATCCAAGATTAGTTCTCATAAATATAGTCCTTTATGAGGAATGATTAAATTATAACCTTATCATTATTCATCAAATTTGTGATGAATGTAATTATTTATTAGTTTCAAATAATGTATGTTTGGTTTTTAGTTATAATACACTTAAATTTAAGGCACCTGGGACAGATAATACACTAGATCTTAATTCTTTGACAAGAAAAAAATTGATCTATTTCATTGCTAAAATATATGAATCATGTAAATGAAAAATTATATTTTGAAATATTAATTTATATTCTTTGAGAAACTTTTCAAAATGTAATTTAGTTTTAGATTTACCTTAACTTATATTGAATAAGAATGAGTTATGTGATTCATTCCAAATGGGAAAGCGACACAATTATTCTTTTCTAAAACTTAATGTGGTTGTTCTGACTATTCCCATACAACTAATTAATGTGGCTATTTTTTTTTATCATATATAGTTTCATGTGAGAGAGGGAAATATTTTTTTATGTATTTGTTGATTATTTCTCAATATATAATTGTGTATTCTTTAGATTTTTTAAGAGTGAAAACTATTTTGTTATATTATTTTTTTCTAGATTGATCAAAAAGGGAAAGATTCCAAAAAAAATTCATTAGGAAAAGAGAATGGATGAAATTTTTAAAACCATTAGATTTATTTGTATTCTTCAAAACATGGTATCAAATATATATTTTTGGTTCCAAAGACACCTAAAAATAGTGTTAATGATAGAATAAATAGAAAATTGCAATAAATCACATAAAAACATTTATGTGAATATAACCTACAAAATAATTTTCTGGCTAAAGATATGAATAAAAAATGTTATGTCACAAAAACAGTTATAATTATACATATTTTGACGGAAATTATATATGATATATGGAAAATTATAAATCCAAAATATAGATACATTAATGTATTTTTTAAAAGGTTTAAATTATGAAAACCAATTAAAATCATTAAAAATATAATCTAATATGTGATAAAGGAATATGCATAGGATTTTACACACCTTATAAGGAATATAGTTTAATAAATAAAAGGTAAACTATTTTTATATAATCAACTCATGTGATATTTAATGAAAGTGATCCTTTTGATCACAGAATGTCACAAATATATGGACTATTTGATTCCTTTTAAAACTGGAGATATGAACATATCTTTTATAGTAAAAAGGATATTTGTTTGGAGTTTTATATACAAGAACCAAATCCTAAAATGTAGGATACCATTGAACAAAACAATTTATTACCTGGATATCATAAAACCCTCAATATCCATCCCATAGACACAATTATAGTATTCTTGTTAGGAGGGATTACAACAATGAGTGTATGAGTCCTTAGAGTGTATTTTTCTTTTCTATCTCAACTATAACATATGTCTATAGAAGATGACTTAGTACATGAGAGTTGGTTATTAGAAATTCAATAAGAAATAATAATGTTTAGGATGAACATGGTTTGGGAATTATTTTATTGGGCATATGACAATCCTATTATTGGAAAAAAGGGTATTGATTAATAAATAAGATGATAATGGTGTGATCACTATAAGTAATGATAGACTGGTATATATGAGATATAATCAAGAAAAGTGTGTGTATTATGATGAGACCTTTCCATATGTAGTTATATTATTATCCATTAGGATTATCCTTTGGTATGAATCCCATTTGATTTTTGAATTATTTAATATGAATGTAAAAGATAATTTTATAAATGTTTTTCTTATAGAGGAAGTCTATGTTTAACAACCATGATATTTTTGAAATCTCCATTTTCTAAATTTAGTTTTTAAACATAGAAAATTCATTTATGGAATTAAAAATGAAACTAGATATTGGTATTAATATTTAGGTTATTCTTATTTATCAAATGTTTTTTAAGTAGGTAAGTAATATCATACTTTATTTATTAAACATCATCTTCTTATATTTTTTTAAATCAAATATATGTGGTTGAGGTGATTATTGGTTAAAAAAATAAAAAAAAATGTGTAATTATTTTTTGAAACTAAAGATAAATGTGTTTAAAATGATCATGTTGGGTGAGTTAAATTATTTTATCAGATATAAAAAATTTTAAAATGACATTTCAAATATATTGAATCAATTAATGTACATAATTGAGTCACATAAAATATTTAGATTCAAAAGTCGTAATGTACATAAAACTACTATGAGCTGTAACGAAAACATTAACTTGAATAAAGGCTGTAAACCGGTTGAAAACATAGTTTATAGACAAATAAATGAGTTTTTATTATAGATAACTACTGTTAGAACAATTAAAAAATTTTGGTTTACAATTCTGATAGATTGTAAAAAAATACAAAGGAATCTCATTTAAATCTACAAAATAGATTATAAGTGATTTTAAAGGAACACTTTCTATTTCGTTAATTTTTTAAAAACATATATTTTTATTTAATTAAATACTTAGATTCCAATTTTGTGGTTTCATAATTTATAACAAATTAACTTATCTAACCAACCATTTCTGGGAGGATCCCTATTATGCTAGTCCATTAATAAATTTCACTCTATTATATTACGTACTACTTAAGAAGAAATTATTGTTACTAGTAGTTTTTATGACTATAAATTGTGGATTAAAGACAACTTGATGGATTGTGGATTTAATCATAATAATGTATTAATTAAATTTGATAAAAATAGTAACATTATTATTTATAATAATCCAATAAATAATTTTGATAACAATTTACATATATTTTATATATCATTTCTTGAGTGATAATCTTCTAATATGTAATGTTACTCTTGATTTTATCTCTATTAAGAATTGGATTGTAGATATTTTTCTAAGAACCTTTCATAGGGAAATTGTAATCGTATCAAAAGATAAATGTGTTTGTTCAAATTTAAATAAATTTTAATTTAAATTATGTAATTGTAATTAATTTATGATTTGTATGTCATATCTATATGAATTATTTATAAATATTTAATTCATCAATATTTTTTAAATTATAAGTTTAATTTATATGATTTAAAGGATCCTAATTATAATTTTATTTTATTTTACATATTTATTACTTATAATAAATCCAAGAACCCAATTGGGTATTTAATCATTTTTAAAGTATATTATGTGAACTAACTCTTATTCAGAACACAACCCTTTCTTCATTCTCATATGTATTGTCTTCCTGGAGATGAAAAATATCCCGGAGTGTCTCTATAATCTATCGAACATGAACCTACCTCATCTTCTATGGAAGATTAGAATTGTCTTGATGAAGTAAAGTCATGTTATTTTAGGAAGTGATAAGGTGTTGGGTCTCGATGTCTACTCACCCGGAAATCCATCTTTATGGACTGGATGAAGAAAAAAGACATGTTACAGAGAAATGTAATCTTTTTTGAAGTATTTCATTATTATTTTTTAAAAAATAGCCTAAATATATATTTCTGTATGATATAAATGGGTTTTTTAATAATCATGACTTCTAATTTAATCATTCAAAGGACATAGTTTTTTCTAATATGAAATAAAAGGCAATAATTATTTTTTATGTCAAAATGGGTGATATGTTCAATTGTCTCCTTAAGGGGGTGTATAATTTTTGTTAGATCTTATTTTTTATATGTTTTATCATATTATTTCATGTTTTTTTACTAACTATAATTTTGAGAAGAATCGTGTGAATGATTTTTTGCTGAGTGGAATGTGTTTTTTATGTTTGAACACATTGGAATAGATTAGATAGCTAACGAGATAGAGAATTTTTTATTATAATGAATTTATTTTTTACATTCTAATAATTAACCGTGAATTTATTTTTCCAATTAATATGATGTGATTTACTAATAAATATTGAAAAGGAAATGGTATTATCAAATACTATCCTTATGGTGGGTTGATTTCCCTAATTATGAAAAAGAATGAAATGGGTCTTATTAAAGTATATATCATGATGTTTCACAAAATTAACACTATGTATATTATTTTACTAAATAATTTTGGTTATTTTTTATAATCTACTTAAAATTATTTGACTCTTGTAGGATTGAAAGGTGTAGAGTAGGGTGATCCATCCCAAACCTCACTATATAGTGAGGAATTGCTTGCTGAGATGGTTTCTTCTAGGGAAGTGTATGAGTCATTATCATCCATACCTGAGTCTTCAGTGCCATATGTAATTCTATATATGGTTGAACATGTTAAGATCCTAGAAGAGGATGGTAAAATATTTTTTTCTTAGTCTTTTTAATGAATTATGCATGAGGAAGAATTTATTATTACAATTATTTCTATTATAGTGGAAAGCCCTGTCGGGACTGTTAATATAATTTATGGTGTTCAAGGAAGGGTTGATGTTGAGGTAAAATATCATATAGTTGATCCAGTTCATCCTAGGTCACTAACTGGTGGATATCATATTGGGGATGTGGTTATGGGGTTTTTGGTCAACTATAACACAACTATTATGACATCATGACCTCCAATGGTACATGAGGAAGCACCCTCTGTTAGCAAGAGCACAGGTAGCTCAAGAAATACAGATTTTCATCTAATATAATTATGATGATTTATAAGAATATAGGTTATTGAAATGATTTGATGTAGAATAATGTTCATGGAATATTATTTCATTGAATTCATGGATTCCACTATTGAAAATTTTGATTGTTGTAACAACATGAGGTTTTGTGATTTTTTTTCAATTTGAATTAAATTTTTTGATATATTTCATTTCTCAATGATTAAAATAGTATTTTATATATATATATATATATAATAACAGAGTTTTTTTATACACCAAACCATGTTGATATTTCACAAAATGCAACACTTAGATTAGATTTTTGTAGACGCAATGCTGAGATAGATTGTGTTCCAGGAAAGGCAGAGTTTTACCACCTTTGAATTGAAAGCCAAATTTATAAATAAATTATAAAAGTATTATTAATTTTATTTTTAAAATAAATATAATTTCTGAATTCATATTTTTTAAATTTTATTTGGGTTAATTATTGATATTTTTTTGAGAAACATAATTTTTTGGATGAATAGTGACAAATAATGCATTTTAGTTAAAGCCCTCCATTTCATTTAAATGTCAATTAATGTTACATTATAATATAAATTAGTTTATAAATTAATAATATTTCAATTATAAATATATTAATACATTTTAGTTAAATATTCATTTTTATATTGAAATTGTATATATACACTGATTGAACATTTTAACGTTTTTACTTTAAACCCCCCTTTTTCATCACGCTTGCGAGATTAGCATTAAAATAAATTTTACTACATAAGTGATTTGAAATTTTAAATATATAAATACATGGTTGAAATTATTATAATATTTTTTTTAATAATATCAAATTAATTTTGACCAAAAATGTTATTGAATGGGATTAATATTAATTATGACGACTAAGTTGAAATTAATCTTAATAAGGGACTAAACATTAATAATAATGGCCCAAATGACCTGAACACATGTCCGCAAGAAAAATGATGCAAAACTTTTCACCACATACCCACTTTGATCTAATTTTATGGGTTATTGTGATATTATTAAATTGAAGTTCTCAATATTTACGGTTAAGTGAGGAAAAATAAAATAGGTAAACTTTCATTACCATTATCATTTATATTTGTAAAAAATCATATTATCTATTATACATCTCATTTTAAAATATAAATATGTTATTTTTGTTATAAAAATTTATCATTCTTTTTGGAAGCTAATTTAGTAACTTAAAATAATTAGAAAATCCAACGTAGTGATTTTTTGGTTAATAATTAGCTGAAAAAATAATACTATTAATTTTAAAAGTGGTGTAAATTTACAAAATTGTTATTAATAATTAATTTTCTTAATAAATATATAATTTTACATATCTTAAAACCTAATATTTTTTAATTCCGAAATTTTATTGATATTTTAGTACTAAAATTTTATAAATACTGACAAATTTTACATTAATGTTGTTTTATAATAAATTGTATTTTATTAAATGATTTCCAATTAATAAAAATATTATATTTCTAAAAGATAAATTTTAGTTTTAAAAGATTTTAAATAATTTATATTAATGGAAAAAATTGTCTTTTATAATTTACATATTGACCCATAGATTGTAAAAACATTCTTAACACGGTCCGGGTTTATGCGGTGTTTCAGTACGTCACTTGTGTTTGTAATAATTATTTTTGAAAACCTATGATATTTTTTATTTTAAAAATATGATTTCTTATTTATAATTAGTTTATCAATATTTTAAAATAAAACTAACTTTATTTTAGTCTTAATGGTAAAATTACATTGGTTATAAAATGTGATGCTTCTACAAAAACCAAAATGGAAAATTTGGGGATTCGTAGATGTTAATTAACCAATTTATTAAAATGCATATATTTTCAGGTTATAGAGGTTTCTCTAGACCATAATTCCCAGTTAAAACATTATTTTTCTATTTTTTAGATACAATAGGAAACATATACCTCCCAGTAATGAATACCTTTTGGTATTTACAAGAGTGTCACTCATCCTTTAATATAAAAAAATGAAAGAACATTACATATACTTCACAACACTTAAACTACATAGGAACGAAAAATATCATCCAAATTCATTACCAAAATACCTCCCTTTCTTCTTTATGATTAATTTTGTTCAGATATCCACCGAAGTAATCCCATTGTTGCAAACCAGAAAGAGTTACAAGATTAATAGTCAACATCCAACCTTAAGCTCTTTTAATTTATTTATTTCTCTAGACCATCATTTATTATTATTTCATGATTATAAAACAAAAATAGTATCCTTAATATAGTGGTATGTTTTTATGATTTTTTTACCTACACTTACACACACTTCCATCTAATGGGTAATGAACATATTTTTTTTGTGTTCCATAATCTACCACCTCACAAAATGATGATTGTTTATTTTTCCATTACCACCATTAATTATTGGGATTTCTGATAGAAAAAATATTTATATAATATATATATATAATATAATTATATTAATATTCTAAATTCCTTTTAGAAGTTATATCATTATACTTTTCATTTTTAGTAAACATGATATTCTCTTTTGTGGGGGTCTGGACTAAAACCCCTCAAAGCGATGTGATTCATTCAAAGACTACATGGAATTTATTATGGGTGTGTTTTGTGAAATAATTTAATACATATGACATAATAATTGAACTTTAATTAAATATATACATATATGTCACATTATTTATTTATTTTAAGAAAATAATAAAATGGAAACAACGTTCATGCGTATGTACGACATATTGTTTCCATGAATGGTGTATTCCATTTCATACTTCTATATCTTATAGATTATTATAATTCATATATAATAATTATTAATTATATTTATATCATTTTTTAAATTCAATAAATTATGATATATGTATAAATAACTTAGATAAAACACATTAATACACAAACAAAAACAAATAAAATTTTACCTGAAGTGTAAACATGACATGAAAATGTTAAAATAAGTCAATATAAAGTCATTATAAAACCTTATATGTTATTATATATAAGAATATTTTTCATTAAATTATTTATAATAAAAATAAAATAATTAATAGGTGGATTGAATGAGTAGGGAGAGAGTCAAGACACAATGTAAGGGGATTTCATCTCACATTTTATTTCTAAGAGATACATTCCCTAATCACCACTCATTTCATTTTTTGTGTGTAAATAATAGTAATGGATATATTATATGATTCATATACCTAGTTTTATGGGTATTTTTATATCCATTTTTGATATTTATTTCATGATGTTTTTGTTTCAAAAGATACCAAATCAGTAATGTTAATTTTTATTATTTTTCTTTCATTAAGACACATGCCATTTCATGTGCTTATATTTATATATGTGGTGTCTATACTACCTTTTTTAATATTATATCAAGAATATATTTATGTTAATAATATTTAATGCTTTGTATATTTTTATTATTTCCCCCATGAATAAATTTTACTAAAATAGTAACACATTAATGCTTTAATCTCAATGTTTTCGGAGACTATTTATTATTCAGCATCCAATGATAAAATATTATGATCCATATCTCAAGAACTATCATGAATTATATTATACTCTATATATTCGTGTTATATCTATGTAATGGTAGCTTTTTTCAATATTTTTTACTTATGATAATTAAGAAAACAATTTTATGAAAATCTAACTTAGTTTCCCTATTCGATCAGAAATCTGTGTTATTTCAAAACCATGGTTTCAAATAATTTTTCAAAAAAATGTTTTATTTTTATCCTATGATGTTAAAAGACATTCTTACCCAAGTTTTTCCTTTTAAAAATTCTTTTATAATTAATATTTTTTCATTTCCTTCTAATACATTTTTAGGAATATTTAAGTTAAAAAAGGAATGTTCGGCATGTATAAACATACCCCCCATCATGATCATAATTTCCTTGAATCTTTTATTATATGTTCATAAGTTCAATTTTAGATAATTTTTTTAACATTCTGGATATTCATTTTTTAAAAGTTTATTTCAATAAAAGATGTTTTCAAATTATTTTTATGGTTATCAATTCCTCCTTTAAATGTTTTCAAAGAAAATTTTAAAGGTAATAGTTTTCAAAAGGAATATAATTAAAATTGTATTTCATATCTCTTCATGATTTATATATATGTTATCAATGTATTTTCAAGGAAATTTTTACCAAAAATATTTACATGATTCATGTATATGATTTGAAGAAAAATTAATTTCAAAATGTATTCAACTATTCATTATAAGATTTCAAAGTGTTTTAAATGAAATAGTTATCAATATTTCTTCGAAATTATTTTATATGTATTCAAGGGAAAAGGCTATCAAAATTATTTATAGAATTATTTCAATGTTTTCAATTAATTTTCAAGAAAATTATTTGCTAAAAGATTTATGTTTTAAAAATATTTTTCATTGATGAAATTATATTATCCTCAAGAAATGTTTTAAAAATATAATTCTATGTTATTTTCCATATAAGAAGACATATTTTGATGCCACTATTTCCTTTGTAGGAAATGATCCAATGGTTCCATTACTATTAATTATTTAATGGTTTATGTTTTAATGGAATTATTCTTATGAACGTTTTTTATCATCCAACGGTTATATTCTTTTGATACTTTCTTATTTTTACATGTTATACATTGATGAAATAATATTGGAACATTTTCTTTCCCCTTGTTAAGAAATGATTAAATTTTTATGATATTCATTTCATTTCATGGTATTATGACAAGAATTTTAAAAAAACCCATCTAATTTGACTGACCATGATATGATGAATGTTTTGTTATCTTAATTCAAATGTTTGGATGCTTTAATTATGAGATGGGTGGGGGCCCTATAATTCCTTAAAGAATTGAGTAATCATTTATATTACATGAGATAATTTTGTAAATAAAATCAAAAAGCTTGTTAGATTATGAGGAGATAGATAAACCTGGTCTCTTGGAAGGAAAAGAACAATTATTGTGGATCTTGGTATTTCCCTCCCTATTGGTGTAGTCACCATTAATATGGATGATGGGGAAAGATGATCCACTATAAAAAGATGGGACACCCAATCCCTTATAATAAAAGGACTGCAATTGAGGATGGTGGATTGTCGCACCTAGTTGGTGTAGTCACCATTAAGATAGATGATGGGTAAACATGATACACTATGGTAATTAGGGGAAATTATATCCTTAAAAAAGTAAAGGACTGTGACATTGGATGGTGGTGTGTCTCGCAGAGTAGATGTAGTCCCCATGAAGTGCCATGATAAGTTCATGTAATGTGTCTTTACTTATAGTAAATGATTTTACATGATTATGTGTAGACCACAATCCCATATATTGTTACTATGTTATGATTTAATGTATTACACTATTGTTTCCCTTAGGATACATGCCTTATAAACTGCAAATCAATATTCCATGGTTCATATTTATGATCTTTGATATGTAAGGTATGATCTTGTAATGATCATGATAATGTTCTCATACCCTTATATTCATATACTTCTTGCATATTTCTTTTATTTACCTTTATTGAGTTTTCTATCTCACCATTTTCTTATGTTTCTATTTACTAGGTTATGAAGAAATATTTATATACATAATTACTAAGGGTGGAGAGATCATTGTGGAAAACATTTAATCTATTTTACTGAGTTATAAGATTTTTTTATGTTTCCGATGGTACTAAACTAATATTGACTTTGGGATTCTATTTTTTAATATAATTTATATTCAAAAAAAGTAATGTAATGTATATTAATGTTAAGACTGAGTTTTTATAGTCAATATCAGAGAAGATTTTTAGTAAACCATTGGAATCTAGGATAATAATCCATAAGTGATATCATTATATAGATTTCTGAGGATATTTTTAGGGATTCCTCTATGGATAAGTATAAGGATTAGTTAATGTTTTTTAAAATGTTTAAAGAGATTATTGATTTGGATAAATTCAATTATATAGCACTGATTATCTATGATATGATTATTGATTTGTTTACAATGCTTTCTATGTCATCATGGATGTTGTTTATAGATTCTTGGATACAAAAAAGGTATCTAGTAATATTTGGAATAAAGAAGAATACATGTAATACAAAGTATTTATAGTAATTTAGATTACTACCATGTTTCAAGAGGATTCATTATTAGGGAATTTACATATTTGTAATATGAGAACCTAGATATACTTTTTGATATATGGGGGATAAATTTTAAGCTGATTTCATAATGTTCTTTATTAGATTTTGGATTTAAATTTTTTTTACGAGTTATAAGGTTATCCATTTATTGAATGTTTATGTTAAACATTGGATGAATTTTGTGAGATTAATGTATTATCTCAACACATTAGGATTCATGTATATTGGATAACCTATTATAACGAATATATTTTGATGGTAGCTGAATATATATTGGATGAATTGTCATGGATCTCATGATGTGTTAATGATTCTGAAAGTAAAAAATTCACCCTCGTTTATTAGAATGAGAGATGAAGTGGATATTGATCGAGGAACATAAATGGGTTAGGATTTATGAACATATTTCAATTATATATTTTTATGAAAAGTATTTAGCATTTGAAAAACTATTCTTTAAACAAAAAAATTATCCTATTACCTTTGTTTCTGATGAATCAAATGGCCCCTTAGGTCATCCCAAATTTATGGCATTGTGATTATTAACTATCTCCTAACATGGTTATCCATCACTCTCTATAAACACATGATGGATATATTTCTCTTTCATATCAATGTTTTTACATTACACATATGTTCTTCTATATGTTAAGCTTATTATGAGTTATGTTGTGTAACTGTTAAGGTTCCCCCATTCTTTTTTTAAAGGAATTTTTAGGGATCATTTTTACAATGTGGGTTTATATGAAATTAAATATCATGTATTAAACCTTTGATAACTCAGTAGAATTTCTATGAATAAATTAATTTTAAGGGGGGTAGAATGTAACACCCTATTATTTTGTTACATTCTACCCCCTAGAATGTTGTGGATTATTCATCAAATTAAATTAAATGTTTTGATATATTGAATTTCATACAACACATTATATAGTATTTTATTTATATATATACAATATAAATAATGTTTGATTTTTTATATGAAAATCCATGTTGATCGTTCACTACATGAAATACTTAGATTAGCTTGTTGTGCATTGAACAATGAGTTAGATTACATTTCACACAAGACAGGGTTTTACCGCCTTTTAATAGTGAATGTCTTTTGAAAACAAAATTTTGACACTTTTTGGAAGTTGATTTTTAAAAATAATACTAGTTAATTAATTTTTAATTTCTAAATTATCATAGGGGTTTTTGTGATTTTTCTGTGTAACATCATTTTTTTATGATTAAAGAAAAATAATTCGATTTAGTTAAAAAATCCTTTTTGATTTAACATTTATTATTTTTAAATTATATATTAAATTGGTTTATTAATTAATAATAGATCAATTAAATATATATTAATCATTTTTAATTGATTAAAATAATTTTTATATTGATTTTATATATAAACTCACATTGAACTATAAACTTTTGTACTTTAAAAACCTACTTTCTCACTATGTTTGGGAGACTAGTATCAAATATAATTTTCTCACTTCTATGATTTAATTTTGAAAAAAAGACATAAAAAGATCTAGTGAGTATAATATATTTTTTCTAATAAGATCAACATAATTTTTTACAAAAAATATTAGTGAAAGTGATTAAAATTAATTATGTTGATTAAGGTAATATTAAGCTCAATAAGGGACTAAGCCATAATATTAATGGCCAAAGTGACTTGGAAACGTGTAACAAATCCATTGTCTTCCAATATTTCGACCACATACCCTATTGGATATAATTTGTTTTGTTATTGGGATATTATTAAATAGAATTTCCCTATATAAAAGGATAATTAAAGAAAAACAAAAATGGGGAACTTTCTGTACCGTTAAAATTTATCCAACTTTGAGTAATGTAAATAAAATAAAATGTTCATTTATAAAAATCCTATTAAAAAAATGGTTTATTTTATTATAATAATCTATAATTTGTTTATGTAGATTATTTAGTTACATAAAATACATAAGAAATTCCAAATATTTATTATTTAGTTAATAATAAACTAAAATAAATGATACTATTAATATTAAAAGAGATGTTAAATGATTGAATTAATATATTTAATTTATTTTTTAGGTGAATATATAACTTCAAATATACATAAATCTAGTATATTTTAATTCCAATATAGTTTTGATATTCTAAATTGATATTGAAAAAATAATGTTAAAATTGACATTAATGTTATTTTATAATAAATGATATTTTATGAAATAACATAAAATTTATAAAACACTATATTATTCCATGTGATTTTAATATGTTAATAAATATTTAATATGGTCTATTAATGGACCAATTTATCTTTTATAATTAACTTATTTACCCATGGAATGTAAAAACATTGTTTGCATGGTCTAAGATTAATTAGTGTTTAATCACCTCACATGCGCTTATTTTAAACTTTATTTCCAAAAAACATGAGATTTTTTATACTAAAAATATGATAAAATATTAATTAATTAATGGTTATATATTTTATAAAAAATATAGCATTAGTTTAATATTTTTGGTTAAATTACATAGGTTATAAAATTTGATTCTTAAAAAAACCAAAATTATAAAATTGGGGAATCTTAGATGTTAATTAAACAGATTACTAAATTGAAAAAATTTCAATGTTTTGGAGGTTTATCTCTATTATTATTCCACTTTAAAAAAATATTTTCCTATTTTTTAGGAACATTAGGTAAAATATATCTCCCATTAATGAATAACTTTTGGAATTTACAAGAGTGCCACTCATCCTCCAATATAAAAAGGCAGGAACTCTCCACCTACTTCACACCACTAAAACCACTTATGACTGAAAATTATATGACCAATTCACTACTGAATATACATATATTCCTCTTTGAATAATACCTTTTGGAATAAGGCCACCCAAGGAAGCTCGTTGGTGCAAACCAAGTGGAGTTACCTAATTAAGAGGTACCATCTTCCTTCAAGAGAGATTAATATAACTATTTCTCCACCCCATTATTTCTTATTCTAACAAAATTTAAATATAACTCTGGAATCCTAAATATTATCATATTCTTAAACTTTTTTTTTGAATAAAACATACACACACTTCAATCTAATGGTTAACAAACATATTGTTTCTGTGTATGAGAAACCACCCACCCATGAAACAATGATTGTTTGTTTTTCCTTCACCACATTCCATGGTAGGGAATTAGGGTGGAAACCCTATTTTTATGTACTATATATAATAAATATTAATTCATTATTATTATTTATTTTTTTGATAATAGTTATCTTCAAATATTCGATTATTTAAAATATGATAATTCCATTTGGGGATGTGTGTACTACCACCTCCTCAAAGCGATATAATTCATTCACACAATACATGGAATGAATTAATGGTGTTTTGAGGGAAAATATATGATACACATGAAATAATAATTATAATTTAATTGTATTATAAACATATAAACAAATATGTCAGTTTAGTTCATTCTTTCAATAAAACAATAAATTGGAAACAACGTTTATGCGTACATATGTCCTACTGTCTCAGTAAACAGTGTATTCCATTTCATACTTATATATTTAATAGATTATTATAATAAACATATAATGAATCTAAATTATGTTTATATCATTTATTTAAATAATTAAATAACGATATATGTATAAGGACCAAAGATATAAAACATTATGTCACAAGCGAAAAACAAAGAAAATATTACCCAAAGCATAACCTTAACATGCAATTATTAACAAGTGGGTATTATAATGTCATAATAAAACCATATATGGTATTATATATATATATATATATTTCCATATAAAAAGATTTTTAATAAACATATACATGAGGTTTGAATTATTACAATGAGAGTCGAGACATAAGGTAAGCAGATTTCATCCCATTTATTATATCAATGAGATATATACCATAATCACCACTCATTTATTTTGGTTTTTGTGTATGCTTACCATGTATGTATTCTATGATTATTATAAATAAATTAATGGGTATTTACATATACATTTCATGATATTTATTTCAAGTGGGTTATGATTCAAGAGTTACCAAATCAGTAAAGTATCTTTTCTCAATTTTCCATCTATGAGACACATTCCATGTCATGAACCAAAATTTTTATATAAAGTATATATAATTCCTTTTGACATGTTATATCATGAATTAATTTAATTTCATGATATTTTAAGCTTCATATAATTGTTAGGTCAGAATATACAATGTAACACACTAGAGGTGGATTAATTGTGTCTGTTTGAAATCATCTATAATTATGGATTTCAATACCCTCTGTAACTAAAATAGATATGAAATTTTTTTATTTCATATGATGATATACATTGGATAAACCAAAAGGAAAAAATGTAACTTTTTATTGTGGTTCTAGGAACTATGATCTTCTAGCCCAATCCACTAATTATTCTCTTTGTGAGCTTGTTGAATTTCAGTAGAATGTCCCTCTTATCATAATACCGAAATTACACATCTGAGTGTAGGAAATTAATAATTACAAAAATAAGACTAATAAAAAATTCTATTGTTTCACATAACAAAGAACTAGTTATCCACAAATTATATCAAGAAGCTGATACTCTACCACAACTGAGTACATGCAATTGAAAATCAAATTAATCACATGAAATTGATTTGTTGAAACTCGTGGAACTTCACAATTGAAATAGATTAAATTGATATTTTAATGATATTATTCTTCCAGAATAAAAATATTTAAGAGACAATAAGTTTGATGCAATACTAGTTGCAAAAAGATCATTATTTTAATAGAAAATACAATACATAGCATTCCAAAACATAAAGTAGAACAAGATAGAAACGGTATGCCACCAAAGTGTAGTCCACTTTTTGATCCATTAATATTAAGTAGAAATTTATATATTTTTGCCATAGTATGATTGAGTATATGAATGAAATATAGGACGCTTTCAAAAGAACTCGTATCTGAAAATAAATACAATGATAGAATATATAGAGCAAACATATTGCATTATAATTCCAGATCCACAAAAGATGCATGATAAAATTAAGATATTCAAATCATAAATAAAATATTGGAATTGTAATATCCCTTAAATATTGGAGTGAAAATTTTAATTTAATGTAGTTCGTTGAATAAATTATAATGAGCTTTATATCATTCAAAGATGAACTTTAAAAAAAGAACCTAAATCTATCAAGACTGTTACAGAAATCATGGAATATGTTTCAATAATATCCTCCACATTCAATATTAAAATTTAAGGTTCATTAACAATGTTGAAAAATAAAAAACATAGGGTACAACTATGTAGCATTCATCTCTAATTCATACACTTGAAAATTTACGGTCGATCATAAATGTATGTTTGATGATCCATATGTTTTCTCTAAAATGAAAGGTACATTACATACATTGGGTTAGTTAACCATAATTTCCTCTCTTGATAAAAGTAAGGATCCTTCCAAATGTAATGTTCCTTAAACATACATTTCTCTCTTGAAAAACATATGGTTCATTTTAAATGTTAGTTTCCTAAACCATACATTCTTTTTCTAGTGTAAGGTTGAATAAACTATACAGGTCATGATCCAAATGTGTTGTAAAAAATGTATGGTTTAATCATGATGTTATTCTTATCCACGTTGGGTATGAACAGTGTTTCTAGAAATCTTGAAAATGCATCTTGAACACATTAATAAGTATTGCTTGTAATTTAAAAGCGTTAAATTAATTTAAAAATCAATATAAAAGAAATATTAATTACATAAAATACACTTAATGTAAAATCATTAGTAAAATAAACAGTGGTATTTTTTATCATCAAAATCAAAATAAATTATTGATTATTTTGTAGATAATACATTCCCAACAATCTCCCCCTTTTTTATGGTCATAAAACATATATAATTATTAACACAAAATAGAATTTTGTATATATGATTAGGGAAAATATATATATTTGTATTTCAATTTTATAACAGTATTTAAAAATTGAAATTTTTTGCTTATCCAATTTTCTCTCCCTTTGTGATATCAAAAATGATGCACTGGAAAAAATATTAAAACATGTATAATTTCTTCAGAGAGTTGTAAATGAATTTTTGAATGTAATTTTTGGAGAAATAAAATAAGGATTCACAAAATTGAGGTAAAAATAAAATGATATTAAATAAGGAATATCAAAATAAGATTAAATAAATTTTTTTAATAAAATTTTTAGAAATAAAATAGACAATGTCAACTTTGGAAACAATTAAGTAAACTAGAATGGTTTAGATTAAAAGGGATTGGTAAGGGTTTGTTTTTTGTACTAGTTCTAAAGGGTCCTAAGTTTCTCGAAAAACTTCTTCTAATTCTTCCATCTATACTTGTAATGTTTCTGCAATATTATCTCCCAACTTCCATATCAAAACTATGGAATCATGAATGGCATGAAAACATTCAACTAAACTAACTTTTAAAAATGCATGTAAATGTTCTTCCAACTTCATAAACATAAACAATGTATAGCTTGACATGTTGATTAAAAACCTAATACCTAGTTTTCTTTTAGGTAATTAGTCAATATTATATCTCTGATGTCCAACAAGACTGAAAAAGGGGCATTATTGCACTGAAGAATCTACAATCTATTATTCTTATCAACCATAATAGTTTTAATTTCTTAAAATCTTATAATAAAATATAGTGGGGATTATGGGGAATAGTTAGAAGTACTATCTTGAGTAACACTCCCCTTGATAGACTCAAATTGGCTTCGCAAATACCACCTAATATTTTCAAAAAAAAATCTTGGAAACAGAATTAAACATTGTTTTTCTAATCTGATCTTGCATCACACTCTTAAATTCATTAAAATAATTCTTTGTCATATAATTTTCTTTAATTTATTTAATCTAAGTCTGAATAGACTCAAAATCTATATTTTGTGGCTGATGAATTCTGTAAATACTCAAAGTAATTTCTTATGTGTTCCATCTCTTATTTAATAATATAATTATCCTCCTGAACATTATTGAATATAATGACAAGATCCTAAATCTTATTAGTCAAGTAATCATAAGTCTATTCATCTAGATTTTTGGAAGGATGAATAACCCCAATGGATAATGAATTAGAGGTAGACTTATCAACTGACATTCCATAAGAAAATTAAATATTAACTACAACTTTTGTCTTTTCTCTACAGACATATCCTGGTCACTCTAATAACTTATCATATGTCGAGATAGCCTGATGATCAACATGATTTTCTACCTCAGTATATTATATTTTAACATGATATTAATCTTGATAAGCCACTTATAATATAGCTTTAGCTCAAAAAACTAATTGTGTTCCTAAGAAAATTCTTGATGATCATGTATTTATCACTTAGCACGTTGATCTTCTTCTAGAACTAGTTTTTCCAAATAAACTGAACGGGTAGATTCTCATACCCCTAACACTAGTTCTTCAGCTAGTGGATCTTCTCTGTTACTTTTTTTCACAAAATTCAACTCTAAAACATCTTATTCATTTTCTTCTTATTCATCTTCCTAATTTGATGCACTAAAAATTATTAATTTTCACCTAGTTGATTTAGAAAAACCTTCAGTTTTGTATTATCAATTTCCTTTATTTTTCACTGCACTTTTCTCCCCCACAGGAAATGAGTTAGAATTTTTTTGTTCATCAACACCTTCTGGAAAAATATGTCCTTTCACATTACTCTAGTAAAATACATACTCCATTAGAGTATCATCATTTTGAACATTAATATGTTGACATTTTATAATTGCCTCAAATTAATGAGTCTAATATTTCTTGAAGATAATTGAAGATAGAATCCTTCCATATGTATAAAATGACATCAGAGCCTATAATTGAAAAAAATAATTCAAATATCTCACCAAGCCTCTAGGAAAATTTATCATTATGTCCCTGATGAAAAAACACATGATTTACCTTTTAGGGTACACAATATTCTCCATCTCAGCTACTCATTGTGAAATTTATGTTTGAATAAACATAACTAGAACATTCTGATTGGTCTCAAGATCCTTAATAAAAAATTTGTAATATTCATTAAAATAAATAGAAAAGACATAATGTCTTAAGATTTATGATCTTTATTGACAATAGATCTAAGGTAAAAAGTAAATACACCTCCATGAAAACATTTCAAAATCTGAGATATTTCTATATAAGAAATTAAAAATCCCTTTGCTTCTATTTTCAAAGATAAAACATATTCTATTTCACCAAAACATAACTCTACACTACTATATAAATGCCTCAATTCTACCATGTAATCAAATTCTATATTAAATTAATCGAAAAAAATTTCAATCCCTGTAATGATAGTTATTTATCAAGAAATAGATTCATCTCATACAACCAATCAAAATCTATAACCTTCCATTAAAGAATCGTCTTTTATAGAACTCATTGATGCTTTGGGTCACTAGGTTCTCCCTCATCAGTTCTCTTGGCCTTCACCATTTTTGATAATTGGAGGTTTAACGGTTTTTATATTATAAGATTTAAAAAGTATATAAAGGTTTTGGTAGATGAAATGGTTTGAGAAACAAATGCTTGAGTTAAGTCGAAAGGCTTACAACAGATACTAAGGTTGCATTGGTTTCCCATTCTAATTACATGGGGTTATTATTAAATATTTTTTTAGAAACGTGTTTTAAATACTAAAAAATAATATAATTAAATAAATATATATATAGAGTAAAATATTAAGTAAAAAAATTTAACGGAAATAAATATTTAAAAAAGAAATAACTTGAAAAATTACTTATTTAAAATTAGATAAACTGTACCCTCCTTAATAAAATTAAAAATATCAGGGGGAATTGTTTTAGTGAAAATATCAGCCAATTGATATTCAGTATTAACAAATTCTAATTAAATATCCTTTTTATGAACCTGATCTCTTAGAAAATGATTCATTATATCAAAGTTTTTAGTTCTGGAATGACTTATATAATTTTTTGAAATATTTATTGCTCAAATATTTTCACATAAAATATGAATAATATTTATGTTTAATCTAATTTCTAGTAGAGTGTATTTCATCCACAATACGTGTGCATAGAAACTACCAGTAGACACATATTATTCCATAGAAGTTGACACGACAACAGAGTATTGTTTCTTACTAGACGATGAAAATAATTATTTTCCTAAACAGTGATAGGTTCCTAAGGTAATTTTTCTATCTAACATAGAACCTCCCAAGTCATCATCTGAATATCAAATCAAATTAAAATCTGATGTTTTGGGGTAAATAAGAGATTGAAAATAGTTCATTTTAAATATCGTAATTTTTTTAGCATCAGTAAGACGAGATTCATTTGTATTTTATTGAAATCAAGCACAAAAGCCATACATCAAAAATAATTCACAGTTTTCTATCATTAAGATATAAAAAACTATAAATCACACCTCTATATAACTTGTTGTATATTAGTTTTCCAACATCATCCAAATAATGTTTTATATTTGTAAAAATAGGGGTTGTATATGTCTTGTTGTTTTCAAGTCCAAACATTGTCAAAATTCAGCAATATATGTTCTTTTATTTAAAACATCTCCAAAATCATTTGTATAAATCAGAGATCCTAAAAAGAAATTCATTTCCACCCTCATACTCATTTCAAAATCATTTTCCTTTATTTTTGAAAACCCATGAAATATTTTTTAATTATAAGAACTAAAAATAATATCATAAACATAAATTTAAACTAATAAAATATAAAAAATATTATTTATCGAAATACTGTTGGGTCTGCTAAACCAACTATAAACACATTTTTCAAAATTAAAGAACATAATCTTTTATACTAAGTTATAGGTTCTTGTTTAAGGACATAGGGAGCTATAAAATTTTTAAGAAGAAAATTTGGTTTTTGAGAATTTTTAAAACAATAGAGTAGTTCAACATAAACATCCTCTATTATATAAAAAATTAAAAATGAATGCTTAACATCCATCAATTATAATTTAAAATTAAAATGAGATGAATATGATAAAAAAATTCTTACGGATTCTATTATTGCTATCGAGGAAAAGGTATAATCCTAATTTATTCGTTCCTATTTATTATAACCCTTGGCTACTAATCCATTTTTATATCTAGTAGTGATCCCTTGATCATCATATTTGTTTCTAAAGACCCACTTGGTCCATGTGACTGGATAGTTTGTTTTTCATTCCGCAAGTTCCGAAACTATATCTCTTTTAAAAGGGTTTAGATCTACATATATTTCTAACATCCAACATTCATCATCTACGGATTCATTAATAGTCATAGGTTATAACTGATATAGAAAGGCAAAAAATTATTCTAGGTTTTGTACTTTTATTATGGTTCTAATACCTATTTCTATATCTCCTAAAAGTGTTTATAAAGGATGGTTTTATAGGTTTCTAGACATTCGAGGAGGAAAACATTAAGGTTCCTTAGTATCATGTTCTTCTAAAATGTACTGGATTTCATTAATATCATTTTCAAAATCCTTTTTAAGGATTCCAAGACACATGTTATCAAAAGATTCAGTGACTTTATTAGTTTTCTCTTCCCCTTTAATGAATGGGTCAGTTTCATCATACATCACATTAACAAATTCCTCAACAATACTTGACTATTTATTAAACACTCTAAAATATTTAGAGGTAGTAGAGATTCCTAAAAATATTCCTTCCTCATTTTTGGATCAAACATACCAAGATTACACTTGTTGTTCAAGATATACACATTTCATCCAAAAACATTAATGTATATTACTTTAGGTTTTTTATTATTCAATTGTTCGTAAGCTATCTTTTTGAAAATAGGAGGAATTTAAACTCTATTCTAGATATAAAAGGTTGTTCTTAGATAATATACCGAAAAATTGGTATGAAGATTTTATTAATTTATTATAGACCTTTCTATTTTTTGAATAGTTCTATTTCTTCTCTAAACAATTCCATTTTTAGGTATTCTTGTTGTAGAGAAGGGGTGTTTAATACGCATATTTGATGAGAAGGAATTGAATTCTAGATTCTCAAATTTTCCAATATGATCAGTTCTTAAAGAAATTATTTTAAAACATTTTCAGTTTTGAAAAATATTACAAAAACATTTAAAAATAGTAAAAACATCCATTTTCAATTTTAAAAAATAAACCCAGGTACACCTAGAATAATGATCAAGTAAAATAGAGGCATATAATTTTCCAGCCAAACATTATTTCCTTGATGGTCCAAAAAATTCAATATGGGTATGTTTTAAAGGTTTATATGTAGGTATATTTTTTAATTTATTTGAACAAATATTTTTACTCCTTTCTAATTTTTCATGCATCACATAATCTATCATTATCAAATTTAAGACTAGGAAAATCAGAAACTAACAAATTCTTAGATAATTTATGAAAATCATAAATATTACAATGATTGATGCTTCTATTCTATATCCATGATTCATTTTCCTTAGAAGTTAAATAATTCAATTTTCTACACAGGTAATTTAGCTTCAAATTATAAACCTTATCTATTATTGGTGCTCTAATATTTCGCAATTTATCATTAAACATAGATCATGAATTTATATCAAAATAATCATAAAATTCATCATAAAAAAGATGATAAATTCTTAATATGTTTTAATTTAGCCCATTTATATACAATACTTTATTGATTAATATGGACTTCAGATCTCCAAAAACTCTAACTCCGACTATTTTAATTTTTTCACTGTTACCAAAAGTGACTAATCCTCCATATATTTGAATCTGAACATGATAATTTGTTGGATATCCACTAATATTCCTAAAACAACCACTTTCCATTTACCATAAAGAGTTGTTTTCCTTTGGCAGGTTACCTACAAAATAAATTAATTTTTTTTTTCAAACCCATACACACTTTGGTCTTATAGTGTTAGCCAATAATGATCTGCGAATCCAGTTCTACATAGTTATTCCATAACTCATATCATTTTCTTCATATAAAATTTTATAAATAAAATCTATTTTAGTAATAGTAAATTGAGGCTTTTCGGATAACAGCTATTAGTGAAATTCCCTTTCTGTGCACAATGATAACAGAGAGTGTTTTTAGAATTGGGAAGGAAATAATTGTTATATAACTTATATTATTCAGCCTTAAATATTATTCTAAATATTTATCTTTTAATGGAATTTTCCCCAAGAATCTAATTTAAGTTTTTTTCTCATTTAGTAAAAAATTATAGAATCACTCTTAAAGGATTCAATTTCATTCTGTAATTCTATAATCTTTTTTTCATGATCAAATAGTTTGTATTAGAGGAGTTGAAGTTATTTACTAACCCTTGGAATTGTTTTAAGAGAATGTAACTTTCACATAAAAACATTATGAATATTATTTCAATACTATTTTTTCTTTATTATATAATAATATTTATCTTCTAAAATAGAACAGAAGGAAGGTGTTTTATAATTCGATCAACTACTTGTATCATAATAATTAGTTTTTACCTTGTGTTTTTCATACGTGGCCATAAAACCCATTTCATATTTAAAATTTGATTTCTACTTCTCTGAATCCTATTTTGAAGGATAGTTATAGTGTTTAAATACCATCCACGTATCTTTCATTTCTTTTTTTATTTTATTCTCAGAACCATCATTTTTTAATATCTATTTTTTGGCCTTTTTCTTTTAACTTTCAGTCAAGTAGAATCTGGTCTAATATTACCCAATTTATTGTATGCATAGAAACTAACTTTTCATTGTTCATTATAATCCTTCTTGAGTGTTTTTTGGAGTACACTTTTCTTCTTGTAAAACATAATGAATTATTTTTCTAGTTGAGAACGTTACATTTCAAAATCTGAGGAATCATAATTTTCCTCCTTTTTGCCTTCTTGTTTTGTTTTTCTATTATGCTTCTAAGATTTGACTTTCAGAGAAATATTTTTATTATTCACTATAATATTATGATCTTCAACTTCATCATGAATTTAATATTCATACATCATCAATTTAAAATTTTTTTCATTCATTGTTAGATCTTTTATAGGTGAGGATTTTCAAATAGAAATAGATATTTCATTCCATTTTAAGGGCAGTACTCTTAGTACATAAAATGCTTGATCAGATTATTTAATAGGTCCACCGAAGGCTATAATATTATTTAAAATTTCTCTAACCCTTCAATTCATCTATGTGATGCTTTCACCATCAAATATTCTAAATGTTTCTAACATTAACTTGGTTGTAGCATAACACATATATCTTATATTATATATTCCATCATAAGAAACTACAATAGTTTTCCACATTTCATAGGTGGTATGACATATAGAAACCCAATTGAACTCATCTAGACAAAAACCAAAAATAATATCATTCATAGCTTTTGAATTCATGTCATATTCAGCCTTAGTTGCAACAAACTATGTTTTTTGGTTTTTCAGAATTGCATAAGGTGTAATGATTTTTTAATAAACTCTAAATTCAGGATTATTTTGATAGAAAATCATCCTTCATTTCTAGTCTCTGTAATATTCACCATTGATGTATGGAGCACTTACCATTGACATGTCTTTTCTAGGATCATCCATTAATCTCATTATATAAACCTTATACAATTTATCATTATATTAATTTTTTCAAAAACCTCTAATACCAATTGTTAGGTCATAATATACATTATAACAAAAAATAAGGGAGAATTGGATATTTTCAAAAACATCCACAATTTTTTATTTTGACACCCTATGTAATTAAATCAGATGGGAAACTTTTTTCTTATATATGATAATATGCATTGGAAAAATAATAAAAATAACATAGATTTTTATAGTGGTTCAGGGCCCAAATATCCCCGAGTCCACTCCATTGAAAACACTCTTAGCGAGCCAGGTGAATTTCATTATAATGGTCCTATAATCATAAGACTACAATTCCACAACATAGTTTAGGTATTTTACACCTTTACAAACATGAATAACGACAAAGTCTATTTGTTCTTATAATAAAGAACTGGTTATCCATAGCATAGATCAAGAAGCTAACACTCCACCACATCTGAGTCCAAGCATTGAAAAATAAAATTAATCAAAATATATTGATTTGTTGAAACTTGTTGAACATCAATATTTTAGAAGAATCAATTGAAAGTATAAGGATCTTTATCTTCAAGAATAACAATATTCATGAGAGAACATGTCTGAAACAATCCATGTTGCACAAATATCACCAATATAAAAGATGTAACAAAATAGAGTAGTCACAAACATACAATATAACAAGATGGAACATGTATGCCTCTAATGTTTGGTCAACTTTTTTTATTCATTAATTCACTATATCACTTTATATATTTCTACCAAATAATGATTGAGTCTAAGAATGAAATATTGGTCCCTTACAAAAGATCTGGTATCTGAAAATCAAAACAACGATAGAATACATAAAGAAAAAACCCTACCTCAGAATTCTCGATCCACAAAATTTGTCTGATAAATCATAGATATTCAAATCCTAAATAATACTGGGGAATAGTAACATCCATTAAGAATAGTAGTGAAATTATATGTTCAATACAATTCATTGAGTCAAATATAATAATATTTATATCAGTTTGAAACTTGCTTTAAAAAATCATGTAACTATGTCAAGATCGTTTTAGAAATCAGGAAAAATTTCAAAAAAATATTTAACACGTTGAAAATTAAAATATAGGGTTCATTCAAGAAGCAACAAAATACCAAATGTAGGGTTAAAATGCATTGTGTTCATCTTCTGAACATAAGCTTGATCATAAAAGTAAGGTTAATAATCCATATGATTTTCCCTAAAATGTAAGGTACAATACATATGTAGTGATCATTAACCATATATTCATGTCTTGAAAAATGTATGGTTCCTTCCAAATAGAACATTAAATAACCATACATTCCTCTCTTGAAAAATGAAATGTTCCTTTCAAACGTAAGGTTTCGTAACCATACTTTCTTCTTCTAGAATACGGTTGAATAAAAATGTATGGATCATAATCCATATGTATTGTACAAAATGTATGGTTTATTACTTATTAAACACTTATCCATGTATCATATGAAAATTGTATTTGTAATGCTTGAAAATGTGTCAAAAACACATTAATAAATATTCCTTTGAGAAATAAAATCTTTAAAAATAATATCAGAATAAATATTAATAAATATTAATTTCCAACAATGCATTTAAAGTAAAATCATTAGTAAAATTAAAAGGGTATTTGTGAGCATAAAAATGATAATAGATTATATAATATTTATGAGACAATAAATTCCCAATAGTAATGTTATTCTTTCCATCATGAATTAATGTTTCCAAAATGGTAACTGTTTATTGCTAAAATATCATTGTTTATCGAGATTATTTAGGATTATGCTTCTATTGATGAAATATAATGATTCATATCACAAGAACGCTAACTCAATCTCTCACCCTATGATTATGAATGTTATATCCATGTAATGGTACCATTTTTCGCACTCTTTGGAAATTATGATAATTAAGAAATCAATTTTTTGAAAATATTACTTTATTTCTCTATTATATCAAAAATCTACATTCTTTCATAACATGGATTTCAATGAAATTGTTTTAATTTTGTTAAATTATGTTAATGGAAATTCATACCCATGTTTTACCATTTAAAAATGGTTTGGAAGTTTATTTTTGGCATTTTCAGATCAAGATAGTTTTTTATACTTTTATGGTAAAAAAGGAATGTTTGGCATGAATGGATATAACCTCCTCAATGATTCCCATTTTCATTAAGCTTCCATTATAAATTTACATGTTTAGTTTTATGGAATTTTTTTTAATATTTTGTATATTCAGTATATGTAATGTTTTTTTCAATGAAAATTTTTTCAAATTTTTTTATGGTTACCAATTTTTCCTTTAAATGATTTGAATGTTATTTTTAATGAAAAATATTTTCAAAAATATTTTATGTTTACAAAATTATTTTAAATGTTTGAAATTTTTATTTTAAATTTATAAAATAATTTTCAATTAAATGATTTTCAAAATGTTTTCAATCATCTATGATAATTATTCACGGAGAAAAGTATTTAATTTTTTTCATGTTTTCTTTATAAGACTTCCAACTGTTGTCAGTGAAATTTGTATCAAAATTTTTTATGGATTATTTAATATTTTTTCATGGTAAAAGTCTTAACAAATTATTTAAATCCATATTTACACGTTTTTAATGCATTTTCAATGAAAATGGTTTTTTAGTTTTTTATGTTTTTAAAATACATTTCAATGAAGAAAAATTATTTTTCTCATGTGAAGTTTCCAAAATATATTTACAAGCTATTTTTTATCTAAAATGACATTTTTTAATGTTATTATTTTTCTTGTAATAAATTATTCAATGGTTCCATACAAATTTTATCTACAATAGTTTATGTTTTGGTGAAATGATTCTTATGAAACTGATTTCTTTTTTAAAGGTTATATTCTTTTGAGACATGCTTCTTTTCACGGTTTATACATTGATGAAGTTATTATTAAGCCTGTCTTTTTTCCTCGAGTGAAGATATGATTACATGTTTGTGAAACCCATTTAATTTCATGGGATTTTGATAGGAAGTTTATAAATACCATCTCTTTTTATGATTGATGATATGTTTTATGTTTTATTATCTTATGGAAGATGTATATATGATTTTATTTTGAGATTGATGGGACATATTTCTCCCCCCAATGCATTGGGTAATAATTTATATCTCATGAGATAATTAAGTGGATTAAATCAATGGGTTTGATCTACTATGGTAAGAAGAGGATACTCGATCCCATACAAGGAATGGACATTGGTTGGGGATGGTGGTGTGTCCCACGAAGTAGGTGTAGTCAACATGAAGATACAAGATGGGGAAACCTAATACACTTTGGGAGGATGGGGAAACCTTGCCACTTAAACGGAATGGAATATTACTTGTGATGGGGTTATTTCCCACCAATTAGGTGTTGTAACAATAAAATTTTATGATAGGGAATCACGATCATCTAGCAGTAGATGAGGAAATCTGGTCCCTTATAAAAAAGGATTGTGACAGAGGATGGTGGTGTGTCCCACCTAGTAGGTGTAGTCCCTATGAAGTTCCTTGATATGATATAGAAGGGAATATTTACATAAAGGTAATGATATTAAAATTTTATATATAGGACACAATTCCATGTATTATTCCAATTTTATAAATTATGTCTTATGATCTTGTTTCCCTTATCATTCATGTATTATGAAGAATAATTATTTTTTGTCATGATTCATGTTTATGGTCATTGATATGTAGAGAATGATATTGTAATGATCATGATCATGTTATCATACACTCATGATAATATTATTCTTATATATTTCTTTTAGTTTCACTTACAGATTAGTCATGTCAACCTATTAATTTTGTTTAATTTTCCTAGATATGAAGAAAGTTATTTTAGTAGAATTACAAAGGGAGAAGTAATTATAGGAAACATTAAAGATCATTCACTGAGTTAATGATTCTTCGTCTATATTTTAAAAGGAACTAAATTAATATAGTATTTAGGAATATGTTTTTATAATTTATTAAGTATTCTGAAAACATTGATGTAATTTCCATGTATTTTAATACTGAGTTGTTATAATTTTCACATGTTAGTTGGGAGATAGGCTGCCCAAATAGATAAAATAATAATATTGAATTTTTTCATATAGTTTAAAATAATTTTTTTGAGGTATGTTTTAAGAAACTATAATAAATGAAAACAACTCTTGAAGTATTGAAGGATTTTTTCCCTATAAATTTTGAGTTTAATGAGCATAATACAATGGTTCTATCACAATGAGATGTATTTCAGTATCTTCCAGTGGTGGAGTCATGCATCTATCATTATGTGCATGATGATTTTATGCCACTAAATACTGATATAAAGTAATCCTTATGCAGATTTTTGTATATCGTGATAATCTAATTCATGTTCATCAATAAATTATAGCCTACTATTGATTCTCACTCAAAACAATTAGTTGTTCTTGTTTTTTAGAGTAATGTTGATGAAGTGCTATCAGAATTAAATTTAGTGTCTTCACAGCTACTATATATTTTTTCTGATTTGATTACACATGTTCTATATCAAGAGAGGAATAATGAACATACTAATGAATTCCAAGACTGCAAATTAGTTATAAAAAATATTAGTTTTGGAAGAGACATGTTCTTGAATGGACATGTTGATCATCTTAAATAATGTCTTCTTACAGTGATATAGAAAATGTGGTAGTGTATTATAAAACAAGTGATATTGTTATTATAGAGTTAATATTTTCATTATTTTTCATATTTTTTTCAATTATTTAATCCCTCCCAATTAGTTAATTTTATTATATTTTCATCATTTTATTATTTTTGGTGAATTATGAGCTTAATTATGAAAATTCCATAATTCTATAAAATTCACAGTTTTCTAGAGCTTCTGTTTTATAAGAATAAATTTCACAAATCGGATATAATTTAATTGATTCATTTTTTTAGGTTTTCCTTTCATTTGGAATTCATTTTTGCCATCTGGAAATAGACCCAATTCAATACACAAGGGCCCATAAAAATCAGTCATGTGGAGAAATCTTTCTGACCGAAATAATGGATCTCACTTTAATAAATGATTCATATCTATACCTACTGAACCGAAATTGATATGAATCAATTTGGGTTCAATAAATTATTTCAATGGGATGGTTTAATTTTAATTTAATAAACTATGGAGCTCATTAAAGAGTCTTTTGAGTGAGTCCAATTGAAGTGGGTGAAACGGTGATTGGCGGCTAGGAAATTTCATTTTCATTAATTTGGCCATATAATTATTTAAACCAATATAAATACATTTAAATATTTATGGAATAATTCCAATGTCTTTCCAAACATTTTATAAGAAGATACCACTATGTGTTACCACCGTCTAATTGGAGGAACATAACAAATCATTCGCAGGATAAATTATGGAGGAGACATTTTATGTTCTTCATTTCCCCTCTTTTATTTCTTTTAAGTTTTGTAATGTATTTTTTTTCCCTTTCATCATATATTCCCTTCACATTTATGATTAATACTATCATTGATTGGGACAGGGTAGTATTTCCCTTTTGTAATGTTTGAGTTGATGTACATAATGATATGAAATCATTTCTCTTTTTTCTGAAGTTTGTTTCAATTTGTAATTAGAGTTTTTATTATCATGTAAGATTGTATTTTGTTTTTATTCTATTATTATAATTTCATTTTTCAATGATCACTTTCTCCCTCAATTATTTTTTGGTCAATATATGATGGAATAGATCATTTTTTAGTGGTGAAGTACTCAGAGATCTTCAGTACATGTGGGAGGGGTAGAGAATATTCATGATTGTTTGGGATAAACATGACCCAATCAGGAGTTTTCCAAATCAATTGAGGGTATTCAATTCAACTATTTCACACATAAGAATGATATTAGAAAGATTTGAGATCTTTGAATGATTTACTCCCAACATCACCATTTGACTAAGAGGGTACGAAGATGTATTTGTTGAATCTCACTTTAATCATGTTAGTGGAAGAGAATTGGTTGATTTGAACTAGGAATGAATTATAATTGGAAAAAATGAACCTGAAATGATCACCATATAATATAACAGTTTTCATTCACTTGTTTTGTCAATTATTTCTTACTATTTTTCTTATGTTCTTTTCATTGTTTAGTTTCATTCTTGTCTTTTCAAAATCCATCAATTTCAAAAACAACCACCACTTCAGTCACTTATTTTAAGGTGAAATCGGGATTGTTGTGTGCTTCTATCTAGAGACAACCAAGGATTATTACTATACTACATTTTATCTAAGTAAAATATTTTTTTCCACACCCCATGATAGGCATGTGTCATGTTTCATGCTACATTGAACCAAAATATCAAAACAATCAAATTGTGTTCAAGAGCCTGAAAGAAAATTATCTTGAAATTATGGATGTAAAATCTAAATCTCCATAGGAGGATTCAAGGTCAAAATCAGAAGAATATACATCAGTTAAAATTATTGCAATATGTATGGATTTCAATTTTTATGGCTCTCTATAATATATTCATCCAAATTAACCTATTTATATTATTCTTCTGTTATCAGTTTGAGTTGAACCTAAACCGACTATATTATGAAATGAAATTCTACAATACTTTGTCAGTTATGTAAAGAAATTTTTTAATATTTTTATAGAGAAACTAGAGATAACTAATAAAAAGTTTAATTTAGTGATTGGAAAAATTATTGGAATGAAAATATTAGTGGAACGTAAGTTGAATAAGAATTTGGTGGACATTCCATCGTCCCCCATGGTTTCCAACATAACTCCATTGCTTAGTACTCTATCAGTTAGTACTCCTTCATGTTTTCCATTAGAACATCATGAATGTAAAAAAGTAATTATCAGAAGTTGTTTATTTTTATATTTATCAAATGAAATATTATTACTCTATCATTATTCTTGAGTTTTTGAAGTCATACATTATCTAAGGATTATAATGTGTGTTAAAACCTTGTAAAAAAAGAGAGGATGAAGGACTTTTAGTCCAAATCCTACTAAAACCTATAGAGGTTCCACAAAGTGAATCGAAGCTATCTGTGATCTATCCTTATACTATCATTGAAGTAAATAAAATTTGGATGTGTATTTACACTCTCTAAATTATACAGAATAGTACTCTTCATCTGATCCTATCAAGAAGTTTCCTTTTTAAGATCTTGGAAGAAATGATTTCATTATAGGTCAAGTAAATCTAGAAAATATTCTAAATAGTACTTCCTAGTGTCTACATGTCAAGGATGTTGTAATATCAAAACGTGGAGATGTTTCTACATCAATCAAGGAAGTGACTCTATCTGCATTAGAGACTCTATCCACATCCCACTTCATACCTACTTTCAAAATACCTCTACCCAAACCACATGTTTAGTTCACAAAAATTCTTAAGACTTCATCTTTTGAGTTATACATTGTATTTTTAAATTTATTTTTCCAATGGATGTATGATGTATATGATGATGAATAATAAAATATTTCATTATTTATTTTTTGTGTTATTCTTAGGGATTTCTTTTCATCTAATATTTTTCATTTCTAATGTTTCTCATATGGGTTGTTTTAATTTATGTTATTTATTAATTATATTTTTCTAAATTATTTTTATATTTTTATATTTATAATCTCTTTTTATTATTAACTACATTTTATACATCCAACAATTCACCATTCAGTTATAACATAACAAAAAAATGGTTCATTACTCTAAACTTTCTATATTAAATGTGTTTTTATCACTTCTCCTATTCTTTTCAATTCTATGAAAAGGTTTAAATTTTTCATCTTTTTAAAAAATAAAGATATCTTATTTATAAATTGGGAGGAGATTCAAATGAAGGTTGGGGTAAAGGATAAATAAATTATTTTAAATTCAATAAAAATTATATTTTTTATGAAAAAAATATGATCAAACAATTTAGAATTTCATGTTTTATGTCAAATGGGTTTCATAATAATCAAAAGGAGAACATTGTTGGAATACTAATATTGTTCCACCATATTCCCTATTCATTACGTTTTTTGTGGTCTCAAATACCCTTGTTAAATTATTGAGGATTTTTTATGTTTTTTCATTGTGTTTTGACTCTATTTTATGTTCTTATATGGTTAATTTCATTAAGTCTTCATTTAGATTATTTTGCAGATATTTTATGAAATACAGAAAAATCATCTATGTAAGGCATTTGGAAATGATGAGTAATGGACAAATGAGAAATAATCAATCTTAATCACCTAAATAATGGAATCCCCTACATAAATGAGCTATGACATAGAATTGCCTATATAGAAATTTCCTACGTCGATGAGATTAGCTATGTGAGAAATCAGCTACATAGGTCCATCAGTTTCATTGATCAATTTTGTGGATTAATCAGATACGTGAATTGGATACATGTTAAAATCAGTTACATTGTTCCAAATAGCTAAATTATATTTTTCTATAAATGTAAAAAATCCTACAATATTCAATTTGGATATGTAATAAACATTATTTTGTGTAAAAAAATAGGCTATGTTAATTAGACCGACAATGTGTTTAATTCCTACTCCAAATCATCGATGCAAATTCAAATCTAAAATTTTTCTATGTAATGATTTCCAATCAGAAATATCATTAAAAAGTACATATTTAAACGATATTATAAATTTATTGAGATTTTAATGTGATCATAAATTATTTAAATTCTATATTGCCTATTTATGGTAAAAATGATTATAATAAAATGAAAGTACCAAGAATGGGAAAAAACCGGGATGGTTTATTGGACTTTCATGTTTCCATGGTATTATGTGAAAAGAAGATGTCTCTGAACAATGATTTTACTGATCATATGATCTGAATTTAACTGATATATTTATCAATAATTTTTAATGGATGTATACAGCACGATCTCTCAGGATAAAATGAAATACATAGAGAATAAGAGAAAAATCTAAAAAAACACATTTCTGTCCTGAATCATTTGTACACTTCTCCATGTTTTCATGAAAATGGAGAATAAGAATCATGATCTATAGTATTAATACATAGTTCATCTATGATTTTATTTTAGAGGAATCATCTCGATATTCATTCATATTCTTTTTATATCTCCAATATAATTATTCCTTCTGTCAATTGTATCATACAACTGTGTGCTAAACCAATATACACAATTTTTTTAATCTCTTGTTTTAAAAGGTTCTTGATAAATGAACCGGAATTCTTATAGTTATAATAAAATATTGGATCCCATTTCAGTATTATAGTTATTTTATAATAGGTTTTTACTAATTACACTCATTCGTTTAGTTCATAAAAATGGAATTTCAATCCTCAATAAAGGGATTGTTCTAGTGAAAAACATATTACTCAAGGAGAAGAGTGATGGTGGAGTGAAATATAGGACTTATAATAAATGTAATAATATAAATTAATTATTATACTTTCTTTCCTTATGTAATTATTTTTTTCTTCTTCTTATTCTATGGAATGAGAATGATGTTTGTCATAACTAAATAGAGGTGATTTTATAAGAGAATATAATTTCAATAACTCAATTCACCACCTCTTAAAAAAATTCACTCCATTTATGAAATAATACAATATAGTCTAATATGACATTTATGTGTTTGAGAATTACACTTCTATAATTATCTTTGATTAAAAAATATTTACATTTCTAAACGTGGAATTTCATTACTATGTAATGTTAAAAAAATTACCCAATAAGAAATAGGAGCGAGAAATATGTCGTGTTATTTTATAGTGAAAGAGTTTGAGATAAATTGTTATTGAGGTGAATTGAGATCATGAATTTTTATTCCGAACCAAGATACCTTTTAATTATAGGTTTTTATTTTTACATCATGACCCACCAACCTTGATCCTTAGAGACATTAAAACAATAATGAGAAATCTTCCTGATTTTTGTGGATTTACTTCTATATAATTATTGAGTTGAACAAAAAAACTAATGGATAGATTGAAACTAATTAAAATTGATCATAACACCAATAAAATACTTAATTACCAATTGTTGAACTAATTTTGAAGAGTAAAATCATAATTGGTATGGGTAATTGTGATTGGTTTCGAAATGTCGGTGGTATTATATAAAAGTAATGAAATTGAGATAATGATGAGCAATATTTGAAAAATATAGACTTGATTAATAATTTTGGGAAAATAAATTATGAATTGTTAATTAATTTCATTAATTGAGTGTTTCCCTTATTTAGATCTAATTCTCGTCTACTTTTATATTCATATTTTTCATGGGGACAATAAAATATTCATGTTTGAGGGAGTATGGTGGTTAAAAATTATGCATAACATTTCCATATATTTTGAAACTATTTATTAATCATATAAAACCTCATGATAATGATACTAAATGAGTTAAGGTAAATTATATATTGGTGGATTTGAAATATTAGAATATTTTTAAAATTAAAAAATAAAATAATCATATTTTATCATTTCAATCCTGGTTTGATTGTAGATTAGAGGGATTTGACGAACTGTACTAATGAAGGATACACAGTTTACCTTATAGAACCACACTCTAGTATCTTTTCATTGAATATTCATTCAATGAAATTTCAGATTAAATGTAAAAATTGGTGTAGAAGTTCTATTATGATGAAGTGAATTTTTCATGATAAATTTATTGAATATTAATGCAATGTAATATCAACTTAAATTTGAAATACATTACAGATTCTAGACATTTTTGAGTTCTCATATGCCACAACCAAGTAAATTTATGAATGAATTACAACTCATATTAGAATAACCCATGCATACTTAACACATGTAACAGATTAATGAATACAACTTGAGAATGTGCATGTATGATTTTCCAAGTCATATTGTGATAAAACTCCCTATCTAATAGCTTGATCTGTAAAATAATAACATGAATTATTTATATATAAAGATTCATTTGAGGAGAAAAACACTACACCACAACGTTGTTGCATCAGGTTATCATATAAGGGAAGATATTATACACAACCACATTTGATACACTATAATATGGATGATCATAAAATAGAAAAGCAATAAAATATGGGATAGAGGGCATTCATGACATAGAACCTCTCAATTATAAGAGCCTAATTAGATATTATTTATATATTTTAAAACCATATCTCATTGTCACATAAGAATATATTTTGATCCATAGGATAATTCAGATTTTTAAAGGTGTTAATTTTCTCTCACCTATGAGTGACTCATTATCACTCTGATGTTGGTCAACACTAGGTAGAGAATACTTGATTATAGTATTCAATGAATAAATCACTATTGTTTTACTATGCTGATTTATTGAAAAATTAATTTTATTGGATTCAACTTATTAGGCTGTATCCGGATTTTGAAGGTTATTTTTAGAAAAATGAGTACCAAGGACAATGGTTTATAGATATAATTGATCATTTTATTTGATAACATTGATCTAGTGATTTTAAACATATGGATTTGAGACTGTTTCATGTCTGGTTGATATGTTCTTTTTCATTCACTAGATTATCACATTTTTCATTCATTTAATGATTTTTTAGAATCCATGACTCAAAATCATTATTTTAACAATGATGGTTAATAATTACATTATGATTTGGTAGTACCTTTAAGGATATTTGACCAAGCATAATGTCCTCTAATTTAATGTTCTC
This sequence comes from Viscum album, assembly GCA_963277665.1. Taxonomy (NCBI): domain Eukaryota; kingdom Viridiplantae; phylum Streptophyta; class Magnoliopsida; order Santalales; family Viscaceae; genus Viscum; species Viscum album. The sequence continues at coordinate 1,046,583,526 of OY728141.1, read as the reverse complement.
TTACATGGCCAAATCAGATTTGTTACTATACCACATGATCACATTCACTTACACTTGAGGATACCTACTACCATTGGGGTGTAGAAAATGTAGAATGGAGACAATACCTCATATTATATAATTGAAATATTTTATATATAAGAAAATAATAGTGTAACCAAAATAAAGAAAATAGTAGAACACAACAGATAAACCCAAAAATATAAGTCATCTAAAAAATCCACTTATACAAAAATATGTAATGAAATTATATAATTTAACTGAATGAAATTATAAATGGCATACATACAAATGACCATACAAAAAAATATAAAATCAAAATAACCCAATCAAAACCCCATGATTGTAAAGAATCCATGATCTACCCCATCTAGTAATTAAAAATCAGCAGCAAGGTCATTTTACCTTTTCTAAACATGCATATAGGGAATCTTCTCGGGTACCAAATAGTGACCTAGCAATAGTGTGAGTATAAGTAAGTAGGTCGGTTGTACAATGTCTAAAAAATAGACTAATAGTAAGTGATTTCAACAAATCAACAAACAAAAGTATTAAATAATAAATTAATATAGTAAAAAACCAACCTTCTTCAAGACCATGCCAAAATATCACTGAGCATATATAATTACCATGCCAACCACAACCACAATTCCATTGAAATATCACTTAAATGGGAAAATAATTCTATATAATAATTTCACATAACTGGGTTAATCCCTATATGAATTACAATATATCTAGGAAAATCTTTTTATATATATTTTTTAGCACAACTGAGTGAAGCCCTGTATATTATAATTTATATGTGAAACTAGGCCAAGCACTATATATAATCATTTTAGAATACCTGGTAAATTTAATCTATATATGAATTATTGTGCCTTTCTCAAATTAATACAAAATTATTGGAATTAGATTACATAACATCATAATCTAAAAAGGTCAATTCATCTAATTCAAAATTTTATTTTAATTACCCATTTATTCAAAATATTATATCTTATGTGGTTATAATGTCAGCGTACACACCAATCTTATACAAAATTAAAACCACTCATTTAATTAAAAAAAGTAGTCAATTTATATGGAAAAACTATTTCAATCAATCACATATGGTCACATGTTATTCTAAATTATATTTTAAGCTTAAATTTGGATAATTTTTTTCAAGGGTAGGCTCTCCCTAACAGTAGATAGAATACAGGTATGAACACTATTGGATGCAATGGGATCCAAGGAGTAGTCCGATAACAAAATTATAATCACCAATTATATAGTTAGTTAATATAAAAGTACATTTAGCATTATCAAAAAAATTAAGAACACTTAAACAATTATAAACAGACCCTGAGGCTTTATTATACACCACCTAATTTTATCAATCAATCAAAAAAATCTCAATAGGGATAACCAAAAAATAAATACTGTAAAGGATATTATAAGAAAAAAATAGATCACAAAAAAATCAAGATCATAACCTGATTCAATGTTAGTAAATATATCACACTACTATAATGGAGGATTGTAGAAGGAAAATGGAGAATCCAAAGTGAAGGGACTCACAAAAGTTAAAATTATAGAAAAAAGTCAACTGAAAGGGAAGGAATAACTCCATCATCTCCTAGATTCACCCTATATTTTTTATGAGAGATCCATGCCATTAATGAAAATGAAATAATATGGGTTTTGTGGTATAAAAAACTTATCCAAACATATTCATGTCATGAACCCTTCAATGGTGTGAATTTCATTATTAGAAAGAGAAACTAAAAAATGTTTCACCTGAGGTTAAAATAACTGAGATAAACTATTTCATGACGTAAAACAGTTTCACTGCATGTAAAAATTAAATTCTCTAAAACAATTTGTGCCATTTTTCCTTAATGGGGTTAATGTCATATAAACCATTTATGATAAGAAAAAGTACAAAAAAACATTCAACCCAGCATATTCAGAAAGAACAAGAACAACCTATGATGATTTTCAAGCCCTTGGATAACTCTCATATGCCCTTATCACATTTATACCCAGAATCCATTAATTCAAACAAACATATGTCCATGAACATTAGGTCACATTCCCTAGATAATCACTCTTCCCCAAAGTAAAACTCCCTACAATCATAGTTGTATTAAAAAAATAGAATCCAACACGAAGAGGTAATCTTCTATAATTGGGAGGGATGTACTTGGAAATGATGTAATCTTTAATCCTCCCCACCATATTAAAGATAACCCATGATTTTCTCTTCGAATCACTTTGGGGTCTTAGTGAAAAAGTATATCCACTATGCTAGAATATCATAATCCCTCTCCCATGTATCCTCTTAAAAATTCACATTCTTCCACTATACTCGAACTGTAGGTATATTCTATCCCAGGAGATACATCTCACTACGGTCTACAATCTGTATTATATTCTCATCCATCGAATCATCTACCAAAATCACGATGTCATCAACCTATACCACACAATAAGGTTAAAGATGATATCTCCCAAGTTGCGACTCGTGGAACATGGCATGTATTTGATTGTAACTCTATTGAAGGGACTTTTGGTATGTCATGTGATTAAATCTTTCCACTACCCCAAATGGCCATCCAAACCTGGGTCTTAGCTTTCTATAATTTCTAATGCAGAATTTTTATGGTATAGGAGACACCTAAATTAAAACATGATGACCATACTCAAGATCCAATGGACATCCCAATACTTAGTATACGACTTTTCCCTTCTATACATTGTCACCAACCACTTCTTAATTATCTAAACCTACATAGACATATCGTACATGTGATAAGTTCCAATAATTTTTGAAACACCATCCTATAACCAAGTAATAGGTTAATGGAATAAACGATCATAAAAATCCCCATAATATTACATATGGGTCAATTCGTAGATGAAGTAATTATATGAAAATGCCACGATAGTCATATTTTGCTCCCATAAAACATTGAAATCCAAAAAATGGCTCGTAACATATCTTCCAAAATCTAAGTAATCTAATAATAATGGTTGGTAGTCTATTGATTATATTATATTCTCAAAAGAACCTATTATCCTAGATATTTCGTAATGATATAGTAATACTAAGTCGTGAAATGAGGATCTCTATTTGAAATTATTATCCTCAAAAAACAATGCAACCAAACAATATCTCACATGTATAGACTACCCATATCCTCAATATTTAAAGTCTCATTGATGTGAAAAAGTTGTCTTCCTTCATAATTTATTTATGGAGACCCACAATTCATCATTCAAGCAAGTCTTCAAAGGTAATACTATCACAAAACTCATAGTGACATCACATTTTTTCCATTCCCAAATTGTAAAATATTGTAAAAACTTAGCAGGTCTCTAGTTATTAACTTTGACCTATTGATTGGTGAAGTATCTCTGTGAAAATACTGCTAACTCCTTCATTCATGGACACCAATATTGTTTAGTGAGATCAAGAAACTTTTTGTCATATTTCAATATACCAACCACATAGAAATGTAAAAATCACACATCATCTCCTCACGCAAGCCTATATGATCACATATTCAACCACATAAAATATAAGAATTTCCACCTCTAAGAGACAAACCTAATGGTGGATCCCCATCATATATGTTGACCCTTAGATTTAATCCTTAGGGGTAAAGTAATTTATTTCCTTGATCTGGTCTAAATTTATGGGTAACAAATGTTTCATTTAGAGTTACTCATTACTAGGACTTCAGCACATGTAGATGCATATCTGCAAAAAGTATCATCATCCAGTACTCATAAATACACTTCATAACTAACTACATGTATGTATTACTACTCATGGAATAAAAAAAGTTTCCATTTCCCAGAATATAATCCATCCATAGCTCTAAATATTGATGATACTCTACCCACATCATTTTAAAAAGGTTCAGGTCTTGTTAAGAAAAAATATACATGAGCATCCTGTGACCTCTATACAATAGAAGCCGCTCACCCAAAATATAAGGACTCCATATTCATAGGGAGTGTAACATTTGATATTTATAAAGATCTTGAGAAGGATAAGTCCTCTCATGCTGTCTTAATTGTCTGGATCTATATAAAACCATTCTTCCTTCCATCATCCAAACAGCACCATGTCCTAATCTACATGTGTTTTAGAACACTGTATATTACTTTATCATTACAGGAAATGTGATGATCATTGATTATTTCATCTTAACCTTAATATTTTAAAATTCTATTTCATAATATTCTAACCATAAAAAACTCTCCCCATTACAGGGTCAGTTGGGATAGCAGGGACAGTAGATGGGATAAGTCCTGGATGAACCACCGATAATAACCTGATAAACCCAAAAAACTCCAAATGATGAAAAAAATTGTATATCTCCCCTATAATATTATGTATAAACCCTTATCTATGTCCACTAACACTCCTACCTACAAGATTAAATGGCCCAATAAGTATACTTTATCAATCTGGAAACATTATTTAGAAACATTGATGTGAAGATGATTCTCTCTCAATTTAATAAAGATGATGTCAATATATTAGGAATGATCATATATAGATTAGATTTACACTATTTTTCATCAATGAAACCCACAAAAATTTATTCCAGGAAAGTATTAATGATATAAATCCTCAAGTATAAGAAATCATTTTGTGTGTTCATCCGATCAAATGACATCTCTAAGAACTCATATAAACCATACTTGCTTTTAAAAGTTTTCAGGGGTTTTTCGTATTGTCGCACTCTCATACGATGATACCCTAATCTCCAGTCAATCATAGAGAAAATTATGGCACCTCTCAGAAGATCAAAGAGATCGTTGAAGCACGAAATGTGATATTGATTCCTAACCGTCATCTTATTCAATATATAATAGACCACTCACAAATTCCTAGTCTCATAAACATTCCGAGTTAAAATCATGGGAGAACCATAAAGTGCTGCCCTAGGCCATATAAAACCCTCATTATAGATCTTCCAACTAGACATTCAACAAATAAAACTATACTATTTCCTATATATAAGGCAATATACATGCATGTTATGATCCAGACACCTACTCGATCAAGAACATGGTCTCACACACATGTGGTAAGCCATAGAACATGTTAGTAATGACATCTTAAAAATGGTCTAACACTGGAGGAATAATATCCTACTAAATTCCACCAATATCTATAGAATTAGCTAAAAAATGATTGGTGTGTCAACCGAATCTACACTGAATTGGTCCTATATGACCAGCATGCAGATCTGGCCCAGGCTAGTGAAAATTTCTTCCTTATATGGATATAGAAATAGATTTCTTCTCTAATAATAGTAAATAGTCTCCTGGTATATAAATACTCATCCCATACTATGAATGGAATTGAATCTCATTAAGTCAACACAATTAGTTATCAAATGATATGGTATTCATCAAATTATAGATGACACACCTTCCAACATTTGATATTCTTTAATATCACTCCCAATGATGTGTTAATGATCAATAAACCATCCATGATTCCCTCTTTCAAGACCAAAACATTTCAAATAACATTAAATATAAAATATTTTGATTCTACTCTATCAAATCAAATAATAAGCTATGGTAGATGATAAAGTAGTGTTACCTATGACAGTTGAAGGTTATGTATCCAAACAAGTTGTAGTAGACGTCATGGCTTGCTAATTACTTTACCCTCTACCCTAGTATCTTTTATGAATCCCAAATAATGTTCCCTATGTCACTTATATCTACTCTTGTACTGGGGAAACACATCCCCCACCTCGACCTGAATGTCTAGTTGAACTCCAGCAACCAAACTTATATGGGGTAGTTGAGTCCTTCCATGATTCTGTTGCCTCTCTTAATCCTCTGATATTTGTGTACTTCTACATACCCCAAACAAACCATTATAGGTGGCTCATCATACTATATTAAATTTACTTGAAACCAACGTATGGACACTAAGTGTATCTATGGAAAAACATTTAATACTAATAACACTAAAATGGAACATGGTCATGATATTGTTTCCCACTACCTTACCAGCTCTACCCTCTTTTACCTTAGTGATAGATATCACAGAGATTCTTCCAGCCACTAAGAGTAGAGAACCCAAATCACCCTTTTTAAATATACTAGCTACTACATTAATCCACTCTCAGATTCCCTTTAGTAATGAGAACCAAATTAAACACATATGAACCACATGTCAAGTGAAGCATATTCCTTTATGACGTGATCTCATTGAAAATTTTGTCCTAGAAATGCCTCTCCCTCGCTACCATGTCAACTGCTAATGTTAGTGAAAAATATAAATTTTGTATAAATGGATAGAGTATTTCATCATTGGCATGCCATCCCATGTTTTAATAATTATCTCACATGCCTTCTCAACTCTAAATTTTTCTAGGTAGAAGTGGATTATTAGCATTATCTCAAATTCATTCCATGATACCTCCTCTTACTGCCCATATTTTCGTAAATTTTCCCACTATCACATGGAATTTCTATGAAGCATTTTTGTAGTATACTTCCCAATCATACCTATGACCATATCAAAGTGCATGTATATCATTTTGAATGGATCTTTCTAGAACTCAGTTTATTGGGGGCCACCATCCCTAGTTAATGTAGAAGGTTTCTACAAATGAAACACTCTCTTTATCTCAAAAATCAATTTTATGGTACAAATAGTATCCCTTACCACAGATCACATGAACCTATAGTATTTTTCACAAATAATAACATCAAACTAATCATCATGAGCTACTTTAATTTCATATTCAGTTGTGTTAGGTGGATATTTCTTACCTCTTCCAATAAACCCAATTCGATGAAGATGAGGAAAAATGTTCCCAGAATGAAAAATCCCTCTACAGAACACTATATAAAAATAAGGTCAACCTCAACATATTATTGAAATAACAAACAATTAGTTTATGGTATATCTAGAAATTCCAAAATAAGTGAACTATAATGACATTATAGTTCATTATTCCCCTTTTATATATATAACTGGTATCTCACTTCATAGTTCATCATAGTAAAATATATCACATGATATAAATATGTACTTATCATGGAAAAAAATGTCAATATATTTCCATATGTGCTGATAAAGATGCATTAATACTCAACTCTGACCATACCGAGAGACAAGTAAAAAACACTATAAAAAATTACATCACACAACTCTTAATCACCCAAGGTAGCGTAATATCAACTGTAATAAGAAAAACTATTCAATAAGAAGTCAATCATATTCCCACATACATGTGTAAGATAGTCCCATGAACGAGCTCATTATGATGTCCTGATGCATCCTCATCTCAATTCTATCTTTCTAAAATATTATCAAATATAAAAGAAACTATGAATATGATACATATTTTTAATGTCTCCCTATCAGGAACTCTCCCATTTGGCCAAATAGGGTTTCTAAATAGAGAAAAAGTGCACCTCTGCATATTCTATACGAACCTAACTAGAATTATGGGAGTATAGAACGTATTTGGGAGACTGTACCCCTAGTTATAAATTTGAAATAAATCTGAAATAAATAAATATTAAAGTAATAGTAATATTAGATATAGTAAAACATATAATATTAACCCAATAATAATATGCAACTGAACAATATAATAATAATAATAGAATAATGTAATGACTATATAGAATGTAACTAAAATCCTGTCAAAAAGAAATAAAGATAAATTAACATGCTAAAAATAATAAACTTAAAGGATCTAGGTCTGAAACCCCACATTGGTTCCTTCTCCATGACCCAACCCATCCCACAAGGAACAATCAATAATAAGTTCCTTTTCATTGTATAATATTACATCCATGTAATATACTCAAGTACCAAATAGAATCCTCAATAGGATCTGAGAATAATTAATTGGATTTCACTACTATATCTAATAAAAACTAGTTAGATAATAAGTTCATGGAATTAATTGATAAACATGTGTAACAATAAATTAATTAATTTAGTATAACAATAAACTTTATACAATACTATTCTAAAATATCTCTAAAAATTTTGAATTTCCATTCAAAATTCAAACCAAAATTCCATGGAAAATGGAAATAACTAAGAAAATCCCTCTATATAATAATTTCATCATAACTGGGCCATGCCATATATGTGCTACAATATAACATGTCCAATACCTTTATATAAGCATTTTAGCATAACCAATACATGCACAACATATAATGATTTCCATAAAAATTTATGGAAATAACTCTATATAATAATATCAATATATTTATTTAGGACCCTATATATAATCATTACAATATTTAAAAAGATATAATTCACAGGTGTAGGAATAACGCAACAAAACATTATAATAGACAAAGGTAAATTTAGTCAAATAACATATGTATTTAAATTTGACTTTCATTAATCGAATAATATCTAATCATATAATCTTAAAAGTGTACGTAACCATCTCATAGAATATTATAAAAATTTTTAAGAATAAATAGGTAATCTATTTCTATGTTTAATTTATCATAATCAACCACTTTAGGACTTGGGTTATGCTAAACCATGTTTTCATACAATTAGTTGTTCATTATTTTTTATTAGTACGATATCCCAATAGGTATCCACAAGGATAGTCTCAATGCTATGGGATTTTAAGGTTCCAAGGGGTACATTGAACACTTTATTATTATCTCCCACAATTACTTTATTTAACATGCACATTGTGTTATCGAAATTGCATAATATTGAAAACACTTAAACACTTATAAACATACTATAGATAATTCATCTAAACCACCGAACTTTATAAAAAGCTCAATGCCAAAATCTCAATAGAGAATGCTAAAAATAATAAATTCAAAAGAGATCACAAAGAAAATTATAGATCAAACACACATCAAGATAAAAACCTTGCTCATTGTTGGTAAAGAGATAAGTCTTCTATAATAAATGACAGCAGATGTAACATGGTAAACCAAAGTGAATGAACTCACCAAAGACTAAATTATTGAACGAGAGATCCATATAGAAAGTAATCCATCTATAATGTCCTAGAGTATCTCTAGTGTTTGAGAGATAAGGATACAACATGAATGAAAATAAAATCATATTTGTTTTCTGGATTAAAATAACAGGTCCCAACATATTCATCATGTGATTTTCTCATTTTATAAGATTAAAAAAAACACATTAAATTAGGTTAAAATATCCTTGATTGATTTTTTCATGTTGTGGACTAGTTTCAGTGCATGAAAACATTTCACACTCTGTACCAGTTCATGGAATCTTTTGGGAAATTTGTTCACGGGGTGTAATCCATTGATTATATGAAAGTGTTTTGAAAAGATCTTTAATCTCATCATCTATAGAAATAATAGTAAACCTCCACTGAATCATTCCAAACCAGTGAAGAACATTCAAAAACCATTTGACTGATTTATACCCTAACACCATTAATTCAAAAAAAAATTACATCCCCATTCTTTAAGTCATTTTCCCCAACATAGGCTCCCCAACCCTATAGAAAAGCTCAACCGAAATGGTTTTTAGAAGAAAGTAAACCCCAATTAAAATTGGTTCAACCAATACTCAAGAGTGACATACCTATAAATGTGTGATCTTACATCAATAGAATAAGGATGATTATTTATCATGAATGGTTAATTTTTAAACTATATCACAGGTGTCTTATTAATATAACATTTTGGATAATAAAATCTTTTCCCATTGATTCCTAGAGGGAGTCTCACTGAAAATGGGATGAACAATTCTATGTAGAATGAGATTTGGTTGATAAGAACAAACCATAATTATAAGTTTTCATTTGAGATAATACTGAAGGCATTTGGTACATACTTTGTGACCTTAACAATATAATGATTTAACCATTAGATTTGAATAGAATTAGGTTGTTTTAGTAGATAATGACCAGGTGGATTTTATTACCTCAAGAATAAATATAATTAATTGACTATTATTTTTTAAATTATTAGTAATTAATAACATTTTAAAATGATTCATCTAAAATCGATCCATTAACTCGACTCATAATTTACGGTCAACATTAATCCACTTGTTCCATTTTCTTATATTCCATTCTCAATATAGGCCTTTTTTCAATTACAATATATAGAATTTTTATTTATATCTAATTTACTGTATCAGTAATGAATAATGAGAAATTATGTTATGATCCCCATGTTCCTTGTGGATTGGCTTCAAGGCTTTGAATTCATACACAACACTTCTATAGTCTTATTTATTAGGGTTTTATCTTTTTAAATTGCTAAATAGGGACCAATTCCCAAGATAGGTGAAAAACACAATGGTGTTATATAGTCATAACAAGGTCATAAATAATGAATTATGCTCATTTTTCATGATCTAATGGTATCAATAACCATAAAAAAATGATTTTACCCCCCATCCCACTATAACCCTTGAAGGAATTATATGGAAACTAAGATTGTAACTTCCAAAATATGATGTTCACATGGTTTCAATAACCATCCATAAGTACCAATGCATTGATGATTATTTTCACCCCATATAAGGGATTTCTAGGATTTCAACCCAAATTATATAACGATTCTTAGCCTATAAAATAATACTAAAGGTGGGTTATGTCGTGGGGTTAAGACTAACATTTATAGATGAGGAATAACATCAAGAGGTATCTAACATACCCTTCATACTCCCATATTAATCATAAATGGGGTCACTATTCTTTTATAATATGTTTTTTAATAGTAGGAAAACGAAATAAGATCTCTCTCTAGATCTGGGTAGGGCATCCCAAGTTATAACATCCCCACCTAAAGATCCACCAAAAATGAGGTATCATTTTCCCCCTCTTGTAGCCTCTCACTACATAGATATGGAAGCCTATGGATATCTCAATCAAGTATTAATATTCTATGAAATTCATTATGTTTCTATACAGTAAGATTATAATAATCTAGGACCCACACATTCTAATCCTTTTTTGAAATCCATAACATTACATTTTTTCTATGATGTTGATAATTTTGAACCATTTTTTTCCATCAAATTGTTACAACAACAATATAAAAATATTGATCACTTGCATTTGGGGAGACCATTTAGGTTTATAATTTTTGAGAATTAGGAAAAAATCTAACATAAAATATTCACATTAACATGAACACATAAACAATTGCTTTGTTTTGTTGAATATCTTATCCTATTATGCCAATATTTTATTATTTCAAATTAGGTCATCAACATCACCCTTGTTAAATCATTTATAGATATAAATTTCTCAACATAATTCATTAATTAATGGGGAAAATTATACATAATAATTGTGATCTTAAATTATCTATAAGGTAAAACATTAGTATTAATAAATAAATTTCATCAATGAGTATTGGAGTGCATATTGTTAGAATTAAATTATGAAATTTCATGATATAATCATAAAGTAACAAATGCCCATCATAACCTAAATCATAAAATATGAAAGAAAGTAAATGGAAATAGTCATAAAAATTAGTAATCTTGGGAAATGAGATTTCCATGATGGTCATTAGAAACATTATAGACCCATAGAAAGCATAAAAAGACATATAAATGTTGCTTGGTATATCATCACACTTGTTATTATTAAAAATGGAATAACAATGTGGTATACATCCATACATATCACCGTTAAAAATGTAATCTCCGTACATTTTACTTCCATTCAAAATTCATTAGAGGGATATCTATGGTCCAACTGTCATTTTGATATCATTGAATGACCATTCATTTTTTAATAACAGAACCACCCAACAAATTTCAAAGTACCATAGCACATAAAATATTTTATTTCATCAAAATTCAAATAAATAAGCAGTAGGCCTTTGATAACATTATTAACCTATGGAATAGAAATTTGTTCTATAAAAATATATATGAATCATGATTGACCAATGAAAAAGAAATGGTTTCCATAAAAATATCTTCAAAACAAGATTATCACATGGAAAATAAATGTCTTCAATAAAAATCTGTATGAAACGTGATTAACCCATGGAAAATAAATGGTCAATAAAATTCTTTTTAAAAAATGGTTAACCCATAGAAAAAATGGGTTAAATAAAAATATCTTTGAAACATGATTAACCCATGGAAAAGATACTCCCCCATAATAATATCTTTAGAATATGATTCACCCATGGAAAGAAAATTTGTTACATAAAATCCTCTTTAGAACAATATTAACCCATCAAAATTAAATAGGTTGTATAAAAATATCATTAGAATATGTTTAAACAATTGAAAGTAAGTGGATTCCATAAAAATATCATTAGAACATGATTAATAGATTTACAAGAAATCGGTTCAATAAAAATATCATGCTCACAAGATTAACCTATGGAAAATAAATAACCTCAATAAATATCACGTTAAGACATAATAATTTCATGGAAAAAAACATGTTTCATAAAAATATAATTGGAAAAATAATAATACATCCAAAAATGAATGAGGGTGGTGTCAATAAATTATATCTCAGATGGAGTATAAGTAACAACAAGGTTTAATGGAAAATATTAATGTAAATTCATGTAAAATATAATTAAAACAATCATGATTAAAATATTTTTTAAACATTCCAAAGGGACCAATACCACCATGAAATGTTTAAATTATAATCCACATGAAAGGTACCGTTAATTTAACATTAAATATAACAAAAAATAGATTAATAATATATCATGTGAAATTATAATTATATACTCCTCATAAAATACAATTGGTTTATGACATAACAGACATCTCAATAACGGAATCCTAGGACAAAAGTCCATTACCAAATTAGAAACTTAAAAATTATAAACCATGTGAAAGAGGTATCATAAAATGGATATGTAAATCCCCATAACCTCAAGTATAATAATTATAAACTCATTCATGGAAATTACATACACCCTCAATAAAAATAAGTGATGAATATAGCATAAGTACTATATAAATGAACATGAGATAATAAATACCCTTACAGCTATGGTAACATTTGAATTTGAGTCCCACAGTAAATCATCATGAAATAAAACTTTTAAATAAAATTAAGATATAAAAATTCATGATATAATATTAAAAAATTTGATTTATATGTTCGACACAAAATAAATAAGGGGTTAATATTAAATCTATCTCTCATATGCAAAAAGTGAGATGAAACCCCCTTAGAACTATGCTGATATATGATTAAAAATCCCCAAATGTAATAATCATCCAATTAAAAATTTAAATATGATTAATATTAAATATTTCCTAATATAATATATCATATGGTGTATTATATACACCACATAAAATAATTAAGTGGTCAATATGAAATTAAACTCAATGATGTAAAAACTGAGATTAAAATCTCTATTAACTATGGTAATATATGAATTTAAAGCCCCAATATTAATAAATACAATAAAAAATTTTAAAAACATGAAGAAAAAAAATAAATGATATATTATATAAAATTTTTTAGTAGAGGCATCACAAAAAATAGTTTGTGAATATTAAATTTTTCTTAAAGATATAAAAAGTGAGATGATAATCCATTAGATTGAATCTGATTTGTCATGCTTGTCCACTATATTCCTGAATAAAAAAATTATTTTAATTATATAATTTAATCTTATCCTTTTACACGTATATAATTAATTTTATTTCACATACAAATAATATATATAAAACTACTTAATTAATAATTTTTATGTCGTTTGTTTTGACCATATTTGGATTTTGTATCAAAATTGACTTTGTTAGGTCGACCGGGGCGAATGAAATAATTATTTAAATATATATATATTATAATAAATATGAAATTATAATAACATTTTTACAAAAGTTATAGTTTTAAAATCATACTTGAATCGTGGTTATAAAAAATGAACCAATATTACGATCACCAAGACGGTAGGTCATACACACTCATGAGTAATGTTCCCATTTTTAAATTATTATTATGGAAAGAAAATAAGTATTGTTTATCCATAAATAATTACAAATATATAATAAATAAAATTTTATTTAATTATATATATTTATTCATATCATTTTTGTGATGTGGTTATGAAAAATAAATAATCAAATCAGTTTAAGGAGGTGGTAGTCCACCCAACCATGAATGATGTTAAGAATTTTTCAGTGTCAGAAATGAAATGATTAAAATTAAATGTTTTTCTCAGACAGATAAAAATGACATAAATTTAATAAATGTTTCATCTGAATCATATATTTTTATTAAAACCATCACTAATACATTTGATGTAAATGGTGAACATATCACATCTCTTTGAGGAGGCGGTTGTCCACACGTCCACAAACAATGTTATCGCATTCCCACAACATGGAAATCATGAGGGTATGCATTATAAAATAATTTTAAATGTATAAATACATTATAAATATAAAATATATCCTTTAATCCCAGTATTAAAATCATAATTTCCAACCCTAATTAGTGGTAAAGGAATAATGTACGACATAATTTCAAAAGGCTATAGTTATTTGTACACGTAAATGGAGATTTTGTTATAAATTTGATGGAATTTTTTGTATGTGTTGGTTGAAACTGTAACATAAAAAATATACTATATTTTGGTTACTTATTTTATCATTTAATCATGGAATAATAATAATTTAAATGTATTATAAACAAATAAAACAAAAGTTATTATTGAATAATGTTTCCTCTTTTTGGGTATCTCTTTTTGGTTTACACCAAATGACTCACTTGGATTTCATTCTACCCAATGTGATGATTCTTGAATTATAGGAGGGATTGTTTGATCTTATATCGGTATGGTTTTATAAGACAAAATAGATTCAATGGTGTAATGAAAGTGGGAGGGTGATTTCGTTTTTATGTGTGGGAAGAGTGACATTCATGTAAATATAAAAAAGTAAACATTATTGGGATGTATCCCTTATATAATTTGACTGAAATAATTATCAAATAAAAAAAAGATTTTATATGATAAAAAATAACCTAAATGGGTTTAATAAACGTTTCTAGGCCATTTGGCCACTTAATATTAAAGACTAACCGTTAAGTACACATTTATTTCCTTAATCATTGTAATTAATTGTAATTTACTTCACTATTATTTTACTAAAAAACTAAATTTACTTGATAAATAATTATAAATTTTCTTTTTCCAAATATGTAATCCATTTTCAAAATTAAAATCATATAAGTTTAAGGTATTAATTTAAATTTAATCACATTAATGAGACAAGACAATTGTTTTTTCAATAGAAATGTTCATAAGTTTGAAATATTTTTATATCCAATTTCAATGAGAAATTCATTATAGTGACCTAAAGTGTTTTAAACTATATAAAATTGATCTTATTTTAATTTAAAACCAATATAAAATTTAATTTACAAGTTTATTTTTTATGAAAGATAAGATTTCAATTAAAATTCGATGTCCTTTACTATTTATGAAAACATGGAAAGCCTCATAAAAATAATAAAACATATACCTATAGTAAATTTTAAAATTATTATATCAATATATAAATTTTATTGTCTAATTTTTTTATAAAAGTTAAAACATTTAGTTTTAACGAATGTCTTCCATTAAAAGTAGAAAAATTGCCTTTTAAAAGAAACAAACACTCCGTTTTAATGCTTTAAAAATGGATTTGTTCTTAATTTAAGCATATAATAAATTTATAATTAATTTTAGAACATTTTATTAAATATATAACTTATAAATTTAATTAATTTCATTCAATAATAGTGATTATTTTTATTTTTAATATAAAATGTCTTTGTAGTCATAAAAACAGTTTTTCATCAAAACACATCCTTTATATTCTATTGGTATTATTTTTCATTTCTAATTAATTTGTATCAAAAGGATTACTTATATAAACTTGTGTAAGACATATATTCATAATATATTTTATAAAATTCATTCCTTCTATTCTAATGGATTGGTGATAACTATTATGAAAAATAAGTAATATTAACAATATAATACCTTCTGGTAAGACTTATCCTTATGTTTAACACTAGTAATCTAAAATGTAAATTCAACATGAAATGAAAGATAAAATGGTGTAATGTACAATAAAAAAAATTGAATTTTAAGTAACACAAGATATTAATTAATTTAAATTAATTTGAGAGAACATATTTCTTAAAATCATGGGATGTTACATTCTACCCCACATAAAATGAAATTCACCCTAAAATATCATCACGTTTAATAGATTATTATCATATTTAGAATTCATGTATAGAATCCCAAGTTTATAAAATATTTAATAAAACATCTTCTTAAAAATGAAATGTGGGAAACAAAATGGTCACCATATATTACACATAACATGGATTCCAAATAGAAATAATATAAGAGGGAATATAGAAAATGTGTTATTAAATATAGAAATTGATTGAAGTCATTCATCATAATCAAGTGAATGAACAATAAAAAGTAAAGGGAATCAAAATTATAAATATTTGGTGATTAAAATGACCATTAGATTATTACAATTGAATGTACTAGGATAATACTTTTAGTTCAATATCATATTTGAAGAGTTAAATTTTTTCATGACATCTAGACCAGATGAAAAATATGAAATATAATTAATTTAGGAGAACAATTTAATCTTTTAATCAATGTACACATAAATCATGTCTTTTTCACTAATAAATTAGAATTTAATATGAATTTTTAATTCCTGAAGCACTAAAATAAATATTAAATTAACACTTAACCATAAAAGGGATAGTCATATATTACTGCTACCATAAGACATTAAAACCCTCAAAATGGTTACCACAAGGTTATATAATTCCCAAAATTATTAAAACATAAAATGATACACTAATATTAAAAATTTTATATCAATAAACAATGTTGATTCTGAATTATTCCTTAAATAAAAAACATTAAAATTCTATTGAAATTTATTGACAATGGTTGAAACCTAAATATTATATGGATTTGATCATATATTCATTCACGATAAATCAACCATTATTAAAAAATTAAATCCCGTATTTTTTATAAAATGAACTAAATATTAACAAATAAAAATGTTCATACTATCCAAGACATAATCTAGGCTATTGGTAAGTGTTATACCCATATCACCATTCATTTTTAGGTTTATTCCCTACATCCTTCCTGGATAAAAAGGGTTTTCACCCAACCATTAGGTTGTCCCTATTTTATTTCTTCTTGATAAATAAATCCACCACAAAAAACATCATGTTCATCCTAGGGGTTACAAATACAAAAACCTAATTTTGTTTCCAAAAATGTCAAATATAACCTCAAAATTATAATAAATAAAAATCTCAAAAGGGATGACTATAATATTGAACATATGATCATCCATCATCTGATAGACCAATGATTGTATCCATAACTCTTAGAATAACCTCACATGAAAACATCATAATCTGTTGAGTTATCTAACATAACTTTTGATACCAACTATAACAGCTCAGGACCATCACTCCCAATTCCTATTCTAAAATCCATAAAATTAAATTTCGCACGATGACGTTGAAAAAATTGACCTTGTTTTTTTCCACAAAACCCTACAATATTAAAAGGAAAAATAGGATCTTGTATATTCGAGATGAACTTATCGATATATATTTTTAGATAATTTGGAATGTATTTTTCTTAACCAACTCACATCAACTTGGACTCATAAAAAACTAGTTCATTATGTTTAAAATAATTTCCCATTATACCAATTTCTCTAATTTCAAATTAGGTCATCAAAAAAATCCTTATGAAATCCTTTATAGATAGAAATCATTAAATAAACTTATTCAAAACCTAGGGAAAAGGAATCATAAAAAGGGAAAGATCATATTTTAATTAAGGGTAAAAATAATTATTGACAAATAAATTTTATCAATTAGAATAATAGTGAGTTAGGTAATGATTACATAATCAATGTTCATGAGAGAATCATAAAAAACTCATACCCTTTTAAAAACAAGATCATCAAATTTTTAAATATGAAAAAATAATCAGAATTAATAATCACAACCAATTTAAAATTAATATTGATCATTATAAACATTATAAACACATAGATATCATAAACATACACATTAAGTCATATTAGGACATCACAATAAATTTAAATATTATAAATGGAATAACCATGTACTATACTTCTATACATGTCACTCTTACAAATGGCATGACCATATGGATTACTTCCATACCCAATCATTTGGAGTTCTATTATGGACCAACCATTATTTGGTCTATCATGGAACCACCCATAATTTGTTTATCATAGAACCACATATCAAATTTCCAAGTACCATGACACATAAAGGATTTCATTTTATAAAAATCCATAGGAACAAAAATTATCCCTTAGATTACATGATTATATCATTAAAAACAAATGGTCTCTATAACAATCTATTTGAAACATGATTATTACATGGAAAATAAATGGGTTCCGTAACAATATATTTGGAATATTATTGTCCCATTGAATGGAAATGGGTTCAATAATAATCTATTTGAAACATGATTTAACCCACAGAAATGAAATGGGATACATAACAATCTCTATAGAACGTGATTATCCCATTCAAAGGAAATGAGATTAACAACATTCTCATTGAAACGTGATTAAACCATGTAAAATAAATGGATTCAATAATATTATATTTAGATCATTATAAACCCACGTAAATGAAATGGATTCAATAACAATCTCTGAGTAATATGATTAACCCTTGGAAAGGATATAGATTCCATAAAAATACATTTAAAAAATGATTATCCAATGGAAATAAAATTGGTTCCATAAAAATTTCATTAAAACATGATGAACCCTTTGAAAATAAATAGGACATAATCAAACTCATTAAAAAATGATTAACCCATGAAAATAAAATATGATCTGTAGTAATATTGTTAGGAGATAACAAAACTATGGAAAATAAATGGGTTTCATATCCATTTATATGAAAAAAAATCATATTATATCCTAATAACGATCGAGGATGGAATCAATACCAAATATAATGAGTGGAGTATAGTTAAAAACAAGTGTTTTTGAAATTGAGAAATATAAATTACCTTAATATATAAATAATACATTCATAAGGAAAATAGTATTTAAATATTCAATTATTTCACGTACAACCTCTAAACATTTGTATTAGAAACCCCATGAATGAGTGACATTAAATGAAAATATAATTTCACTAGAAAAAATATATAAATGATTTTTAATTTCTATGTATATGTAAATACACCTCATAGAATATTATATTTTAAATACATGACAAACATTTCAAAGAAAAAAACTTGTTACATAAGTCCATTATTGCCTTGGTAACATTGAAAACGTAGACCCATAATAGAGGGATAATAAAATGGATATGTAAATCCGCATAAATTAATGTATAATATTGATAAAATATTTCATGGGTATTATATAAACCACACAACAATAATAAGTAGTGAATATTTCATAATTATCATAGATATAAACATGACACTATAAATCTCTTTTTAATTTTGGTAACATTTGAGTTGGATACCCCAAGAGTAATAATAATAAAATGAAAAATTTAAATACCATTATGTTAAAAAAATCATCACATAATATTTAAAATGGTTTTATATATATATCACAATAAATAATTAAGTGGTGAATATGATATTTGCCTCACACTTATAAAAGTGAGATGAAAATCCCTTATAGTTGTGGTAACATTTGAATCAGAAGCCACCTATGAAATAATCATAAAATAAAACATTTAAATACCATTAATATAAAATAAAATAATATATTATATTTTAAATAGCTCAGTAGATAAACCAAAAAAATATGTAAGTGGTTAATATTAAATTTATCTCGCAATTATAAAAAGTGGGATGAAAATCCCTTTCATTAAGTCTGATTTTTCACGATTTCCCTTTATTATCTAAAATAATAAACAAATTTAAATTATTTAAATGATTCATAACATTTTAAAATTTTATTTTCACTTTTACTTCACTTATAAAAAGTTTTATAGAATTACTTAATCAGTAATGTTTAAGTCATATATATTTATTGTATTTGGATTATGTGTCCGAACTGACATTGATAATTAATCTATAGAAAATGAGGAAATTATTTAAATATAAAGATAATAATAAAAATGAAATAAATATAATATTTTAATATAAATTATACTTTTATAATCATATTTCAAATATGGTTATGAAAAATGAACCAATTTTACAATCATGGAGATTGGACGCATTATATACACATGAGTAACATTACCATTTTTCATTGATCCTTATTAAAAGAATGGCGGTAACATTTATTTTCCCATAATAACCATAATATCAAAAATTCAAAATTATTTAATTATATAAAATATATATATATATATATCATTCTTGTGATGTGTTGATGAAAAATGATGAATCACATCATTTCGAGGAGGCAGTAGTTCACACATCCACAAATGACATTGTCACTTTTTAGATGTATAAAATGAAACAAATAATATCATATATTAAGTGTAAAGATAGGTAATAATGTCATTAATATCGTAAATATTTCATTTATATTATATTTTTTTATTTAAACCATCCATAATAAATTCCTCATAAAGGGTGAACGTATCAAAATGCTTTGAGTTTGTGGTAGCACACATGTCCACAAATAATGATATATTATTCCCAAAAATTGAAATCATGAAGGTATATATTATATAATTTTTATATAATTGTTTTTAAATTATAAATAACATATATATAATATATAAAAATTTTGATTATCATAATTACCAAACATAAGAGGTGGTATTGTAAAAATCGACGACATTGTTACGCAAGGTAGTTGTTCGCTGTACACATGAACAAAAAAATCATTACCAATTTGAAGGAAGTTTGATCAGGTTTAGTTTCACATAATAGTATTAAAAAATAATAGTATATTTAGGATTCTATAGTTACTATATAATACGGGAAAATGAATAAATTAATGGATGGAGAATGAAATAAATCCAATGTGATCTTTGAAAAATGCAACAAATTTTCGAGAAACACCATTTGGTTTACTTCAAAGAAAATAATTGGATATAGTAATGACAAAATTATGGCTTCTATTATGAGATTGTTTTTATTTTTATCTAATTTTATAAGGTTTTATATGATCAAAAAGGCATTGAGTGGTATGGAGAGAGGGGGATGGAGAGTTCAATTTTTATAGTGGAGGTGTTGCTTTGTTTTAAACATAAAAGGTTAAACCCTGTAGGGAGGTCTAACTTACATAATGTGACTCCAATGGTAAAAAAATAATATTAAAGTTGATATATGGTATAATAATATCCAAAAAATGGTTTTGGATATGTTTATAGGTCATTGGATACTTATGATTAATGTTAGACTCTATGTAAAAATAATTTTTACATTAATCGCTGTAATTAAGTTCAATTGATTTCATTAATATTTTGGTATGAAACTAAGATTAGAATAATATAAATTATAAATAATTTTGATTCAAAATATGGAATACATTATTTCATTAAAAATTCACATAATTTTTTGAAATTAGTTTAAAATTAATCCCATGTATGGGGCAAGATTACAGGTTTTTCAAGAGAAGTCCTCAATATATTGAAATGTTTTATGTCCAATTTCAATGGAAAATTGATTAAAAATACCATAATTTATATAAATGATATAAAATTGGTCTAATTATAATTTAAAACCCAATAAAATTAAATTTTTACACTATTATTTATTTAGATAAAAAAATTCAATTAAAATTCATTGCCATTTAAGATTAATCAAAATTATAAAATTCTCAGAAAAAAAAAATTCACCCAAATGATTTTTTAAAATTTTTATATCCAAAACGGAGATTATTTTTTGAAATAAAATATTTAAAATTGTCATAACATTTTTTGTAATTAATATCATCCATAAAAAATCTGCAAAACATCGTTTTAGAAAGAATACACCATTTTAATGCATAAATAATGGATTTATTATTAATTTAAACCTATATAACTTATCAGATGAATTTAATTATTTTTTTAAATATATATAATAGAAATTTGATTAAAATTATTCAATAAAGTGGTTATTTTTATTTTTTAAGATTAAATTCCTTTTGGGGAAAAAAATTTTCTCCATTGAAACATATCTTTTATAACCAATTGGTTTTTTTTTCATTTATAATCAATTGGTCCCTTGAGGATTCACTTTATTAATATGTCTAAACCATATATATAAATAATATAGTTAATAATATTCAATCCTGAAATTACAATGGTTCAGAGATAATTATTATATTATATGAATAATATTAATAGTATATTGTTTTTTGGTAAGACTCATACTTGCATGTAACAAAATTTATCAAAGAAACTGAATGGTACATTAAATTAAAGTTAAAATTGGTGTTGTGTATAATGAAAAATGATATGTCCACATCCTTAAAACATTACTTAATCTTTATATCAGTTAATAATTTGACATCAATTATCATCGAGGATCTTTTCAGGTTTAGAGTTTTAGAGAATTATGTTGCAACTATTACATTACATCTAAAATATTACAATGTAGACACATTTAATCTATCAAAAAAAATATCCAAATAATATAACTCCTTAAATAAAACAAGTATTATTTTCCTGATAAAAATATTCTTGAATTATTCCTTTATCTTACCCTTCTGTGTACCCTGGTAAGAACATTTCAAAAACTTGGGATGACCATAAAAGGCTCAGTGAGGGATATAAAATATGGAAGGAAAAAATTAGTCCTTGAATACCAAAAAATCAATGAAATCATACTTTTCAATCATAAAACATAATCTTTTTAACATACCTCATGAAATAATAATATTTATGAATAAATCATAAAAATCATAAATCATAATGGTAACTTATGGCATCTAAAATATACTTACATTGTAGATTTCATAGCTACCTAGGGAGTAACCATCATGGTTACATTTGGAATACCAATCATAGTATATTCCATAAATCTATTAGGAGAAACTTAAATATTAACCTCCTTCACCTTAACTAATGAAATAGAGAGCTATAAAGGGCTCACCCACCCTAGGTTTATCAATGAATAACCCATATATTTTATCTAGTAACCACCACCAAATTTCCAAGTACAATTACATAATATAAACACATAAAATATTGAAATTATCAAAATTTCACTCATCAATAACAAGAAATAAATTCAATATTTTTAAATATCAATCTATTTCCAAAACATTTTAAACCATTTAATAATGACATTTTTAAATCAAAGTGTCCCATACCACTTTCATACTTTTAATAGATGTTAGAGAATTAAAATTTTATAACATATATGTCCATAAAAATAAATCCATAAAACCATTTTGAAAACATGGACATTAATGTGAAATATTTGAGATAATAAATCCTTAAAACACTTAAAATGATGTTTTATTTAAAGTGTCTTGTTACACTTGAGAAACACTTGAATAAAAATAATTAATAAATAACATCATACCAAACATTAAATATCATGATTATATTGAAATTTATGATATAAAATTTCAAAAGGCTTATATATACACCTTATAGAATATTAAAGGTGCCCAATATCAAGATATTCATCAGTAATGGAAGATTGAGATGTAGTCCCTTACAAAGATTGTATCATTACATTAAGGCAAAATCAATAACATAATTATGTGTGACAAGTATAAATACACAATATAAGTGGATATTAAGTGTAAAAAATAGTAGGCCATTCACATATATTCTTGGAAAATGAAAACCAATGACATATATATTTAGCACAATGAATGGATATTGAGTTAAGATTTCCATTACAAAGATCATATAAAGAGCATAAAACGTTATACATGGGGAGATTATGTGTAGCAAAATTATATCTACAGAAAGGGAAGAGGAAATTAAAAAATAAATAAATTAAAAGTGATTCAACAAATAATCTTTGAATAATATAATCCACGAAGTATGTGTAAAACCCAAAGAGTGGAAATTGAGTTTATATATTTCCTTACAAATAAATATTTTTTAATAAAATAGATCGACTATGTGTATTAAATATAATCAAACACAAGGAATGTATAAATAAAATATAGGATATCGAACATTATTTCCCACATAATCATATAATGACATAATCAAGAAGTAGAAGATCAACCCAAAGAATTGAAATAGGTTTAGGAAGTTCCCTTACAAAGTTCGTATAAATAATTTAAGAATTTATCAATGGGGTGATTATGTGTATAAAAATTATATAGACACAAATTGAAGTTTAAATTACAACATAAAAAATAAAAAAAAATCCCCACATAATATTGGCATAATATAATCAAAGAAGTATGCTTAAAACCCAATGCGTGGAAATTGAGTTTAAAAATTCCCTTAACTTCAATCTGACTCATCTCATTCGCTCTTCAATTTCCTAAATAATAAACATAGGTTAATTTCTACTTAATTAAGATAATTTTTTGATTTTATTATTATTTTTATATAAATTATTACCAGGTTATAACAATTGGTTAATTAGTTTAGTTCATATCGGACGTTTTGTCAGTGTTCGGAACTTGAGTGAAAAATAAACTTGTTTTGATGTAAATTATACATATGGTCAAAATTACACAATATAAAAAATTATATTAAGTATTTAAATATCATATATATATATTATATATGTATTTATAATAGTCTATAAAATTTGAATATAATAAATTAAATGCAACGTTCATGGAGAGGGTAGGCCGTACACCTGCATGAACGCTACATTAATTTCATTGTCATATTAATATAATTAAAACGAAATGATAAATAAGTATATTATAATTCCACTATAATATATATGTTAAATATTTTACTTAAATTCATTAAATTCATCTTTTATATTTTTCGTGTATGGAATGAAAAAGTCATTTCACTTTGAGGGGGTGGTAGTCCGTACTTCCTCAAATAAAATTATTGTATTTACCCATTATGGAAATCTTAAAGATATGTTGTAAATAAAATTAAAGAAGAATATATAAAATATAAATGTAACATATATCATATATAAATATAGTTCTATCATAATGGACACAATGATAGGTGGTAGGTGAAAAGTGAACAATCATCATTTCGTGAGGCAGTGGTTTTTCGTACACAAAAACAATATGTTCATAACAATTAAATGGAGGTGTTTGTAAGTTTAGTTATAATAATTATCAAAAAAATCCTAAACTATTTATGATACTTTTTTTGTTATGTAATCATGTAATAAGAAGATTGTATGGAGTGAAGAATCCAAATAAAGGAAACGAACTTGAGAGAAGATGTTACCTCTAAATCAGATAACTTCATTTTATTTGAGACAAAAAGTGTTCATTATTGAAATTTTTCCCATGGTAAGGCTTTTAGAAGTAGAGGAGGGAATTGAGAGATTATTTGAGTATAATATTGATAACCCAAGGGGCCTAAGAGGTGTGATAAAGTCAGTACTAATGGTGGCCTTTTATAAGAGGGAGGAAGGTAACTTCAGGAATGTCTTGAAATAATAATTTATTATAAATTCATTTTTGATAAAATATGGTCCAAAACTCATTTAAATAGATTATAATATGAATTGGGTTCTAAAAACCATCATCAAACAATTTTT
This sequence comes from Viscum album, assembly GCA_963277665.1. Lineage (NCBI taxonomy): Eukaryota > Viridiplantae > Streptophyta > Magnoliopsida > Santalales > Viscaceae > Viscum > Viscum album. The sequence goes on along the minus strand of OY728141.1, from coordinate 1,046,557,882 downwards.
AGACAAGTATTAAATATATTTTATCTCCTTGTCTTTTTTTAACCATTATTTTACCCTTCTTAATCTTATAGTGATATGTTGTTATTTATGCATTGTGGTTTAATTTAATTAATATATCTTGTCAAAAGAATAACAAAAAATTCATTTATTACACATTTGGACATTTCTTAACCATTTTGACGGATGTTATAATTTTAGGAATTTAATATCATTTAATAATCTATTTTATATTTTAAGTTATGAATTATGTCAATTTTTGGCACTATTCATACTTGACTTTTTTACAAATTCCTAAAAATTTGATTCTGTAAAACTGAATTCATTAAATAAAATATAATATTTCAATATCATCTGAAAAATTTGTTTATGAGAACAAAATAACTTAATGAAATATATTTTATTATTTATAATATCTTATATTTTGAACCATTCATTAATAAGGTAATTGTGGTATCATCCTTATGTCATTTGTAAATTTATTTATTTAATGTATTAAAATTATAAATAAAATAATATGATTTATGAAATATTTTTAACTTTCTATTTACTATTTATAGTCAAATTTATTAGTTATATAACCCTATATTGAATTTTTTTTAGTAAAAGATACATGTTTATGTTATATTTCTCTTTACATTAAATTAATTCTTATAACATGTCATTATCACACCCAAGATGCTCTATGGGTCCTTAAATCGACCAAAGGATTCACATGGTCATAAATATGTCGTGAAATTTGATTATGACATGTGTTAATGATGTTTTATATTATTATAATATTATTTTTTACCCTTATTTATGAGATTTAAACTTTAACCCTGGTAAATTAAAATAATTTCTGAAGTAACTATTCATAATGGCCAAAAATAAAATGTACTTATTTAAAAAATTTGTACCTTATGATATAAAATATTGAATCTATTTTTAAAAATTCAAAACATAGGATTTACATAAATATATTTAAAATTAATTCCCTTTGTCAAAACTTCAAAACAGGTTTTCAAAAAGTAAAAACTATCAAAAGATTAACATATGTTTATGTCATATTTAAAAGTGAAATTACGTCTATTAAAAAAATTATATTAAATTATAAAAAATTTATCCAACTACACTTTGAAGCTAATTAAAAGGAAAATCTAAATATAAAAATAAATTAGATGAAATGGCAGTTTTGATTTATAATGCAGTATTTCTCAATATTCATTACAAAATTAAATTTATCATAACATTACCAAAAAATTTATCCAAAGTAAATTTTCATGTCTCAATTTTATAGAAGAAGTTTATTTGTTCATATAGAACATATTAAAGTGAAAAAAAACAATATTTAAAAAGGGTTCTCCATCGAAAGGCAGTAAAATGACCTTTTTAAAAAATTATAATATTTAATGATTAGAATTGGATTCATTGTCATTTTAAGCCTCCAAAATTACTTGGATAAGTGTAAAAAAATTTATCAAACTTTAATAATCATATAATAGTTATTTATATTCATTCCCACCCATAAAACAGTTTGGTGGTAACTACCATTTAATATAATAATATTAATTTATTTTTTGGTATAACTCAATGTTGTGTGCAATGTATGATATCAGAGAATCCTATCGTTGCGTCTCTAGTACGCTATCCAGCAAACTGTTATCTTTAATGTAAATTAAATATCTTATTCATAAATATTAATAGATATAGAAACGTTTTATTCTATAAATACCTAGGTCGTAACATCATTCCCCACTTTTGGAAATTGTGTCCTCACAATTTCGAAATTGGGTTCAGAAACATCATTGAAAATCCCACACTAGAAAAGGAATCAATAAAACTATCACATTAAAATAAATAAAGAGAAGTATAATGGTCACCCTATATAACACATAATAGGGTTCAATGTAGGAAAATGTGGATATGAAGGAAAACCCACCATCTTTTATTGATGGAGAGTGATAGAAAATATGGTCAAGAGAAAGTTAACAATCAGAAAACCATAAACATGTGATGGGTTAAACGGTCTTTCATTTCCCAATTGGAATGATAAACAAAAAAACGTTTTTGTTTTTATATACCATTTATAATGTTGAGGAATTTATTTATGATCTTGACTAAGAACATAAGGAAACAAACTTACTTGTCATGTAGAGTTTCATTTTTTTATAAATATCAACCAAAAATTTATCTTGTCGTCCAACGATCAGTATTCAAGATGACTTGGTCACACCTGAAGTTCTAGAATCAAATTCTATAGAATCACATAATCTGCAAATGATGAACTATATTTTTCTTGTGTATTTATACATTATCCAATACCAAATATTTTAGTACAAGATTAGATTATCCCCTGAAATGAATAATCCTTCTTAAAAATAAATACTACTCTTAATCTCTATAATTCCCCAAACAGTACCCAAAATTTCAAAAAAGACCTTTTAAAAAATAATTATCCTTAAAATTTCTCGAAAATAATAATCCATACATGATTGAGACCCAAAATTGTAGAAGGATTCGATCACATAACCTTCCATGATAAATCATAAAATTTATCTCCAAATAACATTTACTACCCTTAAATTCCCATTCATAAAAGTAATTAACATAATCACATATTCTACATGATAGTTCAATCATTTATATAAATAATCCATATTCAACAAAAAAAAATATATTATTACAAAATAAAATTCAACTGTTAATAATCAAATGAAATCACATAATAATTTATATTTTTTAGGCACATAGTGTTACCAATTGGATGAACATCTTCCAAAATAACTTTTATCTCTTAATTCAAAAATCTTTTTCCTATACTTTGTATATCCATTTGATAAAAAATATGTTCTGAAAATAAACTTATTATTTATCCATTAAATCATTTAACTAAAAATAATAAGTCATACTGACCAAGTAATTCACGTAGGCATGTGGTAGGTGATGCACCTATGTCGCCATTCGGTTGTGGGTTCGATTCTTACTGCCTTTCCGGACACAATTGGTTGTCACCAATCTTGTGGGATGTCCCTTTTATAAAACTGAAAAATAACCCAAACATGTTTTAACCTCAATGGATTTCTAATACCCTTCATTTTCAACCCAAATCATAATGACCTCAAAATCTTATGTCATGAAGTCTTATATGTATTGAATTTTTTTATTTGAACTACATATGTTAAAGTAAAAATATTACAAATAGAAAGAACATCATACCATGATCATGGTGTCCACCTTATTTCATCATCATCATGCTCACGTAGATAGAAGGTCCATGCATTGCAATAATGATTTAGAGATTCTTCAAAAACATTTTATTCCTTTATCCAATTACACATCATATCACTTGGGTCATATGGGTGTTCATAGAAATTTTTTTTCAAAAAATAATCATGTATGAAATATAATTTTGAAACTTCTGATAAAACATGGTTTTTTTAAAACATTCAGACTGAGTTTTATTTAAAACTTTTAATCAATGGCCCTTTCAAAATACCATAATTATGTGCTGAGAGGCTATGTTTTAAAAGAAAATTAAACTAGTTTGCACAAGGTTCTCTTTCATCGGCACCTTTTTCAAAATCATAATATGCTTCAACATCTACTTATAAGGTCAAATATCTAAAGAATACTTGATAATATTTACATTTTTTAAAAATATGAGAATTTTGATAAAATAGAATTTGATTAAAAACATCCCATGATCTATGATTTTATCCAGTTATAGTGGAAGTGTTTGATATCTCAAACAACATATTATATGTGAGTTGTATGTTGGATAAATTTTCACAATCATCCAAACATTACATTGAAATAACTATTGCAGTCAAGTCATCAGGATGATATAGGAATGTTGTTTAATATCCTCCTCCTTACATTTGTAATTGAATTTCCTTTATATGAAAAAGTTATAAAACAATGATTTAACATAAATAATTAGACATAAGTATAAACCATGTGTTTTAAAAAATTATAATCACAAATGAATTCTAAACCTTTCCAATGATACCAACTATAGGTACCCAACCATAAATCACTACTTAATCCGGATATTAGTCAATAATTTGACTTTAATTCACATCAAGGATCTTTTCAGGTTTAGAGATAAAAATAACTAGTTCATAACTATTACAAAACATCTCAAGTATTACAAATTAGACACTTATACTCTATCTAATTTTATTCCCATTAATAAAATTTAATAATTAAAACAAGAATTATTTTCTTCATATAAATCTACTTGAATTCCTCTATTCTCTTAACCTTCCTTATAACATATGAAAAATATTTCAAAAAAATGGTATGAGCATAAAAATCTTAGTAAGGGATACAAAATAATTAATGAAAACATTATTCCATGAATACATACAGATCAATGAAATTATAATTTTCACTCATAAATCATAAGCTCTATAACAACCCTGCTATTTATTACACACTTAAACATGATTTATTACATAATATTGCACTTAATAAACATCTGAGGATCAAGAGGTGTAGTGTCTTGGGAAATTAAGAACATTACATAACATCTTAAAAGATAAAATACAACATCTTTATTGAAAACTTATTTTACATGACCACAACATTCTTTCGTACTTATCATTGCATGGGATAACATGAGGACATACATAAAAAAATGGCGAGCTATTATGCCTAGTAAGGGAGTAAACAAGGAATAACCTAAATAGTATAGTACATTTTAGGATATATGCATATCAATGGAGCACAAGACAAACAATAACATTAACACATTATGTAGCATGATTATCATAACATGGAAATGTGGCAACAACACACAACATGATATTATCATGAGCCAAGGCTCATTTCAAATGGATAGGCATGATTAAACCATTGTTACACTTGAATTAGCATGATTAAAGCCTAATTTCACTTTAATTATCATGAGTATTCCCTCATTGAACATGGCGTATCAAGATACTAAACATTACCCAATGCATTAGAGCGTTATCTGTGCAAACCCATTATAAACATTTCATTTCATGCATAATCCAAATGTCCTTTCTTAAACATCGGATTTGATGGAATTTATAGTCATAACCCAAATCACAAAATTCATTCTTCATTAACATTAAACTCTTAGTCTTTGATTTTTTTTTGATATTTTCCACTTTCTTCTGAATTCCCACATCATCCTTTTGAGCATCTATTAAAATTTCCAAAGAGACGGTTGATCAATAATTTGTGAAAGGATAGATGATGTTCCCTTTTTTATGATTCTCATGTCCATAATAATAAAATCTTTGAATAATGGATCCCTTTTGATTCTCATCAATGATATAATCACTTGTTCCTTTCTACAAAGAGCATTTTCCACCTTGTTCTCTTTCCTAGGGTGGAAATAGATTGATCAGTCCTAGTTGTTGATCTGCTATAAACCTCTTCATTAGAAAATATTAAACTCTTTTTGGGTGAATATATTTGAGGATTTTGTGATCCATATATATTTCACACTTATCCCCAAAGTGGTAATGTCACCAAATTTTTAATGTGGTGATTACTACAGCTAACTCCAAATCATGTGTTGGATAGTTTTTCTCATGAACATTCAATTTCCTTAAAGCATATGAAAAGTATTTGTCATTTTTCATCAACACAAATCCCTAAACCTTCTTCATATCATCACTGAATACCACAATATGTTCTCCACTTGTGGGTAGTGTGAGCATGGGTACAGTGATAAGCATCATTTTTAACTCCGTGGAACAATCTTAGCATTCATTACTCCTTAAAAAATGGACTCCTTTACACGTTACTTGGTAAGAGGGTTTGACAATCATGATAAATTTCTCATAAATGTTTTATAATATCAAGATAACCCAAGAAGCTATGAATATCTGTCCCAGATGTTGGCATCAGACATCCCTCAAATTGGATTTTTCATGGAGGGATCTAGATATATCACATTGATTTTTCAGATATAACCCAAGAATGAGACTTAATTAAACCATTACTCAATCTTTTTGTACTTCGCATAGATCACCTCATTTTAAACTATCTCAAGTACATTACTTATATGCTCCTCATTATCCTCCTTGGTTTAGAGTATACTATATTATCATCTATAAAGACTACCACACATTTTTTAGGTAATATCCAAAGACTCTATTCTTTATGTCCATGAAGATATGTGGAGAATTAGTGAGTCTAAAAGGCATTACTATGAATTCATAGTGCTCGTACCTTGTACTAAAATTCACCTTGGAGATATCATCCTTCTTCACCATTACATGGTAATATCCAAACCGCATATCCATCATAGAGAATTATTATTCCCCACATACCTAATGGAACAAGTCATAAATTCATGGCAGAGGATACGCGTTCTTTTTAATGGTTTTATTGAGATCATGATAATCAATGCAAAGGAGAATTGAACCATACATCTTTATTACTGGGGGATTGGTGCACCCCATGGTGAAGATCATGGGAATATAAACCATTTATCCAGATTCTCCTATTGTTGTTTTTTATCTCCATAAACTCCACAGAAATCATTATATAAAGAGTCTTGGATATTGGAAAAGCCCCAGGTATAAGATCAATCGATATTGCAATATCTCTTCTAGTAGAATACCAAACAATTCCTCGGGAAGCACATTAGAGAATTCACTCACAGTAGGCATGTATTCAAGGATGTTTTCTCCCTTAGAATCAATCATCTGATCAAGATACACGTGATCATAGGATAGTAATATCCATGCTTGAGATGTTGGTGCTAAAGAAGATTCATCATCCTCCTTGCACTTTTATAGAATAGGGGGTCGATTCTCCACATGGACTGTGATTTACCTCTCACAGAAATTTATGTAGCCTATATATAGGGAAAGTCAATTCATTCTGAAAATTCCATCAAATTACACTAGAGGGAGTATGAATTGGTTTTCCAGGAAGTTCAATCCAAAAATTGTTATAGGGGAGGAGTTATATTCTTACGAGGCATTAATTTCCCCATTTTTCGTTCTCACTAACATCTCTACTTCCATGATTTGTGGTGGTGTTGAGATTGTTCAACTAAACATTCATTATATAAAAGAATGTGTATAACCAGAATCAAAATTATCTTCTCTATTATTTACGGAATAACTAGCGTACCTATCATCACTTAGTTTTCAGGATTTTCTTCAACAGTAGTGATAGAAAATCACACCCTTACTACCTTGTAGGTTGTTGGTTTACTCAAAAAAATCCTTGTCTTAGGGAACTGGATTGAAAAGTGCCATGGTTCATTGTAGTTGAAGTAATGAATAATGTGTTGAGAGATGAATGCAGTGATACTCTCCTCAGTCGCAGCAGTGGGTTTTTCTTGTCATCAATTAATGGTCATGTTCCCTTCTCTTCCACGCCTAATGCATTTCCTCATCCGCTTCATGAAATTTTTGGGATGTTTCTTCCTGCACCTTTGGAAAGTGGGATGCTTGAATTTTTTTAGCACCTTTGTATTTATCCATCAGACCTCCAGAATTAAAGTCCACTTTCCTCATCCTATCCTCATTATACCACTGAGATTCGCTGATCTCTATTTTGACTGTGTGGGAACATTATACAATTACCACATAGCTATCAAAGTATCAAATCACTTGGAATATATATAGGATAAGTTTTATCCCACCAAAGAAGTGGTAAACCTTGAATTCGAGGGTAATGAAAAAGCCAGAGGCGTATCATGAAAGCATTATGATGTTTTTCTTATACGCTATGATGGACTCATCATCTTTTTTCCTAAGGACAAAGAACTCCCTTTCCATCGTAAGTCAAAGGGTAGGAGGAAATTATTTATCGAAAAAAATTTGGAAATTCATTCATTCCAATGCCTCGATCTCTTCCTAAAGCATAGAATTTTGAACAATGTCCACCATTGATAAGATTCACCCTCCATAAGATAAGAATCCAGAAGAACCTTCTATTGTTCGGATAATTGAAGGATGGAGAATATCTTCTAAGTGGAGTGGATCTGTTTTTCAACAATTGAGGGATCAGATGATCCACTGAAATTAGGCGTCCTTTTTATCATTAAGATCTTGATTGCGGATTTTTCTTTATTAGGGGGGGGGGTGGATGTTCCTATCTACCCATTTTCGTGTTAAATATTTGAGTTAACTGAGAGAGTATCATGATAAAGTTTGTGATTTCCACTCCCATCGAATAGAGAATCTCATTAGAATAGTAATCAGATTGATCTTCGCATCATTTTTTAGCCTGTGTCCTCCTATTACCAGAATTTGGATGGATTAAAAGGAATGTTATGGGTAACAAAAAAGGGTAATTCAATTACAAAAAGATATAACTTATAAATTACCTTTATTTCCTAACTTATGAATTTTTAGGATTTAATCTATGTTATCAATGATCTATTTCCTAACATATATTGTTAGGGTTATTTTTTTATTCCCTTAATATTGGTTTATACTATGATTATGAATTTACTAAAGCATATCCCATGGGAGTGTCAAACCAAGAGTGAAGCAAGGCTCATTGTAATGCACTAGTTCTTGTTCGAGTATATCTCAAAGCGGTGTTTTCAAGTTTTACTGCTACATACATCTATACAACATCCTCCTCTACTTATTTTTATCCATCAAGGGTTGTATTTTCTTAAAAAAGCACTTAAAATGCACTCACAAAAATTTAGGCATGTTTTTATTATACATAGTATTATTCATATGTATAAAACTAGGGTTTTCTTGTCATAATCCCAAAAATAACTAATCTTATCCTTAATACCAACTATGACAACCATGGTATTTATTACACACATATACATGATTTATTAAATAATCTTTCAGTCAAGATAACTCGAAGGATCGAGAGGTATAGTGTCTTGGGAAATTAGAAATATTTCATAACAACATAAAACATTAAATAGAACATATTTATTGAAAACTTCTTTTACATGACCACAAAATTCCTTTGTACTTAGAATTGCATGGGATAAACTGAGGACAAAAATAAGAAAAAGGTGAGATATAAAGCCTATTAAAGGAGTAAACAAGGCATAACATGAAGAATACAAAAAAAATTATACAATTGGCATATCAAGGGACAAAAAGTGAAACATGAACATAAAGGCATGACGTAGCATGATTATCATAACATAGAAATTTGGAAAAGAGATACAACACAATATTAGCATGATCCAAGTCTCATTGAACATGGATTAGCATGATTAAACTGTAACATCCCAGGTAAATAAAGAATAAAACATTTTCATATTTATTAATATATACTAATTAAATATTAATTTTACTTTAAAGGGGTTTCTATGTTCGATAGCGTACCTGATATGCAACAAAGAGTTTCTTTGAAATCTCACGTTGCACACTAGTAATAAAATAATATTATTTTAAATGGTAGTTAACATGTAACTGTTATATTGGCGAGAATTAATATAAATAACTAAAATATGATTATATATGTTTGTTAAATGTTATTACATTTATCCAATAAAGGATAAAGGCTTAAAATATGAAAAGAATTCAATTTTAGGCATATATACTCTAATTTTCACTAAAGGTCCACTTATCGCCTTTTGATGGAGAACCGTCATTAAATATAGTTTTGGTCACTCTTATAAATTCTATTGGACCAAATAGAATTCTTCTTTAGAATCGGGAAATCAAAATTTAATTTGTGTAAATTTTTGGTATTATTCCGAAAAAGTTCATTTTTTAATGAATAGTGAAAAATGTTGTATTTTAATTCAAAGCCTCTTTTTAATATAATTTATCAATATGATTATATTATCTTATAAGATAGTTTTAAAGTGAAATTAGAATATGTTTTTACAATTTAATCAAATATTGGTCGTTGGAATTAATTTCACATTGAAATTGAACTTAAACTAGTGTCAATCTTCTAATATATATTGTTCAATAAAAACACGCTATTTGTTTTGAAAGAGGGAATTAATTATTAAATTAATTAATGTAACTTATATGTTTTGAATTTTGTAAAATAAACATCATTTTTGAATTCAGAATATCATATATAGCTTAGGGTTATGTTTTTGGTATTTTTATGAAAAACATCAATTTTTGATGAATAGTGAAACCACTCAGTGGTACATAAAAAACTAATTTTTCATTAAAATGAAATTTTACCACCTCTGTGTTTTTAATTTAAAATATATGACATAATTGGTTGTCATTAGGAAGTAAAATGTGGTTCAATGGGATTAAAATAATTTTTTAGTGAATAGTATCTTTTAAGTTTTTAATCACGATTAGAGGTAATTAGTGTAGTTTAATGTAAAAATAATATTTTAATAATATGAAATGACCTTGACACATGTCCTACTCTTATTGGATGTTTCATGGAAGACCAAGACAATAAATGGGTCAACTTGGGGATCCCATGGGGCCACTTTTGTAGGAAAATGACATTAATAACTTTTTATTTAATGTTAAAATTAAAATGTCACAAACAAGTGTTGTTTTACTAAAAAAAATTAAATGGGGTTATACAAGTTATATTTTTGGCTATAATTTTTCATTAGAAACCTAAAAATATTTCCTACATCATGATATTTTTTTATAATTTATAGACATTGAATAAATTAAATTATTTATGACACCATGATGATGCAGAGATTACCTCATTGTTTAACGATTTAAATAAAATGAAATGATAATGTAAAATCCAAGACCTAAACTTGTAAAAACCGATTGGACGGGTGGATTTAAAACTCATATCACCTTATCCTATAATTATATAATTTTGGGACCTTTAAAATCCAAAAACCATTATATAATAAAGTAACCTTGTATAACTTTCGAAGAGTGCCCCTCCTCTCCTCTTATAAAAGGCCCCCACCTCTACCACCTTACCCACACCTATCAAACCTTTGGCTCGGCCAACCCCTGCCCATTTTGTCTTTCCACATCCCTCTATTACTCCTAGAATCCCCAATTTGGGCAGAAGTCATACCAAGGAACCCTTTGAGCTCAAATCAAAAAGAATTACACGTTTTAAAGGTAGTGTCTTCTCTTGTGTTCTTATGTTTTATTTTGCTTCTCCAACCCCGTAAACTCTATTTATTACTTTTTTTGTAACAATTCCAGAATCTTAAATAAACTAGGATGTTTTTATGGGAAGTATTTGAGCTAAAATTACACACACCTTCATCTAATGGTTAAATAGAATACTGTTTCTGTGGATGTCGAATTTCTGCCTCACGAAACGATGATTGTTCAATATTCTTCTAACACCCTCAAAGGTGGCCATTAAGATGACACTTTATTTATATATGATATCTAATATTTTTATTTTTTCCTTAAGCTTCTATATTTTTCATTTAGGGCATACCATTATGGCTTTCATTATGGGTATACACGATATCCTCATTTTAGGAAGTTCGGACTACCACCCCCTCAAAGTGATTTGATTAGTTAATGCCATATGTGGGATGTATAAAGGATGGAGTTAATGATATTATATATGAACTTATACTTGAATTATAATATACCTTTCTGTCATTATGATTCCATTCCATAAAATATGAAATATAAATGAAAGTAGTGTTCATGCGTACGTACGGCTTACCGTCTACATGAACGGTGCATTTCATTTCTTACCCTTAAATGTTGTCTAATATTATAAATGAATGTATAGAATAGATATATATGATATATATGATATCTACATAATTAATATAACTCTGGATATAATGGATACATGAACAACTTGTAATTATAAAGAGTTTATTTTTGACTCAAGTACTGATGATCGTTACAATGACCGTTATTAACTTAAATAATTACATAGTGTCCATGACATGGTAATAAGTGATATAAAAGGAATAATGAAATTTAAAAAGGTTCTTAAGAAAGTAGAAAATTAACTCAAGTTTATTACTCAGGATATTAAAGAGCAATCGAGTCATGTCGGACACGAGGTAAGGGACTTTGTCTCAATCTCCATTCATTGAGGCATATTTTGTTTTATACACAACTCTCTTTTATAAGGTGTATAAACCCCTTTGAATTTTACGGTTATTCAAAAGGAATAACTCTTTTATACAAAGCGTTTTACTAAATGACAAAAGAAATGTTTTTTTGTCGTAAGTATGTGGCGACAACGACTTCTCCGCCGCTGTGACCATTATTTTAGTTTCGGCTTCCTCTACAAGCCATAAGATAACTTTTTTTTAAAATGAAAAATAAATTCCATGTATTACTTTTCTTTTATTTTGGTATTGAAAATGGTTTTCATAATGTTTTTATTATATCAATGTGTTGTATTGATATCTTTTGATTGAAATGTGGACATTTTATGTTTCCTTTATGCATCTTTTACCTGATATGATTATGTTATGGTTCTTGGGCATTGTTATGAAGACTGGTGGTTTTGTGATAAACTAAGGGCAGGTGAGCCCGATATATCTCTCCAATGCATTCGGTAATGCAAATGAGTTAAACTTTAAGGTTTCTTCGATGAGATTTAGGGAATATACTTTGATGGGTATTCCAAATGTAACCCTGAGGGTTGCTCCATACGTAAAAATGTTACGAATGCCTCAAGTTACCCTTATGTCTTATGATTTCTATGATTTATTCAAGATTTGATTAGGTATGTTAAAATTCTTATGGTTTATGAGTAAAGTATGATTTCATACATGGAATAAATTTTACATTTCGTACTTTTATATCCCTTACTGAGCTTTTTATGCTCATACCATGTTTTTTTAATGTTTTTCACAGGACATAATGTGGAATAGGGTCAATGATGTGATCAAGGAAAAGTCATGCAATCTAAAACATGGAACTAGACACGTTTCATTTTAAGAGTTTTTATTTTATGGAAACTTACTAGAAGTGTATACTTTGTAATCTTTTGAGATGTAATAGTTATGTCCTAATTCTCTAAAACAATGAACCTGAAAAGATCCTCAATGTGAATTATTCATTTAATTCAATATTAAGTAAGGTTTAAGGCCAGGGACTTATAGTTGGTATCATAGGATGGTTTAGATATCATTAGGAGTTAGATTTCTACTAAATGATTATCCAAAAATATTTTTTTATGGTCAAATTGAAATGATTTAGCATTTGAATATTACCATGTTGCTTCATCTAAGACATGTTTGTTCAGAATGGTTTTCCGCAGAGGAAATAGGGAGGTAGTTCTAGGAAGGCATACAGAAGGAAATAACCTTCTGAATCAGCATCTTGAGATGGTCGGAATTGGAACTCAACAGTTTGTTGCAGTAATGGCACAGTTGAATCAAGCTATAAATGGTGGCGGTATCCATGCAGGAGATCAGCCAGATCAACCGTAGAGGAACATGTTAGTGGTGGAACATTTCATAAGGCAACATCCCAAATCATTCAGAGGATCATCTGACCCTGTGCTAGCTAAAGAGTGGATTAAATCAATGGAGAAGATTTTTTATTTCATGGGGTGTCAGAAAATCAAAAAGTTAGTCTTGTTATTTACCGTTTGGAGGGTGAAGCAGATCAGTGGTGGTTGATGGATAAAAATATCAGGGATGCTGTTGAGATTGATGCTCTCGACTGGGATTAATTAAAAGGTATGTTTCTTGAAAAGTATTTTCCTTAGGCTTTTTGACTTAGGATGGAAAAAAAATTCCTAGAATTGAGGCAAGAGGAAGACTAAGTGGCTACCTATGAAGAAAGGTTCACTCGATTGGCAATGTATAGTCCAAATTTTATCCGAGACCCTGATAGTAAAATCAATCGTTTTTACACAGGTTTAAAGCCAAAATATCGAAGGGATTTAGGTGGTCATGAGTTCAAAAGTTATGAAAATATTGTTCGATGTGATGAGAAGGTGGAAATGGAGTTTTCTAAGGATCAAGTGTTCTACAACAACCAGCAGAAGAAGAGACCATGGTGGCAGGAGAAATGAAAAACTTCATTAAAAAGGTCTGATGGTAAGAAAACTAAGTTTCCAGTTTGTGATAAATGTGGTAAAAGGCATGTTGGGGAATGTCTTCTGAATTCTGGAAAGTGCTACCAATGTGGTAAGATGGGATATAAGGCTTGTGATTGCACTGAAAATGATCTAGGTCATGATAAGTCCAAATTTGATTTACAATTTGTGAAATGTTTTATGTGAAATGAGATGGGTCACTATGCAAACGAGTGTCTGACAAAGAGATTGAGTGATTGGAAGCAGTTAGACTACAAGAAGAAAGGGGTGGTGAAATCCTTTGCAACTGCTTCAGCAGATTTCAGGCCATTAAATGAATTTGTATCAGGTACTGTGTTTGTTTTTTCAGATTATGCCAGTGTGTTGTTTGATTCGGGGTCCACACATTCTTTCATATCTGAAAATGTTTCTAGTAAAATGGGAATACCATCTCAGGAAATGTCTCCTAAACTTGTGGTAAAAACACCTGGGGGAAATGTTGAGGCAAATAGAATTTATTAGAATCTTTCTATCCTTATCTGTGGAAAGAACCTACATGAAAACCTTATTGTTTTACCACTAGTAGAGTTTAATGTTATTTTGGGAATGGATTGGATTTCTGATTATCATGCTAAGATTGACTGCAGAGCTAAAATGGTTTCTTTTCAGAAGGATTTTATGTTTGTGTACATGAATGAACCCTTTATTTTGATAACATACCATGATGTTGAGAAACTAGTAAAAGATGGAAATAAATTTTATCTTGCACATATTTTTGAAAATAAAGGAACTGTTCAGATTAATGATGTGCCAGTGGTAAAAGAGTATCTTGATGTTTTTCCTGATGAGTTTCCTGGTATTATTCATGACCGGAAAGATGAATTTACTGTTGACTTAGTTCCTGATTATAATACAGTTTCAAAACCCCCTTACCAAATGGCTCAAGTTGAACTTTTAGATTTAAAGAAGAAATTGCATGAGTTATTAGATAAAGGTTTCATTCGACCTAGCACATCACCATGGGGTTCTCCTGTCTTGTTTTTTAAAAATAAAGATGGTTCTATGAGACTTTTCATTGATTATAGAGCCTTGAATAAAATCACTATTAAGAACAAGTATCCTTTGCCTCATATCGATGATTTGTTTGATCAGCTCCAGGGAGCTCAGTATTTTTCGAAGATTGACTGGAGGTCGGGGTACCATCAGTTGAAAGTAAAAAGAGGCAGACATTCTGAAGACTGTGTTTCGTACTAGATATGGCCATTATGAATTTGTAGTTATGCCTTTTGGGTTAGCCAATGCACCTTCTGTATTCATGGACCTTATGAATAGAATTTTCCATGAGTTCTTGGATAAGTTTTTGGTTGTTTTCATTGATGATATTTTGGTGTTTTATAAAAGTAAAGAGGACCATGAAAGTAATTTTAGGGTTATCTTGCAAACCTTAAAAGAAAAGAAACTGTATGGAAAATTCAGCAAGTGTGAGTTTTGGTTAAAACAAATATCTCTCCTTGGTCACATTGTTTCAAAAAATGGCATAAATATTGATCCTACTAAAACAAATGTTGTTGAAGAATGGCCCAGACCCACCAATGTCATTGAGATACATAGTTTTCATGGTTTGGAAGGTTACTACCGAAGGTTTGTTGAATATTTTTCACGGTTATCTAGTCTAATGACTAAGCTAACTTGGAAGGGTGTTAAGATTATATGTACAAAAGAATGTGATGATTGTTTTCAGGAGCTGAAAAGAAGATTGGTGAATGCTCCAGTTTTGGAACTTCCTTCCAGGAATGGTGAGTTTGTTATATACAGTGATGCTTCGTTGAAGGGACTTGGTTGTTTCCTTATGAAGAATGATCAGGTAATTGCATATGCTTCACGTCAGTTGAAAACTCATGAGGTAAATTACCCTAAACGTGATTTGGAATTAGCTGCTGTTGTTTTCACTTTAAAAATTTGGAGGCATCATTTATATGGAGTAAAGTGTTAAATATATACTGATCACAAAATTTTAAAGTATATATTCACTCAGAAATAATTGAACATGAGATAGAGGAGATGTCTAGAATTAATCAAGGATTATGATTGTACAATTCATTACCATCTGGGAAAAGAAAATAAAGTGGCTGATGCATTGAGTCGAAAAAGTAATTCTTCATTAACAATGTTGCGTTTGGAATCTGATCCTTTGGTTAAGGATTTGATGAACTTTGGCATAAAAGTTTTTGGTGCAGGATGCCCTTCTGTTTTGTTTCAGGTATCAGTGAAATATTCTCTATCAGATAGAATAAAGCAAACACAGAAACAAGACAGTGAGTTGTAGAAAAGTAGAGTTGGTTCAGAAGGGTATGTTGCCTGAATTCAACATTGATAATGATTGTGTTTTGATATTTGGGAAGAGATTGTATGTGCCTTGTGATACACAGTTGAAGAGAGAGTTGTAATGTGAAGCTCATGGTTCTCCGTTTTTAGTTCATCCTGGCAGTACTAAGATGTACAATGATCTGCGGGAGTATTACTGGTTGGATGGAATGAAAAGAGATATTGCTGATTTTACTGTGAAGTGTTTGACATGTTAGCAGGTTAAAGAAGAGCGGCATTTATCGAAAGGGATGCTTTGGCCTTTACCCAAGACAAAGTGGAAATGGGAAAATATATCCATGGACTTTGTTGTGGGATTACCGAAGACATCACGAGGTAATAGTGAAATCTGGGTTATTATTGATCGCTTGACTAAATCTTCGCATTTCCTTCCTATTCGAGATACTTTCTCTCTAGATCAACTTTCTAGATTGTATTTTAAAGGGATAGTCAGGTTGCATGTAGTTCCCCTATCCATTGTATCTGATCGTGGTCCCAGGTTTACTTCTAACTTTTGGAAAGGCTTTCAGAAGTCGTTGGGTACTGAATTAGATTTTAGTACATGTTTTCTTCCTCAATCAGATGGGATGTCAAAACAAACAATTCAGACGTTCGAGGAGATGCTATGGGCTTGTTCGATAGATTATCATGGATGTTGGGACCAACATCATTCATTGGTTGAATTTTCATATAATAACAGTTTTCATTCCAGTATACAGATGGAACCGTTTGAGGCATTATATGGGAAGTGGTGTCGAACTCTAGCTTTTTGTGATGAAGTGGGTGAAAGGAAGCTGGTAGAACCAAAATTGGTAGAAGAGATGGAAGAAAATGTTCAGTTTATTTAGAAACAAATGAGAACAGCTCAGAGCAGGCAGAAGAGTTTTTAGGATAACCGAAGGAAGGATCTATCTTTTAATGTAGGTGATCATGTTTTTCTCAAAGTTTCACAGTGGAAAAGTGTGATGCAATTTGGTAAGAAAGGAAAGATGAGTCCAATGTTCATTGGACCATATGAAATTCTAGAAAAAGTTGTATCAGTTGCTTACCAAGTGGCTTTACCTCCGAGTTTATCTCAGGTACACAATGTTTTTCATGTTTCGATGTTGAGAAAGTATATTCAGATCCATCTCATGTTTTGAGCCCAGAGGTAGTTCAGTTGGAAGATAATATCTCTTATAAAGAACAACCAGTCCAGATTCTTGACCATAGAGAGCAAGTGTTGTGGAATAAGGTAATTCATCGGGTAATGGTTTTTTGGAAAAACCATATGGTTGAAGAGGCAATGTGGGAATCTAAAAAAGATATGAGGGATAAATACCCCCACTTATTTTGATAAGTGAATAAAATTACGAGGACGCAATTCCCAAAAGGGGGGAAGGATGTAACATATAACAACCCATACTTTAAATACATTGTTAATACTTCAAAATTGAAGCATACTTATTACAACATATAACAAAACCACGAAAGGACCGTATACGTAATGTTTCTTTAGAAACTGGGAAACATAAACAACTAGTTCATAAAGCTTCTACATTGTCTCCCATTTATTTCATCATATCTATAGTCCCTTTTGGCATATCTTACTTAATAACCTTCTTCCTGACCTGGGGATGGAAAACATACGAAAGGGTGAGCTCAAATGATCAGTAAGGGTAAAAAAATAAATATCAATCACATCATATTCATAAGAACATAACTTTTGGAAATCTTAACCTGCAAAAAAGAGAATAATTTCATAACATGGGATAAATCATAGTAGTGAAATGTAATCCCAATAATCATAACTTAAAACATGAATCTTTGTGGAATACACACATAATCATAGATAATCATTTCTTATTAGTCAAGATTCATTGCCAAGACTATCTTAGTGGACAAAGTCCATTTCTGAACCGAGTCACCCTTGTTTCAGTCATGTTTCACTGAACCGGTATAACCTACCGTTCCAGCCATGTCTATCTCATGAGATATAAAATCTTTACCCAATGCGTTGGAGAGAGATATAGGTCCCACCCATCTCATAATGATACCATTCTTATGTGTGCCACAAAATCATAAACCATACATCATGGCATAACCCATGTAATAAAAATGGGATTCTTAAACATCATGAAATCATAAAACAATTCATATAATATAAAGGAATTCATAGAAATAATTCCATAACAACATAATCAAATCAATGTAATAATATGGATAGAAACATAACCATATATTATCTTAGATAGAAAATAATTTTGATAAAACACTTGAACACCATTCTTGAGGAAAATATCCTTTCTACTTCAAAAACATTTTCCTTTCATAACATGTCATACAATTTTAAACTAAAAGAAGTTGATTAAAAATAAACATGAAAACTTGTAAAGGAAGCTTCTTGGAAATAATTTTTAAAAAATCCATTCATGCCGTATAAGTTAAAAAAACATTCTTCTCGTACTTTTGTTGGAAAAGTCAAAAAGTACCTCGTATGAAAAACGACAAAAGATTCCTTTCATATCTTTTACTAAAAACTCACCGAAGGGTAAAATTGGATTTAAACAATTGTAGGTGGATGGAAATAATATTTCATATTTAGGAAACATGGATGTGGATGATAAAATACACCCCAGTAAATGCCAAAGTAAAAACAATCTTGGATAAAAATGAGATTGTGATATTTCCCTTACCTTAGGTCCGATATGATTTGTACGTGTCCAAACCTCCTGTATAATTATTTAAATAATGTTATTGACTTATTACAGAATCATACTTATTATTATGATATCATATATGGTCATATTCTTAACTTCTTAGTAGTAATATTTCATTGCTACTTGTTATTCGGGTGTTTATAACTTTTTGTTCTTATGCGTGTTTTGTCGAATAAATTCTTATTCATGTCTTTAGGTTATAGATACCTCATTACCATAATCTTATTAGTGTAATATATATCATATTCATTCATTCAATTCATTTATATAATAATTATGAAATGAAGATCATGTAGAACGAGTCGCATCACATCGTGTAGACAGTATTTCGTACGTACGCACGAGTGATGATATCGTTCCTATGATCGTGGAATTTTATTGGAGTGTATGTATACTGTTTCAGAATCAGTATTACTTTATAATAGTCATATATAGTCATTATTTACACCATTATACCCATCCAAGTAAGGTGGTGGTGGAAAATAGATTACACCACGGCGTGGAGACGGTATTCCGTACGTACGCACGTGCGGTAATTTCATTTTCCATAGGATAGATAGATGGTGAAATAAGGTTGTTTCATACTTATAATAACATATAATTATATGAGTGATACTGATGTTATTACTTCATAAGGAAACAACTAAAGAAGAATAAGTGGAAGAAGAAATAAAGATGAAAGAATCTGTAACGGACATTACCTCTTCTTTGAAGTCCTTCTTTGAGACCTTCTTTTAGGGCACTAAAATTGGTCTTTGAAGAATACCAAGACCTCTAGGATGTCTCTAGGGAAGTGGAGAGGAGGAATTGGAAGGGGTTGGCTGAGCTCGAAGTTTCAATTTGGTGTGAGGAATAGGGGGAGGAGGTGCCCTTTTATAAGGGAGGAGAGGGGTACCTTTGGGAAAACTAAAAATATTATTTTATTATTAAGTCATTTTCGGTTTTAAATAGCTTCAAATTTATTTATTTCGAATATAAGGTTGGGATGGGTTGATATCCTCTCATCCAATATAATTTAGACAAGTTTAAGTTCCAATTTTAACCTTATCATTTAGATTTAACATTTAGTTAAATAATTTTACTTTTATCGTGTCTTCTTGTGTTCTTATACTATAAGGTTAATAAACGTACTATAAGCATCCAAACGATCCCAAAGTTATTTATTATTAATATATATAACCTTATATAAGTCATTTGGCCGATCCTTAGATTTTTAGGAATAAAATAACCATTCCTAATATAATATTTGTTTTAAAAACTATTTTATGTCAATTTTGACAATATTTAGTAATTGATTTTTGTGAAAATCATAACAGAATGATTATTTAAAAAAAAGTTAATTAAATAAATACTAACATGTAATATTAACCTAGAAAATTAGTGGAATTCATAAAAAGTCTCAAATTAGATTTATTTTGGTGTTTATAACATTAATTATGTCAATATTTCATTAATAAGATAATTACTGCATCAACTTTGTGTCATAAAAAAATAAAATTATTTAATGTCTAAAAATTACAAATAAAATACCATTATGTAGGAAATATTATTAGATTTCTAATGAATATTTATAGTCGAATTTATCATATTTATGACCCCATATTAAAAATTATTTACTTATTAAACTTTGATTTTAACTATTTTAACACTTCTTTAAATAAATTAATAATAAATGTCCTAATCTAATCCATGTGGGCCTAAATGGTCATATTTTATTCCTAAGTTTGTTTTTGGTCGAATTATACTTATCCAATAGAATTAGTGCATGTGTTTGGGTAATAATAATATCATCTTTACCCTTAACTACCCTATTTACTATTAATCGTGGTTAAAAAAAGTAAAAAGTTACTATTCACCAAAAAATTATTTTCATCTCATTGAACCACATTTTACTTACTGACATCAACTGTGTCTCTTGGATTTTTAAAATTCCACTCACAGAAGCGGTAAAATTAAGTTTTATGAAAAATTCAGTTTTTTAACTACCACTTAGTGGTTTCACTATTCATCAAAAATTGAATGTTTTCAGAAAAATACCAAAATTTCACCCTAGGATAATTTCGATATTCCGAATCCAAAAATGAACTCCATTTTGAAAAATAAAATTCATAAAATTTCAAAAAGTGGTTATCACTATTCATAACGGCTAGTTTTAATAATATTTTAATAGCATATCGTTGGTTAGTGAAACTCGGTATTGCGTATGACGCAAGCTATCGAGGAAGGTCATGATTTCGTGTAAAGCAAGCCAAGCAAGTGTTGTGTAGAAAAATATTCCTTTGATGATTTATATAACATAAAAGTCTCGGGTGTTACATAACATCCCAGGTAAATAAAGAATACTTCATTTTCATATTTATTAATATTTATGAATTAAATATTAATTTTACTTTATAGGGGTTGCTATGTTCGATAGCGTACCTGATACGCAACAAAGAGTTTCTTTGAAATCTCACGTTGCACACTAGTAATAAAATAATATTATTTTAAATGGTAGTTAACACGTAGCCATTGTATTGGCGGGAAAGAATAGAAATAACTAAAATATTATTATATAGGCTTGTTAAATGTTTTTACATTTATCCAATAAACGATAAAGGCTTAAAATATGAAAAGAATTCAATTTTAGGCATATATACTCTAATATTCACTAAAGGTCCACTTATCACCTTTTGATGGAGAACCGTTATTAAATATAGTTTTGGTCACTCTTATACATCTTATTGGACCAAATAAAATTCTTCTTTAAAATCGGGACATCAAAATTTACTTCGTGTGAATTTTTGCTATTTTTTCGAAAAAGTTCATTTTTTAATGAATAGTGAAAAATTTTGTATTTTAATTCAAAACCTCATTTTAATCTAATTTATTAATATGATAATATTATCTTTTGAATGGGTTTTAAAGTGAAATTATAATAAATATTTCCCATTTAATCAAATTGTGTTAATTGAAATTATGTTCACTTTGAAATTAGACTTAAACTCATGTCAATCTTCTGATATATATTGTTTTATAAAAACATGATATTTGTTCTGACAGTGGGATTTAATTATTAACATAATTAATGTAACTTATTTGTTTTGAATTTTTTAAAATATACATCATTTATGAATTCGGAATATCAAATATGGCTTAGGGTTATGTTTTGGTATTTTTATGAAAAACATCAATTTTTGATGAATAGTGACACCACTAAGTGGTACTTAAAAAACTGATTTTTCGTTTAAATAAAATTTTACCACCTCTGTGTTTTGAATTTCAAAAATCTGACATACATGGTTGTCATTAGGAAGTAAAATGTGGTTCAATGGGATTAAAATAATTTTTTGGTGAATAGTACCTTTTAAGTTTTTAATCGCAATTAGAGATAATTAGTGTAGTTTAAGGTAAAAATAATATTTTAATAATATGAAATGACCTTAACACATGTCCTACAATTATTTTATGTGTCATGGCCGACCATTAAAATCCATGGGTCAACATGGGGACCCCATGGAGCCACTTTGCTAGGAAAATGATATTAATAACTTTTTATTTAATGTTAAAATTAAAATGTCACAAACATGTGTTGTTTTACTAAAACAATTCTAAAATGGGGTTATACAAGTCATATTTATGACTATAAATATTCATTAGAAATATAAAACGATTTCCTACATCATGATATTTTTTATAATTTTTAGACATTTAAAAAATTAAATTATTTATGACACCATGATGATGCAGCGATTACCTCATTATTTAACGATTTAAATAAAATGAAAAGATAATGTAAAATCTAAGACCTACACTTGGAAAAAAAATATTGGATGGGTGGATTTAGAATTATTATCACCTTATCCTCGAAATATATAATTTTGGGTCCTTTAAAATCTGAGAAGAATTATATAATAAAGTAACCTTGTATAACTTTCCAAGAGTGCCCCTCCTCTCCTCTTATAAAAGGCCCCCACCTCTACCACCTTACCCACACCTCTCAATCCTTTGGGTTGGCCAACCCCTGCCCATTTCGTCTCTATACATCCCTCTCTTACTCTTAGAAGCCCCACTCTAGGCAGATGTTTTTCCAAGGAAGCCTTTGAGCTCAAATAAAGAAGAGTTACCCGTTTTAAAGGTAGTGTCTTCTCTTGTGTTCTTATGTTTTATTTTGCTTCTCCAACCCCCTAAACACTTTTTATTCCTTTATTTTGTAACAACAATAGTATCTTAAATATACTAGTATTTTTTTATGAGAAGTATTAGAGCTAAACTTACACACACCTTCATCTAATGGTTAAAGAGCATATTGTTTCCGTGGATGGCGAATTTCTGCATCACGAAACGATGATTGTTCAATATTCCTCTAACACCTTAAAAGGTGTCCATTAAGTTCAAACTATATTTATATATGATATATAATATGTATATGTTTTCTTTAAGATTCTGTATTTTTCATTTATGGCATACCTTTATGGATTCCATTATGGGTATACACGATTTCTTCATTTTAGGAAGTGCGGACAACCGCCCTATCAAAGTGATTTGATTCATTAATGCCATATGTGGGATGTATAAAGGATGGAGTTAATGATATTGTATATGAAATTATACTGTAATTATAATATACCTTTATTTCATTATGATTCCATTCCATAAAATACGAAGTAGAAATGAAAGTAGCGTTAATGCGTACGTACGGCTTACCGTCTCCATGAACGGTGCATTTCATTTCTTACCTCTAAATGTTATGTAATATTATAAATGCATGTATATACTAGTTATATATGATATATATGAGATCTAAATAATTAATATAACTCTGGATATAATGGATACATGAACAAATTGTAATTATAAAGAGTTAATTTTTGACTCAAGTACCAATGATCGTTAAAACGACCGTTATTAACTTAAATAATTACATAGTTTTCATGACATGATAATAAGTGATATAAAAGGAATAATGAACTTAAAAAAGGTTCTAAAGAAAGTAGAAATTAACTCAAGTTTATTATTCAAGAGATTAAAGAGCAATTGAGTCACGTCGGACATGAGGTAAGGGACTTCATCTCAATCTCCATTCATAGTGGCATATTTTATTTTATACACAACTTTCATTTATACGGTGTATAAACCCCTTTGACTTTTATGCTTATTCAAAAGGAATAGTTTTTTATACGAAGCATTTTACTAAATGACAAAAGGAATGTTTTTTTGTCGTACGTATGTGGCCACAATGACTTCTCTACCGCTATTACCATTACTTGTGTTTTGGCTTCCTCTACAAGCCAAAAACTACATTTTTTAAAAAAATGAAAAATAAATACCCTGTATTACTTTTCTTTTATTTTGGTACTGAAAATGGTTTTCATAATGTTTTTATTATATCAATGTGTTGTATTGATATCTTGTGATTGAAATGTGGAAATGTCATGTTTCCATTATGCATGTTTTACGTGATACGATTATGTTATGGTTCTTTGGCATTGTTATCAAGACGGGTGGTTCTGTGATAAACTAAGGGCGGGTGAGCCTGATATAGCTCTCTAATGCATTGGGTAAGGTGAAGGAGTTAAATGTTATGGTTTCTCCGAAGAGAATTGGGGAATATACTATGATGGGTATTCCAAACGTAAATATGAGGGTTACTCCCTACGTAAGAATGTAGAGCGATGACCAAACTATGAAAATCCTAATCCAGGGCAGCAGGGGTAGGAACAAATTCTCCTTGGTGAGATACATCCATGTGACCCTAATCATCCTGCCCCCGCAGACAGAGTGGAGGCTGGATCTTATGGAAAGAGGGCGCAGATGTTTCTCCAAACCCCCCGGAATGAAAAAACAATCCATGGAACCCAGCTCGGGTTCTCCCGCTGCACCGCAGGTCACCCTACCATCTGCGCCACGAGCCTCCGATCCACCTTACCATGTTGAAGAACCCTCCAACACACTCATGGTTAGGGATCCATGTCAATATAAATACCCCTACCAAGATGATCCAATGGTGGCACTCATTTCCCGCCTAGAGGCACTGGAAACGCGACTAGTGGCACTCCCACCTGATGGAAAGCAATGTCCAGCATGGGTGGATGATATGCTGGAACATTCATATTTTGGGAATCCTACCTTTTCACCCTTCAGTGGGACAAATGATCCACCACAGAATCTGGCCCACTTCTCCTCAATGTGTGGGACCATGTTATGGACTCCAATGTAGTAGAAGGCTGCAAAGTTCCAATGTTTTGTACAAAAATTGGAAGGGCCTACATTTGTCTAGTACATCAATCTCCCATTCGGATCAATGACCAGCTAGGAGGACCACCATAGTAAATTAATCTACTATTTTAGCTCCACCACAAGGAAAATGAGCATCAAAGACCTCTTCAAGTGCAAACAGAGGCCTGATAAGTGTATCACAGACTTTATCGCAATATGTAAAGGGCTTACAAACTCCCTTGACATGCCAATGACTCATGAAAATTACTGACAGTATGTGTGTGAAATGTTAAGACGAAATTGGTTCCCTCTTTGATCACCCAGAACTACCC
The DNA here is from genome assembly GCA_963277665.1 of Viscum album. Classification (NCBI taxonomy): domain Eukaryota; kingdom Viridiplantae; phylum Streptophyta; class Magnoliopsida; order Santalales; family Viscaceae; genus Viscum; species Viscum album. The sequence continues at coordinate 1,046,532,417 of OY728141.1, read as the reverse complement.
TGGGGGATTATGAGACTTCTCTGATAAGGCCCATCTACTAGAAGAAGCCCTGCCACAGGCTAGCCAATCACGTCGGTTTCCCTCTATAATTCCCACAATGAGGGATGCCAGAGCCGAGCCCACTGCAGTGGCACATATAGAGCCCCCCCAGACAGCTGGAACTATTATCACTAGAGCCACCTCCACACCCTCATAGAGGCCCACCACCACAGGTACATCCTCCAGCCCAGTAGCGGCCACCTCAGAATCGGCAGGTGCCCCATGCAATGTGCAGCCATCACCCAGGCGAAGTAACTAGGCTCCACCTCCTCGATAGACTCCTCCTGCCCATCATCAGGGACAGGCTCCACGACCCCCTTTCTATAAAGAAGAAACCAAACCTACTCATTTAATGAGAATCAGGTTTCTGGCTATTTCCGATGTTCCTTGAAACAGGGGAGTGTGCGTTTTCCTGAGTGGAGAAGGCCTAAAGAGGCGAACCTCACTGATCACCCCAACTACTGCCTCTATCAACAGATCCTGGGGAACAATATCAAGTAGTTCTATGTGTTCAGAAACTGGCTTCTGGACCAGGTCAATAACAACATAGTCCTGTGGGGTTTGGCCTCGACACAAGTGGCATTCGTCATCGTAAGTCCAAACAGCAGCACTGATAGCTATGGTGAGTGGCAGCAGGTTTATAACCATAGGTCTCAGATTTATGTTGATTGGATGGATCACAAAATAGTTGCACATTCCCATGGTGTCATCTGTCCACGCCTAAATTGACCCGATCCATTAGAAGCTGCGGCCACCACTTCTGCATCGTCATGTCAGCCAGTCTCTTCCCAAAAGAGCAGACACCAGTGGCGCAAGGGAATGCTATGTGCCCCGCCAATGCCTTTATCGTATCATACTATTGATGACATCATGCCACCAAATATGGGGATTCCTCTCATGATCTTCCCAGTATTAAAGGACTCTTCGAGTGACAGTCAAGGGTACGCTTCGGTTAACACCGTAGAGTTGGTAAACCCCTACATGACTCTCGACGATGGGGAGCGCCAGGAGTATATCCCCAACATCACTAGATGATGTCAATGATAGTGGATCCACAATCATATGGGTCATCAAGTCACATTATTAATCACTTCTAGCGAGGTCATGCATACAACTGAGACAAGATAGCTGGCCTAGCGTCGATCTCACCACACACAGCCTACTCATCCGGTGTCATCATGACCACCTTCACCAACGTTTGTGCTACTGGATTAGGCAGAGTCACCTCGACCATGTCGTGACAAGCCATGCCCTACTACAGGTTGGTCTTAGTCATCCATTCATCATCTGGTATCCACTCTACAGGCTCCAACTAGTGAGTCCCGAGATATGAACAGCACCAGTCAGTAGTTGGCTCAGCAGGCAGGGTTCACTATTCCACCTATCATAGAGCGACCACCTGCAAGTAGAAGTTAACAACTGGTGTAGAAGTTTAATGTTCTCAAGCACCTTTCCATCATCCTAGAAAGTCTTTCCATCCTCGAGGCCCTTCTTATTTCAGAAGATATGCATTAGGCCTTCGCTGAGGCTTTATGATGCCCCCTCTAGTTTGAGACGAATGTAGTAGCTGCAGAGGCCTTTCATGTGGAAGTGATAGATAATGATGAATTCCTGGATATTATCTCATTCTATAGAGAATATGAAGGTTCTCCCATACGGGGGCACATTTTCCCACTATACATCATCATCCAATTCAATGGCACAGAGTTTCGCCACTGTCTTTTTGACATCGTCTTCGAGATTAACCATATCCAGACACAAACACTGAGGTAGTTGGGGTTATCTGAAGATGACTAGACACCCTCCGACATGAAGATATAGGAATATGGCCAGACAGAGAAGACCCCAGTTGGCAAGATCAATTTGAAGACCTAGTTCAGTGGCCTAGTTTCCAGCACCGAATTTATGGTTGTCTCCTAAGACACCATGTATAATGAATTGATGGGCAGACCATGGATCCACTTGCAAGAGACAATTACCTCATCGTATCACCAATGCCTCAAGTACTCTATAAATGTTCGAGTGGGCATGATCCAAGGTGACGCATAGCATATTTCCTCTTGTGAAGCCCATTACCTGGATGCCGACTATTACAAGAGAAAGGACAAGCAGATTCAAGCCAATGAGGTCGAGCATGCCATGATTGAAACCGACCCCTGAGCAGGTCTGGATGATTCCTATGTCTTCTCGATCAATCAATTGGAGGCCATGAACCCTGATATGGGGCAATATTTTGTTGTCTCTATCATGGGGGGAGCATATTCTCAGGTTCAAGAGACGTCGGGATATCAGTTCGTATTCTTATAAAAATCAGGCCATAGTGATCCCGGATCCCCCTACTCTCATAAGGTATCGAAATGTCCATCCCATGGCAATGATGATATGTCATGCTTTCATGTTTTTCTGGGATGGAATCAACTAGATCAAGCTAACACACCACTACTACTTTGACATCATCCAGAGTGGCCCCTTTGGCCGAAGACCACATGGGATCAGGTCGACAGCCTTCATTGCTATGGTTTCGGCAGTACAAGGATCTCCTGATGCAAGGACAACCGCTACTCGGGCTAGTACCAGCCTCTCTTCAGGATCTGTGACATAAAGGAATATCCTCTCATTGGGGATCCCTCCCATGCAAGTGAAGAACAGGATTTGGGGGATTCTCCCCCCACCTTGGAAGAGGGCGTCTCTACCACGGTTGATGAATTGGTACATGTGAACCTCGGTAGCGAGGCAGATCTGAGACCCACATTGATCAGTGCCACCATGCCTCTCGAGGTGCAACAATGGTACATAGAATTCCTTCAACAACATCGTTATGTATTTTCCAGGAGCTATGTTGAGATTCCAGGACTGGACCCTCAGGTATTTTTCCATCATGTTGGTCTCCCGGCAAATCATCACGGGTTCAAGTAGCCTCCCAGAAAGATGAACCCTTATCATGGTTCCATGGTCGAGGCCGAAGTTGAAAAGATCATTAGATCCAACCTCATTAAAGAGTTCTAGTACCCAAAGTCGTTAGCCAAAATAGTTCCTCTCAGGAAGAAGAATGGGCAGATCAGAGTCTGCATCGACTTCTGAGATCTCAACTGTCACTGCCCAAAGGATGATTTTCCCCTCCCAGTGATGGAGTTGTTGATTGATGCTACAGTGGGGTTCTAATCCCTTTTCATCATAGAAGGGTACTCCAAATATAATCAGATTCAGATAGCCCCTAAGGATGAGGAGTCCACATCCTTCAAAACACTATAAGGTGCGCTTTGTTACCAGGTCATTCCCCTCAGCTTAAATAATTTAGGTTCCACCTATCAGTGGGACATGCATCAGATATTCAATCTCATCCTCAAGACATTGGCAGAATGATTTGTGGATGATCCGGTCATCAAATCTCACCAGTGTAGGGACCATCTCAAGGACCTTTAGAAAGTGTTCGGATTCCTCTGTTCTCGCAACCTAGAGATGAACACATTGAAATGTTTCTTCGAGGTCACCTCTGGAAAGTTCCTCAGCATTGTTGTCTGGTACCGAAGCATCGAGATTGACCCAAATAAGATCAAGGACACACCCAGATGCCTCCCCCAAGTAATATTTGGGATATTTAAGGTTTTCAAGGCCACTTAGCCTACATATGCTAATTCATTTCAAATCTGGCCATTAAGTGTAAGCCATTTTCTTTGCTCATAAAGAAAGGAATCACTTATGAATGGGACGAAGAGTTCCAGACCACGTTCGAGGAAATCAAGCAGTATCTACTCCATCCACTGTTCTTGATGTCACCCATCTCTAGAATGACATTAGTCCTTTATGTGACCACCCTAGAACGATCTCCTGGCACCCTTCTCACCTAGAAGAACAATGAGGAGACAGAAAATAGCCTTTACTACCACAGTTTCATGCTCCACAATACAGATACCAGATACGATCGAGAAGAGATGCCTTGCACTGGTATTCGCAGTATAGAAATTGTGGCATTACAGGAATCACCACGAGGTACAGCTGGTGTCTCGGGTAGACCCACTGATGTATATTCTGAACTGCCCCATGTAGACAGACCATCTAGCTCGGTGGGAAGTGATTATTCAGCAGTTAGATATCAGGTTCGTCCCTCAAAAAGATATTAAGTGGAAAACAATGGCAGACTTCCTTGCTGCCTATCCAGCTCCTGCTGACTAATCCATGGATCTTGATTTTCTTGATAATGAAATCCTCTCAGTAGAACATGCCATTCCGTGCTGGTAGATGCACTTCGATAGTGCTTCCTATAGTCCCACAAGCAACGGCTCAATGATCCCAGGCTCAACAGGGTAGGCTTGGGTATCATATTTATTAAACCGGTAGAAGATATTCTATCATACACATTCTTGTTGTCATAAGGCTGCAACAATAATGAGTTAGAGTATTAGGCTTTTATTACTGGCCTCGAGCTGGCCCTCGAGATTGATGTACCCTATTTTCATGTGAAAGGGGATTCTGAACTAGTCATCAAGCAGATCAATGGGGACCACGTTGTTAGAAATCTAGATCTCTTACCATTGTTGGAGAGCACTCTCCAGCTAATGGACTAGTTCCCATCTCAGCCAGAAGATACTAATGTCCCTTGATCATAGAACGATCCAGCTAACACCCTGGCTGGCCTAGCTACATCACTTGAAGAACCCGAGAAGGATGATCTGATTATCCACGTGCACATCTGGGATTCATTATTCCTGTCACCCCAGGTGATGACGACGACCTGCAGGTGATCCATCTTACTGCCGAATCCTCCACGTCAGGACCCCCAGGTCCCTCAAATGTAGTGGTTGAAGAGACTCTCGATTGGAGAGACCCCTTTGTTGAGTATCCCCAAAATGGTTACCTCCTGACTGATCGGGCCGAGCTCGAGAAAATCCAACATCGTGCGCTGTATTTTACCCTCTAGAGTGGTCCCATTATTGAGTAGATACTCTACAAGCATGAGTTTGACGGTTTTTTTCTCTGTTTCATCAAAGGAGTCATGATTTCTCATGTCATGTATGAGGCTGATGCTGGTTCCTACGTGGCTCATTATACTAGGTCGTAGCTATCTCACCAGATCCAGAGACTATGGTACATTTGGCCCTCTATGATACGTGATTGCATCGAGTTCTCCAGGAGATGTCAAGCATTCCATGTTCATGCCAACTTCATGCATAGGAAACCAGATCATCTCCACACTACCAAGTACTCTTGGACCTTCACTGTCTGGGGACTAGATGTCATGAGACCATATCCACCAGTGACAGCTCACAGTGTTGGTTCATCCTGACTGCTACAGATTTCTTTTCCAAGTGGGAAGAGGAAGTCACACTCAAGGAGGTCATGGCATGTTCTATCATAAACTTTGTAATCTCTAATATCATCTACAAGTTTGGATTCCCTCAAGTCATCCTCACTGATAACGACACCAAATTCTGGGCGGCCGAGTTGAAGAAGTTGTATGCCAAGTACAACATCTGTTCTAACCATACCTCCAACTACCACATGCAAGAAAATGGGAAGATTAAGGCATTCCACAAAAACCACTCTAACATTTTTCGGAAAATGGTTGGTCAGAACAAGAAGAGTTGGCCGGACTAGCTCCCAACACCCCCTGGAATTATCGGACGATGACTCATAATTCCACCCAGGTGACCCCATACTCCCTAGTGTATAGGGAAGAGGTCCTGCTGCCTATCAAGATTTAGTTTCCCTCATTACACAAAGTGGTCTATTATTAGTAGGTGGCAGATAAAGTAGCTGAAATTTTCCTGGTCTAATTGGAAGCACTTGACGAGAACATGCTCCGTGCCCTGCACAATCTGGAAAGGCAACAGAATAATATGTCTAGAGCTTTCAACAAGAAAGTTCGCCTCCGTTTCTTCTTTAAAGGTGACATGGTATTGTCCCTCTAGACACCAATAATACATGACAGTAAACCACCCATGTTGGATCCCAAATGGGAAGAACCTTTTGTAGTCCATATGTTTTATCCCAATAGTCCATAATCCCGGGTAACCATGGATGGTGAGCGTATAAATCCTCCCACTAATGAAGTGTTCCTCAAGCAATACTTTTCCTGAGCCTCCCAGTCCTGCATGACCCTAAACAGCCCTGTACATCACGACCCTAAACTACTCGATCCTATACGCCCCTAAACTGTTGGGTCCCACAAGACCTTAAACTGCATAGGTCCCACATGACCTTAAACTGTATTGGGTACTATAAGACCTTAAACTACTACCTCCCACACGATGTTAAACTATATATTATCATGTATGATGATAAAATACACCCATATAACTATGTAAGGCTTGATCCCCATTCTTATGGGATGCGTAGGAATGCTCAGACGCCTCGTCTAGAGTCCAGCCCCGAACTCTTCTCTTTGACTATCCCCCCTTTGGTGTAGTCCTCTCAGAGGGTCTTTACATGGTGTAGTGAAGGCATATTTGGTCCCACTCATGTCAGAATTGCGACGAACACACAATGTTCTTCCTTATCATTCTTCTATTCTCCTGCATCCTCACCGCACGACGCTAAAATGCATGGCCTTCAAGAACTATGTATGCCTTGATTCCTATCCTCCTAGGATACGTAGGAATGCCCATCCATTTTTTCTTTTTGCAGAACCCAAAATCTGTAGTCTCCCCTTATGTAAAAGCATATAGTGTGGCATAGGCTTTTTCCCATAATCCACGTTGAGTTCATTATGGTCCTGCCATGCGTCCCATTCCCTGGGGACTTCCACCTCTTTCACCATCCTGCTTGATGTTGAAATGTACATGCACACTTATGATTCACTCACACTTTTTACTTGGGACTCCAACATCTTTCATGTATGAAAGGACCCTCGAATGGCATGGATGCTTGGCCCAAGGTCCCTCCTACCATCTTGGGCCAACTTCCTCGAGGATTTTGAAAAAAAATTGATACAAGTCCCGCGTTACGAATATGTTCAGTGGTCGATCCTCATTTGTTGTTCGCATTCCAGGTCACACAATATGGATGTTTTGTTTCAAACATGGTCAAAAGCTATCCTTTATCTTTATCGCCACCACCATAAGTCCCAAATAGTGAGTATGGTGGTCCAACCTGCGCCGTCGCACCTTCAAGCCGTAGTCTCCCTCGGGTGATTCCAGCTATCTGACCCTTATATAATGGGGAGAGCCAAGTCCTACTCTTTATTTCTCAAACCGAGCATCGATCATATGGTCTTAAGAGCTATGAGGTGGCAGCACCTGCATAAGAGGTCATATGACAATAGTTGGCTGAAATGCCCAATCTCAGGTCCCTCAGCCTTCTCAGGCCTCTGGCCCAAGTTCTCACTTAGGGACGTACATTGTGGTATGGGATTGCATCCTAATTGACGTCGTGTTACAATCCATGTTGTACACCCCCCCCCCCCGTTGGGTCATCTTTCCCACTTTCATCCTCACTAAAAAACGTTAAATAGAAATCTGTCCATGGCATCATGTCTGTTGAAAATATCAGGTCTCTCTGCCTTCTCAGGCCTCTGGAACAAGTTCTCACTTACGGTCGTACGGTGTGGTTTTTTATTACATCCTCATTCACATCGGGTTACTGGTCGTTCCATACACCCCCCTCGCTGGGGTATCCCACCCCGATCTTTTTCTCTTCTAGAACTATGTGCGTCTTGATTTCCATCCTTATGGGATACATAAGACCATCCGGACATTTAGTCTTCTGGTCCAGCCTCATCTTGGCCCTTTGGCCTTCATTCCCCCAGGGAGAGGAGTATATAGTGTGGTATGGGATTTTGTCCTCATTCACATCAGGCTTTGTAACAACCACACCATTTACCTCCTTCCCTTGAGAGTTGTACATCCCCCTGTACTATAATCATATCTTCAAATCATCCACTCTCAAGATGATCCCCTCGATCCTCTTTGGTGATTTTCCAATTCTCCCAAGGGTACTCTGGTTTAGCACCTGGAATTTTGGAATCTACCCAGACATTCTTTCACCCATTTATCAGGCTTCATGTTCCCCTTCATTAGGGCTTCCATCACCTTTCACATCTATAGGTACCACCTAATTGCATGGATGCTCGGCCCAATGGCCCTCCTACCATCTCATGCCAACGTCCTCGAGAATTTCAAAAATCAAATTGATACAAGTCCTGGATTGGTAATATGGTCAGCAGTCGATCTTCATTTTTTGTTCCCATCACAGTTCACACGATATGGATGTCGTGTTTCGAACACGATCAATAGTTATCCTCCATCGTAATGCCAACCCCATTAATCCCAAAATGTAGGTTACAAGACTCAGATCCTTCTCTCCCTCATCATGTCCATGTAGAACCTCAAAACTCTTGGTACTATTCCTCAGTGTGCATCTGCGTGTTAGGAGGAAAATTCCTGGATAAGGAAATCATTTGGGGCTCCGCACCGATTACCCCTTTGAATGTATTTCACGTATTCAAAATACCTTATCCCCCTTTGTTTCCTACACCAAGACTTAATAATGGAGGCTCATGTATCATATTATGGTTCGCACTTTCTTAAAATTGTCCTGCTTTTCCATGGTCTATGTTCTATGACCTTAAAATAAGATCTTTTCATATTTCCCCTTTATAAAAACTACATAAAGCTTGATTACAATCTTCATGGGATACGTAGGATCACCCGGACAACTTTTTTTAGGTACAGCTCAACTGAGAGTTTTCGTCTCCTGTCCCATATCCCATAATCTATTCCCGGCCCTTCGGCCCATGGTTTCATTCTTGGAATTGCGCATGGTGGGATGTGGACCTTGTCCTCATTCACATCAGGTATTCTTTATCACATTGTGCACATCCACCCTTTATCCTTGTCTCTACTACATCTTTACCACATGACTTAAGAATTCATGGTTGGTCCCATCACATGACCCTAAACTATGACAATATCATCATGGTCGCACGATAAAAAACGACCTTGCATTGTGATTTCCTCTCTCATGCGACATCATGTTTGGTATCGATCAAATACCATACCATTTGTCAATGACTTTATTTGTCTTGATTCTTGTTGTGATGCCTGGAGTCTCTATTCTAGGCCCATCTATTCATAATAAAAAACACCGCCATTCACCCTAATGGAAAAATGAGACCTATAAAAAACTTCTTATTTTGGTGTGAGGGTCAGACCTGGATGCCCCTTTTATCCCTGGAACTGTTACCTTATCGTGCCACCTCTAAGAACTACATTCGGCTTGATTCTCACTGTCATGAGATACATATGAACGCTCAGACACTTCCCTATGGGCCCAGACTAACATTCGTGTTTGTTCCGTTGTCCTAACCTCTTCCCTAAGGAACACACGGTAATCTGGACTCTGAGTCCTCATTCACGGCGGGCTTCATAATTACCCCACCATGTGTCCCACACATTCATCATCAATCGTTGGTTCAAGCTCTATGGCCATAAACTAAGATCACTCTACGTCCTTGAAGCTAGACCATAAACTTCACAACATCTTTTAGAACTATGTATGGATTAATTCCCATACTCATGGGATACGTGGGAACACCCAAGCATCTTGCCTTTGGGTCCAGCCCCAAGAATCCAAAATCCAGTCCCCCCACTTGTTTTGGCCCCTAGGCCCATGTTATTTCGGAGAATCCTGCACCATTACCCTGAACAAGTCTAGGATGCTCTGCGATAACATTAGGCAGCAACAATTTCCTTTCTAGAGAGGTCTTGTCTAAAATATAGAATGATCTATGATGAGGCCGATGAGTCCACCATGGTGGTGTAATTTCAAGAGTGTTGGATTCTGTTCGAACAACCCACCTCTCCACCTTCCACACATTGCATGCCCTTTATTCAGACCCTTGTCCTCTTTCACATCTAAAGGAACCCCCTAACAGTATGGATGCTCTACCTATGGCTTGCCTACTATCCTGGGCCAATGTTCTGGCAGACTAATGGATGACATTTTGAGTTAGGCTCTGTGTTTCGAACATGGTCAGCGGTCGGCCCTCATTTTTTATCCCCATTTTAGGCTAACGCAATAATGATTCTATGTTTTGAACACAGTCAAAAATCATTCTTAATTTTCATGCCATCACTACAGTGTTCCAAATCTTGGGTATTGTTATTCATGCCTTCCATCCCCCCTATTTGGATTTATTCCAGTGCCCCTAACATTACCCCGTTCGTTTACAAGAGCGCACATGGAAAACGGTAATTCGGCTATTTTGAGAGATTCATTATCCAGTTAGGTATCTCAATTCTCCTCACAGGAATCCATATTGGTTGTTCGACCCATGGGTGCCCGAATCCTGGTTGACACTCCTACTCTTAAAAACGAATTAATAGTGAGAACTACCCTTGTTTCTCACATAGGGTACAACCCACCTGAGCTTCGGAATGGATTACTATTAATTTCACGACTGTGGTTGAATGCATTAAACCAAACAAACAAGTAAATGTATCTATCCATACATGTAGTTTAGAACAAGAGGAAGTAAGGAGAAATGAGTTTTTGAGTTCGTCTAAAACTGGGCCCTTAAGGATCGGTATCTTGGATAGATCATTCCAGCACCGCTACCTTTTGGATAGTGTCCTCTAGTATTGCTTCCCGCCCACTGAGAATCCTCTCTTCATCATTTTTCATAGAGAACAGTGCACTTACCCTAGCCTGTGCTTGAACCTCTTGAGTTTGAAGTTTATTCATTCGGTGACCCGCTTTCACTAGCTACTCTTGGGCATCATCCAGCCGGTCCCTCCACTTCTCCACAAGTTTGGAATAGTATGGAATGAATACATTCTTTTCATTCATCTGTTCTTCAAGGCATCCCACCTCTTATTCCACCATCAGGAAGACTTCAGTACTCCCTGACTCTTTCTGACATCTGGCCACATCGGAGCATCGGCTGCTCTCGCGCAGTTTCTCAGCCATGTAGTCACATACTGTCAAATGGAGATGATGAGCATCCACCCCTACAACATAGAGAAACGCATCCAGGTTTGGAACGATCCCATCCGTTTTAGCAATTCTGTCTGAGGCTGATCGAGAAAGAGCTTGATACACTTCCACCCCCTACGTCGTGTCATCCGGCTCTCGTCGGATACCTCTGAGTCATAATCTTCTATCTAATCATGATATGCATTCCAATAGTCGTGGAAAGAAGCCAAGAGACCCACATTGTGTTCTTCTTCGGGTATTCCTCCCAAGGGGTTAGGCTCTTCAACACTCGGGCGAACTTCCCCTCTTTCCTCAGTCTCGATAGCTCCCTCGCCAACTTCCGGCCCAGCCCCGACATTAGTACCACGGACATCCACAACTCTTTGCTCACCGACTGTTGGGGCTAACTCAGTTTGGGATGTGTGCCCGGAATGGGACAACACAATTGATGTTGAATCAATTGAGGATGACCAGGATTCGGCATCCCGACGCGCCTCCAAGGCTGTGATTACTTCACAAACAATGAACACCCATATCAACTGAGCTCTGTGATGGTAAATATCGGCGTTTAAGTAATGAACTTACAAGATCCCAAAGCATTACCCTTTGGTGTTCTAGTCGCTACAGTAGTTGTCATTGTAGGGGATCCCTCAGAACTCGTTAGCTCAATAATGGGCGTCGGCTCCCCACCTTGTCCTATTGGAACCTCCTCCCCCTTTCGGATGGAGACTCTTGATCGGTACCAATATTCCCCTGAATAAGATAGGAAGATCTGATGGAGGGTTACAAAAAAATGAAGGGGGAAAGGATAGATAAGGACTGATATGTAACTCAAGGATCTCAGTTATATCTATATCATAGGAAATGTTCTCACCACACTTTCGAAGACTCCCTTGGTAAGACGCCCCCTGAGACCCCCCACCTCCAAGATCCACTTGTACTTCACCCCCTACTTCACCTTCTCCTTCTACCTCCTCCTCTTCTGTCTCACCGCCCTCTGGCTCCTCTTTGCTGTCATCATCCTCGTGCAGCAACTTTTCTGGATCATGCCCCAAACCGAGCATTTCCATCACTAGGAGGGATGGTTCCCCCGCTAACCCTGCAAGCATGTATACACGTCCATGGTCATCAAGTATTAGTACCGATGATGGAATCTCACATTTTGGTCTAAAGGAATGAGCTCGACCTATGGAAACTGAATTCCATCTTGTATTATCTTTTTCCAATGGGCTTCTTTTCTCATCGACTGTCATAGGATCATCCAGGAAAACCATAGAGCCGGAAGATTTCATCATTAGAAGGTTGAATCAGATACCTTATCTTCTTGCCAAGATGTTCCATGGCCTCTCCACATGCTCCTCTACCCCTAGGTGATGAGGACACGACAACGCCGTGCGACATCCCCTCTATTGATGTTCCGACCTGTGTGGGCCCAATTTCCGGATATGCTTCCAACCATTATTCCCCCAACAACACCCTATATACTCTCTCATCACCCAGGTTTTACACTGGATACCTTGAGTTGTCGAACTCACTTACATAAAAGTCCCTCAGGGTACGCGATGGCACATTGTTTGGCATATTCTATTGACAGGCCAGCTTCAACTCCGGTTGGGGGAAAGGTAATGACATCACCAGAGCCGTGAGTTGTTACCAAGAGACACAATTGGATGAGAACTCAGGGGTGCCTTTCCTCCCGGATGTCTGTGTACATTTTCTTTGGAATCCGCTGGAGGTATCCAAATTGCCTAGCGAATATTGACTACCCGTAGGTCTCACAAACGATCTTCCCATCACTCCCGGACACAAGTACCCCACCTTCGATTCCCTATATGTATTCCTTTTGATCCAATGAGCCTTGTCCATTTTCTATCATTTTCCCAGTCATAGTGGGGAACGGGCTAAAAGTGAAATTGGAATGATTTCCAATTTTGATCCTTACTCCATATTCATTGAGTGTCAAAAAAATAACCCCCGCAATATTAAACAAGGAAGGTCACATGCCGTTATCTGGAGGATGAATGACGTTTGGAAAGGTATATCCACTACAATGAGTCATGATCCAGCCATGAAAGATCTAGAAGGGACGACAAATACTCATCTGTGAGTCCCCATAGAGATGTTCCCCAAAATGGTGTACAAATGGGCTAACACATGGACCCCCAGGTTGAACCTCTGATTTGCAGCCATGATGCCAACCATCACCAATGTCTCTGGACAAACCCCCATCCTTGCGTCCCTCACTGGTAAGAGCCACCCATGCAAGAAGGTTTAATGAAATCCAGCGTACTGAATGTTCGAGTCCCTGAATCTCATTTATACTAAATCCCCATGACTGATATTCCCCGGCCCCCAGGATCCGCCAGTACGATCCACTTATGTTTCTATGTGCCGCGGTCGGACACCATCTTCCTCGACCCAACATTGTGACTTCTATATCCCTTTGCAGGGACAAGCTAATACATTTCATATAGGCGATGTCCTCCAAAAAATCTGTGACCCCAAGCCTCTCATTAGCTAGCTCCAACAGATGCCATGTTAGACTAATATTTTCATGAACTGTCCTCCCAAATGTTTCTCTTTAAGAGGAATTCATCATACTGGTGCCCATCCAAAGGGATACCCCCGATGCAATGAACGTCCCAGAGGATGATGCCAAATTCTCCATGGTGAAGAAGTAAGGTGTTGGTATCGCGGGACCATCGGGTAGATAGATCTGGACTGCGCTCGTGCTGACGGTAGAAATGAAACTGTGACGTCCACACCTCCTCAAACAAACCGATGTGCTGCAGTTCGGCCCCAAACTGGTCACACGTCTGGAATACCCAATACGCCCAGGCCAATTCACTCATGAAATTGCCTCCAGACTGTAGCTCTTAATCTTGCAGCTAGCCTTTAGTCTCATCGGTAACACTCTGATGGTAGGTACTTGCATAAAGGGCAGGATAATCCTCTGCAACCAGGTCACTCCCCGAAATGGTCCTGCTCTTGGTATTCAAGACGTAAATGCCCAAATGTCTATTTTCTCTAGTATTATGTCCATTTTTGGTGATATTATACTGAGGTAGGTCATCCTCTTGTGTCACCGATGATCACGGTGTGTCGACTTCGAATCCAAGCACAGGTACCTCTTCCAAGATATTGAAGTCCCATATCGGTAAGTTGTTGGACAATGCATACTCCTTCAGGGTTGGGGTAAACATGTGGAAGAGAGTATGGTTTTTGGATATGAACCTTTGGGCACCATGTACCTCAGGGTTGGAAACCATCTCAGCCCTCAAGGTGACAAATGTGGCCTCTCCCTCGGTGTCATCATGATTAGCAACCATCTACTTCTGACAAGGTATCAAGGAGTTTGTGCGAAAAAGTGGGAGTCATTGTTAAAAATCCAGATTCCATGCAATTAAATCAGAATCCATCACCAAAAATCTGGAGGTGGTGTGAAAAACCCTGGGGCTGGGCATAAAACATTAGCTGAAATCAGAAAATTACACCCAACCGAGGTGATTTTTCATGTAAGCCAGGGGGAATTTTTCATGCATGAGAGATCAGGACTTATCATGCGAGAAAATCCGTACTGCATGGGGGACCCATGATTGATTTTATAGGAGCGGAGTTGGGTTTTCGCATGCCCACAAAAATGGAATTTCTCACAACGTCTCGGTTTTACGCGCCGCTCCAAGTTTCAGCATGCGCGGTCCCCAAGGAGTTCTGTATCTCGGAGTTTCCCTTGGAATCCATCCTTTGTGTCACCTCACTGATTCAATTATGAGGGGGGAATTTGTAGACACCCAAAAATATTCAAGGGCTGAAGGAGGATTTGGCATGACAAAGAAAATCCATATTTGGACCTGCTGATCCATTCTGAGGGGCCTGAAGGGGCAACGTGAAAAGAATTCAATGTTGCACAAAAATAAATCTCCCGCAGGGAAAACTGTGGGATCCGTGAAAGTTTTTCGTGCAAGTACAGAAATTTTTGCATGGGATCGTTTCCATGTGGATCCAATGACCTCGAGCGCCTATAAATAGAATGAAAAACTTCAACTTCCAACAATTGAAGAATCAAAACTGTCTCCCCTGCGCGAAAACCACCTCCCGTGCGCGCAAAAGATGGCTTTTAGGTACATGATTTTTCTCACCAGGTCGCCTAGGGGTTCGCCTTCGCACAAGACTCCTCTAGCTCAAACCATGTCCAAATCCCATTAAATCTCATCCCTTGCACACAATCCTTTCTATTTTCATGAGACCCATCAAATTTTATGAAAAACCGACCAATTGTGTGTGTCTTGGATTCCTTGCGCACAATCTGTCCATATTACATGCCTCCCCCATGCCAATTGTGTGAAACCACTAGTCCATTCATGCAATCCCCTATAATTGTGCACAATCCCATTCCTTCCATGCAATATGTTCCAATTGCGTGCAACCATTGCTCCTTGCAAGCAGCCACTTCCAATTGCATGCAAAACCCCCACTCCACTTTATGCACTTATCTCCCTCAATTTTGCGCCAACCTGGTCTTTTCTAAGCAATCATGCCTATTACATGCCAATTGCGCACAAACCTCAACGATTTCATGCAATCCACTGGGACCCCTCACCCTGGCCTTTTCCCCACCACTCCATTTGCTTGCAACCCATCCTCCCGGGGCATTATCTTTCTCATGTGTTTGATGTCCCTCTTCCGGACATCATTTTCAGGTGCCTCTTATGCCCTAAACATCTCTGTCACACACCCTTTTCTCGTAAAACCCACAAGGATCATATGAAGTAACTTCAATGTACCTTGGGAGGTATTTCAGATTGCATTTATTCGCCTGATTATTCTTCTCATAGGCACGCTAATAGCTACTGCTTTTTTTCATAGCCACGCTAATGTGGACCCCCAATGGGATCACCTCATGACACCTCTTAGTCACGAAGCTGCCTGTCCCTTTTCTTCACCAAGATGTAGAGGGTACCAGTTATGTTAGTCTTAGGTGTGTGGGGTTAACCCTCCCTTATCCGACCAGTAGGACGTTAAACTGCCAAGAACCATCGTCCTCAGCACATGATGTTAAACTGTGACCTCACCCTATTCATCTTATATGGGGTCCCCCACCTTGGATATTCTGCACGTTCGCACGTCTCAACAGGAGTGAAATATTCCTCAAATAGAATGAGATCCTCATTAGGGAGGCAGTTCCTGTCCACAGGGAAGGGCAACCACCTTGGTTTAAGCCCTTATCCATTCTTACAGGAGGTATCACCGCCGCTCATTTTATCTTTTCTGGTTCCCAAGGCTAGCAAAGGGTGTGATGGGGAACATTGTTCCCTCTTTCTTTAGTGATGAATCCCTCTCCCACTGGGCTTTGTCACCACCCATTCCTCCACCCTGGAGTAAGTCCCAATCTCCATCTCCATGGGATGAAAACCGTGTGTAAGCCCAAATTTCCTCTTTAGGATGCTATCCACGTATGAGACCTACTTCACATCCCACAGACACACCTTTCGTGACGTGATCATCATGTCTCTACTGCCTCATCTTTCTCACACTAAGCATGACTCACATTGGCTTAGAGTAAGCATCAGCCATGATGTCCTATGTGGTCAGCTTAGAGTGTAATCCCCACACCCATATCCAGAACTACGAGGACTTTGATCCTTCATAAGGTAGGGTACGTAAGAAGCCTCCAAAAGGTTCAATCCCACCACCCAGTCATTCCAACCATCTTCACGTCAGTTAACCCACATCTCAGGAAGCCTAGGGTGTAATACCCACACCCAACCTAAACTATGTGGTCTATGATCCTTAACAAGGCAAGGAATGTAGGAAGCCTCGATGAGGTTCAATCCCAACACCCGGTCATTCCGAACTCCTTCACGTCGGTTCACCAACACCGTGGGAAGCCTAGAGTGTAATACCCACACCAAAACCTGAACTATGTGGTCGTTGATCCTTGCCATGGTAGGGTATATAGGAAGCCTCCCTGAGGATCAATCCCAACACTCAGTCATTCCGACGCCCTTCATGTCGGTTCTCCCACACAATCCATCTGTTTCCTAGGTCCTTAGTCATGTCGGTTCACCTTCGTCATGCATGATGCTAAACTATAAAACCCAAGTAGTGGAAAGTCATTGTGTCTCCCAATCAAGGGTAAGATGTTGTATCCTGATCAGCGGTAAGTCGATGTGTCCCCTATTCAGCGGCAAGCCGTTGTAATCCCCATTGCTGGGACCCACATCTTTGGTTCGTTCTAGTGGCGTCAGACCAACCTGGGCTTCTAACCCCTCATAAGCCTGCATACACACCATCGATTTGTTGTCCTATGTGTACACCCCAATTCAAGATCATCGCCTGACCTTTCCCTCACGCCTATGTGCCTTGGAAAGTTTATGCCTTAACCTATAGATTACACTTCCTCCGGGCCCCATCCACACATCCATTTTCACGGGCCGCCTCTTTAGGCGTTCCATCTCCCTCCAGAACTACGAAGACTTTTATTCCCTACCATGGGGATATGTAGGAAGTGTCCCTGAGACTCATGCCCAACGTTACTGTTGTCCTCACGACAGTTCCATCCCATTGACCACCCATTTCACACAGCACCCCATCATCCATCTTGATTCTTACCCGGGCCACCACATCCTGGTGAGGTTATGTCAACCCACCTTTATCAGTGGGTCCTATATGGGTTACACTCATCTAATCCACTCTGGTCAGTGTTCTTATCAGTATGATCTATCTCTGTTGCACGTTAAACTTGGTGCATAACCTATGTTAAACATGCAAAGATATGGAAAACCTTAGAGACATGATTATGGAATATATTTCCTCGCATTCGATGTGGGGTGACTAGGACTTCCGTGCTCTCGATAATCCCCTTAATAAGGGGAAGAAACACAGACGCACTAGTGTTCCAACATCCAGACATGCCAGCGATGTCCAACGTGACTACCCCCCTGACCGACGGTTGCTGCCCTGTCCGGACCCTTTGGAATGTCCCAATAGAAGAATTGTAATTAACTAGTGTCCATGATGATATGACACTAGGAAGAATTTCACGAAAAATGACATATGTCTATAAGGGATACCCAAACTAAGTAACGAGCTCTGAGGAGGAATCCACGAAAGGAAGAGCCAACATCCCATCATCCCTTTTCGATCAAGGAGAAAAGGTCCCTGAATAAGCGACAGATGTTGCCTGCCTTTGGAAAGCGGGAATATGGGGAAGAACTACACCTTTCCTCCTCAACTATATGGACACACACACCCCAACGAAAGCGTTTGAAATAGTAATTTGGATTTTATGCCTCTTGGTGTTCTGGTACATTTACACATAGTAGAGTTTTTCTATTGATACATGTACTTTATTCTATATTTATCATTCACATTCATGTGGAAAAATCGTTCCCACATTAATGTTTTACGATGATTGGTGCTAGTCACTTACCTGTAAGGATCAAGAACTCCCTTCGTGTCATGTCAGGGTCGGCTCAGTTATCGGATTACTAGGGTACCGGTACTGGTTTGTGACACTTAAACCCCATGAATGAATGTTCTTAAAATTGATATGTTAATACCCATAAATTTAATTATAATTTACATAGAATACAATTATGGGATGTATATACACCAGACATAAGAAAATATTGTAAATCACAGCTTGTATCATATAAAAATAAAAAGTGATAATAAATTCCCTTTACCTTGTTTCTTGAAAATAGTCATACTTATTCAAACCACATGTATAATACACATAAATTTATAATACATATTTTATAGAACCCTATTGATATATCTAACACCATATATTTTTATTGTAACATTATGTTAACCTATTGTTGGACATAGTATTTTAAGGTTTTACTTCGGGCAATATTTCCTTTGTTTTTCCTATGTGCCTTAATTTGTTATATTGTTGGTCCTTATACATATATCATGTTTCCAGAATTTTAACCTTGTTATATACATATATAATTTATATAAATTAATTTCTTATTATATTGAACTTTAGAATATATAAATATGAAATGGAATACACTGTTCATGGAGATGGTCGGTCGTTTATACATTTGACCACTATTTCTGTTTCGTTGTCATGTAGAAAGAAAGAAAGTAAATGAAAAATATGTGTGTTTATATATATATTATTAATGCATATTTTTTATGTCATATATATCATATATATTCCATAAAATAATTTTTAATATAATCCATATATTGTATGAATGAATCATATTGCTTTGAGGGGGCGGTAGTCCACACTTCCCCAAAAGAAATTATTGTATTTACATTAGATGGAAAGCATAAAGGTATGTTATAAATAAAAAATTTCAAAAGCATAATGAAATAATAAATATAATATATATAAAATATAAACATATTTCCCTTCATTATGACCACTACGATAGAGGAAATAGAAAAATAAACAATCATCATTTCGTGAGGTACTAGTTTGGTGTACACAAAAAAAGTAAGTTTATTGCCCATAAAATGGATTTTTATGTATGATTAGGAATAATCATCTACATAAAAACATCATAGTATATTTAGGATACTTTTTTTATAATATAACATAATAAATAGAGATTGTGGGGGTGTAGAAGGAATGTAAAAGAAAGGACTTTAGAGAATACATTGCCTCTAAATAGGGTAACTTCTTTTTGTTTTTCCAAAAGGCTTCCTTGGATTTCCTAATGCCCAAGGGATGGATTATAGGAGGAATGGATGATTTATTTTAAGTGTATTTTAAAATAATTGTCTAATCATATGTTTATTGATATGTGGGAGGAAGTGAGAGTTGTGGTCACCTTTTATAGGAAAGGGAAATGACTAACTGGAAATTTTTTAGAACAAGTTTAGTGTACACATGTTCTTACCTAAAAAAAGTCATAAAAGAAAAAAACTCAACAATTGAAGTTTAATGGACTACTAATGTCAAAACAATGGATTTTGGATAATTTTATAGGTAATTTGGTCCACTAAGATTAAGGATTGGTCCATAATTAATCATAATTAGAACTTAATCACTATCATTAATTTAAATCACTTTGACATATATTTTTGTTAAAAAAATTTATTTGATATTATTCGAGTATAAATATTATACTTATTAAAGTGTTTTATTTCTGTTTTTTAAAATTCAATTAAAAGATATGGGAAAATTAATATTAACGCTAATCTTGGGGATGGGACAAAAATATAACGACCCATACTTTACATACAATGTTAATACTTCAAAATTGAAGCACACTTATTACAACAAATAACAAAACCATGAAAGGACCGTATAGGTATTGAGTATTTAGAAACTGGGAAACATAAATAACTGGTTCATAAAGAATCTACATTGTCTCCCATTTATTTCATCATATCTTGAGTCCCTTTTGGCATATCCTACTTGATAACCTTCTTCCTGACCTGGGGAAAGAAAACATACAAAAGGGTGACCTCAAATTCTCAGTAAGGGTAATCAAAAGAAATATCAATCACATCATATTCATAAGAACATAACATTTTGGAAATCTTAACTTGAAAAAGATATCATAATTTCATAACATGAGATAAATCATAGTAGTGAAATGTAATCCCAATAATCATAACTTAAAACATGAAACTTTGTGGCATACACACATAATAATAGAGAATCATTTCTTAGTAGTCATGACTCATAGCCAAGACTATCACAGCGGACAAAGTCCATTTCTGAACCGAGTTCAGTCCTCATTTTAGTCCCGTTTCACTGAACCGGTTTAACCTTCTGTTAAAGACATGTCTATCTCATCAGATATACCCAATGAATTGGTGGTATATATAGGTCCCACCCATCTCATAATGATACCATTCTTATGTGTTCTACAAAATCATAAATCATACATCATAGCATAACCCATGTAATAAAAACGAGATTCTTAAACATAATGACACCATAAAACAATTCATACAAGATAAAGGAATTCATAAAAATAATTACATCACAACATAATAAAATAAATGTAATAATAGGGATAGAAACAGAACCCTATATTATCATAGATGGAAAATAATTTTGATAAAACACATGAACTCCATTCTTGAGGAAAATATCCTTTCTACTTCAAAAACATTTTCCTTTCTTAACATGTCATAAAATTTTGAACTAAAAGAAGTTGATTAAAAAAACTTGTATACTTGTAAAGGAAGCTTCATGGAAATAATGTTCTAAAAATCCATTCATGCCATATAAGTTAAAAAAAGACATTCTTCTCGTACTTTTTTCGGAATTGTCAAAAAGTACCTCTTACGAAAAACCACAAAAGATTCCTTTCATATATTTTACTAAATACTCACCAAAGAGTAAAATTTGATATAAACAAGTTTAGAAGGATATAAATATTACATATTGAGGAAACATGTATGTGGATGATAAATACTCCCCAGTAAATTCCAATGTATAAACAATCTCGGATAAAAATGAGATTGTGATATTTTCCCTTACCTTAGGTCCGATTTGCTTCGTGAGTGTCTAAAACTCCTGTATAATGATTTAAATAATGTCATTGACTTATTCTAGAATCATACTTATTTTTATGATAACATATATGGTCATTTTTTTAGCTTCTTATTAGTAATATTTCATTGAAACTTGTTATTTGGGTGTTTATTACTTTTTGTTCTTATGCGTGTTTTGACGAATAAATTCTTATTCTTCGCTTTAGGTTATAGATACCTCATTTAAAGAATGTTATTAGTGTAATATATATCATATTCATTCATTAAATTCATTTATATATTCATTATGAAATGAAGATCGTGTATAACGAGTCACATCACATCGTGGAGACAGTATTCTGTACGTACGCACGAGCGATGATATCATTCCCATGATTGTGTAATTGTATTGGAGTGTATGTATAGTATTTAAAAATCAATATCACTTTACAATAATCATATATAGTTATTATTCATAGCATTATAACAATCCAAGTAAGGTGGTGGTGGAAAATAGATTACACCACGGCGTGGAGACGGTATTCCGTACGTACGCACGTGCGGTGATTTCATTTTCCGTAGGATGGATAGATGGTGAAATAGGGTTGTTTCATACTTATAATAACATATAATTATTTGAGTGATACTGATGTTATTACTTCATAATGAAACAACTAAATAAGAATAAGTGGAAGAAGAAATAAAGTTGAATGAATCGGTAACGGACATTACCTCTTCTTTGAAGGGCCTCTTTGAGACCTCCTCTTAGGGCACTATAATTGGTCTTTAAAGAAGAACAGGACCTCTAGGATGTTTCTAGGGAAGTGGAGAAGAGAAATTGGTAGGGGTTTTCAGAGTTTGAATACTCAATGTGGTGTGAGGAAGAGAGGGAGGAGGTTCCCTTTTATAAGGGAGGAGAGGGGCACCGTTGGAAAAACGAAAAATATTATTTTATTATAAAGTCATATTCGGTTTTTAATAGCTCCAAATTGATTTATTTCTAAGCTAAGTTGGGGATGGGTCGCAAAAATCTCATCCTATAGAATTTAGACAAGTTTAGGGTTCTATTTTAACCTTATCATTTAGATTTAACTTTAAGTTAGATAATTTAACTTTTACTGTGTCTTCCTGTTTTCTTACACTATAAGGTTAATAAACATAATATAACAAGCCAAACGAACCCCAAGTTGTTTATTATTAATATATATAACCTTATATAAGTCCTTTGGCCAAAACATATATTTTTAGGAATAAAATAACAATTAATAATATAATATTTGTTTTAAAAACTATTTTATGTCAATTTTGACACTATTTGGTAATTGATTTTTCTGAAAATCTTAACATAACGATTAGTTCAAAAAAAGGTAATTAAATCGGTACTAATATGTAATATTAACCTATAAATTTATTTTAATTCATAAAAAGCCTCAAATAACATTTATTTGGGTATTTATAACATCAATTATGTCAATATTTCGTTAATATGATAATTACTGCATCATTATTTTGTCATAAATAAATTAAATTTTTAATGTCTAAAAATTAAAAATAAAATACCATTATATTTGAAATCTTTCTAGCTTTCTAATGAATATTTATAGTCTAATTTATCATATCTATAACCCTATATTAAAAATTCATTAGTTATTAAACATTGATTTTAACTATTTTAACCCTTCTTTAAATAAATTAATAATAAATGTCCTAATCTAATCCAAGTGGGCCTAAACAGTCATATTTTATTTCTAAGGTCGTTTTTGGTCGAATTACACTTATCAAAGTGAATTAGGAAATGTGTTAAGGTAATAATAATAACATTTTTACCCTTAACTACCCTATTTACTTTTTACCGTGGTAAAAAAAAGTAAAAAGATACTATTCACAAAAAATTATTTTTATCTTATTGAACCACATTTTAGTCCTTGATATTAACCGTGTCTCTCAGATTTTCGAAATTCCACTCACAGAAGTGGTAAAATTATGTTTTATGTAAATTTGCAAATTTTCCTAGGAGGTGGATAAAACACGGTGAAAAGTTCAATAAATTTTTTTATATATCTAAAATTATTATAAAATGACTCCAATGAATTGCATTGAACTTATATAGGTAATATGTATGAATTTTGACCTCAAATAAATTTAAATAAAATAAATAATTATTTAAATAAAAAGTCAGTTTTTAAATAGTAACATAGTGTTTTCACTATTCATCAAAAATTGATAGTTTTCAGAAAAATACCAAAATTTCACCTTAGCCTAATTTCAATATTCTGAATCCAAAAATGAAGTCCATTTTGAAAAATAAAATTTACAAAATTTCAAAAAGTGGGTATTACTATTCATAACGGCTAGTTTTAATAATATTTTAATAGCATATCGTTGTTTAGTGAAACTCGGTATTGCATACGACGCAAGCTATCGAGGAAGGCCGCAATTGCATGTAAAGCAAGCCAAGCTAGTGTTGTTTTTAGTGAAATAATTCTTTGATGATTTATATAACATAAAAATAAAATATTTCTCATAAAATTCTTGGGTTTTACATTCTACCCCCATTAAAATTAATTTCGCTCTCGAAATTCGTCAGTTTTTAACAAACAGATGAGGATACCTCTCCCTCATCATATCCTCAAGCATCCATGTAGCTTATTCTAATTGGTGGTTCCTCCATAAAACTTTCACCAAGAGAGTGGTCTTGTTCTGTGGGACTTTTTCGCTACGATCGAGAATCTCTATCGGCTATTCTTCATAAGAAAGATCTTGTTCCAGCAGTTCAACTTCTGAGAAGAGTACATGTGAAGGATCAAGTATGTACTTTCTCAGGAGAGATACATGGAAGACATCATGAACTTGGGAGAGATTCAGTGGAAGCGCCAATCGGTAAGCTACCTTCCCAACATGATCCAGAATTTCAAAAGGACCGATATATCTAGGGCTCAACTTTCCCTTCCTTCCAAATCTCATGAACCTCTTCCAGGGAGATATTCGTAAGAACACTTTATCACCCACTTCAAACTCTAGGTATTTTCTTCAGTTGTCGGCATAAATGTTTTGTCGACTCTAAGCTGCTCTTATGTGTTGTTGAATAGATCTGACCTTTTCTGCCATCTCATCAACAAGATCAGGTCCTAATAGCTTTCTTTCCCCAACTTAATCCTGGTAAGTTAGAGTCCTGCATTTCTTTCCATAGAGAGCTTCATAAAGAGACATCTGAATACTGGAGTGAAATCTATCATTATAAGAAAATTACACAAAAGGTAGGTGTTGATCCCAACCACCTTTGAAATCCATCGAGCAAGCTCTCAACAAATCTTCTAGAGTTTGAATTGTTCTTTCAGACGGACCGTCTGTCTGAGGATGATAAGCAGTGCTGAAACTCAACTCTGTATCTAGAGTATGCTGAAGACTTCACCAAAACTTCGAGGTAAACCTCGGATCTCGATCAGATATAATGCAAAGTGGTACTCCATGTAATCTTACAGCTTCTTTCACATATATCCGGGCAAGATGATCAGGAGATAAATCCCCTCTAATAGCAATGAAATGTGTAGAATTTATAAGACGATCAACTATGACCCAGATAGCGTTATTGCCTTTGGATGTTTTAGGATGTCTAGTGACAATGTCTATAGTGATGTTTTCCCATTTCCATTAGGGTATGGGTAATGGTTGTAACATCCCCTTAGACTTCTGTCTCTCAGCTTTAACTTGCTGAAAAACCAAGCATCGTGAGACATATTCAGAAACATCTATTTTCATTCCATCCCACCAGAAGTACTCTTTCAGGTCCCTATACATCTTCGTGCTTCCAGGATGAATAGAGAATGAAGAACTATTAGCCTCATCTAGAAGATCCTTCTTTAATTCTGGGATGGGAGGAACAGAAACCTGATTCCTAAACTTCATTATCCCATCACAATCAAGGTTGAACTCAGGAACATTTATCACCTTCTTTTGTAACTCTACATCTTCTTTCTATGCCTCTTTAATCTTCACATGTATAGATGGTTGAACATTCAATTAAGAAAGATACAATTTTTTCCCTTTCATTATAATTTCAAGATCCATCCTTTCTAAATATATAAATATTGGATCTTTTGTGATCCTCATCATGGATAAGCTAGCATGGTCTTGTCGACTTAATGCATCTGCCACCTTGTTTTTTTCCAGGGTGGTAATGAATTGAGCAGTCATAATCCTTAATCATCTCCAACCATCATCTTTGACACATATTTAACTCCTTTTTTGTGAAAATATAGTTTAGTCTTTTATGATCTGTATAAATATCACACCTTTATCCATAAAGATAATGCCTCCAAATCTTTAATGAAAAGATTACCGCAGCTAACTCCAAATCATGAGTTGGGTAATTTTGCTCATGGATTTTCAACTGTCGTGAGGCATACGCTATCACCCTATCATTTTTCATAAGAACACAACCCAATCCCTTCTTGGATGCATCACTGTATATCACAAACCTTTATCCACTACAAGGAAGTGTGAGCACTGGTGCACTGGATAACGTTGTTTTCAAATCCTTGAAATTCTCTCCACATTCCTCTGCCCAAACAAACATAGCTCCTTTCCGAGTCAACATGGTGAGTGGATTAGATAATCATGAAAAATCTTTCACAAAATGTCTATAATATCCAGACAAACCAAGAAAACTTTGGATCTCAGTTACTGTTGTAGGTCTTGACCATCTTTCGATAACCTTTGTTTTTGCTGGATCCACAGATATCCCAGCTTTTGAGATTATGTGACCCAAAAATGAAACTTTTTTAAGCCAAAATTCACACTTGGTAAAGTTGGCATAAAGCTTCTCCTTTCTTAGGGTCTTCAATATAATTATCAAATGATCTTAATGTTCTTCCTTGCTCTTTGAATAGACAACAATATCGTCTATAAAGACTACCACAAACTAATCAAGATAGTCTCTAAAGACTCTATTCATCAGATCCATGAAGATAGCAGGGGAATTAGTAAGACCAAATGGCATCACTATAAATTCATAGTGTCCATACCTTGTACGGAAATATGTCTTTGGTATATCCTCCCTTTTGACCCTTAATTGATGATACCCGGAACAAAGATCAATCTTGGAAAAGTATTGAGCTCCGCGTATATGGTCAAATAAGTCATCAATGCGCAGGAGAGGATATTTGTTCTTGATAGTGATCTTGTTATGTTCTCAATAATCAATGCAGAGTCTCATTGATCCATATTTCTTCTTAATAAACAGAATAGGTTCTCCCCAAGGTGAAGAACTAGGGCATATGAATCCCTTATCAAGATTCTCTTGGAGTTGATTCTTCAATTCCTGCAACTCAATTGGGGCCATTCTATTAGGTGTCTTTGAAATAGGAAAAGCACCTGGTACAAGTTCTATTGAAAACTCAACTTCACGATTTGGCAGAAGACCCGAAAATTCCTCCAGAAAGACATCATCATACTCTCATACAATGGGAATATTCATTATCGTGAGTTTCTCACCAACCATTTGAGATAAATAATATTCATTTAGGGGAATCAATACCCATAAGATGGAATAAATTTCCACTGGAAGGTTATGTTCATCCTTTCATTGATTGATGATCATAGATTGATCTGGAATATGAAATGTGACTTACCTTCTTTGGCAATTGATATGAGCTCCGTATAAAGAAAGCCAATCCATGCCAAGAATCACATCAAATTCCATTATAGGAAATATCACAAGATTTTCAGGAAGCACCTTCCCACAAACTTCATTCAGAGAAGAATTATAAACTTTTGATGCGACTTTTGTGCCATTAGGGGTTGTCATAGCTAACTCAACATCTATTTTTTGAGGTAATACGGTGATACCCTTAGAAAATTCTTCAGAAATAAAAGAGTGGGTGGATCCAGAATCAAATAAAACATTTTCTACTTTAGTGTGGATGGTAAGTGTACCTTTCACCACTTTGTTATTGTACTCCACATCGCTGATAGAAATTGCATGTGACTTTCCTTTGTCATTGGCCTTAAGAGTTTGTTGACGTCGATCATCATCGTCAACCCTTGGATTAGGGCATTGATTGGAATAATTCCCCATTTCCTTGGACATGAAACATTCAAGTGTAGTAGGTTCATTCTATGTATCCCTTCCTTTTTTGTATCATTAGACATTTTCATCCCATTATTTCGACATTCAATCGCCCGATGACATTTTTTTCCACACTTATAACATTTTCTTGTCCCCTTAAGACAATTTCCACCATGTTTCTTTCCACACATTGAGCATAAGGGAAAACTCATCTTCTGTTAAGTGTGCTCTTTAGATTTTCCTTTGAATTCCATTTTCCTCTTCTTATCAAAACCATATGACTGATGGGTTTCTCCAATCTCCATCTCAACTTTGAGAGCACATCGAACCACTTCCACGTAGCTATTGAAGTCTATTATGGATAATACCTTTCGAAGACTTGGTATTAAACCACTAATGAATCGATCGATCTTACTCTCAGGTGGGATTATAATACAAGAAGCGTACCTTGAAAGTCATGTAAAATTTTTTTCGTAGGTACCAACAGATTCATCATCCTTTTGCTTTAGTTCAAGAAATTCCTTCTCCATCTTTGTTCAGAGAATATGAGGGAAGTACTTATTAAAAAATATGTTCTTTAACTCATACCATTCCATGGACTCAATTTCATCTCTTTGCCTCGTATTCTTAATAAGATTCCACCATTGATCAGCATCACCTTCCAAATGATTAACTGCTAAGATGACTTTATCATCTTCAGAACATTAAAGAACTAAAAATATCTTTTTAGTGGTACTGATCCACTGTTCCGCCACTAATGGATCAGAAGACCTGCTGAATGAAGGTAGACGCTGCCTCATGAAGGATTCAACATAATTTTGCTCCTTATTTTTCTTGTTTGGAAGTCCGGCATGATTCATATATTGAGAAAGTTGTGTGAGCATGGCTACAAGATTTTGAATTCCATCTCCCATAACGTTTGATTGCTCAGGGGGGGAAATTATTGCATTGCCCATCGCATTACGCATTAACACGGTTCCTTCGAGTTCTATCCATTGACTAAAACCAAGAAGAATAGTGTGAGCAACACGAATTATAATAGGAAAAACACACAATCAAGAATAAAATTTTACACTTAAGGTCTTATCATAGGTTGTTCATGGCCATTTCTAAAACACTAAGATTGTGTTCTATTCTTAGACTTATCCTCAGGGTTCTTACTAAGGCTTTCACATCCTAGTTTCCATAGGTTGACTATACCTTTCCTCTGATACCAACTATAATGACCCATACTTTATACATTGTTAATAATTCAAAATTGAAGCACACTTATTACAAAATACAACAAAACCATGAATGGACCGTATAGGTATAGTGTCTTTAGAAACTGGGAAACATAAACAACTGGTTCATAAAGAATCTACATTGTCTCACATTTATTTCATCATATCTTAAGTCCCTTTAGGAATATCCTACTTAATAACCTTCTTCCTGACCTGGGGAAAGAAAACATACAAAAGGGTGAGCTCAAATGCTCAGTAAGGGTAAACAAAAGAAATATCAATCACATCATATTCATAAGAACATAACATTTTGGAAATCTTAACCTGCAAAAGAGATCATAATTTCATAACATGGGATAAATCATAGTAGTGAAATGTAATCCCAATAATTATAGCGCAAAACATGAAACTTAGTGTCATATACACATAATCAGATAGAATCATATCTTAGTAGCCAAGACTCATAGCCAAGACTATCTTAGCGGACAAAGTCCATTTTTGAACCGAGTTCACACCACGTTTCAGTCCTGTTTCACTGAACCGGTTTAACCTGCCATTCCAGCCATGTCAATCTCATGAGATATAAATCTTTACCCAATGCTTTGTAGGGAGATATAGGTCTAACCCATCGCATAATTATACCATTCTTATGTGTTCCACAAAATCATAAATTATACATCATAGCATAACCCATGTAATAAAAATGGGATTCTTAAACATCAGGACACCATAAAACAATTCATAGAAGATAAAGGAATACAAACAAATAATTCCATAACAACGTAATCAAATTAATGTAATAATAAGGATAGAAACAGAACCCTATATTATCTTAGATGGAAAATAGTTTTGATAAAACACTTGAACTCCATTCTTGAGGAAAATATCCTTTCTACTTCAAAAACATTTTCCATTCTTAACAAGTCATATAATTTTGAACTAAAAGATTTTGATTAAAAATAAACTTGAAATATTGTAATGGAAGCTTCATGGAAATAATGTTCTAAAAATACATTCATTCCATATAAGTTAAAAAAAGACATTCTTCTCGTACTTTTGTCTGAATAGTCAAAAAGTACCTCGTACGAAAAACGAAAAAAGATTGTTTTCATGTCTTTTACTAAAAACTCACCGAAGTGTAAAATTGGATATAACCAATTTTAGAAGGATATAAATATTAAATATTGAGGAAACATGGATGTGGATGATAAATATTCCCCAGTAAATTCCAAAGTATAAACAATCTCGGATAAAAATGAGATTTTGATATTTTCCCTTACCTTAGGTCCGATTTACTTCGTAAGTGTCCGAACCTCCAGTATAATGATTTAAATAATGTCATTGACTTATTCTATAATCATAATTATTTTTATGATATCATATATGGTCATATTATTATCTTCTTATTAGTAATATTTCATTGCTACTTGTTATTCGGCTGTTTATTACTTTTTGTTCTTATGTGTGTTTTGTCGAATAAATTCTTATTCTTATATTTAGGTTATAGATACCTCATTTACAGAACGGTATTAGTGTAATATATATCATATTCATTCATTCAATTCATTTATATAATCATTATTCAAGTAAGATCATGTATAACGAGTCGCATCACATGGTGGAGATAGTTTTCCGTACGTACGCACGAGCGATGATATCGTTCCCCTGATCGTGGAATTGTATTGGAGTGTATGTATACTATTTCAGAATCAATATCACTCTACAATAATCATATAGAGTTATTATTTACACCATTATAGCCATCCAAGTAAGGTGGTGGTGGAAAATAGATTACACCACGACGTGGAGACGGTATTCCATATGTACGCACACACGGTGATTTCATTTTCCATAGGATGGATAAATGGTGAAATAGGGTTTTTATACTTATAAAAACATATCAGTATATGAGTGATACAGATTTTATTACTTCATAATGAAACAACTTTATAATAATAAGTGGAAGAAGAAATAAAGTTGAAAGAATCGGTAACGGGCATTACTTCTTCTTTGAAGCGCCTTTTTGAGACCTACCCTTAGGGCACTAAAATTGGCCTTTGAAGAAGACCAGGACCTCTAGAATGTTTCCAGGGAAGTGTAGAAGAGAAATTTTCAGGGGTTGTCCGAGCATGAAGGCAAAAAGTGGTGTGAGTAAGAGAGGGAGGAGGTTCCCTTTTATAAGGGAGGAGAGGGGCACCTTTGGAAAAACTAAAAATATAATTTTATTATAAAGTCATATTCGGTTTTTAATATCTCAAAATTGATTTATTTCTAAGCTAAGGTGAGGAGGGGTCTAAATCCCTCTAATCCAATAGAATTTGGACATGTTTAGGGTTCTATTTTAACCTTATCATTTACATTTAACTTTAAGTTGGATAATTTAACTTTTACTGTGTCTTCTTGTTTTCTTACACTATAAGGATAATAAACATACTATAACAAGCCAAACGAACCCCAAGTTGTTTATTATTAGTATATATAACCTTTTATAAGTCATTTGGCTGAGACTTAGATTTTTAGGAATAAGATAACAATTAATAATATAATATTTGTTTTAATACCTATTTTATGTCAATTTTGAAACTATTTGGTAATTGATTTTTTTGAAAATCATAACAGAAAGATTAGTTCGAAAAAGTTAATTAAATCATTACTAATATGTAATATTAACCTATAAAACTATTGTAATTCATAAAAAGTCTCAAATTACATTTATTTGGGTATTAATAACATCAATTATGTCAATATTTCTTTAATAAGATAATTAATGAATCATCATTGTGTCATAAATTGATTACATTATTTAATGTCTAAAAATTAAAAATATAATACAATTATGTAGGAAATATTTTTATTTTTCAAATAAATATTTATAGTCAAATTTATCTTACGTATAACCCTATATTAAAAATGATTTAGTTATTAAACATTGATTTAAACTATTTTAACCCATCTTTAAATAAATTAATAATAAATGTCCTAATATAATCCAAGTGAGCCTAAATGGTCATATTTTATTCCTAAGGTTGTTTTTGGTCGAATTAAACTTATCCAATAGAATTATGACATGTGTTAGGGTAATAATAATAACATTTTTACCCTTAATTACCCAATTTACTTTTAACCGTGGTAAAAAAAGTAAGAAGTTACTATTCACAAAAAATTATTTTCATCTCATTGAAACACATTTTAGTCCTTGATATTAACTGTGTCTCCCAGATTTTCGAAATTCCACTCACAGTAGTGGTAAAATTATGTTTTATGTAAATTTGGAAATTCTCTTAGGAGGTGGGTAAAAGACGGTGAAAAGTTGAATAAAATTTTTATATATCTAAAATTATTATAAAATTACTCCAATGAATTGCATTGAACTTATATAGGTATTATGTATCAATTTTTACTTAAAATAAATTTATATAAAATAAATAATTATTTAAATAAAAAGTGGGTTTTTAAATAGTAACCTAGTGTTTTCACTATTCATCAAAAATTGAATGTTTTTAGAAAAATACCAAAATTTCACCCTAGGCTAATTCCGATATTCAAATCCAAAAATGAAGTCCATTTTGAAAAATAAAATTTACAAAATTTCAAAAAGTGGGTATTAATATTCATAACGGCTAGTTTTAATAATATTTTAATAGCATATCGTTGATTCGTGAAACTCGATATTGCTTACGACGCAAGATATCGAGGAAGGTCGTGATTGCGTGTAAAGAAAGTCAAGCTAGTGTTGTGTGTAGTGAATGAATCCTTTGATGATTTATAAAACAAAAAAACACAATATTTCTCATAAAAGTCTCGGGTGTTACAAAAATATTGTGTTTCTAAAGTAGAAAATTTTCTAAATGATTGTTATAGTTTTATTTTCAATTTGAAAGTGAACATGATTATAATGTACTATTTTTTTAATAGATGAATAATTTATCTAATATAAATTTCAAAAAAATTTAATATATAATTTAGGTTTTATAATTATTTAAGAAAAAAGATTGTTTTTAAATAAAATGTCGCTGTTTTCGCTATTTATCAAAAAATGAAGTTTCTCATAATAATATCAAAAATTCAACCAAGTATATTTTAAAAATTATAAATTAAAAGGTAATGTTTATTATAAAAAATTAAAATTTTAAATGTGTCTAAAATAAATTTTATTATTTTTTATAAAAGGAAATTCAAAGTTGTTCATTTGAAAAATACTATTTTTAAACATAAATGGAAATTAACAAAAAACATATCTTCCATTATCATTATGTTTTTATATATAAATTAATTATAAATATATTTAAAAATATGTTATTAATATTAAAATTACTAAATTTAATGCCTTTTTCTAATTGTCTTGATTAAATAATTTTAAGAGTAAAATGATGTTTCGTAGAAACAATATTGTTTTGCATGAAATGTACACCAAGTCTGTGTTATGGGTAGAACAAGCCAAGTCAGTATAACGTGTAGCATAAAAAAAATATGAAATTCATGTATTGAAAGACAATTTATGTTTGTGTAAAAGAAATATATGGCTTATTGTTTATATATATATATAACTATTTATAGTGTTACGTGAAATGATAAATTTGGATGAGATAAATTAATTTAAAAATTTATCTCAAAAAATCTCAGGATGTTACATTATGCATCCTTAAAATGAATATCACCCCCAAAAATCTTCTTTTTTATCATTTTTTTAATATTTGAATGTTTCATTCATTGAATCCCACATCGTAAAAATGAATACCAATACATCCTATAAAAAGCGGAAGATGAAATCACAATGGTTACCCAACGTACCATATAACTAGCATTCCTCATAGGAGAACATAAATTCGGAGTGAATATTGGACATGGTTGAAGGGAATAAATATTTAAAGAGAGTGATTGAGGTCATAAATAAAAAATAAGTGAATGATCAATGAAAATATGAGGGACACAAAGTCATAAATATATAATGATTTAAAAGGCCATCATCTCAACAGAAATTAAGGTATTAGGGAAAAATTATTTTTACCATTATCTTATCATTGTGAAATTCTATTTATAGACCAATAATATATAGAAATATTCTTACATCATGTTCATCAGAATACCATCCTTTGGACATGCCTTGATACATTACAACTTCATCTCTTACTTTAAGAAATGAATGAGAATTATTTTCTTCTCAAGTACTAATAGATCATGAGATCAATGATAAGTAAACCCATCTATATTTAGTAATAATAAAAAATAGGTTATCCAATATGTGTAATTACTCATGTTATTAGATAATACATTAATATCATGAACAATAATTGAAGACTGACTTAAACATTCCATAAATGGTTTACCTTATTACCCCTATAAAAGATGAAAATTCAATGCTTTGTAAAGAATGTCATGAAATTGGATTAACAATGATCACCCATATATCATAAAGTACCACATAGTTGTGATATTCCAAACATGATAATACCCTTCTTGTATATTACCTTGAATCATGTTAATTACCTTAATTACCACAAATACATTTGAAAAACATGCATTCATGCTTATTCTAATGATTACTATATGTATTACATAAATAGAAGATGTTTTAAAATTAATCCTAGATGAAATACAACACTTTTTCAATAATTAGATACATGGTAATTTGTACAATCTAATTTACTTATTCATAACCAACATATCATTATCCAATGATCATTATTTCAATTTCAGGCATTAATTAAGGGATTCCTTCCCTTAATCATAATATCACCATTTTAGGAAATCACATTTCAATGTCTTCACTACCATTAAACAATTTCTTTTAAATCCATAATGAAAACCTATACATGAAACACATTTACATTTCATGACACATATAATATAATATTTGAATTACAAAAAATAGATACTTCATTAATCTGACTTTATTCAAAAAAAATTACTTAGTCTTCATCAACATATTCTTTAATACTTCATTTCAAGAATATGAAATTTGAATCAGGTATTATGGTTCCTCAAACTCAATCTAACCATGCTTCTTATGATTAATGTAAACAATATTAGAATAATAACACTTACCATTTACATGGTGTTTTCATTCTCTTTATCTCCAGAGATATTACAAATACTCATACAACCATCTTTATTCACTTTATAAGAGTTCCACATGGGAAATCAATTGTCATAATTCCTTTATATTAAACAAATGATACATTACATGTTAACCATGTTCCTTATAATTCTAACCATCAACTAAAATAACAAATCATAGTTTGAGAAACATAAATCATAATGGGATACCGTATAATTATGAAAGAGTACTTATATAATTCCAATATCGTGTCTCCAACTTCTTTAACCTATAAAACCTTAGGTTTATCCAATTTTATTTGTAGTAATACACTTTTTAAATCCTTCATGATGTTTATTAAGGTGCTTGGAATTCTTAATGCATATCCCCATGAGTTTCAAACTAGGTGTGCAACATGGACCATTATCTTGTACAAGATTACCTTGATTCAATCCTCGATCATCTTGTCAGAGTTATTACTCTTAGGTACAACTATCCTAGATCCATATCCACTTATAATATCGAGAAAGTGATGTATTTTAGGAAATCCACTCCCTCTATCCTTTATAAAAATCCATGACATTTTCCTAAATGTTGACTCATCCCTATAATCATCATTATATAGATTTTTATTTAGGGAAACAAGGAAAATGGAGATAAGAGAGGAAACTCCCAATGGCCTCGGATGAAGGACCTATGGTGGCCGAAAGTAGTGGAGTCCAAGGGAATCCCCTCGAACTGGATTTACTCCCTCTGCTTTCGTGGTGGAAACATTGTAAAAACAAATGAGATTAGGACTAGTAACATCAAGAGAAAAAAGGTGGTTCATGACCATGTTCCCCTCGCACCACATATGGGACACACTAGTATTTTTTCTAATCATTCCCTTTCACTTTAGGATGATGTAAATAATAGACCGAGGGATGGTACCATTTCCTTGAATGTAATTGTGGAGAATTTGGGAGCCTGTTTCAACCATCAATAATGAGTTCCCATTCTGATGACATAAGAGGAGGCCAACAAACAACGCCTTTGCCTCTACCTAGAGGGAATATCCATGATCCAAGCATCCCAAGAATGCCATGATAGCGGATCCTGAGAGATTATGCACCACCCCTACTCCTCATATAATCCCCCTATTTCACGACCCATTGGTGTTATGTATAATACCCATACATGGCGGTGCCCGACATTACCAGTTACCTCTAGTCAACCTACTACCCAGAGTAGTAGAATTGTTGCAGACATGAAGCCTCTAAAGGGTAGGTGCTTCCTTCCAGTTGTCAACAGATCTGACCATAACTAGAAGGAGGAATTTATTTGTTGTGAATGACACTGTGGATTGAGGTGGAGGTCCCTTCATTTCTAGACATATTCCTTGCATTTCAGATCGTTCAAAAACTAGTGTAGAAGACCACAACATGCACTTTCTTATCTGGACCCCTCTACCCCACACTATGGAACCGTTGATCAAGAAAGGGAATACCAGACAAGCAGCTATCATTAACACCAGTAAACTCACCAAAATAATACAACACCTCCCTTTCCCATTATCCTTAAAAAAACAGGTGCTATGCACTCTCCTTCTAGTGTACCACACAACAAAGACATCTTGAAGCTAGCGGGATTCCACAACCTTTGATGTACTCCTCAGTGGGAATGGCTTTGTGCCGAAGACTCGAGGTGAGAAAGTTCATTTTAATGGGAGTACCTTTGGACCAGAGGATCTCATCGCACAGGTCGATCTATACATTAGTATCCATAGTGCCCCGGAATTCTCCTAAAGAGAAGGCCCCCGAGGAAGAGGGAGAGAAGACACATCTATCCGGTTCGGTGTTGAGATCAATGAGATTAAAGATCTCATTCTGGTCCCTATCCAGAATCGCGGTGATGAACCTAAGATGGGAGCCAGCGTCTCTGAAGGATATCGCGGTGGATGGGCACCCAGGGATGCCCAAGACCATATCGATCTAGTTGTGATGCCAAAAAGAGACCTACCCCCTCCCTATGAGCCATCGGAGTAGGGTTTTAGGGCTGTGATAAGAGGAGAAATAATGGACCAGAATGGTGATGCTTTACTGGAGGTTCAAGCCTCGAGACCCGAAATAGATTGGTCATAGTGATCCCCCATAGTGTTCCTTCTTACAGAACATTCCAGGAAAGATTCACATGCTTGAAGAGGAGAGTATCCTTAAGCTAGTGTATGTTGATGCTGCCCTCTCTATCTAGTCTCTCCACCTTGTGACAGGATGCCCAGAAATTCCTTCTGTCCAAATGTGGGACCCATATGTAGCTTGCAAGGATCTTGTCTATCTTATTAATGATTCTCACCAAGGTTTTAATGGAAAAAACGTGTATAGGGGTGGCGAGGAGCTCAATGTTAACCAGGGTTAAATTACCCCCGAAGAAAAGGTAGATGTTCTTCTAGTTGAGGATCTGGTCTGTAATTATATTTATGATAGAATCGAAATCACATACACGAAGCCTCCCTATGGATATTAGGGGGTCCAGGTAATCCATAGGGAACAACCCCATGTGCATGTCCAGACTATGGTGAATGATGGGGATTCCGGTGGAAGTGCTTCTGTTGGAGATATAGAAGTTACTCATTTCCTTATTTATCGCCTACCCACTCCAACGACAGTACTCTTGCAATATCCTGTTGAGGCCACTGATGTAAAGCATGAGAGAATTCATGAAAATGAAGGTGTTTTCTATGAACATTAGGTGCGAGACTATGAGAGCAATCTTTTTTGTATAGTATTATATTACCTCTCTTATAGTGATACCCATGTGAAATAGGCATCTACGGACATCCTAAAATAGAATGAATATGTTTAGGGAGAGAGGATTTCCCTTCCTTAGTCCACGATAGGACTTGAAGAACCCACAAGCTTTCCCCATAAAAGATACAGCCAACCAGGGCAAGATGAAACACCTAAAGAGGGTGTCCACATTCCATGAGTATAACACCATTTTTTCCAACACCTTGTTGATGAAGCCCCACTCCACCCGGTCATAGGCTCTATTAATGTCTAGCTTTATGGCCAAGTTGGAGCCTCCGTACTTTAAGTTAATATATCTAATGGTTCATGGGTCAGGGCGATGCCCCCCCTGAATCAGTCATCTCTTCACGAACCCATGATGTTCAAGTGACACCCACCGAGGGATGTGGGGGGACATCCTCACATTGATAAGGCTGGTTAGGATCTTGTACGAAAAAATTCATAGGCTCATCGTCCTATAGTGAATAATAGAGGAGGGATTATTGATCATGGAGAGGAGGAAAAAAGTTGTGGCACATACAATCCTGGGAAGGTGTCCACCACCTAGGAAATGTCCCAAACTAAATATGAAACATCAATCTTGATGATATCTCACGCTGCTCTATAAAGAAAACATGGGAATCCATCGGGGCCAAGTGTGCATTCGGGGAAGAGGCTCAGCATGGCCACCTGTATCTCCATAACATCTGGGATAGAGCTCATCTCATCATATTCTTGGGAAAAGAGTTGGTTCGGAATCACTTTAAAAAAAGCCTTGTTCTCCCCTGGGTATCTAGTCAAAAGTCAGGGATTAAGACCAGCGAGAATATCATGCATGTTGGATAGGTCCATGGCCCCCATGGTATCTCTACTATCCATTTACATGACTTCATCCAAAATAATATTCATATTCGCCATCTTTTCCTTCTCCTTGATATAGGCATGGAAGACAACTATTTTCTGGTCTCCCTCCATAAGCCACTTGATTCTTGACTTTTCTCATATCATTAGTTTTTTTCTGAGAAGCATAACTACATGGGTCCTCTTCTTGTTGGAGATGTCATCTAACACCCTATCATCATAGACCTCTTCCATGATTTTCTCAAGGCTATCCACATCATGCATGCCGCCTACAATATCACTATCAGCGGTGCATGATGAGTCTGCCCATGGGTGGATCCTTTTCACGAGCCTTCTAAGCTTGTTGTGGAAAACCATCCACGAATGACCCTGGGTGGACTTGGCCCAGGAGTCAGACACCAGTTCGTGGAACTTTGGAATACTATCCTTGTGATGTTGGTAGTGGAACCTTGCATACTGGTTTTATCTTGAGGATAGGGAAACCAGGATTGTGGTGTGATAGGATATACTTTGTACATGGTGGATTACCTTAGTGTCAAAGAACATTGGGATGGATTTCATGTTGGCCAAACAATGATCCAGATGACTCCGAGAGCGGTTCCTTCCTCTCTGGTTATTGACCAACGTGAACCAGTCACCCAAGAATCTTAGATTGGAGAGCCCTTTGCCTGCCATGAAATGAATGAAGTCCAAGCTTGCACTCCATGTGAAGGGGTCACGTCCCTTCCTCTCTTATGGGGAAGCGACCACATTAAAATCCCCCCAAAAATCCTTGTTACATTACCCAGATCCAAATAATTAAGGTCACTCCATAAGGATTTCATTTTTTGGGCATCACAACTACCATAAATGAATGAAATGAAAAGAGAAATGTTGACTAACCCTACCCTCATAGTAATGAACTGGTTGCTAGCCAGGACCAGGTCCACAGAGAGGCTCTAGTGCCAAAGAATCAAAATGTGTCTGTTGATGGGATCTGCATGCATGCTCCCATGCAGGTTGATCTTCTTGGAGAGGTATTTGATGTTTTTAGGGCTCTGTTTATGCTTCAGGTTGGCTACCATGGAGGCATTGTGAGTTCTAATTTCGTTGGCGATGAAGTGCACCTTAACCGGAGCACCAATGTTTCTGGAATTCTAAAAGATTACAAGAATCATTTTCCAAAGAATATTGTGGAATTGGTCCCAGAATTCAAGGCCCTATCAATGTGGGAGGAAGACTGTTACTTCTTTTATTGGTTCCTTGATCGATAATAGGTGCATGCTCGAATAACCATTGGGTTTATTGAGGCATCTAGGGTTGAAGCCTCCTTGAAGATGTCCAGAGAGATGTCCCTTATACTAGAAGGGGTCCTGGCTCTGGATCTTTTCCGCTATCCCCTGGACTGGGGCAGGGGGAGCCTTCCTTCAAGAGTTGCAAGGGTTATGAAAATGGTGATTCCAGCCATCCCAAGGGGGAAACATCCTGAAGGGATGCCACATCCAAGGCACTCTTCCCCCTGATAATGGCTACTTGAGGGAGGGAAAGAAAATCCAATGAGGTTAGATCCGTCATAGTACAATAAGTTACCATAACAAGATAAGAAGTTAGAGCCATAATAGTTTTATCTTTGAGCCTACAGGCCTTGTAAGGGTTCCCCCTCATCCCTTGAAAGGAGGATTATCAAAAATTAATATAAAATGAACGATTTCAGGAAATTAATTCCGGTATGAAACTTGAGAATTAAATTTTATGATCATACTCTACATATCAGTGATCATAAAAAATATCATACCATAATAGTTTAGTGTCTTCGGAATCTTGGAAACAGAATATTAAATCCGATTAAAAGATCTTCAAATTCTCTGATAAATATCTATATCATTAGTACTTCTACCTAAAACATTTCTCCATGACATGGATAAAGGAATCATAAGAAAGGGTGATCTCATATAATCCGTAATGGTAAATAAAAAAAATTGTAGGCATAACATGAACATAAGGGTATTGAACTTGAGAATAAAATTTTAAGATCATACCATAAACATTAGAAATCATAATAAATATTTGTATTTCATAATACATGAATCTTAAAGAAATACTAAACATAATTAGTGACAGAATAACGTAGGAATAAAACATTGAATTGTGGAAAACACATACAAAAACCTTATGAAAATGTGGCCTAAATATGACTATGTAACATCTTAGGATTGTGTTAATCACTTGAGTACCTACATCAAACATTGTATTCCCTCCCATGTATACTATGGTTTTGGGATTGAAATATCATCATGTATACACACTTGTTTTGGGCTATGGATATCCTCCTATGTACCCTCTTGTTTCAGGTTTGGGATGTCATCCCATGTAAAATCATGTTTTTGATCATGGGATTTAATCTTATATACCCTGTTGCTTTGGGATTGAGATTTCCTCTCGTGTACCATGTTATTTCGGGAATGGTATTTACTCATATGTACCCTCTTATTTTGGGCTTGTAATGTCCTCCTGTTTACCCTCTTGTTTCGTTCTTCAGATGTACTCTTGTATACCCTCTTTTTTTGAGAATGGGATTAAATCTCGTATATGCTCTTATTTTGGGATTGGGATTTCCTCCTGTGTACCCTCTTATTTAAGGCATCATCTGTCATCCCATATACCCTTTTTTGGATTGGAATTGCATCATGTGTACCCTTTGATATCATAAAACATTTATCATTACCCAAATCATTGGAGTGAGATATAGGTCCCACCCATATCATAATAATATCATTCACACATGTGAAAATGGTAATAAAACATCACCATATCCTGACTAATAAAAATAAATGGATTTTATAAACATCAAATGATATCACGTGAAATGAATTGGTTATCATTAATGTTTCCTCAAATCGTAACCTATGGAAAATAGATAGGTTTCATTTTATCAACACATAAACTGTGAAAATAAGTATGTATAAAAATAATATAACCATGGGAATATAAGATGGTGTCCTAAAAATCATTGAATCCAAACATAAACATTAATGAAAGGCTATTAATAGAACCTTTGGATAATTTTCTTGATGGGAATGAGTAACATAAAAAGATGTCATCATAGATGGAATGTAATTTTGAAATATGTTTTAAAAATATTTCTGTAGGGAAATATCCTTTCTACTTGATCAATTATGTTTAAAAAATGAAACCTTTTGAAAACAATATTCTTTGAGAACATATAAAATTATTTTGAAAACATTTTGAAAACTATTACATTTAAAATGCATTGAATGAATATAAATAAATATTGAAAACCATTTTTAAAAACATTAATTTAAATAAAAATATTTTAAATCAATTTAATAAAACATGAATTTTTTTTAAAATCCATTATCTTTAATTTTTTTGAAAACCTATATATAAATCATCAAAAATGGTTTGAAATTCGTTTTCATTGAAAACATATTATAGTAGATTGAAAATAATTTTAAAAACATTTTTCTTTTAAAACAGTTTTAAAAACTTATTATGGAATCTTTTAAAACAATAAAAAAAATTTGAATTCCTTTTTCCATGAAAATTTTATTCAAGGGTCCATTTTAAACATTTTTTAAAATATATTCTTTGAATATACTAGATTTATGAACCGATACAAAGATGTCTATATTATACAAAGAAATAATATATTAGGTACAATAGAGTGTAAAAAATTGTAATAAACCATGAGGATATCTGGAATTAACATATGATAAGGAAACTAATGAGTTTTATTGAGATATGGATCATAAAAGTTTATAAAATATGCATAGTCATTAACAATCTCAAAAATCGAAGAAATCGTTTAAATAAACTCTTACCCCTTGGTTACATGGTACATACTCTTCATGTAGTAAAAGAAAATTACATGAAGCTTAAAATATCATTAATATAAAAATATTCATTAAATAACAAGGAAGTATATATATATCAATAAAAATAGTTTTGTGCATAAAAATACAGGAGTCTCAAAGAAGGCAATTTGAAAAAAACCATTTTTTTACTGATTAGGTAACTTTGTAATCATTAACCCCATTAAATAAAGTCCATAAATAGATATTTTAATAACCATAAATTTATTTAAAATATAAATAAAATAAAATCATTTTCACTATATACACCACATAAAAGGAATGAGTGGCATGTATAGCGTGTATCTCTCGAAAATGAAAAGTGGGAATAAATTCCCTTACCTTTTATGTTGACTCTCGTCGTAGATGTTAAAACCTCCTATAAAATAAATGTAAATTTATTATAAATCATTTAAATAACCATATTAGTATAACTAATACCACTCATGGATTTATTATTACATTATATTACCCTCTTTTTCACCATCCTATGTTAAGGTTTCGCTTCGTGTAATATTGCCTTTGATTTTTGTATGTGTCTTAATTTGTAATATTAATGGTCCTTTTACTTATACCATGATTCCTAAGTGTAAAAAATTATATAAATAACATTTTATATAGTATACATTTATTTTAATAATCTATATATTATATTAGTATGAAATGTAATACACTGTTCATGGAGATGATAGGTCATACATACTCATGAACGCTATTTTCTTTTAATAGTTATGTTGAGAGAAATAATTTAATGGAAAAATATGTATATATATATATCATTATTAAT
The DNA here is from genome assembly GCA_963277665.1 of Viscum album. Lineage (NCBI taxonomy): Eukaryota > Viridiplantae > Streptophyta > Magnoliopsida > Santalales > Viscaceae > Viscum > Viscum album. The sequence continues at coordinate 1,046,489,424 of OY728141.1, read as the reverse complement.
ATATATATATTACGTAGTATATATCATATATATTCCCTAAAACCATCCTTAATACAATATATTTAGTGTATGAATGAATCATATTACTTTGAGGGGGTAGTAGTCCACACTTCCTCAAACAAAATTATCATATTTACATTACTTGGGAAGCATAAAGGTAGGTTGTAAATAAAAATTAAAAAAATAATAAATACTTTATAAATATAATATATATATGATAAAAATATATTTCCCATCATATTGGCCACCATGATAGGTGTTAATGGAAAAATTAACAATCATCATAATGTGAGGCAGTAGTTTCACCGTACAACGAAATACTAGAAATGTTAGGGAAGAGCCTTTTTATTAAGAAGAAGAAAATGCAAAAAGTAGAAGGCTGGGGTAAAACCAGAATTCATTCCCTCATTCCAAGTAAAAAATCATACTCATATTGATAGGTTTCATAATCACCATACCAATCAGAATCAAGATCTACAGGGCCATGGGACCTGGTAACCATAGTCGGCTTTATGTAGGAGTAATATTTTCTACATCCCACTTTCCTTAGAGGAACATGTTGGAAACCTCTATCATCCACAAGAAATGTTTTCCCTTTGGACAATACCAGACTATAAGTTGATTTTTTTTGGAGTCATCCTCAATATCATCCCATTTTCGATTAATTCCCTGAGATTCCCTTAACTTATTGATTTCTTCTGGGATCATTGAAAGATTCCCATTATCACTCGGATTTTTTTGGCCCTTAAATTTAGGGCCGGATCTTGGTATGGGGTCGCCCTCAGTCGCTCATGGCACTAATATATAGGCCATCTCCCCTAACTCATGGGTCTCTTGTGACAATCTCTTTCCCACTTTGGAATTGGGATGTTTTCCATCACAAGGCGGGACTATATTGGTTTGTGAGGTATTATTCCTCATTTGCTTACTACAAGAAGCTGCATGGTGCCCTTTTAAAGAACAAAAGGAGGAAAACACATTCCTGTGACATTTATCTTTAACATGACCAATCGTTTGGAACTCTGCAAAAAAATCAAGAAGTCTATCATACTTCACATTTAAAGGAATATCATCATCTAATGCCGATAAAACAACATTATAAATCAAGCTGGAGCTCAAATCATCCTCCACCAGTATCTTAACATATTTCCAATATTTTCCAATCTCAGTATTCCTATCCATTTTGATCGGAATTCCCACAGAAGAGGTGATATAAAATAATATCATAGTATGCCACAAAATCCAATTAAGGCCAATAATTTTTATCCAGACATGAAATCTAGTATTCTTTATTTCAAATGGATTAAAACAAAAATTCCACAACTGAAAACATATCATACTTTGTCACCGTATACTCATATATTATGTTTATTACCCATTAGATAGAGGTGTGTGTATGTTTAGGCCAGAAAAAATACTTAAAAACAACATAGTATATTTCGAATACTGTTTTTATTATATAATTATATAATAAAGATATTTTTAGGGGGTGGATAAGTAAAATCAAATGAAGGACTAGAGATAATATATTTCCTCTAAATCGGGTAACCCCTTTTTGGTTGTGCCAAAAGGCTTCCTTTGATTTCCTTCTTCCCAAAGGGAGGGTTTCAGGAGGAAGGTATAATTTCTAGTAAATGGATTGGTGAGGTATTTTTTTAGCATAAGTGTTTCGATAGGTGTGAGGAAGTTGGAAAGGTGGTTTCCTTTTGTAAAGACGGAAAACGGCTCACTTCAAATATTTCACAACAAGTTAGGTGTACACATGTTTATACATATCCAAAGTCATTAAAAACCAAAAAATATAAATAATGAATGTTTTATGGACGATTCATATCTAGAAAAAAAAATTTGGACATGTTTCGAGTCATTTATACCCCCTAATATTAAGGTTTAGTCTCTAATTATGCTTAATTTCACCTTATCATTGTGATTAATTTTAATCACATTACCTAAAATTATTTGTTAAAACATAAGTAAATAATATTAGAGAATAAATATTATAATTATTATAGTGTTTTATATCTTTTTTTAAATTAAATATATTGAAGTAGGAATATTATGATTAACACTAATCCCATAGATGGGACGAAATAACTTGTTTTTAAAGTAGAAAATTGTTTAATTGTTTGTTCAGGATTCATATTCAATTTCTAAGTGAAATTGATTATAATGAAGTAGATTATATTAATATATATGTAATATATTTAAAATTCTAAAAAAAAATTAAAATATAATTTATCATAACTAATTATTTATGAAAAATGATTCTTTTAACTAAAATGATGTAGTTAGGACTGTTCATCAAATATTGAAGTTTCTAAAAGAAATACAACAAATTCAACCTATGATAATTTCAAAATTATGAATTCAATAAATATAGTTTATTATATACAATTATATTTATAAATTTGTCTAAAATTAATTTAATTGTTTCCATAAAATGATATTAAAAGTGGTTATTTCGAGAAAATAGTATTTTTAGATATAAAAGGATATTACAAAGAAAACATTTTTTCATTATAAATATGTTTTATTTTTATAAAACCATTATAAAAATATTTTAAATGATATTATTAATATTAATATTACTATTTTAAATAGGTAGGTTATAATTATCTCGATTACAAAAATATAACAATAAAATGATATTTCCTAGAAACATCGTTGTAGCGTGTAACGTATGAGAAGTCGGTGTTGCAGGTTGCACATCCTATGTCGGTATTTTGTATAGTGAAACCATATTGGTAATTTTTGTATCAAAATCAATGTCATTGTTGTGTGAAAGGAATATTTTAATTAGTTTTTTTTGTATATATATAGATATATTTAAAACTATTTTTAATATCATCTGAAATGAAGCATATCGAAAAGATAAATTAATTCAAAAAAATATTTCAAAAAATCTTTAGCTATTACATCTAGTATCCAAAGTGGCCAGAAACATTATCTCTTCCAGAAGAAGAATGCATCGATCATATTTGTGGATGATTTTTGGGTTCTAAATCACCAGTCCATGAATGCTGACTTTCCTATTCAAACAATGATGTTATTGATTTTAGTGATTAATAGATTCCGTGACCTATATTTCATGTTTGGGAATTCTAAATACAATCAATTCCATATGGACATAGAAGAATAAGGGGAAACTTAATTTAGATAACTCCGTGTAACATATTATTTTCAGTTGATTTCCATTTTTATTAAATAACACTAGAACATTTCCTATCCTAGGAAATGCATTGGGGTGCTATATAGAAGATTTGGTTGTAAAATAACATTAATTACATTGTCATCTTAGTGATTCTGAGAGATTATTCCCTATAATCTGCACTCATAACATGAATGTGAACCCCTTTCATTGTGTATTTGGGCTAATGTATATTAAATATATTGATTTCATTGTCTAATAAATGTGTAGTTATATTGACCCTATAAATATCATGGATTTCACATAAATATCTCTTCTATATGATTTGTAGAATTTGAGAGGTTTTCAAGGAATAATGTCTTACATAAAATATTTATATATTCATCTTGGAAGAAAAATTCATGCATTTATCAATGTTGATGAATAATTCTTCTACCAAACTATTGGATATGGAAATATAAAAACACAATGGAAAATATCAAGTTGTAAATACTGGTTCATTGATTTTTGATTCCCATGTCTAGGGAATTTTCCAAATATGATATATGGTATCCCTGTTGTAATATAATGTTGGAATCATGGATCAAAAGAATAAAAAATATTCAAATAATAAAATTTAATACATCATTTATATTATGACATAATTTATGGCTAGATATTCCAAGATAGAGAATAATTTCCTTTATTTGATCATTATAGTCTAGAAGTTGAGTCATTATTTATATTTTCATGAGGTGTATTTTTTCTCCTACATTTAAACATTGAATTATATCATCAATATTCCTATGATAAGAAGATTATTTTCATGATGGGTAGTGGTCCTCCATGAATTAAGACATATTTTCATCCATTATAAAACTATCAAGGGATATTCCTTTGTATATATTCTGTTAATGCCCCCAATTCCGACGTAATTTCCCTTAAATATAGAATTTTATGAAATTTTTTCCTTCATTTATGATGAATAATTATTTTGGGAAATAAAATTAATTGGGGTGTATAATAACTTAATCTGGAAGAGGATTGAAAACATTAAAATCAATAGTGTATTCCTTGTAGTTGTCCACATTTCACCCTCAAAGTACCTCATTCAATATGTGTTCCTCCTTTTAGAAATATTCACTAATGAAGAGGGGGGATATCATGACCTCGTTATAGTCCTTGATTTGTATCTATATATCTATTTTCTCTATTTATATGTGAAGGGAGGCACTAATATTGACCTGAAAAATATTATTGTGACTACACTATAAAAAATAAACTAATTTTTTTTGAATACACTAATGAATTAATAGTGAAATTTACCTATTAACCAAAGTTCTCACATATCATTCGGGCTCAGAAAAATTTGGAATATGCTTTGGAAAACATGAAAGAACATATTCCATACCAAAATAATGATTATTTGGGGATCTATGTGGATTATGAAGTAGTAATATCCCCCTCTATTCTTGATGGGGGAAACCAATAAAAGAATCATCTGAACGCCTATTATTCCAATGTGGGGACTTTTAATTCCCATTATATTGGAGATATATCATATATTATGATAACCATGAGTGAATAAAAAAATTTGGCACATTATGATAAGCTCAAACTGACTATAAATAGATATTTAAGTGGTAGGGAATTTAATACTTTGTTATGACCCAAACTAAAAGAAATTCCTACACAAGTATAAATTTGAAATAATCATTCTCTGTTTCATAATTGGAAATTAAATTCCTCAAGTTTTTTATGTGGGATAGGTTGGTTCATGTCAGATTCATCATACTAGGTTAATTATCTCCCATTAGTTCATAAGGTTAAGCTACTCCCCCCACAATTGTAACAACCCAAAATTTTGAAGAAATTTTGTTTTCTAAATTTTTGTGTTATTTTATTTTATACTCAACAAAAATATTTCATTTGATAAAATAAGTATAATTAGAATGAGACCATTGGGTTTTAACTGTTATATGACCCTTGGTCAATATGGCCGTTGGAAACTAAATGTTACAGTTATTTTCTATAAGTACAAGTGATCTTAGTTAATTAATATAGAAAGAAGATTTGATGGCCACATCCTGTTGTCTTGGGCTGATCGAAGCCCATCTGACAGAACTTGGGAAGGAGGTAGCACCACTAGGCTTTTCTCTGGATCAAAGCCAAGCCGAACATCATCATGTTAATATAGAAAGGAATCGCCTTTGCGAGAATTTCAAACTGATAGAAATTACTACTCGTGTAATGTTGGTCAAGCCTCCCTCAGATTCTCTCACCTTAGCACACCTTACACAAAGATCCTCTCCTGGTGTTATAAGGGGTTATGTAAAGATACCTTAGCTTCATTATGTAATCCTTTGATAAATAAAAATTGTGATTTCATCTTATGGAGAAGTTTTTAAATTTACAAATGTCTGGATAAATGTAGGATGTATATTATTGATGAATTAGAAAAAAAGTATATTTTAAAATATTTTCCTAAACCTTAAAAAATTAATGATGTGTAATGATTTTTAAAAATGGTCTCCCGAAAATGTGTTCAGTAAAAAATTTGGAGTCTAATAAGATCAACTTAATTTTTGGTGAATAGTGATTTATGAATACTGATTTTACGCTTAGAATTAGTAATTTGACCAAAAGGATTAGTAATCTCACTAAAAGAAAGTATTAATATAATTTAGGCACCTTGATTAAGTAATGTGATTCAATAAAATGGGTAAATAACAGTTTCATAATATATTAGTCGTGTATTATTTTTTTCGGGTGAATAGTGTTTTTTATTTAAAAATTAAATTAAAAATATTTGGAAAATTATTTTTATGAAATGGACATTATTTTTGAACTCAGAGCATCGATATTATGTTAAGGTAATTTTTTGGGATTTCCCTAAAAAATGAATTTTTGGTTAATAGTGTTTTTATTTAAAAATTAAATTAAAAATATGTAGAAAATTATTTTTATAAAATGGAGTTTATTTTTTAATTCATTTCATTGATATTCTGTTAAGGTAAATTTCTGGGAGTTTTCTGAAAAAGTTGAATTTTCAGTGAATAGTAAAAATACAGTTTTACGGTTTTGGTATATTTAATGACATTATAACTGTGTGTTGATGATTTCATGAGATATTTTTAGTGATGTTAGACTTATGAATTGTAATATAATGTTTTAGGTGTCCCAAATGGCCAATACCATGAGTAAATACCACTTGTTTTTTCAATACCACCAATGAGGTGTCCCTTGGCCATTAATGCCTTGTCCCCTCACCTCCCATGTAAATACCAAGCCATTCTCTCATCCTTTCCATTCCAAAATCATCCTAAACGATGTTATGGTCTCCTTAACCAACAATGAGTCCTCCCAAGGTTCCCCCAAGCCCTCCATGTCCCAACCTATGAGTTTTAAGAGTTACATTTTAAGGTAAGGGATCATACCTCTCTCTTTCTTTTCAAGTACTCTCTTTTATGTCATTTATTTTAAGCTCCATGCTCTTATTTTGGTGATGTTATTTTATATTAATCCTACTTTCCTTTTCGTGTTTATATTATGAGAGACCCCCTCTTTCTCTCATCAATTCATTTTAATAATGTTTAAGTGGCGCCGTTAGGCTGCCGAATTTTTGTTAGGGATTCTTTCACCCTTCTCATTTTTCAAAGTTCTACATTCATGTCAAGTCTTCCAAGTTCCTTTTTATTATGTTTGGGTATTATTTATATATATATCATACTTATCTTTTATGTTAATATGATTAGAGACCCTATTTGAACTCATCAATTCATTTTTTTATGTTTTAAGTGATGCCGTTAGGCTGCCGAATTCTCATAAGAGAAATCTTATTTTTGTCTTCCTTCCATGTATTTCATTTCATATGGTTTGTCCTTAAAATTTCATTACCCTGTTCTTATATCCATTATATTATGTCCCAATACTATTTTTTTGATCATTTTTGAGTGGGTTACCCATGTCCCCTTACTTTTCAATGTTTTCTAAAACCCTGTAACATAGTCGCTATGCATCAGAAATTTCGTCTCAAAATTTCTCTCTCTTTTTGTCAAATTATTTTATTTTATTATGTTAATAATCAAAGCTATTTATTATGAAATTTTATTCACATATATATCAATATGTTTTATTTTAAATTCCATGATTTACATACATGAGACCCGCTTTCCTTTTTCTTAGGGTTTAAAGTGACATAAAGATCATGTCTTTAAAGCTGTTTTTAAAATGTTATGATTATGAAAAGAAACACATTTATTTTATGCTATATGGGTTATTTATGAACATTTTCATGATGATATATGTGGATCACATGATTATAAATTCAACTTTATGGGTGCCCCCTGATAGCGCTCCAATTCATTCGGTAATGATGTAACCACTAGAGATTACAATTTTAAAGATACCTTGGTCAATAACCTTGGTAATTTAAAATGACACCATGGGGATGGACCTTGGTGATATGTTCATGATTGTCTACATTAAATGTTGTAGCCACATCATCATTTTATTAAACACATTATTTTTATTATGATATTCATCATGATCTCTTTCTCATGAATTAAAGTTATTTATCATTACCTTATTGATGTATCTCATGTTCACATGTAAAATGGTTCTCTTTTTTCCATTACTGGGACTTCTACTCACCCTTTCCTTTGATTTATTCTCCCAGGTTACGAGATGTTGTAATGAACATAGGAGTAACAATGTACAATCCTTTCAAATTTTTAAGAAGAATGTTTTTTGTTGTTTTCATGTATTAAGTTCCGGGTTTCCAAGACACTAAACCTTAAACATCCTCAGTTTTGTATAATGTAATGAAAGATTATGTGATAAAAAGGAGATATTTTATAGTTGGTATCATAGGATGGTATTATTATTTGTGGAAATTAGGATATTTTAACTTTATGAAGAACCCTATATAAAAGTTTAAATATAGGAAAACCTCTTGGTATTTTGGTGATGTATTGAGTAAGTGGTTTCAAATCAAATAAATCCCTCTCTGGATATGTACATATAGAGGTAGCTCTCGAACAGATATACCTAGGAGTGAAAACTATGACAAGGTGTTTTAGGCATGACTTGGGGTAAACTGGTGCATGACAATGGGCCTTGCTGCACTCTTGGATTGACACTCCCGGGGGATATGATTTGGTAAATTCAAAAGCTTTGTATGAACCATTATTAAAAAAACAATGATAAAATAAAATAAAGATTGACATAAAAATATATGATCATGGATAACCTAGAATGTAACCTAGGGGATCACAAGTTTGGGTATACTTTTTTTATACACGTTTATCCTTCTATGCTTAAAGTTTCCTTTTCATGATTATTGGATAAGTATTTAAGCCCCCCCCCCTAATTATGCATTCTTTTCTTAGATAATGGAAGGAAATAGAAGAACATGTCCCAAAAACCAGTGTGATAGGAAATGTGAGGATTTCCCTTTTAATATGGAAGAGATGATGAGAGATCAAGTTGAACATATTGTGATTATGCCAAAACATCTATCAAAAATCACAATTTATAATTGGTATCTAGTTTAATTCCGAAATTCATCATGGAAGAAGAAGACAAAGTCTCAAAGATGTTCATCTGATAAAGTTGAAAAGGTAAATAAGACCCAATTTCCTTTGTGTAAAATGTATGGAAAGAGGCACCAAGGATAATGTCATAATGGAACTGGGAGATGTTTTATGTGTGGGGGTGATAGGGAATAAAGTAACCTATTGCTTTAAGAAAATGGATAATGTGATGAATAGAGATAAGGTTCAATCTAATGTACCTTATACTTTTCAATGTCATAAATGTGGAGATGTTGGACATTATCCAAGGCAATTCTCTCTTGGAAGGGTTGAGAAGCATGATGGGCACCAACAATCATCAAGGACAAGGGAACAACGCAAGTCCTATGTAGAGACGGATCATGATGTCTAAAGTACATGTAACTTATTCGCAATAATTTTCAATGTCATGTTGTATATTAGTTCGTGCTCTATGAGCATATATTTAATGTTTTATAAGAACATCGAGTCACTACCTAAGATTATTTTATATAATTAAGGAAAACATCTGCTGTTATGTATCACATGTTGATGTTGTGAAGTTGTACTTATTTAAAAAAAAGATGATTTGGGGATTAAAAGATGATTATTATTTTGAAATACGTTCACCATTTTGGGAACCTTATACGATCAAGGTAAATATATTACTACATTATTTTATTTGAGGAGTAAATGTTGACTTATATTTTTAATAATAGATTAATTTAAGGTGAAATTATAGTAATTTAGGTTACTATTGAAATGATTAACCAATCTTGGGAAAATATGTTTAGGTTAGTTAATTTTGTTATAATATGTTAGGAGTGATTGATGTTGTTCAGAGATGAACAAAAAAGTTTATCTTGGAAGACTATGTTATCAAATCCTTCTTATATTTGGGTTTCAATAATAGTTTGGATTATTTTGAGAAATTTTAAGCAAAGTTATTTATGGAATGGTATATGATGAACATTGGGTAGTACTGTGGGATTTTAAAGATTTAAAGTGGTTTCCCTTCCTATGGGGTTCTTTCTTTTTGAAGAGTAGTTTTACCCTTTCTATTTTTAGGATAATGATTAAAGATAGAAGAAATAGATGGTTAATCTTTTGTGGATTATGTGATTCTCTAGAAGATGATTCTTGTGCTTTTGATGCGACCAATTGTTTTTGAATGCTCATTGTTTGGAGAAAAGATTTGTTTTTGTAGAAACTTATTAAAGGATGAAACTATACATAAATTTAAGTATATTTCCTTATGTTCTTATTCTATGTAGTAAATGAATTCCTCAAAATTATTAAAAGGAACATAAAGCAAAAAAAATTGGTTTACATTTCTTACTAGGTAATCAAAGAGCGCTTATCCCATCACAAGTTTGTGATTTTCTGGTGGCTAACTTTCTCCTAGACATATTTTCTATCACTCTCCATCAAAACATTACCATTTACTTTTTCTTCCATATCCATGTTTTCCTACAGGGAATCCTAGTATGGGTTAACTCCAGTGACATTGGTAATTATCTTTCTTTTTTTTAAGTAATAGTTTAACTGACTCTTCTTTCTGATGTGGGACATTCAATGAAATTTCCATGCCCAATTTTAAAAATTGCGAGGAAACAATTTCTTAAGGAGGGAAGAATGTAACGACCCGAAATTTTGAATAAATTTTGTTTCTTAAATTTTTGTGATATTTTATTTTATACTCAACAAAACTATTTCATTTGATAAAATGAGTATAATTATAATGAGACCATTGGGTTTCAACTGTTATATGTCCATTGGTCAATATGACCGTTTGAAACTAAATGTTATGATTATTGTCTATAAGTACAAGTGACCTTGGTTAATTAATATAGAACGAAGATTCAATGGAAACATCCATTAGTCTCGTGCCGATCGATGCCCATCTGAAAGAACTTGGGAAGGAGGTAGCACCACTGGGCTTTTCTCTGGACCAAACCCATGCCGAACTTTATCATGTTAAGCGAGAACGGAATCACCTTCATGAGAAGTTCAAACTGATAGAAATTACTACTCGTGCAATGTTGGCTGAGCCGCCCTCAGATTCTCTCACCTTATCACACCTTACACTTAGATCCTATGCTGGTGTTATAAGGGGTTATGTAACGAGGCCTTAGCTGCCTTATGTAATCCTTTGATAAATAAAAATTGTGATTTCTTATGATGGATAAGTATGTAAATTTCCAAATGTCTGGATAAATGTAGGATGTATATTATTGATGAATTTTAAAAAAAGGATATTTTAAAATATATTTGTAAACCTTAAATAATTAATGATGTGTAATGATTATCAAAAAATGGTTTTTTGTAAATGTGTTCAGTAAAAAATTTGGAGTCTAATAAGATCAACATAATTTTTGGTTAACAGTGATGTATGAATAGTGACTTTACTCTTAGGATTAGTAATTTGACCAAATGGATTTGTAATCTCACTAAAATAAAGTATTAATATAATTTAGGCACCTTGAATAAGTAATTTCATTCAATAAAACAGGTAAACAATAGTTTCATAAATTATTAGTTGAGTATTAATTTTTTCCGGTGAAATTTTTTTTAATTGAATATCAAATTAAAAATATTTAGAAAATTATTTTTATAAAATGGACTTTATTTTTGAACTGAGTGCATCGATATTATTTCAATGTAATTTTTGAAGATTTTTCTGAAAAAATTGAATTTTTGATGAATATTGTTTTTTTAAGTTAAATTAAAAATATTTAGAAAAATATTTTTATAAAATGGAGTTTATTTTTGAACTCAATTCATTGATATTATGTTAAGGTGAATTTTTGGGTGTTTTCTGAAAAAGTTGAATTTTCAGTGAATATTAAAAATACAGTTTTTGGGTTTCTGTATGTTTAATGACATCATCACTACGTCATGATGATGTAATGAGATAATTTAAGGGATGGTAAACTTATGAATAGTAATATAAGGTATGAGGTGTCCTATGTGGCCAATACCTTGAGTAAATACCACTTGTTTTGCCAATACCACCAATGAGGTGTCCCTTGGCCATTAATGCCATGTCCCCTCACTTCCCCTATAAATACCAAGCCATTCTCTGATCCTTTCCATTCCAAAATAATCCTCAAAAAATTTCAGGCCTCCTTACCCCCCATGTAGTCCTCCCAAGGTTCCCCCAAGCCATCAATGTCCCAACCTACGAGTTTTAAGAGTTACGTTTTCTGGTAAGGGATCATACCTCTCTCTTTCTTTTCAAGTACTCTCTTTTATGTCATTCCTTTTAAGCTCCATGTTATTATGTTGGGGATGTCATTTAATATTCATCCTACTATCATTTTCATGTGCATATGATGAGATACCCACTCTTTCTATCATCAATTCATTTTAATAATGTTTAAGTGGCGTCGTTAGGCTATCGAATTTTTGTTTGGGATTCATTCACCCTTCTCATTTTTCAAAGATCTACTTTCATGTCAAGTCTTTCAAGTTTCTTATTATTATGTTGGGGTATGATCTCTATATCTATCATACTGATCTTTTATTTTCATATTATGAGAGACCCTATTTGATCTCATCAATTAATTTTTTTTTGAAATTTTAAGTAATGTCGTTAGGCTGCCGAATTTTCAGAAGAGAAGTCTTATTTTTTTCTTCCTTCCATGTTTTTAATTTCATATGGTATGTCATTCAAATTTTATTAACATGTCCTTATATCCATTATATTCTGTCACTATACTGTTTTTTGGATCATTTATGAGTGGGTGACCCATGTCCCCTCTCTTTTCAATGTTTTCTAAAACCTTGTAACATAGCCATTATGATGCATAATTTTCATCTCAAAATGTCTCTATCTTTTTCTCAAATTATTTTATTCTATTAACTAAATAATCAAAGATATTTCTTCTACATGTTTATTCACATATATATCGAGATTTTATATTTTATATTCTGGTATTTACATACATGAGACCCGCTTTCCTTTTTCTGTGGTTTTAAAGTGACATAAAGATCATGTCTTAAAAGTAGTTTTTAAAACGTTATGATTATGAAATGAAACCAATTTATTTTATTCTAAATGGGATATTAATGAAATTTTTGATGATGATATATGTGTATCACATGATAATAATGAAAAATTTATTGGTGCTCCCTCATAGCGCTCCAATGCATTGGGTAATGATGTAAGAACTATAGATTACAATTTTAACGATACCTTGGTGAATAACCTTGGTAATTTTAAATGACACCTTGGGGATGGACCTTGGTGATATGTTCATAATTTTCTATGTCAAATGATGTATCCACATCTTCAATTTATGAAATATGTTATTTTTATTACGATATGCCTCATGATCTCTTTCTCATGCCTTGAAGTTATTTATCATGACCTTATTGATGTATCTCAAGTTCACATGTAGAATGTTTCTCTTGTTTCCTTTATTGGGCCTTCTGCTCACCCTTTCATTGATGTATGCTCCTAGGTTATGATATGTTGTAATGAACATAGGATGAACAATGTAGAATCCTTTCAAGTGTTTAAGAAGAATGTTTTATAATGTTTTCCTGTATTAAGTTTATGGATTCCAAGACACTATACCTTAAAGATCCTCAGTTTTGTATAATACAATCAAAGATTATGTGATTAAAAGGCGGGATGTTATAAAAAGATTTTTGATTTCAGGGAGTGATCCAAGAATTTACATGTGAACTATGTTCTTTCCCACATCATTCATCATCCTTTAGAAATTATCCACACTATCATGTACTCTTTTTCATTCAATATGCAATTGCCAGTAAAAAAATTTCTCTAGGTATCCCCTCATTATATTTTGGGTGTGATTTTGTTTGTCAACCAAGCCAGATGAATGAAAATGAGTACAGTTGGGGTCTTCCGACTATAGTTTTTTAAGGTGGAGAAACATCCTAGTGTTTAATAATTTTTTGGGACTCAAAGTTGGAATTTTTTTTGGAAAACGAAGGTTTTCATCATATGAGTAGAAGGTATGAAGAACTGTGAAGAAAAACAAAAATATGAGAAAACTTTGTACCGCCGATTATGGTTCGCGTACCATGTTTGGGAACAGTTTGCGATCACGTACTAGGCATCGGGAATCGTACAAAAAAGTGGTCGGCGGAACCAAAAATGGATAGAAATTGAAGGATGTGTAGTATGTGGGATGTCTTGTTGTTGGAAAAGGAGATTATCTATATAGGAGAAAATGAAGTACATAGACCACGTATAGAAATGGTACATTGAAGGCTTGTGGTTCACAGTGGTAGAAGTGGTATACAGTGAAAGCGGTGCTATGATGAAATTTTGGTAAATATTGGATTAGAGGATTTTGTGGATATATTTACATATATAAGGATCCAAAATCCCATGTATTAGTATAGAGAGAAAAACATTAGAGAACATAACTTTTCTTATAGAATTTTGTTGTGTCTAAAAGTGGATCACGTGGAAGAAATTCCACTGAAACATTTTGAGTGAAAAAATATCCTACAATGGATGCAGTATATACAGGAAGAAACTGCAGTATTCATGACAGTATTTGAAAGCGAGCAGTTTTTTGGGATTAAATTCCGCAAATGGTGAACTTGTTTGTAGAATCAATTTTTCGATTGTTTTTTGGCGTGTTGTACGCTATAAAGAAAGAACGTCTGGGGAAGAAGAAATTGGTACACAGAAGAGGAGATTAAGTGTGAAGAAGTGAAGGTACTTTGAAAATAGAAAATAGTTCATAGACAGAGTGTGTTTTGTAGATGGAGAGCCAGTATGCGTACGTGGTACGCAGATATAGTATGAAGAGGTAGTTCACAGGGGCGGATCATGGTTGAAGTATGAGGATAAAGGTCGTTCGCAGAATAGGAAGTGGTACACGAAGTAGGTGTTCCACATATCATACATGGTACATATTACGTAGAGGATAAATGTAGTTCACGGGACATACAAGAATCTTTCAAAAGCTTCAAATCAATTTTTTAAAGTCCTTACTGATACCTAATAGTACACGGAAAGGTTGATTTCATCTACAAATGAAAGATGGACAAAAAAATAGAATCTACCTAATGTTTTGGATATAGGAATTCGTGAAAATAAAGGGGCCTACATGCCAATAAATTATGTTTGACACGCAAGTCAATAAATTGTGATTGGATTCTTTTCCATGGCATGTGAGAAAAGGAAGAGGAAGATAGTGACCCTTTCCACGTGGAGTGATCCAGATAAAGATGATTTGGGTGTGACCCATGGGAATGTAGTGATAAGACCATAAGCATTATAAATATAGTGACTCAGGGAATAGATGATTTCACTCAAAATATGTAATCATTATTTGCAGTGAGCCTTAGTGAATTTGGTGCAATGACATATCCCCGGTTGTATAATCCTTAGAAGTATCCCATTAAAGGTAAACTGTGTAAAAATTATTGTTTCAAATTCATTAGTTCATTTATGTTCATATATTATTATGGGGGAAATAGAAATTTCTGTTATGTTTACAAATGAATTAAAATCTGAAGGGGTAGAAGTTTTAATCTATCATACCCAGATTCAACCGCCTCTTAGTGTATTATTCCAAGTGGACCTAAAAATTATTATCAAGTGGAAGGTTGATATTCATTGGTTATATATCTCTAGAAGAAATGGATGTGATCAATCACTAAGTAATTATGATCTTCGATAGAAATATGTTTTCAACAATGGTAGAATTCGATCAGCACTACTTACTGTCATTAGGAATAGATGTATTCAAATAACCTAGATATGGAATATTAGCCGACATCAATAGTGGGGTATTATAAGAGGCTAAAAGAAGATAATTGGATATTGATGATAATAGGATAAATGCATTAGGGGTATCCCAATAAAATTAATTTTATATGAAGGCGAGGTCATGTAAAACATCACATTCTCTATTGGAAAAATAATTTATTATCTATGAGGGTGTCTCAAAGTTCAGAGAAGCAATGTTTCATGTTCTATGGAACATTTTTGAGAATCTCCGAGTAATCCCCAAAGAGTTTTTTGATGAATTATTTGATAGGGTAAATATCATTTTGGAAGACCTTCATGGGAATGGAGAAGTTATCAAAGATAAAAAAATTGTGAATCACATATTGAGGGAACTTCCACATCGATTCAATTCGATGGTTTTAGTTTTAGAAGATAAAGACCTAAACGAGCTGACACTAGATATCATTCATAGTACCCTTGTATCATATGAAATGATAAATTATGATAATGAAGATTTGGAAAGGAGAAAATCTAATATGGTGGTATTAAAGTCCATGAATAATCTCTCCACTGAATATGGACAAGAAGAAGAAGAGAAATATGAATTGATTTTATTCCTTTCCTCAAATCATCAAAGAGGCAAAGGGAATTTCAAAGGGAAACATCAACTTGCATGCTTTATATATGGAAAGATCTGAAATCTAGTATCAAGGTTCCCAAAGAAGTGTTAGGAATATTATAAGGATGATGTTGAAATTCATAAGAATAAATTGTTAGCCTACTTGAAAGGGATGAAAACGTATACAAAAATTTTCATTATAGTGATGAATATGTTGTCAACAGAAGATGATAGTTCTGAATAATCTGAGGCATAATTATTAGAGGACTGTAAGGACCATGGTGTTGAGGCTATGGTAGCTCTTATCAAAAATTCTTCAACTAAAAAAAGAAACAGACAATGAAGAAAGAGAAGGTCAGGGACGAGTTAACCTTCAGGTTGGGAATGAAAATTCTCTTGTGGAAATAGTTGTTGGGAGATCCAAAAGAAGGAAACCCAAAAATGTGGTTCGAAATTACAAATTATATAGGTAGTAGTAGGAAGAAGAGAGGTTATAGATGAATAAAGAAATAAAGAAACTTCTGTCTTTAATAACAAAAAATTGAAAATAAGTTTTTGAGTACAATCTCAAAATGGTGGAATTGAAAATGCAATTCGATAGTTTGAAGGAAACTGGAAAGTATCAAATAAAATGTATCCTCGAAATTAAAGAGGGAGATGTCAGTCTGTGGTGAAGAGTTAAGGATCATGAAAAACTATTAACTCTAAGTATGACATCAGTAATGTAGATCATATAGGAAACAGAGATGATGAATGTTGAGCAACCTGGCGCAGCAGAATAGATGAAATGGTCAAATACAAATGATAAGGGTGGAGTAGGGTTTTAAAAAAAATCCATAATGGTTTAAGTGAGACTAAAAGCACTAACTCCGAGAATGAATATTGTTTTGTGTATAAAGCATAATCAATAGATTAAGATAACTCAATGTGCAGTCAGTAGTGTAATAGTAGCACGCATGAATATATCTCAAATAAGATGCTAAAGTTGTGGAAATATGGGACAATCGAAAATGTATGTTCATATAAAAGAGTTATCAAAGTGAACAAAAATGACAATGATAGTCACTCAGATCACAATATTCCAGTTCATCATTTGATGGTCACTATTTCATATATGAAGGACTCAGACATGTGGCAAGATATTACTCATAAAAAATAAAAAACTGTGTTATGATGTGTACAGAATGTGGTAATAAGAATAAACCAAAAGAATTATCAGATGATCTGAAAATGAATAATCGATTTTCAGCACAGCAAGATAAAGGTAGTCTATCGTATACTAAGGAATATCTAAATTATCATTCCATGTCATATATGTAGTACCAAACATGTGTTAAAAAGATAAGAGTTGAATAGGCAGTGGTTGCATAAATTGCATTCAGAGCATCAGATCGCACATGGATATAGATTATTGATAGTGGATGCACATACTATATGACGAGAAATAAGGATACAGTGACCGAAATCAGGTACGATAAACAAAGTCTCATAAGATTTGGTGATGATGAGACCGTTAAAATTATTTGTTCAGAAAAATCCATGTTTGGATGAAAAATACATGAGACAAGTAGATTTTTTGGTTATTGAAGGGCTTAGTCGCAATTTTATTAGTTTTAGTCAATTGTGAAACTCAGATCCTCACAAAATATTTTACATGAAATTATGTGTCATCGAGGAAAATACAGAACATTTTATTCTATGTAAAGCATACAAAAAGGAATATCTACCTCATGAGTGGAGAAGAAGATATGTTCTTATTGTCCAAGGAAGAAGAAAACAAGTTGTGGCGTATGTTTCTTAGCCACGTAAGAAAAAATTACATGGATGATCTGGTGAAATATGATTCTGCTCGAAATCTCCCTAGATTATCACGTAATCATACCCATACATGGGATGACTAACAATAAGGGATGATCATTTGAAAGACATATAATCCAATGTATAAAAATTAAACAAGATTTCTTGAGTTGGTGCATATTGATGTGTGTGCGCCATCTTCGCTAAGGGTTATTGATGGGAGGAGGTATTATACTATTTTTTTTGATAATTATAGAAAAATGGTATTGATTTAAATCATCACACATAAAATCTGAAGTGTTTAGTTTCATTACAAGATGTCGTAGGGAATGTGAAAAGTTTCTTTGTTAGAAAATCCAGACGATACAAATAGACAATGGAATAGATTTCACAAATATAAAAGTAGAGTAGCATCTCAATAAAAAAGGGATAAGTCCTCAAGTTTCATTGGTAATAAATCCATAGAATAATGGAGTAGTGGAGAGAGGAAATCAGTTGGTCAATAACATGGACAAATCAATGATCATTGAGAAAAACCTTCAAGATAATTTTTGGAGAGAAGTAACGATAACAGAATTCAATACATCAAATAGATATTTACGTTGTCCTAAAGAGGATAAGACTCTATACAAGTTATGTTATACAAAAAATATATCATGGAAGTACATTGGAGTATTTGTAAGTTAATATTTCATTCTCAAAAAGTAAAAACTTAGGAATTTTGAATATCATGGGGATGAAGGGATATTTCATAGATACTAATAGAAAATGAAAGTATATAAATGATTTAATAAGTGATAAAATATGATTGTTGAATTTCATGATGTGACTATAGTGGATAACCATCAAAATATTCAAAAAATACATGATCAGACTCATGATGATAGTGACTAAGAGATGAGAAGTTCATGAGGTGCTCTACCTACAGAGTTTGACTTATAAAAAGAGTCAAATGATGAGAATATATATGTGTCTATCTAGTGTCTAGTGAGGAGAGATGAAATTGATAGGAAGAGCATAACTGGTGATCAGAAATCACAAGTACCGGAAGGGAGAATGAGGACTCTACAACAACCATCATACATACCACAGGTGGAACCTAAACGTTTTGATTAGGAAGTTGTATATGAGAACTAGGATCAAGCTATTAATGAAGAGCCCGACCAAATTGAATAGAATCAAACATGGGAGATTATTTCGAGACCAGTATAGAAGAATGACATCATGATGAAATGGGTCTTTCATAACAAAATGAACGAAGATGGTGTTTTTATTCGATACAATGAACTAATTGTGTGAAAAGTGAACTCTTAGATAGAGGGTATTGATGCAGATGAAAAAATTACACATATTGTAAAAATGGATACAATCAGATTATTTCGGTCCATAATAATGAAAATAGTGTTAAAGGTTTTCTAGATGGATGTGAAGTAGGAATTACTAAATGGATTTGTGGAAGAATACGTCTATATCAATCCACCATATGGTTTTCTCACTCATAAAGTTGAGAGTAGAGTTTTTCATTTGAAGAAGGTACTATATGGGTTTAATCAAGCACTAATAGCATGATATTCAAGACGTGATCAGTATTTGAAGAATTTTCCAATTAAGTGTGGTGGAGTTGATTACTATCACTATTTCAATAATGACAATAATCAAATGATGATGGTGTTAGTTTATGTTAATGACATATTATTTGGTTGATTAGATGAAGCACATTGCATACAATTTTTTAAATTCATTAAAGTGATTTTGAAATGACAATGATTGGTGAGATAATGTTTTTCCTAAGTTTATTGGTCACATTAGGAAGGAATTGAACTTTCATCTCTCAATTTAAATATGAAAAGGTGGTTTTGAGAAGATTTGGAATGGAAAAATCCATGGAGATGAAGACTCCGGTTGCTTAATGGATGAAATTATCAAAGGATGATGATGCAAAGGAAGTTAATATCATATGAATAAAGGAAAATTATTGTAAGCTTACTATATTTGACAATGAAAATACTTGAATTCATTTTAAAAATTCCAATAAGAATGACATCAAATCAATTCCAAAGAATGCCACATGCATGTAGGGGAAAAAGTACATCAGTATATCAAAGGCACTATGGATTTTGGTTTGATGTACAATGAATGGTATCTTTATGAGCTATTGTGATATTCATATGCAGATTGGTCTGATTCAGTAGATGACAGGAAGTCAATGTCTGGAGGTTCTTTCTACATTTGAGGATTGTACATGTCTTGGTTGAGAAAAAAACAATAGCGGATTTTATTAAGCACTACGGAAGTTGAGTAAATCATAGCTACATGGCCGTGATGTCGTGACCCGTCAAATTGATTATAATTTAATGATTGATTTATAGTCTAGGGAAGACCCTATGTTGTCTCTCAAGGAGCCTTGGTGGCTTATAGTGTGAATTTTTAATAAATATTCCTAAAAGAGGGGGTGATTTTGAAAACATTTTTAAGAAAATAACATAACATAAAGAGTTTAATAATTGATAGAATAGGTGGAGGATTAAGAATTATGAGATTAAGAGATCACTTCATGTTCACTACACATCATGGATAGTTCATTGTTCTGAAAATTTCACATGGTTTTGTTTAATTCTTTGGTTGAGGGTTTTCAGGATCTTGATTCCCCTCTTGCCTCTCTAAACATTGCACAAAGTACCAAACCTTAACAAAAAAATCATTTATTCAGGTTTTGGAATCCAAGAACAGATTAAATGTAGAGACCCGTAGCTTGACCTACATGGACATTACATTACTTTTGCGGAATACTTAGTACATAACAAAACACACACACAAGGACCGTAATAGTTTAGTGTCTTTGGAAACTCGGAATAAAATCTTCTAATCGTGGTGAAAGATCTTCAACAGCTCCCATGAAGATCTTCCTTTTTTTTATACCTAAAACCTTTCTTTATATCCTGGGGAAAAGAAAACATAAAAGGGTGAGCTCAAATTCTCAGTAAGGGTAAACAAAAGAAATATCAATCACATCATATACATAAGAATATAGCTTTTGGAAATCTTAACCTGCAAAAGAACTCATAATATCATAACATGGGATAAATCATAGAAGTGAAATGTAATCCCAATAATCATAACTTAAAACATGAAACTTTGTTTCATACACACATAATCATAGATAATCATTTCTTGTTAGTCAAGACTCATTTCCAAGAATATCTTAGTGGACAAAGTCCCTTTCTAAACCGAGTCACCCGCATTTCAGTCCTGTTTCACTGAACCCGTATAACCTACCATTCTAGCCATGTCTATCTCATGAGATATAAAATCTTTACCCAATTCATTGGAGGGAGATATAGGTCCCACCCATCTCATAATGATACCATTATTATGTGTGCCACAAAATCATAAATCATACATCATTGCATAACCCATGTAATAAAAATGGGAATCTTAAACATCATGACATCATAAAACAATTCATATACGATAAAGGAATTCATAAAAATAATTCCATCACAACATAATCAAATCAATGTAATAATAGGGATAAAAACATAACTTTTTATTATCTTAGATGGAAAATAATTTTGATATAACAATTGAACTTCATTCTTGAGGAAAATACCCTTTCTACTTCAAAAACACTTTTCCTTTCTTAAAATGTCGTAACATTATAAACTAAAAGAAGTTGATTAAAAATAAACTTGAAAACTTGTAAAGGAATCATTTTGGAAATAATTTTTAAAAAATCCATTCATGTTGTATAAGTTAAAAAAAACATTCTTCTCATAATTTTGTCCGAAAAAGTCAAAAAAATACCTCGTACGAAAAACGACAAAAGATTCCTTTCATATATTTTACTAAAAACTCACAAAAGGGTAAAATAAGATTTAAACAATTGTAGGTGAATGGAAATAATATTACATATTGAGGAAACATGGATGTGGATTATAAAATACACCCCAGTAAATACTAAAGTATAAACAATCTCGGATAAAAATGAGATTGTGATATTTCCCTTACCTTAGGTCCGACTTGCTTTGTAAGTGTCTGAACCTCCTGTATAATGATTTAAATAATGTAATTGAATTATTAAAGAATCATATTAATTGTTATGATATCATATATGGTTCACTTATGACTTTATATTACCCGTTCTTTTGTAAATTCCATGTTAAAGAGCTTTTTGGGTAAAATTGTTTCATTTGTCCTCCGTGTTTTGACTTCTAATTATTCATATGATTACATAGATCATGATTACTTAATTCCAGAATATAAAAAATGATTTATATATATATATTCAGAATATACATATATATAATAAATCATTAAATGGAAAGAAATACTCCGTTCATGGAGACGGTAGTCCGTACGTACGCATGAAAGCTGTTTTCGTTTCCTTATTGAATTGAATGGAATTAAGTAGATGATATACATATAAATATAAATAAATCCAGTATCATTATTATTTCATATATTTCATTAGTACTTATTATATATACTTTATAATCATTCATGAATGGTTAATCATTGAGAATGAATCTCATCGCGTCGTGGAGACGGTAGTCCGTACGTACGCACGAGCGATGATATCGTTCCCATGGTCATGGAATTGTGTTGAAGTGTATGTATACTATTTCAGTATCAATATCACTTTATAATAATCATATATAGTTACTCATTACGCCATTATACCCATCCAATTAAGGTGGTGGTGGAAAATATATTATACCACGACGTGGAGACGGTATTCTGTACGTACGCACGCGCGGTGATTTCCTTTTTCCGTAGGATGGATAGAACGTTAATTAGAGTTGTTTCATATTTATAATAACATATCAGTATATAAGAAATACTGATGTTATTACTTTATCATGAAACAACTAAAGAAGAAGAAGTTGAAGAAGAATGAATTTGAAAAAGATCGGTAATGGATATTACCTCTTTTTGACGCGCCTTTTCTTAACCTCCACATAAAGAACTAAGGATGGTCTTTGAAGAAGACAAGGACCACTAGGATGATACTAGGGAAGTGGAGAAGATATTTTTTCAGGGTTTGGCCGAGCTTGAATGCTCAAATTGTTGTGACGAGGAGAGGGAGGAGGTGCTCTTTTATAAGGGAGGAGAGGGGCATCTTAGGAAAATATCAAAATATTATTTTATATTAAGGTCACATTCGGTTTATAATGGTTCTAAATGGTATTATTTCGATTCTAAAGTGGGTATGGGTCTAAATCCTATCATAAAATAGGATTTAGACAAGTATAGGTTATTATTTTAACCTTATCAATTAGATTTAACTCTAAGATAAATATTTTAACTTTTACCGTGTCTTTTTGTTTTCTTACACTATATGGTTAATAAACTTACTATATCAAGTCAAACGAACCCCAATTTGTTTATTATTAATATATATATCCTTATTTAAGTCATTTTACCGAACCTTAGATTTTTAGGAATAAAATTACAATTAATAATATAATATTTGTTTTAAAAACTATTTTATGTTAATTTTGACACTATTTAGTAATTGATTTTTGTGAAACATATAACAGAATGATAAGTTCGAAAAAAGTCAATTAAATCAATACTAACATGTCATATTAAACTATAAAATTAGTGGAATTCCTAAAAAGTATCAAATTATACTTATTTAGGCATTTATAATATCAATTATTCTAATTGTTCACTATTATGGTTATTACTGCATCATCATTGTGTCATAAATAAATTGAATTATTTAAAGTCTACAAATTACAAATAAAATTCCATTATGTAGGAAATCTTTTTAGCTTTCTAGTGAATATTTATAGTCGAATTTATCTTATGTATATCCCCATATTAAAAATTATTTAGTCATTAAACTTTGATTTTAACTATTTTAACCCTTCTTTAAATAAATTAATACTAAATGTCCTAATCTAATCCATGTGGGCCTAAATGGTCATATGTTATTCCTAAGTTTGTCTTTGGTCGAATTACACTTTTACAATAGAATTAGGATATGTTTTAGGGTAATAATAATATCATTTTTACACTTAAATACCCTATTTACTTTTAACCGTGGTAAAAAAAAGTAAAAAGTTACTATTCACCAAATATTATTTTCATCTCATTGAACCACATTTTACTTACTGACATCAACCGTGTCTCTTGGATTTTTGAAATTCCAATCACAGAAGTGGTAAAATTAAGATTTATGAAAAAATTAGTTTTTTAACTACCACTTAGTAGTTTCACTATTCATCAAAAATTGATGTTTTTCAGAAAAATGCCAAAATTTCACCCTAAGCTATAATTGATATTCCGAATTCAAAAATGATTTATATTTTTCAAAATTCCCAACATATAAGTTGCATTAATTAATTTTATAATTAATTTCCGTTGTCACAACAAATAGCGTGTTTTTATGAGATAATAACTATCAAAAGATTAACACTTGTTTATGTCTGGTTTAAATGTGAAATTACATCCAATGACCAACATTGTATTAAATTGTGAAAAATATATTCTAAATATACTTTAAAACCACTCAAATTAATAATTTATCACTATTAATTATTTCGATTAAAAAAGTTGGTTTTCATTAAAATTTAGTAATTTTCACTATTCATCAGAAAATAAAAGTTATCCGAAAAGTACCAAAATTTCACCTTAGGCTAAATTCGATAATCCGAATCCAAAAATGAAGACCATTTTGAAAAATAAAATTTACAAAATTTAAAAAAGTGGTTATTACTATTCATAACGGCTAGTTTTAATAATATTTTAATAGCATATCGTTGTTTAGCGAAACTTGGTGTTGCGTACAACACACGCTATCGAGGAAGGTCGTGATTGCGTGTAATACAAGGCAAGTCAAGGATGCGTGTTGTGCAAGCTCCTTTTGGTGTAGCATACAACACAGGACATTAGTGAAATTAAAAAGAATATTTTTCATAAAATCTTGGGCTGTAACATTCTACCCCCCTTAAAATGTATTTCCCCCTTGAAATTCGTCGGGTTTATAAATGGTTTACTATTCGAAAGTTTCATTAATAGAAACCCACATAGTAAAAAGGAATACCAAAACAAATCTTTAAAAACGAAAGTATGAAACATAACGGTTACCCAAATAAACTAATCACTGGGTTTCCACATAGGTGAAAATATGGATATGGAAGAAAAATATAACCATCATGTTCTGATGAAGAGTGGTAGAGAACATGGCTATGGAAATGACAACAATCACAAATCCATAAATTTGGGATGATCTAAGGTACCATCTGATTAATCAGATATAAGATCACTAGGACAACATTTTTTGTTTTCAATATCATTTCCCTAAAGTTGAAAAATTTTAATTAGAAGAAATACTTACTTGATTTTGGTACAATATCATTGTTGTTCATGCTTTGAACAATTTCCACTTCATCTCTTAAAGAAATGATGTTGAATTTGTTATTCACGAAGTGTTAATAGATCATGTGATAGAATGATGGGTCATTCCATCTGTCTCAAAAAAAGGTTAGAAAAGTTATCAAAAAATACATAAGTCCATCAATAGTGAGATCAATCATATATAGTTCCTAAAATGGACGTATACTTCATATATCATACTGCTTAATATAATAAAACTAGTTTCTACTAAACAGGGACTTCCTATAGGCCAGTGGTAGGCGATAAAGGCCAGTCGCACTTCGGTTGTGGGTTCGATTCCCTACAGCCTTGTCCGACGCGATGGGTTTTCGCCCGTCCTGCAGGTTATCCTTTTTCTAAAACTACATTACTATAACATCCCATCAATAATATCTAAAAATAACTTCTATCCATAAACAATACTAATTTATGTCCAACATAATCCATTCCAATCTTTAGGCTTATCTAAAATACTTCGGTCCAAGCTCATAATATAAAGAAAATGATTATTTGAAATGTCATCAACTAAGATTGTGAATACCATAATCTATCCCCCATATATCTTGTTGGTCACATTCCAATCATGTGAATACCTTAATCATGTATTCTCTTGAAAAATGAATACCCATTAAACCTTAGTGAAAACATGAATGCAGTCTAAAGTTAACTCTTTCCACATACCAAAATCCAAAAATTATATATACTCAATCCATTACATAACCTTCTCCTTATATCAGTCATGAGCTCATGAATACTATCAAACATTTAATTTTCTCCTTATCCCATCATCTACATTCCAAAAAATATCTGAATAACCTTTCATGGATACTAGTAACATTAATCATACACTTTCAAAGCTCAAGGAAAGACAACAGTGTAACAATCCTTAGATGTCTCTTTATTCCATAGTACCATGATATTACTTATACAACATTACACTTGATAAACATGTAATCATTCCACTAGCTTCTTAAACCATTGATCGAGCTTCAACAATTCTTTCATCTCACATATCATTTGTAGTCTCTTCATCATCATCAACATAAATACTACCCATATGACCGTACTGATTCTCTTCACGAGACTTTTCCTTAGGGCATTGGTTTTCATAATGCCCGTACATTCCACATTTAAAACATTTAACCATTGTTGATGTCATAGCAATACCATTATCCTCATCCATGGTGTTAACTGAACCTTTTCCTTTGCACTTACTGGCTTTGTGTCCTTCTTTTCCACACCCAAAGCATCTTCCAGTTCCTTTGAAACATTTCCTTGATGCCTCTTCCCACATGATTTGCATAGGGGAAATTGAACTTTCTTTCCTCTATGATCATCATGAAATACCATCTTTCTCTTATTAGCCGAGTCCGGAAACTTACAAAATTTGAGTTTACTGATCATATTATGAGATTGCTGATTCGGCATAATAATGATGTTTGGACTTACAAATCCCATTTCATTATGAATAATATCATTCCATTGTCCATCATATCATCCATTATCGTGAAACATCTTGTTTCTAGCCATTTTCTAAAACCCAAAAAGAATAGTGTTAGAGGGAAAAATCATAATAAAGGGGAAGTAACTTTAATATCTAACATCTTAGGTTAACTTCTAAGATCATTACCATAGTTCTAGGACTATATCCTATGTGTATACATATCCTTAGGGACATCCCTAGATATACCTTAGAAATATCTCTAGAGATCTCACTAACGTTTTCGCATCCTAGTTTCCAAAGGTTGACTAAACCATTCCTCTGATACCAACTGTAGATACCCACATCTTGACGTACATGGAAATTACATTACTTTTGCGGAATACTTAGTACATAACAAAACACACACACAAGGACCGTAATAGTTTAGTGTCTTTGGAAACTCGGAATAAAATCTTCTAATCGTGGTGAAAGATCTTCAACATCTCCCATAAAGATATTCCTTTTTTTTATACCTAAAACCTTTCTTTATATCCTGGGGGAAAGAAAACATAAAAGGGTGAGCTCAAATGCTCAGTAAGGGTAAACAAAAAAAATATCAATCACATCATATACATAAGAATATAGCTTTTGGAAATCTTAACCTGCAAAAGAACTCATAATATCATAACATGGGATAAATCATAGAAGTGAAATGTAATCCCAATAATCATAACATAAAACATGAATCTTTTTGTAATACACACATAATCATAGAGAATTATTTGTTGTTAGTCAAGACTCATTTCCAAGAATATCTTAGTGGACAAAGTCCCAATCTGAACCGAGTCACCCTTGTTTCAGTCCTGTTTCACTGAACCGGTATAACCTACCATTCCAGCCATGTCTATCTCATGAGATATAAAATCTTTACCCAATGAATTGGAGGGAGATATAGGTCCCACCCATCTCATAATGATACCATTCTTATGTGTGCCAAAAAATCATAAATCATACATCGTTGCATAACCCATGTAATAAAAATGGGAATCTTAAACATCATGACATCATAAAATAATTCATATACGATAAAAGAATTCATAAAAATAATTCCATCACAACATTATCAAATCAATGTAATAATAGGGATAAAAACAGAACCATTTATTATCTTATATGGGAAATAATTTTGATATAACAACTGAACTTCATTCTTGAGGAAAATACCCTTTCTAATTCAAAAACACTTTCCCTTTCTTAAAATGTCATAACATTATAAACTAAAAGAAGTTGATTAAAAATAAACTTGAAAACTTGTAAAGGAATCTTCTTGGAATTAATGTTTTCAAAATCCATTCATGCTGTATAAGTTAAAAAAACATTCTTCTCATACTTTTTTCGGAAAAAGTCAAAAAAATACCTCGTACGAAAAACGACAAAAGATTCCTTTCATATCTTTTACTAAAAACTCACTGAAGGGTAAAATAGGATTTCAAAATTTGTAGGTGAATGGAAATAATATTACATATTGAGGAAACATGGATGTGGATGATAAAATACACCCCAGTAAATACTAAAGTATAAACAATCTCGGATAAAAATGAGATTGTGATATTTCCCTTACCTTAGGTCCGACGTTCTTTGTAAGTGTCCGAACCTCTTGTATAATGATTTAAATAATGTCATTGACTTATTAATGAATCATATTCATTTTTATGATATCATATATGGTTCACTTATGACTTTATATTACCCGTTCTTTTGTAAATTCCATGTTAAAGAGCGTTTTGGGTAAAATTGTTTCATTTGTCATCCGTGTTCTGACTTGTAATTATTCATATGATTACTTAAATCATGATTAATTAATTCCAGAATATAAAAATGATTTATATATATATATATTCATAATATACATATATATAATAAATCAGTAAATGGAAATATATACACCGTTCATGGAGACGGTAGTCCGTACGTACGCATGAATGCTGTTTTCGTTTCCTTATTGAATTGAATGGAATTAAGTAGATGACATACATATAAATATACATAAATCCAGTATCATTATTATGTCATATATTTCATTAGTACTTATTATATATACTTTATAATCATTCATGAATGGTTAATCATTGAGAATGAATCTCATCACGTCGTGGAGACGGTAGTCCGTACGTACGCACGAGCGATGATATCGTTCCCATGGTCATGGAATTGTGTTGAAGTGTATGTATACTATTTCAGTATCAATATCACTTTATAATAATCATATATAGTTACTCATTAAACCATTATATGCATCCAATTAAGCTGGTGGCGGAAAATAGATTATACCACGGCGTGGAGACGGTATTCCGTACGTACGCACGCGCGGTGATTTCCTTTTTCCGTAGTATGGATAGAAGGTTAATTAGAGTTGTTTCATATTTATAATAACATATCAGTATATAATAAATACTGATTTTATTACTTTATCATGAAACAACTAAAAAAGAAGAAGTTGAAGAAGAAAGAAATTGAAAAAGATCGGTAATGGATATTACCTCTTTTTGACGCGCATTTTCATAACCTCCACTTAAAGAACTAAGGATGGTCTTTTAAGAATACCAGGACCTCTAGGATGATACTAGGGAAGTGAAAAAAGAGATGTTTTCAGGGTTTGGCCGATCTTGAATGCTCAAATTGGTGTGAGGAGGAGAGGGAGGAGGTGCTCTTTTATAAGGGAGGAGAGGGGCATCTTAGGAAAATCTCAAAATATTATTTTATATTAAGGTCAAATTCGGTTTATAATGGTTCCAAATGGTCTTATTTATAATATAAAGTGGGTATGGGTCGAAAGCCTCTCATCCAATAGGATTTAGACAAGTTTAGGTTATTATTTTAACCTTATCAATTAGATTTAACTCTTAGTTAAATATTTTAACTTTTACCGTGTCTTTTTGTTTTCTTACACTATATAGTTAATAAACATACTATATCAAGCCAAACGAACCCCAAGTTGTTTATTATTAATTTATCTATCCTTATATAAGTCATTTTTCCAATCCTTAGATTTTTAGGAATAAAATAACAATTAATAATATAATATTTGTTTTAAAAACTATTTTATGTTAATTTTGACACTATTTAGTAATTGATTTTTGTGAAACTTATAACAGAATGATAAGTTAGAAAAAAGTTTATTAAATAAATAATAACATGTCATATTAACCTATAAAATTAGTGGAATTCCTAAAAAGTCTAAACTTATACTTATTTAGGCATTTATAATATCAATTATAGTAATTTTTCACTATTATGGTAATTACTGCATCATCATTGTGTCATAAATAAATTGAATTATTTAAAGTCTAAAAATTACAAATAAAATACCATTATGTAGAAAATATTTTTATCTTTCTAATTAATATTTATAGTCGAATTTATCTTATGTTTAACCCCATATTAAAAATTATTTAGTTATTAAACTTTGATTTTAACTATTTTAACCCTTCTTTAAATAAATTAATACTAAATGTCCTAATCTAATCCATGTGGGCCTAAATGGTCATATTGTATTCCTAAGTTTGTTTTTGGTCGAATTACACTTGTTAAATAGAATTAGGGCATGTGTTAGGGTAATAATAATATCATTTTTACCCTTAATTACCCTATTTACTTTTAACCGTGGTAAAAAAAAGTAAAAAGTTACTATTCACCAAAAATTATTTTCATCTCATTGAACCACATTTTACTTACTGACATCAACCGTGTCTCTCGGATTTTTGAAATTCCAATCACAGAAGCGGTAAAATTAAGATTTATGAAAAAATTAGTTTTTTAACTACCACTTAGTAGTTTCACTATTCATCAAAAATTGAAGTTTTTCAGAAAAATGCCAAAATTTCACACTAAGCTATAATTGATATTCCGAATTCAAAAATGATTTCTATTTTAAAAAATTCCCAACATATAAGTTGCATTAATTAATTTTATAATTAATTTTCGTTGTCACAACAAATAGCGTGTTTTTAAGAGATAATAACTATCAAAAGATTAACACATGTTTTTGTCTGGTTTAAATGTGAAATTACATCCAATGACCAACATTGTATTAAATTGTAAAAATATATTCTAAATATACTTTAAAACCACTCAAATTAATAATTTATCACTATTAATTATTTCTATTAAATAAGTTGTTTTTAATTAAAATTTAGTAATTTTCACTATTCATCAGAAAATAAAAGTTATCCGAAAAGTACCAAAATTTCGCCTTAGGCTAAATTCGATACTCCGAATCCAAAAATGAAGACTATTTTGAAAAAGAAAATTTACATAATTTCAAAAAGTGGTTATTACTATTCATAACGGCTAGTTTTAATAATATTTTAATAACATATCGTTTTTTAGCGAAACTTGATGTTGCGTATAACACACGCTATCGAGGAAGGTCGCGATTGCGTGTAATACAAGGAATGTCAAGGATGCGTGTTGTGCAAGCTCTTTTTGGTGCAGCGTACAACACAAGACATTAGTGAAATTAAAAAGAATATTTTTCATAAAATCTTGGGCTGTTACATTAAAGGATACCAAAGCATACTAATATCTTTTGTATGTGTGAGAGAAAGAGGATTCTTGTGTTTCCCAATTAGAAAAACTCAAGTTTCCCACAATAAATTTCATCCCAATCAGTGTTGAAATGAAAAGTGGTTCACTAAATTAAACCCATGAAATGAACTCATAGGAGAAGCATGATTAGATAAAAATAAGTGAAATAATACACACACAAATTAAACAAAACCAGTAGAGTATCAAGTTCCAGAACACCCTCCCAAGTATGTGTATCTCCCTCAATATGATCTTCCAACGTTTAGCTCACAATCGAGAGGAGTAGAAGGCTCAGGTGGAACTCCTTCTTCTTTGATGATCCCACTATGATGATAGGGTCCTCCAGAACATCAAGTATGAGGAGAGAACTCCATTGTGTCTCCAAAATTCTAGAGATTTTCCTTCGGGTCAAACTTGCAAATGAGGAGCCCAAGGTTCCATTTTATAGGAAAATGGGAAGGGGGTTTTTAGCACATCGAATTATTTAAACCAATTTTCACAGGTTTTTTGACCTCTAGAAAACATTATCTAGATTTGAAGAAATTAAAAAAGTTGTATCACCACCTCTTGGATTTCTCCACTGAATGTTTGTCACAATTTGGACTCCTATAGCCCAAGAGATGGACATATCACAGCACACCACTTTTGAATCTGTGCATATTTGGTGTGCTGGACAGATCAGGTCGGAAAGGCCATCAGATGGCCGAATGAGTCTTGAGTTTTTTCATATGAAATGTAGCCCAATGAGTTTCGTACCTGCCCACAAAATTTCAGCCAAATTGGATGAATGGTCTAGTAGATGTGTTTGTATTTACCCTGTGGTGTGCTAGGATCCTGCGCAGTTTTTCCAATTTTTCATGGACATCACCATTGGCCCTCCAAATCACCTTCACCTTCAATGAAATTTTCAAGACAAGTAACATTGGCCTTTTTAATATCAATAAACACAAAATAAATGATTCAAACATGGAATTAAAGTTGTTATTATTTTTGGAATTTACAGTACAAATTCAGTTTAATACAATGGTGTAAGGGTTAAAATGACACAGTGAATTGTGGTATGACCACACTTCCACACCTAAACATTTTCACTCCTAGGAAAAGTCACATAAACAAATAATTTGATATATATATATATATATATTCCCAAAATAATGAAGATTTAACATTTGAGGAAATTTCAATTCACTAAAGTAATGTGATCAATGCACGAACAACGCCAAAGAATTTTTCTAGTGAAAATGGAAAAGGATGTCTCATAAATAATATCACATTAAACATCAAATAGATTCATGAAACCAACATGAGCAAGGAATTAAAAAGTAAAAAATTCCACTAACTCTCCATTTGTGTTTGTGAAAACCATTCCATGCTATTCTTTCAACTTTCTATCAAATAAATATTGGTTATTTTAACAATATTCAGAATTAAATGAATTTTCACCAAACATGTCCAACATCCATTGCAATCATATTTCAAAACACACTCACTTAAGCATTCTCACAAGTCAAACCATAAGCTCCTGACCTAGATTTCCCCATATGTTGCACATTTCATCACTCCCGTCATTTATTATATTTGTTTTGATGTTGAATTTGAAAAAATCTCACACTCATCTCTCAACCATTGTTTGATCTCCTCACCACACTAATTGCAATAGTTATAACAAGATCAAAGGTTGAGGAGAAGCGGGTTTTGACCTGACCAAGACACAATTTTTTTGAGGGCGTACAACAATCAGACATTAGGTACACACATAGGTAAATCGGGTATAGTAATGATACAGATTGGATAAGGAATGAACTAATAAAAATATCATCTAAAGATGAAAAATATTTACCTAACATATATTTACCTCATATTAAGAAAGAAATTTCCATACTTCCTAGTTTGGGGAAAAATGTATAGAGACATTACTGACACAGTTTTCCCAAAACAACTCACACAAGGGGAATCAATCATCTCAACTATTTCACAGTGATACAACAATTAATATCATTGAAAAAAACCCAATTCACTAAATATCACTCCCTAATGTTAAATTCATACAAATAATCTTTTTCACCATTATTTATGGTGTTTTTACATTCCCCACTTTATGGTCACCAAATCATGGGACTTTGAAATTTTTTATGGGGAAAAATGAAAATACCATAAAGAAGGAGAAAAAGAGAAAAATGAAGAATGACAATGGAAAATTTAAGGAACTCAACAAAAAAGGAATAATTGAAAATACCATAAAGAAGGCGAAAAAGAGAAAATGAGGAAAATTCCTATCTATCCTAGGAATGTACCCATCCCACCACACCTAAAATGTGTAGTTTCCTCACTGTAATAATAGAGGATGTGGAAAGGAATGATAAAACCTGGTGATTTTCATTCATAGATTGCTTCTTGAACATGGAGTTCCTCCCTCCGGGACTCATGAATGGATTCAAGGAAGTGCTTCAGCCGCTGCCCATTGATAGTGAATTTTTTCTTGGTTTCTTCATTTTGAACCTGGAAAACATGAAATGGAGAGACATTAGTAACATTGTATGGTCCAAACCAGCGGGAACGAAGCTTACCTGGATGCAAATTCAGACTTGCATTATAAAGGAGGACCTTCTGCCTAATATGTAACTGACGATGAAGGATAAGACAGTCGTGGGAAACCTTGGTTATCTCCTTATAAATCTTGGAGTTTTCATATAAATCTCTTCTCATTTTCTCTAGCTCCTGAATCTACAACTTCCTTATAGAACCTACACTAGAATTATTAAAATTGAATTATTTGATGGCCCGGTAGGCCCGGTGCTCAATCTCAACTAGGAGGAGACAAATCTTTCCAAACACAAGACGATAGGGTGACATTCCAATGGGAGTATTGAAAGCAGTATGGTAGGCCCATAATTAATTATCAAGTCGAAGACTCCAATCCATTCTCTTGGGTTGAACCGTTTTTTAAATAATTTGTTTGACCGCTCTATTTGACACCTTATCTTGACTATTCGTTTGTGGATGATATGAAATAGAAACATGATGACTGACCCCAAACCTACGCAAAAGTGATTTCATTCTTCAGTTGTAGAAATGGGAACCCTGGTCACTAATGATGAACCTAGGTAAGCCAAACCTATAGAAGATTTGGGTTCTCAAAAATTTTACAACTACCATTGAATCACTAGTTCTTATAGCTCATGCCTCTACCCATTTTGAAACATAATCAGCTTCCAGAAGAATGTAAAAGATTCCAAAAGAATTGAGAAATGGCCCCATAAAGTCAATACCCAAAACATCAAAAATTTCATGAAAGAGAAATAGTTTTTGTGGATTTTCATTTCATTTAGAGACATTCCCCATTCTTTGACAACTAGTACAAGATTTGAAAAAATCATGGGCATCTTGAAAACGTGTTGGCCAAAAGAGACCAGAATCAAGGACCTTTTGAGCAGTCCATAGGGGACCAAAGTGGCCCCCACAAGCAAGAGTGTGGCAGAATCTAAGGATGGACTGAAACTCACTACCAAGAACACAATGCCTAAGGACTTGATCACTATAGGTACGACAATGGAAGGGGCCATCCCAAATATACCAACGAGACTCATGTTTTATATGACTGGTTTGGTTTTTGTTGAAATCAGTAGGAATTCAAGATGATACCAGCTAATTTACCATTTATGAATACCAAGAAATAGAATATTTCACTCAATACAGTTTTTATCAGGAAACATTTCATTTATGGGAATACAGGGGTATGAGTCAATGACTGAGGATGCTTGAATCCTACTGATATGGTCAGCCACCACATTCTCTGCTCCTTTTTATCTCTAACTTCGAGATTGAATTATTTAAGGAGGATCATTCAACGAAGGTGTTCTCTCCTCATACTTCAAGTTCTGGAGGCCCATATCTTCATAGGGGTGTCATCAATGAAGAAGGAGTTCAACCCGAGCCTTCTTAATATCAATAAACACAAAATAAATGATTCAGACATGGAATTCAATTTGTTATTATTTTTGGAATTTACAATACAAATTTAGTTTAATACAATGGTGTAAGGGTGAAAATGACACAGTGAATCATGGTACGATCACTACACAAGCATGCACACAATTATTTTGGATGAAGAAGAATCTTGGGGGTATGGTAGTTGCATTGAAATCTCTGATCATAATTCACTGTGATAATTCAGTTTCTATAAATCATATAAAAAATATAGTCCATCACACATGGAAAAAAGAACATTTAAATAAAATATCATTTAATTAATGAGAAAGTGGAGTAATGGATTATAATGTTGGACTATGTGAAAATAGAAAAACAAGTTACAAATATTATTACAAAGGCCATACCCAATGAATCGTTTGAAAGACATTGATTGGCTCTGAGAGTCTAGTAGACTCTTAGCACATGAAAATGTGTTGACGTGGGCGCCCTTCACCCCCATGGTATGGTGTTTTTTACCCTAATATCTTGATATCTATTTGTTACCCTATTGAAAACAACATTGATGTGCCCTTTGGGTTTGTTAACAATTGCAGAGAAAGTGTGACTATCCCAAGGGAGAAAAGACATGGTGAGAAGCTGTTAAGTGTAGCATTGAGATTAGGGGAGTGGAAGCTGAGCTAAATCTGTTACAAGGAGATATGAAATATGGTAGTATTAAATTAGATGATGCTATAAGTTATTTATTAATGATTACATATCACAATAGATGAGGTTTATGATGAAATAATTTCATTGGTTTCATGAATTGGTGTTAGGATTGAAGTTATTCATTGATGAACTTTTCATACTACTCTTTTTTCCCACACTGAACATGGATAATATGGGCATACGGTATGTGTTGGGTAAATAATTGATTGAAATTTTAATCAATAGAAGTGAATGTCAGTGGATGATGCATGAAGCCTTAACGATGTATTAGAATGTGATGAATTGATATGAATGTGTTTTCAACAAACCCAAATTGGGATATTGTTGGGTAAAATCAATCGAGGTTTCCTCTCGGTATGTATTAAGTGTGATTATGTATTTTGACAAACCCATATGACCGAAAATGAGTATGCCTGCTGTTTTCTAAAGATAGGTATTTATGGTGGTGTAGTTTCCCTGTGTTTGCCTATTTTTTGGTCCTCAAAATCTAGATTTGATTATGAAAATTAATGTCTTCTTCATAGGATTGGATGGTACGAAGAACTATAAAGAGAATCGGCAAAATTAGTGAACCGTGTACCTCACAACAAGCTTAGCATACCTTGTTTGGGAATGGTTCATGGCAACATACTAGTCAGCGGGAGCAGTATGCGGAAGGGGTGCGTGGAATATAAAATGGTTCATAGTGGAAGGTTGTGCAGTGTGTGGGATGGATTTTCATTGACGGAGGAGATCAGTTGTAGAGGAAAAATGGAAATACGTGGACCATGTTTGGAAAAGGTATGCTGAATGCTTACGGTTTACCATGGCAGAAGCAGTATGCGGTTAAGGCGGTGCTATGATGAAGATTTGGTAAATCTTAAATTAGTGAAGTTTGTTGATATCATTGCATATCTAAGGATCCCTAGTCCCAACTATGATTAGAGAGAACAAATATCATTATTGAACATCTATTTTCTCCAAGAATTCAGCTATGTCTGAAAGTGGTTCACGTAGAAGAAATTTAACTAAAAGTTATTTCAGGAAACTATATATGAAAAGGATCAAGAATGTAGATGAAGAACGTGCAGTAAATAGGGGATTACCTAATGGGGAAGTCATTTATGGGAATAAATTCTAAATATGGTGAATTTATTCATAGAATAAATTTAGTGAAAATTTTTTGCAGGGTGTTTTAGGTCGAAAATAATGAATGTCCATTGAAGTATAATGTGGTACACATAGGTGGAGCTTCAGTAAGTTAAAGAGAAGGCATTCATCAAATAGATAATAGTTTATGGATAGAGGGTGTTTGGAAAAAGAAGATCCAGTATATAGATGGAATATATTGATATAGTATGCATAAGTACTTCACAAAGGAGAAACCTAGAGGTAGTATGACGATGAATGTGGTTTTCATAATACAAATCAGTTCATGAAGGATGTGTTCTATGAACCATACCTGGTACATAGTACACAGAGGATTAGGTGGTTCACAAGACATGTTTGGAATATCAAAAATTCTTCAAATCAATTTGCAAAAGTCGCTCTCATTACCTAACAGTATGCAGAATGGTTTATTTAATATGCATATGAAAAAGGGTCTTTAATAGAGCATCTACCTAAAGTTGGGGACGTAGAAATTAATTTAAATAAAGGGACTTACATGTCAATAATCTATGTCTGATCTAAATTTCTAGAAAATGTTATTGGATTATTTTCCAAGCTCTTTGAGCAAAGGTAGTGGAAGAAAGTTACCCTTTCCTCTAGTAGTGACCCAGAGAAAGAGGCATAGTGAGTGACCCTTGGGAATACAGTGGGAAGACCCTAAACCTTGTAAAGGCAGTAATCCAGGGAATAAAAGATCTTTCCTGAACACTGTAATCATTACTAACAGCGATCCATAGTGAATTTGGTACAATGTCATATTGGGAGTTGTATTATCCTTAGACGTATCCTAATGAGGGTGAACCAAGTAAAAATCATTGTGTCCTATTGATGATTTCATTTTTGTTCATATATTTCTATGGGATAAAGAGATAAGTTATTTTTTTACAATTATACAAGATCTAAAGTGGAAAAAATTATAATATGCCATACACTAATTCACCCCCATCTCAGGGTATTCGACCTAGTGAACATAATAGTGTGAAATTGATATCATGGGTTCATACCATTTTGTAATCATATAATTGTTAAAGATCATTCTTAATCCTAATTATTTTTTCCAAAATGGAAAGAATTCATTCCAATAAATGTGTTAAAGACATGTTCATGGATTTTGTTTTTAAAATCCACCATAATCCACTAGTTTTGTGTTCCTAAAAAAATTCTCACAATGGGACCCATTTTTTAAATTTTGAGTTGAAGAAGTTATATTCCAAGTATCATATATGATTCAACCACACCAATCCCCAACATGAATCATCAAATAGATAAATAATGCAATTAAATAATGACATATCTAGCAATAAATAGAAGATGGTGGAGCATAATAAGAAGGGTTGGAATGAAAATTTATCCAATGTATTTTTGTAAAATTGGAAAATTAATTGGGGTATCACATATGATACTCCTTAATACATATTTCATAGAACAAAGATAGTATTCCCCATCATGGTTTGACTAGAATCACTCAAGAAAACTAACAATAATAAACTAATATTGGATGTGTGGTCAAAAGTTTGGCTTTAAGAGTTAGAGGACCTTGATGAAAATAGGATGAAAACATTGCATAACCTCAAGGATAATCAGGAACACTTGGATTGATCATACAATAATGGCGTTATCATTTATTCCTTTATCTAAGGCAATCTACTGCTACCATTGAATATACTAATTATTCCAATAATAAAACAACTAAATATTTTTCCAAATTAGGAATTCCCTTATATAATTAACATGGTGTACTCTAGTGGTGCATATTTGAAAATCACCAAGGATGCAGACCTCGTCACACCATTACTAATGCATGAATTTCCTTTTCACATCTGTTTTTTTTAAAATAGGTTTTTAGTAAATGTTATTAATGGGATTTTGTAAATATGTATTTAATTTCAAATAAAAATAGACAATGGGAATGAATTGTTGAATTGGTTTTCTTACATTGGGTATATTATAGCCGATATGATATAGGGGTAATCAAATCCATATTTAACTAACCAATGTGATATACCAATTTAGAAATTTTTATCATAGTGTGTAAAGACCCATAAATTTCAAGGAAATTTTTTTCTTAATTTTATTTGGAATTTTACAAGAATGCAGTTTTTGACGGCACGTGATTCTGAGGCCCGGTGTTCCAGAAATCATTTTTCAAAGTTTGGCTCGGGTACATTCAGTGAACGAATGAGCGGGTTTTTCTAACTTTTGAATCGGTGCTCGGAATCGAATTCTGAGGGCACCGATGGAATTGCAGCACCGGTATTTGCTTAGAAACGCCTCTTCCGGAGTTTTGTTTGCTCATGTGTGGTTTTTAATTTTTGGGTTTTAAGTTAAGAAATAAAATAATGTGGTGTGACAACATTATTTTTATTTCACTTAAGCCACTTAAAAGCCACATAAAGCTACTTAAGGTAAGTTAAAGTGGATAGGGTACAATTCAAAACATCCTACCCTTTTTTAGGATATTTGTGAGTTGGGGCCCACTCGAGCCCCACCGTTTCTTTTCTGCTAAGTAACGCACCCGCTAAAACCCCTATTAAATAAAAGTCAACTGGAGTGTTTCTTAAACAATTAAATGCTCCTATTAATTGGGCGGTTTTATTCGTTGAATTAATTCTATGAATTAATGGGTCGTTACTTAACTTATCTCCTTTTTTTGTTTGTTGGCATGTTAATAAAATAAGACCAATGCTTTTCTTCTTAAGTGTTGTTCGTTGACAGGATTTGACAGAAACCTCAAGTTCTTCCTCCTTCTTCGCGAAGAACGCGATGAACGTGAAGAACGCGAAGAACGCCGGCCTTCGAAGAAAGTCGACGAAGAACACCGAACCAGTGGAGATCGACGACGCGAATCCTTGTACCGCGACGCCGACGAATCTCCCTTCGCGAACATTCTTCTGCGACGATCCAACCCCGCGACAACCTTCGATCGACAACGACAAGGTAGGGGGTTGCGCTCCCTTTTAAAATTCTTTGTGGATTATAACAACATTATGGATTTAATTATTAATAATTAAATCTGTATGTTTTTTATCCTCGGAGTTCATCGACGCGACGCCAAGTACTGCGCGACAGTGACGCTCTTCCGCGACGCGACGATTCTTTTCTTCCACGTCGATCAATTCCACGAAGAATGCACGCTCGATGACTACGACGAGGTAGGGGTTTGTTTGTGAAATAATTTATATTCCTGTGATTGTTTCTTTTAAAACAAAGAACACGGATCAAGTTCAATTTTCATTCTATTAAAATTCTTCCTTGCTTGTTATTCATGTGTTGAATATTTTTATTCCCGATTGTTATCACCTAAGGCGGAGGGTGCGGGCCAAACAATCATGGCTCGAAAACCCACTGCAGTTCTTCGTTGATGTGCGGATTGGAGGGCGATGACAAAACATGCCGGAGAGGTGATTCGTTTTTTCCAATGGGAATTATGGGACCCGGGAGGAGCTACGTCGTAGACGGAAACGAAATCGGACCACCGGAGCAACTCTGGTGGCCCGCGGAACCCACTGGTGGCGCGCCGCCAGACAGGGCTGCCGTGGCTGAAGCCGCGGCGGCAGCGGCCAGCGGACCTGCGGCCGCACGGGTCTGGCACACACGGTACACGGCTTTTCCGCATCTGTTGATCCAGCGCGGCCCCACGCGGGGTCGTGACACCTTCATCCCGCGGGAGCAGCGCCCCACAGATTTTCTCGCTCGGCCGCTCGGCCGAGCCGAGCCGGGCCGGCCCACCCGCCGGTAGGGTCGTGCCCTGGCTGGGCCAGGTCGCACCCAACCGGGTCGGGTCGACCCGGTTCGGGCCGGGTCAGTCCGGGCCCAGACCCCCCATCTTCGGACCGTTTTTGGTCTCTTGCCCATAACTTGAGCTACGGGCCTCCGAACGACACACTGTCAGCGGAGATGCGATCCTTGGTTCAAGACGGTCGTTTCGATATATCACACTTTAGGTTTCGAAATACTTTGGGTTAGGCCGGGTTGGTTCGTACACGAAACCAATCGGGCCCTGAGAGCAGAAACGCTCATATCTTGAGCTTCGGACGTCCGATTGACGTTCCGTCAACTTTGTTGTTTTCCTCTAAGTGAGACAGATCTTTTGGCATACTCCACCCGAGGTTTGGACGCAGGTGGAGTATTGTCGGGTTGGTTTTTCCTTAAAAACCAATCGGGCCCCTAGGACGAAAAAGCCAATAACTCTCAGAACGGGCGTCTGATAGACGCGCCGTCTGCGACGTTGAGTTCCTGTTGTCAATACATAACTTTTGGATACATAAACTTTGGTCTATGTGTCAGTTGATGTATCATCCTCTCGTCTCGTGGAGCGGACCCTCCCGAACGAGCTTGCTATGTGCGGGAACCCTAGAGCTGGCTACGTTTGCGATAATGAAGACTGCTGGTCTTGTATCCTATGTGGGTCCTAGCATAGATGATTCAGTGCTGGTCTAGTATCCTATGTGGGTCCCAGCATAGATGAATCAATGAAGACTGCTGGTCTTGTATCTTATGTGGGTCCCAACATAGATGATTCAGTGCTGGTCTAGTATCCTATGTGGGTCCCAGCATAGATGTATCAATGAAGACTGCTGGTCTTGTATCCTATGTGGGTCCCAGCTTAGATGATTCAGTGCTGGTCTTGTATCCTATGTGGGTCCCAACATAGATGAATCAATGAAGACTGCTGGTCTTGTATCCTATGTGGGTCCCAGCTTAGATGATTCAGTGCTGGTCTTGTATCCTATGTGGGTCCCAGCACAGATGAAACAATGAAGACTACTGGTCTTGTATCCTATGTGGGTCCCAACATAGATGATTATGTGCTGGTCTTGTATCCTATGTGGGTCCCAGCATTGATGAATCAATGAAGGCAGCTGGTCTTGTATCCTATGTGGGTCCCAGCTTAGATGATTTAGTATCTATATCTGATCATCTCTTTCACCTTTTCGATGATGTATTCATGTGTGAGCTGAGTCTTGACTTTCAACCCTTATCATCAAGATGATTGGGTTGTGCTTTCCTGTGTGAACTGAGTTGTGATTTCCTGTGTGGACTAAGTTGTGCTTTCCTTTTTGGACTGGGTATGTTTTTCCTGTGTGGATTGGGTTGCACTTTGGGTTCGGATGTTAGAGCTGATCTGGGATTGATAACTTAGGTATATGTATGGGAATATGCCTAAGTAGTGTTGGATTTTACTTCATGATTGTATCTTTCCTTTTTGAGTTATCCTTTGTCGATTCTAGGAGACCTTCAGGGGTCTCGGGGTCCCTACTGAGTAGCTTATACTCACCCCTGCACGGGCTATGCCCGCACTACGTTGTGTTGGTTGCAGACGACAGACAGCGCCGATCGTGGTCGAGGTTTGCGGAGTAGGACAGTACCTAGAGGTGGACCACTAGGCGGGGTGTACTCGGAGCGGACGGCTGGACCGAGGAGTTGTGGAGGCTATCTGTACACACCCTTCAGGTGGGACTTTCAGTGGACGTCTCGACGTTGCGGCTTTACTTTTTAGTTGCTTTCTTCCACACTTACTGTTGTACCAGTTTTTACTTAGTGTTTACTTTTTTCCACTTGCTTACTCTGTGGTGATTGTTTACATTACAAAGGAAATTCCTTCCCTTTACCGGGATTTATGCCTTGGTGCTAGTCGCCAGCCCCTGGCCTACGGAAGGCGGGCTTGGGGTAGTCACAGCACGGGCCCCAAGGACGGGTCTTGACAAATTGGTATCAGAGGAGTTAGGTTCTACCGTAGACTCTGATCATTATTCTATGTGAAACAATAGTGTTTAGCATATTGGGTGTGGTTATTAGTCCAGGGATTCCAGTGTTGGTGCAGCGGCTGACGTATCCATACACCAGGACCCTGACATCTGATTTCCGACTTAATGCACGAAAACATTAATTGCATGTGTGTTTCAAGTTTTCTTTGTGATTACTTGTATCAGCTCACCAGGTATACTGTTCTGACCGTGGTGCACCTGTTTCATTCAGGATGGCCCCACGACGGCAGCCATCTAGGGTTCCGATATTTGAGCGTGACGACAGCCCGCCGAGCGACGAGGCCTCGGTACAGGGCCCTTTGACAACAGAGGCACCAGCGGTACCTCTACCCGCCGAGCCACTGATGCTTCCAGCCCCAGCCGCTGACGATGCACGTCGCCTTAGTGCACTGCATGAGTTCTAGCGCCAGCGACCGCCCAGGTTCCGCGAGGAGATGGACCCCCAGGCAGCTGAGGACTGGCTGGAGGCAGTTGTACGAGTATTTCGGTTAGTGAGGAAACCAGCAAACCTTATGGTGGTCCTTGCAGCGAGCCTCCTGCATGCGGCAGCAGGCAGATGGTGGAGCTTGATGCTCCCAGTGCACAACGAGGTATCACTCCTTTGGACGGACTTTGAGAGCCTTTTTCTCTCAGAGTTCTTCCCAGCCACTCTCCGAGTGGTACGCATCCAGGAGCTACTACAGCTACGGCAGGGCAACATGACAGTGGCTCAGTACTCAGC
Organism: Viscum album; assembly: GCA_963277665.1. Lineage (NCBI taxonomy): Eukaryota > Viridiplantae > Streptophyta > Magnoliopsida > Santalales > Viscaceae > Viscum > Viscum album. The sequence continues at coordinate 1,046,445,939 of OY728141.1, read as the reverse complement.
GAGATTTACTGATCTCTCGCGCTACTCCACATATATGGTACGAGACCCATTCTTCCAGGCCTGGACCTTCGAGCAGGGACTGAGGAATGAGTTCAGGGCTTCGATGATCTCCCTCAAAATTTCGACGCAGGCAGAGGTGTTGGAGAGAGCCCTTCTAGTGGAGTGTTTTCTCGCCGAGTAGGCTCCAGTGACAGGGCCCTCCACAGGACCACCCGTAGTAGTGTCTTCTGTAGCTGGCTGAAGACAGGTGACGCAGAGGTCCAAATGGGCCAGACCATCAGATGGGCAGCCTCAAGAGGAGGATTCAGATGTGTGGGGCACACATAGGAGAGCCAGCTACACGAGGGGAAGACATTTCTACGCATGCGGCGGGCAAGGTCACATGGCTCGAGACTGCCTGACTCGTCTTACAGATGAGCAGAAGGTGGTAGAGGGACCTCCCAGACAGAGGTTCAACCATGGCGGTCCGTAGGTTGCAAGCGGGCAAGGCAGAGGAGCAGGCTGAGCAGCAGGTGGTGGACGACGTTTCGAGGTGTTGCCACCACCACCACCAGGAGGTCCACCCCGACCGCAGGGAGTTGGTGGACATGGGAGAGCTCAGCTTTAGGCAGCTAAGGCCTTCGATCATGGAGCTCTAGGAGCAAATGGATAGGAGCAGAACTAGTGGATACGTCTTTTGTACTTCTAGTTCCTTGTTGCTGTTGTGTAGTGTCTTTGTATTATGAGCTGCAATATTAATAGTCACATACCTTTGTGATGATTTCATTCCTGTCCTCTTTTGTGTTGTTAATAAGAGGTTCCTGTTTAGACTGTTGACTTGACCCTCACTTGTGAGACATCTACTGGAGGAGACCTAGTTACCACACACTGATGCCGACAGTGTGACTCAACCCTTGGAGGTGAGAGTAACGGTTGGATCTCTAGGTAGTAGCGTCGAGGCCTTACGACTTCATCCTTGGTATGGATTAGTATCATCCATGTCGGGATTGACTGTATTTGGCAAAGAAATTGTTTCATTCAGGGGATGTGACCAGGTTCTTCATATCAGCAAAGAAGAAATCTTAGCAGCTCTTGTGGGACCAGAGAAGGTCCAGGTCATCCAGGAGTGGATGAGGATAGCTCAGAGCCGGCAGAAGTCTTATGCGGATAAGAGGTGGGGGCCACTAGAGTTCGGGGATGGCGACCACGTCTTCTTGTGTGTCTCACCTCGACGTGGATTACGGAGATTTGTCCGAGGCGGCAAGTTGTCTCCATGCTTCATCAGACCATTCCAGGTCCTCAGCAGGATTGGCGAGGTGGCTTATTATGTGGCTCTACCACCTCAGTTGCACCGGGTGCACGACGTCTTCCATGTATCTCAGCTGAGGAGAAATGTGCACCACCCGACGCACATCTTTGACCTTGGGGAGCTAGACTTTGATGATGGGGCGACTTTTGCGGAGGTCCCGGTGGAGATTGAGGATCGACATGAGCGGGTTTTACGTAGATGGTCGATTTCTCTAGTGCACACCAGATGGCAGCACGGGAACCTCCAGGAGAGCACTTGGGGGCGGGAGGCTCAGATGCGTGCCCAGTACTGCATTTGTATCCCTAAAATTTGTAGTGAAGCTTTATGGGGACGTAAAGCCCTGTGGTGGGAGTAATGTAAAGAACCGTAAATTTCAAGGCAATTTTTTTCTTAATTTTCTTTGGAATTTTCCAAGAATGCAGTTCCTAACGGCACGTGATTACGAGGCCCGGTGTGCCTGGAATCATTTTCCGAAGTTTGGCTCGGGTAGGTTCAGTGAAAGAACAAGCGGGTTTTTATAACTTTTGAACCGGTGCTCAGAATCAAATTCCAAGGGCACCGATGGAATCACAACGCCGGTATTTTCTTAGAAACACCTCTTCCGGAGTTGCGTTTGCTCGGGTGTGGTTTTTAATTTTTGGGCTTTAAGTTAAGAAATAAAATATAGTGGTGCGACAACTTTATTTTTATTTCATTTAAGCCACTTAAAATCCACTTAAAGCTGCTTAAGCTAAGTTAAAGCGGATATGGTACAATTCAAAATATCCTACCCTCTTGTAGGATATTTGTGAGGTGGGGCCTGCATGAGCCCCACCATTTCTTTTCTGCTAAGTAACGCACCTGTGAAAACCCCTATTAAATAAAAGTCAACTTGAGCGTTTCATAAACAATTAAACGCTCTTATTGATTGGGCGGTTTTATTCGTTGAATTAATTCTATGAATTAATGGGTCGTTACTTAACTTATCTCTTTTTTTCGTTTGTTGGAATGTTAATAAAATAAGACCAATGCTTTTCTTCTTAAGTGTTGTTCGTTGAGAGGATTTGACAGAAACCTCAAGTTCTTCCTCCTTCTTCGTGAAGAACGCGAAGAACGCGAAGAACGCCGGCCTTCGACGAAATGAGACAAAGAACTCCGAACCCATGGAGATCGATGACTCGAAGCCTTGTACCGCGATGCCGACGAATCTCCCTTCGCGACGCTTCTTCCGCGACGATCCAACCCAGCGACAACCTTTGATCAACAACGACAAGGTATGGGTTGCGCTCCTTTTTAAATTCATTATGGATTATAACAACAAAATGGATTTAATTATTAATAATTAAATCTGTATGTTTTTGATCCTCGGAGTTCGTCAACGCGATGCCATGTACCGCGCGACAGCGACGCTCTTCCGCGACGTGACGATTCTTTTCTTCCGCGACGATCAATTCTGCGAAGAACGCATGCTCGACGACTACGGCGAGGTAGGGGTTTGTTTGTGAAATAATTTATATTTCCGTGATTGTTTCTTTTAAAATAATGAACCCGGATCAATTTCAATTTTAATTCTATTAAAATTGTGCCTTGCTTGTTATTCATGTGTTGAATATTTTTATTCCCGATTGTTATCACCTAACGCGGAGGGTGCGGGCCAAAAAAACATGGCCCGACAACCCTCCGCAGTTCATCATTGATGTGAGGAATGGAGGGCGATGACAAAACATGCTGCAGAGGTGATTCGTTGTTTCCGCAGTGAAGTACGGGACCCGGGAGGAGTTACGGCGCAGACAGAAACGAAATCGGACAATCGGCGGTGCGGGTTGCCGGTGCGGCGGCGCCGGCGGCCGGAGGGGGCGGCGCCCCAGCGCGCCGCCAAAAAGGGCCGCCGCGGCTTCAGCCACGGTAGCGGTGGCCAGCGGAGCCGCGGCCGCGCGGGTCTGGCACACACGGGATGCAGCTTTGCCGCCCCCGTTGATCCAGCACGGGGCCACGACATCTTCATCCTGTGGGGGCAGTGCCCCGCGGCTTCACTCACTCGGCCGCTCGGCCGAGCCGAGCCGGGACGAGCCATCCCACCGGCCGGGTCACGCCCAACCGGGTCGGACCCGGAACCAGGTCGGGTCGACACGGTTCGGGCCGACCCAGGGGGGTCGGGCCGGGTCGGTCCGGGCCCAGACCCCCCTTTTTCGGAACGTTTTTTGTCTCTTGCCTGTAACTTGAGCTACAGGCCTCCGAACGATGCGTCGTTAGTGGCGATGCAATCCTTGGATCGAGACAGCCGTTTCTGTATATCACACTCAAGGTTTTGGAATACGTTGGGTTCAGCCGGGTTGGTTCGTACACGAAACCAACCGGGCCCTCGGAGCGGAAACACTCATATCTTGAGCTTCAGACGTCCGATTGACGTGCCGTCGACTTTGTTGTTTTCCTCTAAGTGAGACAGATAATTTGGCATACTCCACCCAAGGTTTGGATGCAGGTGGAGTATGGTCCGGTTGGTTTTGCCTTAGAAAACAACCGGGCCCCTGGGACGAAAAAGCCAATAACTCTCAGACCGGGCGTCCGATTAACGCGCCGTCGGGGACGTTGAGTTCCTGTTGTCCATACTGAACTTTTGGAGACATCAACTCTGGACAATGTGTCAGTTGATGTATCAGCCTCTCGGCTCATGGAGCAGACCCTCCCGAACGAGCTTGCTGTGTGCGGGAACCCTAGAGCTGGCTGCGTTTGCGACATTGAAGACTGCTGGTCTTGTATCCTATGTGGGTCCCAGCTTAGATGATTCAGTGCTGGTCTAGTATCCTATGTGGTTCCCAGCATAGATGAATCAATGAAGACTGCTGGTCTTGTATGTTATGTGGGTCCCAGCTTAGATGATTCTGTGCTGGTCTAGTATCCTATATGGGTCCCAGCATAGATGAATCAATGATGACTACTGGTCTTGTATCCTATGTGGGTCCGAGCTTAAATGATTCAGTGCTGGTCTTGTATCCTATGTGGGTCCCAGCATAGATGAATCAATTAAGACTAATGGTCTTGTATCCTATGTGGATCCCAGCTTAGATGATTCAGTGCTGGTCTTGTATCCTATGTCGGTCCCATCACAGATGAAACAATGAAGACTGCTGGTCTTGTATCCTATGTGGGTCCCAGATTAAATGATTCAGTGCTGGTCTTGTATCCTATGTGGGTCCCAACATAGATGAATCAATGAAGGCTACTGGTCTTGTATCCTATGTGGGTCCCAGCTTATATAATTTAGTATCTATATCTGATCATCTCTTTCACCTTTTTGATGATGTATTCTTGTGTGAGCTGAGTCTTGACTTTCAACCCTTATCATCAAGATGATTAGGTTGTGCTTTCCTGTGTGGACTGAGTTGTGCTTTCCTGTGTGGACTGAGTTGTGATTTCCTGTGTGGACTAAGTTGTGCTTTAATTTGTGGACTGGGTATGTTTTTCATGTGTGGATTGGGTTGCACTTTGGGTTCGGATGTTGGAGCTGATATGTGATTGATAACTTAGGCATATGTATGGGCATATGCATAAGTAGTGTTGGATGTTACTTCATGATTGTATCTTTCCTTTGTGGGTTATCCTTTGTGGATTCTAGGAGACCTTCGGGGGTCTCGAGGTCCCTACTAAGTAGCTTATACTCACCCCTGCACGGGCTATGCCCGCACTACGTTGTGTTGGTTGCAGACGACGGACAACGCCAATCGTGGTCGAGGTTTGCGGAGCAGGACGATACCTAGAGGTGGACCACTGGGCGGGGTGTACTCGGAGCGGACGGCTGGACCGAGGAGCTGTGGAGGCTATAATTACTCACCCTTCAGGTGGGACTTTCAGTGGACGGCTCGACTTTGTAGCTTTACATTTCTGTTGCTGTTTTCTGCACTTACTGTTGTACCAGTTTTTACTTAGTGTTTACTTTTTTCCGCTTGCTTACTCTATGGTGCTTGTTTACTTTACAAAGTCAATGCCTTCCCTTTACTGGGATTTATGCCTTGGTGCTAGTCGCCAGCCCTTGGCCTATGGAAGGTGGGCTTGGGGTAGTCACGGCACGGGCCTTGAGGATGGGTCGTGACATAGTGGTTATCTTATAACACATGATAAAAACATTTTTTCTCATATGTTATTTGATAACTGATGTGAAAAAATGACATGAAAAATGGTTCCTCATATCGGTTATTTGATAACCGATATAAATAAGCATTGATAAATGATTTTTCAAATTTCTTATCCAATTACCGATATGAAAAATAAAAATAAATAAATTTATATTCAATACTCCTCTCAATAGCTAATGAAAATAAAAAATAAGTTGTAGACAAGTAGAGTACAAGATGAATAAGCATTAAAAGAACTAGAAACAATCATTCACAATTACAGCATTCAAAAGAATAATAAATAGTAAAACAAACTAAATTGTGACCAAACCTATTAAATGATTCTCCAATTAAACTTGTAAGTGTCTAAGATCATATTGACTATAAGGTTAAGGGTCATAAACAGGAAAAAAATAAAAGGAATTCATTTAACATGTATTATGAATAAAATGAATGAAATAATAAGGAAACTTATATTATGAAATATATGATTTGGGATCTTTATAACAATCCCAATTGATATTATTTCATAAGTAAATCATTATACATAGTATACTCATTGTTATATGCCTTATTGTTTATGAAAAAATAGTTTAAAATAGTTTTTCAATTAAAAATAACATTATTAGGTAATATGTTCAAAAGTTTCTAATTGTAAATGAAAATTAATCAATGATTTTACATGTTTGATCTTGGTGCTCTCCTTTATACCTGTCTATCAAAATAAATTCCTTTTCATATATGAAAATAATATGAATGATATAAAATTATGTAATTATAAAATTTAAAATTATAATAAATTTCAAACTTATGTGTTTAATATATGCTTAAAATTTATTCTCACTTTACCATGGATAATGAATACCCAGTAAATTTCCATCTCACATGGGAAAAAACACCGAACATCCAATGGCCACTGATATAATTGCAAAATTAATGTTAGTGGTTATTATGATAAATGATAAATAATACTTTGTGAGATATATGTTTTATAATCGTGGATATATGGAAACATCCAGCACTGAGTAAATAAATTCATTTAAAATATTTAAACAATATATGTTTTTTATCTTTCTTAGTCACCATCATCATTGTAGGTGAAATAAAATGCTGGTCCCTAAATCCATATTCATTTGTCTTTTCATGATCATTGAAATGTGTATAAATATATCTAATATAAACAAAACATTAGTATATATTTTAAATAAATTAGGCATGTGTAAAGGTTTATGTTAATACTTATAAAGAATAAACTTGCATCATGTTGATGCCCTACTAGATTGAAATTACATGTTCCATGATAACATTTTTAAAAAGTTCCACATTCATTACAAGCCCACATAAACTATTTTTAAAAACATCCAATAAAAAATTTGAATATGATGACAATATACCAAGATTATTATTATCTCTAAATGTATTCATTCCCCTTTATATTTATTGTTGTCTATCCAGTATTTATTTTACCTTAATGTATTTCGTTAAAAAATAGATAAATATATAAAAATTAAAATTTTGAAATAAATTTAATACTAAAAAGGAATAAAACATCATATATACACATACCTATATGGTAATCTGTCGATGAAGTCCAAATGGAAATTCTAATAAGTGGCTGATACTTTTTCCAATTGTACTCATCAAATATTTAGGTAATAGAACTCCTTCTGATCAATTTATAATATCTTTTAATGTAAATTTATGATGATCTATCTCCATCTGTTGATGATGAATGATATCTCCAATATCAAATATCCCCACATATTCAACAATATGATGTTGGGTATAATTAAAATACAACTCTATGTAATTGGGAAGCTATGGAGTAGGGGTGTAAGAGTGGTATTATAAGGAGTGAGGTCAGCAGGCCGAGGTGGAAGAGTGGGAGCTAGTTGTGGAGGTGGAGGAGTTTGCCCTGTATTCTGAAACTATATTTTTATTTTTGAAAAAATTGAATGTACGAAGGCTATAATCCTATCCTCTATTATCACATGAATTTCTTGAATTTCATTTTTGAAATAAATTATTATTTTTATCAGTCCTTGACTATTGTAGAATGTGGAAATTCTTTTTCACTGCTACACCTACTAAGAATCCTTGTACATGAACCAGGTTTTCAATATTTCACAATTATTTATCTAAAATATCCTTCCTACCCTTAGCTACAAATACCCCATATTTTCTGTAGTTCTCAATAGAGTCATGTATGAATTATTTGAAAAAAATACAAAACAAATTAAAATATATTAAAATTTGAATTAACGTAAATAAAAAAATAATGTAAACATTGTACAACCCACTAAGCCAAAACCATAAAATCTCCCATAAGATATTGTATTATTTTTGTTCATCTGAGTTGTCTTCCATTTTTCATGTCTAGTGGGGGAGGATGGGCAACCTCTGGAGACCTTGAAGAGTCAGATCTAAAATTTTGAGGTTTTTCGTCTATAAATATTTCTTCTAATAATGTATACAATCCCCATGAAAACATATGAGGGTATACATTTTTATATTGGATCTTATAATGAAATCTCCTTGATTATAGTAATATAATAATTAAGAAAAATGAAATAATTAAAATTTTCATTAAAATAATAAATATTATAAAAGGTAACATTTCAATTAAAAAAACTCATCACATCATTTACATTGAAAAAAATACTTCAATTTATCTTTAACTAGAAATGGATGTATTTCACATGGATTTTGATGCTATTTATGCCCAAAAATGAACTATGATGTGAGGGATGATTTAAAATTCATCTGTTTCGTAGAATCCACTAATAAAAATGTCCTCAAGAGTCCTCTAGTATCCAGAAATTCAATTTTCATCTAATATGAAATGGAAAAACATATATTACTATAAACATTTCATTATACTTAAAATAATAACAATAAAACAATCCAAAATTGTCTCCCTAAATAGTGATAGTGCACTTTGTCAATATTTTACCAATCTTCAAATAATATATTGTCCTTTCTTTTATTATTAGTTGCTAAAAAATTATTTATTTTTTGCATTTGTACCTTTAAGAATGTCACTATCATCAAATACTACAGCTATCCTTTGGTCTTGGCTATGAGAAACTGATAATTATGGTAAGTGTGGGGTGCCACATTTATCAAACAATGAACTCTTTTGTGGTACCATAGAAGTAGATGTCTCTAGTAGTGTAGGATGATGAGACTCATAAACAAGATCATGTGAATGTTCCATCTTATTGGTATGACTAAGATCATCTCTAGAAGTATGTGGTTAATCATACGTTTGATATTTCATTATCTTACAAATCAAAGAAGTAAAAAAATTAGTACACAAATGCACAAATCCAACTATTACATTCAAATGTAAATAAAAAATGAGCAATTTTCAAACAATATGTATTGTAAACAAAGCATAAAAAAAATTTATTCATATTTTTTATAGTTAAATAATAAGATAACAATATTAATTAAAGATAAAATTAAATAGTTTTATGAATACAAATCTAAAATTGATGTGTTAATAGTAAAAAATTTCCAACCTGATAAAACATTTTTACAAAAAAATCTATTTTTAAAAAAATATACTCTTATAATATAATATTTTTATTTAACATATGAAATATATAGTAATTGGTCTATAACAAAATAAAGTAATATATAAGTTATATAATGATAAACATGGTAAACTAAAAAAATGGAACTAAGATAAAAAAACTATTTCTTGTTATAATATGCATTTTAATAAATAAAATCACATATAAATATCTAAAAATTTATGAAATTTAAAAAATTAAATCAGAAATAATTATGTTTTACCAGTAATATTTGGAATGTACTAAAGGATTGTTTTCCCAAATCCCTTCTTCATGATTGTTCCTTTTGGAAAAAACTAACTCTATGATGTGAGTTGTGAAATTATTTGTTAATATTTCCATGGAATTAGGGATCTCTCATAAATCAGAATATCCTTCATGTTTTTGATCATTGACATAGTATTTTATCCTTCAAAAAAATATGCCATTGTATATAAAATGTATCAAGTACATATTTTTTTTGTTTAAAGTGTTTCCCTAATAAATTGATCATCTCTATATTTCAATTTATTCAGATTAACTAGTGTCACTCCAAATTCCTCATGTCTGACATTATTCTTACCAATAAAACATTTGCCTTTACACACTATAACTTAAAATATAATGAAATAAACTTCTCGTATTTCTTTAATGACTCTATAATATATATTTGATGCAGATATTGGGGTTTTTTCTTTTGAACTCGAAAAATGGATTTCTTCTACAACCCCCAATACACTTCTATTCTGAACCTCACTTCTATTTTCCTGATCTATCAAATGAAATTTATATCCATTAATTTCATACCTAAACCATGTTATTGAATTTAAACATAGACCACGCACTAACCATATTAATGTTTCTGATGCATCTTATCTACCAATAATTGTATTTTTAAACCATGGGGAAAAATAGTTATGCTCCTTGAAAATTCATATATCTTTCTTCGTTGGATAAAATTATTACAAAACATTAATATAAAATTGTATATATGGTTTAAAATAATCTATATTATTCATTAAGTATAAACAAACCTTTTTATCAATTCAATTGTCAAATGATTTAACATTCAAGAAACATATCCCCTTTCCCCATAATTAACTCATTCATGGAAATATGTTGGCAAACTGATGTCCCCCACTACCAAAAATTATCATGTAACTAACTCTAAAATGTCTCCAAAAATATAATTCTAAAAAACAGAGTCTTCATTTCAATTCATGTTCTTAATATACCCCTTTAATTTCATCATATACCTTTTAAAATGATGCATCTAACCTAGATATATAGGCCTAAAAATAATTATTTCTCAAACCATGTTTAACATTAAATGAACTATTATTTCAAATAATATGAAATTAATTACATTTCCATTTGATAATTTATAGATGATTATTTATTATCCAACGATTTCAATGAATTAGAACCCGTCTCCATATTAAAAATTGAATTAAAAAAATAACACATATTCATGACAGTCATTCAAACATTGTTGGGAAATATTACATGAAATGAAACTAGAAGTATTTTTTGCATCATGAAGTCAAAATCATGATATTTCATACATGTTAACTTAAAATCCATTATATAAAAAATATTTTTAGATTTTAATAATATCCCTATGGAACATTCATATCATGAAAACATTGAAAAAATATAAATTTATCCCTTTTAGATAATTTTTGATAAAATGGGGGTAGCAATGTTCTCCTTCCATCAAGAGTGTGAACTAACACCTAATATTTTACCATTGAGAGTAAGTTCAATCCTGTATTCAACCAATATTTGTTCTTTCCTTTAATATCTAGAAACTATCCAATAAGGATGTCACCATTATTCTTCTACACATGCATGGAATCAATGTTTTTTTGACCACATTATATCTACAGTATGGTTTCTTAAATTTTTTTGAATGTATCTTAAAATTGTTTCTATCATTTCCAAATTTTTATGTCTCTCTGAATGTTACATCATTTTTTTCACCCACTCAAAATAATGATTAATAGATAAAAGGTAATGTAGAAATATTAAACTCATGTGATCTATTGAATTCAATTTTTAATTATCTATATTTTTGATATATAGAACAACTTTATTAATTAACCATGTATTATTATATTCTCCCATGATGCAGCTAATAATATAATGTATGTTTTTCAAATATTGGACAATCTTCATGCCCTTAAACATTATATCTTGTAGAAATTCCATATGCTTTGAAATCATTTAAAGTAAACATAATTGTTGTGTGTAATTCAAAATTTTCCATTTTATAAGAATCAAAAAACTATATACATACCACCCATAATTGATTCAAATCAACAATTAAAGATGATAATAAAACATCAATATCATTTCTAGGCTTTTTTGGTCCATATATCATTATAATAAACTAGACATATTTTTTTCTGATCAAAAAATGCATGAGATAATTTTCAAATTAACAATACTACAAGCCATGAATTATGTGCGCTATTAAGGATTCAAGTTGGATTCATTCCATCCATGCATAGACTAATTCATTGATTTATATGTTCATTTCTGAATGTTGGAAACTGGTGGTCAATTTTCTTTCAATGTAGAAAATCCATTGGATTCCCTATTTTACCATCACATATTCTCTCATAATCATTCCATATTATACTTTTTCATTATAATAATATTAAAATAAATGTTTTAAATGAGGAATTATATGTAGATAAAAAAATTACTTTGTAGGGGTCTCTATAACTATGAAATAAATATCTAATATTTAGTTAAACTTATATCATGACGTCCCACATTTAGGAAAATTTGAATGAAATTTATATTCTTTCTTGCATATCAATCAGTCATTCAAGAAGGTATGCAGTTTTTCAACCCTAATACAATCGAGAAAACTATTTTATTCACATTATAATGTGAATTTGGAAGATCGTTTTTTAGAAAGAATATATTTCAACAATTGTAGAAACTCAATTAAAATTTTATCACTCTATCCAGGTTTCAACTTATAGTTAAAAATTATTGAAAAATATATAAAACATTATATTCTATACAAACCAGATTCAATGGTTTTTAAAAATTTCCCAATATACAATCAATTTTTGATTATTTCAAAATTTAATCTACTTAAATATCATGAATCATTTCTTCAATTTCATAAAACATAACATCTTTTAAAGAATCATCATCAAGAGATCTAATTTCTTCCATGTTTCACCATGATGAATCCAAGGGCAATAACTCATATGAAAATAATGAAAAATTAATTGATAGTATATATCACTTCTTTTTATATTAATCATGTTTAAACATTTTAGTTATGGATTAAAAGGCATGTTATCAATTGGATCATTACATTTAGAAAATTCCAAAAAAGTGTCAACACGTTCTTCATATTCATCACTTATTCGAAGTTTCATAATCCCACATCAACTTGTTATTAACTATAATAAATATCAAAAATATATATCTTCTCAATATAAAATATTTTTAAATTTATATCAATGATGTAATAATTTTAATGTAACAAAATTTTGAAATATAAAACAGATATACTACTATTTGAAACGTATAATTATAAATTCTAGACAATAATGATATAAATGTATAAATATAATTCATAAATCGTAAAAATAAATACATAGAAGTAATTTAATAAAGAAAAATTTGTTAAACCATTCCCTCGTTTTTTATTTTAATGTAAATTAAATTTAATAGAGCTTGACATTTAATATTATTAAAAAAAATATAATCAAGTTCTCTCTTTCCATTTTGATTAACTATTATCTTTATAATATAATTTTCCTAAAAAACTGAATTATAATTCCAATATTTATTATTTGAAAAATTACATCATACTATAATATAATCATATAGTAAATATAAAAAAACAATAATGTATTTAAAATGTTGTTCATATACATATACATATATATATATATATATTATTAACATTATATATTATTTATTTCTATTTTATTATGAAAATTATGAAAGTTATATTATTTATTGGTAATTATGTGAAAAAATAATAATTTTAAGGGAATAAACTAAACACCCAAATTTTAAATATTAATGTCCACTTCAATTAATATAATGAAATTGCAATTTTTTGGGATAACAATGGTCATTGTGAATACCAAGTGATGCATGTGTAATTCTATCAAAATATATCTATGAGAATATCAAAACCATATGTAAAGGAACCAATTTAAAATTATTATTGTGTATTCACTAATAATGTAAATATAATATTAATATAAACTCATAATATGCACACTGCATATTTAATATATGAATTGTTAGTATAGGAATATGCTCACATCAAAAGAAATGTATTGATATAAATATAAACTAGTTATATGATATTTTACATAGAACTATATTAGAATTGAAATATATGTATATATATAACATTTTATGATTAAAAAGGCACTAATAATTTCATAATACTCATGGATATTAATCTAGATAAATTTTAGTGTATGCATATACAATGAATGAATCACCAACAAAATCCAAATTATCAAAATTTATAGATTCAGTGGAAAAATTTGAGATGTGTTGTAGAAATAACATATGTGAAACAATTTAGTTCAAAATCCCTTACATGTAATAGAAACACCACAACATTAAAAAATAAAATTATCCAAAAACATTTTTAGATTAATCCATGCACAGCTAAGCTATATAGAGATGGTAGTCTGAGATTAGAGGCCACAAGATATATATAAAATGTTAAATGATGAGACTAATGAAATATAAAGGTTTAAAAATATCGAAATGTGATATTTGAGTACATGAAATAGAAACAATCAAATGATTGGGCTTCAGTTACATTAAACAACCAAAGGAGAGGAGAAAATTGTTAATATTACATGGGAGTGGGTAATAATGAATGCGCAACAATGAAACTGAGGAAACCTAATGGTCTATGAATATGGAAATATAAATTTCGAGTCCCCCAAATCGATGAAATGAGGGTTTTTTCGTTTGTATGAGAGAAACGAGTCAACTTTTGTGAGATATAATATCATAAAAAAGATTCAAACCGCTGATTCATAAAATTATAAATGTTATACTACACCAGTTAGATAATAACTGATATGAAAAATAAATGATAAATAATTAATCATGTCATTTACATTTTAATAGATGTTATAAAGTGTATTTTTCATGCCGTTTATTATATAACCTATGTGATAATGAGTGTATCTTCTTTTAGGATGTTATTTATTATAATAACGTACATTATGATGCAAAATTCCCATCTATTTCACATTAGTAAAATAATAAACTACATGAAAATTAATTTTATCTACTCTATAATGTCTGTTATATAATAAATATCATGATAAAGAAATATATATGAGGATTTTTCATGTCGATAATGAATAACTGATGGTCTAAATATTAATTTATAATTACTTTTTTTACGAGTTCACTAGAAAATACATGGTTTCTAGAAAAGTATTATAAATAAGTAACACTGACTCAAATCATCATTCATCTATGATGTTAATCTTTATTATAAAATAACTCATTTGTAAAATTAAAATAATTTTAAATTTTCATTTTCTCATGATGTTAAACTAAAAAAAATAATCCTTACCGCATGTTGTTAAACTATGATGAAAAAATCTCACTTCATGACATTTACTACAATAGTCGGCCCCTATCATTGGAAATTTAAATTTTCAAGACAATTTTCCTTTTCCTAAATGACCATGAATTCTATGTTTTTCATCCTTACATACTATTCAAAAACTACTAAATTATGTTCAATTCCTCACTTGAGTGGAAAACTCATTTATTTTGGTTTTGGTTACCTATCATGTATCCCATTATAAAACTAATTATTTCCAGACTACAATTTCAATATGATACATTATGATACAATTACTAATTAACCTAGGTGTAAAACTATATTTCCGAAAAATTCAATCTCATTTCTCTAGTCACATATTTACTTCACATTAAATCATCATTAACACACCATTTCAAGGGCTATTTACCATTCATATTCCACTTATGTATTAGTATGATTTGGGCAGATAATTCAAATTCTAAAACTATGAAAATATTTAATTTTATATGGTAGGATAAACAGTAATAAATGGATTCTTTATCTAGGGCCCAACATGAAATATCCTCCAAAAATTATCTCCTAGTATAATATCTCTCAAATTCATAATAATTATTCCTACACTTGACTCTATATTGGGATGAAATTCACCGTCCATGATCAATATATGGAATGATTCTTGTTTTTTCAAAGACATTGTGATACATAGATTTTCATTAGTATTACTAGTTTAATTTCTTTCCTCTTCACACTTTCATCTCAGCATTTATTCCCACTATATCAGTTTTCCATTCCCATCATGGACTATACCATAATTATTCTCTCAACTGACAATTTGAGTTTTATCTACTAAAACTAGGACCCACCCAGTTGTTCAATGATGTAAAAACAATAAACTCATGTTGCCTCACCCTAGTCAATATAAATCATACAATCACAAACTATAATGTCTTAAGGACCACATCATTCCCCTATTTAAGGAATTATTATGTTTTTTCACATATCTATAATGGGGAACAAATTTTCATCCCATTGAAATTCAAATTGGAAAACATATCCTCTAAATGTATTGTATTATAATATCTATATATTTTATTAAAGATGATGTTTCCCCTAAAGTGCTCGATCGCTTCTTGGGAGTCGTATTTTCCTATAAAAAATAGCGTATACATTATGTTTGATTTTTATTATAAGTCATTAATTTATAAACAGACGCACCTTGGTCTATGATGATGAAATATTTTCCCCATTCTTTCCCCATTGATACTCATCCAATGCACACATCCTAGATGAAAATTTCATTATAATATTTTTGTGTATCTCTAGTTTTAAGCATTAAAAGAAGTTATCATTAATATAGTTTACCCTCATATTCAATAAAATGACATGGGAACGCATGTTTTGATTATATGGTAAGAGGATATCATAGGACTAATTTTTCACTGCACACCTCAAATCAAACACTGTAGGTCGCCATTTTATGTTACCTCACATAAATTATGATCAATTAGAGTCTTAACACCCTTGGTGTTATAAGTCAGTGATTTTAAATATGATGACATGGAAAATTAGTCCTTCAAAATCACATATAACATAGTTCCTCAATTATCTCATGAAATATTTCGATTTTCAACAAAAAAATCTTACCATAAAATGTCCATTCATATTATGCGCTCTCGGGTAATATGAATGATCATATATTTTTACTTGTGTCTCACACTGATCCTGAATCATGTAGTCGTGGATGTTATAATTTATTCTTTCTTAAGAATGACTTTCCTTAAATTTTGATATCTTAAATTCAAAAAATTATAATTTCATTTCATGGAAAAATGAGGTAGTCAATCAAGTAGATAGATTCTCTATATAATATCAAATTTGGATAGAGTAGTTATTCATAAATTTACTCCTCAATATTTACTATTGTTTTTTGAGAGGATAAAGTTGCCTATAATTTTCCAATCATCCCCTTCATCTCTAACATCACATTATTTTCCACTTGGTCCACTTGAAATTTGTGTACTGTTTTCAATCCATTCACAATTCTACATGGGTCGCAACATGGGAATGATTTAAATTAATGGTTTAATAGTATCTCACTATTCATGTGACAATACCTTCTCTAACAAAATTTAGAAACATCATGTAATCGTGCCCCTCTTCCCAGAAATGAAGATCATAGTCTCCAATAAAGACTCTATTTCATGGGCCTCAGAATCATCCTCTGAAAAATCATATTATTTTGCCTCCCCCATCCACAAATAAAAAAAAAATTACTGGACTACAGTGAAAAGGTTATGATATTATAATTCATTAGTCATAAAATTTTTCATCATGTGATCTGTGATACATTTATATCTACCCATATGATTCAATTGAATTGGTATAATAAATCCCTATGTGTTCATTCATTTACTCAACTAATTCTACTAGTTTTCTATAATTTACTCTAAGCATGAGTCAGGACCATACATTGGGGTTGATCCTATTAAGAAAACTAGTTTATAAATAGATAAGTGTGATTGACTATATTCCCTACATGAAATGCATACAAATTAATTTCTGGTGTGGGAACTAAATATATGTAATTATAATTAATTTTAATTATTAAATTTTGGTGTTTATACATATATATATTATATTGGAGCTAGTATATTCTTGGATAATATTAGTACTTGCATCTCCTCCACCCACACATTGGTGATTAAGCCTCCAAATAATGATGTAACATCCCATATATAAAAGCAAAAATTGGTTCTTTGATAATTGTATTACCTATGTGTTCATATTACCCATCTCTTTTTTTATAGTAATAGATTTATCCCCCTCCATCATCGATATTGATGTTGTTTTACATTAATATAGAAAATTAACTTATTATGAAGTGGAAGTTACTAATAAAGGCCAAACATTACCCTCTCATTGTAACAGCCCAAGATTTTATAAAAAAATATTCTTTTTAATTTTATTAAAGTCTTGTGTTGTACAACATGCATCCTTGACTTGCCTTTCATTACACGCAATCACGACCTTCCTCGATAGCGTGTGTAATACGCAATACCGAGTTTCACTAAACAACGATATGCTATTAAAATATTATTAAAACTAGCCGTTATGAATAGTAATAACCACTTTTTAAAACTCTGTAAATCTTATTTTTCAAAATGAACTTCATTTTTGGATTCGGAGTATCGAATTTAGCCTAAGGTGAAATTTTGGTACTTTTCGGATAACTCTCATATTCTGATGAATAGTGAAAATTACTAAATTATAATTAAAAACAACATTTTTAATCGAAATAATTAATAGTGATAAATTATTAATTTGATTGGTTTTAAAGTATATTTAGAATATATTTTTACAATTTAATACAATGTTGGTCATTGGATGTAATTTCACATTTAAACCAGACATAATCAAGTGTCAATCTTTTGATAGATATTGTTTCTTAAAAACACGCTATTTGTTTTAACAGCGGGATTTAATTATAAAATTAATTAATGAAAATTCTATGATATGAATTTTGTAAAATATACTTCATTTTTGAATTCGGAATATGAAATATAGCTTAGGATGAAATTTTGGCATTGTTCTGAAAAACATCAATTTTTGATGAATAGTGAAACTACTAAGTGGTAGTTAAAAAAAAATTAATTTCTTCATAAATCTTAATTTTACCGCTTCTGTGAATGGAATTTTAAAAATCCGAGAGACACGGTTGATGTTAGTAAGTAAAATGTGGTTCAATGAGATGAAAATAATTTTTGGTGAATAGTAACTTTTTACTTTTTTTAGTAAATAGGGTAACTAAGGGTAAATATGATATTACTATTACCCTAACACATGTCCTAATTCTATTGGATAAGTGTAATTCGACCACAAACAACCTTATGAATATAATATGACCATTTAGGTCCACTTGGATTAGATTATGACATTTAATATTATATTATTTAATGAATAGTTAAAATAGTTAAAATCAAAGTTTAATAACTAAAACATTTTTAATATGGGGTTATACATAAGATAAATTCGACTATAAATATTCATTAGAAAGCTAAAAATATTTCCTACATAATGATATTTTATTTATAATTTTTAGACTTTAAATAAATTAATTTATTTATGACACAACGATGATGCAGTAATTACCCTTTTAAGGAAATATTAACATAATTGATGTTATAAATGCTCAAATGAATGTAATTTGAGACTTTTTATGAATTCCACTAATTTTCTAGGTTACTATGATATATTAATGTTGATTTAATCAACTTGGTTTGAACATATAATTCTGTTATGACTTTCACAAAAATCATATATCAAATAGTGTCAAAATTGACACAAAATAGTTTTTAAATCAAATATTATATTATTAATTGTTATTTTATTCCTAAAAATCTAAGGTTCGGCCAAATGACTTAGATAAGGATATATATATTAATAATAAACAATTTGGGGTTCGTTTGGCATGTTATAGTAAGTTTATTAACCATATATTGAAAGAAAACAAAAAGACATGGTAAAAGTTAAATTATTTAACTTAGAGTTAAATCGAATTGATAAGGTTAAAATAATACCCTAAACTTGTCTAAATCTTATTGGTAGATAGGATTTCGACCCATCCTCACTTTATCTTCGAAATAAGACCCTTTGGAACCATTATAAACCGATTTTGACTTTAATATAAAATAATATTTTGAGATATTCATAAAGTGCCCCTCTCCTCCCTTATAAAAGGACACCTCCTCCCCCTCCTCCTCACACCAATTTGAGCACTTAAGCTCGGCCAACCCCTGCCAAAATCTCTTCTCCACTTCCCTAGCAACATCCTAGAGATTCTGGTCTTCCTCAAAGACCAATTTTAGTGCCCTAAGAGGAGGTCTCAAAGAGGCGCTTCAAAGAAGAGGAGCTTCGGACACGTACAAAGCAAATCAGACCTAAGGTAAGGGAAATATCACAATCTCATTTTTTATCCGAGATTGTTTATTCGTAAGTATTCACTGGGGTGTATTTTATCATCCACATCCATGTTTCATCAATATGTAATATTATTTCCATCCACCTACAATTGTTTAAATCCATTTTTACCCTTCGGTGAGTTTTTAGTAATATGTATGAAAGGAATCTTTTGTCGTACGAGGTACTTTTTGACTTTTCCGACAAAAGTACGAAGAATGTTTTTTTTAACTTATACGGCTTGAATGGATTTTTAAAACATTATTTCCAAGAAGCTTCCTTTACAAATTTTCAAGTTTATTTTTAATCAACTTCTTTTATTTTAAAGTTGTATGACATGTTAAGAAAGGAAAAATGTTTTTGAAGAAGAAAGGATATTTTCCTCAAGAATGGAGTTCAAGTGTTTTATCAAAATTATTTTCCATCTAAGATAATAAAAGGGTTCTGTTTTTATCCCTATTACATGGATTTGATTATGTTGTGATGGAAACATTTTATGAATTCCTTTATCTTATATGAATTGTTTTATGATGTCATGTTGTGTAAGAATCCCATTTTTATTACATGGGTTATGCGATGATGTATGATTTATGATTATGTGGCACACATAAGAAAGGATTCATTATAAGATGGGTGGGACCTATATCTCCCTCCAATGCATTGGGTAAAGATTTTATATCTCATGAGATAGACATGGCTGGAATGGTAGGTTATACCGGTTCAGTGAAACAGGACTGAAACGAGGGTTACTCGATTTAGAATGGGACTTTGTCCACTAAGATAGTCTTGGCAATGAGTCTTGACTAACAAGAAATGATTCTCTATGATTATGTGTGTATGACACAAAGTTTCATGTTTTAAGTTATGATTATTGGGATTACTTTTTCACTGCCATGATTTATCCCATGATTATGAAATTAAGCTCTCTTTTGCAGGTTATGATTTCCAAAATGTTATGTTCTTATGAATATGATGTGATTGATATTTATTTTGTTTACCCTTACTGAGCATTTGAGCTCACCCTTTTATGTTTTCTTTTCCCCAGGATATAAAGAAAGGTTTTAGGTAAAAAAAAAGGAATATCTTTATGGGAGATTTTGAAGATCTTTCACCACGATTAGAAGATTATAGTCCGAGTTTCCAAAGACACTAAACTATTACGATCCTTGTGTGTGTGTTTTTGTTATGTACTAAGTATTCCGCAAAAGTAATGTAATGTCCATGTACGTCAGGCTTCGGGTCTCTACAGTTGGTATCAGAGGAAAGGTTTAGTCAACCTTTGGAAACTAGGATGCGAAAACGTTAGTGAGATCCCAAGAGATATTTCTACGGTATGTCTAGGGATGTCCCTAAGGTTAAGTAGACGTATAAGTTATAGTACTAGAACTATGCTAACAATCATAGAATTAAACCTAAGATGTTAGATATTGAAGGTACTCCCCCTTTATTATGTTGTTTTCCCTAGCATGATTTTTGCCTCTCACACTATTCATTTTGGGTTTTAGAAAATGGCTGGAAACAAGATGATTCACGATAATGGAGGATATGATGGACAATGGAATGATATTCTTCATGAGCAACCAAATGAAATGGGATTTGGAAGTCCAAAGATCATTATTATGCCGAATCAGCAATCTCATAATATGATCAATAAAGTAAAATTTGGTAAGTTTCCTGACTCGGCTAATAAGAGAAAGATGGAGTTTCATGATGATCATAGAGGAAAGAAAGTTCAATTTCCCCTATGTAAATCATGTGGGAAGAGGCATCAAGGAGAATGTTTCAAAGGAACTGGAAGATGCTTTGGGTGTGGAAAAGAAGGACACAAAGCCAGTAAGTGCAAAGGAAAAGGTTCAGTTAACACCAGGGATGAAGATAATGGTATTGCTATGACATCAAAAATGGTTAAGTGTTTTAAATGTGGAATGTATGGTCATTATGCAAACAAATTCCCTAAGGGAAAGACTCATGAAGAGAATCAGTATGGTCATATGGGTAGTATTTATGTGGATGATGATGAAGAGACTACAAATGATAAGTGAGATGAAAGAATTGTTGAAGCTCGGTCAACGGTTTAAGAATGTAGTGGAATGATGACTTGTTTATCATGTGTAATGTTGTATAAGTAATCTCATGGTACTATGGAATAAAGAGACATCTAAGGATTATTACACTGTTGTCCTTCCTTGAGTTTTGAATGTGTATGATTAATGGTACAAGTATCCATGAAAGGTTATTCAGATATTTTTGGAATGTAGATGATATGTGCATAATGAAGGGATAAGACGATAATGAGATGTTTGATTGTATTCCTGAGCTCATGATTGATATAAGGACTAAGTGATATCATGGTTTGAGTATATAGAATTTTGAGGATTTTAGTATGTGGAAGGTGTTAACTTTTAACTGCATTCATGTTTTCACAATGGTATTCAAGAGAATACATGATTAAGGACTTTGAATGTTTGGAATGTGACCAACAAGACATATCTTATGATATATGGGGATTAACGACAGTATTAAATCTCTGGTAATCGTTTTCACTATATTATGAGAGTGGACTGTAGTATTATGGATAAGCCTAAATATTAGAATGGATTATGTTGGACATAAGTTAGTTTAAGGATAGAAGATTTTCGATATTATTGATGGGATGTTATAGTAATATAGTTTTAGAAAAGGACAACCTGCAGGACGGGCGACAGCCCATCGCGTCGGACAAGGCTGTGGAAATCGAACCCACCACCGAAGTGCGACTGGCCTTTATCGCCTACCACTAGCCTACAGGAAGTCCCAGTTTATTAGAAACTAGTTTTATTATATGCAGTATGATATATGAAGTATAAAGTCCATTTTAGGAACCATATATGATTAATCTCACTATAGATCGACTTATGTATATAATTTTTGCTAACTTTTTGTTTGAGACAGATGGAATGACCCGTCATTCTATCACATGATCTGCTAACACTTCACTAATAACAAATTCAACTTCATTTATTTAAGAGATGAAGTGGAAATTGTTCAAGGCACGAACAACAGTGAGATTGTACCAAAATAAAGTAAGTATTTATTCTAATTCAAATTTTCAACTTTAGGGAAATGATCTTGAAAACCAAAAATGTTGTCCTAGTGATCTTATACCTGATGAATCAGATGGTACCTTATAAAATCACAAATCTATGGATTTGTGATTACTGGCTTTCCCATAGCCATGTTCTCTACCACTCTCCATCAGAACATGATGGTTAGATTTCTCTTCCATATCCATATTTTCACCTATGTGGAAACCCAATGATTAGTTTATTTGGGTAACCATTACGTTTCATACTTTTGTTTTTAAAGATTGGTTTTGATATTCCTTTTTATGATGTGGGTTTCTATTAAAGAAACTTTCGAATAGTAAACCATTTATAACCCCGACGAATTTCGAGGGCGAAATTCATTTTAAGGGGGGTAGAATGTAACAACCCAAGATTTTATAAAAAAATATTCTTTTTAATTTTATTAAAGTCTTGTGTTGTACAACATGCATCCTTGACTTGCCTTGCATTACACGCAATCACGACCTTCCTTGATAGCGTGCGTAATACGCAATACCGAGTTTCACTAAACAACGATATGCTATTAAAATATTATTAAAACTAACCGTTATGAATAGTAATAACCACTTTTCAAAACTATGTAAATCTTATTTTTCAAAATGAACTTCATTTTTGGATTCGGAGTATCGAATTTAGCCTAAGGTGAAATTTTGGTACTTTTCGGATAACTCTCATATTCTGATGAATAGTGAAAATTACTAAATTATAATTAAAAACAACTTTTTTAATCAGAATAATTAATAGTGATAAATTATTAATTTGAGTGGTTTTAAAGTATATTTAGAATATATTTTTACAATTTAATACAATGTTGGTCATTGGATGTAATTTCACATTTAAACCAGACATAATCAAGTGTCAATCTTTTGATTGATATTGTTTCTTAAAAACACGCTATTTGTTTTAACAGCGGGATTTAATTATAAAATTAATTAATGAAAATTCTATGATATGAATTTGGTAAAATATACTTCATTTTTGAATTCGGAATATGAAATATAGCTTAGGATGAAATTTTGGCATTGTTCTGAAAAACATCAATTTTTGATGAATAGTGAAACTACTAAGTGGTAGTTAAAAAAAAATTTAATTTCTTCATAAATCTTAATTTTACCGCTTCTGTGAATGTAATTTTAAAAATCCGAGAGACACGTTTGATGTTACTAAGTAAAATGTGGTTCAATGAGATGAAAATAATTTTTGGTGAATAGTAACTTTTTACTTTTTTTAGTAAATAGGGTAACTAAGGGTAAATATGATATTACTATTCCCCTAACACATGTCCTAATTCTATTGGATAAGTGTAATTCGACCAAAAACAACCTTATGAATATAATATGACCATTTAGGTCCACTTGGATTAGATTATGACATTTAATATTATATTATTTAATGAATAGTTAAAATAGTTAAAATCAAAGTTTAATAACTAAAACATTTTTAATATGGGGTTATACATAAGATAAATTCGACTATAAATATTCATTAGAAAGCTAAAACGATTTCCTACATAATGATATTTTATTTATAATTTTTAGACTTTAAATAAATTAATTTATTTATGACACAACGATGATGCAGTAATTACCCTTTTAAGGAAATATTAACATAATTGATGTTATAAATGCTCAAATGAATGTAATTTGAGACTTTTTATGAATTACACTAATTTTCTAGGTTACTATGATATATTAATGTTGATTTAATCAACTTTGTTCGAACATATAATTCTGTTATGACTTTCACAAAAATCATATATCAAATAGTGTCAAAATTGACACAAAATAGTTTTTAAATCAAATATTATATTATTAATTGTTATTTTATTCCTAAAAATCTAAGGTTCGGCCAAATGACTTAGATAAGGATATATATATTAATAATAAACAATTTGGGGTTCGTTTGGCATGTTATAGTAAGTGTATTAACCATATAGTGAAAGAAAACAAAAAGACATGGTAAAAGTTAAATTATTTAACTTAGAGTTAAATCTAATTGATAAGGTTAAAATAATACCCTAAACTTGTCTAAATCTTATTGGTAGATAGGATTTCGACCCATCCTCACTTTATCTTCGAAATAAGACCCTTTGGAACCATTATAAACCGATTTTGACTTTAATGTAAAATAATATTTTGAGATATTCCTAAAGTGCCCCTCTCCTCCCTTATAAAAGGACACCTCCTCCCCCTCCTCCTCACACCAATTTGAGCACTTAAGCTCGGCCAAACCCTGCCAAAATCTCTTCTCCACTTCCCTAGAAAAATCCTAGAGATTCTGGTCTTCCTCAAAGACCAATTTTAGTGCCCTAAGAGGAGGTCTCAAAGAGGCGCTTCAAAGAAGAGGAGCTTCGGACACGTACAAAGCAAATCGGACCTAAGGTAAGGGAAATATCACAATCTCATTTTTTATCCGAGATTGTTTATTCGTAAGTATTCACTGGGGTGTATTTTATCATCCACATCCATGTTTCATCAATATGTAATATTATTTCCATCCACCTACAATTGTTTAAATCCATTTTTACCCTTCGGTGAGTTTTTAGTAATATGTATGAAAGGAATCTTTTGTCGTACGAGGTACTTTTTGACTTTTCCGACAAAAGTACGAAGAATGTTTTTTTTAACTTATACGGCTTGAATGGATTTTTAAAACATTATTTACAAGAAGCTTCCTTTACAATTTTTCAAGTTTATTTTTAATCAACTTCTTTTATTTTAAAGTTGTATGACATGTTTAGAAAGGAAAAATGTTTTTGAAGAAGAAAGGATATTTTCCTCAAGAATGGAGTTCAAGTGTTTTATCAAAATTATTTTCCATCTAAGATAATAAAAGGGTTCTGTTTTTATCCCTATTACATGGATTTGATTATGTTGTGATGGAAACATTTTATGAATTCCTTTATCTTATATGAATTGTTTTATGATGTCATGTTGTTTAAGAATCCCATTTTTATTACATGGGTTATGCGATGATGTATGATTTATGATTATGTGGAACACATAATAAAGGATTCATTATAAGATGGGTGGGACCTATATCTCCCTCCAATGCATTGGGTAAAGATTTTATATCTCATGAGATAGACATGGCTGGAATGGTAGGTTATACCGGTTCAGTGAAACAGGACTGAAACGAGGGTTACTCGATTCAGAAAGGGACTTTGTCCACTAAGATAGTCTTGGCAATGAGTCTTGACTAACAAGAAATGATTCTCTATGATTATGTGTGTATGACACAAAATTTAATGTTTTAAGTTATGATTATTGGGATTACTTTTTCACTGCCATGATTTATCCCATGATTATGAAATTATGCTCTCTTTTGCAGGTTATGATTTCCAAAATGTTATGTTCTTATGAATATGATGTGATTGATATTTATTTTGTTTACCCTTACTGAGCATTTGAGCTTACCCTTTTATGTTTTCTATTCCCCAGGATATAAAGAAAGGTTTTAGGTAAAAAAAGGAAGATCTTTATGGGAGATTTTGAAGATCTTTCACCACGATTAGAAGATTATAGTCCGAGTTTCCAAAGACACTAAACTATTACGATCCTTGTGTGTGTGTTTTTGTTATGTACTAAGTATTCCGCAAAAGTAATGTAATGTCCATGTACGTCAGGCTTCGGGTCTCTACACTCATGTTATTTATTTATAATCTAAGACTATTATAACCATGTAGGCATTAATTGTCATCAAGATTATAAAAAAACATGTTTGATCAGTTGATAAAATTACATTCCTCTTCCAAATCAGCATTATCCTCATCCACTTCTAGTAATGAGATGATATAATCTTTAATGCAATGATTTTTTATTCTTGGATTTCTATAGTGACTATGAATATTTATATATAAATTAATTAGGTACTATACACTTACATGATAGTCAACAAGTCATTGACGCTGATTTGAAACCCTACAATCAATGTCTAAGGGTCTTAAACCTATTTTGTTTCCTCTGTAATGGAGAATTAAATAACATAATTATATGTAATATCGAATAATGTTAATGTCCAAAAATATATTTTTACATTTCTCAAAGGTCAAATAAGGGAAAAAATCTTAATGTACATTCATGGTCAATGAAATTTTCATTATTTGTGACTAGAGGTGTGGAAAAATATCTAGAGAGAATCACTGTTTGGACCACTAGGACTACCATGGAATCCAAAGATATTTCCCCTTCCTTGTAGTTTTTTTACATTGAATTAACTTCTTTACCCATTAATGATATTAATATCATTCCATATAAGTTAAATAAAATTAAATCTACATGAATGATGAAATGAGTAGTCAGTACATGTTATAAGTTAACCCTACAATCAGTAAGAGTTTGGAGTTACCTAACATGGAATAACCTATAATAAATACTCATCAATACATGGATCGAAGTCATCCACACCCTTATCTACATATCTTGTTCCTTATTATATACTAGGAAATCTTCATAGGACCAACTAATCAATTCCCATATTTAGTAGGTGATGATTCTCTCCTAGTTGTGGGTGCGAATTTTTGTCTCTAATTTACAGATGTATGCCTTAAATTCATCATATTTAATTCCATTGGAATCCTTGGATAGAGTATTAGATAAATTAATTCTCAAGTGGTATACAATAGTCCACATAGATTCCCCCATAGAACCCCTTGGTTTGGGAACCATTTATATCATCCAATGCCTTCTAGGATTGGGGAAATTAGATACATCTATGCACTCCCTAAAGAAACTTCACAAGGTGTGTCCTAGAATGTTGGTAGATGTAAATGAAGTTTCATCATACTATGATAGACACCCTCTAGAGTGACACAAATCTACATTAGAACTATCCATAAAGGAATCAATGGGATTATTTATTAATGTAATTGGATGATTATTGGTGGTCATCATTTCAATATGAGACATCAACATAGAACATAAGGCTCATATGTCTACTTCTTATCATTAACCATGTATTTAATAAACCTAGATCAAATTGTATTAAATAATTATTTCCTTTATAATTTAATCAGTGTATGCTATTTTCCAAGTCCATCTATACTTTTCTAGTAGTCTAATACTGATTCTCACTACGAGAAGTGAGATCAAAGCATCAGTGTTCTGCCAAACTAGCACAAAACCTAGATATTGAAATTTAATTAAATTTAATTCTTGAATAAATTTGTTATTTAATTATTCAATGATCCATTAGATATAGTGTAATTAGGATGAAAATATAATGGAAAATATTTCCCTTTATAATTTCTCCATCAATGTGTGTGGTCGATACCTTGCTCATAAAAGACACTAGCTAAAACCACTCATTGATAGGGAAATTTAGATTGTTCATAATTATCCTTGTAGAGTATCATATAAGGAAAAAAATAGTTTATTTTATCTTATAATGTTATTAATTTTGATCTTTTAAATTTCTATTATTTTTATATTGGTTATATTTAGTATTGTTGAATGATACTCTTTTCTATAAGATAAATTGGATTTTAATGCTTTTACCGAATTTTTTTATTCTGCCACTCATGAAAAAAATTATAGTGACTATAGGCATGTATTGACACATACCCCAAACCTTAAACCCCAAGTAGCCTTTATATAATCACTATGATTTGGATAAAAAGTATAACCCTCGATATCCATGCTAATGGAATTGCCATGAGAATGGTTTTATGTTTCACACGGCATATGGGCATGAATGGACGACACCATCCATCCATAAAGAAATATTCCAATGAAACTCACCAGCCTCAATTTATAGTTTTACACATTATTTATATGGATATGGTAGTTTGTTATCAAAACATATTCAGTGATGGACTAATATATTATTGGATTAACTTGGTAACATCGGGCAATGTATTACATTGATCACCCCATCCTCTATTTAAGAATAATCAGGAAAAATCTAAACCATATATCAATGGGGATATCAAGATATGGATAATGTTTCACCTAATATTTCATGTTTAGTGCTTTTAGAATTGTGCTTAGAAATGTGGATGTTTGATCAATATATTTCTAAATATTTACTAATTGAAAAAATTCTACATTCATTTAACCTAGTATCAGGATCACCATAATATATTTAATGTCCCATATTCTATTTTAATCTATTATATGATTTATTTGTAAATTTATGTTATTATTTTTTCCCCTATAGAGAATATTTCTGATAAGGTTAGCATGGTGGTTAGCATGAAATTGAATAATCCATATAGCCTCATTTTTCCTGGTAGTAGAAAGGTGATCTCTAATAAATTTATAGCTTTGGAAAACCTATAAATCCATTTAAATTGAGTTTTTAATGTTTTCATTTGGTCATAGGTCCCATCCACCTCTCCACCTGATTCATCTGTCTAAATATCTGGCATGATAAATAATTGAGTAGTGCATATGTGAGTTCTTAGTTGTTGGTTTTCATTATTTTGTATCCATGTAATATTCCATAGGCTATACCTTGAAGAGTAACCATGTTTAGTAAAAAAATTGTTTTTGGTGGGGATGTTCATCTATATGTATGAGTGGGAGCATTGAAAATATTACAATATAGCATCAAATACACTTCTAAGAATTTTTATTTTATCTAGTATATAGATGTTATACATTTGTTTCCTCTCTAAAATATTATAATCCCACTAGAAATTCACATGTATGTCTACTAGTAGTCAATGTTTTTGTGTGATCTGGTAGTTGGAATCCCCTCCTATGTATTCCATAAATTGTTTTTCTTATAGAGTGAATATGAATACCCATAACCATTTTTTTGTAAAAAATTGACTATTGTGATCATTCAATAAACGTTAGTTCATAGAATCCACATGATATTTCATGGATTCCTTATGAAAATGGTTTATAGTGGAAAGAATGATTCTCAAGGAATAATTTGAAGAAAAAAATTAGTAACATGAAGACTAAGGATATAACTCTTCATATTTTCACTCAAGGTCTTGAGTTATGTAAAAACAAATGTATATCCTTTGATTTGATGAAAATATATTATCCCATATGAGGTACCCATCCCTATTCAAAGATGGTATTTTTGAATTTTTACCTCATTATGTTTCATGAACATAAATTCATTAAAGATAAAACTAGGGAAAATAATGTTAAATATATGAATATTTAGAGAATTCATCCATGAAATCATAAAAAAACTCCTGGATTCATTGAGATAACTTCCAAAATTAGAAGAAAAATATAATATTTTGGGGCAAAGTAGACCATTATGAATCATCCATATTACAATGTTCATTTTCAAGATATTATTTTATAAATAATAATTTTATCCCTATTCTGACGAAATTATTATAAAATTGATAGTAGATACATCCTTTTATGTACAAATCTAATTTAATAGATCCTTGAATCGAGATATTGATTTATGAATTCTTAGAGGTAATGATAGTTATGGGAATAAACATGAATAATTCAATCAATGAATAGGAAAATTCATGAGAGTATATCACATCACTCCCTTCTATTAATAACATTCCATTCACAAATTCAAATAACCTCATATAAATATATTTTCCATTCAAACAATAATTTGAGTGGACCTATATTGTGAGAGCCGATATTTTGACCCCTTTGTAGAGACAAACATTATTGACTGTGAGAAATTATAGGGATGTCATTCACATAATACTTGGCTACTCCTGGTAACCATATTTTCATGGATGAAGTTTCAATTTTCCAACATGTGAGTAATTGAATCATACATGGCCTACAATTCATTATTGTTGATACAAGTATGTAATTTTCCCTTCATGGTAATGTTCATGAAATATTTCATCTCTCGTTTATATTTTTCAATAAAAATGTCTATTCCACACTCAATGAATTGTTATCTTCCTTATGAAGATACAATAATCCTAATTTCATGGCATTAAACTACATATATAGGTCCTCATATATGACCTTAAAATGGGTAACAAAAACTACAAAGGTTTTGATTTTTCATTCTAAAAGAAATTAATGATTACAAATTGATGTTATATCCCAATATTATAACCATATCACATATTTTTTATGGGTTTTATGCCCCCCATAACAAGCTCAAAATCATTGTGAGAATTAAAGTCTAAGAGTTCTCACATATGTTATTTTTTTACTAAGATTGTCACTAATAGACTCTAAATTATTAGTGCCCCAGTTTAACTCAGAGCTAATAAAATCTCCACTAGAATCTTAATTATGTTTTCCCCAATAGAATAAAATTTATTAGTGGTCCCATTAGATTATAAACTATAACTATTTGAAATAGAGTCTTATCTGCAAGGGTCCCCACAAAAACATCAGTTAGGTGTGTCCACACTAGACTCTATATATTGAGTACCTATTTGATTGGATTCAAAGTAAAGAGTTCCATATCATGTGGTGTTGTAAATTGTAGTAAAGGTATTCCTTTTATTATGAACATAATATTCCATCATTCATTATCATGTGGAATAAATAGAGGAATTCAATGTTACCCATACACTTATCCATCTAAAAATAAGGTATTTTTCCTGTTAATGTACTAAGTGATTTAATAATCTAATTTCCATAAGGATATAATAAATAATGGTTAAAAAATATATCCTAATTCTATGAGGGAATCATTGAAATGACCTAGAATAATATCTATGAGGATTCACCCTATATACCTCATACCTAATCAACTGAGCCATCATCATCACCATGATGGTGGAAGGTCACCCCATTTTAGAAAATGTGAACTCAGTACTGGATTTTGTTAGAATTCCCATCCTAAATGAAAATGTTCAAAAAATAATTATATTATTTTCAACCAGATGATGGATAGGGAATAGATATATGATTAAATTATGGTGGAACTTAAATTTTCATGAAAAGTTATAAGTGATCATATTAAAAGTGGTTGTTTTAATAAAAAATTAATAAAAACAACATATGATATGTATTGAATGAAAATGACAAACATGTATATGTTATTAATCAAGATGAAAATTTTAAATAATATATTAATGGATTGTGTTTTATTATATATGATTAATAATGGCTACTGGTGATCATTTTAATATCAATGTTTTCTCTTTTTTTTTCATTTGATCTTTTTTGAGGTTTTATTATATATACTAGTCATGGGTACTCTTTTCAAATTAAATTTCTATATTATATATCTTCATGGAAAACACATATCTTATAATAATTCTTCTTAAATTATGGTTATATAATAATATTATAATTTTATATATAATTTAATATGTTTTTGTATTAGTTTTTTAGGGATAGTTTTTTATATAGATCAATCTTGTCAAGAATTTAAAAACCATTTATTATGATGGAATCGGATAGGTTACTATGAATTTTTTATCTATATTTATATCTAAATCCACAGTGTTATTTTCCAACATAAAATATTCAAAACAATACGAGTAATATTGGTCACCATTGACCCATTGATTTTGTTTCCCTTATGAAGGTACATTAGAATCTCATTAGTTGATATATAAAAATATTTATTTTAAATTTCACCATTATGAAAATAAATATTATCATCCATTTGACAGATTATGAAATCTTATATGAAATCCATTGTTTCAAGTTCACAAACAGTTAATTGGTGCTCAACTAGAGAATATGTATCAAAGTTATAGGTTCCCTCTATTTAATATAAACACATTGGAGACCAAATTTATTATATATTTTTTACTAAATTT
Source organism: Viscum album (assembly GCA_963277665.1). NCBI lineage: Eukaryota > Viridiplantae > Streptophyta > Magnoliopsida > Santalales > Viscaceae > Viscum > Viscum album. Next base: position 1,046,413,695 of record OY728141.1, on the reverse strand, counting down.
ATATCATATGTTGATATAAATGTGTATCTATTTAAAAAATAGTATACTCAATAGGGACATTACCCAAATTAGATGTCTTGATAATTACAATTTAATTCATCTCACTCTTGATCACCCCCTTCCAATGCATGGATTTATAATTATCTACAGTCTTTAAATTGGTAATAGGTTTTTTATTTTCATATTCAGTGATAAAAAATAAAAAAATACACTGAATAACCTAACTCCATTATTGATTTTTAGAATATAAAACTCTTCATATTGAACTACATTAGACTTAGAAGAACTTATATTTGAGCATTATTTTTCTTATTTTCTATGTTACAAATAATGACACATGATTTTTGAAATGAATCTAATGAAGTAGAATTTTGAGGCATCCTAAATTCTGTGATAAATTCAAATAAACTAAATTAATGAAGAATTAGTTTTTTATATTCTTAAATAATATTTTAATTATTTTATACTTATATAAACAAATCACCCCACAATAATTGAACATATATATATTTAAAATACATATATAATGTTTTTTAGGATTTTATATTTTTAGGATATATTTTTTGGGATATTAATTATATAGAACATACATAAACTCTAGAAAATAAGTGCTCAAATATATTTCATTCCATTTGTTAAATTATGTTATTATAATATAAAAGTTATCTACTTATAATATGAAAATATGTATTCAAAAAACCACTAAAAAATATCAACAATCCAAAATTTAAAATAATATCTTCATTTATATCATGATTTTTTTTAATTTTTTTTTGTAAAAACAAATAATATTTGGAGTAAAAATAGTGTGTCTCCATTTAAACTATGTTGAAAATTATACATTATTCAACGAATAAATTAAGCTGAAATTTCCTATATATTTTTCAATCAAAACATATTATGATTCTAGAAAATTTAATCCCAGATTTTCTTTTAAATATGAATACATTTTACTTTACTTTATATTTAATCATTAACACATGGAAATAAAAATATATATTTAAAATACCAATGATGATAATAAAAAATTTCCCATATTCAAATGTTAAATGTTAATTAATATATTAAATTAGTATATTTTCCACCAATATTTAATGATGTGAAATTAAAATTAATTAATTAATAAATTTATAAGAATTATATAATTTATATTCATTTACATTGAAAATTAAACCATCCTGATCAATAAGTAAAATGTAGATAATCAATGCATGTGTCACACTAAAATAGAAATAAATGGAAAATAATGTTCATATCTAAATTTAAAAGATAAATTAGGCTAAAATGGTTTCCATTGAAGATAGTAGTACCAACACACACATTCAATGAATTAACATTATCTATATAAACCGATGTTAGTCTACTTAAACAAATATTTATTCATTACGTGACTACCACAAAAATATTTTTAGTTTATTAGAATCGAAAAACTATAGTAAAATGAAAATAATTTGTACAATATATGTTAGTTTGTTTATACTCTCTTTTTGAGAGTATCAATTAGTATATTTTTTACACATACACTATTAGTCATATTACACCATTAAAATATTTAATGTTAATTATTAACAAATTTTCTTTTTTAAGATCATCTAAAATTTAATTTTTTGTTATTCGTAAACTCCCAATGATTGATATCTAATTGTTAAATATATAATATTCATGTAACTAAATTAAATAGTACTCATATAAAATATATATATGGCTGAGAAAATTTACATATCGTTGTAGTCATGTCATTTATAATGATAATGAAAACAATGTGCATATGTGGCTTACCCCACTATTACACATTCAATTCTACATTTCAATAAAATAAAATCCATTATTTATTTATAAAAGAATCTAATTTTATGGGAATAAAACTATAAATATAGAATGATTCCATATTTTCCCCATATATAATATCCTCAATGAACAAAATAAAAAGTATTTAATAATTTATTTCCATAAATATTAAATTGAATTCATGTTATGTATATATTAAATCCAAAAATAAATAAATTACACATGCACAAATATTTAATCTTATTTATATTCATTATATTAAATTATTTATTATAACTAAATATTTAATCAGAGTTAAATAAAATTTACAACATCAGTATTAATTAAATCCATGAAAACATTTAAATAGAAAAAATAATTTTCAGTTATAAAAATTTATAATTTGGCGATAAATCAATTAATAAAAAATAATTGGGTTAATTAAAAAATAATATTATCTGTTTTTATAAAACAGAATAAGAATTTCTAAGTATAAAAATAAATATAATATAATATATTTATTCACGTATAATTTTAACTGGTGGTCCCTATTTAAATGTTTGAAAATAGTTATGATATTACGAATTAATAATATATATATATATTTGAATAAATCATAATTAATCAAAAATTAGAAATAGTCAACCTAAAAAATATATAAAATTATTTTATTTATGGCATGGATTGTAATCTTAATAAGTATTAGGTGTCATGAATGTCCCAATCCTGGGTTTGATCCATGTTGCATTCTCAATTATCTACAATCATGATCAACCATTTCTTTCGATTATCGAGAATATAATGAGGAAATTGACCATTAGTATCAAGTAAGAGAAAAGGATTGTTTTCACTAAAGGTTAAATCTATTAAAAAAAATATTGATTTAAAAAATATATATATATTAATGAAATATAGTCTATTTAAATAAATAAAAAATCAATTTTTGACTTATTAAAGTCATCTATTATTTGTGATGTTGATGTTAAAGTATGAAAATTTAGTACAATTTGAATATCACAAGAAAAAGTGATTAAGATGAAAATTTTATTAATAATATATGATAATATATTGGATAATATTAGAAATAATATATTTATTTTGTGTGATTTCCATCCGGAAAATTAGAATCATTTTTTAATTTATTTATGTGTATAATTAGTGAAATAATAATGGGAAAAAAATTCATAGATATGAAAATTGACATGCACAGATTAAATCTGGAAAAACATTTTTATGAGAATGATAAATAACCATATGAAAACTCTAAAAATACTAATAATAATTAAATGGAAAATAAAAATTAAGTTTTTGGTAAAACAGAAGTTACCATGACCTCGTAGAAGAAATATATATGAAAATCCAACCTTAATATGTGTTTAATATTCCATTAAACATATTATGATATAGAACACCACCACTATATGATCTTGATCTTAAACGTTTTTTTTCCTGGTACCACATCAATGATTTTTCTACATTGGTTTTCCAGTGTTCATTCAAAATTCAATGATCCATTTTATCAATTCCACTATATTTTTAGCCACGTAAATCCAAAAAAATGAAGGAAAAAGTTCCCACCCTTATCACTTCCATTAATCCTATACTTATATTTATTTTTCATAACAGATCCATTATTAAGACCCCTTACTAAAATTTTTTCCCATAATAAAATAATTACTAAATAACTCAATGTAATACATGGATATTTGAAAAAAAATCATTATGTTCTATTGTTTGTACAACATGAAAAACAATATGTAAATGAACCACACAAAATTATTATTGTAATATTTTTAGTATAAGATAGTCCTTAAATTGGATGGTTTTAATCGTATCAATCCCATTAAGAATTATTTATATAAATATAATTCTCAATAAAAATGTATTGATTATTTCTATGGAAATATAAACTCAATTTTTAGTAAAGTACTTTTATTCATTAAAATGTATATTTTATTTAAAAAATATTTTTATTTCATTTTATGATAAAATGATATAATTAATATCTATTGAATTTAGAAACTTTATCTGATTAAATTGATTTATTTTTTAAAATTATTATACCAAAATTAATTTAGTGTGAATTTTTGGTTTTTTTATTAAAAGATTGATTTTTTGTTAAATAGTGTAAAGTACTTCTTTTTATAAAAACTATATTTTTGATCCAAGAGTGTTCAAAATTCCCTTTTATATAAATTTTATTGAAATTAAAATTAAATATCTTATAATATAAAAAATTAAATTATGTTCATTGGAATAAATTATTTGGTCGACTTGGTATAAAGTAATTTTATACTTAAAAAATACAATTTTTTTTAAAACCTATTTCTCTTTTCATTTTTATCCATTACATTAAAATCATTTTTACTAATTACGAGTATCTAATAAGGAAACATTTTCTCATTTTTTTTATATAGAGGTAAAAAAATTAAATATGACCCTATTAATTTTTTCCATTATGAATAATGACCGTGGAAAATTTAATACCTTGGTAGTGGGTAAATCAAATTAATGTATGTTGAAACTTAATATTAAGGTAACTATTTTTTAACATAATTTTATATTAAAAAAATGAAACCTTACCACATTATTAAAAAAATATCTAAGGTCATCATTTCCATGAAAATGAACAATATAATATTTATATTAAGGAATGTTACAAAATGTCACTATTTTTGTTTTAAATATCTCTTATGTTTCCACAAAGGAAAAAAACTGTGTCATAAATCAATATTAATTGATATATTATAATTATTAAACTTATTTTGATGATATAAATTTATTTATAATTTTTATTATTTATTTATATACATTAAATTCTTATGAAACGCCAACAAAGTATTTCTTCAGATAATAAAAAAATATAAAAAACGAGTTAAAAAATATTAACAGTAATATAATTTGAAATTGTTAATATGTTCCACTAATATAACAAATAAATATTAAATTTATCTAATATTTAAATGTATTATATTCAAATTACAACTTTTCCTTTATGTCTTCAAATTCATATTAAATGAATTGTGTCGAAATGACATTAATGATACTATATGAATATAATATTTTATTAAATTATTTTAAAATCATAAAATTCATGAAATAAAAGAAAGATTAATTTATTTGGTCTAAAATATTATACCCTTTCCATTTTAGATTAAATAATCACATTATATGTTAAATTTTAACTCTTTAATAGTGAAAAATACTTTATCACAATTAAGGTTTAAATTGGTTCACTAAGGGGTTAAAAAATACAATCATTAAAAGACAACATAAACCGATAAAATATATATTATATTATGTTATTTTAGCCCCATACCACCTTATATTAAAATAAATTTCCATTTTTAGGGATTTAGATAGATAATTACTTTCTTATATTTTAATCTATTAACGAACCCAAAGAGTGCACCTCCCTAAAATTATAAATGGGAACCCATCATTTCTAATATTTAATCAAATTTGAGATATATATATCATAAATTACATACAATAATACCTTCCATGATTAAATATAAATGACATAGAGTTTTTTTGTTTCCAAAATAACATCCCTTCAATCCATAAGGTGTACACAAAAAAGAGTTTCTCAATGAAGATTTAATCCCATTACTCGATCTCTTTCAAATTATTTCTTCCCCAATCTCCAGAAAATATTTTTCAACCATATTGATATAATAACAACATTATATAACATATAATTAAACGATAATATGTTAATTTAATAACATATTTCCATATCCCCTTACATCAAATGGAAAATTAACCCATCGATCATGTGTATGGAAGACTGTAATTTCACAAATGGGTTTATTTTTTTTCAATTTTTCTTTACATAGGTGGTAATAAAGAAATATTTAATAAATATAATTGATATATATGATATAATATTTTTTAATTAATGGTGAATTTATGTTGAAAATACTTTTATTCCATCTTTCAAAAAATGGAATCAATATTCAGGTATACATTGGGCACACTGTCTACATGAATTGTGTAATTAATTTTTCAATAATTTACATTAATGAGTGATTGTAAATATATATATATATATAATATATGGTGTAAAAATAATGAATAAATTTTTTAGATAATTGTACCATGATCCATGTATAAGTATGGGAACCATGAAAACATACATCAATAATGGACCTGTTTCCCCCTGAATTCCTATTATAGGGAAAAATTATTGATAAAACGATAATTTAAAATTATAAAATGGATGGTAAAAAGAAATTAATTCATGAATATGGATATATATTTTTTCTATAATAAATAAATATTTTTTAAAAATGTTATTTTAATATATATGAAATTGTAAAATAAATAATTTAATGAATTTTTCTTCTCAGTTTTATTTCGATGTGACATATGTTATATTTAGAATTTGTTCTCATTTATGGTGTATATAATGTAATAAACCAAAGATTCATTAATTTATATTTCTATTGATATAATTAAATGTTTATTATGTTTAAATAAAATGTTACCTTCATAAGTATTATGTTTCTGGATTTTAAAATACCATTATGAATTGTGATCGTTGCTAATATAGTCGTTGAATAGTGATCACATCATTAATATAAATATAGGGATTTAACAAATCCAATTTACTCAAACAAAGGAAGTGCTGGAATCATCAAGTAGACTATCCCCGTACGAATCCCATTTTTTAGAGCATGGAAAGGAGGTGGTGTCATTAAGCTTCACTATTGACCAAGAACAACCCAAGCTTGAACATATTAAGCTTGAGCGGAACCAACTACAGGAGAAGTGGAATTTAATAGAGATTACCACCCGCAGCGATATTATCTAAGCCACCCCATGATTCAGTCACCAATGCACACCTTACCCTTCAGTCTTGTGAGGGTGTTATAAGGGGTTATGTAACAAGTCCTTGGCACTATGACTACGTACATTATTTTTTTATAAATAACGTCCATTCATTTTGTTATTGTTACATTTTAAATAATTTTTAAAGCACAAATAGTATTTTTAGTTAATATTAAACTAATAAATATATTTTTATGGATTAATGGATTTTTTAATTAAATAATATTTTTAAAAAATATTCTTATAATTAAATTACTTTTTATTAAATATAAATTATCCTATAATTTTATGAATGCAATTGTAAATTTTATTAAAGTTTGAAAGCTATTTTTGTCAAAACTCATGAATTTTTAGTAAATGTTGGATTTTATTTCTAAAGTAAAACATAAATTATTTATATAATTATTTAGATAAAATGAATATTATTTTTGGAATCAGGACCTCAAAATTATCCAATGGTGAATTTTTCATAATTTTCAGAGATAGTCGAATTTATCGGTAAAAATTAAATACCGTTAAAATATATAAAGTGTTTTATGACATCATAATGAACCAATAAAGATGTAATAAAAAAATATAAACATTTTTTTCGTCCAATATATGTATTACCATTAAAATAATTTGATTTTGGGTTTGTATGATTTATTTTATAATGCTTTAGTGGACATTTCAAGGCTTATAAAACATTTTGTCTTTTTAAATTATTTTCCTTGAGAGTGTGACTCATCTCAACATTAAAAACCCTATTATTTTAAGAATATAGGCCATTTAACTTATAAATTAGTGTTTTCCCCTACCCTTTGGATAATACCATGGGTAAAAACCATGAGATGGTTTTTGGTTTTTATTAGTTTAATGTGAGGTGTCCCAAACCTAATTAATGAATAATTCCCTCTCCTTTAATATATAAACCCACCCAATCTCCCTCTTCCTCTTCACTCAAAGCCTTTGTATTTATACCAACACCTTCGATACTCTCTCTATAATACTACCAAGGTTCCCCAATGACCAAATAATCCTCTCTCAATCCTCTCCCAAGCCTTTGGGATCACACTTCCAAGCAAGGGATTTCTTCCTTTCTCATATTTATCCAATTTCCATTAAGTTGTAATTCTATTTAGTTTTAAATTAAAAATGTTTGGTTATGATTTCATACCTACCCCATACATACCTTTTTATTTTTGGATGATTGGAGACCCCTTTCTCTATCATTAATGCCTCCCATGTACACCTGTTACCATGCCAAAATTCCGTGAGGGGTTTCTCTCTCCTCTTTTACATCCAAGTAATTGTTTTGAATTATGCATCTAGATTCCATTAATTTTGTTGGTACATGTATCTATATGACCCCCTTACAGTCCATTTCATGTAAATATGATGAAACACCCCATTTCTCTCTCATCAACAATTTTTTATGAGTTATTATTTCGCACTGTTATGCTGTCGAAATTGCACAACGATTTTCGAAGCCAGTGTCATTGTGTAGTGAATACCACGCCCATTTCTCTATCAATGGTATTCACATTTATGAAAATTTACTTATTTATTATAAAAATTTATGTATTTATACAACATTCCTTTATCGTGGAATAAATTATGATGATTGATTCCATGTTGTATGATCAGTGTGGCGCACTTATGCATGAAATGAAAAGTTTAATAAGGGTGTTCCTTTATAGCGATCCAATGCATTGCATAAAGTATAGTATCATGATAATTCATGTGAAATTGGTGTTTAATCATTATAATTCAAGTTCAATAAGGTTTTACTCATTCTTCATGTGCAATGAGGGTTTACTCATTCTCCATGTGCAATGATCCTTGGATCATGCTAATTCCATGTTATGTGTTGTTGCCACATTTCCATGTTTTGATTATCATGCTTCATCATGCCTTTATGTTCATGTTTCTCTTGTGATCCATTGATATACCTATTGTCTAACAAGTATTGTATTACTCATTTTATTAAATGTTTATTCCCTAAATGGGCTTTATAGCTCACCCTTTTATTATGCATGTTCTCAGGTTATCCAATGCATTGCTAAGTACGATGGAATGTAGTGGTTATGTAAAAGAAGTTTTCAATAAATATTTTGTGTGTTTTTGTTCTAAGATGTTATTTAATATTCCTAATCCCCAAATACACTAGACTTATCGATATTCTATGTTGTGTAAAGTAACAATTTAATGTAATAAATCAGGTTTAATTGTGTAATAAAAAACCATGGTTGTTATTATTGGTATTAGAGGGAGGTTTAGTTATTTTTTGGGATTAGGATTAAAAAACCCTAGTGAAGACATGGAGAAAAGAATAAGTATAATAAAAACATCCCTATGTATTGGTGAGTATTGAGTAAGTTGTTAACTATGCAAATATATCCATTTCTGGATACAAGAAGGCAGAGGCATCTATGGAACAAATGTATCCTAGGGGTAATACCAGAAAACACCACTTTGAGCTAGACATGAACCAGAAATGGTGCATGACAACGGGCCATACCGCACTCTTGGTTATGACAATCCTGGGGGATATGTTTTGGTAAATTCATAAGCTTAGTATGAACTCTTATTAAGGGAATGAAAAAAATGCCCATAAGAATATATGATAGAAAGTAGATCATGTATATCATAGATTAAAGCCAATGTATTCATAAGTTAAGGAAATAAAATTTATTTATAAGTCATCAGTTTTCTCCATGGATTAACCTTTATGCCTTACCCTAACTTTCCTTCTATTCCAAACAATGTTCGATAATAGGGGGACTCAGGCAAACAACCGATGTGAAGATCAATTTGATGACTGTGATAATGAGATGCTGAATCCGATGGGAGCAGGAACCGTGAACTTTTTCACTCTTCTTTCTTAGTTAACTCATGCTTTGAATAGAAAGATGGTTCAATAGGAACATTCAACCCCCCCCCCCAATAATGAACAAGTCACTATCGAGATCTTCATGAGACAAAGGCCTCCTACTTTTAATGGATCATTTGATCCCTTAATCACCGAACAATGGATCAAATCCATTGAAAAGATCTTCTCCATCCTTCAATGTTCTAAATAAGAGAAGGTTCTCCTGGATGCTTATCATATCACTACTACAAAAACTGGCTGCTGCGCCTCTAGGTACGGGCGACCGCCATTGGCGGTCGCTAATACGGAAATAAATGGGCGGGATTTTTCCCGCCCCATCGTTTCTCTCTTCCTCATTGCCGCGATGGTGCCCCGCTGTCGCGCCCCGCCGTTGCGGCCCGCCGTCGCGCCCCGCCGTTGCGGCCCGCCGTCGCGCCCCGCCGTCGCGGCCCTCCGTCGCGCCCCGCCGTCGCGCTACCTCCCTCGGTCACCGCCATCCAGTCACCCCTCCCTCACATGCCATCGCCCTACCCCTCCGGCCACCCCTCCTTCACATGCCGTCACACCCGCCCCTCCCTCCGCCGCCGTAGATCCACCATGGCCGACCACTCAAGGTCTCCGGTTCCGCCTCGTGCCCCCGCGCGTCCGTGTCGCACCCACACTATCCCGCAGACATGAAACGTGATTTTTTTAAAAGGACCTTTAGTGGCCGCCATTGGCGGTCGCTATTGGTTTTTACCGACGGAGCAATTGCGACCGCCAAAAGCGGTCGCAAGGCGGTCGCTAAAAACCTTTAGCGACCGCTTTTGGCGGTCGCTATTGGTGCTTAATCTAGTAGTGTATGGAGGGTGAATCTAATCAATGGTGGACGTTGATAAAAAATATGAAGCATGAGGAGGAGATCATGTCATTGGAATGGATGGATTTCAATATGATGTTTTTTGATAAATATTTTCTGTGCACCCTCCTACTTAAGATGGAATGGGACTTCATTTCCCTCAAGAAAAAAGATGACAAATCTATCAGAGCGTACAAGGAAAAATTCACAAGGCTTGGACGTTACACCTCCATCATTTTTATTACCCCTGAATGTAAGGTTGACCGCTTCTTTGATGGGATGAAACCTAGCCTACGGAAAGCATTGACAGTCCATGACATCGAATGCTATGAGGAAATTGTCTGATGTACCCTCAAGGTTGAATTGGAGATCAGAGAATCTCAAGGGTATCATTGGGATAAGAAGCTTATGGTGGAACTCAATTCTAGCTATCTGATTGATAAATCCAGTGGATCTAAGAAGATCCAGCACCCCACATAGAAAATGTGTGGAAAAAGCTACCCATAAATTGCCTGAAGGGGGTGAAGAAATGATTTAAGTGTGGAAGAGAAGGGCACCTAGTTTTTTAATGCCAACAAGAAAAACCCACAGCTACAAAAGAAGAGAGGAACACTCCATTCGAACATAAACACATTTTTTATTTCTATAACTGCAATGAACTAGGGCATCTTTCAAATTAGTTCCCTAAGCCTATGGTTTTCGGAGGCAACCAAAAACCTCCAAGGTATCAAGGGAGAGCTTTTGCCATCACTACTACCAAAGTGAACCCCGACAATGAAGCAGTGACATGTAAGCTAGTTATTCAATCAAGTATAGTGAACGTAATTTTTTATTTATGTTTTGCGCATTCTTTTATAACTCAAAAATTAAGTATAAAAATTGTAGCACCACAACAAATCATGGAATTAAAGATGTCAGTGATTACAAAAAAAGGTGAAATCCTTGCATTCCATGAATATTACTACTCCCATGTCATAATCTGTTGATTTAATTTCCTGGAGATCCTCATCATACTCCCTTTGGTGTAATTTGATTCAATTCATGGCATGAATTGTCTTTCCTTATATAGAGCAAACATAAATTGCTGTGAAAGGGAAATTACTCTCCATGAAGAGAATGGACCCCTAATTCTATACATGTGCAATGAGAAAGATGAATCTTCTTTAGATCCATCATCTTAAGCATTGATATTACTACCCTATGAGCTCTCTTATCTGGCTGAGATGATTGAATCTAATGAGGAAACCATCTTTGAAGACATGCCTATTGTGTGATAATTCGCTAAAGTGTTTCTCGATAAATTTCCTGGTCTTCCTCCTAGAAGAGGTGATGAATTATTAATTTATCTTATACCTAGGGCATTGCCAATATCCAAGACTCCATATATAATGGATTTTTTGGTGCCTGAGGAGACAAAGAAACAACTACAGGAGAGTCTGGATAAAGGGTTTATATGCCCAAGTGCTTCACCCTGGGGTGCACCAGTCCACTTCTTCCAGAAAAAAGATGGGTCAATGTGCCTTTGCATCGATTCTCGTGAGCTTAACAAAATCATGATAAAGAACAAGTATCCTCTCCCACAAATGGATGAATTGTTCTATCATCTATTTGGAGAACAATACTTATCCAATGTGGATTTGTGGTTGGGATATTATCAAGTAAGGGAGAAGAGGGAAGATATTCCAATGAATTCTTTTAGTACAATATATGGGAACGATGAATTCATAGTAATGACTTTCAGACTCACTAATTCTCTAGTAATATTAATGGAATTGATGAATAGAGTCTTTAGGGAATACCTGGAAAAAAGTTTTTTAGTCTTTATAGATGATTTTCTGATATACTCCAAAACCTTGGAGGATCATGAAGAGCAACTAAAAACTCTACTAGAGACCTTGCGAAAGGAGAATCTCTATGAAAAGTACAACAAGTGTGAGTTTTGGTTGAAGGAGGTCTCATTATAGGACCATTTCATCACATCCAATGGGATATCTGTGGATCCCTCCAAAATAAATGAAATTGAGGGGTGGACAAGGCCAACATTGGTAAAGAATATCCATAGCTTCAGGGGGTTAGATGTATTCTATCGACAATTGGTGAGAAATTTCTCACGATTGTCTAACCCTATTACCATGATAACTCAGAAGGGAGTAATGTTTTCTTGGAGTGATGACTGTGAGGAAATCTTCAAGGAGTTAAAAGGGAGGTTTATCACTGTTCATGTTCTCACATTATCCACAAGTGGATAACTTGTTGTGGTATTCAGTGATGCTTTGAAGAAAGGCATGGGAGGTGTGTTGATGAAAAATAACAATGTCATTGCCTATGCTTCAAGGCAATTGATTTTTAATGAGTAGAATTATCCAAAAAATTATTTTCAGTTAGCGGCGGTGATCTTCACTTTAAAAATTTGGTGGTGTTATCTCTTTGGGGAGATGTAGGAAATATGTACGGACCATAAAAGCCTCAAGTATATATTCACATAGAAAGAGTTGAACATGCACAAACAAATATGGTTTGAGCAGATCAAAGACTATGACTTCTCAATCCATTACCACCCTAGGAAAGTGAATAAGGTGGTTAATTATCTAAGTAGAAAGGACTCGATGATTATATCATTGATGATAATTGAGAAGGATCCAATCGTCTTAGAGTTGATGAATACGGTCATGGGAATCATAAAGAAGGGAACATCATGAATCCTTTCACTAATGATTTCTCAACCATCTCTTTTGGAGTGGTTAAATGATGATCAAAAGGATGATGTTGGAATTCAGAAGAAACTGGAAGCTATCAGAAAAGGAAAATCCTAGGTGATCAATGTTAATGAAGAAGAAATTGTGAGATTTGGGAAAAGAATATGTGTTCCATCAAATCCAGAGTTGAAGAAGGAACTTTTGGATAAAGAAAATAGTTAAAATTTCTCTATTCATTCAGGAACCACAAAGATGTATCGAGATCTCCGAGGGAATTATTGGTTGGATAATATGAAGAAAGAGATTGCTGAGTATACATAAAAGTTCCTGGTGTGTTAGCAAGTGAAGGCAGAGAGGAAAAAGTCATACGGGACGATGCAACCATTGCAATGCCAACATGGAAATGGGATAACATCACAATGTATTTTTTCAACTGACTTCTGAATCTATCAAAAGGAAAAAATGAAATATGGGTTGTTGTGGATCATCTTACAAAGTCAGCACACATTATTGAAATTCAGGAGGATTTCTCATTAGATCAACTAACACTGATATATATCAGGGAAGTGGTAAGGCTACATAGAGTACCACTATCTATTGTACCCGATCGAGATCAAAGAGTCACCTCTATGTTTTGGAAGAGTCGTCAACATGCTCTGGATACTGAACTGAACTTCAGTATGGCCTATTAACATCAAAATGATGGCCAATATGAGGAAACTATTACGACATTGGAGGATATGTCAAGATCATGTTCTATGGACTTCAAATGAGGGTGGGACCTACATCTTCCACTGGTTTAATTCTCATAAAATTACAATTTCGACTGGAGAATCGGAATGGAACCTTATGAATCCCTTTATGGGAAGAGGTGCAGAACACCGACAAGTTGGGATGAAGTTAGTGAATGTAAGCTGCTAGGATGAGAAATGGTTGAGGAAATGGTGGAGAAGTTGAAAACCATTCAGCAACATATCAAGGAATCCCAGAGTCAACAGAAGAATTATGTTGATAACCTTCAACGATACCTTGAGTTTAATGTTGGAGACATGGTATTTCTATGCATATCTCCATGGTAGAAGGTCATCGTGTTTTTAATGAAAGGGATTTTAAGTCCTAGATACATCGACCCTTTTGAGATTCCTGATCGTGTTGTGGTTGTGGCCTATCTAATATTACTTCGACCTACCATGGACAAAGTACATGATGTCTTTCATGTATCCCTCTTAATGAAGTACAAAATAGACCCTTCACGTGTACTCTCTTTAGAGGTAGTATAGCTAGAGGATTATCTTTCTTACGAGGATCAACTAGTGAAGATCATAGATCGTAGAGAAAAATTTATATGAAATAATTAAATTCCCCACATAATGGTTTTGTGGAAAACCAAAATTTTGATGAAGCAACGTGGGAATCAGAGGAAGTGATGAAGCGGAGTTACCCGCATTTGTTTTAGATCAAGAAAAGGAAATTTCTAGGGAGAAATTTCTTAACGGGGGAAGATTGTAATGACCCAAACTATCATTAATGGGAATTTCTCTAAATATAATTAAATGTTTATTATGGTTATATAAAATTTTAACTTCACTGGTTTTATGTTTCTAGATTTTAAAATATGGTTATGAATTGTGATCGTTGCAAATATAGTCATTGAATAGTGATCTCAATATTATTATAAATATAAGGCTTTAACATATTCAATTTACTCAGAAAAAGGAACTGATGACCAGATACATTAGACTTGGCCAATACAAAGCCAATTTTTCCGAGCTCGGAAAGGAGGTGGAATCATTAGGATACATTCTTGACCAAGACCAAGCTGAGCTTGAACACGTTATGCTTGAGAAGAACTGACTATGGGAGAAGTACAAGTGAATATAGATTACCACTCGAGCGATGTTATTTATGCCACCCCAAGAGTTTACCTCCATCGCACACCTTACCCTTCAGTATTATGTGGGTTTTATAAGGGGTTATGTAACAAGTCCCTATCACTATGACTGTGTACATTATTTTTGTATAAATAATGTGCATTCATTTTATTATTGTTACTTTGTCAGTAGTTTTTAAAGCACAAATAGTATTTTTAGTTAATATTCAACTAAGAAATATATTTTGCTGAATTAATGGGTTTTTAAATTAAATAATATTTAAATAAATTATTATTATAATTAAATAATTTTTTATTAAATATAAATGATCGTATAATTTTATTAATGAATTTTAATTTTTATTATGGTCTGAAAGATGTTTTTATCAAAACCCATGATTTTTTAGTAATTGTCAGTTTTTATTTTAAAAGTAGAAATTCTCATATTTATAAAATTATTTAGATAAAATTAATATTATTTTGTGAATCAGGATGTCGAAATTATCCAATGGTGAATTTTTCATATTTTTCTGAGACAGTCTAATTTTTTGGTAAAAAATAAATACCGTTTAAATATATAATGTGTTTTTTGAAATCATAATGAACCAATAGTGATGTAATAAAATAATAGAAATATTATTTTCGGCCAATATATATTTTAACATTAAAATAATGTGATTTTGGGTTTGTTTCATTTATTTTACAATGATTTAGTGGACCCTTCAAGGATTATAAAACATTCTATCTTTTTAAATTGCTTTCCTTGAGAGTGTGACTCACCTCCACATAAGAAACCTTATTATTTTAAGATGTTAGGAAATTGGATATATAAAATATTGTTTTCCAATACCCTTTTTCAAAAAACCATGGGCAAAAACCTTGAGCTGGTTTGTGGTTTTGATTAGTTTAATGTGAGGTTCCCAAACCTAAATAATAAAGAATTACCTCTCATTTTCTATATAATCCCAACCAAGATCACACTACCTCTTCACTAAAAGCCTTTAGAGTTAAACCTACCCCTGAAATCCACTCTCTATAATCCTTAAAAGGTTCCCCAAGCTCCAAGGAAGCCTCTCTCAAGCCTCTTCCAACCTTTGGGATCACACATCCAAGTAATGGATTTCTTCCTTTCTAATTTTTGTCCAATTTTTTTTAGGTTGTTATGACCTTTTTTTTCAATTAAAAATTTTGGGTTATGATTTTGATCCTCTTCCATATTTCACTATTTATGTTTGGATGATGGTAGGCCCATTTATCTCTCATTAATCCCTCCCATGTACACCCATTACCATGCCGAAATTCTGTGAGGGATTTCTCTCTCCTCTTATACATCATAGTAAATCTATTGAATTATGCATTTAAATTCCATTATGTTTGTCGGGACATCTATCTATACGAAAAATTTATTATCCATTTTATGTAAATATAATGAGACACCCCTTTATCTCTCATCAACTATTTTTTATGAGTTCTTATTTCACGTCGTTATATTGCTGAAATTGCACTATGATTTTCTAATCCAATGTCATTGTGTAGTAAATACCATTCACATTTCTCTATCAAGGGTATTCAACATTATGAAAATTTACTTATTTATTATGAATCTTTATTTATGTATTTCATATCCCGTTAACATGGAATAAATGGTGATGATTGATTCCATGTTGTATGATCCATGTGGCACACTTATGCATGAAATGAAATGTTTATGAAGGGTGCACCCTGATAGAGCTCTAATACATTGGGTAAAGTATAGTATCATGATAAATCATGTGCAATGGGTGTTAAATCATGATAATTCATGTGCAACGAGGTTTTATTCATGCTTCTTGTATAATGAGGGTTTACTCATGCTCTATGTGTAATGAGCCTTGGCTCATGCTAATTCAATGTTAAGTGTTGTTGCCACATTTCCATGTTATTATTATCATGCTTTATCATGCCTTTATGTTCATATTTCTCTTGTGTTTCCTTGATATGCCTATTTTCTATCATGTATTGTATTCCTCGTGTTATTAAATGTTTATACCCTTACTGGGATTTATAGATCACCCTTTTCTTATGCATGTCCTCAGGTTATCCCATGCAATGCTAAGTACGTGGGAATATAGTGGTCATGTAAATGACATTTTCAATAAAGATGTTTTGTTTTTTATCTTATAAGATATTATGTAATGTTCCTAATCCCCAAAGATACAATGCCTCTCGATCTTATATGTTATATCAGGTGAAGATTTTATGTAATAAATCAGGTTTAGTGTGTAATAAAAAGCAGGTTTTTATATATACTACCAATAAATGTATTTTATGATGATATAAATAAAAACAATTGATTTAAAATACCATATGATATTTTCTATTTAATGTGATTTATTTAGATATTACTAACTTGGTAAGTTTTATTCATCTCAAATTGTCTTCTTTGATACATAAGTTATGTTTTTGACCTTCTTTGTTTATATACATCTTTTTGGGCATGTTATTACATTTAAATAAATATTTTCATGGTATTTAAATTCTTATTTGAGTTTATTCTTATCACACTGACCTTGGATACTCCGTTATTTTATAATTTTCATACACTTAGATTTTTTTTTGAGGTTCTCCTTGTGTTTTCAACAAAAGACATTGTCTTTTGGTGGTTTTTATTTTATTCTAAACCAATTCAAGGTTTCTATGAGTTTTGTTGTTATAAAATTGCTTGTTTGGAAGTTTTTGACAACCACAATGTCACTATATAATTTTAAATCTTTCAAGGATCCATTGGTCGGCTTCCCTAGTGTCTAGGGTGTCATATGAGGGTTTTTGGATGAAAAAATTGGTCACACAGTTTGAGTAAAATTTTCCCAAATTTTGAAACATAAACCTGCAATGTTTAAGAAGTTTTCTTGTAGCCTTCACACTGGTTTGCACATAGTTTACAAAATCGTGCAACCCATTAGGGTCTTACCAAAGTTTAACCTAAAAAATAATATTTGGGTGATTCCACCTCCCATTTGAATCCATATCCATTGGATATCGACAAGAAGGATCCACCGATTCTCCATCACTAATTTTCACTTTTTTTGATGATTTATCATCAATGGTTAGTGATTCTTCATGGATTATTCATCAAACCCTTCCCTTTAATCTCCTCATATCACCCCTCTCTCTATTTTTTAGTTTTATATGGGATTACCTACTATCCAAAAAAACTAATATATAGGTTTTTTGTATTATTTGAATTAATTTATGTTTATGGTGTTTAAATCATCCATGAGTCTTGTTTCTCCCATTTTTTGATATTCTATTCCATTCACACACTGGAATGGTGGGTGTTTCCCTGTTCCTCTATTCCAATTAATTTTATTGGATGCATTACGCAATTGTTAAATTTATAAACATTATAAAAACCTATATGGAACTCCTATTATGATTTGTATGAATCATTTATGTCAGTAGATTTTTTTAAAAATTGAATTTTACATGATTCTTAGTTTTCACTCATCTGTATTTGTCCCTAAAGATTTATATAAAATAGAAAATGAATTTTATGATGATATTTTATGGTTGAGAGGGGGTTTTCCCATTGATTTTTTTTACATTGTTTTATATCATGTATCAGGTTTTACATTTGGTAGAAATGGTGTATTCTTTTGGAGTGGTTTTGAACTTTTTTTAAAAGTGATCTATTAGTTTTTGAACTTGTGTTGTATTTTAAAAATGTGTAAAATGGAATCATTTTGGATAAAATAAAACTAGGGTTTTATGAAGTTATTTTCAAATGGTTTGATTGGTTTTAGAGTGTTCCATTGGATTAAGTAGAATCCATGGGTCCACTATGTGTACACATGGAATGGCAATCAAGGAAATATGGAACTCTAGAGCTAGTCCACCTCATGAGGTCCTATTCTCTCCTTTCTCCCATTTTTTCTAAAATTACTTCCTGTTTTTTGAAATGGGGGAATTTGTACTTCTTCTGATTTAAATGTGATTCCAAATCTATTCCCCATATTTTGTCCCATATGACCTAGAATCATGTATGGGTGATTGGTTGTAAAAGAGAATTCCCATTTGGTGTTTGAGGTGTGTGTTAGTGAATGTTGGAAGCTATGGAACATTTGGAATATTGAGAATGTATTATGGCTTTTTATACCCAATTTGTAACTTCCATATGTTTTTTTGTTTTAACTTGGATTTAAAATGAACTTGGGCACCCCTTTTTGGTTATTTCTAGGTCTAAAGGCCAATTTGGACACTTTAGTATAAATATGATGAATAATGTTGTTTTGGAAATGGGTTTTAAATATATTTGGTAAATGTAAGAATTTATTTAATATAAATTCATTTTTCACATTTTGAAATGGCTATTTGAAAAACCCTTATTGATTTAGGTCTCATTCCTATTTGGTTAATCATGAGACGGGGGGTCCTCTATATAAAAACTACATCATAGGGTAATTATTTTAAGGCAAGGGACTAACCTTGAGGTGGTCATGGTGCTGTCGAATTTTGTAGTGTGTTTGGTTATATATGTGTAATGTTATTTAAATTTTATGGCACAACCACTTGTGAAACATAACATAGGAACCTAGAAAAGAAAATAGGTTTACTCAGAATATTTTTTTGCACTAGTCAGGGTTATTTAACTTTATAAGGGCCCAAGAAGCTGGATACGTTGGATTATTACTATGTTATCGGACCCCCAACCAGGCCAGGTTGTGTGAAGGTTCGGCTTTATGGTTTTATGATGTCATTGAGTAGGTCTTACCGTTAGGATGAGTCACATGTACAATATGTTCTAGTTCTCCTATTGGTTACTAAATTTTCCCATGTTTTCCAATTACGAGTACTATTAGTATCATTTCCCTTATTGTGTGGAATCATACCCTTGTACGTGGTTTTTGTGTTTGTTTGAAAAATTGATTGTCTGTTGCTTTTTCAGAATAACATTGATGTAAATATTTGAAAAAGTTGTTTTACGTCACTTTTTTCCTTGTCATTCCATATTTTATAATATATGGGTGATGGATTTTGATTGTTGGTTCTAAAAAAGAAAATTGTATATGAAAACCCCATATTAAGAAATTTAGTTCAAACTTGTATTATTGGTTTGTCATGGTAAAATAAGATACATGGAATCCTTGGTGGATTCCTACTAAGTTTTTTTTGGCTCACACCATACTTGTAACTTTCAGTGTCGGTAGATCTGATAGGTTTTTTATGTTCTATTCTAGTTCAAGTTTTATAGTATGAGACATCTCTTGGAGCTATTGGGTCTTGAGTTTGGAGGTGACCAAGAGGATACATAGATATATGGTCGGTGCAATACGGCTTGTTTTAGCTTTTAGTTTGTTTGGATCAACTTTATTATGTAACTGAATATATTAATATTTATTGTACGAGATTAAGTTTATTTATATACTCTTGTTTGTTTTTTTGGGCCTAAATCATTCCCACAATTATGTTTGGATTCCCCAAACTACTTTATAGCCTCTGGGGATTGTGAAAGCCCTTCGGGCCATGCCACTAACTAGATCAGGTGACCGGTTTAGGATCGACCCTAGTTGGTTCATGACAAAATTTTATCAGAGGAGGTTCTTGATATCCGATTTTCCTAGTTTAAGGGGATTATGACTGTTGGGACTTAGGAGGTAGGTGCGAGAAGATCTTCATGAACCCTTTCTTGTTCTCAACATTGTGTTTCTTTGGTTATTTTGTGTTTTTTGTCTTTTGTTTTTTTCTAGATTGAGGAATGGAAATGGAGGTGAGCCGCTATCACATTGTGAAATCACATGGTGTAGTGACCCATGTGGAGTCTTAGTACATGGTTTATGTTTTTCTTAGTTGTTTATTCTAACATGGGGTGTGGATCACTACCACATCATCAGGATAATAATGAATAATAGTTCTGCATCCTAGAAGTTTGATGTAAGTAGTGATTTGTCTTGGTTTCTTTGGGTATAAGTGTGTTTTTAAAAAATTTAGTTTTAAATGAATACGTTTTTATTATAATGGATTTCAAATGGTAAAATGAGTTTTAAAATTGAAGGATTTTTGATTTTAAAGGTTGTTCATGTTGGTAATAGGAAAAGGAGTGGCATGGTGTGTTCCCTGGAACTGTCTATGGAAGGTCACATGTTTGTAGGGTATGTTTGGAATGTACATGCATGAAAATTTTCATGGATGATGTGGATGGTAATGGGTGGATACACTTTTAACTATTCATAGGATGACATAGGTGATTTTTGGAAATATAATAGTTCTGGAATTTTTTCCCTTGAGTACTGGATTCTGTCTTGTGAAAAGAGGCTTCTGAATTTGAAAATTTGCATTGGGATAAGGGAGTTTTGGAATTTAAGTGAAAAAAAGTGAACTTGACAAAGAATATTTGGGTTGTGTTAGTATTGTTTTCGCTTTTGGGCCAGTTTTCATGGCTCTAGGTTCCCTCTTCAATTTATTTTTATCTTGGTTCTAGTTTTTGTCTTGTGTTACTCATTTTTTTAGAGTACATCACCCATAAAGTTCCCCCAATGCTTCATATGAGTCATTACTAGGTTCCAGTTCCCTTCTAATGTATCATGTACATCATGGTGATAGTGGATTGTTAAAGGTAGTGGAGTGGTTTAGATAATTCAAATAGATTCTTCGGGTTATTGGGAACTCCCATGGTTGTTAATGATCATGCCACCTTGAGTTTTTTTGAGGGACAAGTTTTAGATGATTGGTGGTTGGATGTCTCATCATCATTTCAATTTTGTGAGTGGTTGATGGTGGTTGAATTTCGTGAAGGTGTAACCATCTAAATGAGTATGTATGCAAGAGTAACTTGTTTTCAAAATTCTATCCTCAATGACTTTGATATCTAGTTCCTCGGATATCTTTGTGGTGTTCCATTGGTATGGCCAGTTTGGGAATTCCAATTCATCTTGTCACATCCCTCTGATGTCTTTCCATTATGGAAGATATTCAGGTGAGCGAGTGAAATTATGTTAGGAGTGTCATTCGAGGAAGGAGTTATGACCAAGTGATACTTGTTCCTAACCGTGATCATGGACATTCTTCTACCATAAGATCCCCAACCTCTGGTATCGTGGTGAAAATTGCACACAGTAAGGAGTTTCCAAAGTTGTGAGGAACCCTATTCTAGGTCATGTTTTAATCTCTTGAATGGAAACATTTGATGTTTTCTTGTTGTTATCTCCCTGTAGGGGTAGGTTCATCATTTTAATGTAAAGGTGTGGGGGGATTTCACTATTCTGGTTTAAGTAGTTTTGACAGTTGGGAGGTAGTTTTTGAAATCCATTGTTTTCTTTATGGGATGATATGACCTTAGTTATTTACATTCTATTTTTGGTTTCTATGGTGCACATTCCAAGATGTTTGGTTGTTTTGTGATTATTGGATGATTTTCAGGTACACTATCTAGTTCAGAATTCTTTCCATGTGTTTGGTGATGTTGTTGATCACCATTTATTAAATGTTTTTCGGTTCCTGTTGGTGGTTCCCCTTCTTTCTACTTTCTAGTATCCTAGGATGTGTGGTTTTCTAGTTAACCATGTTTCTCTGTAGTATAATTCTTGTTTAAAACCTAGTTATAATGGTTGGGTAAGATTCCCAAGATCCCAGTTTTTTATGTTGTTTGTAGTGATCTCTTAGTTTAAATCCTTGTTGTTTTGTCAAATTCATATGGGAGATGTTGGGTAACTTTTGGTTAGGATTTCCCGCATTTCCCCCCTCAGGGGTGTTGTGTTGGGTTTTTTATATTTTCATGATAGTTCGGTTCTTATGGTCGGGAGAACCCTCTTGCATTCTCAATATATCTTTTGCACTGGTACCATCCAAAATTGGTAGGGTGTGACCTATGGAGAGTAAGGACCTCTGAAGATTCATAGTTTTCCTTCATTTTTTCTAGGCAATGACTCGAGTTCTGGTAAACTATCGGCTTGGTGACATTGTGGGTGAAGAAAGTGTATGGGTTGGGGAGAATTGTCACACCCTGACCTCATATACTACATTATTTTATCTTTTTTTTTTGTCTTGGAACTTTTGGTTGAGGTTGATCGTGAGTTTTAAACAAAAGTATTCATGTTTTGGTGGTTTTAATTTTCCTATAATCGTATTCATGGGTATTGTGAGTGTTATTTGGATAAAAAGTCTTGGTGGAGAGTTTGTGACACCCATGTTGTCACTATATTTCGTTTAAATCATTCAAGGATCACATGGCTTGATTCTCTGGTGTTTAGGAGGACATTTTATTGTATTTGAAAAATTTTCAAGTCACATGGGTTAAGAATAGTTTTTTCCAAATCTTGTTACTTAAACATGAAATGTTTCAGGAGTTTTCCAGTATCCTTCGCACAGTTGGTGCATGGTTTACAAAACCATGAAAAAAGGTATATCCTATTACAGAAATAATAAATTTTAACCAGAATATCTTATTTGGGTGATTCCTCCTCCCATTGGAATCTCTATCCATTCGTTGTCGACCAGATGAACCCCCCTACATTATCCATTAATCTTGGCTACTTTTTGAGAAATTTCTTAGAAAAGGATAGTTATTCATCATTGTTGCTTCACCAAATGATTCCTTGTCCTTTTCTCCTATATTATATCTCTCTATTTATTGTATTTCATTGGGGTTTCATCCCTTGGTCAAAATCTAATTTCTAGGGTTTATGTTTTCTTTGAAGTTTTTTATATCTAGTTTATGTGGATAATCTGTGAGTCTCGATTCTCCATTCCCTTGATGTTTTATTCCATTTACACATCGGCAAGGTAATTATTTCATGTTCTTCCTTTCCAATGCATTACTTTTGATGCTTGATGCCTTTTTTAAAATATTAACCTTCCTACACACCTATATGATACTCCAATTATGCTTTTTGAGATGATTTAATGTTTTTTGTATTTTTTTAAGAATATAATATGCCAAGTTTCTTGGTTTATGCCCATCTGTATTTGTGCCTATGGTGTTTGATAAAATTTCAATTGAATTTTTAGGATGAAATTGGATGGTTCAGTGAGAATTTCCACATTTAAGTGTTTTTAAATGGATTTAGATCATGTCTTGAATTTGATATATGTGAAACATGGTGTTTTTTATAGTGGATTAGAACACTTTTTGAAAATTGAGATCCTTTTTGGTAAACTTGTTTTTTATTTTATAAATTAGTAAAATTGATGAATTTGGGATGAAAGAAAACTATGGTTTTATAAGAATGTTTTTTGAATGTTTTTATTAGTTTTAGAGTGTTCAATCGGATATTGTAACATCCATGGGTGCACTAGGTAAACACATGGATGCGCAATCAAGTGAATATGGAACTCTAGATCTAGTTCCCTTCAAGTGTATCTCTTCTTCCCTTTCTCCAATTTTTCCTAAAATAGTTTCTGGTTTTCCAAAATGGGTGGTGTTGTACTTAATGTTTTTTATGAGGGATTCCAAATGATTTCTTCATGGTTGGGACTAGATGGACATAAAACATGCTTCAACGAGTGGTTTAAAAAGCTACGTTATATTTGGGTTTGAGGTGTGTGTGGGTGATTATTGTAAGCTATGTCCTATTTAGAATTTTTTGAAAGAGAGTTGTCTTCCAGTGTTGCTAAATCCTGTTTGAAACTTTTGTTTCTTTTGTGTGTTTTAATATGGATTTAAAATGAACATGGGCACCCATTTTTGACGAATTCTTGGTCTAAAGGCATGTTTGAAAAAACTAGTATAAATATGGTGTTTTATGTTGGTTGGGAAATGATTTATAACTTTTTTTAAAATGGTAGACTTCTGCGAAGATAATAGCCTGGTTGGCATTTTGAAATCGCTATTGGGAAAACCCTTCTTGAGGTAAGTATCTTTCTTAGTTTTTTAATAGTTTGATAAGAGGGTCCTTAGTATGGGACTTAATTTATATGTTAATTATTTTTAATCAATGGACAAACCATGATGTGGTCGGGGTAATGTCATATTGTGTGGTGTTTTTGGTTATATATGTGGCATGTTGTTTCAATTTTATAGAACACCCCCTTGTGAAACATAACATGGGAACCAATAATAGTAAAGAGGTTTTCTAAGAAATATTACTGCAAGAGTCTAGGTCATTATACTAGCTGGTGGCCCGTATCAGGTGGATATATGGTTTTATTGTTCTTGGATCGGGGGCCTCAACTAGTCCAGGTAGCATGATTGTCAATCTTTAGGGAATTATGATGTAATTGATAAGGGACTAACTTCACAATGTCTCACATGTATAATATATTATTATTACCCTCTGAGTTCCTAGGATTTCTTGCAATTTTTCATTATGAGCACTATTATTTCCATTTACCTTGTTCTATGGAATCACAACCTTGCACTTGTTTTTTGTGTTTGTTTGAAAATTTTTTAGTGTTTGGCTATTTCAAAATAATTATAATATAAATTTTTGAAAGAGTAGGTTGACGTCCCTTTTTCATTCTCATGACTTATTTTATATTATATGGTCAAGGGATTGTGATTGTTAGTTTAAAAAATGAAAAGTTTATGTGGAAACCCTATCTTTATAAATTTAGTTCAAACAAAAGTTACTACCTTTATTTTGTAAAGGAACACACATGGATTATTTGGTAGTTTCCTACTGAGCTTGTTGGGCTCAAACCATACTTTTAAATCTCAGTGTTGGTAAACCTAATCTATTTTATGTGTTCTATTCTAGTTCTGGTTTTCTGGACCAAGCCATCTCTTGGACCTATTGGGTCTTGTGGCTAGAGGTGACCAAGAGTTCACATGGAGATCTGGTCATGGCAGTTTAGATTGTTTTAGTTTCAAGATTGTTATGCTAAATTTTATTTTTAAAATGAATCTATTGAAAAGTATTTAATGAGATACAATTTATTTATCTGGTCCAGATTGTTCCTTTGGGCTAAAATCATTCCCATATGTATGTTTTGATGCCCGATACTAGTTTAAATCCCATGGGGATTGGGAATTTATTTTGGGCAATGCCGCAGATTGGCTCGGGTGACTGGTTCAGGGTACACCTAGGTCGGATTATGACAATTCATTCATTGGAATTAAAATTCAAATTTCAACAAAGTGGTAAGTGTTTTATCCTGCAATCTCACTATTTAGCGATACTATCTTTGATGCTGTTTATAATGAGGAGATATTATGATCTACCACTTAAGAAATTTATAAATATTATTATCCTCTGATTTTATCAATAAAATATATGGATTAATTTCATTTTCATATCATTATGTACCCAATGTACTGTAATAATTATTTTAAGGAAAACTTACTTAATTTTTATTTTTAGTCGAAAATTGTTTCACTTTCTCGAAAATTTATTCTAAAAATATTTAAGAGATTTTTTTATTCTTAATTTGATTTCTAAATTAATTTTTACCAATTTTACATTTTTATTAAATTATTTAAAATGAATCATCATTTCATTTTATGAATGAATTGATTTATTAATTTTTACAAAAATTGAACGAAATGATTTCATTTAAATTTAACAGAATAAAGGGAATTTCACACCATATGAATGATAAATACTATAAATATTTATTTATACATTAATAATAAAATTTTCAAGGAAAAATATTTTCACAATATTTTGTTCATATATATTTTTTGAAAAGTTATTTTCAAAGTGGAATTTTTATATTCCAAAATAATATTTAAATGGACTTCTAGTTGTATTTATACTTACCAAAGACATTAAACATTGGTTAACAAAGGATTAATAGGATATATGATCCTAGATTAAAATAGTTATTCTTTAAATTTATGGTATATTTTTATGATGACAATATTTTTATGAAACCTATTCCATTTCAATGGGTCATTATATGATGATGCGATGAAATTTTTATGTAACCTATTTCTTTTCCAATGGTCAAACTATAATAAAATATTTATGAAACCCATTTATTTCCATGGGGTATTATATGATTAATGTTTTATTATATTTTTTAACACACACACACACATAGATATGTGTGTGTGTGTTTATGATTTTCATTATGTGATAGGTGATCACTTAATTATATAGCCCTTCAATTCATTGTATAAAGATTGATATCTGAGGAGATAAAAATGAAATTATTAGGGGATGAACCTAGTTATGTAAGGCACTCTATCCATTATGTTATTCATGGTAGTTAACCATTACTACTATGATGATTTTTGGAGAGATCCCAATATTCTATAATACCCTTGGTAGTGAGCCTTTACAAAAGAAATAATTTTCTATTATTATGTGTATATCACAAATCTATGTATCAGACCAATTTTATTCTCTAATAGAACATTTTATTTGTCTTCTTAATGATTCATTTCATAATAACTACCATTATTTTTTCCATGACTCATGAATTTGAACTGTGAAAGGTTGTTTATGGTATTAAAATGTTAAGATCATGTTCTGATACACTTATGGTCCTATTATCCTTAATGGATCAGTGATATGTCTGTATTTATACTTACTGAGAATAATATATAACCCTTTCTTTTGTTTACCTCTCACGAGGTTGAGATGAAAGATTTTATGTGTTCTTAATATGGTTCTTATATATGAAGAATTTATTGGTAGATGAGGTGGATATTTTTGAAGTAATTGTTTTTCAATTTCAAATACATAATGTTATAGATTATCCAAATCCCTAAAACTATAAACCAAAATGTCCTTCAGGTATGTAAGTGAACCAATATTTCATTTTTATGTAGGATGTTTGGGATGGTTAAAACTATGTCACATGATATGGTATCAAATAAAAAGAAATTACATATTATATTTCTAGTATCAGATATAAGAGTGTGGTTTCAAAGCTATTACAATATTTATCAGAGAAATAATTTATAAGACTCGGGTGGTTATGATTTTTTATGTGATGTTAACTAAAGAGTTACAAATAATATCATGGGTTTATCTATTTTTGTATGATCATATGTTCAATGTCTTAGACACTGAATTTTTATTTTTAATTTATCTGACTTCCATGTGATTAATTATATTTTGGGAGATGTTTTATTGGGTAGTGGCATGCCCCTTAGGTTTTACCTGAATGACTATTTTTAAAGGTTGAAATTATAATTTGGGGATTTATACAGAATTGTATAGGATAACATTTAAGGATAAAATATTATTTAATGTTTAATATATTAATGTTATTTTTGAGGTTTTGAAAACATTTTAGGGAAGTCTTTATGAAATATATATTTTTTAAATGAAAATATATTATTTGGGTGGAAAACCAACACATAATCAAATCATATAGATCTTAAACCCACACCAGAAAGTAAAAAAGGGTGAAAACCTACCATTGGCTTATGTGATGTCAAGGATATTATAACATTTTTTTATTTACTAAAGATATTTGAAAGATAACATTTATTTTGGTTTTTTGAACATATTATTTATCATTTACATAACCATATGATTGAATAGTTATTTAATTTTTAATTTATTAATGTTACCACTATATATTGGGGAAACATTATATGATTATGATAAAATAAAATATTTTCTGATTTAAAGAATAATAGTTTATTTATCTTTTGGGAAGCAGATATGATTTAATGTTTTCATTTATAGTGACTGTTATCATTTATGGAAATTATTAACAAATCTTAAAGATTATATGATTATGTAATATACAATATTGTTATGAGTCTTCAAAGTGATCAATACTATTTGGAAAAAATGATTACTTTATTTTGGAATAATTTATGATAAATTCATTATAATCATTTTGTTTAAATCTTACATAAGAATATGGTAAAGTAAATTAAGGTAAGGTATTTATCAAATTATCTAAGTTGAACCTTTGGTATTATTGTTAATTATTTATCGATTAATGTTTTGTTTATACAAATAAAGGATTATTATTTCGAGGATTCATTTTATCTTATTCTATCTATTTTTATCATAATACCTAAAGTCATGATGAATATATTTTATACTTTTTTGGATTATGTGATCAATTATAAGTTAAATTTAGTTCTCCATTCATGAAAAAATAAAATTGAATACTCCTCATTTGTTATAAAAGTGTTATTTTTGGTGGAAATAGATTAAAGTATGAAATTAAACTTATTAAGTACGTATATTTACATAAATATTTATTCTATAAGTAAAATTAAGTCCCCAACTCTATGAAATGGATCTTAAAACATAATTTTATTCCTATAACATTCAATTGTGATAAATCAGTCTCCCCTCACACATTAAATATATTTGGTTTTTTAGTCATTAATATTATTTTATGGATGTTCTATATCACAATTTATTAGTCCATAGGATTCAAATTTCACTTAAATGTCCATATTATCAATTCCCACTAATTTATTTTCATCTACGACCCTAGTTGTGTGTTTTTTAGAAGATCTTTATATTTTCATTTACCTATTTTTAAGAGGTAGTTTTATTGAATTTTTTTGTTTGTGTTTCCACATATGGAATTTTTAAATATAAAATTCTTTTTGTGGAGAACATTTTAAAATTTGAAATATGAAATTTAATAAAGGGTGCATAATTTAAAACCATGATATTTTTAAAGAATAACATTATGTTCAATAGCTTGTATGACATGAAACTCCAATCTTAAACGAAACATAAAATATTATTAATAGAATATGACTATTATCAACTAGTTATTAAATTGGTGGGTATGAACTGGAATAACTAAATAATGATTTACATATGTATATTTTCTACTAATTAAAAATTTATTGATTAATTCGTCGTAAATAAGAACTCAGTTTATAGTAATGTAATTTAATTATTCAAAATTAAGATTACTTTGAAAATAATTTTTAATAATTTTTGTGGGAAAATGTAATAATGAATTTATTGAAATATGAGAAATTAATTTTATAAAATATAATTCATTATTTAAATCATCATATCAAAATTATGATAGGGTGATTATTGAGGATTTTTTTGCAATGATGGATTACTAGTGAATA
Source organism: Viscum album (assembly GCA_963277665.1). Classification (NCBI taxonomy): domain Eukaryota; kingdom Viridiplantae; phylum Streptophyta; class Magnoliopsida; order Santalales; family Viscaceae; genus Viscum; species Viscum album. Next base: position 1,046,383,911 of record OY728141.1, on the reverse strand, counting down.
GTGAAAATATTGATTTTTATAGAAAACTATATTTTTTATTCAATAATGTAAAATGAAAAATATTGTTGTAAAATGGATTAAAATTCAAAATAAATCTATTATAATACTAGTAATCCAATTATGTTATTTTGAAATTGGGAATGAAAATAATAATTAACTAAAATGCATTTTTCTGAAATGTGTTGTTTCTTGTGTTTTGCGGTTATTATAATTTAAATTCTACAATATACAGAAATTTAATCTTGAAAAATGGGTCTATTAATTTTTTATATTAAGGTAAAAATTTTGTTAATATTCCCCTTTTGATTTTTATGCATTATGAATAGTGAATTTGGTAAAAGTTATCACATCGATAAAGGGTAAATCTGGTCAATATAAGTTAAAACTAAATGTGAAATTCACCATTGATCATATTAATTTTTTAATTAATGTAACTCCAACCATACCATATTTTGATTAAAATTGAAATACTTATGGAACATTATCCCCTGAAAATGGCCTATATAATATTTAAATTGAGGAAATCTACAAAATTACACTCTCATTATTTTAAATATATCTGATGTTACCACATAGGGAAAAATGAATGTTTTGAACTAATAGTAATGGTTAAGTTTATATTATTGAAGTAATTCACATAAGAAAATGTAATTAATTTTTTTTATTTACCTTAACTACATACGTAACACCGACACGATATTTCTTCAATTAATAAAAAATTTTACAAAATGATTTTAAAAATATTAAACGTAATATAATATGAAAGTGTAATTGTTTTAAATGATTTTTATAAATTATATTTCATTATAGTGATATTTAATTGAATTATATTTTTATAAAATTATTTTATTTATTTATTTAGATTCAAATTACATAAATAGTGTCAAAATCACATTACTGACATTATATGAGATTATTATCTTAATAAATTATATAAATAAACTATAAAATATAAAATATGAAAAATATTATTATATTATATCTAAAAATAAATATCTAGAACGTTTATTATCAAATTTTCTCCTCATATAAAAAATTATATCCCATTATGTCTTGAAAAGACTTTGTTATAATCAAAGATAAAATATGTTACCAGATGAGTTCAACCAAAAAAATAATGGTTTAAAAACAACATAAACGTGTCCAAATATTATTTATTAATTGTATTTAAATCCTATAATACCTTATATTTGAATTTTAGTCCACTTTAAATCATTTTTCAAGATAATGAAATTATTATATTTTAGTATTTTATGAAATCCCCTGAGTGTTCCACCCCACAATTAGAAAAGGGAACCCCTACTTTAACTTTATTGAACCACTATAAGAATTATATATTAGAAGGTGACTTAAATGATTCCCTAAACATATAATAGATAATATTTTGATTCCAATATACTATCCCTTCCAGGATTAAGGTGTAGGCCAAACAGAGTTTCTCAAAGAATAGGTAATCATCTTACACTATATATTTCAATTTATTTCTTTTCCACAAGCTCAAAATCATAAAAAACAATACTTTTATAATAAAAAATTCATCTTCTAAATAATTAAATTTTATTATGATAATTTCTTAACCTATATCTGTATCATCTTTAATCAAATGGGAAACAAAACCATTATTTGTGTGTACGGTAGCCTATCACCTTACGAATTGATTTATTTATTTTTCATCTACACATTAGATAAAAGGTAATAAGGATATATTTTATGAATATAATTTATATATATTATATAAATTATATTACAATTTTTAATAATTGTTGAATTTTTTTATATTCTTTGTAAAATGGATACAACATTTATGCCTATGTATGGTCTACCGTCTCCATGAATGGTGTAATTAAATTTCCTATCTATAACATGTATTTATGATTGTGAATATGTATATCATGGATATATATGTTATTTTATCATGAATGAAATTATTTAGGTAGTTTAAACATGATCAATTTATCAGGACTAGATCCATAAAATTAAACCATGAATTGAAAACAGACCCGTTTTAACACAAATTCCCGTTTTAAGTAAAACTTATTAATAAAACGATCAATGAATATTATAAAAGGTATGGTAGAAAACATTATAAATGAATAATGTTTTAGAATTTATTTTTAATAAATTTATATTTATTATACCTGAGGTTTTAATGTATATTAAATATGGATAGACTTAAGGTATTGTATTTCCCGTCTCGCGTTTATTTTTTTGGGACAAATGTCATATTCACCACGAGTTTTATTTTTGGGGTACATATTTCCCACTAATATATTTTATGATTATTTTCATAAAAAATATTAGTATTTAAAAATCCATATATAATTTCCTCTTTCACCTGGTTTCGATTCATAGATTACCAAAGTTGTAAGGGTTTATCTTTACAAATTGCCTTTTTTATAATATTTCTTATATTTTGAAACTATATTATTTTATAAGGTATATATAAATCCCTTATTAAATTTATATCATTAATAAAATTATTTTTAGAATAATTATTGTTTCTTAACATTTTATTCTTTTATTAGACTCAAATACAAATTTTTCCAATGTTTTAATTATTTTATGATAAAATATCAATGTTTTAATGATTGAATATGATTATGTTTCTGATGGTCAAATATTATGATACACATATCAAGAAACCCATAAATTTTAATATATTCTAGTTGTTTCTTAAGAAAACAAATTCATTTAATTTTCATCTATTTATGTACACTAAAATCTTAATGAATATCATTATGAAGAACCATGTGCATTTCAATTTTCAGTTGAAAAAACATTCTCTATCATGGCCATGTTTTCTAAAAATGTTTTCAAAAATATTTGTAATATTATAAAATTAATATTTATGTCATTTTCCCCATGTTTTAATGTTTACACAATTTTTAAAAAGGTATCATCTTTAAATTTTCCAAAAGAGGTACTTTTTGACATTTAAAAAAATGTTATATGAATGTTTTCTTTTAAAATTATATGTATAAATGGAATATAGAACTATACAGACCTCTAAAAACTATAAATATTCCTTTATAAGTTCCCAGCAATATTTTTAATGAAATTAATTTTTACAATATTTTATTAATTTTTTTGATGGTTTATTTTCTATGTGGAATGTTTATTTTCATCCAAAATGATTTAAGGATCTTATAATTTAATATCTTTTCAACAAATATAATAACACTTGATTTCAATTTTGCTTTAAAGGGGATATTATTGAAGGGTACCATCCTTATTCTTTATCTAGATGCCGTATTATTATTATTACAACATTTTTATGAAACTCATCAGTTTTTCAAATGGTTTGGATATGATGAAATGATGGAATTTTAATTATTTTTATCTATGGGTTATGACATGATGAAATGTTGTTGAAAACCGTCCATTTTTATGGAATATGATACGATCAATATTCAATGATCTTATGGCACACATTTTTATGATTTTAATTTTTTGAAGGATGGGCCTGAAATAATACATCACTCCATTTCATTAGTTAAATATTGATAACTCATGAGATAAATAGGATTAGAATTGGGAGTGAACCCAGTTCATTAAGTGACATTGGAATATTTTATAATCTTGGGAGTGAACCATGCCATTTACAATGGTTTGTGGAGTGATCCAAATCCACTATGATAGTCTAGGAAGTGACCCTTGACTATTATGCAAATGATATTCTATGAATATTTTCATTCCAAAAGTCGAAGACTTATGCCGACTTTAAGATCTCAGAACCCATTTTATTTGGATTCTTTATGATACATGTCTTCTGAACTACTATGATTTGTTTCATGAATCAAGATTATGTATAATGATATGTATAGTTTGGTATTAAAATATAAATCTCATGTCATCATTCCCTTGTTCACATGTTATTATTAAGTGATCATTGAAATATGATTTGTTTACCCTTATTGAGAATCTAAGCTTACACCTTCATATGATTCATTTTTCCTATTTGATAAGAAATATTTGGAGTATGCCTATACAGGTTACTAGATGTGAAGAATTTATTTTCATATGGAGTGGATATTTATGAAAAATTTGTTTATATATCAAATATGACACGTAAGAATATTTCATAATTCCCTAAAACTCTAAAATAAATAGTTTTTTGAGAATATAAGTGATCCAAGGGTGATTGTTTTTTATCAATACCCCATTCATGAGATATCCTTCCATTTTTCAATAATTATATAATATTATAAAATAAATAATATATATATATATACCTTTTTAAAAACCACATAATGGACCAATTTAACAATTACAGCCTTTAACCCCTTAAGAAAAATTGATGTCCACTACAAAATAATTCATTAAAGCTTTAAATATCTATATAAATCATTTTTAATTAAATCCTCTATATAATTAAAAATTACTATCAGTATAAAAATATAAATACCCCCCTTAAACCCATAAAAAATGAAAATGTCATTCAATAATGTTATATACAAAAAAAAATGAATAGTGACATAGAAACCCTTAGTTTATATAGAACATGTGTAAACACAGTTATAAAATTATAAAAAATGAAAAATCACCCTACAAGAGAAATATTAACATTGAAATATTTTTCTTATATATATGTTCACTATCTAGATAAATAGATAAATACTAATTTTTTTCACTCCCATAATAGTTATCCCAACTTAATTACGTGTTGTTGTAAAAATTCAATGCTCCCACTACTCAATAATCCATGAATAGGAAATATTACTATCATTATATAAAATTTCTATCACCTTAAACCATTCTTCAATTATACTTTTATTATTATGGTAGTTAAAGTATTTGAATAAAATTTATGATCTATAATATATGAAACACCTCTCTTAATCAACACTATATCCAAATTTTTTAAATAGTTAATACTATCAGTGTGTGTGAGGATATCACTAATTCTATGAATATAATGCATCAAATTTTAAAATAAATTCAATGATTTTTAATTATAATGTACCAAATTAAAAAATAATCATTTCAATTATAAACCATTAATCCTATTTGAATGTTATATATTACATTAATAAAAATAAACATGATTCCATTATCATCAATTGAAAAGAAATTTTAGTAATTCTATTTCATGCCTATAATAAGCCATACATTTATAAAAGAAATTTAAAAATAATAGTTTTTTTATAAATTAATCACAAACAAAAATTATATCTTAAAAATGTGCATTACCTATAACAACATTTCCTGGTCACTGAGTTTAATCCAGACAACCATAAGACCCCATCACCACCTCACCAGTCACAAGTGGCTATTGACTCATGGTGTGTTTAAAAAACAATCGTTTGGTTTAATATGAAATATATATCAAGAAAATTAAAATAATTTAATTATTTTATGTATTAAAAGTCTATAAAAGGAATCATGGAATCATATCGTTAATCCAAACATATAAATAACATCTTTTGTAACATCATAATGGACTTTTTAAAAAATACACCCATTCAAATGATAATCTGCTTAATATTTGAATCAATACATCTTTTTACCATAAACAATAAGATAATATAAAGGTCATGTTATCATAATAATCCCTTGGTATGTCCTGTTATTTTCCTAATCCAATCCGAACACCACGTGTTAATGATTTAATCATAGGAGCCATCCCTATAGATGGAACCCATAAAAAATAATGTGTGTCCACTATGGTGATCGTAAAATATTAAAGTAAAAATCCATAATGGGAAACGAAAAATGGGTCCTCAATATAATTATTGAAATGTCTTCTTGTGTGTGTTTTCATGGAATAATGTTAAATAAATATCATTGAGAATGTATAAACTGAGGTCATGTGATCATGAAATAACCACGTTTCCATGATTCTAGAACATACCTAATGTTATCGATGCTAGATATGGGATTCATACTTCCCTAAAAAAATGTCCTATTCATACAGGAAGTGGCTTTATGAATTCATCGCAATATCCTGCCCGTTGTATAAGTTAGACCATCCCATCATGTTGGATAAATAACCATGGATATATATCATATCCATTGATCACATAATAATTTTTATAGTGAGGGAACTACAATAATCAACCCCCATGAGATCAAAACCAACATCCCCCTCAGATGTATGGTCCTATGGATATATTATTTAGTAATAAAAATTACCCTAGGTAGATGATTCATCAAATCCAACACATCATCACCTGGGTTACACGACTCATACCAACCTATCACACTTATCACAAGCCTATAGAGTTTACCCATTCAACCCTCCACCATTTCATCACATTCCAGATACTCTTGATATCCATCCGCATCCTTGACACCATCTCAACAAAAGGATATCACAACCCGTACTCATAGATTATCCCACAAAAATATGAGTGATACAAAAAAGATGAGGCATCTCCTATAGTTATCAGTTAAATGAAATGATCATACCTTTACAACATGCCGAAATTTCTAGGTATAGATCATTATTATTATATAATTCCCATATCCATGACTTAGATAGTTAATTATATCATTATGAAGCTACCCATACATACTGATACATCAACCAGACTCACAATAACGAAATTCGTGAACCTTCAGGCATGACATTAAATGAAACTGTATAAATTTATTGTACAATGATAATGAATTCCTACAAAAATCATTTGAGAGGTTAATAATGTATCCAAAAAATCCAAAAAATCCATAAAATCAGGGAAAAAACTCTCAAAATTTTGGAATTAACATGATAAAACAAGAAACAAAAAGATGAATGATAACAAAGGGAGTCAACATGGTTATACTTACACAATTGAAGCTAACTCATATAATAACACTATAAAAATGAATACATGATTATGTATCCATGGAAGTCAAAGAGGAATTATAATGGGATATCTAATTGAGTGAGGGTCAGAGGAGTTGTGAAGAATAGTTGAAAATGAGTTTTGAGGTTACATCATAAAAAACCCTAAAAAATAGATGGATTCCATTTACTCAATATTCATTTATTTGGTGCATAGTGTTCCATAATAAAAATAATAGAAAATTATTGATTGGTTAATGTGGAACAATGAGCATAAAATTCTATACTTTTTTCATTGATTATATTGTTCCATTGCACATGGTACATGATACAGTCCTACTGAAAAATTTAGTTGTGGTTCCATGGTTCCCTTATCTTATATGTTTTCGAGCTTTAACACTATACCAAGGCTTCCAAAATTATCCAAGAATATGTATTTAAAATCCCCAAAATAATCTCTAAATCATAACTCAAAATTTTAGAGATGTAGAAAAATTACCTTAAGGGACATTCATCATTTAAATAAATCACCACGGCTCCACATCCAAGGGATCTAGCCATCGAGATCATATGTCTAATAGTTATTCCTATGTCTCATCTTGAAATGATGGTTCTTATATATTAAAAAACAATATATACCCTATTCCCTCACAATACATTCTCATTATATTATATAATACTTATTAGGTGTTCCCTAAATGAAAATTGACATCGTGCTCAACATCATAACTATCAATCAAGTATGTCAGGCTTGGCTCATACATTTGGTTCCATGACACATCAAATAATTAATGAATTACAAGATGTCATGGAGTAATATCTATCTTATGGGATAATAATTTGATCTTATCCAAAATCTCAATCAAACTGAAAACTCCAATCAATATATTCCATTACATACTTAAACATTATTAACATAATAGTGGTGATAATATTAATAAAAACTAATCACTCAAACTGACTTATAAATTTCATCTTCTCTAGTCCTTATGCAATTGGTGCATCTTTTAATTACAAATCAACATCCTCTTAATAAATTACACACTGTTGGTGGCCTCCTACACCATTCATAGTCTAATGATCCCAGACTCAGGTTCATCTAGACCATACAAGGTATAGCAAAACGACTTCCAATTAAGAACCCATAATGATCTAGATAGAACCAATCATGAAATCTATTATTACAATAAAACTCTATACATTTGATATGTCCGTGAAATACTCCATAAATATACATTAATAAATTCCAAATCATATCCATGATTACATTGATTATACACTATAATTTCACATCTTTCTATTGGGGACATTTCTTAGTCAACTTTATCTAATAACACATTAAAGTTTAAAATACCTTTTAGAAAATGAATGTGAAATAAGTAAATTGATCTGAAAAATATTCCCATGAGTATATTTTAGAACAAAAATATATTCCACATATAATAATTACATATATCATATTGTTTTATAGATGGGAAATAATATGTGACCTTCATCAAATTGTTCACCATAACCTAAAAAATATAATAGAAACTTGGGGTACCTTATAGCCCAGTGATTAATCCCATAGTCACCTCATCCCATTTATACACAATCATTTAAAGGATTTTAAGTAAAATATTATGTCATTTATCTTCCTCCAATATCTTATATAAGTTTATTCAACAATTTACAAAACCGACAATATCCTTCCTCATTGTAGGACACTAGAACTATTGCATGATTTATTTTGTTCAATGATTATTATATAAACTGTCCAGATGCATTAGAGTGCTTCATCAACTTATCTATTATGGATGTTGGAAACCCAACTCTTTCATGAACACATGGCACCACATTCTCATCCCATGACCATCTAGGAACTGGGTTATCACCAATTATTTATTCCCATATTATGATGTCCAGATCCCGATGCCACATGATGATGCCCCAAACCAATTGGTCATATGACCTCAATCAATCATACCGATATTCCAGATGTATCTAACTAGTAATGAGGGTATAATATAGTAGTCATGGGGAGACATTACCCTATTTATCAAAGTATCACAATAGCATAAATAAATAAACTATAACCAACTAATGATAAAAAAAATAGCCAAGATAATATCATAACCAATACAGTTCAGTATCACATGATAAACCCAAATTGAAAACAATATTCAACAAAATGTAGTAGATATGTAATTCAATATCTGTTTTCGGGGTAAAATACAATACAAAAATAAAGACACTATGACACTCCCATGATGGTCCTGATAAGAACTCTAGTTTCCTCATTCATGATCCATCCCAACTCATCCATATAATAGATGAATATTTCCCCTATCATGTAATAAAATCATGAATTCCATTCTCTTACCAATCAAGAAAACCATATAGGGTGTGAGTACAAATCAATATTCCCCCCACTAATTTCGTCTAAAAAAATATCTAGTATATAAAAGTGTATGTAGTTGGAAAATAAATAATGTGAAATAATTAAGTAAATAGTTCACACTTAATTATTATTTATTTACCCACACAAATAAATGGTTAAAGATGACAAACTAAGCATGATTACATAATTTATCCTATTCAGTAAGCTAAACAATCACTAATTTAAAATACACATATCAAATTATCATGGGATTTAGTTTATCAATTCTTTTGAATTTAATGATTCATAAAATGGGGGGCCTGGATAAATTGTCTGGAAAAGTAAAGGTATTTGTTGAAGTAGTCCCCATACCACCAATCATTCTTCTCATGTATACATAAATATATTGGTGGCCTATATAAAGATTCTACCATCCCATGGTTATTTTGGAGTATCAGTATTTGTTGAAAAACTCATTCACTAATATAAAATTACATGTTATAATAACTTCAAACATTTATTTATCTTGTAAAATTAAAAAAATGATCATTTCCATCTTAACAGCACATCCCATGGGCAGCTCCTATTTCAGTAATTCCATTAATAATATCATTTTATAATTCAATAATAATCTAATTTCATTAAATTATTTATCACAATAATAATCATATGTGAACAACCAATGGGTTGTTGTCAAATTTATAACTCATTATTAAATAAATTCCATAATCACATTACTCAATAAATTTAAAAATTGAGTTAATTAATAAAAAAATTAATTATTATAATTCAAGATGTGGTATCCAAATATGAAAAATGAAATTTACCAATAGAATACATGATTTTATAATCATGAATATTAGAATTGACAATTACACCACCTTTATCAAGGTCAATAATTAGCATTCTCCAAACATAAATTTCCCAAATTGAAGTAGAACAATCAAGATCACAATGTCATGAAATATCTAGGGCCAATACCTATGATCAAAATCAAATGGATTTTGATCTATCAAAACATAAATCCAGACCATTAAAAATAGAGTATATTGTACTTCTAATAAATGATATAAGTATGGGAGAGGTAAAGGAAACCTAATAGGGAAGGTATCACTTAACATCAGGGATATGATCCTACAACCAGATCATAGAATCATCATGTAGGGGGTTCCGGGTGCCTTGGAATCTTATGAGACCTCCAAAATTTTGGAGAACTAGGCAGGCCGAAATAGACTATTTAGGGAAAATAATCCGGGGATGGGGGTTGAGTAATTTAATAAAATATTTTTAGAGAAATATAACCCACGTTCATGGTTTCGAGTGCTGTTGCACATGGTCTTCCAAAAAATGTTCCATATCCATGTGTCTCACTTTAGAGGTTTCTTAGATTCAACTATGTTGTGCATGTTTTTACCAACTATGTTCCAACCAAGAAAACCCACCCAATTTTAGGGTACATGGTTTTTTGGAGTGGGTGTACAGTTTCGTAAAATTATTCCCTAACCAAAAATATTCCAATATCCTCCCACCCCATGTCCTCCTAAATAATATAATTTTACCCAAGAAACCCCAAAGGTTAAACTAAATCATGATATTCAAAAACATGTTTAAAAGTGAAACTATATTGGGATCGTTAATTCACAAAAACTAGGTTGGATTTACTAATCTACCCACATTGTAATAGGTCATCCTTGAGTTGTACTACCAAACATCTCTACGATTCTGTGATGAAAAAGATCAAACCACTTAGCTCACATATTTTTCTCTCTCTCCTAATTTTTATTTTGAACACTTCCATGATCCCACAATACTCGAACTATTGGAATTATTTTTCCACACAACACATTCTCTATCTGACCCATTACTATAATTACATGCTTCTCAATGGATGCATTAGTCTCAAGATCAAAATAAAAACATTGATCATATGGGAAGGTTATTGGTGATACCTCCAATGTTGTGACACATGATAAATTTTTTTCATAATACAATAACTTTATAGAAGATCCAATTAATATTCCACCATCCAAATTCTATCTAGAATAAAAAAAGGTCCCAAAAAAATGGGTACCAAAATTCCCTACCTTTTATACCTACGATGAAAAAATATATGTGACACCCAAAGGAATAGATGATCACCCAATATAAACACAATTGGTCTAAATCATTAATTAAAAAATGACCTCTACCAACTCTCACATGTAGTCATATATTTCAAAATTAGCTGAAACTGCTCTGATAGATCTTGTACGAGACTCAAGTACTATAACTCTGAATCACTAGCCTCCATTTAGCGACGTTTGAATCTACACGGTCTACCATAAAGAACCCCATCTGGCTCCCTCTAAATATATTCATGAAAACTATTTTTATATATTAAAATAAAAAGTGATAAGTGCTCCTCACAAGACACACCAAAGTCAGGAAAACAAACCTCTAGAATAGCCTCCAATGCATGTATAGTATGTTATGACTCCCTATCTATCTGTGGTTGCATATCCATACTCATAAATACATGATTACCCAACACCTTCTCAAACCCTAATAAAAACAATAAAAATATTTCATAGAACGATTGGAAACAATACTATATTTCACCCCATATAGACAGACCATATCCAAAACATAAAATTCTCCCAACTGATCTATTGTGACTGTCTCAATGATATGAAGTAAATGGGATAATTTCCACATTTCATCCACATTCTCCCAAATAGATTCAATCCTTTAAGGGGCCCTGAGAGGAAAAGTTTGGGATATGCCTAACACTATGAGGGTCTAAATCAGTGTTGGGTATTTCTTAAACCAATTGTGAATTATTATCTTTTTAGCTCATAAACCTATTAGGATCTTGATTTTCTTATTCTATCTTCCGCATACATGTAATTATATATAATAAATAAAGATTGAACTTGATATTTTTACAATGTTCACTACTCAAAAAGAAAAGAAACATCCTAGGTAATCTTTTGAAACAATCCAATACCACATAATCCACTAGAAAATAATCTTTTGATGATAAATATAATGAGTAGGATATACCCTTACACTCATGTGAAAATTTGAAAACTATCCAATAACGCATGTTTTACAGCTCTCGGTTGGATCTTTATACTACAACCCAATTTATTCTTCCCATTATTGATAATGGTTTGCAACATGAATAAGTTCCACCACATGTTTTTTCCAGTCCAATGTAACATTTATCCATTGTTCTTACACAACCTTATTCTTCACTTGTTACATCCACAACAACATAGAAGAAAATCCTCTTATTTATTCCCAGTAATAAACTTGATAGATTCACTGCCTTATTTTTCTATCAATCATAATAATATGGTTTTCTTTTGGAATAACGAATAAAAAATATTCTTTGACTTAATTTGTAATCACCTAATATAAATTTGGTCAGTAGATCATATTCTCATCTTTTAAATTTATCTATCAATGACAAATAATGTGCATTTAAATTTCTTCCTCTTATAGATGGAATCCAAAAACTATTTTGTGGTTATTAAATCAATGAAGATTAGTTCATCTTAGCCTCATCAAAAATAATATTCCCTAAATAACATAATATAAATTGGACACTTTCATTCTACATCATTGACGTTGAATAATATGGAATAGTGTAACAGTGTCTTGATCCCTCTTTCCTCTTCACAAAGAACGATAAGGCTGTAAACACCTACCGCATGTATGAAATATTTCTCCTTTGTGAACTATGCCTGTGAATTATTCCCACGAAATATTCATGAAAACTGTGGTGGTGAACTATCATCACGTACTGACTTGTATTGCATGGTGCAAGTTCTTCATAGATTCCCTCTTTTTTCCAGGAATTGCCTTTGTTCTGTAGACAACCTTCACATCATGCACTCCCTCTACCTCATGAACAACTAATAACAAATGTAACTCGATGATCTGTGGACCACCCCTTCTCCACTAATGACCTTTTTTTGTGGCCCACCTTTCCATTCATGTACTGATTTTTCCTCTGAGTGCTTCCTCCACTTAATTGAATCATCTCCTCTAACACAGATAACTTTTTCTACCATGGAATATTCCCCTTTCGCATATGAATTTTTCTTCTATGTAACCATAATTATTTATAGTAAAAATTTTCATCCACAAACCATCCCTCTTTCATGGATGGAAGATTCCTCCGCAGACTACTTCCCGTCACAGAATTCTCCACATGGAATCTTTTCAAACTTACCCAAATTCTTCATGTAGAAATGATATCTTCATATAAATTTTACAATACTAAATAATCTAATTAGGGGTCCTCATATAATAAAATTATCAGAAATTCCCTCTATTTTGATTTATCCAAGTTTACAATATAGTACAAACATCATTGATATTATTCTTCTCCCATGAACATTTTTTCCATTCACAGTCATCAGACCACCTTTTTTCCTTCATGGTGGAAGATGTTTTCCTTGAATAAATCACTTCCTATCATTCATGAATGGCATGTCATCCATGTACCAAAATCTTATTTTGAATCATGAGCCTCCTTTAATCCATCTTCTATAAATGGTCAGTGTACCATTATTCGCATTCTGCATAGCCATGATATGTAGTATTGTGACATTACTGATTTTACTTCACCACTCCATGTACCTCTTATAATGTTCCCAATAAAATCTCTAATGGTCTGTGAAATATCCTTCAAAATATCATTCCTTTTCCATAAAAAATTTCCTGATCTTACATCCTCGTTTTTCTTCAATCATTGGGAAATGACACCACCTAAAAAATAGGACACGGAAAGAACACCCATGACACCTAAATATCATCTAAAATAGTTGAAAATATGAATCATTCAACTTGATCCTTATCAATAATTATGTATAGTCTTTGATCTATAAACATTATCATTATCATATTTTCTAAGGAATGTATTGAATCTTCCCTGTCTTCAATAAATATATTTCTTTCCAATAAAACTTGATTATTATTGGAAACACCTCTACTCCCTAGTTCATTCATAATGAATTAATAACATGTTATCCCAAAACAAATGGTATTTTTGAAAAAAAATCATAAAAAATCAAAATATTTAATTAGTATAATTATTTAACCATGTAATTCAATGTACTCAAATAAACCCATAATAATTCTCTTGGAATGACCTTGAATCTCAATGTCCTCAAAACACTCACTTGTTTCATGGAATATCATGACAATATTTATTTATCTAGGAATCATTAAAATATGAAATAATTCATCATATTGACCTCAATGAGATCTTCTTATATCATTGAACAATACTGATCTACTGTGAAAGTATCCTGGATAGCCAAGAAATGTGATACTTTCAGCAGTTAGTTCACAATCACCCAAATTGTTTCATTCTTTGGAGGAATCCTTTGAATAACCAACATGATATGCATCATAAAATTTTCCTACATTCATTATTTAATGGTCTATTATAATTGTAAACCAATGGAATTTTTATGCTCTTCCATCACCTTTTGATAGGTGTACCATCATGTAATGAACATTATAATCTCATTTTTCATTCCAAACCACTAATATTGGCAATGTATGTCATGATAGATTTTGGTCAAACCCCAATAAACCACCCACGTAGAGGGATGAAACTCAAAAATAAATTCCTCTCACAAACGTATAGGAACAAAAAAATGTTTTTTGACCTATATTAACTCATCCTCTTCTAAATAAAAATTAGAAGGTGTCCCCCTACAATCAAGGATTTCCACCAAGGACAATCAATTCAGATACTCATACCACCTCCCCAAAATCAATTTCAAAAGATTGAATTCTATATATACTAATATGAGGTTCATATTATCAAGGATCTATTGAACTAAAATATGAATCTCTTACAACTAGGTCATCATATTCAACTCATAAATAAAATCTTCAAATGCATGAGTCTATTTTTTCCGTCTCAAAGAATTAATAACATTGTTCCCCATCCCATGTGTATATTCAATCTCCAAATAAAAAAAAAATTCATACACCCAACCCATCTCTAATTTTAGAGATTCAAATCATATTGAAAAAAATATACATCAAGATATAATGATTAGTATACAAAATTAACTTATCATACAATAAACAATTCCTCCAAAACATCACATCACAAACCACTTCAGAAATACTGAGATCTAGTGTAGGGTAATTCCATTCATCTGTCCTAAACTACCATGAATCATCTCCCACAACTCAATCCCCTCGTATTGAAACTAGTCCACTATTAGTAGAAACATATCATTCTTCACACCGTCATCTTCCAACAACATAAATGATACATGGGTAGTGAGATCCCCCAGTTGTTGGTGAAGTGGACCTTCATGGTGAGGTTGGATATCACACTCTCCAAGATGAAAATAATTTTCCTCAAGAGACATTAATGACACTCTCCAATGGTAATAACAAATGTGGGCCTGGTATGCTACCAACTAGTCTATACCCAAAATATAGTCAAAACCTAACATGTTAATTATAAAAAACTATCATAAAAGATGATAATACACAACCTTAATAAAACACCAATTTTATTAATATATACCACTTGAACATACTCTTGAAGGTGTATTGATTTTTAAAACCCCACTCAAAACCTCCACATCCAAACTCAGTCCATTCAAAAGATATGTATATATCAGATAACAATAAGATCGTTTTCAAATAAGGTAGTAGAAAGTGTACAATTTACAAGAATAGTACCTATGACTATCAATGGTCCATCATTGGTATCCACCAGGGAAGGATGAACAACATGAAAATACTATTCCCATATTCCATATGCTACTGTCTGATTCCCTTAAGATACGTGACTCTGTTAATATTGTCATTATTTCCCACAAGCTCCTCTCCCACTACCTCGACCGACACAACCCATCTAACTAAAAATACCAATCTAATTTGTGGAAGAGTATCACATCCTGTTATTATGCATCTTATTTTCTACTTCATCACTTCCTATATCTCGGGGGTTTCGATAGTAATTCTTCAAGTGATAAATCATACAACAATATCATAACTCCACTAGTGGTCATGGACACTGGGTATGAATATGTCTCGACCTACTACACTTATGTGAATATTGCATGTTACATATTTGAGTAATTAATCCTTCTCCCTATAAACTCTTGTTATTTTCCCCTATTTCAAATTCTCATGGATAAGATTCTTACTCTCAGAAGAGGTAATTCCTTGTCCTCCAGAAGAAGCCACCTACATTATATAAGAATCCACTTTTATGATCTCATCAGTAATGAGAGCCTATTTCACCACCTCAGAAAACTTCATGAACCTAAATATGATTTCATGGGACATAATATCTCATTTATATCCATATTAAAGAAAATTAATTGTAGTAGAATCATCTCCCACCAATGTTGGAACATAGTGTTGAAAATTAGCGAAGCGATTGGTGTAATGCCTCACGGATAGAATACCATGGGTAAAACTCATAAACTCATCTTCCCTCTCCAGCATGAGTGTCTCAGTGTAATACTGTTCCAATAGAATCTCCTAAATTTCATTAAAAACCATTCTATCCAGATCCATTTCCTGATCCTGAATGTCCCACTAATACTTTTCTTTACCATGTAATATATAAACATCTTATTTTATTCTCTTCTTAGTAGTAGTCTCTAATGGGCCAGGGATCATCTGGAAGGATTCAATCTAGAAATTATATTCCTCAGGTCCATCATCTTTGGTGAATGTCAAATGGTACTACCACTAGAACACCAATGTCGTGTAATACATTAACTTTATGGATTATGCGGGGTCATTTCAACAAATTACATAATGTGTTAAAAGATTGATTGGAAACTCTCTCTGGATCCTTCATTTGGCATAATCAGTGCCTCTACTTCCACTACATGATGATCAATTCCATCAATATCCTATTTTTATCCTATCAACAAGATTCATCATAATGGCATATCTCTATAATTCAAATCATACATCTTTGTAAACATTACAAATCATGTCCATTTAACTATAGTGACTCACATCATTCCAAAACAAGTATTCCTAAAAACCCCACCACATGGTCAAAAGTAAGGAACTATCACTACAATAAATCATCGCTCATCTAGGTCATGAATAACATATGGAAAAAAATTTCATAATTCATATTTCTCATTAGTCACCCGTTAATCAATTTCTTTTACAGTATTTATCATCATTTACCATTTTTTATTTCATATGAGGCACTTACTCATTTTAATTATCCATGTTTATAAAAGAGTTTTAATTTGAAAAACTCCCCCAAAATATTCTTTTCCATGTCTAACTAAAATGATACATTCCACGAAAAATATTGAGTGCATATAATGATTCATATATGAAAAACTCTTGTTTCATAATGAGCCATAAGAAAAAAACCAAAAAATAATAGCATCGCAGAACATGTGTATCACTGAAGATGAAATAATATCCAACTATAATAGAAAAAAAGTAACAACAATGAAACACAAGGTGCTTGTATTATTACCAATACATTGGATAAATATTCCCATGAATGATGTCATGAACAA
The DNA here is from genome assembly GCA_963277665.1 of Viscum album. Taxonomy (NCBI): domain Eukaryota; kingdom Viridiplantae; phylum Streptophyta; class Magnoliopsida; order Santalales; family Viscaceae; genus Viscum; species Viscum album. Next base: position 1,046,366,255 of record OY728141.1, on the reverse strand, counting down.
GTCATAACTCGTCCAAATCACATTTCGACCTTTCACATGTAGTTTGATGATAGAAATGAAAATAAATATCCACTAATACCACATTGTGACATCCGAACATTGGTTCCACATGCTGATGCCCTGAGCTGATTTGTCACATGAACTTAGGTACACCTCCCAAAAAGATAGAGTATTCTAATTATAAGAGAGGGTATAATATAGTTATCATGACGAGAGTATACCCTCTTTATAAAATAATAACAACAGTGGAAATAAATATAAAATAACCAACTTATGATATACAACAACTAGAATAATAACATAACCAACATAGGCCAATATCACATGATAACATAAATAGAAAAATAATATCCTAACCATATAAGTAGATACATCATAACATTTATGTGTCATGTGTAAAATAAAAAACCAAAATATTGACGCAATAAAACACCGAAGCTGATCCTGACACCATTTTTGGTTCCTTAATATATTTTCTATCCCAACTCAACCATCTAACATTTGAATATTTTCCATATCTTGTACAACTATCAAATATCTATTCAGGTGTTGATAAGGAAGTCTGAGTAAGGGGCGTGTATAACAATATAGGCCACCACCAACAGCATCTAAAACAATATCTATTAAATAGATGTGTATGAACTTCTATAACTAATACAGTGAAATAATAAAGTATACATTTCACATTCAATTTTTCATTATTTAACCAAACAAATCAAGGTTTGATAATGCAACCCTAACCATCAATGTCATATATGGAATTTTCCAGAGACTGAAATGTCCCCAATGGAAAAATAGATTTCATGTTTTTAGGGGTTTTCATTAATAAAAAAATTTCAATTATATCATTCATAAAATGGGGGCCTAAAGTAACAGTATCGAACCCCGTGGGTATTTAGTATAGTAGTCCCTATCCAAAAACATTTTGATCGCATGTATACATAAATATATAGGGGAAATAGAGCGGAATTATGGAACCTTCTGTTTATTTGGAGTAGCAGTCACCATAACATAACCCATTCAATAATATAGCATCACATGGTTACATAATTCCAACCATTTATCAATCATGTAAAATTTAAAAATCCTTATTTTCATCTTATAGGCACACCCCAAGCATGGATACAAGTCCAACAATTCCATTAATCAACCCATTTCATAATTCAATATCCAAATAATATTATAAATTCAATTACTTCAATTCCAATAATATCGTTACACCACATGGGTCACTATTAAATTCCTAACACATTATTAAATTTATTTGATAATCACAGAATTCCATCAATTCAAAGATTTCATTAATTAATTAAAAAATAAATTATTAATTTTAAGATGTGATTTAAAAACATGGAAATGTCAAGTTCACAATGAAATTCATGAAATTATAATCACGAAAATGGGAATTTAAAATTAGACCACCTATTTCATGGTCATTGACGGGTATTCGCCAAACTGAAATTCACCGAGTTTTATTAGAACAATCAAGATCACAACATCATGGAAGATCGTTGGAAAATAAATAAGATCAAGATCAAATGTGTTAGAATATATTAAAAGAAGTTCTAAAACATCACTAATGGTGGAAATAATACATCTAAAATTTGTGAGAATGATATGATAGATATGGGAAATCCAATAGGGAAGGAATCACTTACCAATGGGTAGCTGCTTCTTCAACTGGATATTTGATTCCACAAGAATGGGGTTTGGGAGACTAGTAATCATCTTAGGAACCTTCAAAAATGTTGGAGAACAAGGTAGATGAAAATAGTGTGTTTAGGGAAAACAACCGAGGGTCAATAATTTAAAATAATCTTTTTGTAGAAATAGAACCCACACACACTGTTTCTTGTGTTCAGGTGTGTGGTTTCCTAAATTATTCAAGTTAACTGTGTTCCTCACTTTATCGATAACATAATAATTTCTAAGTGGTTCATAGTTTGAAAAACAATGTTCCAAATTTATAAACCCCCAGTATTTGAGGCTATCTATTTTTCTATGGTGGGTGCACGGTTTGGAAAACCATTCACTACCCAAAATCCACCCATACACCTAACAAAATTATCCATTTTCTCCCAAAACAACCCCAACGTTAAAACAATCAAGGATATAAAAAAACAAGGGTAAATTAGTACTTGTAAAAATCATGTGACTTCTCCAAAAAATTTGTTATATTACACATATATTGTGGTAAAATAAATTAGACTCCCCACATGGCTTCACCCGATACAATATAGAAGAGGTAATGGTTATTCATGTAAAGGTCATAACTTTATACCCCCATCCCATATTTAGTTTAATATATATTAATGGTGATAGTAACTTCTACACCTCACAAAAAACCTTAACAACCTACTCCCATGTCCTCTAAATATGTGCATCATGAAAAATGTTACACATTCTTAGTGTGAAACACATCAAAAAATCAAATATATATATATATAGGTAATTGAGCCAATTCATATGTTGGAAATTTATGTACAAATAAGAGAATATATATTGCATGATCTTGTTTTTCTTTTATATTTTAATCCTATATGAAAATTTATGTTCCTAATGATATTTTGAGGTATTAACCACCTTGGAAATATCTATCTTGTGGGTATTGTATTTTTTCTAATGGGAATATAGATAATGAGACTCACGAGTGACTACTTGATAATATTGCATCAAAAAATCACTTCAAACAACCCCATTGGAATTAGAACACAAGGTATAACACTTCCAAGGGTTTGGTATAATCTTAATTCAAGAATATGTGAATCATGATTTAAAATTCTGAATGGTTGCTTCACACCGATCAATTCACTCTAATTTAAAACACATCAAGGTTAGGCCTACTATAGAAATATCTAATGATGATAATTTTATAATAAATTTCTTATAATATCGAACAAAACAAATATAACTATATATATGAGACACATTTTAAGGATTATACCAATATGCAACTATTTCTCTTTATTTATATCAATAAAAATTATGTCCTCCGATATAAAATTTCTAATGATGTGAACCTCCAAAATATAGAACTAAAATTTTTATTTCATTGGTTAAAGTGGATGGGATAAAGTAATATTCAACATAATATTAATTATATCATTGTGGATATCTCATATCTAATAATATAGAAATACTTTATTGACAAATACTATAATGATGGCCTCTAGGTAGGGATTGAAAGTCTAATACATGACATCCATGAACACAACATATGTGTTCGTAAGAATGAATGTAATTGTAAGGTACTCATATAATCCACACCTTCTCTAAAATTTCATAATTGATATATCCATCACCTTTAATCATATCTAATGAGATCCTAATTAGTGGTCCATATTAGAGAACCATTAGGCTCCCCACATCTAATCAAAAAGATCATTTATCCTTAGTGGAAGATGCATATACCTCATTATGACCTGGTTCAGCTTATAGTAATACATTCATATCATCAATATTTCATAACCCTTCTTATTGAACACCATTAGAGCATAGTAAGGATAGGTAATCAAAATAATTGATATTTTCACTTTTTGGTCCTCATTATTGTAACACCCATGTTTTTTTGAAATATTTTATTTTAATAATATTTCATAAATAACATCAATTAATAACATTTGTGTGATTAAATGAATCATAATATACCCTTATTATAAAATGAAAAATTTATCTAAGCTATTATGTTAGCGGGAATAAATATAACTAAATTTTGAAAATGTATGGTGAATACTTTGGATACTAATTATTTCTGAATAATATAAATCATTTTTATATTGTTATTAATAAATTGATTGATTTATCATTAGTAAATAAAATTAATTAAATATATAAGTCATATACTTAATAAAATATTTTTTATATTATTCCAACAGATATTATCGTCATTGGGTATGAATCAACCCTATTTTATGTTTAAAAACTTATATGTTTTTAGAGGAAATTTTTTCCACATTTTAATGTCGAACCCATTTAAAATTTATATTTTAAAACATTAATATTTTTTATATGATCACATAAAAATATTCACCTGATGTGGGATATAAAAATTTACATTCGATGAATTTGTATTATTCTATTGACAAGTTTTCTATTTTGATGAATAATAAAAATACACTAATTTCTTATTGAAATCAATTTTTTTCAAAAAAATAATTTATATGGTTAAATTATATTCTTTAATTGTTTTAAAGTATAAATATAATATGATTTTATTAATTATTATAATGCAGGTCATTAGATTTAACATTAGACTGAAGTAATATGTAAAAACATTTCAATCTTTTGCAATGTTTTAACTTTTAAAACACATCCTCTGTTTCCAAAAATGGGAATAATTTTAAATTAATTACTACTACTTTTGTGTTTATACATTTGAAAAATTGATACAATATTTGGATGAAGTAGGTCCAAATTATGTTAATATATTTCTTCTATTTTTGAATATTATGAATAGTAACTTTGATAATTGTTATTCATATGGTAAAAGGGAAAATCAAGTAATCAAGGGTGAAAATAATATTATAAAAGTACTTTAATACATGTCCTAATAAAATTGGATGAGTTATTCTTGTCCAAAAATAACATTGGGTCTAAATGGTATCAATTTTAATCCAATTGGATGAGATACGGACATTGGATTTATTTTATTTAATGAAAAGTTCAATATGTCTCAATTAAATTCCCATCACTAAATAATTTATAATATAAGTTTATAGAGAATATAAATTCAATTATAAATAATATTTTAAAAGATAAAATAGTTTTCATTATAATAGAAATTTAATTATATTTTTTAGGAAATAAATTATTACCTTTAAGACTTATACATTAATGATGCATAAATAATTTTATTGTTGATAAATCAATAAAATAATAATTATTAAAATGATAATAACCATTAAAATACCCAAAAACTTGAGAACATAATATTGGTTGAGTATACATCATCTATAACCATCTTAGGGTATTGTTATTAACCATTTGGATCCTTATAGAATAGATTATGTCACTTTTATTATTTTATATAAAGTGATAATAAATTTTCACACTCATGTTTTAAATAGTATAACATTTATAATGATGTATTTTATAGAAGATATATTTGACTACAAGTATTATTTTCAAATATAGTAGATTTATCTAAATCCTATAATTTTTATTTTTATTTTTTTCAACAAATAATTTTAATTAATAAGTTCACAAAACTATTGCAGTAGTTATGTTATTAAGGGAAATTTCAATTAAATGTTTATAAAAATAAAAAAAATTAATATAATTTGGGCTAAATAATATGTCCAATGATTTTTATAGATTACATATATCTATAATTAATATAATAAATTTTGTGTTTATATGTTAACTTATTATCTTAATATTATTAAAAATCAATGAACTGAATAGTTTCATGATTGACAATATTGATTATTTATTAAAATAATGTTTTTTAGATTATTAAAAAATCATAATTTTTTTAAATAAATAAATATATATATCATTATTATATGGTCTAAAATTTTCTACAGTATTTATTTATGGTCTAGAAAACATCAAATAAGTAAATATTGGACCCTTTTAATATTGAAATATTTGTTACCCTTATTGAAAAATAAAATGAATAACTAAGTATTGATTAATATGATATGTTTTAAATTGATTTAAATGCATTGATAAAATTTATTTGTTGATTATAATTCAACATTATATCATCACATCTTTGAAATTGGGTCATTTTGGATGTTTTTTGATGTGGTTTGAGTTTCTTATAAATTAATATTTTTGGACTTTCTAAAAGTTCCCCACACATCAATTATAAAAGGGGACATCCTCGATAATTTCATCACAAATCATTGAGATTTGAAGCATGGATATCCCTATCCCCTTTCCCTTATCATATTTCATAGTTACATTATAGTGGATCTAGTCTACTCTAAATACCAACTCAAGTTATTTATGAGGATATTTAAAGGGTGCGCATCAAAGAAGAGGTAATCCACTCTATCGATTAATTCAAAATTATTTCTTCTTATACTTACTATTTATAAGGATCCAACCTTATACTTTTCTTAATTTTGAGTTAAATAATGAATTCACATTGATAATCTTTTCTGGTTTAGTGTTTTAGAGAATTAGTCCATAAATATTACATATAAACATAAAAATTACATGTTGACACTACTAATCAGTATACATTTTTTTCATAAAATAAAAAATCATAAAAAGAAAGATGTCTAGTTCCATGTTTTAGATTTCATGACTTTTCCTTGATCCCATGCATAACCCTATTCATCTTTATGTCATATAGAAATCATTTTTAAATCTTGGGATGATCATAAAAAGCTCACTAAGGGTTAAAAAATAAGGAAAGGAAACATTAACCCATTAATAAATACAAATAAATGAAACCATACTTTTCAATCATATCATACCTCATGAAATCATAAGATTTATGAAGAACAAATTGAAATAAAAAATCATAAAGGTAAATTATGGAATACAAAAAATAATAATTACATTATAGGTTTCACAGATACGTAATGAGTTACATTTTGAATACCTATCATGGTATATTATCTGAATATCTTAGGAGAAACATTCACCTTTACTTCTATCACGTTATATAGTGCATTGGGGAGCTTTCTTAGGCTCACTCACCCTAGTTTTATCAAGAAACCACATGTATACATAAAAAATGCTCAATAACCATAAAATATTCATAAAAGATAAAACTAGAATAAAATAAAGAAAACATTTCCACATTGCAATTAAAATATATCTTTTCTTGATATTAACAAAATCAATGCTTTATCAAACCATTTTCAAAACCATTAAAAACATTTAATAAAGTGATTTTTGAATCAAAGATTCCCATACCACTATGAAGCTTTTAATGTAAATAAAATTTAAATACATTAATGTCCATTTAAATACATCCTTAAAACCATTTTTAAAAAATGGACATTAATGAAAAATAATTAGAAAAATAAATCATTAATACATTTAAAATGATATTTTTGTTAAATATTTCCAAACCAAAAGAGAGACACTTAATACAAATAATTGAGGAATTAAAATTAATAAAATATTATAATTTCATGAGAATTAACATATTCATGCTATAATATTTCCAAAGATATTATATAAACCATATAAAAGTGAATTGGTGTATAAAAACAACATGTTTCAATGGAGTGTATCTTGATACAAAGTCCCTTGCAAAGATCATATCCACGGATTAAGGAAAAATCAATGACATAAAAATTTTGGAAAAAAAATAACTCATCCAATATATGTGGAAATTAAGTATAAAATAATCATAGTTCATTCATAAATATTCATAGCATGACATAATCATGATGTTGAAGTTTAACCAAGAGATTTGAAATTGGGTTAAAAAGTTACCTTACAAAAATTCGACAGCCTAACTGCGTCACATTAGAATTCATAAAATGAGTTGATGAGATAGAAAATGGTATCTAATTACTTGGACATAAATTTTACAGAAATAAGTATATAGAAGAACATATCCCAACATAAGAATATGTAAATTAAAAGACATAACAAAAAGAAGTCTTTTAAAAAGAGGAGGGGAAAGGTTCCCTTACTGATTTTGTAACTTATGAAACATACACCACATTAAATAAGGGTCATAAAATGAAGATTTAAATACCCATAAATTAAATTATATTATAAAATTAAAACAATCATGGTTAGTACATACACCACACAAAAGAAAATAGTGCCAAATATAGCCTGAATCTCACGAGAATAAAAAGTGAGATGAAAACCCCTTACCATGTTGTAATCAATCAAGTTGTATGACCAGAAGTTAATAACCACAAAATGAATCAAATAATACCATGAATATTAATATAATAGTGATAATATATATCAAATGGTAGTACACAATACACCACATTCTATAAATAAGTGGCGAACAATGGAAATCTCAGGGAATTAAATTTGAGATAAGAAACCCTTTAACTCGTGTCCCACTTGACTCGATCATTATTTGATCTCATGATTAATAAAATGAAGTGAATTTATAATTGATTAATAAAATTTTAATTTTTATTAATCCTTTTAAATAACATATTACCTAGCTAATTTTTTTTTTATTTTAGTTCATATTGGACATTTTGCCGATGTTCAGAACGTGAGTAAAAAAATGTACATTTTATAATTACAAATTGTCCATGGGGTAAAAATTACATTATCTAAAGAATAATATTCATGATTTAGTTATCATATATTTCATATATATCTAATATATATGTATTTATAATAGTACATAACATTTGGATATATGAAATGAAATGCACTGTTCATGGATACGGATAGTCGTACCTACGCATGAACACTACTTTCATTTCTATTTAATCATTAATGGAATGAAAAAATAATTATATATAAATATATTATAATTTTAGTATAAAATTATATATAATTTAATTATCTCCATCCTCTATATGTTCCACATATGGAATGAACGAGGCATATCACTTTGAGGGGGCGGTAGTCCGCACTTCCTCAAATTAAATTATCGTATTTACTCACTATGGAAACCATAAAGGTATTATATAAATGGAAAATTAAGAAGCATGTAAAAAATATAAATATATTATATATAACATATAAATATAGTTCCAGCATAATTTCCACCATGAGAGGTGGTAGAGGATAATTGAACAATCATGGTTTCGTGAGACAGTTGTTTGATGTCCTAAGAAACAGTATGTTCTTTACCCATTAGATAGAGGTATGTATATGTGTAGTTCAAATACTTCTCAAAAAAACAAAATATTATATTGAGGATAATTATGGTGGTAAAAAAGAAATTAATAAAATGATTTTATGGGCTGGATAAGTAAAATAAAACAAAATAACTTAAATAAAGATGTTACCTTTAAATCATGTATCACCCTTTAGTTTGACCCAAAAGGTTTAATTGAATTACCTTCTTCCAAGAGGAAGGATTCTAGGAGTAGGAGAGGGATTTAGGGAGATTAATTGGGAAGAGGTTGTATGAGACAAGGGGCTTGGGAAGTGGGAGGAATGGGTTAGAAGTGAGGGCTTTTATAAGGGTGAGGAGGGGCTTTTTAGGAATGTTTAAAAATGTAATTTTATTATATAATGATTTTCGGTTTCTAAAGGACCAAAACATATTAAAGTCAATTATTAGATGACTCATGTTCGAAATAAAATCATCCAATAAGGATTTTACAGGTTTTGGATATTCTTTTAATCTTTATAATCTTATTTACTTAAATCATTCATAAATGAGGTAAACACTACATCATTATTGTGTCCTAAATGATTTTTTTTGATGTCTTAAAATTATAAAAAAAAATCATGATGTAGGAAATCTTTTTATATTTCAAATTTATATTTATATTCAGATTGAGAACATATGTAACCCCAAGTAATAATTGATTAACCAAAAGATGTATGTTTGTGTCATTTTTGTCATTAATTTAAAATAATTAATATAATGTGTCATTATCACTTCCAAGTGAGTCCATGGGGTCCCAAAATCGACCCAAGGATGCCCATGGTTGGAAATATATTAACCAATACAATTATGACACCTTTTTAGGTAATTTATATTATTATAATAATATTTTTTACCCTTATTTACCAGATTTACCTTTTAACCATGCTAAATAAATTATTTACTGAAATAGATATACATAATGTATAAAAATAAAAGTTACCTATTTACAAAATTTGGACATCCTGATTCCAAATATGTAATCCATATTTCCAAATTCAAAACAAAGAAGTGGCAGAAATTAATTTAAAATTAATTCCCGTTGGCGAGACTGAAAGTTTTTTTAAAAAAATATCTATGAAAAGATTGACACTTATTTATGTCCAATTTATAGTGCAATTAATTCCAATGACCAATATTGTATTAAATAGTAAAAACATAATATAATTAAACTTTAAAACCAAATAGAAAGATAATCTAACTTTATAAATATATAGGAATGAAATGCATTTTTGAAGTAATAAACAATAGTTTTCACTATTCATTAAAAAATGAATTTTATCTGAAAAATACCAAAATTTTACCCAAATGAAATTTTGATGCCCCGATTCTAAATCAGAATTTAATTTTGTCAAATAGAAAATATAAAAGTTACAAAAACTAGATTTAAAAAGGGTTCTCAATTAAATAGTGGGAAATCAACATTTTAAGGAATATTAGAGTATTTATTCTTAAAATTGGATTCCTTCACATTTTAAGCCACTAACATTTGTTGGATAAAAGTAAAAAACTTTCAAAAAACATATATAATCATTTTTTAGTTTGTTATATTCATTCTTACCAATACAATGGATAGTCATTAACTACTATTTAAAATAATATTATATTATTATTTTTCAGTATGACTCAACATTGTGTGCAACATAAGATTTCAAAGAAACTCATTATTGCGTATCAGGTAATCCATCAAACATATCATCACATTTAAATTAAATTTAAATTTTAACTCACAAGTCTTAATAAATATGAAAATGTTATATTCTTTATTTACGTGGGATGTTACATCCTTCCCCCCTTTTGGGAATTGTGTCCTCGCAATTTTAAAATTGGGCATGGAAACATCATTGGAACTCTCACATTAGAAAAATAGTAAATAAAAATATCACATTGAAATAAATAATGATATGTACAAAGGTCACCCGGGATAAAAGATATAAGGAATACATGAAAACATTGATATGGAGGAGAAAAGAATCCATCATGTTTTGATGGAGAGTTATAGAAAACATGATTAGGAGAAAGTTACCCACCAGCAATTACAAACCTGTGATGGATTAAACAGTCCTTGATTCCCCAGTAGGAAAAGTTAACGTAATTTTTTTAGGTTATTTTCATAATTTTGAGGAATTTATTTATGATCTTGACTGAAAATATAAGGAAATATACTTACTTGGCATTTATACTTTCATCATTTTTTAAATTCCTACCACAAACTCATCTATTCTCCAAATTATGAGTATCCCAGATGACTTGGTTACACATGAAGTGCCAGAATCAACTTCTATAGTATCACCTAATATACAAAAGATGAACTATATATTTTACCCATATTTATACATCAACCACAACCAAAAAGATTAGTAAATGTTTAGATAATCCCCAAAAAGGATTATCGTTTAAAAAAAGAAAAACTACTATTAATCTCCAAAAAAATTCAAATAATACCCAAACTTCAACAAATACAACTCATTAAACAACTGTCTATAATATTATTTTAAGTAATCAAAACTCAGAGTGAAACCCAAATATCATAAGGATTTATTCTCATAGTCTTCCAAGATAAATCTTATCATTTATCTATAAATATCATCAGTCGCTCTTAAAGTCTGATACTGAAAAGTAATTAACCTAATCACATATTCTCCACGATAGGTAAATCAATTACATAAATAAATCGAATTTTTATATGTCTACAATAAAAATATAGATTCTTCAAAAATAATATTTCAACCATGACATCACAAATGAGATCCCATTGTATTCTATTTCCCTTAAGCATATAATGTTTCCAAAAGATAAAAAATCGTCTAAATTAACCGTTTTCACTTAATAACCAAATCATTTTCCTATATTATTGATATGCATTTGATAAAACATAACATCCCAAAATCAACTTTTTTAGGATCCAAAAAATCATTTAACTTAATATAATAAGTCATTCTAACCAGATATTTCAAGTAAGACTATGGTAGGTGATGCGCCCTTATCGTCCTTTAGTTTTGGGATTGATTCATGCTGACTTTTAGGATGCGACGGGTTGTTAACAATATTACAAGTTTTCCTTTTTATAAAATTCAAAAATAACCCTATCATGTTTTAACCTCAAAGGTTTTTTATACCATTCATTTTCATCCCAGTACATTACGACCTCAACATCTTATATATTGTCATATTTTTCACCTCCATACGATTAAATAAAACTATTCCCAATACAAAGAACATCATACCTTGATTATGGTGTCCATATGGTTTCATCAGCATCTTGTTCACATATGTAGAAGGACCATGCATTTCAACAATGATTTTTAGAACCTTCAAAATAATTTTATTCCTTCATCCAAATACACCTTATATAACATGGGTTATTTGGGACGTCGAAAAAAAACGGTTTCAGAAAATAATCATGTATGATATATAAAAGCATATGATAAAAATTGATTTTTATAAAATATTCAGACCAAATTTGATTTGAAAGTAGAAATAAATGGTCCTTTTAAAATACCATATGTATGTGTTCAGAGACAATATTGTAAAAGAAAATATAAATAGTTTTCACAAGGGTCTCCTACTCCAAGACATTTTTCAAAATCATAATATGCTTCAAAATCTTGTGATAATGTAAAATATTTGAAAATGACTTGATAATATTTCCCTTTCCTGAAAATATGAGAATATTGTGAAAATAGGATTTGATTAAATACAAGCCATGATCCATGATGATATAGAGGTATAATAAAGGTTCTTGATATCTCAAACAACTATTAGCAAGTGATTTGTATTCTAGAAAAAGTTTCACCATCATCTGAACATGACTTTGGATTTATTATTGCATACATATCATCAGGAAGAGATAGGAATGTAATTTGAGATCCTCCTCCTTCCATTTGTAAATTACTTTTCTTGATCTGAAAATTTTATAAAATAAAGATTTAACTGAAATAATAGACAAAGGGACTAACCATGTTTTTAACGGAAACTCATAATCCCTAAAGTTGTCTAAACTAACCTTTGATTCCAACTATAAGGATCCAGCCTTAAACATTACTTAATCATGAGTTAAATCAAGAATTCACATTGAGAATATTTTTAGGATTAGTGTTTTAGATAATTATTCCATAACTATTACATATCAACATGAAAATTACATATACACACTAATACTTAGTATCCATTTTTTCATAAAATAAATACTCTTAAAAATAAACATGTCTAGTTCGATGTTCTAGAGAGCATGACTTTTCCTTGATCCCATACCTAACCCTTTACATATTTAACTCCTGTGGAAAACATTTCAAAAACTTGGGATGAGGATAAAAATATCAGTAAGGGTTATTAAATAAGTAATGGAAACATTAACACATCAATAAATAAAGTTGAATGAAACCATACTTTTCAATCATAACACGCCTCATGAAATCATAAGATTTAACACATCGAAATCATAACCCGTAAAGGTAACTTGTGGAATAGATAACATACTTACATTTTATTTCTCATAGCCATGTAGGGAGTTAAATTTTGGAATACCCATAAAAGTATATTCCTTAAATATTTTAGGAGAAACATTCAGGTTTACCTCCTTCACGTTACCCAATGCATTGGAGAGCTATCTCAGGATCACCCTCCCTAGTATTACCATAGAACCACCCATATATGTAAAACATTCCTAATAACAATAAGATATTCAACACACATAAAACAAGAATAAAAGAAAAATAACATTTCCACCTTTCTATCACAATATATCTTTTCAACATATTGACATAATCAATGCATTATCAAACCATTTTAAAAACAAATAAAAACATTTAATAATGTGATTTTTGAATAAAAGTGTCCCATACCACATTGATCCTTTTAAAAGATTTATGAAATTAAAACATTAATATCCATATAAATACATTTTTAAAACCATTTTTGAGACATGTACATTAATACGAAATATTTATAAGAATAAATCATTAAAACATTTAAAATGATATTTTAGTTAAAGAGTTCCCAACCAAAAGAGAGACACTTGAATACAAATAATTGAGGAATTAACATTAATAAAAGATTATAATATCATGGGAATAAATATATTCATGGTATAATATGTCAAAGGGAGGTATATATACCTTATAAATTTGAATTGGTGTATAACAACAATAAGTTTCAAAGTAATGTAAATTGAGACAAAGTCCCTTGCAAAGATCATATTATTAGATTTAGGACAAATCAATTAAATAAATATGTGCGAAAAATAATAATACATCAAATATAAGTGGATATTAAGTTTAAAAAAATCATAGGTCATTCACACATATTCATATCCTGACATAATCAAGAAGTATAAGTTTAACCCAAAGAATTCAAATTGGGTTAAAAAGTTCCCTTACAGAAATTCGACAGCCTAAAGGCGTCACATTAAAATTCAAAAAATGAACTGATGAGAGATAAAATGGTATCTAATCACTTGGAAATAAAATTTATAGAAGTAAGGATATTTATGAACATTTCCGAACATAAGAATATATAAAATAAATTACCTAATAAAAAAGAAGACTTTTTTAAATATGAGGGTGGATGGTTCCCTTACCGATTTGGTAACTTATGAAACATACACCACCTTAAAGAAGGGTGATACAATGAAGATGTATATGACATTAAATTAATTTATATTACAAAATAAATATAATCATGGTCAGTACATACACGACACAAATGTAAATAGTGGCAAATATAGCATAAATCTCAAGGGAATTAAAAGTAAGATGAAAACCCCTTACCATGTTGTAATAAATCGATTTGTATGACCAAAAGTTAATAACCATCAAATGAATCACAAAATACCATGAATATAATGATATTCGTGATAATATATATCATATGGTAGTACACAATACACCACATACAATAAATACGGGGCGAACAATGGAAATATGAAAGAATTAAAAGTGAGATAAGAAACCCCTTACCTCATGTCCGACATGACTCAATCATTCTTTAATATCATAAATAATAATAAAAATAAATTTTTAATTTATTAAAAAACATTTTCATGTTTATTATTCTATTTATATAACTTATTTCTTAGATATAACAATTAGTAAATTATTTGAGTTCATATTGGACATTGTGCTGATGATCGGAACTTGAATCAAAAATGAATGTGTTATAATTAAAAATTGTCCATGTGCTCAAAAATACATTATATCCAGAATAATATTCATGATTTAGATATCATATATGTCAAATATATTCTGTATATATTTATTTATACTAGTACATAACATTTGGAGATAATAAATAAAATGCACCGTTCATTGAGACGGTAAGCTGTACGTACACATGAACGCTACTTTCATTTATACAAGTTAATTATCTCAATTCTTCTTACATTCCACGTATGGAATGAACGAGTCATATCACTTTAAGGGGGTGGTATTCCACACTTTAAAAAAATGAAATTATCATATTTACCCACTATAGAAACCATAATGGTTTTCTATAAATGGGAAATAAAGAATCATATTAACAATATAAATAATATATATATAACAAATAAATATAGTTCCATCATAATATCCACCATGGGAGGCAGTAGGAGATAATTGAATAATCATCGTTTTGTGAGGTAGTAATTCTCCATCCACAGAAACATTATGTTATTTACCCGTTAGATGGTGGTGTGTGTAAGTTTAGTTAGAATAATTCTCATAAAAAACATGTTATATTGTGGATAATGGTGTTGTTATAAAATAAAGGATTATAAAGAGTTTTGGGGTTGGAGAATTAAAATAAAACAAATGAACATAAGACAAGATGTTACATTTAAATTATTTATCTCCCTTTGGTTTGAACAGAAAGGATAAATTGAATTACATTCTGCCTATGGGAAGGCTTATAGGAGAGGGAGAGGGATTTAGGGAACTTCATTTGTTTGATTTTGGATGAGCCCATAGGCTTGAGAAGTGTGAGGAATGGGATAGAAGTGAGGTCTTTTTATAAGGGGGAGGTGGGGCTCTTTAGAAATGTTTAAAAATATTATTTTATTATATAATGATCTTTGGTTTATAAAGGTCCAAAAGTTATTAAAGATTAATATAAGATAACTCATGCTCAAAATAAAATCATCCAATCATAATTGGATTTTTTTGGATATTGTTTTAATCATTATAATTTTATTTATTTAAATCATTCATTAATGAGGTAGACACTGCATCATAATTTTGTCATAATTTTTTTTAATTATTTGATGTATAAAAATTATAAAAAAATATCCTGATGTAGGAAATATTTTTATATTTCAAATAAATATTTATAGTCAAATAGATAACTTAGATAACCCCATGTAATAATTTATTTTCTAAAAGATATATGTTTGTATCATTTTTTTCTTTACATGAAATTAATTAAAATAAAGTGTCATTTTCACTCTCAAGTGACTCCATAGGGTCCCAAAATCGACCAAAGGATACCCATGGTCAGAAATGTAATAGCCAATAGGATTAGGAAAAATGTTAGTGTAATTTAATAATATTATAATAATATTTTATTACACTTCTTTATCAGATTTTCCCTTTAACCATGATAAATAATATTTTTACTAAAATATATATTAATAAATTCTAAAAAAAATATTACCTATTTAAACAATTTAGGCATCAAGATTCCAAATATTGAATCTAATTTTACAAATTCAAAACAATTAAGTGGCTGAAATTTCTTTAAAATCAATTCCCGCTGTCAAAACTAAAAGAGTGTTTTTAAGAAATAATAACTATAAAACGATTGACACTTATTTCCATCCAATTTCATAGTAAAATTACTTCCAATGACCTAAATTGGATTAAATATTAAAATCATAATATAATTACACATTAAAACCAATTAAAAAAATAATCTAACCATATAAATAAATTAGATTAAAAGGAAATTTTGAATTAAAAATACATTATTTTTCACTATTCATTAAAAAATGAATTTTATCAGAAAAATACCAAAACATTACCCAAAGTAAATTTTGATGTCCTGATTCTAAAGAAGAATTTAATTTTCTCAAATAGAGCATATAAAAGTGTCAAAAACTAGATTTTATAAGGGTTCGCCATTAAAAAGTGGTAAATCGGCCTTTTAATTAATATTAGAGTATTTATGCTTAGAATTTGATTCATTCGCATTTTAAGCCTCTAAAATTTACTCGATAAAAGTAAAAACATTTAGCAAACATATATAATCATATTTGAGTTAGTTCTATTCATTCCCACCAGTTCAATGGCTATGCATTAACTACAATTTAAAATATTATTATATTATTATTTTTCAGAATGACTCTGCATTGTGCGCAACATAAGATTTCAAAGAAACCTTTTCTTGCGTATTGGGTACGCCATCGAACATATCGTCCCCTTTAAAATAAAATTAATATTTAATTCACAAATTTTAATAAATATGAAAATGTTATATTCTTTATTTACCTGGGATGTTACACTATTAATTAATTGTTTCATTAAAATTAATAAATACAATATCATTTATATATGAAGATATTATTATGATTCTGAAACAACCATATTCATCATTCAATCCATCTAATGAAAAATGAAATCACCACACTTGCAAACGTACGACTTACTATCTCACACCATGGTGTAATCTCTTTTTCACTAACACCATACATTGATGGGTATAATGATTGAAATAATGACTATATATGATTATTATAACATGATATTTATTCTGAAATATTATAAACCATCCACTTAAATACCATTTAACAACTATGGGAATGATATCATCACTTGTGTGTACGTAAGGGCTACCATATCCACTTTGAGATGTGATTCATTATACATGATATTTATTAAAATGTGATTATATAAATGAATTGAATGACTAAATATTATATATATTATACTTATATCATTCTATAAAAAATATAACTATATCCTACAAAGATAAATAAGAACATATCTGACAAAAAATGAATAAAATTGATGATGTTAACATTATAGAGGTTCTAGTCTACTCCAAATACCAACTCGAGTGATTTAAGAGGATATTCAAAGGGATAACATCAGAGAAGAGGTAATACACTCTATCGATTCGTTAAAAATTATTTCTTCATCTACATACTATTCATTAGTTTATTCATTATAATTAAAAACTATAATATCAATTATATTTGAATATTTTATTATGATTATGAAACTACCATATTCATCCTTCAATCCATCCTACGAAAAATGAAATCACCACAGATGAATATGTACGGCATATCATCTCTACACCATGGTGTAATATTTTTTTCACCAACACCATACATGGATGGGTAAAATGAGGGAAATAAAAACTATATATTATTATTAGAAAATGTTATTTATTCTGAAATATTATACATCATCCACTTCAATACCACTCAATAATTGTTGGAATTATATCATCACTTGTGTGTACGTACGACCAACCATGTCCACTATGATATTTGATTGACTTACTGACTAAAGGTTACTTTTTTTTATTAAAAAGGTGAAAATATACAAGATCCCATAGATGGGGGATTCCCACAATTACTACAGTGGTCTAAAGTGATGCAGGCCAAGCGTATCACCTAGAATAATGTGGTTGCAGCTCTTTGGTAGGGAACCAACAAAACTACATACAATAATCTCATTCTCTTCTCTTCCCTCTCATACAAAGAGGTCTACATCATGGTTCCCTTCATGCCAAGTATGCTTGAGATACTTTCCTTTCTTAATTTTGCTTTTGCAAAGACAGACCAGATACCAAAGGTCCTAGGGGTGATCAGCCCTTCCATGAAGCAACTGGACAGAAACCACTGCATCTGACCCAAGATCCTCCACCTTGATATTAATACACTCCCTCAAGGCATGGTCAGTGTGTATGGCATTAATCTCGGCACATAAGGACGTTCCCCTTCCAATAAATCACTAATGATGAGAATGACTGACCCATAGGGGTTGCGAACAAAACCACCACCTCTCATCTCTCCATCAATACGAGATCCGTATATATTTACTTTCAGACCCCTTTGAGGTGGATACCACTTTACCCACTTTCCCTGGATTTTGGGACGCGAACCATGCAGAGGTTGAGTTCTAGGTGCAAGCATGAAAAACTTGAATGAACAAGAACTATCGCGTATGAGATGGCCGAGCTCCACCCCCAACGTTCATCTGCGAGCATGCATAAGGATGAAGAGGGAGTCACACATTCTCTTTCTTGGTTATGGGCCTCCCAAATAATCTATAAAACAGCCACTGCTATGATAGCACGTCCCTTCCATTCCAAATCGGTAAACACATAGTCACGAAACTGATTCTCGAGAACCTCCTGGAATGAGTCCCCTCTATAGTCAATGTTCAAGCGGGCCCCCAAAGTCCCCAAGAGGTTATTTTCCCAATATCTATGAACAAATACATGCTCTATCATTTCTACATGAGGGAAAAAACATCAACGACAGTAGGACATCATACTCACCCCTCTCACCAGTATATTTTCGTCTATTGGGAGAGAGCGGTGAAGGGTACACAAAATAAAGAAGAAGTGTTTCATCGGAATACCATTCCACCAAAGAGTCACCACCATCTCATCCCTCACACCATAGAAACTAAAAATATCTCTATAGTTGTTGTTGGATAAACTTCTAGAGGGCGCACCAATGAACCATCAATGGTTCGGCTCATTGTTGAGAAAGATACTGGAGAAAACATGCATAATAAAATAATGAAGTTAACACCCAATGGATGGGTAAAAATGTTCCTAAAAAAATCATAATAAGATCATACGTCATATCATAAAAATGAGTTTGATTCTAAAACAAGTCTATAAAATTAGTTAAATCAATATATAGGATGTTCGGATATATACAAAAGAAATTATACCTAAGGTAAAATATAGTTTTACAATTTCATTATTATTCATGACTGTTGATACGTAAGTATTTACTGAGATATATTTACCATCAACATCCATATTTCACAATTATTTATTCCAAAATATTCATTTGATTCCTATAAAATTGTATAGTTTTAATTTTACCCATAGGTGAATTTATATTAAATTGTATGAAATGAATATTTTTTCATTTTCAATACGAGGGGTTTTTTGACTTTTCCAGAAAAAGTAAGCAGAGAATGTTGTTTTAACTAATATGGAATGACTAAATTTTTACGTCTTTATAACACTTTATTTCTAAGAAGATTATCTTATACTATTTAATGTTCATTTAAAAAAATTATTCTCTTTTAAAATTTAATGGAATTCTGTGAAATGAAAAAAAAACAATTAAAGAAGAAATGATATTTTCCCCTGGAAAAAATTTAAAGTGTTTTCTCAAAATTATTTTCCATCTAAGATGACTTTCATAAAATAGGAAAATGTTTCCATTCCTATCATCACTGGGATTTTATTGTGTTTATGATGGAATTATATTTATGAAATCCATCTGTTTTATATTTATTATAATGTAATGATGTTAAAGAAACCCATTTAATTCCATGGGTAGTTATATGATGAAGAATTTAGGTTTTTTTGGTACACGTAAGAATGATTTCATTATGATATATGTGGGGACCAATATCTACCTATAAAAAACTGGGTAATGAATTGTATCTTTTGAAATATATAGGGATGGAATGGGAAATGATCTGGGTTCAGTAATACAGGGCTGAAATGAGGAGTGATATTTGTTCGGTGATGGACTTTGACTGCTATGATGGTCTTGGAAATGAATCTTGACTAAATTGAAATGATATTCTATGATTATGTGTATTCCAAAACCCTTTATGTCTTATTTTATGACATTTTGGATTATTTCCATTAAATTTTATGAAATTTTATTATTTATCTCATTGGATGATATCCCGATCATTCATATGCATGATAAGATTTTCAGATTTTATGTCCTTATGTCCTATGATTATTATATGATTGATTTGTACCTTGTTTACCCTTATTGATAATCATATCCCTCATTTTTATAAATTTTTCCCCATATCATGAATATGAGAATTTAGTAAGATATGTTAAAAAGGGGGTCTATTTATGATGCTATAAGCATGAGATAATGTAGATCTCTTATGAACCATTATTTTATGTTTCTCAGTTTCTAAAGACACTATATCTATACAATTATATTTTCGATTTGTTATATTTACTAATGAATATTCATAAATTTTGAAGTAATATCTATTTATATATTGAATGGGTTTTTATAGTAGGTATCAGGGAGAGGGTATTGTTATCCTTTGGAAACTTGGATGATAAAATAATTGGAAGCACCCTAAGGATATATTGCAGTATATGTTACAATCCTAGTGTTTCATAAATGATCATGGATAACCAAGAATAAAACCTAAAATATACTAAATTGAAATTTTGTTCATTATTATATGGTTTTCCGATTATGGTTAGTGTTTATCATACTATACTTCTAGGTTTTATTCAGTTTCTAGAATTTGGAGGAACTTTGTTAATGCTGAATGTGACGGGAAATGCAATGACTATCCTATTGAGAAATCAAATGTTATGGGAGACAGAAAGAAAAATGTTTTTGTTATGATCCCACAACATCCTCAGGATATGAATCATTCAAGACATACAAATTAATAAAAGGGATAAAAACATTCTATTGAGTCCTTCATGAGGTAGTGTCAACCTTCTTTTAGTGGGTATTCTTATCCAATAATGGATGAAAAATGGATAAGTACAACTAAAAGTATATTTTTAGTTCACCAATGTTCCTAACATGATAAATTCACCTTGGTAGCCTATTATGAGGAGGTTAAATATGATCAATGGTGTATTCTTATCAAGAATATAATGCAAGGATATGAAATTGAATCCATTGAATGGGATGAGTTCAAGACCTTATTTTCCAATAAGTACATTCCTAGTATTATTTGAACAAAGATGGAGAAGGAGTTCCTTTATGTTAAGAAAAAGGATGACGAATTTTTTGTACCTATGAAAAACATTTTTCATGAAATGAAAGGTATGATTCTAGAATTATTATCCAATCAAAGTGTAAAATTGGTCGATTATTTAGAGGCATATAACCAATTCTTCCAAGTTAATTAGACTTAAGGGAATTCAATAGCTATGAGGAAATTGTTCATTATTCTCTCAAGGTTGAGATGGATACTGGAGTAACCCATTAGACATAAGTGTTTGATAAGAAGATAAAAATAGAATTCAAGTGAAAATCTAAAGATCACACTGAAAATTAGTTGAGTTTTAAATTATGCTCAAAGTGTGAAAATAAAGAGTGATGATATTGTCTTAAAAGGATTAGAAAATGATTTATTTGTGGAAAAGAAGTTCATCGGGTAGATGAATGTGAAATTGATGGGACAAATATTTCTAATGATCTGAATAATTAAAAGGATAATGAAACTCTTAAACTACAATCTTACAGTGCAAGTATATTGGGATTTATTCCAATGAATTCCCTAATCCAAGTGTTATTGATTTTGATATACATAAAAAATATATTAAAGGAAAATACAATGTAATGTCCCATGAAATCACTATTAGTGAAGTGGAGTACGATATAGATGTGGTGAAAGGAACACTTACCATCCAACCTAAAGTAAAAAAAAATTATTTGACTCTTGATCCACCCAATCATTTATTTCAAAAAAAAATTTATATTTATTTCTGTGTTACCTAAAAAATTAGATTTTGTGTTAGTTGTGACAACTCCTAATAGAACAATGGTCCAATCAAAAGGTAATAATTCTTTTCTAGTTGAAGTTTATGGGAATGTGATTCATGAATATTTTCTGATACATCCTATAGTATAATTTTATGTTATTATTGGCATGTATTGGGTTTCTCTATATAGATCTCATATCAGTTTCCTTGGATGGGAACTCACATTTCATACTCTAGATCAATCTATGATTATCTTTCAATGTAAGAATTAATATGACCTTCTAGTAGAAATTCCATCCCTCTTATTGGTCCTGATGCCTATAAATGAAGATTATCTATATCAAATGGTTGGGGATAAACTCACCATTAACAATATACCTATTATACAAGAATTTTTCCATGTCATTTTCAATTAATTCCAAGGTCTTCCACAAAATCATGAAGTCGATTTTTCAATAAAACACATACAAGTTGTTATGCCTATTTCAATGAAACCCTATAAAATTTTCCCAATTGAGTTACATTAATTGAATTACCAACACCTAGAGACTCATAAAAAGGGATTCATACTCCACAGTGCATCACCATTGGGATAAAAAGATTAATTTATTATGAAGAAACATAGATTAATGATACTCTGGATGGATTATTGGAACCATTACAAGATCACTTTCAAGAATAAATATCATCTCCCCTGCATTGATTACTTATTCAACCAACTATACAGAGCTTAGTTCTCTTCCAATATTTATCTTCTATCTTGATATCATCAATTGAGGTTCAAGAATGAGGGTATACCAAAGATGGAATTTGTACAAGATATGATGTAACGAATTTATAGTGATGGATTTTGGTATTTCTAATTCCCCCAATATCATTATAGAAATAATTAATAGAGTCTTTAGAGACTATCTTGATTTTTTTTGGTAGTATTTATCGACGATAGTCTTGTCTATTAAAATTTCAATTAACAACATTATGATTACTTGCTAATTGTATTGAAGACCATGGGAATGGAGAACCTTTATGAAAAATTTACCAACTATGAATTTTGGCTTCAAAATGTTCCATTTTTTGTTCAAATAATCTCATGAGTGGGGAGATATGTTGATCCTTCAAAACTAGATGTTATTTAATGTTACCAAAGATCAATAATTGTAATTTATATCCAATGTTTTTTTTGGATGGATATTATTAACGTTTTGGGAATGCTTTTCAGAATTTTCTAATCCACTCACCAATTTGACGTGGAATGGAGTTATGTTCTGATGGAAAAAGGAATTGGAATAGAATTTAAAATATCTGAAAAAGGATATCTATTGAACCTAGGCTCACATACCTTGTATTGGAGAATGGTTTTTGATATATAATGATGCATCCACAAAGGTGTTGGGATGCGTTCTCATAAAAATGATATGGTGATAGCTTATGACTCACAAGAATTGAAAATATATGAGAAAATTTACCCAACTCATGATTTGGAGTTAGGTGAGGTAATCTTTGAATTAACTATTTGGAGGAGTTATATTTATGGTGAATGTTGTGATATTCATACTAATCAAAAAATTTTAATGTATATTTTCACATAGAAGGAGATGGATATGTGTCAAAGAATAACATTGGAGTTGATTAAAGATTATGACTAGTTAATTCATTACCACCTTGAAATAAAACCAGGTTGAAGATTATTTAAGTAAAAATGACCATTCTAACCTATTTATGGTGAGGATCCCAAAAGATCAAACATTTATTGATTTAAAAAAGATGGACCTTAAAATTTTAGCAGAAGGGGAGAAATATTATCTTTCTAAAATTAATTTTCAACCATCTATACAACTAAAGATCACTATTGGAAATATCACATATACCCACAGTTTGAATTTGTGGTTATAGCTCATGAAACTATGCATATAAGCTATACCCACAGTTTCATGAACCTTCAGATACTAAGGAATTGGTATATCCATACAGCCTTAGTTTCTACAAAACCTTGGGTATATCCTAGGAAAATTTCATATTACCCATAGTTTACAAACCCATGGGAATACATTTTCACAAAACAAAAAATAACCCCATGGTTTAGTAAATCGTGGGCATAAATTGTTTTCCCAAAAAATGCAGCAGCCGCACCCATGGTTTAAAAAACTATATGTATACATTTTGAAATAATACATACCCATGGTTCATTGAACCATGGGTATCTATATTTTTTTCAGAAATGTAGTAGTTTCTCACCATGCTACTTCCTTCCGTCTTTCACCTATATAAACAAGGGAAACAAGAATACAAACTTGTTATAAACCTGTTAAAATACAAAATATATCATTAGACCATGAAGAATCAAACAATACCCCATACACATATCTTTCATGTAGATATTATAAGAGAACTATCTCTTCTCCAGAGATTGGTATATGGACTTTGGTTTATAGACTTTCATAGTCCAGGGTAGACCAGTCTACACAAGCTGATATTAAAATAAATTCTAATCTTGATCATAGGAATACAGAAATCCAAAAACCTCACTAACTCATATAATATATGAATCATTCAAACAATATGTTTCAAATAGAAAATATAATGTGGATGTAAAAATTCCTACTCCAAAATCACGCAAAAATTGCTAAAAGGGCTATGTGATGTTTCATGGTTTTAGTTCAGGAATTTATTTTGCAAAAATTATGAAACCCTAATGCATGATTACCCTAAATAAATTATTACCAATCTGTATAGAAAGGGTATTGATGCACCAAGTCTGTTGGGGATTACTACACCATATAGGTGATGTGTAGGTTCTATGCCATTGAATAAACATTATCTTGAAGAAGTATATACCCAATGAACTCATTTTTCACAAAAAAATATTTATCATCATTCATCCAGTGACATTGTATAAACATTGGTGATATTGGAGTATTATATGAAAATACAGTGATAATTGGCCTAATAATTTATTATGTAAATCTCAATGAGGTATGATTTACTTCATCGGCATAAATATTTCTAGTTCATTTACCTATGTATTTAATGATTCCAATAAGTGATACATGATGTAGTATATGTTTTTAGCTATTTACATTATTAAATCTAGTGACATTGAATTTTTATTTTGAATCTTGGAAATCAATGCTCATAAGGTCATAAACATTCTGAATTTAATATTTATGGAGGAGATCCTATGAATGGAATAGATCCAATATGAAAAATTTTACCTAATCTAGTAATATTAATCCTCTAGATAGACTCTAAAAAAGAACATTCAAATAATTATAACCATAAAAAATAGAACATGGTGTATTTTTGTGGTAAAAAAAATAATTGGCAAGAAACAACTTACCACACTTTTACCTCCTTTACTTCATGGATTCTTTATCGAACCCAATAGTCAGAAATTGTTTGGAATATTCTTCAACCTGTTGTGGAATGATTTCTATCTCGGATTGGATGTGAGCACCAGATTTCATTGCCGCAAAAAAATCCTTCACCATCAACCCTTCTATACAAAACAAACAATATGAACCAAAAAAATACTCAAACTACATAACCTTAAGTGAGTTGCATCCATGAATAAAAATTTTAATTGAAAATGGATTTAATGCCCTTTAGATTCATCTTTCATTTTCAGAGTGAGGATTACAGAGGCATCAATTAATTTAGATACATTCAAAAAATCATCCTAAAAAACCCATATAAGTAATAGTTGGGGTTCATGAAGCATCCATTTACTTGAATGTGATTATATAAATATGAAATATGAACATATAATGTGAACAACGAAAAATTATTAACCCATCCTAATGCCACCGGGAACCATGGAATACACATCTCCATGAACAATTTTTTTTTGTTACTATATCAAATGATTTCTATACCTTCTCTACTTTGGATCCATCAATGCCCTTCATATGTATAAATCAATTCATAGCTCAGAAAATGAAAATACAAATTCTCAAAGTTCCATTGATTCTTATTTATATACCATATTTTTAAATTCACCAAAACTAAATGGTTCTCAGTTCCACTAGAAACAAGTTCATATCCATTTTCCAGTAATGCTTCCAAAATTGCTCAGATGTTGGATTTCATTTCTTCATGGAGGTATCATTAAATTTATTGTGGAACCCATTTAAATTGATTAAATGCACCTATGAAAACATCATGCAATTACTCAAAACCTGTTCTTGAAAATCTTTGTACTATAGATTCCTAGCCTAAATTTTTAGAATTAAAAAAAAATTTGAATTCGATTGTAGATAAACATCAAAAAAACCTAATAGAGGGATAGTGGTAATATGAATAATTGTTTTAATCCAACTTCCAAGGTTGTGATTCTGAGATTATGTGGTCCCCCTTGAATTCCAAGAAAAACATCCTGATTGATCTTGTCTTCATAGTCATACAATACCTTCAATAAATAAACCAAAAGTATCATTTATAGCAACCAAATAGCTTCTTAAAATGTAAGAATTATCAGGATAATGGAAATAACATATGTTAAATTTTGTACCACATGATTTTAGTAAAGAACCAACCTATGTCTCCGTTCAAACTGGAACATGAACCTACCCATGAAAAAATATAAAGAATGTTCTTGTCACCCTGTGTTATAGAATATCACCAAGGCATTATATATAAACTTTTAGGAATGGTTTAACCTAATTATATTAATAAAATATAGAATAGAAATATTATAAGAATGTTGCATAACCCTTCTATAATTTGAAAATTCATTCAAATCAAATTAATAGTTTCAAAATACGAAACATAAGAAACATGTAACAATAATATATAAAAAAATTAATGAAATTTCTAACATAAAATAGATGAGATTAAAAATAGGTTGGTCTTGATATATAATAAATACAAAGTGACTAATACATACACAATATAGAATAATAAAAAAGTGGCCAATACCAAACTGTTACTTTCCACATAACCCATGGTCACCTTCATGCCTCCACAAAATACCCTTATTGGATGAATCTAGTAGAAATGTGATAGAAAAGAAGAAATCATTTATTGGGTTAAAATAGTCTAAATTTTATATATTCATGATCAAAAAGAATCTCAATAGGTATCCTCCCTACACTCCATACACAGTAATTAATCATAAAAACCATTAATGTTTGTTCGAAATATAGTTTATGAAATTATGGCCATTTTAAAATTTAAGAAAACAAAAACACCTATTTAAAATGTAGAGAATACATTCTATAATTAAACTACATTATTTATGAAACCCTACTAATTTACTAGAGAATCTTAGGTAGGTCCCTTTTTAATGAAAATAATAAAACATATCACAACATCCATTTTATAATATCTCACACATCTATGGTGTCCAGGATCAACCATCCCATATCAAAACATCACTATATTCAGCATGATTTCAAACCCATATTATAATATTTTTCACATTTGAATCATATGAGACACATTTGTGTCAATATCCCCATTAAATTTTAGAAATGATCCTTATTATAAAAAAAGATCAATTTTGGAGAATTTTGTCAATATTTGTCATGACTCATCTTGTAAGTTGTATGTTGTAGGTTTTATTTTGGGCCTTGTTGTCCAATTAAATTCTAAAACAGTCCAAAAATATCACTGATGGAAACGAATAATAATAAGAAGAACATACTGCAACCTCAACTACAAAAAATGGAATCTTTAATGCTCCATCATTCAAAATAATATTGTGTTCAAACATGAGATAAATTTTGTGAAGCCTCTATTTAAAATCATTGCAAGCTGACTCCCCAATATACTTTAAAATATGATGGAAATAAAATAACAAGAGGTAAACTTATTTTTTTATAAATAATTAATAGAAATAAAAATAGGAACAACATGCATGATAAAAGAACGAATGAGAAAATAATAAATGATACTAGAGTTAACTTTTAGATGCATAAATAAATTACATTACATATTGATCTAATTCAGTGATGTTATAGACAACATGAAAAATAATATATCTTTCAAGACTTTTACATGTCAAAGGAGCATAACTGGATTGGTCCTGTAAATAATATAAATTTAATGTGCAGTTGGATCTTCATTTTCAGGTTTCAAAAATAATAAATAACTACAATAAGTGACTTGAAAACCATGAACTGATATATAGGAGGTCCTCACCTAAACAACAGTTCCGAGCATATGAAGCAACCATTATAATTTGATAGTTATAGGAGGTCCTCACATGAAATTATTAAAATTCAGATGTTTATAACCATGATCATGTGTGTGGATTAAATGACGTATTGGTGTCCTCACTTGAACATCACCCCCTCCCAACCTATTTCCCACCTCCCAACCTGCATCCCCACTCCCTTTTAGCTTACACCCCTCCCTCCCTATGTGAAACACCCTCCCCCCCCTCCCATCCTAGACCCCTCCCTCCCAACATGAACCACCCACTCTTAACCGATTCCCACGTCCCTCTCAAACTACACCCCTCCCTCCCAACAAATATCCCCTACTCCCAACCTACTATCCCTCCCTACACATAGCCCCCTCCAAACATACACCCCTCCCAACCTTTCCCCCCTCCCTACCTACACCCTCCTCACTCCCTCCCATCTTACACCCCTCCCTCCCAACCAGCGACCCCCCCTCCAAACATGCACCCATCCCTCCCAAAATGAAACACCCTCCGAACAAGAACCACGTCCCAACCGATAGCCCTCATCCCAAACTACACCATCCCTCCAATCAGGAAGCCCCCTTCTACCCACTTCCAAACTGTAGGGCCCCCTCCCTACCTATATCCCCCTCCCTCCAAACATACACCCCATACCTCCCAACACGACCCCACCCCTCCAAACCCACACACCTCCCTCCCAACAAGGATCCCCTTCTAAACATATTTCCCCCACCCTACCTGTAGCACCCCCACCCCTCCCTCCCAACCTACACCCATCCATCCCAACCTAACCCCCACCTCAAAACTCCCAAATATTACCCCGTTAATCATATCACTTTTCCCTATATTTGATGCTAAAATATTATTGAAAATCCAATTTATAGAAAAATAGAAAAAACCACTTTCCTAATAAAAAATCCATAATATCACACTAGAACAGAAATCAAAATCCAAATCCATACATAAAATAAATTATTGTTACCAAAAGATCACAATTTTTATATCACTAGTTATGTTTCAGTATTACAGTAATGAATCCGAACAGTGTTTCATCTCTCCTTCATCTATTAGATATATTCTAAGAATTCCATAATTAACTACCACTTCCAAACTATTATATTCATCTATCGATCTTATTTGGAAAACTGTCAATGTCCCTATATTCTATTACTATATTGATGATCACAAAACATTTTATACACATGACCACATTTATCTATGATATAAACATGATTAATTTCAACCTTGAAAACCATTTTTATTTTATCCTTACTATATTAAATCACCTAGTTATAGTTTCAACAACAACTAGAACAGTTTAGTTTTTTAGTGATATATTTACAATTAATACACTATATTTCATAATCCCATTACATCATACAAAAAATATATAATCAATTATATTGCTTACTCTATAATATACCATTACATGTATATCATTTTTGAGATAATTTACCAAACGATATATAAAAATAATCAATACAATTTCATATAAAAATGAATCAACTAAATAGTCAAATTTTTCACCAAATAATTATTTAATTAATCAATCATATACCCTCTGATGAACCACCCCTAAAGGTAACCCCAATAAACAACATAATTTCATCTATAATAGGTCAATATCTTTTATCAATTGATATATCACCCAAACCTGAATCATTAATTATAATTACATACTATCTTACCCCTCTAATCAACATAAAATACTTAGAGTACTATAGTGAAGTCATGTCCCTACTCTATCAATATCATAATAATTCGATACATTATAACAGTAGGCTAGGTAAAAATCCAACCTCATAGATAGTGGGTGTTTTGTAGGAGGACCACTATAGTAGGGATCCGTCAAAAAGCTAGTGGATCTCACTAGTTGGCCAGTTGGTGTTATTATGAACATTCTACCACCTCACTCATCAACTAGTATATATAACAGATTCTTCTCCTAGGATTCATGACACTACTAGCCTTGAATAATTTCATCCAAAAATATCTTGAAAACATCCATAAGAACATATCTAATTAGATTTAAGGTTCATTTATATATTTTAAAGACCATTACAAAAAAATAGATAATATTCCATGATAAAGATTGAAAATTATTCTATAAAGGTACATAAAATATAGGAAATATAATATTTTATAAAATTCATATGAATTTGGGAGCTAAGTTATATAGGAATAACTAGTTTCAATATAAAAATGAAAAATAAAACAAAACATAACGAGATTAAAAACGCACTTCAAAAAATATTCTAAATCCAACAACATTCCCAACATCATGTTCAGAAAGTACATGCATCATTCTATCTTCTAATTTATATGTAGAGGGGTTTAATATCGCCCCATCACAAATATCCCTATCCCCATCCCCATCCCCATGCCCTTTCCCATCATCATCATCATTAGCAACATCATCACCAGCCTCATCACCAACATCAGCCTCCCCAACAACCTCACTAACAATAACTTTATCCCCACATCCATCATCTCCACTATGACCCTCATTGGCATCATCTAAAACATCATTTAAATAGATTATTGATTCCATATATTATTCAAAAGCAGCAGTATACTCTCATGGAAGTGACTGAATCCAATCATTCGTAGATTTTATGAGATGCTCAGTCTTCAACTTACTTCTTTCACACTCCTCTAAAAATATTTTCTTTTCCTCAACTACTTCAACAAGAGTGATTTCTAGGTTAGAGGTATGAGAATCATGAGAGTAGCCTGATGAAGGTTGATACCTAAAGGGGAGGCTTTTTTCCCTGGTCAAGGTCACACACTCCCCTGGTTCTCCTCACATAATACCTGGCTTATACAATATTTTGGTACATAGTTGTCATCTTTCATACAATTGAGGACCTCTAAGAAAGAATGTTTAAATTATAATCATATTGATTTATTAATTTTGTATAAATATTTAAAATATTAATAAAAACCCATATGATATTATCATGTTTATATGCATTTACTGCACTTCAATCATTTTTCATTCATTTAGAGAAAAATAATTTGGCATTCGGTATAGGACCATCAATGCTAAATATTTCTTGCAACAAATAGGAAATACACAACTCTATATTACAACCATATATAGGAAATAAAAAATTATGGCCTATGTCTATTAAATAATATTTTTAGTAGAACATCCGATATAACATCACAATACATTGTTAAAATACTTGGAGCTTCTCATGGTTGGGAATTATAGTGTGTCGAAATGTTTGCTGATATGTCATTGAATCTTTTTTCTTTAGGTTTTTCTCTAACACTTCCTAAGAAAATTCAAATAAAATTAATGATAATTATATTTTATATTTAAACCATTAATAATTGAGATTAAATTAAACTTAGAAGTCTTCCAATGTGAAATAATTATTTCATATTGACTACATGGATTTGAACATGAGCCTCAGCCTGGTTGGTGGTGACTCTTAAGTGCATCCAGGCAACCCGGGATCAAATCCAGGAGGAGGCATAATTTCTTGGTACTGTAGTTGTACTATAGCAGGAATTTTGTATTATTGTAATAGGTACTATAGTGGGAACTGTATCAGGCACTATTTTGCATTGTAGTAGCCAATAATTTTCCCCTGTTTGGGCCTTCGGGCCACAAATTTGGTCCCCGAGACCATTAAGGCCTTCGGGCCACCTCAATGACTTTGGGCCACCTTAAGTGAAGATTCAAATGAAACAATCTTCAAGGAACATGATCTATAGGAGGATGAGAAAGGAGCTTTCACCATAGAAGAAGCTACACATATTGCAAAAAAAAATGAGAGTGTATGGCTCCTGCCATCGGGACAAGACGATGCATGCACGGGATTGCCCAGCTGAATAGCCATGAGAAGGTGGAGAGCTGATTTCATGATGAAGATGCTGTGGAGGAGCAGTCCTAAGTAGTTAGTCTGGGTTGTATGTAATGTTTGAAGCCTAGAGCCAATGAATTCCTCTATGGCATACGATCTATGTAATACTTACACCTACGCGCCTTGTAAGGGTTCCATCTCACCCCTTGAAAGTTGGATTATCAAAATCAATAAAAAATGAAGACCTTCTGGCCATCCGATGGATATTGACTTCTTGGAAATTGGTGGAATGCGGGTACACCCTCTAGGTTAGTACCAACCCTTCTCTTTCAACCAATATATAACTAATTATTGTTTGAGTTCCATAAATCCGCAAAATTAATCAACCTTAGAGACTTAGTAAAATCTCTAATAGGTATGTTAAACCGAATCTGAAATGAATATGTTATATCATTTAAATACAACAATAATATTTATATGATTTTATAAAATTTTCATACTCATATTTGTTTCCATGATTTTTCCTTGATCTCATTACTGATATGCCTCTATGAGACAGGTTCCATGAGAATGATATTGTAATAATTTTCCAAAATGTCCATGAAACTTCTACACTACCTTGCATTTTGACCTACCATTTAATTTTGTTTATTATAATATACCATTATCTACATCTGGTGATTCCATGATTCCATTATCCAAGTTCACAAGCATCACCTAGATGAATATACCACTAAATAAAAAAAAGTATGGGGATAATAATTAATTTACAGAACAACATGACAAAAATAATGTGATATAATTTCAAATAGTTATAGTAAAAATCTTCTACAGGCTGATGGGTAGATTGTAATTGATTTTCCCGTTATCCTGCCTTAGCAAGCTCTTAAGGGTGTGTCTATTACAGTACTTTCTCTAGGTGGTTTTCTTGCATTGGAGTGGAAACTAAAAGACCAAACTCATCAGATGTTGGATGGATGGTATGAATTAGAGGTGATGTAGACATGGAAGAATATATGAAGTATGATGTGGCATATATCATAATACATGGATATGGTAAAGGTGGACACATATTTGGAGGGGGTTTAGTCATTTTATGGGAAAAATAGGTAAAATGAGATGATGAAGGTAACATTTAGATCACCCCTGAAGGTGGAAATGACACAACATATGAATTTGAGGGTAGTTAAGATAATGATGGAGGCATGGATAAGTGCATCTTGGGTAACTCAAGCGGTGGATGTAATGGTTTTTTGGAAGGGGTGTCCATTTTTGGGTAAGTGTGGTAACATGTATGATGGGTACTCCATCTAGGTCTAGGAGCATCCCCACTTGTACCAATGCTAATAGGATGAGGAGTCTGATCTGGTGGAACCGAGGGTCCCTAAAAAATTGAAAAGGAATATTAATATGAAAATATATTTAATATTGAATAAAAACATTACAATTATTATACTCAGTGATGGAATTGACGTGGGAAATGAATTCTCACACCCTGATCGACCATGACCAAATAGTCACTTCCTCTGACCTTTTGTAGTATTTTGCATAATTTGAATAAAAATGAAATGTAATTTTTTAGAAATGTTTTTACAAATCATGCATAAAAATTTATCTATCATAAATTCATGAGAGGAACCAATTTGACTTCTTTTAATTACTAATTATACACATGATTATAATAAAATGATTAACACAGTTTTGAAAATTACATTACCACATTATACATTATTTTTAAAACAATATTATAAGAATGTTTTCTACATTGAAATAAATTTTATTTAATGAAGTGACACTAGAAACTGCAAAAAACAAACATATCATTCCAAAATAAAACATAATAAATGTAATTAAAGAAATAATAACCTAATAAACTCATGTGAATGTAAAATTAATGATCATTGAACCTATCTGGATGTTTCGATATATTACTAACTACTATGACCAGTTCAACATCAACTCTCATAATGGGATAATTTAATTCACCGAATACAATATTTTGGGATACACCAAGGTGGAATCAATGGTGTATATTACATCACCAACATAATTAGAAATATGTCTTGGGATTACATCATTAATTACACCATAATCAGGTGTCAAATAATCTTTCACATAAAACATGTGTTTATCCATTGTTGCCAAATTTTATGGTTAATCAGT
The DNA here is from genome assembly GCA_963277665.1 of Viscum album. Taxonomy (NCBI): domain Eukaryota; kingdom Viridiplantae; phylum Streptophyta; class Magnoliopsida; order Santalales; family Viscaceae; genus Viscum; species Viscum album. Next base: position 1,046,331,703 of record OY728141.1, on the reverse strand, counting down.
ACATATGAATCGACTAATGGAAATAACTCTAAATTCACAGTAAATAATAAATGTACCATGTTGTATCATTGAATTAAACCATTAAAGTTTCATTATAGTGCCTCTACCTTGATAGTAATAATCCAATTACAATATCTTTCAAACATGTCCATAATAATACACATCTTCATATCGAGGCAGACAATATGATATGCTGGCATAATAATCCCTTGTAGATGTTAACATAACACCATTATGTTGTGTTCTCATTTTCACCACTTGATCAGTTGTAACAAATTTATACCCATTGATTGTTAAATATTTTATTTAAAAACCAAATAATTAATACAAAAATCCAATTCTCCTAATTCTTGAGAAACGAGGTCAAAAGATAAAGTCAACACCTAAAATTTATATAAACAATAGAATTAAATTGGTATCCATATTTTATGTCAATTAAAATAATGGTAATACTTTTGATTTGAACCAAACTTGAAACCCTAGGCTATGAAAAGCCTCTCTCTTCAAAGGTAATGATCAATGAACTCTACATATAATTTGTTTATATTCCATACATAAAATGTTACGAAAAGTGTATGGTATATGTGAAATTTCATAATATGAGATAACATATAAATATCCAAATTTCTAACTTGATATTGCCATCTAAAAGGGCATTGTTAAACAAGACTATGTTATGTACCATGTACCACTCTTCAAGTTTCAATGTTTCCAATTAATAAGATCCAATAATTCTTCTTATTTAGAGAAGATATGGAAATAAGGACCTAATTTCCCTTTACTAGTCATCTTAATTTCACATTTTATGGTTTTGTCATGTGGTCACATCAGTCAAATAAATTGAAAAAAATCCATACATTATTGATCCAGATAACCCCTCACAATCAATCCTTATGGATAATTCTAGTTTCGAACATATGATTTCTGTGTGAACATATTTATTTCTCTAGGATACATCTACTAAAAAGAAATTGGTCGCCCAAGAAGTTAATTATTTGGAAGATGAACTGTCAAATACAATATGCAAGTGGAAATGGATTGATAAAAACATATTTCTATCTCACATAAAATTAAGGGTTCCTCCTGATGCATTTTTATCAATAATGGCTTCAATAACCTCTTAGTAAAATGGTCTCTAAAATAATGGGACAAGAGAATCACTGTCACCCTTATATAAATAGATAGAAAATGATGAATTGATATTGGAATAAATACATAGGGAAGGATGTGATTATCATGAGTTTTTATAGATTTTAGTTTCACATCTCTTCTGTTGACTTGTTTAGATATGTTTCTATAATATCCATCAGGAACCTTGATATTCTCCAATAATTCCAAAAATTGTTTATTCTCTAGTGGTTTCATCACATAAGAAGCAAAAGGATATTTCCATTTGTATTCAACAATACATGCAAGATGTTGTTCTGGTCAAATACCCCAATCCAACAAGTCCCGATGAGATCAGAAGTCATATTTGGACTTCATCTTAATATTTATAAGAATAGAAAAAAATATTTCAAAAATATTTTTCTCAATATTCTTTACATCTAAACAATAACTTATCAAATAGGTATACCAATATGTAAACTCAAAAAATTACTTCTCTTTTTCCAATTGCAAGTGTCTTTAGTGTCAAAATTATTCCTCTATTTAGATTTCAACTAACCTTTCCCTAATTAAAAATATAACTATTTCACTTTATTATGTACTTCACATATTGACATACATTGAGGTGGTTGTTCAATGTAAATATTATTATGAAACCTTCAATGATTCATCCTGTACTGACGATCCAATGGAAAGTATTATCAATTTCCCATGAAACAAAAACTGTGAAGATATTTAAGCCTTCTCACTTGTGTATTCTTCATAAAAATAGGACATTATTGTTTTCCATCATGCTCCACCAAGAAATCATTGTATAATAAGCTAAATCATTTATGGTGAATAGAAGGGAATCACGTATCTAAAATGTATTCTTTAAAGAAGCATCGAATGTCCACACACCAAAATCCCATATTTTTTTCAACTCTATTGTTAAAGGCTACAAGTAGGAATCTATATCATTACTATGATCAGAAGGTCTAGATATATGTATACTCAATAAATTGAATTTTGTTTTCATATATATCAACAAAGGATGATAACAAACATAAATAAAAACTAGCCATGTGCTTTGAGACATAAGAATATGACCAAATAGATTAAAAATCATAGGATAGACCCAACTTGACATTACACACCTCTACTGCAAAATCTGGATTTGTGAATCAAATTTCATCCATACTAATCCACATGCAGGATGAACAAACTAATCATTACATTTTCTTCTTTTAGCATCATTCCATCACATATTGGTTGAGATTTTTTCTTACATGAATATATATTGATGTCTAAGATTAAATGGAATGTGCTAGATGAAATTTTTGTGGCACAAGAGAGGGTGTTTCATATCCATTTTTCTTCCATAGTGATGTCCCACATTTTTTATAGACATTATGATCTATTGTTTCCTCCCAAAATAAACATCAATCTTTTTGAAAGGTATGGAATCTATTAGAAGAAAATCCTTGTTTCTTAATTGAAATCCATGCCTTGTAATGATTTTAGGGAATATATATATCATCAGAAATAATTTCTTTCAAAAATGTAAAAATATAATCAATGGTGGTATTTGTGACAACCCGTCCTCGGGGCCCATGTTGTGACTACACCTAGCCCACCTTCGATAGGCTAGGGGCTGGCGATTAGCACCAAAGGGGAATCCCTAATAAGAAAGGGAAGGCATTGACTTTAATCCTGTAACACACACAGACCGAACACCAGCAGAAGAAGCAATAAGTTCTAATATAGAAAAGAAAGGTTTTCTAAAAGTAAGTGGGCCAGTATACAAACCCAACTGAACAACAAGTACAAGTAAAATGGGAAAACAGCTCCTGGATCGTCCACTGGGGAATCCCAACTAAAGGGTAGGTACAGATCTTGTAAAACTCATCCCTGAGGTAAGTCCCGTCTATTCTAGCTCCGAGTCACCTCCCGTCTGTCACCCTTAGCCTCGATCACTGCTGACCCCCATCTGCACAGAACAAAACAAGGTACGGGAAAAGCCCGTGCAGAGTTGAGTATAAAAAACACAGCAGGGGACCCTGAGACCCCCGAAGGTCTCCGAAAATCCTCTAAGGACATACCAAATTAGTAAGATACAATCATGAAGTATCAACCATCCCTACATAGATAAATGCCCATATATATACCTAAGTTAACAATCACGGTCCAGCTCCAACACTCAAGCCCAAGCACAACCCATACCAGAAATGAAGTAAAGTGAATCATCTCGATGATAACAAATGAAAGACAAGGCTTAGATCACATAGGTATAAAAATCATGTAGAGGGGTAGAGATGATTAGGTATAGTCACCGAATCATCTCCTCTGTCAAACCCACAAAGGATCCTGGAATAGTATCAGTGTTGTCGAACCCATAGAGGATCCTGGTACATAAGTCATAGTTTTCAATCCCATGGAGGATCCCATTACAGAAGTCATCATTGTCGAACCCACGGAGGATCCTGGTAGATTAGTCATCATTTTCGAACCCACAGAGGATCATGGTACAGTATCATCACTGTCGAACCCACAAAGGATCCCATCATCTCATCCGCAACCAGTCATAGGGTTTTCGCACACAGCATGCTCAATTCTGGGAGGGTTTTCTCCTCAAGCCAAGTGTTGATATAGAAACTACCACGATGTCTCGAGTTGATGTATCTTGTAGTTTTGCCTCATCATATGGAACTCAACATGACAGACGAAACGTCAATCGGATGCTCGGTCTGAGAGTTATTGGCATTTCCATTCTCAGGGCCCAGTTGGTTTTTATGATCAAATCAACCCGGGCATACCCCAACTACATACAAACCTCAAGAGGGGTATGCCAAAAGTTCTGCCCTACTCAAAGACTTCTGCCGCCATAGATGGTTCATCGTTCATACACCTGTAGCCCAAAATAAGGACAAAAAGCTGAAATGTGTCAAATAGGGTCCCGGTCTAGTCTGACCCGGCCGAACACACACAACCCGACCTGGTCCATACAGAAATCCATCCCAGTCCATGGGTCCAACCCGGTCCGAGGAAACTGTCGGGCCCAACGGGGAGGCCGGTCCCATAGGGGAGGCCCGACCTAAGGTGGCCTGGCCGAAAGCAGCCCGGCCCGCGGCCGGCCCGACCGAGGGCGGCCCGGTCGATGGAAACCTAGCCTGTGGTGGCCCGGCCAAGGGTGTCCCAGCCTAGCCTCACCTTGGTGGGTAGGAACGCTTCCCCCTCACACTCGAACATCTTAGTCGTTCATGTGGTAAACCCAACTGGCTCCAGGTGGCATCAGTCCTTGTCACGCGGGGCCCAAAGGGTCCCGTTCCTCTGGCGGCGGGCCCGGCCGGCCGCCCAGATTATCCATCGCGGCGAGACGGCGTCGTGCCTCCTTCGCCGCGGCCCAGCCCGGCCACGACCTGCAGCTCCTCCGAATAGCGCGATCGCACCACACACCTCTGTCATGGACCATCATGACCATGACTCTCCTTTCGCGCGGCACGACTGTGCCGCGACCGCTTGGCAACCCGACGGCCTTGCGCTGCCGGTCTTCATCATAGTCAGCCCGATGCTGGCCACCATTTCTCCACCTCCATCATCAACACAATGAGAAAAAAAAATGAGGGAGGGTTGGACCGTGTTCATGCAATCCAATCCCTCCTCGTTATGTTGTTAACAATAGGCATAAATAATCCATGGTTTGAACTACGAAGAACAAGAACAATAATTCAAGTCAAACCCTTACCTCGTTTCGATGAATGTTGACAAAGTCGCGGGAAAGGGCGGTGTCGATTCGTTGAAGTCTAGAAGCATCTGAGGAAGAAGCATCTTGGGCATTCTTCACGGGCGGCTCCTTCTCTTTTGGCATGGTTGAAGATCAAAGATGGTGTTCTTCATTCTTTGGCCTAAAGTCAGTATTCTTCAATGGAAAAAAGGTTTTCTCCAAGAACTCCAAAGACCTGCCAAAATAAAGTTCCTAACCCCCAAAAATAAGAGATGAATTGTCTATTATTTTTTGGAACTACCGTTCGAATTATTCTATTTTAAATAAATGAAACAACTCAACTAATTAATGGGTGGGATGGTTCAAATTCAAAAAGAATAGGGTAGGTGAGGAGTACCATTAAATGAAGAGAGGTGTCAAATTAAATAATGGGGCGTTAATGGGGGTAAGAAGCTCGGGTGGGCCCCACTAAATAATATCCTCCCAATGGAAGTTATTCGCGAGTGTTCCCCACCTCCAACCTACCCATGGAGGATTAAACCTCCAAAAATAAAAATAAACACTTTTATTTTTATCTAAATTAATTAAAACCCCATAAACTGACATCCAAACACATTAGAACGAAACTGTGGTGAAGGTATTACTAAGAAATCATCGACGCTGTGAGTTCAACGGTGTCCTCGAAATTAGATTCCGAGATCCAGTTTAAGAGATTTTAAAACCCACTCATACGTTTACTGAACGTACCTGAAGAAAACATCCGAAATTGATTCTACAAACATCAGGCCTCAGAATCAGGCGTCGTCAGAATTTGAGGACTCGTAAAAATTACCCTGTATATAAAAAAATCACGGAATTTTTGGGTCTTTACATTCTCCTCACCTAAAAGATTTACATCCCAGTAAGCTATAACTCACACAAAGGAAACAAAAGAGGGTACCAAGCATGCATCTAAGCCTCCCGCTTCCATGTGCTCTCCTGGAGATTCTCGTGCTACCATCAAACGTGAACCCGAGGTATCGACAATCCAAGTAGGACCCTCTCCTATTGATCCTCAATCTCCACTGGAACCTCTGGGAATCTCGCCCCATCATTAATGTCCAGATCAAAATTTTCAATGATGTGAGAAGGGCCATGCACGTATATCCTTAGCTGAGATACGTGGAAGACATCGTGCACCTGGTGCAACTGAGGTGGAAGTCCCAAGTAGTATGTCACCTCACCTACTCTGCTGAGGACCTGAAAAGGACCGATGAATCGTGGATATAACATTCCACCTCAACAAAATCTTCATAGACCTCGTCGAGATGAGACCCGTAGAAAGATGTGGTCGCCATCCTCGAACTCTAGTGGTCTCCATCTCCTATTAGCATAGGAATTCTGCCTACTATGTGCAGTCTTCATCCTCTCTTGGATGATCTGCACGTTCTCCACCGTATCCTACACCATCTCAGGTCCCATGAGTGCTGACTCCCCCGGGTCAGTCCATCACAGAGGTGATCTGCAAGGTCAGCCGTAAAATGCCTCGATATATACCATCCCGATGGTGGAGTGGTAGCTGTTTTTATACGCAAACTCTACCAAGGTTAAGTGATCCTCCTAGCTGTGACTGAAATCGTGGATGCATGCACGGAGCATTTCCTCGAGAGTTTGAATGGACTTCTTTGTCTGACCATCCGTCTAAGGATGGAAGGTGGTGCTCAAGCGAAGCTGCATCCCAAAAGCCTCCTGGAACCCCTTCTATAGCCGGGAAGCGAAACGAACATCTCGATCGGAGATGATCTTCGATGGCACACCATGAATTAGTACGATCTCATGTACATAAAGACATCCCAAGATCCCAACTAATCCCTAATCTCTAATCAGTAGAGTGTGGGCCAACTTGGTGAGTCGATCGACAATCACCCAAATAGAGTCATGTCCTCTAGATGTACATGGATGTCCCATCACCAAATCCATGGATATCCCTTCCAACTTCTACTCTGGGACCTTTAAGGGTTGAACTAATCCTTCTAGAACCTGTTGAACTTCCTTCACTTGTTGACAAGTGAGACATCGTGAGACAAACTTTGCTACTGCCATCTTCATACCTGGCCACCAGTGTAGTCGTCGAAGTTCTTGGTAATTCTTTACCACACCTGGATGTACTGCTAATAGAGATGTGTAAAACTACCTCAACACATCCTCCTGATGTTCCACTAGTACCATGTTACGTCCTCTGAAGAAATGACGTGCTCCCCATATTCAAAAAATCCATCAGGTGCCTGCCTTGTGGATATCTAAGCATGTCGCGTCTCACAGTCAAAGTACCCATGATATGCCTCCCTGACTCGCTGAAGAAGTGGAGGAGTGACTGTGATAGTCTATAGAAAGTCTAATCCATCGCTGTCTACAAAAGATTTCTTCAATGCGGCTAGCTGCTCTATCACCTCTCCTAGAAGCCGAATGACTGATCTCTTGCTGAGAGAATCTGCTGCAAATTTTCTTTTCCTAGGACTATAGACTATCTCAAAGTCATAGTCCTGGAGGAACTCAAGACATGGTCGCTGTGTTAGGTTCAGGTCCTTCTATGAAATGATGTAACTGAGACTCTGGTGGTTTGAGTAGACTGTAAAACGGTCACCCATCAGATTGTGCTGCCACATCTTCTAGGAAAAGACCGCTGCTACTAAATCTAGCTCATGGGTAGCGTAGTTCTGCTCGTGTTGTCTCAGCTGCTGAGAACCATATGTGATCACGGCTTGCTCCTAAATCAGGACACATCCATGTCTGGTCCCTGATGCGTCACAGTAAACTACGTACCCTATTCCCTCCTCTGGAAGCCTCAAGATGGGGCCACTAGTCAACCTATGTCTCACCTCCTAAAAGCACTGCTATCATCACTCTGACCACAAAAAGGGTTTCCCATTCTTCGTCAACAATGAAAGCGGTGCTGAAACTCTAGAGACGCCTGGCACAAATCTCTGATAGTACCCAGCGAGTGCTAGAAAATTCTGTACATCTGTCACACTCTTAGGTGGATCACAAGTAAGCACTGCCTCGATCATCACTGGATCCACTGCAACTCCATCCTCTGAGATGATGTGTCCTAAAAAGTGAACATCTATAATCCAAAACTGGAAATTCAAGATTTTAACATAAAGATGGTTCTCTTGGAGTGTGTCCAGTACTACCTGCATATGGTAGGCATGATCCTCCTCAGTAGTCGAGTAGATTTGTATGTCGTCGCTGAAGACTAGGACGAAGAGATCGAGGTAAGGCTAGAAGATCCTGTTCATGAGACTCACGTACACTACTATAAAGTTGGTTACACCATAGGGAATAACCAAGAATTCATAGTGGCCATACTGACACCTGAAGGACATCTTCTACACATCCTCATCTCGAACTCTGAGCTGGTGATAGCCTGACCTAATGTCTATCTTCGAGAACCATCGTGCCCCCTTGAACAGATCAAATAAAACTTCAATATTAGAGAGTGGGTACTTTTTTTTCATGGTCACATGATTCAGGCATCAGTAATCAACACAAAGTCACATGCTCCCATCCACCTTCTTGGCGAAAAAAATCGGTGATGCCCAGGGGAAAACACTGGGTCAGATAAATCCCTTCCCCTGCAAGTCCTCCAGCTTTACCCTTAACTCACGAAGCTCGGCGGGAGCCATCTGATATGCTGGAGTAGATATCAATGTCGTATCGGGGAACAGTTCAACGTAGAAGTACACCTCTCTGCGAGGTGGTAGTCCTAGAACATCTTCAGGGAAAACATCCACATACTGATCCACCACAACATGAGAACTCAGACTCAGAACATCAACTGCACTTAGAAAGAGAGAAGCCAACATATGTGTGATCGGCTTCCCCCTCCTCTAGGTAAGTCCATCCTGCGCTGCAAAGGCTCCCTTCTCGCTGGTAAAGGTGAACCTTATCCCATCCTCATGGACAGACCACACTTTCTTCCTAATACAGTCAATCTGAGCATGAACTGTGGATAACCAGTCCATACCCAAAATGATGTCAAAAGGCCTCGACGCCGCTACGAGGAGTTCCCAGCCGAAGCTCTCACCTCCAAGAGTACGATCACACTGCAGGAACCAGTGTGTAATCATCGAGGCTACTCTCGTAGGAGTCACTAGTCGTATGGATCGAGCCAACGGCTCCGTCGGAATCTCTGAGATCCAAACAAGGGCAGTCACGAGCCATGTGACGCTACCCGCCGCATGAATTGTACTACCCGCTCCACGTTTGGATGGCTTTGTCTCGTGTGCCCCGCACAACCGAACGTATATCCTGGGGTCTCCCACCTGATGTCCTGGACCGCTTGGACCTCTGCGACATCTATCTACTATTGGCTGCTGAAGACTCCGCTATGTGTTGCCCTGTGGTGGGTCTCACTACTGGTGACTGCTCAGCAAGAAAACTCTCCCCTATAATGGCTCTCTCCAACACCCCCTCCTGCGTCGGGATGCTAATGGAGATCATCAAAGCTCTGATCTCATTTCTGAGTCCCTGCTCGAAGGTCCGGGCCCTGAAGAATGGGTCTCTTACCCTATCTATGTAATAGCACGAGTGGTCAGTGAACCTCACTAAGTAATGAGAAACCATTAGGATACCCTGCTGTAGATACAGTAACTCCTGTATCTGCGGCACACAAAGGGTGGCTGAAAAAAACTCGAAAAGGAAGAGACTATCAATGTATGCCCAGAGTTATGATGCCTTGTCAGCACCTGGAGAATTAGGCACCACCATCTGCCTTCTGCTGCATGCAAGAGACTTGCGGAAAGCATCTCCATGAGGGCAGCAGGTGTCCCTACCAATCTGAAAAATCTCACAACATCCTCCACGCAAACGGCAGCTACCTATGTGTCTATCTCTCCCACAGACCTGGGCGGCCTCTTGCGCTAGAACTCATGAAATTCCCTCAGTCGGCGTGCACTCACTACTGCTGGAGCTAGTGGTATCAGTGGCCCAGCGGGTAGTGGTACTGTGGGTACCTCCGCTGTGATGGGGCCCTGCACCGAGGCCTCGTCGCTCGATGGGCTACCATATTGTACAAAACTCGGAACACTGGATGGTTGCCTATGTGGGGCGCACAAGAAATGAAAAAGGTATTCCACAATCAAATCAATATACCTGGTGAGCTGACACAGAGTAATCATGAATAATACTTTTCAAAGGAAACACACAGACAATTTTTGTTTTCATGCACTGAGTCAAAAATCAGAAGTCAGAGTCCTAGTGTATGGATACATCTGTCATCGCACCAACACCAGATTCTATAAACTGATTACCACAACCAAAACTCATAACACTATTATTTTTAAATGAATCAGAGCCCATGTTCTGTGGTAGATCTGACTCCTCTGATTAAAATTTGTCACGACCTATCCTCAGGGTCCGTGTCGTGACTACCCTAAGCCTGCCTTCCACAGGCCGGGGGCCAGCGACTAGCACCAAAAGAGAATCCCTGATAAGAAAGGGAAAACATTTCCTTTTAACCTGTAACAGACACAGACCGAATGAAATCATACAAAGCAATAAGAGCTAATATAGAAAAGAAAGGTGTGATAAATGTAAGTGGGCCAGTATACAAACCCGATTGAACAACAAGTACAAGTAAAAAGGTAAAACAATGCATGGATCATCCATAGGGGAATCCTACTTGAAGGGTAGGTATAGATCTCAAACAACTAGTCCATGAGGTACGTCATGTCTAGTCCAGCTACGAGCAGCCTCCCATTCATCACCCTCAGTCTCGATCCCTGCTGACCCTCATCTGCACAGAACACAACATGGTGCGGGCGAAGCCCGTGCAGGTGTGAGTATAACAATACTCATTAGGGGACCCCTAGACCCTCGAAGGTCTCCTGGAATCCACTAAGGATAAACCAAATTAGTAAAATACAATTACGAAGTATCAACCATCCCTACTTAAATATATTCCCATACATATTCCTATGTTACCAATCACAGTCTGGCTCCAACAATCAATCCCAAGCACAACCCATACCACAATGGAAGTAAAGTCAATCATCTCGATGATAACAATTGAAAGACAAGGATCAGGTCACATAGGTATATAACTCATGTAGAGGGGTAGAGATGATTTGGTGTAGTCAATGAATCCTATCCTCTGCCGAACCCATGTAGGATCCTGGAACAGTATCAGCGCTGTCAAACACATGGGGGATTCGGGTACAGAAGTCATTATTGTCGAACCCACAGAGGATCCTGGTACAGTATCATCACTGTCGAACCCACGGAGGATCCCATCATCTCAGTCGCAGCCCGCCATAGGGTTTCCGCACACAACATTCTCGATTTTAGGAGGGTATGCTCCTAGATCCAATTGTTGACTACCACGAAGTCTCGAGTTGATGTATTTAATAGTTTTGAATCATCATAAGGAACTCAACATGAAAGACAGCGTGTCAATTGGACGCCCGATCTAAGAGTTATTGGCATTTCCGTTCCCAGGGCCCGGTAGGTTTTTAAGTTCACACCAACCCAGTAGTACCCCAACTACGTCAAAACCTCATGCAGGATATTCCAACGGATATGTCTTGCTCTTAGCCTTCTGTCTCCATAGATGGTTCATCTTTTGGACACTTGTAGCCCAAAATACGGACAAAAAAGTAAAATGGGCCAAAATGGGTCTTGGTCCGGTCCGGCCCAGCAGGACCGACCTGACCCAACCTGGTCCGTATCGAAATCCATCCCTGTCTGCAGGTCCGACCTGGTCCTAGGAAATAGCCCGACCGGAGGGGCTGGCCCGGCCCGAAGGGGAAGCCCGACCCGAGGGGGGCCCTGCATAATGTTTCCTGGTCGTGGGTGGCCCGGCTGAGGGCGGCCCCGATCGTGGAGGCCTGGCCGAGGGAGGCCTCGCCAAAGGCATCCAGGCCTGTGGCGGCCCAGCCAAGCCACACCCAGGGGGGAGGCGCGCGACCCCTAGAACCCAAATGACTAAGCCGTTTGGGTGGTAACCCTAACCAGCGGCAGGTGGCACCGGTCTAGGTCCCATGGGACCCTAAGGGTCCCGCTCCTCCAGTTCCCCCAGCGACTGGCCCAGCCAGTTGCCCGACTTCTCCACCAAGGCATGACAGTGTCATGGTTCTACTACCCTTCACGCAGCGCGATGGCACCGCGCCTCCTTTGCCGCAGACTAGCCTGGTTGTGGTCTCCAGCTCCTCAGTGTGGCACGCTGGCACCACGCGCCTTCACTACGGCCCGTTGTGGCTACGGCTCCCCTTCCACATAGCACGACAGTGCCACGCCCTCTTGAAAACCCAGAGACCATGTTTCACCGGTCTTCTTCGCGGTCAGCCCAATGTTGGACACCATTGCTCCACCTCTGTCATCAACAGAACGAGAACGACATCAAGGGTGGGGGGGGTTAGACCGTGTTCGTGCGGTCTGAGACCTCCTCGTTACGTTGTTAACAATCGGTATAAATAATACAAGGTTTGAACAACGAAGAACAAGAATAAGAATTCAAGTCAAACCCCTCCCTCATTTTGTTTAATGTTGATGAAGTCGTGGAAGAAGGCGGTGTTGATTTGTTGACGTCGACAAGCGTCCAAGGAAAAAGCGTCGTCGGTGTTCTTCACAGGTGGCTCCTTCACTTTTGGCTTGGTCAAGATCGAAGACAGCTTTCATCAATTTTTTATAAGAAGTGGGTGTTCTTCGTTCGAAAAAATTCATTCTCCAATCACTCTAATTCTCTCCCAAAATAAAGTTCCCAACCCCCAAAATAATAGATGAATTGTCTATTATTTGTTGGTAAAAAAATTAGAATTCTTTTAATTTAATTAAATGAAACAAATCACCTAATTAATGGGTGGGATGGTTCAAATTCAAAAAGAGTTGGGGAGGTGAGGAGTTCCATTAATTGAAGAGAGGTGTAAAATTAAATAATGGGGAGTTAATGGGGGTAAGAAGCTCAGGTGGTCCCCACTAAAAAATATCCTCCCAAAGGAGGTTTTTCGCGGGTGGACCCCACCTCCAACCTCCCCTTAGAGGATTAAACCCTCACAAATAAAAATAATGTAACACTTTATTTTTTATCAAAATTAATTAAAAACCCCATAAAATAACATCCAAAAATGTTAAAAGGCAACTGCGGTGAAGGTATTACTAAGAAATCACTGATGGTGTGAGTTCAATGGTGCCATCAGAATTCGATTCCAAGCACCGGTTCAAGAGATTTAAAATTCCACTCATATGTTTACTGAACGTACCCAAGCATAACTTCAGAAATTGATTCCGGGCACATCGGGCCTCAGAATCGGGCTCCTTCAGAAACTACAGACTCGTAAATATTCCCATGTATTTTAAAAAAATTCACAGAATTTCTAGGTCATTAAATTCTCCCCACCTCCGGGCTTTACGTCTCTGTAAGCTACAACTCACACTAAGGAAACAAAAAAGGGTACAGAGAACGCATCTGAGCCTCCCTCTCCCATGTTCTCTCCTAGAGATTCCCATGCTACCAATTAACGCACACTAGAGGTATCAACCATCCTTGAAGGACCCGCTCTTTTCGATTATCAATCTCTAATGGAACCTCTGGGATTGTCGCCTCGTCATCAATGTCCTTCTCCACATGGTCAATGATGTGAGAAAGGTCATGCATGTATCTCCTTAGCTGAGATACGTGGAAGACGTCGTGCACTCGGTGCAACTGAGGTGGAAGTGACAATCAGTAAGCCACCTCATCTACTCTACTGAGGACCTAAGAAGGTCCAATGAATCATGGAGATAACTTGCTTCCTCGGCCGAATATCTGTAAACCTCATCGAGGTGAGACATGTAGAAATACGTGGTCACCATCCTCAAACTCCAATGGTCTCCACATCTTATCAGCATAGGAATTCTTCTTACTCTTGGTAGTATTCATCTTCTCTTCGATTATTTTAACCTTCTCTATCGTAGCTTGCACCATCTCTGGTCCCATGAGTGCGGACTACCCTGGGTCAGTCCAACACAGAGGCGATCTACAAGGTCGGCTGTAAAGTACCTCTAAAGGGTCCTTCCTAATGGTGGACTAGTAGTTGTTGTTATACGCAAACTCTTCCAATGGTAATTTATCCTCCCAGCTGCGATGGAAGTCATGGACGCATGTACAGAGCATGTCCTCGAGAGTATGAATGGTCTTCTCAGTCTGACCATCTATCTGAGGATGGAAGGCGGTGCTCAATCGAAGCTACATCCCGAAATCCCCTTGCAACCCCTTCAATAGCCTGGAAGTGAAACAAGAAAATTGATCAGAGACAATCGTCTATGGCACATAAGGAAGCAGTACGATCTATTGTATGTAGAGACTTCCCAAGCTCTCTACTGAACCCTACTCTCTGATCGGTAGGAAGTGGGCCGACTTGGTGAGTCGATCGACAGTCACCTAGATAGATTCGTGTCTTATGGATGTACGTGGAAGTCCCATCATGAAATCCATGGATATCCCATCCCACTTCCAATTTGGGACCTCTAAGGGCTGAAGTAACCTTGGTGGAACCAGGTGCTCTGCCTTCACTTGCTGACAAGGGAGTCATCATGGGACAAAATCTTCTACTGCCTTCTTCATACCTTTCCACCAGTGTTGTTGTCGAAGGTCCTAGTAAATCTTCACCACACCTAGATGTACCGCTAAAGGAGATGTGTAAAAATCCCCCAACACTTCCTCCTAGAGTGAAACAGGTACCATGGTATGTCCTCTAAAGAGAATGACATGATCCCCACCTTCAGAAAATCCATCATGTGCCTACCTTGTGGATAACTGATCAGGTCTCATCTCACAGTCAACGTCCCCATGCGGTGCCTCCCAGACTCACTGAAGAAGTGGAGGAGTGATTGTGAGAGACTCTAGAAAGGCATCTCCAGCCCAATCCACAAAAGATATCTACAACATGGCCACCTGCTATATCGCCTCTCCTAGTAGCTGAATGCATGATCTTTTTCTGAGAGAATCTTCTACAACGTGTCCCTTAGTAAGAGTATAGACTATCTCAAAGTCATAGTCCTGGAGGAACTCAAGACATCGTCGCTATCTCAGGTTCAGGTCCTTCTGTTAGAAGACGTACATGATAATATGGTGGTCTGAGTAGATTGTAAAACACTCGCCCATCAAATAGTGACACCACATCTTCAAGGAGAAGATCACTTCTGCTAACACTAGGTCTTGGGAGGCGTAGTTTTGCTCGTGCTATCTAAGCTGCCAAGAACCATATGCGATCATTGCTCGATCCTACATAGGAACACACTGAAGTCCAATCTCTGATGCATCGTAGTAAACTATGTACCCTACACCCTCCTCTGGAAGCCTCAAGATGGGTGAACTAGTCAACCTCTGCCTCAGCTACTGAAATATGTACTGGCATCTCTCTGACCACACAAAGGGTTTCCAAATCTTCTCCAATGCTGAAAGTGGTGCTGCAACTCTGGAGAAGTCTAGAACATATCTCCGATAGTACCCAGCCAGCCCCAGGAAAACTCAGTACCTATGTGTGGGTGGATCCCAAGAAAGCATTGCGTCGTTCTTCAATGGATCCACTGCAACTCCGGCCTCCGAGATGACGTGTCCCAATAATTGAACATCTCGATTACAATACATTCACTTCGAGAGATTTCCATAAATTTAGTGCTCTCGGTGTGTGTCCAGTAAAACCTACAAATTGTAGGCATGCTCCTCCTCATTAGTCGAGTAGTTCATTATGTCTTCAATGAAGACTATGAAAAATTGATCGAGGTAAGACAAGAAGATCCTGTTCATGAGACTCATGAGCACTGCTTGAGATTTGGTTACGCCGAAGGGCATAACCAAGAACTCATAGTGGCCATACCGACACGTGAAGTTAGTATTTTGCACATCCTCATCTCAAACTCTGATCTGGTGATAAACTGAGCTAAGGCCTATCTTCGAGAACCATCATGCACCCTTGAGCTGATCAAAGAGGTCGTCAATCCTCAGGAGTGGGTACTTGTTTTTCACAGTGACCAGATTTAGGCTTCAGGAATCAACACACAGTCGCAAGCTCCCATCCGCCTTCTTGGCGAACAAAATTGAGGATTCCCTGGGTGAAACACTAGGTCGGATAAATCCCTTCCCCTACAAGTCCTCTAGTTGTACCCACAGCTCACAAAACTCCGCGGGAGACATCCGATATACTATAGTAGATATCGGTGCCACCCTAGTGTATTGGTCAACGTAGAAGTCCACTTCTCTATGAGGAGATAGTCCTGGAACATCGTTAGGGAAAAAATCCACGTACTGATCCACCACAGAAAGAAAACATAGACACCGCACATAAACTGCTCTGAGAATGAGACTAGTGAACAGATGTGTGATGGATTGACCCCTCCTCTTGGTAAGTCCATATTATGCTGCAAAGGATCCCTTCTCACCAGTGAAGATAAACTCATCCCACCCTCGCAGACACACTCCACATTCTGGCTAATACAGCTAATCTGAGCATGAAATGTGGATAACCAGTCCATACCCAAGATGACATCGTAAGGCCTCGACGCAGCTATGAGAAGATCTCAGCCGAAGATCTCACCTCCTAGAGTAAGCACACACTGCAGGTACCAGTGCCTAATTGTCGAGTCTACTCTCGTAGGAGTTTCTAGTCATAAGGATCGAGCCAACGGATCTGTCAAAATCTCTGAGCTCTGAACAATGGCAGTAGCAATAAAAGAATGACTCTCACCTGTGTCTATAAGTACTACAGCAAGGGTGTAGTAGACATAGATAGTACCTCGAATCGTCTCAGGTGCACCGTGGTCATAGGCCTCGACTGCCTGGAGCTGAGCCAGCCCTTATTTTCCAGCTCTCTGTGGTTGGGGTGGACCTCATGGTGGAGTTGGTGGTAGGGCCTAGAAATGTTGTCCACCACCTGCTGCTCGGCTAGCTCCACTTACACGTCTGCCCCCTACCAGCGGACCACCACGGTCGAACCTCTGCCTATTCTTGGGAGATCCATCTACTGCCTGCTGCTCATCTGCATGGCGGGTCGGGCAGTCACGAGCCATGTAACCCTGCCCACCACATGCATAGCACTGCCTGCTTCTCTTATGGCTGGCTCCCTCTCGTGTTCCCCGAACAACCGAACCTATATCCAAGGGTCTCCCCCTGATGGCCTGGTCTTCTTGGACCTCTACGACATATGTCTACTTTCGTCGGTAGAAAACTCCCCTACATGTCTCCCTATGGTTGGTCTCGCTGCTAGTGACTGCTCATCAAGAAAACTCTCCACTAGAAGGGCTATCTCTTGCACCCCCACCTATGATGGGATGCTAAGGGAGATCCGCAATGCTTCGATCTCATGTCTAAGTCCCTGCTCGAAGTTCTGGGCACTAAAGATTGGGTCTTGTACCATATCTTTGGAGTAGCGCGAGAGGTTGGTGAACCTCGCTGAGTACCGAGGTACCATCATGCTACCCTGCTGTAGATGCAGTAACTCCTCTATCCACACTGCACAATGGGTAGCTGAAACAAACTCTGACCGGAAGAGACTCTCGAAGTCTACCCAGAGTAATGATGCCTCATCATGATGTCAGAGCATCAGGCTCCACCATCTGCCTACGGATGCATGTCGGAGACTCGCGGCAAGGATAACTATGAGGTAGGCTGGTGTCCCTAACAATCTGAAAACTACCACAACAGCCTCCAGCCAATCCACATCTGCCTGTCTGTCCATCACTCCCCAGAACATGGGCAGCCTCTAGCGTTGGAACTCGTGAAAGGCAGTCAGATGGTGTGCACTCTCTGCTACTGGAGCCGGTGGTATCGGTGGCCTAGAGGGTAGTGGTACTGTTGGTACCTCTGCAGTGATGGGGCCCTGCATCGAGGCCTCGTCACTCGGGGGGCTACCATATCGTACAAAACATGGAACCTTGGATGGCTGCCTACGCGGGGCTATCCTGAAAAGAAAAAGGAGTTCCATGGTCAAATCAATATACCTGGGGAGCTGACATAAAGTAATAACGAATAAAACTTTTCAGAGAAAACACACACACAATCCGTGTTTTCGTGCACTAAGTCGGAAATCATAAGTCAGAGTCCAAGTGTATGGATATGTCGGCCTCCGCCCCAACACCAGTTTCTCTAAAATGATAACCACACCCAAAACACTTAACACTATTACTGTTAAAAGAATCAGAGTCCAAGTTATGTGGTAGAACCGACTCCTCGGATACCAATTTGTCACAACCCATCCTCAAGTCCTGTGCAGTAACTACCCCAAGCCAGCCTTCCATAGGTGAGGGGCTGGCGACTTGAACTTAAGGTGAACCCCTGAAGAGAAAGGGAAGTCATTTCCTTTAAAAATTTAACACACACATACCGAATGCAAGCAGAAGAAGCAAAAAGTACTAATATAGAAAAGAAAGGTGTGCTGAATGTAAGTGGGCCAGTATACAAACCCAACTGAACAACAAGTACAAGTAAAAAGGGAAAACTACTCCTAGATCATCCACTGGGGAATCATACCTAAAGGGTATGTATAGATCTTGAACAACTCATCCTTAAGGTACATCTTGTCTAGTCCAGCTCCGAGTAACCTCCCATCTATCACCCTTAGCCTCAATCACTAGTGACCCTTGTCTTCATATTACACAACAAGGTGCGGGCGAAACTCGTGCAGGGGTTAGTATAACAATACTCAGTAGGGGACCCCGAGACCCCTGTAGGTCTCCCAGAATCCACTAAGGATAAAACAAAGTAGTAATATACAATCACAATGTATCAACCACCCCAACTTAGGTATATGGCCATACATATACCTAGGTTACCCATCATAGTCTGGCTCCAACACCCAAGACCTAGCACAAACCATACCACAATGGAAGTAAAGTCAATCATCTCAATGATAACATTTGAAAGTCAAGTCTCATATAACATATGTATACAAATCATGTAGAGGGGTAGAGATGATTATGTGTAGTCACTGAATCATCTCCTCTATCGGACCCACATAGGATCTTAGAAGTGTATCAGTGCTGTCGAACCCATAGAGGATCCTGGTATAGATGTCAACACTGTCGAACCCATGGATGATCCTGTTACAAAAGACATTGTTGTCGAACCCATAGAGGATCTTGGTATAGTAGTCATCACTGTCGAACCCACAGAGGATGCTGGTACAATACTGTCACTATCAAACCTATGGAGGATACTATCATATCAGTCGTAGCCAGCCATAGGGTTTCCGCACACAGCACGATCGATTTCGTGAGAGTCTGCACCTCGAGCCATGTGTCGATACATCAAATACCATGATATCATGATTTGATGTATCTATATTTCCGTCTCATCATAAGGAACTCAACGTGACAGATGGCACGTCAATCGGACGCCCAACTTGAGAGTTATTTGCATTTCTGTTCTAGGGTCCCGTTTGATTTTCATGTTCAAACCAACTCATCTATACACCAACTACATCCAAACCGCAAGCGGTGTATGCCAAAAGATCTACCCTGATCTAAGCCTTCCGTCATAGGAGACAGTTCATCGTTTAGACATCGGTAGCCCAAAATACAGATGAAAAGGTGAAATGGGTCAAACTGGGCCAGGGTCGGGTCCGACCTAGCCAGACCCCCCGACTCGACATGGTCTGTACCTGAATCCGTCTAGGTCTGTGGGTCCGACCTGATCTAAAGAAATGGACCAACCCAAAGGGGTAGCCCGACCTGAGGGCGTCTTGGCCGAAGCGGCCTCGATCGAGGTCGGCACAGCAGAAGGTGGCCCGGCTCATGGGAATCTCGGCCAAGGGCAGCCTTGCCCGTGGCGGCCCGGCCATGGACAGCCCGACCGAAAGTGGCTTGGCCTGTGGCGGCCTGGAAAAGGACAGCCCGTCCTAGTAGCACCAAGTGGTGTGGCGCCTGCCCCTAGCACCCGAATGGCTTATCCATTTAGGAGGTAACCCCAACCGATTCTAGGTGGTGCCGGTCCAGGTCTTGTGGGACGTTAAGGGTCCTGATCCTCCGATTCCTCCGGTGGTCGGCCCGGCCGGCTGCTTGGATTCTCTGCTGCTGCGTGATAACAACACGCCTATTTTGCTGCGTCCCGTCATGGCCGTGGCTCCCCATTCTCATGGCATGACAGTGGTGCGCCCTCTTCGTAACCCAGCTGCCCTGCACTGCCAGTCTTCTTCACGGTCGGCCCGATGCTGGCCATCATTGGTCTGTCTCCGTCGTCAACACAATGAGAACAACAACTGGGGGTTTGACCATGTTCATGTGGTCCGATCCCTCCTCGGTACGTTGTTAATAATCGACATAAATAATCCGAGGTTTGAACGGTGAAGAACAAGAATAGGAATTTAACTCAAACCCTTACATCATTGAGATGAATGTTGATGAAGTCGTGGGAAAAGGCAGCATCGATTCGTTTACATTGAGAAGAGTCCAAGGACGAATCGCCTTCATCATTCTTCATGGGTGGATCCTTCTCTTTTTTCCTGGTCGAAGATCGAAGATGGTGTTTTTCGTTCTTTGGTGGAAATTGGGCGTTCCTCATTGGAAAAAATTCATTCTCCAAGTACTTCAAATATCTCCCAAAAGAATGTTCCCAACACCCTTAAATAATAGATGAATTGTCTATTATTTTTTGTCACAACCATTCGAATTATTTTATTTTAATTAAATGAAACAATCCACCTAATTAATGGGTTGGATGGTTCGAATTCAAAAAGAGTAGGGGAGGTGAGGAGTTCCATTAAATGAAGAGAGGTGTAAGATTAAATAATGGGGATTTAACGGGGGTAAGAAGCTCGGGTCGGACCCACTCAATAATATCCTCCCAAGGGAGGTTATTCGCGAGTGGGCCCCACCTCAAACCTCCCCTTGGAGGATTAAACCCCATAAACTATCTTCCAAACACGTTAAAACATAACACCGGTGTAGGTCTTACCAAGAAATCACCGACTCTGTGAGTTCAACGGTGCCCTTAGAATTCGATTCTGAGCACCAGTTCAAGAGATTTCAAATCATGCTCATACGTTTACTGAACGTACCCAAACAAAACATCATAAATTTATTCAGGGAACATCGGGCCTAGGAATTAGGCGCCGTCAGAAACTGTGGGCACGTAAAAATTCCCCGGTATTTTAAAAAAAAAATCATGAAATTTCTGGGTCTTTATAGTATTAGAAGTTCCATAAATTTTTTCCCATGATATAAGTACATTAAATATTCCATCATTGTTATTTTAGTACATTCATGATATACTAGAGTTTGGGCATCATCCAATAATTTTTTCACTCTCTCAGCATCTTCATCTTCGGTATTTTATTCATGTGTACTAATATCAATGTCTTTTTGCACTGGAAAACTATCTCTCTTGGGATGGTGCAAAATTAGAAACCAAACAAATATCAAATTTTCCATATCAGTTCTTTCATTTTCTTCATGAATATTTACCGATTTTCTCATCTCTCCATGGTGATACCAAAAAAAATAGTTTGTGTGGAATCCAAATTTCATAATATGATAGATAACTTCTTACTGACTTAATGATGGTCTTCCAATAAATTTATAGAATTGACAATGTATACAACCTCCATCTGATGCATTGTTAAATGAAAAATTTAAAAAATCTCCAAATTATTTTGAAACTTGGTTGAAATATGATCAGTACTGTATATCAATCTTCTATCTACTCTAAAAAAATGGAAAAATGTTTTCTTACAATAAATCATGTAAAAATAATTAAAAAAGGGATATATACTATAAAAAACTAAAACTATTAGAACATAATAACTTAATAGTTAAATATAATTCAAATTTGTATTTCATGTGCCTTATTTTTTATTACCAATTTCAACCCTTTCATGATCTGAGATGATATTCTTACCTCAATCCAATAATGGGATGATCAACAAGGTAAACCATAATGGGAAAAGGAAGGTTCCATGTCTATGATAGAGTGGTGTGTGTCATTATAGTTGAACGATACTACAGTAATGTTATCATCCCATATCTAGTTAAAATGTAACATAAAATCACATTTTTATATTATTTAAAACATAAATGTATTAAATTTAATAGTAGTTAATCTAATGAAGTTATTTTTAATGATCTATTATTGGTTCATGAATTCCTGCTACAAACACATCTTTAACTAAGATGTGAACAAAGTGTCTTGTTATGATGTGATATATACTACCTCATATAATTAGAAAATGTAATTTATTTATAAGTATAAAAATCTATCTATTAAACCTTAACCATGTATAGTATGGTAGTGGGTGACTTATTATTATTTTAGGTGCCAATAGAGGTGTTTCGCCACTAAAAAGGTGTGAGGGGGTTGAATAAGATGATATTTTTAGGACTCTTTAATTATATTTACATTGACCACTATAGAAATATTAGTATCTAAACTAATTTTTTTATAATATTTATCATTATGCAGATATAGAAAAATTTAATAGAATTGGGACACAATATTATTACATGATTTATTCTCATAACTAGAAAACTCATTAATGTGATGGGTAAGATACACCAATCATATATTCTAAAATATAATGACAATCGGTTACTCCATATAATCTTTTTTAGAATAGAGATGATTATACATTTCAATCCTCCAAGATTATGTATGTAGAATGTGCTCACCTATTCATGATTCCTGAAAAGAGATAATTTCATTATATATTAGTACATGTCACATATCAATAAATTAGATACGTTTTAATGTCGTGAAATTCTAAACATCACAAAATTATGATTATTAAAGAGTAAATGAATTTATAATAACATTCATTATATGATCCATTCATAGAATCTATATCCTATATCATGTTGTTGGTTCAATATTTTTCATCTTTATGAACTATTGTTTCCCAAGACAAATAAAAGCAGTTAATTATTCTAAAATAAAATCAATATAAAACATAAATCGAATGAAATTTTCATACAAAAAATGATTCATATATATATAATTATTTATGATGGAAATTTATCTTGGAAAATGAATCCTTCATATAGTGTTGTTAATTTATTTAAAAAATCAATATGGAGAAAATAAAAAAATTCATTTCGGTTGATCACATCTATAAAAAACTATCTAACACCTTTACCATGAGTTAATTCTATATTTATAAGGTAATTTTATTCTAGATAACTCTTTATAATTCAATAAAATATGTTTACCCATTAAACTATATTTGAATACAGAAAAATCGCATTTATCCGTAAACTAATTTCCATTCACATATATCGTCATCATATGTAAAAAAATGCATTAGATAACATTCTCATTTGTAGTATCATGATAATGCATCCATGTATCATGTGTATTTTCAGATAAGAAGAAATTATAATTATACCACAACGCACAAAAATAAAAAAACACAAGAGGGTGTCTTACGAACCATCAAATTTCTTCTTCCTACTACATAAATTCCCACTATCAATCTTTAAAATAGAATGAATATTCTAAAATACTTTTTCATAATTCTATTTTTTCTTATATATAATTAAAATACATACATCATCTAGAAAATAAAAATTAGGTAATTAAATGTTCACATATTACCAAAAAACATACCTGAACCCATCATAAAATCATCAAACTGAATATTTCTTATCCTTGACCCAATAATAATTAGTGAAATACATAGAAAATCTATAAAAAACACTAAAAGATCAATAACTGACCTCTCACATTATTTGAGATAGGAGAACTCCTTGACCTAGGGGAATAAAAACTAGGTAATGGAAAGATATAACTGGGGGGATGTGTGACCTAGTTGGGGATACTCGACTAGAGTATGAGGGGGGGCATGTGATGACTAGAGGAGGATGAGTGGGGATGTATGTTGTCGACTGGAGGAGAAGAAGGGGCTTCGAGTGAGGAAAACATGAGGGAAGTGAAAGGGAATAATGGGCTGGTGGGTTGCTTCCTGACAGGTAAGGGGGGAGAAAGGTGGGGAAAAATTATTCACCTATCTATAACACTGATTAATTAAAAAAATTTGGTATTTATTTACTATACCCATGGTTCACTTAAAACCATGGGTATACATAAACAATATTCAGCCTATACTCATGATTTTATAAATTGAAGTAATAAATATGTGGGGGTAGACCCTCTTTCCATTCGTTGTTTAAGGAAGCTCATAAGGAAGATATAGAGCTAAAAAATACGATGAGAAATGTTCTTGAATTAAAGCTTTATTATGATGGAATAATATGGTTCAAGAACCGGGTATGTATTCCTCCAAAACCATAATTTAAGAAGGAGCTATTGGATGAGGCTAATAGTTAATCAATATATATTCATCATGGAACTACAAATATGTATAGGTACATGATAGGGTATTTTGGTGGGATGGAATGAAAATAAGTTTTTTCAAATACATGTTTTGGTACTTGGTTTGTCAAAAAGTTAATATGAAGAGATAGAAGTCTAATGGGATGTTACAACCATTACCCATACCAGAATGGAAATAACAAAAATCACTATGGTCATTATCATTGGACTTCAAAAAATATCCAAAGTCCATAATTTTATATGGTCAATAGAGGATATTCATAGAAATTCATAACACTTAATTTCTATTAGATAAGATTTCTCTCTTGATCATATTACCATGATATATGTAAAGGAAATGATAAGATTGAATAGAGTACCACTTTATATTATATCTGATCAGGATTTGAGGTTTACCTCGATGTTGAGGAAAAGTATTTAGCATGATCTGTATACAATTTTATGTTTTAGTAATACATATCATACTTATACATATGGTTAGTACGAGAGGACAATTCAAACTTAGGAGGACTTGTTGAGATCTTGCTCTATGGATTAAAATGATGGGCAGGATCAACACATACCTTCATGGACTTTTCATAAAACAATAGATTTCACTGAAATATTAAGATGGATCCTTATGAAGAACATTATGGAAATAAGTGTAGAAATATAACTTGATTAGATGACATTGGAGAAAGAAAGCTATTAGGACCTAAACTTATGGACAAATGGTAGAAAAGGTCAGATCTATTCAACAAAACCTAAGAGAAGCTCAGAGTCAACAAAACAGTTATGTTGAAAACCAAAGAAAAGACCTATAAATTGAAGATGGTGGTGTGGTTTTTCTACAAATATCTATCTGGGACAGAGTAATGATATTTGGAATGAAGGGAAGCTGAGCCTGAGGTATATTAGTCCTTTCAAAATAATGGATCGTGTTCTAAAGGTAGCTTACTGATTGTCTATTTCACCCATTCGCTCTCTAGTTCATAATATTTTCCATTTATCTCTCTATTGAAAGAAAATAATGGTTCCTTCAAATGTACTAATCTCATAATTCGTACTAAGAGATCATGATTTTTCTAATGAAGAACATCTGATAGAGATTCTGGATCGTAGAGAAAATGTTCTACGAACCTGGATAGCTTATCTGGTTAATGTTTTATGGTAGAAAAAAATAATTTGATGAAGCTACATGGTAACTTGATGAGGTGTTGAGGAAGACGCATCCTCATTTTTTTGTATCCAAGTGATAAATTTTGATGGTGAAATTCAATTTAATTGGGGTAGTAATGTAACACCCATATATTTTTATGAAATATTTTCAATAAATACTAATTCTTAAATATCATTCATTACAGGAAATCATGAGTTTAAATTATCCAACAGACACCCTTATAATAGAAAATCCATTTTAGTTGAGTCATTATGTAATAGGGAATAAATATAACTAACTTATGAAAATCTATGGCGAATTCATTGGCTACAAATTATTTTTGAAAAATATAAATCAATTTAATATTTATATTAATGAATTGAATAAATTAATATTATTAAGTGAAATTAATTTAATATTTATTCTATATACTTAATAAAATATTTTAAATATTAATCCAATATATTTTTTTGTCATTAGGTATGAACAAAACCTATTTTATGTATCAAAACCTATATTTTTTAAAAGGGTAATTTTACTGCCTTTTAATAGATTACCACATTTAAATTATGATTTAGACACATCAATAATTTTTATATGATATTAAAAAAAGTTTCTTTGTAAGATGTATATAAAATTTTACATTGGATGAATTTTTTATATTTTTATTGATAACATTCAAGTTTTGATAAATAGTAATAATACAATAAATTTTAATTGAAATCAAATTTTTTCATCAAGAAAAATTTTATGGATAAATTATATTAATGAATTATTTTAAAGTATAAATATAATATATTTTTATGAATTATTATAATTTAGGACCTTGGAATTAATTTTACAGTGAATTCAGATGTAAAAACGTTTGAATCGTTTTTCAATGTTTTATCTTTTTAAATTCATTATCACTTTCCAATAACATAATTATGTTTCAATTAATTAAATCAACATCAGTGTCTTTAATTTTTAAAAATTGATTCCATATTTGGAATCAGTAGGTCAAAAATATATAATTCTTTTTGTTTTTTGGAATTACGAATAATAACTTCTATAATTTTTAGTCATACAGTAAAAATGTAAATCGGTTAATTATGGGTAAAAATATTATCATAAAATAACCCTTAATGTTTTCATAATCTCATTGAATGACTTTGTTTCTACCTAAATCATAATTCGGTTGAAATTGTATGCACTGTAGTCCACATGGATGAGAATATGCCATTTAATGTATTTTATTTAAAGAAAGGTTTAATATGTCACACTTAAATTTTAATAAATAAATATTTTTTCATATAAGGATATAAAGAATATATATTGGAATATAAATACAAATTTTTAAACATAAATGTTTGTATTTTTCATGGTAACTTATTTTAAGTTTTAGGTAATAAATTATTACCTTAACGACATAAGCTTTAATGACACAGATATTATTTAATTAATGTTAAATCAATCAAATAATTATCATTAAAATTATAAAAAAAAATTAAAAGACCAAAACACTAGAAATAATATTATTATTCAAGTATATTTTGACCATAAATAACAAGTTATAGGGTTATTGACCATTTTGATCCTTATAGAAGATATTATGACACTTATAATATTTTATTTAAAGTGTTAAAAAAATTGTCACATTCATGTTTTAAAGAGTATAATTTTTTTATGTTGTATTTCCAAGAAGATATATTAGAATACAAGTATTACTCTTAAATCTATTTTATTTATACTCATGATTGTTTTTTAATGTTTTATTCAATAAATAAGAGTTATAAATAATTACACAATACTGTTGTTGTAGTTATTTTATTAAGGGAAATATAAAATTTTTTTTTTAATAATATAAAAAAAAGTATATTTTTAATAATTTATGTGGAAAATTAATTTTCTAGATGATATTTTCTTCATAGTAATATAATAATATAATTTTTTCATGGTTAAATAGTTATATTAATATTTTTTAAAATCAATGAATTGAATAGTATCAAAATTGATACCATTGATTATTTATCAAAATAATGGTTTCTTAAGTTATTTAAATATCATAAAAAGTTTTTTAAAAAATATATAATAATTATTATATGGTATAAAATGTTCTATATTATTTTTTATTATCTATTTGACATAAATTAAGTAAATATTTCACCTTTTTAATATTGATATTTTTTCAATTCTTAAAAAGTTAAATAAATAACTATGTGTTAATTGAAAGGATAATGTTTAAATTGACAGAAACACATATATAAATTATATTGGTTAATTATCGTGAAAACATATCTCATATCATATTATAAATGTTTTAGTTTTTTGGATTTTTTTTGTTGTGGGATGATTTTATTAGAAATTATTATTTTTTGGAGTTTCCAAAAGTCCCCCTCTCCTCAATTATAAAAGGGGTCCTCCTTCCACATTTCATCATAACCCATTGATCGTACAAGATCATATATTCCATAAAATTTTCCCTTTAAACCTTATTTAAAAATGGTATATAGGTTTTGGTCTTCTCCATTGGACAAATCTTGCTATTTAAGAGGTGATTTAAAGGGACCACATCGAAGAAGAGGTAATCCCCTCTTTTAATTATTTCAAAATTATTTCTTCTTATGCTTCCTCTTAATGAGATTTTAATTATATATTAATACCTAAATTATTACTTATTTTCTAGGATTTAATTATGATTATGAAGAATGTATATTTCACATTCAATTCATCTATGAAAAATGAAATCACCATTTGTGTATACATAGGGTTTATCGTCTCCACACTGTGGTGTAATCTGTTTTTACCACAAAATTTATAGTATGGGTATAATAATGTAACTAATAACTATATATGATTATTATAAAATTATATTTATTCTGAAATACTATACTTCATCCAATTAAATTCCATTCAACAATTGTGGTAATGATATCATTGCTCGTGAATACGTACAACAGACCATCTCCACGATACAATGTGATTCATTATGCATGATATTAATTAATGGATGGTCATATAAATCAATTGAATGAATTAATAATATATATATTAAAAAATTATCCTTGTATAATTGATATAACTATACAATAAGAAGAGGAATAATAACATATCTGACAAAATAGGCATAAGAAAATAATGAAATTTACACCAAATAGATGAGTAATAATGTTACTAACAAACAGATGATAATATGATCATATATGATATAATAAAAATGGATATTATTCTTAAATAAGTCAATGACATTATTTAAGTCGTTATATAAGATTTTTGGATACATACAATGGAATTTGGACCAATGTTAAGGGATAATTTCCCAATTTCATTATTATTCAAGATTGAATATACGTAATTATTTGTTGGGGTATATTTATCATTCATATCGATGGTTCGTAATTATGTATTCCAAAATATTAACTGTATTCTTCTAAAGAAATTTATAGTCAATTTTACCCTTTGTTGAGTTTTAATTAAATTTTATGAAAGTAATATTATATAGTTTTCAATACAAGGTACTTTTTAACTTTTTCAGAAAAAGTAAGAGGATAATGTTTTCTTAACTTATAAAACATGAATGGGTTTTTATGTTTTTATAATTCCTTATAAAAATGATTATTCCTTCAAATATTCAAATTTTAATATCAAATAAGTTCTTTTCCTTTAAAATTTCGTGGTATTTTGACAAAATAAAATATTTTTAAAGAAGAATGAATATTTTCCTCGAGATTTAATTTCATCTATTTTATCAAAATTATATTCCATAAAAAATGAAATTATTTAAAAATGGTTTTGTTTCTACACATATTATAAATATTATATTTTTATGATTTAATTTCAATTATGAAATCCATTTTTTTTATATGTATTATGATGGATTGAGATATAAGAAACCCATTTTATTCCTTAGGTTTTGCTATGATGCATGATTTATGTTTTTGTGGGAAAAGTAAGAATTATTTAATTATGATATGGGTGGGACCTATATCTAAATCCAATAAAATGGGTAAATATTTAGGTCGCATGAGATAGATAGGTATGGAACGAGAAATTATCTCGGTTTTGTAATACTTGGATGGAACGAGGAGCGAGCTCGATTTAGTAATAGAATTTGTCTGCTATGATGGTCTTGGAAATGATCCTTGACTAATTCTAAATTATTTTCTATGATTTTGTGTATACCCCAAAATTTCATTTCTTATGTTATGACAATTGGGAATACGTTCATTTATTTTTATGAACTTTAATGATTTATCTCGTGGACTAATATCACGATCTTTCATATGCAGGATATGATTTTCAAATTTTGTGTTATTATGTCTGATGATTATGATATAATTGATATCTACCTAATTTTAACATACTATGAATCAGATATCACCCTCCTATATGCCTTTTCCCTGGTCATGAAGATGGGTATTAAGTAAGATATTTTAAAAAGGGGCCTTGTTTTGAAAGAATAAGATAGAGACAATATAGATGTCATATGAACCAGTTGTTTATGTTTACCAGATTCTAATGAAACTATAAATATATTGTCCTATCATGGAATTATTATATTTTTCAATAAATATTCTTCAATTTTGAATAAATATATATGTACATAAATTATTGGTCATTATAAATATACACTTCTATAACCACCTTGCTCTTAATTACACACTTTAACATGATATATTACATAAAAAGGAACTTAAGACAACTCTAAGGATATATAGGTCTAGTTTCATGAGAAATTAGGAACATTACATAACAATTTTAGACATAAAATACAACATATTTATTGAAAAAAATTCTTTTACATGACACAACATTCCTTCGTACGTAGAATTTCTTGGGACAACCTGAGGACATGCATAAAAAAGGGTGATCTATAAGGCCTATTGAGGGAGTTAATAAGGAATAACATGAACAATATATTACTTGTTAGTATATATTCATATAAATGGAGAACAAGAGAAACATGAACATAAAGGCCTATTATTTCATGATTAACATAACATGTTAATGTGGCAATAACATTTAACATGTTATCAAAACGAGCCAATGCTCATTGCACATGAAGCATGGGTAAACCCTCATTGTACTTGAATAAGAATGATTGAACCCTTATTTCACATAAATTATCATGATTCAACACTCTTTGAACATGACATATCATGATAATATTTATTACCCAATGCAATCGAGTGCTATCAGGGTGCACCCTTTATAAAAATTTCATTTCATGTATAAGTGTGCCACTTGGATCATAAAAATGGATTCAATAAACATCCAAATTTATTCAAAAAATAAGAGAAGTGGAATACATAAAGTTAATCCCTCGATAAACAAGTACAAGTTCATAAATGTGAATACAAATGATAGAAAAATGGGTATGGAATTCACTTACGTGACGATTTTGGCATGATAAATTTTTTTGTAATTTCGACAGCCTAATGTCATCAAATAGAAATTGTAAAATGGGTTGATGAGAGAGAAAGATGAATATCATCATATATACATAAAATTTAAATTAATGGGGTCATGTATCATAATATCCTATTATATTTAATGGAATTTAGATGCATAATATAAAAGAATTTCTTAAATGTAAAAGAGGAGAAAGAAATCCTATAAGGAATCTCAGCATGATCACAGGTGTATACGGGATGAATTAATGAGAGAGGAAGGGTTATCTCATCATTATAACATTATTAGTCAAGTATAAATAAGGTTTGAAATCATTACCATAAATTTTTAATTGAAAATAAATGTTCATAACAATATACGGAATCTTAGACATAAATAAGGAAGGAAGGAAAGTGAGGATCCCTTTCTTAGACGTGTGATCCCAATGGTTTGGGAGAGGCTTGAGAGAGGCTCATTGGGATATTTGGGTTCCTTGGGAGGATTATATAGAGAGGAGGGAAGGTTTTGGTCGAGATCCAAAGGTATTGAGGGAAGAAGAATGGAATATTGAGTGTGTCTATATTGGAAAGGAGAGGAAATTCTTTATTATTTTGGTTTTGGACTGTATGCATTAAACTAATAAAAACTAATAACCATCCAATGGTTTACGACCATGGTTTTTTCCAATGTGGAGTGGAAAAAATTACATTATATGGTAAATGGAATATATTATGAAAATATTAGGTTTTCTTATGAGGAGGAGAGTAGCACTCTCAAGGAAATCATTTTAAAATGTTAAAATGTTTTTTAAGTCCTGGAGGGTCCACTAAAGAATCATAGATTTATTCAAAAAAAATATAAAATAACGTTATTTTAAATTTAAAATATAATTTTTAAAAATAACCCTTTTATATTATTTTATTACATCACTATTGGATCATTATAATGTCATAATACACCTTATAAAAATATATGATATTTACATTTTACCAAAAAAATTCAAGTGTCTCAGAAAATTAAGAAAAATCCCCCTTTGGATAATTTCAATGTCTTGATTGAAAAAATAATATTCATTTTATCTAAATAATTTAATAAATATATGAATTTTTACTTTTAAAATAAAAACCATCATTTATTGAAAATTCACAGGTTTTGTCAAAAATAGTTTTGAAACCTAATTAGAAATTACAATTGTATTCATAAATATTTTACAATTATTTATATTTAAAAAAAATTAATTTAAAAAAATATTTTAAAAAAATATTATTTAATTCAAAAATCTATTAATTCATCAAAACATATTTCTCAATTGAAGTTTAATATTAACTAAAAATACTATTCGTGCTTTAAAAATACATTACAATGTAATAATAATAAAATGAATGTATATTATTTATTATTTTAAAAAAATAATGCACATAATCATAATGCTATGGTCTTGTTACATAACCCCTTAAAACACACGCATAAGAACTAAGGGTAGAGTGTGTGATGGCGACCGACTCATGGGGTGGCTCAGATAACATTACTTGGTTGGTAATCTCTATTAACTTCCACTTCACCCATAGAGGGTTTTGTTCAAGATTAACATATTGAAGCTTGGATAGGTCTTGGTCAAGAGAAATTTCTAGGGATGCTACCTCCTTTCTGAGCTCTGAAAAAAGGGCTTTGTATGGTGAAATGCTACTAGTTAAGGCCATCACATCATTTGTCTAAGTAAATTAGATTTTTTAAAGATATATATTTATACTAATAATTTGATAACTATTAAATAGCTATATTATAAATGGTAACAATTCATAATGGTATTTTTAAATCCAAAAAAAATAATCCAAGTGAATATGTTTTATATAACCATTTTACATAATAAGACATTTAATTAGATCAAGATAATTTTTCATTAATACAATTTTGGGTCGTTACAACATAAATATCTCTCAACTAGAACAGTTCCCTATTATTAAAATATATAGATATGACAACTACACCCAATTTGAGAAAAATAATTCACACAATATCCCTCTCTAGAGGAATACCTATTAAATCATAGAAACAATATTTTTGAAAGTAGTCCACTGGTGGTGAGATGGGTGATGTAGGTAAAACTATCACTTGATTCATTACAATAACTATACTAGAAATTTATTCCACAATGGATGTCAGTAATGAAGGTCATGTCCAACCATTCTTACCTTCATATTACATTCACCCATGATGGTATACTTCTTCTTATTAATTTATGTGAATAAAACCCATCTCTAGTACAAATAAATGTAATCCTAGGAGAACATCAACAAATCAATCTTGAAGATGACATTATGTATCTTTACATAAATGATGATGAAATCCTATAAGTTTCTATAGCCCTCAACATCTAAAAACCACCCCAATAATATATTAATATGATCTAACCTATTATACAGTTTCATATCAACAGCCAAGATTTTGGGTCAAAAATTTATCACCACCCCTAATAAAAATTTAACCTACACATATATAAAATAATGAGATGTTGTTGTATCAAATAAATAATATGATATAATATAAAGAATAATAAACATACCTCTTATGGTTCAAGGAACCCCAACCTATTCTTATGGAACATAATATATAAATAAATAATCAACCTAACATTGCTCCATTACACTATATACATGATCCTTAACTAGCGTAAAGAATATACACCTACACATATGTGGATTCTACAACCCATGTGACTTATTATCAACTAAACACAATATAATCCTTGAATATCTATTTTATTTATCTATTAACCTCAAATGGACAAAGATTGACAAGTGTCTGTCTTACCTAATCATTTTCAGACACCCCATTGAGACATACATTCACCAAATTTTGATATATGTTAAATCATGTCACATGAATTATACTCCCATGAATGGATAATAAAAGAAAGCTTAGAATTGAATTCCCATCCTCACATTAAACACACACACAAAAAGACTTCGATAATGGAAGAAATGATAACCCAAATTGTTAGATTGAAAACCATTTCCATTATAGAATATATCATAAGACATCATTTTAATACCATTATAAAAAAGAACGAATGAGTGGAAGTTTATTAGTTTTAGTTCTAGTAACATGTATGAAATAAATACGATTTAGAAAAAATAATATCATGGATGATTAGTCAAACCACTAATATTTTTTTATTTCATTAATTAATAGTGGTCTCTATTAAACCGCTACAAAAGGTTTTTAAAACCCCGATATCATCCACCTCCTCCACATCATCTTCATGACCTAGTACCAAATCCTCCCCAGACCTCCTACTCTCCCCTCCCTCGCATGACCCGGACCTCATAACCCTCCCCTACCTCCCACTCCTAGTGGTGATGAGAAACCCCCCACCCCCATCCCTCTAACATACCTCTTATGTCCTCAGCAACGACCCAACACCCATGACCCCCACAACATCCCTCTTCCCAATGGTGATGTGGAAGCTCCATATGACCTCCCTCTCCCTAGAAGTTCCCCCCTCAACAACAATACAGACCCCCCCTCTGACATCCCTCTCCCAGGCATAGTAACCGTCATCGGCAACCTAGATCCCTTCTCATTAAAACCATTTAGACTAAGAAAACCTCCCATATATATTTTTTTACATCCAAGGGAATATCCATATCTTTTTATATGTATTATTATATATTCTTCCCAGTAAATTCCTCAAGACCTATTATATTCCCATCCTCTTCATTTTAACCCTCTCCTTCAAACTAATGAATGGTATATATGGATGATGGGTTTTTAGACCAATTTTATCATGGTTTTTGTGATTTTGGGGTTCCACATACCCTCTTACGGATTCTTTGTACTTTTTGTGGTGATTTAGTGTCATGCTTTGTAGACACGAAAGATGAATGGTTGGTTATTTATATTGTATATTTCATTAAATTAATAAACACTTATTTATTACATATTTAATATGGTTTTTATATTCATAATGAAATTATTATATGTATATTTAAAAATATTTTAATGTGAAACCTTGCTTAACATGTTTTACAATGAATTTAAATGATTTATATATATTAAAATGTATTTCAAATTTATTCTTCAACTACCATGCATACATATCATTTTTCAAAAGACAAGACTATATTTTATTACAATATTTAAAGACATTAAATGTGTTTTTGGTCCTCAAAATAATTTTAAAAGGAAAAAAATGAATTATAATGGTGTACGTGGATTTTTTGAGAACCAATGTTGGGTTTCCATAAATAAAGTGACTTTATGATGATTGAGAATTCGAGTTCTCAAATGAAATTATATAAATTGTTTGCACAAAGTGTATTCAACATTATAGTTTGAACATATCAAATATAGTCTTAAAATTTAACCATATACATGGGCCCTTGTTATGTTTTGTAAATTGAAATTTAATGGGGTGTTGATTTACTATAGGGGTTTTTATTGATTATGGTTCACAATGAATGATAAAGGGATGTTTCTGGAAGGGTTTATAGAGGTGGGGTGAGATTATTTGTTTAATGGTTTACTATATTCTTGTGTGAAAATTAATGTATGGTCTCTATTTTATGACATGGAATAAATTTAAGGGTTTTCGGGAAATTTAAGAGAACATATAAAATGACAATAATTTTTTGAATAAAGTATAACAACATATAACTACCTAAAAATTATATGTTTGTATGTTTTTCCAATCTATAGTGTGTGATATGAAAATAAAGTATACTTTTCATTCAAAATTTTTAAATGGTGAACTTGGTTTTAGTTAGACAATGGAAATTAGATTAGACATTGATTAATGCAGCTAATTTATAAATGGAATGAACACTCTGTAGTTACAAAACTATGGTAGAATATAACATAGTATTTTTCTCTCATAAAAGTAATATTATCTATATATATTATATCTAAAAATAAAAAATCTCTATCATCATTAATTTTGAGGTTGTTTTTGACAGTTTAATAATTAAATATTTATTGTTTCAATCATGTACCTAACATCAAATACCATGATCTTGAATCTTATTCAAACCCATATAAATCCATATTTAATTTTAATTGAACATGTTTGATTAAATATTTATATATTTTATATTAATGTATAGGGAGAATAAAATCCAATACCATTGGATGAATTTTGGATTCATTTACTTCAATATATACCTTGGTATGCCAAGGGATTGGAAGCGTTTTAAGATTATAAAATTGAAATCGATCCATGGATAGTATAAGAAAAATTTCTATGTCTAGATTATAAATTCAACAATGGTTGAATATAAACGAAGTATATGAGAATTTTATATTGAAAATTTTTCCTAATTGATTTATATGTTAGATTTGACAAGAAGAATCAAATTTAATGGAATGTAAAAACAAGTTTAATATTATCAATGAAATAAAAATCTACCTAGTGGAGTATAATTATTTTATAAATTTGTTAAATAATGTGTTTGTTTTATGTGAATAAAATTACTATGACATTAATTGATCAATTGAACCTTCAGTTAATCCTATTTAGGTTAATAATTCTTATAACATCTAGGAAAAATGATTTTGATGAATTAGTTGAAGATGGAAAGCAATAATTGTATGAAGGATGTGCCATGTATTTGATGATTTATTTTTTCTAAAAGTTGTATCATATCAAGTGTATTTTTAGGGTTACTAAAAAACAAATGTCCATGATTTTCATGTTACTTGATGATGCATTTAGTTAAACTATAGACCCTACATAATTTTTTGAGATGAATAAATTCTTCAATAAAATTGAACATGATTGTACATTGATACTTTCATGACAAAATGATTGAATGATTTAATCAGAAGATGTGTATGCTAAAGAATAATGTAAAAGATGTGATAACAGAATATGGAATTCAATGATAAAATAACAGAGTATAAATAAATATGACACAAAGAATATATATAAGCATAAAACTCATGCAAATATATTGCATTAAATTCCTATAAAACAACAGATGACATGATTATTTATGTCATCTAAGACTATATACTACATGAAGTGGCCTTATCAGGATACTAACAATTGCTTGATGAGACATCCAAAAGATTCAAAATCATGGATGATTTTTTATTCTCTATATCCATATTTTATTCGGAACATAGGAATGTACATTTGGTATTGTATTCTAATGGTTTTAACCATTTTGTTACTTTTTTTTAATAATTATAGCATTTGGCCAGTTTTTTTGATCCCCTATAATCTACCTTCGTGGATGCATATGAAGAATACATATTTTCTTAATTCGGTTATTCTTACATGAAATAAAATTCTTATAAATGACATTGATGTGTACCTTCAACTTCTAATAAAATAATTTCAAAAATTATGGGATAATGGTGTGGAAACATATGATTCTTCAAAAAAACTATTCAAAATGAATGTATCTTTAATGTGTACAATTAAATAATTTCCTAGACTCGGAAATTTATCTGGTTGGAACACTCATACTGGTTTGGTAGGTCAGGTTTGTAATTTTTATTTTAAACCTCAATGATTACCTCATACTACAAAATGGTGTTCTATGTGTCATCATTGATTTAGTGATCCTTTACATAACATCAAATTTAATAATACATGATTCAATATTGATATTGAAATGATAATATCATCGATGGTGTTATGTGGGTCAGAAATCATGGGAAAATTAATCATTATCACTAATGAATTTGGAAAATTACATCAGTTTAAAAAAGGGGATAAAACGGTACGATGTA
The DNA here is from genome assembly GCA_963277665.1 of Viscum album. Classification (NCBI taxonomy): domain Eukaryota; kingdom Viridiplantae; phylum Streptophyta; class Magnoliopsida; order Santalales; family Viscaceae; genus Viscum; species Viscum album. Next base: position 1,046,294,377 of record OY728141.1, on the reverse strand, counting down.
CAATATCCAAAGAAGCTATAACATAAAAATGGAAGAAAAACCGTATATTTCTCAAACTTCATTATTGGTATTTTAATTTTGTACATAATAATCTTTAGATAATTCATATTCAGAACTACTTCTTTGATAATGTAATATTTACAGTGCTTAATGAGCTTGGAAAATCGAATGATCAACTTAATGCTTTTAAATTTTTGGATTCAACAAATTTAATGCATGGTTTGTTGGAAAATTATAATTAAAACTATCCTTAATCAATTTTTGCAATGATAAATCAGGAGAAATAACCATTCCTTAAAACATTAATGAATGTAAAGGTTCTAAATGTATATTCAGGTAAAATATCAAAGCATGTTGACTTAAAACATTGAAATATATATGGATTGAAAATTCATGGATAAAATATTTCCACATAGTATTTTTTATTGTTTGATTAGTGTAATACATTACCTTAAAAAGTAAATCTGATACGAGCTGAGTTTTTTTAACTTTTTTAGAGATATTGTTTGGAAAAAACTCTAAATCCATCCATGCTTGACAAACATCATAAATGAATTTTTTTTAACACTATAAAATTTAGAGATGATATTTCCCCCTTCATTGTTCACATTCCTGATTTATTGTATTGTTCATTTGGATGAAGAATATAATATTGGTGGATAAGTAAACTATTGATGGATGTATCCAATTGAGAGGTACATTAATATTTTTTATCTTCATTGCAGATATAAGTTTTATAAAATTATTGCAATGTTTTTTCATATGTTGTTTATTTTTTTTATTTCTTCTACATTGGTCATTTGAAGTAATATGTGATGAATAAATCTCTACCACGATACTCTATTTATTATGTTATCATATTAAATGAGCTCCTGAGCTTAGGTTCTGGGAATTTTGATGGGATTGAATCTATATTCAATCATTCTGGATATGATGACTAATTTTTCACTAATTCTTATTCTAAAAATTAGTCATCAGTATATCCAACTATTGGATGACTAATTAGAATGGGGTACAATTTCACAATGACTGAATTGGAGTTTCTATAAGAAAATAGATATGTTCTACTCAATAGTGTAATTATAGATCAATTTTTTGAATAATTTAAACTATAAACAAAGAGGCGACTAAGGGGTTGAGAATTAAATGAAATGGAATTAACAAAATCTATTAATAAGGTTCTTTTAGAATGGTTCTCCCTTCATGTAAGTATATTATCATATTAGTATTATTTACATGTAGATATTTTTTCTATGTTAAATATAACTTATTTTGTCATTTGGTCTAGACAATGAACACCGATAATCGAGCTATAATATCAAATGAATTTTTATTTTGATCGAGGCCCTCTAATAGAGGCTAATAGATTCAATGCATACAATATTTTTGGCTTCAAGTTTCATACAATTTTTTTTTTTGAAGAATATTTGAAAACTAAAAATAGTGGTGTATTAACATGTGTTGAGGTGAGATACTACAGAACCTAAATGATATAATTCAATTTAAATATTAGGGTTAGTTGGTAGTTTTCTTAATCAAATGAAAGTGGGTCTACATTTATAAGGGTATATTGAAAGATTTGTTAAATTTTACATTTGTAAACATCTATGATTTTATGGAAACTAGTGAGCATATAGAACATGATCCATTTATATTTGATTCACAAGCGAAGGTGGTTTGTTATGTTGAAGATGAAATATATGAAATTTGTAGTGTTATTGTATACTTAATGAAGAGATAATTATGTGATATGGGAAAGGAACGTCTATAGGTTCTTTGTGAAAGTGATCCTCAACAACAATAAAAAATTGAATAGGGTTTTCTTGAAAATATTGAAATAGTAGAACTTGCAAGAGAGGGTGAAAATGAAGGATTTTTTAAAGTAGATGTTGGTAATAGTGAACATAAAAAAGATAAAAATAATTGAATGTATATTTTGGTAATGAAAATAAATTACAATTCATCATTAATATGTGTATCATACATATATACATTCTTCTCCTTTTTATTTTTATTTTTTTGTAAATAACATTTAGTTTTTTATTTTTATACATTTAATATACCGTCACTATTTGAAATTCACGAATGATGATAACAAAAAAATCAGGATCATAGTTTTTCAACACCTCATTGGATTCCCCCCCTACTATTATATTTTTGTCATCCTAGTGATTCAATTATACCCGATACTATTTGTGAGCCTTCCATTTCCCAATATTTTTTTGGTATCTCACCACCTGATTCACCTTAGGTGGGGGATTAGTTCATCACCCCTATATCTAGGGGATATTGGTGAGTTACCATTACTCGTATGAATTTCATTTTTTGAAAAAAACATCATACCTTAATAATTATTTAATACATTTTTCAAATAGTTAACGACGACCATAGAAGGGTTGAAAATATGATCACAAAGGACTTATGGCACCTCAGGAACATAAAAATTATCATTACACTTGATGATATATGGATTCCTACCAGTGATGATACTGGATTCTATGGGATGATTCTTAGGAAGCATTCTAACGAAACATTGAGATTTCCCAATAATCACCCCATGTTTTTATTTATTGTTTATTGTTAAAAAATTTCACCCAAAGAATAAAAACCCATCTATTAGTTCCCAAAAAACTATAAGAAAAAGTTATTAATTGATAATAAAAAACACTACTAAATGATTATTTACCCTGAAATACATGGATGTTTACATAAAATTCTCTAAATAATGTATTTTCCATTTACACCACCCTTATTAGTAAAATAACTATCTGTAGACAATAGTTTTTTGTAGTGAAACTCTTATAAAAGCTTAGAGAACCCTGTTCCATTGAGTATAGGGTTTGTTTTAGGTGTGAGGCATACCTAGAATGAGGTGTAGTGTTAGTGGATAGAGCATGATGACTAGTGTGAATAGATAGGTTAAGAAGAATTACCCTACTAGGATGGATGTGCCAAATCATTAATTTTATTAATTATATATTAATTATAATTTTTTATTTTTTGAAAATATTTAATTATTAAATATATATCACTATAAAACAACAAAATTTTTATTTTTCAAATGTTGGAATCGACACCACATTAATCTGAGTAACAATTTTCATGTGATAAACTTAAATACTTTTTTAGTGTTTTAAATCTCTAAAATGCATGTTTAACTACAAAAACAATAAAAAATGATAACATTTATCTATACAATTATGGGACAACCACCATTCATGTATTTTTGACATGTATAATAAAAAATCATTAACTCAATGCACACTATTCTCAAAATGACTCAATAAATTTTTTTAAAAGATTTATAAAATATTTAGAAACATGTGTCAGGGGATAAAATCTAGAAAAATGACAACGAATTTATCTAAAATCACAGGATAATAATTATATATCAATTTATGAAATTTATGAACTCACAATATTTCATTCTGAATTATGTTTTTCTTCTTTTGATCAAAAGGTATATTTAGTATTTTAAAACACTAAAATTTGTGTGGAATGGATGAAACCGTATAAAACAAACTAATATTGACATTAAATCATTGGAACATGACCATTGACATATTTTATACTTGAATTCATATAAAACAAATAATTTTGACATGTGGTGTGGTCAAAATGATTAAGTAACCACTTCTTAAAGGAATAAAACCCTTAAAAACAACATTCATGGGGTCAATACTATAAAAGGGAGTCTATATTTCCATTAAATCACTGGAAATTTTCCATATAATTAATTATGAAAAATAGTAATTTATGGAACGTCATTACAAATGGTGGTTGTCCCATTATGAATATAAAAACAGTTTTAGGGTTTTAATGCACTAAAATGTATGTGGAATGGTAACAACCACATAAAATGACCTCAAATTTACTTGAAATCGTTCTAAAATCAACTCTGAGTAATTTTTATGTTAACACAAAGACAACGTGTCAATCAAATGTGTGGGGTGGTATGAATGACTGAGTACCCACTTTATAGAGGTATAAAATCCATTAAAAACAAGTTTCGACGGTTAAAACTAGGGAAAAATGTCATATTTCCATTAAATCGGTGTACAATAACCATATAAAAAATATTTAAATGTAGGTACTAATGACACATCGTTCCTAATTATTTTTTTCCTTTTATGGACATAAATGTATTTTTAGTATTTAAAAACACTAAAAAATGCATGGAATGGTAAAAGACATTGTAAAAAACCTCATTTTGATGTCAAATTATTTTACAATAACCGTTATGTTTTTTATGATGTGAACATATGAGATAAAAATTTCAATTTGATGTGTGGTGTTTTTGGAATTTCTTAAAAACCACTTCTTAATGGCATAAAAACCTCTAAAAACAACTGTTGGGGGTCAAACCTTTGAAAACAATGTCGGAATGCCCTCAAATTTGAGGAAAAAATAGTATATTTAATTTTTTAATTTAGAAACATAAGAAATTTCATTCAAAAAAATAGTTTTCTTGTTATGTCTGTAAACACATATTTGGTATTTCAAAACCTAAAAACATTTGTGGAATTATAAAAACCATAGAAAACAACTATATATTAACATAAAATCATTAGAAACCCACCATTAAGTTATTTTTGAAATATAAGACAATATATGATGTAAAGTATTTCAATTGTGTTTATTATGTAAATTTCAAGCACACCACACGTCGTTTAAAAAGAATTAGAATATTTAATTTTCCATATTCTATTTCACATGTCGAATCTTATTATAAATATGTATGTTTAAGATATCAAATTAATCAATATATATTATTTTTTTGGTAAAAATTCCTTCTTTTTAATTAAAAAAATAACATATTTTATGTGCATAATTCTAAATATCTTTTATGTCTACTATTTTTTGCATTTCATTTCGTAAATATTTTTATTTTCATTATAGGTGGAAGATTCCATTAGTATGATAGAGATTGATTTTCCTAATCTATTAAATTATTCAGAAGGTATTAATTTCTGTTCTCAGTTACCACGATATATTGAATTTTTTATATTATTCTATTGTAATTATGATTTATTGTGTTTTATTTTAATTTTTTTATGGTTAATGAGATAATGTGTTTTATTTCAGTTGATGGGATGTAGTGGAGGTAGATAGATGTTGTGGATGTTGTAACATAGTTATATACTGGGCATGGGATCTTGTTGGAAAAATATTATATATATGTAATGATTATCGAGTTATTTTTTGTAAAATGTACGAATTGACTGAGATTGAGGTTATGATGACTATGTAAATTTTTATATTTTTTACAGATCTATGATCTATGTATAGTGTTTTATCATCTATTCATGTTTTTTAATATTTAATGTCACATTTTGATATTTATAATTTTTTATTTAATAATTTTTTTAAATATGATATAGTGGAGGTTATTAGAAACTAAAACTAAATACATTACCTAAATATGATCAATGGAAAAAAAATTTAAATTCTCCAAAAAAAATTATAAAAATCATTACCTAAATAAAAAATAAACTCCTTTAAAAACACCAAAATGACACATATAAAAACTATCACGAAATTAATGAAGCCTCTAAAAACTAGAGACTGAAATACACAACAGTTCTAAAAACCACCCTGATACTAATAAGCATCATTTTAAACCACTACTTATCGACAAAAATACCAATGATACAACCCCTTTTTTTGTAGTGCACCACAATAAGAGGTAGCACCATCAACACATGAGTTCCCACAGATAAAAGGAATTTAAGCGGTTTTTTTATCCTATATCAAGGTTATATTTTCACTAAGAGTATTGATAAAAATATATCAATTAGATGTTAGGTTGTATTACCTCACCCTAAAATTAAAATATGATCAAATACTAATGTTAAAATGGTGGGCCTTTGGAGAATTTTGTGAGAAAACAAAGGAGAAAATAGTAAGATATATGATAAATGTGTGGACTAACCCATCAAAAAAATTCCCATAAATAAATCTATATAAAAATTTATATTTCACCCAATGGTAGTAAATTGGGGGAATAAATCATAATTAATATGTCTAGGATATCCTCTAATGATATAACATCATGCCTCTGAGATAAAACCACTACACCATATTCTTTTGGAGATCCATCAATCATATAGTCTACTAACTTCACCTGTTAGTCATCATTAATTTCTACCAGCTCAATGATACCCTCTACGATAATGATTTGATCCTCATTATCTATTGGACCACCACTACCATAGATATACTGAGGATACTAAGTCTATATGTCTAAGGAAATTTCATCCATAGTTGTTCCAACATTATATTAATCTTCACCACCAATGAAAATTATATGAAACACCCCTAGATAATTTTATTCGTCCATATATGCCTCTAATGATTCCATTTGATAATTCTCATATCTACCCTCTTATACATCTATAGGTGTGGAAGGTGAATTCTAAACCTTAGTAAAATATTAATCATTTTCCATGGGTTGAAATTAGTATGAATTTAATGTGGAATTTATTTTCAAATGAGAAAATATTGACATAGAAATTCCATTAGTAGCTTATGTCTAAATAGAATAAACAATTTATAGGTTGACAAATATGAAACCAACTAAGGGATACATCATAATATCTATCTACCAGAGACATCAGAACAACATCACCCACTAATCACCTTAATTTTATGACTATATTACTTAAATTTTCATATTAGTAATAGTTATATAAAGAATAAATGACAGAAAACCAATGGTAAATCTATTTATATTCCATGAAGAACTTTTTAATGAAAACACCAAATAGATTATTATTATTATAATTAATTTCATACCTTTAGAAATAAAATAAAATAAATCACTTGACATGTGAATCTATGTGTTGAATCATGTATTATGAACATGTGTTCTCTCAATATCCTCAATGATGAAATTCCATTAAATCATAACTATATATTATCCCATGAGAAAAAATATCAAACCAGAACCCTATAACATAGAAATGTGACCCGTACTTATTTTATAACTTGAACATCAACTACAATTCAGTTTCCATGAACAGTAATATCTTCCCATCTATATCTATACATACCGCTCATCAATTTACCAATTCCCAATCAGTATATAAAAAAGGACTATAATACAATTTTGTAATTCCTAGACTAAGGTCATTTGGTCTGATCCGAAGTTTCATAATACCTGCATCATTCCCCCCATATGTAAGTGGTAGCTGACTAGTAGAGAGGTTTTTACCCATACATTTAAATTATAATTCCATAAATATATAATAATCAATAATAAATGAAATAAAAAATTAGTATTTTAATATAAATGAATAGATTGTGTCATAGTTGTTAAGAAATGTTATAAATAACATAACATATAATATTGAAATGAATTTTGGTCATACCGCTAGTAAAAATATAACATCCTTATAAAGTGGATAAATAAATAGAGTAAATATAATGAATAAAATAATATATAGGCTATAGAAAAAATGATCTAATAGTATATCCTATTTTTTCTTATATATATACCCATTTATTCCTTCTCCAGTGCCTAAAATTGGGACCTTCCCTTGAATTGTTTCCATGAAAACACAGTATTAATGTGTAATATAGTGCCCTTGATTTGTGTGTGTATATAAACCTAGTAGGACACAACCAAAAATCCATTAACATATGTTTTTAAATATATATTACTGTTTGTGAGTACATTACTTGGTAGAAAATCTAGAGAAACAATAATATCGGCACCCATTTGGGTCCCCACACACTAAATCTATTTCCAGGATTATCAAACATACATGATGTGATCCATGGAAGAATAAGTTTTCCATTCCACACTAAGAACACAACACAGTGATAAAGTAAGAATTTTGATTAAGGAATCGAAATAGCTAACCATCTATTCATGCTGAATCATCGTATAATGTTGTGTAATGTATCTGGGTTGTGTCATGTATCCACTAATTAAGAAAAATTTTCTAGGGAGATAATAATAATATCAAACCTCACAAGGGAGATGAACTAACCCCATATTATGATGTAAGGTCTCATCACTATGGTATTACATAACAAAATACACAATACCCTAATTATTTAAAGAAACCATCTCCTATATTAGATATCCATCACCACTCACTCTAACATTTCATTCACATTAAATTACCAATAACATGTCCCATTGAACAAATATATATCTCATCCCATTCCAAAACTCATGCTGTTAATTGAAAAACTAATATATTTATCCACTAAAGACAGTCAAAACTTATACTCCCATATCATTCAAATATATTATCAGTGGAAAAAAATAACAAGGTAAAACTATTATTTTTGGGTTAAATAAAATGGCCAGCCCCACATAACATGTAGTAGTCCCTATTATGATTTCTTGATAACCCCATAATTCATATATCCACCACATATATGGTAAATTACATTTATCCATACCCACCTAACAACTTTGATTACATAGAATGAAACATAATAAGAAAATTCAAGCAATCAAATAAACAAAAGTTTTCAAAACCATATAAAATAATCCTAACATGGTACAAAAATCTTACCACAATGATTAGTTTTGTAACTCTTTATGACTAATTTAATTCCACAACAAAAATCATGTATGGGACACTCTATCTAGATTCCTATAAGACCATACAAATTCATCCATATATTCTAGAGGCTGGTAACTAGTATAGAGAGTCTTTGATAAATTTTTGGGCACTATACTCATCATATTATAACATACAATCATTTGTTAATAAATTAATATCTTATGAATTCATAGTAAAAAAATTAATACTACAACACAACTAGAAATAAAAATCATTATCACCAAACTATAATGGGGACAGTACTAATGATCAATGTACATTCATATATTAGGGTTCATCTACTAGGTTGACTAGTACAAAATAAATAACAAAAATTGAGTAATACTCAAAAATAAAACACAATCCTATCCTTAGTATAGTCTCCCAAAATCTACCAAGAAACTCCATCTAGATCCCCAAAACAACTTTTTACGTGAAAATGAAACATGATTTTTGTATTCATTCTTCGGTGGCCATGTAGGGAATGATAAAAAATGGTATCACCAAATAAACATCTTATAGGCCACAATATAATATATACCCATACTTCAAGAAATAATTTTCTAAAACATATACAGCATGAATCATACATTATAGGTCATCATGTACTAAATAATGAACTAAAGTACCTATCCTCGCCAGTCTAAATATTTCTCTAATAGAATTCAAATCATAATACAATAACCAAAGATATCCCTTCATGATCTGATTAGGGACCAAAATCGATGTCATGACCACTACCCTCTCACTTAGGGTGGGATCACAATCCTTGTCCTGATCTATTCCAATGTTATGTACCACCATTATACCACTTGGGGTCAGGTGCATATATTTTCACATAGTATGCCTCATACGAACTCCCTCTATCTCATGTTAAGGTCTCATACTATATCATAAATCATATCATGGACCACCACCCTCTCACTAAGGGTTATGTCACATATCACATACTAACCACTACCCTATTAGTCAGTGTAAGGACATATGTTATATCTAGATATTATACTCTCAATCATAGTGAGGTCATCTACTATATATTAAACACATACCACTCACATAGAGTAATGCCCCACACCACATCATGTCCATTTAACCCTCACTAATGTTATGGTCTTATACAACAATATGAACACTTCCATCTCACTTAGTGTATGTTACGAAAAAATATCTTGTAGAAAATCATTTTCATCGACCCTCTCACACAATGTGAGGGATTATAACTATTTAATAGTATATTAAGAGTATAATTAATACTAAAAAAACTGAAAAAAAATCATATCCTATACCTCAACATGATAAACACACATCCCCATTAAGATCTTTTATAAATAGTAACATATAAGACCATGTATCACCAACATGACTGACCTCACTAACCCTAGAAAACAAATAATTCTATTTTTTTATTAAACTTTCACACTGATCCCAGATACTTATGTAATTATCAACTCACATTCCCATACTATTTTTCATATCTAGGCAGATTAAACAAAAACCTCTCACTCATTCCATGAACTACCCTGTATTCCCCCTAAAAAAACCAATAAAAGTATACTCAGTCCCTATCATGTGTATTGTACCAAACCACACCCTAATAATTTTCTCTAGAAAATCAGTTCATGTATCATAAATTCCCAATAACAAATTTCATTAACAGACCAACCAAGCATACTTAGTCTACAAAAAGCATATACAATTCTACACTAGTAATGTCTCCCAAGGATTCCCACTATCTATTAGTACTCTATGTATGGTCTATTTCTTCTCCCTCAAGATTTACATGAAAAGGATAACTCATGTACACTATTTACATTTGTTAAGTGAGAATGTAAATACACAAATGGATTTTCCACTCTCCCACATTATCCAATTATATAGTTAACTATTGAACAATGGCATACTACGGTCTATTGGACACATATCTATGAAATAACCCACTTTCTTAAGGATTTATATTGTTTTTAGGTTAATTTCCTAGCCATTCCAATACAATTCATAGGGCTTTGTATAATTTCTTTTGGTCTATAAAATTGTATTCCACTTAAAGAACTCACCAAATCTCAACCCAATAAAAACACTACTCATCACATGGGTTGAGACCACTTATGTTTCCTTTAGTCCTTTCAATAAAACATTCCCCTTGGTAGAATAGTATTCAACTACCTCTTTAAAGAAAATACCATATACATAATGCACATCTTGAAATTAAATGGCTTGAACTACTCCCATTTTATAATTATGGATTATGTAGGCACTATAATATATTACCTAAATCGAACATTAGTTGAAAACAAGCAATTAACATTCTGGAACTCTTGTGGTTTATTATTAATGGGACCACCTACCTCTAAAATTTAGTTCCCATCCATAATCTACACTCTCCCAACCATTAATCAAACCCACATGAAGCATCACCATAATCCTGATCCCTATCTCACATCATATGACTTAATAAATTAATTATAATAATTTATAATTAATTACACAACATAATTCAATGTCTCATAATAGTGGAATCTATACAAAGCATCCTCCCTTTTCTAGAACCTTGAGTATAAGTCTACCATAGACCCCTGGAATGCTTCTAGAATGCCTACATAAACATGTTACATGAAACAATACACAACAGATAACTAAATATATTCTAATTCAGAGAAATATCACAAATATTTCCAAAATTATGTTCTTTTAATTAAATGGATATAAATTGATGTTTTTTCTTCACTTTGGTAACCTCAAGAAACTATACACATGAAGCACCATCATATCGATTAGGTTTCACCATTCCATAGAGATATATAAAATGAAACCAAGAACATAGAATCATAATATTAGACTATGAAATATGGAATAGAAATAAAGGATTAAAGGTGGAGAATAATGTCAACTCACTTTAAATGAAAAAAATACTAAACCACATTGGATCAATAGAATAAATTGGTAATGGAGAGAGAGTGAGAAGATTATTCTATATTTTTGTCCAATCATACAAAGGGGGAGACTCCTAATGGGGGATAAATAGTGGTTAAATGTTAACCACATTTCCCATATTCGTAAATTCAACCATGGACTACAAAAACCCCCATTAACAATAAAAAAACACACTCTTATTTTTCAAAAATATTAGAACTCATATCCCAATACATTACCTCTAATCACTTATATTTTTATATCATTAAATCAAACTCCATATGAAAATAGAAACTTGTAGTGACATAAATTATTATAAGATCCCAATCATAGGGAATATCAACCTCCTGAATTATCTAGGATAATCCTTGAATATTATTCCTAACTATTATAATCCAATTCCACCATTCCTTCTTTATTCTAACATTTGACAAATCCTTATGTTGACTCCAATTCCATCCCTATTATGTTTTTATTCTAAACACATAGACTGAATATACACATGAAAATGTTTTATTGTAATAATGTATCCATTTATAAACTTCTTTGACATGCATAATTATTTCCAATAGTTCTTATTAAATCCCATAGAAAATGATGTTATCAGAACAAACACTTACCTGATCCAATAATAACACACGCTTCATAAACTGATGCATCTACCAATTTGTTTTAAAAAAACCCATATGCACCACCTGACTTGTTCATCAAAGCACATCCCAAATTAGTTTGAATGTATATAATACTATTAATGACCATCTAATTTTTTCTCAATAAATGAACTTGAACTGTGTAGATGCATCCGGTTATTGACCACCTAATAGTCACACATTTATTTATCATATAAACTACAACGAGAATTCCTAAATTCCATCATAGGCTATTGACCACCTAATATGTAGGTCACCGATGAAGTGATTGGTATAAATCATTACACCATAAGATTTTTCCTACCAAACTATTGTATGAAAGACCTTTACTATTCACTACCATTAAAAATTACTACTACACATGGTCCTTGCCTATAGTTTATATGAAATTTAACAACCCTACATAACTCTTGGCTAATCTAGTTGATTCTTGTCATGATTAATATTTAGAAACATGCTCTATAACATCAAGACACACCAAAATTCACCCATTAAATTGAACCAAAATCATCACAACACCCCCAAACCACTATAACAAATTTCCCATGCATTCTCATCACTATGAAAATTTTCTCCTACAAATGGTATAACATGATGTACTAAGATCCCAACCCAAACAAATTGATTCAGCCCATATCCATAATCATGAAATGTTATTCCATAAAATGGAATCCCCACCTACTCTTTCTAAATAATCACCATAACTATATCCCCAACAATTTTATATTGATAATCATCTTATATATTCCACAATACTCTAGAAATATGGTTGGAATTTATTCAGATCCCAAATTATACAGTAAGATATCCATATTCCTGAATTCATTACCGATGGTTCCAAACATTGATTTGATTCATATTCCTAATGTTGTTTTTTGGATCCAATACAAATAAAATATTTATACTATCCATGATTGGTATTCTCGATGAAACTGCCAACCACCATTTCTCATTGATTCCTTGCTACTCGCCTGATGGTTACCTTAAAGTAACATCCATCCACTTCAAACCATAAATCATATAATATATCAATGTTCCTAAAACCTTAATTTCCAAAAATCCATTGGTGTTCCCAACTAGTCTTCTATAAGTAGATTATGACTTCCCATTACTCTACCACCAAGAATTATATGGATTTGGATTTATAATCCACAACTGTAAACTCAAATATGGCCTCAAGATAGACCATTGATTCATCCACCATCTACCTAATTATATAATTCAATCATTCTAATCATTAACCACCCTTGGAACTCCCAATCTTGGATAACCAAGGAAGCAATGAAAAAATTGAACATTCAAAGCAACCATGATCCTATGTCAATCCATATATAATTAATCTACCAATTTTCCCCTCTACCTAGGATACATTTTTCAATTCACCAAAATTCATATAAGAGAAATAGTCTATATTTGATTAGGAAGATTAAGGATCAACTATACATTGTCCTACCACTCAAAAAATTATAACTACAAGACTACCTGGGGACCACTCTACTCACTCTTGAGAGAGACACATCATCAACCCACACAATCAACAGCACTATCATCCTATCCCACTCTAGGGTATATCAAATACTAGAGCCTCTCATTGAGGAAAAAACCCTATAATTGAAACTCATAATAGATCTTGATAGAATCCATTTAGTAATTCAAATCTACCCACTATATGGATACCATCCTCTATAATCATAACTATGGTACCTCATATTAATGTACATAAAAACATTTGTATGTTCTAAATTAAATAAAATTACAGCTATTAAATTTTTTGATAAAAATTAAATATTCTATTATTGTTTCTTTTAAAAATTAAATACTAATTCCAATAATTTTACTCAAAAAAATTCCTTTTATATTGTTTTTTGAAAACTACTTACATCTTTTTAAAACCCATTTACCTCACAATAATAATCATGAATAATTATATATTTATGGTTTTTCCTGGTATGATTCATTATATCACTCTCTTGTACCACCTCACATCACAAGTTGAAATCATAAATAATAATCACACACCATAACATCGAACTTGAATCAATATATCATTTACAACAAAAAAATTAAAATAAAAAATAATCTATATTAACACATACCTTCTTTATTCATGGGTGAGCTTAACCAAAGAATAAGGTCCATACAAATATATGAAAACAACATAACTTTAACTATTAGTCCAAAATTTCAATGTGACCTACAATGACACTGTGATTGAACATTGTAATTACCTAAAAATCACAAGTACACCAGTCAATATGGAGCACCACAACACCTTAGTCATGCCTCATTGTATTATATTTCCCAATAATTAGAGTCTAAAAGCAATGTGGGGGGAACATTACTCTTAGTACAACCATATATAAAAACAAATAAAAATAGAATATTTCAAAACATCATATTAACACTTGGGATTATTGTTATGAGATGATAAGTGATAAAAATCATCATCAATATGCTATAAAAATTATTGTACTCATACTCATTATACATATATACATTATATGTTTCCTACCAATAATACAAAGAAAATATAATGAAAAAAACAATAGATACTGAACAACAAAATCTTAGTCCCTCCTTAGGATAGACACACAACTTCCATCTGGCTACTCTAATCAGATTCCTTGAGAAAACCTACAATTTAAAATTAAAATATAAGGCGAGCAGAAGCATTGAGGTTCCCATGGAGAGTGTGAGAATTAAAGTAATTTCAGTACCACAAAGTTAATCTTATATAAATCATTTTATATAGTGTAATCATAGAGAAAATTAATATTTATCATATGTTAAAGCATTAAATAATTCACATTAGCTTATTATTTTCTAACCAAGACACCATGATACTTGAACTCACCTACTTCAACACATACTATAAGAGAAGTGGACTCTCAATAAAATAACAATATTATCCCCCATCACGTATGCTAGGGTCTTTCATATTATTGTTTTCTACTACCCACTAACTTGAGGGAGTGTCATTTACTATGCCTTGATATTATCTGTCATTTTATATGACAACCCTTTGATTTAGGCAGAGGTAAAATTCTTTATTACCTATTATTCCTCATACCACCATCCCCTATTTTAGGGTGGGAACTTATACAACATCATTCATTATATCTCATACCATTATCCTCTCACTATGGATGAGGCCCCATATTTCATCATAACCACTACCCTCTTAAACATGTTATGGTCTTATATCACTTCCTGATCACTACACACTCACTCACTGTAAGTTTCTGTACTAAAATGTGACAACTACCCTCCCACATAGGGAAGGGTTCCACATAGAATCATGGAAATTACACCCACACTCAAGATAACTTCACATAACATATCTTTACCACTACCCTCTAACTCAAGTTAAGGTCCAACGCCGGGTCATTTTCAACACCATTTAACTCTGCCTCCATAATCATTGTATGGGATCTTCTCTATTATACACATTATTCAATTTATAGATAATAAGTAAAACATTGAAAAAGAATCCTATATATTTTCCATTAGTTAATAAAACACATATCCCTATATTGTTATCTTCTATAGGGTTTCATATATATCTCAAATTCTATTTCGGAACTGGCACATTAATCCCTAGGAACTCACTCATTTTGTATTTAAAATAATTCATAGTCTAAACCAAGTTCTATATTCTATTAAAAATATACATTACTATCATACAATTCATAATAATCCCTGATGGAAATCAAGACTCTCATATATTAAATGTTCAAAATCTCAGGGAGTCATGAAAGTCTGAAATAAAATCATATTCTATCCATGACACATGGATACTACCCTAATACACATTAATGCATCTCACAGGAAACTTATTCCGCATATCATTACTTCCCATATACAATGTATGAACACAAATAAACTAAACCCACTAAATATACCTATTAGAGAACCTATTTTATATTATACAATCCTCACAAAGACTCCATCTATCTATCAATATAGACCTTGTGATCTTGTTCCACTCCCTTTAGAGGTGTAAGATAATGAGAGGACATTCCCCATATTTACATTCATTATGTGAATATAGGTACAACATAAGGTGGTTTCCACACCCTACAATGATCTATAAAATTATTAACCAAATAATAACATATTATCATAGGCTAATATAGCCATATCTAAGACCATCCCCTTATTTTGAAGGAGTTTCGTAATTCAAAATTCATTCTCATAGTCCATCCTAATCATTTCCCTAGGACTAAGACTAATTAGTACACACCTCAAGGTATAACCACATACAATCCAATCTAATGACTCCCTAGGTATCACCACTTTCAAAGAACAACTCATATTAATATCCAAGAAAACATTAGTGGATATTCATTCAAAAAAAGAATAATTGTCATCATTTTTTGGGTTTTTAATGTCAGTTTAATAGGATATGACATTTCAAGATTTTTTTAAAATATATTTGAAATTTCAGTTATTTTAACATAAATTATTATATTAATTTTTTTTTGAATATTTATATAAAATAAAATATTAAATAAATTTTCGCATTAATAATTCAAATAACTGATGGTAATAATAATATTAATTTATAAATATTATATTGATACTAGAACTATACCAGCTTGTTTTATAAAATAAATAATGATATTATAACATAATAATTAATAATACTTTAAATTTAAATTTTCATTTAAAAATTGTTATAAATTTTTATGGGTTATATAAATAAATGAAATAATAATTATAAAAATTTTTCATAATAATCATAGACATTATAAACAATAGAGGGAATCAATAAAATGAGACTAAAAGATATCATTACATGGATTTTAACTCGGTACAATATCATTGATGACTACTATTTCAATCATCACTAGCACCCCTATCTCTCTCTCATAGTATTCAATCATTATAATTATATATATATATATATATGATATTCAACATGATCTTGAATAAATAAATGAAATATAATGTGTGAAATGAAACATATTTTGAAATCATATTGGCATTATATACTGTAATGTGGTTCATGTATTGAATGTTTGTTATGGAAAAGAAATAATGAAGTTAGTATAGAAATATTAATTTTGTGGCATGAAGGATAAACATGTGTGTATGATGTAAAAAATAAAAATTTCATATAATGTGGAATAAATTAAATAGAGATAAAGTAAAATTGGGGCAGTATAATAAGAATAAAAATAATGATCCATGTTAGGGTTCTTTTTATCCTGAGTTATTAATATAACTGATGTCAAGAATATAGATTTTATGGAGTTTTAACATTTTTATTCAATACCCAACATCAAATCCTTATCATATGTGATTTTGATGCTGTTTATTGAAATAAATAGAATAAAAACCCTCTATGTAACAGTTTTAAATTATTTCTATTGTAATAATATTTTCCAAAATATTTTTAATGTCTGTTATTATATAAGTCATACAGAAAACAAAATTATAAATATATTTTTTCTATTAGTGTTTATTCAATTATTGTGGTTAATCCCTTTTTCATAATATTTATTTGAACATATTTAATCTCATACTCGTATGTGAAACATATAGTTTTCCATTAAGAAGCCAAACTGAAGCCCATATTATAATTCATAACTCATTTGGCCCCATTCAAAATTACCCAAACTCTACCTGAGTCCCATGAACGTAAGGATAATGGAGGAACGTGTATTGTTATGTATTAAAGGGTCCACCTACCATAAATAAAATTACAACTAGAAATCCACCCTCAATTATCCTAATAATAAAACCCAAATAGTGGTTCACCGCACTCTTGATCCCCTGTCTCACACAACATCAAAATCTTTATTAATTATAGAAAATATCAATCCATTCCACAATTTACACCAATGAAAGAAAATGGATGAAACCCCACCATGTGCCTCCCATAGATGAACCATAATTTAATGGAATTTTATTAGGAAATGTTACTGATCAAGAATATGTATAAACAAAATCTATATCATTAAATTTTCAAAAATTAACCAAATATATTTAAATTTGGAAAAATCAATAGAAAATACATTAGTTGATTCACATTCATCGAAACAAATAAGAAACTGGAAACTTCTCCCCAGTTTTTTGCATCCTTAATCCTTTGACACAAATACCCACATCATATCATTTTGACATCACCACCCCTCCATGAAATCTAATAAGACTCATAATGTAAAGAAACCCAAAAATAATGCAGGGATAGGGGTAACATTTATGGCTGATGGAGGGAATAATTACATTTAGTTTAATGGAAATTTCTCAAACCATCTTAGATCTAGAGTATATTATAGAGTGGAAGATAGGAGGATAATTTCATCACTCCAATTATCTTGACCAATAAAGGGGGAAGAACCCAAATCTAGAACAAATAGATAATCTAGAAATGACCTTTTTTCATTAAATTAAATATAAAACCAAAAAACTGGTTATAGAGTCAACCATCACTAGGAACCTGGCGCTCCACTGACCACCTCGTGTACCACAAATAACTAGACTATGGATCTCCAAAACCAACATGCTAACTACCCATCCCACCAAGTATCTAGTGTCCCTCTACAAGATACCTAGTTGTTAAAAAACAATTATGGGGTTCATAAAATGTTTCCCAAAAATTAACACCTGATCCACCACATGGATATCTAAAACTATCGAAAACCTATCCAAAAAACAATCTCATTATATGTTACAACATTATAAATTTATTTCTACACCATTAATATCAAAATTACTATACATAGAAGATGAAAATTTAATCTTCATCCAATAATCACAACGTTTAATAACTCTAGTCAATACACCATCACAACAAATTCAAGTAGAATCCATTTAATCAAGAAAATACATTAAAACCCTTAAAATTACTAATAAAACTTTAGTGATTAAAAATTCATAATAGAACCAATAAATAGCGGTTAAAAAGTGTTAAAACTACTGAACTAAAACTAAAGAAATTAGGGGAATGAGAAATGATAAAGAACCAAGGTTTGAGAATTTAATGATATAGATGAACAATAGAATGTCCTCTAGTCGAGTGAGTGTTATTGGAGAGGAAAAATATGGTTAATAATTATTTTTGGTGTGAAATTAAAATAATTATCCTAAACACATATCCATATAGGGTATTGGTTTCCTAGTTTGTCTATATTTGGTATTTAGTGATCCACCAGACTACAAGTACACCCCCTCTAGCTATAAGGCAAGGCTCTATACCACATTAATACTACACAATCCATTTTCTTCCTAATACCCAAAATCTACATTTTTAGTAGGGCCTTCCAGGTACACTGCTTTAAAAGACCATTCATCCATATAATAATCTAAACACAGCCAAAATAATTTAATAATATATATATATATATATAATTAATACCCAAAATACAATTTGAATCATACCCCACAATTTTGGTGTTTCTACATTTATCATATTCAACATAAAAAATATATTTAGGGTCACATGACATGAAGCTACTGAATTAATCAGTCACTCCTTGTAAATATTTAGAATATTATAATTGATAGTAAAATATAGTAAACATTATATCTCTGAAATATATCACCACTAGTATCATCAAAAAAAATTTATGTGTAGAACCCTAACCCATATGACATGTTAAACATTTTCTGGGCTATTTTACCACTAGGACAAAGGCACACCTCCCCAAACACCAAAGGAAACTGACTAGTAGAAATGGTTTAAATAGGTTACATCAGAGAGACTAAACCCTCATGTTGATAAAAATTTTGGTATGTGTATACAAAATAGTGGAAGGAAGACCATAACACATAGAAATCATAAATAGAGTGTATTAGTATTGAAAAATATCCCAAAGACAATACTACCATATTTAGACAATAAAGCTGAAAAAATCCTGGTATAGATGGTCATAAATGAAAATAAACAGCAGATTTCTCCATGGACGACCATCAGTAAAATCATACAATAAAGATTATAAACAAAAGGAACTCAATTGTAAATTCCAGAAAATTAAATAAACACCATTTTCCCTGACATAAATCACTAGAAAAATGTACAACTTGATGACTAAGGTCAATCTCATGTGTCTGGTCCCTTACATGCTCAAAGAGACATAAAGTCTACGTGAATATTGAAGGGATCATGTAGGGTGTGAGAATAAATCTTTTTAGGATACCACCAATGTGTTCTAGTATTAAATCCATTATTCTGAAGGTTTAATAAATATAAAAAAAATCATAAATTGCACAATCAATTAATAACCCACTTTTATTATGCACAACAGCCACAAGGAAGCAATCACCTACTTTAGCCATCACTAGTAATCTCTAAATATGTTCCTATAATTATAATTATCATAAAACATGTATATTTATATATATAATTGTAGTGTAGAGGGTCCGTGGAATATATCCCAAGGTATCCTTTAATAAGTATCATACTAGGGAACCCTTAGGTTCAATATTCAAATTCATATCCCATAATATCATGCCATCAATAAAATAACTGGAATCTGTATGGTACACCCAATAAATAAGTACATAGTCCCTTAGACCACATCTCAAAAGTCCCTATATACCCAAATCTAGATGTCTTAAGGCACAATGTTGTCAATACTTTAAAAATAATCATCATTTTCTCTATAGTTGTTGTCCTAAGGAATGATGATAGCCATCCACATGATTTATGTGACCAATAACATTAAGCATATTAGTGAGCCTTATCCCCCAAATGATGGTCTCATCACATGGAATTAATGCTCCATCTCCATCCATGTGGCCTTCTATGATCATTACCCAAACATAACTAATGGTCAATGCCATCATGTATGCCTCATAGTATATAGAGACCTCCACCCACACAAGTGTTCATCACCACCTTTATCTATGTCCAATATATGAACACAAAAATTCAATGTCACTTCATCCATCAAACAGTGAGAAACTGTCACCCAAATAGTACCTAATCCATGTCCTTATGCACCTCATGCCCCTACGGCCATGTCACCCAATATTGATGGTCAACACCATCTCATATCATATGGGATACTACCTAATCCTGAAAACCTAGTAATCTCAATTCGATAACCACTTTCCCCCATCATGTGATCAACATCACCCAAATATGTATATCCTAGTCCTCACACAACCAACTAAACTAATCACCTAAATCCTGGTGGTCAACACCACTTTAATTAGCTAACCATGCTTATCCCATTCTCAGGGAAATCAGTTATACAATAAAACCAATTTCATTCAAATTATGCACCTGAATTAAACTTCTCATGTTTTTCAAATCCCCATACCCATCATGAAAAAAGTGTTGTGTAGGAAAATCTTACCTATAGGCATATCATATCATCAATTAAATAATTTTTTGAAAAGAGGTTAATTTATTAGGTCCATTCTTTGTCGACCCACATGGAAAATATAGATAAAACCCTCAAATAACCATTAAAACAAGAAGAAATCATGGAACCACCATCCTTGTACACATAGGTGATCAATCTTTTGATATCATCCCCTAACTCAAGTCAAATCGGAATGAAACACCATTTTTGATGAATTCCCTAAAAATAGGCAAAACATGCTTTCATGGATTTAGCTATCTATATGGAGATATGAAATTATAAAAGAAGATATTTCATTGGATTTCATATTGAGATGAGTCCATATACACCAATAGATCAGAGAATGAAGTCTGATCAAGGGAGTTAGCTAAAATACTAGGTTGAAGAGGATAAGAATAAGCTCCCATGTGCACATGGTGGAACTAGGAAGAAAATTGGAACAAAATATAATAAATGAGGGAGAGAAGTTTTATCATTTCAGTAAAATTAATGACCAATATGTTTTTTCGGCATTGATTGGATATGTGTGGCGTACCCATGTTGTTCTCTCTACCTGAACACCACAGAAACAGGGGATTGGTGCCAAGTCTAACAAAGCATACATAGATCATGTGGATGCATTCTATTAAAAACTATGGATGTATTTAAAAATCGATACACTCCTACCAATATGCTCTGAAAAACAGTGTCAGTGTTATAGGTATACTACTTGGTTTCTCCTCATAGACCACATTATTTTTCCTAACCATGTTCCTCTATCATCCAGTTCCCAAATCGAGTTTCTCGGCTCTAATACACTTGATTCTCACCTGAAACCCCATGTAACCATTAATTAAATAAATACCATTTAAAAATAAGTCATGGGGTAAATAAATCTCCTATAATTATGTTCTAAAACCAATAAGTTACTGGGACTATTCCCCAAAGTCCAAACGTTCAAATTCACCAAGAAAAGAGACTGTTTATTATCCTAAGACATTACAATCTCCCCACCATAACATATCTTATCACTGATAAATTAATATTTGCCCAAATATGGTTCCAACCATACCGATATAATTAAATTCTTTGTGGTCCACCCCGTTGATTAGTTCATACGTCAAATTCCCTCAATCCACTCCCCACCATGTGAGTTACCTACCAGGTCAATTCCCAATCCAAAAAAACATATGATGGTTCCACCGACCATCCACATACTCAAAATTCCTCTTGTGATGAATCTTAATCCAAGAACTATATTGGGTTCTCAAATCATTCATGTTTAATATAAAACAATAATCATGTCATGCATCTTATCATATGACCAAAAGTTTCCAAACCTCAAAATATGCTCATAGTATGTCTCATTGGAACACAGTCCACAAATAATCTATATCGCATGGATGCCTAAAATCAATCTTGATGCCATCTACCTCAAATAAATCATAAATCACATTGATTCCTAGATGCTGAAGCATATCATAAAAACCAACATCACATTGATTCCCATCAATAATCTTGGTTCCATGTACCAAATAAATATATATAAAGAATCATTACCGATTCCATTCTACTAAATAGCACCTAGATAGACCAAAATCATTAATTTTTCACCTCATGTATCAAAAATGGACCAATTATAAAAAAACAGAACCTTCTCATGATTTCCATCATGGTATACCTCTGACTATTTTTAGATCCTATCTCTACTCAACACATAGAATCTTCAGTATGTTCCCCTATCTTAATTCCTAACTACATGAGTCCTAGACTCCCTATGGAGATTCACCAGTTACTAGCCACTAGAAATGTTGTTATTTCCCACTATAACTTCCACAGACTCTGCATGGATCTAGATACTGGCCACAATCTCTTGGTACCTCTTCTTATATGATATCAAATCCCTATGTATTCCCCTGATCATAGATCCCCAAAATCAAAGAAATATTCCAATAAAATATCTCTAAATGAACCATCTTTCTATATTCCCAACACTCTTTCAAAACCAAGTGCCACTGGGTAAAAACATCCTCTTACATCCTACACTATAATAATAGTGTTGAGGATCCACTCTGTGGTTGCCTTCCAAATATTGGGTTTGGCTTCCCTTTTGGGATTCCTCATGACCACACTTCTGGAAACTCTAATCATCATCGTTGAAATCACCTGACACTCTCAACTGGTTTGAATATGAATAGTCGGTTAGTTTCCCCTTGACTATCCATGCCTAATTGAATGCCTATAAAAAGGAATAAAACATGAAAATGTTGAAATAAACCTTGATGGCATAATTCAATCCATTAATGAAGTGATATGCCCTATTGATTTTTTAACCATCCATAGAAGATGAATAATGTGACCGGTCTGTGAAATTATCCGCATAGTCCATAAAAACATTTCCCCTTTCTAGTTATTAAAAAACTCCTAGAATCTTTCCACTCTCAATGTCTCTAAAAATAAGTTCTCAAAGAACCTAGATTTGATGTCTTTACAAGCCAGTCACCCGTTTGACCCCACCTATACCTATACATCTATATAGTTTTTCCAAGTATTCTACATACGTACACCAACCGTTTCACCCTCTAGCATGGGGTGGATCGAGCTTGTTGAAGATGTTCAAGATTGTATCGATCTAGTTCTCTATGAAATGTGGTTAAACCTCAAACTAAAATCATAGTGGCTGTTTTGATTGAAACAATTAGGTTAGGAATTCCATTGATGTATCAGATCTTGACCCCCTTGTCAATGCCACGATAACCAAAACCAAACTCGCTATGAGCTGATTGTCTATCCATTGGCCAAAATATTCTCCATCCTATTGTTTTCCTACTTGTACCAGATCTTATATATGTGAATGTACCTATTGATCATGATTGGATCAACCCCTCATGGCCTCATCCCGACACTCAGGGGCCTCATCCCATGCACTCCCTAGAGGAACCATATCACCACCCTCTTGACACACGAGCAGAATCCATCTAGGTGAAATCCTCTTGAATATCAATAAAATGGTAAAATAGACATAACAATATATATTGCATATTATGAATGATAAAACATCTATCACATATCACTAACCTCAAACTCTCATATCACACCAACTCGTAAGATATCTAGCATCAAGGACCCTTACCCACACATATCAGGGACAAGTATTAAGCATAATCTAGCCTCATTTCCACTTTCCTACCCACAATAGAATTAGGTATCACATATAATCTTACCAAATGTCCCCTAACCTTCCCATAATAGGGTTTGGTATCACATGTCATTGAAGGTAGTTGATTAGAATGACACTAAATATTTGACATAGGAAAATGTTGTTTAGCTTATTTGTTCACACTTTAAACAACTCACCCCTTTAATCATCTATTCCTACCATTATCATGTTAATTCCCTTATATCATATGTATTTCACATTACATATCATCCCATATAGATTTTACTATAATGATATTTCTAGTATTACGGAGTAGAATGCCTTTAATGAGAAGTTATTTAGTAAAATACTGATTATATTTATTTGGTTACACATTCAATATTCAAACACATATTAGCTCAATCCATGTTCCTAATGAAAATAAAAATCAAAAATAATTATATGAGACTAAATGACATTCATGATGCATAATAAAATCTACATTTCTGTACCATAACATGGGAATTATACATATAATTGATTATTGTCACACCCATGTTCACCACTCGAGGTGGAAATAAAATTATCTGTAAAAAAGAAAAGAAAAACACAAACTTCCCTCCACTGGAAACATGGTCATCCCCTTTTCCTGGGGATGAAGGCACCCAAACATGAGCTTTATACCCTATCCTGACTACATCCTAGTGTTCTATCTACCATATCCCTAGTAGAAAGACCAAAAGGTGAATCATTTTTATATAATTTTTAGTCATCTGAGAACTTTTATAGAATCTTGGTTAATACAACTTCTTTATTACAATTTGTAGTGCCCTAACCCAGATGCGACTTTAAACCGTGCTTTGGGAAGGTTTACCATTAGGCATTAGGTATCCTTCTTAGTACACTATAGGTATCTGACATGTAGTTTATATGTATATAGGTGAAAAAAGAGATACCATACCCTCATGTTGATAATAATAATGTTATATGTATATAATAGAAGTATACAGATGATAAAATAGTGGATGTGATATCAAGATATAGGGGAGGTATAAATATAGAGTAGAGTTAAAAAAAATCCATAATGGAAATGATAACATATGTAGAGAAAAAAATAACAACAAGGAATATCATGTCATATAAGGTATAAATAGTGTGGTCTCCCATGGATGACCATTAGTACATACATATAATCAACATGTTGAACAAAAATAACTCAGCAGTAAACAAAAGATGATGTAATAATCACCATGGTCCGATGTCATCCATACCATGAAACATTTCTAGATTAACCACTATGTTCTTGACCCTATGCTATGTCCCATCATGATCGTAAACACATAATGTATACATGGTTCCTGAGGGGACCATATAGTCTGTGAAAATAAATATCAGTTGGTCACCACCAACATTTGGCTATCTTATATCAATGATTGTATAGGGGTACTAAATATAAAAAAATATTCACATACACATTAAATAAATAACCCACATCCCTTCTGCTCATTATCCATAAAAAAGATATCACATGTTTCAGCCATCACTATTAAGCTCTCAATATGTTCCCCCAAATATATATATATAGAACATAATAGGTGTGGGTATATATATAAATGTAGTGGTCAGGGTCTCTAAAATATAGCCAAAGGCACTGAAAAGATTCTCATACCAGGTAAACCCTCAGGTTTCACTTCCAAATACATAATATGCCAACTCGTTCAATTAATCACATAACTAGTGACTATATGACATACTCAATCAATATGTTCTCAGTCCCACTAAACTCAGCATAGAAGTCTTGGTCGGCTCAAATCCTGATGTCATAAGGCACAATGATGTTCTTCCTCTAAGAATAATCATTTATTTCTCTACATCTAATGTCCTAAGAAATGGTGATATTTATCCACCCAATATCCTTTCCCAATTCCATCAAGCATATTATTGAGCCTCAACCCCAACTGATAGTCTCACCACCATCAACCAATGGTCCATCACCACCAATGTGGATTTCTAAGATGATTACCCTTGAACATAATTTCTGATCATAACCATAACCTATGTTTTGTAGTCTATGAGGTCCTCCACCCTCACGAGGAGTAAACACCACCACAGTCTGATTCTTGTATGTTTTCTCACATTTACAATAGTGCATAACCCATAAAATGGTGAGTAAAAGTTACCCAAAATGATCCTAATACAAATAATATGTTGGCTTATTCCACATCGACCAAGTCTATCAATCTTGATGGTCAACACCATCTCATATAATACAGGCCATTCCCCATTCCTAACAACCTTTTCGCCTCAATCCAACTACCAGGTTACGTGAACCTATGATCAAAATTAGTAAATAAATATATCTCATGACTCACCCATCCTAAATAAATAAGTCACCTAATTATAGTGTTTTAAATATCCTAAATCTCTTTACCATTCTTTCATGTTATCAAAATACTCATCAATACAATATAAGCAATTTAAATCAAATAAAATCCATGACCTAGACGGCCTATGTGGGACCAATCCCCATACCCATATTGAACATGTATAGTGTAGTATGATCATATTCATATGCATCTCACATCTTCAATTTAATAATAGAAAGAAAATAATTTAATTTATTAGTGTCTCTATCGGTTGACCCATAGAGTGAACATTTAGTGCACCGTTGATACACATACAAAATACAACAAAAACTAGGTACAACCAACATTGTACTCATATGTGATCATTTTTCTGATATAAGACTTTAACATGATTGGAATAGTATGAAAAAGAAGTATTATAAAAATTATATAAAAACAGGGTAAACAATCCTTCTAGGATATAGCCTTTCAAATAGAGAAATAAATGATGAAATGAGGGTAGTGTATTGAATTCCTTACTAATACTGATCTATAGCCACCAAAATATCAATGATAAAAGTATGATCAAGGGAGTAGGCTCAATTCATAGGGAGAAGTGGAAATAAAGAAGCTCCCTTGTGTGGATGGTTGATGGAGAATGACAGGAGGAGTAAAAACTATGAAATGAGGGATGTGAATTTTTTTTCATTTCACACACTTTAATGAATCAAATATATTTGAGACACGGTTTAGATAACCATGTGCAAACAGTGTGGTTCTCTCTACCTGAAAACCAAACATTTATAGGATAGGTGCACAATTTTGAAAAAATGTGCAAAGATTTTGTGGAAGACCCCTAATTAAAATAGAAAGGCTCTCATAAAAAAATGGACCCCTAACTTCATTATTTGAAAAATCATTTTAGTTTTTCTTGTAGGATTCATTATTTCTTATAGGACACAACACGGTTTTTTCAAACTATACACCTCTGTCAGTGAATTCCCCAAAATGAGTTTTTTCTGTATCAATGCACCCGAAACTCACTCAAAACCCCATTGAATTACACTACCCTTAAAAATAATCTATTAAAGTCATATGGTAAATATATCTCTTGTAAATTCGTTACAAAATCCAAATTGTAAATTGTCACACCAAAAAAATTCAAAAAGATTAAATTTACCAGATAATAGTCCATTAAAAAACCTAGAATGCTTCAGCATGATTCTTATTTATTTCATCTAACATGTTTTTAGGTTTAAATATTATCATTACATGACTCTCATGGACATAGTCAAAATACTTGAACATTTTTTCCATCGATTGTAGTTTTTCATTACAAAGTTCATATAAATCCCTACAATTAATTATACCTTTAATCTCTAAAACATGAATCTAGTACTATAAGATAATAATTTATTATATACTCCAAAATAATTGTTCAAAATAGCATTCTCAATCATTCCAATCATGTTGACCAATTTTAAAATTATTTTTATCAACATTATTTTGAATGTTTCACATATGTTCAACATGGTACTCTTAGAAAATATATCATTTAGAAAATTGTTAAACATCATACACATTCTAACTTATTAATTATTATCTTTATAGAATTTATTAAGTTGATCCATTATAGGATTCTCATTTTTATAATTCAATGAAAACAAGTTTATTACTATGTATTTCATGTTATTCATTATATTTTTAGCATATATATATTAGATATTAAACTGTAATTTTTAGTATGTGTCTCAATATAAATATGGTTATATATATTATCATCAATACAATCTAAAATATATTAATATATTTCTTATTTTTTCGTAGGCATTTGTTGATGAATCTACTTTATATATAATAGATCCTTTATATTCCCCATTCACATGTGATAATTAAAACCATTTGAAAAAAATATTTATGTTCAAAATAACATCAATAATTCCAATGAAAAATTTATAAGAATTAATATTTTACCTAATAACAATTTTTAGGGGCCTAATCCCAAGAATGAAAAATTACTTCTTGAAATATTTTGGACAATAAATTTTAAAAATTCAAAAAAATGCATTATATATGATGACAATTTTGATATAAAAAATAAATTTTGAAAAAATCCCATATGAAAATGATAAAAAAACTATAAAGAACTTATTTTTATACAGTATATATATATATTTCAATCCATATAATATTTTAATTTTATGTGTTTAATAGAAAATTTTAATTATTCTATGAAAAAGGTGAATAAATTTTTTTTTTTGGAAAATAAAATTTTTTTGTGATTATTTGTGGGGTTAATGAGTTTTCTTATATTAATAATAAGAGTTCTCAATGTATGTCGTTGACCTAAATTTTATGTAAAAAATATCAAGTTCAATTTTAATACTATAATATTAGGCTATCATGAACCATTATATATATATAAAGAATGGATTACCATGTAAATGAATAAATGTAGTTATGAGAAGACTTTAGAATGTCGTATCCCATAATTAAATTATAATTTATAATTTCATTAAAGGGATATGTTTTGGATGTATCTATGAAATATGAGAGAAAAAAATTAAATTTTTAGATTGGTCTTGGATGTTGTTGTGACATGGGGAATTATTTCAATGTTGGGAAGTTCATTGGATATGGGGTGTACTCCAATTATATTCATGTTAAAAGTGAGGATCATGGTAAGAATGTGGAGTTGATCAAAAGACATGTACTCTATTATTATAAAAAATTATTGACTCAACAACTACAATGAAATATTGTGAAATACAAACAAATATTCTAAAATTTTCTAAAATATATAAACATGTTTATTTGGTCAAATATAGATGATCAAATGAAGGATAAACACACATATGATATGTATCACCAATGTAGAGTCTACATGGACTTCAAAAATGATATAAAAAATAATAGACCAAAAGATGATGTTAGAAGAATTGGTAAACCTGTCAAGTGGTGTTTGTCTCCTCTCCCTCTAATCCATGGGGTCAACATAGATGGTTATTTAGAGGTGGATTTTTGTATGAATATACATTGGAATAATATCTCCCTACCCATATACATCATCATTCTGAAACACCCTTTCTCTTATCTCTCTATGAATTATGCACTCTCCCACTCTAATGGTGTTCTCTACTACTTTACCACTTCTATGGTTTAATCATTTAGTTGAAAATTTAGGCTTTTCTTCATCATTTATTTTTTATTTTTTTGGTTTTGACCTCCCACAGAATATAAAATTTGTTATTTGAGATGGTATATGATATAATGGTTGAGTCATTAGATATTTCTCTTGAGGCATAAAATGAAGTTGGTCAAGGATTCATTGTAATTTTGAAATATAGTTTCTCTAAAGGAAGGGGTTGATAGTTTAGTGGGGATATATATCCCTATTGGAGAATTTTTTTTATTAATATTTGCTTTATATTCATGTTTATCTTCCCCTCTAAAGGTCAGTTTGGTGTAATGGTTCTTAAGAATCCATATGGTAGTGTTTTTTGAGCAGTTTTAGGTTCTCTAATAGGCATAACCTATATATGATTAATCCAATCATTCAATATTTGGATATTCATTTTGTTTTGACTTTTGAGGACATTGGAACTTCTGGCTATTACTAAACTAATTAGAATGGCGACGGTGGATGTTTGTCTCTATGTAACTAATTAAGAATTGTGATGGTTTTGTGTGGTTCTAATGGTTCCTCAAATGTGTTTGGTTTTTTCCAATGATACCTGAAATCTCTATCATAAATTTTGAAAATATTATGTCCTATGTCTAGAGTACTTTCAAGGATGGGTTTGGTCTACCAGTCAAGTGAGGATTCACTTGAATCGACGAGAATCACTTAGACTACCTCAGTATGGTGTTTTTATTATTATTTATTCTATGATAATGGTGAATAGTTTTATGTGGATATATTAGTGGAGATTACTTATTTGGTGACCAAATAAATTCTGATTGGTGATGATGACTGTTGTGATGATTTTTTATCTTATTTCAAGTCTCGGTGATGCGAAGGGGTTATTGCTGAGGATGGTTTGTTTATCTGGGTCTAGGATTAAATTTTCCATGCATATAACTAGTTTGTAGGGTTCAGGTTTTGGAGTCCATGTGTTTTTGTGTGTGTTATATAACATGACTCAGAATTATAGCTCACTCCTACCCTTATTTTTGGAAATTTCGTTTTTGTGCTTTGGTTGAGTATAGGTTTTTAGTTTTATGGGGTTGACGGTTGTGGATCCGGGATGGATTTCAGGTTTCAATGCAATAATAAGATTTTTTTGTAATAACGAAAAAATGCATCTAAATTAGATTAGATACATGTGAATTAGGTTTATGGAAGGTAAAATGAGAAAAATAACATTATAAAATCAATTAAAAAGGATCAATGATACCCGATGAGAGTCTTCCTTATCTTGAATGTATTTTTTTATTAATTGAAATTATGAAATGTCATTTATGAGATTATTAATAATTATTGAGATATAGGGATGTAAATATGTGGACTCTATACAATTTTGTAGTGATTTGGATTAATGGTTTTTCTTATTTTTGTTTCTTTATTCTCTATTAAGACAATCATTGAATAGTATAATACTATGGTTTTATGAAAAAGGAGAAAAATATAATTTTATCCACCTTAATAAGAAGTTGAACAACGCTGCCCATGGGGTGATAGTTACTAATGGAACTATAAAAAATTGTGATCATATATTAGAGAATATTTTTACCCCAAATGAATATTACATTAGTGTATAGAAGGTAATATTTTATAATAAGTATCTCAACTATGTAATTAGGAATATTATAATCATTATTATATATTCATCTTTGGAATATGGAAAATAATTGAATAAAAAAATTACTACGAAAAAAATTCCATTACCCATTACACAAATCTCTATGTCTTCGATTATTTTCTTCTTAGATTACATTCAACTATATGAGTTCATAATATATGTTCTTTTTTAAAATATAATTTAACTAATTAATATCTAACCAACACTAAATAAAAAATTTTATTCTCATTTATATAAGTAAAATATTTATACAATGTTAATGTGTCCTCATTGAGATTAAGCAATATTAAGAAAATTTGGTATTATAATTAACTATATATACCTGAAAGATTATGGTTAAATTTAATCATTAATTAATAAAGAACTATATTGGGAACATTTTTATGAAGATATCAATAATTAAAAATTTTATTTACCTTTTTTATACTTTCATTATTGATATTAAAAAATTCATAGAAAATATCATTCATTATATACTATTGTTTTTCATTGATGTTAACAATAAATTCTCTAATTTTAGGTAATATATTATAAACATAAAAAGATTTCAACCAAAAACATAATACCACAATTTTAATAGATTATTATATTTTTCCATAATTTTATATGCAAAACCACAAAAACAAATGCATGGCCAAAATTGATTTAGAATGAATTCAAGATTAATGAAACAACAATTTTAAATTATATTTTCTCAAGTTTTTTGTAGATGTATCATGATTATTAAAGAATGAAAAAGTATAAAAAATATTTGATAATTACATTGTTATAATTTTATGTACTAAGGAATGAAAATAATAATTAAATTACTTATGTATACAATAACATCCCCCATTTAACAGATTTTCTCCAGAGGAAGTGTATGTTTTTTCAATGAATTCTTACTACTCTCCAGTATGTTCTACTATAAGGAATAAATAAATATGTGATTAGAAAAAATTTATATTCCCTATTATGTGTTTAGACTATATTAATATTCAATATTAAAAAATGAGATTATTTATTTTGATTCATTGTGTAATGTCCCGACCCGACTCAACACTAAGACGGTGGATAGACCTATCACCAAATGACCTCAAGCATGCCTCCCTATATTCTAGATGATTCCGACTAGCAATGTGGGTGTATGGATAGTTAGTGGGGAGACTATACCCTCTTATTAGAGTTGTGCAGTTGTATAATAGTTTAAATAATAATCAACTACAAAAGAAATAATACTTAATTGAAAAATAAACAAAAGACAAATTTTATATAACTGAACAAAATTGGTCAATGCCAGTTTGTACAATAGATGAATGCATGACATGTTACTGATACATGAGTGAATGAAATAATAGTACAACATGAATTTCAATACAGTTAAATATTAGAATCATGTAAGAAATGAACTAAAATCCAAACTATGATCTCCACGAGCATACTGAGCTCCAACTCAGTCCATTGCTCCTAACTCCGGAGTATAAGAATACAGAAACAAGAAAATTCCAAGGACATTTAAACAAGAGAGGTCTACATGGGTACCCCAATGCAATGGCGTCCTGAGTAGGGTGTGATATATACATCTTACTAGGTTCACATCACTAGTTTCTAACCCAATTATGACAGTTTAATATAAATTTAATAGGGTGTAAACTTGTAGAAATAAAGTGCACAGTACATTATAACTAAATAACCCAGTACCTCCTTCTGACCTCAGCTGGTTTTTGGACATGTTACTAGTTCATTAATTGTGTATTGCCATATCAATCATAAGTCACATGTGAGTAAGCTTCCTACTGAGTCCAAGGAGTTTCCTCTGAGGTAAAATGTGGTTGAGGAATGACTAGGCCCGATGGTCTTTAACCATGATGCCTACTAGTCAATGTTGGACCCTAGGAGTGTATCCAAGGCATCTTGTGATAGTGTAAGTATTGAATGTTTCATGACGTAACAAGGCAACCTAATAAGGATATTCAGAGAGGGAGCTCTTGGGTAAAAACCAATGTAACTAAATCTCACAGAATACTAAATCAGTAGTATCTAAGTATAACAACGGGGTAAGAGTGTAATACAAGGAGAATAATATAAGGAATTACACAATAAGGTGCCTACTGAGTCTGAGGTGTGCATCAAAGGAAAACAGGGGTAAGCAAGGAGAGGGTCCAAGGAGTGTATCCAAGGATCCTACTTTTCAATGCTTGATCCAAGGAGTGTATCCAAAGCATCCTATAGTACTACATTGTGGGGGGGGGTGATAGTATACCATTCATACAAAGATAATATACGGAATGCGATCTAGGAGGATCTAAACATTATAAACCCATACTTGAATTCAGAATGGGTTACATGAGTGCTCATGGTATTCTCTGATCAGAAACAATGACAAGATCGAGTCCAAATATTCCTATTTAAGAAAGAAGTAATGAAATGATTAATTTGGTTCAAGCCTTCCCTTAAATTAGTGTTTATAGGTCAATTAGAGTTGAAAAAATTTATTTATTGGGTCAATCCTTTCCTTCCATTGGTGTGGAAAGGTCTAGGTAGTATTGCAACCATTTAGTTAAATCTACTATGGAATATTCATTATGGTTCACTCCGCTAACATCCATTTGCATGTAAAGGGGTTCTATGAACATGAAAACCTTTTCCAATTTCTCCTAATAAGGCCAAGTAATATTATTATTATACTTTCCAATTTATATTTCTCATTTAATTTTCAAAAAAAACTTACTTACCTTAGGTGGATAAAGTGTTGAGCACACATGATAATTTCCGAGATGCAATTCATAGGATAACTAAACTATTTGATATAAAATGTTTTCCCTTTATAAAGTTCATGAATATTCACACCCCAATGGTGGACCGGATGTTTCAAAAAACTAAATGATAACTATGGAAAAAAACTCACATGGTTAAATCCAATTCATAAATTGGCCAAGGACTTAGGCACTGCCTTGGCCCTTTTTATTATTTCAAAAGGTAACTCTGTTTTTCTAACGCCATTAGGGACATGTCCTCAACATGCCTTATTTCATCATAATATCATGGAATTAGAATTTGAAACACTAGAACTCAATAAAGCAATGGATAACCACTATTTTTTATCATGAAGGCAGCACACCTCTTTTGTAGGGGTTTTATGAAAAAAATTGATTTTGATTATCACACGAATCATTTATCACCTTTAGAATTTTAAATATAAAACATGCTAAATTGCATTTAAAAGCATTATATATAGATAATTTTCTGCATGAATTTAAATTCTAACTAAATTGTAGTAAGTAATTAGTTAATTTATTTATAGTATTAGTGAACTAGGAAAGGGACCCTACCTCAGGGTGGAACCAAGAAGCCCACATCGGCTCTTGAAGCATTCTAACTCATCTAGAAAAACCACTCGCGTGCATATACGACTATAAATATTTATGTATTACCTTACCCCATTTCCCTTATTCCCTATGACATGAGGGAATAATCACATGGAGGATATACACCTATATATATATAAATTCCTCAATATATTCCTATGAAACTTCTGAACAAATGGAAGCTCACTACTACAACACCCGACATCCATAATCTCCATAAGATACTCAAAAGGGAGGTTTGAAACCATTTAGAAGCATAATGTCTTACCTAGTAACAAAAAGAGTGGTATGGGACCATCCGAAATGCCTCACCCTCTGCGGTGGTTGTCGGAACATGAACCCTCATGTCCCAAGAGACCTTTTTCAATAATCTTGACTGAATGAAAACAGAAAATTAAGACACCGAAAACCGAAGGGTGTTTTGATGAATTAAAAAATAAGGTAAATGGAGGAAAAAATTTGGTCAAGTAATGGAGGATTGTAGAAGAGGGAGCTTACCATAATGATTCAGATGAATATCAGATAGAGATTCGAGTGGAAATAATGGAATGGATGATGTCGTAGGGAGAGGGGGTCATGCACAACGAAGGGAGAAGCCCCTTTGGGATGGGTGCATCACATATGAAGAAATGGGTGAGGGAGAGTTTGTTTTAGTTTTTATTTTCTTTTTTTTTAATTTATCTTAATTAAATTAAAACAAATCCAAATTTTAAAAATAGGGCATCCCGCACGGTTAAGCCCGGACGGTTAGCCAAACTGTGCGCAAACCGTGTGGTTCCTTCTACCTCAAAGACAAACAATGTATAGGCTATTCGCGTTGTTTGGATACCGTGTGCAGCCTATGAAAAAATACACTACCCCTTTTTAAATATGGTCACATGGTTACCTGCAGTGGGATATATGGTTTAACGGGCCTTGTGCAAACCGTGCGCCCTCTGTTGTCATTTAAATATTGATTTGTTTTGAAATCTAGTGCCCTTAAGACTTCTCGATCCACTCAATATAAAACCTCTTGGGCCTCCAACCATGGTCCAAAACAACACGTAATAGTGATCCAATTCTATGAATAATGTTCTGAAGATGAGTTTTAAAATTGACCGGTTTAATAAAATAAAAAAGATCAAAAACATTCTCATTTTAGTCTGGTTAAAAAACATGAGATTCTATAATATACCCACCATAAAAACATATTACCATCGATAATCCTTTGGGAGAAACAAAAACATCACCCAACCTACAAGGGTTGTGAAGTTTCATTAGAGCTATTTCATTGCATTACCAACGCCCAATGAACCATATGCATTTCCAACACAGTATGCACTTCAGCCTTTAAAACTTGAGAGAACAATCAAAGTTCAACATAAAAACAGAATCAAAGATTATCTGATCTCTTTTTGATAGAGATATGATCGAACCTTCTTCTAAATAGATATTTGA
Source organism: Viscum album (assembly GCA_963277665.1). Classification (NCBI taxonomy): domain Eukaryota; kingdom Viridiplantae; phylum Streptophyta; class Magnoliopsida; order Santalales; family Viscaceae; genus Viscum; species Viscum album. Next base: position 1,046,257,890 of record OY728141.1, on the reverse strand, counting down.
TCGATGGTGCTCACAACCATATGTCTTAACTCGAGAAGCGGGCAATTCCATGTTATGGTACCTCCACCGTTGGAATTGTTATACAAGTCACAACCCTATTTGTTCTTACAACACTCAAGGTATTATTTATTAAAAAGGAAAAGGCCTAATTCTGATTAACCTATCATAACAAGTCATGAAATTTCTCTCAAGATACATTGCTGACCGTGAAACCACACATTCCTTCACCTATGAACATGCTTTAAAATGACCCCTTAGAATCACAAACATCAACTGATGAAATCAGAATTAGTCGAGCCACTTGGATGATGTATCTTTTAGATTTTTTTCTTAGGCGGCCTGAGAAATTCAAAAGAAATGCCTAGAGTATGTGATTCTAAACAAGGAATTCCTACCTTGGAACCAAGGAATCACTCAGGAATTACCACGCCTCGAAGAAAACCACACTTAGCATGTAACACTGACAAAGATCATTCATCAACCTCCATAACTTTTCATGATTTAGGGTGGTGTAATACTGACGCTCTCCTAGTTCATCAATGATGACATCAAGATAGGGGACATTCTTATCTCTTAAGAAGATTAAACTAACAGTGATTAAGACATGGATTCCAACACACCCAGAAACTGGAAGGTAAAACAGTCGAACCAGAAAAAAGTTGTGGTTCTGAGAAAGAACAAACATGATTTAAGACTTGCAAGCCTCAAGGGTACTCAAGAAACTCGACCATTTCCCAATGGTCCCCTTAGGTTGTGTTACTTCAAAATGAAAGGACAAATTTTTCCAGGTTCAGAAAAACACTACCCAACTTATGAGTGTCCTAGATGAAAAGGAAGGAAAACTAACTACTCATAAGTGCGTTATATTTAAACAACGTGACCGGCATGTCAAAACATCTGAGAATTTTGAAAAATAGGCTGTGTATTTGGATGGAACTGTTTATTTAATTCTCACACCACTATACATGGAGATGACTCGAGACCGTACTCAACATTACAAGAAGATTTATTTTGGAGACATAATTCCTCATATTATAGTAATGATGGGAGACCCTATAACCAATCATCCATTACTGAGAATAAGAAGGGGTCAAATGACCTATGATGTGGCCGACCATGCCTGAGTCATGTCTAACCTACTGAAAAAGAGCATTAATCTATGATTGAACCCATAACATGGTCCAAAAAGACATGAACACCCTTCTACACAAGGGTTTCATTACAAAACTAAAAACCCATACTTGTGAAAACGACACCAAAATGGCCCCAAGAGTGAGAAAAGTCACTACACTAGCAAGGTATTTAAAATATGATGTTGCTTCCTACCCTGATTTATCCCCTTACAAAGAAAAAGTTTCAACCATAACACTGGGTTATGTAAAAAAAGTAACTAGGATCAAAAGACAAGAATTAGCTATTGATATAGAAAATAACTCCTATAGAAAGTACTCACGCTTTAATTCCAAGGAAACTCAAGGAGAGTTCTGAAATACTCTTACAATTGGGTTTTAAACAGAAGACATCACTATTGGTTCTGCTTCCAAGCCTCTTACATTTAATCACTTTTAATTTTTTTTCATCAAAAGATTTAATATAAAAATCAATGTACTATTTTAAAAACTATACTAGGTACTTCATTTTAACCAACACTCCAATGGAAAACAAGAATGTTTTATAAAACATCCATTAAAAAAATTACATTAGTTTACATCCCATAATTTTTAAAATTTATCAAAATAAATTCATTTTATGAAAATAAGGCGACCTGCGAGGGTCTCGTTTTAATCGAATTGAGTTCTGCATAAAGCAACCCAATAGAAAACACACAATTATAAAAATTTTAAACACCCAAATAGGTCATCTCATAAAAACATTCTCCACCTGACCTACTTAGGTACAGTTTCATTGTAAAAGTGAACCATTTTGATTTTAGATCAACAATAAACATCTTTTATATTTGTAAGAATTTCACAAGGCCTCATGTCATCACATTTTAAGAAGGCTTGTGATTTCCCAATTCTTGCATTTCCCAAACACACCATGGATTGAAAATTGGCTCCCATTAATCGATACCAATGCCAATTCAGAATATAACATGATCAAACATAACGGTCCAAATTATATGGGGGTCTATCTACCAACCTGAAAATTTCCCATAAACATTAATGTTAGGCATTTTTCTCCCATCTGTAAAAACCAACTTCACTAAATAATTGAATTTAGTATCCTTTTCACAATGTTTCAATTACATTAGTTACATTTTCCCTGATATAAGGCAGCCATACACCTATCAAATGAATATTGTCTCCTGTCATAACCGAAACCAATAACATATCCAATGAAAACATTTACATATATCAACACAAGATAATATGTCACTACAAGAAGATAACATAGAGAAACAAGATGAAATCATAGAAGCATGGGATTTTAATCAATGAAAATGTGCTATAATGAGAAGTAATCACAAAAGGAAGGCTAATGTATTACCTAAAGGGGTTTAAATCAAAACATGGCATATTGATAAGGTACTGAATCATACTTAGTTGGAAAACTACTAATGAAACTACATTTCAGGGCATATATGCATGGCATGTTAATTTATAAGTGCCTAATATGGAGCATGTAATGCAAATTCTTTTCCATATCAGGCCAAGGAATGTCTCAAAAATTACAAAAATCATAAGTAGAAGAATGTACACCAGTCACTCTAGGTGATATCATATCAATAGTAATAGCGAACAACATAAACAATAATCCCAGCCCTGACCAATAGGTCCTTCCCTATATGTGGGGTGATCAGTCCCAAACACAGCTATTAACCAAGAACCGACACATTCCTAGTCTCCTTTCTACCAACCCAAAATAGTAATACAAATGGAAAAACCAACTCTGATGCCAATTTGTAACATCCTAACCCGGATCACCACTATGATGGTGTTTGGATGAGACACCACATGACCTTAAGCGCATCTCCCCATACACCATAGGTTATCAACAAGAATCTATGATGTATGAATACTCAGTGGGATGACTATACCCGCTTATCAGAGTTGCGCAGCTTTCTAATAGTGTAAATAATAATCTACATCAGAAGGAGTAATACGTGATGGAAGAATTAGTGGAAGACAAATTACATATAATTTAAAAAAGTGGTCAATTCCATTTTATACAATTGATGAATGTATGACATGTTATTGATACAAGAACAAAATCTATAATAGTACAAAATTATTTTCAATAAAATACAATATATGACTCAAGTAAGAAAAGAACTAAAAGCACAACAACGATCTCCACACTCATCCAGAGCTCAAGCTCATTCATTTGATCTTAACTCCCATGTATAAGTAAATAGAAACAAGAACGGTCGAAGGCCCTGTGAACATGAAAGGTCTACTCAGGTACCCCAGTGTAATGGTGGCCCGAGTTTAGTGTGAGATATAAATCTTAGTAGGCTAGCACCACCAGTGTCTAACCTAATTTCGCCAGTTTAATATAAATTTAGCAGGGTGTAAACATGCATATATAAAGTAAGCAGTACATTATAACTAAATATCAAAAGAATCGCTTCAGTCCTCAACTAGTGTCTAGACAAGTAACTGGTTCATTAATTTTTCATGACCATATTATTCATAAGACACATGTGAGTAAGTCTCCTACCAAGTCTAAGGAGTTTTCTTTAAGATAAAATGGGGCTAAGTAATGACTGGGACCAATGGGTTTTAACCATGGAACCTAATTTTCAATGTTAGACCCAAGGAGTTTTTCCATGGAATCCTGTGATTGAAAAAGTAGTGAAGGCTTCAAGACATAACAAGGAAACCTAACATGGATATCTAGTGAGGGAGTTCCAGGGTAAAAAACAAGGTAACATAAATTTCACGGAATGCTAACTCAGTAGTATTTGAGTCTATCTAATTGGTAAGAGTATAATCCATATAGTGTAATCCAATGGATTCCACAATAAGGTGCCTACCGAGTCCCAGGAGTGTGTCTAAGAAAAAACATTGCTAAGAGAGGACTAGGTCCATGAAGTGTATCCAAGGCACCTACTTGTCAATGATAGATCCAAGGAGTGTATCTAATTAATCCTATGGTATTATATGGGGGAGCCAAGGGTAGTCTATCGGGCATCCAAAGATAGATAAGGAATGATTTCTATGCAGGTCTTAACCTTATAAATGTATCCTTGAATTTGGAATGGAGTGTACTAGTGATCATGGTATTCCTTGATCAGAAACCATGATAAGCTAGAGTCTACCCATTTCTATTTGAGAATAATTTCATGTAATGATTCATTTGTTTCAAGTCATGTCTTCTATTAGTGCGGATCGGTCAAGTAGAGTTGAAACTATTTATTTATTGGTTCTAGCCTTGTCTTCCATTAGTGTGTAATGGTCAGGTAGCATTGCAACCATTCAGAACAATCCATTAATTAATATTCATTAAGGTTCACTATGTTACCTTCCATCAGTATGACAAGGGGGTGCTACAGACATGCAACCATTATTCAATTACTATTAATAAGGCCAAGTGATATACTTAGTATACTATAAAATATAAGATTCTCATTTAATTTTCAAAAAAATGCACTACCCTTAGGCGATTAAAGTGATGAGCACACATGGTACTTTACATGATGCAATTCATAGGATAACTCAACCATTTGAAATAGAAAGTATTACATTTATAAAGGTCAAGACAAGGTACACCCAAACGGTGGCTTGGATTTGCCAAAACACTAAACAACAACTATAGAAAACATCGCACATGGTTAAATCCAATTCAAAACTGGGCCAACAACTTAGGTGGTGACTTAGATATTTTATTATTTTATAAGTTATCTATGTTTCTCTAATTCCATTAGGGCCATGTGCCCAACATGTTGTATTTCAACATAATATCAGGGAGTGTGAATTTGAAACACAATATGTCAAGATAGAATGGTAAAACTAATAATCTTTATCACGATGGTAGTACACCTCTGTTGGAGGGGTTTCATTATAAAAACATGATATTTATTATCACACAACTAATTTTTCACCATTATCATATTTATAAGAATCCTGCTAAACCACATTTAAGAGAATTCCTTATAGATAATTCACTACATGAATTTCAATTCTAACTAAAGTGTAGTAAGTAATTAATTAATGCGTTTTTATAATTAGAGGACTTGGAAAGGGACCCTACCTCAGGGTGGAATCAAGTCGTCCACATCAGCTCTGGTAGCTTTCTAACTCAAGCAGTCAAACCACTCGCATGCATAGACAACTATATATATTTGTGTATACCCTTACCCCATTTCCCTTATTCCCCATTCCATGAGGGAATAAAAATATAGAGTATATACATATATATATATATACATCTGTTTATGCTTGTGAGCCTTCCGAAGGCATGTAAACTCATTACAGTAACACCTGAAATCCATAAAAACCATAACATACTCAAAATGGATGTGAAACATAATTTAGCAGCATAAAATATTACCTAAGAACAAAATCGGCGGACTGAAACCATCTGACCCGCCTCACCTTCAGCGATGGTTGTCAGAACATGCACACTCTGGTCCCAAGAGACCTTCCTCACCAATCTATAATGAAAAAAAAACTGAAAATTAAGACATCCCATGACCTAGAGTGTCATCTGAACCAAACAAATATGGAAATGGGGGGTTGGAAATCAGTCAAGGAAGAGAGGAGGGGAGTATGGGGGATTACCATGAAGATTTGGATGAATATCAGATAGAGATCTGGGTTGAAACGATAGAATAGAAGAGGCTGTAGGGAGAGGGGTCGTGTGTAACGAAGGAAGAATACCCTTTGGGTTAGTTACATCATGTATGAGGGAAAGGTGGGGGAGAGTAGGTTTTAGTTTTTATTTTATTTTTATTTTTATTTATTTTAGTTAAATTAAAAAATCAAAATTTTAAAAACTGGGCTTTGCGCACTGGTAAGAATGCATGGTTTTCAAAACCATGAGCAAACCATGTGGTTCATACTACCTCAAAGTCACACCCTACAAGGGATAGACGCCTGGTTTTGTAAACTATGCATAGACCATGTGCAAATCCACTTCTACTTTTTCAACAGGGTTGCACAGTCAGCTGCAGTGGGCCACATGGTTCTGCAGACTGTGCGCAAACAGTGCACCCTCTTCAGTCATTTAAAACCTGTTGTTTTTCATGTTTAGAACCACCAAAACATGTTGAGACACTCATGGAAACAATTATAGGGCCTCCTCTAAATTCAAAAAAAAAAACATGTAAGATTGATCCAATTATCGGAATTATGTTTTGATGCTCGGTTCTACAAATGACCCGTATAAGAATAAAAAAAATCTCAAAAACATCTGCATTTTAGTCTGGTTAAAAAATAAGGAATTATACACATTCTATAAAATATATATTAATTTCATTAAATGCTATTATATTACCATGATTTCTTTTTGAATCATAGAAAAATAATAACAAATTTCTTTAGAGAGATAATGAATAGTTTTTTGAAAATTCGTGAGTACAAAAATATTATTTACAGTTTTCTTAACAACATAAATTTAATAATTTGTTGTTGATTCAATTATATTATAATACACTAACACCCATTATATAATATCTATTAGAAACTATTTTTATATTCCATTGTGGTGGTAAACATTATGTGTTGAATAGTATATATCACATACTACAAGTAAACTCTCAATATAAAAAATTTATATGATACCAAATTAGATTAATTAAATTTTTTTATGGGATCTAAATTTGTGATTGGTTGAAATAAAAAAATTAATAAATATAAATTGCTATCAAGAGAATAAATAATCAATTAATATTTTTTTAACTGTAGAATGTATGGATGTATGAAAATAATTTATTAATTTTCACATACCCATGGTTTTAAATCGATCACTTCAAATGGACGATTCAATCATATGGGGAATTATCATTGAAAGAAAAAAGGCAACATTAATCAATTTTTGAATTCATACAACCCTAGGTGGTATAATAATCCTAATTCATTCGAAAAAAAATGATAAATAATTTAGACTTTCCGAACAACCATGATTCAAGAGAAAAAATTCTATATTGATTAAAATTTAATTAAATAAATCAATTTAAATTTCTATTAACATATGATAATTAATTAGACAATATTGATAAATGTCTTTATTAGTTATAAGGGAATAAAAATAAACTATTAATGAGATAAGAAATTATAGAAAACATTTTTCAGGAGACTTATTCATATATATCCCTAATTCATTCTAGAGTTGATAAATTTTTACAGATTCTGAAACTAGAATTAACAACATGAATGTTCTCATTGGGATGATAACTAGATCAAATAGGTAATGGGATTATAGAAAATATCCAAGAAAATTTGAAATAAACTAAAGTGAAGTTATGAGAATTTTAAAAATCTAGGGATATATTAATTAAGAACCAAGCACATAAAATGATGAAAATACTCAAAATACTATATAATAAATAACTGTGGAAAATTATAAATTGATGAATTATAATGGAAAATATAATAAAAATTTATGAAAATAAGAACATAGTGGAGGTAAAAAAATATTGTTTTTATGTTGATTTCAAAAACTACACCAACATATTAATGTTAAATTAAATAATTGAATGACATTCCAAGAAAATTACAAAAAAATTAAGTGGTTATTATAAATTTTAATAAATATAAATATAAATATTTTATTTACTAAATACTTATCAAAAATTACTTCTTACTCTAAATTAATCTGGAAAATTATTTCCAAAATGAATAATTTAAAATGGATTTTTTTATTTTTCTCAAGGAAAATAAAGGACTATAATATGGAATAATATTCTATATAAAATATCTTGGTCTTAAAAATTGATTATGAATTTTGATGGAAAAGGGAATTCATGTGATAAATTAACATGAGAGAATGTATTTACATGTTACTACTATATACATATAATGAGTTGAAAATTATTGATCTAAACTATCAATTTTTGTATTATAGCATAGAAATATATCCACTACATACCCATTATAAATTTCTTAATAAATTATGGTATGTATTGAAAAGATGACTTTTCTGTTTCATTTCCTAGTTTTTTATGGGGAGATATATAATGAAAATACTATCAATTTAGATCGACCAATTTTTATAATAATAGGAAATCTTATTTATATCTATTAGCATGCCTCATATCCAGAAAAACATCTCCTCGAATCGATAATGTAAATGATATTGGAAATATTTAATTCATTTCATTACACAACACATGAGCTCAAGGACTTCCTCTAACAACACTATATGAAAAATGTTCATTTTCAACCTGAAAATATTAGCTTAGGCACCATATATATGTACTCTGAAGTACCTTACTAAATAAAATACTATACACATAATATTGAAAACAAGTGAAATGAACAAAGTTAAATGTATCATTATTTTCCATGAGCTACACATGTGAAACATTACATAAAAAAATAATGACACAATACTGAGAATAGAATGTTTACTGTCTTTGATGATTAACTATTAAATAAGCTTTTTTATAGTATTTTTGAACTTTTACACATAATATAACGTTCAAGACCAACTTCTATACTCCAAATGGGTTATAATAATCTTCATAGCATGGGGAATGGAATCCTATTAAATATATGAGATAAAATGATCAGTACATGAAACACATATCGAAAATTAATCAATGATTATATAATAATCATATAGAAAATAAGAGTATTGTAGAAATATCATTTGTAAAATAATATATAAAAATAATAAATATGAGTGGGTTATGATTGGATGGAATGTAATCTCAAATGAATAAACATATTCCATGGAAAAGTGGTATGGAATGATGAGACAATAAATATGATCTATGAAACATAAAAAATTATATCGCATTGAATTATAGAATAGGCATATGAATATAATTTTTTATCATTGTTAACATATCTAACCACGTTGTGTTCATGATCAATCATATGAATTAATATAGAACACATTAGTTACATACTCAACATTATCTACATAGCTAATGTGCACTAAGTTTATGAAAAAAATTATAAGCATAAATAACATTCACTTTCTTCACACACAATAATGTAAATGTATCTACTCCCATTATTTCCAACATAAACCATGTGAACATAGTTAATATCTATTCATGATTTTAAATTTCATTCATCAATTATAAAATTTTAATTAATTAATTTAATTTTTTTAATTAATAAGGACCATGTTTTAATTGAAATTATTTATTTTTGAGTATTTATATTTAATTTAATATTTTGAAAAAAACATTAGAGATAATGAAAAATAAATTTTTTTCATTTTTGTTATTTAGTATTGTTATTAAAATATTGTGTTTGAAATGAAAAATGTTAAGGTGGTTAGGTAAAAAAATTCACCTCATGCTAGCCCCCATCCAAGGCCAGACAAGACAATTAGTCGCCCCAAGGATCCCAATAGCCAAGTCCATCTTAGGGAACACATGAATTGGTAAAATGGGTAAAACTAGTGAAACATGGCCATATATGTATCCTGGGGTAAAGTTAATTGGTAAAAATATTGGAGAGTGGAAGGAATCACTATAATGGGGTGGGGCATGAAAGTGGAATGGGTCCTCCTACAACATTCGAAATTCATTACTGAAGGGTTTCTAAGGAATCTCTAATTATGTGAAATGAATCCACTGGGAATTATGATGTTGAACATGTGTGTGCCACAATTTCTCTTCAAAACAAATATTACATCATTTCAATCATGGTCACATGTTATCTTCAACTCACACTTATTTTGAACCATCATCGCTCCTACTATGCCATAGTACCCCACGATCCCTAGAGGGAAGAGCTCAACACCACTATTTCAATATATAAAGATAACCTACACTATTGTTTTTATATGGTTTAATAATGGGTTCCAAAATATTTTAGATATCCAATATGACATAGGTAAATCCATAGGTAACAGTCTCTAATACAATTATAACCAAAGAAAAATACAACATAATGGAAACTCAATTGCACTATGCCTTCCTAAAACTCAAAGATGAATATATTGAGCTTCTATATATTCATTTTCACTACACAATAGAAGGTTACCATAAGTAATAATAGATTATTAGAGGGTATTATTCATCATGTCATTTTTTTCATATTTCACTTCAAGATTTCATGGTGTTTCCTGGGTTGTTCCACTTCCAGGAGTGCGAAACCTTAGGGTTTGTTATTTAGAATATTACAGAGCCTAATTATATTGGGCCTTCCATGCATTGGATCCAAGGTTTTTTGATAATTATAGGAAATAAAAGAGTTTTAAGATCACATATAGTAATGTATTTTAATCACTACCTTAAAATATAAAATTCCCATGTGGATAAAATTTTAGAATAGGTCATGCAGAGAGAATAAATAATACATTATGGAGATAAGAATTCAAAATTTAAAATATGAGGGAGATAATTCTATAGAGTATATCCCCCTCATGGAATGATAAATTCACAAGACATGGTTATCTATATTTGAGAAATGCTTACAATACCCAAATATGAATTAACAAAATTATTTAATATAAAGGGGTGTTATTTAGTGGTGATAATACACTCTATGAAGAGGATTACCAAGGTTCAATTCTGAAAGTATCTAAATTAAATCACATAAAATTTTCAACTGTTTATATAAAACTATAATTAAATTCACCAGGTATGTTCATCATCATCTACGAAACCAACCCAAATATTCACTTTTCCTCTTGTTTTATTTAATGTTTTACTAAATATTTTAAGATGATTCTACACTATTCTTAGTGAATCTGCCTCCAAATTCCAGTACACAATAGTCTTTAATTTGTTAGTAAATATCATATAAATATTTATTATTTGAAATTTCCTTGTATTATAAATTATTATATTTGAAAATTTAAAAACTGGGTTCATTATCGATGAATGGTAGTTTTTAATGACTATATATTTTTAGTAAATTTGTATTTTTTCATTCTTTATATTAGTTTTATACACGGTCTTATCATTGTGTGGTTTTAGGATTATATTTGGTGAAAAAATACCCCACTAATGGAAAAAATAGGGATATACTCCTTTTTATTTTGAGATCTAAAATACAATCACAAAGTTTATGAACAAACAATAATAATTTTCTAACAAAATGGATGGAAGATAAGATGTCTAAGGGGATGTATAATGAGAATTACACAAAGTTGTACATTGATATGTATAAGGTATATGAGGAAAGAATCAGAGGATGAAAGAATTATTCAACTATGGATGAACCACAAACATGAGGCTTCATCCTATATTCTTGGTACCTCCGATCATGGCACACAAACATGAGAAATAGTTGAAAATCAATCAAATGATTACTCATACAATTCAATTCGACGTGATGCAACACGAATACCCCAATTCTCATATTGGGAGTTTCATGAAACAATGTGATATATTTCAATACAAAAACATACCATGAAATTATATTATAATTAGACTCTTTTAATTCACATTAAATTAACGGCATGAGAATGGATTCAAAGCCTACCACCACACTCAACTACCTCCTATGTGAATTTTTTATGAACATTCTTGAAAACGTTTTATCCACCATCTAAATTGATGGATCCAAAAGTAATAATCCTTATCAATGAATATCTACCCAAATAAAAAGTAGAGAGTTAATAGGATATGTTCGAAAGATCTATAATATAATTCTTTAATCTTGTAATCAAATTTTATTTTTTTATTCAGAAATTTTATATAGGATTGTTACATGGGTAATCATTGATAGTGGACACAAATACTGGAGGTTCCATTTTGTTGAGTTCACCAAAAGGAAACTATGAATTGTTTTATGAAATGTGGAGAACTATTTTCAAATGGTAACCAAACCAAGGACATATGATTTAAAGAGTACACATGGTGGACAACATGTGGTTTTCCAACCAAATAAATGACTTTTCATGGAAACATGATACAATGAATGTTAATCAATAGACACGTGTTATAACATGTGATGCTTTTAATTACATATATTATAATATAAATACAATATTACTAGGAATGAAGTACACAATAGAAACTATGATAATAATAGAAAAATCAATCTCAAGCCCAAGGATATAATCCAAGACAATATGGTATTCATACCCAACATCAAGTCCCAACACTCACAAGTCCATTTCATTATTTTGATGCGACCTTGGAGAGTTTCATGACCACAATAAGAGATTCCCAATAGTATTTTATAGAATTGCCTAAGAATTATGGTACATCAATCTATGAATTTAGAGATGACTAAATAAATCCATTTATAACCATATGGAACATGGAGAAACATGTTTTGAAGATTTCCAACCAATTGAAAGAGACTCCAAGAGAATTTATACTAGGTTCCATGAATGTACCAAGATAGTTTTAGCTCATATCCATCACCCAGGGGAGTGGAAGGATAACACATAAATATGATGAATAATATGAAAACATTTATAAAAAAATTTCAATACAATATGAAAAATATATTTAAGAATAACCTATGGATATACAACATCTAGTGCATTAAAACAAGGAAAATGGAAATGAAGCTGGATGATATGTTTGAGAAGATCCACCAGTATATAGAACACAAACACCATTTTTAGAGTGATTAAGGAAAGAACAAATTCCATGAGAAGTAGGTGATGATCTTATAGAAGTTTAAAAAACAACACATCAACATTTCCTTTGCTGATGAAATTCTAAAAACTCAAACTTATACATTTTTTTGAAGTATTTAATGATAAAAAAAGTAAACATAAGTAATTGAGAAACATCCCATTTATATGGGATTTTTTAGTGGTGGAGTCAAGGGTGTTACCAAATAAACAACACAATCTAGGTTGTTTTTTATCCCTTCATACATTGGTTCTAATATTATTTGTGGTTACTTTTGTGATTTGTAACACCCCAAGCTTCCACGGTACGTTTCACTTCGAATAATGCAATAGCGTGTGTTGTACGCAACATCGAGCTCTAACACACACCACAACGAATTAAACTAGCCGTTTTAAATAGTAATACCTACTTTTTGAAATTTTATAAATTTCATTTATCAAAATGGACTTCATTTTTGGATTCGGAATATCGAAATTAGCCTATGTTGATTTTTTTGTATTTTTCTGAGAACTTCTATTTTTTTTTGAAAAGTGAAAAATACTTAAAAAATTATTTTTTAATAAAAATAATTTATAGTGATAAATTATACTATTTAGTGGTTTTATAGTATAATTAGAATATATTTTTACCATTTTATCCAATGGTGGTCATTAGAATTAATTTAACATTGAAATTGGACATAAACAATTGCCAATCTTTTGATATAAATTGTTTCTTAAAAACACGCTATTTGTTGTAACAACGGGAATTAATTATAAAATTAATTAATTCAACTTATATGTTTGGAATTTTGTAAAATAGACATCATTTTTTAATTCGAAAAATCAATTATAGAATAGGGTGAAATTTTGGCCTTATTCTGGAAAACATCAATTTTTGATGAATAGTGAAACCACTAAGTGGTTGTTAAAAACTGATTTTTCGTTAAAATGAAATATTACCACTTCTGTGATTTGATTTTCAAAAATCCGACATACATGGTTGTCATTAAGAAGAAAAATGTGGTTCAATGAGATTAAAATAATTTTTTGGTGAATAGTAACTTTTAAGTTCTTAATCGCGATTAGAGGTAATTAGTGTAGTTTAAGGTATAAATAATGTTTTAATAATATGAGATGAGATTGACACTTGTCCTACTCCTATTGGATGATTCATGGCCGACCAAGACAACCCATGGGTCAACTTGGGGACCCCATAGAGCCACTTTGGTTGGAAAATGACATTAATATATATTTATTTAAGGTTAAAATTAAATTGACACAAACATGAGTTGATTTACTAAAACAGTTTTTAAGTGGGGTTACACAAGTCCAAATTTTGACTATAAATATTCATTAGAAAGATAAAAAGATTTCCTACATCATATTAATTTTTTTATAATTTTTAGACATTAAATAAATTAAATTATTTATAACATCATTATGATGCAGCGATGACCGCATTATTTAACGATTTTAATAAAATGAAAAGATATTGTAAAATCCAAGACATACACTTGTCCAAAGACTATTGGATGGGTATATTTCGAACCCTTATCACCTTAGCCACGAATTATAAAAGTTTGGGACCTTTAGAATTCGAAAAACATTGTATAATAATGTAACATTTCAATCTTTCCAAAAGAGCCCCTCCTCTCCACTTATAAAAGGCCCCCACCTCTCCCACCTCATTTACACTTTCAAGCCATTTGGCTCGGCCAACCTCTGCCCAAATACTCTCCCAACTTCCCCCTCTTACTCCTAGAAGCCTCACATTGGGCAGAACTCTTCCCAAGGAAGCCTTTGGCTCAAATCAAAAAGAGTTACCCAATTTTGAGGTAATGTCTTCTCTAATGTTGTTTTGTTTTGTTTTTCTTCTCCAACCCCCTAAACTCTTTTTATTAATTTCTTTTGTAACAACACCAGTATCCTCAATATACTAGAATGTTGTTATAATATGGATTCGAGCTACACTTACACACACCTACATCTAATGGTTAAAGAACATACGGTTTCTGTGGATGGCGAATTTCTTCCTCACGAAATGATGATTGTTCAACACTCATATAACACCTTCAAAGGTGGACATTAATATGTCACTATATTTATATATGATATATAATGTGTTTATGTTTTAATTATGCTTCTATATTTCTCATTTATGGCATACTTTATGATTTCCATTATGGGGAAAATGCGATAATTTCATTTTAGGAAGTGCGCAATACCGCCCCATCAAAGTGATTTGAATCGTTAATGCCATATGTGGAATGTATAAAGGATGGATTAAATGGTATTATACACTATATTATACTGTAATTATATTATAAATTTATATCATTATGATTCCGTTCCATTAAATATGAAATAGAAATGAAAGGAGCGTTCATGCGTACGTACGACTTACCGTCTCCATGAACGGTGCATTTCATTTCTTACCTTTATATGTTACGTGACATTATGAATGAATGTATATACTGGATATATATCACATATATGATATATAAATCATGAATATAATTCTGGATATAATGGATATTTCACCACATGAACAACTTGTAATTATAGGAAGTTTATTTTTGACTCAAGTACCAAAGATCGACAAAACGACCGTTATTAACTGAAATAATTACATAATGTTCATAACATGGTAATAAGTGATATAAAAGGAATAATGAACATGAAAATGGTTCTTAAGTAAATAGGAATTAACTCTATTTTATTATTGAGGAGGTTAAAGAACGGTCGAGTCAGGACAGGACGCAAGGTAAGGGAACTTCTTAACCCAATTTCTATTCTTTGGGTTAATCTCCTACTTTCAAATTATGTCATGATATTATTATGTACTATCTTGTATTTGTACTTTATTTATGTTTACTTATAGTGAATACACATAATAGATCTATTTTATTTTAAAAATGATCTTTTGATGGACTTCGTCTCAATCCTCTTTCATTGAGGCATATTTCGTGTTATACACAACTTTCTTTTATACGGTGTATAAACCCCTTTGACTTTTACGTTTATTCAAAAGATTTTATTTTATAAATATGTGATTTTTAAATGATTAAAAAAATAGATATTTCTCTTCAATATATGAAAATCCAGTTCAAATGTATACGTATTTAATGCAAGCTTAAAAATGTTTTCAAAAAACCCGACTCTCGAGTGTGGTAGACAGGAAGGGATTGGGCGTGGACCCATCATGGCCTGTAATTAGTCGAGCAGTCTCAGAATTAGTTATTTTGATTTCAGAAGATTGCATAATGTTTTCAGAAAAACACTGGAGTATATTTGAGCAATTTTAAATGTAAGTATCTTCTAAAAAAAATTGCATCGGTAGGTCTCATGAGACAAACTAGTGTCTTGGCATGAGGCCTTGACAAAATCTTATTTGTGGTCTTGAAACGAGGCCTTGACTATGTGGTTATGATAGTCTGGCATTATGCATTCCTACATTATGAAAGTGGTTAGAGATTTTGCATGTGATTATTCTATTATTAGAATATCCATGTGAATGAGTAAATGGAATTATTTCATTTTATTTATGCCATACAATGTTGAAAGTTAAAGTTTGAAAGGCTTTTGTTTTAGTTACACATTGCCTTAAATGTTTATGTTTATTTATGAAAGCTTCCATAATATTGTTAACCTTACTGAGCATCTGAGCTCACCCCTTTCAATGTTTTAATATTTTTTCCAGGATGTGAAGATGTATTTTATGAAGGACCTGCAGGGATAGTCAGAAGAGGATATGAGTGTGGACTATGAAGACTTTGTTATTAGTTTTTCACTTTATGATGTAATGTAAGACTTATGAATATATATAGTGTTTCCAAGGCTACTAAACTAATCAGTCTTTCGAGACTTGATCTTTTGTGATCATGCCAATGTTATGAAGTAATGCACCGACTCTGGGTAGCTGGGGTTAGGGCGTTACATGATTTATGTGAAAAAATATAAAATAGTTCACATTCAACATTAGAGAGATTTATTTTAAGAAAAATTCATCCAATAGAAGATATGAATCTCTTAGTAGGCAAAATATTTCGATGGCCCTGAGGACTAAATGAGGATTTAGTTTTTTTGGTAGGCATGTTTTACTTCCCAGATGATTTTTAGGTGTGGGATATGGATGCGGAGAATACCCAAATTATTTTGGGAACACCATTCCCAACAATATGAAGTTAATTGAATAATGTCCAAAAAGGATTGTTACACTTTATAAATTCTAGAGAAGATTTGTAATTCAAAATTCATTAGGTGATGATAAATCATGAAGAAAATTTCAAGGCGTTTACAGAGGATATCATACCAGATTTCAATTAAACTAATTCCCTCATATGAAGAGATAATTTAGCTACATTAAAATTGAAATAATAGAACAAAATGAATAAAATAAAGGATTCAAGATTCTATTAAAATCTGAAAATAATGAGGACAAATTTATCTAAGGATAATTAAAATATGGTTAGAATGTTTAGTATGTTAGTGAGATTCCATTTTATTATTCAATAATGTATAAAAAATCAATATTTGGCCTATAGAGAATGAGAAGTTATTAAAAATTTGAGGGTTAATTTTAGATACAAAAAAATAGATTGGTCACATTTACATATAATAATCACATCATTGGACATGTATATATTTGGACCATGTAAACTCAGTCCTATCATTGATTACTTAATTTTGAAAGTTAAGGTATCGTTGAATGAATTTAAAAAAATTATTTTGAGAGACAATCCTCTTTTTTTATTCCAAAATATTTTTTTATGAACCATGTTAAGAGTGCATCACCAAAATTATTTTTGAACTATTAAGAAATATAATTTCACATTAATTATTTATCTTGGTTTTTAAGCCTATATTGAATCCACATATAAGGACACACAATATATATAAATGAAAAAAATATAGGGGAAGAGATTTAAAGTGAAAGTGCAGTTGTCATTAAATTTTTTTAATCATTTTTGTACTCCCTTTTATATTTTTCCATTATGTTTCTAGATATTATATAGGAAAAAATGTATTCCAACACTTGGATATATTATTATTTTTTTGATCAATGATTATTAGAATTATTAGGAACCCCAATATAAAATGTTTTAATTTTAATATTTATTTAATTGAACAAGTAAAAGGGGTAATCTAAAGAGTAAATCAAATCATATGAATTTGAAATCAATAAATCTTGTTTTTCATTATAGCCACATAGTGAGGGAAAATTTACTTCTATCTTTAATTATTTTATTTTTAGAAATTCATATTGAATGATTTGTTATTATGAACATTCTTTTAGTGATTTTATTTTAATTAAATGATCTAATACCCAGAAGGATTATAATAAATATATTTCAAATATTTCATAGTAAATTGTTTGAGAGAACATGGGAAATTTTACTAAATATGATTTTATTTTAATCATTCCAAATCATTATTTTTACAAATTAACAATAAAAAAATTTCATTTTTGTTTTCTTTAGACACATTCCATGAGACACATGTCACGTTTAACATCATTTTAGCCCCTATATACCATGAATTTAAGTTGATTAAAATAATCATATTTCAGGAAAAGTTATAATTTGTTTCCCTTATCATAAAATTTTCATGAGGTTCTAAGATTATTTTTAGTGGGAAGAGGGATTTCATGGAAAGGGGATATTATTCATTGATAAAAAATTTATTGGGTGTCACATTGACCTTTGGGATGAATGTTCTTGTACTATTCATATTTTCATTTTTCCCACCTCTAAAAAATGACGTAAAACCCAAAATGGAAATAATAAAATAAGTGTGGATTTTTTTGGAGGGTTAAAAACCAATTTCACTTGTCTAGTGATTTTCATTAGTTTTTTATGGGTGGTGGATGTTTGAATTATCCATGGATAATTTTCAAAAATTTAAGAAATATTTGAGGGGTAAATCATTTATTGTATATAATTTATTCTTAGACAAACATAAAAATGAATGGTTTGGGGGATGACATTACATTATGAA
This sequence comes from Viscum album, assembly GCA_963277665.1. Lineage (NCBI taxonomy): Eukaryota > Viridiplantae > Streptophyta > Magnoliopsida > Santalales > Viscaceae > Viscum > Viscum album. The sequence goes on along the minus strand of OY728141.1, from coordinate 1,046,239,248 downwards.
TATGATAATTTCATTGGATTTATATTTTATATGATCTTTAATATATTTACAATAGTCTCCTTTTGAGATTAATATTTCTAGAACAATTTTATACCATCTCATAACATCAAAATGATTCAATCCATATTTCAAAGTCCTCGTGATTGTTAGTAATATATTTCTATAATAAGTGGATAAATTTGATCAGTTTCAACTTCATATGGTTTGTACATCTACCCAATATTTTAGGAAAACATGACATTTTCATTGACCTTGAGTGAAAAGAGATGAAATCTTTTGAGGTTAACCACATCATGGAATGTTAGTGAAGATGAATTGAAATAATTTAATCAAAGAGATGATATTCACGACCATTTTTCATGGGAAAATTCAAATACCTCTTGTTTAGTGGTGAATTGAAATCACCTTCTTTATGTGACATTTGATATTTAATTTCCACCATTTATAAATTTTTTATTTAATTGATATTTCAATTTTTAATATCAATCAAATGGGTCAGTCCTTTTGAGTTTATAGTGGAGAAATGTGCTTGAAGTAATTCATGTTTTACCTATAAGGGATATTATGAGTTCATATTCTGAGCACAAATGTTAAAATTTTAATTATATAAATACTTTTTTAATTAAGATAATCAATGTTTTAATTTAATTTGTTTATTTTTGGATATATATGTTTAAATGAAATTTTGGAAAAACAAATAAAAAATAATTATATTTTAAAATATATTTCAATATTTTTAGCATTCTTATGTTTATATTATGTATGAAATGGAAAATTATAAAGGGGGTTAGAAATAAATGTCCAAACCATGCTTTTACTTGACCATTTTTTGGCAAGACACATAGTTGGCCCTACGGGCCCACTATCCAAGCCCATTTATGAGAAGGTACACATGGCCGAAGAGTGGTGAAGCTAGAATAACATGAGCACATGAGTGCACTGAAATGTAGGGAATGGATTCACACATTGGTGTGAGGTAGAAATGACTAACATGGGGTTGGGAATAATAGAAATAAGGGTACTCTAACAGCAGTCAGACATCATAGCTTAAGGGATACCGTAAAATCACTTATTATGTGGAATTATTTTTCTCACATTTCATATGTGGGACTATCACGAACCTGGTGTAATATAAAATAAATGAAATATAAAAATTTAGATTTATTCAATTCATTTTCATCATCACACATTTCATTCGGGTAATCCCCCACACCCCACCCTGTCATACCACTATGATTGCTTGAGGGAATAACTCACCACTAATGTTGCACCACTAAACAAGTGCCTGCATCATGGAGTCACTATGGATGAAGTTATTTCACCAATTTATTTTAGAGACCCACAATTCAATAATATCACTATGCAGTGTATGTCCAATATAGTTAAAACTAAATAATAATTTTTCACTCTGAAATCCCTACTGCACAACGGATCATTATAGCTCGTAGATAAAGATATTGTTCTCCATTGTAGATGTTTCCAATACACCATTTTGGGTTCTAATATTGAATTATAAGGTTTAAAATGTTAATAGGTGAGGTTTTATGGTTGAAAAATTATAGTAATGTCATTCATGGTGTTTCATGGGAATCTAACATCTATAGGTCCTAGGCCTTTTGGGGGGTTATTTTTTGGAATCAAAAAAATGATTCTATAAGGAATTCAACATATTGTAGCTTATTTTTGGGTAGATAATATGTTACATAATAGAATTATGGTCAACTAAAATAAATGAGTTTAATAAATCCTTTAAAATATGAAAAACCCACATGGATATAATTGAATATTAGGTTAATCAAAGAGAATAAATGATACAGTAGAGATATATGAATAAGAATTTTAAAATATGAGATATATAATTCTCTTAGGGGAATAAAATAAGGATAATTTTATGGTGTAAAAGTGGAAATTTTATGGATGTCCAACACCTGATGAGAAAAATATGGATACCTATAGTTTATTTATGTTGCTCCTATTGTTATAGTATTTTTCCCAATTATTATTCATATCCCATCATGGATAAAAAGAGTAGTTATTATTTTTTATACAATTTAATATAAATAATGTATACTTTTTTATTAGATTATGAAATTTTTATAGTAATTTATTTCAATGAATCACTATGTATTTCCATTAATTTTAATCAAAAAATGTACCCCCTTTTTCATGTATGACAAATGTTATGCATATAGGGTGTGCTATTTTAGAATATATTCACTTTTTATCCCCCTCATTTAATTAAAAAAGTAGTATTACAGGATAACTATATTTAATAATGTTTTGAGTACCCTCCTAGGAATAAAACCAAGTATCCAAGAGGATAAAAGGGTTTTTATACATTAGTTTTCTTGTACTCTTAGAAGAGGCATTATATGGTTCGATTTTAACCACATCTAAATTAAATCAAATCACTTTTTAAACTATGTACATTCACCTAGAATTACATTCTCCCAGTACGTTTATCATCTTCTAGGAAACAAAAAAATCAATCACCTTTTATCTGGTTATCATTAATTTTATTATATACATATTTATACATTTATACATTTTTATCAATTGATCAACCTAAATCTTCAACAAAAAACTATATTAAGTTAGTTAGTATAGTTTGAGTATAAATTTATTATTTGATATTTCTTATCAAATGTAATGATGACCTTGGGTGATTTCATAACATGAATCATTGAATAATGTTCACCATCAATATTGTGAATTTATCTAGTCCCTATTATGTCCATTCTCAATCATGTGAACATAGCTAATATTCACCTAGTTTAGGATGAACAAGTTTATCTCACATGGTATAATTCATTAACAAATTAATTGGAGTCTAAAATGGGATCCCACCCATAAATCATCCTTAAATATGTGTTCTAATCGAAATTAATCATTCATTACATCGAAAACAACCCATGGAAATTGAAGTGTCCCTCAGATGATGAAAATAATATCGTATTTATTTTTAAGAATTTATAAGAAAAGAAAATTATTATGTTGAAGCTGAAGAAGTTCCTTGTAGATTTTGATGAATAATTACACTATAAAAACATGATTTGGAAGAAATAACCAATGTAATGAGTAGAACTATACATTTACAATCTAATTATGAATGATATATTAATTTAATAATGAATATATTTGGATTATACTACTATGAGATTCATGATAAATACCCAGAAACATTCTAATATTGAAAAATCTATTTAAATCATATGTTTTTATAAATTATCTTCATTGTTTACATGACTAGTGTTGGAGGTAAATGTTTCCCATTCAACAAAATTTTATGATCGAAAAATAAGTTATAGTAGAAACTAAAATTTAAGAACCTAATAATGATATTAAATATCTACTAAATATAATAAGCATAAAGGGAAACCCATCAGAGTGATGTTTTACACCATATATATAGTAAAGTGAATTATTTGAAGATACACTTAACATAAGAGGTTGAATAATCTCTCAATGGTTATGGTGTAGATAATGATGAGAAAATTATACTACTAAATTGTTCAGAATCATATAATGTGATTTTGGAAGTATTTTTTATGAGGTTCATTGAATATCACTACGATTAAAGTTGTTAGGAATTAAAAGCCTTCTTAATCATATGATAATAAAAATGAACCGCTAATAGTTTCATAAGAACTAAAATACCATCATAAGTACAACATTTAAGGGTTTTTAGGAATTTTATTTAAGGGTAAATAGAAAATGAATTTTGTGAGTTCTATAAAATGAATTCTGGAAGGATAAAAAACATTTTAGTTAAGTAATGATACATGAAATTATACACATTAAAACTTTTAAGATGATGTTAGAATGAAAATAATAGTCATTGTTCAGACAATTATAGGTGAATCTGATCCACATGAGTCTTGTAAATAATTTTTCAAGTAGTATAGTCTTTATGAAGTTGAGTTGTAGATTCCAGAACAAGATGGATAACATTGAATGCATTGGAAGAAAAATTATGGGATGTATTCTAGAAGGTATTCAGAAACTATTAAGTCATTCCTTATGATGATGCTGATATGGAAATTCAATGAGAGTTATTCGTGAAATTAATGATCATTATTCAATATAATATCTTCAGATGAGTTTATATTGAGTCTTTTCGAAGTCAAATACCATTATCTCTTGAAGTTATTGAATTTGGACAGTTAAAAAGTTGAGATAGTTAGAATTTCAATTCAAATCCAACTCGATCCCAATATTTACCAAATCAAATTATTAAATATAAAGCAAGAATAAAAATTGTGTTTAGTAGTGAATAATTATAAAATATCAACAAATAATTTTTGAAATAGTGTATAAAATTAAAAAAGGTCTTCCATGAGATGATGACATTTGTCAAACTTGAGAATATTGGATCTTGAAGTTATAAAGCAATATTGTAATGTCATGATCCAATTTCCTCTAATATGGTTCTTTGAGTAGTTGATTCACAAGTCATGTACCACCTGGTATACAAAACACATCTAGATAGAAGTGAGGGACTATTGTGTGATAGTGGGGAGACTATGTCCACAAATTAGAGTAAGAAAATAGCAGAAATCAATAAGTATCATTCACAACAATAATAAATATAGTGTAGAAGTAGTAAATAAAAATAAATGATACATGATGTAACATTAAATGAAATTCTATAAAGGCACAAATAGTTATGACATATATATTTCACTGATCACATATTGGGACCACCATACTTACATAAGTATAAAAGAAACTAAAATAAAAATATAGGGCTATAAAACTAACTCCAATCCCAACCACATACTCTGTCTCTATACACTATCAAACTTTAGTAGCCCAATCATAAGAATCCACATGAAAATCTATGGACGATCATGAAACTCTCATCCTTATCCCTATCCATCATACATCTATTCTCAACCTAAAAACAAACATAATGTCTGTATGCACACTGAGGTTCACATAGAGGGGTGATAATATAATATTAGTAGTCCACCCCAATAATGAACTAACAAATATGATTTAAAAAGTGTGTGCTCATGAAATATTCTTAGCCCATCTGAGACTAAATTGATAAGGTAAATAAAACTATATAATGTGAAATAAAATAAGATATCTACTTCTATGATCCCAATAAACTAGGAAAGGTTCCATTATGTATATTTTTTGTATGTGTATCTTTTTTCTCATACATATAAATATATACCTAAATATTAATAAACATGAGTATGGTGAATGAAATGACATAAATAAATAATAGTAGATCATGGGGTCCATAATCATAATCTCTCAGACATCTAGTTAAAATGGTTTTAAACTAGATGATTTCCTACTCATGATGTGTGTCATTAAGTTGATCTATGTGTCCATAATCCAAATCAATAACTAAATTCCTAATATGGGGTCAAAAACGTCTCTTAGAAAGTTATGTCACCACATGGGGATACTCATCCTGACACTGGGTTCACACATACTCACCTCCAATCATAATAAAAAGTGATTATAGGGATGTACATTTGGACATCCTTAAAAGGGTCTATAGATAGATTTCATGCTTCTTGTGCCTTCTAAATCTATTCTAATGTCTGAGCCCTAGGTCCTAGTTTATAGGTGGTCATGAATCTGTGACATAGATGATCCCTAAAGGGATTAACCTTAGGAAAATTGTAAATAGATTACTTATTGATCCAATTATATTCTCTACATTCATTGACAAGAAACATTTCAATAGTTAATCCACCCAAACCTATAGAAAATCCTAATCATCACTCAAGTATAGCATAATCATCCATCGAGTGAGAGTCTCATCAATGATGAGGAGTGCCTTGTCCTCCATAGTGATCGAGTAATCAGACAGGGAGAGCTTAATAATCACCATCGCATGGGAGAGCGTAATCATCAATGGTAATTTATCAATTCTATATGAATCTATGTATAATAACTCAATAAAGTATTTGATCATGGAGAGAATAATCAACCACATCACATGGGATAGTGTAACTATCTGTGAGTATATTCAGATCAAGGAGAGAATAATCATCCTCACAACATGTCAATCCGAGGAGATACGAATCATCATCATCCTATAGGAGAGTGTAACCATCCATGTCTACCATTACTAGGGTATATATTCCCATATATCATAATTTTAGGAACAATTTGATCCTGGGAAGCACTTTTAGAATACCTAATAATATAATAGTGTAATATTCTTGTTGAACCACTAGGTCCCGTGAAGTATATATGGGTATTAAAATAATTATGAAAATGAAATGGATCTGAATTCACATCCCAAGGAATACTTCCTAGAATATGAATATGAAAGAAACACACATTTCTAGAGGCTAATTATCCACCAACCAGAAATCACATATAGAGGTCATCACTACATTGGTAATAATCATGTGAAAGTATAAACAAAAGAGTGAGCGTGGTCAAAATTATAAACCTATCACTAAAACCATTGTAACATTGGATTACATATTCATCAAGGGTTATATGGTGACACTCGATACATTCTCTACCGAAACATGGCATATTAGTTTATGGCCAATCAATAATCTAAGAACCCCCTATGTCCTTCAAGTCAAAACTCTAGAGAGGCATCCAACATTGGATCGTCAGGTCTATAAAAGAGAATAAACCATACATTTAATCCTTATCTATTATAGTAAAAGGATGAATCCATGATGGAATTATCTATGGTATGGAAATTTAGGCATCTTACACAGGATCCATGGGATGATATAGGTGAAGGGGGTCATACAAGGGAAAATCACAAAAAAGTACATAGGCCAAGGTATCTTACATGGGATCCCCATAATGTTACATAGGTAACGAGATACTACCTTAAATTCTTTAGTTAATAATTATGATAATCTATCCGTCCATGGACCCTTAGTTATATAAAGAAGACTGAGGCATCCTACATGAGATCATGTTCATCAAAACTTAAGAGGAGGAATCTTATATAGAATCCTTAGAAGAAACTAACCTCATTGCATCTTGGGATAGAAGGGAACATCTCATAATTGATAAATCCTCAAATTGATATATATTAAATCATTTTTCAATAGATATTTATCATGGATAATATCAGATAATTTCCTCACCCTCAGGAGACAACATGGTTCAATTATTAGAGGAAGAACCTATCCATTTAGGTAAAATCCCTAAAACATCCATTAGAAGCCCTAAGATAATCTCAAGGGTTTAAACATCATGATATATACATAACACTACTTATAAATTACCACTCATAAGTCCAATTATGGATCATGGGGAAAAAATAGGAAAACACCCTCACATGGTAGGAAAGGAATGGTACACAATACGTGTACCCTCTAAGCCCCACCAAGGTGTGCAATCCAACTGGACAAGGTGTGTAAAATTACAAGTACATGACATGTTAATCATGTACATGGTTTTTACCCTACATGAGATTCATTCATGTGTGCAACCCATGGACTATCAATTTATTTGTCCTAGTCGTGTACATCTACACAGTGTGCAACACACATGGGGTCTCAATGTATACTCTATATGGTAATGTGACACTAAACATGTTGTATATCCATGTACTCTACTACACAATCGACTCCCTGTACATAATGTGTATACCCAAAACACATATTTTATTGCTAAAAAATCACATTTCTATAATAGAATAAAGACACATCACATGTTCCTAAACCACACACTGTGCAATCCGGATTTCCAAATAGGAAATCCCTCAAATAGACAAAAATACCCATTCCCCCCAAAATAAAAATTGATCATCCCACAAGGTGTATTAAGTAACAATAATAGGAGATTAAAACATGAAAAAAACTAATATACAAAGAATTAAGGAAAATTAAAAAATGGAATACCTTTAGGAAGAATCTTCCAAAGCTATGCCAATTTCCGAAGTCCCTAATTGCTTCATTACTATTCAACTCATCTCAAGCTCTGTAGTGGATCCTCATTTCTTCTTCCCATATTTATCCCCCATTATCTATCTATATATATATATCTCTCTTTATCCCTCTTTTATATTCCCTCTCTTTCGTAAGAATGGGGACTCTCTCAGGGGCATGTGATGGACACCATAGGGGAGAAATAAAATAATAGAAAAAAAGAAAAAAGAATGAATAGTTAAATGAAAAAGAAAAATGGGGCTCAGGATGGCCCCATTGCTTGACCGTAGTATATTACCCACATAGTCCAGACTAGCCATTCCAAGTTCAATGGCAGAGACATAATCCAAATATGATGCTCCATTCAAATGATATAGCCAAATGAACCTATGGAGATACATTTATATTTATTTAATTAAATTATAATCAATAATTATTCCTCTAAATTTAAAAAATGCATAAAATTTCATCAAACTCGTGTACTAGGATAATCACCCTATTTACAGACCAACAGAGCAGTCAAAAAATAATTATTTGAGATTATATTCTAAGGGAAAATTACCATTATTCCCCATAAAATAGCATATGATAAAAAAGTTAAATTCTACTATAGAATTCCAATATTGAAAAACATGAGTCCCTATAGACTCCCCACTATAGACCTTATAATCCATGAGAATCCTTGGTCAAAAAACTAACAACCATTCTCTCAACATGATAATCTTCACAATAACACCAACATGACTTTTCAAAAACCATTATCATTTCATTAGAAATGTCTCTAACATGGGATACAATTAACTACGACTGATTTGGTACTCCCCAATATATATATTACTTTATTCCTCCCCTTGAGAACAACCTCAATAGGTTATATCCTCATCCATGAATAAATTTAAAATAAAATATTCTATATGTAAAACCTACATTCTCTCAGCATATTGACGATTATGTCAAGATATATCTTGATCATCTCTAACTAGGAGTATACTATGAATTCAACAATATGTGTGTATACCTATCTCTTATACATTCTTAAAAATAATATGATAACATTACTTTAACAAAATTTAGTCACAATGCCTGCCAAAAATACATGACTAGGTCCGAACATTAGTCAAACATCTCAGAAAACCCAATTAATTCACGATGTCTTTTCTTCCATGAAGGGAAATTTCCCATTTGACCACAACCCTTCAGACACCACACCAACAAAATGTCTTGAAAATATTGTTCATACTATTCCACCTGGTCACCCAATTATTTACAATTTAAATTGTACCATCTTCAATAATCATTTACCTTTATCACCCAACTCTTTATCCGCTGAGTTTTCCATTATAATTATATGTTAATCATCCTATATGAGGCTCTTGTTTCACTACGCTATAACCTCCAACATAAAACCCCTTCAAAATCTAGCATCTCACCCATTCCAAAATTTATTCCAAAAAAACCTACCACATGATATCATTCCAATCAATAGTGTCTACCCATGATCTCACTACCTTAGAAACAATGGAAACACTAGTCGATAAGGATAGGCACCCAAAAAATCCTTCCCGTCACAACCAATCATGATACAAAATCACCCTAGGTGGATATCAAAAGTTCATGCCACCAATATACATATATCGTAAAACTCATGAACCTAATGTTAGTCAATCCAAAATTAGAATATAACTATGATCACTACCTAAAAAATAATCTGTAAACACTGGACAACCTCTCATGCAGGTTTTGGTAGAAAAAATTGACATCAACCTACAAAGGTTCAAGCCAAAATTAAATGCCCATATGTCTCCCACCTATCCCTGGAGATCAAGTCATGCAACCTGGTCATCACATCAAAAAACCTATCCCATAATATAAATCCTCTCAAAATAAGGTATAGTTCAAAATTACCTACAAGGTTTAAAACCTCCATGAATGGTTTACAATGGTCCAATCCTCATTGAACATCCTCATAATGAACTAATTTTTTAAGGTAATAGAACAAAAGAAAAATAGATACTAAATTGGCACTCACTAGTCATCCATAAATAGTAACAAAGACTTGATTTTCTATTCACCTAAAATTTCTTTTAACCTATCATCATTGTACTAAGAGATTCAACTAGATTATGACAAATAAAGGTTGGTTAGGTATCATTTCATCCCAATATATAAAAGGAAAATGATATTTAGATGATTACACGAACATTAAATAACAATACCTCCAAATTTACACCGTACATATTGTATAAAACATGGGAATCAGGTTCCATATTAACCTACTAGGGTCACTCCACCTCCAGTGCATGAGGACTAACTCATTGTCCTCACCATAAAATGTCTCAATGTAGATCAACATAACCTATCATCATGATGATATATATATATATATATATATATATATATATATATATCTGTGTGTGTGTGTGTGTTCATGTAGGCTCAATTGAGTATAATTCCTCCAAAAATCTATAAGTGAAAACACCATTTTGGTTTTTTCACATAAAAAACAAATATATTATAGTCTACAGTTACAATAACACAGTAGAAGTCAGATAACATGTTAATACAATGTAAAAAATATGATGCATGAGATGCCTCTTTCCTTTGTCATCCAACAGTTAAGATCAATACGTGGCCTCTTTAAAATGATCAAATTGATAGAAAAATATAATAAATCATATAATACACCCCAAATGTTTATCACTCAAGAAAAATATCCTATACAGATATGACATCAGGGATTAGAGCAACAATTCCATAACCTTGGAAACTAGGACTTTATTCCAAAATAGTGTTCTTAAGACACTAGTCTAATAGCCATTACTGTTTTCTACAAATTCACATGTTTTATTATATCATACATGATTCATTTATCACTTTATACTACCCATTTAATATTTATTTCCATGTTAAATTAACATTTTGGGTAATAATCATTTTCTTTATCGTATGTGTTTTAACTTATTATTCTTGATCGAATCATATAGATCATAATTTAAATAATTCCAGAATATAAACCATGATTTATATATCATATATATGTAGAATATAAATATGTATGTACCTACATACATATATATATCTCCAGTATCATTATTATGTCATATATTAAATACTTTTTAATAATATATATTTTTATAATCATCATTGAATGGTGAACGTTCATATGAATCTCATCGCGTCATGGAGACAATAAGCCATACATACACACAAGCGACGATATAATTTCCTTAATAATTAAAAGTTGTTGAATTGTATAGTTTTTTAATTTTACAGAGAAATTGACATGATATTTTCATTGTTTATATAAATATTACTCATCATTATATCCATACAAATAACATAGTATCCAAGGCATGCAGACAGTAAGTCATACATACACACCCATGGTGACATTATAATTCATAGGATGGATAGAATAATGAGTATGGATGTACCATATGTATAATAACATCACAGTATGTAGAAGGTACTGGATTTATTATTTTGGTATGGAAATAACAAAGAAAGAGAAAGTGGAATAAGAAGAGGACATTGAAAGAGGTGATAAAATAATTACCTATTCTTTGGGTGTTTCCTTTTTATTTGATAAAAATGGCTCCATAGGATGGCTTTCTTCTCAAGGAAATGACTCAGGGTTGAAGTTAGTGATGTTGGGAGAATATTTGGTCTGGGTTTGTCCAAGTGAAATGGACTTGGTGGTGTGATTTTGAGAGAAGGTGAAGTACGCTTTTATAAGAGAGGTGAGGGTCACTTTAGGACAAGTGTGAAATATTATTTTATTATAAAATCATATTCAGATTATAATGGCTCAAATTAGATTTATTTATAAGTTGATATGGGGATGGGTCGAAATCCTCTAAACCAATAGGTTTTTTGGAAAGTATAGGTCACCATATTAACTCTATATTTTAGATTTAAGTCCTAGTTAAATAGTTTAACTTTTACCATGTCCTCTTATATTATTATAATAAATGGTTAATAAACCTACTATAAAAAGCCAAGAGAACAATCAGTCGTTAATTAATGACATTTTTATCATTATATACGTCCTTTTTCTGAACATTACTATTTTAGGAATATTATATCACTTAGTAATATAGTATTTGGTTTAAAAAACTCATTTATATCAATTTTGAAACTATTTAGAATTTGGTTTTTCTGAAAGTCATAAAAAATTATTACTTCAAAGAAAAATAATTTAATCAACCCTTACATTTCATATTATTCTATAAAATTCTTTGATGGCATAAATAGCTAAAATTTACAATTATTTTTATATTTATAACATCAATTATTTGATTCTTTCTTTGATAACGAAATTACAGCATCATCATTGTGTCGTAGATAAATTAAATTATTTAATTTATAAAAATTCTAAATAAAATATTATTATGTAGGAAATATATTTATATTTCTAATCAATATTTATATTTGAATTTTTCTTATTCATTACTCTGCATTAAAAATGCTTTAGTTATTTAACTAGGAATTTAACACTTTTAAATATTCTTTAAATAAAATAATAATTAATGTCCTAATCTAATAAAACAGGACTAAAATGATCATATTTTATTAATAAGGTTAGTTTTGGTCTAAATACAAGTATCCAATAGAATTATGACATGTGTTGGGGGTAATTATAATATCTTTTATACCTTTAATTACACAATTTACTTTTAACTCTGGTAATAAAAGTAAAAAGTTACTAATCACCAAGTAATTTTCATCTTATTGAACCAAATTTTACTTACTGATGTCTACTATGTGTATCTAGTTTTTTTAATTCAATTTACAGAAGTGGTAAAATAACATTTTATACAAATTGGCACATTTGCCTAGAAGGTGGGTAAAAGACATTAAAAATTTTAATAAAATTTTATATATCTAATTTTATTAATAAGTGAGTCCAATTAATTAAATTGAACTTATATAGGTATTATATATCTATTTTGACTTAAAATAAATTTGAATTAAAAAAAATTATATGAAAAGTCGGTTTTAAACAATAACGTAGTGTTTTTCACTATTCACCAAAAAATGAAAGTTTTCAAAAAAATACCAAAAATTCACCCTAAGATAATTTTGATATTATTAGTTCAAAATTTAATTCTGTTTTAAATAATTCAATACATATAAGATTTATTAATTAATTTAAAATTAATTCATGTTGTCAGAACCAAAAATTGGGTTTTTAAAAAGTAAAAACATTCAAATGATTAACATGTGTTTTTGTCAAATTTAATTGGGAAATTACTTATAATGACCTAAATTGTATTAAATGATAAAAATATAATCTAATTAAACTTACAACCCATTACAATGCATAATATTTCTCTGTAAATTATTTTGATTAAAAAAGTTATTCTCGATTAAAATTTTGTATTTTTCACTATTCACCAAAATATGAAATTTAACAGAAAAGTACAAACAATTTATCCAAACTAATTTTTTATTTACCAATTATAAATCAGAATTTAATTTCATTAAATTGAATATATAAAAGTGTCAAATATTGTTTTTAAAAAGGGTTCTCCATTAAATTGCGATAAAATTTCATTTTTGAAAAAATACTTCTTTTATCTGAAAAAAATGAATTTGTTCTTATATTATGTATAAGAAACACATAATATGAATTCTAAAATTATATGGAGTGTATAATATTCAAAAATTAGTTAATACTATTCTTTATCGCCTTTTAAATGACTAGTTTGGTATGTCATGTTGCACTCGAACTCGGTGTTCCGTGTAAGGCAAGTTATAGAATTTCTTGGAAAAGATAACGTACTATGAAATCTTGGAGTGTTGCACAAAAGGCTCCTGTAAAAGAGGAAGAGTCATGGGATGATTATTTTGAAGAAATTGTATGTGTTTCAAGGCTTTGGGTGTATAAGGAGAAGAGGTTGTAAGGGATGATAATTATGGGGGAGGAGGGGGGGTTATGTTTTTTTCACTAGTTTATTATTTTGGATCAAGAATATGAATAGTTTTAATTACCATGACCAAATAAAGTAAAAGGATAATTTTATTTCGAGATTATAGGCTTAAATCTTCCATACATAACATATGAATAAATAATTCTTGTTTTTTTAATAACAAAAATTATCATCTTTCAATATTCACTAGAATTTCATCTATTTTAGAAAAATATCACCAATTCACCGTAATCATTTTTTAATGTGTGCAATAATAAAATGAATACCATTTTACGAAATTCATTTTCTAAATAAGATAAATTTTATTTATAATTAAAACAATCATTTTCTCAAAAAATACTAAGTTTAAAATTCTAAATTATTTTATGACAATTTAAAACATTGATTAACATCTTGTAAATTTAACATATAATAATTTCACATAAAAATATTAATTTATGAATACATTTCATGAAAATTAAGTTTCTATTATATCATTATATTTATTATAAAATTATAAATAGACATTTATATATTACAAAAATAACAATACATAGTGTATCATTTTAAAACATTTATTTACTTGTACTATAAATTAATTTTATCATATATTAATTTATAAAATAATTGAATTTTATTTATACTTTCACAGGGTATTTTACTATTATATTAGCAATATTTCTATTCCTAATGTTCTTGTTACTATTATATAGGGAATGCTATTATCCCTTCATCATCTGTTCCTTAATTTATATTATAACTTATTTCATTCTTCATTTATGAGAATTTAGGTTTTTATTGTATATCTGTTATATGTAATTGTTTATAATAAATAAAATAATTATTAGAAGCGAAATTATATTGATAAAATTTTGGGTCATTAAATTCTTCCACTATTTTGAAATTTCACCCTAAAAATTACATTTTTCATAAGGATGTGAGGTTATTTCTCCTTCATTTCATCCTCAAGTTACCAAATCACTCACTCATACTTACAGTTCCTCCAAAACACTTTGACAAAGTAGGTTTTCTTATTGCGTAGAACCTTATATCTCCACTCCAGAATCATTACTAGCTACTCCACATAAGAGATATCATCTTCCAACTATACAAACACTAACTGTAGTACATTTTAAAGGTTTGGTATGTACTTACTCAAGGGATATACCAGGAAAATGTCATGAAATTTCACCATATTTGGTAGAAGTGCAAGCTGATATGACACTACTCATACTCTATCAAGGATCTTAAAGGTTCCAATGCTACTTGGTCTAAGTTTCACATTCTTTCAAAATTGCAAGAATCTCTTCCATGGTGATATTATAAAGAATACTTTGTCTCCAACATAATACACCATGTCCCTTAGGTGACTATCAACATAGCACTTTTTCCAACTCTAAGAATCATTTATATGTTGTTGGATAGATATAACCTTCTCTTTCACCTTGTACAAAACATTCATTCCAAGTAGCTTTTAGTCTCCAACTTCATCCAAATAAATTGGAGTTCTATATCACTTTCCATATAGAGCATAATATGAAGCAATCAAAATACTCTAGTTGAACCTATTTTTATATGAGAACTCAACCAATGGGCGATTTTGATCCCATATAGCTTTTAATTATATTTATTAGTCTCTAAAAATGTCTTTAAGCATCTTAATATTCTTTTCAGATTGTCCATTAGTTTGGTGGTTATAGTCTGTGATGAAATTCAACTCATTACTCAAAACATGTTGAATAATCCTTTTGAATTTAGATGTTATACTTTGATCATGATCAGAGATGATAGAATATAGAACTCCATGTAGCCTCGCCAATTCCTACACATATATCATTGCATGTTTTTGAAGATAGATATATTTCCGAATAGAAATAATGTGGGATGTATTAGTGATTTGATCCACTAAAACCCATATCACATTGTTTCACTTGTATTTTTTCAAAAGAGTAGTGACATAGTCCATGGTGACCTTCTATAATTTCCATCTGGGCATAATAATGGCTACATCATCCCTGTGTACTTCTTTCTCTCTAATTTTACCTGCTAAAATATCATCCACCTTGAGAAATAATCTGCACTCTATTATATCATGTTTTCCCACAAGAACTATTATCTAAGCACATGGTATATCATAGTTCTCCCAGGATGGATATAGATGTTTGATCTATGGAAAATATCCTATAGAAATATCTTTATCGTAGGGATTGAAGGCACAAAATCCATGTTCCAAACCGAATCACACCATCAGCATCCATACATAACTCTTCCATTTTCTCTTTCTTTACAATATTCACCTTATTTTTTAACTCCATATAATCCCTTGGTTCCACTTTTATCTTCTCGGGGATATAGGGTTGAGAAATAATTTGGTAAATGATGTATTCTATGCTATTATTATTTCTAAATACATCCTTTTTATATCCATTAAGATTGGTTCTTTCTCAATACACATCATGGATAGAGTAGAAAATTATTTCTTCCTAAGAGAATCTGCTACATTGTTTTCATTCCTATGATTATAGTGAATATGGAAATAAAATTAATTGATTAGCTATAATCATATCCTTTGACACATGTTGAGTCCCTTCATTTTGATTTTTTAATTTAAAATCTTTTGACCGGTATATATGTCACAATTTTCTCCAAATATGTAATGCTACAAGATTTTGAATGAAAAAAACATAGATTCCATCAGCAGATCATGTTCTGGGGAATTCTAAAAATTTTACCTTCAATGGTCATCATAAGTAAGCTATCACATTATCATTCTGCATGAGTAGACAACCCAAGACAATATTTGAAGCATCACTATATATCACACAACTTCGTACACATATTGGTAATGTGATTAAATGTTCAATGATCAACCTCTCCTTTAGTTCCTTAATTCATTCCTCCCATTTGTTATATCTAGACATACATTAACCCTTTCGTTGTTAACATAGTTATTTGGCTATGAAATCCTAATAAATTTCATACAAAACATCAATATTACCCTAATAAGCCAACAAAATTTATGATTTCCATGAGAGTAGTGGGTGTGGTCCATTCCAAAGTATTATTTTATTAATGGGTCCATATAAATTCACTAACATGTGATCACTTCTCCCGAGAATGTGATTTTATATATCAAAAATTCACACTTTCTGAACATGGAATACAACCTTTTCATTCCTTAATTTCACCAAATTATCCCTTTATTCTCTTCATGTTCTACCTTTATCTTGGTGTATATGAGAATATATTCGATAAAAACTTCCAAAAATTTTAAAAGGTAGTTTCTAAAGAATCTATTCATAAAATCCCTGATCTTTGCTGGAGAATTATTATGTTTGAAGGGAATTACTAGGAACTCATACTTCCCATACCATGTACCAAAAGTAGGATTTTGATTATCTTCCTTATTCACCTCTAGTATATGATATCAAGTATGAAAATCAGCCATTGTGAAGTATTTATATCATCATTGTTGATCGAACAAGTAAACTACCCTTGGAAGTGGATACTTGTTCTTTATAGTGATCTTACTAAGTTCCCAATAATCAATACAAAGCCACTTTGATCCATCCTTTTACATGACTAAGAGAACTGGTGCACCACAAGGTTATGCACTTAGGAGTATGAACCATTTGTCTAAATTACCTTGTAGTTGTATCATAAATTACCCCAATTTTATCTGGGCTATCCTATAGGGTAATTATGAAATATGAGCGTCTTTGGATATAATTTTTATTGGGAACATTCCTCATTATTCAAGGGAATTCTGGGTAACTCTTTGAGAAATACATAACTTTATTCCCTCATAATGGGCATATCCTCATAGTTGATACAATCCTTTATAATAACCATTTGAGTGAGGTAATCTTCATCATATGATATTAATAGTTACATTGATAAATATTTTTCTAAAGGGATTCATGAACGGACATTGGGATTGTTTTTAATTTAGATGGATATTTATTTTTCTTAATAGTTTATGTTTTCACTATATAACAATATTTAATACATTCCTATTATAGAAACGAATTACACCAATAGAATTATCACAAGATGTTTTGGAAGAATCATACCTCATTTTCCAAAATAATAAGATTCCAACACCTGGGTTTCAATGATTTCACCACTGTATATTTTTACAAATTTTTCTACTTTATGGTTTCATTGATTTGATTCAATAGTTCTAGAAAACATTCAAGATATAATGGAATTTTTAGAACTAGAATCAAATAGATAATTTTTCCATTCATGTGTTAATAAGAATATTTCCTTTTACTAGTTGTTTTACTTTCCCCACTTCAGTAGTAGGGATGGAATAAATGTTCTTTTTCCATTTCATATTTTGTGGTTGTTCGTGCTAATTACCCTTGGGGACTTGAGGTTTAGTACACTATCTTGTATAGTGCACTTTATCCATAGAGTTGAATCATTAGATGATGAGACACTCCTAGAAATATAGGATTTTGAGCCCCTTTACCTATAGCGACTGCCAATGGCAGTCGCTAGGTTTCCCTAAAAAAACCGGGCTTCGGCACCCCCCCGAGCCATCCTCCCTCATCTTGTGAAGCGCCCCCCCCCCCATGAACCATCCTCTGCCCACCCTCACCATGCATCCTCCCTGTCGCCGCACTCCCTCCCTCGTCACCCTCCCCAGTCACAGCGCACCCTACCCTGCTGTTGTGCACCCTCCCTCGCCGCCATCCCTCATCACCCTTCCACCCTCCGTCGGCCGCCCTCCGCCCTCCGCCCTCTGCCGGCCGCCCTCCACTGCCCCGCCCTCCATCTGCTGCCCTCCGCCCTGCCCTTCATCTCCTCCGGGATTCCTCCGCCTTAGCCCTCCGGCTCTGGCCACCCTGTACCCTGCGGCCGCCCTCCGGTCTCCCTCTACCCTCGGTCCTCTTGCCACCTTCCTTCGACCTCAACCCTCTGCCCGCCGCCCCCTCGCCCCCCCCCCCCCCCCCCGCACCCCACACCTCGCCAACCCCCGTCCCCTCCATCTTCGTCCCCTCCCTCACCACACCACCTCCACCTGTCCCCTCCTTCACCATCCTCTCCCTTGCTGCACCGCCGCCGCCCAGTCCCCTCCCTCCCCGCACGACCGCTACTCGTCCCCTCCCTACACGACCGCTACTCGGTGTATCTTCCCTTGAGATATTCTTCATTTGCTTCATGTGCATCTTGAATTTTTATTAATTAAATTTGAAATTTGTCTATGCATTTATTGGTTTTGTGCTTATTTTTTATATCTGTTTTGTTAACTTTCTGATTTTTTAAAATTCATTCACAACAAATTATTCAATCCCTTTTTTTTATTAACAACTGTACAAATTTTATTTTTTTTAAAAACAATCCAATTTATCATTTGGACACTTTGGATAGTCCCCTTACTAATGTATTCCATGACTGTAGGCATGTCAGGGGAAGAGGAAGAAGATCCACATCATCCATTTAAGGCATCTACGTCTCAGGGTTGAGGTATGTTGGAATTTCAATATCTCTATTATTTATGTAATTGATAAACATATATATATATATATATTTAAAACATATTTCAATTTATATATAAAATTATTATCAATAGGATCAGACTTGACTGCTTCATCCTCTCGTAGGAGAGGCCCTGGTCGTGGCATATTATCATGGAATTCTGACACGACTTTTGGTGTTTCATTTGATGAGGTATTTCCTCCTGTGGGATGGAATGCCCCTGCATTTATTCGTCAACTGGGTCATATCCTACATGATCCACATCGGTTTCTAATGACCATGTGTGACTGGTCTTCTATCCCTTAGGACACATTAGATCATCTTTGGAGGGAGGTTTAGGTAAGAAGATCATTTTAGTTTATTCCCTATGTATAAACAATAATAACACATGTGATTTTTTTCTTTAATTAAAAAATTTTAATGTATTACCCGATGCGTTTTGGCCAGTGTGTATGAGAAAATGACGTAAGATTTGGAAAGACTATAAAGGAAAAGTCAAGAGGGACCATTGGGTACCAAATGTGGGTGCCCCAGACTTTCTGGAAAAAGTCCCGAGAGACGTCCTCCCTGCTCAGTGGTGTGATTTAGTTCCATATTGGTATACTGAGGGTGTTGCGGTTTGTATATTTATTTTGGTATATATATTTTCAAGAATGTGTGATTTGTTTTAAATTTGAATGAATTGAATGTAGGAGGTGTCTACACGCCATTCTGAGAATCGAGCGTCGCATGGACCACCTCATAGGCTCGGGACTCGTCACGTGTCTCAGATCCGACACGAAGTATTTATTATTCATTTTTTATTTTTTAATTAATACGGTTTTGTGTTTATATTCTATTCATATACAGTTGCGGGAGCATGGTGCACCGACTGATAAAATGTCGGTGTGGATGAGGACTCTTGATCGCAATGATCTAGTGGCTGCAACATTGATAGTAAGTGATTGTACTCATTGCCAATACTTACATAAAATCTGAATATTAATATATGTATATATATTTAAATATTTCACAGGCTCAGTTTGAAGTTGAATTAGAACATCTGCCAGAGGACCAGCGACAGCTTTCCATGCGAAGGGATGAGATCTTTCATCACATTATTGGTCGGGACGGGCATGGATATATTTTGACCTATGGAACAAGGATTACACATTCTGTAGTGTCACGCGCTGTGGTTGTCGGTCCTACTGTTGCTCAGATGACACATCAGTTGTCAGATTTCGAGGCATGGTTGCGCGCTTCCGAGGAGGTAAATGCCCAATTGATCACTGAGGTTAGAGGACTACGACAATATTTGCGTCCAGGTGATGGTGCAGGGGATCAGACGATGCAGGTTTATACTATATTTATTTATTTAATTTATATTATTTTTGTTATGAAAATATTAATAATTTTTTTTTGTTGTAGGCCCCTGACCCACCTGATGGAGGTAGTAGTCATGACCACACATGACGCATCATATTCATGAGGTGTGTTTCTAATTTTAATGGTAGGGTTGTTATTGATATTTATGATGGGTTTTTAGTGAGATATTTTTTTATTTCGGGGTATCATGTGTGTTTTGGCCTGATGCAATGTTTGTGTGCACGAATTGAGAAGTAACCATGAAACTGATTAATGATTTGGATATTTTTTGTTCATTTAATTATTCAATGTTTAGAATTGCATGTTCTGTAATATTTTTGAAAAAAACATGTAATTCCTAATATAAACCATTAAACTTGTTTTTGATGAATGAGTTGAGGTCACTATTTTTAGTCCCTGGCCCACCCCGGACATCCCTCCCCGCACTCCGGACAGCCCTGCCCGCACACCGGACAGCCCCCCCTCCCCCCCCCCCCCGCACCCCAGATAGGCCTCCCCGCACTCCGAACAACCCTCCCCACACCTCGGACAGGCCCCCCGCACAATGGACAACCCCCCCCCCCCCCCCCCCCGCACCCGGGACAGCCCTCCCTGCACCCCGGACATGCCCCCGGCACCCCGGACACCCCCCCCCCCCCGCACCCAGAACTGCCCCTCCCCGCACCCCGGACAGTCCTCCCCACACGCCGGACAGCCCTCCCCGCAACCCAAACAGCCCCCCCCCCCCCCCCGGACCCCGGACAGCCCTCCCCGCACCCTGGATAATCCTCCCCGCACTCCGGACAGCCCTCTCCGCACACCGGACAACCCTCACCACATCCCGGATAGCCCCCCGGCACCCCAGACAGCCCTCCCCGCACCCCAAACAGGCCCCACGCACCCCAGACAGCCCCCGCTCACACCGAACAGCCCCTCCCTGCACTCCGGACAGCCCTCCCTGCACCCCGAACAATCGGAGGTGTCATCTGACCACGGTGACCGGAAACGCGTTCCGAGTGTCATAAAACTCCATAAATGGCGTGAGACCATAGAATTTGGATGAAAAGTGCTCCGAATGACTTGAAACCACACGAAAACATTAGAAATATTATTCTTGACTTGTATGAGGAGACGGCACGCCAATCAGACGTGTGGTGCGCGCGGTACGGCCGATTGTGTCGTTTTCAGCATCTCGGTGCGCGCTATAATGGCACGATGGGGGGTTACAACAACCTGAAAGACCTCGTAATGCCTTGAAACAGTACGACAACAAATGTTGTGTGAATTTTGAAATGGTCATGCAGACGGCACGTTAATCGGAGGTGTCGTTTGACCGCGGTGACTGGAAACGTGTTTTCGGTGTCTTAAAACACCAGAACGGCTTGAGACGGTCGAATTCGGAGAAAACTTGCTCTGAATGTCTTCAAACCACAAAAAAACATTAGGATTATTATCCATGATGTGTAGGAGGAGACGACACTTCCATCGGATGTGCGGTGCACGCGGTACGTCTAAATGTGTCGTTTTAAACAGCTCGGCGCGCGCTAAAATGGCACGTTGGGGGTTCAAAACCACCCGAACGACCACAGAATGCCATGAACCCGTACAACAACAACCGTTGTGTGAGTTTTAAAATGTTTGGATAGATGGCACGTCAATCAGAGGTGTCGTTTCACCGCAGTGACCGGAAATGCGTTTTCGGTGTCATAAAACACCATAAACGGCGTGAGACGGTCGAATCGAAGAAAACGTGCTTCGAATGACCAGAAACCACACAAAAACATTAGGAATATTATTTTTGATGTGTAGGAGGAGATGGCATGCCCATCGGATGTGCGGTGCGTGCGTTACAACCGATTGTGTCATTTTCAGCAGCTCTGCGCGCGCTAAAATGGCGTGTTGGGGGGTCAAAACCACCCGAACGACCTCAGAATGCCATGAAACCATACGACAATACCCGTTGTGTGAATTTTGAAATGGTCGTGCAGACGGAATATCAATCGGAGGTGTCTCTTGACCGCGATGAACCGAAACACATTTCTAGTGTCATAAAACACCAGAAACAGCCCCGAATGACCTGAAACAACACGAAATCATTAGGAATATTATTTGTGACGTGTGTGAGGAGACGGTACAACCATTGGATGTGTGGTGCGCGCAGTACGGCCGATTTTGTTGTTTTCAGCAATTTGGCACGTGCTAAAATGTCGCGTTGGGGGGTCAAAACCACCCGAATGACCTCAGAATGCCATGAAACTGAATGACAATAGTCGTTGTGTTAATTGTAAAATGGTCGGGTAGCCAGAGTGTCAATCAGATTTTTCTTTTGATAGCGGTGACCGAAAACGCGTTTCTAGTGTCAAAAAACACCATAAATGGCGTGAGGCTATCGAATTCAAAGAAAACGTCCTTTTAATGACCTGAAACCACAAAAAAACATTAGGCATATTATTTGTGACATGTAGGAGGAGACGACACACCCATCGGACGTGCGGTGCGCGTGGTACAACTGATTGTGTCATTTTCGACAGCTCAGCGCGCGCTAAAATGGAAGGTTGGGCGTTGAAAACCACTCGAATGACCTCGGAATGCCATGAAACCGTACGACAATAGTCGTTGTGTGAATTTTGAAATGTACAGGCAGATGGCACATCAATCGGAGGTGTCGTTTGACCGTGGTGACCAGAAACGTGTTTTCGGTGTCATAAAACACCATAAACATCGTGAGACGGTGAAATTCAGAGAAAACGTGCTCCGAATGACCTGAAACCACACAAAAACATTAGAAATATTATTCGTGATGTGTAGGAGGAGATGACACGCCAATCGGACGTGCGGTGCGCACGGTACAACCGATTATGTCGTTTTCAGCAGCTCTGTGCGTGCTCAAATGACGCGTTGGAGGTCAAAAAAACCCGAACGACCCCATAATTCCATGAATCCATATGACAATAGCCATTGTGTGAATTTTGAAATGGTCATGCAGACGGCATGTCAATCGGAGGTGTCGTTTCACCGCGGTGACCGGAAATGTGTTTCCGGTGTCATAAAACACCATAAACGGCGTGAGACAGTCGAATTCAGAGGAAACGTGCTCCAAATGACCTAAAACCTCACAAGAACATTGGGAATATTATTCATGACGTTTAGGAGGAGAGGATATTCCCATCGGATGTGCGGTGCGCGTGGTACAACTGATTTTGTCGTTTTCAGTAGCTCGGCGTGTGCTAAAATGGCTCGTTGGGGGTCAAAACCACCCGAACGACCTCGGAATGCCATGAAACAGTACGAAAATAGCTGTTGTGTGAATTTTGAAATGTTCGTGCAGACGGTACGTCAATCGGATGTGTCATTTGACCGCGGTGACCGCAAACGCGTTTCCGGTGTCATAAAACACCAGAAACGACGTGAGACGGTCGAATTCAGATTAATCGTGCGTTGAATGACCTGAAACCACATGAAAACATTATAAATAGTATTCGTGATGTGTAGGAGGAGACGTCACGCCCATCGGACATACGGTGAACGCTGTACAACCGATTGTGTCATTTTCACCAGCTTGGTGCGCGCTAAAATGGCGCGTTAGGGGGTTAAAACCACCCGAACGACCTCGGAATGCCATGAAACCGTACGACAACAGCCGTTGTGTGAATTGTAAAATTGTCATGCAGACAACACGTTAATTAGAGGTGTCCTATAACTGAGGTGACTGGAAATGCGTTTCCAGTGTCATAAAACACCATAAACGGCGTGAGACGATCAAATTCGGAACAAACGTGCTCCGAATGACCGGAAACCACACAAAAACATTAGGAATATTATTCTTGACATGTAAGTGGAGACATAACACCCATCGGACGTGCGGTGCGCATGGTATAACCGATTGTATCGTTTTCAGCTGCTCGGCGCGCGCTAAAATGGCACGTTGGGTGGTCAAAACCACCTGAACGACCTCTGAATTCCATGAAACTGTACGACAATAGACGTTGTGTGAATTGTGAAATGGTCCTGAAGACGGAAGATCAATCGGAGATGTCGTTTGACTGCGGTGATTGGAAGCGCGTTTCTGGTGTCAAAAAACACCAAAAACGGCGTGAGACAGTTTAATTCAGAGAAAATGTGCTCTGAATGACCTGAAACCACACGAAAAAATTAGGAATATTATTCTTGATGTGTAAGAGGAGACGACACACCCATCTGATGTGCGGTGCGCGTGGTACAACTGATTGTGTCATTTTCAACAGCTCGGTGCGCGCTAAAATGGCGCGTTGGGGGGTTAAAACCACCCGAATGACCTCGGAATTCCATGAAACCATATGACCACAGCCGTTTTGAGAATTTTGCAACGTTCATGCAGACGACACGTCAATCAGAGGGGTCATTTAAATGCGGTGACCGGAAACGTGTTTCCGGTGTCAGAAAACACCGGAACGGCGTGAGATGGTCAAATTTGGAAAAACGTGCTCCGAATTACCTAAAACCACATGACAAAATTAGGAATATTATTCTTGATGTGTAGGAGGTAACGACATTCCCATCGGACGTGCGGAGCACATGGTACAACTGATTGTGTCGTTTTCAGCAGCTCGACGCGCGCTAAAATGGCGCGTTGGTGGGTCAAACCAGCCGAATGACCTCAGAATGCCGTGAAACCGTACGAAAATAGCCGTTGTCTGAATTGTGAAATTTTCGAGTAGATGGAACGTCAATCGAAGATGTCATTTGACCGCGTTGACCGGAAACGCGTTTTCGATGTCATAAAACACCATAACGGCATGAGAAGGTCGAATTCGGAGCAAATGTGTTCTGAATGACCTGAAACCACACAAAAACATTAGGAATATTATTAGTGACATGTAGGAGGGAACAAAATGGCCATTGGACGTGCGGTGCATGTAGTATAGCTGATTGTGTCATTTTCAGCAGCTCGGTGCGCGCTAAAATGGCGCGTTGGGGGGGTCAAAACCACCCGAACGACCTCAGAATGCCATGAAACTGTACGAAAATATCCGTTTTGTGAATTTTGAAATTTTCAGGCATACGGCCTATCAATCGGAGGTGTCATTTTACCTTGGTGACCAGAAATGTGTTTCCGGTGTCATAAAACACCAGAACGGCGTGAGAAAGTCGAATTCGGAGCAAATGTGCTTCGAATGACCTGAAATGATAACATTTCTTAAATTGGGGGTTTTAAATTGTTATAACACCATGATTTGATGTCAGATTTAATTTTATTATATGTATATAATAACTGAATAATAATGTCAAATTTATGTTTTTTTCTTGTTTTTTTCTTTTTCTGTCTTATTGTAGGTTTATTAAAGCAGAAGATTGAAATGGATGGACCTGCTCGGATCGTTGAAGCATGTTTAACATTTATTTTTTATGATAATCTTGATGTTTTTGCTGTTTTAAATTGTTGTCCATTTTTTATGATTTTTACCTTGTTTTATCTCTGATTTTTCACCGTGAATAAAAAAACACAATTCGTACATTTCATTAAAAAAATGAAAATCCACAAAAAATACCACAAATTAACTCTAACACATTTTTAGGTTATGTTTTCCAAAAGATAAGTTTATATTGAAATAAAAAATTTATAAATGTGCTAGAATTTATATTTAAAATAGGCTCTCCATTAAGAGGTAGTAAAATTACATTTTTAGAGAAATACAAATTTTAAGCATAAAATGTGTTTTATTATTACCATATGCTTAAAAAACCCATTGGATGAATAAGAAAAATATTTTATTTAATATTATATATATATATATATATATTTAATATTATATATATTAAAATATTTAAAACATATTATATATATATATAATATTTTCTTTAATATTATATATATAAATATTTTCTCTAATATATATATATATTTATTTAATAAATATATATACATATATATTTATTTCACAAGGAATTTATTTTAAAAAATATTTCCCAGGCTAGCGACCCGCTTTGGCGATCACTATAGGCTTCCTGTCGAGCACCATGAGAGACCACCTTTGCCGGTCGTTGTAGGCCGTAATTTCGGTCACATACAGTGACCGCCATTAGCGGTCAGTAATGGTGACCAGGCAGGCTGCCTTTAGCGACCGCCAAGCGGTCGCTTACGGCTGGAATTTTGGCCACCTATAGAGACTGCCATTGGCGGTCGCTATTGGCCTACTGCGACGAAGCTAAAGCGATCGCCAATGGTGGTCACTGGGTGGTCTCTAGAAGCCTATAGTGATTGCCAATAGCGGTCGCTATTGCCCGATTTTTTAGTAGTGAATGTTGCTCAATGTTCTTATATCATATTATCCATCTTATTCATGACTCCGTGACATTCATGATATTAGTTTCCTTCAATACGACACCTAATATATCTCCCTATCCATTTTAGGCACTTCCAGGTATACTTCTTCATAATTTTTTGACATGTGAGTGGATTAGATTTATTTCCACCTTTGACATTAGATCCCCTATCTTGAAAATCCAAATTTCTTTTATTATATCTATAGACATTGGAACATTATCCAAAATCAATCTCAATATTTATAGAACATTTAAAAACTTATTAATAACTCACAATGCCTCAAATTTATAGATCATTTTAAAGGTGTGTTTTAAATCAACTGATGAATATATTTATTTTTCTATAATTTTTCATAAAAAAAACTGGAGGGATACCTTAATATTCTTATCAAATTTTATTTGTAATCTATGATATATTCACTTCCTCTTTAGTTCACCTCTATTAATTATCCCTCTATATTTCTTTAAAGATTTCAATGGAAATACTTATTAAGAAATATTTTCTTAAAGTATTCCCACTCCATCCCGTTAATTTCATCATTCAGCATTGTATTTTTAATCCACACTCACCATTGGTCAGCCTCTCCATATAAATGATATATTGGCATCATCACCTTCTTCATCCTAGAATAACAAAGCATAGAAAATTTATTCTCTATTTACATGACCCATCCTTTCAAAACTAGTTGAATAATTGATCCCCTAAATCATAGTGGTAGTAGCTACATAAAAGACTTCATTTGTAGTTTCTCCCTCTTATGTTAAGGTATAAGTTTCACATTATTCATGTTACTGTTTATAACCTGAGACAACTGGGTATGAATCACTGTGAAATTTTGAACTCCACCTCCCAAGATATTGGGGATGTCATTCTAGAAATTGTTACATTTTTCCTAGCATATATCAGTGGCCTCATTTCTCTGGGATCCCAACATTTTATTCAATATAAATGGTTTGGACAAAACATAAGTCAACTAGTCATGAATGAATAATTTACTCCTCTGTGTAATTAACTCTAAATCTATATATTGTGGTATCCTAGTGTTTATTGTTTTCCTAAAACAAGGCTTCTTGCAAGATTACATAAACATAGTATTTATATAATTTTCTCAAATACTAATTTTTAAATTAAATAAACCACTATATAATACCAAATATATTGATACTACATTACTTACCACATCATTGTATCATTTTAATTATTAATAACATAAAAGAGTTACAAAACTAGGATCGAATGCTTTAGTGTATTAGGAAAATTATAAACATACATATCTTTTACACATTAAAAAATAAATATTAATTTAATACCATATTCTATAAATATATAGTGGACTACATTTTCTCCTTAGTATATTTATTAGCTGAGGATATACATCAACGAAAGGGTTCAACTAAAGTTATAGTTAGAGGATCGATTAGAACATGATTAAATATAACAAGGGTGAGAATATTCATCATTATCAAACCAAAATAATGGTTTCATCATCATAACCCTGAGATGAATCATTAGATAAAGTCAGGGAATGTGGAAATGAAAAAAATGAACCAGTGTGTCTTAGTTGCAATCTTCCACAAAGAGTTGTGAACAAAACTGACATCATGTTCATGCATATCATATGTCTATAATCATAACATCATCATTTTGAAAAAATATAGATTATTTTACATGTATATTTAAAACTATCTCATTAAGTACATCACAATACCCAATTCATTTTCGTGCAATATAATTATAGGTTCACCCATCACATCATAACATTTTCACAATCATTCATGACACATAGAACATATAACAATAATTTCCTTAAACAACCAAGGGAATGGAAATGAAGTTTTATAATAATTTCATAAATAATAATTTAACTAATAAACCATGTGGTTTTAAAAATAAAAATGCAAAAACATTATTGTTATAATAATAATTATTCATTGGTGAAGAAGAAATAATATCAAGAGAAGTGAAACATATTTTTTTTAAATGAATAGTTCATCTCTAAAAATATTTTCATTTGACCCAAAATTTGATTGGAAGAATGTATATCTAAAAAAATATAACATAAGAAAAAAAAATCATGAATATTAAAAGTCCATCCATATAGGTATTTTTTATAAAATAGGAATAACCCAAAGAAAATAAATTTGGTTCGAGAATCCTCGTACCATATGTCTGAATAAAATCTTGAATTTAATATCCCAGACTATCAAATTAGATTCATTAATTACAAAATTAACAAACGATTTTATGTTATTTTATTTATTATACTTTTTTTAAGTTCATTTATGCCCATTATGATGTGTTATTGAGATCAATTTCCTTATGTGAGAGTGTTCATTTTATTGGTTTTCATGATCTGTTCACTTGTTTACATGAATGGAAGTTCATTTAAAATGAAAATAATTTTAAATAATTGAGATTATATTTTATTAATGAACTTATGGATGTTTAATTGGTATTATATATTATTTTTTTATATTATGATAGTGATTTATTAGATAAAACATTAATGATAATTGTTTAGATAAATTTGGTGAGTTTTCAATTATCATGAAATAGTTTTATTCTGTTATTTAATATTTTTTTATATTTGTTTGTTAAAAAGCATAAATATGGTTATAACATGAATTTTAATATGTTTTTAACCATTTTGATGGTTTTATTTCCAAAATTTATTTGATAAAAGGAAGGAGAAAATTAATTGTCCATAATGTCGGAAATCGACACATCGCAGACAATGTTCTCATTTTTTAGAATAAAATTGAGCGAAGAAGTCCTTTCCTGATTGATTATTCCACAAATATACTAAAATTATATTATATATATTATTATTGAGGTATAATTCTAGTTGTATATGAATAGGATAGGATATAAAAAAAACTGAAAATATATTAAAATAAAATGAAAGAGAATTTTACATCAAAAAGTCTCCTCCATGAGAAACTCCTTAGGGAAATTAGATTTGGTAATTTTTTAGACTAGAGGATTCTGGAAATGAGTTATAGTCATGGGAATATTAATAGGAATAAATTTTACATGATTCATGGATTTGGAGGTTTGACAAGAAGAGGTGGTGTGGGGTTGTATTTATAGGGGAGGAGAGGGGGGTTTTGGTTTATTTTATTCATTAGTTTATTATTTTTTCTCAAGACTATGAATTGTTTTGTTTACTATGTATAAATACAATATAAAGGTAAAGAAAGTTCATTTTAATTTTTAAATCATTCATACATATTCTATGACTCAAAAATCCATGTTTTTGTTAAATTTTGTAAATTCTGGTATTTCACTATTCACCCAAAATTTAACTATTTTATAAAAGTCCCCCAAATTAACCATAAAGATTTTCCAATGAGTATAATTAAATTATTAATTGAATTTTATGAAAATAATGTTCTATATATGATAAATTAAAATTTTAATTAAATCATCATCTACTAAAAAAATACATACTTTAAAATTATAGTTCATATTATGACTATTTGAAAAATTAATTATGGTCTCATAAAATTATCATACGATCATAAGAAAATAAAATATTAATTTAATAATCTATTTCATGATGAAAAAAATCGATTAAATCATTACTTTTTTTATAAAATTATAAACAAATTTTATGTTATTAAAAAATACAAACACTTAATTTATCAATTTTAAAATGATTGTTTACTTTTACTATTATATAACTGTATAATATTTTTATTTATAAGATTCATAATTTTTATTTATACATTAATAGGTTATATTAATAATTTATTTTCCAAATTACTATTCCTAATGGTCATTCTACTCTTCCAAAGGTAATGTTAATGTTCAATTAGTATATGTTCTTCTATTTATAATATCACCTATTTCATTCTTCATTTATACGAATTAATGTTTTTATTGGTATATTTATGTTATATAAGTGTTTTATACTATATAACATAATTATTGGATGGAAAATTATATTGATAAAATATTATTTCATTATAATGGTGACCATGAACATTAATAAGAAGAATCTAGTAATGATTTAAAAGAGTACAAAAAAAGATTTAAAATCTATTAACATTCAATAGATTTCAAAATCCCAAAAAAACTATTAAAATTTAAAAATAAGTGGACATTATAATGGTTAGATATAGTTTAAAACCACAAGAATAACTTATTTACATCAAAAGGTAGAATTCTAAGAAAGGTGAATAAAATTTAATGGGGGATAGATGAAAATTATTTCGTGAAGTATAAAGAAAAAGAAATAAAAAATGATTTCACCCACAATAAATAAAACTGTTATTGCTTACATTATGTAACTTTTAAATAATAGATTATTAAAGGATAAGAATATGTGTAAAATATGTATAACATTGAGACACACTTCTAATGATTTTAAGAAGATATTTCATGTATTTTACATGTTATTGAATAAAATCAAAGAAATATAAAAATGGACAAATATTTTTTGTTAAAAAAATCTCTTCACGGCATAATAAAGATAAATATTTCATGAAGGCATGTATTTTTCTTTTTTTAGATATGTTAGATGAAAAATAGAGATTTAAACTAGAATTAAAAAAATATTGTACACACCGCCCAAGTCTTTATTAAGATTGAGTCTCAATGAAAAGTAAAAAAAAGATAAGGAAAATAGAAGAATCTCATGTTTCCAATTATGATTAATTATTAGAAAAATATGGGTGAAATAATGAAAGAAAATATGATATTATGTTATAAAAAGAGTTTTCAGGTTAAGAAAACCTTATCATCCCTATTTGTCAGTCCAATTAAAATAACGATTCACCTAATTGCCTAAAAATTTTAGGATAAATTACATTGAAATGTTTATTGAAGGTGATGTTATGATGGGGAATTCCATATGTGAAGTACCTAAAATCATAAAGTCCATATGATGTAGATAATTTTCATGAAAACAATGATCATCGTAATATATGTTTCAATTATATAAAATGTATGTTTTCAATACTATAAATACACATACATATCACATATTTATAATTCATATTTTTAGATGAACATTAATTAAAATACTCAAAACATTTATATGGATCATAAAGGTATAGTTCCTTTCGAATCATGGAAACAAAAACAAATTGTCCAAAATTCATCTATGTCATCTCCCACTATGTCCTTCATAACTATAACTCTTATTTGAAAAATCATAAATAATACATTTCCCCATTACCTGAGGAAATGGATCATAAGATATGGTTATATTTGATTATTCATGAGGGTAAACAATGTATATAACAATATATCATTTTCAAAATGGTATAAAAACATTAAAATAATATTTTAAAACCATACCCAATATATCATAGATCAAAATCATGATTCCTGGTGTAAAACATTGTAGCTCATATGATATGAATCATAATGGAATCAATGAACATGAACCATGAGAGCATAACATTGGAATAATACATAGATTTATGGAATGCACATAAGGATATAAAATCATTTCCTTAGTAGCTAAAGGATAATTTCTTGGACTGTCATAGTTGATTGGGTTCAATATTCAAACCATCATAGTAGTCAAGGTTCAATCACAATACAATAATAGTGGAGAAAGTCGCGTACTATACTGATTTCAATCTCCATTAGAGTCATGTTTATATTATAAGAAATCAAACTTTACCAAATTAATTAAAGAGATATATTGGTCACACCCAACACATATTGAAAACCATACATTTTTGTGCCTAATGATCATAAACATGCATCATAACAGATCACATGAAATGAAATGGGGTTCATAAACATTTTACAATGAAATAACTTGTGGAAAAGAAATTGGATTCATAACCATTTCATCATTATATCATATTATATCCTTTGGAAACATATTAGGTTTTCATAAACCTTTTATCATGGTAATAATAGTGGATGAGAAACATGTTTCATATGAAATTTTTCATCATAAACATGAACCATTCATAGAAATAATAATAAATATATCATTGGATAATTTCCTTAGTAAATCATAAGGTACATCAAATAATTTCCTAATATATATAAATAATGATTTTGAAAAAAAATCACTTGTATTATTTTGTTATTTAAATAACCATTCTTAAAAAATCACCCATATTTTAAAAAAAAAATTCAAAAAAATGTGAAATTTAGTATCATTGAAAATAAACATGATAAATTATAATGAATTAATTAAGGAAAATAATTTTAATGATATAGGGTAATTTATATTTATACAATACAAGTTAAAACAAAGATTTCATTCAGATTTTTGTTAAAATCCAAATGATCCTTGTTTGGAAAATAACAAAAAGACTCCACAAAAAATTTAAAACTCAAAAATGGGTAAAAATTTACATAAAATATCATTTCTAAAATGTTAAAAAAATTGAGATTATTTTTATAAATCATTTCTTTGGTTGAAAAGGGGTTTTAAAACCGAAGAGGGAAATAAAGTCGGGTTTTTTTCTAAAAACAACATTTTTAACTATTTATTACATAAATTGAGGGAAGTGATTAGAAAACATTTATTCTACAGTGAGAAATATAATTGAATAATATAAATGATTTTCTTAAGAGATATATCAGAAAATTTCACCATTTGAGGAATAATCATGAGAAATCCCAATAAATGATCGGATTGTATCATAATAATATTTAAACTCTTGTAAAATTGAATCATATGTCCCATGAAATAATAAAATTAAAAAAAATTAATATCATGAGAATATATAAATTCTTAATAATAAATGTATAAGGACATGTATATATGGTTCATAAAAGGGGATTTTTTAGAACATAATATATGTCTCAATGAAGGAAAATTTAGACCAAAATCCATTACCACTTTGGTAACTTGTGAATCATAAACACCATGAAAGATATATATATATATATATGTAAATACCCATAAATTTCATGGGAATAATTATAAAATACATTAATGGGATGTATATACACCAAAAAAATGGAACATGTGGTGCCTATAGAATGTATCCCACATATATAAAATGTGAGAAACAATCTATTACCTTATGTATAGACTTCATTTGTACACATTAGATCCTCCCTTATAATAAATATAGGTTTAATATAAATATATTAATAATAAACACACACACACACATATATATTTATATAACCATATACTATTTACATATATCCTCTTATTACCCATTTATTAACAATTCCATAGTAATGTTACGTTTCAGGCAATAACCACTTTGTTTAACATGTTTATTTTGATTTTTTTGTCATAGTACCTTTATCATTATTAGATAATATTCATAATGTTAATCATGATATATATAACATATATAATCATAATATATGCATCTATATTTTTTCATAAGTCATAAATATAAAAAATGAAATGCACTATTCATAGAGATATTTGGTCGTACATACGCACGAATTATATTTCCATTTTATTATTGGATTAAATTTAATGATTTTTATTAATATATTAAAATTAAAAACTCATTTTTATTTCATATATATCACATATGATCATTAAAAATATCCTAATTACCTTCCATGAAAATATTAAATGAAACGCATCGCTTCTCCGTGTGGTAGTCCACCATACACATGAGCGATGTTATCGTATTCCCACAAAATAGAATTTAAAAGGTAATATATGATATAATAATTAAAAAAGTATAATAATATACTAAATATTATACAAAAATATTTAATACATTATTTAATCTAGCCATGAGTGGTGGTGATGGAAAACGAATAACATCAGTTAGAATGGCGGTAGTCCACTGTACACATGAATGATGATTTCATATCACATTTGATTGTGGTGTAGATTTTTTTAGGTAATTACATTAAAATAAAAACATATAATTTTCTGGATGATACTATGATTATTAAATCAGTATGGTTTAATTATAATTTAAGGATATTGTGGTTGAGAAAAAAAATTCATTGAATACTGTTAACTCCTCTTCAGGTAATCTCCATAGGATTCCACTAAAATCCTTCCTAGTTTATATTTATGAAAAAATAATGCTTCCAAAATGAAAGGAAAAAATTAGGAAATTTATTTTTCTAGTTCATGGATGACCCAAATGGGGTTTTTACATGTGAAATGAGAGTACATGTGGTGGAATTTTATATGTTTTGTTTGTGGAACACATGTATTGTTTAGAAATAAAAACAATCCCCCATATTTGTCTCATTCCAAAATTATTCAAAATGGTCCATTATCAATATTTAGGTATAATAATTTCATTATGTGGTCATATAATGGTGTTATGACATGTTTTGTGTCATTTTTAATCCATATCTTTTACCCCCCAAAAAACCCAAATTTTTCCATGACTCGTTAAATAATTATTACAGATAAATATTGTCAAAATTATTTTTACCATATAAGATATTATAAATTGTTATTATTGAAACTATGGAAATTTTTTTTCCAAATTATACTCACATAAGTGGAAAATTTATTTTAAAATTAAACTCCCAAATGTGATGACAAAGCTGTTTTCCAGAGAGAAATTATTCAAAAGTATAAAAAAAATTATATCAAATTTCAAGATGCAAATGTTTCCAATGAACTAAATTGGATTCATATATATATCATTGAACTAATATTAATTGACAACCAATTTTATAAAATAAATAACCATTCAAATTCTTCAAATGAAAGGTAAATTTTCAATATAACTAGTATTTCACTTTTAATTGAATAATTAATATTTTTAGAAAAAAAAGAGAAAAACCCAAGATAATTTTTACATAATGATTTGAGAAATTATATTTATTTTATAAAAAATTATTTCATAAATGTTTTGAAAATCAATTTAATTATTTTTTTAATAAATAAATAATTTTTTTTGATGAATTAGTTTTTTTCCAAATTATAAATACATTGCTCAAAATTCAGATTTTTTATGGATATTTTGTCATTATATAAAACCATAATGCATTGTATTTAAATTTTGTTTTCTTATTATACGCAAAAAAATAATTTCCTGGTAGTAAAAATATTTTATAAATAATAATATCAAAAGTTTATTGTGGTTTTTTATAACACGGTGTTGCGTATAATGCAAGCTATCAAAAAAATAAATTTATTTGGAAAAAACATATTTCATAAAATATTGGGATGTTATATTAAACCTAAATTAATATTAATTTCACTTTATGAATTTTTTCACTATGATAATAATGGATTAGTATATGTTTTATTAATCATATCCTCTATTTAATAGGAATCTTCCTTAAACTAGTGGTTCCCCCATAATAATTTCACATTGTGAGTGATCCTAAATCATAGAACCTTCATTGAATGATTGGAAATATCCACCAGTTATTCTTGCTAAGAAGGGTCTTTGTCTAGAAATATGAAGTTTTAGTTCATTTATTGGTAAGGATCATGTATGTCCTTCCTCAGTAGATATATATGGATCATGACATGACCTTGAGAGAGGTTTGTAGGAAGCCCCAACTCATGTGCTACCTTCCCAATACTTTCAAGAATTTAAATGGGTCTAACATAACTAGGTAGTTTCCCCATTTTTCCTAATATTATTAACTTCTTACATATTGAAATTAATATAAATTTTTTTCACCAACATTAAAGTTCAGATCATGTCAATGATTATTAGCACAACATTTTTATTATATTAGTGATTCCCTCAAGTTTTTTTCAATATATATAACCTTCTCTTCGATTTCATCAGCTATTTTATGCCAAATATCATTGTTTCCTGAAATTTATTCTAATATGTTATATATCTACACTTCATTCCATCTAGGTATTCATAAAGAGCCATCTGGTTACATGGGTGAAATCTATTGTGGTATGAAAATTCAATTAGAAGAAGGTATTGATTCCAACCACCACTAAAATTAAAGGAATGATATATGAACGTGTCCTATAGGGTTTGAATTATTCTCTGAGATTTACCATCTATATTAGGATGACATTCTGTGATGAAACTAAACTAAATTTCAAGAGCATGATGAAGACTTCCCTAGAAAATTGAGCTGAACAATTGATCCTTATCAAACACAATTGAATGTGGTATTATATGAAAACTTACCTATTTTTTAATGTATATCCTTGAAGGAAAGTATATAGAGAAAAATTTGCTACTGTAAGTAATGTGTTCTGAATTTTTATGTCAACCAACTATAATCAATATATCATTATTCCTTTTAGATATTTTGGTGAGTCCAACAAAAATATCCATAGTGATGTTTTATAACTTTTAGTGTGGTATGTGTGACCTATTTAACATCCCCTTATACATCTATTTTTCATTCTTAACATACTGAGATCCAAACTCTATAATATCACTCTTCATTCCATCCCATCATAAATACGCATTAAAATGTCTATACATCCTCATACTTATAGTATGAATAGAGAATGAATAACTTTTATCCTACTATAACAACCCCATCTAAGAATGTATTATAGATAGAACAAATGTACAATTATTGAACATTATCATTCCATCATTATAAAGGGTAAATACATTAATATTTTTAACCTTATTATGATATATTAAATCTTCTTTTTCACCTATTTAACCTTCACATGGGAATACAGTTGAACATTCAATTGAGCAATATAGGATTCCTCCCCTTCATTTAGTATTTATATATATTTACATTTAAAATCAAGAGATATCTGTTCTTTCAAGATCCTACTCATAGATAAGCTATCATGACCCTT
This sequence comes from Viscum album, assembly GCA_963277665.1. NCBI lineage: Eukaryota > Viridiplantae > Streptophyta > Magnoliopsida > Santalales > Viscaceae > Viscum > Viscum album. The sequence continues at coordinate 1,046,201,658 of OY728141.1, read as the reverse complement.
TTGACTCAAATAATATTCCACCTTTTCCACTCTACAGGTTTGTAATACATTGAGCAGTGATAATCTTTAATCTACTCTAACCATCTTCTCTAAGGCATAATCAACTCATTATATGTGAATATATACTTTCAAATTTATTAATAAGTATATATCTCATAATTTTCATCCTAAAGGTGAATACTCAATATCATTAATGAAATAATTACCTTATTTAACTATAAATATTGAGTAGGATAATGTTTCTCAAGGATAGTTAATTTTTCATAGAAATAAACCATAACTAGGTCATTCTTCATCATAACACAACCCAATACATTCACGTATGAATCATTATATATTACAAAGCTCTCTATACTATAGCTTATCATATGTATAGTTGATCTAACTAATATTGACATTAGTTCATTGAAAGTTTCAACACATTCAACTATCCAGAGGAACTTGGATCCCTTTCAAGTTAACATATCGTGTTGATTACATATTTGATATAAATTCTCCACACAAAAAATCCATAATATCACGTAAAAAATTGTGAACTAAGGATCCCAATCACCATGGTTAGTCAGGTAAAATGTTTAAAATCCTCTATCAATAGTGTATATAGAGATATACCATCTCTTGAGATTATATGGCCCAAAAATGAAACCTTTTGTAGCCAAAATTCACATTTTTTAAATATTTCATATAGTTTATCCTTACATAGTGTATATTTTAAAATTATAAAGAAAACTTCATTCTATCAATTGATTATTGAAGATATAATAATAATATCTATACATACTACCACAAAATGGTCATGGTAATCTCCAAAAAAATATATTAATTAAATCCATGAAGATGGCAAGGGAATTGCTAATACCGAAGGACACCACTATATATTTATATTATCCATACCATGTATTAAATTTTTTCAATGGTATATCCTCTATCATTAACCTCAATTAATGATATCAAAAATTATGTTTATTCATGTAAAATTACTAACCTCCATGTAGTTGATCAAATAGTTCATCAATATAGGGTAGAGGGTATATGTTCTTGATTGTGAACATGTTTGTATCCACACAACTTATTTATTAAAATATAATCTATTAAAAAAGGTGACATACTTGGATGAATGTATCACATATTGTGGTTCTTCTATATTATCTTCATCAATTCCTACAAGTCAATGGGGTCCATTGTATAGGGAGTATCTAAAATTGGTATGGTATCATGTATGAGTTTTATTTAAAAATAAATCTCAAGATTCTATGGATTAATATGAAAATATATGAAAATACATCAAAAAAATTCCAACAGTATATAAATATCATTTATTTCATCTTTCTCCCTAAATATCTGAGATAAAAATACCTTTTAAAATGGAATCAAGACCCAAATAAAGGATGTGATCTCCACCGAATGTTTTTATGTAACATCACAATGATATTTGATCATATGTTGGTTAGGAATATAAAAATTGAAATCCTAACATTGAAAATTGATGTGGAAGTTTTAAAGATAAATCCAATCCATGTATAAGACAACCTCAAATTCAACAAGATGAAAAAAGGAAAAAATTATTAGAAGCCACATTCCCACAAACATGAACCGTAGCGTAATCATTTACTTGTGATGTGATCATCCCACCATTAGGGGTTTTCCTTAATAGTTATAAAAATAATCATACGGGTGGAATCTTAATACACACAGAAAATTAATAAGATATGAAATAATTGGTAAATCCATAGTAAAATAGGTCATTAATTGTTCTAGAGTGGATGGTATGTGTAATTTTCACCACATCATCATGTCATCCCTCATTAGAAACTTTTATCTCATGGGACTTCCCAATTCCTTAAACATAATAGGTTTTTGACATCAATCATCGTAATTATTATTTTGATTTGGGGACCAGCTTTTATAGTGCCCATGTATATTGTATTTGAAACATTATAGTATGGGTGGTCTATTCGATGAAGCTACCCCTCCATTTTCGTTTTTAGATGTCTTATTCCAATAATATCAATTGTAAATTTCCTAGTAATAATTATTACCAAAAATAAAACATATAGTATTCTTCATAATACATTTTACTACATGCTCCCTTTTACACTTTAAACATGAAGGATTTCTCATTAACTTTTTCCCATGGTTTGTAGAGTTTCCTTTTAACTTAATCTTCCTATTCCGGTCAAAACCATGTGATTGATGGGTAACTCCGATATATATTTCCACCCCAATATTGGATGGAATTACTTATTCATATACAATTAATTTCCTTATGAATAATTCTCTTTAATGAATTGGTTTTAGTCCACTTAATAGTCCATAAACCTTAGTTTTAGGTTAGATGAAAATTGTAAAAGAGTACCTCACAAGTCTTGTAAAATTTTACTCATGGGTACCAAAAAACTCTTCATCCATATTCATTATCTCAATAAATTCCTTATATTTTTTAATTAAAGATAATAGGGATTTACATACTAGAATATAAGCTATTAAAATAACAACACTCCATGTTTTTAACATTTTTATGATCCATTTTATTCTTCGTGAGATTCCGCCACTGATCTGATTCACTTTCCAATTGATCGACATACAAAATGAATTTATTCATATTCTATGCACTAGAGAATGGAAAATATATTTTCATTAGTACTAATCCATTTAATTGAAACTAGATTACCAATAGATCCATTGAAATAATGTTGATGATTCCTTATAAAGTACTCAACATAACGTTATTAAATAATTTTCTCATTTGGAAATTTAGCATGATTCATATATTAAGAAAATTATTTTTACCATAGAAATGAGATTTTGGATACCCAATCCCATAATATTTAGATTATTAGAATGAAAATAACTTCATTATCTATCAAACTCCCCATTAACATGGTTCCATTGGGTTCCATCTATTTACCAATGCAAATAATCATAGTGTAATAAAACATAATCATAGTGGGTAACCATATAATCATTAAAAATCATTTAGGATGTATTAATCATGGAAATATCTTTTTAATTTAAGAAATATGTGTTTTATCATATTTCATTTATAGTCATCATTTATTTAAATACTTAATTATGGTTCATATAGTGTTAGTGAATTTATAATGCATATCCTCTGAGTGTGTCAAACCTATTGTGAAGGAAGGACCATTTTCAAGAAATACGTGATGATCGAGTCTATCTCAATACACATGTTTCTATATTATTACCCTACGGTACCTATATTTTGGAGTCACATACACATGTAGTATATAGACAAGTATATAATTTCAGGGAAACCACACACTCTACCCATTACCAGAATTCAAAGGAATTTTCATATATTTTGAATAATATTTAGACATATGCCCATACATTTCCTTATACACATACTTTGGTGACTCAATAAATATTTCATATTCTAGTTTTCAAAGGTTAACTAAGATAATACACTAACACTGGTTTTAATGATCCATACTTATCATACATATATATAACATCTTTTTAGATGAATATTAATTACATTACAAAAACACATTCCTAGGATGGTAATGGTATAATGCCTTTAGAATCATGGACACATAAAAAACTAGTCCATAATTGGGTTAAATTACCTCTCGCTATGTTCTTTATAACTAGTACTCTTCTTAGATATATCATTCTTAATAGCATTATTAATAACATTGAAAAAAGTAAACATAAGAATGATTGATCTTAAATTCTCGGTAAGGGTAAAATAGAGATATATCTATATATCATGAGTATAATGTCATGGGAACATGATAATAACATTTGAAAACCATACCATGTATATTATATATCATAAATGTGAGTCATGAAATAAATCATGGAACTCCATAATGCATGAATAAAAAAATAATTATAGAAAATGATCCACGACATCATAACATTGGTATAAGTCATATATTTTTAGCATACATATAAAAATATAAAATCATTTCTTTGGTTTCTCAAGGATCTCTTCTAATAATATCAAAGTGTATAGGGTACAATCCTAGACCATCATAGTATTCAAGGTTCAATAATAGGGATATCATAGTGGATGAAGTCCCTAACATAAATGGGTTCACTCAATATTCTAGAATTGTTTATCTCTTGAGATATCAATCATTACCCAAGGAATTGGATGGAGAATTAGGTCCCACCTATCACATAATGAAAACAGTACATATGTGTGTCACAAGATCATAAAACATTCATTATATCAGAATGAATGAAATAAATATATATTTTAATAAAAAAATTTATAACATAACCTGTGTAAAATAAATATGTTTCATAATAATTTAATCATTTAATTATATCCTAACATGTGGAAAAAGAATTGGGTTTCCAAATTATTTTTTTATTGTATAACCTGTGGAAGACAGAAAGGTTTTATAAACATTACTTCATCACAGTGATAAACTATTTATTGAAATACTTGGTGTTTTATCATTTTATCATATCCCAAGTAAATCATATGTAACATGAATTTTTGTCATCTTACATAAAAAATTATTGTGATATAAAATAAACTTGAATCATTTGTTGACGAAATACAATTTCTCTAAAATTTTCATTTTTTAATTTAAGATTTCACAAAATATTGTGGAAATTATTTTCATTAATAATAATCATGATACCTAAAAAAGGAATATTCAAGGAAAATAATGGACATGATATTTATAAATTTCAATTCATGTCATACATATTAAAATAATGATTCCATTGAAATTTTCTATGAAATCCGAACAACCCTTGTTTAGTATACAACTAGATGATTCCATTAAAAAAATTAGAAAGTCAAATAAGATTAATATTTTATTTAATATATCATTTTTATAACGATAAAAATATTTTTAAATTATTTTTGAGAATATTTATTTTGAAATAATATCTTTTTTAAACGAACATTGAAATAAAGTAAATTTTTCATAAAAATTATTTTCAAAGCATGATTACATAAAGAGAGTAAAATAACGGGAAAATATATATTCATAAAATATAACTATAAGATAATAATATAAAAGACTTTATTGAGATATATATCTTAATATATCATCATTAAAATCATAATCATGAGCAATCTTGATAAATGATGATATATTAATATATAACCCTAACCACTTTAGTAACATTCAATCGTAAGACCTATCAAGTTATAATATAAAATGTAAATTTTTATATGAATAGGATAAATAAATTCATGATATTACATGTTCACATGGTTTTATAAACACCTCATAAAATAATATAGGTGCAAAACATTACTTATCCTAAAATAATGATAATTGATTTGAAAATACCTTAACGATTTGGTATCATTTGAATCATAAACCTCATGAAAAATATATTCTAAAATTAATTTATTTATCCACATAATTTTCATTATAATTACCATAAATAAATTGATTGAATTTATATACACAATAGAAAAGGAACTTATGGAGTATGTGACATGTATCTCGTAGATATAAATAGTTAGATTAAAATACCATACCATAAGTATCAAATTAAATACGACTTGCTAAAAACTCCTATATAAAAAATATATCGTTATTATAAAAATATTAAAGAATCATACATATATATATCACAGAATATATGATTTACTTATGAACTTTTTTTACATATTAATTAACAATTCTATGTTAAAGTAATGTTTTGGGAAATAACTAGTTTGTTTTTCATGTATGTATTGATTTGTTTTTTTTATGTCCAATTACATTAATCATGATAAAATAAACTAAAATTTTTATTCATGATATAAATTTCATATATATTCAATATATATTAATTTATATTATCCTATAAAAGATTGAGATAGAAAATGAAATATAACATTCATGGGGATGTTAGGCTGTATATATTCATGAATGTCATTTTCATTTTCTTGAAGGATTGGAAGAAATAATTTTATATAATTTATTACCATTCCATAATAATTATAATTTCATATATATCACATATTTAAATTAAACTCATCCTCATTACATTCCATGTAAAGCATGAATGAATCACATCGCTTCGTGAGGTTATAATCTGCAGTATGCACATGTGATATTATCGTATTCCCATAGAATGGAAAGTAAGAGTTTTTATTTGATTTAAAAATTTGAAATGTAAAATAATTTCATAAATATATTAAATAAACATTTAATATATAATTAAATTCATCTTTGAAAGTTGTTGATGGAAAGTGAATATCACCAGTTCACGAGGTGGTAATCTGCCCTACACACGAATGATAATTTCATATCCCATTTGATGGAAGTGGATATGTTTGTAAGTAACTGAAATAAAATAAAAAGATATATATGTAATTAAAACACTAATGTTATTATATAATCTTTTTTTAACAAAAAGTGAAGTTTGTGGATGAAGAAATAAAATAAAAACACTCATTTAAGAATATTACCTCTTCTTAGGGTAACCTCATTAGGTTTGCACCAAAATAATTCATATATTGTATTTATGAAAAAAAAAAGTATTATAAGATGAAATTTGGTAACTAATGAAGTTATTTGAGTAGGTATTTTCTAAACCAAATGGTTTTAGAAGTGTAAAGAGGAGTGTAAATTGGGTTTCCTTTTATAACTGATATGAGTTTCACACCTGTAATGTTTTGAATGAAAAGGGTGTACGCATGTTTTTAACTTCCCAAAAGGCCAAAAAATGGACATTATCAATACTAATACATTATAGTGTGAATATATGTCCATAACATAGGGTTTTTAGAATTTTTGGGTCATTTTGAACCCATATGTTTTTTGTTTAACATTAGGTAAACCCATTTACCTAAATAGAGGTAAATAAATTTACTGATTTTACTTTAAATTATAGTGAAAAACAATTTTACATTATTAGGACTTATATATAATTTAATATTTGTAACTTATAAAATGTTTCCTTAATTCCAATTCAAATATGTTTCAAAATTAAATTTAAAATTTAACTATCAGTCGGCCCATGAAAATGGTTTTCTGAAGATAAAATGTTCAAAAGGGTAAAAAGTTTCTATAAAAATATCAATATGAAAATGATTAAAATGAACAAAATTGGACTAATTTTTTTTAATTGTGATTATTTTTCTTTAACATCCATTTAAAATAAAAAATAAAAATAAAAAATTATTTAAATGAAAATGTTGTTTATTTAAACCAATAATTTTTATTATTCATTGAATAATTAATATTTTCAAAAAATCACAAAAATTAAATTTAATATATTTTTGAAATAGATATTTAAACAATTTAAATTTATTATTTAAAATTTATTTTGTAAATATTTCTAAATATATTTTTATTATTTTGAAAAAAATAAATAAAAAAATCATTTTTTGAGAAAATTGTATTTCTAAAAAAGTTAAAGACATTACATAAATGAAAATATTTTTTATAAATATTTTTTAATTTTTGACAATAATTATACATAATATTTAAAATTTGGTTATTCTAATTCATGTATCCATATTTAATTCCTTGGTAATAGATTTGTGGTTTAAATAATAATAATAATATTTTTTATGGTTTGTTAAAACTTGGTGTTATGTGAAATGTGAGCTATAAAATAAATTTAATTTTTTATAAAGAAATATTTTTTAAGATATATGGTTGTTACATATATTTTACCTATCTTCATATTAATATTGAATTTTAAAAGTGTGAAATTGATATTAAATGATAAATTAAGAATTAACATAAAATGGGAGACAACCCTATTTTTTTTATAGTTGAATGTTTTATATATATTTTTGGTGGTTGTTGCTGGAATGTGTGTTGAAAGTAAAATATATGAAATTTCCCCTAAAATAATATTCTAAAAATTTCACATCACTTATTATTATTATTATGGGAAACTCTAGTGTTTGAGTTAATCACTCATTCATTATTTAATGATCATAGAGCATGTATACATGGAGTTGACCGATTTAGGTCTTATTATATTGGGGAAAGTAATGTTATCCTTCAATAATGTAGACTAAGATTTATATATGGTTCAATATAAGTAAATAATAGGAGAATAATGGTTTAAATAAATATCCTCACATACCACAATATTCCATTAAGATGTATTAAAAATCAAATCATTATGGATGAGGGAAATGTTTTCCCTAACTTAAGGTTATTGAAATAATGATATATGATAGTTTTATATTTTTTTCAATAATTCAAAGGGAAATATCATTGTATTCGAATGAAATATTCTATTATCAAAAAAATCAAAGGGGGATTATTGTTCCCATCGTATTATGATGTTGTTATATTGTAATTTTTATTAATTATTTATAGTAATGTCATTGAGTAAATTGTTTCTAGAGAAGTTTCCTACGGATTGTTTTGAATAGTAACACTTAAAGGACTTGTTTCAAAAGGAAGAAGAAACAAAAGGAGGAGCACAATAGATTTAATATATATATAAATATAATAACTATAAATAAAGATGAATTGTTTAGGATAGTGATATTATTTAATGGAGGATAAATACATGGAAATATTTATATCTTGAACTATCAATTGACATAAAATGATTGAAAATAAAATATTCATTATTTAGAGGACAAGTGATGCTTTTAAATTTAGAATGATTAAAATCATATTATGTTGAAGAATAATCTTCCAAATGATGGAGATATTGAATATCTTAATAGAGAATCAAAATATGTACTGAATAAATTAATAATGATGGAAAACCCATAGGAATAATATTTACATCCCAAAGTATCGGAAATTTTGTTACTTGATGATAAACTAAATATAACAAGTTTAATGATATCAGGATGAAGATATTATATATTAAAATTCGAAATCTAAAATGAAAACATTCATCGATGTCTATGAGGATATTATGTAAGGACTGTAAATAACGATATTTTATAAAGTTCATGGAATATCACTGGTGTTAATGTAGTGAAGAAGTTAATGTTTCCATAAGGACATGATATGAAAGCTAAACCACTGAAGGTTTCTGAACAACTGTGATCTCATTGGACGTAAAATATATAAAGATGTTATAAGGGTCTTTAAATGAATAAATCATGAAGGAATTTTTTGAGTTTAATAAATGGAATTTAGGTCTGGTAAAAATATTGAAGTTAATTATAGATACATAGATGTAAAAATATTAAATGATCGAGGATGATGTTAGGAAGAAACTAAAAGTCCTTGTTTAAACAATTTTTTGGTGTATTATAATCAAATTAATTGAACTAAATACTGCTTCAGGCACACAAATTTCATATAATGCATTTTTACATATGGTAGAACTGGACGGATCACATTGAATGCATTGGATGAATTTTTACTGGAAGCCCTCACGAAGGAAAGTTGAAAGTGAAAATTCTTAAATTCTAATGATATTGATAAGGATATTTAAATATAGATATTCATTGATGAAATGTTTTTGAGTCAAGATAATTCCATTAAATGAGTTCAATATAGTTTATATCATGTAAAGAACCAAACTCCAGTAGCCTAGATTCAGTGATTACATTATTACATAAGCATGATTTAAAAGTGATTGCAATTGAAATAATGAAAAATATGAGTATAATTGAAAAAAAATACATAATTGATATAAAATTACATTTTAAAACATGAATAAAACATAATAATGTTAAAAACAATTATACATCTATAAAATCATTCAAATGTTTTTTCATCACATCCTAGGGGAAGGAAACAAATTAAGGGTGATCGTAGATGTAGGGTAAGAGTTATGTAAAGAGGAAGATATCATGAATAAATGAAGAATAATCAATATAGAATAAATAATATTTCATCTTAAATATCTAAACACACATTCCATTTAATTAATAACAGTACTAACATGATTCGATTGGGAATATTCAATATATAAAGGTAAATATATAAAAATGCATTCCATTTAATCAATAAAATTTAATGAATCCAGAGATAATATTAATTTGAAATTGTCATTTATAATAATAATAACTAAATTATAAATGAAGTATATTCTTTTTTGTTAGAAATTATTTTCACATAAATCATTGAACCAATACTGTAATGATCTTTCTCAAGATTCTTAAAAACTAAGGCATTTGTATACACTAGAAACCCATTTAAATATTGTTATCCAAGTGGGTCATCTTATCAAAATTATGATGAAACAACATGAAATCTATAATTAGTACCCACCCATATAAACATATCCAATTCATTCCTCATATATCTAATGATCAATTTAATTATTGGAAAATATGCCTTATAAATTGTGGGGAACAAATCCCTCCAGGTATCATTGTACTATTTTTTGGTTGATTTTGTTTGTTAACAAAGTGATTTTCCAAGAGATTATGTGGAACTATAGAGATATTTTTGACATAATATATTGAAAAATAACTAAGTGAAAGGAATAGATTTCCTGGTAGCTGTATAGAATGTTACATACTCTAGGTGATGTCATTTCTAAGTGTTTGCCAAAATTTTGGAGTCCAAAATTTTGAGTTTTTCTATCATCACAGAATGTGTATTTTCATGAATTCCTAATTTATATTTGGAAAATGCATGAGTTTTTAAAATACGGAATTCATGATGATAGTTTCATGAATTATCAAGTAATTTTTATAGTGATCTACACGAAAAACGATGAGCCATGCAAATATCATAGATGATAAGCATTGTGAGTGGAGAATCATAGTATCATGAAGGGTTTTATGGTGATCTCTATAATTATGAAAAGCATTGTGAATGGGAAATTTATGTGGAGCTTTACAAAAAAGGTAGTAACAGGAAGGAAATGATGAAGCTTTTCAAAACTGTGTTGACGTGGCCTAGATGGTTCTATAATTATGGGAACGCTTATAGATATGACTATACCACATTCAGAAAAGTATCTAGACTTAACGAAAATATTTTGTCTCTGGAGTAATGAATATTATTCATCAAAGAGGTTCACGAAAGGTGGTTCATGGATGTGATATATGAAAAATTTCACGAAGGCTATAGGCCAACTGAATGTTCTATGTATCGTAAATGTAATGAAATTCATGAAGTCTGTGTAAGATTTACAAAAAAATAGGAGATTCATGGAGGCCTGTTTATCTTAATGGAAGAGTTTTGATTCATGATGGATATGTGAGATTCTTGAAAGGTTAGAGCTTCAAAAAGTCTATTTGAGCATTGTAAAAGAGGATCTTCGTGGAAACAGTGAACATATTAGAAGTTTTTATAAGGAATTTCGTCATACATCTATTGTAAAGTTGTATTTATATATTGGATAAAGTGGAACACTAATAGAGAAACCATATAAAACTAAGGATGTATTAATTAAAAATAATTAAGAGACCTAGAAGACTATAAACTACTGGTGAATCCATTCCAAGAAAAGTGAGTAAAAGAAGAGGAAGACAATGATCATTTCCACCGGTAGTGAGCCAAAGGAAGAACCATATGGAGGGACCATTGGGAATGCAGTAATAAAAACCTAATCCTTGTAAAGGAAGTGAGCCTGGGTATAGAGGAGATTTAGCTTGAACTACCATTTTTGGTAGTGAGCTATAGTGGGTTTTGTAAAATCGACACACTGTCATTGTATACTCTATGGGTGTTTCCTAGTGAGGGTGAACCAAGTAAAAATTCATTTGTCTCAAGCATGATTCAATTTTTTCTCATGTATTTTTAAAGAAAATAGAGAGAAGAGTGTTTTGTTTAATGAAAAAAAATATATGAATGGGTAGCAGTTTGATTCTATCATTCCCTAATTCATCCCCCCTCTCAGGGTATTTAACCTCTTTGGGATAACAATTGGTATCAATGGGAAATGATAATTTTAGTGTTTCTCTGTCAAAGTGTTCAATGGATGTTTTCAATCACAAAGGGAACTTAATATTTTATGGGAATAATTTTTAGTTATAAAATAATTGAATGCATCACTACTTTAGATATTTGAGAATGGATTCCTTTAAAGTAGTGATGCATGGAATTTTGGACAGTATTGATAGTGGTGCTTTATCATAGGATGAAAAAATAGAATTTGATGCTGATACCAATAGAATTAATTCTTTAGGGGGATCCCTTTCTAATGAAATTTATATAAAGGTGATGTCATATAAAACATAACATTCTATGTGGAAAAATATATTAAATATTTATGAATTTGGTTCAATGGTCAGAGTGCCCAAGCAACAGGTTCTATGGAAAAAGTATTAAGATCTGAGAATGAATCAAAATAATTCTATTATTGCATTATTTGATAAGGATAATGTTATTGTGAAATAAATTCATGGTCATTGAGATGTTATTATTGATGTATTGATCATTAAGAGTATCTGGAGATAACTTCCACCTCGGATAAATCTAAAAATTTTAGTATTAGAAGATAAACATCCAAAGGAGATGACATTGGATAGATTACCAAGTACCTTTATGGAATAATAAATGAGAAATTATGATAATGATGTTGTGGATAAGGGTATATACAAAAAAGAAAAATTCCAGTCCATAAAGAATCTCACAATTGATGATTGACATGAAGATGAAGAGACAGGAGATGAAATGTCATTTCTTTACTCAAACCTCTAAATAGGTAAAGTAATGTTCAAAGGGAAATATCCACATTTGTGATTTATATATGGAACATTTGGAAATATTGACGAATGGTTCCCAATGATGTTTCAGGAAGATGAATAGGATGAAGATGAAATTCCCATGGAGAAGTTTTCATCTTATGTGAAAGAGAAGAAAAATTTTAAGAGAAATTTATTAAAAAAGAAGAATCTGCTTCCAAGAGAAAATGGTAGTTAGGAAGAATCTAAGAAAGAAGTATTGGAATATGATAAGGATCATAATGATAATGCTATGGTGGAATTTGTAGGAATTCCCTATCAAGAGAATAATGAGACAGTGAAGAATATTTTCTTGAAGGAATATATGACCAATATGTTAAACTATAATCTTCTCTTGATTAGATAGATGATTGGGGATGAAAAATGATGAAATCCAAAAAAGTGGTTCATGGTGATATGTTTTCTTTGTAGCAGCAAGAAGAAGAGATGTTTGAGTTGACTGAAAAAATTGTAAAACTAAATACTTCAATTCCAGGGAGATGAGAAATATTTTTTAAGTACAACATCACTATTGAGGAATAGAAAATAGAAATCGATAGTTTGGATAACACTTGAAAAGATCCAATCAATCATACTATTGAACTTGAATAAGATGTTGTCAGCCTGAATCAAATTTCTAAGGATCAAGAAAACTCTTTTCTATCAGTAAGATGTCTGGAAAGAAGGTTATTCAGGAAAACAATAAGATACAGGTGGATCATAGAGGTCCAATATAACTGAAGAAATGGTCAAATATAAATGAAAAGTTTAGTAAATGGCTTGATTGAAAACATAAAGTAGTAATAGTTGAAGTTAGACCTTAAGAACCAACCTCGAGATTGAATATTGATTTGGGTATGAAGCACCATCAGAAGATTTAGTGATCCAAAGTTACAACCATTGGTGATGTTGGGACACACAGGAATGAACCCCACATTATATGTTATTGTTGTGGAAGGATGTGACACTCACAAAATGTCAGTTCATTGGCCAAGAGTTATCTAAGGGTACGAGAACAACATAAGAATAAATACAATGCTCAATTTTCCAGGACATAATTTGATAGTCATGATTTCATGTGTGGAGGATTCGAATATGTGCAAATATACTGTTCATTAATAATGAAGAAGAATGTGTTGAAGAAAACTGAATCTGGTTATAAGCAGCAGTGAAATGAATCTTCAAATGAACTCAAAATGAAAATTTCATTTGTATATCTAGAATAATAAGATGCTCCATCATACCCAAAGGAATGTAATGACCATCAATCTATATTTGGAATGATGTAAAAAACATGGATACAAAATATGATAGATGAACATGAAGTTGTTGTAGAGATTTCATTCAAAGAAGTAGATAAAACATGAATATGGATTATTGATAGTGGATTTACTTTTCATATGACCGGAAATAAGGATATATTGATAGGGATCTGGTACAATATGTAAGGTATCATAAGATTTATTAATGATTAAGGCCTCAAGATTATTAGAATAGTAAAATCTATATTTGGGGAAAGAGACATGAGACGTGCTTATGTATTAAATTAATAAGTTCTTAGTCAAAAATTTCTCAGTGTCAGCGGACAATGTAAATTAAGACATTCTATAATATTTTAAAATAAATTATGTGTCATCAATGAAAAATATGGCACTATTTTACTCCATCGAAAGCGTATGAACGTAAATTTGTACCTTAGCAGTGAAGAAGAAGATATTTTTTTATGTCCAAGGTTGAAGAAAACATGATGTGGAATAAATGTCGTATTCACTATAGATAAACATCCTTGGAAGATATGTAAAAATTCAATGATGCTTGAGACCTCCAAAAATTGTCATGTGATCAAACTCATAAGTGAGATGCTTGTCAATAGGGGACGATCAACTAAGAGAAATACAAGGAAAAATCGAAAAGGTACATAAGAGTGCTTGAGCTGGTGAATATTGGTGTTTATAGACATATTTCACCAAGATCTATTAATGGGAGGGTATATTAAATTCTTTTTATTGATTATTTCATATTGATGGCTAAGGTATTTAACATTTCCCACAAGTCTAATGTGTTTAGTTGCATAAAACCATATCAGAGGGAAATTTAAAGGATTCTCGGAAAGAATATTTTAATGTTTTATAATGATAATCGTATAGAGTTAACAACCATCCAAGTGGAATATTTTCTTGAGAATCCTGGGATAAGGAACCAAGTTTCAGTAGTGAGAAATCCACAACAAAATGGAGTGTTTGAGAGGAGATATCAGATCATCACCAACATGGATTGAATAATTTTTATAAAAAAGAACCTAACATATAAGTTCTAGAAGAAAGATATCATAACATCAGTTTACATATAAAATACGGATACGTGGTGTCTGAAGGAAGAAAAGATTATATACACGATGTGGTATGGAAAGAAGATAACACTAAATCAATTTTTCTTATATGGAAGTAAGTGTTTCATTCACAATAAATAGAGACACATGGATTTTGAATCTTGTGGATATAAAGGGCTACTCTTGGATACTAAAAAAAAATAAAACAATAAAAATGTTTCAAAAGCAGCTGAGAAAGGATGTTGAATCCTACGATGTAACTATAGGGTAGAATGAGTAAAAACTTTAGAAAATAAATTATCAGACATTGGATGATATTGATGAATGGATTAGAAGATCCAAGGATATTATAGTTGCATAGGATGGTTAAAAAGAAGACATAGATGTTGATAAGAATTATAATAAATCATTGTCTGTATGGAGACCAACAAGATGAGATGAAATTGATTGAAAAATCATAATTGGTGATCAGACAGTTCCAGTGCAGACAAGGAGGATGAAGACTCTATAGTAAGAATTGTACTTATCATAGGTATATCCAAAATTTCTTGATGAATTAGATATAGATTATAATTTGGTTCAGAATCTGAATGAAGAGCTTGGCCAAGTTGAGAAGAATCATAAATGGGATATTTTTTTTGAGTCCAACAAATAACAATGTCATCGAGACTAAATTGGTCTTTCTCAATATGATGAATGAATATGGTGCACTGATTCAAAACAAAGCATGACTAGTGTGAATAAGGTAATCCCAGATATAAGTTATTGATGTTGATGAGAAATTTTCACTCATTAGGAGGCTAGAGACACTGAGATTATTATCATCCATACAAGTTCAAATAAGGTTAATTTTTTTCTAGATGGATGCCAAATTAGTAGTTCTAAATGATTTCTAGAGGTAGAAGGGTATGTTGAAAAACTAGATTTATTTATCATTAATGAATATGAGAACATAGTGTGTCATGTGAAGATGGAATTGTATGGATTGATGCAACCACAAAGAGAAAGGTATTAAAAGCTCATTAATTTAATAAAAATTGTCAGTTTTCATCAATGTGGAGTTAATTAAAATCCATATATATCCCATGACAGTAATCAAAGGATGATGGTGCTGGTATATGTGCATAACATAATCATTGGAGGATCATATTAAGCATAGTGCAAATAGTTTTCAGAATTCAACAAAATTGATTTTGAAATGTCAATTATTGGTGAAATTACATTTTCCGTTACTTTATAGGTGACACAAGGAAAGAATAGAACATTCATTTATCGATTTGAATATTAAAAGAATGTTTTGATATGATTTAGAAAGAATAATTCCATGTAAATGACAACTTTAGTGGCTACCCAGATGAAACTATCTTGGGATGAAAAAGGAAAAGCTGTTAATGTCACTAAATATGTGATAAACATTGGAAGCTTGTGGTATCTGATAGCGACATCACCGGATATTTTTTTCTATATTTCAAACAACACAATATAAAATAAATTACAATGAAACCCACCTGATTACATTAAAAAAGAATAATTTAGAGTATAAAGGGAATGGTTTTAGTTTTATGTATAATGATAAATCATAGTAGAATTTATTCATATATATTGATACATATTGGGTTGTTTAAGAAGATAATTGAAAATCAAAAATTATTGGTGCATTCAATATTGTCAGTTTATGTATTTCATGGAATTGTAGAAATCCATATTTCATTTAATTGATAAACATAGAATTTTAATATATTTTGGCCACTATATATTTCACACAGTTACTATGGATGAAGTAGCAACATGAGGATATGGGGGTTGAAAATGAATCCGTGATCAAAATCCATTGTGATTATTAAACTACTCTGAATATTAGATAAAATCCAATCCATCACTCAAGGAAAAATAATGTTGAAATAACATGTCATTTTATCAAGGAGATTGTGGGGCAACTGATTGTGATGTTGATGAAAGTGCCCCCAGAACAGCTGGTTGTAGACATTTTGACAAAGGCCTTACCCAAAAAATCATTTTAATTGCATCAACATACTTTGGGAGTTTAGTTGGCTCCTCGCACATGAAAACATGTCGATGTGGAACCCCCTATCCCGAATTTATGAACTATTTTTTCCAAAAGTGTTGATATGTGTTCTTTACACTATTTTAGACCAAAATAGTGTGACCTTTAGGTTTGTTGAGAAAATAGGAGAAATTATGGCTATCAAAGAGGATAAAATTTATTAATAAAAGATAGGGGAGAAACATTTTTGAAGAGCAGTGAGATAAGGGAGTAAAAAATGATAGGTCATAAATCAGATATAGTGAGTTTTAAAATTTATGATGCTAGACATAATCAATCAAAGGATATATATCATTATTGTTGGGCTTCTTGATGAAATAAGAATATTGGTTTGGTAATTAATTGATTGATTAATGAAATTTGAATAAAAATCTTTTTTCCCATGGATAGGATGACTCATCTGGGCATAGATTATGTGTTAACAAGATTTTTGATTGAAATAAAAACTAAAATAAGATAATTTTGGAATAATAGTGAAGTAGCATCAAAAAGGTATCAAAATGTGAAGAGTTGTAAATAAACCAAATGAGGGAGATTGTTAGGAAAAACTCCCTCGAGGTTTCAATGCATTATGTTTGGTTTGATTATGTTTTTTGACAAATATGGTTCCCAATTTATGTTTTTTAACAATAAATTTTTTTTACATAGTATGTTAACAAAGAACCAAGATATAGGAATGGATTCCTAGGATCTTGTACAGAAAAATTCATACTGAAGGTGATTTTGGTTCCAATATTTGCCAAATTTCGGGGCTCCAAAATATGAATTTTGGATATCATAAAAAAATTGTATTTATTTGAAGTATTTATTTAAATATTGAATAGGTATGAGTATTGTGAATATGGGCATCAAGAATAGTGTTTTCTAAAGTATCAAATAATGTTGAGTGTGATCTATGCGTCCAACGACGAGCATCCTAAATGGAGAAGATACGGAGCACCCAGAGTGGATAATTATGATGATGTGAAGGGTTTAATGGACATATAAATACTTTTGGAAAGAATCATGAAAGGTAAATTCCTATGGATATTTATGAAAAAGTGTGTTTCGTGATGGAAATGAAGGAGATTTTCAAAACTATGATGCACGGCCTAGAAGGTTCTGGAATTTGTGGAACACAAATAGATATACCTCTACCCCATTTAGAAATGATGTGAGAGTTAAAAAAATCATATAGATTTGGAATCATAATGGTGGATCATAAAGGATGTTTGGGATGGGTGGTTCAAGAATGTGATATATGAAGATGTTCTTGAAGGCTATAAGCCATCCTAATTTTCTGAGCAACACTAATGTAATGGAATTCATGATGGCTAAGTAAGATTAATGAAAAAGAGAGGATATTAGTAATGTAAAGTTGAACTTCACAAAATAGGTGTGATTCATGAAGGGTAAGTGAGCTTCATGAAAGGAAGGAGCTTCACAAATTCTATTTGAGCTTCGTGAAAGAAGATCATTGTGAATGTAGTGACCATCATGAAACTCAAAGGTAATTTCCTAATATATCTATGGTAATGTGGTATTCATCTGTGGGATGAAAGTGTAACTTAAACAGAGAATCCGAATGTAATAGATGATGTATTCGTTAGTGATAATAAAGGGACCTAAAAGTCCATAATCTATGGGAGAATCCCTTCAATGAGCGGTGAGTGAATGAAGAGTAAGACAGTGATCATTTCCACTGTAAGTGAGTTATAGAATGATACAAAGAGGGGGACCCTTGGGAATGAAGGGAGAAACCCATAAACCTTATAATTTTGGTGAGCCTATGTATACATGATATCTATCCCGAACCATCATTATTTGTAGTGATCCTTAATAGATTTGGTAAAGTTTGAACATTGTTGTTTTATGCCCATTGGATGTTTCCCAGTGAGAGTGAACCAAGTAAACAATTTTTTTTGTCTCATACATGATTTAATTTACCCTCCTATATTTCTACAAAAAAGCTAGAGAGGGGAGTTTTATAATGAATAAATATGATTTGAAGGGGAATTATTTATAATCTTGCATACCCATATTGACCCATGTGATGGTCTCTAACCTAGTTGGAATAACATCAATAAATATATGTATTGAGTAAATAATATTTATATATAAATGTTTCCCCACATAATAACATATGTTAAAAATTAAAAAACATTTATAAAAATGTTTTAAATATTTGGAAGGAATCATATCCATAATATAGATAATATGTACAACAAAATTATTGGATATTATGAAGGATAAATGATAAGATCCCTTCAAAAAATGTCATCCCAAAAAGAAAGTGAGATTGTAATATAGATTCTAAAAAATTTGGTAACATTATAATTTTGAAACCATGGAATAATTAACTTGAATTTAAAAATTAATCATAATTAATAAATAGGTATGTATATCAAATACAAAAATGGGTCAGTATAAACCCCACATAAAAGTGAATAGGATCACATTCACAAATTTATCTCAAGGAAATGGCAGATGAGATGAAATCCTTTAAAATGATCATAAATTTATAAGGAGAATTATGAAATGAATATATTGTGTTTATCAAATGTAAAAACTAATAAATCAAGTCTAAATACAACATAATGTAGTAAAAAATCATTAAACACACAATATATTAATATCGAAGACAATGAAAAAGTAATATAACCTGATGAAAAGAAATTGTGTTAAAAATTATTTAACACATAACAATTTTCATAAAGAATCACCTTAGTAGAATTAACTAAAATGGAAACATAATGTACCCAAAATTATGAATTATTCATGATATTACATTTAAAATTGAAATTTTTAAACTTTATAAACAAATTTAGTGCATAACATCACAATCATGATCAATGAATGGAAATTGATATAATATCTCTTACCTCACGCTTCCTTTTAGTTGAATATGATTTAATATCATCATTTTGTTTTAAAAAATTCCAACATATTCATGTATATATTATCATATATGGTCCTCTTGTAACATTTTACCACTCTTTTTTAATTATATTTCTTTATTTTCATTAGTTTGGGTATTAATTTCCATGTTTTCTCATGTGTTTTTTATTCTGAATGTTCTAGTTATTGCGAATAGGATAAATATCCATAAACAATATAATTATAATGTTAAAAATATCACATGTAATTCTTATAGATGTCTTTTATGCATTCATTAATGTTTCACATGGAAAAGTAATTACATCACTTCATGGAGTCGTTAGGTCTAACGTACACATGAGAGATGATATAATTCCTTTAATAGGTGAATGGGTAAACAAGTGGATGATATATTAATATTAAATAATCAATATCATATCATATACAAAATATATATTAATTAAATTCATCCAGATTACCTTTCATGTAAAAAGTTACTGAAAATTTAATCAATTGCTTCGAGAGGTGGTAGTCTGCCATACACATGAGCAGTGCTATATTATTTTGAATAAAATGTTATGTAAGAATGTATATGTGATATAATGATTATATAATTATAATTATATCAAAAATATTATATATATATATATATATACACATTAAATATATCATATTATTAAATATTGATTTTTTTGTTTTAAAATGAGTTACATTAGTTCGTGAGGCCATAGTATGTCGTACTGACGATCAACAATTTAATTTACCTTTTTATGGAATATGATATGGATATAGTATATTTAATTTCCAAAAGAAAATATAATTTTATAAATTAAACTATTTTTAATATATTTTAATTTTTAATAGATAATTTATTATTATAAATGAATTAATAAAAGGAAATTCCTTCATTAAAGAGATTGTCTTCTCTTAGAGAAACCACCTTTACATATCCTATTAAGGACCCTATGGATGGACATTGGGGAATAATAGTACCTTCATATTGATTCTATGGATGTTTTTTATAGATCTTTGAAGTTTTTGGTCATGCCAAATAACTTTAGAGGTCTGAAAATTAGGGGGGGTGGAGTGCCCTTTTATGATTGAGGAGGCCTAACATTCTTGAAAATACCCAAAACATATCAATAATATCATTTCACACTAATGGAACGTTTCTAAAAAACTTTAACTATATTATTTTAAATTTAATATGGTTAATAAACATATCAACCACAAAAAATCACATTTTTTAAAAATGACATTCTTTAACATATAAGTTTCATTACTTTTACATTTTTTGTTTTCACCATTATAACCAGTCTATTTTTATTTAGTAATGTATTTTATCCATTAATCCTAAAATAAATGATTCTTATTGAATAATTTTTACAACATAATTATAAATATTAAATAAAACTTATTAAATAAAAATTTACATGTTTGAAATATTAATTTTAATATAGGCACATGCAACACAGAAAAAATGTTTTAACCTTAATCAGGGGAATTATTTTTTAATTCCATTAATAATAATTATATCCAAAATATAATTTGAAAATATTATATAATAATATTTATTCTTATTAAAAATAATTATTCTATTTTATGAAATTTAAATCACACAGTGGTATAGTTAAATTTTAAAGTAAACCTTCAATCCTTGTGGAAAAATGGTTTTTATTGAATGTAATTTTCAATCATAAGATGTTCTTATATTAATTATATGATTATCCATAACATTTTTTATGGATTTTAATTAATATATTGAGTAATACACTTTATAAGTTACATTTAAATATTTTAATAATAATTTTAATATAAATTAATTAATATGGGGGCACATTAAGCATTTAAAAAATGTTTTCGTAAAAAATGTATTTTTAATCCAATAAATAAACTTTTAGAAAAAAAGGGTATAAATTCGATTGAAATGTAATTAATAATTTAAAATTAAAATAAATTATATTGGTGTTACTTAAAAGAAAAATATCATCATAATAAGACATTAAAATTATAAATACTATTGAAAATCGATAACAATATATCAAAACTAAATATTTTCACCATTCCATGAAAAATAATCCTTCTTGGTAAAATACCAATATTTCTCCCTAAGATAATTTTGATAATCTTTTTTCATAGAATTAATATATTTTTATCCACATGACTTTCTAAAAAATATGAAATTATAATTATATATTTTTTCACCAAAAGTATTAAAAAGACATTTCAACTAAAACATATATATTGAATATTAAATAGACTTCACTAAATATTGAGTGATTATAGTTAATAAAATTGTATTTATTAGGAAAATTATATATATTTCATAATTTATTTAATCATATTCGTAAATTAAAATTAAATTACTATGATATAATCTTTATAATTAGATAATATGTATCGTAGATCATTTAACATCGGCGTTTTGTGTCGTATACACTATCAGAAAAAATGTTCCTATTTTAAAATCTGGAGGAGTCATATACATAAAGAAATCATGGAGATTAAATTTACATAATATAATTTAAAATATCTAGGTTTTACATTCTCCCCAGCTTTAATAAATGTTTTCTATATATTTTTATCATTCACTCAAAAATGAAGCATTTCCTATTTGAATAATTCTTTATTGAAACCCCAAATCCTCAAATTATTTAACAAAAAATCCTTTTCAAATAAGGAAAAAATAATTTAAAAGACATAATGAATAATAGAGAACCAGGTTTTCAGGCATAAGAACATTGGGGGGATGTGAATGTATAGTCAAAGAAGAAAAACATAAATAATCACAGAGGTTGATAATGATCATTGATCAAAAGATAGTGAATGATCAATAGAATGTTAAAAACCATAAAACCATAAATCTATTATGACTGAAAATCCCCTAAATGTATCAATTATGAAGTTAATATAATGAAATTTTTATTTACAAATATTTTTTCTAGAGTTTAGGTATTCTACTGATGTCTAAGAAAAGAAGGAAATGTTATTACATGAAATATTTCAATTTCAGCAGCTCAATTTCATCCATTGGTTGATCTTTGATCAATTAACACCTCAATGAGTGAATATAAAATAAGTATTTTCTATTATTAAAGCACTAAAATTAAAATTTAATGGATCATAATATCTATAAAAAATAACAAGATATTTGTATTTTATTTAAATATTAACCAAAAATGAAATTGTTACCATAGTGTTCTAACATTTGTATAGATTAGTAATACATTTTAATTCAAAATTTCCAAAAATAGTTCATCATTTATTATTCTAGAAATAAAAATTATACATCTAAATTAACCTTAATATTCTCATAATTAATTAATTTTTCACCTTAATGGTGATTCAACACCTTTTAACATACATCCGTAAAATTTAAAATTCATTCTCAGTAAATAAACTTTTATGTTAAACATACTTGTTATATATACCTCACCCTAATAAAATGTCACCAGAAATAACATTAATAATATAATGATCAAAAATGATATATATTATATTATGTTTCCAAAAATTTAATTAACATTTATTAATAAACATTTCAATATAAAATCAATTTCACACTAACCAGTGCATCTCGTAGGCCAGTAGTTGGTGAAACACACTTTTAACCCTTTAGATGTGAGTTCAAGCCCCACAACCATAATATATGTAGTGGGTTGTCGCTAGGAATAAATTTTTCTTTTTAAAAAACATATTAACATAATACATATGATTTTAAAAATATTATGTTGAATATCTTGAAATTAAACATTTCTAATCAAATAAATTTTTGTGACACCCTGAACCCCAATTCCACATAATTGGTACCCTGATCCCGATGGGCCACATGACCTCAAGAGTATCTCCCCAAATTCTACTGTATTTCAACTAGAAGTGAGGGCCTAGGGTTTGTTTGTGGGGAGACTATGCCTTCATTACCAGAGTGTAGAAAAGTAGGTAAAGATAAATATAGGTAAATAACGGAAGATATATAACTAAACTGTGGAAGTAGACAAAATTAATATATAGACAAAGATAAAAATAATTGTGTCAACTAGAAAGATAGATGATGGCATTTCATTTCACTAGAAAAATAGAAAACAAGGGTACACTATAGAAGTCATAACATGTACAACAAAAGTATACGGGAAAACCGAAGACTATCCCCGGAATCATGAGCTCCGACTCAGTTATCTAATATAAACATCTATCCAAAATAGCAATGAATCAAGTGTTTTAATATGTATGATTCCTTTTTTCAACACCTGGATACATGTGATCCAATCTGAGTATAAAATGGAACCAACAGATGGTATGAGATAAATATTGGCGGTAGACCAAAAATGGTGTCTATAACATCTGGTCGTTGTAATGGAAATATAACTATCTACAAACATGCATATATAATGTAAATATGTATAATAAAACTAATTACCCAAGTAAATTCTTCATCCATCGGATGGTGTTTGAAAATGTAACAAATTTTTTATTTGATCATTACCATATTATATTTATGACACATGTTAATAATATTATAGGTTCCAATCTGTAATAAGGCAACCTGTAAAGATATTAATAATCATGTTCCAAGGTAATAACTAGGGAAACATAGACCTCAAGGGTATCCATCTCCTTAATAAATATAGTCTAACTTGGGGTATGAGTTTAATCCAAGGAGCATATTCTATGTAATTAAAAAATAAGATCCATGTAGAGTCCATGGAGTCCATTAAATGTAAAATGAGGCTATGAAATGTCTGGGACAGATGGGCTTTCCTAATGGAACCTACTTGTCAATGCTGAATATAATGAAAGTATCCAATGCATCCTATAATACAATATGTGGTATCCTACAGTTTCATACCGTGCATACAAAGATAAATAAGGATCATGTTCTTGGTGGGTCTCGACTTATGAAATTTATATCCTTGAATTCGGATTGGGGTCCTCAAGATCACAAGGAATTCCCTTGGGAATCCAAGGTTAAATTGATCTGGGCCACTCATAATTTGATTAATAAGTATTATATAATTTATAAGGTTCAATACACTACCTTTCATTATTTTTATGCTTATAATTGACCATGAAACCATTTATTCATGTAATAATAAAACAATAAGTCCATTTGGTTGAATCATTTCCTTTCATATGTGTGATAAGTAAAAGTATCTTGAAACCATTAATTTAATCCATTTACGTAATTTTAATAAGAAAAATTCACTCTGATGCCTTCCATAAACATAATTATGGGTTCTATGAACATGAAACCTATTATTCAGTTATATTTAAAAAGAGAACGTCATACACATACTCTACATCCCAATTTCCCTTTCAAATAATTTTTTTAATCGAATTGCTTATCATAGGTGGGTAATTTGGGGAGAATAAATGGTACGTTCCATTATGAGATTAAAAATATAAAAAAATACATTAAATATATAAAATTAAACCCTTTGAATGTTCAAGAAACAGCACACACAAATTGCGGCTCAAACGTGATAAAACCCCAAAACAAAAAATATGTCATTACAACATACATGGGGTCGATAGAATTGTGGGTTTAACCACTACAAAATAATCTTGTATTTAGAAGTATAATATCCATATGTTTATATTGATTATAATAAATTCATATAAAAATTTATAAACGACTCCATATGGAATCGGTGGGCACCACATGAAAATTTCAAAATCGACGATCTTGAGGGATAAGTTAGAGACCAACCATCTCAGGCCCATACGAATCTCCTCCTATCATATCAACCTTTGATTTGTCTTGGATCAAAGTAGATCTAAAAAAAGTAAAAATTATCACACCAAAATATTTAGTTCGAGAGTAAGAGAGACTAAGAACATCTTGAATGGACTCGAGTACTTAGAACTATGCATCCAACATGACAAATGGATGCTCGAAGATATACCAGATGAAAGAGATCACCTGATCCCTAGCTTTGGCCTTCAAAATCTCCAAAACGGGAGACAATGGATATTTTTTCCACTAGAATTCGAATTGGGAAAAAATGATGGTTTAATTATATCCTTAAGAGTAAAAATGTAAAATTACATAGAATTTAGCATATGTACGGTTTGTCTGCATGGTTTTTCAACACATGAACAAACCATGCATAGGCACTTAGAGAATCGTACATACTATACAATTAGTATGAAAGGTTAATGAAACCATTTTACAACTGTGCCATATGGCTCTACATGAAAATTCAACCATTTGAACGGTTATATCTAGCTATGCGCCCTACCTGCATGGTTTAGTCTAACCATGAGACAAGCCCACTTTTCCCCAAAATATTGGTCCTGAGATCCAAAAAAGCAACAAACATCATTGGGACCTTCAATATGGCTCTAAGAATCCATATTACATCCAAAATAAATAAATAGACTGAAATTTAAAGGATCAATACATTAGTGGTAAACCATCATCTTATAGTCTTCCACCTTAAAATAGCATTATCCCATATTCACCTTCCACTAGAGGTAAAACATTGTCTGAGAAAAACCCTGACCATTGGGAGCATACATTGGCCTCCCGCTCCCAAGTTTAAACTTGCTTGAAGACATGATGACATATCACCCATACAAGGGGGACATATCGACCTCATAGGGACTTCATTATCTGATCAATGTTTCATAATATATAATCCTCAAATGTAACATCAACAACTAACTCAAATTCCTCAGGATCAAAGCTATGAGATGAGTCGACATGATATTGAAAAATCTATGAATCATAAATGATATCATGCATGGAATGTTACCTCTGAGGTAGTTGCAACTGATAGGCTACTAGCCTGACACACTCTAGAATCTCAAGTGGGCCTATATTAAAAGGTGACTACTTCCCCTTATTTTGTACCCTTCTATGACCTATCATGTGCAACACACATTGCAAAAAAATATCCCTGACCTCAAACTATAGAGTTCATCGATGACGATCGAGTTAATATTTCTATCTAGAGAGAGAAATAGTCATATGATTTCTATTCAGATGAACTGGATCCAAAGTCTAATGAACAAGATGAAGGCATAATAGTGATTTCTCACCTACCTCCATCCAATAGAATTGTAAATCAAACATCCTTCAAAAAAGGCTTCAAAAGGAGACATATGTATAGTCACATAGAAACTATTATTATAGGAGAACTCAATGAGAGGGATATTCTTCTCCCAATAACATTAGAAATTAGGGAGACATTCTCCGAAAATATCATCTAGGACATACACCATCTGCTTTGGTTGTACTTTTGTCTGAGGTTGAAAAGTTTTTCTTAGATGAACCCATGTTTCCTTTTCTTTCTGCAATCCCTTACATAATCATGACATGAAACAAGCATCCCTATCTGAAACGATAGTATGTGGGACTCTATTTAGTCATATATTCTCACATACATACCTTCATCCCAACTCATCAACTAGAAAACTATCCTGAATATGAATTTAATTGGATACATTATTTATTTGGTCAATAACAAGCCACAAAGAATCATTGCCTCTTGGAGACAATGGTAGGATGACTACAAATTTTCTAGAAATGTCTTTTAATTTACATTTTGGTAATTAAGGTGCATATAGGATGACTTTAGGCCTCTGGTGCTCTGGCTTCACATGTAGATTGGTTGATCACCATGTGATAAAGCCTGCAATCTGACATTTAATCCATGTCCACCAATACAGGAATCACATATCTCAATTCATCTTGGAGAGTTCTGGATGAACTTCCAACTGAGAAGCATGGGACTCATGCATAAACTCATCTCTCAAATCTGTATGAACCCAAGTATGTCCAGGAATATAAAAGATGTCTTCTATGTCCATAGACGAATCTGAATGTGGGTTATCACCTTATACACTCTTAAGGAGAACCAATCCCTCCGGATCTGAAAATTGTCTACCCCTCACCTTCTTATGGAGGGAATAAAATAGTTTTGAAGATAAGTGGTAGTATTTTTGTGGAAATCATGAAACTCAATATGAAGTTCGTAAAATAGATCCATTAACTTCCATTCATCATTGGCTTCTCATACGTCATGTGTTTGATTTTTCCAACTCAGCTCATCTACAACAACATTGCCATTACTATTAGTATAGGAAAGCTCAAAATCAATGTATTGTTGATACTCTACCTGTATTCTCAATATAGGGTTCAAGTCATAATGTGAAAAATATATATTTGTGGCTCTTGTGATTTGTGTACACTGCAAAGTTCTCACCTAATATATAATGTCTCCAGCAATGTATGCCATGAAAAACTACTACTAGCTCAAGGTTGTGTGTGTGGTCATTTCTCCCATGTGGCCTCTACTATTGAGATCCATACACAATCACTATATCTTCCTACATCAGTAATTCTCCTAGGTTGATATCTAATTAATCATAGAATAAGATATAACTTATTCCTACCTTTAGATGAATCTATATTCGTGTTGATACTAGCCTCCATTTCAACTCTTGAAAGTATTTAATGAATGTTTATAATAATAGGAACAATACAACCTTCTTTTTAATACACATGAGTAGTAAGGAAAATCATAAATAGTCTTTTATGAATTCCTTTAATATCCATCCATCCCCATGAAACTTTATATATAAAACATTTTTTGGGGATTCTCCTCAGAAACTACATCCCCAACCTTTTTGGGTTCAATAGATAAACCTGATCTTGAGATTATATGACCAAATAAGATAACTTTTTCATTAAATAAGTGGAAATTAGATAGATTGGTGTATCAATTATTCTCTCCCAATGTACTCATAATGATCTTATGGTGTTTTCCATGGTTAATATGAATGTAATAATACACCAATAATTTATCCACAATGTATACGACAAAATAATCCAAATGGGGGCGGAATACCTTTTTTATTCATATTCATAAAAATGGTGGGCATGTTTATAAGAACAAATGGCATAACTAAGTACCATATAGACCAAAACTTCTATAGAATGTTTTATGCAGTATGTCTGTTGGCCCAACTCACACTTAATGATAACCTAGTCTTAGTTTGATCGTAGAGAAGGCTCTTGCTCCTCTGTGCTAGTCGAAGAGATCATATATTTGAGGAAGTGGACAATAGTTAATGAATATAGATTGTTCAAACATCTTTATTCCACACATAGATGTAAGGTTCTATCCACCTTCTTGGAAAAAAGTATGGGTGATCCCCAACAGGATGTACTAGGACATATAAAGTATGTGGTTTCTAGATCCTCTAACTACCGCTTTAGCTCTTGGATCTCGGTAGGTTCTATCCTATATAGGGATGTGGAATATGTTTCTACTTCTGGAACAATAGTGATCCTAAACTATTCCTCCTTCTAGGAAGGTAATCTAGAAAAAAATTAGGAAAGATATCCCTAAAATGATCCACTACTTTAGGAAAAACACCTTAATGTAAGGCTGGATATTCCATGAAGAGGTCATCAATCTGGGAAGTCACTCCACCTATCCAATGATTCATTGGTCTAGCTCTAAAAGTCAGGACATCCCCCTAACCCATAGTTGGATAAATAAAACCATATAGTGATATAAACAATACCCTATGATGATTGAGGTCCAAAAAATGGTGATACTAAACCAACTAGTCTATCATGAGAATGACATTGAAGCCCATCATTTTGAGAACAAATAGGATCCATAAGAAATGATAACTCTCTTCTTCAAGGGGGTAGTACCTATTCTATAATATTTCTATGTTCTATCTCCTCTATGGTGTATGTATGTTCATCACTCCCTAATAATATTGTATGTCCAGTTTGAGACTTTACATGATAGATAAAAAGACAAAAAAATATTGATGAACCTATATCAGATAAAGCAGGTACTATGGTAGATGACACTAGAATAGTGTCTCATTTTATATGTGGTACCTCATCATGATCCTTATGTATCAGCTTTAGTGGATGCAAAAATCCTAATCCATGACCTTGTGCAATAGCTAGACCACTATGATTATAATTTCTCTGATGGAACTAATGGTGATCATGGGTCTGGCTAGCACAACCATGACCTCTTCCTCAGCTAGTCCTCTCGGTGCAATTCAAACTCCCTGCATGACATGGTACAAAAGAACCTACTCCTAAAGGATGGTCTATCACTGATCCTTTTTCCAATGAAAGCTGACAGGATGTTCATTCATAAATGTAGAAGATACCCCGCATGGTGGAAATATCGGTACTCCATTGGGTCTCTATCACAATGAGGCTTTAGGTTCCCATGTCATCCACCCTAATGACACACCACAGAGTTATCATTACATATACATTGGTTTTCATTTACCTAATGAGAAACCTTGGGGGAACATTTCCCATCACCAAGAGAAATACTGGCCTACCTTGACACAAATCCTCTATACCCATTTCTATTTCCATCCCTTAGGTTCCTCTCAGTGTTAAGATCCTGATTGACTATTTTAACAAAAACATAGGTAGGTGAAATACATTCACCTTCATAAGTATGGTGTATAGAATCCCATCCTCTAAAATTCTTGTATAAAAAACCTCATCACCTACTAAAATAGGTAAAAATATCTGCAACTCCATGAAACACAATGAATATTCCATAACTGACATAGAACTCTGTTCGAGATGCATGAACTCACAATATTAGTCATCTATCAGTGTTTGAGGATTTAATTTACCATAGAATAAAATTATTTTAGTCATCCCATACCATTTCATGATGGTGATCGGCTTGGGAAACCATGTCCCTCCGACGCATGGTCAAATTCGAAAGCATGTATGTATCAATCTAGACCATCCACATTAGAGGCGTTTCTAGATGCTCAAAGATATATAGGGTGGATTCTTTCGAAGAATCAACAGCCTATGGACGTCCATATCCAATGAAATTAGGAGGATGATCCTTCTGGATTTCATGAGTCAGATCAACCATCATTAGTGCAAGCTATTAAGTATAATACATGGAGTGTATTAGACGTAGGATAATATCATAAACCTTGAAATCCATACCTAGATTAGGAACAATAGGTGGTCTCTCATGTGGAACTCTTGGATGTAGGATTGGTGGATCAGGTCCCACCATGTATAGATCATTTTCAACACCACCCTCCCAATGTAGGCTACGAGGATTTTGTGGTGTCATTGGTCTATAATTTTCAAGGAAACACCTCAGAATAAGCTTTAAGAAGATAGATATCAAAACATACAGAAGATAACCAATGAAAAACTCACTAACCATGTCATTTAACCACAAATACTTGTTTATATGGCCAAATAATGTTACGTTCTCAATTATATGATTCATTTAATTTTACAAATAATTACCAGGTTCACTCTTTTACCTTTCATAAACATTACAAGGTGGGATAAATATCTGCAACCATTTTATTTTAGATTTCATGTACCACTTTATACAGTCCTTCCAATTGAATCAGTGCTTATAATCCTTATCAATGAAAACGACACCCATTTATTTATAGCATAATGGGTTGATTTGGTAAAATACTCATCCCGACCTGTGAGGGCCCATACAACTCATGAATTGAGACATGTAATCACTTAATCACACCCAGTGGTAATAGAAGCATAAGATAACAATCAAATAATCACTCAACTATTGTAGGCATATTGTCACACACGTCACAATGAATGAAATTTTGCAATATTAATTTACCTACCAACTACTATTGAAGCGGATTTGGGATTCATACCACAAAACTAATGTGAGTTGACACTAAGAATATCCTCTTGAAAAAATGTTCAGGAAAATGAGTTCTTCGTGTGATTAAAAACCAAGATGTTATAAAAACTAAATAACTATTTTTAAATTTCTCTTTGAATTAACAAAAACTATTTAAGATAACTAAATTAGGATATGAAAAAAACTGGGGGAGATGGAAGTGTCAGAGTCATGACATCTGTTCGAGTGCACACAATGATAATTATTTAATTCCCACATCTGAATATTTATTTATTTAACAATAAATGACTCAAATCATAATCAAAATACTATCAGTTCTCATTCTCTGATGTTAGATAATATTCTAATTTTAACAAAGATTATCCATTATTTCATTCCCTATCCTAATGAATAATTTGCGCGTCATTATAGCACTGAATGACATGGGGAAATACAAAAACATTTTTCTCACAAAATTGAAGTATCTACAAGCATAATGATTACTCATAATAGATTACTGATTAAGTATCACTCATCCATGATTGAAGGAGAGCTCACACAAAAGAATTTTTTATTAATATATATATTTATTTATATTTCTCTCATGTGCGTGATAAAATTACAGATAAATAAATTATTTGTTGAACGCACGTATGTTATTAATTATTAAGTATGACATGAACAAGAACCCAATCATGAGTGTAGATACCAATGATAATTAAATCAATCATAAATATAATTAATTAAATAAAAATACAATTAAAATTATTTAACAATAAAATCAAAACATGGTTCAAAAATAATGAATTGCAATTACTATCACTTTCATCATAACTCTGAAACACTATAATTAGACCTCCAAGACAACAACAGAGCACATAAAAATATTAAAATATCACCATGCTCATTTCTTTTCATTTTTCACCACAATCTAATGATGATAATATCTAAAATAAAAATCCCCACTCTATTGATTACCACAATGTCGAACCACGCCATCGTACTATAGAAATAGGTGATCTAATTTGTTCTCTCTCTCAATGTGTTGCCCCAATATTCAGAAGAAAATGTGAACCACAGTACAGGTTAGTTCATCTATTCGATGGTAGATTACTGATGAGTCAGACCATGTATAGGTCACGGATGATTTATGCATGTGATAGGGCTCTAGAAGGAGGGTATGATTGTGTGACGGATGGAAGGGGTGGGGGATATGGGAGGGGTGACGTCGACCAAGGCATGAGATAGAGGGGTGGGTGTTGGTGAGGGATTAGGGAATGAGTGGGGGAGGCGCGTGATAGAGGGAGGCACTGGGGAATGGGTAGTGTGGGTGTGGGGTTCTATGGGGTTAGGGAGATGGGGAGGGGCGAGTAGGAGGTATGGGGATGGGTGAGGGGAGAAGGTAAGAAGAGTGTGGTTCTAGATAAGGCTAAATTTGAGTGGAGGATAGTTAATAGAAAATGAGAGGGGTGTGTGATTGGATTGAGAGAGGGGTAGTGGGGTTTATGTGGGAGCGGGGAAGGGGTCATGGGGGATATGGTGGGATCAGTGGGTATATAAGGGGGAACAAAAAAATAAAAATTTAAATAAATATAATTATCTAGACAAATAATATTATATTAATAATAGTAATAGAATTAGAACATTAAATATTAAACTAATTAAATGTACAAAAATAATAAAGAAAAAGATATAGAATTGAAAGTATTTAAATGTTTATACGTGAGTAATTAAATAAAAATTTAAAAATTGTATTACTACAATTAAATATTAATATATTATAATTAATAAACTAAAAAATATAAATCATACAAATAATTAGATAAAAGTGTTAAAAAATGTTAATATATTAATATTACTAAAAACAAACAATTTAAATTAACTACCAATATTAATATATAATTGGCTAAAAATTTATAAAATATCAAAAACACTACACAACTACAAAAATAAACTAACAACACTAAAAACAAGTAAAATATTTAATTAAAACTACATAAATCAATTATAAAAATACAACAAAAATCCATGTACATCAAATCCCATAGACATAAAAAATTTTACTCCTAGGGAAAACAATAAAAAAGAAAAAACAAGTGCACCCATAGACAAATAAAAAAATAAAAATTTCAATTTCAATCTTTTTCAATCACCATTTATCCAAAAAATATCTCCCTTCATTTAAAACTCCAATTTTCAAAACCCATTTTTCATCCTCTCACATTCTTTCCAAAACAAGTACGTGCACTCATGTATCATGTGACCTACATTCTCATAACTCGTATATATCAAAATATTTTATCAAAGTCATGATCATTTCTCTTAAGGATGCATTCTTACCATAGAATTTCCATAAATTACACATCTCCACTAGTGAAAATCAAAGTAATGCACCCATATCAAGGACATTACATGCAGTTAAAATGTCTTTGAGGCTGTGGGGTAGGGGGTCATTAAAACGTGTGATGGTTTTTAATAGAAAAGAGGGTTGAAACATGAAATAAATTCATGATAAATGTCAATCCAAATGTCTCCCTAGAACTCACACTCCCCTATATTTAAAACATTTCATTTCCCCAATAATTCGATAATACAGTGTTATGCTCTATTTTTTTCTTTTTACTCTTGTTTTTATGACATAACTCACTAAAATAATATGGTAAGGAAAAAATACAGAGTATCAACTGTAAAAACCACATGAAAAAATGTTAGAAAAAATCCCAAATGTGGTACTCAAGTAGCATGAATGTTGTAACATCTCTATGGAAGTAGGTCATATATAAAACCCTCTATCATCTAGAGTAATGGATCTACACATTTGAAGGTATCCCTAAAGATGAGGGTTGTCGTGTGATGAATACATATTTAATCATTGTTAGAACAAAAAATAATCTATATTCCCATAGAACAATACATGTAATGAATGTGGATACTATGAAATATAACTCATATAACCATGATAGGATAATGTCGATCCATTTTTATCAAATGATTCACTACCCATCAAATACCCCTCTCCATGAGTAAATCTCTCCTGCACACATATAATGAATCTCATCGTGAAAATATTCAATAAATGGGTAGGGAAGGTTATTGGCTATGGTCTCATCCTAAAAGGATTATTCATTGCTTCAAATGGATATAGGATGGAGAAAATGTTTGGGTGGATCAGTGGGTTGATAGGGCTGAAGATCATAAAATTAACTCAGTAATTTTAGTGAAACTTTCGAAATTCCTATGACTTTGATGGAAAAACAAAGAATGTTTCTAGAGCCAAAACATGGAAAAGATTCACTTAAGAAAAATTGAAATAAGAGATGACACAAAAGGGGGTCAGAATCCTCACATGTATTGAAATAAAATGTTGTACATCATAGATGAGAATTAGTGGAAATAAGTGTATAAAAATATAGATTATTTTTTAAAAAAATTCAAAGAATGTAATAATATCATAAATATTCTAAGTCATGGTATCAAGTATCTAAGAATTCCAAAAAATAATCATGTTCCCAAAAATCCTAGGGATACATGTGGTATGTTCCCGACAATGTTATGAAAAAATGCAGTGGATTTCATGTTAGTTCATAAATCATAGGAATGTATGTTTTTTACATAGTTATTTTAAATGGTGTTTCTGGTACTATAAAATTTGGGAAAAATAAAACACTTCCTAGTGTAAATGTAAATAGACACAGACAGGTGGTCTTCAACCGAAGAAGCTCAACAATTTATATACTTGTAAAATCTATATATATATAGTACATACCTGCATCATATCATTGATATCAAACCATAATAAAAAGCATTTGGATGGTAAAAATAATAATGATAAATTCAACTCCACTACATTTCGAGAAGAAAATAAATTGTCGTTAATGCGTTCCATTTTATTAAAATCACAAAATGAAATGAAATTTAATGCAGTGAAAGGAAAATAAACAACATATGGTTTGCCTCCTATATAACGCTATGTTTACCTCTTCTTCAGCCAGACATTGATAAAATTCTACCATGACTGAACAAAAATGAATACAATGCATCTACTTCTTCATTAGTGGGAGTGTGGAACCATTAATTTAATATGAAATGATCCAGGAAGATACAAAATATCTAAAAACAATTAAAAAAGGATGGGTGGAATGAAATTAAAATAAACCAGATCATAAAAGAATGAATGAACCTCATATGTAGAAATACTCACTTAATAATTGATGTTTTCCCAAAGGGAATTAGTGAAAAGATCATGAATATTACCTCTTTGAACATACACAGGTTAAAAAGTTCATTTATAAGATTCCTTCAGTGGTTTCCTTATATCCATAACGTCCTTTAATTGAGTATTTTGTTTGACAATGTATCCCAATTTGATAACACCAATAGCTACTAGAACAAAAAGATACATTGGTTTTCAACTCAATTCAAGATCGATATCTAGAAAAAACAGGGCATGCTCAATAAGAGCGTATGACTCCATTGTATCAAGACTAGAAACTTTTCCATAAATTTATTCTATACCACCCTCTTCATAATTCTAAATTGGTATATTTTTTACCATGAACTCAGGATACTCCAAGAAATTAAATTCTTTTATTATATCTAGAATGTTATGATTGTTCCCCACCACCAATGTGTATTGGCTTTCTTACTCCCGAAAT
Source organism: Viscum album (assembly GCA_963277665.1). Classification (NCBI taxonomy): domain Eukaryota; kingdom Viridiplantae; phylum Streptophyta; class Magnoliopsida; order Santalales; family Viscaceae; genus Viscum; species Viscum album. Next base: position 1,046,165,573 of record OY728141.1, on the reverse strand, counting down.
GTTTCAGATTTCTATATTTTAGAAAAAAAATTAGACTCACAAATATTATCAGAAATAGTTTATTCAATGTCATTTGATGTGATGTATTCTTTTCTGTGGTAATATATTATGTCTAGGATAAATTAAATAAATATTATAGAAAATAGGGGCCATAGTTTGGTATCTTCTTTATCATCTAAATAATAAATTTTATAGAGATTAAATTTTTCCTTTTTCACTTTGTGATGTACAGGTTGTGAAATCATAGAAGAAGGACATGAAATCACCACTTCTAAGGTAAAATTATGCTCAAAAGGGTGGAAGACTAATGTCTCATATTCTTAAAATCTGATCAGATCAGAAGAATTAAATTCTAAAAGAGTGGATTCATCAATGGTATGACTGGAAGAAGGTTCAATCAACGCAGTCTCATCCTCAGAATTAGGCAATTAATACTGTTCAAATGAAACCTCTACAATACATCTTGCAAAAGAATTATTCTGAGTTGTATCATCTAGTGGATATGAGGCGTTTAGTAATATAAGATATCTTATTTAAAATTCCAAATTATTTGTTGTGGAAAGAATTGTCCCATTACACTCATCTTGAAGTTCAAATCTGTTTTCCTCATCAAATAATTATTATTAATATAATAGAATTAATAAAATAAAAAAAATTATAAATAAAACTGATAATAAAATAAAAGTGTTAGAAAAAATGTTACGAAAATAATAATAATAAAAATATGAATTAAAATAAATAATTGATACTAATATATAATTTAATAAATATTATAAAAATAAAAAAACACTAAAAACAATGAAAATAAATTAAATACTAAAAATAACAAAAATATTTAGTTAAAAATATGGTAAAAATTTATAAAAATAATATTGAAATCTATGTACATTAGATATCAATAAATGAATAGATGAGAAATGAACCTATATAGAATAGAAATATGCATGACATGTGAATTATAGATGCCTATATAGTGCATATAATAATTATCCTTTCCCTTATCTCATTAGGCCAAGGATAAAATAGAATCTCAATTAGAATAATAATCAACTATGATAACTAGCATGTGAGCCACCCAACAGTGAACTAATGAAAACAGTAATAGTGAAAATAAAAATATAATTATATTTTTGAAAACATGTATTTTACCCCAAACATGGTTTCATGATGCCCAAGCATGACTAATGACCATGTTCCAAACATTCTTAATCTCCAAACTATTGTCAACAAGTATTAAAGTAAGAAGGAATCCATCTAATACAACTTTGTGACGTTCTGAAATTGGATGCCGCTATTTAGGTGCCCTGAGCATGGTGGGCCACATGTTCTTAATCATATATTCTCAATTTCTAGAGGCTTCCCATTAGCAGTGGGGACCTAGGGGGTGTCCGTGTGAAGACTATTCCCTCTTTACCAGTCTGTATCATAGCAGATAAATAAAAACAAAGGTAAGTAGTGGAAGAAATACATGTAAAAAGTGGAAGAAGAAAAAATGGATAGATAGATAAGGATAACAATAATTGTACCAACTTTAATAACATATGATAATATGTGAGGTCATAATAAAATTGAAAAACATGGGTATAAGACAACCTACATAACATGTTCCAAAAAATTATAAACGAAAACAAAATAGTCTCCTCAGAATCTCAAGCTCTGGATTAGTCTTCTTCTATCAAGATCCATCCTAAATAGAAAGAAATCATGTTATTAAAGCTTTATGCTTCCATTTGTTAACACCAGCATACAAGTGATTTAATTCAAGTACCAAATGGTGATTGTAGAGGGTGTGAGATAAATCTTAGTGGGACACCGCTAATGTTGTCAATAGAAACTAGCCCATGTAATGGAAATATAATAGTGTTCAAGAATTCATATATTAATTAAAGCAATACAATGTAATACCCAAGTACCTACTTCAGCCCTTGGCTGGTGTCAGATCATGTATCCATTTTATTATTTGGTTGTTATCAGAATATTTTTATGTCACATGTTAAGAATATTAAAGGTGCCAATATGTAACACATAAATATATAATGATATTAATAATGGTTTTCTAAGGTAATAACCAATTCAACATTGACCTCGAGGGACTATATATCAGAAATAACTATATCTTGGATAGGGGAATGAGTTTAATCCAAGGATAATAGTCCATATAATTCCACAATAAGAAACATAATGTGTCTAAAGAGTTCATCCAAGGAAAACAGTGTTATGTAATAATAGGGCCTGATGGGCTTTAACTATGGCACTTACATGTCAATGTTGGATCCAAATAATGTATCCTTGGAATCCTATATCACTATATGAGGGATCCTACAGTGTCCTAACATGTATCCAAATTTAAACAAGTATTGGGTTCTTGTTGGGTCTTAAACTAAGAATATTGTATCCTTAAATTAAGAGTGGGGTCCTCTAGAGATCAAGGTATTCCCCTGGGAATCCAAGGAAAACATGAGTCATTCCACTCTTATTTTGATTAATTAGAATAATATAATTCATATGGTTCAATCCATTGCCATTAATTTGTGAGAAAATGAAAATTGATCATGAAACCATTTATTCAAGTTATAATAAATCAATAGGTCCATTTAGATCAATGATTTCCTTTTATTAGTATGACAAGGCCAAGTAGAATGTAACCATTCATTTAATCCATTTGAGGAATTTTAATAACATGGTTCACTTTTATTCTTTTCATAAACATGGTATGGGTGCTAAGAATGTTCAACCGATTATTCAATTATATTCAAAGATGGAAAGTCATACACTTAGTATACTTTTCGATTTTTCCTTTCACATATGTTTCGTAATTAAATAACTTACCTTAGGTGGGTCAAGATGTGAGAATACTTGAAAACATACATTATAGAAATCACAATATGTAATAATACATTTAATTTTTAAAATCATACCCTTAGAATGGTCAGTCCAAGGCACACCTGAATAATGGCTCAAACATGTCAAAAAACTAAAATGACAATTATGGAATAACATCCTACATGGGAAGGATGGAATTGTGGTCATAAGCACAAATAAATAATCACATTTTTGGAAATATCATAACCATATGGTTATAATGATTGTAAGAATGGAATGTAAATTCAATAAATGACACCCAATGAAATCGGTAGGCCCCAAATGTCAACTCCAATGTCATGGAGCTTGAGTGATGAGTTATATACCACCCACCTTAGGCCTATATGACTCTAATCCTCTATTAGAGGCCTCTGAATTGTCTTGGATCAAAGTAAATATTAGGAAAAGATAAAAACAGTCACACCTCTATATGTAGTTAGATATAAATAGATGTGATGTTGGGATCAAATGTAATTGAGTAATTTCCATTACACATACAACACGACAAATGGAAACTCGAATAGATCTTAGATGAATGAGATCATCTTGATCCCAATTTTAAGATGTCAAAAGAATCATAATTCTATAAAATGGAGTCTCTATCTGATGGAAGTTATATAATGGAAGAAGAATGGTTTTATTAGATCATTAAGGGTAAAAAAGTAAAATGAAATAAAAATTAGCATTTTCATGGTTTGTCTGCACAGTTTTCCAAAATATGCACAAACCATGCACAGGTTCCTACAGAATGGGGTGTACTACATGGTCAGTATTCATAGTTATGGAAAAAATGCCCCAACTTTTCCAGATAGCACTTCCTGAAAATGAAACCATTTGAACTGTTAGATCTATCTGTGTAGCCTACCAGCACAATTTACTCTAACTGTGGAACAATCCCACATTTCCTCAAAATATTAGTTTTCAGGTCCTAAAAATCACCAAACAGCCTTAGGACCTTATCTAAGTCACTAAGAATCCATATATGGTCCAAAATAAAAAATTGGAAAAAAATTTAAAGGATCCATACCTAAGTGGGAAAATGGGTTCTTACAATTTTTAACCAAATGTGCTTTTTATATGACTTGTTATTATTATCTTCATGAAATTAAATAGTAGTAATTGTATATTTTTATTTTAAAATAAATGATTATATTGACTCTTAAGGATATCAAATCCATTAATCTTTTCTCCAAAAATTTAAAGTAATTCTTTCTTAAATAAAATTGTTACTAATACAAATACTAAATCTATGGTTTGTATTCCCATAAATGTTTTTTGAATCTACCGTTAATCATCTTATATTCACCTCACATAGATTTTAAAATTGGTTATCGATGCCTTTATAGATATAACAAAAATTATACATATTATCCCAATAAATTTTAGTTTTAAAATAAATATATCATTTTTTTCATCTATTAAAATCCACCACAATGGTTTGTAAAAAATATAAATTTTTCTAACCATATCCCCCAAGAGTGTCAAACCAGGTTCCCAGTATGGCCAATTATTGTGCACCAGGTGAATATCGAGTCAAATCCCAATTTACCATTTTTGGGGTTCTTACCCCTAAGTATAAAAATTTCATAACCACATCTTCATGTAGTATCAAGAAAATGATTTTTACTAGTAAAACCCACAAAATCTGTTCCTCCCCAAAATTTTATTATGTTATTTTATACTTATCCTCAATGTCTATCATAGGGTTATGGTCAACAATTTATGTTTTCTTATATCTAGTTTCCAAATCTTCCACTAAACATCAAATTATAATAATTTTAAATCCCCCTAAACCAGTAACATTGAGTTAGTGGTTAATATTTTGTATTTTCATAAGATACAAGTTATTACATCTTGATAAAATAAAGAGAATACTAGTCTATGTAAACTTAGTACATAGTTAATACCAAATTAAATCTGAATAAATCGATAGAACACAGTGAAAGAAAATTAATTCTATATCCTTCGAATCTTTCATATATTCCTTCATTAAGTCATGTGTAATCGAATAAAATAAGTGTGGTCTCTAATTCTCTTTAAGAGATATATATAGTAGGAGCGATCATAAATAAATGAAGCACAATCAACAAGGAATATAGAATATTTAATGGTTAATATATTAACAAAGAGAATTTTTATTCAATGACATAAATATAATTATTAGATAAATAATAATTAATATAAGAAGAAAAATAACTATAAACATGTTAAATTTAATCCACAAATTGAAATACATCTAGAAATAATAATAATATGATAATATCATGGAAAATAATAATAGTAATAAATGTTTAAACAATGAACGAAATTATTATTTTTTGGACATTATGATGTCATAAATTATGACACCTATACGCTATAGGCCATTCATTAGACAATTTAAAACTAATGGGTAGGTATACACCATGAACCCATTTAAATATTTCTATCCATATGATTCCTCTTATGAGACTATTGATGCATCAAGGGGATATCTGTAAGAACCCAGATCTTATTGTTTAGGTACGGGTTTCTTCTTTTCTAATTTCCTTAAGTATTTTTGAGAAAATAAGGAAAATGGGGGAAAATCCAAAATTGTGTGGGTATATGCCTTGTACTTTTCCTCACGTTGTGTACTTTGGCCGTGTGGGCTGAGTACACAGGTCGTGTAGACCTGTCTGTGATGAAAGGTGTAAAAACTGACTACATGCCATGTAGTGGCTATTTACACGTCGTGTAGTCAGTCGGAAGGTGAATAGTAAGGCGGTGGGAGTAGATGCCAGCTAAGCGACAGTACATGCCGTGTATTCCAAAATATACACTGTGTACTCATGTTGATAGATGAACAGTTTGATGGTGGAAAAAGTAGCCGCCATATTAATAGTTACATGAGGAAATTACAAACCGTGTACTTGAGAGTACATGCCATGTAGTTTGTTTTTTTTCACATAAAATGGGCAGTAACTTTCTCTATTCATAGAGGAAGCTTAAAACTTCGAAGGAGCTCAAGAAGACGGTCAATACTTGGAAGATCAATCAATCGCGCACCGAGAGTCTGTTTCCACTTATGTCGATCATGTTGGGACCATACGGTTATGCCCTCTCATCTCTTGGAGTAGTTATTTCCAATTTTTACACTATGGGATGTTATTTTGGTTTGAACGAGTTTTTTTTATTCCCAGATCTACATCGTTCATGGTCATTTCAGGAAGAGTCATTCACGTATCCTGATCAGGGCCAATCGAGGTATGTGGTCTGGTGTTTAAATTCCAACTGCTGTGTGTTTTTGTGTACCAGTGTGCTACGATCCCATGTTGGGGTGTTTTGTGGTTTAGGACATGGTTGTTTTAAAACATTGAATGGTATAGGTAATTAAATGTAATTATAAACTGTTGTATGGGATCACGGCTTGGATTCAGGACCACCCTGAGGGTACGTTCCTCTGTTTAGCTATTTGGATAGGTTACCTAAGGGTATACCATTAGATTTATCATGCTTTGAATTTCCTTTAGAGGAATTGTATACAATTACATTATATTCATTGGGCCCTTCCCGGTTATTTGTTTAGCCTGAGGGTAGTGTTGGGATTAGCCTGTGGGTAGTGTTAGCTTATCCTGGGGGAAACTTTTCTCATGCTTGTGGGTAGTAGATTCTGTTCCTGTGGGAGACACTTCGTACGCCTGTGGGAAATATCTGTTATGCCTGTGGGAAATTACCTATGGGTTTCGATTATGCTTACCTGAGGGTAAGGTTTTTATGTCTGCGGACAGTGTTATCATTAATGTTCACCATGGTTATTTTTATATGTCATACCAATCAATCTAAATCACATGATTTTCATGGTTAAATGAATATTAAAATTGCAATAAAACTGGTAAAGTTAGTTACTTTTCAGTACTGGTTAGTTTATCGCATTTACTATGGCACACTGTTGTTGCATGTTTTCACTGACAGTTGGGCATGGGCCTTTGGTGGTTGCCTACTAGGATTTATTTCTCACACCATGTTTAGGTCATGTCTTCAGCACATACATACTATGTTGATGAAGGTTTTGAAAGAGGCAAGAGTACGTATACAGGAACATGATTATAATGGAGGAGTAGGAGAGCATGGGACCGATCTTAGGCTTTCGATGCTGTTGACTATTCTGTTTTGTTGCGATGTACTTGAACTTTTGTTGTATTGTATTGTATTGAAGTGTAACATGTTTTGGATGTTTTCAAAGAGTAGTGTCATGCTGCATCGTTATATATATGACTGATGGTTCTCTTTTTCTTCAGTTGTCCATTTCAGTTGTATAATGTCTACTACTTCTGCTTTTAATGTTTTTTATCTTCTCCGCTGCACTACACTTTAACAAATGAGGGCATAGTTTCCCCTTTATCAGACATGGGGCCTCACTGCTAGTCGGTAGCCTCTGTCATTTGGAAAAATGCGCTTGAGTTCATGTGACCAACCGGGTTCGGGGCACCCGTTGAGTGGCACCCGGATCCGGGACGTTACAATGTGGTATCAGAGGAGTACTTTTAATTAACATACTGTTTAGAGCATTAGTCAAGGTTAGGAAAAAATGGTAGTTTGTAATAAGATGTGTCTGGGATTAGCTAACCCGTGTATAGGGAATAGCTAGTCTACCATGGTTATTGCAATTTTTTGATTTTTCAATTTTACAGTTGATTTGATTTTCACCGTTGGGTGACAAACTTGTGGTGTGTTGTTACAGTTTTATACTGGGTTCTATTTAGTTGCAACCTACTGATATGAGGGTTTTCCATCTTATGCATCATTTAGGAACATTCTAGAAATCCCATGTCCTGCATTTTTTCATTCCATGTAGGTGAATTATAAATTGCATGTTGTTGTGATAGATGTTGTGCTAGAAAAGAATGCTATTGTGATAGCTTCATTGATAAATACCTGCAACTTTACAGGGTATTTTTTTTGTGAGGTCATGATAGAATGAATGCCAATCTTTGGTTATTGAGGAGTATGGGCCCTCATTGACTAGAATTTGGTGGATCATTGGTTGTTTAACTTATTTATAACACAGATAAGATTACATGTTTTGATTCGCGAGGAGTATGGGCCCTCACAGATCAGAATTTGGCACTTAGGTGTTGTTTTAGTGTGTTTCTAGGTTCCTGTGTATTTTTGAAGGGTTACTATATAGAAAACCTAGGATACATGCCATTTAGTTCTTTGATTACAATCCATTTAAACTTCTGTTCAAGAAGAAAAAAAATTATGTACACGTCGTGTAGTCTCTTCCCATGTCATAGGTTGTGTGGCCGTGGACATGGGGTAGGGAATGGCTTGGGAAAACACGACATGTACTAGTTTTACAGTCTGTGTAGTGTTGACCCCGAGACCTCCTGTGTAACTAACAACACGGACGACAGAATCTTAAGACATACACGTCGTGTCCACCTTGAACACGCCGTGTAGTCTGACCAAGGTACCCGACCCTGTCACTCACAACACAGGTCGGTGTTACCTTACATGGTACACGCCATTTTCCCATGGGTCACACCATGTAGTCCTGAATGAGGAATGACCGTGTGGACCTGGCCATGTGGCTGGGAAGACGAAGTGGTGTACACGCTGTGTGCGGGTGTAAGACGCAATGTAGTGTCAGGTGAGCGGTCATTCGTGTCACTAACAACATGGGCAGTTGGAAACTAAGGTTTACATTCCATGCTTATCTAGGAAACGCACTGTATTTTTGTTTAAATGAGAGTCGTGTTGCTAATCTCTGTAGAGGGACTCAGGTAGGGAGGAAAATTCATGTACACACCATTTGTGTCGACAACACGCCGTGTGTTTTGGGGTGTTACACGACCAGTTTTAGCAATGTACACGCGCCATGTGGAAGACTTGAGGAAACATTCCATGTAGTTATTATACACGCCGTGTAGTCTTGTTTTGTAAAACATGACTGCTTTATTTTCATTATCCCCTTCTTAAAGTCCTTGTTTTAAGTCCTTGATATTTCTTGATCTAAGGCATGCATTTGACCTTATAGATTCATGTCGCCGAGATGACCACCTGTTGTTCGCCAAGAGTGTTGCGACGATTATACTCCTGATATGGTAGGCTATGGGCTACCAGTTGATCCTCCAATAGTGCCAGGTGCAGCGCCATCCATTATACCAGATGCAGGAGTAGAGGCGTAGTTCTGTGAAGGATTCATGTAGTTCATGCAGACCTTACAGGGAGCACCTCATGCCGCCACATCTATGGTAGAGATGACAGGTATATTCCAGCAACAACATCCACCTACGTTTTCAGGGGATGTCTAAACACAGGCTGTGGAGTCATGGCTGGATTCATTGCAGACTATTTTCGAGCATCTTGAGATGCCTCTGGGGGGGAGGGTCAAGATTGTGACTTATATACTGCCTGATTCTCCCATAGGTGGTGGGATTTTACCACCCAGTCCGAGAATCACTGTGACATGGCATGGGATGATTTTCAAGAAGCTTTCTATGAATTATTCTTCCCCAAGATGATGAGGGAAGATCAAGCTTGAAAGTTCATGAATCTACAGCAAGGCACCATGTTAGTGATGGATTACTATGCTCGCTTCACTGACCTTCAGTGTTTTTTACCCATACTGGTGGGTGATGAGACGTTGATGGCCAAAAGCTTTGAGGATGGTCTTCAATATAACATCTGACAATTGATGAATGATTTAAGGTTTCCTATTGTAAAAGCTATTGTGAACCAGTCACTAATTACCGAACAGAACCTTCAAGAAGCTAGTGGTGTGGGATAGGGCGGTTCCACACTAGTTTATGGTACTATTTCCAACGGTAAGAGGAAGATACATATGGATTTCATTCACGGTGGCAGTACCAGCCAGAGGAAAGCTTCTAGTGCCCAAGTAATGTACTACCAGTGTGGTAAGGAGGGGAAAAAGAGACCACAGCGACCACGTGACCCAATGGAATGCTGGGCTTGTGGAAAGATGGGTCATCTATAGCGCTTTTGCATGGCGTTTCCACCAGTGTCTAGTGAAAGGGGTTTTTTGCAGGCTCCACGTGCGGGAACATGACTCGTATCTTGTTACCACTCGGAGAAATGTAATACATCAGGGAATTCATAAAGATATGGTGGTCGTGGTTATGGTAGCCAGACACCAAGGTCTCAGAGATAGTAGGATGAGATAGCTCATGGTATCCAGGTTGTTTCGTAGGGCCGCGACACTGGACATGCAAATGCAGTGCAACAGACCCATCAAAAGCAGGATCTCGTACCTTCTAATGTCAGAGGAACTATTCTAGTAGCTTTTGTTTTATCTTCGTTACATTTCATTATGGGTGACACACATAACCTTATATCAATGCCTGGTGTGGAGAGCATTGGGCTCTTTGTCTCTTCTTCTTCAGATGTAATGATGTTAGAAACTTCTATAGGGGACTATAATGGCTCGTGTGCGTCAGTGCAGGGAGTGCCCCTAGAGGTTGGAGGGTGTCGCTTTCTAGGGGACCTCTATGTCTTAGAGGCGATGAGCTATGATTTCATTCTTGGGATGGACTGGCTGGTTCCCTTTTGAGCCTGTATAGATTTCTATCATCGTAGGGTGAGTTTCACATCACGAGAGGGCAGAGAATTCTTGTACAAGGGTGAATGGGATGTCCAGGTGAGTCGAGCTATACCTCAGCATCATGGGCATGGTGGTGTGACACCCAAATTGCTAGTATATATCTGGATGATACGGGGACTTGTCAGAATGATTTCTCTCCAATGGTTGATCGTTTCAGGGATGTCTTTCCGGGAGACTTTTCAGGTCTTCCTCCTAAGAGAGAGGTTGATTTATCTCTAGAACTTGTGCCAGGAGAAACCCCAATGTCCATTCCTCTTTATAGGATGGCTACAACCGAGTTGCAAGAGCTCAAGAGATAGTTAGAGGAGTTACAAGCCAAGGGTTTCATCCAACCCAGTACTTATCCTTGAGGTTCTCTTATTCATTTTGAGAAGAAGGAAGATGGTATCCTTAGAATTTGTGTGGATTATTGGAAGTTGAACCAGTTTATGGTTAAGAACCGATATCCCTTTTCCAAGGATTGATGATGTTTTTGATCAAATTCTAGGATCACGAGTGTTCTCGAAGATTGACTTAAGATCCATATATCATCAGTTACATGTTAGACCATCATACATACCACTTACAGCCTTTTGGAGCAGGTATGATATATATGTGTACTTGGTCATGCCGTTTGGACTCCCGACCGCGTCCGTAGTTTTCATGGCTCTGATGAAACGTGTGGTCCACCCTTATCTGGATTCCTTTGTGGTAGTCTTCGTGGATGACATCTTGGTGTACTCTCACACTCGACATGACCATGATACCCATCATGAGATCGTATTGAGTACAATGAGAGACCATCGTCTATATGCTAAACTCTCAAAGTGCCACTTTTGTGTGGACCAAATACACTTCCTGGGTCATATTATCTCAGAGGTAGGAGTTTCGGTAGACCCAGAGAAGGTGAGAGAAGTAGTTTCCTAGGAGTATCCTAAAGCTTGTTTGAGATACAATGTTTCTTGGGACTGACTGTTTAATACTGGCGCTTTATAAAGGACTTCTGCCGCTTAGTAGAGCCGTTTATGGGTTTGACTAAGAAGGGTGTGGAGTTAGTTTGGTTAGAAGCTTGTGATATGGCCTTTCAGAAGCTGAAGGGAAGGTTGACATCGGCACCAGTCCTGTTACTTCCAGAGCAAGTGAAAGGCAATATAGTTTACTTTAATGCATCAGGTATTTTGTTGGGAGCAGTGTTGATGCAGGGTGATCGAGTAGTTGCGTATGGGTCTCAGTAGTTGAGGCCACATGAGAGTAATTTCCTCGACGCATGATCTCGAGTTGGCTATAGTTGTTCATGCGTTGCACCATTGGAGACATTATCTCTTGGAGGAGCATTTAATGGTTTTCACTAACCAAAAAATTCTCAAGTACATCTTTACTCAGCGTGACTTGAACTTGAGACAGAAAAGGTGGGTTGAATACCTTCAGTCCTTCAGTTTTGATCCTTCCTATACAAAAGGTAAGGGTAATGCAGTTGATGATGCACTGAGCAGGAAGACTCATGCACATGCAGTTCATGAGACAAGTGGCGAGTGGCAGCTTATGGTATTATTCTCTGAGATGCATTTGGAGGTGCATGATAGTTAGGGGAAAACTTATATTTCATCTTTAGCTGTGACTTCAAGCCTCCTAGATACATTGAGGATGAGACAGATATCGGATACAGAAGGCTCAGTTCTACAGGAGTCGGTGGAAAGTGAGGACCCTTCTCCTGGTTGGGTGATAAGCGATGATGATGTACTGAATTTCCATGGACGAGTATAGGTTCCAGGGGATATACACGAGGAGCTGATGTTGGAGTTTCATGCTTCAGCTTGGGCAGAGAGTTACAAAAATGTATCGTGACTTGAGACGTCAGTATTCATGGCCGGGTATGAAGAGAGAGGTAGCTGATTTTGTTACGAGATGTTCCACTTGTCAGCAGGTGAAGGCAGAGCATCAGAGGCCATCCAGACTATTACAGTAGTTACCCGTCCCTGAGTGTAAATTGGATGATGTCGTGATGGACTTCGTGACCGGGTTTCTGAGGTCACCTCAAGGCAATGATGCATTGTGGGTTGTTGTGGACAGACTCACAAAGGTAGCTCACTTTTTGCCGATCAATGAGTCCTTCGGTGTTGACGAGCTTGAGAAGTTGTATATCCAAGAGATAGTGTGTCTTGATGGGGTTCTTCATTTTATCATTTCAGATAGGGATTCCTGCTTTATGTCTCATTTATTGCAGAGTTTTCAGAGGGAACTGGGTACACAGGTGCTTCTGAGTACAACTTACCACCCTCAGACTGATGGCCAGTCAGAGCGTACAATACAGGTGCTAGTGGACATACTGTGGGCATGTATCGTGGAATTTTGGAGATCTTGGAGAGGCACATACCCCTTGTCGATTTTGCCTATAATAATAGTTTTCAGTCAACTATTAAGATGGAACATTACGAGGATTTTTATGGTTGTCCATGACGATCACCCTTATGCTGGTTAGAGGCAGATGAGGTAGCATTGTTGGGATGATGCCTTGTGTAGGAGACATCAAAGCATGTTAAGTTGATATATAAGTGGATGGATATTGCATAGTCTCATCATAAATCTTACGCTGATCGCCGCAAATGACCCTTGGAGTTCGTGGTCGGGGATCGTGTTTTTTTGCGTGTTTCACTGAGTTTGGGACACATATGAATTACGAGATAGGTTAAACATTCCCCGAGATATGGGGGGCCGTTTGATATTATGGAGAGAGTCGGGCTGGTTGCCTATCGGTTGCAGTTACCACAGAGGTACTGGGCTATGCACGATGTCTTACATGTATCTTAGTTGTGCAGATATCATTCAGACTCGTCTCACATCTTTCATCCTGAGGAGGATGAGCTTCAGATTGATGCATCCTTTAAGGAGCATCTGATTCATATCATTTATAGAAGCATTAAGTCTCTCTGATGCCGATCAATTACTCTCGTATGGGTGATATGGCAACATGGTCGAGTACAGGACGAAACCTAGGAGTGGGAGACTGACGTACGTGCTCAGTGGCCAGAGTTGTTCTAAGCTTTATCTTCGCCACTTTCTTAAAGAAAATTCAAGGAAGAATTGCGTTAAGGGGGGATTCTAGTAAGAACCTGGTTCCTATTCATGATGTATGGGTTTCTTCATTTCCTTTTTCCTTAAGTGTTTTTGAGAAAATAAGGAAAATGGGGAAAATCCCAAATTTTGAGGGTACATGCCGTGTACTTTTCCACATGAAATGTACTTTGGATGTGTGGGATGATTACACAGGGCGTGTAGCCCTGTCGGTGATGAAAGGTGTAAAAACAGACTGCATGCCATGTAGTGCATATTTACACGTTGTGAAGTCAGTCGAAAGGTGAATAGTAAGGTGGTGGGAGTAGCTGCTATCTAAGCGACAGTACACGCCGTGTTTTCAGAAATACAGGTCGTGTACTCATGTTGACGGATGTACAGTTAGATGGTGGAAAAAGTAGCCGCCAGAGGAACAGTTAAATGTGGAAAGTACACGCCATGTACTTGAGAGTACACACCATGTAGTTTGTTTTTTTGTTATAAATGGTAGTATCCTCCTCTGTTAACAGAGTTAGCTTAGAACACTGGAGGATCTTGGTAGGAAGACCAAACCTTGGACAATCAACCGAATGCACACATGGAATCTGTTTTCACTTCTGTCGATCACGTTGGGACCATACAGGTAAGCCCTCCCTTCTCCTTATGAATTTCTTACAAATTCTTCCTCTAAGGGAAGTTATTTAGGTTTCAATGATTTGTTGTTATTCTCAGATCTATGTCGTTCTTGGGAGTTTCAGGAAGCATCGTTCACGTATACTGATTTGTGGCGATTGAGGTAGGTGGTCTAGTATTTAAATTCCCTTTGCTGTGTTTTTTGTTTATACCATTGTGTTGCGAACCCATGTTGGGGTGTCATGTGGCTGAGGCCTTGTATTATTTAAATACCTAGAATTTTATAGGAAATTAAATATAATTATAAACTGCTGTTTGGGATCACTTCTTGGATCCAAGACCACCCCGGGGGTGCGTTCCTCTGTTTAGCCATTTGGCCAAGTTACCTGAGGGTATACAATTAAATTTATCTTGCTTTGAATTTCCTAGAAAGGAATTGTATACAATTACTTTCTATTCATTGATCTCATCCCTGTTACTAGTTTAGCCTGAGTGCAGTGTTGTGCTTAGCGTGTCAGCAGTGTTAGCATAGCCCTGGGGAAACTTTTTTCATGCCTATGGGAAATAGTTTCTATGTCTATGGGTGACACTTCATACGCATGTGCACAATATCTGTTATGCCTATGGTCAATTACCTGTGGGTTTCAACTTTTCTTGCCTGAGGATAAGGATTGTATGTCTGCGGACAATGTTATCATGAATGTTCACCATGGTGATATTTATATGTTATACATATCAAGTTAAATAACAGGCTTGGAATGTTTACATGAATATTAGAATGGCAATATAACTTGTAAAGTTAGTTAGTTTTGAGTACTTCTTGGTTTATTACATTTACTATTGCACACAGTTGTTGCACATTTTCACTGACAGTTGGGCACGGGCCTTTGGTGGTAGCCTACTGGGATTTATTTCTCACACCCTTTTGGGTCATTTCATAGTCCCAAATAAACTAGGTTGATGCAGGTTTTGATAGGGGAAAGAGTCCCTATACAGGTACATGATTGTTACAGAGGAGTAGGAGAGCATGTGACCGAGCATAGGCTTGAGATGCTGCTGACTATTCTGTTTTGTTCCATTGTACTTGTACTTTTTTATATTATATTGTATTTTTGTGCAACATGTTCTTGTTTTTTTCATAGAATAGTGTCATGTTGCCTCGTTATATATATTACTGCTGGTTTGCTTTTTCTTCAGTTGTCTATTTCAGTTGTATACTGTCTACTACTTCCGTTGTTTCCTGTTATTTATCTTTTCCACTACGCTAAACATTGAAAAATTAGGGCATAGTTTCCCCACTATTAGACATGGTCCCTCACTGCTAGTCAGAAGTCTCTGTAGTTTGGGGAAATGCTCTTGAGGTCATGTGACCAACCGGGTTTGGGGCACCCGTTGAGTGGCACCCGAATCCGAAACGTTACACTATCTATAACTCAGACCGACATATAAATACATGTACAATGCATACTTCATTTTTCAAATTAACTATTTAATTCATTAATAATATGCCTTGTAAAAATGTTCCATGTTATGTAAAGAATATGAATTTCTATATATTTCCAAATTTAATCTAATAAAATTCAATGTTAAAAACCTTACATATAAATCATTTTTAATATGGGATATAATCACATCTCTCACTAAAATAATGTGGATAATAAAATTAATTGTTATTTTAAGGATATATGATAATATTACATTAATTATAATAAAATCAATCCCAAAAAATGTGAGAATGTAAAATAGCTCATTACTAATTTGGTAAAATTTAAATTGAAACCCATTGAAATATTAAACATGAAATAATGACAATCCCAATTATTAATTAATAAGTATTACTATTAAATTTAAAAAGGGTTAGTATATACCCCCACATAAAATTGAATAGGTTCATATTAATAAATATTTCATGGAGAAATGGGAAGTGAGATTAAATCCATTATAATGATCATAACATTGTAGTCCGAATTAATTAATGTATTGATTATGTGTATCATATTTAAATCCACAAAAATAACTATTAAATATAATATAATATAAAAAAATCATCAAACAGATAATGTTATAATATCAAAGACACAAAATAAGAATATTACCCAATGAAAATAAATCAAGTTATGAAATTCACTACCACATTGTACTTCTCAATTCAAATCCACTTGGAAGAAATTATTTTAATTGACATAGAAAATAAAAATAAATTTGATGGATTCATGATATTAAATGTAAAAGGTTCCGTACATGGACCACATAATAAAATTAGGCTCATAACATTACAATATGAATCAAAGAATGGGAACTGAGAAAAAATCTTCTACATTGTGCTTATTTTTGGTTGAAAATGCATAAAATATTATATAATGGTTCTAATAATGTTATTAGTTTATAAAAAAAATATTAATATTTGTAATTTCATATATTATCCTATTATAACATTTTACATGTAACACCCGAATAGTTTTCTGAAATATTTTCATTAAATAATTTTAATTCTTCAATATCTGGCATTGCTAAAAATTATGAGTTTAAGAGAACCATGATTCATGCTTAGTATTCAATAAAAATTTTAACATAGCAATTAGGTTATCATGAATAAATATAACTACATTATGAAAATGGGGTGTGATGTCATTCACTACCAATTATTTATGAAAAATATAAATCAAATATATATTTTTATTTTTGTATTAATAAATTGAGTGAAATACTATTAGTTGACAAAATTAATTAAATTTTATATATTTAATAAAATATTTTTTTATATTCATCCAATAGATATTTTTTCATAGGGTATTAATACAACCTATTTGATATATAAAAACCTATATTTTTAAAAGGGCCATTTTCCACCTTTCAGTGTACAACCCATTTTAAATTATGATTTTTACACATTAATAATTCTTATATGAAAACATAAAAATTTTATCAAGATGTAGTATATAAAAATTTACTTTATTAATTTTTTTTTATTTTTATGATAAATTTCATCTTTTGATTAATTGTAAAAATACAGTAAATTTTAATTGAAAACAAATTTTTTATTGAAAATAATTTCTATAGTTAATTTATATGTTTTGAATGGTTTAAATTTGTAAATATAATATATTTTTATCATTAAATATAATTTATTTCATTGTAATTATTTTTACATTGAATTCAGATGTATAAACACTTCAATTTTTTGCAATGTTTTAACTTTTAAAACATTTTCTCTCTTTCCATCCATGAGATTACATTTGAATTAATTGCTAAAACAATAATATTTTTATTTTTTAAAAATGGATTCTGTGTTTGGAATCATTTTTTCAAAGTTACGTAAATAGATTTATTTTTATTTTTTGGGAAATATGAATATAATATTGGTAATTTTTATTAACACAAAAAAGGATAAATCTCAAAATGAAGGGTAATAATTCAAATATTAAATTACCATAACACTTGTCTTAATATCATTGGATGAGTATGTTTCAACCCAAATAATACATTGGCCAAAATAGAGTCATTTCGAAGCCACTTGTATGATATTAGAATATTTAATTTGTTCTATTAAAAAAAGTAAATATGTATTTCTAAAATTTTAAAAATTATATCATTTTAAATTTAAGGTTATACCGAAGATAAATTATATTATAAAAAAAATAGAAAAATTAATATTTTTAATTATCATGGTAATTTATTTTTAATTTTTATAATATAATTAATTACCTTAAAGACATATACTTTGATGATATAAAAATTAATTCATTGATGAAAAATCAATAAAATAATTTTTATTAAAATTCTAATAACCATACAGAGACCCAAACACATGACCAAATATTATTGGTCGAGTAAATATCGATGATAGTTATCTGTGGATATAGTTGGTGACCATTTTGAGCCTTAGAAGAGATTATGAAACTTATATTATTTTATTTAAAGTGATGTTAAAGTTATCACATTAATAATTTAATAAGTATAACTTTTTAAATGTCCGATTTTGAAATATATAAATTTTATTATAAATATTATTATGAAATATAGTATATATTTATTAATCATAGTATTTTATTTTTAATTTTCATTTAAAATATATGAATATTAACTAATTTCAAAAAATTGATGTAGTAATTATTTTATTAATAGAGATGACAAATAAATGTTATTAAAATATTTAAAATAAATATAAAATGGAATAAATAATATGTCTAATAAATTTTCTTCATGATATTGACATATTTTTAATATAATAAAATCATTGTTTCAATGTTAACTTGTTATATTTTAATATTTAAAAATAAATGAATTGAATAGTGTCACGATCGATACTATAGATTGTTTATCAAAATAATGTATTATTAAATTATATAAAAAGAATAAAATAGTTTTAAAAACTATATAATAGTTACTCTATGGTCTAAAATTATCTATGTTATGTATTTATGGTCTAATTTAACTCAAATAAGTAAATATTACACCCCTTTTAATATAGAAATCTTTATTACCCTTGTTAAAAAATAAATAGAGTAACTATGTGTTAATTAAGCTAATAAGGTTTTAATTGATAGAAAAGCTTGTTTAAAAACTAATGGATGATTATATTACAACCCTATATCATCTATTATTCATAATTGGGACATTTATTGAGGTCTTTTTATGGTGTTCCATTTAATTATAAATACATATTTTGGTAGATCCCAAAAGTGCCCCTCTCCTCAATTTAAAAAGGGAACATCCTCCCTCACCACTTAACTTCACATTGAGCCTTCAAGATCTGCCATACCCTACCCAATTACTTCATCAAATTCTCTTGTTATATTTTATAGGTTCTGGTATTCTTCAAATACAAACTCTAGAGCTCTAAAAATATAATTATTGGAAGCACATCGAAGAAAATATAATAGTGTCTACTGATTCTTTCAAACTTCTTTAATATTATACTTCCTCTTCATGATTTATTTAATTATAAATTAACAAAAACAATATCACTTGTAAACTGAAATGTTATTATGATTATGTCACAACAATATTCCACTTTCTATCCATCCTAAAAAAATCACTACATGTGCGTACATACTGGTTACTATCTCCATGCCATGGTGTAATCAATAATTTACCATCACCTTACATGGATGGGTATAATGATGGAAATAATAACTATATATGATTATTATATCATGATATTTATTCTTATATATTATACATCATTCACTTCAATACCAATCATCAATTGTGGGAATGATAACGTCACTCTTACGTACGTACGGCCAATCATCATCATGATTTGATGCAATTAATTCTACATGATCTTCGTTAAAGCATGATTATATATATTTTTTGAATTGAAAGATATGATATATATAATTTTGTAATGATATGACTATGACCTATAAAGGATAATCAGAACTTATTCAACAAAACATGCATAATAAAATGAAGTAGTTAACACCTGAATAACAAGTGATAATAAAATGTTATTGACAAATGAATAATAACATGTTCTTATACAATATCATAAAATTGACTCTGATTCTGAAATAAGTTAGTGAAATTATTTAAATCATTTGATAGTAGGTTTTGATACATGTAATGTAAATTGGACCTATAGTAAGGGATAATTTCTCATTCTCATTTTTATCCAAGATTGTTTATACATATGTATTTACTGGGGTATATTTATCATCCATGTCCATGTTTCCTCAACATGTAATATTATTTCCATTATTATACAATTTTTTCTAAAGTCAATTTTACCCATTAGTGAATTTTTATCAAATAGTATGAAAACAATATTTTTTTCATTATTCAATATGAGGTACTTTTTAACCTTTTCATCAAAAGTATGAGGAGAATGTTTTTTTTACAAATATGGTATGAATGGATTTTTACATATTCATGACGACTTATTTCCATGAATATTTACATACACAATTTCATGTATATTTTAAAAAAGAGTATTTTCTTTTATAATTGTGGGGAATTTTGAGAAAAGAAAATTTTCTTTAAAAGAAAGGATATATTCCTTAATAATTAATTTCAAGTGTTATATTAAAATTATTTTCCTTTTATGTTGGAATTATTTATCAGTATTGTTTTCCAAGTATAATATCCTAGTTTTTTCTATGATTTTATTATGTTTCTTTATGGAATGATATTTATGAAATCCATTTTATACATGGATTATGTTATAATGTTTTGATGTTTAAGAAACTCATTTTATTCCTTAGGATATGATATGATTAATGATTTACGTTTCTGAAGAACATGTAAGATTTATTTAGTTATTGGATGGTTGGGACCAATATCACCCTCTAATTTATTGAATAAGTATTTATATCTCATGAGATAGACATGGTCAGAACATGAAATGATGTCATTTTAGTAATACAAGGTTCGAATGAGGAGTGAACTCAGTTCAGTAATGAACATGGTCCACTATGAAGATCTATGAAATGGGATTGACTAATATAAAATTATTTTATATTCTTATGTTTATTCCACAAAACTTCATGTCTTATATTAAAAATTTCGGGATTATGATAATTGATTCTTATGAAATGTTATTATTTATCCCAGGTAATGATATCATGCTCTTTTATAGGGATGATAAGATTATCAAATATTATGTGCTTATATATTAAAATTTTGATATGATTGATATCCCAATTGTTTAACCTTACTGAGTATCTGATCTCACCCTTTCATATGTTTCCTTTCCCCAGGTCATAAATAAGGGCATTAAGTAAGATATGTCAAAAAGGGGTCTAGTTATGACGAAATATGTGGGGGACGTTGAAGATGTCATATGAATCAATTGTTATGTTTCCCATTTTCTACACACACTATACCTATACAGACCTATCATATATTTGTTATATTTTGTTATAAATATTATTTAATTTTGAAGTAATATAAATTTTTTAATGTATGGGTCATTATAGTTGGTATCACCCGAAATTTATAGTTAACCATTGGAAACTAGGAGGATAAAATATTATTAAGAACCCAACATATATGTTTGAGTAGAGGTTGCCATCCTTGTGTTTTATAACTGATCATGAATAACATAAAATAAAACCATAAATGTCCAAAATTTATATTTTATTCTTGATTAAGTGGTTTTCCCATTAGGATTATTGTTTCCCACACTATGCTTCTTGGATTTAGTTAATTTATGGAACCCGATGCAACTGCATTAATGAAGAATGTGGTAGGTAATGCATTTATTTACCTCCTAAGAAACCAAATTTTATGGGATCTGGAATGAAAAATCATTTAGCTATGGTCACACAACTTTCTCATTCTATTAATCCCATAAGACTTACAAACGAGAAAAGAAGGGAACAAAATTTTATTGATTCCTTCACAAGGTAGTCTCCACCTACTTTTATTGGGTATTCAGATCCATTAGTTGACAAATAATTAATTAGTACCACTGAAAAGAAATTTTCAGTTTTGCAATGCTTAAAACATGACTAATTCATCTTATCATTCCATAATTTGGATTGTGAATCTAATCAATGGTGGAACCTTATCAATAATATTTGGAAAATATATAAAATTTAATCCATGAAATGTGATGAGTTTAGGAACCTATTTTTAAATAAGTAGATTCCTCATATTATTTTAACAATGATTGGGAAGTTCTTCCTTGTACTTAATCAAAATAATGATGAATCTATTAGTACCTATAATAATGATGAATCTATTGGTACCTACAATAAAATTTACAAGACTATATGGGTACTCTTCTATAATTATTATCCAACCTGAGATTAAAATGTATCCATTCTTTATTAGAATAAAACAATGTCTCCAGAAGACATTATCCATATGGCACTTCATTTGTAATGAAAAAATCATTTGATGTGATCTCAAGGTTGAGATGGATGTTGGAGTAACTCATCAATCCTATGGGTTTGTTAAGAAGATAAAAATAGAATTCAAGGGAAAATATAATGACCACAAATAAAAGAATATAATTTTCCCATATACTCAATGTGTTTAAATAAACATGGTGGAAATTTTCTTAAATGGATTATTAAATGTTTTATGTTTTGAAAATATTGTTATCGTGTAGTTGAAAGCCGATGTAATGGGAAAAATATGTCAAATGAAGTGAATAGGGAAAAGGATACAAAGAATTCAAGTCATACACTTCAATGTTACAAGTGAATGGAAATGGGGAATTATGCCAATAAATTACCTAATCCAAGGGTTATTGATGAGGACTTGCATCAGCAAACTCTTAAGGCTAAATACAAAGGGCTGGCACACGGGATCACAATCGGTGAGGCGGAGTATGATAATGAAGTGGTGAACGGTACACATATCATCCACTCTAAAGTAAAAATTATTTTATTTTATTTTGGATCCACCCACTATATCTATTTCTGAAGGTTTTTCTAAGGGTAAACATTTTTTTACCTGAATAATTAAATGTTGAGTTAGCGGTGGAAACTCACAGTGGATCAACGATTGCATCAAAAGATTATAATTCATCTCTGGTTTATGTTTTTTGGGAAGTTCTTCATGAAAATCTTGTTATGCTTCTTATAGTATAATTTTATGTTATTATAGGAATTGATTGGATTTCTCTATATGGATCTCATATCAATTTCGAAGGAAGGGATGTCACATTTTATATTACAGATCAATATTTGATCATCTACCAATGCATGTATGAATATAAACTTCAAGTAGAAATTTAATCCATATTATGGGTCTTCATCCCTATAGATGAAGGTTTTTTATCTCAAACAGTTGGGGATAAACTCACAATTATGAAAACACCCATTATACTAGAGTTTTATCATGTATTTACAAAAGAATTACTAGGTTGTCACAAAATCATGATCTTGAATTTTAAAAATAACTCATTTCGGGTTCTATTCCAATTTCAAAGAAACCGTATAGAATGGCCCCAATTGAGTTTTAGGAATTGAAGAAGCAAATCCTAGAGAATCATTAAAATGGATCCATATTCCCTATTTTATCACCTTGTGTATAACCTGTTATTCTTTTTAATAAGAAAAATAGATCAATGAGATTTTTCATTGAATATTGAGAACTAAACAAGTTTATTATCAAAAAAAATCTTCCCCATACAGATGAATTAATTTACCAACTTTGTGATGATTAAAGAGGAACCAAAGGAAAATGTAGATATACAATAGAAAGGGATAAATTTTCCTTAATTCACTATTGATTGTGATTTAATAATAAATATTAGGAATTGGGTTTTTATTCCTCACATGCCATAATTAAAGAAGAAGCTATTGGATGAGGCTCAAAGTTCATCATTCTCTATTCACTGTGGTATCAAAAAGATATATAGGGACCGGGATGACTATTTCTGGTGGGATATCTCTTGGTGATTGGTTTTTCAAGATGTAATGGATGATAGGTAGGAATCTAAGGGGATGATACAACCATTACCCATACCAGAATGGAAATTGGAAAATATCACTATGGAATTTGTTGTCAGAAT
Source organism: Viscum album (assembly GCA_963277665.1). NCBI lineage: Eukaryota > Viridiplantae > Streptophyta > Magnoliopsida > Santalales > Viscaceae > Viscum > Viscum album. The sequence continues at coordinate 1,046,141,994 of OY728141.1, read as the reverse complement.
TCCAAAAATATCCAAAGGACATATAGTTACATGGTTTATAATTCATCACTTTACAATGTCATCACACTTAATTTCTATTACAGAGGGTTTCACTCTTGATCCTATTGATAGGATATATGTAAAATAAGTCTAAATATTTCCTGGTGTACCAATTTCTATTATATCTTATTAGGATCCTAGGATTACCTCAATGTTTTGGAGAAGTTTTATTTCAACTCTGGATATAGAGTTATGTTTCAGAACTACTTATCATCCTAAAATAGATGGTCAATCCAAGAGGATAACTCAAACTCTATAGGACATGTTGATATATTTTCTCTGTGGATTTGAAATGATATTATGATAAACACCTATCATTGGTGGAATTTTCTTACAATAATTTCTTTCACTCAAGGATTCATATGAGCCCTTATAAATCCCTCTAGGGAATGAAGTGTAGAAATCCAACATGATGGGATCATGTTGGGGAAGTAAATCTATTAATATCTGATCATGTTGATGAAATGGAATAAATGGTTAGATCTATACAATGCCCATAAGATCATCTTAGAGTGGACAAAAAAAATTATGCTAACAACCAAAGAAGAGACCTAGATTATTATAGTACATCTGGATTCTAGTACATAAACCATTATTTCTATTTTTAGAGATATAATGTATAAGAGGGAATGTGGGGAGAGTTTTATGATCTTTTAGTATGTTTTGCGGAAAAATGGAGAGGCATATGGGTTGCACATGGTTTATCCATACCTTGCGGTTATCCTAGTATAAACCATGCACAATGGTTGGTTTGAGGAAAAGAGCTTCATCATGGTGTGTGTATGGTTAGGGAGATTGTGTGATGGGGGCCATGATAGGGTCTAACTAGGCAGTAGCTAATACACATTTAGCGCATAGTTTTTCTAACAATGTAAACTAACGATGCAGATGGTTTAAGAGAGATACTAAAAAAAGTTTATCTCACACACTTTTATCTCTATGTATATAAATTTTTGATGTTAAGTGGCCATAAATCTATATTTCTCTTCCTTAAAGGTACGAGAACCTCTCCTAAGAGATTTAGACTCAATACGAAGGCTTCCTGTGGTGTTTCAAACCCGGATTCTTGAGGTATGTGATTGTTCTTCATCGTTCTTGATTGGTTTCTCAGATATACATAGATTTACTCCTCATTTATTCATGGTTTCTCAGATACACACCTATTATGGGTAGAACTATGAGTTTGAATACTGAATAAGTCTATATTTGTTCTTAATCATTGTAGGAGAATAGATCTAAGGAGGTTCTATGAATAATTGACCTGGATTTCTTAAGCATTCGGCATGCATGTCATGTTTTGTCAAAACCTTTAAGGTATGAGGATTCTATCTCAACTCCACAGTGTAGAACTATTGGGCATGATTTCAAACTGATTTCATTGTGATGAATTGAACATGAATTGGATGGTTATGAAATTTTGAAAACCATCTTCTGTGATGGTTTGATAAATTATAGAATTCTGGAAAATTGGGTGTTTTGAATAAAATGATTTTGTTCTTAGTTTTAAGATACAGATTTTAAAAAGGAAATTTTATGGAATTGTGGCACTTGTATTTCAGTAGATGTTTTCAATAAAAAGGGGATGTTTAATTGAAAATAAATGGAAGGTTTAAAATTGATTTATTCTTTGGTTTTCAATAAATGTAGAGTTTTAAAGATGTGGTTTGATGTGGTTATTTGAAATGGTTGGGGTATACATTAGGTTTTGTGTGATTTCATGTTTGATGTTCCCATGAATATGGGATGTTTTCCCTTAGGGTACAAGGTGTGTGACCCTGGATTTGGGGAGTGTGATATTGGGGAATAAGGTAATTAGACTAGAATCCACTCATGAGTATAGAACTATCGAATGAAGAAAGAATGTGTGGGTGTGTTGTGAACTATATAATGAGTATGTCGAAATGATGAAAAGAATTAGTTTTTAAGCCATGATTTGTTAATTTATAGAAAATAACTAGTTGAAAACTGCTCTATATTCTATTTTTACATTTATATATAATCTTTTTTAGTATTTTCTATTTAAACTGTTTTATATAATGTGATAATTGTTCTATCCTAGTGGCATGAGTAGGGAAGTCATTGGGAAAACCTACTATGTTATATACTCACCCTAGCTTTTTCACATTGGTTCTTTATTAGATTCTACCATCTAGGATTTGGGAAAAGGTAAAGGGTCACCCTTCTTTAGCATGATGTCAAGATACATTGGACTACATGGTGATATTGGAGCATGGAACATATGGAGCATGAAGTCTTGTTGTCATCTTGTAGTTTATTTTTTGTTTTTCCACTGATTACATTGATGTTGATTTGTCTTCTATTGTAGCATTACTTGGTTATTTTTTTAGGAGAATGATTTAAAATGTCATAGTTTGTTTCATGAATCATATAGTGAGATGTTTGTGGATGGTTGGTCAGATTGTAGTTTTTAGACCTTAATGGGTAAATGGTCTTCCACTTTCATTGAAACCCCTCAACATTTATTTCCAGCCTGTAGAATCTTGGGGATGTCTCTAAAATCCTTGTAATGACTCATTGTACTCTCAACCCAACCCCCTGAATGGCCCGAAGGCCTTCATTTTTATTTATTTTTTGATAACCCCCCTTTCAAGGGATAAGGGGGAATCATTACAAGGCTCGTAGGCTTAGAGATCACATGGCCAGTAGGCTTAGGAGATTACAATACCTAAATGTATTAGGGAATTCAACCAGACTATCTACAAGGAACTGCCCCTCCCCGGCTTCGACATCGTGATAGTAGCTCTCCACCTTCGCATAGCCGTCTGGCTAGGCTTCTTGTGCAAGCACATGCTAGTCTCTATGGAATAGTTATACCCTCTCATTATGACAAATCCATTTGGATCTACTCTGTTGAGTGCTCCTACTCTGAATCCTCTTCTGGGGATGCTCCTTTTTTTAGTCTATCTGGGGCAACGACATGTGGCCCGAAGGCCTTGAGGTGGCTTGAATGCCTTAAAGGTGGCCCGAAATCCCTAAATACCAGAAGGTCTGGGAGGCCTGAAAGCCTTTAGGACTCCAAGACCAAACTAGTGGCCCAAGGTGAATATTTTCAGCTACTACACTACTGAAAAGTACCTCCTACAGTAACTACTAAATTACCCACATAATGCACAATTCTTCTACAGCGCCTGCACAGCGTACAATCTGCTATAGTACCCACACAGTGAATAGCCTGCTACAGTACCTGCTATAGTACCAGATATATGCCTCTGCCTAGTTTTGAACTTGCGTCTTGTGTATGTACTTAAGGATACCTCACCAACTGGGCTAGGCTCATGTGCTACTCATTGTACTATCAATCCAATGAGAATGAGTGGGTCATTACAAATGGTATCAGTTTATTCGGTACTTTCCTAATAAGTAGTCATCAATGTTCTTGGTCTTGGAGTTGAAATTCCTTCTAGTTTATTCCTTGGGATGGAATCATAAAAACAAGTAGGATTTCCAGGACATGAAATGTATATCATAAAAGGATGTAGCTAAACCATTTATGCTAAACATTGAGTTACTAGGGAGTATGGTACATACATTTCTGGAGAAAATTCTGGAATTATGAAACCTTATTGTCATTGAATTTTCCTATGAGACGAGCATGTATTTCATTGCAAAGAAATGTATTCCCACTACGAATGTATACATTATTTCAATGAATGATTCATGTAGTGAAAAAGTTTTTATTTTGAAAAATTATGTGATTTTCATTCAAGTGAAAGATTTTGAGAATGGAAATGCTTATGGAATATTGGAAATGGGTTATTTTTTAAAAATAAAGTTGAAAGATTCAAAAATGGTGGAAATAGAAATATGAAGTAAATGGAAAGCAATGTTGTGATAGTTGATGTGATAGAATTTTAAATTCTAAAATATTAGTTTCTATAGAGTGAGATTGACGGAGTTGGTTGTTGGTTTTGAAAATGGAACTAGATAGGCATCGTCGAAAACAACCCGAAGAAGATGTGGAGAATGTGGTTTCACCTGAACAATGTGTGAACCCAGAGTTAGTTCAGATTATTGTCTAATATTTTCATTCTATGGACAAGAGGAAGCGAAGGAATGATCCAAGGCATGTGGATCATACCATCTTTTTCATGAATCATAATCCACGAATCGTAATAGGTGATTCTGAACCTGAAAAGGTAGAGGTGTGGCTAAGGAGGATGAATCATATCTTAGATTCCATCGGCACACCATCAATGCTCAATTTCATGATATCCACTTATATAATTGAGGATCTTTGACGGTGGTGGTGGGATTTAGTGTTGTTTGCTAAATTGGCTGAAAGCCATACATTGGAGGATTTTGAGGAATTTTTCAACAAATAATTCTATCCTCATAGAATCAAAATCCTGATAATGACATACTTCTTTAGCCTGAATCTATATAATCTCTCGGTCATGGAATATGAAACTAAATTCAGGAATTTAGTGCACTTTGCATAAGAAGTTGTGGAAGGTGCACCCTTGAAAAAACACATTTTTGAATTAGGGATAAGGTTTGACATTCAATAAAATATGGAAGTGCTCCGTATTATTGATTATACAGAGATAGTGAACAAAGATACTGTGGAGGAATGTGATATCTCATGATCTATAAGAGTATATATGATGATACCTATAGGAAATTCTGGGAACTCAAATACTGGGTGAAAGTGGATGAAGGACAACTATTTCAAAGGAGGGAGTTGAAATTAGAATTATACGGCTAGATCAGTGAACCTTCCTCTAAAACATAAGAGAAATGCATAGTGTTTTCAATGATGATCATTTGACCACATAAAGAGAGAGTTTACGACACAACCTAGAGCATTCCATAACTATAAGAATATGGGGAATCTTCAGTGTTATTGTCACAGTGCTCCAAGGTTAGGTGTTCGACACACCTCTTAAGTTTCACAAGCATCGTATGCTTCGACGGGGTGAGGAAAATAGTATCAATCTCTTCAGCAGAGGACAGATAGCCATGGTGAATCTAGAAATACCATGACTCCTCAACCAAGGAAATCTCAGAAAGGCAACAAGGAGAATAGTGTAGTAAAGAGGCAATGATATGGAGGTGAGTAAATGGTTGTTGATGATCAGGATGGACCATCTATGTAGAGAGGTATGATTATTTTTTAATTATACCCTTATACAAGTTATCTTCAATACTAGTTCATCATATTATTTCATTTCTTTTTATGTTTTTTTTTCTATTTTTAATGTTGTAAATGATTCCTTCTATTTTAAAACTATAAAATTCTCTTGGTGAAAGAAATTGACGAGCCATTGTGTGTATAACATGTGCTATAACTGTTGATGGAGATGAGCTAAAATGGGACTTATCTGTGTTGGAAATGGATGTCTATGATGTAATCCTAGGTATGGATTGGTTGAAAATGGTCAAGGCTCGCATCAACTATTATAGCAGCAAATATTGTTTCATGATTGAGGATGACATCGAGCATCCCTTTAGAGGAGGGAAGATGGTAAAGAAAGGTGCAATGATAATTTCAGAATCAAGGGTAGGAAAGATCTATTACCAGTTGGTAGTGTTTTCTTTGGAATCCATGAATGAGATTTAGGTTTTCATTTTTCTAGTAGTTGGGATCAATTTCTATATGTTTTTCTCATGAACATCGCAAGGTTACCACCACTAAGGGAAGTGGAGTTTACAATTGTTCTTCTTCGAGGGACCAGTCCTATTTCCCTTCCATGTTATAGGATGAATCCAATATAGTTAAGGGAATTGAAATTGAAATTTAAGGATCTAGAAGGCAAGGGATTCATTCAGCCATGTATGTATCTGTGGGAAACACCGGTATTTTCATGAGAAATGAATATTGAACTCTTCAGCTGTGTATTGATTATCGTAATCTTAACAAAGTTACTGAAAATAACATGTACCCACTTCCACTCATTGATGATCTGTTTGATCAATTAAGTTGATCTTAGTGGTTATCAAAGAGTTACTTGCAATCAGGATATCACCAATTGTGAGTTCAAAAGGAAGATAATCCAAAGCCATCTTTCAGAAGAAGATATGGACACTATGAATATTTTTTCACGACTTTAGTTCTGACAAATTCACCAATGGACTTCATGGCTTTGATGAATTGAATATTTCAACGATATCTGGATTGTTTTTTGTTTTGTTTTTGGATGACATCTTGGGGTATTCAATGATAAGGGCTGACCATGGGGAACACTTGTATATAGTGTTACAAATTATGAGATATCACCATTTGAATTCCAAATTATCAAAGTGTGATTTTTGGATACTAGAAGTATGTTTTCATGGAAATTTCATTTTTCATAAAATATTTTTGGTTGATCTAGAAATGAAAGAAGCTATAATATTGTGGGAAACACTAATTAATGCCTTTGAGATAGAATTTTTCTTGGTCTAGTTGGTTACTAATGATGCTTTGTGCGTAATTTCGTACAACTAGCTTCACCAATTCCAGCTATGAAAAATTAAAATGATCCATTCCAATGGAAATAAGAATTCCAAATGCCTTTCTAGGAACTAAAAAATCATCTTAAATCAACACCATTCTTCATTTTTCCATAATCAGGATAGGGGTACGTTGTGTATTGGGATTCTTCAAGATCAGGGTTGTGTTGTGTCTAATGTAAGGTGACCATCTGGTTTCTTATAGTTCAAGGTAGTTGATGGTGAATGAGAATAATTATCCAACACACAATTTGGATTTAGCTTTAGTTGTTTGTGCCTTGAATATGTGGCATCATTATCACATTGGTTAGAAATTTACTTTCTTCACAGATCAAAAAAGATTGAATCCAATCTTTTGACAATGATATTTGAATCTGAGGAAAAGAAGATGGATGGATAGTCTCCATATGTATGAATGTGACTTAATGTATACACAAGGAAATGTGAATTTAGTGGAAGATGCATTGAGTAGAAATTCATATTCTCATTTGGGGAAAGACGATTCAGTAGAATCAGAATTGATGTCGAACCTAGTTGACATGCTTGTGTAAAATAATGACTGAGGTGATGTTACAGTTTTCTTTTCATCTATTCTTATTACTTATTTGGTAAATATGGTTAAAGAGGCATAAACATTTGATGCAAAATGGCTTGTTATGACTTCAGAACATAGTGGTGGGTAGACCATTGAGGGATGGAAACTTGATGGAACATTAGTTCTGTGTTATAGAGATCGGATGGTTGTACCTATGACTTTTAAAGAAAAAATCATTCATTATTACCACCATTCAAGATGTTATTAACATCCCGGCCCACAGAACAGGTTTAAGGCATTGAAGTCAACATTTTGGTTGGTATGCATGAAAAAAAGTGGTCGAGTTCATTTCTAAGTGCTTAACTTGTCAGCAAGAAAATGTGTAGCATCAAAGACGTGCATGTATGCTGCAGTCTTTACCTATCCATATGTAGAAATGGGAGTAGATAGAAATGGGTTTTGTTAAAGGTCTCTTAAGAACATTCCATAAACATTATGACATATGGGTGATAGTGGATCGACTTAGCAATCATCCCATTTCATCCTATTCGTGAATCTCATATGGTGGAGGATCAATTGAAAATCTATATCCCAGATTTGGTAAAGAGATATGGCATACTAGTTTCAATCATCTCATATAGAGATATGAGTTTCACATCTCATTTATTTAATTCCTTAAAAAAACTTTTGTAACACCCCAAGCTTCCACAATACGTTTCCCCTTGATTAATTCAGTAGCTCGCGTTTTACGCAACAGGATGTTTTAACACACCACGACCAATCAAACTATGCATTATGAATAGTAATACCCACTTTTTGGAATTTTATCAATTTTATTTTTCTAAATGGAATTCCTTTTTTCTTTTAAAATATCAAAATTAGCTTAGGGAGATTTTTTGGTATTTTTCTAAAAACAGTCAATTTTTGATGAATAATGGAAAAACATTGCATATTTGTTTAAAAAATTTTTTTTTAAATAATTATTTATTTTATTTTTATTCATTTTAGGGAAAAATATATACATAATATCTATATATGTTCAATTTAATTCATTGCAGTCATTTTTTAATAAGTTTACATATGTAAAATTTTATCGAACTTGTTACCGTCTTTTACCTACCTTCTAGGAGCATTTGAAAATTTGCATAAAACATAATTTTACAACTTCTGTGAGTTGAATTCAAAAAATAAGAGAGTCATAGTTGACATCATTATGAAAAATTTTGTTCAATAAGATGAAAATATTTTTTGGCGAATAGTAACTTTTTACTTTTATTTACCACGGTTAAATGTAAATATTGTAATTAAGGATAAAAATGATATTATAATTACCGTAAAAAATGTACTAATTATGTTGGATAAGATTAATTCAACCAAAAACAAACATAGGAATAAAATATAATCCCCTTTGGTCCACTTGGATTAGATTAATACATTTATTATTATTTTATTTAAAGAAGAGTTAAAAGTGATAAATTCAAAGATTAAAAACTAAACCATTTTTATTATAGGGTTATGCATAAGATAAATTCATCTATAAATATTAATTATAAAGATAAAAAGCTTTATAAATTAATGGTATTTTATTTATAAGTTTTAGACATTAAATAATAAAATTTATTTATGACACAATGATGATGGAGTAATTACCTTATTATTGAATGATTAAAATAATTGATATTATAAATATTCAAATAAATGTAAATTAAGATTTATGATGAATTAAACTAATTTTCTAGGTTAATATGACATATAATGGTTGATTAAATAAATTTTATTCGAGGTGATAAAGTTTTTATGACTTTCAAAAAAATCAAATACTAAATATTGTCAAAATCGACATAATTTAGTTTTTTAAATAAATACTATACTGTTAATTGATATAATATTCATAAAACCCTAACGTTCAACTAAAGAACCTAGATAATATTATATATATTAATAATTAACCACTTGGGGTTCTATTGGATTGTTATATAAGGTTTATTAACCATATAATATAAAAATACCAAGAGACATGGTAAATGTTGAAGTATTTAACTAAAAGTTATATCTAAAATATAAGGTTCATATGGTGACAAAAAACTACATAAAACAAATTTTTTGATTTTTTTGACCCTTGCTTACCTTATACTCGAAATAAATCATTTCGTATCAATTAGAAATTGAAAATGATTTTATTATAAAATAATATTTCAAGTTTTTCCAAAAGTGACCCTCACCTATCTTATAAAAAGGTACTTCCCCTTCTCGTAATTTAACATCTCTAAATCCATTTGGCCCATCCAAAATATGAACAAATATCCTCCCAACTTCTGTCATATCAATTTAGGGTTCTTAATTTGACCATAAATCCAACCTATGGAACCCTTTTGATCAAATCAAAAGGAAACACCCGAAGAAGAGGTAATAATTTCACCACCATCCTTCATGTTCTTTTCTTCTTCCACTTTCTCTTTCATTGTTGTTTACATACAAAAATAATAAATAAATTACCTTATACATACATTTATGTTTTTATAAATATGGTAAAACAATATTCTTTATTCTATCCATTCTATAAATGAAAATGTCACCATACGTGCATACATACAGCTTACCATCTCTACGTCGTGGTGTAGTTTGTTATTAAAACACTTCATTATTAGGATGGGAATAATAATTATTATAACTGATGTAAATAAAAAATATAACCTATTAATGATTATTTATATATGATATACCATCCAATTACACATGATTTCACCATCAATATAAGGATATCGTCGCTTGTGCGTACGTATGGATTACCGTCTCCACGAACGCGATGAGATTTGCTACCCAGAATAATAATTCAAGAATAATTTTCATTTTATGATTAAAAATAATGTTTATAAACATAATATAATTTTTTTATATTAATCAAATAAATCCTATCCATAACAAAAAATACTTAATTAACCAATCATATAAAGGGATGCGGATCAGTTAACACCTGAAACAATGATAAAACTAAAATATTATTAACAAAGCAATATTAGAAGATCATAAATGACATCATATTTATGTATATTATTCATTTACTATTTAATGACAATAATTTAACTATTATACTCGAGGTTAACATAACCTCGACTAATTAAAAGTACAATTTATGTATTAATTCTACAATCTCTTCATTATTCGAGGTTGTTAATACGTATGTATCTACTGGGTCCTCTTTATCACACACATCCATGTTTTCTTAAAAATGTATTTCAAAACATTTTTACTATTTTTTTAGACTATGGGTTAAATTCATTTATACCCTTATTTGATCTTATATGTTTTTAAAGGAATGTGTCCATCATTTTCCAAACAAGGTACTTCATGACCTTTTTGAAAAAAATTAAGTTAAGAATGTCTTTTTTTTACATATAAGGTGGGTGCGGTAATTTGACATCCTTATAACATCATCAAAGCTTCCCATACAAGATTATAATAATATTTTCAAAATAATTGTTTTCTTTTATAATTACATTACTTTTAAATGATTTCAAAATAGAATGATATATTTATCTAAAAAATTATTGATTTCATCTATGTCAAAAACTTGGATGGATTTTAAAATTGATTGAAGTGGAATTATTATGATTCAAATCGTACATAATATATTGAAGGTTTTGAGATATATTTGACTATGGATGTGTAATTTTTATACCATTCACAGTTTATGGATAAAGTATTGAGATTTCATATGCTAGTTTTAATATAAATGTTTATGTTATGTTTAAATCGTTTCATATGAGGAATGCTTTGGACTTATTAAGTGATGGGTGGAGCCCACTATAGATTCTTGATGCATCAGTAGGTCTCATTAGGCAAACTAGTGTCTTAGCACAAGTACTGGATCAAATCATATTTATAGTCTTAGAGAAAGCCCCTTACTATGTGGTTATGAAGTATGACATTATGCATTCCTTCATTATGATATTGGCTATTGATATTTCATGTGATTATTTGGAACGTATAATATCCATGTGAATAAATAAATATAATTATTTGATTTATACTTGACATATTATTCAAGAGTTTTTGTTTAAAATTCTTGTGATTTAGTCTTATACTTTGCCTTATATGTTTATGTTTATTTATGAACGTTTCTGCTATATTGTTATCCTTACTGAGAATCTGAGCTCAATCCTTTCTATATTTTATATTTCCTAGGATAAGAAGAATTATATTATTATTAGACTATAGGTATAGTCTAAGGTATATTAATGTACTCAATGGAGAAAATGTTGTTGTTGTTTTTCATTTTATAATTCAATGTAAAACAAATGAATGTATCTAGTACTTACAAGGCTACTAAACATGTTGGTCTTTAGGGATTTGATCCCTTGTGATTATACTAATTTTATTTAATAATGCATAGACTCTAGGTAACTGGGGTCAGGGACTCATAGTTGGTACCCGTGGAAGTTTAGTACAACCCATGAAAACTAGATTTAGATAAACTCTAATTAGAGAACATTACCTTTATATAGAATTTGCAGATTGGTATAGAAGAATTTTCTAGAATTTAGGTAATGCTGAGATTTTGTGTATTTTCCAAGAAATACAACCCTCTCTGGATATGATCAGGTAGAGGCGGCTCTGGCACAGATGTACCTAGGAGTAAAAATTCTGATAAGGAGTTTTGGGCTAGACCCGAGGTACACTGGTACATGACAATGGGCCTTGCTGCACTCTTGGATGGGACACTCTTAGGGGATATGATTAGGAAAATTCACATTCTCATTAAAAACCATTATGAAGGATTTATGAGCATATACCTCCTCAGAGAAAACATTTTTATTATTATGGGTTATATCCATAAACTGTTCAATTTATGTCAACTGTTTTACATGCTTGGAATTACGTATTTCGATTCATAAACTAATCTAGTGTATGCCATTTTTTTAGAAATGGAACATAGAGATAGGAATGGAAACTTTATCATAGCACGTAATACATGTAGGTATTTCCCTCCTACTCAAGATAATTATAGTGGAGCTGGTGATGCAACTGGTGCTGATCACCTTATCACCATACTGGGACAAATCACCCAAGTTATGAATAATAACCATACCCGTATAGATCAACTTGATCCACAATGCAGAGGATCAATGTTAATCCTCCTCATGAGGAAACAACCACCAACATTAAATGGGAGTACACATCCATTGGTAGCTAAGTAATGGATAACTTCCTTGGAGATAATATTTCATTCTTTGGGGAGTAGCGAAAGAGAAAAAGTTTTCATGGTAATTTATCACCTCACGGGAGATGCGGATCAATGGTGGCCATTAATCTAAAACACAAATGAAGATGTAGAAGTATCAAACATGGAATGGAGAGAGTATAAATATATTTTCCTAGAAAAATAATTTTCTCGTGACCATCGACCGAATATAGAAATAAAATTTCTGAGTCTGAGGAAAAATGAGGATAATAATGTCACAAAGTGTGATGCGAACATTACATGTTTATCAAGTCATGTAAAAGATTATATACAAAACTAGAGGAGTAAGATTGATCAATTCATTGATCAGTTAAAACCATTTCTCTGTTGAACATTAGTCTCACAATCCTTCTCATCATACGAAGATATTGTCTCATTGCTATCAAGAAAGAAAATGAATTCTAAATGTATAACAATGTTAAAGAAAATAAAAAGACTAAGTGATCTATTGAACACTCTAGAAATCGAAATAAGGGGAATAAGGGAAATGTTGAATATCCAACCTGTAGAAAATGTGGGAAGAAATACTCTGGTACTTGCCTGAAGGGAATGGTAATCTGTAACAAGTGCCGTGAGAAAGGCCACTAAGCTCATGATTTCAATGGAAAGAAAGAGGATGTCAGTGTTGAATGCTAAAATTGTATCAAAAAGGGGAATTATATAAATTAATGTCCTAATCACCAAGGAAACATACCTCAGAAAAGGCCAAGGGAGAAAGGACAGGCTTATGTGATGCCTACTGCTATAGTTGAAGCTCTGAAAGAAGAGGTGGCAGGTAATTTAATGGTTTCCTCAAGTTTATCCATTGATTTATTTGTTTCTAGGTCATCACATTGTTTTATATCTTCCTAGTTTGCTAATAAAATTAGATATTTTAAATTTGACTTAACAAGAGAGTTTTCAGTCAAAACTCGTAAGCAAAGTATCCTTGAAAAAAAAATTAATTAGTTCTCATTTGGGAATATAAATGTTCTTCATATGTTGATATCATTTTCATAACCATGATTTAATTTGATATAATCCTCGGAATGGATTTGCTTTCGGACTATGATGCGAAAATTTATTTTAAGAAGAAGGAAGTTACAATTTTTTATTATAATAAGGATTACCTTATCTTAAGAGCAGAAATGACACCACCTGATTCTTATCTATATCCACTGCCTATAGCTCTAATAATTTCAATTATTAGGGATGAAGAGAATGAAATAAAAATGGGTGTGGAAAGGAACGTTAAAATAGAGGACATACCTATTGTGTATGAATTTGTTGAGGTGTTTCCAGAGGATTTACCTGTACATCCACAAGAACGAGAAATTGAGTTTTCCATTGGTTTACTTGATGGTTCAAGGTATATATTGGAGAAAACTAATAGAATGTCTTTCACGACCTGTCCGAGTGGGGAACGCGCTGTGACTCCCCAAGCCCGCCTCCAATAGGCCAGAGGATGGTGACTAGCACCAAGTAGGCATATCACTAAAATGGGATGCATTGCCTAAGTACCTGTACACATGAACACATCTCCAAGACCACAAATGATGAAAAGTAAAAAACTAATGAACAAAACCATTCATACAACTAAACCCCAACCAGCAGAGTACGACGAAAGGTAGAGTACTAAAAATAAACTGGGCTATAATACAAGCCCACCAAAAGCAAACAAACAAGAGTATGAAAACTGCAAAGTCCAACCTGTATACACAAATGGAACTGGGACTGCTTCTCGTAGCCGTAGGATCACCTCATCCTGTAGGGAACTTAGAAAGATCGGTCATGTCCTGGTCCACCCTGGACTCTTTCAAAAGGTTGTTCGTCTGCACAAGACACCATACGTACGAGCAAAGCCCGTGCAAGGGTGAGTATAACAATACTAAGTAGAGGACACCGAAAACCACAAAGCAGTACACAAAGTAATGGTACAGTTAGTTATGCACGATATATGTCTACAGAACATATAGAACAAACCAGATATACTCAAAACCCGGACCATAGTCTAGGGACAAGTCACACAACCGCATACCCCCGTTAGGGGATCTGTTTGAAGATTCCGTGATGCACTTGTTACAGGAGAACACACTCCACGAGACTTATAGCTAAGATTATGTCTGTCCGAGAAGTTCTATTCATTGGGAACCATCACGAGAGGTAGCTACACTCATTACGGGTGACACACTCCTAAGTGGGAAGCTTAATTTTGATATAAAGCACTCATTTCGGGAGACACACTCTTGAGTGGGAAAGACCATGATACACAGATGAGGATCACTAATACAGCCATGGAGGATACCACGACTCATCTGAATTCACCAGTTAGCTGATACAATAGCTAGGTAGAGGATCAATGCCCAGTAGAGTTGGTCATGTCGATTACTGACTCTACCTAGGGTCAGAAATGGTTAGAGGATCTCGCTCCGGGCTTCTCAGAGGGATGTCGACTCTATCATAGAATGTTCAACTAAAGGGATAATACTCCTATAGAAGGAACTGATATCTGACCTTCAAGGGAACGAGAAGAAGGGGCACTAACCCAAATTAAAGATGTCCAGTATGCGGTGAACAAGAGGACCATGATGATTTCCAAAAAGTACACTGCGTGTAGAAAATATACATGTTGTGTCATCGGACCCTGGTTACTGCCCATGTACAACGGTCTGTGTCCTAGGATGGTCGTGTGGGAACAACGTAGTACACGCCCTATAGTACAATGTGCATACCTTGTCCGAGTGACTGGGGTAGGCCCCTTGTACGCTGGCCATGTGCCCGTACATGGTCATCCACCCGTGTACTCCAACCTGGTAATCGGCACATGGGGTGATCCGCCCTACTAGCCTCACCTGGACATGTGATGGAGTACACAGTTGTGTACTCCATCCCATGTCTGGGTAACCCCTGGGTACATGACGAGTCTTGCGTAGCCGCTCCTGTAATGTTGTACACGCTGTGTCTCCTGAAGCTATGTAGATCATCCCATGCCCGTGTATTTCTCAAAATAGATGTCGAGCTTCGGGGAAAGTCCAACACGCCGTGTGACCAGGGTCACACGCCGTGTGATTCCTCTCTGACCGCTGAAACCCTAGCCACTTCCAGCACTACATGGAGTATTCTTCGGAAGTACACGCCGTGTGTTCTGGAAATATCCAGAAATGGCGCTCCTCGCCAGCGTGCCTCTCGGTTGCTTCGATCATTGATACAGTCATCTGATTGTCACAAAACATTATAGTTTTGGTCGTCTCGACACCACGAAGCTGCTTCCGGTGTTTTCGGACCTCCGATCATCTCCAAAAACATGATTTTATTCTCCAGCGTGAAGAACGCTCGAAGAACGCCCTTTACTGATCTGGACCGATTCATCATCCGCCATCATCGTTGAACCTCTACAAGACCGTTGCGGTGTCGAATCATTGATTTGAGATCGTTTCGTTGCAGAACGGATGCGCAAAGATCTGTTTTTTATCACCCCGTGAAGAACGCGAATAACGCCCAGGAAAAAAAGGGGGAGGAAATCCAACAAACAAATTGAGGAACAAACCTCCGCCATCGTTCATCACGGCGTTGATCTACTCACATTAATAGGCTTAAACGAAGTAGAAATCAACATCAATAAATAACATGGATTAATTCCCCATAATCATCCCAAGAGAAAAATCCATCTCGCAAGAACGTACGAATCTGTGGATCAACTTGTTCATGGTTGACCCACGTTCGTCATTTTAGATCAAGAATGGGGAAACCGGAAAAATAAATAACAACCACTAACTTTAGTAAATATCGATCATTGAAGAAGGTTTCGTGCTGCCATCGTCATCGAGATCCTTCAACTTTGTTGGTGCAGTGATTCACAGCCTCGATCCGTCGTCGTATTTCATCGAGAAATTTCTTCAATGCCCCGCGGATTCTGCAGACGTTCCTCTCAATCGTCACCAACGATCAACAATTTCTTAAACTATTAAATAGGGAAACAAGTTGGCGTTTAATTACACGGCAGAATTAATGACACCAACTTGCCTTTTTTGAGGCATTATGACACGTCATTAAATTTAGGAAACAGACGTCTCGTTGCTGCGCTGTAGCAGATGTTTCCATAAAAACAAAATAAACATTTAGCAATTTATTATATTTTTATTTTCATAAAAATGTCCAAAAATTAATTTTTTCCCTTAACCCACACTGGTCGAGGTTAGGCTCATTCGTAGGAAAGGTTATCATCCCGGACGCAACCGTGCCCTCAGATTTTTAATCTGGGCATCCGTTTGGAAATTTCCACAACCGTGCACAAGTTCCAACTCATTAAAAAAAAGTTCAAACCACCATTCCGGGCTCACCGGACCTCGGAATGATGTGCTGCCTTCGTGCCCGGTCTCATAATATTTCCATATAATATTTAAAAATAATACATAGAAATCTGAGACATTACATTCTCCCCACCTTGGGGCTTTACATCACCGAAAAACCAAAACAAAGACTACTCAAAAAGATGAGGGTACTGGTCACGGATCTGAGCCTCCCGCTCCCATGTGCTCTCTTGAAGATTCACCTGCTTCCACTGGACACACACCAAGGGAATCGATCGCCCACGAAGTATCCTCTCATGATGATACTCGATCTCCACTAGGTACTCAGTGAAGGTCACTCCATCCTCGACGTCCAGCTCACCCCAGTCGATGACGTGCGACGGATCGTACACGTACCTCCTCAGTTGCGACATGTGGAAGACATCATGTACCCGATGCAACTGTGGCGGTAGAGCTAGGTGGTATGCCACCTCGCCAACTCTTCAAAGTATCTGTAAGGGTCCAATGAACCTCATAGATAGCTTGTCTCCTTGGCCAAATCTCTATAACCCACGTCGAGGTGAGACACGAAGAAAGATGTCATCTACCTCTTCGAACTCTAGAGGCCTCCATCGTCGGTCCGCATAGTACTTCTGCAGGCTCTTTGCAGCCTTCATCCGTTCTCAAATGATCTGCACCTTCTTTGTGGTAGCTCGCACTCACTCTAGACCCATGAGTGCTGACTCTCTGGGGTCGGTCTAGAAAAGCTGTGACCGGCAGGGTGTCTCGTACAAGGACACGAATGGTGCCATACTAATGGTGGAGTGGTAGCTGTTGTTCTACGAAAACTCCCCCAGTGGTAGATGTTCCTCCCAAATGCGACCAAATCCCAAGATAAAGGCTCGCAACATATCCTCCAGAACCTGAATGGTCCTCTCTGTCTGACCATCAGTATTGTGATGAAACATTGTGCATAAGCGTAGCTGAGTCCCAATAGCTTTCTGAAATCCTTTCCACAACTGGTGCGGGAAGAGGGCATCTCAATCCTAGACAATAGTTGAAGGAAATCCATGAAGCCGAACTATCTCTTGCGCGTAGAGGCATTCGAAGCTCTCTACAGAACTCTGCTCCCTGATAGCTAGGAAGTGGGTCGACTTGGTGAGTCGGTCAATGATCACCCAGATGGAATCATGCCCCTTGGACATCTGTGGTAAGCCTGTCATGAAGTCCATTAATATCCCATCCCACTTCCCCTCTTGATCTTCCAGGGGTGAGCTAATCCAACTGGAACCTGTTGCTCAGCCTTCACCTGCTGGCATGTGAGGCATCGAGAAATGAAATCTGCTACTTGCTTCTTCATGCCTAACTACCAAAACTGTCATCGAAGATCTTGGTACATCTTCGCCACAACAAGATGTACCGCCAAAGGGGATGTATGAAAATCTTTCAGGACCTCCTACTTCAACGCCACTTGTACAACAGTGCATCCTCTGAAAATACGTATGTGCTCCACTCCTTGTGAATATCCATCAGGAGCACGTCCTATGGATAACTGAGCACGTAATGCCACACAATCGACATTTCCATGTTGTGCCTCCCTAACTCACTATAAGAGTGGATGGGTGACAACAATCGAATGTAGGTAAGTGGTATCCTCTCCATCCATGAAGGATAACTGTAATGTGGCTAACTATTGTGTCTCCTTACTCAACAGTTGTGAGTTCGACCTTTTGATAAGAGAATCATCCACCTTGGTCCCCTTTCCAGGAGTATAGATGGTTTCGAAATCATAGTCCTGGAGGAACTCTAGCCATCTTATCTTCCACAGATTCAGATCTATTTGCGAAAAGATGTACATGAGGCTCTTGTGGTTAGAGTAGATGATAAACCGCTCGCCCATAAGGTAGTGTCACCACATCTTTAATGCAAAGACTACTACTGCGAACTCGAGATCATGGGTCTCATAGTTCTGCTCATGTGGCCTATTCTAGCGCGAACCATAAGAAATCACTACATGCTGCTGCATCAGGACATAGCCAAGCCCAGTCCCAAATGCATCGCAGAAAACTATGTACCCGACACCCTCCTCTGGTAATCTCAAGACTGGGGTTCTCGTAAAACTCTGCCTCAACTACTCAAAAAGATTTCTGGAACTTCTTTGTCCACATGAAGGGTTTCCCATCCCTAGTCAAGGCCGTCATCAGTGCTGATATCTAGGAGAAATCAGGAATGAATCTCTGGTAATATCCTGCCAACCCAAGGAAGCTCCACAGCTCCGTCGCGCTTCGAGGTGGCTCCCATGCTAACATAGCCTCCACCTTGGCTGGATCTACAGCTACTCCCTCGGCTGAGATGACATGTCCCAGAAAGGGGACCTCCTGAATCCAGAACATGCACTTCGAGAGTTTCCCATAATGCTGGTGCTCCCGGAGTACGTCTAGAACCATTCGCAGGTGTCTCGCGTGCTCCTCCTCTGACACAGATTACACGAGGATGTCGTTGATGAAGACGACAATGAACCGGTCCATGTATGGATGGAAGATCCATTTCATCGGAAACATGAACAATGTGGGGGCGTTCGTCACACCAAAAGCCATCACTAAGTACTCATAGTGACCGTAGAAGCATCTAAAAGACATCTTCAGTATATCCTCATCCCGCAATCGTAGCTGGTGATAGCCTGATCGAAAGTCAACCTTCGAGAACCACTATTCCCCTCTTATCTGATCGAAGAGGTCATCGATTCTTAGCAGTGGTCACTTGTTCTTCACCATCACCTGGTTCAGGCGCCGGAAATCCACACACAACCTCAAACTTCAGTCTGCCTTCTTGAAAAACAAGACTGGGGCCGCCCAAGGTGAGATACTGGGTCTTACGAAACCCTTTCTCTGCAAATCCTCCAACTGCAGCCTCTGCTCGTGAATCTCTATGGGAGCCATCCGATATGCCGATGAGGAAATTGGGGTCGTCCTGGGATGTAAGTTGATGCAGAATTCAATTTCCCGGCATGATGTAATACTGGAACTTCTTCAGGAAAGACGTCCTCATACCCCGCCACCACTACTGGGAACTGAGATCTCACAACATCTACTGCTCTGAGGGTAAGGCTAGCCAACTCATGAGTGATCAGCTTCACTCTCCTATGCATGATCACATTTGAGCTGTCTGGGTTTCCTTTTCTCTGACAAAGTAAAACCTCTTTCCATCACGGAGGACACACCACACTCTTCACCTAAAATAGGCAATCTGGGTATGGACCGAAGATAACCAATCCATACCGAGAATGACGTTGTAAGTCCTCGACGCTACCACCAAGAGGTTCCAACAAAAACTCTCGCCTCCAAGGGTAAGATCATGTTGTCTGCAAAGGTGTGTGATCGTCGAGTCTCCTCCCGTAGGCGTCTATAAGCGTAAGGATCGAGTCAACGGTTCTATCAGAATCTCGAGATTTTTTACAAGACATGTGGCTATAAGGGAATGACTAGAACCTGTGTCTATGAGTATGAAAACTAAGGTAGAAAAGACATAGATCGTACCTCGAATCATTTCTGGAGCCCCTAGGTCGTATGCCTCGACCGCATACAGTTGTCCCCACCCCTGTCCCCTAGCTCCCTGAGCCTGGTTCGGACCTCCTGGGGGTGGTGGTGGAAGTAAGTCGAAGCGTCTTCCACCACCCGCAGCTCTCCCTGCTCCTATGCCACGTCCGCCGCCTGGCGGGTCTGCCTACTCTTTTCTCCACCTCTACCTCGGTGGTCCATCCACCGCTTCCCTGTCAGCAGCTTGATGGATCGGGAAATCCCTAGAGAGATGTCCCCAATCATCGCAAGTGTAGAATTTCTTCTCCCTAGGCTGACTGGATCCAGCCAGAGAGCCCTACACTGTCATTCCCCTATCATGGGTCCTCCTTCGACGTCTCTCACATCCTGATCCCTGCGTCTGACGCCGGCTCCCTGCCGTAGAGGTCTCTGCACCTGTCTGCCTGCTGGTGACTGTCGGTGGCTGTCTATGCTCCGCCAAGAATCTATCTACCACCAAAGCTCGATCGAGCACTCCATCATAAGTCGATATGCATAGAGGCACAAAACTAGCTCGGATGTCTCTTCGTAAACCCCGTTAAAAGGTCTGAGTTATGAAGTACTGATCCTTGACCATATCCATCGAGTACCTGGCGAGGTTAGTGAACCTCGATGAATATTTAGCCACATTCGTACTTCCCTGATGAAGCTGAAGAAGCTCCGGGATGGGTACATCTCTCAGCGTAACCAGAGAAAACTCCTCCTTGAAGATTCTCTCAAACTATGTCCATGAAAGGGTCTCTTCATTGTGAGTCTGTGTAGTCAGACTCCACCATCATCCCACTGAACCCTGAAGAAGGCTCGCTACTATGATCACCATCTGGTCTGCTAGTGTCCTCACTAGAAAAAAAAAAGTGGTCAGCGCCTCAATCCAGTCCTCATCAGCCTAAGGTTCGGGCTCTACTCGGAACCTGAGGGGTCTCTGTCTCTGGAACTCATGGAGCGCGATAATCCTGCACTCCTCACTAGTCGGTACTCCAGGTACCACTCGATGCTCCACTGGTGGTGGCATTGCAGGTGCACCACCCGGTGGTAATGCCTGGGGAACTGGTCCCGGTATCGAAGCCTCATCACTGAGGGGGTCATCCCCATGATCGTGCTGCTGAATTCTAGCAAGTATGAATCATGGAAGCATCTTGTAAGGAAAAAAAATGTACCATGGTCAAAGAGTATATCTGGATAGCTGACACAAAGGACATGGAAAACACAAACCATTATTATATGATGCATGTACCTTTTATTTCCCCACATCCAGTGTTTTCATGTACCGAGTCGAAAAGTAGGTTATCAGAGTCCTTGTGTATGGATACATCGGCCGCCGCACCAACACTGGAATCTCTGGCCTGAAAGCCGAACCTGAAACACTTAACACTATTGCCCCAAACCAACTCACAGACTATTGGTCCTAAGGTAGAACCGACCTCCTCTGATACCACTCTTTCACGATCTGTCCGAGTGGGGCCCGCGCCGTGACTCCCCAAGCCCGCCCCCAATAGGCCAGGGGCTAGTGACTAGCACCGAGTAGGCATATAACTAACATGGGAGGAATTTCCTAAGTACCTGTACCCACACACACACACACATCTCCAAGCCCACCAATGCTGAAATATAAAACACTACAGAATAATAGCATGCATACAAATAAACCCCAACCAACAGAGTATGACGAAAGGTAGAGTACTAAAAATAAACTGGTTCGGAATACAAGCCCACCAAAAACAAACAAACAAGAGTCTGAAAACTGAAAAGTCCAACCTATAAAAAAATGTACATGGACTCCTAATCGTATCCGTAGGATCTCCTCGGCCTATAGGGAACTCAGAATGCGCGGTCCTATTCTGGTCTGCCCTGGACTCTGTCAAAAGGATACTCGTCTGCACAAGACACTACACGTGAGGGCAAAGACCGTGCATGGGTGAGTATAACAATACTCAATAAAGGACCCCGAAAACTACAAAGTAGTACAGAATGTAAAGGTACATTCATAAATGCACAATATATGTATATAGAACATATAGAAAAAATCATATATACTCAAAACCCAGACCGTAGTCTAGGGACAAGTCACAAAACCACCTACCCCCATTAGGGGTTCTGTTCGAAGATTCCGTGATGCACTCGTTCTGGGAGAACACAATTCACGAGTCTTATAGATCTGATGTCGTTCGTCCGAGAAGTGTTGTTCATCGGGAACCATCACAAGAGGTAGCTACACTCATTATGGGAGACACACTCATAGGTGGGAAGGTTTATTTAGATATAAAGCACTCATTACGGGAGACACACTCCTAAGTGGGAAAGATCGCGATACACAGATGAGGATCACTACTAGGGCCATGGTGGATACCAAGACTCATCTGGATTCACCAGTGAGGTGATACACAAGCTCGGTAGAGGATCAATGCCTGGTAGAGTTGGTCACATCGATGCCTGACTCTACCTAGGGTTAGTAATGGATAGAAGATATCACTCCGGGCCTCTCAGAGGGATGCCGACTCTATCACAGAATGTCCGGCTGAATGGATCATACTTCTATAGAAGGAAAGGATTCCTGAACTTTAGGGGAATGAGAAGAAGGGGGACTAACCGAAACGTAAGATTTCCAGGATACGGTGAACATGAGGACCATGCTGTTTTCCAAAAAGTACACGTGGTGTAGAAAATATACACGCCGTGTTGTTTGACACCGGGTACTGGCTGTGTACAACGGCCTATGTCTTAGGATGGTCATGTGGGAAAAACATAGTACATGGCGGGTAGTAAAATGTACACGTCGTGTCCGAGTGACTGGGTTTGGCCCCGTGTACACTGGCCATGTCCCATTACATGGTCATCAACCCGTGTACTCCAACCCGTGTAATCGGCACATGGGGTGACCCACACTACTGGCCTCACCTAGCCGTGTGATGGAGTACTTGGTTGTTTACTCCATCCCATGTCCATGTACCCCCTGGGTACACGCCGTGTCCCGCGTAGCCGCTCCTGTCATGTTGTACACGCTGTGTCGCCTGAAGCCGTGTAGATCATCTCGTGCCCCTATATTTCCCAAAATACATGCCGAGCTTCGAGGAAAGTCCAACACGCCATGTGACCAGGGTCACATTCTGTGTTATTCCTCTATGACCCATGAAACCTTAGCCGCCTCCATCACTACACGGCGTGTTCTTCAGAAGTACACACTGTGAGTTCTGGAAATTTCCAGAAACGGCGCTCCTCGTCGGCGCACCTCCCGTGCTACTCCGATCGTCGATCCATCTGTCCGATCGCCACGAAACCTTCAGTTTTTGGTCATCCTGACTCCACAAAGCCGCTTCTGGTGTTTTTGGGCCTCATATCGGCTCCCAAAACATGATTTGATTCTCCAGCGCGAAAAATTCTTGAAGAACACCCTTTACCGATTCGGTCCTATTCATCGTCTTCCATCGTCGTCGCACCTCTACACGGTCGTTGCGGTGTCGAATCTTCGATTTGAGATCATTGCGTAAAAGAACAGATGTGCAACGATCGGTTTTTTGTTACCCCGCGAAGAACGTGAAGAGCACATGGGAAAAGGAATGGGGGGGGATACAACAAACAAATTGAGGAATGAACCTCCGCCGTCATTCGTCACGGCGTTGATCTGCTCCCATTAATAGGCTTAAACAGAGAAGAAATAAACATCAATAAATAACATTGATTAATTCCCCATAATCATCCCAATAGATAAATCCCTCCCGTAAGAACATACGAATCTGCGGATCAACTTGTTCGTGGTTGACCCGCGTTCGTCGTTTTAGATCAAGAACGGGGAAAGAGGAAAATTAAATAACCACCCATAACTTTAGTAAGGATCGATCGTTGACGAAGGTGTCACGTTGACGTCTTCGTCGAGATCTTTCTACGTCGTTGGTGCAGCGATTCACAACCTCTATCCGTTGTCATTTTTCACTAAGAAATTTCTCCAAAGCCCCGAGGATTCTGTAGAGGTTCCTCTCAATAGTTTCCAACGATCTACAATTGCTTAACCCATTAAAGAGGGAAAAAAATTGGAATTTAATTATGCGGAAGAATTAATGACACCAACTTGCCATTTTTTGAGACATTATGACACGTTATTAAATTTAGGAAATAGACGTCTTGTCGCTGCGCTGCAGTAGATGTTTCCATAAAAAAATATAAACATTTAGTATTTTATTTTATTTTTATTTTCTTAAAAACATCCTAAAATTAACTTTTTCCCTCGACCTACACTGGTCGAGGTTAGGCTCATTCATAGGTAAAGTCATCGTCCTGGACGCAACGGTGCCCTCGGATTTTTAATCCAGGCATCCGTTTGGAAACATCCACAACCACACACAAGTGACAACTCAATAAAAAACAGTTCAAACCACCATTCTGGGCTTGCCAGACCTCAGAATGATGTGCCGCTTTCACGCCTAGTCTCATAATATTTCCATATAATATTTAAAAATAATACACAGAAATCTGAGACACTACAATGTCCAATATAAAATTAGTGGAACTAAAGAATCAAAAAGAGGAATTGAGTACTATGGGATTTATTCGCACTAGTGTTTCTCAATGGGGAGCCTCTATCTTTTTTGTTAAGAAGAAAGATGGATCTATGAGGTTGTTCATTGGCTGTAGGGAGATCAATGCAATAAAAATAAAGAAAAAGTATCCCCTACCTCGCATGGCTGATTTATTCGACCAACTTCATGGAGCTCAATATTTTTCATAGATTGACCATTGATCTGGATATCATCATTTATGTGTGAAGAAGGAAGACATTCCGAAAATAGCATTTCGAACCAGGTACGGGCATTATGAGTTTACAGTATTGTCTTTTGGATTGACTAATGCACCCTTTGTCTTCATGGATCTAATGAATAGTGTTTTCAAAGAATATATTGATGACTTTTTTGTGGTATTTATTGATGATATCCTGTTATACTCAAAAGCTATGAATATCATGAAAATCACTTGCGTGATATTCTGAAAACCCTTAGAGGAAATGATTTTAATGGGAATTTTAGAAAGTGTGAATTCTCACCTCAAGAGATTTCTTTTCTTCTCCATATTACCTCTATAGATTGAATCTCTGTTGCACCTTCAAAGATCAAGGCAATCCAATACGGGCCTACACCGATGAGTATAAATGATGTATGAAGTTTAATTGGTTTAGTAGGTTATTATCACTATTTCGTCCAGAATTTTTCCCTGTTGGCTAACCCATTCACCAAGCTCACATGTAAAGGCATAATATTTGTTTGGACAAAAGAGTTTAAAGAATATTTTGAAGAACTGAATAGAAGTTTAGTCAATTCCCTTAGCTTTACTCAATCATCAGGGAATAATGTGTTTGTTATTTATAGTGATTCTTCCAAGAAAGGACTTGGTTGTATCCTTATACAGAATGATAGAGTTTTTTCCTATGCATAATGACAGCAAAAAATTCATGAGAAAAAATCTTCCACTCGTGATATTTTGTTTGAAGGTATAATATTTTCTCTGAAAATATGGAGACACTATCTCTATGGTGAAAAATGTGAGATTAATACTAATCACAAGAGTTTGAAGTATATTTTATCACAGAAAGAACTGAAATTGGGGCAAAGATGATGGCTTGAACTACTCATGGATTATTATTTCACTACACACTACCACTCATGGAAGGAAAATACGGTGGAAGATGCTTTGAGTAGAAAGGATCATGGAGTTTTGTACAAGATGAGAGTTTAAAGGGATCCTATTTTCATAGATCTAGTAAAGATGGATATGGGAATAACCATATAAGGTGAAACATCAATACTTTTTCAAATGGTCACCAAACCATCTTCATTAGAAAGGATAAAATTTTCTTAGACTGATGATGTGGAGTTTCAAAAGAATATTAAAGCTGGAAATGATGGGAGATTGAGTGAATTCATATATGAAGATGAAATTTTGAAATTTGTGAAGATACATTGTGTTACCACAATACCTAATCTAAAAAAGGAATTTTTGGATGATGCTCATAGCTCCAATTTCTCAATACACCCCAAGAGCACCAAGATGTATAGAGATTTGAAGG
Source organism: Viscum album (assembly GCA_963277665.1). Lineage (NCBI taxonomy): Eukaryota > Viridiplantae > Streptophyta > Magnoliopsida > Santalales > Viscaceae > Viscum > Viscum album. The sequence goes on along the minus strand of OY728141.1, from coordinate 1,046,115,830 downwards.
AAATTTTTTTTGTGTGACAACATGAAGAGGGTGATTGTTGATTTTGCGTCAGGATGTATGGTTTGTCAACAAGTGAAAACTACAAGGAATCATCTAGGAGGAGTCATGCAACCACGTCCCATACCTAAGTGGAAATGGGATAATATTATGATAGACCTTGTCATGGGGCTACCAAATACTCCTAGAAGGAATGATGCAATATGGGTCATTATTGATCGTCTTACCAAGTCACCGCATTTTCTTGTTATAAGAAAAGATTTACCACTTGAATATATGGAAAGACTATATATTAATGACGTTGTAAGACTCCATGGTGTGCCCCTATCGATTGTTTCTGATCACGACCCCCATTTTACATCATGATTTTGTAAAAGGCTTTAGAAGAATAAGGATACTGAACTTCATTTGAGCACTGACCACCACCCTCAAACCTATGGACATTCAGAACAGACTATTCAAACCTTAGAATACATGTTGAGATCCTTCTCATTTGACTTTCTAGTTATGTGGGATCAGTATTTACCTCTGGTATAATTTTTCTATTACAATATATTCCATTCAAATATTCAGATGGAAACATATGAAGCATTGTATAGAAATAGATGTTGCACACCAACTTGTTGGGATGATGTTGGTGATAGAAAATTTGTTGGCCTAGAACGTGTTGAGGAAGCAATGGAAAAGGTGAAGATTATACAAACCCACATCAATGAAACCCAAATTAGGAAAAAGATCAATGCCAAAAACCGAAAGTAGGATTTTGAATTTCAAGTAAAAGACCATGTTTTCTTAGAGGTATCTCCATGGAAGGGTGTTATGCATTTCGATAAGAAGGGTAAATTGCATCCCATGTACATTGGACCTTTCAAAATTCTAGAATATATTGGAGTTGAAGCTGATCATTTAACCATGCCTCCAAGTCTCTCTAAAGTTCATGATGTGTTCCATATATCACTGTTGAGAAAATACTTGCATGAACCAACGCATGTACTCACCAATGATGAATTAGAACTGGAACCCGGTGTATCTTATTGTGAAAATCCTATCATAATTTTTTATACTAGAGAACAACTGTTGAGAAATAGGACGACTCTTCTTGTGAATGTTCTATGGAGAAATCTTAAGATGGAAGAGGCAACTTTGGAACCCGATGAACATGTGATGAAGAACCACCTAAATCTTTTTATGCAGTAATATTCTAGAATTTTCAAGGAAAAAATTATTTTGAGGAGGGGATAATGTAACTCTCTAAGCTTCTATGATATGTTTTCCTTTGAATAATGTAGTAGCTTGTGTTGTATGCAACATGGCATTTTAACAAACCATGACCAATCATATAAGCCATTATGAATAGTAATACCCACTTTTTATAATTTTATTGATTTTATTTTACAAAATGGATTTCAATTTTGGATTTTGAATATCAAAATTAGCTAAGGGTGAAATTTTTTTATTTTTCTGAAAACATTCCACTTTTTATGAATAGTGAAAAACAATGAGTTATTATTTAGAACTGCCTTTTTATTTAAATAATTAGTTATTTTATTTAATCTATTATTGGTCAAAATAGATACATAATACCTTTATATGTTCAACATAATTCATTGGAGTCATTTTATAATAAGTTTAGATATATAAAATTTTATCGAACTTTTTACCGTCTTTTACCCACCTTCTAGGAGCATTTACAAATTTGAATAAAATGTAATTTTTACACTTCTATGAGTTAAATTTAAAAACTCTATAATACACAGTGGAAATAAGTAAGTAAAATTTGGTTTAATAAGATGAAAATAATTTTTGGTGTATAGTAACTTTTTTACTTTCATTTACTATGATAAAAAGTAAATTGGGTAATTAATGGTAAAAAGGATATTATAATTACCCTAAAACATGTCCTAATTCTATTAGATAAATGTTATTAGGCCAAAATAACCTTAGGAATAAAATATTAACCCATTTGGTCCACTTGTATTTGATTAAGATATTAAGTATTATTTTATTTAGAGAAGAGTTAAAAGTGTTAAATTCAATGTTCAATAACTAAACCAATTTTAATATCGGGTTATAAATTAGTTAAATTTGAATATAAATATTAATTAGATATCTAAAAATATTTCCTACATAATGGTTTCTTATTTATAAATTTTAGTAATTAAATAATTAATTTTATTTATGACCCAATGATGATGTAGAAATTACATTATTAAAGAAAGATTGAAATAAGTGATATTATTAATATTCTAATAAATGTAAATTTACACTCCTGATGATTTAAACTTATTTTCTAGGTTAAAATGAAATATGGTGGCTGATTAAATAAATTTTATTCTAAGTGATAATGTTTTTATGACTTTCAAAAAAATCAAATACTAAATAGTGCCCAAATTGACATAATTGACTTTTTAAATAAAATACTATACTATTAATTGATATAATATTCCTAAAAATCAAAGGGTCAGCCAAAGGACATAGATAAAGTTATATATATTTATAATTAACAACTTCTGGTTAGGATGGCTTGTTAGAGTATGTTTATTAACCATATAATATAAAAATATGAAGAGACATGGTAAAGGTCAAACTATTTAACTAAGAGTTAAATCTAAAAGATAAGGTTAATAGGGTGACCTAAACCTGTCTAAAACCAACCGAATGAAATTTTTTCTACATATACCCACCATATACTCTAAATAAATCAATTATGATCCATTAGAAACCGAAAATTATTTTATTATAAAATAATATTTCAAGCTTTTCCTAAAGTGACCCTCACCTCTCTTATAAAAGGATACTTCCTCTTCTCTTAATTTCACACCTCCAAAGCCATTTGGCTCCACCAACCCTAGACAAAATAACCTCCAAACTTCCCTCACATAAACCTATAGTTCTCGATTTTATTAGAAATCTATCCTAAGGATTCCTTTTGATCAACACAAAAGGAATCACCCGAGGAAGTGGTAATAATTTCATCACCCTCTTTCATGTTTTTTTCTTCTTCCAATTCTTCTATCGTTGTTGTTTCCATACCCAAATAATAAATCCAGTACCTTAAACATACTATGATGTTATTATAAATATGTTAGAACCATATTCGTTATTATATCCATCCTATAAATCACAAAGTCACCATATGTGTGTACGTACGGCTTACCGTCTTCATCTCGTGGTGTAGTTTGTTATTCATAGACTTCATTATTTGGATGGGTATAAAAATGAGTATAACTAATTTAAATAAAATATATAACATGTTAATGACTCTGTATATATGTTATACCATTTAATTACCTATGACTTCACCATCAATATAATGATATTGTCGCTCATGCGTACGTACGGATTATCGTCTCAATGAAGGCGATTAGATTAATTCCTCATCATAATCATTCAAGAATAATTTTCATTTTATGATTTAAAATAATTTTTCTGAACATAATATCATTCTGTATATGAATCAATTATATTCTATCCATAAAAAACATGGCTTATGTAACCAAGCATATAAAGGAAAACAAATTAGTTAACACCCGGAACGATGATAATACTGAAATATTACTTACAATGAAATATTAGAAGATAATATATTATATCATATTTATGTATATGATACTTTTACATTTTAATAAAAATAGTATAAATATTATACAGGAGTTTAACGTACCCTCAACCAAGGATAAATAAAAGGTAAGGATTAATTCCACAATCTCTTCATTGTCTGAGGTTGTTAATACGTACGCATCTACTGGGATCTCTTTATCACCCACATCCATGTTATCTTATTAAAATGTATTTCAAAACATTTTTACAAATAACTAGACTATGGGTTAAAGTCATTTATACCCTTATTTTACATTATATATGTTGAAATTAATCTTTCCATCATTTTCCAAACAAGGTACTTTATGACCCTTTCGACAAAATTAAGGTAAGAATGTCTTTTTTTATCTTATATGTCGGGTGTGACTATTTTCCAACGTTATAACATCAGTGAGGCTTCCAATAAAAATCTTATAAGAATATTTTTTAAAATAAATGTTTTCTTTTATAATTAAATGACTTCTAAATTATTTCAAAATAGAAATATATGTTTCTCCCAATAAGTTTTGATTTCATCTATGTCAACATCCTTTGATGGATTTTAAACTTGTTTAAATTTGAGTTATTATGATACAAATATTCTATAATGTATTGATGGTTTTGTGATATATTTGACTGTGTATGTGTTATTTTTATACCATTCATGGTTTATGGATAATGTATTGACATTTTGTATGCTAGTTTTAATGCAGATGTTTATGTTATGTTTAAACCATTTGATATGAAGAATGCATTGGACATAGTAAGTGACGGGTGGAGCCTGATATAGCTCGTTGATGCAATGGTAGGTCTCATGAGACAAACTAGTGTCTTGGCATAAGGACTTGAAAAAATATTATTGGTATTCTTGGCACGTGGCCTTGACTATGTGGTTATGAAGTCTGGCATTATGCATTCCATAATTATGAAATTGGCTACTGATATTGCATGTGATTATTATACTAGTAGAATATCAATGTGACCAATTTAATGGAATAATTTGATTTATATTGGCCATAATATGCATGATTTTATGTTTAAAATATTTTTTAGTGTTATACATTTACTTAAATTTTTATGCTTATTTATGAAAGTTTCTACAATACTATTATCTTGACTGAGCATTTGAGCTCACCCCTTTCTATGTTTTATTTTTTATAGTATGTGAAGAAGTATATTATGACTAACCGATAGGGATAGTCTAAGGGACATGAATTTAGTCAGTGGAGATAATTTTTTTTATGTTTTTTATTTTTTAATGTTATGTAAAACATAAGAATGTATCTAGTACTTCCAAGGATACTAAACTCATCGGTATTTTGGGATTTGATCCCTTTTGATCATGAAAATGTTGTCTAATAATGCACTAACTCTGGGTAATTTGGGTTGGGTCATTACAAAGCCCTAGGGACTTAGTTGAGAATGAGCACAACATATCATCCTCAGAAAGACTACCAGTCTGAGCAGATGATACAAACTTTTGAAGACATGTTGCAGACTTGTGTAATTGATTTTGGTGGATAATGGGATGAGAACTTACCCTTAGTAGAGTTATCATGTAATAATAGCTACCAGGCCCTGATATATATGTCTATGATAGAAGCATTGTATGTGTGTCCTTGTTTTTCTCCACTATACATGGGGAAAATAGGTGCAACATCACTAGTTGGGCCAATCTTTGACTAGGAAACAACAACAAAGATTCATTTAATTACGAAGAGGATGGAGATAACTAATAGTCATCATAAATATTAAGGATATCATTATCAAATGTCATTATAATTTTCCGTGAGTGATCATATATTCTTGAGGATCTCACTAGGACTTATACATTGTCGTTTTCAAGAAAAAGCAAATGTTAAATCCAAGATAAATTGGTGTTTTTGAAATTATGGAATGGGTTAGAGAGGTGGAATATCAATTTTCCTTACCAACATGGTTCAGTTTAGTGCATATGTCTTCCATGTATCTCAGTTGAAAAATTATCATCCCGATTCAGACCATGTTATTAGATGGGATCATGTTGACTTATAGTCGAATGATTTGTCGAACCATAGCCCAGTACAGATTGTGGATAGGCAAGAGAAATAATTCTATCAGAAAAGAATCATTCTGGTGTGGGTTTTATGGTATCATATTCATATTTTGGATGATACTTGGGAATGAGAAAAGGAAATGAAAGAAAAGTTATCAAAAATCATTCAGAAAAGCAATAGTTTTCTACTTTCTTGGGACATAATGATTGATGGTGGGGAGAATGTAGTACCCCTGGTTTCTGGTATGTAACCAATTTTTGGTGTTTTTATGGATACTATGTATTGGAATAAATGTGGGGTGAGTTTGGTGATCTTTAAATATGTTTTTGGGGAAGAAGTAGGAGCACACGAGCTGCAAATGGTTTATCTAAATAGTGTAGTCATCCTATTAGAAACCGTGCATAATTGAAGGTTTGAGGTAGAGAGCTTTGACATGCTATGCACATGGATAGGGAGACCATGTGAGGATACTAGGTGAGGGTCTTCCTAGTAATTTTCTAATTCATGGTTAGTGCAGAATTTTTCTAATCTTGAAAACTAATCGTGAATATGGTTTAAGTGAGATCATAAAAAAGTGGATCTCACACATTTTTTCCTCTAAGTGGATATTTTGTTCTCAAAAAATCCATAACTCATTATTTCACTTCCTTGAAGGTAGAATAACCTCTAACAAGATATTTTGAGTCAATCCAAAGGCTTTTGTTGGTGTTTCAAACCTAGATTCTCGATCTAAGTGATCATTCTTCATCGTTCTTGATCAGTTTCTTTGATCTACATAGAACTACTCATCCCCTCTTCCTAGATTATTAGATCTACAACTATTACGGGTAGAAATATGAGTGAGGATTACAAATAAGTTAATATTTTTTCTTTATCTTTCTAGTTGAAGATATCTATGTAGGTTCCTTGAAGTATTGACCCTGTTTTATTAAGTGTTCTTCATCCCTGTCAAATTTTGTCAAAACCATTGTGGAAGGGGGCTTCTCTCTCGAATCCACTTAATAGAACTGATGGAAATTATTTAAAATTTATTTCTCTAGGATGAATTGATCATGAATTGTGTAGTTATGAATTTTTGGAAACCTTTTTGGTAATGGTTTGGTAAATTGTAGAAATCAGGAAATTGGCTGTTTTGAATAAAATGCTTTTGTTCTTCATTTTAATATATAGACTTTAAAATGCGGATTTTCTAGAATTAAGGCACATGTATTTGTGTATATGTTTTAAATAAAAATGTGATGTTTTATTAAAATGAAATGTTTGTTTTGAAATTGGTTTATTCTTTATTTTTCAATAGAAGAACAGTTTTATTGAAATTGTTATTTGTAATGGTTTTTGGCATACATTGGGTTTTTTCTCAGTTCATGTTGGAAGTGCCCCTGAATAAGGGACATGTACTTTTTGGGTATATGGGCCATCAACCAAGATTGGGGGAATGGGTCATTATGACACATGGTAATTGGACACGATACCACTCATGAGTATCATATTGTCGAACGAAGCATCCATGTGTGTGTATGTTTTGAACTACAGAATGATTATGCCAAAATGATGATAAGAATTGGTTATTAAGCCATGATTTGTTATTTTATAGAAAATAACTTTCTGAAAATTGGTTCATGTATTTTTTTTCATTTGGTTATAATTTTTTTTTAATTATATAAACTATTTTACATAATGTGCTAAGCATTCTATACGAGTGGTGTGTGTAGGTATGGCATTGGAAAAACCTCTTGAGTTATATACGCCCCCCAAATTTGGATCTTTGATGATTTTCAGATGCTACCTTCTGAGACATGGGTGAAAAAGGTAATTTATCACACCTATTTAGAACCATGTCATAATAATTTGGACTTTATGGTGATATTGGAGCCTAGAGCTTATGGAGTATGTCATTTTGTTGTCATCTTGGAGATTATTTATTGTCTTTCCACTGTATACTTTGATATTGGTTTGTCTTCCACTGTAGCATATCATGGTTGGTTGTTTTAAAGATAATGATTTAAAATTTCATATTTTATTTCATACATCATGTAGTGAGTTGTTTCTGTGGGGTTTTTGGGATTTATTTTATACATTAATGGGTAAATCTTCCCCCACTTCCTTTAAAACCCTTCAACATTTATTGTCATCCCTTAGCATCTTGGCGATGCCAATTATGGCCCAGTAATGACTCCTTGTACTCTAAATACAATGAGAATGAGAGGGTAATTACAATTATTAAGTGGGTGACAAGGAGTTTATTTGAATATATCCTTGTAATAGTGTAATTAGATTTTGAAATAAGTAAAAGAACTGCCCTTGATATATCTTTTCTTTTGAAATTATGGATCGTGTTGGGAAGGTTTCTTACCTATTGGAACTTTAATCGAATATATATAAAGATCATGGTGTGTTCCATGTATATATCTTGATAATGTACATAACTAATCCTTCACATATACTGAACTCATAATTCATACCACTAGATAATGATCTTTCTTATGAAGAACAACTGATAGAGATTCTGGATCATAGAGAAAAGGTTTTGCGAAATAAGATTAGTCACATGGTTAATGTGTTTTGGTGTAAAAAAATTTGAGGAAGCTACATGGGAACATTTGGACATGATGAGGGATATATATCCTCCAACAATTATTATCTAAGTGAAAATTTTAAAGGGATAAATTCAGTTTATGGTTATAGAATGTAACACCCTAATGTTTTATGGAATATTTTCATAAAATTATTTTTATTATTCAATAGCTTGTATTGTACACACTATTGAGTTTAACCAAACCAAAAGACACCCTTAGTGTAAAATTTTCATTTTAACCTATCAATTAGGTTAGTGGGAATAAATATAACTATCTTATGAAAATGTATGGTGAAGTCATTCGCTATCAATTATTTATGAAATATATAAATCAAATATATATTTGTGTTTTTGTATTAATAATGTGAGTGAATTAATATTAATAAAATAAATTAACATAATATACAAGTTATATAATTTATAAAATATTTTACATATTCATACAATAGATATTTTTCTCATAGGGTATGAATAAACCCTATTTGAGGTATAAAAACCTATATTTTTTAAAAGGGTTATTTTCTGCCTTTTTATGGTGAATCCCTTTTAAATAAATATTTTAAGACATTAATATTTTCAATATTAAACATAAACCTTTTATTTTGTATAATGATATAAAAATTTTCTTTGGATTAATATTTGATACTTTTCTAATAACTTTCACGTTTTGACGAATAATAAAAATACAATGACTTTTAATTGAAAAAAATCATTTTTCATATAAATAATATATATCCTAAAATTATATTATTGAATGGTTTTGAAGTATAGATATAATATATTTTTATCATTCAATATAATTTATTTCATTATAATAAATATTTCTTGGATTTTATATGTAAAAACATATCAATATTTTTTAATGTTTGAACATCAAAAACATGTTCGCTCTTTCAGACAATGGGATTAATTTTAAATTAATTACTGAAACTTATGTGTTTTTGAATTTTTAAAAATTGATTCAATATTTTAAAAAAGTTGGTAAAAATAATTTAAATATGTTTATTTTATTTCTGGGCATTATGAGTAGAATTTTTGGTAAATTTTTGTAATACAGTAAAAGGGTAAATCAGGTAATTAAGGGTAAAAATACTATTATAAAATTATCCCAACACTTATCTTAATACCATTGGATTATTTTCATTCAACCTAAATCATCTTTTAGTCTAAATGGTGTTCTTTGTAAGTCACATGGATTAGATTAGGACATTTAACTTTCTCTATTTAAAAAAATAACTTCGTCTTACTCAAATTTTAATAATTATATCATTTTTAAAAATAGTTTATAAAAAAGATAAATTATATTATAAACACAAAATTTAAATATATTATGTTATTATATATCATTGAAATTTATTTTTAATTTTTAGGAAATAAATAATTACCATAATGACATATACGTTGATGATGTAAAAAATAATTAATTGATGAGAAATCAATAAAAAAATTGTTATTAAAATGGTAATAACCACCGAAGACCCATACACTTGACAAAATCTTATTAGTCCAGTATATATAGACCATAACCATATAAGGGTAGATTTAATGACCATTGAAAGCCTTATAGAAGAGTTTGTGACTCAAATATTATTTTATTCAAAGTAATGTTAAAGTTGACACATTCATAATTTAATAATTAGAACATTTTTAATGTCATATTTTCCAGAAGATAGATTTGATTAAAAATATTATTCTAAATTTTATAGATTTAAATTCATCATAGTATTTTAGTTTTATTTTTTATTCTATATATAAATGTTCTAAATAATTTCATAAAATTGATGTAGTTAATATTTTATTAATAGAGATAAAAATAAAGGTTATTAAAAATAATAAAAAATTAATAATTTTGTATAATAATTTTGTATAATTAATTTTATTGAAAATATTTACCTCAATGGAATATAGTAATTTTTTTTAAAGTTAACTTGTTATCTTAATATTTTTAAAAATCAAAGAATTGAATATTGTCTAAATTGACACTATTGATTTTTTATTTAAATAATTCTTTATTAAATTATATAAAAATCATAAAACATTCGTTAAAAATATATAATAATTATTATATGGTATAAAATATTATAATTGATTAATTTATGGTATTAATTACATAAAATATGTAATGATCAAACCCTTTTAATGTTGAAATATTAGTTACCGTTGTTAAAAATTAAATAGAATAACTAAGTGTTAATTAAAATGAAAAGGTCTAAAGTGATATAAAAAGTTGTCTAAATACTATTGAATGATGATATTAAAACCTTATTTCATCTCATATTTGAAATTGGGAAATTTTGGAGGTTATTTATGGGTTTTAATTTTAGTATAAATCAATATCTTCAGAGATCGTAAAAGTGCCCCTCGCCTCCATTATAAAAGGGCACCTACTCCCTCACCTACTCACTTCACATCGAGACATCATGCTCAGAAATACCCTAAAATTAACCATTATAAACATAAATTCTATCATTATACAGGTTATGTTCTTCTTCAATGACAACCTCTAGTGCTCTATGAGGATATTTAGAGGAAGCACGTTAAAGAACAGGTAATATCTGTTACCAATTCAATCAAACTTCTTTCTTATTCTACTTCCTCTTCATGCGTTTCTTCATTATAAAGTAATAAATCATGTATCACTTATATAATAAACTAGTATTATGATTATTTAACTATAATATTCCACTTTATATCCATCCTATGAAAAATTAAATCATCACGCGAGCGTACTTACGAGTTAGCATCTCCACGTCGTGGTTTATTCTATTTTTCACCACCACCTTACATCGATGTGTTTAATTGTGTAAAACATAATTATATAATATTATTATAGCATGATATGGATTATTAAATAGTAAACACCATTCAATTCAATAACATTCAACAAATATGGTAGTGATATCATTTCTCGTGTGTATGTACGACCTACCTTCTACACGAATGATGTAATTCATTCTATATGTTCATCCTTAAAAATGATTATATAAAATTATAGAGTGATTAAATATCATATAAATATATATATTGTTAATAATATGATCATATAACATATCATAAAAATTAATATGATTTTGAAATAAGTCAATTATGTTATTAATATAATTATATTGGAGGTTCGGGTACATACAAATGAAATAGGACATATGGTAAGTGATAATTTTACAATCACATTATTATCCTTGATTGTTTATGAATAAGTATTTACATGGGTATATTTATCTACCACATAAATGTTTCTTAAATATTTAATATTATTTCAATCTTTAAATTTTTTTTAAATTTAATTTTACCCATTGGTGATTTTTTATTAAACAGTATGAGAGGAATCTTTTGTCATTATTTTATATGAGGTCATTTTTTGACTGTTTCAGAATATGTATGAGGAGAATGTTTTTTTAACTAATACCTAATAATCATATTTTTACATTTTCATAACACCTTATTTCCATGAATCTTCTTCTATATGATTTAAAGATTATTTTCAAATAAATTTTTCTATTTTATAATTTCTCATAATTTTTTAAAAAGAAACAATTTTTGAATAAGAAAGGATATTTTACTCAAAAATTAATTTCATTTATTATATAAAAATTATTTCCCATTTAATGTTTAATTATTTAATAGGGTTATATTTCAAGTATAATATCCTTATTGATCATAATATTTTCTTATGGTTTTCATGGAATGATATTTATGAAATCCATTTGTTTTACATAGATTATGTTATGATGTAATGATGTTTAAGAAACTCATTTCATTCCTTAGGTTATGCTACAATGAATGATTTATTTTTTGTGGAAAAGGAATGAATGATTTCATTATGATATGGGTGGGACCTATACCTCATTCCAATGAATTAGTTAAATATTTATATATTAGGAGATATACAAGGATGGAAAGGGAAATGATCTCAGATCAGTAATATAGGCTGGAATGAAGAGTGAAATCTATTCAGTAATGGTCTTTGTCCACTACGATGGTCTTGGTAGTGAGCCTTGATTAATATTAAATGATTTTCTAGGCTTATGTTTATTCCGTAGAAAATTATGTCCAGTTTTCTTAATTTTGGGATTATATTTATTCATTCTTATGAAATGTTATGATATATCTCATGGCATGATATCACAATAATTCATATATAGGATAATATTCTCAAATGTTATGCTCTTATGTATTATGACTATATTAAGATTGATATCTCCCATTTTTACCCTTATTCAGTATTTGAGCTCACGCTTCCATATGTTTCTTTTCCACAGGTCATGAAACAGGGTATTATGTAATATTTTTTAAAAAGTGATTTAGTTATGATGAAATAAGTGGGAGACATTGAAGATGCATTAGGAACTAGTTGTTTATGTTTCCCAGTTTCAAAATACACTATACTAATATTTTCCTATCATGTATTTGTTATATTTTGTAATGAATATTCTTCGATTGTTATTTAATATCAATCTACATAAGATATGGGTTATTATCTTACCTTTCCTTTGTTAATAACATTTCATTATTTTCATTGTTTAAGGTATTAATTAACTTGTTTTATCAAGTTTGTTTTTTTAAAAGTTACATTTATTGTGCATAATATATAGATCCAGAATATAAAAATTCATAATGATGTGATAAATATCATATTTATGCATCATATTCATTTTTATAACCATTCATGAATGTTTGACATGGAAAATTAACTGCATCTCTTAGTGCAAATGGAAGGTCATACGTACATGTGATACATCATATATGTCCTATAATGGGTGAAACGATAATAAATTGGATGATATATTAATTTTAAATATTAAACTTCATTTCATATTATCACTTATATTCATTAAATTTATCCATATTACCTTCCAGGAAAATAGTATGTGAATAAAATCAAATCTCTTCGTGAGGTAGTCTTCCTCAACACACATGAGCGATGTTAACATATATTAAAAAAATGAAATGTAAGAAGTTTTATGTTATATTATAATTACATAAGTATAAAAATATCATAAATTTTATATAAATACATTAAATCCATCATTATATTAAACAATGATATGTGTTGATGGGAAATGAGTTACTTTATTTCGCGACACAGTTGTTTACCATACACACAATCAAATATTTCATTTCCCAATTGATGGAAGAGAATATGGATTTACGTTAATAAATTTAAAAAATAATATAATAGTATATTTTATATTTTAGTTCTATTATATTTTAAATTTTATGACATAATTAATGTTTTTAAAATAAGAAAGGTAAATAAACATTGTCATTAGGATGGTTACATTTTCAAAGAGAAACATCTTTTGTATAACCTCTCAAGTATTTTTAGATTTCCTTTAAGGGAGACCAAAACAAGTAATGTATGTATAAGGATGTTGGGGAGAAATTTTGGCCATTTGTGGTTAATAAAAATGGCATGAGAGGTGTTAATAAGTGAGGGGAGGGAGTTCCCTTTTAAAATTGAGGAGTGGAAATCTTATAAATACCCAAAACTTCTCAATAATGGGAAGTCACCCGCAACCAATGTACGTAAGAAAATGATAATTAAAACATTTTTTTTATTTTATGGTATATAAAATCCTCCACTAACCAAAAAACACATTAAAAAACATTTCTTCACTTCTATGTTTCCCTACAAATACAATTTTATTTTTCACCACAGTAACTTGAAACTTTTTATTTACCTATGAAATTAATGATTAATATAAGAATAATATGATAATTAGTATATAATTTGGACTCAATTATTATAAATATAAAATATATTTTATCAAATATTATTATTATATGTGTTAATGATTACTTTTAAAACAGACGCATGTGACACACAAAACATCATTTTATCCTTAACAATGGTAATTAACTTTTAATGTCTTTACCTATCGTAATATCCAATATAAATTTTTTTATTATTATATAATATTATGTCTTATGATAAAAATATTAAACTCATTTTAGTAAATTAAATTCACATTAGTGGAATAATTTAATTTTAAAATATACCTACAATTCCTATTGATTTTTTTTCATGAAATGTATTTTTCAAGCATAAGATGTTCCTTTATTTATTACATGACTATAAATAATTATTAGATCTATTTAAATTCATATAGTTATATATATAATATATAAATTTAATTTAAATATTTTCTAATCAATAGTATTATTAATTAATAAAATGCAAGAACATTATTCATTTTAAAATACTTTTCAAGAAAATGAGTTTTTATTCCTAAAAATTAATTTATAACAAAATTGGGCACAAATATTATTAAATTGTAATAAATGATTTTAAATATAAGTAAATAATAATTTTTTTACTTTGAAATAAAATTATAATAATAATGGGTCTACAAATTTGTTTAATTATATATAAATAATTAACAAAATTTGAAAAATGGATATTTTTCACTATTCACAAAAAAATCAACAATTTTATAAAAATATAAATATTTCACCCAAACAAGTTATTTATATGCAGATTGTGAAAATATATTTCATTTCATCAAATTTATTTTCTAAAAATTGAAATTTTTAATTATATTATTTTCTCACAAAACACTATAAAAACCATTTTTTAGAAAAATATATTTTTTGAAAGATATTTTTACATTACTAAAAAATGATTGATTAATGTTAATAAATTTTTATTTATTATCCCATTTATATATATTTCATAATTTATTTAAACATATACATAGATATAAATCAAATTACTTGGTGATAATAATCATATTTATATAATATATTTCATAGGTTGTTTAACCTCGATTTTTCATGTAAAATACACTATTATACATATTGTTATTATTTTAAATGCTTTGGGTTTTTTTCATCATAATTAGTAAAATATATTAAATTTATTTCAACTAATTTGAAACCTCTATGAGTTAGACATCAAGTATGGTGGGATGTTAAATTCTGATATCTTCTGTAGATATTAAAGGTGTCCAATTAGAAATTTGATATAATGGGAATTTTAATTTCAATATCATACATTTTTCATCACTATCAGAGGAAAAAAAATAATAAATGTGTGAAAACGCTTGATTTAATTTTTTAGAGAGTATAGAAATCCATATAGATCGAATGGAGGAGAGTAAACACCCAAGAAAGAACATACACTAGAATAATCAAAGTTTCAATGTTTAATAGTTAGGAACATGAAGTTATGAACTAGAGTGAGGTCTCAAGTTTTATGATTTTATAAAATAAGTGAAACTTTTTATATATTA
Organism: Viscum album; assembly: GCA_963277665.1. Lineage (NCBI taxonomy): Eukaryota > Viridiplantae > Streptophyta > Magnoliopsida > Santalales > Viscaceae > Viscum > Viscum album. The sequence continues at coordinate 1,046,100,411 of OY728141.1, read as the reverse complement.
TTTTAGAAGAATCCTCAGAACCAATGTTCATGAAGGTGTAATTTAATCCTGAAACATCATATTTTTTAAGAATATTGAAAAGGGTAAAACATCATGTTTAATAATATATTTGAAGATGAGAATAAATTAGTTGGAAGTTGATAAAGATAATGAAATTCTATAAGATAACCCCCAACCCAACATTATCAAGGAGGAATATCACTCTAAAAAATAAATATCACATTATACTAAGGGATAAAATGAACAAGATAATGAACTCATAACTACAGTGTATAACAAAATACAAATGTGGATTGATGAATAGGTTGTGTAACCAACCTAAGAAGTGAAGATAAAGTATAATTATGTGTATAACCAACTATAGATGATGATTTTGGAGATTATTTGATGACTGAGAGTATACTGAATGATTGATTAATGTGGAATAAAACTAATTTTTCAATGAGGCTTTGTAATCCTAATGATCATATTAGTAAATAATCCATGTTCAGGAATATATCATAAATGGAAGGGAGTATAATTTTATACATAATCTTTTAAAAACCCTTTGGAATTCTTTTCCATAAATTATTCCCATTGAATAATGGAAGAGTTAGTAACAAATAATTTCTAAGAGATCTGTACGTCTTAACTAATAACAGTGGTTTGATCAACATAATAGAAGGAATTTTATAATTTTTAATTAATTGGTAATAGTTGGAAAAACTAAATTCACCCCACCCCCTTTGGGTGAATTCAAGATCCTCTAGAATCTCAGAAAGAAAATGAGTTTCATAAAAAATTGAAATTGATTCACATAAAATGTATTCAAGACAATGATCGACTAATACCAAATTCATAAATTACTATGAAATATAATTAAATAAAATAATTTATAATGTGATTCAAGAATCATTACCTGATATGAGAAAGATATTTATGTACTAAAATTTAATCTAAACATAAAAAGTTTTTTAATAATCATTTTTAGCAATGTCATAAAAGATGTTGTGGATCGCATTTAAAATCTATTTTGAGAAAATAAAAAAAGTCAGTTGAAAAAAAATCTTTTATAAAAACATGAAAACATGATCTTACTAAATACATAATGTTTATAAAAATTAATGTGGAGTGGGAGATATAAAATTTTAATTTTAATGGATGGAAAACCTTTTTAATATTATAAAATATCACTCTATGAAACTCTCATCATGAAAATAGGCAACAATATAACCATTTGAAATATGAAAAAGTAAAATAAAACTATCAAATGAGTAAAGTGATATTTATATTTCAAAATTATAATTTATCACATTTTTAGGAATTATGAATATGGAAATGGAGGGAAAAATCGTTAATGGAGATAATATATTTTATTAATAAATTGCACAACTATAAGAATGAAATTCATCAAGAAAGAGTCCTTTAGGGGAAAACTTCATTTTACCATGATATAAAATTGAGAATAACTTATAAAATTTGAAATGTAGTTATTTATCAATCATAGATATATAATTAACATTAAATAGTATTAAAACACCATGAAAAGAAATCTGATTTTTCCAAATCACTTATAGATATAATGTCTCATGTACCAAGATACATTTAAAAATAGGTTTTATATGGTAAAAAATTAAAACAATAGAAGAAAAGGATAAGATTACAAACAATTAAATAAAAAAATTTATTTTCCAAACATATATGAATTTAGTTCAATAAGAACAATCATAACTCATTGAAAAAAATTTGTCAAAATAAACCTTACGTCATTATTTACAATTGAATTGAACACCCATGAAAGGTCTAACATGAGAGGAATTTTAAAAGTCCATTGAGTGAAAAAAAGATTATAAAATTTATTCCATTTCTAATATATAAAAAATAATATGATATAACTGGTGAATTTGATTCATATCTTAATGATGACAAATTTAGATGCAAAAAAAATATATTAATGGTAATGTATGAACCTAAAATGGAAATCATAAAAATGAAATTAAAATATCATGAAATGAAATTTATTAATTTTACCTTACGGTTATATGTTTTCTAATACCCCATTAAAAAATAAATTATCTTGTGAAATAGTAAACTTATCTCATGGAATTGAAAATAGAGGCAAATAACCATTTCCTAGTGTCCTGGTTAATTTTGTATAAATGATGAATATCATGAGTAATGAATTTCATTCTATTAAAAATATTACAAATAATATTTTTCATCATTATTCAATTTTTACTATCAATTTACAGTTATATTTTATTTATTAATTAAATAGTTATCACATTTAGCTAATACATGATGTGGTTCAGTCGATTTATTTTGAACATCATCAGTATACTGATTATGGTTAAATATGATATAAAATAGCTTTATAATCCCTAATTTATTAGATTTCTTTATTTCATTATAAAATTATAAATAAATATATGTAATTATAAAAATTTTACCAAATTGGACTCTGGTTATTGAGGTGCCACAAAATATTCCTTTAAGGTGGTTATGTTTATAGTTACTATTTATTTTTGATGTCCATAATATAATATGGAATATTATATATAAAATTTATTAATAGATTCATAAATATAATTATTATATATTAATTTATTTTTTATTTTAGTTATGCATGGAGGATATAAAAAATAAAAGCCCTTACTCCTAAAGATAGTATTCCTCACTACACATGTTGAAATATTAATTTTTTTACTGGTTTTGGAAGAAGGTAAAAAATAAATATTTCATTAGTATAACAAAAATATTGAATATTTGTAATTTAAATTTTATCAAACTAACATATATTAAATATTTTTTAGGGGGTATAAAATTAAATGAAATAAAAGATCTTGTTTGAGAACATTTCCTCTCAAATTGGATGTTTTCCTGTGAGTACCACATTAAGGCTCCCTTGCTTGGTATTTTGAAAATAAAAAGGATTCTAAGTCAATTATAGACTATTTATAAGTTAATATGGGAAATTTTATTATAAATGAATCCGTCTATATGTGTGGTGAAATGTGGTGGAATTGATATCCTTTTATTTGTGAAGAAACTAACATTTTTTAAACACTAAATACAGTTTTTGTGATAGAATTACAAAATTATTGGTTATATGTCTCTAGAGTGGGAAGTAAAATAATTTGGAGTTGTATTAGGTCAATAAATCATTTAGCAATAATTTTGACAATTTTTTTAAACATGTTTCAAGTAAAAGGACCCCCATATTACATTTTTTATACATTTTTCCCTTTTAGTTTTTACCTTGACAACTAGTCTTAAAATAATTAATTTATATTTTATTAGATATATAAGGTAACCCACAATAAAAATTATTTTAAACTATATATAAACTTAATATAATTTAATTTAATTTATGAAAAAAAATATTAATTTTTAAATTAAATCATTTAATATATTGAAAAAAATGATTTATATAAAAAATGTTGTTTTTATAATTAAGTGTTATTAATATAATTTATTATTGATTAAAAATTAATATCATGATCGTATATTTAAATAAATATTTTAAAATTATATTTCAGTAATTTTAAATAATCGATTAATTTATTTTATAAGATCATAATTAGGCAATGCTAACAAAATAATTATTTGAAATTACGGGTTTTACCAATATATAGATTATAAACTTTGACCCTAGTAATCTTATTTTTATAAATAAAATATAAATTAAAAATATAACATAATACTCATTTCATAATGAAAGTATTAAATCCCTATTTTTTATTTAATTTCCACAACTCATGCAAACTAATTTTTCATGTAATCAAATACAAATTGTTTTTATAGTATATTATTACTTATTGTTTCAAAAATAATAAACATGGGTTTATAAATTAAACATTTAATTATTATATGAATTATTTTACTTTATAAAATTTAATTATATATATATATAATAGTTATAAAATCCCATTAATTTATTAATATATAACAAATTTGATGGTATTTTCCAAATCATTCATTTATCACTATTAAAAACACAATTGTTTTATAGAAATAATAAAAATAATATACCTATGTGTATTTTGACATGATGTGTCCAAAATAATGCTACTTGGAAAATTTAATAATTAGTAATTTATAAATTAATCATTATAAATGAAAAATCAATATACAAAAAAAATTATTTTTTTGTAAAAGGAAATTTTAATGATATATGTGTTGTTGATATAATTTTTTATGTACTTATAATTGATAAAAATATATTTTATATATTATATATTTTATTATTATTAAATTTTATTAAAAATATCCATCTAATATCCCATATATAATTTTATTGTAGTGTTCCATTTGAAACTATCTATTGATACAATGTTTTTTTAAAGGGAAAAAATTATATATTATCGTTTTTTTTCACATTCACCCCTCTTTAATTGAATTTATTAAATAGTAATTGTCATTTACTGATAAAAAGCTAAGAGGTCTATATAAAACTCATGGTTTTTTAGTTGGATTGTAACCTCACAATATGAGATATTCAGAGACTTACCACATCACATACAATGGACATGTATTAAGATTTTTTATCTCCAAAATTTGAACCAATATATACATGTAGTTACTTATGGTAGTTTATAGGGACATTCCTTTCATAGTCACATTTTCATGATCCTATTTCCAACCCAATTTTATATTCTAAATTTACATGATAATATCCAATAATATAATAGAAAATGATCCTATGAATATGAAAATTCAATCCTTAGATATCTTCTCTAGCACTACTGTATTTTTAAATAATGATAATTTTAGTTCAACTGTGATATAATTATATCAAACAATCACTCATTTAGGTTAAACAAGATCATCCCAATTCATTTTCCTATTTGGTTTCATAACATATTAAAATCCCACATAATGGCGCATAAAGGGAGAGTGAATTTACAAAGCATATCCACGGGGGTGTATAGCTAGGTGTGTAGTGTTTGGCCCACTCACTCTTGACTATGTGATGATTGATATTTTACTCAACCATCATTTTTGGGGTGATATCCATATGTTTTATTCTTTACCTAGCTACATCTATATTCTAGTATCATGTTACAGATGAAAATTATTGGAAATCCACATACTAAAAAATTTTAAAAAAAATTATGAATGTTATATTATACATATACATATCCTTAAGACATAAACATAGAGTTTTTGACTAAATTTAACTAATCATAATTTATATATATAATTTATGTAATCCTCAAAACTAAAAAAAAACATACTCTGATTCCAGCTGTGATTCTGCAGACTTGTATACCCAGGGGAAGGGCTAAAAAAACTTTACACATTATCTTTGAAATGATTGATATGACCCAAGATAAAAATATATTTATTTTACATAATTTTTAACATATAAACATTACATCCCATAATAATAAAAAATATCAAAAATGGAAGTCATGGTTCCTTTTAATATTAGAATCATATGTATAATATTTTACAAAACATGTGAATATTTATCTATAATTGAGCCACACTAGACCCCCTTCAAAACTCATAATAGTTTATACTCATTTTAATATCCTTCAGAATGGAAATAAAAGAATTTGTGACTTCAAAAACTCATTAACAGAAAATATCATCAACATGTCATTAAGGGTAAGATCATAATCATATGAGAAAATATGATAAGGGGAGATGTATGTTTTTAAAAAGAATACTGAACAATAAGAATTTCCCATAAGTATGTATAGAAATATATTTAATCAAAAATAAACAATCATATACCAACTAAAATGAGTGTGGAACTACGAGATAATAGACATGAGAAATGGAACATAATATAAGAATAAAATATATTATTATGTCATAATCATAAAAAAGTAATTGATATCTTTCTGAACATTGAAAATTATATTGATTTCATACTCAATCTTATGAATGTAGCTAGAAAGAATCATGTTCATGATAAATCTTGTAAAAGTAGATAATTTTATCATGATGACACAATATCATATGTTCATTGCTAATGTACATCATGTTTAAACACAATATGATTGATGAATTTAATATGTATCATGTCTAAACTCAATCTTGTGAACCCAGCTCATATAGTTCTTTTTCTCACTCAAAATCATTATCTAATGATGTATAAGACAAAAAAAATAAATTATATTACTATACAATACTTTTCCTCTCAATTATACATACATATTTATGCCACAATAAATCAATCATTCATCACATCATAATGAACTGAATGAATGAAAATGTAACCCAATACATTTCCATATAGTATTACATAAAATGACTTCAAGATATAGATCTGTAGATTCTAAAAACATGAAAACCCAAATATGAGACTTTAACAAAAAAAATTATAATATGATTCATTAAACATAACACTACAAAATTTATATCAATACATTTGAAAATGTAAGTAAAACATCAAAGTGTCTTTAAAACATGTTGACAACATTATCTTAAAATAATATGATATGGATCACATTTAAAACTCATTCATGAATATGTGAAGTGAAAAGTTTGGAAACAATAATTTTTAATCAGAGACATCAATAATACATCTTATTGAATATCTGAAGTTTTTCTAAAAAAATTGAGAGTGTAAGAATAAATATTTGATTTTGTAAAAATGGAAAACCTTTTAAATATATGAAAATAATTTTTTTGAAATCACCCATCATAAAACGAGTTAGTAAAATATCCATTTCAAAAGTGTTAATTTAAATATGAATTTCAAATGAGTATACACAAATTTTTATTTAAAAATATTTATGGAACACATTTTTTAGGAATATTGAATGAGTAAACGGAGGAAAACTATCTTTATAGGGGATATGATTTTTTATAATACATTGCACATTTTTTTAGAATTGAAGACATCAAGAATTAATATTTGAGTCGAATGAACCATTTTACCTAGACTAAAAGTATTAGTTATCTAATAAAATAATAATTTTAATAATTTATCATATTTATATGAATAATACTAATGAAATAAATATTAACTCAATGAATGGAAAATTTAGTTCACCAAATCCATTATGAATATCATAATTCATAAAGATATATAAATTTATAAAGAGTTTTTATGTGGTATAAATTTAAATACATTGAGAAAACATATAAAAACCCATAAAATATGTTCAAATATTATTATTTATCAAAATTATATAATATAATATAAATAATAACAATAATAACTAAATGGATGATAATTGAGTAAACAAAACCCCATACATCATCATTTTATTTCTAATTAAAATCCCGTTAAATTTATAACATAATATGGATTTTAAATCCACTATAATTCATGAAAAATAAAATAAAAAAATATGAATATAAAATATAAACACCATAAAATGATATAAGATATTTAATATGAATCATATCTCAATGAAATAAAATTGGGATGAAAACCCCTTATGGAAAAAGAAATGACTGAATAAAAATTAAATAACAAGGTTACCATGAAATGGACATTTAAATATCCTGAAATGAATGGTATTAATTTTTTATTAGGTTATTTGGGAATTAAAAACAAAATAAAAAATAAATGACGTTGTGCATGATAATATGTGTCTAATAGACTTGAAAATTGTGAAAAATAACCCTTACCCAGGGTCCTGATCCATTCTTCATGTGCAACTACTGTTCTGAATAATGAATGTAATTTTATTAATAACATTTAAAAAACTATTTTTATTTAAATATTTCATTTTATAAGATCTATTTGTTATCTTATTATATTTATTTATTCAATATTTTATTGGTTTTTACTAGAGGTGTTGCGGTCGATTTCTTTGAAACACTCTCTATATATTAGCATGGTCAAAGGCCTTTTAAAACTAATTAATTATCCTAATAAATAGAGATTTTTTTATTACATTATCACAAAAATAGTACAGTTCCATAGGTTTTCCAAAAATGCCTTGAAATTATGAAAATTTCCTCAATATGTTCATTTATGATTGTCAATTTCACTATACCCCATTATTTTAGATATCAATTATATAATGTCCAATGTTACCTTTGTATAATATTAATGGTTTTAGACAAATAAATATTATATATTAATAAATCTTTAATTTCAACAATGTTAGTATGAAATAAAAAATGTAACATAATGTTCATGGAGGCGGTAGTTCGCACGTATGCCTGATTACATTATCATTTTTTAATGGATTTGGATGAAGGTAGAAAATAGATTTTATATTTGTATAATAAGATATAATAGTTTTAATAATAATGGTTCAATCACACTTTCATGGATATAATAGGTTTTCCAGGTAAAAGAAGAATATAATTAAAAGTGATTGGTGGAGAATGTCTTCCCTCCCTTTAGATGTTATCCCTTGGGTAACACCTTAAGGCTTTACATCAAGGTATTTTGGAACTAACAAGTCTTCAATGACATGGGGAGAGAATTAATGAGAGGCTAGGAAACGTTTTTTAGAATATAAGGCTTTATAATAGGTGGATGAATGTGGTGGTTGAGATCCCTCCTTATAAAAGATGAAAAAATGGTATTTTTGTAAAAATCCATTAATTTGTTAGTTATGGAATTACACCGTTCAAGGTTCTATGACTCAAAAGGTGGTATATATGGAATTTTGGGTTTAGATAAGGTTAATATAACTTTTTCCACACCTTTTAACATATTTTAAATGAAAATCCATTTCTTTTACCGTTATATATTTATATTTTTCCATTTATAGTGTTTACCTTGAAAACTACTTTTCCCCATGTAATTTATATTTTATTAAAAAAATAATGTAACCAGTATAAAAAGAATTTATTCTATGGACCTAAAGATAATCATAATATATAATATTTCAATCTTTATATATATAAATTTTGAATTTGAAACTAAAACATTTAATATATATATATAATAAAAACTTTGAAAATAAATGTTTTTTCACCACTTAGTGTTCTTAATATTATTTATTATTTGTTACCAAATGAATTAATTTTAATATTTTTATAAGTTTTTAATAATTATATTCTCTTCAGTATTTAAGAGTGACAAAATAAATTTATTTTATGGAAATTTGACAATTTTAATAAAACAATTCCTTGAAAATAATAGTTTCACCATTATAACTCTATTTGACTTCAATCCTAGTTTTGTTATTATTATTTATAATGATGAAATTGAATTTCTTAAATAATATAAACATGATGATGCAAAATATTAATACCATTTTTTTATATATGATATCTATAAATGATGGAGACAAAATTTTTAATATAATTGAATAAAAATAGATTTAAGAATAAAATATTACATATGCTTCCTAAATAATAAACATGAGGTTTATCAATTAAAAATTTAATTTTTAATTGATTCATTTTATTTTATAAAAAAATATACAGCAAAGTATTCGAACTAATTTAATTAATACTTGTATTATAAAATTGAAAGTGTTATCCAAAACAATATTTTTTCACTATTCCCATTATAATTAATTAATTTATAAAATATATACAAAACCTACCAATGATAATTTTGAAATGATGAATTTCAAAAAATAATTTTATAAAATTATGATTCTATGATTTATATATATAACCATTTATTAAAAAATAAAATATAAAATTGAATACAATTTTATAAAAAAAAATTATTTATAAATCGTTTTGTTTTCTTATTCCTATTTTGTATGCATTTTAATTGAAAGCAATATTTTTATATAAATTTGGTTTGATTATTCTATAATTTTATTAATAACATTTATTTAATATTTTTTGGTTCATTTTTGTTCAATGTGGGATTTGAAATTTTTTGTTGATATATGATTTATTTAAAGTAAAATTTATTTCAAAATCTCCATGTGTTACAGTAACTTATTCAACACGCCATGTCCACATAATTTCTTTGAGTAATACATATAAATCATTAAATAATACTACATATATCATAACCTTAACTAAGAAAAAAAAATAACATTTTACATCTCCATAATAATCAATTCATAGTAATTAATATTGTTCGGACATTCAAACCATTACGAACTATTGAAACATTTTTACATTATATAATAATAAAGAACGTTATGTAAATATCAAATATCACTGAATCATTAATATCAAAATATAATAATATTTTTTTATATAGTCCTACACTTTACCGGATGATCCTTATGCCTCACCATTACAACAATAATTACTATACTTTTTCATCATATATCCACTTTTACAATATTATCTAAGTAATATCATTTTATTATGAGCTTAAAATGATCTTGTAGATATCAAAATTGAATTATGCTCAATAAATATAACAAAATCATGGCCTTATAAGTTTCTTGGATTGAATCATTATCATTTTTTTTTTAAATTACATAAAACCCCAAAAATTGAATTTAAACTATCCCTAATGGACATGAAAATCTCATGATCTCGATCTACATGAAAAAAGAATAAAATATACAATTTATTTTTCTAATGATTCCATTGGCCAAAAAACCTTATTTTTCTCAATGTTTATATTGAAATAAGTTACAAGTGATAAAACTAGAGAGGATGTGAGAGTGTATTGTGATTCCCACATGCCACTTCGATCTGACACAATAATAGTGTTTAGCATGATTTGATGTGATGTCCCCCCAATCATTTACAATATTAATATATTTTTTATAAAATTTAAAAATTTATAATTTTAAAAATGAATAAATTTATTAATTTTAATGAGGCCAAAACACTAGATATTCTGGTATGAATATCCTTGTACAAACCAAAAAAATATTAATAATATCTTTTAAATAATTATAAAATGACTAACATATATATATATATTAAAATTATGTTGTCTTTTTTATTTTGATAATCAAATTCTTTATCAATATAGAAAACTTCATTGGCCAATATAATCAAAATCATCAACCTCTCAATGATAAAGCCCTACTTTAATATACTATTACATCTTCTTCTTTACAAATTCTCCCTTTGAACATCCAGACAATTCATATTTTCAAGTCACTACTATATAGAAAAAAAATTCAATGCAAGCTTAACCCACTGAGAAATGGGTGTCTTTATAAATGATTTTTTAGCTCCAATAAATTCCACATTTTGTTAGTAATAAAAATACAAATGATAAAGACATAATTTTATATAGTCTTAAAAGGACTCATAAAGGTCAACTTTATCCGTACTTCTGTTTTAGTTCTTACAAAAGAACCATTTATCGGCATTTTTTATGAACTGATGAATGGTATATTTAATAGTAAATATATATCATTTAAAATAATATATTAATATATTAATATATTAATATTGTTAAAAATATAATATATTTTATTAAATATTATTTATATTAGACTGAATTTGAATTTTCAATTAATATATTATATATATATATAGTGAAAATAGGTTATAAAATAATTAAAAAGTAATTCTAATTAGTAATTTGAAAATTAATATATAATAATATTCCATTAATTACAATTTAAGGAAATAAAAAATCAATTAATTAATGAACAGTCTAAGATATGTTTAAAAAATTACATTCCCTTCAAACAACCATAACTATTGATCTTGGTGTACGTTTGGGATATTCCAAATATCAAATCAAATTTTGTAAAGATATCTATTCCATGTTTCTATGAGAACCACTTTTCAATATTTCTTCAAGGTCAAAAATATTCCCAAAAGTCCTCCAAAGAATGTTTTTAATTGAGGTACCCAAATTTATTAATCTGTGATGGTATTTCAGTTTAATATAAGTGGGTATACATTCCCTTTTCAAGTGTAGACTGAATTTATTCCCGGGACATACATTCATATAGAAATTATGGTTCTAAAATTTTAACAATTTTTATATTTTAGATTTATTTATAATTAAATATGTGGATATATATATATATTTATATATAATAAATCAATTGTATAATTAAATAATTAATCATATTTACATAAAATATTATTCTTAAATTTTAAATTCATATGAAATTAATTGTTTATTATTCATTTTATTTTAGATAAATAAAAATTATCATTTCATTTACCTTATAAAAATTCATTAATATATATATACCAAATCAAGAAATGTTTATATATATATATATGAATCTGTCAATAAACACATATATATTTATGTGTAGATAATAAAAAATATTAATAAGTACATATATATAAATATTTGTTCATGCATGTGTAAAATAAAAATGTGTATTTATGTGTTTGTGCATGTATATATGTGTCCATGTGAGTGTGTATCAGTATTACGTAAATACATTACATATAAATGTATTTTATAAAGATATCATTATCATTATATTTACTGTATAAGTGAATTTATTATATATATATTTATAAGTACATTATAAAAAAATTATATATATATACATATAATAATATGTAAATATTGGTAATTATATATGTAAATAAATAGACATATATATATAAATGTAAATCATAAAATTTGTATCTAAATATACAATATATGGAAATATTCTAAAAATGTGTTTAAATATAATTATATAAATATTTTGGGAGTAATTATTATCCATTTTATTTAAAATAATATCTAACTATCGTTGTCACGAACTGTCCCACATAGTCTACACCGTAACTACCCGAAGCCCGCCTCCTGATGGACAAGGGATGGCGCCTAGCATCGAAGGCATCAACCTACAAGTGGGAGGCATTTTCCATAGTAATTGTATGCACACACATACCCAACCACATCCCAACACACTGAGGGGGGGAAAGTATATAACTAAAACAAGGTTGAGTGCAAGTACAACAGAAAGTAAATGAGATATAATAAAAACCCAACAAGGAACTGAAGACAATAAGTACTAAAAAACAAACTCTAATGGTCTTCTGTACAAAACCCCACATAATCGTGATAGTAGTGAACTACTGGAAGCCGAAGTAGTATGTCATTTCAACCCCATCCTACTGGCCCCTGCTTGGTCCTGGGCCACCATGTCCACCATCATTGCATCTGTCAGCCTCATATCCCTAAGCACCCCTATCGAAACATTGGTCGTCTGCACCAGACACAACACGTGTGGGCAAAGAATGTGCAGGGGTGATTAAAAAAGTACTCAGTAGGGACCCCAAAACCAATAAGAAATAACACACAACACTTCATCAATGTAAAGCATGAAACACAAGATAGCTCACACCAGGTATATTTAAGGGAAGTAATTGTAACATCATCAGTCATATCGTCAAACACCTCAACTATTGGAGAACTTTTTCTATAGAGTGTATAGTGGGCCTACCATGTCATGAAGTGGTGCATCCCCTATCCTTAGACTACTTAGGTACTATTTTCTATTGCGTACTGTGGGCCTACAAAGTCACAGAGAGGTGCTTCCCACTAATCATGGCCTACAATGGTACTCCCCCTCATTACATACCATTGGCCTATAAATTCATAGAGAGTTGATTCCCACTATGGGCCTACAAAGTCACAGAGTGGTGCCTCCCTCAAAGATAAAAGTTAGCAGTCTTCAGGTATCATCCAGTCACAGGGTTTTGTACATAGAATGTTTGGGAGAAAAACTCCTCAATCCCTTCTTCTCATCTCAACTTCCTCTTGATTCACCATAGAGCATTCCAGAAGATCCAAATCATAAAGAGGTTCCCAACACCAGAAACAACTCTTCAATCGGACTCGCGGCTTGCAAGATAATAGTGTTTTAGTAACCTGGTGACCAGTTCTGACATGGCCTAGTCCGACTTGGTCAAACCGACCCAACCAATTTGGCCTGGGGGTACCACACACCCTACTTCATTTAGATGGACTCAACCCAACCCGGTGTGGGTCGAGGTTGATCTGGTCCACCTTGGCCAGTGGCTAGGCCCAAAATTCCTCGCTGGACTCGGCCTGGTTGGTCGAGGGTCTAGCCCGCCAGGTTTCCTGGCAACCCGGTCTAGTACAACCCAACCTAAAGGGGTCATGTGTCTAGCCTTCTAGCATGGTCCTGCCTACTGGGCTCAGATCCGGGCTGCTGGGCAGTTGGACCGTCCCTACCCGCCATCTAGAGAGAAACCACACGGTGCAGCTGGTGGTGCCGACCAGCCGGGACATGACCTGGTGGAGGCACCCAACTACCCACTTGGCTCCACGGGTGCGAGGCCCTTCCACCTGCTACGGTCGATGGACCACAGGTTCTCCAGCCATCCAGATGGCCCAAAGGTGGGTTGTACCTCCATGCGACACCCCTCCGAGTGTTGTGTTCTTCAGTGTGCCACTATGGCTGATGACCGGCAGTTTCATGGCTAGCTCGGCCCTCCGACATGGGCTGCCTCCTCCACGGGACCAGTGAGGCTGACCACCGCTAGCACTGATACGCTGGCAGGGAGTTTAGCATACCACCAGACACGCTTCGTTAGTCTATTCTTGGAGCTGTCTGTGTCTGTGGCCTCTGAGTAGCACCCTATTCACCATGAGAATCCCAAACCTTCCTTTCCATTATTTTGAGCATACATCCACCAAGAATTCACATGAAGAGCTGCTCGGGCCCTATTTGTGTCATCCTGGGTCCTCCGCATTAGAGGTTTAATGATGAGGGAGGTTTGGGGACTTTCTGTTCAATCATTCCTTGCCACGAATTGGAGCCTAAATAAAAATAACCTCTGAAATAAAACACCCTCCCACATAACGCACGAATTACATATCAACCTATTATTCGATTAATCCGTGTTTATATTCTTTAGAAAAGGATGGGGAAGAACATAAAATAAAAAACCCATACCTCATATGACATTCGATGTCACAAAGTTCATCCTAGAGGGATTAAGAGGTCAGATTTTCTTCCTGGATCCGATCTTCGAAAGGAATGAAAAATGGTGATATTCCGCCAATGTTCGTCATTCTTCGTTGGGGTGGAATTCTGTTAGAGGTTCTCTAGATAATCCTCTAAATTTTTAATCCTTATTTCTCCAGCATGTCAAACTGTAAATAAGATCATGTCGCAAAATATCCATTAAGATGCGGTATCGCATTATTACGCTGTTTTATTTAAAAACAGTGTCTCCATTACACGTCATTAAAGCATCGTTATGCTTCTTGTTGATGATCCATTAAATAGAATCGTTAATATGCATCATTGCTACCTAATTTTTTCTCCACAACATCATCGTCTGTCACTCAAATGTGAGAAATAAAAATAAAATAAATCTTTTAAATTATTTTATTATTTTTCTCGAAAAGTATGAAAAATAAATTATCATCTCAGCCATTTATAGTTGAGGTAATGTAATTTATAGGTGAATCCTGATGTTCTGAATTCAACGGTGCCCTTGTATTTTTAATCCATGCACCATTTCAAAAGATATAAAATCTTTCTCACTCCTTGACATCCGATGTTAAGTCACGGTTAGGGAAAACCCGCCATCCTGAACCCAATGGTTTGGGAAACTGTTTAGGATTTATTACACATTTTCATGAAATCTGGCCACATGTGATATTTAAAGATTAACATTTATCAATGGATCATTCTAAGAAATCAGTGCTTTAGAATCACATGCAATCAAATTTTGAGGTATCAAAATAATTCCATATAAAAAAAATGGAATGGAAATTTAAGGACATTATATTCTCCCCACCTTATCGCTTTACGTCCCTAAAATCCATAACAAAGAAAAATAAAAAAATATGGTACTGAGCATGAATCTAGTCCCCCTGCTCCCATGTGCTCTCATTGAGATTCTCTTTCTTCCATTAAACACGCAATAGAGGAATCGACCGCCCCCGTAGGACCCGCCCATGTCGATCCTCTATCCCCTCCAGGTACTCCACAAACTTCACCCCTTCATCAATGTAAAACTCAACCAAGTAGATAAATTGTGATGGATAATGCACGTACATTCAGTGGGTGACACATGGAAAACATAATGCACTCGGTGCATTTTTTGGGTAAGTGTTAGGCAGTACGCCACCTCTCCAACTCTACTCAGTATCTAAAAATATCTAATGAATCTCAGATATAGATTGTTGCCATAGACAAATCTCTACAATCCAAATTGGGGTGAGACACGATGGAACACATAATCTCTCTCCTTGAACTCCATGGGTATTTGTCTCCTGGATGTAGAGGCATCCTAATCCCTCTACCGATCTCTGCTCCCAGATTGGAGGGACGTGAGACTACTTTGTGAGTCCGTCAACGATCACCCAGATAGCGTCATGAACTCTAGATGTATGTGGTAACCCCATCATGAAGTCTATTGAAATACTATCCAATTCCCATTATGGTATCATGAGTGACTTAGTCAAGCCTACTATAACATGGTTCTCAGCCTTCACTTGCTGACAAGTGAGGAATTGTGAATCCATATTGGCCATTGTTTTCTTCATTCTTGGCCACCAGTACTGACACCATAGGTCTTGGTACATCATTTCCAGACCAAGATGTACTACTATAGGGGAATTATGGTGCTCCCTCAACACCTCCTCCCATAACATCACTATCACTACAGTTCACCCTTTAGAAGGATGACTTGATCCCCACCTATCAAAAATAAATCATGAGACTGTCCTGAGGATAAATGGGCACGTCAGGACTCACAGTCAACATCTAGGAACTATTTCTCCTTGAATAACTGAAAGAGTTGTAATGTGACAATCATTGACTGAAGGTAAGCTACTTCATCATCAACCATGGGGTATATTCGCATTGTGGTTAGCTGCTATGTTTCCTCACTTAGTAGTTATAAACCAGACATCCTGCCGAGTGAGTTTACCACCATGTTCTTCTTCCAACGAATATAGAATATCTCAATGTTATATTCTTGAAGGAAATATAACCATCCCCACTTTATTAATGTGAAAATAATCCACAATTAACCTTGAAAACTAGGTCTTACTATGACCTTCCTCTGTAAGTCCTCATCCTATGCTCCTGATCGTGAAGCTCTACAAAGCCCTCTAATATACTGATGTTGAAATGGGTTCCATATCATGGTGTAGAATTATATAGAAGTCGCTCCCCTTATAGGTAGGTAACCCTGAAAACATATTTTGAGTGGACATTCTTTCACTCCGCCTTTACTATTGGGAACTGAAAACTCAAAACATCTACTAACATGAGGGTTAGGTCGGCCTACTCAAGAGTGATAAGATGAACACTTCTATGCATGAATTTATATCATGCTACAAGGGTTTTAATTTTCTCTCCGAGCAAGGAGAACTACATTCCAATTCTACGGATATACCCTATCCTTTTTCCAATTATAGTCAATTAGATAATGAAAAGTTTATGGCCAGTCCATACCCAAACTAACATCATATGGCCTCAATGACGCCACCAAGAGGAACCAACTGAAAATATCTCCTCAGCGTTCATATCAAACAATCAACATAAGTGTGATTATCGAGTCTCCTCTCATAGGTATATCCATATGTAAGGATCAAGTCAACAGTTTAACCAGAAACTCAATGTCTTGAACAAGATTCGTGACAAGTAGGAATGATTAGCACCTATGTCTATTAATACGACATCCAGTAGTAGACAAAGAACATACCTCGAATAATTCGGGGAGCCTTTGTGTCATTTTACTTGACAGCATAAAGCTATTTCCTTCCCTTTTCCTCCAGCTATACCCTCAATCGCTAAAGCTCTACGGGAGCCATTCGATATGACAGTGTGGATATCAATGTCATCCCAGGGAATAGGTCAAGGTAGAAGATTAACTCTCAAAGAATATGTAATCATTTAACATATTCAAGGGATACATACTTATAATCTACTATCACTAAAGAACTTGAGGACTCGTTACATTCACTACACTGAGGGTTGAAATAGCCAACTGATTAGGATTTGGCTATACCCTCCTCCGCCTGAGTCTATCAAGAGATGAAAGGATTTCCCTTCTACCGATGAAGGGAAATCTAGTTCCATATCAACAGTTTAACAACATCCTTTTCCTAATATAGTCACTCCTTGCATGTACAGTACTAGTCCATTCCAATAATGATGTCATAAAACCCCGATGCTAATACCATGAGATCCCAACCGATACTCTTCCCTCTATGAATCAAGTCACACTATTGGCACCAGTGTGTGGTCATTGGGTCTCCTCTAGTGGGATTCTCTAAACATCAAGGTAAAGTCAATGGTATTAATTGGAACCTCTAGGTATGAAACAAGAAGAAGTGGAAGGAAAGGTAAATCACTAGTACGAGTGTCTTTCAATACTGTTGGTCAATTAGAAAGACATCCATCGTACCTTGATTCATCCCTAGGGTTCTGATGTCATAAGCCTTGATAGTCTGAAATTTTCTCCACTTCTTCCTAACATCATGAATGTTGGAACAATATCACACAAGATGTCCCTTTTCATGACAAGAATATCAATTATTTCCGTTCTAGAAACTAGCTTGTTTCCTCTTATGTACACTTTGGTTCCGCGGCTTATTTTGTGCACCTGCAATCTTTTGGTCCTACTGACCCAGTATCTCCGGTTATCAGTACCTTGGATGCTCGTGACACACATTCGAACCATGATCCTTATCGCTAAGTGCGAAAAGTGTCATCCATGACTCGGTATAGAAAGTTGTATCCACCTAAACCACTTGAGGTGGGCCTAGAAGTTAATCAATGGGTAGTGGTAAAACATGTATACCACCCAGTGAGGCCATCTCTAGCACTATTCCCTGAACATATGCCTCATCACAAGGCAGATTTTCCTCATGACCTCGTATCAGTTCCTTGGATGATCATCCATGTAGAGGTATCCTGAGATAGATCAAGATATACCATGCTAGGAGGGTTATAACTGGTGAGCTGACTCTTATTCAAAATATAGAGACACTTATGCAACCAGTGTTTTCTTGTATTGAGATGAAAATATAATTCAATTTCATGGTGTATGGATACATTGGCTGCCACACCAACACTAGACTCCCCAAATCTAAGAGTCGAACTAGCAACACTTAACACTGTTTCCCCATAACAAAAATAACAGACTCTCGGACTTTGTGGTATGACCGACTGCCCTCTGATACCACTTTTTCACGACCCATCCCGTGAGGCCCCTATCGTGACTACCCTAATTCCACCTCCCGAAGGCCAAGGGGTAGTGACTAGCACCAAAGGTGTGAAGATTCAAGTGGGTGGAATTTTCCTGAGTACATGTACCCACACACAAGCCCAACCACTTCCCGACACACTAAAAAAGAGAAAATATTATATCACTAAAATAAGTTTGAGTGAAAGTATAACTGAAAGTCAGTGGGCCAGAATACAAACCCCAAAAGGAACTTAAAATAGCATGTACAAAAAAGGAATATCTCATGGACATACGTAGAAAACCCCACTGAATCATGAGAGTAGTGATCTACTTGAAACCAAAGTATTATGTCATGTCTGCCATGTTCTACAGGACCTCTCCCAGTCCTGGGCCACCAAATCCACCGTCATAGAATCCTTTATCCCTGTCTCCCTAAGAACCCCTGTCAAAATGTCGATCGTCTACTCCAGACACAACACATGCGGGGGAAGCCCATGAAGGGGTGATTAACATAGTACTCAGTATGGACCTCCAAACAAAAAGGAAAGGCCACACAATAATTCCTCAAAGTAAAGAATGAAACAAAAGACAGCTCACACCAGGAATAGTTCTGGGTAGTGACAGTTGCATCATCAGTCACATTGTCGAACACCTCGACTACTAGAGAAATTATCCTCTTATGAGTACAGTGGGCATGCCAAGTTACGTAGATGTGCTTCCCACTCACCCAGACTACTTAGTTACTCTTCCCCATCTTGTATTATAAACATGCGAAGTCACCGATAGATGTTTCCCACTATTCTTTTTCAACTAAGTTACTCCTCCTCTTCACATACCGTGGGTTGGAAAATTAACAAATAGGTGCTTCCCACTAGGCCAAATGTTAGCAGTCTTCAGGTCTCAACTAGTCACATGATTCTGTATGTAGTGTGCATGGTAGAACCACTCCTCAAGATATTAGTTGCCTCTCAACTACCAAAAATTCCCTATAGATAATTCTAGAATATCCACCTCATCATAAGGGTCCCAACATCACAAATGTCTCAACAATCGGACACACGGTTTGCAAGATACGATTATTTTAGTAACCATGGGGCCGATTATGACGAGGCCTGGTCCGACTCGGTCAGATCAACCCTACAAACCTGGCCAGGGGGTCCCACATACCCCAATTCATTTAAAAGGACATGAACTGGCCTAGTGTAGGTCAATGTCTTTCAGGTTTGGTCTGGCTAGTGGGCCAGGTCCAAAAGGCCTTGTTAGACCCAGCTCGAGTGGTCGAGGGTCTATCCATCCGGGTCGCTCGACAGCGTGGTCTAGTCCGGCCTAGCACGAATGGGGTGTGGGTCCTGCCCAAAGAGGGTGCAAGTCCAGCCCGCCGGTGTGTTTCTGACCCACAGTTTGGATTCAGGCTGTTGGGATCAGGTCTGGTTCGCTGGGAGGCGATACCAGCCTGACCAGTTGGGGGCTCAGCCCACTTTCTAGGGACTGGCCACGCGGTGCATCCAGTGGTGCTGACTAGCTAGGACACTGCTTCGCTACGGCGTATGGCTCTCTAATTGGACCCACGAGCATGGGGCCCTTCCATGACCTTCGGTCGACAAAACGCGACTTTTACATCTATCCAGATGTCCCAGATGTACGTCATCCCTCTAGGCGGTGCCACAAATGGTGCCACCTCATCGAGCGTGCCGTCGTGACTAACAGGCCGTGAATTCCTAGTCAACGTGGCCCATCAACGTGGGCCCCCATTTCCAAGAAGCTAGCGAGGCTGGCAGATGCTGCTTCAGTTGATGGTGTTGGCACTAGAACACTGGAAGGAAGTTTAGTGGACCACCAGACACGATTTGGTGGTTCGTTCTTCGAGTCGTCTGTGTTTGTGGCCTCTAGGGAGTGTCCTCTTCATCGCGAGGATCTAAAACCTGCCTTACCATCATTTCAAGGGTATGTCCACCAAGAACTCACATGTCGAGGCGCTTGTGCCCTATTCATGTCAGTCTGAGGCCTATGTGTTAGATGTTTAAAGATGGGGGAGGATCGAGGAGTTTCTGTTCAATCATTCCTTTCCAAGATTTGGACCCCGATTTAAAATAACCCCAAGAATAAAACACCATCCATCATAATGCACATATCATGGATCAACCTTTTCGTGGGTTGATCTATGTTCATCATTTATAGAAAAGACAGGGAAGAACATCAAATCCAAACCCTTACATATTATGAAGTCCGATGATGCGACATTCACCCCCATGGGATGGAGATGTCAACATCGACGTTGCTTCCCAGCTCCAATATTTGAAAGGCATCGAAGATGATGAAGTTCTACCAGCGTTCATCATTATTCGATGGGGTGGAAGTCTATTAGAGGTTCACCATAGAATCTTCCAAATTTTTAATCATTTTTTTCCCAGTGTGTCGAACTATAAATAGGAGCACGTCGCAACATTTACATTATGATGTGACGTCACATCCCTACTGTTGAGTCAATAAGGTTTCCTTATGACTTTTCCATTCCTTTATGTTTTGAAAATTACAAACACTCTGTCTCAAGGAAAATTTCATTTCCCATAAGATCTATCTAATTAAGGAAAATTTTCCTTAACAAGGAAAATTTCTCCCTATCTTTGTTTTCATTGTTCAGAATTTAGTTTCACTAAACCTAACTCTTTTTATTTTTAACTGTAAATTTTGATTTCATTTTTAAAACCTCAGAATCCTATAAATACTTAGATATAAGGTATTCTATTGTCAGGTTCTAAATTCAAATTCAAAATTCTCTAAAATTCAGATTCTGAATTCTCTGAAATTCAGATTCTGAATTCTCTGAAATTAAGATTATGAATTCTCTAAAATTAAGATTCTGAATTCTCAGATATTCAGATTCCAAATTCTCTATAATTCAGATTCTAAATTCATTGAAATTCAAATTCTGAATTCTCTAAAATTCAAATTCCGAATTCTCTAAAATTCTGGTGTCGAATTCCTGAGAATTCGGACCCTGAATTCCTAAGAATTCAGTTTCCGAATTCCATAGAATTCACACTCGGAATTCCTTAGAATTATTATTCCGAATTCCTTAGGATTTTGACTCTGAATTCCTTATAATTTAGTTTCCGAATAATATAGAATTCATGTTCTGAATTCATTAGAATTTATACTTTAAATTACTCAAAATTTCGATTGCGAATTTCATATAATTCAGACTCTGAATTTCTACGAATTTATGTTATGAATTCCTTAGAATTCAGACTCCGAATTCCACAGAATTCATGTTCCAAATTACTCTGAATTCAGACTCTGAAGTCTATATAATATTGATTCTAAATTCCCTGAAAAACAGAATCTGAATATACATGTAATATAGACTCGAATTGATTTTCTCTTAGACTTCAATTTTTTTCCCTTTGACTCCAAAAAATATAATTGGTTGAGAAAACATATTTTAATTAACCTTGTTTTTGTTATGAAACGATAGTGTGCATTCGGTTTCTAACTGACCATTGTTTGAGTGACATGTGTATAGGTCCCTCTAAAATTCAAATAAAAATATGACCATTGGAGGAGGGAGACGACTGTTTGGAAAGTGCCTATAAATAGGAGCTCATTTGAAAGAGCCCAAAAAAAACTGATCTATAAATCTATAGATCACATACTGTTGAAGTTATTTCTAGAGAGAGAGACTCTCATGCCTTGTACATATTGAAAATCTTTTTTATCATTCTTTGTGTCACTCTGATTGTTGTTGTTTACAATTAAGGGATTCTGGGTATAAAAAGATAGAGGTACCGACTACCTTAATGTTTGAGGTCTTCCATGATAAGGAAGATAGAGGTTCTGACTACCTTGATGATTGAGTGCTGCTAGGGATATCAAGACAGGCTTCGATATTCTTATCTATGGATTAACCTAGTGTGGGTAAGATAGACTTTCTAGAAACTATAAATCAAGGGACCTTTATCCAAGGTTGTGGGATACCCTACTCTTTGGGTTAAAAGATTTCATACTTTTTACATGTATTGTTTAATGTTTATTTTCCACTACATTTGTATTAATGAGGAATGTATAACTATCTTATACTTTCTTGTACTGGTATACTCTGATTATTAAGATTCTTTACGCTTTAAGGTAGAATATTTTTCTTTATAAACATTTCTTAAGATTCATTTCCAGAACCATATTTCTAGAATTTACCATGTTTTTAGAACAAAGAGGTTTTGTAAATTTACCTTGTTTAACATTGTTAAACATTGTCTTCCCAAAGGCTAAAAATGAAATTTTTATAACCAATATTAAAAGTTCAAAATGATTTTTTAAAGGATACAATTCACCCCCCCCCCCTCTTGTATATTCTACATCTACAACATTATTTCGATCCTACAATTGGTATTAGAGGAGTTCTCTGAAATATTTATATTCACATAATTTTTTTCCTTCTCATGTTTTCTTTGTTCAATATTTTTCTTTCTTAGGATTTTTATCCTTGTTTACAAACTATTATTATTAACAAGTTACTATGGAAATATATTTTATTATATATGGACTGAATGAATATTGTTTTGATTGAAAATATTAATCCTACCAGACCACCTATATTTGATGGGAATAATTATAAATTTTGGAGAGATCATATGGAGATTATTTTTAATAATATTGGAGCGGAAAACTTTGTTATTCTTACATAAGATTTCAATATTCTTGATAAAAAATCAAAAGTTTTACTAATCAAGAAAAGTCAGAATGTTATCTAAACTACAAGGTATGCAATATATTGTTGTGTTCCATGACCATGAATATATATAGCCAAATTTATTCATGTGAATTTGAAAATTTTATTTGGAAGAAATTAAAGGTTACTGTTTTTGGTACATCTAATGTTATAGAAAATTGAAGTGCTATGCTTAGAGCATAATATCATGGATTTCTATTTCCTTATGGAGAACCAATGTGTAAGGTACAATAGTGGTTTGTGAATATTGTTAATATTTTACAATATATGGCTGAAAAAGGTTTATATGATGAATAAATTGTGGAAAATATTATATATATCATTCCTAATGAGTTGGAATATAAGAGAAAAACTATTGATGATAATTGGAAAGTATCTCAGATTACTCTTGATGAGCTTTTTGGAAGTCTTCTTCAACATTAGACAAGAATTAAAAGAGATGCTGATTTGAATAAAAAGAAGAATTGAAATGGAAGTGTTGCCTTTACATCTACAAAATCCAAGACTCTTGAAAGAGTTACTAGTTCCAAGTCAAATAAGGATACTATTTTACCCGAATTAAGTGAAAGTGAACATTCTGAGATTGAACTAGATAATCTTGCTCAATGGATGAAAAAGATAGTAGGGAAGAAATACTTTCATTATAGATATAAGAAGAAAGAGAGAAAGGACAAGAAAGACTCTGAATTTACTTGTTGTTATTGAAAAAGAGCAGGGTATATTAGGCTAGATCGTCATATTCTTAAGAGAAAGGATAGAAAAGAATAGAATTTTAAGAGCAATAGAAAGAAGTACTACACAGCTAAAGATAATAATGTTTTGAAAGCAAATTACACCTATAGTGATAGTGATGGAGACTCTTCTGATGAATCCTCAGAGTATGAATCTTCTGGTCATAAGAATTTTGGTTTACATGCCAAGTTACCTATTGAAAATGAATGTTTAATGGAAAATGTACACAATGCTGAATCTATAACCAATGTATCCTTGAATGCTAATTATAGTGATAATAAATATTATGAATCCTCAAATGAAGAATTTTCTTTCTGATAAAGATAACACTTCACCTACTTATGAAGAAGTTTCTTGGTTTTCTAAGCTCCTTGAGAATGAAAATTCTAATGTCATGAAAAAAACATGATATAGAAAATTCAACTATTTCTATTCTTTTAAAATAAGTATTAGATCATTCTAATAATCTTGATATGAAAATTCATGATTTTTAATGTATATCATAAAACCTTGAGGAAGTTATTTCTGAGAAGGTTAAGATTTCTAAGGATCTAGAAAAAGTATTTTCTAAGAAAAATGTTTTAGATACTATCTCTAGTGTGAAACTAATGTTTTTGAAGATAAAAACATTATTATTAGACTAATGTCAGAAATATGTTTTTTGGGGATGTTTTTTTTCAAACATTACCTTAGGTAAGGAAAATTTTCAAAAGATGTATTCCCAAATATGACCTGTAAGGAATAATTATGGA
The DNA here is from genome assembly GCA_963277665.1 of Viscum album. NCBI lineage: Eukaryota > Viridiplantae > Streptophyta > Magnoliopsida > Santalales > Viscaceae > Viscum > Viscum album. The sequence continues at coordinate 1,046,075,271 of OY728141.1, read as the reverse complement.
TTTGGATATACTCTTTCAAAACCATTGTTTAGTAATAAGTAATTTTTCCTCAATGTGCTCTGTTCTTCACTAAGTGTCAGTGTGGTGGACATTGGGAAAAAAATTTCTTCTTAAAAAACTCAGTCAGTAGGTTTTCATAAATCTTATTTTTCCAAAAAAATGTGGATTCTTAAACTTTTTCTTTCTGAAGATTCTGGATCCATGAAAGCATGGGTGTTGAAAGTCTAAAACACTTATTTTCATGAATGTAAAGACAATACCGAAAGAAATACATGGTACATGGATAGTGTATGTTCCCAACACATGACTGGTAAGAAAAACGTCTTTGAAAAGATTATCAAGATGAAGGGAGGAAAGTAACTTTCAGAGATAATGCTCAGGGAGAAATTATTAGTATAGGTAATATTTTTTTCATTGAAAAACATTGATTTCAAATTTGTTATTTGTTATGGGTATTAGGAAAAACATTATTAGTATAATTCAGTTATGTGATGAAGGTTACTTTTTGAATTTTAGTAAAGATATGTTTTTAGAGCACAATTCCAAATAAGCCTTTATTCTTTCTGCCCATAGGCAAGAGAATGATTTCACACTAATCCTAGAAGATCTTAGGAGTCAAGATATACCTTGCCTTAGTGCAATGGAAGACTATTCATGGTTATGGAATAGATGGATAGGAAAATGTATCCATAGAAACCTATTCAAACTCTCTATGAAAAGACTAGTTGAAGAACTACCAGAGAATAGATTTGATTCTTCAAAAGTTTTTAATCCTTGTAAATATGAAGATAAAAATAAATCATGTTTTAAATCATTCGGTGAAGTATCAACCACTGATGCATTACAGTCGGTGCTTATGGATCTTTTTGGTCCAACACAAATTGGTGTCATTGGAGACAAAAATTAGGTATTTTTATTAGTTGACGATTACATTGGATTTACATGGGTCTATTTTCTAGAAAAAAAATATGAAAATTTTTCTTATTAAAATATTTTTAGAGCCCAAGTTAAAAATGAGAAAATCCTTCAATTGATAACTATTCATAGTGATCATGGTGAAGAATTTCAAAATTAAGATTATGAAACTTTTTTTAGTAGAAAAGGCATTACTCATAACTTCTCAGCACCAAGAACTCCTCAACAAAATGGTTTTCTTGAAATAAGAAATAGAGTTCTTCAAGAGATAATAAGAACCATGTTGAGTGAATATTCTGTAGCTAAACATTTTTGGGCTGAAGCTGTAAGTACAACTTGTTATACTATGAATTGTGTTTTGATTATACCATTTCCTAATAAGACTCCTTATGAGTTATAGAATGGATGAAAAACTAGAATTTTCTACTTCATGTTTTTTGGTTGCAATGTACTTATTCTGAATACTACAAATAATCTACAAAATGTTGCACCAAAATCTGATGAAGGAATTTTCTTAGGCTAATCCACAACTTTTAAGGCTTATAGAGTTTTCAAAAAAAGTACTTGTACTGTGGAAGAAACAATACATGTTTAATTTGCTGAATCTAACCCCTTTGTTTTTAAACAACCTCAACCAACATATTTTGATGTGTTTTTAAAAACTGATTATCAACACTTGATAGCAGATCCTTTTGATATGAAAAATGTTCAAGAAAAGGATTCTGAAGAATTTACCCTAGAAGATTTCCTACCACATGTAGATGAACAGGTTTTACAAAACCCAAATCAGTTGTTTCTTAAGAATCATCCCAATGATAGAATTATTGGTGATATAAATCAACCAGTAAGCACTAGAAGTTCCTTAAGAAATGAAGTAGAACATCTACCATTCCATTCTTAATTAGAACCAAAAAGCACCAATGAGGATTTTGGTGATGATGATTGGATAAAAGATATGCATGATGAGCTAAATGAATTTGAAAGGATTAAAGTCTAGACCTTTGTTGAAAGACCTAGGGAAACTTCTATTATTGGAGTAAAATGGGTCTTTCGAAATAAGTGTGATGAAAATGGAATAATAGTAAGAAATAATGATAGATTGGTTACTAAAGGCAATAATCAACATTAAGTAATATAATATTAAGAAACCAATGCTCCAGTATCTAAAATTGAATCTATTTGTATTAAACATTCCTTTGCTTAATTCTTTAACTTCAAACGTTTTTAAATAGATGTTAAATGTGCTTTCCTTAATTGTGATGTTCAAGAGGATGTTTTTGTTGAAAACCCTCCTGGGTTTGAAGATAAAAAATATCCTAAACATGTTATCAAAATTATCAAAGCATTATATGAACTTAAACAAGCTCCTAGAGCTTGGTATGATAGACATAAAAGGTTTATTCTTCAAAATAATTATGTTAAGAGAAATGCAGATCCAACCCTATTATAAATAAATATAGGAAAAATGTTTTTATTGTTAGATTTATGTTGATGACATTATATTTGGTTCAACTCAGCAATATTTAATAGATTACATTTTGGATGTAATGAAATATGAGTTTGAAATGAGTATGATGGGTGAGTTAACATTTTTCTTTTGTTTTCAAATTTCTAAAAAACCGTAAGGAATCTATATATCCCAACATAATTATATTAAATATATTTCTAAAAAGTATTGATATGACAACACTAAGAGTATATGTTCTCCCATTGGCACCACAAATTGACTTGATCTTAATGATGCCTGGAAACTAGTAGATCAAACATCCATTGGAGGTAAGATTGGAAGTCTAATTTATTTGATAGCTAGTCATCCAAAATTAATGTTTTAAGTATTCTTATGTTCTAGATATCAATACAATCATAAGTAATCTCAATTAAAGGCAGTGAATTGGATTTTTCACTACTTAATTTGAACCATGGTTCTAGGACTCTTTTATACTTTTGGAAATTATTTTTTTTAAAAGTTTTCTGGGTGCTGACTTTCATAGATATAGAATGGATAGGATCAGTACATCTAGAAATTTTCATTTCATAGGGGATTCATTTGTTTCTTGTTCATTCAAAAAGAAACACTCAATAACACTTTCCACTACTGAAACTGAATATGTAGTAGCTGGAAGTTGTTGTTCTCAAGTGTTTTGGATACAACACACACTCAAAGACTATGTTATGAGTGTTACCAAAACACAAATATTGTGTGATAATACTAGTTCCATTACCTTAAGTAAAACCCATGCACATCAATATTCTGAAAAAGACATAGATATTATTCATCACTTTTTTAGGGATCACACAAAAGAAGGAGATATCATTCTTTAATTTATCAGAACGGAATATCAACTAATTGATATTTTCAAAAAATCATTACCCTATGATAGACTTGAATATATTAAATAGATCACAGTAATGATCATCGTAATGTAATGTTTTATATTTAATTTTTTTTTGAAACCTATCTCCTTATAGAAAAAAAATCTTTTTCATAGGGGTAGTACATTTTCTTATAAGTAAAAATTTTTCGTAGTCAATTTTATTTTTTTGAAATCAATTTTTTTTAATCATATTTTTCATAATCAAGTTTTTTTATAATTTTTTATAATCAAAAATTTTCATAATCATGTTTTTTATCATATTTTTAGAATCATATTATTTCTTGAATTTTTTTTATAATTTTTCTAGAATCTAAAGTTCTCCAAGAAAATTTTTCCTTATTATGAATAATTTTCCTCACAATCTGAAAGGTATGATTTACTTCCTATGTTGTCATAATCTTGTTTTTACGTGTTGGTATTTTTATCTTGTTTAATAAACTTTTTCGGATTCAATTTTTCTTAAATTCGGATGTCTATCTTAAAAAACCTCCATTTATAAGAACCTATTAAAATCCTTCTTCAGTTATCATATCAAACGTCAGATTTGATTAGAAGTTTTTCAACCATTGTATCAACCGTGAGAGTTGAATGGTTGCGTCAATCGCCTATATAAATCCCCCCAATGGTTGAACCAGATCAATTTTTGATGCTCTTGAGTGTTGAAGCACTACGTCTGTATTTTAAGGAAATTTCAAATCATCTAATGTTTCCTCAGTTGTGATTGTCTGATGAAGCCTCTCCTCAAAAAGAAATTACGAATATTAATGAAATTTCAAAGTGAAGATATTCTGAGATAAGTTAATTGATCCAATATTATTCAATAAATATGACTATATCATCACTAAGAATATTAATTTGAATAGCTGGGAGAGCCTTTGCATTTCAAAACCAAAGGCACAAGATCCAGTTTATCTGAAGATGATGGTGGAGTTCTATGAAACATTTAGTTTTTTCAATGAAGGAGGAAGAGATAAATTTTCTTTCAAGAGTTACGAAAAGACCTACTATCTTTCGTACAACAAGGCTGCCAGTCTTATTGGAATTCCTTACAAAGGTGAAGTAGTGTTTTGTACTCACAAAATACCTGATGAATCCATATCTTTTGTTAAGGAAAAGGCAATATAGTGTCTTGGATTGAACGTAGTTAAGACTCTGAAGATGACTCATCTATCTACGAATTTGCGGATTCTTGAATTGTGGGTTCACAGATTTATAATTCCATTGAATGGGGATAAGGATACTCTGAAGAAGATTGATATCTATATATTCTATTTCTTATTGAACCTCATAATGAAAAACTTGGTTAAGAATATCTTGGTAACAATTTAGAATATCAAGAATGGAAATCTGATTTCTTAGATTATTATATATTCAGATTTTCATTCAATGATTATTTTTATTTTCCTTCACTAATTCAAAATCTCTTGTAGTTCCAAGCCGAGAAATTACAAATTGATGTTACTGAGTGATGAAACCTTAAGGAGAATGAAAATTGGTTTTTCCAGTGAATCCAAAAAAACATATGATCTTTCAAAAGAAGAAATAGAAGCTTTTTCAATGAATCCGGTAGTGGCAGAAACCTCTAATATAGGTGGAAGGAAGAGAAAGGATAAAGAGCTAGAAGAGAAAATAGATACTCCTGTGGCCAAGAAAATTCCGTCATCACCTCTAAATCCCAGGAAAGAAAAAGTGTATCTTGATGAATTAGTGCCTTGGAGGAGAGAGGATAAGAAAAACAAGAAAGAAGGGGAGCCTATGTTTTTCTTTGAACCTACTGAGGCAAAAGCATTGCAGGAAAAGGCTGCTGAGAATCTTCAAAAAGAGGAAAAAATAAAATAAGAAATGGAATAAGTTGTTGGAAGATGAATTCGTTCAATCTCTTTTAAAATCTACTAAAAGAGCCTCTCAGAAAATTCTGGTTCTAGAATATTTCTTATTATAACCATTACCAGAGACTCTAGGAAAGGAAGTGGTGATTCCAGAATTACATCATGAAAAATAAATAGTTGAAGAAGAAGAAGTAGAAGAGGAAATAGAAGAAGAACAAGAGGTTTAAGGAGAATTGAATGAAAGTGATAATACCATAAAGAAAGTCGAAGAGTACTATGAGAAGGAATGTCCATCTATAAAATTATCGATCCAGACATCCCAAGCCGATTCCTCAAAAATAGCTACCCTAGGAAAAGATAAGAAGGGTGAAAAAGAAGTCAATAATCCTATAGATGATAAAAGCAGTAATCATGATTTTATTCATCTTTAAGTTCTAGTGTGTGATGCTGAGGAAGAAGAAGTTGAGAAAGATAAGATTGTTTAGCTATCTGATAGTGAGAATGAATCTCCCAAAGAACAATACATCATTCTAAAATCTAATAAGGGAAAGTAGGTGGTAGTAGATAAAACTAATAAATCTATTGTGAAGAATAAAGATGGTGGCACATCATTAAAAAGGAAAGATGAAGTCATAGAAAAATAATCCTCACCAACCAAACATTCGGATTCCGAATCATCTTCCCTCAGACATGATTTTGTTGATCAGTCATTCAAAAGGTGGTTTGGTACTATTACTTTATTCCAAAGCATAGATTCAAGATTCCAGATGCTTAAACATATAATTAATCAGAAGTCAGATTCAGTTTCCATGATGATGGAAAAATGTGTTGCACTAGAGGTAGATTTCAAAACCTTCCTCATTGGTTATGAGGCTCATAAAAGACCATGAAAGAAGATGAAAAGGTAGTCAAAGAAGACAATTGAATAAATGAGAATCATTGATGAATTCCATGATAATTTCTAGGATGATTTTCATACCAAAGATGGTAAGATCAATGATATTAAAAATAGTTTTGAGGAAAAGATAACCCTAGAACAAATTACTCAGAAGAACGTAGTTAAGGATCTAAATTGAATGATTAACTATGTGGCCATGAATTGGAATTGGGAAAGAGATCATATAATAGAGATTGAAGAGAATCTTGTTAAGAAAAAATAACTGTTGAATGCCCAGGAAGACATTCTTAAGGCTCAGGAAGAGAAAATTTAACCCTTAGAGAAGAAAAGTGAAGACGGAGATCTATTGCCTAAGCGAGCAAAAGAGGATCACAAGGAGCTCAAGAAGCTAAAAACCATTGTGATGTAGATGATTATAAAGGATAATGAGGGATAATCTTATTTCATTTTTATTTTTTGTTATATTTTCCTCATTGTACTAATTCATTCAACATGAATGAAATATTTCTTGTTCTTCAGACATTTCATTGATATGTACTAATGTTTCAGGTACCAAGTTTTTTTCCATTTTCTTTTATTCCATTTGGAATATCACAAAGGGGGAGAAAGGAATGATAAAAAGAATAAAATGTAAAGAATCAATTTCCGTAATTAAGAGTGGGTTCATCTTGGGGAATTTTCTTATCAATGATATTTTTTGAATGCAATAAAATGAAAAATATAATTTTGGAAATCAAGAATATGATCATTACTGTTTCCAAAGACTAAAGGGGAGTTAGTCATATTCACTATGATTTATAAGTAAAAGGAGAAATGTTTTAATTTTCATGTCCATAAAATTTCAATGTACCTAGATTATTTTTAGTAAGGATGTTTGTGATTTTCAAAAGGGGGAGATTGTTGAGTCAATAAGGATTCCTTATGAATTTACAATTCTTTATGTTTTGAAAATCACAAACACTCTATCACAAGAAAAATATCTTTTCCCATAAGATTTATATTATTATGAAGAAATTTCCTTCTTAAGGAATATTTCTACCTATCTTTGTTTTCATTGTTTATGACTTAGTTTCACTAACCCTAAAATTCTTTTATTTCTATGTGTAAAATTAGGTTTCATATTTAAAACTTCGGAATCCTATAAATACATAGATATATGGTATTCTGCTTTTCAGGTTCTGAATTCTAATTCTGAATTCTCTGAAATTCAAATTCTAAATTCTCTGAAATTAAGATTCTGAATTCTCTTAAATTCAGAACTTGAATTCTCTGAAATTCAGATTCTAAATTCTATGAATTTCAAATTCCAAATTCTCTGAAATTCAGATTCCAAATTCTCTAAAATTTAGGTTCTGAATTCCATAGAATTCAGACTCCAAATTCCTCAGAAATATGGTTCTGAATTCCTTTGAATTTAGACTCCGAAATCCTTATAATTCATGTTCCAAATTCCTTAGAATTCAGACTCTGAATTCCTTAGAATTAATTCCTCGAATTACTAATAATTGAGGTTTATAATTAATTATAATTTAGACTCTGAATTCCTTAGTATTCAGGTTCTCAATTCCATAGAATTCAGACTTTGGATTCATCAGAATTCAGGTTCTGAATTCCTTAGAATTCAGACTCCAAATAACTCAGAATTCAGGTTCTGTATTCCTTATAATTCAGACTCTAATGTATATATAATTCAGATTCTAAATTCCTTGAAAAAAATAATCTGAATATTCATGTAATATAGACTCCAAATTATTTTATCATAGACCTAAAATTTCATTTTTCTATAGACTTCGAAAAATATAATTGGTTGAGAATCCATATTTTACATACCCTTGTTTTAATTTGGAAATGATGTCATGATTTCTGTTTCTTACTAAGCGTTGTTTGATGGACACATGTATAGGTCCCTCTACGATTCAAGGAAAAATATGACAGTTGGAGGAGGGAGCCAACCATTGGGAAAGTGCCTATAAATAGGAGCTCATTTTAATGATCTCAAAAACTGACTGATCTAGAACTCTAGAAATAACATGCTGCTAAAGTGATTTCAAGTGAGGGAGACTCTCATTCCTTGTGTGTAATGAACATCTTGTTTAGCTTTCATCATGTTACTCTGATTGTTGTTGTGTACAATCAAGGTCTTCCGGGGATTGGAAGACATATGAGCTTATCAATGGAGAGGTCATGTTTCAAGAGACTATCGATGATGTTCAGAAGATGAATGGTGTTCGGGTCAGGTTTTCCTTGGAAGGGTGGAAGGGATGTAGGAAGGGGAAGAAGTATTACTCTTACATACCTCTTCCTGGGGAGACATGATTAGAGAAAAAATTTAAGGAAAAACAGATGGACAAACACATCAAGGAAGGTGTTGTGGATGAACAATCCTTGGATTTGCTCAAGATCTTGGAAGAAGAATCAGTGGAACGGGTTTTATATCTCAATTAAACTGAATAAGAAGCCTCTAAATTGATGGGGAGACCACTAAGGATATCCCTTAATGAGTAAAAATATGCTTGGATAGACAGGTCGAACTCGTTATTAGTTGGGGGCTTCAATAATGGGAATATCAGTCTTGAGGAGTATATTCAGACATGGGACAAGTTATCCACCGAAGTAGAGGATCTTCTTATGGATGTGCCTACCATTCCGATCTCATCTATTTTCTGGATATTGTTTAAGGAAAAAGACTCAAGTAAAATAAAGTTAATCTTTAATGACTTTGGTTAAATTTGTGGTGCAGGTTTTCTCGAGTGATAATCGTTCTTGTATGTGTCGTGTTTGATTCTAGATTCCTTTTTCTCGGTGTTGTTGCGACGTTCGATGCTTTGTTTCCATAATTCTACTTGAATCTTCATGAGAAGGAGATTCGAGCATAAACTTTCCACCGATGATGACCTTTTGGACTTGGATGATTGAGAGGGTATGGCTTCAACATTAGTTTTGTGCCTGTGCATTTTTGTACAGAACTGCTTGTTGAAGGGTCCAGCTTGGTGAAGTCTTATAGTCATGGAGTAGCTGCAGGGAGAGAAAATCCTATAGTTTTTTCGGGGTTTTCTCCACATGGGTTTTTTCCCTCTTGTGGAACTTCTCGGTTTCTCACTTTTTCCTTAAAAGTGATTTATAATAAAAATGTAATTTTCAGTTGTTAATAAGAAAGACAGATGTTCCAACTACCTTGAAGTTTGAGGGCGTGTGGGGATAGCAAGACAGACTCTGATATTCCTATCGCGGGATTACCCTAGTGTGGGTAAGACAGAATTTATTGAATGTATAAATCAAGTGACCTTTATCCATGGTTTTTGGATACCCTACTCTTTGGGTTAAAATATTTCATTCTTGTTACTTGTATTGTTTCAAGTTTGGTTTCTGCTGCATTTTAATTAATAAATAATGTATAATTATCTTATACATTCATGTACTTGTATACTCTGATTAGTAAGATTATATATGCTTTAAGGTAAAATATTTTACCTTGTAAACATTTATTAAGTTTCATTTCCAGAATCATATTTCCGGAATCTAGGATGTTTGTAGAACTAAGAGGTTTTGTGAATTTACCTCATTTAACTTTGTTAAACATAGTTTTCCTTAAGGTTGAAAATGAATGTTTTATAAGAAACATTAAATTTTCAAAAGTAATTTTTAATGGATTCAATTCACACACCTTTGTATATTTAGCATCTACATCATTATTTTGATCCTATAGCTACATGATTTTATTTATGAAACAATTTCAGTGTTACACATCATTAGTGTTTTGTTAAGAAGTGAGTTAATGAGCCATTAATGAGCCCCAGTAATTTCCATCGTCATTTCCCCATCACTTCCCCATAACACCTTCATCCGCCACTCAACTGTGAGAAAGAAAAATAAAATAATTATTTTAAATTATTTTATTATTTATATCGAAAAGTAAGAAAAATTAAATTTCTACTTAGCCCTTTCCGGCAGATATCGAGTCATTTCTCGATGATTCCCAAAATTTTGAATTTAATGGATCCATCATATTTTTAAACCGAGAACTGGTTCAAAAGATAGAAAATCCCACTCGCAAGTTTACTGAACATACATTAAAAAATCATTTAAAAATAACTTTAACGCTCGACCCTTGTGGTTAGGATTTTTCTTAAGGGGAAGATTCCCCCACAAGTTCATCGATACACTCAGATTATCAATTTGAGTTACCATTTAGAAGTTATATGGATTTTAAAATAAAATAATTTTTAATTAATTATTTTATTCATGACCAAAAACTGAGTTACACTATTGGCCCATGCCAGTCGATATTAGGTTTATCCTTATGAATGCATTCCCTCATGAGTTCAGCAGTGGTCTCAAATTTTTAATCTGAGTCACCATTTTTTAGTTATAATAATTTTAAAAATAAACTAAGTTTATTTTATTTTTTTTATTTACGGTTATACCATATTAGATTTTTCTCACTGGAGGTATACACCAACTATAAATAAGTCACGATTAGGGTAATCCTGCCATCCTAAATGAAACAATTCCATCATATTTCAAATTTGGAAACCCATTTAAAAGTTATTACACATTTTTTATTAAGACATCCCACACATGCTATTTAAATTTTAACCTTTTATTCTGGATCATTCCAGAACTCCGAAATCTGAATTATGTTTCGTCGAATTTCACAGTCTCGTAATAATTCCAAATAAAAATATTTTGTACTAAAATTTCACAACATTACAATTACTTAAAAATTTAGTAATATATAAATATATATATATACTTATACAAATATATATGCAATGATTAAATATACATATGTTTGTGTATTAGCAAACTAATATTTACTTCTATTTATATTCAAATATATATAAATGAATACTAATATATTATATAGTTAAAATAATATATATATATATATATATATCGTGAACACACATGAAAATATATTTTACAAATGTATTTAAAGATTATAATATCAAAATATGAATAATATTTTATATATATATATAAATAAATAGAAATATCATAAAATAAATAATAAAACATGCTTGGGAGAGTGGTAAATCGGTTAAAATTTTACAATTGAGGTCACATGATCATGTTCAGGTGCCCATAGGGTGGAAAAGGTAGATGATAACCTAAAAAGCACCAAAAAGGGTAATTGTGAGCGTTGATAAAGGGAGTTTCTTGGGAGCGGGTTTCAAGTGATGATAAAGCAGGGCTTGTAGATCAAAAATAATTTATTTTTTCATATATTATTATCATTAAAAAAGAGCTAATAATAGTTGGATTTGTCAGCTCTTTTTTTGTTCTAATAATCGGCACCATTATTGGTGATTTTGTTTTAGTGCTGATAAATACACTCTTTATCAAAACTTTTTTATCATTGATAAAATTCGCATATTTTAATATCACTTATATTATCATCACATATTGTTAACAAAAAATACCATTTATAGTGATTTTAAAATTGTGATATAAAATAGTAATGACTATAGTCTTTCCTAACACTAGCCTCTTTCTCACTGTATAATTAATCCTTATATATCTTTTAAGAGTTATCCTTTAACTCACTACAATAACATTTTAAAAGCTCTACCCATTTTTATGACATAATTCTACTTCTATGGTGGTTTAGAACAATCAATTATATGGAATTGAGTATCATCCACTCCTTTTAAAGGGTTTTTATGAGTCAAATTGTCTCATCAAACTCAAGCTTCCATGATAAATCACCTAAAATAGAAATTGTTGATGTTGGGGCCTGATTATAATAGAAAATAAAGTCATGTTGGTTGGTGAGTTTGGTAAGAAAGCATATGGGAATGGATTAAGTAAAAGAACAATAAAACAAGTTAAGGAAAAAACTACTTAATTTTTAATTTTATTGTCAAGTAAAATCATAGATATCCCACTCTCCTTTGAAATATTATCACATTGATCTCCCTCCCCAATGGATGAACCATTAAAACACAATAGTATCCACTTTGAAAACATTAATCTCCTCAACTGAAACATTCTCCACAACTATTATTCCAAAACACAAAATTCCAATCACTTTCTATCTATTTCTATAGTACCTATACAGTAATATAACTATAAAAAACCCTCTTTCTCCTATAAATGTAGCGACCCCTATTTTAATATTGAAAATAAGCCCAAAAAACACCCATAAACCCCTTTTCTTCCTAATATAAAAATTAATCCTAAAAATATTAACATTAATTTAAATGTTAAAAAATCCACCATAATCTAAAATTTCATCATTAATTCCTTGTCTAAGATTGAAATGACCCATCACACATATTAAATGTTTCACAAATTCTAAAATATGATGAAAAAATATCATTTTCACCCTTTTTAATAAACCATATAAAATGTCACATTAATTTTCAAATACAAGTTATAAGCATAACTGTTTGAAAATCACCTGTAATAGAAATTTGGGACTATGTAGAAACTTAACCTATGTGAATAAACATTCACATGGCCCTAATTATTTACCCATTGATCAGGATCATCACACCTATTGTCATTTTCAGAACACTACTGCTATCTAAAATCATAAAATATTTTAAATAACATATTTTGAAAAAAATCATGTTAATTAATATATCATAAATATAACACACATTATTAAGTCCATGAATAACTCCATAAATAATAAAAACATGTATTTTTATAATTCCAATAATGTTTTTCACAAAAGTTTTATCCATTTACACATTACCACCTTCCCACAACACATAATAGTTGAGACATTTTCATTTCAGACTTCTATGATAATATAATTTATAATCTGAAATCTAGTTTGAATGATACACATAATCAAAAATTGTAATTGAAATTCAATTACATACCTCTCATCTTGAGTAGTAGTATTTACTTTAATAGATTCTTAAATTTGTATTTTTCCTTTTATTATTTAATTATTCACTCACTAAATTTGAAACAAATACTTCACAAGTGGTCATGTTTTCCATGATCTAAGCATTCAAAGTACCCTCTAAGAATCAATTAGAATTTATCTCTCCTGATCTTTGATCTATTTATTTATTCTATTGACCTTTCTTGATAGTTAAAACTATATGTCATGGAAAAAATTCCATTATTACCTAATGATTCATCATTGGTGTTTCATTTTTTATCATTCAATAGTAATAATGATATCACATCATTATATTAGTTATATGTTTATTAGGAATAATTTTTATGGTGTGGTTTTCCTTTATTTATTTAAATATTATATTATATAAAATTTTTATTAATTTGAATTAATGAAATAAAAAATTAATTAAATAATTCTTCCCTAGTTATTCATTTTTTGTATGTTTCAACATTGATATATTAGTAATCTAAATGTTCTAAAGTATTACGATATGGTTTTTTAAGTCAAAAAAATTGATCCAAATCCATAAAAAATGTTTTAACATCTAATTGAATTTTTATAATGAAATAAGGAAAATATTTTAGAAGGCCCTATAGTTGTGTTTATAAAATTTATATGGACATGATTCTTAGAGTCCTACTTGCATTGCTTAAAAATATTATAGTTTATTTATAATAAATTTAATGTCGTGTTTTTATTTATGTTATAAAGTTTTTGAAGTCTTAATAAATCCATTTTAAATTATTATGATTTTTTTAATGTATTTCATTTTTGTTATAGAGTTAGTAGATTTTTGAAAATATTTACGTAATATTTTTAAATCCTTATGAAAACTTTTTTCCACTTTATTATGACTTATAAATGATTTTTTATTGAGAGCATTATAAATTTATTTCTAGTGAATAACAGAAAAATTGGATCATGTTAATTAAAAGATTAAATGTGGTAAAAACCCTTGAATTCATATACATAAACACTTTATTATTGTATTCTATAGGACTATATTTTTTGTATATATGAATGCACAATTCAACTATTCACATAAGGTGATTTAATCACACTTATAGTATGAAAAATTATTTAAATGATCTTACCACATGACGAACTTCAAGAAAATAATTTTTATGATTTTCAAGAACCAAAATTGATATATTTGGATTGTTACAGTGAATATCATTAATGTTGTTTATAGGAATTCATATTAGAATGTTTTACTTGAACAAACATCGACACCGTTCATTACCAAAACAAATAATGTGGGGAAACATAGGAGGTCACATGTATACATATGTAATATGTACTAAATAATGATATTAGTGCTGCATTTAGAGATTTCATTAAACTCATTTTGGAATCCGTGATTCATTATGAGTTTTGGGGGGAAAAATTTTTAATATAAAGATGATAAATTTTATAAATATCCACCATAGTCATTAAGAATGGGCATTATGTCATGGATGAAATCATTTTCTTCTATCTACCAAGTGTGGTGAGAATTTATTACATTCTTACTTTAATATTTCTAATTATTCCAATTTTATTTGTTTTATTTTAATTAATTTTAAATATTTAATTTAATGAATCTATATTATGTAGTTTCTATGTGTTTTATTATGGAAGGAAACATGAATTATATTTCCAAGTCAAATGATCTAGAAATAAAATGGTCCAATAATATTTCAATATTTTTTTATATTCTAAATTTTTATTGTCGTTATTGGTTTTCATGAAACATCCCAATGATGATATTCATAGAGTTCATGATTAAACTATTATAGATGATTTCATTAATTGATGTTTGAATCTCTGGGAAAAAATATATATGTGAGTTTTCACATTGTGAATCACAATCAAGATAATCATTTAGAATGCTAAAAAATTTCATAAGATTCATCATTCTCTCACTCTTGTTGGCAAAATGTTGAGGTTATGTTAGTCCAATTGAAGCTTATTCATCTATATTCAACCATGATAGGTTATAAAAAACAATTATACCCAATCAATCATTTCTATAAATCTAAATCTAGATTTATTGTTTTATAATTTCACTTTGAAGTGAGTTTCCAATATAGTAATGTTCAAATGGTTATTCAACCAAAAAAATAGAACCAAAATTTTTCCCACCAAATAAAAAGAGCTATTTAAAATGATCTGCTTCAACCTGTAAAATACAATGAAATATATCCCTACCAATTCTAAAGGAACATCCATTGGTTATTACTACACATTATAAATTCTAGTTTTGGTTTTCTCCGGTATAATCCAATGTTCATTATTTGAACTAAAAAATAGGATGGTTTGGGTTGTATTATAAGTATGATAATGTAAGTATCAATAATTAGTGTGTCACAATATATCAATAGAGATAATTTTTTTGGTTATTTAATTCCTCTCATAGAGTTAGAGTGGTGTGAAGAACATATATAGGATCACGATGATCGAAACAACTATAAAGATATTATGTTCAAAACATTAATTTTCAATTGAATTTTTTTCTAAACACTAATCCATTTTGATTAAACTCTTTGTAGTGTTTATATTTGATCTATTTATAATTAATGTTTAAATAATTTTTTATTTGATAATTTTATTAATGATTTATAATATCAATTCAATAATATTAAAGTGTATAAAAATGGCTACAAGAGGGGTTGAATTATCATTTTTATAAATTTTCACTATCAAAATCCATTATCTATTTTGACCTATCAGACTGAACCTCTGTCTATTGATATCAATGTAGAAATTGGATAGAATGAAAACTAAACAATTATAATCACGTTTTATAAGAGAAGAAACTTAAAAAACCAAATATTCCTTATTGAATTCATAGTAAAAATTCTGACTTAAAAAAACAAGAATAATATAACATTACAATGTTTTAAAGTAAAATTAAAACAAACTTTATAATGGAAATAAGAACACTTTAAACAATAGTTTAAAGGAATTAGATAAAATTGACATAAGTTATACAAGGTTTTCACAAAACTGTAAGGTTTTTCTTTCTTCAGGAAAAAATACATTGATAACTATGATCATAATTAGATCTGTCTTCCTATCCCCAGAAGCCCCCGATCGTAAGTTATAAATTAATCAGTATTTTGATACCAAGAAGCCCCAACTCAAAAAAAATCTATGTTACAAATTAAGAAATAAAAAGTATATAAGGAATTTAAAATCCTCCCTTATATTCCATAGATTAAAAATTCTATAATGATTTATAAATCCGATGTAACAATATGTTAAAAATAAGTAAAATTAAGAGAGATTGGGTTAAAAATCAGCATCTTCATTTTATTTAAATGAATCTATATTTATAGGCACACCACATACGGTCATATTCCATGACTCTCATAGTTTGTTTCAACAACATTGGAAGATCTCTAACTGGATATCTCCTCTTGTTTTGTACACCAAGGTCAAATTTCATTTGATAGAATTATATAAATGTGATAAAATATTCCATATAATAGAAATAAATTTGTCTATTAAATTATAAATAATTAATCATTCGATGAAATAAAATTAATTTTTACAATTTTCCCAACTTTTTTTTCTGATGGTGTGGTGTTCCTTTGTTCAATGGATTGAAATTCGTTCATCTAATGGAAAAAACGTAATTTTTACAATGGATGGAACATCCTTAAACTGATGGAATCTAATATGAGTGAATAATGGAATAAACATTTCTTTTTTATCCAAATATAAATATAGAATTCATCTAATTATAGTTTTTTCTACATCTAGTAAAAATAAGTGTTTCTTACAAAATATTCTATAAATTTGGATGTATAATGTTATAAAAAATTGTATTTATAAAATTGTAATGTGATGTTCAAAAAAAAGATTATAAAATTTAAAAATATGAACATTAGACTAAAAAATAACCCCCTTTTAAAAAGAAAAAAACAATCCTTAATTGGTGAAACTAATAACATTGAAAAACATACAATCCATTTTTATTACACATTTTTTATTTTTTATTTTATCCCCCTTTATTTTTATCTCTGTTTTTATTTCGAAAAATATGTCTTGAATATTTCTTAATAAAATTGTAACATACTTATTGCTAAATAATTTATCCATTCCATTTAATAAATTCATCACCTTTGATATTTTGGAAATGATCATGGGATGGAAACTGTAACTGAAAAGTTAGATAAAAACATTTTTGAGAAATAAAATATTAGAAATTAAATATTCAAATAATAAAAGATTTAATTAATATTTATCAAATATTTATTTGAAAAAATAAAATCATAACATTAGGAATATATATTTTTTACTAATCAGTATTTCTTTACAATAATATGTTACAAAATCAAAATGAATTCATGTAGAAAAGGTTTTTTACGTTCTTCATAATGGTTATCATTTTCATGAATTCATCAAGAAACAACATTTTCTCTACAAAAACAATTTCCATTTTATTAATTTTTTTCTTTAGATCATTAATCGTAATATTGTATTTCATTAACCTACAAAAAATTCTTAGGAAAATGTAATTTTTTAGTTTCTACTTTCATCTTAAAAACAACTTATTCAAGAGAGAAGAACAAATTTTTATATCTCAAGACTTCTTCTTCTTCAAAATTAATTGCAATAATTTTTCTATCAACTTTTTATTTTATTCATTATAAATAATAAAAGGATAATTATAAAATAGAAATTGATATAACAAAAAATGAATACTTACATCATTCAATTTGATCATCTTGAAATTTTAAATCATATTATTCTTGATTAATCTATATAAAATCTTGTTTTAAAATTCATGTTTCTTTTCGTTTCATCTTTGAATGATTCGAAATTTTCCACAATTTGAACTATTTTCTCATCTAGAAATGTCAAAGAATTTTATTTCTCAATGAAATTCAGTATACATTAACTATACAAATAATGATAATAAATACCTTTAAAATACGGAAGATCACCATCAGGTATCATTAACACTTCAATGGAATAACTAATTCTCAATTTTTATCTTTGATCAGAATCACTAGCTGGATGATGGTTTAAGCTTGATAGAATATCAGAAACATGATGTGTTGTGTTTTCACCTATTTACCCCATTATTTAATATTTTACTTCATATACATTAGAAAATTCAACATTTATATTGGAACCAACTTTATCTTAAATATAAGTACATTAATGTTGACCATCTTATTTTCCATTAAAACATTATTATTTATATAAAACATATAAATATAGATCCTCCTTGGATTGATATTATACAGTTGATAAACCATAATTAATTTCTTCTTCATTCTATTAGTATTATTATTATTATTATTATTCAAAAAAATCATTTTATAATTTTTTATTAACTCATATATCTTTTTTTTGTTTATCTATAGATTCCTGAACATGAACATCTATATGTTATTATAAAAAAAATTCTTCTTCCCAGACTTTTCATTTTCTTTTTTCAATGGATAATGAAATTTAAAAGTTGAAAATATTTCTAATTATGAAGGAATAGTCTATGTAGAAATGGATATTAGAAGAACAATTTCAGGAACTAATTGAGGGACTATTAAAGGAGGTATAGGTTGAATAATTGATAATAGATAAATTTAAAGGTCACATTCCTATTCAGAAACATGAAATTATCCATTATCTCACACGAAACCTTTCATAATACATTCAAAAATCCTCATCCATTATTTACTATCGCATATTATTTTTCTCTTTTTAATTTAGAACATCGAGCATATTTCTTTTAATACTGAAGAATCTACCTTGTTGGGGCCAAAACATGGACCCCCTAGCTTCTTTTGTTCTCTATTATTCATCAATACATTGAATGCATCATGGAACATGGTTTTCACTTTCTTATTTGATCTCATAGTTGAAGAATCACTATTTTTTTATTTATTATTTAACTACAACACTTATACATTGAACACAACCTTTTCCAATTTCATAAAAACATTTTCAATTGAGGAACTTGCAATAACATAATTCCATAAATGGATTCTTCATTAATTAATGAATATGTTCTCTCATAGAAGAATCCTTTTTATTCATTTTTCACCACCTTAATGAAATTAAATAACATATTTTTAATGAAACAATGAAATTAATATAAAATTTATATTTATAGAACCATTATTCACAACTATGGTTGAGAGAAAAACAATCTTTACGAAGTTAAACTTTCTCAAGGAACACAGAATGTCCAAAAAATATATATCTAAAATATTTCAAGTGTATCTATCCAATTTACATGGGATAAGATAACCATACCTACAATTTATTTTTAATAGCATCATGAAACTCACTAACATATTGTAAATGGAAAAAATAAATTAAATAATCTTTAGTTTTACAGAACCTTTCATCACAGATTTTATTGAGATAAAAAAATATTTACAAAGTTAAACATTTGGATTTTACATAGAAAGTAAAAAATATAGAGATCAAAAATATTTCAAGTATCTTTATCCCATTTAATTGGGACAATATAACCGTTAATCAAACTGGAATCAATTATTCCCTTCATAGATAGGTGATAAATGATTTTAACTCTCTTGTTAGAAGAAAATAGAGATGTCCCAGAATTTTATTACCTTTCTATATTTTCCTGATGTTTATGAGAAATAGAATTCACTTCTCTATCAAGATAAACATAAACCAAGCCTTCTAATTGTTGAATGTTATCCTTGTATCACTCTTTAAAAATATTAAAAGTAATACATTCTATATTATTATAAAAACAAAATAATAAGAAAGAATATAAATTTTTTACCCTCATCATATAGTGATCTTCAAAGTCTCCCTTTTCTATAAGGACCTTCTCCCAACCATGAGATAGAATGAACTTCTTGATAAAATAATTTAATTTTTCAAACCAGAAATTTTTTGTCAATTTTTTAATTTGTACTTCTATATTCAAAAACTCCTCTAATTATGTTATTTTTTCATCATTAAAAGATTTATGATTGACCGATGATTACTAATCAGACTAATATAACACAATAGGTCTAATATAATTTTGGGAGTCGAGAGTTAAGATTCAACTATGAGAGAGATGTGGGACAAGGTTATCTATATTGATATTTATATGTTCACATGGGTGTCCCATAATCTTACAAAGATCTTAAGTTAGATATTTAAACACATTCTAATTTGGTGGATAAATAAATCTTCGATAAAATAATTATAATATAAAAAGTCTTAATGTTTGTTATAAAATCAACACAATTCAATGTTTTTGGTTGAACAAATAATCTTCAGTGTTCTTATATTACATATTAATGTTTAGAAATATAATAAAATATACAGTAACATATTTCATAAAGAATAATGTATAATAAGTGTAAAGATTTATAAAAGTACCTCTTATGGGAAAATTTAACTTTCTATGACAAAGTTTATCTAGTAATAGTTATTCAGGTATTTTTAATCCAAACAATTTCCTCTAAACATTTTATGAAATATTTTCCGATAACGTTTCTAATAAAATTATGTCTAATGAATTTAAAAAAATTATTATAAATCCTTTAGAAATAAATTCTTTAAATATTGTCAATAAATGTTGTTATAATAAGAAATTTTAAGACAATTTGGAATGATAATTTTTTTGTCATTTTTACTTTAATTTTTTTTACAAATATGTGTTTAGAGAAATTAATGATTTTTTGAAAACTAAAAAATATGCTCCCCCTTTTAAAAATATTTTTTTAATATGATGATATTTATAAATTATAATAATACAAGACTGATCATTTTAAATTAACCAAACCAATATTTTTATAATATACTCAAATATATCAAAAATTTGTGGTTTTGTAAATATATCAAAAGATTTTTCTTATATTCTATTGAATTTTAAAATCATATATCCTTTATCTTTTTGGTCCTTAAAAATGGTGTCTTATAACTATATTCTTCTATTTTGTGATTTTGATGTGTTTTTTATAATTAAATGGCACTCGTGTCATCACAAAAAAAAAATCAATTTTTTTTAAAACACAAGCCAATGTTATGAAGTGTTTGTAAAATCCACCACCCATGAGCACAACAACATCCGGATACCACCTATTCTACTTTAGTAGTTTAATGTGTTATAGAACGTTGTTTCTTACAAGACCATGAAACTGAAAAAATTATTAATGAAATATAATTCCCAATTGTACTTTTTCAATAAATTTTACAAATACAAAAGTCATCATCTAAAAAACTATTAAGTCCAAAATCATTTCTATAATAATGAAATAAACAATGTTTAACGATTCACTTATGATGATAAAAAAATCATTTTAATGATTTTAAATAGAACTCCTCTATGATTTCATGATATCTTTCTCGTAAGCATATAGAAAAAAGAAAATGTGGATAAATAGATATAAATTATAATCAATATTTCCTCAAAAATATTTTGATCATCTTATTACTCAGATATGTCAATATCTAATTTACTTTAGGTTCATATATAAGTAATTATACATTTAGTACATTCATATAAAAAATTGTTATGAAAATTTTAATATACATACATCAACAAATAAAAATTAAAACTTTTTTATAAATTTTAAAACAAAGAAAGAATGTAATTTCACCGATCATACTTAG
This sequence comes from Viscum album, assembly GCA_963277665.1. Lineage (NCBI taxonomy): Eukaryota > Viridiplantae > Streptophyta > Magnoliopsida > Santalales > Viscaceae > Viscum > Viscum album. The sequence goes on along the minus strand of OY728141.1, from coordinate 1,046,053,812 downwards.
CTCAAACTTGGATTTCAGAAGATATATAAAGTAATATGTTAATATTTTTTAGTTGAACCAAATAAAATTACATAAATATAAATTTGAATAGTGGTGGTGTCTTTATAAACTATCTTATGAAAAATGTGTTGATTAAGGACAACTTTTACAAAATCTATTATAACAAAAATATGGTTAATATATCTTACCTAGATCAAGATGATTGTTTACATCCATATATTATCCTTCTAAGTTTAAATACATGACCTATAGATTTTGTATTTTTAGTACTTTGGAATTTCTCTACATAAACATCTTTTAATATATATCCATAAAAATATATGCCTTACATACATTTTAAATAGTTTAAGATATCAAAATATTATATATCCTAGAATAATTCGAATAACATTAAGTCTTACTACTATTATTTAAGTTTTATCATAGTCTATTCCTTCTTGTTGATTATAACACATTATAGAAAGACTATAATTATTTCTAACTATAAACCCATTTTCATCACAAATATTTTTTGAAAACATGTTTTACACCTATTATAAAAATAACATTATCTTATTTAAATAATTCCAAAACGTATTCCACTTGAATTTGGTATGTTTTTCTTTATTGTCTTACCTAAAGCCTCTTAATTCTTTAGGTTCAAATTTTGATGACAACATTCAATGTTAAATTTATTTTTTTAAGGCGTTTCTAGAACAAACTGGTTAATCTACATCACTAATGGAATTATTAGTGGGATTATTCTTAAGAATTAACTAATTCAATGGGATTTTAGAACTATATTATTCAATAATAGGTTGAATTTCTTCAATAAGGAGAAATTTAGAAATATTTTATTTATATTCTCTATTGTAAAAAAAACATTCCAGTATGGGGTGAGAATCATTTTTAGAAACAACATCCAAATATGTGTGTGTTGGTTTTATAGAAACAAAAGGATCAGTTTCCTCATATTTAACATTTTTTGATTCCTAAATAGTACGTGGTTTTTTATAAAAACTCCAGAAACCTTAATTTTTTAGGAATAAAAAAAATCCATCATATATTAGAGGTCACATAGGTTAGTTAGAATTGGTATTAGAATTGAATACCTTGCATCCAAAAAGCATTAAAGTCCTAAAAATTGTTTCTATTCCTATCAAAAACTCATAAGGGGTATTATAATTAGAAGTTTTACAAAAACACAATTTATAGTATAACATGTAGTACTAACTTATTCATCACAAAAAAATTTATCAATAGATAATTCAGTCAACATAGTTATATTAATATCATAACAAATTCTATTTTCCTTTCAACTACACCATCTTTATATAGGGTTCTAGGATTTGAAATGTTATAAACTATATCTTTTAACTATAAAAAGAATCAAAATCAGTATTTACAAGCTCTCTAATATTATCACTGTGAATTGTTTTCTATAGTAAATTTGTCTAATTTTTAACATGGAGTAAAAAAAATTGAAATAGAAAAAACTTATGACTTCTTTTATTTAAAATATATCAAGTTATATATAGTCTAGTAATCAACTAAAACGCATGTATATAATTTTACACCAATAAATACAATATATATAGGACTAAATGAATCCATGTCCACTAACAGTAAAACATCAAAAGATGATAATTGACTTATATAATTAAAATTATACCTATGTTTCCTTAAAAATTAGCAGGGATCAAAAACATTATAATAACCAAACTTATGCTCTTATAGATCTTTTACTAGTCATTTATTATAGATTTTAGTTAATGTTTTAACATTATAGTGTCCTAAAATATATTCTATAACCAATATTGTTCATTCATTCCAATTAGGGAACATATATCTTGTCTTATAAGGCCTTCTAAGATATGTGTTTAAACATTCTCATTATTATAGGTAGAAAAAGTGAATTTATCTTCTAAAATATGAAGACTAAATTTATTATTTCTGAAGATCAAAATATATCCATCATCACATAATGGGTTTATACTAATAAGATTATTTTTAAAACTACTAAAATTAAAAACATCGAAATAAATGATTTACCAAGAAGAATAAAATTACATATTCAAAAAAAAATTCCATGAGAATTTTTACAAAAAGTGACCTTTTTGCTTTTAATTTAAATATTTTTCTAGAAAAAATAATTGTTCCCAGTCATTTGTATTGAAAAAATTCTATCCATAAACCAAATTTTAATGTTATCAATAGACATATTATTTCCTATATATTAGGAAGATTAGTATTTTGGATCCCAAACCTTCTTGGGTCCAGAATTAATTGAAAACATAATTTTCAGAATCCCCATCATTCAAACATTACAATGTTTGGTCGATATCAACCCATATTAAATGATCTTTTTGAAAGCCTCAATAGTGTACATTATTTAAAAAAAATATATGTTTACAATTCCTTCCACATTGAAATTTATTACTAAGTGGGGCAGTTTATTGATTAAAATGGTTATTTTGAAAATTTGGTTTATTCTATGTAAAATTCATCTCAAAAACATTCATTGAAGGTTATATTTGTTCATAAATTTTATCAAAATATTCATTAACTATATTAAAATTTTAATGTAAATCTATAAACATAAATTATGAACAAATATAACCTTCAATGAATGTTTTTGAGATGAATTTTACATAGAATAATTAAATAAATTCATGTTTTTGTTGTGGAAATATGCCCTTTATTATTTTCATGTTTTTTATAAATCTTACAATTTTCATTTTCTAATAAATTAGAAAATGTCAATAATTCCACATAACTAGTTAAATTTTTATCTTCTTTAGATAAAGTACAGTTTTTATCAAACTATTTAAAAATATTTTCCATAACACTGTCTAGATAATTATCAATTACATTAAGGTAGTTCAAGTATTCAATATATACCTTTTCCATATAGACTTTTTTTTGGAAATATAGAAAACAAACTGATAATCTTCTAGTTGTCTCTTCCTCTTTCTGGATTACTTTATTTTGAACAATGACTTCCACTTGAACTCCATGTGACTATGGATTTAAAATTTTATTTTTTTTATGCTTGTAGAACTTATTAGAAGTTCCGTGATAATTTTTTCCCTTCTTATATTTTCCATTCTCTATTATATAATATGACCTTATATGTACAACTTTCTTCCACTAATAACAAATTACTTTAGAATAATATTTTTTCTATTTTTCATACTTACTATTATCATTAAACTTATATCAGAATACTTTTGACCAGCAATTGTGTTCATTATCCTAGCAGGATTCACTAACTCATTTTCACATTATTCATAAGAACTACCATCTGATTCAACATTACCATTATTTTTCATTAATGATCTAGAAACATTATTTGGTTAAAACATTGTATTAGTAAAATATTAAATAGTATAAAATTATACACCTCTATTTTTTATCTACATATAATATCCATATAGCCTACCCTCATACTATATAAGAGTTCCAATCAGATCATCCATGATAAAATTTTATATTCTACTTGTTTCATCTAAAACTATTTTTTTCTAACTTAACTTCTTTGGGAATGATCACAATGATCATATCAACTAAATTTTCATTAGTATTATCATTTTCATGAAAATATTGTACATTGAAATTAGTTAACATAAACCTATGCTTCAATTTTAAAAAATATTCACTTCGAAAGTTGTCATGAACCAAATATGGTCTCCATCAATACTAGCTCCAAACCCATACTATGGCAAGGCCCAAAGGGAATTACCTATCCCTATGGGAAGGCACAGGTTCCTGAGTCTCAAAAATTTATCATTGGGAATGATTTACCTGATTGTGAAAATATAAAACCTTAAAAACATTCCGTAATATAAATCTGAAATTTTCAGCCAAACAAGTCTAATGGGAAAACAAGAATTGAATATATTTATTTGAATAAATTATAAGAGTTCCAAATATAAATAAAAAAAGCAGAAATACATCCACACGGACTCCACATGACAAGGGGTTATCACCCACATGTCGTCTCCAAAACTCTGCCCTAAGGATGGGAACTAACACCTCGAACCGCCATCATCCAAAGCCTTCTACTTACCTTAGTCCAGAATAATAATGTCTACTTACACCCAAGGGGGGTATGTTGGGTGTAATGCTATGCCCCAGAGGATACCACTCAATGATTCCAAAATGCATGCAATTATAGGTGAAAAAGCATGTAGTTTTAATATGCAAAGAAAAGTGGTGACAAATTCCAAGAAATACAACCTTTAATTAAAAAAATATTTCAAGAAAAAACATTCCAAATGTTAACACATTTAAATATTCATGTTATATACATTATTATACTTCCAAATACACCCTAATAAAAGGGTAAATACCACAAATACAATGAGCAATGAAATCAAGAACTCCCCTAGGAACTAGATAGTCTCAGGCCCCGTGTACATCGTACCTCAGTGTAAAGTAACCATAGTAAAATATAGTCTCATGCACGAACCACTAGTAGGGAACATACCCAAAACCTAGTGGTCCCCAATCATCATCCATATATATTAGTTAGAGTTTCTGTTATCCAAATTCTATGTGATATAAGGGCAAAACCCATCTGGTCCACTAGCCATACTAGTACATATCCACCCCACTTAGGTACCCTGGCTTCCCTCGGTGTGGTAAAATAATTTCATCAAGCTAAAGAAATGAATTTTCAAATAAAACCCCACTAATTTTCACATACAATAAGTACAGTATCTATACACATTTTAATCCACTTAAAACACAAAATAAAAAACTTTTATTTTTAATAAATAAATTCCTCAAAAACCCCCATTGTTTTGCACCCAAAACTCACTGAAATTACCAATTTTAATACCATGTGCATTATAAAAAGTAACCAAAAAATAAATGTCAGGCAAAATATAATTCAAAGGAACCACGAATTCAATTTTAGGGTATCCCCATGTGAACGGGGAAATGTTATCATTGTAAAACATCAGTTTTTAAACAAACATAGCACTAAATGTTCCCAAGTTCAACAAACACCATTAAAACCATCTTTTTCAGAAACAACTAAAGGGGATAAACATTCAAAATATGATGTTAATATATATAAAATTTTAATAAAATCAACTATGTATTTATAGGGAAACCCCAATTGAACGATTAAAATATTTATAAGAACCCCCCCCCCCATTTCACATAAAATTGGCACTAAAAATTCATTTGCATTACAAACACTAATAAAACCAGTTTTGGCCGAAATAATAAAATGAAATGAAAAAAAATTATCATAAACACGTCATTCCAATTCACAAATATTTCTTACACATGGAATCACCTACCAAATTAAAGAAAACCCTTGAATCCATTGTCTGAAAATTCAATCATACCATCACCGCAACTTATGGAAGGTAGATTCAACCTAAATTCATAATATTGGAACAGGAAAACCCAAAGATAAAATCTAGGTTTGATACCATAGATTATGGACATTAGGAAACTCAAGGGTAAGGGAATAAACTCTATGTAAATTGAATGAAAACCTATGCACAATGAACGAATAATGAAGGAGACCCACTTACTTGAGGGATCTTGAAGATATCTACTAAAATACACCATTCGACTAATTTTCAAACAACCAGACATTCAATGGATGTTCTAAAATGATGAGGAGATCATGTATGAACTGGAATGGGGGAAAATAGTTAGATATTAAGGAGTTATGAATGAAAAAAATTAACCTCTCAAAATCTGGATGAATAGAGAACCCCTATAAAGGTCTGACATAATTTGAAATGCACACGACCTCCAAATAGGGGGAAAGGTAACAGAGACACGTATAAGGATGTTAGCTTCAAGTGGGAGGTTGAATCACTTAAAAATAGGAAAAATTGAATATGTTATTAAATTAAAAAAATTCATTTTTAAAACTAGAAATGATCTTCTAGGAAGGACCAATCCCTTAAATAAAAAACCAAATCCATCATGATTATAGACACCAAAATGGTCAAATAAATTTTGTGGTGTAAATAGGGAAGAGTATGCCAAGTAAGAATTATAATAGATGAAATATGTTGAAAAATAAAAGCGTTATAATGGAATAAAATTTTATTTTGAAATCTTGAATTGGGCTCATAGTTTGGCCCATATCATGAAAACTCCCTATTCTGCCAAAAATTCACAGGAACCCCCCCCCCCCCCCCCCCAAAAGAAATAATGGAAATTAAATTAAAAATACCTTTAAAATATGTCATGTATGTGACAATTCTCACCACCATGAAAGACATTTCTCCCTAGAAAGTCAACCTGAACCTTGATCAGAAAACCAGAATGGGTACTCTTCCTCAACCTAAGAATTATGCTCCCTAGACTCATGTGTATCTCTACCATGCTACCAATGAGCTCGTACTAGCAGAATATTCTTCCCTCGAAGCACCTTCTCTTGGGAGTCCAATATTTATACTGGCCATTCAAAAACTGAAATGTCAGGCTCTATCTCTAGTTCTTCCCAACACAACACATGTGACATACCCAGGTTGTATTTCTTCAACTAGAAGACATGTAAGACTTCATGGATGGATTTCAACTGAAAAGGTAAGGTAAACCTATAACCCACCTTTCCAATATTCTCAATGATTTGAAAGGGTCCGACATATCATAGTGTCATCTTCCTTTGCTTCCCTAGTCAATGATAGCCCCAATGAGGGGACACTTTTAAGAATACCTTATCATCCATAGAAAATTCTACGTCTCGATGCCTTCGATCATCATATGATTTATGGAGAATATAATCTATCAATAAATGATTCCTAATCAACTTAACATTCTTAGACATCTCCTACACCAGACTCGGCCCCAGTAGTGATGTCTCTCCTACTGTAGCCCTACACAGGGGGACCGACAAGGAAGAATGTAGGGCACCTCAAAATGAGTCATTCAAATCACGGATTGGTAACTGTTATTATAATAAAACTCAACCAACCCCAAATTTTTTTCCCAAGAACCTCCAATGTCAAATACACATGCATGGGGGATGTCCTCCAAAATCTGGTTTGCCCGTTCTGTCGGGCCATCTGTTTGAAGATGGTATGTTTTCATCATCTTAATATGAAACCCCAAGGCCTTTAGAAGGATTTCAAAAAACTGAGAAGTGAAATAGGGGACTCTATCTGAGAAAACTACGAATGGCACTCCATGGAGTCTCACCACCTCATTAAGATACAAACTACCCAACTCATCTACATTAGCTGTATCTTTTATCGTAGAGAAGTGGGATGATTTGGTCAGACGATAAAACACCAACCAAATGAAATTCTTACCCAGAGGTGTATGAGGTAAGACAACAATGATGTCTATGGTGACCTCATCCCACTTCACGGTAGGAATGGGTAATGGCTAGAGCAAACATGAGGGTCTCTGATACTCTTCCTTCACCTGTTGGCACGTGTAGAATCTTGACTCAAAGTCCACAATGTCTCGTCCCATACATGGCCCCCATAAATTTCATCACAGATCATAATAAATATTTGTGTCACCTAGATGGACAACCCACTGAGATTGGTTGATATCCTACATCACCACCATTTGCAGAGATGATATCACTACTGAGAAACCCTTGAAGAATAAGATGCCCTCTGGGGAGGACGAAAAATAAGAGGACATCTTCCCACCACAAAGAAACTACCTTGACTGTTGAAAAAGCCCACCAATATTATGTTCCCATGGAATCAGCTCCAAAAGATATGGAGTCAACTTGACGCTCACCAAGAATGCACCTCCACTATGCTCCATGTTCTCCACATGCATCTGAGAAAAGAGTCCCATCAAAGCCCACTCATCACTGGACATCCTCAAAGCCTGCACTGGAACTCTTATGCTCAAGACATCAGCCACCACATTACCCGTTCCTAGGGTATAGACAATGTCAAAGTCAAACCCCTGCCAGTACCTGATCCAACGACACTTCCTCAAGTTGAGGTCCTTCTGGGAGATCATATATTCCTAGATTTTGTGATCAGAGTAGACCACAAACTTCTTCCCAACGAAGTAGTGATGCCCCGTCTTCAAAGCATGCATCACCACTACCAATTCCAATTCGTGGGATGGGTAATTATTTTTGTGTTTTCAGAGTTGATGAGATCTATATTCCACCATGTGGTCATCCTGTATAAGCATGAACCCAAGACCCATACTTGAAGCACTAAAATAGACCACATACCCCTTAAGATCCATAGGAAAAATCAACAAATGTATGGTAGTCAATCGCTGCTTCAGCTCCTCAAATGATTCCTAACATTCTGGTCCCCATAAAAACTTCAACCATTTCCGGGTGAGCACGATCATTAGTGAAGAAAGCTTAGAGAAACCCCGAACGAATCACCTTTCATAACCAGCTCTACCAAGGAAACTCCAGATCTCTATCACAATCTTCTGTTTCTCCCATGACATGATCGCACTGATCTTTTTGGGGTCCACTGAAACCCCTGCTCTGAGATCAAATTCCCCCAAAAATTTTCCTCCCTGATCCAGAAATTTCACTTGGACAACTTTTCATAGTGGCGGGGATCCCGTAAGGGGACCAAAATGATCTGTAAGTGATGTTTGTGTTACTCTTTAGTGACAGAGTATACTATATGTCATCCAAGAATACAAAAACGAGGTAATTGAGATACTGATTGAAAAATCTGTTCATGAGTGCCATAAATACCACTGGATAATTTGTCATTCCTAAGGGCACGTCCAAATACTCAATGTGGTCATACCTACTTTAAAAGTTTCTCTTTAGAATATCGGACTCCTTTACCCTGAGTTGATGGTCTCCAAAATGCTAGTCTATTTCTAAGAACAACTTTTTCCCATTAAAATTATTAAACAAATCATTTATTCTTGGAAAAGGATATTTTTTCTTAATTTTTTCCTTATTCAGCTTCTGATAGTCACTGCACAACCAGAGGGATCTATCAGCCCTTTTGTGAACAAGACAATAGCGGACCTAGGAGAGACACACAGGAGAATTAATCCATTGGATTCTAAGTCATCAATTTTTATATTTAATTACCTAAGGTCGGTGGGGGGCCATGTGATATAAGGAAATAGATATCAGTTCTATTCCCAGTTCCAAATTAATCGAAAACTCGACATCCTGATCCGGGGGTAAATCGGAAAAATCACGCGAGAATACCTCCAAGAACCGATTCAATAAATGAGTTAGTTCACCTTCAGGGGAAAACCCATATTCTCCTATCATGAATGATGATAACTAGAAGATTATTCTTTCCAAATCTGGGTGTGGAGGTCCTACGTGACCTGACTGAGGATCCCATTATCCCTGAAAAACCTGACGACTTACATCAGGTGCCGTGAAACTCACTCATAGACTGTAGCAATCAATGTGCACATGAAAGTGTACTAGAATATCCACTCCTAGTATTATGTAAAATAGATGCATATCTATGACTAATAGGTCCCACTATATCTTAACCCCTAACATGGAAATCTCACATGAGGAGCACTTGAGACCCTACTCTTTCTTCTTTCCGAGCGGCATCACCAAATCCATCACAAAAGACAATAACTCGATTAGGAAATTTAGTGTGCCCACATGATGAGAAAAGATGAATGAAACGGACTCAATAGTATAAAAAAGAGTATCATCTATAGAATATGTGATCAAAAATATGGTTTAAATAGTCGACAGTCTCACATCTAATCCAGATGGTGCCTAATTCACCGCGTGGAGATGTCTGGTGTCTTTTTAAGGAAAAAAACTAGTCTCTAGTTGTTCCTTGAACTGGTTGTTTCTAGAATATTATGCATCCCTACCACCATTCCCACCAAATCAAGATCCCCATGTCCTCAACGTCACAGACTTTACTGGAACTTCTCTTAGAGCCACTGACCCTGCCCCACCGGGAAGTAGACGTGCCACCCTGAAAAATCACTATAAAATCCCCATGTCTCAAAACTGGTAATAAGGATTTTGAGGAAGTGGGAATTCTAGACAGATGTGCCTAGGTTTCCCTCACTGGTGGAACATGACTGATCTCGCGTCTAAATCTGCAGACGAAAACTGCCTAGAAGAGTGTTCTGAACTGTCACCTACTTTCATTACATGTTCCTCGTGCTTCTTTTTCTTCTATGAGGAGCTTCCACTACCCACTTTTGATACTAAACTAGAGAAACAATCTGTTCCATTCATATCAATCTTCACCAAACATACTTATTCAATGACCTCAGCATAGGTTCTCATCTTGTATAAGAAAACCTGGGAGTATATCTCTGGTAGCAAGCCTTTCTCAAACCTCGGAGCCTTCAATTGTTCATTCGAGACTACTTCAAAGGAATACCGAACCAACTCAATGAAACAACTGGCATACTCCATCACATAAAGATTACCTTAAAAAAGGTCCATGACTCTCTCAACCTGGAATATTCCAAGACCTCAGGGTAGTACGGTTCATTTATTATGGCCTTGAAATCTCCCCAGCACATCTTGTCATTCTTATTAGTCTAAAGCACTGACTCATGCCACTTTTGGTTGGGACCCTCCAACAGAAAGGAGGCACAGTACACCCTGATCTCCTCAGGTTTTTCCAAGAACTCTTACATACGCTCAATCTTCTCGAGGCATTCCTCTTTTTATGGGGGTTCTAAGCTGCCTCGGAAGGTTGGAGGATTGTTTCTCAAACACTCCTATTATTTATCTTTTCTTGGGCTCATCACTTCCGCCCTAATCGGGAAAGAAGTAGTAGCTTTTCCATGTCCCAAATATTGGATATCTCGGACTACAACATTGACTAGCCTCTGATCAATTGGTGTGGGAGAACTCTCTTCGGCTTCCTCATGTGGGCGTGTGGGACCTTTCTAGAGAGGCATGTTTCTAAATAATGAAACTATCACAAAATAACAATCAATACCACAATTCTGAAAAAAAAATTCCAATACATCAAATATAAATAAACTAAAAACATTTCAATAATTAAAGAAACAATTACTCCACCCCCGCCTGTTGTCCACGTGTGGTCTGTAGCCCACACGTCTCACCTGGAAGTGAGGTCAATAAGACAACTCCAACTTCCCTTGGTGACTCAATTTCTCCCACGAGTGGTATGGGATAGGAACCATACTCATGAAATAAAGCCTGAGCCATGAAAGACCTAACTCATTTCTATCCCGACTCATTCAAAAATAGTAATATAAACCAAAAACATTAGCCTCCTTTGATTCCTTTATGTCGCGAACCGAATCTGGTCGCCACAAACACCGGCACCAAACCCGGCATGTGGCAAGGATCTAAGAGATTCCTTATCTATAAAATCTAGAAAAAGTTCCCATGTATCCAAAAATTACAGTTGGGAATTATTTACCAGAGTTTGAAAGTATAGAACCTTAAAAACAATCCATAATATAAATCTAAAATTTTGAGCAAAACAAGTCTTAAGAAATAAAATAATTGAATACATGTATTTGAATATAGTAAAATAGGTCCAAATAGAAGTAAAAAAAGTAGCACTACACCCACAAGGCCTCCACATGACAAGGGGACATCGCCCAGAAGTTGTATTCACCACTCCTCCCCAAGGATGGGAATTAACACCTCGAACCGCCATCACCTAAAGCATTCACTTTACCTGAGTCAAGAATAATAAAATCTACTTACACCCAAGGGGTTTAAGTAGTATTTGATACTAATACCAATAGGATAACACCCAATGATTCTAATGTGATTTCAATACATGGTGAAAAAGAAAGAAGATTTAATCTGTAAAGAAAAGTGGTGACAAATTCCAAGAAATGTAACTTTTAATTGAAAATAGTTTTCAAGTTTAAACTTTTAGAATGTTAAAAAATTTAAATATTCATGTTATATGATATAATATACTTAAAAACACACCCTAATACAAGGGTAAATACCACAAATCCAATGATCAATGAAATCTGGAACACCCCTAGGCACTAGATATTCTCGGGCCCCATCTACCTCGTACTTCAGTGTGAAGTAACCGTAGTAAAATCCATTTTTATGCATGAACCACTGGTAGGTAATATACCCATAACCTAGTAGTACCCAATAATCATCCATATAGACTATTTAGAGTTGTTTTTATCCAAACTCTAAGAGAAATAGAGACAATGAACATCTAGTCCACTAGTCGTACTATTATATATCTGCCCCACCTAGGTACCTGGGCTTCCACCTTAGTGCTCAAACAATTTCAGCATGCTTTAGAAATCCATTTTTATATAAAACATCACTAATATAACAAACAATAAGTACAGTATCTATAAAAGTTTTAAACCACAAAAAACACACAATAAAATACATTGATTTTTAATAAAACAATTCCTCAAAAATCCCACATTGTTGGGACCCAAAACTCTTTGAAATCTCCACTTTGCATACCATGTGCTTACTCAAAAGTAACCAAAACAGAAATGGAATCCCCAAAACTTTTTAAAGAAACTAACAAATTAATTTTAGGGTATCCCCATGTGAACCAAGAAATTTTATATTGGTAAAAAATTCATTTTTAAACAAACATGTCACTTAAACTTCACAAGTTCATTTGACGCTATTAAACCCCACTTTTGTAGAAACAACCAAAGGGGTTAAACATTTAAAACATGATGTGAATCCCTATTAAATTCCAATAAAATCAACTAATTATTTATACTACATCCCCAAATGAACCACTATGATATTTCTAGGAACCCCCCCCCAATTTCACATAAAATTGGCACTTAAATTTCATTTTCATTTCAAAATCCCCTAAAACCGGTTTTCGCAGAAATAATCAAATGAAAATATTATTAACACAGCATTCCAATTCACAAAAATTTCATACACATGGAATCACCTAGAAAATTAATGAAAACCCTAGATTCTTTTGTGCAAAAAATCAATCACACCACCGCCACACCTCAAGGAAGGTAGATTTAACCTAAAATCGGAATATTGGACAAAAAACCAAAATTTAAACCCTAGGATCAAAAACCTAGTTCTTGGATATTAGGAACCTCAAGGAAAAGGTAATAAACCCTATGAAAATTGAATGAACCCCTTAAGAAAAAAGAAGAAGAATGAAGGAGACCCACTTACTTGAGGGATCTTGATTAAATCTCCCAAAATACACCGATTGATGAATTTTGAAACAACCAAACATTCAATTGAGGTTCGAAAAATGGAGAGCAGATAATATAAAAACTAGAATGGAGGAAAATAGTGAGAAATGTAGGAGTTATGAATGAAAGATGTTAACTTTTCAAATCTGGACTATTTGAGAAACCTTATTACGGTTTTTCCTAATTCGTGATTCAAATGAGCTCCAAAAAGGTGGAAAAGGTAATGGGGACATGACTAAGGCCATAATCTTCTAGGGGATGCTCTAATAAAAAAAAGTAAAAAATGAATATGTTATTAAATAAATAGAATACATTTTTTAAACTGGAAATGGTCATCCAGGAAGGCCCAATCCCTTAAATAAAAACACAAATACATCAATATTATGGATTCCTAAATTCTTCAAATTAATAGGGTGCTGTTAATAGGTTAGGGTATGCCATTTTGGAATTTGAATGGATGAAAAATGTTAAAAAATGAAGGATTTATAAAGGAATTTTATTTTAAAAAATCTGGAATTGGGCTCAGGGTTTGGCCCAAATCATGAAAACTCAACCATTCCTCTAAAAATGGATGGTAAAACCCAAAAATAAAGAAGTAATTGAAATTAAATTAAAAATAACATTAAAATATGTAATGTATGTAACAAAATATATCAAAATATTTATAATCATCCCATAGAATATCTATTATTGTCGATATCACAATAGAGGTTCCAAAATGAATAACTTTCAATTTATATTATATACTATTAGCTACATGACAAGAAGATATTTGACTTAATATATATTTTTTCATATAAGATAAAAAATTATTTCACATATAATTATCCAATTGATTTAATCTCTTTCATTGCTTAGGAAAAGTAGATACTTACTTGACATGGATTTTATAATTTCTAGTTAATGTAATGAAGTTATATACTCCGTTATTAATCATATGGTTCTTCATTCTGACTCTCCAGTAATCATAATTAGAACTATCGAAAATTGGTGATCTTATAGGGTTTAACTTCTTATGAGTTCCAATATTTGGAGCTATAATATTGAATTCACTAGAAAAACTCTTTCTATTAAATACATGTTAGTGAAATAATAGATTATAATAGAATTCTCAGGTGATAAAACAATTATAAACATTGAAACAGGATTAAAATAATAAATAAAATAAGTTAATATTTAAGTAGTTGAACTTACATTGATACCGATTATGGAATCAAAGAGTGAAATGATGGTTACAAAAGGGGGGAATTTTAGGTTCTAAAAATTAGAACAAAAACAAAAAAAATTCACTTTTGATCTATTGGATAAAAAAGTGTATGATCATATCAATGTTGACATTATATTTTCTCTATCCTACAATAAAATATTAAAATTAGGAGTTTATAAGAAAATTAAATTACAAAACAAAATATTCCATATTGAATGAAATGTAAAAATAAAGACATTTAAATATAAGATAAATAAAACATTACCCTATTTAAGGATAAAAAATAATTGAAACTTTATAATATAAATAAGAAAACATAGCCTCCCTTATAATGGAATTGAATGACATTGAATTAAGGTAATCAGAGTTTTAACCAAACATTATGTTCTTTATTTCTTCAAGAAGAAATCCATCAATCACTAAGATTAGAAGAAGTACTTTTTCCAAACCACAAAATACCTCAATCAAAAATATAGGATCCACCGGTCTACTGATCCCTAAAATCCCTTGATCAAACAAGATCAGAATCATCAATTATAAAAGAAAAATGTTCTAATGAATTTACAACCCTAACATTGATTATATAGAAGAAAACACTCTACATATTGACGATATGTAAGTAAAAATATGTTACAATTGATTAAATAATAGATTGGTTTAGTTTTTAAATCATCTACTCCCAACTCCTCAAAATTCAAATAAATTTATAAGAACACCTCCAATGATCATCTTCTATGATTTTTATTTTTTTGTTAACATATTTATATAATATTCATGTTGAATTCTCATCATGTTATGTACATGTAAATTAAATTTCATTTTGGTATAATCATGAAAATTCTGTATGATTCTCTATGTGGTCGAAATAAATTTTTTAATTTGATTATAAAATTTAAACATTTGACGAACAAAAAGTAATTTCTTTGATGGTCTGAACTTCATTTTTTATGGAAATTTTTTTGACTAATGGACTGAAAATCATTTGTAAAATAGACTAATCATAAAAAATATAATGGAATGATAATAATTATTCTTAGAAATGAACATCATTCTTCTAATGGAATAATTTTTTTCATCAAATGTACTAAACTGAGTTCCTCTGATGCACTAAAATGTTTATCTTCCAAATAGAACATTTTTATTTTAATTATTATATTGTTTTATATGTTTGGTAAAAAAAATTCTATAAAATCATTGAAAATCCTATGAGGCATAATGACAGAATATAATATTACTAAAGAAAGAGTAATGTTATTTTGAAAACAACTATAAGAATGTGTAGAATTTATAAAATTATACTCGAACAAATTATCACCCCAGATCATCGATTAATCACTCACTAGATCAACTATTCGTTTTTCAGATCATACATTAAAAGGATAATTATACTATTAAAATATATATTTTAGTAATTATTATTTGTATTCGAGTAGAAGAATTTCTATACCCCTTAACTAGTCAATAGGAACGCTATTTGTATTATGGTAGTTCAATAAAATAATTAAAATAGATTAAATCCTAATTTCTTTTTTTACTTCAACCAATTTAAGTATTTTTAGTTGAATTTATGCATAGATACTTATCTTAAAAGTATTGATATTTTATATTGGAATGTTTTAATAAAATTTTATGATTTTTCTATTTTTTATTCGATGAATTTGTAATTTAATATTATTCAAGATATGATGTTAATTTTGATGTTATGTATAAACCTTATTTATCAATTTCTAGAAATTTTTTTGGAAATTTTTTTGATGGAATATTACTTTTAAACAATAGAAACATATTAATACAACCATTTTGGATGAATGAAATTATAGGAAACTTATTTTATTTGATTTTAAGACTCATGAGATGTCCAAATAGAGTTCCCAAGTAGGAAGAAGTAAAAGCAATGAAATATAAAAGAAGCCTAATCTTAATGACATATGTTTTCTTATTTAAAAGATATTTCAAATTTGAATTTAAATCAATAACATATTAACTCTTATTAGTGTAGGAAGAAATGGGATATTATATCTAATTGTCCTATATTAAAAATATAATGTAATCATATGAAATACAAGTTGAGTTGGAGGTTGGATATAAATACTTTTATCATTTATAAATGTCATGTTCAAGTGTTATGTTAGGAAGCACATAGAAAATAGATTATATTTATATGATTTCAAGATATTATATGGTGACATTTTCTTCTCCTCACTCAAATTTTTATAGTTATTTAAATCAATCATATATAATGGATATTAATATTATTTAAATGGATAAATATTCTACGGTTAGTAAATAACATTTTAAAAAATTAAAACCTTCATATTTTAATGTTAATATATAAGATAATTCACTTTTTAATTGAAATTACACTTCTCAGAATGATTCATATTATAGAAATTCATTTGTTAAATGGAAATATATAGAAAAAAAATTAATGAAAGATTATCAATGAATATTTGCGTTGTATTAAAAACATTAAATAAAAAATGAACTTATCAATCAAAAAATAAATTTATTTATAAAAATAAGCAACATAACGTGTAAAATAAAAAAATATGAAAAAATATGTTTCTTATAATAAAAATAAGAAATGGATTTCGATTGTGAAGTATCATAACTAAGACAAAAAATAAAAAACTTAAATATCATTTTGATAATTTTAAAAAATTTATTCTAATAATAATGAAGATCTGGAAAATAAATTCAATATATTTTTGAATTATTTGAAAAAAATTGTGAAAGATAGTGATAAGATAGGGAAATAAATAAATGATAAATTAATACAGATTCAAGTTCATGTGATAAATTATATGATAATTTAGAAGATATTAAAAATAAAAATGAGAAATTCGAAGAAAAAGCTTTATGATTAATTTTTTTAATAAAATCCTATGAAGAAATAAATTTTTTGATAAAGGCAATTCATTGTAAAATGTCTTTAAAATTTAAACAATGTTAATTTTGTTTATTTTGAGTAGTGTGGTGATAAAATGAAAAGTAACATTTTTATATCTAATGTTAAATGATTTATATGTGAAATAAATTTTCATTATACTTCTACATGTCATAGAACATTTAGATAACCATATGGATAAAATGAATGTATATTATTTTATTCCATTTAATTGAACATCAATGTTCCATGAATTCATCTTGTTTGGGTTCTCATGGGAATTTCAAAGAGTATAGTGGAAGAAATCATTATACTTTTCTATAAAAGTATTTATATATAGCCAACATATATATTTCATTATTTCTATTTTTTATGTTGTAAATTAATAAAGTATGCTTATTATTTTTTATAGTGAGTTAGAATGTAATCGGTATTTAAATATTTGTTTATGGGAATGTATATTAAACATTATTAATTTTAACTCTTGGAATATAAATTTAATAATTAATTTAATACTATTTAATAAAAGGATGGATATTTCCTATAACATTCATACATCTTGAAAAGAATATTTGTTTTAGGATAATGTTTTTTTCCATAAAATTTCTATTTTTTAAACAAGGTTTGCTGTATAATGTTGTTTTGAAAGAAATTGAATCATGTTAATTTAATTTTTTATTTATTTATTTAAGGGACTTCTACTAGTGTTTTCTCTAAAAAAAAATTTGTTTTTTGAAGTACTTTTTTGATGGACATTTAATTTTCATTACATCTATAATTTGGAATCGAGAACTAGATTTATATAAATAGAAACCTAAATAAATTTTTTTTGTTATTTATTAAAACGAAGCTAAAATATAGTTGGATATTTTACTATTTTCCAAACACTTTTATTTTTTTATATATCATTTTTTAAATCTTGTATCTATAACAAACCATTTTTATTATATCTATATGTTATCCATTTTAAAATTCAGGTTATATTTTATTCTATATGTACATGCTGTTAACATTTAGGATTTTACATTTTATTTAGAACCTGAATATTTTTCTCTTGAATCAGCAATATTAGTCATAGGGTGTATTACTGTATTATTTTTATTTCATTTTTCTTACATGGTTTTTTATAGTTAATTTTGGAGTATTTTCATTTGATTTCTTAATATGTATATACCCTTCGCAAATTTGAAATTTAGTTTTAATATTTTTGATATTTAAAAAATCCTATATTATGGTTAATTTAAATATGTTTCGTGTTTTAAAAAACGAATTTTATTTGGTCATGAAATATAATTTGATTGATTATTTTTTAAAAAAATTGATTGATAGTGGATTACTTAATTTTTTAAAGGATACATGGTTTTAGTATTTATTTAATCTAAAAATAAAATAAATTATATTATTTAATAAACCTCATTTTGATTTGATGTTTGAAAAAATAAATAATGAAATTTTAATAATGTTGATTTCATGAAAAATTTGTAGAAATTTTTAATTTTTCATCTATTTAAATGTGATAAATATTCACAAGAGCTCAGAAAATATTCTGGGATAGATTTGAGATGTTAAAGATCATCTGATAGTTTTCTTGTAAATATTCATATTGAAATCAATTTAATATTTGTGAAAAATTATTTTTATGTTGGGGGAGCGATTTTAGTTTAACTATTAAACTTACATTAATCAAAACATACTAAATTCAAATTATTTATTTCTGTTTCAACATTTTAACTGTACTTTTAGAATATTATATTAGTTAAAATAGTAGTTTTTTTACTTTATATTTTTTCTTGTATGATGTAAGGGGTGCAAACATGTTTATTATATGTTATATTATAGTGTTATAACTTTTTTTAAATTATAATATATTTCTAAATTTTTTTAAAAATGGACAATGTTTCCAAAATTTGTTTTTGTATTTCTTGAAAATAATTTCAAAAATAAATTTTTACTATTTTTCATTTTCATGAATTACAAATTTGGGGTAATGTTTTTTAATTTAATTAGTTTTATAATTTATAAGAAAGGAGAAATTTTTAGTTCTATGTATAATGTGGAGAATATTTATGTTGGGGAGTTTTTGTTTTATTATTGTTGAATATTAAAATACCACGCATATTTATATATTTATATTATTGGAAAAAATAAATATTCAATTAAATTATTGTACTCCATTTGTTCATTATTGTTTTATATCAATGTTTATTACGTTGTATTAGATGTATTTTATTAAACACTTTTAATGTTGGTTCTCTAGTATTATAAAATCTCTCTCAAATAAAAAAATTAAAGCCTAACATGTTTTTTAATATCATTAGAAATTATTTTTGAAGGTCCTTGGGTAATGTTTTTAAAAGTAATATAGAATTGATTTTTAATGTCCTATGTGAACTTCTTACAAGTGTTGCATTTTTTTACCTCAAATATATTTCAGTTATTTAATGTATTACTTTTCTCAAACTCTAATATATCCCCATATAACGTCTCACGATTTAGGTTTTAAAAATTTATAATTTTAAGAATATTAATATAATTTCTTAAAATTATTATGAAATAAATTCGAAGTCTTATTAAAAAAAATTATCCTCTTCACTATGAATTTTAAATTATTTTTTCATCTTGAAACCATTAAAAATGTTATTTGGAGTGTTCTCACATAAAGGATCATGTTCATTCATTGTTGTGAGGTAATGTAAAGTCATGAATTCATATAAATAAATTCATTATGATTTAGTCAATAGTAATATCGTCACCTCATATAAGAAAACATGATTCAAGTGTTTTCAAATATATATTTAGTAATATAGGTTGTATAAAAAATGATTTAAATTATTTGAATAGATCAAGAATTTAACACCCCAAAATTCTAAAGTGAGAATCATGTATTGTATAGAGTGGATGGCATGAAACCCCAAGTGCCTTAGGGAATATAATATCTGGATAATTTATAATATATTTACTATTTGAAATATATTCTATATATTTCAATACATGCAACATTGAGTTACCGTGCTCTATATGCAAGAGCTACCTTATTCGATGGCTTGTGTTACATGTATGATCGAGTTTTACCAAACAATAATATGTTATTATTTAATATAATTAGATATTAACTACACATTATGAATAGTTTTAACTATCTTATGATTATAAATGGTTTATATAAATATATAATGATTTTATGGGTTTCCAATTGATGATAAATGAAACTAAGAACGAATATGATATAAGAAGAAATATTATTATTCTTTTGTTTCCAAAGGAATTATTTGTTTATTAAACATAATTAATTAAAATTAGTGAAATATTTTTATGAAATATATATGTTATATATTCAATGAAGCTTTTTTTGATATTGATGTATTATATTTGATATGTTTAAGATAATAACAAAATCAATTTCAAACATAAAAACCTATATTTTTATAAAGAAAATTTTATTTAATTTTAATGAAGAACCCATTTTAAATTTGAATTTTGAAACATAAATTGATTGAATATATCAAAATAAACATCAAAATTGAAATATAAACATAATAATTTGTTCAGGGTGAAATTTTTATATTTTTCAAAAACATCTTATTTTTTATTGAATAGATAAAAATACTAAATTTTACTTCAAAACCACATCTTTATATTATTAATTTATAAAGAGTATTATACATTTAATTGGGTTTAGAGTTTAATTTGATACTATTTTACCAATTAATACATTTTATTTCCTTTTATTCATTCTTCATATAAAATTAATTATTAAAATAGAACAATCTTTCAGACATTTTTTCTTTAAAATTTGTATTGGTATCCCACCTTTGGGATGAATTTTGAATTAATTTATTCAATATAAATTATTTTAATTCAGAAAATGGATTTCATATTTAAAATCATAATAATTTTTAATTTCTAATTATTCCCAATTTTTTTTAACAAAAGATATTTGTAAAAGTGATTAAAATAAATTATAATTATTAATGAAAAATGAAGCATAATAAAAGACCAATCCATTAATTTAAGTGCCCATACGACAATGATACATTTAGAAAACCAATTTTTGTTCCATAATTCTCCCAATAACATTTAATTATTTATTTTTCGGTAGTTTAAGAATCTTGGTTGGTAAAAACCTGGGTACACTTAACTTATTTTCAAAAATACCAAATGATTGTTTTTCATCCCTTATAAAAGGCCACCACCTTTCCCCATTTCTCACACATATGAAAACACATAGCTTAATAATATATATTCCAATATATCTTCCCAACAACCCTCTCAAATACCATGATTCCTAAAATTTGGTATAAGGACATCCAAGGAATTATTTTGGAACAAACCAAAAGTAGGTACACGATTAATATGTAATGTCTTGTCTCAAGACTTTTAATTTTATTTCCATTATCCAAAAAATATATATATATTTGTTCAATTATTGTATATAAAAACCTATATCCAAACAACCATATTATGTTTTTATGCTATTTTTTGACCTACACATACACACACTTCTATCTAATGGGTAATAAACATATTGTTTCTCTGTACGGTGAACTAATACCTCACACAATAATGATTGTCCATTTTTCCTTTACCAACATTCAAGGTTGGTCATTATGATGGAAACTCCATATATAAATGATATTTATGATATTTATTATGTCTGTTAACATATTTAATCCCTTTATATCACATACCATTAATAGTTTCTATTTTGTGTTAATATGATAACATCGTTTATGGAAGTGTGGGCTACTGCCCCCTCAAAGAGAGATGATTCATTCACATGATACGTGGAATGTATAAAAGATGAATATAATTAAAAGATGGGACATAAAAAAATATTTTAATATTAATTACATAATCATATATATATATATCTCTTTTTCTTTAATACCCTTTCACACACATAAAAAGTGATAATGTCGTTCTGGGAGGTGTGGACTACAACCTACTCAACATGATATGATTCCTTTTATATCACAATAATTGTTTATATAATTATTTATGATTAAATAATATTTTTTTATGATATGATTATCATTCTATAAATATATTACTCTATGTAACTTATTTCCAAAACGACAATTGGAAAATTAGTTTCTTACTAATGCGTACAGCCTACCATCTCTATGATTATAACATTAATTCATTCTTCATAACCATATTTAATAATTTTTTATAGTATAATTGACATATAAATATTATAATTATTTCATTATTATTACTCTATATATTTTATATAATGACTCCATTGACTATAATTGACCAACCAATTTTGTTTTTTTCACAAAAACTGAATTTTGTCAAAACACATGATCTAAAGGTACATGATTATGTAGTTATATATAACATTGTAAAAAGTGAAATAGAATTAATTATAAACATGAAAAATGTTATTAATAAATTATATAATTAAAATAATTTTATTATATATGATTTTAAAGGAATTTAACCTGAAAAAAAATCAACCGAAGGGATTTCATCTCAATTTACTTTTCATTGAGACATATTTGTTGTTATAAAGCTATATTTCTTTATATAATGTTTCACATCCATTTGAAACGTTATATCATGAAACTCTATATTTTCATTATATTATAATTTTTATTTAATATTATTCCTTCATGGATATTTTAACTCAATTTTTCTAATGTTTTATGGGACACTTTGGAATGTCTAAATATTATTCTCTTAAAGAACATTTTTAATGATTATCTTTCTAATAAATCTTCTTTTGGTGATTGTTAACACTTTCTTTAAACGATTACATTATTTTTTGGAACCTAATTCATTATATATGGGGCACATTGTTCCACTGTTTCATATAATATCATGATTCTTTCATTCTTTATGAAAATTTGAGTTTCAATTTGAATTATTTCATCTAATGGGATTTGACATAAAAGTTACGAATTGGAAAAGAGAATTCATAACCCAATTTATTTTCATTAGGTTATATTACTTCCTCATTGTCATTAATATTCAATGATTATATGTAAATGGATTTGAAAATCTATTGATTTATTTATTCTTCTATGTTTAGATTTACAGTTGATACACATAGTCTACTCATTGATTGACTCCCACCACAACATTATAATATTTTTAAGGATTTACATTACTGTATAATTTTTTTTGAGGTTTTATAGACATAAATTTCCATCAGAGGAAATTATTTTATGTTTTTCTAATTAGCCATTTTATTTTATTCTCTTATGGAAATTCATGACAAATATTATGTTATAGTACCATTTTTATAATATTTAGTGCTCAAAATGTATTATAAAATGTTTTTAGAGAACTTGACTTTGTTTATCTCTTTAGTCGGAGAACCTGTTTTCTTCTAAAATCATGATTTATTAAAAATAGTAATAAAAAATTAAATGATTTTGTAAACACATTTTTACACTTTTTTTACCAATGTTTTCAATGGAATATTATTATCCCTTTCAGAACAATGAATTTTTAACGTTTAATTATGAAAAAGTATTGTTATTTTTACCTTTACGGCTTATACAGATTTACATACCATAGTCTCATTGATGATTACTTTGAATTTTTAAAAAGTTTATTTTAAAAAGAAAATATTTTAAAAAGTGATTTTAAAAGAAAAAGTATTTTAAACTAAAAGGATATTATCCTCAATAAAATTTTGAAAAGATAATTTTCTAGTATTTTTATTCATCATCTATAAGAGCACTTATTTTTACAACACTTGGGATATGTTTTATTGATACCTCCATATTTATTCTAAAGGATGATTCTTTATTTATTTGGCTAGGGATAACAGTAAAATTTAATTCAAGGATTCATTTTTTAACCCCTTGTAATTTTCAATCATCTATGATCATTGAACTTTGAATTGATAATAAATTATTCTATTAATATATCATGGATATGAAAATTTCCTTAAACATGTACCTATTTTCCTATGGTTTCTAATTTAATAGTTTTTTGATTATTTGGTTTAATATTGATAAATACTTATTATTTATTCAATATGGAGATTTTATAAGGCATGTTTCTTATTAATTAAATCGATTACTTGATATAAGGAATTATTTTTCCATTCAATGATAAGAGGATATTAGAATTTATATAGCTCCTCGGTGTATTCATAGGTTATCATGAAACAAATAATTTTAAAAAATTATACAGTTTTAAAATGCTTGGAGGGTGGATCTTGACAGAACTGGTTTTCATCTGCCTGAGACATTGCATCCAATAATGAATCACTTCCTTCATTTTGATTCATTATTTATTATCTATGAGATTTTCACATTATAAATTATATAGATTCATTTCATTATTAGTTTATTGATATATATCATGTATTTTCAGATTCTTACATTTCCATATTTATTTTTCCTTATCTAGTTCTTTTAATGGAATGTGTATCTTGTTATTAATTTTCCAAATTTATATGCACTTCCATTTATGTTAATGATTAGATGTAATGTGTGTTCAGTTATTTAAATTTATATACTGACTATTCTCATTTCTTCATTAATTCCTTCCACCATACATTACCCTTACTAAGTTTTTGAGCTCACCCTTATTATGTTTATTTCAATAGGAATCCAAGAAGTATACTAAGAATGATATACAGGGATTTACTAGTAATATTCTAGTTATCCTCTATGTTATTTTATTAAAAAGGAAAAAATATAGTAATTAGTGTAATAATTTGTAATAAAAGTATCATTTATGTATATGGTTTAATAAGAGAACTAAAATCCTTTGTCCGAAAGGATTTTATTCCTTGTAATCATACCTTTTTAATAATAGTAGATTCCAACTCTGTCATATCTAGGGTCGGGGTTTCTATAGTTGGTATAAGAGGATGTTTAGTAGAAAACTTGGGACCAATATTTTGGAAATCATATATTGGAGAACAAAACTGTAAGGTATGATTTGTGGATAATTGTAGAATAAAATCCTAGAATTTTTGTATGGTTGAGATTGTGTTGTTGTTCAAAGAAATATATCCTTATCTAGATACAACAATTGTATGTAGTTCTATATAATATATACTTTGGAGTAACAACACCAACAAGTTGTTTGGAGCCTGACTCATGAAAACTTGGTACATGAAAATGGGCCATACTATGAACCTAGTTTGACACTCATAGGGGATATACTTAGGATATTAGAATTTTTCCTTACATAGAACTATAAAAGATTTTGAAAATGAATAACTCATGTTAAACCTAATGTTTTTTAGATTGATGATAAGGTGTCATCCTATTACTGATATTATGAATAAAACCTAGACCAAGGAAGGACCTAAGTGAAAATAAGTGGATTAAGTATTTATGTATTAAGGTTTTATTTAAAACATTATTTATATGGTTATTTAGTTATTAACCCTATTTCAAGGATAAACATCATATTTTTTTAGAAATTGTATAAATATAATTTTTGGAAAATGAAAAATTGAATGACTGGGGTCAACCTATCAAATAATGTAAGGTTTCAGGTCTTGAAACCTTTACTGAATGATGATAAGGCTTTCACAACAACCACTGGCTTACACAATGACTTGGTTAATTTATCATTGTTTTTATATAATCAATTTGACTAATAAATATTAATGATGATCTATTAGTAAAACTTTTTATTATTAGAGATTAATCTATGATCCATTTTGTGTTTTAAAGATAGTTAAATAAAAATATTACAACTTCTCACACTTTTATAGGCCTTATCATTCTTTAAATGTTTCTTTTGGTGCATTGGTCATAAAATCATTATTGGTAATTAATTTCTAGGAATAAATGGATGAATTATAATTTTGTCATAATAAAACCAAAAGATAGGATTATTCATTTGAAATTGAAAACAATTAAGAGATAATATTTCATTATATTCTAGGTCAGTAAAAGAATTACCCAAAATTAGTAATAATACATCAAAATAAAATGTTTTCCAAATAAATTATTTAATGTTGAGACAATGGTCTTACAAATCATCTCAGATATATAGATTTGAGGCTCTCGACTTTCAATTGATCAGTAACTTGTTTTTGATTGATGAACTCAACCACTCCCTGTAAATATTTACTCTTTTCTTCCAAGTACATATCTCTACATTCGACGAATGATATCTTACTTAGAGACATGTTATATGTTAGTCTATGAGACCCTTGTACATACAAATATCCTTTTTCTAGAGGATGTTTTATGAACTATTCTCATGATGGGGGACTTGAACAGAGGAACCATCAAACATACTATCTCTAATATTCAGTATAAATTGTTAGGACACAATTTAATTATTGTGGGGAGAATGTAACAACCCAAAATTCTAAAGTAAGAACATTGTATTTTATAGTGTGTTTGACATGAAATAGCAAGGGTAGAAGAAAATATAATATATTTACTATTTAAAATAAATTCTATATATTTTAATTAATGTAACATTGTGTTATCATTCTCTACACACAAGAGAGACCTAGTTTGATGGATTGTGTTTCATGAAAGAACATGTTTTACTGAACAATATTATAATATTAAAAAATATTATTTATTATAATAAGATATAAACTAGACATTATGAATAGTATTACCTAAATTGTTAAAATTTAAGGTTTCTATAAATATAAAATGAAAACATGGGTTACCAATTTATGAGAAGTGAAAATAAGAACCAATATTTTATAAAAAGAAATATTATTATCTTAATGCTTCCAGAGGATATTTATTTTAATAAAAATATTTAATTCAAATTACTAAATGTTTTTAATTAAATATATATATTATATATTGAATAAAATGTTTTTTACATTCATCCATTAGGTTTGACAGGCTTAATATAAGAACAAACCCAATTGCACACATAAAACCCCATAATTTTATTAAGGCAATTTTATCACCTTTAATGGTGAAACCATTTTAAATTTTAATTAATTTAAAAATTCAAAAGAAAAATTCATATTTGAAATAAAAACATAATAATTTTTTAGGGTAAATTTTTGATATTTTTCTAAAACATTTCCTTTTTTAAGGAATAGTTCAAAATACTAAATTTTAGTTCAAAACTATTTTTCATCTAATTTATTTATAAGGTCAATTTATACTTTAAATTTTGTTTCGAGTTTAATTAGATATTATTTTTATCAATAAATAATATTTATGTCTCTATAATTATTTTAACTTTGAAATTATTTATAAAAAAATGGTAATATTTCAGATGTTTTTACTTTAGAAATATTCATTGTCCTCCTGCCTGCGCGATGAATTCTAAATTTATTTCTAACACTTCAGTCAATTTATTTTTGAATCATGGAATCCATATTTTGATTCATCATAATTTATAATTTCTAATATGACCATCTTTTTATACCAAATATATTACTCAAAGTGACTAAAATTAATTTCTATTATTAAGGTAAAATTAAGCTTAATACAGGACTAATCCATTAATTTAAGGGCCCAAATGACCTAGCTACATTTCTAAAACGGATTAGATGGAAATAATTCGTCCACTAACCTTTCATTATTGATTTTATTTGGGTTTTCAATACTTTAGTTATGTAAAAATGAGGGTACACCAAAAAATGTTAAAAAATACATAGGGAGTCCTTTTCCTCCATTATAAAAGGCCACCACCTCTCCCAATTCCACACACCACTCAAACCACAATGGTTCTCAAATTCCCTACCCATATTGCTTCCCAAAATCACTCCCCTATACCTTGAATCCTACCTTTGGGTATAAATTCTTCCAAGGAATCTTTTTTTTCAAACAAAATATAATTACCCGATTAAGAGGTAACATCTTCACCCATATTTTTTATTTTATTTCCATTATCCAACCCTTATATCTTATTATTCTATTATTGAATATAAAAAAAGTTTACAAAATATACTATGATTTTTTTATACTAAGGGTTCAACCTAAACATACAGAAACTTCAACTTAATGGGTAATGAATGTACTATTTCTATTTATGATGAACTACTGCCTTATGAAATGATGATTGTTCCTTTTTAATTTACCAAAATTCATCCTCACAAATTATGATGGAAAATAATTTTTTTATATGATATATATTATATTTATTACATATTTATTATTCTATAATCCTTTTATAACACATACCTGCAGGATCTAAATAGTATATGTATTATCCCTATTATAGGAGGGGGTGAATTGTAATTTTAAAAACATTCGTTTTTAACATTATAGAAAACTATGTTTAATAAAGTAAAATAATGTAAATTCAAAAAGCCACTTTTAGTTTTACAAAACAAACTTTCTTAGGTTCCAGAAATATGAATCCAGAAATAAATATTAAGAACAATTTTTATAAAGGAAGATCATAGCTTAAATCATATAAAATCTTATTTATCAGAGTAAGTAAATTACATGAAATTATAAGAATGTTATACATTCCTCCATTATCAAAATACAAAAAAAAAATAAAGCATGAAAAAAAAAGTAAGAAGTAGGAAATATTATTACCCAAAGAGTAGGGTATCCAACAACATTGAATAAAAGGTACCTTGGTTTAAACTTTCTAGAAAGTATGTCTTACCCTCAAAGTGTAAGCCCTCAATGGGAATATCAGAATCTGTCTTTATATTCTCGTAAGACCTCAATCTTTAAGGTGTTCGGCACCTCTATCCTCTTATCCCCAGAAGCCCTAAAAATATATAGTATTCAGCACCTCTATTTTCATATCCCTGGATGACCTTGATTTTTCTTAGCAACAATCAGAGTCACACGGAGAAAGTTGAACAAGATGTTCCTGAAAAACACAAAGCATGAGAGTCGTTCTATCAATATAAATCACTTCCTAGCATCACAACATGTAATCACGAGGGTGATCAATTAATTTTGAGATTGATCAAATGAGATCATATTTTAAGGAAAAACTTCAACAGTCGACTCCCAAATCCAATAGTAATACTTTTCCTTGAATTTCGTAGGGACCTATATAGGCGTCACTCAACCAAGAGTTATTTAAAAAAATGTTTGACATAATTTTTTACTTACAAAATAATGTGTAAGTAAAAATGAATTATCTGAAACAATTCTAAATATTCAGAGTCTAAGGAAAAATAGCATTTAGATTCTAATTATATTACTCATCAGATTATATTAAACATGGATATTAGGATTCTGATTTACAAAGAATTTGGAATAGAAATTTTATAAATTCCAGAGACTGAATTTCAAGTATTTCAGTGTCTTAATTATAATGAATTAGGTGACTAAATTTTAATAAAATTGGAGTCTGAATTATGTAAAATTCAGATTCTGAATTTGGGGGAATTCGGAGTATGAATTATCGGGAATTTGGAGTCTTCATTCTGTGGAATTGAGAGTATGAATTTCAAAGAATTCAAGGTCTGGATTTCAAAAAATTCGGAGTCTAAATTTTAGATCATTATGAGTCTAAATTTTATAGAATTATGAGTCCAAATTTTAGAGATTTTGAAATCTAATTTTCAATGAATTCAGATTATAAATTTCATAGAACTCAGAGTATATAAGCAAAAGAATCTGTATCCAAGGAACTATATGATACTGAGGCTTTTAAAAGGATCTGAATTCTTGACATAGTAATAAAATTAACTTAGTTTTGAGGGATTAAAAAATGAGGTAATGAAAACAAAAGTAAGGATAGAAATTTTCTTAAAGAAGGAATTTTTATAAGAAAATAATCCTTAGGGAAATATAATTTTTTTTATGATAAAGTGTTTTTGATTTTCAAAAGATAGATGAATGAAAAATTCATAAGGAAACCTTATCTACTCAAAAATATCCTCCGTTTTGGAAAAACAAACAACATTTCAAAAAATAAATATAAGGAATAATAATATTATCTATGATCGTCAAAAAAACTTATCTCTCTTTAATTATGAACCATGATGAATACTACTAACTCCCCCTTAGGTTTTGAAATCCATAAATATTGTATTCTTGACTTCTTTTAAGAAAATATTCACTAAATAAACACCCTTACATAAAATCCCACTTTCTTAGGGAATTATCTCATTTTATACTGTGTATTATTTTTATCATTCTTTTATCCCCCTTTCTGATTTTATAAAATGAATATCTGGAACGGAAAAAATGGTACTTAAAAGATTAGAACAATACAAAAAAATGATGGACAAATAAAATTTCATTATGTTTGAAAAATTTGATATTGGATAATACTAAAAAGGATCACAATTGAGAGGAAAAATTTAATCATCATTCTTTTCCTTCAAAATGATCTTCCTCACAATAGCCTTCAACTTCTTTAGCTCTTTTTTAATCATCCTAAAACCTCTTGAGAAAGTGTTCCTGATCATTATTTTTTTTCAAGAGCGTTGATTTTTTCTTCTTAAGACTTAAGAGTTTTTTCTTAAGACATCAGTTTCTCATCTTGGTGGATGAAAATTTCATTTAACTCTTCCTAGAGTTCACTTTATCACATTAAATTTTGTGAAAATGAATTTATCATTTCATATATATCCCTATCTTCTTTCTTTCAGTCTACTTGTTCAAGGATCATTTTTTTTGTAAAACTTTTCTATGTTTCATATCCTATATTTTTAGATATCAAATGAACATTTCACTTAGTCTAGGATGTCTTCAAATATTATGCTATCTTCAATCATTCTCTTAGATAATTTGGTAATTTCGTTACAATATCTCTAGTGATAATTGTATCCAATATATAAGATTTTGAAATGATACTCAGGCTTGAGGAAGTTTTCCATGATCATGCTTATAGAATCTAACTTCTGATTAATGCAGTGTTGAAGCAACTGGAATCTCAAATAAATACTCGAAAACAAGGGAATGTTGTCTAATAATTTATTCAGATACTATAACACAAAATCTTGACCCAAGGACGATTATTTAAAATCTGATTCCCTTGTAGTTGAAGACTCCTTTTCTAACTCTACAACCTTCCTTTTGGACGATCCACCATCATCCTTGATAACCGCCACAACCTTCTCAGGTGTATCAAAAATCACATATTTTTCTTTTTCTACATTGGAAATATTCTCTGAAGCCTTCAGAGATTAATTATCTCTATCTTGAAGTTGGATAATTTTATCTTTATCAACCTCTTCTTTCATATCATCTTCTTCAAGATCATCATGTTGGATGAAGTCATGATTGTTGTATTCATTACCAAAAGTTTTTCTAACCTCTTTCGGACCCTCATCCTCCTTTCCTTGAGAAACATTTTTTATTGATTTAGCCTATGAAGTCCAAATTGAATGCTTTTCAGAAGGAATTTCCTTCTCATGAAATTCTTAATATTTTTTATAACATCATCACTCTCATCTTTCTTATTCATCTTCTTCTACTTATTCTTCCTGGACTATTTCTTATTCCACTTCTAGCTATGGAATTATGACCTTCTTTCCCAAACTCTCTATTGGTATCAGTTCAGTGAGAAAGAATTTTGGTACCTGAATCATTTCAGAGTCATTCATAGTATCTATGAGATGTTATTGAACAATATCTGCTTCAAACATTTTCTTCTTTTGATTATTCTCTTTCTATTTCCTCTCTATATTTTAATTAATTTTAATCTTTAGGGACATTACATTAGCAGGGTCTAGGAAAAAACTAGGATCTCTTTCTTTCTTATCATTCTTCTATTCCCTCCACTTCACAACTATATCATAAGATAATGTTTTTTTATTTTTTAGTTTGGGTGGAGATAACTGTGTTTCCGGAACAATTGGATTCTCTTTGATTTCCAGTTCTTTTTTTCTTTATCTTTTTTGAGATTTCTGGGAAGTCTCTTCTGATTCCACTTTCTTATATAGATCTCCAATCTCACTATATGAAATATCATAAATTTTTCCAGACTTTGTATTTAAACTGACTTACATTTTCCTCATGGTTTCATCACTTAGTAGCAGGATCTTGAAATTTCATGGCTTAGAGATGCAGGGAATTTTAAATGATTCTAATATTATAACTATGATCATAGATAAAATTACCAGATACAAGAAGATCTGGTATTTTAGAATTCCATTCATGATGTTGTTGATTTCCATAATGATATATTTCACTAGGTTTATCTTCCTCAAGATGACCAGCAAATCCAAGAAAAAGATGTCACTTTTCTTTAAGGAGTCATTTTGTCCTTTTGTCTAAATGACGAAACAATGTAACCATAATTCTAGAATCTTGGAATTCATTTAATGATGGTTTATTTTCAATTTTATACTCCTTTGAGTCTAAGGATATCTATTTCCATTTCCATATCAAAACTTCATGACTGATCCGGCAGCTTGTGAGTGAAGAAAACTACTTCTCCTTCATACAGAACTCTAATAATATTTGATTCCATGTTGAAATATAGGGAGTATGTTATTCAATAAATCATGAATGAAAATTTTTTATCTTCTACCTTCATTAAAAAATATATTGTATCATAAAACTCAATAAGAAAATTTTGATAAACGAGATCAAGAATTTTTTACATGGCTACACAAAAGTTCTCCATTCCATTAAACATATTGTTTTGCGTAATCAGGTAATCATACCTAGAAAAAAATCTTAGATCAACTAAAATTTCCTTGTATATTTTCCATTTACTAAGATCATTGGTTAAAGACATCTGTTTCATTTGGGAGGCTTCTAACAAAATCGGTAGTCTACACAATCTTGGAAAAGAGGAACAAGCTTTTTGAAGAGAGGTAAAGAATCAGCATTGAATCCTTTGAAGCCTGATATTGGACATGGTATATTGGAGTCTTTATATAGGCGTCGAGGTGATGGTTCAAATTCCCAATTTGATATGACAATTGAAAACAGCTCAAACTGATCTAACTATTGATATGAATACTGAAGAAGGATTTGGTTGTTCTGAAATTTTGAGGTTT
The DNA here is from genome assembly GCA_963277665.1 of Viscum album. Classification (NCBI taxonomy): domain Eukaryota; kingdom Viridiplantae; phylum Streptophyta; class Magnoliopsida; order Santalales; family Viscaceae; genus Viscum; species Viscum album. Next base: position 1,046,020,803 of record OY728141.1, on the reverse strand, counting down.
TAAGGGAAATTTTGGATTTAAGAAATGTTAATCTGATAAATATTTTCTTAAATACCAACAAATAAAAATTTAAATTACAAAAATTTATATAAGGAAACATATATTCTAGATTTCAAAAAAAAATTATTAAATAAAAATTTACTTCTTAAAGAAAAGTATATTCAATAAATTTTTTTAAGAAAAGTAAATTTTGGTTCTGGAATTTTGATTTCCAAAAACAAAATTTGTTTTGACAAATTATGATTGAAGAAAATTTTTTGGTTAAAAATAAATTGACTATGAAAAAAAATTGTTTACGAAAACAGTTTTATTAAGGAAAAATTTTGGTTACAAACATTTTGATTAAGGAATAATTTTGTTTAAGCATAAAATATACTCCCTCTATGAGAAAGAGTTTCTTAATGTTTGGAGATAGATTTAAATAAAAAGTTTTAATGGAATATTACCTTATGGTTATCATTCCAAGAATTTCTTAATGTATTCAAATCTATCACAGGGTAAATAGTTTTGAAAAATATCAGCATATTGATCTTGTGTTCCTATAAATTAAAGAATGATATCTCATTTAAGTGTGTGATCTTTAAGAAATACATTCCTAATATCTATGTTTTTGGCATAAGAGTGATGTGTAGAGTTTTTTCTTAGGGAAATGACACTAGTGTTATCAAACAAAATCAATGTTTTGGTAAAACTCATGCCATTGTCTGTTAATGTGTGTTGAATCCACAATAGTTGAGCCTAGAAACTTCCAGTTGTTACATATTCATCTTCAGTAGTGGAGAGTAATACTGATTGTTTCTTCTTACATGAATAATAAAATAATGAATCTTTTAAGAAATGACAATTTCCAAATTTAATTTTCTTTCCATTTTACATCCACCAAAAACAGCATCTGAAAAAAAAATTAAAACAATATAATTTCCATAAGTATAGAAAAGTCCTAAATCCATGGTTCCATTTAAATATAAATAATTCTCTTCACTTCTTTTAAATGAGATTCCTTTGGATGAGATTAATATCTTTCACATAAGAATACAGAAATCATCAGGTCTAAATTACTAGCTGTCAAGTATAGTAAACTTTTTCTCACACCACTAAATGATGTCTGATCTACCAGTTTCCTAGAATCATCAATAATAAGATAATTTGAGGTACATATTGGAGTGAATATAATTTTATTGTTGTCATGTCCATACTTTTCAATAAGATCATTAATATAATTTTGTTGTGAAATATAAGTTCCTTCGAGTTTTTGAGAAATTTGAAAACCTAGGAAAAATGTTAATTCACCAATCATAAACATTTCAAACTCATATTTCATTAGATTTACAAACAAATCAGTTAAGGATTGCTCATTTGAACCCAATATATTGACATAAACATAAATTTGAACTATTTATTTTTTTCTTATCATTATTTATAAAAAAAGTTGGATGGTGAGTTCCCTTAGTAGAATTGTTTTGTAACACAAATCTGGTAAGTCTATCATACCAGGCTCAATGGGCTTTTTTAAGTGCATTTAATAACTTGGTAATTTTGAAAACGTGTTAAGGATGTTATGTGTCTTTAATACTAGAATGTTGTTCGTCATAAAATTCCACTTGGTTATATCCGTTAGGGAAAGCACAATTTACATCCTTTTGTAAAAGTTTGAAATTAAAGAATATTGCAAAGGCAAGAAAAATGCAAATAGATTCAAGTATAGATACTAGAGAAAAAGTTTTATTCATATTCTATTCCTTATTATTGATTATAGCCTTTAGAAACTAATCTAGAATTATCTCATACCATGATTCCATTTTCAAGACACTTATTTATGAAGACCCATTTTACACCAATTACATAATTTCCTTAGGTCATTCAACCACGGTCCAGACTGTATTCATTCTGAATTCATTTAGCTCATCTTGAATAGCTTTTATCCAATCAGCACCACCGAAATCTTCATCAGTGCTTTTTTGTTCTAATTTTAAATGAAATTCTAGGTGTTCTACCACATTTAATAAGGAAATTCTAGTCCTTATAGGTTGATTTACATCACTGATGATACTATCACTAGTATTATTCTAAAGAAACAAATTATTTGGTTTTTTAAAACCTATTCCTCAAAATATGGTAGAAAATCATCTGGGGTTAATGCTTTAGATATATTTTTTTGAGTATTTTCCTTATTAGAAAAATCTTCAATAAACGGTTGGTCATAAGCTTTTAAAAACACATCTGAAGATACAGGTTGGGATTGTTTAAAATCAGAAGGATAAATTTCATAAAATTTAACATGCATTATTTCTTCAATAGTACAAGTATTTTTATTAAAAACATTATAATTCATAGATGTTGTGGAGTAGCCTAGGAAAATTCATTCATCAAATTTGGGTGAAAATAAATGTAATTTATCTTTATTATTTAGGATGAATACTTTGAAATCAAATATTTTGAAGTAAGAAAGTCTAGGTTTTCTACCGATCCACAATTCATATGGTGTTTTTTTAAGAAATGGTCAGATTAGAACATGATTTATAGTATAACAAGCATTATTAACAGCTTTAGCCCAAAATTGTTTAAAAATAGAATAGTCACTCAACATGGTTCTAGTTATCTCTTGAAGAATTTAACTTCTTCTTTTAACAACACTATTTTTGAGGAGTTCTTGGTGCTGAGAAGTTATGAGTAATTCATTTCATACTTAAAAAAGTTTCATAATATGAAAAATGAAATTTTCCTCCAAGATCACTACGAATAGTTATCAATGGAAGTTTTTTCTCATTTTTAACATGGGCTCTTAAAATTTTGAAATAAAGAAAAAAATTCGATTTTTTCTTATAAAATAGACCGATGTAAATCTAGAGTAATCATCAACTAAAAAAATACTTAATATTTGCCTCCCATACTTCTAGTTTGTGTTGGACCAAAAAGATCTATATGCACTAACAGTAAAGAATCAGAAGTTGAGACTTCACCGATTGATTTAAAACACGATTTTGGTAGCTTTCCATATTGATAGGGATCACAGACTTTTTAAGAATCAAATCAAATATTTGGTAGATCATTAAAAAGTCTTTTATTTTAGATATTTCTTATGTTCCTAAGGCAAGGTAGATCTTTTCTACTAAGCTCTTCTATGTGTAGTGTGCATACATTCTCTTACCAATATTCAGTAAGAATAAACTCTTTTTGAAATTTTTTACTAAGATTTTATCATTCCAAAAATACACAAGGTAATCTTCATCACGCAATTTTCATATGATAATGAGGTTGTGCTTAATACCTTTAACAAATAAGACATTTGAAATCAAGGATTTTTCAAGAAGATCAATGTTACATATAACAACAATTTCTCCATGAGAATTTTCTCTAAAAGATAGTTTTCCTCATTTCATCTCCGTAATCATTTTAAGGAATATTCTATTACCAGTCATATGTTGAGAACATACATTATCCTTGTACCATGTATATCATTTGGTACTTTCTTTATTTTCATTTAAATAATATAGTTAGACTATCGGAATCCAAAATTTCATAGATCATGATATTTTAGAGAGAAAAATATTAGGAATACACATTTTTATAGAAAAATAAGCTTTATGAAAACCTAAAGATTGATTTTTTTTTAATTAAAACAGTTTTTCCAAATGTCCACTACCCTTACATTTAGTTCAAAATGGACCAATTTTGGGAACAAAAAATTTATCACTAAAAATAAGTTTGGAAAAAGTATAATTAATTCCTAAACAATTTCTTTGAGGACTAATATGATAGTAAATTTTATCAGATTCATTCCTTCTTGAGGTAAAATTTGATAAAAGATTATTAAAGGAAAAAATGTCATATTTTCAAGTAATGAATAAATTCTTATTCTCAACATTATTAGAACTATAACTTGAGTTAAACACTAAAATATTTTTTTTAGAAATAACATTTTCAAGATCCTTAGAATATTTATCCTTATCAGAAATAACATCCTTATGATTTTTTGAAAAACTATAAAAATCATAAAATTTCTAATCTTGATACATTGAATGATCTGATACTTTTTTAGCTAAAACTGAAATTCTATAATTTTATTTCTCTAACATATTTTTTATCTTAAATTTTTGATTTTCAAGTAGTTTGGAAAACCTAGATACTTCTTCATAAAAAGGTAAAGAATTATCTTAATCGGAAGAAGATTCTTCATCTGAAGTCATATAATATTTATCATCAGTATAATTTTCATTCAAAGATACATTGGTGATAGATTCATTGTCGTGTACCTTAGCTAATAGGAAATGAATTTTAATTAGTACTTTGGCTAGTAAACCAATATTTTTCTTACAATAAGTTTCATACTCTGAAGATTCATCATATATATCACCACCAAGGGCACTCCATGTATCATTGTCCTTTAAGACATTATTATTCATAGAGTTCAAATACTTTTTTTATATTCCTCTCATAATTATTTTCATTTCTATCATTTCATTTAATCATGGGATAATCTATCCTGATGTATCAGTCTCTTTTGTATTCATAGCATGTGACTTCTGGGTCGTTATTGTTTTTTCATTCTATCTTCGTTTATCTATACTGAAAGCCTTTATTTCCAACTATATTTTTAATCCTTTGGTCAAGATTAGCTAAATCATTTTCATAATCTTGACTTTCAATAGATTTAGATAGAATAGTGACTTTCTAAGACATAAATCTTATAACCCTTTCCAAAGCCATGAATTTCATACTGGTAAAGTCTAAACATACATTTCCATTTTTCTTCTTATCCATATCATAATATATTGTCATTCTTGTATCATGATGACAAAGTGTTCCAAAAATTTCATCAGGATAAATTTTGGAAACCATCATGTTTTCATCAATAGTTGTTCTTTTGGATTCCCACATGTTGGGTATAATATCTATAATCTTTTCCATAATAACTTAATCATCTAAAATATTTTCTCCCATAGATTGAAGACTGTTTATAATGGAGAAAAATAATTGTTTCACTTTTCAAACTAGTTCTCCATAAATAAATTAGAATCCATGATATTCAGATCTCAACATATCTCTTTGGGTTTTTATCACATTGGATGTCCCAAATTTTGTAACTTCATGTTTCTCCCAAAATTAGTTGGAAGCATCACATGAATATATTTGAATTTATATGTTCTTGGTCATATAACACTACAATTTATTGCGTACCTTGTAATTTAGTTGATATTATGAATTTTATAGGTTGGTGAGTGTTTTTACTTCCTTGTTTGGAATTTTGTAATCACCAGTAAGCATAAAAAAATTATCTACTATAGTGTTAATGAAAAATGTATTTATTATATCTCACTAGTACTTATAATCATTACCATCAAAAATTGGTGGTCGTGTAGGATTAATGTTCTCAATGAATCCAACAATCCTTCCATCCATTCTATAATAAAATATATTCTCTACAAAAACTTGTTAGTGGTAAGATTTAATAAGTAATGATAAAATCATTAATAAAAACTAAGAAAAGAAAAGTTCAGCAAGAAAATTAAACATGAGTAAGAAAAAATATATGTGAGTATAATTATTTCAGAGACGTTCTTTGATACCAAGTATAGAATCAAAATATTATATGAAGATGATAAATTATAAGAGGGGTGAATTGTATGTTTAAAAACATTCGTTTTTAAGCATAAGGAAAACTATGTTTAACAATATTAAACAAGGTATATTAAGAATGCCTCTTTAATTCTATGAAAAAACATTCATAGGATCTAGAAATACGAATTTGGAAATGATACCTAAGAAAAATTTTATTAAAGGAATATTCTACAGTAAGGAATATATAATCTTATTAATCAGAGTAAGTAATGTTCAAGAACGTATGATAAAGATATACATTCATCCATTATCAAAGTATAGCAGAAATAAAACATAAAACAAAAACAAGTTACAAGTTGGAATTATTTTAACCCAAATATTCGGGTGTAGAAAAACCTTGGATAAAGGTCCATTAATTTATGCTTTCAAGATAGTTTATCTTACACATACTACAATATTCCCTCAATAAGAACATCAGAATCTATCTTGCTATCCCTAAAAGTCCTCAAACATTAAGGTAGTCAGAACATCTATCTTCCTATCCCCATAAGCCCACAAACATTATGGTATCTGGCACCTCTATCTTCTTATCCCTGGATGCCCTCGATTGTACTTAGTAACTGTCAGAGTTTTACTTAGCAAGCTGAAAAATATGTTCAAGGTTGAACAAGATGTTTATGAAATACATAAATCATGAGAGTCTTTCTCTCACTATAAATCACTTCATACAATAATGACATTTAATCTCTAGGCTGATAAATAGATTTTGAGCTCATTCAAATGATATATTATTTATAGTAATAACATCAACGGTTGGATCCCTCCTCTAATGGTCATATTTTTCATTGAATTTATGAGGGACCTGTACACGTATCAATCAACCAATAGTTAGTTAGAAACAAAATGTATTTCATCGATTTATACTAACAAAATCTTGTATAAGAAAAATTAATTAGCTTAAACAATTATGAAAATTCAAAGTCTAGTTATATTAACAATTAGATTCTATAAAACATGGATATTCAGATTATTTTGTACAAAGAATTTGAATATTAAATCAATAGATTCTGGTGTTAGAATTACAATGAATTCAATGACTAAATTCTATGGAATTAGGAGTCTGAATTATGAGGAATTAGGAGTATACATTATGAGTAATTCATAGACTAAATTTTAAATAATTCAAAGTCTGAATTCATAGGAATTCTAGTTCTGAATTATGAGTAATTCAGATTCAGAATTCTGAGTAATTCCGAGTCTGAATTATAATTAATTTACTGTCTGAATTTCAGAGAATTTAGATTCTAAATTTCAATGAACTCATAGTATATATTTCATAGAATTCTATATCTGAATTTCAGAGAATTTAGAGTATAAATTTCTGAGAATTCAGAGTCTGAATTTCAGATAATTTGGAGTCTGAATTTTAGGTAATTCAGAGTGTAAATTTTAGAAAATTCAGAGACTAAAAACAGAAGCCTCTATATCCCAGAAACTAAAATATTATGAGTTTTTTTATAAGGATCTTAATTTTTTACATTGTAATAAAATGAACCTGGTTTTGAGAGATTATAAAATAAGTGAATGAAACTAAAAGTAAGGATAGAAATTTCATTAGAGAAGGAAAAATTTCCATAAGAAAATAATCCTTAGGTAATGATAATTTTCCATAAGATAAAGTGTTTGTTATTTTAAAAACATTTAGTAATGAAAATTTCATAAGTATACCTTACTGACTCAAAAATAACTTTAATACCTTCTATTTTGCGTTAATGTGATAACATCATTTGAGGAAGTGTGTACTACCGCCCCCTCAAAGGGATGTGATTCATTCACACAATACATGGAATGTATAAAAGATGATTATAATTAAATATGTGATACATACACTACATCTATATGATATTAATTACATAATTATTTTTTTATGATATATATATATATCATTTTTATTAAACATCTGCACACTTAAAAATGTTATAACATCATTTGTTGACATGTGGACTACCGCTTCCTCAATGTAATGTGACTCTTTTTACATAATAGGAATTATATCAATCGGTATCTATGATTAAGTAATATGGTATTTATGATAAAATTATAATTCTAAAATGATATAATGATTCTTATCTTATTTCGATAATGATTATTGAAGAATGATAACATTACTCATTGATACATACAACCTATCATCTCTATAATCGTATCATTGATTCATTTTTCATAACCATATTTAATGATTTTATTTAAAATATTTTATGTATATATATAATAATTATTTCATGATTATTATTCTTTAGATTTTATATAATTACCCTTTGACCATAGTTGACCTAACTATGTGGTTTTTGACACGTAAACTGAATTTGGTCAAAACACTTGACGTAAATGTAATTGAATAATTAGTTGACTATTACATGGTATAGAGTGAAATAAATTAAAAATAAACATGGAAAAGGTTTTCAGGAATTTATATAACTAACATAAGTTTGTTATACATGAAGTTAAATGATGTTAACCTGAAAGTAGACTAATGATAAGGGATATCATCTCAATATACATCCCATTGAGAGTTATTTTTCTTAGGAACAAGATTTCATTTATATGGTGTTTATAATAACATTTGAAATGTTATATCAAGAAACACTTTATTCTAAAGATATTATATTTTTCATTTAATATTATTCTTTCATGGAGACTATGACTACATTGTTTCAAAGTGGTATGTGACACATTGCAATGTTTAATACAATTCTCCTCAAAATCATTTTTAATGGTTATCTTTGTAACCCCACGTCATTTTGTGATTGTTAACTATCTATTAAAACATATAATTTATTTTTATGCACATTATTTCTGATAAATGGGGCACATACTACCACATGTTCACATAATATCATGATTCATTCATTTTTTATGATACATTGAGTTTTAATTTTAATTATGTCACCTTAGGGGATTTGAGTTAAATGTTTCCAAGTGGAAAAGATATTGCAGAACACAAATTATTTTCCTTAGGTTATATTGCTTCCACATAGTCAAAAATATTCAATGATTATGTCTATAATGATATTGACTATCTATTGATGTATTTCTTCTTATATTTGTGGATTTATATTTGATATACCTAATATAATAATTGATTGATTATCAATATAACATTATAATATTTTTAATGTTTTATGATACTATATCATTTTTAATATATTATTTACACATAATTTTACATCAGAACAAATTACTTGATCCTTATTTAATAAACGCTTTAATTTTCTTCTCCTCTAGTTATTGATGACCCATATTACATTATAGTACAATTTTTCCAATCTTTGGTTCTCAAAATGATTTATAATTTTTTTTTCAGAAAATTCAACTTTACATATCTCATTAGCCATATAACATGTTTTATTCTAGAAACAATGATTTAATAATATGTTTTCAAAAATATTTTTAAAATTATTTGGTAAATACTTTATAACCCATTTATTCATTTACCAATGTTTTTAAAGGAATCGTTATGATGCTTTCTGAACAAATCATACTTCTAACATTTAACTGAAAAAAGGAATGTTCTTTTTACCTCTTAAAGATTTTATGGATTTTCCTACCATTATTTCTTTGAAAACTTCCTTTTTATGACTGAAAGATTTCTATTAAAAGAATAAAATTTCAAAACTGATTTTCAATGATTTATTTTCATGAGGACTTTAATAATAAAATGATATTTTACTCACGAATGTTTTTAAAATATAATTTTATAGTATTTCAATTAATTAAAAACAATAACCATTATTTTTAATCCACTTGGGATATGTTGTATTGATACCATCCTATTTCTTGCTCATGATTTTTTTTTTGATTTATTTGGCCAATTATGGTATTAAAATTTACTTCGTTGATACATTTTTCAGTCCCCTTAAAATATTAAATCTCATATGATCATTTATATTGAATTTCCCCTAAATTATCTATGTCATTTTTCATGTATATTACTACTCACTAAAATATATGCAACTTTACATATGGTGTCGACATTGATAATTGTTTGATTATTTGGTAAATATTGATAAATTTGTATTCTTTATTATATAAGGATATTTGATTACGCATATTTTTTGTTAATTAAATTGATTAATCGGTATGAATAATGTCTTGGACATGAACTAATGGGTGGATCCTAGACATTATATATCTCCCTGATGCATTGATTGGTTCTCATGAAAAAAATATGTTCTGAAAATTAAATGGGTTTCTATTCAATGTTTTAAAATGTCTGGATGATGTATATGGATAGTGTAGGTTATAAGGTGACTAATACATGAAATCCAATATTTAAGAATTTCCATTATTTTGATTCATTGTTTATTATACGAGAGATTTTCGCATGATAAAATATATGGATTCATTTCATTCCCAAATTATTGATTAGATGGAATGTATTTTTAGTTTCCTTACATGACATTTTTATTTTTCCTTATCTAATATTTTGAATGGGATGTGTTTCTTGTTATTACCATGACATATTTTTTATTCACACCCATTCTATTTGTTGATTACATGGCATGTGTGTTCAGTTATTTACCTTTTCATATCAAATATTCTCATTGATTCATTATTACTTCCAATGTACATTACCATTACAGAGCATCTGATCTCATCATTATTATGTTTATTTCTCCATGAATCTAAGGTGTGTATTAGGAATAATATTCAGAGATTTACTAGATGTATTAGAGTTATCCTCGATGTTTTTATTTAGAAATAAAAAATTTATGTTGTAATTAGTGTATTTATTTGTAATAAAAGTATCATTTATGTATCTACTTTAGCAATAATACTAAAATATTTGGTCTTTTTTGGATTTTATTCCATGTAATCATTCCAATGTAACTTTAGTACACACAATCTCAAGTCTCTCTAGGGTCGGGTCGCTACAAGGATCATATAAAATCTATTATATATGAGTTTTTTAACTCATATTGAAATAATACACAATTTAAAGATAATATCATGCATGTTTTATACATGATTACATAAGAGATTACAGTATGTGAATAAACCACAGCTCACATCATTCCTTTAACAGAAGATATAAGGAAGTACATGATGTTTTAGGCATAAAAGAGAAACATAACCAAAATAATTCAATTGGTTTTTTAGGTTAATTGGCCCTCTAAATTAATAAGTAACCCACAATTCAATATGAGTTTTTAAAATAAAATAGTTTTATTATATATATTTCATCATTTATATTTATGCACCATATTCAGTGAAAATTGTGATTAAGTCATGGATGATATTAATTTCACCTACCTATCAATATTTAAATTCTCAATTTCAAATGGTACTTCATATTTTAATTTAATAAAATTTTATATGGTTTATTTTTATTGTATTATCTACTATATAATTATATATTAAATATAATAAAGAAATTTAATGTGGTTTAAATGTGTTTGAGGATTGAGTGAAGTTGTAATTATATTTTGAATCATGTAAATTTTAAAATGAAGGAAACATAAATATATCCATATTTGTTTTATTTTATAAAAGTGGAAAGAAATTATTGATGTTAAATATAAGAAATATGGGATTATAATCATAGAGTTCTTGATTGTGGTTTTTAGATTTTTTATTTAAATAATGGTTGAATATTTTGAGAAATTGGTATATGAATTTTAAACATTTATAGTAAAATTGAGAGAATAATTTGAAGTTCAATGAAGTTTCCTTAGATTAATCATTCATACACAATTATTTTATATTCAACCTTAAAAGGATCTATAAATATTTTCTTTCCCAATAGTCATTTCAGAAACTCAAACTTTACATTCATTGTTTTATTATATCACTTCATATTTTGTTTTCTATATTGTATTGTTCACATTGTTATACAATCAATAAAAAGGAAACGGTTTCTTTCCCACATAAACAAAATTCATATTCAAAAATTTCATTATAAATCTAAATAAAAAAATGATGTTTTTTCTGTACATTTAAATCGAACATCCATGTGTAAGGACGACACCATAGAGAGTCCGTGTAATATTTGATCCTATAAAACGATGGGTTATTTTTTGAAACCCATAAAATTTTAGGGTATTTTTTAGTTCCTCTTGATAATAAAAAATAAGGGTCTACAATTGGGTTATCACTCACTATCAAAATTGAGTTTATTATTTTAGTGAGTACCATTACTCTCACCGAGTTAGAGAGGAATGGAGAGTCGATGTATAATCATACAGTTCTATGCTATTATATTGATATATTGTTCATAAATTATTTTTTAAATGATATTTTATTTTAACAGTACTACACTATACATGAACCCTTTATATTTTCCAAATTTAATTTAGCTCCACGTGCATGTAAAAATTTACATGGATTCATTAATTTGTTTATAGTTTGAGAAGGTATTTCCACCACCCACCTATACTATCAATTGATGATATATTATACTAAAAAAATCAAACATCATATATCCTTTTATAAAAAATTTGAATTTATGAGATTTTTATATTAATTTTAAAAAATTAGAGCGAAATGTTTTTCCACTTCTTTCATTTCTATAGGACCCAAATTTAGTTTATCGACTATTTTGACTACCACCAAAGAAATTTCTATAAAATGTTTGTTGAGTTTATCAAAATTGTGTCCCAAATATTAATTCTCTAAAATTCAAAAATGTTACCTTATTGAACCAAGTTGTACATACATGGAAATTACATTTCTTTTCAGAAAAATTAATAAATTTCACAAATATGCTCCCAAATTCCATATTGGTTTATTGTCTTTGAAAACATGGAACACATTCTTCTATCATGGTAAAATATCATCAATATCCCCCATAAAGATCTTCCCCTTTAGTTTTCCCACAAAAAAACATTTATTTTTATCCTGGGTAAAATATAACATATAAAGGGTGAGATAAAATTCTTATTAATGTTACATGATGAACATCCAACAAAATATAAACATAAGAATATAAAAACAAGAACATTGTTTATTAATTTCAAAATCGTGAGTCATCAAATAAATCATGGTAGTTTTTAAGGATTAAATCATAAATTTACATGAACCATGATGAAATAGCATTGAAATAAAAGATGGGATTATGGAAAACACATAAGCATTGAAAATCATTTCCATATTATCTAAGGCTCATATACAAGATCGACAAAGAAGACAAAGTCCATTACTGAACTGATTTCACTTTTCGTTCCAGCCCTATATTATTGAATCATATATACATGTAATTTTAGACCAATATTACGAAACCATATTTACTTTTCATTCAAATCTTTTCTACCTCAGGATTGATAAATCATTACCCAATGCATTGGAGGGAGATATAGGTCCCACCCATCTCATACTAAAATCATTCATACATGTGCCAAAAAAACATTAATCATTCATCATATAGTAACCCAAGAAATAAAATGGTTTTATTAAACATCATTCCATCATATAAAATATCATTACATCATTAAATAATAAAATAATAGTAATAATTGGTATAGAAACCAAACCATATTTAAATAGCCTCATCTATGTTGGAAATTTTTTTTTATAAAAAACATTAACTTATTCTTGAGGAAAATATCATTTTTTCTTAACTAATGCTTTCTTCTCTCAAAATGAAATAAAATTTAAAAAATAATAATTTAGTTAAAAATAAAAATGAAATAATATAAAGGAATATTCATTTAAATAAGGCATTAAAATTTTTCGAAGCCTTATAAAAAAACATTCTCCTCGTACTCTTTCCAGAAAAGTCAAAAAGTACCTCATAATGTAAATGAAGAAAACATTCCTTCTAAACCATGTAGTAAAATTTAGAAATGGGTAAAAATGAATTTAAACATACATTGAAGAATATTAAACATTATATGAAAACAATTTTTGAAAACATGGACATGGATTATAAATATACCCCTAAAAATACTTATGTATAAACAATCTCAGATAAAAATAAGATTGCCAAATTATCCACTAAAAATTTATAATTAGTTGAATCGTATGCTTAAAAAAATAAATAAAATTATATTCATATATAAATATTGTAATATTCATAATAAAACTCATAAAAACATTCATGGAAAATATAAACACCACACAAAAGAAATAGGTGGTGTATAAGTCCTAGGCCCCACATAAATAAAAGTGAGACAGAATAGTCACTTAACTTAGGTATGATTTCATTTGTATTTATAAAAATATCATTTATAATGATTTAAATAATTTCATTTCCTTATTAAATATTCATATTTATTTTTATGTTATCATATATGATCATATTATCATCTTTTTATTAAAAACATTTCATTATTACTCATTATTTGGGTATTAAGTGCTTTATTTTCTCATACCTGATTTTTCAAATAAGTTCATGATATTATTCTTAGGTCAGGATTATATCATTCGAAAATGATATTAAAATAATAAATATCATATTAATTTATATTTTAAATTTATGTAATCTTGATTTAATGGATATCATGTAGAATGAATCGCATCGCTTCATGGTGAAGGTATGTTGTATGTATGCACGAGTGATATTATCATTCCCTTAATCATGAAATAGTATCGAACTGGATGGTATATATATTTTTACTGAATAAATAAATTTTTATAATAATAATATAGAGTTTTTATTTCCATCATTATACCCATCCATGTTAAGTGTTGGTTAAAACTGATTACACCATGACTTGGAGACGGTAAGTCGTACGTAGGCACACATTGTGATTTCATTTTTCATACAATATATAGAAGGTGTAATATGGTTTTTCAATAATCGTAATAAAATAATAGTATATTATTCATTCTATATTAAATAATTTATAATGGAAACAACTCATTAAGAAAAATTAAGAAGAAGAAATAATATTAATTAATTGGTATAGAGAATTACCTCTTATACGAAAAGCTCCCTCAAGATCTTCTTTTAAAGGCTGTAGATTTGGTCCTTTTAGAAGACCAGAGCCTATAGAATGTGAATAAGGAAGCATAAGAAGTAAATGTTTAGGGTATTGTTGAGGTCGAATACTTAATATGAATTGAAATTGTGAGGGAGGATGTGCCCTATTATAATTTAGGTTATATACACTTTTGAAAATATCAAAAGTATTAACATATAATAAATTAAAACCGCGCTCAAAATCCAAAAAAATGTAATATTTTAAAATATTGGATGAGATAATGTTTTAGTCTCATCATAAAATAAATTTTATTTAATTCATTATATCCATTTAAACATTATCATGTATATTTAATACTTAATTATTCTATTTTATTTTTACTAGGGTAACAATTATTTCAATATTAAAATGGTTACTTATGTGATGTAAATTAAATCATAAATAAAATATATATATAATTTTATACCATATTATTATTTTTATATATTTTTAAAAATGTTTTATTATATTTAAATAATTTAATAAAACATTATTTTGATAAACAAACAATAGTGTCAATTTGGACAATATTCAATATCAAGATAAATGTTATCATCCCAAAAATGATTCTATTATATACCTATGTGGTATATTTCATATATCAAAATCATTGGAAATATTACTTACTTCAAATTATATTTATTTTAATATTTTTAATAATATTAATTTGATATTTCCATTAATATAATAATTACTACTTCAGTTTTGTGTAATTATTTAATATAATTATTTGTTGGGTAATAATTAAAAATAAAATACTATGATGAAAAAAAATTATAGTATAGTTAAAAATAATAATTTTAGTATAATTAATATTCAATAATATTTAACATTAAATATATTATACTTATTAAATTATGAATGTAACAACTTTATCATCACTTTGAATAAAATAATATAAGTTTCACAACATCTTCCATATGAATGAAAATTGTCAATAACTACACCCTTGGATTATTATGGTCGAGACATAATCAAATAATAATAATTGATCAATTTTATGGGGTTTTTATGGTTATTACTAAGTTAATAATAATTGTTTCGTTGATTTCTCATTAATTAATTAATTTGTACACCATAAATGTATAGGTATTTAATTTAATAATAAATTTCCAAAAAATTATAAATAAATTACCATGATAAATATACATAATTTATAATTAAAATAATTATTAATAATCATATTTATATTTTTTATAACCACATATAAAAAAAAATTAAGTTTTTAAAATTTGAGGAAGACATAATTAACATTTCATTAAATAAAATAAATTAAGTATCATAATATCATCTAAGTAGATTTCAAAGGACACCGTTTATACCTAAGGATAATTTATGTCAAAGAAAACTCATCCAATGATTTTAATACAAGTTTTTGGGAAATTTTATAATTGTATTCTTACCCTTAATTACCTATTTTACTTTTTAACCTATTAATAAATATTACCAATGATATTATTAATATTTCGAAAAAATAAAATAAATATATTTAAATAATTTGGTCCTAATGATTCAAAATATGGAATCCGTTTTTAAAAATTCAAAACATAGAATTTTCAGAAATTAATTTATAATTATTCCTTTTGTCAGAAAGAGAGGACGTGCTTTTTTATGTTAAAACGTTGCAAAAGATTGAAATGTTTTTACATCTGAATTTAATGTAAAATTAATTATAATTACATAAATTATATCAAATGATAAAAATATATTCTATTTATACTATAAAACCATTAAATAATATAATTTCATAACATAAATTATTTCGATGAGAAAATATGTTTTCAATTAAAATTTAGTACAATTTTAATATTCATCAAAATTTAAAACATATCAGAAAAATTTCAAAACATCATATAAATAACTTTTTTATAACCCACTTCCAAAGAAGAAGTTTTTTTTATTAAATATAATATATAAATTTTTTAAAAAAAAATTGGTTTAAATGGGTTTAACATAAAATGGTGGAAATACTATATATTGTTAAAAATACATGTTTTATTCAAAAAAATAAATTTGTTCTTATTTCATGTCTAGAAAACATATAAGATCAATTTTAAATAATAGATTAAATTTATAAAGAGTAGTTTAATTGTTTTATATACCCACTTATTTTCAATAAATATTTTTTTAGAAGGACGTTTATATTATTCATCCCTCCATTATAATGAATATGTTATAATATATAGTTTTTCACTCCTTGTTTTTCATGAAATGAATTCTATGAAAAGAAATTGAAACTGTGTATAACATAATTCAAGCATAGTGTTGAGTATCCCATAATCAAATTAGGTGTTGTATATTAAGAAATCTAATCATGGGGCAGCGTACAACATAAGACATCAATGATATTAGAAAATGTTTTCCTCATAAAATTATTGGGGTGATACATTCTAACCCCCTTAAAATGAATATATCCCTAAAAATTATTCAATTTTATAAATGGTATCTACGTGAACATTTATTTCCAAGAAACCCACGTCATAAAAAATAATTGTAAAACAAGATTCTGAAAAGGAAAGTTGGAAACATAATGGTTAACCAAAGTAACTCCTCACATGGATTCCATATAGAATTAAATTGGTGGGATGCGAAAACAAGTATATGGAAGAAAAAAATATAACCATAATGTTTTGATGGATAGTGATAGAGAATAGGGTTAAAATGAATTTAACAATAAGAAATCTATAAATCTGTGATAAATTAAGGGACCAATTTGATTCATCGGATAAGAAGGTACATGGATAACATTTTTGTTTTCAAAGATCCTTTTTGTAACATCCCATATTGATAAAGAAACAATAAATTTTCTTTTTAATTAATATTTTGAGAATTAAATATTAATTTTACCTTAAAGGGGTTTCTATGTTCGATGGTATACCCGATACGCAACAACGGGTTTCTTTGAAATCTTACGTTGCACAATAATAATATAATATTATTATTTTAAATTGTAGTTAACGCCTATCCATTGTATTGGCAGGATTGAAGGGAACTAACTACAATATAATTATACATGTTTGTTAAATTTTTTACATTTATCTAATAAAATTTAGAGGCTTAAAATGTGAAATAATCTAATTTTAAGCATAAATACTCTAATATCAATTAAAAAGTTGATTTACCACCTTTTAATGGTGAACCCTCTTTAAATATAGTTTTGGTCACTTTTATATGTTATATTTGTGAAAAATAAAATTTTTCATTAGAATCACGACATCAAAATTTAATTTGGATGAAATTTTGGTTCTTTTCTCACAAGTTTCATTTATTTAATGAATAGTAAAAAATACTGTATTTTAATTCAAAACTGCCATTTAATCGAATTTATTCGTATGTTTTGATTATATTTCTCATTGGTTTCAAAGTATAATTAGAATAAATTTTTACTATTTAATCCAATGATGGTCATAGGAAGTAATTTTACATTGAAATTGGACATAAACAAGTGTCAATATTTTGATAGTTATTATTTCTTAAAAACAAACCTTTTGTTTGCACATCGGGAATTAATTTTAAATTAATTTTTGATACATCTGTGTTTTGAATTTGGAAAAAAGGATTCCATTTTTTGAATCAAGAGGTCCAAATTGTGTAAATGGGTAAATGTTTGTAGACATTATGAATATTTACATCCATAAATATTTTATTTACCACGTTTAAAGGGTAAATGTGGTAAATAAGGGTAAACAAATATTACTATAATAATATAAAATTAAACACACATGTGTCCTAATACTATTGGTTGATACACTTCTAACCATGGGAATCCATGGGTCGATTTGGGTACCCCATGGGGCCACATGGTAGTGATAATGACACTTTATTTTAAGTAAAGACCAAAATGACATAAACAAATATCTTTTAGTAAATTCATTTTTACATAGGGTTATATAAGTTATCATTTCTACTATAAATATTATATGTAAGGATAAAAATATTCCCTACATCATGATATTTTTCTTAATTTTTAGACATCATATAATTTAAATTATTTATGACACAATAATTATGCGTTGTTTACCTCATTAATAAATGATTTAAATAAATAAGCATATAAAGATTAAAATAATATCCAAAACCTATCCAATTCCTATTCGATTAATTTATTTCAACCAGAAGTCTTCTTATATTATACTTTAATAATTTTTTTAAATTTATAAACTGAAAATAATAATGTTATAAAATAATATTTTCACACTTTCCTAAAGAGCACATCCCCCCCTTATAAAAGCCTTAACGTCTAACTCATTCCTCACACCTCTCAACCCCAATGGATAATCTAAAATCTATGAAATTAAGATCCATATATATCTCTCCTCCACCTATAAGTATTAACTAAGGCTGAAGTCACTTCAACAAACCGGTTTGGTTCAAACCAAAGGGAGTTACCCGATTTAAAGGTAACGGCTTCTCTTAAGTTCTTTTGTTTTAGTTTACTTCTCTAACCCCCTAAACTCTTTTTATTCCTTTATTTTACAACAAAAAAAGAATCCAAAATATACTAATATGTTTTTATGAGTAGGATTTGAACTACACATACACACACCTCCATCTAATGGGTAAAGAATATACTCTTTTTGTGGATGGAAAACTGGCACCTCACGAAATGATGATTGTTCAATTATCTCCTACAGCCTCTCATGGTGGACATTTAGATGACACTATATTTATATATGATATATATTATGTTTATTTATTCTTTATTCTTATGTATTTTTCATTTATAACATACGTTATGGTTTCCATTATGGGTAAACGCGATAATTTCATTTTAGGAAGTGAAGACTACCGCCCCCTCAAAGTGATATGACTTGTTGATGGCATATGTTGGATGTATAAAAGATGGAGTTCATTATATATTATATTATATTATATTGGAATTATAATATACCTATGTATAATTATGTTTTAATTCCAATAAAATATGAAATAGAAATGAAAGTAGTGTTCATGCATGCGTACGGCTTATCGTCTCCATGAACAATGCATTTTATTTCTTATCTTCAAATATTATGTATAGTTATAAATACATTTATATACTTGATATATATGATATTTATGATATCAAAATAATTAATATCATTTTGGAGATAATTTACTTTTGACCACAAGAACTACTTGTAATTATAAGAAGTTCATTTTTGACTTAAGTACCTAATATTGACAAAACGGCCGTTATTAACATAAATGATTACATAAGGTTTATAACATTGTAATAACTAATATAAAAGGAATAATAAACCTGAAAAACTATCTTATGTAAATATAAATTATCTTTAGTTTATTATTCAGGAGATTAATGAACAAACGGGTCAATTCAGACACAAGGTAAGGGACTTCTTCTCAATATCCCTTCATTGGGTCAATATTGTTTTATACATGAAATTATTTTATATGTTGTATAAACTCATTTTAATTTTCATTTCATTCAAATTGAATCTTTTACTACAAGGTGTTTTTCTAAATTCCAAAATGAATTTTTGTTTTTAATTTACGCGGTGACAATAACCCTTCCACCTCCGCGAGTACTATATGATCTTTGGATTCCTTAAAAAGTCTTAAGTTTTTAAAAGAATAATAAATACCATATAATCTCTTATTTATTTTGGAATTGAAAATGATTTTTGGATTTATTATTTCAATGTCTTGTTCAATATCTTGAAAATATATATTGTGATTGCAATTTGGGAATGTTTTCTTTCCTTTATGTTTATGTTATGTGTTATGATTATATTATGGTCTTTGGGAATTGTATATGCATACGGGTGGTTTCTTGATAAACCTAGGCTGGGTGAGACCAAGATAGCTCATTAATGCATTGGGTAATGTGATAGAGGTAAACGTGAATGTTTCTCATAAGAGATTTAGGGAATATGTCATGATGGGTATTCCAAATGTAACTCCCTACATAGTTGTGATAGCTACAATGTAAGTATGGTATAGATGCCACAAGTTACCTTTGTGATTTATGATTTATATGTGTTATTCATAAATTTTATGATTTCATTAGGTATGTAAAAGAGCTTATGTTATGTATGTAATGATGAAATAATTTTTTCGTTCATTGTTTTCTAACAATTACAGATCTTTCTATGCTCATCCCATGTCTTGAAATGTTTTTCATTGGACCTAAATATTAATAGGGTCAAAGATGGGATCTAGAAAAGGTCATGCAGTCTAAAACATTGGACTAGACATGATTCTTTTTTTAGTTTGTATTTTATTAAAAAAAAATTAAACAGTGTAGAGGTGTATACCTTGTAATTTTTGAGATGTAATGTATTATTTTTGGCCCAATTCTCTAAAACAATAAACCTAAAAAGATCCTCAATGTGAATTTTTCATTTAATTCATGATTATGTAATTCTTAAGGTCAGGTCCTTATAATTGGTATCAAAGGTCGGTTTAGACATCTTTAGGATTAAGGGTATTGTGAAATTAATATCCATAAATTAATTTATGTTAATATTGGAATGATATTGCATTTACAAATTTGCATATTTATTCACCTAAGATATTTATGTGCTTAGAATGGTTCTCTAGAGAGGAAATAGGGAAGCTATGTAGGTACAACAATAGGATGAAAAAAAATTCAAAATCAGCAACCTGAGATGGATAGAATCGGAACTAAATAGTTTGTTGAAGTTATGTCATTGTTGACACATGATATAAATGGTGGTGGTATCCATGAACAAGATTAGCAAGATCAACCATAGTGGAACACGTCAGTAGTGGATCATTTTATGTGGCATCATCCCCCATCATTTAGAAGATCATCTGACCCTATGCTAGAAGATCGGTGGACTAAGGCACTGGAAAACATTTTTGATGTCATGGGGTGTTCGGATCATCAAATGGTTAGTCTCGTTGGTTACTGTTTTGAAGGTGAAGCTGGTCATTGGTGGTCGATGGCGTTAAATATAAAGGATCTTGAGGAGATTTATGCTGTTGATTGGGATGAATTCAACGTTATGTTTCATGATAAATATTTTCCTAATATGGTTCATCTTCAGATGAAAAAAACAATTCCTAGAATTGAGGTTGGAGGATGACTCAGTGGATGCTTATGAAGTAAAATTCACTCGACTGGAAAAGTATGCTCCAAATTTCATATGAGATCTTGATAGTAAAATCAACCATTTCTACTAAGGATTAAACCCAATGTATCGTAGGTATTTATCTTCTTAGGATTTTAAAAGTTATGAAAAATTTGTTCGATGTGCGGAGAATGTGGAAACGGAGTTTGCCTATGATCAGGTATTCTTTGACAAACAACCGAATAAGAGGTCAAGGTGGCAGGTGAAAGAGAAAACCACTTCAAAAAATATGATGGAACGAAACATATGTTTACAGTTTGTAAAAATTTTGGTAAAAAGTATTCTAGGGAATGTCTTTTGAATTATGGTAAGTGCTGACGATGTTGTAAAATGGGACACAATGTTCATAATAGAACTAAAAAATATCAGGGTAATGGTAATACAAAATATGATTTACAATCAATAAAATATTTTATGCTTAATAAAATGGGTCATTATGAAAATGAGTGTCCAATGAAGAACTCAACTGAGGGGAAGTAGCCAAACTACATGCAGAATGGGGTGGTGAAATCTTTTTCAACTACTTCAGTATATGTTGGTCCATCAAATGAAGTAGTACGAGGTACACTTTTTGTTTGTTTATATTATGCCAATGTGTTGTTTGATTAGGGGTCTACACATTCATTCATTTCTAAGAAGTTTTCCAGTAAATTGGGAATTCCATATCAAGATATGAATACTAATCTTATGGTAAAAACCCCTATAGGAAATGTTGAAACAAAAAAAATTATAAGAACCATCTTATCCTTGTGTGCAGAAAGAATCTACTAGAAAACCTTACTTTTTGGACTTTATTATAGTTTTATGTTATTTAGGGTATGTATTGACTTTATTTTTATCATAGTAAGATGGAATACAGAGCTAAAGAAGTTTATTTTTAGAAATATTTTCAGTTTGTGTACAAGAATGAACCGTTACTTTTGATAACATATTAGGAAGCTGCGAAACTAGTAAAATATGGAAATGAATGTTACCTTTCACATATTGTTGAATAAAGGATCTATTCATATTAATGATATTCTAGTGGTAAAGGAGTACCTTGGTGTTTTTCTTGATTAGTTTCCTGGTATTATACCTAATTGAGAAGTTGAATTTACTATTGACTTAGTTCTTGATGCAAATCCAATTTCAAAACCCACTTATCGAATGGATAAAATAGAACTTTTAGAGTTAAAGATGCAATTGCAAAAGTTATTAGATAAAGGTTTCATTTGACCTAGCACTTCACCATGGGGTCATCATGTCTTATTTGTTAAATATAAAGATGGTTCAATGAGACTTTTCATTGATTATTGATATTTGAATTACATCACTGTTAAGAACAAGTATCCTTTTCCTCATATCAATGATTTGTTGGATCAGCTCCAGGGAGATCATTATTTTTCAAATATTGACATGAGGTCGGAGTACCATCAGTTGAAAGTAAATGAAGCAGGCATTCCAAAGACCGTGTTTCATACTAGATATGGACATTATGAATTTTTAGTTATGCCTTTTGGTTTGACCAATACACTTGCTGTATTCATGGATATTGTGAATATAATTTATAGTGAGTTCTTGGATAAGTTTTTGGTTGTGTTCATTGATGATATTTTGGTTTATTCCAAAAGTAATGAGGAACATAAAAGTAATTTGTGGGTTGTCTTGAAAACCTTAAAAGAACAGAATCTATTTGGGAAATTCAGAATGTGTCAGTTTTGGTTACAAAAAATTTCTTTCCTTGGTCACATTGTTTCAAAAAATGGCATAGCAATTGATCCTACTAAAACAAATTTTTTTTAAGAATGTCCAAGACCCACAAATATAACCAAGATCCATAGTTTTCTTGGATTGGTATGTTATTACTGGAGGTTTGTTGAAAAGTTTTCACGGTTATCTAGTCCAATGACTAAGTTAACTCGAAAAAGTGGTAAGTTCATTTGGACAAAAAGAATGTGATGATTGTCTTCTGGATTTGAAAAGAAGATTGGTGAATACCCCGGTTTTGGCACCACCATCCAGAGATGGTGAGTTTGTTATCTACGGTGATGCTTTATTGAATGGAATTAGCTATATCCTAATGAAAAATGATCGGCTAATTGCTTATGCTTCACGTCAATTGAAACCTCATGAGTTAAATTACCCTACAAATGATTTGGAATTAGCTTGTGTTGTTTTTGATTAAAAAAAATTATAGGCATCATTTGTATTGAGTAATATGTGAATTATATGTTGAACATAAACAATTAAAGTATATATTCACTCAGAAATAATTGAATATGAGACAGAGAAGATGGTTGGAATTAATCAAAGATTATGATTGCACAATCCTTTACCATCCCAAAAAAGAAAATATATTGTCTAATTCTTTGAGTAAAAAAAGTAATGCTTCATTGACCATGCTATGTTTGGAATGAGATCCTTTCATTTTTTATTTAATTAAATTTGGAATAGAAGTTGATGGTGCTGGAAATTCTTCTGTTTGGTTTTAGGTGTCAGTGAAATCATCTCTATCCGACAGAATATAAAAAGCATAGAAGGAAGGCAGTGAGTTGTAGAAAAAGGTATAGTTTGTTTAGAAGGTTAGGTTTCCTGAATTTAACATCGATAATTATTGTGTTTTGAGGTTTTGTAAATGATTATGTGTTCCTTGAGATTCATAGTTGAAGAATGAGTTGTTATATAAAGCTCATGGTTCCCCGTTTTCAATTCATCCTGCCAGTACTATGACGTACAGAGATCTTCCAGAGTTTTACTGGTGGGATGGAATAAAAAAAGATATTGCTGATTTTACTATGAAGTGTTTGACTTGTCTGCAGGATAAAGTAGAGAAACAATTACTAAAAAGGATTGTTTAGTCTTTAACGTTACTAGAGTGGAAATGGTAAAATATATCCATGGACTTCATTGTGGGATTATTGAAGACATCTCAATGAAATAATGCAATATGGGTTATTGTAGATCGATTGACTAAATCAGCTCATTTCCTTCATATTTGAGATACTTTGTCTCTAGATCAACCTTATCGGTTCTATGATAAAGAGATAGTTAGCTTCCATGGAGTTCCCCTCTCCATTGTATCTAATCATGATCCCATGATTATATCTATCTTTTGGAAAGGCCTTCAGAATTCGTTGGGTAATGAATTAAAATTTTGTACATCTTTTCATCCTCAATATGATGGGCAGTCAGGATGAACAATTCAGACCATGGAGGATATGGTACGTGCTTTCTCGATGGATTACTACGGAATTTCGGATCAACATCTTTCTTTTGTTCAATTTTCTTATAATAACCATTTTCATTCTAGTATACATATGTCTCTATTTGAGGGATTATATGGGAAGTGGTGTCAAACTCTAGCTTTTTTGGAAGAAGTAGGTGAAAGGAAGTTCATGGTACCAAAATTGGTAGAAGAGATGGCAGAAAAAGTTTTGTTGATTCAGAAGCACATGATAATAGCTCAGAGTTGGTAGAAAAGTTATGCGGATAATCGGAGTAAGGATCTTTCTTTTGAGGTAGGTGACCATGTCTTTCACAAATTTTCTCCATGGAAATATATGATGCGTTTTGGTAAAAAGGGAAAGTTGTGTTTGAGGTTCATTGGACCTTAAGAAATCATGATTAAAGTAGGACCAGTTGCATAAAAAGTGTCTTTACAACCTTGTTTGTCCTAGGTACACAATATTTTTCTTGTTTCAATGTTGAGAAAGTATATTTCAGATCCATCTCATGTTTTAAGTCCATAGGTAGATCAGTTGGAAGAAAATATCTGTTATGAGGAACAACCAGTGCAGATTATTGACCGTAGTGAGCATGTGTTGCAGAATAAGGTAATTCACGAGGTAAAGGTTTTGTGAAAAAACCATATGGTTGAAGAGGCATCATCAGAATCTTAAAATGCTATGAGGGATAAATTCCACCATTTATTTGATAATTGAATAAAATTTTGAGGACACAATTTCCAAAATGGGGGAAGGATATAACATCCCAGGTAAATAAAGAAATAATAAATTTTCTTTTTAATTAATATTTTATGAATTATATATTAATTTTACCTTAAAGGGGTTTTGTGTTTGATGGTGTACCTGATACGCAACAACGAGTTTCTTTAAAATCTTATGATGCATAATAATAATATAATATTATTATTTTAAATGGCAGTTAATGCCTAGCCATTGTATTGGTAGTAATGATGAGAACTGACTACAATATGATTATACATGTTTTTTAAATGTTATTACATTTATCCAATAAAATTTTGAGGCTTAAAATTTGAATTAATCTAATTTTATGCATAAATACTCTAATATTCATTAAAAGGTCGATTAAAAAACTTTTAATTGTGAACCCTCATTAATTATAGCTTCGGTTACTTTTATATGTTCTATTTGACAAAATAAAATTATTCTTTAGTATAGGGACATCAAAATTTACTTTGTATTAAATTTTGGTATTTTTCTGATAATGTTCATTTTTTAATGAATAGTAAAAAATATTGTATTTTATTTCAAAACTACCTTTTAATCTAAATTATAGATATGGTTACATTATCTATTTAATTTTTTTTAAAGTGTAATTAGAATTTATTTTTACCATTTAATCCAATGTTGTTCATTGGATGTAATTTCACATTAAAATTGGCAATAAACAAGTGTTAATCTTATGATAGTTATTATTTCTTAAAAACAAGCCTTTTGTTTTGACAGAAGAATTAATTTTAAATTAATTTCTGACACTTTTTTGTTTTGAATTTGGAAAAATGGATTCCATATTTGGAATCGGGAGGTCAAAATTGTGTAAATAAATAACTTTTGTTTTTATACATTATGAATATTTATCCAGTAAATATTTTATTTACCATGGTTAAGGGGTAAACTTGGTAAATAAGGGTAAACCAATATTACTATAATAATATAAAATTACAATAAAATGTGTCTTAATACTATTTTTTTACACACTTTCTACCATGGGAATCCTTGGGTCAATTTTGGGATCCTATGGGGCCACTTGGGAGCGATAATGACACGTTATTTTAATTAACTTAAAGTAATGACAAAAATGACAAATACAAATATCTTATAGTAAATTAATTTTTACATAGGGCTATATAAGATATATTTTTGACTCTTAATATTAATTTGAAAGATAAAAAGTGTTACTAAATTATGGGATTTTAAAAAAAATTAGACATCACATATATTAAAATATTTATGACACAATAACGATGCAATTTTTACCTCATTAATAAATGATTTAAATAAATAAGGTTATAAAGATAAAAATAATATACAAAACCAGTCCATTTCTTGTTGTATGATTTTATTTTGACCAATATTCTTATTATATTTGAATGTAATATGTATTGAACATTTAGAAACCAAAAATCATTATGTAATAAATAATATTTTCACACTTTCCTACAGAGCCCCACCTCCCCCTTATAAAAAGCCCTCACATCTAACCCATTCCTCACACCTCTCAAGCCCCTTGTATCATCCAAACTCTACCCAATTATGCTTCCTAAATCTCTCTCATACTCCTAGAATCCTTAACATAGGCATAAGGCACTTCAACAAAACCTTTTGGTTCAAACCAAAGGGAGTTACCCGATTTAAAGGTAACGTCTCCTCTTAAGTTCTATTTTTTATTTTACTTATCCAACCCCCTAAAATATTTTTATTCCATTATTTTAAAACAACAAATATATTCTCAATATACTAGGATGTTTTTATGATAGGTATTATAACTAAACTTACCCACACCTCCATCTAATGGGTAAAGAAAATATTATTTCTATGGATGGAAAACTAACGCCTCACAAAACGATGATTACTCAATTAACTCCTACTGCATCTCATGTTGGCCATTAAGATAGCACTATATTTATATATGATATATATTATGATTATGATTTCTTTATTCTTCTGTATTTTTCATTTATATCATACCTTTATGGTTTCCATTATTGGTAAATGTGATAATTTCATTTTAGGATGTGCGGACTACCGCCCCCTAAAATTGATATGACTCATTAATTCCATATGGGTGATGTATAAACTATTAATTTAATGGTATTATATATGATATTATACTAGAATTATAATATAACTTTTTATCATTATGTTTTAATTCCACTAAAAGATGAAATAGAAATGAAAGTAGTGTAAATTTGTACGTACGACTTACCGTCTCCTTGAACGGTACATTTGATTTCTTATCATGAAATGTTATGTAATGTTATAAATACATGTATATACTGGATATATATTATATATATGATAACTAAATTATTAATATCATTCTAGAGATAATGGAATATTGTCCACATTAACAACTTGTAATTATAAGAAGTTAATTTTTGAATCAAGTACCAAATATCGACAAAACAACTATTATTAACTTAAATGATTACATAATTTTTATAATATTGTAATAAGTGATATAAAAGGAATAATAAACTAGAAAAAGGATCTTAATCAAGTATAAATTTAGTTTTTTTGTTATTCAGAAGATTAAAGAACGAACGGGTCAAATCGGACATGACGTAAGGGACTTCGTCTCTATATCCTTTCATTGAGGCATATATTGTTTTATACACGGCTTTCTTTTAAACGTTTTATAAAAACCTTTTCCTTTTCATTTCATTCAAAGGGAATCTTTTTCTATGAGGCATTTTACTAAAAGATGAAAATAATGTTTGTTTTTAACGTACACAGTGTCAAAGACCTTTCCTCCGCCGTGAGTATTATTTGATCTTTTCCTACCTTAACAAGTCGTAATGTTTTTATAATAAAAATAAATTACATATACACTTTTATATATTTTGGTATCAAAAATGGTTTTTGTATTTATTATTTCAATATCTTGTTCAATATCTTGAAAATATATATTGTGATTGCAATTTGGGATTGTAATCTTTCCTTTATGCTTATGTTATGTGATATGATTATATTATGGTCCTTGGGTATTGTTTACATATACAGGTGGTTCCATAATAAACCTAGGGCAGGTGAGACTGAGATATCTCTCTAATGCATTGGGTAATGTGACAAAGGTAAACAATAATGTTTCTCTTAAGAGATTTATGGAATAAACTATGATGGTTATTCCTAATGTAACTCCCTACATAGCTCTGATAGCTACAATGTCAGTATGATATGGATTCCACAATTTACCTTAATGATTTATGATTTTTATGTGTTATTCATAAATCTTATGATTTCATGAGGTATGTTAAAGAGTGTATGTTATGTATATAATGATGGACTAATGCTTTCTGTCTTTGTTTTATAACCTTTAAAAATCTTTTTATGCTCATCCCATGTTTTGCAATGTTTTTCACAAGACCTAAAGATGAATAGGGTCAAGGATGGGATCAAGGAAAATTCATGCTATCTAAAAAATGGGACCAGATATAACTCTTTTTTACGAGTTTTTATTTTATGAAAAAATGGAAACTGAGTAGAAGTGTATACCTTGTAATTTTTGATATGTAATGTAATCATTATGGCCTAATTCTCTAAAACTCTATACCTAAAAGGATCCTAAATTTTAATTATTCATTTAATTCAAGATTATGTAATGTTTAAGGCTGAGTCCTTATAATTTTTCTAAAGTGGAAGAAAATGAGAGGAAATATTTACTTGAATTTAGTACAATATCATTATTGTTCATGCCTTAAAAAATTAATAATTTATCTATTATTCAAAGAAATAATGTTGAAGTGTTAGCAGACAATGAGATACATAAATTTATTGATAGGTCATTCAATCTATCTTTATAAAAAAAATATAAGAACAAGTTATCAAACATTCATAAGTCCATATATGGAGAGATTATACTTTAGTCTGTAAATCGTCATTTTTTGTTTAACATAAACATTCCAAAAATTTATAACCTTACAATCCTTTTGAAATATGAAATTCTAAAACAATATAAAAAGGTTTACAAACTCGTGAAAACATTTATCCACCATATATCTTAATGTATATCTGGTTGGTGACATTCCAGAAATATGAACACCTTCATCATGTATTCTCTAGAGTCAATGTGACAACTTGAGTTATCAGATATCCTTAGTAAAAACATGCATGATTTCATAAAAAAAACAAATCAGATTATTCCTTAAGTCTAATAAAGTTGTATACTTATTCTATTATAGAATAACCCTATTTTCAAATGCACCATAATTAGTTCCCAGGAAACTAGCATCATCCAATTTACTTATTCAAATCCAACATGATTTAATCCAAATGTCATTATCTTAATATAAGGAACATATTGAGGGTTATATTTCCCTTAATCATGTGTTCTCCATGTATATCACCTTAACCATAAATCCGTTTTTGGTTCCTTATAACTATTCCACATATCCTTTCTAATCCTTAATGAAAAACTTATATTGAAAAAAATTATATATCTCATGATTCATATAAGGTAATAATTTAATTCCAAAACATATACTCCTTAATCAGCCAATATTATTCTTAAAACATTACTCCTGATCCATTATCTTTTTCTTTTCTAAAATATGAATCTTGTCTTAATGGTTCTAAAACTCATGCTTATTAGGTTTATTGTATACAATACTACAAGAACATCACATACCTTTCACATGTCATTTACAATCTCTTTATCCTCAGTAGTATAACCAACAATCCTACCATTGTCAAGATTAAGATATTTCCACTTTAGAGATCGATCTTTATAATTCCCATATTTCCACATCTAAAAAATTCAATGGTTTAATATGTTCTATGTAGTTCAGGATATTGACTATGACCAAAAAGAAAAGTGTGAAAAATACATATCAGAGATTAAAAAAACATAAGTACGGTAAATTATTTATAATCTTTCAATATATGATATCTTTGGTTTAACCCTATGCTTTTCATGATTATCACAAAAACCCTTGGATTGAACCTTATACTTAGATTTATCCTTAGGAAATCCCTTTACATTTCCTTAGAAATATGTCTTGTGGTATCACTAATGTTTTCACAACCTAGTATTCAAAGATTAATCAAACCTTCACTATTATACTAACTCTTAAAACCCATGGTTGAATTATCTTGAGGAAAAATTAATACATTACAAAAATTGTTTCCAAAATAAAGTATTAGTTTAGTGTTTTTGGAAACTCAGTACACATTTCTCTAACTTCGTAAAGGATCTTCAACATCTCCTATAAAGATCTTCCCCTTTAGTTTTCCAACATAAAACCCATCTTTATATCCAAGGAAAAAAGAAAACATAAAAAGGGTGGGATCAAATGACCAGTAAGGTTAAATATGAAAAAAAATCAAACAAAACATAAACATAGGAATATAAAAACATGAACATAAATTTTTTATATCAAAATCATGAGTCATGAAATAAATCAATGCAGTTTGTAATAAATATATGATAAGTGAACATGAACCATGATAAAATATCACTGACAAAAAACATGGAATTTTTTAAAACACATAAGAATAGAAATCAATTTCCAAATTATCTAAGGATCATATCCAAGACCACCACAGTGAAAAAAGTCCATTACTGAACCGAGTTCACTCCTTGTCCCTGCCCTATATTACTGATCCAGATATACATTCCAATTATGCCTTGTATTACTAAACTGTATTTACATTCTATTACAGCCTTTTATACCAAATGAAATATAAATCTTTTCCCAATCAATTGGAGGGAGACATAGGTCCCACCCATCTCATAATGAAATAATATTGAAATGTTCTAAAAAATCATAAATCATTCATGTTAACACAACCCAAGAAATAAAATGGGATTCTTAAACATAATTCAATAATATATAATATGATTCCATAATTAACGCAACACAGTAAAATTAATTATAGGGATATAAGCATAACCCTATTTAATGAGTGTCATCTTAGCTGGAATACAATTTTGATAAAACACTTCAATATAATTCTTAAGGAAAATATACATTCTTCTTCAACAACATTTTGATTTCTAAAACTTCCACACTATATTGAAATAAAATAATTTAGATTAAAATTAACATTACATAATTTAGAGGAAGCTTCATGGAAATAAGGGGTAAAAATCCCTCAATGCCATATAAGTTAGAAAAACATTCTCATCGTACACTTTCCAGAATTGTAAAAAACTACCTCGAATGGTAAATAAAATTATGTTTCCTTCTACAAAATGCAGTAAAAGTCAAAAATGGGTAAGGATGAATTTAATAATACATATAATAATATTAATAATTTTAATAAAAATGTTTTAGAAACAAGTACATGGATGATAAATATACCCCTAGTAAATACTTAAATATAAACAATCTCGAATAAAAATGAGATTGCAAAATTATCTCTTAATAATTTATAATCAATCTAATCATATAATTCATAAAATAAGTAAAATTATATTCATATTTAAATATCACAATATTCTTGATAAGAATCCTAAATACATTCAAGGGGGGTATATACATCACACAAAAGAAATAAGTCGTGTATGATGCATATGTCCTAGATAAATAAATTGAGATAAAATAATCCCTTTCATAGGTCTGATTTCCTTTATATATATCTGAACCTACTATATAATGATTTAAATAATTTAATTGAATTATTTTATAATCATAGTAACTTTATTTTTATCATATATGATCATATTATAATCTTTTTGTTAATAACATTTCATTTTTAATCTTTATTCGGTTATTAACTACTTCATTTCATCAAGAATGTTTTAGAATAATTTCAAGTTATCCTTCTTAGGTAATGGTGATATCATTTAAAAACTATATTAACATAATAAATATCAAATTTATTTATTTTATACATTTATATATTCATTATTTAATGGCTATCATTTAGAATGAATCACATCACATCGTGGAGATGGTTGGTCCTATGTATGCAAGAGTGATGATATCATTCCATTAAATATGAAATGGTATCAAAATAGATGGTATATATATTGTTTCAGAATAAATAAATTATTTTAATAATAATTTATAGTTATTATTTCCATCAATATACCAACCCATTTCAATTGGTGGTGAAAAACATATTACACCATAACATGGAGGCAGTAAGTCGTATGTACGCACGCGTGGTGATTTTGTTTTTCATATGATAGAAAGACTATGAAATATGGTTGTTACATAATATTAATAACATATAAGTATAAAATTTACATGTCAGTCATTAATATATGATATAAACTACTAATAAAGATGAATTAGAAGAATAAATAATTTGAAAGAATCGGTATAGGATATTACCTCTTCTTTAATTAGTTCCCTCTATATCTTCTCTTAAAGGAACTAGAGTTGTTCTTTTGAGAATACCAAAACCACTAGAATGTGACTAACGATATTTATAAATGAAATTTTCAGGGAATGGTCAATATTTAATGCTCAATATGAATTGAAATTATGAGGGAGGATGCACCCTTTTATAATTTAGGTGAGAGGAAGTTTTTGAATCCTCAAACAAATTAATTTATAATAATATAAAACCAGACTAAAAATCATTAAAATTTTAATATTTTCTAATATATGATGATATAAGACTTTATTCTCATAAACAAACAAATTTTGGAAATGTTTTTCTATCCAATAAAATCTTATCATTTGAATTTAAGACTTAGTTATTTTATTTCATTTTTACTTGGGTAACAATTATTTCAATATTAAAATGGTAAAATATTTAATTATTTTAAGTAAATTAAATAATAAATAAATAAATTTGATCATTTTATACCATATAATTTATATTATATATTTTTAAAAATGTTTTATGATTTAAAAATAATTCAATAATACATAATTTTGATAAACAAACAATTTTTTCAATTTTGAAACTGTTCAATTCATTGATTTTTAAAATATCAAGATAAGATGTTATAATTTAATTAATTATTTTATTATATCTGTATGCGTATTTTTAATCTATAGAAATCATTTTAAATTATCATTATGTCAAATTTTATTTATTTTAATAATTTTAATGAAATTAAATTGATATTTTAATTAATAATATAATTACTACATCTGTTTTGTGTAATTATTTAATATACTTATTTGTTGGGTAAAATTTAAACTTAAAATACTAGGTTGAATATAAATATTAAAAATTTCATACGAATACTTTTATTTGAATTTTTATTATGTAAAATGAAACATTAAAAATTTATTACTTTTTAGATTATGAATGTGACAACTTTGACATCACTTTAAAGAAAATACTATAAGAGTCCCAATATATTCATTATGGCTCTAAATGGTCAATAACTCAACCCATAGATGATTATGGTCTATATATACTTGATAAATAATAATTGGTCATGTTTATGGGCCTTTTTATTGTTATTACCAATTATATAATAATTGCTTTATTTATTTCTCATCGATTAATAAATTTGTACACCATCAATGTATAAGTCCTTAATGTAATTATATTTTTCCTAAAAACTATAAGTAAATTTTAAGGATAAATAAAAAAATTTATATTTCATATAATTATTTATAAATTTATCATTATTATAACCTTATAAAAAATGATTTATTTATTAAATTTTCTGGGATACATATTTAAATTTTTTT
This sequence comes from Viscum album, assembly GCA_963277665.1. Taxonomy (NCBI): domain Eukaryota; kingdom Viridiplantae; phylum Streptophyta; class Magnoliopsida; order Santalales; family Viscaceae; genus Viscum; species Viscum album. Next base: position 1,045,986,622 of record OY728141.1, on the reverse strand, counting down.
GAATACAATAAATTAAATTTCCTCATCTCATCCAACTGGCTTCCAAATGACTTAATTTTTTTCCAAGGATGATTTAGGTTGAAAAAAACACATCTATTGATATTAAGACATTTTTTTGGTAAATTTTATAACAGTATTCTTAACTTTAATTACCCATTTTACTCTTTTATCGTATAAATACAAATTGCAGATCCTAAGGCCCAAAAATAAAATAAATCTATTTAAATAATTTTGGACTACTAATTCAAAATATTAAACCCATTTTAAAAAATTAAAGACAAATAGTATTCAATAATTAATTTTAAATTATTCTCATTGTCGGAAATAGAGAACGAGTTTTTTTAAAAGTTAAAACACTGAAAAAGATACAAATATTTTTACTTCTGAATTTGATGTAAAATTAATGATAATGAAATAAATTATATCAAATGATAAATATATATTCTATTTATATTTTAAAAAAAAAATTATTATATAACTTTATTAGATAAGTTATTTTTATTAAAAAAGTTATTTTCAATTAAAATTTAGTATAATTTTAATATTCATCTAAATTTAAAACTTGTCAGAAAATATCAAAAAATCATACAACGTAAATGTTTATATTACACTTCTAAAGAAATTTTTTTATTAGATATAATATATAAAAGTGTCTATATATAGATTTAAAATTGGTTCCCTATCAAACGTCAACAATAATGCATTTTTTAAAAAATAATTTTTTATCTGAAAAATTAAATTTGTTCTTATATCAAGACTAAAAAAATATAAGATGAATTTTAAACATTAGATTGAATTCATAAAGAGTGATTTAATTATTTTATCTACACACTTATTTTTATCTAAATAGTTATTTATAAGGAAGTTAATATTATTCTTACATTCCATTATAATAACTACATTATAATATTTTATTGTTCACTTATACTCATGTTTTCACGAAATATATTCTATCAAAAAAGTGGAAATTTTGTATAACACAGGACAACAATAGTGTTTCATAAACCACAAGATAATTCCATGTTGTGTATAGGGAAATGAAATTTTGGTGAAACATACAGCATAAGACACCAATGAAATTAACAATTTTGTATCTCATAAATTTCATTGGGAGTTATAGTTACAATATATTTATGAGATATAAATTATTTTTCAAAAATTTAGATTTAAACCAAATTTCAGAAATTATTGAGATATTTTATAGATCCGTCAAATTCAAACCCTCATGTAGTGTATTTTCTACAAAATACAACTAAATCAAAATAATCACTAAATATCTCATATGTTGTTAATCATTGGGGTTAATCTACACCATCTTATTTGATTTTTGTTTCAATTATTTTCATATATCTTCAATAGAAAAAATATTTTTACTCATCCATTCAATTAGGTTGAATCATTATCCTATGAAGCATAACAATATTTATTGGGAAACTTTTTCTTGAATCATCCATAATTATTCTATATGTTGAATGGATCACCTCACCCTAGTACCAAATACCACAATCTCACATGTTCGAATCTCACACATAAAACCTTATTTATCTTTATAACTTTGATATCCCATATAATAACTAATTTCTCTTGTTCTTTTTTCACAACCTCGAAGTCCCTTTTTATTTTACCTACTCTGATTTTTCATCGTTGTTATTATGTAATAGTCATGAACAACATTTCAACTGTAAACTATAATCCCCCATGTGGTAATGAGAATACAAGCCACTATAACCCCCTATAATTTTGTGTGATTATAAAATTCAAATTGATACCAATTTGTTGGTGGTGGTCTAAATGACTAAACCTAGTTAATTTTTATTTTATAGAACATTAATAAATCATTTTTAAAAATTTATATCCATTTTCATCTTTGAACACAACATAATAATTATTTTTAATGATTTATAATGGGTTCATGGGACTAATTGATTTTTATTCTAACCTTATAGGGAGCATTGAATAATATTATTATTCATATATATTTATTTATTAAAATTTTTATACTAAAATTCATATTTTAAGAGAATACTTGAATATTTACTATATAATAGAAATATGGAGAGTCCAGAACCTAGAACAAATTTACATTGAAATTAAATAACAAATCATACCCCTCTAAATACTACGATGATGGAATAAATTTGGTATCCCAGTTATATTATATCATAAATTATTAGAATACTAAAACGATAAAACATGCACCCATCAAATAGATAAATAATAAAATTTAATAAATACATTAAAAACTAAAAATTCCAAAATTACACTAGACATTGACTCTAAGGTAAATTTTTTATTTCGAACTCAAAAAAATGTCTAATCATTTATATGAGGTTATTTACTAGGATTAAATAACAATTTTAAACCTTGGGTATGAAATAATTAAAATTAAAATTAAAACTTACAAACCCCCAATTGTAAAATATTCTATCCCCTTACTTAGATACACATTTATAACATTTCATCCTCTAAAATTCCTACCACATCTACATATTACAAACACATATGAAATATAAAATTCAATAAATCAAAAAACATGAATTAATATAAAATTTAATAATTTAAAAATATTTCTACTATAATGTAAATGATGTAACAATAAAAATCCAAAGATAAAACACAATCCCTACTTATTTTAATTACCCTTATATACTACCCTAATTAAAAACTACTTCATGATCCATAATAATAAAAACATATTCCCCCATACTGATTCAAGGTAATAGTCCCCTTATTCTTCTAAAAATATTTAATTTCCATAGTTTTCAATATAAATTTCACATCCTCAACTAAATGCAACTCATTCCATGCCACCCTAACGGATATATTTTCATGTTTCATCCATAAATAACACATTCAATATTTTATAGGCCTGCTCAAATATGATTTTAGAACCAGAGGGAAAAACAACATGTAAAACCCAATCTAATATATCAATTATTCTTATAGACCATTATAATATCTTACTTTTCTTTCAAAACATTTCCATTAAAATTATGGAAAATAATATATCGTGATCTGAATATACCATTAAATGGAATCTTTAAAGCCTCACTATCTTATTAACACAAAAACATTACAAAGAAATATTTAAATAAGGATAAAAAAATTCATCATAATTAATAACTAATGACCCCCCAGGTTCATCCAGAACTCATCCTTACAATTGGATAATCTATACAGGAATTGAATTTCACATCATTTTTTATTTTTAATTTAACCCATAGAAACCTCATCCTATCTAGTGTATTCCTCCATTATAAAATAAAAATTATATTCATGAAGTATATTATATATATCATTATAATAAAACCAAAAACTATAGATATATTATAAATCAAGTACATTAATTTTAATGATCAACCTTTACGTAATTCAATGTTGAAAAATTTCTTGATTCTATATAGGGGTAATAAATAAATGGTCATTAACATTGACATATATTTATTTACCATTAATTCTTTGATTAATGCTGTTAAATTTCTCATTTCATTGCTTTCCAATAAAACCAATAGTAAGTGTTCTTTTAAATTTGTTTATAATATTATTTTTTTCAGTAAAACTGATTGTACAACCTCAAAATACATAGGTGTGCTAGTAATCCGGTGTGTGAACTTGTTTTGAACCCCCATTTTAAACATGATTAATGTAAGAACCTAAGTATTTATAAAATTTTAATTTATAAGTATATATAATTTTTTGATTGATTTCCTTTTACGCAACACCATGTTAAGTATACACTACACATAACAATGAGTAAACATTCATTATATGAAAATCCCAGTTTTACAAAACAATAATATAGTAATAAATTATTATTATTTATTATAATATATAACCTAGCAAATATATTATAATTTATGTATATTATTGACCAATTTTTGAATTTTATAGATTCCATATAATTTTAACAATCATTTTTTTTTTCTAGACATTATATAAGAAAAAATTCATATTTTCCGATAAAAGAAGTATTTTTCAAAAAATGAAGTTTTCCCCCTATTAATGGGGAACCCATTTTAAGTCCAATATTTTACACCTATATATATTTAATTTTACAAAAATAAAAATCATATATTGGACTGGGACATCAAAATTTATTTTGGATATATATTTTGTATTTTCTGATAATTTTATATTTTAATGAATAATGAAAAATACTACATATTTAATTCAAAATTGATTGTTCATATAATTTATTTATATTGTTATGTTATCCTTTTAATCAGTTTTAAAGTATAATTATACCATGTTTTTATAATTTAATCTATGTTTGGTCATTAGAAATAATTTCATACATAAATTTGATACAAACATTTTTAATCTTTTGATTGTTTTTAATTTTAAAAACCCCATTTTCTAATTTTGTTAATAGGGAATAACTTTATATTAATAATTGCAACATGTCTATTTTAAATTGTGGAAAATTTATACCATATCTTGAATCTATGGATAAAAATTATGATAATATGTTACTTTTATTTTTGTTGGATATTATGAATAGTAACTTTAGTTATTTTTTTTATTACCACAATTAATGGTAAATAAGGTAATTAAACTTAAAAAATAATATAAAATTACCCTAAAACCTATAAAATCCTATTTGATTAATAAATTATACCCATATAATATTTTTTTTCTAAATTTAATATTTTAATGGACACTTTTCAATGAATATGACAAGAATATTATCAAAATCAATTGATGTGATGCAATGTGACACTCTCATTTAAAATAAGTATAAAAATTTTCTTATACATGACATTAAGAGAAAAATTCAAACATAAATAGGTTTTTTAATATAAAATAAGTATATACATCATAGTAATTTAATTATATTTTTTAGAAGAAATAATTACCATTAACGGTGACAGAATAGTGAAGAGGAAATTATTTTATTAATATAAATATCAAATAAATTAAATTAAAAATAGAAACATATAATATAATATGACATAAAAAATAACATAATTTTTTTTATAGATAACATAGACATTTTAGAGACATATTGGAAGTATTTTATCGAACTTATAATGTTTTTTTAATATTTTTTAAAATAAAAATATTGAATTCTATCAAAATTGACATATATGATACCTTAAAATATATAATATTTTTTAAAATGATATATAATTTATAAAAATATTAGGTTCACTTAAATAAGACTAATAATGTCAAATATGTCATAAATTATCATATTGGGGTTATTTTGGAATTTTATATCAACTATATTAACCCTATATTTTAAAAAGGCATGTAAACATAGTAAGAGTTAAACTGTTTAACTAAGAGTCAAATCCAAATGATAAGGTTAATTTTTTTTACCATAACTAGTCCAAAAATAATTAATTGAGAGGATTGACACCCATAATAATATTATCCTATAAATATCTCAATTTTTAGACATTTTAAATGGAAAACAAATTTATAATAAATTAATAGTTTGGGAGTCTCTAAAAGTGCCCATCACCTCTCTTACAAAAGAGAACATCTCCTTCTCTTTTAATAAAAACTATAAAGCTATTTGGCTCTGCCAAAACCTAAAAAACACTCATCATAACATCCCTAACATAATTATACAGGCCATACAATGAAAAGGAATCCAATATATACAGTCTTATTGTGAAAATAAAATGGAGATACCCGAAAAAAGAGATAATCGTTTTATCAACTCTTTCGACATTCATTTCTTCTTCTAATTACTATTAAAATGTTGTATCCATACCAAAGTAATAAATATAGTATAATATAAATTTTTATTTGTTTTTATAATTATGTTTCAGCCATATTCTACCTTTAATCTATCATATGAATAACAATATCACCATGTGGGTGTACCTACGGCTTACCGTCTACACACCGTAGTGTAATTTGTTATTCAACACTGTATTATTTGGATGCATATAATGGTCAGTATAATTGATATAAATAATTAATATAAAATGATAATTAATATTTATAATTAATATATTATCCAATTACATACATTTAAAACATAAATGGAATGATATTGTCACTCGTCTGTATGTACAATTTACTCTCTGCACGACATGGTGAGATTCATTCTCCACATTAATGATTCAAGAATGATTATAAAATTCATGTGATGAATAAATATTATTTTTATGAACGTAATATAATTATTATTATTGATAAAATATATCCCTTTCTAAATAAAAATGAATTAAAGGACAAAACATGCATAGAAAAATGAAGTATTTAAGAACAGAGGCAATGGTAATACTGAAATATTATCAACAAAATGATACGAGAGGATCACATTTGATATCATATATATGGATATATTCATGGTATAATTTAATAACCTGATTCAACCATTATAATAATGTTTAACTCACTCTTGAATAAACGAAATTACTAGGTAAGGGGTAATTTCATAATATCATTATTATCTGAGGTGGTTTATAGATAATTATCTACTGGGATATCTTTATCATCTATGTACATGTTTTACCAAATGTATTTCAAAATATTATAGTAAATTTTTTAAATTTATTTAAATCCATATTTTACTTTTTATAAAAAAATTGAAATTAATCTTTAGATCATTTTCAAATTGAGGGACTTTATGACCTTTTTGACAAATTAAGGAATTAATGTTTTTTCAAACATATATGGCATGAGTAGCTATTTTCCACCATTATTATGATTTAACATTTTGAAGATTCCATACAAGATTACAAAGTTATTTTCAAAATAAACGTTTTCTTTTATAATATGATGACTTTTAAATTATTTCGAAATAAAAAGGGGATATTTCTATCAACGAGTTTTAATGAATTTATTAGATTGTTTTCATCCATATCAATATCCTTTATTGGGTGTTATGCTCAATTGAGGTTTATTTATTTTGATACAATATTCCATATTGAATTGAATGTTTAATGATATGTTTGAATGTGGATGTGCTATTTTGTTACCATTCATGGATTATGGTTAATGAATTAACATTTTGTATATTTGTTTTAACACAAATTTTTATGTTGGTTATGTTTTACCTCTTTCATAATAGGAATGCATTGGACTTAGTAAGTGATGGGTAGGACCCGCTATAGCACCCCGATGCATCGATTTGTCTCATGAGACGAGATTAGTGGGAAAAACCCTTCATGTTTATTTTTGATGAATCATCACATTGTCAAGAGGATATATCTGGACACAATTCAGATGGATTTCTACCCATAGACTTAAACAGTCCTCAGGATAGGTCTTTATAGTAGTTATCTTGATGAATATATTGATAGTGCAGATGTTTGGGATTAGTAATTCCTGTAATGTGAGACATGTAATTGATATTAAATTTGATTATTCTACAAGTATAATAACCTTGTGAATGATTAAATGGAATTATTTGAATTATTCATTCCATTTTATGCAAAATATTTTGTGTAAAAGGCTTGTGTTTAAATTTTATACCCTTCCCTAAAAATTTATTCTTATTTATCATAGCTTCCGTTATATTTTTAACCTTTAATGCACATCTGAGATCACACCTTTCTTACAGTTTATTTTAATAGGATGCTGAGATGTGTTTTATGATTGATATGTAGGGTTAATCTTAGAGAATAATGGAATTATAAAAAAATTGTCTATATGTCATATTATATTTTGATTTGTAATGTAATTTTCATGTTTGTAATATATTTTCCAATAATTCTTAACTAATTGGTCCTTCAAGATTTCATTCCATGTAATCTTAGAAATGTAATAAAATATTACACCAACTACGAGTTTCTGGGGTCAGGCACTATAGTTGGTATCAGAGGATGTTTAGAAAAAACCCATCGAAACTAGATTAAAAAACATAGATTATAGAACATTACCCAATGATATAATTTGAGGATAAGTATAGAAAAACATCCTACAATTTTGGTATTATAGAAATTATGTGGGTATACGAGGGAAAAAAGTCATTGTCTATATACTACAATGGTACATGGTTCTAGAACAGATGTACCTATGATTAATAACTATAAAAAGGTATCCCAAGCTGGAGTCAGGATAACCTAGTACAAAACGAATATCCTTACCACACACCTGGTTTGACACTCATGGGGGAGAATTTTAGGATAATTTTCATTTTATTTTAGAACCATTATGATGTAATTAAAATTAAAAATTTCCCCAAAGAAACCATGTTTATTATTAGATTATAAATGCATAAATTTTTTAATTTATGTTTCATATTTTGAATATTGTGCATTATTATTCATAACTTAATCTAGTGAATATCATTGTTTTAAAGTGGTTCCTAGTGGAAGAAATGGAAATTGAATCAATGCACGCAACCCATGTAGGTATTTCACTCCTATTAAAGATAATGATAGTGGAGAAGGATATTAAACTACTGCTAAATAGCTTATAACTATACTAAGACAACTAACTCATGTAATGAATAGTAACCTAACATGTATGGGGCACATAGATGCACAATGTGAAGGGTGAATGTTAGAAGTCGTCATGAGACAAGAACCACCAACATTAAATTTTAAAAAAAATTCATTTATGGTTGATGAATGGATCAGATCCATTGAATATATATTTCTTTCTTTAGCGAGTATTGAAAGGGTAAAAGTTTCCAAGACTATTTATCACCTCTCAAGAGATTATGATCAACGGTTTTCATTAATTCAAAAAATGATGTAATATGATGAAATATAAAATATGGAATAGAGGGATTTTATAGAACATTTCATAAAAACATACATTCCCCATGAACAACAAGATGATATGGAGAGGTTGTTTCTAAGTATAAAAAAAGGAATATGATATTATTGCGAAATATGAGGCCAAATTTACTAGATTATAAACTCATGCTATGTAATATATATGTAACATAAGGAGTAAGATTGATAATTTCTTTTATGGGTTAAATCCATTTCTTCGAAATGATTTAGACTCCAAAATATTCTCATCATACGAAGATATAGTTTTAAGTTCTATCAAGACAGATATCGAATTCTAAATGTCCTATGAACTTAATAGAAAGTAATATAATGAGTGGATGGTGGAGGAAGAGATGAATAAAGGGATGAATGAAAAGAATGATTTTTTACATGAAGTAATTATCAAAAGAATCTATTTGAGAGGTTCTATAATGGATTGGGTGTTTGTTATACATATGGACTAAAGGGAGATTTGGAAAATGAATGAAAAGGGAAGAAATAAAAGACTAATATTCATTGTTTCTAATCTAGTGAATGGGGAAATATGAAAATAAATGTCCTAAGTGTCATGGAAATATAGATCCATAAAATCCAAGGGTTCTAGGTCAATCTTATGTTGTTATAACCATTGAATCCAAATAATTAATGTATTTTTGTTTTTGGGATTCAATAATTTTTTAATTTTAACATTTTACTAGAAATGTACTAGTTATAATAATTATGGACTATATGTGGTTTGTATTTTAGTACTTATTATTTAAGGATCTTGAATAATGGAGGATTTAATGTGATCAAGGTATTCATATATATAATATGTGATAATAATATAATCATGACTTTTGAGGAAAATCTGATGTTAAGATTGATTTTGGTAATTTATATTCCATATTAGACTGTTAATTGGGATAGAAGTATTTTAGTTGATTCTAAAAGAAGGAAGAAATTATATTGAACATTGGATATTATTGTTTGAGGATAAAAAATTTCCATAATGTTGAATAAAAAAAGCTCACTCATGGAATTTTATAATTATGTAGTTTTTGAAAAAATTCCATCTCGTAGGTTGGGAGACAACCTATCATGTCCACTAAGTCTGTGAGACTAGAAATCTCTACCAAAGGGAATCAAGGGTGAATCACATACCACTATCCTATGTGATGTTCTAGATAGTATAACATAGTTTTCTTTATTTATACAGTATGACAGATGAAGTATAAGTTCATTTTTGGAAACCTATACAAAAAATATAAATAGAATATTTTTCAATTTTATTATCTTTTGAAGAGAAAAATGAGTTTGTGGTAGGAATTAGTTATAGTATGAAACTCTACTTGTAAAGTAAGTATGCTTATATGTGTTCCTATTATATGATGAAAATTAATTCTTCAAATCATGGGAAAGGATATTGAAACAAAAAATTATATCCTAGTACTTTTTCTGATGAATTAAGTGGTCCCATAAATCATTTCATATTCATATTTTTGTGATTGTTAACTTTCACCAAATCATGTTTTCTATCACACTCAATCCGAATATTATGGTTAGATTTTTCATTGATGGTCATTTTTCCTACATGGTACTCTTGTATTTGTTATCTCTAGTGACAATCATACTTCCCTTTCTTTATTTTAAATTTTGGATCTCATTAATCCTATTCTGATGTGGGATTTCAATAAAAAAGTTTCAAAATGTCAAACCCCTAGTTTTTGATCCCATGTTTAAATTACGAGGATGTAATTTATTGAGGTATGGGAGAATTTAACACCCCGATACAATGTAATATTTTCATTTTAAAAAAATTAAAATTTTTCTTTATTTCCACAACAATGTGTTTTCTTACGTTAAACGCAAGGCCCAGTTCTACTAAACAATGTTAAATGAATAAAATATATAACCTAGCCATTAAATTATAATTTATGAATATAATTAACCAAATTTTTATTATTATATAGTCCATATAATTTTAACATTCATATTATGTATAATCTGGACATTATATCATAAAAAATTTAATTTTTAATATAAAAGAATTATTTTTGAAAAAATACAGTATTGTCACCTACTAATAGAAAACCATAATTAAATAAATTATATGACACTTTAATATATTGAATATGACAAAATGGAAATCATTTTATGAAGAGGGACATAAAAAATTTAATTTGGATATATATTTTTTGTTTTTATGATAACTTTCATATTTTAATGAATAGTGAAAATACTGCATTTTAATTCAAAATTTCTTTCCAATTTAATTGGTTTAAAAGATAAATTAGATCATGTTTTTTTCATTTAGTCAAATTTTTTTAATTGTAATTAATTTAACGTTGAAAGTTGATATAAACACCAGTTAATCGTTTGATGGTTTTTACTTTAAATAACACATTTTCTCATTTTTTAACGGGGATTAATTTTAAAGTAATTAATGAATAAAATTTGTTTTAAATTTAGAATAATTGATTCCAAATTTGGTATCATTAGATTCAAATTATGTTAATAGATTACTTTTATTTATTTCTAGATATAATGAATAGTAACTTCAGTAATTTTCTAATTATCGCGTTTATTGGTAGATTAGGTAATTAAAGAAAAATATAATATACAAAAATAACTGTAACACCAAAAAAATACTATTTGATGGCTATAATAGGCCATTATAATCTGTGGTTGGTGTGATGACCCAGACTCTCTTGGTCCTTCCCTTTTCCAAAATCCGGGTCGCGTCTCGGGGAGACCGATCGGTGAGACCGATCGGCGCGAGGCCGATCAGCGCGATATATCGGTGAGACCGATCGGCGTTAGTAGCTCTCCTTTGCGCAAATAGGGTTTTAAACCCTATTCTGACTCGTTTAAGCGTGTTTTTAAGACCCGTAACGTGCATAAGAGATTAAATTAAATACTTAATCAATTCATGAGTCGGCTTAAACCACCCGACCCCTTTTCCTGACGAGTGGAGCCGCGTTGTCAACCCACGACCCCCGCGCCTTACGCAGTTTCGCGTTTTCACCTCAACCGTCCTCGGCTCTTATAAACTAAGGGTTAGTTGTGGTTTCTCTTTTCCTCGATCGTGGCTTTTCATAAACAGCTTCTGGTGCATCGGGCGCATCGTTATCTGTAATGTTTCGCGCCCCCGGCCTAAATGTCGATTATCTATCAACAAGTAGGGAATTTCTCCTTCTCCTCTCTCTTTTGTGTATCATGCGGGGTGGGCGTGCTTTTGTTTCTGTAGAACTGGTTGGACCGGACTTAATAAAGATAATGAACGAACTCCATAAAGAAAGAGGGGGGGGGATGTGTTTGTTGATGCTGTCTTATATTTTGATGATGCTTCTTCTATGACCATCTTGTTGAGTTGTGATGGCTTATACCTCCTGAAAATCGAGGTCGTTGGTGGTCGTTGTTTGTGCACTAATGAACCCTGCTGATGTTTTAAATGGCTTGTATGTGGTTGTAAACTCCTGCTGTGAAAAGTGAATCGGTTAATCACGTATATCTAGCTGAATAATTGAAAGCACCAAGTTCAACCCTTCTATGATAACTTCTGGTTAGAACACCCAGAATTTGAATCATGGAGTGTGTTAAGTCATCTAAATCTGAAAATACCGGCAAGGCCCTGCTTGTGTTGATGGTGGTAGTTGGTTGTTTTCCTTTCGGGACGATTGCTGGAGATGTGGGAGGGGATGGGATCCCATGTTCTTTTATACTCTCGGTGGTTGTGTGAATTTGGGGGATGGGATCTCCTATTGGTATGGATTCGATGGTTGTGAGTTTTAAATATGGGTGGTTACTTGTTTATATCACGAATTGGGGTGGAATCCTTTGTTGTTGAGAACCAGGTGTGGGCGTTTTGGTTGATGTTTGACTGTTTACTTTCCTGGACTTATGCCTATGCCTACTAGTTGCCCAGTAGTGCTTAAACATAAACGTTATTACTGAACGTGAAATAAGAAAGGGGACACATGGGTTGTTATCGGGAGTCGTGACTCGGACTTGAGTGTTGTTCTGATCAGTAGGTTGTCTGAAGAAAAACCTTGATTGGGTGAGTTCTTGTTACCTATATATATATAATTTTAGCTTTGTGTTTCTTAATCTCACCCCACCCAAGTTGAGCACTTAGTGCCGAACACCCCCATTTCATGGGGGAGGGTGTTTTTTCCAACACTATTCATAGTGGCTGGTTATTAGCTCCTTTTCTGCTCCCTTTCCCGGATAGCCCAAATATCTTTGGGCAAGCTGTGATAGCCTGAGGTCCATTATTAGCCCAAGAACCTTCGGGCGGGGTTGTGTGGTTCTTGGACAGGTGTGTGCAGCAGGTGGTTTCCCAAGTGTCTTCGGGATGAGGCCCAGGTGTCTTCGGGCGTGGCAGTGGATCCTTTAGCCAAGTTTTCTTTGGGCGTGGTGGTGGTTGTTCTAGCCTAGGTGTTTGCAGGCATGGTTACATGTGACAGTTGGGGCTCAGTTGTGTGCGGGCGGACTTCAGCAGTGGGACTGTGTGCGGTTGAGGCCTAGGTGTGTGCGGGCGGGATTTTGGCAGTGGGACTGCGTATAGTTGTGGCCCAGGTGTGTGCGGGCGGGTGTGGCAGTGGGACTACGGTGAGAATGGCGGGATTGGTCCGATGCGCAGGATGTCTCAATAACCAGTGGGAAAGTGGCATTGGGTACCCAAACATCGATGTTATCTTATTATATATATTACTTGACTTGCGTTATATGGGGAGTGTGCCTTGGTGAGGCCTAAGGTGGATATTTTTCCTTGTTAGGTGTTTGGTTTACTCTTTTTCTCACAGGACTTTAGTACGTTCCCCAACTTGTTCACGAGAGTCTTTGGTTTTCCCTACTGAGTGTACTTGTATGCTCACCCTACGTATATAAAACTGCTTTCAGGTTTCCAGGAGGACTTCGGGGATCGCGCAGGACCTTACTAGCTCGGACCTCTAGAGCAGTTGCAGTTGTTGTTTTTCGTTTCCTCTTTGGTACTTACCTTGTAGTCACCTTTTGTACTTGTGGCTTACCTTTTGGAACAAGCATGTGGGAACTATTTATTTTTTGCTTTATTTTTTTCTTTTACCTTGGTGTTGTGGGGTTTTCTTCTCCTTATCTCTCGATCCTATAAAATAAAAAGGGTAATGACTTTCATTTGTGAGAAATTTCTATACCCTTGGTGCTAGTCGCCACTCCGAGACCAATTGAAGGCGGGTTTCGGGGGTCATTATCTCTCCTTCAACTTAAAGAAGGAAGGGCCTAGAAATCTGCTGACCCTTCCCTCCTTTTGTTGAAGGCGGGTCTTGACAGAATGGTATCAGAGGTGATGGTTGAGAGATATGATGGAGTTCAGAGTTAGGCACAGTGACGATTGCATGGGATGGTAAGGAAACAGTTTTGGGTGACCATGGCGTGTGAATTAGGCCAGGGAAGACCGGCTAGGACACGGGATATTAGGGCCCCCCGTGATCCGATGCAAGGACTCTAGTCCTACCAAATGACCAAGCGAGGACACACTGATTGCAGGGTAGAGACCCTAGGAAAGGTACATGCATCGTAATGACTTGTGTTCTTGTGTTTTTGGGATGTCTTGGGAATTAAGAATAAATAAAATTTTAAGAATTTTTAAGAATGATATTCTGCACTACTTGGGCTTAGGCATACCTTATTTACCTTGCAGCTATGGCACCTAGAAGGCGACCACGTGTGGTACAGGCGATCGAGGCCATGGAGACTACTTTGGCCAATCGGCAAAGAGCTAATCGAGAGTAAGAGGACGACTAGTGGTAGAAGACTCTTCGAGCCTTCCAGCGACAGGCCCTCGAGAAGAATGAGGGCAGCACCTCTGATATGAAGACGGAAGGCTGGCTAGAGGAGCTAGTTATAGCCTTTGGGCTGATTCGGGCCCCGACCGAGTACTGGGTTCCTCTGGCCGTTAGCCAGATGCGGGGAGTGGCACGTCAGTGGTGGATGCTTTACCTGGGGGAGAGGAGAGAGTCTGAGGTGGCTTGGGTGGATTTCGAGAGGGAGTTTCGGGGAGAATTCCTCTCCTCGACGATGAAGCTAGAAAAGAGGCAGGAACTACTCTCCCTCCAGTAGGGGAGTATGTCTGTGAGGGAGCTTGGGATCAAGTTCAAGGACCTCCTAGGTTTTTCTCCGGACCTCTTTCCCGATGAGGAGTCTCAGGAAAGACGTTTGGAGGAGGCACTCCGACCCTCCCTCCAGTATTCTATTACCCCCTTTACCCTGCTGACATACATGGTGGTCCATAAGAAGGCCGAAGTGGTGGAGCGGATGCATGCTCTAGGGGGAGTGTCGCGAGAGGGGATCCAGCTGGGACCATCGATGGGGAAGGCCGTTAGCACCAGACCTCCAGCGTCAGGACCCTCAAGGTTCCAACCTGCAGGGAGTAGGCCGCAGCAGTTTCAATTTCGATCCCCCGGCCCTCGCCCTTTTCCTACAGGCCCGGGACCACGGTGCTTTATCTGTGGGAGCCCTGGCCATCTCCGGAGTTAGTTCACCGACCAGGTGTAGTACAACAGGGGAAGTCATCCCCAGCACCCGCCCCAGCAGCAGCTTCCAGCCAGACCATTCCAGCAGTAGCAGAAGGGAAAGCGAGCTCCCGCTCCTCCGAGGGCAGACGTAGGAGGAGGAGGCCGAACTCAGGGCGCTCCACAGGGACCTCGACCAGGGCGTGGTCGGGGAGGTGTCCGACACCCGAGGGGCAGGGGAGCTGGGTGTGGACAGTTGCATGCTGCAGAGGCAACAGTTCCAGCAGGGCCAGAGGTTGTTTGAGGTACGATCAGTCTGTTTAGCACTCTTGATTATGCTATGTTCGATACCAGAGCTTCGCAGTCCTTTGTTGCACCCAGTCTAGCCCGTGCCTTGGGTCTAGATGCTGAGAGACATCCAGTGCCCCTGGTGTTGAGCACACGAGTTTGAGGTCAGACCGACTTGTTGTTTGTTTTTCGGGGATGTAGACTAATGTTAGGGCCACATCAGTCGGTTAGGGATCTTCTTCTGCTAAAGATTCATCCCTACGATGTCATCCTAGGCATCGACTGGCTATTTTCTATGTGTGCTGTCATCGACTGTTTTCGAAGAAGGGTGGTGTTCTTAGACTTGGACAGCCGGCGTGTTACCTTCACCAGCGATCGGAGCGGTCCGAAGGGAAATAGGAGAGAGGAACCTCTCCTCTCCTTGTTGACCAAGATGACAGTGGAATCAGTATATGCTGAAATGGTGGAAGTGCCAGAGATCTTCCATGAGTTTATGGACATCTTTCCTGAGGAGGTGACGACTCTACCCCCTCGACATGATATCGAGTTAGGGATAGACCTGCAGCCCGGTGCTCATCCAATCTCGATGGCTCCTTACCGGATGGCACCTTCAGAGCTACGGGAGCTGCGGATACAAATTGACGATCTGATGAAGAGGGGTTATGTTCGTCCGAGTGCGTCACAGTGGGGTGCTCCGGTCTTGTTTTCAAAGAAGGAATATAGTGGTATTAGGTTGTGTATAGACTACAGGAGTCTGAATCTGGTGACGATCAAGAATCTCTACCCTCTCCCAATGATAGATGATCTTTTTGACCAGCTGAAAGGGGCAGGATGGTTCTCGAAGATCGACCTGTGGTCTGGGTACCACCAGCTGAGGATGAAAGAGAGAGACATCCCGAAGACAGCGTTCAGGTGCAGGTATGGACACTTCGAGTTCGTAGTCATGCCCTTCGGTGTTACGAATGCCCTGGCTATGTTCATGGGGCTTATGAACTCCATCTTCAGGGAGTACCTGGATCGGTTCATGGTTGTGTTCATCGATGACATCCTGGTCTACTCTAGATCAGAGGGGGGCCATGAAGAGCACCTGAGGATAGTTTTGGAGGTCCTCCGACAGCACCAGCTCTATGGGAAGTTGTCAAAATTTATGTTCTGGACACAAGAAGTGCACTTCCTCGGGCACGTAGTGTCTGAGCAGTGGGTAGTGGTCGACCCATCAAAGGATGAGGCAGTTTTTTCATGGGCAGCACCCAAGAATGTGGCATAAGTCCGAAGTTTCCTCAGGCTGGCGGGTTACTACCGGAGATTCGTACCCAACTTCTCTCGGGTAGCAGCCCCTTTGACGGCTCTGATCAAGAAGGACCAGGCCTTCGTATGGAGTGAGGAGTCCCAGTCATCTTTCAGCTATCTAAAAAAGAAGTTGGTCAGTGCCCCAGTGTTGAGATTACCAGAAGAATGGGTTTCCTATGAGGTATTCTATGATGCTTCGGGATAGGGCCTGGGATGCGTGTTGATGCAGTGACAAGGGGTGATCTCTTATGGGTCCAGGCAGCTGCATTCCCATGAGCGTAATTATGCCACCCACGACCTAGAGCTTACAGTAGTCGTTTTTGCGCTAATGTTATGGAGACACTACCTCATCGGGGAACGCTTTGTGGTCTTCACAGATCACAAAAGCTTGAGGCATATCTTCTCCCAGTGGGACTTAAACTTGCGACAGTGGAGATGGGTGGAGTTCCTTCAGGATTACGACTTCGAGATCTCTTATACTGAGGGAAAGGGTAATGTGGTGGTCGATGCCTTGAGCAGGAGGACGCAGAAGGATGTGGTCCGAGAGTCGGCGGATGCCTGGAAGGCAATGGAAGAGTTGGCATCCTTACACCTGGATGCGAAGATGGATAGCGATAGAGGCTACCTATATCAGATGACAGTGCAATCATCCCTGTTTCAGCAGGTGGAGGAGTCTCAGTGGGAAGACCTAGAGTGTGAAGTGATGTGTGAAAATGTTTACCAGGGTAATGCTCCGGAAGGATGGACAGAGGATGGTTAGAACCGGATGCTTTTCCAGGAAAGGTTGTTTGTCCCGGAGGCGATGCGCAGCCAGGTTCTCAGTGAGTTCCACAACTCACCCCTGGCGGTACACGAAGGAGTTTCCAAGATGCACCAGGGTTTGAAGAGGCATTTTTGGTGTCCCGGAGTTAAGCGAGAAGTGGCAGAGTTTGTGGTCAAGTGCCTAGTGTGTCAGCAAGTGAAGGCTGAACACCAAGTCCTAGGCGGCCTACTACAGCCCCTAGATGTCCCCGAGTGGAAGTGGGATGACATCTCAATGGATTTCGTCACGGGACTACCCAAGGCCCAAGGAGGGTACGACGCCATCTGGGTGGTAGTGGACAGGTTGACGAAATCGGCTCACTTTCTGGTGATCAGGGAGTCGAGTGCTGTGGATGCTTTGGCACAAAAGTACAATGATGAGGTGATGCGGTTGCATGGAGTTCTGAGGTCTATAGTCTCAGATAGGGATGCAAGGTTTACCTCGTGAGTCTGGAGAGGATTGCAGCATGCATTTGGCACCCAGTTATGCCTTAGCACTGCTTTCCATCCCCAGAAGGATGGAAAAATAGAGCGCACCATCCAGACCTTTGAGGATATGTTGTGAGCATGTGTTATGGACTCAAGAGGAGCATGGGTGCAATACTTGACTCTAGTAGAGTTTTCCTACAACAATAGCTACCACTCTACCATTGGCATGGCCCCATTTGAATCTTTGTACGGGAGGCCATGTCGTTCGCCTGTGTGTTGGACTGAAGTAGGAGAGGCAGGCATCCTTGGTTCGGAGGTGGTGCAGAACAGGACAGAGAAGGTTCAGCTCATACGAGAAAGGATGAAGGCGGCCCAGGACCAATAGAAGTCGTATGCTGATACTAGGAGGAGGCCCTTGGAGTTTGAGGTTGGGGACCACGTGTTCTTAATGGTCTCCCCTCAGCGTGGGCAGCGGAGGTTCGGCAAAGGGAGTCAGCTTTCTCTCAGATTCATCGGACCCTTCCATGTGTTGCGGCGGGTCGGCAAAGTGGCTTACCAGCTAGCGTTTCCACCACCGCTACTAAGGATACATTATGTCTTTCATGTGTCCCAGCTCCGCCAGTATCTTCACGACGATTCACACGTCCTTGATTGGGGTGATCTGGACATCGAGGACGACGTGACCTTTGTGGAGAGACCAGTGGTGATAGAGGATCGAAATGAAAAGGTGCTTCGCGGGCGAACCATTCCCTTGGTTCGCGTGTTGTGGAGACATGGTTGGCTTGAGGAGAGTACGTGGGAGAGGGAAGCACAGATGTGTACCCAGTACCCAGAGTTGTTTTAAGTTTTGTTCCTTGTTGTACCTGTTGCGATAGAACGTTTTGTCTTTTGGCTATGAAATGTACTGGTTTTCTTCCTCTGCTTGTTAGGTGTTTTGTTTACTCTTTTTCTCACGGGACTTTAGTACGTTCCCCCACTTGTGCACCAGAGTCTTTGGTTTTCCCTACTGAGTGTACTTGTATGCTCACCCTACGTATATAAAACTGCTTTCAGGTTTCCAGGAGGACTTCAGGGATCGCGCATGACCTTACTAGCTCGGACCTGTAGAGTAGTTGCAGTTGTTGTTTTTCTTTTCCTCTTTGGTACTTACCTTTTAGTCACCTTTTGTACTTGTGGCATTACTTTTGGAAACTGCATGTGGGAATGGTTTATTTTTTGCCTTATTTTTTTATTTTACCTTGGTGTTGTGGGGTTTTCTTCTCCTTATCTCTCGATCCTATGAAATAAAAATGGTAATGCCTTCCATTTGTGAGAAATTTCTATACCCTTGGTGCTAGTCGCCACTCCGGGACCTATTGAAGGCAGGTTTCGGGGGTCATTATCTCTCCTTCAACTTAAAGAAGGAAGGGCCTGGCAATCTGCTGACCCTTCCCTCCTTTTGTTGAAGGCGGGTCGTGAAAGTTGGAAATGTGATCATTTAATCGATAGTGGTCAAGGAATATGACATGAATTTTTTTACAATCAATGAATGTTACAAAATTCCACACCATCATTTATTATATGTATAATAATTATAATATTATTATCACCATGAAATAACATTGATCATAAATAGTATAGGAAAATTTATAATAATTATATTTATCATAGTTATTTATTTATAATTTTTAGAGATTAAATAATTACCATTAATGATGACACAATAGTGAAGAAAAAATTATTTTCTTTGTAGAAATATCAATGAAATGATATTAAAAATATTAAAATATATATAATTTGAATTAATAAATGACATAAAAGTATTTTATAGATAATATTGAATTTTTATTTACGCATTTGAAGTATTGGATTGAAGTTTTCATGTTTTTTGATATTTTTTAGAAATGAAAATATTAAATAATATCAAAATTGAAATAAATGTTAACTTAAAGAAAATAATATTTATTAAATGTAATAAAACTCATAAAAATATATGTTTTATCCAAATAACTATAATAATGTTATATATTTCATAAATTATTTAATTGGGGTTATTTTTTCACTTTATTGTAAAAATATTAACCCTATTTTATAAAAAGGAAAGTATACACGATAAGAGTTAAACTGCTTCACTAAGGGATAAATCAAAAAGATGATGTTTATTTTGTGACCTAAAATTGTATAAAAATAGTTGGATGAAATTATTTCGACCCATATGAATCTTATCCTTTTAATAAATCACTTTGAAGCTATTTTAAAACGAAATTTAATTTATAATAAATTAATTGTTTTGGAGTTTTCAAAAGTACCCCTGCTATCTCTTATAAAAGAGCACCTCTCCTTCTATTTTATTCAAAAATATAATTCCTTTTTTCATGTATAACCATTCCCTAATATCCTCCCAACATCACTCACTTCCCCATATAGGCCATATTTTTGGCCGAAATCCCACCTATGGAGTCATTTTGTGTAAATAAAAAAAAGATGCCCGAAGAAGAGATAATTGTTTTATCAACACATTTAATGTTCTTATCTTCTTCAATTTCCTATTCCTATGTTTTTACATACCTAAGTAATAAAAATAGTATCATATAATTTTTGAGATGTTATTATATTTATGGTATAACCATATAACTCTATTTATCCATCCTATGATTAATAATATCACCATGCATGTGTATGTACAGTTTACTGTATCCACGCTATGGAGTAATTTGTTATTGAACACTAATTTATTTGGATAGGTATAATGATTATTATATAGGATATAATAAATTAATATAACATGATACTGATTCTTAATAATTAATATTCCTTCTAATTCTATACCTTTTAACCATCAAGGGAATGATACTGTTGCTCATGCGTTCGTATGACCTACCATCTCCACGACATGGTAATACTAATTCTCCATGATAACCATTCAAGATTGATTATAAAATTCATATGATTAGAAAATATTATGTTTATAAACATAATATATTTATAAATAAGGAAAAAATATATCATGTTCATAATAAACATGACATACATGACAAACCATGTATAGGAAAACGTATAATTTAACACTTGAAACAATGGTAATACTGAAATATTATTAAATGAAACAGTATAAGGAGATCATATATGATATAATAAATATGGATACGGTCCTGTTATAATTTAATAACATTATTTAACCATTAAAAATGATTTTAACTTATCCATTACTAAAGGAAAGTACTAGGTAAGGGTTAATTTAAAAATCACATTATTATCTGAGGATGTTTATTCATTAGTATCTACTAGGATATCTTTATCATCCAAGTACATGTTTCATAAAATGAATTTCAAAATATTGTCATCAATTATCTAAATTTATTTTTACCCAAATTTGACTTTTTATAATGTGTTTTGAAATGAATCTTTCCGTAATTTTCAAAATGATGTACTTTATGACCTTTTCTAAAAATTAAGGGAATAATGTTTTTTAACATATACAGTGGGAGAGGCTATTTTACACTATTATGACGCCTTAATATTTTGAATAATACCCTAAAATATTACATGGTTATCTTCAATAGAAATGTTTTCTTTTAAAATTTCATGACTATTAAATTATTTCAAAGTAAAAATGCGATAGTTCTCTCAAAGAGTTTTCATGATTTTTTATATTGTTTCCATCTATGTCAACATCCTTGGTTGGATTTTATGCTTAATTAATGTTTATTTATTATGATAAAATCTTCCATATTGTATTGAATGTTTTATGATATGTTTGTCTGTGGATGTGCTATTTTGATACCATTTATGGTTTATGGTGAGTGTATTATCATTTCGTATGATAGTTTTAATAAAAATGTTTAGCTTGGTTATGTTTTACCCCCTTCATAAGAGGAATTCATTGGAATTATAAAGTGAGGGGTTGTGTCCACTATAGCCCCTTGATGCATCAATTGTCCTCATGAGACAAATTTAGTGTGCAATAAACCCTTAAAGTTCTTTCCTTGAAATTTAACATTCCTAAAAGGAAAGATCATGACATAATTCAGATGGGTTTCTACCAATAGGCATAAAACTTCATGAGGATAGTTCTTGAACGTAGCTATGTTGAGTATATATCTTGAGTGTAAAGATGTCCAGCGTTATCCATTCCCTGATTATGAGCTTATTTATTGATATTAAATTTGATTATTAGTGTAGTATAATATCCAAGTGAATGATTAAATGAAATTATTTTATTTATTCGTTTCAGGTTATGCTAAAAATTTAGTTTCAAATGCCTGTGTTTCAGTTTTATACCTTTCCTTAAAAGTTTATGATTATTTATGATATCTTCCTCATGATTGTTTACCCATACTGAGCATCTGAGGTCACCCATTTCTTATGTATTATTTTCCCAGGATGATAAGAAGTATTTTATGATTGATATAAAGGGTTAAGATGAGAGAATACTGGTGTTGTCAAATAATTATCTATGTTGCATATAATGTTTTAAATTGTAATTTAATGTTAACATATGTAATAATTTTTCCAAGACAGCTAAACTGATTGGTCATTCGAGATTTGATTCTCTGTAATCATTACAATGTATTAAAATACTTATTTGAATCTAGGCTTCTTGGGTCATGGTGTTACAATGTGTGTTTCTATTTCGTTCAATGGAGAACATTGTTCTCCCCCCCCCCTTTTTGAAGAAACATTTTCTTAATAATTACCACACAATGTTTAGTCACATTATACAACTAATAAAGGAAAATGGATCACCTCAATGAATAAATAAGCATGGAAATCATCCTTATTTAATAAGAAAATTTAATTTTCCAATATTTACATTTCTAATAGTCATTATTTTAAGATATATTAATTTATCTTAATCTTTCATTTATCAAACATCTATCCATAAGTTTCATCAACATAATAAATAATTAAAAGATAATATTGATTAAATTTTTCTATATAATATTTATAAATCCATTGTTTATTCCAACATTTATCATTATTTCTTATTAACTACACTATCAATTCACATTTTGTTACATGAATGTTCACTGTTTATGGAAATTCATAATATCTCAATATTTTTTTGGAACATAATATACTAGAAGTATGAATATAAACCATAGATAGGTTGGTTTACCTTTACTTATAGATATGGTTATAGAGAAAACATACAAAATAATTGGGAGAATATTTCTCCATTAAAAAACGTGGGAAACCAATTCTATTGTGTTTGTAGCTAATAAAATCTAGGATGTTGACGAGACTCACATTTTATATTTATAACCTATTACTAAATGTATTATGGTAAGTAGTTTCATACCAAAAATAAGGATTATGTGTGTAAAAAACATATATAAAAAATAAAAACAATTGAAAACATCATAATAATGGATACAATGTTTTTTTGAGGTTATGTCCATTTGTAATGTTTTATGAAGTATTTTAGGATTAAAAAAATATGGTGGGACAAGAGAGATATATTCAAAAAGAAAAATAGACATAACTGGTTTAAACTAATAATGAAAATGTAATTGATATTTCATTTTATCCAATCTAATACTCTTAATTATAAATATTTACACTTTTCCTCAATAATAACAATAATATCCAATAATAGAATCTAAATATAAAAATAAAATAATTATTTAAAAATTAAAGAAGAAGGTTACATGATTTTTATGAGAAATGTGATCTCTATGGGTCTTCATTGAAAAAAAGGAAGATAGTTTATAAGAGTCGAAAAGAGGGAATTTTACAATTTTCTCTAAATATGATTGGAAAGAGATTAGAAGGAAGGGTAGTAGATAATACAAGCCCAGCATCAGATACTCATTTAATTTCAAGTGCATCTGTGAGTCTATAGGCCTCTCGAAAGGTGTGTGTGATTATAGCTTTCATTGAGGAAAGCTTATCCTGGATGTTCACCCACTTTTCCATTAGCTTCCTTGAGAGTTGAATAATCCCTATCCTTGTATCTTGCATAACTGTACTTGAATCACATTCAAACCATAAATTATTCCTGCCTTGTTGATAAAAAAGAGCGACATCTCTGATAAATACCGGCATCTCTACTTCCAAGGCAGTTCGTTTTTCACATGGGCCATAAATAAATTCAAATATGTCTCTATTGTGGTGCCTACAAATATCACTATAACCAGATAGTCATGGTTTCCCCATCGAGGCATCATTGGTGTTGCATTTAAGCCATCTGATGAATGGAGGGAACCAGAATATTTCCTTGGTACCAGGAGGTTTGGGGTAGTTATTCTTGATTTTCAGCTACCTAAGTATGATAATATCAGTTACTGAGTTGTTGCGGCAAGAAGTATGGGGAGGACCAGTGTTCTAGATAGCCAAGATGATGGAAACTATCTCCAGTATTGGATTGAGGCGATTGTTGGTGTGTTTTGCAGTATTTCAACTAGTCCAGAGCACATGTAAAAGCTCAATGTAGGCCACTTTAAGGAGTTCATGCATCTTTTTGGTGTGGATAAGAACTAGAATAACCTATATGAGTGAAGATAGAGATTTTTCTGGGGGATGTTACAACATGAAGATATTGAAGACTAATTTCCAAAAAGATAAGGATGTTTTACAGCACATGAACAGGTGGTTGACATCCTCATGATGTTGATGACATAGTGAAAACCTGGAACATAGAGAAATGCACACTCTTTGGAGGTTCATCTAAATTGGAACATCATTTTGAGATATTTTCCAGAGAAAATTAGATCTAGAAGGAATGAACCAACTTTTATTAAATCTTCGAATCCATTTTTTTCTTCCTGCAGCATATATTTATAAAATGTTTTGGAATCATGATGGATATTCGGGTATTGGTCCAAAATGAGGATTTCATCGTGTTGAATGAAGTCTTGGGACAAAAAAATATCTGAAACATTAATAGGGAGTAAATAAACTCATTTAGGTTGGTCTATGATTGTTATATTATGATTGATGTCTGTATCAAAGGGATTTACCCGATTAATCAAAGGTTCAACATGCCAATTTTTGTACCAAAAATTGAGAGTTGAGTTAGCACTAACAATCAAATGTGACTATCTATATATTTTCTAGAAATTTTTTTTTAGATCAGGCCAAATTGAATATCCAATATAATAATATTTTCCTGCAATAAGATTAGGAAAAAATCTAGATCTGAGAAAGTGCAATGGGGAAAGGTTTTTGGTGACTAAACTCCGTATTAAATGATCCTAAAGGGACTGATGTAACACAGAAAGACTTTTGATTCGAAGTCCACCATGATCGTAAGGTAGGCAACATTGCTTCCAAGGGACTGTAATAATCTTTCCTTCCATAAAATTTCAACTCTAATCAATGTTTCCGATCATGGATTTAATGGATTTGATAAATGAAGTAGTCCATAAGTACACCACAAAAGAGTATACCAACTTTGAAACCACAACATGCTTGACCAGGCATATACGACATGCCATTGATAAAGATTTCAACTTCCAAGATGCAAGAGTTTTTCAAATTTGGCTGACTATGTTAGAAAAGTATGAGGCTCTTGGTTTCCCACCAAACATAGTTACCCTAAGGTATATAAAAGGGATAGATCCTTTCTTTATGATTAGATCATTCATGAGAGGTCTTTTTCTTTCATCCAAAATGTGTTTCGCAAAGTAGATAGAAGACTTGATCTAACTGATTTCCTGCCCATAGAATTTTGTATAGTGGGAGATAGAATCTTTGGTGTTGATTATATTCCTTTTGTCCCCCTAGGTGAAAATGATAATATCATCAGCAAAAAAGAGATGTAAGGGATACGACAACCCTCTAGCTACTTTGATGGTTTTTAATTTTTTGATCTCCACCATGTAAAGGAAGAGTCTGCTAAGATAGTCTTCTACAATGTAAAAGAGAGTGGATGAGATAGTGTCGCCCTGCCTGACCCCCTCCTACATTGTAAGTACCCTTCAAGAGTGTCGTTGATAAGAATAGAAATGTGGAAATACTCGAGGAGTACAATTATCCATCTAATAGAGAACATAATCCAAAATTTATAAGGAAATTATTGATGAAGGTCTAGTCAATAGTATCAAAGGCCTTCTTAATGTCTAGTTTGAGAGAAATGTTTCCTCCTTGAGTGGGCTTTCAAAGGACATTGATACATTTCGAGGCGGTGGGTAAACTATCTTGTATGTTTCTTCCTTTCACGAAACAAAATTGGTTTCCAGAAATGAATTTGTCTGCAATTCGAAAGAGTCTATTGGCAAGAATATTTGTAATAATTTTATGAATGTTATTGACATGTGCTACTAAGAAAAATTGGGTGATGTCATAGGCATTCTCCACCTTTGTGTGCAGGGCTATAAATTGGGCATTGAATCCATGAGGATAATACCCATCCTTGAAAAAAAATGCAAGACAATCTTGACTACATTATGTTGCACTATTTCTCAAAAGTTTAAAAAAAGAATTGTGAATCCATCAAGACAAGGTGAGCTGTCCTTCTTGAGCCTGAAGAAAACTTCTCTGATTTCTATATCGAGAGGCAAGAAGGTGAGCAGAGCATTGTCTTCTAATGTGACCAGATTTGGAATGATTCCCTCTTTGACCATCTCATTCCATGGGGTACCATTGAATATGATCATGTAAATGGAAACAATGTGGATGGAAAGATCTGACCTTTCATCAATGATTTGGTTCCCATCTTTGAGAAGGGTAAGGGGTCATAAAGCTCATCAGGTCCTTTGTGGAGCATTAAAGAATTTTTTGTCTTGATCCATTTCTGTAATCCATTTAAATTTAAAAATGACCTTATTGACACTGTCATGAATTTGGATGAGCTTTTGTAACTCTGATGTGGTATCAACATCTTGGTCAAGGCTTCCATCAAATTTGGATTTCGTATTTGATTAATGAATTTCATGAAAAGAACGTTCAAGATAATTAATTTTTGCATTGATAGAACTGAAATTTTATTTGCTTCACACTTTGAGTTTGGGATTATGAATCTTGAGGTTGGGGATGAAAGATAAAGGATAATAATGGGTGCAGATTATCCAATAGAATTGAACAATTTTTGAACACTCAAGGTGTTCTTACCAAGAATTATTGAATCTGATTGGAAGAGGATGTCTCTTTTCAGTTCCTAAAAAAAGAACCCAGATGGGATGATGATCAGAATTATGCCTGGCCAATGAGATACATGAGATGGACATCCATTTTTCTATAGATGAATCATTAACAAATGCCCTATCAATTTTTTTATCCCTCATATCATTAATATTCTTTCTGTACCAGGTAAATTGGTCCCTGATGAAGTTTATTTCAGTAAGGTTTTTCTTCATCAACACTTGTTCTGAATTCCCTTGAAGAGATTGAACTAAACAGTAGTCCTAGCTTCTCATATATGTGAAGAATTGCATCGAAGTCACCAATGATTGACCATGGCTATGAAATAGTCACAAGGAGATTTTTCATTGTCATCCATTGGGATCTCTTATTGAGATAGCTATTGGAATCATGTACAAAGGATCAATTCATTTTTTGTCCCACTATTCCAAAGCTACATGTGATGGCCTGGTTTTCATCATGATTCATGCTTGGGTTTTCAACCCTGTTGTGAGCCAGTAACCAAATTATGTCAAAACTAGAAGTATGATGATAATTTCCAAGCTTGTTATAACCCTTATTACTAAGGAGTGTAAATTGATTCTATGTTTTACGTTTTGGCTCAGAGATTCCAATGAGATCATGTTTATACCTACCTGCAAGGCGCCTAAGGAAACTATTCATGTCGAGGTTGGCTATTCCTTGATAGTTCTAGAAAAGATTATTCATTTTGGAAACAACATGGGGGTAAGACCCCATTTGTTCTTATCCAATAGTCTTTGTGACTGTCTTGAAGCCTCTATCAGGGATGTTGAAGTAGATTGAATATCCATTGGGTCATCAGTAGTGTGGTTGTTTCTTATTTCTACTTCCTTCACGGGGTATGAGTAGGTAGATCCCCATCCTGTCCCTCATTAGTGTGTATGGGGCCTATTCTAGGGATATTTTTGGTTTCACAAAAACACATTTACTCTCTGAGGTATGCTCATGGGTTGGATCATCAACTTTTTAAAGGAGTGATTATTTATGGATGTTGTTACTTGTATCAGTGTCCTGTCCACCTAGAATCATGAGGGTCTATTGGACTATAATGTTTTCCTTTTTGATAGCCTCAGCAATGTCTGAAGAAAATGATGTCTAGTGAAAATTCATCAGATTGAGTAGAGAGTGTTGGGTGCAAAATTTATGATGTAAGGATAAGAGATATAGCATCATCTTATGGACCTCGTCTTCATCTGATAACCTCTAGTTAATAGAATTTTTCACTTATTCCTCCATAAGATAAGCCCATGAGGAGTGTGTGGGTAATACTTTAGATACATTGGGACCTTCCAAAGAGCCAGCTTCATTTTTCTTTCTGTAGGTCACTTTTATAATTTTGGAATCTATTGAGACTTCTCCCCAGTAATTTGTGTTAACAGTAAGAAGAACGATTTTTATGACCACTCATTAGTTGTTGATGGAATGCCCCACAATTTTGATGTTTTCAGAAAACAAAGAGAGATTCTCAAACTCATATTTTCTATCCATTTAGTGATCCTCATCATGAAAAGTGTTCCTTGTGCGTGGTGGAATCTCCATGTTGATTTCAATGAGCACTATATCATAAAGGCCGATAACCCCATTCAGTGTTCGCTGATCGATTTTCAAGGGGGTTCCGATTCCTAAGGCTACATCGTTGAGAATTTTGGGATCCAATATATCCATGGTGTTCCAAGGATCATGGTTCAAACCTACACAAGAAAATGTTTTTGCAGAAAAAGGATTAGCGTTTGGGTCCCCGTTGGAGAGCCTAAAAAACATTGCGTGAGATTATGGTTGACATTGCACCAGACCGCATCCGATGTTCTTGTGATTTCAGAATAACATAAAAATAGCCTTTCCTGATTGGGATGACTCTCTCATGGGAAACATTATTCAACTCAATTTTGATGACCGATTTCCTTTTTTAGCTTGGTTTAAAATTAATCGCCACATTTTATTGTCTAAAATTTTCACAGTTCTCAACTTATGCAATCGGTCGCCTCTGCTTTCCACTAACTAATTTCAAAATTTAGGGATTCAAAATAAATAAATAAATATATTTACAATTATCATAAATAAAAATAAATATTTTAAATCAATTAATATTAAATGTAATGCAAAATAATTCTATATCCATTAATAACAAAACTTTTATTTTCATAAAGATAATCAATGAATTTAATTTTTATCATTGAATGAAAAAAAATCAAGTAACTACTCATTAAAAGAATATTATGACTTTAAACCCTCATTAAGACCCCCTATTTTACATTGTAGAATGTAATAAAAATAGGCCACATCAAATTACCCAAAAATATTATTTTTTGTACCTCAAGAAATCAATTAATAGAATTCAGTTGAATAAATGAATCCCCAAGAATGAAAAGATATAGTTCCATAAATAATTGGTTTTCAAAAAATATCACCCCGCATTGACTCACTCATGTTGAAAATGTGATTACTCTTCTAAAAAAAGTATTTGGAAAAATATGCTTTATGTTTTAGATAAAAATTTGAGAACAGTATTATTTATAATATTTGAAAAACAATACCTTTTCATTAAACTAAGACATCCAAACATTTCTTTTTCTCTCAGTGAATAGAAAAACATAATTTTACACATAATAAATTCAATCAATAGTTGGAAGATTTGTTTTAACAATGTAAAAATTAATAATAAATAACTCTACCTTATGCTTTATATTAAATATTAAATAGTTCTTAATGATTTTGTGCTCATTTAATATCCTACTTAAATTTATCTCTTTTTAGTTTGAAATAATGTCAAAAAGTTAAAAACCATTATTGTGTAAAAATATGACTCCCAGTGTATAGCTTAAATGAAAAAATTAATGGGGAAAATATAAATAAAGTACCTAATTATGTCTATAGGGTAATAGATAAATCATCATCTCAAAGCAGAAAAGTGGTTTCTGAAAAGATAAAAATTATTACACACTAAAAGTTATAAAATTATCCTTAAAAATATTAAAATTTTAATGGTAAAAAAGGGGTTTCAGAATTATACCACATTGAAGTAAAGTTAAACACATTTCAATTCCCCTCCCCCAAACATAATACCCAACATCATCCCCGTTGTTAAATATTTAGGTGGAAGAAATAAGAAAAATTTGGTTCGAAAAGATTTATAAATTCCGTATTTAGAAGTAAAGAATAGGGTCACAAATATCAATATTGGAGCATTCAATTCATAAACATTGAAATCAAAAAAAAATCCAAATGGTAAAAATAAACATGTAATAATTGGAATTTTTAAATCAAAGATATCAATATTGGAGCATTGAACTGTAGGCCTCACTAAAATTATAGCATACAACACAAAACCACCAAAAATAATTTTTTATAAATTAATTCACAATACCAAAATCATAATTTGAAAACATTATTGAAATTATTAAAAATAAATAAATAAAAATAATCGCTCCCTTCAAAATAATATTTTAGCATTATGGATCCTTTAAATTCAACCTATATTTTCTAATTTGAAAAATTACATAGTTTCTCCATTTGAGTCTATATAAATTTCAATTAGATTCACATTATAATTCAAAATATTATGATCATAGTTAATGTAATCAAATATTTTAGTTTTAAATAAGTTTGATACATTTAATATAATGTTGTAACTCTTTCTATGTTTGAAGAAAAACAAAAAAACCTTATGGTATATTAACATCTACGGTCTGTTGAAAATCAAGTTTTAGTTTGTTGAGTGGTCTCATAAATACATAAAAATGGGAACATTTGGTTGACCACAAAGGTTCAATTCATTTCTGATGGTGTGGTTTATTGACTTACCACATTGTTACTTCCCCTCATGGTCAATTGATTACTTGGAATGCAAAGTTGAAATTCCATTAGACTAGTTTATCCTGATCCTTGGATGAAGCTAAAAAAATCCCATGTGGCCCATGCTACAAACTAGGATACAAATCATGTGATTCAACACTGATAGGGAATTGTTGAAACTCTAACCATTCAATAACAAAATTGATAATACTATAGAATATCAAACGATGTGCATGACAACCCTGCTTTTTATTACAACTTAAACATGCTTTATTACATAAAACTTCACTTGATACAACAAAGAAGATCGAGAGGTTTAGTGTCTTTGGGGCTTAGGATCATTACATAAAAACTTTAAACTTGAAATAAAACATCTTTATTGAAAAATTCCTTTACATGACCACTACATTCCTTCGTACTTAGCATTGCATGGGATAACCTGAGGACATGCATAAGAAAAGGGTGAGCTATAAAGCCCAGTAAGGGAGTAAACAATGAATAACATGAGGAGTGAAATACATGTTAGGCAATAGGCATATCAATAGAGCATAATATAAACATGAACATAAAGGCATGATAAATCATGATAATCATAACATGGAAATGTGGCAACAACACTTAACATTGAATTAGCATGAGCCAAGGCTCATTGCACATGGAGCATGAGTAAACCCTCATTGCACTTGAAGCACGAGTAAACCCACGTTGCACTTTAATTAGCATGAGTAAACACTCATTGCACATGACGTATCATGATACTATACTTTACCCAATGCATTGGAGCGCTATAAGGGCGCACCCTTCTTAAACATTTCATTTCATGCATAAGTGTGCCACATGGATCATAAAACATGGATTCATAAAACATAATCATTTATTCCACGATAAAGGAATGTGGAATTCATACATGAAACTTTATAATCAATAAGTAAATGTGCATAAAGGTGAATACCCTTGATGGAGAAATGGGTATGGTATTCACTACACAATGATATTGGCTTAGAAAATTGGTGTGATTTCGGCAGCGTAACGGCGTGACAAAAGAATTCATAAAAAAAGGTTGATGAGAGAGAAAGGGGTTCCTCATCATATTTACATGTAATTGACAGTAAGGAGATCATATATATACATGTCCCAACAATAGAAATGGAATTTAGATTCATGATACAAAAGTATTGCTTGAATGTAAAAGAAGAGAGAGAAGTTGCTTTCGGAATTTCGGCATAGTAACGGGTGTACATGGGAGGAATTTAATGAGAGAGAAAGGGTTCTCCCATCATTAAAAAAATAAGAGGGAAGTATGGGGGAGGTGAAAAACCATACCCCAACATTCATAATTGAAATAAAAAGGGCAATACAACTTAAAGAAAATTGAAAAAAATGAGAAAGGAAGAAAACCCTTACTTGGAAGTGTGCTTCCAAAGGCTAGAGAGAGGCTTGTGAGAGGCTTCTTGGGAGCATGGGGCACCTTGAGAGGATTACAGAGAGAGTAGGGCAGAGGTTGGACGAACTTCAAGGGCTTTGAGTGAGGAGGAAGTGGGAGCTTGGGTGGGTTTATATAGGAAAGGTGAGAGAATTCTTTATTATTTAGGTTTGGGACCCCTTATATTAAAATAATCCAAACCAGAAACCATCCCATGGTATTTGCCCATGGTTTCTGGAAAAAGGAAAGAGGAAAACAATATTTTACAAGTCCAAGGTCCGAACTTATTAAAAAATTAGGGTTGCTTATGTGGAGGTGAGTCACACTCCCATGGAAATTAATTTAAAAAGGCAAAGTGTTGAATAAGTCTTGAGGGCTCCATTAATGCATTGAAAAGTAAGTCAAACAAACCCAAAACCTCATTATTTTAATGATAAAACACATATTGGCCGAACATAAGGATTATGGTATTTTATTACATCATCATTGGGTCATTATGATGTCATAAAACACATTATATATTTAAATGGTATTTAATTTTTACCCAAAAATTTGACTGTCTCAGAAAATTATGAAAAATTCACCGTTGGATAATTTCGACGTCCTGATTCCAAAAATAATATTTATTTTATCTAAATAATTTTCTAAATATGTGAATTTTCACTTTTAAAATAAAAACCGACATTTATAAAAAATTCACTGGTTTTGACAGAAATGGCTTTCAAACCTTGATAAAAAATTTAATTGCATTCATAAAATTATAAGATCATTTATATTTAATAAAAATTAATTTAATATTAATAATAATATTTTATTAAAATATTATTTAATTCAAAAATCCTTTAATTTAATAAAATATAATTCTTAATTAAATAATAACTAAAAACACCATTTGTACTTTAAAAACTAATTACAATGTATCAAAAAAAATTATATTCATTATTATATACAAAAAATAATGTACATGAACATTGTGCTACTTATTTGTTACATAACCCCTTAAAATAGCCGCATAAGACCTAAGGGTAAGGTGTGCGATGGTGACAGACTCTTGGGGTTGCTCGGATAACATCGCTTGAGTGGTAATCTCTATCAACTTCCATTTTTCCCGTAGACGATCACGTTCGAGCTTGACTTGATGAAGCTCAGCTTGGGCTTGGTCAAGGGCAAAGCCCAAAGACGCCACCTCTTTTCCGAGCTCCGACAAATGGGCTTCGTAAGGGGCAATTCTATTAGATGAGGCCATCGCTTCCTTTGTCTAAGTAGAAATGGTTTCGTTAAAGCCTTATATTTATACTACTCAGATGATCACTGTTCAACGACTATAAAAGTAAAGGTCACAAATCTTAACATAAAACTAAAGAAGTTGACATCTTATAAAAACATTTTTTTTCATAAAGAAACATTTAACTGGATCAAGAGGGATTTTCCATTAATGAAACTTTGGGTCGTTACAACATTCCCCCCTTAAGAAATTTCGCCCTCGAAATTTTCCTTTTCCCACACTAAAACAAATGTGGGTAACTTAGCTTCATCATATCCTCCGACTCCCATGTTGCTTCTTCAAACTTGTGGTTTCTCCACAATACCTTGACGAGGGGCATTGTCTTATTTCATAGAAATTTTTCTCTACGATCTAATATCTTCACTGGTTGCTCCTCATAAGAAAGATCATCTTCCAATTGTACCACCTCAGAAGAGAGTACATGTGAAGGGTCCGGTATGTAATTCCTTAAGAGGGATACATGAAAGACATCATGCACCATGGCCATAGTAGGTGGAAGTGCTAGTCGATAGGCCACAGCCCCAACACGATCAAGAATCTCGAATGGGCCGATGTACCTTGGACTTAACTTCCCTTTCTTTCCAAACCTCATGACCTTCTTCCACGGAGATATGCGTAAAAACACCATGTCTCCGACTTTAAACTCAAGGTCTCGTCGACGATTATCTGCATAACTATTCTGTCGACTTTGGGCTGCCTTGATATGCTGCTGAATGGTTTTCACCTTCTCCACCATTTCTTCGACCATTTCTGGTCCAAGCAGCTTACGTTCACCGACCTCATCCCAACATGTCGGTGTTCTACACCTTTTCCCATACAGGGCTTCATATGGTGCCATTTGGATGCTCGAGTGGAAACTATTATTATAAGAGAACTCAACCAGAGGAAGATGTTGATCCCATCCTCCTTTAAAGTCCATTGAGAACACTCTCAACATATCCTCAAGTGTTTGGATAGTTTGCTCGGATTGGCCATCAGTTTGAGGATGATAGGCCGTACTAAAGTTTAGTTCAGTATTCAGAGCATATTGAAGACTCTTCCAAAAATTAGAGGTAAATCTTTGATCTCGGTCAGACACAATAGATAGTGGTACTCCATGCAACCGTACCACTTCCCTGATATATATCTGTGCCAGTTGATCCAAAGATAAATCCTCTCTAATAGCAATGAAGTGTGCAGTCTTTGTAAGAGGATCCACAACAACCCAGATTGCATTGTTGCCTTTGGATGTCCTTGGAAGTCCAGTGACGAAGTCCATGGTGATGTTCTCCCATTTCCATTCTGGTATGGGCAATGGTTGCATCATCCCCTTCGACTTCTGCCTCTCTGCCTTCACTTGCTGACACACCAGGCACTTTGATGTATATTCAGTGATCTCCTTCTTCATAATATACCACCAAAAGTTTTCTCGGAGATCTCGATACATCTTTATGCTCCCTGGGTGAATAGAGAAATTTGAACTATGTGCATCATCCAAAAGTTCCTTCTTCAGCTCCAAACTTGATGGAACACATAGTCTTTTCCCAAACCGCACAATTCCTTCTTCATTAACATTAAACTCTGAGGATTTTCCCTTTTTGATAGCTTCCACTTTTTCTTAGATTCCCGCATCATCCTTTTGAGCATCCTTTAACCTTTCCAAAAGAGATGGTTGATCAATCATTTATGAAAGGATTGATGATGTTCCCTTCTTTATGATTCCCACGTCCATCTTCATCAAGTCTAAGAAGATTGGATCCTTCTCAATTCTCATCATTGATAGAATTGTTGGATCCTTTCTACTTAGGGCATCCGCCACCTTGTTCGCCGTCCCAGGGTGGTAATGTATTGAACAGTCATAATCCTTGATGAGCTCTATCCATCTTCTCTGGCACATATTAAGCTCTTTCTGTGTGAATATATATTTAAGACTCTTGTGGTCAGTATATATCTCACATTTCTCTCCATAGAGATAATGCCGCCAGATTTTCAAGGAAAAGATCACCGCCCCCAACTCTAGATCATGCGTTGGATAGTTTCGCTCATGGATTTTCAACTGCCTTGAGGCATAGGATATCACTTTATCATTATTCATCAGCACACATCCTAAGCCCTTCTTCGAAGCATCACTGAATACCACAAAAAGCTCCCCACTTGTGGGTAAAGTGAGCACGGGTGCAGTGATAAGCCTCCTTTTCAACTCCTTGAATCTTTCTTCGCATTCATCACTACAAGAAAACTTTACTCCCTTTCGAGTTAGCTTGGTAAGAGGGTTGGTCAATCGTGAGAAATTTCTCACAAATCTTCGATAATATCCAGCTAACCCCAAGAAGCTACGGATATCAGTTACCGATGTTGGCCTCGGTCATCCCTCAATTGAATCTTGTTTTGGAGGGGTCCACAGATATCCCATTTCTTGTGATGATATGACCCAAGAATGAGACTTCCTTCAACCAAAACTCACACTTGCTGTACTTTGCATAGAGCTTCTCCTTGCGCAAAGTCTCTAGTACAGTTTTTAAATGCTCCTCATGGTCCTCCTTGGTTTTGGAGTATATTAGAATATCATCTATAAAGACTACCACAAATTTGTCTAGGTAATCTCTAAAGACAATATTCATCAAGTCCATGAATATTGCTGGAGCATTGGTGAGTCCGAAAGGCATTACTATGAATTCATAGTGCCCGTACCTTGTACGAAAAGTAGTCTTGGGGATATCTTCCTTCTTCACCCTTACTTGATAATATCCCGACCGCAAGTCGACCATGGAGAAGTATTGTGCTCCACACAGCTGATCAAACAAGTCATCGATTATTGGGAGAGGATACTTGTTCTTTATCGTGATTTTGTTAAGTTCACGATAATCGATGCAAAGCCGCATTGACCCATCCTTCTTCTTGACGAAGAGGACTGGTGCACCCCATGGTGATGCACTTGGGCGTATAAACCCTTTATCCAGATTCTCCTATAGTTGTTTCTTCAGCTCTTCAAGCTCAACAACAGCCATTCTATATGGAGTCTTGGATATTGGTAGCGCCCCAGGTATAAGTTCAATTGAGAACTCAACATCTCTTCTTGGAGGAAGACCAGGAAGTTCCTTGGGAAATACTTCAGCGAATTCCCTCACAATAGACGTTTCTTCAAAGGTGGTTTCTTCCTTGGACTCAATCATCTGAGCCAGATATGCGTGCTCATAAGGCAGTAACATCCATGCTTGAGATGATGGAGCTAAAGGAGATTCATCTTCCTCCTGACACTTGTAAAGAATCGGGGGTCGATTCTCCATATGGAGTGTGATTTCCCTCTCCCGACAATTTATGTTGGCTCTATATAAGGAAAGCCAATCCATGCCAAGAATTGCATCAAATTCCACCAAAGGGAGTATGACGAGGTTCGCTGGGAAATTAAATCCACATATTATAAAAGGGGAGGACTTATACTCATGGGATGCAATGATTTCCCCATTTGTCGTACTCACCGACATCTTTACTTCCATGATTTGTGGTGGTGCAGGGATTGTTCTACTAAACTTTTGAGATATAAAAGAATGCGTAGAACCTGAATCAAAAAGTATGTTCGCTATTCTTGAATGAATAACTAGCGTACCTTTCACCACTTCGTTGTCGGGGTTCACTTCAGCAGAAGTGATGGCAAAAGCTCTTCCTTGCTGTCTTGGAGGTTGTTGATTGCCTCCGATAACCCTTGGATTAGGGCACTGATTCGAAAAATGACACGGTTCTTTGCATTTGAAGCATTGAACAATGCGTTGAGGTTCGAACGGAGCGTTCCTCTCCTCTGTCGCAGTCGCGGGTCCTTCTTGCTGACAGTTAACAGCTAGGTTCCCTTCTCTTCCACACTTGAAGCATTTTCTTGTCCCCCTAAGGCAATTTCCAGGGTGCTTCTTTCCACACTTTTGGCAAGTGGGGTGCTGGAATTTCTTAGCGCCGTTGGATTTATCCATTGGACCACCAGCATTGAAGTCCACCTTACGCTTCTTGTCCCCATGATACCCCTGTGATTCTCCGATCTCCATTTCAACCTTGAGGGCACATCGGACAATTTCCTCATAGCTGTCGTAGTCACGGATCGCTAATGCTTTCCGCAAGCTAGGCTTCAGCCCACCAAAGAAGCGGTCAACCTTGCATTCGGGGGTAACGACAAAGACGGAAGCGTATCGTGCAAGCCTTGTAAAGTTTGCCTCGTACGCTCCCACAGATTCTTCATCTTTTTGTTTGAGGGAAAGGAAGTCCCTTTCCATCTTAAGACGGAGGGTGTGTGGAAAATATTTATCGAAAAACATATTCCGGAATACCTTCCATTCCAAAGCCTCGATCTCCTCCTCAGGCTTCGTATTTTTGATCAATGTCCACCATTGATCAGCTTCACCCTCCATATGATAAGCCGCTAGGAGAACCTTCTCTTTTTCAGAGCATTGGAGGACGGAGAATATCTTTTCAATGGAGTTGATCCATTGTTCAGCAATCGTGGGATCGGATGATCCACTAAAAGTAAGAGGCCTTTGTCTCATGAAGCTTTCAATAGAGACTTGTTCTTTCTTAGGGGGGTTGAACGTTCCTCTTGACCAGTGTTTCTATTCAAAACTTGAGTTAGCTAAGAGAGAAGCATGACAAAGTTCGTGATTCCCGCTCCCATTGGATTGGGCATCTCATAAGTACAATCATCACACTGATCTTCACAACGGTTGTTAGCCCGAGTTCTCCTATTACCGGCCATTGGCTGGAATAAAAGGAAAGTTAAGGGTAACACATAAAGGGTAATCCAAAGACAAAAGTTGATGACTTATAAATAAACTTTAATCTCTTTAACTCATGAGTCTATTGGATTCAATCCAGGCTTTTCATGATCTACCATCTAACATAAATTCTTAGGGGCATTTTTCCCTTAATAAGGGTTCATACTAAGATTGTGAATTTATCAAAACATATCCCCCAGGAGTGTCGTAACCAAGAGCGCAGCAAGGCCCGTTGTCGTGCACCAGTTCCCGTTCGAGTCTAGCTCAAAGCGGTGTTTTCGGGTTTTACCCCTATGATACATCTGTGCCAGAGCCGCCTCTACCTGCTCGTATCCAGACAGGGATGTATTTGTTTGATAAACCACTTACTTAGTATTTACCAAAACTTAGGTATGTTTTTATTATGCTTAGTCTTGTATCTAAGGCTTTACTAGGGTTTCCTAATCCCAAAAATAACTAAACCTATCCTCTGATACCAACTATGACAACCCTGCTTTTTATTACAACTTAAACATGCTTTATTACATAAAACTTCACTTGATACAACAAAGAAGATCGAGAGGTTTAGTGTCTTTTGGGCTTAGGATCATTACATAAAAACTTTAAACTTGAAATACAACATCTTCATTGAAAAATTCCTTTACATGACCACTACATTCCTTCGTACTTAGCATTGCATGGGATAACCTGAGGACATGCATAAGAAAAGGGTGAGCTATAAAGACCAGTAAGGGAGTAAACAATGAATAACATGAGGAGTGAAATACATGTTAGGCAATAGGCATATCAATAGAGAATAATATAAACATGAACATAATGGCATGATAAATCATGATAATCATAACATGGAAATGTGGCAACAACACTTAACATTGAATTAGCATGATCCAAGGCTCATTGCACATGGAGCATGAGTAAACCCTCGTTGCACTTGAAGCACGAGTAAACCCTCGTTGCACTTGAATTAGCATGAGTAAACACTCATTGCACATGACGTATCATGATACTATACTTTACCCAATGCATTGGAGCGCTATAAGGGCGCACCCTTCTTAAACATTTCATTTCATGCATAAGTGTTCCACATGGATCATAAAACATGGATTCATAAAACATAATCATTTATTCCACGATAAAGGAATGTGGAATTCATACATGAAACTTTATAATAAATAAGTAAATGTGTATAAAGGTGAATACCCTTGATGGAGAAATGGGTATGGTATTCACTACACAATGATATTGGCTTAGAAAATTTGTGTGATTTCGGCAGCGTAACGGCGTGACAAAAGAATTCATAAAAAAAGGTTGATGAGAGAGAAATGGGTTCCTCATCATATTTACATGTAATGGACAGTAAGGAGATCATATATATACATGTCCCAACAATAGAAATGGAATTTAGATTCATGATACAAAAGTATTGCTTGAATGTAAAAGAATAGAGAGAAGTTGCTTTCGGAATTTCGGCATAGTAACGGGTGTACATGGGAGGAATTTAATGAGAGAGAAAGGGTTCTCCCATAATTAAAACAATAAGAGGGCAGTATGGGGGAGGTACGAAACCATACCCCAACATTCATAATTGAAATAAAAAGGGCAATACAACTTAAAGAAAATTGAAAACAAATGAGAAAGGAAGAAAACCCCTTACTTGGAAGTGTGCTTCCAAAGGCTAGAGAGAGGCTTGTGAGAGGCTTCTTGGAAGCTTGGGGCACCTTGAGAGGATTCTAGAGAGAGTAGGGCAGAGGTTGGACGAACTTCAAGGGCTTTGAGTGAGGAGGAAGTGGGAGCTTGTGTGGGTTTATATAGGAAAGGTGAGAGAATTCTTTATTATTTAGGTTTGGGACCCCTTATATTAAAATAATCCAAACCACAAACCATCCCATGGTATTTGCCCATGGTTTCTGGAAAAATGAAAGAGGAATACAATATTTCACAAGTCCAAGGTCCGAACTTATTAAAAAATTAGGGTTGCTTATGTGGAGGCGAGTCACACTCCCATGGAAATTAATTTAAAAAGGCAAAGTGTTGAATAAGTCTTGAGGGCTCCATTAATGCTTTGAAAAGTAAGTCAAACAAACCCAAAACCTCATTATTTTAATGATAAAACACATATTGGCCGAACATAAGGATTATGGTATTTTATTACATCACCATTGGGTCATTATGATGTCATAAAACACATTATATATTTAAATGGTATTTAATTTTTACCCAAAAATTTGACTGTCTCGGAAAATTAGGAAAAATTCACCGTTGGATAATTTCGACGTCCTGATTCCAAAAATAATATTTATTTTATCTAAATAATTTTCTAAATATGTGAATTTTTACTTTTAAATTAAAAACCGTCATTTATAAAAAATTCACGGGTTTTGACAGAAATGGCTTTCAAACCTTGATAAAAATTTTAATTGCATTCATAAAATTATAAGATCATTTATATTTAATAAAAATTAATTTAATATTAATAATAATATTTTATTAAAATATTATTTAATTCAAAAATCCTTTAATTTAATAAAATATAATTTTTAATTAAATAATAACTAAAAACACCATTTGTACTTTAAAAACTAATTACAATGTATCAAAAAAAATTATATTCATTATTATATACAAAAAATAATGTACATGAACATTGTTCTACTTATTTGTTACATAACCCCTTAAAATAGCCGCATAAGACCTAAGGGTAAGGTGTGCGATGGTGAAAGACTCTTTGGGTTTCTCGGATAACATCGCTCGAGTGGTAATCTCTATCAACATCCATTTTTCCCGTAGACGATCACGTTCGAGCTTGACTTGATGAAGCTCAGCTTGGGCTTGGTCAAGGGAAAATCCCAAAGACGCCACCTCTTTTCCGAGCTCTGACAAATGGGCTTCGTAAGGGGAAATTCTACTGGATGAGGCCATCGCTTCCTTTGTCTGAGTAGAAATGGTTTCGTTAAAGCCTTATATTTATACTACTCAGATGATCACTGTTCAACGGCTATAAAAGTAACGGTCACAAATCTTAACATAAAACTAAAGAAGTTGACATCTTATAAAAACATTTTTTTTCATAAAGAAACATTTAACTGGATCAAGAGGGATTTTCCATTAATGAAACTTTGGGTCGTTACAATGTGACACCGATAAGGAACTACAGTAGTGTGGACAATGGACAACGGTTC
Source organism: Viscum album (assembly GCA_963277665.1). Lineage (NCBI taxonomy): Eukaryota > Viridiplantae > Streptophyta > Magnoliopsida > Santalales > Viscaceae > Viscum > Viscum album. The sequence continues at coordinate 1,045,945,161 of OY728141.1, read as the reverse complement.
TATAGAATCTCAAACTTGGGATATAATGGTACAATAGCTCTGAGAGCATCAAGCTACCATCCGTTATAATATAATGGAATTACTAAGTGGTTGGTAGTACTAATTCACTATATTCATGGTACGTTCATTTGAACAAGGTTTATAGGGTTTTGATGACATAATCATTACCAATAAGTATACTCCTTAACATTGTGATATTTTATCTTCTGTGTGGATGTATGGATCATTTCCCAAACAATGTAAATATTTATGTCTTATGTTCATCTTATACTTTTTCTTCTGTTATTCTTTTTTCCCATTGATGGTTCTTATTGGTTTTTTTGATCATTTTTTCTCCATTAATTTTCAAAAACTATATTATCAAATGTTGAGTTCAGAGTATTAGTATATTATTTCTCAAATTTAATGATAGTTATAAAACAATTCATGGTAAATATTGATCCCTTAGATAGAACTAACGTTAGTCACTAGAAGATTCAGATCAAATAATTTAATTATTATAAAAACAATAAATATCCTATTCTATGTGAAATAATAGATATAGAGATGATATAGTTGGTGTTATTAGATCATTAGGTTCTCGGTGTTGTGCACCATTCATTGAAAAAAACAATGATTTCAACATCATATAGGAGAATTGGATGTATATGTTGATCAAATATATATTAAATGTGTATAGAAATACTTATGACTAAATAAAAGTGAACCTAATGTGGTTATTATTATTTCTATAAATGATTAATGGAATTTTATTTTTCGTCATTTCAATGAATTAAAAACCATCAAAAAATAGTTTTCATCAGTTTGAATTATGTTAGAAATGGAGGGAAGTGATATGTTTTTACTATTTTTGGTACATAATATTTGGGAATCTACTATAAAAATAATTTGTAGTTCTTCATGGATTACATAGTTGGTTGTAAAATATGTATGAGACTTGATCCGCTTTGATTATTTTTAGAGAGTTAAACTTTGAAGATTTTATGGGGTTTCATTGAATGTGTAAGGAAGAGTCTCATATGTGCCACATGATAATTGTAAATGTCAATCAAAAAAAAGATGAAAGTCTTGAGATAAGTGAAAGGGACCCAGTTTTTACTTCTGGACTTATGGGAATAAAGAACACATCATAAAGGATTGTGGAGAAAATAAATGGGCACTTGAAACTAAAACAAGAGACATGGTAGCTGAAGGAAAATAGGATGTGTTGTTGATTAGCATAGATAGCCCAATGGAATCATGAATACTAGAATCCCGAGAATCTTTCCATTCCCATTTTTAAATTTTTTTTCTTGAATAATTATATATTTGGTAATTTTGGAATGGTAAATCACGATGATTGTTAACCATTTTAAATTGCAAGAAATAGAGATGCACATATTAAACACAAAAAATAGAGTCATATGGTTCAAGATAATGTAAGGTGTATCCCAAGAATGAGAAGAGATATTTTTTCTATTAGGAATCTAGATGATGATAGTTTCCTCTAGACATTCACTAGGGGTTCTTAGAAGACTACGATAGGATATTTGGTCATAGATCATGTATTAAGGAAAAAAACCCTATACAATATGGTAGAAAATTACATTGACGTACTTACAACTAAAAATTCTATTGGGTATTAAAAATTTTGGAACTACATGATAGGCCACATGAGGTTAAAGAGGAAAATGGTATTTAAATAAAAAAGAATTATAATAGAGAAAAAGTTAGTAGAAGATGGATTTTGTGATGATTGTATCTTTGGAAAGTAAAACAAGGTGTCCTTTGCAAAAGGAGGAGGAACATTAATGGTTAGGAAGTTGATGTTTGTGAACCCTGATTTTTTTGGGACTAAACTAAAATATTACTTTTTAGTTTCATACTATAATGAGAAATTTATTAATGAATCAATATGGAAGGTTTTTGTTTACAATTTTAAATGATAATCAGGTGTGTTTAGAATGTTTCAAAATTATAAGACCGTGATGGATAATAATTTTGGATCAAAAATGCATTTCTTGATGCATGAAATGGACGAGAGTATGGATGTTAAGAGTTAATTTTTATCTAATAATGAAATTGAATGGGATAAAAATCCTCTAGGTACACAACAATAGAATATTATATCAAAAAGGATGAACATTACATTGAATGAATGATCTAGGTGTCAAAGTCTACACACATGTTTACCCAATACTTTTTGGGAAGAGTCAATAAAGTTGGAATCATATCCCAAAACATGAGTCTATCTATAAGAGTGGGAGAATGTATACCTTAGGATATATATTCTTGAATAAAATAATGTCTTTGAAATTTGGGATTCTTTGGTTGTTTTTCATATATACATATAGATTATGATTCAAGGGATGAGCAAAGAGAAATTTCTATATCATATTTTTATGGGCAATGGGGATGAGCAGTTTTGTTATTAGTTCTCAGAAAAAAAAAATCATTACCATACAGAACATGAGATTTATTCAATGTTTCATTTATTAAATAAATTATGTTTTAGAAGCTAAAAGTGAGGACATTGAATCAAGGTACCCGGAGAAAGTGGACCTAGAAGGTGTACATGAGCATCTGACACAATAACTAGTGTTTTGACCTGATAAAGTGGATCTGAGGTTATCAAAAAGCATGAGAATCCCTATTCCGAGTTTTTATCATCCTTCCACTATATGTTACTAACTTGTATTTTAGAGTCGAATTTTTTTAAACATGTAATTTAGTCGAAGGAGTCCACCCTAGGGCAATTATAAATGAAGGTAATGTTTTCTTTAATACATGTCAATAATACATAGGAGATAAATCCTCTTCTATAAGGAAACAAATAATGAATTAAAAATAGTCATACATGGTCAAGTAATAACATGGTGTAAAGAGGATGAATAAATAATTTCTATTAGTGAAGAAAAATCAACTAAAGTTTGTTTTGGAATTAAATGATATTTTCTCATCTCTACTGAAGCTTACCTGTATTCGGGTGGTTTTTAGTATTGACCAATCATAAGAATTACATAATGAGATTCTTGATATAAATAATACATTCCCACATAGATATTTGGTAGAAGATATAAATATATAGAAACTATAGGGATATGTTGTGTTAAGGAAGGAATACCAAGTGTCCAAACACTAAAGACTTATATGGGTTATAACAATCACCTAGGCAGTGGAATAAGAATTTTGATTCATTCATGAGGAAAATACAAGAAAAAACATATTAGTACTCAAAAATGATACTATTATATGTATTTTGGAGATGGATATATTATATTTCATTTAAATGTTGATAGAATTCGAATTAAAGGATCATGTATGTAGAAAATCCAAGACCTAAATGGGAAACAAGATGAGGAGTTCGAGATTAAGGATAAAAGATAATGTGGAAAGATTTATAGAGGAATATAAAGAAATATTGTGTAGTTAGAACCTTGATATTATCACATGATGAATATATTTTTATGTTTTTTTATCATATTATATATGTTGGAGGTAAACCGATTTTTTGTCCCTAAAAAACCATTTCAAATTATAAAAGGTTCAAGAAATAAAGATGGAGGAATAGGTTTAGTGTAACACCCCGAGATTTTATGAGATATATTATTTTTAATATCTTTGATTTCTTATATTATACACAACCCCATGATTATATTCTACTATATGCATCACAATATTAGCTTGCAGTATACGCAACACTATTCTTGGCTCGTGTTACACACAATTTCAGGTTCGTTTTGTGGAAATTATTCTACGCAACATTATGTATATATTTTATTTAATGTATAAATGAAATATGTTTTGATTATGTCAAACACAACACTAAATGGAGCTTTCACTATAAGAATCCCCGATATGGCTTGCATTACACGCAATCAAGACCTTCCTCAATAGCGTGTGTAGTACGCAATACCGAGTTTCACTGAATGAGATATTATAATAATATTGTTATGAACTAGTTGATATGAATAGTAATACCCACTTTTTGAAATTTTATAAATTTTATCTCTAAAAATTGACTTCATTTTTCTATTTGGAATATCGAAATTAGCCTAGGGTGAATTTTTGTTATTTTTCTGAAAACTTTCAATTTTTTTATGAATAGTGAAAACACTGGGTTACTATTTAAAAACCAACTTTTTATTTAAATAATTATTTATTTTATTTAAATTTTTTTCAGGTAAAAGTTGATACATAATACCTATATAAGTTCAATTTAATTCATTGGAGTCATTTTATAATAATTTTAGATATATAAAAATTTTATTGAATTTTTCACCGCCTTTTACCCACCTCCTAGGAGAATTTAAAAATTTACATAAAACTTAATTTTACCGCTTCTGTGAGTGGAATTTTGAAAATTTGATAGAAATAGTTAATATCAAGGAGTAAAATATGGTTCAATAAGATAAAAATAATATTTGGTGAATAGTAACTTTTTACTTTTATTTACCACGGTTAAAAGTAAATAGGGTAATTAAGGGTAAAAATGAAATTATTATATCCCTAACACATGGCCTAATTCTATTGGATATGTGTAATTCGACCAAAAACAACTTTAGAAATAAAATATTTCCCTTTAGGTCTACCTGGATTAGATTAGGACACTTATTATTATTTTATTTAAAGAAGGGTTAAAATAGTTAAAATCAAAGTTTAATAACTAAAACATTTTTAATGTAGGGTTATAGATAAGATAAATTAAAATATAAATATTAATTAGAAATCTAAAAAAAGTTCCTACATAATGGTATTTTATTTATAATTTTTAGACATTAAATAATTTAATTTATTTATGACACAATGATGATGCAGTAATTACCTTATTAATGAAATATTAACATAATAGATATTATAAATACCCAAATAAATGTAATTTGAGACTTTTTATGAATTAAACTAATTTTATAGGTTAATATGAAATTTTAGTATTTATTTAATTATCTTTTTTAGAACTAATCATGTTGTTATAATTTTTACCAAAATAAATTACCAAATAGTGTCAACATTGACATAAAATAGTTTTTAAAACAAATATTATATTATTAATTTTTATTCTATTCATAAAAAACTAAGGTTCAGAAAAATGACTTAGATAAGGTTATATATATTAATAATGCACCACTTGGGGTTATTTGTGCTTGTTATAGTAAGTCTATTAACCATATAGTGTAAGAAAACAAGAAGACATGGTAAAAGATAAATTATCTAACTTAGAGTTAAATCTGAATGATAACATTAAAATAATAACCTAAACTTTTATAAAACGTTTTATTAGAGGACATAGACCCATCCCCACTTTAGCTTCTAAATAATTAAATTATGAGCTATTATAAACTGAATATGTCTTTATTATAAAATAATATTTTATGTTTTTTCTAAGGTGCCCCTCTCCTCCCTTATAAAAGGGAACCAACTCCCTCATCTCTTTACACAATTTGGATCCCTCAAACTCGGCCAAACCCTACCCATTCCCATTCTCAACTTCCATAGAAACATTATAGAGGTTCTGGTATCCTCAAAAGTCCAACTCTAGTTCCTTAAGAGGAGGTTTAGAAGAGGCGCATCAAAAAAGAGGTAATATCCTTTACCGACTCTTTCCAATTTATTTCTTCTTCTAATTATTGTTCTTTATTTTTTTCATCATAAATTAATAACATCAGTATCACTAATATACTGATATGTTATTATAAATATGAAACAACCCTATTTCATCTTCTATCTATCCTACGTAAAACGAAATCACCATGCGTGCGTACGTACGGAATACCGTGTCCACGTCATGGTGTAATTTGTTTTACACCACCACCTTATTTGGATGGGTAAAATGGTGAAAATAAATAACTATATATGATTATTGTAAAGTGATATTTATTCTAAAATATTATACATACACTTCAATACAATTCCATGAACAGGTAAATGATGTCATTGCTCGTGCGTACGTACGGACTACCGTCTCCACGAATGTGATGAGATTCATTTTCCATGATTAACCATTCAAGTATGATTATAAAGTATATATAATAAATAATAATGAAAGATATTACATAATAATACTGGATTTATATACATATTTGTATCATTTACTTAATTCCATTTAATTCAATAAGGAAACAAAAACAGCGTTCATGAGTACGTATGACCTACCTTCTCCATAAACGGTGTATTTCATTCCATTTATTGATCTATAATATATATGTATATATGGAATATATATTATATATAAATCATGTTTTACATTCTAGAATTATGTAAATCAGGATATAAGTAATAGTATCAAGAACAACATGTCGAAACACGTACAATAAATGAAACGATATTACCCAAAACGCTACTTTAACATGGAATTTACAAAACAAACGGGTAATATAAAATCATAAGTGAACCATATATGATATCATAATAATGAATATGATTCTATAATAAGTCAATGTCATTATTTAAAACATTATACAGGAGGTTCAGATACATATAAAGTATATCGGACATAAGGTAAGGGATAACCTTTCCAATCGTGTTCTTATCTGAGATTGTTTATTTGTAAGTATTTACTGGGGTTATTGTTATCATCCATGTACATGTTTTCTAAAAGTGTTTTTATGTATGTTTAAAGTCCTTTTTCCCATTTTTGACTTTTACCACATGTTATGAAAGGAATATTTCTTTTGTTTACCATACGATGAACGTTTTGACTTTTCGGGCCAAAGTATGAGGAGAATGTTTTTTTAACTTATACGACATGAACGGATTTTTACAGTTTCATAAAACCTTCTTTTAATGAATATTAATCTACAATATTTCATGACTATTTTCAAAAAAATCATTTTCATTTAAAATTTCATGGAATTTTGTGAAAAGAAAATGATTTTGAAGAAGAAAGGATATTTTCTTCAAGAATTCATTTCAAGTGTTTTATCAAAACAATTTTCCATCTAAGATGACATTATTTTATATGTTTATGTTTCAAGTATAATGTATCTATGATTTACATGGTTTCAATTTTCTTATGAAGAAATGGTATCCATTTTTTTATATGGATTGTGTTATGATGGGATGATGTTTATGAAACCCATTTCATTCTTTGGGTTATGATGAATGATTTATGTTTATGTTGTGGAACATGTAAGAATGATTTCATTATGAGATGGTTAGGACATATATTTCCTTCCAATGCATTGGGTAAGGATTTATATCTCATGAGATATACATGGTTGTAATGGCAAGTTAATTTGGTTCAGTGATACAGGACTAAAACGAGGAGTGAACTCGATTCATAAAGGGACTTTGTCCACGAAGTTGGTCTTGGCGGAAATGCCTTGGCTACTATGGAATTCATAACATGTGATGAATGTTTTTCCACAATTACATGTTTTATTCCCATGATATTTAATCATGATTGATGTTCCATTATGATCTATGCCTTACGTACTTCCATGTTTTATGTCATTGTTCAAGATTTTGATGTTTAAAAATTATGTTCATGTTTTGAAGTTCAAATGTATATGGTTTGTTTTATTTTCTCCATGCTTACCATTACTGAGCATTTGAGCTCACCCTTTATATGTTTTATTTTCCCTAGGATATAAAGAAAGGTTTTAGGTAAGAAAAAAAAGATCTTTATCGGAGATGTTGAAGATATTTCACCAAGATTAAAAGATTATATTCCAAGTTTCCATATACACTAAACTATTATGGTCCTTTAGTGTCTGTTTTTGTTATGGATTAGATATTCTACAAAAGTAATGTAATGTCTATATATGTCAAGCTTTGGGTCTCTACAGTTGGTATCAGAGGAAAGGTTTAGTTAACCTTTGGAAACTTGGATTCGAAAACTTTAGTGAGATCCCTAGAGATATTTCTAAGGTATGTCTAGGGATGTCCCTCAGGTTAAGTATAAGTATAGTTTATATTCCTAGAATTACGGTAACAATCTTAGAATTAACCCTAAGATGTTATATATTGAAGGTACTCCCCCTTTATAATGTTGTTTTCCCTAGCATGATTTTTACTGCTCACACTATTCTTTTTGGGTTTTAGAGGATGGCTGGAACCCGAAGGAACCGTGTTGATCATTATAATGGACAATGCAATGATTTTACATCTGAACAAAGCAATGTTATGGGATATGGAGTGAAAAATCTTATTGGTATACTTACACAAGCGATGAATAATTCTAGACATCCAAATGAGCAGAGAAGGGAACAATATTATATTGATTCCTTCATGAGGGAACGTCCACCTTCTTTCAGTGGGACTTCTGGTCCACTTGTTTCTGAATAATGGATCAGTATCATTGAAAATATATTTTCCATACTTCGTTGTTTGGAACATGAAAAAATAATTCTGGCTATTTACTATTTAGAAGGTGAAGCAGATCAATGGTGGACTCTAATTAAGAATACGAGGCCCCGAGATGAAATTTAATCCATGGAATGGGATGAGTTCAAGGACTTATTTTTCAATAAGTACTTCCATCATATTCTTCGAACAAATATGGAAAAGGATTTCCCTGATCTTAAGCAAAATGATGATGAATCTGTTGGTATATACGAAGCGAATTTTATAAGGCTTGCAAGGCATGCATTTGGCCTTATCATCCAACCTGAAAGTAAAGTTGATCAATTCTTCAGTGGCTTAAAACCAAGCCTTCAAAGGGCATTAGCTATAAGAGACTTCAGTAGCTATGAAGAAATTGTGTGTTGTGCTATCAAGGTAGAAATGTAATTTGGTGTTACATATTCATCTTATGGTTTTGACAAGAAACGAAGGATGGAGTTCAAGGATAAATCTTAGAATAATGGTGAAAAAAAGATGAATGTTTCTATATGCTCAATGTGTGGAAAAAATCATGGTGGATATTGTCTTAAAGGTACTAAAAAATGTTTTAAGTGTGGAAAATATTGTCATTGAGCAGCTGAGTGTCGACTTAATGGAAAAAGGGTTGCTAATAATGTGAATAAAGAAAAGACTGCATAGAACGCACCACCAACACATCAATGCTTCAAGTGGAAGGAAATTAAGAATTATGCTAACAAACTCCCTAATCCAATGGTTACTGATGATCAACATGAGAAACTTGTAAGAACCCAGTTTTTGCTGCAGAAGACTTTTGAATATTCTTGATATTATTCCAGAGCAGTGCCTTCAGACAGCGTGCGATTCTGAGCCCCAGAGTGGCCGGAATTAAATTCTCAGTGTGTTCACACTGGAAATGCCATATAAATTGGAGAACTCTTAAACGGTGATCTAGATCAGAGATCTGAGTGTATGGATGGGTCTGTAATGGTGTGTTTACCCTAGGAACGAGATAAAACATGTTGGCGCGGGACGTTTGGACCCCTCGCCCGCTTCTGGAACGAGAAACAGATAAATTAAATAATTAATTTATTTTTTTAAGGTTGAAGTTCAAGTATTTCTTCAAAGGTGTCTCGGATTAAAATTCTGAGACCGCCTTTGCGTTCAGAGCGTGGTTTTTAGCCTAGGGGAGGTTTAATCCCGACCCCGTCGGGAGTTTGGGTTCGGTCCGACGGGCGGGTGGTTAAGTGTTTTCTATTTAAACACTTAACCCACCCCCTCCCTCTTCTTCTTTTTCACCTAGACATTAGTAGGCGGCAGCCTCCCTCTCCTCCTCCACTCCGGCGAGGCGCGGTGCGGCAGCGAACTCTCCGCGAAGCGTCGGGCGAATCCTGACAAGGTAGGAGTTTTCGTTTTGAGTTTTTAAATCCCGCACCAACATTGATCCCGATTTATGGTGTTGAAATGCTGTTGAATCTACAATCAGAGCACATGGTCATGTAGTATACACTTTTCTCTTTCCGATGCTTGTTTCAGATTCAAAATCCGAGCTTTGTGGTGTCCGCAATCGTCCTGCAAATGTTGCGGGTTTTGGAGGTGTTTCCCGGCGGGTTCTGGCGGTTTGGCGAGCTAAGGTGGCGGCGTGGCATCTCTGGGTGGTGGCTCGGCTCCAGGGTGCAGGAAGCGCAGTGGTCCAAGGCGCAGGCGGTGATGCGGCCTGGTTTTTTGGGGGCATGGCGGCCGCGCTTCAGGCGGCAGGCAGCGGTCTCAACCGCGACACGGGGGTGGACCGGGGTCGCGACATGCGACCCCGCGGGGGGAACACGACCCACGTCGCGCGGGTCGTAACGCGGCGACTGGAATCAGCCGGTCGGCCAAACGGGGGACTGGGTCCACGACCGGCCCACGTAGTGAAGCCGCATTCCAGGCACTGCGAGCCGGGCCGGCCGGCGCGGGCCGGCCCAGGTCGGGCGGACCGGCCGGTCCAGGCCGGTCCAGCCCAAGATGTGAATTGGACCCCTCTTCGGACGTCCGTAATTTCCGTTACGGATGTCTGTTTTGCTTTCTGTCTGCAGAAATGGAACCTTATGGACGAGATGGACTATTTGATATGGTTTCCGGAATTTTTAATTCCTGAAACGAGGGGCCTCAGAGGAGCGATGCATCTTTATGTGAATTTACGTTTTCTTCAGTGGATCTTGTTTTGGATGGCGCAGATGCGTCCGGAGTCTGTTTTGAGCGTCGTCAGTGGCGTTGGGTCCCTGGAGCCAGGGAAAAGCTTTACAGGGTGGTTCCAGGCATTGAATCCGGAGTTGAGGCATGGGCCCCACGGCCCGTCTTCGAGCTGCGAGCAGCATTTTGCGACTTTCTCACCGGGCGTCCATTCGGGGAATACGAGCAGTCGATGTTGGGTGTTTTTTTGAGGGAATCGCAATGGCGCAGTCCACCCGCTCTAATTCCACATGATGATGAGGGCCCCGCGTTGTCCGTTTTTGGAGTTGACGGTGATTTCCAATTTTATCATCGGGTGTCCATTTTGGACAAGTGAATAGTCCAACTTGTGTACTTTTTCGAGAGGATCACAAAAGTGCAATCCATTCCTTGTGTTTCAAGACCAAGATGTGGGTCCCATGAAGCACCACTCATGTGCGGTGCACCGTAATGCACCTTTTTCTCCGGATATCCATTGCACTCGAGTGAGTAGTGCTTTTGATGTGTTTTCCCGAGGGGATCGCAGTGGTGCGATGTGCCCGACTATTTTCGGGGCCGAGGCTCAGGATCACGGGATGTCGTTTGGGCGTGAGGCGGTGTTGGCGACCTTTCCTTCAGATATCTGTTTGAGGCGAGTAAGTATTCTATCTCGCGTTTTTTTCTGCGAGGATTACAATGGTATGATCTGTTTGGTTGTGCGGAGCCTCTTGCACGATCTTATTAAATGTAGAAATGTGAAGGTGTCCTAGTGGTAGTTCTTCTACCATGTTTGTAGCGGACCCTTGGCATGTGATCGCGTGCACTCCCATGTGAGTAGAGTAAATTCTTAATGAGATGTGAATTGTTGTACCTCAGCCGATGAGGTGAAAAGATGGAAAATTTACATTTACACCCATCGCGTTGACGTTGGGGTGCTGTGTGCATGATAGCTTTAGGGATGAAGATGTGGTATACTCTAGGAGTATATGAGAGTGCTTGGAGGCATGTGTGGTTTTGTACCTGAGAATGTTTGTGTGCTTGGTTGGGGTTGATGTGGGGCCAAACATCGTGTGGGCCCCACATACGTGTCCTATCCTACTTTGCGTACTTTGACATCTCGCGACGTAGAGGGTCCCTTTGTGGTCGTTTGTTTGACCAGCAGGGTTGAGTGGTCTCCCCCTGGTTTTGTTCTCGATGGATTGGCCGGTAGCGGTGCTAGTGACACCTAGTGATGGAACGGTCACTGAACCTCTACGGGGTGAGTTGTTCTGGAGTTGAGTGGTTGTGCGGTGCCCACTCAGTGTTTGATTGCCCAGTGTTGAACCATCCAGTAGTGATGGCCTGAGCAGTTCCGGGTTTACCCTCTAGCAGTGCTGGGTAGTGGGTTGATCACTAACTTCTAGGGTTTACCCTCCAGCAGAGACTGGGCAGTGGGTCACCCGACACTCTTAGGGTCTACCTTCTAGTAGTGACTAGGCAGTGGGTCACCCGACGACCTCTTAGGGTCTACCCTCTAGGAGTGACTGGGCAGCGGGTCACCCGACGACTACTTAGGGTCTACCCTCCAACAGAGACTGGGAAGTGGGTCACCCAATGACTCTTTAGAGTCTACCCTCTAGTAGGGCTGGGCAGTGGGTTGCTCGTCATCTTGATTCATGTCTACCCTCCAGCAGGGCTGGGTACTGGGTCTCCTGCCGACTTGTTCCGGGTTTACCCTCCAGCGGGGCTGGGCAGTGGGTCACCCATCGACTTCTTCCAGGTCTACCCTCCAGTAGGGCTGGGCAGTGGGTCGCCTGTCGTCTTACTCAAGGTCTACCCTCTAGCAGGACTGGGCAGTGCATCACCCGATATCATATTATGAATTACCCTCAAGTAGGGCTAGGTAGTAGGACACCCTTTGACATTCCAGACTCAGTCCTTTATACTAGGCTAGTTTGTGGCCTCCCTCCATGATTATCGGAGTGGGACCCTTGGTTGTACGGGTCAGTGATGGAATGACCTTGACTTTGAGAAGACCTCTCGACTGCAGGGTAGTGATGAGGTGTGGTTTTAATTTCCCTAGAACTCTCAAGTACGATGGGTGCTTTTACCACCGAGATGAGTTCTTATGACGCGATCTAAAACTGTACAGCCAAGTCAGTGCTGCCCAAATCGGATAGTGTCGACGTGCGGTGATTTTATCCCCTTGACTTGTAGTTTGGGGAATACGTGCGGGATGCTGGGCATCAATGGTGTTACTTCTGAGACTGTTGGCGACTCACTTTTCTTGTGCTTAGCTATGGGACGGAGATCCCCTTACGACATTGTTTGGGCTTCTTGATTGAGCATAAGGATATGTATATACCTTGTTCCAGTACCCACTTCTTGGTTTTGGTTACTCTCCTTCTAGGAGAGGCCAAGACGCGTAGGGTATGCCACGTGCTTTCTGTGTCTAGCTTCTCATGGTTGGAAGAGTCTACTCTCCAGCTATAGGTAGAGAAGAATCGATGGGAAGTTCATCTTCTCACCATTTCCAGCTCCTTGTGTCTGGACGAGTCTACCATCATTCCTCTTGTTGGGTTGAGCTGGACTCTTCACGGTTCGCTTTACTGACCATTCGGTTGTACTCCTATACTTTTCTTGTTCGCTCTACTACTCACCCTTTTGTACCTTCTTTGTTGCTCCATCGAGCCTTTGGGGTATCCTATTGAGTATTTTCATACTCACCCCTGCTGGGCTTTGCCCGCACTTGGTGTGCCCTTGAAGATGACTGAAAGGTTGGTCATGACTTCATTTGAGCTTAGGAGTTCAGGAGTGTGGACTGCGTGCGGTGGTCGAAGTCGGTTTCTAGGTGGAGGACCCTTCTTGATGTCTTCCTTTCTGTTTACCTATTGCTGGGTTGTGGCACTTTTTGGTTGGGCATATGTTTTTCTCCTTTTCTTTTCAGTTTACCTTCAGCTTGTACTTTGTACTGATTAGAGGTTGATGCACTTTTGGTGGTTTATATATAGAAGTTTCACTTTTACTTTACTTGTCTTTTCTTTTACTCTGCACTTCTCCATTGAGTGTGATGCGTTTGTCTGTACAGGTACTCAGGCAAAGGCCTCCCCGAGTTTTTTAGCATTTGGCGCTTTTCACCAGCCCCTAGCCTATGGAGGCGGGCTTGGGGTAGTTGCAGCTCGAGCCCAGGTAGGGTCGGGTCATGACAAAGTGGTATCAGAGTGGGTTCTTTCCTTGGGACGATGTTCGGACGTCCCTAAAATAAAATTAATTGATTGGGATTTAGGGAAACAGTGTTAACGTGTCTCGAGAGCGGCTCTCAGGCCAGGGAGTCCAGTGATGGTGCATCAGCCGACGTATCCATTCACCAGGACCTTGATAAACTGCTTGTCGACTCGGTATGCTGAGACACTTGTTGTAGGGAAATTTGGTTTGTGCATCACATAGGATTGAGACGTTGACTGTCCTACTTAAGTCAGCTCCCCATCATGGTTGTTGGTATATACATATATGCTCATTTGATTGTGACACTCCTTGATAATAATCAGGATGTCTCCACGAAGATAGTCAGCCAAGATACGAGCTTTGGTGCATGAAGACAACCCTATGAGCTACGAGGCCACAGTCTAGGACCCATCATGATAGCCCCCTTTCTCCAAGTGGGCAGGTAGAAGCACCCCCACCTGTTGATCAACAGACAACTTTAGTAGAGCAGGCGGGGCTTGAGCGCAGGTTGATCACGCTCCGTGAGTTCCAATGGCAGAGACCGCTGAGGTTTAGTGGTGAGCCGGACCCTCAGGCAGCAGAGGTTTGGCTAGAAATAGTGGTTAGCCTTTTTAGCCTTGTGCAGACGCCGACAGATCAGAGAGTGGCTTTGGCAGCCATCCTTTTTCGTGGAGAAGATCGGCGTTGGTGGAGTCTGGTAAATCAGTTTCTTGACGAGTCGTCACTTTTGTGGGGTGACTTTCAGTTGTTGTTTCATGAGGTGTTCCCCCCCCCCCCCTTCTTACGATCCATTCGGATTCGGGAGCTCCTACACTTTCAGCAGGGAGGGATGACGGTGGCCGAGTACTTGTCTAGTTTCGCAAACCGTGCACGCTTTTACCCGGACTTGGTCCACGACGATAACATCCGAGCGCGGAAGTTTTGAGAAGTTTAACCACCGAGAGATTCGTGTTGTCATAGTACCCTTGAGAATTTCCACATATTCCAGGGTTCTAGAGCAGGAGCTGGTGACAGAGGGCTTCCTGTCAAATTTTAGAGTTGGTGGTGGCAGTAGGCACATCGGAGCTGAGACGTCTGCCGCAGCTAGCGGGCGTCGGCAAGAAGAACCTCGAGGCATGTGTCTTCCTGATGACCTGACTTAGGGGCGTGGTCTTACACCACAATGGCTCCTGAGGGAACCATTGCAGCCTGAAGAGAGTTGATTCTATGCTTGCGATGGGCAGGGACACCAGGCACAGGACTGCTCGACCGGCATGCGGAGAGCTTCGGCCAGGCAGCAGGTGCACCCCCATGATAGAGGCAGTGTCGTGATCGGAGTAGTACCTATAGAGGTGGTGCTAGCAGAGCAGTGAGAGGAGATGGTAGGGGGGGATGGCTTTATGAGGTCTTCTCATCACCACTAGGCGGTCCACGTCAGGCTTCGGGAGATGACAGTTGGGACCGCGGACAGCCACGAGCTTTGGATGTCTAGGATCCTGCAGAGCATGAGGTGGTAAGATGTACTCTCTACACCTCTTATACTTTTTGAAGTAGAATTGGTAGACTATGTGTGTGGAATTCTTTCCTCCCTGCTCCTTGCTTGAGGTGTTACTAGGGTGACGCAGGGCATCGGGTGTAACCCTGTGTTGTTAAGGTAAAAGGCATGGAACCTTTTTCTCTAGTCGATGGTGTCGACTCCTTCGCATTTCGAGCGTGTAAGAGAGCTTTGACTTTGGAACCTTGCATGAATAGATATCCTTGGGCGTTTCACCATATGGATATTCTGAAGGAGGGAATCACCGGGCCTTGTTCCAGGTGCGGGCAGTGAATCCAGTCGCAGAATGTGACGTAGAGGTTTGGTCGGGGACGTGAGCTACCCCCGAGGCCCTTCGGACCGTTTGAGAACGTGTAGAGGGATGGAGAGGTTCCCTACCACCTTTCCCTAACCCCAAAGGCTGGTTTGGGTGCATGATGTCTCCCACGTGACTCACTCGAGAAGAGGTGTGCATGCTCCTATGCACGACATCGGTGAGGGTAGACCTCGCGTGAACAGATCAAATCCTTTGGTCCGTGTGCGGTGGATTAGAGCTGTGCGAGAGTTCTTCTGGGTACGGGTGAGCCAGGTGTGGTCTTAGTACCCTATGTTGTTCCCTAGTTTTTCTTTTTGAGGAAAAAAATATTGAAGGATGGAATGATGTAAGAAACCAGTTTTTGATGCGAAAGACTTTGGAATATTCTTGATATTATTCAAGAGCAGCGCCTTCAGACGGCGTGCGATTCTGAGCCCCAGAGTGGCCGGAATTAAATTTTCAGTGCGTTCACACATGAAACGCCAAATAAATGGGATAACTCCAAAACGGTGATCCGGAGAAGGATCCTAGTGTACATATGGGTCAGGAATGGGGTGTTTACCCTAGGAACGACATAAAACATGTCGGCGCGGGATGTTTGGACCACTCGCTCGCTACTGGAATGAGAAACGGATAAATTAAATAATTAATTTATTCATTTAATGGTGAAGCTCATGTATATCTTAAAAGGTGGCTCAGATTGGAAAATAGAGGACACTGTTGAGTTCAGAGCGTGTCGTTTACCCGAGGAGGGGTGTAAGTTTTGCGGGCGTGGGTCGTCAGCGAAAAATGGCCCTAGGGGCGTTTTCGTAATTTGGAAACCTTAGGCACTTAGTTTAATAAATTTTGAACGGGGTCTCGGATTAAAATTTAGAGACTTCTGTTGCGTTCAGAGCGTGGTTTTTAGCCTAGGGAAGGTTTAATCTTGACCCCGTCGGGAGTTTGGGTTCGGGCCGACGGGGGGGGGGGGGGGGGTTAAGTGTTTTCTATTTAAACAATTAACCCACCCCTCACTCTTCTTCTTCTTCACTAGGACAGCAGCAGGCGGAAGCCTCCCTCTCCTCCTCCACTCTGGCGAGGTAGATCTGGTGAGGCGCAGCGCGGCGGCGGACTCTCCGCGAAGTGTCGGGCGAAGCCCCACAAGGTAGGAGTTTTCGTCTTGAGTTTTTAAATACCGCACCAACATTCATCCCGATTTATGGTGTTGAAATGTTGTCAAATCTGAAAACAAATCCCATGGTCATGTAGTATACAATTGTCTCTTTCTGACGCTTGTTTTGGATTCAAAATCTGGGCTCTGTGGTGTCTGCAATTGTCCAGCGAATGTTGTGGGTTTTGGAGGTGTTTCCCGGCGGGTTCCGGCGGTCCGGCGAGCTAAGGCGGCAGTGCAGCAGGTCCTGGCGGCGGCTCGGTTCCAGGGTGTAGGCGGCGCGGCGGCCCGGGTTTCAGGCAGTGTGGGGGCCGCGCTTCAGGCGGCAGGCAGCGTTCTCACCCGTGACACGGGGGTGGACCGGGGTCGCGACATGCGACCCCGCGGGGGGAACACGACCCGCGGCGCACGTGTCGTCGCGCGGTGACCGGCCTCAGCCGGTCGGCCAAGCGGGGGACCAGGTCCACCATCGGCCCGCGGGGCCCATCTGTGGGCCAGGCACTGCATGCCGGGCCGGCCCAGGTCGGGCGGACCGGCCGGTCCATGTCGGTCCAGCCCAATAGGGTAATTCGACCCCTCTTCGGACGTCCGTAATTTCCATTACGGATGTCCATTTTGCATGCCATCTACGGTAGTGAAACCGTATCGAAGAGATGAACTTTTTGAGATGTTTTTGAGAATTTTTAATTCTCGAAACGAGGGGCCTCGGAGGCGCGACACCTCTTTAAGTGAATTAACGTTTTCTTCGAGGGATCTTGTTTTGGAAGGCGCGGACGCGTCCGGAGTCCGTTTTGAGCACCGTCAGCGGCGTTGGGTCCCTGGCGCCGGGTTGAAGCTTTCCAGGGTGGTTCCGGTCATTGAAGCCAAATTTGAGGCATGGGCCCCACATCCCGTCTTCAAGCTGCGAGCATCGTTTAGCGACTTTCTCACCGGGCGTCTGTTCGGGGCGTGCGAGCAGTCGATGTTGGATGTTTTTCTGAGGGCATCGCAATGGTGTAGTCTGCCTGCTTTAATATCAAACGATAGTGCGGGCCCCGCGAGGGCCGTTTTCGGAATTGACGGCGATTTCCAGCTTTACCGCCGGGTGTCCATTTTGGACAAGTGAATAGTCCAATGTGTGTACTTTTTCTAGAGGATCGCAACGGTGCAATCCATTCGTTGTGTTTCAAGACCGGTGATGTGGGTCCCATGAAGCACCACTCATGTGTGGTGCACCGAAATGTAGCTTTTTCTCCGGATATTCGTTGTACTCAAGTGAGTGGTGCTTTTGATGTGTTTTCCCGAGGGGATCGTAATGGTGCGATGTGCCCGACTGTTTTTGGGGCCGAGGCTCGGGATCACGGGACGTCGTTTGGTCGTGAGGCGGTGTTGGCGACCTTTCCGTCGGATATCCGTTTGAGGCAAGTAAGTAGTCTATCTCGTGTGTTTTTTCGCGAGGATTACAATGGTATGATATGTTTGGTTGTGTAGAGACTCTTGTGTGATCTTATTAAATGTGTAAATGTTAAGGTGCCCTAGTGGCGGTTCTTCTACCGTGTTTGTAGCGGACCCTTGGCATGAGATTGTGTGCACTCCCGTGTGAGTGGAGTAAATGATTAATGAGATGTGAATGGTTGTACCTCAGCTGATGAGGTGGAAATTTGGAAAAGTTATGTTTACTCCCTTCGCATGGACGTTGGGGTGTCGTGTGCACGATAGCTTTAGGGCTGGAGACGTGGTATACTCTGGGAGTATACAAGAGCACTTGGATTCATGTGTGGTTTGTACCCGAGAACGTTTGTGCGCTTGGTTGGGGTTGAGGTGGGGACACACGTCGTGTGTTCCCCACATACGTGATGTGTCTTTCTTTGCATAATTTGACCTCTCGCGACGTAGAGGGTCCCTCTGTTCTCGTTTGTTTGATCAGCAGGGTTGAGTGGTCTCCCCCTGGTTTCATTCTCGATGGATCAGCCGGTAGCGGTGCTAGTAACACCCAGTGATTGAACGGGCACTAAACCTCTATGGGGTGAGTTGTTCTGTAGTTGAGTGGTTGCGCGGTGCCCACTCAGTGTTCGGTTGGCCAATGTTGTACCATCCAGTAGTGATGGCGCGAGCAGTTCTGTGTTTACCCTCCAGCAGAGACTAAGCAGTTGGTCACCCGACACTCTTAGGGTCTACCCTCCAGTAGTGACTGGGCAGTGGGTCACCCGACAACCTCTTAGGGTCTACCCTCCAGGAGTGACTGGGAAGTGGGTCACCCGATTACTTCTTAGGATCTACCCTCCAGCAGAGACTGGGAAGTGGGTCACCCGATGACTCTTTAGAGTCTACCCTCCAGTAGGGCAGGGAAGTGGGTCGCTCATCATCTTGATTCAGGTCTACCCTCCAGCAGGGCTATAAGAACCTGATTCTTCTCCTTGAGGTATGTGTTTATTATTTTCTCTTTTCCTTATGTGTTTTTTAATAAAATATGGAAACTGGGGAAAATCCAAAATTTTTGAACTGCACGCCATGTACTTTTCCACATACTGTGTACTTATGATCGTGTTGGGATTAGTACACAAGGCATGTAGCCATGTCGGAGACAAAGGGTGTAGGACGAAACTACACGCCGTGTAGTGGTCCTTTACACACCGTGTAGTGGTCCTTTACACGCCTTGTAGTCAGTCGGTAGGAAAAATAGTAAGGCGGGGGAGTAGCCACCAGCTAGGTGGAAGTACACGCCGTGTACTCAAGAGTACATGTCGTGTACTCATGTCGGTAGGCGAACAGTGCCGCGCTGGCGGGAAGCCACCAGAGGAATGGTTAAATAAAATGAGTACATGTTATGTACTTGGAAGTACACACCATGTACTTTGTTTTTTCAGATTAAAACAGGCAGTATCCTCCTCATTTGGCATAGGAGGCATTAGAGCCGTTTTGGAGCAAAAGGGGGAGGCCGAACCTTTGAAGATCTTCCGAGTGTTCATCTAGAATCTGATTCCACCTCAGACGATCTCGTTGGAACCGTGCGAGTAAGCCCTTCCATCTCCTTGGCTGCTTCTTACCAATTATTTCCCTAGCAGGTTTTATTTGAGGTTAAGTGGGTTATGTTCTTCGTCAGATATACGCCGTTCTTGGGCGTTTCTGGAGTCAGCGTTCGGGTATAACGATCGTTGGAGTTTAAGGTAGGTGCCTTGGTGTTTAGTTTTCCAACTGCTGTGTGTTTTGTGCATTTTCGTGCCACGAACCCATGTTGGGGTGTCGTGTGGTTGAGGTCGTTGATATATTTAATGCCTAAAATTTCATAGGAGATTAAATTGTGATAATAAAATGCTGGTTGGGATCGTTTCTTGGATCAGGAACCACCCCGGGGGTGTGTTCCACTGTTTAGCTGTTTGGCCAGGATACCCGAGGGTATGCCTTTAAAGTAGTAAATGTAGAATTTCCTTGATAGAAATTGCTTGTTTACTTATTGTTTCAATGTTGGGAATGGCCCGTTTACGTGTTTAGCCTGAGGGCATTGTGGTGATTAGCCCGAGGGCACTGCACTGTTTAGCCTGAGGGTTATAGTTATTTCGCACGAGGGAAACCTTTCGTGCCTGAGGGTTTGACTTCTATGCATGAGGGAAACACTTCCTACGCCTGAGGGCAAATTCTGTTACGCCTGAGGGCTATACCTGCGGGTTGGATTCTGCTTACCTGAGGGTAAGGTTTTTCTTGTTTGAGGATGTGGACTATTTACATAGAAATGCACTGTGGTGATTTCTAATATTTAATGGATTAAATGAATAATAAAATGGCAATATAACTGGTAATTAGTTACTTTTGAGTACTGCTTAATTGATTGAATTTTACTACTACACACTATTGTTGCATGCTTACACACAGTTGGGCACGAGCCTTTGGTGGGTGCCTACTGGGAATTTATTTCTCACACCCTGTTTGGGTCACGCTTTTCCGCCCAAACAAATTACGTTGTTGCAGGTGTGGATAGGGGAAAGAGTCCCTATACAGGTACATGATTGCTACAGAGGAGTATGAGGGAATGGGACCGATCCTAGGATCGCGATGCCGCTGCCAGCTGTTTTGCTTTGTTTTGCAGTACTCTACTTTTGGTTGTACTGTATTGATGTATAACATGTTCTAGCTGTTTTCTTAGAACTTGAGACATGTAGCATCATCATTTATATATTGTTGGTTATATCCACTGCTGTTTTTTATTTTAGTTGTGTATGATTTACTGCATCTGATGTTCTTTGTATGTTGATGTATGATTTATTCTATATTCCGATGTGCTACACTTTGACAAATGAGGGCATAGTTTCCCCACTATCAGACCTGGGCCCTCGCTGCTAGTCGGCAGCCTCTAGCATTTGGGTAAATGCGCTTGAGGTCACATGGCAAACCGGGTTTGGGGCACCTGTTGAGTGGCACCCGGAACCGGGACGTTACAAAGTGGAATCAGAGTGTTTCTTTTCTTTGACTTACTGTTTGGAGCCGTAGTCAAGGATAGGATGAACGGTAGTTGGTAATAAGTTGTGCCCGGGCGTAGCTAACCCATGTATAAGGAAAAGCCAGTCTACCTCGTATTGCAATTTTACTGATCTTTCAAATTTTACAGTTGATATGTTTTCACAATTGGGTGACGCACATGGGATTGTGCTGTTATAAATTATTTATGGGTTCTATTTAGTTGCAACCCGAGGAGATGAGGGTATGTCATCTCATTAATCATTCATGCACATGATAGAATCACATGCCATGCATAGTTTCAATTCCATGTAGTTGCATTTGAAAATTCCATGTTGTTGTGATAGTTGTTGTGCTAGAAAAGCATACTGTTGTGATAGCTGCACTGATAGAATACCTTCTGTTTGATAAGAGTATTTTGTGTAAGCCTGTTTATATAATGGACGCCAAACATTGGTTTTTGGGGAGTATGGGCCCCCATTGACAGGAATTTGGTGGATCATTGACTGTTTATTAGTTATAACACAGATAAGATGTCAAACATTGATTCGTGGGAAGTATGGGCCCTCACGGGTCGGAATTTGACAATAAGGTGTTGTTTTTCGGTATTTTCATGGGTTCTTGGGATGTTTCTGAGGCATACTGTCTAGAAACCCAATATACACGCCGTGTTGTATTTTAAAAACGCCGTGTATGGCCTTCTGTTCGGGAAGAAAAATGAACTTTTTCCAATACATGTCCTGTACTCTGAGTACACGCCGTGTAGTCACTTCCCATGTCTCAAGCTATGTGGGCGGCGACACAGGGTAGGGAAGTGCTTGGGCGAACACGCCGTGTAGCGTATGTATACACCGTGTAGGGTCGACCCGGAGTCCGGCTGTGTAACTAACAACATGGGTCAGTGAACTCCTGTATATAACACGTCGTGTCAATGATGAACAAACCGTGTAGTGTGGCCAGGGGACTCGGTCATGTAACTAATAACACGGGTCGATGTCACCATTCCTTGAACATGTCGTGCACCTTTGGGGACACGCCATGTAGTCTTGTCTGAGGACAGACCGTGTGGACTTAGCCGTGTGGCTGGGAAAAGGGGTGATGTACATGCCGTGTGCGGGTGTAACACGCCATGTAGTTTTAAGTCGGGTAGTCGGTCGTGTCACAAACGACACGGGTAGTTGGAAAATAACACCATACAGGACATGTAGATTATATACACACTGTGTAGTTTGTTCAAACGGGAGCCGTGTGGCTTAGACATGAAGAAGGACCCGGGCAGGGGAAGGGAAGTCAAGTACATGTCGTGTAGTCAGTGTAAACGCCGTGTAGTATTGTTTTGAAAATTTTGAATGCCTTATTTCTCCTGTTCCCTTTTGGGTTTCTTCGTTTTAGGTTTTTGATAATCTTGAATCTAAGGCGTGCTTTTGGATTTGTAGTGTCATGCCGCTTAGACGACCGCGTGTTGTTATCCAGGAGAGCGGAAACGAGAATACTTCGAATATGGTGGGCCATGGGCTACCAGTTGATCCTCTAGCAGAGCCAGATGTGATGCCAACATCTATACCGGACATAGGTGCGGAGGCACAGTTCCGTGAAGGCTTTATGAGGTTCATGCAGAACTTTTAGGGAGCACCGAAGGCTGCGACATCTATGGCCGAGCTGACACGTATCTTCCAGCAGCAGCATCCGCCTACGTTTTCAAGGGATGGCGGACCACAGGCTGTAGAGTCTTGGCTGGGGTCGATGCAGACTATTTTTGAGCATCTTGAGATGCCTCCAGGGTGGAGGGTCAAGCTCGCGACTTACATGCTGTGTGATTCCTCCAAGACGTGGTGGGATGTTACCACCTAGTCAGAGAATCACAGGGACATGGCATGGGAATATTTTCAGGTAGTCTTCTATGAATTTTTCATCTCGGAGACGCTGAGGGTAGATAGAGCTCAAGAGTTCATTAATCTACAGCAGGGCGCTATGTCAGTGATGGACTACTCTGCTCGTTTTACGAAGCTTCAGTGCTTTGCACCCATGCTGGTGCGTGATGAGACGCTGAGAACCAGGAGCTTCGAGGATGTTCTTAGTTATGACATCTAAGCGCTGGTAAATGTCTTCAGGTTGCCAATTGTACACGCTATCTTGAATCAGGCGCTGATTATAGAGAGGACCCTTCGAGAATCTAGTGGTGTGGGCTAGGGCGGTTCAGCACCAGTTACTGTCACTTTTTATACTGGCAAGAGTAAGAGGCAGATGGAGTTCTCTTAGGGTGGCAGTACAAGCCAGATAGTTTATTCAGGTGGCCCGATCAGGTGCTACCAATGTGATAGAGAGGGGCACAAGAGGCCACAATGTCCACATGATCTAGTGGAGTGCCGAGTTTGCGACAAGATGGGTCATCTGCAGCGCTTTTTCAGGGTGTTTCCACCGATGGCTAGAGAGAGGGGTTTTGTGCAGACTCCGCGTGCGGGAACAGGGCCAGCAGCTTTTTACCAGTCTGGGAACTGGAATACGTCAGGGCATGCAGGCAGAGATTTTGGTCGTGGCCGTGGTAGCCAGACACCAGGATCTCAGAGGCAGTAGGGCGGGAAAACTCAGGGTAGCCAGGCTGGGTCGCAGGGCCATGAAACTAGGCAGACATATGCGGTGCAACAGACCCAGCTTGAGCAGGATCTCGGACCTTCTACAGTCATAGGTACTATTTTAGTAGCTTCTATCTTTTCTTCAATACATTTTGATATGGGTTCTATGCATAGTTTTATATATGTTCCCATTGTGGAGTGCCTTGGGCTATGTGTTTCTACTTCTTCTGATATCATGATTCTAGACACTCTATTGGGGACTAGGACGGCTGGTGTGCGTCAGTGCAAGGAGTGCCCCCTTGAGGTTGGTGGGTGTCACTTCCTTTGGGACCTCTATGTCTTAGAGATGAAATGTTATGACGTCATTCTCGGGATGGACTGGTTGGTACCCATTTAGGCCTTTGTAGATAGCTATCGTCATAGGGTGTGTTTCACGTCACCAGAGGGCGGAGAGTTTCTATACAATGGAGAATGGGATGTTCAGGCGAGTCGAGCTGGACCAGAGCATTGTGGGCGAGGTGGAGTCACAGCCCATATTGCGAGCTTATATCTGGATGAACAGGGGACTTGTTAGGTGGATTTCCCTCATGTTGTTGATCGTTTCAGGGATGACTTCCTGGACGACTTTTCATGTATTCCTCCAAAGTGAGAGGTGGATTTCTCTCTTGAGCTTGTTCCAGGTGGAGCACCAGTGTCCATTCCTCTATATAGGATGGCTACACCTTAGTTGCAGGAGCTCAACAGGTAGTTGGAGGAGTTGCAGGCAAAAGGGATTTATTCAACCCAGTACTTCTCCTTGGGGTTCGCAGGTCCTTTTTGAAAAGAAGGCAGATGGTACCCTCAGACTTTGTATGGATTATCGGAAGCTGAACCAGTTGATGGTTAAGAACCGATATCCCATACTGAGTATTGATGATCTTTTTGATTAGCTTTGTGGAGCACGAGTGTTCTCAAAGATTGATCTGAGATCAGGATATCCTCAGCTGTGCGTGAGACCATCTGATATACCTCTCACAACTTTCAGAAGTAGGTATGGTCTATATGAGTATACGGTTATGCCGTTAGGACTCACGAACACACCAACGGTTTTCATGGCTCTAATGAATCATGTGTTCCATCTGTATCTTGATTGTTTTATGGTAGTATTCATGGAAGACATCTTGGTGTACTCTCACACTCGACCCGACCATACCACCCATCTTGAGATCATATTGAGTACACTGAGGGAGCATCAGTTATATGCTAAGCTCTCAAAGTTCCACTTTTGGATGGACCATATTCACTTCCTGGGACATATCATCTCTTAGGCAAGAGTTTTAGTAGACCCAGAAAAGGTGAGAGTGGTAGTTTCCTGAGAGCAGTCTAAAAACATGTTCAAGATACAAAGTTTCATAGGGCTGGTTGGTAACTACATGTGTTTTAGAAATGACTTCTCCCGCTTAGCAACACCGTTGATAGGTCTGACTAAGAAGGGTGTGAAGTTCGTTTGGTCAGAAGCTTGCGAGGCATCTTTTCATCACCTGAAGTGAAGGTCGACATCAGCACTGATCCCGATATTCCCAGAGCCGGGGAAGAGCTATAAAGTTTACTGTGATGTATCAGGTATTGGGCTAGGAGCAGTGATAATGCAGGGTGACTGAGTTATGGCATAAGGGTCTCGGCAGTTGAGGCCACATGAGAGAAATTACCCAATGCATGATCTCGAGTTAGCTGCAGTTGTACATGTGTTGCGCTGTTGGAGACATTATATATTGGAGGATCATTTTTTGGATTTCACTTACCACAAAAGCCTCAAGTATATATTTACTCAGTGTGACATGAATCTGAGGTAGAAGAGGTGCGTTGAATACCTACAGTCCTTCTATCTGGAGCTTGCATATACACCTGGAATATTTAATGAAGTAACTGATCCACTGAGAAGGAAGACTCAGATACAGGCGGTGCAGGAGGCCATTGGTGAGTGGGAGCTCATGGTCTTGTTCTATGAGATGCATCTGGAGGTGCACGACAGTCAGGGGCAGACTTATCTTTCCTCTTTAGCTGTGACTTCAACCCTCCTGGATAGAGTGAGGATGAGACAACTATCTGATTCAGAAGGCCTAGTTCTACGGGAGTCGGTGGAAAATGGGATCCTTCTCTGGGGTGTACGATAGGCGATGATGAGTTTTTGTGTTTCCATTGATGAGTATGGGTTCCAGGGGATATACGCGAGGAGCTGATGCGAGAGTTTCATGCTTTAGCTTGGGCAGTTCATCCAAAGGTTACCAAGATGTACTATGACTTGAGACGCCAGTACTGGTGGCCAGGTATGAAGAGAGATGTTGCTGGTTTTGTTATGAGATGATACACCTATCTGTATGTGAAGCCGGACCATTAAAGACCAGCTAGAATGTTACAGAAGTTACCCATTCTGGAGTGGAAATGGGATGATGTTACGATGGATTTTGTGACAGGGTTACCAAGGTCAGCTAGAGGAAATGATGCCGTGTGGGTTGTTGTGGACAGACTCACAAAGGTAGACCACTTCTTGCCGATCAAGGGTACCTTCGGTGTTGAAAAGCTTGGAAGGTTGTATATTCTAGATATCGTACGTCTTCATGGGGTCCCTCATTCTATAGTTTCAGATAGGGATGCCTACTTTACGTCTCGTTTCTGGAAGGGTTTTCAAAGGGCACTGGGTACACAGGTGCTTCTGAGTACAACATACCACCCTCAGACAGATGGCAAGTTAGAACATACGATATAGGTGCTAGAGGACATGCTATGTGCATGAGTTCTAGACTTTGTGGGATCATGGGAGAAGTATATACCCTTAGTCAAGTTTGCCTATAACAATAGCTTCCAGGCGACTATTGAGATGGCACCATACGAGGCTTTATACGGTATGCCATTCCGTTCACCCATGTGCTGGATAAGGGAGGGTGAGGCAGCTTTACTGGGGCCAAAGCTCGTGAAGGAGACTTCTAAGCAGGTCTAATTGATTCAGAAGCAGATGGCTACCGTGTAGTCTCATCAGAAATCTTGTGCTGATCGCTATAGACGAACATTGGAGTTCTTGGTCGGGGATCAGGTTTTCTTGCCTGTTTCACCGAGGCTGCGACACAAGTGGATCAGGAGACAAGGTAAACGTTCACCGCGGTATGTGGGACCATTTGAGATTCTGGAGGGAGTCGGGCTGGTTTCTTATCAGTTGCATTTACCGCAGCGGTATCGAGCCATGCATGACGTATTCTATATTTCTCAGTTAAGCCGCTATCATTCAGACCCATCTCGCACCTTTCTGCCTAAGGAGGTTGAGCTTCAGATGGACGTGTCCTTTGAGGATCATCTGATTCGTATCGTTGAAAGGAGCTCGAAGGTTATTTGAGTTTGGTCAGTTCCTCTCGTATGGGTGCTATGACAGCATGGCCGAGTGCAGAACAAAACCTGGGTGTGGGAGACCGACGTACGTGCTCAGTGGCCGGAGTTGCTCACAGCTATATCTTCTCCACCCTTGTAAGGGCAATTCGAGGATGAATTGCTATAAGGGGGGAAGTTTGTACGAACCTGGTTCTTCTCCTTGAGGTACGGCTTCTTCTTTTCTCTTTTCCTTAACTGTTTTTTAATAAAATATTGAAAATGGGGAAAAATCCTAAATTTTGGAACAACACGCCATGTACTTTTCCACACATCGTGTACTTTTTACCGTGTTGGGATGAGTACACAGGGAATGTTGCCATGTCAGTGACAAAGGGTGTAGAAACCGACTACACATCGTGTAGTGGTCCTTTACATGCCATATAGTCAGTCGGCATTCCAAAATAGTAATGCGATGGAGTAGCCGCTAGCTGGGAGGCAGTACACACCGTGTACTCAGGAGTACAAGCCATGTACTCATTTCTGTAGGAGAACAGTGTCGCACTAGTGGGAATTCACCAGAGGAATAGTTAAATGAAAGGAGTACATGTCGGGTACATGGAAGTACACGCTGTGTAATTTGTTTTTCTTCTTAAAACAGGCAGTATCCTCCTTATTTGGTAGAGAAGGCATTAGAGCCATTTTGGAGCCAAAGGAGGAGGCCGAACCTTTGACGATCCGACGAGTGTTTATCTGGAATCTGATTCCACCTCAGACGATCTCGTTCGAACCGCACGGGTAATCCCTTCCATCTCTTTGGCTTCTTCTAACCAATTCTTTACCTAGCAGGAGTTATTTGAGGGTAAGCGGGTTTTGTTCTTCGTCAGATCTATGTCATTCTTGGGCGTTTCTAGAGTCGGAATTTGGGTATAATGTTCGTTGGCATTTAATGTAGGTGCCTTGGTGTTTATTTTTCCAACGGATGTGTGTTTTGTGCATTATTGTGCCATGAATCCATGTTGGGGTGTCGTGTGGATGAGGCCGTTGATATATTTAATGCCTAGAATTGCATAGGTGATTAAATTGTGATATTAAAATGCTGTTTGGGATTGTTTCTTGGATCCAGAACCACCCCAGGGGTGTGTTCCACTGTTTAGCCATTTGGCCAGGATACCTGAGGGTATGCCTTTAAAGTAGTAATTGTAGAATTTCCTTGAGAGAAATTTCTTGTTTACTACTTGTTTCCATGTTGGGTATGGCCCGTTTACCTATTTATCCTGAGGGCGTTGTTGTGATTACCCTGAGGGTACTGCACTGTTTAGCCTGAGGGTTGTAGTTATTTCACCTAAGGGAAACCTTTCGTGTCTGAGGGCTTGACTTCTATGCCTGAGGGCGACACTTCCTACTCCTAAGGGAAAATTTTGTTATGCCTGAGGGCTATACATGCGGGTTGGATTCTGCATACCTAAGGGTAAGGTTTTTCTTGTCTAAGGACGTGGACTGTTTACTTAGAAATGCACTGTGGTGATTTCTAATATTTAATGGATTAAATGAATAATAAAATGGTAATATAACTGGTAATTAGTTACTTTTGCGTACTGCTTACTTTATTGCATTTTACTACTACACACTATTTTTTAATGCTTACACACAGTTGGGCACGAGCCTTTGGTGGGTGCCTATTGGGAATTTATTTTTCACACCTTGTTTGGGTCACGCTTTTCAGCCCAAACAGATTATGTTGCTACATGTGTGGATAAGGGAAAGTGTCCATATACAGGTACATGATTGCTGATGAGGAGTAGGAGGGCATGGGACCAAGCCTAGGCTCACGATGCCGCTGCCAGCTGTTTTGCTTTGTTTTTTTGTACTCTGCTTTTGGTTGTACTGTATTGATGTATAACATGTTCTGGCTATTTTCTTATAACTTGAGACATGTAGCATCATCATTTATATACTGTTGGTTATATCCACTGCTATTTTTTATTTCAATTGTGTATGATTTACTGCTTCCGTTGTTAGTTGTATGTTGATGTATGATTTATTATGTATTCCGCTGCACTACACTTTGACAAATGAGGGCATAGTTTCCCCATTATTATACATGGGCCCTTGCTTCTAGTCGGTAGCCTCTGGCGTTTGGGGAAATGCACTTGAGGCCACTTGGAGAACCGGGTTCGGGGCACCCGTTGAGTGGCACCCGGAAGCGGGACGTTACAAGGGCTGGGCAATGGGTCGCCTGCCGACTTGTTCTGGGTTTACCCTCCAGCGGGGCTGGGCAGTGGGTCACCTATCGACTTCTTTCAGGTCTACCCTCTAGCAGGGCTGGGCAGTGGGTCGCCTGTCATCTTACTCTAGGTATACCCTCCAGCAGGGCTGGGCAGTGGGTCGCCTGATGATATATTATGGTTTACCCTCCTGTAGGGCTAGGCAGTGGGTCACATGATATCATATTATGAATTACCCACCAGTAGGGTTGGGCAGTGGGACACCCGTTGAAATTCCATACTTAGTACTTTCTACTAGGCTAGTCTGTGGCCTCCCTTCGTGATTACCGGAGTGGGACCCTTGGTTGTACGGGTCAGTGATGGAATAACCTTGACTTTGAGAAGACCTCTAGACTACAGGGCAGTGACGAGGTGTGGTTTGACTTTCCCTAGAACTCTCAAGTACGAGGGGAACTTTCCCCACCGAGACACGTTCTTATGACGTGATCTAAAACTGTGTGGGCGATTCAGTGCTGCCCAAAGTGGATAGTGTCAAGGTGCGGTGATTTGAGCCCCTTGACTTGTAGTTCGGGGCAGAGGTACGAGATATTGGGCATCGATGGTGTTACTTCTGGGGCTGTTGGAGACTCGCTTTTCTTGGGCTGAGCTACGGGATGGAGATCCACTTACGACATTGTTCGGGCTTCTTGATTGATAATAAGGATATGTATATACCTTGTTCCAGTACCCACTTCTTGGGTTTGGTTACTCGCTTTCCAAGAGAGGCGCAGACGCGCGAGGTATGCCACGTGCTTTCTGTGTCTAGCTTCTCATGAATGGATGAGTCTACTCTCCTGTTATAGGTAGAAAAGACTCGACGGGAAGTTAATCTTCTCATTGTTTCTAGGTCCTTATGTCTGGACGAGTCTACCTTCTTTCCTCTTGTTGGGTTGAGCAGGAATCTTCACTGTTCGCTTTACTTCCCTTTCAATTGTACTCCTTTACTTTTCCTGTTCGCTCTACTGCTCACCCTTCGGTACCTCCTTTGTTGCTCCCTCGAGCCTTCGGGGTATCCTACTGAGTATTTTAATACTCACCACTGCTTTGGATTTTCTCGCAC
Organism: Viscum album; assembly: GCA_963277665.1. Classification (NCBI taxonomy): domain Eukaryota; kingdom Viridiplantae; phylum Streptophyta; class Magnoliopsida; order Santalales; family Viscaceae; genus Viscum; species Viscum album. Next base: position 1,045,914,841 of record OY728141.1, on the reverse strand, counting down.
TTGGTGTGACCTTGAAGACGATGTACAGGTTGGTCGTGACTTCAGTGGAGATTAGGAGTTCAGGAGCATGGACTGTGTGCGGTGGTCGGAGTCGGGTTCTAGGTGGAGGAACCTTCCAGCTATCTTCCTTTCTGTTTACCTGTTGTCGAGTTGTGGAACTTTTTGGTTGGGCGTATGTTTTTTCTCTTTTCTTTTCAGTTTACCTTCAGCTTGTACTTTGTACTGATTAAAGGTTGATGCACTTTTGGTGGTTTATATATAGCAGTTGTCCTTTTACTTTACTTTTCTTTTCTTTTACTCTGCACTTCTGCATTGAGTGTGCTGCGTGTGTGTGTACTGTTACTCAGGAAAAGGCCTCTTCAAGTTGTTTATCCTTCAGCGCTTGTCGCCAGCCCCTGGCCTATGGAGGCGGGCTTGGGGTAGTTGCGGCTTGAGCCCGGGTAGGGTCGGGTCGTAACACAACCGCTTAAGAAAAAGGATAAACGGAAGTCACATGAGATCACTATTTGTGATGTTGAGAATGAAAATGATGTTGTGTAACGATTAAGTGTTTATGTAATGGGATTTCAAAATAGTATCATGGAATCTCATTTATGGTATCATTGAATCTTGGAATATCTATGAATTGGTTTTCAATAGTTATATGGTACTGGTAACCATAAAAATTGATTGACATATTTTTGGAAAGAATATGATATGCACATAATGAAGGGATAAAGAAAAAATGAAATGAGCTCATGACTGATATAAGGACAAAGTTATATCATGGTTTAAGTATATATAAATTTTGGGATTTTTGTATGTAGAAAGTGTTAAATTTTGACAGTAATCATTCTTTCACTAAGGTTAAATGGTTATTCATTTTTCAAGATAATACATTATTAAGGTATTCACATGTTTTTAATTTGACCAACAAGATATATCGTATGATATATGGGGGTTAAATGACTGAATTCACATGCTCAGAAGATAACATTTCTAGTAATTGTTTTCTTTATACTATGAGCTTGGACAAAAGTATTTTAGATAAGCCTAAAGATTGGAATGGATTATTTTGGACATAAGTTAGTATTTTTTTAAGGCTAGAAATGTTTTCTATATTATTTATGGAATGTTTTAAAAATGTAGTTTTAGAAAAAGGATAACTTGTAGGATGGGGGACAACCCGTCGCGTCGGACAAGGCTATGGGAATTGAACCCACATCCAAAGTGTGACATGCCTTTATCACCTACCACTGGCCTACAGGATGTCCCTGGTAAGTAGAAACTAGTTTTATTATATTAAGTGGTATGATATATGAAGTATAAGTCCATTTTAGGAACCATATATGATTAATCTCACTATAGATGGACTTATGTATATTTAATAACTTTTGCTATTATTTTGTTTGAGACAGATGGAATGACCTATCATTCTATCGCATGATCTGCTAACACTTCACGGAAGACAAATTCAACTTCATTTATTTAAGATATGAACTGGAAATTGTTCAAGGCACAAAAAACAGTAAGAATGTACCAAAATGAATTATGTATTTATTTTAATTCAACAATTCTTCAACTTTTGGGAAATGATCTTGAAAAAAAAATGTTTCCCTAGTGTCATTATATCTGATGAATCTGATGGTACCTTAAATCATAAAAAATTTATGGATTTGTGATTGTTGTCCTATTCATATCCATGTCCTCTACCACTCTCCATCAGAATTTGATAGTTAGATTTTTTTTCTATATCTATATTTCCACCTATGTTCTCCTATGTGCAAACCCAGTGATGAGAAAATTTGGGTAACCGTTACATTTCTTACTTTACTTTTTTAAAATTAAGTTTTAGTATTCCTTTTACAATGTCAGCTTTTACGAACGAAACTTTCAAGTAGTAAACGATGTATAACCCCGATGAATTTCAATGGCGAAATTCATTTTAAGGGGCATAGAATGTAACACCCCGAGATTTTATGAGATATATTATTTTTAATTTCTTTGATGTCTTCTATTATACACTACACCGAGATTAGAATGTACTATATGAAACACCATATTAGCATGCATTATACACAACACTATTCTTGGCTCGTGTTACACATAATTTCAAGTTCGTTTTGTGGAAATTATTCTACGCAACATTAAGTATAGATTTTGTTAAATGTATAAATGAAATATGTTTTTATTATGTTATACGCAACACCAAACAGATCTTTCACTACAATCAGCCTGACTTGGCTTGCATTACACGCAATCAAGACCTTCCTCGATAGCGTGTGTAGCACGCAATACCGAGTTTCACTAAACAAGATATTATTATAATATTATTATAAACTAGATATTATGAATAGTAATAACCACTTTTCGAAATATTATTAATTTTATCATTCAAAATGGACTTAATTTTTGGATTCGGATTATCGAAATTAGCCTAGGGTGATTTTTTGGTATTTTTCTGAAAACTTTCAATTTTTGATGAATAGTGAAAACACTAGGTTACTATTTAAAAACTGACATTTTATTTAAATAATTATTTATTTTATTTAAATTTATTTTAAGTAGAAATTGATACATAATACCTATATAAATTCAATGTAATTATTTTGAGTCATTTTATTATAATTTTAGATATATAAATATTTTATTGAACTTTTCACCGTCTATTACCCACCTCCTAGGAGAATTTAAAAATTTAAATAAAACATAATTTTACCGCTTCTGTGAGTGGAATTTAAAAAATCTAAGAGATACGGTTAATATCAAGGAGTTAAATGTGGTTCAATATGATAAAAATAATTTTTGGTTATTAGTGACTTTTTACTTTTATTTACCACGGTTAAAAGTAAATTGGGTAATTAAGGGTAAAAATTATTTTATTATTACCATAAAACATGTCCTAATTCTATTGGATAAGTGTAATTAGACCAAAAAAATCCTTGGAAATAAAATATTACCCTTTAGGTCCACTTGGATTAGATTAGGACATTTATTATTTTTTTATTTAAAGAAGAGTTAAAATAGTTAAAATCAATTTTTAATAACTAAAACATTTAAATGTAGGGTTATACATAAGTTAAATTCAACTATAAATATTCATTAGAAATATAAAATGATTTCCTACATAATTTTATTTTATTTATAATTTTTATACATTAAATAATTTCATTTATTTATGATACAATGACGATGCAATAATTACCTTATTAATGAAATATTAACATAATTGATATTATAAATACCCAAATATATGTAATTTGAGACTTTTTATGAATTACACTAATTTTATAGGTTAATCTGACATGTTAGTATTGATTTAATTACATTTTTTAGAACTAATCATGGTGTTATGATTTTTAAAAAAATAAATTACCAAATAGTGTCAAAATTGACATAAAATAGTTTTTAAAACAAATATTATATTATTAATTGTTATAATATTTATAAAAATCTAAGGTTTGGCCAAATGACTTAGATACTGTTATGTATATTAATAATTAACCACTTGGGGTTCTTTTGTCTTGTTATTGTAAGTCTATTAACCATATAGTGTAAGAAAACAAGAAGACACGGTAAAAGTTAAATTATCTAACTTAGAGTTAAATCTAAATTATAAGGTTAAAATTGAAACCTAATATTTTATAAAACCTATTGGCTGAGAGGAATTCGACCCATACCAACTTTATCTTCTAAATAAAGAAATTTTGAGCTATTATAAACCGAATATGACTTTATTATAAAATAATATTTTATGTTTTTCCAAAGGTGGCCCTCTCCTCCCTTATAAAAGGGCACCTCCTCCCTCTTCTCTTTACACAATTTGGAGCCTTCAATCTCGGACAACCCATGCCTAGTTCCCTTCTCAACTTCCCAAGAAACATTATAGAGGTTATGGTCTCCTCAAAACACCAACTCTAGTGCCTTAATAGGAGGTTAAGAAGTGGCGCGTCAAAGAAGAGGTAATATACTTTACCAATTCCTTCAAATTTATTTCTTCTTCTTGTTCTTTTTTATTTGTTTCAACATAAATTAAAAACATCAGTATCAATAATATACTGATATGTTATTATAAATATGAAACAACCCTATTTCACCATCTATCCATCCTATGGAAAACGAAATCACAGCGCATGCGTACGTACGGAATACTGTCCCCATGTCGTGGTGTAATCTGTTTTCCACCACCACCTTACTTGGATGGGTATAATGGTGACAATAAATAACTATATATTATTATTGTAAAGTTATATTGATTCTGAAATATTATACATACACTTCAATACAATTCCACAATCATGGGAATGACATCATCGCTCGTGTGTACGTACAGACTACTGTCTCCACAAACGCGATGAGATTCATTTTCCATGATTGACCATTAAAATATGATTATAAAGTATATATAATAAATAATCATGAATGATATTACATAATAATACTGGATTTATTTAAATATATTTTTCATTTACTTAATTCCATTTAATTCAATATGTAAACCAAAACATCATTCATGCATACGTACGACCTACCATCTCCATGAATGGTGTATTTAATTCCATTTATCGATCTATCATATATATGTATATGCTGAATATATATTATATATAAATAATTTTTTACATTCTTTAATTAATTAAATCTGGATATAAGTAATAATATCAAGAACAGCATGTCGAAACATGTACGATAAATAAAACTATTTTATCCAAAACACTAGTTTAACATGGAATTTACAAAAAAAAATAGGTAATATAAAATCATAACTGAACAATATATGATATCATAACAATGAATATGATTCTATAATAAGTCAATGAAATTATTTGAATCATTATACAGCATTTTCGGATACATACAAAGCATATCAGACATAAGGTAAGGGATAACCTTTCCAATCTCGTTCTTATCTGAGATTGTTTATTCGTAAGTATTTACTTGGGTTATTGTCATAATCTATGTCAATGTTTTCTAAAAGTGTTTTTATGTATTTTAAATGTCCTTTTTACCCATTTTTTACTTTTACCACATGTTATTAAAGGAATATTTCCTTTTTTTACCATACAATGAACTTTTTGACTTTTCCAGACAAATTATGAGGAGAATGTTTTTTAACTTATATGGCATGAACGGATTATTACAGTTTCATAACACTTTATTTTCATGAAGCTTACTCTACAAGATTTCAATACTATTTTCAACAAAATCATTTTCTTATAAAATTGCATTGTATTTTTTGAAAAGAAAATGATTTTGAAGAAGAAAGGATATTTTCCTCAAGAATTCACTTCAAGCATTTTATCAAAACTATTTTCCTTCTAAGATGACATTATTTCATATGTGTATGTTTCAAGTATAATGTCTCTATGATTTACATTGTTTCACTTTTATTATTATGAAATGATATCCATTTGTTTTATATGGATTATGTTATGATGGGATGATGTTTATGAAACCCATTTTATTCTTTGGCTTATGATGAATGATTTATGTTTATGTTATGGAACACGTAAGAATGATTTCATTATCATATGGGTGGGACCTATATGTCCCTCCAATGTATTGGGTAAAGATTTATATCTCATTAGATAGACATGGCTGGAATGGAAAGTTAATCTGGTTCAGTGATACAGGACTGGAACGCGGAGTGAACTCGATTCAGAAATGGAATTTGTCCACTAAGATGGTCTTGGCAGCAATTCCTTGGCTACTATGGAAATCATAAAAAGAGTTTAATTTTTTCCACAATTACATGTTTTATTCTCATGATATTTTATCATGATTTATGTTCCATTATGATCTATGCCTTATGTTCTGCCATGTTTTATGTCATTGCTCAATATTTTGATGTTTAAATATTCTGTTCATGTTTTGAAGTTCAAATGTATATGGTTTGTTTTATTTTCTCCATGCTTACCCTTTACTGAGCATTTGAGTTCACCCTTTATATGTTTTTATCCTGAGGATATAATGAAAGGTTTTAGGTAAGAAAAAAAAGATCTTTATGGGTGAGGTTGAAGATCTTTCACTAAGATTAGAAGATTATATTCTGAGTTTCCAAAGACACTAAACTATTACGGTCCTTTGGTGTCTATTTTTGTTATTTATTAGATATTAAGCAAAAGTAATGTAGTGTCTATGTACGTCATGATTTGAGTCTATATATTTAGTAAATTAAAATGATTTCATATGCTAAAAATATTAGATAATTAATGTATTCCATGATCTATAATCATCCTAATATTTCTCATGAAATTGGATTCAATAGATGGTACATAGGTAACCCTAGATATAAAAATTGGGAAGTTAACAAGTGATGAGATTAAATAATGTAAATCTATTCTTTGTGAAAGGAAAATAATTACATGGGTATGTGGATTATGACCTTATAGGTGATGTTTAATGTAGGAGGATTAATACATTTTGTTTTTCTTTATGTTGATGAACTGAAGTGGGCTACATTTATCTTCTAAAAAAGGATTTAATGTTACATACCTACAAGAGTAATACATTACAAAAACATAATCCATGAAGGATATTGTTAGGATAAATAACATCTTAGATGAGTTTGATAGAATGTGAGAGGAAAGTTTTTTTCACTGTGATAATCAAAGTCATATTAATCTTGCAACGAACCTAGTTTTCCATGAATAACTGAAGCATATTTAGTTAATGTTCAATTTTGACAATGGAATGATATAGGATGGGTTGTTTATACTATAGATGATTTATGCAACCAATAATTTTAAATAAATGTTGGAAAGGTCGATGTGATAAAAAATTTGAGGAACTGATGCACCTCTCTTCATCTTCATGGATGAATGAAGGATGAAAGGTGGAATATGATATAATACTATGGGATCAGGTAGAGGTAAAATAGCTAATATTTCAGGAATCATGAGCTAGGAAATGAAGACTTGATGAGAAACCTCCCATTTGTGGGAGAAGATGATGAAGATATCTCATCAACTAAGATATATATGTTAGAAGCATTGAAGTATTCTAATATATATGATCAAGATCCAAGAGAGAGATTATGGGACTGGTGTAGCCTAATTATTGGACAAATTTGGGCCAATAGTTGGTGGTCTATATAGTACTCTCACACAACCCCTAACAGGTAACTATAGCATTGTTAACCTAGAATCATAGATAGGGGATTATAGTTTTAACACCCCGACCCTAGTTACCCATAGTCAGTGCATTATTACATAACATCAGCATGATCACAATAGATCAAGTCTCGAAAGACCGATTGGTTTATTAGCCTTAAAAGTACTAGATACATTCATTAGTTTTATATTATATCGTGAAATAAAAAAACAACATTATGTCACCTTTGAACACACTCATATATATTAGCTCATCCATGCAGGTCAATATAGTGGAAACATTCATAGATAAGCATAAACATTTAAGGAAATTTATAAGACTAAAACACAAGGAATTTAAACATAATCATTATAATAATATAGAAAAGGTAAATCAAATAAATCCATTTACTTATTCCCATTGATATTATACTAGTCAAATAATCACATGTAATATCAATAGTTAATTTCAAAATGATGGAATGTATAATACCGGACATCACAATGACATAGTCAAGACCTCGTGCCATGACAACAAATAAGATTGGGTCGAGGCCTTCTTCCAAGAAACTAGTTTGACTCAGGAGACCTATTGAGGCAACAAGGAACTATATTGGGCTCCACCTATCACATACTAAGTCCAATACATTCCTCATATGAAAATATTGAAACATAACATTATAATTCGTATTAAAACTAGCATACTAAATGTTAATACATTAACCATACACCATGAATGGTATAAAAATAACACATGCACAGTCAAACATCTCTCAAAACCGTCAATATAATATTGAAGATAATAAATCAACTTCAAACAAATGTAAAATCCAACAAATGATGATGACATAGATAAAATCATAACTATTTGAGAGAAATACCTCTTTCTATTTTGAAAATGTTTAAAAGTAATGTAATTATAAAAGAAAACATTTATTTTAAAAATATATTTATAAGATTTTAACGGAATCTTAGAGGGTGTTATAATGGAATAAAATAGTTTCACCCACCATATAAGTTAAAAAAACTTTATTTCATTAATTTAGTGAAAAGGTCATAAAGTACATTGTTTGGAAAGCGATGGAAAGATTCCATTTGACAAATTTTTATAAAAAGTTAAACATGGGTAAAAATGGATTTAATCCATATTCTAGTAAATATTAAGAATGTTTTGAAATATTTTTTTTATGAAACATAGATTTGGATGATAAAGATGTCCCGAGTAGACACTTACATATAAACAACCTCAGATAATAAAGAGATTGTAAAATTAACCCTTACCTTGTACTTTTCCTTGATTGAGGTTGCGTTAAAATCCTGTATAATTGATAAATCATTGTTATTAAATTATATAGTAACCACATACATAAATATGATATCATATATGATCTTCTAATTTTTCATTATTAATAATATTTCAGTAGTGTCATTGTATTGGGTGTTAACTGGTTTGTTTTCCTTTATAAGTTTCTTTTACATAAGTCATGTTTGTTATGGATAGGATGTAATTTATTCATATCTTGAATTATATTATGTTCTCAAACATAATTTTTAATCATAAAATAAAAATTATTCTTGAATTTTTACGATGGGGAATGAGTCTTATCGCGTTCGTGGAGACGGTAATCTGTACGTTTGCACGAGCGGCGGTATCATTCTATTGATGGTAAAATCGTATATAATTGGAAGGTATATCATATATATAGAATCATTAAAATGTTTTATTTATTATTTAAATCAATTATACTAATTATTATACCCATCCAAATAATGAAGTGTTGAATGAAAAACTACAGCACGACGTGGAGACAATAAGACGTACATATGCACGTATGGTGACATTGTCATTCATAGGATGGATAGAATAATGAATACGGTTTTAAAATATTTATAATAACATGAAAATATTTATATGGTACTGGAGTAATTATTTTAGTATGAATAAAAAACAATTAAAGTGGAAGTGGAATAAGAGAAGAACTTTGAAACAGGTGATGAAATTATTACCACTTCTTCGGGTGCTTCCTTTTGATTTGATCAAAACGGATCCTTAGGGCATTCTGATTAGAGTGTGTCCTCTAGGTTTAAGTGGGAGAAGTTGTGAAGATATTTTATCAGGGTTTGGATGAGACAAATGGCTATGGATTTGTGATTTTGAATGAAGGGGAAGTACCATTTTATAAGAGATGGGAGGGTCACTTTAGGAAAAGAATAAAATATTATTTTATTATTCAACCATATTCAGTTTTTAATGGAACCAAAAGAATTTATTTAGAGGCTAAGGTGGGTCCAGGTTGAAAACCTATAATAAAATTTGTTTCATATAGGTTTAGTTCACCATGTTAATCTTATCTTTCAGATTTTACTCTTAGTTAAATAGTTTAACTTTTACCATGTATTCCTGTATTATTATAATAAATGGCTAATAAACCTATTATTAAAAACCAAGAAAAACCCAATTGGTTTATTATATATATTTATATATATATATAACTTTATATAAGTAATTTTTCCATACTATATTTTTTAAGGAATATTAAATCAATTAATAGTATATTTTTTGTTTTAAAAACTCATTTCTTTCAATTTTGACACTATTTAGTATTTGGATTTTTTGAAAGTCATAAAAACATTATCAATTCGAACAAATTTTATTTAATAAACCATGAAATGTCATATTAACCAATAAAATTAGTGTAATACGTCAAATGTATCAATTTACAATTATTTTAATAATTATAATTTCAATTATTTTAATCTTTCAATAATAGGGTAATTACTGCATCATTATTATGTCATTAATAAATTTAGTTATTTATTGAATGAAAATTATAAATAAAATACTATTAGGTTTGAAATATATTTATATTTCTAATGAATATTTAGAGTAGAATTTAACTTATGTATAACCCTATATTAAAAATGTTTTAGTTATTAATCATTGATTTTAACAGTTTTAACTCTTCCTTAAATAAAATAATAATAAATGTCTTAATCTAATCCAAATGGACAAAATAGATCATATTTTAATCATAAGGTTTATTTTGGTGTAATTAAAATTATAAAATAGAATTAATAAATGTTTTAGGGTAATTATAAAATCATTTTTATCTTTAATTATCCTTTTTACCTTTACCCGTGGTAAATAAAATTCAAAAGTTAATATTCACCAAAAAAATATTTTCATCCTATTAAACCACATTTGACTTTCTTATGTGAACCGTGTCTCTTAGCTTTTTGAAATTAAATTCATATAATTTTTAAAATTATGTTTTATTTAAATTTTTAAATGTTCCTAGAAGATGGGAAAAATACATTAAAAAATTCAATAAAATTTTATACATCTAATCTTATTATAAAAAGAATCCAATGAATTAAATTTAAATAATATAAGTATTATGTATCTATTTTCAACTAAAATAAATTTAAATAACATAAATAATTATTTAAATAAAAAGTAGGTTTTAAACAATAACACAGTGTTTTTCACCATTCATCAAAATTTTAATGTTTTTAGAAAAATACAAAAAATTCACTGTAAGAAAATTTTGATATTTCTAATCCAAAAATGAATTACATTCTGAAAAAAATTCTAAAATTTCAAAAAGTGGGTATTAATATTTCAAAGGGCTATTTTTATTGGTCGTGGTGTGCTAGAACTTGATGTTGTGTACATCGCAAGCTATTACAGTATTCAAAGAGAAGCGTACCGTGGAAGCTTGGGGTGTTAAATTAATTCCTCCTTCAAATAATTTATCCACAAAATTTATATAATATTACTACATAAAAATATTTGGGTGGTTCTTCATCAAAATCTCCTTGGGTTCCCACGTTTCCTCTTCCATCTTATGGTTTCTCCATAGAACTTTACAAGATGAGTTGTATGGTTTCTTAACACTTGTTCTCTAGTATCAAGAATCTTGACATGCACTTCACAATAAGATAGATTGGGTTCCAGTTCTATTTCATCATAGGTGAGTACATGTGTGGGGTTAGGCATGTATTTTCTCAACAATGATTTGTGGATCACATCATGAACTTTGGAGAGACCTGGAGAAATTCTCAAATTGTAAGCTACAACTCCAATTCGTTCAAGAATTTTGAAAGGTCTGATGTACCTAGGATTTAATTTACCCTTATTACCAAATTGTAAAACACCCTTACATTAAGATACCTTCAAGAGAACATGATCTCCTACTTGAAATTCCAAAACATTCCTTCGGTTATCGGAATTGATCTTTTGCCTACTTTGAGCTGCTTTAATGTGGGTTTGGATAATCTTCACCTTTTGTATTGTTTCCTCTACAAGTTCTAAGCCTACAAGTTTTCTTTCACCAATATCATTCCAACAAGTTAGTGTGAAACAACACATTCCATATAATGCTTCATATGGTGCTCTATGAATAATTTAATGGAAGCTATTTTTATAATAAAATTCTACTAGAGGGAAATATTGATCCCACATACCTTGAAAGTGAAGTGAGAAAGATATCAACATGTCTTTTAAGGTTTTAAAAGTCCGTTCTGATTGTCCATCAGTTTGAGGGTGGTAGATAATGCTCAAACAAAGGTAAGTACCCAAGGCTTTCTGAAGAATTTTCTAGAATCATGATGCAAAATGGAGATCATGGTCCGAAACAATCGATAGGGGTACTCCATGAAGACTTAAAACATCATTATTATATAGTCTTTCTAAATGTTCTAGTGGTACATCTTCTCTTATAGCAAAAAAAAGTGATGACTTGTTAAGATGATCAAGAATGGCTCCTATTACATCATTCCTTCAAGGAGTCTTTGGTATCCCCATGAAAAATTCCAACGTAATATCATCCCATTTCCACTCAGGTATGGGAATAGGTTACATGACTCTCCAATGATGTTCTCTTCGAGCCGTCACTTTTTAAAAAACCATACACCTTGACACATAATCGGCAATCTCTCTCTTCATGTTATCCCTCCAAAAAATTCTTCAATTATCTATACATCTTAGTGCTACAAGGTTGTATAGGGAAACTGAAGCTATGAGAATCAGCATACAGTTCCCTTCTAGATCAGGTATGTTGGGAACACAAACCCTCCTATGAAATGTCAAAATTCTATCTTCATATAAAAATTTAATCAATCTCCCATCATTTACATCATTAATTTTCTTTTGAAACTCCCCTTCATCACTCTAAGAACATTTTATCCTTTCAGGTAAATATGATTTAGAAACCATTTGAAAATGTATTGATGTTTCACCTTCTATGATTATTCCTATATCCATCATTACTAGATCCATGAACATAGGATCCCTTTAAACTCTTATCTTGTTCCAACCTCCATGATCCATTCTGCTCAAAGCATCTGCCACCTTATTTAACATCCCTAGGTGGTATTGTCTAGTGTAGTCATAATCATTGAGTAGTTCAATCCATTACCTTTTCCTCATGTAGAGTTCTTTCTATGAAAAAATATACTTCAAACTTCTGTGATCTGTGTATATCTAAATATTTTCACCATAGATATAGTGTATCCATATCATCAAAGAAAATAATACAAGTGCTAACTCAAAATCCATAGTTGGATAGTTTTTTTCATGAATTTTTAGCTGTTATGATACATAGGAAATAAACATGTCATTCTTCATAAGGAAACAACTCAGTCCTCTTTTTGAAGCATTACTATACCTAACAAACCCATCATTCCCCAATGGTAGAGTCGATATAGAAGCATTGAATAATATTTTCTTCAATTAATAAAAAAAATCTTCACACTCTTTTGTCCAAAAAAATGTAACCCCTTTACAGATAATCTTGGTTAATGGGTAAGCCAATCCGGAAAAATTATGAATGAAACACTAATAAGAACCTACTAAACCAATAAAAATGCATTCCTCGGTTATACTCGTCGGTGATGGAAATTATTGGATTTACTTGGACTTTTAAGGATAAATAGAGATTCCATCCTTAGAGCCAATATGTTTAAGAAAGGATATTTCTTGATGCCAGAATTCACACATTCTAAACATCCTATATAATTAATTTCTTCTAAGAGTATTTAGAATAGTGTTCAAGTGATCTTCATGATCTTCATAGCATTTGGAGTAAACCAATATATCATCGGTAAATAACACTACAAAGTCATCAATATATTCCTTGAAAACTCATTCATTATATCCATGAAGACAGTAGGTGCATTAGTCAGTCCAAAATCCATTACTGTAAACTTGTAATGCCCATACCTGGTATGAAATGTTGTCTTCATAATGTCTTAATTATTCCCACACAACAGATGATATCCATATCGAAGGTCAGTCTTTGAAAAATATTGAGCTCCTTGAATTTGATTGAATAAATCATCAATGTGATGTAAGGTATACTTGTTCTTCATTGTTATAGCATTGATCTCCCCGTAGTCAATGCAGAACCTCACAGATCCATATTTCTTTTTAAGAAAAAGAATAGGGGATCCCCATAGAGAAACACTAGTGTGAATAAATCCTTTATTAATCAATTAATCTAGTTGTTTCATTAGTTTAACTAATTCTATAATGTCATTCTATAAGGGGTGTTCGATAAAGACCTTGAACCAAGAATTAAATCAATGGAAAAATAAATTTATTGTTCTAGAGGATGTCTAGGTAAATCCTTTGGAAACACATCAAAATATTCTTGTACAATAGGTACGTCCTATGTTTGAACATTCCTTTCCTCACACATATTTATTTCACTCTATTCCTCCATAATAATTGAATTTAGTAGAGCTATTGGGGGTGTATCTAGATGAGAATCATATGGTTACATTTCTTCTCTAATGATATGTTACTCCTTATCATCATCAAAAATTGTAACCTCATTTTTCTTATAATAAATTTTCGCATCATGGTCCAAAATCCTATCCATACCAAGGATTATGTCAGATTCAATCATGGGTATGATTATGAGATCAGTAGATAAATCACATTTATATGCCCTAATTAGGAACTAATTCACATAACTTTATTACAATGATACTTTCATTTGGAGCTTTTACTAACAACTCCTTTGTTAGAAAAATTTATAAATATATAATTTTCTTAGCAAACTGGGAAAATATGAAACAATACGATGATTCAAAATCAAATACAACACTGGGTAAACTTCAAGAAACCATTAAATTACCTGCCACCATATCATTTAGAGCATCAACCTCAGCAGTAGTGATCACATAAACTTGTCATTTCCCACTTGTCATTTTCTTAGGTAATTTTTCGAAGCACTTAGGACATTCATTTGCGCAATGCCCCATTTCTCTAAAATTATGGCATTCAACATTGGAATCCACTTTCATTCCCTTGCAATCATGAGCTTTGTGGACATTTACACCACACTGTAAAAACTCTCATTCCCTTCAGGAATGTATAGGGGTTTTCATACCACATTTACTATAGGATGGAAATTCAACTTTTCCCTTCTGCCCCTTATTTCCATTTCAGGATTGTTCAGCAGATCTCTTCTTCTCTTTCTTTACATTAAATTCATAAGACTTAGGAAATTCATTTTCTATCTTGATAGCACATGAGACAATATTTTCGTACGATGATAAGGACTGCGAGACTAATGCTTGAGGAAGAAATGGTTTTAACCCATAAAATAATCGATCAATCATACTACCTGGGTTACGTATATAATATGCTTCATGCCTTTCTATCCTTGTAAGGTTAGCTTTATACTTTATGACATTCTTATCCTCCATTTTCCATAGACTGAGAAACTATCTTTCCATATCTGCTTGATGGTCATGAAGAAATTATTTTTCTATGAAAAGATCTGTAAACTCCCTCCATTCCACATTTTATACTACTTCATCCTCCTTGTTGTGTGGAATTAATGAACTCCATTGATCTGAATCCCCCATGAGGCGATAAACATCCATGATTTTTTTTCTTTTAACTACTCCCCAATGCATGAAATATTATCTCTAATGAACTTATCCTTTGCCCAATGACAAATGGATTTATAGTCCCATTGAATGTTGGTGGTTTTCTCCTCATGAAGCGGTCTAACATTGATCATCCACATTATGGATCAGGGTTCTCTATACAGGTAATGTAATTATTCTTAACATGAGTGAGTTGTCCCAGTATGGTAATATGTTGTTCAGCACCGGTTGCATCACCAACCCCACTATAATTATCTTGAGTAGGAGGAAAATCCCTACATGGATTATGTTAATTGATATAGTTTCCATGTATTCCACTAGGCACCATTTCTAAACAATGGTATACACTAGATTAGTTTATGAACCACAAAAAATAATTCCAAACTAGTAAAATACCTAAAATAAATTGGACTGTGTATGAATATAATCTATAATAAACAAAAAAGGTTTTCTTGGAGGTTGTATTTACTCATAAATCCGTCATAATGATTTTTAAATAAAATGTGAATTATCCTTAGCATATCCCCCAGGAGTGTCGTAACCAAGAGTGCAACAAGGCCCGTTGTCATGTACCAAGATACCCCAAGTCAATCCCAAAACTCCTTGTCAGAGTTTTCACTCCTAGGTATATTTGTGAAAGATCCACCTCTACCTGCTCCTATCCAAAAAATGATGTATTTCATGGAAAATACACAAAATCTCCAAATTACCAAAATTATTGGATGTCCTTCTATACTAATCCTCAAAGTGAATCATAGGGCAATGTTATCTAATTAGAGTTTTTCAAAATCTACCTTCCATGTTTTTTACTAAACTTCCTATGATACTAGCTATAATTCCCCGATATTAGTTACCTAGAGTCTGTGCATTATTACATAACATTGGCATGATCACAAGAGACCATGTATCGAAATACCGATCTGTTTAGTATCATTGGAAGTACTAGATACATATATTATTTTTACATTACATCATAAAAAAAGGAACATTATGTCCCATTTGAACACACTCATATTCTATAGTCTATCCCTATAGAACAATCATAATATACTTCTTCAAATTCTAGGAAAAAATAATACATCGAAAGGGGTGAGCTCAGGTGCTCAGTAAGGATAACAATATATCAAGAACATTCATAAATAAGAATTAACATTTAAGACATTGTATAAGTCTAAAAAATACATTTAATAAAAAACAACAGCATAATATGGAAAAGACAAATCAAATAACTCAATTTACTTATTCACATTGTTATTCTACTATGTTGGGAAAAAATCCCTCAAGGTAACATTGCGGTATTTTTGGGTTGATTGTGTTTGTTGACAAAGCAGGTTTCCATGGAGAATTGTCGAGTTCTAGAGAATTTGTTGACAATCCATGTTGACAAAGAACGATGCCAAAGGAAAGGACGATCTGGAGGTGGTACAAAAGAGCAGTACAAGGTGGTGTCGTTTCCCAGTATTTGCCAAATTTTTGGGGTCCAAAATTTGGTGTTTGGTGAGCATCGCAAAAATAGGATTTCCATGAATATCATATTTTTATATGGAAAAGGCATGAGTTTCGCGAAGATGGGATGCATGGATTGGATTTCGCAAAGACCAGAAAAATGGAGGCGGTGATGCTTCGTGATTACGTCAACGCTTCGTGAACGGCAGAGTTGAAGCGCATCACGACGGTGAAGGGATTGGTGAGGGAGAATCACGGCGAAGGCACGATGGAATATTGATGGTGATGCTCCACGATTACGATGAGCTCTGTGATTGGAAAATTGCTGTGGTGCTTCGCGATTTAGACAGAATTCCGGCAGAAACTTTGGAGCATCGCGATTTGAGATGATGTGGCGTTGACTTCATGCGGAAAGTTAGAGGGTCGATAGAATCGCCTATAAATAGAGGCCGATCCCCTCGAGATAAGTAGAGAGAATTTTCAGAGAAAATAATTTGCTCTCAGTTCGTGATGGTAGTTTGCGTAGCCTGTGTGCTTCGCGAAAGAAGAGCTTCGTGGTGGCTATTGTAGCTCCGCGATAGTTGCACGCTCCGCGTTGGCCCAATGATATCCGAGAGGGAAGTTGCTTTGAAACGACTTGAGCTTCGCGTTAGTGCTTCGCGAAAAGGCAGGAGCTTCGCGAAGGATTTTTTGAACTTTATGAAATTGGGAGCCTCATGAAGTAGGGTGCTTTGCGAAGGTGTTTCCAAAGTGAATTGCCCAGTGGTTAATAGGTAAACAGGTATTCATCAATGGATGAATGTTGGACTTCAACAGAGCATCTATCAACAGTTGAGGATGCATTCATTAGTGATAATGAAGAGACCTACAGGTCTATAAACTGTGAGTGGATTCCCTTCCAGAGCAGTGATCCTAGGAAGAGGAAGAAGGTGATCCTCTCCACCGGCAGTGAGCCAAAGAGAGAGAAATAGGGAGTGACCCTTGGGAAAGCAGTGAGCTGACCCTATACTTTGTAATGGCAGTGAGCCTGGGCATAGAAGTGATCTAGACCAAACCTTTTAATCAACAGCTAGTGAAGTTTAGTGGAATTTGGGATGACAGACAACTTGTCGGCATATGCTCCTTGGACGTAGCCCTTTGCAGTGAACCAAGTAAAATTGTTGTGTCATGTGCATGCATTAATTTCTATTTACTTTGCGCAACAGGAAAGAGAGAGAAGAGCGTTTTTCATAACAGCGAAACCAGATCAGAACAAACGTTATTTTTCAATTAGTCATACCCTGATTCACCCCCCTCTTAGGGTATTCAGCCTTGTAGACCTAGTAATTGGTATCAGAGGGAAAGGTTGATAGTTTTTCTTCTCTCAATGGAGGTCACTAATAATAAAGGGATTCCGATATTCGACGGATGTAATTTTCAGATATGGATGAATCAAATGCAACACTATTTCCGATCTTTGGGAATGGAGGTGTTTTCAGTAGCTATGCATGGTATCACAACTGATATTAAAAGTGGTGTGTTATCAGAAGCTGAACATAGAGAGTTGGATGCTGATTCCAAAGTGATCAATGCCTTAGGGGGATCCCTCTCCAATCCCATCTATACAAAGGTGATGTCATGAAAAATGTCACATGCCATGTGGGAAATTCTTTTGAATATATATGAAGGGGATACAAAGGTTAGAGAGGCAAAGCTGCATGTGTTGTGGAACAAGTATGAAGATCTGAGAATGAACCTGAATGAGTCTATTGATGAATTATTTGACAGGGTAAATGTTGTGGTAGAAGACATGCGGGGTCTTGGAGAAATTATCGATGATATAAAAATTGTGAAGTGCATATTGAGAAAACTTTCACCTCGGTTCAATCCGAAAGTTTCTGTTTTGGATGATAAAGACCCAAAAGAACTGACATTGGATAACCTGCATAGCACTCTTGTTGCATATTAAATGAGAAACAATGATAACGAGACTGTGGAAAAGGGTAAATCCAAAGAAGTGGAATTCAAGGCCATAAAGATGCTCACCATTGAAGATTATAATGATAAAGAAGAGACAAATGAGGTGATGTCATTCCTTTCTTCAAATCTGCAAAGAGGAAAAGGAATGTTTAAAGGGAAACTTCCACTAGCATGCTTTCGATATAAAAATGTTATTCATCTTGCGGTAGGATTCCCCAAGAAGTTTCAACATAATGATAATGATGATGTTGAAGTTGAAATTCCCAAGAAGAAGACTTCAACGTTTGTGAAAGGGATGAAACAATTAAAGGGAAATTTCTTCAAGAAAAAGAATCTTCTTTCATAAGAATTTGATAGTTCAGATGAGCCTGAGGATGAAGAGGATGACGAAATAGAAAATTGTAGAGATTGTGGGGTAAATTCCTTGGTGGTGATTGTTGGTAGTTGTCAGAAAAAGGAAGAAGCTGACACTGAAGAAGAAGAAGAAATTTAAGGGAGAGTTGATATGGAAGCTGAATTGGAAGTAGCTCTTGAGGAGATAGCCGTTTGGAGATCCAAAACGAAGAAATCCAATAAATTGGATCGTGATGCCAAACTCTATATGGAACAACAAGATGAAGAAAAGTCTGAGCTATTAAAAGAAATTGAATGACTAAACTCCTCAACACCAGAGATCTCAGAAAATATTGTTTAGTATAAGCATAAAATTGAGGAACAAAAGAAGGAAATTTATTGTTTGACTAACACAGGAAAAGAGAAAGTCAGACATATAAAAGTGCTTGAAGAAGAAGTGGTCAGAATGTCAAAAAAAATTAAGGATCAAGAAAAAATCTTGACCCACAATGTGATATCAGAAAAGTAGGCAATTCAAAAGACAGAGGAGATTAAAGATGAGCCTAGTAGTTCAGCAGGGAAGAAGCAGCAATTGAGCTCAGATGTTAAGGCCGTTTTAGGGATTAATCAGGAACAAAAATTTGTGACAATTGCAGTCAGACTACAAGCAACCATCCTGAAATTGAAGGTTAATCTGGGCACAAAAAAGAATCGGAATATTCAGATATCCCAAAGGGAAAATCGTAGTGCTGAAGTATCACGAAAGAATGCATCCTATATCAGGTGTCATTGCTATGGGGAAATGGGACATTCACAGTATGTGTGTTCCATAGCCAAGAGATATAGTAGGGAACAAGAATAGAGATGGCAGCCAAATAGAGAATGGTTTTCCAGAACATATTTTGAACGACACTGTTTTTGGTGCGGAGGATTTGGAAACATGGCTAGGTATTGCACTTCGACCATTCAGAGAAATGTGCCAAAGCTGAATCAAAATGTTCGCAAGTAGCAGATCAATAAACTGACAAGTGAGTTAAAATTTCAGAATATATTTGCAGCTCTGCATGATGAAACTGGTCCGCCATACTCTGAGAATGATCATGAGTCTCAATCTATACCACGTATGGAGACAAAAATATGGACCAAGAAGAAGAGAACAGAGAAGGAAGTAGTTGCTAAAATTTCCCTTAAAGCATCTGATCGTTCTGGTGTGTGGATTCTTGATAGTGGTTGTATGTCTCACAACATAGGCCACAATGATCTGGTTACAGGCATAAAAGATGACAAAGAAGGAGTTTTCATGTTTGGAAATGATGAAGGCCTGAAGATAATTGGATCAGGAAAGGCTAGGTTTGGGGGAAAAGAAATCAGACGTGTTGATGTCTTGGTTTTAGAAGGTCTCATTCATAATTTGCACAATGTTAGTCAATTGTGTGACTCAGGACATTCTATACGGTTTACCAAGAAGATCTATAATTTCACGGGAAAAGATGGGGTAGCGGTTCTATAGGGAAAAAGGATAAAAGGGAATCTCTACCTTGTAAGTGGAGAAGAAGATATGTGCCTCTTATCCAGAGAAGAAGAAAACCAGTTGTGGCATAAGTGACTTGGTCATCTATTCCAAACATGTATAGAAGATCTGGTAAAGTATGATGCTGCTAGAGACCTTCCCAAACTATCACATAATCGCACTCATACGTGTGATGCTTTCCAACAAGGGAAGATCATCAGAAAGACATACATGCCAAAGGAACAGAAATCAACTAGAGTGCTTGAATTGGTGCATGGTAATGTATGTGGACCTATCTCACCACGAGCTATAAATGGGCTAAGGTACTATGTTATTTTCATTGATGATTATAGCATAATGTCTTGGGTATTTGTTATTACCAATAAGGCAGAGGTGTTCAGTTGCATAAAGCAGTATAGGAGGGAATCAAGAAAAGATGCTTGGGCAGAGAATTCAGAAGTTCCGTACTGATAACTGTACAGAATTCACAAACACTGAAGTTGAAAACTATCTCGAGAAACACGGGATAAGGCATCACATTTAATCAGTAAGAACTCCCCAACAGAATGTAGTGGTAGAAAGGAGAAATCAGATCATCAACAACACGTTCAGAACAATGCTTATTGATTAGGACCTACTAGAGAAATTTTGGAAGGAAGCAGTTTTTCCATCAGTCTATGTTTAAAATAGGTCTCTGTTGTGTCTGAAGCAAGGGAAGACTTCGTATGAACTATGGTACGGAAAGAATACAACGTTGAAATACTTTCAAATCTTTGGAAGTAAGTGTTTCATTCTCAAAAAAGAAAATCATAGGAAGTTTGAGGCACGAGGAGATGAGGGGATATTCCTTGGCTACTCAGGGAAAAGCAAAGAATATAAATGCTTCAACAAAAGGCTGGGAAAAATTATTGAGAGCAATGATGTCACTATAGTTGAAAATGAACAGTATACTCAACGATCCAGTGAATAGTTCTTGGATGAAAGTGATGATGAGGTAAGCAAAATAGGGGGAGCAGAAGTGGCAGAGGTTGACTCAGAAGAAGATACTGATGATAAACAAGAAAGTTTCAAGTCTGGGTCTGCAAGGAAGCCAAAAATTCGAGCTGAAATTGATAGGCAGAATATCATTGGTGATCAGACAGCTCCAGTTCAGAATCGAAGAATGAAATTGTTACAACAAACATCATTTTTGTCTCAGGTGGAGCTGAAATGTTTTTCCAATGCAGCTGAAGATGAAAACTGGGTTCAGGCTATGAATGAAGGGCTTGATCAGATTGAGAAGAACCAGACATGGGAGATTGTTTCGAGGCCAGTAGATAAGAATTTCATCGCGACTAAATGGGTCTATCGCAATAAGATGAATGAAGATGGAACATTGATTCAGAACAAAGAATGACTAGTGTGAAAGGTATACTCCCAGATAGAGGGAATAAATGTTGATGAGACATTTTCACTAGTTGAAAGGCTAAGGACAATAAGATTATTTTTTTCCATTGCAGTGCAAAGAAAGTTCAAAGTGTTCCAGATGGATTTGAAATCCGCATTCTTGAATGGAGTTCTGTAAGAGGAGGTGTATATTAAGAAGCCATATGGTTTTCTCATTCATGAGGATGAGAACAACGTTTGTAGGCTGAAGAAGGAGTTATATGGGCTGAAACAAGCACCAAGGGCATGGTACTCAAGACTTGATCAGTACTTAAAGAAGCTTGGTTTTCAGTGTGGGGGAGTTGATTACAATCTCTATTTCAACAACAATAGTAATTAAAGGATGACAGTGCTGGTCTTTGTCGATGACATAATATTTGGTGGATTAGATGAAGCTCAGTGCAGATATTTTTCAGAATTCATGAAAAATGAGATTGAAATGTCAATGATTGGAGAGCTAACGTTTTTCCTTGGTCTACAGGTGACACAAGGAATTAATGAACATTCATTTCTCAATCCAAATATGCCAAGGAGGTGTTAAGAAGGTTAGGCATGGAAAATTCCAAGGAGATGAAAACTCTGGTTGCTACCCGGATGAAATTATCAAAAGATGAGGTTGGAAAGGCAGTTAATATCACAGAATACAGGAAAATTATTGGAATATTGTTGTACTTGACTGCGAAAAGGCCGGATATTGTTTTCGTCACATGACAAGTAGCGAGATATCAGAGTAATCCCAAGGAAAGTCACATGCTCGCAGTGAAAAGAATCTTTGGTATATCAAGGGCACGGTGGAATTCAACTTGACATATAACGACAAATCTCAGACAGAGTTATTGGGATATATATATGCAAACTGGGCCAGTTCAGCGGATGATATGAAATCAACATCTGGAGGTGCATTCTATCTTGGCGGACTATGTATTGCTTGGTTAAGCAAGAAGCAGGATTTCATTTCATTAAGCACCGTAGAAGCTGAGTATATTGCGGCCACCCAAGCATGCACACAGTTATTATGGATGAAACAGCAGCTTGAAGATATCGTAGTTGAAGTGAAGTCTCCGATCGGAATCTAGTGTGATAACACAAGTGCTATCAATCATAGAAAAAATCAAGTTCATCGCTCAAGGAAAAAGCACATTGAGATCAAATATCATTTTATCAAGGAGAAAGTGGAGCAAGGGATTGTGAAGTTGGAGTATGTGCCTACAGAGTTACAGGTTGAAGATATTCTGAAAAAGGACTTACCCAAGGAATCATTCGAAAGGCATCGACTGGCTCTGAGAGTTCAGTCGATTCCCCGCACTTAAAAGCGTGTGAATGTGACCCCCCCCCCCCTCCCTGAGGTATGGTGTGTTTTTCTCTACTGTGCTAATGGGTTTTCTTACCAATGTATCAGACTGCAGAGGAGTGCCATTTGGGTTCGTTGACAAAGTGGGAGAAATAGTGGCTCCTCAAGGTGGAGAAAATTTATATTTTAAAGGGAAAAAATGTCTTTGTCAAAGACACGACGATAAGATGATAGGTGGAGCAGCCATATAGGAGGAGTTGAAGGAAAAGAGAAATAGGGGAGTTGAAGGAAAAGTTAGATAGGGGGAGTTTTAAATCTGACGATGCTAAAAGTGATCGATCAAAGCATAAATGTCATGACAACTGATGATCGTGATAAAATAAAAATAGTGGTGTTGGAATGGTGAGAGAAGGTTTCCCGCTATCACCAATTGGGTTCACTGTGGTTAAACAATAGGTATCAATTTAAGAATTGGTATCAGGTTGGAATTGACAATTGGTGTTTGACATGTAGTGATTCATTGATGAACTTTTCATAATAATCTTGTTTCTCACGCCGAGCATTGCTCATGTGGGCTTAGAGTACGTGTTAAGTGAATCCTTGAACGCTATCAGAATCTCAAAATGCGAATGTTGGTAGCGACTGGAAGAAGACTCAGTGAGGTATCAATGTGCAGAAAATCATTATGAGAAGAGTTATAAAGAATTTTCAACAAACCCAATGGGGGAGATTGTTGGGAAAAAATCCCTCAGGGTAACATTGTAGTATTTTTGGGTTGATTGTGTTTGTTGACAAAGCAGATTTCCATGGATAATTGTCATGTTCCAGATAATTTTTTGAAAATCCATGTTGACAAAGAATGATGACAAAGGAAATGATGATCTGGAGGTGGTACAAAAGAGTGGTACAAGGTGGTGCCATTTCCCAGTGTTTGCCAAATTTTTGGAGTCCAAAATTTGGAGTTTGGTGAGCATCATGAAAATAGGATTTCCATGAAGATCATATTTCTATATGGAAAAGGCATGAGTTTCGCGAAGATGGGATGCATGGATTGGATTTCGTGAAGACCAGAAAAATGGAGGCGGTGATGCTTCATGATTACGTCAACGCTTCTCAAACGGAAGAGTTGAAGCGCATCGCGGCGATGAAGGGATTTTTGAGGGAGCTTCGCGAAGAAGGCACGAAGGAATGTTGACGGTGATGCTCCATGATTACGACGAGCTCCGCGGTCGGAAAATTGCCGTGGTGCTTTACTATTTAGACATAATTCCAGCGGAAACTTTGGAGCTTCGCGATTTCAGATGATGTGGCATTGAATTAGTGTGGAAAGTTCGAGGGTCGGTGGAATCACCTATAAATAGAGGCCGACCCCGTCGAGAGAAGTAGAACAAATTTTCAGAGAAAATCATTTGCTCTCGGTTCGCGGAGGTAGTTCGCGTAGCCTGTGTGCTTCGTGAAAGAAGAGCTTCTCGACGGCTATTGTAGCTCTGCGAAAGTTGCACTCTCCGCGTTGGCTCAGTGACCTTCGCGAGGGAAGTTACTCTGCAATGACTTGAGCTTCATGGTAGTGCTTCACGGTAGTGCATCGCAAAAAGGCAGGAGCTTCATGAAGGCTTGTTTAAGCTTCGTGAAATTGGTATCCTCTCCAAGTAGGGTGCTTTGCGAAGGTGTTTCCAAAGTGAATTTCCCAGTGGTTAAGAGGAAAAGTGGTATTTATCAGTGGATGAAAGTTGGACTTCAACAGAGCATCTATCAACAGATGAGGATGCATTCATTAGTGATAATGAAGAGACCTGCAGGTCTATAAACTGTGAGTGGATTCCCTTCCAGAGTAGTGAGCCTAGGAAGAGGATGAAGGTTATCCTCTCCACCGGCAGTGAGCCAGAGAGAGAGAGAAATTGGGAGTGACCCTTGGGAAAGCAGTGAGATGAACCTAATCATTGTAAAGGCAGTGGGCCTAGGCATAGAAGTGATCTAGCCCAAACCTTTTAATCCACAGCTAATGAAGTTTAGTGGAATTTGGTACGACCGACAACTTGTCGGCGTATTCTCCTTGGACGTAGCCCTTTTCGGTGAACCAAGTAAAATTGATTTTGTCATGTGCATGCTTTACTTTCTATTTACTTTGCACAATAGGAAAGAGAGAGAAGAGTGTTTTTCTTAAAAGCGAAACAAGATCAGAACATGCATTAATTTTCAATAGTCATACCCTGATTCACCCCCCCCCCCTCTCAGGGTATTAAGCCTTGTGGACCAAACATACTAGTCAAATAATCACATGTAATTTTAATAGTTAATTTCATAATGATGGAGTTTAAAATGCCAGACATCATAACCACATACTCAAAGCCTCATGCCAAGACTACAAATATGACTTTATCAAGGCCTTGTGCCAAAACACTTGTCAGTCTCATGAGACCTACTGATGCATTGAGGAGCTATAGCGGGCTCCACTCGTCACTTACTAAGTCCAATGCATTCCTCATATGAAAAGGTTGAAACATAACATAAACATTTGTATTAAAACTAGCATATGAAATGTTAATACTTTAACCATAAACCATGAATGGTATAAAAATAGCACAACCAGTATCAAACATCTCAGAAAACCTTCAATACAATATGGAAGATAATAAATCCACCTCAAACAAACATAAAATCTATCAAAGGATGTTTTCAAAGATAAAATCAGAACTATTTGAGATAAATATCTCTTTCAATTTTGAAATCATTTAAAATTCATGTAATTATAAAATAAAACATTTATTTTCAAAAATAATCTAATAATATTTTAATTGATTCTTCAAGGGTATTATAATGGTGGAAAATAGAGGCACCCTCCATATAAGTTAAAAAAAATTCTTTTCATAATTTTTCGAAAAGGTCTCAAAGTACCTTGTTTGGAAAGCGATGGAAAGATTCCTTTCAACCCATTTGATAAAAATTAAAATGAGGGTATAAATGACTTTTAACCTTATTCTAATAAATAGTAAAAAAAATTTCAAATAAATTTTTAAGAAACATAGATATGGATGATAAAGAGATCTCAGTAGATACTTACATATAAACAACCTCAGATAATAAAGAGAATGTAAAATTAACCCTTACCTAGTACTTTTCCTTGATCATGGGTACATTAATCTTTTGTATAATAGTTAAATAATTGTTATTAAATTATAAAAGAACCACATACATAAATATTATATCATATATGATCTTCTAATATTGCATTGTTAATAATATTTCAGTAGTAGCATTGTTTCGGGTGTTAACTGATTGGTTTTCCTTTAAATTTTTTATTACGTAAGTCATGTTTGTTATAGATATGGTATATTTTATTCATATAAAGAATTATATTAAGTTTATAAACATTATTTTTAATCATAAAATGAAAATTTTTCTTTAATGACTACGATGGGGAATGAATCTCATCGTGTTCGTGGAGATGGTAATCCGTACGTACGCACGAGCGATGATATCATTCTATTGATGGTGAAATCTTATTTAATTGAATGGTATATCATATATACAGAATAATTAACATGTTATATTTATTATTTACATCAATTATACTCATTATTATACCCATAAAAAAAATATGTTTTGAATAACAAATTACACCACAACGTGGAGACAGTAAGTTGTACGTATGCACGTATGGTGACTTTATCATTAATAGGATGGATAGAATAATGAATATGGTTGTACTATATTTTAAATAACATAGAATTATATAGAATCTACTAGAGTTATTATTTTTTTATGGAAACAACAATGAAAGAAGAAATGTAAGAATAAAAGAACTTTGAAAGAGGTGGTGAAATTATTAGCTCTTCTTCGGGTGCTTCATTTTTATTTAATCAAAAGGGATCTTTATGTTGGATTTATTATCAAATTAAGGCCTCTAGGTTGATGTGAGAATAGTTGTAAATATATTTTATCAAGATTTTTCTGAGCCAAATGGCTATGGAGGTGTGATTTTGGGAGAAGGGTATGTACTATTTTATAAAAGAGGTGAGGGTAACTTTACGAAAAAACTTGAAATAATATTTATTTATAAAATCAAATTCTGTTTATAATGACACCAAATGGTTTTATTTTGAGGATATGGTGGGAACGGGTCACAAACCTCTCATCCAATAGGTTTTCTATAGGTTTTGGTCACCATATTAACGTTGTCATGTAGATTTAACTCTTAGTTTAATTTTTTAACTTTTACAGTGTATTCTTGAATTATTATAATAAACTGTAAATAAAGATACTATAAAAATCCAAGGGAACCCCATGTCTTTCATGATTGATATATCTGTCCTTATATATTTCCTTTGGCTGAAAATTTTATTTTTATTAATATTATATCAATTAATAATATAGTATTTTTTTAGAAACTCATTTTTGTCAATTTTGACACTATTTAGTATTTGGTTATTCTGAATGTCCAAAAAACATTATCACATTGAAAAAAAAATTATTTTATCAACACTAACATGTAATATTAACCTATAAAATTATTTTAATACATAAAAAGTCTTAGTTTACAATTATTTAAATATTTATAATATCCATTAATTTAATCTCTCAATAATACAGTAACGACAACATTTTCATTATGTCATAAATAAATTTAAATATTTAATGTCTAAAAATTATAAATAAAATACCATAATGTAGGAAATATTTTTAGATTTATAATTAATATTTATAGTCTTATTTATCTTATGAATAACTCTATATTAAATTTTTTTTACTTATTCAACATTGAATTTAAAAATTTCAACACTTCTTTCAATAAAATAATATTAAATGCCTTAATCTAATCCAAGTGGACCCAAAGAATCATATTTTATTCCTAAGGTTTATTTTTGTCTAAATAAACTTATCCAATATAATTAGTACATGTGTTAGGGTAACTATAATATCATTTGTACATTTAATCACCCTATTTACTTTTAACCGTGGTAAATAAAATTCAAAAGTTACTATTCACAAAAAATTATTTTCATCCTATTGAACAAAATTTTACATACTGATTTCAACCGAATCACTATGAATTTTTGAAATTCAATTCAAAAAATCTGTAAAATTAGTTTTTATGAAAAAATTTAAATGTGGCTAGATGGTGGGTAAAAGAAGTTAAATAATTCAATAAAATTCTATACATCAATTCTTATTATAAAATGACTCCTATGAATTACATTGAAATAATATAGGTATTATGTATCTATTTTGACAAAAAATAAGTTTAAATAAAATAAATCATTATTTAAATAAAAATTAGGTTTTAAACAATAATAGTGTTATTCACTATTCATCAAAAATTGAATGTTTTCAGAAAAATACAAAAATACCCTATGATAATTTTGATATTCTGAATCCAAAAATGAAGTCCATTTTTAAAAATAAATTTTATAAAATTTCAAAAAGTGGGTATTACTATTCATAACGGCTACTTTGATTGGTCCTGGTGTGCTAGAACTCGAAGTAGCGTACAACGCAAGTTATTGCATTATTAAAATAGAAGCATACCATGGAAGCTTTGAGTGTTACAATAGTATTAAATACTTTTTACATTATTATTTTTGCATCTCGGACATTTGATACAGTGTTATTTTAGTTTTGTAGACTTCCCAGAATCATTCATTTTAGCTCAGTTCACTTATTGTGTTATTAGAGGATGTTTTGAAAAATATTCTTTATGAAATCATATTAACTAGGATTTTTAGTTTTTCTCTCTAAATAACCTTGTAATTATTCTCCTAAAAATAGTGATATTAATTCCTCTTTATGGACATAGGGATTGTTTCTTCTTCTTCAATTTATATTCTTTTCACTTTTACACTTCTTCTATGAATCATATATCATTTGTTTCTCCAGGAATTTCTGCAAAAGATTATTCAGGCGGTAAATTCATCCTTCGGTGGTTAATTGAGGATAAAAATGGTCTTGTTTCTTAATAATAAATATCTTATAGATAGTAATGGTCGTTTGACACTACTTGTGGTTGGTTGAACTATTTCACAACTAGTATTTCTTTTTTTGGCTTACCAACCTACTACATGATCACTTCATATCTTCTTATAGTTGGTATCCTCATGGGTGATTCATCCCCCTTGAGGTACCTCCTTCCTTATTTCAGTTTATTAAATAATAACACATTAAATTCATCATGTGGTTGGTCCAAACGTTTTCCTTTTGGAAGTTAAATAAAGATGGTTGATCCAAAACATTTTCATTTTATTCATAGAAGCCATACATTGTCAGGATACATTCCACACAATCACATCACTTCAAAGATATATGTTCCCTTTTTATTTTTGATTGGGCATATACAATGTTGATTAAATGGTCAAGTAGTCTAATGAGGTATTACATTATATTGATTGAGAGGAAATTTTTATAAAGAAATTGAAAAGAATAGTTTTTTTAAAACCATGGGTTTCCTCCCATGGGGTACAATGATTTAAGTATTCATCCAGATATACCCCTAAATTATTACAATTATCATTCATTTGGTAAGGTTTCTCGATGGTTCTTAGTTCACTAATTTTTTGGAAATTTTTTTTATATGCTCTGAATATTTTCAAAACACATCAATTTAAAACAATTATCCAAAAAATTACTAGGATCTAATAATATGGTTTATATCACATACAATTTTTATAGATTGAATATCATAAAAAAGGAAAATTAAAAATCACAATAGCCTGGAAAAAAACCAAAATGGATAGAAGATGACTCAATATACCCCCCATTCATAAGGCTCCCAATGAATTAATTGAAAAATGATGTTAAGGTTTCTATAATTAATGTATCTTAGCAGACTCCCACCAATATAGATCAAACTAAAATATTATTATATACATTTTAAACATCATGAATGACTTAAAAAGGATATTTTTCCAAAATATGATGATGATCATTTTTCTCATTATCAAACATAGTGGGTGTGAATATCACATGAGATAAGACCTGTGCATTATGAAAAAAACATAATTTTTAACATGTAAAACTCTTGAATGTTCCCTTGCTTTAGAGACTCTCATACACCTATCCATAGATTTAAATATCTCAACAATGTATCATGAAACTTAGAATGATATCTTCAAAAACACGAATCAAGGTTTAATTTTTTGGTATGGGATTCCTAAGAGGCACATGTTTATGGACAACTTCTTGCAACTTGTGTGATAGTTGAAACACCTCATATTTGTACATGTTCCAACATTTAAGATTTCTTATCAAGGAATTTATTATGTCTTATCTCATTCATTCTTTGGATATCTAGTATTTTTGTGTATTTAGATTCCAAAAAATTTTCCCAAACATTTTTATTAGCTTATTGATGAATTACTTCATCATAAGGGTGAGGGAAACCCCTCCTTGAATCAGCTCTAAAAAATTTCTTAACCATGAGATTTCAAGATTTTCATGGATTATTGAATAAGATGGTGAATAGGAAGTGGTATTTTTTATGGTGTTGTATTATTTTTTCAACACCTAAGTGAGTAAGTAATGCATGAAATATATCTTATTTTTTAAAATTTATATACTATTCCTGAGGAACGTATAACAATTTTTGGGGATATTGTATAACTGCTATCTAAATGGAAGGAGTTATTTCATAATAGTTCTTGAGTTCTTACATAGAAATTTCACATCACTTTCATTGTACAATCATTTGTGATATGTGCGTCTTTGTAATGAGCTTATGTGAGTAATGAAGATCAAACACATGATAAATTTTGAGATTCCATGAAATAATAATTTAGGAAATAAGGCATCTTCATGAACCAAATATAATCTAAAAAATGAAAAATTCACATTCCTACAACGATGCATAAATTTATCTGAGAGCATGATATGTATATACCATTCATGATTATGAGAATGAATAATATTGACAGACCTTACATGCATTTTAAAAATGCATGATTACCCCAATTATGATTTAAATATTACAAGAATTTATAAAAATATGTTGAAAATATGATGATGCATGACATACTAGGCTCTAAATCCATATATATCATGATATTGGTTCACTTTTATACCTCCTATCAACAAATAATTATAAATAAGTAGATATTATCATGGAATGTTTTTCCATGAATAAATAATTACATAGTACATTGCACATATTACTATTAATATTAATTTCATACGGTGGATTGTTCAATTATTGATGAGTGAAGGATGTATGTTTTTGATGGATAAATGTTGATTAAATATATGACTAAATAATTGATAGTAATTCTTGAGGTAATAAATAAGACAAGTTTTTGTGTAACCAATTGAATGGAATGGTGAACTATGTTTCTGTATATCATGTAAGGAAAAGAAAATTGAAGAATCAAATATTCAAGGAATGATTTAAGATAATAGAGGCTAGTAAAAAATTATCATGGAAGATAATAAAAAATTTATAGTAGTTGTTTTCAGGATCATCTAATTATCTATAATCATAGAAATTATAAATGATTGGCTCCCACAGTATTCAAAATATCGAATAGTTAGAATAAAATGACTAACAGGAAAAATATTTTTAAAAATATATATATATATATATATATATATAATGATCTGAAAATAAAAACTATATATTTTGAGAAAAAGTGAGATTTCTAAATTGGGTGAAAAAGAAGATACAATAATAAGTTATAAGAGGTTCTTTCTCATTGTCCCTGAATGAAATTTTTTAAAAATAATATAAATACTAAATTTCAAGTGTAAAAAATCCAATAATTCCATTTATGATGTGTTGAAACTTATTATTCTAGGCCTATATCATTGTTCCAAAAAATTAATTTTCATATCACCTATGAGAGAACCTCATGAACTGTAATAATGAAAATAATGAAATAGTAGTGATGTATATACACTGATTTTTTTTAATTCGATAGTGTTATTTTACAATAGGCTATGTGATATTGCATCATTTCTAGATCATTCCACAATCTAGTAACACAGACTATATAGTGAACCTTGTAAATTTTTGTATTTCTTTGGGTGTGCATGTGTTTTTTGTATTTATGTAAAGTAATTTGTATCTATTCTAAGGATAATGGTTTTAAAAAGATAAAATGATAAAAATATTGGTCCATGAATTCACCCCCAAACTCTCAATGTTTACCCAGATCTTGACTGGATCCTAGAATTATTATCAGATTATTTTCCTTTATTAATTATTAGTTCTATGATATTGGAAGAAGAATATTACTAGAATCACTATTCAGAACTCCATAATTGTAAGGGGGTTCCGAATTTTAAGGGAATAATCTATCTTATCTAGAAGTACATAATGCAACAATATCTTTATATATATTGCATATAATGTTATGGATGTTGTTATAGAAGTTTTAACTATTCTATGTGAGAGTTCTCACATAATAGATACTTATAAGAATACTCGATATAATGATGTAATGGCCAATAATTTTATGATTTCCTCCCTTTGAGAAACCGAATTTCCAAGGGTTAAAGTATTAGGAATGGTTAAAGCCATCTTGGACTAGTTGAAAATTAATTATGATAGGAACATAAAGGTGAATAATTACATGTTATAGATTTTTAGATTGATGAATAAAGAAATAAAAAAATGAGATAAGGGGTCAATTGTTGAGTTCATTAAAAGGATTAAGGAAATTTTTAGTTCCATAAGAATCTTTTTTGATAAATTTGAATATTTTAATACTCTTGAAATGATTATAAGAATTCATCCTAATAAATTTGATTTTATTGTATCATCATCATCATAAAATTTATGTACTCAAAAAATATCATTAAACTATTTTAATAGTGTTCTCACCACATTGAAAATTAATATAAATAATGTTATCACTAAAAATGAAAAGGATAACTGAGAAATTTCTATCAAATACACTAAGTATGAAAGTGAAATAAGGTAATTATGGAAAAATATGTTTCTAATTAGAATTTAAATTATTATTTCATTAAAAACATAATTAAATTTATGTATTTATTTTACAAAAATGTGAAAAGGGGTACATGGAAGTATAAAGTCATATTTCCTTTTATGTTGTTTCACTGCAGATCCATTGGATTTTTTTGTAAATTTTCCACGAATAATGGAACATGAAGATAGTGATTAAGAATATGGAAGTCCAATAAGGAAAATAAAGATAAAATAATATATATCATAGAACAATTAAAAAGGAATGAATATGATTTTATAACAAAATTAAAAATATTATCTTTTTTTAATATATAAGGAAAAGAAGAGAGTGAAAAAAATTTGGGACCTAAAGTACAAGTGATAAAGGTATGAAGAAGTTACATATTAAAAATGGAATAATAAGTGTTCTAGTAGTGATAAAATAATTAAATTCAAATAATATTAAGAGTAAAATCTATTAAAGTTCATTCTAAAAACATAATTAAAGTAATGTCTCTGAAAAATTGATAATCTAGAAAAAGAAAACAAGAAGTTAAGGAAGAAAAATCAAACAATTAATAATATAAAAACTATTTATGAATAGGATGA
The DNA here is from genome assembly GCA_963277665.1 of Viscum album. Classification (NCBI taxonomy): domain Eukaryota; kingdom Viridiplantae; phylum Streptophyta; class Magnoliopsida; order Santalales; family Viscaceae; genus Viscum; species Viscum album. The sequence goes on along the minus strand of OY728141.1, from coordinate 1,045,881,404 downwards.
ATAAATATTTTTAAGAAATAAAATATGCATAATTTACATCATTATTTGAAAATAATAAACATCATTATAAATGAAAAGATAACGAAAATGGAAAAATAATTTGACTTTTCACATCAAAAACTGGTTGAAGAATAACAAGTAAAACCTTAGATCTAAAACTCTATTTCGGATGATTCTGAAATATATAAGGAGTTTTAATCTAAAATAATCATCAAATATTTGTATGAAACAATAATAAAAAGATTGTATATATTGGTAATGTATTTGAGAATATGATTGAAATGACCCGACCCACCGTGGCCCACCTATTCAGCTGAACGCCAAGACATAATAACCCTAATATCACCTCAACATTATTGTTTTTAGAACCAAGTTCATAAAGGAAAAAATAATATTGGGGGGCTTTTCCTAATGTACTTGTTTTCAAGAACCTAACCATATCAATACAGAAGTGACTAAGAATAAGAAAATATTGTAAAATATAATGTAATAACCTTGAATGATACAACCTCATGGGAATAAAAAAATTACAAAAACATAATCTAAAATAAAAATTATACAATTACATTCCCAATATAAAAAGACTTCCCAATTTTAAAATAAATTATATATTAAATGTTTAGAGATCTCAACTCCCGATCTCCATGAACCAGACAACATATGTGGCCAAATGCACACAGATATCCCTACATTCCTTCAAAATCACCACTAACTTGTTAGTCATCTTCATAAGACATGAAACATGTAGTAAAAACCTATAAAAGTGTGAGTATATACATACCCAACAGGATTCCCCAAAAACATGAGGTGTATAAATAATATACACACTAGAATTATATATCTCAACCCAAAGAGAGAGGGGGAAACCCAAATATATATATATATACACTCATATAAGAAGCCCATATGAGAGAAAAAGTGGATCTTTAGCTCATAGTCATGCGCAAGACCATAAATCTTCCCTCATTTCTAAGATTCCATCACTATTTCCTATAATATGATGTTTCTATCAAAAGAAGTAATCATGTGGGTCCACACCTAACTATAGTGTTGCACAGTCAAGGGGACATAATTAATTGGAAGAGGACCCATTTCCTAGATCATCAGGAGAGTTTTAATAAGTAGATATATGACTCATGTCATGTCCATGATGGGGGTTCTACTCAGTAGATAGAGTATGAACTCCCTGGTATAATATGAGGGTTCCACTCAATTGTTAGAGGGCCCATACCCTAATATAATTGGGTGAATCCACTTAATATATTCATAGAAGAAGAAAACCCTAGTCCATCAGGGGGTTTCACTATATAGTATTGGGACTCATTACATAACATTAAAGGAGGGTTCTACTCAATAGATGTATAATATAACCATTCCCTAGTCCATCAAGGTGGGTTACACTCTACAGGAAGAGGAACCATTCATTAATAGTAGGAGGGTTCCACTTACTGGATTGATATAACACCCATGCCCTAGTATGCTAGGGGGTTCCACTATATTTGTAGAGGGCCCATTCCCTATCATTGTAGGGGGGGTCCACTCTATATATGGATAGAAAATAAAAAACTGAGCACATTCTGTTTTTTTTCATCATTAGGTAGGGGACCCATGCCTTGGAATAATAAGAGGGTTCCACTCTGTAGATGGATAGAGGTATCACACCATATTCATTCAATGGTGATCCACTCTGTTGGTAGAAAACCCATTCTGTTACATTGTATAAGGGTTTCACTATTTAGGTTGAGGACCCACACCTAATTCAATCAGGGGTACCACTCTTTAATGATCCTATCTGATCACTATCATCACTGAGAATCACATAAAGAAGTGTCACACTTGGAACATGAAGTGTTGTATATAAAAATACACTATATAGATCACCATCTAATTATATGTGAAAAAAATGGATGATATTCTCCTCTCTGGTCGAAATCTGAGTCCAAACTAAGGAGATAGAAGAGGACGTAGTTTCCTCAAAAAGGAAGTACATGATAGGTATGGGGTCCACATATAGTATGGACATGCTCCCTTCATGAACATGTCCTATAAATACATATCTAAAAAGTCATGTGGTGCTAAAAAATGTGTAAGGTTACTGCACGGTGTGTCTTGGACACCAAGAACTTTCACTAGCTCTCTGAGTAGTGTATGTCATCAAATGATCGTATAACTAGTTGTACACTAAGACAAATTCTGTGCCTAGTTGTGTCAATGTATGTATACACATGGATTACACTTCTTGACCCTATAACTATGTCACCTAGTATATAGGGGTCCCACACATCCTGTGTTATTTAACTCACCCATGAACCCTATCTGTCATGGCTTGCATACTACATGCCTTGTGTTCACCCTAGTACATGTCATCTCATCGGGATATTCACATAATGACCATTTTCATTTATATGTTCTCTTCACACCTATTCTTACACCATTTTCCCCATGAGTCACATAATAATTCCTTTATCTAGATTTATCCATTCCCAATCCATCACTGGACATTGATTTTCAAGCTCTGGTGGCAAGAAATTGGTATTCCAAACAACTGTATGAGGTCCAAGTGTCTCCCACACCCCGCTTATCATCTAATAAAAAATCCGGAATCTAAAATCCATTAGAATCATCCCATCCTGAAATGAATTTTTTTTCTCGCAAATCATCAATTTTTTCATTACATTTGAATCTTCTAGGAATTTAGTTTTTCAATGATGAAAAATCCTTCCTAGAAAAGTCGAACCATGGCCCCATAGGCTAACAACAATGAACGAAAAGAAATAAGTATGGAAATAAAAAAGGTGAAAAAATCATTGTTCAAAATTATTGTTCAAAAAATATAGATTGGTTTTAGACAGGGTGAGATAAATGGTAGAATGATATTAATTAAGGGAATACATAATTTATATTCGATGTGTTGGCTCATGCAAAGAATTTATTTAATCACAGATCACGAATAAAGCATTGATCATGATCAATCATTTATTAATTTGAAAATATTCAAAAAAATAATATTTATTAATATTTATTTTATTATTAGATGGTGAGTAATGTATATTCTATGGATGGAGAAGTTCCATTTCACACGTTTCACCTTGATTCACCTTGATTTGTTTGTTGGTCATCGTCTAATCTCAATCTGGCGATGAAAAATGGTGGATTCCTTCCAAAAATATTCTATGGTTATGAATCTAACCATGATTAAATAGTATAATATAATATTTATATAGTAGTTTTTTAGGTTATTTTAATTTGAAAAAATAAATTAATCAATAATTTTAATTTGAAGGCACCATAAAACAACAGCCTTTACTGGACATACTCCGCTGACAACATTAGGTCATTCCTAGGCTAAAATCAATGTTTTCAATTCAAATATGGTATTATATTTTTGAATTGAGATTCCTATTAGGATATATTCCATTATTTAGGAAAAAATAAGAATGTTTTATACAAAATATTTTGAATATTTTTATAAAATTACTGGGCCTTAGAATCATGCATTGTCTCAATGCCTAGCTCTGAAATTATTCCATGATAAATTTCAATGTATTATAAAGAAAAAAAATTCTTACACCATTATTCAATCCTTCAATATTTTCATTGATGAATATAAAAACCTTATAAAATGGTGTAGATACTATCTTGCATCGGGCTCTTCCAATCCTAGATGCTCTCTTACATTCCCCCAAGGAAACACAATGCACAGACCAAGGTAATAGTCTATCCACAAAAGATACTCTCCTACAGATATTCAATCACTATTGAGCTCTCTATGAATGTTTCTCCCTCATTTATGTACATATTACCTCGTTCAATAACATGTGTTGGATCATGAAGGTGTCTCTTTATCGGTGACACATGGAAGACATCATGCACCCACTCAAACTGTTGGGGAAAGGTGAGGTGGTATGAAACCCCTCCAACCAATATAATGATCTATAATAGTCTAATTAACCTTGGGTGTAGCTTCCCTCCCAAGGAAAATATCCCCTATCTGATTCATGGGAAGGATCTTAAGAAAATATGGTCTCCCTTATGAAACTCCAAGGGTCTACAACGTCTATTAGCATAAAAGTTTGTTGAGATCTAGGTTGTACTCATCTACTTGTGGATCACCTAAACCATTTTAATCATCACCTGCACCATCTTTAATCGAAAAACTGATTATTCACCATTCTTAGCCTAGCATAAGGGTGACCTAAAGTGTCTCCAATATATGAATTAAAAAGGTTTCATTCTAATAGTATAATTATTTATATTGTTATAAGAAAACTATACCCAAAGTAAGTAATCCTCCCAACTCCATCAAATTTATGACATGAAAACCCTCTGTATATCCTCCATCACCTAGATTGTGCACTCAATTTGGACATATGTATTGGGTTTTGACGTTTTTCTCATTCTTGAATCAGTCCGGAAATCTTATTACAAGCCTTTAAAAAACTATGATATAAACCCCACATCATAGTTATATATAATCGTTGAGGTAACCCCATTAAGGCTACTAATGTATCACATGTTCAAATGGCCCAAATTCTCCACTATAATCTACTCCCTTATAGAAAGTAAGTGTGCTACCTTGGTAATCTAGACAACTATCACCCATATATAATCATTACATCATGTTGTACACAGAATCCCTGTCATTATTTTCAATGACATTTCATCTCAATTCCACTCTGAAATATCAAGAGACTATAACAAGACTTCCATAACCTGGTTCTCCTATTTCACCTACTAAAATTTGAGTCACATTGATATGAAATTAGCTACACTCTACCTCATTCCATCCCACCAAAAAATGGATGATGGTCTCTCTACAACGTTCCTATATAGGGATAATTTGAAAAAAAAGATATTTATGAAACTCCCTCATCACATCCCATTACATCGAGACTAGTACAATATTAAATCCCTGAAATAGGATAACATGATTCCCACCTTCCAAAAATCAAACTAGTGAATCTCTTATGGTTATCTGGTCATGTATGGCATCACAATTGATGTATCTCAGTTTCACCTTCCTTGCATGCAATATAATTGGAGGGGTATTAACCATTGAATAAACAAAAGACTCTCCCTCTTCCTATACTAGGATAGTTTATAGTAAAAACAACTGATCAGATGCCTCCTAAACTAAGTGATCTTGGGACTTCCAGCTAAGGGAATCATCCACCACTATTTCCTTCCCTTGAGTATGGACTATCTAAAATTTATATACCTAATGGAACTCCAACTACACTTTAGTTTTAGGTTTAGGTCTCCCTCCATGATGACATTCATGACACTCTAATTGTCTATGTATACAACCAAGATCTCTTTTAAAACATTGTACCTCTACGTCCATAAAGCGAATACTACCACTAAAAAATCATGGCCATGAGTTAGATAGTTTGGTTCATGGGGTCTCAACTACCTCAACCCATATGGGATCACTTCTTTTCTGTATATCAATATTCATTTGAACCCATCTCAAGTGGAATTTGAATATACAATTCACTCCACACCCTCCTACAATAGTCTCAAAACATGATTTATTTTCTTCCATAGACATAAATCTTCAAAGGATATCTAAAAGTCCTCAGTCTAGGTTAACAACTTCCCTTTCCACATTAGGGCAGTCAAAGGGGCTTTAATTCTTTACAATCCTTCAAAAAAACTCTTATAGTACCCCGCAAAGCTAAGAAAACTCCATTCCTCTAACACACACTAGTTTGGATCCCAAAAAAATACATCAATAATTTTTTGGTCAATATATAATCACTATATAGAAATGACATACCCCAAAAAGTAAACCTTAGGGATCTCTAAGTGACACATCAAGAGATTAATAAAAATATGGTCCTCATGATGCAAGTCCAGGACCAACCTCAATTATTATACATGCTCCTCTTATGACTTAGTGTATATGAGAAAGTGTTTAATGAAGAAATGAATAAATTAATCCATGTATAGTTGGAATATCTGGTTTTTCAAATCCAATAACACAACGGTGGTATTAATCATGATAAAAGTAATCACCATGAACTCATAGTGTCTTTAGATATATAATAACGCCAACATTTGAATATGGGCGTTCAGAACACTCAATTGGTTGTAGAAAGACTTGATATCGATCATTGAGAACCATACCATTCTCATGACTAGTACAAGAGGTCATCAAACCTTGGTAAGGGGTAATTTTTCGTTAAAATTGTCGGATTTGGGCGATGGTAATTAGAAAAATGTTGGAAACTCCCATCCTCATTTTTCACAGACAACACTGAAGTCGCCTAGGGGGATACAATGAGTCTGTTGGAACCCTACTTTCAGAGGTCCTCCAACAACACACTCATCTCTTCAATATCAATTGGGGACATTTGATATAATGTAGAATCTATCAGTCTAGTCCAAAGGTGCAGTTCAATGAAAAAATCTATCTCCCACATTAGAGGTAGTCCCAAAACATCTTTTGGGAAGATGTCCATATAATCTTCCATGACATAAGGATTCTATAATCCTGAAGAGCCCGTTTCACCCAGGGATAAAATCATAAACATAAGGGTAATGGGTTGCAACTTCCTACACATAAAACCAAATTTATCTATCATGTGATATATGACACCCACACCGGATAATATCTACTTATATATATGATGGAATCTGACACATGTTTAGTTTCATTCAATCATGAAATGGATAATTTACAATAATTTGATAAAAATATGACACCACAATTTCCCATCATGTGGACCAAGAGGTACCATGAGAAACCCTCCCTATCAAGATATGTCATAAAAAGTCAATAGATGAAATATATCGAAGAAGCATTCCTTGTAGTAATGTCAATGAAATTTTTTGGACCAAAGTATCAATTAGGAGCTCTATCTCTCACACTAGTAGTAAAGAGAAGTTGTAATAACTCTCACTTGTGTCTAATAGAAATTAATTAAAAGTATAAGAATCACATATCACACCTCTAATCATCTCATGAGTTTATGAATCATTTTCCACCACAAAATGAAATTGTCAATGGCCCCAACATCCAACTCTATACTCATGACGTGGGATTCTTGGTGGTGGTTGTGGATGTTCTCATCCTGTCATCCACTAGTAGAATATTCTCCTCATAGATCTCTACTTTCTTGTCTTCTAGATATAACTCCATATATAATTCCCTAGCCATGCCTAGAAGAATCATGATCATTGTGTTGTCTCTATCTTGGATGTCTTTCCACTATCTGTTTTCCCTCATTTTCACTCCATGTTAGGAAATCATGTGACACGTGACCGCAACCATCAGATTCATAACATTTCCTCTATATAGGATACCTTATCCCTCTTTTCGGCCCCTATGAGCCATTACTGTGTTCCGACTTTTTTTCTAATCAGATCCACTATGTTATGATCAAATTGACTAGTGTCTTCTAGTTACTACAGACGACTCATCCATGTGATTCCCACTACTCGCTTCATCTTCCTGGAATCCCTTATATAGGAATATCTTTATCAAAACATCCCTATTTTAACACTCAATAGTATGTTGGAATTATTAGAGGTACCACACTAGAATATATTTCTACATGGATACCTATAAGAACCAGGATCTTCTTTTCAGGTATGTTTTTCCTTTTTCTAGAGTTTTTGTGAAAAGAGGAGTATTTGGAAATTTTTTAAGTACACGTCATGTACTTTATGAGTACATGCTGTGTACTTCATTTCCACAAGAGACCATGGGTTGGCCGTTCCATAGCCACACACATGACCATGTAGGGGTGACATGGAGGCTGCCTAAAGCGGAATACAGAAAAGGCGTGTACACATCGTGTACTCCAAAATTAGACAATGTGTACTTTATTTTTTTGATTAAACGCACTGAGGTCATGTCCAATTGCTAGAAATGTCTCTTTTTAGGTCTCGTTCAGCCGAGATCACCCAAATGGCTGTAGATCTTCGATGAACCCCCCGAGTGATCATCCTTCCTCCGAATTGAACTCTGTCGATTGTGTTGGAACTGCATCGGTGGGTTCCCTATTCAGCTGGAACCCCGTTTCATGATTCCTTCTGTTTTCCAAGTTATCAGTGGTTGAAAGTTTTAGATGTTTTTGTACATCTACAATATTCCAAAGCAATTCAAGACCCATGGTTCAATTATATCTATCTCCTAACATCAAGGTAGGTGGTTTGTGCCTTTTTGTAGAAATTCTTTGAGTATTTTGTGAAAATTCCACCAATACCCTTGAACTAGGTATTGTGTATTTACCGTTTTATCCCATTTGATTTCATTATTTTCTTGTATACTATAGTAGAGGATTCTAATTGTGTTCTGGGATAATTTTATGGCTTTAGAAGTGTTTCCATGCATATTTGGCATCTTTATGACAGTTTGGTCTAGTTTTTCCTGTTAGGATTTTTCCAATTTCCATGCCTAGTATGTGTTGGATGGTGTGTTCCATTTCTGGCATGATGTTATGTTGTATACTTCTAGCCATGTATTTCTTGAGGTTCACTTTGGCTATTACGTGATGTGATACTTGCAGACTTCAAACAGGGTTGTGAGAACCTAGTGTAGTAGACCAACGAAAGAAAGGATGTAAGGGCTTCTCCACAATGTCTTTATAATACGATGCAAGACCACTGGGGGAATTGACTTTGAGTTCTTCCATAGAGTGTTTGTAGTTCCTCGACACGGGGTACCAGGGGAATGAGACATTGAGTGCTTCCCCAGATCACCTTTAGTACGATACGAGACTATAGGGGGAATTGATGGTGAGTGCTTCTCCAGAGAGTCTATTTCTTTAGCTGAACCAGAGAGGTGAGACTCTGTGTGCCTCCCAGAGGTTTTCTAGTACATGTTGGTTGAACCAAAGGGGTAGGCTATGAGAACTACCCAGAGGGTTATATATTTGTCCTACTTGCTTGAGTGTCCAATTACTTGTTTGTAAATTATATTGTAGAAACTGAGGATTGTTTGTTGCTGAGTACTTTACTATTTACTGCTTTCTGTAATTTCACTAGCTAAATATTCACTGACTGTTAGGCACAGAACTTCGGGTGGTTTTCTACTAGGATTTTGTCTCACACCCTATTTGGGTCATGCTTTTGGGCCCAAACAGATTATATTGTTGCATGTATAGATAATGGAATGTTCCCTTCGACTTCAGGTTCTTGATTGTTGTGGAGATGGAGAGAATGGGACCAAGCTATGGCTTGTGATGCTGAGGAGTTTATCTTATTTCTTTTTCACTTTGGTTTATCACTGTTGTATTCCATCATTGTGACTTGTTTGGCTATTTTCCATGACATATATGTACCAGGCATCATTTATATGTATATCTTTTCCAATTGTTTCCCTTATTAGTCTTTTGGTGTTACTGTTGTTTGGTATTTACTGCTACCTCTATTGTATGTATTTGTGTACTTCCATTGTGTACTCTTCCAATGAGGGCATAGTTTCCCCACTATCACACACAAGGCCCTTGTTGCTAATCGTCATCCTCTGGCATTCGGGGAAAAGCACTTGAGGCCATGTGACCTACCGGGTACGGGGCACCTTTGGGTGGATACTGGAACCGGGATGTTACACTGTGGTATAACAGCATTTCTTTTCACTTGATTAAATGTTTGGAGCCTTTATCCATGGATATTACGGAATAGGTACTTTGTAATAAGTTATGCCCAAGAGTAGTTAACCCATGTACAGGGAAAATCCAATCTACCTCATTTATTTGCAATTTTTTTGTTTTTTCAATTATAACAGTTGATTTTATTTCACCTTGAGTGATTCACATGTCGTGTGTTGTTACCGTTGATGTTATTGAGGTTTTGAATCTATCGCTGCCCAATGAGATGAGGGTATTCCATCTCATGCATTATATATGAACTTGCTTGAAATCCTATGTCATTCATTCTTGCCATGTTATCTAGGATGCATTAGCGATTTCATGTTGTTTTGATAGATGTTGTGTTGAATATGCATGATTTTGTGGTAGATGCCTTGATAAAAATATATGCTTTTTGTTAGAGCGATGATTGTGTATGGTTTTACCTGAATGAATGCCAAATTTTGGTTCTTGAGGTGTTATGGGCCCTCATGAACCGGAATATGGTGGATCATTGACTTATTTACTTTGTTTGTAACTTGATAAAGATGCCAAACTTTGATTTGAGGGGAGTATGGACCTTCATGGATTGGAATTTGGAACATTCAGTGTTTTTTAGTATTTTATAGGCTCCGGAGTAGTTTCTGAGGATTACTGTCTGGAAAAACCCAGAAGACATGCCGTGTATTTTTGACTACACACCATGTGTTCTTCTATTTGGGAAGAAAAAATTTTTCTTAAGTACACGTTGTGTACATCATGTACACGCCGTGTATTCTCTAACCATGTCATTGGCTGTGTGGGGAGAGACACGAGATAGGGAAAATCTCATGGGAACCCGCCGTGTACCGATTGTGCATGCCATGTAGGGTAATCCTAGGAGTCTGGCCGTGTGGTAAACAACACAGTCGGTCGAGTCTCTTCTTCTACACATAGTGTCCATCTTGAACACGCAGTGTAGTCTAACCTAGGTACCCATCCGTGTCACGAACAAAATGGGTCGGTGTCATCCTTTCTCATACATTTCATGTCTGCCTGGAACACGATGTGTAGTGTCAGTCGTGTAGCCGAACTTGTATCTAACCACACGGTCTGTTGGGACTTCTTAGTACACACCGTGTCCTTCTGGAACACATCGTGTAGTGTGACCTAGGTACCCAGGCCATGTCACTAACAACACAGGTCAGGTGAAGCTTGTTGAGAACACACCATGTCTAACTTGAACATGCCATGTAGTTTTATCTTAGGAGAGTCGTGTGGCTTAACCATTTATAATCAATCAGGCAGGGGAAGATGATTCAGGTCCACACCATGGGTTACAAGAACACGTTTTGTGTTTGGGGTGTTAAACGACCAGTTTTTGGACAATTACTCGCCCATGTAAATGACTTGAGGGAACACATTGTCTAGTCTTTATACACGCCGTGTAGTCATGTTTTGAAAATTTGAATTTTTTCTGCCCCTATTCCCTTTATATGATCCTAGTTTTCAGTCCATGATAATGTTGATCTAAGGTGTTCATTTGACATTGCAGATTCATTTCACTGAGATGTCCTCTGGTTGCACGCCAGTTGCAAGGTGGTGATCAGACACCGGATATAGCTGATCAGGGGCTTCCTGCAGATCCTGCTGTTGTGCCAGCCTTGTCACCAACAGTGATACCGGTTATAGGCACTGATTCACAGTTTAGAGATGGATTTATGAGGATGATGTAGACCTTCCAGGGAGCACCATCTCATGCCTCAACTATGGCATACTTGATGAGGGTTTTCAAGCAGCAACATCCTACCACCTTCTCAGGGGAAGGAGGACCTCAGGTTGCAGAATCATGGCTAGAAGACCTGATAACAATCATTGATCATCTGGAGATGCCTCCAGAAAGGAGGGTCAGTCTTGCTACCTACATGCTATGAGAATCTTCCAAGAGAAGGTAGGACATGATCTCACATGCGGTTCATCAGCAGGTTATGGCATGGGAGGAGTATTGTCACGTCTTTTACAACTACTTCTATCTGAAGACCCTGAGGGCTGACTGAGCCCATGAGTTCATGAGCCCAGAGAAGGGTACTCTATTTGTCATGGAGCATTCCTCTATTTTCACCGAGCTTAAGTATTTCAAACCCCTCCAGGGCGGAGATGGATTGTTCTTGGCAAAGAAGTTTAAGGATGGTCTCAAACGAGAGATCTATTCAAATTTTAATATCTTCAGGATGACTTCCATTGCATTCATCGTCAACCAAGAACTATTTAAGAAGCGCAATCTAAGAGATTTAAGAGATGAGAGCCAGGGCGGTTCCACTTACCGAGTTAGTGCTTCACCAGGTGACAGTAGGAAGCACCGTAGGGAGTCTATGCACGGTTATCCGAGGCAGCGAGACACATCTTCAGGTAGCCAGGTGTTGTGGTACCAGTGTGGAAGGGTTGGGCATACGAGGCCGAAGAGCTAGAGAGACTCAGTGGAGTTCCAATATTGTGGTAAGATGGGTCACCTTTAGTGTTTCTATAAGGTTATCTCAGCAGTAGCTGGTGACAGGGGTTCTTCCATGATTCCTTGTTCAGGAGAAGCGCCACCAGTTTCACACCAGTCTGGGAACATGACTTCTTCCAGCCATTCAAGCCAAGGTGGAGGTCAAGGTTGTGGTGTTCAGTCACTAGTCATTCAGTGAAAGTATGGTGGATCAGCTCAGAGTGGTCAGGCAGGGTTAAAGGTTCGTGGTACAGGTGAGGCTTTTGCGTGGAGCAGACCCAACAAGAGCAGGATCCCAGACCCTCTATAGTTTGAAGTACAATCTTAGTAGCCTCTGTATTATCTTCTGATATTTTCTATAAAGGGGATTCCCATAGCTCTATCTCTATTTCTTTGGTGGAGAGCCTTGGGCACTGCATCTTTTCCTCTACCAATACTTTGACTATAGACACACCATTGGGGACTAGGATGGCTAGCGCATGTCAGTGCAAGGAGTGCCCTCTAGAGTTGGCTGGATATCACTTTATTTGGGATCTCTATGTCCTAGAGATTGCATGCTATTATTTTGTTCTTAGAAGGTACTAGCTCATTCCCTTCTAGGTATTCATTAAATCTTATTGCCTCAGGGTGAGTTTCATATCACTAGAGGGTGGATCTTTTCTTCATCAAGGCGAGTGGGATGTCCAGGCGAGTAGAGTAGCACCCGAGCCACATGGGCTGGGTGGAGTTACATCTCAGATTTCCAGTCTGTATCTGGATGACCGGGGGACTTCGTAGATAGACTTTCCTCCAGTGGTGGATCGTTTCAGGTATGTCTTTCCAGAGGACTTTTTAGGTTTTCCTCCGAAGCTTGAGGTAGACTTTTCTATTGAGCTCATTCCAGGAGCTACACCAGTGTCCAATCCTCCTTATCGGATGGCTACACCTGAGTTTCAGGATATCAAGAAGTAGTTGGAGGAGTTGCAGGAAAAGGGTTTCATCCAACCCAGTACTTCTCCTTGGGGTTCTCCTGTCCTATTTCCAAAGAAGGAAGACGGCACCCTTATGCTTTGTGTGGATTATCGCAAGGTGAACTAGTTGACGGTCAAGAACTGATATCCCTTGCCTATGATTGATGACCTTTTTGATAAGCTTCAAGGATCCTAGGTGTTCTCGAAGATTGAATTGAGGTCCGGTTACCATCAATTGCTTGTTAGACCATCTGATATACCTCTCACAGCCTTACGGAGCATGTATGGTCTATATTAGTATATTGTTATGTCGTTCGACCTCACTAATGTGCTGGGATTTTTCATGGGACTGATGAACCGAGTGTTCCAACCATTCTTGGATTCGTTTTTGGTGGTCTTCGTGGACAATATCTTAGTGTACTCTCACACTCGACCCGACCATGCTACCCATCTTGAGATCATTCTGAGTACACTGAGAGAGCATCAGTTATATGCTAAGCTCTCAAAATGCCACTTTTGGATGGATCATATTCACTTCTTGGGTCACGTTATCTCAGAGATATGAGTATCAGTAGACCTAGAGAATGTGAGAGCAGTAGTTTCCTGGGAGAAACCAAAGAACATCTTAAAGTTACGGAGTTTTCTAGTGCTGGATGGATACTACAGTCACTTCATACAGGACTTTTCACACTTGGCAGCACCACTGACATGTCTGACTAAGATGGGTGTGAAGTTATTGTGGTCAGATTCTTGTGAGTCTGCCTTTAAAGAGTTGCAGGGGAGGTTGATGTCAGCACTGATACTAATCTTCCCAGATTCAGAAAAGAGCTATACTGGTTACTACGATGCGTCAGGTATTTGGTAGGGATCTGTGCTGATGCAGGGAGATGGATTCATTGAGTAAGGTTCTCGATAGTTGAGGCCACATGATAGGAATTACCCAAGGCATGATCTAGAGTTGGCAGTTGTTGTTCATGCATTATGCTGTTGGAGACATTATCTTCTGGGAGATCATTTTGTGCTTTTCACTGAGCAAAAAAGTCTTATGTACGTCTTCACTCAGTGTGATCTGAATTTGAGACAGTGCATGTGGGTCGATTATCATCAGTCCTTTCACTTTGAGCTTGCCTACATGTCTGGAAAAGGAAATGTTGTGGCTCACACGTTGAGCCAGAGGACTTAGATTCAGGATGTTCAAGAGGCCAGCAGTGAGTGGAAGCTTATGGCTCCATTCTCGGAGATGCATTTGGAGGTGCACGACCGATAGAGGCAGACATTTCTATCTTCTTTAGCTATTACCTCTACTCTTCTCGATCGGGTACAGATGAGGCAGCTATCAGACTCCGAAGGCCTAGTCCAACGGGAAAGCGTATATGAAGAGGACCCTATTCCTGGGTAGACCATAGGCGAGGATGAGATCCAACGATTCTAGGGATGCATATGGCTACCAGCAGACATATGCGAGGAGCTGAATTGGGGTTTTGATTCCCCAGTTTGGGCAGCTCATCCTGGTGTCACCAGGATGTATCGTGATATTCAACACCAGTATTTGTGGCCAGGTATGAAGAGAGATACTGCTGGTTTTTTGTTGAGATATTCTACTTGTCAGCAGGTGAAGGCGAAGCATCAGTGACCAGTAGGTCTTTTACAGCAGTAACCCATTCCTAAGTGGAAGTGGAATTAAGTCGCGATAGAATTCGTGATTGGGTTTCCAAGATCACCTTGTGGGAATGATGTTGTGTGGGCCGCAATTGACAGACATAAAAAAGATTATCACTTATTTCCGATCAAGGATACCTTCAGCGTTGATGAGCTGGGGCGATTTTACATCTGAGAGAATGTACATGTACATGGAGTTCCACACTCCATTGTTTCAGATAGGGATGTGAGTTTTACTTCTCAGGTCTGAAAGGGGATTTAGAAGGATTTGGGTACACAGGTACTTCTTAGTAGAGCATTCCATCTCCAGATAGATGGTCAGTCTGAGCGTATGATTTAGGTGCTTGAGGATATGCTCCGAGCATGCATTCTGAGCTTTGGAGATTCTTGGGAGAATCATATAACTCTTGTGGAGTTTTCCAAAAATAATATTTTTCAAGCAACAATTCAGATGACACAGTATGAGACTTTGTATGGTAGAAATTCCTATCAACTTTATTCTGGTTGGAGGCAGGAGAGGCAGCTTTGTTGGGACCTCGTCTTGTTCAGGAGACCTCAAAGTAGATTTAGTTGATTCAGAAAAGGATGGCTACTACACAGTCTCGATAGAAGTCTTATGTTGATCAGCAGAGACGACCTCTGGAGTTCGAGGTCTGGGATCTGGTTTTCCTGCCTGTCACACTGATGCTGGGGCATAAGAGGATTAGGAGGCATGGAAATCTTTCACAGAGGTACGTCGGGCCGTTTGAGTTGTTGGAGAAAGTTTTTCTGATTTCCTATCAGTTGCAGTTACCTCAAAGGTACCAGTCTATACATGAATTCTTCCATGTTTCATAACTCCGACGTTACTTTTCAGACCCGTCTCATTTGTTTCAACCTAAGGAGGTAAAGCTTGAAGCAGATGCATCATTTGAGGAGCATCCTATCCAGATTTTCGATCGTAGTATGAAGGTTTTCCGTGGTTGGTCTATTCCTCTGGTACGGGTGCTTTGGCAGCATGGGTGAGTATAGGAAGACACTGGGGAGAGAGAGGCCTATGTACGATCGCAGTGGCCAAAGCGGTTTGGGGTTTCTTTTTCTAGGCTGTGCTAGGGAAAATCGGGGATGAATTTCTGTAATGGGGGATGTTTGTAAGAACAATGATCTTCTTTTAAGGTATTTCTCTCCATTTTCGGGTGTTTTTGAGAAAAGAGGAGTTTCTGGAAATTTTTGAAGTACACACAATGTACATTATGATTTCAGGCCATGTACGTTGTTGCTACAGGAGACTGTTTGCTGGTTGTGTCATGGCCACACACACAGCCATGTAGGGGTGACATGGAGGCTGCCTAAAGTGGAGTACATAAAAGGTGGGTACATGGCGTGTACTCCAAAAGTACATGTCATGTACTTTATTTTTTTCATTAAACTCACCGAGGTCATGTCTAATTGCCATAAACGTCTCCTTTTAGGTCTCATTTGGCCAAGATCTCTCGAATGGCTGTGCATCTCCGACGAACCCCCAAGCAATCGTTCGTTCTCCGAATCGAACTCCGTCAATTTTGTTGGAACTGCATCGGTGAGTTCTCTCTTCTACTGGAACCTCACTTCATGATTCCTTCTCTTTTCCATGTAATCATGTGTTAAACGTTTTAGACATTTTTATAGATCTACAATGTTCTAAGACGATTCAATCCCCATTGTTCAATTATATCGATCTCCTAACATCAAGGTAGGTGGTTTATTCCATTCTGTAGAATGTCATTGAATATTTTGTGAAAATTCCACCAATACCCTTGAATGGGGTGTTGGGTATTTACCGTTTTAGCCCCACTGATTTCCTGCTTTTCTTGTATGATAGAGTAGAAGATTTTTATTGTGTTTTGGGCTAATTACTAGGCTTTAGAAGTGTTTCCATGCATGTTTTTCTTGTTTATGACTATTTGTTCTAGTATTTCCTGTTAGAATTTTCATAGTTTCCATGACTAGTATTGTATGATGGAGTGTTCTATTTCTGACATGTTGTTATGTTATAGACCGCTAGCCAAGTAGTTCTTGAGGTTCACTTTGGCTATTACATGATGCAATTTTTGCTGACTTTAAATAGGTATGTGAGAACCTAGTTTAGTAGACCAAAGGGAGAATGGACGTAAGGGCTTCTCCAGAGTGTTTTTATAATACGATCAGAGACCACAGGTGGAATTGACGTTGAGTGCATCTTCAGAGTGTCTATAGTTCCTCGACATGGGCCCCAAGGGGAATGAGATGTTGAGGGATTTCCCAGAGCGTCTTTAGTACGATACGAGACTATATGGGGATTTTACTGTGACTTCTTCCCTAGAGAGTCTATTTCATTAGCTGAACCAGAGGGGTGAGACCGTGTGTCCCTCCCAGAGGGTTGCTAGTACTTATTGGTTGAACCATTGGGGTTAGTCTGTGAGAACTATCCAGAGGGTTACCGGTTTTTACTACTTGATTGAGTGGATACATACTTGTTTGTAAACTATACACTAGAAACTGTGGATTGTTTACTGATGAGTACTTTATTGTTTACTACTTTCGGTACATTCACATTCTATATATTTACTGATTGTTAGGCACAGTTCTTCGGGTGGTTTCCTACTGGGATTTTTTCTCACACCCTATTTTGGTCATGCTTTTGGGCCCAAACATATTATATTGTTGCAGGTATAGATTAGGGCAAGCGCCCTTCGACATTAGGTTCTTGATTGTGGTGGATCTGGAGAGCATGGGACCAAGCTATGGCTTGCGATGCTGAGGAGTTTATCTGCTTTCTTTTTCACTTTGGTTTAGCACTGTTGTATTCTAGCATTGGGACTTTTTGGCTATTTTCCTAGACATATATGTATTATGCATCCTTTATATATATATCTGCTCTAGTTATTTCCCTATTCAGTATTCCTTTGTTACTTTTTTTTGGTATTTACTTATTCCGTTGTTGTATGTATTTGTGTACATCCATTATATACTATGCCAATGAGGGCATGGTTTACACAATATCACACCCAAGGCCCTCGCTACTAGACGGCAGCCTCTGGCGTTAGGGGAAATGTGCATGAGGCCATGTGACCTACCGGGTATGGGGTACCTATGGTTGGATTCCGGAACCGGGAAATTAAAATACCATTCTCAAATGTCTATTCTTGGGAGTAACCATCCAAAATCATGTTTAGCGAGTACTTCATAAGGTCTGTTAAACTCCTAGTATACTCAGAAACATTTGTCCTTCCCAGATACAAATATATAATGTCCAAAATATAGACCAAGTAAAAGGAGGATGGGTAATATTCCATTAAAAATAGCTACCATATGATTGACCATGATATTTTGAACTCATCATGCCTCTACAAGAACAGACTCCACGAGTTCCAAAATAGCTCCATGGAAAAGCATCACTATTGGAATAAATACCTGATCAGTTGGGGTCTAGATCTATATAAAAACACAAATAAAAAACTCAATCCAGTCCTCTACTATATGGGGATCCATCTCACCATAAAACATCAATTAAAACTTCTTTTAGAGCTCATAAATTGATATAAGACTCAATTATTCTTAGTATACTCTTTTGGAATAATATACTTCTCAATAGGTGGGGGTGTTTCTAACTACATCCTAGGAGGAAATATATCATGTGATGGACCCCATACATAGGCCTTTTCACTTATTGGATCTTCATCATGATCTGAAATTGGAAACCTATCAGGCTTTCTTCATGGAGGAATCCTAAAAATAAAAATCAAGGTAAACCATGGTGAGATGATAATATATGTATGAGGATCTAACTTCATAAGGTTAGTCAAAAGACTCCATCTTTTATAATGCATGTACCAATGTTCCCTGCAGACAATGTCTCATTATTCCAAGTAAAAAAGTAAGTGTTTTGTGTCATATTGTATGGATGTGTTGGACATTGCAAAAACATTGGGTTCAGTAGCTGGAAATCTACACTCAAGACACATTATCATCATTTCCCTAAGTCCCAACCAAATCCTTTTAAGGGAAAACACCAAACACAATCCTAGTAAATGAACCACATCTGATACTAACCTATCATGACCCATCCCACAAGGGACCTCTTGTTCAGTGGAATGTTATGATGAAACTATCCTCGGCCTTCTTCTAAAGGCCAGGGTCTAGCGACAAGCACCAAAATGCATTACTAATATTGGATTAATTTACATGTTGTACTGATACACACACACCCAACTATCTCCATGTAGAAGTTCATATGAATAAAAATAAAAGATAGTAACATTTAATTTAATAAAAAATAATGTAACAATATCAAGGTAATAAAAATATTAATACTACATAACCTAAAAAGTAAATAGAAAAGTTACACACCAAACCAAAAAAGATTTCCCAACCGGAAAATAATTGGGAAATTAAAATCTAAGAGATACTATCTCAATATATCAAATATCAAACCACCATATATGGTTTAATGCACATTGGTATCCCAATGGTCCTATGTAATTAACAATGATCTATCCATCATTTTTAAAAGAAATTACACATATAGGAAAATCTCATTAAAGGGTAAATATATTAATATCATGTAGGATTCCTAAAAACAAAATCGGGGATTAATAAGAGACATGATAGAAATATTCATCTCATACTAAAGAAAGAGGGAAATAGAACCCAAAAAAAGATACACACATACACACACACACACACACACACACATATATATTATCATATAAGAACCATATAATAGAGAGAAAGGGGATATCTATATCATTACCTAAACAAAGATAATTGGTTATCCGTTGGTTCAAAGACTCCACCATTGTTGCCTAGCATATCACATGTCTTTCTCAAGATTTAACTGTGTGCAGCCGTACACAGCCACTATGTCTCGCAATCAAGGGATTATAATATCAAGGTAGATGTCTCATTACCTCAATGAATAGAAGGGTTCCACTAAGTTGATAGATGACACATGAATTATCATAGAAGTAGGGTTCCACATAGTAAAGGGAGGACGCATTCCATAATAAAACATAAGGGTTTCACTCAATAGGTTGAGGAAAAATACTATGACAAAGCATGGGGGTTCCACTATGTAAATTGATAAATGAAACAAATCCTATTCCATCCGAGGATTCCACTATATAGGTATAGAATCCAATACCTAACATAGTAATAGGTTTCCACTCTATAGAAGGATAGAGAAACCACACCCTACTCTATTAGTGGGGATCCACTATATCGGTAGAGGACCCATTCATTGACATGGTAGGATGGTTACACTCTATAGATGGATAATGGACACACACTCTAGTCCACCATGTGGATTCCACAATGTAGGTAGGGGACCCACTACCAGACATAGTGGGATTATCCACTCTTTAGATGGATAGAGGATTCACACCCATGTCTATTAGGGGGTTCCACTCTAAAGGGAGAGGAAGCATTCCATGACATACCAGGAGGGTTCCCCTATGTATATGGATAGAGGAACCATTACCTATTTAATTAGGGGGTTAAAATATATTGCTAGAGGTCCATTACTATAAAACAACCATAGGGTTACACTCAGTAGGAAGAGGACCCACATTCTAGTCTATCAGGGGGCCACTCCCTCATGTCATGTCCCGTCATTGTCATCGTCGAGCACCACCTAATGATTTATCAAACTAGTAACATCATGAATCACATATTAAAATAAACAACATAGGATACGATCACATTCTAAATGAAAAAAAATCATATTTGAATAATCCCAAACCAAAATCTGAGTCCAAACAAATGATATTTGAGAGGTATAAGATTCCACAAAAGGAATTACATGGAATGTGAGGCAGTCCACATAGTGTGAAGCCATAGTCCACTACATGGATATTTAATTTATAATACATGGATCACTATAAATGTAGAACTACATGGAATTTAAGGGAATTTGATGTCATGGCTCGGCCACACAAGGCTTGTTAATTCTCTTCTGGTCATGTCCATCAAATAGTGCATGTGTACATAGTCATGTTCTAGTACACATTGTGCACCTTACCATACATTGATATGTTTACTATGGGAGTACACATCTATCCATCAACATTATCTAACATGGATTGTGGGGTTCCCACATGATGTGTGATATTTAACTCAACTAGAAACTCAATCTTCCATAGTTGGGGGGCTGCACAGAGAGTGTTCATCACAGTACAAAATGTATAGTCATGACTTTCCAAAAAGAGTCCAAATTCCTTCATGATTAATCCTCAAACCTATTTCACATCAATGTATACTATGATTCGTGCTATAATTTCTGAATCTAGATTCATCTATGCACAATCTATCACCTTCTATTGATTTCTAAGCTCTGATGGCCAAAAATCAATAATCCTAATTCCTACATTGGATCATAGAATTTCATGTGCACCTCATATAGTCTTATGATTGATCACACAACCTAAATACATGGGAACAATCAGATGTATCCCATAATGCATCCTGATCCATCCTCAAATCATAAATCTATTCATCGCACGTGAATCTATTGTAAATCCATGGGTTCAATCACATTCTAACCCTCCATAAAATGTCAAATTATGGCCCTACATGATAGAAGTGGACAACATGAATAATAATTAAAAAAATTAAAAAATGTCAAACAATCACTAATCAAGAATTTTTTCCTATAAAATATATATTGGTGAAAATCAAGGTGAGAAGCTTAGAATAATGAAAATGATAAATTAAATTCACAATTTGGATTCAATACACAAGATCATGCAAACAATTTATTTAAATACCAATATAGAATAAAGATTCAATCCTGGTCGACATTGTAATAAAAAGGCCTACAAATAATTATTCCTACATTTATATTGGATTGTTTAGTGCTGAAGAGTATAGTTTCTAACTTTCGAGAAGACCTATTGCATTCTATATTCCTCAGTTAGTCCTTGATAGGATTTTCGGTCATCATCTTCTCTCAATCTAAAAATGAGTAATTTTGGATTCCTCCCTATTTCCACAAAGGGGTATTTGACTGACCTAACTAAAATTTCATAACAACATTTGAATAAGCTTTAAATTTTTGGTCATTTATATAAGAAAAATTAAATTAATCATTTATTTTAATTTAATGACAGCTTCTAACGACTACCTCTATCAGACATCCCACAACAACCATTTTTAGGTCACACTTAGGGTAAACTCAATGTTACATATATGGAAATGAAATCACATTTTCTTTTTGTGGCTTCATTTTGTAGATATTTCATTTGTTTTAAAAAAACAGAACATTCGTGATATAAAATAAATTTAATATTTTAATAAAATTACTTTTGGGCTCAACGAGCCTTGGAATTGTGCTCCATCTCTACACCTAGCTCCAAATTTAGTCATTGATTTATTTAAGAGTATTATAACTAAAAGGTGTTTCTATAATGATTAAAATAAAAAAACTACATGTTTTTAGCTAAAACAAGTAAATATAAAAATTCTATAATTTCTTAGAAATGAATATTTAACACCATGGGTCTCTAATAAGGCCATGAAGAAGTCTAGTATGAAAAATAATATGATGGGATTATAACTGAATTGTAGTGAACCAAGTGAATTAAATATGGATGGTATGAAATATATCATACCAAAAATAACTTTTTACAACATGTTGTCTTCAATGTAAAATATGGTTTTTATAGATATTTCTAGTTTTGTGGAGACTTTAGGAAAATAGTAAAGATTTTTTGGTTCAATCAAAAAAAATAAAATGTATCAAATATGTATTGGATGTAGAGTTTGAGGAAGATCCATCCCCCCCCCCTCAATGAATTGAAATTCAAAAGAAATCTAAAAATATATTTTGATGATTTAGATTATATTTCATCATGTTTAATCTCTATGTGGATGGTGTGATCATATTGGAAACCATAAAAAGTGTCACGACCCATCCTCGGGGCCCGTGTCGTGACTACCCCAAGCCCCCCTTCCATAGGCCCGGGGCTGGTGACTAGCACCCAAGGCGAAAATCCATATACTAGGAAGGAATTTCCTTTATAAAAGTAAACAAAAATAATAGAGTAGACAACTGAAGTAAGAACTATGTAAAACTATATACAAAAGTATGTGCTAAAAGGAAAGGGGAAGGAAATAAAAGACCAACAATAAGTATAGTACATCTGAAAAGCAAGTAAAACTACAGTAAAGTAAACTGCTACTACTGAGTCATCCTCTAGAAATCCCACCTGAATGGTGGGTACATATGGCCTCCTCAGCACCTCAGGTCCGTCCATCTACTCCATGTACGTCTCGCCAAGTGGTCCACCTCCGGGTATCGTCCATCTATACAAGTATCTACCTTGATTAGTGATATCAATCATCTGTATCCAACACAATGTAGAGAGGTTATAGCCCGTGAAGGGGTGAGTATACAATACTCAGTAGGGACCATGAGACCCCCGAAGGTCTCCCAAAATCCACTAAGGATAAACCACATAAGAGAGATACAAACATGAAGTATCAACCAACCCTACTTAGGTATATTCCCATACATATACCTAACTTACCAATCTCTATTTGGCTCCAACTCTTGAGCCCAAGAACAACCTAGTCCACACATAAAGTAAAGTCAACCAGATCGATGATAATGATTGAAAGCCAAGACTCTTCTCACACAGGTTCACATATTTCATATAGCGATAGAGATGATCAGATGTAGTCATTGATTCATCTAAGCTGTCGGACCCACACAAGATACAAGACAAGTTAAGCTGTCGGACCCACACAGGATACAAGACCAGCTACTCTGTCGGACCCACACACGATACAAGTATAGAGGTCAAACTTCTAGACCCACACAAGATACAAGAACAGTAGTCATCACTGTCGAACCCATGGAGGATTCTAGTACAGTAGTCATAGCTATCGAACCCAATGAGGATTCCAGTATAGTAGTCATCGCTATCAAACCCACGGAGGATTCCAATACAGGAGTCGATGCAGTCGCAACCAGCTCTAGGGTGACCACAAACAGCATGCTCGATTCCGGGAGGGTCCGATCCTGGCTCAGTGGGTCCTGCCCTTTTGAGGGTACGGCACGACCTAGTGAGGCGTGGCCCGGCCCAGCAGGGCGCGGCCTGGCCTGCGGCAGGTCGCAGTTCGGCCAGCTATCCAAGCAGTGTGAGGGGGCGCGGCCCCCCGGTTTTCTGAAACGGTGGTACCATGCAGCGCCGCCGCTCCTGCCCAGCCGGTCTTAGCCGGACGGTCTCTTTTAGTGTGATCGGCCTGCATGGGCAGGCTTCTGTTCCTCCGCAAGCAGCACCAGCGGGTGTCGCAGCTCCCTTCATCTCATTCGGAAGGCAGCTGGCCGATTTTCCGCCAAAGCGGCCCACAGAGCACGGTCTGTGGTTCTCCACAGTGTAGTACCAATGGGGTGCTACGGTTCTCCCGCCTGGCCAGCTAATGCCGGCCGGTTCTTCTTCATCCGAGCGACATGGTTGCGGACCGCGGTCTTCTCAACCCACATGGCACCAGGTGTCGCGGTCCTCTAATGGGTCGTCCCGTGGCCGCTGTTGTCACCGCATCCTTCGGTCGTCACCGCCTCTTCCATCACCTCCTCCACCGCGAATAAAAATGATCAACAGAGGGTCATCTGGCTATGTTCATTCGGCCCGCACCCTCCACGTTTGGTGGTAGTAGCTGGCCGAAGACATCCCAAAGGATTCGACAATAACAAGATAATTTATTCACTTAAAATTATTCAAAACCCCTACATCAAATATGACGTTGCACGTCGACGAGCCGCAAGAGATGAGCGTCATGGAGGTCAGGAATCGCGGAAGACGGATGTCGATTCTGTTGATGTTAGGGTGCGTCCGAAGTGGAAGTGTTGTTAGAGAAGTTTTTCACATTCTTTGTCGGAGAGTATGTTATTCTTCGTGGATGAACTCTCCCTTTCAAATTCTCTCAATGCTCTCCCAACACAACAAGTGAAATGCCAAAATAATAGCTTATGCTATTATTTTATTCTCCCATGATTTTCAAAATTCATACACTTAAATTAATTAATCAATTGTGGAGTTCAATTAATTAATTAATGGTGTTGAAATATTAATGACAACAAGTGGGAGGTGGAGATTTCGACATAAAGAGGGGAGTTTTCATATTACTTAAAGAGGAGTTAATGGGAGATGATGTGTTAAGTGCTCGTGTGGGCCCCACCACACATTATCCTCTCATGGGAGGTTATGTGGGGTGTGGGACCCACCCCAACATCCCTTTGGTGGAAATAACCACCTCTTAAAAAAATTTACAATACAAAAATTTTATTTAATTTCCTATGAATCCCCAAAATAAAACGTCCACTCCCAACCAAACGCAACTGCGGTAAAGGTTTCCTTATGTGAATACCGACGCTGCCAGTTAATCGGTGCCCTCAGATTTCAATTTCAAGCACCGGTTTAAAACATATAAAAATCCACACGTATGATTACTGAATGCACCTGAACAAAACTTCATAAATTGATTTCGGGCACACCGTTCCTCGGAATCATGCGCCGTCAGAAACTGCGGACTCAAAAAATTCCAAAGAATTTATGAAAAAATTTCCTTGAAATTTAAGTGTCTATAAATTACCCCCACATCAGGTATTTAAGTCACTGTAAAGCTAAAACACACACTTGGGAAACAAATGGAGGTACTAAGCATGAATCTGAGCCTCTCGCTCTCCTGGAGGTTCCCGTGCTGCCAGCGAATGCACGCCAGAGGAAATGACCTTTCCCATATGACCTGCTCCTATTGATCCTCGATCTCTACCGAGACCTCTGTGAATGTCACCCGATCATCGATATCCAGCTCCCCGTGGTCGATGATGTGGGATGGGTCGTGCACGTATCTCCTTAGCTAAAATACGTTGAATTCTTCATGCACCTGGTGAAAATGAGGTGGAAGGGCCAGGCGGTAAGCCACCTCGTCTACTCTGTTGAGGACCTGGAACGACCCGATGATATGTTGAGATAACTTGTCACCCCAGCCAAATATCCATAGACCTCATCGAGGTGAGACCCGTAGGAAGACGTGGTCGCCATCCTCGAACACCAGTGGTCTCCGTCTCCTATCTGCATAGGACTTATGTCTGATCTGTGTATTCTTCATCCACTCCAGGATGATCTGCACCTCCTCCATCGTAGCCTGATCCATCTCTGGTCCTAAAAGTGAGGACTCCCCTGGGACAGTCAAGCACAGAGGTGAACTGCAAGGTCAGCCGTATAGTGCCTCGTAAGGGGCCATCCCGATGGTGGAGTGGAAGCTGTTGTTGTACGAAAACTCCACCAAGGGTAAGTGATCCTCCCAGTTGCGACCAATGTTTAGAACACATGCATTGAGCATGTCCTTGAGAGTTTGAATGGTCCTCTCAGTCTAGCCATACATCTGAGGATGGAAGGCGGTGCTAAAGCGACATTGTGTCCCAAAAGCCACGTGTAATCTCTTCCATAGCCGGGAAGTGAAACGAGAAACTCGATCGGAGATGATAGTCGATGGCACACCATGATGTCGTACGATATCCTAAATGTAGAGGCATCTCAAGATATCTACTGAGCCTTTATCTCTAATCAGTAGGAAGTGGGATGACTTGGTGAGTCGGTCTACGATCACCCAGATAGAGTCGTGTCCTATGGATGTACGTGGAAGCCCTATCATGAAATCCATGGATATCTCAGCCCACTTCTAATCTGGGAC
Source organism: Viscum album (assembly GCA_963277665.1). Taxonomy (NCBI): domain Eukaryota; kingdom Viridiplantae; phylum Streptophyta; class Magnoliopsida; order Santalales; family Viscaceae; genus Viscum; species Viscum album. Next base: position 1,045,855,056 of record OY728141.1, on the reverse strand, counting down.
CTCTAAGGGCTGAACCAAGACTGCTAGAACCTGGTTCTCTACCTTCACTTGCTGAAAAGTGAGGAATAATGAGACCTACTCTACTAAAACCTTCTTCATACCTGTCCACCAGTGCTGTCTTTTGATGTCCTGATACATCTTCGACACTCATGGATGTACCACTCGAGGTGAAGTGTGAAACACCCTCATAACCTCATCCTGTAAAGAAAATGGTAGCATGGTACGTCCTCTGAAGAGGATGACTTTCTCTCCACCTTCAAAAAATCCATCATGTGATTGTCCTGTGGATATCTGAGCACGTCGCACCTCGCAGTCAATGTTCCCATGCTGTGCCTCTCTGACCCGCTGTAGAAGTGGAGGAGTGACTGTGATAGACTGTAGAAAGGCTGCTTCATCTCTATCCAAAAAAGGATATCTGCAATCCAGCCAGCTCCTCTATCATCTCTCCTAGCTGCTAAATTCCCAATCTCCTATGAGAGCATCTGCTACAACGTTCCCATTCCCAGAAGTATAGACTATCTCGAAGTCATAGTTCTGGAGAAAATCAAGCCATCTCTGCTATCTGAGGTTCAGTTCCTTCTACGAGAAGATGTACCTGAGACTCTGGTGGTCTGAGTAGACTATAAAACGCTCGTCCATCAGATAGTGCCACAACATCTCAAGGCAATGACCACTGCTTCTAACTCCAAGTCATGGGTAGCATAGTTCTACTCGTGTTGTCTTAACTATCGGGAAACATATGCGATTACTTTTCACTCCAGCATCCGGAGACACTTGAGTCTGGTCCCTAACGTTTCACTATAAACTACGTACCCTACTCCCTCCTCCGGTAGCCTCAAGATGGGTGCACTAGTCACCCTCTGCCTCAGCTGCAGAAAGTTCTGCTGGCATCACTCTGACAACACGAAGGGTTTCCCCTTCTCTGTCGAAGCAGAAAGCAGTGCTGCAACTCTGGAGAATTATGGAAAAAATCTCTTATAGTACCCAGCCAGACCCAGGAAACTCCAAACCTTAGTCACACTCATGGGTGGCTCCCAAGAAAGTACTACCTCGATCTTCGGTGGATCCACTGCAACTCCAGCCTCCGAGATGATGAGTCCCAAGAAGTGAGCCTCTCGAATCAAGAACTAGCACTTCGAGAGATTACCATAGAGCTAGTTCTCTCGGAGTGTGTCCAGTACTACATGCAAATGGGAGGTGTTCTCCTCCTCAGTTGTCGAGTAAATCAATATGACATCGATGAAGACTACGAAAAAGCAATTGAGGTAAGGCTGGAAGATCATGTTCATGAGACTCATGAAAACTACTGGAGTGTTGGTTATGCTGAAGGGCATAACCAAGAACTCATAGTGTCCATAACGACACCTGAAGGATGTCTTCTACATCCTCATCACGAACTCTGAACTGTGATAGCCTGACCCGAGGTCTATCTTCGAGAACCATTGTGCTCCCTTGAACTGATCAAAGAGGTCGTCAATCCTTGGGAGTGGGTACTTATTCTTCACTGTCACCTGATTCAGGCGACGTAAGTCTACAGACAATCGTAAGCTCCCATCCGTCTTCTTGGTGAACAAAATCAGAGAAGCCCATGGTGAAACACTGGGTTAAAAAAATCCATTCCCCTACAAGCCCTCCAGCTGTACCCACTGCTCATGATGCTCAGTGGGAACCATCCGATATGATGGAGTAGATATCGGTGTTGTCCTGGGGTACATTTCTATGTAGAATTATACCTCTCTATGAGGAGGTAGTCTTGGAACGTCATCAAGAAAAACATCAGCATACTGATCCACCGCAACTGGAAAACTCGGACTCCACACATCAACCACTCCGAGGATGAGACTAGCCAACTGATGTGAGATCGACTTCCCTCTCCTCTATGTAATTCCATCATGTGCTGCAAAGGCTCCCTTCTCACCAGTGAATGTGAACCTGGTCCCATCCGTGCGGACACACCACACCTTGCGCCTAATACAGTCGATATGAGCATGGACTGTAGATAACTAGTCCATACCCAATATTACAGCTTAAGGACTCAACACCGCTACAAGAAGATCCCAGTCGAAGCTCTCACCTCCTAGAGTAATCTCACACTACTAGCACCAATGCTTAATCATCGATTCTTCTCCTGTTGGAGTCTCTAGCAGTAACGATCAAGCCAACGGCTCCGTCAGAATCTCCGAGCCCCGAACAAGGGTAAAGGAATTACAATAATGACTTGCACCTGTGTCTATAAGTACTACACCAAGGGTGGAGTTGAAACCGATAGTACCTCAAATCATCTCAGGTGTGCTGTGGTCATAGCCCTTGACTACCTGGAGCTGGGCGCATCTCTGTCCACCAGCTCCCTGTGGTCGGGGTGGACCTCTTGGTGGTGGTGGAGGTAGAGCCTCGAAACGTCATCCACCACCCGCTTCTCGGCCAGCTCTTCTTCCACATCCCCTTGATCCTGACGGGCCACCATGTTCAAACCTCTGCCATTCCTAGGAGGTCCCTCTACTGTCTGCTAGTAATCTGCATGGCGGGTTGGGAAGTCACGAGCCATGTGGCCCGGGCCATCGCATGCATAATACTACCTGCTCCTCGTAAGACTGGCTCTATTTCATGTGCCCTGCACAACTAAACTTGTATCTCGAGGTCACACACCTAATGGAATAGTCCGCTTGGACCTCTGTGACATCTATCTACTGCCGACTGTAGAAGACTCTGCTATGTGTCATCCCGCAGAAGGTGTCTCCCCTGGTAACTGCTCAGTGAGAAAAATCTTGACTAAAAGGGCTCTCTCCAGCACCCCCTCCTGCGTAGGGATGTTGAAGGGAATCTTAAAATCCCTAATCTCATGCCTGAGTCACTGGTTGAAGGTTCGGGTCCTGAAGAACAGGGCTCGTACCATATCTGTGGAGTAGCATGAGAGGTCACTAAACCTCGCTGAGTACTGAGCTACTGTTATGTTGCCATACTACAGATGTAGTAACTCTTGAATCTGCACCACACGAAGGGTGGATGGAACAAACTCCGAGCAGAAGAAACACTCGATGTACATCCATAGTAAAGATGCCTCGTCATTCACATTGAGCATCAAGCTCCACCATCTCCCTGTTACCGCATGCAGGAGACTCACGGTAAGGATCACCATGAGTTCGGCTGATGTCCCTACCAATCTGAAAACTCTGACAATAGCCTCCAGCCAATCCTCACCATCCTATGGGTCCGTCTCTCCATGAAACCTAGGCATGCCTCTATCACTGGAACTCGTGCGACACACTCAGGCGGCGTGCACTCTCTGCTGCTGGGGCTGGTGGAATTAGTGGTCCAGTGGGTAGTGGTACTGCTGGTGCCTCCGCTGTGATGGGTCCCTGCACCGAGGCCTCGTTGCTCAGTGGGCTACCATCTCGTATGTAACACGGAACCCAAGATGGCATCTTTCATGGGGCCATCCTAAAGAGAAACATGTGTGCCACGGTCAAACAGTATACCTGGTGAGCTGACACAAAGTAATCAAAAAGAAATATCTTCAAAGGAAACACACATGCAATCAGTGTTTTCATGCACTGAGTCGGAAATCAGAGGTCAAGGTCCTGGTGTATGGATACGTCAGCTGCTGCACCAACACTGGACTCGCTAGACTAAAAACCACACTCAATAGTCTTAACACTATTGCTTCACAGAAAGAATGATCAGTGTCCTGAGTTATGTCGTAGAACCGACTCCTCTGATACCAATTTGTCATGAACCATCCTCGGGGCCCATGCCGTGACTACCCAAGCCCACCTTCCATAGACAAGGTGCTGGCGACTAGCACCAAAGGAGAAAATCCCTATACTGGGAAGGCATTTACTATATAAAAGTAAACAAACAAAACAAAGTATGAAACTGAAGTAAGCACTAAGTAAAACTGTATGCAAAAGTTAGTGCTGAAAGGAAAGGGGCCAAAAATACAAGACCAACAGTAAGTACAGTACAACTTAAAATCTAGTACAACTACAGTAAAGTAAACAGCAACTACTGATTCATCCTCCAAGAATCCCACCTGAAGGGTGGGTACAGATGGCCTCCTCGGCAACTCAGGTCTACCTGTCCGCTCCATGTACGTCTCTCCATGTGGTCCACCTCTGGGTACCATCCAGCTCTACAAGTCTCTACCTCGATTATTGGTGTCCATTGTTTTCATCCAACACAACATAGTGTGGGAATAGCCTATGTAGGGGTGAGTAAATGATACTCAATAGGGACCCCAAGAGCCCCGAAGGTTTCCCAAAATCGATGAAGGATAAACTAGAGAAGAGAGATACAAACACGAAGTATCAACCAACCCTACATAGGTATATGACTATATATATACCTAAGTTATCAATCTCTGTTCGGCTCCAACTCTCAAGCCCAAGCACTACCCAGTCCACACAAGGTAGTAAAGTCAACCACATCAATGATAATGATTGAATTTCATGACCCATCTCACATAGGTATACATATTTCGTATAGAGATAGAGATGATAAGATGTAGTCACTGATTCATATAAGCTGTTGGACCGACACAGGATATAAGACCAGCTACTCTGTCCGACCCAGATAGGATACAAGTACATAGGTCAAATTTTCGGACCCACACAGGATACAAGAACAATAGTCATCATTGTAGAACCCACTAAGGATTCCAGTACAGTATTCATCACTGTCAAACCCATGGAGGATTTCAGTATAGTAGTCATTGTTGTTGAACCCACAGAAGATTCTAGTATAGTAGTCCACGCAGTCGTAGCCAGCTCTAGGGTTCCTGCACACAACACACTCGATTCCGGGAGGGTCCACTCCTCAAGCAAAGGGGTTCGATACATAAACTATCAGGAAGTACTGAGTTGTTGTATCCCGAATTTCTGTCTCATCAAAAGAATCCCAATGCGATAGACGGTGCGTCAATCGGGCACCCGGTCTGAGAGTTATTGGCTTTTCCATTCCAAGTGCCCGAATGGAATTATGCTCGTTCCAAACCCAGCCATTTTCCAAAGTTTTCTGAAACTCACATAGAGTATCACAAAAGGAACACCTCATATCAAGGGTCTTAGTGCTGCTGATGGTGCGTCAATCGGACGCACGGTCAAGAAGTAATTCATGTTTAAGCGAAACGGGCCCGGCCCATCAAGCTTGGTGGGTTGGCTGGCCGGCCCATCCTGGCACAGTGGGTCCGACCCATTTGGGGGGTCGGCACAGCCCAGTGGGGCGCGGCATAGCCTGCGGTGGGCCATGGCTCGTCTAGCTAGACGAGCAGTGCAGGGGGGAGAGAGGGGGTACAATTTCGTGAAAAGGCGTTGTCGAGCGGCGCTGCCCCTCTTGCCCGGTCGGCCGTAGCCGGCCGGTCTCTTTCTGTGTGGTCGGCCCCGACTGGTGGGACACTATTCTTCTACATGAGCCACCAGCAGGTGCCACCACTCCCTTCAGCCCGAAAGGTAGGCGGCCAGCCTGTTTTCCGCCGAAGCGGCCCGCGGAGCACGGGTCACGGTTCTCCAGCCTGGCCGGTTCTTCTTCGGCCAAGCAGCCTGGTTGCGGGTCGCGGTCTCCTTCGCCTGTCTGACACCTAGTGTCTCGGTCCTCTAACAGGCTGGCATGCAGCCGCCATTTCCATCGCTGCCTTTGGTCATTTCCGCCTCTTCCATCATTGGCTCCATCGCGAATAAAAACAAGGATCAATGGATGGTCGTCGGGCCGTGTTCGTTCGGCTCTCACCCTCTACGTTAGGCGATAACAGTTGGCCGAAGACATCCCAAAGGATTCTACAAGAACGAGATAAATAATTCACTTTAAATTATTCAAAACCCCTACCTCGAATATGAAATTTAATGTCGACGACCCGCGAAAGATGAGCGTCACGGACGTCGGGCATCGTGGAATACAGATGTCGATTCTGTTGACATCGGGGTGAGTCCGAAGAGGAAGCGTCATTGGATAAGTTCTTCTGCGTTCTTCGTTGGAGAGTATTTCGTTCACTGTAGAATAACTCTCCCTTTATTATTCTGCCAAATCTCTCCCAACACAACAAGTGCAAAGCCAATATACTAGCAAAGGATATTATTTTATTCTCCCATGATTTTCAAAATTTAAACACTAAAATTAATTAATTAATTATGGAGTTAAATTAATTAATTAATTGTGTTGTCATATTAATGAAAACAAGTGGGAGGTAGAGAGTTAAACTTAAATAGGGGAGTTGTCAAATTAATTAAAGAGGAGTTAATGGGAGATGAAGAGTTAGGTGCTCGTGTGGGCACCACCATGCATTATCCGCTCATGGAAGGTTTTGTGGTGTGTGGGCCCCACTCGAACTTCCCTTTGGTGGAAATACAAACCTCTTAAAAAAATTGTACAATACAAAAATTTTATTTAATTTTCTACGAATCCCCAAAATAAAACATCCACTCTCGACCAAACACAACTGCGGTAAAGGTCTCTTTAAGAGAATATCGGTGTTGTGAGTACATCGATGCCCTCAGATTTCAATTCTGAGCACTGGTTTAAAAAATAGAAAAACATGCAGGTACGTTTACTGAACATACCTGAAAAAACATTAGAAATTGATTCCGGGCACACTGGGCCCCAGAATCAGGCACTGTTAGAAACATAGGACTCATAAAATTCCAATGAATTTACGAAAAAAATTCCGTTGAAAATTCCGTGACTTTACAAAAAGATATTTCTTATTATGATTTAAAAAATATTTCTGATAGAAACTCAAATGCATCAGAATGGGGGATAAAAGGTCAAATCGAATAATCTTATGGCTGAAAATACACGCAAGGATAAAAAATGAAATCAACCATGGATTTTGGATAGTGGGTGTTCCTTGTACATGACTAGATACTTGATGTTGTGGAATAATGTGAAATACAAAATATAAGGGATAATGAAATTTGGAGAATATGATTCTCTTCTAATAAATGGAATTGGATCTGATATCATTAGAAAAGAATACATTAAATCTAGAAGTGGGTTATTTGTTGATGGACTTAAACAAAATCAGTTGAGTATTCCAAAAATTTTAGAATAAATAAATTGAGTTAAAATTAGAATTTAGAGATTTATTACTAAATTACTTAATGATAGGGAAGTTGTGAGAATATAATAGAAAACAAAGGGAAACCTATTCCATGTTGGAGATGCATAGAGTTCATGTCAACATTTTATAAAGTAAGAAAATATGTTATATTAATGAAGTCTTAGACATATGTGATAGGGAAATATAAACATGTTCACATATAGAAGAAGTGTTTATGATGTCCCAGATATGAAAATAAGTATATATTTGGGACATTAAATGTTTTATAAATGGAATATTTCAAACAATTAAAACATTGATATTGATATGAATATATATCATACAATTAATATTATTCATTTTTAAATATTTTTTACCCTAAGAAATAAATAAAAAAATTAAGATGATTATTTTATTTCCTTAATTGATATTTTCACTCATATTACATGAATTATTTTCTAAGATTCAACTCTGAGGCTATTAATGTGTTTAGAAGTATTATGAGAAGCACTATAAAGGAGTGTGGAAACTCTAAAAATATTATTCAAATTGAGAATGATACTGTATTCTAAAATGGAGTGTATGAATACTTTATTTATAAGAATATAATTCATCATGATTTTAGTACACCATACACAACAAAAAAATATAGTTAGTATAAAATAAAGAATAGAATTTTGGTCGAGATGGATCGAACTACATTAATTGAACATGAAAATTCTTGGTTATTTTGGATACATTCTATTGGTGTATTAGTCCACACTAAAATATCATATTCTATATACCAAATTATAAAAATGTATGCATATGTGAAATCTTATAAGAGTACCCCATGTTTGAGGTACTTAATGTTATTTATAATCCACTACATTATCAAGATCAAATGTTAAAATAAAACGATGTTTTATCAAAGAGTAATTAATGGTATTAAATTATGATATAAACCATACGGTAGGGGATAGAGATGTTATAAAAATAGAACAAGAAAAATAATTTAATTGAATAATTTTAGAGAGCGAATAAACTGAAAATCGGTAATGTCGCATGAAAAAAATTATATTTAAGGGAAGTAAAATATTACTATATTAGTGTTAAGAAGTAGGATGATTTTATTTATAGGGATAAATGTAATGATATTGTCTAGAAAATAGAGGAATATGTTCAATTTTAAGGGTTGAATAATAGCCTATTTTATCAAATCTAATTTTGATAAGTATCTAGAGACTTGTAACATAATTATATATTAATAAAAACACTTTAAATATAGAAGATCATTGAGTAAATTTTTACATAACAATTTTATTAAGGGGTTAAGACTAGTAATATTGAATAATTATTAGAGAATAAAGAGTATATTGATTCATTGAATGAAAAATTGGATTAAATTTAGAAAAAAATGATACACTAGAGTCAGTACCCAAACATAAATATATGAATGTTTTTGGAAAAATGGTTCTTTTTAAAAGAAAACATAATAATAATTTTAAGTGTAATAAAAAAGTAAATATTGTTTTTAAGGGATATTAAAATGTTTAAGGAATTGACATTTATGAAACATTTTATCTTGTTGAATGGATTGAAACCAGTATAATATTTCATTATATTTCCACACATACAAAATAGAATATTTTCGAAATTGGTGTCAAGTTTAACAATATTAATATGGAATTGGATGAATTTGATATTTTTCAACCAAAAAGATTCATTTAAAGAAAATAATAGAACAATGTGTGTATGTTGAAAAAATCTTTATTAGAGTTGAATTAATACATTTGAAGTTCCACTAAATGTGTTTTTTATATTGATGATATCATATTTTTTAAGAACAATGAGATAAAGATGTTGTTTGAAATATCTATGCTTTGGGAATTAAGGAACATTATTAGACTGAAATTATTTTAAGAGAGGGATTACAGTTTTATATCAAAAGAAAAATGTTCCAAAGAACTACTAAATATTTTTGCATAAAATATTTAGAACATGTCTCACAGCTATCTCAATTTGAAAAAATGACGTGTAAGGATGAAATTGTAAAGGATTTTAACCCTATATAATTTATGAAATTCATTAAAATCCAACTATATTTAATAGCCTCTAGAGAAACTTGGTTTATGTTGTCACCAATTGTTCTAGATTTTAAAGTGAACGAAAAATATTAATGTAATTATATGTTATTCTATAAGGTGTTACTTTAATGGAAAGTTGAATCTTTTTGGGTATATAGTTGATGGATAAGAATGTTTTTCCCATGATAGAAGATCCACATCTAGTGGGTTATTATTTCTAGTATAAATATTTATAAGTTGTTATATAAAGAAATAATCTTTAGTGTTTCTTAGTAATACTAATGATAAGGATGTATCTACCACCCAATATGTAACAAAATTGATGTGGAAGAAGGTAATTTTTATAATTGTTTTTCTCATGTGAAATATTCTCTTCTCTTTGGTTATGATAATCAATGTGCTATAAATATCCCAAATAATATGGTGCAATGTTTGATGTCAAATAACATTGATATTAAATATTAGATAATCAAGGAGATTATGGAAAGAAATCAAATAAATCTGATTTTTATTCCTACAATGGATTATTTGGATGATATTTTCACTAAACCATTTCCAAAGGATAAATTTCATAATGTCAGGAAGATTATGAGTGTTCAAGTACATTCTCTTCAAGGAAATGTTATGTGATTTTTATTCTCTCTATCATTGTTTATATGAATATTATATACAAATGGGGATAAATATGAAACCTTTATTATATCCATCATTTTGTTTATTACTTTTTTAGAGAGATAATATATTTAAAGAGATATTTTAATGGGGTTAAGTTGTTAATTTATAATTAAGAAAATTATGTGAACTATTTTAACATTTTTTAAAGTATATATTTGAAATTATTTACTAAAGGTTAAAGTCATTTTTTAGTGAATCTATGAGGATGATATTTTTGTTGAAAATAAAATATAAAAATATCAAGATTGATTATTTTTTAATCACATCTTTTTGGATAATAAGATATTAAAATTTACTGATTATTATTTCTTTTACTGATCCATCTCACATAAGATTATAATTTATCCCTGATTAACTATATCATGTTTCTGATAGCTTTAGTGATTTATATTCCTTATATGATAAAAATACAAAGAGGGATATTATTGAGACCATGATTATTCAACTTTTTTTGGTTTTATGAAGAAGCCTTTGAATTGGAAGATGGTGTTTTTATGTTGTTTTACTTTTTTCATCACATAAATCTGTATTTGAGGGAATGTTGAGTTCATATTTATGTAAATTTATGTACTTTTCTACAAATACATAATGAAAATTGTTGGTAGATATTGTTTCATGGTGATTTATAAGAGTGGATTTGTCTTAAAATAGTTTATGAGTCTTACCTCACAAAAATAATTAATCTTATATGGGACATCTATTAATTAAATGAGCTTTAGTGGAATCATTTTTCTTGTAGTTATCATCTTTAATCAATGATTATTGACCACATGGAGATTTATGAGACTCTATAGAATATGATTAGATGATATAAACCTTCTACAAAAATAGAAATGAAGTAATCGTATAAAAAAATTTCATACCTACCATGTGATTTAACATTAAATGAACACATAATGTATATGTATTATATTTTTATATAAGGATAAAATATATACAAAGAAATTCCATAAGGATGAACCTTCCATGACTTTACTATATATGATCTTAATGTTATTTTTTTCGGGAAAATTTGTTGAAAATATGATAAAGCAAGACATATAATTCATTAAATCCATACATATGAAAATATTAGTTCATCATTATACATACTACCAGAATATGTTGAGAAATTGTAAGAGAATGTTTTTGTAATAACTTAATGGTGAATAAAGGATTATATAATAGACTTCATGAATGCATATAAATATTAATTTTAGGTTATGTTTTTGAAATTAGCATGGTCTAATGGATGTACAGTTTCGATTGAATGTTATGGAATAATTCCATGATTAAACAAGGGATAATAATTCAAGAGGTGATAAAGAAATAATATTTTATTAAATGAATTAAATGGAATGGTGCAATATATTTTTATATATCAGAGAAGAAAAATATTAAATAAGAACCACGTTTTTATGAAGTAGTATCAGATATTATAAACAAGAATCTGATGATCTTGAATCATTATGGTGAATATACAAGGGATTTTTTCAGCATCATTGAATTTCTAAAAAAAATTCTAAAACAAAATCATTGGATCAAATGAAATTGTGAATATCAAGGAGAAATTATAATAGGAATAAAACCAAAGTTGTCCATTTTATATATATATATATATATATAATAATTTCTTAAAATAGTGTGTCCTATGTTAAAATGGTGACTTCTATAAGGGACGAAAAGAGATGAAATAATAAGAAGTAAGAACACATTCTTGTTATCTCATTTTAATAAGTCAAATAAGAAGACAAATAATATACATACAGAAGCGAAAGTGTGAAAAATACTAGAAGAATTGTGATGATGTGTTCAGACCTATTGGTGATGATAATTCCATTTCATTAGAATAATTATTATCATATCCTTAGTGTTATAAGGAAACAAATTTGAAAAATACTATAGATAATTAAAATTTATATATATACCCCTTATACTATAATCAATAAGTAATATTTCTAGAGTACTGTTTGATCTTAAATTGTTTCCAAATCATGTCAAATACTAGCTACTCTTATTTACATATGAAACTTTTAAATTATATTTTTCTTGGGGGTTTAATTTCTTATTAATTTTAAAAAATTTCACTTCTATCTAACTTGAGGTAAATGTTATATAAAAATCTTAGAACATAAAATTATCAATCCACTGATTCACCCCGACCGCTCAGTGGTCACTAAAATCCATATAAAACCTCCAAAAACATCCTAAATAACCTTTATTAGATTGTGTCTAAACTCATTTTTAGAGGTCCCAAAAAAATAAAACACTTCTATAAAATATAAATCCTAGAGGGTATGATTACCATTGTAAACATATATGAAACCACCACAAGTTTCTTAGAGTGTCTCTTCGAAGAGAATTAGAACTTTCACAACCCCAGTTTGTGGTATAAATATATATTATTATATATTTTTGTATTATATATTAATTATTTCTAGGAATTTTAGTTTTTTATGATTTTTGGGAGTTTTGGAATATTTTTAGAAGGTACACAATTTGAGAATGGTTAGGGGAACCACACATGTTCTCTAGGTAATCATACAAGTAAATATTTAACTAGTGGTGAACGACACGGTAGGGACACATTTTGACAAAATGGTGTCATAATAGTGTTTCTATAGAATTTGATAGGAATGTGAAAATTTTCATGGTTGGTAGATGGTTTTCAAAACCTTGTGGTCCAACCATATAACCCTATTTATTTTCTAGTAACACTCACATGATTAACACATGATTGAAAAAAACAGTGTGGGCTAACCTTGTGATGTAACTAATGAGATCCAAAATTATGTTATTGGGATTTTAAAATCCATTTGGAAAACTTGTTTATCATCCATTAAATTATTCACTCAAACGCCAATCATACGTTAGGTTATTTTAATGATATATATAACTTATAGGTCCATTTCTGATGAGTTATAGAGAATTTGATCAAAGTAATCAATGGTTAGTGTCATGTTTTTCATTCTAATTCTATATCTTCTTATTTTTTATTTAATGGAAACCTAAATAAGGTCTTTAGAACTATAATAAATGGTTTAATATATGGTTTTATGGTTATTACTTATGATCTTTTAAAGTTAAGGTGAGAGGGGATACGATATTCAATATCATGGTGTGATTCTTATTCACAATACCATTTAAGTTGGGTGGACTCTCTCCTCATTCAAATTTATCATGTAAATAAAAGGCTTTCTAGTTTATAAATAAATTACTACCACTTTGGACTGAAAAAATATTATTGAAACATTTTTGGAAATTTGTCTATTTGATTTGTTTTTAAATCATCGGTTATGGTTGATTCCCACAATATTCTCTATAAAATGATTTAATGGAATTTCAAAAAATGAAGTATTTGGGTTTATAAACATGGAATGTAAATTTTTGGTGTGTGTTTATATGTCAATAGGTAGGGCCTTGTAGATTTAACTTTGTTAGGGTGATACTTTTGGGGTAAAATGGAATATACCATTCAGTAATGGATTATGTATTGAGGGATGGGTTTACACTCACGAGTTAGAATCATCAAAGTGACAAATTTAATGGAATAAGCATTGGGATTGTATATTTCATTGTTTTTTGGGATTATTCCAAGATCTTGTAGGGGTGTGCATTATTTCATTACATTATGTATACTTATCTTGATCATGGATTTTGATTCCTTATACCTATTTGATATTATAAATGTTAGCTATCATGTTATTATTTTAGTGGCATGTTTTGGAACTCTCTGGGTTTTCCTATGGGTTTTTATACTCACTCCAATATATGAAAAATTCATCATATAATGATGTTTGTATCTATATATAGGTTGGGTAATACTTCCAAATTCATTAGTGGAGTATTGTGATGTTTTATTCTTGGTAGATGGGAGTTGGAGCATGGTAGTTGACTGAGTATTAGTGCCTATAGGGATTTCACAATGGTAACCTGAGTCCTACAAATCTTGGGATTGTAGTTTCCTTTTTTTCCTTCTAATTATACACTTATTTTCATCATGTTATATTTTTATATTGTTTAGTGTTACCACATTAATCATATATTTTTTAATTTGATTTAATATATTTTAGGTTTGTGTGTGTGTGAAAAATATAAAATTATTCCCCAATAGCGTTCATGGATCGATGGAATTTATTTATAATTATCGGTGTCTTAGTAATTTCACCAAAGGTTATTGGAATTTAACCAATGGTTATTAGAATTTCAGTTATTCCTAAAATAATGGGTTGGGATCATAATGTATCAAATGAAATCAGTTGGATCTGATTTTTCATTTTTGAATGGGTGGTGTGGTGATATGATATGTAAGAAAATGAAAATTAAATAATATAAATTAATATATTAATATTTCATGGTGAACCTCATGTTACAATGGGTTTTCAAGTTAAAAAAGTGTTGTTAATCACTTATAGGTTTATTTTAAACTCATCGACATCATTTTAGCTTATTTAGATGTTGAATCATGCATTTGTAAAGAGACTTATCACTAGGATTTAATCATCAATTTTCCATTTATTTACATTTAATTCTTGAAATTTGACCATTATTTTCTTAGTATGAGATGATATACTATATAAACATTAATGATATAATTATGTTGTTATTATTTGGTACTTTTTTTATAGTAATAGAATGATTCCACCAATAAGTGACCTAGAAACCAGTAAGAGGGCGTGACTAAGGATGTGGTTCCACTAGAACCACATGTGAACCACTATCCTTTCTAGAGTGTCATACAATTATTCTCGATTATTGAGAAGGGAAATAAAATGGAGGAACCATTTTATATGGATCCATTTTTGAATTATAAAGATATACAAAAAATAAGGGTGACTGATGACCGGATTAAGTAAAAACCTGGCATAGTAGGCAAAACAAAATCTTTGATTTCATTAGAATATTATCTAATATGAATTTTAATATTCTAACTTACATGATCCATGACCTAAAATGATAATGGGGGGTCCTATATGTTATTGATAAGCTCGATCAAGGCCTTAAATGGGAGGGAAGTGAGGATTATTTTTAACAAATATTTCTACGTGCACACATTCCACATATCCAAAATGATCAAATTATTTGATCTGAAATAATTAATTATTTTATTAAATGTATATGGGGATTGAATTACTTATCTATAATGGTATTTTTTATAGGTAGTTATTAGTGAATCTATTGGGGAATTAATATTTGAGTCAAACCTATGTCCAAAAACTCACCCTATGTTTTTCATGTTAGGTATTAAAAACCAAAAATATATAGTGAATAATGAAATCATAGATGAAAAATAAATTTATTAGAAAAAAGATAAAAGGATTCATATTTATCCAAATTTCAATAAGAAGGGACTCTAAGGAAATGAATAAGTGCAGAAGATGTAACTATTCTCAATATACTAGAGAACTTGTCTAACAGATCAGTCTCTTTCCCTTTATGTGGAAGTAAGAAAATGAATTTCAATAAATGTTTTTCTTTAGGGCACAAGAAGATGTAATTCATGAAACCATATCTTGAGTGTCATAATTTTGTCCAAATTGAACATCTGAAGAATTTTTGTAAAAAAACTCTTAAACCCACTACTATAAATTGATCTAATATCTTATAAGGATCTCCAGATCAATCATGATGATCTCATTAAAATAGTTATCACCCATAGAATTTATAATATCATGTTAGTTTATTAAAAACCTTGTTAGTATATCTAACACCACCACAATAAGGGAATATGGACAACTTTGTTGGAGATGACCACAAATTATATAGAGCTGAGCAACAAATCACTGCCATACAATTTGGTCCCTCTATAGTGCTTGGTATCATTTTTATCAACTCCACATTAATTCATGTCATGTTGGTTCCAGGTACCATTATTCTTAACTCCACATTAAATCATTACATATTTTTAACTAGAACCTCTCAATCCCTTAATAATTTTCATGTTGTATATCAAATGACGTTGCACATGGAAATTATTCCTCAAATTCTGAGAATAATTTCACCTCTTATCTGTAGCTAATAGAAAGGATTTATGTGTACATCATGTTCCATTAGGAATAATATACTATATTTTCCATGTGACTTTACTATATTAGGTGTGGACATATTCAATGTAATATTTTGAAGGTACTAGATGGTATAATTAAAATCTTATGTCGATCGATTTTCCTGAAAAGTATCCATCAAATCCATTGATAGTTCTATTCATTTATTCAAAGGTTGTTGGGATGTGAATGTTGTTATATTAGGGATATCGGTGATAGTGGATGGAACCATATCTTATCAGTTTGGAATAGTAATTTGGGGCATCATTGATAAAACCGAACGTTATAGTCTTCCTTCAGAAGTAGACCTTTACCCTCGTGTCTTTTCATTCAATTTCTCTACAATTCAATAATAGTTTGAAAAAAAAGTTCTATCAAATTAATTAAACAAGACATATTAATATTCCATAATATGTAATAGAGAAAATATAATTATAATAAATAAAGGTTGGTATGGATGAATTAGAAAATAAGGGATTCATTAGAGACTGTTCATTGCCTTGGTTCACATTATTTCTATCTATAAATAAGGAAGATATTTCACATCGATTATATCTATACTATCACCTAATAAATCAATTTATGGTCAATAATTGAAATAATATTCCTATAATACATGATCTATATGACAAATTAAATGGGGAAAATTGTTTTATAAATTCTTTTTGGAATAGGGAGACACTAACTCTGGTTTTAGTATGATACATCCAAAATTAATCTTTTCAAAGATTATACAGTCATAACGAATATTGGTTCATTTAATTTCGTATTACGAATGAACTTATATTTTTCAATAAATTTATTAATAGTTTCTTCCAAAACTACCTCAAACCATTTTTCATTGAGTTTATTGATGAGATCATGCATTACTCTCAAACCATAAATAACAATGAAAGGTACTTGGATATTTTATAACGAATAATTCCTAACCAAAAAATTTATGCTAAATTTTTAATGTGTAACTTTGGGATATATGATTATCATTTCCATTGGCATGTTATATTTTTGAAAGGAATATTGGTTTATCCTATGAATATTAAAGTGCTTATTTATTATAAACCACCTAAAATTGTCTTTTAGATTATAATTTTTATATTATTAGTAGGTTAATATTCCCTCTTTGTTTGGTCTTTTTTTACATCTAGCATCTCCAATAACAACATTGATGGGAGATGGTATTCCATTCCATTAGATTGAATATTGTTAGAAAAACTTTTTGTGATTAAATCATGAAAAACATTAACATATATGATCAAATGTATAGAACTATTACAAGGTTATGTAGTATTTTTTGAGACATATAGATTGGGATGAGGTTGGGTTCTTGTTTCGGGAGACATAAAGTACCTCATGGATTGAATAAACTAAGAACACATGAAAGGATTTTCCCAACACTTTATCTTGAATTAGCTACAATATTCCATACATTAAATTCATTGAGTCACTATATCTATATTGAAATGGTCTTTATCATCAATAATCATAATGGTTAAAATAATATATTTTCAAAATAGGACTAGAACATAAAACAAAGAAAATGTAAGGAATATCCCATTATACTTGATATAGAGTTAGTTTATACACATGAGAAGGGAAATTCAGCTGCTAATACATTGAGTCAGAAAATCATATAACCATGTAGTCAAACAATCTCAAGATAAGTGGTAGCATAAGATATTAATTGTTTAAAACATCTATATTGCACAAAAAAATTAAAATGAAGTTTTAAATTACGTGAATCTTTTTCTTGACTTTGGTGACCTATTCAAGAAGACCCCATGATCCAATACTATTTTTCATACCATTAGTTCAATCCTTAACGGAGGGGAGACTACAAAAGATTGGAAGAAAGTTGCAAACATTTTGTTTTTATTTCATGATCCGATCATAGTTCCTTCATAATTTTATGAATAAGTCTTTCTATATATCAGAATATAAAATGGGGTTCCACTAAATTATTTAGAAAAATTCAAATGTAAATAAGAACATTATTTAGGTGGGTATGAAAAACAATATAGAAGATTATGTTATGAGATGTCTCACCTATACAGAAGTGGAGGATAAAAATCAATGAAAAAATGGTATGATATAGTATATCCCATTATTAGTATGGAAATCAGAATATATATCCATGGGCTTTTTCATTGGTATATTGGGGACACTTTAGAAGCCTAATGCTATTTGGGAGATTTTAGAATAACTCAATGTGGTTCCTCAATCATGAAAAGCTGGATATGGGGAAAATAATATCTTCTTTAAGAAATAGCTTTGATAAATTATATGTCTAACCAAGAAAAACATATCATTATTTTTCATTTGTCCCTTAATGATAATATTACATCTCAAAATCAAAAGAAGTGAAGGTTTTGCGTTATTGTAGAATAACTACCTAAGAAACTTATTTTAAAATATTTAATAATATTTATCCATAATTGAAAATTGGTAGAATCTCTTAAGGATTATTATAAGTTATACTAATCATCATAGACTGGGGAATGAAAATGTAAAAAGGGTTTTGGATTATATGATCATTAAGGATAAACATAACAGATAGAAATTTATTATCAAAAGAGAACATAAGATACGTATGTGCATATATGAGTATATCCAAGGTTATTAAATATAATATTGTGAAATTATACCCAAATGAACATAGATAATCAATAATCAATCAAGGCATAAGTACCTCATCCTAACATAAGACATTATCTTTCATAAGATGAGAAAATCTATAAATATTGAAGTGTGCCACAACCATAAGCATAGACATCAAAATATAGTGTATCATGAATCAAAATCTTGATTTTTATACCATAGAACATAAAAAACATATTCAAATCTACCAATAATAATTGTTTAAAATTCACCTCCCTTCATGATATACCATTCAGCATTTGTAATCGCATTAATGTCATCCAAAATACTGCGCAATGTGAATCGGGTTCTCATCTAACATACCATAAAACTTCATTAATCACATTCATGACTACCTAATCTTGATGAATTAGGAATTATAATCCATTCCAAAATACCATAGAAAATCAATATTAACGACTCTAGAAACCATAATAAAAAACATCAATAATCATGTTCATTCCTTTAAAAACATTGTAAACATGGAATCACGTTCCTTTGTTAAAAAATATAGTGCATCTGGAATCATGTCTCTTCCTGCCAAAACATTATGTATCAGGAATCATACTGCACATTGACAATATATTATGCATCAGGTATAAAATTTATATCTACAATAATTATCTTATGAGGTTGCATACTATACTCAATGCAATGGAGGGACTAAACAGAACCAAACCATCTTAGGGATTTATCAAATCAAAAAATTATCAGGACATTATCAGACCCAATCCATTACATAATGATAAGACATACACAAGTATCCCAATAAAATCAATCAAACATAATATCATAGAGAACCCATGGAATGAAAATGTGTTTCATATCATTTCAAAAGTGTATGAGATAACGTGATAAAAATAATGGATCAATTGACAATATGAAATAATTCAACCAAATGGATTATTTTATACTGGAATATAGATGGTGATTCATAAAAAAATAATCCAATATAAAAAATATTAGATAAAGAGGAAACAACAATCAAAACCATGAAGAGAGTTTTTAAAAACGTTTTGTTACATTGTACAAAAGATATCAACTTATGAATCACAGTTAAAAAAATATTTTTAATTAAAATTATAAATAAAACCATTTTTTAATTCAATTTTAATTGAAAATAAAATAAAATATCCTTACTAGTTACACAATGGTTTTACAATGGAAATATAGAGTGTGTGATAAAACGTATGTATAGAATGAAAAAAACCATTTAATTTTTTTTAAATAATACCTTCATTATAACCGACATCATAAATAGAGTGATAAATAATTCACTATAAAATAGGTTAACATAAAATTTAAATATCAAATAAAATATACCATATTTCTACTTCAATATTAGAAAGGATAATATTTTGATGAATAGTGAACATTGATATAGAAAAGAAATAGCTCATTTGTAGAGGATGAGAAATTATTATTATGACCATTAAATATTATGTAGAGATAAATCAATCAATTTAATTAATTATAAAATAAGTATGGATGGAATTATAATATCATCACATATTAATATTTAAATATCTTATAAAACCATAATGAAAGAAGAATAATGATGACTCAAGAAAATAATCTTAGAAATGTAAACCCCAAACCACATCATTATCTTTCATGTTGAAAAAACCAAAAAGATAGATCTTAATATGTATTTGACAATAGATTTAATTAAATTATATATATATATTAAAATTTCATCAATGGTTTATATATATATGTTATAAAAAATAAAAAAGTTGTGGATATGGAGTATTTCTTTAGGAACAAAATATTATTACTAGAAACCCCTTATAAACATCATAATTCCTCATGTATACAAAATGTCAAATGTTATTTTTCTGAAGTAAAATAGAATGGCCAAAAAATAATTACTAAATTTAACCTAATATAACCAAATGGAAGAAAATTTCAAACATATACTAATAAAAATCAGGAATAATAATCAAAAATCAATGAATAAAAATTGAGTTAACAAGAACCCTTGCCTTTACTCTCACCTTATATGAAATTTATTTTAACTCATGTATAAATAAAATATCTCTGTAAATAAAATATTTCATAAAATTATTCCTATCTGTAATATTTAAAAGTATTTACCTATAATGATTCCTTATACATTAACTAGTTATTTACCTTTTATTTTCAATGATGGTTGTTATCATTTTAGATTTCTTTATCAAAGTTTTTAAATATCAAAATCAAACAACATTATTTGATACCAATTTCAACATTTCCATATTATAAAAATATATTAATATAATTTTTTAAAATTATTTAGTCATCCCCATGTTTTTATAGAAATTATGGGCACAACTGTCAAGAATGGAATCCATTACGAACATGTTTTCATGTAATTTATCAATATCAATGGATTTCATTATAATGAGCATTAAATTATGGACTATACCATCTTAAATATATTTAAGAAATATATTTCTATTTATTATCATTTGTACTCATAAAATATTATTTATAACCATTCAAGTATTTTGGGGGTGAAAAATAGGACACCCCGCTCCATGGCCAAGGATTTCCACACATACACATAGGTGTTGTTTTAATTTTTCTTATAATATATAAAATGATGGAGTTTATTTAACTTTTTTAATAATCTTATTAAACTTATCATTGTAATGTTCTTGTAATAATGATCAAAAATCATTTTTAACTCTTATAAACCATGTTTAATCTTGTTCTCCAATGTTTTATTATGATCATGTTTTATATTAATCCAATCTATGAGTATTACTTCTTAAGATATGTAAAAAAATATGTAGTAAAGTATGAGTCACCATTATGTTTAACTCACAGTTAATATTTTTGTGACCAAACAGTCTCACCTTTTAGTCTTGAATTCAATAATGTATTATTCACCGTTACAACGACACTATTGTATCATAGTACTAGTTCCAGAACTCATAAAGTACTAGACACAATTTCAATGACACTACTGTATCAATTTATCACTTTATAATTTTCACAAGGGACCATACACCATTTCAATGACACCATTTGTCTCAAAGGACCTGACTCTATTAATGAAACACCATTGAATCGCCTAACTGATTAAAATGTTTTCTCAAAGTATGAGACAATGGTCTGGAGGCACCACTTAGGGGAAAAGGACGAGTCACCGTTGACTATGGAACCATTCCTAACTCACTGTTTCAATGATTTTGTTCCTATTTTGTTGTTGATTGTGAAACTATTACATACTTATCCATTTCTATCTTATTTCAATAAAATTCAATATTATTTTTAATGGTTATATTTGAGCTATTCAATGACACTGGTATTATGAATGATATTTCTCAGACAATTTAGTAGATATTACGTTGTATGAGGTGTGGAGATAATGTTCCATGTCAGTAAAGATATAGACACTCTATGATTAATATATTGTGGCACACGAGCTAAAGAATTTGAGAGAGTGACACATACTAGACCATTCAAAAGATCCATGAAAATATATCTGGATTAATGTGAGATAAAGAAGACCTTGCTCTGAACCATCCTACAAACATCCTAACAGAAACATCAACTCGATGAAAAATATGATCTATAAAGAATATCTCATTGAACAAGAAACTAGATCATAGAACTCACGATATATTGTTTCTGAGTCTATTTCTAGAAGTGGAAATGGGCATCAAATCTGCTACATTCAAAGAGTCCAAAACTGTATAGAATAACACTCAGCATATTTCTAATCCCTTCTTATTATATTCTGATATGTTTTGTACTAATTTATTATTCCATTGACTTGTGTGTGTATCCCTATTAGAAACAAACATTTTATACTATTCTAAACTGGAGGATACAAGATATCCTGTCATTACCAATCTCTTAGGCCATTTTACTCCCACGTATAACTATGGAAGATGTCTCTTTGTGACCTAGTTATATTTTTTCCCTCTTAAAATTGTTGTAGAAGTAAAGTTAACATGGACAGGTTGTATGATGTTGAAAATCCCAATCTTGGGTGTGTATCAATCTTTTATATATATATATTTCTGGGTGTTTGGTAATCACCAAGTGGAGAGAACTGAGTCACTTCATGGGATTGAACCTTTTATTTTATCTACTATATTCAAGTTCTTTTTTCTTGCTTGTTATTGTTTACTCAAATCATGATACATTACTTTTCTTTGATAGTTAATCTTAGATAGTGTTTGTTCCATAATTTTTATAGTAGACTAATTTCAAAAGATGAGGTAACTTCATAAATTTTTTTAAAATAGAATTAATCAATCTTTGAGGAATTTTTCAAAAACTCAATAATTTTAAAAATATGATACATTTTTTAATTGTTCAGTTTAATTTTAAATTGGGGGACATTCAAATATATAATTTTTCACATAAATGGTTTATATAAACTCAATTAACCCCCCTATTGAGTGTCCTACTATGAACACAATTTTGTTTGAGATGGTTTTTCTAAACTTATATTTTTAAATCATTTCAAATTTTATTTTATTTTTGTTTTAAAAGAATCTAAATTTATATTTGTTCTAAATATTTACCTGTTAAAAATAATATTATTTATTCTTTATTATGGATAATATATTGGAAGGTTCTGCTACCAACATACCTCTATTTTTCAATGGTACTAATTCTTCCCAGTGGAAAATTGAAATAAAAATGCACTAAGAAAGTATGGGTTTTGAAATTTGGTATTCCATTCTAGATGAATATAATATTACTTCGACAACCATAAATACTTGGGATAACCCAACCATGAAAACTTATAATATTAACAACAAGGATATGAATATTTATATTGTTCTTTAGAAGATGGATAATTCAATAAATTGTTGTTTGTAAAACAGCCCATGAGATTTTAGACACTCTAGTTGTTTCACATAAAGGAACCACTAATGTTAATGAGATGAGAATTAACATATATAATATTTAATATATAACATTAAGATGATGCTTTATGAACCTATCTCTGAAATGTATCTCAGGATCAATGAAATTTCAAATAGTAATATTTTTCTGGGAATGAAAGTTATAGCTAAGGAAAAGATGATGTGAATTCTTAGATGTCTACCCAACAAATTGAGATTAACTTCAGTATCAATTATTGAATCATGTGATATCAGTAATATTTCAGTAATGTATTTAACATGTATGATGATGATGTATGAGGAAGAATTAAATGTCCACAAATAAGGGGAGGATGAATCAAATAGAATGGCAGGGCCTATCAAACCAACTACTTCCAAAAATAAAGAAAATTAAAGTATAAAAAATAATTCTGAGAATATATGTATTTAGGATTCCCCATGTGAGAGTGATGATTAAATGGATCAATTAGCCAGAAGGTTTAAAAGTTCTATATAATGAAGAATATTTTCATGAAGACCAACTACAAAACAAAATATGGCAATAAGGGAAACTGGAAAAAGGATTATAAGTAAAAGGAAATTACAATTGAGATAGTCTGATATGAATGTAAGATTAGAGTTCATGTAATGAATGATTGTACTAAATTGAATTATAAGATGAAAAATAAAGGCAAAGATAAAAGGTACAAGTAGGGAATGAAGGCCACCTGGAGTGCTTTTAAGGATACCTCTAGTGTGTCAGAATCATCTCGTGATGAGAAAGGTGATAAGGGAAATATGTGTTTCAGGAAAAACACATCAGAGATTTTGAGTCTCTTGTACAAAATTTTTATTATTCTAGAGATAAATATGATTCTAAAAACATTTCCAAGGAGGAAATGTTTGAGTACTTCAAACTTCCCGATGACATATATAAAGAGTTAAAATACTACTATAAAATTTTAAAGAAACTACATGATCACACATCTACAATCAAATCCAAACATAAAATGGAAAAAGAAAATAATGTTCAATTACCTAAAGATAAAAATGAACATAAATAGTACAATGTGAAATTAAAAAATGACTTAGAAAAGTTTACCAATGGAATGTTTACTCATACAAAAATTCTTGGTAAAAAAGTAGCTCCTAGGTATACTACTAGTATAGGATACCCGACTTGATATAGGAACATAGCTAAATATAATTTTGTAACCAAATCTTGAAAATTATTTTTTATGTCCATAATTGATAATTTTTCTACTAGTTATATTTCTGGAAAACTGTCTACTAACAACATTTTTTATAGACCAAATAGAGTTTATTTTTTCAAAACAGAAAATATTGTTTATAAGAAACCCATGAATCAAATGTGGGTTCCCAATGCATTAATTACTAATATTATTGGACCCAAATATGTCTCAAACCCAAAGTCTTTCCATGGGTGATTTAATCTTGTAGTTAATCTTCTTGAAGAGATCTTGTATAAATCAATGGTACTTGGACAGTGGATGTTCAAGACACACGACAAGAGATTATTCTGGCTTCAAGAATCTGATGAATATTGATGGTGGGAATGTCACCTTTGGTGACAATTCAAGAAGAAAAAATAATCATCCTCATTCATATTGTTTACTCTAATTTAGTTTTAATTTCCAATGTACTTTTTTTGATAGATTAAGTTACAATCTGCTTAGTATCTCTCAGTTATCGGATGATGGTTTCAATGATAAATTTTAAAATGATACATGTAATTTTTTTAATCTAGATATGATTTAGTTTTTACTGCTTTTATAAATGAAAATATTTATGTTATTAATTTAGATTCTTTAATTTTTCAAAATGTTTCTCTCTTAAGTGACTTTCTCAAAGAGTCTTGGCTCTTTCATAGGAGATTATGAAATTTTAATATTCACTCACATAGGAAGCCTACAAGTAATGGGTTAGTCCAGGATCTACCAAAACTATAATTTCTAAATGGCAATGTCATTGATCCTTGTCAAAAACATAAACAAAAGAAAATATATTTCAAACCAAAGAATGAATTGTCAACATCTCAACCTCTTGATTTGGTTTAAATGGATTTTTTTTCACCATATATAATTTCAAGTCTTAATGGGAAGCACTATGTTTATGTTCAAGTAGATGACTACTCTAGATATACTTGCACATTATTTCTTGATCACAAAGATGAAGTTTTATCTCACTTAAATAAGTATAATAGAATAGTATAAAACCTAATTGGTCATAAGATTAAAACCTTATGAAGTGACCATGGACATGAGTTTAATAATCAAGAGTTTGAATCCTTTTTCTCACAAAATGGCTATAGTCATAACTTCTCTTCTCCTAGGACACTCCAACAGAATGGATTTGTGGAAAGGATAAATACAAAATTGCAAGAAATAGATCATACTATGATTAATGAATATGATTCAACTACTTACTTTTTGTATGAACCTATAAATACATTTAGTTATATCATTAATAGAGACTTGATTAGACTTATCCTTAAGTAATCCCCTTATGAGTGGGGGAACAATAGGACAACCAATGTTAATTATGTTATAGTTTTTAGTTTTATATACTATATTCATAATACTAAGGATAATATTGATAATTTTGTATCCATAAGTTATGAAGGAATTGTTTTAGGTTATTTAACCTCTAACAAAACATATAGAGTCTTTAATAAAATAACTATGTGTGTGGAAGAATTTGTGCACATAAAATTTGTTGAAACAAATACATATGAACACAAGACCTACCTAGAAAACCATGAGGATGATCTATATAATATGGACATAAATTCCAAATCATCTAATCCTACTATTAAAAAATCTGTTAAATCATCCATTTCAATAAATTCTTGAAACTCTTGTCACAATTAACATGAACTTGTTGAAGAATCTGAAATTACAAGACCTCCTTTTTCAAAAAATTCAAAAAATATTAAGAACCATCCATTAGAT
Organism: Viscum album; assembly: GCA_963277665.1. Lineage (NCBI taxonomy): Eukaryota > Viridiplantae > Streptophyta > Magnoliopsida > Santalales > Viscaceae > Viscum > Viscum album. The sequence goes on along the minus strand of OY728141.1, from coordinate 1,045,828,830 downwards.
TATTTTGTTTTAGACTTAGACCAACGAACTCAAACTATATATTCTCTTAGAAACTAGGTTGAAACTTCATGCCCTTTTTCTTAGGGTGAACCTAGAATTATCAATGATGAAATAAATGATGAATTTTGGGTAATTCATAAAAAAGAATAACTAAATTGGTTTTAAAGATTTTTTTTTTGAAACTAGTGGATAGACCGAAATAAACATTAACAATAAAAACTAAGGGGGTGTCTAGAAATAACATAGATGAAGTTGGTACTATTGTATGAAATAAATCTAGATTTTTTGTGCAAGGATATAGTCAATATGAAGGCATTGACTATGAAGAAATTTTTTCACCAGTTACTAGAATTGAAACTATTAGAATCCTGTTAGCAGATGCAATTCATCTAAATTTCTAACTATATATATAGGATTACTAGAGTTCATTCCTAAATAGGTATATATTGGTGGATTTTTTTTGTTTAACATCCCCTTTATTTTACACACCCTAATTTTCCAAATCATGTTTTTAAATTAACAAAAACGTTTTTTGGTTTAAAAAATGCTCCTAGAGAATGGTATGATAGTCTCAACATTGTTCTTATTTCGAAAGATTTTAAAAAATTCATATTTAATCCTTCCCTTTTTATAAAAATAATTTCTAATGATTTTTTAGTTATTAAAATCTATGTTGATGATATTATTTTAGGATCTTAAAAAAGTTATTTATGTATTAATTTTTAAAAAATGATTCAAAATGAGTTTCATGGGTGAACTAAACTTCATTTTTAGACTTCATGTCTTTAAAAACAAAAAAAAGATATTATTTTAAATCAAATTAAATTTACTAAATACCTTCTAATTTTTTTGGTTTTGATAGCATTAAAAGTCATGATACTCCATTGAGTACCACCTATAAGTTGGACCTTGCTGGAAATGGGAAATTTGTTGATCAATCCAATTATAGAGGAATGATTAGAACTCTACTCTACTTGATTGCTAGCCGGCCTGATATTATGTTTAGTGTGTGTATGTGTGCTCATTTTCAAGTAAAATTCTAATGATTCACATCTTTCTATTGTTAAGATAAATTTCAAATACCTCAAACATACTACCCACTAAGGGATGTTCTATCCTAGAGGATAATAATTTGACTTAGTTAGTTATTCTGATGCTTATTTTAGTGGTTGTATGTTAGATAGAAAAAGAACTTATGAAACATGTCACTTTTTGGGAAATTCACTAGTATCATGGGGTAGTAAGAAGAAAAATTTTGTTTCATTATCTACCAATGAAGATGAATACATAGTTTCTGGTAGTTGTTGTTCTCTGATTTTGTGGATAAAACACACATTACTAGACTATGGATGTTAATTTAGGCATGTCCTTATAAACTGTGATAACACAAGGTCTATAAACATCTCCATGAATTCAGTTTCTCATTCAAGAACAAAACATATTTATGTAATACATAAATTTTTGAGAGATAATTATCAAAATAGTGATATTACTTTAAAATTCATCAGCACAGAACATCAACTTGCTGATATTTTTACTAATCCATTACATTAAGAAAGATTGAGATACATCATACTTTAATTGGGAATGATAAACCTTGAGTGACCATTTATATTCTTATAGATTATTGTCTCATAGATTATTATCTCAAAGTTTTCTATCTTAAATTTTAAAATATTGTCGTTTACTTTCTCAAAGTTTACTATCTAATTGTTTACTACCTCATTAATTATTGTCTCACCAATCAGAGTCACAACATTGTGATGCCACCATGACTACACATTATGGTCTCACCGTTATGAGTCATATTTATATATTTATTAATATTTTCCCACATCGCTATTTTAATATTGTTATTTCACTTTTATATCATTTTTTAAATTTGGTACTATTGAAATCCCTATATGATAAAAAGCCATAATTGCACATCCATCCTCACTTGTGTTCTCTACTACTAAAATGGAAACCATTATCTCTCAAACTCTTTTCCCTACATCAAACCATCTCTATATGTTGAAAATTATAAGGATGAATAATCTATCGTTCTTGGATCTAGAGAAGAGCAAGTCATAAAATATTGTGAAATGATATCCAATCAAAAAGACTGAGGAACCACTCAACCCTAGTCTTGGATATCTTATTGTAGTTCCAGCAAATGAAGTGTGTGAAAAATTACTTATATTAAGTAAGTCTCTTTTTCTAAGAGTTTATGAATAACATGGATTTTTTTAATGGTTTATAAAAGATAAAAGACCCATATACTCAAACTAGATTTTGAGTTCTTTCATCATGTTCAGTTTAGGTTCAATAAAAAGTTTGACATTGTGGTTAGATGTTGGGTAAATGGACTAAGGTTTCCATTTTATTCAAGGATGTGGGATTCATGTTTAAGAGTGCCACATGAAGGTATCATTGAGGGTATTCAAAGAAACCCTCCCCCTCTATGTGAAAAATGTAACCTAGAAGAGGATTTGGAGTACTTGACTGGAGATGAAAAAGTGGAAGGCCTATAGCTGCTGAATTGGATGGAGAGACAATAATTCTGTTCAGGTTTATTAAACACCTGATATTTCCCAATAAATTTGACTTTTCTACTTTGAAATATCAAGATATAATATTTTTTGTATCTCTTGAGGAATGGTCACAAGATAAATCTGTGAAAGTACCATTTCCTTCACATAGGTGATATAATCAGGACATCTTTAAAGTCAACCTCTTTATTATATTCAAGATTCATTTCTATTTTGCTTCAGGTAAAGGGTGTGGTAGGGAGTGATGAAGAATTTGTTGAGGATTATGAGTTTTTTCTATCTTAGGATATATGAAAGATAATGAATATTTGTTAGAATACATGGAAGAAGTTATGGGTGGAAGACAATAAATGGTTGCGTAAGGATTATATCCTACTAAGAAACCTCCAAGACATCTGGATATCACTAATCCTGGTTTGGGGACAGAAGTGTTTTTGGATTATTCAGATGATGGAATGGAATTTGATGTTCTTATAGTTGAAGATGATGATTTTTTTGAAGGAAGTGATCCATATATTTCCAAAAATGACTGAAGATCCACCTCATAAAACTTTGGAACCATCTTAGGCTATTAAATCTAGAGAATATCGTCTATATAAAGGTTTTGATGTTGAAAGAGAATAAAATAAATCCATGGATAAATACTCTGATAAAGGTAAAGAATCTATTGAAGAACATGTTGCTAATGAATAACAGATAGAAGAATAATTTGAAGAAATAGAAGTAATTTTACCTACTGAAGTAAGAATGGAATAATATTTTTAGTTAGGAATAAGTGTGGATGAGACAGAGAGGTACCAAAAGATAATAAAAGTTGTGGAAATAGTTCACATGATGGAATCACTTAATTATCCAATGGAAGCATCAGATGAGGGGGATCAAAACCCTAGTTTGAAATGGATTGAAGTACATAATCCTATTGATTCATGTTTTGTTGATTCCAGGTACAGGATTCCCAGGTACTTTGATTTTGATGATTCAAAGATTTCCATAGTGAATGAAATGGCCCTCTCAATTGAGTTTTAACTCAATCCAATCACAACAATAGAAGTGATATCATCTAAGGATCCATAATGTTTCTTTGTTCTTGAACCTACTCAAGAAACCCCCAGTTATGTAAGACATGACGATATGAAGGTTTATAGATTAAATCAATTGTATGGATTTGAAAGGCTCATAAAGTCACATCCTTCCTCTCTGACTGATCTTAGCAAAAGAGATGCTTAACTTTTTTTGGAGTAGTTGATATGGAAGACTCAACCTAAGATGCTTCATGAGATTCCAGAAGCAAAAATTGAAAACAAATAGTTAAGTGATGAGGTGAAGTCTTTAAAGTATTTTGTAGAAGAACTAATGAAAATTTTCAAGCATCTCATACCTCAGCTTAGGTTTCTAGTATGAGTGAAGATGTTGCTTCCATGATTTCAAAAAAACATTTATAGATGATATTCAACCAAATATGTTTTTAGTGATTGAAGAAATTGTCATCAAAAACACCAATAGAGAAAATAAAATGTGTGTAATTTTGGCTGCAATCAATCAACTGAGAAATTAGAATACAGGATATTAAAAACTATTCTTAAAAGCCTTAATGCCATCTCCCCAGCTTCTCAGGCTCTATTTGCTTATGCTCAGCCATATTAAACATTGTACAGAAAAACAATTAAATTAGTAATTAGAGAAGAGCATTAGTATTTGAAGTGTGGATCTGATTAAAAGAGTCTCTCAAAAGTTGTAAAGAATAGTGATCATGTGCATGACAATCTCAAGATTTATTATAAGGATGCTTCAACTACACCTTAAGTAATCTCTAAAAAAGTGTATTACTGTATTATGATGATAAAATACAAGAATGAGTTGACAAGTCATTTCAAATATTTATAGGTTATATTGAAGCTACTTCTAGTGACTTATGCTTTCATGGACCAATTTTAGAAGTTAAATGAATTCACACCTACTCTTGAGAAGCTCATAGAAAAAAAGGATGACATTGAGAAAGACATGGAGTGTGGAGGTGAAATCATCAAGGATTTAATAAACCTTTTGATGACTTATTTAATGTTCAAATATCATCTATAGTTTTACATGTAGATTATACTCTCATACATGGCCTAAATTCTTCTACCACTTCTTCTTCCTCTACCTCCTTCACTCTAGTTACTATGAACTATTCCAAGGCTATGATCTAGATCATCCCCGCCATAAATGGGCAACCCTTACCTCATTATTAAACTATAATAAGACCTAAAACTTATATTTTTAAGGGAAGTCTCTCCCTTTACTCTCTCTTGGACTTGTCTCTTCCACATTTACCACTTTTTCACCTACTTCTCATCCTTCTGTTGTCTCTGACCTGGAGAAAAGTAAGATTTCAGAATCAGAATAGAAGTGAAGGATGATTTTTGATAGTGATGTAATGTATTTTTTTATTGTATTATATTATTCAATATATTCAATGAAATGTGTTATCTCTTTTATTCAATTATTGATTTTATTTAGTGACTTATTTTTCTTACTTAATTTGGATAATCCCAAAAGTGGTAGAAGAACTGGAAAAGACATGCATTTAAGATATTTTTATGTATATTATTTAATACTATAATGAACTACCTTGATTTTATGTCTTAATATAATATAATCTATATGATATGTTAAGAAAACTCTTTATTTCTTTGTAAAGTGTATAGCTTGTAACTGCCATGATTTTTTATCATAAAAAATGGTTAGATTGTTAGACTTCTATTGTTTTAATGCTCACAAATCATGTTTAACTCTTGTAAATCATGTTGAATATTTTTCTATAATGTTTCATTATGATCATTTCTAATAATAATCCATTTTATGAGTATTATATATTAAGATAGATTGAATATCAGTAAAGTATGAGTCACCATTAACGTGAAGTCACAGTCATCATTGTTGTGACCAAGTGGTCTCACTATTTAGTCAGAAAATCAGTAATGCATGGGTCCCTGTTACAAAGGAATTGTTGTATCATGCTACTGGTTCCAGAACTCACAGTGTACCAGACACCATTTCAAAGACTCTATTGCATCAAGTCACCAGTTTAGAATTTTCACAAAGGACCAGACACCATTTCAATAACATCATTTCTCATAACGGACCAAACGCGGTTGCTGCAACACCATTACATCGCCTAACTGATTCAATATTTTCAAAATGTATGAGACACCGCTATAGAGGCACCGCTTAGAGGAAAATGACGAGTTAACATTGACTTTGCCACCACTCATGATTCACCGTTCCAATGAAACTGTTCCTATGACACTACTGACTTTGACACCATTCCATACATATCCATTCCTATCCTATTTCAATTAAATTCCAAATTATTGTGAATAGTCATATTTTGAGTTATTTAATAACACTAATATTAATAATGATCTTTTGAATACATGTTAGTATAAAATAAGAGGTGTGGATATCATGATCCCTATCGTAAAAAACACAATCACCCGAGGATTAATATATTAGGGAGCACAAGGTGCAGAAGATGAGAGAGCAACACATACCATACCTTTTAGAAGAGCCACAATATTCTATCTTGATTGTTGTGAGATAGATAATACCTCACTTTGGACCATCCTAAAAATATACTTGCAAAAACAACAACTCAATGAAGAAAAAAATCTTAGAGGAACATCTCATTGAACTAGAAACCAGATCACAGAACTCATGACACTCTGTTTCTGAGTCTATTTCTTGAAGATGACCCGAGTTTCAAATTATCGAAATTCAAAGAGTCCAGATCTTCATAGAACTACACTCATAGAATTTCTAATCACTTTTTATCATATTATGCTCTGTTTTGTAATGTTTTATTATTCCTTTGAGCAGTATGTGTACCTGTATTAAAAGCACACATTGTATACTATGATAAACTGAAGGATACAAGAAATCCTCTATTTACCACTCTCTTATAACTTGTTACTACCTTTTATAATAATGAAGAGGTCTCTGTCTGGCCTGGTTATATTATATTCCCACGTAAAACTGTGGTAGAGGTATAGATGAACTTGACCGCATTTAATTGGTTGTAAACCACGATCCAGGGAGTGGATCAATCTTGTTTTTATATATTTTTTCTAGTGGTAGGTGACCACCAAGTGGATAGGACTATGTCTCTTCAAGATACCGAACCTCTAGTTTTATCCATTTGGTTCATGTTTGGTTTTCTTAATTAGGTTTTCTAACTCAAATTTGAAAACATTACTTTTCTTTTATAGTTAGCCTTAGATAGTGTTTGTTGGAGAATTTGATTTAGTATACTGATTTCAAAAGTTTATTCAACTTCATAAATCTATTTAACTAAGAATGAATCAATATTTTAATAATCTTTTAAACTCGAAAATATTTAAAAAATCGTCTACTTTGGTTAATTGGCCTCTTTGATTTTAAATTAGGGGACCGTCAAAAAAATAATTTTTAATTGAAATTTTTTAGTAACTAAATTCATCGCCCTCTTGAGTGTCTCCATCACATAAACACTTATAAAAATCATATTTATTAATAAAATACCTATATTTAACCATAGCTGTAATTTGGGGAATGAAAACAAGACACTTCGCTTCTTAGAGGTTGTTGTCTACATGTATACACAAATGGTGTTATTTTTATCATTTTTCGATGAAAAATGGGGAATGAAAAATAATTATTATTTACTAAATATATTAAAATAAATTATTCTAATTAAAAAATTAATTGTAATATAATTGTAAAATTATATTTTGAATGGAAATATAAAAAAAATAGTCCTTGGAATTATTGTCACTCACAATGAGATCTTTAGAATTCTCTTGGATGACTTATTTGAAATGGATGAAATATAAGAATTTATTGTGAATAGATGATTATGGGATTGGAATTGGACAATAGGTTAAGTGAATAAGTGAGTCTTTAAAGGATTAATTTTAATTTTTAGAGTGATCATTAAGGGATGTAAGAAGACCCATTTTATAAGTGATGGTAATGAATGTTTTATAAATATAACCTCTTAATAGAAAAAGAATACATATATCTCATTTACAGATTAATAAAAAAAATGTAAACTAATGTATCAAAGTTAATTTATGGTATATAAACCCTTAAAAGACTCATTTAGATACATTTTTGTAATAGATTTTATCTCTTTTTCACATGACATGAATATTTTTACATTAATTTACCTTTAATGTGGTAACATAATATCTAACCTTAATAACTAATTTTTATAGCTAAAAATTATAAGGTAGTTGTTACATAATTTAAAATTATTATCTAAAAAAATGGAAAAAAATTTATCAAATAATATTTCAAACGGTGAGAAAAAATAAATGTATATTAGTGTATATATTCTATTTTTAGAAAAAAAGTGTAATTTTAAGCAAAAAATATTGTTTTGGATATAATTATCATTATTTTGAATTATGAAACATTAATGAATTCAATATAAAAAAATTAGAGTTAATTGGATTTAAAACCAAACCAAAATATAATTTCATTATGTGAATATTTAATTTGAAGAAAAAACAAAAAATAATTATTGGAAATAAAATATTACATGAGTTCCAAAATGTTCAGAAATTGATTCATAAATTAAAAATAATATTTTTAATGTATAATTTTACTTATTAAATTCATCATCAATTATGAAATAGTTTTTCTAAATTTTTTATGATGTTATTATAGCTCATCTTTGTCAAAGAAATCACGATATTTATAATAACGGTATTTCGCACTATTCATCTAAAAATCAATCTTTCAATAAAAATCCAAAAATAATAATCATAAGATAATGTTGATATTATTTAAAAAATTAAGTTCATTTTATTAAATTTAAATTCCTAGAAATTGTGAATTTATCTTTTAGGTAAAAATAAAAAATTTAAAGAATACCTATTTTATATAAAAGTAAACATTAAAATAATAATTTTTTTTTTATATCAATATATATTTAAATTATTGTGTATTTGGAGGTTTGGAGGATTTGTAAACCCCTATGATCCTGCATCTAAGAGATCCAGGTCAAAACTAGTCATGGTGTATTTTTGAGTTACTGTATCAGTACTGTAGCGATACTATAGAAGCAGAACTATTCACATGGTTTTAAATTTGGGTATATGGATTTGGGTTTACAAGACACAGGGACTTTGGGACATCATTATAAATGGGGCCATAGGGACTCATATTCATCACCATGGGTACAAGGTGGAATGATAGGTAACAACCAAATGACTGAACACAAATGGAAGGAAGTTTATGAAAGAACATTTGGGTGGGAAGACTTGATAAAAGGGAAAGGTGTGATGATTCTTATCATCAATCATTTATCCCCATAGTTCAATAATTTTAGAAGGAAGGTTTCTCAACCATGTAATTATAAAAACATGATACCGGTCTAAATATTTGGAGAATTAGGCAAGTGATGGATGCAAGGGCCATGTAAGCATCACTGGGTGGGCGAATAAAAAGAAATAAGGGTGTGATAATACCTATCATCATTCCTATTACCCACACTATGGATGCAGGGGTGAACTACCACCATGGAAGGGGGAACACAACATTTATATTGGGATCATGATGTGATGGTTAAATATAGGGGTCAAAAAGACATAATACTAGTGAAATTTAATGATAGGGACTACTCTGTCATGGACTTGAGGAAAATGTATAGTCCTTTGAGCTACTAGTACATTGGGATATGTTGAAATCATCTTATTGGACACAAGGACTTCAGGTCATGTTAGAGTATCCTCTCAAACCAATTAAAAAGAAGGATTTAATTGCTAAAAGAAAAGGGATATTTATCCTACCAAATTTATAAATATATATAATTAAATGAGTGTTAATATATTAGTTTGAAATGTTAATTATTATCAGAATATTATTTTTAATGTGATTAGATTAATTTATTATGTAAAATATACACCCCATTGAATATTTTCATTGAAAATATCCTTTATTTAATGTTTTAAAGTTTTAATTTCATTTCATTTATTATTTATCTTATAACCCTAAAATATATTCAATAAGTTAATAATTATTTAATAATAATACTAATAATAATATAAGTGTTATTATTTATAATAAATCAATTTATTAGTAATTTTTTTTGATAATTTATTTTTATTATAGATTTTTTATTCACGATTCACATTGATTAGAATTATTTTAATAGGGAATGTCATGGTTCAATTTTGTTTCATGTTTCCTATGAAAAAATAAATAAAAAATTTATACTTATTAAAAGAAATTATAAATAGTACTATATTATAGTGTCACCCTCACCAAGAACACATCATTCCAACTCATGAGTCCAATATGGTGGAATACAATGTGATTCATTGTATATGAGAAGTTGTGCAATGGAATGGGGTACCAAATTTTATTTTCTCGGACAAAAACTCATCATTCACCTTATGGTTTTCGAAATATTTTAATTTTATCATGGAACTCAATTAACCATAATCAATACAAATAATACTCAAAATGTGGGTAATAATAGTATACTATCATGATATTGGAAGACAATATTTGAGAATGTGTTATGGAATTAGATTTTTTGAGGGAACATCATCTATCAGAGGATAGTTTTTATAAAATAATTGTTATTAGGCCACAATACATATGTCTATATTCAAGGAATTGTACAGTTTTCGATGCAAATATACACTTTTTAGGGTGTAAAATAAACCACCCAAATCAGACATTTTCATGTCCCTGAGACTGCATTGAAAATATAGATAATCAAAAAAATGAGTAGTTATAGCCTATATCCATAAAATATTGTGTGGAAGTTTTCATCATCTATCACTGTCGTTAGATGTAGTTTAATGTGCATTATTTAATCTCTCTCCATGATTGGTGAACCATCATTTGGGTATGAAATGAAAATTAGATCCTCAATACATAAAACCATTTAAAATTCTACAATATATTGCAAGCATTTCATATGGACTAGCCTTACCAAAAATATTTTATATTAGACACACTACTTTTTATGTGTCTTAGATAATGAATTATGACCCTAATCATATCCACCTAATTTTATTCATACATTTTACACTAGAAATAGATTCTATAATTATGCATTACCCAAATCATATTATGAATATAAATGGAAAAAACATTTAATGAATACAAATCCCTTTGGTATGAGTATTATGGAAACATGGTATAATTCAAGAATAGATTTTTTATTGGGAGAAGTTTATGCTTGAGAAATATATAGAACTATTATAATACATTAATAACCTCTATATTTACATTGACCTATATCTCAATGGTGGGAAGAATGTAACACCATTCTGTAGAGGTCTTTATTTATTTTTAATTCATTTTGAAGTTATATAATGATAGGGTTGAGATCTTAGAGTTACTAGATGGTCTTGGGAAATTTTTATAAGCTTATTAGATAGTTCATAGTTTGATCACAGTTAGAGGAATCCATGTTGGTTCCCTGGGTAACCATATCAGGTGGATAAGACACTTAAGGGGATGTGCAAGATTGACCCATGGATGGGTTAATTCAAATTGATACCGTGTGGTTTCCAAATTATTTATAATGTATAATTTTCCACTATTGTGCATTATTTTCCCAACTGTGTGGTATAACCATGAAACCCTATGTACTTTCTAGTAACACCCTCAAGGACTCAACATGGTTTACCAAACCATTTGTCCTAATTATGTAACATTACTAATGATATTAAAAATATTGTTTTTAATGATAAAACATTCTTAAAAACCATCATTCATTCCCCCTAGATGTTGGTAATAGAATTCAATGATTCCTTTTGTGATTTTTGGGACTTCAATCCCTCTTAAGACTACTTTTAAAAATAATTTTTATCATTGGAGAAAATTAATACGAGGTATAAGCCTTGTTTAGTTATAGTTTCCTAGAATATTTATTTTAATTTTAAAAGAAACCATATATCAAGGATATGAAATTATAATATATGGTTTGTTATATTTGTATGGAAATTACTTATTATAAATTTAAGAGGTTGTGTAAGAGGCCTGGATTTATAAGATCATGGTCTAATTGTTTTGAATTATCCCATTTTGTGGTAATCAGATTCCCTCTCATTCAACATTATCACGGAAAATTATTTATTTCAATATTCAATATTTTTTTATTTTAATTGAATCAGTATTTTAAAATTTTGTTGGAAATTTATCTTTCTCATTAGTATTTAAATATTGGGTTTGGTGTGACACCCACAAGTTCTTGATGAAATTATTTAATGTAATTGTAAATAGAGAAGTTTTTGGGTTTATAAATATGGCATGGTAATGGTATTAATAAGTTCATATGCATATGGTAAATGATTTTTTTAGACTAGGTAAGATTGTATATTTTTTGGCACACTGGTTCATACCACAGACTAGATACTTGGGTATAGAAGGATATATTTCTACTCTGTAGTGGTCTATTTATAGGGAATTATTTTATATGATATACATTGGGTAGATATATTCCATAGGTGTGTATACTAATTCTAGGATTTTTCTATAAAATTGGTTGATTCACTAACTTATGTATATCATTATTGATCATTGTTTCAATAATTTTTTCTAGTTTTATATTAACACTTTGTGGTAACATGTTCTTATTTTTTCTTAATGGATTGTATGTCCTATGATTTTTGTAATGTTATGTATTCTAACCCCATAAAAATGAACCACAATATATATTTATATGTTTTTAATAATGATAAAATCAAGAGAACGACTTCAAACATTACTATCTTAGAACCATGATGATATCTTCACTGATGATTAGTGTTAGAGATTGGAATTTGATCAGACGTTTGTGTCCGGAGTAGTGCCACCATGGTACCATAGGTATTTCATGTCATAGTGTTGTACTGTACAATTTTATTTAGTCCGTTATAACATCATTGAATGTCATCTTGTTATATTTCAATATTTTTTTTAGGTTTACCTCATAAAGAATATATTGTCCCCTTTAATTTAGTATATTATAACATTTTTGTTCATAAAATAGAATTTTTTTCCTCAATTACATTCTTAACACCTAGGAATTTATTTCCAACATTTGGTGTCTAGGTAATGTCACATAATGTTAGTCTAATTTTAGTAATTTTTAAACCATTGGGTTGGGGTCAAGAATATTACATGAACCATTTCATCAAAAAACAATACAATAATTAAAAAATCAAAGGTAAAATTAATCTTTTATAACTTGATAAAAAGGTCTTCCCCCATTTTTAGGAGGGAGTGATTGACATATCAAAACAAATAATGGGAAACTAAGGATGATTTTTGTTACCTCATACCCAAATATTTAAAAGAGTAATCTATAATATTTAAACTGACTCCAAATTTAAAGAAAAAATCTATTTCCCTAATTTATAATATTCTACTATATATTATAATGCTTATAGGGACTTTAAATTGTGGGGGAAAATTTATAGGATATCAAAACATCCCTTAGTAATAATTATGTTGTCTAATTATTCCCAATCAATTTTTATACAAAATTTTTATGAATGTTTAACATATTATGTAATATTATTTAAGACTTAAAAATGGAATTTCCAGTTGATGTCTATAAAAAATTAATGTAATGTCACATAGTTAAGTATGAAATTTTTTGATTAACTCTTTTGGGAATGAAAATAGGAGGGGAATAATGTTGTATAAATTTTTCACCCATCTCCTTATCCATAATCAATACATACTTATTACCATATTTTATTATTTTACACTTTATTTTTTTATTATATTATTCAATAGAAGATTCATCAATTAATTCTATTTGGATGCTGTTCAATTTTTCTAATTTAGTGTTTTCTACATATTTATTTCCTTTTATAAATAAGTTTTTTGTCCCACTAGTAGTAGGTCATACCTTAATATGAACTTGTTTTTTCAATCATGGCATAATATTTACATCCATAAAAATTTATTTTGGATTCATTTAAATTATAAAAGGAATTTTTCCCTTATCCCTAATACTCAGGTCACTTGAAAGCTAAACAATTTGTAAATCTAGGTTGTGAATCCTAGTATCTAATATTTTTGTGGTTTTAATTTCAATAAATATATATATATATATATATTCGAAAACATTAAATATACTTGTGAATTTTAAAACAATGACCTATATTAATTAATAAATTATTATTTGGTTTGTGGAGCGAAGTTGTTGGCATCATTAGTTTTCTTAATAACAACTTGATCTCTGAAGGACACGTTTGGGTGATTTTTGAAGGTAATATTAAAATTATAATAAAATGATTCATTGTTCTTGTATTTTCTATACATATATTCCATAAATTTATAAATCTAAGGAGACTAAAAATATTCACCCATGTTTAGAAATCACTTCCTCATGTGGTCGAACATCCCAATCTGATTAAATTTCTCCCAAGGCAAGTGATCCTTAACTACAACAAACTAAGGACGTGTTACACTCAAATGTATTGTTATATTCCAATAACACATGTCTTGGTATTTTTGAATATGTTCATAAAATTATTTTTTGAGACCTTCTGATTTAATGTCAATTAAATCCCTACTAAGTGACTAATCTATAAATCATTCTTGATAAGGAGTGAGACTATTCTAAATTGTATTCGTATGAATATGGGGAGATAATTAGTTGTTGAAACATTTAATATGTTGATATTTTAATCTATTCCCAACCAACATTCTAAATCACCCACCCATCCTAAAAAACTCAATAATTTTATGCCTCACATTTTAGTGGTGTTCAAATGTTAAAACATTGAAACAAATGTATTAAAAATGTTTTCAATGTTTTCAATTATATCGTCATATAAATTTCAAAATCCGATTATAGCCCTTCCTTTAAAAAAAAAAAGAAGCACTATCAACATAAAATACTCCAAAATATAACCTTGTAGAGATAAAAATTTCATTGTGATGTAAAAATATTAGATAAACTCTAATTATCTCTTAGTGGGATGACCATTATAGGAGGGTATCATAGAGAGGTGACACTACTTGACATCAAAATTCCTAAACCATATGTAAATTTTTATACATGAGTGATTACTATAAATAATTAAGAACAAATTTCTATGTCTAAAAATCTCCCTAACATAATAAATAGGTTTTGGATGATATTTATTTTGATTAAAATTGTCAACACTTTGACTTTTTATATTTTAAATTTTTTATTTTTGTTTCTTTTTCATTAGGAAACTAATGTGTTTTCCAATTATTGATATAGAAGGATTTAATTCTAATGTATAATCCCTATTTTTTCATAATTTATTTATTAAAATAGTTTTATATTAATCACATAATATTAAAAAAAATACGATAAACATATTTTCAAATTCGAACATATTTTATAATTTTTAATTTTTACAGATTTTGTTTTTTTAACATATTAAATATTTTAATTTTATTTTAAATTTCCTTTTATTTTGTTCAAACAACCATTCTTCTCATAATATTGGTTTAAAAATTTTGTACAATATTCTCCATTTACTATATTCAAAATTCTAATTTATAACCTACTAACTATTAGCAGTATATTATGTAAGGTTAAATCATAGAAAATTCATAGGCTTGTGACTGAACAAGATAAAAACAAACCAAAATGATACAAAATAGTAACTAAAAAATATAGAGTGATATTTAGTGTAAAGTGAAGTGTCTAAAGTGATGTCATGTGGTAGTGATTATGATATGGAAGTGGAAACATTAGCAAAAGAGAGGAAAAGTAGTAAATAAATGATGTTAGGGAACCATACTGGGATGCATTGAAAGAAAAAATAAAACTCTTGTAATTGATTAAAATAAAGATGTTCTGAATTTTTTTTAAATATGATTAATGAAACTATTTGTCCTTAGATAAACTACCTCACCAAAGAACTATACTATGAATAGTTATGCCTAATATAACACAATATGAGAATTCATCTTTATGTGAAAAATAGAATGTAAACCTTTTCAATTTAAATAATTTAGTATAAGATGAAAATTGAAAGGAAACTGCTACTCTTAATTATTCCTTTCATAGGGTAGGGTGAAAGAGATGGTCATGAAGATGTGAATAAAAGTACTTTGGTAAAAAACAATAAGCCTCAATGTTTTAAACTACGAAAGAACAGTTAAAATATATTTCCAGTAGTCTAGTCCAATTCACTATAAACCAATTATTTAAATATAGAAAAAAAATATTCAATAAAATCATATTGATGAAAACTAATAAAAATAGAGTGAACGAGAAGAGAAATGTTCTCAGATGGTTACTCCTAACTCCAGATTCCACCAACTATTGAGTCTAGATCCACTTGATCATGCGATGTGTGTAAAACTGAATAATCTACCCCCATATTGAATGAATCAATGATAAATATTCATCTCTCCCATTTAGTAGTGTTTTGACATAGAAATAACATCTACTAACACTGATTCCATCTTCAATCATCACATTTATCACCTCCATGTGGAACCCTTTATTGTTCATTATCCCCTTCACGTGACTTGAGGTGAACTACCTAATTAATGATCTAACCAACTTGTAACTCGATTCAAATCAAGTATAATGAACCCTGGAATATTCCCAACTAGGTTCTAGTAATATAAATAAATTTATGTGAATATACCTTTTTAAAATTCGTACTATTTTAAATAACATGTTTTAGATGGAACAACATACTAAAACAGAATTACGATACTTTAAAATGAATTGATTCAATATTTCCATTATTGTATATCTTATGAATTAATATATATTAATAAATCCAAATGTTTTTTTAAATTTCAATTGAAATATAAATAAAGTTCACTATTAATACTAATTCACCGATGAAATTCAATTAGTACAGCTAATGAACTACTAATGTCATTTTATGCTTGTGGATTATATTTACTAAAATTTAATTTTTTTGCATTTTCATTTTTTAAGGAAAAAATATATTGTCGTTAAACAATGATTAAATATATTACTTACATGAATAATATATTAACAGTATTTTCATTTAAACTTTATTTTAAATTAGATTAAAAATAAGTAATATATGAAAAAAAATCATTTCTCTTTAAAAACAATTTTAATTATATTTTTTTGCATCAATTTATTAATAAAATTCATAAATTGTAGAATTTTATTTTAAAAACATTAAAATATTTTATAGATTTAGAATAATAAAATTTTATTAGTATTATTTTTTTGATTTAATGAAAATACTAATTTATAGGTTAATAATGAAAAAAATATATTTTTACAAATATTTTGTCTTTTATTAGATTATTAGGGTATAATAATTATAAAAAAAATAATGAATCCTTGTTCCTAACCAAATATATACCTTATATATAAAATTTTATATATTTCATTTTTTTAATCCACTACAATATGGTAAAAAAAAATGTTTTTGTAATCCACTAATTATATCATTGTGAGGAATCATCTACAATAAATTTTTACAATTTAGCAGTGGTTTTTGGGATCGACTGTGAATCATTATTTAGTGGTGGTTACTTTAATTTTGAACAAAAACATTTTTCTATAATAATTATTGAAAACATAGTGATGGATTAAACCACCAATAAAATTGATAATATATAGAAAATTTGTAAACTTACATGAAATATTTATTTACCATATGATGCATCAGTTTAAACTACCTATATATATTGATTTAAAAAACAAGTTGTTTCAATCCCAAAAAAAACAAAACAGATGAAAAAAATAATAATTTAAAAAATAATAAATAGAAAATGATATAATTTATCACATAAAAATTAAAATGACATAAAATTTATGTTATGAACATGTACATATTATTAAATATAATAAGTTATAGATAATCAGTTTATTTCACAACAATGACACTAAATCAAATGTCCATAACCATCATAAAATGATTAAATAATATCATATTCATCTCCATTTCTATCTCAAAACCCTTATTTAATCACACACATGTATATTTTTATGAAAAATTAAATAATTACTTATATTTAAATTTCGACATTAAAATGTAAATTTGATTATACAAAATGATTATAAAATTGTTTTATTTGCCTGTTTAACTTTATCCATCCTTCAATGTAATCTCACCAAGGACACATCACGTCATATTATAATATAATTCAACCAATGCTTTGGATATATTAATGACATTAAAATCTTGAAACTATATATGAGTACCATATTTTTTATTTTTTCTATTATTGCTAAACTATGTTTTTCAATTCAAGAAATTAACATTGAGTATCTAGATGTAGGTATTAACTAAAATATTGAGTGAATTTGGGTACAATACCCATTGAACTACCAATGATCGTAAATGTAAATAGTCCCAAAACCATTCCAAGTATGAAAATGGGATGTTATTTCCCAAGGACCAATCAAACTGGATCATCCTAGTAGACCAAGAAGGATTGTGTGGGATTGGCATCCCTTAGTTCTTTTATCTTTTCCTATAAATAAAATATAAGTAAAATTTAAAATAGTATTTATTAAATATATTACAACTGATAATATTGTGTGAAACTTCATCGGAGGTAATATATTACTTAAAACACTTATTATCAAACTAATTTCATGTTGAAAACTGATATTAAAATATAAAAAAATTATGTTTTTTATAAAATAAAACACATATTTTTGATTAACTACAATTTCATAATTGTAAATGAAAAAAATGCATTGATATACTTTGTTTCATAAGTAATAATAGTTTTTAACATGTTTGTGTAAACCATTAAAATGAAAAATGAATTCATACCACAAATTATTTTGTTGGACCATTCACATAACTACAAAACAAATTCTTATGAACATCCAACCAAAGTTCAATCTGAGAGACACCTTGCTTACAATTATTTTCTACATTAAATAGAGATAAAAATTTCTTTTAATGTTTTAAATATTATATATTATCATGTAAATATTTTAAAATACAAAAATATTACCATAGTGGATCATTTTCTTGAAAAAAAAGTGAACTAGTAGTGTGGGGCCTGATTTGTTTCACATGCCTTAATTTTTTTTTCATGAAACATCCTATAATAAATAAGAAGTTAATAAATAAAAATATTATAATTTCATCTTTTTTTATAAAAATATATATATGTAAAAGGTTATTGATATAATTATTTATTTTACAATAACATGGGCTTCTCATAGATACGGGTATCTCTAAACACTTTACATTATTCTCTAGGTACCCCTTTTGGTGCCTTATCATAAAACTCATAGGTTTTCAATGGTGTTTCATCAAATTCATTCATGAATAGCCATTTAATATCTTTCCATTTTGTAATCAATTATTCTTCATTCACTATCTTGGAAAATATCATTGATTGTAAATTGGAATCACAACTATATAATGGAATTAATTTTTAAAATATGATAATATATTTAAATAATTACATTCAATTGAGGCATAATTTTATTAAATTACCTTTATATTTAAATAAAGTTCCTTATTCCTCCAATATTGTTGCATATTCCTCCTATTAGATTCTTTAATCTAAAGTGTCAACAGCTCAGTTTATAACTAGCCTAGAATCTGGCCAAATATTCCCACACCATCTTCTCTGGGGACCCCATAATGATCAAAGGGGTGGAGTAACTTCAATCCATTCAGATTCCACACATATTAACTATTAATTTTCTTTGTTATTAGTGCCATTTTTAGCCCAATTTATTAAAAATATTTAATAACATTATTCAAATTAAAATTTCATCCTATAATTATCACCCTTCGAAATCCTCTTGAAGAAACCGGGTTGGCCATACATTCCCTAATTTTAGGGTCGTCACGTGATTATCCTATTGAATCAGGATGCAGTGTTCCAGATGTTGATGTGGGGCAATGAAAGGTTTGGAAGATGTTGATGGGAGGGAGATAGAGTGAGTCCCAAATTCAAAAGGGAGGGATTCTATGGGATAATTAGTAAATATAGATGATATATATATGGTTGTGGGAACATCAACTTGCAGTCAACTGTCCTCATTTAATCACATATTCTTTCAATTATTACAATTTAATAAGGTTAAAGATACATCAAAACATGTATTTTAAAATATTCATCAAAAAATTAAAATTAAAAAACACATATACACAGTAAAACAAACATAATATACATTGTTATGCTAATGAATGATTGCACAAAAAATGTAACATTTAGTTTTTCAAAATTAAACAAATCAAACATAAAAGTAAATTTAAATATGATAATAGATCCACATTATTAGATATTATTAATATATATCATAGGTAGTTGATAAGTTAATGGATGAATACCAATATAATCATTTTTCTTCAATAATGGGGCCATCTTTATCTATCATTACTTCTTCTACATCATCCACCATTGCTAGAGTAATATTTTTAAAATCAGGATGGAAAAATAATTCAATTTATTAATGTTTATGGTCTTTTTGTCGATGGAAAAATATTTCAATTGATCACCCATATTATACACACGTATCTGATTTTATGTGTACAATTACACTCCACCATTCATCACTAAAATCGTCCAAATAATATACCATATTTTTTTTGATAAGATGATATATATATATATATATGATTAACATCATGATCACTAAGCTCTATCAATAAATATAATTTCACATTAATAAATTGAATTTAATCTCTTTTAATACCCATAGTAATAACGAGCCACTAGAATTTGAATAAAACAAAAGAAAATGAAAGTGTAAAATTAATTCGATATTATCAGTAAACATTCCGTAGTACCACAATTCTATATATGTAAATATAACATAATTATGTGTTTTTAAACCCTCTTCTTGATTTGTTGTATGATATTTTAATCCATTCTCATTTTATGTATTGATCTTTCAATCATGTTTTAAAGGAACTTGAGCTAGAAACTTCAAATATTATGATAACATAAAACATGTATTATTATTCGGGATGTAAAAAAAGTAATCTTAATTGTTCTATTTAATATATATATATATATAAACTTAATATTCATGTTGATTTCAGTATTTAATAACTTACACGATGTGAAAATAATTATAAAATATCATTATTAGCATCTTTTTATTATATATTTCTCCTTTTTGTTCGACTTCTTATCTGTATTATTGTTTTTATCATAACCTATTCAATTAAGGAATATTTTATTTCCCTATATAGTATGACATATCTCTATTGTTGTTAAAAAATCCAATTTTTTATTTGTAATATTTGAGATCCTCCCAACTGTTCGGCCAACAGCAGGAATGATTTTGGTTCAGACAAGTAGGTAAGATTTATTTAATATGTCACCAATATGTTGAAATTATTTAAAAAAAATTTCAATATCATCCATGTATTTATACTAAATATTTTTTTTAGGTTGGTGTCGAAGCCTCATTAATTATTAAAGCAAAGAAAAGACCTTTTTAACTGGGTAGAGAGAGACCCATTACATAGTCTGAAGGCCCAGTGGGCATTTAGCCCATTACATGGCCCATAGGCCCATTTTTGGCCCAATGCAATTTTTGTGGTAAATCCATTGATATTTTGTGAGACCTCCTAATTTAGTTTCCTTGACAAAATGGAATTTTAAATACAACATTATAGTAAATTATGATGGAGGAAATATCATCTCTATTATAGAATGTATCAGTAAAAATATATGCAAGTGATTTTCATGTTTAGCTGGATATAACATTTTATCATATAGTTTTATGAAGAATGTTCTAGATTTGAGTAAAAATTCAATACCCATTCCAAGTAACAATTTATATAATTAAAATTGTAGTATATATTGTAATAGAATATTTGAATCATGAATTTTCAATCAATGTAACATGTGATGCCTTAAGTTGACATGCCTTAAAATATTACTTGAATACCATTCAGATACATTCACATGTTATAAAAATTTTAATCCATATATTTTTCACCCTAATTTCATTTCAAAAATTTATGAAATATACTTTCCATTTTAATTTATCCATATATCAATCCATATATTTATTATTTTTATGTCCTATAAATAATTGAGATGGCTCTTCAATTTTCCAATCTCATTATGTAATGTGAATATCAAAATGTTAGAAACAATATTCTAAATATTTATAGAATATGAATTATGATACAATAAAATAAATTCAAAATTCATAAGTATGATGAATTTACTTTTTTTCTTCCATTGTTTCATTAAAATTTCAATTTATGATATAATTAAAACTATTTTTCCAAAATAATTAAAATTAGTCACATTCCTAAAATATCCTTAATCATTTAATAGTTGTTACAATATTTTAGAACTAATCCAAAACATTAATGTTTTTCTATGATCAGTGGACCCCTTGCTTTTTAACTTGTTCAACTGAAATCTATGATATGCATTAAGAATTATTTAATGAAATAACTTCTAGTAATTATTTTGGGATAAATATAAATATTATAAATAGGATATTAAAAACTCATTTAAGTGTTCCAACAGGATATTTTCCCATTTAAATTTACTCACATGTGGTCTACATTAGAGTAGTGTCAAATTTGAACATTATTTTAAAAGTTGCATCATGTATCTCAACAACATTACGTCATAACTCTAGAAATTCATCTATTAGAGTTTTCACACATACATTAATATCATTTCAATACTTTTTCCTAGAATAATTATTGGAATAATATAGGATTTTTTTTATGTACACATCCATATAGTTATATTTTCATTGAAAAATTACTTCACAAAAATTGTAATTTTTTAAAAAAGTATCAAATGGGTTGAATCTATCAACATCCATCCCTAAATGATAATTCCTTTGATATAATGAGAAATATATATTTAATGAATAAAATTTGAATCTATTGGAATTTATATTAACAATTCATTATTATTATCTACTGGGTCATAAATCACTTGCTTTATGATTTTCCATCAAATGAATAATCTTTTCAATTGAGTTATTGAATGGATGTAATGAAAAATACATATAGTTGTGATATTTTTATTCTTTATCATAGTTGTATGTTTACTCAGACTTCCAAAATTAGTCATTGACTTCAATCTAAAATATGAACATTTTTTCACACCTTTATACTTGAATCATTTCTCCAAAAAAAAACAATGAAATTGTTGGGAAAAAATGTATTTTTTATAAATCTGAATACACACATTAAAAACATTATTAATATCATAAAAAGTCTCAGAGATCTTAGATTTTAGAAATATGTCATATAAAAATTCAAATTTCATGGAAACCACATTATTTGTAATTATGCATAGAAATTTGATATGGTAAAACATCAGTAAAAAATATTTTTTTTTTTGAATATTTCTGACTTCCTACAAATATATCATAATTGCTATCAACAATAAATTCATGAAACACATTTTCCATCTTAGTAATGTTTCTCTTAAATAACCTCCATTACATCAGGTGGATAATCCAATAATATGATTCAATCTTGATATGGTTGTCCTATGATAGTAACAATATCATTTTTCATGTTAATATTTGTAACCACCATGATTGGTTGTGAAAATATGTTTTAATGTTAATAATTTTTCCATTTAATTTCAAAATCATCATTTATAAGTATCTTAATTTTGTTCTCTATTATTGATTGATAGGGAGATTATCATATTGAATATCAAAATGTCCTTAAAATTTTTATAATATGCAATTCTCCAGGACAAATCCGACACACATATTTCAAAGGGAATTACTTTAATATCAATTTTTTATAAACTTCATGTTTCTTAAACTATCTTCAAAATGTACATTTAAGGCATTTACATCTTATTCTCCCATCCATAGATCAACAAGAAGTTAAAAACTATAAAAACTCAAGTAAACCATAGGATACTAAGGTTTGGTCTTCTATATTTTGATCCATCATTTACCAATATATAAAAATGATCACAAACATAATCAAATAAAACTAAAACACTTAATAAAAATGATTCATTTAATGATAAATTATTAATTTACTGGGAACACATGTTCATCGACTAATCTTCTTTATCTTATGATGCCAAAATCATAAAAAAAAATTATTAGAATTTTCATAATACATGTTCTCCAAATTAATAATTTCAATAACATAAATTATCTACATTTATAATTCAATATCATAACATCCCATAAAATTTCGTCAATTATCATTCCATCTCATCTTTAGAAATCATTTAAACATTAATTAATATAGCTATATTGTTAAATTTGAAAAATTTCACCTAGGTTATATTTGAAAAAATAATAATTTAAAATTTTCTAATTATAATATTAGTATAATACAAAAGAATGAGTTTTAAATTGAGTTAATCATTTTATCATTTTGTAAACATAATATCATAACACCAATTGAAAACTAATTACATCACTTATCACATATTATTACTAAATTATATATTCATTACAAAATAACAAGATAAAAAAATTCAAACATACCTATGATAAAAATAATATTATGGGTTTTAATTGAGTAAATAATTTATAGTCAATATAATCATTACACTCACTATAATTGTAAACAATTAGTAACACACTTCCTACGTGATGAAATAATTGAGTATGTATTCATAAAATATCTCAAAATATATAAGCAAATTAATGAGGTTTATTTTTTGAATAAATACTACAAAAAATTGTTTAAAAAAATAGGTGATTTTAGATGGAATATATTAGTACCATTCAATATTTATGATTTGTGTAGCGACCTTGAACATTGTATCTCAGAGCTAGTGTTTTCTTTATAACATTGGCATAATATACAAGGATCCACATACTAGAGACCATGATACTTAATTATTCATAGTAAACTAGATACACACAATAAATTCACATTTCATTTTATAACATACAATAAATAATGATTTTTCTTTGATAGTTCCATTAATTCCTTTAGAGTATCCCTTCATATTAATTACAAAGTATTTCCTGGTATTTGAGGGAAAATATAAATTATGAATGGGGTGATCTGATTTGTTCATTAATGGTAAGTATACGATGGATGAAATTAATTAATAATGAATAATCAATATTTCAGGGAAAATAACTAAAACACAACCCATTTAATAAATAACTTGAGAAAAATACGGTAGGAATGAAATATGATAAAATAATTCCATACAAATAAACACATGATCTTGAAACATGACAATGTATATTCTATCTAATTGAATAATTACATGGAATATCATTTAGTGAATTTATCATTATGTAATGAATAATGTTATACATTTAAAAAATACCATCGAGTATAATAAAATTATACAGTAGTCCACAACTACACCAGCGACCTTTTTATATTTCATTAAGTGAAAAGGTGATAAATAAAATTATATATATTATCTTTTAAGAATAAAAAATATGTCATGAGTATAATAATTATTTCATTTATATAACCTATGCTATTATAATTTTTGTTTATTTTATTCCATTTAAAACATTAATGAAAATTAAATAACATCGCTTCATGAGGAGATAGTCTATTGTAAACATGATCGACGTTATCGTATCCCCTACAAAATGGAAATTAAAATGGTATATATGATACAGTGACCCCATAGTTATAATTATATAATAATATATATATATATATATATCAATCTTCATATCTGATAGTGTGATGTGGTCATAAAAAAATGAATGACATTAGTCCGCACGATGGTAGTACGCATTACACCCGAATGTTGATTTTTTAACCCATTTGATAGATGTTGGGATAGTTCTAGGTAATTTCAATATTATAAAAAAATATCTATATATGGAATAAACTGAAGTAATTAATCATCATTTTTTAATAGTTAGTGAAGGAGGTAGAGGAAGAATAAAAATTAATATTTTCATTGAAGAAAGATAAGTCTTCTTCAGGTAACATCCTTAGGTTTTCACTAAAGCCTTTCATGGTTGAATTTATTAAAATACTATAGCTTATAATTTTATAGGATGAAGGTTTAGAATTTATTTGTTTAGTTAATGACTAAAATATTTGTTTAATTAGTGAACAACAATATATAAGAGGTGGCCTTTTATAATTGATGTGAGTGGAATAATATTAATTTTCAGAAAGAAAAGTTTTAGCTATGTTTTTCAAATCATAAAATGGTAAAAAATGAATTATTATAGAGAATTATAAATTTTTAGGTATATATATGGATATAAAATTTATTTTAGATAAGTATTTAGTCTATTTTACCAATACCCTTTTATCTAAATCCCAGGTAAATCAATATTTACCTTAATAGCCATAATTATTTCTAGAAAATTTTTATATTAAATTTTTTGAAAAGTTAAGTATACATTATAGGAAAATTTAATTTATAATGTTTTTACTTTTGGAATAAACTATTTTAAATTCTATTCAAATAAGTATAAAATATTTATTTAAAATCAATTTGGTAGACATGATGAGAAATTGGATTTTTAAAGGGTAAATATTCTATAATTTACAATGTTTTTAAACAAAAATTAAAATAAAAAAGGATTATAAATACCTAAATTGGGTTAATATATATATATATATGTTAACTAATGTTTCATTAAAACAAATTCCAAATATAATTTAAAGTTCAAAATAATTTAAACCAAAAGTCAGTTTTCAATTAAAAATTTATTGTTTTTCATTATTCAAAGAAAAATGAAAAATTTCTTAAAAATCCAAAAAATTATCACTGTAAGATATTTATGATATTATGAATTTAAAAAATTAATTTTTTTAAAAAATAACTTTTATAGGTTTTTTAAATATTATTTTTAAATTTTTTGTGCAATGTGAAACTAAACCATCTTTTAGAAAAATATATATAGTTTTTCAAAAAGTAAATTTCTATTTCTTTTAAATGATTCTTATTTTATTTCTAATTAATATAAGACCATAATTTTAATAACGTAATTACTTTTATTCATACATTACAACTTAATGGTTAGGTTTTATCATTATACTATATTATGGTTCATTTTGACTCAGGGTTTTCTGTTCCATAGGCTATGAAAGAGATTAAATTTATTTAAAAAGATATATTTTGTAAAGTGTCAGGTGTTATGTTTTCTTCTAAGCATGGTTTTTCATCTCATAAATTCTAACAAAAAACTATTATTTTAAAATTTTGGGTTTTTACATTCGTCCCACCATAATTAAATTTTATCCTCACAATATAATATCGATATCGGTATTCATGGTTATTTCAATTGAATATTCCATTGTTGAAAACCCCACATCATAAAATGGTTAATAAAATATCTTCTTAATAAGGGATAAAATTAAATGAAACTGTCATTTAAAATCAAAAATCACTAGGTTTCTATATAGTACAACATAAGTGGGAAAAGAAAACAAGTACATATAATAAAAGTGAAAATTATTATTTATGTTGATAGAGAACATTTATCACAAGAAAGGGAATGATCAATGGAAATTTAAGAACCTAAAAACCATAACCAAATAATGATTTAATAGACCATCTGTTTCATAAGCTATAAAGGCAATATGATTCCATTTTTTTCAAGATCATTTCCCGAAGGATGAATATTTATTTTAACATATATGATTATAATTAAATCT
The DNA here is from genome assembly GCA_963277665.1 of Viscum album. Lineage (NCBI taxonomy): Eukaryota > Viridiplantae > Streptophyta > Magnoliopsida > Santalales > Viscaceae > Viscum > Viscum album. Next base: position 1,045,801,793 of record OY728141.1, on the reverse strand, counting down.
ACTAACTTGATAAATTTATATATAATAATAATAATTTCAGTCATTGGTTATACTTAGATCAACTCTAAATTCATCACTTACTCTTTAAAATGTTCATTCAAGAATGATTTTTTAAGCCTGAATCAAAAAAATTCACTTTTAATGGATTATAATATCCATAACAAAATGATAAGTCAATATTTCGATCTCTATTTATTATTATTAAAAGAAAATTGGACATGTTATCCAATATTCACGAATCATCATATGGTTTAGTAATAAATTAAAATCTAAAATTTTTACGATATCTGTAACACCCCGAAATTTTTGGAAAAATATTCTTTTTAATTTCATTAATGTCTTGTGTTGTACACTACACCAAAAGAAGATTTCACAACATGAATCCTTGACTTGCCTTCCATTACACGCAATCGTGACCTTCCTCGATAGCGTGTGTAGTATGCAATAACGAGTTTCACTAAACAACAATATGCTATTAAAATATTATTAAAACTAGCCATTATGAATAGTAATAACCACCTTTTTAAATTTGGTATATTTTATTTTTCAAAATGGAATTCATTTTTGGATTCTTAATATCGGAATTAGCTTAGGGTGAAATTTTGGTACTTTTCGGATAACTTTCATTTTCTAATGAATAGTGAAAATTACTAAATTTTAATTAAAAACAACTTTTTTAATCGAAATAATTAATAGTGATAAATTATTAATTTTAGTGGTTTTAAAGTATATCTAGAATATATTTTTACAATTCAATATAATTTTGGTCACTGGATCTAATTTCACATTTACACCAGACATAAACAAATGTTAATCTTTTGATAGTTATTATCTCTTAAAAACATGCTATTTGTTGTGACAGCGGAAATTAATTATAAAATTAATTAATGCAACTTATATGTTGGGAATTTTGTAAAATAGAAATCATTTTTGAACTTGGAATATCAATTATAGCTTAGGATGAAATTTTGGCATTTTTCTGAAAAACTTCAATTTTTGATGAATAGTGAAACTACTAAGTGGTAGTTAAAAAAATTAATTTTTTCATAAATATTAATTTTACCGCTTCTGTGAATGGAATTTCAAAAATCCGAGAGACATAGTTGTTGTCAGTAAGTAAAATGTGGTTCAATGAGATGAAAATAATTTTTAGTGAATAGTAACTTTTTACTTTTATTTACCACGGTTAAAGGTAAATAGGGTAATTAAGGGTAAAAATGATATTAATATTACCCTAACACATGTCCTAATCCTATTGGACAAGTGTATCTCGACCAAAAACAACCTTAAATGTAAAATATCATCATTTAGGCCCACTTGGATTAGATTAGGACATTTAATATTATTTAATTCAAAGAAGAGTTAAAAGAGTTAAAATCAATGTTTATTTACTAAAACATTTTTAATATAGGGTTATACATAATATAATTTAGACTATAAATATTCATTAGAAAGATAAAAATATTTCCTACATAATGGTATTTTATTTGTAATTTTTATACTTTAAATAATTTAATTTATTTATGACACAACGATGATGCAGTAATTACCTTTTTAAGAAAATATTAACATAATTGATGTTATAAATGCCCAAATAAATGTAATTTGAGACTTTTTATGACTTACACTAATTTTATAGGTTAATATGACATGTTATTGTTGATTTAAGTAACTTGGTTCGAACTTATCATTCTGTTAGAAATTTCATAAAAATCATGTACCAAATAGTGTCAAAATTGACATAAATTAGTTTTTAAAACAAATATTATATTATTAATTGTTATTTAATTCCTAAAAATCTAAGGTTCGGTCAAATGACTTAGATAAGGATAGATATTTTAATAATATACAACTTGTGGTCGTTTGTCTTGATATATTATGTTTATTACCCATATAGTGTAAGAAAACAAAAAGACACGGTAAAAGTTAAATTATTTAACTTAGAGTTAAATCTAATTGATAAGTTTACAATAAAAACCTAAACTTGTCTAAATCCTATTGTATGAGAGTATTTCTACCCATACACACATTATCCTCGAAATAAATTAATTTTGAGCTATTTAAAACCGAACTTGACTTTATAAAAAAATAATATTTTTAGTTATTCCAAAGGTGCCCCTCTCCTCCCTTATAAAAGGGCACCTCTTCCCTCTCTTCCTCACACAACTTTGAGCCTTCAAGCTCGGACAACCCCTGCCAAATTCCCTTTTCCACTTCCATAGAAACATCCTAGAGGTTCTGGTCTTCCTCAAAGACCAATTTTAGTGCCCTAATAGGAGGTCTCAAAGAGGCGCTTCAAAGAAGAGGTAATTTCCGTTACCGATTCTTTCACCTTTATTTCTTCTTCCACTTCTTCTTCTTAGGTTGTTTAATTATGAAGTAATAACATCAGTATCACTAATATACTGATATATTATTATAAGTATGAAACAATCCTATTTCAACATTTTTCCATCCTACGGAAAACGAAATCACCGCGCGTGCGTACGTACGGAATACCGTCTCCACGCCGTGGTGTAATCTATTTTCCGCCACCACCTTAATTGGATGGGTATAATGGTATAATGAGTAACTATATATGATTATTATAAATTGATATTGATACTGAAATAGTATACATACACTTCAACACAATTCCATGACCATGGGAACGATATCATCGCTCGTGCGTATGTACGGACTACCGTCTCCACGACGCGATGAGATTCATTCTCAATGATTAACCATTCATGAATGGTTATAAAGTATATATAATAAGTATTAATGAAATATATTACATAATAATGATAATGGATTTATTTATATTTATATGTATGTCATCTAATTAATTCCATTCAATTCAATAAGGAAACGAAAACAGCGTTCATGCGTACGTACAGACTACCGTCTCCATGAACGGTGTATGTATTTCCATTTACTGATTTAATATATATATGTATATTCGGAATATATATATATATAAATCATGTTTTATATTCTGGAATTAAGTAATCATGATCTAAGTAATCATATGAATAATTACAAGTCAAAACACGGACGACAAATGAAACAATTTTACCCAAAACGCTCTTTAACATGGAATTTACAAAAGAACAGGTAATATAAAGTCATAAGTGAACCATATATGATATCATAATAATGAATATGATTCTTTAATAAATCAATGACATTATTTAAATAATTATACAGGAGGTTCGGACACTTACGAAGCAAATCGGACCTAAGGTAAGGGGAAATATCACAATCTCATTTTTATCCGAGATTGTTTATACTTTGGTATATACTGGGGTGTATTTTATCATCCACATCCATGTTCCCTCAATATGTAATATTGTTTCTATCCACTTACAATAGTTTAAATCCAATTTTACCCTTCTGTTAGTTTTTAGTAAAGAATATGAATGGAATATTTTGTCGTTTTTTCGTACGAGGTACTTTTTGACTTTTCTGACAAAAGTACGAAGAATGTTTTTTTAACTTATATGGCATGAATGGATTTTTAAAACATTATTTCCAAGAAGCTTCCTTTATTTGTTTTAAAGTTTATTTTTAATCAACTTCTTTTATTTTATAATCGTATGACATGTTATGAAAAGAAAAGTGTTTTTGAAGAAGAAAGGATATTTTCCTCAAGAATGGAGTTCAAGTGTTTTATAAAAATTATTTTCCATCTAAGATAATAAAGGGTTCTATTTTTATCCCTATTATTAAATTTATTTGATTATATTATGAGGGAATTATTTTTATGAAGTCATTTACATTATATGATTTGTTTTATGATGTCATGATGTTTCAAGAATCCCATTTTTGTTACATGTGTTATGCGATGATGTATGATTTATGATTATGTGGAACATATAAGAAAGGATTCATTATAAGATGGTTGGGACCTATATCTACCTCCAATGCATTGGGTAAAGATTTATATCTCATGAGATAGACATGGCTAGAACGGAAGGTTATTTCGGTTCAGTGATACAGGACTGAAACGAGGAGTGAACTCGGTTCAGAAAGGGACTTTGTCCACTAAGATAGTCTTGGCAATGAGTCTTGACTAACAATAAATGATTCTCTATGATTATGTGTGTATTCCACAAAGTTTCAGGTCTTATATTTATGATTATTGTGATTACATTTCACTGCCCTGATTTATCCCATGTTATGAAATTACGATCTCTTTTGCAGGTTAAGATTTCCAAAAATTATGTTCTTATGTATATGATGTGATTGATATTTCTTTTGTTTACCCTTACTGAGCATTTGAGCTCACCCTTTTATGTTTTCTTTTCCCCAGTATATAAAGAATGGTTTTAGAAAAAAAGAAGAAGATCTTTATGGGAGATATTGAAGATTTTTCACCACGATTAGAAGATTTTATTCCGAGTTTCCAAAGATACTAAACTATTACGGTCCTTGTGTGTGTGTTTTGTTATGTACTAAGTATTTTGCAAAAGTAATGTAATATCTATGTACGTTAAGCTTCGGGTCTCTGTAGTTGGTATTAGAGGAAAGGTTTAGTCATCCTTTGGAAACTAGGATGCAAAAACATTAGTGAGATCCCTAGAGATATTTCTAAGGTATGTCTAGAGATGTCCCTAAGGATAAGTATACGTATAGGATATAGTCCTAGAACTACGGTAATGATCTTAGAATTTAACCTAAGATGTTAGATATTTAGGGTACTCCCCCTTTACTATGTTGTTTTCTCTGGCATGATTTTTTCCTCTCACAAGATTCTTTTTATGTTTTAGTTAATGGAGGGAACCAGAAGGAATTCGGTTAACATTAAATCCAATGGAAAAATTGGTGAATATGAGCAACAAAATTGTGTAATTCCTAGAGAGAAAGATATTGTGATTATGCCGAATCAGTCATCGCGATATATGATTAACAAGGTGAAATTTAGTGGTATTCCTAATTCATCAATGAAGAGGAAGATAAACTATTATTCATGTCCGCATGATGAGGAGCATAAAGAAAGGAAGATTGAGATTTCTAAAGAAGGGAAGAAGAACCTTGAGGAATACCTCAAATGGAAGGACCGATGTTATCTGTGTGGAGAAAAGGGTCATAGAGTGATAGACTGTTATGGAGTTAAATGTCTTATTTGCGGAGAACATGGGCATTACCCAACTCAATGCCCTGACCTAAAAAGATACTTCTAAATCAAGGAAGGACTTATTCCAGGACAATCATTAAAGTGGATGGACTGAAGTGTTTATGTATTGGTATTCAAGAATAATGTTGTTGAGGTACTATTATGGTGTATTGAAATATTTATGTATTGGTCTATTGTGGTTTTCAATAATTTTAAGGTACAGGTAACCATGAAAAGTGATTCAAATATCTTGGAAAGTAGATGATATGCGCATAATGAAGGGATAAGGAGAAAATGAAATGCTTGACAGTTTTCATGAGCTCATGATTGATATAAGGACTAAGTGATATCATGGTTTGAGTATATTGAATTTTGAGGATTTTGGTATGTGGAAAGTGTTAACTTTTAACTGCATTCATGTTTTTACTAAGGTTCAATGGGTATTCAAGAGAGTACATGATTAAGGCCTTTGAATGTTTGGAATGTGACCAACAAGACATATTTTATGATATATGGGGATCAACGATGGTATTAAATCTCTGGTAATCATTTTCACTATATTATGAGAGTGGACTGAAGTATTATGGATAATCCTAAAGATTGGAATGGATTCTGTTGGACATAAGTTAGTATTGTTTAAGGATAGAAGTTTTTTTCGATATTATTGATGGGACGTTATAGTAATATAGTTTTAGAAAAAGGACAACCTGCAAGACGGGCGACAACCCATCGCGTCGGACAAGGCTGTGGGAATCGAACCCACAACCGAAGTGCGACTGGCCTTTATCACCTAACACTGGCCTACAGGAAGTCCCTGTTTATTAGAAACTAGTTTTATTTTATTAAGCAGTATGATATATAATGTATAAGTCCATTTTAGGAACCATATATGATTAATCTCACTATAGATCGACTTATGTATATAATTTTTGCTAACCTTTTGTTTGAGACAGATGGAATGACACGTCACTCTATCACATGATCTGCTAACACTTAATGAATAACAAATTCAACTTCATTTATTTAAGAGATGAAGTGGAAATTGTTCAAGGCACGAACAACAGTGAGATTGTACCAAAATAAAGTAAGTATTTATTCTAATTCAAATTTTCAACTTTAGGGAAATGATCTTGAAAACCAAAAATGTTGTCCTAGTGCCCTTATATCCGATGAATCAGATGGTACCCTAGATCGTCACAAATTTATGGCTTTGTGATTGCTGGCTTTTCCATAGCCATGTTCTCTACCACTCTCCATCAGAACATGATGGTTAGATTTCTCTTCCATATCCATATTTTCACCTATGTGGAAACCCAGTGATTAGTTTATTTGGGTAACCGTTACGTTTTATACTTTTGTTTTTAAAGATTGGTTTTGGTATTCCTTTTTTCGATGTGGGTTTCTATTAAAGAAACTTTCAAATAGTAAACCATTTATAACCCCGATGAATTTTGAGGGCGAAATTCATTTTAAGGGGGGTAGAATGTAACACCCTGAAATTTTATGAAAAATATTCTTTTTAATTTCATTAATGTCTTGTGTTGTACGCTACACCAAAAGAAGCTTTCACAACACGCATCCTTGACTTTCCATCCATTACACGCAATCACAACCTTCCTCGATAGCGTGTGTAGTACGCAATAATGAGTTTCACTAAACAACAATATGCTATTAAAATATTATTAAAACTAGCCATTATGAATAGTAATAACCACTTTTTGAAATTTTTTATATTTTATTTTTCAAAATGGAATTCATTTTTGGATTCGTAATATCGAAATTAGCTTAGGGTGAAGTTTTGGTACTTTTCGGATAACTTTCATTTTCTGATGAATAGTGAAAATTACTAAATTTTAATTAAAAACAACTTTTTTAATCGAAATAATTAATAGTGATAAGTTATTAATTTGAGTGGTTTAAAAGTATATCTAGAATATATTTTTACAATTCAATACAATTTTGGTCATTGTATGTAATTTCACATTTACACCAGACATAAACAAATGTTAATCTTTTGATAGTTATTATCTCTTAAAAACACGCTTTTTGTTGTGACAGCGGAAATTAATTATAAAATTAATTAATGAAAATTATATGTTGGGAATTTTGTAAAATAGAAATCATTTTTGAACTTGGAATATCAATTATAGCTTAGGATGAAATTTTGGCATTTTTCTGAAAAACATCAATTTTTGATGAATAGTGAAACTACTAAGTGGTAGTTAAAAAAATTAATTTTTTCATAAATCTTAATTTTACCGCTTCTGTGAATGAAATTTCAAAAATCTGAGAGACACGGTTGATTTCATTAAGTAAAATATGGTTCAATGAGATGAAAATAATTTTTGGTGAATAGTAACTTTTTACTTTTATTTACCACGGTTAAAGGTAAATCGGGTAATTAAGGGTAAAAATGATATTATTATTACCCTAAAACATGTCCTAATCCTAGTGGACAAGTGTATCTCGACCAAAAACAACCTTAAGTGTAAAATATCATCATTTAGGCCCACTTGGATTAGATTAGGACATTTTTTATTATTTAATACAAAGAAGAGTTAAAAGAGTTAAAATCAAAGTTTATTTACTAAAACATTTTTAATATAGGGTTATACATAATATAATTTAGACTATAAATATTCATTAGAAAGTTAAAAATATTTCCTACATAATTGTATTTTATTTGTAATTTTTATACTTTAAATAATTTAATTTATTTATGACACAACGATGATGCAGTAATTACCTTTTTAAGAAAGTATTAACATAATTGATGTTATAAATGCCCAAATAAATGTAATTTGAGACTTTTTATGACTTACACTAATTTTATAGGTTAATATGACATGTTATTGTTGATTTACGTAACTTGGTTCGAACTTATCATTCTGTTAGAAATTTCATAAAAATCATGTACCAAATAGTGTCAAAATTGACATAAATTAGTTTTTAAAACAAATATTATATTATTAATTGTTATTTAATTCCTAAAAATCTAAGGTTCGGCCAAATGACTTAGATAAGGATACATATATTAATAATATACAACTTGGGGTTCGTTTTCCTTGATATATTAAGTTTATTAACCATATAGTGTAAGAAAACAAAAAGACACGGTAAAAGTTAAATTATTTAACTTAGAGTTAAATCTAATTGATAAGGTTAAAATAATAACCTAAACTTGTCTAAATCCTATTGGATGAAAGGATTTCGACCCATCCCCACCTTATCCTCGAAATAAATCAATTTGGAGCTATTTAAAACCGAACTTGACTTTATAATAAAATAATATATTTAGTTATTCCAAAGGTGCCCCTCTCCTCCCTTATAAAAGGGCACCTCCTCCCTCTCTTCCTCACACAAATTTGAGCCTTCAAGCTCGGCCAAACCCTGAAAAATTCTCTTCTACACTTTCCTAGCAACATACTAGAGGTTTTGGTCTTCCTCAAAGACCAATTTTAGTGCCCTAAGAGGAGGTCTCAAAGAGGCGCTTCAAAGAAGAGATAATTTCCGTCACCGATTCTTTCACCTTTATTTCTTCTTACACTTCTTATTCATAGGTTGTTTAATTATGAAGTAATAACATCAGTATCACTCATATACTGATATGTTATTATAATTATGAAACAATCCTATTTCACAATCTATCCATCCTACGGAAAATGAAATCGCCGCACGTGCGTACGTACGGAATACCGTCTCCACGCCGTGGTGTAATCTATTTTCCGCCACCACCTTAATTGGATGGGTATAATGGTGTAATGAGTAACTATATATGATTATTATAAAGTCATATTGATACTGAAATATTATAAATACACTTCAACACAATTCCATGACCATGGGAACGATATCATCGCTCGTGCGTACGTACGGACTACCGTCTCCACGACGCGATGAGATTCATTCTCAATGATTAACCATTCATTATTGATTATAAAGTATATATAATAAGTAGTAATGAAATATATGACATAATAATGATACTGGATTTATGTATATTTATATGTATATCATCTACTTAATTCCATTCAATTCAATAAGGAAACGAAAACAGCGTTCATGTGTACGTACGGACTATCGTCTCCATGAACGGTGTATGTCTTTCCATTTACTGATTTAATATATATATTTATATTCTCAATATATATATATAAATCTTGTTTTATATTCTGGAATTAAGTAATCATGATCTAAGTAATCATATGAATAATTACAAGTCAAAACACGGATGACAAATGAAACAATTTTACCCAAAACGCTCTTTAACATGGAATTTACAAAAGAACGGGTAATATAAAGTCATAAGTGAACCATATATGATATCATAACAATGAATATGATTCTGTAATAAATAAATTACATTATTTAAATCATTATACAGGACGTTCGGAAACTTACGATGCAAATCGGACCTAAGGTAATGGGAAATATCACAATCTCATTTTTATCCGAGATTGTTTATACTTTGGTATTTACTGGGGTGTATTTTATCATCCACATCCATGTTCCCTCAATATGTAATATTGTTTCCATCCACTTAAAATAGTTTAAATCCAATTTTACCCTTCGGTGAGTTTTTAGTAAATAATATGAATGGAATATTTTGTCGTTTTTTCGTACGAGGTACTTTTTGACTTTTCGGACAAAAGTACAAAGAATGTTTTTTTTAACTTATACGGCATGAATGGATTTTTAAAACATTATTTCCAAGAAGCTTACTTTACAAGTTTTCAAGTTTATTTTTAATCAACTTCTTTTAGTTTATAATCGTATGACATGTTAAGAAAAGAAAAGTGTTTTTGAAGAAGAAAGGATATTTTCCTCAAGAATGGAGTTCAAGTGTTTTATCAAAATTATTTTCCATCTAAGATAATAAAGGGTTCTGTTTTTATCACTATTATTACATTGATTTGATTATGTTGTGAGGGAATTATTTTTATGAATTCATTTACCTTATATGATTTGTTTTATGATGTCATGATGTTTCAAGAATCCCATTTTTGTTACGTGTGTTATGCGATGATGTATGATTTATGATTATGTGGCACACATAAGAAAGGATTCATTATAAGATGGGTGGGACCTATATCTCCCTCCAATGAATTGGGTAAAGATTTATATCTCATGAGATAGGCATGGATTGAATGGAAGGTTATTTCAGTTCAGTGATACAGGACTGAAACGAGGAGTGAACTCGGTTCAGAAAGGGACTTTGTCCACTAAGATAGTCTTGGCAATGAGTCTTGACTAATAAGAAATGATTCTCTATGATTATGTGTGTATGCCACAAAGTTTCATGTTTTAATTTATGATTATTGTGATTACATTTCACTTCCATGATTTATCCCATGTTATGAAATTATGATCTCTTTTGCAGGTTATGATTTCCAAAAATTATGTTCTTATGTATATTATGTGATTGATATTTCTTCTCTTTACCATTACTGAGCATTTGAGCTCACCCTTTTATGTTTTCTTTTCCCCAGGATATAAAGAAAGGTTTTCGGAAAAAAAAGTAGATCTTTATGGGATATATTGATGATCTTTCACCACGATTAGAAGATTTTATTCCAAGTTTCCAAAGACACTAAACTATTACGGTCCTTGAGTGTGTGTTTTGTTATGTACTAAGTATTCCGAAAAAGTAATGTAATATCTATGTACGTTAAGCTTCGGTTCTCTACAATATCTAACATAAACCATTTCATAAATCTTTATCCCTATGTACCTTAAAAAAGATTCATATCCATAACATTATAGAGAAGGTCACTGAATTTCCAAAAATGAACATACCATTAATCAATTCCAATATAGTTAGTACGATCCAATTTACTTTATCCATATCAATCAACACTTTAACTGAACATAGTTATCTCAACATTAGGAACATATTAAGAGTTATTTTTCCCTTAACCATGTTATTTCCATGAATTTCAAATTACCAATGAATCATTTTTATTGTTTATTGGAACCGTTCAACCTTTGATTTAAAATTATTGATAAAAAATTAATATAAAAAATTCCTTATATGATCTGATAATTTTATTAATAATACACTTTAATAATATATTTCATGGACCCAAATACACATTAATTATAATTGAACTTGACCCCATACTCCTATTGAGGTATTTTCCAGTGATTCTTGGGGAATTAATTTTCAAAATTCCCCTTCTCCTTAAAGAGATATAATTACACATTGTAATATTCTTTATTAACTTTATAATCATGAGAATGGTTGAATTTTTCTTCACACTTCAAGAAACTTTTTTTTTATAATGTTCCGCGGTGTTTCTATTCACAAGTACCCCATGTTTGAAAATCCATCATTCTCTTCTTCCATTTATCAATTATTTTATATATATTTCTCCACTTCTATAGATTCCCTTCAAATCCATAATATATGAAGAATTATTTCTTTATCTAAAACCACATATTATTTTCTCCCCATATGATGATAATTTTTTGGAAACTAGTTCCATTTGCTGGATTGGATTAATCCCATTAATTAAATGGTCAATCATTATATTTGGATTTTGTACATAGTCTACAACATAAATTTCTAACCCTATATAGTTGCCTTCAAAGTTAGAAACATTTTCCTCTTAAATATATCTTAGACACAATAACTATCTTTCCATGTCTACTCATATCTCAAGAGGAAAATATTTTTTCAAGAAAATTTCCATGAAATGATTCAACTCCTTTTTTATTATTATATTCTCATCATTAGTATTTTCAATTGACATTCACCATTTATCCATATCTATTGAGAGATAATAAAATGTAATGACAACTCTCACCGTTTAAATACTTATTGGTGAAATAAATTTCTTCTCAAAGGAATATTTCCATTAATTAAGTAAAAATGGATTTATAGTCCCATTAAATGATAGTTGATGTTAACATATGAGGAGGTCTAACATTTTTACCCTGAATGGTGTATTAATAGGATCCATCATACTGGAAAGGTTGTTACTCATAACATGAGTCATCTTACCCAATATGGTTATAATTTGTTATGTCCCAGCTAAAACTCGATCCCTATCTATACCATCTTTCCTATGATGAAAATACCTATATGAAGTATTTTTATAGAACTGATTCCAAAATATTACGTTAGGAACCATTTCCAGATAATTTTGTAAATTAGATTAGATCACAACATTATTAAATTTAATTTATTATCCCAAAACCATTGAAACACATAACATAAATTAAAAAACATATGCATATCCAATATCATAACCATAATTATTATTTATTTTGAGATATCAATATTTTCAAGTCATTCATAATGATTTAAAAATAAAATTTGAATTACCCTATGTATACACCCTAAGATTTTCAAACCATGTCTAAGTAAGGATCATTTCCATGCACTATGTGATGATCAAGTTGATCCCAATACAAACTTCTTAGAGTTATTTCACTTAGGTATATCTATTCCAAAACCACATCTACTTGTAGTATATATAAAGATATTTATTTTCTTGAAAAACTACATAATTTAATCCTCACAAAAAACATTTGGATGTTATTATATAATTATCCTCAAAGTATATCATAGGGTTTTGTTCCATTATATATGTTTTCCAAAATATAGTTCCCCAGATTTCTACTAATCTTCATCTGATACCAATTGTAGAAACCTCAACCCTAGTATCCCAGAGTTAGTTCCTACTTTATTACATTATCATAAGTTACAAGGATTCACATCTCGAGTTGTTAATTAGTATTGGGAAACAAGATACTTAATATAAATTCACATTATGTTTTAAAACGTAAAATACATAAATATTTTTTTGTTAATAATTTAATTATTCCCCTTAGCTTATCCTCACATATCAATTACAAAATACTTTGGAGTATCCCATAGAAAATATGAAAATGAATGGGGTGATATCATATACAAAGTATGGGTAAATATATAGTGTAAGATATGAATTAATAAGAAATAATAAATATGTAAAGGTATATAATAGAAGCACATTCCATTTAACTAATAACATGAACATAATATTGTAGGAATAAAAGATGATCAAAAAATGTCTTATATATAATCACATGATCCAGAAACCTGACCATAGATATTCAATCTAATAAAATAATCATATAGAATATCCATACCTGAATTCATAATGATTTAATGAAAAATGATGGGCATGTAAAACATATTGTTGAGGCTTTTGAAAAGTAATATAATAATATTAAGTATTTTTATAATATACCTAATACCCTTGAGGAATCTTCCAAGACATCTATATAAATGGGTAAGGAATCATCCAAAACCATATAATGTTTTTGTCTCATGAGAACTAAAAATGTGTCTTGGGACTATAGTGGGACCCGAACTATCACATACTAAGTCCAATACATTCTCCATATGAAATCATTGAACCATAATCAACATAATCAATCATATTTAAAACATACATAGGACATGTTAATAATTACCCTAATCAATAAACATTCTAAAAAACATCCAATGTAATATGTATCGTATTAAACATGTAAATTATTAGTCAAACCAATGATAAACCATACAAATATAGAATATAGAGGAAATAAATATAACATATACCCATCGGATCATAATTACAATGAAGGTTTGAGGGAATTATTGAATAAAAATACAATAAAATATATTTAAAATTTTTTTTTAGGAAAGTTTCATTTTCATTTTGAAAATAATATCTTAAAAAAATATTTAAAAAACATTTTGAAGATATGTTTAACACCCCCAACTTCCACAATACTCTTCTCTTTGAATAATACAGTAGCGTGTGTTGTATGCAACTTTGAGTTCTAACACACACCACAACCAATCAAACTAGTCGTTACGAATAGTGATACCCACTTTTTGAAATTTTATACATTTTATCTTTTAAAATGGACTTCATTTTTGGATTTGGAATATCGAAATTATCTTAGGTTGAGTTTTTTGTACTTTCCTAATAACTTTCATATTTTGATGAATAGTAAAAATTAATAAATTTTAATTAAAAAAACCTTTTTTAACTGAAATAATCAATAGTGATAAATTATGAATTTGAGTGGTCTTAAAGTATATTCATAATATATTTTTACCATTTAATAAAATTTTGGTCATTAGACGTAATTTTACATTTAAACCGGACATAAACAAGTGTCAATCTTTGGGTAGTTATTGTTCATGAAAAACACGCTTTTTGTTTTAACAGCAGGAATTAATTTTAAATTAATTTCTGCCACTTCTATGTTTTGAATTTAGAATAATGGCTTCCATATTTAGAATCAAGAGGTCCAAATTGTGTCTATTGGTAAATTTTATTTTTCGACATTTTGAATAATAACGTCGGTAAATATTTTATTTACCATGGTTAAAGGGTAAATCATGTAAATAAGGGTAAAAAATAACATTATAATAATAATAAATTACACTAAAATGTGTCTGAACCCTATTTTTTGATACATGTCTGACCATGGGCATCTTTGGGTAGATTTTGGGACCCCATGGATCCACATGTAAGTGAAAATGACACTTTATATTAATAAAGTTAAAGTAAATACAAAAATGAAATAAGTATATATCTTTTAGAAAAAAAACTGTTACACTGGGTTATATATGTTATATTTTCGACTATAAATATTAATTAAAAACATAAAAGGATTTCATACAAAATTGTATTTTATTTATAAATTTTATACATTTAAAAATTAAATTTATTTATGACACAATAATGATACAGAATTTTCTTTATTAATGAATTAATAAAATTATTGATATTATAAATGTTAAAAAAAATATAATTTGAACGTTTTGATGACATCTGAGAATTTTATAGGTTAATATGACATGTTAGTATTGCTTAAATGAATTTGTTTCGAATTAATAAAGTTGTTAAGACTTTAACAAAAATCAATTATTGAATAGGGTCAAAACTGACATAAATAATTTTTTAAAACAAATATTATATTATTAATTGATATTATATTCCTAAATATATAATGTTCGAAAAAGGACTTATATAATGATAGGTGTATTATTAATAGACCACTTGAGGGTCCCATGGAAGTTTATAGTAATTTTATTAACTATATAATATAAAAATACAAAGTGACATGGTAAGTGTCAAACCAATTAACGAAGAGTTAAAACAATAAGATAATGTGAATAATGTGACCCAATCCTATCTAAAACCTATTGGTTGAGTTTTTTTCGACCTATCACTACATTAAATTTTAATAATCCACATTTTAGAAATTAGAAACCGAATATGAATTTATTATAAAATAATACTTTAAGTTCTTCCTAAACAGCTCATCCTCCCCCTTATAAAAGGACACAACTTCTAACCAATTATTCAAACCTTCAAAGCATTTTGGATCGGCCAAACCCTGCCCAAATATACTCCCAACTTCCATCACTTAATCCTAGAGGCCTTAGTTTGATCATAAATCCAACCCAAGGATCCCTTTTGATCAAATAAAAAAGAAGAACTCGATGAAGAGGTAGTGTTTTCACCACCCTTTTCCAAGTTCCTTTCTTCTTCAACTTCTTCTTTCATTGATGTTTCCATTCTAAAATAATAAATCCAGTATCTTCTATATAAATTTATGTTATAATAAATATGGTACAACCATATCCAGTATTCTATCCATCCTTTGAATGAAATGTCACCATACGTGCGTATGTACGGCCTACCGTCTCCAAGTCGTGGTGTAATTGTTATTCAATAAATTATTATTTGGATGGGTATAATAATGATGTGTAATTCATGTAAATAAAAATTATAACATGATAAGGATTATGTATATATGATATACCATTCAATTATTTATTATTTTAATATCAAAAGAATGATATTGTCGCTCGTGCGTACGTACGGACTACCGTCTCCACGAACGCGATGAGATTCATTCCCCATCGAATCCATTAAAGTCTCATTCTAATTTGATGATTAAGAATAATGTATAAAGACTTGATATAATTCTGTATATGAATAATATACATCCCATCCATAAGAAATATGGCTCACATAACAAAGAATATAATGTAAAACGAATCTGTTAACACCAGAATTGATGATAATACTAAGATATTATTAACAAAGCAATGTTAAAAGATCATATATGTTATCATATTAATGTATATGATTCTTTTATAGTTTAATAAAAATTATTTCACCATTATACATGCGGTTAACCTACCCTCAACCAAGGAAAAGTACAAGGTAAGGGTTTCTTTTACAATCTCTTCATTATCTGAGGTTTTTTATACGTGATTATCTACTGGGACCTCTTTATCATCCACATCCATGTTTCTTAAAAATGTATTTCAAATCATTCTTACTATTTTACAAACTATGTGTTAAAGTCATTTATACCCTTATTGACTTTTTATAAAAAAGTTATAAAGAAATCTTTATTTCATTTTCCAAACAACGTCCTTTTAACCTTTTCGACAGAATTAAGGTAAGAATTTATTTTTTTAACAAATACGGTGGGTGCAGCTGTTTTCTACAATTATAAAATAGTAAAAGCATCCCTTACAATCTTATAAGGATATTTTCAAAGTAAATTATTTATTTTACAATTATGAGACTTTTAAATGATTTCAAAAAAGATATATTTCTCTCAAATAGTTTTGATTTCATCTATGTCAACATCCTTTGATGGATTTTAAGCTTATTTGATGTTTATTTATTATGATACAAAACTTCCATATTATATTGAAGGTTTTATGATATGTTTGACTGTGGATGTGTTATTTTTATACAATTTATTGTTTACAGAGAAAGTATTGACATTTCATACACTAGTTTTAATACGAATGTTTATGTTATGTTTAAAACTATTCATACGAGGAATGCATTGGACATAATAAGTGATAGGTGGAGCCTGATATAACTCCTCAATGTATCGGTAGGTCTCATTAGACAAACTAGTGTCTTGGCACAATTCCTTGACAAAATCTTATTTGTAGTCTCGGCACAAGGCCTTGACTATGTGGTTATGATAGTATGGCATTATGCATTCCATCATTATGAAAGTGGTTATTGATATTGCATGTGATTATTTGACTAGTACAATATCCATGTGAATAAGTAAATGGAATTATTTCATTGTATTTATTCCACAATATGATGAAGTTCAAGTTTAAAAGTCTTCTGTTTTAGTTATACATTGGCATAAATAATTATGCTTATTTATGAAGTTTCCGCTATATTGTTATCCTTACTGGGCATTTGAGCTCACCCCTTTCTATGTTTTATTTTTCCCAGGATGGGAAGAAGTATTTTATGAATAACCTTCAGGGATATTATAAGGGGATATGAGTGTGGAGACAACATGTTTTTGTTGTTGTTTTCACTTTGTGATGTAATGTAAACTTCATGAATGTATCTAGTGATTCCAAGGCTACTAAACTAATCTATCTTTCAAGACTTGATCTATTGTGATCATGAAAAAGTTATGTAATAATGCACCGAATCTGGGTAACTCAGATCGAGGCATTATATTTGGTATTAGAGAAGTATAGTACAAACCATGGAAGCTAGATTTAGATAAACTCTGATTAGAGCACATATCCCTAAGATATACTTTGAGGATGAGTATAGAAGAACTTATTAGAATTTTGGTATTGTAGAGATTTTGGGAGTTTTTTGAGAAATACATCCTTTTCTTGATATGAGCAGGTAGAGGCTGCTCTGGCACAGATGTACCTAGGGGTAAAACCCGAAAACACCTCTTTGAGCTAGACTCGAACAGGAACTGGTGCATGACAATAGGCCTTACTTCACTCTTGGTTACGACACTCCCAGGTGATATACTTAGGATAAATCTCATTTTCTTTACCAACCATTATTAAGGGTTTACAAGTATATAGTTCCTCAGAGAAAACATTTTTATTATTATGGATTATATCCATAAACTGTTCAATTTATGTTAAGTGTTTTACAAGGTTGGATTTATGTATTGCGATTCATAAACTAATCTAGTGTATACCATTGTTTAGAAATGGATCCTAGTAAAAGAAATGGAAACCGTATCAATTCACACACTTCATGTAGATATTTCCCTCCTACTCATGATAATTATAGTGGAGCTGGTGATGCAACTGGTGCTGATCAAATAATCTCCATAATGGGACAACTCACTCAGGATATGAATAATAACCTTGTCCGTATGAAGAACCCTAGTCCACAACATGGAGGATCAATGTTAGACCGCTTCAGGAGACAACAACCACCAAAATTCAATAAAAGTACAAATCCATTAGTAGCTGAGCAATAGATAAATTCCTTATAGAAAATATTCCACGCCATGGGGAGTCACAAAAGGGAAAAAGTTGTCATGGCAGTTTACCGCCTCACTAGAGATGTTGATCAATGGTGTTCATTGATTCAAAAATGAAGTAAGATGATGAAGTACCAAATATGGAATAGAGGGAGTTCAAAGATATTTTCTTAGAAAAATACTTTCCTCATGACCATCGAGTAGATATGGAAATGCAATTTCTGTTTCTGAGAGAAAAAGAATGATGAAAATGTCTCAAAGTATGAGGCTAACTTTACAAGGTTAGAAAGGTAGGCTAGAGATTATATACATAACTAAAGAAGTAATATTTATAGTTTCTTTGATGGGTTAAAACCATTTCTTTTTCGAGCATTAGTTTCACAATCATTCTCGTCATACGAAGATATTGTCTCATGTGCAATCAAGACAAAAAAATAATTCTCTAAGTCCTACGACTTTAAAGGAAAGCAAGAGAAGAAGAGATTTTCTGATCACTCTGGAAATGGAAATAAAGGGAAGAAAGGAAAAGTTGATTTTCCATCATGTACTAAATGTGGGAAGAAACACCTAGATACTTTCTTGAAGGGAATGGGAGTCTATTACAAGTATGGTGAAAAAGGCCACCAAGTTCATGATTGAAAGGGGATGAAAGAAGCTATTGATGTTCAATGAAACAACTGCAGGGAGATACAACATTATGCAAATGAATTTCCTAAGTTTTAGGGGAACTTACCCCAGAAAAGGGCAAGGGATCAAGGCCAATCTTATGCTCTCACTACTACTGAGGTAGAAGCTCTGAAAGACGTGGTGGCAGGTAATTATATGGTTTCCTTATGTTTAGCTGGTTCTTTATTTGATTCTAGATCATCACATTGTTTCATATCTTCCCAGTTTTCTAAGAAAATTAGATATTTCCAATTTGATTTAATATGATATTTTTCAGTTAAAACTCCTAAGGGAAGTATCATTGCTACAAAGTTCTGTGGATCAGTCCCCATTAGAACACATAACTGTTCTTTATCCACTGATCTCCTCGTCGTACCCATGATTGAATTTGATATAATCCTTGGTATAGATTGGCTTTCAGACCACAATTTGACGATTTATTGTAAGAAGAAGGTGGTTACGATTTTTGATGATGATGATAAGGAACACCTTATCTTTAGATAATAATTGTCACAACCTAATTAATATCTAAATCCACCCCCAGTAGCTTAACTAAATTCAATTATTGGGGAGGAAGAGAATGAAATGATTGTGGGTGAGGAAAGGAATGTTCAAATAGAGGATGTACCTATTTTGAGAGAATATGTTGATGTGTTTCCAGAAGATTTTCCTAGACATCCTCCAGAATGATAAATTGAGTTTTCCATTGATTTAATTCCACGTTCAAGGCCTATATCGAAGACCCCTTATAGAATGTCCATTGTGGAATTAGATGAACTAAAGAGAAAACTAGAGGAATTGAGTAATAAGGGATATATTCACCCTAGTGTTTCTCCATGGGGAGCCCCTATCCATTTTGTTAAGAAGAAAGATGGATCTATGAGGTTATGTATCAACTATAAGGAAATCAATGCTATAACAATACAGAACAAGTATACCCTACATCGCATTGATGATTTATTTTACAAACTACATGTAGCTCAATACTTTTCAAAGATTGACCTTCGATCTGGATACCATCAGTTGTGTGTGAAGAAGGAATACATTCTGAAAACAGCATTTCGAACTAGGTATGGGCATTACGAGTTTACAGTAATGCCTTTTGGGCTGACTAATGAACCCTCTTTTTTCATGGATCTAATGAAAAGAGTTTTCAAGGAATATCTTGATAACTTTTTAGTGGTACTTATGGATGATATTTTGGTATACTCCAAACGATACGAAGATCATGAAAATCACTTTCTCATTATATTGAAGACTCTGAGAACACATGAATTATATGGGAAGTCTAGAAAGTATGAATTCTGGCTTCAGGAGATTTCTTTTCTTGGCCATATTGTCTCTAAGGATGGAATTTCTGTTGATCCTTCAAAGACAAGAGCAATCCAATAATGGCTAGCACCGACAATTTTAACTGAGGTATGCAGTTTTATTGGTTTAGCAGGTTATTATCGACATTTCGTCCAGAATTTTTCTCTGCTGGCTAACCCATTAACAAATCTCACACGTAAAGGGGTTAAATTTTTTTAGACAAATGAGTGTGAATAATTTTTTGAATAACTCCATAGAGGATTAGTCAATGCCCCTATATTAACTCTACCATCGGGGAATGATGGGTTCATTATTTATAGTGATGCATCCAAGAAAGGACTTGGTTGTGTCCTTTTGAAGAATGAAAGAGTTATTGCCTATGCATCAAGATATATGATAATTCATGAGCAAAACTATCCTACTCATGATCTTGAGTTATCATCTATGAACATTTCTTTGAAGATTTGGAGACACTATCTCTATGGTGAGAAATGTGATATTTATACTGATCACAAGAGTTTGAATTACATTTTCTTACAGAAAGAACTCAACATGAGGCAAAGGTGATGGCTTGAACTACTCAAGGATTATGATTGCACGATACACTACCACCTGGGGAAGGAAAATAAGGTAGCATATGCTTTGAGTAGAAAGGATCATGGAGTTTTGAATAGGATGAGAGTTGAAAGGGATCCAGTTTTAATCGATCTAGTAATGTTGGATATGGGAATAACCATGGAAGGTGAAACATAGATAATTTTTCAAATGGTTGAAAAACCATATTTACTAGAAAGGATAAAGAGTTCTTAGACCCATGATGAAGAGTTTCAAAAGAAGATTAAAGCTGTGAATGATGGGATATTGAGTGAATTTATGTATGAAGATGGAATTTTGAAATTTGGGAGGAGACTTTGTGATCCTGATATACCTTATCTAAAAAGGGAGTTGTTGGATGATGCTCATAGATTAAATTTCTCTATACACCGTGGGAGCACCAAAATGTATAGAGATTTGAAGGAACATTTTTGGTGGGACAACATGAAGAGGGATATTGCATATTTTGTGTCAAGATGTAAGGTTTGTCAATAAGTGAAAGCTGGAAGGCAACAGCATGGAAGAGTCATGCAACATCTTCTCATACCAGAGTGGAAATGGGATAATATCATGATGGACTTTGTCATGGGACTACCAAAGACTCCTAGAAGGAACGATTAAATATGGGTCATTTTTTATCTTCTTACCAAGTCAACACATTTTCTTTGCTATAAGAGAAGATATAACACTTGATCGTCTAGCAAGACTATATATTAATGAAGTTATGAGACTTCAGGGAGTACCCTTACCAATTGTTTCTAATCATGATCCCCATTTTACTTCAAGATTCTGGAAGAGTCTTCAGAAGGCCTTAGATACTGAACTTCATTTGAGAACTTCCTACCACCCTCAAATAGATGGACAATAAGAACGGACTATTCAAACCTTAGAAGACATGTTGAGATCTTGCTCACTTCACTTTCAGGGTATGTGGGATCAATATTTACCTATGGTGGAATTTTCCTATAGCAATAGCTTCCATTCAAGTATTTTTATGGCACCATATGAAGCATTATATGGAAAGAGATGTCTCACACCAAATGTTTGGGATGACATTGGTGAAAGAAAACTTGTAGGCCCAGAACTAGTGGGTGAAATGATTGAAAAGGTGAAGGTAATCCAAAACCACATCAAAGCAGCTCAAAGTAGGCAGAAGAGTTATGCTGATAACCAAAGGAAGGATTTGGAATTTCAGGTTGAAGATCATGATTTCTTGAAGGTATCTCTATGGAAAGGAGTTATACATTTCGTTAATAAAGGTAAATTGAGTCCCAGGTACATAGAACCATTCAAAATTCTAGAACGAATTGGGGTTGTAGCTTACCATTTGGCAATGCCTCCAAGTCTCTCCAAAGTTCATGATGTGTTCTACGTATCACTGTTGAGAAAATACATGCCTAACCCAACGCATGTACTTACATATGAGGAATTAGAACTAGAACCCAATCTGTCTTATTGCGTAGAGCCAATCATGATTCTGGATACAAGAGAACAAGTGCTGAAAAACCGGACGACTCGTCTGGTAAAAGTTCTATGGAGAAACCATAAGATGGAAGATGCAATGTGGGAACCTGAGAAACTTATAATGAAGAATCACCTGAGTATTTTCATGAGCTAGTATTCTAGAAATTTTGATAATGAAATTAATTGAAGGAGGTTAGAATGTAACACCACAAGCTTCTGCGGTATTCTTCTCTTTGAATTATACAGTAGCGTGTGTTGTACACAACTTCGAGTTCTAACACACCACAACCAATCAAACTAGACCTTATGAATAGTAATCCCAACATTTTGAAATTTTATACATTTAATTTTTCAAAATGGACTTCATTTTTGGATTCGGAATATCAAAATTAGCTTAGGGTTAATTTTTGGTACTTTTCTTATAAATTTTATATTTTGACGAATAGTGAAAATTACTAAATGTTAATTAAAAAAAACTTTTTTAATTGAAATAATTAATAGTGATAAATTATGAATTAGAGTGGTTTTAAATAATATTTAGAATATATTTTTACCATTAAATAAAATTTTGGTCATTGGATGTAATTTCTCATTTAAACCGGACATAAACAAGTGTCAATATTTTGATAGTTATTTTTCTTAAAAACATGCTTTTTGTTTTAACAATGGGAATTAATTTTAAATTAATTTCTGCCACTTCTATGTTTTGAATTTAGAATAATGGGTTCAATATTTATAATCAGGAGGTCCAAATTTTTTAAATATGTAACTTTTATTTTAAGACATTTTGAATAATTACTTCGGTAAATATTTTATTTACCATGGTTAAAGGGTAAATCCAGTAAATAAGGGTAAAAAATAATATTATAATAATAATTAATTACCCTAAAACGTGTCCCAACCCTATTGGTTGATACATGTCCGATCATGGGAATCTTTGCGTTGATTTTGGGACCCCATGGATCCACTTGTAAGTGATAATGACACTTTATATTAATAATGTGAAAGTAAATACAAAATGACATAAACATATATCTTTAGAACAACAATTTTTACATAGGGTTATATATGTTATATTTTAGACTATAAATATTAATTAGAAATATAAAAATATTTCATAAATAATGTCATTTTATTTATAATATTTATACTTTAAATAATTAAATTTATTTATGACACAATAATGATGCAGTATTTTCCTTATTAATGAATGAATCAAATAATTGATATTATAAATGTCAAAATAAATATAATTTTAAGGTTTTTATGACATCCACGAATTTTATTTGTTAATATGACATGTTAATATTGCTTCAATGAAATGTTTTTGAATTAAAAAATATTTTAAGACTTTAACAAAAATTAATTATTGAATAGTGTCAAAATTGACATAAATGAGTTTTTAAAACAAATATTATATTATTAATTGATATTCTATTCCTAAAAATATAAGGCTCGGCCAAAGGACTTATAAAATATTAGGTGAATTATTAATGGACAACTTGGGAGTCTATTTTAAGTTTATAATAATTTTATTAACTATATTATATAAAAATACAAAGTGACATGGTAAGTGTCAAACGAATTAACTAAGAGTTAAAACTAAAAGAAATGGTTAATAATGTGACCCAAACCTATCTAAAACTTATTGGTTGAGTTGTTTCCGATCTATCCCCGCCTTATAATTTAAATAATCCACTTTGGATCCATTATAACCCGAATATTAATTTATTAAAAAATAATACTTTATATTTTTTCTAAAGAGCCCCTCCTCCCCCTTATAAAAGGACACCAATTCTAACCAATTCTTCATACCCTCAAAGCATTTTAGTTCGGCCAAAACCTAGTAAAAACTGTATGGTATTCCCTCACAATGCACCGACTATGAATATCCCCATGGGCTTCCAAATTTCACCAATTTCACCTTAAACAGCCCTAAATAAAAACCCAACCATGTTATAACAAAAACAAGGTTGAATGAGTGATTAAAAATAATCATGATGTATCAATAGAAAGGTCGTTATCTTACATAATATTTGGGGCTATTATATAGGAGACTAGAGATGATTCAAAACTTATTTAATAGCTCATGTCTAGAAATAGCCAACCCACACAAGGGAAAAGGCCATGTTTTTAGGGATTAGAATTTTAGTTCTTGAATTTAATTATTACATTTGATCAAAATTCACATCTTGTTACATGATTGATTATGAAGATAATAATTTATTGGATTTATCTCTAATCCTAGTATGAATGGGGGTAGTTTTGTTCATGAGTTATTTTAGGTGCATAAGATTCACATTCCATTTCCATGCTTAAATTTTTCAATTGTATTTCTTCCTTATGTGATTATTTTCTAGTTTTATATCCCTTATATATGGTTGGATAAATATTGGGTCCACATCAACATAAGGTTCATTTTCCAAAATATATTTATGGTGGCATTCTATCTCACCAACCGATCTAGAAGAATACTAATCAAATTAAATATTATAAAAGTATTTTATAATTAAACTATAATGATAATTATTTAAATGTTAAAGTAATAAGATTTTCATTTAACAAATCTGTGTAATTATGATGGATATTAATTAAATGACGTGTAAGTTGAAACATATAAGTCATTTACATATATAATACAATATTAGAAACCCATATAACTAAATGTATATATTCTTGATTTGAACCTTATAAATTGATTATAGAAATATATTTTTATAGAATAAATACTTTGAAGGTGTCTGATACAAATTTATAAATTAATTACTATTATGAGACAATTAAATTGGATACCAATTTTATCATATATTGTTTTTACCACCACAACATAGGAATGGATACATGCAAAACTGAACACATGTTGGAATGATTTGACCCTCATCGGTTGATGTTATGTTTACATGTGATGATAATTAACCCATTGGGGGTATAAATATGTATTGAATAGATTCAATTTTAATGTTTCAAAAAAATATAAATATTGTTTCCATATATATATTATCAGTGGAATTATTCTTAATCATATTGTATGACTTAAATATTTTGAGATAGATCATATGGGGTGATGCCATTATTTTTATATAAAGAGAAATTTGATGAGTAAGTAAAAGGATTAGTACCAACTAGATTATGTAACAAAAGATTTTTGGTGTTTTTCCCTATGAATGAACATTGATTCAAAGAATAAATTCAATCAAATTTAATGGTTTAAATAAATACTAAAAATATGTTTCGAAATAAGACCCTAGTGTGGGGGTTGATTTTAATGATTTCTTGGTTGGGAAACTAGACATTACATGTGAATCATAGTGGAAAATTTGTTTATGTTGGAAATATAGGTTAGGCGGGGATCCTAGAGAACTTTTAGGAATAACCTTATATTTAGATTCAATGCCTATTATTATGTAAGGGGTTATCCCGGTTTGGGTAGAATCTATTGAGATAAGAAGCATTGGTTAATTCTTGAGTTGAATTTTTAGGCATGATAAGTTCATTACATGTGCCTTTTGTGTTTTAGTAGGACACTTAAACATAGAGAAACAACTCGATTAGATGGTGGGTTTTTTGGTTTGTTGAGTCTTATAAAAATTGTGAGCATCATTTTTTTTGGATCTTAATGTGAATGAAATTTCCAAAACAAAGTCATCTACTTAATTAGTTTAATAAGTTTAAATTTATTTTTTGTTACTCATTAATCAATCAACCAGGTTAAAAAATTTCAAGCAGAAAAAATAGACCCATGGGTTTTATGTTTTTATATGAAAATAACATATTAAGGATGTGTAGTGTTGTTCGACCTATGAATCAATGGAAATTATTTCATCAGTTTCATTGAGTAATATCAATGTAGTATTCATTTTCACATTTGGTTCCCATTGATTTATGGTTAGGGTATGGTCTGTGTGTGGCTCGGTGGAATGATTCCAAGTCTCAAAAAAAAATTATTGATGCATTCGTCGTAGCACCTTGAGGGGTGTTAGTTCAAGAGTGATTAGAAAAGTTTCATGGTTTCATAGTAGGATACATTCCTGTATCACCCCTAATGTAGAGTAACTTGGTTATTGATAGATTATTCATGACTGCTGGATCCCTATGTTGTTAGAGGGGAATATTAATTTATCTTAGTGTTAGAGATGATAATTTTAATGGATCATGTGTTATAAAACACCGATCAAAGTAATATATTGTCTTGAGTGTATTGTGTAGATGGAGTTTGTGGGAATGGATTGGGAAGAACATTATGTGAGTGAATATGAATGGAATTGTTGTATTTATTTTTAAAAATGGTTTGATTAAATCCATTTTTTGTAATGTGTACCACTAAATATTAATGTATGGAATTCTTGATTATTATAAGGTCTTAGTATCAACTAAGGTTGGAGTTATTTTTTGGTTCTTGGTGTCGGTGAAATTAGTCATGTCAAGAAACCCAATTAATTTGTCGATGCATATTGTCTCTGAGGAATTAGGAATCTATTTTTAGTGAAACTATGACTAAGATACTCATATAATTTTTAGCATCATGTCAATCAAGGAAATTTTGACATTCAAGTGAGGAGGATTATGGTTGTAATAAAACTAGTCATGGATGTTAAAAATGACATTCAAATGTTGGTGAGGTAGTAAGTTTTATCTTTTTAGTATCAAATAGGGTTCTGAATTTCATATTGAGGAATGATAGTGGATTGAGTCTAGATATTATATTTTTTCTTGGTGTGCACAAATGATCCATCAATTGTGGATAATCAGTGGAACTTCAATTCTCGAAATACCAAATGAATGTAGAAAATTTTATTGAGTACACAACTTCTAAAAGTAATTGGGATTCAAGTTTATAATTCAGACTATATTAAGGATGATCATTGGGTACCTTTCATATATAAGTCACCAGTTGTTACACCTGAGGTTTTTTTAGTAGGTCATCTATAAGTTGTCTAACTGGAATTTTCATAAACAGGTGTATGTTGTGAGATAATATCACTTTATAGATTTCATGTTAAGTACGATGAGAACATTTTTGGTCATGATACCTATGTCTAAACATTCTGGAAAATATGGAATGTAAATGTTGGATTATATTTTGACATAGAGGATGAGATTCCACAGCACATTATAAATAGGTGTTGAGAAAGTCCAAGTGATAGATATTCTAAATAAGTGAATCATAGCTTGAACATGTTAGTGTGAAACTAAAAGTGAATTGTATATTTGTAGATATCATGGGTCACTAAAAAAGGAAGTCTTGTTGTGTGGAGCTACCATGTACAAGTAATGTTTGAAATTATTTATTTAATTAGTTCCATAATGTTAATGCATATGAATTAAATTTGGCTGATGAAGACACGCTGGGGCATCTGAGGAGAGGCGAATGAAAATGGTATTGACTTATCAGACCGGACAGCCACTAAAAATATGTTATTAGTCAAATATTAATAAAAACATTATTCAAAGTATCAAGATTAAGATTACAGATTATTATAATTACTCTTCAATAAAGAAGTTATATGCCAGACCGAGAAATTCATCCGATATGGTATGAGGCAATTAAAAAATTCAGATACAACATTGAAGGTGATATGTCTTGAGAAAATTGCAAGTAACACATCAATGTTTGAAAATTAGGGTTCTTAATGGAAATAAATATGAGTTAAAATGATAAATAATCCTTATCTGGGAGAAATTAATTTAAGTAAAAACCTCATTGGGATTCACTTTTGATTCATATATTGATAGTTCAATGATTGAACTAGTTATTGTGGGAAATCAGTTAGGGTAATAGATTAGTATTTCTTTTGGGTTTTAAAGTTTCACATAGAAATTTATGAATAATTTCATTGTATTACATTTTAGTGAAAACTGGGTGAGTTTGGTTTTGTAATCCTTATAACCCATACTCTTAGATTGTTTTTTTAATATAGTTAATTTCTTATTCTAACTCTAGAGAGGGGGTCATATTTGGAACTATGTCAAAGTATATAATTGGGAGTTTCATTTAATCAAATATTGTGGTATCTATCCTAGTTTAAAACACTATATTGTTATGGGTGTAGATCTAGGATGAGATTTATTATAATGGGGAGTGTTCACAGCCTTTTCATCTAAATGGGTGTTATGTTTTCATGAAAATTTTAAATTCTTAATCTCATAGATGAGATAGATTGAGAATCAGATATTAAAAATATATTTTCAGAGTTTGGACACCTTATGGTGTATTTTTTTAGTGGTTTGATTCTTAAAGAGTGAATTAGGTTCTTGGATAATCCTTCAAAGCTTTAGGAATGGTTTTTAGGTTTATTTTGGGTTACATTCTAGGAAAAATAGTTACAACAATGATATATCATAGCATTCACCCTAACTATGCATCTTATCTTGAAGAGGGGCACAATTTGATTAAACCATGTAAGGGGATCCAGTGAACTATGTTATTTTCTATAGAAGTTATAGGTATCTAAAAGGATGGGGTAGGTTTGGTAAGCTGTTTTCTATTATAGTGTGAGGTGGGATGCGTTTTAGACAGTGAATCTCTGTGGTTTGTGTATGGATTTAAAATATATGTGACCAAACCATAAACCTCATTTAAAGGGGAAATATCATTTTACCCCTCTAACATTAATAGTTTTCTACCCCCTTTTCCTCCCCCATTGGATATTATCATCTTTTTTATGTTCTCTTCTTCCCACCTTCCTACATGGGATATCTTCTCTATTTCTTTTCCAAGTAGGACATCATATCATGCAATCGAGATCCCATGGAATTTTTATCCCCACTTTTTAATCCATCCTATGTTTTTTTCATGTTTCCTCATGCTATTTTTGTGGGTTACACCCAATATTCATGGTTTTTTCCTCATTTCACATTTTCACTCATTTCAAACTGAATTTTAAGACATTATCAGACTGGCATAGATTTATAAGATTAAAGTCTGTGGCTTAGTTTAATTTACCTGTAGTCTTTTAGTTTTATAAAACATCTCACTTCTACATCATTCTAGAAGTCCAAAATTGTCCATGTTCAAAATTAATTCAATTATCAAAATTTATATCCATTATACTTTTTCACACATCTATGTTATGTTTCTTAAATTTTCAATCTGTTCAAAAGATTGAGTATATTCCATGGGGGT
This sequence comes from Viscum album, assembly GCA_963277665.1. Classification (NCBI taxonomy): domain Eukaryota; kingdom Viridiplantae; phylum Streptophyta; class Magnoliopsida; order Santalales; family Viscaceae; genus Viscum; species Viscum album. Next base: position 1,045,772,253 of record OY728141.1, on the reverse strand, counting down.
TTTACGGCCAAACCATTATACTAGAGATCCTTTGGATTGATTTAAGATCCTTAATTATGTTACTTGATTTTTGACTTTATGATTTTAAATTCAGCATTTTCCATGGACCAAGTAAGGTCTATGGAAGATTCTTAACCTAATTAAAAAGTGACAATTGATGTGTCCTATTTTCATAATCTCTTGAAAAAATTTATAGTAACAATAAGAGAAATATTGTTTAGGAGACTATGTGTGTGAACAATGGAATAATCAAGCGCATTCCCAGGTTTGTGTTTTTTATTTTTTTAATAACACCTAATTTAATTAGTTAAATACATTTTATCAATGACTGAAAATTAATTGTTGACAATGAGGCTCTAGTTTAATTAAAATGAATATATCTTAAATTTTGGTTCCTTACCCTTGAACGTCATCCTAGTAACCATATTTCTCATGGGGAATTGGGTGTTATCAGATTCAATAAAAGAAGATAATGACTTCTAATGTCCATCATTAAAATAATACAATTAACAAAGGGTTGTTGATTCTTATGATAACATATAGTTTATAAATTAAGGAAATAATATTTGGGATTTCTATTTCCTGTTATTAAATAAATAGTTATTAAAATCACATTATAGAATCTAATGGGTTTTTAATTAATGGGAACCTTTGGATGCATTCCACATGAATGACCTTAGGTCATGATGATTTAGTGACTTTATTAATTCTTCACTTTCTCTACATATGTACTTTTCTAATTGTATGATTTGGTGTTATAATGACATGGGTTACGGATTTGAAATGAGGAATTACTTGGGAAAGCCTTGGATTCTATATTTTAATTCCTAGAATGACCCCAATGGATGCTAAATGATTTCTTGATGTAAATTACAAGAGGAAATTTTTACCTTATAATTAGTTAGTGACTATAATTAGTGAAAGCCACATCATGGAATTATGGATTCTACTGCACACTCTAGAAACATAAAATTCATAGGTTGAACACTGAATTTTATCTTTATTTCTTCCAAAATAGAATTCCTTTCATTACCTATTTAGATCCTAGTCAATCCCATCACTATATTACTAAGTAAATTCTCCATAGATTTGGTTAGAGCCCCATTATAATGTGTAGTGATGAGGGTTAATCACTTAGATTCATCCCTATAGTAAAACTTAGTCGATTGATCTTTATGGGATAGTTCTTTAGTTCAAAACATATAATTCCTTAGAGTTTTCCTTGGATTCATTTTGTTCAATTACTTGTGTTTGATCAAACCCATTACATTGATTCATCATTATTGCTTTTTATTTTGATATTTAGTCTTATTATGATGTTTCTAATGACTGATTCATTTTTCATATGATTTGGGATAGTTATCTTTTCCTAAAATTGGTTGTATTCTATTATTCACCTCTGCTTTACAATTTTTATAATTTATATACTGCATACCATACTTTTTATACACGTTTACTTAAAAACAAATAAAAATCATTGGCAGTGACCTATAATTTTTTACTCACATCATGTTCTTACTACTACTAGGTAATCGAGTATATCTCTTGGCTATAGGATATGACGTTTTATGGTGCCTCTTTTCATTTACTTATATTTGGATTGGACTTCACTTGAGAGAAGTGGACCTAGAATGTAATAAAAATTCTTATAACAGTTTGGTTATATTTTTTATTTGTTCTATTTTTCAAGTTCTATTACTTTTATTTACTACTTTTTCTTGTTGCATAATAAATTTATTTTATCTTGGTTTTAGTTATCATGTTCTGGTTTCTTAATTTATTATCATATTCCAATAATTGATTCCATATATTTCCATTTTATTTAGTATTCATATTGAGGGTATACTCTCCACACCGTACCACTGTTATATCCTTATATCTATTCGAAAGCATCTTGCATATGAGGAGGCATGTTTGAGGTTGTCTGGCCCTCATATTTGGTTAATCATGAGTTTACTTGACCATTGATGCCTAATTAAGGGTGTATATACAACTATTTATTAAAAACATAAAGGTATATTGTTCATGGATTTTCCTCACAACATAAAATGTGATCCTTATTGTATTATAATTATATAATAAAGGGTGGGCTATAATAGATTATTATTATAACTTAATGGATGATATATATTGTATATTCTTACAATTTTATGATTCCCTATGATAATATGTTTCCCATAGTTTTGTATTGTGTTATGTTTCCATGAAATACCATATTTCTATGAGATATTACTATCGTCACTCTCCACTGATCATTTATATTATCCCACACTCTTATATCGTAGATCATGTTTATTGACTAGAAATTACATGTCTTGAAATTATAACATATAGAAAAATTTTATTGTTACATTGTTATATTCTATATGATATTTCTCACATGATAATTTTTTCTCATATTCTTATAACCTATCCCTTTATAAAAATTTAATAATTTTACCATTATCTGGAATTTGAGCTCACTCATTTCGTATAATTCTATTCCCTATGTTATAAATATGATTATAACCTATGAGATGTCTAAAATGGGGTCATGGGTGGTTGGATTATGGAGAAATGATCACATTTATTTTAAAATAAGTTCTTTATCTTGATATTCCTCAAAACACCATAAACCTTCGATACATGGTATAGTGAGAGTAGTGGTAAATTTTAATTTTTAACTTATCAAAATTATCTAAAATAAATATAGTTTTATATTTGATCACATCCTTCATTCTTCATGAAATCATTGATTTACCATAATATTATTAGTGATCCACTCATGGGTTAAACCATCCTTTGATTACCACTGAGTAATTTGATAAATTAGGGCATCAAAAATGAATTAAAAATGGTTTACTTAATTGTAAAATTAAAATTAAAATATGATCAATAAAATAATATAAACAACTAAACCAAAGAAAATTTAATCATTTAGCCAAAAAATGGTTTTTATTAATACATAATCCTCAATAAGAAACAAAAATGGATGCAGAATAATGTTTCGAAATAGGCCCCATCAGTAACCCACTATAGACACATAGGGTTAACTTCTAATCTAGAAAAGGTCTCAGCCACCCTAATGACCTAAAAATTTATACCTTAATCACTAGGAAGAAACATAACTAACCAAGTAACTCAAACAATTAATTAAATAAAATCATGTTTAAATTCAATCTCTCTTGATAAAAACAACATCAAGGATTTCATGAAGATGAACATTTTAAAATATACAATAATGAAAACAATATTCATATTTCTATACTTTAGATTTCTCATAATGAAACCATAATGGTTTGAGCCCCTAACATTTAATCATTAATTTCACATCCCTTTATAAAGGGTAAGTTCAAAGGTCTAGAAATACTACCCAAGGTGTTAGTTAATATTTATATAAATTTCAAAGCATATATATTTATATAAAACTCTCATAGAAATTTTTGTTCCCAAATAATCGATCATGATGATGTTTATATAAGAGGAATGTAAATTTTAATTCTTTCCCCATTGAAATTATATCAACAAAGATAATTTATAATATGTGATGATCCCAACCATAGTAGCCAAGAATTGGTGCCTTAATTTATTACATTGGCATTGATATAATATTCAAATCCCAAATGACCAATAATTTTAGCATTCTTGGAAAAAAAGATACATACATGGAACCCTTATTACATTTTTAATGAAATATACAACATAATAAAGGAAAAAACTGCATCTGTTAACTCATTCCTTCATTTCATCTTCATAACCTATGGAAAGAAGAACAAATAAAAGGGTGATCTCAGTTTCTCTATAAGGGTAAAATACAAAGGAATCTGTAATGAATCAATAGTAAATGATACATAATCAATATGTTAAGGTATATATCAATGAAATATATTCCATTTAATGTAAAACATTTAAATCATGAGAGGATAAGTCATAATAATTAAGTAAATGTAAATTATTGATAACAAATTCCATATAATCTATAACATGATCACAATCTCCATCCATGGATAATATCATAGTGAAAATATCATGGATAGTAATGACTAGAAGAAAATACATAATAATTTAGATACCATTATCTCAGGAATTATTGTACCTATACCATCAAGAACATTAAAAAGATGATTTAATCAATATGGGTAAAACCCCATTCAATCTTTCCAACTTTATCATCTCATGATACTACCGATGCATCAATGGGATATCCATAATTGGGACCCACCTATGTCAGCATGTCCAAAGCATTTCTAAAATATTGAAATGATATATTTAATTCATGAATCATTATGTCTTATTAACAAATATTTGTATTATGTAAAATACACTAATTGAACATTATTTCCCATGCCAATAAAATAACATTCAAACTATACACCATATGAAAATTTTTGATACCAATTAAGAAATAATCATATCCATGTAAAAAGAAATATGGATATTTAAAGAAATATTCATTTATTGATTATCATAAATAAAAGGGGTAGTATATAAACTATAGAATAGAAAATAGGTACATAACATCAAAAATATGTCTCAAAAAAATAAAATAGAGATTAAGTCCCTTACAAGGACCAAATCAATAATCAAATGATTAGATTATTTTTATTCTATATAAATAAAAAAATGGAAATAAAATATAATAAAAAATAAAAGTGATTTTACACATAACTTTAGCATGACATAATCAATGAAATTGAAGTTTAACACAATGATTGAAAATTCAATTATGAAATCCCTTACCACTTTATAATCCATTGAAAAATATTCCTCATGAAAGTAATACTTATAAAATGAAACATTTAATACCATTAATAATATGATATCCATGATATCATATATCAACAGTATGTATACATACCCCACCCATAATAAATAAGTGGTGAATAAGGGATATATCGCATAGAAGTAAAAGTGAGATAAGAAAACCATACCACTTTGCAATCAGTTGAATCGAATACCCCATAAAATCAATAATTAACGAATTAGGAATTTTATTCCATAAAGACAAATAGAATAATTATATGATATATCAAAGGGTATGTACATGACACAAAATAAATATGTTCTTAATAAGACATATTTCTCACACACAAAAGTTATAGGAGAAAACCCCTTACCTTATGTCTAAATGTGTTCACCCCTTATAATTTATGTCATGGATAATAATATTATATAAATTATTTAATTAATTAATAACCTATTAAACATATATTTTATTCATTATATTTTTACTAAATTTCTTTATGGCCATTAAGACGAGTTATAATGTTTCAGGTTTTTCTTTTGGGAGCATTTGTTCCATGGTTTTATGGTCGGCACCATTGTGTATAAATATCATAGTTCTTGTCAAATTGATGTAAAGCTCTAGAATTTGAATGAAATGGTATTAATATAATTATATGATTTTAAATGGTACCATAAATAATTTTCGTTTTCTAGTATGAGGATTATACATTTTATAAAATGTTGATGATAAATGCTTACTTTATTTTGGCGGGTTTTTTTGTCTTCATGAACTAGTTTAGTTTTATTATTAAATATTATATCTATAAATTAATTTTATAACATTAGAAAATTATAAATAGATATATAATAAAATATATTTTAACCATAATAATGGTTTTATAACCATCCTTGAAGGCAGTAATGGAAAATGAAAAATCATCGTCAATAAAGGCAGTGAATCAGCACATCAGGGATGAAGTTTTAATTTTTTGAATAAAAGGGGAAGATGATATATTTGATGATTTATATTACATTAACACAATAAAATTTCATTATATATATGATAATTGAGTTATATTTCCTCTTTTTATAGTGGGAGGTGAGTAGAGGATAACAAATTAAAAGAAATTAAAAGATATATCTGGGGGATTTTACCTCTAGAATATGATCACCTTGGGAATCTTCTAATGGAACTTGTTTTTGGAATTTTGGTAAGACCATTAGGTCTAGGACGTGGGTAGGTTGTTTGGGAAGGTAATATTAATAAAGTTAGACACGTTTAAAGGATTTGGAGGTGTGAAGAGAAGGGGTGGTATTTATTGGGTTTAATAGAGGTGTTTTTGAATATTTTATTCACCTTTTTATTATTTTGGGTCAAGACTAATAATAGTGACAATAATTGTGACTAAGTACAATAACTAGTGTTTTTTTTTCTAATTAATGGATTAATTCCACAACCATCCTTCATCAATGAATTCAAAATTCACTTTTTGCTTATAATGTTAAATATCGCCAATTATTATATTTCACTATTCACAAAAATTAAACTATGATTACTATTCATAATTTTCACATTACTATTCCAAAGTTCATGTAATTATAATAATATTTAACATTATATCACATTTTTTATGGTTGTTGATTCATGCAACATAATCAATTGAATAAATTAAATTTATTTAAGAAGAAAGAGACAATAAATTATTATGGTGTTATATTCTTCCCTCCAAGAAATTTCATCCACATATTTTTCATGAGTATTACCTTATAAATAGATGAGGGTGTTTCTTATTCATAACTTACTCAGGTTCCCACATTTCTTCTTCCATTTTTTGTCTTCTCCAAAGAACCTCTACGAATCGAGTCATGTTATTTCTCAATACATAATTTCTATTGTCAAGAATCTTGATAGGCTCTTCACAGTAATCCAAATCAGGTTCTAGTTATTTTTATTCATAAGTGAGTTTATTTTTTGTCTAGAATGTACATTATCAATAATGATATATAGAAAACATCATTATCTTTGGATATATTTGGGGTCATTTCTTTTCGATAAGCTAAAGATCCAATTATTTATGGAATTTCGAATTGTCTGATGTACCTAGGGATCAATATCCCTTTACCTCCAATCCTTAAGACACCCTTACATAGAGATAAATTATTAAATTACTAATCTCCCAATTGAAATTCTAAACCCTTAATCTAGTTGTAATCATAACCCTTTTTCCTAATTTGTGCTACTTTAACATGGGACTGAATAGTCTTTAACATTTTCATTGATTCCTGAATAAGTTATAGGCTTATAAGTTTAATTTAACCAACATAATTTTAAAAGGTTAGTGTATGACATCTCTAGCCATATAATTCTTCATGAGGCGCCAATTTAACTCTTGAATGGAAACTATTATTGTCAAAAAAACCTACAAAAAGTAAATAATAATCCCACATATAATGAAATTCATGTGAGGATAATATCAACATGTCTTCCATTATTTGAATATTCCTTTTAGATTGTATTTTGGTTTGAGGTTGGTAGGTGATTCTCAAATAAAGCATAGTATATAGATCCTTTTAAAAAATCTTATGGAATTTTGATCTAAAAAGGATATCTAAAATAAACATAATCAATATTGGTGCACCATGAATTCTTACAGCTTCATTAATATAGATAATTTTTAGGCCATCAAGAGGAAAATATTCCTTTATATCAAGAAAATGTGATGATTTTGTAAGGTTATCTACAATAACCAATATCGTATCGTTATTTATATGGATATTCGGTAATCTAGTGATGAAGTCCACATTAATTTTATCCAACTTGTACATAGAAATAAGATGATGTTGCATGGGTCATCTTGGATGACGTCTCGCAACATTCACTTTTTTAAAGACAAGGATTCTTGACACATAGTCAGCAATTTCCCGATTCATATTATCCCACCAAAAATATTTATTCAGATCACTATACCATTTTTTAGTAGTATGGTTTATATTGAAATTTGGGCTATGAGAATCATCCAGTAGCTCATTTTTTCTCATGTATTTATAGAGCACATATTCTCTTTCCAAGTTTCTGAGTTCCATCCTTATACAAAAAATATGAAAATTTTCCATCCTTAACAGCTTTAATATTATTTTGAAAATTTTCATCATCAAATTGGGATATTTTTATCTTTTCCAATAATGATGGTTTTGAAATCATTTGTAAATGGAGTAATGTCTCCCCTTCCTTAACAATTTTCATTTCCATATTTACTAAATCCATGAACATAGGCCTCTCTCAATCCTTATTTGGGTTAAAACTCCATGATATTCCCGACTTAATGCATATGATACCTTATTTTCTTTTTCTAGGTATTACTATATTGCGAAATCCGAAACTTTGAGTAACTAAAGCCAAATTCTTTGCCTTGTATTGATAAATTTATATGTAAAGATGTATTTAAATAAAATTAACTGTATATATCTCACATATTTTACTATTTAGATAGTGTTTCAGTATCATCAAAGAAAATATTACGGCTTCTAACTCTAAATCATGAGTTGTATAATTTTGTTCATGGGTATTCAACTTCCTTGGTGCTTATGAATTTACATTATCAAATTTTATAATGACACAACCCATCCTTTTATTTGATTCATCGCTATATATCACAAAACCCTTCATTTACTCATGGTAATATAAAAATTGGATCATTTAACAACATTATATTCAATTATTAAAATCATTATTCACATTCATTTGTCCATATGAACATAAAACCATGACCTATGATCTTGTTTAATAGGTTATCCAATCGAGGTAAATTTTGAATGAAAAGTGGATAGTAGCCTTCTAAACAAACAAAACTAAAATCCTCGGTTATGTTAATTGGTCTAGGCCATTCATGGAATGCCTTTATCTTCAAAGGATGAACTATGATTCTATACATAGAGATAATATGGTTAATAAAAGAAATATCTTGAAACCTGAATTCACATATGATAAATTTACCATATAATTACTTCCTTGTAAGAGTCTCAAGAATGATTAACAAGTGATTCTCATGGTCTTTATAGGTTTTTTAAAACAACAAAATATTATCAATTAATACCACAAGAAAATTAATTGAAGATATTCCTTTAATATTTTTTTCATCATATCCACAAAAATACAGGGTGCATTAGTCAATCTAAATGGATTTATTGTAAACATATAATATTCATACCTCATATAAATTTTTTTTCGTAACGTATTATTTCTTTAATCACAATTGATGATATCTAAAACGAATGATAATCTTTGAAAATATTGAGATTCATGAATTTGATCAAATAAGTCATCATTGTGAGGCAATGATAGTTTTTCTTTATCATAACTGTATTGATTTCTCTATAATCAATGAGAAACCTCATGGATACATATTTCAACTTAATAAAGAGAACATGAGCTCCCCATATGGAACCCTTAGGTAGAATAAATCCCATATTACTCAACTCATGTAGTGGTTTCTTCATTCGTATGAATTCTATAGTGTCCATTCAATAGGGATTATTTTATATTTATCTTTCATTGGGGATAAAATTGATGTAAAACTCAAGTTCATGTTCTAGAGGTTTTTTGGGTAATTACTCATGAAATACATAATTGTATTGCTATAAAATATATACATCCTTGATTTGAATCTTACCTTTTCATCCCTATATTTATTTTTCTATTCCTTCTTAGGGATTTTATTCAGTAGTCCTACTAAGGGTTGGTTTGGATAAGAATCATATGACGAAGTTTCTTGTCTAAAAAATAATAATTATATATATTCCTTCAAAATACTAATTTTCTCCTTTTTTAAATTAATTTTTGCATCATATTCTGAAATATATTCCATACCGAGGATTCTTTCAAAATAAAACATAGGTATGATTATATGGTAATAAAATAAATCATGTTTATCTTCCATAATGGGTACTTTCAAACACCTCTTTGTTGCATTAAGACTGTTATGAATAGTTTTTACTAGAAACTCCCCTTTTAAATCAAAACAGGAATTTCAAATTTTCATGGAAAACAATATAGATATAGAATATTATGATGATACATACTCAAATAATGTATTGTATAAATTTAGTGTTATTATTAATGTACCTTCCACCATATCTTTGGGTACTTCTACTTTGGATTCCAGGATCACATAATTGTGGCCATATCCCATTGGTATATTATTTAGTAGATTCCATGACACTTGGTACATTTGTTTTGAATAATTACCCTTTTATTTTTAGTTGAAGATATGTATATCATTATTTTGTTTCCTGTTTCACTCATGAGATCGATGAACCTTTTCTCTGCACTTGTAACACACTCATGTTCCCTTAAAAAATTTTGGTGGATGTTTCTTCCTACAATTTTCACAATACAAAAAACGATTCATTACCTTGTTCATATTTGGGGAATTAACTTTATCATTGCTCTCATTTAACCTCTTAGAATTTTTATTTATTTTTAATATAAAAAATATTTTGATTCCTTCTCTATTTTAAAAGAACATAGTAATATTTTCATCATATGATGAAAAGGTTTCGGAAACCAATTACATTAAGAGGTTTTTCATAATAAAATAAAATAAATTATCAATTGTTCTATTTAAATTACATATGTAATCTATAGCATAACTATATAGTCTTGTAAGTGAAGTCTCATACTCAACAATAGTCTCAAATTCCAATCGCATTAAGCTAAGGAATTTTATTCTCATTTCAATTCTTTGATCATGAGGGAAATATTTTTTGAATAATTTTTCTATAAAATATATCAATTCCATGTGTTATATTTAATCTTAATCCCAATTATAAAGGATCTATGTTCTATGATTATCAATATATACTTTGATAAAATATTCATCTAGTACTACCTTTTTAATTTTTATTGAATCTCAATGCTAGAAATATCTTTTCAGGGGACTCTATCTATTTCTAAGCTTCCAGTGAATTAGTAGTCGCACTAAAATATGGGGTCTTCTGCCACATGAGAAAAATCCAAAAAAGGTGTATTGGTGTGTTAAGCATCATTTTTCACTATTGGAGTAAGGTTATCTATCATACCCTGAGTAAGTTGTCCTAATATGGTCATGATATTCTCAGCACCAACTGTGCTGTCTTTCTAAGGTTAAAAATCCCTACATTATATAAGATTATTGAAACCCTTTCTTCCATTAAGATTAATCACTAAATAATATCACACAATGAGTTATCACATAATCATAATGGGCATTGAACCATAGAATAAAAATTTATCTAACGATAAATGTTTTTAAATAATATAAGGAATTATTATAGTTCTCATGGTGGTTATGTTTATTTTAAAATCAAGTTACCAAGGCCACTATTAAACATTATGTAAAGTAATATATAAATGATATATATTTCACTTAATAATAATCTTGTCAATAATGAGAGGATAATACATAATCATTATGGAAATGTAATTTATTTTAATCAATTTTCATTTAATCAATAACTTGAGAATAATATGCATGGATAATATCATAGTGAAAATCTCATGGATAATAATGAATGAAGTCATAATCAATGAAATGATTAATAATTTTGTCTTCCATGATCTCATGTATCATGGTACCTCTACCATCAATAACTTTTATAAGATGGTTTAATCATTATGGCTAAAAACTCATTTACATTTTCCAACATTGTTGTCTCAAGAGACTACCCATGCATCAAGGGGATATCTATAACCAAACCACACCAATTTCATCATGACCAAAGAATTACTCAAATATCTAAATGATAAATCAAATTAATGATTCAATTTTACATATCATAAAATATCTATATTGTTTAAAATATATGAATTTAATATTATTTCCACATTCCATTAAATGACATTCAAAGTATAAACCATATAAAAAATTAGTATAATGATTAAGAAATAATCTTATCCACAAAAGAATAAATATGGATACTTAATGAAATATATTCAATGAATGATGATCCTAAATAAAATGGGTTGTATATATACAATATAAAATAAAATAGTTTGAAAAAATAAAAAATATTCCTCAATGAAAGAAAATTGAGATGAAGTCAATTACTATGACCATATCTTTAATCAGATCAATATATTATGTGTATTCGCTATAAATTCCCATAAAAATTATATATAAAATATATAAAAAATCAAAATTAATTTTAAACATAACCTTAGCATGAAATAATAAATTATATATACTGTTTTCCTAATATATGAAAAATGAGTTTTGAAATCCCTTATTACATTGTAATCAGTCAAATCATATGACACATAAAAGTAATAATTAGAAAATGAAATAATTAATACAATGAATATAATTATATTTATGATATAATATATCAAGGGGTTATTAAAATACACCACACATAGGAAATACGTGGTGAAAAATGCATTTATCTCAAAGAAGTAAAACTGAGATGAGAAAACCTTGCCACTTTGTAATTATTCGAAGCATATCCCCCTAAAAGAAATAATTAAAAAAATAAGAATTTAATGCCATGAATATAAGTAGATACATGATATGATATATTAGATGGAATTTACTCCACAAAAAAATAATTTTTGTATTAGACATATTTCTCATAAAAATAAAAAGATAGAGGAGAAAACCTCATATGTTATGTATGAAAGTGTTCTATACATGTAATTAATATATTCGGTAATAAAATTAGATTAATTAATTACTTAATTAAGAACTTATTAAACATATATTTTAGTATATATAATTTTATTAAGTTCATTTATGACCATTATAATTAATTATAATGTTAAATATTGTTGTTCTTGGAGAATTTTTTTCATAGTTTTATGGTCAGTTCCCTTGTATTTAATTATGGGAGTTCTTATCAAATGGAAGAAAAGAATCATAACTGGAATGAAATGGTTTTAATGTAGATTCAAAATTTTAAATGGTACCATATATAATTTTTTCATTTTATAAGGATGATTCATTTGATAAAATGTTAATGATAAAATTTTAGTTTATTTTTGTGGTTTTTCAATCATCATCATCTAGTTTGGATTAATTATTTAATATTATGTGTATAAATTAGTTATAAAAAAAGTTTTAATATATATATATATTAAAATATTTTTAATCCATAATACTAATTTTATTATTTTCCTAGAAGGTTGTAATGGAAAATGAAAACTCATTATTCATGAAGGTGAAGATTCGACCCATCACAAACAATGTTTTTATTTTTAGAATAAAAGAGGAATATGAGATATTTTACGATATATATTAAATTATCACAATAAAATTACAATAGATATATATGATATATTTGTTATAAATCTTATTTGTATAAGGGTTTTATATGATAGAATAATAAAATAAAATAAATTAAAAGAGAAAGGACGAGGATTTTACCTCTCGAATTTCTCCTCCTTGGGAACCTCCTTATGGAACATGGTTTTGGTATTTCCATAAAGATAGTAGGTCTTGGGAATTAGGAAGATGATTTTTAATATAATTGGGTATATTTAATAATTTATATGATGGTTTGGAGGTGTTAGGAGGAGGGGTGGTGATTGGTGGTACTTAATGGGGGAGAAGAGGGGTGTATTTTATTATTTTATCTAATAGTTTATTATTTTGGATCAAGACTATAAATATTGTTGATTCTTATGAGTAAGTAAAATAAATAGTGCAAGTGAGTTCTAAATAATTTTTGGTTACCTCATCCATACATAATCCATAAACCAAAATCTCATTTATTTACCTGTAATGTTAAATACCGTAAATTACCATATTTCACTATAGACTAAAAATTATAGTATTTTCGAAAAATCCCTAGAATTAACCCTAAAATTTTTTTAATGTTTATATCTCAAAAATGGACTACATTTTTTGAAAATAACTTTCTAAATTTTAGATTTTTTATTTTTCATTAAAATCATCATTTATTGGATAAATATGTATTTTAATGTTATAATAGATTTTACAACGCTTTAAAGAAAAAATTATTGTCTCATAAAATTATATTATAATTATATTTAAAAGGAACTAATTTTTAAATTTATTCAGTGAAAATAAATTTTATTTTAATTCATGATATTAATTATAAAATTTTAAATAAACATGTATGTTTCATAAAATTAGCAACACTTAATTTATTATTTATTAAAAATTTATTTTTTTATTCCATGATATAATTAAATCATACTTTCATTTATGAGATACATAAATTTTATTTATATGTTCATAGGTAATTTTATTATTCTAATGGATTGATTAATATTCTTAATGGTCAAATAACTTTTCTAATTTTCATGTAAAACTAATAATATTTAACAGTATATCACAGTTTTTTTAATCATGGTGTTTAGTGCAATGTAATATATAAAAAATAATAATTTTTTAGGAATATACATACCATAAAATATTGAGCTAGTATATAATGACATTACGAAGTAAGATGAGAAGTGATATCAATATTAAATCTTCTCTAGTAACAAATTATCTTAAAATTAGTCTCAGGAAACACATAGATAAATATCTCAATAGCTTTTAACAAGCCCACATAATAAAAAATTTACATTATAGCTATTAAGATAAAAATCAAAAATCACATATATTAAGTAGTTATTCTAATTTAATAGAAACATCGAAAAAATAAGGTTAACCTATATCTCTAGATCATTTTTATCTCTTAAATCCAAATGAGAAATTTTTACCACCTTCCCAGTAACAAAAAATCAATATCCTATTGAAAATAAGTTTCATGAATATAAATGTAAGGGAATAATACCCTAAAAATATCATCTGAAAAATGATTTTCCAACTAGAATCTTCCTCGGACCACCACATGGGTAGTATTAAGAGAATCATATCAGATAATTCCTCATTAAAGTAATATTTATCCATCTATATAGTAATTATAATCCATAGTATAGAAGTAGGTTTAATCTACTCATACAATTCTTCCTAGATAAATTTGTTATCATTGTCATGATCAACCTGAGGTGGCACTCTAATAGGTTACTAACATTATATTTTAAAATATTAAATTCATATAGAATTTTATATATAGTATTATAACACATTTATAAGAATATATATATCGTGATCATTTGGTAACATAACTATGAAACTTTTTCTAAAATATATCATTGGAATTTCTTGATTGTCCACCCCAGAATAGTCCCTCTATCACATGAAATAACGTTCATAAAACATTCACATATCACTATATGATATAAGAACCAACCTTATTATATATTTCAATAATTTATTTATGTTCCCATTAAAATGAACAAATAGACGGATTCATTTCATAAGAATTCATAAAGTTCTAAAACCAATATTTGGTTCATTGTATTATTACACAAAACTATATTATCTATAACACTATTTCATAATTTTATTTCTAAAACAACCAAAACATCACATGTGTAATAAATGACCATGTCTAAAACATGACGTACTTCCAAAATTTTCAAATAGATTTCAAAAAAATTAGGATTGAGAGGTCTCATTTTGTTGGGAGATTATTTACATGAATTCATCATCATAAATATAAAACCATCATCATTGTTTAAATCAAAAGGTATTTATTCAATATCTCATAAATATTCTAAAATATATAGAATTTATTAGGGGAAATACATAATAAAAATGGTGATCTAAAAATCCCAATAAGGGAATAATAATGGTAATAAATAATAACATGAGAGTTATGAGGCATAACATGATATCATAAGGAGGGTGATCATAAGAATAAAAACCTTGAATTAGTAATTGATATCATAATATCATGGAATCATAAATATTTATATATAACATAAAACATGATATCATAAACATAAGTCTAGGGTCACCCCCAATACCATCAGTATAATGTTGATCAAGTACCATGGAGTATTAGATTCACTCTAAAATATATTACAAAACATCCCTTGTGATATAATGCTTTACCAAATGAATTGTAGGGAAATATAATTTCAATAAAGCACATTAATTCCATTTAAATTGAATATATTGATTCCAAATAATTAAAATAATCCATACATAAATCATAAGAACGATCAAAACCATGAGAAGGAGGTGGGTATAATAATTACGAGTCAACACATAATTGAAGGATAAATTGTAAGAACTCGGTTCTTATTCTTGAGGTGTGGGTTTCTTCTTTTCCTTTTTCCTTAAGTGTTTTTCATAAAACAAGGGAAATGTGGTAAAATACTGAATTTATGGGTACACGCCGTGTACTTTTGTACACACACAATGTAAATTTTCTATGTAGGATAAGAATACAGGGAGTGTAAGCTTTTCAGAAATTAAGGGTGTAAAAACTAACTACACACCGTGTAATTAGTAATACATGTTGTGGAATCAGTCAGTAGATGAGCAGTAAGGCTGTGAAAGTATCCTCTAGAGGAACGATAGTACACACCGTGCATTTAGTAATACATTCCATGTAATCACGTCATCAGATGAACAGTGAGGCAGTGGAAATAAGCCGCCAGTGGAATAGTTAAAAAAATGGAAAGTACATGCCGTTTAATTGAGAGTACTCACCGTGTAGTTTTTTCATTAAAAATAGGAAGTTGCCTCCTCATTTGGCAGAGGAGGCATAGAACGCACCAAGAGTCGTGGGAGTGGAGGCTAAGACTTGGAGGAGCACCCGAACGCTCACCAGGACTCTGATTCCTCCATTGTTAGTCTCGTTTAAACCACACGGGTGAGATCTTCTCTATTCTTGAACCCTTACATCCAATTCATTCCCTAAGGTAAGTTATTTAGGTTTGAATGAGTAATATTTTATCTCAGATCTATGTCGTTCTTGGTTGTTTCAGGAGGGATCATTCACGTATTTCGATTAGAGGAGATCGAGGTAGGTGGTCTTGTGTTTATTTCCAACTATCAAGTTGATTTTGTGCACTGTTGTGCCACGTTCCCATGTTCAGGGTGTCATGTGTCTAAAGACTTGATAGTTTAGATACCTAGAATTTCATAGGTAATCTTATTTTTGTATATAAACTACTGTTTGGGATCATTACTTTGATCCAGGGCCACCCTGAGGGTGAGTTTCCCTTGTTTAGCTGTTTGGCCAGGATACCCACGGGTATGCTGTGATTATAACCTATTTTGAGTTTTCTTGAGAGGAAACGTATGTAAATTTTTTTCTTATTCTTTGGGATCAGCCTAGTTACTTGCTTTTGTTCTGTTATCCTGAGGGAAAGTTTTTGTTTAGCCTGAGTGCAAGGTTATGTTTAGCCTAAGGGAAAGGTTCTGTTTAACCTGAGTGCAACATTTTGGTAAGCATGAGGGAAAGGTTCTGTTTAGCCTGAGGGAAAGGTTATGTTCAGCCTAAGGGCAAGGTTCTTTTTATCCTAAGGACAAGGTTCTATTTAGCCTGAGGGAATGGTTCTGTTTAGCCAGAGTGCAAGGTTTTGATTAGCCTTAGGTAAACGGTTCTTACGTCTGAGAATAAAGTTTACATTGAATATTCATTATGGTGATTTCTTACGTTGTACCTTCCAAGCTAAAGCACATGCTTGTAATTTTTAGATAATTATTAAAATGGCAATTTAACTGGTTGGAATAGTTACTTTTGAGTACTTCCTAGTTTACTACATCTCATTATTCCACACTGTTGTTGCACTTTTTCACTGAGAATTAGGCACGGGCCTTTGGTGGATGCCTACTGGGATTTATTTCTCAAACCATATTTAGGTCATGTCTTGGTCCCAAACAGATTATATTGTTGTAGGTTTCAATAATGGAAAGGGTCCCGACATAGGTACATGATTGTTGCAAAGGAGTAGGAGAACATGGGATCGAAATTAGGTTTGCGATGCTGCTGAGTTTCTATTACATTGCTTTGGTTTTTTTATTGTACTTTGTACATTGGGTTGTATTGTATTTGATTGCAGTGTATCTTGTTTTGGATACTTTCTTAGAATTTTTGACATGTTGCATCATCATATATATGATTGTTTGTTATCATTTACTTCAGATCCGTTGTTCATTTCATGTTTATATTGTTTACTCCTTCATATTTTGTGTTTTTATATGTATTATGTTGTGCTACACTTTGAAAAAGGAGGGAATATTTCCCCCACTATCAATACTAGGCCTTATCTACTAGTCTGAAACCTCTTCCATTTGGGTAAAGGCGCTTGAGGTCATGTGACCAACCGAGTCAGGGGCACCTGTTGTGTGGCACCCAGATCTGGGACATTACAAAGTGGTATCAAAGGATTCTTTTCTCTTGAATTACTATTTGGAGATAGTAGCCAGGGATAGGAAGGAATAGGAACTTGGTAATAAGTTGTTTCTGGATGTAGATAACCCGTGTATAGGGAAAATACATTTTACCTCGTTTAATTGCAATTTTTTTGTTTTTCCATTTTACAGTTGATTTGATTTTCATGTTGGGTGACACACTTGTGTTGTGTTGTTTATACTTTATACATGGGTTCTATTTAGTTGCAACCCAATGAGATGAGGGTATTCCATCTCATGCATCATTTAGGCACATGTCAGAATCACATGTCATGCATAGTTTCGGTGCCATGTAAGTGCATTAGAACTTTCATGTTATTGTGATAGAGGTTTTGTTAGCAAATGCATGCTGTTGTGATAGATTCCTTGATAAAATACATTCTATTTTATGGGGAATTGTTATGTAAGGCTTTGTGAATGAACACCAAACTTTGGTTCTTGATTATTATGGGCCCTCTTTAAATGGAATTTGGAGGATGATTGACTTTTTTACCTTGTCATAACACGTATAAGATTTCAAGCTTTGGTTCGCGGGGAGTATGGGCCCCCACAGATCGGAATTTGGCACTTAGGTGTTCATTTCAGTCTTTTTCTGGACACCGAAGTAGTTTTTGAGGCTTACTGTTCGAAAAACCCAAAATACACACCATGTAGTTTTGACTACATGCCATATGTTTTTCTGTTCAGGAAGAAACAATTTTTCTTAAGTACTGGTTTTGTACCTTATGTATATGATATGTAGTCTCTAAATGAGTTGTAGGTAGTGTGGGAAGAGACATGGGATAGGGAAGTTCTTGGGAAAACATGTTGTGTACTGGTTGTACATGCCGTGTAGGTTTGACCTTCTGTCTGCTCGTGTGACTAAAAACACGAACGAAGAAATCTTAGCTTATACACATCGTGTTAATTCCGAACACTTCGTGAAGTGTAATCATGGGATCCAACCGTGTAGGTAACAACATGGGTCGATGTTAACTTTTCAAGTACGCATCGTGTCCTTATTGAACACGCTTTGTAGTGTGAGTTGTGTATCCAGCCATGTCTCGAACAACACGGGTCAGTAAATCCCATCTAGTACATATCGTGTACCTATGGGACACACCATATAGTCTGGACCGATGAGAGACCTTGTGGACTTGGTCATGTGGGTGGGGAAATAGGGTGGTGTACATGCCAAGTGCAGGTGTAACACGACATGTAAACTTGTTCTAAGGGGAACTGTGTGGCTTAGCCAGGTATAAGGACTCGGGAAGGGGGAGACAATTCAAGTACACGTCGTGTGTGAGGACAACACATCCTGTGTGTGGAGTGTTACACGACCATTTGTTCCAAAACTACATGCCCATGTAAAGGACATAAGGGAACACTTTTTGTGGTTATTATACATGTTTTGTAGTCTTGTTTTGAAAAACTTTAATTTTTTCCTTTCTCCTGTTCCCTTCATATGATTCCAGTTTTTGTTCCTTGATGATCTTAATCTAAGTCATTTTTTTTGATCTTGTAGAGTCATGTCACCGAGAAGACATAAAGTTGCTCACCAAGAGAGTGGTGATTATTATACTCCAGAGATGGTAGGCCATGGGATACTGATGGATCCTCCAGCAGTTCCAGATGTGGTGCCAGCTATTATACTGAATGCAGGCGCAGATACACAGTTCCGTGAGGGTTTCATTCGCTTCACGAAAACCTTTCAGGGAACACCATAGGTTACCACATCTATGGCAGAGCTGACACGTATATTCCAATAGTAGAATCAACCTATATTTTATGGGGATGGAAGACCACAGGCTGCAGAGTCATGGCTAGATTCTGTGCAGACGATCATCGAGCATCTAGAGAAGCCTCCTAGGTGGAGGGTCAAGCTCGTTACATACATGCTGCATGATTCTGCCAATAGATGGTGGGACGTTACCACCCAGACTGAGCATCACTGAGACATGGAGTGGGAAGATTTTCAGGAAGTCTTCTATGATGTTTTATTTCTGGAGACGCTAAGGGATGATCTACCTCGAATGTTCATGAATCTACAATAGGATACCATGTTAGTGATGGACTATTCTGCCCGCTTCATCGAGCTACATCATTTTTCATTTGTTCTAGTGTGTGATGAGATGTTGAGGTCTAGATTCTTTGAGGATGGTATTCTATATGGAATTTGAGCACAGGTGAATGATTTCAGTTTTCCTATAGTTCATGCTATTGTGAACTAGGCATTGATTACTATGTGGAACCTGTGAAAAACTATTAGCATGGACCAGGGTGGTTTAGCACCGGTCTCTTGTACTATTTCTACTGGTAAGAGGAAGAGGCAGATGGATTTCTCTCACGATGGCAGTACTAGCCAGAATAATTCTTTAGGTGGCCCTGGAATGTGCTACTAGTGTGGTGAAGAGGTGCACAAGAGACCTTAGTGTCCCTGTGACCCAGTGGAGTGCCGAACTTGCGGCAAGATGGGTCATCTTTAACTTTTTTGAAGGGTATTTCTCCCAGTGACTAGTGAGAGGGGTTCTGTGTAGACTACGTGTGTAGGAGCAGGACCAACAGCTTCTTACCAGTCAAGGAAATTGGAATACGTTAGGGCATTCAGGTCGGGGTGGTGGTCATGGATGTGGTAGCCAGACACTGGAATCTTAGAGACAGAAAGGTGGGACAGCCTAAGGTAGCTAGGCTATATCGTAGGGCTGTGGCACTGGGAAGACATATTCAGTGCAACAAACCCAACATGAGTAGGATCTCGTACCTTCCACTTTCAGAGGTACAATTCTAGTTTATTCTGTTTTATCTTCAGTACTTTTTGATACTGGTACTACAAATAGCATTATATATGTGCCCTTTGTGGAGAGCCTTGGGATCTAGGTTTCTTCTTCTTCTGATATCATGATTCTAGACACTCCATTGGGATTTATAATAGTATGTTGGCTTCATTCCAAGGAGTTCCCCCTTGAGTTTGGTGGGTGTCACTTTCTATGGGACCTCAATGTCTTAGAGATGATGGTCTATAATGTCATTCTCGGGATGGAATGGTTGGTACCCTTTCGAGACTTTGTGGATTTCTATCGTCGCAGGGTGAGATTCAGGTCACCAAAGGGTATAGAGTTTCTATAGAAGGGAGAATGGGATGTCCAGGCAAGCTGAGCTGGACCCAAGAATCATGGGCAAGGTGGAGTGATTGCCCAGACTGTGAGTTTATAACTGGATTATCAGGGAACATGTCATAAATATTTCCCTCTAGTGTTTTATCATTTTAGGGATGTCTTCCTGGACATCTTTTCTGGTCTACCTCCGGAGCGATAGGTGGATTTATCTATTGAGCTTGTGCTAGGAGCGGTACTGGTGTTCATTCATCCTTACAGGATGGCACCACCAGAATTGCAGGAGCTCAAGAGGCAGTTAGAGGAGTTTTAGGCCAAGGGTTTCATCTGACCAAGTACTTATCCTTAGGGTTCACCTGTCCTGTTTTTGAAGAAGGTGGACATTACCCTCAAACTCTGTGTGGATTATCGTATGCTAAAACAGTTGACGGTGAAGAACTGATATCCTTTACCAAGGATTGATAATATTTTTGATCAAGTTTAAGGAGGACGATTGTTCTTGTATATTCACATGAGATTTAGATACCATCAATTGCATGTTAGACCATCGGACATAATGCTTACATCATTTCAGAGATGATATGGTCTATAACAGTACTTGGTAAAGCCGTTTGGACTCACAAATCCCCCAGCATTTTTCATGGCTCTGATGAATCGTGTGTTCCACAAATATCTAGATTATTTTGTGGTAGTCTTCGTGGTAAATATCTTGGTGTACTCTCACACTCGACACGACCATTTCGCCCATCTTGAGATCATACGGAGTACCCTGATAGAGCATCATTTATATGCTAAGCTCTCAAAGTGCCACTTTTGGATGGACCATATTCACTTCTTGGGACATATTATCTCAGTGGAAGGAGTTGTGGTAGACCCAGAAAAAGTGAGAGCAATAGTTTCTTAGGAGAATCTGAAGAATTTGTTTGAAATATGAAGTTTATTGGGGATGAATAATTACTAAACAAACTTTATAACGTACTACTCCCGCTTAGCAGCATTGTTGACGGGTTTTACTAAGAAGGGTATGAAGTTTGTTTGGTCAGAAGCTTGCAAGACAGCCTTTCCGAAGCTGAAGGGAAGGTTGAAATCAGCACCAGTCCTGATACTTACAAAGCATGGGAAGATCTATAGTGTTTACTATGATGCATTAGGTATTAGGCTGGGAGAAATGTTGATACAGGGTGATCGATTAGTTGCATACGGGTCTCGGCAGTTGAGGACACATCAAAGGAATTACCCGACGCATGATCTCGAGTTGGCTGTAGTTGTTCATGTGTTATGTTATTGGAGTACTTATCTCATGGGAGAATATTTTTTGGTGTTTACAGACCACAAAATTCTACAATACATCTTTACCCAGCATGACTTGAAATTAAGACAGAGAAGGTGGGTTGAATACCCTCAGTCCTTCTACATTGAGCTTGCCTATACAGCTGGTAATGGTATTGTAGTAGCTAATGCACTGAGTAGTAGGACTCAAATACAGGAAGTGCAGGAGGCCAGTGGTGAGTGGTAGCTTATGGATTTGTTCTCTCAGATGCATTTGGAGGTGCACGATAGTTAGGGGAAAACCTAACTTTCATCATTATCTATGAATTCAACCGTCTTGGATAGAGTGAGGATGAGATAGCTATCAGATTCAGAAGTCTTAGTTCTACGGGAGTCGAAGGCAAGTGAAGACCCACATCTTGGTTTGACGATAAGCGATGATGACGTACTATGTATACATGGATGATTGTGGGTTCCCTGGGATATATATGGGGATTTAATGTGAGAATTTCATGCTTCAGCTTGGGCAGTGAATCTTGGAGTTACCAAAATGTATCGTGACTTGAGACGTCAGTATTGGTGGCTGGGTATGAAAAGAGAGGTAGCTGGTTTTGTTACGAGATGTTCCACCTATCAACAAGTGAAGGCAGATCATCAATGGACAGTCAGATTGTTACAATAGTTACCCATTTCAGGGAAAAATTGCTTTATGGGGGGAGTTTTTAAGAACTTGGTTCGTATTCTTGAGGTACGGGTTTCTTATTTTCATTTTCCTTTATGTGTTTTTGAGAAAACTAGAGAAATGTGGGGAAAATCACAAATTTATGCGTACACGCTGTGTAATTTTGAACACATGCCATGTACTTTGGCCATGTGGGATGATAATACCTGGTGTGTAGGGTTTTCGACGATTTAGGGTGTAAAAAATAATTACACACCATGTACTTAGTAATACACATCGTGTAATCAGTCAGTAGGTGAACAGTAGGTCAGTGAAAGTAGCTTCCATAGGAAAGATAGTAAATTCCATGCATTTAGTAATACACGTAGTGTAATCAAGTCTGTAGATGAATAGTGATAAGGAGGAACGATGCTGCTAGTGGAACAGTTAAAAAAATAGAAAGTACACGTCGTGTCCTTGAGAGTACACACCATGTAGTTATATTTTTTTTTTGTTAAAAATAGGTAGTAGCCTCTTAATTCAGCATAGGAAGCATAACACACACCAGGAGCCATGGGAGAGGAGGTCGAGACTTGGAGGAGCTCCCAAGACCTCACTGGGACTCTAATTCCTCCGTCGTCGATCTCATTTGAACCGTGCGGGTGAGATATTCTCTCTTCTTGAATCTCTCCTTCCAATTATTTCCCTAAGGGATGTTATTTGGGTTTGAATGGGTAATCTTTTTTCTCAGATATATGTCTTTTTTGGTTGTTTCGGGAGGCTCTTTTCATGTATATCGATCAGAGGAGATCGAGGTAGGTGGTATTTTGTTTATTTCCAACTGTCGAGTTGATTTTGTGCACCATTGTGCCACGCGCCCATGTTCAGGGTGTCGTGTGGCTGAGACCTTCACTATTTAGATACCTAGAATTGCATAGGTAATCTTATGATTGTTTATAAACTGCTATTTGGGATCATTGCTTTGATCTAGGGCCACCATGAGGGTGTGTTTCCCTTGTTTAGCCGTTTGTCCAGGATACCCGTGGTTATGCCTTGATAATAACATGTCTTGAGTTCTCTTGAGAGTAAACATATTTAAATTGCATGCTTATAATTTGGTATCTTCCCAGATAATTTCTTTTGTTCTGTTAGCTTAAGGGAACGGTTCTGTTTAGCCTGAGGGAATGGTTTTGTTTGGTATGAGGGAAAGTTTCTGTTTAGACTAAGGGAAAGGTTCTAATTCTCTTGAGGGAAAGTTTATATTTAGCCTGAGGGAAAGGTTTGGTTTATCCTGAGGGCAAGGTACTGTTTAGAATGACGGCAAGGTTCTGTTTAGCCTGAGGGAAAGGTTTTGTTTAGCCTGAGGGAAAGGTTTTGTTTCGCCTGAGGGAAATAGTTCCTACATCTGAGGACAATGTTACATTGAATATTCACTATGGTGATTTCTTATATTGTACCTTCCAAGCTAAAGAACAATCTTAGAATTGTTAAATAATTATTAAAATGGAAATGTAACTATTAGGAATAGTTACTTCTGAGCACTTCCTAGTTTACTCAATTTCATTATTGCACAGTTTTGTTGAACTTTTTTACTAACAGTTGGGCATGGGACATTAGTGGTTGCCTACTAAGATTTATTTCTCACACCCTGTTTGGGTCATGTCTTGGGCCCAAACAGATTATATTGTTGTAGGTGTAGATAAGGGAAAGGATCCTTACAAAGCTACATGATTGTTGCAGAGGAGTAGGAGAGCATGGGATCAATATTAGGATTGTGATGCTGCTGAGTTCCTATTACTCTACGTTGGTATTGTTTGACCAAACTTTGTACTTTGGGTTTTATTGTATCTGATTGCAGTGTATCTTGTTTTGGATGATTTTATAGAAATAGTGACTTGTTTCATCATCATATATATGACTGTTGGGTAACTTTTTCTTCAGTTCTATTTTCTATTTCATGTTTATATTGTTTACTGCATCTGCTTTTGGGTTTTTATATGTATTCTACTACGCTACACTTTGAAAAATGAGGGCATAGTTTCCCCCACTATCAGTCCTAGGCCCTCGCCGCTAGTCAGCAGCCTCTGGCAATTGGAGAAATGTGCTTGTGGTCATGTCACCAACCGGGTCTGGGGCACCCGTTGTGTGGCACCCAGATCTAGGACGTTACATAAATCATCTTTATTTCCAAGGGATGAAGTAATAAAATAACTTTTAATATTAATAATTGATAAAGGAACATATTTATTGAACATGTATCTAGAATATTTAAATTTCTTGAGAATGATATATTCGAATAAAGAATAAAAATGAACCACTTGGTTAGAGCTTTTTGAATTAACAAAATGATATTTTTAAAAAGGAAAGAGCATATTGTTTTTTCATAAAACCAGAATTGAACCAACACATAAAAACCCCAACCATTGTATCCCATGTTCATAGGTTATTTTATTATGATGTCATAGATGCAAGTGATCACATCACTAAGCTTCAATAATTTTAGATTTCTTGAACTAGAAACAAACAGTATTCACTTATTACAGTGGTAATTAAACATATAACATTACAAAAGAAAATAAACTTATTACTTATTTCTAATTTAATGATTTCATCTTTATAACCCGGGGAAGGAAAAAAATTAAAAGGATGATATAAAACTCTCATTAAGGGTTACATTAATCAATAATATGTGAAGAATCTTAAAATATAATAATCATAACGGAAAAGTAAAAACTAACAAGCACATGCCACCAATAAGTTGATAATGAAAATGTATCCATAGTTTTTTTCCCTAGTAAAAATATCATGGAATGTAAATACTGAGTACTAAATAAATAAAATGATTTTTCATTATATGTCATGTATCTATAACCTGAACCATTATACTGTCAATATGGTTTATTTTTGTGGTTAGAGACTCAACTAGTTCTACTTGGAAACAAACACAAATAGGTTTATGACCAATTTTTTTGTCTCATGAGACATATTGATGAGTCGAGAAGATGTCTATAATAGGTCCCCACCACTTACTACAATTCAAAATCATTATTTTTACATTGATTCAATTTAGGGAAAATTATACATATAAAAATATATTTATATAGTAAACGATAGGAATTCATCAATATTTCCCCAATTAAAATATAACAAAAAGAAAAAACCTAATCTAAAAATGATACAAATTTTAAGGAAATAATAATATCATTGATATAATAAATATATATATTTAATAAAATCATCAACTAATGATGATAAAAACTAATATGTAAGTATACCTACGCCCAATAAACAGAATTCGGGGCGAACTAGGAAAAACCAAAGAGAATATAATAATGGAGTCCACGAAAAAATGTATTTAAATAAAACATGGAAACTAATAATGGAAAATAGGAATAGATCATGAAAAATTATTTCAAAATTAAGTGAAACTATTTAAATGGAGTGTTTAAGAAACTTTAGAAATGAGCCTCTTCAGTTAGGATTAATGGAAAATATGAAATACACTTCTAAAAGAAAATGGAATAATTTTTTTTATATAAGAAAAAATAAACAATGATAGATTTTCATGATAAAATTATTGAATTTTTAAAAAATATTTGTAGCATAAAAAATATTATTATTGGTACTATAAAATGGTTATGAAATTGGGAAGTTCCCATTAATTGGGCTTGCTTATCGAGAGGAATTAAACTTAAATCTTCATAAAACATGTATTCTCCATCAATGAATTATAAATAGATTTAGGTAAATATATTTGTAACAAAAACACAGAATTTAGGAAGAGTTTGTAAGAATAATAAAAAAATGAATTGGCATAAAGAGACCAGAATGAAAAATGGAGCATTGGGGAGAATCCTTTACCATATCCCTGAAAGTGTTACGCACATGAACAAAATGTCTTGGATAATGAAATTTGATTCATTAGTTATTTATTTAAGAAAATAATCTAAATTTATTTTAATTATTATGATTTTATTAATTTAATTTATATCCTTTTTTATAAGTTGATATATTCAATTTTTTTTGTTCCAGAGTGTTAGTTTATTTGGTTTTCTAGATTGGTTCACCTGTATAAATGTATGGAAGATCATGTAAAATGAGTATAATTCTCCTGAATTAAAATTATATTATATTAATTTAATTACATAATATTAAATGTTATTATATATCATTTCATTTCAAAATACTAATATTATTCATTAGATAAAATTTTAATGATGAACATTTCTTTATTTTGGTGAATTTTATAGATTAGAGGATGATTCACTTACTTCCATGGTAAGATTTCTACCCAAATTGAGTACTATAGGGTGAAGGAATGGATTTATTGAGCTTATTTGGGATTGTTTTGGATAAGACAATTGTATTTAGATGTGTGAATAAATGGGGGAGGGAGAGTGGATTTTAATATTGGAGGGGACAGACATTTTTGTTAATATAAAAAGGTAAAGACTATTTAAAGGTATATCTTACATCATGTGCCACCAATAATGACCCTAATTGAATAAAAAGGTGATACATTAGAATCATGTCTAGCCTATTGTTTTTGTACATGCATATAGGTCATTATGACTCTTAACATTAATGTTTAACCACTAAGTAAACACATTTTTACCTTAATTGATGTAAATAATTTTAATTACATTCAATAATAGATTTTACCATAAACTATGATGACTTTATTACACATTATAAAAAAATTATACCAAATATGGAATCCATTTTTCAAAATTTCAATCATATAATAAGAGAAAATTAATTTAAAATTAATCCTGTATCCAGGTGGACATAACATATTTTGGAAGTAAAAATGCTCAAAATTTTACAATGATTTTATATCTAAATTCAATGTCAAATTGTTTCCAAAGAACTAAATTAGTTTAAATGATATAAAATAGATCTAATAATAGTTTAAAACCAAATAAATACAATATTTATAAATATAAATAAATTCGGCAAAAATGATGTTTAAAAAAATAGTAATATTCACTATTCATAAAAATATGAATGTTCTCAGAAGAATACCAAAAATTATCCTAAATTATAAATTAATATTTACTTTTCAACAATGAAGTTTAGTTTCTCATATAAAAATAATAAAAGAGTAAATGTTTAGTTTTAAAGTAAATCTTCCATTAAAAGGAAACAAAATGGCCATATTAAGTAATAATATTAATAATATATTATTTTTCAGTATAACTCAATCTTGTGTGAAATGTAATATTTCAAAGGAAATCATTATTGTAGGCCAGTTACACTATTGGATGTATCATCTCTTTTTATGTTAAAATTAATATCTAATTCATAAATATTAATAAATCTATAAAACAAATGTTTTATCATTACCTGGGATGTTAAATCCTTCCCACATTTTTTGAAACTAATTCCTCGCAATTTTATTCACTTATAAAATAAGGGGGAATTTTTTCCCTCATATAATTTTCATAATCCAATGTTTCCTCTTAAATCATATTATTTTTTCATAAAAAATTAACCTGATGAATTACCTTATTCCGGATCACTTGCTCAATGCGGTCAAGAATCTGAACTAGATGATCCTAATAAAAAATATTTTCTTCCAGATAAAATACTTATGGTCATAAAACGTGATATGAATCTTGTAAATACTCCCTTAACATTGAAATAATAAATACATTGTATACCTGGGATAAACTCAGAGTTAAATACACTCAGTCAGAAATTTATCCAAATTTATATTAGATTTCATAAGGTCTAATGAATCGTCTACTTAGCTTTCCCTTATTACCCAAATGAATCACTCTATTTCATGGGTAACCATTGAGAAAGACATGTTCCCTACCATGAAAGAACGATCTTTCCTTTGGTTATCTTCATAAATTTTTACCTTCACTAATGTGTTGACATGTTTCACTGAATCAACTGAAATTTATCTATTATTTCTAATGCTAACTTTTGTACAATATACTCTTCTTCTCCTATATCATCCCAAAAAAAAAAATCTTGTACTACTTTCAATATAATTCGTCAAATGATTCAATCTATAAACTCTAATGAAAACTTTTATTTCAAGAATATTCAACCAATGAAATATGTTGATTCCCGCATCCCTGATAATCTATTGAGTAAGAACTAAGAATATATTCCACTATGTAAATAGTTCTCTCAGACTATCCATTTGATTGAGGATGTAAAGATGTATTATAATTTAATTCAGTACCCAATGGCTTCTGAAGTCCATTACAAAAATTGGATGTGAACATGAGATCACAGTCTGATAAAATCTACATAGGCACTCCATATAACCTGATAATCCTTTTTAGATAATGTATAGAAAGATTCTCTGAAGAAATCATATCTCGAATGGGAAAATGTGAAGATTTAGTTAATGGATCAACAATAACCTGAATATCATTATTATCTTGAGAAGTATTTGGAAATCCTTCAACAAAATACATTGATATATTCTCTCATTTCCACTCCATCACTAGAAATGGTTGAAGCATCCCGTTCGGTGAATTTCATTTATCTTTAACATATTGACAAGTAAAAAACATCATCTAAAAGTAAAAAATGTCCCATTTCATTCCATACCACCAGTAATACTCCCAAGGTTCTCTGTAAATCTTAATACTTCATGGATGAAAGGAAAAATGAGAAATTTCACCTTAATTCACCAACTCATTCCTCAACTTTGAATCAAAAGGCACACACAATATTTTTCTAAATAAAAAACACCTTCTCTATAAATATTAAAATATGGAAACATACCATTATTACTGGAGTATACATTTTCTTTTAAGGATTTTTTCAACTTACGAGCCCCTTTATCCTTTATAGAAAATTTAACAACACTGAAACCTAAAAATAAATAGAGCATGTCCCTACATCAACACCATCTATAAAAAAATCTATCCAAACATTGACCAATGGGTCACATTCACAAAAAACATGGTTAAGGTAGCATTACATTTTTCAATCAGATAATCGACCATCTTGTTTTCTTTTACTGGTTGATAATGAATTACGAAATCATAATCGGTGATTAGTTCTATCCAACTTCTCTATCTCATGTTCAATTATTTCTAAAGGAATATATACTTTACTATTTTGTGATGAATCTATATTTCACACTTTAATCCTTACAAATGATGCCTCTAAAATTTTACCCCAAAAATAACAACATATAATTCAAAATCATTCATAGGGTAATTCAAACCATGTGGATTCAACTAAAGTGAATCATAAGTAATTGAATA
Organism: Viscum album; assembly: GCA_963277665.1. Classification (NCBI taxonomy): domain Eukaryota; kingdom Viridiplantae; phylum Streptophyta; class Magnoliopsida; order Santalales; family Viscaceae; genus Viscum; species Viscum album. The sequence continues at coordinate 1,045,742,033 of OY728141.1, read as the reverse complement.
ATCATTCTAAATTTGGGCACATCCATGTATATTCAACTAAGAATCATAATAAATGAAAAATTCACCATTTCATGATGGAAAATCCAAAATAGGATCATTCACCAATATTTTTTTTGTTCTTCATAACAATCATCACATTATTTTCTCTACATAAACATAACTCATTTTCAAGTTAACATATTAATTACGCTACACAACTGAGAAATGTTTTCAATAAACCATTCGTAGTTACTCCAAATCCAAGAAATCTAAGAATCAAAATGATATTTGTGGGTCTTGGTCATTCATAAACAACTTCTGTTTTAGCAGGACAATAGTTACACAGTATTTATAGAAAATGTTTCCAAGGATTGAAATTTTGTAAAACCAAAATTTTCACTATATAAATTTCCAATATAGTTTTTTATTTTAATGTTATTAAAACACCTCTTTGATTCCACTCATTTTCCACTTTGATTTTAGAAAATACTAAAATTTCATCAATTAAAATAACCATAAACTTATCTAAGAACTCCTCAAAAATTCTATTCATAATACCCATGAATACAAAAGTTAACTTGATTAGAAAAATAGCACAACAATAAATTTATATTAGTTATATCTAGTCAAAAAATTTCTTTGGAATGTTAGAATCCTTCACATTCACCTATGATACCCAAACGTCAGGTCCACCATCAAAAAATATTATGCTCCCTATAGTTAATAAAAAAGATCATTGAGATGAGGAAAATTACACTTTTATTAATAATGATGATCTTAAAGGATGTATAATCAATATAAAGGCTCATTGATCTATATTTCCTTTTAACAAACAAGACTATATCACCCCATGGGGAAGTTCTAGTTCAGATGAAACCTTTGTGTAATAACTCTTGTAATTTAATTTTAAACACTAAATGTTCTACTTGATCCATTTGATAAGGTTGTTTAGAAATAGGCTTAATATATGGTACAATTTCAACAATATACTGAACCTATCGATCAGGAATAACACCAATAAAATCTTCTAGAAAACATCCAGGTATTAATTTACCATTGACAAATCACTCGTTTGAATAGTTTATTTATTTTCAACAATTTGAGCTCGGTAAATTTCATTTCAATCTCTAGTCAATTTCAATGATTCATGGTATTTTATCAAAGGATTGAGATCACCGAACAAAACATTTGTATAATTTCAATCTATTAGAGAATGATAAGCTAAAATCCAATCCATAACAATAATGATATAAAACTCTAATATGTCCAATTCAAAAATATTTATAGGAAATACTAACCCATTAGTGAAAATAATAATGTTCCTCTAAATCTTGGTTTCTCTAACACTTCCACCCTATGTTTTTTCCCAACCATATATCTTACATTAATTAAAAGATGTTACCAATTTACTTCCAACCCTCTTAGAAATTAAAGCATGTAAAGATCTAGAGTCAAATAGGGTACTGACATAATTCAAATACACATGTAACAAACCTTCACTACTTCGTTTGATGGCCCAATGTCAACTGTTGTAGTAGGAAATAACCTCTCTACATAGTTTTCTTTTCAATCATGATGTTTTATATCCTATCAAAATGAATTCATACATGAATTAGAAGAAAAAACCATCTCATTTTAGTTAAAACATATTCACATTAGAAGGATATCATTTACCACATTCTTTGATTACGTGGTATTATTTTCATTTCATTTGTGATCCATGTGGCCATGATTTCCATATTGGTAACACTTCCATATGTTCAAAAGGCATTCTACAGGGTTCTTTATACCATACATACTAACTGATGGTTTCATTCATTGTCACAAGTCACATATTAGTCAAAAGACTACATCTTAACCATTTCATCTCAAAAATAAACTTTATCATAACTTTTATATTCTCACACGGCCAAATCCCTTTATAGACTCAGTTTCAATCCTGAGTAAAATTGATTAATATTTCCATCTATGTCCCAAATAAAATTTGGCACATACCTAGAAAATAATGTGAAATTTCCTTCATAAAAATTGATGTAATCATCTTCTTTTTGCCTCAATTCGAGGAATTTTTTTCTTTTCAGATTAGAACTACCATAGATATATATTTCTCAAAGATAATTTCCTTTAATGTTTCAAATTATAGGGTATCAATATCACCTTTATCACTGGTATTCTTAACCAAATATGAACATAGATCAACTTTACCTTAAAAATGACTTTTGGAAAGGGTAAAATTTTGATTTTATAATATCCCATGACATCAAATTTATTTTATATATCAGTGATCCATCCTCGGACTACCATCAGGTCTGATGATCCATTGATTGATGGCATATTTTACCTCATGGAATACTCCACAAAATACATAGTCATTTAGGGGTTTTCAGGTTATTCTCTTGGATGGGTACCACCTAAATTTATTTCATGATTCTAATGATCCATTACTACAATAAAATTCTTTGTTCTGATTCTTACCATCTTGAGATTCTGATTTGGAAGGATATCATACTCTTGGTTTCTTCCCACTATGACCATAAGGTAAAATCATTCATGGGAAAGTTATTAATAATACCCGAACCAGTAAAATTATCTAATTCATCTTGTGAAACTAAATATTATTCCATATCCTTAAATATTATATATCTTGAGTTTTAGTGAATAATTTACTTTCTTTCATCTTCAGGATCTTTTTAGTTAATCATTTTTTGAGAATTAGGACATATCTAATACATAAAAATCTATATAATAAAAAGTTCACACTTATAAAAAATATCTATTTTTTCTCCTTATAAAACATTAAAAAAAATCTTGGTATCTTTAATGAAAACTCTCCAAGGATTTCTACATGACCTCTTCCAATACATTACTCAACATTAAATATTGTGAAAAACATTTATAATGTGGGATGAAAATAAAAATATCAGTAAGAGATATAAAAATAAGTAAACCATAATTCTGTTGATAAACATTAAAACTTGTGAATAAAAAATTCATGAAAACATTCCATTTTACCCAAATGTAAAATATAATTATTTAATAAATATCATTTATTTTAACTTTGGAAAAAAATGATTTCCATGAAAACTCATTAGGAAACATTAAAAATCATGTAGGTACCTTGGGAAATTATCACATTAAACCCTCATAGAACCCTTAATAAAAAAACTCAAAATTGGAATAACTATACGAACAATATACAGTATAATTCTATAGATAATATAATCATTACCCAATGCATTGGAGCATTATTTTAGTGCCCACATTGTTTAAGATATAACGGGCACACCCCGTGCTCTCTCGGTAGGCATATCATGTATAATGTCCAAGAACCTCTACATGGAATCAAACATTTCATCTTTTAAAAAACACCAATAAACTCATAGGAAAATCAATTTTATATATCAAAATAATATTTTCTTTCAAATCCCTATTATCAATAAACATTTATATAACAATTATACCAAAAAAATAGTTTTAAAATTTATAGCTCAATGCCTAATAGGTGAAATCGTCCATAAAATAAGCCATCAAAAAATATATATTTAAAATTCACTATCTACCTCAATATATGTTTTTTGATACGATTTTCCTTGTTCCCAAGATCTAAGAGGTTCTTGGTGTCATTTTTTTTCCTTTAACCATTGTATTGGTTTGTCGGTTTTAATAGTTCCCAAATTACTCACAACAAAAAATAAATTTTGTAGTGGATCCTTGGGATGACCATTATATTCATTCAATATATTCTTGTTTTCCCTTGAAAGCTTTTTTACTTAATTCCTCCTTTAATAAAAGTAAATTATCTTCTAGTCCATTTCAGAAAATTCTAATAGGATTAATTCTCATATAGTTGACTTGTTACATATTAAATATTATTCCCCTCAACATCTTCATTATCTATGTTATTATGATTCTTCATCCTTATCTTCTTTGCTGGTTTTTGTATTTTAACTATAATCACATACATAATCATATTTTATGATAGTTTGTTTTTTATTATCTTTATATTTCTCATTCCATATACAACTTTAATGGGATGATCATTTAGATAATAGTTGTATTGTCCATCACCCCTATTTTTTAACAAGTTCCTTATGGTTCCATCAATTATTATAACCAAATGGAATTTACATGCATGATAAAAAATTATCAACCTAAGATAACTATCTTATGTAAAAAAATTGATATTTAACCTTAATTTCTATCACTTTATGTTACTATCATGTTAACCTATAATTATTTTACTTCATGCTAGATCACTATCTTTTAAAACTATATCAATCACTTTTTAACCTCTATCATGTTTAGATCAACTTATATCATACTTGGTTCATCTTATATCATACATGATTAATCTTATTTTACCTTAATTTGGGTACACTTATCCATACCAATACATTCCCAAAAATTAACTAGGAAATAAATTCATCATATTAGTCTGTAAATAGATAATAATAAACCAAATCATATCCCTCGGGAGTGTATAACCAGATGTACAATATTAAGATTAATGATAGTAAATTATAGTGACGATTGAGCCATTGATCAACCAACCATTCTCCGGGTTGTTACACCTAGGAGAATCTATGTCATAGCTTCAACCACGTTACAATGTCTTAATAGGGATGTAATTTCTAGGAAAACCACCAACTCAAATCTTTTCAAAAATTTCTGCACTTTATCTTATAATTATGCTTATCTATTAGACTCATACATATGGTTTTCACTAAATTTTTCAAATCCCAATAACTATAAATAACTATATAAATTATCAAAAATAACTTATCCCTACCCTAATACCATCAATGATGACTTGAGCTAAAAATATCTTTATTTTACACCATTTACATAATTTAAAAATTACATAACATAATGATATATCATATCTCAAAATACATTTTGGTTTATTGTATTTTAGGACTAGATAAAATGGAAAATTAATTTAACAAACTTATGTACATTTTTTCATTTTCAAACTCCTCTAGACGCCCATCTAGATATCTCATAAGTTATTCTTATCTTTATAACATAATGAAAGGAATAATAAGAATAGGGTTAGGTCAAATGATGTATAAGGTAAAAAATATCGACATTTAATCAAGTTTTGTATCATAATTTTATTATAAAACAAGAGAATGTGGAAATTTATTATTAAATAGACTTGGAAAATATGATTTTTCCATTATTTATTATGGAAGTAAATGTAATCTAAAAAGAAAAAACATGAACTGTGAAATAATAGTGTGATATAATAATTGAATCATGTCAAAATAAAATGATTTAATAATATCATAAAATCATAAACATATGGAAACAACCTAAAAATTATATCATAAATATAATTATAGGTTCACTCCCAAGACTATCATTATTAAGTCTACAAATTCCCATAGTAGATAAAATTCTCTCCTTAATCCCCTAGATTACTTTTTATTCGATATAAAGCTTAATATAACTCATTATGGGAATATATATTCATGTTTCTATACATATCATAAATTATAATCATACATATTCATGAAAAATGTATAAAATAAAACATCTATAAATTAGAAGCATGATCAAACACATGAGAAAGATGTGGGTTTCGAAATTCTAATTCAACACATAACTGAATCTTAGATCACATGAATTCTTAAGAGAAGAATAAATTAAACAATTTTAAACATTATTAATTTAACATGGATAATTGTTCTTGAACATTTTATTACATTTAATATAATTCATTGGAATGTTTCCAGTGAATAAAAATAGAAATGAACCACTATGGTGGTGCTTTGTGAGGTAAATGAAATTAAAAAGGAAGGAAAGAACATAATTTTTCCATTAAAAATAGTTGAACCACATGGGTTATCTAGGAAATATTTTGCTATTTTAGAATCTATAGATGGTTTGAAAATATTTTATGTGGTGATTCTAGTAATGAGACAAGAATTAAGAAAGTTCCCTTAAGTCAGGTTTAGTTAAAAGTAGGAATTTCAAAGGCAAATAAAAACATATATAACCCCTATAATGAAATAAATATTATACTAGTTATATAAATTAGGGACATATATACTAAAATAAAACAATTTCACAATAATAATATTTCATAAATTTCAATAATGGTCAAGCTCTCAAGAAATAAACCATAGAAGATTGAGGATCTAATTGATAAGCTCTCTGTCGCATGGGAATTTCATGATTGAAAATCCATTCTAATTGGGAAATGATATTTACCTATTTTATTTCCATCATAATATATTAAAAGTTAGGATACTCAAGTAATTGGATCTATTTCTCTAAATCCATGTATGATCCATCTTCAAAATTAGAATCCGAGTTATAACCCATTCACAATCATAAACACAAGGGCTTGTGTTAGGGTCCTCATATATTTTCTAAAGTGGATCGGTTGGCACCCTTAAATATTGTTTTCTATTACATTGAAAATTTTAACACCAATTAATATAGATAGTTCAATAGAAAAATCTCATCTGGGTTTCTTTGATCTCTTATTATTTGACGTGGATCTCAACTCAATATTAATTAAGAACATTACTCTATCTACCACTGATTTTAATTCTAATTTTTCTATTAGATATGAAAAACTAACTCCATTATATTGTTTCTATAATTAAATTGTTCATAGAAATGTTAATATATAAAAGGATTTTTTTGGTTTCTATAAAAAAAATTCCATTGTTTGTGCTCATTGGAAGCAGAAATATTCTATACAGGATGATGTTGGGTTATTTGATATCTTTTATGAACTTATTTCTACTATTTGATTAAAAGGGATGGATTTTTATGGAACTAAACTCAACATTAATGATAACGTTAAATAGATTCATGTTAAATATGGTATAGTACCTTTTACTTTTTCTTGAATTTTCATGTTACGTAATGAACTTGGGCTGATATTTTAGGAGAGGAATCTACTTTTTATGATCATTATATCACTCATCAAGATGAAAACAATGACTACTTGGTTCATAATTTTGGTGAGAAGAGTTTTACTACTTATAAATATAGGATTCTATAAACCACATGTAAAGTGAAATGGGGTTTTAGAATGGGATTTTCAAATGGTGTTTCCTCTATACATCCTGATTGAAAATATTTTTCTAGCACTTTTGCCTCTCCCCATATTGTATTGAATGATGGAACTCAGTATCCTGGGTCTAGATTGACGAATTGTAATTTTAAATCATTTAATAAATTGGATACTAATATTTTTTACAGTCAATCTGTAGTAAATAATGGAAAACTTGAGTCCAAAATATACATTCATTAAATTGAATAAGATTCCATCCAATATATTATTGATTAGAATATTTTGGATGAAAAATTATTACTTTGAAAGATCACAATGGTAAAGAAAATTTGAATGAATAGTCTCCCATAATGATTAAAGACATTAAAAAAACTCTGGTGTCTAGCAAGGTGTCAATACCAACTACTTCAGAGCTCAGGGTATTACTTTTGTGCCTCATTCTCAAGAAACATCTTATGTTGGTGGAAACCCTCAAATTAATTTATTCTAATAAAATGAAAAGGTTCTTCCCATGCTCATATTTGTATTGTAAAGTCACATGATTACAATGACTAGGAAGGGAGGAAGAGGAATTCATCCTAGGCCCAGTGGACATATACAAATAGACTCTTAAGAAAGACCATATCTCATATGGATGTAAAAAATCCAATTGATTCATATACTCATTATGTTTATTAAGATAATGAAAATAATGTTACAACATTGAACATGTTTAGTGTCCTATAAGAACATAATTAAGGTTTATATCAACAACAAAAAATATATGATCCAATCTCAATCCCCAGAGGAAGATAATGTAAAGAATCATACTGTATAACACACTAAATACTCCCATCTGTAGAAGGTGGTGCCTCAATCTGAGGATAACTCTTGTTTAGAAAGATCTAATGTGGAATAGCTCTTATATCAACGTAGGATCATGAATGAGAGGGATTTATCCAAGAATATGTGGCTGTGGGTGTATATTTGGAAGACTCTCTTTCTCTGACTATAATTCCATGCAGGAAGAGTAAACTAAAATAGTTAACTGGATAAGAGAAAATCTATGTATCTATTGTCGTCTTACGGAAAAAACTGATCCCATTTATTATTCTTTCCTTATATGTTTCTATTTTAATAAAAAAAAATTAACATAACCTCTAATTTTTCACAAAAAAAAAATAGAATATCTAATCCAATGGTAAAGAGGGTGGTCTAAAAGATCGGATATCACTAAAGAAATAATCTAATAAAAACACTTTTAAAGAAATGATTATTACATTTTAAGTCAAAATACCATTTTAAAATATAATACATGATATTATATATCTAATTGGTATTATACACAACATTTAAAATAAATTAGGTGCAATAAAAATAAAATGTGTCTCAAATAATGATGTTTTGATATGAAAACCCTGTCTTCTTCTAGAATCCATTCTCAAACTCACTTATGATATGGAATAATCAAATTAAATTTATTACATAACTTCTTAGGGATCTTTTTATTATATGATAAATTTAATATGGGATATATATTATCATATTGTATTAATATGTTTTTTTTCATATGTTTTTGTAAAAATTGAAGTGGTGTCAGTTTTTTTTAAAAATATTCATGGCTGAAGTTTGTATTTTAATAAAACAGTTATAACATAGTATAATCATTTCAGTGAAAAAACCAGTCATTAATTTATTGTTAATTTATAAAAAAAATTTAATTTAATTCTCATTGCCAATGATGATTGATTTTTATAACATTACTCAATAATGTTGTAAAACTGACCCAAACATGAACACTCTATATCACAATGGGTGAGTACTATTAATTAATTTTATAAAATAATTATAATATAAGTATAATGATATTATTTATATGTCTTTAAGTTGATTAATCATATATTAATTTGTTAGTAAGATTAATGAAAATAATTTGGTAAGACCAAAAACATTACTTCATGGAGTCGGTAGTATGGACAACACGTGGTTAACATTCTCATTTCCAGATGAATGAGTGAGAATTAGGGTATATGATAATTTAATGTTTCATAATAATATTTATGTTATATATATACTATTTATTCATCCATATCAAAAGTTAAAACCAATAATTATAGGCGGTATGAAAAAAAGGAAGAGGTCACTTTTTGGAGGTGGTAGTCTGCGCAACGTACTAACAAGGATTTAATTTTTCTAATCATATAGAAAGGTAGATATAATGGTTATTATATTAATATAATAAAAATTAATTATATTATTTGTAATTATTTAATTATATTTTTATTGATATATTTTTTCTATTAGATTATTATTAAGAAGAAAATATTAGAAAGCAAGTAACACTTACGTTGGATACTCAGTCTTCTCTTATATATCTCCTTGGAAATGAAAGAATTAAGATAATTAGAAATATAAATGTATTATTTATGAGAAAAATAAATCCATTAGAGTTAATTTGGGTATATTTTAATTTTAAATTCTAAAGGTAATTTTATCATTTAATGGTAATAATTGATCCCCTTTTATAAGCAATGTTTGGGCACTTTTGGGAATACGCTTTACCCGTCCATGATATCATTACACTATTCCTTAGTCAATGAATCCAAATGTGAGTACTAATGGAGTGTGGAGTTATATTAGTTCTAGAAACTCTCAACGAAAACATTCAATAAAATTTTTAAACTACCTTCATGTACATTACTATAGGTTTTCACATTTTAACATTTTGATTTTTTTCTAGTTAAATCATTTTTAGCTATGTGATTAATATTTTATTTAAAAATATATGATAATCCCTAATAAAAATATTATATTTTTAAAAAATATTAAATATATATGAAAATAATTAATTCCAAAATACGTGAAAATTTACTTTTAAATTAAAACAATTAATATATTGAAAAAATATATATTTTGTACAAAAAGTTTTTTTTCCAAAAGTTAGTGTTTCTAATCATTTTTTGTATTTATTACTAAATTAATGTGTCTTAATAAACTTATAAATAGTATTAAAAATATTTTTTAATAGTTATTTATAATTTATTAATTTAGTTTAATAAAAAATAATAATTTAGTGTTACTAAACCAATTCATTTAAAATAAATTGTTTACCATTGTCAGAGTCATTAACATCAATTTTATGTACCATAAATTTATTCTAAAAAATGAAATTGAGTTTAATAAATAATATGATCATTTTTATATAAAATATTAAATTAAATTTTTTATATAATTTATACAAGTGATGAAAACAAAATTTTTACATGGGGGAATAAAAAAATAAGGTGAAATATTTCTAATATTTCCAAAATGATAAACAAAGAATTTAGAAATAAAAAATTGTAAATTCAAATGTTTTATTTTAATTTATAAATATATATAATCATTATATAAAAATTGTTTCATTAATTTTTAATTCATTCATGAATTATAATAGTGTCATAAAAGTTATGATTTTAGTGAAATCAATATTTTTCATTATTCACCTAATAATGAACTATTTTTGCAAAATAAAAAAATAATATCTCAAGATAATATTTATATGATAAATATAAACACAAAAATAATTTTTTGAAATAAAAATTCTACAATTTGATAATTTAACATTAAATTATTATTATAAAATATAATGACAACTATTCTATAGGAAAATAACTTTTCAAAGTATAAACTATTACAACTCTAATTTTATATCGATTAAATATAAAATAAGTTTCAATTTATTATTCATATCCAAATATATATTATTTATAAAATACTATATTAATTTTCTCAAAACCATTTAGTTTTTTAAAATAAAGAACAAAAAAATATAATTTTAGGAAAAGAATTCATTTTTACCCATACTGTGATCTTATTAGCTGTTTATCTAAACTGAAAATAATAATACTTATTTGTACATATATTTTACAATTTTTTTACCCATATTTATGCATAATAATTTAATGTCTAAATTATAATGGTTATATAATGTTTTGGGTTTTTCATGGTTTAGTGTTTCATATAGAACAAGCTATTAATGTAACACCCCGAAATTTTATGAAAAAAATTCTTTTTAATTTCATTAATGTCTTGTGTTGTACGCTACACCAAAAGAAGATTTCACAACATGCATCCTTGACTTGCCTTCCATTACACACAATCGCGACCTTCCTCGATAGCATGTGTAGTACGCAATAACGAGTTTCACTAAACAACAATATGCTATTAAAATATTATTAAAACTAGCCGTTATGAATAGTAATAACCACTTTCTGAAATTTTGTATATTTTATTTTTCAAAATGGAATTCATTTTTGGATTCGTAATATCGAAATTAGCTTAGGATGAAATTTTGGTACTTTTTGGATAACTTTCATTTTCTGATGAATAGTGAAAATTACTAAATTTTAATTAAAAAAAACTTTTTTAATCGAAATAATTAATAGTGATAAATTATTAATTTGAGTGGTTTTAAAGTATATCTAGAATATATTTTTACAATTCAATACAATTTTGGTCATTGGATGTAATTTCACATTTACAACAGACATAAACAAATGTTAATCTTTTGATAGTTATTATCTCTTAAAAACACTCTATTTGTTGTCATAGCGGAAATTAATTATAAAATTAATTAATGAAACTTATATGTTGGGAATTTTGTAAAATATAAATCATTTTTGAACTTGGAATATCAATTATAGCTTAGGGTAAAATTTTGGCATTTTTCTGAAAAACTTCAATTTTTGATGAATAGTGAAACTACTAAGTGGTAGTTAAAAAAATTAATTTTTTTCATAAATCATAATTTTGCCGCTTCTGTGAATGGAATTTCAAAAATCCAAGAGACACGGATGATTCCAGTAAGTAAAATGTGGTTCAATGAGATTAAAATAATTTTTGGTGAATAGTAACTTTTTACTTTTATTTACCACGGTTAAAGGTAAATAGGGTAATTAAGGGTAAAAATGATATTAATATTACCCTAACACATGTCCTAATCCTATTGGACAAGTTTATCTCGACCAAAAACAACCTTAAGTGTAACATATCATCATTTAGGCCCACTTGGATTAGATTAGGACATTTATTATTATTTAATTCAAAGAAGAGTTAAAAGAGTTAAAATCAAAGTTTATTTACTAAAACATTTTTAATATAGGGTTATACATAATATAATTTCGACTATAAATATTCATTAGAAATATAAAAATATTTCCTACATAATGGTATTTTATTTGTAATTTTTATACTTTAAATAATTTAATTTATTTATGACACAACGATGATGCAGTAATTACCTTTTTAAGAAAATATTAACATAATTGATGATATAAATGCCCAAATAAATGTAATTTGCGACTTTTTATGACTTAAACTAATTTTATAGGTTAATATGACAGGTTATTGTTGATTTAAGTAACTTGGTTCGAACTTATCATTCTGTTAGAAATTTCATAAAATTCATGTACCAAATAGTGTCAAAATTGACATAAATTAGTTTTTAATACAAATATTATATTATTAATTTTTATTTAATTCCTAAAAATCTAAGGTTAAGCCAAATGACTTAGATAAGGATATATATATTAATAATATACAACTTGGGGTTCTTTTGGATTGATATATTAAGTTTATTAACCATATAGTGTAAGAAAACAAAAAGACACAGTAAAAGTTAAATTATTTAACTTAGAGTTAAATCTAATTGATAAGTTTAAAATAATTACCTAAAATTGTCTAAATCCTATTGGATGAGAGGATTTCGACCCATACCCACCTTATCCTTGAAATAAATCAATTTGGAGCTATTTAAAACCGAACTTGACTTTATAATAAAATATTATTTTTAGTTATTCCAAAGGTGCCCCTCTCCTCCCTTATAAAAGGGAACCTCCTCCCTCTCTTCCTCACACAAATTTGAGCCTTCAAGCTCAGCCAACCCATGACAAATTCTCTTCTCCGCTTCCCTAGAAAAATCCTAGAGGTTCTGGTCTTCCTCAAAGACCAATTTTAGTGCCCTAAGAGGAGGTCTCAAAGAGGAGCTTCAAAGAAGAGGTAATTTCCGTTACCGATGCTTTCACCTTTATTTCTTATTCCACTTCTTCTTATTAGGTTGTTTAATTATTAAGTAATAACATCAGTATCACTCATATACTTATATGTTATTATAAGTATGAAACAATCCTATTTCACCATCTATCCATCCTATGGAAAACGAAATCATCGTGCGTGCGTACGTACGGAATATCGTCTCCACGCCGTGGTGTAATCTATTTTCCGCCACCACCTTAATTGGATGGGTATAATGATGTAATGAGTAACTATATATGATTATTATAAAGTGATATTGATACTGAAATAGTATACATACACTTCAACACAATTCCATGACCATGGGAACGATATCATCGCTCGTGCGTACGTACGGACTACCGTCTCCACGACGCGATGAGATTCATTCTCAATGATTAACCATTCATGAATGATTATAAAGTATATATAATAAGTACTAATGAAATATATGACATAATAATGATACTGGATTTATATATATTTATATGTATGTCATCTACTTAATTCCATTCAATTCAATAAGGAAACAAAAACAGCGTTCATGCGTACGTACGGACTACCGTCTCCATGAACGGTGTATGTCTTTCCCTTTACTGATTTAATATATATGTGTGTATTATGAATATATATATATATATATAAATCATGTTTTATATTCTGTAATTAAGTAATCATGATCTATGTAATCATATGAATAATTACAAGTCAAAACACAGACGACAAATGAAACAATTTTCCCAAAACGCTCTTTAACATGGAATTTACAAAAGAACGGGTAATATAAAGTCATAAGTGAACCATATATGATATCATAACAACGAATATGATTTTTTAATAAATCAATGACATTATTTATATCATTATATAGGAGGTTCGGACACTTACGAAGCAAATCGGACCTAAGGTAAGGGGAAATATCACAATCTCATTTTTATCCGAGATTGTTTATACTTTGGTATTTACTGGGGTGTATTTTATCATCCACATCCATGTTCCCTCAATATGTAATATTGTTTCCATCCACTTACAATATTTTAAATCCAATTTTACCCTTCGGTGAGTTTTTAGTAAAGAATATGAAAGGAATATTTTGTCGTTTTTTCGTACGAGGTACTTTTTGACTTTTCTGACAAAAGTACGAAGAATGTTTTTTTTAACTTATACGGAATGAATGGATTTTTAAAACATTATTTCCAAGAAGCTTCCGTTAAAAGTTTTCAAGTTTATTTTTAATCAACTTCTTTTAGTTTATAATCGTATGACATGTTAAGAAAAGAAAAGTGTTTTTGAAGAAGAAAGGATATTTTCCTCAAGAATGGAGTTCAAGTGTTTTATCAAAATTATTTTCCATCTAAGATAATAAAGGGTTCTGTTTTTATCCCTATTATTACATTGATTTGATTATGTTGTGAGGGAATTATTTTTATGAAGTCATTTACCTTATATGATTTTTTTATGATGTCATGATGTTTCAAGAATCCCATTTTTGTTACATGTGTTATGCGATGATGTATGATTTATGATTATGTGGGACACATAAGAAAGGATTCATTATAAGATGGGTGGGACCTATATCTCCCTCCAATGCATTGGGTAAAGATTTATATCTCATGAGATAGACATGGCTGGAACGGAAGGTTATTTTGGTTCAGTGATGCAGGACTGAAACGAGGAGTGAACTCGGTTCAGAAAGGGACTTTGTCCACTAAGATAGTCTTGGAAATGAGTCTTGACTAACAAGAAATGATTCTCTATGATTATGTGTGTAAGCCACAAAGTTTCATGTTTTAATTTATGATTATTTTGATTACATTTCACTGCCATGATTTATCCCATGTTATGAAATTATGATCTCTTTTGCAGGTTAAGATTTCCAAAAATTATGTTCTTATATATATGATGTGATTGATATTTCTTTTGTTTACCCTTACTGAGCATTTGAGCTCACCATTTTATGTTTTCTTTTCCCCAGGATATAAAGAAAGGTTTTAGGAAAAAAAAAGAAGATCTTTATGGGATATATTGAAGATCTTTCACCACGATTAGAAGATTTTATTCCGAGTTTCCAAAGACACTAAACTATTATGGTCCTTGTGTGTGTGTTTTGTTATGTACTAAGTATTCTGCAAAAGTAATGTAATATCTATGTACGTTAAGCTTCGGGTCTCTATAGTTGGTATCAGAGGAAAGGTTTTGTTAACCTTTGGAAACTAGGATACGAAAATGTTAGTGAGATCCCTAGAGATATTTCTAATGTATGTCTAGGGATGTCCCTAAGGATAAGTATACGTATAGGATATAGTCCTAGAACTATGGTAACGATCTTAGAATTTAACCTAAGATGTTAGATATTGAGGGTACTCCCCCTTTACTATGTTGTTTTCTCTAGCATGATTTTTGCCTCTCACAAGATTCTTTTTGTGTTTTAGTTAATGGAGGGAACTAGAAGGAATTCGGTTAACATTAAATCCAATGGAAAAATTGGTGAATATGAGCAACAAAATTGTGTAATTCCTAGAGAGAAAGATATTGTGATTATGCCGAATCAGTCATCGCGATATATGATTAACAAGGTGAAATTTAGTGGTATGCCTAATTCATAAAAGAAGAGGAAGATAAACTATTATTCATGTCCGCATGTTGAGGAGCATAAATAAAGGAAGATTGAGATTTCTAAAGAAGGGAAGAGGAACCTTGAGGAATACCTCAAATGGAGGGACAGATGTTATCTGTGTGAAGAAAAGGGTCATAGAGTGACAAACTGTTATGGAGTTCAATGTCTTATTTGCGGAGAACATGGGCATTACCCAACTCAATGCCCTGACCTAAAAAGTTACTTCTAAATCAAGGAAGGACTTATTCCAGGATAATCATTAAAGTGGATGGACTGAAGTGTTTATGTATTGGTATTCAAGAATAATGTTGTTGAGGTACTTTTATGGTGTATTGAAATATTTATGTATTGGTCTATTGTGGTTTTCAATAATTTTAATGTTCCGGTAACCATGAAAAGTGATTCAAATATCTTGGAATGTAGATGATATGCGCATAATGAAGGGATAAGAAGAAAATTAAATTCTTGATAGTATTCATGAGCTCATGATTGATATAAGGACTAAGTGATATCATGGTTTGAGTATATAGAATTTTGAGGATTTTGGTATGTGGAAAGTGTTAACTTTTAACTGCATTCATGTTTTCACTAAGGTTCAATGGGTATTCAAGAGAGTATATGATTAAGGCCTTTGAATGTTTGGAATGTGACCAACAAAACATATTTTATGATATATGGGGATCAACGATGGTATTAAATCTCTGGTAATCATTTTCACTATATTATGAGAGTGGACTGAAGTATTATGGATAAGCCTAAATGTTGGAATGGATTATGTTGGACATAAGTTAGTATTGTTTATGGATAGAAGTTTTTTTTCGATATTATTAATGGGATGTTATAGTAATATAGTTTTAGAAAAAGGACAACCTGCAAGACGGGTGACAGCCCATCGCGTCGGACAAGGCTGTGGGAATCGAACCCACAACCGAAGTGCGACTGGCCTTTATCGCCTACCACTGGCCTACAGGAAGTCTCTGTTTAGTAGAAACTAGTTTTATTATATTAAGCAGTATGATATATGAAGTATAAGTCCATTTTAGGAACCATATATGATTAATCTCACTATAGATCGACTTATGTATATAATTTTTGCTAACCTTTTGTTTGAGACAGATGGAATGACCGGTCATTCTATCACATGATCTGCTAACACTTCACTAATAACAAATTCAAATTCATTTATTTAAGAGATGAAGTGGAAATTGTTCAAGGCACGAACAAGAGTGAGATTGTACCAAAATAAAGTAAGTATTTATTCTAATTCAAATTTTCAACTTTAGGGAAATGATATTGAAAACCAAAAATGTTGTCCTAGTGCCCTTATATCTGATGAATCAGATGGTACCCTAGATCATCACAAATTTATGGCTTTGTGATTGCTGGCTTTTCCATAGCCATGTTCTCTACCACTCTCCATCAGAACATGATGGTTAGATTTCTCTTCCATATCCATATTTTCACCTATGTGGAAACCCAGTGATTAGTTTATTTGGGTAACCGTTACGTTTCATACTTTTGTTTTTAAAGATTGGTTTTGGTATTTCTTTTTACGATGTGGTTTTCTATTAAAGAAACTTTTGAATAGTAAACCATTTATAACCCCGACGAATTTCGAGGGCGAAATTCATTTTAAGGGGGGCAGAATGTAACACCCCGAAGTTTTATGAAAAATATTCTTTTTAATTTCATTAATGTCTTGTGTTGTACGCAAAACCAAAATAAGATTTCACAACACACATCCTTGACATTCCTTACATTACACGCAATCACGACCTTCCTCGATAGCGTGTGTAGTATGCAATAACAAGTTTCACTAAACAACAATATGCTATTAAAATATTATTAAAACTAGCCGTTATGAATAGTAATAACCACTTTTTGAAATTTTGTATATTTTATTTTTCAAAATGGAATTCATTTTTGGATTCGTAATATCAAAATTAGCTTAGGGTGAAATTTTGGTACTTTTCGGATAACTTTCATTTTCTGATGAATAGTGAAAATTACTAAATTTTAATAAAAAAAAAAACTTTTTTAATCGAAATAATTAATAGTGATAAATTATTAATTTGAGTAGTTTTAAAGTATATCTAGAATATATTTTTACAATTAAATACAATTTTGGTCATTGGATGTAATTTCACATTTACACCAGACATAAACAAATGTTAATCTTTTGATAGTTATTATCTCTTAAAAACAGCTATTTGTTGTGACAGTGGAAATTAATTATAAAATTAATTAATTCAACTTATATGTTAGGAATTTTTCAAAATAGAAATCATTTTTGAACTTGGAATATCAATTATAGCTTAGGGTGAAATTTTGGCATTTTTCTGAAAAACATCAATTTTTGATGAATAGTGAAACTACTAAGTGGTAGTTAGAAAAATTAATTTTTTCATAAATCTTAATTTTACCGCTTCTATGAATGAAATTCCAAAAATCCGAGAGACACGGTTGATGTAAGTATGTAAAATGTTGTTCAATGAGATGAAAATAATTTTTGGTGAATAGTAACTTTTTACTTTTATTTACCACGGTTAAAGGTAAATAGGGTAATTAAGGGTAAAAATGATATTAATATTACCCTAAAACATGTCCTAATCCTATTGGACAAGTTTATCTCGACCAAAAACAACCTTAAGTGTAAAATATCATCATTTAGGCCCACTTGGATTAGATTAGGACATTTATTATTATTTAATTCAAAGAAGAGTTAAAAGAGTTAAAATCAATGTTTATTTACTAAAACATTTTTAATATAGTGTTATACATAATATAATTTCGACTATAAATATTCATTAGAAAGATAAAACGATTTCCTACATAATGGTATTTTATTTGTAATTTTTATACTCTAAATAATTTAATTTATTTATGACACAACGATGATGCAGTAATTACCTTTGTAAGAAAATATTAACATAATTGATGTTATAAATTCCCAAATAAATGTAATTTGAGACTTTTTATGACTTAAAATAATTTTATAGATTAATATGACATGGTATTGTTGATTTAAGTAACTTGGTTCGAACTTATCATTCTGTTAGAAATTTCATAAAAATCATGTACCAAATAGTGTCAAAATTGACATAAATTAGTTTTTAAAACAAATATTATATTATTAATTGTTATTTAATTCCTAAAAATCTAAGGTTCGGCAAAATGACTTAGATAAGGATAGATATATTAATAATATAAAACTTGGGGTTCGTTTGGCTTGATATAGTAAGTTTATTAACCATATAGTGTAAGAAAACAAAAAGACACAGTAAAAGATAAATTATTTAACTTAGAGTTAAATCTAATTGATAAGGTTAAAATAATAGCCTAAACTTGTCTAAATCCTATTGGATGAGAGGATTTCGACCCATCCTCACCTTATCCTCAAAATAAATCAATTTGGAGCTATTTAAAACCGAACTTGACTTTATAATAAAATAATATTTTTAGTTATTCCAAAGGTGACCCTCTCCTCCCTTATAAAAGGGCACCTCCTCCCTCTCTTCCTCACACAACTTTGAGCCTTCAAGCTCTGACAACCCCTGCCAAATGCTTTTCTCCACTTCCCTAGAAACATCCTATAGGTTCTGGTCTTCCTCAAAGACCAATTTTAGGGCCCTAAGAGAAGGTCTCAAAGAGGCGCTTCAAAGAAGAGGTAATTTCTGTTACCGATTCTTTCACCTTTATTTCTTCTTACACTTCTTCTTATTAGGTTGTTTAATTATGAATTAATAACATCAGTATCAATCATATACTGATATGTTATTATAAGTATGAAACAATCTTATTTCACCATCTATCCATCCTACGGAAAACAAAATCACCGCGCGTGCGTACGTACGGAATACCGTCTCCACGCCGTGGTGTATTCTATTTTCCGCCACCACCTTAATTGGATGGGTATAATGGTGTAATGAGTAACTATGTATGATTATTATAAAGTGATATTGATACTGAAATAGTATACATACACTTCAACACAATTCCATGACCATGGGAACGATATCATCGCTCGTGCGTACGTACGAACTACCGTCTCCACGACGCGATGAGATTCATTCTCAATGATTAACCATTCATGAATGATTATAAAGTATATATAATAAGTACTAATGAAATATATTACATATTAATGATACTGGATTTATGTATATTTATATGTATTTCATCTACTTAATTCCATTCAATTTAATAAGGAAACGAAAACAACGTTCATGCGTACGTACGGACTACCGTCTCCATGAACGGTGTATGTCTTTCCATTTACTAATTTAATATATATATGTATATTCTGAATATATATATAAATCATGTTTTATATTCTGTAATTAAGTAATCATGATCTAAGTAATCATATGAATAATTACAAGTCAAAACACAGACGACAAATGAAACAATTTTACCCAAAACGCTCTTTAACATGGAATTTACAAAAGAACAGGTAATATAAAGTCATAAGTGAACCATATATGATATCATAACAATGAATATGATTCTGTAATAAATAAATGACATTATTTAAATCATTATACAGGAGTTTCGGACACTTACGAAGTAAATCGAACCTAAGGTAAGGGGAAATATCACAATCTCATTTTTATCCGAGATTGTTTATACTTTGGTATTTACTGGGGTGTATTTTATCATCCACATCCATGTTCCCTCAATATGTAATATTGTTTCCATCCACTTACAATATTTTAAATCCAATTTTACCCTTCGGTGAGTTTTTAGTAAAGAATATGAAAGGAATGTTTTGTCGTTTTTTCGTACGAGGTACTTTTTGACTTTTCTGACAAAAGTACGAAGAATGTTTTTTTTAATTTATACGGAATGAATGGATTTTTAAAACATTATTTCCAAGAAGCTTCCTTTCGAGTTTTCAAGTTTATTTTTAATCAATTTCTTTTAGTTTATAATCGTATGACATGTTAAGAAAAGAAAAGTGTTTTTGAAGAAGAAAAGATATTTTCCTCAAGAATGGAGTTCAAGTGTTTTATCAAAATTATTTTCCATCTAAGATAATAAAGGGTTCTGTTTTTATCCCTATTATTACATTGATTTGATTATGTTGTGAGGGAATTATTTTTATGAAGTCATTTACCTTATATTATTTGTTTTATGATGTCATGATGTTTCAAGAATCCCATTTTTGTTAAATGTGTTATGTGATGATGTATGATTTATGATTATGTGGCAAACATAAGAAAGGATTCATTATAAGATGGGTGGAACCTATATCTACCTCCAATGCATTGGGTGAAGATTTATATCTCATGAGATAGACATGGCTGGAACGGAAGGTTATTTCGGTTCAGTGATACAGGACTGAAACGAGGAGTGAACTTGGTTCAGAAAGGGACTTTTTCAACTAAGATAGTCTTGGCAATGAGTCTTGACTAACAAGAAATGATTCTCTATGATTATGTGTGTATGCCACGAAGTTTCATGTTTTAATTTATGATTATTGTGATTACATTTCACTGCCATGATTTATCCCATGTTATGAAATTATGATCTCTTTTTCAGGTTAAGATTTCCAAAAATTATGTTCTTATGTATATGATGTGATTGATATTTCTTTTGTTTACCCTTACTGAGCATTTGATCTCACCCTTTTATGTTTTCTTTTCCCCAGGATATAAAGAAAGGTTTTAGGAAAAAAAGAAGAAGATTTTTATGGGGGATATTGAAGATCTTTCACCACAATTAGAAGATTTTATTCCAAGTTTTCAAAGACACTAAACTATTACGGTCCTTGTGTGTGTGTTTTGTTATGTACTAAGTATTCCGCAAAAGTAATGTAATATCTATGTACGTTAAGCTTAGGGTCTCTACAATTAACATAATATTTATTCCATGAAAAATGATTTTGGGATTCTGGGTTTCTAAATGTGGCTAACTCTGAACTCCAACCTAGAACTCAACCAAATTTTATGATGCCATTATTATATGTCACATACCATTCCTGATCAATACCTATATCTATGGATAGATTGGGGGTTCCACCTTAATCCCACCTTCAGCTGATCAATATTTGATAATCAAAAACTACTCAATTTAAAACCATTACCCTCTTGACAACAAAATTACCAACTATAAAAGAATACAAAAAAAGTTGAACCCTTAATAATTAATAATCGATAATTAATTAAAAAAATAAAAAATATATATTAAATAAACAAAATACATTATAATAGATGAAATAAAATCTCATGTGGGAGAACAATGGTTAACCCCAAACAAAGATAAGCATACATAGTAAGCTTTATAAATCAATCGTATATTAATAAATACCAAAATACAATTCTCTTTCAATATAACTATATCTCTAATCTGATTTCACATACCACCCCCACTAATAAGATCTTATATACCTATTTTTCAAAGTTTGGGTGAGTATGCCCACATACTATGTTGTCAAACCCCAAATAATGATTAGAAATGAAAATATATTTTATTGTTAATTATCACAGTTGTAAAATCATAATATATAGTAATGGACACATAACTCATGCCCACATAAGTGTACTCATGGATAAACATCAAATAAGAAAATGACACATCTTCAAACCCAAATAAGATACTACACATGGGTCATTATAATTCAAAACATCCACAAGTAATTATTCAAAATTTTATCAAAACAATATATTTTATCGTAGGGTAATCCAAAAAATAACTCTATAGATAAAAACTATATATACTATAACATACTCCATAAAATATTTAAAGGGTCTTTATAGAACAAATCATACAAGCTAGTACCCACATAATTACAATCTAACATCCTATTATTGGTTCACTATCATAACTACATTGCATCCACTTGTATTCCCAGACTCACACCTCTATATATCTAATCCATAAGAAATACAAACCAAAAAGTTGGGGTGAGGTAGGGAATAATTTGTTATTCATCCACATAACTCTCCCACTAACTAGAAACTAGTTTAGAACTATGAAAACTACACTAAAATGATTGTTTTATAGAATATAATAATTATATCAATAAAATAACATCCGAATTGAATAAATATTAATTTAAACAAACATTTATCAAAAATATATTCCTAATTGTAAATAATTATCATGTTATCCATTGAGTTAATATCAATATTTACTTCATAATTTTCTATCAACTCATAACTATCACAGTTTTAATCCTCAAATGCTAAATGTTTCACATGGTAATATTAGGTAATTTACCTTATTTCTAGGTGATGTTGAAATAATGAAAAAGTTTATTTTTATAGAATTTTTTTTGGAACAGTTTTTAATTTTCATATTTATATATGGAGATAAGAAACTGTAAAAATATTTTAGATGTTTTGATATGAGTTATTGAAATTAATTTATGGAATGAATATAAAAAAAGGTTTAATTTTTAGTATTTTGTAAAATTGATGGCTTAGTTGTCTATAATACAATCTATAACGATCTCAGTGTTAGTCCTCTAGGTATCTACTGTGATATCAATGACTATAAATCACTAATTTTCCCATTTAATTCCTAGTATATAAACATGGAATACTCAGGGTAGTTTAACTCTTAATCTTTTAAATTTAATTAACCACATATTAAATGGGGAAATTATTATTTTTTACTGTGGTTCTTCTTAAATTTTCTATTTCTTCATCCTTCTAACCATGAGAGTTTGTGGGATCCATCACCTTATCTCTATTTATTCCCATTATTATTAAGATTATTATAGATAAAAATTAACATCAAATCAGATATTCCTCAATGTATATAGTATTCCCTTAAAATAGTTAAGGTAATATTCCTTATCATCGGTGGTTTGCATCATTGTTTAGGGGGGGATATTCTTAAACCCCAATATTTTTCATTTGTGAAAGGCTTTATGATTTTCTAGGATCATGCAATAAATGGCCTTTGAAATTTGAGGATTTAAATCCTATTTTTATATGGTAATTAGTCCCTAAAATTTTTTATAATTTATTATATGAATTTATTTACTATTATATATGGTCATTTATATATAGAAAAAAGGGAGACCTGAATGTGTATTGATAGGTTTGAAACTATTCAATGTAATAGTTAGTGTATATTACAACAAGAACTAATTTTTCATATAATATAATTATATTTTATGGACTCTCATAGAACATGTTTCTTTGGGATTTCTGGTATAATTGAGTGATAAGGAAGCTAAATGTGTTCAGGCGAATAAGATATATAATAATGGTCATAAAATTTCCACTATATCTATATTAAGGTATTTAGTCATATAATACCAATGGATTTATGGTCAACGTTTAGGTTTTCTTAGTGGGATGATATTAATTAAAAGGGTTCTAGAGATAGTTATGATGTGAGGTGGGTTACTTTTATAGCAAATTGTCCATATGTTATATTTTTTATTTTAAAATATATATTATATATATGATTAGTCAAATGAGTGATCCCTTTATTGATTTTTGAATAATGTGAAATCAAATGGGAAATATTATTTATTATATATTGATATGTAGTTTATATGGTTAGATTTACACAATGATTTCATATTATACTTGATGTTGATGATTTAAGGATGATTATAAATTTATCATTATTAATTTTTGAAAAATTGAGGATATATGCTACCTAATTTTGATAATATATGATGAATTAATGTCATGGGTCATTGAAATTTAGAATTTCTAAATGATTTCTTAGTGTTGAGCTAAATCTTACCAGGTTTGTCTCACTTGAAGATCTTCCCTATTTGTCTACTAATAATTAAAATTCACATAAACACTATTTATTCATTTGGTTTTGTATTATTTATCAATGAAATAAAATTTATATTTTGGTTTTTGATTTAATTATAAAATGTTTAAAAGTCACATAGAATAAAAATTTAATCTTATACCAATATGGAATGCTAAAAAGAATTTCATTAGAAAGAAATAATTTGGTCCTAGGTTAAGTTGTGAATTTTATCATTATTCACATTTATTTTTTCAAATTTAGTTTGATAATAAAATCATTAAATATCATGATGAACTACTATACATTTATGTAGTGTTTTTAATTATTTAATGCCTTAAGAAATATAAATTTCATATACTTCTATAATTGAGGTTGATGGAACACCTCAGTTGAAAGTTTGATATCTTCCAAGACCAAGCACCATCATATTCCATTTAATCCATTGATTTTCACAACTCCATTTCGTGAAGAAATAATATTTGGAAGATAGAGAAGAGAAATAAAGTACAATAATAGAAATATATTCAATTTTCATGTTAAGAGGTAAAATCATCACACACATACAAGTTACTCACATTTTACACAAACATAAAATAAACCATAAAAACCATTTTAGAACACCCTAACCTCCCATAGACCATGCCTTGGTCAGCCTCCCATTATTCAAAGTAAGAGATGAGATCAGTGATATGATAATGAATAGAAATAGAAAAATAAAAAAAATTAAATAAAGAGAGGATAATCAAATAAAATTATTGAGGATGATGGAAAATAAAAAAAAATTGAAATATAAATGGATATAATAAGAAGATGAAATTAAAGGAATAATAATATTAATAATAATATGAAAAGTGAATGAAACAATTTGATAAAATGTAGATAAAATTCATGAATAAATCATTAATATATATATTTAAAATTAAATTAAAATATAATCTAAAGAAAAATGAAAAAAATGAAACAAAAAAAGAACAAGGTAGCCACATAACATGCCTCCTTTTCAGTGTGTGTTGATCACCCCTCTTGGAATCAGTATAAGCACCTTTTATAGAGGTAGGGAGAAGAGTCCCTAGTGATGGGTGATTTTAAAATTATCAAAAATATATGTCTTTATTAAATTCCAAAATTCCCATGGTTTTGAAATGGGAAACACCCACGGATTTTTCATTTCAAAATATATTGTGGATAGAGCCCATGAGGAAACGACTTCTACACGTGATGCATTGGTTGTGTGGGTCTTGCATTTTTTAAGGGATTACATGGGTCAGTGTTGAGATAGTAGTGACTTAGTGTTTGGAAGTGGTGGAAATGGAAAGAATTGTTGTTCTCCAACTATATATGTCCTTCAAAGTGGATGGATGAAGCTTCATGGTAGTCGAATGAGGGTCTGGGAGTTATCCTAGGTAGTAATAGTGGTTATAGAGCACATGACAGAACTCTATGGTGGTTTCCATGGAGTTTCTTGGTGAATTTTTGTAGTGTTGGACTAGCGTCAAGTGGTGGGGGTGTTAAAGGATGGAAAAGCTGGGTATCTGAGGTTCAAGTGAGACTAAGAAGCTATAAATGGTATTGTTTTTGTTGAAATAAATATTTACCCCATACAACATGTACCACATAGAAATGGGGACTGAGTTCAATACATGTTTATAAATAAAAGCACCACATAAGTGATTAGTGAACTGAGGTGGGGGTTGGATGACCCCCACCCACTGTCATAGACTATTCCATATAAGATAAGAGATCATCTCATCCCCTTTTGGGTTTCACCACCATGATCCGACACACTCATCTTTGACCCACCTATTTATCCTCATAGATTCACCCTTATAGACATTACAATTTCATATTTCCTCACATACATGCTTCCATTGGTTCTATCACTCATTTGGAAAGGCATTGTTCAATGAACCCTAGTAGGAATGCTTATGTGGTGTGTGCACCTTCAGGATGGGGGCTGACCTAGTTGGACACATTTTATTATAAAACACATGAAAATTTTAATACACCATTAATAATAAATCTTCATATGTTTATAATAATTCAAAAACATAAAATCTTTAACAACTTAATCATTTTGAATCATTTTAATATCATATTCATAATTTCCCATAATTTGATAAAACATTTTAATGCATGGGTGTTACTCATTAAAATTAAGTTGAAATCATGGAAAATTGATTAAAAATATGCATGAAAGATGACTGTGTGAAATACCCCACAATTAAACTAATATTGTCCTAAATAATAAAATCTCAACATTAAAAATTATAGGGGCCAATGTTACCATTATTAAAATTCCAAAGTAATAAAATAAAACAATTATGATTGTTAAATAGAATTTTAGAAATTTATTATAAAATATCAATTCAATTTCTTGATTTTATAAGAAACATTCAACTCAAGCATTTTTATTTTTCATATTTGAAAATTATGTTACTAATCTTCCAATTCATTAAATATTCTTAATTCAGTATTTCTAAACATGAAAAAATATGATCTACCAATCCTTTGATTATTTTCTCTCATCAATCTTGATATAATTAAAGTGTATTTATGCCGATATCATAATGAAATGCTCCTTATAAATAGTTTTGTAATGAAACTCTTTTTAATATTTTTGTTAAGAAAAAATATAAATCAAATTATGTGGAATTTCAATTATGTTTCTAATGACTATGATGCTTAAGGGTGGTAGAAATTTATGTTTGAAAAATCAAGTCTCATTAAGGGTGTTTTAATATAATGAATAAAGTATTATTTTAAAAGAAATAGTTTAATGACATTATCTCCTTAAATGTAGAAACTCTTGCCTTCCCAAAACTCAATGTAATGGTCTTAACCAATGAAAATATAATGAATGATGTATACCTTCTTGAATTATTCTCTATTTTCAATCTTTTTGCCAAAGAAGTTTTTAATTTTTTTCTTCTTTGACATTTATGATTTAGAATAAAACTCACACCCACCACCTAACTAGATATTAAAAAAATTATAAATATGGTTATGGTATTTTTGGATTCTTCTAAGTCCAACCCCATTCATATTTTTTCTTTTTTTCAATAATGGAAAATTGTAATGTATAATGAATGAATTAATAACCTTTTTAAATACCCCTATTAGCACCCCCACACTTTTTTCCTTAATATTTTTTAACCACATTCTTCATGACTCCCATCACCCCCACAATTTAATATTAAAATTTAATAAAAATACTAAGAGGATGATAGAAATGGAAAAAAATGGCATGAAACATGGGACGTTTCTAGCAAGGGAATTAATAGTATTTATGAGATAAAAAAATTAATTTAAATGTTTCCTTAAAGAATGTGGTCATTTAAAATGATTAATCGATAAATTTAATTTTTTTTATCATAGTCATTTGATTTCATAAGTTTCAATGCACGTTCTAGAAGGTGGCATGTCCCAAAATCACTCAAGAAATATGATCAAGATAAAATATGAAATATTTTGTCAATAAATCCTTATGGGAATTGGAAATTTGATATTATACAGTCACTAGAGGAATGACTAATAATAATAAATCAATTCGAATTAATTTTAATATATAAAGTCATGATAAATGGTAGGGAAATTTCATTTAAATGGATCAGTTAATTCCCTTAAGTCATAAGACCCAATTTCAAAATCCATGATTCTATGTGATAATTAAATTATATAATTTACTCATTGAATCCCATTATAATTGAAATATAAAACACTTGATCATAATATTTCCAAGAAACTTGTATATTTTATATAATTGAAGTAAATAAATAATTTAATCATGGTCATTCAATTCAAGTTTAAGCTCAAAATAAGTTTTATACAAAAAATGCAAGGAGTTAGAACATTAAAAATGTATGGTTGAAATCCATATTATCTTATATCTTAGTAGTTTTTCTCCACTATTTAGGGTATTTTTGTTTTATATTTGTACTAAAAAGTAAATAAATTAATTAAGAACATGTATTATGTCATTAAATCTCCAAAAAAATGATAGATAGAGAGTGAGGCTTCTTACTATACTTATTTTAAGAATGAAATTAAATTATAAATTCCCAAAAAATAAATAAAAGGATAATTGTTGGTATGATACTCTGAGTGGGACCTGAATGTTTACTACCTCTATAAATCAATACCTTATGTTATTCATAGTCTGATGGTGGGTGGATCTTCTTGGATTTAAACTACCACTTGTTTCTTTTTCCTTAATTTACTTCTTCCTTCATAGTGAGGATTGAACCATGGAAAGAGTATAAAAATCCCCCCTTAAGAATTTGGTATAGCTTGAATGGTGGTGTAGGATGATGTATAGATCATCCTCTTCCTTTGTTGCTACTTGAAAAACCTCCTCCTTCATGTCTACTGCTGGATCCAAATGGGCTGAAGAATTGAAAGGTCAAAGGAAAAGTAAGAGGGTATTATTAATTGAATAAAATTTAAACATGAATAATAATAAATATTCTCCATTTAATAATGAGAATCCAATTTCTAGATTTACATAGACCTAAAAACATTGAATTCCTCATGGTCTTTATCAAATTTATGTCCAATAAAGTGTAGGATCTCCTTGTGTTCTTTAGTAGGCGCATGTGTTGATTCTTTATCTTCCTCTAAGGAATTACAAAGATTTTATGAATCTGAAAATTGAATGTTGTGGGAATTAATATTCAATTCATATTGTATAAAAAATTAAAAAATATTTTTGAGATTTATAAACTCTCTAAATTTGTTCATCTTAAATATTGTCTTTAATGGTTTGTGCCACTTAGAGTTGGGGGTGGAAAGTGGAGGTAGGTAGTATAAATCCACCTTATTTTCATTAAATTCCCCCACTTGGGTGGTTTTTCCACTTCCGTGGATATAAATATATGAAATGGTGTTATATATTCTACTTTTTATGGTTTGGGGAGATCAATTTGTACCTCATACTCATTCTACAGGCCATCCAAATCAAGTTTATCTCCCATACATAGTTCATTAGGAAAGTATTCATTATATTTAATCCACTCTAGCTAATCATGGTTATATTTTATCTGGTAAATAAAATGTTTGGTATGTTGATATTCCTTTAATTGTACCAAAAACTCTTTGATTTCGTCAAAAAATCATAGAAGACTAAGGTGAACTCTTCTTGTGCCTTACCCATTCGATAAAATTCAGGAAAATAATGGAAGAACTCAATTATTTCCTGATCTATGGCATCAAAAACATGTTCCTTCAGGTCCTCCCTCATATTTCTATTATATATTTATACTTATTCTCTCCATAATTAGATTTCTAGAATAATAACACCTTTATGGAAATAATTGAAGCACTATACTCCATAAATAATGGTGACTCATAAATTGGTTCTTACACCTAGGAAATTTATTAAAAAATATATGAATGAGATAAGGGAAATTTTACATGTTTCTTAGCTCATTGTTGATTAAATTATGGGAAGTAATCATAGGGATCAATAAATTCCCAATCCAATCCATCAACTATTGGGTGCTTGAGGGTGTCATTAAGATCCTGGATGAGGTCCTAGAATTACTCCTCTATGATTCATTTTTTGGGAAACCCTGAACTGTTAAGAAAAAGAGTAATTCCATATTTTTTAGACCATGTTACTTAAACTACTTGATCTTTAATATATGATTTTTCAGACTATAAACAATAATAATCATATAGATAAATCATAGAAAAAATACTGGGTTTTTAATGATATAAAAACTATATACACTGTGAAAATATAAATAGTAAGAAACTAATGATTATTACCAAGGGAATCATTCTAATTTTGATTAATGTATATCAAGGGGTGTGGAAAAAGAAAATTTCTAATTTTTTCCAAGTGTAGAACATAGTCAAACTAGGGTCATCTCACTTGAGGAGATTTTTAGTTTGTCCCCCAAACCAAATTCACCTAAACACTATTTATGTTGTAGTTTTCTATAATTTATCAATAAAATGAAATATGAATTTGAGCTTTTGATTACTAAACTCGTGAGAATACATGAAGAATGATAATTTTAACTTATACTAACATGAAATTCTAAACATATTGTGATTACAAATAATGAACTTGGTGTTATTTTTGATTTTGGATTTTATCATTATTCTCATTTAATTGTTCAAATTTTGATTGATAATCCTATAATGAAATCTCATGATGAATTACTATCATTTCATTTAATTTTGTAACAGTTTTAATGAATTAGAAAATTTAGATCTCAAAACTTACTATAATCAATCATGATTAACCAAATCAATCGATAGAGTGACATCTTATAGGACCCAACTCCATCGTATACTGTTTCATCTATTGAATAGGTCAACTCCATCATGTGAAGATATTAAATTTAGAAAACAGGGAAAATAAATAAAATTAAGGAATATAAATATATTTGAGTTCCATGTCATGGGGAAAATCATCACACCTGTGAATGTTACCCACATCTACCACAAATATAAAATAAACATTACTAAAGAAATAAAGAACACCTTTACCTCCCTCAAGCCAATCCTCATGTCAGCCTCCCATTATCAAGATTAAATTATAACAATTATGAGATAAGAAAGAATAGAAATAATAAAATAATAAATCAAAATTAAATAAAGATAAGAGAATTTACAAAAATAATGTGGATGAGAAAAATAAAATAAATTAAATTAAATTTAAGAACTCTAAATATACAGAATAAGAAGAAAAAATTAAAAGATGATGAAGAAAAAAAGATGTAAGGTTCACAAAACACTTTGAATAAAATAAATAAAAATGAATTAATTAATATTTATATACTAATTTAAAATTACACGAAAATATAAGCTAAAGAAAAAAAGAACAGGTCAGTATTATTGATAGACCTCCCTTTGAACATGTGTCGAACTCCCTTATTGACAACATCATGGGATACTTATATAGATATCGGGATAAGTGTTATTTGTAGTGGTGGATTTATAAATATTCAATAATAAATCTATTTTTAAAATTCCTAGAGACCTTCTATTCATAAATGGTAAGTACTACTGGTTTTCGAGTTTCAAATTTTGCAATGGACGGAGACTATAGGGATGCGCCTTCTTCATGGGATCCATCTGTTTTGTGGGTTTTTCATGGCCTCGGTGCGGTCTTTTATGTGTTTTTTAGTAATTTTGTAGTGCCTTATCTCTTGAAATAGGTGGAAATGTTGAGCAGCAGTCATCTCCACCTTCATCTCACCTTCAGTGGGTCCTAATGAAGCTTCTTAGTGGTCTAATGAGGGTCCGAGAGTGATCCCAGTTGGTGAAAATGGTGTAAGGGATCAGTAGTAATCTCTATGGTGGTTATCATGGAGTTTATCTAGGAATGTTAGTGGTGGGGGGATGATATCAAGTAGCATCAGTGGTGTCAGATGGTGGAGCAGGGTATTTGAGGTATATGCGAGCATAAGAAAATAGAAATGGCACTGTTTTTATAAAGATGAATAATTCCCATTTTGAAAACATCCCACTTATAAGAATGGAGATTGATGGTGGTGATATTTTAAAATGAAAAGTTTCACATAAGTAGGAAATGAAGACGGATATGGGTTGGGGGACCCTTTCCCACCACTGTGTACAACGCTAGATCGATGAAGCACGCCTCCTATCAGCTCTCGGATTTCACCACTATGGGTAAGCACACTCAGCTTCAGTCCTCCTATGAATAAATTTGGATCCCCCCATGTTCCCTACTCATTCTTAATACCCCTATGTATCATGTGACTGGTTGTCTCTCTATCCTTAGTCCCTACATTTATTGGTATCCCCTAGTGGGCTGCCTATGTGGTGTGCTCACCTTTAGTTGTTGGGCTGTCCTAGTTGGCCATTATTTTCTTGAACACACCAAAAAATGTTATAAAATACATATTAAAAACTAAACATAATATTAATATAAATCAAAAACTTTAAATCCCTAACAACATATTCATTTTAATACATTTTAATTCATTTTAATTAATTTTAATTCCACATTCACAATGTCCCAAAATTTGATAAAACATTGAAATTCAGGGGTGTTATTCGTATAAATTCATTTAAAATAATTGAAAATTTATTAAAAATATTCATGTAAAATGAGTTTGTTAGTAGACACTTTCAACTAATTAGAATCCTCTAGTGTGCGAGGATGCATAACTGTGGTCATGTATCACTC
The DNA here is from genome assembly GCA_963277665.1 of Viscum album. NCBI lineage: Eukaryota > Viridiplantae > Streptophyta > Magnoliopsida > Santalales > Viscaceae > Viscum > Viscum album. The sequence continues at coordinate 1,045,709,483 of OY728141.1, read as the reverse complement.
TTCCTAAATATGATAATATTGGTTCATCACATTATAAAATGGAATCTTAACCTTTTTAGATATTATGTATTATATCTAATATAATGATATTGATATATTGGAAGATAATTAATGTTTTGTATGGCCTCATAATATCTCCTTTCTCTCTTTCCTATGTGTGTATTCTAGGGTTTCCTCCAATTTAAGAGTTGGTGAGGTATTTTCTCAATCGTTTCCTCTTCTAGATAGTCATTGCATCCCATTTCTCTATAATTATGTTATTTGTTTCCTTCTAATTTGTTCTTGAGGATATTTCCTTCCTTCAAATCCATGTTTTTTCTTCTACATTTTTCTTCATGTTCCTTATCTTCACATTCCTTCTCAGGTCATTCCCCACATTAAGATTCATCCCTTATCTTTTTTCCCATTGGGTTATCCTTCCATTCATATAACCATTATATGTTCTTCTTATATGGTTATTGTTTCTTGTATATTTTAGAAAAGGGTGTTGTTTTCAGTTTAGATTGAATTAGTTACCATATACAGTGATTTTGAGTGGTTCTTTTACTGGTACTTTTAGCTAAAAATAGTGGTTTCATAACTTATATAACCAAGAGTTGTGTAGTTTATTAGTAACATGTTTATTGTCAAATGGGTATTTTAACCTTAGGAGGTCATGTTATGGTATAAAAAGAAAGTAAAGACTTTGATAATCTCAATATGGATTCATTATACATTTTAAATTGTTTTTATAGTGTTCCCTTGTGGTTATATTGTTTCTGTTTGATAATCCTTCTATGTTCATGGTTTTATCTTATAAATATTCATTTCACTTGGTTTTCCTTGGTCAATAATAACTGGTATTGTGGATTATTAGTGAATTTATTCATTTCATATATCATAATTTCAATCACATGATCCACTGGTTTAACCCTTTTAATATACTTTTAGGGTAGCTACCTGGCAGGGATTACGTAGTTTGTTCTCTCTAGTTTGGGTAGAGAACTAGTTACATGGTGGTGGATTACCATAGTGTTAACACTGGGTATTATTGGTGTTTGTATATATTTTCATATCAACACTCCACCAGTTAATTTTTATTCTTTTGGGGAACTCGGTTTCAAAATTGGTATAGTATGTACTATATTTTTGATTCTTTGGTTCTTATTTTGTGTTTATATATCTATGTAGTGTTATTACCTCATTTTTGTAATATTTTTAAGGGTGATCTATCCCAAAATTATGGCCTTTTTGGAAAATAGTTAATGGTGATTTTAGTCAAAACTAGGGTCCACTAAACAGTATTTCGTTAATAAATACCTAGTGAAAATAGTGGAACCATGACGAATGATGAGTATAGGAAGATATTGGGATTCATTTGACATCCAGATGATAGGACTTGAGGATGGTTGGGAAAAGGAAGAAACTCTAAAAAAATTGTTGGATAACCATCTTTGGGGCCCACGAGATCTTTTATGCCCATTTTATCATGAGGGGCATGACCTAGCTTATTTATTATAGGATTTTAGTTTTATGTGATTAGATTTGGCATGTGTGTTGGTAATTAGGTCATTATATAAGTTCCCACATAACCAATTACTGATTTAATAATTATATAAAAAACATAATTTTATAGATAGAGAGATATTTTTTTCATAAAGTAGTAAGAAATTGGTACGTTTATATGGTCGATACTTATATGAAATTAATATAAGTTATCATATATTTGGATTCTGTTTATTGGTTCTATTGTAATAGTTGATCTTTTATTATTCATAAACAATAATCTTTATGATTATGTAATATTGATTTACTCTACAACCAGTGTACTTGGAGGGACTATTTACATGCAACATTCTTGTTAGGTAGGTACACATGACATTTTCTTCCTTATGTGTATTGGGAAAATGGATTTTTAAAAATGATTTTGGTTAATTAAAATATATAAAATGATTTATATATTATTTTACTAAAAATATGTCAGGGAACATTAATTATCCAAAAAAACTGTGAAATATTTTTCAGTATGACATTAACTCAATCATGTGATGATTTGTTTAGCCACTTATTTTTAGACATGATGTAACATAGAAATTCATGTGTAAGTTATGTCTATTAGAAGATAGAAAATCACATTGAGTGTGAGGTTGTGTACCTAAATCAACATTATACCTATTTTTATGGCCCATTTTTATAAACACATATAAATAATCTATGTCATAAGACATAGCAGTAATTATTAATAGTTTTCATGATTAACTGTAAGTGATAATGGTATTATATTTTATAGAATAAATTTTCTTTATTCTTTGTATAAAAGAATGTTTATGGATTTTATGAATTTTGAAATTAAATAATTGTGGTGTAAAAATATGTAGTGTATTTTTTGGATAAAAAATTATAAAATTATAAATTCAATTATGAGTTGGGTATTTAGGTGGATGTATAGTAATTAACCCTTGGGTAGTACAGAATATTTATTTTTTTAGGTTCAAAATACTTGGTAAATAGTTAAAATTGATGGATCATTATTAAATTGTCATATAATGTGTAAAATTATTTTTATAGAAAAAAATATAGTGATTAGATTTTGAAAATAATTGAGTTGAGGGGATGGATACTTTTTGGATGGTGAGAAAACTCATGGATTTTTACTTTTTAGTGAGAATATTTTGAATATTTGGGGCTTTCAATAATATCATTATTCGAGTTAGAGTGGTGGAAACCAAAGATATTGATGACTTTCAAGAGTATTCCTACCCAATACATGGAGGTGATAGGGGTTATAGGATAATAATAATTGGATAAAAATGTTTTATTTTTGATTTGATGGATTTGTAATCACACTATGATACATGTTAAGTGGTTTGTGTTGATGGAAAGAAGTGTTGTGATGATTTTCTGAGATTTTTTTGAAGGAGGATGGACTGGATGTAATTATTTGTATTAATTATTTTTCCAATACATAAATCATGTTCAAACCAAAAATTATTTTATTATAACGTATTTTGATACATTAATTTAGAAATCATTTTTTCTTGTTCAATGTTATTATATTCCATGAGAATAGTTAGGGATTATATAATATTTAAAGAAGAAATGAAAGAAGATACATTCCTTGAAACATGTTTTTCACTGCATAAGTTGTATACTGAAGAATAATTTTTCCATAAGATATATACCATTTTTTCAAAAGTAATCTGAATGGGTATCACCCTACAATATATTTTTTATATCATTAAGATGATGATTTTTGATGTTGGACAAAAGATGGCATAAAAAACCTCATGTTTTAAACAGAGTGACCATGATGAAAGAGAGGATTATTAAAATCTCTTCATATTACATTAAAGGTTAACATCATAATATCATGAAATATGTTTTTTTTTGATTTCTGAAAGAATTTGGGACCTCTTTTCCATTTTTCTTATTCTATGCTATAGTATAAACAAAATTTATAGGACCACATAGTAAGGGTATCCTACACCACAAAGGATGTTGTATTATTTTTAATAGTTCTTAAAAATTTTAGACCTCCACACTATATATGTTTTATCTTATCATAATATGTTCTATAGTTAAAAAAAACTAACTAGTTGTAACTACTACATCACCCCTCAATAGTTGATGTGGATCAATTGAAGTGAACTTGTTGACATGTTTTTATGGCTAGTCTAACTTGGATTCTTTTAAAAAAAATTATTTCTTCAACCAATTATGAATACATATTTGAATTTAATGGTCAAGATTGTCATTGTAGATAATACAAGGGTTGTGAGTGAATAGGGGGATTTGAATTTAAAATTCAAAATTATGATCTAAATTATATGTCGAAGAAAGGTTCTAATGTGAAAATTGTGAATGTGAGATGATTGAGAAGAAGATGATTTATAAAATAGAGAGAAAAAGAATATTATCTAGATATTTGTAATATACTGAATATTCTACGGTTTTCAAATAAATAAAAAGGGGTTAGAATAAGAATATAAAAATGGTTGTGTGAATGTATTTTTCATACAAAGAAAATAAGGAAATTATTATTATTCATGTTTTCAGAAAAACAAATATTCAAATTTCATGTAGTTTATGTATATTGTTAGTGGAATAATTCTACACACCTAAATACTTGAAAAAACTCTATTTGGTGGAATACTCTTCTGTTGTTTTCAAAATATTATCATTTTAAAATATGTGATGCAATTGTGTGAGTGGTGTAACGAATTATTGTAAAGAGACCTGAAAATGTGAGTTTCAAGATTATACCATAATCATTGTTCTTATAAAATGATTCTGGAGAATTAAATGATCTTTTAGGAGTCTATATAACACTATTAAAAACCCATATCATAGTAATAGGTGAACCTTGTAAATATTTTGTGCTCCCTTATGTTTTTGTTTGTTTTGGTGTGCTTCATAAATCAACACAACATCATACCATGTGGTGAATTGTATTTCGAAATTTATATAAAAATAGAAATGATCATTGACCCTTTACCCCTATCAGTGATCATATATTGATCCTGATGTGGTTCTACCAATAGGATCAGAGGGTGGTCACCTTCATTTGTTATTTTTTATTTGATGTTTTTGGAATTTTAATTCTCTATATTTGTATATCTGAATGATAAATAAATAAATTTCATTACATAAATTTTAAAATTTAAATTAATTTATTGAAATAGGTATTATTATATTTTATGTAAAAATATATCATATATGGAAAGGAAGCATTATGTCATCTCTATTATCTATTAGTTATCAGGTTTTGGAGTTTAAAACTAATGGGTTTGTTTCCCATCCTAAATTTGTTTATATAAAATTAGTGAATAAGAATAATTTGGAAAATTATGGTCACTAAAATAATTTTATACTATCATAACTCTCAAAAATTCGGTTTTTAAATAACGAACGACTCAACATTTCAAAATATATATGTGATAAACATTAGAATATGTGTGAAGGAGTGTCCAAAGTGAAGTGAGAGACATTTATGACTTGGAGACTTAAGTATAAAGATCCTTTGATTCAGGATGAGTCAAATACTTATAGTTTATTTACATGGGTGAATAAAGTTATGAGAAAAAATTGATGTCTATAGTGAGAGGTTGAAACATGCTGATATTAATGGAATTTTTTTTTGAATTGTACTAGGTATGTTTAATTATAAATTCATTTGTTTGAAAGAAAAGGAAATAAGTTATAATCATATTTTTGATTTTCATATTAATTTAATATATTATGAAATGAGTAATGATAGTGTTATCAAGAATAAGGGGAAATATATTAAAAAAATTAAATCCCTAATGAAAGAGAAGTTTAAGATTATAGTCTATATTGAAGAAAAATCATCTTTTTCATATTAATATTTTTATTTGGATGAAACATTTTATGAATTTATGTCTCTTATTTCATGAAACATGAGATGAGGTAAAGGAATTAAAATGGAATTCATCCCTTAAAATGTTTCAGGTGTTTATTTATTGAGAACTATGCTAAAAATTATCGGAAATCCAAAACCAATAAATATTATGAACAAGAATATATTATTTAAATAATTATCACATAAAAGAAACACAATAAGAAAATTAATTCATATAATGATAAGGGTAACATGTTGAATAAATTTAATATGAGAAACTAATTTTCAAAATAATTTATATACACTGAGAATAAAATGAAACATAAGTTTTCATCCAGTGGTGATCAAATTGAAAAACTCTCATTGTTAAAGTGAATGGTGAAATTAATACAAGTGATTAAAGTAGTTCTTTATATGAACGATAAAACTATACTGATTTGGAATTCATGATGAAGATGGAATTAAAAGGATGCCTCTGAATTATTTCTATACCAGATAAGGAGATCAAAAAAATTAATATAGATGATAAATCCATTGACATAACCGAAAATATATGTTCAAAATAAAAGTAAAAAAGTTATTTAATAAGTTCAAGAGTTTGATAAGTTTCTTAATTATTATATGATATTTAAAATCATCTTAAAAAATATTAAAGGATGAATAAAATGAGTTCGATAATATACAACACAACTTGATCAAAACGAAAGATGATTTAAATAAGTGCATATACAATGTTCAAAATTCTATTTCTGATGTTGTATAATGATCTATTAAGTGTAAAAATACAAAATAAAAAATTGAATTTATTTCATAATTATAGTAATAATATTGAAATGTTTGTTGAAAAATAAATTAAGAACAGTAAATTCATAAAGAATAGGGTTGTGGATAAATAAATTTGATGTTACAAAATCTATAAATTCCAGGATCACAAAAATTAGTAAAAATATAGAACAATAAGAGTTTATAAGAGGTATTTAAAGAAGATTAATGTGAATAAAAAAGATTTTTGAGTTCACCAAAAAAAAAATTCACGAAAAGGGGTTAAAATTAGTGACAATAATAAAGCTGAAAAACAATCTACAAATTCTATACAAAATGATACTTTCAAGGGTTAATATTCGTTATATTGTAATTTTTTGAATTTTTTAGGATTTGGGAATACATAAAAAATAATTTTGGTCTGTTTTTTGAAATCATAATTTGACTAAAATGTTTTATATGGAAGGATTGAGGGAGATTCAATTCTATCAAAATAAGGAAGTTTAGAAACTTTTTAAAAACTCTATAAATAAATCAAAGAACATGTTTGATTTATTTAATCAAGATTGTGGAAGGTTTTATAGACATGTTAATCATACTAATGATTTACTTTCCATTATAATATTTCAATAAAATATGAGTTTCAGTGCTCAAAATGGAGGCATTGTCAAGACGGTGGGGTGTAGAGATAATTTTGAGAGAAGTTGGTGAATGAAGACATATTAGATATGATTCTTTATATTATATTTAAATTTAAATATATAAATCACATTAAAATTTATTTTTATTATGAGGTGATCATTTTTAGTGTCTTTAATTCAGATGATGATTAACTAGGTTCAAAATGATAATATATCACTATAATTGTTTGTGATACTAGCTGATTGAAGGGAGTAGTAGAAGGAGTTAGATATTAAAAACAAATATGAACTGTAGAAGTTGTCAAAGTAATAATTAATGATCCAAAAAGTGTATACCACACCAAATAAATGTATTGTAAATGATCATTAACCCATAGAATAATTTCCATGCCTTGGATATGCCTATTTAGGGAGTTGGATGAAAATTTGTCTGCAGGACCCCACGAAACTAAGTCAGTGACCACTCTGATGGGGGTGCTCAATCAGTGGTCTCCAAGCCATAGAGAAGGTATACAATATAGTGAATGGAAATCTATAATTCATGAATTTCTACTGAATTTTGGACCTCTATGTTTTATTTTATATTTTATGTAATAGTCATTAAAAATTTTATAGGACCATGTCGTATTGATATCATATGCCACAAATCTGGATGGATTAGTTATTTAAGGCTCTTGAAAATTTGAAACCTCCACACCATATAAACTATATCACATCTAAATATACATGAGTAGTTGAAAAAATAAATGGTTTGAGATTCTACAATACACTATAATGAAGTAGTTTGTGCATTAGAATTAAATTTCTAAGTAGTTTTTATGGGTAGTCTCAATTTAATTCATATTTGAATTTTGGTGGTTATTTATTCAATTTATAACTACTAGTTTGAATTTATTGGCCAATATTAATATTTTTGATTTTCCGTTTGTTTTAATTGAATCAGTGTTTTTGAATTTCTTATTCAATTTTGAATATTAATTAGGTATTGAAGAAATGTGTTATTCTGCAGATTGTATATCTGTAAATATTGAGGATAATATAGAGTATAAAAGATAGAGATGAATAAATTAAATTTAGATATGTTAAATACAGTAAATATTATATAATTATATAAGGTAGAAGATATAATTAAGAAGAAGATTATCAAACATGTTTTTTGCATGGGTTATGCATAAAATGTGACGAATCACCATATTCCTATACATGTCTGGAGAGTAATTTCTTCTTATTTAATGTAGTGTAAATAGAGGTGAAGTTGAAGAATTAATTACACATAGCTAATTGTAGATTGACTATTTTTTGGAATCTCGTAATGTTTCTTCCAAATTTTTATCATTGTAAATTGTGGGATTCACTTGATTATAGGATCCACTAAATCATAATCTGCATACACAATAACACTTGTCTCAAGTTTTTACCATTATTATTATTCTCACATGATGATTATAGTGGGTAGAGTGATCCTAAAATAATTTATATCACACCATGTACTGGCCTTCTCACATAGAGAGGTAATCCTTTTAAATTTTCTATGCTCCCTTATATTGGTCTATTTTTTAGTGTGTTTCAGTAATCATCACTACATCCTACATTTTTGTGAATGTTATTTCAAAATAAATGTTAAAATCATATTAATCACTAATTAAACCCCTCTCTCAATGATCTTAATTTTTTATATGTGGTTCTAAAGGTCATTTTTTATCCTTGAAAGTTATAATTAAGTATGGAATAAGACTATAGAAAAATGTGGGATAGGGGAGAAAATTTATTATATGTAGTGACTAAAGAAATACATAGAAAACATAAAATTGTTTTTTTTGGATGGTATAAAATCTACATTAGGATGAAATAGAGAATCACATGCTATAAACTAAAGGAAATTGATTTTTATGTATCTCTTGAATTCATATGTTGACATGAGAAATTAATAGTTTTTTTCATTTTATTTCTAGTTTTTTTGGAAAAAAATATTATGTGATGTGTCTATAACGACCTCATGTGGTGTGGACAAATATACTATAATTATCAGAAGTGGTGTCATAGAGTGCCATAGATTCCATAGATTCAAGCTCATATGTTTGTATATTAGGTCATGTTGAGCTATGATAACTAGTGTGGTTCTTAAGTGTTTTTTGATTTTTAATATATCAAAAATAATTATAGTGATGATATAATTAATCCAATAGTGGTAAGAACCCAATCAATTTCTCAATGGTATAATCCTTATTTTAATTAAATTAATGTAAACTTTGGGTGGTATGAGAATCAAACCTAAGTGTTAGTTGCTATGTTTTTTCTTTATATAATTAAATGAATGAGGGTAAGAAATATCTATTGAGTGATAGACAAAATATTATAAATTTGGTACATACTATTATGGTGGAGTTTTAGTGTTAGGTATTTAATTGTGTCTATAATGTGATTAACGGTCCATGTATGACTACTGATTTTTTAAATAATAGTACTCTAAAGGGATTATGATAAAAGGATTATAGATTTATTTTTTTATATAATAGACTTTGTATGAGGTAATAAAATTAAATTTTGTTGTAAATAATCTGGAAATTCCAGAGTTCCGATCAGAGTTGGTAGTGATCTTATGGTGAATGAATAATTTCTCCGTTAATACTTGGCATTAGAGGTGAAATATTTATATATATTCCATCTTGATGGAAATAATTTTATTTATTTAGGTGAATATGGTTTCAAACATTTTTCATAGGCCAATTTATATTTTATAGGATATTAGTGCAATATAGCATTGACTAGTGGTTTTAAAGATGAACAGTTGCATGTAAGGAATCCAAGAAAGTCACTTTGTGAAAATTGATTCATCCTCTAACTAATATATCATAACATCAAGGTTATGTCATGAATAGGACACAAATATGAGAAGTATGAACAAGATCTCATGGTAAATTTTTTAAATTTATTTTTCTAAGATATCATCTCATATATAAGAAGTTATATGGTATGTTTTTTATAACACCCCACATTGTTAGGTGTTGATCAATTCAGGAGTAAATAAAATTTAAGTGTGTTAAAATATGTTAAAATTTGAATTTATGGGATTTTCATTAAGATGTATAATGTTTTATCCATTATTGAAAAATTTTATTTGATTTTTTGGAGATGTAAGTATGGGTAAAAAATTATAATAAGTCATATTTTATGTATTTTGTAAAATATAGGGCTTTGTAAGCTAATGTAGAACCAAAATTTAACCCCTTGGATGTTGAATAGAATTATCATAAGAAAAAAGTTTATTTACTCTATTTCGTCCTCCATTGTGAATATTGTGTAATCCACCCCCCCCCCCCTCCCCGCATTGTTGTGGGAGAATTTTTGAATTTTCACTCTAGTTCATCATTATGTTTTTCTCCTTCTTCATTATTAGTTTGATAAATTAAGTAGGCATCTGCCACTCATTATATATCTATCTATAATTTTCTCTTTAAATCATGATATATCTTCAACCTTTTCATCTAGAATTTCATTGTGTAAACATTTATAAATATAATAATATATTATTAATGATAAGGTAGTAATTCCTTTAATCTCATGTTTCTATTGTATTTTAGTGGTAGATCTTACTAAATATCCAAAATTTATTTCTTGTAGAGTTTAAAATTTTTTCAAAATGAGGATGAAATATACATTTTTGGTTCCCTAATATGAGATGGTTGACCACAAATTATGGGTTAATTGGGGGTTGAAGTCCTATTCCAAAAAAATCATGTTTCCCTTCTTCTATACATAATTATCATGATGAATGTTAGTGCATGGATATCATTTGGTAGAATAATGTTAATGATAATGATTATCATCATGACAAGAGAGGTAGTGAGAGTAATAAATTAAAGAACATGAAACTAGATATTACTTGGTTTACAAATTCTTGTTATAAACAATAATTTCTACTGGAATTTGAGATCTCTATTTACATTCCCCATGATCAAACATGCCAATAGATGTTTTGTGAACTTTTCTTCCCTCAAGAATGACATTATTTGGTCAACCCATATATTCCTTTTATTCATCAAGTATTAACTTTCTAAATCATAAATCACATCATCATAGAAATATATTATTATTTTTTATTTTTCATATCTCTATATTTTCATTAGATATTATAGTCTATCCATGACTCTTGGTTTACCACATCTTAGTCCATGTAGAAAGTTCAATTTACTCCAAGTAAATGTTATATAGAAAGATACTGGGTTATCTTAATTTTATCCCTTTTAAATCATTAAATGAATATTCATTTAAACTCAAGATATTAAATAATTTATCTAACCATGGAATATTGGGAGTCTAACTATGACATGTTGGATCTGGTTATATCTATAAATGAAATATACATTCTAGTTCCTTCTTATCTTCCCATTCTATAGTATAAATTTCCTAAATCAATTGTATCATTAATTAAAACCATGTAATAGTGGTTCTAACCATGCTATTTCATTCATATATGTATCATGAAATGGTTTCCCTCAATAATGTTTTTCTTCTTGGAATGGTGCACATGGGTTTTAATTTTCACCAGATGTTTGTCCATACATATTAACTTTAACATTGTCTTGGTGGACCTTGGCCCTTCCTTCAGGCATCCCAAAACCATAACATTAATTATTATGTTATTTTTTGACAACCATTATTGAATAATTTATCATGAGAATATCCATTTTATGTTTCATCATTTTGAATAATTTTTTATTTTTATTTTTTAATCACCTATGATGATAACCATGATGGCTTCACCTATGAATCATTGTCATTGAACTCCATCTTTACCTTTTACTTTTAATACTGTGACTCTCTTTGATCTCTTATCAATGTTTTCTTAAATGAGAATGTAATTTTGTGGTATGACTTTGTTCACTTTATTTATAGACATTCATAATACCATGATTTTTAGTAAAGACATTAGAAACATATTACAAGTCATTTTAATTCTTTATTTAGACAACATTGTGTTATACCAATAACCATTCCATGGTTAAGTTCCATATTTGATTCCTTCAACCATTTCACACAATTTTGAGTCTTCACTCTTCCATCCTTGATCGATAACATCCATAATTTCCACTCATCTTTATCATGTTGCTACTGGGTAACACCAACTTCCATCATTCACATAAGGTATAATTTATTAAATTTTATATTCAATATTTGAGTGAAAATTTTGTGATGTAACAACTATCATTCTAATCAAAAGGATATCTTCTAAAAAGAACAATTAAGAAAAAACTACAAAATAGAAATATATGAAATAAGATTTTATTCATGAACTCCTTAATTTATGTTAAATCAAAATTCAACTAAATAAAAAGGTTAATTCCACCACACAATTTTTTTGATAGTGTTTTCCATAGATGTCCACACCTTGGTCAACATGCAATCTTTTTTCTAATGGAAACTTATTAGTTCATCACTAGGAGTCAAACCATCCATATTTACCTTCAATTTACATTTCCTTATAAACCATATATGATCAAATTACACATATGAAAACTTATATAATCTTATTTAATCTAAATACATAACATTAAATATTTTTTCCTAGTCATCCAATAAGTGATGATATACTTTTAAATGAAAACATTTTCAATGAACATAACTACATATCCTCTTCATAATAATCACTAAAGATACATATTTCATAATATATCCTACACATCATGTAATGAACATTTCAATATTATTTATCACTAAATAATCCCCATAAGTATCAAAGTTATCACGCTTGAATATTCTTGAACTTATGTGGTAAATAAATAATGGTATCAAACTCCCTTAAGCATTTAAAAATATATAATATATTCCAAATCAACAATGATTAAAAAATGGAAATTCTTTATCATTTAAAATGCTTTGATATTGTCATAAAATCCAATACTAAGTAAAAAAACTTCAAAAAAATTTATCTTCATGTAATGCATCGGTACATCAACCAAAATATTGGATGAATTAACATGTATGTGAAAAAGATATGTGGTGCCTCGTATATAAAATTATTTGATATTTTTTATGTTCTACATTATATATTCATGAGTAGTTAGTATAAGGATACCTAAATGGTGATCTAAGGAATTTGAAATTATGTCAGAGAATTGGTTTAAATTATAATAATTAGAATGGATGTTCTTCATATGAATGTTAAAATTTGGGGTCACTCAGTGACCATGTTACTTAGTGATTTGTGGTGTAGTTGATATATAAGGATCTTAAATGGGTGTAAATTTATAAGATAATTATGATAGTCTTAGTGTGGACCCTTTTGGATATATTAGAGTGTATTATATGTGTAAACCATGGTATTCATAGTGTATTAAAAGGTTTTCAATAAGGATAGTCATAAATGAAAATGAAAATTGTGGTCTCTGGACCTCGGGATTTACCAATTTTGGTGCATTTTGATCATACACATATATTAATTAAGGGTGAAATCCTGAGACCTAGTGTATCATGAAGAAGTAGTCAACATTGTCTATAATTTTATGTTGACTAAAAAATAAATGATTCTCCAAGGTTGTTTCAAGTGCGGGTGAATAAAGATATGACTAAGGTCACAAACCACCAAAGAAGTGGCTACGTGTTAAATATGGGAATGATAATAAGTGGCTATGTGAGATATCATGGACATCTAGTAAAGTGTTTTAGACTCATGGATGGCCAATAAATTATTTAGTTTTATTTTACCTGTGTGTCATTTTTTCTGGGTGACATGCAGTAGAAAATGGTATTAGGTCCATCTGAGAGATGTTCACTAGGCATAGTAGGTTCTTCCTAGATGTATCAAGATTTAGGAATTGTGTAATTTATTACATTAAACACTAGATATAAAAGTTGTTAGATGTGGGATAAGATTGATATATGACATTCATGGATTATTATGGTCAATATCAAAGGACTTGGACTTTGTGTTGTGTGTTTCCAAACTATTATTAACCATTTATCATCATTGTGTAATTATAGATTTTTTATATATTATGATTATCCTAGAGGGTTCATCTAAGAATCCAGGGGTGGAACATATTCCATGGGATCCCTTAGCGTGGATTATTCTAAAGAATTACTAAAATGTTGGTGATCCAACATGTGTGTTGTGATACCCTAGTATGGGTACTATTATTAATTATTTAGATTTTGGGGATGTGGTTGTATATTGAGTCACCCAAAATTATGGATTATATTTGATAATTTTCCAAATGTTATATGATTGGTGTTAAATATTTATATATTATATTTTATATGGATTCAAAAAAAATACATTTTGATATATCTTAGGGGATAATTGATGGAGTCCTATTGAGTTTTTTAATCAGGTCTTGTACATACACCTTCACGGATATGAAAATTACATATTTTTTTATGGAAGTTAAGGAAATGAACCTATTACCAGTGATTAAGTTAGATCCTCTTGATAGAAATGTGAATTATATAGTGAGGCAACACCATGAACTTCATTGATATAGTCTCCATATATTTTTTATTCTTTATATATATATCATGTATATGATCATCTAATCGAGTGATCCAGAAAGAAATATAACCAAAATTCAAATGATATAGTATAGTTTCATATGGTGTGTTATAGAATATGGAATATATTTTGAAAAGGGAATATTTTACACCTTTAGGGTATATTATATTTTATGATACAAAAATATCATATAGGTTTCCTGAGAAAGTCATATTATTTTACAGGGTCAGTAATAGGACCATGAATCATAAGATATGATTCATTTTTATTTTTTATGAATCATAAAAGGTAAATGAGAATTAATGAATTAACACGTGAATCCCAGACATATTTTCTATTATTGAATAGTTATTTCAGATTATGAAACGGATAGGATAGTGAATTGTTTAGGGTAACCTGAGGCGTAATTGTATGAAATACTCAAACACTTATGAATCTTATGAGAAATTTATGGGATTTGGGAGTTTCTATATGGGATATTTAAATTATGATAGGATATGAGCCTAATAAATTTGAGTGGAATCCACCTATAAACCTATAGACAATACTCTCACCCTCTCAATTCTCCTTTAACTCATCCACTTTTCCCCCAATGAGATAAAAAAATATCATGGTGTTTTGACAGATCCTACTTAATATTTTTGGTTGATTTATTGAAACCTGTGCGTACATATCAAAGGGAATATCCATTGAGTTTTTCTTTGGGGATCTTCTTCGAGAACTAAATAAAGGTAGTAGAAACCAAATAATAGGATTTAGGGTACACATTTTTCATTCTTTTTATAAAATTTTAGTTTAAAAGGGTTAGTGATAATAGGTTATAGGGTTTCAAAATAGTTTTTATAATTTCACTAATTGATAATAATTTCATAAAAACCATTTTGTGGTATCAAATCCATACATTTCATTTTGATTCATGAAATCATAATTAAAATAAATGTTTTTGAAATTATAATTCATGACATACCCTCTATTATAGAACATGATTGATAAAACTTTTCATCTCAATTAATTCATGAATTATAATGTAGGATATCATATCTAGTGAATCAATACAAATCGCTATGTTTTTTATAAGTAATTGTGTAAGACATTGGGCTATCATATTTAATAATATAGTTGTGCCATGAATTTAGAATAGTGCATCATATATCTTTAGAGATATTTATTCTAACCAAAAAATATGAATTATTTATAATATTTTTTCCACTAAGATGTATGGTTTTAATGATACAACCATGCATACCTAATTTTTTCATTTTCCAAAAAAAAATTAAAAACCTTAAACATTCCCCTTATCATAAAGAGAAATTAAGATATAAATCATAAATTGTGAATGATAATTCCTAACGGTTTTAAGAACTATAGATTGTCTATCATACTATATTATTCTATCTATATCATTAAAAATTATTTTTATAGAAAAATACTTTCCTAAAAATAAATTATGAATTTATTTATATAAAATATTAATATATTAATTAAGTATAAAGTGTTTAAAATTTATTAATTGGATTTCTATGAAACATATAATAATAATTATTCCATAATATTAGGTTTCTATTATTAGAATACATCTTAAATTATGGGGAATGACATATTATTTAGATATAAAAATTTATATGAAAATTATAAGTGTAATTTATAAAGTGTTTGTAAATTAAAAAAAATAAAGAAAAATTTGAAGTGTTTACAATTAATATTTATTAATTGATCATAATGATAAATTTTAATCTATCAAATTAAAGGTAAATTATTTTTAAATAATTTAAACAATTTCAAAATGAGATTTGATATTTTATTCAATTAAATGTTCAAATAATATTGATATTTGCCTCATAGATTACATAAAATGTTTAAATGATATAAATAGAAATTTAAAATGTTAATTTTTCACCAAATATTAAATATTTAAATCAAATTCTATATAATTAATGATATTAAGGATTTCATATTTGGAATAAATATAAAATTTTTTATTTATTAATTAATAACTTGTATATAATGAAATTATAAATTATATAATTGTTTATAACTATTAATTTGTGTAATGTTCATAAATTTTTATTTTATTTTTAAATTCTTGAATTTTTCACATATATTTAATTCATTGATATAACTGTTATATTATGAGTTTTTATATATGATTTAGTTTAAATTTTAAAATGATTCTACTAATTTTCATGCATAAACATTAGGAGATATTTGAAAAGTATGATAATGGTTTTAGTTTTATTATTCCTTAATATCATGTTTTGAGTAATTACCTCAAATTTTGTAGTTTGGTTTTATTTATACAAATTAGGTGTTATAATTATAATAGAACTAATATTTATCTTAAGAAAAGTATCTCTTGGAATAGGGACTTTGGGTCAGAATTCCATCAGGCCTAGAGGCTTAAATATTCTTCTAGATGAGTGGGGGTTGACTATATGTGGATCCAGGATTACGCATGAAGGGATTGTTTATTTAATATAATTATAAATAATTACATGAAATAGTTTCATATACCTTTTTAATATGATGCATTTGGATATTTTTTTTAATATAATTGAATTTTTAATTGCGTTAATTATATAAGTTGTGAGTCATAAAAAGAGTTTCAATTAAATCTCTTTTGAAAAAAAAAATAGTAAATGTAATATGATTTTAAAAAATCAATAATATCATGAATATATAAAATAAATTAAATGAAATAATATGGTTTTATTTAATCCCTTTCAAAATAATATGTGTTATATTCCTTCTAAAGTGTAACTTATCATGAAATCGATTGTCAAACCTAATAGGTCATTCAAAATCATGGGTCCCCTATATTATATTTTGTAAGGAAAACATGTAATCTATGACCCCAATAGGATTAGGTTCCCACTAAATGTATTTTCTTTAAGTTACACTTACCTGATAGAACCTAATAATATTGTGTTACAGAGTAATTTAACCTGTTTTATCCATATGATTTAGTACGCAAGGAGTTATCTGATCATCTATTTAATATTAATATACGATAAGATCAATATGATAGCATACCTAAATAACTATGTAATGTCATAAACACTAAAAAATATTCATTAAATAATGAAATATAGATCTTTCCATACTATTGGGTATCAAGAATATAAAATGGGTCACTTTTTTGGGTGATATCATTTATTAAGATTCCTTATTAAATGAAAGTAAAATTAGATACTCATCTAACATAAATATATATTATATAATGTGGAATCATCACCTTTGATAATGTCCTTAATATAAATAGTGGATGAAGAAAAACTAAATGGTAATAACATCATTGACTTGTTTAGAACCTAATACAAGATCATATGTAATAATAATAAATCTATTTGTTATAGGAAATCCTTTATATAAAACTAACTAGTGAGTCTACTCAAATAAGGGACACACTGAAAGTTTCATATCATATGATTGGGGAAATGAAACAAATGTTTCAAAAAGATCATGAGACTATGGATTCTTACACTATTATTGAGAACCTAAAAAGGGTAGATCAAAAACAAAAAATTCATAATATGTATGAAGTTTTAATGTCACCCTTTTGGTATAGAATTGTAAAATAAACATCACCATTAACATATATGATTAATATGATTCATAACTTCAATGAATTAGTGAGATTTCTTTTTCCTATTTGGCTTAATCAGGCCATGGAATTAATTTTATAATCCCTACCATAATGGTTTTGATAGTTTATTGTGAAACAAAACCTGATTGTTTTCATTAAATTGTAATATGATATGATCATTATGTTGTGGATAATAGATAAATACATGGGATTTCTTGGACCCTATTTTATCATGATAGTGAAGCAGGAAAGGGTAAATTTTTTGGTCGGAGATACAATAAAAGGTATCATGGAAATTGTAAAATATTCACCAAACCAATGGAAAAAGCGAATGGATAAGTTTTTAAAAGTGGAAAAATTATCCATAAGATGAATAACTATCCAAAATAATTTAGTGGTTATAAGGAACCACATGGATTGTCCACCTAATTTATTAGTTTTATAAAAAAAATTATTTTTTATTAATGGTATATAATACAAATTATAAGTTTTAATAGTTCTATAAATATAATGGAATATGAAGGTGATGAAAGAGTTGATGATGAGGGCTTGATGTTTTCTTTCATGTAATGAAGCTTGGTGTTTCTATATTAAAGTCATGAATGATAAATGAAATTAAATATTGGATGAATTTCAAATAAATAATATATATTTTGAGTCAAATTTTTCTCTCTACTAAGAGTATATTTTAAAAAATGTTTATTTTAAAAATTAAAGGAATGTTTTGATACAAATGATTTATGATTCATCCAAATCTATAACATATTTGAAATTTATACATTGATAAAATAGTTTTATACATGATAAAGTGTTTACCCAAGAATGTGATGGAATATTTTTTGGAACCAAGGTTGTTCGTTGACAATAATGGTTTATGGTTTTTTTTTATTTTCAATATAAACATGGATGACTATGGAGTTAAAAAAGAATGGGGTCCAACGTTTGATACTAAAAGAAGTATTGAAGGTGAGCATTTTCCCAGTGTTTTACAACTTTTTGGGACTCAAAATTGTGAGTTTGGTGATGGTACACTCTGAAGGCATGCGTTACGCGGAACGATACATGGTGAAGGCATGTGGTACTCAAAATACTACCAAAAATGGTGTTTAGGATGGTACGCATTGAATAAAGAATGGTTCACAGAATGGGTCACAGTACCGAAAAATGGTTCGGAACGGAATGAGTTGCAATGTGCTAAGTAGCCTGTCACTATTGGAAGAGATTCAATACGTAGACTTACCAACACACGGTACATGGTGAATGTTCTCAGATCACCAATGGAGCATTATGCGGTGGAGGATAATAGTACACAGATGGAGTTCATTTTTTCCCACATTGAAAATTTGGTTAAATCAGATTACTAAAATTTGCAGAGTATTGTGCCTATTTAAGGTATATTAATCCCCTTTATTAGTTGATGAGATTATAGATTAAAATTTTGGGAAGAAACCTAGTGAAGTCCGAAGTGTTTTGCGGAGGAGAAGATAGTACGCTGAGAGAATCATTCGTATAAGGAAAATAGTTTTTGGAAGAGAATATGGTTCACACAGGAAGCTCTCAAAGTATGCAGTGGAGCAAGGCAGTATGTAGAACAGGATTGTACACATAGGGGTGGAGAAGTACATGGAGTATGGAAGTACATGGAGTAGGACAGTTCACAAAGGAGTTGGAAGGTACGCAGAAACAGCTGGACAGTACGTGGAAATATCTATACATTATAAAGAAATAGCAGTTGTACGGGAAAATAGCAGTAGTATGAAAAACATCCAAGAAAGCCAGAAAATTGACCAAATCATTATGAAAAATTAATTTCCATAACATATCAATATGTGTGAAAATATATTACATCTTTAAGAGAATATGGTACTTCAACAGAGTGTCCATTTATAGTTGATAATGCACGAATTAATGTCAAACCATTGATGAGACCTTCAAGTCGATAAACTTTGTGAATATTATTCCAATACATTGAGTAAGGGGGAGTCAGTGGAAGTGTGCCAAGGGACACAGTGTGATATCAATAAAACCTTGTAAAGGTAGTGAACTTGGAAGAGATTGAGTTTTATAAACTCATGCAATCCAAAACATGTGAAGATTTTTGGTTTTTGGTACAACCAACACACTGTCAGCATATGCTCCATGGATGTATCCCTTAGTGGTGAACCAAGTAAATTTTTTGTTTCTTTGCTTTACGTGTGATTGTTTATTTCTATAAATTACTCTTTAGATAGTTTTATTAGGTTCTTACCAATGTGGGAACACAGTCTAGTAAGAAAAAACAAAAGTTGACATCCTGAATCACCCCTATCCTATTAGGGTGTTCTGGGGTCCTTCAAGATGTACCAGAGTGTAAAGGTTGTCGGTGTTAAATATTTCATGTTTTTAATACATGGAGAATACAGTTAATATCAACAGAGTTCCTTTGTTTGATTAATGTAACATTATGATATGGAAGAACATGATGGGACTCATCTAAAATATCTTGGAATTGATGAATTTTTTTCCACTACACAAGGAATAAAAGTCACTGATCGAACCGGTCTATCCCAGGCAGATACAAAAAGAAAAATGATGTATGTAGATGCTAAAGCACATAATTCTCTAAATGAAGCTCTTTTTGATAAAATATATCTTAAGGTGATCAACACTATGTTAGTGAAGTCAATGTTGGAGAAACTAGAGAATATTTATGAAGGTGACAACAAAGTTAAGGAGGCGAAGCACTATGTTATACAAAACAGGTTTGATGATCTGAAGATTCACCCAAATGAAAATTCAGAGTCTTTCTTTAGTCGAATTAATGATTTTTTAAGATAAAATCGAGGGCATGGAGAAGAAATCAAAAATATTAACATTGTAAAGAAAATTTTTAGAAGGCATCCATCCATTTATAATGCAAAAGGTTTTATATCTAGAAGAAAGTGATCTTTCCAAACTTTATCTTGATAATCTGCAGAGCTGCCCAGTGGAATATGAGATGAGACTCAACCAAGAGGATGAAATGACCCATGTAAGAAATGAAATAGCACTCAATGACACAGAAAAACTATAAATTTTAGGACATTTTTTTGATGAATATGATGAGTAAAAATAAGTTATTTCTCTCATTTCCACGAAACTCAATAAGGGAGCTAGAAAATTTGAAGGAAAGCTACCCTCTGGTTTGTTTTTGTTGTGGAAGAGTTGGGCACATTGCCTCTCATTTCCCAAGAAAGTTCAATGATGATGAAAAAGAATATGAAGTCATTTAAATGACTTAGAAAATGTTTTTCAAAAAAAGAGACTTCAAATATAGAAATAAATTTCAACAAATGAGTCTTGTTTGTGAAGAAGAAGATGATGAAAAAAAATATTTGAGGAAGAGGAAGCAGAATTCAATTCTGGGAACCATGCTTCCATGATAGATACCATTGAAAAGTCAGAACCATTGACAAATAAATCAATAAATAATCAATTTACTATTAATGCTGATCCCAAGTTTAAAATTAAGGATTATTTTGGTAAGATTGTGAATAAATGTAAGAGATACAATAAGTGGAAAGCATTGGTGAAGGAATAATCAGAATATATTTATTAGCTATAAGCATAAATTGAACAACTAGAAGAATTGGTGAATGTACAATCATTAATCCTTGAAATCATTGATGATGTTATGGAACTAAAACAAATAATTGAAGAGTAAGAAAAGGTCATCTGTAATGGCCCGGACCTATCTTCTCCATCCCTTTGCAGAAATATGGTGTTTGAGGTGTTCTGGGAGGTCAAGGTGACTCATCCCCAACACTTTTCCAAATTTCCAGTTCTGTGAACAGTGTTTCCTGTTTTATGGACAGTGTCATGGTGAGTCAAAAATGGAGAGTCAGAAACGGGAAGTTAGAAATGGTGAGTAAGAGATGGTGAGTCTGAAATGGTGAGTTAGAAATGGGGAGTCAGAAACAGTGAGTCAGAAATGGTGAGCCATAAAAGGTGATTCATATAGTTGATTTAGAAATGGTGAGTCAGAAACATTGAGTCAGAAACGGTGAGTTAGAAATGGTGAGTCCAAAATAGGGAGTCAAAAACAATGAGTCGGAAACGGTGAGTCAGAAATGGGGACTCAGAAATGGGGAGTCAGAAACGGCGAGTCAGAAATGGGGAGACAGAAACAGTGAGTCCGAAATGGTGAGTTAGAAATGGTGAATCATAAATAGTGAGTGAGAAACGGTGAGATAGAAACGGTGAGTCAGAAATGTTGAGTCACAAACGGTGAGTCAGACACGGCGTCACAGCTCATGTACATTATTTCCAAAATTGCTTCATATTTTCCTTTTCCAAATTTCCAGATTTTTCCAGTTTCTCCAATTTCATGTTTTCATTGATGTAAAACACATTTATGGCCTTTTTTAAGTGTTTTAAGTCCGAATAATGTCCCATAACTCCTATATTAATTTTCCTAAGGCTTGGGAATCATTTACTTGGTCAAACTGTGTGGTTTAATGTGATCCGATTTTAATGGAAAATCCACTATATCTTAAACTATTGCTCTGTAAAATCTTCTAAAGGGACAAGATATCTTCCTCCCTTGTTCTTTCTCCTTTTTATCTAGTGGGAGACACTCAAACCTTTCCTTCCTTCCTATATAAATCATGATATTAAACGTTTCCCAGTGGATTGGTTTTCCTCGACATTCTTATTGCTGCAAGTGCACCCCCTATTTTGGTGCAACCAAGAAGTATCCATCAATCTTCGATATAAGGTATGATTTATCATTGTTCTTTTGGGTTCACCTTCTCCTATTTCTCCTTGCCATATTATGGCATGGGATCTCCATTCTTCTAATGGAGTTTCAAGGGATTTGGTTGGGGAGTTTGGCTCGCGACATCCTCAAGTGGATGCAGTTGTCATGGGAGGAGGAGATTGTGATCTGTTGTATGGATCATTCTCATATAGAGATCCTTAAAAACCATTTTAGGGTATTTGATCCGTCACTTCTCTTTTATTTTTAAATGAAACTATAGAGTTAGCATGTGTTAGCCACAAGATCACAATGGAATTGACATAATAAATTTTTGAACCGGATAAATAAATTGATATCAATCGTGTGGTATTGCCTCCGGTATTTTTTCTAGAGAGTGTGATATCTATGCTTGCTTTGTCTAGATAGTCGTTCTTGATGGAAATTGGTAAAGAACATAAACCGGAATTAAATGATAATTGTTTGACTATTGATAAAGAGGCATGTAAAAGAATCTGGTTCTTATTGTTGTATTTTTTTATGTTAGTAAAATTGGTGAAGTAAGCATGTTTAATTTATTTGTGATAGCTTACTATTTAGATTTACTAAATTTGGAACCTACGAATAATAAATCGATTAATTCAAGATGGATTAGAGAACTAATTGTTTGATAATTCCTTTAAGGGTTCTGAGTTACCCTCTTTCTTTTTCAATGGATAAGATTCCAACCAATATGATTGTTGTTTTCCTACTTCTTATTCTGGGATGTGAGCTCGGATGGCTGTTGTGATGTGTGCGGGCATGGACGCCACCTAGTTTTTGTAGCAGTTAATGCCTAGAGTGGCAAGATGCATCAGTTTAGGCATGTGGGTGTCAGGAAGGACATCAAGGATGATGAAATGGGTTAGATGTGAATGTATGGTTTTCCGGTGGTTCTTCTTGGTTTTTTATCTACTTTACTTCACCCACATCTCAATGTTTCTGGTCTTGGTTACCCTTCCTCCTAAAGGGGAGAATATGTGTGAGGTATTCAATGTGCTTTCCATGTTTATCTTCTTAAGGGAGGATGGGTCTACGCTCTTGCTATAGGAATAAAAGACTTGATGGGTAGTTCATCTACTCACCAAGTTGATCCCCTTGTGTTTAGAAGCATAGATGGTTTTTCTAGAATGCCTTGGAATATGGGAATGTAATGCTGTATATAAATAATTGAATAAATGATGTTAACCCATGGGTTTTGGAAAATGCTGGGGCGCAATGTTGAGGTTGTGATTTAAAGGAACAATGTGCTTTGGGTGTGATGCTAATGAAATTTAATTTGTAATTGTTATTAGTTAATTAACATTTAAAGAATTAATTAACATAAGTGAAACTGATAAAAAGGCAATGAAGTAATGTATTAATGTTCTTTAAATGGTTGTGTTCTTATAGGATACCTAGTCTTAGAAGTAGCATCCTGGAGTCCGAGAGATGTTAGCTACAGTTGAGTCTAAGACTAGGTTGTTCCCATAGTGTGGTTGTGATCTATATTATATTCTGTACTTTTTATGTTTCTATAAGATACTCTAACCTTTCATTAAGGGAAACTAACGCCTCAAGGATTCTGAGCCCTGGGGGTGTTTTCTCAAACATTCTGGTGGGAGGATGGATGGCTGACTACCCCCTTTGGCCCCACTCTTTTCTCTTGGTAGTTAATTGTGCTAGCAGACACATTGGTTAGTTTTCCCCATATATGTGTGTAGAGGGTTGTAATGGATTTTGGTTATTCACACACATATATTCTGGATATAGTTTTCTATGGACTACTATAGGTGTAACATTTATAGGTTGTGATGGCTTGAGGATCCTTACTCGGTTAATGGACTGTAATGGCTTGAGGTATAATACTCGATGTATGATGCATGTTATGCGAGCTGTGGTGGCTCCCAGAAACTACATGGTTACTTTTCTTACATGGAATTGGTGGTCTTGTTGCACGAGATGCATGTTTTGGTGCTTCACCCAGGTGTCTTGGGAAGCCTTATTGGATAGAGATGCTTAGGACATGTGATTTTGGGGAAAAGTGGAAAACTAGTGGGGAAGTAGTTGAGGGGTACCCTTGATATTCTTTATTATTTTATATACTCTTGTATACGTTACTTGGTGAGAGTAACCCTGGTGAGGCTGGGAACATAGTATAAATGTTTTGGTGATGAGTTAGTTTCACTTGTTGTTCAGTGTGCTTTAGGATTCTTTCATTACTTTTTCACGAGAGGCTTTGGGGAGGATCCTACTATGTATACTATTATACTCACCCTATGTAAATATAAACTGATTTTTAGGTCACTTGGAGCAGGTTAGAGATCAGGTTGGTTACTACTAGCTTGCGGTTGTAGGAGCTGTTTGGGCTTGTGGTTGCTACTGTTTTACTTTCTTTTGGGTACTTTCAGTTTTTCCCCTTTCAGTTGTAGTAGTTTTTCATGACATTTCATAGGTGTACGTGGGATTTCTTTTATCTTACTGGTTGATATGGATTTGGTTGGTGTCTATCTTATCTCTCTCTTCTGCATTTGTTCTTTTAGAGGGTAATGCCTCCCATTTGTGTGTTCTCTATACCCTCAGTGCTAGTCTCCAACCCGGGGCCTACTGGAGGTAGGACTTGAAGGTCATTATCTCCTTTCTCACATTTCTGGCTGAGAAGGGGTACACTTTGTGGGGAGGGGGTCGTGATAGAGTGGTATGAGAGGTCAGGTTGAGAGACAGGATGGAGTTTGGAGTAAGGCACAGGTGAGGTTTCAGGGGTTGGTAGGGAAATGGTGTCATTCATGTTTAGAAAGTGATGTAAACACTGAAGACCGGATGATAAATAAGTGTTTAGGGCCCCCTATGATCTGATGTATGGACCATTATGTTTACAATGGCTACAAAAAAAGTGATACTAGTTGCAGGGTAGAGGGCTAGGAAAGGATCATGCATCATTCTTCTTTGTGTCTCTGTTTTAATTGGTTGACATTGAGATAGGTTAACCTAAAATGAATAGAATAAAATACTTAAATAGTTAATTAATGATGAGTCTCCCATATTCTAGGTTTAATATCTCTAAATATTTGTTATTTTATAGGTATGTATCTAGGTAAACATCCTCATCAGGATCTCATAAAAGATGTCCTACAGGTTGTGCCATTAGATCGTCATCGGGTAGAGGTCAATGATGATGACACTAAGAGGAGAAAACTCTGAGAGTTTTAGTGCCAAAGTCTGCAGAATTACGAGGGATCCGTTTTAGATGCAGTCAGAGAAGACTGGTTGGAGGTGGTCGAGATAGAATTCAGTTTGATTCATGCTTGGAAGGATCAGTGGGTGTCCTTGGTTATGATGGCGTTGTGTGGAGTAGTGAGGCAGTGGTGGTTCTTGTTCCTCGAGGATCGCGAGGAGTCACTGTTCTCATGAGAATAGTTCTGAGACAAATTTAGAGTCAAGTTTCTTTCATCAACTACGAAGGCGTCCAATAACTAGGACCTTCATACCTCTCGATAAGGGAGCTCCAGTGTGCGATAGTTTTGAAATCTTTTTCATGAACCTTTTGCGATATGCTTTGAACCTGTTTCCAGATGAGGAGGCTAAGGCCAGCCATTTCGAGGAGGATTTTCATCTAGAGATCAATCGCTAGGTCACCCCATTTATGCTAAAGACATATCTTGAGGTGTTGGAAAGGGTAGAGGTCATTGAGAGGAATTTGGCCAGAACCAGATCATCACGAGAAGGGAGTCTTCATGAATCCTCATGAAGTAGACCTATGGTCTGGGGTTCCCAGTTTTCAAGGTAGAAGATTTTCCATTCTATAGGGGGTAGTTCCCAGCCCTAAGAATCTTGTTTCTATAGGGTAAGTATCTCTCAGGCCTATGCCAAGGGATTAGGATCTGTTGTTTCCTGTGGTGGTCAAGGTCATCATCAGCAAGAGTGACCAACCATTCAGAGCAGTCATCGTTCACTAGGTTTTCCGCTCCAAGATCCTCCGTTGAGGCAGTTCTAGCCGAGGAAGCAGTAGTAGGTTCCACCAGCTTTATATTAGTAGAGGTTAGATGGGACATGCAGTGGAAAGCCTCGTGATGCTTCTCATCCTCAGAGGGAAAATCACGACCATAGTGGTGGTCATCATTAGGGTCTGAGAGGTTGTAGAGGAGGTTGTGGTCAGCTTCATGCTTTAGAGTTGCTAACACCAGGCGATCCAGACATCGATGAAGGTACCCTTTGTGTGTTTTATACCTTGGTACATTCCTTATTTGATTTAGTAGTGACACACTCCTTCGTATCACCTACCCTTTTCCATGCTTTGGGACTTGAAATAGAGGCTTCCAGTACCCTTGGTGTTGACATCACCAGTTTGAGGCCGAGCTGACTTGATTGAAGTATGTAAAAACTGTGAGCTAGTGTTGGGGAAGCACCGCTCATGGGGATATTTACTATGTTTATGAATACAACCATATGATTTCATCCTCAACATGGATTGGTTGTATTCATGGCAGGTATTGTGGATTGCTTCAAGTGGCAGGTTGTGTTCTTCGATGCAGATGGAGAGATGGTGGTGTTCGTTGGCGAGTGAGACCCTCAAATGGGTCATAGGTGTGTTCTATACTTATCATCCATGATGGATGAGATGATGTTGACTTCTTCATAGGTTCACCAGTTGACATTTCCTAGGGTTGTAGAAGAGTATGTTGATGTATTTCCCGAAAAGTTTGTATCATTACCCCCTCAATAAGAGATTGAGTTTGGGATCCAGCTACAACCTGAAGCATCTCATATCTCTATGTCCCTATATAGGATGGGCCCATATGAGTTGTGAGAGTTACGTATACATCTTGATGGTCTGTTACAGTGCAGTTTTGTTCGATTGAGTGTGTCACCGGGGGGTGCACTAGTATTTTTTGTGAAGAAGGCAAACAACATCTTCTAGTTGTGTGTCGATTATCATCGCCTAAACAAAGTGACGGTAAAGAATCATTATCCTCTTCCATGGAATGATGATTTATTCAATCAACTAAATGGTGCAAGTTGGTTCTGAAAAAAAATTTGTGGTCAGGATATCATCAAATGTGTGTGAAGGATGAGGATATCCCGAAGACTGGTTTCTATTGTCGTTATGGGAATTATGATTTTGTCGTAATGTCATTCAGTGTGACAAATGTTTCAGTTGTGTTCATGGGATTAATGAACGTTGTGTTCCATTAGTTCCTAGACAAGCTTGAGGTGGTTTTCACCAACATCATCCTTGTGTACTCTATGTCTAAGTAGGATCATGCAGAGCATCTACATGCCATTTTGGGAGTTCTTCGTCAGCTTCGGCTTCTTTGGAAGTTGTCAAAGAGTGCATTTTGGGTTCGAGAAGTCTGTTTCATAGGGCATGTTGTGTCCCAGCAGGGGGTATCTGTGGATCCATTAAATATAGAAGAAGTTGTGTCTTGGGTATCCCCCATGATAGTGTCTGAGGTTCGAAGTTTCCTTGGTCTCGCAGGCTACTACAGGAGGTTCATTGCTGATTTATCTCGAGTTGTGAATCCTTTGATAGCTTTGACTATGAAGAATCAGGCGTTTATATGGACTGATCAATGTCAGGCAGCTTTCGAGTATCTAAAGAAGAAGTTTTTAAGTGATACAGTTAATTGTCTATTAGTAGAGGGAGTTTAGTTTGATGTTTCATACGATGCTTTATATCTGGGGTTAGGTTGTGTTCTGATGTAGTGAAGATCAGTTGTTTCTTATGGGTCTCGGTAGTTGTGTCCTCATGAACGTAACTATGCCACCCATGATCTTGAGTTGGCAGCTATGGTGTTTTCTATGAAGATGTAGAGACATTACCTCATTGGGGAGCACTTTGTGGTTTTCACGGATCACAAGATATTGAGGTATGTTTTCTCCTAGCATGACTTGAACTTATGATAGTGTCGATGGATGGAGTTCTTACAATAATTCAACTTGGAAATATTGTATACACCTAGAAAGGGGAATGTTGTAGCAGATGCGCTATGTCGAAAGTCACGTAGTGATGCTGTGTTTGAATCTAGTGATTCATGGAGAGTAATGGAAACAATTTCAGCATTACATCTTGATATGAGATAATTTGTGGGTAGAGGTTATCTTTTTTCGATGACGGTGCAATTATATCTGTTGCATTAGGTGGAAGAGTCCTAGTTAGGGGATCAAGAGGTGGAGTTCTGGAAAGACTGAGTTTTTTATGGTGAGGCCCCTGATGGTTGGACTAAGGATGAACAACACCAAGGGTTGTATCATGGAAAGATTTTTGTTCCTTTGTCGATGTGCAAGACGGTTCTCATAGAGTTCCATAGTTCACCTTTAGAATTGTATCCTGGTGTGAAAAACATGTATGGATCCTTGAGGAGTCAGTTTTGGTGGCCTAGGCTGAAGAGTGTGGTTGTAGAGTTTGTGTCTCAATGTTTAGTATGCCAGAAGGTCAAGGATGAGCACCGTGTCCCTGGTGGTTTGCTCTAACTGTTAGATGTTCCTTAGTGGAAGTGGGAGGAAATCTCAATGGACTTTGTTACTGGTTTACCTCGAGCTCTCGTAGGACATGATTTTATTTGGGTGGAAGTGGATCATTTAACAAAATCATCCCACTTTATATCGATCAAGGAGTCAAGCTCAGGGGATGTTTTGTCGAGGCAGTATCTGGAGGAGGTGGTGAGACTTCATGGAGTCCCAAGGACGATCATTTCTGATTGAGATCCTCGGTTTACTTCTAGGGTGTGGAGAGGTTTCCAGTATTCTTTCAGTTCTCAGTTTTTTCATAGCAATACTTCTCATCCACAAACAAATTTTCAAATATAGAGAACCATCAAGACTCTTGAATACATGTTACGCTCTTGAGTTCTTGATTTTGGAGGTTAATGCATGAGGCACTTACCCTTGGTGGAGTTTTCTTACAATAATATTTTTCACTCCACCATAGGTATGGTGCCATTTTAATACTTGTATGGTTGGCCTTGTCGTTATCCATTGTCCTGGACTGGGGTCAGAGAGTCAGTAATTCTCGGACCAGAACTAGTGAAGAATAAAACAGAGATGGTTCAGGTGATTCATGGGAGGATTAAGACAGCGCATGATCATCAGAAATCATATGTCGATCAAAGTAGGAGACCTCTGGAGTTTTATATTAGGAATCATGTGTTTTTGAAGCTGACTCCCCATATTGGGTAGTGATTATTTTGTCATGGGAGTAAGATTTCCCCCCGGTTTGTTCGTCTTTTTGAGGTTTTGGCTAGTGTTGGAGTTGTGGCGTATAAGATAGTGCTTCCCTTGTAGATTAGCTAGATACATGATGTTTTTCAAGATTCATAGCTCTGTCTTTATCTTCATGATGACGCTCACATCATTTATTAAGGATAGATCAATATTGATGATGATGAGACCTTCAAGGAGCGACCTATGGAGATCCAAGACCGCAAAGAGAAGGTGTTGTGCAGGCATTATTTTCCCTTGGTTCGTGTCTTCTGGAAACATGGTGGCATGGAGGAGAGTGCCTGGGATCATGAGTCACAGATACGTTCTTAGTACCAAACATTTTTTGATGTTTAAACTCTTTTTATATAATGGTGTCCCATTTTTGGTTACAGACCATTCATTTTTATAAGTGGAATTTATTTTTTTTTGCTTCTTATGGCTTGCCCTATTTTGAGAGGTATCTTGAGGAGTGGTTGTTAGGACACCATTTCAGATTCCTTTTCAGTTGGTTTTGGATTCTCGAGTATGAGAATGTTTTGAGAGGTTTCCGATGTAATGGCATGGACCTCTCTGGTCCATCCCTTTGCTGAAATATGGTGTTTGAGGTGTTCTGGGAGGTCAAGGTGACCCATCCCTAACACATTGACAAATTTCCAATTTTGTGAATACTGTTTCCAGTTTTATTAATAGTGTCACGGTGAGTCAGAAACTGTGAGTTAGAAATGGTGAGTCAGAAACTGTGAGTCAGAAAGGGTGAGTCATAAATGGTGAGTCAGAAATGGTGAGTCAAAAACGGTGAGTCAGAAACGGTGAGTCAGAAATAGTGAGTCAAAATTGATGAGACAGAAATGGTGAGTCGGAAATGGTGAGTCAGAAACGGTAAGTCAGAAATGGTGAGTCAGAAACAATGAGATAGAAACAGTGAGTCAGACACAGTGAGTCAGAAATGGGGAGTCAGAAATGGTGAGATTGAAACAGTGGGTCAGAAATGGTCAGTCAGAAATAGTGAGATAGAAATGGTGAAAAAAATGGTGAGTCAGAAACAGTGAGTTAGACACAGTGTCATACCTCATGAACAGTGTTTCCAGAACTGTTTCATATTTTCCTTTGCCAAATTTCCAGATTTTTCCCGTGTTTCCAATTTAACGTTTTCTTTGAATTAAAACACATTTAGGGCCTTGATTTAAGTTATTAAAGGCTGAATCAAATCCCATAACTCCTATATCAATTTTCTTATGATCTAGGATGCATTTACTTTGTCAAACCGTTTGGTTTAATGCGATCCGATTTTAATGGAAAATCCACTGTATCTTAAACCGCTGCTCCATTAAATCTTCTAATAGGATAAGATATCTTCCTCCCTTCTTCTTTCTTCTTGTTCTATGGTGTGAGATTCTATAACCGTTCCTTCCTTCCTGTAGAAATCGTGAGATTAAAATTTTCCCAGTGGATTGGTTTTCCTCGATGTTCTTCTTGCTACAAGTTCACCCCCAGTTTTGGTGCAACTAAGAAGTATCCATCAATCTTCGATACAATGTATGTTTTATCATTGTTCATTTGGGTTCACCTTCTCCTATTTATCCTTCTCATAATATGGCATGGGATAACCATGCTTTTAATGGAGTTTTTTGGGTTTCGGTTGGTGTGGTCGTGTTGAAACATCCTCGGGTAAATGTAGTTGTCACGGGAGGAGGTGATCATGATCCATTATGTGGATCATTCTCGTATAAAGATCTTTAAGAACCTTTTTAAGGTAGTGGATTTGTTTCTTCTCTTTTATTTTTACATGAAACTGTAGAGTTATCATGTTTTAGCCACTCGATCACAGTGGAATTGACATAATAAATATTTGAACGAGATAAATAAATTGATATCAATCGTATGGTATTACCTATTGTTTTTTTAGATAGTGTGTTATCTATTCTTTCTTTGTTTAGCTGTTCGTTCTTGAAGGAAATTGGTAAAGAATGAAAAATGGAATTAATTGATAATTGTTTGGCTAAAGATAAAGAGGCATGTAAATGAATCTGGTTCTTATTGTCGTATTTTTTCATATTAGTCAAATTGGTGTAGTAAGAATGTTTAATTTATTTGTGATAGCTTATTGTTTAGGATTCTTGAATATGGAACCTACAAATAATGAATCTGTTAAGTCAAGATAGATCAAAGAACTAATTGATTGTAAATTACTTGAAGGGTTTTGGGTTACCCTCCTTCTTTTTCAAGGGCCAAGAGCCCAACCAATATGATTTTTGTTTTCATGCTTCTTGTGTTGTGATGTGAGCCTGGATGGCTATTGTGATATGTGGGGGCATGGGGGCCTACTAGTTGTTGTAGAAGTTGATTCCTAGAGTGGCGAGATGCCTCGGTTTATGCATGTGGGTGTCAGTGAGTACACCAAGGATGATTAAATGGTTTGGATGTGAATGTTTGGTTTTCTGGTGATTCTTCTTGGTTATTTATCTTCTTTACTTTCCCCAATGCTCAAGGGAGCCGGTCTTGCTTACCCGTCTTCCATAAGGGTTGAATACGTGCGGGCTATGCCATATGATTTCGATTTTTAGAGTCTCAAGGGAGGATGGGTCTACGCTCTTGTTATAGGCCGCAAATACTCAACGAGTAGTTCATTTACTCACCGTGTTGAGCCCCTTGTGTTTAGAACCATAGGTTGTTTTTCTAGAATTCATGGGAATATGGGAAAGTAATGATGTAAATAAATAATGGAATAAATGATGTTAACCTGTGGGGTTTGGAGCTTTCTAGGGCGCAATGTTGAAGTTGTGATTTGAAGGAACAATGTGCTTTGGGTGTGATGCAAATGAAATTTAATGTGGAATTTTTATTGGTTAGTTAACATTTAAATAATTAATTAACGTAATTGAAACTGATAAAAAGGGAAAAAATTAATTTATTAAATATCTTTAAACAATTGTTTGCCTATAGGATACCTAGTCTTAGAAGTAGCATCCCGGAGTCCGAGAGACATTAGTTACAGTTGAGTCTAAGCCTATGTTATTCCCATAGTGTGGTTGTGAGCTATAGTATATTCTGTAATTTTTAGGTTTCTATACGCAAATCCACCCTGTCAGTAAGGGAAACTGATACCCCGGGGATTCTGAGCCCTATGAGCATTTTCCCCAACATTTCAGTGGGAGGATGGATAGCTGACTACCCCCTTTGGACCCACTCTCTTCTCTTGGTATTTACTTGTGATGGAAGGCACATTGGTTAGTTTTCCCCATATATATGTGTAGAGGGTTGTAATGTCTTGTGGTTATTCACACCCATATATTCAAGATATAGTTTTCTATGGAGTACTACAGGTGTAATGTGTATAGGTTATGATGGATTGAGGATCCATACTCGGTGTAAGGGCTGTAATGGCTTTAGGTATAATACTCAATGTATGATGCACATTATGAGAGCTATGGTGGCTCCCAGAAACTACCTTGTTACTTTTCTTACATGGACGTGGTGTTTTTTTTGCACGAGGTGAAAGTTGTGGTGCTTCGCCCAGGTGTCTGCAAGCAAGCCTTTTTAGAGATAGATGCATAGGAAGTGCGTCGTTGGGGAAAAGAGGAAATCCTTTGGGGAAGTAGTAGCAGGGTACCCTTGATATTATTTATTTTATTATATAATCTTGTATGCGTTACTTGTTGGGAGTAGCCATGGTGAGGCTGGGAACATAATTTACATGTTTATGTGACAAGTTAGTTTCACCTGTTGTTCATTGTGATTTAGCATGCTTTCTCTACATTTTCTTGAGAGTCTTCAGGGAGGATCCTACATAGTATACTGTTATACACACCCTATGTATATATAAACTTCTTTTCAGGTCAGTTGGAGGAGGTTGGAGATCATGCTAATTACTACTAGCTTGCAGTTGCCGGAGCTATTCGGGCATGTTATTGCTGATGTTTTACTTTCTTTTGGGTACCTGCAATTTTTTCCCTTTCAGTTGTAGTAGTTTTGCATGACATTTCATATGTGTACTTGGGATTTATTTTATCTTACTGGTTGAGTTGGATTTGTTTGGTGTCTATCTTATATCTCTCTTCTACATCTATCCTCTTATAGGGTAATGCCTCCCATTTGTGTGCTCGCTATACCCTCGGTGTTAGTCTACAACTTCGGGCCTACTAGAGGCAGGACTCAGGGGTCATTATCTCTCTTCCCACATTGATGGCCCAGCAGCGGTAGGCTTTGTGGGGAGGGGGTTGTGACATCTTTAATGAACTTACCTCATGACTGGAGGAGAAGTACTAGACCTTTGAGGGACTTGAAGAAGAAGTTGTTACTCTCAAAACTAAAATATAAAGTTAATCAATTTCAAAAAAAACGATACAAATAAAATATAATTTGGAAGGTTCTCAAATTTTGTGCTGCTAGAGAGAGAAATAATGGTACTAATAGAGTTGAAAATATCATGAGTGGTCATATACCCACATGGATGGGAAATAATGGAATTGGTTGTGATGCTGAAATGTCAAATTCTATAAATAATGTGACCTAGAATAAGGGAAATTTGAATGTTAATCATGTTGAAAAGCCACCAGAAGTGCAGAAAAATAAACCCTTAAATCAAACTAAAAGGATAATAGAATATTATCCTCTAGTTTCCAAAAATGATATGGATTCTAACTTTTTCCCTAAGTATGAATTCATGAAGATAAATATAAGTGAGAATACGTTTCCTTACATGAATTATAAGTTTCATGGATATCTAGGCCAGACCATGTCTTTCTACAAAGAGTCAAGGAGATAAATGAATGGATAAGAGTTAGGAGATCCAAAAAGGAAAAAATGTGCATATCATACATATTATAGAAGAAATTATCTATATAGATATTGTTTTATGTATTCTATCTTTCTATATAATTCAGTGCATTGCAGGGAGAGGTATGATAGGAGAAATTCTTTTAATACTCATAGATGAGTCAAAACTCATCAACAAGACAGTGTTTCTATTTAAAATAGGGTTTCTCCTCTAGAAAAAGAATTTAAATATAAACAACCCATGTACATGGAAGAGTGAATTGAAAGACCAACAGTGTCCTACACTTTATCCAATATCTCATGAAAAGAAAAGATGAAAATTGAATAATCAAATTTTCAAAACATGCCCTCAAATATAAAAATAACAACATCACTTAGATTCTTGATAGTGGATGTTCATCCGACAAGATGGGTAATGAAGACATATTAACGAATTTCAAGAAAATGGTCAATAGAATAGCGAGGTTTGATAATTATGGTGCATTGAAAATAAAAGGCAGCATAAGTACATATATATCTAATGGAGAGATAAAGGAAACTGAAGTCTTTTATTTAGATGGTTTGCGTTACAATATTCTCAGTGTGAGTCAACTATGTGACTCATTTATTGTTGCGACATTAAATCAGAATTGTTGTACAATAAGAGAAATGTTTGGGAATTCTCTGATGAAAGGTTGCAGAATACATGGAAACATTTATCAAGTTGACATTAAAGAGATCATTTTCTAACAAATATTTGAAGAGAAAAAATGATTAGGGCATCAGTGATTAGGGAATATCAAGTAGTAAGACATGGAAAATATATATGTGCTGAAGATAGTCATGGATATCAAAAATCTGAAGCGTGAATGAGAAAAAACATGTGATTCTTGCATGTGAGGGAAAATGGTATGCAATTCCTACTGTCCAATGAATAAAAGAGTATCAAATATCCATGACCTCATCCATATAGATGTATGTGGCCATATAAATGTTCCTCAACCTCATGTAGAAAGGTACTTTTTTTCTTTTCATATATGATTACAGTAGAATGGAGTGTGTGGTCCTTTTTCATAGGAAGCGACAAGTTCTTGATTTCATGAAAACCTATCATTCAATCACCGAGAATGATATTGGATGGAAGATCAATGTCATGTGGTCTAACAATGGATTGGAATACACATTCATTGAATTATAAAATAACCTAGAGAAGCATGGGATACAACATGAGGTGGTAGCTATGTGGACTCCACAATAAAATAGAGTTGTTGAGCATAGGAATTGACAGGTAAATTACATGGACAGAACTATACTGATTGTGAGTCATATTTCTCGACATTATTGGAAATAGGTAGTACAAGTTTCAGTGTATATTAAAAATTAGATAGTGCTATATATCAGTGAGATAAATAAACCATATGAATTGTGGCATGGAATGAATCCCTCCTCGAAATATTTTCATGTTTTTGGAATAAAATGTAATGTATGAAACAAAGAAGGAAATCAAGGGAAGTATGGAGACATTGCAGACTAAAGAATATTTCTTAGATACTCAATAAATAAAAAAACCTACAAGTGTTTCAATAAGCGCTTGGTAAAAATTATGGAAAGCAGTGATGTAAAGATCATTGAAGAGAAAACCACGAATTATTCATGGAATTCTTATTTTGATGTGATAGAATATGAGGAATAATGTGAACATAGAAAAAATGCTAATATAGAAGTAGAGGATGTTAGGAAAAACTCTCTAGAGTCACTTCATGATGTTGACTCTAAAGAAGATCAAGAAGAGAAAGAAATATATGGAGAGAATTCAGTCGAACCCCAAAAGAAAAATTGAAGAGCAGAGATGGATTAGTCCATCATTATCAGGGATCAGAATGCACCTACTCAGACCAGGAGAATTAGGAATAATGCACAATCTTCATTACTATCATTGATGGAACCATCCTCATTTGGAGATACTGGAAATGACGAGTCATTGGTGAAATTAATGAATGAAGAGTAAGATAATATTGAAAAAATTAGGCATGTGATCTTGTTAAAATACCTAAAGATCATAATATGATTGGTATGAAGTATTTTTTCAAGAAACAATTTGACGAACATGGAAATGTGATCATAAATAAGGTGTTCTTGGTCTATAAACGATATTCAAAAATCAAAGGAATTTATGTTGAGGAGACATTTACTCCCATATAAATACTAGAGTCAATAAGGATATATCTTTCCTTGTCAATAATAATTCGTTATATATTATATCAAATGGATGGAAATACAACATTCTTAGATGGATTATTGGAAGAAGAAGCCTACATTGAACAACTCGTAGAGTTTTTCCTTGGTAATAATGAATTGAAGGTTTTAAAATTAAAGAAATATCTTTATAGATTTAAATAGCCACCAAGGTTGTGGTACTCTCAGTTGGAATCTTATCTAAGAAATATTGAGTTTAAAATAGAAGTGGGTCACCATATCTATGGGAATAACTCTCAATAGGATCAATTCATGGTATTGGTATACATGGATGATATTATTTTTGGTGGAAGCAGACATGGATCAGTGGATGAATTTTTCAAACACATGAAATTAGAAATTGAAATTTTTGTGAATGGTGAACCAACATACTTTTTATGGTTGTAAGTACTTCAAAATAAGGATTACACATTAATTTTTAAGAAAAGTATGCAGGGGGTATACTAAAAAATTCAAGATACATGATTCCAAACCAATGTCGACTCCACTTGAAGTTGGATAAAATCATGGAAATCATGAGGAAGGGACTTTTGTGGATCCCACCATGTATAGAATAATAATTGGAAGCCTACTATACATGACTGAAACACAACTAGATATTGTCTTTGCAACTTTCCTTGTGGCCTGCTTTCAGAGTAATCTGAAGGAAGAACTTATAGCGGTAGTGAAATCAATCGTGATATACATTCAAGGTGCACATAATTATGGGATATACTTTGATGTAGTAATATATTGTGAACTATAAACTTTTTTGATGTTGAATAGGTTAGAGATGTAGTGGATAAAAATTCTACCATGGGTGGAGCATTCAGTATTGGGAAGAAATGTGTGGGCTAGATAAGCATGAAGTAGGAAACTATTTCACTTAATACTTGTTGAAGCTGAATATATATCTACTACCAAGTCATGCACTCAGTTACATCAGATGAAGCAGCAACTTATTGACATAGGTGATTATTTGTGACAACCAATGGTTATTTACTATGATAACAAGAGCGCAATTAATATTACATAGAATCTTGTTTATAATTCTCGTATGAAACACATTGAGATCATATATGACTTCATCAGTGAAAAATATGAACAAGGTGTCATTAAAATGGAACATATGGTAACTGATGAGAAAGTGGCTGAAATTATGACCATGCTACCATCAGCGGTTGTGTTTAAGAAACATCGGTTGAACCTCAGTGTTCAGCCACCTCACAGTCAATAAGGAGTTTACAAGATTCTCCTCTCCCCAATTTTTTACCGGTGTTAATCTATTTGTGGAAGTGTTTTAGGCTCATGGGGGAGATACAATCCATGGGTAATTTGTTTTGAGATCTATAATTTTTAAATACTATTCTTTGGGTTTATTTTCAGTGGGGTAGAATGGATAAATTCAATAGAGTGTGATATATTTTTTATGAATACAGGAAATACGGAAAATATAAAAAGAAAAAACATCAACTTTGGGGGAGAAAAGGAAAAACTGAAAACTCAATTCATGTCCTCTATCTTGTTTTCTACACTGAGCACTACTCACATAGACTTTGAGTGATGGATGAGTTGATTCTTGAAGGTCCATGTTTAGATCATGGCTGGCACATCAGTGAATTTATCATGATATTTCCTACAAACCCAAAGGGGAATATTTTTGGAATGTAGGTTTTCCATTGAAAATAATGGTGTTTGGTTTGGGTGTGTTTCCAATCTGCATATGGATGACTAGGGAGTTCACAAAGAATGGGTGAATATGTTTGATACTGAAAGCATTATGGAATGTGGAACAGTTTATTAGTGTATACCAACTTTTTGGGCCTCAAAATCAGCAGTTTGGTGTTGGTATGTGGTGATGGCAAGCGGTATGCATAACCATATGTGGTGACTACATGAGGTACACAGAATTCTTCCAAAAATGGTTCTCATAAAGATACACGGTGAAGGTGAAATAGTTTGTAGAATAGTTCAATGAACGGGTCATGGTACTGAAAATGGTTTTCCAAGGATGGAGTTGCAGCACACAGAATGGATAATAATTGGTGTAAGAGATTCAATATACGAACTGATAGACACACGATATGTGGTTAAGGTTTTTAGTTTCCCAAAGGAGCAGTATGTGGTCGAAGATTACAGTAAGGAGATGGAGTTTAGTTTGTCCCAAATTGAAAATTTGGGTAAATAGGATTACGGAAATTTTCAGAGTTCTGGGCCTATTTAAGGTGCAGTAATCCCCTTTGTTAGGTGATGATATTTAAGTTTAATATTTTGGGATTAAGTCGTGTGAATTCATATGAGGTTCGTGGAGGAGAATATGGTACAAAGATTGAATCATCTATGTGAGTAATATAGAACATAGAAGAGAGTGTGGTTCACATAGGAAGTTCTCGGAGTATACAGCAGAGCAAGGAAGTACACAGATCAAGAAGGTATATGGAGGATTGGATTAGCACGAGGAGTAGGGTAGTACATATAGAAGAACATGTCATGGTGGAGTTGGATGGCATAATGAAATAGCTGTACAGTAGACAGAAACAACAACGGTACACGGAAACAGCAGCAGTACGCGGAACACCCAAGTAAGCCTGAAAATTGACCAAATGAGTTTTTGAAATTAATTTCCATAACATATCAGTTTGTGGGAAAATAAATTACATGTGTGAGTGATTATAGGAATTAAACAGAGCATCCATTTACATTTGAGGATGCATGAATTATTGGTAAACCATTGAAGGTACCTTCATGTTGATAAACTGAGTGATGATTCTTCCAATGTGGTGAGAAAGGGGGAGTCAGCCGATGTGATCTAAGGGACGTAGTGAGCTATCACTAAAACTATTTAAAGTTAGTTCACCAGAAACCAAGTGACTATACTAAAATATTGTAATCCAAAACTTGTGATGATTAATGGTTTTTGGTACGACCGACACATTGTCAGCATATGCTCCTTAGGCATAGCCCTTAGTGGTGAACCTAGTAAAATTTATGTGTCTTAGCTTTCTGTGTGATTGTTTATTTTCTGCACAACCTCTTCAGACAGGTTTAATATGTTTCTAAAAACTCAAGGACATGATCTAGTAAGGAAAAGAAAAATTTGACACCCTGATTCATCCCTCCCCTCTCAGGGTGTTCTGGGGTCCCTCAATATTATTCCCCATTTAAAATTGGCATGTGGATTATTTTTAGTAAATTGTTAAAATACATAGAATTTAGTTTATTATATGTAAATGCTAATTTATTTTATAATTATTTTTACATAATGGAAAAATAATTTTCATAAAATTTAGGAGTTTTACTTTCATATCATAATACCCTGAGTAGAATATATATTTTAAGACTATTAAGAGTATTAAGTTAAAATTTTACAATTAAAATATTATTCTATTACAAATTAAAATTTATTTTCAATAAAAATATCCTAATATAGTTTAGGGTTTTATGGAAAAAAATATTTAATTAATTTAAATTTTTTATTATAATAATGATAATGTCATTTAATATCCTAAAATATTTTAGGATATATTGGAAAAGTTTCTTTGTAAATAGTTACATTAGTTGAAAAAATATTTCACAGAAAAATATTGAATTAAATTGTTTCCAGAATGATTATTATGAAAGTATAAAGTGTTTTATTTACACAACATATGTTATTAACATCATAAAATTAGATGTTATGGAGTTATGGAGCTTAAATATGTTCATGGAGTTAA
Organism: Viscum album; assembly: GCA_963277665.1. Classification (NCBI taxonomy): domain Eukaryota; kingdom Viridiplantae; phylum Streptophyta; class Magnoliopsida; order Santalales; family Viscaceae; genus Viscum; species Viscum album. The sequence goes on along the minus strand of OY728141.1, from coordinate 1,045,669,035 downwards.
ATATTTTGAATACGACAACAAAGTCTCTCCATTATTCTAGTTTTCTTACTTCATATATATAACATAGTAAAGTGTTTAATGGGAGGTTTTTATCTAATGGACACATAGTGATGTGATAGGAATTACATTGAGATGTAATGGATTTATAAAAACTCATAAAAATGAAGAAAACATAAATCCTTTCTAGTTTTACTTCAAATGTAATATATTAGATAGGTTATTATGTGTCATTTTGTTAAAATATTCTTAAAGAGTTAATGAATATATAATATGTATATTGTTATGAAAAATATAATGTCCACTTTATCATTCTTACATAATGTCTTGGTATATCTTAATATTAATATAAATGTCCTGAATTGTAATGATAATTAACCTCTTAACGTATTACATTGTGTTATAGAAAACTAATGTTCATCATGTTATATTATAGGTTGTGAGAAAATGTTAAGGTTAGAGTGATTATAATTCCTGTATCAGGGCATGTAATATGCTCATTAGGCACAAAATGATATTTCTATTCTTGTCTATGAATAAAGTATACCACATAGAGCACTATACATTATATATTAGTATACTATGGATGGAGGGATCATATTCATAGTCCGCAATAATAGAGATAACCATATATGTAGGATTGGAATGTTAATACTTTTATACAATTTATTAAAAATCCATAAGGATGATCTAATCATGGGGTCGTTGGGTATGTTGCACATTGTGTCATTGTATAGAGATCAATAAATCTATGATTTTTTCTATCATAAGATGAGTATAATATTTTTTATATTGATTAAGATAAATATAATAAATATACTTTTACACTTAGATGTAAAATATGATATGATTATTAACTTTTATGAGGGATATATTATGTCTTCATATACTAGATGAATGACATGTGATTTATTCATCAAATTTGATTGCCTATACTCATAGAGTTGGAAACATTTGAGGAGGCTACAAGTTGTTTTTATAGTCCAGGTTCCATGGTTTCTTAATATCTTAGATACATGGATAATATGAATATTCCTTCTTTTATATGATGTATCTGGTGGATATTTTTATAGAAATATTTAGGTAGGATGGGTATCCTATCAGATCAATAAATACCCTGATTGGTACTTCTTCATTATTAGATGATACTCTTTTTAGAAATTTATAGATTTACTTATTCATATTTTTTCCAATTATGTAATATTTTATGGGGTCGCAACTTTTTGTTGACCTAATGGAAATTGAGTTTGAATAAAATATATTCCCTAAAATCCAATTATTATTTTTATCCAAAATGAGTTTTAGATGGTGCATTCACGTGGTCTTTCATATGATGGGATATAATGTGATGTTAACGAATTCTTTTGAAAAAAATGGAAGATATTAAAATTTTAAATTTTATATGGTTTTATAAGTTATCATATATGATATGATATATGGTGAAATGGAACAAAAGACTTATAAGGCTTAGTGTAAGTTATAGATTCAAACAAATATTCTATAAATATTTATAATATCAAATATTATGATATGGTGTGTCATATAGAACCACCTATAGATTGAAAAAAATCACATTCACTGCCTTTAGGGTATATCATATATTCTTCCTTAGACATCTATATTATAGGACTTGGGTGATTCTAAGTTCCATAAATCATAAGTTATAATTATTCTATTAATATAATAATTCATTAAAGTTATCAGAGAGTTAATGATTTAGTTATTGGATATCATATGTATTGGATATCATTGATATTAACATCAACTGAGAATTTGTTCTATTATGTGTTGGATTTTTCATCAACCAAGAAATGGTGATTTTGAGTATATTTGATTTTTTTCCAAAATTTCAATAGTTTTAATGTGGTTATGGACTTATCTATAGAGGTAAATTTAGTCTCTGATATGAGAATTGATGACTATGTAAACATCCTAACAAGTGGGATTACATGAAGACTCAGTAAGTATATTGGGATAGCATTATATATATCATGACTATTGTCTATAGAATAGGGTTAAACTTATCTTCTTGTGTTTTTTAGGAGTATAAAATAGTATTTTTTCACAATACCATGATAGAAATTTTTTCCATAATATATATCCTGACACTAACAACATGTGATAAATTTATCATGATTGAAGAGAATTAAGAAAAAGTTACACCATGTAACGTTAATTATGAAGATTAAGTACCATGAAAACTATGAAATAATCCTAAAGGGGTGTTTTTATAATGGTTTTAATTTTTTTTGGATGTTTTAACGGTAAATCAATGAAAAAATAATAATTCTTATAGAATGTCATATGGGGACTCACACAAATGTGGATTTGTGTAAGTGCACAAAGATTAGAAAAATGATGGTATCTTGAATGGGTAGTGTAAAGACCCTGACCCCAGTATCTTAGTGTGGGTGGTTACATTATTACATTGGCATAAGATATGAGAAATCACATCCCAATGGAACAAATACTTTAGTAGTATTGGAAAACTAGATACTGACATGAAAATAAAATTTCCATTCAAACATAAAATAAAAAAAAAATTAGTTTCTCTAAGAACACTATTATACCTATAGAACAAACATGAATAATAAATCTAAAAACACTTCCTTGTATCCTAAGGAAGAGTAATCCCTATGAAATTAGTGAGATCAAATCCTCAATAAGGGTTAAATGAAGTGGGAGCAATAATAAATAAATAATTATAATCAATATTTCAAGTTAAATAACTAATCACACATTCCATTTATATAAATTTATATGGAATAATCAGTGTGGTAAGGTAAATAAATAGAAATAAATGTCATTTAATCAATAAAATGAGGATGAAAAGCATCCCTAAATTTTATCATTATAAAAGTATAATGGATAATAATAACTGAATTTTGGATCTAGTAAATGTTTACTTATTCTACACCCTATATATAAAACATGATACAACTATCTTCAATACCTTTCTTAAGAAGGATTAATCTGTAGGTAAAATCCCACTTATTTCTATCTTAACTGATTTGTCTTATGATACCTATTGATGCATCGAGAGGCTATATCATACTAGTTCACACATATCACTACAAGTCTAAATCATTTGTAAAATATAAAATAATTGATTTAAATCATAACAATGTTCCATATAATCAAGATTCTATATAGAGTACAAGATAAAATTTAACATTATTTCCCTAGTAAATAAAATAACTTTCAAAGTAAACACCATATAAAAAAAAAATATATGGTATATGAAATAATCATATCAATAATACAAGAAATATAAATATTTATAGAAATGAAAAAATCAATGAATTGTGATCATAAATAAATTAAAGGGGTTTCATATACACCATAGAAAATAAATTAGGCACAATATAATAATATATGTCTTAATAAAGTGAAATAGGGATGAAATTCCTCAAAAATATCATATCATTGAAGTGAGACTTAATTGAATGAATAAATTATGTTTATATAGTGTAAATCCACATAAAAAAGTTGAAATATAACATAATATAATCAAAATTATATTCACAAATAATCTTACTATCATATAACCAATGAAGTATATGTTTGATTGAATGAATGGAAATTGAGTTATGAAATTCCTTAACTCACACTTCCCATTAGTTGAACATGACTAAACTATTATATAGTAGTTTAAGTAAAGTTATTAATTTATAATAGAACCAAATTCAAATTTTTGATATCATATATGATCCTCTTATATCATCTTATCACCAATATTTTAATAACAGATCATTATTACACTTTTTTGGATGTTAACTACTCTATTTTCCTATGCATGTATTGTCGTGTAAGTTTAGGTTCCTAAGAATAGAATTGTTAAATCACATAAAGAATTAATTTATGGTTATATATATAGTATTTAATAATTATATACATTTTTTAACCAATATTTAATCTTGATAATGTAAAATGAATTGCATCACGTCTTGGAGATGTTAGGTCTTACTTATGCATGAGTGAAGATATTATTCCATTAATGGGTGAAACATTATGGAAGTGGATGTTATATTAATTTTATAGAATAAATATAATGTCATAATATATATCAATTATTTCTATTATTAGAAACATCCATTTAATGTAGTGATGAAAAATGAATTACCCTACTACATAGAGATGGTAAGACGTATGAATGCACATGTGGTGATTTCATTTTCCATGGGATAGATAAATAGTAGATTGTGGTGGTTGAATATAACAAATATCATATAATAATATATATTATACAGTAGTAATTATTCTATCATGTAAAAAATACATGAAGAGTAATTATAATTTGAAATAAACTTGAAAGAGTTGGTAACGATGATGACCTCTTCGTCGATAGACATCCATTAGATATCTTATTAGGGGAACTAATGTGAGACTTTTAATGAGGAAAAACCTCTAGAAATGTCCTATGAATTATGGGATGATAAATTTTCAATAATTATTTGAGGTAAAAGGCAGAAATTGGTGTTAATAAGTGAGGTAGGATGTTCTCTTTTATAATTGAGAAGAGGTGTGCTTATAGAATTTCTAAAAATACTAAAATTTAACAAGGATATTCTTGATCGAATTACTTACAATTGGACTATAAATTAATATGGGATGAAATTATAGACCATATATTATCCCCCATAAGTTTATTTAATATTTTTATGATTTCTAAATAATTTAATAATATATTAATTTAATATTATATCGTTGTGGTGAAATTTGATCTTATTCATTTAATTTGACATCAAATTCATCAATACAAAGTGGGAATTAGAATATAATACTTTCACATTTCTCTAATAGTTTCTATTGATCCATAAAATTCCTTCGTCACATATACATAATTAATTTATATAAAAATTATTATCTTAAAAATCATATATTTTATTTTTTTAAATTAAATAAATATTTTATTTTCATTTAAAAAAAATTTAAGGTAATTATATAAAATTTCAAAATTAAAAATACATATATATAATAAAAATAATTTTATAAATATAAAAATATAAATCTATTCTAATTCATATCTTTATTTTTTCTCTTTACGGACACAGAGAACATATTAAATACATATAGAGCGATATTTTTTAACAATCATTGATTTAATAAATATATAAGTTTTCTTCATCAAAAATTATCTGTTAAACAACTAAAATTATATATTAAGGTGATCGTGGTCAAATATTTTTCATCCAAAATTTTTGGGATAATTTTAGGACTTGTTTACACCCTTACCTTCTTTCAACCAGCCATTATCTCTTTTATGAATTACCATACTATTAAACTTTTATACTATATAAGGGTCAATAAAGTTACATAAAAATTCAAAAACCAATATATAGATAATTATGTATGTAATAAAATATATAACTTTAATAATTCATAATTTTTGATTTTTATGAATATTTACTTGTTTAATAAAATATTTTTTACAATAAAATATTCATAATGACAATTTTAAGGACTATTCAGTACTTTGACTTTTAGAATATTAATATAACAAGAAATCATCAAAAAAAATACATTTGATATATCCCCAATATTACATAATCATCTAAAAAAGAATCACCTTAATTATCTCAAATTAAATTTATTTTAATATTTTTAATACCACTTATTTTATTTTTTCCAGTATTATAATAATTACTACATAATCATTGTATAATAATTTAAAATATTTTGTTATTCCATAAAAATTTAAAATAATATTACATGATTAAGATAGAATTAATATATTTAAAATTAATATTTATAGTTGAACATATCCTCAAGAAAACCATATATTAAAAATGTTGTTCTTATTAAAAACCATAGTGTGAAAAGATTGACTTTATATTAAATAAAATACTACAAGGGACTGAATGTAAACCACGTGGCATCAATAGGTCTTAAATTAGTCCCATAAATGATAATAATATAAATACAATAATCCATTAAGATTTAATAATATTTATGGGTCATTTAATTCTTTTTTTTATTTTATTTATAATAATTTTTTTAATTTTTTATTCTGGTTTCCCAAGCATTGTGCCCATTTCACATAAGAGTTGAAGTTAATTATTTCATATATGAAGATTAAATATAAATTAATATCATAAAAATAAATTAATTTGACTTGATATAATCATTTATGTTGATTCATTATATATATTGTCTCATATTCATGTCAAGACAACTTATTTAATTTGTTAATTTGACATTTCTAGCCTTACATAAGCATTGCACAATAGTTTGGATAACATTCAAGTTATATAAGTAAAATACTCAAAAATATCCCTAAAACATAATTTATGAATAATATTTAAAAGTAAATAAATAAAAATTCTTGTTACCTCAAAATTAATTTCTATAAAGCATTGAATTTTACTTTTTCAATGTTACGCATGCACTATATCTGCATTGAAAATGTTTTTTATATTTATAAATTGATAATATATAATTTATATTTTATGAAAAAAATTTTATGATATTTTTATTATATAATCCTGCATGAGTCTTTACATAATTTTAATTAATTTCTATATGATGATACAACAAAATATATTGTATTTTAAAAACTGTATTTTCTTTACTATCTATAAAAAATATCACTTTTTCTGAAAATTCTCAAAATTTCACAAAGAATAATTTTGAAATTTTGATTATAAAAATTTATTTTATTTTATAAAATTAATTTTCTAAAAGTGGACCATTTTAATTATATTAATCTTATCATAAAGATCAATAAAAAAATTTAAAGAAAACATATACTTGATAAATAAAATAACTTTAATAAAACAAATTGTGTTTATTTTCTCATAATTAGTAAATAAGTTTTTATTAAATTTGAACTTAATATATATTCAATTATGTTGTTAATAACATTCATTCCATCTAATTTAATGTCTAGGTTATTATAATTTTTCATTTTTCATTTAAGTCTGGGGTTGCAAGCAATTTATTTTATTAAATCGGTTAAATATTAAAAGATATATGTAATAAAATCCTCGGGTGTTAGATTCTCCCCTTGTTGAATAAATTTTTCCCTCATGATTTCTAATTTCATTTCAAAATCAATGTTCGATACTTGAAAATTCCATTGTGGGAATCGTACATCATAAATAGTTTGAATAAAATATCCTCTTAATAAGAGGGAAAGGGAAATTTGAAGGTCACCTCACGATTATGATTCTGAATAGCATAACATCTATGGGAAATGAAAACAATAAAATTTAAGAAAGTAATACTATAAATTTTTGATTGTGAGTGATATAGAATATGGTCATTGAAAGTTTAACTATCACAAAACCAAAAAATCATGATTGGTTAAATGGGCATTGATTTCTCATAATAAAAAGTAAACATATGATGATTTTATTCCAAATTCCATTTACTAGAGTTCAAGGATTGTTATTATATATGAATAAACACTTGATAAAATAAAATTACTTGATTTATTTCCATGTAAAAAGTATTGTCTCATCTTCTGGTTGAGCATTGATATATTTCCACTTCATCTCTTGCACCATGAAATGGGTATTTTGAGAATAATTTTTTCACGAGTGAAAAACATTTATCAAAAGATACATAATTTATTCATTCATCCTTTAAATGTTTAATAAAAACAAGAAATTATCACATGTTATCAATAAAAAAACTTTCAAAAGTACAACATAATCCATTCGATAAGTAGTTATTCTTAAGACTCACCAAAAATATGATTTTTCAAATTCGAACACAAAATTTAAAAGGAATGTCACTACATTTACAAAATCATCTTATAATGAGATTCCATAAACAATATAATATAACTATTAATTTGTTATAAAAAAATATAAATACCATGATCACCTTAGAACATTAACAAAAACATGAATGATTATAAAAATAAAATCTTATATAGTTGAATATATTTCAAAAATCTAAACATGTAGTAAATCCAACATAGATAACATAAACCATCATATCATGATCCAATAATGTCCAATTAACATATATTTATCATCAGGAATATATTATGGGTTCTCTTCCCTCTAATCATGTGTATTTTAAAAAAACCACTTTATACAGAATAACTTCTCTTGGTTACTGGTATTATTCCTCACATACCTCCAAATCCTTAAATAATAAGTACTATAGTACAATCCTTATATATATCTTGATTATTATAACCAGAATATCAATGATACATTCAAAAAATAATTCTTGAATTCATAAAAATCCAATAATCATTCCAATACATATTTAAACAATTAAATAAGATTCATTATTATAGTCCACCTTCCTTTTATATTCCATTTTTAGTCTCATCGTTAACAGTAATAAAACTATTACATGTATAACCTTGATAATTCACTTCAAAAGATTTAAACCAAGGACATATATTTTCATAATGATTATACTTTACACATTAAAAACATTCTACTATTGATTATTCCTTACGAAGACCATTATTATTATCTATTTGTAAACTAAACATTTCATTTTTCTTTGGAAAGTACTTTCTTTGTGTTCTTTTCCCCAACCATAACATTTTACCATTACTCTAAGATATTAGATGCGTTATTTATTCTCACATTCATGATATATATGAATCTAAATATTCTTTCATTCCTGGTATCCATCATCCAACCTCTCAAAGAACTCTATCATTCTCTTCTTTGGTGATTCTGAGAGTTTTTGAAGGTTAAATATTTTTCATAAAATATCATGATAAATGATAAGAAATTATCACAAAATCATTTATACTAGTCATCATAACATTTGGTTTATCATCAAAACATTGTCTATCATATTCAAATTTAAACCAGTTTATTCTGGTTCCATCTATTGACTAAAACCAAAAAGCACCATGTCTGAAACACTAATAATAGTGGTAATTTACATAGTCAGGATGAATCATTTATAGGATGTCTAAATTAGGACACATCATCAATATATGAATCCTTAGTTTTAACCTATTATATCCATTCATGTTACTAAACAAATATAATTTTATCTTATACTTAGGTGTATCCTCAAAATAATTCATATGGTTATATTCCCTTGTCTATGTTTTTCTAAATCTTTTTCCCATGCATTCTACTAAAATTTATCAGATACTAATTATAAACAAACCAAAACCAATATCCTAGATTGAGTGATTACATTATTACATTATCAAAACAAGAAAGAAATCACATCCCAAAGGATAAAATAGTTCACTAGTATTTTAATACTAGATACATATATGAAAATAAAATTACATTTCAAAAATAAAAAATACATGTTATTATTTTGAGAACATCATTATCCCCATATTAAACCCTACAAAATAAATCATAAAAAACTTCTTGGTATCCTATAAGAGAATAAAAACATAATAATGGGGTTAGCTCAAATGTTTGGTAGGGGATAAATATAACAAGATGTATTATTAATCAATAAGAATAATCAATATTATAAGGTAAATAAATTATAACACATGACATTTAAAAATTGGATAATTATTAATCAATATGGTAAGGTAAATAACAGAAAAAACATTCAATTTAATCAATAAAATCCAAATGTAATTCATCCATAGATTTTGTTACAGTGAAATTATCATGTATAATAATAACATAATTTTTAATGTGTGAAATGATTAATTATGGGACATCGCGTATATAAAACATGATACCACTACCATGAAGACAATTCATAATTTTTTTGAATCTCAATGTAAAAAATAGTTTCATTCTAGTGTAACTAATTTATCTTATAAGACGTGTTGATTCATCACAGGGCTATACAATATTGTTCCTCACTCATCACTACCTACATAAAGAATTCCTTATATAACGAATAATTTATTTAATTAATAACAATGTTCCCTATCATCATGTATTTTTTTGGTTAAATGATAATTTTTTTTTATTTTCCCATTTAGTCAAATAACTTTCAAAATAAACACCGTATGAAAAATGGTATACGATTTAGGAAATAATCATATCTATCATAAAAGAAATATGGATATTTAATATGAAGTAAAATTTTCAATTAATGATGATAATATATAAATCAAAGGGTTGGTATATACACCATAGAAAACAAATTATGTTAATAACAATAAAATATGTCTCAATGATGTGATATTGGGAGCAATTTCCTTTCAAATGTCATATCATTTAAGTAATAAAATGAATAGATTATGTGTATCCAGTGTAAATCCACATAAATAAAGTGGAAATATAACATAAGATAATAAAATTTCATTTTACAAATAATATTATCATATAATTTAAATGAAGTATAGTTTTAACTCAATTAATTGACATTGAGTTATGAAATCCATTACCTCGTGCTTCCCTTCAGATGAACATGATTTAACCCTAGGTATAATGGTTTAAATCATGTTATTAATTTAAAATAGAACCATATTCATATTTATGATATCATATTTGACCCTTTTATATCATCTGATCAACAATTTCATAATAATAATTCATTATGACACTTGATTCGGATGTTACGTGCTTCATATTTCTATGCATGATTATTTCTACAAGTCCCAGTTCTTTTAAATAGAATAGTTCAATCATATATAGAATAATTTAAATGTCATAGATATCATATTTATTATTTATATAAATTTTTAGAATCAGTCTTTAATGTTTATCATGGAAAATGAATCGTATTGCATTGTGGAGATGGTATGTCATATATACACACGCGCGATGAGGTCATTCAAATAAAGGGAGAAATGGTAAGGAAGTGGATGTTATATTAATTTTCCAGAATCAATATAATTTCATAATTTAAATCGATTATTTATATAATTAGTACAATCCATGTAATGTGGTTATGAATACATAATTACACTGCCACGTGGAGACGGAAAGTTGTAAGAACACAGGTGTGGTGATTTCATTTTTCATAGGATGGATAAAATATATAATATGGTTATTCAATAATAAAAATAACATATCAGAATATATATGATATTTCAGATAATATTATTTCATTGGAACAACACATGAAGATGAAGTAGAAGATAAAATAAACATTAAATTGTCGATAAATATAATTACATCTTCTTCGGTGGACAGCCTTTAGGTCTCTTCTTAAAGATGCTAGGGTTTCTTTTCTTAGGGGGTCATAACCTCCAAAACATATACAAGAATTTTTTAAAGAAACTTTTTTAGGACTTGGGTGATCTATATAGCCAAAATTGTGGTTATGAAGTAAGGGAGGAGACGCTCATTTATAATTGAGGTGAGGGGCTCTTTCGTAGTTTCTCAAACTATTGAAAAATAATAATGCAATTATAGACATATTGTTCTGGATGGAATATAAATTAATGTTGGGTTAAATTTTGGACCATATATTATCCTATATGGGTTTATATAATTCTTTTATGAAATTTAAATAATTTAAAAAATATATTAATTCCATATAATATTATTATTGTCTACTTTTATACATTTCATTAAATTTGACTTCAAATACATCAAGAAAAAGCGGTAACTAGAATATAATTCTTTAAAAACTCTCTTATATGTTATATACATCTATAAAATTCGTTTCTCACACTTATACATTCAAATTATATCAAAATTAGTATTTTTTAATTTATTTATTTTATTTTTTTGTTAATTAAATTAATATTATATTAGCATTTCACAAACATTTTGGGTAATTATATAATTTATAAATATTAAAAATAAATTTACATAATAAAAATAATTTTATTAATACCAAAATAAATATTTATTTTCCTTCATATCTTGATTTTTCCCAATGTGGACACATAAAAGATATTAAAAAAAGTGTGGCATTTTGTAACTATCTATGATTTAAATAATATATAAGTTATTTTCATCGAATAATCTTTATTAAACAACTCAAATTAGATATTTAGGTGATAATCGTCAAATATTCTTCATTGAATAATTTTGGGACATGTTTTGGTCTTGGTTATACAATTCATTTTTTCTAACTACCCTTTAACGCTTTTGACATTTACCAAACTACAAAACTTTTCTACTATATAAGGGTCAATAAGGTTACAATAATATTTCCAAACTCATAAAAATGGACTATGGAAGATTTAATTAATCATATCCATTTTATTTGTTTTAAATAATGATTTTATGTTTTTTTAATCATTTAATAAAATATTATTTACCATAAGATGCCAATATTGTATACTTTAAGGAATATTGATTACTTTTACTTTAATAATACCAATGTAACAGGATATATTAAAACTATGAAATTATATACATTCTTAATATTTCATATTATTCATGAAAATTTTTATCTCCGAAATTATCTCAAATTATATATATTTTAATATTTTTAATACCATTTCTTTGATTTACTATTATTTAAATAATTATTTCAAAATTATTGTATAATAATTTAAGCTTTATATTTCTTTTCTTAAAATTAAAAATAATTTTTTATCATTAATATAAATGTATTAGATTTAAAATGAATATTTATTTTTGAACATCACTTCTGGAAATCCATACATTAGAAATTTTCAACTAATTAAAACCCCTAGTGTGAAGAGTTGCATTTTATTTTAAATAAAATTCTATAAGGGACATAATGTCACCCTTGTATATCAAATAGTTCATAAATTAAGCACTTGTTAGATAATGGTATAAATTGACTCTGAAAAATAATTTTTATCATATTTTTGGATCATTTAATGGTTCTTATTATTTTAATTCAAGTCATTTTATTGATTTTTTCTTCTTCTTCTTCTAGAGGAACTTCATCTACATTGCATATCCATTAAATTTATTATATATATATATATATATATATATATATTTTAAATTAATTAATTTCCAAAAATAAATTATTTAGTCTCAATATAATCCTTTATATTCATTCATTATGTATATTTTCTCACATCCATGTCAAGACAACTTATTTAATTTGTTAATTTGAATTTTCAAGCCTTGCACAAGAATTACACAAGTGTTTGGATAAGATTCATGTTATATAAGTCAAAAATTATAAAATATCGATAAAATTACTAATTTATTATTTATATTTAAATATAAAATTATGAAAAGACTTTTTACCTCATAATTAATATCTATAAGGCATAGAATTTCACTTTTTCAACACTTTGTAGGAACTGCATCGATACTGAAGGTTATTTTTATATTTATCATGAGATAATTTGTAATTTATATGATATGAATTAGTTTAATATTATATTTTAATTATATTATCATAAATTATTATTTAAATAAGTTTAGTAAATTTTAATATCGTATTTGTGTTTTCACGTTATAATGAAGATACTATATTATAAATACTATATTTTTTTTACTCATTATAAAAAATTAAAAAATTTCAAAATATTATCAAAAACTCACCATTAATAATTTTTATATGATTATTTTAAAAATTAATCACATTTTATCAAAAAAAAATCTAAAAAATTCTAAAATTAAATATATTTATATCCACATAAAAGTAAAAAAAATCTTTTTTTAACAAAAATATATATTTGAAGATTAAACTGAATTTACTAAAAATTTTGTGTTTATTTTCAAGGAGTTAATCGATTAAATTATATTCAATATTAAATCAATATATATTTAATTATTTAGCTAATATTATCAATTCCATCTAATTTTACTGCTAGGTTATAATAATATTTCATCATTCCTTTAAACTGGGTGTTGGGTGCAACATAAGTTATCGTAATGGTTAAATTTACAAAGTGACATACTATAAAATATTGGGGTGTTATAGATGGAATTGTGTGAAATTAGAATAACTATTTTTTTATAATCATGACATTTCCTTATATTAGTGAAATGTAGGGTCCATACAAGGGTAATGTTATGTGATGTTTGTGAAATGATGTCACCATGTTAATAGATTTCATGTGCAAAAATGTTGTGTTAGGTGGAGTTGTGTGGAGAAATGATTTCATGATGTCTATAGGATAATTATTTTTTCAATATATATTTAATTATTATATAATAATATATTGATACTTTAAGTAGTATTCTTGATAGATCTTAATGGAATATTTTTACCAAATAGTAATTTGTGTGAATGGGTTATGTGAAGCACAATGTTCGGCGAGTGACTTGTGTTGACCTCTATGTTTTTTAACATACTCTTTTTATGAAAAAAATTTATTCAATGGAATAATTGTGTATAGAAAATTTCTTTAGTTGTTTATTACAAGGGACATACAATGATATACTTATGTGAATAGTGGTTGGAAAAAAGTAGCATTGGACATTCACACTATGTAAAACATTACAGGATGTTCTTAGGAACTAAAACAATAAATTTTCATAAAAATAAGTTATTTTTTGAAGGTTTATTGATGATCTTCAAGGAAAGGGAACCCCAAATAGAACCTTCTCATACTTGGTTCTATAAACGTATAGTTATGTATTAAATTGTCGTGTGTGACAAATAATTATCCTCTTATAAGAAGTGAGAAATTGAGAGAATGTGGGAGTGAAATGTAGAGTGAATAAGAGAGTGGAGGTGGAAATGAATAAATATATTGTGAAAATGGGTTCAATAACTAAGGGATAAAATTATTAATACAAATAAATTGAACATAGGATAGAATAATAAATGGACACTGAGAAGGATCTAAACATAAACATTATCCTTTTAAAAACAAGATGATACAGTAAAATATATAAATTAATATAGCTTGTGGATGAAATAAATGACTTCAAAATTAATGGAGAATTATGAGATGGTCAAGGATCACAATGAAAGGTTGTGAACTAAAAATATAAATAAGATGATTCCTCTTATTTCAATGTCAACAACCTTAGTCCCCAAATGTGGAAATCATGAGTCAATAATTACGTGGAAGGTTCATTACAAAATAATAGGAGATTAATATTTGAAGAGCGTAGCTATATGGTGCTATTATTATGGTGTATTAGGGCACACCATGAGTGTCTATGTAGAATCCTATGATCTCAAAAGGGGGAATAAAATCTTCAGAAGCAACATCAACATAGATACATTACCATAGGAGGTATGTTTTTAATAGGATATGTTTTTTTGTGATCACAATTGTAATATAGATAAAAATTAGTGTAACACAAGAACTAATGGTTTGTAATTAAATTCGTATGTACCTATAAAAATCCTAAATAAGAATTACTCTGAAAGTGGTTTAAATTACACACGATTTTGGATTATATTAAATAATATTATCTTCAATTTCTAGTGTCACACACAACACCACACTAAAAAAACACTAAATGAAAGGAGAAATGACATATTAAATTTACATGAATAATATAATAATTAGTAGATAAATATGTTAAAATCAACTAAATTTATTTTATAATATTTTTATTATTGATTATTTTTTAAAAGGATGCATTTCAAAGAACTATTGAAAAAGGGTGTATTTTATTTTAATAAATTAAATTCATCAAAGTTAAAAGTATATTATAATAGGTAATACTTATATTTACAAACTAATATATCAATATTCAATTATTAAGAAACATATATGAAATAAGATAAAAAACATTTTTTGTTTTAAAATTTCATTTATTAATAAAAGTGGTGTTTTTAAAAAAAATAGTTTCATTAAAAATATAATTAAAAAAATTTAATTTATAGATAATTTTATTATATTAACAAAAAAATCGTTCTATAATGAAGAATTTTTTTATTTTTCTGAAAAGAATGATTTTTATGTGATTTTTGAAAAATATCATTTGGACAAATAACATTAATATTTTTACATTAACATTATATAATTAGGAAATATAAATTTATAAAATTGTATTTATATATCCGAATATTTTTCCTATAAGATATTTTAGAATTTTAAAAATGTTGGTTTAAATTTACAAACCCATATCATACATTTTAAAAAATAAGTAATATTTTTCAAAAAATTGTCTTTATTATAAATTTATTTTTAATCACTTTTAATTATTTTAACATATTAAATTTATTAGAAAAAATTCACCATTACATCTAAATTAAATAATAAGGAATATTTTATTTTTTCCCATGAAGAATAAATTAGGTAGTAAAAAATTGTTACCATGGTGAGAACCAAAATGGTAAAAATGGGTAACCTAAGATGTAAATGGCCTAACATGTCAAAAAATATTTTTTATTACAAAAATGAGGTATTAATCATACTTATATATTCTCCACTCAATTATTTCTAAATTTTGGATCAATTTTCTATTTATAAGAAAAGGTTTTGTTGTACGATTGAATATAATGAATGTTTTCTTATTATTGTCTTTTGTTTTAAATTCATAAATAACTTGGCAGTTTTTATAATTCCATATGATGTTTCTGAAAGAAAAAATTAATAGGTGGAGAAATATGAATTTATTTTATAGAGTAATATTTATTTGTCTACGGAAGGATAAAAAATTGATTTCATTCATTGTTACATTATACAGAGATGATCGTGCTAAAATGATCAGATAGAGTCTATCAGACTGTGTTTTCCAGAAAAACTAAATTAGGTGATACTTTTATACATATCAAAGCACCAAAAATCATGAATAAATAGAGTTCCTTTCGTTAAAACTGAGTTATATCTGAACAGATGAGGTTAGATTGGATAAATATAAGTATGAAGACTATCGTAAAGTGAATTATATAGACCATCAGACAGAGATACTCAAGGATCTCAGACATAGTTTATATGGAATCAGTAGAATGTGTTTTCTAGGATAGGGGTAAAAGGATTCTAAATTATTGGATAGATAATTTGGATTTATAGAATAAATATTTCCATGATGTATTATCAATGTTTTTAAGTGAATTCCATTAGATAAAAGTTTCTCAATTTAATCATCGAAATGAGTTTTCGAGTGAGTTCATAAAGTAGAGAAGAGATTGTGACTCCACTAGATAGATATTTTAAATATATTTAGATAGTGTGTTCCCTGAAAATTCACCATATAAAGTTTTCTAAGAAAACTCATTTTATGAATATTTACAAAATCATTAGATGATATTTTTCTCATATGCATCAGACGAAGGATTGAGGATATTTACCCAGTCATTTGTAAAGTCCAACATTTTGATAATACTAAGCTGGATGTTCAATTATTCAATAATAATGAATGAATAGTCTTATTATATCCAATATTCTATGTTTTTTTATGTTATAATTTATTCCATTATATAATTAATTTTTTACGTTTGTTGTTGACTATTATTTATATGGATTTTTAAATGTGGTTAACTGAAGAAACATTTGAGCAGGATTTTTAATGGTTGGGGGGGACATTGAATTTAATGTTTGTTATCCTCCATTTATTTTTTGAGAATAAATGACTATATAAAAGGGAATATGGTTTATTATAATGAAATTTATTTTTTGAATGTTTTTAAAGATGTAATGTATTATCCATGAATGTATCGACCCAAAATTTTATAAATTAAATAGCATTTTTGAATGAAAAAATGCCTTATTAGGTAAATAAAATATAGAAAAAATATAGACTAATTATTTATTCTATAAGAATATAATACATTACTTGTAGTATTAAAAATATCATTGGGAATATTAAATGTTAATTATATAGTCATTGTATAGTGACCAATAAGATTAGTATATTTTATGGGTTATGATAAAGTCAACTTTGCACATATAGAAGGATTGATGGTCCAAAATTGTAGTATGGTACCCTATAAATCAAATTTATTAGATATTATGGTGTACATGGAAGCCCTAGGATTTTCTCTTAACTAATATCAATATTAAAATTAAAAACTAAAGTATGATTGAAATCATTTATAGGTCTTTTTCAAGCTTATCAATATAACTTTCCAGACCATGTTCGTTGAACCACCCAAAGAAATCCCCACCATCACACACCTTTCCCTTATAGTGTATTAGGGAATAATAAGGGGTTATGTTTCAAGAACCTAGGAGTTTTAATTTTAAAATTTTATTTAATAAAATTTTTATTTAATTTATCCCTTTTTTATTCTATCAATAATTATATAATGTGTTTTATAAAAATTATATTTTTTGAATAAAGAATAATTTTTTTAAAATATATAATTTCATTAAATACTATTTTGATGATTGAAATAATTTTATAAAGGCTTTATATTATAGTAAAATATTTTATATTATTACAATTATTTAAATATAAATGATAATTTAGTTGGATGATGTCTGATATAATTTTTCAAAGGGTCAAAATAATATTATTTTCTTAAAAACTAGTATTTTCAATTAATTAAAAATTTGAAATAAAAGTTTATATTCTTAAATTTATATAATTATTTTAAAAAAATATATATTATTTTGTAAATAAACATGTCAAAATTATCCAATAGTGACTTTTTAGTAATTTTTTTTATAGTCAAAATTTTAGGGGAAATTCATTACTTTAAAAATATATGATATGTACTATAAAATCATAATAGATCAAAAGTGATGTAATAATATGTATAAAAGGAATTGAAGCATGAAAATATGTTTCCTCTTGAAATATTTTTTATGGTATTTCATTAATTTTATAAACCCTTATTGAATCCTCTAAATCCAATATTATATATTAAATTTTTAACATCATTTCATTATAAACATGACTCACTTCCACATCTCCAAGGATATTATTTTAAATATTTCAGTTAGTGGACATATAAAATATTTATAAACAATCCACTTTTTTATAAACTATTTTAAAAAATCATAGTAAAGTTTTTTTTATTTGATCATACAGAGTCCAAAAACTATGTTTAGACATTAATAAAGAAATACCCCATATTTTTCTATAAATACTCACTCCTATTTTGTAAAAACCAATTTATAATGAATATAATGTCTTTATACCTCTATAAATTCACCCCTAAGTGTTCCCAAGTTCTTAAGTAGCTCCTCAAAAGATTTTATAAGTTCCCTCTCAAGATGAGGGACCCTCTTCTCTTCTTTTTTATTTCCAGTAATTTAATTGTAATAATCCATTTTGATTTCAAATTTTCTATGATGTAATTTCTTTGAAAACAACCCTTTACTTACCTTGGGATTATTATACACTTATATATTCTCCATTACTCTCATTCAACCCATCCTAAACCATTACCTAGTGATTTCTATACAATTATATATTCTTATTTACACTCATTCGCCCCTTCCTAAACCTTTATGTACTCCCATTTTGATGATGAAATAATCCAGTTATTTTTCATGGGAAACATGTCTGTTGTGAATTCCCATAAAAACTGTCACTCAATGATAATCACTGAGTTTTACTAATCATTCATTGATTTTTTTATTCCATATATGTAACCCACACTCTTTAATCATGGGGTTAAAAGTGATGAAATGTGTTCTTATGTTATATGATCTATGTGGAACACTTATTCTTCCACAAGATATGAATGTGATAGGTGGGACCAGATTTATACATCCTTCCAATTCATTGGGTGAGGTTTTTATCTAATGAAATTTCATTTATGATGATTTTTAGGTTATCCTTATAACCCAATGTTATGATGTTTTTTTATTAGACTTGACTTTTGCTTATGATATCTTTTTTTCTCCAACATTAAATTGTTTCCTTGATGTTATCATCATATATCATGATTTTATAATCACATTTAAGATTATAACTCCTTTTATATCACCTTTATATTCCTCTTGACTGCATTTTGTTACATTCATAACGTCTTTATTGGATTATTCTCTTATTGGTCATTATAGTTAACCCTTTCATTATGTATATCCTCATATTATCCAATTTAGTATTTGAAGACTGATGGAATATAAGTGATTGATTTGGAGTTTTTGAACAATGTTTTTGTACCAATGATTGAAGTTAATATTATATGTATCTAATTTCACAAATACACTATGTCCCGTGAACTTCATATATTTTATTATATGTCTCTTTATATAATAAATCATTGATTATTGTTTTTTGAATATATGGGTTTTCATCATTGATATTAAAGGAATGTCTAGTTTTTAGGGGATTAGTATTTGAAAAAATATTTCAAGGTATAGTAATAGTACTAAATAAATAACAAAATCTCTAAATTATATTAAAATATAGAGTTATTGGTTTCAATGAAAATAATCCATGACTAAATACAATAATTGGAATTGAATCTAGAACAATTTTACCTAGGTGTAATAACCATAAACATGGTGCATTGGGATCTGACTCAATCATCAACTAGTTCATGAAATAAATAATTTTTTCACACATGGTTTCTACTCTAAGGTGATTTACTTTACTAAAAAACAAGATCTATATGAATCTATTTTATGGTAAAAAATTACCCTAAAATATTATATTGGAAAATAGAATAAGAATAACATATATTTAAACCTAGAAATTCATATTTTATGGGGGGTATGTCATTTATCCATCCAATGTTCATAGTTCCCCTTTTTAAGTGTATTTTAGTTTTAAAATTATAATCCCATATTTTACTGTAATTTTATACAATGGTTAAGAATATGAGGAATTAAGTTAACAACCACTGTTATAAACAATGTAAAGGATTCACAAATGATATTCCCAACCCTATGGTAGTAGGATTTAAGAATCAAATGAAAATAATTTCCAAATTGTTTCAACTTATGAATAGTAAATTGAATCATGTGGTAACCCACATCCCCCCTAAGAGAGATCAAGTTGTAATTGAGACCTTTATGTGATATCAACCTCCAACTTTAATTTAATAATGAAATCTTGTAATCATGGGACAACAGATCAACAACAATGAAAATATATTCTCCATACTTAAATTATCTGATGAAGAGAATATTTTTATTATTGTTTATCATATAGATTGAGAATCTAATAAATGGTGTATTTTAATCAAAAAAATCCAAAGGAAGATATAAAATTGATGGACATGAAATAATACTATAAAAAATCATAAAATATTTTCCTCACACTCCCTAACATAAAATGGAGAGGGACTTACATAGCTTAAGGAAAAAGGATTATGAATCTATTTGGAAAAACAAGGAGAACATGAAAATATTTTCATGATACAAATCCATCATTGTAATTTCCCCTAAAATTAATGTTGAACATTTATTTTTTGGGATCAATCCAAGTCTATAAAAATCTACATCTATTAAAGACTTTGATAGCTATAAAGAAATTATTTTATGTGTCTTTAAAGATGAAATAGTGATCACTGAAGCTCAAGAGTCACAGGGGTTTGGAGATAGGAAGCAGAGAATGAATTTTCATCCTAGTGAAAAAAGGGATAAATATCATATGGGAAGAATTTCCAACACCCCACTTTCTAAATTTATTGGAAGAACCATGCTAGAAATTTCTTAAATGGGACAAGAATGTTCTTTAGGGGTGGCAAGAAAGGGAACCTAGAAAGAGAATATAAATTGGAGAAACACACCAATTTTATGGAATCAAATAATTCCATTTTCAAACACTGATCTATTATTCAATGTTTCAACTATAATTAATAATGACACAATGTGAATAAATGCACTAAACCAAGGGTTTTCATGATAACTGGCACAAATGACCTTCAATGCCTAAAGATCAAGTGAGAGATTAGGACATCATAGGTCCTAATGTGGATCCAAATAATGATGTGATGATGGGTATTCTATGTTTTCATTCAAGGATTGTGAGAATAACTTTTGATTTTAATTCGATGCATTATTTCCTATCACACAATTTTAATAGAACTATTAAAAAACTGCCTCAAAACATAGATGTATAGTTGGCTTTTAAAATAGAAAATTGGGAAATTATTGCATCCTATGTATATAGCATCACCCATGTCCATATTTTATAGTTGAGCATCCCAATGAACCTTATAATACTCCAAATTTTTTAATTTTATAAAATTATGGGTATGTATTGGATTTCCTTATATAATATCGATATAAATTAATTATAGTTGGAAATATCCCTTCATATCACGAATCTACCACTAATTCAACACAACTGAAATGTGTAGGACAAATCTTTCTTGGTACCATTATCTCAATAATTAATTTTATTACATTATGACAGAGAATATCTTTCCCAAATGATTAAGACTAAGGAAAATATCATCCTTGATGACATTCACACTATAAGGGAATATGAAAATTTATTTTTTATATAATTCTCTAGTCATCCTATAATCTGTGAGGATTAGTTCTTAATCGATCTTATACCCAGAACATTGAAAATATACAATACTATATATAGAATGTACACTATTAAACATGAAGATATGAAGAAAAACTATAGGAGAATCTATATACAGGGTTTATACATTGAATTTATGCACCATAGGGTGAATTTCTCCTCTTCTTTAAGAAGAAGTATGGGTAGATGTGCCTCTAAATTGATTATAATAATCTCAAAAATATCACAATAAATAACAAGTATCCTCTTCCAAATTTTGTTAACTTATTCAATCAACTATGTGGATCTAAATACTTCTTTAAGGTGGATATTCCATTAGGATATTTCTATGTAATATTAAATAAGGAGGATATCCTCTTGAATGATTTTCATATATGGTACAAGAACTATGATTTCATGGTAATCATATTAGGAGTCACTAATTATCTATCAGTATTCATGGAATTAAATAAGGTACTTCAAAGATTAACTCAAAATATTATTGGTAGTCTTTGTAGATTATATTCTTATCTACTCCAAAATTATGGAGGAACATGATAAGAAGTTGAAAATTTTACTAAATACCATGAAAACAAAAAATCTATATGATAAGTACTATAAATATGAGTTTTGTTTTGAGAAAGTAACATTACTGGGGAATGATACCACCCGTAAAGGGATATCTACAGGTTTTTCAAAACTCGAGGAAATCCAAGGATTATCTTATCCAATATATGTTACAGATACCTATAGTTTCCATGTATATTCTAAGTACTATAAAATATTTTTTTGAAAGTTACCATGAATTTTGATCCTAATAAATAAGATAACTAATAAGGGAGCTTACTTTTTATTAACTCATAAATGTATTGAATGTTTTATAGAGTTAAATAAGAGGCCAACAGCTATTCTTATGCTCAAATAACCCACCATTGGGGAATGATTTATTTTCTATAGTGATATTTTCACAAAGCTAATGGGTTGGGTAATTAGGAAAAATGATGAAGTGATAGGCTAAGCCACCCATAAATTCATGATCCATATATAGAACTACCAAATTCATGATTCGGAATTGGATTTAATGGTCTCTTCATTGAAGATAATGTGAAAATATCTCTATAGGAAAAAGTTTTACATATATGAATATCAGAAAAGGCTTAAGTATATATTCACACAACAGGATATGGATATAAACCAACAATGTTTTTGATATCTGATCATGGATTATGATAGTTCAATCCATTACTGGGCTCGATTAGTAAAAAGTGGAAGATTATCTTAGTAGAAAACATTCAGCAACACTATCCATGATGGAGACTAAAATTGATCATGTCTTCTTGGACATTCAATGGATAGACAATAAAATAAAAAATTTATCTTCATATTACCTTAATCCAATAACTACTAGGCAATCCAGTCTTGAGATGATGAACGAGGCTTCAAAAAGTGATTTTGTGCTATAGAAAATGTGTGAAATATTATGAAGTTCAAATTTTATAAACATAAAATTTTATATTTTTGAACATGAATATATGTCCCATAAAAACCAGAATAGAATAGGAAACTTCTAGATGATGTATATGTCTCATCCTTCTCTATTCATCTTAGAAGATCTAAGATATATAGATATCTGAAACAAAATTCTATTGCGGAATATTAAGTGGGTTATTATAGAATTTCTATATTGATGTTTTGTATAGAAGTGGGAAAACATAACCATGGATTTTTTTTAATACTCTACAAATATCTAAAGAGAACAATTCCATCCAGGTGGTATTTGACATCTTCATAATGCCAGTGCACTTTCATTCATTCAATGGTAATTTATCCCTTGACTATCTCATTAATAAATACATAAGTTAAGTGGTAATACTACATGGAGTTCCACCCTCCATTGTATCCGATGGAGATTTTAGGTTTACCTTGAGCTCCTATTGAAGCCTTCAAAAAGAATTGGATGAAATGGTGTGTTTCTATCCAATTTATCACATTAAAATGGTTGTTATATATTTTATAACTGTTAAAACTATATTGAATATACTAAGATCATGTTTAGTAGATTTCTAATGATTTTGGGATTAATACCTTCCCCTAATGGAGTCCTCATATAACAATATCATTCATTCTATCATTAAAATGGAACATTATGAGGCTATATATGGGAAGATATGTAGAAATCTAATATATTGGGAGAATTTTGAGAGCAAAATATTATGGGACCTGGTCTTATTCAATATATGAAAAGGAAGGTTCAAACTATTCAGCATTATATGAAATCCATGTAAAGATGAAAGAATATATATTGTGAAAATCATTGATGAGACCAGGTGTTTGAGGTAGGAGATAATGTGTTCCCCCTAATATCACCATGAAAGTAAGTCAGGAGGTTTTGAAAGAAGGGAAATCTCATTCCAAGATACATATGGACCTTTTAGATCCTTGATTGCATCGGAGCTATAAACTATTGACTTTCACTCCAACCTAACCTATCTCAAATACATGATGTGTTCCACGGATTTCCCTTTAGGGAGAACATACCAGAACACTCGAATGTACTGAATCCAAATGTGGTTTCCCTAGAGAATGACATTTTATATGAGTATAATTTTGTGAAATCATAGATTATAGAGAAAAAAATGAACAAAAAATAACAACACACCTTGTCAAAGTGTTGTGGAAGAACAAAAGGTTTGAGGAAGAACATGGGAAATAAAACAGGTGTTAAAGAAATTACCCTAATATACTTTAGTGACCAATAAAATTAGTGTATGTATTAAGTGTTATAATAATTTATAATTTTTATAAATAAAAGGATTGATGGACTCGACTAATACATTCATACCCTATAAAGACTATTTTTTTATTTTTAGAGGTATATGACATCAATGGGAATTTCCCATGACCATGATCAAGAATAAATTCAGAGAATGAAGCTTGAATGAAAACATTTATGGGATAAGTTCCAGCCTATTAGGATCACAACCAAAACAATGATCATCAAACCACGCCAAGAAAACCCCATAATTGTACACATTAATCTTCGGTTGTATGTTGGTGTTAAAATGGGTTATGTATCTAGACCCTAGAAAAATGAATTTTTATATTTTATTTTAATTAAATAATGATTATATTTTTCACATTTCATTTAATCAATTTTTATATAATATGATTGATAAAAAATCAATTTTGACACAAATAAATTAATTTTTTTTAATTAGATATAAAAATATTCAATTAAAACACAAATTTAATATATAAAACAATATTTCTAATAAATAATATTTCAATAAAATATTATTATTTGATAATAGTTATTTACATATAAATGGATATATAATCTGGTGATGTCCAATGTAATTTTTAAAAGTGTCAGACAACTCTTCTTTCCATAAAAACTAGTATTTTTCAATAATTGAAATTTTTGATTGAAAATTGGTAGTTTTAATATTTAGAGAATTATTTTTATAAAACCAATATTATATTTGAAATCAACACCACAAAATTATCCAATAGTTATTTTTTCTTGATTTTTAGAGAAAACTAACTTTTTTGGAAAAAATTAAATATGATATAATAATAATGTATGTATTATGACATCATAATATCTCAAAAGTTATGTAATAAATAGTATATACTGAATACATGATCAGAATTATGTTTTTCCTATAAAATAATTTTTTTAATTAATTTTATTTAATTTATAAACCCTTAATGAATCCTCTAATTACTATAATATATTTTTAGGATTTAATATAAATTGTACATAAACATGACTCGCATACACATCACCAAGTGTGTTATTTTAAAGAGTTTGATTCCTCTCATAATAAAATATTTAAACCTTGTATTATTTAGAAGAAACTAAGGGATGGTTTTAGGTTTTCACATTTTTATCATATAGAGTCCAAAACCTAACTTTAGATATTAATTAAGAAATTCAACTTCTTTTACAAATAAAGAACCACCAATAATCACATTACTCTTCAAAAAAACCAATTTTATCATGAAGTTACACCCCCTCTACCTGTATAAATCCATATCATGGTGTTACCAATATCTTACAAACCTCATACTAAGATTTTAGAAGGGACCTCTCGTGGTATGGGACTCTCTCCTCATTTTTTTAAAGTGCCTTATTTATACTAATCCCTTTTAATTTCTAATTTCCCATTACAAAATTTTTTACCAATAATTTATTATTACAATTTAATGATACACAACCCTTGACTCTTATTCACCCATTCTATTAACCTTTCTATACACCCCTTAGGCTACTAAAATTATCATATCAATTTTCATGTCAGACTAGTGTGTAGTGAATACTTGTCCTGATATCCACTCAAGTGTATTCACCTAGTTGTACATATACTTAATTGGTTAGAGTCTTCCATATATATTACCCACACTCATTATTCATGGGGTTAAAATATATGAAAGTTATTTTCATGTTATATGATATAAGTGGAACATTGATTCATGTACATAATAATAATGTGGTGGGTGGTCCTATAATTATGCATCCCTCCAATGCATTAGGTATTGTTTTTATCTCATGTGATGTCATGTATGGTGAATGGGAGGTTATCCTAAGAACACTCCATTATTATTTATTAGATATTAACCATGACTTATTATTATGATGTCATATTTTTTGTTGTTTCCATATTCGTGTGTTTCTTTGATGTTGTAATCTTATATTATTCTTTGATGATCTTGTTTATGATTCTCACTAATTTTATGTCACATTGATATGCCTCTTAAATAATAGTTATTACTTTTATTGTGTTATTATTTTATCATTTTCTTACTAGGTTTCATATCTCACTGTTTTATTATGCATGTTCCCATGTTATCTCAAAGAGTATTAAAAGATCAAGGGAATGTAAGGGCATGTTTTAGAGTTTTTATGTAATTACATTGTACCCATGTTTTAAGTTGATGTGTTATATACCCAATTTTACAAAAACACTAGGCCCAAAAATATTATAAGATTTTACTACATGTATCCATATAAAATAAACCATCAATTAAGGTATATTAAATATATGGGTTGTCATAACAAAGATTGAGAGTATTTTCACTTTTGTCGAAGTACCAAATGGAGCATCATCAGAAAAAGAATATTAGAGGAAGGATATCTGATGGATTGGAATTCGATGGAAAGTCCAGAATGAAGGTTATAAGAATTATCTGTACCGTATTAATTATACAGAAAGTATTATGCTGGATAGAAAACTATCTGATGGAGGATTTATCATACAGAGAGGTTCAAATAAAATTTTAGAGGAATTTTCTTTCCCGTAATTATGTAGGGAATTGATGTTGTAGAAGATAAAATTAATGTAAGGAAAGTGTGATGAAATTACAAGTACCATAGTGGAAAAATAATGAATCTTTTTTGTGTATGTTCTTTTTCTATTGAAAAACTTATTATGCAATATTATCTATGAGATGATCACATGCAATTTTAAAAGATTATAGTTCTGTGCGACTGATTTATATTCCAATATTGTTGTTGTCCAACAAATGATTTTTTTATATTGTTTGTTCTATCATGGATTATTTGAAAACGATGATGAGGACTAGATAATCTTAATGTGTAGAGAATGATTTTAATTCTATTGTTCATGTGGGTTTTCTTGTTTTTTGTTTTCCATCAGACTCAATTCTCACTAATCAAATGAGATTGTTGTTTTAAATTAGAAAATTATAAAATTATTGGTAACTAATTCAACTACCCCTCCCCACCCCCATCTTGGAGGTCACATAGATCTTGAATGATCCTTTCAATTGATATCAAAGGAATTATTCCTTTAATTACTCTTTTTTATAAGAAGTTTGAATAAATTAAATGCTTCTATGGATGTTAAAAACATAGTTAATATTAAGGGGATTATTATCTTTTATAGGAGTAATAATCATATCAGAAAGGAAAAAATGACACTATATTTATTATGCATTGGATATGTTCTTCTTGAAGCTTGATATATATGGTGTTACCCCTCCATATAAGGGTTCTCCCCTAAAATTTACAAATAAGAAGAATCTATATAATGATGTTATAGTTGAAAATATTATACTTTACTCACTCACTAAAAGTGGATTTTTGAGTGTTAAAAAAATTTGAATAGATAAAGTCATATAGTATGAGTTGAATAATTTTTTTGAAGGAAATAAAAAATAGAAGAAATAAATGAAAGTAATTTTGATATTGAAGTATGAATATATCCAAATATAAGATTGTGAATATGTTTGTCAGTTCTACACAATGGTTAATGATATTTTTAGCACCATAAAATATTTTCATGAGACGTTTTAAATTTATATTATAATTGAAAAGATTGTAATATTTATTCATGATTGATTTGATGCCAATGTATCACATTCAGATGATAGATATCCTTAAAATATATATCTATCGATTTAAATATAATTCCCATTATGAATGAAATGAAAAGAGAAAAGTATTTTGAGAATTACAAATTTTTGATTGGTACATCTTTTTCAAAGATGAAAAGAAAATAATATTTAATAATTATCTGACGAAAAAAGTTAGTTACTCTAATAGAGAAGATCAATTTAGTAAAAGATTTGTTAAATTCATGTATTTTTTTAATATTTTATATGAAAATATTAATGGGTAAGTATAAAGTTATGTTGCCATTAAAGTTCCTTATATTTGGAAGCATTGGACATCTCATTGAAAATTATCTAAGACAAATGATAGATCAATACAATGATAAATAATGTGGAAATTCAATAACACCTTCAAAGAAGATTAAAGAAAAATAAAATTCCTACTTAAAAGGAAAATATTAGTTTTTATCATAATATAATAATATAAATATCTTGTCTAAATGTGAGTATAATGGTGATAGTGAAATGGAAGATAAAAAATTCAAGTGATGGTGGTGCTGAGATATTGATTATTGAAGATGTAAATTATTTGAGTTTTACTTGTGATTAAAGTATCAACTCAAAAGAATAAGAGGATGAAACTAAGATATAGTTTATGTATAAAATAGTATTAAGAGAGTATCATTAGAATACTATTAAACTATAGAAAGATAAAAATAATTTTAAGAAATAAAATCTATCAAAAAAAATTTGAATCAATAATTATAGAAAAAATTAGGTTATTAAATGAGATCACAAATATGAAATAGCTACTTGATGAAGAGAGAAACCTCTATATTAAACTTGAAGAAAAGATAAATTTGAAGAAGAAAAAATATCATCTTATTCAATAGAATATTGTTGAAGATGACTAAAGAGTAATAATATTCTAAAATTGAGTTTTATAAATTATTGAATATTCTATAATGTATAAACCTTAGAAGTATCAACAAAGATCATCCACCTAGGTAGAAAATGATTTTTTTAAATTTATATAATAATAATAAATTCAATAGAACCATGTATTTAGAAAAAATAAGAAAATTCCAAAATTATGAAATTTCAAAGGAATCAAAGTCTATAGAAATAAATGGATATGATGGGAAACTCTATTGATTATAAGAAAAGGTTTAATTTGAAGTAGAATACTTAATGGGGTCACAAAAGATTTTTTTCGTTGATAGAATCTGGTGATGATAGTCATAAAGATGATGAATAATAGGTAGATAGTTCTTCAAAATAAAGATATTATAGAGTAAAATAATATTTCTATTGACTTTTATGGAATTTTTGAGGCTTTGGGTATATAGAAAAGATTTTTTGGTTCAATCATCAACACTACCATGAATCCAGGATATACTTTAGTTATATTTTGCAGGGGAGACCTTCCACAGAAATAATAAACCTATAAAACATTATATGAAAAATGAAAATAGGATTCAATTTATTAGAACTATTTTGAAAATATGTGATTAATCTATGAACCATTATTAAGGTGGTCTTGTAAAACTACCAAATCAGAAAAGATTATATGATAATTCTATAATGTTTCTTATCATAAAAGAAATAGGAATGGGGAAGGGCATAATTTTTAAAATTGTTCGCACGACCACAAAGGAAAAATGGCCATGAATATTTTATTGTGGATGTTCTTCACATAGGACTATAGATTTGGAATTTTTGATGAATGAAAAATATTATAAAAAAGGGATTGTGACTATTTCAAAATAAAATTTTCCCAAAACCAAGGTCATTGGATCTGCTATCACTAGAAAAGGGAACTTTAATTATGGATGTCCCTTACTAGTTCATATACTAAAACATAATTATATGAATGGTTCACAATTTTTTTTAGGGAAATGTTTATTCTGTCTCATGAGAAAGATTTTTTTTCAAAAGTCTTGAAGGTGGGAAAGTTGTAATATGGGGAAAATAAAACCACAGAAATCTATTTATTGTTTGAGATGCATAGGTTTTATGATATATCATTATTATGAAAGAAAATAAATTGTGGAATAAAATTCTTGGAAATAAATGCAATATAAATATAAAAAAACTTAGTATTGATGATGTTCTTGACTGAAAAAAGAAGGGGAGGCTAGTGTTCTTTAATATTCTATAAATGGATGATTTCAAATAAAATAAATAATAGGTTTGATAAACATCCAACTCATCCCACTGTGTATATTCATTCGGATATATGTAGTCCAATGATAAATAAATCGATAAATAAATATATATATATATATATATATATTACTAATTTATTTCCATTATTTATTATTTCACTTTGATTACATGTATTATTTTGATTAAAAATAAACTAGATTCTCTCCAAATGATTAAGAGTTTAAGGAGAGGTGATGAAAGTGAATAATGTTGTTAAATATTCAAATGGTAATTTAAAATTTTATATTGAAATTAATGGAATTTATCATTAACTTAGATTACCATATACACCAAGATAGAATATTGTTTCTTAGATAAATGATACATATTTCATTGAAATGTGTTTAACCATACAAATTTACATGATATTAGTCAATTATTATGTAGAAAATCTATTGAATCGTTAATTCACATTTTGAGTAATTGTTTCTATAGGAAAAACTCTAATATTAATTTATATAATATTTATTACATTGAAACACTATTTTTAAAATAATTAAGTATTTTCAATTGTCCTTGCATTAAAAAATTCAAGGGTGAGAATCATAGGAATTTTTCTTAAAGAGGTGTTGACAATATTTTATTTGGATAAAATCATAACTGTAGAGGATATTGGTTTTATAAAAAGGAAACTAGAATATTTTTTTAATTTGAAGATATGAAAGTGATAGAACATTTTGATTAAAACAATCAGAGTTAATAGTAGAAAAAATAGAAAGTAATGATGAAATTGTTGTCATTAAATAGCATGAAAATTTTTCTAACATCAGTATTGATATGGATTCTTTAGAAGATGAAGATTTCTATTTTTCTATTTAATGTGATGAGGGGAAAGTAATTTATTCTCATAAAAGGCAAAGGATGAATTTGAAGGTCCAATATATTATTACAGATTATGGTTAACTAGTTCAACTCAGAATAATATCAAGTATTCTATAAAATAACTCTTTGTATTCGAATGATTATCTGAGAGATATTGAATAATATTCAAATTATTTTGAATGGATTTCTTGAATTAATAAATAATTGATTTATAATGGAAAAAAGAGACATGGGATGTTATACCCAAACAAGAAGATAAATATGTGATTGGAACAAACTGGGTGTTCTGGAAAAAGTTGACTAAAAATGTCTTCGTATATGAAACAATGAAATATTTTTTTTAAATCCTTCTCATAGGTTAAATAAATTGGTTTTAATGATTCCATTTCTGTAGTATAATCAATGAAATAATCAAACATTTCTTTCTATTTTTGTTCAATAAAAATATAAGATATTCTAAATATATTTTTGGACTTCTTTTCTCAATGGAAAGCTATTAGAAGAAGTTTTTATTGATTATTAATGTGGATTCATTCTTTAGAAAAAATCTAAACTATGTTTAAAATAAAAAAAAATGTTATTGTTTGTGTTTAAAAAGAAATAAGAGTTTAGTATTCCAATCAAGATTCTTTGTTGAAGAATCATTATTTCCAAAAAGGAAGATTTGACATCAAACTGTACAGAAAAAACAAACCGTATTCCCTAATTGGGATTATTTATATTGATTATATTCAATTTGGAGGTAATGATAAATAAATCTATGAAAATTTAACATAAAATATTGAGTTATATAAAATGTTTATTCTATAAGAAATAAATTACCTTTTAATCATTGAAATGTCTCAAAATAAAAAATATATTTTTCTTTTTTAAGATAATTATGACAAGGAACTCTTGAATAAATTTGGAATGGATGATTCGAAGCCTATTTCTACAGATACTTTAGTGTTAATGAAGTTTTCAACGATAGGAAAGGAAATTTGGTTGATCCTAAAGAATGTATAATTTTTATTCGAATACTTTTACATATAATCGATGTGATTCCATATCTGGTGTATTTATTTATGCTTTGTTCCACCTATTAATGTAAACCAAATGAGTCTTATCTTGTTTCTCAAAAATAATTCTCAGTAATATTAAAGGCACGATTGATTTCAGGATGAAATATGATAGTACAAGAAATATTGATATATTTGGTTACATATATGGATATTGGGAATGTTATGTTAATGAAAAAATATACATCTCGTGGAGTATTATTTTTTGGGGAATTGAGTGTGGGTTTCCCTTAAATGATGTAATTTTCCATAAATATTTTCATTGTTGAAGTTGATTATTTGGGTGAGACTCAAGATGAAACATAGTTAATATAGATGAATACATGGGTATAAGACTTAATGATTTATGTAAATCATCCCTTTCTCTTTGGTTATGATAATAAAAATGTTATAAATATCACTAAGTATATAGTACAATATTCCTAATCTAAGAACATTGATATTATATTCCACCTTATCAAAGAGCCTGTCGAATGTAATAAACTAATATTGGAATTTATTCTGATAATGGATCAACTGGATTTCATATTCACTAAACTATTTCCAAAGGAAACATTATAGAATTTGAGGTTAATTATGGGTGTGAAACCTCACTCCATTCAATGATAATGTATGTGATATATATCCCATCTCTTATCTTGTCTCTGGATAGTAATGTCAAAGTGGGGGAAAATAGGTAACATAAATCTATCCACTGATTTGTGATGTACCTAAATTGGGATGACATATATTTAGGGTTATATTTTAGAAGTGCTAAGATAAGATGTTATCTTGTATGGAATATTTTAATAGTCAATTGATTTGGATGTAGTAACTTCTACTTTATAGGTTGAAATTTTATTTTTTGTTTGTGATGTTGATGTTCAGAGCTTAGGAAGAAGTATGAGATGTTTATTAATCAATAAGTTTATGAATTACATGGTATTATTATTTGATGATTCTTTTTACCTAAATAGATATTACTTATATATGATTAGAATTATTGGATATTGATCACTTACCTTAGTTTATATGATATAGTGATTTATGGTTTTTTTGTTGAAAAATAAATTACAAAGGGGGGAGGGTTATTGAGACCATGAACTGTTTATGTATGGTTAAAAAGTAAATATGTTTCCTTAGTATTGTATTTTGTTTTCAATTCATAAATCACTTAAAAATGTTGGGCCTTCATTATTATTTTATTGTGAAAAGTTTACAGAATGGAGAAATCAAAATTGACCAAGAAAATGAATAGTGATTGGTTTGAGGATAAAGGAAAAAAATTCTGATTTCATTCACTTTTACATAAGACAAATACGATTGGACTGGGACAATTAGACGAATCCTATTAGTCTAATTTTTAAATAGAAAAATAAATTAGGTTGTACTTTCCTTCTCTTGAATGTTCTAAACGTCATTACTACAAATATTTATCATGGTTTAAATGCATGTATTTCTAATTAGAAAAAGTTTTATTGGATGTAGAGAGGTGAAAATCATATCAAACTGAGTATTATGAAGTCCATAGGATAAGGAAACTCAAGGTCCTTTGATACTTTTTTTTGAATTAATCAGAATGAGGTTTTGAGGATTGTGTAAAAAGGTTTCTGAATGATCAAATAGATATGTTTTTGTCCTTCACTAGAGAGTTCCAATATATGAATCAAAGGATTATGAGTGAATTCAAATGGAAAGGAATTTCTAAATTAAGTCCTCATAAGTAGTTTCAAAGTGATTTTAGTCTACAAAGAATATATTTTGAGTCTATCTAATGAATGTTTTTAATGAATTTGGATATTCTATTCTATAAAAGTAATCACACGTAGGGTTCTGAGAAAAGGAATAAAGAGAAGTATTATAAATCCATCAGATGATGTTTTTTGAAGATATTTCTGATGATAATTTGAGGATACTTACATATAACTTTTTAATCCCTCAAATTTTGATGATACTTAGTTGGAAGTTCAATTATATAAAAATAATGAAGGAAAAATCATTATTCTATCCATGATTTGAGATAATACTGAATATATCATCGGTGCTAAGATATAAGAATAATTCCCCGAAGAATGTTGAAATTTATTATCTCTGTATTTTTAATGTATTCAATTAAAGAAATATTAGATTACGATTTTTAATGTTTTAGTGGGGAATTTCAATTTTTGGTCCACGATACTCCCTTGATTTTAATATAATATATACCTATATAATGGGGAGAAAGTGAACCAAGAATTTTTTTTCTTCAGGGGTTGTTGAAAAGTGAGGTGTCGCCCTTGAAGCTAGAGAGTGTTTTCCCATTTTTTTAAGGAACATATAAATTGTTCTGAGAGTTGTGGATTATTTTATGTTTTGGAGTAACCCTTGTAAATTTTATCTTTTGGTTTAAGACCCTGGTAATAGGGTCTTTAGGCAGTTCATTTCAATTTTTTGAAATTTTTAGAATGTGTGATGCAAGATGGATGCTTTCCAAATATATGATGTGTATTATATACATAGAATATATTTAAAATATCTGATGGGTAATGGGTTGTACAGACCCCTTTCACATTAGGAATTGGGTTTTCCCCATGAGGTAAAAACCTTATATTTACACAAAGTGTAAAGTGTACACATCATGTAAATAACTAGGATAATTTTTTTAAAAGAGTTCAGGGATCAGTTTGAATAACACCCTCCTCTTTCTAAATAGTAGAAACTATGTGTGGTAGCTTCCTATACCTGACCTAGGTTCTTCCATTTCTACATCATTTGAGTCTTATTTCCTTCATCATCAGTCACGTTGGATCTATAATTGTATACTCATCATTATTATTCCTCCCTTTATTGATTAATCTCTCTATATTTTATACTATTTTGGTGAGAGATCATATGCCTTATTTTTTTGGTTTTCATATATTCTTCTAATTTCATCATTCTATATCGATTCAATGATTCATATTGGTTAAAGATAATACTACATGATTAAATTAGGCGGCCTCAACCATTTCCCTAAAAGTAAAATTTTTTTATTATGTGTCAATGTCCCATGCACCATACTTCCCTGAAAACACCTCTAAATTTTTTTAATAATTAAATTAATTGTTATTCTCATTTTTAAAAGAGCCATAGATAGTCGTGAATCGTTGTATTGGGTTTTTTACCTCGACATGAGCTACCCTTATGGGTGTTTCCTTCATTAAATGATTAAAATCCTCATGTTTAGAATATATCTAAACCTCTATTTGAGGTGTGTGTTTTCCCATGTAATAAATAAATTGGAACCTAAATTGAAATTAGAAAAATGTTTGGCTATGTGTTCTTTCCTTACACATTAGTACATAGCTTGTTTTACTTCAAAAAAATGATTATCTCATCATGGTTAAAGTATTATGTTGTAATCAAATCCAAGAGTGGTATGAGTAATTGATAGCCAAATCATACCTTCATATCAAGGATAGGGTGATTCTAGTGTCTCAATTTAAGGACACCTTGTAGAGGCACATCAAGTTGTATGATTAGCAATTATTGTAGAATGTAAATACATTGGGAGAGATTATTTGATTATTTATATAATTTTTGAACATGCTCACCATGTAAATTTCTTAAATACCCATGAGTGATATCTATTCCCTAGGGGAGTTACCTTGGTTGGGATTGATGAAAATTTGTTTACAACATGCCATGAGCAAAACTCAGTCCCCTATAGGAGATATATAGGATGTGATAAGAGGGGAATACTTTACACCATGTAAACAGTGATGCTCAGGATTCCTTATACGAATCACCTTGGAATGACTCTTATGGTGATGGATATTTTATAGTACTCCTAGAGTGGTACTTGGGATTCCTTTTACATATCATCTTGGATGGGATCGGGATTCCATTTTTTTATTTCTACGGATACCTCATATATCAAAACCAAATAATGCATAATTTTTAACCTATAAATGAATTCACTATTCCAAATAACATTCTTGAGTTCATTCTAATATTGATTATTAGTTTATGTTGACCCATTATTCAACCCATATCATATTTGTGCATGTTCACCTCGGTCTAGATATATTTGGCATAGGCCAAAGAAGGTAGCGTCAGACGTTTATCCCATAAGGAACTCAAATTGATATATTTATTTATTTATTGCCTTAAAATTATTATGTACATGTCTACTGCTAAATTTATATGAATAGGGTGGATATTTCTAGACATTGTTGGTGGTGTCCTACTAAATATGTATCACACCCTATTTAGACTACCAATGTAACTCAAAAAAACATCATAATTTAGGTGTAAACAAAAGGAGTCACCCATCATTTGATGATTGATTTTCAACACTAGGATGGAGTATGGGAGAAGAGGTCAAGTATATGATCATGATGATAGTGCATGATGATTTTTGTATATTTTACTCTTTTTATCATGTTTCTTTTCTTGTACACCTATAACCCTTACACTCCCCTTTTTTGAATAGCATCATGGAATGGTCATCATTTTTTATATGATATTGATTAAGGTTCTGCTTCTTGGTTGTATTAAAGGATGGTTTATTATTATATTTCATTTTATTTATTATTGTTTCTGCAACATACCATTATTATTCACCATTGTGTCTTTCTTTTATCAAGAGGGGATGGACTCTCGGTGGAAACACCATAGTCCCTTGCTGCAATTTATAGCCTCTTTTATATGGGTAAGTGTGTTTGAGGTCATGTGGTCAACCATCTTGGGGGATCTTAGTGGATTCTAATGCGAGATGCCAAAAAGTTGTTTCATATGAAGTTTTTTCTTTTCTCTTTTTTTGGGTATTGGATAGGAGACCAAGATGTATAAAAATTTGGAAATGAGTTTATTCTAAGGAGTAGCTAACCCACATATAGTGTAAACCCAAATTACCAAGGATGTGATATTGTTGTTTGGTTTGTGATTGTTACAATTATACTGAACTCACTATTGAGTGATGCCCATTTTTTTGACATTATTATTTATGACCATATTATTATGGATTCTCAATTCCATTGGACTCTTATGTAAAGTTTCATCATATCATGAATCATATTAGGAACCTAAGGATTAAAATGACATGCATTATTCCATTCCATATTTATAATACTGTGTGAATTTCTTATATTTATTGTCATTGTTTTGAGTTACATCATTATTTTATTTTATAATGTTCTAATGTTTCTTGTTGGAATAACTAAATTAGATTAATTAAAGGCTCTGAATCAATATAAAAGGTGTTTTCCCATATATATTTATAATTAAACCTTAATTAACCAATTATTACATGTTTTACCCATCAACCACTTGTTCTTTTGACTGAAACATGAAATGATTTTGATCACATTAATTTAAATTCTAATTTATAAAGTGTGTACTTTAATAAATTGGGAATAGTGGTTCCTTTAATCAGATCATGTTACATGACCTAATGTATTCTAAGACTGGATGTAAATGTCTGGTCGTAGTTACTTGACATACCAATTGAATTTTATAAAATGTTTGGGACTTTATAAATTGGGAATGGTGACTCATATTTCTAGATTGTGATATCTGTATGCCTATAAATAAGTATTAACATTAACAAATATAATCTTTTAAATCAAATGGTTAAAATTAAATGGGGATTCCAATTGCAATGTAAAGGGTTTTTTCCACTATGATATTCAATTGAAACTCCATAGTCTAAAATCTCTTATATGTTATATGAGCCCTTGAACCTGACTTGGCCATGGTAGTGGGTAGAAGGATGTGTTTCTTATGGATTTTATGGCCTTTATTATCACCTAGACCTAGATTTTGGAGAAGGTAATGATTTTTGAATCATGTATATGGAAGAGGATTACCTAACCCTTTCTATTATAATTGATCATATCTTCTATTGAATCTTATTTGAGGTGTGCCATTGAAATTATAGAGTTATTCCACCACAACTTCATTGAGTCCTGCACTCGGAGGGCGGCGACAACCATACTCTAGTGGTGGTGGGACATGGACCACCATTATAATCTCATGTATTTACACTGAATGAACATCCTGCTGATCCTATATTAGGTTCTGATGCCCAGTTTTGATATAGATTCTATCATTTCATAAAGTCTATGCAAGGAGCTCCATGACCTACCTCCACTATGGCAATGTTGACATAGGAATTCCAATAGTAGCATCATCCCACATTCCTAGGGTATATAAGTAATCATCTTTTTGAGTCAGGGACATAGTCCATGTTATTGATCTTCAATAATATGGATACACCTCAAGAGTGGTGGTTCAGTCTTGACACCTATATGCATTGTGACTCTCCCAAGAATTGGTGGGATGTCATCTCTCAGGATGATCACCATCAGGGCATGGTTGGGGAGGACTTCTAGATATCCTTCTATTAAACTATCTTTCCAAAAATTCCAAGTGAAGTCCTATCTATAGATTCTATTAATGTACAACATGGTGATATGTCCATGAAGGACTATTCAACAAAATTTTGTAAGATTCTACAATTTTCACAGACACTGGTCGATGAAGAGTTGATGACTGTGAGACAATTTGAGGTTGGTCCTATGTATTCCATTCAATTTCGGGTTTACATATTCTTACTAACTACTATTTAATAGATAGTGAACTAGTATATCCTCATTGAGCAGAACCTAAGGGAATCTCGAAATGTGAGATAGTGTGGTTCAGCATTAAAGCAGGGATACTGTTTTTCTAGAGTAAGGAAACATCATTTTTAGGTTTTTTAGGGGGGATGTGCCATCTAGATGACATGTATCAATAGCTATGTAGTGTTTCAACTATGTAGTAAGATAAGACATAATAAAACACAGTGTATGGGGAACCTAATCAAGTGTCGATATTGCGACATGATGGGTTACCTTTAGCATTTTGATGAACTTTCTCTATAATTCCAAGTGACAAGAGATCTATATCAAAACATCATTTTGGTAGAGGATCTATAGATCCATGTCATTATGGGATTTGATCTAGAAATAGTCAATCATGTGAAGTTGGTGGTCATGGCCAAGGTAGTAAGATCTCATAGGTTTTGTACCAACAGAGTGGACCTTCCCAGGGTATTATGGTTTCATATTAGGGTCAAAAATCTGGATACATAACAATAGTGCAACCTACACTATTGATGGAGTACTTCAAGGGTGTGAAAACATTCAAGACACCGTTTAGGAATCAATCAGAAAGTACACACCAGTGTAAGGATTTGTCTCTTGAGGTGTGTAAATATTTCTTCTTCTGAAATATTTTTTAACTACAGATGATATGATTAAATTTCATACACAAAATGGAATGGAAAGTACCTTACCATTCCCATGTTGATTTATATCACAGGATGTTGTATTTTACATCACCCAAGAGTAGTATGTTTATTAATAAGGAAGAATAGGATTTTTGGGAGAGTCAATATATACTTGAGTATTATGGATTGGATAGAGTGATATCCTAGATGGTTTAATCTCTTTTTGAGTAATTGGTGAATGAAAATTATCAAATTCCCTCATGTGGTGGATCAATTGAAGGATGTATTCCCTGATGAATTGTCTCTTTGACCTCTTATGAGAGAGGTGTAGTTAACCATTTATCTACTTCCAAGATCAGTACCAATGTCTATTCCCCCTATAGGACCACACATATAGAGATTTAGGCACTCATGATATAGCAAGAAGACTTGGAAACATATGTTTTTATATATCTCAGTACTTCTCCTTGGGTTTCACCTATTTTTATCCAGAAAAGTGTAAAATACAATTAGGTTATGTGTGGAATGAAATTTTTTATCAAACTTATTCTTTAGAACTAGTATATGCTACAATGTATAAATGACCTCTATGATCAGATCTGAGCCGCAACAGTTTTCTCTAAGATAGATTTGTTGTCGAGATTCCATTAGGTGTGTGGGAGACCATCATACTTACCATGTATATCATTTTGGATTAGATATTACTTGTGTGAGTATCTGGTTATCATGTTTCTTCATACAAATGTTCCATATGTTTTCATGGCTCTAATAAGTCATATTTTCCACCCAAATCAAGATTCATTTGTGTTATTATTTCTGGATTACATCTCATTGAATTATCATAATCGATAGAGCATCATTTGTATGTTGAGATCATTAAATTATACTATTGGATTGATAAGTTTCACTTCATATTTCATATCATCTCAAAGTCTAGAGTGTCTATTGACCTATAGAAGGTGATCTTTGTGGCTTCCTAAGAGCATCCCAAGAATCTATTTGATATACAACGATTTTTAAGGGAGTATTTCTATTAAAATAATTCCATTTAGGACTTGTCATGACTAGAATAACCTCACAAGGGATTGAAAAAGAAGGGAGTGAAGTTATTTGGTGTGATGTATATGAGATATTCATTAAAGAGTCGAAAGAAAGACTGACTTTAGAACTAATCAGGGTTCTACCAAAGCTTGGTAGAAGCTATAAATTTTTTTGTCATGCTTCATGAATCATGGTGGGAGAAGATTATATATAGGTAGATCATGTTATATCATATGGTTACATCCATTTGAGGCCCCATGAGCAGAAT
Source organism: Viscum album (assembly GCA_963277665.1). NCBI lineage: Eukaryota > Viridiplantae > Streptophyta > Magnoliopsida > Santalales > Viscaceae > Viscum > Viscum album. The sequence continues at coordinate 1,045,628,007 of OY728141.1, read as the reverse complement.
TACCCTAAATACATCCTCGATCTGGCAGTTTTGGTTCATGCATTACATTGTTGGAGGGGTTATATTTTGGGTGAGTGGTTCCTTGTTTACATGGATCATAAAAGTCTCAAATACATTTCCACATATAGTGAATTAATCTTAGGAATTGTCTGTGGGAAAAAAAGCATCATTAATTCGATATTGATCTTTATTATACACCTTGAAAGGGAAATGCATTAACTAATGCATGTATCTACAAGTCACAAATGTAGGCTATCCAAAAGTCCAGTAGTGAGTGGTAATTGATGTATCTATTTCTAAGATGCACCTTGTGGTTTAGGAGTACCATGGGAAGTATATTTTGGTATATCTAGCAATAATATCTTCCCTTATTAGATGGGTGTGGATAAGAAATCTTTCTAATCCTAAGGGTCTAGTCTCATGGGAGAGTTTCTCGGTTGATGACCCACCTCCAGGTAGGGTTATCGATGAATATGAGATCCTACATTTTGAAAAACTTGTTTGGGTTCATTCAGACATATGGTAAGATTTTATGTAGTAATCTCATGCCTTTTTTTTAATTACACAATGGTATTACCAAGATGTACTGAGATATATATCATTAATGTTGGTGTTTGGGTATAAAGAGGAATTTTATAGGTTTTATCACTTGGTGGTCAACCTGTCATATTGTAAAAGTTGAGAACTAGAGGACGGTTTTAATTTTACATACTATATCTATTATTGAGTGGAAAAGGAATAGCATCACTATGGACTTTGTGACAAGATTTATGAGGTCCCCTCGAAGAAATGATAAAGTGTGGATGATCATTGACAGGTCGACCAAGGTCACAATATTTCTACATATTGAAGAGTCATTCTTAGTTTATGAGATTAATAGACTTTATATTTAGGAGATCATGTGCCTTCATGGTGTTTCAGGTTCTATCATATCAAATCGAGATCATCGGTATACATCAGGGTTTGGGAAGGGTTTATAGAAAGAAATAGGTTTATTGATATTACAAAGTACAGCATACCACCCTTATACTAATGGATGTAATGTACTGGTTCTAGAAAACACCCAGAGGCACCGCATACCCGGTTGGTCACATGGACTCATGCGCATTTCCTTAAATGCTAGAGGTTGCCAACTTGCAGTGAGGGCCTTGGGTGTGATAGTGGGGAAGCAATTCCCTCATTGGTAGAGTAACACAATGGAAGTAAAATAGATAACAATAATAAAATTAGTAATAATACCATACCAAAAGTAAATAGTAGATGTAATAAACATTTGGAGATCACATATCTAAATAATGCATGACACATATGTCTTGGAAAGCAGCCAAACAAATCACAATGCTGGAATATAGTACTAATCCAAAGTACAAAATAAAATAAACAAAATGCTCTATAGCATCGCAAGCCTCATTGTAACACCCCGAGATTTTATGAAAAATATTCTTTTAATTTCATTATTGCCTTTTTTTGCAAGACACAACAATATTGCCTTGCGATATACACAACACCGTAAGAGCTTGCAGTATACACATCACTATTCTTGGATCATGTTACACACAATTTTGATAGTAGTTATTCTACAAAACATTGAGTGTATATATATATATTCAATGTATAAATGAAATATGGTTGGATTATGTTAGATGAAACAATGGAGGAGTCTTTCAAAACACGCAACCCTGACTTGGCTTGCATTACATGCAATCGCGACCTTCCACGATAGTGTGTGTTGTACGCAATACTGAGTTTCGCTAAACAATGATATGTTATATGAACTACTTATTATTAATAGTATCAACTAAATTTTTAATTTTATAACATTATTATTCATCTTACGAATTTTCTAGAACATGGTATGAGAACAAAATCAATTTTTTGAGTAAAATAAGTAATTTTCAAAAAATGTAGTTTTGCCGCCTTTTGATGGTGCACCCACTTTAAATCTTGTTTTTGACTTGTCTATAAGTTCAATTTGACAAAATAAAATTCTTATTTGGAATCAGGATATAAAAATTTACTTTGGATAAATTTTTCATATTATTCTGATAACTTACATATTTTAATGAATAGAAAAAACACGCTATATTTTAATTAAAAACAACTTTTTTCATCGCAATAATTTATATGGTTAGATTATGTTTCTAATTGGGTTTAATGTGTAATTAGAATATATTTTTACCATTTAATTCAATGTTATTCATTGGAATTAATTTCACTTTGAAATTGGATATAAACAAGTATCAATCTTTTGATTGTTTTTGTTTCTTAAAAACACGCTATTTGTTTTGATAACGGGAATTAAATTTAAAATTAATTAATGACACATATATGTTATGAATTTTGAAAAATAGACATCAATTTTTAATTTTGAATATCAAATAATTCTTAGGCTGAATTTTTGGTATTTTTCTGAAAAACTTCAATTTTCGATGAATAGTGAAACCACTTAGTGGTAGTTAAAAAACTGACTTTTTTAATTTAAATTAAATTTTACCACTTTTGTGAATTGAATTTAAAAAATACGAGAGACGTGGTTAATATTGATGACTACAATGTGGTTCAATGAGATGAAAATAATTTTTGGTGAATAGTAACTTTTTACTTTTATTTACCACGGTTAAAAGTAAATAGGATAATTAAGGGTAAAAATGATATTATTATTACCCTAACACATGTCCTAATTCTATTGCATAAGATTAATTCGACCAAAAACAACCTGAGGAATAAAATATGACCATTTAGGCCAACTTGGATTAGATTAGGACATTTAATATTAATTTATTCAAATAAGGGTTAAAATAGTTAAAATCAATGTTTAATAAGTAAATTATTTTTGATAGAGGGTTATACATAAGATATATTCTACTATAAATATTAATTATAAATCTATAAAGATTTTATACATAATGGTATTTAATTTATAATTTTTAGACATTAAATAATATATTTTATTTATGACACAAAGATGATGCAGTAATTATCATATTAATGAAATATTGACATAATTGATGTTATAAATACCCAAATAAATGTAATTTGAGGATTTTTATGAATTACACTAATTTTATATGTTAATATGACATGTTATTATTTATTTAAGTAACTTTTTTAGAACTAATCATGTTGTTATGATTTTTACAAAAATCAAGAACCAAATAGTGTCAAAATTGACATGAAATAGTTTTTAAAAAAAATATTATATTATTAATTGTTATTTTATTCATAAAAATCTAAGGTTAGGCCAAATGACATAGATAAAGATATATATATTAATAATGAACCACTTGGGGTTCTTTTGGCTTGTTATAGTATGTTTATTAACCTTATAGTGTAAGAAAACAAGAAGACACAGTAAAAGTAAAATTATTTAACTTAAAGTTAAATCTAAATGATAAGGATAAAATAGGAACCTAAACTTGTCTAAATTTTATTGGATGAGATGATTTTGACCCATAACCACCTTAGATTCGAAATAAATTAATTTGGAGCTATTAAAAACCGAATATGACTTTATAATAAAATAATATTTTTAGTTATTCCAAAGGTGCCCCTCTCCTCCATTATAAAAAAGCACCTCCTCCCTCTCTTCCTCACACCACTTTGAGCCTTCAATCTCGGCCAACCCCTGCCAAATTCTCTTCTACACTTCCATAGAAAAATCCTAGAGGTTCTGGTCTTCTTGAAAGACCAATTTTAGTGCCCAAAGAGGAGGTCTCAAAGAGGCGCTTCAAAGAAGATGAGGTTCGGATACGTACAAAGCACATTGGACCTAAGGTAAGGGATAATTGTGCAAATCTCAATTTTATCTGAGATTTCCTATTCTTAAGTATTTACCGGGGTTATTTCTATCATACATTTCCATGTTTTATAAAAGTGTATTCATGTATTTTTAAATTCCTTTTTACCCATTTGACTTTTACCCCATGGTATGGAAGGAATATTTCTTTTATTTACCCTACAAGGTACTTTTTAACTTTTCCAACAAAAGTATGAGAAGAATGTTTTTTAACGTATATGGCATGAAAGGATTTTTACGGTTTTATAAAGCCGTATTTTCATGAAGCTTCCTCCAAAATATTTCATGACTATTTTCAAAAAAATCATTTTCTTTTAAAATTGCATGACATTTTGTGAAGACAAAATGATTTTGAAGAAAAAAGGATATTTTCCTCAAGAATTCATTTCAAGTGTTTTATCAAAACCATTTTCATCTAAGATGACATTATTTCACATGTGTATGTTTCAAGTATCATGTCTATATGATTTAAATGGTTTCACTTTTCTAATGATGAAATGACATCCAATTTTTATTGTATGGATTACGTTATGATGGAATGATGTTTATGAAACCCATTTTATTCTTGGGTTATGATGAATGATTTATGTTTATATTGTGGCACACGAAAGAATGATTTCAATATGAGATGGGTGGGACCTATATCTCCCTTAAATGCATTGGGTATAGATTTATATCTCATGAGATAGACATGGCTGGAATGGTAAGTTAATCTGGTTCAGTTTTACAGGACTCAAACGAGGAGTGAACTTGATTCAGAAAGGGACTTTGTCCATTAAGATGGTCTTGGAAGTAATGCCTTGTCTACTATGGAAATCAAAACATGTGCTTAATTGTTTCCACAATTACATGTTTTATTCCCATTCTATTTTATCATGATTGATGTTCCCTTATGATATATGCCTTACGTACTTCCAAGATTCATGTCCTTGCTCAAGATTTTGATGTTTAGATTTTATGTTACAGTTTTTGCATTCAAATGTTTATGGATTGTTTTATGTTATCTATGTTTACCTTTACTGGACATTTGATCTCACCCCTTTTATGTTTTCATTTCCCCATGATATAAATAAAGGTTTTAGGTAAGAAAAAAAGGGGAAGATCTTTATTGGGAGATGTTGTAGATATTTCACCACGATTAGAAGATTTTATTCCGAGTTTCCAAAGACACTAAACTATTACGGTCCTTGTTTGTCTGTTTTTGTTATGTACTAAGTATTCCGAAAAAGTAATGCAATGTCCATGTATGTCAAGATTCGGGTCCGTTACAGTTGGTATCAGAGGGAGGTTTAGTCAACATTTGGAAACTAGGATGCGAAAACGTTAGTGAGATGCCTAGAGATATTTCTAAATTATGTATAAGGATGTCCCTAAGGATAAGTATATGTATAGGATATAGTTCTAGAACTACGGTAACGATCTTATAATTTAACCTAAGATGTTAGATATTGAGGGTGATCCCCCTTTACTATGTTGTTTTCCCTAGCATGATTTTTCCCTCTCACACTGTTCTTTTTGGATTTTAAAAAATGTCTGGAAACAGGAAGATCCATGATAATGGAGGATATGATGGAAAATTGAATGATATTCTTCATGAGAAACCAAATGAAATGGGATTTGGAAGTCCAAACATCATTATTATGCCTAATCAGCAATCTCAAAATATGATCAATAATCTCAACTTTGGTACGTTTCCCGACTCAGATAATAAGAGAAATATGGAGTTGCATGATGATCATAGAGGAAAGAAAGTTCAATTTCCCTCATGTAAATCATGTGGGAAGAGGCATTCGGGAGATTGTTTCAAAGGAACTGGAAGATTCTTTGGGTGTGGAAAAGAAGGAAACAAATCCAGTAAGTGAAAAGGAAAAGGTTCAGTTAACACCATGTATGAGGATAATGGTATTGCTACGACATCAACAATGGTTAAATGTTTTAAATGTGGAATGTACGGGAATTATGCAAAACAATTACCTAAGGGAAATTCTCATGAAGAGAATCAGTATGGTCATATGGGTAGTATTTATGTTGATGATGATGAAGAGACTACGAATGATATGTGAGATGAAAGAATTGTTGAAGCTCGTTCAATGGTTTAAGAAGGTAGTGGAATGATTACATGTTTATCAAGTGTAATGTTGTATAAGTAATCTCATGGTACTATGGAATAAGGAGACATCTAAGGATTGTTACACTGTTGTCTTTCCTTATGTTTTGAATGTGTATGATTAATGGTACCAGTAACCATGAAAGGTTATTCAAATATTTTTGGAAAGTAGATGATATACGCATAATGAAGGGATAAGGAGAAAATTAAATGTTTGATAGTATTCATGAGCTCATGACTGTTATAAGGAGAAGGTTATATCATGGTTTGAGTATATAGAATTTTTGGATTTTGGTATGTGGAAAGAGTTAACTTTTGACAGCATTCATGTTTTCACTATGGTTTAATGGGTATTCATTTTTCAATAGAATACATGATTAAGGTATTCAGATGATTGGAATGTGACCAACAAGATATATGGGGGATAAATGATGGTATTCACATGCTTGGTTGATGAAATTTCAAGTAATCGTTTTCTTTTTACTATGAGCTTGGACTGAAGTATTTTAGATAAGCCTAATGATTGGAATGTATTATGTTGGACATGAGTTAGTATTGTTTAAGGATAGAACTTTTTTCGATATTATTGATGGGATGTTCTAGTAATGTAGTTTAAGAAAAATGATAACCTGTAGGATGGGCGACAGTCCATCGCGTCAGACAAGGCTGTGGGAATCGAACCCACAACCGAAGTGCGACTAGACTTTATCACCTACCAATGGCCTACAGGAAGTCCCTATTTAGTAGAAACTAGTTTTATTATATTAGCAGTATGATATATGAAGTATAAGTCCATTTTAGGAACCATATATGATTAATCTCACTATAGATGGACTTATTATTTTTGATAACTTTTATAACCTTTTTTTGAGACAGATGGAATGACCCATAATTTTATCACATGATCTGATAACACTTCATGAATGGAAAATTCAACTTCATTTCTTTAAGAGATGAAGTGGCAATTTTCCAAAGAACGACCAATGGTGAGACTGTACCAAAATCACGAAAGTATTTCTTCTAATTCCAATTTCATCAACTTTAGGGAAATGATCTTCAAAACCAAAAATGTTGTCCTAGTGCCCTTATATTTGATGAATCAGATGGTACCTTATATCACCACAAATCTATGGCTTTTTGATTGATGGCTTTTTCATAGCCATGTTCTCTACCACTCTCCATCAGAACTTAATTGGTATATTTTTCTTCCATATCCATATTTTCACCTATGGTCTCCTATATGGAAACCCAGTGATGAGTTACATTGGGTAATCATTACATTTCATAATTTAGTTTTTAAAATTAAGTTTTAGTATTTCTTTTTATGATGTGGGTTTCTATAAATAGTAAACGATTTATAACCCCGACGAATTTCAAGGGAGAAATTCATTTTAAGGGGGGTAGAATGTAACACCCCGAGATTTTATGAAAAATATTCTTTTAATTTCATTAATTTCTTGTGTTGTAAGACACAACAAGATTCCCTTGCGCTATATGCATCACCATAAGAGCTTGCAGTATACATAACACTATTAATGGATCATGTTACACACAATTTTGATAGTAGTTATTCTACGAAACATTGAGTGTGTATATATATATTCAATGTATAAATGAAATATGGTTGGATTCTATTATACGAAACAATGGAAGAGTCTTGCAAAACACGCAACCCTGACTTGGCTTGCATTACACGCAATCGCGACCTCAACGATAGCAAGTGTTGTACGAAATACTGAGTTTCGCTAAACAACGATATGTTATATGAACTACCCATTATGAATATTATCAACTAAATTTTGAATTTTATAACATTATTATTCATCTTACACATTTTATAGAACATGGTATGAGAACAAAATCAATTTTTTTGACTAAAATCAGTACTTTTCAAAAAATGTAGTTTTGCCGCCTTTTGATGGCACACCCACATTAAATCTTGTTTTTGACTTGTCTATAAGTTCAATTTGACAAAATAAAATTCTTCTTTGGAATCAGGATATAAAAATTTACTTTGGATAAATTTTTCATATTATTCTGATAACTTTCATATTTTAATTAATAGTAAAAACACGCTATATTTTAATTAAAAACAACTTTTTTCATCGCAATAATTTATATGGTTAGATTATCTTTTTAATTGGGATTAAAGTTTAATTAGAATATATTTTTACCATTTAATCCAATTTTGTTCATTGGAATTAATTTCACTTTGAAATTGGATATAAATAAGTATCAATCTTTTGATTGTTTTTGTTTCTTAAAAATGCGCTATTTGTTTTGATAACGGGAATTAAATTTAAAATTAATTAATGCCACTTATATGTTATGAATTTGGAAAAATAGACATCAATTTTGAATTTGGAAAATCAAATAATGCTTAGGCTTAATTTTTGGTATTTTTCTGAAAAACTTCCATTTTCGATGAATAGTGAAACCACTTAGTGGTAGTTAAAAAAACTGACTTTTTTTAATTTAAATTAAATTTTACCACTTCTGTGAATAGAATTTCAAAAATCCGAGAGGCACGTTTAATATCAAGGACTAAAATGTGGTTCAATGAGATGAAAATAATTTTTGGTGAATAGTAACTTTTTACTTTTATTTACCACGGTTAAAAGAAAATAGGATAATTAAGGGTAAAAATTATATTATTATTACCCTAAAACATGTCCTAATTCTATTGGATACGTGTAATTCGACCAAATAAACCTTAGGAATAAAATATGACCATTTAGTCCCACTTGGATTAGATTAGGACATTTAATATTAATTTATTTAAATAATGGTTAAAATAGTTAAAATCAAAGTTTAATAAGTAAATCATTTTTAGTATAAGGTTATACATAAGATAAATTAGACTATAAATATTAATTAGAAATATAAAACTATTTCCTACATAATGGTATTTTATTTATAATTTTTAGACATTAAATAATTTAATTTATATATGACACAAAGATGATGCAGTAATTATCTTATTAAGGAAATAATGACATAATTGATGTTATAAATACCCAAATAAATGTAATTTGAGGATTTTTATGAATTCCACTAATTTTATAGGTTAATATGACATGTTATTATTGATTTAAGTAACTGTTTTCGAACTAATCATGCTGTTATGATTTTCAAAAAAATCAAGTACCAAATAGTGTCAAAATTGACATAAAATAGTTTTTAAAACAAATATTATATTATTAATTGTTATTTTATTTCAAAAAATCTAAGGTTCGGCCAAATAACTTAGATAAAGATATATATAATAATAATGAACCACTTGGGGTTTGTTTGGCTTGTTATAGTAAGTTTATTAACCATATAGTGTAAGAAAACAAGAAGACACGGTAAAAGTAAAATTAATTAACTTAAAGTTAAATATAAATGATAAAGTTAAAATAGGAACCTAAACTTGTCTAAATTCTATTGGATGAGAGGATTTCGATCCATCCCCACCTTATCTTTGAAATAAATCAATTTAGAGCTATTAAAAACTGAATATGACTTTATAATAAAATAATATTTTTAGTTATTCCAAAGGTTCCCCTCTGCTCCCTTATAAAAGGGCACCTCCTCCCTCTCTTCCTCACACCACTTTGAGCCTTCAAGATCGGCCAAACCCTTCCAAATTCTCTTCTCCACTTCCATAGAAACATCCTAGAGGTTCTGGTATTCTTCAAAGACAAATTTTAGTGCCCTAAGAGGAGGTCTCAAAGAGGCGCTTCAAAGAAGAGGAGGTTCGGATACGTACGAAGCATATCAGACCTAAGGTAAGGGATAATTGTGAAAATCTCATTTTTATACAAGATTTATTATTCGTAAGTATTTAATGGGGTTATTCCTATCATACATGTCCATGTTTTATAAAAGTGTATTCATGTATGTTTAAAGTTCTTTTTACCCATTTGACTTTTACCCCATGGTATGGAAGGAATCTTTCTTTTATTTACCCGACAAGGTTCTTTTTAACTTTTCCGACAAAAGTACGAGAAGAATGTTTTTTTTAATGTATACAGAATGAATGGATTTTTATGGTTTTATAAAGCCTTATTTTCATGAAGCTTCCTCCAAAATATTTCATGACTATTTTCAACAAAATCCTTTTCTTTTAAAATTTCATGACATTTTTTAAAAGAAAATGATTTTGAAGAAAAAAGGATATTTTCCTCAAAAATTCATTTCAATTGTTTTATCAAAACCATTTTCATCTAAGATGAAATTATTTCACATGGGTATGCTTCAAGTATCATGTCTATATGATTTGCATGGTTTCACTTTTCTAATGATGAAATGACATCCAATTTTTTTTGTATGGATTACATTATGATGGATTGATTTTTATGAAACTCATTTTATTCTTGGGTTATGATGAATGATTTATGTTTATATTGTGGCACATAAAAGAATGATTTCAATATGAGATGGGTGGGACATATATCTCCCTCAAATGCATTGGGTAAAGATTTATATCTCATGAGATAGACATGGCTGGAATGGTAAGTTAATCTGGTTCAGTTTTACAGGACTGAACCGAGGAGTGAACTCGATTCAGAAAGGGACGTTGTCCATTAAGATGGTCTTGGCAGCAATTCCTTGGCTACTATGGAAATCATAACATGTGCTTAATGGTTTCCACAATTACAAGTTTTATTCCCATGTTATTTTATCATGATTGATGTTCCCTTATGATATATGCCTTACATACTTCCAAGATTCATGTCTTTGCTCATGATTTTGATGTTTAGATTTTATGTTCAAGTTTTTGCATTCAAATGTTTATAGATTGTTTTATGTTCTCTAGGTTTACCCTTACTGGGCATTTGAGATCACCCATTTTATGTTTTCTTTTCCCCGGGATATAAAGAAAGGTTTTAGGTAAGAAAAAAAAGGGGAAGATCTTTATTGGCAGATGTTGAAGATCTTTCACCACGATTAGAAGATTTTATTCCGAGTTTCCAAAGACACAAACTATTACGGTCCTTGTTTGTCTGTTTTTGTTATGTAATAATTATTCCGAAAAAGTAATGTAATGTCCATGTACGTCAAGATTCGGGTCCGTTACACTCAGCTTTGTCCCATGCTTCGCAGCTCCATAGAAATCATGTATTAGAAGTAGAAGGGTGCTTTCCCTTATCTATACCTACTGCAATAAAATCTGTTTGGGCCCAAAATCATGACACAAATAGAGTGTGAGACTAATCCAAGTATGAAACCACCCAAAGATCCATGCCAAATAGTCAGTGAATATATATGGCAGGCAATAAAAAAAATGAAATAGTAAGCTAGGAGGTACACATAGTAACAATCCTACATATTCAGATGCATTAATTTTCATATATCAAGTAAGTAGATAATCAAAAGAAGGTAACCCTCTGGGAAGTACTCACAACCTAACACCTCTGGTTCAACCAAAAAAAGACATGTAAACCTTTGGGAAGTACCCATAGTCTAACCCCAGTGGTTCATCTTTAGCAAAGACACTCTGAGGAAGCACTCACCGTCAATTCCCCCTTTGGTATCATATCTGTAACTAGTAGGCACTATGAAGAAGCACTCAACCTCCAATTCAACTTTTGGCCTATATCAAGGAAACTAAAGACACTCTGAGGGAGCACAAATTCCACCCCCCTAAAGTCTCTTAATGTAACAATAAATAGACACTCTGTAGAAGCCCTCAACATTTATTCTCTCTATGGTATACCACACCAGGTTCTCACAACCCTGTGTAAGTTAGTCATGCATAAACAATATGCGTCAATAAATGTAAACCTCAAGAAGTAATTGGCTAAATAATATAAAAAATATCATATAATGTCTGATAAAAATTGCTTCACCCTAACAATACTAGGCATGAGAATCAAAGTAGCAGCCTAACATGAAAAACTAGACCAAACGGTCTAAAAAAAGAAAACATGGGCAAAACATCCATAACGTGTCACAGTTAACAATATTCACAACAATTAAGGTCTATCCAAACAAGAAAGGCATAGAAGGTAATAACATGGCTAAAACCATAACCACACAATACCCCGTTTTTGGGTATTGGGAATTTTTTCACATAAAATTCATAAACTATATATGGAAAGGCGCAAACCACCTACATCAGCATCGTGAGATCGATATACGTGAACCTCATGCCCTGAATACCCCTAGAAAGTTGTATATTAACAAAAAATATTAAAAATTTCGACTGAGGATAACTCGTGAGGGCGGATAAAACCAGAGATGAAGTTCTAGAAGAAGGAATAACTCACCGTGGAAATTCCAACGCAATTGACGACAGTCGATTCAGAGAACGGACAACGAGTCAAGGGCTCGGCGAAGATCCATGGCTATACGTTCACTCCTAAATGAGAAAAATGAATATAAATAGGGTTTTATTCATTAGACGCGACCCTGGTCCATTTAATGAAAAAAATAATGTACACGGCTTGTATTTTAAGAGTACATGGTGTGTACTTTCCTTTTATGGCCTCCTCTTTAGACGATCTCCACGTCACCACACATGGCCATGTACTATGTCATTACATGGCCAGTACATTGTCACCCCCGAAAACCGGGTACACGGTGTGTATATAAAGTACATGGCGTATACTCCTGAAATTTCCAAAAACTTTTATTTTTCTCAAAAACTACCCAAAAGGAAAAAAATACATGAAAAGAATATATGGGTTCTTACAAACATCCCCTCATAAAGAAATTTGTCTCTAAATTTCATTAGTAAGGTGGCGTAGAAAAAAAATCCTCAAACAGCTCTGGACACTGCGATCATACATCAGCCTCCATCTCCTAGGTCTCATCCTATACTCACTCGTGATGTCATAGCACTAGTACCAAAGGAACAGACCAGCAATGGATAACATTTTTATTTTGATCAACAATCCAGATAGGACACTCCTTGAATGAGGCTTCCACCTTGAGCTCAACCTCCTCGGGTTGGAAAACATGAGATGGGTCTGAGAAGTAACGTCGGAGCTAAAAAACGTGGAAGACATCATGAATATCCCCATACCTCTGTGGTAACTGGAGCCGATAGGCAATCGTCCTGAATCTCCAAAACACCTCAAAGGGTCTGATGTATCTCGGTGAAAGATTACCCTATTTCTTAATCCTCTTGTGTCCCAACCTCGGCGTGACACGCAGGAAAACCTGATCTCTAACCTCGAACTCCAGAGGTCATATCCGTCGATCAGCATAATACTTTTTTTGTGACTATGCATTATACATCCTCTTCCAAATCAACTCTATCTACATTGTGGTCTCCAAGACAAGATGAGGTCTTGGCATGGCTAACTCTCTTTCCTCCATCCATCATTAGGGTGATCGGCATGGCCTACCATACAAAGCCTCAAAAGGTGTCATCTAAATAGTTTCTTGAAAACTATTATTGTAGGCAAACTCCACAAGAGGTATGTGTTTCTCCCAAGAACCTCTAAAATCTAGGATGTATGATCGAAGCATGTCCTCAAGCACCTGAATCGTACAGTCAGACTAGCCATCTATCTGGGAATGGTAAGTTGTGCTCAAAAGTACCAGTGTACCCAAAGCCCATTGAATTCCCTACTAGACCTGAGAAGTAGAACATAAGTCCCTATCTGAAAAAATGGAGTGTGGAACCCCATGTTGATGTAAAATCTCTTGGATGTATAGCTTTCCCTACTCATCAACACTGAAGGACTCCTTGATCATATAAAAGTGAGAAACCTTCATGAGTCTATCAATGAAAACCCAAACTTCATCATTCCCTCTAGTGGACCTCAGAAAACCTTTCATGAAATCCATTGAAACGTCATTCCATTTCCACTCAGGAATGGGTAAATTCTACAAAATCACTGTTGGTCGATGATGCCCCGCATTCACTTGGTGATAGGTGGAACACCTCATGAAAAAACTAGCAACATCTCTCTTTATACCTGGAAACCAATACTGATGGTGTAGATCTCGATATGTCTTGGTGACACAAGGATGAACTGTTGAAAATGAGGAATCAAAGTATCGCATAAGCTCCTCGTGTATGCCTGACAGCACCCACACGAATCCATGAAAACACAAGATCTCATCCTCTCATATTTTCCATCCAAGAATAGGGTTCTCTCCCAACACACTCTCTCATAGGACTAGGCCTACTTAATCTGATAGTTGTCTCATTCGCACTCAATCATGCAGAGTATAAGTAACAGCTATAGATGATAGAAATGCCAACCCACGACTGTTGTGCACCTCCAAATGCATTTCAGAGAACCAGGCCTTAAGCTTCCACTCACTGTTGGCTTCATGAATTTCATGTACCTAAGTCCTCCAACATAACGCATAATCCCCTACATTTCCCTTCACAGGCATGTAGGCAAGCTCCAAGTCAAAATACTAAAGGTACTCAACCCCCCTTAATTGTCTTAAATTCATGTCATGCTGAGTGAAGATATACTTGAGACTTTTATGGTCGGTGAAAACCACAAAAAGCTCTCCCAACTGGTAGTGTCTCCAAAAGTGTAATGAATTAATAACTATAGCCAAATCAAGATCATATGTTGGGTAATTTCTCTCATGTGGCCTCAACTTCTGAGCCCCGTGCGCAATGAATCCTTCTCCCAACATAAGCACTGCTCCCAGCCCAATACTTGATGAATCATAGTACAAAGTATAGCTCTTTCTCGGCTCTACAGAACTAATATTGGTGCTGATGTGAACCTCCCTTTCAGCTCCTGAAAGGATGAATCACAAGAATCAGACCACAAGTACTTCACACCCTTCTTAGTCAGACTAATCAGTGGTGCTGCTAAGCGTGAAAAGTCTGGAATGAAACTTCTGTAGTAACCAGATAGTCTTACAAATCTTCGTACCTCAAAGATGTTCTTTGGATGCTCTAAAGAAACTATTGCTCTCACTTTCTCTAGTTCAACTGATACTCTTGTCTCTGAGAAAACATGACCCAAGAAGTGAATCTGGTCCATCCAAAAGTGGCATTTTGAGAGCTTAGCATATAACTGATGCACTCTCTGTGTACTCAAAATGATCTCAAGTTGGGTAGCATAGTCATGTCAAGTGTGAGAGTACACTAAGATATTATCCATGAAGACTGCCATGATTGAATCCAAGTATGGATGGAGCACTTGGTTCATCAGCACCATGAAAACTACAGGCGCGTTCGTGAGACTGAACAGCATAACCACATACTTGTATATACCATACCTACTCTGAAAGGCTGTAAGAGGTATATCAGATGGTCTAATGCGAAATAGTTAATAACCGGACCTCAAGTCGATCTTCGAGGATACCCAACCTCCTCAAATTTGTTCCAGTAGATCAACAATTCTCAGCAAGGGATATAATTTCTTGACTATCAACTAGATTAAATTCCTATAATTCACACAAAGTCTAAGGGTACAGTCCGCCTTCTTCGTAAACAGGGCAGGCGAACCCCAAGAAGAAGTACATGGTTAGATGAAACCCTTTGCCTGAAACTCCTCCAACTGTTTCCTGAGCTCCTACAACTCAGTTCTAGCCATCCTATTAGAAGGAA
Source organism: Viscum album (assembly GCA_963277665.1). Lineage (NCBI taxonomy): Eukaryota > Viridiplantae > Streptophyta > Magnoliopsida > Santalales > Viscaceae > Viscum > Viscum album. The sequence goes on along the minus strand of OY728141.1, from coordinate 1,045,612,584 downwards.
TGGACATCGATACTGTTCCTAAAACATGATCAGTAGAAAATTCAACCTCTCTCTATGGAGGCAAAACTAAAAAGTTCTCTAGAAATACAATCATGAAACGAACCACCAGTGGAGTAAAGCCCATCTAGGAAGTCCCTTGGTCATCCATATATTGACTAAAAATCTGGGTTGTAACTCCTTCTAACCCATGATGGTTGAGTCCTACTCTTCTAGCTTGGAAATCCCACTCTCTCTTATGAAGAAACGATCCACCCTCTGGGGATTTGAAACTCACCCTATGGCAATAGAAATAGAAACCTACCCAGAAGATAACTAACCAGTACATTCCAATAATGATATCATAGCCTGTCATCTCTATGACATAAAGGTCTCATATGATTTGACACTCACCAACCTTGAGAGGGCACTCCTTGCACTGATGTATACTAGCCGTTAATGTCCCCAACAGTGTGTCTAGTGTCAAGATATTAGCAGAAGAAAGGATACAGAGCCCAAGGATCTCTAAAAAGCAACATATATAAATCTATGGGAATCCCTTGTATTGAAGAGATAATAAGCTAAAATTGAGGCAATTAGAATCGTACATTGAACGGTAGAGGCTCTGGGATCCTTCCTCTATTTGGTCTACTCCACTGCAAAAGTATGACCTGCACTGCGACCCTGCGACTCTGCCCAACCACTCTGAGATGATCCACCTTGTTGCCTCTAAAATTCTAGTGACTGGATACCATGGCCGCGACCTCCACCTTGGCCTGAACGAATGGATGAACTACAGTTCCCTGCCTAATGAAAATAGGTGGGGCTTCTCCTGAATGCGGAGTCATAAAAGATCCCATGTCACCATCTACTAGTGAGAAGATCTGATAGAAGCCCTGAAGATGACCCATCTTGCAGCATGATTGTCACTCCATTGGGTCTCTTGGGCAATGTAGCCTCGTATTCCTGCTCTTACCTCACTGGTAGCACACCACTAGGCTACCAGAAGATGTCTCTCGCCTAATACGATCTCCACGTGTAGACTCCCTGTGGTGCTTCCTGCTGTTAGTAAGAGGTATATCAACTCCAGATATCAAACCTCCCTAGATCACCACTCTAGAATCCCTCAGATTTATCTCCGTGATCAGTGCTTGGTTGACTATAGAAGTGATGGAAGTCAGCCTAAATATGTTCACCTGAGATTGGATGGCATGATAGAGACCATCCTCAAACATCCTTGCCAAAAATAACTCATAACCTCTTGGAATATGTGTGAAGCACTACAGGTCTAGGATGTGATAAGAATACTCCATAACAGAATGATTACCCTGCTCTAGAATCATGAAATCTCTGGCTCGATCAGCCTTCAAAGTCTCTGGTTATAAGTAGTCATAAAATGCATGTTGAAACTCTTCCCATGCCATAACCTGCTGGTATCCTCCTTATGAGATCACATCCCCCCATCTCTTGGCGGAGTCCCAGAGCATATACATAACAGGATTCACCCTCCTCTCTGGAGGCATCTTCAGATGCTTGAAGATAAAAAGCAGGGATTCTAACCATGACTCTACATCCTGAGGTCCTACTTCCCTTGTGAAGGTGGGAGGATGCTACTGCTAGAAAACCCTCATCAACTCTGCCATGGAAGGGGTAGGATGTGGTACTCTTTAGAAGGTTTTCATAAAACTCATAAAGCCCTCTAGGAACTGTGTGTCAGCACCTATGTCCGAAATGACGGTTGGTGCCAAGATTGGCACAACTGGAGGATCCACTTGTAGTCCCTGATCAGCCATATCTAGTGTCTGATCACTGCCCCATAACTGGCGGAAAACTAGAGGACGTCTCGCTGGCATGACTCTACAACGTCGAGTGCACACCTTAGATCAAGATTAATAGGGAATAAAACATAGAATTATAAGAAGGGAACAAGAGAAATAAATCATTCAAAAAAAATTCAAACCATGTTTACATGGCGTGTATAATGCCTACACGACATGTTCCCTTAAGCATTCACATGGTTGTGTACTTATGCCAACTCAGGTCATGTAACACCCCATACACGCGGTGTGTTTTCCTACCACACGGTGTGAACTAGAATCATCTTCCATTGATCATGTTCGTCTACATAGATAAGACACACTATTCTCTTAAAACAAGACTACATTGTGTGTCAGTGCTAGACATGGTGTGTACTAGATGAATTTCACCGACCCATGTTGTTCGTCACGCGGTCGGTTACATGGCTCACTCTACATGGAGTGTTCCGGATGGACACAGTGTGTACTAAAAGGATTCCACCACTCTTTGTTGTTCATGAAATGGTCGGATACAAGGTTTATACTACACAGTGTGTTCAAGGTTGACATGATTTGTATAACTTATATTTTATCCATATGTTTTATTAGTCACACTGGTGGACACATGGTATAGACAACACAAAATGTAAAATGGTACACAAAGTATTCCACCGAATATTCCCCAACCCCGTGTCTCTGCCCACACAACCAGTGACATAGTTAGAGAGTACAAAAAGTGTACATACAGTACATGGTGTGTAATTAAAAAGATAATTCCTTCCCGAAAAAAAGTACACATGGTTTGTATTTATCATTACCCACCATGTATTTTGGCTTTTTCTGGACAGTAAGCATCAGAAGCTACTCTAGAACCCTAAAAAACACTGAAACGAATATTAATGTGCCAAATTCCAATCCGTGAGGGACCATACTCCCTATGAATCAATTCTTGGCATCTTATACATATCATACACAAGAAATACCAATATAATGATCCACCAATTTCTAATCCATGAGGGCCCATAACACCTCAAGAACCAATGTTTGGAATCCATTCAAACAAAACCTTACACAAACCAATACCTTATCGAAAAGCAGGTATTCTATCAAGGCATCTATCAAGACATCATGCATATCTTACAAAACATCTATCACAACAACATGCAATCACTAATGCACCCTAAATGGCATGGCAATAATGCATGGGAACTGATTTCTAGCAAGTACATATATGATGCATGAGATGGAATACCCTCATCTCATCGGTTTGCAATATAATAGAACCTCAATAATATCAACAATAACAACACAAAACATGTGAATCACCCAATTGTGAAATCAAATCAACTGTAAAAATTGCATAATCAGAAAAATTGAAATAAAAAGGTAAATTGGATTTTCCCTATACATGGGTTAGCTACTCCGAGGCACAGATTATTTCCAAGTACCAATTTCCTTCCTTTACCTGGATATAGGATCCATATAGTAAGTCAATAATAAAGGAACCCTCTAATACCACTTTGTAACATCCAGGTTCCAGAAGCTGCCCAGAGGCGCCCCGTACCCGATAGGTCACATGGCCTCAAGCGCATTTCCCCGAATGCTAAAGGCTGCCGACTAGTAGCGAGGGCCTTGGGTGTGATAATGGGGAAACTATTCCATCATTGGTAGAGTAACATAGCTGAAGTAGAACAGATAACATTAGAATAAGTGGAAATAATACCATACCTAGAGTAAACAGTGGAAGTCATAAATATTTGGAGCTCACATATCAAAATAATGCATGATACATATATCTAGAAAAGTATCCAAACAAATCACAATGCTGGAATACAGTACTAAACTAAAGTACCAAACAAAAGAAGTAAACATATCTATAGCATCGCAAGCCTCATCTTGGTCTCATGCTCCCCAACTCCATAGCAATCATGTACCATAAGTAGAAGGGAATTTTACCTTATTTATACTTGTAGAAATATAATCTGTTTGGGCCCAAAAGCATGAACCAAACCGGGTGTGAGACAAATCCCATAAGGGAACCACCCAAAGAACGGTGCCTAACAGTCAGTGAATATATATGGAAGATAATAAACAAAATGAAGCAGTAATAAAGGAAGTACACATAGTAACAATCCTACAAATTTAATTTCATTCATTTTCATATATCAAGTAAGTAGCTAATCAAAATTAGGTAACCCTTTAGGATGTACTTGTAGCCTAACCCCTATGGTTCAACCAAACAAACACAAGCAAAACGCCCAATACCCAGTTCGTCACATGGACTCAAGTGCATTTCCCCAAATGTTGGAGGCTGCTAACTAGCAGCGAGGGCCTTGGGTGAGATAGTGGGGAAACTATAACCTCATTGGCAGATTAACATAGAGAAATTGAAATAGATAGTAATAGTAGAAGAGGTAATAATACCATACCAAAAGTAAATAGCAGAAGTAATACATAGTGGTAGTTCACATATCTAAATAATACATGACACATATGTCTAGGAAAGCATCCAAACAAATCAAAATGCAAGAATACAGTAATAAACCAATGTACAAAAGAAAAGTAGTAAACAGATTTATAGCATCGCATGCATCAGCTTGGTCCCATGCTCCCCAGCTCCATAGCAATCATGTACCCATAGTAGAAGGGTTCTTTCCCCAATCTATACATGCATTAATATAATCTATTTGGGCCTAAAATAATGACCCAAATTGGGTTTGATACTAATCCCAATAGGAAACCACCAGAATATATGTTTCAAACATTCTGTGAATATATATATGGAAAGCAATAAAAAAATGAAGCAGTAAGCAAGGAAGTACATACAGTTACAATCCTACAAATTCAATTGCATTCATTTTTATATATGAAGTAAGTAGCCAATAAAAAGCATGTAACCCTCTGTGAAGTACTCATATCCTAACCTATGTTGATTAACCAAACAAACACAAGAAACCCTTTGGGAAGTACACACAGTCTAATCCCTCTGGTTCATCTTTAGAGATGATACTCTGAGGAAGCACTCACTATCAATTCCCCCTTGTGGTCTCGTATCGGTTACTAATAGGCACTCTGAGGAAGCACTAAACATCCAATTCCCCATGCGGACCTTATCAAGGAAACTACAGACACTCTATGGGATCACAAATTCAATCCCCCTATGTTCTTACTATGTAACAATAAATAGACACTCTGAAGAATCCCTCAATGTCCATTATCCCTATGGTCTACTACACCAGGTTCTCACAACCCTATGTAAGTCAGTTATGAAAAAAATATGTGGAATCCAAAGTAAACCTCAAGAACTACTTGGATAAACAATCAACATCATATCATATCTTGTCCAATAAAAATCACTTCATCCAAACAAGACTAGGCATGGGAATCAAAGTAGTAGCCTAATAGGAAAAGCTAGACCAAACAGTCAAAAAAAAGAAAACATGGGCAAAACATCCATAGCATGGAAAATTTAACCCCATTCACAACAATTAACCTCTATCCAAACAAACAAGTCATAGAAGGTAATAATAGGGCTAAAACCATAACCACGCAATACCCCGTTCATTGGTATTGGATATTTTTTCCATAAAATTCAAAGACTATCTATAGAAAGGAACAAACCACCTACCTCAGCATCGTGAGATTGACATAGGTGAACCTCAAAACTTGAATCACCCTAAAATGTTTTAGATCTACAAAAAAACATATAAAGTTCGATTGAGGATAACTCGTGAGAGAGGAAAAAACATGAGATGAAGTTCTAGAAGTATGAAGAAATCACTGTGATGATTCCAACGCAGTCGATGGTGGTAGATTCAGAGAATGGATTGTGAGTCAGGGGCTCGGTGAATACCTGTGCTTGTATAGTCACTACTTAACAAGACAGACCAAGAGAAAAAGGGTTTTGTCAATTAGACGCGGCCCTGGTCCATTTAATGAAAAAAAAATGTAATAATAATGTATTTTAAAAGTACACATCATGTATTTAAAAGTACATGGCGCGTACTAGCCTTTTTCGGCATTCTCTTTAGGCAGTACCAGGTCACCACACACGGCCATGTACTCGGCCGTTACACGGCCAGAACACGATGACCCACTGCAACTGGGCACATGGCGTGTACATAAAGAACATAGTATGTACTCCTGAAATTTCCAAAACTCCTCTTTTTCTCAAAAACAACTAGAAAGGAAAAACATACCTGAAAAGATGATTCGGGTTCTTACAATGGTGATTCTGATTGTATGTTATCAGTGTTAAAGAAAATGCTCCCAGCATGAATCCTTGATTTTCTAGGTTCCTCTGAAAATCACCTACCTCCCTTTTAGATTTTCTGTATTGAAAAATTTTAAGAAACTATTAAAATCGATCCACATGAAGATCTTTATGGTAGGTCATTCTGTTAATCCCTCTAATTTCTAGAGGCTAGTGGGGAAGCACACCTGGGTCCTCTTATCACTCAAGAGACTTAAAATAAAATACAACTGGTTCTAAAAAGAATCTCTATAGCATTGTTCAAGAAGAAATATAATATTGATCATCATCACCTCTATAGTTTGAGGTGGGACATCGGATCTTTCCATGAGTTTCACCTAGATTGGGTCATATATGGATTCAAATATAGGAAATGTAGTTTTCTTGATATGTCGAACCTTTTGAGATCATGGAGAGAGTCTAGATAGTATCCTATTAGTGGTAACTTCCTCAAATGTAATGGGCCATGAATTACATATTCTATTTATTGCATCTTTTCCACTATCATTCTAGCCTATCTCATTTGTTTTATCCTTAGGATATTGAGCTCAATATAGATTCATCCTTTGAGGATAATCATATATGTATTACTGATTAGATAAAAAAATCTCTCTAAGGGTGGTCAATTACTTTGGTTTGGGTTCTATAGAAGGGTTTCCATGTGCACAATGAGCCATGGTAGAGAGAGTTTGATGTATTTTCTTGGTTGTGGGATCTTTTCTCAGATGAAAAATTTCCACCCCCTCTAGGGAAAATTAGGGACGAATATTTTAATTATGGGTGGTATTAACATACCAATTTCTCAGATAGGTAATGATTCTTTTATGTTTTAGACCAACCCCCTTTAGGTTTCTCTTTTGGTTTAAGACCCTAGTGGTCAGACCTTTAGGTTGATCAGTTTTCATCAAAGAATGAACTAGCAGGTGGGCTAGAGGCTCGCTTTAAGAAAAATACACAACATTTAATGTGTTGGACAAACCCCTAGAACATCATGGATTGGGTATTACCCCTAAGTTAAAAACATGATATTTACATGGCATTTAATATTTACATGCTATGTATATATTATTGTTCATTTTTTTCTAAAAGAGGTAGGAGCTCAATTTTATAGAACAAACTCCACTTTCCCAGTATTATAAATGTTTTGAGAGAGCTCCATTCACCTAACATAGGTTATTTTTGTTATCCATCATCTGAGCCCCATTTTCATCTTCTTCGATCACATTGGATATTCAACAGTAAACTCATCATTCCTCTTCCTTTATTTCTTGATTAATCTCTCTATCTTTTACACTATTTTCATGTGATATCATATTATATCTTTCATTTTTTTCATATATTATTCTAATTTATCTCATTCTAGCTTAATTCAAGGGTCAATACTGAATGAGGAGAGTACTACAGCCTTAAGGTGGGTGGTCTAGACATTTTATCTAAAGGTATTGTTGTATTTTTTTATGTTTCCTTGTGTTGTGATCCAAACATCTATAGAGAAACCTCTAAAAAAATTAATAATTAAATTTTATTTTATCTTCATCTATAATGGAGCCCTATCTACATGTGAATCATTATATTGGTACGTTTACCTCAATATGAACCACCACTATGGGTGTTCCCTTAAAGTATTTAAATCCTCTTTTTTAGAACAAAATTAAACCACCAATTGAGGTGTCTATTTTCCCTTTTAATGAATAAACTGTAATGTCAAATGACTTAAGTAAAAAGATTGTTTGTGTGTTGGGATCTTCATATTTATTAAATGGATTATTTTAATTGAACTAAATGAATTTTCCATCTTGGAAAAATTATTATAATGTAATTCATTTTTGGAATGGTGTATATTCTTATTAGCCACACCATAACTTCATATCAAGTCATGGTCAATACAAGGGTCCCAATTCAAGGCCGCCTTGGATGGGATCATTATGGTTTATAATTAAGACTTCTTATAGACTATAAATATGTCAATATCAATACATTAAATTCATTACAGAATGCCTTAGATGGGACACCAGGTTTATTACATAACTAACCTTTGATGATAATAGTTTTCAAGTGGTTCAAACATGGATAGGCTCAATGAAAAGATTGTCATACCATGAAATTAACAATACTCATTACCATGTATGAGATACCAATGATGGGGTCAATTGGCCATTCTTAACAACATGTCAAGACTAATATTTTGGATTCCTTTTATAGATACCTTTTGAAATACTCTTATAGTAATTGGTATTTTAAAGTTACCCTAGGGATATATTTGGGATTCCCTTTATGGATCTCTTTATATGGTATCAGGATTCAATTTTTTAATTCTATGGATGAATGTTATATCAAAACCCATGATTGCATAACTGTTATCATAGGGTGGTGTCTTCCTAGCCAAATAACATTCATGGATTTGGTAAAATCATGATATATGATTTATGATAACCCATTATTAAACCCATATAATATTTTTATAGGTTCACCTTCATCCATAGATATTCAACTTAGGCCTAAAATGGTATTATCAGTCATTTATCCCATGAGGAACTCAGTTCAATGTATTTATTTAATTACTACCTTGAATTTTTATGTAACATCACACTACACATTCAATATGAATATACAATATAGTTATATACATTTTTTTCTAGAAAACATAGTATATCACACAAATTTTTCATGCTGCCTATGGTACCTAAATTGAAATCATGACTATAGCTGTAAAAAATTGAAGCGTCCAGCGTCCAGCTTCCAATTCATGATTTTGAGTACTTGGATAGATCATTGTAATAAAGGACTGAGACGATTCTCATGATTCTAGTAGAGAAATATTTTTATTTTTATATTTTTTTATAATTATTTAGAATGTGTATTTTCATATACCCATGTATCCCATGTACTCCCCTTTTTTGTGTATTTTCATGGCATGCTAATTATTATTTTATATGATATCTATTTAGCTTTCTCTTATTGGTTATATAAGATAATGGTTTATTATTTTATTCCTCTTTATTTATTAATATTTCCACCACATACCCTTATTATTTACTGATGTGGATAACATTGATCAAGATGAGATGGTCTCCTCACTAACACACCTTGGTCCCTCGCAGCTAGTCGGAAGCCTCTACCATGCAGGGAGGTGTGCTTGAAGTCTTATGGCGAACCACAATGGGGAACCACATAGTGGATTTTGGTGAGATATGCTACATTAAAGTATAATAAGAAGTAGTATTAGATAGGATAAATTAGAAGAATGATACCAAATAGAGTTTTATTAGATAGATAGGCACTAAATGAAGTGTATATAATAGTAGTGTGTTAGATAAATATTGTTGGATTGACATCTACTGAATGAATTATTTATCAAATGGATAGGTTTATACAAAATTTTTAAGGGAAGTTCATTCTTGATATTATAAAAGAAATCAATATGGAAAGATAAGAACATGTAGAAAGATAAGTGTAATGAAATTTCAAGCAGCATAACAAAAAAAATATTGAAGTATGTTGCTAAAGATTCTATATGTTGTTACAAAAAAGTTGTCTTACTATTTTTTCAATTAGAACATGTGCTTTCAAATGAATATAATGTTATTAAAGTGATTGATATTACTTGATTGATGTAAATCACCAGTTTAATTTTTTATAATGGTCGTTGGGTCAAGTATTATTTCCAAAAAACAACAAGGACTAGCAACTCTTACAATGTAGTGAACCTTGAAATTAGTTAGGTCTATATTGGTATGCTTTTTGTTGCTTTCTAATATATTAATTTGTCACTAATAAGATGTAAATATAATAATAAGTTATCAAATATAGATAATATTTGATCATTAATTTGACACCCTTCCCCCCTTTCATTGACCCCATAGTTTTGAACTATCCCTTCAACATTCCTTGAGAGTGACTTACCATTACTGAAAAGTTTTTGGTATTAACAAAAATTCATTCCCTTTTCACATATCAAAGGGGCACTCATATACTCAGATACCCTCACACAAAGACCCCATATATTTAACCTATATACTACCCAAACCTCTCTTCAACAATATAATAAATTTTTGATTAGATCTATTCTACTCAATATGTTATCCCTTAATGACTTAACCCCCTTCTCAAAGGAGACAATTCAAGTATTGTTGTATAAATTTATAATTGCTTATTTCTCATTTTAATTTCTTCATATGAACACCTTCTTCCCCAAATTCAATTACCCCATATTAAAATGATATCATCAATATCATTAGTAAACTATGGTGTTATTATAATGATGCTATAAACATTAACCACCTTTCTCCCTTTTCTATTAAGAAAAACAAAATTCATAACCATGCATTGTGTGGACTACCGCCTCCATGATGTAATGTGTTTTTTTCCTTCAATATATATCAACTATAGAACTAATAGTTAATTTAATATATTATTATAATTATTATGAAATATTTTATATTTTTAATTGATATAGTATATTACATCTTTTCCTCATTCAATGTAAAATTAAATCATGTTCCACGTGCATGTATGGACTACAACCTCCAAAGAATTATTGATTTCAATTTTTATTTTCAACACCGTATTTTATATATGGTAATGAGAATTGGTGTCACTAAGAAATATTATATTAATGCATTTTTAAAGGTTCTATAATAATAAATTTGATAACCTATTAAAAACATGACCACTAAACAATTGTGGTAAATTCAGTCATATGAAAGAGAATTATAAGAGAAATGTGATTTGTTTTTTATCTAATAACATCATATAGGATGAATTATTATATAAATTATCTAAAAATATGATATATTACAATAATAAACCAAAAATATCATTATTCTTCTAGTATAATGATATTACAACAAAATCACTTCATAATCATCTAATAAATATGGTATGTCTTTATTTGGGTTGGTATAACTTTATTCTTGAGAAATAATATTAATTTATGTCATGAATGATTATTTATATTTAATTTAAACTAATATATTATATAAATAAATAAATAATAGTTTTTTTCAATTTTAATATTAATTTTTTACTCATTATTTAGTAAAATACTCTCCATTCACTAAAAATCATCTAACAAGATCATCACAAAATTAATCTTTAAGTATCATTACAAAAAAGTTTATAAAATGAAAATTTAAAATTATAAATACGTATAAAATATTAATTAAAATACCTTTCATGATATATTGATGATGAACTTTTGGAAAATAATGAATAAAAAAATAGTGACTCTGAAACTAGTTTAAAATCCTTAAGGTTACTCACACTCGATATTGAAAATATATAATAAAAAATATAATACAAAATTAGAGAATAATCATAAATGAAGTTTATGAAACTCTACATATATTAAAATTATTCAAAAATTGTTTGTTAATATATTTACTCCTTTTATACAGGATATTATTGTTCTTTCAACTAATCAAGAAAATAAGTTTAGAGTTTTATTGGTCTTAATTCTGATTCTTTGACACATGTTACATGTTATACACCAGGTTTTATTTATATAGAGTTATTTTGGTAAACTATCCCATTAATTATATACACTATATTTCCTTTTAATTACTTTTATATACTCATTAAAATCATTTTCTTTTCTTTAAATGTTTTATGGAACAATTTTTCCCAAATTCATAATAGTTTTTGGTAATTAAATTTTCATTCAATGAGTAGTGATTGTTTTATTGAAATTTTTTTATATATATTGGGAAAATTATCCCATTTTATTTTATTATGTGGAATTATCAAAAAAAATTCCATTTTACTTTACCACATAAACCACTTTTCAAATATCTCATTCATCATATAGTCTATTCCTCGTTAGGGATATTGATAACCCAAATATAATTTATGTGTGTTATAATATTTTATATGGAACATTTTTTACATTCTTGGGTTATCCCACCCTAATATTTAGTTACACAATATTTCATAATTTCATTTGGAAAAATAATTCTTTAATACAAAAAAGGATTTATTAATATTTTAATAATTTGGTTTTCCAGTAATGTTAATTTCAAGGTACTCAAAAAATTTCTTTCATATTCAAATTTTTTATCTTTAGATCCAAATTTACTATAGAATTAATTATATAATTTTCAAGACTCAATTATTAGATATTATTTTTAAAATTAAAATTTTAAAAAAATATTTCACTTCCCATTTTCAAAAGTTACTCTAGAAAGATACATGTAAGTTTGTGTTTTATGTCAATGATAAAAATGTTTTCCAAAATATCTTTTATGTTTTGACCTAAAATTTCATTTTCATATTCAAAATTATTTAAACTCATAGGATTTATGTTATATGATTTATTCTATATTAAATATTAATATTTATAATTTGGGGGATTGATCATGAAGTATCCAAAAATTCAATTCTTTTTCAATTATTGTGTGATATTATTTTAATAATTCTTTTGAAATTATTTATTACATCTTTTTTAGAATCCTTATGAGTTTTCTTTTTTACAATAGGGTTAGTTTATTTTGTATTCATGAAACTTTTTTTTATAATTTTCTTATTTAATGGTATTTTTTATCTAATTTATGATCTATAATTAACTTTTCATTTAATAATCATCCCTCATGAATAGACATAACTTCTTTTTACTTCCTTTACTATATGAATATTTTTTCCATTACTATGATTAAATGGTGTTCACCATGATTATATAAAATGATTGATTGGGAAAATTATTGACTAAACTATATAATATTTTCCCATATAATTTAAATAGCATATTATTTACAATTTTTATTGAATGGGATTTACATGGAAGGTTATTGAATATCATTGGGTGCCTCTTTATTTTCCATTGGTTTTTCATGTTTGGATTATAGATATAATTATTAATGTCTTCTTAATTTTAATCCATCTAATAAGGATATTAATCTATTTTTCTTCCAAGGTTTATTTATGATATATTGAATGAATCCAATTTTCCTTACATGAGTTCTTTATGCAATAAAAACTTAATGAATATCATCTCAAATTTTTATTACATCCATACTTATTCAAGGGTTTTAATAATCTTTATGGATAATATTTTTCTTATTTAAAAAATGTGTGCGGTTAATCATTAAGCGATGGGGGTCCATAAATATCCAAAAAATAAATTAGTAATGTTATTTATCTAATGAGATAATATTTAAATGAGTAGCTAAACACAAAACAAAATGGGAGAAAAGTTATGAATCTTAATCTATCAAGGGAAACGAGTGTGTGGAGACTGATCGTCCAAGGTAAATGGGTGAGTGAAGCCTGATGCACTAAAATAAATATGTTGGGATACTTGATCCACTATGTTATGATTTCTATTATTATTGGTGTGCCACAATTATCAAGTATTCCTTGATTCTATGATATGTGTAATTTTAAAGATGTATTCTTATGTTATTACATGATTTATAATCTATGATTTGTTCGGGATATATTTCTTATATATCTTGATTATAAACATTTTCGTATTTTATTCTCACTTAGGATCATTGATTGTTATCGGTTACATTTACCCTAACTAATAATATATTCTCACCCCATTCTTATATTTCCATTCATCCAAGATATGAATAAACTTAATTTATGTGCCTAGAGGGATCTCTTTTGTGATTAATAATTGGAAGATATTGAAGAATTGTTATGTATTAAGTATTTGTTTATGAGGTATGGAATAATAATTTTTTTCAAAAAAGAATGACTTTTTTTGTTAATTTTTTTCAAAAATCTCTAAATCACTAAACCTACATACTCTTTGAAATTTATTAAAATGAAATATTTTTTATGTTGTATATTTACATGGTCTCATTAGAAAAATTTTGTATAAGTTATTTTTTTCTTATGAATAAATTTAATTCCTTTAAGGAAAGGAATATACATCAATAAAGAGTGTACCAAGAACCCACAATGTCTATACAATGAAAACACTTCTGTGAAAATGCAAATAAATTGGAGTAAAAATAAGAAAATTGATACAATAGTGAGGAAAATTTATGACTGTGTAAATAAATATCCACAAAAGAGAAAAGGTTATATAGTGGCTCAAATATATTTCAAATAGAATAGGCATGAAACTTTAATAAGTGGTTTCATAAAATAAATGTGATGTAATGAGTTCTATAGAATTATGGAACTTCCCTAGAAATTTAAAATAGGGGATTTAATGAAAACATGCCCAAGAAGATTCCTATGAGTGGTAAGGACAAAAGGCGAAGTTTCACGAGATTTTTTTTTGTAATTAATGGATAATATGAATTCAAATTCAATTATAGATATATTATTTAAAGAAATAGGTATCATGATAGAGATAAAGAATACCACCATGTTAAAATCTAGTTTAATAACTGTACCAAATATTATGTTGAATAGAAAAGTGTCTTCGGAAGGAAATAAGAATATTTGAAAAAGTGAATGGATTATGAAAAATGATATTGTAAAATAAGATTCCAAAAAATGTATGGGTATTGAAATATGATAATTTATGAAAATATAAACAGGATAGAAAAAGGCTTGGAGAAAAAAAGTTAAAATATTTATGTATTGGGAAATCCTTTTTGGAAAAATAACCTTTGGAAGAAATTATTGTGATTTGGGATATGAAAGAAAAAAATTGGACCATGTAAAAAGAATATAAATTAAAACCAATTAAAACCATTAAAAATATCAATATATAGTCCAATGTGAAGGATAAATGGAAAATAGGGGTACTAATAGACCCACCATATTTCTCAACTTGATGAAAAAAAGTTCCATTTTGTCCATGTATTTAATTTTAATAACTATTTGGAATTTTTTTGGTTTTTTAGGATATGTAACAAATTGGGTTATTTCATTTTAAAATAAATGTGGTATAAAGGCATGTTCTAATGTTTTAGTTAATGTTAGTGTAATGAAAGTGGTATCTTGCTAAATCTAGAATTGAATGTATAATACAACAACAATCTTCAGAGCAGTATCAATTTTCATCACAATTTGTACAATGGTCTAATTGTTGTGTTTGTTTCAAAATCATATATTAATAAATTAAGATAAAACCTAGAAGATGGATGATTTCAGATTAATGGAAAATAATCAAAAAACTATTTTTCAGGAATTATTTATTTGTATCTAACAAGTGGTCAAACATGTGATATCATATGATTATTATGAAGATATAAGATACTTCTATAGGTTGATGAATCACGCACAATATTAGTTCATTATTCGGTGAAAGTTGGATATATACATTAATCTTTATGTAAATATGACATATATAAATTGAAATTTGAATTACATATAATTTAATATTTTCATGTGTGAATAAGGTATATTAATCCATGAAATATATACCTAATAAATATACATCTAATGTTGTCATTATGGATAAATAAATAATATTGAAGGGATGGGGACCTCATTTAGTGATATTATAGCATGATAATAGCCAAGGAATTTACTCATGAAATGTAACACCTGAGTAAGTGAAGAAATATATTGAGGTGAATCCTTGTGGATTTATAACGTCAAGCTGTAAAACAGCTTTGGGAGTGCTGAAGCTTTGAAGAACCTCCCCAAAACCAGATTATCTCTTCTCTTACCTTCTTTATTGATGAGGAATAAGCATGTCATGGAAGATATAGGGATCTCACTTTTATGATGATATATCCATTTGGCTTATATAAACACTAAATAGAGGTTAATTCCTTTAACTAGCTATGGTAATATTTTTCAAACCATATGATGATGATCCAAATAATGTTTTAGGCCTTATTGTGTAAGGAACACCCATTAAACATATATACATATATATTTTTAATTCATTTTTATCAAAGTTTCATATTTCTTTCAAGGGATATCCTATAAAATCATTTTTTATCCCTTTATAATGTTATAATAATCATTCTTATACTCATTTAAAAAAGAAAATTTGTATCAGATCTTCCCATGTGTTTAGATTTGAGAAATCATGTATGAAGTGAATAAATCATGAATAACAAAGAATCATTTTTTAATTCTAGGAATTCTATTTGAAAAATGGTTTACCTATACCAAGCTAGTCTATGTAAGGTTTACTGAGGAGTAACCTTTATACACATGGGTTTTCTAATGGTAAATGAGATATTTTTATAATATAGTTTCCCTTAATTAAAGGTTTGTGAAATTCAATTTTTGAAGTGTTCATGTAATGGTAATTGGAGACTCACCTCTAAATTAAGGTTTAATGTAAATGAAGCCAGATACTTACCTCTATATGATGGGTTTATGTGAGGGTAGTGTTTTTATTGCCTTCATATAAAGTGTTTATATAAAATTAAACTGTGATATTCCTTTACATGAGGGGTTTCACATAAGGTTAATTCAAGATTCACCTTTACATGAAGGGTTCATGTGAATGTATACATAAGAAGTATCATTAAGTAGTATGCACTATGTGAGGATTAATAATTACTACCCATAAAAAATATACATAATGGTAAATGTTTTTTACTCTATGGAGGTCACCACAACTTCATAAGTGTAAAAATAAGCATAAAAATTTATATTTTATTATGTTTTCTTATAATTTACAAATTATTTAGAAATAAAAAAAATTATTTTCAGAATATTTATTAATTAATAAAGTTATTATGATCTAATTAACTAAAAATGTCTTAAATTAATTAAAAAATGTTTATGAAACATTTATTATTAAATATTATTTAAATATAAATTATAAATATTTAAAATACCTTTTAAAAACTTATATGTCAGGTCATGGGATCTAAAAATAAAATAATTATTTATAAATCATCTAGGGTAATCCATAATGTTATAAATTACCTAAATAATTACAAAATATAACATGTTTATATTGAAATTATGAACTATTTTTATTTAAAATAATTTTAATTATTTAAATTAAATTGGCTTATTTGGGATATATTTTAAACCACATAAAAATAATTTTGATTATTGACATGGTCAAGGATTAAATAATGAAAATTATTTTATATTTAGATTATATAAAAAATTTACATAATTGAATTTGGATTATAAATTATTTATAATTCAAAAGGTGTCATATATTTGAAAATGATATTCAATATAATGAATGATATAATAGATTTTATAATGGAATGATCAAAAAAATCTTTTTAATAAATTATGGAATATTCATAAGGTTAAATCGAAAATTATAAAATGTTTGAAATTGGATTTTATATATGATTTTTTCCAAAATTATTATCTCATGTTGAAATATTTGAATTTTCTCTTTATTTAAAGGTTTTTCTCTATATATTTCATAGTAAGAATCTTTTTATATCATGAATGTTGTATACGTTGGTATAATTTATTAAATAATTCTAGGAAATAGAGTCATTCATTATAATATAGGTATGAAAATGAACATAGTAATTTTTTTTATCTTGACCTCTATTTGTAATTGATGTTATTAGATTTAATTTTGTTGTTGGGAATAGTTTTAATATATTATTTTTTATAATTATTATGGATTTAATTATATCTTGAGTAAAATTTATGTAATGAGCCAAAGTTTTTCAATGAAAATTCCCTTCTTAAAATTATGTCATAAAATCACATAAATTCTAAACATAATGAACTAATGTGTGATAAGTGACCTTTAAACATAATTTTGTCACTTCTGTGTTTGGAATTTTGAAAAGCCGACATACACAGTTGTGTTTAAGATGATTTTTGGAGTCTGATAGAACAAACTTGGTTTCTTGGTGAATAGTAACATACCCGTATGAATAGTAAAATGAATAGTAATATGACCTTTATGAATATTAAATAATAAAATTATTTTATTTTGTTAAGGCAATAAGATAATGAGATCTTAATTAATTTTTCAATGAGAAATAAAACTAAGTGCACCTTTAAGATTGTTATTTTTCGAATTAACTATGACTTTATTTAAAAATTAAATTAATAATATTTAGAAAATTATTTTTTAAAATGGACTTCATTTTTTAATTCTACACATAGAAATATAGTTAGGGTAAATTTTTGGTATTTTCTGAAAAACTCAAATTTTTGATGAATAGTGAAATACGGTAGAATACCGTATATACAATTTAACAGTTAAATACACTATTCATGACATCAAAAGTTATGCAAGGACACTTGGTTAGAACACACATGAACTTATTACTATTAGTGGTCACATGAAAGAATACGTTTGGTTGTCTTGAGGGAAATAATAAAATAATGAATTAAATATTCAAAATTTACCCCTCCCCTCCAGTATAAAAACCACCCTTCACACCCTCATTGCTTCACACCTCTCAAGCTCCAAGGCTTCACTAAACTCTGACCAAACACCTTTACTAGACCCTATCCCACGTCCAAGAGCTTCTGGTCTCATCAAAAGACCAAGCCTAGGTCCTTAAGGAGGATCTCAAGAGGAAGATTCAAGAGGTAATTTCTCTCCCTCTTCTCCTTTAATTTCCTTTCAAGTTCAAGTTCATTCCTTGATCTCTCACCACCTATATTCATAAAAATGGTATTGTAACACCATTATTATACATATAAATTAATTTTACGATTCTAATGGGATATTATATCATCCAACCCCCTTTCCTTCTTCCTTTTATTTTATTAAAGAGAATGTTGTTCGTGAGGTGTTAATTTGTCACCTTCAAGAACGACATGCTTTATTCTTCCATTTCTATCTTCATATCTGGTCATGAAACCATTTTATGGTTGAACCAAAATAGTTTATATTTATTACCTCCTATATCAAGTTTTGTAACTTACTTATGACCATATTTCTTGTGATAAAATAAAACAAGTCCATTATTATCGAAAAATCACGCAAATTAGCCCAAATAATCATCATTTAATTATCATCTAATGGTTCATTCACATGGATCTAATGTAATTAATTATAAGATCATTAAAACATATATAATATCATTAATAACATGTAATGTCAGTTCTTGATGTTTACCCCTGTTCTACCCGAACTTCAATTTATGAATACAAGTGAACCACCCAAGAAAAACAATAAAAATGAACATTCCCGAACAATGTTTTTAAACTATATAATTCATACAAAGGAACATAATATGACATAATGAAACCATAATTAACCCTATTAATGTACACATGGTTCTGGATTTCTAATTAATGAATATAATGTCATTATACAGGACATTAAAGAGAAGGAAGCATTCGGATACGAGGTAAGGAGAAATTCTCGAACCCAACTTTCATCCTTCGGGTTCTCCCTCCTTCACTCCATTTTTGATATGGTTAATCCTTAAAGTTAATTTCTTCATATTTATCTTAGCTTTTCTGGGATATAAATTTTTTCTAATGATGTTTATGTTGAACCAAATTTTTTCCAAAATAACTCTTCTTTTAAGAACTCAATTTTTACCTCTCATTCATGGTTGATGGTTCTTGTATCAAGTATGTTGTTCCCTATTTCTTTTTGGAACCCAATGCTTATGAATGTATTATTATTAGATGAAACTCATTCCATTACATAGGTCAGTTATTCTCACTTTTGATATGTGTTCTATTTGGAAAACATGATAATGATAATGTTATGATGTGACTGGTGCACCCGAAATTATACAACGCAATATAAATGTTTCAAAGTGACGGGTTTGCCCATAATTAAATAGAACTCCAATGCATTGGGTAAAGTGATTAATCCAATGAGTAAATGTGAAATGATGTGTGAAAAGGATGCTAGCTTGGTTCAAAAGTATGTGTGGTAGTTGACCACTAAAACGTGATGTTTCATTTTTTGCATTGCCACATTTCAAGACTTTTATTTATGTTCCTACCATGTTCATGATCTTTTTCTTATGTCATGATTATGCTCACCCCATGATATATTCTTCTTATCTATCCTCTTACTGGGATTTTAGCTCACCTATTTTGATGTATATCCTTAGGTGGCTACATTTACTAAGGAGAGGACAAGAGACAATAAGAATCTAGAGAATAAGAAATTTAATAAATCATTATGCTTGATGTTGTAATTGTTATGTACGGTCCTATTTTTCCCAAGACACTAAACCTTTGGATCCTCTATGCATAATACTATTAAGTTTTTTATATTTAAAATGATGTAATATTAATGTAAGAAAAGGCTGGGATGCTATATTTGGTATTAGAGGCAAGGTTTAGTAAACTGGGGAATTAGGATTAGTGAACCCTAGAGAAAACCTATAGCATGAGACTAAGTACAAATATGCACACATGAATATTTACATAGGGATCCCATATGTTATGTTTTTTGTATAAATTGTTTAAATTAATAAGTTATTCATATCTTGTTTACTTATGTTTTGTTCTAACCTTTTCTGTTTTTGAAAATGGTGGGAACCAGGAGAAATTAGGCCAAAAACTCTTGCGAGGGCCAATGCAATGATTGCCTGAATGACATCCCCAATGATTTGGGACGTGTAGTTAAAAACATCATGGATATGCTTACCCAATTATATCAATTTATGAACAATAACCATAATAATGGGGAACGTCCTCCTTCACCAAAGAGGGAGCAACTAGTTATCAAATTTTTTATGCAGCAATGACCACCAACATTTAGTGAATCTTCCGATCCACAAGTTGCGGAACAGTGGGTAAACTACATGGAGAAGATCATTTCTGTTCTTAACATCTTTGATATGGAGAAGGTGACCCTATCCATTTATCATCTAGATGGAGAAGCTTATCAATGGTGGGATTTGATTAAGAACACCATGCCAGGGGAGGAAATTTAAGAGATGGAATGGGAAGACTTTAAGATAATGCTTCTTAATAAGTACATCCCACGAACTCTTTGCATGAAGATGGAGAGAATTTATAGAGATCAAGAAAAAAAGAATGTGAATCTGTCACAACCTATGAAGAGAATTTCACAAGGCTTTCAAGGTATGCTTTGGGTTTTGTTGTCAACAATGATAGAAAAATTGATATATTCTTTAGTGGATTTAAACCACACCTTCAAAAGGCTCTTGCAATTTGAGACTTTGGGAGTTATGAATAAGTTGTCTGATGTGCTCTCAAAATGGAGACAGAGTTTGGAGAATGTTCCCATGGCTATGGTGATAAGAAAAGAAAGATAGAGTTTCAAGCTGGTGGATCTAATGAAAAAGGTGGGAAGAAAAATCAATGACCCACATGCCAAAAATGTGGGAAGTTGCACCATGTAAACTACCTCAAAGGGACGGGGAAATGCTTCAAGTGTGGGAAAGAAGGAAACCATGCTCAAGAGTATCTAAAAGACATGAAAAGGAAGGGGAGTGTATCCTATTAAAGGAGAGAACCACTCATGGTTCAATGCTACAACTATAGGGAGCTAGGGAAATATAAAAACTAGTGCACTAAACCTCGAGCTCTCGAGGGTAATCAGCACCAGCAGCCACTGAATCCAAAGGATTAAGGGAAGTCTTATTCCATCACTACTATATAAGTGGAGCATGATAATGAAGTCGTACAAGGTACACTTCCTATTCACTCAAAAATGGAAAAAGTCTTATTTGATTCTGGTCCTACGCATTCCTTTATATCTTGCAAGTTAGCTAGAACTATAGAATCGAAGCCCTGAAACCTTGAAGTAGAGATATCTATAAAAACACTAAGTGGTGCAATCATTTCATCCCAAGTGTTTGAATCTTCTCTCATTGGTGTATGTGGAAAGATTCTTCCAGAAAATCACGTAATACTTCCCTTGGTGGAATTGGACGCTATAATGGGAATGGATTGGCTCTCGTTATATAGAGCACATATCAAATGTTGGGAAAAGGAAATATCATTTCATATTCCTAACCATCCCATGCTCCTCTACAAATGTAAGTAAGATCATGAATCTCCTTTGAAAAATCCTTTAATGGTGTGGGTGTTGATTCCCAATGAAGAAGCATACCTCTCCCAAACGGTTGATTCGAAGGAAAGTGACAATATTGGGGAAATTCCCATTGTGAGGGAATACGGCGATGTATTTCCCAAAGAGTTACTCGGAATTCCCCCTGATCGTGAGGTAGAGTTCCCAATTGAACTCATACGTAGAGCTACTCCTATCTCGAAGTGTCCCTATAGGGTGGCTCCAATCGAATTGGAGGAGTTAAAGAAGCAGCTGCAAGAGCATCTGGACAAAGGGTTCATACGCCATAGTGCATCACCTTGGGGTGCACCAGTGCTCTTTGTGAAGAAGAATGAAGGAATAATGTGGTTGTGTATCGATTATCGGGAACTCAACAAGATCACTATAAAGAACAAGTATCCTCTTCCAAGCATTGATGAATAGTTCAATTTGTTAAGAGGTGCTCAATAATTCTGTAAGGTGGATCTTCGTTCTGGATATCATTAGGTAAAGGTGAAGAAGGAAGATATTTTGAAGACTGCCTTCCGTACAAGGTATAAGCACTATGAGTTTTTGGTTATGCCCTTCGAACATACTAATGCCCATCCAATCTTCATGGATTAGATGAATAGATTCTTTAGACATTACCTCGACAAATTTTTGGTAGTGTTTATCGATGATATTCTCATCTACACGAAGATCAAGGAGGAACATAAAGAACATCTAAGACTTGTGTTGGTGACATTGAGAAAGGAGAAGTTGTACGCCAAGTTTAGAAAGTGTGACTTTTGGATGAAGCAAGTCACATTCACGGGACATGTTGTCACGTCCCGACCCTACCCGGGCTCGATCCGCAACTACCCCAAGCCCGCCTCCATAGGCCAGGGGCTAGCGACCAGTGCCGAAGGCACAATAACTCGGGGAGGCCTTTGCCTAAGCACATGTACACACACACGCCGCAAACTCAATGCAACAATGCAGAGTAAAAGTAAAGACAATCAAAGAAAAGGAAAGGGAAACTGCTATATAAATACCACAAATGTGCATCGACCTCTAAACAGTACAAGGTACAAGCAGAAAAGAAAAGGGGAAAAACACATGCCCAACCAAAAAGTGCCACAACCCGGCAATAGGTAAATGAAAAGAAACAGCTGACGGGTCTGCCACCTGGAACCCGGCCACAACCACCACACGCGGTCCAATCTCCCAAGCTCCAATGCTCCACTGAAGTCACACTCCACATGTCTGTCGTCTGCAAGGACACACCAAGTGTGGGAAAATCCCAAGCAGGGGTGAGTATAAAAAAATAGTTAGTAGGATACCCCGAAGGCTCGAGGGAGAAACAAAGGAGGTATCGAAGGGTGAGCAGTAGAGCGAACAGGAAAAGTAGCGGAGTATAACTGAAAGTGAAGTAGAATACCGGCAGAGAGTCTAGATCAACCCAACAAAAGAAAGGCAGTAGACTCATCCAGACACAAGAAGCTGGAAACGGTGAGAAGATGAACTTCTCGTCGAGTCTTCACTACCTATAGCCGAAGATTAGACTCGTCCAACCACGAGAAGCTAGACACGGAAAGCACGTGGCATACCCCGCGTGTCTTCGCCTCCCCTGGAAGGAGAGCAACCAAGCCCAAGAAGTTGGTGCAGGAACATGGTATATACAGGTCCATATGCTCTGTCGAGAAGCCCGAACCACGTCGTAAGGGGATCTCCATCCCGTAGCTCAGCCCAAGAAAAGAGTAGCCAATAGACCCAGACATAACCATCATCATCGCCCAGCATCCCGCACGTCTGTCCCGAACTACAAGCCAAGGGGCTCAATCACCGCACTTCGACAGTATCCGCTTTGGGCGGCACTGACTCGCCCGCGCGGTTTTAGATCGCGTCACAAGAACGCGTCTTGGTGGGGAAAGCGCCCCTCGTACTTGAGAGTTCTAGGAAAGTCAAACCACACATCATCACTGCCCTGCAGTTGAGTGGTCTCCTCAAAGTCAAGTTGTTCCATCGTCGACCCATACAACCAAGGGTCTCGCTCCGGTAATCACGGAGGTAAGCCACAGACTAGCCTAGTCGAGAGGACTGAGTCTGGAATGCTAACAGGTGTCCCACTTCCCAGCCCCGCTAAAGGTTAATTCATAACAAAATATCAGGTGATCCACTGCCCAGCCCTGCTGGAGGGTAAACCCTAATAAGATACTGGGTGACACACTGCCCAGCCCTGCTGGAGGGTAAACCATAACACATCATCCGGTAACCCACTGCCCAGCCCCACTGGAGGGTAAACCTGGAATAAGTCGACAAGTGACCCACTGCCCAGACATACTGGAGGGTAGACCTGGAACTAGACGACGGGTGACCCACTACCCAGCCCTGCTGGAGAGTAGACCCTAAGAGGTCGTCGGGTGACCCACTGCCCAGTCTCTGCTGGAGGTTAGACACTAATAGCATCGGGTGACCCACTGCCCAGTCTCTGTTGAAGGTTAAACCCTAGAAGTCAGTGAGCAACCCACTGCCCAGCCTTGCTAGAGGGTAAGCCCGAGGAAGTCGATGAGTAACCCACTGCCCAGCCCCGCTAGAGGGTAAAACTCAGAACCTCTCTGCCATCTCTACAGGAGTGTACAACACTGGCCAACCGAACACGGAGTGGGTGTCGCGCAACCACCCAACTCCAGAACAACTCTCCCAAAAGAGGTGCAGCGTCTGCTCCAGCACTGGGTGTCACTAGCACCGCTACCAGCCAATCCATCGAGAACGAAACTAGGGGAGACCACTCAACCCTGCTGGTCAACAAACGAGCACCGAGCCAGGGGAATAGCTCCACCCTGTTGGTCAAAAAAACACACAGAGGGGCCCTCCACGCCACGAGAGGTCCAAGTACGCGAAGCAGAACACAGCACGCACTTGGGGCCCACACGACGTGTGGCCCCAAGCCAAACCCCAACCAAGCACCCGAACATCTCAGGTACAAACCACACATACCGCCAAGCGCTTCCGTATACTCCCAGAGTATACATCGTTCCAGCCCATAGGCTATCGTGCACACGGCACCCAGTGTCAACGCGAAGGCGTGACGTAACAACTCCACCTAAAAGGCCCAGGAACGGCCAACCACATCTTGTGAGGCATTTATGTCACTCTCGCAAGAATGCATGATCACACGCCAAGGGTCAGCTACAAACATGGTAGGACGAACCACCATCGGAGCACCTTTCATGCTTCCACATTTAATAAGATCGCGTATAAGGCTCCGCACAACCAAATGGATCGCACCGTTGTAAACCTCATGGAAAAACACGCGAGATAGACTACTTACTCGCCTGAAACGGTCAACTAGTGGAAAAGGTACTATTCACCGTAATCAAACTCATGTGGGGTCCACCCCAAGATCCCGAAACTGAATCAACAGATCACGCCACTGCGATCCCCTCGAAAAAAAACACGGGATTGAGTACACAATCGCCCAAAACGGACACCCGGTGAAAAGGGCACTATTCACCATAGCCAGGTCAGGTGGGACCTACACCACATCCCCGAAAAAGGTCAGGCAAACTGCACCAACACAATGCTCTCGAAAAAGCACGTCAAATTGACTGCTTACTTGCGTGGAACGGGTATCCGGAGAAAAAGATGCATTCTGGCTCACCGCACACGAGCGGTGCCACGTGGGACCCGCATCCTGGTCCCAAAACTCAACGAACGGATCACACCATTTTGATCCTCTTGAAAAAGCACACAAGATGGACTACTCACTTGTCCAAAACGGTCGCCTGGTGATAAAGATGGAAAATCACCGTCGACGCCCAAACGACCCTCGTGGGTCCTGCACCATCGTGCCGAATAAGGGCGGGCAGATTGCATCATTGCAATCCCCTCGGAAAAACACCCAACATCGACTACTCGCACGCCCTGAATGGACGTCCGTGGAAAAAGTCGCTAAAAGTTGCACGCAGCTCAAAAGACGGGCCATGGGACCCGCGCCTCAACTTCGGCCTCAAGCCCAGAACCACCCTGGAAACCTTCTCCCTTGCGCCAGGGTCCCAAAGCAACTGACGGCACTCAAAGCGGACATCGCATGCGTCCGCGCCGCTCGAAACAAGATTCTCGGAAAACCGCTCGTTCACTTAAAGACATGTCGCGCCTCTGAGGCCCCTCGTTTCGGGAATTAAAAATTTCCGAAACCATCTCAAAACGTTCCCCATGACGCAAGGTCCGCGCTGTCACTGACAGCGCGCAAAACGGATGCCCTTAATGAATGTTACAGGCGTCAGAAATTCAAAGAAGGGGGGCACTTCCGAGGCCCGGACCGGCCTGGTCCGGCCGGTCCGCCCTTAGCCGGCCCGCGGCCCGGCCGCGGGCCTGGTTCAGTCTGCCGCGGCCAGATGGCCGCTTCCAGATCCCTCGACCGGCCATCAAAGCCGGTCTCCTTTCCCCAGCAGTGACCCGCGACATGTGTGTCGCGGTCGCGCCGCACGCGGGGTCGCGTACCCCGCGGTTCCCCCCTCTGCCCTACGACGGAGCCGCCCGGCCGCCTGCCGCCTGCCGCCTGCCAAAGCTATCCTGTCGTCTCCCTCGCACACCCAGCCACCACAAGCCACTGCCCGGCTCGCCGCGCCGCCTCCTGGCATGGCGGGCCGCCGCGCCTACCCGCCGGAACGCCCCACATCTCCTCCGCAAACCCGCAATCTTCGGCGAATGATTGTGGGTTCCTCCAAACTCCAAAACCAAATCCGAAAGAAGCGTCGGAAAGAGAATAAAATACACTTCTCATTCATGGGATTTTTTTGATAAATCGACAGAGATTTGATACTAAAATTCGGGCTCGAAGTAGAGTGGGGAATAGAAAATGCAAACGATAAAACCCTACCTCGCGGGGCTTCGCCCGAAGCTTCGCGACGATCCGCCGGCCACCACGCCTATCTGGAGCTATCATGCCGGAGCTCTCCTCGCCGGAGGTGAAGGAGGGGGAGGAGGGTTTGAGGAAGAAGAAGAAGAATAAGGAAGGGGGTGGGGTGTTTAAGTACAAATCACTTAAACGCCCGCCCGACAGCCCCGAACCCAAACTCCCGACGGGGTCGAGATTTAGCCTCTCCTCGGCTAAGAACCACGCTCTGAGCGCAACGGATGTCTCGGAATTTTATTCCGAGACCCTGTTCAAAAGTTATAAAATTTAACGCCCGAAACCGCTAAATTAAGAAAACGCCCCTGGGGCCATTTTTCACAGACGGGCCACGCCCGCAGAACTTACACCCCTCCTAGGGTAAACAGCACACTCTGAACTCAACGGTGCCCTCAGTTTTCCAATCCGAGCCGCCGTTTAAGAGATCCTTGAGTTTCACCATTAAACGAATTAATTAATTAATTAATTTATCCATTTAACATTCCAAAAGCGGGCGAGGGGTCCAAAAATCCCGCGCCGACAAGTTTTATGTCGTTCCTAGGGTAAAAACCCCATTCCGGACCCATCCGTACACTCAGATCTCTGATCCAGAACTCCGTTTAGGATTTATCCTATTTATTTGGCGTTTCCAGTGTGAACGCACTGAAAATTTAATTCTGGCCACTCCGGGGCTCAGAATCGCACGCCGTCTGAAGGCGCTGCTCTAGAATATCATCAAGAATATTCCAAAGACTTTCACAGCAAAAACCGGGTTCTTAAATCATTCCATCCTTCAAGCTTTTCATCCCCGAAAAGAAAAACTAGGGAGAAACACAGGGTACTAAGCCCACACCTGGCTTTCCCATACCCAGAAGGACCCACACACAGCTCTGCGTCACCGCACACAGACCAAAGGATTGATCCGTTCACGCGAGGTCATCCCTTGATGACATCGTGCACCCATTTCAGACTTCGAGGTTAGGGCAAGGTGGTAGGGCACCTCGCCATCCCTTCGCACGGTCTCAAACGGCCCGAAGGCCCTCGGGGGTATCTCACCACCCCGTTCAAACCTCTACGTCGCACGTCGCGACTGGAATCACCGCCCGCACCTGGAACAAGGCCCGGTGATTCCCTCCTTCAGAATATCCATATGGTGAAACACCCAAGGATATCTGGTCACGCAAGGTTCCACAGTCGATGCTCTCTTACACGCTCAAAAGGCGAAGGAGTCAACACCATCGACTAAAGGAAAAAGTCTCACGCCTTTTTCCTTACCAACACAGGGTTACACCCGACGCCCTGTGTCACCCTGGTAACACCTCAAACAAGGAGCAAGGAGGAAACGCCTTTCACACGCAAAGCCTAACAATTCTACTACAAGAAGTAGAAGAGTCGCAAGGGGTACCTCTCACCATTCCGTGCTCTACAGGATCGTAGACATCCAAAGCTCGCGTCTACTCGCGGTCCCAACTGTCATCTCCCGGAGCCTGACGTGGACCACCTAGTGGTGATGGGGAGATCTCGTAAAGTCATCCCCCACTACCAGCTCCTCCCACTCCTCTGCTAGCACCACCTCCCTGGGTACAACTCCGATCACGATGTTGCCTCTGCCTTGGTGGTGCGCCTACTGCTTGCCTAAAGCTCCCAACAACTCGGGTCGGGCAGTCTCGTGCCAAGTGACCTCGTCTGTCACAAGCATAGCACCGACTCTCTCTAGGCTGCACTGGTGCCCTCTGGCGCCACTGTGGTGTACGACCACGGCCCGGGATCCAATCACGGAAGGGAATCCTCAGCTGAGGCCCTGCGCCTTTTCGCCACCGTGGTTTACGACCACGTCTCCAAAACCGGCAGTGGGAAGGCCACCTGCATCGAGGTCCTATCCTTCGGCGCCTACTAGCTATGGCAGACGTCTCGGCTCCGTCGCGCCCACTGCCACTACCAACCGCAAAACATGACAGGAAGCCTTCTTTCACCGGTGCCTGCTCTAGCACCCCGGCATATATGGAAATGCCCAAGGGTACTACGACAGCACGAATCTCTCAGCGGAGACCCTGCTCAAACTTCCGCGCTCGGAAGTTTTCGTCATGGACCAAGTCCGGGTAAAAGCGTGCACGGTCTGCAAAACTAGCCGCGTACTCGGCCACCGTCATCCCTCCCTGTTGAAACTGCAAGAGCTCCGGAATCCGAACAGAGCGCAAGTAGGAGGGGGAAAACTCCTCACAGATCAACAACTGAAAGTCGCCCCATGAAAGCGACGACTTGTCAAGAAACCGATTCACCAGACTCCACCAACGCTAAGCTAATCCACAAAAAAGGTTGGATGCCAAAGCCACTCTCTGATCTATCGGCGTCCGCACAGGCCCGAAGAGACTAACAACTGCCTCTAGCCAACCCTCTACTGCCTGAGGGTCTGGCTCACCACTGAACCACAGTGGTCTCTGCCGCTGGAACTCACGGAGCGCACTCAACCTGCGCTCAAGCTCAGCCTGCTCTGTTGAAATTACCTGCTGCTCAACAGGTGAGGGTGCTGCTACCAGCCCACCCGGAGGAAGGGCTCGCACGATGGGTCATGGAATGTGGCCTCATAACTCACAGGTTCGTCATCACGAACCAAAGCTGGTATCTTGGCTGACTGTCCTCGCAGAGACATCATGAATATTATCAAGGAGTGCCGCGGTCAGATGAGCATATATGTATATACCAACAACAACAACGATGGGGAGCAAACTCAAGAAGGACAGTTAAGACTCATTCCTTTGTGAGGCACAATCGAATTTTCCCTGAAACAAGTGTCTCAGCATGCTGAGTCGACAAGCGGGTTATCAAGGTCCTGATGAATGGATACGTCGGCCGCCGCACCATCACTAGACTCCCTGGCCTGAGAGACGCTCTCGAGACACATTAACATTGTTGCCCTATATCGCAACCAATTGCTCTTTTAGGGACGTCCGCACAACATCCCAAGGAATGAACCACCTCTGATACCACTTTTTCATGTCCCAACCCTACCCGGGCTCGAGCCGCAACTACCCCAAGCCCGCCTCCATAGGCCAGGGGCTGGCGACCAGCGCCGAAGGCACAATAACTCGGGGAGGCCTTTGCCTAAGCACCTGTACACACACACACAGCAAACTCAATGCAACAATGCAGAGTAAAAGTAAAGACAAGAAATGATAAGGAAAGGGAAACTGGTATATAAATACCACAAATTTCCATCGACCTCTATACAGTACAAGGTACAAGCTGAAAAAAGGGACAAAACACGCGCCCAACCAAAAAGTGCCACAAACCGGCAATAGTTATACGAAAAGAAACAGCTGACGGGTCTACCACTTGGAACCCGACCATGACCACCGCACGCGGTCCAATATCCCAAGCTCCTACGCTCCACTGAAGTCACGCTTCACCTATCTGTTGTCTTCAAGGGCACACCAAGTGTGGGAAAAGCCCAAGCAGGGGTGAGTATAAAAAAATACTCAGTAGGATACCCTGAAGGCTTGAGGGAGCAACAAAGGAGGTACCGAAGGGTGAGCAGTAGAGCGAACAGGAAAAGTAGAGGAGTACAACTGAAAGTGAAGTATAATACCAGCAGAGAGTCCAGCTCAACCCAACAAAATAAAGGCACTAGACTCGTCCAGACACAAGAAGCTGGAAACTGTGAGAAGATGAACTTCTCGTCAAGTCTTCGCTACCTATAGCCGGAGAGTAGACTTGTCCAACCACGAGAATCTAGACTCAGAAAGCATGTGGCACACCCCGCGCGTCCTCGCCTCCCCTAGAAGGAGAGTAACTAATCCCAAGAAATGGGTGCAGGAATATGGTATATACAAGTCCATATGCTCTATCGAGAAGTTCGAACCACGTCGTAAGGGGATCTCCGTCCCGTAGCTCAGACCAAGAAAAGAGTAGCCAACAGTCCCAGACATAACCATCATCGTCACCCAGCATCCCGCACGTCTGTCATGAACTACAAGCCAAGGGGCTCAATCACCGCACTTCGACACTATCCGCTTTGGGCGGCACTGAATCGCTTGCACGGTTTTAGATCGCGTCACAAGAATGTGTCTCGGTGGGGAAAGCGCCCCTCGTACTTGAGAGTTCTAGGAAAGTCAAAGCACAACTCATCACTTCCCTGGAGTTGAGAGGTCTCCTCAAAGTCAAGTCATTCCATCGCCGACCCGTACAACCAAGGGTCCCGCTCCGGTAATCACGGAGGTAAGCCACAGACAAGCCTAGTCGAGAGGACTGAGTCTGGAATGCTAACAGGTGTCCCACTGCCTAGCCCCGCTGGAGGGTAATTCATAACCAAATATCAGGGGACCCACTGCCCAGCCCTGCTGGAGGGTAAACCCTAATAAGATACTGGGTGACCCACTGCCCAGACCTGCTGGAGGGTAAACCATAACACATTATCCGGCGACCCAATGCCCAGCCCCGATGGAGGGTAAACCTGGAATAAGTCGACTGGCGACCCACTACCCAGCTTTGCTGGAGGGTAGACCTGGAACTAGATGACGGGTGACCCACTGCCCAGCCCTGCTGAAGGGTAGACCCTAAGAGGTCGTCGGGTGACCCACTGCCCAGTCTCTGCTGGAGGGTAGACCCTAATAGCGTCGGGTGACCCACTGCCCTGTCTCTGCTGGAGGGTAGACCCTAAAAGTGTCGGGTGGCCTGCTGCCCAGTCTCTGCTGTAGGGTAAACCCTAGAAGTCAGTGAGCAACCCACCTGCCAGCCTTCCTGGAGGGTAAGCCCGAGGACGTCGATGAGTAACCCACAGCCCAGCCCCGCTGGAGGGTAAAACTCAAAACCTCTCTACCATCTCTACAGGAGGGTACAACACTGGCCAACCGAACACGGAGTGGGTGTCGCGCAACCACCCAACTCCAGAACAACTCTCCCAAAAGAGGTGCAGCGTCTACTTCAGCACTGTGTGTCAATAGCACCGCTACCGGCCAATCCATCGAGAACAAAACTATGGGGAGACCACTCAACCCTGC
This sequence comes from Viscum album, assembly GCA_963277665.1. Classification (NCBI taxonomy): domain Eukaryota; kingdom Viridiplantae; phylum Streptophyta; class Magnoliopsida; order Santalales; family Viscaceae; genus Viscum; species Viscum album. Next base: position 1,045,580,891 of record OY728141.1, on the reverse strand, counting down.
TGGTCAACAAATGAGCACCGAGCCAGGGGAAAAGCTCCACCCTGCTGGTCAAACAAACACACAGAGGGACCCTCCACGCCGCGAGAGGTCCAAGTACGCGAAGCAGAACACAGCATGCACTTGGGGCCCACACAATGTGTGGCCCCAAGTCAAACCCCAACCAAGCTCCCGAACATATCACGTAAAAACCACACGTACCTCCAAGCGCTCCCATATACTCCCAGTGTATACCTCGTTCCAGCCCATAGGCTATCATGCACACGGCACCCAGTGTCAACGCGAAGGCGTGATGTAACAACTCCACCTCAAAGGCCCAAGCACGGCCAACCACATCTTTTGAGGAATTTATGTCACTCTCGCAAAAATGCGCGATCACACACCAAGGGTCCGCTACAAACATGGTAGGACGAACCACCATCGGAGCAACTTTCATGCTTCCACATTTAATAAGATCGCGTATAAGGCTCCGCACAACCAAACAGATCGCACCGTTGTAAACCTCACGGAAAAACACGCGAGATAGACTACTTACTCGCCTGGAACGGTCAACCGGTGGAAAAGGTACTATTCACCGTAATCAAACTCGTGTGGGGCCCACCCCAAGATCCTGAAACTGAACCAACGGATCACGCCACTGCGATCCCCTTGGAAAAACACATGGGATTGAGTACTCAATCGCCCAAAACAGACACCCTGTGAAAAGGGAACTATTCACCGTAGCTGGGTCGGGTGGGACCCACACAACGTCCCCGAAAAAGGTCGGGCGAACTGCACAATCGAAATGCTCTCAAAAAAGCACGTCAAATTGACTACTTACTTGCGTGGAACGGGTATCTGGAGAAAAAGATGCATTCCGGCGCACCGCACACGAGCGGTGCCACGTGGGACCCGCATCCCGGTCCTGAAACTCAACGAACGGATCGCACCGTTGTGATCCTATTGAAAAAACACAAAAGATGGACTACTCAATTGTCCAAAACGGTCGCCCGGTGATAAAGATGGAAAATCACCGTCGACACCCAAAAGACCCTCGTGGGTCCCGCACCATCGTGCCGAATAAGTGCGGGCGGATTGCACCATTGCAATCCCCTCAGAAAAACACCCAACATCGACTACTCGCACGCCCCAAACAGACGTCCGAGGAAAAAGTCACTAAAAGCTGCACGCAGCTCAAAAGACGGGCCGTGGGGCCCGCACCTCAACTTCGGCCTCAATGCCCGGAACTTCCGTGGAAACCTTCGCCCTTGCGCCAGGGTCCCAACACAACTGACGGCACTCAAAGCGGACGTCGCATGCGTCCGCGCCGCTCGAAACAAGATTCCCGGAAAAATGCTCGTTCACTTAAAGACGTGTCGCGCATCCGAGGCCCCTCTTTTCGAGAATTAAAAATTTCTGAAACCATCTCAAAACGTTCCCCACGACGCAAGGTCCGCGTTTCCGCTGACGGCGCGCAAAATGGACACCCGTAACGAAAGTTACGGGCGTCAGAAATTCAAAGAAGGGGGGCACTTCCTAGGCCCGGACCGGCCCGGTCCGCCCTCAGCCGGCCCGCAGCCCGGCCGCGGGCCCGGTTCAGTCCGTCCCGACCAGCTGGCCGCGGCCAGATCCCTCGACTGGCCGTCAAGGCCGGTCTCCTTTCCCCAGCAGCAACCCGCGACATGCGGATCGCGGTCGCGCCGCACGCGGGGTCGCGCACCCTGCGGTTCCCCCCTCTGCCCTACGCCGGAGCCGCCCGGCCGCCTGCCGCCTACCACCTGCCAAAGCCGGCCCTCCGTCTCCCTCGCACACCCAGCCGCCACAAGCCGCCGCCCGGCTCGCCGCGCCGCCGCCTGGCATGGCCGGCCGCCGCGCCTACCCGCCAGAACGCCCCACATCTCCTCCGCAAACCCGCAATCTTCGGCGAATGATTGCGGGTTCCCCCGAACTCCAAAACCAAATCCGAAAGAAGCTTCGGAAAGAGAATAAAATACACTTCGCATTCATGGATTTTGTTTGATAAATCGACAAAGATTTGATACAAAAATTCGGGCTCGAAGTAGAGCGGGGAATAGAAAATGCAAACGACAAAACCGTACCTCGTGGGGCTTCGCCCGAAGCTTCGCGACGATCCGTCGGCCACCACGTCTCGTTGGAGCTGTCTCACCAAAGCTTGCCTCACTGGAGGTGGAGGAGGGGGAGGAGGGTTTGAGGAAGAAGAAGAAGAAGGAAGGAAGGGGGTGGGGTGTTTAAGTACAAATCACTTAAACGCACGCCCGACAGACTCGAACCCGAACTCCCGACGGGGTCGGGATTTAGCCTCTCCTAGGCTAAGAACCACGCTCTGAGCGCAACGGCTTTCTCAGAATTTTATTCCGAGACCCCGTTCATAAGTTATAAAATTTAACGTCCAAAGTCTCTAAATTACGAAAACGCCCCTGGGGCCATTTTTCACAGACGGGCCGCGCCCGCAGAACTTACACCCCTCCTAGTGTAAACAACATGATCTGAACTCAACGGTGCCCTCAGTTTTCCAATCTGATCCCTTGTTTAAGAGATGCTCGTGTTTCACCATTAAACGAATAAATTAATTAATTTATTTATCTGTTTAACATTCCAGAAGCGGGCGAGGGGTCCAAACATCCCGCGCCGACAAGTTTTATGTCGTTCCTAGGGTAAAAACCCCATTCCGGACCCATCCATACACTCAGATCTCTGATCCGGAACTCCATTTAGGATTTATCCCATTTATTTGGCGTTTCCAGTGTGAACGCACAGAAAATTTAATTCCGGCCACTCCGGGGCTCGGAATCGCACGCCGTCTGAAGACGCTGCTCTGGAATATAATCAAGAATATTCCAAATTCTTTCACAGCAAAAACCGGGTTTTTAAATCATTCCCTCCTTCAATATTTTCATCCAAAAAAAGAAAAACTAGGGAGCAACACAGGGTACTAAGCCCACACCTGGCTTTCCCATACCCAGAAGGACCCACGCACAGCTCTGCGTCACCACACACAGACCAATGGATTAATCTGTTCATGCGAGGTCAGCCCTTGCTGATGTCGTGCACCCATTTCAGACTTCGGGGTTAGGGCAAGGCGATATGGCACCTCGCCATCCCTTCGCACGGTCTCAAACGGACCGAAGGCCCTCGGGGGTATCTCATCTCCCCGGTCAAACCTCTACGTCGCATGTTGCGACTGGAATCATCGCCCGCACCTGGAACAAGGCCCGATGATTCCCTCCTTCAGAATTCCATATGGTGAAACACCCAAGGATATCTGGTCACGGAAGGTTCCACAGTCGATGCTCTCTTACACGCTCAAAAGGGGAAGGAGTCAACACCATCAACTAAAGGAAAAGGTCTCACGCCTTTTTCCTTACCAACACAGGGTTACACCCGACACCCTGCGTCACCCTGGTAACACCTAAAACAAAGAGCAGGGAGGAAACACCTTTCACACACAGAGCCTGACAATTCTACTGCAAGAAGTATAAGAGTCGCAAGGGGTACATCTCACCATTCCATGCTCTGCAGGATCGTAGACATCCAAAGCTGGCGTCTACCCTTGGTCCCAACTATCAGCTCCCAGAGCCTGACGTGGACCGCCTAGTGGTGATGGGGAGATCTTGTAAAGTCATCCCCCACTACCATCTCCTCCCGCTCCTCTGCTAGCACCACCTCCCTGGGTACTACTCCGATCACGGCGCTGCCTCCGCCATGGTGGTGTGCCTACTACCTACCTGAAGCTCCCAAAAACTCGGGTCGGGCAGTCTCGTGCCAAGTGACCTCTTCCGTCACAAGCATAGCACCGACTCTCTCTGGGCTGCACTGGTGCCCTCCGGCGCCACTGTGGTGTACAACCACGGCCCGGGATCCACTCACGGAAGGGCATCCTCGGCTGAGGACCTGCACCTTTTCGCCATAGTGGTTTACAACCACATCTCCAAAACCAGCAGTGGGAAGGCCACCTTCATCTAGTTCATATCCTTCGGCACCTTCTAGCTATGGCAGACGTCCCGACTCCGTCGCGCCCACTGCCACTACCAACCACAAAACATGATAGGAAGCCTTCTTTCACCAGCGCCTGTTCTAGCACCCCAGCATATATAGAAATGCCCAAGGGTACTACGACAACACAAATCTCTCGGCGGAGACCCTTCTCAAACTTCCGTGCTCGGAAGTTGTCGTCATGGACCAAGTCCGGGTAAAAGCGTGCACGGTCTGAAAAACTAGCCGCGTAATCGGCCACCATCATCCCTCCCTGCTGAAACTGCAGGAGCTCCTGAATCTGAACGGAGCGCAAGCAGGAGGGGAAAAACTCCTCACGGAGCAACAATTGAAAGTCTCCCAATGAAAGCAATGACTCGTCAAGAAACCGAGTCACCAGACTCCACCAACGCCAAGCTGATCCACAGAAAAAGTTGGCTGCCAAAGCCACTCTCTGATCTATCGGTGTCTGCACAAGCCCAAGAGACTAACAACTGCCTCTAGCCAACCCTCTGTTGCCTGAGGGTTTGGCTCACCACTGAACCTCAGTGGTCTCTGCTGCTGGAACTCACGGAGCGCGCTCAACCTGCGCTCAAGCTCAGCCTGCTCTGTTGAAATTACCTGTTGCTCAACAGGTGGGGGTGCTGCTACCAGCCCACCCGGAGAAAGGGCTCGCACGATGGGTCATTGACTGTGGCCTCGTAGCTCACAGGGTCATCGTTACGAACCAAAGCTGGTATCTTGGCTGGCTGTCCTCACGGAGACGTCCTGAATATTATCAAGGAGTGCCGCGGTCAGATGAGCATATATGTATATACCAACAACAACAACGATGGGGAGCTGACTCAAGAAGGACAGTCAAGACTCAGTCCTATGTGATGCACAAACGAATTTTCCCTGCAACAAGTGTCTCAGCATGCCGAGTCGACAAGCGGGTTATCAAGGTCCTGGTTAATGGATATGTCGGCCGCCGCACCATCACTGGACTCTCTGGCCTGAGAGCCGCTCTCGAGACACATTAACATTGTTGCCCTATATCCCAACCAATTCCACTTTTAGGGACGTCCGCAAAATGTCCCAAGGAACGAACCACCTGTGATACCACTTTGTCACGTCTTGACCCTACCTGGACTCCCCAGCAGCGACCCGCGACATGCGGGTCACGGTCGCACCACACACGGGGTCGCGCACCCCGTGGTTCCCCCCTCTGCCCTACGCAGAAGCCGCCCGGCCGCCTGCCGCCCGCCGCCTGCCGCCTGCCGAAGCCGGCCCGCCGTCGCCCTCGCACACCCAGCCGCCACAAGCTGCCGCCCGGTTCGCCACGCCGTTGCCTAGCATGGCCGGCCACCGTGCCTACCCGCCGGAATGCCCCACATCTCCTCCACAAACCCGCAATCTTCGGCGAATGATTGCGGGTTCCTCCAAACTCCAAAACCAAATCCGAAAGAAGCGTCGGAAATAGAATAAAATACACTTCGCATTTATGGGTTTTTTTTTTGATAAATCGATAGAGATTTGATACAAAAATTTGGGCTCGAAGTAGAGTAGGGAATAGAAAATGCAAACGACAAAACCCTACCTCGCGGGGCTTCGCCCGAAGCTTCGCGACGATCCGCTAGCCACCACGCCACACCGGAGATGTCTCGCCAGAGCTCGCCTCACCGGAGGTGAAGGAGGGGGAGGAGGGTTTGAGGAAGAAGAAGAAGAAGAAGGAAGGGGGGGTGGGGTGTTTAAGTACAAATCACTTAAACGCCCGCCCGATAGCCCCGAACCCGAACTCCCGACGGGGTTGGGATTTAGCCTCTCCTAGGCTAAGAACCACGCTCTGAGTGCAATGGAAGTCTGGGAATTTTATTCCGAGACCCCGTTCAAAAGTTATAAAATTTAACGTCTGAAGCCGCTAAATTACGAAAATGCCCCTGGGGCCATTTTTCACAGACGGGCCGCGCCCGCAGAACTTACTCCCCTCTTAGGGTAAACAGCATGCTCTGAACTCAACGGTGCCCTCGGTTTTCCAATCCGAGCCACTGTTTAAGTGATGCTCGAGTTTCACCATTAAACGAATATATTAATTAATTAATTTATCTGTTTAACATTCCAGAAGCGGGCGAGGGGTCCAAACATCCCGCGCCGACAAGTTTTATGTCGTTCCTAGAGTAAAAACCCCATTCCGAACCCATCCGTACACTCGGATCTCTGATCGGGAACTCCGTTTAGGATTTATCCCATTTATTTGGCGTTTCCATTGTGAACGCACTGAAAATTTAATTCCGGCCACTCCGGGGCTCGGAATCGCACGCCGTCTGAAGGCGCTGCTCTGGAATATCATCAAGAATATTCCAAAGTAATTCACAGCAAAAACCGGGTTCTTACACATGTGATCACAAGTGAGGGAATTTTTGTGGATCCTTCAAAGACAAAGGTGATTGAGGAATGGCCCAGGCCCTCTAGTGTCACTGAAATCCTTAGTTTTCTTAGATTAGCTGGGTACTACCAGCGTTTTCTGAAAAACTTATCATGATTTTCAAGCCCTCTTACTAAGTTAACAAGGAAATGGGTAATGTATTTCTAAATTCAAGAATGTGAGGGAAGCTTCAAGGAGCTAAAGAGAAGGCTGATCATAGCACCTGTACTCACACTACCGAAAAGTGTAGAAAATATTGTGATATATAGTGATTCTTCAAAGAAAGTCTTGGGTTGTGTACTCGTGAAAAATTATAATGTGATATCCTATGCCTAAAAAAAATTGAAGATCCATGAGCAGAACTACCCGACACATGATCTAGAGCTAGCAGCCGTGATTTTTGCCTTGAAAATCTAGCGGCACTACCTTCATGGCAAGAAGTGTGACATATACACCAACCGTAAGAGCCTAAAGTATATATTCACAAAAAAAGAGCTCAAAATGTGTCAAAGGATATGATTAGAGCTAGTCAAGGATTACGATTGCTCTATTCATTGTCATCCTGGAAAGGCGAACAAGGTAGCTGATGCTCTAAGTAGAAAATAACCTGCTACTTTATCCATCTTGCGGATTGAGAAAGACCCTATATTCATGGATATGCAATGAATGGATTTTGAAATCATAAGGGTAGGGGATACATCCTACCTTTCCCAAATGATTGCACAACCATCCATCCAAGAGAAGATTAAGTAAGCATAAAGGGATGATTTGTAGATACAAAAGAGGGTGAATGTAGTAAAATAAGGGAAGCTGCAAAAGTTCCATATCAACGATGGTGGTGTGATTAGGTTTGGAAAGTGGCTTTGTGTGCCTTCATCACCCGGGATAAAGAAGGAGCTATTAGATAATGAACATAGCTCAACTTTCCCTATCCATCTTGGGAGTACCAAGATGTACCGTGATCTCCGAGAACACTTCTAGCGGGATAACATGAAGAAGGAGATTGCAGAATATATATCAAGGTTCTTGGTATGTCAGCAAGTTAATGTTGAGCGAAAAAATTCCAAAGGTATGATGTAGTCGTTGCCTATACCCATGTGGAAATGGGAAAATGTTACTATGGACTTTTTCACGGGTCTCCCAAAGACATCAAAGGGAAATAATGCGATATGGGTTGTGGTTGACCGACTCACCAAGACTGCCCATGTTATCGCTATTCGGGAAGATCTCTCACTTGAACAACTTTCAATGATATATGTGAAAGAAGTGGTGAGACTGCATGGTGTTCCACTCTCAATTGTCTCTGACCATGATCGGAGGTTCACATCTAAATTATGGAGGAGCTGTCAACAGGCTTTGAGTATTGAATTAAATTTCATCACGACCTATCACCCCCAAACTAATGGCCAATATGAAAAGACTATTCAAACGCTTGAAGATATTCTTAGAGCCTACACTCTAGAATTCAAAGGTGGATGGGATCAGCATCTCCCATTGGTTTAGTTCTCATACAACAATAGCTTCCACTCGAGTATTCAGATGGCTCCATATAAAGCTTTGTATGGAAAGCGATGTAGAAATCCATCCTGTTGGGATGAATTTGGAGAATGAAAGCTACTTGGATCTGATCCTGTTCAAGAGATGACAGAGAAGGTTCATGTCATCCAGAAACACATCAAAGCTACTCAAAGTCGGTAAAAGAGTTATGCTGACAACCGTCAAAGGGACTTGTAGTTCGACGTTGGAGATAAAGTCTTCCTTCAAATATCTCCATGGAAGAGAGTCATGAGATTTGGGAAGAAAGGGAAGCTAAGCCCAAGGTACATTGGCCTGTTTGAGATCCTTGACCGCATAAGAGTTGTGGCCTATCGGCTTGCACTTAGACTGAATATGGCTCGAGTTCATGATGTTTTTCACGTATCACTCATGAGTAAGTACATACCTGATCCCCCACATGTACTAAACTCAGAGGTGGTACAACTGGAAGATGATCTCTCCTATGAGGAGCAGCCCGTAAAGATTCGGGACCGAAGTGATAAGGTTCTAAGCAAAAAGACAGCCCACATTGTCAAAGTGTTGTGGGGGAACCATAAGTTTGAGGAAGCAACTTGGGAACCTGAAGAGGTGATGAAGGAGAAGTACCCTCACCTGTTTATGTAAAATGAAATTTCGAGGGCGAAATTTCTTAAGTGGGGAAGAATGTAACGACCCAAAGTGTTTCAATGAAAATTCCCTTCTTAAAATTATGTCATAAAATCACATGAATGCACAACATAATGAACTACTAATTGATAAGTGACCTTTAAACATAAGTTTGTCACTTCTGTGTTTGGAATTTTGAAAATCCAACATACACGGTTGTGTTCAAGATGATTTTTGGAGTCTGATAGAACAAACTTGTTTTTTTGGTGAATAGTAACATACCCTTATAAATCGTAAAATGAATAGTAATATGACCCTTATGAATAGTAAATAATATTATTATTTTATTTTCTTAGGGAAATAAGATAATGAAATCTTAATTAATTTTTCAATGAGAAATAAAACTAAGTGCACCTTTAAGATTGTTATTTTTACAAATAACTATGAATTTATTTAAAATTAAATTAATAATATTTAGAAAATTAATTTTGAAAAATGGACTTCATTTTTTAATTTTACACGTCGAAAAATGGTTAGGGTAAATTTTTGGTATTTTTCTGAAAAACTCAAATTTTTTATGAATAGTGAAATACCATAAAATACAGTATAAATAATTTAATAGTTAAATACACTATTCATGACATCACAAGTGATGCAGGGAAACTTGGTTTGAACTCACATGAACTTATTACTATTAGGGGTTACATGAAAGAATACAATTGGTTGTCTTGATGGAAATAATAAAATAATGAATTAAATATTCAAAATTTACCCCTCCCCTCCACTATAAAAACCACCCTTCACGCCCTCATTTCATCACACCTCTCAAGCTCCAAGTCTTCTCTAAACTCTAGAAAAAAACCCTCTCTAGCCCCTATCCCACGACCAAGAGCTTCTGGTCTCATCAAAAGACCAAGCCTAGCTTCATTAAGGAGGATCTCAAGAAGAAGATTCAAGAGGTAATTTCTCTCCCTCTTCTCCTTTAATTTCATTTCAAGTTCATGTTCATTTCTTTATCTCTCCCCACATATCTTCCTATAAATGGTATTTTAACTCCAATATTAGACATATAATATAATTTTATGATTCTAATTGGATATTATATCCTCCAACCCCCTTTCCCTCTTTCTTATATTTTGTTAAAGAGAACGGTGTTCGTGAGGTGTTAATTTATCACCTTCAAGAATGACATGATTTCTTCTTCCATTTCTATCTTCATTTATTGTCATGAAACAATTTTTATGGTTAAAACAGAATATTTTATATGTATTATCTCCTATTCCATGTTTTGGAACTAACTTATGACCATATTTCTAGTGATAAAATAAGACAAGTCCATTATGATCGAAAAATCATGCAAATTAACCCAAATAATCACCATTTAATTCTCATGAAATGATTCATCCACATGGATCTAATGTATTTAATTATAAGATCATTAAAACTCCTATAATATCATTAATAACATGTAATGTCAGTTCTGGATGTTTACCCTTGTTCTACCCAAACTTCAATTTAGGAATACAAGTGAACCACCCAAGAAAAACCATAAAAACGAACATTCCTGAACAATGCTTTTAAACTCTATAAGTCATCCAAAGGAACATAATATGACATAATGAGAACAGAATAAACCCTATTAATTTACACATGGTTCTGGATTTCTAATTAATTAATATAATGTCATTATATAGGACATTAAAGAAAAGGAAGCATTCAGATACAAGGTAAGGGGAAATTCTCACACCCAACTTTCATCCTTCGGGTTCTCCGTATTTCACTCCATTTTTGATATGGTTACTCCTTAAAGATAATTTCTTCATATTTATCTTACCTTTTCGGGGATATAAATTTTTTCTAATGAATTTTATGTCGAATCAAATGTTTTCCAAAAGAACTCTTCTTTTAAGAACACAACTATTAACTATCATTCATGGTTGATGGTTCTGGTATCAAGTATGTTGTTCCCTCTTTATTTTAGGAACACAAAGATTATGAATGTATTCTTATGAGGTGAAACCCATTCCATTACATGGTTTAGTTATTCTCACTTTTTATATGTGTTCTATGTGGAAAAAATCACAATGATAATGTTATGATGTGACGGGTGCGCCCGGAATTATACACCGCAATATGAATGTTTCAAAGTGACAGATGTGCCCGAAATTATACAGCGCTCCAATGCATTGGGTAAAGTGATGAATCTCTTGAGTAGAAGTGAAATGATGTGTTAACAAGATTATATCTTGTTTCACAAGAATTTTTGGTAGTTAACCACAAAAAATGATGTTTCCTTTTTATGCATTTCCACATTTCAAGTCTTTTATTTATGTTCCTCTCATGTTTATGATCGTTTTCCTATGTCATGATTATGCTCACCCCATGCTATATTATTATTATCTATCCTCTTAATGGGATTTTATCTCACCCCTTGTTATGTATATCCTCAAGTGGCTACATGTACTACAGAGAGGGCAGGTGACAATAAGAAGCTATAGAAGAAAAATTTTAATAAATTTTTATGCTTGATATTGTAATTGGTATGTACGGTCCTAGTTTACCCAAGAAACTAAACCTTTTTATCCCCTATGTGTCATAATATTATGTTTTATATCTTTAAAATGATGTAATAGTAATGTAAAAAAAGACTGGGATGCTATAATTTAGTTTGGTAGAGGGAAATAAGGTTGGACAATCTAATATCCTGGAGGCTTATGACATATCCTAAAAGGTGAATTGGGATAGATGTATATTGCTTCAGGATTTCTTATGTAGATATTTTATATCTCATATAACTCAATAAATTTACATTACAATTTCCTTTACCTTATTAATATGATTCATTTTTATATTCTTGAATACGTTTTGCTTCTATATTTTTCTGTTAAAAAAATTTGGGATCTGTAAAGGGTTACACATCAATATGTTTTGAACATATTGATTTGGTGGGGTGAATAATATTCCAAAACTAAATAATTAGAAGCATTCCTACAAATGGCATAACACATGATAAATTTATGATGATATTATTTAACCCATTTTATGGTGTGGCGGGGTATTAACCACCATTTTTTGGGAAAACTATGAATGAAGATCCTTCGTTATTCGGTTGGGTAAATTGATGAGGATTGATGTGATTTATCTTTTAGGTTCATGTTTTATCTTTGGATGATTGTTAATTTTGATTATTCATTAATTATGAGTTTAGAAACATGTAACCTTGATGTTAATTTTTTCTTGGCCACTATTTTTTTAGTTATTTTGGATTATGGGTTGGGGTATTTTTTCTATGGGATTTTGTTTGGGTTGCGGTTTTTTGGATTTTTATTACCTCACACAGTTTATGTCTTTCATGAAAAATTTTGGTGATTTTTTACTTACGGATAGGTCATTTAATAAGATTTTATTCATTGTTTGGAAGTGGTGTGTGCTTAAGTGAGTGACTAATATGGAAATGAATGACATGGATCCAGTTGAGATTAGGCACAGTTTTGTGTCAAATTAGATCTATTTGGATTCACAAAGATAGGGTTACCCGAGTATGATGTTTGGGTTTTACTCTACTTATATCATTTTATTTATCCAAGTTTAAGGTCCATGTAATTTATTTCATTAAGGCATGTATTGAATCACTAATTGTTTTGGTTGTTTTAGGATGTGATTTTCGGTGACTTGATCTCAAGATGTCTGATTTTTTTTGTTTTTTTTGTCGATTGTTCTTGAGAATTAATCTTAAGACCTTGTATTGTACTTGTTTTTTGGGTCCTTTGAGTTTATCTTATACCATGAAACCTTATTAGAGATTAGATCACTATGGATGTCCATTTTAGTGGATTCCAGTAGAATATCTATTGTATTTAAGGAATACTAATTATAATGGGCATTCTCTCATTGTATGAGTCGTTGTGTGATGCTTTACCATTTAGAATAATTAAAAAGAGTGGGGTAACCATTATTTTGTCCCTATTTGTATACAGTCTCTTGATGGATGATCTTGGTTGATTCATTTTTAAGGTATATATCATTTTTAAATAATTTTAGTGGTTCTATGGAGGATATATAATGTTTTAGGTTCTGATGGCCTTGTGATTTTTATTTTTCCCTAACTATTTTTACTTATTCTGGAGAGGTGATAGGTATTCCTATTTCCTTTTTGCATTTAACATAGAATGGGGATATTTCATGGTAGAAAGTGGCATAGAGAGGATATTTCTAGAATCAACATGTCGCTGCTACCATTTATTTTTAAATATTTTAATTAATTTTAGGGGAATTTATCTTTCATTAAATTCTAATAATTAATATTAAAATTTTGTAAATTTTTGTTATGAACATGACTTGTGTATTGTTAGGACTAACCGTACAAAAATCATGCATGGTCATCTATTAAATTTATAGTTTCATTTAGCATTATTGTAACATGATTAGCTGAATTTTTTGGGGTCCAATGAGAAACCATACATAGTGTTTTTGGTTGTTTAGTGTGGACATCATAGTTTTCACACGTTTTGGTATATCTTTCAGCTTTCCCACAAAATTATTTTTGGAAAAATTATATTTTCCTGTTATTATATCTTAGGTAATTTGAGAACACCTCCCCTAATTATATACCTTTCATGGAACACCCATTAGACAACACCCATGGTGTGTATGACCTCCCTCTGTTGGGACACCTCATTTGAGAGATTTACTCTCGATTCATTCATCATTCGTAGCCAAATATATGAGGTAATATTTCACCACTCATTATTTCTCTATTTCCTTGAAATTTTTATCCTAATAGTTGTGTAATTATTTTTCATATACACCCTATGGGTTTTTTCTATTTTGACTTCAATTCATAGTTTTACAGTTCATGTGGGTCCTTTCATTCAGGATTAGGCATCCCCCATAAAAGGTGACACATTCTAGTGAAAGTTTCTTCGATTTGAGGAGGGTGGTTCTTTATAAATCTTTTTTATTACCCATTATAAAATGAATTTATGTTTTAAATTCTTAATTATATATTTTAAATAATATAATGTGCTCACGGTAAGCCTGAGTTTGTATTTAAAGTCCTTTTTCACTTGGCATGACCATATGTCACATTCCAAGTTCTTGTAAAATTTCATGAGTGGTACTTTTTAAATCATTAAAGTGATTTAAAATGTTTCATATGTAATTAATTTATCTAGAATTACCATATTGGTTTTTTATTTTCCATAAATAAGTTAAAATATTTTCATAAACTTATTTTTCATTCCAATTATTGGCCGAAAAACTCATTTAGATTTACAATTATGGTTTGAAGGTTTTAAAATAATGTTTGATGTTATTAACATTCCAAAAAATGAGTGTGTGAGGTTTTTATGGGGATTTTTGTAAAATCAACATGGCTAACCCTAGTTTTAAATTTTTTAATACCATTGGGTCTTGATATTTCCATGATGTTGAAATAAAAACAAATATAAGTGTTGTTTTTGAAATGGTTCATAGAACCATTTGGTTTCATTTGAATGTGGTTTATATATTCATAAATTCAATTTTATGTAAATATTTTAGTTTACGATTTCCTTTAAATATATCGTTTTATAGTTTGGTTTTAAACCATTTTTGAAATATTTTATTTGAATGGTGTGAAAATAACTCAGATTTCCAGTCACTTTTGTGAAATCCAAATTGGCATATTATATGAAATGGTTTATACTGTGTGAGACCCTATTTGATCCCTTTGTGTTTACTTTACCTACTCAGATTGTGACCCTATGGGGGGTTCTTTATATCACTGTGCATTTTGTGATTCTTATACATGAATATATGATTGGGTTTATTTTTATAAATGATATGGAGGTGAGTTTTTCATATATTTATATGATTATATTCTTTTTATACGTTATTATTGATTCTTCTCCTCGATTTGACTTATCATGAGAGTCTTAGAAACATATTAGCTGACTTGTGTGAGAGAAATCCATGGTGTATAGTACTAAGCTACCTAGTAATGTTTGTGATTCCATCTGGGTCAAAAATATGTTCAATTTTTGAGTTTTTCATATGTCTTTTTAGTATAGAGTGGTTTTCCAAAGTCATAGGTTGAAAATTTAATTTTTTTGTAAATATATTATAGGTGCATGGTTATTCAAACCATGCGATAATCGTGAAAAATGGATTTGTGGGATTCTGTTGTGTTTTTATGGTTTTAGAATGGTTTTTAAACCATGGATGTCTCTAGAAAAATATTTTGGAAGTGTGGGAATTGTTCCATGGGATATCACATAGTTTGGGCATGCTTATTAAAGCAAAACAATATTCTCTATCTAGTGGGATTTTTAATGGTAATATTTTTTTCTTATGAATTTATTTATTTTAAATTTATTAAATTTATTATTTTAAATCCATTTGAGTTAAAATTTATTGTTGATGGATTTGGAATTATTTTATTGATAAGGACTTTCCATGAAATTTTTTTGAGGCACATTATATGTTCAATGTAAATACCCCTGAAAGAACATTTTTTGATAAGGATTTTTCAAGATTATAAATGGAATAATTGATAGGTGTTTTTTTTGTATCTTTGGTTCCTGGAATTTATTCATCGTTTTTTATTGATAGTGTTTCATTATATTCTTAGTTGTGAATGCCCTTGTTTTTTGATTTCGACTTGTTACTTGTATATTCATTTGGTGAATATATATTTTATATTGTAATTCTTCTTGATTTACATATGCATAAAAAAGTATTCACTTTTTTACTTCTTTTGATTATGAATCATTGATATTTTTTTATATTTTTGTGATTTTTTGAATGTGTGTTAATTTTGAAAAAAAAATGAAATTATTTTTTGAATGGAATGCTTTAGAAAGGAAATAATTTATTTATAATATGTTTTATTAAACTATGTTTTAATAATAACAAATAGATGTGTTTTGAAAAAAAAATTATAGATTTTTTAGTGTTATCCCACTTGGATTTAGTGCTCACACCCTTATCTTTGCTTTAGGTATTTATCGAATTGGTTTTGTAGGATACAGTTAATGGGAAGAGTTTCATGCAGAGAATGTATCTCATTGCTCATGTTTCCTTTCTAGTTAGTTGGGATAATGGTGACATATGGTGAAATGGATATATACTCATGGGTTATTTCAAGTTCCACGTTTTATGGTATTAAAGTTTATCATTGAGTCATTTTTTCCTCTTATTGGGTGTTACATTATTTTTTTGGTTTTGGGAAATTTGATATATCTTGGATATATCTTATTTTACTCTATTGGTTTTATAAAATCATATGTCAATTTAAGGTAGAAATTATTCCCTCATTTCTATGTATATTACCATGGTGCTTGCTGTTATCCTATCATTGTAAGGAATGCACTATAGGCCATGTGCAAGGATAATTTGGGTGAAATTATCGGTCAACCAGGGTTATCCTATTACAAATTTGTATCCAGGGGTTAGGTTATTATTTATTCTTATGCCAATTCTTGTGTATCTCTATCTTGTTTCAATGGGTTGTTGATATATTAGAGATTAGACATTTGAAACTTGAGAGGTATTATGAGAGTGTACCAATCCATCTCAATTTAACGAAAATTCATGAATTACCGTGGAATGTTTTACTATATTATGGTATCCTTATTTTAAATTTATATCTTTATTTATTACTTTCCTTTTCTAAATGTGGTTTATGATAATGGAATCAAGTAATATTTTAAAGGTTTTTTATCCCATTTTATAGACTATAGACCCATCAAAAAATAATAATCTAGAATAATATAAAATAAGAGGTGATGATATCCTCATATTTTAATCCTTTGGTTGACCTCTTATTGGTGAAAATAATAGTTTGAATGATCCAGACCATAGTCCAAGTCAAAAATGTTGAACCATAATAATGAGTGGACCATGAATTAAAATTTAATATGTACAATCCCATAATCTCATATGGTGATTTAGGGAAAAATAAATTAAAGTAATGGATTGAGGTTAATGAGAAGATTTTCCACTTCATGATATATCCAAAATAATAAAATATTTATTTCACCACATATATTCTTGTAGGTTTTGGAATAAAGGGGTTGGAGTCTATTGTGAAACACATGTTTCATTAAGATTTAACATAGAATTCTATTAATACATACTTAAATCAGTGGTTTTATCCTAAAACACATAGAGTGTTGAAGGATTTAGAGTTTTTACATTAGAGAATGGAGATCATTCTAACATAGAGCATGATACTTAGTTTTTTTGAGTTTTAACCTATATCTAGACCATATTTCCAAAAACTGTCTCAAGGTATAGAGGTTCGGGATGGGGTTTAGGGAAGATATTAAATTTACACTGATTTTTATATGCATACAAACCATTATGTAGGTTTTGTACAAAGAGATTACATCTAAAGTGGACATATCTAGGAAGATAGGGATATTTGGATCATCAATGACTATATGGGGTAGCAGGATTTCACATTATAGACCAAAGATGAAGGGGTGACCAAGGCTGATGTGGGGTCTAGAGTTCACAATAGTTTTCATAGAAGAGTCTGGTTGTTCATTACCAGTGTGGTAAAAGTGAAACCTCATATTTTATGGTAAATCATCACCCATGGTGTGTCACACAAGTAGGAAATTAAATCATCTTTATTGTTTTAGAGATAAGTCATATTATATAAATAGATATTTATTTATCTTTATTATTGTATAACAATTTCTATATAACATAGAAAAAGTTTTGATATATCAACCTCATCCTAAGAGTGATTCTCCTATTGTAAATAAATGGTAAGATGTGGTTGGACGTATCTATGCAGTGAAATATTCACCTTAGGATTTAGAGGAATGACCAGAAACCATGAGGGGTACGGTTTTTATTCGATATTTTATGCATATGTATTTTTTTTTATAATAGTCAAACTGAATCCATTATATTTTACAAACATATACATGAATTGGGATTGTTCTCTGAGCTTATTCCCTCCATTATAACTCATTCCACTCCTATGGGAAGGAATTCAAAGAATTGTTTTATATATCTCTAGTGTTTGGTGATGATCACAGATCATGAAATCATATGTAACTTTTTATTTCTTGATCTTAAATTCTTGTGTTAAATCATTGGAATTAATTATATGATAACCTATAGAGAATAGATTGAATTTTATCATCATCATGTCCATATTCTTTCTTTTGATGGAGTCACTCTTGTCTTATAAGGTGAGTGGGATCCTATATCAAGGAGAGTAGGTCATACGGATCTCAGTAATGAGATGATTTCATGTTAGTTTTTAGAGTTATTTATGGATGTTTTTTATCCCCTTCTTAGTGTTCATCTTTAAATGGCGGTGAGAGAGTATCTCAATGTCTTTCTAGGTAAATTTTATAGGTTACCACCTTCGAGGAAGTTCGGTTCTCAATATAATCTCTTATGGGTATGAGACCCATTTTATTACCTTTGTAAAAAATGTAACCTTGTAAATTATACTAATTAAATATTCCTATTAGGAATCTTGATTCTAAATTATTAATTAATCAAAGTATTTCACCTTGGGAATAACTAGTTCTCTTTTCAAAGAAGGTGGATGGAAGTCTTTGGGTTTTTGTTGTCAACCAAAAACTAATCTAGGTGATGGTAAAGAAAATTATACATTTCCTATGATTGATGAACTTTTATACCAACTCAAGGGAGAATTATGCTTTTCAAACATTCATATAAGATAGTGGAACTATCAGTTAAGTGTCTGAGGTAAAAAAAATCTAAATTTTCATTCAAGAGTAAGTATTATAATTTTGAGAATTTGGTTATGTCCTTTAGTCTTACTAGCACTCCTACAGTATTCAAGGATTTTATAAATTGATTAATCCATTAGATCTTTGATTCCTTTTTAAATCTGTGTTTATTCAAGATCAAAATTGGATCATGCTGAGATTTGGAATATCATCCTTAGAATCATGGGAGAACATCATATGTATGGAAATCTTTCAGAATTTCAATTCTAAATTCAAGAGGTAAAATTTTTGGGCCATGTGATTTCTAATAATGGTGACTCAGTGGGTCCTAAAAAAATTCAATTTGTGATGTATAGGGAGTATCTAGGAAATGAGTAAGATATCTTGAGTTTCTTAGGAATTTTTGGTTAATACATATTATTTTTTCATGACTTATCCAGGCATTCATATTTAATGACATAGTTAACTAGTAAGGGTGTGAATTTTTTTCCGATAAATATCAGTCAAATATATTTTAAGGATTTGAAAGTGGGACTCACTGTAACTCTATTCTTAATTAATCTTGATCCATGTTTGGTTTTTGATATCTAATGGGATGCCTCAGGTATGTGTTTGGGTTGTGTTACAGTGTATGGAAGATAGGTTCTAGCTAATATATCTCACCAATAATTCTCTCATGATAAGAACTACCTCACTCGTGATCTTGAGTTACCGAAAATTATGCACAACCATAATACATGGGTACACTACCTCTATGGTGTGTGGATTACAGTGTATGTTGACAGTAAGAGTCTGAACTATATTTTCACTCATAAGGATCTTGTCTTGAGATAATTTTATTCTGTATAGTATCATCAAACATTTGATTTGTATATTTATTACACCCTTGGAAGATGGAATGTGGTCACATATTCTTTGAGTAGAAAATTTCCAAAATCCGAAATGGAAGGAATCGGTGAAAATGTGGGGATTGATGAGCTTTTTCATTGAGATGTAGTTAGATAAATAGATAGTTGTTTGGAAGGTATTCTAAGATTTTAATTTTGTTTGATGTTATCTACATGAACATATTCAACATAGACATGATGAGGATGCATAGTTTCATCTATTTAGAAGAAAACTTCTTGGTGGTAAGATCATAGGTGAGTAGCCTCAATCGATCTATGGGGTTTTTGATTCCAAGGATAAGTGGTTGTTCTAACAGACATGATACTAAAATTTTGGTAGGATGGAACTAATCCAATTAGTTTGGGAACACTAGGGATACCAAGATATATAACGACTTAATAAATCATTATTCATGATTGGGAATGAGGTGATAAATTATTAATTTTGTATGTTACTGCATTACATGTCATTTAATTAAGGTGTAATATCATAGGCCTCCCTGATTGATGCAACCATTACCCATTATGGTTTGGAAATGAGAATATATATCCATGGACTTCATTATTAGTATACCTCAGACACCTAGTGGAAAGGGTGTAATATGTGAATTATTAATCAACACAAAAAATCTATGTATTTTTTACCTATTAGGGAGATGATGAAGGTAGATGATCTTAGGTACTTCCAAATGTAGGAAGATTTCAGTTCATGGTGTTCTATCAGCTATCATTTCTGATTGGGACCATTTCATACCATCTTATTTTTTTTAATGTATTATACGTTGTAATGGGTTATCAATTGATGTTGATCAGGGCTTTTCGTCCCTATACATATGGCCAGTTTGAGTGGGAAATATAAATTCATGAAGATGTTCGTCAATTATGCATTCATTTCAATAGAATATTTTAGGAGAAATATCAAATATTAGTGTAGATTTCCTATAAAAATTGTTATTATGAGTCAATTAGAATAGTTCCTTTTAATGATATAGATGATATTCCTTATAGATAACCTATTTATTAGGTAATTTATGGAGAATATTCCTTTGTTAAACTAAGTATCATTCGGGATATAACTGATATCGTGCAATTTATTTGAAAAAGTTTAGCTATATCTCAGATCCACAAGAAATATTATGTCGATTCAAATAATTTTCCATGGGATTTGAGGTAGGAGAACGAGTTTTTTCTCCAATTTCAAATTTATTGGGACATAGATGCTTGGTGATAATTGGAAAGGTAGACCCTCATTTTTTCAATCCGCTTGATATTATAGAGTGAATATATAAGTTGGTTTATTGTTTGTAATAACCTACTCATTTGAATTCAATTCATGATGTAATATATATTTACCAACTAAAGAAATATCATTTGGATGTATCACATGTGATCGATTTGGAGGACATTGAGATTGAACTTGACACCTTATTGGTTGAAAGGTCAGTTTAGATAATGGACTAACAGGATGATTTGATGTGTGGTAAAATGATCACAATAGTTTATGTGAGAAATGTGTATTGAAGGGACATTTATGGGACATTAAAATGAGAGACCCAGAGGATGAAAAATGGCCTTAGATATTTTTTATGTAGTGTTTTGGAGCCTTTCTATAGATATAAATATTTCATGGTGGGGAGAATTGTGATTCCCTTCAGGTCACAAGTATGTTTAAATCTCTATATTCACCTATCTTATTTTAGTTATGATATTTTTTATAGAGTAAGAGGTATAAATTTATTTGGTAACAACAAGACAGAAATATGGTTTGGGTGAAAAGATAGTAAAAACATTTAATAACTATATGAAAGGGTTCTCTTGGTTCCATTTACATTTTACATAGTTTTTCAAACAATGTGAGTCTCTAGGAGAATCAATATGATATCTGGGATTTTGTCTAAAGTTTGACACATGGATTGAGCATGGTATTCCAACCATATAGCCTTCTCTATAAAATTTTCCGAGCTGGTTGCCTAAGGACAAAGGATGATGCATGGTTAGTGCATAGTTTGTTAAACTGAGAATCATAACTTTGTGATGAAAAATGAACTTCTAAAAATTCAAATTTACCTTAATTATTGTGGTCCTTTAAACCATTAATCTGATCTTAATTACTTATTGTCAAAAAATATTCACTATATGATCCCCTATAGTACTCTCCCTTCAATTCATTGGTGATCCTTGATTGTTTTGGTTGGATCTTGTTACATTGGATTATATTTTATCTCATTTTATCATCTTCTATATGGATATCCACTTGATCTCTCTTCCCCTTTTCTTTATATAACCCCAATGGGATGTGGTTTCCAAATTTGGAGGGTATGATGGGAAGGTGATAGTTTTTTATTGGATATAATTTTTTAAGGGCATGGTCACTTTGTTTAGATCACTGGTTCTAAAGTCAATAAGGTTTTTTTTGATCTTGTGATAGGTGTCTCTATCCAATGATGTTTCCCATGGAATGATTTGAATTCCTATGAACTAAAATGCTTTTAATTTTAGAAATTTATGATTTTATATCTATGAGATATGAAATTGATCTTTTATTTCTCTATAATTTTTTTTATAAAAATGGGTTTTTTCTAATAATAATTGTAATGCAGATGACATGTTTGATTTAATTCATAAAATAATAACATAATTCAAAAAAAAGGATTTTTATTATTGGAAATGGAATGGATTTCCAATGGAAATGTTTATTAAGTATAAATTTTATTTCATATATTTTATGATGATTATGTAATACCACATCAGTAAATCAATGGGGTATTAAGAAAAAATAAACATAGACTTTCCCTAATAGAGTTAACTATCACTTGGGTCTGTTCCCTTGATTCCATGGTTACTAGGAGGTATCCTTTATAAGGAACTGAGGTTATGGAACCTCGATAATCACCTATTCCAACTAGTAATTCATGTTTGTATTTATTTTGTAAACCATTGTGTAGTGATTATCGCATTAGTTCTTGTAGATAAATTACATGGATATGTATATTCTATGAGCTTTACTATTGATTTATGAATCCCTAAAAGCATTCTTATTCCCTTTGTTATGACCAGTGATTATGTCTCAGGGATATTTTTTCATGTTTTAGTGAATTTATGAAGAGGGATTGATTTTGAAAAGAAACCGAATAAATGTTTTGAATTGAACGATATGGAAAGAAAATGGATTCTTTATGAAATGTTTAAAATAGTTTTTGAATAAAAAATAACCTATGCATGTGGATAGAATTTTTATAGTTTATTTTGCAGTATCCAACTACACTTTAGTGCTCACTCTCCATATTTTTATATGGTAAGTTGTATCCTTGTTTATAGAGGATACATATAATGGAAATAGTGTACTATAGAGGATGAATCTCATTTATTGTGTTGCCTTTCTATTTTTTTATGATAGTCGTCTACTACAATCCCATAGAGATGGATTCATGGGTTTTATTAGGTACCTTTTAGTTGATGTTCTTTTATGTGTTCATTGAGACCTTTTTATCCAATTCTTGGATATTACCATTTCATTTTTACGATGTATTATATATCTTGGATATATCTTATTTTTTTCTGTCGTTTTGATCCTATCATATGTATTTTCAGGGTGAAATAATTATCATGTTTCATTGTACGATACATTATTGGTTTTCAGCAACTAGTATAAATATAGAACTTTCTTTGGTCATTATCTTGAACCAATTTGGGGGACAATATGTGTTCACCTAGGTTCACATGTTATAATGTATCCCAGATTTACCACATCAGTTATACCAGGAGGGTAACAAGTTGTTACATAAAAACTTTACTTTGTTATCATGCTATAAAATAGTTCTAGAGATGTTATTTCATGGTATTCCAATGAGACTACTAAATAAATTCACATGTTTAATAGTATCATCCTAGGTTATTATTTCCAATTTTGATCTTTTATTACTGTATCCAAGAGACGATTCACATGATTTCATGTCCTTTTTAAGATTGTTTATGTGATTTTTTATTGCGATTCAATTATATTTATTTCACTTGATTGATTTTATTTGCACCATTTTTTGGTTAAATTCATCGCATTGTGATTCTTTTAAGTTTGGGAACCTTTTTTTATCTATCCAACACTTTGAGTGTGTGTTGGTTTACATTAAAATGGTTTATTCTTATATGGTTTGAATGCATGTCTTCAAAATGGAAATTGGTTAATTTTTCATAAAAAGTATATTTTAGAAATTGTTTCCCTTGATATAATTTATAAAAAAGAGTTTATATTTGTTTATTGGGAAAGAGGGGGAAATCATCATTTGGTTTTTTTCCATGGTTTTAAGGACCAATTTTCTTGGTTCAAGAAGTTAAATTTAAAATGTTTAATAATCCTGGATATTAATTTTATACAAAAGGATGTTTTTTTAAAATATTTATATGTAATGTTGTTTGGATTATTTTATATGGAATGTGAAACCCATTTTTATACAAAATTTTGTAACTATAATTTTATAAACATTTTTCTAGGGGATTTATATAGTCTCGGAAGGTGATGACCTACTATACACATGAATTATTACACTAATATCCATGAATTAGTTTTATGTTTAGTTAATGGTTGATATATGAGTGTTTTTTGTTTGGGATTTCATTGAGAGGACTGTAATCGCATTAGAGGTATGTTAATTTTATAATTTATTTCATTTTTCTTTTTTTAATAATCCATTTATTGCATTGCGTTATATGGTATGAGGCGTGGAATTATTTATGTGGATAAGGATATGAACTATTGGACACATCTCTATATGGTAGGTCTCTTTAAAGTGATTTGGGAGTTTATTTTTTTGGATCTATTATTTGGTATTAGTTTATTTTTATTATTTGATTTTTGTCATGGATATCAGATTTATAGATGGTTCATACCACATTTTTGGAAGAAATTATATAATTAGTTAACTCTGATTTAATAGAAATCCCATTTCTTATTGTGTTCCTATGATTCTGAGGCACAAATTTCTATCCCATGAGGATGAGTAAATATCTCCTATCCAATGGAGGATCAGTTTGGGAGGTGGTTTGGATGAAAACATAGACTAGTTTGTTACAAATTTCTATGAATATTTTGGGTATATCCTTCTATTAATAATTAAAATAATTTTATAATTCATAAATAAATTGTGATAATAAGTCATTATGGGAATTCTAGAGAGTGTTATAAGATGAGTGATATTAATCCTTTCTATAATATTTTCATTTATATTCAATGAGTAAGATAATAAGAATTTTAGTTACACATATTGAAATATTGTTTTTAGGGGTATTAACAAAATATAAAAATTGGTAAATTCATGGGGAAAATATGGATTATATATGTTTTCAATATGGAACATTTTAATTATGATAGTGTCTTTAATATGTGGATGGAATAGATGGAGGTACTTCTCATACATAAATCATAATAGGAGAAAAGTGAGAAAAGGTGAAGTTATTTCCATTATAACTTTTTATCCAATAAAGATGAATTTCTAGGATATATCTTAAAGAAGATAGATTCTATATAGAATTCCTTGAAAAAAAATAAATTTAGTATCCCTTTTATATGTGATGATTTTGTTAGGCCAAAATGATTATGAAGATAACACAAGAGGGGGATGAATTGGGATCCTTTAAAAACTTTTGAATGATTTGAAACAACCCTCTTGATATGCATTGAATCATTTATTCCATCTCAAATATGAGTAAACTATTGAAATAAATAAATGAACTCGATGATGTATAGTGTTTTGCGACACAAATATCCAACATCCCACTCAACCAACACTCTCTTGAGGAGCCTGGTGATATTCACTAGTAATCATTTTACCAAGGACTTCTACAATAGAGTACATATTGTTGATACCTTTACCATAAGTCTTGTATGAGCCCTTCTTGTTCTCTTACAAGGAACTAAAAATCCATTTTTTAGTCTAAGATGTTGATACTCCATCACGAATGAGTTCATGCATTTAATACTCTAATAAATCAATAGATATTTATTTGATTGTGAAATCATATTTCTCTTACAATTTCAATAGAAACAGAAAACTGTATCTGATCTTAAATAATGTACAATGGGAACAAAAACATAAAAATATTCAATGTCATACAGTCTTAATTTAAATATTTATTGAGAAAACACTTCATTAATGAATAAATATTTATTTCCCCAAGTGAAACTTTGAAAAGTGATTTATAAAATAGAAGAAGAAGATTTAATAATAAGATACAAAAATAACAACAACGACAACAAAAAAAACAATAGTGATTTGGTCAACTATATGAAAATAATTATGTCTCGAAAGTGTAGCTCTGAGGGAAATGATGCACTCTTCTTCTCAAGTGTACATTTATTTCTTCCTTGAGAATATGTGTACATTCAGAGGATGAAAATCCCTATATTTATCTTATCATTTAGTCAAATTTAGGCCAAAATATTCCTAAAAATATTTCACAATAAATAGAAAACATTTTAATTCAAATCATTCAAATATATTTGTAACAACCCTTAAAAATAAGAATGGTTTAATAAATTGAGTGAGAGCCTTTAAATTGGTCACAAAATTTATTTAAAGAGATATTTACTTCCACTAAGAACGTTGCAAAAAAATGACTAATATATTGAATTTAGAACTCCTTTATTGACCAAAAAAATAGGTTTCTATCATGTATCAATGTAAAAGAAAATTATATTTGACAATATTTATTTATTTATAAATTTAGGACTAACAAACCACACAATTTTTCCTCAAACATACGTTTTCTTACAAAAGTATTGCTATTGATCCATACTTTTCCAACAGTTTAGGTTTCATGATCCATACTTTTTTTTTCGAACATAGGGTTTCCAAACCATACTTTCCTCTTAGAAATGTAGTGTATGAACAATGTTTCCATATTTTCTTTCCAATACATCTAGAATACTTAATAAAATATATTCCCATAGATTAACAACTTTTGAATGGTTCCAGAATAAAAAAAAATACTTTAATGAATATCATATTATTGAACTTTACATAAATTTAATTTTATTTGTAATGTAAATATCAGTGTTTGTGGGAATCAACATCATAAAAAATTTACCAAAATTATTGAATCAACACATTCTCAAAAATCTCCCCCTTTTTGATGATCACAAAATTTATCAACCAAATATTAAAATTAAAACAATTTTAAAAGATGAATTTTTTATAATTATAAATAATAATAAATTATAATAACATATCCTCCCTTTGAAAAATATAAATTTATGATAGATTTATACCCCTTTAAAATAATCTCCCTTAAAAACACATAAATTTGTATATAAATTATCATAAATTTCTGATTAATTTATCTTAAATTTATAATGAATTTCCTATAAAAGTTTCTTAAATTTCTCATCAATTTCTCACAAATTTCTCATTAATTTATCATAAATTTTCCCCCTTTATCACATCAAAAATAAATTACCAAAAAAATTATGAAGGATTTTTTTGAAGCCATGAATTATTAAAAACAACATTTAACAAAAAAAATACTAAAATAGTTATTTTGATTAAAATACAGAGCGGAAGAATATTATCAGAGTTAAAAATGGTTATATGAATCATCTAAACATTCCAGAATTTGAACTTTCTCATTTAAATTAGATAAAACTTTTTAAAGATTATATATTCTTATATGAACATATATATCAATGATACTACCAAGATGAAAACCATTTAACCAAAAACCCTTTTAACTCTTCAAAATCCCACTCAGTGATGACATCTCTTCTAAGTAAATCCATTTGTCTTCTCTTTACTAACAAAAAATCTTTGAATTTTTTTTTAGAAATTGAACTTTCTTTCACATTCCGATACTCCCTTTGAGTTGTGTCAAAAATAATTCTTCAAATAGACACGTTTTTATCTCTTAAGATAACATCATAGATGAATTTAGATTACCATAAATATTTACTATTTCTTCATTTAATTCAGTAACCTTTAACAAAATCATTTCATAAGATGCACCATTACTCATTTGAGATGATGAAACTTATAGTTCATCATAAAAAAAACATCCTTATATTTTTTAAAAGATTTTCCAAATGAATCCTTAACAAAAGATAATGATTGTTCTCAAAATTGATTAGAATAAGGATTACATTTTATTTTATTTTGATAATTAATTTTCTCAAAACATGATTTTCTTGATTACTTAATTTATCTCATTCTGAATTCTTCAAAGAACATTGAAAAAACTATTTCGAAGAAGAAGGATATATAATTTTAGAGTTTTTTAGAAAAATATTTTGGGGTTCTAACAAGTTATATGATATGTTTCATTCAAAATATTTGTTGAAAAATCATTATATTATAAATATGAATATAAAAATTAATCATTTAAAATTTTTATTATTTTTCTGAAACGATAATTTTTATAAGAAAAATATTAATAAGAAAGATGTTTCATATAAGAAATAAAATTTATAATAAGAAAAATTGATGATAAGTATAGGTTAAAATATTAATGAATTAATATATTTTTTAAACTTATTTTTATAATTAAAACATGTACAATATTTTCTATAAATTTTTTAAGAGAGGTCTAAATAAAACAATGTTTATATAAATTTTAATTTATTTATAACTTTAGTTATATAATCCAATAAATAATTATAAGCTATGTTTTAAAAGATTAATTCAATCGGTGAGAAAAGATTTAAAATTGAGAAAAAAATCTCTCCCCCCCATATCAGAAAGTTAATGAAATTAAAACAAATATGTTAATAAAATACTTTATAAGTTATTAGTTCTATGTTTGAGGATCTTCTATGTTGAACTAATTCATATTTGGTAACTCATTTCTTAAAAATAGACATTTCAATAAACTTTTATGATGAACACTTAATGATTTAACAATCTATTTCAGTTGTGTATTACTACAAAACATAAAATAAAGTGACTTTTTACTATATTCTTTTAGGTCTGATAGTGTTATTAATTATTTCTTTAGGTATCCAAATATATTTATTTGGTGTAGAGATTTTACTATCTAATTTAGGTAATTATTTTGAACAATAAACATGTTTAACAACAAAAAAATGATTTTTTCAAAGATAAAATTCATTTTCATAATATCAATTAATATCATAATAAAAAAATAGTGGACAAGATTTTAATATTTTATCCAGGAACAAAATAATTACTATATAAAACTGTTTATTCACCATTATTACCAATTCCATGTATTCCTTTATGGGTTTTATTTTTATCAAGAATTTGATTAAAACAATTTTCTCCTTTGATAATAATTTTAGAACCCTCTTTTAAAGTATCATCTTTATCCAATAATAATTTAATTTATGTTTCATGTAAATAACATGATATTTTTGAAGAATTTGATGTTAAGTCTGTAATTGTTTTTCAAAATTTATTTATCTAATAAAATAGAATCAAAATATTTTCTAGTTTTTTCTGGTATTTAGTTATTTATTCATATTTATCTTAAAAAATAAAATAATATTTATTATGTTGTTCTTAATAAAAAAATTGGAATTATAATTTTGAGAGTAAGAAGATTATAACTCATAATTATGAGACATAATACATAGATTTTACATTATATTTTTATGCTCAAAATCAGATATTTTAGTATATTCATCATTTAAACTAGAATAACCACTCCAATGAGTATTTATAATTCTCATTCCATTTTTTTATAATTGACTTCCCTGTATTCTTTGAGAAAATGAAGGTTAAACATTTTATGAACTTTCTATTTCCATTCTAAACATCTAGATTCTTTAATAAATTTATTTTGTTTGTAATTTTTTTCAAATAATATAGCAATATCTAATAAATCATTCCCAGAATCCAGATAAACTGAATTAGATGATTCATCCATAGAAGTTTTAAGTATAGCTTCATCACATTTGGTAGAAATATTATACTCATCTTCAACATGAATCTCATCTTCATACATAAACAATGATTGAATTTATAAGGCCCCACCCTTAAACATTACTTAATCTTGAGTTATTACAAGATTACACATTGAGGATCTTTTCGGGTTTAGAGTTTTAGAGAATTAGATCATAAAACTTGCATTACATTCCACATATAAACAAAGTGGTTA
Organism: Viscum album; assembly: GCA_963277665.1. Classification (NCBI taxonomy): domain Eukaryota; kingdom Viridiplantae; phylum Streptophyta; class Magnoliopsida; order Santalales; family Viscaceae; genus Viscum; species Viscum album. The sequence goes on along the minus strand of OY728141.1, from coordinate 1,045,551,690 downwards.
CATAAAGATAGTATTCTTCTTTACCATAAATGGAAACATATTTAAAATAAAACATGGATTCTTTATTGACACTTCCTTGACACTATCATCATATCATGTACCTTTCCCTTAACCTGTGAAAAACATTTCAAAAAAACTTGGGATGAGCATAAAAAGCTCAGTAAGGGATATAAAAACATGGAAAGGAAACATGGGTACATATATACATAAGAATGAAATCATACTTTACCCATAAAACATAATCACTTTAACATAACTCATCAAATCATGAATAAATCATAGAAATCATAAGACATAAAGGTAACTTGAGGCATTCATAAGTTTCTTACGTAGGGAGTAACCCTCTTGGTTACGTTTGGAATACCCATCATAGTATATTCCCTAAATCTATTCGGAGAAACCTTAATGTTTCACTCCTTCGTGTTACCCAATGCATTGGAGAGCTATATCGGGCTCACCCGCCCTTAGTTTATCACGGAACCACTCGTCTTCATAATAATGCCCAAGAACCTCAACATAATCGTATCACATAAAACATGCATAAATGAAACATAACATTTCCACCTTTCAATCACAAGATATCAATACAACACATTGATATAAAAACATTATGAAAATAATTTTTAATACCAAAATAAAAGAAAAGTAAAACATGGTATTTATTTTTCTTTTTTTAAAAAAGGTATGGCTTGTAGAGGAAGCCGAAACTCAAATAATGGTCACGGCGGCGGAGAAGTCGTTGTCGCCGCATACATATGACGAAAACATTCCCTTTTGTCATTTAGTAAACGCTTCGTATAAAAAATATTCCTTTTGAATAAACATAAAAGTCAAAGGGGTTTATACACCGTATAAAAGAAGGTTGTGTATAAAACAAAATATGCCTCAATGAAAGGAGATTGAGATGAAGTCCCATACCTCGGGTCCAACTTGACTCGGTCGTTCTTTAATCTCCTGAATAATAAACTTGAGTTGATTTATAATTTCTTAAGAATATTTTTCAAGTTCATTATTCCTTTTATATCACTTATTACCATGTTATGAACACTATGTAATTATTTAAGTTAATAACGGTCGTTTTAACGATCATTGGTACTTGAGTCAAAAATAAGCCCTTTATAATTACAAGTTGTTCATGTATCCACTATATCCAGAATGGTATTCATGATTTAGATATCATATATGTCATATATATCCAGTACATGCATGCATTTATAATATTACATAATCATTGAGAGGTAAGAAATGAAATGCACCGTTCATGGAGACGGTAAGCCGTACGTACGCATGAACGCTACTTTCATTTCTATTTCGTATTTTATAGAATGGAATCATAATGATATAAAGGTATATTATAATTCCAGTATAATATCATATATAATATCATAGTTCCATCCTTTATACGTCCCACATATGGTATTTAATGAATCAAATCACTTTGAGGGGGCGGTAGTCCGTACTTCCTTAAATGAAGATATCACGTTTACCCATAATGGAAACCATAAAGGTATTCCCAAAATGAAAAATACAGAAGCTTAAGGAAAACATAAACATATTATATATCATATATAAATATAGTGACATCTTAATGGCCACCTTTGAAGGTGTTAAAAGAATGTTGAACAGTCATCGTTTCGGGAGGCATAAATTCACCATCCACGGAAACAGTATGTCCTTTAACCATTATATGTAGGTGTGTGTAAGTGTATCTAGAATCCTTCTTATAAAAACATCTTAATATATTGAAGATACTGTAGTTGTTACAAAAGAAATGAATAAAAAGAGTTTAGGGGGTTGGAGAAGCAAAATAAAACAAAAGGACTCAAGTGAATATATTACCTTAAAATCGGGTAACTCCCTTTGGTTTGAGCTCAAAGGCTTCCTTGGGAAGATTTCTTCCCAAAGTGAGGCTTTAAGGAGTAATAGAGGAAAGTGGAGAGACAAAATGGGCAGGGTTTGGACGAGCCAATGGCTTTGGGAGTGTGGGTAAGGAGGTAGAGGTGGGGGCCTTTTATAAGAGGAGAGAAGGGGCACTCTTGGAAATTAAAGAAAAGTCACTTTATTTTAAAATGGTATTCGGATTTAAGAGGTACCACATTGATATAATTCGAGGGTAAGGTGATAAGGGTTCGAAATACACTCATCCAATAGGTTTTGGACATGTGTGGGTCTTAGATATTATATTATCTTTCCATTTTATTTAAATCCTTTATTAATGAGGTAATCGCTGCATCATCATGATGTCATAAATAATTTAATTTATTTAAAGTATAAAAATTATAAAAAAAATACTATGATTTGGGAAATATTATTAGATTTCAAATGAATATTTATAATCAAAACTCTGACTTGTATAACCCCATTTAAAAATTGTTTTAGTAAAACATCTCTTGTTTGTGTCATTTTTACTTTAACATTAAATAAAAAGTTATTTATGTCATTTCCCAACCAAAGTGGCTCCATGGGGTCCCCAAGTTGACCCATGGATTGTCTTGGTCAGTCATGACGCATCCAATGAGGGTAAGACATGTGTCAAGCTCATCACATATTATTACAACATTATTTTTACCTTAAACTACACTAATTACCACTAATCGCGATTAAGAACTTAAAAGTTACTATTCACCAAAAAATTATTTTAATCTCATTGAACCACATTTTACTTCTTAATGACAACCATTTATGTCGGATTTTTTAAATTCAGAACACAAAAGTGGTAAAATTTTATTTAAACGAAAAATTAGTTTTTATAAGTACCACTTAGTGGTTTCACTATTCATCAAAAATTGAAGTTTTTCAGAAAAATACCAAAAATTCACCCTAAGGTATATTTGATATTCCGAATTCAAAAATGAAGTTTATTTTACAAAATTCAAAACATATAAGTCACATTAATTAATTTAATAATTAATTCTCGCTGTCATGATAAATAGCATGTTTTTATGAAACAATAAGTATCAAAAGATGGACACCAGTTTAAGTCCAATTTCAAAGTGAAATTGATTCCAATGACCACCACTGGATTAAATGGTAAAAATATATTATAATTTCACTTCAAAACCAATTCAAAAGATAATCTAATCATATAAATAAATTAGATTAAAAAGAGGTTTTGAATTAAAATACAACATTTTTTCACTATTCATTAAAAATGAACTTTATCGGTAAAATACCAAAAATTCACACAATGTAAAATTTGATGTTCCAATCATAAATAATAAGTTTATTTTGACAAAAATAGCTTATAAAATTTTCAAAAGATATATTTAAAAAGGGTTTGCCATCAAAAGGCAGTAAAACAATCTTTTAAGAATATTAGTGTATTCCATGCATAAGATTGTATTTATTTTCATTTTATGCCTCTAAAACACTATATTAATCATTAATAGACATAGATAAAAATATCTATTATTCATTACTTACTTGGGATGTTACATCCTTCCCCCCTTTAGAAAATTTCATCCCCGCAATTTATTTACTTATCGAATAAATGGGGGTACTTATCCCTCATTGCATTTTCAGATTACCATGTTTCCTCTTCCATCATGTGGTTTTTCCACAAAACCTTTACCTGATTAATCACCTTATTCCGTAACACTTGCTCCCTGTGATCAAGAATCTGGACCGGTTGTTCCTCGTAAGATAGTTTCTCTTCCAGCTGAACTACCTCTGGACTCAAAACCTGAGATGGATCTGGCATGTACTTTCTCAGCATCGAAACATGAAAAACATTGTGTACCTGAGATAAACTCAGTGGTAAAGCCACTCGGTAAGCAACAGATCCAACTCTCTCCAGAATTTCATATGGTCCAATGAACCTTGGACTCAACTTTCCATTCTTACCAAATCGCATCACACTTTTCCATGGTGATACTTTGAGAAAAATATGATCACCTACCTCAAAAGTTAGATCCTTCCTCATGTTGTCCGCATAACTCTTCTGCCTACTCTGATCTATTCTCATGTGTTTCTGAATCAGCTGAACTTTTTCTGCCATCTCTTCTACCAATTCTGGTCCCATCAACTTCCTTTCACCCACTTCATCCCATAAAGCTGGAGTTTGACACCGCTTCCCATATAACACCTCAAATGGTGCCATCTCTATACTGGAATGAAAATTGTTATTATATGAAAATGCAACCAAAGAAAGGTGTTGGTCCCAACTTCCCTGATAATCCATTGAACAATCTCATAGCATATCCTCCAAGGTCTGAATTGTTCATTCTGACTGCCCATCTGATTGAGGATGAAAAGCTGTACTAAAATTTAATTCAGTACCCAATGACTTCTGAAGGCCTTTCCAAAAGTTAGAAGTGAACCTGGGATCACGGTCAGATACAATGAAGAGAGGAACTCCATGTAACCTGACTATCTCTTTAAGATACAAACGGGAAAGTTGATCTAGGGAAAAAGTATCCCGTATAGCAAGGAAATGAGCACATTTAGTCAAGCGATCAACAATAACCGAGATTGCATTATTAACTCAAGATGTCTTCGGTAATCCCACAACAAAGTCCATGGATATATTCTCCCATTTCAACTCTGGCACTGGTAAAGGATGAAGCATCCCTTTCGGTAACTGTCACTCTACTTTAACCTGTTGACAAGTTAAACACTTCACAGTAAAATCAGCAATATCTCTTTTCATTCCATCCCACCAGTAATACTCCCGCAGATCTCTGTACATCTTAGTACTGTCAGGATGAACTGAAAACGGAGGACTATGAGCTTCACATAACAACTCTCTCTTCAACTGTAAATCACAAGGCACACACAATCTCTTCCCAAATCTCAAAACACAATCATTATCAATGTTGAATTCAGGAAACTTACCTTTCTGAACCAGCTCTACCTTTTACTACAACTCACTGTCTTTCTTCTGTGCTTGCTTGATTCTATCTGATAGAGATGATCTCACTGATACCTGAAACAAAACAGAAGAACATCCTGCACCAACAACTTCTATGCCAAAGTTCATCAAATCCGTAACCAAAGGATCACGTTCCAAACACAACATTGCTAATGAAGCATTACTTTTTCGACTCAAAGCATCAGCCACTTTATTTGCTTTTCCCGGATGGTAATGAATTGTACAATCATAATCTTTGATTAATTCCAACCATATCCTATGTCTCATGTTTAACTCTTTCTGTGTGAATAAATAAATTAAACTTTTTTGATCAGTATATATTTCACACTTTACTCCATACAAATGATGTCTCCAAATTTTTAAAGCGAAAACAACAGCAGCTAATTCCAAATCATGTGTAGGGTAATTTACCTCATGAGTTTTCAACTGTCGTGAAGCATAAGCAATTACCTGATCATTCTACATTAGGATGCAACCAAGTCCTTTCAATGAAGCATCACTGTATATAACAAACTCACCATTCCTGGAAGGTAGTGCCAAAACTGAAGCATTCACCAATCTTCTTTTCAATTCCTGAAAACAATCATCACATTCTTTTGTCTAGATAAACTTAACACCCTTCCGAGTTAGCTTAGTCATTGAACTAGATAACCGTGAAAAATTTATAACAAACCTTCGGTAATAGCCTGCCAAACCAAGGAAGCTATGAATCTCAGTTACATTTGTGGGTCTTGGCCATTCTTCAACAACCTTTGTTTTTGCAGTATCAACAGTTATCCCATCTTTAGAAACGATATGACCAAGGAAAGAAATTTTTTGCAACCAAAACTCACATTTGCTGAATTTTCCACATAGTTTATTTTCTTTTACAGTTTACAAGATAACCCTTAAATGTCTTGCATGCTCCTCTTTACTTTTAGAAAACACCAAAATATCATCAATGAAAACCACCACAAACTTATCCAAGAACTCATGGAAAATTCTATTCATTAAGTCCATGAATACAGCAGGTGAATTGGTTAGCCCAAAAGGCATTACTACAAATTCATAATGGCCATATCTTGTACGGAACGCGGTCTTCAGAACATCTGCTTCCTTTACCTTCAGCTGATGGTACCCCGATCTCAAGTAAATCTTTGAAAACTACTGAGCTCCATGGAGCAGATCAAACAAATCATCGATATGAGGCAAAGGAAATTTTTTCTTAACAGTGATGTTATTCAAGGATCTATAATCAATGTAAAGTCTCATAGAACCATCTCTCTTTTTAACAAATAAAATAGGAGCACCCCATGGTGATGTGCTAGGTCTAATAAAACCTTTCCCTAATAAATCTTGCAATTCCTCCTTCAACTCTAAAAGTTCAATTTGAGCCATTCGATAAGGGGGTTTTGAAATTGGCTTAGCATCAGGAACTAAGTCAACAGTAAACTCAACTTCCCGATCTGGTATTATTCCAGGCAACTCATCTAAAAAACATCAGGATACTCATTTACCACTGGCACATCATTAATATGAACAGTTCCTTTATTTTCAACGATGTGTGTAAGGTAACATTCATTTCCATCTTTTACAAGTTTCTTGGCCTCTTGATATGTTATCAACAGTAAGGTTTCATTCTTGTACACAAACTGAAAGTCTTTCTGAAAATAAACTTCTTTAGCTCTACAGTCAATCTTAGCATGGTAAATAGAGAGCCAATCCATACCCAGGATAACATCAAACTCTACTAGAGGTAGGACAATAAGGTTTTCAAGTAGGTTCTTTCCACAGATAAGGATAAGAAGATTCTTATAAATTCTTTTTGCCTCAACATTTCCCTGATGTGTCTTTACCACAAGTTCAGGAGTCATTTCTTGAGACGGTATTCCCATTTTACTAGAAAAGGTTTCAGAGATGAAAGAATGTGTAGACCCCGAATCAAACAACACACTGGAATAATCTGAAAAAACAAACAAATTACCTGATACAACTTTATTTTATGGCCCGACATCTGCTGAAGTAGTTGCAAAGGATTTCACCACGCCTTTCTGCTTGTAGTCTAACTGCTTCCAATCACTCAATCTCTTTGTCAGACACTCTTTTGCATAGTTACCCATCTCATTGCACTTATAACATTTCACTAACTGTAAATCAAATTTGGTCTTACCTTCACCTTGATCCTTTTCAGTGCAATCACGAGCCTTATGTCCCATATTACCACATCGGTAGCACTTTCCAGAATTCAGAAGACATTCCCCAGCATGCCTTTTGCCACATTTATCACAAACTGGAAACTTAGTTTTCTTACCATCAGTCTTTTTTGAAGAATTCTGACCTTTATCTTGCCACCTCGGTCTCTTCTTCTGTTGGTTGTTATAGAACACTTGATCATCGGCAAACTCCATTTCCACCTTCTCAGCACATCGAACAATCTTTTCATAACTTTTAAACTCACAAGAAGCTAATGCCCTTCGATATTTTGTCTTTAATACTGAGTAAAAACGATTGATTTTACTATCAAGGTCTCGGATAAAATTTGGAGCATACCTTTCCAATCGAGTGAACCTTTCTTCATAGGTAGCCACTGAGTCTTCCTCTTGCCTCAATTCCAAGAATTTCTTTTCCATCCTAAGTCGAACTTCCTTAGGAAAATACTTCTCAAGAAACATACCTTTGAATTCATCCCAGTCAAGAGCATCAATCTCATCGGCGTCCCTGATATTTTTAACCATAGACCACCACTGATCTGCCTCACCCTCCAAACGGTAAATAGCAAGACTAACCTTTTGATTGTCTGAACACCCCATTACATCAAAAATCTTCTCCAGTGCTTTAATCCACCCTTAAGATAACACAGGGTTAGATGATCCTCTGAATGATGGGGGATGTTGCCTAATGAAATGTTCCACCACTGACATGTTCCTCTACGGTTTATCTGGATGATCTTGTGCATGGATACCACCACCATGTATCGCTTGAGTCAACTGCGCCATTACTGCAACAAACTGTTCAGTTACAATTCCAACCATCTCAGGATGCTGATTGGGAAGGTTATTTCCTTATGTATGCCTTCCTAGCACTGCTTCCCTATTTCCTCTACGGAAAACCATTCTGAACAAACATGTCTTAGATGAAGCAACATGGTAATCTTCAAATGCTATATCACTTCAATTTGACCATAAAAAAATATTTTTGGATAATCATTTAATAGAATTCTAACTCCTAAAGTTATCTAAACCGACCTCTGATACCAAATATAAGGCCCCAGCCTTAAACCTTACTTAATCTTGAGTTTTTACAAGATTACACATTGAGGATCTTCTCGGGTTTAGAGTTTTAGAGAATTAGATCATAAAACTTGCATTACATTCCATATATAAACAAAGTGGTTACATAAAGATAGTATTCTTCTTTCCCATCAATGGAAACATATTTAAAATAAAACATGGATTCTTTATTGACACTTCCTTGACACTATCATCATATCATGTACCTTTCCCTTGACCTGTGAAAAACAATTCAAAAAAACTTGGGATGAGCATAAAAAGCTCAGTAAGGGATATAAAAACATGGAAAGGAAACATGGGTACATATATACATAAGAATGAAATCATACTTTTCCCATAAAACATAAGCACTTTAACATACCTCATCAAATCATGAATAAATCATAGAAATCATAAGACATAAAGGTAACTTGAGGCATTCATAACTTTCTTACGTAGAGAGTAACCCTCTTGGTTATGTTTGGAATACCCATCATAGTATATTCCCTAAATCTCTTCAGAGAAACCTTAACGTTTCACTCCTTCTCATTACCCAATGCATTGGAGAGCTATATTGGGCTCACCCGCCCCAAGTTTATCACAGAACCACCCGTCTTCATAATATTTCCCAAGAACCTCAACATAATCGTATCACATAAAACATGCATAAAGGAAACATAACATTTCCACCTTTCAATCACAAGATATAAATACAAAACACTGATATAAAAACATTATGAAAACAATTTTCAATACAAAAATAAAAGAAAAGTAAAACATGGTATTTATTTTTCTTTTTTAAAAAAAGGTATGGCTTGTAGAGGAAGCTGAAACTCAAATAATGGTCACGGTGGCGGAGAAGTCGTTGTCGCCGCATACGTATGACAAAAACATTCCCTTTTGTCATTTATTAAATGCTTCGTATAAAAAATATTCCTTTTGAATAAACTTAAAAGTCAAAGGGGTTTATACACCGTATAAAATAAGGTTGTGTATAAAACAAAATATGCCTCAATGAAAGGAGATTGAGACGAATTCCCATACCTCGGGTCTGACTTGACTGGGTCGTTCTTTAATCTCCTGAATAATAAACTTGAGTTAATTTCTACTTGATTAAGAACCTTTTTCAAGTTCATTATTCCTTTTATATCACTTATTACCATGTTATGAACACTATGTAATTATTTAAGTTAATAACAGTCGGTTTAACGATCATTGGTACTTGAGTAAAAAATAATCCCTTTATAATTACAAGTTGTTCATGTATCCACTATATACAGAATGGTATTCATGATTTAGATATCATATATGTCATATATATCCAGTACATGCATGCATTTATAATATTACATAATCATTTAGAGGTAAGAAATGAAATGCACCGTTCATTGAGACGGTAAGTCGTACGTACGCATAAACGCTACATTCATTTCTATTTCGTATTTTATAGAATGGAATCATAATGATATAAAGGTATATTATAATTCCAGTATAATATCATATATAATATCATATTTCCATCCTTTATACGTCCCACGTATGGTATTTAACGAATCAAATCACTTTGAGGGGGTAGTAGTCCGCACTTCCTTAAATGAAGATATCGTGTTTACCCATAATGGAAACCATAAAGGTATGCCCAAAATGATAAAATACAGAAGAATAAGGAAAACATAAACATATTATATATCATATATAAATATAGTGACATCTTAATGGCCACCTTTGAAGGTGTTAAAAGAATGTTGAACAATCATCGTTTTGGGAGGCATAAATTCACCATCCACGGAAACAGTATGTCCTTTAACCATTAGATGTAAGTGTGTGTAAGTGTAGCTCGAATCCTTCTTATAACAAAATCCTAGTATATTTATTATATGGTATTTTTTACAAAAGAAATGAATAAAAAGAGTTTAGGGGGTTGGAGAAGCAAAATAAAACAAAAGGACTCAAGTGAAGACATTACCTTAAAATCGGGTAACTCCCTTTGGTTTGAGCTCAAAGGCTTCCTTGGGAAGACTTCTGCCCAAATTGAGGAATCAAGGAGTAAGAGAGGGAAGTGGAGAGACAAAATGGGCATGGTTTGGCCGATCCAATGGCTTTGGGAGTGTGGGTAAGGAGGTAGAGGTGGGGGCCTTTTATAAGAGGAGAGGAGGGGCACTCTTGGAAAGTAAAGAAAAGTCACTTTATTTTAAAATGTTATTCGGATTTAAGAGGTCCCACATTGATATAATTCGAGGTTAAGGTGATGAGGGTTCGAAATAAACTCATCCAATAGGTTTTGGACATGTGTAGGTCTTAGATATTAAATTATCTTTCGATTTTATTTAAATCCTTTATTAATGAGGTAATCGCTGCATCATCATGATGTCATAAATAATTTAATTTATTTAAAGTATAAAAATTAAAAAAAAATACTATGATGTAGGAAATATTTTTAGATATCCAATGACTATTTATAATCAAAACTCTGACTTGTATAACCCCATGTAAAAATTCTTTTAGTAAAACATCTCTTGTTTGTGTCATTTTTACTATAACATTAAATAAAAAGTTATTTATGTCATTTCCCAACCAAAGTGGCTCAATGGGGTCCCCAAGTTGTCCCATGGATTGTCTTGGTCTTCCATGACACATACAATGAGGGTAAGAGATGTGTCAATCTCATCACATATTATTAAAACATTATTTTTACCTTAAACTACACTAATTACCACTAATCGCGATTAAGAACTTAAAAGTTACTATTCACCAAAAAATTATTTTAATCACATTGAACCACATTTTACTTCTTAATGAAAACCTTGTATGTCGGATTTTTGAAATTTAAAACACAAAAGTGGTAAAATTTCATTTAAACGAAAAATCAATTTTTATAAGTACCACTTAGTGGTTTCACTATTCATCAAAAATCGAAGTTTTTCAAAAAAATTCCAAAAATTCACCCTAAGTAATATTTGATATTCCGAATTAAAAAATGAAGTCTATTTTACAAAATTCAAAACATATAAGTCACATTAATTAATTTAATAATTAATTCCCGCTGTCATGACAAATAGCGTGTTTTTATGAAATAATAAGTATCAAAAGATTGACACCAGTTTAAGTACAATTTCAAAGTGAAATTGATTCCAATGACCACCATTGGATTAAATGGTAAAAATATATTCTAATTTCACTTCAAAACAAATTCAAAAGATAATCTAATCATATAAATAAATTAGATTAAAAAGAGGTTTTGAATTAAAATACAACATTTCTCACTATTCATTAAAAAATGAACTTTATCGGAAAAATACCAAAAATTCACACAGAGTAAATTTTGATGTCCCAATCATAAATAATAAGTTTATTTTGACAAACATATATTATAAAATTGTCAAAAGATATATTTAAAAAGGGTTTTCCATCAAAAGGCAGTAACACAATCTTTTAAGAATATTAGTGTATTCCATGAATAAGATTGTATTTATTTTCATTTTAAGCCCCCAAATCACTATCTTAATCATTAATAGACATAGTTAAAAATATATATTATTCATTACTTACTTGGGATGTTACAGAATTAGTTATTTAATTTTTAATTTTTCAAATGGTGTGTATTTTTTATAGAAAAATATATTTCATTCAACATAGATGGTAAAACTCTATGTACTTTCAATACTTGATCTGATTTTAAAATTGATGTTCCTAAGGAAGAAATATTATTGCAAACTTCGGTCAATATCCTATTCATCTTAGTAATGTTCTTATCTTCATGTATTCTGAAAATATAATAATTTAATGTGGAATTATTCTATCATAGTTTTTTGATATTATCTGTTCTTTTATTGGGAATAGAAATTGTCTACCACATCTCAAAAGCAGTATCACATTAAAAAACATGATTAAATTTACTAGCCCCTAAACTATAGACAATAGCATTAATTTATTTTTAATAATGTGCCTATTATTTCTCTTAATCATTATTATATTTTTTTGGAACTTCTTTAGGAATTTAATAAGGATTTATAAGCATAAAATAAACTCTTATAACCAGATTTTTCAAATAAATAGTCATGAGAGCTTTCTAGGATCCATAATTATCACCACTAATATATGGAGCATGAATTATCAACACAACTTTTCTAAGATCAGCCATTTAAATTTTTTTTAATCTGAATATTTATCTCATGATTTTTAGACCCAACAGATAAAATTGTTAGTAAACAAGATACCAAAATTCTGATGCAATTGATAGTAAGAAACCAAATATTCATGGACTTCCAAAAAGAAATTTAGTAGAAGAGAAAAACTTTTTCTTTTACTTATTGGTATGAGATATAAAAAATAATAATTTTTCAAAAAGAGAAACATATCCAACAAATCATAACCATTCATACCACTTTTTAGGTTTAAACAATTATGACGAAGACATAAGAGGGAGGTAAATTTTAATCCATTAAAACCTTTTGAAAGATTTAAAACGAACCTCTTGATATTAAGAGATTATTTTATTATTTCTTAATGATGAGTAAGTAGGGGAAATAAATAAATAAAAGAACATAAAAATGTATAGTGGTTTAGGGAAAAAAGATCTCGTATTCTACTTCGCCAATGCTCTCACCACGAGCTTGGTGATTTTCACTAGTAATTCCTTTTATTGGGGACATATTCAACTGAGTACAAGCAGTTTACACCTTTATAATAAGTCCTTTACAATGACTTCTTGTTATTTTACAAGGAAGTAAAAAATCTACATTATAGTCTAAGAAGTCGATACTACATCACAACTGAGTTCAAGAAGTTGATACTATAATCAATAAATATACATTTATTTTATTGCAATGACTTATTTTGTTTATATTTGCAGAAGAAACTAGCAGTTTTAAATGAACATCAATAATGAGATTCAGTAGTAGAGAAAAAATACTTAATTTCATACAGACATCCTTTAAATAGTTATTAGTAAATCACTAAATTAATGAATAAAAATGTATGTCGCCAAAATGTTAGTCTGAAAAGTGATTTTCTGAATAGTAGATGATGATTTAACAATAAGATACCGAAGGAGAAATAGAAATAGTAACTAGTTGATCAACAAGGTCAAAACATTTCTGTCTCCAAAGTATAGCTCTAAAGGAAAAGGAACATATTATTCTCAATCACATGATTCGTTATTTAATTATAATATATGTATATTCAAAAGATGAATATCCTAGTAATTATCATGTCAGTTGAACATGTTTTAGTCAAAAGAGATCCATAAATAGCGCACAATAAATTGAAAATATTTGAATTAAAATAATTCAATTTTATTCGTAACTTCTCTTATAAATATGAATTATTTAATATGTTGATTAAGAACTATTGAATTCGTCACAAAATATATTTAAAGAAATATTTACTTATGTTGATATCATTGCATAAAATATGAATAATATCTTGACTTTAAAACTCCTTCAATGACCAAGTCAATCAAATGGTTCATTCAAATAGTGGAAAACTCCAACATTATGGTTGATAATGTTCGGTTGTTAAAAAAGTATGGTTAATAAACCATAAATTTATTCCTTAAATGTTGGGTTTCTTCCAAATATAGGTTTGTTGATCCATACTTTTCAAAAAAGGTAGAGTTCATGACCAATATCTCTTATGCCAAACATGGGGTTTCTAAATCATATGTTTTACTTACAAACATTGGGTATGAATAGTGTTTCCAAATTTTCTTTTAGACACGTTCATAATACTTAATCAAATATCATGCCATGGATTAATGAAATTTGAACTGTGATCTGATAAAAAAATATTCCAATGAATATCAACCACTTAAAATTCACTTAAAACATAACATTATTAGTAACATAAATGGGGGTGTTTGTAAGGAATAACACCAAAATGAAATTAACGAATATGTTAAATCGAAACAAGATTAACATCTTCAATTTAAAGACATGTTATATGTATTAAAACAATATGTAAAATAGTTTGTATGATTTTTATATGATGACAGCTAGTGGGTAGATTAAATAATTAATTGACGAATTAATCATAAAGAAGAAAGGCTAGCAGAAGTAGTGGAAGACCATATAAAGTCAATCAAAAGTCATAACTACTATAATCCAAAAAAATTTGTAATTTAATGAGGTTTGGAATTTATTTTGAGTGATTTAGAAGGTCTAACAATGAGTTGAATATGTTTTATAAGTATTTGAGGAATTATAGAATTTTGATGTTGAAGTGGGGAAAAGGGATAAGTATTGATCCTTACATAGGACTCTACAAGGATCATATTGATCTTCTAAAATATAGTTTCATTACTCAATAAGTATCATCTTCTAACCTTGTAAGGATTACCCATACCTATGTAAGTATGACTTCGAGTTCAGAAGTAACATTCCACAAAAACATAATGATCACACAACTTTATGCTGAGACATCGTATATATAAGTGTTGGATACATAATTATAAAGATAAAAAATATAAGGATCATTCATCCTTATCTTGAGATAGTATATGGATAATTGGAGGCTTCATAAAGATAAAAATAAGTGATGTAAGATTCAGTCATCCTTACGTTGAGACTTTTTAAGGATGAATTTGGCACTTTTTATGGATTCAATCCTTTGTAGAATAATTGTTGAATGTCATAATGAGGTATAGAAAATTAGAAAAAATATTTCGAAAAATGTAGAGTTAGAATTGGCATAAATATTAAGCGAATATAATAGTACAAGTCAAAATATCCAAAATTTAATTATTCAGAATAATGATGTTTAAATCACATGATTAATTTGAAATATTTGTTACCCTTATAGCAATTTATTTAAGAAGAAATCCATGTCATAAGAAAATTTTCTATGTCACAACTATATTGATTCATCCACACATGTATAATTAAAAGGAAATAAATTTATATTTATTTTTTTGAAATTTTTGAAATATTAAAATATCACAATCCATAATAATAATGTGAGTGGAGATGGTTACTCCGAATAAATGACTTTGAAAGAGAGATGATCTCTAGTTTTTTAGATCATGGAATAAATATAATTTATTATGGAAACTATATTCACTAGATTTTATATAAATATAGAATAAAGAGGAAGGGTGGATAATAATGAAATTG
The DNA here is from genome assembly GCA_963277665.1 of Viscum album. Classification (NCBI taxonomy): domain Eukaryota; kingdom Viridiplantae; phylum Streptophyta; class Magnoliopsida; order Santalales; family Viscaceae; genus Viscum; species Viscum album. The sequence continues at coordinate 1,045,536,463 of OY728141.1, read as the reverse complement.
ATAGATCCTTCAATATGAGAGAAACTCTAAAGAGCCATTTATATGTTGAGGATGAAGAAATGTCTAATATTTTTGTGATAACAAGATCATAAATGTATAAAATTATAGAGATCCCAATGAATTCAATGAATATTATGTTCGTCAAGGAATAAGGTGGACAAGGCCGATGAAGCACATGTACTGTAGATGTTAATCCCGAGGATTCTGCAACAACATATTAAAGAGAAAGGAAGGGTAATAAATGACCATAACATTATCTTTTGAATTATTTCTCAGAAGTATAAAGTATCCATTAACGACTAGTGGTGCTATTATAAACAACTCCCAAATAGAAGGATAAAAAATAGTATTGAATGAACTATATATAACCTATTTTTATATAGTTTTGGGAAGAAGATGTTTCATTCCATATTGATTTGGATGATACCTTCCCAACCCTTGTGGGATTCTTTATTTGGAACTTTTAATACCTAAAATGTCACGAACTAAATCCGGTCGCCGCCACAAAAAGCACCAAACCCAGCGCATGACAAGGCCTGATGGGAATTACCTATCTGCATGGTCTTGTACAAGTGCTCGAGTACCATTTATCTTGGTTTGGGAATGATTTACCTCAATATGTATACATAAAACACCAAAAATATTTGATAAAATGAATATGAAAAATTCAAAACAACAAGGTTTATAAAAAAATCCAGAACTGAATACATAAGTTCAAATACAATTCAAAAGGTCCAAAGACACAATGAAACGGTAACAAAACAGCCCCATGTACTCCACGTGACAGGGGGTCATCACCCCCAAGCTGTCTCCACAACTCCACCCTAAGGATGGGGACTAACACCCTGAACCGCCATCACCCTTAGCCTTTCCTTTACCTGATTCAAACATAACTAAGTCTACTTACACCCAAGGGGTGTATGTATGGTTTCAGTCTATGCCCAATAGGATACCACACAACTATTTCAAAGATCATGCAATTCAATGTGAACAAACAATCAGTTTTAATATGCAAAGAAAAGCAGTGATAAAATCCAAGAAATGAAACTTTCAATTGAAAAATTTTTCAAGATAAAGTTTTCAGAGTGTTCACCCATTTAAATAGATATGATAGATACTGTAAAGTACTTCCAAAAACACCCAAACACAATGGAAAATACCACAACCATAATGAGCAACAAAATCATGAACACACCTAGGCACTAGATAGTCTCGGGCCCCATGTACCTCATACTTCGGTGTAAAGTAACCATTGTAAAATCTGTTCTCGTTCATGATCCACTAGTAGGGATCATACTCATAACCTATTGGTTACCAATCATCATCCACATAGTTTAGTTAGAGTTTTTATTATCCAAATGCAAGGTGAAATAGGTATAAAACCCATCTGGTCCACTATCCGTACTAGTACACATCCGCCCCACCTAGGTACCCGGGCTTCCCCCTTTGTGATCAAACAATTTCAGAATGATACATATATCCATTTTCATATAAAACACTACTACCAGTCACATACAATCAGAACAATAGATGCACACGTTTTATACCAGTTAAAACACACAACAGAACCCTTTGAGTTTTAATAAAACAACTTCTCCAATTCATTCTTTGTTTTGCACCCAAAACTCTTTGAAAACCCCACTTGAACACCATATTCGTACGCATATTTATCAAAAAAAAATTCAAAACACCGAAATTTTTTTTAAACTCATTACATGATTTGTAAAACAATCACAAATAAGCATCACATAGAATAGTCATGTAAAGCACCTAATTCAACACCAAATGGGTACTCAAAAACCATTTTTGTAACAAACGTCACCCCAAAACCAATTTCACAACGACTAACAAAGGATAAGAACATTTAAAACATTATTTTCAGCCCTAATATAGTTCAATAAAATCAACTAAATAATTATATGACATACCTTATGGAACCAACAAAACATTTATATGAAAACCCCCCAAATTTCACCTGAAATTGGAATTAAAAATTCAATTTCATTATAATTTCCACTAAAACCAATTTTGGAAGCAACATTCCAATTAAATATAAATTAAAATACCTTAAACACATCATCTAGATCACAAATAATGCATACCAAAAAGAATCCCCTACCAAAATAATGAAAACCTTTGAATCCTTTGTGCGAAAATCAACTCGCACCACCGCCACACCAAGAGGGACCAAGATCAAACCTAAAACAAAAATTAAAGTCTAGGTAAACCCAATGTTAAACATTTGGTTCGAAACCCTACCCCTGGTGATTTTTTACTTCAAGTAAAAGGGAACAAAAACCTAAACAAATAGAATGAAACCCTAAGCAATTTAAAAGGATAATGAAATGGACTAACTTACTTGAGAAATATTGAATGAATCTCCCCAAGACACCAGTAGATAAAATTAAAAATGGAAAAAATTGAGGGGTTGTTCAAATAAGAATTATGAGGTCATTTAGGAACTGGAATGGAGGGAAAGGAGTAATAATTGTGATAGTTATGGTGGAATTAACTTTCCTCCTCAAATTTTCCCGATTTTCGAAACCCTAAGAAGTTCATCACTCAATAGGGATGTAGAAGAGCTCCAAATAGGTGAGAGAGAGGTTGGTAGCGCGACGGGGTTAAATGGGTGTGTATTAGGCTTGGAATCACAGAAATATCCTTAATATGGAATAAGTTATTAATTAATCAAATTAAAATTTTAAAAATGGAATTGGGCTTTCGGGCAGACCCAATCCCTTAAATAAAAACCCATATACACCTTGGGAATGGATTTCTAAAGGCTCCAAACAACAATGGTGGTGTTAATATGTCAGGGGAGACCATTTAGAAATTATAATGGGTGAAAAATATTAAAAAATGGAAATTTATAAAATAAAAAAAATTAATTTTAAATCTGGAATTGGGCTCACGGTTTGGCCCAATTCACGAAAACTCACCCATTCCACCATAAAATCTTGAGAAACCCCAAAAACAAATCATAAATGGAAATTAAATGAAATTTAACTTTAAAATAATTCATTTATGTGAAAATTATCCCCACCATGAAAACATTCCATTCTCAGAAAGCTACAGAAAGGCCAGATACGAAAACCAACCCCAATTGATAATCCAAGATGTACTTATTTGCCAAGCTTCTCCCCCAAGGGTCAAAACACCTCCAGTGATCAATTAAGGAATTATTAATCTCACAACCCAAACTTACACCACTTTCTTGAAATGATCAATCAAATTCATACTTTATCCCAAAATAAAACTCCTCAAACACTATCCAAACAAGACTCAAGCAATTCACCCAAACGAGAAATAACTTCGAACAAGGTTACACTTACCTTACATTAACTAAACCATTGGGAGCTCTATAATCCCAACTTTTACTCAAAGAATATGTTGGTATCTAGAAAGTTCCTAATGAGACTACCTACCACCAACTAAGACCACGGATAAATCTGAGCTATTGGTGTGGGGAAACAAAAGTAGGCACCCCACCATAAGACGCAACCTATATTATTTTTCGGGACATAATCAAGACTATTACAGAGGGAGGCCTGAATGAACTCCCTCGTACAAAGGGTAGAATTACATTCATAGTTTACGAAGGAACATAATTAGAATCATAGTGGGTCTCCCCACCATAAGAACCAACCATCTTAACCGACCACCATGGGCCAACACAGAAAGACCCATTTTTTTAAAGATTTGGGAAGGGCACAGGGTCAGTCTGCACGGTTTGGGAAATTCTGCACTAACTATACAGATCATTCTTTTCGCATGGCTCCCTGGAACATATTCACTACTAAACATACACAAACTGTGTCCTCATCATGTCTATCCAAATTTCCTATCATTCTTTAATGACTCAATGGAAACCAAAGGGGGAGGGAATGACATTAGGTGATGACATGGGTAAAAGGCCCTCAACCTATTTCCACTGAATGGGAATAGATGAAGAAATATTATGACACTATAGGTTTAAACTCATACTATATTTCATACTGAGGATAAGACATTGTAAATGGGTTTAAACAACCCTGATATTTCCCCTGACTACGAGTCAACTTCTCTCTGAGACCTATGGCTGGAGCTCAAATTATTGAAGCATCTTCGACCCCACAGTTAGGCTTTGGAAACCCCCCTGAATGAGAATTATTCTTTTGTAACCACCAACAACTATACTGAAATACCCAATAATATTCCCAAGACCCAACACATTCCAAACTCACTTTACCCTATCTCGATATTTCACCGAAACAAGGGCTTAGAAAATGAACACACATCACACCTTGTTTCTTCGAGTGAGAAACTATACAAGTAAATAACACCTATAATCACCTTCCTCTAAAATAGAAGATTTTGAAGTTTTTCCAAGGGAGTAATTATACCAAAATAAAGAGACTCTCAGAGGATTTCACAACATTCACCTTTAAAGTCAATCGAGTGCACAAAATCACAAGGCTTCATCGAACATGACCATTGAGACAGATATAAACAATGCATGGAGTGGGACCTTATACAACATCCCCAAACAACACACAATTCTAGAATGTGGCCACAATATCCTCTCATGACCATATTTCCTAGACAAGTAGTTTATTGTGAACTCCTTCTTTGAAGATATTGCGATGGACAAAGAGGACCTCTTAGACACCATTCAGATACTCATCCATGCTAACAACCCCAGACCACTTCCACCTTCGAAAAATCAGGAAACATAAGAGGCTAAGGTCTCCTTCAACCTTCCATGATCACTATCCCACTATAAGAGTATATAAAAAACCAAGAAAGGAAAGGGTTTATAATCAATCTAAAAATATCAAGAAAAATATTCCTTATATTGATCAACTGGAGGGTCTTTGAATGGATAAAAAATCAGGGTTTCACTTCAGTTGTGCACTAGCCCTTAATAGGGTGTACCTTATCCAATGATTAAACCTAAGGACCTAACCAAGATGGTCCATTGGTCAAGATATACCAAAAACCAGATCCCAACACATGAAAGGAAACACTTTAAAATCATCCCAAAACATTTCTCAGAAGAGACCACTAATCGGCCCTTCAACACAGCTTACCGACCAAACACAAATCGAAAACAAAATACAAACAGGATGGGTTCAGGGACTCAAAACACCCCACAACATCAACATTTTTAGAAACCCATAATATAAACCATCCCACTCTATTCATCATGAAATCATTTTTTTTTCTTTAAAACCATTTCTTTGAAAACAAACGGTTCAGCGGTTAGCGTATCCACCAATGGTACCCCATGGGCCTTACACATGCATGATTTATGCCATAATGGGCACCCTTTTCATATACATACCAGAACTCATCCAGCCATTCCATTAAACATCCATCATCCCATATAATCCCATGCATTTGTTCACTCATGGAAATACCAAAGGTTAAAATAAAAAAAATTATTTCCACTTTTCAAAACCAAAACAGTCAACCAATACCTCCTTTTTCTCAAAACATCTAACCACGAAATCAAACCCAAATTAGATGTTAAGATTATTTTCAGAAATGAATGTTCATTTAAATGAAAACTCACTTTCAATTTATTTACATAAATTTCAAAACATCTCATACCATTAAAACACCTTTAAATAGTTTAGAAAACTCTATTGGAAACACTTTTTCAAAACAAACTTTAGTATAGTTTCTGCGTTCAAAAGAGGTGTAGAAACATGATTTTCCATTTCAAAATAATTCTAAATATTCAGTTCCACCTTTTCATAAATCAAACCATTCCATATTTATTTGAAAATAATTTCACAAAAACATTACACTTCTTAAAACCAAGTCACTTTAAAACTGAAGAACACAAGACAATGAGAGAGGAACTAGTTTTAGTGGGTGACTTGGAAATTTGGTTGGCGGCCATATTCTAATCACTTCACTATCACAGAGAGTGTTCTTGGGAATATCCCCGGCTCCACATGGCTTTACAGGCCCTACGAGCTCACTGAGACCATTAACCCAACTCTCTTTTCATTTCCCATAATCATCATTAAACCAAGAAAACCAAAGGACTCCGAAAGGTCCCAAATTCCCCTGGAGACCTGAATCCCGTCATGAGGTGTGGTGATCAGCCAAAATACTCATAACCCAAATTAGATGTCCCGAAAATCCTAACTGTAGACTATCCTGACTGTTCCCCAAATAACATGACCAAAAGAGAGTGAACCTCCTCTAATACCATTTTGTCACTAATCGAATCTGGTCACTACCAAAAACAGCACCAAACCCAGCCCCAAAAAAGGACCGAAGGGAATTCCTTATCCCTATGGGCTTTCACAAGTGCCTGGGTATCATTTATCTTGGTTTTGGAATGATTTACCAAAATATGTATATTCATAAAACACCAAAAATATTTAATAAAATGAATCTGACAAATTCAAAACAACAAGGCTTATACAAAAATCCAGAACTGAATACATAAGTTCAAATACAATATAAAAGGTCCAAAGATGTAATTAAAAAACAAAAAAAGAGCCCCATGGACTCCACATGACAATGTGTCATCACCCCCATGTTGTCTCTACAACTCCGCCCCAAGGATGGGGACTAACAACCTGAACCGCCATCACCCTTAGCCTTTCCTTTAACTGAGTAAAACATAACCATGTCTAATTACACCCAAGTAGTGTAAGTAGGGTGTGATTCTAATCCCAATAGTATACCACCCAATTATTCCAATGATAATTTAATATAATGTGAAAAAGCAATAAGTTTTAATAAACATAGAAAACAAGTTATAAAATCCAAGAAATGCAACCTTCAATTGAAAACATTTTTGAAGCTAAATTACTTCCAAAAACAACCAAATACAATGTAAAATACCAAAAAAAATGATTAACAAAATCAGGAACACCCCTAGGCACTAGATAGTCTCGGGCCCCATGTACCTCATACCTTAGTGTAAAGTAACCATAGTAAAATTCGTTCTCGTGCACGATCCACTAGTAGGTAACATAATCATAACCTATTGGTCCACAATCATCATCCAAATAGTATATTTAGAGTTTTTTTTCCAAATTCTAGGTGAAACAGGGACAAAACCCATCCGGTCCACTAGCCGTACTAGTACACATTCGCCCCACCTAGGTACCCAGGCTTCCCCCTTTGTGCTCAAACAATTTCAGAATGATACATATATCCATTTTTATATAAAATAACACTAATATTTACAGACAATGTGTACATAAGATACACACATTTTATACCATTTAAAACAAACAACAAAACACAATGAGTTTCTATAAAACAACTTCTCCAAATCTTTCATTGTTTTTCACCCAAAACTCTTTGAAACCCCCACTTGAACACCATATTCATACTCATATTTATCAAAACAGAATTTAACACACCCTAAAAATTTCTTTAAACACATCCATGATTTGTAAAACAATCCCAAATAAGAATCACATAGAATAGTCATGTAAAGAACCTACTTCAACACCAAATGTGTACTCAAAAACCATTTTTGTAATGAACTTCACACGAAAACCAATTTTGCAGTGAAAACCAATAGATAAGAACATTTATAATATATTTTTCAGCCCTAACACAGTTCAATAAAATCAACTAAATAATTATAGGGAATCCCTTAAGGAACCAACAAAATATTTATATGAAAAACCCCCCAAATTTCACATGAAATTGGCATTAAAATTTAAATTTATTTATAATTACCACTAAAACCATTTTTTGCTGCAACATTCAAATTAAATATACATGAAAATACCTTAAACACATCAGCTATATCACAAATATAGAATACCAAAAGGAATCACCTACCAGAGTAATTAAAACCATTGAATCCTTTGTGTGAAAAACAAATCGCACCACTGCTGCACCAAGAGGGACCTAGATCAAACCTAAAACCATAATAAAAGACCAAGAAACCCCAAGGTTAAACCCTAGGTTCAAAACCCTACCACCTAGTCATTCTTAACTTCATGTAAAAGCGAAAATACCCTAATCGAATAGAATGAAACCCTAAGCAATTTGAAAAGGGAATTAAATGGAATAACTTACTTGAGTAATCTTGAATGAATCTCCCCAAAACACCAGTAGGAAAAATTGAAAATGGACAAAATTTAGGGGTTGTTCGAACAAGAATTGTGAGGTCATTTAGGAACTGTAATGGAGGGAAAATAGTAATAATTGAGAGAGTTATGATGGAATGAACTTACCTCCTCAAATCTACCCGATTTTCGAAACCCTAAGAAGTTCAGCACTCAATAGAGATGAATAAGAGCTCCAAAGAGGGGCGATAGAGGTTGGGAGCACGGATGGATTAAATGGTCGTGTTTGAGTCTTGAATAACCGAAAAATCCTTAATATTGAATAGGTTAATAATTAATCAAATTTAATTTTTAAAACTGGAATTGGGTATTCAAGTATGCCTAATCCCTTAAATAAAAACACATATACACCTTGGGAATGGATTTCTAAAGGCTCCAGACTACAATGGTGGTGTTAATATGTCAGGGGAGACCATTTAGGAATTAGAATGGGTGAAAAAATATTAAAAAAAATTAAAATGTTATAAAATAAACAAATTTTATTTTTGAATCTGGAATTGGGCTCATGGTTTGGCCCAATTCACAAAAACTCACCCATTCCACCATAAAAGCTTGAGAAACCCCAAAAACAATTCATAAATGGAAATTAAATGAAATTTAACTTTAAAATAAATCATTTATGTGACATATAATATAGTGATAAATCATGTATTTACATGACTTAAACATGAAATTAGACAGTTTCCTCTATGTATCTACAACTTCTAAAATACTATTTGGTTGTTATTCTTGTCAATTCCATATTGCATACTTTTTTAAGATTTGGGTACATGTTAAAGGATCCATATCTCATAACCAAAAAATATATTTTCTTTTCAATAGAAGATAACTAATAATGAAATATAAACATTGTTAGAGTTAGGTACCCTAATTCACCCCCCCCCCCATCGGTGTCGCTACATGATCCACTAATCATTTATCTAGTTAGAACCCATTAAGTAATCCTTCACATGTTTGAGTTTAACATTGGCTCATTATCAATGAAAATAGTGTGGGGAGATGTTATTATTCACCACGTCCCTTGTATTTACCTTGTCAATATAGTCGAGGGAAGTGTGCTCTCCTATTTTTTGAAATATATTAAATTTTTTATTCCATAATTAACATCTCAAATATATTTATTACCCTTTTATGTTTTCATAAGTTCAATGATTTACCCCACTTTCATACAAATATAGTTGAATTTCTAACACATAAGACATCATGAAGTATATTCATCAATTTATCGCATAATGTTTTTCCACCAATATTTCTCTTGACGATTCGTACATGCCTTAGTATTACCAAGATATATATGTAATTTTGACCTATTATCATCAACTATAAATTCCTTGATCAATATATGTATTAATAGAGAACACAATCTCTTCCAAATTTAAATTCCTCCCTCTTATTCGATGGTGAACTAAGAAAACTTTTCATCTCTCAAAGTTTCAATTGTTTTTAGAATCCTAGAATCACCACGTTAAATTATTTTTATTTCCTCTAATAATGATGATTGATATTACATATTGGAAGTATTTGAGGATATTATTTCCATAATGGTTCTAAAAACCAACCTATTATGTTATTGATCAAGGGATACTTTTCTCTCCTAATATAATAGAGAGTTCCATAATCTTTCCATTAAAATGAATTAATTACCTTTTTTGAAATGTTCTTCACTAAAAAACCATTTCATCGAGACTAAACATTAGATAACCTTGATAATGTTCCTCACATACAAGATTATAGAGAATAATGTTGACTTTTTATGAATATAACATAGAGATAAATTCACCCTTTAAAGATACTTTATAGGTAAATATAAATATAAATAATATACTATTAATAATCTGTGGAAATAAGAAATGTGTTTATAAATAGTGTCTTGACCAAATCTCATAAATTCTAATATGATTCATATATCCAAACAAGTTTATGAAAACCCTAGTACCATAACATGTACAATACAATTGAAATAGGAAGTCACATAAAGTGACTAAAACCCCACCACATGACTCTAAATTCATAAAAATATATCTTCAATATGTATTCTAACATCATCTCCATACTATTGATGCCAATTTATTTTACCTAAATCATCATTCATATAATATATATCAACATATGGTCAATACGTATATGGAGTGAGAAATAAGTCATCAATAAAAACAACATACTCATGTTTGTCACTTACAGTTTAGAATGATAATATATAATAATTGGAAATATATTAAATAATTTAACAATATCTGGTATGGTATGAAAATTAATGTATTGGGCTCTAACCAAGTCACTTAGATAACCTTTTACCACATTTTTCCAATACCAATGTGATCTCTAAATTAAACCATGGAATATTGTACCTAAATACCTGGATCATGTTATAACTATAACAAACCCATGCCATACAATAATCATGTCCCTTACTGAGGACCTATCTGAAACCCTTAGCTAACATATCATTGTCTCAAGTCATTTCCTAACCCAAGTCTCCCTTAAAGTTATTTACATCATAGAATATTCAAAATAGGAAAATAATATTCAGATATCCCAAAAAAACATTAATTTCATCATATCAAGTCATAAATAATACCATTTTTATCCCACACAAATAACACATTGTTTTTTACAAACAATCATGAAAAAATTAATTCCCAAGCACACATTAATATAAAATTTATAAATCCCCATTCTAGAATGAATTTTATTCATCCACGTACCAAATCCAACCCCAAATATTATCAATCCATTAATTAAAAATAATTTACTATAATTCATAAAATGTATGAGTTTAAAGAAAAAAATGGCATTATAAAAAAATAAAAAAAACACCCAAACATTATTTTCAGCCATCATAAATAAATTTTTTATTAATATAATAAATATATTATCAAATTATAGTGTTATTTTACCATTTCCCCCATTTAATCCCCACTTCAATGAATAATTATTCATTACCATCCCTAAAATTCATTTATAAAATATATTTTTTACATAAAATTTTATATTAAATCACTCCCAATAAATAAATCTTTATTATAATGAATTTAGCCTCATGATAGATATTAAATTATATGATTGGTTCATGTTTTATATAAAATCACTTAATTAAATGACAAAAATATAAAAAATTTCCTACCTAACACTAAAAAAATTCATTGAAATAATAAACCACTAACACTTCATCAAACAACTAGAATTCACAATATATGATAAATGTAAGCATAGAAGAATATTTAAAAGGTGAAAAATAAAAAACTATGATGCCTTCACCAAAAAAAATTATTATTTCAATGATCTTTCAAATAAGAGTCCAATGACAAAAAAATCATAATTCATCCAATATATGAATGATAAATCACTCTAAGAAGGTAAAGAAGTAAACTAAGACATTATAGGGGTGTATTTCTATATAATGATACCATAGGAAAAGAAAAAAGGGTTTATCTCAGAATTAGTGATAATAAAATTATGATAATACCTATATTCAAAAAATCCCCATAAGTATAATGGGTACCCAATGACCAGCCACCAGTCACCTGATGGTGGGTCAAGAAGTAGATTCTCTTATGAATTCCCATTTAGAACTTAGAACCCTACCACTAGATACATAGTGGTCCTTAATAAAGTGAATTCAATATATCTATCTCTTTATCTCCCCTATACTACCTTTTTCACAAAAATAAATCATAAATTAACCCCAAAATTACCAAAATAATTTTAAAAATATCAAAATTAAAAAAAAAGTACCTTATAACCAGAGTTATTACAAACTCATTTATAAAAGGAATATTATCCTCTAGAAAAATCATCGACTGTATTTAATAAATAAATCTACTATTGAATCCTCTCTTCTAATTCTTTTCCCCAAGTCTCCTTTTGTACATGTCTATGATACCATAAAAATGTATAAGGGGTAAAATTTATACACAAATGGAATTATCATTGTGAAAAAAATATGCATAGGTCTCTTTATAAAAATGCATTTGAATGTTACTCTAAATCATTACACTAAAGCATGAGAGATGAATAAAATTTGTATTTTCTTAATTTTGATATGAAAAATATATCATGTACAATGCCATACCTCAGAGGTAATTACAAAATATCTAAAACCCCCTGAAACTCTCTATAATTTCAAATGGACCAAAACATATATATCCAACGTTCCCTATATTCCCAAAAATTGATGTTATAATTGATTTCAGATGGAAATAAAAACATGATCTCTAACAAGGAACTCGAGAGGATAGTTTATTTTATCAATGTATGAATAATTCAATCTATGATCTATAGAAAATATATTCATGGTAGTTTACACGTAATCAAATTTTTCTAACACTATACAGGGTAAAAATAAATATACCTATTCAGCTTCTATATGAAAGAAAAATTATTGAAAATGTGTTTTTAATAACCCCTTTAAAAGATCCAACTAAATAGATATCTGCATTTATTGTAATAAAAATCATTACTAAAGTTGTTTGATCTTCCAATTCACCACCAATTCCAATAATACATGATCAAATAATATCCTAGGGAATATAAATAGTTCACTTAGATTGAACTTTCATTTATAAATGATAATTCAATATTAACTTCACGTGAGTACTAAATTATATGGATACCCCTACCAAATTCAATATAAGAATCTTATATAATGATCAGAAACAATATTATTTGGTATCTTGTGAAGTATCATGATTTATAGATTATATATCTTCCCATGTTCATTAATTTATTGATTCCTTTTTATTGGAAGAATATTTGCAACATTTGTTAGGCATTAAATGAGAACCTAAACTGTATCATTCCACCTTGATGATCTTATATAACCCATCATAAAACCTATGGTAATGTTATCCCTTTTCCACTATGTAATGGATAATGATTGAATAATTATCATGGGTCTATGATATTCAACATTTACCCTTTCAGAGGTAAATCATCGTGAAATTAATCTTACCATATCTCATATAATACTTAAACAATAAAATTTCCTCAAACGATATAATACATTTTGGTCAAATATGGAGGAATTCCCATCGATAAATTTAAAAATATAAATCCCTTTCACTCGATGATATGTTGAAACAAAAATACACCCATTAAAAGTCAGTACATAATCATTATCAAGAGTCTACCTTGGTATTTAATCACCACCATATAAACATCCATGAATAAACCCCACACTTCATATCAAAACAATGAACTTCTTTCTCTCACTCTATCAATGATATAGTGATGGTCAAAGGTACGAAAATAATTTACCATTACACCTCAGATATATAAAGTTACAACTTAGATAAAATTGATATAGGCTATAAGTCATCATTTAACTAAAACAATACATCTAAATGAAACTTTATTCTTATATTATCTGTAGTATCACTACATTTTCGTAGAGTATATATCCTATTGAAATTGAAAATCTAAAGACATTTGATCCACCTCAACAATTATAGGTTTTAGTCTCATAGAGAAAATATGTACTTAATAATATTATAATTTCCATAAATAAAAATAAACATTCAAAAAATAGATAATGTTTCCATCTATTATGTTTTGGAACCACCATAGCTAACTCAAGAACATTTATTAGATAATTCTTTTCATGTATCATAAAATTTCAAGAATTTTATTATGAAAAACATTATAACTACGTAAACAGTCAACCTAAACCCACACTATAGGAATCATAATAAACTTTGTAGTGATTCCATATCTCTTGTAGAATGAGAATTTTTTTTAATATCAATTTATTATTCAATTATGAAAACTCCACCTTGCATCATTCATGCCATTAAAACATTACTACCACCCTTGTATATCCCATAGTAGGTATAAATAGATAAAAGATATCTTGAATTAACTAATCATAAAAAACTTGTAGGGACTAAGAAACTCTAGATTTCAAACACATTCTTGGGTTTCCCCCATGAAATCGCAGATACCACCTTCTCAAAAACCAAAAATATTCTAGACTCAAAACCAACCAACCAATGGAATTTAATTTCTCTGATTAAAAAATTTTCATTTTCCATCTTGGAATACAATCAGGGATCCCTCAGTGATTCCAGCAAAATGGAAAATATTCCCCTCATCCTCATAAGATCATTAGTTTATCAATATGTCATCAATAAATATAATCATAAAGGAATCTAGATAAGAATGGAAAACATGATTCATCATGTCGACAAACATAGATAGCGTATTTGTTACCCTATAGAACATCACTAGGAATTTAAAATAACCATACTAGATCTGGAAGGTTTTCTTGGTCACATATTCAACTCACACCGTCATTTGTTGAAAACCTAGTAGAATATCAATCACTAAAACCCACCATTCTCAAATTAACTATTTTAATAAACAATAAATTCATTGTAAAGGATAAAATTTTATAATAGTATCTTATTTCAACATATGAATATAAACACATGACCAACATATATTATCCATATTCATAGAAATAACATTAAATTCCCCTATAGAGAGACACCTTGTTTGATGAATCCTTTATATTCATGATCTTCCTAATAATTTTTTAACACTTTAATATATTTTTTAGCTATAATATTAAGAGGAATATGGATAGTATTGGTTCATAGTAATAAGTAAATCAAGAACCCTAGATTCCTATCTAGTGTAAATCCTATATAAAATATAGGGGATAAATCATTAAATATATGAAAAAATATGGGAATATAGCACTAAAAATATTTTTAATTGATCTAGGAACCAACCAAGATACTTCAAATGTGATCACCCTAAACTATTCCAAAACATAATCATCTCTGGTGGATTGATAGTCCTATTCTCTTGAAAAATGATATGATTCATCACATGATGTAATGAATGTCACACATCTCTCATAACAATAGAACTTCCCTTAAGAATATAGTAATCTATATTTTCCCATATGATACTTAAAAAATAAGGAGTTTTTTTAGTCTTTAAGACCAACCCATGATTAAATTAGTAACTTTACCCTAATAGGTGACCTTGGAAAAAATATCCTACATTTCAATTAATTCTAAGGTGTTTCCCTCTAGATGACCCCAAAAATGGGATTAGGATCATGGAAGGACATTGATAAAAATAAAATAAGTATACAAATATTACTTTCAATAGTGTATTACCATTACCAAGCATTATTATTTTACATATTAATGGAATAAAAAATTTGAAAACTGATACTATGGCTGAATCTGGAATAGATATTTCACTTTTATAGAAATGCATATTTCTTTCACACCAAGACTCTAGAGTGTTCACTATCATGGGAATAATTAATTAAATAATTTAATTTATTGAATTGAAATAATTTATTTATTGTTAAAACCCTAGAACCCCTATATATATGCTCTATTAAGTTTTTAAACTAGGGTTATCTGCATTCTATAATTTACATAACCTTAAGAATAGGGATTTGTGTAGAAGGGATCATGTCGGGATCTATATATGATCATAAAAAGGGATATGATTACTGGTGATGATATTTAGAAAATTATGTAGTTATGATAATAATATCAAAGAAATGGTTTTTGTGCCATGAGGTGGGATTTTTAATTCCATATCAATCTATTCATTTTGATTCTAGTAATGGATTATTTTTTTTAAAATTGATTTCCCTTTTTAATTTTCTTTTCATATAAACCTCATATATATTTTTGTCTATATTTCTATGAATTTTATTTATCCATCCTTATCTTATGAATTTCATAAACTATAATCAGTTTCTATTCTTCTCTACAAACTTCATTGATTTTAACTTTTTATGTTTCTCGGTTTTCCCAATAAATTATTTTCATATTTAGTATCGACATTCATTTTGTCCTATAGTAAAAAAAATATTGGTATGATTTGATGTGTGTTAAAATATGGGAGACACAACCTATTTGGAAGTGAAATTTAGGGAATCTTCATTCCCATTTAGAGGTGATAACTATAACACCATAAAATATTTATGGTATTTTTCTTTTTAAATTCATTTTTTATAACTTATGTGGTATGCAACAACAATATTAAAAAACCACAAAAATCCTATAAATAAAATTTTATTGTTATAACCTTGTCATTATATTAGTTGTTATCAATAGTATTAACTAACTTATTAAAATGTATAGTTTATAAAAATATAAAACGAATTCATTAGTTACCAAATAAATTGAAAATAAGATATAAACCAATTCAATATAAAAGAAATATTTTTTTCAACGCTCCCAAAAGTGATTTGTTTTAATAAATTAAATTAATTAAAATTAATAAATAATATTAATGAAATATATTTTTTATATATTTAATAGAATATTTTTTATAATCATACAATATATTTTATAGGTATAATATAAGAACAAATCCAATTTTATGCATAAAAATATATATTATTCTTAAGGAAATTTTACCACCTTTTAATGGAGAACCTAACATAAATACAATTTTTGACACTTTTAAATAATATATTTGAAAAAATAAAATTCTTATTTTAAATATGAATATTAAAATTTACATTGAATGATTATTTTGTTATTTTTCAGATAAGATTTATGTTTTGTTGAATAGTTAAAATTACTAATTATGAATTGAAATCAACATTTTCAGTTGAAATAATTTAGTGTAAAATTATGTTTTTTATTGTTTTGAAAGAACAAATATATTATTTTTTTATCATTTATTTAGATTTAGGTCATTGTAATCAATTTTATATTGATTCTATTTATAAAAGTGTTTCATTCATTTTCATGTTCAAAATTTAATAACATATTTACTCACCCCATCAATAGGATTAATTTTAAATTAATTACTACTACTTCTATGTTTTGATTTTTAAAAAATGGATATCATATTTCTAATCAGTGGGTCCAAGTTATGTAAATATTTTTCTTCTATTTTCATGGATATGAATTGTAACATTAGTAATATTTTTTTATTACCACGATGAACGGTAATCGGGTAATTAAGGGTAATAATAATATTATAAATATTATAAAATTACCCTAACACATGTTCTAATTTATTTGGATGCGTTTTTTTAGAAAAAAATAATCCTTGGCCTGAACTTATAACTTTTTTTAAGTCACTTGGGGTGATAGTATGTCATTTATTATATTTTATTTCAAGAATAGTTAAAGATGTTAGACTCATATTTTAATAAATAGACCATTTTAAATATAGTTTTATACAAAAGATAAATTAAACTATAAGTATTTATTATAAAGATAAATATTTTTCCTTTATCAATTTAATTTATATTTAATTTTTAGTAAATAAATATTTTATTTAAAGGATTATACAATAATAATAAATTAAATATTTAATTACTGGAAATATCAAATAAATGATATTAAAATTTTTAAAATAAATATTTTTTTTATATTTAATGTCACCCAAAAATTTTATATATTAACTATAAAATTTAAGATATAAATAAAAGGTTTTTCCATGTTATCTTATGTATTTATATTTTTTAAAAACTTCATAATTATATAGTATCAAAATTGTCATTAATGATTCTTGAAAATAAATTTTATTTTATTAAATGATATTAAATTCATACAAAACTAAAATTCTGACGACTAATTTTTATAAGTTTTTATTTGACATAAATGACATATTTAGGGTTTTTTTTTTAATTTTATCATTACTATATACCCCCATAAAGAGTAAAAAAACAAGTTGTCACAATAAGAGTTAAAAGGGTTTAACTATGGGATAAAGCCAAAAGATAAGTGTGATAATTTGTCCTAAACATGAGTAAAAATTATCATTTGTGAGAATTTAGACCCATAATAATCTTATATTTTAACTAAAATAACTTTTTATCCATTTTAAACTGAAAATTAATTTATATTAATTTAATTTTTTTAGAGTTCCTAAATGTTCCCCATACCACAATTTTTAAAGGTCACCTCTTACCTTACTTCCTTACACCACTTTGAGCCTTCTCGATCAAAAAAAGTATTACCATTTAGCCTAAAAAATAATTATCTTTGTTTTTTTGGTCCTATTATTCCAAAAATATCAACTCCAGATCACTAGAAAACTGTTCTAAAGTAAGTCCACCAAAGAAGACGTAATTGTTTTACTAACTCATCCATGTTCATTTCTTCTTATACTTCTTATTCATGAGTTTTTTCCATGATAATGTAATAACTTAAGTATAAAATAAATCTTAAGATGTTATTATTTTTATTTAACAACCATATTCCACGTTTTATCAATCCTATAAAAAAATTAAATCACCACGTGTGCGTACAAATGGCCTATAGTCTTCACACTGTGGTGAAATATGTTTTCCATCACTGCATTATTTGGATGGTATAACAGTGGATATAATGTATATAAATAAAAAATATTACATTATATCTAAACTTCATACTTAATATTACATTAAATTCATTTCCCTTTCACCATTAGGATAATGATATTGTCGCTGGTTTATACGTACAGCCTACCTTCTCCACAATGCGATGTGATTCATTTCTTGTGTTAACCATTGATGAAATATTATAAATATTTATATAATGATTAAATATAATAAAATTTAACTTAATATTATTATATATTTGAAATAAAAAAATCCTATGCATAAAAAATAGTACTTACATGACAAAACATTCATAGGAAAATGAAGTAGTTAACACCTCAAATAAGTGTAATAACAAAATATAATTGACAAAACGATATAAGAATATCATATATGATATCATAAATTTTTATATGTTTTTTGTATAAATTAATAAAATGATTTAAAATATTATACATGAATATAAATCATGTTCAACTAAAGTAAAGTGCAAGTTAAGGGTTACATCACAATCTCTTTATTTTTTGTGATTTTTTATACGTAAGTATTTATTGGGGAAAATTTATCATACATGTCCATGATTCTTATAAATATTTTCAAAAATATTTTTACTAGTATCCTATGAATTTTTAAAGTTCTTTTTAACTATATTTTAAGTTTTATAAAATGGTTATAAATGTATCACTTTTCCATTTTTGAAACGAATTACTTTTTGACTTTTTCGATATGAGGAATGTTTTTTCTAACTTATATGGCATGAGAAGCTTATTTTGACTTCATTATGCCATTATATTTTGAAGTTTCCTTTTTCGGTATTCAAGGTTAATTTAAAATAATTTTTTTTATAATTATTCTTCTTTTAAAATAAGTTATTTCAACGTAAAACAACACATTTCTATCAAAAAAATAAATGATTTTTTAGAGTATTTACATCAATGTCAACATCATTTGTTGAATCTTATGATTAATTTAGGTTTATCTTTTAAAATATCATTTATCATATTTAATTTAATGTTTTTTGATCAATTTTATAGTAGATTTTTTATTTTAATACCATTCATTGTGTGTGGTTGAAGTATTCACATTTCATATGCTAATTTTTCAGTACGAATGTTTATGTGGTTTATATTTCCACCTTTTCATATGAAAAATGCATTGAAATTAGTTATTTATGTGATGGGACCACAATATCACCTTGATGCATCGATAGGTTGCCTGAGATGGAATAAGTTTAATAAAAAACCCATTTCAGTTGTTTCCAAGAAGTTCTAAATTCTCCGGATGATAGATCTTGAAACAAATCAGAAATGTTTCTACCCACAGACTTAAACTGTCATGAGGATAGATCTTTACAGTTGTTATCATGAGGATAAATTTGTATAACATAGAAAACAAAAGTTATACATTCCCTCATTATTATTATTCTGTGTGATTATTTTATAATTTATCATATCCATAGTTAAGTTTCCCAGCTCGTGTGATTATTTAATTGGATTTTGGATTAGTTATTTACCTTACCACATTATTTATTACATATTTACTCGAATTTTCTTTTGTAGTCTTAGACTAACTAATAATTTGAGCTCAACACTTTTAACTGTTTCATTTTTTTCTATTATTTTGAAAAGTGTGTTATGACTCATATGAAAGTTTACAAAATGGGTTAATAATTTCAAACTCAAGGAAATTAATTGTTTCTTTTATGTTTCAAATTGTCATGTTTATTGTAAGCATGTATCTAGTTTACCTATACTATTAAACTATCCAGACCCTTGGTATTTCATTCCTAGTATTTTATTCAAATGTAATAAAGTAAGGCACTGGATCCAAGCAACTAGGGTTGTGGTTCTTATAGTTGGTGTCAGAGAGAGTTTATTATAAACTAGGGAAACTAGATTTAGAAAATAGTGATTATGGAATGTAACCCTAAGATATATAATGTGGATAAGCATAGAAGAAAAACCAAGAATTTTGGTAAGGTATAGATAATGTGGGTCTTCCTAAGAATACATATATGTCTGGATACTAAAATTGGGCGTGGTTCTAGAATAGAGGTACTTAGGGGTAAAAACTCCAGCAAGGTGTGTCATTCCTAACTCGGTGTAACACAGTAAATGAAAGAGGTACTTACTGCAGACCTAGTTTGAAATTCCCATGGGGTATTATTAGGATAATTCAAATTTTATTTACAAACCAATATGAATGATTTAAATATAAATATGTCCCCAAAGAAACCATTTTTATGATAATGAGAGTATCCATGAAAAAATTTCAATTTATGTTAAGTGTTTTTCTAGTTTTAGATTTTTTAATAAGATTTATAGCATAATATAGTATATGTCATTTTTTAGAAATATCTCCTAATGGAATGAATGGAAATAGTATCAATGTACATAATTCATGTAGGTATTTACCTCCTATGAAATATAATTTTTTTAGCTGATTCATAACATGAAAGAATATAAAGAAATTGAATGTTTTGAATGGAAAGATTTTAGAGAAATTTTCTTGGAAAATATTTCCCTCAAGAAAAGAGAGTAGATATAGAGAGACATTTCTTTAATATATTGGAAAAAAAAGATGATAATGTGGCTAAATATGAATCCTACATTACAAGGTTTGAAATTCATGCTACATATTTTGTATGTAATCCAAATATCAATATTTATTGATTATTTTATGGGTTAAAACCATTCCACTAAAGGACTATAGTATAATAAAATTTCTCATCATATGAGGATATAGACTCATGTACTATAAAGATAGAGAAATAATTATATATGTATTATGAGTTTAATGGAAAGAAAGAGTATAAGAGGATGGTGGAGAAAGATATGGATAAAGGGAATAATGGAAATAAGTATTTTACCACATGTGATAACTTTGAAAAGAATCATCCTAATATGTTCATGAATTGATTAGGTGTTTTTTATACGTGCACAAAAAAGGGTCACCGGGGAAAATATTGAAAAGGGAATAAAGAAAAGACTAATATTTTTTGTTTCAAATGTAGTGACATGGGGCACTACACAAATAAATATCTTAAGCATCAAGGAAATTTAACTCAAAAAAAAAAGAGATCAAGGTCTTGATTATATTGTTACTATAGTAGAATCAGAATAATTAATGTATTTTTTGTTTTTGATTCAAAAATTATGTTATTATATTCCCATTATAATAATCAAGAGATATATAAATATTTTACTACATCCCTTCATGTCTAAGGATTTGGAGGCCTAAAAATTTTCATTAAGGCTTTTAATGTGATCAAATAATTAGTATGTGTAAATAAGAGCTACATTTTTTTGTTTGGGGAATCTGATGATATGATTGATTTTGGAAATTTAGAGACTATTTGGACTGTTAATTTGGTAATCAGTATTTTGGATAAGGCTTAAATGTGGAATATAGTAATTTTAACAATGGATATTATTTTTTGATGTTAAATTATGATTTATTGGATACATTGGGAAAAACCCTTTGGTTTCACTAAACATTTAATGGATGAAATAAATACTTCAGGTCATCATGATTCATCAAAATTACTTCAATCATGAAAAATTAATTTTGAACATTCATATCTAAGTGTAAGAGATGAAGTAAAAATATATTGAAGCATGACTAAAGGATGATACTATTCTTATGACATGGAAATAAATCAATCAATTTCTTATCATAATAGTAAATTAATTATTAAACACTAGGGAAAGGATCTTGAAACCAAAATTTTTATCCTATTTCCTTCTTTTCTAATGAATCAAATAGTCTCTTACATCATCGTAGATTTATTTTTTTGTGATTGTAAACTTTCTCCTAACCATGTTATCTATCACTATACATAAAAACATGAAGGTTATATTTCTTTTCCAAGTCCATATTTTTCTACATGTAACCCTAGTATGTGTTATCTCTAGTGACCTTCGTACTTCCCTTTATTTTAAAGTTGATGTTTTATTGACCCTTGTGCCAGTGTGGGATTTTAATAAAAGTATTTTGAATAGCCAAAAATTAGTTACCAAATCCAAATTAAAATTTTTTATGAAATTAATTTATTTAATTATGGGAGAATAAAACACCTTAATATTTTTATGGTATGTCTCTTCTTAAATTCAATTTTTTCGATAGCTTAAGTTTCATGCAACAACGTGCATTAACAAATAACCAAATATTATTATTTAAATGTTACTATTATAACCTAGACATTAAATTATTTGTTATTAAGAGTGTTCAATAAATTAGTAAAATATTTTTTTAATAATATATTATTAATTCCTTGGTTACTAATTAATTAGAAACTAAAATATAAACCAGTTGAATATAAAATAAATGTTTTTATTTTTCTACAAACCAATGGCATTATGTCTTATAAAATTAAATTTATTACAATTAATAAATTTTATTATTTATATATTCAATAATATATTTTTTATATTCATCCAATAGATTTTATAGGTATAACATAAGAACAAACCTTATTTTATGCCTAAAAACCAATATTACTATAAATAAAATTTTATCACCTTTAAATGGAGAACCTATCTTAATTAACATTTTTTACACTTTTTATATTCTAATTTTCAAAATAAACTTTTTCATTTAATGTGGAATATAAAAATTTACATTGGTTGAATTTTTTGTATTTTTTTGATATGTTTCATGTTTTGATGAATGGTTAAAAATACTGATTTTTAATTGGAAATGACGTTTTCCATTTAAATAATTTATAGTGTTAAATTATATTTCAAATCTATTTCAAATTATAACTAGATTAAGTATTTATCATTTAATCCAATGTAGGTCATTTTAATCAATTATACAATGAATTTAGATATAAATGTGTTTTAATCTTTTGCATGTTTAACATTAATAACTTGTTTCCTCTCCCCGACAATGGGATTTATTTTAAATTAATAGAAAAGAATTATTTGTTTTGAATTTATAAAAAATGATTTCATATTTGGAATCATTTTTCCAAATTATTTAAATTAGTTTCTTTTATTTTTTATGCGTATGAACAGTAACATTATTCATGTTTTTTATTACCATGGTCAAAGGTAAATCGGGTAATTAAGGGTAAAAATAATATTATAAATATTATAAAATTACCCAAAAACTTGTCTTAATTTAATTTTAAGGGTGTATTTATACCAAAATCATCCTTGTTATAAAAGTATAACCATTTTTATGCCACATGGGTAAGAGTATGAAATTTATTATATTTTATTTAAAGAAGAGTAAAAGATTTCATGCTCATGTTTTAATAACTATATAATTTTTAATAAAGTGTTATACAAAAGATATGTTCTAATATAAATAATAATATGAAATATAAAATGTTTTTATTTATAATTGTAATTTATTATTAATTTTTAAAATATAAATAATTACCTTAAAAGATAATACATTCATTGGGCGATAATTGTTTAATTAATTGAATTATAAAAGAAATGAAATTAAAAATATTCAAATAAATATAATTTGAAATAATTAATTACATCCATGAATTTTTATATTTCATATACATACTATGAATTATTAAAGGTTTTTTCTCTAAGTAATATTGTGTATTAATATTTTTTAAAAAGTAATGAAATAAAAAAGAATAAAAATTGAAATTATTAATTTTTTAAAGTAAAAAATAATTATTAAATGATATAAAATTCAAAAAAATATAAATTTATGATAAAAATATTTTCATAATGTTAAATGTGTCATCAATTATAAATTTGGGGTTACTTCTTATTTTATAGTATCTATATTAACTCTTAAAGAATAAAAAAATCAAGTCGGTGCGGTAAAAGTTAAAGGGTTTAACCAAGTTTTAAAGCCATGAGATAAGTGTAATAATGTGACCTAAACATGTCCAAAAATTATTTTTTGATATTATTTCAACCCATACTCATATTATATTTTAAATGACTCACTTTGGATCCATTTAAAATTTATAATTAATTTATATTAATTTAATATTTCAAGAGTTCCCAAAGTAACCCTCAGCTCAAATATAAAAGGGGACCTCCTCCCTCACATCCTCACACAAATTTGAGTCTTATAGATCTAACAACTCCTAAAATATTCTCTAAAAACATCCTTATCCAAGTTATAGAGGTTATAGTCTTTCATAAAGACAAGATTTAGATCCCATGAGAGGAGATCTAAAGGATGTCCACCGAAGAAGAGGTACTTGTTTTACTAACTCATCCAAGTTCATTCCTTCGTATACTTTTACATCATGAGTTGTTTACATGATAAATTAATAACTAAATTATAAATTATATTCATAGATGTTATTAGTATTATGTAACAACCATATTCCACATTTTATCCATCCAATAAAAATAAAATTATCATGCGTTCATACGTATGACCTACCACCTCCATGTCATGGTGTAATCTTTTTTCCATAAATACATTTTTTGGATGTTTATAATAATAGATAAAATGAATATAAATTATAAAAAAGAAAGTATATATTTTATTTATAAATAATTTACCATTTAATCCATACCCTTTCACTATTAAGGGAATGATATCATCGCTCGTGCATATTAATGGATTACCATCTCCACAACGTGATGTGATTCATTTCCCATGTTACCCATTAATAAATGATAATAAAGCTGTATATAATGAGTAAATTTAATATATGTAAACTTAACTTAAATATTTATCTGATATAAATATATCTTATGAATAAAAAATGGGACAGACCTGACAAAACAAGCATTGGAAAATAAAGCAGTTAACTTCCGAAATATTGGTAATAACAAAACAATATTACCAAAACGATAAAGAAGATAATATATAATATCATAAATTTTTATATGGTTCTAATATAAATTAATAACATGATTTAAACCAATACATAAGAGGTTAAATCATGTTCAACCGAATGAATGTTCAATGTAATGTTTATTTAACAATCTATTTTTTATTTAGGATTGTTTATATATATATATATATCTACTAGGGAAAAATTATCAACCATGACCTTGTTTCACATATATTTTTTCCCAAAAAAATTACTATTATATTATGAATGTTTAAATTCCTTTTTATAAATGTTTTACTATTCATAAAATGTTTATAAAGAAATTTTTTTCATTTTCTAAATGGAATATGACTTTTTCAATGGAAGGAATGTTCTTTAACTTATATGGGATGATAATATTTTTATTATATCTTGATGCCTCATAGTTTTAAGGATTCATTTTCAATTGAATATGATTATTATAAAAAAAATATGTGTTCATGTTTTTAAATAAATGATTTCAAAGTTAAAAAGGGTATTTCCATCAAAAATCAATGATATTATTAGAGTATTTTAATCTGTGTCAAAATCCTCAGTTGAATATTCTGATTAATTGAGGTTAATATCTTAATATATAATTTATCATGTTTAATTCTAGGTTTTATGATCATTTTGATTATGGATGTGGTGTTTTGATACAATTCATGTTTTATTGTGAAAGTATTCACATTTCTTACGAATGTTTTTCAATACTAATGTTTATATTGTTTATGTTTCACCCATTTCATATAAGTAATGAATTGGACTTAGTAAGAGATAGAAGGGGCCAACTATATCCCCATGAATCATCAGTAGGTATCATTAGAAGAAATAATTTGGTGAAAACCCCTTCTCATTGGTTTCCAAGAAGTTTTAAATTGTCAGGACGATAGATCTAGACAAAAATTAGAATATTTTCTTCCCACAGACATAAAAATTCAGGATTATAGATATTGACATTAGTTATTTGGAGGATAGATCTTCAGAGATCATATTTCTAATATTATTCATTCTTTAATTATTTTTATTCTATGTGATTTTTTATTACTTATAATATCCATGGTTATGTTTCCGAGCACATGTGATTATTTAAATGTCATGTGTATTAGTTTTTTACATTGTCATATTATTTATGCCATATTAACTGATATATTTAGTTTTACAATTACCCTTATTTATCATTTGATATCACCCCTTTAATATGTTTCATTTTTTTACCAGGATTATGAGAATTATTTTTTGACTGATATACAGGGTTACACAAAGGTGGAATAATTGATGACTCAAAAAAATTGTTTTGTATTTTATATTTCAAAATGTAATGTTGATTACAAGTATGTATCCAGTTTACCAAGACTAATAAACTATTTGGACCCTTGGGATATAATTCCTTGTGTCTTATGCCAATTTATTAAAGTAAGGTGCCACATCTAAGCTACTGGGGTCTGGGTCTTTACAATAACATAGATGGATACAATATTTTCCACTAAAAAAACCCTTATAATAACTCTTTATTTAATTAATCAGATTTTTAATATCTTTGACAATTAATAATGTACATACACATCTTTATATTATGTTTTTCAACCAAATAACATGTGGAAATCAATATAGTATATTCAACCAAACAATATCATATATTATACAATGTAAAAAACATAAAGTAGTTATAAAAACCATAATCAAACACAAATCATGATGTATTGATCATCTCCTTGTCAATTCATATTCTTTTGTACATATTTTCAACCATATACCACATTATCTAAATCCTTATCAACCTTACATAAAACATTAAAAAAACTATGAATCTATCTAGACTCATTTGGACATTATTATCATATAAACCATATAAATTTTTTGAAAATTACTTCATACCTATAATGTACCAAATTATTTTTTCCCTTTTTTTATAACTTATTAGACTTTCTACAGCACCCTAGGTTCATTAAAAAACACCAGATGTTAATAACTAGTGTCATATCATCAAACCATAATCAATTAAGAATGATTTCTCCCATCAATTTATAAAAAAATAGAAGCTTTCACATGGCAGATTATCATGAGCATTCTAGATATTAGAATGTCATTTGGATGAATCAAAAAAATTAAATATATCATAACCGGAAATGACATAGTGATATATAATTTAAATATAAAAAAACCATAAAATATAGAAAACTAACATATCTAAAACAACTATATACTAATATAATCCATAAATTATTGAATACAAAAATAATACCAGTGGGTTAAAAAAGGATATAATAATTTAATTTTGAATTATTTTTTATATAATAAAAATACATCACCAAACATTAGAAAAATGATAACCAAAAACATCCAACTTCACATGACATTATAGAAATATTTACTTTCCACCTCAATAACACTTAAACCATAAGGTAAAGGTGATATAATATATCAAAGAGATTATTTTCTTTAGAATACATCGCAAATAATAATGTTTACATTCACATAAGGTTGGAATATGTGGAATAAGGGATAATTCCTAGCAGTATTCCCCCAAATGATCCATGTAAAACCAATAAAAATTAAGTTCTTATATTCTATTTTAATAAAAAAATTAAATAAATTATACTTTCTAACATCTTGCATGAAAACTAAGAACATGGTAATTTCACACGTAAGACTTTTTATAAAAGTTATACAAGTAACAAGGAAATATCACATGTGAAACATCTCATTAAAATGTGATAAACCATATGCCATTAATAACAAATTACTTGGAATCCATTATAACACTACATTTAATCATATATTATAAAAATTATGGTTTCCGAAGTTTTAATAAAAATATCACATCCATAAATGTAATATCTTTTAAAAAAAGAATTTTATTTTAGGGAAAACACTATCCATTTGTGTGGACTAAATAATTAAGAAATAATTTTACCTTAAAAGTAACAATAAAAACATGACAAATAACCATTTTCTTTAAAATAAATAAATGTAGCTATTTTATTATTTTATATAAACTATTTTTTATCAAAAAATATAAACAATTGAAGATAAATAATGATTAATATAAATGATATAACCATAATTAGTAAACATAACACAAACATCATTAGAAAACCAAGGAGATATAGAGAAAATAATTGAAATAAATAAATTGGAATCCATTTATTTGGCATTCATAATGTAATTAAATATACTTTCCCCATATTGGTTTTCTATCTATCCCAATTGGTTAAAAACCCTATATAGGGAATAGCCTTAATTAATGGCCACTATTTAGAGTCTCGTACCAAGATTTCTCTCTTAGCTACCATGCACTTCCCATTATATATAAATAAATGTGAGTAATATAATTAAATAATTCATTAAGCCATAATATAACGGGACTATCATAACTCACCCTCACCTTTATCCCCACTTCAATGAAGAAAAAAATTATACAATAATATCAGTGACATAATAATATTAATTATCTAAAGTCATTCCATAACATAAAAAATTATAGTTTTCATATAAATAACATTAAGGGGATCATCATCAAGGGTAAGAAAATAATCAAAATCAATGAATTTCTTAAAAATATCCAATGAAGTATAAACTTTTAAAAACATGGTTAAAATCATTACATTTTTTATTTTAAATTCAACCACCTCAATGTTCTCAAGGGAAAACAAATGTTAATTCAAACTGGATTCACTGACATAATTATCCTTAACATAACCAAACATGGAAATATTCCTTGAAAACCTTAATGAAAACAATATGTTAATTAATTTAAACTCATAATAAATAATTTCAAAAAATTCACCTTAATAGTTCATAAACAATTTCATAATTTTAACAAAAACATGGTGTCTGGTATTTCCAGGAAAATGGGTTTCGAGACATTATAATATAAGAAAACAGACTTTGATGAAAAATAAAACTTTAGAGAAATAATTTGGAATCTTTATTATCAACATATATATTTATTATTACATTTACCACAATAAAAACAAGAGTTAAAACCATACAGTCACTCATGGTTCAATAAATAATGTAAAATACATGAATCCACTATTGGGTAATTAATTGATCTATTGTCAAATAATGTTTTCACGCTACAAGGTAGAATTATATTACTTTATATGATAATTAATTACCTTATAAATTAAAATTAAAATACCAAGATAAAATTCATCCATGATGAAACTCTAGCCTCTCTAGCCATAATAAAGCCATAATATATAAGAATCTAGTTACAGATAAAGTATGATGAAGGATTATAGTGGCATATATTATAGATATAATACTAAATTATGGAAATATGTAAAGAAAACTAAAGAAGACCGGATAATCAAAAAGAGATATTCTTTGGGGAGTATCCAAATTAATTGGGGAGAAAGAAGTAACACTTAAAATGAATACTAGAAAATAAAATATATCTAAAACTTTTATTCTTTTCATGGTCTAGATTCGTAGTTATAAAACCTATGTGTTTGATATAACTTTTTCTATGGTTGGATATTTCATATCTATGGATAAATATTATAGTTAAATGAATATTTTTTTGTTCCTAAGTCCATTCTATGTACCCAAGTCTCTTTTCACCCATATATTCTATATTATCATGTCCCTTTTGGGAGCCCCTATTCCATATGTCAAGTACCATCCAAAATCATATCTTCCACGAACCTAGGTCTATGCTCCATGGTATCTTTATGTGTCAGGAATAACATATATGGATTCTATTTTAAGTCTAATTTCCCCCTGACGAGGGGATTTATAGAGTTCATCTAATGAACAATGAGTGAAATAAACCCTTTAACATGACTACTCTATCTTTAACAAATCAATGTGCTATAAATTATGAATAAAAAAATAAGTGTGTACCTTTACTATCATAAATTTCATCTTTAGCTTTAATGGATTTTATTATATGTGTATAGATAAATTAATAAAAAAATTCATCCTACCACTTTTGGGATTACACAAAACGTAGATCCTTAATAATATTAAGAGGACCATGATCCACCAAAGCGGTTGTAGATCCTTCAATGAGTGATAAATGGAAATTTATCAGAAATAGACCTTAAACTATATAATTAATGGATTTTTTCATAATAAACAAAGGTAATACATCCCTTTTATTTTCCAGCCCAATTCTCATTGTTGTATGATGATGTTGAAGCCTTTCATGAAATCCCATGGAAGCCGACTTACAATACTCATAATTCATGACCATTAATATAGAATATTTTTTTGAAACACTCCAAAAAATTTGGTATTAATTAATTAATTAACCTTCCATGATTTAATAATGGATAAATGTGTAGGAGTTTGGGGTGAGATGTATTAACATGATATCATATATATGGTTATCTATCATACTTGGAAATAAAAACAATCATATACAACAACATATGCATCTTCAAGTATATATTGATGCCTAGACATGCATACTTATGGAAAAATAAAATATCCAAGTTTTTTTATATCTCCATTAATCTCCCAGTTATATAATATCATATAAGTACAAATTGAAAAAAAATCACAAATCAGTGTGAATCCATCTAAAACGTTTTCTTAGATATGGTTTAACAAAATTCTCTTCATTTTGGAAAACAAACATTGCCCAAAACCTATTATTTACATAAATTTCTACTTATGTAACCTCCCAATCTGTTGTATCATTGAAAAAAAAATTTAAAATCATGATTTCATAGATGTATGGAAAGATTATCTTCTAGAAAATATTTTTTGCTACTTAAGTAAATAAGGGTCTTTTGTGATCTCGATAAAATATACTCATATCTATATATGAAGATTTGCACCAAAATATATATCATATGAATCATATATATACCTAGATAATCAATTTTACCATGTTATAGAGGACCACATGAAATGGAACAGTTTCAATCTTGTATATTCCATCACGAAACATCTTTATTGTCCAAAAATATTGACTTGGTAAATTTATATATCAAATTTCAGTAATCAAG
Source organism: Viscum album (assembly GCA_963277665.1). NCBI lineage: Eukaryota > Viridiplantae > Streptophyta > Magnoliopsida > Santalales > Viscaceae > Viscum > Viscum album. The sequence goes on along the minus strand of OY728141.1, from coordinate 1,045,505,320 downwards.
TATATTAACATATCACATATCCCTCCTCAAAATAAATGAAAAAATCATTGGTGAACCAATTAACTATGTATATGCATTTCCTCAAAAAAATTCAATAAAGGGATAAATTTTTTTCCTCACTGTATGAGTTGAAAATCCTATCTTGGTTGAGCTCCAACAAATGATAAGATCAGCATCATACCCATCCAAAACCTAATTAACTAGGCCTTAAACCTTTTCTAATAAATGTATCAAAGTATAAATTTTCTAATTCATGGTTTCTCTCAAACCTTTATTAAAATTAATTGATAATAAGAATACACATCTATATATATCAATGACTACATGACATTCCATGGGATATAGTTTGGTAGTTCAATCAAAATAATAAGTCTCTACTTATTATTTCACGAGTCCACTATTCATTCTAAAATTAACAAGTCATTAAAACCCATGATACTCTATTATTTTCATCGATTAAGGGAAAATAAATTTCATGCATTGAGGGGATAATATAATTCAACCAATCATGTAATGTAACTTCTAGCCCTCATGAATGAGTGATAAATAAATATTCCGTTTAATCATAAAATCATGAAATGTTATTCAACCATTGTGTTAATAATTATTTTTTGTATACAAAGAGACACTATATGAGAATAATACTTATATTGTGATAATTTTTAATCAATGGATCTTATATGTTGTCATCTGTAGCAACCTAAAAATTCATTATATCACCCCTCTTAATGATGTCTAATATGAGACATTATTTTTGATGGATGTGTTTAGTATGATTGTGACACTAGGGTTCCTTAGCCTGAGAAATTTTACTATTGTATCAACAATAATTTTCTATTTCTTAATCAACACTAGGAACCCCATTTAGTTAATAAATTAGTGTTCAAGTCCAAATAGTGTCCTTTGAAGTTTTTTTGATGCAATGTCATGCCCAAAAGTGTTTTCAGTCAATGAGAACCACCAAAGGTTGGTGGTATTTTTTCTTTAACAAGAAAATTGGGTTCAACATTTTTTGATAGGATGGGTGGTTGACCCCATATTACCATTTTCATGGGAATTTTCATTTACTCGAGGAATATTTTATTGATTTATGAAATATTCCGGAATACCTTCTAGTAATATTAATACATTTGGATACCATTGATAAACTAATCAATTTAAATTATGATAAAATATAAATATTTTTATATATAAAAGTTTCATCATATCTTTTACTTCATGAATATACTATGGTTCATAATTGTATAACTAGGAGCTCTAGAATTTATCTCTATCCAGGTAGGAGGAAGGCGTTAGTGATTTGTGATTGAGCCTGTAAGAGGGGCTTTCTACATATCCTTATGAAGGGATTCATGGACAATGTAATTTGATGACACATAATATGACACATCATACCTTTTAAGGTTTCTTAATAAAGACAAATGTGGTTCCATTTGGTTTCATGCATCCATGACTGAGTGAAGATCCTTTTAAGCTTATTTCGATATGGCTTATTGAAGTTCATTTTGCGTTCATACATCCAAGAACTATATGGTGTTAGTATTGAGCCTCAAAGATATTTCCTATATATTATGTTTAATAATAATCAAATCCCAAATTTGTCATGTTTTAATGTTAAAGGTCATGTGTCAAGATCAGTCCTTACAGTTTGTCATCCGGAATATGGTTTTTATGAAATTTAGTTTAAATTAATATGTTTTGGATAAATAGAAAAAAATTCATAGAAATAATTAGTTTGGGTATTACATGTGGAAGAAATTTTATTTTTTTTAGTATCCATTAGTAAATTATAGGAGGATGTATCATTTCTCAATGGCAAAATTAACAACTAAAGAATTTTATCTCACAAGGAATATATCCCTTTGAGGATATAATGACTCACTAGGGATATGTTCCATTGATAATGGTTTATTGAAGTATATTATCCAATGAGGATGTGTTGGCGACAATTAATGGGTGGTCATATATGCGTATAATTCACTAATTGATCAAAGTGATGTGATATTTAATGAGGGAATGATTGGACCCACAGGGAATGTGGACTATTGAGTAATATAATATGTAGGTAATAAAGTTAATTAAGTTAAGGATGGTCACATAGAAAGTGGACCATTGATAGAGGTTCTATAGAGGATATGGCCTTATGGATATGAGATTAGTGTTATGAGAAGTTGGAACTTATGTGGATTATTTGGGGCTTTCACCTAGTATGAGGCCCAAGATTTTTCTTCGGAGTAGGAAGGATACCTACGAGGCATATATGTAATCTTCCTAATGATGCCTAAATATTTTTGTGACTCTGGTGAAGGTAGGTTTCAAGGATCATTCCTAGTATGAGGCACATGTTATGTATATACCTCATTAACAAAAACAAATAGGTACACTAGCTACTTGGGATTATTGGATGATATATATGGGTCAACCGAGATGAGAAACATGATCTAGGGTAGGCTTCACCAATATCTTCATGATAGGGACCCTCGTTATCAAGGAAATACACGATCTTTGTAACACTAAGTTCCACATCCATCTAGGAAGAAATCCCAGGAGTCTCTAATTATAAATGGAATTAATTATTTAAGGGTTATACTCTAGTCTGTATATCCCAATCATGAATATTACCTATCAGTTGTTGAGGGATTATCAAAATCGTATTTTTTGAGCTTAGAACATGGTGGAAAAAATATAGTTATGTCATTTCAATAATTTCAGGAATGTTATATGACCTGGGTGGAAGAAAATATGTGAAAATTTAATAATTACCCTTTAATGGGTTGCCATTCAATGTTACCTAGCATAGGTTTAATCCTGCATGGTTCTGAAAAATTAAAAAGAGGGAAATATATACTTTAGTGATCTTAATTTTCATGTAGCATTTTCATTCTTTTTTACTTAGTTTGGATCACTAAAATTGGGTGTTCAAAGGTTATCATTCATGAAGGGGGATTCCTAAATATCCCTCCATGATAAATTTGTATGGTAATGTTCAATGGAAGAGGCTTGTAGATGGGGTTCATGAAGGATATTATACAAAGAGCTTTTAGGAGATCAATTATGACAATGGTATAAATTATAATGATCATTCACAATACTTTCTCCTTCACTCAAAATCGTGTTATAAGCAATTAATTAACTTCAAAATTTATTTGTAAATTTTCCTAATGGTAACACATCATGAACAATGGGATCAATGAGAAGGAGAGTATACATTTCTTAAACACTAATGGTTTACTAAAACTGAAACAATATATTTAACAAAATTTAATTCCAATTATTTATAAGAAAACACCTTCTCAGAATATGAATTTATATAGGAACCATGTGACCAACAAAGGTTTTTTGTCTATAAAGGATTAGATGTAATCAGCTATAAATTACTTCTAGAAATGATATATCTTTGTGACCAAGAAGTAATATCATGTTCTCACCATAAATGTTTTTATGTGTGAATAGAGTATGAGATTGTAAAGGAATCTCAGGGAATATTTATAAATTAATTCTTACCATGAATGAATCACGTAACCATAAAGGAATTCCATTTTGAAACCATAAATGTCTCCCATATTTCAAGAATGATATTATCCTTATTGTGTGATTTTCCTTTCAAAATTTGAATCCCTATTCGGTTGATATTATTCCAATTTATTTTTGATACTTCACTGGAATAAATAATCCTCCTCCTTAAAATTGAGTTAGATCAATATGAAGAGGAGAAGATTTAAATGTTGGTAGACAATTATAGACCTTTACCTGTAAATGATCAACTTTATAAACAATTGTCATCACAAATGAGAAAATTATGCTTTATAAAAAATCTCATCCAACAAAAGAGGTAATATCAAAATAACTATGTGAATAAATTATTTCTTAGATTCCTCCATATAGAAACCTCTCTACATATAGTTATTTTTCAATGTGTTATTCATGTAGCTGCTACAGAAAAAATCTGACATTTCAATTTTCAAGTTGATCTCTTCCATTTGATCCAAATATGTTTCTTGAGAATGATTTCTATGGAATAGAATGCTTGAGTTACTTCAATAATATGAATATAAATGATCAATAGTGTTAATCTAATCCAATGTCACTATGGATTCTTAAGGAATCAAATTCTCATATAGATTATGAGACAGTGCCTTCAAGACTATACATGTATCATGACTACCAAATTTCCATATATGTATTTAGGTTATTATATGATATGAAAATTCTTATATAATGACTATGAAATCAATGGATAAACTGGATTAAGAATCACTAAGAGATAGATTGGTTAGTACTTCATTGATAAAGAATTGATTCTAAGAGGCATACTACTCAAATGGATATTTCTAGGGGTACACATACTAAACACAAAGTAAGGAATATGGATATTGGATCGAAGGGTCCATAGTTCTGGATCTATTTTGGAGAATTCTATTTTTGACCATATGTTTTCCTTGGTGTCAATTTTCAAACTTATCCTTATAGTTTCCTTTGGTATAGACTGGGTTTTTTCCTTCTAGTTATGTTAAATATATGTGGAGTCTAATGAATATATTAGTGTATCTTTGTTTTATAAAATCATTTAGGACACATAATATTTTAACCATCTTAATAAAAATATCATTCCAAACTTATTTAGTAAGTGTATCCCTTACATGAATACTTTCCTTCAAGAGTTTGGAGTGGTTATGATAATTCGATGGGATGATGCAAATATGTCCACCCCCCCCCCCCCACTTTTTATAAGGGGGGATATATTTACAGACAATATATGCTAGGGGAGAGTAACTTTTACAATGGATCAAATTCCCCTTTAGTATTTACATTGAACTCTTGATCAGGAAAAATGTGTGGGATCCATGGACATGAATTCCTCAAGCTGTCACAACATACAATACATGTGGGCTTCTTAGTTTATAATTTCTAATATTGAATGAACGAAGACGCACCAAATTAGGTTGTAAGGTCACCCATGGATTGATTTTATTATCCACCTAGTATCCTTTCTAGTGATTTTCATCAGTGTGTACCTCCTTCCAATGCACAAGTTACACACATGGGTAAGAACTAAAATATTAATAATTAAGGATTAATTGGATATTGAAAGGTTTATTAGTTTGGAGATTCAAGTTTTTGAAAATATTTTCCATATTTTTGCGTATATAAATAGGGAAAGTTCTCATTTTAGGTACTTGGTAACTTCTATGTGTTGTGGGTTTGGATCATATACAATATGGGGTATATTAATTTGTTAATGACTAACCAATCTATGGTTTTTGGTTTAAAAATTATCTCCAATGTATTTGGAGGGTTAGGACACTCAGATTGGATTAACAAGATGTGGTAAGAATGCTTAAGTGGAACAACTAGTTTATATTTTTCTTATAAAAATCCAAACTAGAATACACATCGATAATGGAACTAGAGGCCATGAAATACTTTCATACTTTTTATCATTTTTATAGAGTGTGTTAGTATCTGGTATCAAGGGGAAGACCAGATTTGAGGAGTATGAACATTTTAAATTTGATAAAAAATCAATATTGTAAAGAATATATTTTTTACCCCACCTAATATGCTATGAATTGAATGATATCTCATAGTGGTATAATAATTTTGGTTGATGCTTTCATGGGTGGATATAGTCATGTGATCCGTTCTCCTACCTGCTAATATCTTGATTATGCTTGTTACGAAATATGCAATGACATAGATCGAATAATACCTTAATAGAAATATGGCTAATAAATTTCCTTAGGTAAACAGACATTCAGTGGTTGTGGGTTGATAGAAGCATAAGAAACTAAAATAATCAAGGACGACTCATAAGGGGTTAGCACCAAGTAAGCCTCTTGTAATTTGGATGCCTAGGAAATGGGAGAAGTATGGAGAAATTTCCCCCTCAAAGGAAATGTAACTATTTCACCTCTAATTCTCACCAAGGATACATTCTCATAATTTTGTTTTGAATATGACTCTTGGAGGAATACCTTAATTTTTTAGGAAATTTGGGAGGTGTGGAGGAAATTTTCCTAATGGGGTTTGGGAATTTAAATGTAAGCACCAACCTCTACTATAAAACTGTAATGACCTAGGTATTTATAAAATATTAATTTTTAATTTAAATTAATATCTATGAATCAGATATTAAATTTCAGTTAAAGGCTATTTTTTTCCAATAGCATACTCGACACGAAACAATAGTTTTCTTTGAAATATTACATTGCACACAACATTGAGTTATACCAAAAAATAATACAATAATATTTTTATTATTTTAAATGGTAGTTAAATCCTAGAAGTTTTATTGGAGGGAATGAATATAACTAAATAAAATATTATTATAAATGTTTGTTAAATATTTTTATATTTATCCAATAAATTTTATAGGCTTAAAATAGGAATGAATCCAATTTTAAGCATAAAATACTCTAATATTATTACATGGCCTGTTTACTACCTTTTGAAAGTGATCCCTTTTTAAATATAGTTTTTTTCACTTTTATATATTATATTTGAAAATATAAATTTATTCATTAGAATCGAAACACAAAAATTTAATTTGGTTTAAATTTTGGTATTTTATGATGAAATTCCTATTGTAATGAATAGTGAAAAATACTACATTTAAATTGAACACTTCCTTTTCATCTGATTCAATTATATAGTTAGATAGTTATTTTAATTGGTTTTAAAGTGTAATTGGATTATTTTTTTTATCATTAAACCTAATTTTGGTATTTGGCACTAATTTACCATTGAAAATTGACATAAACTCATGTCAATCTTTTTATAGTTATTACTTCTTAAAAACTCACTTTCTGGTTTTGAAAACAGGAATTGATTTTAAATTTATTTCTACCCATTTTGTGATTTGAAATTGAAAAAATAGATTCGATAGTTCTAATAATAAGGTATAAACTGTTTAAATAGGTACCTTTTATTTTTAAACATTACGAATAGTAACATCAGTAATTATTTTATTTACCATGGTTATAAGGTAAATCTGGTAAATAAGGATAAAATAATAATAATATAATAATAATAAACTACCCTAACACATGTATCAATCCTATGGGATGAGATATTTCTGACCATGGGAATACTTGGGTCGATTTGGGGACCCCGTAGAGCTACATGGGTGTGATAATGACATGTTATAATAATTAATTTAATGTAATGAGAAAAATAACATAAACATGTATCTTCTTTCTAAAAAAATATTATATGGGGTTATATAATTGATATATTCGAATATAAATAGTCATTATAAATATAAACAATCTTTCCTATATCATGGTATTTTATTTATGATTTTTATACATATAATAAATAAATTTAGTTAGGGAACAATGATGATTTTGTGATTGTTCCATTAATAAAGGATTCAAATAAATGATAATATAAATATTAAAATAATTTTTATTTGACATAATTAATGTCATAAACTAATTATATAGGTGAATATTGCCTTTTATGATTGATTCAATGTATTTTTTATAAGTAATCAAGTTGTTTTGAATTTGTAAAAAAGTCAAGTCTGAATAGTGTACAAAATTGACATAATTCATAACTTAAAATATTAAATAGTTTATTAAATGATATTAAATTACGAAGAATCTAATATTCATACCAATTATTAATGTAATTCCAAATATTTCATAAATTAGTTTTTAGGGTCTTTTGACCTGATATGTTAATTACATTAACCCACAATGTGTAAATAGCATGATATCATGGTAAGATTAAACTGCGTAAAATAAGGGTTAAACTAAAAAGATAAGGATAAAAAATATTCAAAACCTATTTAATAATTATTAAATTATGTTTAATCGGACCAAAAACATATTATTTTATAATTAAATTAGTTTTTTAACATTTTTAATAAAAATTTAATTTATAATAAATTAATATTTCACGACTTTCCTAAAGTGCCCCTCCTCCCTCTTATAAAAGGCCACCACATCTACCCAGTTAATCACACCGCCAAATCCAGGTGGTTTATACAAATTCGGATCAAATAACCTCCTAACATCCCTCCCTTCCTACTATATTCCTTACCTTGGGTATAAGGCAATTCAATAATTTATTTTGGCTCAAATCAAAAGAAGTTACTCGATTTAGAGGTAATGTCTTCTCTCAAGTTACTTTCCTTTATTATCTTTATCTACTCCCTATGCTCTTATTATTCATTGATTACATAAAAACACAAGTATACTTAATAAAATAGGATTTTTTATGAGATTTATTTTAACTACACCTACACACGCCTCCATCTAATGGATACGAACATAGTATTTCTGTGTATGGAAAACTACTGCCTCATGAAACGATGATTGTTCAATTTCCCCCTACAACCTTTCATGGTTCACATTATGATGTAAAAATAACTATATATGATATATATATATATATAATTTATATTTTACCTATGTTTCTATAATTTTTATCTATAACATACCTTCATTCATTCTATGATGTTTAAATATGATAATTTCATTTGAGGAAGTATGGACTAACACCCCCTCAAAGCGATATGACTTGTTCATGATATACATGGAAAATATAAAGGACAGTTTTATTAAACACTGTGAGACATAAATTAAATAAATATAATATTATTATTATAATATACATTTATATCATTTTATTATTACTCTTTTAATATGACATAGTGATTAAAGTAGTGTTCATTTGTGTCTACGGCCTTCCGTCTCCATGAACGCTGCATTTCATTTCTTATATAAATATATTAAGGAATATTATAAATACATATATAATTTATATATATGATATTTAAATCAATCATATCATTTTGGATATGAATTACTTTTTTTTACATGGACAATTTATATCAAAACTAGTTCATTTTTTATTCAAGTATTGAATATCGACAAAACGACCTATATAACTTAAATAAAAATGTAATATTTTATAATGTTTTAATAAGTGATATAAAAACAAAAAATAAACATTAAAAAGGTTTTTAAGAAATTATAAATTTACCTTAGTTTCATATTTATTAATATAAATAATGAATGAGACAATTCAGACTCAAGGTAAGGGAATTTCTAAAATCAATTTCCACTCATTGGGTTTTACGCATACTTCGTTGATTATACTGTGAAACGATTATGTTTGGAGTCACTATTTATTTCTCTAAGTTGTAATTTCCACTTATCATTGTGTGTATATACAGTTGCAACACATAATCACCCCATTGATGAATTCCTATGTCATTTATATGGACTTTGTAAGGGAAATGCTTAACCCAATTTCCATTCTTTGGGTTAATCTTCCACTTCTTGATTATGCCGTGCTATTATAACATGAGAAATAAATTTTGATATCATATGTTGTATTTACACATGATTTATGTTTATTTATTTTCAACACACATAATGGATCTATTTTATTAACAAAATGATCTTTATAAGGGAAATCTTAACTCAATCTCATTTCATTGAGTCAAATATCCCTGTCCTTGATTTTATTTTTCCAAGAATACATGCAAATGAACAATGATTATTTTACACTTAATATTGATTTATATTTTGTGTATGTATATTTTGAATGATAATTATATCATTCTTCTATCCTTAATATAAGGATAAGAACATTGTAAGTGATTTCATCTCAATCTCCTTTCATTGACGCATATCTTGATGTTATGCACATTTATTATCCTATAATGTGTATATACAACCATTTTGACTCATTATATCATGAATTAGTATATTATTGTTATATTTAATGTTTTTTTAATTTTATTCCTTAATTATTTTTAGTCATGTCTTTCTAATGTGGCAAGGTACTCTAACTAAAACATCGTTCTAAATTTTTTAATGATTTATTCTTCTAAAACATTCTAATTCATGTCCATCTTTTCAAAATGGTTTTATGAGTTTATTTATATGGATATGAATGATTTAAAATATTAATTTATTTAAAAGTATCAAATTCGTATGAGACACTTTGATTCAAAATTTTCTTTAGTAATTATATTAAATGGTTTCAGAAATGGGTTGAATATTTCTATATCATAAAATGTTCTCTTGTAATTTCAATGTAGAAATATTATTTTACCATTATTATTGTTTTATGTGGTACTTTAACATTTTATGGGTGGTTATGTGATAAACCAAATATAGATGGTTACGTGATAAACCAAATATGGGTGGTTCTCTAATAACCCAAGGATGGGTGGTTACGTTCTAACCTATAATGCATTGGGCATTGAAGTCGGTCGTATTTCTATTCCATTTTGTGATTTGTGTGGAAGTTGATTGTATGGTTATTAAAATTATGTATGAATATGTATAAAGTTACTTTTATATTTTTTATGTTGCTTTCTATGGGTTTTATGGTAATATTTTGGTTACCAAAAGGGTAAGCAATGAGGTTATATTCAGTAAAGTGTTTTTTCTATATCTTAAACGTGAAAAGTAGTATATTATGATAATGTTTTCATGGTTTACATGTTTTCAATAGAATAATAGTTTTTAGTCATTATGTATCCCTTAAAAAGTTTTTTATTCTCATGAAATGTTTTTAAATGTTTTTCAATGGACAAACAGAAGAATAAAGTCAAGGATGGGATAAAGAAAAAGTTTTTTAAATAAATCAAGAAACGAAGTCATGTATCTTTTTAAAGTGGTTATGTTATATAAAAAAAATGGATAGTGAGTCTAATTGTCTACTTTCAATATTCATGTTGTTATGTATCAGTTATGACCTAATTATTTAAATTTTTAAATGTGAAAATATCATAGATGTGAATTAAAATGAAATTATTAAATTAACGCAACATTATGTAATATTTCAGGTCATGGCCTTATAGTTGGAATCATAAGTCGGTTTTGATAAATTTAGAGGTTAGGGTGTTATTTAAGCATAAGTGAAATGTTTTATATAACCACAGTGGTTAGAATACTATGTAGATTCATAGTTATTTTAGATAAATTGAATGACATGAAGATAACATGAATAAGTATATATTAGTGTTTACCCTCTCCATAAGATAGTATATAATGATTTTACTGATATACTTATACTACCCTTTTTAGTTTTAGTAAATGGATGGATCTAGAAAACACCAATGTAACAATGGATGTGAAGGAAACTATAGTGGTTTTCATAATAATAAACCGAATGAAATGGGAGATATAATGAGAACTCCTGTGGTTATTCTTAACCAACCATATAGAGCCATGATTGACCACTCGAACCTTAGTGTTTTTTCAAAGGCTATATGTTAGAAAATAATCCCTTTGAAATTTCAGGTAATAATCATAAAGGTAAGTATATTTAAAGACCTATGTTTCAAGGATTTGAAAAGAAACGCCTAGGAAATTGTTTCAAAGGGATGGGAATTTGTTATAGATATCGTAATGAAGGTCATAAAGTAATAATATGGCATGGAAAAAGAAAGTGTTTAGTTGTCTCTATGAAAAGGAAATAAGTAATTTATGAGGGATCAATTGAATGTTTTAAATGTGGTGTGCATGGTCATTACTCAAATAGATGTCCTAAAAAGAAGGTTCGAGAATAGGACCAGTAAGACGATACAGATATATGTTTACCAATACCTAATTTCATTCAAATTGAAGATAAGGAAACTAAAAATGACCTATGAAAGGTATGTATTTTTTCTTGTTTAATGTTTTAATACTATTTTAATCTTAAGAAATTATGCATGATTTTGTTTTTAAGAATTAATTATAGAAGAGTAAGATGTAAAACATGGATTAAGAATCATTAAGAATGTTCAATGATTAGGATATCTACACTTTAGGAATTAAAGAGTTGTGTTAGATCTATAGACGATGATATGTTTAAATGTATTAATGATGGGATTAATTTTGAAGACCTATCGTATTTTTAACCCTTAAGATTTTTATATAAAAATTTTAATTGAGGATGAATTATCTTTTCTTTTATGGATTTATATATAAAGAACCATTAGGGTTTATATGATTATTGAATTTCAGGAAATTAACAGTTATTACTTTTTGGGATGGAAAATGGGAGGTACGAGATAACCATTCATGTTAAAATATGTTATGGTTATTTTTGAATATTTAATCTCATTTTGGGAATGTTTTAAGAATTATGTAGTTTTAGGAAAAGGACAGCCTATAGGAAGGGTGAAAACCTGTCATGTCTGAGAAGGCTGTGGGAATCAGACCCACAACTGAAGGGCGACAAGGGCACAACGCCTACCCCTAGACTACGTGAAGCCCCTAGTTAGTATTACTTATTCTCGTTGGTTAACTGATTTTATGGATCAATAATAAGTTGATTTCTGGAACTTATGCTTTATAAAATGGATATCCTTATTATAGGAAAATTATTTCGTGATTAAGGGATAAATGTTATTTTGGAAGAGTTTCTCTCTTTTGGGAACCCTATATGCCTAATGAAAATAGAATACTATGGGATTTTATTAGAGGAGTAATGGTTGATTTTTTTAAAAGAATCTTTGATTTTATTGTGGACTAATGGAAATTCGGGAAATCATTAACCTGTCATGGAGAACATGTGAATAGGTTAATTGATTTTAATTATGAGACTTTAAAAGTAGTCGATGTTATTTTGAGTTAAATGTTAATATTTATCGTGGAAGACTATGTGCCCAAACCCTTGTAAATTTTGGGTTTCAATTTTAGTTTTTATTATTTTGAATAATTTTAAGGAAATTTGTTTATTGAATGATGTTTTTTGAACTTTGGGTATTATTTGTTGAATTTTGTAGAATAGGAGTTGCATTTCTTTTTTTAAAGGATTATCGATTTTCGGAATTATCTGATCTTCTACCAATAATTTTTGTTTTGGTTAATAACTAAAGACAAGGTAAATATGTAGTTCATCCATTTTGGATTATGTGACTCTCTATAAGTTTAGTCTAGTGCTTTAGGTGTGACCAATTCATCTTTAATACTCATTGTTTGGAAAAAAAAGAGTTTTTCGGAGATATTTATTAAATAATTAATCTCTAAATGAAAAGTTTATACTCATAAATAAATTTCTCAACTTTATAAAAAGGGCCATAAAAATGTTTTCTATTTATTTTTCTTACAAGTAAATCAAACACCATTTAACCCATAACAAATTTATGGTTATATGGTTGTTAACTTTCTCCAAATCATGTTTTCTATTATTCTCCATCAGAACTTGATAGTTGGTTTTTCTTCCATATCCATGTTTTCATACATGGAACCCAAGTATGTGTTATCTCGGGTAACCTTTGTACTTATATTTATTTCTTTTAATGTGGTATTTTATTAACCCTTTTTCGAATGTGGGATTTTTAATGATGTTACTATGCAAAATTTTAAAATTGCGAGAATTCAATTTCCAAAATAGGGGAATGATGTAATGACCCAGGTATTTATAAAATAATATTTTTTCATTTCTATTAATATTTATGAATAAGATATTAATTATATTTTAAATGGGATGATTTTTCCGATATCATACTCGACACGCAACAACTATTTTCTCCAAAATCTTACATTTCACACAACATTTAGTTATACCAAAAAATAATACAATAATATTATTATAATTTTAAATGGTAGTTAACACATATTCATTTTATTGGAGGGAATGAAAAAAAATAACAAAAATATGATTACAAATTTTTGTTAAATGTTTTTATATTGATCCAATAAATTTTAGAGTCTTAAAATTAGAATGAATGCAATTTTATGCATAAAATACTCTAAATTTTTACAAGGTTGTTTTACTGGCTTTTGAAGGAGAACCAATTTTAAATATATTTTTTTCACATTTATATATTCTATTTGAAAAACTAAATTTCTTATTTATAATAGGACCATCAAAATTTACTTTGGCTGAAATTTTGGTATTTTCCTATTGAAATTCATATTTTAATGAATAGTGAAAAATCCTTCATTTTAATTCAAAACTGAATTTTCATAAAATTTATTCATATAGTTAGATTGTTATTTTAATTGGATTTAAAGAGTAATTTTATTATTTTTTTCATTTAATTCAATTTTGGTCATTGTATGAAATTTACCATTGATATAAGACATAAACACATGTCAATTTTTGATAGTTATTACTTCTTAAAAACTCGCTTTATGGATTTGACAATAGGAATTAATTTTAAATAATTTTTTTTCAATTATATGCTTTGAATTCATAAAAATGGATTTTATATTTGGAATCAGATAGTCTAAATTGTGTAAATATGTACCTTTTTTGGACATTATGAATAGTAACTTTGGTAATTATTTTATTTACCATGGTTATAGGGTAAATCTGGTAAATAAGGGTAAAAATAATATTATAGCAATATTAAACTACCCTAACACATATCATAATTATATTTGATGATATATGTCTGACCATGGTCATTTTTGGGTCGATTTTGGGACCCCATGGAGCCACTTGGGTGTGATAATGACATGTTATAATAATTAATTTAAAGTAAAAAAGAAAAATATCATAAACATGAATCTTAATACTAAAGCAATTTTTATATTGGGTGATTTAATTTTTATCTTTGAAAATAAATATTAATTATATATCTAAAAATATTTCATACATTAAGGTATTTTATTTATAGTTTTTATACATTTAATAAATAAATTTAATTATGACACATTGAAGATGCAGTGATTGCTTCATTAATAAAGTATTAAAATAAATGATATTATAAATATTAAAATAAATATTATTTGACATAATTAATGTCATCCTAGAAATCTCTAGGTTAATATGACATTTTATTATTTATTCAATGTTGTTTTTCGAAGTAATCAAGTTGTTATGAATTTGTACAAAGATCATGTACGAATAGTGTCCAAAATTGACATAATTCATAACGTAAAATATAAAATAGTTTATTAAATGATTTTAAATTCCTAAAAATATAATATTCGTATAAATGGTTAATATAAGTCCAAATATGTAATAAATGACTTTTTTGGGTCTTTTAACATGATATGGTAATTAAAGTAACCCATAATGTGTAAATAACATGTTATCACAACAGGATTAAAAAGGGTAAATAAGGGTTAAACCAAAAACATAAGGATACAAAAATATTCCAAACATGTCTAAAAATTATTATATGATTGGTATTCGAACAAAAATCATCTTATATTATAATTTCATGAGTTTTGGACCATTTTTAATTGAAATTTAATTTATAATAAATTAATATTTTATGTTTTTCCTAAAGGGCCCCTCCTCCCTCATATAAAAGGCCACCAACTCTACCCACTTATTAGCACCTCTCAATCCTCTTGTATAAACCAAATTCTACACCATTAAGCTCCCAACATCCATCACTTCCTCCAGTAATCCTTACCTTGGGTATAAGGTAATTGAAGAAGGCCTTTGTATCAAATAAAAAGTAGTTACCAGATTTAGAGGTAACTTCTTCTCTCAAGTTCCTTTCCTTTATTTAACTTCTCCACTCCCTATGATATTATTATTCACTGATTACATAACAACACAATTATACTCAATATACTAAAAAAATTATGAGAATTATTTGAGCTAAACCTACACATACCTCGATATAATGGATACAAACATACTGTTTCTTTGTACGGTGAACTACTGCCTCACGAAACGATGATTGTTTAATTTTCCCATGACACCTATCATGGTGTCCATTATAATGGAAATAAAATTATATATGATATATATTGTATTTATATTGTCCTTATTATTATATAATTTTTATTTACAACATAATTTTATGCTTTCCATGATATGTAAATATGATAATTTCATTTGAGGAAGTGTCAACAACTGCCCCCTCAAATTGATTTGACCCGTTCATGCTATTCATGGAATGTATAAAGGATGGTTTTATTAAGACGATGAGACATACATTAAATAAATATAATATTGGTTTTATAATATACATTTATATCATTTTATTATTATTCTTTTAATATGAAAAATTAATGAATGCAGTGTTCATGTGTACGTACGACTTACCGTCTCTATGAACGGTGCATTTCATTTCTTATTTCCAAATGCTATGGAATATTATAAATGAATATATACTGGATATATATGATATTTAAATCATTAATATCATTCTTTAGATGATTTACATTTGATTTCAAGGAAATTTTATATAAAAACAACTTCATTTTCGACTCAAGTATCGAATATCAACAAAACGAATGATATAATTTAAATAATTATGTAATTTTTTATAACATGGTGATAAGTGATATAAAAGGAATAATAAACTTTTAAAAGGATATAAATCTTGTTTAAATTAAAAAAAACAATTATTCAGGAATATAAATAATGAATGACATAATTCGGACTCAAGGTAAGGGAATTTCAAAACTCAATTTCCACTCATTGGATTTTATGCATACTTCGTTGATTATATTATGCCATGATTATGTGTGGAATCACTATTTATTTATTTATGTTGAAATTACCACTTTTATTTTTGTGGATATACTATTTAATCACATAATCACCCCATTAAAAAATTCTTATGTCATTTATATGAACTTTGTAAGGGAAATTATTAACCCAATTTCCATTCTTTGGGTTAATCTTCTACTTTTTTATTATGATGTTCTATGATTATGTGAGAAATAAATTTTGATATCCAATCTTTTATTTATACTTTCTATATGTGTATTTATTGTGAATACACATAATCTATCTATTTTATTATCAAAATTCTCTTTGAAAGGGAAATCTTAACTCAATCTCAAATCATTGAGTCAAATATCCATGTCATTGGTTTTGTTTTTTCATGAATAAGTGTGAATAATATCTGATTGTTTTAACCATAATATAAAATTACATTGGGTGTATTTATATTTTTCACACATAACTATTTCATTTATTTAACTTTAATCTAATAATACAGTCTTTGTAAGGGGTTTTGTCACAATTGTTTTTCATTATGGCATAACTTGATGTTATGGACATTTACTATCTAATAATGTGTATATACAAATATTTTGACTCTTTATATCATAAATTAATATATTAAAATGATATTTAATGTTTTTAATTTGTTTTAAATATTTTAAATTGGTTTGGAACACTTTCATTCAAAAATATCTTTAGTAAATTTTTTAAATGGTTTTAGAAATGGATTGAATATTTCTATATCTTAAAATGTTCTCTTGTGATTGAAATTTAGAAATTTTATTTTTCAATAATTATTTTTCTATGTGGTACTTGTACATTTGATGGGTGGTTATATGATAAACCAAATACATTTCATTACATGATAACCTAAATATGGATGGTTCTGTGATAAACCAAGGACAGGTGGTTACTTTATACCCTCCAATGCATTGGGTATGGAAGTCTTCTGTATGGATATTCCATCTAGTGGTATGTGTGGATGTTGACCATATGGTTATTCCATTTACGTATTACTATATATTAAGTTAATTTTATATTCTTTATGTTTCTTTCTATGGGATTTATGGTAATCATTTGGTAACAAAAAAGGGTAAGCAATGAGCTTATATTCCATGAAGTGTTTTTTCTAATTCCTAAAGGTGAAAAGTATTAGTTTATGATAAAGTTTTCATAGTTTACATGTTATCTCAAGAATAAAAATTTTCATTCATTATGTATACCTTACTAAGATTTTTATGCTCATCCCAAGTTTTGAAATGTCTTTTATAGGACACAAAAAATAATAGAGTCAAGGATCATATCAAGTTAAAGTTATGTTGTTAAAACATAAAATGAATTCTTGTTTCTTTTTAAAGAGTTTTTGTTTTATGAAAAAATAGATAGTGATTAGAATTTTATAACTATAATATTCAAGTTTTTATGTTTCATTTATGAATTAATTCTCTAAATCTCTAAAACTAAAAAGATACTCGATGTGAAATAAAGTCAAATTATTGACTTAACTCAACATTATGAAATGCATAAGGCCAGGGACTTATAGAAATGCACGCTAAATAGAATATATATGATCATTAAGAGTATAATGTTGTAATACAATATCTTAGGATTTTTAAATTATATATTTATTATGTAGTAAACCTAATGAACCCTAAGGGAAACCATATTGCAGAGGTGTTGTTGAGGGTCATGAGGGAGCGAGGGATATGGTTATTGAAGGGATGGTTGTCCAAAACTCTTATTGGGGTGATTTATGATATTGTACATAAAAATTAATCATTTTATCATTTATATTATCATTAATATTTTTACTTGAACATTTTAGGATTCATAGTTGACTCAGTCACCCATTTTATTTCCAGAGTATTTAGCCTAAGAAATAGATATTTTCTTGAGAACATTCTTAAGAACCAGGGTTAAAGAGGAAGGTTCTCCTACCTAAAGGAAGAAAATTCATGTATTGATATTTTATTATCATATAAGTAAATTAGTTATACCACCAGTCTGTCATTATGTATAGCCAACATTAACTAAAATAAATTGGTGGGAGTGGGTGAGTCTGTTATCAATCTTTATTCACCCTAACTACAAAGGTAATCTTTATACATAAAAATTTTAGTTTCAATAATCAATAAAAAATATTATACTACTTTGATATGATTTAAATATTAACCTCAGGTTCTTAGGGGTAAAACAGCATAGGATCACCCAGGCCCATCACTTCTAGAAGAGACTCATGTATGAGAGGTAACCAAAAAAACCAAGAGACAACAGAACCAAGTATCAACCTAGAGGAATTGGCTATAATCAGAGCTAATTAAATGCATTTGGATTACCTTTTAGAGGTCAAGAATCTAGTTTAATTATCTAAATTAAATCTCATCAAATTTAGTGACTCCTTTTAAGAAAATGAGTTATCCTGAATCTTGTCCTTCCATTGAAATTTTTTCTTAATTTATTCTTGTCTATAAACAAATACCTCCATAGAAATTTTTAGGATTCATTCAGTTCAAATATATCCTATAATACTATATACACACTATTTTATATATCATCATATTAATATCCTCAAATATTTCCTTCTAGTGGGGAGGAAAGAGTCAATAAAATTAGTGCTCCACCAAATTAAGGTGGTTATCCCCACTTATTAATATATGGTATATCCTTATATGTATTGATTATTAATTTTTGTATGTTATTCCTAATATCCCTACCATAGATTGTGGAAGCTTAATAAACCATTAATTGAGTTTCCATGTTAGTAGAATTAATTGATCCATTGTCTGATTTGATTCTAGATCACACATAAGGCATAAAGATGAGAACCTCCTTAAGAATTTTTTCATAGATTATGTGTTTATTCACTTAATAAAATTTTATTATGACCCAAAGTATTACTCAATAAAGAATTGGATTTGGTATTGTGTATAGATAATGGTCTTAAAGATAGTTGGTGAGACACATCTCAAATATCTCATTGGTCATTTACATCACCTCTAATATATTCTCATCACTCTGTACTTTAGAGGGTGTGACTACCTTACGGTATATTCCATTATAAATGGGGTTATTTTTACCTAGTGGTTACTGAGTGTGCTCTAATCAAAAAATTTGGTAACAAAATCCATAGTCTACCTGATCAATATTAGGACTGATGTGTATAATAATTATTTATAACATGAAGTTGTAGTGATATAGTATTAAGGTCGATCCATGGAACAGAGGGCCGAAGTTGAACGACTCACCTATGAGTTAAGAACTACTAAAAAGGGAAGTATAGGAGTAAAATTTGTAGGTTGAGGTGACCTAAAAATTATGAATAGATATAATTTCAAGGTAAATTTTGTTAGATCATAATGAAGAATAGGAATCTCCAATGGTAGATAAGTTGCACCAAAATGTGAATGACTCTGAGAAATAGATGACTCAACTTCATGAGTCTATTAAGAATATATTAGAAACATACCCCATTTCAAGATCATACTTATCTATAATTATGAAGGCTCTAGAATTTAGATATTCGTCTCATATTTTTGATAAATTTATAAAAAATATAGTTTTCAATCATTATCAACACTTATTTTTTTCTATTATCTAACCATTGGCTTATGACAATCTGAAAAACTAATAAAGGATAATATCCTAATAATTGAATCAACCTGATCATTTTATGGGGATGGAACTAGTAAGTCATAATTTTAAAATATTTAAAATTAATGAAACTATTATTTTCATACACATGTTCCTTCATACAATTATATTTGAGACAAATATAGTTTTTTATGCACCATCACCATAAGCTGGGGTGAGTGTGTGATATAAAATATTATGTAATTTGGTTTCATCATATGTGATAACACACATAAATATTTAGGAGGACTGAATATGGATATACATGTACCATCATTTTTCAGTTATGGTTATCACATTCAAATATGAGATATATTTTCATCCAAGTTGTGTGCTCATTTCTAGATATAGGTGGGTTGGATATAGAGCCATATACACCATCACTAAAAGTTAAATTTAATACATTCAGAGGTTGAGGTGACTGACTCGACATGATGAAAATATGGGACTAGAATTTTTTAATAAGGATTCAAATGTTCCAAAGTGCTTGAGTAACCAAGTATTACACATTCATTCATTTTAGATTGATCATCTAAACAAATTTACTTGTGGGAAAATAGGAAGCTCTAATTTTGTTCCAAATAAACTGGATTAGAGAGCATGGATTGGATTTTTATATTGTTATATGATGGACTCTAAAATATGTTTTGTTTTTTCATTTTCACACTAACATTTTCCTAAAACGTGGAATGGAGAGTCTTTGAAAGAAGAAACATTTATTTTTCTCATGATTCCATTTATATGTTTTTAACCTAAAACATTTTGTTCCATTTCCATTTCAAATGCTAATTTGTTTTTCTATGAAATATAATTTGTAGACCTATCATGTGGATACTCAAATATTTCCCAGGTCTCCATTTTGAGGGATTTTAATTTGTCCCGGATTATTTCAATTTACTTAGGTTGTCTTATGAGATGCAATTCATACCAATGTTTCTTCCATTTAAGGTTTAGAAATCTTTTTCCAAAATGTGAGGTAGTCTACCCAGTAGTAAGGGGGAGAAAAACACAATATGAATAGGTAACTATTTCCATGGATATAGATTTCATTGGGGATAGGTTCATATAGTTTAGAGTAATGATGATCAAACTATCATGTCATATAGATTTTTTCCACATGAAGAGGACCAATAATGGATCAAGAAAAGTACGGAACATTCTTGAATTAAAAAAAGAGTATGATGGACTAATTTATAATATTGAGGGAATATTAATTTTTTTTAATATCTATTTTATGGAATATTTATATAATTGTAATGTCTAGGATTTTCTGTGTATTATTTTTAAATATTATATGGAATTATTTCGAGACCAGGCATGAAAACGGAACATCATTTTGAGGCCCAGTGAGCATGGAATGGTGGTTTGAACTTTTTAAGTTAAGTGAATTGGCGCTTGTGCGTGGTTGTGGCAGTTTCCAAATAGATTCCCAGATTAAAAATATGAGGTCAATGTTGTGTCTGGGATGATGAATTTACCTAAGGAAGGGTCTAACATCGATTGGCGTGGTTCAAGGGAAAAAGTTAATTTTAGGACGTTTTTAGTAAAAATCAAAATAAAATAAATTCACAAAGTTTATTTTATTTTATTGGAAATATCTGCTGCAACATAGCAACAGGGAAGCTATTTCAATATTAAATGCCATGACATAATGGCTTAATAAATAGTAACTTGACTCATTAATGGCACAGCATAACAGAACGCTGAATCACGTTCCCCTTTTTTAATGGGTTAAGCGATTGGTGGTCGTTGATGAATTTTTTTGAGGGGGATCTCTGGAGATATTCGTGGAGACTTGGTGGAAACTCTCGACGAAGAATGACAACGAATCAAAGATGTGAATCGCTACGCCGATGAAGTTAAAGGATCTCGACGATGACGGCAGCACAATGCGACGATCGTTCTTCAACTAGTTTGAGGTAGGTGTTGTTATTTCATTCCTCTTCCCATTTTTGAGTTTAAATAATGAACACAGATCAACCATGAACAAGTTGATCCTCAGATTCATACATTCTTGTGGGAGGATTTTATTGGGATGATTATGGGGAAATATTCCATGTTGTTTAATTTTTATTTCTCCTCCATTTAAGCCTACTAACTAGAGCAGATCAAAGTCATGATGAACAAAGGTGGAGGTTTGTTCCTCAATTTGTCTTATTGGACTCTTTATTTCCCCTTAGTTCTTCGTGTTCTTCGTGTTCCTCTTGGGGTGACGATCAACGGATCATTGCGCATCTGTTTTGCAACACAATGATACCAAATTGAAGACTCGGCACCATAACGACCATGCGGAGGTGCGGCGATGATGGCGGACGACGAATCGGCTTGGATCGGAAGAGGTCGTTCTTCAAGTGCTCTTCACACAGGAAGATCAAAACATGTTTTTGGAGCTGATTGGAGGTCTGAAAACACTAGAAGCGGCTTCATGGTGTCGGGGTGACCAAAACCCAGGAGTTTCGTAGTGATCGGACAGTTGGATCGACGAACGGGGCATCTCTGATGGCGCAATGGCGGAAGGCTGTGATTCTGTAAATTTCTAGAATACACGGTGTGTACTTCTGAAAAACATGTCATGTAGTGATTGTGGCATTGAAAAGGGTTTCAGGGGTCAGAGAGGAATCAAACGGCGTGTGACCCTGGTCACATGCTATTTTGCGATTTCCCCAAAGCTCGGCGTGTATTTTGGGAAGTACACGAACACGGGTTCGACTACACAGCTTCAGGCGACATGGCATGTAATCTCTACGCAGCATAGTAGAGGCGGCTACGCGGGACTCGATGTGTATCCAAGGGATGCATGGACACGGGATGAAGTAAGCAGCATGTACTCCATCACACGGCTAGGCGAGGCAAGTTACGCGGGTCACCCCATGTACTGATTACACGGATTGGAGTACACGGGTTGATAACTGTGTACGGGCACATAGCCAGCATACACGGAGCCCATCCTTGTCACTCAGACATGGAATGTGCACTGTACTACATCCCGTGTACTCACATTTTACACGACCAGCCTTACGACATGGGCCGTTGTACACGAGCAGTACCCGGGGTCGGACAACACGGCGTGTAATTTTTTTCTACACACCATGTACTTTTTCGAAAATGGAATGGTCCTCTTGTTCATCGAATCATGGAGATCTTTTTTTGGGTTAGTGCCCCTTCTTCTCATTCCCCTGAAGGTTGTACATCGTTTCCTTCTACAGGAGTATGATCCCGTGAGCAGGACTTTCTGTGATAGAGTCGGCATCCCTCCGAGAGGCCCGGAGCGAGAACCTCTATCCATTCCTGACCCTAAGTAGACTCAAGAATTGACGTGACCAACTCTACTAGGTTTTGACCCTCTACCTAGCTGGTGAATCACCAAGTAGGTGAATTTCGAATGAGTTGTGGTATCTGCCATGGCCCTGGCAGTGATCCTCATCTATGTATCGTGATCTTTCCCACGTAGGGGTGTGTCTCTTGTAATGAGTGTATCTACCTCTTATGGAATTTCCCGATGAACAGTATTTCTCAGACGGACGTCATCCAAGCTACCAGACTCATGTAGTGTGTTCTCTCGGAATGAGTGCTTCATGGAATCTTCGAATAGAATCCCTAGATGTGGTATGCGGTTGTGTGACTTGTCTCTAAAATATGGGTCTGGGTTTTGAGTATATCTAGTTTGTTCTATATGTTTTGTAGAAATATACTGTGCATAGATGACTATAAGTTTACTTTATGTACTGCTCTGTGGTTTTTCGGGTTCCTCTACTGAGTATAGTTATACTCTCCCCTACACGGGCTTTGCCCGCACGTGTCTTTTCTTGTGCAGATGACCAGCCTTTTGATAGAGTCAAGGGAGGACTAGGACAAGACTAAGCTTTCTAAGTTCCCTAAAGGCCAAGGTGTTCTGACGGCCATGAGCAGTAGTCCCAGTACATTTTGTGTTTACATGTTGGACTTTGCAGTTTTCAGAATCTTGTTTTGGTGGGCTTGTATTCTGGCCCGATTTACTTTCAGTACATTACCTTCTGTCACAATCTGTTGGATGGTTTTAGTTTGTATGCATGCATTTTGTTCCTTAGTGTTTTTATATTTCATCATTTATGGGCTTCAAGATGTGTTCATGTGTACAGGTGCTTAGGTAATTCCTCCCATGTTAATAATATGCCTACTCGGTGCTAGTCACCATCCCCTGGCCTATTGGAGGTGGGCTTGGGGAGTCGCGGCATAGGCCCCATAGGGATGGGTCATGATAGAGTGGTATCAGAGGTGGTCAGTTCTACCTTAGGACCAAGATTCTTTGAGTTTGTTTTGGGGTAATGGTGTTAAGTGTTTAGAGCTCGGATTTCAGGAAAGAGAATCCGGTGTTGGAGTGGCGGCCGATGTATCCATACACCAGGACGCTGATAACCTGGTTTTCAACTCGATACATGAAAACACTGGTTGCGGAGGGAAATTAAAGAAAGTTGCATGCATCATATAGGGATGGGTTGTGTTATCCATGTCCTTTGTGTCAGCTATCCAGATATACTCATTGACCATGGTACATCTTGTTTCCTTATAGGATGCCTCCGCGACGCATACCCGCTAAGATTTAGTAGCACGATCATGAGGATGACCCCCTCAGTTATGAGGCTTTGATACAGGGGACATTTCCCTAGGCGTTTCCACCGGGTGGTGCACCTTTTATGCCACCACTAGTGGAGCAGCCCATGGTACCTGCAGTATTGACCGATGAGGTGCGCAGACTGAGCGTGCACAATGATTTAAAGATACATAGACCCCTCATGTTCTGTGGTAAGCTTGACCCTCGAGCGGATGAGGACTAGCTTGAGGTGATGACTAGAGTTTTCCGTCTAGTGAGGACACCAGCAAACCAGATGGTGATCTTAGGAGCGAGCCTTTTTCAGGGTTCGGCGGGACGATGGTGGAGTCTGACCACACAGACTCACGACGAGGAGACTCTTTCATGGATGGAGTTTGATCAAATCTTCAGGGAGGAGTTCTCTCTAGTTACACTGAGATCTGTTTGCATCTAGGAGCTTTTTTAGCTCTAGCAGGGCAGTATGACAGTAGCTGACTATTCATTGAGGTTCACCAATCTCACCCGGTACTCAATGGATATGGTCAGATATCAGTACTTCAGAGCTCGGACCTTTGAGAGAGGTCTAAAATGATACATCTAAGATTTTTTCGTGCTTCTATGCATTTCTACTTATTCCGGAGTGATTGAGTGGGCCTTGGTGATTTAGAGCTTCTTGGTGGAGCAGAGACATTCGACGATGGTCAGCAGCATGCAGAGAGGTGTGAAGACCCTAGTAGTAGGGATCCAACGTTAGGATCAGGGATCTGGACGTGGTAAACATCATAGGAGGACCCAGGATAGAGGATCGATAGTCCAGGGCTCTCAGAATGGATCTAGTCCGCCTAGGGAGAAGCGATGCTACGAGTGCGACGGTAGGGGACATCTCACTAGATATTTCCCGACCCATCGAGATGTTGACATGGAAGCGGTGGATAGACCACTGAGGAAGAGGCAGAGAGTAGAGGAGACTGACCCTCTAGGCGGCAGATGTGCCAGAGGAGCAGGGAGAGCTGTGGGTGGTGGAAGACTCTTTAACTTACTTCCACCACCACGCCCAGGAGGTCCGCACCAGTCTCAGAGAGCTGGGGGACATCAACAGGGACAGCTGCACGCGGTCGAGGAATATGACCCAGGGTCTCCAGGGATGATTCGAGGTATGGTTTGTGTCTTTTCTACCTTAGTTTTCGTACTAATAGACACAAGTTCCAGTCATTCCTTCATAGACACATGTCTTGTACGAAACCTCGAGATTCCAGTAGAACTGTTGACTTGATGCTTATTCTTGGAGACACCTATGGGAAAAGACATGACGATCACACACCTTTGTAGACAGTGTGATCTAACCCTTGGAGGTGAGAGTTTTGTTTGGAACCTCTTGGTGGTAGCATCGAGGCCTTACGACGTCATTCTCGGTATGAATTTGTTATCTTCGGTCCATGCCCAGATTTACTATTTTAGGCGAAGAGTGTGGTGTGTCCTCCGTGATGGAACGAGGTTTTCCTTTGTCGAAGAAAGGGAAACCCAGGTAGGGCAGAATGGGCTTATGCATAGGAGGGTGCAACCAATCTCTCATGAGTTGGCTAGCCTTTCCCTTGGAGCAGTGGATGTTGTGAGCACCCAGTTCCCAGTAGTGGTGACGGAGTATGAGTACGTATTTCCCGAAGATGTTCCAGGATTACCTCCCAACTGAGAAATAGACTTCTTCATCGACAAACACCCCGGGACGACACCTATTTCCTCATCAGCATATCGGATGGCTCTCGTGGAGCTTCGTGAGATGAGGGTGCATTTGGAGGATTTGTAGATAAAGGGTTTTGTGGGACCTAGCGTTTCACGCTGGGCGGCCCCATTCTTTTTTTCCAAGAAGGAAGACGAGAGTCTGAGGTTTTATGTGGATTACCAGCGCCTGAATTAGGTGATAGTGAAGAACAAGTATCCACTTCCAAGGATTGATGACCTCTTCGATCAGCTAAGTGGGGAACCGTGGTTCTCGAATGTTGACCTTCTATCAGGCTATCACCAGCTACGAGTGCGGGGCGAGGATATAACAAAGACGGAATTATGATGCCGCTATAGTCACTATAATTACCTAGTGACACCTTTCGGCATGACGAATGCCCCTGTAGTGTTCATGGGACTGATTAACTGGATCTTCCAACCATACATGGACTGGTTCGTAGTGGTCTTCATCGCCTACATTCTTGTGTACTTGGCGTCAGAGGAGTAGCACGCAAGACACCTGCGGATGGTTCTAGACGTACTTAGGGAGCACTATCTTTATGGGAATCTCTCAAAGTGCCAGTCCTGGATTCAGGAGGTTCACTTTCTGGGACATGTCATCTCAGCAGATGGAGTAGCTTTAGACCCAGCCAAGGTGGAGGCTTTGTTAGCATGGGAGCCACCTTAGAGCATGACGGAGGTGCGGAGCTTCATTGGGTTGGCAGGATATTACCATAGATTCATTCCTGATTTCTCCTAGATATCAGCACTGATGAAAGCCTTGACCAGGAAGGGGAAACCCTTCATGTGGAAAAAGAAGTTCCATAAGGCTTTCGAGTAGTTGAGACCGAGTTTGATGAGCGCCCCAGTATTGAGATTGCCGGAGGAGGGTGTCGAGTACATAGTTTTCAGCGACGCATCAGGGACCGGGCTTGGCTGTGTCCTGATGCCGAGGTAGGTGGTGATTGCTTATGGTTCTTCCCATCTTAGGACACATGAGTATAAATGTGTGACCCATGATCTCGAGTTGGCAGCGGTAGTCTTCGCATTGAAGATGTGGCGACACTACCTTATGGGCGAGCGGTTTATCGTCTACTCTGACCATAAGAGCCTCAAGTACATCTATTCACAGAAGGAACTGAATCTGAGGCAGAAGAGTTTCCTAGAGTTCCTCCAGGATTATGATTTCGAGATCATCTATACTCCAAGGAAGGGGAACAAGGTGGCAGTTGATCTTAGCAGAAGGTCGATCTCATAGATGTTAAGTGAGGCGACAGAGCAGTTAGCCGCATTGCAGTTGTCCTTTGTGGATGGAAAGGATATAGCTTACCTATAGTCGATGGTTTTATCCCCTCCACTATTACAACGGGTTAGGGAGGAACAATTTAGAGATGTTGATTGTGTGTATTTACGTGCTCACTTATCCACAAGACATGCACCTGATGGATATTCACAAGGTGGGGAGCACATACTTCTTTTCAGAGGACGCACTATTGTAATGGTGGAATTGTAGGAGGAGGTCCTGAGGGAGATTCATACATCCCCTTTGGTGGTAGATTATGGAGTGTAAAATACGTAACAGGATCTCTGATGATAGTTCTGGTGGTCGGGCATGAAGAAGGTAGTAGAAGAGTTCATTTCCCGATGCCTCCCATGTCACCATGTGAAGGTTGGGCACTAGGTTCCAGCAGGATTAGCTCGCCCCTAGAAGTTTCAGAGAGGAAGTGGGATGGAATATTGATGGACGTCATCACAGGATTACCATGGACATCCAAGGGGCATGATTCTATCTGGGTGATCGTTGACTGACTCACCAAGTCGGCCCACTTGCTAGCTATCAGGGAGCAGAGTTCCGTAGAGAGCCTGGGACGCATCTATGTACATGAGATAGTTCGGCTTCATAGATTCCCCATGACAATAGTCTTAGACCGAGATTCTTGTTTCACATCCCAGTTGTGGAAGGGATTGTAGGAAGCTTTTGGGACTCATCTATGCTTGAGCACAGTTTTTTATCCTCAGACTGATGGTCAGACGGAGAGGAACATTCAGGTTCTAGAGGATATGTTTTGAGCCTATGTCTTGGACATTGGTCGTGGTTGGGAGGACCACCTACCACTGGTAGAGTTTTCATACAACAATAGATACCACTACACCATTGGTATGGAACCGTTTGAGGCCTTTTATGGGAGACCCTGCCGATCACCGCTTTGTTGGACCGACCCCGGAGGGTCAGCAGTCATGGGTCCAGAGTATGTGAGAGCTACCACTAAGAAGGTGCAAATCATCCAGGAGTGGATGAAGACTGCACAGAGCTGGCATAAGTCTTATGCTGACAGACAATGGAGACCTCTAGAGTTCGAAGAGGGAGACCACGTCTTTCTTCGGGTCTCACCTCGACGAGGGATACAGAGATTTGGCCAAGGTATAAAGCTATCTATGAGGTTCATCGGACCTTTCTAAATACTACGAAGAGTTGGCGAGGTGGCATATCACCTAGCTCTACCACCATAGTTTTATCGATTACATGATGTATTCCACGTGTCGTAGCTGAGGAGGTACGTGCATGACCCATCGCACGTCATTGATTGGGGAGAGCTGGACATCAATGATGGAGTGAACTTTTCTGAGTACCTAGTGGGGATCGAGGATCGGCATGAGAGGATCCTTCGTGGGTGAACGATTCCCTTGGTGCACGTTTTTTGGCAGCATGGGAATCTTCAGGGGAGCACATGGGAGAGGGAGGCCCAGATTTGTGCCCAGTACACATATCTTTTTGAGTAGCCTTTGTTTTGTTTTTTTGGGGACGTAAAGACCCAAGGTGGAAAGAATGTAATGTCTCAGATTTTCCATTTATTATTTTTAAATATTATATGGAATTATTTTGAGACCGGTTATGAAAATGTCACATCATTCTGAGGCCCAGTGAGCATGGAATGGTGGTTTGAACTTTTTAAGTTATGTGAGTTGCCACCTGTGCACAGTTGTGGTAGTTTCCAAACGGATGCCTAGATTAAAAATCTGAGGGCACCTTTGCATCCAAGATGATAACTTTACCTATGGACGGGCCTAACCTCCAATGGTGCGGGTCGAGGAAAAAAGTTAATTTTCAGAAGTTTTTAGTAAAAATCAGAATAAAATAAATTCGTAAAGTTCATTTTATTTTTATGGAAACATCCTTTAAAGCATAGTGATAGGGAAACTGTTTCAATATTAAATGCCATGTCATAATGTCTTAAGAAACATCACCTTGACTCATTAATGTTGCTGCTTAACAGAACACTGAATCACTTTTCCCTTTATTTTATTGGATTAAGAGATTGGTGTTCATTGACGAATTTTTTTGAAGGGGAGCTCTGGAGAGATTCCTGGAGCCTTGGAGGAAACTTTCGGTGATTAACTACGACGAATCGAAGCTATGAATCATTGCTCCAACGAATTTGAAGGATCTCGATGACGATGGTAGTGCAACGCGATGATCTTTCTTCAACCGGTTTGAGGTAGGGGTTTTTATTTCATTCCTCTTTCCCCATTTTGGAGTTTAAATGACGAACACGAATCAACCATGAACATGTTGATCCGTAGATTCGTACATTCTTACGGGAGGGTTTTATTGGGATGATTATGGGGAAATAGTCCATGTTGTTTATTGTTGATTTCTACTCCGTTTAATCCGGCTAATGGGAGAGGATCAATGCCGTGACAAACGACGGCGGAGGTTTGTTCCTCAATTTTTTTTATTGAACTCTTTATTTCCCCTTCGTTTTTGGCGTTCTTTGCGTTCTTCCAGGGGCAACGATCAACGGATCATTGTGCATCCATTTTTTTGACACAACGATCCCAAATTGAAGACTCGACACCATAATGACCATGCAGAGGTGTGATGACGATGGAGGACGACGAATTGGCTCGGATTGGAAGAGGCCATTCATCGAACGTTCTTCGCGCGGGAAGATCAAAACTTGTTTTCAGAGCCGATTGGAGGTCCGAAAACACTAAAAGTAGCTTCATGGTGTCGGGGTGACCAAAACCCAGAAGTTTAGTGGTAATTTGATGGCCAGATCGACAAACGAGGAAGCTCGGAAGGCACGACGGTGGAAGGATGCAATTATGGAAATTTTGAGAATACAAGGCGTGTACTTCCGAAGAACACATAGTGTAGTACATGCGGCAGCGGCCAGGGTATCGAGGGTCATAGAGGAATGAAACAGTGTGTGAACCTCATCAGACAGCATGTTTCTGACTTCCCTGATGCTTGGCATGTATTTTGGGAAGTACACAGACACGGGTTGGACTACACGGCTTCGGGCGACATAGCATGTACTCTTTACGCAGCATGGCAGAGGTGGATATGTGGGAATCGACGTGTATCTAGGGGATACACAGACAGGGTATGAAGTACACAGCGTATACATCATCACACGGCCAGGCGAGGCCAGTAACGCGGGTCACCACGTGTACTGATTACACGGGTTGCAGTACACGGGTTGATAACCGTGTACAAGCACCTAGCCAGCGTACATGGAGCCAACCCTAGTCACTCGGACACGGCGTTTTCACCATACTACATGACATGTACTCAATTTTTACACGACCTGCCTTACAACACGGGTTGTTGCACATGGGCAGTACCCGGGGTCGGACAAAACGGCGTGAAATTTTTTTATACATGCCGTGTACTTTTTCAAAAATGGCATGGTCCTCTTGTTCATCGTATCTTGGACATATTTTGTTTGGGTTAGTGCCCCTTCTTCTCATTTCCCTAAAGATCAGGAATCGTTTCCATTGACATGAGTATGATCCCTTCAATGGAACTTTCTGTGATAGAGTCATCATCCCTCCGAGAGGCCCGGAGTGAGATCCTCTATCCATTCATGACCCTAGGTAGAGTCAGACATCAACATGACCAACTCTACCAGGAATTGATCCTCTACCTAGATGGTAAATCACCTAGCATGTGAATTCCAGATGAGTCGCGGATTCTTCCATGGCACGGGCAGTGATCCTCATCCGTGTATCGCGATCTTTCCCAATCATGAGTGTGTCTCCCATAATGAGTGTATCTACCTCTCGTGGCGTTTCCTGATGAACAATATTTCTCGGACAAACATCATCAGAGCTTCCAGACTCGTGGAGTGTGTTCTCCTGGAATGAGTGCTTCATGGAATCTTCGAACGGAATCCCTAGATGGGGTATGCGGTTGTGTGACATGTCCCTAGACTATGGGTCTGGGTTTTGAGTATATCTTGTTTTTGCAATATGTTCTGAAGACATATATTGTGCATAGCAGACTGTACCTTTACTTTGTGTACATCTTTTTGGTGTTTAGGGTTCCTCTACTAAGTAATGTTATACTCACCCATGCATGGGCTTTTCCCACACCTGTTGTGTCTTGTGTAGACGAGCAGCCTTTTGATAGAGTACAGGGCAGACCAGGATAGGACCGAGCTTTCTGAGTTCCCTACAGGTCGAGGCATTCCTACGGATATAAGCAGTAGTCCCAGAACCATTTGTGTTTATAGTTTAGACTTTACAGTTTTCAGACCCTTGTTTTGGTGGGCTTGTATTTTGGACCAGTTTACTTTCAGTACTTTACCTTCTGTTTCACTCTATTGGTTGGGTTTAGTTTGTATGCCTACATTTTGTTCCTTAGTGTTTTTACATTTCAGCAGTTGTGGGCTTGGAGATGTGTGTGTGTGTACAAGTGCTTAGGTAATGCCTCCCATTTTAGTAATATGCCTACTCAGTGCTAGTCACCAGCCCCAGGCTTATTGGAAGTGGGCTTGGGGAGTCACAGTGCAGGCCCCACTGGGACGGGTTGTGACAATAATAACCAAATATATCTAAATTTTTGAATGATTGGGTGAATCAATTTTTTTGAGGATGTCCAAAATCATTATTCTAAGTCCGGGTTTTAATGTTTTGTTTTTTATGCATATATATATTAG
The DNA here is from genome assembly GCA_963277665.1 of Viscum album. Classification (NCBI taxonomy): domain Eukaryota; kingdom Viridiplantae; phylum Streptophyta; class Magnoliopsida; order Santalales; family Viscaceae; genus Viscum; species Viscum album. The sequence goes on along the minus strand of OY728141.1, from coordinate 1,045,473,079 downwards.
AGGACCTTCTCTTAAGGATAAAACATTTTTTTTGCTAGTGATGAATAAATGTAGTCACACTCTTCCAATCACCCTATAAGATAAATTTAGGGTTTTCTTCCCCTACTTCATATTTTGGGTTATAAATTTAGCTTCCCTCAAGATCTTTCATTTTTTTTAACTTCTTTTCTCACTCTTAGGATTCACCTAAGTTATCATTCATATATTCCCCCACACTCAGTGTCTTGGTTCTTGGTTGTATTCATTTCAACCTCTCTAATTGTTTCCCATATTGTTCACTATTTGTTACATCTACCATAATTCAATTTAATCTGAAGATATACTAGATTTAATGTTAAAGCCTATAGAGGAGGTTCTCATCTGTATTCAAACCAGATATGACCTCGATTGTTCCATTCAATTTTGGTTCTGGAACTCCTAGACCTACTCAAAATTGTACTATCTTACTTGCATCGATGGTGAACTAGTGTTCTGGTGTGCTAGTGCTCTCACTAGAAGAGGCTCGTTGAGAATAGTGCTACTAAGTTTTTTTTCATTGGTGTTGGTTTCTAATAGTTCTCTAATGGTTTTTAATATATTTTGGTTCCCTTTACTGGTATTTTTATGGAAAATTCATTTACCCTATACATTTTTACCATTTATCATTTCACTTAATACTCCATTATAAACCCCATATTATATTTCCATAAAGTGCTTTCAGTGCCTTTGATTTATGTTGGCATGACATTCAAATTCTCTTCCTCATTGTCCCATTCTCCCCACTCTATTCGTCTAACATTCCCATAATAATTTACCGCTTCTTGGTTCAATAAGGTAGTGTTTTATTAGGGTTGGGATGGTTTTGGGGACTTTTTTAGTTTTGAGGACCTATCTCAGCTAGTTTTTTCCCCTCCCATGGTTTTTGGTTGATTCATATAGACAAATGGTGGCGTTATTCTTTTGGTTCTTTCCCCTTCATCAACATTCTAATTTTTATCTTTTTTTGTGTTGATTCACTGATATTTTCTCATGGTGTTTATCAGCTCAACATTGATGGTCCCTAGATTTTTGGATTATGTTTTGAAAGTGAATTAGAAGTTTTATTGTTCTTGTTTGGTCTTCCCCATTATGGGTATGGTGTAATGTTATTGGATTTGATCAGATTTTGTTCGGTTCTTTATGTCGATGCTATGGTGGTGAATTTAAAAGGTGTTTCTTAGGTCCAATGATAGTTTTTCTGGTTTGTTCAATGGTATTTTATTCTGATAAGGCACTGTTGGTAGTGTCTATTCTGGAGGCATCCTCCATGGCCAATAGTGGTGGGAAATAAATCTGTTTAAATTACAAAATTTGTAATTTCAATCTATTTTGGATTGTTTTTTTTTCACATTATTTGTGTGTATGGGTTCCCAAATCACTACATAGACATGTTTTTTTTAATTATAAAAATATAATTTTGGACAGATGGATGGTAGTTAAAAATATGGGGGAATATATGTCCTTGTAAATAAAAGTTTTCCTTTAGAGATGAATATGCTTGTTATTGATATCTATGATAGGTTTTTGAGGATCCAAAAACCATAGTAATGAAGTAGTTTTTTAGATAAAAGGACATCAAAATGTTTTTTATCACCCAGAAGGATACACCACTGTGTATTGAACACATTCTTAGGGTGAAGGGGTATAACATGAAATTAATTGATCATGTATATAGGATAAAGGTAGAGAGTCTATTCTAACTTTTTATTAAAATAATGGGTATTATTAGCATATTATTAATTTTTATAGGGATATATAGTGGGACCTATAATATTTTTTCTTTTTTCATCTCATACTCTAAATTTTTAAAATGATGGGAAAGGGTATGTACCCAAGAGTTGGGACTTGTCTTTTTATTAGGATAACATTTATGGGTTATCAACCTAAAAATTCTTTATATTTCATTCATTTTCATTTTAAGGGTATTTTAATTTTTACCATTGAGTAAAATAATATAAATTCATATAGATTTAACAAAATATTAATGTGTCTTAAGGTCATAAAAATTTGACTAAAAGGGTAAGAAAATCTCTCTAGTAGGGGAAAGGAAAACCCTAACATGAATGGATATCCCAATGTTTGTATAGACTGCATCATGTAGAGGTTCCTGAAGTTTAACTTCATTGTTCATAGAAAAAGGATTATGAGAGTGTGAAAAGAAAATATGGGTTAACAGAAAGGAGTTCCATAAATAAATTTTAACAAGGAATGAAAATTATATAAATCACAGCTAGACGTATATGAGTCAGGATGTGATGATATGGGATAAGTATATAAAGGATGGCTATTTACCAATATCCAAATGATTGGTTCAATGAAAATGGTATAAAAAAATATTTGGTTATGGGACCCTCTTCTAAGGATGAAAACATACCTCTAGTCAATAGTGGTGAATATAGAGACACAAATATCATTATGAAAGAGAGGTATCCCTTGGAGAAAAATGTGGTCATTATTGATAACCATGATATATTTATGGTAATTCAAACACTAGAGGTATGTTGTGAGGTCTTTGGGAATGAGAAATTAAATAAGTGGCTGGGACACCCCAGTCCTGAACTAACAATGGTTAGGTTATTGTTGTATGTTGAAGTGTAGTATAAATGGATAATGATTTACGGGTGGATCTGAAATATATGATTCATACATTACAATGTATACTGATATATTATAAATCAATCCACACATTATCAAACATATGTTATCTCATTTTAGAGTGTAATATTTAAAGACCTAATTTTAATGAAAATACCTTACACTTAGAGGGGTAAAATAATGATTAAATCTATTTATGGGACTAGAATGAGATGATTGGTCTAATTAGTTCTTGTTTCAAAATGATATAAGAAGCCCAACATGAATGAGCAAGATCTTTAACACTAGGATTAAAGTAGATAAGATTTTTGGATGGGCCTAGCATAGAGAATTGAGGTGTCATAATTTATCTTATAATGAAAGAAATGATGCAACATATTGTTCTTGTGAAAGATATGTCATTTGAGATTAGATTATGATATAGAAAGACACTATATGAATGAAAGAGGTTGTACATAGGGAAATGGTTTGATAGTGGTGGAATTTTTGGTTGGGGCCAAGATAAGTGAATCAAGTATCACTTCTATAAATTGGGACATTAACAGTGTTATTAAAATTGATTTATCATCATTATAGAAGTTTTGATAATGTAATAGTTTTCAAAGGGTTATGTTTAATAGTTCTCCTAAAAATCATTGATAAATGCCCCGTTTAATAGTGCTAAAAATTCATTTATAAAGGACCCATCGATAATGGATATAATTTTTTTCACCCCCCCCCCCCACACACACACCTTTATCAGTGCTTCCCACCCCTACCCACTTTATCAATGCTTCCCCCGCCCCTTTTTTAAGTGCATTAGATAACCCACCTTCCCATGCGCACCCCTGTTTTTAGCAAGTTTCAAACCTGAAACTTCCAGCTCATACACCATCACCTTTTACACTCCCCTATATAGTTTTGTTTTAAATTTTATGATATATCTATATATTTATATATATTTCATTACATTGTTTGATCCATTTACTTATATATATATATATATGTTTATGTATATTTTTATATATATTTATATATATTTTTCTATATATATATATATATTAAAATTTATTCTAGTTTATAGTTATATAAGGTTTATATATTGATAAATATATTTTATACGTAAATATGTTTAATGATTTATTTATAAAATTAAATTTTTATTTTTGAATATATAAAAAATATGTATATATTTATATATATTTGATTATAAATAATAGTAAACTGTAAAAAAAAATTAAATCCATAATGTCAATATGAATGTAATCTATGTGAATAGATTCAGTCCTCAATGAAAGAAGTAAAAAAGAACCCCTTTAATGAGGCTTAAAATCCATCTATTGTTAAAAAATTGGGGTACCAAAACTAAAAGCTCATATTTGGATGACTTATAGTAAGTATTTAGCAGAGAAAATTGTGGAATATTTTTCATTATGTCATTAATGGTGTCAAACTCATTGCAGGCTTCAATTTATATGTGGTAGAGCCCAAACTGACACTCGGATCAAAATTTATGGTTGTTTGATGTTCATGTTATGTTTCCAACTTCATATATATTCCTTATATATTTTTTGATATTATTTATCTTTATATTGTTATTATATAACTATTACTCAATAATAATTAACAAATTATTAATTAATTTTTTTTAAATACTTTATAATCCATTTTCAAAAAAAATCATATATATTTTGTACATGCGTATTTAGCCTAATCTAAAACATATATAAAAATTTTATATTATATTTATATCAATATAAATATATTTACATATTAAAATATTATTTTTAGTGAAATATAATTATTTTTTAAATATACACTTTATTAGGGCTTGTAAAATAATGTTGATAGGGGGTCTTTATCTTCACTTCAAAAAAAGCGCTGAAAATTCCCCCCTTAGATATGTGTTTGTAGATGCACTGATAAAGGCTTCCCTTTATCAGTGTTTGTTTATCAATGCTTTTTTACTAGTCTTAATAGAGGTGGGGGCTTTATTAGTGATTTTATTATCACTGTTAAATACCTCCCTTTAACAGTGTTAAAAAGTGTTGTTGTTGACCCCTTTTGACATTGCTTTTTCAATTACTGGCAATGGGGGTTTTAATAGTGCTTTGAGCTAGTGCTCATAAAACCCTACCACTAGATAAACCGAATTTTTTAGTAGTGTATCTTTAAATATACTAAAAGATCATGAGTTAATTCATACCTTATTATTGGAAATATTCTATGTATAAATCTATCTCGTATATAGGAAAGGGGTTTTTTTATATATCTTGGTATGTGATTAGGACCAAGAGAAGTGTTTTGGATTATACCTTGGGTAGGAGATCAAGGTTTCGTTAGGAATATGGGCTTTTATTCTTTCATAGGTTCATGGATAGTCCATAAACTAGACATCATCAAATGGATCTATCTCAAATATAGGGATGTTTGGTTAATATTGGATGGACACCTTAAATTAATTTAATGGATTTAAATTTGGATTATATGTCATGCAGTTTAATGACATATGTCATGGACTCAAATTCCATACAGCTGGGAATTTTACAATGTGGAACTCTATGTAGGGTAATTTTTATAGATCTATATCCTAGATGAAATAGAATAACCTTATGATAGTGTCGATTAAGGAGAGAAAACACAAAGTGAATAAATGAGGACTGATTCACTAAGAAAAAGTAAGGGATTGATTTGGATTTTTGGATGGGCCTAATATGGGAGATCTAACAATCACTAAATATCCTATGATAATAGGAATGAAGTTGGATGTAGTTATTTAATGTAACCTATACGAATCTGACTCATTTGTGGGATAATAAGGGATAAATTTATCGGTTCCCTAGTGAGAAAAGAAAGAAAGAATACCTATATGAATTGGGAAAATCTTCATCACTTGATTAGAACATGGTATATAAATGAAAATTGTGGATTATCCTAGGATTATTGATCCAAGAATCACAACGTATAATTAATTAGAATGAATCAAGCCATATGTAGTTATGGTAAAACTATATTTTCCCAAAATAGGGAAAACTGTGGAAAGGCATAATGTTATTGGGGACACTATACCCTAAGAGGTGGTTTTATATTAGTGTAATTTCTGTATATGTTTAAGATAACAGGTTTGGGCATCACTATTTATCTTATGATTAAGGTAATAAAGTTACACATAGTACATAATAGGGTGAACTTGTATCATAGGTTTGGTGAACCATGACCTTAGGGTTGGATAGTTTATCCCTGACTATTAAATCCATAAAGAGATAAAAAGAACCCCCATGTAGATCAATCTATTACATGGTCTGTTTTTTATTTGATATCTCCAAAAACAAATCCCTCTTGGTAGATTATGGTCATGTGTGCTAAAACACTATGGATAGTTTAAAGTATTCTTGGATGGACTATATGACATTCGTTTTAATGTCATGTTATAAGGACTTAGATAATATACTGTTTATAGTTATATGATTAGGTTTTATGGTTTTCCATCTAAATATAAGGTTATGAAGAGAAATTTTTTGAATGAGAGAGACAATATACAAGCATGGAATAATTGAAAATGGGGGAATGTTTTTCTTATACTTGGTTTATAGAAAAAGGGGCACATCCAATGGATTATTATACAGATTTTCCTTTTGCATAAGGAAGCAAAGTCAAATGGAATGAACCACTCTTAGAATTTTCATATCCTTCATAATAGAAAATATGTCATGTATTTTAACATCATAAAACAAGGTAATATTTTAATATCTTTTATGTTTAATGGACTTATATATCATGTAGTTTAGGGTCATACATTGAGGTATTTTTTCCAACAAATTTAAATTCATGAAAATTGAACTTAGATGGATCCAATGTAAAGTTATGAATAGTAATTTTTTATATAAATTTCATTGGTAGGGGTGATGTGGTCTTCTTTTTGTTATTATTAGAGAGTAAGGTACATCAGAGTAGAACTTGTGTATTTTTTAAGTTTCATCCTAATAAACTCTAGTTTTGTGGGATTCTTCCTAGGTATCGTGGGAGTTCTCAGAGCTTAAAATAATTTTCATTAGATGAGTAAGAAGATGAAAACATTCTTACCTAATTCTAAAGTGACCCAACTCTAGTAAACTTTATGGTTTTTAAGTTTACATTACATTTTTTCATCATGTTTCTCCAACTTATCTAGAAAAATTTGAGACTGCTCATATTTAGATAGTTAGATGGAGAAGAAAATAGGAAGCGAAGGTAGTAAAACCTCAATATTCAAGATAGAATATTTTCTTTATATAATAAAATATGTGTTTTTCTATATGTAATCATGATATTTGGTTTGATAAGCTAATTGATAATATAGGAGATTGTTTTTCAAGAATTATTTCCGTTTTCTACCATCTTCTGAAGGATATTTGATATAGTTTTTTTAAAGGACTCTATTTATCCATTTACTTTCCCATAGTATAAATATTTTTGATTGGTATGAATATTGTATTCATGATACAGGCTTCTCAATTTTACTACATTGAAATTACATTAGTTTTCCATAAATATTATGTGAGGCAAACCAAATATTGTGATGATATTTGAATTTTTGAAATCGATGATAGAATTTGTTCTGACTATTTTGAGTGATATTTCACTATCCGAGTTATACATTAAATTAATGGATGTATTGATGTAATTTAACTATATGGTTTTTCTATTAGATTTTTCCATATGAAATCTATTCCCCATATGAAAAATGTCTTATAGTATTTGGAGGTGTCTAGTATATTTGGGGGTTGATTGATGAATTTGGATTGTATCTTAAAAACGTGTAATTTAATTAGGAATTACACATAATATGGAATCATTTATAGGAAAATTCATACAAGTCTCACAGTTTGATGGAAGATATTAGCTCCTAACTAATGGGCATTGCATGCACATGCATGGAATTCCTATAAAATATTGAGGGTATTTCCACCTCAATAAAAATTAGTTGAACTCCATCAAATCCTCTCTTGAAGTGGAACTTATAAGAATTTGGGTCATCATAGAGGATGAAGTAAGAAACCAACCACCAGATCTACATCATATTGGCTCAATCCAATAATAGAACCCTATTACGGTGGTAGTATATTATGTGGTATATCTATCCATTTGTGGTACTGGTCAATGAGCATAATGAGTTACCTTGGTCATGGTTTGTATTGACATTATGTATTTCTTCTCTATCAAGATGTGTGAACAAAGATATTATCTTTCAATGTGAAATGTGGATAGATGTATAAAACATGTTTAGATCATGTAAGGTTTTAGTTACATTTTATGATGAAAATTACTTATAATATTTTGAATGTTGTATGTCAAATTGTGTTGGAAATTAGAGGAATTGAACCATCATCCATTATACATAATAAAAAATGGAATCAAATATTCATTTTTTATGGAATATTCACTATGAAATTTTTTATTACTAACCCTGAGTTATCCTTGATATTCAATGTCGCCACTATATTTATTAGGGACATATCCAAACCTATAATGAGGATTGATATTCAACCTAATTTTCAGTGAATACCAATAGAAATAATGAGTACAACCAAACTAATTTGGATGGGGATATGAGTTAAATATATAAGATAACCTATTTCCCTTCACATTTTCCAACATCCTACCTATTGGGATTTTAGAGGGTCCATCAAATTATTGTTACCATGATTAGAGAGTTTCATGGATGGAAATTAATTATTTATCTAGGATTTATGTGTTAAGTAGTGACTTCTCTAGGATAGGGTGAAGTAAAAATAAATCCTATAATGTATAGTAAATATGGATTTTTATACATAGATATTATATCTTTTTAGATAAATATTCATTACATTACAAAAACACACTCCTGATAACCATAATAGTTTGGTGTCTTTGGACACTAGGTACATTATCTTCTAATTTGGTGAAAGATATTAAACGTATCCTTAAAGATCATATTCCTTAGTAATATTTAAAAAAATATAATTCTTAAAAACATTATTTATAACCTAGGGAAAGGAAACACATGAAAGGGTGATCTAGTATTCTTAGTAAGGGTAAAAAAGGGGGTTACATAAGTATAACATGAAGATAAGTGTATAAGAACATGAGCATAACATATCAAATCCATATTCATTTTATAAAAGATAATAATATTGATTAATGGAATAAAGACTATAAATTCCAAAGATATAAATTATAAGGATTTCAAGGAACATGAGACATGAGATCATAACATTGTAATAAGACATAGTATTTTGGATTACACATAAGAATATAAATTCATTTTCCTAGTAGTGCAGTCTCATTTCATATGTTTTTATATTGGAATGGGTTCACTCCCGTAACCATCATATTAGTAAAGGGTAACTCCCAAGACCGTCATAGTAGAAAAATTTCATTATTTCACCCCCCCCCCCCCCCCCATTCCCATCCTATCTATCTCATAATATATAAATCCTTAACCAATTCATTATTGGGAGATATAGGTCCCACCAATCACATAATTAATATCAAAAATATGTATTCCCCAAGATCATAAAAGATTAAAAATATCATAAACCAGGAAATGAAATGGGTTTTATAAACATTTTGTCATATCAAAACATATGTAGAAGAGACATGTTTCATATTTATTTCACCATCTCATCAAATCATAGCCTGTGGAAAAATAAATGGTTTTCATAAGAATTTTTTACTGATATAACCTTTGGAAGAAAAATGGGTTTTGTAAACAACTTCTTATTATAATACATTTATCGAAATAAAAATAATGGTACCCTTGGTTCATATTCCCAATAAATCATAAGTTACATCAAAGTATGTCATTTTAGATGGAAAATTATTTTTATAGACAAATAATTTGTAATTTTTCATTAGGAATATAAATTTTATTTGAAAATAACTTTTTAAAATATTATACACTTTGGAAATCATTTTATTTTCAAATAAACATTAAAACATGTAAAGGAACATTTTAAAATAAAAAGAAAATTGTGGAAAATATCCATTCCACATTAAAAAACATTGTTTTAAAAAATACAAAATCATTTTCAATTTGAAATAATTTATTTAAAAGGTAAATTTTTAGAAATATTAAGTAAAATACTTTCATTGAAAATAAATTTGAAAATTTTTAAGGGAGACTTGAAATATTTTTTTATTCATGATAGTAGGAAGAACTATTCTGATAGTGCATGTTTAAAACAATGATTCTCTTCACATTTTCGATAAAATAGAAATGAAAAAATGGTACTATTAATTGAATTAATGTGTAATAAGAAAAGGATAATAAAATTCATGAGAATTCATATGAGGTATACCATAATATATCAACATTACTGGCTTAATCAAAAATAATCTTGATAAACGATGAGATTGTATCATTAAACTCTTACCTCATTGGTAACTTTCAATCGTAATACCCCTGAAAGAATAACCTTAAATAAAAATTATAATGAAATGAAATAATAATATTCATTATATTACATGTTAAAGGCTAATTATATACACCTCATAAAACAATATAGGGGCATAACTTTACATAGGTATCCATGAAGGCAATTTTAGAAAACAATCCCTTACTGCTTTGGTAACTTTTGAACTATAATCCCCATGAAAGAGAGATCCTAAATTGGATACATAAATCCCAAAAAAATCCGGATATTCATAAAAAAATACATTGATGTGAAATATATAAACCACATAAAATAAATATTTTGTTAATATGCCATATGTCTCTTAAAAGTAAAAAGTGATATGGAAATCCCCTACCATAAGTTTTGACTTCCATCATACACATTCAAACCTCTTATATAATGAATATATTTTTAATATAGAAATATTATATAACCATAATTATAAATATAATACCATATATTATTTACTTATGTACTATTATTACCCATTTATTAACAATTCTTTTTTAAAATAACATTTTTGGGTAATAACTTATTTGTTTTTCATATATAATTAAATTTTTTATTTTTGATCACTATAATTTGATAATGGTTACATCCTATCCAAAATAATAATGATCAAATAATCATCATATTTATAAATAATTTATAATTTCAATACCAATCATGAATGATGGTTTTGATCAATGAATTATATTATAATAATGGAGATAGTAGGTCGTACATACTCATGGGTAACGTTTCCATTTTTTCAACAATCATTAAGAAAAAGAGATAAGTAATATATTATATTTTAAGGACGATAATAAAATCATAATTAAAATATTATTTATTTAAATATAATTATAAATAGAATACATTTTGTTTCATGATGAAAATAGATAGTCATATCACTTCGTGAAGGCAATAGTCCACAAATACACAAACATTGTTATCATCTTTCAGTGAGAAAAAAGTTAATAAATGAAATGATATATTATCTTTTCAGAATGATAAATATGTCATCAATATAATAATTATTTCATATATATCATATATATTTATTAAATATATCCTCATTATATTCAATGCATTGTGTTAGTGAAGAAGAATTGCAATGCTTGGTGAGGTTGTAGTACGTCGTACACACGAACGACATTATCATATCCCCTATAGAATAGAAAGTAAAAAAATGTATATATGATATAATTCATACATAGGTATAATAAGTTTATAAATATAATATATATACTTTATATAAATCATAATACCCATCCATGAGAGGTCTTTATGGGAAAATGAAGGACATCGGTTCATGATGTGGTAGTCCTCCATACACATGAACAACAATTTTGAAACCCATTTCGTAGAAGTATTATAGAAACTGTACTCTTTACTTCACAATTAAACATAATTTATTACATAAAATCTTCAATTGATAAAACATATAATATCAAGAGTTCTAGTGTCTTTAGGGCTTTGGAACATTACATACCAACTTAAAACACAAAACACATGTCTTTATTGAAGACTTCTTTTACATGACCATACACATTTTTTCATACTTAGCATTGCATGGGATAACATGAGGATATTAATAGGAAAGGGGTTATCTATAAATCTTGGTAAGGGAGTAAAAAATGCATAACATGAAGAAAATGGTACATGTTAAGCAATAAGAATATCAATGGAGCGTAACAGAAACACGGACATAAAGGCATGATATAGCATGATTATCATAACATGGAAATGGGGAAAACATTTAACATAATATTATCATGATCCAAGGCTCATTTCACATGGATAATGAGTAAACACTAATTTAACATGAATTTTCATGATTAAACCCTTATTTCACTTGACGTATCAGGATACTAGTCTTTACCCAATGCATTGGAGTGCTATTCGGGGGCACCCTTCCGAATCATTTAATTTCATGAATAAGTGTGGCACATGGATCATATAACACTGATTCATTAAACATAATAATATATTCCAAGATAAAGGAATTCAGTATTAATACATGAAACTATAAAATCAATAAGTAAATGTTCATAAAGGTGAATACCCTTGATAGAGAAATAGGCATGGTATTCACTACACAATGACTTTGGCTTGGAAAATTGCAGTGCAATTTCGGCAGCATAACAGCATGAAAAAAGATTTCATAAAATAGTTCATGATATATAATGGGGTGTCTAATAATATTTACAAGAAATGAAAATTAAGGTTTCATATATTTACATTTCCAAACATATGTAATTGAATTTAGATCCATAATACAAAATAATTGCTTGAATGTAAATGATGAGAGATAAATCTCTTACAGAATTTTGACATGATAACAGATGTACATGGGATACATTAATGTGATATAAAGGGGTATATAATCATTAAAAAACAAGTAGGAAAGTATGGAGATGTACAAAATCATACCCCAACATTTTTAATTGAAAATTAAATGGTATAACAACATAAAGAAATTTGGACAAAAATGAGAGAGGAAGAAATCTCTTACTTGGAAGTGTGATCCCAATGTCTTGGGAGAGGATTAAGATAGGATTATTTGGAGCTTGGGGCACCTTGGGAGGATTATAGAGAGAGTAGGGTGGATTTTGGTCATGATACAAAGGTTTTTAGTGAAGAGGATGTGGGATCTTGGGTGGGTTTATATAGGAAAAAAGAGGGAATTCATTATTGTTTAGGATTTGGACACTATACATTAAACTAATCAAAACCACAAACCGTATCACGGTTTTCACCCAAGTTTTTTTCCAAATGTGAGTGGAAAAAATTATCTTATAAGTTCAATAGACTAACTTCTTAAAATATTAGTCTTGCTTATGTGGAGGGGAGTCACACTCTTAAGGAAATATTTTAAAAGTTTAAATGTTTTATAAGTCTTGAAAGGTCCACTAAGGCACCATAAAATTAATCAAAAAAAAATATAAAATCACATTATTTTAAAGATAAAACAAATATTGTCCTAACATTCAACTTATAGAATTTTATTACATCCCTATTGGTTCATTATGATGTCATAAAACACATTATATATTTAAATGGTATTTAATTTTTACCAAAAAAATGCGACCCTCTCAGAAAATTAAGAAAAATTCACCGCAGGACAATTTTGATGTCCTGGTTCCAATAATAATATTCATTTTATATAAATAATTTTTTAAATATGTTCATTTTCAATTTTAAAATAAAAACCGACATTTATTGAAAATTCCTAAATTTTTTAAAAAATAGTTTTCAAACATTAATAAAAATTAAAATTATATTCATAAAAATTATATGATAATTCATATTTAATTAAAATTAATTTAGTAATAATATTTTATTAAATTATTATTTACTTCTAAAATACATTATTTCATTAAAATATTTTTTTTTGAATATTAACTAAAAATAAAATTTTCATTTTAAAAACCACTTACAAAGTTACAATATTAAAATGAATTTATAATATTTATTTGATAAAATAATGAACATAATCATATTATAGGGTATTTTGAAATAACCACTTATAACACTTGTATAATACATAATGGTAAGGTGTGAGATGGTGACAAACTCTTTGGGAGGCACAGATATATTCACTTCGGTGGTAATCTCTATTAACTTCTACTTCTTTGGTAAGAGGATTTGCTCAAGCATAGTATGTTGAAGCTTGGATTGATCATGGTCAATATCGAAGCCCTATGATTCCACCTCATTTCCAATCTTCGACAAATGGGCTTCGTACAAAGAAATTCTACTAGATGAGTCCATCACTTCCTTTGTCTGAGTAAATTGAATTTTTTAGCCCTATATTTATATTAATCTTATGATCACTACTCAATGGCTATAATTGAAACAGTAACAATTATTAATGGTATTTTAAAATCCAAAAACATAAAACCAAGGAAGTGAATATTTAATATAACCATTTTAAATAATAATACATTTAATTACACCAAGAAGAATTTTCATTAATAAAAGTTTGGGTCGCTACAAGTATAAATGGTAATAGGTCATGAGCATAACATAACAAATATAATTATTTTGAAGACACTGAGTTAATTATATTATCATGGTTTAACAATAATTTATGGATGTGTGGTATGATATAAAACAAAGTGCTCATTGAATAACATTGCCCCTTTAGTTAATGTAATGACCTAGGTAATTATAAAATATAAATTTTTTATTTCTATTAATATTTATGAATAAAATATTAATTTTATGTTAAAGGGTACTCTTTTTCTTATAGCATACTCGACTCACAACAACACATTTCTCCAAAATCTTAGGTTTCACACAACATTGAGTTATACTGAAAAATAATACAATAATATTATTATTATTTTAAATTGTAGATAACGCCTTGTCGTTGTATTGGAGGGAATGAATATAAAAAACTTAAATATGATTTTAAATGTTTTCTAAATGTTTTTAAATTTATCCAATAAATTTTAGAGGGTTCAAATTAGAATTTATCCAATTTTAATCATAAAAAGATCTAATATGTTCACATGTTCATTTTACCACCATTTGAAGGCAAACCATTTTTAAATATAGTTTTTTCACAATTATATGTTCTATTTGACAAAATAAATTCATTAATTTGAAGAAAAATGTCAAAATTTAATTTGGTTGAATTTTTTTTATTTTTTTAATCAAATTAATATCTTAATGAAAAGTGAAAATACTGTATTTTATGTCAAAATTTCTTTTTCATCTAATTTATTTATATAAATAAATTGTTCTTTAAATTGTTTTTAAAGTGTAATTTGATTGTGTTTTTAAAATTTAATCCAATTTTGGTCATTTTAAGTAATTTACTATTGAAATTAAACATAAAAACATGTCAATCTTTTGATAGATATTATTTCTTAAAAACCTACTTTCTCGTTTTGACAATGGGAAAATATTTTAAATTAATTTATTCCAATTCTATGCTTTGAATATGGAAAAATAGATTCCATATTTGGAATCATAATTTCCAAATTTTTGTTAAAAGGTACCTTTTATTTTTGAACATTATGAATAGTAACTTCTATAATTATTAAATTCAACGTGGTTAAAGGGTAAATCTGGTAAATAAGGGTAAAACATAATATTATAATAATATTAATATACCCTAACACATGTCCTAATTGTATTTTATGAGATATTTCTGATCATGATCATCCTTGGGTTGATTTTGGGACCCCACTGAGCCACTTGGGTGTGATAATGATATGTTATAATAATTAATTCCAATCAATGAGAAATATAATATAAACAAGTATCCTTTTACTAAAAAATATTATATTGGGTTATATAATTGATAACTTTGACTATAAATATAAATTATAAATCTAAAAAAATTCCTATATTGTGGGTTAAATTTATAATATTTAGTCGTTAAACAAACAAATTTAATTATGACATAATGATGATGGAGTGATTGCTTCATTAATAAAGGATTCAAATAAATGAGATTATAAATATTAAAATAAATATTATTTGACATAATTAATTTCATCCACAAATTATCTAGGTAAATATGACATGTTTTTATTGATTCAAGTTTTATGAAGGAATCATGTTGTAGAGAATTTGTAAAAAAGTCAATTATGAATAGTGTCCAAAATTTACATAATTCATGAGTTAAAATATAAAATAGTTTTTTAAATGATATTAAATTCCTAAAAATATGGGATTCAGAAAAATGGTTAATATAATTCCAAATATATCATAAATTACTTTTTGTGGGTCTTTTGACATGATATGGTAATTACATTAACCCACAATGTGTAAATAACTTAATATCATGGTAAGATAAAAAAGGGTAAAATATGGGTTAAACCCAAACAATAGGGATAAAAAAAATATTCAAAACTTGTCTAAAAATTATTTGATGATGGTTATTTCAACCATAATCAACATATATTCTAATTAAATTAGTTTTGGACAAATCTTAATAGAAATTTAATTTATAATAAATTTATATTTCATGACTTTCCAAATGTGCCCCTCTACCCTCTTATAAAAGGCCACCACCTCTACCCACTTACTCAAACCTCTCAATCCCCTTATATCATCCATATTATGCTCACATAAGCTCCAAACATACCTAACTTACTCCTATAAGCCTTACCTTGGGTATAAGGAAATTCAAAAAATCTTTTTAGCTCACATCAAAAGAAGTTACCCGATTTAGAGGTAACGTATTCTCTCAAGTTCCTTTCCCTTTTTCCATCTCCACTAACAATTATCCTCTTATTAATTGATTAAATAACAACTCCAGTATAATAAATATACTAGGATATTGTTATGATAATTATTTTTAACTACATTCACACACACCTTCATCTAATGGACACAAACTTAATGTTTCGGTGTACGGAGAACTACTGCCTCACGAAACGATGATTGTTCAATTTTCCCCTACCACCTCTCACAGTGGCCATTATGATGGCTCTATAATTATTTATTATATATATTATATTTTTATCTTCCCTATTATTCCATAATTTTTATTTACAACATGCTTTTATTCTTTCAATGATGTGTAAATATTATAATTTCATTTGAGAAAGTGTGAACTACTGCCCCCTCAAAGTGATATGACTCGTTCATGTTATACATGGAACATATAAATGTTGTTTTTATTAAAAATATGAGACATACATCACATAAATATAATAATGGTATTATAATATACATTTATATCATTTGAATATAATATTTTTAATGTAACAAAGTAATGAAAGTAGTGTTCATGCGTACGTACGGAATACCATCTCCATGAACGGTGAATATCATTTTTATCTCTAAATGTTATAGACTATTATAAATAAATATATAATAGATATATATGATATTTAAATAATTAATATAATTTTTTATATGATGTACTTTTGACTACATGGACAATTTAAATCAAAACAAATTCATTTTCCACTCAAGTACTAAATAACAACAAAATGACCAATATAACGTAAATTATTACGTATTTTTTTATTACATGGTAGTAAGTGATATAAGAAAGAATAATAAACATGAAAAAGGTTCTTAATAAATTATAAATTACCCTAGGTTTATTATTTAAGAATATAAACAATGAACGAGACAAGTCGGACTCAAGGTAAGGGAATTTCAAAACTCAATTTCCACTCATTGGGTTTTATGTAGACTTCATTAATTATATTATGACAAGAATAAATGTGGAATAAATGTTTATTTATTTATTTTTTAATTTCCACTTCCATTTTTTTGGATATACTATTTCAACACATAATCACCCTAATGATAAATTCTTATGTTATTTATATGAACTTTCTATGGGAACTTTTTACCCAATTTCTATTCTTTGGGGAAATCTTATACTTCTCGATTATGTCATGCTATGATTATGTGAGAGATAAATTTTTATATCATATATTTTATTTATAATTTCTTTATGTTTATATATTGGGAATACACATTATCTTTTTAATTTATTAATAAAAAGATCTTTGTACAGGAAATCACAACTCAATCTCATTTCATTGAGTCAAATATCTCTATAATTGGTTTTTTTACAAGAATATATTCGAATAAATTCTGATTATTTTACACTTAATATCTAATTATATTGGTTTTATTTATTTGTTTGACACATAACTATTTCATTGATGTATCCTTAATCTAATGATATGATCTTTGTAAGGGATTTCGTCTCAATCTCCTTTCATTGAGGCATATCTTGATGTCATGAACATTTATTATACTATAATGTGTATATAAAACCTTTTTGACTTTTTATATCCTGAACTAGTATATTCTATTGATATTTAATTTTTGTTTAATATTATTCCTTAGTAATTTTTATTCAATTGTTTCTCATGTGGTAAGGAACTCTTTAATTAAAACATTGTTTTTAATGTTTTCATGATTTATTCTCCTAAAACCATCTAATTCATGTCCATATTTTCAAAATGGTTTTTATTAATTTATATATATGGACATTAATGTTTTAAATGTTAATTTATTTAAACTGATTCAAAGTGTTATGGGTCACTTTGATTAAAAATTCTCTTTACTAAATGTTTTAAATGGTTTTGGAAATGGGTTGAATATTTCTATATCTAAAAATAGTCTCTTGTGATAGAAATATGGAAATATTATTTTTCCTTTATTATTTTTTTTGGTACATTTACATTTTATGGGTGGTTATGAGATAAAAAAAATATGGGTGGTAATGTGATATAACAAAGATAGGTGGTTCTGTGATAATCCAAGGACTAGTGGCTACGTTATAACCTCTAATGCATTGGGTATAGAAGTCGATTGTATGGTTATTCCATTCAGTGATATGTGTGTAAGTCGACTATATGGTTATTCTATTTAAGTATTATTATGTCCTAAGTTACTTTTATATGTTTTATGTTTCTTTCTATGGGATTTATGGTAATATTTTGGTTACAAAAAGGGTAAGAAATGAACTTATATTCAGTGAAGTGTTTTTGCTACCATATAAAGGTGAAAATTATTACTTTACGACAAAGTTTTCATGGTTTACATGTTTTTTAAATACTAATAGTTTTAATTAAATATTTATCCCTTAATTATATTTTTACTCAGATCCCATGTTTTGAAATGATTTTTACATGACATAAAGAAGAATAGATTCAAGTATGGGATCAAGAAAAATTTATGTTTTTAAAGCATGAAATAAAGTCGCATTTCTTTTTAAAGAGTTCTTGTTTTATAAAAAAAATGGATAGTGTATAGAAGTGCATACTTGTAATATTCAAGTTGTAATGTATTATTTATTCCCAAATTCTCTAAATATCTATACTTAAAAAGATAATAGATGTGAATTAAATTCAAATTATTGACTTAACTCAACATTATGTAATGTTTAAGGTTGGGAACTTATAGTTAACCTCCTTATGTTTTCTCCAAAAGTGTTCCTTGGTTAAACATCAAATAGAAATAAAGACTCTATAATGATAGGATTGAATTTGTTAAGTTATGTTGGTATGTATTCTCTGAACCAAATGGTTTCAAGGTGTGAATATTAGTGGATAAGAGCCGGTATTTTATAAGTGAGGTGAGTAGCACACTTGTAATTTTTTGAATGATAGAATTCCACCCATGGATTTTTCATGTGACAAGGAACCAATAATGTTTCATTATCGATATTATAAGATATAAGGACAAAATATATCTATCCAATGGGTATTTTACAAGTTTTTTATTATGTTTAACCCTTAACTTTTTAGTTTAACCCGTCGGTAGACCTATTTTTACCATAACCTTGGTAAATAATTTTTATTATTTTAAATATTAATTTATATAAAAAAATTATTTAAAATTATTACATAATATAATTTACGATGATTCAAAATATAAAATCCATTTTTTCAAGTTCAATTCACATAATTGGAATATTTTAATTTAAAATTAATCCCTTGGGCATAATGAGAAAGCAAGTTTATAATGTAAAAATGTCGAAAAAGATTACAAAGTTTTTATATAAAAAATAAATATGATATTTTTTAAATTGACCTAAATTGGATTAATTGATATATCATTAAACAAATTTTTCTTTAAAAAAATTAAAATATATTTTATCTTTATAAAAAAATTAAATCAAAATCCACCTTTCAATTAAAATTCAGTATTTTGCATTATTCATCAAAGAATAAAACTTTTATGAAAATTACCAAAAATTTAAAATAATATAAT
Source organism: Viscum album (assembly GCA_963277665.1). NCBI lineage: Eukaryota > Viridiplantae > Streptophyta > Magnoliopsida > Santalales > Viscaceae > Viscum > Viscum album. The sequence continues at coordinate 1,045,453,385 of OY728141.1, read as the reverse complement.
TTTGAAATTACCATTTAAAGAAAAAATATTATTTCATCAAATTAATTTAATAAAGGAAAGATATATTAAATTTGTTAATGTTAATAAAAAAAATTGAGAGAATATTATTTTTGAAACATATAAATATTTTACTAAAAATTAAGTACTTTCTTATCAATATGTGTCCTTTATATAAATCAATTATGATTAATATTTAAAAATTAGATATTATTATTCATGTCACTATGTTTAACGGCTATGTTATAAGTTTATAATTTAAATTAATATATTTATACTATATAATGATTTTTTTGAAACTCAATGTCATGTGTAACATAAGATAAATTAGTGTTGCATATAGTAAAAGCTTATATTGGTATTAATTCTAGTGAAAATGTCAAATAAATTTATGTTGTTGGGAAAAAAATCATAAAAACATAGTGTGTTACATATTACCCCCATAAAATTAATTTCTCCCCCATAATTTATCACATTGGTACCAAAAAATGAGGATACTTATACCTCATTACATCCTCAGGTTCCCACATGGCTTCCTCAAGCTTGTGGGTTTTTCACAAAACATTGAAAGATTTTTTTGTCTTGTTTCATAACACTTTATCTATTCAATCAAAAATATCTATTAGATTATCCTTGTAAAAAAGATCATGCACTAGGCGCATGACCTATGAGTTCAGTACATGGGATGGATTAATTATCTACTTTATCAAGGGAGACACATGGAACCCATCGGGAACCTGATAGAGGTTTGGTGGAAGCATCCAAATATTATCTATAGTTCCAATAAAATAAATAATTTTAAATATGTTGATTTACCTTGGGTACATTTTTCCCTTCTTTCTTCCAGAGATAAACTTATAGGATTTATTTCTCACCAACTTTAAATTCTAGATCATGTCAATGATTATCAACATAACATTTTTGTCAATTTTTTTATTTCCTTACTTATTTCAAAATGGATCTAACCTTACATTCCATCTCCTTGGATTTTTCATCTCTGTATCATTCTTTCTACAACACTAGTATACTACATTAGAGTTCTACCATAATTTCTATAAAGTTATTCATATTTATCCATATGAATGCTCGAGTGATAGTTACTATTTTAACATAACTAAACAAGAATAAGGTGTTGTTCCCAACAGCCTTTGAAATCCATTGAACAAGATCTTAGAATATCCTATAGAGTTTGAGTTTTTCTCTCATACTGAACAATTGTTGAATGATGCTACATAGTTCTGAAACTCAACACTATCTCAACAACATGTTGAATAATTTCCCAAAATATCAAGGTAAACATTAGATCTCAAAATATTACAGTTGAATTTGGTACCTTATGTAACCTTACCACTTGCATAATGTATATTCTGGAAAGAGGATCCAGAGAGATATTTTCACTAATATCAACAAAGTGTATTGACTTCCTATGGTGATAAACCACAACCCGTAATTATTCCAACATATTAGATTAGATCTTCCTTAATGATTACTAGTACCTTTAATCATATGTCCCAAAACTTTAAATGTATTCCGCCTTAAATAATTTTATCACTAAATAATATACAAAACCAAAGGGTTTTATTTAGATTAATGTCATATAAAATATCTTTAATCATGATAAACGCCCATCACACGAAACCACATAGGGGTCTCAATGATTTTGAACTTTTGTTCAAACTTAAACTCAATAACTTGTGATAGTATCCATAACTCTTAAATTAATTTTACACGGAGATGTATATAATCCCAAAAGACAATTCAACCTTCTTCCCTTGTATATACTCTTATATTATTAAAAAAAATCATTGGAAGATTTGGTTCATCCTTGTACCAGAATAATATCAATTGTGATTTCATTATTCCAAAATCTATGTATAGAGAGATAATCACCTAAAATTTCAAAAATGGGTGAACAATAAGATCTTAATAGTTCCCATTCATAAAAAATAAAATATGAAGTTAGCAGAAAAGGATTAAAGGATAAGTTTAATCTAATTATAAAGATTCAAATTATCTATTGTGATATCAAAATTTATCCTCTCTCCCTTTGAAATGAGAGGTTGTTTTGGTTTATCATTCACATTAGCCCTTGGATTGGAGCATTGATTCACATTATACCCAAATTCTATTCACTTTAAATACTAGAGTGTAGGTGTTGTATTAGTTGCTATCCTCTTATACACTATTAAATTAACATTACCATTAATCAAATTTTAAAAATATCATGATTTATGACATACCTTCCCACATTTAATGCACCTCCATGTTCTATTCAAGAAATTCCCTTAATGCTTCATCCCATATTTCTAAAATGCATATTGCTGAGATTTCCTTCCACTATTTGAGTATTCATGAGACTAAATATTCTATTTATTATCAAATCCATAGGAATTTTTGGAATATCCAATTTATATTTATAACTTTAGTGCACACGAAAAAACTTCTTCAAAGAAACTGATGTTTCTTATATCCAAGTCCTTTGGAAGAAATGGTTTTAACCCACTAAATAATAGATCAATTTTATTTTCTAGGATAATGATAATACCCAAATCTTACCCTGAAAGTCCTGTAAAATTATCTTCGTAGGTACAAATAAATTCATCGTCCTTTTTCTTATGTTAAAGGAATTCCTTCTCAATCATTCTTCGTAGAATATAAGGGAAGTACTTACTGAGTAATATCCCACTAAACTCCTCCCATTACATAGATTCAATTTCTTCCTATTACATTGTATTCTTGATAACAGTCCACCAGTGATCTGCTTCACCTTCCAAATGATAAATAGACAAAATGGATTTTTCATAATCCAAACACTGATGAATGGAAAATATATTTTCAGTGGTATTAATCCATTACTCAACAACTAATGGATAATTGGAACCACATAAATAAGGTGAATTTTTCCTCATAAAGGATCTAATAGAAAATTTGTTCCCCTGTTCTCATTTGGAAGTTAAACACAATTCATATACTAAGAATGTTTTAGCATATCCAAAAGATTGTTCATTCCATATCACATAATGTTTGGTTTATTATAAGGTCAATCATTGATTTTTCCATTGAATTTAAAATTTAAAAGGTTCATTTGGGTTCCATCCATTGAGTAAAACCACATATTATAATGTGAAAAATAATAATATTTTTTTAAACCCACTTAATCATGAAAAATGGCTTATAGGACGTCTAAATCATGAAATTTTCTTTTCATCTATGAAACTATAGGTTTATCATAGGTCATTCATAGTCACCATCTATTGAAATAATTCATGATTGGTTGTATATTGTATTTGAATTTATAAAGATAATCCCCCTAAGAGTTTCAAACCATGTGTTCATCAATGATCTTTTTCATACACCAATTGATGATTGGTTCTAACTCAATGCTCCCTTCTCGGTGTTATTACTCGTAAATACCTTTATACTAAATCCACATCCACATTTAGTATCCGTATAAGGATTTAATTTAATGAGAACCACTCAATCTATCCTTTAACAAAAATATAGGGAATTTTCCTATACATTGAATCATCTTTAGTCTTATTCTTAGACATATCCCTAGACATATCATTAGATATGTCCCTAGGAATTTTAAAAAAATTCTCATCCTAGTTTCAAATGGTTCACTAATAATTTCTTCTGATACCAACTATAATGACCTAGGATTATCATACATAGATATTACATCACTCTATATTAACATTAATTGTATTACACAAACACATGCCTGAGTATCATAATAGTTTAGTGTCTTTAGAGACTATGTCCAAATATTCTAATTTGGTGAAAGATCTTCAACATATCCCATATATATCATCTACTTTAGTGCACTTCAAAAATTTACCCTACTAAAAACCTTTATTCATAAGATGGGGAATGGAAACCTAAGAAAGGATGATCTCAGATGATCCGTAAGGGTAAATAAGGGAGTTATGTAACCATAACATTAACATAAGTGTATGATAACAAGAGCATAGCATATGAAGACCGTACCCTGAATATCAAATATCAAAATCTTGATTCATGTCACAATGAATGGCAGTTCATAAGACATGAATTATAAGGAAATCAAAGAACATTAGCTATAAGATTATAACATTGGAATGAGACATTATATTATGGAATACACATAATCATAGAAAATATTTATCCTAGTCGTCAAGGATTATTTCCAAGAATATCATAGTTGAATGGGTTACCTCTCCAAACCATCATAGTAGTCAAAGTTAAATCCCATGACTATCATATTAGGAAATGTACCTTACTTAATAGGTTTCAATCCCCATTCTAGTTATTTATATATCATGAGATATGAATCTTTACCCAATGCATTAGTGGGAGACATTGGTCCCACACATCACATAATTAAAATCATACATATATGTGCCAGAATTTCATAAAACATTCATTATATCATAACCCTTGAAATTAAATGGATATCATAAAAATTTCATCATATCAAAAATTTTAGTACATATATAGGTTTTATAATCATTTCATCATCTCATACAAGCATTACTTATGGAAAAATAAATGGGTTTCATAAGAATTTTTTCTTGGTATAACTAATGGAAGATAAACAGGTTTCATAAAAATCTTGTCATCATAAAAAATTCAAAGAAATAATAATAATGTTATCCTTGGTTCGTAGCCCCTAGGAATCATAAGTTACATAAAATTATGTCATTTTATATGGAAAATTATTTTTATAGATAAATCAATTGGAATGTTTCTTGGGGAAGATAAATTTTTATTAAAAATATCTTTTTAAAACATAAATCATTTTGTAAATAATTCTATTCAAATTAAACATGAGAACTTATAAATGAATATTTAAATGTAATTTAAAATAATTTATTAAAAAATATCCTTTCCTATTTGAAAAAAAAAATTTAAAATATTCTCAAAATCATTGTCACTGTGAAATAATTTATTTAAAATAAAAAATATTAAAAAATATTAATGAAAATATTTTCATCAAAATGAAAATTGAAAAAATATAATATAATCTTGAAATCATTTAGTGGTAATGGCAATGGGAAATAATGTTCTTATCATGCATGTTAAAAATAAATATTCATTTCTCATTTTTAGTAAAATAAAAATGTTCATTTTTTTGAAAAGAGAGTAAATATTCCTTTTAAAAAAATTTACAAAATAAAAATGGGTACCAATATATTTAATAAATCATTTTTTAATGCTTAAATTTTTTAAAACCTTTTTCAAAATGGTGATATTGGAATAAAAAGGGATTTTGACGAAGGAGATAAATAAGGAACATTTTTTTAAATACCAAAGAGTTGGGAAATGGTATTATTACCTAAAAAACATGAATAAACATAGAATAAGATAACTTATGAGTATTATTGAGTTTTATATCCTAATATTTCATCATGTAAGACTTAATCATAAATAATCCTGATAAACGGTGTAATTGTAACATAAAACTCTTACCACATCGGTAACTTTGGATCATGATCCCCATGAAATAATAACCATAAATTAAACATATAATATTATAAAAATAATTATATTAATTAAATTCTATTTAAATGTGGAATTATATAAAACTTACAAAATTATAATGGTGCATAACATAACTTAGGTCTCCAAGTATGAAATATGATACAAAAACCTCTTACCACTTTGGAAACTTATAAAATTTAAACCCCATGAAAGATAGATCCTAAAATTATATGTAAATCCAAATAAATTTAATGATGATAATCAAATAATACATTAAAGTTCATTATACTCGCCACATAAAAATAGATGGTTAAAATGGAATGCATCTCTTTAAATTAAAATGTGAGTTAAAAATCCATTACCTTAAGTCTCGACTTATTTCATCAAATTTTGAACCTCAAATATAATAAATAAAATTTTATTATAAATATATTATAGAACCATACTTATAGAACCATACAAAATATTATTTAATTAATTGATATTATTACCATTTTATTAACAATTCATTGTTAAAATAACGTTTCAGGTAATAACTAATTTTTATTTTATAAATGTTTTAATTTTTTATTTTTGGTCCTATTAATATGATCATGGTTCCATTTTATAAAAAATAATAATAATTAATTAATTATAATATTAATACATCAATTATAATTTTAATACTAATAATGAAGGATGTTTTGGAGAAATGAAGTACGTAAAAATCATGGAGAATGTAGGTTGTACACACACAAGAGTTACCTTTCCATTTTTGAAATATAATTACGGAAATGAGTTACAAGATATATTATATTTAAATAATGATTATAATATCATAAATACTATATTAATTATTCAAATATACTTATATAAGTCATCCATTTGGTGTGGTTATGAAAATAGAGTCACAATGCTTTGTGAAGGTGATAGTCCACACATACACAAACGATGTTATCATCTTTGAGTGAGTGAAAAGGTAATAAATAAAATGATATATTGTCATTTTAAAATTATAAATATGTCAGGAAAATCAAAATTATTTCATTTATATTATATATATTTATTAACATTATCTTTATTATATTCCATGTAAAGTGTTTTTGAAAATTAATTACATCGCTTTGTGAGGCGGTAGTCTGTGATACTCACGAAAGATGTTATCATATCCACTATATAATGTATAACAACCTAGTATTAATGTAAATAGAGATTATATGAATTTTTCAGAATAAATAAAACATTTTACACATTCTAAAAGACTACATTAGTTTATTTTATTTGTAAACATGGAAACATAAACACTGGTACATAAGCGAGCTACATTATCTCCCACTAGTTTCTTCATGACAGGCACCCTTGAAAGAACATCTTACATAATACATATATTCATAAACAAGGGATGGAAAAATAAAAATGGTTTATATCATATGATCCTTAAGGTTAAAAAAAGAATATATGTAATCATAAACAAGAGCATAGGGGTATTATGACGTGATCATAACATTAGAAGAGTGTACCCTGCATATCAAAGATCACAAACCTGAATAATGTCATAAATCATAGAAGTTCATAAGACCTGAATCATATGGAAATAAATAAAATAGGAAATTAAATCTTAACTTAGGAATATGAAATTAAATTGTTTCATACATAAACATGTAATATCATTTTCTATAAGTCAAGACACATTTCTAAAACTTATCGAGGTGCTTCATGGGAACTGCACCTACAAGGCGGGACACACCACCATCCCAATCTAAGTCATTTCCTTCCTAGGGATTGGGTTTCTCAATATTCTCATTTTGTATTGGTTTTCACCATATTCACATATTGTATTGTGTTACCCATATTCCATATTCATGGTGACTACACTTGTTGGGTGGGACACACCACCAACCCCAATCATAGTCCATTCCTTGTAAGGGATTAGGTTTCCCCATCTCCCTATAGTACATAAATAATTTCAAATTAATTAAAATCATTGTCATATGAGATATAAATCTTTACCCAATGTATATATGGTATATATGTGTCCCACCTATCACATAATAAAATCTTACATACATATTCCATAAGATAATAAAACTTGCATCGTATCACAAACTATAAAAAATATGTTTTTAATAAACATTATATAATAACCCATAAAATAAAATGGGTATCATAAACATTTAATCATATCATAACATATGGAATATATATAGGTTTCATAACCACTCCATCCTAGAGTAACATATTTATGGAATCATGTTTCATAATTATTTATCATGATAAAACCTGATGAAGTGAAATGAGTTTCATAACCATATAACTCATGGAAGAGGAATGAGTATCACAAACATATAACCAATGAAATAGAATTGGTTTTCCATAAACATCATTCCATAAAAACATAAACCATTCACAGAAAGAATATGAATGGATCCTTTGTATCATTTTCTAGAAATTCATGATTAACGTTAATGGATGTTATTGAAGATGGGAAATAATTTTGAAATATCTTTTAAAATCATTTCTTGAGGAAAATATCATTTATTAATTGAAACAAAATTATAACATAAAAAATTTTGAAAATCATTTTCCTTGAACATAATATGAAAACATATAATGATAGCTTGAAATCATTTTGAAAATCCATTTTCCTTTAAAATTTATTAAATAAGTTTCAAAACATTTTAAAAACATTTTTCTTTCAAAACACGTCGAAAATTTATAAATAAATATTGAAAATGTTTTAAAAATAATTTCATATAAAATAAAATTAAAACTAATAAGTAAATATTTAAATTTTTTTGAAAATCATTTCATTGAAAATACTTTGAAAACTTAAAAAATACTCTTTGAAATTCATTTAAAACAATAAACAAATTGAAAAACTTTTTCATTGAAAAGGACTATAAAAACAATTCCATAACATTAGGAAAAAAATTATTTTAAAAAATAACTTTTTAATCTCATAAAGGATGTTTTATGGGAATAACTGTCATGACGTCAGGTAAATCCATAAATGTTGAATATTCCTTTTTCACTATATAATGTTTAGAAAAGTGCATCGATCATAAAATGAATAGATGGTTATTTTTTAATAACCCATTTGTTTAAAAAGGTAAAACATGGGTAAAAGTGTATTTTAATGGTCATATTATAATATTATAATATTTTAGGAATACTTTTTATAAAACATGGTTTTTAAAGAACAAAAATTTTCTGACCGAAAGGAAATAAATTTTCATATTTTTATAAAATAATTATTAATTATCTTAACTACCAAATAATGGGAAAATATTAACATTACATGGATATAACATGAATATACATAGTTTAATATAATTCATGATATTTCTTGAGATATGGATCATAATATTTAATCAATGTAATCATAATCATAAACAATCTTGGTAGGAAAAGGGATTAAAGTAATAAACTATAACTTATTTAGGTAATTTTCAGTAATATTGGAAAGAATAACATTATATGAAGCATAAAATATCATGTAAATAATTATTTCAATAATATAACATGTCAAAATGATGTTTATATACACCTCATATAAAAATATAGGTGCATAACATGGCATGTGTTTCAAAGAAAGAAAATTGAGACAATGTTATTTTACCAATTTGGTAAATTTTGAAACAAAAACCCATGAAATAAATGTCGTAAAATAGACATGAAAATAACAATATATATAAGTATAGTAATAATATAATACATTAATAGGTAATATAGATACTAAATATAACAAATACGAGGTGAATGTGGCATGTGCCTCATGAAAAATAGAAGTGAGATGAGAAAACCCTTACTACACAAGTAACTTTAAAATTGTGAACCTCGTGAAATAATAACATAAATTTAAATATTTTAATGTCATTAAATAAATTAAATTAATGATATAACATTTAATATAGATGTATATACATCACAAAAAAATAATCGAGTGGTGAATATAGCATGTATCTCACGAAAATAAAATGTGAGATAAAATTCTCTTACCTTATGCCTTGAATCTCTTCATACACATAAGAACCTCTTGTATAATAAATAAAAGTTTGTTATAAATATTTTAATATAACTATATTATTATAACTAATACCATATATGATTTTATTTTTACTTTATATTACCCTCTTGTTAACAATTCCATGTTTCGGTTACGCTCTGGGTAATATTTACTTTGTTTTTTGAGCGTGTCTTAATTTGTTATATCATTGATCCTTAAAACTATATCACTATTTATAGAATGTAATACATGATATAAATATAATTAATATTAATTATATTTGTATAATAATAATCTAGAGTATATAGATGTGTGAAATGGAATACAATTTTCATGGAGACGGTTGGTTGTACGTGTGCATGAACGATGCTTCTGTTTTATTGATGTATTGAAAGAATAAAAGTAAATTACATATATTTATATGTATATATGAAAATATTATAATTAAATTAGATTTATTATTTCATATATATCACATAATTTCATTAAAATAATATTTAATATATTTCATGTAAGGGGTGAATGAATCGCATCTCCTGCAGAAGGTGGTAGTCCACACTTCCCCAAACGAAATTATCACACTTACAAAAAATAAGAATTTTAAAGGTATGTGTTATTAAAGAATTAAATAATAATAAATACAAAATAAATATAATATATATTATATAAAAAATTTTATATTGTAACTTCCTACCATGAAAGGTGGTAAAGGAAAAATTAGCAGTCATCATTTTGTGAGGCGGTAGTTCGTCGTACACATAAACAGTGGGTTCATTACCCATTATTTGGAAGTGTGTGTAAGTGTAGGTAAAACCCTTATCATAACAATGTCTCAGGAAATTTTTTATAATTTTTTTATAATAATGGAATAGGGACCGTAGAGGGTGTGGGTAATGAAAATAAAATAAAGGACCTTGAGGAAGGATGTTACCTCTTTTCTAGTAACTCTATTTGGTTTTCACCAAAAGGATTCCTTGGTTTGTTTTCTTCCAAAAGGGAGGATTCAAGGGGAAAGGGAGTGATTTTGGGAAGTTTTTTTGGTATATATTATTTTACCTAATGTGGTTTGAGATGTGTAATGAACAGATAGAGTTGGTGGCCTTTTATAAGGGAGAGAAAGGACACACATTGAATTTTTGAAAACAAGTTAAGTGTACCCATGATTTTACCTATAAAAATCCAGAAAAAACCCATAAAAACAAAATAACGGAAATTTGATGTCTGAAATATGGCTTTAAAATGGGTTTTGGAAAAGTGTCTAGGTCATTTGGCCCTTAATTTTAAGGTTTATTCTATTATTAAGCTTAATTTTTCCTTCGTCTATGTAATTAATTTTAATCACTTTCAAAAATATTTTTGGACTAAAATTAACTTGATATTATTAGAATATAAATATAATGAATATTAAAACTTTTTATATTAATTTTTTTGAAAATTAAATTCACATAATCAGAAAAATTATGTTTGATGATAATCTCATATATGTCTTAAGAAATCATGTTTTTTAAAATGATAATGCTAAAAAAAAAATTAATAATTTATATGTAAATTCAATATAAATCATATATTTTTACTTTAAAAACTACTTAAAATATTACTTAACAATATAAATAAAATAGATGAAAAATGAAGTTTATTTTATCAAATGAATATTCTAAATTTTTCTAAAAGTAATTTTATTTTCTTTCATATAAGGACATGAAAACAAGTTCATTTGAGAAAATAGAATTTTTAAACATAAACCGACTTTACCAAAAATTATATTTTTCTTTAACAATATGTTTTATTTATACAAAACCATTATAAAAAATATTTTAATATTATTTATTAATGTTTATATTTATATTTTTAATTTCTAGGTTATAAATGTCATATTTAAATAATTATAACAAAAAAATGATATTTGGAAGAAACTCGATGTTGTGTGTAACGTACGACAAGTCAGTGTTGTGTATAGAGAAAGCCAAGTTGATGTTCCATGTATAGAAATAAATTATGGTGTCTTGTGAATGGAATTTATTACTTAGTGTGATGAATGACATAAATGAAAATTAATTTATTGAGGAAAAAATATATTTTGCAAAATCTAATGGTATTACATTCTACCCCCCTTAAAATGAATTTCTACATTGAAATTAATTTTATTTATTAACAATTTAAGGCTTCAAATTTAATTTCATATAAACCCAAATAATAAAAATTAATACTAACAATTCCTTTAAAATAAGAAAGTTTGAAACAAAACTGTTACCCAAAGTAACATATTACTTGGATTCCACGTAGGAGAACATAGGTGGAAATTGAAAATATGGACTTGGAGGAAACACCAAAATATTCATAAAAAGTTATTGAGGTCCTCAATAATAAAAAAGTTAATGATCAAAAAAATTAGGGAATCAAAGTCATAAATATGTGAGGATTTAATAGCCTATCAGTTCAACAAAAATTAATGTATTTGGAAAATACATTTTTTTTATCATTATCCTAACATTGAGTAAATCTTTTATTTACCAAAATTATATGGAAATATAATTTATTTATATATTTATTTAAAATTAATAATTATTTGTTTATGATTTCTTTTATCTATAAATCAACATTTACTTTAAGAAATGGATATCTAGAAATTAACATTGATTTCTGAGGTACTAAAATACACTTTTAGCAGATATTAAGTCCCATAAAATAATGAAAAGTATAAATATTTGTCTCTAACTATTCTGAAAAATAAATATGGTTAACACATTAAAATATAAACTTAAAAAGTAACTCTACTGCTTCATCATTAATATTTATTCATCAAAAATAATAAAACATTAACATGGAAATCACATAGGGTAGTGGTAGGAGTAAAACCCTTATCATCCTTCGGTCATGGGTTCATGACCCTCGGCCTAGCATAAAGTGATTGGTTTTCACCCAACATGCATGATGTCCTTTCCTAATAAAAACTAATAAAATTTATAAAATAAATATTATAGAAATCCTTGAAATAATTTTAATCAATAAATATCCTTTTAACAAAGGTTTTCAAGACAATCTGAATACATAAAAACTTTCTCTTAAGTTTAACATAAACTTTTCATGAATGGTTAACCTTATAAACCATATAAAAGATAAAAATAAAAAAAATTAGAAATAAATTCATCAAATCATCTTAACATTAATCCCTAATATATCACAAAGTACCACTTGTTTGTCACATTCTAAACCTGTGAATATCCTCATCGTATATTCTCTTGAAACATGTTAATAACTTGAAATACCATAAATCCTTATGGAATAAATGCATTCTTCCTTATTCAAATAATTAGTAGATATATTTCACAAATCTAAGAATTTTGAAAATTCATCAATGAAAACATAGACAACTATTTCAAAAAATTATTTAATAGTTTTGGGGTCATAAATATAATCCAATCAGAATTAATTGTCTCTTTATCCAAGATAATCCCAATTATCTCAACATCATGAACACATTAACGTTTCACTTCTTTAATTTCCAAATACAACCCTTCCATTAAATCACTTGTCTACTTAATTTGAATAATTCAAAATATTCTTTCAAATCCTTAGGGGAAAACATTAGCTAAAAAATACTTATAAAATTCTTCATTCATAATAATGGAATCCAAATTTTAAAATAAATTAATACTTACACATTAATTATCGGAATGGAATAGGTTTTTCATTGGTTTATATGTAAATTATTAGGTACGAGAATTGATTTGGGTATTTCTTGTGTTCTCCACATATAATACATTGAAGTCCTTGAAAATTAATCAATCTATGACCATTTTTTCACACTAATAACATATTCCCCTCCCTTTGGGTATTCTTCAAGTCTCTTATTTCCTTCTTCATGACAAGTAGGAAGAAAAATCTTCTTTCCTCTATGGTCCTTACCATGTGTAAATTTATAAAAGTCTATATTCCTCTTATTTTTTTGTTAGGAATATCATCAAGGATAACATTTTTAATCATATATCATGATATATAATTTTTCATAATAGTAATATCTTTCTCTCCAGTGATCATCTCATATGATTTCTCATCATAACATTTTTTTAATGTTCAATGTTAACCCAGTTTCTTTTAGGTTCCCTCATTTAGCAAAAACCAGAAATCATAGTGTGTTCAACATTTATCATAGTGTAAAACCATGTAATCATGAAAATGAATTACTTATAGTATGTCTAAATCATGACCCCTACTTCATTAATCTATGAAACCTTATGTTATCCTATATTATTCATAGTGATCCCCTATTTAAATCCTTCATGATGTCTTGTGAAGTGTTTTTGATTTTATAAAGCATATCCCCTGGGAGTGTCGAACTAGGTGCATTATAAGGCCAGTTTTCATGTATCGGGTTACGCTGAGTCATGGATGACACACCTTATTGGAGTTGTTACTTCTAGGTACATCTGTTACAAAACAATTTCCCCTTGTAGTATCTAGAAACTGAGGTATTTCTAGTAAATCACTAACTCTTTCATTTACCAAATTACCAAGACATTTTCCTATACATTACTCATCATTATATGAATATGTAGATACATCCATACACATATCCTTAGAAATATACCTCAGGATCTCACTAAATTTTTCTCATCATATTTTCCAATGGTTGAATAAACCTTCACTCTAATAAAAAATATAACAACCCAGTATTAAAGTATATAGACGTTTCATCACTTTTACATAATACTTAAAAAATTATACAAACATATTCCAAAAGAAGTTATTATTTTAGTGTCTTTGGAAACATAGAAACATAAGAAAATTATATAATAGAGTTAAATTATCTCCCACTAGTTTCTTCATCACTAAAACCCTTGATGGAGGCATTATACTTAATAAATATCTTCATAACATAGGGAAGGAAACAAAAATGGGTGAGCTCATATGCTCAATAAGGGTAAACATAGGAGACATGTAAGCATAAACAAGAGAATAAGGGTATGATATCATATTCATAACATTATATTATTGTACCATGCATATCAAAGATCATAAACATTAATGATAGCATAAATCTTAGAAATTCATAAGTCATGAATCATAATGAAATAAAGAACATAATCCATGAAACCATAAATTAGGAATAAGATAAGGAATTATGTAATTCATAAACATGTGATATCATTCCCTATAAGTTAATATGAATTTCTAAAACTTATCAGGGAACTTTATGAGAAATGCATATACTGGTTGGGACACACTATCATCCTTAATCATAGTTCTTTACTTTTAAAAGATCAAGTTTCCCCATCTTCTATATTCTTAGTGACTACACCAGTTGGTCAAGACACACCACCATACCCAATCATAGTGATTTCCTTATAAGGGGGTTGGTTTCCCTATCTTCCCATAGTGGATCAATCCTGTCGACTTGATTAGAATCATTATATTGTGACATATAAATCTTTACCCAATTAATTGTTGGGAGATATAGGACCAACTCTTCACATGAAAAAATCATGCATACATGTCCCAAAATATAATAACACTTACATCGTATCATGGACAATAAAAAAATATTGGTTTCATAAAAATCATATCATAAAACTTGAAATTAAATGGGTATCATAAACATTTAATAATATCATAACATATGGAAAAATATATAGGCTTCATTATAATTTCATATTAGAATGACCCATAGAAGGAAGTGGGTTTCATAATCATTTATCATGGAATAACCCATTAAAATGAAATTTTTTTCATAAGCATATAACCCATGAACGAGGATTGAGCTTCATAAAAAATATAACATGGGAAAGAGAAGTGTGATTTCATAAACATCATTACACAAGGACATAAACTATTTAGAGAAAGAATATGAAAGGAACTTTTGGATCATTTCCCAGGAAGACATGAGTAACATCAACAGATGTTATCTTAGGTGGGAAATAATTTTGAAATATCTTTTAAGATCATTTCTTTATATAAATTACATTTATTTTTAGAAAAATAATTTTTAAAACATAAAACCTTTTAAAAACTATTTTCTTTTTAAATAAAATGAAAACTTATAAATATTGTTTGAAATCATTTTAAAAATCCATTTTTAAAAAAACCTATAAAATAAGTTTCAAAACATTTAAAAAACCTTTTTATTTGAAAAAAATTTGAAAACCAAATATAAAGGAATATTGAAAAAAAATTAAAACCTTTTCATTTAAAATACATTTAAAAGTTATAAATAAATTTTGAAAATGTTTTTAAATCAATTTCATTGAAATTACTCTGAAAATATATAAAAGAATCTTTGAAATCATTTATAAAAATAAAAAAATACAAAACATTTTTCATTAACAATCACTTTAAATAATGAATTAACAAAACATTAGGAAAAAAATTAATTTAATAATAATAATTTGTAATATTTTAATAGAGTATTAAATGAAATAACGGTCATGAAGGAGGTAAATACATACATGGAAATCATTCTTTTACATATTAAAAAGATTAGAAAAGTTAATCAGTTAGAAAACAAAAAGATGATTCCATTTTAAAAACCCTTTTTAAAAAAAAGGTAAAACATGGAAAAATTATCTATTAAATATCATTATGCAATAGTAAAAAAAATTTAAAACCTTTTTCAAAAACATGGTTTTGAAAGAACACATATTTTCGACTGAAAGGAAAGATAAATCCATATTTTTATAAAATATTATTAATTATCTTAAGATAAAAAGAGTGTAGAATGGTAGTATAACATGGATATAACATTAATATACATAGGGTAATATAATTCATGATATTTCTAGATATATTGATTATAATATTTCATCAATTGAAGCATAATCATAAACAATCTTTGATAAACAATGAGATTGAAGCTATAACCTCTTACTTATTTTGGTAATATTAAATAATAATGGAAATATTGACATTAAAAGAATATTAAAATATCATTAAATTATTATTTTCATTATATAACATGTTAAAATTAATTATATAAACACCTCATAGAAAATTAATAATGTATAAAATGGAATGTGTCTTAAATAAGGAGAATTGAGAAAAGGTTACTCTACCAATTTGGTAACTTTTGAAACATAACCTCCAGGAAATAAATATAATAAAATAGATATAAAAATATCCAAAATAATAAGTATAATAATCATATAATACATACATTGTTAGTTTACACAACACATATAATAAATATGAGGTGGATATGGATTTTGTCTCACGGAAAATAAAAGTTAGATGAGAAAACCCTTACCACATGAGTAACTTTAGAATCACGATCCTCGTGAAATAATAGATTAAATTTCAATATTTTATTGCCATTAAATAAATAAAATTAAGTATATAACATTTTATAGGGTAGTATATACACCACAAAAAAGAAGAGAGTGGTGAATATAACATGTATCACACAAAAATAAAAAGTAGGATAAAATTCTATTACCTTATGTATTGACTCACTTTGTACTCATAAGAACCTCCTCTTTAAAAAATATAAGCTTATTAAAAATATTTTACAGAAAAATATTATTATATATATTACCATATATGGTTTTATTATGACTTTAATTTACCTTCTTGTTAATAATTCAATTTTAAGGTTACGCTTCGGGTAATATTCATTTTATTTTTTGCATGTATCTTAATTTTATATATCATTGGTATATATACTTATTTAATGATTTTAAAATTTTAATAATGATATAAATATCATTTATATTCTTTGTATGTTCATTATAATAATCTATAGAATATAGAAGTATGAAAAGGAAGACATTTTTCATAGAGACAGTAGGTCGTACGTACACATGAAAGATGCTTCTATTTTATTGATGTATTCAAAAACCGTAAATAATATATTTGTATATGTATATATGTATATATTATAATTCCAGTATAATTATTATTTCATATATATCATATAATTTTTCTAAACAAATCCTTAATACATTCCATGTAAGGTGTGAACGAATCACATCGCTTTGAGTAGGCGGTTACACAAAATGGAATGTATAAAGGTATGTGTTATAAAAGAATTAAAGAATCCTAAAGACATAATAAATAAAATATATATTGTATATAAATATAATTTACATAATTATTACCAACCATGATAGGTGTTAAAGGAAAAAATCAACAATCATCGTTTTGTGAGGTGGTAGTTCGTTGTACACATAAACTGTATGTATGTTAACCATTATATAGATGTGTGTGTTACTGTAAGTAAAACCATTATAATAACAACATATCAATATATTTAAGATATTGGTTTTGGTTCATAATAATTTAATAAGTATATTTTAGGGGTGGAGAGTGAAAATAATATAAATTATATTGAGGAAAGATGTTACCTCTTCTTCGTGTGACTCTTTTTTATTTTGACTAAATGCCTTCCTTGGATATCTTCCTGGACAAAGGGAGGCTTCAAGAAGGAATGGAGGTATTTTGTTCAACATATTGGGCTGATCTTGGATGAACCTAACTAGTTTGAGAGATGTGATGAAGAGGTATATGTGGGGGCCTTTTATAGAGGAGGGAAAGGACACACTGAGCATTTTTTGAAACAAGTTAGGCGTACAAATGCTTTTACTGAAAAAAGTCAAAAAAAAAATAAACAAACTCAATAACTAAAGGTTTATGGAAAAAAGGATTACATAAAATGTGTGTTGGATAAGTTAATAGTTCATTTGGTCCCTTATTTTTAAGTATTATTCCCATGTTAAACCTAATTTTACATCAATCATTGTAATTAATTTTAATCACATTATTGAATATTTTTGTCCAGAAATTATGTTTATATAGTTATAATATAAATACCATTATAATTAAAACCATTTATTTATATTTTTCTAAATTCAATTTACATAATCATAAAAATTAATTTGAATGCTAATCTCAAAGACGTAGTGAGAAAGTGTGTTTTTTAAAGTGAGAATGCCCAAATGTTCAATAATTTTTTATAACTAAATTAAATATAAAAATAATTCCCACAAGATGCATTGGATTAATATATGTATAATTGATCTATTTTTGATTTAAAACTAAATTAAAATATAATTTTACTATATAAAAAAATTATATAAAAAAATTAATTAAAATTCAGTATTTTTCACTATTCATCCAAAAAATTAAGTTCCTCAAGAAAAATCCCAAATATTCACCCTAATAAAATTTTGATATAATAAATTAAAAAAATTATTTTATTTTATAAAATCAAATTTATAAATGTTTCTAAACGTTATTTTTTTGTTTCCTAGAAGGACATCAAAATAATTTCATTTGAAAAAATATTATTTTAAAACATATAAAGACTTTACTGAAAATTATATTTTTCATTATCAAGATATTTTATTTATATAAAATAGTTATAGACATTATTTTCAAATTAGTTTTTACTATTATTATTACTATGTTTAACGGTTAAGTTAGAACTATCGCATTTAAATAATTATAATAGTAAAGTGATATTTAGTAAAATCTCGGGGTTGCATGTAATGTATGCCAAGTCAGTGTTTCATGCAATAAAATTCATGTCGGTGTTGCATATAGGGAATGAAATGTTTGTGATGTGTGAAAGTAATGTTTTATTATGCAATATAGGACATTAATGAAAATAATTTATTCAGAAAAAATATTCTCAAAATCTCAGGATGTTACCGAATGGGTTTTAACAAATTTTTATATAATCTAATGACTAAAAGGTATAATAATATTATAAATATGATATAAATACTTTATATCCATTATTGTGACCAATTGTGAGAGGTGGTAATGGAAAAATGAATGACGTCAGTTTTTGAGGAGGTAGTCCGCCGTACACATGAATGATGATTTCCTAGCCCAATTGATAGAATAAGTTATGGCTATAGGTAATTAACATAACATAAAACCATATCAATATATGGAATATAATTATGTTATTATATCATTATTTTTTAATAATTATTTAATGAGGTGGAGGAATAGGTTAAATAAAGGCACTCATTAAAGGTTGATACCTCTTCTTTAGGTACCCTCCTTAGGTTTTCACCAAAATCCTTCTTCGTTTGGTTTTCCACACAAAATAAGGCTTATAATGTGAGATGATGGAAGTAGGGATGTGATACGAATAGGTCTTGGCCAAAACAAAAGTTTTTTAAGGTGTAAATATGAGAGTATAATGGGTGGCCTTTTGTAAGTGAGATGGGTGGCACACTTGTAAGGATTTGATAAAAAGGATTCCACCCACATTTACTTCATGTTAAAAGGATGAAATAATATACCATTATCAATAATAGAATATATGGGGTATAATTATGGCCATAAAATAGTTTTTTTACATGTTTAATTCTATTTTTACCCCTCATATTTTTAGTTTAACCCATGGTATACTCGTTTTTACCTTAACTGGGGTAATTAATTTTTTCTATTTTCACTATTCATTTTTGTCACTAATTAGGTTTCCTATATTAGATAATAAAAACTATCATGATTCCAAATATAAAATCAAAATTTTCAAATTCCATTCATATAAGTTTTAAACTTTTATTTAATATTAATCTGATATTCGTGATGATAAAGTGGTGTTTTAAAGAGAAAATGTCCTAATGTTTACAATAACATTTATATCAAAAATAAAACAAAGTGTATTAAAATTACCAAAATTGGATTAATTTATGTAAAATTGAACTAATTTTACTTTAAGGAAAATTTATAATATGATTTTTCTTTATGAATAAATTATACAAAATGGTGGTTTTAAATTAAAATGAAGTATTTTTCACTATTCATAAAAATGAACCTTTTCATAAATTTCCAAAAAATAACCCTAAGATAATTTTGAAATTATTATTTCAAAATGATTTTTTTTATCAAATTATATTTAAAAAAATTTTAAAAATAAATTATTAATGTTTAAAAAAATAAAAAACATTTTTTAAGAAAATAATATTTTCAAAACATATAAAGGCTTTATTGAAAACATAGCCCTTTTATAAATTTGACTACTTTATATAAATCCAATATAATTACTATTTAAAAATTATTAATTACTCTTCATATCAATATGTTTAACATCTAGGTTATAACAGTCAACTTTAAACAAAAATATTAATAATATATCATGGTTTTTTTAAAAATTAGTGTTGTGTGTAACAAATGATTACTAATTATTTCATGTAGAGAGAGATTAATATGGTGTTGTTTGTAATAAAATATATCATATGAATTTAATTTATTGAAAAATAATTATTCATAAAAACTCAGGGTGTCACACAATTTATTCTCCTTAATCACTTCTTGATACATGAACTAGATGTCAAATTGTTATCGAATTAATACCCAAAATGGTATATTTAATTTTATCATTATGAAACCAAGTATATATATTACCAAGCCAACACAAGAGACAAGATAGACCTCATTATGCTATAGATAATATCTTAGTTTATGTTTATTGAAAATAAATGTCAGGCAGTTCTTTTTTACAATGAAATATTGTGTCTCAGTATCCAATATATTTATGTTGAGATAATAGAGATTGTTCTCCTTTATTATATCATTCTTATTAGAAAATACATCAAGTGATCAATTTATGTTTTCCATATAAAGGATAAAAAATTGTCCTTCTACAAGTGGAATTAGTATAGATGGAGTAAATAGATTCTACTTTAGATCATAGAAATATTTTTGATAATATTTATCACACTAATAGGTGATTCCCTTATTCATAAAATTTTGTGCAGGAAATAACTTTTTGATGAGGTAATCAATGTAACACCATATGATTTAAAAATATATTTATATTTAATATATAATTTTTTTGACATCTAGTAAATAATGTGACCCTAAAATTCTTTGAATAATTATTATTCATTATAATATGAAGCATATAATATGGTATTTAAATGAAATGTAATTGTTTTAAAAAAAATTTAATTCACATTCAAAAATATTATTGATCCTAAAAAACCTTTTATAATTATTTTATATATGAAAAAAAAAATCATATATTTTTTATTTAAAAATTAATTTATAGTATTAAAATTATTAAAAAAAATATTTACACATATAAAATCGTAATTAATTGGTTATTATCTATTAAAAAATGAAAATAAATGCAATTGAACATAAAAAAGAGCGCTCTTTTTGAAAAATTGTATTTATACATGAAATGGGTTTTTTATATTAATAAATTAAATTAATAACTTTTGATAAATAATATAAATTATATTTATAGATAATATATTTAGTAAATTATTTTTGCATTAAATAGTTTTTATTAGTAAAGGAATGATTATAAATTATGTTTTTGGCATAACTTGTATTTTTTCTAAAAATAGTTTTTATTGAATTTTTTAGATTAGTTTAAATTGAATATATAACCATTATAGAAATTGAATATAGTAAAATGGTTTCCATATATTTTATTATCATGTAGAAATTTATTTAAAACGTTGGTTTTGTTTTTTTCCAAATGGATAGTAACCAGGGGGAAGCTTTTCCACCGCTATAATGGTTAAAAAGATTAACAAGGGTCAAACATAGAGATAAGAAATTAAATATGTCAAAAACATTGATAAAGGAGATTGGTTGAAAGGAATTTCCACTCACCATTAACTTATATTCAAATTTTATATTCCTTGGTGTTAATTTCAATTGAATATGACTTTATTATATGTTATTACTTTAATTATTTAAAAGAGTTCCACCCACCTCACTTATAAAAGGGAACTCCCTCCCTTCACTTATTCTCACACTTTTATTCCAATATTTTGTCTATGACTTACCTAAATATCTTCCTAACATCCATTCCCATGTCTTAGATATTTTTTCATACCAAAAGACTATCTTTTGAGGGGTTAATGTGTAACCCAAAGGATGTTTCCCAAAGAAGAAGTGATTGTATTTACAAATCAATTTCGAGTTTCACTCACCCTTAACCTCTTATAAATATTTTATAACCATATTAGCATAATTTTATAAGTATTAATACTATAAATAAATTTTTTATGTTAATGTTAGATTACTTTTATTCCTCAATTCCATCCTATGAAAAATGATAACGTCATTTGTATGTGCGTGTGGACTACCACCTCCACAATGAAATGTGATTCATCATTCATGTACACCATACTTAGATGGACATATGGATATATTTAATGTATATATAATAAATTTATGATTAATGTATTATTATTTAAAGATATATTATTATTTAACGTTATTTATTTTCATTCTATGTAAAATGAAAAAATTACTCGTGTGTACATACTGACTACTATCTCCAAGAAATTATATAAATCATTTTTCGTCATATCCTTATATGAATGGTTATAAAATTTTATATAATGAAAAAATATGATACTTTAACAAGATTAAAATTATTTTTATATTTAAACTAGACCTATATACAATGACCATAAATGTCAAACTGTAATATGCATGGGAAACAAAAATGATGACCCCCAAATATTGTTTTTCATAAAGCATTATAAATAAATTTGTAATTGGAAATTATAATGTAATTTAAGAATGAATATTTTTCTTGTATATATTTATAATAAATAATAATTTATTATAAAGTATATTAATAATTCATATGAATAAATTCAAGACATGAGGTAATGTTTTCTATTGTAATCTAGTTTTTAATCTAGATTGTTTATACATAAACCTCTTTTGGGAGGAATTATATTATGTTTATATATTTATCCCCGTGTATTTTATTCTTCTATAGTTATTCATATGGTTTTAATTTTTTTTCCCTTTCAATCTTCTCCATTTGGTACTTAAAATGACTGAGAAAATATTTTTAATAAAAGATTATCTAATTTCAACTTTGGTCGGTGAACTTATTTCATCCATGTTCATGTCCTTTAAAAAAATTCAAGAAATTTTATTTTATATGATAAAATTATTACTCAATTAATTTTCAACCATATTTTCACTTCATTTACAAATATATAAAATTAATTTTAACAATTTTTAGTAACAAGTTAATTATTATTTTTTTCAAAAAGTGTGAAAGGATTGTTTATTTTAACGTTTACCACATAAAGTATCTTGTCCCAGGTTCCACATGTCGGTGCCCTGATATGGTCAGTTACTTGACCATATGTAAACCTCTCTATATTCTATAGGATTTTAACCAGTAGTGATGGTCTAATATCGATCATGGGGAGACTATGCCTTCTTTAGAAATGTATCACAATAGTAGAAATAAAAAGAATAACCTAATGATATAACCATAACCAAAATAATACGAGCACCACATGATGACCAAAATATAAATACAATGTCTAGTATACAATAGTATATATTCCATGCTAATAATGTGGAAATTTTCAATATGCAAAACCAAAAATAAATAAAGGCAATAACGACTCCCATGTGGGTCCTCGAACCAGGTATGGTTCCCTCATCCATGATTCATCTTGTATCTTCCATAGAATATAGGGCATTTAGATTTAATATGTCATATAACCCTAAAATCAATTTAGGTAATGATCAAGAAGGTGGATTATTGTGTGACTAAAACTCATTAGACCACCACCTATGGCGTCAAAAAATATATCCTGTCAATTACAGTGTATGAAGTTCTTTAAAGAAATGAGTACAGCGCATAAGTAAATAGTTATCTCATTGTCAAATATTCTTTAATTAACCTCATAAACCCCTGGGTTCACATTGAAACTTGTACCATAATTTCCAAATTTCACCTATGGTGGACTATGAACCACATCACAATACCATGGATATCAATTTTCATCTAATTAAATCATATAATAGCCACTGGGAACCAATTTCCAATACCAACTGATGGGTGTATAAATTCATTTCTAACACCGTGTGGGTATTTTTAGCCTTATTCCATGTCCCAAACATCAATGTCACATGGGTACTTGGATCCTCAGTCCTTATCCAATACTCATTTATCCCTATTGGATTTTTATGCTGCATACCATGTCCCACACAAGTATATCAATTATTTTATCACAATGGCCTTTTGATATAGTATATCGTGTCCCACATATGTTAATCAATAAATTCATCATTATGTTTTTTGTTGTATTAAACCATGTTCCACACACATATATCACAATATCACATATATTTAAATATCACCTATATTACATTGATCAAGGTTAATCAACATTAACCCTCTTATTACAATCTCATAACCATCAAGTTTTAAACAACCATATCATAATTTTAATTATTAATTAATTCTTGACACATTAACTGACCAATCAAACAACACATTAATGAATTAAAAAATTAATTAATTTAATTCCACAATCATAGAAAAACATTAATTAATCCAATAATTAATTAATTCAATTCCACATTCAAAACAATCCATTAATTAATTCAACAATTAATTAATTCAATTTCACATTCAAAAAAAATTCATTAATAAATTTAATAATTAATTAATCCAATTCTACATTTACATGTTTATATTAATTAATTCACCAATTAATTAATTTAGTGTCAAAATATCAATATCTAGTTAATTCCACAAACATATGATTTCATTAATTAATTCACTTATTAACTAATCAATTTCCAAATATACAAATTTTCCATAAATTCCCATTTTATACATTCCCTTAATTAATTAAACAATTAACTAATCAAATTCCATCATTCCATAAATTTATTACTCTATTAATTTAATCAATTCAAGATTCAATTTTAAAACATTCGTATTAAGTTATGACAACACATATAGAAAAATGAGATTAAGATTATAGGAATTGAATTGAGACCACCTACATCATGTTTGATGACTAATGGTTTCTAAAAGATATACCCATATTGAAGTGGAACAACTGATAACATGATGAAGAACACAATATATATATAAACCTATATCTGAGATAAAAAAAATAAGGATCCACAAAACCTATATCTAGATCCAAAAAATAAAAGAACATTTCACCAAAAAAGATGATATAAGAATGGAAAAGAGGGAGGAAACCACACAGGACATGATTTATTTACTAGGAGAGGTTTAGATCTTCGATCTGAGCTTCGAATTATGAATAAATGAGGCCATAATGGCTTAGAATCCATCTGAGAGCCTACAAAAATGATAGAATTTGTTTAGGTTCAATCTATGGTAAATTTTTTGTCAATACCTAGGGATTAGGGAATTTTAAATTTAATTTTAATCCAAATTAAAACCTCATGTATGGTTTCGTGTGCAGTGTTTCATAGTTTTCCAAATTATGCACCTTAACAGTGTGCCTCTTCTAGGGGGTGTTCTTGGTTTCTTCTAATAGGGTGCGCTATTTGAAAATTTGTTTGCCAACTATGTGAATTCACTCTTCCTATGTTCATAGTTTGGGTAAATCATGCACCAACCATGATATGTTTCTCTTCCTTCCAAAATTTTCAATTTCACTCAAAAACTCCCCAAAGTAACACCCAAGAAAAAAGAACTCGAAACAAGGAAAAAATAATACCTGAAAACAACATCTAGATGTCTCCATAAATGGATGGGATATTAGAATATCCCCACCTTATAAATTCTCAACCTTAAGTAGTACTCCCAAAAATAAATATGATTCTGAGTCAAAAAGGTTAGACCACTTAGCCCATAAACTTGATTCTCTCTCCCTTTTTCCTCCTGAACATGACCATTTTCTATAAAACATGAACCATCAGCATGGTATTTCCCCCAAAAACAATTTCACTATGATCCAACGTGCATATCAGATTCTCCTGAAAGGACACATTTATCAAATGATTATCATCAACCACACCAATCACATGAGAAGGGTTAGGTTAATACTGCTAAGTTGAGACACATGAAAAATGCCAGGCATAGCATTATATCTCTATGGAAGAACCCATCGGTATGTGACCATACCGATTCTATACACAACCTCAAATGGTCCAATAAACCTAGGGGCCATATTTTTTTATCTCTATATCCTACGGTGACCCAATCTAGTTGAAACCTGAATGAAAAAACTTTAACCCTATTCAAACTCTAGGGGTCCTTGACATTTATCTATATACTACTTTTTTCAACTCATTTCTATATCCATACACATTGGAATCCTCTGAAATTTCTCTGACGTCTCTTTCATGATAAATTTTCCCAATATCTCTAACTCATTTTCGTTCATCCATCATGCAGGTGACCTGCATGGCATACCATAAAGTGACTAATATGGTTCCATCTGAATCATTGCCTCATAATTGTTCTTATAATTGAACTCCACCAAAAATAGGTTCATCTACCAGTACCCACCAAAGTTTAGGACACATGCCCAAATAATATCCTAAATAACTTGTACATCATTCTCTTTTTGTCCACCTATATATGGGTGGAAATTCATACACAATAAAACCAATGTACCAAGAACCTTCTACAAACCCTTTTAGAATTATGAAGTTAATCGTGAGTCATGGTCTGAAACTATAGTCCATGGCACCCCATGTAGATGAAATATCTCTCAAACATACATATCTTTCAACTGGTCCCCAGAGAAACTATACCATATAGGAAATAAATGAAATACCTCTTTAAAATGATCTAAAATTAACCAAATAGTGTAATTATTTTGAGGAATAATCATGATACCCAACACAATGTCCATAGTAACATATTCACACTTCCATTGTGAAATGGTAAATGGATACAGTAAATCATTAGGTCATTGATTCTAAAACTTCAATTGCAGATAGGTTTATCAAAATTTCATAAACCCTGCTATCTCCTTCTTCATGTCTATCCACCATAATTGTCGGTGTAGGTCCCAATACATTTTTGTTACACCTGGATACACCACCCACTTTGAGGCATGAAATTCACACATAAGCTCCACCAACATGCTCTTTGACACAACAACTGGATTCCAAACATATATCATATAATCATCACCTATTTTCCAAAATGAAGGTGACTCCCCGACTTAAATGCTTTCAATCAAGTCCAAACACTCTAGATCCTCATACCACTTGTCAATGATTTGGCTTAAAAGTGTAGACTCCACTGAAACTGATACAAGATTCATCTACTCTTGACATTCATGAACCACAACATGAATTTTAGCTAGTAAAGTCATCATCTTCCACTCAAAACAAGACTCCTAAACTGCCAGAGTTTTAGTTTTCATGCTTAAGGCTTCAGAAACACAGTTTCCTTCCCCTATATATATTATAGATCAAAGTTTAATGAATTCTTTCACTGAACCCATATCCACTACTGGAGATTCAAATAACACTATGAAAATGCATACTTTAAGATCTTGTGATCAGTATGCACCATAATATTCTCACACAAAAGATAATTCCACCAAAATATCAAAACATAAAATATAGTATCTAACTGAACATTGTGTGTAGGGTAATTTATTTCTGGTGTTTTGAACTCATGAGACACATATACTGCAACTCGATCTACCTATATCCATACAACTCTAAGACCAATCACAAAATAGTCAAAATACACCATATATTCCCAACTTATCATAGGTAGAATTATGATTGATTTTAATTTGAAACACTTATTCAGTTCTTGGAAGGCATTATCAGAGTCTTCCATCCATTCAAACTTTATCCCCTTTGTGGTTAAGACCAAAATAAGTGCTTCTAAACAGGAAAATTCATAGATGGATCTTTAATAGTATAAAGCCAATCCCAGAAATATATGGATATCAAAAAAATTCTTGGGATGTTTCATGGAAACCACTACCTGCACCTTTTTTTGGGTCCACAAACACACCTACCTATGACATGAAGTGACCCTAGAAGTGTACATGATCAATCCAAAACTAACACTTAGATAGTTTGATGTATATCTGATTTTATCTCAGTGTACTCAAGAAAATTTCATGATGTTTGGAATTATCTTCATGAGTCTTGGAGTACAGAATGATGATATCCACGCACAAAAAAAAACAAACTGATGTAGGTATAGATTAAAGATTCTATTTATAAAGGAAATAAACACTATTGGTGTATTTTTTAACACAAACAACATCATGATGAATTTATATAGGGTATTCCTTATTATGAAAGTTGTATTTGATATATCAGAATTTTGAAATCTCAACTAATGATACCCTAATCTCAAGTCAATATTAGAGAAGAAACAATATTCCGTCAATAGGTTAAACAGATCATCGATACATGAAGAGGATACTAGTTCTTTAAATTCATCTGGTTTATTGTCCAATAATCAACAAAGAAGCACATAGTCTCATAAGAATTATTTCCAAAAACAATTTTGAACCCTAAGGAGATATACTCAGATGGATAAACCCCTTGTTCATCAACTCTTCTAGATGATTATTGGGCTCTTAATTCTCTATTGGTTCTATTCTGTATGGTGGAATAGAAATTAGATCAGCCCATGACATGAGCACAATCATAAATTCCAAATCTCTCTCATGTGGATTTCCTATTAATTCTTCAGAAAAAAAACATCAAAAAATCTGTCCACTACATATGGAAATACATCCTAATTTAGAACTTCATCATCCAATAATTGACTATAAACCTTTGTGGTGATCTCCCCTAGTTGTTGAAGAACTGCCTCTACACCACTTTGTTGGATATCCCACTCTCCAAGGTGAATATATTTTTCACCCTCAAGAAAAATAAAAGTCACTCTCATATGGTAAAAATCAATGTGGGCTTAGTATGCTACCAACTAGTATATACCAATAATTAGTTAAAATCTTGACATGTCAAGGATGTAAGGATCCCAACTAAAATGATACTCCACAACCTTGAGAGGACACTATTTGTACAAATAGAAGTAACTCAGTTGTACTAAAAAAGGTGTATCAATCACAATCACCTCAATCAGGAACTCCACAACCATGCTTAAACCATTCCCAAGTTGTCTAGATAAAATGGAATGAGATGAAACAACATAAAATAAGGCACTAGAAAGTGTATAATCTATAAAAATAGAAACTCTAACTATCGACAGTTTATCCATCCTATCAATAATTGTAGACTGAACTACATGAAACGTTCATGCCCATCTTTATAATAATGTAGTCTGAGTCCCATGAGCTACCCCACTCTACTTGTAACTCCATGAGATTTTTGGAAATATTTTTTTCTAATTAATTTATCTGTTCAATATTTCTCATTTCACGTGTCACTGAAAATAGTTCTTAATATATATATATACATATATATATTTATATATATATATTAAATCACGAATCCAAATATTCCTTTCACACAGAACTAAATTAGCTTACATGACACATAACACTAACATTGTGTAAGTTACATCCAAAACCGACTCAATGTACATTACACGCAACGTCGACTTGACATACTTTACATGCAACACTGATGATTCTATGAAACATCATTTTAATTTTATAAATATTTAATCAAGATAATTATTACCAATACATTAAAAATAATAAAATGAATAGTGAAAACTAATTTTTAAATAATTTTTATAATTGTTATCTAGAAATAAAACCTATGTAAAATTAAAGATATATTTTTTGGTAATGTCCTTGTATGTTTAAAAATATTATTTTCTCAAATAAACTTCTTTTAATGTCCTTCTGTGAAAAATAATACAATTATTTTAGAAACACTTAGAAATTTAGTTTTATAAAATAAACATCATTTTTGAATTCATAGTGTTGAAATTATCTAATGGTGAATTTTTGGGATTTTTCTGAGAAACCTCAATTTGTGATAAATAGTGAAAAATACATCTTTTTAGTTAAAATTTTCTTTTTTGTTTAATTAATTACCAATGTTAAATGATATTATAAATTGTTTAATAGGTAAAATTAGATCAATATTACATATATTAATAAAAAATTGGTCATTAGAATCAACTTTAAGTTAAAATTAAATATACTAAACTTACTAAACTTTTGAACTTCATTCTACTTTTAAAAACTCGTTATTCTGTCCTATATACAGGATTAGCATTCTTCTCAATTTTTCCACTTCAGTGAATTGAATTTATAAAATATTAAATTCATCATTTTATTAATTATAATATATATAGTATAAAAAAACAAGTGAATTTTTTACAAAAAGTATTATTAAAAGTGTTTAAAATAAATCGTAGTTTAAGGCCAAATTAAGCTTAATTAGGGACTAATCCTTAAATATTAAGGGCCCAAATGGAATAGAAACATGTCTAAACCACATTTATTATCTATATTTCGTCAATAATCCTTATATTATTTAGTATTTTTTGTTTTTTATGATGTTTTATGTAATAACATGTGTACACCTATCTTGTATTTAAAAATTCCAAGTGAGTCATTTTCTGTCCCTATAAAAGGACACCACCACTCCCACATCCTTAAACCTCTTATAAATCTTAGGTTAGTCCAATACCTACCCAATAAACTTCCCAAAATCCATACCTTACACATAGAATCCTTTACATGAGAATAAGTAAATCCAAGGAATCCTTTTGGCATAAATGAAAAGGAGTTACCCGATTAAGAGGAAACGTCTTCTATCAAGTCCTTTTTAATATTTTCTATCTCCACCCCCTCCATATATCTTTATTATATTATTATATGAAAAAAAAATTATAATAAATATACTAGTATGTTTTTATGTAAATGGTTCTACCTAAAATTAGACACATCCCAATCTAATGGGTATTGAACAGACTGTTTTTGTGTATGGAAAACTACTGCCTCAGGAAAAGATGGTTGTTCATTTTTCCATTACCACCTATCACAGTGGCCATTATTATGATCAAAATATTAACATATAATATATATTATATTTTTAATTTCTTTATTATTCTATAATTATTATTTAGATCATACCTTTTTTTCTTTCCACCTTATGTAAATATGATAATTTCATTTGATGAAGTGGGACTACCACCCCCTCAAAGTGATATGATTCATTAATACACAACATGGATTGTATTAAGGATTCTTTTAGTGAATATATATTTATATGATATAATAAATGTTCTTTAATAATAATTTATATATATATATTTTCTTTTTACTTTATTTCTCTCAACACTGAAATTAAATGGAAATAGCGTTCATTCCTACGTACGGCCTACCGTCTCCATGAATAGTGTATTCTATTTTATACTTATATATTCTATAGATAATTATAATACAAAAATAATGTATATAAATTATATTTATATCATTTTTTAATTACGGAATCATTATATAAGTATAAGGACCTGCAATATAACAAATTAAGACACATAGGAAAAACAAAGCGAATATCACTCGAAGTGAATCCTCAACATAGGATGGTTAAAAAGTAGGTAATATAAGGTCCTAATCAAAATATATAAGTTATTAGATATAAATATATGGTTCTATAAAATATTTATAATAAATTAATATTTATTATCCAGGTTTTTTAACGAGTACGACGAGAGTCAAGACGCAAGTTAAGGGAATTTCATCTCACTTTTTATTTTTGTGAGATACATGTGTTATTCAACAACTATTCATTTTGTGTGGTGTGTATACAAAGAATAGATGTATTAAATGATTCTTATAAATAAATTTATTGGTATTTAAATACCCATTCTATTATATTTATTTCATGGGGTTTAAGTCTCAAAAGTTACCAAATCGGTCAAATAGTTTTTTCTCAATTTCCATCCTTTGAGACTCATGTATTATTATACACCAAAAGAATTTTTTGAGGTGTATATACATAAATTTTTCTTATTATATCATTAATTTCCTATATTTCTTGATATTTTAATATTAATGTAGTTTTTTTCTTACATGGGGATTATGATCCCATTTTACAAATTGATAATATTTCATTAAAATAATCTCATCGCTTTTTGAGATTGTTTATGTTTATTTTTAATTTGATGAATCCATATGTTCCATATCTCTTTAAATTCATGAGTTTTCCTATACTCAATTTATTCATGCTATATTAATGTATTGTTTCCATTTTATAACATTTGGTACATAAGACTATTGTGAAAGTGTTTTTAAGAAATCCCAACTTCACCCTCTCTTCGGTCAGAAATATGGATTCCATCAATACCATGTTCTCTAAAAATAGTTTCCAAGTATATTAAAATAATATTCTATAATCATTAAAATAAACATTTAACCATTTTTTCGTTTAATAATGTTTAAAATTGAATCTACTTATCACTTTTCTAATGAGGAATTTTTATAACCCATTTTACTGTGGAAAGGGAATGTTGTTTTCACCTCATATGGGATGTACAGATTTACTCACCATAATTCTCTTGAAGCATACTCTAAAAGAATAAAAAATTATCATTTTTAAAAGAAATTTTAATCCTAATATTTTGGATATTTATTATTTTTAAAGAGGTTTTCGAAGAAAAAGGTTTTCAAAATTATTTATGTTTTAAAAGGATTTTTAAAAGTTTTCAAGATTTATTTATATGTTTTCAAAGTATTTTCCTGGAAAATGGTTTTCAAAACATTTTCAAGATTTATTTATAATTTCTCAAGTAGTTTTCAAGGTAAATGGTTTACAAAACGTTTTTGTAATCAATTTATATATTTTCAAAATATTTTTAATGAAATGGATTTCAAAACATTTTCCAGATTTATTCATATGTTTTAAATGTGTTTTCAAATAAAAAGGTTATTAAAATGTTTTTAATCTTATTTTATGAGTTTTCAGGGAAAAATGTTTTCAAATAATTTTAGGTCTTTGTTATAAGTATTAAAGGTATTTTATTGGAAAATTATTATTGAATGGTTTTATATATCAAAAATACATTTTCAAAGAAGAAAGGATATTTCCCTCAAGAAACCTTTTTGAATGATATTTTAAATATATTTTCCATATAAGATGACATCCATTGGTGTTAATCAATCCATTTTATGAAATTTCTAAAGGTTCCATTCATATCCATTCTATGAATTTTTTTTTAATGTCATCTTCTTTATGAAACCTATTTCTCTTTAATGGTTTATATGTTTATGAAATCCATTTCTCTTTCACAGGTTATTATTTTGATGAAATTTTTGTCAAACATGTATCTTTTTCCACAGTTTACTATATGATTACATGTTTGTGATAGTCATTTAATTTCCTTTGTTATGATATTTTTTCTTATTATTTTTTTATGCATGTATGTATGATTTCATTATGAGATGGGCGGGACCTATATCTCCCTCAAATTCATTGGGTAAAGACTTATATCTCATGAGATAGACTAACATGGCCATGGAAGTGAACCCTGACTACTAATATGGTATGAGGAGTGAACACATTCTACTATGATGGCCAAGGTAGTGAGCCATTACTTCCATGATGATATGAGGAGTAAAGCCTTGCTACTAATATGGAAATTAAAGTGAACCATGACAACCAAAATGGTATGGGGAGTGAATCCATACTACTAATATGGCCTTAGAAGTTATTCCTTGACTAGTTTCTGTGAACCTGATTACATGTTCACAATGTTATTCACAGAACTGGTTTCATGTCCATAATTTTAAGTGAGGGCATGATCTCATGTCCTTAACTTAATGATTAATCTTTTTTATACTTATACATTATCACAATATTATATGCTTATGTGTCTGCCACAATTCCATAGTTTATTCTAATGTTATGATTTCATGGATTATGTTCATTATTTCCTTATGATTTATGTCTTATAAACTATTATTATTTACACCATGTTTCATGCATGTGATCATTGATATGAAGGGTATGATATTCTATTTTAATTATCATGTTTTAAAACCCTTATTCTCATAATTATTCTTACATTTGTCCCTTATTTTTTCTAAGCATTTGAGCTCACCCATTTTAATGTTTCTTACTCTAGGTTATGAAGAAATGTTTTAGCTAAATGTACTAAATGTAGAGATATTTATGAGAAATGTTGAAGAGATTTCAACGTGATATAATATTTTGTTTCCATGTTTCCAAAGACACTAAACTATTATGGTACATAGGCATGTATTTTTTAAATGTATAGAGTATTCATCTAAAATGGTGTAATATTCATGTATGTTAAGCCTAGGACGCTATAGTTGGAATTAAAAGAAATGTTTAGTTGAAATTTGGAAACTAGGATGATAAAGATTTAGTAATATCCCAAGGTATATTTCTAAAGATATATCTCGGGATGTCTCTAAGGATAATTATAATGATGAGTTAACATTTAGGAAAATGTCCTTGAATTTTGGTAAAGGATATAGTGATTGGGTTCCTAGTAATAAATCCATGTCTATATACTACAAGTGTATTTGGCTCTAGCACAGATGTATATAAGGATAAAAACTCAAACAAGATGTTTTATCCCTAACTCAAGGTAATATGGTACAGGAAAATGGGCATTGGTTCACACCTTGTTTGACACTCCAGGGGGATATGCTTTGGGAATTTAAAAACTCTTTACAAACCATCATGAAGGATAAAAATAGAAGATGACTATGATTAACCTTGAATAAACCTAAGGTTTCATAGATTAAAGAAGTTAGATCCATGATTTATGCAGCCTATAAGAAGTTTTTCTTGATTATATGGTATCCTAATGTGATAAATTTTTTCCACAAAATGGTTTATGGTTTTAGTCAATGGAGAGGATTAGATGGAACATGGTTAACTTTTAATGTTTTATATGTTCAATGTATGGGAATTATGTGAATATATTTCCCAAGTGGAAATACTATAAATATAATTAGGAATGTGGTACGAGTAATGGTAATACATATGAAGATATATAGACTGAAAAAAAACATGTGAAAGGTATGTGTTGTTCTTCCCGAATTGTTTAAATTAATCATAAAAAAGCATGATTTGATTGAGTTTAATGAAACTTAATACGTAATTCATATTTCATATTATATGAAAGATGTATTAAGGAATAATTTGACGATTCGTGAGTAATGTTCTAATAATAAGGTTGTATTAATGATGTATTTGTGTTATTGAATTCAAATGTTATGTTATATGAATCAGGAAATATATAAGTATTTTCAGTAGAATTTTTCATTATGTGTTGAAATGGATATGTTTAATGGTGATTAAGAAATATAAAATTGATATTTTGATTAATGTAAGGTAAATATTAATGTGATCAAGATGATGGCAAAATTGACTTTCTCTTGGATAAGGAGATGATTGATTGGGATAAAGTAAATTGGATATCACTGATTGCAATGGATCTGATTATTTATTTGTTCAAAAAGTGTTCTATTTCATCAAGGATGAAATTTAAAAATTCTTGGATTTAAATAATATATTTAATAATCATTAGAGTAAGGAATAATTCATGTTTTCTAATAGTATTTTTGGTAGTTAAGGTTTTTACAATGTTTTAATAGAATATATGATAAGGGTATTCACATGTTTGGAATCTTCCAACCAAGAACTACTTTGTGATATATGGGGGAATCAATGTTAACCTGATTTCATGAATATATCTCAAAATTTTTTGATTTTAAACTTTCATAAGGTTTATAAGGTTAACCATTCATAAAAATATTAATATAAAATTTGGAAGAAGTATTTATGCAACAAGTTTTTATTGAAAACCTTGGTTAAAAATATATTTAGTGATTAACCTTATTTCAAAGATGTTCAACTTCTTTATTTTAGGAAATTATATTAGATTTGTTTTAGAAAAGTAAATCATGTATTTTAAGTGAAAACCAATCAATTCTGACAAGGTCACGGGTGTTGAACCAATGACCGAATGATGATAAGGGTTTCATTCTAGCCATTGGCCTATGTGATGTCAAGACTAATGTATAATTATATTTAATAAATAATTCTTTATTATGAAACCATAGTGTTACTTATTATGTTTAGAGATTAATGTATTAACCATGTTGATTTTTAAGAATATTTATATATAAATAGTTATTCTTTTCATTATTTTATTGCCCTTAAGATATGCTAATATTGTATTTTAGAACTTCATTCATCAAGGTTATTTTTTGGATGTCCATTACATGAAGTAATGGCTAAATTATAAATTGATAAAATCAAAACTAAATAATTAAATTTTATTTATAGAAATATATAAAGAAAGTATATTTCCTTATATTCATGGTAAATAATTTAATTAATCAATGTTATGATATTGATCAAAACAAAAAGTGGTGTCCTAATACCTTAATTTTTATTGAATCGGTGGCCTTATAAATCATCACTGATTTATGAATTTGAGGCCCTCATCTTTTTTTGATCATTCACTTGTTCGTGATTGGTAGCCTAAATTACTCCCTATAAATATTTACTCATTTCATCCATGTCCAATATTCACCCCCAACCTATGTTCTCCAATGTTGAAACCAAGTTATATGTTACTTTGGGTAATAATTATGGATCCAAATTTCCATTTTAATGGAATTTTTAGTATTCATTTTTACGATGTGGGTTTATATGAACAAAACTTTCAAGTATAAAACCCTTGATATCACGGATAAATTTTAAGGGAAAAATTAATGGTAAGGGGTTATAATGAAATGCCCTGAGATTCTGTGAAATATTTTTTTCGAATTAATTTTTCTTTTCAATATTTTTCATTTCACATGACACTGGAAATAGTTCTTTATATATATATATATATATATTAAATCACTAAGCCAAAAATTCCTTTCACACAAGACCGACTAGGCTAGCACTACACATAAAACTAAAGTGGTGTACGTTACACGTAAAATTTACTTGAAATACGTTACACGTAACATCGACTTGTCGTACTTTACATGCAACACCGATGTTTCTTTGAATCATCATTTAATTGTTATAATTATTTATTCAATATAATTATAACCTAGACAATAAACATAGAAAAATTAATAGTGATAAATAATTTTCAAATAATATTTATAATGTTTTTATAGAAATAAAACATATTTATAATGAAAAAGATAATTTTTTGTAATTTCATTATTTGTTTAAAATTAGTATTTTCTCAAATGTACTTCCTTTAAATTACTTCAGTGAACAATAATAAAATTAGTTTTAGAAAAATTTATAAATTTAATTTTATAAAATAAATTTATTTTTAATTCATAATATCTAAATTATCCTAGGGTGAATTTTGGGGATTTTTTTGAAAAACTTCAATTTTTGTTAGAATTGTGAAAAATACTATTTTTAGTAAAAAAATACATTTTTAAATTAATCATTAATGTTAAATGAAATAAAAAATTCATTATAAAGTCACATTAGATAAATATTACATTTATTAATACAATTCATGTCATTATAATCAATTTCACTTTAAAATTGAATATAAAAACTTATTAAACTTCGGAACTTCTTTCTACTTTAAAAACCCTGTTATTTTGTCCCATCTACGAGATTAGCATTAGTATTAATTTCTTAAATTATGTGAATTTAATTTTAAAAATCTAAAATACACCATTTTATTCTGTATAATATTTTTATTATAATAAAAAAAAGATAATTTATGACCAAAATAATTAGTAAAAGTGATAAAAATTAATCATAGCGATTAAGGTCAAATTAAGATTAATTGGGGACTAAACCTTAAAATTAAGGGCCCAAATTTCATATAAACTTTTACAAAACCCATTTTATGTCCATATTTAATCCATATACCTTACATTATTTATTTTTTTGTTTTTTTTAAACAAAGTAGGTAAGAACATGTGTACACCAAACTTGTTTCTGAAAATTCCATGTGAGTCATTTTCCATCCCTAAAAAAGGCCACCACCACTCCCACATCCTCACACCTCTAAAACAAATTAATTTAGGAAAATAACATCACAATGAACTTATAAACATACCTATCTTCTTCCAATATTCCTATTTGTGGGTATATGTAAATCTAAGTAACCCTTTAGGCATAAACCAAAAGGAGTTACCTGATTATGAGGTAACATCTTCTCTCAAGTCCTTTCTTTTATTTTACTTATCTTCCCCATAAAAATCACATAATTCTATTCTTATATAAAAAAAGTATCTTAAATATACTATTATTTTTAAATTTAAATTTTTATACCTATACTTACACACACCTTCATCTAATGTGTAACAAACTCTCTATTTCTGTGTACGACAAACTACTGCCTCACGAAGTGATGATGGTTCATTTTTCCATTACCACCTATCATGGTGGCCATTATGATGGGAAATCTATTAATATATGGTATATATTATATTTATAATTTCTTTATGCTTCTGCAATTTTTATTTAGGACATACCTTTAGGATTTCTATATTATATAAAAAAGATAATTTTGTTTGAGGAAGTGTGGACTACTGCCCCCACAAAGCGATATAATTCATTCATACACTACATATATTGTATTAAGGATTGATTTAGTGAATATAATTTATATATATTATATTATAAAGATAATTTAAAAATGATATATAAATATATACATATTTTTATTTTACTTCCTTTCTCTCAACACAAAAATTAAACAAAAATAGCATTCATGCATACTTACTACCTAACGTCTCCATGAACGTTGTATTCCGTTTCATATATATATTATATAAATTATTATAATACATATATACAGTATATAAATTATATTTATATAATTTTTTAAATTTATTAGTCATTATATAAGTGTAAGGATCAACAATATAACAAATTAAGACACATACGAAAAAAGTGAATTTTACCATAAGTGAAACATTAACATAGGATGGTTAACAAGCGGGTAATATAAAGTCATAATATAACCATATATTGTATTATATATAAGAATACGTTTATTTAAAATATTTATGATAAATTTATATTTATTATACATATTTTTTGAATGAATACGATGAGAGTCAATATGTAAGGGGAAGGGATTCCATCTCACTTTTTATTTCAGTGAGATGCATGCTTTATTAAACACCCATTCCTTTATTGTGGAGTGTATAAATCCCTTGGATTTATTTAATTATTCATATACTTAAATTTATGGGTATTTACATACCAATTATTTTATCTTTATTTCGTGGTTTCTAAGTTTCAAAAGTTATCAAATCGGTAAAATAGTTTTGTCTCAATTTTTCTTCTTTGAGACTCATGTTTTGTTATACACCTAAATTTATTTTCGAGGTGTATATACTATCATATTAAATTTCATATCATGAATATTTTAATTTTCATGATATTTTAAAAGTCATGTAATTTTATTTTCTTACATGGGGTGTATTATCCCAAGTTACCAAGTGATAAGAGATTATTGAAACACTCTCATCCCTTTTCGAGATTTTTTATGTTTATTCTTCCTTTGAGGAATACTTATGTTCCATCCCTCAGTATATTCCTAAATTTTATTATACTCTATTTATTAATTTTATATTAATGTATTGCTACCATTTTCTACTCTTTAGTATATAAGATATTTTAAAAAGTGTTTTTAAGAAATCTCAACTTTAGCCTTTCTTTGGTCGGAAATATGTGTTCTTATAAAACTAGTTACACTAAAAAAGGGTTTTCAAGTACATTATAATAATATCCAATGATTTTTAAAATATATTTTTATTCTTTTTTCTTTTACCAATGACTAAAAATTAATCTTCATGTTGCTTTCTGAATGAGGCATTTCTGTAACCTTATTTACCGTGAAAAATGAATTTTCTTTTCACCTCGTATGTGATGTATGGATTTACCCTCCAAAATTCCCTTAAATATTTGACTAAAAGATTAAAAAGTTATCATTTTTAAAGAAACATTTCTTCTAAAATTCTGGATATTCATTATTTTTAATGTGGATTTTACAGAAAGAGGTTTTTTTAAAAACTTATGTTTGAAAAATTATTTTAAATGTTTCAAACGTGATTTATAAGTTTTCAAATTATTTTCAAAGAAATGGTTTTTAAAACGTTATCAATATTAATTTATATGATTTCTTGAAAATTTCAAGGAAAATTGTTTTCAAAAAGTGTTCATGCTTTTTTATATGATTTCAAATTATTTTCAAAGAAAATGGTTTTCAAAACGTTTTCAAGATCAATTTATAAGTTTTCAAAGTATTTTAAATTAAATTATTTTCAAAACAATTACAATATTTACTTATATTTTTTCAAATAAAATGGTTTTTAAAATTTTTTTAAGCTTATTTTATATTTTTTCAATGAAAAAAAATTCAGATGATTTCAATTCTTCCTTATAAGTTTTAAATATGTTTTCTATGAAAATGATTTCAAGTGGATTTAGGTATTAAAAAAGTTTTTCAATAATGAAAAGATATTTTCCTCATTAAATATTTTTGAAATATATTTAAAAAATATTTTCCATCTAATATGACATATTTTGATGTTACTCATCCCATTTTAGGAAATTATCTAAAGGATTCCTTCATATCCTTTATATTAATGGGTTATGTTTATTGTCATGTTCTTGATGAAACATGTTTCTCTTTACAATGTTATATGTTTATGAAATATGTTTATTTTTCACGGGTTAAGCTTTTGATTAAATTTTTTTGAAACCTATATCTTTTTCCACTGGTTGTGATGTGTTTACATGTTTACGATTCCCATGTCATTTCATGGGTTAAGATATTATTGCTTATGATTTTGTGTCACATGTTTTTATGATTTCATTTTGAGATGGGTGGGACCTATATGTAGAGTCCCGAAGCTTAACGTACATGAACATTACATTACTTTTGCGGAATACTTATTACATAATAAAAAAA
Source organism: Viscum album (assembly GCA_963277665.1). Taxonomy (NCBI): domain Eukaryota; kingdom Viridiplantae; phylum Streptophyta; class Magnoliopsida; order Santalales; family Viscaceae; genus Viscum; species Viscum album. Next base: position 1,045,412,373 of record OY728141.1, on the reverse strand, counting down.
ACACACACAAGGATCGTAATAGTTTAGTGTCTTTGGAAACTCGGAACGTAATCTTCTAATCGTGGTGAAAGATCTTCAATATCTCCCATAAATATCTTCCCTTTTTTTTACCTAAAACCTTTCTTTATATCCTGGGGAAAAGAAAACATAAAAGGGTGAGCTCAAATGCTCAGTAAGGGTAAACAAAAGAAAAATCAATCACATCATATTCATAAGAACATAACTCTTGGAAATCTTAACCTGTAAAAGAGAGCATAATTTCATAACATGGGATAAATCATAGTAGTGAAATGAAAATCCAATAATCATAACTTAAAACATGAAACTTTGTGGCATACACACATAATCATAGAGAATCATTTCTTGTTAGTCAGGACTCATTGCCAAGACTATCTTAGTGGACAAAGTCCCTTTCTGAACCGAGTCACCCTCGTTTCAGTCCTGTTTCACTGAACCGGTATAACCTACCATTCCAGCCATGTCTATCTCATGAGATATAAAATCTTTACCCAATGCATTGGAGGTAGTTATAGGTCCCACCCATCTCATAATGATACCATTCTTATGTGTTCCACAAAATCATAAATCATACATCACTGCATAACCCATGTAATAAAAATGGGAATCTTAAACAACATGACATCATAAAACAATTTATATAAGATAAAGGAATTAATAAAAATATTTAAATCACAACATAATCAAATCAATGTAATAATAGGGATAAAAACAGAACCCATTATTATCTTAGATGGAAAATAATTTTGATAAAACACTTGAACTTCATTCTTGAGGAAAATATCCTTTCTACTTCAAAAACACTTTTCTTTTCTTAACATGTCATACAATTATAAACTAAAAGAAGTTGATTAAAAATAAAATTGAAACCTTATAAAGGAAAATTCTTGGAAATAATGTTTTAAAAATCCATTCTTTCCGTATAAGTTAAAAAAAACATTCTTCGTACTTTTGTCGGAAAAGTCAAAAAGTACCTCGTACGAAAAATGACAAAAGATTCCTTTCATATCCTTTACTAAAAACTCACCGAAGGGTAAAATTGGATTTAAAAAATTGTAGGTGGATGGAAATAATATTAAATATTGAGTAAACATGGATGTGGATGATAAAATACACCCCAGTAAATACCAAATTATAAACAATCTCGGATAAAAATGAGATTGTGATATTTCCCTTACCTTAGGTCTGATTTGATTCGTAAGTGTCCAAACCTCCTGTATAATGATTTAAATCATGTTATTTACATATTAAATAATCATATTCATTGTTATTATATCATATATGGTCCACTTATGACTTTATATTACCCGTTCTTTTGTAAATTCATGTTAAAGTAGCGTTTTGGGTAAAATCGTCTCATTTGTCGTTCGTGTTTTTAACTTGTAATTATTAATATGATTACTTGGATCATGATTACTTATATACAGAATGTAAAACATGATTTATATAAAATATATATTCAGAATATATATATATATATAATATATCGATAAATGGAATGAAATACACCGTTCATGGAGACGGTAGTCCGTACGTACGCATGAACGCTGTTTTCGTTTCCTTATTGAATTGAATGGAATTAAGTAGATGACATACATATAAATATACATAAATCCAGTATCATTATTATGTCATATATTTCATTAGTACTTATTATATATACTTTATAATCATTCATGAATGGTTAATCATTGAGAATGAATCTCATCGCGTCGTGGAGACGGTAGTCCGTACGTACGCACGAGCGATGATATCGTTCCCATGGTCGTGGAATTGTGTTGAAGTGTATGTATACTATTTCAGTATCAATATCACTTTATAATAATCATATATAGTTACTCATTACACCATTATACCCATCCAATTAAGGTGGTGGCGGAAAATAGATTACACCACGGCGTGGAGACGGTATTCCGTACGTACGCACGCGCGGTGATTTCCTTTTTCCGTAGGATGGATAGAAGGTTAATTAGAGTTGTTTCATATTTATAATAACATATCAGTATATAAGAAATACTGATGTTATTACTTTATCATGAAAAAACTAAAGAAGAAGAAGTTGAAGAAGAAAGAAATTGAAAAAGATCGGTAATGGATATTACCTCTTTTTGACGCGCCTTCACTTAACCTCCACATAAAGAACTAAGGATGGTCTTTGAAGAAGACCAGGACCTCTAGGATGATACTACGGAAGTGGAGAAGATATTTTTTCTGGTTTTGGCCGAGATTGAATGCTCAAATTGGTGCGAGGAGGAGAGGGAGGAGGTGCCCTTTTATAAGGGAGGAGAGGGGCATCTTAGGAAAATCTCAAAATATTATTTTATATTAAGGTCAAATTCGGTTTATAATGGTTCCAAATGGTCTTATTTAGAAGCTAAAGTGGGTATGGGTCGAAATCCTCTCATCCAATAGGATTTAGACAAGTTTAGGTTATTATTTTAACCTTATCAATTAGATTTAACTCTAAGTTAAATAATTTAACGTTTACCATGTCTTTTTGTTTTCTTACACTATATGGTTAATAAACATACTATATGAAGCCAAAAGAACCTAAAGTTGTATATTATTAATATATCTATCCTTATCTAAGTCATTTGGTAGAAACTTAGATTTTTAGGAATTAAATAATAATTAATAATATAATATTTGTTTTAAAAACTAATTTATGTCAATTTTGACACTATTTGGTAATTGATTTTTGTGAAAATCATAACAGAAAGATAAGTTAGAAAAAATTTAATTAAATCAATAATAACATGTCATATTAACCTATAAAATTAGTGAAATTCATAAAAAGTCTTAGATTACATTTATTTTTGTATTTATAACATCAATTATGTCAATATTTCATTAATAAGATAATTACCGCACCATCTTTGTGTCATAAATAAATTAAACTATTTGATGTCTAAAAATTACAAATAAAATACCATTATGTAGGAAAGTTTTTGAGCTTTCTAATGAATATTTAAAATCGAATTTATCTTATGTATAACCCTATATTAAAAATGTTTTAGTAAATAAACTTTGGTTTTAACTCTTTTAACTCTTCTTTGAATTAAATAATAATAAATGTCCTAATCTGATTCAGATGGGCCTAAATGATAATATTTTATACTTAAGGTTGTTTTTGGTCGAGATACACTTGTCCAATAGGATTAGGACATGTGTTAGGGTAATATTAATATCATTTTTACCCTTAATTACCCTATTTACTTTTAACCGTGGTAAATAAAAGTAAAAAGTTACTATTCACCAAAAATTATTTTCATCTCATTGAACCACATTTTACTTACTGACATCAACCGTGTCTCTCGGATTTTTGAAATTCCATTCACAGAAGCGGTAAAATTATGATTTATGAAAAAATAATAATTTTTTTAACTACCACTTAGTAGTTTCACTATTCATCAAAAATTGAAGTTTTTCAGAAAAATGCCAAAATTTAACCCTAAGCTATAATTGATATTCCGAATTCAAAAATGATTTCTATTTTAAAAAATTCCCAAAATATAAGTTGAATTAATTAATTTTATAATTAATTTCCGCTATCACAACAAATAGCATGTTTTTAAGAGATAATAACTATCAAAAGACTAACACTTGTTTATGTCTGGTGTAAATGTGAAATTACATCCAATGACCAATATTGTATTGAATTGTAAAAATATATTCTAAATATACTTCAAAACCACTCAAATTAATAATTTATCACTATTAATTATTTCGATTAAAAAAGTTGTTTTTAATTAAAATTTAGTAATTTTCACTATTCATCAGAATATGAAAGTTATCCGAAAAGTACCAAAATTTCACCTTAGGCTAAATTCGATACTTCGAATCCAAAAATGAAGTCCATTTTGAGAGATAAAATTTCTAAAATTTTAAAATGTGGTTATTACTATTCATAATGGCTAGTTTTAATAATATTTTAATAATATATCATTGTTTATTAAAACCCGGTATTGCGTACAACACACGCTATCGAGGAAGGTCGTGATTGCGTGTAATGCAAGCCAAGTCAGGGTTGCGTGTTTTGAAAGAATCCTTCGTTGTTTCGTATAACAGAATCTAACCATATTTCATTTATACATTAAATATATATATATATATATACTCAATGTTGTGTTGAATAACTATTATCAAAATTGTGTGTAACACGGTCCAAGAATAGTGTTGCGTATACTGCAAGCTAATACGGTGTTGCACAAAGCGCAAGGTAATCTTGGTGTAGAATACAACACAAGACATTAATGAAATTAAAATAATATTTTTCATAAAATCTCGGGGTGTTACATTCTACCCCCCTTAAAATGAATTTCTCCCTCGAAATTCATCGGGGTTATAAATGGTTTACTATTCAAAAGTTTCTTTAATAGAAACCCACATCGTAAAAAGGAATACCAAAAACAATCTTTAAAAACAAAAGTATGAAACGTAAAGGTTACCCAAATAAACTAATCACTGGGTTTCCAAATAGGTGAATATATGGATATGGAAGAGAAATCTAACCATCATGTTCTGATGGAGAGTGGTAGAGAACATGGCTATGAAAAAGCCAACAATCACAAAGCCATAAATTTGTGATGATCTAGGGTACCATCTGGTTCATCGGATTTAAGAGCACTAGGACAACATTTTTGGTTTTCAAGATCATTTCCCTAAAGTTGATGAATTAAAAGAAATACTTACATGATTTTGGTTCAAACTCACTATTGTTCGTGAATTGAAAAATTTCAACTTCATATCTTAAAGAAATGAAGTTGAATTTGTTATTCGTGATGTGTTAGTAGATCATGTGATAGAATGATGGGTCATTCCATCTGTCTCAAACAAAAGGTTAGAAAATTTATCAAAAAAATAAATAAGTCCTTCTATAGTGAGATTAATCTTATATAGTTCCTAAAATGGGCTTATACTGCTTAATATAATAAAACTAGTTTATACTAAATAGGTACTTCCTGTAGGCCAGTGGTAGGCGATAAAGGCCAGTCGCACTTCGGTTGTGGGTTCGATTCCCACAGCCTTGTCCGACGCGATGGGCTATCACCTGTCCTGCAAGTTGTCCTTTTTCTAAAACTACATTACTATAAAATCTCATCAGTAATATTGAAAAAAGTTCTATCCTTAAACAATACTTAGCATATGTCCATCATAATCCATTCCAATATTTAGGCTTATCTAAAATACTTCGGTCCAAACTCATAGTATAAAGAAAACGATTACTTGAAATGTCATCAACCAAGCATGTGAATACCATCATTTATCCCCCATATATCTTGTTGGTCACATTCCAATCATGTGAATACCTTAATCATGTATTCTCTTGAAAAATGAATACCCATTAAACCTTAGTGAAAACATGAATGCTGTCAAAAGTTAACTCTTTCCACATACCAAAATCCATTAATTCTATATACTCAATCCATTACATAACCTTCTCCTTATATCAGTCATGATCTCATGAATACTATCAAACATTTAATTTTCTCCTTATCCCTTCATTATGCGCATATCATCTACATTCCAAAAATATATGAATAATCTTTCATGGATACCGGTACCATTAATCATACACTTTCAAAACTCAAGGAAAGACAATAGTGTAACAATCCTTAGATGTCTCTTTATTCCATAGTACCATGAGATTACTTATACAACATTACACATGATAAACATGTAATCATTCCACTACATTATTAAACCATTGACCGAGCTTCAACAATTCTTTCATCTCACATATCATTTGTAGTCTCCTCATCATCATCAATATAAATACTACCCGTACGACCATACTGATTCTCTTCATGAGACTTTCCCTTAGGGCATTGGTTTTCATAATGCCCGTACATTCAACATTTAAAACATTTAACCATTGTTGATGTCGTAGCAATACCATTATCCTCATCCCTGATGTTAACTGAACCTTTACCTTTGCACTTACTGGCTTTGTGTCCTTCTTTTCCACACCCAAAGCATCTTCCAGTTCCTTTGAAACATTCTCCTTGATGCCTCTTCCCACATGATTTACATAGTGGAAATTGAACTTTCTTTCCTCTATGATCATCATGAAACTCCATCTTTCTTTTATTAGCCGAGTCAGGAAACATACCAAATTTTACTTTATTGATCATATTATGAGATTTCTGATTCGGCATAATAATGATTTTTGGACTTCCAAATCCCATTTCATTTGATTTCTCATGAAGAATATCATTCCATTGTCCATCATACCCTCCATTATCGTGAATCATCTTGTTTCCAGCCATTTTCTAAAACCCAAAAAAGAATAGTGTGAGAGGCAAAAATCATAATAAAGGGGGAGTAACTTCAATATCTAACATCTTTGGTTTAATCTAATATCGTTACCATAGTTCTAGGACTATATCCTATACGTATACTTATCCTTAGGGACATCCCTAGACATACCTTAGAAATATATCTAGGGATCTCACTAACGTTTTCGCATCCTAGTTTCCAAAGGTTGACTAAACCTCCCTCTGATACCAACTGTAGAGACCCGAAGCTTAACGTACATGAACATTACATTACTTTTGCGGAATACTTAGTACATAATAAAAAAACACACACAAGGATCGTAATAGTTTAGTATCTTTGGAAACTCGGAATGTAATCTTCTAATCGTGGTGAAAGATCTTCAATATCTCCCATAAAGATCTTCCCTTTTTTTTACCTAAAACCTTTCTTTATATCCTGGGGAAAAGAAAACATAAAAGGGTGAGCTCAAATGCTCAGTAAGGGTAAACAAAAGAAAAATCAATCACATCATATTCATAAGAACATAACTTTTGGAAATCTTAACCTGCAAAAGAGAGCATAATTTCATAACATGGGATAAATCATAGTAGTGAAATGAAAATCCAATAATCATAACTTAAAACATGAAACTTTGTGGCATACACACATAATCATAGAGAATCATTTCTTGTTAGTCAAGACTCATTTCCAAGACTATCTTAGTGGACAAAGTCCCTTTCTGAACCGAGTCACCCTCGTTTCAGTCCTGTTTCACTGAACCGGTATAACCTACCATTATAGCCATGTCTATCTCATGAGATATAAAATCTTTACCCAATGCATTGGAGGGAGGTATAGGTCCCACCCATCTCATAATGATACCATTCTTATGTGTTCCACAAAATCATAAATCATACATCATTGCATAACCCATGTAATAAAAATGGGAATCTTAAACAACATGACATCATAAAACAATTTATATAAGATAAAGGAATTCATAAAAATATTTCCATCATAACATAATCAAATAAATGTAATAATAGGGATAAAAACAGAACCCATTATTATCTTAGATGGAAAATAATTTTGATAAAACACTTGAACTTCATTCTTGAGGAAAATATCCTTTCTACTTCAAAAACACTTTTATTTTCTTAACATGTAATACAATTATAAACTAAAAGAAGTTGATTAAAAATAAAATTGAAAACTTATAAAGGAAGATTCTTGGAAATAATGTTTTAAAAATCCATTCTTGCCGTATAAGTTAAAAAAACATTCTTCGTACTTTTGTCGGAAAAGTCAAAAAGTACCTCGTACGAAAAATGACAAAAGATTCCTTTCATATCCTTTACTAAAAACTCACTGAAGGGTAAAATTGGATTTAAACAACTGTATGTGGATGGAAATAATATTACATATTGAGTAAACATGGATGTGGATGATAAAATACACCCCATTAAATACCAAAGTATAAACAATCTCGGATAAAAATGAGATTGTGATATTTCCCTTACCTTAGGTCTGATTTGCTTCGTAAGTGTTCGAACCTCCTGTATAATGATTTAAATCATGTTATTGACTTATTAAAGAATCATATTCATTGTTATTATATCATATATGGTCCACTTATGACTTTATATTACCCTTTCTTTTGTAAATTCATGTTAAAGTAGCGTTTTGGGTAAAATCGTCTCATTTGTCATTCGTGTTTTTAACTTGTAATTATTAATATGATTACTTGGATCATGATTACTTATATCCAGAATGTAAAACATGATTTATATATAATATATATTCAGAATATATATATATATATATAATATATCGATAAATGGAATGAAATACACCGTTCATGGACTCGGTAGTCCGTACGTATGAACGCTGTTTTCGTTTCCTTATTGAATTGAATGGAATTAAGTAGATGACATACATATAAATATACATAAATCCAGTATCATTATTATGTCATATATTTCATTATTAATTATTATATATACTTTATAATCATTCATGAATGGTTAATCATTGAGAATGAATCTCATCGCGTCGTGGAGACGGTAGTCCGTACGTACGCACGAGCGATGATATCGTTCCCATGGTTGTGGAATTGTGTTGAAGTGTATGTATACTATTTCAGTATCAATATCAATTTATAATAATCATATATAGTTACTCATTACACCATTATACCCATCCAATTAAGGTGGTGGCGGAAAATAGATTACACCACGGCTTGGAGACGGTATTCCGTACGTACGCACGCGCGGTGATTTCCTTTTTCCGTAGGATGGATAGAAGGTTAATTAGAGTTGTTTCATATTTATAATAACATATCAGTATATAATAAATACTGATGTTATTACTTTATCATGAAACAACTAAAGAAGAAGAAGTTGAAGAAGAAAGAAATTGAAAAAGATCGGTAATGGATATTACCTCTTTTTGACGCGCCTTCACTTAACCTCCACTTAAAGAACTAAAGATGGTCTTTGAAGAAGACCAGGACCTCTAGGATGATACTAGGGAAGTGTATAAGAGATTTTGGCTGGGTTTGGCCGAGCTTGAATGCTCAAATTGGTGTGAGGGGGAGAGGGAGGAGGTGCCCTTTTATAAGGGAGGAGAGGGGCATCTTAGGAAAATCTCAAAATATTATTTTATATTAAGGTCAAATTCGGTTTATAATGGTTCCAAATGGTCTTATATCGAAGATAAAGTGGGTATGGGTCTAAATCCTCTCATCCAATGGGATTTAGACAAGTTTATGTTATTATTTTAACCTTATCAATTAGATTTAACTCTAAGTTAAATAATTTAACTTTTACCGTGTCTTTTTGTTTTCTTACACTATATGGTTAATAAACTTACTATATGAAGCCAAACGAACCCCAAGTTGTTTATTATTAATATATCTATCCTTATATAAGTCATTTGGCCGAACCTTAGATTTTTAGAAACTAAATAACAATTAATAATATAATATTTGTTTTAAAAACTAATTTATGTCAATTTTGACACTTTTTGGTAATTGATTTTTTTGAAAATCATAACAGAATGATAAGTTCGAACAAAGTTAATTAAATCAATACTAACATGTCATATTAACCTATAAAATTAGTGAAATTCATAAAAAGTCTTAAATTACATTTATTTTGGTATTTATAACATCAATTATGTCAATATTTCATTAATAAGATAATTACTGCATCATCTTTGTGTCATAAATAAATTAAATTATTTGATGTCTAAAAATTACAAATAAACTACCATTATGTAGGAAAGTTTTTTATATTTCTAATGAATATTTACAATCGAATTTATCTTATGTATAACCATATATTAAAAATGTTTTAGTAAATAAACTTTGGTTTTAACTCTTTTAACTATTCTTTGAATTAAATAATAATAAATGTCCTAATCTAATTCAAGTGGGCCTAAATGATAATAGTTTACACTTAAGGTTGTTTTTGGTCGAGATACACTTGTCCAATAGGATTAGGACATGTGTTAGGGTAATATTAATATCATTTTTACCCTTAATTACCCTATTTACTTTTAACCGTGGTAAATAAAAGTAAAAAGTTACTATTCACCAAAAATTATTTTCATCTCATTGAACCACATTTTACTTACTGACATCAACCGTGTCTCTCGGATTTTTGAAATTTCATTCACAGAAGCGGTAAAATTAAGATTTAGGAAAAAAAATAATTTTTTTAACTACCACTTAGTAGTTTCACTATTCATCAAAAATTGAAGTTTTTCAGAAAAATGCCAAAATTTCACCCTAAGCTATAATTGATATTCCGAATTCAAAAATGATTTCTATTTTACAAAATTCCCAACATATAAGTTGCATTAATTAATTTTATAATTAATTTCCGCTGTCACAACAAATAGCGTGTTTTTAAGAGATAATAACTATCAAAAGATTAACACTTGTTTATGTCTGGTGTAAATGTGAAATTACATCCAATGACCAATATTGTATTGAATTGTAAAAATATATTCTAAATATACTTTAAAACCACTCAAATTAATAATTTATCACTATTAATTATTTCGATTAAAAAAGTTGTTTTTAATTAAAATTTAGTAATTTTCACTATTCATCAGAATATGAAAGTTATCCGAAAAGTACCAAAATTTCACCTTAGGCTAAATTCGATACTCCGAATCCAAAAATGAAGTCCATTTTGAGAGATAAAATTTCTAAAATTTTAAAAGGTGGTTATTACTATTCATAACGGCTAGTTTTAATAATATTTTAATAATATATCATTGTTTATTAAAACTTGGTATTGCGTACAACACATGCTATCGAGGAAGGTCGCGATTGCGTGTAATGCAAGCCAAGCCAGGGTTGCGTGTTGTGAAAGAATCCTTCGTTGTTTCGTATAACAGAATCCAACCATATTTCATTTATACATTGAATATATATATATATATACTCAATGTTGCGTAGAATATCTATTATCAAAATTGTGTGTAACACGGTCCAAGAATAGTGTTGCGTATACTGCAAGCTAATACGGTATTGCACATAGCGCAAGGTAATCTTGGTGTAGAATACAACACAAGACATTAATGAAATTAAAATAATATTTTTCATAAAATCTCGGGGTGTTACACTATATCTCCCTCCAATGCATTGGGTAAATATTTATATCTAATGAGATAGACTAATATGGTCATGGGAGTGATCCATGACTACCAAGATGGTATGTGGATTGAACGCATGCTTTTAAGATGGTCATGGGAGTGAACCATGACTTCTAATACGGCATGAGGGGAAAACTTGTGCTACTAATATGGTCAAGGTAGTGAACCATGACTACCAAGATGGTATGACGAGTAAACCCATACTACCAAGATGTCCTTGGTAGTGATGCCTTCATTATTATAGGGGAACCTGGTTGCATGTTTACTATGTTATTCATGGACATGGTTGCATGTCCATAAGTTTATGTGAGGGCCTGATCTCATGTCCTTAATCTAATGAGTTAATATTTTTCTAATTATAATTTTTTAGAATATTATATTTTTATGTGTCTACCACAATTCCACGTTTTATTCCTATGTTATGCTTTTATTGTTTATGTTCTTTATTTCCTTATGATTCATGTCTTATGAACAGTTATGCTTTATGCCATAATTCATGTATATGATCATTGATATACAGGGTATGATATTCTATTTTCATGATCATGTTTTCATACCCTAATGCACATAATTATTCTTATATATTTTTATTATTTACCCTTACAAATCATTTAATCTCACCCCATTTTATGTTTCCTTCCCCAGGTTATGAAGAATGGATTTTGGTAGAAGTACTAAAGGTTGAGATCTTTATTAGAGATGTTGAAGATCTTTCACCAGGATAGAAGATTTTGCTTCCAAGCTTCCAAGGACACTAAATTGTTACAGTCTTTAAGAATTTATTTTTTTAATGTACTAGATATTTATCTAAAGTAGTGTAATATCCATGTATGATAATATGGGATCTCTATACTACTAATACAGGTTCTCTTTCCAAGAATCACCATGTCTTCTACCTCTACTTCCCTAGCTAGTAGAACTCCAACTGCCAGAGTAATACGGTGTAAAAGATCCGCTTCCCAAACTCTGATTCTTCCTAGATTCTCTATCACTACCAATCTATCATGGGTTACTACATAAATTCAATATATGAATCGTTTTTTCATAAGACTGAAACTCTACTTGTGGTATGGGAAAATGGCTATGATGGTGGCTTGTCCTACCGTACTGGTGACAAAGAACATGAGTGAGATCCTGAGTAACTGATCATTCCCCCTAACTTCTCTTCCATCCATATATCTAGTCAACATTATCATAGCGATACTTTTAACCCTTAGAATATGTACGTCCTAATCATCAAGTATAAACCACTTTTCCTCCTCCAGATTCCTCCATCAGGTTCCCTTCAGTTATGATAGCCTGGTCTACCACCTTAGCAAGATTCTTTAATTCGAAGATTTTGATATAACATCCTGGTTCCAGAAGCCGCCCAGAGGCTCCCCATACCTGGTTGGTCACATGGCCTTAAGCGCATTTTCCTGAACACCAGAGGCTACCTACTAGCAGCGAGGGACTTTGGGTGTGATAGTGGGGAAACTATGCCCTCATTAGCAGAGTACACAGCATAAGTAAACAAATACATATAAGAGCAGATGAAGTAATAATGACATACATCAGAAACTGGAAGTATAAATTGGGGAACATATATAAAATGATGCATGATACATATGTCTAGGAAAATAGTAGAACAAGTCACAATGTTGGAATACAATAGTACTAAATCAAAGTGAAAAAGAAATCAGATAAACTCCTCAACATCGCAGGCTATAGCTTGGTCCCATGCTCTCCAGCTCGACAGTGAGTCAAGTACCTCAAGTAGAATGTCACTTTCCCTTATCTATACCTGCAACAATATAATCTGTTTGGGCCCAAAAGCATGTCCCAAATAGGGTGTGAGACTAAATACCAGTAGGCAACCCCCACGAGATTTGTACCTAACCGTCAGTGAATATATGGTAGGTAAAATACAAAAGGAAATAAACAAGGAAGGTACACATCAGTAAACAATCTATAGTTTCAAAGCATTCAAATCACCTCCCAACATGCAACAGCTAATCAAAGTAGTTAAAAAATAGGTAACCCTATGGGGGAATTACCCAGAGCCTATCCCCTCTAGTCCTTCCTAGAAATACAAGCAAACAGCTAACACAAGGTAACCCTCAGGAAAGTACTCACCAGCTATCCACTCTGGTCCTACCTAATAAGTTCAAGCAGCCCTCTTGGCAGTACACTCAGTATAACCTCTCTGGTTCAGCTTAAGCATAGACTCTCTAAGGAAGCACTCACCGTCAATTCCCCATATAGTCTTGTATCATTACTAAAGGTGCTCTGGGGAAGCACTCAACGTCACATTCCCCATGTGGCCCGCGTCAAGGAACTATAGACACTCTCAGGAAGCACTCAACCTCAAATCCCCTTGTGGTCTCGCATCGTAAATTATAAAGACACTCTGGATAAGCCCTTACGTCCATCGTCCCTATGGTCTATACACCAGGTTATCACGGCCCTGTGTAACTCAAGAAAGTGTAGCAGCGCATAACGGCCAAGGTAAACCTCATGAACTACTTGGATCGCATTCTATAGCACAATAGCATAACATAACAACAGTCACACCATCCTACAATACTTGGCATGGGAAAGTAAACAGCAGCCTAACCGGCAAGCAAGAACCAAAGGGTAAAACTGGAAAAACATGCATGGAAATACATCCAAAGCACAAAAAACACCATATTCACAATCAATTATCATCTACTCAGGCATATCAGCATAGAAGAGGAAAAATAAGTCCAAAATGGTAAACACACAATACCCCGTTTATGGGTATTGGGAAAATTTTCACATAAAACTCAAAGAATCTCAACAGAAAGGAACAAACCACCTACCTCGGGGTTAGGAGATCCATATATGTGAACCTCAAAGTTTGAATCTTCTTAGAATTCCTTATATCTAATAAAAAAATCAAAAAAAATTCAACCCATGATAACTTGGAAAATAAGAGAAATCCTGAAACGAGGTTCCGGCAGAAGAGAGAGCTCACCAATTTGATTCCAATGCCACTGACAGTGTTCTATTTGGAGGAAATATGGAGGCTCGGGGTCTTGTCAAAGATTAGCGGCCATACGAACTCTCTCGGACAAATGAGACCTAGAAGATGTGTGTTCTGTCCATCAGACATGACCCCGGTGTGTTTAATGAAAAAAATAAAAAACACGGTGTGTACTTTTGGAGTACACAACGTGTACTTCATGATTCTGTACTCTACATTAAGTAGCCTCCAAGTCACTCCCACACGTCCTTGTTCATGGATATTACACGTCCAGTACACGGCTACCCGCGGTAAGGAAGGTCACGGCGTGTACTCATATTGTACACAGTGTGTACTTAGAAAATTTCCAGAATTTTCTCTTTTTCTCAAAAACGACCAGAAAAGGAAAAACATACCTGAAAAGAATGTTTAGGTTCATAAAAACTTCCCCCCTTAAAGAAATTAATCCTTGAATTTTTCTACCACAGCGTAGAAGAAGAAACCTCGAATAGTTCTGGCCACTAAGCTCGTACATCGGCCTCCCTCTCCCAAATCTCATCCTGCACCCGCCCGTGCTACCAAAACATGTCTGCCATAGGAATAGACCAGACAAGGAGAACCTTTGAACTAAGATCCGCAATCCGGATTGGATGCTCTTCAAATGACACATCCACTTGGAGCTCAACCTCCTCGGGTTAAAATATATGAGGGGTATGAGAAGTAACGTTGTATTTAAGAAACGTGGAAGACGTCATTCATAGATTGGTACCTCTGAGGTAACTACAACCAATAGGCAACCAGCCCAACTCTCTACAACACCTAAAATGGCCCAACATACCCTTGTGAATGCTTACCCTATCTCATAATCTCTTGTGTCCCAACCTCAGTGTGACATATAGAAAAACCTAATCCTCGACCCCAAACTCTAGAGGTCCTCTCCACTGATCTGCATAAGACTTCTGTCAAGACTATGTCATATCCATCCTTTTCTGAATCAAATCTATCTTCTCTATGGTCTCCTAAACAAGACAAAGTCCCAGCAAAGCTACCTCTCCTACCTCCAGCCAACATAAGGGTGATCAGCATGGTCTACCGTATAATGCCTCGTAAGGTGCCATCTGGATAGTTGCTTGAAAACTATTGTTGCAGGAAAACACCACAAGAGGTATATTCTTCTCCCAAGAACCTCCAAAATCCAGAATGTGTGCTCGAAGAATCTCCTCAAGAACTTGAATCATACGCTCAGACTGGCCATCTGTCTGGGGGTGGAAAGTTGTACTCAAAAGTACATGTGTACCCAAAGCCTTTTGAAGCCCTTTCTAGACCTGAGAAGTAAAATGTGCATCCCTATATGAAGAAATGGAGTGTGGAAATCCATGTAGACATACAATCTCAAGGATGTACAGTCGTCCCAACTCATCAACATTGAATGTCTACTTGATCGACAAGAAGTGAGAAACCTTCGTGAGTCTGTCAATGAAAACCCAAACAACATCATTCCCTCAAGGCGACCTCGGTAAACCTGTCACTAAATCCATTGTGACATAATTCCACTTCCACTTGGGAATGCGTAACTACTGTAAAAGCCCTGCTGGTCGCTGATGCTCTGCCTTCATCTACTGACACGTGGAACACCTCTTGACAAAAACAATAACGTCCCTCTTCATACCTGGACACCAATACTGATGGTGTAGATCACGATACATCTTGGTGATGCCAGGATGAACTTCCAAAACTGAGGAATTAAAATCCCACATCATCTCCTCACATATGTCTGCTAGCACCCATAAGCCCCCCTAAAAATTCAATATCTCATCCTCGCCGACAGTCCATCCAGAAAAATGGTCCTCTCCTGACACACTCTCTCTTAAGACTAGGCCTTCAGAGTCAGATAGATGCCTCATTCAAACTCGATAAAGAAGAGTAGAGGTAACAGTTAAAGAAGATTGAAAAGTCTACCCCTGACAGTCATGCACCTCTAAATGAATCTCAGAGAATAGAGCCATAAGCTGCCACTCACTACTGGCCTCCCGAACATCCTGCATCTGAGTCCTCCTACTCAACGCATTAGCCATTGTGTTGCCCTTCCCAGGCATATAGGCATGCTCAATGTCAAAGGACTTTAGGTACTCAACCCACCTATGTTGTCTCAAATTCAGATCATGATGAGTGAATATGTACTTGAGACTCTTGTGGCCAGTGAAAACCACAAAATTCTCTCCCAGAAGATATTTTCTCCAACAGCGTAGAGCATGAACAACAACTACTAACTCCAGATCATGCGTCAGGTAATTTATTTAATGTGGCATAAACTTTCGAGACACGTACGCAATGACTCCATACCCCTGCATAAGCACAACTCTCAGCCTGATACATGATACATCACAATAAAAATTATATATCTTTCCGGGCTCTAGAAAGACTAGTATCAGTGCTGAAGTCAACCTCCCTTTCATCTCCTAAAAGGATGACTCACAAGAATCTGACCACATGAACTTATCACCCTTCATGGTCAGACCTATAAGTGGTGCTGCTAAGAGTGAAAAGTCATGTATGAAACATCTGTAATATCCTACCAGCCCTAGAAAACTCCGCAACTCAAAGACATTCTCCGGCTTCTCCCAAGAAACTACAACTGTCATTTTCTCTAGGTCTACTGATACTCTTGCATCTGAGATAACATGACCCCAAGAAGTGCATCTGATCCATCCAAAAGTGGCACTTTGATAGCTTATCATATAACTGATTCTCCCTCAGTGTACTCAAAACTATCTCAAGATGGGTAGCAAGGTCTTGTCAAGAGTGAGAGTACACCAAGATATCATCCACGAAGACCACCATGAAAGAATCCTAGTATGGATGGAACACTTGGTTCATCAGAGCCATGAAAAATGTAGGCATGTTCGTGAGACCAAACGGAATAACCATATATTTGTATAGACTATACCTGCTCCGGAATACTATAAGACATATATCAGATGGTCTAATGTGCAACTAATGATAACTGGACCTCAAGTCAATCTTCGAGAACACCAAGACTCCTCGAAGCTGATCAAAGAGATTTTCAATCCTAGGCAAAGGATATCAGTTCTTGACCATCAACTAGTTCAGCTTCAGATAATCCACAAAAGCTTGAGGGTACCATCTTCCTTCTTCACAAACAAAACAGGAGAACCCCAAGTGGAAGTACTGGGTCAGATGAAATCATTTGCCTGAAACTCCTCCAAATGCTTCTTGAGCTCTTGCAACTCAGGTCTGTCCATCCTATAAGGAGGAATGGACACCGGTGCTGAACCTGGCACAATATCAATCGATAAGTATACCTCATTATCTAGAGAAAACCCTGAAAATTCCTCTGGAAATACATCTCTGAAATGATCCACCACTGGAGGAAATTATATCTATGAAGTCCCCAAGTCATCTAGAAAAATACTAGAAATGTCAGTTGTAACTCCTTCCAACCCGTCGTGATCGGAACCTGCTCTACTCGCCTGGACATCCCATTCTCCCCTATGAAGAAATGATCCACCTTCTGTTGATATGAAACTCACCCTATGGTGATAACAGTCGATGAATTCCTAGAAGGGAACTAGCCAGTCCATTCTCAGAATGACATCATAGCTTTTCATCTCTAGGACATAGAGATTAAGATGTGACACCCAAAAACCTCTAGAAGGCACTCCTTGTACTGACGTACACTAGCCATCCTAGTCCCCAATGGAGTGTCTAATGTCAAGATATCGGTAGAGTAAAAGATACAGAGCCCAAGGCTCTCCACAACATCAACATATATAAATCTATGGGAAGATACTGTATTGAAAAGAGACGAAGATAAAACTAAGGCAACTAGGATCGTACCTTAAATTATAGATGGTCTGGGCTCCCACTCCTGCTGGGTCTACTCCACTAAAAAAGTTTGTTCTTTACCGCATCCAGGTGACCCTGCCTGACCACTCTGAGCTGATCCGCCCTGATGTTGCTGAAAACCGGGCGACAAGCAACCACATCCATGACCTCCACCTCGATCTGAACACCCGGAAGAACTCTAGTTCCAAGACTTGTGAGAAACTGGTGATGCTTCTCCTAAATGAGTAGTCATAGAAGAACCTATGTCACTAGCTGCTATAGAGAAGATATAACAGAAGCACTGAATATGAGTCATCTTGCCTCAATATCGGCACTCCACTGGGTCTTTTGGTGAATGTGGCCTCATACGCCCACTCTTTCCGCACTGGTAACACACCACCTGACTACCAGAAAAAGTGTCTCGCCTCCTCGGATCACTGTGTGAAGACTCCTTGTGGCTCTTCCTACTATCAGTAGGAGGAATACTAACTTAAGATGCGGATCCACCCTGGCTCACTACTCCGGAATACATCATATTGCACGCTGTGATCAGCGCTTGGTTGACGATAGAAGTAATATAAGTCAACCGAAATACGTTCACCTACGATTGAATGTCGTGCCTCAGAACATCCTCGAACTTCCTTGCCATGAAAAATTGATCACCTCCTGAAATAGGTGTGAAGTGATGCAACTCGGTAAAGTGGTAGGAATACTCCATAACAGAAAGAGTACCCTGCTCGAAACTCATAAAATCTCAGGCTAGATTGGCCCTCATGGTCTCCAGATAGAAGTAATAAAAGAAGATTCGGTGAAACTCATCCCACGCCATAACCAACTGGCGTCCCGCCTGCGAGATCACATCCCACCACCTCTTGGAAGAGTCCTGAAGCATATATGTAGTGATCTTGACCCTCCTATCTAGAGGCATCTCCAGATTCTCAATGATCATCAGCATGGTTTCTACCCATGACCCCGCATCCTGGGGTCCTCCATCTTCAGAGAAAGTGGGAGGATGTTGTTGCTGGAAAACCCACATCAAATCATCCATCGATGGGGCAGTAGGTGGCCCTCCCTAAAAGGTCTTCATCATCCTTATAAAGCCCTCCATGTACTGTTCATCCTCGCCCATGTCAGGTTCAATGGTTCATGCCAAGACTGGCATGACTAGAGGATTTGCAGGTGGTCCCTAATCATCCATGTCCGGTGTCTGATCACCATCTGGAAACCGGCGCCCAACTGGAGGACATCTCGGTGGCATGACTCTGCAAGGTCAAGCACACACCTTCGATTAATATTATCAAGGACTGAAAACAAGGAGTGTAATAAGGGAGCATGAGAAATAAAGTACTAATGTTTTACAAAACATGACTACACGGCGTGTACATTTCATACATGGCGTGATCCCTGAAGTCATTTACATGGGAGTGTACTCCTGCCTAACTGGTCGTGTAACACCCTAGAAACACGACGTGTTGTCTTGACACAATGTGTATACTTGAATCCTCTTCTCATGCCTGAGTCCTTCTACACGGTTAAGCCAGACGGCTCTCCTAAGGCAAGACTACACGACGTGTACAGTTCCTACATGGCCTGTATGAGAGAAGCTTCACTTGGCTCGTGTTGCTAGTGACAGGGCACACGACTCTCACTACACGACATTTTCTATATGGACACGGCGTGTATGTGAAAAGATAACACTGAACCATGTTGTTCATGACACGGTCGGGTACCTGAGTCCGACTACATGGCGTCTTCAAGGAAGACACGACGTGTACATGAAAGGATGACCCCAACCCGTGTTGTTCGTGACACAGCTGGTACCTAGGTCAGACTACATGGAGTGTTGAATGAGGACGCGACGTGTATTGCTTATGTTTTATCCGTCTGTGTTGTTAGTTACATGGGCGGACACAGGGTTGACACTACACAGCATGTTCGACTAGTACACGACATGTTTCCACCAGACTTTCCCCATCCTGTTTCTCTGCCCACACGACATATGACATGGTTAGAGACTACACATTGTGTACATAAATTACATGGTGTGTACATAATAAAAACAGTTTCTTCCCAAACAGTAGAACACACGGCATATACTTAACATTAAACGGTGTGTATTATGGGGTTTTCCAGACAGTAATCCTTTGAAACTACTCCGGAACCCAAAAAACACTGAAGCGAACATTGAAAGTTCCAAATTACGATCTGTGAGGGGTTATACTCCCCACGAATCAATGTTTGGCATCTTGTACACATTAGAACATGGAAAACAAGGCATTGATCCACCAAATTCCAGTCCATGAGGGCCAATAACACCTCAAGAACCAAAATTTTGGGTTCATTCAAGCAAATATGTACACAAAACAATACCCTATCAAAAAAACAGAAATTTTTATCAAGTAAAATATCACAACAGCATGAATATTTTACACATCATCTATCACAACAACATGAAATCACTAACACATCCTAGATGAAATGACAAAAATGCATGACATGTGATTTCTAGAAACTGCCTATATGATGCATGAGATGGCATACCCTCATATCATCGGGTTACAATAGAAATTGAACCTCAATAACATCAACAATAATAACACAAGTCATGTGAATCGCTCAAGGTGAAATCAAATCAACTGAAATAATTGAAAAACGAGAAAAATTTCAATTAAACGAGGTAGATTGGCTTTTCCCTGTACACAGGTTAGCTACTTCTGGGCACAGCTTATTAACAAGTACCCATTCCAGCCTATCCCTGGCTAAATTCTTCAAACAGTAAGTCAAGAAGAAAATTATTCCTTTGATACCACTTTGTAACGTCCCGGTTCTGGATGCTGCCCAGAGGCGCCCCATTATCGGTTGGTCATATGGCCTCAAAATCATTTCCACAAATGCCAGAGGCTGCCAACTTGTAGTGAGGGCCTTGGGTGTGATAGTGGGGAAACTATGCCCTCATTGATAGAGTAAACAATGAAAGTAAACAAACACATACAAGAGCGGAAGCAGTAATAACGACATACAGTAGAAACTGGATGTATAAACTGGAGAACATGTATAAAATGATGCCTGATACATATGTCTAGGAAAATAGCCAAAAAAGTCACAATGCTGGAATACAACAGTACTAAACCAAAGTGAAAAATAAGGCAGATAAACTCCTCATCATTGCAAGCCATAACTTTGTCTCATGCTCTCCAACTCTACAACAACTCAAGTACCTGATGTAGAAGGGTGCTTTCCCTTATCTATACCTGCAACAATATAATCTATTTGGGCCCAAAATCATGGCCCAAACAGGGTGTGAGACTAAATCCCAGTAGGCAACCACCAAGAGATTTATGCCTAACAGTCAGTGAAGATATAGCAGGTAAAATACAGAAAGCAGTAAACCAAAAAAGTACACAACAGAAAACAATCCAGAGTTTCAAAGCATTAAATTCACCTCACAACATGAAATAGCTAATCAAATCAGATAAACACAATAGGTAACCCTCTGGGAAGTACCCACAGCCTATCCCCTCTGGTCCTACATAGCAACACAAGCAAACAGTTAACACAAGGTAACCCTCAGGGAAGTACTCACATCCTATCCCCTCTGGTCCTGCCTAACAAGTACAAGCAACCCTATAGGCAGTACACTCAGTCTAACCCCTCTAGTTTAGCTTAGGAATAGAATCTCTAAGGATACACTCGACATCAATTCCCCCTATAGTCATGTATCAGTATTAAAGGCACTTTGGGGAAGCACTCAATGTCACATTCCCCCTGTGGCCATCGTCAAGGAACTACAGACACTCTAGGGAAGCACTAGACGTCAATTCCCCATATGGTCTCACATCATAAATTATAAAGACACTCTGGATAAGCCCTTATGTCCATCCTCCCTATGGTCTATACATCAGGTTCTCATAGCCCTATGTAAGTCAAGAAAGTGTAGCAGTGCGTAACGGTCAAGGTAAATCTCATGAACTACTTGGCTATCATTCTACAACACAAAAGGGAAACAAAACAACTATCACACCATCCTATAATACTAGGCATGGGAAAGTAAACAGCATCCTAACAGGAAAGCAAGACCTAAAGGAAGAAACAGGAAAAGCATGCATGGAAATACATCCAAAGCATAGAAAAAGACCCTATTCACAATCAATTATCATCTAATCAGGCATATCAGCATAGAATAAGAACAATAGGGCCAAAAAAGTAAATGTGGAATACCCTGTCCATGGGTATTGGGCACATTTTCACATAAAACTCAAAGAATTTAAACATAAAGTCACAAACCACCTACATCGGGGTTAGGAGATCACTATATGTGAACCTTGAATCTTCAATCTCCTTAGAAAAACATAGATCTAAGAAAATTTCTAAAAATTTCAACCCATGACACCTTGGAAAAGAAGAGAAATTATGAAACGAGGTTCCAACAGAAGAGAGAACGCACCGATGTGATTCCAACGCAACCAAAGGTGTTTGATTCAGAGGACTAACGGAGGTCCCGAGGCTCGTCGAAGAATCGTGGCCGTACAGAATCTCTTAGATGAATGAGACCTAGAAGATGTGTGTTCTGTCCATCAGATGCGACCCTGGTGCATTTAATGAAAAAAAACAAAATACATGGCATATACTTTTGGGGTACACGGTGTGTACTTGCTGTTTCTATACTCCGCATTAGGCGGCCTCCAAGTCACTCTCACACAGCCGTGTGCATGACTGCTACATGGCTAGCACACGGCTACCCACGGTAAGGAACTACACGGTGTGTACTTAGAAAATTTCCATAATTTCATATTTTTCTAAAAAATGACCAGAAAAGGAAAAACATACCTGAAAGGAAGATCTAGGTTCTTACAGTTGACCTAGGACTTAATCTCACATTTAAGTCCATCTAAGAATCACCTTTCCATTGTAGTATCATCTCCATAAAATGTTGTAGAAAAGTGTTGCAGGTCTATAAGATGACCAGTATAGTACATCATGGACATGATCCCCTAAGTCAACCACATGAACTCAAATTCCCTCTCTTGTCTCAGTGTGTCTAGATAAATGGGATCCAATAACTTATCCAAAAATTCCTTCTTAGTCATCTGGCCTACCATCACTATTCAGGCCTGAACATCCCACTAGTTCTTTATTGACCCTCACAACATGTGAGTATCCAACATGACATTCTTCTTAGAAGGAGTCTATAAATGTTCAAGTACAGTAGGGATGGAATTAATCCATAACACTGTTACCACAAGTCTACCCTCTCCAATAATAATTTGAGGGTTCTTCAACTAAAACTCCCATGTCTGATCAGATATTCTCTTCACAACAAAAACCTGGTCTCTATACATAAACTACATGAAATCAAAAAAAATTATAAGGGAACATCTCTCCAACTTCCTCAATAAGCACTATCAATGCCAAAGGTTCCACTACTAGAGGCTCGTTTCCATGCATGTCCTTCTATTTTCCTCTCAGTAAGCATCGACATTGAGGTATTTCTCTACAATGCCCTGAATATGTGCCCGGACACATACCATAACCTCAACAGAATTAACAATAAGGGATTCACATAAGATATAATAATTACATCCCCCTTTTCCCTATTATGCTTTCAAAATTGAGGCACTATCACTACCCTTTATCATCCTACATCTAATTCAAGATTAACAAAGGGTAAAATCATTCTCATTAGTCAATTTTCTCATTATAAACTCATTTATTCACATTTTTCATTATTTTTTTTCTATTTCCAATTTCCTATTAGGCACCATTTTTAGTTTGATTGCATAACAAGTAAAAATAGTTTAATTTAAACAACATACCCAAAATATATTTTCTAGTGTGGGCCTAAAATGATGCATATCAAAACATAACCCTGAGTAACATTAATGATTCATTAATACTCAACACTCATGAAATTATAGTCTATGAGTCAAATATCATAAAGTCATATAAAAAATAATCACATAATAGAACATGTGTGTCACTCATGGTGAAATACCTTCAACTATAATAACAAAAATTATTAACAACAATCCCATCTTAGGTACTTAGATTTTACCCTCATGCATGGGTTACCTACTCACATACATGGTCTCATAACCAAGGTCTGACTAATCTTATTCTCCTATAAAAACATCCATAATAGTATGAGAAAATAAAATAAAATCCTTTTATACAACTTTTTAACATCCCAACATAGGAGACACTAACTATTGCCCCGATCCAGTCAGTTACTTGACCTCTGGCGCACCTCTCTGTTTGTCGGACACTACTGACTAGTAGTGAGGGTGAAATATCGGTCATGGGGATACTATACACTCTTTATAAAAGTTGTGCAATAGCTGAAATAAAAAATAATAACCAAATGATATAACCATATGTAGAACAATACCCATATCACATGATAACCAAAACAGGAATAAAATATCTAGACTAAAACAGTAGATATGTTATGCCAAGAATGTTCCAAGTGTCAATATGAAAGTTGTATGGACAACATGTTTACATAAAATGGGTGTTGGAAAAGGTAATAGTTCTTTTGGTCCCTTACGTTTAAGGATTATTCCCTTGTTAAACTTACTTTTACCTAAATCGTTGTAATTAATTTTAATCACTTTCACGAATATTTTTGTTCAATAATTAAGTTTATTTTATAACACTATAAATACAATAATAATTACAACCATGTATTTCCATTTTTCTAAATTCAATTCACATAAGCATAAAAATTAATTTTAATGCTAGTCTCAAAGACATAGTGAGAAAGTGGGTTTTTTTATAGTGAGAATGCCCAAATTCTCATTAATGTTTTATAACTAAATTCAATATAAAAATGATTCTGAAAAGATGGATTGGATTAATAGATGTATAATTGATCTATTTTTAATTTAAAACCATATTAAAATATAATTTAACTATATAAATAAATTATATGAAAAAAATAATTAAAATTATGTATTTTTCACTATTCATCCAAAAAATTAAGTTCCTCAGAAAAATCCAAAAAATTCACCCTAATATAATTTTAATATAATAAATTAAAATTTAATTTAATTTTATAAGTTCAAATTTATAAATGTTTCTAAACCTTATATTTTTTTTTCACAAAAGGACATCAAAATAATTTCATTTGAAAAAATAATATTTTAAAACATATAAATATTTCACTAAGAATTATATTTTTCATTATCAAGATATTTTATTTATATAAAAAAATTATAAATAATATTTTTAAATTATTTATTACGATTATTATTACTATGTTTAACGGTTATGTCGGAACTATCACATTTAAATAATTATAATTGTAAAGTGATGTTTAGCAGAATCTCGATGTTGCATGTAATGTATTCCAAGTCGGTGTTTCATGCAATAAAATCCATGTCGGTGTTGC
This sequence comes from Viscum album, assembly GCA_963277665.1. NCBI lineage: Eukaryota > Viridiplantae > Streptophyta > Magnoliopsida > Santalales > Viscaceae > Viscum > Viscum album. The sequence goes on along the minus strand of OY728141.1, from coordinate 1,045,387,234 downwards.
ATGTAGAGCGTGAAATGTTTGTGTTGTGTGAAAGTAATGTTTTCTTATGCAATATAGGACATTAATAAAATTAATTTATTCAGAAAATAGATTCTCAAAATATCAGGATGTTACTGAATGGAATTTAAAAAAAAAATTATTTAATATAATGACTAAAAGGTATAATAATATTATAAATATGCTATATATACTTTATATCCATTATCGTACCCAATTGTGAAAGGTGGTAATGGAAAAATGAAAGATGTCAGTTCGTGAGGAGGTAGTCCACTTTACACATGAATGATGATTTCCTAGCCCATTTGATAGAATAAGTTATGGATATAGGTAATTAACATAACATAAAAACATATCAGTATATGGAAGATAATTGTGTTATTATATCATTATTTTTTAATAATTATTGAATGAAGTGGAGGAATAAATAAAATAAAGGTGCTCATTAAAGGTTGATACCTCTTCTATGGGTACCCTCCTTAGGTTTGCACCAAAATCCTTCTTAGGTTGGTTTTCCACCCGAAATAAGGATTGTAAAATGAGAAGAGGGAAGTAGGGAAGTGATATGGGTAGTTCTTGGACAAAACAATAGGTTTTTAAGGTCTGAATATGAGAGTATAATGGGTGGTCTATTTTAAGTTAGGTGAGTTGCACACTTGTAATGACTTGATAAAAAGGATTTCACCCACATTTTCTTCCTGTTAAAAAGATCAAATAATAGACCATTATAAATAATAGAAGATATAGGGTATAATTATGCCCTTAAAAAGGTTTTTTATATGATTAATGTTATTTTTACCCCTTCTTTTTTTAGTGTCACCCCTGGTATACTTTTTTTTACCTTAACTGTGGTAATTAATTTTCTCTATTTTCACTAATCATTTTTGTCAAAAATTAAGTTTCCCTTCTTAGATAATAAAATCTATTATGATTCCAAATATAAAATCAAAATTTTCAAATTCCATTCATATAAGTTACAAAATTTAATTTAAAATTAATCTCTTATTTTTTATGATAAAGTGGCATTTTAAAGAGAAAATGTTCAAAAGTTTACAATATCATTTATATAAAAAATGAAAAATAAATTGATTAAAATGGCATTAATTGGATTAATTTATGTAAAATTGAACTAATTTTACATGAATAAAAATTTATAATCTATTTTTTATTTATGAATAAATTATATAAAACGATAGTTTTAAATTAAAATGAAGTACTTTTCACTATTCATCAAAAATTTAATCTGTAACACCCCGATATTTTATGAAAAATATTCTTTTTAATTTCATTAATGTCTTGTGTTGTACGTTATACCAAAAGGAGCTTGCTCAACACGCATCCTTGACTTGCCTTGCATTACACGCAAGCACGACTTTCCGCGATAGCGTGTGTTGTACGCAATACCGAGTTTCGCTAAACAATGATATGATATTAAAATATTATTAAAATTAGCCGTTATGAATAGTAATAACCACTTTTTGAAATTTTGTAAATTTTATTTTTCAAAATGGACTTCATTTTTGGATTTGGAATATCGAAATTAGCTTAGGGTGAAATTTTGGTACTTTTCGGATAACTTTCATTTTCTGGTGAATAGTGAAAATTACTAAATTTTAATTAAAAACAACCTTTTTAATCAAAAAAATTAATAGTGATAAATTATTAATTTGAGTGGTTTTAAAGTATATTTAGAATATATTTTTACAATTTAATACAATTTTGGTCATTGGATGTAATTATACATTTAAACCAGACATAAACAAATGTCAATCTTTTGATAGTTATTATCTCTTAAGAACACGCTATTTGTTTTGACGATGGGAATTAATTTTTAAATTAATTAATGCAACTGATATGTTTTTAATTTGGTAAAATAGACATCATTTTTGAGTTCATAATATCAAATATAGCTTAGGCCCAATTTTTGGTATTTTTTTGGAAACTTTCATTTTCTGATGATTAGTGAAACCACTAAGTGGTAGTTAAAAAAATGAATTTTTCATAAAACTTAATTTTACCGCTTCTGTGAGTGGAATTTCAAAAATCCAAGAGACACGGTTGATGTCTGTAAGTAAAATTTGGTTCAATGAGATGAAAATATTTTTTGGTGAATAGTAACTTTTTACTATTTTTTTAACACGATTAAAATTAAATAGGGTAATTAAGGGTAAAAATGATATTATTATTACCCTAAAACATGTCCTAATTCTATTGGATAAGTGTAATTTGACCAAAAACAACCTTAGGAATAAAATATGACCATTTAGGCCCACTTGGATTAGATTAGGACATTTATTATTAATTTATTTAGAGGAGGGTTAAAATAGTTAAAATCAATGATTAATAAGTAAATAATTTTTAATATAGGGTTATACATAAGATAAATTCGATTATAAATACTCATTAGAAAGCTAAAAAAATTTAATACATAATTATATTTTATTTATAATTTTTAGACATTATATAAATTAATTTATTTATGACACTATGATGATGCAGTAATTGCCATAATAGTAAAAAATTATAATAATTGATATTATAAATACCCAAATAAATATAATTTGAGACTTTTTATGAATTAAAATAATTTTATAGGATAATATGACATGTTATTATTGATTTAATTAACTTTTTTAGAACTAATAATTCTGTTATGATTTTCACAAAAATCAATTACTAAATAGTGTCAAAATTGACATAAAATAGTTTTTAAAACAAATATTATATTATTAATTGTTATTTTATTCCTTAAAAATCTAAGGTTCGGCCAAATAACTTAGATAAGGTTATATATATTAATAATAAATAACTTGGGGTTCTTTTGTGTTATTATAGTAAGTTTATTAACCTTATAGTGTAAGAACACAAGAAGACACGGTAAAAGTAAAATTATTTAACTTAATGTCAAATCTAAATGATAAGGTTAAAATAGGAACCTAAACTTGTCTAAATTCTATTTTATGAGGGGATTTCGATCCATCCCCACCTTAGCTTCGAAATAAATCAATTTGGAGCTATTTAAAACCGAATTTGGCTTTATAATAAAATAATAGTTTTCGTTATTCCAAAGGTACCACTCTCCTCCCTTATAAAAGGGCACCTCCTTCCCCTCTTCCTCACACCAATTTGAGCCTTCAAGCTCGGCCAAACCCTGCCAAATTATCTTCCCCACTTCCATAGAAACATCCTAGAGGTTATTTTCTTCCTCAAAGACCAATTTTAGTGCCCTAAAAGGAGATCTCAAGGAGGTGCTTCAAAGAAGAGGTAATGTCTGTTACCGATTCTTTCAACTTTATTTCTTCTTCCACTTCTTCTTCTTAGGTTGTTTAATTATGAAGTAATAACATCAGTATCACTCATATACTGATATGTTATTATAAGTATGAAACAACCCTATTTCACCATCTATCCATCCTACGGAAAACGAAATCACCGCGCGTGCGTACGTACGGAATACCGTCTCCACGCCGTGGTGTAATCTATTTTCCACCACCACCTTACTTGGATGGGTATAATGGTGTAAATAATAGCTATATATGATTATTGTAAAGTGATATTGATTCTTAAATAGTATACATACACTGCAATGCAATTCCACGATCATGAGAATGATATCATCGCTCATGCATACGTACGAACTACCGTCTCCACGACGTGATGAGATTCATTCTCCACGTTAACCATTCATGAATGATTATAAAGTATATAAAATAAGTAATAATGAAATATATGACATAATAATGATACTGGATTTATGTGTATATATATGTATTTCATCTACTTAATTCCATTCAACTCAATAAGGAAACGAAAACAGCATTCATGCGTACGTACGGCCTACCGTCTCCATGAACGGTGTATTTCCTTCCATTTACTGATCTATTGTATATATGTATATTCTGAATATATAATATATATAAATCATGTTTTATATTCTGGAATTAAGATATCATAATCATATGAATAATTACAAGTCAAAACACGGACGACAAATGAAACGATTTTACCCAAAACGCTCTTTAACATGGAATTTACAAAATAAGGGGTAATATAAAGTCATAAGTAAACCATATATGATATCATAACAATGAGTATGATTCTGGAATAAGTCAATGACATTATTTAAATCATTATACAGGAGGTTCGGACACTTACGAAGCAAATCGGACCTAAGGTAAGGGAAATATCACAATCTCATTTTTATCCGAGATTGTGTATACTTTGGTATATACTGGGGTGTATTTTATGATCCATATCCATGTTCCCTAAATATGTAATATTATTTCCATCCACCTACAATTTTTTAAATCTAATTTTACCCTTCGGTGAGTTTTTAGTAAAAGATATGAAAGGAATCTTTTGTCGTTTTTCATACGAGGTACTTTTTGACTTTTCCGACAAAAGTACGAGAAGAATGTTTTTTTAACTTATACGGAAGGAATGGATTTTTAAAACATTATTTCCAACAATCTTCCTTTACAAGTTTTGAAGTTTATTTTTAATCAACTTCTTTTAGTTTAAAATTGTATGAAATGTTAAAGAAAGGAAAATGTTTTTGAAGTAGAAAGGATATTTTCCTCAAGAATGGAGTTCAAGTGCTTTATCAAAATTATTTTCCATCTAAGATAATATAGGGTTCTATTTCTATTTCTATTATTACATTGATTTGATTATGTTGTGATGGAATTATTTTTAAGAATTCCTTTATTTTATATGAATTGTTTTATGAGGTCATGTTGTTTAAGAATCCCATTTTTACTACATGGGTTATGCAATGATGTATGATTTATGATTTTGTGGCACACATAAGAATGGTATCATTATGAGATGGGTGGGACCTATATCTCCCTCCAATGCATTGGGTAAAGATTTTATATCTCATGAGATAGACATGGCCGGAACGGTAGGTTATACTGGTTCAGTGAAACAGGACTGAAATGAGGAGTGAACTCGGTTCAGAAAGGGAATTTGTTCACTAAGATAGTCTTGGAAATGAGTCTTGACTAATAATAAATGATTCTCTATGATTATGTGTGTGTGCCAAAAAGTTTCATGTTTTATGTTATGATTATTGGGATTTCATTTCACTTCAATGATTTATCCCATGTTATGATATTATGCTCTCTTTTGCAGGTTAATATTTCCAAAATGTTATGTTCTTATGAATATGATGTGATTGATATTTATTTTGTTTACCCTTACTGAGAATTTGAGCTCACCCTTTTATGTTTTCTTTTCCCCAGGATATAAATAAAGGTTTTAGGTAAAAAAAAGGGAAGATCTTTATGGGAGATGTTGAAGATCTTTCACCACGATTAGAAGATTACGTTCCAAGTTTCCAAAGACACTAAACTATTACGGTCCTTGTGTGTCTGTTTTTGTTATGTAATAAGTATTCTGTAAAAGTAATGTAATGTCCATGTACGTTAAGCTTCGGGTCTCTACAGTTGGTATCAGAGGAAAGGTTTAGTCAACCTTTGGAAACTAGGATGTGAGAACTTTAGTGATATCCCTAGAGATATTTCTAAGGTATGTCTGGGGATGTCCCTAAGGTTAAGTATACGTATAGGTTATAGTCCTAGAATTACGCTAACGATCATAGAATTAAACCTAAGATGTTAGATATTGAAGGTACTCCCCCTTTATTATGTTGTTTTCCCTAGCATGATTTTTCCCTCTCACACTATTCTTTTTGGGTTTTAGACGATGGATGGAACCCGAAGGAACCGTGTTGATCAATGAAATGGACAATGCAATGATTGTCCTCCTGAACAAACAAATGTTATGGGGGATGGAGTGCAAAATATTATTGCTATACTTACACAAGCTATGAATCATTCTGGACTTCCAAATGAGCAGAGAAGGGAACAATATTCTATTGAGTCCTTCATGAGGCAACGTCCACCTTCTTTCAGTGGGTCTTCTAATCCACTTGTTGTTGAACAATGGATCAGTACTACTGAAAAGATATTTTCAGTTCTTCAATGTTCTGAACATGATAAAGTCATATTAGCAGTATATCGTTTGGAAGGTGAAGCTGATCAATGGTGGAATCTTATCAAGAATACAAGGCCAAGAGATGAAATTGAGTCCATGGAATGGGATGAGTTCAAGAACTTATTTTTCAATAAGTACTTCCCTCGTATTCTTCGAACAAAGATTGAGAAGGAGTGTCTTGAACTAAAGAAAAAGGATGATGAATCTGTTGGTATATACGAAGCGAATTTTACAAGGCTTTCCAGGTATGCATCTGGATTTATCATCCAACCTGAAAGTAAAGTTGATCGATTCTTCAATGGCTTAAAACCAAATCTTCGAAGGGAATTAGCTATAAGAGACTTCAGTAGCTGTGAAGAAATTGTGTGTTGTCCTATCAAGGTAGAAATGGAAGTTGTTGTTACTTATCCATCTAGTAGTTTTGACAAGAAACGAAAGATGGAGTTCAAGGAGAAATCTCAGAATAACGGTGAAAATAAGATGAATGTTTCCCTATGCTCAAAGTATGGAAAGAAGCATGGTGGAGATTGTTTTAAAGGGACAAGTAAATGTTTCAAATGTGGAAAGGAAGGTCATCGGACATTTGAATGCTGCAATGATGGGAAGAAGATGTCTACTGATGCAAACAAAGGAAGTGATACACAGAATGAACCGACTACACTTCAATGCTTCAAGTGCAAGGAAATGGGGAATTATGCTAATAAATTCCCTAATCCAAGGGTTAGTGATGATCGACATGAGCAACCACTTAAGGAAAAGGAAAAAGGGAAGTCACATGCGATCACTATTGGCGATGTTGAATATGACAACAATGTGGTGGAATGATTAAGTGTTTATGTAATGGGATTCCAAAATAATGTTTTATATAGTATCGTGGAATATTGGAATATTTATGTATTGGTATATTGTGGTTTTCAATGGTACTGGTAACCATGGAATGTGATTGAGATATTTTTGGAAAAAAAATGATATGCGCATAATGAAAGGAAAATGAGAAAATGAAATGTTTGACCGTATTCATGAGCTCATGACTGATATAAGGAGAAGGTTATATCATGGTTTGAGTATATAGAATTTTTGGATTTTGGTATGTGGAAAGAGTTAACTTTTGACTGCATTCATTTTTTCACTAAGGTTCAATGGGTATTCATTCTTCAAGAGAATACATGATTAAGGTATTCACATGTTTGTAATTTGACTAACAAGGCATATCTTATGATATATGGGGATCAACGATGGTATTAAATATCTGGTAATAATTTTCACTATATTATGAGAGTGGACTGCAGTATTATGGATAAGCATAAAGATTGGAATGGATTATGTTGGACATAAGTTAGTATTGTTTAAGGATAGATTTTTTTTTGATGTTATTGATGGGATGTTATAGTAATATAGTTTTAGAAAAAGGTCAACCTGCAGGATGGGCGATAGCCCATCGCGTCGGACAAGGCCGTGGGAATCAGACCCACAACCGAAGTGCGACTGGCCTTTATCGTCTACCACTAGCCTATAGGAAATCCCTGGTTAGTAGAAACTAGTTTTATTTTATTAAGCGGTATGATATATGAAGTATAAGTTCATTTTTGGAACCATATACGATTAATCTAACAATAATATGGACTTATACCTTTTGCTAACATTTTGTTTGAAAGAGATGGAATGACCCATCATTCTATCACATGATCTGCTAACACATCACGAATAACAAATTCAACTTCATTTCTTTAAGGGATGAAGTGGAAATTGTTCAATTCACGAACAACAGTGAGATTGTACCAAAATCATGTAAGTATTTCTTTAAATTCATCAACTTTAGGGAAATGGTCTTGAAAACCAAAAATGTTGTCCTAGTTCTCTTATATCTGATGAATTAGATGGTACCTTAGATCATCACAAATTTATGTCTTTGTGATTGCTGGCTTTTCTATAGCCATGTTCTCTACCACTCTCCATCAGAACATGATGGTTAGATTTCTCTTTCATATCCATATTTTCACCTATGTGGAAACCCAGTGATTAGTTTATTTGGGTAACCATTACGTTTCATACTTTTAAAGATTGGTTTTGTTATTCCTTTTTACGATGTGAGTTTCTATCAAATAAACTTTCGAATAGTAAACCATTTATAACCCCGACGAATTTCGAGGGCGAAATTCATTTTAAGGGGGGTAGAATGTAACACCCCGATATTTTATGAAAAATATTCTTTTTAATTTCATTAATGTCTTGTGTTGTACACTATACAAAAAGGAGCTTTCTCAACACGCAACCTTGACTTTCCTTGCATTACACGCAAGCACGACTTTCCGCGATAGCGTGTGTTGTACGAAATACCGAGTTTTGCTAAACAATGATATGCTATTAAAATATTATTAAAACTAGCCGTTATGAATAGTAATAACCACTTTTTGAAATTTTGTAAATTTTATTTTTCAAAATGGACTTCATTTTTGGATTCGGAATATCGAAATTATCTTAGGGTGAAATTTTGGTACTTTTCGGATAACTTTCATTTTCTGATGAATAGTGAAAATTACTAAATTTTAATTAAAAACAACCTTTTTAATCGAAATAATTAATAGTGATAAATTATTAATTTGAGTGGTTTTAAAGTATATTTAGAATATATTTTTACAATTTAATACAATGTTGGTCATTGGATGTAATTCTACATTAAAACCAGACATAAACAAGTGTCAATCTTTTGATAGTTATTATCTCTTAAGAACACGCTATTTGTTTTGACGACGGAAATTAATTTTTAAATTAATTAATTCAACTGATATGTTTTGAATTTGGTAAAATAGGCATCCTTTTTGAGTTCATAATATCAAATATATCTTAGGCCTAATTTTTGGTATTTTTCTAAAACTCTCATTTTTTGATGAATAGTGAAACCACTAAGTGGTAGTTAAAAAAAATGAATTTTTCATAAAACTTAATTTTACCGCTTCTGTGAGGGGAATTTCAAAAATCTGAGAGACACGGTTGATGTCAGTAAGTAAAATGTGGTTCAATGAGATGAAAATAAGTTTTGGTAAATAGTAACTTTTTACTTTTTTTTACCACAATTAAAAGTAAATAGGGTAATTAAGGGTAAAAATGATATTATTATTACCCTAACACATGTCTTAATTCAATTGGATAAGTGTAATTCGACAAAAAACAACCTTAGGAATAAAATATGACCATTTAGGCCCACTTGGATTAGATTAAGACATTTTTTATTAATTTATTTAAAGAAGGGTGAAAATAGTTAAAATCAAAGCTTAATAAGTAAATAATTTTTAATATAGGGTTATACATAAGATAAATTCGACTATAAATACTAATTATAAATATAAATAGATTTAATACATAATGATATTTTATTTATAATTTTTAGACATTAAATAAATTAATTTATTTATGACACAATGATGATGTAGTAATTACCATAATAGTGAAAAATTATAATAATTGATATTATAAATACCCAAATAAATATAATTTGAGCATTTTTATGAATTACACTAATTTTATAGGTAAATATGACATTTTAGTATTGATTTAATTAACTTATTTTGAACTAATCATTCTGTTATGATTTTCACAAAAATCAATTACTAAATAGTGTCAAAATTGACATAAAATATTTTTTAAAACAAATATTATATTATTAATTGTTATTTTATTCATAAAAATCTATTGTTCGGCCAAATTACTTAGATAATGTTATATATATTAATAATAAACAACTTGGGGTTCGTTTGGCTTGTTATAGTAAGTTTATTAACCTTATAGTGTAAGAACACAAGAAGACACGGTTAAAGTAAAATTATTTAACTTAATGTAAAATCTAAATGATAAGGTTAAAATAGGAACATAAACTTGTGTAAATTCTATTGGATGAGAGTATTTCGATCCATACCTACCTTAGCTTCTAAATAAATCAATTTGGAGCTATTTAAAACCGAATTTGACTTTATAATAAAATAATAGTTTTCGTTTTTCCAAAGGTGCCCCTCTCCTCCCTTATAAAAGGGAACCTCCTTCCCCTCTTCCTCACACCACTTTGAGCCTTCAAGCTCGGCCAACCCCTGCCAAATTCTCTTCTCCACTTCCATAGAAACATCTTAGAGGTTCTGGTTTTCCTAAAATACCAATTTTAGTGCCCTAAAAGGAGATCTCAAAGAGGTTCTTCAAAGAAGAGGTAATGTCCGTTACCGATTCTTTCAACTTTATTTCTTCTTCCAATTCTTCTTCTTAGGTTGTTTCATTATCAAGTAATAACATAAGTATCACTAATATACTTATATGTTATTATAAGTATGAAACAACCCTATTTCACCATCTATCCATCCTATGGAAAACGAAATCACCGCACGTGCGTACGTACGGAATACCGTCTCCACGTCGTGGTGTAATCTATTTTCCACCACCACCTTACTTGGAGGGGTATAATGGTGTAAATAATAACTATATATGATTATTGTAAATTGATATTGATTCTGAAATAGTATACATACACTGCAATACAATTCCACGATCATGAGAACGATATCATCGCTCGTGCGTACGTACGGACTACCGTCTCCACGACGCAATGAGATTAATTCTCCACGTTAACCATTCATGAATGATTATAAAGTATATATAATAAGTAATCATGAAATATATTACATAATAATGATACTGGATTTATGTGTATATATATGTATGTCATCTACTTAATTCCATTCAACTCAATAAGGAAACGAAAACAGCGTTCATGCGTACGTACGGCCTACCGTCTCCTTGAACGGTGTATTTCTTTCCATTTACTGATATATTATATATATGTATATTCTGAATATATATTATATATAAATCATGTTTTATATTCTGGAATTAAGATATCATAATCATATGAATTATTACAAGTCAAAACACGAACGACAAATGAAACGATTTTACCCAAAACGCTCTTTAACATGGAATTTACAAAAGAAGGGGTAATATAAAGTCATAAGTAAACCATATATGATATAAAAACAATGAGTATGATTCTGGAATAAGTCAATGACATTATTTAAATCATTATACAGCAAGTTTGGACACTTACGAAGCAAATCGGACTTAAGGTAAGGGAAATATCACAATCTCATTTTTATCCGAGATTGTTTATACTTTGGTATTTACTGGGGTGTATTTTATCATCCACATCCATGTTCCCTAAATATGTAATATTATTTCCATCCACCTACAATTTTTTAAATCCAATTTTACCCTTCGGTGAGTTTTTAGTAAAAGATATGAAAGGAATCTTTTGTCGTTTTTCGTACGAGGTACTTTTTGACTTTTCCGACAAAAGTACGAGAAGAATGTTTTTTAACTTATACGGCAGGAATGGATTTTTAAAACATTATTTCCAAGAAGATTCCTTTACAATTTTCCAAGTTTATTTTTAATCAACTTCTTTTAGTTTAAAATTGTATGACATGTTAAAGAAAGGAAAAAAAATTTGAAGTAGAAAGGATATTTTCCTCAAGAATGGAGTTCAAGTGCTTTATCAAAATTATTTTCCATATAAGATAATATAGAGTTCTGTTTCTATCCCTATTATTACATTGATTTGATTATGTTGTGATGGAATTATTTTTATGAATTCTTTTATTTTATATAAATTGTTTTATGAGGTCATGTTGTTTAAGAATCCCATTTTTACTACATGGGTTATGCAATGATGTATGATTTATGATTTTGTGGGACACATAAGAATGGTATCATTATGAGATGGGTGTGACCTATATCTCCCTCCAATGAATTGGGTAAAGATTTTATATCTCATGAGATAGACATGGCTGGAACGGTAGGTTATACCGGTTCAGTGAAACAGGACTGAAACGAGGAGTGAACTCGGTTCAGAAAGGGACTTTGTCCACTAAGATAGTCTTGGAAATGAGTCTTGACTAATAAGAAATGATTCTCTATGATTATGTGTGTATGCCAAAAAGTTTCATGTTTTAAGTTATGATTATTGGGATTTCATTTCACTACTATGATTTATCCCATGTTATGATATTATGCTCTCTTTTGCAGGTTAATATTTCTAAAATGTTATGTTCTTATGAATATGATGTGATTGATATTTCTTTTGTTTACCCTTACTGAGCATTTGAGATTACCCTTTTATGTTTTCTTTTCATCAGGATATAAAGAAAGGTTTTAGGTAAAAAAAGGGAAGATCTTTATGGGAGATGTTGAAGATCTTTCACCACGATTAGAAGATTACGTTCCAAGTTTCCAAAGACACTAAACTATTACGGTCCTTGTGTGTCTGTTTTTGTTATGTACTATGTATTCCGCTAAAATAATGTAATGTCCATGTACATTAAGCTTCGGGTCTCTATATAATCTTTTCATAAATATCTAAAAAAAATAACCCTAAGATAATTTTGAAATTAATATTTCAAACAGAAATTTTTTTATCAAATTATTTTAGAAAAAATTTAAAACATAAATTTATTAATGTTTTAAAAAAATTATCATTTTTTGAGAAAATAATATTTTCTGAACATATAAAGACTTTTCTGAAAACTAAAACCTTTTTATTAATATGATTACTTTATATAAAACCAATATAATTACTATTTAAAAATTATTAATTACTGTTCATATCAATATGTTTATCATCTAGGTTATAACAATCAATTTTAAACAAAAATATTAATAATATATCATGGTTTTGTTAAAACTTAGTGTTGTGTGTAACACATGCTAACCAAGTGTTGTGTGTAGTGAAATCTTAACATGGTGTTGTTTGTAACAAAATATATCATGTGAATTCAATTTATTGAAAAATAATGATTCTTAAAAACTCAGGGTGTCATAGAATTTATTCTCTTTAATCACTTCCTCATACATGAACTAGATATCAAATTGTAATCAAATTAATACCCACCATGGTAGATGTACTTTTATCATCATGAAACCAAGTAAATATTTTACTAAGTCAACACAAGAGACATGATAGACCTCATTATGCTATAGATAATGTCTTAATTTATGTATATAGAAAATAAATTTCAGACAGTTCTGTTTAACAAAAAAATAATGGTTCTCAGTATCCAATATATTTATGTTGAGATAATAGATGTTGTTCTCCTTTATTATACCATTCGTGTTAGAAAAGACATCGAGTGATCACTTTAGGGTTTCCATATGAAGGATGAAAAACTTTCCTTCTATAAGTGTAATTAGTATTGATGGATTAAAGAGATTCTACTTTAGTTCATGGAAATATTTTTGATAATATTTATCCCACTAATATGTGATTACATTTTTCGTAAAATTTTTTGTATGGAATTAATTTTTGATGAGGTAGTAAATGTAACATCCTATGATTTCAAAATATATTTACATTTAATAAATAAATTTTTTCGACAACTTGTAAAGAATATAACCCTAAAATTATGTGAATAATTATTATACATTATAATATGAATCATATTATATGGTATTTAAATGAAATATAATTGTTTAACAAAATTTCTAATTCACATTAAAAATATTATTTATCCTAAAATCCTTTTTTTAATTATTTTATTTATGCAAATTATTTTCTGTATATATTTATTATTTGAAAATCAATTTACAGTGTTAAAATTATTAAAAAATATTATTCACAAATATAAAATTGTAATAAATTGGTTATTATCTATTCAAAAATAAAAATAAATGCAATTTTACATAAAAAGAGTGTTACTTTTGAAATCTTGTATTTATACATGAAATAGGTTTTTATATTAATAAATTAAATTAATAACTTTGGATAAATGATATAAATGAAATTTATAGATAATATATTTAGTAAATTATTTTTCCATTTAATGGTTTCCATTAGGAAAAAAATGATAACAAATTATGTTTTCTTCATAACTTGTATTTTTTCTAAAAACCGTTTTTATTGAATTTTTTTAGTTTATTTTAAAATGAATATATCACCATTATATAAATTGAATATAGAAAAGTGGTTTCCATATATTTTATTATCAGGTAAAAATTTATTAATAAAGTTGGTTTGATTTTTTCCAAAATGCATAGTAACCAGGGAGAAGCTTTTCCACCACTTAATGGTTAAAAGGATTGACAGGTGTTAAACATAGAGATAAGTAATTAAATATCTCAAAAACATTAATAAAGTTGATTGGTTGAAGGTAACTCCACTAAGAATTAACTTATAATCAAATTTTGGATTCCTTGGTGCTAATTTCAATTGAATATGACTTTATTATATGTTATTACTTTAAGTATTAAAAAGAGTTCCACCCACCTCACTTATAAAAGGGAACCCCCTCCCTTAACTTATTCACACACTTTTAGTCCAATAGTTTGCATATTACTTACCTAAATATCTTCATAACTTCCATTCATGTGTCTTGGAGATTTTTTTCTTACCAAAAGACCATGTTTTGAGGGGTTAAGGTGTAACCCAAAGGAGGTTTTCCAAAGAAGTAATTGTATTTACTATTCAATTTTGAGTTTTATTCTCCATTAACCTCTTCTAAATATTTTGTAACCATATTAAAATGATCAAATAAGTATTAATACTATACTTAAATTTTGTATGTTAATGTTAGATCCATTTTATTTCTTTAATTCCATCATATGAGAAATGATAATGTCATTTGTTTTTGTGTGTGGACTACCACCTCCACAAAGAAATGTGATTAATTTTTCGTGTACACCCTACTTGGATGGACATATGGATATATTTAATGGATATACAATAAATTTCTGATAAAATTATTATTCTTTAAACATATATTATTATTTAACTTTATTTCTTTTCATTTTATAGAAAATCAAAATATTACTCGTGTGTATACACCGACTACTATCTCCAAGAAATTATATAATTCATTTTTCATCACCTCCTTATATGAATGGTTATAAAATTTTATATAATGAAAAAAATATACTTTAAAAAGTTTAAAATTATTTTTATATTGAAACTAGACCTATATACAATGACCATAATTGTCAAACTGTAATATGCGTGGGAAACAAAAATATTGACCCCAAATATTGTTTTTCATAAAGAATTATTAACATATTTGTAATTGGAAATTGTAATGTAATGTTATAATTTAAGTTATGAAGGAATATTTTTATTTTATATATGTATAATAAATAATAATTTATTATAAAAGAGATTAATAATTCATATAAAGTAATTTAGGACATGAGATAATGTTTTCTATTGTAATCTCATTTTTAATCAAGATTGTTTATACATAAACCACTTTTAGGAAGAATTATATGATTTTTATATATTTATCCCTATGTATTTTATTCTTCTATAGTTATTAATATGGTTTTCATTTTTTCCATTTTAATTGCCTCCCTTTGGTACTTAAAATGATTGAAAAAATATTTTTAATAAAAGTTTATCTAATTTTTCACTTTGGTCGGTAAACTTCTTTAATCCATGTTCATGTAAATTAAAAAAATTTCAAGAAATTTTATTTTATAAGATAAAATGATTACTCAAATAATTTTCAACCATATTTTCAATTCATTTCCAAATATATAAAAGTAATTATTACACTTTGTTAGTAACATGTTAATTATGATTTTTTACAAAAAGTTTGAAAGGACTGTTTGTTTTAGCGTTTACCACATATATCATCCTGACCCAGGTTCCATAAGTTAGTGCCCCAATATGGTCAGTTACTTGACCTTAGGTAAACCTCCCTGTTTTCTATAGGCTTTCAACCAGTAGTGATGGTGTAATATCGATCATGGGGAGACTATACCTTCTTTAGAAAAGTATCACAATAGTAGAAATAAAAACAATAACCCAATGATATAACCATAACCAAAACAATACCAGTATCACTTGATGACCAAAATAGGAATACAATTTCTAGTCAAAAATAGTATATATTTCATGCTAATAATGTGGAAATTTTCAATATGAAAAACCCAAAATAAATAAATACACTAACGACACCCATGTGGGTCCTAGAACCAGGTATGGTTCCCATATCCATGATCCATCTCATATGTACCATATAACATATGGGATTTACCTTTAACGAGTCTTACAACAATAAAATCTATTTAGGTAATGATTAGGATGGTATAGTTTTGTGTGACTACAACTCATTAGACCACCACCAACGTTGTTAAAAAAATTCATTCGATTATAGTGTATGATGTTCTTTAAAGAAATGAGTACAATGCTTAAGTAAATAGTTATCTCATTGTCAAATATTCTTTAATTAACTGCATAAATACCTGGGTTCACATTGAAACTTGTACCATCAATTCCAACTTCCCCTATGGTGGACTCTGGACCACATCACAATACCATGGTTATCAATTTTCATCTCATTCAATCATATCATAGCCACTTGGAACGAATGTACAATACCAACTGATGGGTGTATAAATTTATTTCTAACACTGTGTGGGTATTTTTAGCCTTATTCCTTATCCAAAACATCAATGTCACATGGTTATTTGGATCCTTAGTCATTATCCCGTACTCATTTATCACTATTGGATTTTGATGTTGCATACCATGTCCCACACAATTATATCAATTATTTTATCACTATGGCCTTTTGATAGAGTATACCATGTCCCACATATGTTTATCAATCAATTCATCATTATTTTTTTCGATGTATTGAACCATGTCCCACACACATATATCACAATATCACATATATTTCAATATCACATATATCAAATCGATCAAGGTTAATCAACATTAACCATCTTATTACAATCTCATAAACATCAATTTTTAAACAACCATCTCATAATTTTAATTTTTTAATTAACTATTGACACATTTATTGACCAATCAAACAACACATTAATCAATTAAACAGTTAATTAATTTAATTCCCCAATCACAAAAAAACCATTAATTAATTTAATAATTAATAAATTTAATTTCACATTCACAACAATCCATTAATTAATTCAACAATTAATTAATTCAATTTCACATTCACAAAAATTCAGTAATAAATTCAATAATTAATTAATCCAATTCCACAATTACAAGATTCTATTAATTAATTTTACAATTAATTAATTTAGTGTAAGTCTCTATATCCCGTCAATTCCCCAACCATATGATTTCATTAATTAATTCACCTCTAAATTAATCAATTTCCAAAAATCTAAATTTCCCATAAATTCCCAACTCATATATTCCATTAATTAATTAAAAAATTAACTAATCCAATTCCATGTTTCCATAAATTTATTACTCTATTAATTTAATCAATTCAAGATTCAATTTTAAAACATTCCTATTATGTTATGACAATACAAACACACAAATGGGATCAAGATTATAGGTATTTGAATTAAGAACACCTACCTCATGTTTGCTGACCAATATTTTCTAATATATATACCCATATTGAAGTTGAAAACTGAGAACACGATTAAGAACACAACATAGATCTAAAACTGATATCTGAGATAAAAAAATAAGGATCCATAAAACATATATCTAAATCCAAAAAAAGAGGAAATGCTCCCAAAAAAGAAAATATAAGAATGGGAAATTAGGAAACCACACCGGACATGATATACTTACTAGGAGTGGTTTAGATCTTTTATTTGAGCTTTGAATTATGAAGAACGGAGTTCATAACATCTTGGAATCCATCTGAGAGCCTACAAAAAAGATAGAATTCGTTTAGGGTCAATCTCGGGTAAATTATTTGTTAATACCGAGGGGTTATGGTATTTTAAATTTAATTGTAAGCCTAATTAAAACCTCATGTGTGGTTTCTTGTGAAGTGTTGCATAGTTTTCCAAATTATGCACCTTAATCATGCGCCTCTTCTAGGGGTTGTTCATGGTTTCTCCTAATAGGGTGCAGGATTTGAAAAATTGTGTGCCAACTATGAGAATTCCATCTTCCTATGTTCATGGTTTGGGTAAACCATGCACTAACCCTGAAATGTCCCTCTTCCTTCCAAAATTCCCAATTTCACTCAAAAACTCCCCAAAGTAACACCCAAGAAAAAAGTACTCAAAACAAGGAAAAACGTACCTAAAAACAACATTGAGATGTCTCCATAAATGGATGGGATCTTACAATCTCACCACCTTATAAATTCTCAACCTTAAGCAGTACTCCCAAAAATAACTATGATTCTGATTCAAAAAGGTCAGACCACTTAGCCCATAAATTTGCTTCTCTCTTCCTTTTTTCATCCTGAACAAGACCATTTTCTAAAAAACATGAACTATCATCATGGTCTTTCCACCAAAAACCATTTAACTATGATCCAACAAGCATATCAGATTCTCCTTAAAGGACACATTTATCTAATGATTATCATCATCCACACCAATAACATGAGAAGGGTTATGGTGATACTTCCTAAGTTGTGACACCTGAAAAATGTCATGCATAGCATTATATCTCTGTGGAAGAACCAATCGGTATGTGACCATAATGATTCTATCCACAACCTCAAATGGTCCAATATACCTAGGGGCCATGTTTTTTTATCTCTATATCCTACGGCTACCCAATCTAGTTGAAACCTGAATGAAAACACATTCAACCTATTCAATCTCAAGGGGTCGTTGACATCTATCCGTGTACTACTTTTGTCAACTCTTTTCTATATCAATACACTTTGGAATCCTGTGAACTAGGTCTGACGTCTCTTGCATGATAAATTTTCCCAAAAGCTCAAGCTCACCTTCATTCATCCATCTTATAGGTGACATGCATGGCCTACCATAAAGTGACTAATATGGTTCCATCTAAATCATTTACACATAAATGTTGTTATAAGTGAACTCCTCCAAAAATAGGTGCATCTACCAGTACCCACCAATTTTTAGGATACATGCCCAAATAACATCCTCAAAAATTTGTACAACATTCTCTTATTGTCCATCTATCTATGGGTGGAAATTCATACACAATAAAACTGATGTACCAAGCACCTTCTGCAAACCCTTTTAGAATCATGAAGTTAATCATGATTCATGGTCTGAAACTATAGTCCACGACACCCCATGTAGAGGAAATATCTCTCAAACATACATATCTTTCAATTGATCCCCTTATTCCATATGGGAAATAAATTCAATACCTCTTTAAATGATCTAAAATTACCCAAATAGTGTAATTATTTTGAGGAATACTCACGATACCCAACACAATTTTCTTAGTAACATATTCACAATTACAATATGAAATTGTAAATGGATATAGTAAATCACTAGGTTATTGATTATCAAACATCAATTGTTGATAGGTTTATCAAAATTTCATGAACCCTACTATCTCCTTCTTCATGTCCGACCACTATAATTGTCGATGTAGGTCCCATTACCTTTTGGTTACACATGGATACACCACCCACATTGAGGCATGAAATTCGCACATTAGCTCTACCAACATGCTCATTAACACAACAATTGGATTCCTAACATATATCATATAATCATCACCTATTGTCCAAAATTTAGGTGACTCCCCACAATAAATGCTTTCAATCAAGGACACACACACTAGATCTTCATACCACTTTTCTATTATTCACATTAAAAGTGTAGACACCATTGAAACTGATATTAGATTCATCTTCTCTTGACTTTCATGAACCACGACATGCATTGTAGCTAGTAAACTCATCATCTTCCACTCAAAACATGACTCTTGAACTGCTAGAGACTTAGTTTTCAAGCTTAAGGCTTCAGAAACATAGTTTTCTTTCCCTAACAATTATGATAGATCAAATTCTAATGAATTACTACACTGAACCCATCTCCACTACTATAGATTCAAAAAAAACTATGAAAATACATACTTTATAATCTCGTGATCAGTATACACCATAATATTCTTACCCAAAAGATAATGCCACCAAAACATCCAAACATAAACCACAGTATCTAACTGAACATTTTGTGTAGGGTAATTTCTTTCAGGTGGTTCTAACATTTGAGACACATATACTACAACTTTATCTCCCTATATGAACACAGCTCTAAGTCTAATCCCAAAAGAGTCAAAAAAACACCATATATTCCCAACCCATCACAGGTAGAATTATGATTGATTTTAATTTCAAACACTTATTCAGTTCTAGGAAGGCATTATCACATTCTTCCATCCATTCAAACTTTATTCCATTTTTGGTCAAGAACAAAAGAAGTTCTTATAAATGAGATAATTCATATATGAACCTCTAATAGTATAAAGCTAATCCCAGAAATCTATGGATATCAAAAACATTCTTGGGATGCTTCATGGAAACCACTACCTGCACCTTCTCTTGGGTCCACAAACACACCTTCCTATGACATGACGTGACCCTAGAAGTGTACATGATCAATCCAAAACTAACACTTAGAGAGATTGATGTATATCTGATTTTATCTAAGTGTACACAAGAAAATTTCAAGATATTGGGAATTATCTTCATGAGTCTTGGAGTACAGAAAGATGTTATCCATGCACAAAAAAAAACAAACTAATTTAGGTATAGATGGAAGATTCTATTTATCAAGGAAATAAACACTATTGGTGTATTTCTCAACCCAAAAAACATCATAAAGAATTCATATAGGTTATTCCTTCTTCTAAAAGTTGTCTTTGATATAACAAAAGTTTGAACTCTCACCTAACAATACCCTAATCTCAAGTCAATATTAGAGAATAAACCAGATTCCCTCAATAGGTTAAACAGATCATCGATACATGAAGAGGATACTAGTTCTTTAAATTCATCTGGTTTAATGTTCGGTAATCAGAAAATAAGCGCATCGTCTCTTCAGCATTCATTCCAAAAAAAATTGGTCAAACCCAAGGAGATGTACTCTGATGGATAAACCCCTTGTTCATAAACTCTTCTAAATGATTATTGAGATCTTAAAGCTCTATTGGTTCTATTCTATATGGTGGAATGGAAACTAGATTATCCCATGACATGAGCTCAATCATAAATTCCAAATCTCTCTCAAGTGGATTTCCTGATAATTCTTCAGAAAAAAACATCCTAAAATCTGTCCACTACATATGGAAATATATCCTAATTTAGACCTTCATCATCCAATAATAGACTAGAAACCATTGTGGTGTTCTCCCCTGGTTATTGAAGAACTGGCTCTGCACCGCCTTCTTGGATATCCCACTCTCCAAGGTGAATATATTTTTCACCCTCAGGAGAAATAAAATTCACTCTCCTATGGTAACAATCAATGTGGTCTCAGTATTCTACCAACTAGTATATACCCATAATTAGTTAGAATATTGACATGTCAAGGATGTAAGGATCCCAACTGAAATGATACTCCCCAACCTCAAGAGGACACCATTTTCACAAATAGATGTATCTCAGCTATACTCCAAAAGGTTTATTAATGATAATCACCCCACTCACAAACTCCACAACCATGCTCAAACCATTCCCAAGCTGTGTAGACAAAATGGAATGAGTTTAAAAAGCATCAAATAAGGCACTAGAAAGTGTATAATCTATAAAAATAGAAACTCTAACTATCAACAGTCTATCCATGCTATCAATAATTGTAGACTGAACTGCATGAAACATTCATGCCCCTCTACCTTATGATGCAGTTTGAGTCCCATGAGCTACCCTAGTCTACATGTAACACCCTGAGATTTTTGGAAATATTTTTTTTCTAATTATTTTATCCTTTCAATATTTATCATTTCGCGTGTCACTAGAAATTGTTATTAATATATATATATATATATATATATATATATATTAAATCACTAAGCCAAATTTTACTATCACGCAGTACTAAATAGGCTTGCGTGATACATAACACTGACTTGGTGTACATTACATGAAAAACCGACTCAATTTACATTACACGCAACATAGACTTCGCATACATTACATGCAACACTTATCAACCTTTTGTATTACTCCCTAGAATAACTTTGATTCTGAGTCAAAAAGGTCCGACCACGTATCCCATAAATTTTCTTCTCTCTCCCATTTTTCTTTTTGAACGTGACCATTTTCAAAAAAAACATGAACCATCAGGATGGTCTTTTCCCCAAAAACCATTTCACTATAATCCAACATGCATATCAGATTCTCCTCAATGGACACATTTATCTAATGATGTCATCATCCACACCAATCATATGAGAAGGGTTAGGGTGATACTCCCTAAGTTGTGACACATGAAAAATGTCATGCATTGAATTATATCTCTGTGGAAGAACCAATCGGTTTGTGACCATACTGATTCTATCCACAACCTCAAATGGTCCAATAAATCTCGGGGCCATATTTTTTATCATTGTATCCTATAGTAAACCGATCTAGTTGAAACCTGAATGAAAACACATTCACCCTATTCAAACTCTAGGGTCCGTTGTCATCTATCAGTGTAATACTTTTTTTAACTCTTCGCTATATCCATACACTTTGGAATCCTCTGAACATGCTCTGACGTCTCTTGCATGATACATTTTTTCAATAGCTCTAACTCACCTTCATTCATCCAGCATATAGATGACCTACATGGTCTACTATAAAGTGACTAATATGTTTCCATCTGAATCATTGCCTCATAATTGTTTCTATATCTGAACTCCACAAAATATAGGTTCATCTACCATTACCCACCAATGTTTAGGACACATGCCCAAATAATATCCTTAATAACTTGTACAGAATTCTCTTATTGTCCTTCTATCTATGGGTGGAAATTCATACTCAATAAAACCTATGTACCAAGAACCTTTTGCAAACCATTTTTGAATCACGAAGTTAATCGTGAGACATGGTATGAGACTATAGTCCATGGCACCCCATGTAGACGAAATATCTCTCATACATACATATCTTTCAACTGAACCGCTGAGAAAGTCTACCATATAGGAAATAAATGAAATACCTCTTTAAAATGATCTAAAATTACACAAATAGTGTAATTATATTGAGGAATACTCATGATACCAAACACAATGTCCATAGTAACATATCTAGACTTCTATTCTGAAATGGTAAATGGATTCAGTAAATTACTAGGTCATTGGTTCTCAACCTTTAATTGCTGATAGGTTTATCATAATTTCAGGAACCCTGCTATCTCCTTCTTCATGTCCGGTCACCATAATTTTCGATGTAGGTCCCAATACATTTTGGTTACTCATGGATACACCACCCACTTTCAGGAATGAAATTCACACATTAGCTCCACCCACATGCTTGTCGACACAACAACTGTATTCTTAACATATATCATACAATCCCCACCTATATTCCAATATGAAGGTGAATCCCCACCTTAAATGATTTCAATCAAGTCCAAACACTAAAT
Source organism: Viscum album (assembly GCA_963277665.1). Taxonomy (NCBI): domain Eukaryota; kingdom Viridiplantae; phylum Streptophyta; class Magnoliopsida; order Santalales; family Viscaceae; genus Viscum; species Viscum album. Next base: position 1,045,363,909 of record OY728141.1, on the reverse strand, counting down.
ATCCTCATACCACTTGTCTATGATTCAGATTAAAAGTGCAGGATCCACTGAAACTGATACGAGATTTATCTTCTCTTGACATTCAGGAACCCCAACATGCATTATAGCCAGTAAAGTCATCATCTTCCACTCAAAACATGACTCTTGAACTACCAGAGTCTTAGTTTGTATGCTTAAAGAGTCAGAAACACAATTTCCATTCCCTAACATATATGCTAGATCAAAGTCTAATGAATTCCTATACTGAACCCACATCCACTACTAGAGATTCAAATAACACTATGAAAGTATATACTTTAAGATCTTGTGATTTGTATACACAATAATCTTTTCACCCCAAAGATAATTCCACAAAAACATCAAAAGATAAACCACAGTATCTAAATGGAAATTGTGTGTATGGTATTTTGTTTCAGGTGGTCCTAACTTTCGAGACACAAATACCGCAACTCAATCTCACTATATCAACACAACTCTAATCCAAATCCCAAAAGAGTCACAAAGCACATTATATTCCCAATTCATCACAGGTAAAATTATGATTGATTTTAATTTCAAACACTTATTCAGTTATTAGAAGGCATTATCACATTCTTTCATCCATTCAAACTTTATCCCCTTTGTGGTCATGACCTAAAGAAGTGCTTCTAAATAGGAAAATTCATAGATGAACCTATAATAGTATAAAGATAATCCCAGAAATTTATGGATATCAAAAACATACATAGGATGCTTCATGGAAACCACCACCTGTACATTTTTTTGGGTCCAAAAACACACCTTCCTATGACATGATGAGACCCTAGAACTGTACATAAACAATCCAAAACTAACACTTATATATATTGATGTATATCTGATTTTATCTTCGTGTACTCAATAAAATTTCAAGATGTTTGGAATTATCTTCATGATTTTTGGAGTACAGAAAGATGTTATAAATGTATAAAAACAAACTAATTTAGGTATAGACAGAATATTCAATATATCAAAGAAATAAACACTATTGGTGTATTTTTCAACCCAAACAATATCATAAAGAATTCATATAGGTTATTTCTTCTTTTGAAAGTTTTCTTTGATATATCATAAGTTTGAACTCTCAACTAATGATACCCTAATCTGAAGTCAATATTAAAGAAGAAACAAGATTCCTTCAATAGGTTAAACAGATCATCGATACATGGAGAGGATACCGATAATTTAAATTCATCTGGTTTAATGTCTAGTAATCAACAAATAAGCACATAGTCTCATCAGCATTCTTTCCAAAAAAAATTGGTGAAACCCAAGGAGGTGTACTCTGATGGGAAAACACCTTGTTCATCAACTCTTCTAGATGATTATTGATCTCTTAAAGCTCTGTTGGTTCTATAATATGTGGTGGAATGAAAACTAGATCAACCCATGACATAAGCTCAATCATAAATTCTAAATCTCTCTCAAGTGGATTTCCTAATAATTCTTCAGAAACAAAATCCTAAAATCTGTCCACTACATTTGGAAATACATCCTACATTAGACCTTAATAATCCAATAATAGACTAGAAACCATTGTGATGATCTAACCTGGTTTTGAAGAACTGGCTCTGCACCGCTTTCTTGGATATCCCACTCTCTAAGGCGAATATATTTTTCACCCTCTGGAGAAATAAAAGTTACTCTCCTATGGTAACAATCAATGTGGACTCAGTATGCTACCAACTAGTATATACCCATAATTAGTTAAAATCTTGTCATGTCAAGGATGTAAGGATCCCAACTGAAATGATACTCACCAACCTCAAGAGGACACCCTTTGCAAAAATCGATGTATCTCAGGTGTACTCCAAAAGGTGTATCAATCATAATCACCCCACTCATAAACTCCACAACCATACTCAAACCATTCCCAAGTTGTGTAGATAAAATGGAATGAGATGCAACATTATCAAATAGGGCACAATAAAGTGTATAATCTATAAAAATTGAAACTCTAACTATCGATAGTCTAGCCAAGCTATCAATAATTGTAGACTGAACTACATGAAACATTCATGCCCCTATTCCTTATGATGTAGTCTGAGTCTCATGAGCTACACTAGTCTACTTGTAACACCTTGAGATTTTTGGAAATATTGTTTTTCTAATAATTTATCCTTTAAATATTTCTCATTTCACGGGTTACTAGAAATAGTTCTTAATATATATATATATATATATATTAAATCACTAAGCCAAATATTCCTTTCACTAGGCACTGAATTGTCTTATGCTACACATAACACTGACATGGTTTATAATACATGCAAAACCAACTCAATGTGCAATACACGCAACATCGACTTAGGATAATTTACATGAAACACTAATGTTTCTACGAAACATAATTTTACTGTTATAATTATTTAATCAAGTTCATTATTACCAATACATTAAACATAATAAAATTAATTGTGATAACTTCTTTTTAAATAATGTTTATAATGGTTTTCACGAAATAAAACCTATGTAAAATGAAAGATATATTTTTTGGTAATGTCCTTATATGTTTAAAAATATTATTTTCTCAAATGAACTTCTTTTAATGTCCTTATGTGAAAAATAATAAAATTATTTTAAAAAAACTTATAAATTTAATTTTATAAAATAAACATAATTTTTGAATTCATAGTGTTGAAATTATTTAAGGGTGATTATTTGGGATTTTCTAAGAAACCTCAATTTGTGATAAATTATGAAAAATACTTCTTTTTAGTTAAAAATTGATTTCATACTTAGTTAATAACTAATGTTAAATGATATTATAAATTTTTTATAAGGTAAAATTAGATCAATATTTCATATAATAATACAAAATAGGTCATTATAATCAACTTCAAGTAAAAATTTAATATAAAAACTCACTAAACTTTTGAACTTCTTTCTACTTTAAAAACATGATATTCGGTCATTTATACTTGATTAACATTCATCTTAATTTTTCCACTTCTATGATTTGAATTTATAAAATATTACAGACACCATTTTATTAATTATAATATTTATATTATAATATAAACAAGTTAATTTTTCACCAAAACGATTATTAAAAGTGATTAAAATTAATCATAGTGATTAAGGAAAAATTATGCTTAATTAGGGAGTAATCCATAAAAATTAATTTCCCAAATGGCCTAGAAACATGTTTAAACCCCATTTTCTATCCATATTTCGTCCATAAACCTTATATTATTTATTTTTTTGGTTTTTGATGACTTTTTTTAGGTAATAACATGTGTACACATATCTTGTTTTTAAAAAATCCAAGTGAGTCATTTTCCTTCCCTATAAAAGGCCACCACCACTCCCACATCCTTCAACCTCTCAAAAATATTAGGTTATTCCAATACCTACCCAATAAAATTCCCAAAATTCATCCCTTATGCATAGAATCCTTTACATGGTCATAAGGAAATACAAGGAATACTTTTGGTATAAATGAAAAAGAGTTACCCGATTAAGAGGTAACGTCTTCTCCCAAGTCCTTTCTTATATTTTCTATCTCTACTAATCTAAATATATTTATTATATTATTATATATAAAAAATTATACTGAATATTTTAGTACATTTCATGTAAATTTTTTTACCTACAATTACACACATCACCATCTAATGGGTAACAAATATACAGTTTTTGTGTATGGAAAATTACTGCCACATAAAATGACGATTGTTCATTTTTCCAGTACCACCTATCATGGTGGACATTATTAGGAACACTATATTAATATAATATATATATATATATATATTATTCATAATTACTTTATTATTCTATAATTTTTATTTAGAACATGCCTTTTTTCTTTCCATCTTATGTAAATATGATAATTTCGTTTGAGGAAGTGGGACTACCACCCCCTCAAAGTGACATGATTCATTAATACACAACATGGATTGAATTACGAATTGTTTTAGTGAATATTTATTTATATGATATAATAAATATTCTTTAATAATAATATATATTCACATATTTTCCTTTTACTTTATTTATCACGTCACTTAAATTAAATGGAAATATCATTCATGCCAACGTACGGCCTACCGTCTCCAAGAATAGTGTATTTTGTTTAATACTTATATATTTTATAGATAATTATAATAAAAAAATACAGTATATAAATTATATTTATATCATTTTTTAAATTATGGTATCATTATATAAGTATAAGGACCTATAATATAACAAATTAAGACACATAGGAAAAACAAAGCGAATATCACTCAAAGTGAAACCTCAACATATGATGGTTAACAATTTGGTAATATAATGTCCTAATAAAACTATATATGGTATTAGATATAAGTATATGGTTCTATAAAATATCTATAATAAATTTATATTTATTATCCATATTTTTAACGACTACGATGAGAGTCAAGACACAAGTTATTGGAATTTCATCTCACTTTTTATTTTTGTGAGATACATGTGTTATTCACCACCAATCATTTTGTGTGGTGTGTATACATAGAATAGATTAATGAAATAATTCTTATACATAAATTTATTGGTATTTACATATTCATTCATTTATATTTATTTCATGGGGTTTAAGTTTCCAAAATTACCAAATCGGTAAAATAGTTTTGTCTCAATTTTCAACCTTTGAGACACATCTATTATTATACACCAAAATTATTTTTCGAGGTGTATATACATAAATTTTACCTGTTATATAATAAATATCCTATATTTCTTGATATTTTAATATTAATGTTGTTTTTTTTCTTACATGGGTATTATGATCCCATTTTACCAATTGATAAGATTTTATTAAAATAATCTCATCGCTTTTTGAGATTGTTTATGTTTATACTTAATTTGATGAATCCTTATGTTCCATATCCTAGTAAATTCATGAGTTTTACTATATTATGATTATTAATGCAATATTAATGTCTTTTTTCCATTATCTACCCTTTGGTACATAGGACTATTATAAAAGTGTTTTTAGGAAATCCCAACCTTACCCTCTCTTTGGTCAGAAATATCGGTTCTTTCAATACAATGTTCTCTATAAATAGTTTCCAAGTATGTTAAAATAATATTCTATAATCAATAAAATAAAATTTTAACCAATTTTTCTTTACCAATGATTACAAATGAATATTCTTATCACTTTCTAAATGAGGCATTTTCATGACCATTTTTACTGTGAAAAGGGAATGTTTTTTTCACCTCATACAGGATGTACGGATTTACCCACCATAATTCTCAAGAAGCATCCTGTAAAAGAATAAAAATTTATCCTTTTTAAAAGAATTTTTGGTCCTAATATTTTATATATTCATTATTTTTAAATTCGTTTTCAAAGAAAAAGGTTTTAAAAATTTTTATTTTTTAAAAATTATTTTAAACATATTCAAGCTTTATTTATATATTTTCAAAGTATTTTTAAGGAAAACGGTTTTCAAAACATTTTCAGAATTTTTTTATAAGTTCTCAGGTTATTTTCATGGAAAATGGTTTTCAAAACTTTTTTGTACTCAATTTATATATTTTCAAAATATTTTTATTGAAATGGATTTTTAAACATTTGAAAGATTTATTTATATGTTTTGAATGTGTTTTCAAAGAATAAGGTTAGTAAAATGTTTTTAATATTTTTTTATGAGTTTTCAAGGAAAATGTTTTCAAATTATTTTAGGTCTTTGTTATATGTTTTAAAGGTATTTTATATGAAAATTATTATTTAATGGTTTTATGTATGAAAAAGACATTTACAAAGAAGAAAGGATATTTCCCTCAAGAAACATTTTTGAAAGATATTTCAAAACTATCTTTCATATAAGATGACATCCATTGATGTTAATCATTTACCTTTTAGGAAATGATATAAAGGTTCCATTCATGACCATTCTATGACTGTTTTTAGATTAATGACATCTTCTTTATGAAACATGTTTCTCTTTAATGTTTTATATGTTTATGAAATCGATTTCTCTTTCACAGGTTATTATTTTGATGAAATTTTAATGAAACATTTATCTTTTTCCACAGTTTACTATATGTTTACATGTTTGTGATAGGAATTTCATTTCCTTGGATATGATATTTTTGCATATTATTTTGTGATGCATGTATGTATGATTTCATTATGAGATGGGTGGGACCTATATATCCCTTATATTCATTGGTTAATGATTTATATCTCATGAGATAGACTAAGATAGTCATAGAAGTAAACCATGACTATGAAGATGGTATGAGGAGTGAATTCATTCTACTATGATGGCCACGGGAGTGAACCATGACTTCCAAGATGGTATGAGGAGTGAACCCATGCTACTAAGATGGACATGAGAGTGAACCCTGACAACCAAGATGGTATGGGGAGTGAACCCATACTACTAAGATGGCTTTAGATGTGATTCCTTGACTACTATGTGTGAACCTGATTACATGTTCACAATGTTATTCATAGACTTGTTTTCATGTCCATAAGTTTAAGTGAGGGCATGATCTCATGTCCTTAACCTAATGTGTAAGATTGTTTATACTTATACATTATCACAATATTATATGCTTATGTGTCTCCCATAATTCCATGCTTTATACCAATGTTATGCTTTCATGGATTATGTTCTTTATTTATTTATGATTCATGTCTTATAAACTATTATTCATTAAATCATGATTCATGTATGCGATCATTTATATGAAGGGTATGATAATGGATTTTAATAATCATGTTATCATACCCTTATTATCATTATTATTCTTACATAAGTCCCTTATTTTCCCTAACTAAGAATTTGATCTCACCCATTTTAATGTTTCCTTCCCCAGGTTATGAAGAATGGTTTTAGTTAAATGTACTAAATGTGGAGATATTTATGAGATATGTTGAAGATATTTCACCATGATATAATATTTTGTTTCTATGTTTCCAATGACACTAGACTATTATGGTACTTAGGCATGTATTTTATTAATGTACAGAATATTCATCTAAAATGCTGAAATATTCATGTATGTTAAGCCTAGGATGCTACAGTTGGTATCAAAAGAAATGTTTAGTCGAACTTTGGAAACTAGGATGATAAAGCTTTAGTGATACCCCTAGGTATATTTCTAAGGATAATTATAAGGATGAGTTAACGTTTGGGAAAATGTCCTTGAATTTTGGTAAAGGATATAGTGTTTGGGTTCCTAGTAATACATCCTTGTCTATATACTACAAGTTGATGTGGCTCAGGCATAGATGTATATAAGGGTAACAACTCTGATAAGATGTTTTAGGCCTGACTTGGGGTAATATGGTAAATGAAAATGGTCCTTGGTTCACACCGTGTATGACAGTCCTATGGGACATGCTTTGGGAAATTAGAAACTCTTTAAAAACCCTCACGAAGGATAAAAATAGAAGATGACTATGAGTAACCTCGCATAATCCTAAGGTGTCATAGATTAAAGAATTAGGATCCATGATTTAGGCACCCTATACGAAATTTTTCATGATTATATGGTATCCCAATATGAAAATAAATTCACACACAATGATTTTCGGTTTTAGTAATTGGAGAGGATTTGAGGGAATATGGTTAAATTTTAATATTTCATATGTGTAAGGTATGGGCCTTATGTGAATAAATTCCCCAAGTGGAAATATGATAAATGGAATTTGGAATGTGGTACGAGTAATGGTAATACTTCTGAAGATATAGAGACTGAAAACAACATGTGGAAGGTATGTGATGTTCTTCCAGTATTATTTAAATTAATCATAAAAAATCATGATTTGGTTGAGTTTAAGGAAACTTAATACATAATTAATATTTCATATTACATGAAAGATGTATTAAGGAATAATTTGATGATTCATGAGTAATGGTCTAATAATAAGGTTGGATTAATGATGTATTTATGTTTTTGAATTCAAATATTATGATATATGAATCATGAAATATATAAGTATTTTCGGTACAAGTTTTCATTACATGCTGAAATGGAAATGTTTAATGGTGATGAAGACTTATAAAATTGATATTTTGATTATGGGAAGGTAAACCATAATGTGATCAAGATTTTGAGAAAATTGACTTTCGCTTGGATAATGAGATGATTGATTTGGATAAAGTAAATTGGATAGAACTGATTACCATGGATCTGATTATTTATTTGGTCAAGAGTGTTATATTTCATCAAGGATGAATTTCACAACTTCTTGGATTTAAATAATATATCCAATAATCATTAGAGTATGGAATAATTCATGTTTTCCAATAATATTTGTGGTAGTTAAGGTTTTTACAATGTTTCAATAGAATATACGATAAGGGTATTCACATGTTTGGAATCTACCAACCAAGAGTTACTTTGTGATATATGCAGGAATCAATGTTAACCGGATTTCTTGAGTATATCTCAAAATTTTTTGATATTAAACTTTCATAAGGTTTATAAGGTTAACCATTCATGAAAATATTAAGATAAAATTTGGAAGAAGTATTTATGCAATGATTTTGTATTGAAAACCTTTGTTAAAAATATATTTAGTGATTAACCTTATTTCAAGGATGTTCATCTTATTTATTTTTGGAAATTATATTAGATTGATTTTAGAAAAGGAAATCATGTATGTCAAGAGACAACCAATCAATTCTGACAAGGTCACGGGCCTTGAACCCATGACCGAATAATGATAAGGGTTTCATGCCAACCATTGGTTATGCGTTGTCTAAATATATTTAATAAATAATTCTTTATTATGAAATAATTGTGTTACTTATTATTTTTAGAGATTATTTTATTAACCATGTTGATTTTTTAGAATATTTATATATAAATATTTATTCTTTTCATTATTCTATGGCCCTTAAGATATGCTAAAATTGTATTTTAGAACTTCAGACATCGAGGTTAATCTTTGGACGTCCATTACATGATGAAATGGATGAATTATAAAATGATAAAATCACAACTAAATAATTAAATTTTATTTATAGAAATATATCAAGAAAATATATTTCATTATATTCATGGTAAATAATTGAATTAATCAATGTTAGTATATTGATAAAAAGAAAGAGTGGTGTCCTAATACCTTAATTTTTGTTGAACCAGTGGCCTTATAAATCATCACTGATTTATGACTTTGAGGCCCTCAACTATTATTTGTTCATTCAATTTTTTGTTATTGATAACCTAAATCACTCCCTATAAATATTTACTCTTTTCCTCCATGTCCAATATTCACCCCCAACCTATGTTCTCCAATGTGGAAACCAAGTTATATGTTACTTTGGGTAATTATTATGGATCCAACTTTCCCTTTTTAAGGGAAGTTTAAGTATTCATTTTTACAAAGTGGGTTTCTATGAACAAAACTTTCAATTATAAAACCCTTGATAATGTAGATGAATTTTAAGGGATAAATTCATGTTAAGGGTGGTAGAATGAAACACCCTAAGATTTTTTGAAATATTTTTTTTCGAATTAATTTATCTTTTTTATATTTTTCATTTCACATGACACTGGAAATATTTATATATATATATATATATACTAAGCTGAAAATTCCATTCACACAAGACCGAATAGGCTTGTGCTACACATAAAACTATATTTGTGTACATTACACATAACATTGACTTGGTGTACGTTACATGTAACATCGACTTGGTGTACTTTAAATGCAACACCTATGTTTCTATGAAACATCCTTTTATTGTTATAATTATTTTTTCAAGATAATTATAACCTAGAAATTAAACATAGTAAAATGAATAGTGATAAATAATTTTCAAATAATATTTATAATGGTTTTATAGAAATAAAACATATTTATAATTGAAAATATAATTTTTGGTAATTTCATTATTTGTTTAAAATTACTATTTTTTCAAATGAACTTCTTTTAATGTCCTTCTCTGAACAATAATAAAATTAGTTTTAGACACATTTAGAAATTTAATTCTATAAAATAAACTTTATTTTTTAATTCATAATGTCTAAATTATTATAGGGTGAATTTTTGGGATTTTTCTGAGAAACTTCAATTTTTTGATGAATTGTGAAAAATACTGTTTCTTAGTTCAAAACTACATTTTTAAATTAATTATTAATGTTTAATGACATTATAAATTCTTTATAAGGTCAAATTAGATAAATATTAAATTTATTAATGCAATTTATGTCATTATAATCAATTTCACATTATAATTTAATATAAAAACTTATTAAACATTTGATCTTCTTTCTACTTTAAAAACACTTTATTTTGTCCCTTCTACGGGATTCGCATTAGTATTAATTTTATCGCTTATGTGAATTGAATTTTAAAAATATTAAATTCACCATTTTATTCAGTATAATATTTTTATTATAATAAAAAAAGTTAATTTGTGACCAAAATAATTAGTAAAGGTGAGAAAAATTAATCATAGAGATTAAGGCCAAATTAAGCTTAATTGGGGACAAAACCTTAAAATTAAGGGGCCAAATGACATATACACTTTTCCAAAACACATTTTATGTCCATATTTCATCCATATACCTTCCATTATTTAGTTTTTTTAGTTTTTTGAGAATTATTTTAGGTAAGAATATGTGTACACCAAACTTGTTTCTAAAAATTCCAAGTGAGTCCTTTCCTACCCTAAAAAATGCCACCACCACTCCCACATCCTCACACCTATAAAACCGATTAAGTTAGGAAAAGACCATCATAATAAGCTTCCAAACATCCCTCTCTCCCTCCTAGATTCCTATCCTTGTTTATATGTAAATCTATGTAACCCTTTAGGCATAAACCAAAATGTGTTACCTGATTACGAGGTAACGTCTTCTCTCAAGTCCTTTAATTTATTTTCCTTCTCCACATCATCCAAATCAAATAATTATATTATTATATATAAAAAATAATGTTAAATATACTAGAATTTTTTTATTTAAATTTTTATATCTATACTTACACACACCTCCATCTAATGTGTAACGAACTCGTTGTTTCTGTGTACGACAAACTACTGCCTCACAAAACGATGATGGTTCGTTTTTCCATTACCACCTATCATGGTGGCCATTATGATGGGAGATCTATTAATATATGTTATATATTCTATTTATAATGTCTTTATGCTTCTGAAATTTTTATTTAATACATAACTTTATGATTTATATCTTATGTAAATACGATAATTTTGTTTGAAGAAGTGTGGATTACAGCCCCCTCAAAGGGATATGATTCATTCACACACTACAAACACTATATTAAGGATTGATTTAGTGAATATAAATTATATATATGATATCATAAAGATAATTTAAAAATGATATATATATATATACATATTTTTCTTTTACTTCCTTTCTCTCAACACAAAAATTAAACAAAAAATAGCATTCAAGCGTTCTTACGGCCTACCATCTCCATGGACGTTGTATTCCGTTTCATATATATATATATATTATATATATTATATATATAAATTATTATAACACATATATAAAGTATATAAATTATATTTATATAATATTTTTAATTCATGAGTCATGATATAAGTGTAAGGACCAACAATATAACAAATTAAGACACATACGAAAAAAAGTGAATATTACCTGAAGTGAAATGTTAACATAGGATAGTTAACAAGTGGGTAATATAAGGTCATAATAAAACCATATATTGTATTATATATAAGAATATGGTCATTCTGAATATTTATTATAAATTTATATTTATTATACATATTTTTTTAATGAGTACGATGAGAGTCAAGACGTAAGGTGAGGGATTCCATCTCACTTTTTATTTCTGTGAGATGCATTCTTTATTAAACACCCATTTTTTGTGGAGTATATAAATCCCATGGATGTATTTAATTATTTATATATTTAAATTTATGTGTATTTACATACCAATTCTTTTAACTTTATTACATGATGTCTATGTTTCAAAAGTTACCAAATCAATAAAATAGATTTGTCTCAATTTTACTTCTTTGAGACTCAAGTGTTGTTATACACCTAAATTCAATTTTGAGGTGTATATACTATCATATTAAATGTTATATCATGAATACACTAATTTTAATGATATTTTAAAATTCATATAATTTTATTTTCATGCATGGAGTGTATTATCCCAAGTTACCAAGTGATAAGAGTTTATTGCAACACTCTCATCGCTTTTCATGATTGTTTATGTTTATACTTCCTTTGATGAATCCTCATGTTCCATCCCTCAGTATATTCCTGAATTTTATTATACTCAATTTATTCATGTTATATTAATTTATTGGTACCATTTTATACTCTTTATTATATAAGATAGTTTATAAAGTGTTTTTAAGAAATCCCAACTTTACCCTTTCTTCGGTCGGAAATATGTGTTCCTATAAAACTATGTTTACTAAAAAAGGTTTTCAAGTACGTTCTAATAATATCCAATGATAGTTAAAAGTAATTTTTAACCATTTTTCTTTTACCAATGTTTAGAAATTAATCTTCTTGTTGCTTTACGAATGAGGAATTTTTGTGACCTTTCTTGTCAGGAAAAAGCAATTTTCTTTTCACCTCGTATGGGATGTATGGATTTACCCTCCATCATTCCCTTAAATCTTCCGCTACAAGATTAAAAATTTATAATTTTTAATGAAAATTTTCTACTAATAGCTGGATAATAATTATTTTTAATGTGGGTTTCAAAGAAAATGGTTTTCAGAAAAAATTTATGTTTTCAAAATTATTTTAAATGTTTTCAAAAGTTATTTATAATTTTTCAAATTATTTTCAAAGAAATGGTTTTTAAAAACTTTTCAATTTTAATATATATGACATCCAAAAAAATTCAATGATAATGGTTTTCAAATATTTTTCATGCTTTATTTATATTATTTCAAATTATTTTCAAATAAAATGGTTTTCAAAACATTTTCAAGATCTATTTATAAGTTTTCAATGTATTTTAAATTAAATTATTTTCAAAAAAAATTCATGATTTCATTATCTATTTTCAATGTGTTTTAAAAAAATGGGTTTTTAAATTTTTTGAAGATTATTTTATATTTTTTCAATGAAAAATGTTTTCAAACGATTTCAATTCTTTGTTATATGTTTTAAAGATGTTTTTTATGAAAATTATTTTCAAATGGATTCAGGTATTAAAAACGTTTTTCAATAAACAAATAATATTTTCCTCATGAAATATTTTTGAAAGATATTTCTAAAATATTTTCTTACTAATATGACATATTTTTATGTTACTCATCCCCTTTTAGTTAATTATCTAAAGGTTTCATTCATATCCTTTCTATTAATGGGTTATTCTTATTGTCATATTCTTGATGAAACATGTTTATCTTTCAAGGGTTATATGTTTTTGAAATATGATTCTTTTTCATGGGTTATGATTTTGATTAAATGATTGTGAAACCTATATATTTTTCGATAGGTTGTGATGTGTTTACATGTTTATGATTCCCATTTCATTTCATGCGTTAAGATATGATTTCTTATGATTTTGTGGCACATGGTTTTATGATTTCATTTTGAGATGGGTGGGACCTATATCTCCCTCCAATGCATTGCGTAAATATTTATATCTAATGAGATAGACTAATGTGGTCATCTGAGTGATCCTTGACTAATGGAATGAGGATTGAACTCATGCTTCTAATATTATCATGGGAGTGAACCATGACTTCCAATATGGTATGAGGGGTGAACTCATCCAACTAATATGGTTAGGGTAGTGAACCAAGACTACCAAGATTGTATGGGGAGTAAACCCATACTACCAAGATGGCATTGGCAGCGATGCATTTACTATTTTGTGGGAACCTGATTGAATGTTTACAATGTTATTCATGGACTTGGTTTCATGTCAATAACTTTATGTGAGGGTATGATCTCATGTCATTAACCTAATGAGTTATCCTTTTTCTAATTATACATGTTCAAAATATTTTATTCTTATGTGTCTGTCAGAATTGTATGTTTTATTCCTATGTTATTCTTTCATTGTTTATGTTTTTTATTTACTTATTATTCATGTATTATGAATGGAGATGCATTATTCCATGATTCAAGTATATGATCATAGATATGAAGAGTATGATCTTCTATTTTTGTGATCATGTTTTCATACCCTAAAAAGAATAATTATTCTTACATATTTCCCTTATTTACCCTTACAAATCTTTTGAGCTCACCCCTTTTTATGTTTCCTTCCCCAGGTTATGAATAATGGATTTTGGTAGAAGTATTAAAAGTTGAGATCTTTATTAGAGATGTTGAAGATCTTTCACTGGGATAGAAGATTTTGTTTTTAGGCTTCCAAGAACACTAAAAAATTAAAGTCTTTAAGAATTTATTTTTGTAATGTACTTGATATTCATAAAAAATAGTGTAATATCCATGTATGTTAATATGGTATCTCTATACTACTAATACAGGGTCTCTTTCTAAGAATAACCTTGTATTCTGCCTCTACATCCATGGCAAGTAGAACTCCAGCTGCCAAAATAATGCGGTGTAAAAGATCCCCTTCCCACACTCTGATTCTTCCTAGATTCTCCATCACTACCAATCTATCATGGGTTCATACATAAATTTGATATATGTATCATCTTGTATTAAGATTGAAACTCACCTTGTGGTAAGGGATAATGGCTATGATGGTGGCTTGTCCTACCGTACTAGTGACAAAGAACAGGGGTCAGATCCTGAGTAACTGATCATTCCCCCAAGCTTCACTTCCTTCCATATATCAAGTCAACATTATTATAGTGATTCTTCCAACCTTTAGAATATGTACATCCTAATCATCAATAATAAACCACTTATCCTCCACTATATTCCTCCATCAGGTTCCCCTCATCTATGAGAGCCCGGTCCACCACCATAGAAATCTTCTATAATTCGAAGATGTTGGCATGGGACTTAATCTCACATTTAAGTCCATCCAAGAATCAGCATTCCATAGCACTATAATCTCCTTAAAATGTTGTAGAAAAGTGTTGCAGGTCTATAAGATGGCGAGTATAGTCCATCATGGAGATGATCCCCTAAGTCAGCCACATTAACTCAACTTCCCTCTCTTATCTCAGTGTCTCTAGATAAATGTGATCCAAGAACTTATCCAAAAACTACTTCTTAGTCATCTGGTCTACCACCCCTATCCGGGCCTGAACATCACACTAGTTCTTTGTTGACCCTCACAACATGTGAGTATCCTACTAGACATTTTCTTAGAAAGAGTCTATAAATGTTCATGTATAGTAGGGATGGAAACAATCCAGAACTCTATTACCACAAGTCTACCCTCTCCAATAAACATTTGATGGTGCTTCAACTAAAACTCCCATGTCTGATCATATATGCTCTTCACAACACAAACCAGGTCTCTCTCCATAAACTACACGAACAAAGAAAATTACTCATGGAAAATATCTCCAACTTCCTCACCCAGCACTATCAATGCCTCAGGTTCCACTACTAGAGGCTCATCTCCATCCATGTCCTTCTATTTTCCTCTTTGCAAGCATCAACATTGATGTATTTCTCTACAATGCCCCGGAGATGTGCCATGACACATAAAACAACCTCAACACAATTAACAACAAGGTATTCACATAATACATAATAAGTCTATCCCCCCTTTTCCCCGTCATGCTGTCAAAACTAAGGCACTGTCACTACCCTTAATCATCCTACATCAAATTCATGATTAACAAAGGGTAAAATCATTCCCATTAGTCAATTTCCTCATTATACACTCATTTATTCACATTTTTCATCATTTTTTTCAATTACCAATTTCATATTAGGCACCATTTTTTTATTGAAAAATAAGTAAAAATAGTTTTATTTAAACAACCTACACAAAATACGTTTTCTAGTGCAAGCCTAAAATGATGCATGTCATAAAATAATCCTGAGTAACAAGAATGATTCATTAATACTCAACACTCCTGACATTATAGTCTATGAGTTAAATCTCATAAAATCTCAGAAAAAATAATCACATAATAGAACAAGTGTGTCATTCATGATAAAATAGCTTCAACTATAATGACAAACATTATTCACAACAATCCCATCTTAGGTAATTGGATTTTACCCTCATGCATGGGTTACCTACTCACATACATGGTCTCTTAACCAAGGCCTGGCTAATCTTATTCTCCTGTCAACCTTTCCATAATAGTAAGAGAAAAGAAAATAAAATAAAATCCTTTGATACAACTTTTTAACATCCGGACACCGGTGACACTCACAGGTTCCTCGATCTAGTCAGTTACTTGACATCAGGTGCACCTCTTCGTATGCCAGACACTACGGACTAGTAGTGAAGGTGAAATATAGATCAGGGGGATACTATACACTCTTTATCAAAGTAGTGCAATAGATGAAATAAATAATAATAACCAAATGATATAACCATAACTAGAACAATACCCATATCACATGATGACCAAAACAAGAATAAAATATCCAGACTAAAATAGTAGATATGTTATGCCAAGAATGTTCCAAGGGTCAATATAAAAAAACCCAAAATAAATAAAGACATAGACAACTCCCAAGAGGGTCCTGACACTAGGTCTGTTTCCCTTATCAATGTTATATCCCATATTAACCATCAAACATAGGTCCATTTTCATTAACCTATCCTACAACCATGAAATCTATTTGGGCACTGATCAGGCATGCCAAGTATAGATTGAGTACTCTTTAGTAGAACACCACAAATGGTGTATAAAATAATGACTATTATATAAAAGTGTATGGAGTTGTATAAATAAATAAGTAAAATGAATAAATAAACAGTTATCAAATTATCAAATATTATTTAATTAACTACATAAACACATGGGTTCCTGTGGACACCTGAACCCTCAATACCAACTTCTACCCATGCCAGAGTCTGAACCACATCACAATACCCTGATTATTTATTATCATCTCATTAAATCATATCACTGTCAGTTGGAACCATGTTCCAATACCAACTCATGGGTATAGAATGTCATGTTTAACACCTCATGGGTATTTAGATCCTTAGTCCATGTCCCAAACCTCAATGTCATATGGGTATTTGGAGACATATCCCATCTCCCATACTCATTAATCACTATGGTTTTTATGTATCATACCATGTACTACACAATTATATTAATTATTTTATCACTATGGAATTTTGATGTATCATACCATGTCCCACACACGCTTATCAATCAATTCATCACTATGTTATTTTGATGTAGAAGATCATGTCTCACGCACGTATATCACATATATTTCAATATCACATATATAATAATATCACATATATCACATCAATAAAGGTTAATCAACATTAAATATCTTATCACAATATCATAAACATAAAGGTTGAACCAACCATCTCATAATTTCAATTGTCATTTAATTATGAACACATTACAAGAGCAATCACACAACTCATTAATTAATTAACCAATTAAATAATTCAATTCCAAAATCACAAAAAATCATTTTTTTAATTCAATTCAACATTCAAAAAAATTCATTAATTAATTAAATAATTAATTAATTCAATTTTTCATTCACAACAATCCATTAATTAATTTAACAATTGATTAATCCAATTGCACACTCACAGTATTCAATTAATTAGTTAATTAATTCTCAAAATACCAATGTCTCATTAATTTCACCACAATAAGATTTCATTAATTAATTAACCAATTAATTAATCAAATTAAACAAATCCCAATTTCCCATCAATTTCCAATTCAGACATTTCATTAATAAATTCAATAGTTAACTAATCCTATTCCATGTTCTCATAAATTAATTACTCAATTAATTTAATCAATTCAAGATTCAATAACCAAATATTCCAATTTAATTATAATAATTCATAAAAAAATGGTATTAATATTATTTGAATTGAATTGAGACTGTCTACCTCATGTTTGATGAAGAACGGTCATGAACAGATATACCTAGATTGAAGTAGAGAAATTGAGAACACAATGAAGAAAACGATATAGATACAAAATCAAGATCCGAGATCAAACAAATCTGGATCCATCAAACCTAGATCTTGATCCACAATAATAGATTAAATTACCCCCTCAAAGGATGAGATAAGAATTGAAAAGAGGGAGGAACCCATTGGGGATATTATTCACTTATCGAGAGAGGTTCATATCTTTGATTTGATATTTGAATCATGAATAATAGAGGTTTTCATGTCTTGGAATCCATCTGGGAGCCTCCAAAATTGATATAGTTCATTTAGGGTCAGGATAGAGTCAATTTGGGGTTAATACTAGGGGTTTGGGTTTTTTAAATCTAATTTTCAAGAAAACTGGCCACCATATGTGTTATTCCCATTTGCATGGATTTGCATAGTTTTATTGGTTGGCACACAATTTGGAAAAAACATGCCCCAATAGTGTACTATCCCTATTCCTTATCAAATTTCCAATTTCCGCCAAAACCAATCCAATGTAACACCCAAACAAAAATTACTAAAAACATGGTAGATATAGTACTAAAAACAGGCTCAAGACATCTCCATAAAAGGTTGATATCTTGCACCACAAGGATGAATTTTCTCACAGTCATAAATGTTCTTTGATTTGTAGCTTACATTAAAATATTCCATGGTTATTTTCATTGAAAAATATTTTCTCAATATTATAGATATATTTATTTAAAATTTTACCAAAATAATAGGATATTTTTCACATGTTTTCATGAGAGGATTAAATGTTATTTTATAAATATTTCTTGTCTATTTAATTATCCTTATATGTTTTTATCCATCTCTAAAAATGTGAGATAATGATACTAACCATTTTCTTTCTCTTTATTAATTATGATTATATGATTTTGAAATATTCATGAAATACATTTCTTATCCATGGGTTAATCTATGATAAACTGATGAATGTTCTTATGAACTATTATAACATATATGTGTAGTTTTCATTATGTGATAGGTGAATCCATTAATTACCTAAAATATATTCGTTAATTATTTGTATCTCATTATATAATATAAATAATTTGGGGATTAATATCATTCCTAGGATGAAAATAGATTAGGGAGTGAACTCAAACCATTATGAGACTTTATACACTATGTGATGATGGTCTTGAATGACAGTTTTTATTAGTGAAATGATTTTATATGATTATGATTTCAAAACAAATATTATTTCATATTCTTATGCTTATGACATTATCTCATTAATCATGATGTACGGATGATGATTCATAAACCTTATGACTCAATTATTTAAAAATGATAATGCTTTATGCCATCAATCAAAATTTATGATCTATGACTGATCAGGTGTAAACAAAGTAAGATATTATCATGATCTTATATCCTTATAATTATCATATTCTTTCATATGATCAATGATTTATATTTCCCGTGTTTACCCTAACTGGGAATCTTAGCTAACCCTTTCTTTTGTTTCCATTTTCTATAGGTTATTAAGAATGGTTTTATGTAGGGTATGTCTAAGAAGGGTTCAATTATAAAAGAAATTTATGGGATATGTTAAATTTATTTTACAAAATAAGTTTATTATATTTATAGAGTCTAATGATATTAAACCATTAAGGTTTTGGGTTAAGAATTATTATATAATATATGAAGTTATCAACTAAAATTTTGAAATATATATGTACATTCATCTTTGGTTTCCTCAACTGGTATCAGAGAAGGGATTATTTATTTTCAAGAGATTAAATTATGAAAAATATAATGGAAGAACCTAAGATAGACTATAATGAATTATAAGTTATATAGGGTGAACCAAAAAGTTTCATAGGTTGATAATAAGGTTTCATAATTTAAGAAATATCATGAATCATTTTCATGATTATATGATTTATCACTCTAATTATTGTATCTTGATGTTTACACTATGAATTTAGGTTTTAGTCAATGGTAGGAACATGGTGAAATTATGTTAATAATGAATGTGGTGTAAAATGCAATGAATTTACTCTTGAGAAATCAAAAGCAATGAGAGATAGATTGAAAAATATTATTGTTATGATCATGAAACTCTCTCAATCCATGAATCATGCTATGATTCAAAATGAGAAAAATAGGGGCCAACACACCATTGGCTATTTCAAGACGAAAATCCACATTCTTTCATTGGGTCATCTGGTCCAATAGTGTCTGAACAATGTATAAGTACCATTGAAAATATATTTTTTATTATATACTTATTATAGCATGAAAACGTTTTACCAAAGATGTATCAATTGGAAAGAGAAGTATAAAAATGGTGGGATCATATTAATAATATTTTTAAAGATGAATAAATTTAAACTAGGGATAATGATGTGTTTAAGAGGGTACTTTTATGTAAGTAATTTCCCAAAACTATTCACAAAAAAATGAAAATACAACAATTTATACTTATGAAAAAGGAATTCAGATCTACTAGTACTTATGTGGAAAAATTTACAAGACTTGATAGCTACACTTATAGATTTATTGTTGACCCTGAAAGAAAAAATGATCTATTATTCAATGTATTAAAACAATGTCTCTAAAAGGGGTTGTAAAAAAAGTACTTTAGTAGCTATGAATAAATCATTAGATGTATTCTCATGGTAAAAATGAAGGGTAGGTATACCAATCATTATGATGGTTCTGATAAGATTAAAAAGATGGATCTTCAAGGAAATTATAATAATAAAACTCATGGAGGAAAGAAAATTAATCCTCTTTATCCTAGAAGTATGGAAAGAAGTAGCAAGAGATTATCTTAAGGGAACTGGTAAATGATTAAAGTGTATAATGGAATTATATTTATAATGTTTTTGTCGATGATATGTAAAGGAGAAATCCAATAAAACGAATGTGGAGAGATACAAACTAATTATAGAGACCAAAATCCATTTCTAAAATTGTAAGGTTTATGGTCATTATTATAACTAGTGCTTGAATGAATGGATTAATGATAAAAATTAGCATCAACAACCACTTAATCTTAGGAACAAATGGAAATATCATGAGATCACAGCTATTAAAATGGTTTATGAAAGAGAATAGGTAAAAGTTACATATATCATCAACTCTAGAACTAAAAATATATTATTTAATTTTGGTTCTACCTATTTTGTTATATATAAAGAATTTACTATGGGTATCCCATCAGCACCAAAATGATTATATGTAAAATTATTAGAGAAATATTATAATTGGATGATGATTTAATCTCAAGTCCATCATTATAATTTAATTGAAGTTTGTGGGAATGTGATAATAAATCTTATGAATCCTTCTCTAGTTTAATTGGATGTTCTTTTGAACATGGATTATATTTATTTATATAGATCCCATATTAATTACAAAGGAAGGTAATTCATAATTCATATTCTGAATGAACCAGTGATTATCAATCAGTGCAAGGATGAATATAAAATTTCAATTTAAATTAATTCCATTATATGGTTCTTATTAAATATTCATGAGGGTATCAGTCCAAAAGAGTTGTGGAAAAACTCAACATTAAATATATGAATATTTTATAGAGATATAATAATGTATTTCCTAAATAGTTTCTTAGTCTTCCCTCGAATTAGTTAGTTGAGTTTTCAATAGATTCTATACCTGGTGTTAAGATTATTTAAAATAATATTTATATAATGATTTTGATTGAGTTTTAGTAATTAAAGAAGAATCTCCAATATAATATTTATAACAGACTCATTTGGCCTAGTGCATCACCATGAGGCGCACCTATAATTTTTTTAAGAAGAACGATATCTCAATTCGTCTTTGTATTGATTATTAAGAATATAACAAGATTAATATCAAGAAAAGTTTCATTTTCTCTATATTTATGATTTTATTGATCAAATATAACAATCCCAATTCTTTTCAAAGATTTAAATATGATTTTTATATCATCAGTTGATTTCCAAAAAGGAGAAAATAACCAAGTCAGTGTTCCGTATGAGGTATGGTCCTTTTTTATTTATATTAATTTCATTTGGACTTACCAATTACCCATATATCTCTTAGATATAATGAATATATACTTTATATATTTCAATATCATTTTATTATAGAGTTTATAAATGATATTCTTATATATTACAAGAGTAAAAAAGAACATGAAAATCATTTTAGGATTTTTTTAAATACCTTGAAATGGGGAAGTTGTTTTTCAAATTTATAAAGTGTGAATTCTATCTATAGAGAGTATCATTATTAATTAAAATAATTACAATTGAGGGTATATCTATGGATTACTCAAATATGGAAGTTATTAAAAATTGGCCAATACCAAACACGGTGACTAATATCCATAGTTTTCTTGGGTTGGATAGATACTATCAAAACGTTGAGAGAAATTTCTCACTATTATGAAATCAACTAACCTTGTTTACATATAAGGGAACCATGTTCTTCTAAACCAATTAATTTTAATAAAAATTAAATGAGATGAAGAGAAGTTTGGTTAGTGAACCTGTTCTCACATTTCCATGTATTGGAGAAGAATTTTTTATCTATAAAGATGCATCAAAAAAAGGGATAAGAATTTTTTATCATGTATAATTACATGATGGTAGCTTATTCCTCTCACTAATTAAAGGTTAATATTAAAAATAACCCAAATCATGATTTTGAACTGGAAAACATAATTTTTTTCATTAATGGTATGGATGAATTATATTTATGGTGAAAGGAATAATATATATATATTGATCATAAAATAATGATGTATATATTCACTAAGAAATAGTTTAATATGTACTAAAGAAAATTGTTGGAACTGAATGAATTTTATGACTTCTCAATACATTAGCACCATAGGAAAGAAAAGAATGTGCATGAAATTTTGATTTGGAAGGATCATGCAAGTTTTTACATGATGAAGTATAAAATAGATCCAACACATATATATTTTCATATTATATACTTTGAAATCATAAGAAAAGGAGAAAAGTCATATCTTTCTTATAATAATGTTTATCCATCAATTTATATGAAGATTAAAGAGGTGATGGTGGATCTGGAGTTGTAAAAAAAAAGTAAAGGATTATTTCAGAGTTTAATCTTGACTATGATAGAATGATCAGATTTAAGAACTAGGTATGGGTATCATCAATTACATAATTAAAGGGCATATTAGATAAATCACATAGTTCATTATTATCAATTAAACTAGGAAGTATGAAGATTTATTATCATGACCCATCCCCTGGGGCCCTTGCCTTGACTACCCCAATCCCGCCTTCCATAGGCCAGGGGCTTGCGACTAGCACCAGAAAGGCATATCCCTAAAATGGGAAGGCATTGCTATTAAACCTGTACAACAACACTGAGTAGAACACAAAAATATGTAACTACGAAGTAAACTACAATAGGAAAAGAGTGATGAAAGTGAAGGGAGCTGGAATACAAGCCCAACTGGAAAAGTACATGTTCAACTGAAAATTAAAAAATGGGTGAATGGTGAAAAGCATCTCCTGGATCATCCCCTGGGGCCCGAGCTGTGACTACCCCAGGCCTGCCTTCCAGAGGCTAGGGGCTGGAGACTAGCACCGGAAATTAGTATCCCTAAAATGGGAAGGCATTGCCTTTAAACCTATACAATAACACAGATTAGAACACAACAAGATGTAACCACGAAGTAAACTACTATACTAAAAGAGTGCTGAAAGTGAAGGGGGATGAAATACAATCCCAAATGGAAAAGTACAAGTTCAACTGAAAATTAAAAAACAGCTGAATGGTGAAAAGAATCTCTTGGATCATACACCATAGATCCTACCAGAAGGGTAGGTACAACTCATGATCAGTAGTCCCTGTATCACATCACGCCAATGGTCCACCTCCTAGCACCATCCTATCCTCACTCCCTCATACATCAACCCAGTTGTTCTTTTTCTGCACAAGACACATCAAGGTGCAAGAGAATACCCTATAAGAGTTAGTATAACAATACCCAGTAGGGACCCCGTGACCCTTGAAGGTATCACAGAATTCCACAAGGAAAACCACAAAGCATGATCTCAATCACAAAGCACAAAGAAATAGACACACCTCAATCAGAGTCTCAAATCAATTAGAGTCTCAGATCAATTAGAGTCTCAGCACAAACCAAGTATTCAGTGAAGTATAGAAGTATAGATGATTAGTCACGATGCTAGATCATCGTATTCTATAAAGAGGCACTGCTGCGGACCCTACAGAGTCAGACCCATACAGGATCGATAGGTAACTAAACCCGTAATGAACCTCACTGAATATGATCTGCCCAAGATCGGTATATCACTAAACCATGACGGGTCACTCTAAGGTTGTTCTTTATTAGGTCGCGACGTGCTGATCCACACATGACGTCTAGGTGAAGATCCACACAGGATCTCTAGGTGATGATCAACACAGGACCACTAGGTGCTGATCTACACATGACTGCTAGGTGCTGATCCACACAAGACCGCTAGGTGCTGACCCACACAGGATCGCTCGGTACTAAATGCCATATGATCTGTCTCCAACCCCCACCTCACTGCCCACTAATGGATTCCTCTCACCTGGTGTGCTCGAGTTTCATAGAGTATGTCACTAGAGATATCGGTCATACTTCAACCACCACTAAGATTCATAAAGTAGTAACCCAAAGTACCAACTTGTCGTAAGGGTTCCAACATGATAGACAACAAGTCAATTGGACACCAGGTCTGTGAGTTATATGTGTTTTACCTCTAGGGGCCTGGTTGGATATGGGTTCATTCCATCCCGATCCTACTCCAACTGTCTCCAAAACTCAAGTGGAGTATACCAAAAATGATTGTCTTGATCCAAGGGTCTCGGTTCCATATACTGTTCATCAAACGGATGCATGGTTCCCATGTTATGGCCCTTTAAATGTTTTTGGGCCCGATTGGTCCTGGGTTCGGTTTGACCCTGTCGGACTGACCTGGTTTGTACTGGGCCGCAGCGGACTCAACCCTCCCTACAATGGGGGTATCCCACAAAAGGTATCATGTAAGGGCTGCCCGGAAGGGAAGCCTAGCCCGTATAGGAAGCCTGCAAAGGGGCGGCTTAGCCCTCAAGGGGGACGCCCACTAAGGTGGTTTCCCGGTAGGGTGGAAGCTCAGTAAGTTGGTGGCCCCGTTTGAATGAGAGCACGGTCTGGCATGAGGTGAGGCGCGGTCTAGTCCGAGGGGGGAGCATAGCCCGCTGTGGGGTCTGCCCTAGCTGGTGCGGGGTCTGTGACCCCCCGATCTTCTGAACTCTCGAATGGCCCAGGGCTGTTCGGTTTGGGAAGCGGTGGCGTCATGTGGGCGCTGATCGGACGTTGTGGAACCAGACAAAGGTGTGGGTTCAGCCACCGATGCAACTTCGGTTGCAGGTTCTGTTCGCCGGTGGCGCGCCGGTCGCACCGCCTCTTGCTCGCCGGTAGTGTATTGGTCGTGACGCCTCCCTTTCTGCGGAAATCCGTGTGTCGGCCACCACCTCCATTCGTCGTGGCTAACAAACCGCGGCCCTTTGCTCATCGACAGAATGTGATGGTGTACCACACCACCACTGCCGTCGCCCGGTGCTGGCCGCTCCACTGACTATCACGACACTCTTTAACAGCCTCCTCTTATGGCCTACATCGACTCATGGCCTCCTTCGTAGCTGGTCAGGGCCGCCGCGTCGGCAGTATTCCATGGAGGGCATAAGATTTTCAAAGTGGCGGAGGGTTTGGGCAGTGTTCGTTAGGCTCACGCCCTCCGCTTCAGCTCGTAAACGAGGGGGAGGATAAAGGGGGTTCAATAAATTAACTTTAATTCAAAACAAGAAATCAAAACCCCTAACTCAAATCATCATAGAAATGCTCATGCTTGAAGGTGGTTCAGTGATCTTTGTTCCCACAACAGACTCCCAACGATGTTGCTCGTAAGTCTTCTTTCAGTTCGTGGTTTGGTGTCACTTGTCACCTCACACTAGGATCGGCTCCATCCTCTAAGTGTTCAGCATCACGGAACTCCTTCAGTACTTCATTTCATGGTGAATCTATGCCGATACCCTACCCCAAACTCCATATTATATAGGGGAGGGGGATAGTAAGTAACAACATGGGGAATTAGTGGGGGCTCATAAATTAGGAACCTTTTAAATTCCCCAATGACGTCATTACTTATGATTGGTATGTCAATCCATTCATTGGCTTGACACATCACTGGCCCCACACTTCGCTTGTCCATTAGAGGATATGAAAGAAAATAAAACAATAAAATTATTAATGTCATTTCATTTAAAAAGTCGCAAAACTTAACTTTTTTTTCAGACATACTGCTGTCAATGTAAAGTCTCCCTTAAGTGAATCCCAACACTACGGATTCAAAGGTGCCCTCAAGTTTTAAATCCGAGAACTGTTTCAAATGTTAGAAAACTCCACTCGTGTGTTTACTAAACATACCTTAAAAAAGATTAATAAATTAATAATTTTCACCCTCGACCCGTGCTGGTCAAGGTTAGGCTCCGCTTAAGGTGAACACGCCCCCAATGAACTCAACAGTACTCTCGGATTATCAATATGAGTTATAGTTTAGAAGTTATGGATTTTACAATAAAATAATTGTCACTTAATTATTTTATTTACGGACAAAAACTAAATTTCAATGGTGGCCTTTGCTGGACAATGTTAGTATCTTCTTAAAGAGAGCATACCTTTATGAGCTCAACGGTGGCCTCGGATTTTTAATATGAGTCACCGTTCGAGAGTTATAAGCATTTGAGAAATAAAATAACTTTATTTTATTTATTTATTTATGGTTATCACTTTTTGGGTTTTCTCACAGGTGGAATGTGCCGACTAAACATTAGTCGCGACTAGGGTAAATCTTCCATCCTAAACACAATGGTGCCCTCGGATTTTTTATCCAAGGAACTGTTTAATATTTATTCCACTTTTTCAGGAAAACTGCTCAAGCGTGCTAATTAACACTTAACAAAACATTGATGGATCATTCCTTGAACTTCGGGCCTCGGAATCATGCGTCGTTAGATTTCTCGGTCTCAAAATATTTCCATATAATTAAAAAAATTATATGGAAATTACGGGACATTACATTCTCCCCACCTTAAGGGATTTTCATCCCCAAAATCCACAACATAGACAAAGAAAACAAATGGGGGTACTGAGTATGAATATGAGCCTCCCACTCCCATGTTATCTCCTAGAGGTTTCCGTGCTACTAGTTAATGCACACCAAAGGTATCAACTTCCCACAAAGGACTCGCTCCTGTCGATCTTCAATCTCTAATGGAACCTCCGTAAATGTCACCCCATCGTCTAAGCCCAGCTCTCCATGGTCGATGATGTGAGATGGATCGTGCATGTATCTCCTCAACTAGGATATGTGGAAGATTTATTCCACCCAATCCAACCATGGTGGAAGTTCCAAGAGGTATGCTACCTCGCCTATCCTCCAAAGTATCAGAAAAGGACCGATAAACCTCGGTGATAACTTGATACCTCGGCCAAATCTCTGTAGTCCCCATCGAGTAGAGACTCGCAAGAATACATTTTCCCCCTCCTAGAAATTGATTTTATTAATATTTTCATGACTTATTATATTCCCTCTTTACTTATTTTATATGAAATGTGCATAATTTGTGTGAAATATTAATGTTTTAATATTAAGTATAATTTTTGGGCATTTTTAGAAGTAGTCCAATTGAGTCAGTTTAATGTTTTAATAATAACTATCACTATACTGATCCAAATTGTGTGGTTCTTGTTGTTTAGGATTTTCCTTTCAATATACAATATTTCATTAGAAGTTACCATGATCCAATTCAGCCATTTTAATGGTCATATGGTCCTCACAAACAAGACCAAATAATCTGTGAACAAACTAGACCAGCCTTGATGATTGATTTACCGGGCTCAATCCAGAATTCCAAAAACATTAACTCTCTACCATAATTTGGGGGACACTACATGTAATATTGGAAAAATATTTCAAGGCCCAAATCCAAGTACAAGGGGCCCAAATGAATCTTTAAAGTCCACCCCACCATTCTGGATGAGAATTAAAATTAGTATAGAATGAATGACATATCTCATGATGTAAGAATCAAATAGAGCTGATATTTTGCAGTGTGAAAGAGGATATATAGGAGGACGATGTTGTTGAAGAACCCATTCGGATTTGAAGGAATATTCATATACAAAAACCCTTTCACATTCTGGAATTCAAAAAGACTGGATTGAAATGGACAGTTTTACTTTGTTTAATAAACTGGCCATAACTTTTGATCCTTGAGTCCAAATGACTCCAAATTTTGAGAGTAGTTGACCAACTTTATTATATACATATTTTAAGAAATATATGGCTCAAGAGTCGGCTTTCTTGATGTCCATATCTTCGAGCCAAATGGAGGAGTATTTCTGGAATGTAAACAGTCCACCACCTTGGGCTATAAATACATCCCCTCCTCTCCTTTCAAAAGGGTTGGCATTTCAGAGAAATGGAGGATTGATTGGAAGTACCAAGGCCCTGAAAAAGGCTTGGGAGGATCTGAAAAACTCATGTTTTAACTTGATAATCCCTTCCTCCTCTCTTTTTTTTCAATTACTTTTGAATTTTTCTTCGTTGTAATTTTGCAAGTGTTTGTCTTTTAATTTTGTTTTAATGCAATTTTCTTCTTCTTAATTTCTTATTCTCATACAGATTCTGTAGTTAAATATTAATTTTCTTATTTTAGTTTAAATAAATCTGAAATCCATCATCTTTTTTTACTTTATTATTCAATAAAAATTCCGGTTTTGTTTACTTTCATCATCGTTCGTGTGTGTGTTCGGCGCACAACTCATTTCTTATCCCTTTATTTTTATTCTATGTGTAATTCATCACCTTAAACATAATAGACCAGATTAATAATAATTTAAATGGCTGAGTAAATATCTTATTGGGGTGAGTTATAATTTAGGGATGTTAAGTGATTGAGAGGTTTTTCTCGATGAGTATTCTTTAATTTAACATTGTGTATGTTGGACTTAACATGTCATGGATTATTGACATATTATGTTCAATGTGTGGGTTCCATGGATTATTGGAACCATAAATACACTTCCACAATCAAGAACTGATTGAGATTAGAACCCTATGTAAAGTTAAGGCTTGGATTAAAGGCTTAACACTTGGGAATTCTAATCAACATCAAATTTTGATGTGGGTGTTAATTTAATGCAATATAAAGAAAAGCTCAAGGATATCACATTATTAACTCCCTAATGATGAACTCACCCCAATCTTTATCAACTTGTTAAATTAAACATCATCCATTAAACATTTCAATTAAGATCTGCAAACAACCCCCCCCCCCAATCAAAATACAATCAACTAAAAACAATCGACTATTACGAAGTACCATCACCGAGGATTCGACCCAAGTGCTGCTATACACATTAGCAGAGCACTGGAACCTTGACTGGTCAATAGGCGACAATCGGCCGCGCATTTCAAATGGCATCGTTTCCGGGGATGGTGCTTTATGTAGTCATTAGTTTCTGGTTATTGTAAAAAAATCCAAAAAAACAAAATTTAAAAAAAAATTGAAAAAAAACACAAAGAAAAACCCGTCTTCCTCTTAAAAATCATAAACTGAAAAAATACAAAGAAAAACATATCTTCCTCTTTTTTCCAAAATCTCTCTGAATGCCCCATAGCCTCCCAAAAAATCCCTCGGATTTGTTAGACCCTGAAATTGAGTGAACACTTCGCCAACTTAGGAGGATCATAGGAGATTCTCCAATAATTCAAGAACCAGTCCTCATCCAACTAGTTGAAATTGAAATGGCCAATCCTAGGGAACAAACCCTAAAAGAACTCGCTGCCCCTGATATGAATTAATAACCTCTTGGTATTCAATATCCAAACATAGAAACTGACTTCAAACTCAAATCAGGCTTGATTCATGTTCTCCCTCATTTTCACGGGCTATTCGGTGAGGATCCACATCTTCACCTTAAAGAGTTCCAATTA
Source organism: Viscum album (assembly GCA_963277665.1). NCBI lineage: Eukaryota > Viridiplantae > Streptophyta > Magnoliopsida > Santalales > Viscaceae > Viscum > Viscum album. The sequence goes on along the minus strand of OY728141.1, from coordinate 1,045,333,906 downwards.
GTGTGCTCTACCATGAAGCCTCAAGGGGTTTCTGAAGAACAAATCAAACTCTGAGCATTCCCTTCTTCCCTAGCTGACACTGCTAAGTCATGACTCTACTACCTACCTCCTGGTTCCATAACTACATGGAATTACATGAAGCGACTATTCTTAGAGAAATTCTTTACTGCTTCTCGTACTGCTTCTATCTGAAAGGAAATAAGTGGTATCCGTCAATTCCCAACTAAATCACTCCATGAGTACTGGGAGGGGTTCAAAAAGCTTGTTGTAACATTCCCACACCACCAAATTCCTGACCAACTCTTGATCCAATACTTCTATGAGGGGTTATTGGCTGTGGAGAGAACTCTCATAGATGCCGCAAGTGGCGGTTCTCTTGTTGATAAAACTCCTGCTGCAGCAAGAGATCTCATAAGTAACATGGATGCAAACACACAAAAATTCCATACTCGAGCACATTATCAAGTCAAACAAGAACAAGATAATCAATCAATTGAGCCGAACAAAATGACCGAGTGGATGAGTGAACTTACAGGTCTTGTGTGACAACTAGATGTGGATACCAAATCCCCAACCTCATCTTCTCTGCAATCAATGTTTTCTGGACCTGTCAAAACTGTGGAATCTGCAACTCTCCATCTCATCCAACTGACACATGTCCACAACTTCAATAGGATCAACCCGATTCATCTAGATCAATGGAGCTCAATGCAGCATATGCTTAGCGGAACACCAATCCTCAACTATCAAGTCAGTTTGTTAGAAACTTTAACCAACCTCACTCTGATCCCCTATCTTCTTCCTATAACCAAGGCCTTAGGAATGGTAATCCCATATCTCACCCCCCTCAATTCCCTCCTCAAAACCCAAACCAATTCCAATATGGTCAAGTTGGTGGTAACTTCCATCAACCTTATCCTTTAGTTCCTCAACCTCAAAGGAACAATCCTCCTCCTAGATTCCATTATTCTAGTGAGCCTTACCAATTCCAAAACCAATACAATTGATTTCCCAAGAACCAAAATCAAGGCAATCCCAACTAGGGACAATCCTATTCTTCCAAGAAACCATGGGAAATTGCAGTGGAAGATCTTTCCTCCTTCACCCATTCTAGCCTTAAAAACATTGAATCCCAAATCGGTCAACTTGCATCCCACCTGAGCCAGCAACAACAATCAAATTCTTCCCAAATCCCATCTCAACCATTACCCAACCCCAAGGGTAATGTAAGTGCAATTGCACTTAGATCAGGAAAGCAACTTGTTATGCCTAAAGATAAATCCTCAAACCCTCCTTTGAATGTTGACCTAGAAAATGAAAAGAAAAAGAAACTTGAAAAGGAACCTGAATCCATTCCATCACCTCCTTCCATTCCACTTAGGAATCCAATTCCTTTTCCTCAAGATATTTCTAAGACTAGGATGTCCTTTGAACCTGATCCTGAAATGCTTGACATGTTTAGACGTGTTGAAGTCAAAATTACCCTCTTAGATTCCATAAAACAAATTCCTAAGTATTCCAAGCTTCTCAAGGAGTTTTGTACCCACAAGAGGAAACTTAGGACCATTGAAAATGTTTCCACCCAGCAGTCCATACCCATTAAGTGAAAATATCAAGGTACCTTTATGGTTCCATGACAAGTTGGATGTTTCGACTTTGATGATGCCCTCATAGACCTAGGAGCCTCAATTAATGTCATGCCCAAATTCATATTCTCCAACCTTGGTCTAGGTACCTTGCACCCAATGGGTGTTGTCATTCAGTTAGCCAATCAAAGCACAGCCAGTCCTGAGAGAATAATTTAGGATGTCCTTGTCCGAGTCAATGATCTTATCTTCCCTGCTGATTTCTATGTCCTTGACATGGAAGGTGAGACTAACTCTTCTTGATCTCCCCTAATTCTAGGAATACCATTCCTCATGACTGCGAGAACCAAGATTGATTTCCATTCAAGCATCTTATCCATGGAATTTGGTGACCAACTGGTCAAGTTTGACATTTTCCAATCCATGTGATACCCATCTGAGGACCACTCTGCATTCTCAATTCATACTTCTGAGTAAACTTCTAAGAGTCAATCGAACCCCAATCCATCGTGTTCTTCTTGTTCTAATGACAAAGGATCTTGTGAAATCTGCACTATGATTAACCAAGTCATAAATGGTGATGTTGATGTGGACCTCTCATTCATAGACTCCATCAATCTAGAGGAACTTGAAAACTCTCTTGAATTCCACATCAATTTTGATCTCTACTGCTCCACCTTGGACAGTATTAAGTAAAATGAACCTGAAGCAACTGAAGCCCCTTCTTCCATTCCTGAGTTATCGAGCCCAAAATTGAAAGATGAGACTAATCTGAAACCTCTTCCTGCACACCTAAAATATGAATTCCTCTTCCATGATCACTCATATCCTGTCATTATCTCTGCCACACTTACTGAAACCGAGGAGTCCAAACTTGTTCAAGTGTTAGAGGAAAAAAAGGCCTTAGGTTGGACCCTAGAGGACATACCAGGAATCAATCCTGCCCTTTGCATGCATCAAATTTATCTTAAGGAGTCATACAAAACAATTATACAACCACAAAGAAGACTCAATCCACTCATCCATGAGGTAGTTAGGGAAGAGATCACCAAGATTCTTCAAGCTAGTATTATTTACCCAATTTCTGATAGTGAATGGGTTATTCCAATTCAAGTTGTACCTAAGAAGGGTGGGATAACTGTTGTCACAAATGAACATGGAGAGGTAGTCACAACTCAATTGAAGAACAAATGGCGTGTGTGCATCGACTATAGGAAATTGAATGTTGAAACCCGAAAAGATCACTACCCTCTTCCATTCCTTGATCAAATGCTAGAAAGATTGGCTGGAAAGTCACACTATGGATTTCTTGATGGATACACCAGCTATTTTCAAATCCCAATCTCACATGAGGACCAAGAAAAGACTACTTTAACATTCCCCTTTAGAACATATGCATATAGAAGAATTCCTTTTGGACTTTGCAATGCTCCTGAAACATTCCAGAGGTGTATGATGAGTGTCTTTTCAGAGTTCATTGAACACTGCATGGAAGTATTCATGGATGAATTCACCATTTATGGTGAGACATTTGAATCTTGTTTGCATTCACTCTTTCTAGTCCTTCAAAAGTGTGTCAAGTGTAACCTTGTGTTAAATTTTGAAAAATGTCACTTCATGGTTGCAAATGGGATTTTTCTAGGGCTCATAGTTTCAAAATATGGTATTGAAGACGATCCTGCCAAAATTGAAGTGATCCAATCACTTCCTGAACCCAACTCTATTCGAGAAATCTATTTATTTCTCAGTCATGCTGGTTTCTATTAAATATTCATCCATAACTTCAGTAAAATTTCCCTCCCACTCACTTGTTTGCTCCAAAATGATGTCACTTTCCATTTTGATGAGGTTTTCAAGAGAGCCTTTGTTGAACTCAAAACTACTTAACATATGCCCCAATAATCCAACCCCGAGATTGGTCATTACCCTTTGAGTTGATGTGTGATGCTTCTGATAGAGCTGTTGGGGCTGTTCTTGGTCAAAGAAGAGAAAGAATTCCTCATTTCATCTATTATTCCTCAAAAACATTGGATGAAAATCAATCTCACTACACTGTCACTGAAAAGAAACTTCTAACTGTGGTTTTTGCCTTAGATAAATTCTGGTCCTATCTTTTAGGTGACAAAATCATCATCTTCACAGACCATTCTGCTATTAAGTTCTTACTCAAGAAAAGTGATTCCAAACCGAGGCTAATAAGATGGATCCTAATGCTCCAAGAGTTTGACCTTGAAATCAAAGATAGACCTGGAAAAGAAAAACCATGTGGCTGATCACTTGAGTAGAATTTCTAATTCTTCTCATTTAGAAATCATTGATCCTAAATTACCCATTGAGAACCTTTCCTCTATCACTCCAAAGTTACCATGATATTCCCCAATTGTAAATTATTTGGTTTCTACTGTTTTTCCTGAAAGGTTTTCAAAATAACAAAAAATGAAGTTCAAAAGTGATTCAAAATACTATTTTTGGGAAGAAAATAAACTTTGGAAAACTGGGGCTGACATGGTAATAAGGAGATGTGTCGATGAAAATGAACATTCTTCCGTATTAGAATTCTGTCACTCACTTCCCGGAGGTGGCCACTTTGGACCACAAAAGACCTCCCGAAAAGTCCTAGACTCTGGATTCTTCTGGCCTTCACTCTTCAAGGACTCACATGAGTTCTGTCAATCATGTCCCACTTTCCAAAAGTTTGGCACAATCTCCAAAATAAATGAAATGCCCCAAAATCCTTTAATATTTTGTGAAATCTTCGATGTCTGGGGCATCGATTTCATGGGACCATTTCCCCCTTCCAATGGATTCTCATACATTCTTCTTGTGGTCGATTATGTTTCAAGGTGGGTTGAGGCCAAACCCACTAGGAAGGATGATGCTCATACTGTTACCGAGTTCCTCAAAACCCACATCTTCCAAAGATTTAGCATGCCTCATGCCTTGATCAGTGACTTAGGAAACCATTTATGTAATAGAACCATGGAATCTATTTTGAAAAAGAATGGGGTTATACATAAAACTTCAACTGCATATCACCCCCAAACAAATGGCATGGCTGAACTTTCTAATAGAGAAGTGAAAATAGTTCTTGAGAGAATTGTAAAACTGACTAGAAAAGTCTGTCCTGAAAGACTTGGTGAAGCACTTTGGGCTTATCGAACTGCCTATAAAACACTCATTGGGATGTCTCCTTTTAGGCTAGTTTTTTGTAAAGTGTGTCACTTACCAGTTGAAATCCAACATAAGTCTTTTTGGGATATGAAAACCTATAATTTTGATTGTGAAAAATCTGGTGAAGAAAGACTGTTGCAATTGGCTAAACTGGAGGAGCATCAACTTGATTCTTATGAGAATTCTAATCTCTACAAAGAAAAATCCAATGCACTCCATGATAAACACATCCTGAGAAAGGTATTTCATGAAGGTGAAAAGGTAATTCTCTTCAATTCTCGATTTCGTCTTCACCCAGGTAAGCTTAATTCTCGTTGGGAAGGTCATTTTGTTATTACTAACGTTTACCCATTTGGTGCAGTGAAAGTCCAAGACCCCTCTTTCAAAAGGACATTCACGGTTAATAGACATCGGTTAAAGCATCACCATGAGAGGATGCACAATCCTGGATCAACATCGACTTCCATTGGCTCCCCAACTTCTCTAGTCGACCTACCACTAGATGGAGAAGGCGACCCGCCAAATCCAAACCAGGGGGCACCACTTTCCCTTTAACTCTCTCTATCTCTTCCTCTCTCTACCACTTTCTTCTTTTTCCTCTCACTTTAATTTTTTTTACCACTTTCTTTTTCAAAACCTTTCTTTTTCACTTTCTCTTTTTTGTGGCTGTATCTTTATAAAAAAAACAAAAAAATATAAAAACCTAAAAAAACACAAAAACATTCACTTAAAAAATACAAAAAAAATATAAGTCATGCTTACTCACCATCGAGTTTTGAAATTTTGTACAACCATTTTGGGGAGTTAACAGACATTTTTTCATCTCAAAATTTTTTTATTTTCATTATGACTTTGGATAAAGAATTTTGTGTCAAAACCAACACATTTTGAATGCTCAATTTTTGATTTGGAAAATGATTTTCCACAAGTGTGAGAACAAAAATTTGCTTTCATGCCAATGCCACCTATGGCCATCTTTTAAAAATGTGTGTTTTTCACCACCATTTGTGAGTCATGAGTTTTTGGACCTTCGAGCTGAATTTATTACTTTAGTGTGCATTAATATGATAGAGGCATTTTATGAACCACATGAGAATCACAATAGCCAAATAGCCTCTCATTACCCTTACATTAATACTTATTTTGAAAACCCATTCAAGCCTATGAAAACCTTTTCTTTGATAGCCACATTACAAGCTCAATACCTTATCCCAGCCAATATCAACATGGATTTTAATTGCATATGTTTTTAAAATTTAAGTGTGGGGGGGGAATGGATTTCATTTTTGGGTATCATTTCCTTACTTTCCAGTGTGTTATCATATTCTTGAGGGAAAGAATATATTTTAGTGTGGGGGGATGTTTTCATTCAGTGGGATTTGGGAATGTATTGTACAAATGATATTGAAAAGTGTTCAAAAAAATTCAAAATCAAAATCAAAAAAAAAAATCAAAAAAAATGAAAAAAATGGGTTGTGTCTTGGGTAGGTCAAAAATCACTCTTCCTTAACCTTTGATCTTGTTAAACTATTACAATTAGTGTCGTGAGTAGATCAAACATGGGTTGGGATATGAGTGTGAGATCTGTTTCAAGGTCACCTTTCGAAAAAACAAATGAAAACAAAGGAAAAGAAAAAAAACACTTGCATTATATTCTTATTGGGAGAAGTTTTTTGTTTTGTAAATATTCCATATTCTCATTAACTTCATATTTTCTTCCTCTATTTTGTCTTTATTCACACGATCATTCCCTTGTAAATATGTGTTTTCATTTCCTTCAATGTTTTATTTCAAAAAAATGTGCATTGCTTTTTCTATGTTGGTATTTTAACCCTCTTCTTCTCTCTCTTGGACATTATATTCCTACTGTCTCATAGCCACAAAAAAACCCCTTAAAAAGAACTCCTGATTCTTGTTTACTTTGGATAGGGATTGAAAGCTGAGAGGTCTTTTCAAACTCTAAGATTTTCACTTTTGGTTGGTGAAATAGTGAACCTCCATAAATGAATTTTATCATCTTGAGAGGTGTGAGTATTGAGTGTCCACATTTTCCATCTCTAAATTTGAGAATGAAACAAATGAATTATTTTTGGGACATTTTTTCTGTAACAACTTGTGGTGGAATTAAAAATTGATGAGTTAAATAGTCTAAACCTCCCCTGATTGGAGAAAACAAAATTTTAAAATCTGTTGTGGAGTAAAAATGATTTTGTCATGTTTTTATATTTGTTGCCCATGAGGACATGCACAAAACTAAGTGTGGGAGAGTTGATGTTATTAATATTTTCATGACTTATTATATTCCCTCTTTACTGATTTTATATGAAATGTTCATAATTTGTGTGAAATATTAATGTTTTAATATTAAGTATAATTTTTGAGCATTTTTAGAAGTAGTCAAATTGAGTCAGTTTAATGTTTTAATAATAACTATCACTAACCTGATCCCAATTGTGTGGTTATTGTTTTTTAGTATTCTCATTTCAATATAAAACATTTCATTAGAAGTTACCATGTGCCAATTCTGCCATTTGAAGGGTCATATGGTCCTCACAAACAAGACCAAATAATCTGTGAACAAACTGAAACAGCCTTGAATATTGATTTACAGGGCTCCATACAGAATTCCAAAAACATTAACACTCCACAATAATTTATGGTACACTACATTTAATCTTGGATAAAAATTTCAAGTCCCAAATCCAAGTACAATGTGCCCAAATGAAGCTTTGAATTCCATCCCACCATTCTGGACGAGAATTAAAATCAGTATAGTATGCATGACATATCTCATGATGTAAGCATCAAATCGAGATGATATTTTTTATTGAGAAATAGGGTATATAGGCGGCCGACGTTGTTGAATAACCCATTCGGATTTGAAGGCATCTTCATATTCAAAAACCCTTTCACATTCTGGACTTTAAAAATACTGGATTGAAATGGACAGTTTTACTTTGTTTAATAAACTGGCCATAACCTTTGATCCTTAAGTCCAAATGACTCCAAATTTTGAGAGTAGTCAGACAACTTTATTATCTACAACTTTGAAGAAGGAGATGGCTCGAGAGTTGGCTGTATTGATGTCCATATCTGCGAGCCAAATGGAGGGGTATTTCTGGAATACAAACAGTCCACCACCTTGGGCTATAAATACATCCCCTCCTCTCCTTTCAAAAGTGTTGGAATTTAAAAGAAAAGGAGGATTGATTAGCAGTACCAAGGCCCTACCAAAGGCTTGGTAGGATCTTCCGAACTCATGTTTTTACTTGATAAACCCTTCCTCCTCTCTTTGTTTTCATTTACTTTTCCATTTTTCTTCCTTGTAATTTTGCAAGTGTTTGTATTTGTAATTTTGTTTTAATGAAACTGTATTCTTATTAATTTCTTATTCTGATCCACCTTTTGTAGTTAAATATTAATGTTCTTATTTTAGTTTAAATAAATCTGAAATCCATCATCTTATTTTACTTTATTATTCAATAAAAAGTCCGGTTTTGTTTACTCTCATCATCGTTCGTGTGTGTGTTCGGCGCACAACTCTTTTCTTATCCCTTTCTTTTTCTTCTCTTTTTAATTCATCACCTTAAACATAATAGACCATATTACTAATAATTTAAATGTCTTAGTAAATATCTTATTGGGGTGAGTTATAATTTAGGTATGTTAAGTGATTGAGAGGTTTTTCTCAATGAGTATTCTTTAATTTAACATTGTGTATGTTGGACTTAACATGTCATAGATTATTGACATATTATGTTCAACGTGTGGGTTCCATGGATTATTGGAACCATAAATACACTTCCACAATCAAGCACTGATTGAGATTAGAACCCTAAGTAAAGTTAAGGCTTGTATTAAAGGCTTAAAACTTGGGAATTCCAATCAACATCAACTTTTGATGTGGGTGTTAATTTAATGCAATATAAAGCAAAGCTCAAGGATATCACATGCTTAACTCCCTAATGATGAACTCACCCCAATATTTATCAACTTGTTAAATTAAACATCATCCATTAAACATTTCAATTAATCTCTGCAAACAAACCCCCCCAATGAAAATGAAGTCAACTAAAAACAATCGACTATTACGAAGTACCATCATCGAGGATTCGACCCGAGTGTTACTATACACATTGGCATAGCACCGGAACCTCGACCGGTCGATAGGCGACAATCGACCACGCGTTTCAGAACTCCAATGGTCTCTGACTTCTATCAGTATAGGACTTTTATTTTCTCTGTTCAGTCTTCATCCACTCTTGGAAGATCTGCACCTTCTCAGTGGTATCTCATACCAGCTCTGACCCATAAGTGCTGACTCTCCTAGGTCTGTCCACCATAGAGGTGATCTACAAAGTCGACCATATAGGGACTCGAATGGTACCGTAATGATGGTGGATTGATAACTATTGTTGTATGCGAACTCCACCAAGGAAAAGTGATCCTCCTAACTACGGTGAAAATCTAGGGTGCATGCATGAAGCATGTCCTCCAGTGTCTGAATGGTCCACTATGTCTGACCATCCATTTGAGGATGAAAGGCAGTTCTCAAACGTTGATGAGTCCCAAATGCCTCCTGCAATCCATTCCATAACCGGGATGTGAAACGTGTGTCACGGTTAGAGATGATTTTCAATGGAACCCCATGATTTCGTAAAATATCTTGTATGTAGAGAAGTACCTTTCCCTCTATTGATCCCTTTTCTCAGATGGGTAGGAAGTTGGACGACTTGGTGAGTCCGTCAATGATCACCCAGATAGAATCTTGTCCCCTGAATGTACGTGGAAGCCATATCACAAAGTCCATGGAGATACCATCTCATATCCACTCTGTAACCTCTAGTGGATGTGCTAAACCTACTGGAACCTGATTCTCAGCCATCACTTGCTAAAAAGTGAGGCATTAGGATACAAACTCTGCCACTTCCTTCTTCATCCCTGGCCACTAGTGTTGATGCTGGAGGTCCTTGTACATCTTCACCACACCTGGATGTACCGCTAGAGGAGAGGTATGGAACTCCCTCAACACCACCTCCTGTAGTGCCACTGGTACCATGGTACATCCTCTAAAGAGAATGAAGTGCTCGCCACCTTCAGAAAATCCATAAAGTGCATGTCCTGAAAATATCTGAGCACGTCGATCCTCGTAGTCAAAATCACGAAGTTGTGCCTCCCTGACTCACTGAAGAAGCGGGGAGTGACAGTCATAGATAGGAGGTAAGTTGATCCATCTATATCCATGAAGGATATCTACAACATGACTAACTTGTATGTTTCCTCACTCAGAAACTACAGACCAGACCTCCTATTGAGTGCATCTGATACCACTTTTCCCTTTCCAGGAGTATAGACTATCTCAAAGTCATAATCCTAGAAGAAATCTAGCCATAACTGTTGTCTCAGGTTCAGGTCCTTCTGATAGAAGATATACCTGAGACTCTTGTTATTATATTATACTGTAAAACATTCACCCATCAAGTAATGCTGCCACACCTTCAAGGGGATGACCACATATGCTCACTCTAGGTCATGGGTAGTGTAGTTCTTCTCATGTTGTCTCTATTGTCATGAGACATAGGTGATCACTGCTTGCTCCTACATCTGGACACACCCATATCTTGTCACTAATGCCTCACAATAGACTACATACCATACACACTCTTCTGGTAGCCTCAGGATGGGGGCACTCATCATTCTCTACCCAAGCCCCCGAAAACTCTTTTGGAATCTCATCATTCATATGAAGGCCTATCCCTTCTTCATCAATGCTGACAAGGGAACGAAATCCTTGGAGAAGTCAGGTACAAAACACTGTTAGTACCAATCTCAAGCCAAATTTCCCCTCCCTTCAGGTAGGTAATCCTAGAACCATCTTTTGAAAAGATGTCCCCACACTCTTCCACTCCTGTTGGGAACTGAAAACCCAAAAATCATGTTTCCATGAGGGTAAGGCTGGCCGAATCAAGAGTCATCAGCTACACCCTCATATGCATGAGTTTATCATATGCTTCCTAGGTTTCCTTTTTCTCCAACCAAGGAAAACCCCATTCCAATGTTGTAGATAAACCACAACCTTTTTTCCTAATATAGTCTATCTTAGTTTGAACTGTAGATGTCTAGTCCATACCCAAACTAACTTCGTAAGGCCTCGATGCTGCCACCAAGAGGTTCCAACCAAAACTCTTTCCTCAAGTGTCAAATCTCACCGTCAGCATATGTGTGATTATCATGTCTCCTCCCAAAGGTATATAAAGTCATAAGGGTCAATTTAACTATTTAACTAGAAACTTTAGGACTTGAACAAGGTTTGTGGAAAGAAAGAATGATTAGTACCAATGTCTATTAACACGACAACTAGTAGTAGACACAGACCATACTTCTAATCATTCCTAGGGCCCTTGATTCATACTCCTTGACTGCATGCAGCTACTCCCTTCCCCTGTACTCCAACTCCATGAGCCTGGTGGGGACCGCATTGGGGTGGTGGTTGTAACATGTCGAAATGTACACCACCTCATGTTTCTCTCTAAGATCCACTTCCATGTCTTCTACCCTGCAGATTCATCTGTCCCTATCACTTCCTCTTCCTAAAACATTTTACATGCCTATGTCTCTAAGACTAGCGTTAGTTTCCTGCTTTCCCACTAATAACGTTCACTGGCTACATCCGCTCATCCAAATAACATTCAACAACAAAGGTTCTCTCTAGAACCCTAACATAAGTTATAGTGCATAGAGGAATAGTGTTGGCTCAGATGTCCCTAAACACACTTCGCTTAGAGGTACGAGCCCTGAAGAACTGACCGTACTATATTCATTGATTACCTGGAATGGTCGGTACGCCTCGATGAATACTCAACTACCAACATGTCTTCCTGCTGAAGCTGTAGAATCTCTAAGGAAATCTAATCCCTTAGATCTTTATGAAAAGAGACCCCCTTTTTTAGGAAGGTTCTCAAGTTTGTCTACATAAAAGTCACCATTTCACAAGATCAGGGTAACCTAAACCATGTCATCATCCTACTGAGCCACATAGAAGGCTCTCTAAGAGAACCGCCATCTGATCGAATAGTGACCTCGCTAGATAAGAACTTGGCCACCTCCCCAAGCCAATCCTTATCCGCCTATGAGTTGGGCTCACCTCTGACCCTAAGGGGTATCAGATACTGAAACATAGGTATGTCAATAAGCCTACTTGTGTCCTATACCGGTATCACCGGTTGTAACTGCTAACCAATGGGCAGTGATGTAGCTGGCTCACTATCTGAAGGTACCATCTCGGGCAATGGTCCACATACCGAAGCCTCATCACCATGCGGACCATCCTCATGGTCACGCACTGATAAATACTAGTATCTAGGATCTCCTTCTGATCTGTTGGTGTCCCAACTAGGTGGAAAACTTATGCCACAACCTCCATCCAGTTCTCAACTGCCTAGGGATTTGCCTCGCCTCGGAACCCCAGAGGCCTCTACTGCAAAAACTCATGCAATGCACTCATTCAGTGTGCACCATCTACTAGGGGGCTGGTGGCAACAGCTGCCCAATGGGTAGTGGTGTTACTAGTACACCACCCGAAGGTGCCAACACTGTAAGAGGGACCTGCATCGAGGACTCATCACTCGGTGGGCTGTCATCACATACTCTCTGAATAATCCTAACTGGTTGTCTTTGTGGAAGCATCCTGATAAGGAACAGGTGCGCCAGGATCATTAAGTTATACCTCGTGAGATAAATCCAAAGAAACCAAAATAAATTCAAAACACACGCAATCAATGTTTTCATGGACCAAGTCAGAAATCAGAATTCAGGGTCCCGGTGTATAGATACATCGTTCGCTGCACCAACACTGGATTCCCCAAAATGAAAACCACAATCATAACACTCAACAGTACTACCACATAGAAAAGATCAAAGTCATAGTTCTTCGGTAGAACCAACTCCTCTGATACCACTTTGTCATGACACGTCCCTTGGGGCCTGTGTCGTGACAACCCCAAGCCCGCTTTCCATAAGCTAGGGGCTGGCGACAAGCACCAGAAAGGTGTATCCCTAAAATAGGAAAGAATTTCCTTTAAACCTATACAAGCACACAGAGTTGAACGCAACAAGATGTAACCATTAAGTAAACTGATATAGTAAAAGAGTGATGAATGTTAAGGGGGTTGGAATACAAGCCCAACTGGAAAAGTACAAGTACAACTAAAAAGTAAAAAAGAGCTGAAATGTGAAAAGCAGTTCCTGGATCATCCACCACAAATCCTACATGAAGGGTAGGTATAGCTCATGATCAGTAGTCCCCGCGTCATGTCACACCAATGGTCCACCTCTGAGCACCGTCCAGTCCTGGCTCCCTCAAACCTTAGCCCTACTGCTCATTTTCTGCACAAGACACAATAAGGTGTGAGCGAAGCCTGTAACACCCCGACCCTAGTTACCCAGATTCAGTGCATTATTTTAATAAATTTGTATGATTACAAGGAATCAATTCCTGAATGACCAATCAATTTATAATTCTTGGAAAATAGATTACATACATGAATGGTTAACTACATTATAAAATGAAAATATCTACAAAAAAATTATCTCCATTGAACATATTCATATCCATTAGACTATCTTTGTAGGTCAGTCATAATATACATCTTCTCATCCTGTGAAAAATAAAACATATAAATTAGTGAGCTCATATGCTCAGTAAGGATAACAATATAGCCTAAACTTTCATAAATAAGCATAAACATTTAAGACAATGTATAAGACTAAAACAAAAACCTATTAAACATAAACTTCAGAATAATATGGAAAAGATAAATAAAATAATGTCATTTACTTATTCACATGGATATTCTAATAGTTTAATAATCACATGTAATATCAATATACAATTTCAAAATGATGGAATGCATAATTCCAGACTTCATGACCACATAGTCAATGCCTCGTGCCAAGACTAAAAATATGATTTTGTCAAGGCCCTGTTCCAAGACACTAGTTTGTCTCACTAGACCTACTGATGCATCAAGGAGCTATAGAGAGCTCCACCTATTACTTACTAAGTCCAATTCATTCATCCTATGAAAATTTTTAAACATAACGAAAACATCTGTACTAAAACTAGCATATGAAATGTCAATACATTGTCCATAAACCATGAATGGTATAAAAATAACACATCCACAGTCAAACATATCACAAAACCTTCAATACAATATGCAATATTTTTATCATAATAAATCAACCTTGATCAAGAATAATATCCAGTAAAGGATGTTGACATAGTTGAAAATGATCAGTAAAAATCTTTGAGATAAATATTCATTCCTCCTGAAATCATTTAAAAGTCATATAAAGGAATTAATTTAAAAGATAGTTTTGAATCAAAGTGTCCCATACCACTTTGAAACATTTTAAAGGAATTAATATTTTAAAACATTCATTACCATATAAATAAATCATAAAAACCATTTTTAAAACAAGAGCATTAATGAGAAAGGTTTAGAAGAATAAATATTTAAAAAATTTAAAATGATGATTTAGTAAAAAGTCCCTTAAAAATATTCCCTTTGAAAAATATTTTATTAAACATGGAAATAGATAATAAATATGTCCCAGTAGATACTTACATAAAAACAACCTCGGATAATAAAGAGATTGTTAAATTAACCCTTACCTTGCACTTTCCTTTGGTCGAGGGTACGTTTAACCTCTTATATAATGGCCATAGTATGTTATTAAATTATAACAGAAACATATTCATATTTATTATATCATAAATGATTCATTTATGACTTTATACTACCCATTTAATAATTATTTCTATGTTAAATTAACATTTTGGGTAATAATCGCTTTCTTTATCGTACATGTTTTAACTTGTTATTCTTGATCGTATCATTTAGATCATTATTTAAATACTTATTGAATATAAAACTTGATTTATATATCAAATTTATTTATAATATAAATATTTATAATAGATAGATATTTGAAATTGAAGGCACTGTTTATGGAGAGAGTAGGCCGTACGTACGCATAAATGATGTTTCTATTTTCATATCGTATTGAATGAAAGTATGTGAATAAGATATATGTCAGTACATATATATATATATACAATAGAATTATTATGTCATATATTACATACTTAAAAATAATATATATATTTTTATAATCATCATTGAATAGTGAATGTGGTAATGAATCTCATCGCGTCGTGGAGACAGTAATCCGTACGTATGCAAGAGCAACAATATCATTATATTAATGGTGAAATAATATGTAATTGGATGGTATATAATATATAAAAAATCATTAACATGTTATATTTATTATTTACATCAGCTATACTCATTATTATAACCATCCAAATAATGAAGTGTTTGAATAACATACTATACCACGATGGGGAGACGGTAAGCCGTACATACACACATATGGTGAATTTGTCATTTATAGGATGGATAGAATAACGAATACAGTTTTACCATATTTATAATAACATAAAATTATATATGAGGTGCTGGATTTATTATTTTGGTATGGAAATAACAAAGAAAGAGTAAGTGGAAGAAGAAAAAAACTTGAAAGAGGGTGGTGAAATTATTACATCATCTTAGGTTGTTTCCTTTTGATTTGATCAAAAGGTATCCTTATGTTGTCTTTATTATCAATGTAAGGAATCTAGTTTGATGTGAAAAATTTTTGAAGGATATTAGGGTAGTATTTGGCTTATCCAAATGTCTTTTGAGGTGTGATTTTGAGAGAATGGGGAGTTATCTTTTATAAAGGAGGTGAAGGTGACTTTAGGAAAAGCTTGAAATATTATTTTCTAATAAACTAATTTTTGGTTTCTAATGACTCAAAAATGATTTATTTCTATGAAAAAGTGTATGGGTCTAAAAAAACTCAAAAAAAGGTTTTATATGGGTTTATGTCACCATATTAACCTTATATTTTAGGTTTAACTCTTAGTTAAACAGTTTACCTTTTACTGTGTCCTATTGTATTCTTACACTATATGGTTAATAAACATAATCAAAACGTCAAGTAGAACCTCAAGTGGTTCATTAATGACATATATAATATTATTTAATACCTTTGGACGAACCATATATTTTTAGGAATATTATGTAATTTAATAAAGTAATATTTCTTTTAAAAACTCACTTTTTTCAATTTTGAAACTATTTAGTATTTGGTTTTTTTGAAAGTCATAAATACATTATTACTTCAAAAAAGATACTTTAAATAAATAATAACATGTAATATTAACCTATAAAATTATTTTATGTGATAAAAACTTTTAAATTATATTTATTTTAATATTTATGATTCCATTTATTTGATTTTTTTCATTAATAAGGTAATTACTACATCATCATTGTGTCATACATAAATTTGATTATTTAATGTCTAAAAATTATAAATAAAATACCATTATGTTGGAAATATTTTTATCTTTATAATGAATATTTATAGTATAAAATATAACTTATATAACATCATGTAAAAATTGTTTTATTAAAAGATATATGTTTATGTCATTTTTGTCTTTACTTTAAATTAATTAATATAAAGTGTCATTATCACTCTCAAGTGGCTCCAAGTGGTCCCAAAATATTCCTAGGAATGACCATGGTCGTGCATGTATAAAAAAATAGGAATAAGAATATTTTTATGGTAATTTAATATTATTATAATAATATTTGTTTACCCTTATTTACCATATTTACCCTTTAACCATGGTAAATAAAATATTTACTGAAGTAAATATTCATAATGTCTAAAAATAAAAGTTACCTATTTAAAAAATTTGGACCTCATGATTCCAATATGGAATCCATTTTTCCAATTCAAAACACAGAAGTGGTAGAAATTAATTTAAAATTAATTCCCATTATCAAAACAAAAAGTGTGTTTTTAAGAAATAATAACTATCAAAAGATTAACACTTGTTTATATCCAGTTTAAATGTGAAATTACATCAAATGAACTAAATTATATTATATGATAAAAATATAATCTAATGATACTTTATGACCACTCAAATTTATAATTTAACACTATAAATTATTTCGATTAAAAAAGTTGTTTTTAATTAAAATTTAGTATTTGTCAATATTCATCAAAATACGAAAGTTATCAGAAAAGTACAAAAAATTTATTCAAACTAAAATTTTAAGTCCTGATTCTAAATAATAATTAAATATAATTAAATTTAATATATAAAAGTCTGAAATATTGGTTTTAAAAAAAGTAATTCATTAAAAGGCGGTAAAATTGCAATTTTTTTAAAATACCACTTTTATCTGAAAAAAATGAATTTGTTATTATATTATGTCTAAGAAAAACATAATATGGATTCTAAAATTATATGGAGTATATAAAATTCAAAATTTAGTTAATAATATTCAAAACTGCTTTTTGAAGAACTAGTTTGGTAAGTCGTGGTAAGCTTGAACTCGGTGTTGCATGTAGCGCAAGTTATTGAATTTTTTGAAGAGATAGTGTACTATGAAATCTTGGTGTGTTACATTCTCCCCTCCTTAAATAAATTAAATCCTCACAATTTGAAATTACTCTTCAAAAATAAATGGTTAAAAATAGAAAAATACCTTTTTGGAAAACCCACATCGGAAAATCGGTTAGCAAAATTTAGTCTTAACAAGAGGGAAAGGGAAATGAAAAATTCACCACCAAATTATGATCTCGATTAGGAAAACAGTGGTGGAAATTAAAGACACAAAATTGGAAAAAAAATATAAATATTTTTAGGGACTGATTGATGTCATTAATCACAAACATGTGTAAAATTGAGGGCCTTAAATCCATCAATCTATGATGATTTAAAATATCATTGGTTCTAAAAAACATAAGGTATTAGGATAACACATTTTTTGTTTTAAGATCTCTTCTCTAATGTTTATGAATTAATTTATTCCATGAATAAGATGAAAAAAATATACTTGACAAGTAGAGTTTCATCCTTCAACTAATTCCAACCACAAACTCTTCTTTCACTCCAAAAGATAATAGAATTCAAAAAAATTCTATTTATCCTTGTCATATAGGGTTCCAAAAATAATGAATTTATAATTCATTTTTCAGACTATTTAAAAAAACTACATTGTTCAAACTAGGAAATCACGTATTCCAGTGGTAGGTGATCCACCCGTGTCCCCCTTCGGTTGAGAGTTCAAGTCTTGCAGCCTTTCTAGACACGACGGGTTGTCGCCCGACCTCCGGGTTGTCCATTTCATAACAATCCAAAAATAATCTTAAGAAATTTTTTAACCATAAAAATAGTATCCAATGTCAAACATAATCCATTACAACCTTTAGTATTATCCAAAATACTTTTGTCCAAACTCACAGTCCAAAATTTATAATGAAGGTAAACACAATGAATATCTTTTTGCAACATAATAAATTGTGAATACCTTCATCATGTATTCTTTTAAAACCCGATAACACCTTGAATTACCATAAAACCATATTTATTACATTCATGATCCCTTATTCCTTATAGAATACTGGATATAGTAGTTATATCCAAAAATGTTGTAAACTCCAACAATGATGGAATAAAAAACCATTAATCAGTTCAAATGATGTCTATAATATCCAATATAATTTATCCAAACCAATCATCTCTTATTCCAAAATCACTACCTCAGTTTCAAAACCATATTAAGGTTTATCTTTCCTTAAACCATGTATTTTTCAAGAATTCTAACTTTCTATTGAGTCACTTTTCTTATAACCATATAATCTTAAATCCTTAATGAAATAGTACTACAGTATAATTATTATTTATTTCCATAACTCATATAACTAGTACATAGTTTATATACCCCTAAAATGAAATAATTCTTTAATAACAACTTAATAACAGTAGTTATTCCTCTTCATCTATGGTAGTATCATAACATGATTATTATCCAATAGCATCATTTGGGGCATACTCTGATGATTTAAAAATTGATTCACGTTGTGTCCCAACTCTTTGTATATGAATCATTGTACATTTGAAACCTTTTTCTTACCCTCACAATCACACTCTTGGTGTCCTTTTTCTCCAAACTTATAACAAACTCCCATTCCCTTCTTGAATTTACCAAGTTTATACTTTCCAAAGTTATCACATATGGGAAAATTTTCCTTTCAAATCTTCCCTTTATCTATCTTTTTCTCTACCATTATTTTCTTCTCTTTCTTCCCTTCAAAGCCATAGGGCTCAGAGAATTCTTTTCTTATCTTATTAACACATGATACTATTTCTTCATATGATTATAATATATGGGTGACTATTTACCTTTTAAATTTTGGATTAATACAATGAAAGATATAATCCTTCTTAATCTTTTGATCTTGAGTATTGTTGGAATTCGCATTCCTTCTACTAGGCGCCATTTCTAAACAATGGCATACACCAGGTTAGTTTATGAATCTCAATGCATAATTCCAAACTTGTAAAATACCTAACATAAATTGAAAAGATTATGAATATAATCTATATTCATAAAATGTTTTCTTTGAGGAAGTATTTACTTGTAAATCCTTCGTAATGGATTGTAAATAAAGTATGAATTATCCTAATCATATCCCATGGGAGTCTCGTAACCAAGATTGCAACAAGTCCGGTTGTCATGTACTAGGATACCCCAAGTCAAGATCAAAACTCTTTGTTGGAGTTTTCACTCCTAGGTACATCTGTTCTAGAGCTGCCTCTACCTAGTCGTATCTAGACAAGGATGTATTTCTTGGAAAATTCACAAAATCTCTACATTACCAAAATTATAGGAAGTTCATTTATACTAATCCTCAAATTCTATCTTAGGGTAATTTTCTCTAATCAGTGTTCTTCTAAATCTAGTTTCCATGGTATATACTAAAATTCCTCTGATGCCAACTATAACGCCCCGACCCCAGTTACCCAGAGTTGGTGCTTTATTTTAATAAGTTGGCGTGATTATAAGGAATCAAGTCCCGAAGGACCGATCAGTTTAGTAGTCTTGGAAAATAGATTACATACATGAATGTTACATTACATTAAAAAATGAACAAAAAAAAACAACATTGTCTCCATTGACCACATTCATGTCCCTTAGACTATCCCTACATGTTAGTCATAATATACTTCTTCTCATCCTAGGAAAAGTAAAACATAGAAAGGGGTGAGCACAAATGCTCTGTAAGGATAACAATATAGCGGAAACTTTCATAAATAAGCATAAAAATTTAAGATAGTGTATAAGTCTAAATAAATCCTTTTAAACATAAAATTATGCATAATATGGCATATATAAATCAATTAATTCCATTTAATTATTCACATGGATATTCTACTAGTCGAATAATCACATGTAATATCAATATACAATTTCATAATGATGGAATGCATAATTCCAGACTTCATAACCACAAAGTCAAGGCCTTGTGCCAAGACAAAAAATAATATTTTTTCAAGGCCTTGTGCCAAGACCCTAGTTTGTCTAATGAGACCTACCGATGCATCGAGGAGCTATAGTGGGCTCCACCCATCACATACTAATTTCAATGCATTCGTCATATAAAAAGGTTTAAGCATAACATAAACATTCGTATTAAAACTGGCATATGAAATGTCAATACTTTATCCATAAACCATGAATGGTAAAAAAAATAAAACATCCATAGTCAAACATATCACAAAACCATAAATACAATATAGAAGATTTGTATCATAATAAATAAACCTCAATCAAGAATAATATCCCATAAAGGATGATGACATAGTTGAAAATGATCAGTAAAAATCTTTGAGAGAAGTATTACATTTTCGTGAAATAATTTAAAAGTCATATAAAAGAAACTATTTAAAATATAGTTTTGAATCAAAGTTACCCATACCACTTTGAAACTTTTGAAAGGAATTAACATTTTAAAACATTAATGTCCATAAAAATAAATCCTTAAAACCATTTTGTAAACATGAAAATTAATGAGATAGGTTTAGAAGAATAAGTCATTAAAACATTTAAAGTGATGTTTTAGTAAAAATTACCTTAAAAATAATCCATTTGAAAACTCTTTTATGAATCATGTACATGGATAATAAATATGTCTCAATATATACTTATGTAAAAAAACTTCGTATAATAAAAATATTGTTGAAATTAACCCATACCTTGAACTTTCCTTTGGTCGAGGGTACATTTAACCTCCTGTATAATGACCATAGTTTGTTATTAAATTATAATAGAACCATATTCATATTTATTATATCATATGTGTATCATTTTTGACTTTGTACTACCAATTTAATAATTATTTTCATGATAAATTAACATTTTGTGTAATAATCGCTTTCTTTATCGTACGTGTTTTAACTTGTTATTCATGATCATATCATTTAGATCATGATTTAAAAACATCCAGAATATAAAAATTTATTTATATAACAAATATATTTAGAATATAAATATGTATAATAGATAAATAAATAAAATGGAAGGCATTGTTTATAGAGATGGTAGGCCTTATGTACGCATAATCGTTGTTTTAGTTTTCATATCGTATTGAATGGAAGTAAGTGAATAAGATATGTAGGTACATATATATATATATATCCAGTATCATTATTATTTCATATATTACATACTTATTAATAATATATATATTTTTATAATCATCGTTGAATGGTGAATGTGGAAATGAATCTCTTCGCGTGGTGGAGACGGTAATCTGTACATACACGTGAGCGACAATATCATTATATTGATGGTGAAATAGTATGTAATTGGACGTTATATCATATATACATAATCATTAACATGTTATATTTATTATTTAAATCAGTTGTACTCATTATTATACCCATCAAATAATGAACTGTTTGAATAACAAACTATACCACGACGTGGAGACAGTAAGCCATACGTACGCACATATGGTGACTTTGTCATTTATAGGATAGATAGAATAACGAATATGGTTGTACCATATTTATAATAACATCACAGTATGTAGGAGGTACAATAGTTATTATCTTGGTATGGAAACAACAAATAAATAGGAAGTTTAAGAAGAAAAGAACTTGAAAGAGGGTGGTGAAATTATTACCTCTTTTTCGGGTGTTTCCTTTTGTGTTGATCATAAGGGCTCGTTAGGTTGTCTTTATGATAAAATTAAGGATTATAGGTTGATTTTATGGAATTTTGGTGGATATTTGTTTAGGGTTTGTCCGAGCCAAATGGATTTGGAGGTGTTATTTTGCGAGAAGGGGAAGTTCCCTTTTATAAGAGAGGTGAGGGTCACTTTAGGAAAAGCTTGAAATATTATTTTATAATATAATACTTTTTGGTTTATAATGTCTCTAAAATGATTTATTTCTAGGATAATGTGGGTATGGGTCTAAAACCACTCAACCAATTGGTTTTAGATAGGTTTATGTCACCATATTAACTATATCTTTTAGATTTAACTCTTAGTTAAATAGTTTAACGGTCATCGTGTCTTATTGTATTCTTACACTATATGTTTAATAAAATTACTCTAAACATCCAAGAGATTCTAAAGTAGTTAATTAATGAAATATATAATATTATTTAATCCTTTTGGCATAACCTTATATTTTTATGAATGTTATAAAATTTAATAATATCATATTTGTTTTAAAAACTCATTTATGTCAATTTTGATACTATTTAATATTTGGTTTTTGTGAAATTCATCACAACTTGATTACTTCTAAAAAGATACATTAAATCACTACTAACATGTAATATTCACCTATAAAATTCGTGTATGTCATAAAAACATTGAAATTATATTTATTTTAATATTTATGATACCATTTATTTAATTCATTCATTAATAAGTTAATTACTACATCATCATTGTGTCTTAAATAAATTTAATTATATAATTTCTAGAAATTATAAATAAAATACCATTATAAAGGAAATATTTTTATATTTCTAATGAATTTTTATAGTTGAAAATATAACTTATATAAAACCATGTAAAAATTTTGTTACTATAAGATATATGTTTATGTCATTTTGGTCTTTACTTTAAATTAATTAATATAAATTGTCATTATCACTCTCAAGTGGCTCCATGTGTTCCAAAAAACGACCCAAGGATTAACATGGTGGGAAATGTATTAAACAATAGAATTAGGACACATGTTAGGGTAATTTAATATTATTATAATAATATTTGTTTACCCATATTTAAGAGATTTACCCTTTAACCATGGTAAATAAAATATTTACTGAAGTAAATATTCATAATGTCTAAAAATAAAAGTTACTTATTTACACAATTTTTACCTCCTCATTAAAAATAGGTAATCCATTTTTTCAAATTCAAATCACATAAGTGGATGAAATAAAATTAAAATTAATTCCTGTTTTCAAAACAAAAATTTTGTTTTTAAGAACTAATAACTATCAAAATATTAACACGTGTTTATGTCCAGTTTAAATTTGAAATTACATCTAATGAAATAAATTGTATTAAAATATAAAAATATAATCTAATGATACTTTAAAACCACTCAAATTTATAATTTAACACTATAAATTATTTCCATTAAAAAGTTGTTTTTAATTAAAATTTAGTATTTTTCACTATTCATCAAAATATGAAAGTTATCAGAAAAGTACCCAAAATTTATCCAAACTAATATTTTATGTCTCAATTATAAAGAATAATTTACATTCATTAAATTTTATATATAAAAGTCTCAAATATTGGTTTTAAAAAAAGTTCACCATTAAAATGCGGTAAAATTACATTTTTTTGATATACTTCTTTTCTCTAAAAAAATTAATTTGTTTCTATATTATGTCTAAGAAACACATAATATGGATTCTAAAATTATATTTAGTATATAAAATTAAAAATTCAGTTCATACTATTCAAAAATTCTTTTTGAAAGACTAGTTGGGTAAGTCGTGGTGTGCTCGAACTCGGTGTTGCGTGTAGCGCAAGTTGTTGAATTTCTTTTACGAGATAACGTACTATGAAATATTGGGGTGTTACAAAGCCCGTGCAGGGGTGAGTATAACAATACCCAGTAGGGACCTAGAGACCCTTGAAGGCCTCTTATAATTCCACAAAGAAAACCCCAAAGCACGATCTCAATCACAAGGCACAAAGAAATAGACACAGCACAATTAGAGTTTCAACTCAATTAGAGTCTCAACTCAATTAGCGTCTGAGCTCAATTAGTGTTTCAGCTCAATTAGAGTCTCAGCTCAATTGGAGTCTCAGCTCAAATCAGGTTTTCAGTGAAGTATAGAAGTACAGATAATTAGTCGCAAAGCTAGATCATCTTATTTTTTCAAGAGGCACAGCTGTTGACCATACGGAGTCTGACCCACACAAGATCGATAGGTAACTAACCCCCGCAGTGACCTCAAAGGATCTGATCCGCCCGGGATCGGTATATCACTGAACGAAAACGGGTTGCTCTAAGACTAGTCCTCTTCGGGTGGCGAGGTGCAGATCCACACAGGACAGCTAGGTGTTAATCCCCACAATATCGCTAGGTGTTGATCCACACAGAACCACTAGGTGTTGAGCCTCATAGTACTGCTAGATGCTGAACCACACAGGACTGCTCGATAATAACCTATGTATGATCTGTCTCTAAACTCCACCTAACTGCCATCCACTGGATTCCTCGCACCAGGTGTGCTTGAGTTTTTTAGAGTCTTTCACTCGAGATATTGTTCATACCTTGACAGCCACTAAGCTCCACAAAGGAGTAACCCACAGTACCTCTTTTTCATAAGGGTTCCAACACGACAGACGACGCATCATTCGGACGCCCGGTCTGTGAGTTATAAGCGTTTTAGCTCCGAGGGGCCCAGTTGGATACGGGTTTGTTCCATCCTGACCATACTCCAAATGTCTCCAAAACAAAAGTATAATATACCAAAAATGATCATCTCAAATCAAGGGTCCCATCACTACAGACGGTCTGTCAAACGGATGCTCGGTTCCTATGTTATGGCCCTTTAAAAGATTCTGGGCCCGGGTCCGGTCCGACCTTGTCGAACTGACTCGGTCTGTGCTGGACCACAGTAGACTTAGCCCATTTGTCTGAGGTCCTGCTCGGCCTGCTAGGGGTGAATCCCAGCCTACAAGGGAACCTTGTCACTAATAGGGTGGACCGCTAAGGCGGGGGCCTAGTAGGGTGGTGGCCCGGTCTGAGGGGGAGCGTGGCCCAGCCCGAGGTGGGGCATGGTCCGGTCCGAGGGGAGGTACGGCCTGACCCGAGGTGGGGTGCGGTCCAATCCAATGGGGGATTCTATCCCGTTGTGGGGTTCTTCCTAGCTGGCATGGGGGGTGTGACCCCTGTCTTCCAAACTCCCAAACGACTCATAGGTCATTCGGTTTACGTAGAGGCGGTACGACGTGGGCGCCGCTCAATCGTCGTAGAACCAGTCAGAGGTGTGGTTCAGCCTCCACCGTGGCTTCAGCTGTGGCTTCTATTTTTCCGTGGCATGTTGGTCATGCTGTCTCCTTCTCACCAGCAGTGTGTTGGTCATGCCACCTCCCTTTCCACAGTCAGCCGTCATGTCGGCCGCCTCCTCCGTTCGCCATGGCTAACGAGCCACGGCCCTTTGCTCACCGGCGACACACGATGGTGTGTCGCACCACCTCCACGGTCAAATAGTTTTGGCCTCTCTGATGACCATTGTGTATCTATTCTATGGGCTCCTCTTGTAGTGTTCATCGGCGCATAACCTATTTCGTATCCAATCGGTTTCGTTGTGCCTGCGGTCTTCCAATGAGGGTGTAAGATTAGCAAAGTGGCAGAGGGTTCGAGCCATGTTCGTTAGGCCCACTCCCTCTACATTAGATCGTAAACTAGGAGGAGGATAAGGGGGGTTCAATAAGTTCACTTCAATTTAAAATAAGAAATCAAAACCCCTACCTCGAATCGTCGGAGAAACGCCCGCGTTTGAAGGTGGGTCGGTGTTCTTCATTCCCGTAATAGGATTCCAACACAAATGCTCATACGACATCCTTCAGTACATGGTTCGGTGTCACCTGTCACCTCTTACTAGGAATAGCTTCGTCCTCTAAGGGATCGGCATCACGGTACTCCTTCATCACTTCGTTTCTTGGCGATGTTGTGCCGATACCCCTCCCTAACCTCCATATATATAGGAGAGGGGGAGGGTACATAACAACGTGGGGAATTAATGGGGGATCATAAATTAGAAACATTTCTAATTCCCCAAAGACGATGTTTCTTAGGATTGGTTGTCCAAGCCATTTATTGGATTGACACCTCGTTTTCCTCACACTCCACTTTTCCAATGGAGGATATGAATGAAAATAAAATAATAAAATTATTTAATTTTATTTCTTTTAAAAGGTCACAAAACATAAATTTTTCTCCATACCTACTGCGGTCAAAGTAAAGCCTCCCTTAAGAGAATATCAGTGCTATGGATTCAATGGTGCCCTAATATTTTTAATCCAAACACCAGTTCAAAAGTTAGAAAATTCCACTCGCATGTTTACTGAATGTACCTTAAAAAAGTTCAATAAATTAATAAATTTCACCCTTGACTCGTACCAGTTGAGGTTAGGCTCCACCTAAGGAGAACACACCCCAATGAACTCAATGGTACTCTTGTATTTTCAATCAGAGTTACTATTTAGAAGTTATTTATTTTACAATAAAATAATTTTCACTTAATTATTTTACTTACGATCAAAAACTAACTTTCACTGGTGGCCCATTCCAACCAATGTTAGTATCTTCTTAAAGAGAGAATACCCTCCTCATCTCAGCGGTGGTATCATATTTTTAATCCGAGTCACCATTCGCGAGTTATAAGCATTTGAAAAATAAAACAACCTTATTTAATTATTTTATTTACGGTTATTCCATTTTCAGGTTTTCTCACAAGATTCATGCACCGACAATACTTAAGTCATTTCTAGGATAAACCTAACATCCCGAATTCCACAGTGGACTCAGATTTCATATTTGGGAAACTGTTTAAGAGTTATTCCACTTTTTTATGAAAAATGATCATGCATGCTAATTAAAGCTTAACAAAACTTTGATGGATCATTCTGGGCACTCCGGGCCTCGAAATCATGTGTCGTCGGATTTTGCAGTCTCGAAATAATTTCATCTAATTAAAAAAATTATACAGAAATACTGGGAAAAAACATGTTTAGAGATATTAACTATCGTTTCTAGAGGGAAAAAATGAAGAGAGATATTGTATAATATATATATCTCAGTTCTTGGTAAGTCAAAACGTTAAGGTTGAGAGATATATTTGTAATGGTATGTTATAAAAATTAACTATACCTAATTGGAAATGGGGAAAAATCACCCTAGATTTCATCATAGGAATCCACAAAAAATATAAATTGAGCAATGCTATTTGGGTTTTAGTCAATCACATTATGAAATAAGTACATTTCATTGTTGTCAGAGATTAATTTTCTCTTGATTATCTCACCATGAAATAAATTAAAGATGTGGTGAGGTTCAATGAAGTACCACTATAAATTGTATCTAATGAACATCTATGGTTTACCTCAAATATAAGGAGAATTCATAAACAAGAATTTAATAAAGATTTTAGCATTACCACTGTATATCATCCGTAGATAGACGGTTATTCTAAGATGACCATTAAAACCATAGAAGATATATTAAGAGCTTTATCTATGGATTTCAATGGTGGTTTGAATCAACACCTACCTCTGATCAAATTTTCTTACAATAATATTTTTCACTCAAATATTCAGATGGATCCATATGAAGACCAAAATAAAATGAATTTTAGGACTCCAACATGTTGGGATTAAATTGAGGAATGAAGTCTATTGGGACTTGGATAGATGAGTAATGTCATTGAAGGATGAAGCTATTCAGAAACACATCAGGGTATCTTAGAGTTGAAATAAAAGTTTTTTTGAAAATCATATTTGAGATATAGATCTCAAAATTGATGATAAGATATCTCTCCAAATATCTCCTTATAAGAATGTTATGAGATTTTGAAATAAGGGAAACTAATTCCAATATATATCAGTTTGTATAAAATTCATGATCTTATAAAGATGGTATATAATCGATGGGTAATTCCTCCAATGATATGAAAAATATATGATGTGTTCAATGTATTATTTTGAGAAATTACATACCAGATCCTTCACATATACTGAACTCATATTTCATTCCATTGGATCATGATCATTCATATTAGGAGCAATTGGTAGAATTCATAGATCAAATAGATAAAATATTGTAGAACAAGACTACTAACCTGGTTAAGATTATATGGAGGAATCATAAATTCAAAGAAGTGATATGGGTCCCTGAGGATGTGATGAGGAAATCCTCAATTTTTTTTACTATAGTGATTGAATATTTGGGGTTAAATTATTATAAGGGGGAGTAATTTAACACTCTAAGAGTCTAGAATATATTTCTCCAATATAAATTATTTTATTACTAGATTATGGTCCACAAAACACTGAAATAATGTGAATAATTATTATGAATTATAAAATAAATCACATTATATGGCATTTTATTGTAATATAATTGTTTAAAATAATTGCTAATTCACTTAGTAAATACTATTGATCCCAGAAATTTTTTTGTAATATTTTATTTTTTGA
This sequence comes from Viscum album, assembly GCA_963277665.1. NCBI lineage: Eukaryota > Viridiplantae > Streptophyta > Magnoliopsida > Santalales > Viscaceae > Viscum > Viscum album. The sequence continues at coordinate 1,045,305,482 of OY728141.1, read as the reverse complement.
GATTTTTTTGACATATATGTTTTATTTAAAAATTAATATAAACTATTAAATATATGAATAATTATTTTTCACTCATTTAGAAAATTATTATATTTTTTATCATTTCATTTGATTTTAAAATAAATTAATTTGAAGGTAAAAATACATTCTTTTTGGAATAAAATATTTTATGCATGAAATTTGTTATTATCTTAATAAATTAAATTAATCACTATTACTTAATAGTGTTAATGAAATATTAAGATAATATATTCAATAAAATATTGTTAAAATTCCATTAATGGTTGTTACTGGGAATGTAATGCGAATAAATTGTGATTTATACTTAAATATTCATTTTTCAATAAATAGTTTCCATTAAATTTTGTGCAATTATTTAACAACTAATTTCTTTCACATATAGAAATTAGATAGGGTAAAATTGTTTCCATATTTCTATTCATCATGAACAAATTTATTTATGAGGTCAATTTTATTTTTGGCCATAACGAACAGCAACCATGGTAAAAAAAATATCAGCACAGTAAGGATTAAAAGGATTAACAAGGGTTAAACGTAGTGAAAAGTAATAACATATCTCTAAAACATATATTAATGTGATTATTTGAATGGATTTATAAAAAATTCCAAGCAATGAATTTTTATTTCCTTGGTTCTTCTTTCAATTAAATATTACATTATTAAATTTAGAATTTTTAAGTATTTATAAGAGTGTCACCCAACACACTTATAAAAGAGAACCCCCTCCCTTAACTTATTCACACACATTGATCCATATAGTATAGAAAATACCAATCCAAATGTATTCCAAACCTCTATAATCTTTTATTAATTATTATATTCTTCCAAAAAATACCAACCTTTGAGGGACTATGGTGTAATACAAAGGAAGTTTCCCAAAGAATATGTAATTGTATATACTAATCTATTTCGAGTTTATTTCTCCCTTAATCTCCACTAAATAATATATATCCATATTAAAATGATTAAATTAGTATCATTAGTATACTAAAATGTTTTTATGTTAATTTTATAATCATTTTATACCTTCTTTACATCCAATGAGAAATGATAACGGCATTCATGCGTACGTGTGGACTACCACCTCCATGATGCTATGTGATTCATTTTTTATGTCACAGATACATTGATGGTAATATGGATGAATTTAATTAATATATTTTAAATTTTAGATTTTATTATGATTATATAAATATATATTATTATTTACCTTTATTTATCTCTATTTCTTGGAAAATGAAAACATTACTCATGTGTACGTACATTCTACTATCTCCATGAAGTTATGTAATCTATTTTTCATCACCAACAAATATTAATGTTTATAAAGGTGTATATAATGAATAAACATGATCTGTATGAAATTATTTAGATTCTTAAGATGATGATACCATGACCAAGGGGTAAGGTCTGGGACCATCAAATGAAAACATGCATGGGAAACAGAAAAGCTAACACCCAAATATTGATTTTAACGAATAATTATTAATAAATGGGTCATTAAAAATTATTAGGGAATATTATATTTAAATATAATTATTAATAAAGTTTGGTATAAAATTTTAATAAATCTAAATTTTATATAAAAAATCATAAGAATATATATGAATATTTTAAAGACCATAGGTAAGGGTTTATGCTGGAATCTCTTTTTTAACAAGGATTGCTTTCACTAGAAAATAATTTAGTGGAATTATATGTTATTTACCTATTAAACCCCATAAATGTTCTTATACTTTGATAATTTTGGGTTATTTATGATTTAATTTCATTCTCCTCTCTTTGTTACTTAAAGTGATCAAGAAAATTTATTTAAAAAAATTTGACCTTATTTCCTCTTTGATTGGAAAACTTTTTCTTCCATGTCTATATTAATTAAAATGTTTTCAAGAATATTTTTTTTATCCAGTGATTATTTAAATTCATTTTCAACCATATTTTCAATTATTCTATAATAATTAAATTAGAATTTTTATTTTTATGAACATGTTATTTAATACTTTTTACAAAAAGAATTTTGAAAATAATAATTTTTTAATTGTTTACCACATTAATGTATTTTTTCACATCATGAACATTAATTTATTTGAAGACTACTTTATATGTTTCCTTGATTATTTTAAATGAAAATAATTTTCTCAATATTCTGGGATTCTTTATTTAAAATTTTATCAAAATAAAAACATATTTTTGTCATGTTTTCAAAGACATGTTTGAATGTTCTTGTAAAAGAATTTTACTTCTATGTAAAAATAAATAGATGTTACCTATGCTTTACCGTGAATATAATTTAATGATACCAAAAATGTTCCTTCTCTCAATGAATTATTATTATATGATTTTTAAATCCTTACGAAAGACATTTCTTTTCCATAGGTAATGATATGAGGAATTGATAAATGTTCATATGATCTCATTTCACACATATGTATGGTTTTCATTTTTTAATGATGGAATCCATTAAATAAATCCATTACATTGGGTATTGATTGATATATCATTTGATAATATGAAGAGACTGGGGATTTATCCCATTTTATGGATGACATAATGTTGTGGAGTGAACCCAATGGATTATGGGGATTTGACCACTATGAGATAATGGTTGTGGAAGAGTTCTTTGACTAATGAAATTATTTTATATACTTATAATTGCTCCAAAATTACTAGCACAATTTATTACACTTATGATATGATCATATGGATCATGATTGATTAAGGATGATTCATCACTCTTATTGATCAAGTCTTTTGAAGTGTTAAAGATCTATTCCATGACTCTTGATTTAAGATATATGAATATTTGGGTACAAACCTATTTAGTTTTGATCATGATCTCATAACCTTATGATTGGATATCATCATTGATTAATATATCATATGTTTACCCTTACTGATCATCTTAGATTACACATTCTTATATTTTAATTTTCCCTAGGTTAGGAAGAAAGGTTCTAAGTATGATATTTCTAAGAAGGGTACCATGAGATAATTATTTAATTGGATATGTTGAAGAAATTTTTTTGAAATAAGTTTTTTTATTATCTAAATAAACTAAAACATTATTGTTCTAGGGATTTAATTAGTGTGGAAAATATTATTTTTTCATCAAAAATGATGAAATATTTATCTATGTTTTTATTGGGTCACCTCAGGCTATGAAATTCCTGATTTAAAAAAAACATTCATGGAGTCCCCAAAATTATTTAAGGTTTTTAGGATGAAGCCTGTAAAGTATCAATATAATATTTTTAGGTTTGATGTTAATAATGTTATGTTTTACCATGATTCCAATTAATTTCACTAATGTTGCCTCAAAATCACACTTCAAAGGATTCATCTTCAAGATGTGTTTTTATATTTTGTTAATAAAAATAAGGATGTTTGATATGATCATAGTATGGCTAGTATTTGACCACAAAATAATCAATGTATCATTATAATGGTTTCCCCAAAAGGTCCTTGAAGACAAAATATCTGAAATGTTTATATATATCCCCATTATTCATTAATCCAATGGGATTAATGGATCAAAATATGAACCTTGGGTTTATCTTAAAAAAGTTCCTTTCTCTTCATTATAGGGAAATTTAGATCTCTTCATATCTATAATATACATCATTGAAGAATTAGGGATCAAAATAGTTCATTTTAGCAGTTAGAAGCTCTAGGATCAGGACAAAGAAATCAACCTTTGGATAGTGTCAACTGAGGTCCTTAAAATAGATATAAACAAGAATCTACTCATTTTTTCATATTGGGTAAATTTTTTGTCATTTATTTTAGGTATTTAGCTTCCTAGATAAATTTTTTATTTATTATATTTCCATATTCATATTCCAATTTGGCAGCATGGGTTGCATACATTCTCCTAGCTACCTATTTATAGTGCTGGTGGGAATCTATTCGTCCCAAATGAGGGGTATCCACATCAAGATCCAATTCAATTATTTATGTACAGTTCTAACTAAATAAATCATAGTTTTTATTAAATAATGAGATATAGGCCTCCAATTAATTAGGGTAAATGGAAAAACTGATAAACATATGAAAAAATACTTCCCTTGTACCCATATTAACTTCTCTGGGCTAATGGACTATTATAGAAACACTTATCTAAAAATTCATAGTAGCGTCCCTGAGATCTTATTATTATTATTATTATTATTATTATTCCTCTATATTGTTGGAAGTAGAATATGGATGGGCATTCTGATATTTGTGAGAATATATAGGGTGTTTTCATTCCCATTGGAATAAAATTCTTTTTTCAAATAGCTAGTTTCATTTAATATAACTGATGCCATGAAGATAGAAAGAAATATTAAAAAAAACCCATCCTTTAATTAATTATCTAGGATTAATACCCAATTTATCTAGGAGTCTCAACTGTTTTGAATTTCACTGAGGATTAGTCATGCCTACACAAAGAAAAATATGCTCATGGGATATATTGATTCTTATGGACAACAAAGTGCTCTTTTCTTCCCTTGGTGGAATTTTCTCTATGTGGATGTTCTCCTAAACACTATATATAAGGAATGTGATTGGATGTTTCATATTACTATCTAATGATATCCATTTGACATAATCATTTCACATATCAAGAGTTTTCTCCATAATTTTGTTAATGGGAAGGGTATAGTATTCACTGAGTTAACTTCATAGATTGAAGGGAGTAATTTCCAGAACATTGGGAGTTTCAATCTGAATGGAATTATCTACCATCAACAACTTCACCAAACTATTTCCTCTGTATATATATTGAGATTCATATAACTAAAAATGGTCATTATCAATATATAGTACACTAACTTGACCATTGATATATTATTTAGGTAACTGATGATGTGATGATAGCTCAACAATATGAATGTGGGTATATGACATTCCCAAAATGATGTATAAGGTTATATCCTAGTGTAACAGAATGAATTCATATTTAGAAATGAGTTATCGATAATTAGATATATATTTTATCCTCTAAAGCGGATTCTTATCAATTTTCTCATATACTTGTATTTTTAGGTTAGAAAAAGACATCTTAACATCTTTTTATCATAAGTGAAAAAGGGTGTAGATTGGGATAACATTGAACCCAAATCCATTATCAATTGAGAAATGATGTAGAATGACATCTTCAAGATTTATAGATATATAAATGATTTTGATTTTCCCATGTATCATAGTTTATGGGTCCTATTATATAATGTAAATGATCAATTGGTATTGAGTGGAACCAATCTCTTTATGACATGTATATGTTTCAAAAACGTTAACCTCAAACTCTTAAACAGTTAAGAGTGAATTTATGAGAGCATCTATAAGTTTTTTGAATATGTGAAGGAAATATAGAATATAATTCTTGGAAAATTTGATAAACATATAGTTTAGGATACCATATATTTAAATAAATGGATTTCACTTCCATTCTTAATGTTTTTCCTTGGATTGAGGATTTAGGGTTGATACTGAAAATATTGAATGTTCCTTCACTTGAATAGAACTGGGGTTTTTTTTATTCTATGGTTTGGGTAGAACCTACCTTCCAAAACCTAAATTTCAATTATAAAAATGGATATTTTCTAGTTGGTCTTACACTATGATTGGATTTTAAGGATGCTTGAGTAATTTAGGATTAGATTGGTATTCCAATTTTTTCCATTATATCTCATATCTTCGTGATTCTATTGTATATATAGCCCCATCAAAAAAAATTCTTGAATTTCAATTTACAATATAAATTCATATTCCTCAACTTGTGTGAAATATTCCTTTATAATGGATGGGGAGTTCAGGTTCATATGTGTATTCTAATGGTTTCGAGCACAGTGAACGAATGCGGTGGTGGGTGACATAATATAATTTATTTTTATAATCATTGCCTGAAACCAAGAGTGAGGATCTTTGTAACACCCCGAAATTTTTATGAGATATATTATTTTAATTTCTTTGATGTATTCTATTATACACTACACCATGATTATCTTGTACCATACACAACACCGTATTAGCTTGCAGTATACGCAACACTATTCTTGGCTCGTGTTATACACAATTTCAAGTTTGTTTTGTGGAAATTATTATTCGCAACATTAAGTATAGGTTTTGTTTAATGTATAAATAAAATAAGTTTGATTATGTTATATGCAACACCAAACAGAGATTTCACTACACGCAGCCCTGACTTGGCTTGCATTACACGCAATCAAGACCTTCCTTGATAGCGTGTGTAGTACGAAAAACTGAGTTTCACTAAACAAGATATTATTATAATATTATTATGAACTAGACGTTATGAATAGTAATACCCACTTTTTGAAATTTTATAAATTTTATCTTTCAAAATGGACTTCATTTTTGGATTCAATATATCGAAATTAGCCTAGGTTTAATTTTTGGTATTTTTCTGAAAACATTCAATTTTAGATGAATAGTGAAAACACTAGGTTACTATTTAAAAACTGACTTTTTATTTAAATAATTATTTATTTTATTTAAATTTATTTTAGGTAAAATTTGATACATAATACCTATATAAGTTCAATTTAATTCATTCGAGTCATTTTATAATAATTTTTTTATATATAAAAATTTTATTGAACTTTTCATCGTCTTTTACCCACCTCCTAGGAGAATTGGAAAATTTACATAAAACTTAATTTTACTGCTTCTATGAGTGGAATTTCAAAAATAATAGAGACACGGTTAATATCAAGGAGTAAAATTTGGTTCAATAAGATAAAAATAATTTTTGGTGAATAGTAACTTTTTACTTTTATTTACCACGGTTAAAAGTAAATAGGGTAATTAAGGGTAAAAATGATATTATTATTATCATAACACATGTACTAATACTATTGGATAAGAATAATTTGACCAAAAAAATCATAGGAATATAATATTATCATTTAGGTCCACTTGGATTTGATTAGGACATTTATTATTGTTTAATTCAAAGAAAAGTTAAAAGAGTTAAAATCATAGTTTAATAACTAAAACATTTTTAATATATGGTTATACAAAAGATAAATTTGACTATAAATATTCATTAGAAATATAAAATGATTTACTACTTAATGGGATTTTATTTATAATTTTTAGACATTAAATAAATTAATTTATTTATGACACAATGATGATGCAGTAATTACCTTATTAATGAAATATTAACATAATTGATGTTATAAATACCCAAATAAATGTAATTTGAGACTTTTAATAAATTCCACTATTTTTTTATGTTAATATGACATGTTATAATTTATTCAATTAACTTTTTTCGAACTAATCAGGCTGTTATAAGTTTCAAAACAATCAATTACCAAATAGTGTCAAAATTGACATAAAATAGTTTTTAAAACAAATATTATATTATTAATTTTTATTCTATTCTTAAAAATATAAGGATAGGAAAAATGACTTAGATAAAGTTATATATATTAATATTGAACCACTTTGGGTTCGTTTGGCTTATTATAGCAAGTTTATTAACCATATATTGTAAGAAAACAAGAAGACACCGTAAAATCTAAATTATATAACTTAGAGTTAAATCTAAATGATAAGGTTAAAATAGTAACCTAAACTTGTCTAAAACATATTTGAAGAGAGGATTTAGACCCATACCCACATTTGTGTCGAAATAAATCAATTTGGATCTATTATAATCCGAATATTTCTTTATTATAAAAAAATATTTTAAGTTTTTTCTAAGGTGTCCCTCTCCTCCCTTATAAAAGGTAACCTCCTCCCCCTTCTCTTCACGCAATTTTGAGCCTTCAAGCTCGGCCAACCCCTAAACATTTCCCTTCTCAACTTCCCTAGAAACATTATATAGGTTCTGGTCTCCTCAAAAGTCCAACTCAAGTTCCTTAAGTGGAGGTTAAGAAGAGGCGCTTTAAAGAAGAGGTAATATCCTTTACCGATTCTTTCCGATTTATTTCTTCTTCTACTTATTATTATTTTTTTGGTTTATCATAAATTAATAACATAAGTATCACTCATATACTGATATGTTATTATAAATATTAAACAACCCTATTTCATCTTCTATCCATCCTACGGAAAACGAAATCATTGTGCGTGCGTACGTACGGAATACCGTCTCCATGTCGTGGTGTAATCTGTTTTCCACCACCACCTTACTTGGATGGGTATATTGGTGTAAAGAATAAATATATATTGTTATTATAAAATAATAATAATTATTAAATATTATGTAAGCTACTCTAATTCAATTCAATAATTATGGGAATGATATCATCGCTCGTGCGTACGTACGGATTACCGTCTCCACGACGCGATGAGATTCATTCTCCATGTTAACCATTCAAGAATGATTATAAAGTATATATAATGAATAATAATTAAATATATGTCATGATAAATCTACTTTATTTATGTTTATATATATATATATATGACATCTATTTAATTTCATTCAACTCAACAAGGAAAGGAAAACAGCGTTCATGTATACGTACGGTCTACCGTCTCCATGAACAGTGTATTTCATTTCATTTATCTATCTATTATATATATATATATACTGAATATATATGATATATAAATCATGATTTAAATTATGGAAGTAGTTAAATCGTGATATAAGTAATAATAATATCAAGAACAACTAGTCCAAACATGTACGATAAATAAAACGATTTTACCCAAAACACTGCTTTAACATGGAATTTACAAAGGAACGGGTAATATAAAGTAATAAGTGAACCATATATGATATCATAACAATGAATATGTTTCTATAATAAGTCAATGACATTATTTAAATCATTATACAATAGTTTTGGATACGTACGAAGCAATCAGACCTAAGGTAAGGGATAATTATTCCAATCTCGTTCTTATCCGAGATTGTTTATTCGTAAGTATTTACTGGAATTATTGTTATCATCCATGTAAATGTTTTATAAAAGTGTTTTTATGTATGTTTAAAATCATTTTTACCAATTTTTGAATTTTACAAAATGTTATTAAAGGAATATTTCTTTTATTTACCTTACGAGGAACTTTTTGACTTTTCTGAAAAAAGTACGAGGAGAATGTTTTTTTAACTTATACGGCATGAATGGATTATTACGGTTTCATAACACCTTATTTTAATGAATATTACTCTACAAGATTTACTGAATATTTTCAACAAAATCCTTTTCTTTTAAAATTTCATGGCATTTTATGAAAATAAAATTATTTTGAATAAGAAATGATATTTTCTTCAAGAATTTATTTCAAGTGTTTTATCAAAACCATTTTCCATATAAGATGAAATTATTTAATATGTGTATGTTTCAAGTATAATTTATCTATGATTTACATGGTTTCACTTTTCTTATGATGAAATGATATCTATTTTTTTTTATGGATTATGTTATGATGGGATGATGTTTATGAAACCCATTTTATACTTTGGGTAATGATGATTGATTTATGTTCATGTTGTGGCACAAGTAAGATTACTTTCATTATTAGATGGGTGGGACCTATATCTCCCTCCAATGCATTGGGTAAAGATTTATATCTCATGATATAGACATGGCTGGAACATTAAGTTAATCTGGTTCAGTGTTACAGGACTGAAATGAGGAGTGAACTCGATTCAAAAAGGGACTTTGTCCACTAAGATGATATTTGTAGCAATGCCTTGGCTCCTATGGAAATCATATCATGTGCTTGATGGTTTGGTACAATTAAATGTTTTATTCACATGCTATTTTATCATGATTAATTTTCCTTTATGACCTATTCCTTACGTACTGCCATGATTTATTTCACAACTCAAGATTTTGATGTGCAAACTTTATGTTCATGTTTTGAAGTTCAAATGTATATGGTTTGTTTTATTTTCTCCATGCTTACCCATACTGAGCATTTGAGCTCACCATTTATATGTTTTCTTTTCCCCAGGATATAAAGAAAGGTTTTAGGTAAGAAAACAAAAGGGGAAGATCTTTATGGGAGATGTTGAAGATCTTTCACCATGATTAGAATATTATGTTCCGAGTTTCCAAAGACACTAAACTATTACGGTCCTTGTGTTATTTTTGTTATGTATTAATTATTTCGCAAAACTAATTTAATGTCCATGTACACCAAGATTTGGGTCTCTATAATTGGTATTAGAGGAATGATTTATTTAACCTTTGGAAACTAGGATGCGAAAACTTTAGTGAGATCCCTAGAGATATTTCTAAGGTATGTCTAGGGATGTCTCTAAGGTTAAGTATACGTATAGGTAATAGTCCTAGAATTACAGTAATGATCTTATAATTAAACATAATATGCTATATATTGAAGGTACTCTCCCTTTATTATATTGTTTTCACTATCATGATTTTTTCCTCACACTGTTATTTTTGGGTTTTAAATGATGGTTGGAACCCGAAGGAACCGGGTTTCTCAATGTAATGGACAGTGCAATGATTTTCCTCCTCATCAAACCAATGTTATGGGAGATGTATTGAAAAATATTATTGATATACTTACACATACTATGAATCATTCTAGACTTCCAAATCAGCAGAGAAAGGAACAATATTCTATTGAGTCCTTTATGAGGCAACGCCCACCTTCTTTCAGTGGGTCTTCTGATCCACTTGTTGTTGAACAATGGATCAGTACCATTGAAAAGACATTTTCCATAATTCAATGTTTGGAAAATGAAAAAATCATTCTGTCTATTTACCGTTTAGAAGGTGAAGCAGATCAATGGTGGACTCTAATTAAGAATATAAGGCTCTGAGATGAAATTCAATCCATAGAATGGGATGAGTTCATGAACTTATTTTTCAATAAGTACTTCCCTCGTATTCTTCAAATAAAGAAGGAAAAGGATTTCATTGAGCTTAATAAAAAGGATTATGAATCTGTTGGTATATACGAAGTGAATTTTAAAAGGCTTGCAAGGCATGCATCTGGATTTATCATCCAATGTGAATGTAAAGTTGATCAATTCTTTAGTGGCTTAAAACCAAGTCTTTGAATGGAATTAGCTATAAGAGACTTCAATACCTATGAAGAAATTGTGCATTGTTCTATCATGGTAGAACTAGAAGTTGGTGTTACATATCCATCTCATGGTTTTGACAAAAAATGAAAGATTGAGTTCAACGAAAAATCTCAGAACAATGGTGAAAAGAATGTGAATGTTTCTTTATGCTCAAATTGTGGAAAGAAGCATGGTGGAGATTGCCTAAAAGGTACTAGAAAATATTTCAAGTGTGGAAAAGAAGGTCATCGAGCAGCTGAGTGCCAAAGTAATGGGAAAAGGGTTTCTAATGACGTGAATAGAGAAAAGACTATAGAGAACTCTCCACTAACACTTCAATGCTTCAAGTGCAAGGAAATGGGGCATTATGCTAATCAATGCCCTAATCCAAGGGTTAATGATGATCGACGTGAGCAACCTCTAAAGGAAAACGACAAAGGGAAGTCAGATGCAATCACTATTTGTGATTTTGAGTATGAAAATGATGTTGTGGAAGGATTAAGTGTTTATATAATGGGATTTCAAAATAGTATCATGGAATATCATTATAATATCGTGGAATTTTGGAATATATATGTATTGGTTTTCAATAATTGTATGGTACCAGTAACCATGAAAAGTGATTGAAATATTTTTGGAAAGAAGATGATATGCACATAATGAAGTGATAAAGAAAAAATGAAATGAGCCCATGACTGATATATGGACAAAGTTATATCATGGTTTGAGTATATAGAAATTTTGGGATTTTGGTATGTGGAAAGTGTTAAATTTTGACAGCATTCGTGTTTTCACTAAGGGTTAATGGGTATTAATTTTTCAATAGAATACATGATTAAGGTATTCACATGTTTGCAATGTGACCAACAAGATATATCTTATGATATATGGGTGACAAATGATGGTATTCACATGCTCGGTAGATGACATTTCTAGTAATCTCTTTCTTTATACTATGAGCATGAATAGAAGTATTTTAGATAAGCCTATAGATTGGAATGGATTATGTTTGACATAAGGAAGTGTTGTTTAAGGATAGAACTTTTTTTGATATTATTGATGGGATGTTATAATAATGTAGTTTTATAAAAAGGAAAACCTGCAGGATGGGCGACAACCCGTCGCGTCGGACAAGGCTATGGGAATCAAACCCACAACCGAAGTGCGACAGGCCTTTATCACCTACCACTGGCCTACAGGAAGTCCCTGGTTAGTAGAAACTAGTTTTATTATATTAAGCGGTATGATATATGATTTATAAGTCAATTTTAGGAACCATATATGATTAATCTCACTACATATGGACATATGTATATTTAATAACTTTTTCTATCCTTTTGTTTGATACAGATGGAATGACCTATCATTCTATCGCATGATCTTCTAACACTTTACGGAAGACAAATTCAACTTCATTTCTTTAAGAGATGAAGGGGAAATTTTTCAAGGCACAAACAATAGTAATATTGTATCAAAATCAAGTAAGAATTTCTTTTAATTCAAAAATTATTCAACTATAGGGAAATGATCTTGAAAACAAAAAAATGTTGTCCTAGTGTCCTTATATCCGATGAATTAGATGGTACCTTAAATCATCACAAATTTATGGCTTTGTGATTAATGGATTTTTCACAGCCATGTTCTCTACCACACTCCATCAGAACTTGATGGTTAGACTTTTCTTCCATATCCATATTTCCACCTATGTTCTCCTCTGTGGAAACCCAATGATGAGTTAATCTGGGTAACCGTTACATTTCTTACTTTACTTTTTAAAATTAAGTTCTAGTATTCCTTTTATGATGTGGGTTTCTACGAATGAAACTTTCAAGTAGTAAACGATTTATAACCCCGATGAATTTCGAGGGTGAAATTCATTTTAAGGGGGGTAGAATGTAACACCCCTATTTTTTTATGAGATATATTATTTTAATTTCTTTGATGTCTTCTATTATACACTACACCAATATTATCTTGTACTATACACAACACCTTATTAGCTTGCAGTATACACTACACTATTCCTGGCTCGTGTTATACACAATTTCAAGTTTGATTTGTGGAAATTATTCTATGCAACATTAAGTATAGATTTTATTTAATGTATAAATGAAATAAGTTTTGATTATGTTATACGCAACACCAAATAGAGCTTTCACTACACGCAGCCCTGACTTGGCTTGCATTACACGCAATCAATACATTCCTCGATATCATGTGTAGTACGAAATACCAGGTTTCACTAAATGATATATTATTATAATATTATTATAAACTAGTCGTGATGAGTAGAAATACCCAATTTTTGAAATTTTATAAATTTTATCTTTAAAAATGGACTTCATTTTTAGATTCGGAATATCGAAATTAACCTAGGGTAAATTCCTGGTATTTTTCTGAAAACTATCAATTTTTTTCTGAATAGTGAATACACTGGGTTACTATTTAAAAACTGACTTTTTATTTATATAATTATTTATTTTATTTAAATTTATTTTAGGTAAAAATTGATACATAATACCTATATAAGTTTAATGTAATTCATTTGAGTCATTTTATAATAATTTCTGATATATAAAAATTTTATTGAACTTTTCACCGTCTTTTACGCACTACCTAGGAGAATTTAAAATTTTACATAAAACATAATTTTACCGCTTCTGTGAGTGTAATTTTGAAAATCCAGGAGACACGGTTAAGATCAAGGAGTAAAATGTGGTTCAATAAGATAAAAATAATTTTTTGTGAATAGTATCTTTTTACTTTTATTTACCACGGTTAAAAGTAAATAAGATAATTAAGGGTAAAATGATATTATTATTAGCATAAAACTTGTCCTAATTCTATTTAATAAGTATAATTCGACCAAAAACAACCTTATAAATATAATATTATCATTTAGGTCCACTTGGATTTGATTAAGAAATTTATTATTATTTAATTCAAAGAAGAGTTAAAAGAGTTAAAATCAAAGTTTAATAACTAAAACATTTTTAATATAGGGTTATACATAAGATAAATTCGACTATAAATATTCATTATAAAGATAAAAAACTTTCCTACATAATGGGATTTTATTTATAGTTTTTATACATTATATAAAGTAATTTATTTATGACACAATGATGATGCAGTAATTACCTTATTAATGAAATATTAACATAATTGATGTTATAAATACCCAAATAAATGTAATTTGAGACTTTTAATAAATTAAACTAATTTTTTATATTAATATGGAATGTTATCATTGATTAAATTAACTTTTTTTGAACTAATAATGCTGTTATAATTTTCAAAAAAATCAATTACCAATTTGTGTCAAAATTGAGATAAAATAGTTTTTAAAACAAATATTATATTATTAATTTCTATTCTATTCGTAAAAATCTAAGGATCGGAAAAATAACTTAGATAAGGTTATATATATTAATAATTAACCACTTGTGGTTCTTTTTCCTTGTTATAGTATTTTATTAACCATATAGTGTAAGAAAACAAGAAGACACGGTAAAAGTTAAATTATTTAACTTAGAGTTAAATCTAAATGATAAGGTTAAAATACTAACCTAAACCTGTATAAAACCTATTGGTTGAGAGGATTTTGACCCATACCCACTTTATCTTAGAAATAAATCAATTTGGAGCAATTATAAACCGAATATTACTTTATTATAAAATAATATTTTGTGTTTTTTTAAGGTGACCCTCTCCTCCCTTATAAAAGGACACCTCCTCCCTCTTCTCTTTACACAATTTTGAGCCTTAAAGCTCAAAAAACCCCTGCCCATTTCCCTTTTAAACTTCCCTAGAAACATTATAGAGGTTCTGGTCTCCTCAAAAGACCAACTCAACTTTCATAAGAGGAGGTTAAGAAGAGGCGCGTTAAAGAAGAGGTAATATCCTTTACCGATTCTTTCCAATTTATTTCTTCTTATAATTCTTCTTATTTATTTGTTTCATAATAAATTAATAACATCAGTATCACTCATATACTTATATGTTATTATAAATATGAAAAAACCCTATTTCATCTTCTATCCATCCTATGGAAAACAAAATCACCGCGTGTGCGTACGTACGAAATATCGTCTCTACACCGTGGTGTAATCTATTTTCCACCACCACCTTACTTGGATGGGTATAATTTTGTAAAGAATGACTATATATGGTTATTATAACATCATAATAATTCTGAGATATTATATCATCCACTCCAATTCAATTAAATAATTATGGGAATGATATCATCGCTCGCGCGTACGTACGGATTACCATCTCCACGACGCAATGAGATTCATTCTCCATGTTAACCATTCAAGAATGATTATAAAGTATATAAAATGAATAATAATGAAATATATGAAATGATGAAGCTACTGTATTTATGTGTATATATATATATATGACATCTACTTACTTTCATTCAACTCAACAAGGAAAGGAAAACAGCATTCATGCGTACATACGGCTTATCATCTCCATAAACGGTGTATTTCATTTCATTTATCTAACTATTATATATATATATATATACTTAATATATATGATATATATATCATTATTTAAATTCTATAAGTAATTAATTCATGATATAATTAATAATAATATCAAGAACAAAAAGTCCACACACGTACGATAAATAAAATGATTTTACACAAAACACTGCTTTAACATGGAATTTACAAAAGAACGGGTAATATAAATTCATAAGTGAACCATATATGATATCATAACAATTAATATGATTCTTCAATAAGTCAATGACATTATTTAAATCATTATACAGGAGGTTCGAATACGTATGAAGCATATCGGACCTAAGGTAAGGGATAATTATTCCAATCTCGTTCTTATCCAAGATTGTTTATTGGTAAGTATTTACTGGGGTTATTGTTATCATCCTTGTACATGTTTTATAAAAGTGTTTTTATGTATTTTTAATGTCCTTTTTATCCATTTTTTACTTTTACAACATGTTATGAAAGGAATATTTCTTTTATTTACCATACGAGGAATATTTTTACTTTTATGACCAAAGTACGAGGAGAATGTTTTTTTAACTTATACGGCATGAACGGATTATTAAAATTTCATTAAACCTTATTTTCATGAATCTTACTCTACAATATTTCCTGACTATTTTCAAAAAAATACTTTTCTTTTAAAATTTCATTGCATTTTGTGAAAAGAAAATGATTTTGAATAAGAAAGGATATTTTCTTCAAGAATTTATTTCAAGTGTTTTATCTAAATCCATTTTCCATATAAGATGGCATTATTTCAAATTTGGTCATGTTTAAAGTATAATTTCTCTATGATTTACATGGATTCCCTTATCTTATGATGAAATGATATCCATTTTTTGTATGGATTATGTTATGATGGGATGATGTTTATGAAACCCATTTTATACTTTAGGTAATGATGAATGATTTATGTTCATGTTGTGGCACAAGTAAGAATGATTTCATTATGAGATGGGTGGGACCTATATCTCCCTCCAATGAATTGAGTAAAGATTTATATCTCATGAGATAGACATGGCTAGAATGGTAAGTTAATCTGGTTCAGTGTTACAGGACTGAAACGAGGAGTGAAATCAATTCTGAAAGGGACTTTGTCCACTAAGATGGTCTTATCAGCAATGCCTTGGCTGATATGGAAATCATATCATGTTCTTAATGGTTTTCCACGATTAAATGTTTTATTCCCAAGCTATTTTATCATGATTAATATTCCTTTATGACTTATGCCTTACGTACTGTGAAGACTTATTTCACAAATCAAGATTTTGATGTGTAAACTTTATGCTCATGTTTTGAAGCTCAAATGTATATGGTTTGTTTTATTTTCTCCATTCTTACCCTTACTGATCATTTGAGATCACCCTTTATATGTTTTCTTTTCTCCAATATATAAAGAAATGTTTTAGGTAAGAAAAAAAGGGGAAGATCTTTATTGGAGATGTTGAAGATCTTTCACCACGATTAGAAGATTATATTCCACGTTTCCAAAGACACTAAACTATTACGGTCCTTGTGTGTTTGTTTTTGTTATGTATTAGGTATTCCGAAAAAGTAATTTATTGTCCATGTACGCCAAGTTTGGGGTCTCTACAATCTTGCACGTCAAATTTATAATAAATTTATTTCATATTTGAAAAAATAAATATTTGGTCTTAAGAAATTTATTCAATGGTGAATGTTTATCATCTAAAAGGTACCTTTAAGATTAAATTAATTGTGTTACGAGGATCCAAGTATAGAATCCCTCTAGGGGTGATCCCAACGAAATCCAATGATCTCCGAGAAACACCACTTGATCTCTGGGTGATAGATTTACATGTTTAATGTCATTCATTGTTTTTTCTTGATCGCTCATTCTTCGATCTTGAAAAAATCTCTCTTACACTTCTCAGTATTGAGAGGTAGAGAGAAGTATGAGTAGATAGAGATTTCATTGTTCCCAAAAATTTCACATTCTCATTTTTTGTATAATCTACACAATATACATATCCATCTATTTATAGAGTTAGTATTTATGTTAAAACATTATTTATTTACATATCATTCATTAAATAACATTTATTAAATTTAATAAACCTCATAACACATAGAAATAATTATATTAGTATTATTTTGTGGCATTCGCCAACTTGCACAATAAAAATTATTATGTAACGATCTTGTTAATTAATATTTGTCATCGAACTCGAACTTGGTTTGTTCAAACTTGTCTAGAATTTATTAGAAAACAAAATAAATATTTTAGTTATAAATAAATAATTTATTCACAATATATTCGATAAAATATTCAAAATATATATATTATATTCACAAGTCGATGAAAAAATATTTATTTAATTTATGTGGTCAATATAAATTTAATAAAATTATTCCTCGTACTTGAGAATAATATTTATTCCATTAATTAAAATCAAATATAATTTAATCATGATCAATAAAAATGCATTATACATGACCCTCTATGATTATGATTATTTATCATTTTAATTAGGATAGATGACCTAAATTCCAAGATTATTGTCCAGAAATGGGTTAAGGCACCCAATAGAAAGAACTTAATATTGAAATGTTGAAAACCACATAGGAACACTCACTATGTAATATAATATCTTTGTCACAATATATAATCAAGGAGGTTTCACAACAATGTCACTAAACTATATGCTATATATGACTTTCTTTAAGTATTTAAAATAAACACATCCTTACACCATGGACATGGAATTTAATGAAACTATTATATTCCAATCAATGGGATGAGATATCATATTCCATAAAAATGGAAGGGAAAAATCCTTCTTCGACTTAATCATTAATAAAATGTCACTCATGATGTACCCAACATATTGGAATTCTCCATAAACTATTACCATCATGGTTTAGAAGATGCATCTAGGTATGAAAGTTCAAACCTGAATTAATGGTAATCTTAATGTCTAAGGACTATCACACATGCTCGTAGATGGGAATACCCAATGAAACGAAAACATGTGGAATTCTTACTAGCGGTTTTGTTCTTATAATCTCTCATATTGGAGATTACTAAGTGAAAATTTCTTGATAAGAAGCCTCATCTTCTTATGATTACTTCTACCTAACAATCTATGCACTATATTTCCCATCGTAGTATGTTATCCAACTGCAAAGCATTATTTAAGAGCATCATCATATCACATCAAGGTTCTCATCATAGAATGGAAATTCTATGACCTTATTAATGTGTCATATACTCTAGGAAATTAATATGTTAGATTCATGTAGAACAATGAATAATACATAATAAGTATCTTTATTAATATTCAATACATGGAATATACATGTAATAGAAGTAAAAATAGTTGTCTTAGAACACAAACTCAAACAATCTCCCAATTTTACTAGAACCAATTTCCAATAAAATTTAGTTCCCTGGACCTCACATTGTAGTTATGTTTCTGCTGAGTCAAGGATTTATTCAAGAGGTCCTCCATGTTGTCTTATGGGGGAATATTTCACACTTTAACATCACCTATCTGAGAAAAATCATTCAAGAGATGATACTTTTTAAGTATGTTCTTTGTCTGCTAATGTGACCCTGGTTCTTTTTCAATAGTGAACACTATAGTATTATCAAAATAGATTGTGATGGGATATTTATTTTTGTTTACCACATCAAGAACTTGGAAAAAAATTCATATCCATACTACTTCATTTTCTACCTTAGAACCTGTAATATACTTATACTCTACAATAGATTCTGCAACCACAACCTTCTTTGAGCTCCTACTTCCCACAACACCTCCATTCAAAGTGAATATGTATCTTTTTTTTACATCATATCATCTTGATAAGTTTGGAAACTATCATCTTCATGTCCTCTGGTTACTAGTTCCTCATTTCCTCTATATACCAGGAACATATCCTTAGTGCACCTTAGATAATTAATGATATTCTTGACTTCCATCAAATGGTTGTCACTAGGATCATCTGGATATCTTACTATGATACTTAATTCATAGGAAACATCTAGCAAAGTATAAATAATAGCATACATGATTGTCCCAAACAACGAGACATATAGAATCCTTTCCATTTTGTTTCATTCATCTTGTGTCTAAGGAAACATTTTATTAGAATTATTAATTCCATGTAAAACTAGCAATAATCCCCCTTATATTGTTCCATTCTGAATATCTCTAGTATTATATCAATTTATGTACTTTTAATTAGGCCAAGAAACCTCTTGGATCTATCATGGAGGATATGGATCCCAAGAATATATACTGATTCACCCAAGTCCTTTATAGAGAAGCATTTCTTTATCCAGACCTTAATAGACTGTAAGCCTAGTATTTTATATCCAATGAGTAATATTCCATCAATATATTCAATTAATAAAATAATTACACTCCCACTAAATAATTCATAGAAACAAGGCTCACATTCATTCATTATGAAACCAAATTCTGTTATGGACTCATCCAAATGAATGTTCCATGAATTGGATGCAAGATTTAATCCATAAATGGATTTTTGTAACATTAATGTCATGTTGGAATCCTTTGGAGTCACAAACACTTTGGGTTTTTTCATATATACATCATTCTAAAGGTTCCTATTAAGGAACGAAATTTTGAATCCATTTCCAAAGTATCATAATTATATAAATATGCAATGGAATGTTGAATTAATATGGATTTCAGCATTTCAATTGATGAAAAACTTTCATCATAAAAAATATCTTAAAGTTTTTTAAACCCTTCTATAAACATTAATGATTTATAGGTAATTAATTTTCCTTCCATGTATAGTTTCTTATTGAATACCCATTTTCATCCAATGGTTTTTATATCTACTAGAGTGTCTACCAAAATCTGGACATGATTTTGGTACATGGAATTCATTTCAGAATTCATGGACTCTTTCCACATGGAAACATTTGTTCTACATACTACTTATTTATAGGTTATAGAATCATTATTATCAAATAATAATGGGTCACCATCCTTGATGACCAGAAAAGCATATTTTTCTGGTTCTCCAACCTATCTAGTACTCTTATGCAGTAATTATGTCTTTGGAACAATTTTTCATCCATGGGGCTTTGTGGAATTTGTTCCTGGTCCAACTCTTGTATATATTGAGTCTGGATATCAATGAAGTCTATCTCTCTCCCATTATATTCACTATAGATAAGATCCTCTTCATTAAATTTGGGATTTCTATCAACCATTTCATTTTTTACTATAGTATTATATAGGTATTATCTCTTCGTTTCATAGGGATATCCTCTAAAGATACAATTTATGCCTTGGGGTGCAGTCTTGTTGACTAAATAGGCCTTAAAAATACTTCTAAACACCACACATATAAGCAAGACAACATAGGTTTCTTTCCATTCCATAATTGGTATGGTATACTATCTTTTTCTTTAGTTGGAACTTTGTTTAGTACGTATGCTTCTGTTTGTAAGGTGTATCCCCAAAAGGATAATGGAAGACTCACATGACTCATTATTGATCTCACCATTTACAATAAGGGTTAGTTCCTACTTTTTCTTACACCATTCCACTTAGTTGTATGAGGAGGAGTTAGTTGAGCTAATACCCTAAACTCCCATAAATAATTAATGGAGTCTTGATTATGATATTATCCACCATGTTCTAAGTTTAGTTTCTTAATTTTTGTAACAAGATGGTTCTCAAATTCATTATTGTATTCCATGAATTTATCAAAAGAATATGGATTATAACTTCTTAATTATACATACCCAAATCGACTAAAATCATTTATAAAAGTTATTGAGTATGAGTACACACCCCTCGAATCAATAATAAATGGTTCACACACATTGGTACGACCTAATTTAATAAGCTCTTTATCCCTTTACCCTTTCCCACTATATGGGGCTTTGGTCATTTTCCCTTACATACATGTGTGACATAAAAATAGTTGTTTTAGTTCAAAAGAATCTAAAAATCCATCTAGAAGTAATTATTCAAGAACTTTTTCATTACATGACTTAGTAAGTGATACCAAAGTTGGGTGTGGTATGAGTCATGTGAAGTAAATTTGTTATCTATTTTTGTTACTTTCTTTGTTTAATATAACACATAAATACTACTATTTAAATTTGCCTTACCATAAAAATTTCTATCTTTATAAAATAAGTAACATTTTTTCACAAATTTAAAAATAAATACATCCATATCTAGTCTGGATACATAAATAATGCTTTTGGTTAATAAAGGAACATGTTTCCAACCCTTGATAACTAAGATAATTCTCGTTGGAATCATTAGGTGGTAGTCCCTGATAGCTACAATTGCAAGTTTTTCTCTATTTGATTCTGTTATATCTATCACCCCTTAGTCAATATTTCTCAATCTAATTGGTTCCTATATTTTAACACATATGTTTGAAAAAAATTGTTATCTAATACCCAATTTGTAGAAATAGATAAGTTTCACTTGATAAAAAATTCACGTGTATATTACCCTTTTATGTTTGGATGGGTGTGATTTTTCTTCAATTTTCCCTTATTTCTACATGAAAAATAGATAATATCATGTTCCCTTTCTTTACCCTTAGTCTTCCTCTTCATGTAAGGGTGTGAAGAATCGTTAGACTTAATTCTATTCACTTTCCTTTTCCTTATTTCACCATAAGGGCATCATTTTTTTCACGCTTTGTATCATTTTTTAATTAGTGAAGATCATTAAGAAGATCTAAAATATACTTGTCAATGTTTTTCATATTAAAATTCACAATAAAGATAGAGGATTTTTTTTGGTATTGATTCCAAAATGAGTTCAGTGCCCATTTCTTTAGGTATTCTAATCCCTAAAACCTCTAAGTGCTCAACTCATTCAATGAGCATGACATCATGAGGTCCAACTGGGTAACCCTCTCCAATCTATCTCTAAAAGAGTTCCTTGGGAATCTCAAATTTTTTCCATCTATCTCTCTCCTAATAAAGATCATGAATGTTCTCAAGTATGATATATGCATCTAAGTTTTCACGAGACTTCTTTAGTTTGATAGTCATCGATGAAAGCATAAAACATTGATCATCGATCTCATCACTCAAATGTTTTTCATAGATAAATAATCTTCATTACTTTTATATTTAGTTGTAAGATCATACATTGATGATTCTAGAATGTAATATTTTCATTCATGTCATAGCACAACCCGTAGCCATTTAAATCACTCCTAGAAGATACTATCAGTTTGGAGGTTATATTTATCTAGTATTGATCATATGTAGAGTGTGGATAATGAAATTTTCATTTTAATATACAATTAAAAGGATAATATTATCATTACCTTTATTGATTACAAAATAAGTGATATATAATAAATTAAATGTTTAAAATAATTAAATCTCCCACTATTTTATCAATCTCCAATATCTCTCACCATTGAATACGGAATGTCTTGTTTCTTTAACATTCTAGTGTAAAGGATCCCCATTAATTTTATTAACATTACAAACATCGGCTATGAAAACTAAAATAAATTAATTTGGCAGGAAACCTTGTAAATTGAGGACTTGAAGCTCCATGATCCATTGAGTGGATTCCCCTATCCTGAAATCCTAACTTGGATTTTCTCAATACTTTCCTCAAAATTTTTATTTAATAGACTTAGGTCGTTAAAATCAATACAAGTTCTGTTAATTCAACCCAAAACACTCATGAGAACTCCCTGATAAAAGTAAGAACCCATACGTTTCCCATGTATTACACTTAGTGTTATTTTTTCAATCTCAATCAAGTAATTGAAGGATTAGTCTGATTTAATTTTTAATTGAGGGATTTTAATTAAATTATACATAAATTTTATATTCTTTTATCCTTTACATGTCTTGTTAATATTTTGTGGATGTTACTTAATTAATTAATTGTGTTAGATAAAATATTTATGCATAAATAATTTAGTTAATTTCCATATTTTCATATTAATTCATTCATTTATGTAACTGCGGTCTTGAATATATAAAATAAATAATTTATAGACAAAAATGAATAAATAAAGTAAATGAACCAATCATGAGATTCTCTAATGGTTTATTTAATTACCAGACGTTAAACTAACCTATTACATAGGGGAATAACTCTATTTATAGGTTATAGAATGATTTAATGCATTCCACCTATGTATCATTATATCACTGAGTTGAAATCATCATGGTTTCATCTTGAACTACCTCCACACACCTTTAGATGCTCCATTAATTACAAATATTTATTACTCACATGCAGGTGAGGGGAACCAAATGTTTAGTAATGCAACCCCAAAAAGCCTGAAGTTGTTGTCATGATACTATTACATTGGCATAAGATAAAATTAAATTATAACCCAAAGGACATAATATATTAGTATTTTTGGTAAACTATATACATATAAAAGGCTTGTACTACAAAGAATTCAAAAAATGCAACATATTTTTATTTGTAGATATTTACTTTATTCAATCTCGAAAAACCCTTCATATTTTTTTTACACTTCAAGGAATACTTGGGAAAAAATAATAAGGGGGTCTCAAATTCCTAGTATGTGTATGTATATCAAAAGAAATAATGAATTAATGAGAATAATCAATATGGAAAGGTAAAAATTGAACACACATGTCATGTAATCAATAAAATTAAATGGAGTTTGTAAAAAATATAAAGAGGTAAATAAATGAACACATATTCCATATAAATAACTGGATAAATCGTAATCAATATTTCAAGGTAAATAAAAAATAACCATTCCATTTAATCAATAAACTGAGAATTAATTTCATCCATAGATTTTTTTCATTGTGAAAATCTAATTGATAATTGAATCAAAATGAATAGAATTATTAATTATTATATTCCATGTTTCCTAGGTACATGGTACCTTTACTGTCATGAACTTTCATAAGATTTATTATAATATACTTAATGAAAACCTCAATATATTAGGCTACCCAACTGAGTCTTCCCATGAGACTACCAAGACATTGAGGGGATATCTATAATCGGGCCCCACCTATGTCATACCTATGCAAATAATTCCTTATATATCAAATAATTGATTTAATTTATGAATAATATGCCTTATCAAATATCCATATTGAACAATGAATGCAGATTTATAAATATTTTCCCATATAATAAAATAACATTCAAAGAAAATATTGTATGTAGAAATAATATAAGGTTTGGGTAAAAAACATATCCATGATAAATGATATGGATAATTAGGGGAAAATTCGATATCTAATAACTATATGAAATTTAATATTTCAAGGGGACTAACAAATGAACCATGGAAGTGAATGTCAACACTATCATTTTCTAAATAAATCTTAAACCATCAAGGGGTAGAATAAGGATGGTATGAATATAATATATCCTATGTGGATTGAAATTTAAGGGTTGTTTTCATTGATTAATGGAATTTCAATGAAAAGATCTTTTCAAAAACATTCCTGAGTAAAATATAGTTTTTATTTTAAGAAAAACATTTAAAAACATTTTTTTAATATCCTTTTAAATAGGAAAATTAATCTTAAAAAAACTGATGATGGGTAAATATATAAAGGATGTATAAGGGAAAGAGAACATTACTTTTGCATGTTAAAAATGTTAGAAAAGATCCTTGTCCGGAAGGAAAATAATTCCATTCAAAAAAATTGTAAATTAAAAAAATTGTAAAACATTATTTAATAAAAAAATTTCTAAAGGATAAAAACAATTTTGAAATACTTTTTATAAAAGAGTGTTTTTCTAAGAAAATAGGTTCTCTACCTAAAGAGACAAATGAAGTCAGGTTTTCTTAAATACACTATAAATAAAATTGAGATCCAAAGACTGGAAAAATTATACTATTACTTGAAATAGATCTTGGATAACCACAGTAGAAAAAAATTAAAGGGTTTATTAAACAATGATCATATAAATTTATTTAATTTAATTTCAATAATAACAATCTCGATTATAATGAGATTGCGAAATAAACTCTTAAAATAATTTTAACATCGAAGCGAGAATTAATCATTAAAATGATTATGTGTATAAACTATAAATACATATAAAATGAGGATAAATACATAAATATATAGTAAAATTAATTATAAACATAATCATGTAATATTAACAACAATTAGGAAGTATAATAAACCAATGAAAAAGGAATTGAGCTATGAAATTTCCTTACCGCATGGTAATTTTTAGTTCAAATCACTTTAGATGAAATAATTCAAATTGAAACTAAAAATTTCATGAAGATAAAAAAAATCATGATATAATATATCAAAATGGGTAGTATATAAACCAAAAAAACAAGTAAGTAGTCAATATGGAATTTACCTCATAAATGTAAAAAGTGAGATGAAAATCCCTTACCTTGCATTTACTTTTTCGGTGAACATATTTTATCCTCATGTATAATGGTTTTATGAATTTTATTTACATATACCCAAACTATAATCCTATTTATATTTTCATATATTATCTTCTTGTAATATTTTATTCCCCTTTTGTTAATAACCTTTCATTATTTTCACGATTCCATGTTTTAATTGCCTAGTTTATCGAGTATGTTTTGACTTGTTACATGTTGTTTCTATTATTTAGATAATTATTTCATCATATACATAATATAAAACAATATTTACTTATCATATATACTAACTATATATTTACTTGTAATAATCCAGAATAATTGGAGATAGGAAATGAAAATCTATGGTTCATGGAGATAGTAGGTAGTACGTACGCATAAACGCTACTTCCATTTCTTTCCCATATTAAAAGAATGAAAATTAAATTAAATATAGATATATTATAATTAAAATTTCATATTTATTTCATGTATGTCACATATGTTTATTAAAATAATCCTTAATTAATTCTATTTATAGTGTGAATGAATCACATTGCTTTGAGGAGGTGGTAGTCCACACGTCCAAAAATGAAGTTATCAGATTCCCACAAAATGAATATTATGATTTTATGAGGTATATAAAAATTAAAGAATAATAAATATATTATAAATATCATATATAAAAAATAAAAACATGGTTTCCAACATAATTCCCATAATTATAGGTGGTAAATGAAAAACCAACAATCATTATTTCGTTAGGCGGTAGTCCTCCGTACACACAAATGGTAAGTTTATTTTCCATTAGAAAGGAAGTGTGTGTAATTATAAGTAAAAACATTAGAATAAAAACATATCAAAATATTTAGTACACTGATTTCATTAGATAATTATGAAATAATAATATTTTATAGGGTGGAGAAGGAAGATAAAACAAAAGATCTTATGGAAGGATGTTACCACTTTTTTGGGTAACTCCTTTTGGTTTGCACCAAAGGGCTTACTTGGATGGCCTTATTCCAAATGGGTGGACTCTATGATTACATAATCTATTTTTGGAGCTTATTTCATATGATTTTTTTAGATAAAACTCTCTTTAGAGGTGTGAATAATCATGAAGGGTGAGTTTCTTTTTATAGTAGACGAGGAGTGGTATTCTTGTAATTCTTTGAAAGGGTAGTTCCACCCACATTTTTTTCATGGAAAATGGATCCAATAATGAACCAAATTAAATAAAATTTGGGATATAGTAGAAATATTTCTATAAAATGTCTCTTTGAAATTTTTATGGGTCATTTTGGTTCTTAATTTTAGGTTTTAGTCATTTGTTAATCTACATTTTCTCTTAATCATTGTAATTAATTTTTATTACATTCACTAATATTTTTTTGTAAAAAACCAAGTTAAACTTATTAGAAATTATAAATTATTATGATTATAAATATGGATTCTATTTTTCTAAATTCTAATCACATAATTTACACAAATTAATTGAAAATAGATCCTGCAGATGGGATGATAATGCTGGTTTTTAAAGTAAAAATATTCAAAAGTTTGCTAAGTTTTTATACCAATTTCGAAGTGAAATTGCTTAAAATCAAATAAATTGTATTTATTGAATTATAATTGGTATAATTTAAAATTAAAAAAAATTAAAATATAATATAACCAATTTAATAAATTAGGGAAAAATAGTTTTGAATTAAAATTCTGTATTTCCCTCTATTTATCAAAAAACGAAACTTCTCAAAAAAATATAAAAAATCCACCACAAGATAATTTTCAAGTTATTTTTTAAAATATTATGTTTATTTTTACATATTATATTTATAAAACTTCCAATTATTGGATTTAAAATACATTCTTCATTAAAAGGTAGTAAAAGTTTCTTTAGAAAAATATTTTTTTTCTATTTATAAAATTAGGTTTGTACTTATTTTATCCATATCTAGTCCATTGTATGAATGTAAAAAAAATTTATTGAATATATAAAATATATATTTAATTAATATCATTCACTAATTTTAATTAATTTAATTTATTTAGGTAAAACACATTTTTTAGTAAAAAAATAAAAATATTCCCCCTATATTCAAGTGGTTCTTATATTAATTTATAATTAATTTGTAAAAAATGAATTAATTTAATATTTTTTTATACCATATATTTTCATAAGTTATTTAATGTAATTTATAAAAACTAATTTAACATCTAGGTTATATATTATTATATTAAATAATAATGTTTTAATAATATATTGATGTTTGGTAAAACTCGATCTTGCATGTAACCTAGGCAATCGAAGAAAGTCACTATTATATGTGATGAAAGAAAACTCAATATTACATTCATTAAAATCTATATAATATATTAAATTTATGTAAAATAATAAATATCACATAAGATCTTGATAGTTTATATTCCTTTCTACATTTTGTGTTACATGACAAGCATGTTATCGAATAAAAATTACTATTTTAGAATTTTCTTGGTGTTACATTCCCCCTAAATAAATTGCATCATCACAATTTAAACTTGATCTTGGTAATGAATGTTTTTAATTTTAAAAATTCTTTCCTTTAAATAACACATCATAAGAAGTGTTTATAAAACACACTCTATAAAAGAGAGAATAGAAAGTAAAAAAGTTCACATGGAATAACATATAAATAGGTCTCTAAGTAGGATAAAGTTTGTTGAAAGTAAAGATACATAAATGGAGGAAAAGCATAAATATTTTTAGAGAGTGATTGAGGTCATCGATCACAAAAAAATTAACGATCATTGGAAAGATGAGGGCCTCAAACCCATAAATTATTGATGATTTAGGAGACCATCAGAACAAAAAAAATCATGGTATTAAGATAAATTTTTTTGATCATTCTCTTAATGTTGAGTAATTTTATTAATTCCTAATATTATAGGGAATTATACTTAATTTATATATTTCTTTTTCATATAAAAAATTTAATATTTTGGTTATGCTTTATTCAAATTCTCATTTATACCTTACAATATGAAATAGATATCCTAAAATGAACCCCTCTTTTTATGCACTAAAATTTGATTTATTTGGACTGTAAGATATATTTGAAATATATTTATATTAATCTCTAACTATTTTACAAAACTAATATGGTTATGAAATTAATCTCTAAATATAAAAAGTAATACCTAATACTTTATCATTAATATTTATTCATCAAATTATTTTACTAAAAATAATGACATATTAACCCAGACATTGTGTAGGTTAGTGGTTGGTATTAAACCATTGTCGTCTTTCAGCCATGGGTTCAAGACCCACCAACTTTCTGGATTTTATGGATTATCACCCAAAATATAGGAGGACCTATTTGAAAATCATTTTAATATAATTTCAAAAATAAATATGACAGACTTACATGAAATTTTAACATTAAATAACCTTTTAAATAAGGTTTTCAATACAACCTCATTAGATAAATACTTCATCCATTTATTTCCACATAGTTCCTTCCTTTATCTAGGGTTTAACCATGGTCATTAATTATCTATTCAAATCTTTCATAATAGTTTGTAAAGTGAATCTAAATTATCCTTACCATATCCTTGGAGAGTTTCAAATTAGGTGTGCATTAAGGTTCAGTGTCATGTTCCATGTTACACTTGAGTTAGGTTCTACAGACCTTTTCAGAGTTGCTACCCCTAGGTACATCTGCGCCAGAACCATGTCCACATTTAGTATCTAGAAAGGGATATATCGCTTGGAAAACTACAATATATATATATATATAACCAAAAAAACTAGGTGTTCATCCATACTTATCATCAACTTCTACCATAGTGTTATGTTATCTAATCTATGTTTACATAAATATAGTTCTGATGTTCATACTAAACTTTCTATGATACCAACTGTAGCAACTCGCCTGTAGAAATATCAAAGTCAGTGTCATGATATAATTACATTGGAATAAGATACAATTAAATAATGTCCTAAAGTACCAAAAAGTTTAGTAGTATTGGTAAAATTGATATATACACAAGTCTTTTACTATAAAAAAATACAGAAATTACAACATACTTTTCTTATGGTTAATAACTTTATTCCATCTATCGTATCCTTGCATATCTTTCTTAGTACACTTCTTGGGATCTTAAATAAAGGAAACATAATAAGGGTGAATTCAAATGATCAGTAAGGATAAGTACAGTGAAGTCAATAATTAATCAATGAGCATAATCAATATGACAATGTAATAACAAAACATACATGCCATGCAATCAATAAAATGAAATGGAGTGCGTGAAAAATATGGAAAGGTAAATAAATGAACACACATTACATATGAATAAATGGATAATATATAATCAATATGGAAAGGTAAATAACACAAAACAATACCATTTAATAAATTAACTGATAATCAATTGCATCCATATACTTTTTTCACCGTGAAAATATTATGGACAACATAATCAAAATGAAGGAAATTCTTAATTATTTGATTCCATGTTTCCTATGTATAGGATACCATTACCATCAAGACCTTTCACAAGAATATTTATAACATTTGGAGTGAAAACCTCATTAGATTAGGTTATCCAACTGATTCTTCCCATGATACTACCAATGTATCAAGGGGATATCTATAATAAGGACTCACATATGTCATACCTATCCAAATAATTCTTCAAATATCGAATAATCAATTAAATTCATGAACAATGTTCCTTATCAAATATATGTATTAAATAAAGAATAAAATTTTATCAATATTTCCCTACAGAATTAGATAACTTTTAAAGTAAAAATCATATGTAAAAATGATATATGGTTTAGGAAACAAAGATATCCATGATTAATGATATATATAATTATGGTAAATTCAATGTCTGATGACCATAGGAAATTGAATATTTCAATGGGACTAACAAAGAAATCAATAAAGTGAATTTCGATACAATCCTTGTCCAAATAAATCATAAACCATCCAGGGGGAGAATTAAAAATGTATCAATACAACATATACCATGTGAATATAGACTAAAGGATTGTTTTCATTGATGAATAAAAGTATTATAAAAGGTATTTTAAAAAACATTCTTGTGGAAAATATCCTTTTTTATTTTGGAAAAAAATTAAAATCCTTTTATTTGAAAATCACTTTTCAAAAAATATTTATAAATTATTCTTTAAAACATGCGAAGGAAGCTTCAAAGAAATAAAAATGGGTAAATATATATGGACCATATAATGTAAAAAGTACATTCCTTTTACATGGTAAAAGGTTAGAAAAGTACCTTATTCAGAAAGAGATAAGAAGATTGCATTGAAAATGTTTTTAAAAGAAATAAAGTGTAAAAATTCATTAATAAATCATTTTTGGAAGGTTAAAAAGACTTTTAAAATCTTTTTTATAAGATAGGGTTTCCAAAGTAAAATAGGTTCACCGAATGAAGAGAGAAATGAAGTCAGGATTTTATAAAAACATTTTCTAAAACATTTTGAGTGCCATAGAGTGTAAAAAATGGTAATAATACTTGAAATATGTCATTAATAAATATATGAGAATAAAATTAAATATTTTAATAAAAAATTATAATATAAATTCTTTCAATGTGATTTTAAGAATAAGAAATCTTAATTAAAATGATATAGCAAAATAAGCCCTTAAAATGACCAAAACGTCGAAGTGGGAATTAATAAACAAATAGATTATGTGTATAAAATGTAAATAAATATAAAATAATATTAAATAAATAAATATATATTCTAATTCATTATATACATAATCATATAATATTAAAAATAATGAAGAAGTATTATAACCTAATAGAAAAGAAATTGAGTTATTAAATTTCATAACCACTTGGTAATTTTAAGTTCAAATTCCCTTAGATGACATAATTAAAATTCAAAAATCAACATAACATCAATATAATATAATTTAAGATATAATATATCAAAATTTTCAATATATACACCAAAAAAAATAATTAAGTGGTGGATATGAAATTTATCCCACATATGTAATGAAAATCTCATACCATGCATTTCCTTTTTGGGTGAACATCATTTAACATCTTTTATAATGGTTTTAATCATGTTATTAACTAATAAAAGAACCATACTCATATTTATATTTTCATATATTATATTCTTATAATATATTATTACCCATTAGATAAAACTCTTTCACTATTTTCACTACTTCAGGTGTTATTAATTGCCAATTTTTCTTGTATGTTTTGACTTGTTACTTATTATTACTATTACATATATCATGATTTCATCATCTCCAAGTTTTAAAAAATTATTTAATTATCATATATATTCAGTATATATGTATTTATAATAACCCATAATTTGGATATAAGAAATGAAATCCATCATTCATGGATTTGGTAGATCATACGTACGTATGAACACTACTTACATTTATTTTTCGTATTTAAATAATGAAAACTAAAGGATATATATGTAAATAATAATTAAATTATAACATTTATGTCATATATTTTTGCATATTTTTATTAAAATCATCCTTAATATATTCCTTGTAAAGTGTGAATGAATTACATCACTTTAAGGAGGCGGTAGTCTACACGTCCACAAATGAAGTTATCATATTCCCAAAAAATGAAAAGTATGAAGGTATGAGTGATATAAGAAAAAAACAAGAATAAATACATTATAAATATCATATATAACATATAAAATAGGTTCTACAACATAATACCCACCGGTATAGGTGGTAAACAAAAAAAGGAACAATCATTATTTCGCAAGGTGGTAGTCCATGATACACATGAATGGTAAGTTCGTTACCCAATAAATGGAAGTGTGTGAAAGTGTAGGTATAAAAATTAGAATAAAAAAAGATAAGTATATTTAGGACACTAATTTTATTATATAAAAAAGGAATAAATATATTCATGTGGGTGTATAAGGTAAATAAAATAAAAGAGATTGTGGAAGGATGTTACCTATTTTTCGAGTGATTCCTTTTGGATTTCACAAAACAAATTCCTTGTATGGACTTATTTCCAAAGACAAGATTCTATGATTATGGTAGTGGTGTTTTTATATTATTTTAGTAGATATTTTGTGATCCAAATTTCCTGAGAGGTTTGAATAAGTGGGAGGGTGAGTGCCTTTTTATAGTGGAGGAGGAGTGGCATTCTTTTAAATTTTTTAAAAGGGAATTACACCCATGTTTTTGTCATGAAAATTGGATCTAATAATTAACCAAATTATTTTAAATGGGGTATATGGGATAAATAAGTCCATAAAATGGATTTTTGACATGTTTTTAGGTCATTTTAGCCCTTCATTTTAGCGTTTATTCCTCTGTTAAGCTCATTTTTCTCTTAATCTCTATAATTAGTTTTAATCACTATAAATAAACTTTTTGGTAAAAAACTAACATTACCATATTATAAATTAAAAATTATTCTTATTCCAAATATTTAATCCATTTTTACAATTTAAAATCATATAATTGGAAGAAATTAATTTTAAATTAATCCAATGGATGGGATGATAATGCGGATTTTTATAGTATAAATGTTCAAAACTTTGCTAAGTTTTTATATCAAATTTCAAAGTGAAATCGATACTAATAACCTAAATTCGATTTATTTTTTAATAATTGATATCATTTTACATTAATATCAATTTATAATATAATTTACATTTATAAATATATTATGTGAAAAGGTAG
The DNA here is from genome assembly GCA_963277665.1 of Viscum album. Taxonomy (NCBI): domain Eukaryota; kingdom Viridiplantae; phylum Streptophyta; class Magnoliopsida; order Santalales; family Viscaceae; genus Viscum; species Viscum album. The sequence goes on along the minus strand of OY728141.1, from coordinate 1,045,271,871 downwards.
TTTTGAATTAATATTTATTATTTTTCACTATCCATCAAAAAATAGAAATTCATAGAAAAATACCAAAAGTCCACCCTAATATAATTTTTATGTTACAATTTCAAATATTAAGCTTATTTTCAAATATTATATTTATAAAAATTCCAAAATTGGATTTAAAAAAGTTTATCCCTTAAAAGGTGGTAAAATGACCTTTATAAAAAATATTGTTTTTAATGTGTAAAATTGGGATTGTTATTTTTTATGCCAATCTGATTTATTGAATAAATGTAAAAAACAATTTATTGTATATATAAAATATATATATAATTAATATAATTCAATAATTTTAATTAATTTAATTTATTATCAAAAAATAGATTTCTTATCATAAAAATAAAAATATTTTCTTTATATTCAATTGGTCCTTATATTCATTTCTAATTAATTTGTAACCAATAATTTCATTTTATATTTCTATAAACCATATATTTTTATAAGTTAGTTAATATTATTCATAAAAAATAATTTAATGGCTAGTTTATATCTTATTATATTAAATAATAATATTTTAATAATACATTATTGTTCTGTAAAACTCAATCTTGTGTGTAATGCAAGCTATCGAGGAAATTAATTTTTCCATGCGATGTAAGAAAACATAGTATTTCCTACATTAAGATCTATAGAATATATTAAATTTATTTACAATATAAAAAATACCATAAGTTCTCGAGTGGTTATATTCCTTTTTGGTATTTGGTTGTGTGTCATACAAGCTAACGAATAAAAGTTACTCTTTTGGAAATTTCAAGGTGTTACAAATGAATTGATTAAAGGGGATTGTATAAATATCCTTATACATGTAGGTACTGTATAATAATGGAGGGTGAGATGAAACACAAGACATCATTTAATTTAATAACACATAATTGAAACTCATGCAATAAAGTAAATTAAATAAATTCCAGCACATACATAGGTCTTGGTCAACATCATGATCGGTCATACATGAAACAAATACACAAAAGTAATAGGATATAATTTATTTCTTTATTTATTCATTATTATTTAGATAAAAATGTTAGAATTAATTAATTAACTAATTAATTAAATTTCATCTTAATAATCATTCAATATTACTTCAAGATACTCATCATTTATGGAATTCATGGAAAATAAACAGCAGAACCAATAATGACTTATTAGTTACAATAAATTGATTGAGGATTTAAAATTATTTTAATCCATTATTAAATTTTTAAACACACAATGTTATGTTGATCAATAAAATAAGTTTTGAATGCTACAGTTTTCAAACATAATGTAATGTCAATAATGTCCATTAATATAATAATACCCGGCATGCACATCTAACTACACACCTGTACCTAATTTTTCGTGTATCAAAGTCACATGATTGGTGCTTCAATATGTTACCTTGGTCAAACTACATCATGTGCACATGCTAGCTTCATGCCTTGTATCCACTTACTGTGTTCCAGGTTGGCCTAGTCAACACACAATGTGTAATAAAATCATTATGTGTAATCAATTTCTTATCACATCTAGGTATTATGAACATTGGTATAGGAAATTTTCTCTAGCTACACACCATCTAACCCATTTGTACCGGCCATAGATTTGGTACTTCCCGAGGGAATCTTCAGTAATTCTTCATTTGTTCTTAAGCCATTAAGTAAATGAAACACTAAAAAACATGATTAATATGTCAATAACATGTTAATTTAATTAAGACTAAATAACTAATAATATGATATAAAAAATCATACCAATATTGAACATAGATCAATGATAAAATAAATATTTATAAATTAAAATGTGATTTTTATGATACCACATGATGGTTCTAGGTGCAATGGAAGTGTGTGGTGATGGGTGGAATAATAAAATTTATTTTAATAATCATTTATTGAAACGAAGAGAAAAGATATTACATGTCATATTTATAATTAATTAATTTAATATTTGAAGAAATAAATTCTTAAGAATATAAGATTTCTTCATTGGTAAATGTTTATCATCTGAAAAACCTTTCTAATTACCTTCATTGTTCTATGAAGATCTAAGGATAGAATCCCTCAAGCGGTGATCCACGTATGATCCTATAATATATGAGAAACACCAATCGATCTTCAGGTGCTTTCATGGCGAGTCAAATGTCTTGATTTTTTCATTCGCAATTACTCGTTCTTCATTCTTGAATAAAACTTTCTATCACTTCTCATTCATTATAAGGATATAGAAGGAGGAGTTGAGAGAGAATTATTTGTGCACAAAAATTCTCTATTCTAAATTTTCAGATACTCTACACAATATATCACAACCCTTAACTTTATTACACTTTTATTAAAGATTTATCACATAATATTACATATAATATAACCCATATGATTGATAATTATTATGTATCTGGGAATTATGTTCATTACATAACAACTTAAAATAGGAGAAACAACGTCATTTTTGGAAATTTATTTAATGTGCTTATATATTAAACTTCATGGGATAACCTGGGTACATATATAAGAAAGGGGTGAGCTATAAAGCCTAGTATGGGAATAACATGCAATAACTTAAAGAAGATAATACATGTTAGACAATAGGCATATCAATGAGATATAAAATAGTTGAGAATCATAAACATGAACAATGAGGCATGCTATATCAAGATAAGATAAAGGAAACAAGGGAAATGTGGAAACAAATTAAAATAATGAATCATTGTAATATCTTAACCTTTCTTTATATATCTTGATAATTTTGAAAGGCACAATTTTACTGGGTTTTGAGTATATTTTTTGGGTTTTATCTTGGGTGTTTTTTGGCCCAAAATTGGTGAATTTTGGAAGGAAAAGTGGTAGTTTATGGTTGGCATGTGGTTTTTCAAACTATTTATGACATAACTAGGTGAGGTGTTAAGTTATGGAGAATGGTAAGGGGAAACTGTGTTCCCCGTGTAGGAAACCATGAGCGTGGGAAATTAAACCTAGTAAAATTAGATTAAAAACACATGAACCCCCAGAATTCACCCTAAATCAACCCTAACTCAGAGAAATGATTTATCTTGTTTTTAGAGGCTTGAATATGGATTCCTAGGGATTCTAACCTCTGTTCATAATGATTCGAAGCATGGATATAATATCTTCACCTCTCCAAGTAAGATAATCTCATCCTAATTGGTTTCTCATCTTTCTATTTTTCTTTTAAAGGGAAATTTTCCTATATTTCGGGGATTTAGATCTATGTTTTGGTATATCTAATCTATTTGATCTTGGATCTAGGTTTCATATATAGATCTATTTATTCATCATGTTATTTATTGTTTCACTTTAATTAGGTATTTCCATTGGCGATCATTTTTCATCGATCTTGAATTATGTGGTCTAAATTGAAAATCATATAGTCTTGATTCCAAATGTGTGTAAGATTTGTTAGATCCCAATTTTCATTTTTGGGAATTGAATCTTAAATTTAATGGAATATTTGACTAATTAATTTTATGGAATCATGGAATTGGATTAATTAATTGGTGAATTAATTAATGGAATGTTGTGATTATGAAATTGGAAAAATTGTATTAGTTAATTGTTGAATTAATTAATTGAATGTGTAATTTTTGAATTGATGAGAATTTTGGATTGTGAAATTGTTCAATTATTATGATAGGAATTTATTGATAATGGGGAGTTTAAGATGTTTGACTTGACATTAATGGGTTAATGGGTTAAATGAATTGAATATTGAAAATAATTAATGGTGAATTGCACATATTATTTCATGTGATTAAAGTATTAAATCATGATTTAATGTGATAAATTGTGATAATAACATTATCTGTACTATTGATAAAGGGATTAATGTTGTTTAATATTAATTGATGTAATATATACAATTTGTGTGATTGATAAATGTGTGTGGGATATAGACTACTTCTTTAAAATTCAATAGTGATAAATTGATAAACGTGTGTGGGACATGGAATACATCTTAAAAATCCCATAGTGATAAACTAATATATGAGTGTGGGACATGGAAACCTGCTTCAAAATCCCACTTGTGTGATTATTTGATAAATGAGTTGTGGGACACTATCTAGTACTTCAAATTACTATAGGGTCCTAGATATAGAGATCTAGGCCCAAAATATTGGCATTGAACTATGGTTCAAATTGGATATAATGTTAATTTAAATTAAATGATAATTGAAAACCTTGGTATTATAATATGTGATATCCCATGGGGATAGTTCAGACACTAACATTGGCCGAAGCAGGTATTGAGGGTTTGGGTTTCCTCAGGAACCCAGGGGTTTATGTTGTTAATTAATGAATAATGGAATGTGATAACTATTTAATTTATGCATTGTAATTTATTCTTTATACAACTGTATACACTGTTTTTACTGAATATTATTTTTAACTTAATTGGTGGTGGCCTAATATGTTGTACTCACACCCTACTCAAGCTGTCTAATCAGTACCTGAATAAACATCATGTTTGTAGGAATGGTTAGGGGAAAAGGCCCTTTGTTAGATGGTTGGGTCGGTATGAAACATGGATGACGGAATGAGACTTGGTATTAGTACCCACTTGGGAGTTATTGGTGCCTTGAATTTGGGTTTTCATTTTTACACTTGACACATACTCAGCATGAAAAATCTAATATTTTAGTTTTGGATATGTATTCCTATTTTGGTCATCATGTGATACCAGAATGATTCTGGTCAGGGTTATATCTCTTTGATGTTGTTTATTTATTATTCATTATTTGTTCTACTTTGATAAAGATGGAATAGTCTCCAAATGATCAATATTAGAACCTCACTATTAATCAGAAGCCTTTGGTGTATGGGGAGGCATGCTTGAGGTCATGTGACCAACCAGTTCAGGGCACCAGTATATGGTACCCAGGTCAGTACATTACAAAGTGGTATCATATCTTATTTTCTTTTCTTTATTTTATCTTACTATTTGGTAAACATAGATAATAGAATATTATATGTTTGGTCATGGTTTAGATCTTGTCCATGGGAGTAGCTAACCCATGTATGAGATTAAAACACATGTACCTAGGGTGGTATTTTTGTTATTGATGTCTTCTTTTATTATTGAATGATATTTCACATCAAGTAAACTTATTTTATGATGTGATTATTGTTTCTATGTTTCATGTGATATGTATTATGGCATATAATGGAATGAGACATGATTATACATGAATAATTCTAGGAACTTAAACATTTTGTGACATGCTTTGTTTTTAGGAACACATGGGAAAATGAATTTTGGGTAAGTTTTTAAAATTTAAAATGTTTTCCTTGATTTTGTAATTGAACTAAAAAATTTTCCTAATGTAAAATTGAGAAAAAAAATTGAAAAAAGATAAAATTTGTGGAAAATGGGTTTCTAATGAGAAACTTGAATAATGAGAATTTGTTTACCCTTTTTTACTATGACCTAAGGGTAGGATGGTTATGGGTAGTGATAGTGCCTTGATTTAGACCATGTGGTAGGGAAAATGGGGAATGAATTTCAATGGAGTAATGTGAATCCCTCTTTTTAAATGTGTTAAAGTTTAATTGTGTCTCCAAATATGCGTTTTTGGCGTTGAAGAGATATGTATCTATGACGATGCATGTTGAGAGGAAGACAAGAGGTTACGAATAGAAATGATCCACCAGTAATGGAACATTAAGAAATGATTATGCCACGTGAGTAAGTCAGAGAGCAGTTTCATGATAAATTTTCTTGGAAGGGCTTTTATGAGAATTGTTTGGAGAACTATTACCCTAAGACGCTCTTCCATGAGAGAGAATATTAGTTCATGATATTGACTTAGGGAAGTACGTATGTTCTTAACTATGATATTGGAATTACATATTTTCATTACAATGTTCTAGTGTGTGTAAGAGATGAGGCTACTCTGGAGAAATAGATTCATGATGGCATTAAATGATAAATTAAATCCCATGTGAATATCTTCAGGTTGATGAAGTTTTCAAAAGTGGTGAATCAAACTCTCATTTATAAGGGGACCCTAAATGAGGCTTATGGTGGAGGCTAGGTAGTTTCTACTAGATATTAAAGAGGTATGACTTCTCTAATCAAATATTATCATTATGATAATATTGACTAGAGAAGTGGAGATAAGATTGGCTAAGGGAATAATTAGTTAAATTGGACCTTACCTAAGTGACCAATCACCAGTGCAGTTAGTCAGGTCACTCTCATAGACAATGCCCAACCGTTGGTTGAATGATGATCCTGTAGAAATATGGGACATTTACATAGATTCTGCAGGAACCCGTGACATATGGGAAATTATGGATTAGTTTGGAAGAATTTGAGTGAGGGAAGGGGGTCTTCTACATCATAATAGTTAGGAAGCCGAAGTTCTACTAGTTGTGGTGTTAAAGGTATTGGATATATGGAATATGGGAAAGATTACATGTATCAGTAGATTCATGCAACTCAGGGGACTTAGACTACAACAAAGGGAATATGAGTAAGATAGTTTCATGTTGTTCATCCTATGCTGGTGGATAGCGAGACTGAATTATCAATAGAAAGACATACTATTAGTGTACCTTAAACAATTTCAAGTTACTTATTTTAAACTAGTCCCATTAATTCTTTTATATCCTCACAACTTGTGAATGGTTTGATCTTAGTGGGGGAGTGCATGTGGTTATGATAATAGATACACCTTTGAGAGTATGGTCAAGATACATCTGCTTATACAAGGAAATTATCTTAAGGGTGAGGAGTATCATTTTCTATGGGATATTTGCATCCTTGATATGTAGGGATTTGACCTAATTATGGATATGGACTAGTTAGTATCATACTAAGACCACATTGATTGTTACCTAAGGAAACTGATGATTACATCTCTCGAGGGAGAAAAATATACTCACCCTAGAGAGTGGGATATCTAGGTGGTCCATATAGTTCTAGTACATTAGAAACTATGAGATTTTACCAAACAAGTTTCTAGACTTTTTCTAGATGACATAGGTGAAATGATTTATGTTTTCTCACCCATAGTGGATAGGTTTAAGGATGTGTTTCCTAAGGACTTCTCAAAGATTCCACCTAAAAATTATATGGAATTTACAATTGTTCTCATTCTAGGGGAAGATCCAGATTCTATTTAACCATACAAAATGGAACCAACAGAGATCAAGATCTAAAGGTTCAGCTAGAAGAGTTTATCGATAAGGGGTTTATTCGACCAAGTATGTCACCTTAGTGTTCTCTAGTTTTATTTTTGAAAAATTCTAATATTACTCTAGGCGTATTTTTTCATTATTGTAAGTTTAATTAGATGACAGCGAAGAGAAATTTTCCTCTTCCATGTATTGAAGATATATTTGAAAATTTTGAGAGTATCTTGTGTTTTATAAAAGATTGAATTCAGATCCGGGTTTCATTAGTTGAGAGTTTGACCTTATGATTTACCAAGGACTTATTTAAGAAGTATGTTTTCTCTATATGAGTTTTTTGATAAGTATTTTGGTTATAAGAACACAATAAAAGTGTTTATGGCCTTGATGAATAGAATCTTCCACTCATACCTGGATCAATTTTTGGTAGTGTTTTTGGATGACATCTTTGTATACTCCAAGACTCATGGTGATCATTCTGAAGATCTTGAAATCATCCCATGTACACTGAGAGAGAATTAGTTATACACCAAAATATCTTAGGGTCTGATTTTTATTGATCAGGTACACTTCCTAGTTTACATAATCTAGGAGGAAGGTGTGTCAGTGGACCTGGGGAAGGTTCAGGAAGTGGTTTCTTTGGATTATCCCAATAATATTTTCGTTATCCTTAGTTTTCTGAAATTTTTGGGATATTATTAGAAGTTCATTACAGACTTTTCCCATTTTGTAGTACCTCTTTCAAGCCTAACCAAGAAGAGGGTAATGATTGAATGATCTGGATCATGTGATAATTCCTTCTAGTATTTGAAGAATCTCTTGACAACGACACTAATCTTGATCCTACCTGAGCCAAATGGGGAGTATACAACATTTTTTGATGATTCAAGGATTGATCATAGAGCGGTGTTTATGTAGGGATATCAAGATGTGGAATATGGGTCTCAGAAGTTGATTCCCCAAGAATGGAACTACCCTACACATATCCTTAATTTAGAAATAGTGTTTTGTGCTTGGAATTATTTGTGGCCTTATCTTTTAGGAAATAATTTTACTATGTATACTAATAAAAAAATATTAAAGTGAATCTTTTCATAGTGGGATTCGAATCTCTAGTAGCTGAGGTGGGTTGAGTGTATTCATTCACTTGATTTTGATCAAAAATAAATGCCCCATAAGGGAAATAATGTTTCTCACACCTTATGTAAAAAATATCAGACACAAGCAGTTCAAGAGTCTAGTGCTAAGTGGAAAATGATGAATTTACTAGCTGAGATGCATGTTGTGGTTTAGGAGATCCAACAATAGATAACTATCATAACAGTTTTAATAAATTATATAATTTTGATCAAGATTAGAGATAGGCAGTATGAGGATATGAAATGTTTGGAATTTGAGGGAAATTCTTGAAGATGTGGAGTCAACTTCAGATTGGACCAAAGTTGAGGATAAGATCATCTATGTCTGGAAATGGTTATTTATTCCTAAGAGCATGTAGTAGGAGCTATTGTGTGAATTTCATGCCTCAAAGTGGGTGGTTCATCCAGGTGTGACCAAATGGTACCATGACCTACATCGATAGTTTGGGTGGTTATTCATGAAAAATGTGATAGTAGGGTTTGTGACACAATTCTACACCTACAAACAGGTGAAGCAAGAGAATCAATGACCTGGTGGTTGACTACAACCATTTTCCACTCTAGAATGGAAGTTTGACATTGTTATTGTGGATTTCTTGGTGGGTCTCAAGAGGATGCCTCAGAAGAATGATGTTATTTGTGTTATTGTGGACCGTTCGAAAAAGTTAGAACATTTCTTAGTTGAATGGGAGAATTTATCAGAGGATCAATTAGGATACTTGTATGTCAGAGATATAGTCTATCTACACTAGGTTCCTTGGAGTATAGTTTTAGACTGTGACTCACATTTCCCTTCGTAATTTTGGAAGGTCCTGCAAAAGGTTCCTGGTACATAAGTTTTACTAAGTACGATTTCCACCAATATACAAATGGGTAGTCAAATCATACTATAAAGATGATTAATAATATTCTTTGGGAATGAGTCTTATACTTTGATGGGTTTTGGAAGAATCACCTAGCTTTGGTGGATTTAACTTATAAAAACAATTATTCGGAAACTATACAGATGGAACAATATGAGTCTCTTTGTGGTAGGTAAAGTAGATCACCTCTATATTGGATGGAGGCATGTGGGTCAGAGCTACTGGGACTAAGTCTCATATAAGAGACTTTAGAGAAAGTTCATATGATTTGGAAGTTTATGGATAAGGATCAGAGTAGACCAAAGTCATATTCTGATAGATTTTAAATACCTATATAGTTTACATAGGGTGATCATGTATTTTGTTGGGAATTACTTAGGTTGGTTCACCACATGATACAGGGACAGGGCATGTTGGAACCCAGGTTTTTTTGGACCATTTGAGGTTGTGGAGAGAATCAGGTCAGTGACATATAGTTTGGCCCTTCCACAAAAGTATAGTGATATGTAGAAAAATTCATGTCTCATAACTTTGATAGTATCACCTCGACCCTTCTCATGTGATAGGTGTGGTTGATGTTGATGTTAAGACCAATGCCTCCTTCAAGAAGAATCTGATATGTGTGTTGGATCTCAGTGAGAAAGTGTTCTAGGGAAATACCATGATGATATATTTAATATTTCAAAATCATGGGAGTGTTCAATAGGAAACACGGGAAAGAGAAGTGGACATGTGAGATCAGTGTCCCGATCTTCTTAACATGTAATATTAGAGATTCTTGGGACTACATATCAATGATAAGCTGTTATAAAGTGGAGAGATTATAGGAACATGGATTTTATTTTATATAGGGGTCTTGAGTGCATTAATAGGTTCTATTTTTCCTTATTTGAGTGTATTTTTTTCGGTTTTATCTAGGTTGTGTTTGACTGAAAATTGGTTAATTTTATAAGGAAGAGGGGCGGTGCATGGTTGGTGTACAATTTTTCCAAATCATTCACCTAGCCTAGAAAACTATGTCAACCTAAACATAGGGGATTCACATGGTTAGAACATGGTTCTTAAAATTTGGAGCAGACATAGGAGTAAATATGTGACCCTTATAGGTTGTGAAAATAGTTAGGGTTCATGGTTAGATGAAACTGTGCGTCCCATATAGAAAATAGTGCACATCATATTTTAAACCCAAGAAAATTATATTAAGAATACCTAAATCCTCATAATTCAAACTAAATCGACCCTAATTAGTACCTAAATAATTTCTATCAATTTTTGGGGGCTCACAAACTGATTCTAAGGTCTTTCAGCCTCCGTTCTTGACAATTTGAAGCCCGTGTTAAAGATATGTACCTTGCCTAGTAAGAGAACCTCGTCTCAATTGGTTTCCTTTCATTCTCTTTTTTTTATCTCAAACTTTAAAGGGATATTTTCCTCTATTTGGGGAATATTGATCTTGGTTTTGGTTGGTCCAATTTTTTTGATCTTGGATCTAGGTTTTGCATCTATAACTCGCTCTTCATAGGGTACTTGATTGTTTCTCTTTAATTGGGGATTTTTCTTAGAGAGAAATTTTCAACGATCTTGAGGTATCTGTTCTAAATTGAAAATCCCATAATCTTGATTCTAATTTATTTTTTTAATTATTATATTTCAATTGGAAAATTTGGCAATTGAATATAGAATTGAATAAATGAATTTTTTTTTGAAATAAGAAATTGGATTACTTAATTTGTGAATTAATTAATGGAATGTTATCATTATACAGTTTGTGGAATTGGATTAATTAATTGGTGAAATAATTTGGTGATTATGATATTGTTGAAATTGGATTGATTAATGGGTTAATTAATTAATGGAATTTGTAATTGGGGAATTGATGAGGATTTGGGATTCTGAAATTGGTTAGTTGTTGTAATATGAATTTATTTATAATGGGTATTTTAATATGGTTGACTTGAAATTAATGGGTTAATGGGTTATATGAATTGAATATTGAAAAAAATTTAGTAGTAAATTGCACATATTATTTCTTGTGATTAAATTATTAAATCATTATTTGATCCGATGAAATGTGATAGTAACATTATGTGGAATGTTGATAAAAGGATTAATGATGTTTAATATTGATTTATGTGATATACGTTGTTTTTTTTATTGGTTGATAAATGTGTGTGGGCCATGGACTACTACATAAAAAGACCATGGTGATAAATTGATAAACATGTGTGGGACATGGACTACTACTTCAAAATCACATAGTGATAAACTAATATATGAATGTGGGGAATGGATTATTACTTCAAAATCCCACTTGTGTGATTTTTTGATAAATGTGTTATGGGACACATACTACTACTTAAAATACCCACAGGTTCCTAGGAAATGTGATCTAGTCCCTATATGTTGGCATTAGACTTTGGTTTTAATTGATTGTAATATGAATTGAAATGAAATGATAATTAATGACCATGGTATTGTGATATTTGATATCCCTGGGGATAGTTTAGACTTTGGAATAGTCCAATGTTAGTATTGAGGATTTGGGTTTCCTTGATAACCTGGGGGTTTATGTGGTTAATTAAAGAATATTGAAATGTGATAACTATTTACTTTATGCGTTATAATTTATTCTTTGTACAACTGCATACACTCTTTTGGTAGGATATTGTTTTAGAAATCATTAGTGGTGGACTACTGATTTGTACTCACACCCAACTCTAGATGCTTGAATAGTACCTGAATAGAATTCATGTTTGGAGGACATGTTAAGGGAAAAGGTCATATGTTAGATGGTTTAGTCAGGATGAAGCATATATGAGGGAACTAGACATGGTATTGGGACCTGATTGGGATATTTTAGCGACTTAACTTTTTTATTTTCATTTTCCATCTTGACATGTACTTGTCTTGAAATATCTAATGTTTTAGTTTGGGATATTTATTCATGTTTTTTCCATCATGTGCTTTTGGTATGATTCTTATAATCATTATATCTCTTGGCTAATGTTTATTTATTTTCCAATGTTTTGATACTTTGATAAATAGGGTATAGTCTCCCCATGATCGATATTAGACCCTCCCTACTAGTCATCAATCTTTGGCATACAAGGAGGTGTTATTTAGATCATGTGACTAATTGTCTCGGGGCACCGGTGTGTGGAACCCGGGTTAGGACATTACAATCATAAACATAGATCAAGGTTGACTATTAAAAAATAATGATATATAAAGTACTTTTATGGATTATGTTCACTTTATAATACCTTTCATGACATATCACAAGACTAAAACATTACCAAATGCATTATTTCTCTATATAATTTTTGGTGCACCCATCACTTTCATTTCATTCTCATGCTTGAGCATGCCATATAGATCACACAACATGGATTCATTCATCATCATATTTTTTTCCAAAATAAATTTCTATGGAATATGTAAATTTATTTTCCCAATAAAAGAATTATAAGTCAATAAATTTTAACACCCTTGATAGGAAATGTGTACGGGTATTCACTACACAATTGGTTTCCATGGAAAATCATGGTGGAATTTCGACAGCATAACAGGGGCCTATAAATATTCATGTAAGGTATTTATGAGAGTGAAAGGGTTATTTATTATTTTATAAATTATATATGATATAAGTTTGATATGGTATAACATATCCCAACATTTTTAATTGGAGAAAATGGTATAAGAAAAAGAAGATACTTGAATAAAGAGGAGAAATAAAATAACCCTAAACTTGAAAGTGTGACACAAAATTCTTGAAACGAGATTATTGAGAGCATGGGGGAAACATGGGGGGACTATAGAGATGGTTTGGAAGATTAATTACATGATCCAAGTATTTTGAGAGAATAAAAAATAGATCTTGGGTGGGTTTGTATAGGGAATGAGTGAGTAATTCTTTATCATTTCTCCAACATTGGTTTTGGAATCGATATAATAAATAACCAAAATAAAAACCCTTACCATGGTTTTTTCATGGTTTATACAAAATTGAAGATGTTTTTATTATTTTATAAGGATAGGGTCTCAACATAACAAAATAACACCCTTGCTGATGTGGAAGTGAGCTATACTCCTAAAGAAATGATTTTAATACCTTAAAATATATTATAGGATTTAGAGGACTCACAATGGATTAAAAAATTAATCAAATAAACATAAAATCACATTATTTTAATGGAAAACTTGGATTTGGTCATTAATACCATTTCTAGTATTTATTACCCCACTTTTGGATCATTATGGTCTCAGAATACACACCGTATATTTATACAGTATTTAATTTTTACCTAAATATTTGACTTTTTAGAAAATTATGAAAAATTAACCATTGAATAATTTTGATTTTTTTATACCTAAAATAATATTAATTTTATATAAATAATTTTCTATAAATTTTTATTTGCAATTTTAATATAATAATCGACATATATTGATCAATGATAGTTTTTTTTCATTAACAGTTTTCAAACCCTTATAAAAATTTCATTTGACTTCATAAAAATAATATAATAATTTATATTTTGTAAAAAATATTTAATAAAAAATTTATAATAAAATATTATATATTTCAAAAATAAATTAATTAAATAAAATTAATTTCTTAATTGATGTTCAATATTAAAAAACAATTTGTGCTTTGTTGTTTAAAAATAAAAAACATTTATAGATTAGAAGTAAATATAACCATTATTATTCTGAAAATATAATATAAATATTCATACAATTAGGGACATGATACATATCCCTTTAATAAACCATAAAATTCCCTAATATTAAGGTGTGTGGCAGTGAGATTTTCATGTGGTGGTTCGGCGTACATGGTTTGGGTCTTGGTCTTGATGAGCTTGAACTTATCTCGTAAACAGTTTCGATCATGATTAAGTTGGTGGATATAATATTGGTCATGTTCAAGGAAAAATCCCAGTGATTCTATCTCCCTTAGAATCGTTAATAAATGTAATTCATAGGGTATGATCCAAATGGTTGATACCATCACATCCTTTGTCTCTACTAATTCGATTTATCAAAACCCTATATTTATACTAATCATAGGATCACTGTTCAATGACTATATTATCAATGGAAATAATTCTTAATGGAGTTTTAAATCTATTAGAATATAATAAAACCAAATAAATTCATTTTTTATAACCATATTACATAATAATACATTTAATTAAATCATTAGAGAAATTTTATTTATACATTTCGGGTCGTTACACAGTAGACATAACCTTCTACTTATAGAGTTATAATTTGAGTTAAAATATTATTTAATCACATACCATCCATTAAATAACATTTATTACATTTAATATACCCCATTCCACGTAATAATAATTATATTATTATTATTTTGTGGTGTGCACCAACTTGCGCAATAATAAATATTATATAACAGTCTTGTTAATTAATATTTTTCACCAAACTCGGTCTCGGTATATTCAAACTCCTCAAGAATTTATTGAAAAACCAAATATATATTTTATTTATAAATAAATGTTTTACTAACAATCTAGTTAATAAATATTAATTAAAATATTCAATAAATGAAATAAATATTTTATTCACAAAATGGTGAATAAATAATTATTTAATTTATATGATCAATATAACTTGAATAAAATTATTCCTCATACTTTAGAATGATATTTATTTCACTAATTAAACACAAATATAATTTAATAGAGATTAATGGAAACACTTAGTGGGTGACCCTCTCGGATTCTTTCTTTTTAGCATTAGAGGGGATTGTCTAAAGTCCAAGATTACTATCCAAAAAATTTTCAAGGAACCCAAGAAAAAGAAATAAATGACCCAAAATCAACAAAAATATACGAAAACTTGTTATGTAATATAATCTCTTTGTAATAATATCTCATCAAGAAGGATTCAAATCTATGTCACCAACCTATATGCTCGATATTTATTTCTTTGATTGTCAGAAATAAACACATTGTCACACCATGTCCATGGAATTTAATGTGATGGTTCTATTCCAATCAAACTGTTGTGATTTTAGCTTCTATAAGTATGGAAGGGTCAAATCCTTCCTTGACTTATTAATTAATAACATGACACACATGAACATCCAACGTATCCGACTTCTCCATGAATAGTTATCATCATGGTTTTTGAAATACATCTATGTATGTTATTCATAACATGCACTAATAATAATATTAAAGACTAAGGACCATCACACATGCTCATAGACAGGAATATCTGGTGACACCAAAACATGAAGAATTCATACTGGTGGTTCTGTTGTCATAATCTCCCATCTTTGGGATTACCAAGTGTAAACTTCATAACAAGAAGCTGCATCTTCTTATAAGTACTCACACATGACAATCTATGTACTACGTGTCCAATCATAGTATGTTATCCAATTGTAGAACATTATATAATAATATCATCATAGTACATAAATTTTCTCATCATAGTGGAAAACTACTATGACTTTATCAATTCAACATATACTTTATGACATTATTATATTAGATCCATGTAGAGAAACAAAAAATGTGTAATAAGTAGTTTTATTAATATTCAATACATTGTATATACATGTAATCAAAGAACAATCAGTTGGTCATATGACACTAACTCCAATTTAGTCTTCATTGGAAAATGGATAAATTGGGTAGATGACATTAACTAAACTATATTTTGGTTATTTATTTGGTAAGGATCCCTTTTAATGGGTTCATTCTATTTGTCTTGTTTGGTGGTATGGTGCCTTTCCTCTAAGTGATGGGTGTAAGAAATCTAAAATGTTCCAGAAAAGCTTTTGCACTTTTAAGGGATCTTCCACTTGTGTCTTCATCTTTAGATGATAGTTACATCAAATTTTCGAAGAGTATTTTGGTGATGATTTTACCTCTAGTTTTTTTAAGGAACAATAGTCACCACTAGTTTATTTAGTTAATACCTGAGTATGGAATGTGTCTGAATGATTTATTTCTTAGTCATCTAGTCAATAAATTTATAAACACTCCTATCTAGGAATTTTTATCATTCCCATTCTTTATACAGGTAGTAGAGACATGGTCCGAATATGATGGTGGTTTTTCTAGATTTTTTATCCAAATTCCACCATATTTAGAGTATATTATTAAATATGAAGTCATCATGAATATTAGACACTAAAATTTGATCAAAGGTTCAATAATCAAGGTGGTATTTTAGATTGACTTTATTGGGTGTTCAAATATCTAGTAATTTGAACACGTTCTTCTCCGTGGAAGTAATAAAATATTTCATATCATTCCCTATTTAGAAAGAATGTTCTTTATTCGTATGATATTCATATCTCAGGTGACTCTCTTCTTTCTTACCCTCATGATGAGGGTGTTGTTGATGCTATTTTCCATTATGGGGGCACTACATTATATTGTGTGGGATATGGGGTACGATATAATTCCAACATTAGACTGATAATAGTTGTTATTATCTTTACTCTACCATATTTATTCCCTTTAAATATTGGTTTTGTCCAATAAGTTTCCTTACACCATCATATAGCATCATCCTAGCATAGTTTCATAGCTAAAAAATTGCAAAAAAATTAAAGATGTTTTAAATGGATCAGTGGTATCGATAACTCATCCTAAATTTTATCTATGAATATCTTCAATAGACAATCTTATGGTAGTTTCCTATTAATTTAATATGTCAATCCTTTTGACTTGGATATAAAATCTATGAACCTGTTTTTTTAATGTTGGTTTTAGTTTTAGAGGTTAGGGATTTTTTCTTCTTCACTATTGAGCTCTATTAATATAATAATGGCCTTCATTGGTTTTCCTAGTAGGAAATAGATCCCTTTGTTTGGTTTATATACTATAAAAATTTGGGTCCTTCTGGGGTATATACAAAAGTCCTAATATTTTCCACCTCCTACAACTCTAATTATCCCATCATTGGGTTATACTGAGACACTAAGTGTGTGAGATGCTACTCTAGGTCCCATATTCCATTAAATATTGGGATGGAGGGATTCCCAAAATTGGTAGGAGAATTAGTATCCACACACTTTAAATATGTCTTTATTTTTGTTTCACTGATGCATGTGGCTATTCATTAGATTACATTCAAAAATTAAGGGACTTGATAGAATCAAAAAGTTCTATCAATATAATTATTTGGGATAATGATCGAGTAAAGAAATTTTTTAGAACATGATATCATCATCTCACTTTTGTCTATTTTTTTGATCTATTTTGATATCGATTTAGATAAATCTATGGATTTGGTTGTGGAAACTTCCCTGGTAGAAGAGATTCATGGTAATATTTGTCAATTGGGTATAGATAAACTTGTTGAATAAACCTGATTCTGGTCGGATAGTAAGACTCTAATTGGTTGAGAAGATCCTCCTTGTTGTAGGAGATTCACTGAAGGAGAAATATTGGCTTCTTTATAAGATTTATAATCAGAAATAACATTTCCTTTGGGTAGTTTAGTGTTGAATCACTTAATCTATCATAATCATCCACATATTTTGTTATTCCCACTTAAGTAGAGAGGGTCTTAATTTCTTCAAGTGGTGGGTAGGATTTTTCTAGATTGTTACCATTATCTTTGAATGAATCATGTTGAGTAAGTGGGGGTTCAATATTTTGAGTGATTATACCAATAATGTTGGTAATTCACACCTTATTCAAGAATTTTGGTGTGGATCACATTTTTAATGGATATTTCTTCACCACTTTCTTTTTCATTAGAATCATACTATTTATTATCCATGTTTTTAATGATAAAGTCATTTAATTATGTGAACCATGCTGTAGTAATCATT
Source organism: Viscum album (assembly GCA_963277665.1). NCBI lineage: Eukaryota > Viridiplantae > Streptophyta > Magnoliopsida > Santalales > Viscaceae > Viscum > Viscum album. The sequence continues at coordinate 1,045,253,879 of OY728141.1, read as the reverse complement.
TCTTTCTCGTATTTTAGGAGGATTTTTCATCCTTTGAATTTATATCAAGTGAAAAATCACAAATATCCATTATATTTTCCTTTTGGGTGGATATTTTTTCTTACATTCCTTATGAGGCTTCACCTTCTCTCCTTGGTAGACATTGGTATAGAGAAATACCCTAGAAACATTCACCAGTTATGCTCCTAATGAAGGAGTTGGATCTCATGTCGATAGAAATTGTGAGGGTGCTTTCTATAAATTAAATCCAAATCTATAAAATACTTATTTTTATATAATATAATGGATTAATAATACCAAAACCCTATGTGATAAGGTTTAATTACCTCTACCACCATTAAATATTGGAGAATTTGTGGATTTGATAATCCAAGGGGTGGTGGTGGTGGTAAAAATTATACAACCCTAGAAGATGAGACTAATCTTGAAATTATATTGAGGTAACATCCATCATGTACTTCATGAACTTTCAGTCCTTTATTCATCCATGGTCTAGATACAACATCTTTTCAAAATAATATTTTTTCAATTGAGATATTATTTCTGTTTGTAGGATTTTTTTCCTCAAACAAGAGGTCCATTTGTCTTTATTGGTATCATAGTGAAAGAGTATATAAATGGATCACTCTAAAAAAATGTACCACTTTTTGGATTTATGAGGGTAGGATTTTTCTAGATAAAACAGCTGGCATATATAGAAATAGAGCCTAAGACATGTCCTGAATCAATAGTGTTGCATAATTTTTTCCTTAACGATCCTTGTTTACTAGTGACTGGGGTAAAGCTTATGGAAATATATTCACCTCATCCTCTAATAAACACATCATGTGGGGTATTTAGGATTATTCAAGAGAGATATCTTATGAAACAATGGAATTCTTGTTGTAGGTAATCCCACTACTTCTCCACATTGAGGTTATAGCCTACTTAGAAGGTAGAAAAAAACCTGGTGTCATAACTCACTTATCACCTCAACAGGGTTATCATACTCTTTATAATGTTGGTATTTGGCCTTAAGTTGATAAAGATTCACCCATAAGTTTTTAAAATGTTAAGCTATGTATTTATCTTTCAACACCTATAGAATTTCATATCTTGTTGTATCCATAGCCCAGAACCTGACTGGAATTCATTCTTCATCCAACTCTTTCCACATGATCATGGATATTTCCTCATCTTCAAACAAGGGTTCCTTAACATGATATGTTAATAGATTCAACTTCCCAAATAATTTTTCATGTGTAGTGGGATCATTATTAATCTCCCCAGCTATATCAAAGGGAAAGAAATCCAAGGGAGGTGAAAATGATGTGTGTTTCCTTATATTATCTATTGACTAGTACAAGATGTCACCAGTAAGTGATGAGGAACTCAAAACAATATACCTTGAATTATTCATTTATACCCAATATAATTTTAATGTTTGAGTAGTTTAAAAACATTGATAACTTTTATACTGACTCATGATTCCATTTCAAGGAGGACCTTCACAATGAGTAATATAGGGAGAACCTCTGTGGTCATTGTCTTTGATTCCATGGGTAGAAACTCTAGGGTTACTAATTGTTAATGGTTTTGTCACACCGTATATTTTTAAATTAATCTTTATTTTTTATTAATTCTTGGCTCTGGGTTCTCATGCCAAGGTCTGATCTAGGTCCCAGATTAAAAAAATTCATTTAATACTTTTACTGGGTTTTGGTCCCACGCGCGATCACCGCACGGTTGGCGGTAGCCACGCAGTCAGCCCAGGTGTCATACAATTTCTTATTATTGTTATTATTATTATTATTATTATTATTATTATTCTTGTTGTTTTTTTCTTTATATTATTATCATTATTATTAATATTAATATTATTAGAATTGTATTATTAGTATGATTATTATTTTTAAGATTATTGTTGTTATTGTATTATTATTATAATAATAAAATAAAATTAAAAATTAAAAACCCTAGACAACCCACACCACCCTTTCCCCATTGAGAACTACCACCACCCCACCCCCCACCCCCCCCCACCCCCGTTCAGCGCACCTACCCAGCCCCCTCCCTCAGCTCTGGCCTCCGGCCTCCCTCAGCTCTGGCCACCAGCCATCTTGACCTTGCCCTTGACGACGCACTCAGCTCCCGCCTACATGCTCGCCCCCTCCATGCTCGCTCGGGACCCTGCACCCCCCTGTCGTCTCCGGTACCCGTCGCCTAGCCGGCCTCCTCCCGAATCCAGCCACCTTCAGTGCCCCCGACCCGCATGCCTGGTCCTGGCCGACCTCACCCTACCGCTCCGGCTCGTCCACGCTCGTCCTGAGCTCCTCATCGCACCCCTACAACCCACACCGGTCAAACCCTCCCAGTCGACTGACGCACCTGACCCCCAGCGCCGACCTCGCCCTCGATGACGTGACTCCCTGTGTTGGCCCTTTTCTCTAACGTCTAGCTGCATCAAACATGAACCCCTGTGTGTGTTGTTCTCTGATGACTCGAGCCCACTGCGCGCGCAGTCTTTCTGCAAACCCAAACCCCATTGTCTGGTGGTCTTCTGGTGCTAATTGCAGTACCACTGCCTCCTCCCCTTTAGTGCGTATTCCTTTTTAATTGGAATTTTTATTCAATTTAACTAAATCTAATGCATCGTGTTGTGTTCGCTCATTTATTTCATTGTCTGTGGTGTGTAGTTTGTCTGAGACGTTCTGTTCTTCCTTCCGTTGAAGTGTGGTTACATCCGCTCTTGGCTTGAGGTATGAGTTTCCAAAATTTTCTTACCGAAATTATTCATTGGCACTTTCATGTCTTCAATTGATTCATAAAGTTTAATTTCACCTCTTCTATATATATGGCCTGAGGTTATTATTGTTTTTTCTTGTTAGAACTTACTAAAAATGAGTTTTTCTAGGGAATGGTGTATATTTCTTGAGTTGAGATACCTTGTATGTTTATTATAAATTCTATTGTTATTCAAAGTGGGATTGGGGGGCTTCTAATAAATTGTTTCGTCCATTTATAAATTTGTTTATAAATTTTTTATTCTGTTTATAAAATGGATTGGTTTGTTCATGAAAGTGTTTATAAATTGGTTGGATTGTTCATAGAATTTTTTATAAACTAGTTGGATTGTTTATAAAATTATTTGTAAAATGTTTGGTTTTTTATGAAATTATTTACAAATTTTATGGTCAATGATGGTTTAAAGGCAATTGGCGTTTTTTGGAAAAAAAATCTGAGTATCTCTTAGGGTGGTTGGGTGCCACTAGATGTCGACACATCCATTGGTACACTAGGTGCATACATCTATGTGTCTTCAAATGAAGATGGTGTAAAAAATTGATATTTCCTTTAAAGTTTGGTTTTCTAAATGGTTCTTTCCTTCCAGATGTGGTTGGGTCTTTTGAGTGGTTCTTAAAATGGTTTTCAATTTATTCATTATGGTTTGACTGTTTGTCCTTGAAACATGATTTTGTGTATGTTTGGAAAAAACCATGCTCATTTGGATTTATAAATTTAAAAGTCGTATTAGTAAGATGTTTTGGGTAAATGGATTTAGACATGTCGACTCAAAGGAATGTTTGTCACTTTCAACATTAGAGTAATGTTTGTGATGATTCATTAAAATGACGATGTTTTCATTACTGTATTCCCATTTAACAACTTTAATATTTTGAAAAGGGTATCAAATAGTTTTAATGATTTCATGGAATGATGGCCTAGTTGACACTTTGTTAATGTGAAATGATTGAATTTGTATTTGGGGGTGCTTCTATCTAGGGTAACCCTTTATGGGTGAATGCAAAGGAAGCATCTTTGTTTGGGGAAGGAAAGTGCAGTGAGATGAGCCATGTGTGCGAGGGGATTCCTACTTACAAAGTATTATTATAACCACCATGGGTTTTTGGTCATCTTTTAGGTGATCGAGTGACGGTTGCTTATCAACCCCGATTAAATAGGTTGGTACCCACTGGATTGGTTGTTAGACCAGGCGGGCTTTGCCACTAGATTGGTAAGTTATAGGGAAGCCAGTTTGTTATAAACTTGAGGGCTTCACCATATGCCGGCAGGTGGTTATGAACGGAGTACATCCAGGGTTCTTTGTGGGATGTTTATGATCACCCATGGTTACTAGATTATTTACATTGCTTGTTTACATTCCATTGCTCTAGTTTATTTTTATTTTTCACTTTTTTCTTATTTTACTCTAGCCTAGCTTTGGTATATTCTATTTTTGATTTTATTTATAAAATGAAAAATGATTTTTGAAATGGTATGTGGCGTGTGTTGGGTTTTGAAATGGGAAAAACATGTTTCTTATTTTAAAAATGTGAAAAACCTACTTTTATATTTTTATTTAAAACTGGTGTCATTGGACTATTTTGAGAAAGGTAATACTTGGATTCTGTGGTTATATATGGTATCCCTACTGAGAATCTCGGTTCTCATGCCTATCATATTCTTTCAGTTGTAGGTTCAGTTATTGTTCAGGTTCCTGGTTCAGCTGCTCCATTTTGGAGAAGGCTTGAGTTTGAGTTGGGTGGTGACTAAGAAGGTCACAAGGAGGAATGTTCAGTTTTATTTTATTTCCACCGCTAGTTTTTTATCATCAGTTTTGTTTATCTGTTTATCTTTTTTTTCATGCGACAAATCATTCCAAATTATTAAATTTTGATTCCAATAATTGGTTTTCTGTCTGTGGATATCGTGAATTCCCTTCGGTTCATGTCGCTGACCACTTTGGGTGACCAGTTCAGGGTCGACCCCGGTTGGTTCGTGAAAAAATGGTATCATAGGGGGACCTTGTTATTTGGGGTGTTCGGTAGATGTAGATTAGGACTATCGGGACTTAGAAGGTTGGTACAATAAGGGTTTCATAAACCCTTGCTCATTCAGAACCTCGAGTTTCTAGGGTTTGTCTGGGTTTTAAGTCTTCTTCTTTTGTTTAGGGATTCAGGAATGAAAATGGAGGTGGACCATTGTCATGTCATGACCTCACATGGAGTAGTGACCCACATAGAGTCCGATTTCACGGTTGAGCTTCCCCCAGTTTTTTACGCTTACTTGGGGCATTGCTCACTACCATGTCGCCAAGTAAAGCATAACCGCTAGTTCCTCGTCCTGATGGATTGTTGTAATTTGGGTTTTGTTTTTATTTTTATTGATGTAAGCGTGTTTTTTAAAATGAAAAGGGGAAATGATTTTTTGAAATTTCAATTTGGTTTGAAAAGTGGGTTTGGTATTTGGAAAGTATCCTTGAAAGAAGGTGGTTTTGAAATATAAAATGAAAAAGGGAATTTTGTGTTGTGTTTGTATTTGTTTTTTTTTTTGAGTTAGTTGTTTACTAGATGAAAGTTCTTTCATTGATGTTGCTTCATTTTGATATTGGTTTTGGATTTGTGTTTCAAACGTTGTTCAGAAAATGCCACCTAGAAAGGTGTCTATGGTTTCCGATAATTCATGCCCAGTTTTTTGTCCTTCATGGACATTGCCTATCCTTCACGGTGATCAAGGTCCTTTAGAGGCAGCGGAGTGGCTTAAAGAGGTCGAGCGTGCCTTCAGGGTATTGGTAACTCCCGATGTTGTCAGAGTGCATGCCATTTTGGTCATGTTTGAAGGTACATCCTTGGACTACTGGGAGTTATTTTACCTGCCATCAAAGAAATTAGGTATGATGTAGGATGTATTTAGGTTCATCTTCATCCAATGGTTTATACCTTAAGAGGTGAAGATGAAGAAAAGGGAAGAACTTATGCACATTAAACAAGGACAACGGACTGTGAAGACTTATGTTGGCCATTTCAAGGATCTTGTGTCCTTTTCTCTAGAGGTAGCACCATAAGATTTGATGAATACTTCCCTCTTTATTCGGGGTCTTCATACAAAGACCAAGGAGTAGGTCCTCCCTTCTAAAGACCACTATTTTGAGAAGTTGGTGGGCGAGGAATTTTTAGCTGAGTTGGTATCTGGAGTGCAGATGGTTGGAAATCCAGCGCATCTAGTTGCTTGAAAAGGTTCCCCATCTAGCAAGCAGGGATTTCCAGAGGAAACTATTTCTAAAGATCCCTCTATAGTGGTTATGGATTCCAGTTCATCAGACCATTCAGTTGTGTGCCACTAGTGTGGCCAGTTTGGGCACGTGAAGTTGTCATGTCGCATCCCCCCGAAGACATGTCATCGTCGTGGCTGCCTGGGTCATCTTGGGAAGTTTTTCCCTAAGCATCACCTGAATAAGATGCTGAGACTGGAGGAATTTCATTGCTTGACTATGAGGAAGTAGATAATTCATCCATCATATCCCCATCCAGTAGTCTCGGGGTGAAGGTCATGCGTAGTCTGGAGTTACTAGGCGTGTGAAGCCTCGTTTTGGGTTTTGTGTTCCATGTTGGCGATGGAACATTTAAAGCCTTTTATTTCTTTTTTTCTACTATTATAGTTTTGACGTTTTTGTAAGTTCATTTTTTCGTTATGTAGTTACGATGGATGTGTTCTATTGTAGTCCAAACAGTTTCGTTTGTCTGATTATGGTTTTCCCCATCGTGTGTTTTTTTAAAGTGTGTTTGGACCTTGTGTGGGTAAATCTCTGTTTTGTTGTGTTCATTTGGAGATGTCAGGTCCTTTGTAATGATTGATATTGTTTTTATGCATGGGTTCAAAACTTGATTTAAGTTCTTCTTAGAGGTTTTTCTCTATTTTTCAAGCTTTATTTGGTCTGAGTCGAGAGTTTCGAGTTTCAGCGGAGGTGTTGTTAGCTCGTGCTATAAAAGTTAGTTTGGATCAGTTGGGAGTTCTTGCTTCCCCCACCACCCTTCTTGGGTAGTGTGTTTTGGTGTTAATTATGGTGCTAGTTGAGTTATTGTGGTTGGGAGAACCCTTTCATGTTTTACTATTCTTTTGTATTTTGGTTTCTTTTGGTTTCAAATGGGCATGGATTCTTGTTTAGTCTATTGTCCGGCTTGGTGACTTTATGGGGGTACAAATTGTCTGTGGTGGGGAGATTTGTCACACCGCAAATTTTAAAATTAATCATCATTTTTTTATTAATTCTGGGCTTCAGGTTCTCACACCAAGGTCCAAGCTAAGCCCCAGATTAAATTTTTTTTTGTTTAATATTTTTACTTAGTTTTGGTCCCATGGGCGATCACCGCGTGGTTGGCAGTAGCCGCATAGTCATCCTGGGTGTCATGCAATTGATTATTATTATTATTCTTGTTGTTGTTGTTGTTGTTCTTTATATTATTATTATTATCATTATTATTCAGATTATTATTATTATTATTATTTTATTATTAGTATTATTATTAATATTATTATTGTTATTGTATTATTATTATTATAATGAAATAATTTTTTTTACATGCCCTAGACTACCCTCACCCCCCCCCCCGGTTCAGCACGCCTGCCGAGGCCCCCTCCCTTGGATCTGGCCACCATTTGTCCCAGCCTCTCCCTCAATGGCACACTCAGCTCCCACCGCCCTACTCGCCCCTTCCATGCTCGCTCGGGACCCCACACCCCCTTCCATCTCTAGTACCTACTGCCCAGCTAACCTAGTCAGCCTCCTCCAACATCTGGCTACCTCTGGTACTCCCGACCCGCACACCTAGTCTTAGTTGGCCTCGCCCTGCCACTATAGCTTGTCCGCGCTCACCCCAACCTTCTCACCACACCCCTACAACCTGAACTAGATGAACCATCCTAGCCAACTGGAGCACCCAACCCCCAGCACCAGCCTCGCCCTTGACGGCGCAACACCCTTCGCCGGCCCTTTTCTCTGGTGGCCAGCAGCAAAAAACTTAGACCCCTCCGTGCATTGTTCTCTGGCGTCCTGAGTCTCCTGTGCATGTGGTCTTCCAACAAACCCGAACCCCACTGTCCGACTGTCTTCCGGCACTAATTACAGTGCCACTGCCACCTCCCCAGAATGAATTTTCCTCACCTTTGGTTCATATTCCTTTTGAATTAGAGTTTTACTTCAATTTAACTAAATCTAATGCATCGTGTTGTGTTCGTGTGTTTCTCTCGTGGTCTAAGGTGTTGAGTTGGTCCATGACGTTCTGTTATTCCTTCCACTGAAGTTTTTCTACATCCACGCTTGGTTTGAAGTAGGTGTTTCCAATCTTTCCTTTCCAAAATAATTCATTGGAACTTTCCTGTATTCAATTGATTATTAAAGTTTAATTTCACCTACGTTAAATCTATGGTTTGAGGTGATTATTGTTTTTGTCTTGTTAAAACTTACTAAAATGGGTTTTTCTATGGAATTGTGTAAATTTATCATATTGAGATTCCTAGGATGTTTATTTTCAATGATTTTGTTCTTCAAAGTTGGATTGGGTGGGATTCCGATAAATTGTTCGGAACATTTTTAATGTTGTTTATAAATTGTTTAGTCGGATTATAAAATTTCTTGGTTTGTTCATAAAAGTGTTTATAAATTGGTTGGATTTTTCATATAATTTTTTATAAACTAGTTGGATTGTTTTTAAAATAATTTATAAATAGTTTGTTTTGTTTATGAAATTATTTACAAATTGTTTGGTCAGTTATTGTTTAAAAGAAATTGGTATTTTGTGGAAAATCGCCTGAGTGTCTCTTGCGATGGTTGGGGTGCCACTAGATGTTGGAACATCCATGGGTGCACTAGGTGCAGTCATGGATGTGTCATCAAATTAAAGTGGTTTTCTAAATTGACATTTCCTTGAAAGTTTGGTTTTCTAAATTTTTCGTGCCTTCTAGATGAGGTTGGTTCTTTTGTGTGTTTCTTATAATGGTTTTCAATGTATTCCTTAAGGTTTTTCCATTTGTCCTTAAAACATGCTTTAGTGTAAGTTTGGAAAGAACCTTGCTCGTTCGGATTTATAAATTTAAAAGTAGTATTGGTAAGATGTTTTGGGTAAATGGATTTAAACATGTCGACTCAAAGGATCATTTGGAACTTTTGGCTTTAGTGTAATGTTCGTGTTGATTCTTGGAAATGGCGACATTTTGATTAATATATTCCCATTTAACAAAATTAATATTTTGAAAATGGTATCAAATGGTTTTAATGATTTCATGGAATGATGGCCCAGTTGGAACTTTGTTAATTTGAAATGATTGTATGTGTATTTGGGGGTGATTCTATCTAGGGTAACCCTTTATGGGTGAATGTATAGAAATCATTCGTGTTTGGGGAAGGTAAGTGTGGTGACATGAGCCATGCGTGTGAGGGACTTTCTAATTACACAGTATTATTATAACCATCATGGGTTCCTAGGCGTCTTTTAGATGATTGAGTGACAGTTGATGATCAACCCCGATTAGAAGGGTTGGTACCCCCTGGAATGGTTGTTAAGCCAGAAGGGGTTTTCCACTAGATTAGTTAGTTATAGGGTGGCCAGTTGGTTATAAACATTGGGGCTTCACCATACGCCAACAGGTGGTTCTGAACTGAGTACGTACAGGGGCCTTCTTGGGATTTTTAGGGTCACCCGTGGTTACTAGATTATTTACATTACATGTTTACTTTCTGTTACACTAGTTTATTTTCAGTTTTAACTTTTTGGTTGTTTTACTCTGGCCCGACTTTGGTATATTCTATTTTGGATTTTATTTATAAAATGTAAAATTATTTTGGAGATGGTATGTGGCATGTTTTGGGTTTTTAAATGGGAAAAACATGTTTCTTATTTTAAAAATGTGAAAACCCTACTTTTATTTTTGTATTTCAAACTTGTGTCATTGGACTGTTTTGGGAAAGGGAATACTTGGATTTTAGGGTTATATTGGGAATCCCTACTTAGAATATCAGTGTTAATGCCTATCATATTCTTTCAGTTGCAGTTTCATTTCTTTTTAAGGTTCCAGGTTCAGTTTCTCATTGTTGGAGTAGGTTTGAGTCTAAGTTGGGTGGTGACCTAGAAGGTCACAATGAGGTATGTTTGGTTTTATTTTCATTACACTTCTAGTTTTTATTTTTATCATCGTTTTTTTTATATTTTTATCATTTTTTCATTGTCCAAATCATTCCCAGTAGTTAAATTTTGATTTCTGGCACTGGTTTCCAGCCCATGGGGATCGGGAACGCCCTTTGGGCCATGTCGCGGACTCGTTCAGGTGACCAGTTCAGGGTCGACCCTGGTTGGTTTGTGACAGGTTTGGTAGGGGAGAAACTTATTTCTTATTCATCATACTTCTATAGGGAGTAACATTGAATGCATCACTATAGAGAGGACCTCCATGGACGATTATCATACTTCCATGTGGATGGCATTTGTGGTGGGTACTCTAGGGGGTCTCTATAGTTTTTGGTATCTACACCATAGGTAGGACCTCTACAAAAAAATATTCCTTCTCCCATTGATGAAGATATGATATATTATTAATATTTTATCAAAATATATTGATGGTATTCATAGATATTAGCATTTATCTGGGCCAGGATATATGCCTTCTCCTGAGTTGTAGATTTCCCTTAGTGGTACATTCTTCTAGATTCTCTCGAGTTAGAGATTGGGGTAAAAAATGTTATCATGAATTGATTTAAAAAAAATTGTGAAACAACCATAATTCATATTAAACCTCATGGGTGACACCATTATCATTATTATAATATGTTGAAGACTCCCATGGATAGCTTAAAAAATATCCTAATATGTTTCCCAACTATTAATTAGAATAGGGAAATGGGCCTACTTTTTTTGTTCAATCACAGTTAGAATATGTCAATGAACTTCTTGGGTGATAATAGAAATATGTATATTCAAATAGGATTCATAAAAGCATGAAGGAATATAAGAATTACCATATATTGTCACCAGTACATGTTATTGGTCTTCTTTGGTGCGGGAATGGATATGGTCATACTTCTATTCATCTATTAGGATATGTGGGAGAACTCTCTTTGTGGATGGAAGGATATGGGAATTTCAATGAGTGAATAATAGGATAAAATAATGAACTCCTATAATAATTGGGATATAATCCCTCCCTTAGCCTTCATACTTCACAAAGATATGTTGATAATCCTCCTGAATGGGATAAGGGATATGGGTCCACTCTTGAGAAACCAGCAAGATATATTGACCATCTACTTTTATTTTGTTGGGGGAAAGAATAAAGGCATACCCCTAGATGATCACTATAATATACTGACTGGTGTCTTCTATCACTACGAATATATGATGGTAGGCTTGGAAGGTTAGACTAGTAACATATGCATAATTTCAATTTTTCTTAGGGTATGTTAGTGTGATTACATAGAATAAACAAAAATATGCTATTTTTCCTTACCTGTAATGGTTTCCCATCATTAGAGTAACCACCTATTGGATTCTGTAGTTTGGATGATTGGGTTTGAGTTCTCCCATGTAGCCTCCTTAGTATATTCGTGATGAGCTAGGGAAGCACATTATTGGAAACATTAATAGTTTGCAAGATCCCTCCTAGGTGGATCCTAGTCAATTTTAGGGGTGTATGTGATGTCCTCCTATATATTTCTAAGATAAGGGTGGAAAGTGTGGGCATACTCTAGGGATTGGCTATCTAAGTAATTTGATGTGCCAACAAGAGACACTATCTTCACTATGGTCTTCCATTAATGGGATATCTCATGGGGTGTTATTGTATGGATTCTTTCTTTACATTACTATAGTGTGGGAATGGATTTATTACGATGGTACACCTACACCTAGGAATTCACTACATAGATCTGAAGAAATTGGGTTGGAAATAATGTCCTTTTAATTAATGGGGCCAAAACCTTCATTTTAGTTAAGGCATATTTATGGGGAATTGGCCGATGATGAGTATCATCTTATGAAGCTACATAGTGCATACTAGTTTGTTCCAAAAACTTGAAATGATATGTTATATATAATAATGCTTCCTTTTGGATCCAAGTGAGATTTGAAAAGATTCAAATAATCCTATAAAGGATCAACAACCACAAAAAATAATCCCTTCAGTGCATCATCATAAGTAAAAAAATGGTTAATTTATTGCTTTTATGTATAAAGGATTCATGTCAGGTTCACCATTCTATTTCTGATACACCTATTCATCTATGATTGTTTTTGAGTTGATGTGGACCATATTTACAAAGAAATGTAGTCTTTTCACTAGTGAAAAAAGGACTTTTTGTGTTGGGTTTTTTATCATTGGTTACTACATGAATATATTTCGATAAATGTTTTAAATATTTTTTTAATTTAAATTAATAAAAATGAATGTTATAAATACATTTTGGTGGTTTTTTCACATATTTATTTCATAAATGATATAAAATGTCTATTATACTTGTTATTTCATGTTATTTATGTTAAAACAATTGTTAAAATGAATATTAATCATGATTTACTATGTTTCATATGTTAAATCGGATGTTAAAAAACATTTACCATGTAATTTTTTTAGAAAAAAAAGACTAGTTAAATATTGTTTTGAATTCTCACATTGGTTATAATATAAATGACATGAAAAATATATTTTTTAATTAAAATTCTATTGGTTTATCCCCTTCCAACAACAGTGTAGATCAGTATTGGGGAAACAATAAAAATAATAGAAAATCAATAATATAAAAATAGCGATAGACTAAATATTTACAATTTGAACAATAAACTTTACAATGTATATTACAAATAAACAAAAACCCTATCAAAAATATGAAATGATTCTTCCACTCACGTTGTAAGTGTCTTATATCTTTTTCATTATAAGGATAAGAGTATTAAAAAAGATAACAATTAAAAATAATCATTTGACATGTATTCTAAATAAAAGAAATGAAATTTTAAAAGAAAGGATTATAAAAATATCTAAACTTCTAAAACTTTTTAACTTTCCTAGTTGAAATTATTTCCAAAATAAATATTAGAAAATATAATTCAAATTTATTTACTCTTGGTTTATGAAATTTATATTTAAAATAAATTTTCAATTCAAAATAACATTTTTAGTACTTATAGACAAAATATTATAAGGGTAAATGAAAAGTATCCTTTTCTTTTACATATTTTATCTTTGTGCTCTTCTTTATTATTGTCACTAAAAAGTAATTTCAATCCCATATAGAAAAAAATTTGTATTAAATAAATTTAAATTGAATTATAATATATATAATTTTTAAAATATTTAAAAATACCTATACAATATATTCAAAAAATATTCTCACAGTTCACCATGGATAAAGCAAAGCTAGTAAAGTGTCTTATCCTTTAAGAAAAAACAACAAAAATCCCATGGAAACTAATATATAAGAAAATATAATGTTAGTGGTTGTTCTATTATAATATATATAACACTTTATGGTATATATATTTCATACTATTGAATATAAGAAAGCATCTTGCACTGAATAATTACATTCTTTTGAAGTCTTTTAAAAATATAAATTGTTCTTTTTTGCATCAATCATTGTCCTCGCCGTATGTGAAATAAATTATGTGTCCATAAATCCATACACTATTTTCATTTAATATTACATAAAAGTTGAATAAATATACCCAATACAAAACAAAAATAAGTATAAAGTTTCAATAAATTGAAATAACATAAAGATATATGTTAATCGACAGACATGGAAAATACATGCATCATATTGATGCCCAACTCATCTCCAATCACAATATCCATGTAATATTTTTTTTAAAGATTCATAGTCAATGCATACTCAAGAATTACATCTTCCATTGGAATGCCATAAACATCCAAAAATAAAATTGAATATGTTGAAAATCTATCATTACTAGAAGTAGTTGTATCATAAGTCATAAAATTTTGTATTTGTTTTTTTATATACCATATGTATTTACCTTAAATGTATTCCTATAAAAATAATATATATATATATGATCATTAAAATTTTACAAAAATTAACAAAAAAATGAAATAAAGGATATAATATACCCATACATCTATGGAATATTTTTAACGGTTCTAGAAGGCCAAACTAAAATATAGTTTGAACTTTTTCCAACTATACTGACTTCATCTTTAGGAAATGGTATTCTTGTTAATCTGCCTATAATATCCTGTAAAATGACACAATGATTCCATATCAATATATATTTATGATAAATGGTATCTAATACATAATATATCATCCCATATGCAAAAAATATGATGCTAGGGATCATAAACATATATCTCAAAATAAATGGGAAGCTGTGGAAGAGGAGATGTGAGAGTTGGATAAGTAGGAGGAGTGGGATATGCAAGTGGAGGTGAAAGATTGGGATCAGCATCCTAGAATAGTCTTTTTATGTTTCTAAACATTGAATGAACTTAATCTATGATACTATCATATATTTTTTCATGAATATATTGAACATTAAATTCTAAAGATTCTATTTTTATTTTATAAACCTCCTCTATTGACGAAGCTTCAAAACAAGGAAACACATTTTTTATCGATAAACTTTATGGGTGTCCACATACTTGACCTGGGTGTTGGGAATTTCCCAATTTTGTAGCTAAAATACCCTCCCAACCCTTTGCTACAAATATCTATAATGTGTTATTATCCTAAAGATATTCTTGTATAGAAAATTTAAAAAAAAACATAGTGAAGCATAATATATAATAAATTTATTTAGCTTAAATAAATAAATTAAAAATCTTTCTATACTATTATCTAAAACCCTTGACATTTATATAAGATATAGTCTTCATTTTCTCATCCAATACCTATTCCATTTTTCAGGTCTATTTGGGTATAGGAGGGTCAACCTCTATGGAGCCTAAAGACTCAGCTCTCAGCTTTTGAAGTTTTTATGCTATCAGTTTTCTTCCAATAATGTGTACCCTTGATAAGATAAAGTTTCAAGGTATATGTTTCTACATTGGATCTCTGAATGAGATATCCTAATTTTATATAAATTTAGAATAAATATATCATTAATATGATCATTAATATAAAAAATATCTCAATAAAGTAACTAAAAATTTTTCTTGTCATCCACTTTCAATAAATTTCTTCCATGTATCTTCATCTATTAATTGATTTATATCAAATGGATTTTGAGGTTGTTTATGAAAAAAATTAAATTTGATTTGATCGTTGATTTAAAATATCTCTATCTCCTTTCATCTATTGCTAAATATTTCTTTATGACTCATCCAATATCATGTATATCATACATAATCTGATAATAAGGGGAAAACAAATATTAGTATGAACATTCCATGATAAGTAAAATAATAACAAATGAAATTACTAAAATTTTGTACCATAATTGAGATAGTGTCGTTTTTTCAATACTTCTCCAATTATCCATCAAAATACTAAATTTTCTTTTATCCTAAATTGAAAAATAAATCTTGAATAGTTTTGAATTTAGACCCCTTGTAATATCATTATCATTAAAGTTAACATGTATCCTCTGGCCCTAGCTATGGGAAACTAATAATTTTCTTAAAATTTGTGATGGAACATTTACCACCACTTAAACTCTTTTTTCCCTTGTGGAAATATTTGCCTCTTGTGTAGAATGATGAGGAGGTATATCAACAAGAGTATGTAGACAGTCCTCCCAGAGCTATGTGTAGAATCCTCCCCATAATTTTGCAGTCGATCCGATGTTTGATCTTCAATTATCCTAATAATAAAAGTATCAAACAATTATTACAAAAATAAACTAATCCAACTATTATATAAAAATATAAATGAAAATGAAAAAAAGTTAAACCAAAAATTATATAAACTAAACAATTTTTTATTCAGACTTTTTATTTTTAACGAAAATGACAACAACATTAATGATAGATGAAATGACATAAATGAATGAAAACAAATCCAAAAATTATGTGTGAATTATAAAAATTCTCTAATTTATTGCACTATTTTTTACACCAAAAAAGAATATTCTTTGAATATATGAAAATTGATCTAATAAAAATTAAACTAAACTGAAAAAAAAATCAATTTTTTTCAATTTGTTAACTAAAATTCTAACAACATTATTTATGGATGAAAAGACATAAAAGAAAGAAAAAAAATAGTGTGTGAATAGAAAAAATGATCCATCATATTATATCATTTTTTACACAAAAAAATTATTCTTTGAATATACACTTTTATAAATAATAATTATCAAACATATTATATTAAAAATAATTTGTTTCCAAAAAATCAAGAAATAGATAACTTAAGTATGGGTAAGAATTTTAAAATAAAGAAAACTAATATAATATAAATAAAAAAATTAACTTATTGGTTATAATATGTGTTTTAATAAAGAAAATAAAATTAATATGTCTACCATTATATGAAATTTTAAAAAGTAAACTAGAAAAAAGTAACTATAATATTAGGAATTTATTAAAGGATTATTTTTCAAAATTCCTCCCTTGTGATTATTTTATATGGAACAAACCATGTCTACGATTTTTTCACGATATTATATTTTAAGCATTCCAAGAAAGTATGGATTTCACATAAATCAACATCTTCATCAAGTTTTCCATCACCCGCATACTTTTTTCCCTTGTAAAACAATAGTATACTAGATATTAGATTGATTAAGAACATAAAAAAATCATATGTTTTCATGATAAAATGATCAAATATGCATTTCAATCTATTTTGATTAACTAGTATAATTCCAAATTCATCATGTATAATCATTTTTATACTGATAACCCATTTTTAGTTAAACAATAGGACTCAAAATTTAATGTAATCAACCTCTCATATTTTTTGAATGACTCCATAATATGCACATGATGCAGAGATTGATTTTGTTTTGGAAATTGAAAAATTCATTTCTTAAGTGAACACCAATATAGTACTATTCTAGACTTTACTTCTATTATCTTGATATTTAATATTAACTTTATATCCATTAATTTCATACTCAGACCATGTTATCAAATTTAAACTTGTACTACCCAATAACCAACATAATGTTTCCAATTTATATGATCAACCAAGTATGGTCTCTTTAAACCATGAGGAAAAAAATTTATAGTCATTTAAAATGTTCAAATATTTCTTCTTTGGATAAAATTACTTTAACAAATTAATATAAAATGTTACATATGGTTGGACATCATCTATGTTATTATAGATGTATAAATGTGTCTTATTAATATGTTCATAAGTCAATGATTTTACTTTCAATCCATGTATCCCCTTTCCCCCATAATATACTCATTCATAGTGAGATGTAGGAAAACTAATGTGATCCACTACAGATAAGTAGCTTGTAAAAAACTCTGCAACCTCCGTAGAAATATACTTCTAAAAAATGGAGGCTTCAGGTCAATATAGATTCTTAACATACCCCATTGGTATCCTCATATACCTTTTAAAAGGATACATCTATGATAGATATACAGGTCTAAAAATCATTATTTCTCACACAAAATTAACAATTAATGTAGATTGATATAAAAAAAGATGGAGGAAAATAAATTTCCAATTGAACATTTATAGAAACCATTTAGTTCTCTAAATTTTTCAAAGCATTAAGATCAATCCCCTTCTTAAAATTTGAATTTAAAAAATATCATGTCGTCATGATATCTATTCTAACACATATGGGTAATATTACAGGTAATACAACTGGTAGGAGTTATTGCATCATGACGTAGCAATCATGAGATTTCATACTTGTCAACATCAATTAATTTAATGTCACAATATGTTTTACCATATAAGAATAAACCAATGGAACTTTGATATCATGAATACACTATAAAATTATAATTTTCTCCCTCTTGTATAATGTATGACAAGCCAAAGGCAGGTATGTTTTCCTTCCATCAAGAGTGAAATATGACTCCAAACTTATTCCCATTGAGAGTAAGTCCAATATTTCATTTATACCATATTTAGTATTTCCTTTAATATTTAATAGTGTTCCTATAAAAAAAGTCACAGATAGTCTCCTCCAGATTCATAAAAAAATGTTAAGTTTTACCTCGTGATATCTCCAATATGGTAGCTCAAATAATATTGTCCATTTTTTTCACATATTTATATCATTACAATATTTTTATGTCTTTTTGAATGTCACATCAATGTTTCCCACCATCTGAAAATATTGATCAGTGGGAAAAGGTTTTGTAGAAATATATATTTTCTATGAGCCATTTAATGTCTTTTTTAGTATTTGATAAGAGTTATCTATATACAAAAACCTTGTATGATCCCTTTATACTATTTTTCTCCAATTTTAGAGTTGGTGATATGAAGTCTATTATTAAAAAATTATACAAGATTTATGCCCCTTAACACTTTATCTAGAATAATTTCGATATGATAGGAAGTCATTTATAGTGAACATAATCATTTCATGCAACTAAAGATATTCCATTTTATATGAATCCTACACCATAATACCCTCCTTTAATAAAATTTTCAAATCATAAAATAATATTGTCAATAAATAATCAATATCATTTCTAGTATTTTTTGGTCTAGAGATCACTAAACTCAAGATGAAATATTTTCACTTCATACAAAATTCCAAATATAAGTTGAAAATTACAAATAAACTAATCCATGAACTATCTGTGATACTAAGGATTTGATATGGATTCATTCCATCTATGTATAGTCTAATTCTGATATATCTAACAATAGTTCTTAATATTGTAAATTTTTTATCAATTTTATTCTACTTTGGACAATCAAATAGATAGCGTAATTTTCCGTGTTATATATTCTCATATTCATGAAAAATTAACATTTTTGAGTCATTTTAATTTGAAAATAAATTTTTCAAAAGATTAATTATACGATGATTCTAAAATGCCTTGGAAGGAGTATCTCTAACTACTAAACAAGCTTGTGATTTTTCATGAAACTTATATTGTGACATCCAGCATTTAAGACAATCTGACATAAATTTGTATTTATTCTTATATAGAATAGATTCATTCAGGAGTTCATGTATTTTTTATACCCCAATCCCCTCGGGAATAATATTTTATTCAATTTATAATGAGAATATAGAAGATTTTTGCCTTTATGAATTCTGTCTTTCAACAATTATAGCAGCTCTGTAAAAATCATGTCACTCCATCCATTTCTCTCCTTCATGTTAATAAATCATTACACTATCAATAAAATGGTTAATTTCATATAACCAAAATTCAATGTTTTTCATCATCATCATTGTTTTTTTAGGTTTTCAAGGCATGAAATGGGTTTCGCTCATCGGGATACCATTGTCACTTTTCCCAGAAACTCACAATGGTTCCCCCATCTATAGCTGGGTATAGACCTACTTTCCCAAGACTAGTGGTCATCTAGGTTTTTAGGCCCAGTGACTCTTGGTGACTGATATTAGTTAAGAATTTGGGTGGTCTAGCTCATCACACCCTTTTTGGTGGAATTGTTTCCTACTCTATGAAACTCTTATAAATTTAAGATATATTCATGAATCTCTTTCTAATCCTGATATAGAACCTGGTGCCCTTACAAAATGATTCATTGGTTAATTTTTCTCATTAAAAAAAATAAGGTGAGTATCATTGATGAACCAAGGAAAGTGTGTTCTCATTAGTGAATCCGTCTTTATGTATTAGAGGTTCTTCATCCATTTTCCTAATGGTGAAAATATACATTATGTGCTGATGTTTTATGACCAAATGCTTCGTAATGTATTGTCACATGGGGAGGTAGTTAATATTCTGAGGAGGGGATTGAACCATTATGAGGAATCCTATATATCCTGGTTATTACATGAATCAATACCCATGTAGTTCATTCATGCCCTTGGGACTAGCCCCAGGGTGTATTCCCTTATATAATGGATGTTCCTACCATACCACTCATTTGGGCTTACATACTAGGATTTCCCTAGTTAGTAAAAATTCATGATGTCTAATTAGGTGTTCATTTCTTCTCCCGAATCCCACATGAGCTATGATCGGTGTGAGAAATAAGGGGGAATGGATGATCTGTCTCATGGCTTGTAGATATGGGACTTTTTTACTAGGACAGACCTTAGGGTGTTTTTTGTAGAGCTAGATCCTTGAGAAGGCATCATATATATCCTGAGTATGTAAGTAATTAGAGTAATCATAATTCATTTATCCCTTAACCCGTTGATAGGCTAAGGTGGATGATCACATTTGGGGACAGTATAATTTTCTTCTAGGTTTCAGGAATGCAAGGGGATTATACAAATATGGATTCTCTATTGATCATAGACATATTATATGATGTCGGAAGTTGGGGTTTATGCACTGAGGCTACCCTTGTAACCCTAGGGTGTATAGTGAAAATGAAATGATCTATGAAACTCCTAAATCTCACATGAGGCATGCTCATTTTGAGAAACAAATGGGAATATATGATCAATTATATTGCTTTTGGTGAGGGGCTTGGATACTGAGATTTCCCTGGATGATCAATATAGAACTCGAAACTTGAAGAGTTATCCTATGTATCGTGAATATAGAAAGAATCAGAGTTGATGTAGTTCCCTTGATTGGGGCTTACACTCTAAGGATTCCCTTTTATTTGGGGCTTACACAATGGGGATATATGAGGCTATCAAATCCCAATATTCCCTTGTAGCATGTTCTGGTTGTCTAGAGGGTGTTTCATGACCCAATTTACTTGTCTGGGTGATATTGTAAGATCTAGGTGGTTTCCTCTAGACTCAACCACATATCCTAGATGAAATGTTCATAGGGTGTTGTGTGTCTTAGTTGGCATATTTAGATGGTGTCAAATGTCTTAGATGACATCCTTGGAGGGCATCTTGATCTCTGGCTCATACACCTGGAGGGCCTTGCGATCCTTGGACAATACGCCTAGAGGATGTCGCAAGAGCCCTTTGATATGCCCATGTGCTTTTTCATGACTTGGCTAACATGTCCAGAGGGTGTCACCAGTCTTGGTTGAAATTTCTATATGGTGTATCATGTCTTAGTTGACAACCCTAGAGGGAATCATGAGCTCTGAATAATACGCCTGGCTGGCATCACAAGTCTTGGCCGATATGCTCAGAGGATTTCACAAGATCCCTTTGATATTTCCTTGTGCTTTCATGAGACTTGGATGACAAGAATAGGAACCCTTATTTTAGTCAGGAGATACATCTTAAATACATATCAAGGCTTGTGAGTCAAGTCATTGGGGACATCCACGATACTATTTTGATACATCCAAGGGGGTAATGTGAATTTCCATTAACATGTCTAGAGATCTTCATATTACCCAAGTAGCTTGCTCAAGGAGCGTCATGAGATCTAGGATATGTTTCCCTATACAATCATGTTCCTTTGGTGGGTTCACATGAAGTTCATGTGGGTTAGATAACATGTTTTGATTTAATTCTGACACAAATAGATTTTGTATTGTCCTTTTCATTGCGAATTCCTTGGTTTTATTCTGTGTCGGTTTATCTTGAGTCTCGCATGATCTAGTGGGAATGCAGGATGTTATTCATATATCCTACCAGAGATCCTTCACATGATCTATGAATGATCACACAAAGTGTATTATGCCTATCGCATGACTACTCCAGCTTCTCAATAGTATGTTACCTGAAGGGAGGCTATCTGGTCAAATGATCGGTTTCTCTGACAAGTATGTTGTTATACTCAAGAGTTTCCTTATCATATTCACCATATCGTAGTGGTAATCATCTATTTTATCGTACTTGGGTGGGGGATTTATAGGCCTCACCACCCCAGTTGTTCGCTGATTTTCACAGTGTATCCGGCATGGATCTAGGATTGAGTCGGCGAAGGGGTTGACACCACATCGTTTCATGAGTCTTTATCATGGGTCATTTGGATTGCATCACCTGATTTTTATTAATCATGCATCCTTCTTTCAATACCTCTTTTATAGGATTTTTTTCGATCAATGAAGACTTTATTGATCTTGCAGGTATGTCAGTGGACTTTTCATCTTGTCCTGTGGAAATGTCTAAGGCCCTTCACGATAGCTTGATGCCTTTCCTCAAATACTTCATGGGGAAATGGTGTATTTTATAGGTGTCTTCACTAGATCTGGTTAACATGTAAATAGGTATTTCGAGTCCATGCTATCGACGTCCTGGTGGGTCTCATGTCTGGTTGACTTCTCATGAGGTCTTGTGGGGCCACATTGTGGACATCCTGGGGTGTCGCATGTCTTTCAGAAACCTTGAGAGATATGGCCTACTCCCTTTTTATCCCCTTTGTTTTATTTTAAAAAATATCAGGGATTATGCAAGTTTGAATGAGTAATGTCAATGATATTTACTTGAATTTTTTATGATGCCTCATTTGACCAATATGGTCCATATGAGAGTGTGAGATAATGTCATGGAAAAATCTATCTATTTTTCCTTAGAGTGATTAAGGGGAAGCACTGAGTCACCTGGACAAACCCAAGGACTTCTGTGCGGTGAGGATGAAAATCCAAAGGGATTTTTCAAGATAATATGAACATGTCGTTGAGGTATTTTGGTGTCTTTTTTGTCACTAAGGGCATGTCGCATGACTTTTAGCAACCGTAAGTATATCTCACATCTTTCCCAATATCTTCTTTGTTTTATTCTAAAAAGGTTTTGGGGTCATGAGATTTTTCTTGGATATCATCAAGGAATTTTATTTTTCCCAACAATGATATGGTGTGTGAGCTTTATGAACACTGGGATTCTCTCCTGTGGAATATTATTCCTCATTATTCTTAGAATAATTTCTGATTGTTTATCAAGAACTAGCCAATGAAAAAACATGTGGCCTGGGGGTGCTAATTAGGTTTCAATCATGCTTCCATTGGTTGTCTGAATATGCTTCGAAAGAGAAGGAAGGTTATTTTAAGAGAGGATTTGTGGGATTCTTCACCGGCTATGCGCTACGCATGGAGTCTTCATGTGACCTTGGAATGTTCACATGACCATGATTCCCTTAGAGGCTCAAGCAATCTGCAAGTCTCGGCTCCTATGTTTTTGTCGGGAATATTATTCCCTTATTAAATTATTTATTCCTTTGTGATTTTTGGTGATTCTTATTTGGTGGGAATCAAAAAATCCCCCCCCCCACCTCAGGATTGATGTCTGTGGGCACAAGGTCTTGGTTCTGAATAAAACTAATGCCCGCCTAAGTATTTGGTGATGTCACGAACTAGTTATCTTAGGAGATGTTTGGTCTACTAGGAAACATTTGGTATTCCACTAAATGTCTTATATATATAGGGGGTATAGGAAAATTTCTTATTTTGTTTACCCCTTCCCAAGATCTATCTCATTTTTTCCTCGGTCGAGTACCTCTATCACGATACCATATCGTGATCCTCCCCCATGATTCTGTACCGTAAGTCCATCTTGTCAAATATTTTCTGCAAGAATATTTATTGATCAGATTCTCATCTTATCAAACCAAAAATCATACATTAGAAACTTCTTAAACATTGTCTATGAGGGATGTCGTGGTCTAGAGGACTAAAAAAGAGTCATTGTACCGATCATTAGATCGTTTTTATTCGAGTGACCATGTTCAGGTCATGAAATATTATGTCTCAAATGGGGTCATGCAGTTCACATGACTCCATACAGGGTTTATGTTCCCCTTGAGTCCTCTGGAGGTTAGGCGCTATGTGAACTCCTTATGTAGTTCATGAACCCCTGCCAAGTCATGCAATGCACCTGATTCTACTGGTATGTGTAAAACATTGACCATACTTTCTTTATCCATATAACATGTTCCACTTTTTTCAGATGGATTTCATTTATCATCAAGGTCCCTTGGTTGTGGCCAATCAAAGGGACCTGATTTCTAGAAATTTAAATATTGATCCTTGATACCGTGAGTATACGACTAATGAGAGTCTAAATGGATTCCTCTCACCTAGGATTTGGGACAACCCCTTTTCTCATTGAATCCCTATATATGAGTTTGGAATGCTATATTATGTTTAAATTACTCCCTTATAAATTAATATTCCATCTCGTTGGGTGTTTGGTACCCTTTACTACATTTAGATGATAATTACCAATGATTGTCAGCTGGTTATCGATCAAACCCAGGGTTGGATTATCTATTGGACAACTATCCCTAGAGTCGGGATGGTCATTAATTATCTCAAAAACCTATTTCTCAAAGTTATTTGTGTATACATGCCTAATCTAAAGAAACTTCTGGAAGGGGATGGTACTTTAAATGGGACATATAACATGGTGGAAATTTTTCCAATGAATGGGAATGGCCATTTTGGGTGAGTCCAAGATGTTTGGCATTTGTTTATTATTTGTATAGGGTTCATCTTTATGAAGCCATGTGGATCTATCAATTTATCATTTACCACCATCATGACCTCATTCAGTAAATGATTAGTCATTGGTGTTCAGGGACCAACGCATTCCATCTACCTCATGGTGAAGTGGGCATTATCTTCTAGGATATTCATTAGCTGGTTTATATCCCTCCTCTTGGAGATAAGTACAATGAATTCCTTCCTATTATAGATATCTAGGATGATCCCCTACAAAACTCAGTTTTGGAGAGGGAGATGCTTGTTATTATGAAGGAGAAATTTAAGAAAGAGATAATGGTTCACTCGATTCTTTCTTTCATAAACTATATTGGTATTTTTCTATGTGGTAGTGGGGCTAGAACAACTATTATTCATCCCCTTCAGTTCCCTTCTCAACAATTCCATGACAGTGATATCTCATATTGGGCCATTCTAGAAGCTAGGGACTATACCTCATGGGGATATTGGGTGAACCCAGAGGTCGCTCGGGACCTCAGGTTAGAGGCTTTCTAGCTATGTTTTTGAAAGGGTGGATTCTCCTAGTTGGGGATGCATGCTCAGGAATTTGTCTTAAAACATTTGTGATGGCAGCACAATTTGTGGAAGGTTAGTGCCTTAACCAGGAAGTACTAGTCCTTGCATGCCTCTACCAAATTGTAATCCATATACAATAAGGAAACACTCCTTATAGAATCAGTGGTCCTCTCAAATTTCTATTCTATTGGATAGGGGATCACTTCCATTGTTATGATTACTAAAATTATTCTAGGATTCTAGACTCCTCACCCCATCCTATATTTTTGAACATATATAGGGTTTATATTATTCCTCTAGTTCCTATTGAGGTTGAAGGTGCACTGTGTCAATCACATAGTTTTGGCTTCACTACTTTCTGTGCACCAGGTGGTCCGATTATTGATGATGGAAATAGTTCTATTAATAAAAGATCTTATTTGATATCACTTTGGGGTGGGGTTCTTGTAACCAGTGTAGAAGAGTTGATAATCTATCATTTGTACACACCGTATAGATTCACTCAACATTTTGGTTGTGTTCAAAGAGTATCTACCATTTCTTTGGTCATCATCTGAGGGGAATGACGTCCTAGGGTCATTCATCAATTCTAGAACATATTTTCACATGAAGATACTGAAGCCTAGATCATCCTTCCACCTACTGATACTTCTTCTTCCCTTACCCAGGATTACTCCCGATCATGGGTAATAGCTAATACAAAGGATGTGTTAGGACAGTTGGTCGGTCACGTGGACATGCCTTTTCATCACTGACTCCTTTATATGTGGTATTCGTAGAATTTACTAAAGACCCAGTAAGAAAACCCTATCAGATGATGGTTATTTGGATAGTGGATCATATTCTTTTAAGGATATAGGTCCTCCAGTACAAGATACAGATGATACGCCTACTGAGAGAAGAGATTATAGGGATTCATATCCTACTTCTACAGTGATTCAGCTAATTATCTCCCCATTTATACATCCTACTAATTTAGTTTTAGGATCTCAAGAAAGAGGTGTGATGATCAAGAAAAGGATTCATCCCTTGATCAATTAAACCCCCTTGGAGTTATTTCATGACCAAGTGGAATGAATTCACCAATTATTTCATGAATTGGGGGTGGATGGTTTTGACTGTCACCCTATGTATGAAATTATAATGAAAATTGTTTTGATTATATGAGATCCTAACTTTATTTACCATGATCTTCATGACTTTTTTGGATGAGGCTCCCCTTTCCAAGAAGATGAGAGAGACATTATAGGCATTGGAGTAGGGCCATCAGCTAATATGTGAATTGCAAGACCAAATGGACATGTAGACCATTGAAACATGGAGGTATGAGAAAATAATTTCTAATTTGAATTCTGATCATTCAGAATCTTCATCCTCATTGGCTACTACTCAAAAGTGGTTTGAAGAGTTGACTATTTCGGTCAACACTATTCACCATGGAGTGGTAGGAGAATAAGTGGGGAGAGAATCACTCCTGCATTTTATTGATGCTTCTCGTCAGAGTCTTACTGACCTAGACATCATGGTTGATCAATTTTTGTCACAGTTTGACCCTTTTAATAAATCATGTTTTGTTTGAAGCTACAAATAGACTCCTTAATGAAGATATTCATCCTCCTTTTTTCAAAATAAAAATGGACCTTCTAAAATTTTTATTTTTCTATCCAACATTTATTTGTCTATGATAATATCATCATCCTGTTATTCTGATATTATGTGAATCAATCATAATACCCATCCCTTTCATAAAATCAAGAAAGTATGAATGTCTATATTTGAAGATATTTTTTAAGAAATGCTCATGAATTTTCACTAACATGGCATCCCTTTATGATAAATATATTTTAGTTATCTTGTATAATGTATGTCCCAAATGGAGAATACTTTGTTATTTGTTGAATGATGATATTTTTATGAGAATATCTTGATTTTTAAGTACATATGGTGGTCCTTTCAATATTTTTTAGACTGAATTGTTATTGTCTTTCAGTTTAGGATCTTTTAGCTCGGACCTAGTATTACTTTAGTTTTGGGTCTTTTATCTCAGACTTAATGCTACGTTTAGTTTAAAACTATTTAGCTAAAACCTACTATTTCTTTTAGTTTAAGGTATTTTTTCTCATAACTAATAGAATATGGGGCTGGAAGACCTAGGATGACTCAAAACACTATAGGTTTTTGAGTTATGTTGTCGTATTGTCATTGCTCAAAAGGATTGGAGCTGTTTTATTGCAAGGAGGATAGACCTTTAGTTGGTGGGTTAAATCCTTTATGCATCGATAGAATGGTCAATAAAATATTATATTGACTCATTTACAAGATATTATGGAAGATTTATGGGGTTAATATGGTTGATAGTGAAATACTAGTGAATCTAGGCCTTCCTGGATAGTTGGGACGTGGCTGATGTAAGTCACAATCAAAAAGTTTGAGTCAAGTAGTATGAAATGGGGTAGAAATGTCGGGTATGTCCCTTAACACTATGGGGTGTTAGGTTCTTCCATAGAGTTGTTGAGTCTCACAAGGATTATGTGACCTTTTATACTAGGCCAAGATGTCTCTATTCGGTGGGTCTAATCCCCTCCACCTTAATAGCATGGTTGAACTCAGAGGTACCTTTTCCATTCTAGGGGATCTGAAATATTTGTGAAGACTCTAACATCTAGATTAATAAGTTTTTATGGAAGGAAGGCTTTCTAGAAATGTGTTATAGCACCCTAGAGAAACTTGGATCCAATCAAACACCTCGAGCCCTACGCCTTGTGGTTTCGAATTACAAGGTTTGGGTCATCAAAGGTTTCAAGAATAAAGGTTCTCATTCTTCCCTAGAGAAAGGGTACAAAACAGTGTGATTCAATGTCGAGGATATTATATCCACTTGAATAGTCTGAGAAAGTGATTGTAAATCATAGTACAAAGTGATCGGGTTGGGTGGAAGGTATGGGATAGTCACACCGAGGATATATTAAAACAAAATGGGGTGCTAAGTTCTGTTGTGATTATGCAAGGCTCATAAGAATCAAAAATCCCTTTATACTGGGCCAAGACGTCTTTGGTTGGTGGGTATGAGCCCTTCTGCATCAATAACATGTCTAAGAGGAGAGATCTATTATCTTTTTCTAGGTAAATGAATTATTTTCGATGATCTGAGACTCTTTAGATCATAAAGTGGGATTTATGGAAAAATTAAGATCCAATAAGGTTTCGAGCACAATAAATGTTTTTCCACCACCTGTCAAACATATTCTCCTGGTGAGGAAATGTGAAAAATCATTGCTCTAATTTTTTCTTAGACCAGGGGGTCCAGTGTGCATAGATTGTCTTTTAAAAGGGATATAGATTAAACCCTATGAGCTTTACGACTTATTTATTTAAACCCTTGTTTTTACCTAAAATATGAAGATGAAGAGTTTATTGAGCAAATACTTCACTTTTTATCGGGAACCCCTTTGTGGGATTTCAACCTGAAAGTCTGGTTTCTCTTTCAATAGCAGTTTAAATTATTTCAATTTGGACCATTATTCGCTAGATTTTAAGATCGTACAACTTTTAACAAAGCATGAACAGTTTAAGGTCATGAAACTTTTGGACCTAACAAAGAAGATGTTACACAATATCCTAATTAGGATTCCCCTGGCCAAAATTACTCCAACATCCTTATGAGCGAGAGGTGGGGTGTTGTAAATCCCAGATCATGGTTTGAAGGTCATGTGTGATAGTATGGGACAATCATTCTAGGGATAAACTAAAACATAATGGGGTTCTAGGTTCCATTTTGGTGAAATCGGTCTGATGAGAATAAAAAATCCCTTTATGATAGAGCATGATGTCTCTAGTTGGTGGGTCTAAGCCCTTCTGCATTAATAGCATGATCAAATAGAGAGATCTCTTTTCTTTTCCAAGCATAGTTAATGTTTGGAGATGACTCAATATGCTTGATACATGAAGTGTGGAATATATATTTAGGTTCTTAAAAAGATGATGGAAGCACCCCATTCTTTAGTTGGATTTGGTAAGGATCATGTGGTCCATTAATAAGGGAGGATGATGAGTGATGGTTTTCCCAGTTTAACTTCATGCAGTGGGGATGTACTTGCCTCCATGCAGTATAACACCATGTAGTTAAGACATACTTCCATGTAGATTCACATTATGTGGTGACAACATGATTCCATTCAGTTTATTGTCATCTAATAAGGAGGTACATCCAAGCAGTTTAACTTCAAGTGGTAAGGATGTACTTCTATTTAGTATAATGTCATGCTATAAGGACATGGGAACCAATGTGAAAATGTGGATATGTTGTGTATGGGACCAAATATAGAGACTCAAGCGTCACTATGTTTCTCATGAGGAAGATAATCAAGACACATGCATTTCTAAATGAATTATCATGCATAGGTTTTCCCATATGAAAGGAGGGAGGATTTTTATATATCTTTTTTGTGAGTAGGATCAGTGATGGAAATTTGAGCGTCACTACATATCCTATGATAGTAGGATACAAGTCAAACAAAGTTCTTGAATGGGAAATTCTCTATGCAGGTCTAACCCATATGTAGAGGTGGGAATTATTTTTGTTTACCACAGTAGTTGGTCTCGTGATTGGAGATCCAGGAATCCCTATGTATCCTTTGATTATAGGAATCAAGCTACACATTTTTCTTAATATTCCATGGTTTTTAACAACATATGGTGTGGATGAAGATGAACTACTACAAAATAATTAGATTTTTCCAACAGGGGTATATCTGTTAGTAAAAGTGCATTTTCTTTTGATAAAACGTTTTACTAGCAAAAATTGTCATGTCACTAAACTGTTGGTAAAAGCTCTGTCACTAAATGTTATTGCGATAGATAAAATTGTTCAGTTACTATTATAATAATACTAACAGATAATGTATATGTTGGTCAAAGTGTTTAGCAATAGATTCATAATACAAATATATCTGTTGGTAATAATATTACCAACATATATTATCTATTTATAAATTACATGTAAATATAAATGATAAATTTTTATTACCATTAAAATTTTATATTATATTTTTTAATTTATAAAAAATAATACACCTGTTTTAATTATCAAACCGAAGAAAATTCTCACACATGTTCAAAATTAGAAAAAGTTTTATTATATTAATAATATAATTTAATACAAAATGAATCAATACATAGTTGAGTTGATTTATAAGACCATAAAAACACAAAAATTGACGATCTTTCTATTCAGTTGCTGCCACCGCATCCCCACCACCCATGTCATCTTTTGACTGAAATCCTCTGAGATGAGTCGTCTCGTGACTGAAATCCTCGAACACTCATCGTGGTATAATAATAGTTACATCTGAAAAAGATATTTCATCACCCCCAAGTTGGACACTAGAAGATACAAACCAAGTAAACTCCAGCGCCATTGAGGAAACTTAAGTCGATGTTATGCCACATCTTTCAGCTCCAAGATATACACCACACATAATCAAAAAGCATACCCACAAATCAAGTAAATATACATGCATGAATTGAAACCCAAAAAATAATAATGTATAAAAAAATGAAAGCCACATATTTAAGAAATAGATCAGGAAAAAAAGTGTACATAAAAAATGATAAATCCCCTAAAAAGTGTAGCTTTGTCCTCCTGGTTGAGTCAACATCAAATTTAGATCAAAGGAATATATAATGATCAAAGCCAAAATTTTAGAAATGAATCTAAGGATAGTATTTCATGTTATAATTACATATCATGAGTATATTCAACAAGCATTGATTCATCATGCAAGAAGTTCTCTTTACCATAGAGATCACATTAAATTAGCTTGTAATAGTGCTCTAGAATTATGTGGGATGGTATTTCAGTATACATGATTTTAACAAATTAATGTTCAACCTGATTTTCTACAAACCATGAAATGTACGTGTCAAAATAACACCAGCATGCCACTAAACTCAACACTCAGCATGTTTTACAAGCAACCAAGTATTGTTGTAATAACCAAGTTGTACATACTTAGTGCAGTGATTATTTGAATGAAAATATTAGGAACTAACACACATCCATCATAACAAAGGGGGTTCTAATAGGTAAAAAAATTAATGAGAAATTCGATTCAAATTAAAATCAAATGAAGAAAGAAATACCCTACAATTAGAGGGTGTTATCCTCTAGAAAATGATGAACCATCCATCCTTCTCTTCTTAAATTGCACTCAACCTGACTTTTCTCATCAAAGTACCTACAAAAGAAACAAAATCAACATTAGATTCAATCATTTAAGTTCAATAAGGATAAACCATGTAATAAGTGAGAAAGTACATTCATCATCCGTATTTAAATCTCAAAAAATCAAGTCCCTTAGTGGCTGATGGCCCTTAAGAAAGTCTATATCCCCCCATCACCAATGCTACTAATCTAGAAGAAATTTAGGAGGAAGATACTAATTCATAACATGGTGAAAAAAACTGGAATCAAGATCACCTCTTCATGTAATCTTTGATTGGAATATATTGGAATTTGTTGAATGTATCAACCACATATTTGTTTTTTTAACATTTATATGCAGGTTCTTGAAGAATATATAGGATACATTTCGATAAAAACTAAATATAGATAGCATTTATGGAATTCTGGAATCCATCGTTGGTGCTGGAAAAAGTGAACAAGTTCAAGGGATGGTGATTGTTGTAGAGGCTTCTGTCATTGAATATGATTTGAAGGCTCAAAATGAGCTGGAATTTGAAAAACAATCACCTTCCTTTCATTTAGAAACCATGAAAATTAATAAGGATGTCATCAATACTTCCAATATCCAAATAGGTCACATGAATAATGATGTTTCTGATCATATTTTAATGAGAATATTTAGTGTTTCTAATCTTATTATCTTTATAAATATTTATATAAGATCCTTCAAGACTTTAGCAATTTATGAAAGTTTGTGCATACATGTGTTTTATGTGTGTGAATTGAAACCACCAATTTATATTAGCACCACCAGAAGAATAACCTCATATGTTTTTAGAGTGTATTATAATTCATAACTCCAAGCAACCAATATGAATATCCATCTAAATTAATGAAATCAAGTGACAACAATAATAAATCATGAACATACAGAAAATATTGATGCTTGAAGACCTTAACTCAGAATTCCATGTTCCCTAGGAATCCATTCTTTTCAAGCATCCAATCAACAACATCCTGAAATACTGTTATAGAAAAATCATAATAAAAATAGAGAAGAATATAAAAACATTGAAGTAATGTGCATTTTTTAAGGAGGTATCCTAAAAACTCTTGAAGGGAGTGACTAAAAGAAAAGAAATATACCATGTTTTAAGTTTCCATCACATAAATTGAATCAAACCAGCATGAACACCCATCCTGAATAGTAGTAAACCCTATCCCAAAACCGTAAAAAAAACAGATGAGACCGTGTGTGCAATCTATGTAGAAGTCAGGCTGTGTGTTCATTCTAAGTGGATGAATAAGAAACCCAGATGAGACCATGTGTTAAATATACATGGAACACTATGAAACCTAGATGAGAAAGAGGTGTGGGGATAGATTGCACATATTCTATATATTCTTGATTTCATAGATTCTTGATTTCATAAACAATACATAGATTCCAGATTTCATACAAAATACATAGATTCCAGATTTCATACAATACGAAACTCATATGAATTCTACTTAAAAACCAACATAGCTTATGGTTAGATTGCACACATGGATGAGGAATCAATCAATGTCAGTGGGAACACTAATAGAAATTCCATATTTCAAACCATTAGATGAGAATGAGGAGAAGGGTGAGTAAGATATTAGTGAAAACACTAAAACAATGATATGGCATCAATATATTACCTTAAACATGCCTTCTTGGCGGCTCCACATGCTTCATAACCACCTACGGATTAAGAAAAACATCCAAGAAATTCATGATACACATTATCAATGATCAAAAGAATAATACATGTTATTTTCAACAT
Organism: Viscum album; assembly: GCA_963277665.1. Lineage (NCBI taxonomy): Eukaryota > Viridiplantae > Streptophyta > Magnoliopsida > Santalales > Viscaceae > Viscum > Viscum album. Next base: position 1,045,221,178 of record OY728141.1, on the reverse strand, counting down.
TATCGATAATTTTATTCCTTATCCACAAAAGGTAGATGAATCTACAAGCTAAAACCCAAGTAAAAACATCATCATTCATGTAATAGTATTATCATCACCAAACACAATTAAAGGAGTTTTAATAAAACCATTGTTTTTTCCATGTCAAGTCATTTATATTTCACATTTTTTTGGTAAATTTGAAATTGAATTCAAAGTGATAATCCCCTTTTGATGTTGTTGGTGCATCCATCCAAAGGCTTCGTTTGAAATAGAAATCTGAGCCTTTCTAGTCAAGAATGGAGGATAAGGTTATTCTACTGGATTTATGGCCTAGAGCGCCCAAAATAAGGGTTCTAATTACCCTTACTCTGAAGGGGATCAATTACAATTACAAGGAAGATAAATTGGACAACAAAAGTTCTTATCGACAATAGATTAACCACATCCATAAAAATATCCCAAACCTTATCCATAATGGTAGGTTGGTCTAAAAATAATTCATCATTGTCCAATGCATAGATGAGGTCTAGCATAAAGGCACTCTGTTGTTTCCTTCTAATCCCTACCAATCAGTACAGACTATGTTCTTGGTTGATTGTTTTGATCAGAAGATATACATGAAGGGGAGGGAGTGGTTGGTGAGCAAAGGCAAGGTGCAGGAGAGAGAAAATATTAGTAGATTAAATATAAATAAAAGGATATATAGATGATACTATATTCAATGGTCAATAACATCATAAATAAAATGGTTAAAATAAATCCCATGAAGTGTACAATTTGTAATGTAAGTGATAAAGTGATGAAACTAATACAGTTTACATGATAAATTATATATGTTGAACAAACCACAAAGGATCCCTATGGTACTTATCTCAATCCATGTATTGGAATTATAACAAATGACATGAATATCAATATGCACCAGTAACAATCTTTAAAATTTATAGTCCTATCAATGAAGAAAGAGGGGTGGTGATTAAACCAAATAAACATCAGGACATACCTCATGTGGGGAAGGTCGAGTGGGGAAGGTCGAGGATGGTGGGGGGTTGAGCGAGGAAGATTGAGGACAACGGAAGTTGAGAGAGGAAGGTCAAGGAGGTTGGGTTCATCTGGTGGGGTTGGTATGACGGTCGTTGAAAGAGTGCAGCGGGTGCAGAGGTTCACGATGAAGGAGGTGGTGGGAGTCGCAAAGGAGGTTGGTGAGAACCTAACATAAACATACATGAGTCAAGCATACCCCCAAAAAGAAAATTCAAAATTTCAAAATTAAAAATTCAAATTTCAAATTGAAATCCACATCATTGGGGACACCTACCACCATTCCTTGTGCTCCCAGACACCATATATACCCATCTCCACAACAGTTCATTGGAGATAGCATCCATCGAAATCCATCGCAATCATAGAAAATCAGAACGGATCACTAAAATCTATCAAAACCACAAAGTTAAATCTAGTCTATAATCCATCACGATGATCAAGCCTTTTAGGAGCCTAGGGATAGAGATGAATACACCATAGAGAAACACTTCTAGAAACACCATCAACTGCTCAAACTTCACATCCCAAAACTCTATGAAAACCATAGTGGAAATCCAACGGTGAGAAGATTAGTGGAAACCAAGAGCCATATTGGAGTAACAAGCAGAGAAAGGCCTCAAAACCCAAATGCGACCACCGGACCCAGCCTTCTAAGCCACCACCAACTAGAGAACACCAGGAAACCAACGAACATCATGGAAGGTCACTCAATAGAACCGTCCAAAACCAAGAACATCAGGACACCATCAAAGAAGAAGACACCAGACCGCGAAAACACCGAGAGACATAAATCAGCACCGTAGGACCACGAGAAGGTCAAAAAATTCTATATCCAGTTAGTGAACACAACACCAAAGAGACCCCAATTATCAGATAAACAAAACCAATAGAACCAGAAACAATCAACGCCTCCCACGTGTCATGGCTCACCGAATACCGCATCGAGGCACTGCCACCAGTGAGAACCACAGCCCGACGAAGACCGCAATACCACCACAAATCTTCAATGTGGATTCTGTAACACCAGGTTACCACTAGATCACCATCGAAGCTGAAATCAGACCATCACCGAACAATGAAGCGAGGATAAGATCACCAGCACCGAAACGTGGGAGCAATAACGGGAGGAAGGAGATCTGATGTAGAAGACACTAAAGAATGAAGGGGCCTTAGTGGAAAACCCCTAGTAGCCAGGATGCATCGTCAGTGTTTTCAGATGCGGAGGCGACATCGGTGTTAGCAGAGGCAGAGGCAGAGGTGGCTTCGGCGTTAGCGGAGGTGGAGGCGGTGTCAGCATTAGTAGAGGTGGTGTTGGTGTTAGCAGAGGCGGAGGCGGTGGAGCGGGTCACCGGAGGAGGAGAAAGGAGGGTTGGGGTATATGATGGTGAGTAAATTAGGGTTGGGATTATATTTTAAAAAATAATTAAAATTAATAAAATATCAAATTTTAATCTGTTTTTTAAATTAAAGATATACTCAATATTTATATAAATGGTACAAATTTTATAAAAATTACTAATTTTCTTTTAATAAAAAATAAAACTTCAATACATGAATATAAATTATTATAAAATAATATTAATCAATTGATTGTTATGTTTTTTATTTATTAAATTTAAATTATTAATTTTTTTAATTTATTTTGACTGTATTTTATTATGTTTATTAAGATTAAATAGTAATATTAAATTACCATGTAGAGAATATCAAACGTATTTGTAAATATATCATATATCATAATGATTTAAATTTATTTTTATAAAAATTATTTAAAGTATTATCAAATGAACAACATTAACAAATATAAACACTATTGATATTTAAAGAAAATTGAAAATTAAAATATTTTAATGTGATATTTTTAATAAGACCTCAAAAATGGATAATGACCTTGGTCGTAAAAATTGTTATATATTTAAAAAAATTGGGTTCACTTAATTTGTTACTAATAAGAAAATGTTTATTATAGAATAGTTAATTATAAATACTTTTTATTTATGGTAAAAGATTTGTTGGTAATAGTTATCATTACTAATAAATTCACTTGATAATAAAAAAATGTTGGTATTTGTATGATAAAGCGATAGATTTAACTGATGGTAAAAGAATTGTTGGTATTGAATGATCAATATCAACAGATATATCTATTGATAAAATCAAGTGTTGGTATTAAAAATTAATACAAATAAAACTTAATATCTATTGGAAATACTCATTTTTACCAATAAATATATTATTTGTCAGTAAATTTCTGTTGGTATAAGTCATTTTTTTTGTAGATTGTGGTTGGTCCCAATTATGGGTGTTTGGACATCGCTGCATATCTCATGAAAAATTGGAATCAAGCCATACATAGTTATTGATATCCCACACAATTTAGTTTCATGTGGTGAGGATGGAGGAAAACCAACATGAATTGATGGGAATATTTTAGTTGGGCCCAAAGATGGATTTTATGACATCACTACATATATCATGAAAAATAAGAATCAATCTATACATAGTTCTTGAAATCTCATATAGTTTAATATCATGTGGTGAGGACATAGGCAAACTGATGTGAATTGATGGGAATATTTTGGGTTGTCTCAAGTGTGGAAGAATGGGAATCACTGCGTATCTCATGAAAATGAGAATCAAACCACACATAGTTCTTAAGAACCATGATGTTTAAATTCATTTGGAAAAGACATTGACCATGAAGTTTACTTTCATGTAGTGAAGACTCATGGTATTCCTTTTATGGACTTTTATTCAGGGTTGTGTTGGGACTATTGTGTAATTTTTTTCCTTTCTTTTGAGGTTAATCCCATTCCATGACCCCTAATCTCATGTGAGCTATTCTCAGTGTGAGAAACAAGTAACGAAATGAGTCTCCCTACAGTGCAGACATAGTTGAGGGTACAATAAGGTAAATTTGTATCATGTGGTGGATGGACCAAGAGATAGTAATCAAGGAATTCCTACATATCTCATTGGAAATAATAATGAATCCATACATAGTTCTATAAGAACCATGGAGTTTAACTTCATGTGGCAATGATGTAGGTGACTCGACATGAATAGAGATGGTTATCACAGATCCGTGCAGTTTTACATCATGTTGTAAGGATATTTTCCTTACAGTTTAATGTCATGAGGTTAGGAACAAAGGTTTTTTGTAGTTTGACATCTTACTTCTATGATGAATTTTTATAGTTTAACATCATGTAGCTTGAATGAGTGGTGGGACTTGCACCAATGAGTATGCACTTGTGATGACAACAACACAAAGTTTCATGAGAAATCTTGCATTAGTGGGTGTTGTGACATGCTCTCAATCCATTGTGTACAATGAGTAATCCCAATTGTGGTTGAACATATGTATGATGTAAAGTCCCTCTAATTTGGGTACCAACTTTGGGGGATTTTTTCCTTGTATCATTGGGGATCTGAGGACCAAAACCAATTCCCCTTGGATGAATGAGTGGAGGTGAACCCTTTTATTGAAGGTTCATGTAATCTGATTCTAATGGACCTCAAGGTTGTACAGTGTGCACAACCTATTCTCTTCATGAAATTCCAATTCATCTAGTAGCTTTTGTGATTTCACATTATCTGAGAGTTTCCCGCATATGGATACTCAGAGCGAGGGCAGCTGGACTTCCAAGGGTAACACTACCTCAGTCCCGTACACCAGTGAGTATGGAGTTTCTTGTGTAGCAGTACGTGTAGAAGTATAGTATTCCCATAAAACATGGAAGAGTTTGTTTGTACAATAATTATTTTCCTTATTCACCATCTTTAGGAGTATATTTTATAATGTCTTAATTAAGGCCATTATTTTTCTTTTTGCTACTACATGATAGTGAGATGAGTGAATAGACTCAATATTATACTCCTGGTACAACTTCTTCAATTTCATAGAATAGAATTTGGTTCTTTTTTCCATCAATATTGTGTGAGGGACCCTAAAACAAGTGATGATATGGGGATTTATGAAGTTGATGATATTATTTTTCTTGATTTCTTTGAGGTGTATCGCCTCAGTCCATTTGGAAAATAAGTCATTAGTAGTAAGGATGTAGTTGAACTTCTTAGCTGTGGCTAGGGGATATAGCCCCAGGACATCCATCCCCAAAATGGAAAATAGCTATAAATATTTATCTATATGTAGAAATTATGAAGGTTGACGGATGAAGTTTTCATGGATTTGGATTTCATGACATTTCTTGGTGAATTACTCATAGTCTTATATCATGGTTTTCCTGTAATATCCTAACCTCTTGGTCTGGTTCAAGAGCCTGGTCCTAGATTGATGGGTGCCACAAGATCCCACATGGACTTCTTCCATGATGGAAGAAATATGTCCTTCTTCTATCCATCAAAGGAGGATCCCATCGAATCTACACTTATAGAGGGTTTTCTGGTCATTTGGATCATCCCATAGGGTAAAGTTTGATGAAAAGTGCTGAATACGTTCCATTCATGCTCTATCTATTGGGAGAGTCCCATTTTGTAGATAGCTGATTATGGGAGTCATCCATCCAGGGGTGATTATTGGTGCATTTCACTCTAGGGTGGTGTTGATCTAATTTATCTCTTCCATATCACAAACGATGATTTCGGAGACCATTCTTTGATGTGTAATATGGAAGATAGTTTTTTCTTGATCAAGGTCATCCAAGACAGTGTTCACATTGGCCAATGTGTTTGTGTGAGAATTATTTGATCGGATAAAATGATGCAATATGGGCTCAAAATGGAATTGTTTCATTAGTCCCCTAATATCCATAGACACTTCTTAGATCTATTCTATAAAAAAGCACATTCCCATACAAAGGGATAAACAACAATCCCTTGGTGTCAAAAAACTCACACGTGAGGGGATAAAAGTATCAAACAGTGATAAAACATCCTTCACAAAGGGGTGAATTGTTCAAGGGTAAATAAAGAGGTCCAAACAAGATTTTAAAGATACACTATATAAAGTTTAATCTAGACATTTACCATAAATAATAGAATAGAATTCCAATCCAGTTCACACTTCATAAATCCTTGCTTAACATAAATTAAAAATTTATTAGAATCACAATCACAACATAAAAACATTTCCAAGACATCATTTAAATAATTTTTCTTTCTCATTGAAATACGAAACAATCTAAAGAAGGCTCTATGAACCCTATTCCTCCACAAATCAATACCTAGAATTTCAAGGAAATCTCCATTTTTCATAAAACAAATCATTTTATATTTTTACACACACAAAAACCCCTTTCAAATACATTTTCCATTACCCACACATTTAAAAAATTCCATTTTTATGAAACAGGAGAAGAGCATACAGTTAATAATCTAACTTCATGGGTCGATCCCCCTTTACAAAATCAAACACAAACTGAGAATAATTTCAAAACATGCCTTTAATAATTTGAGAAAATTACAACTCATATTTAAAAATTCACAACAAGCCAAACATACTAAATTATTATGTTTCCTTTTTAAAACCTACACCCAAACCCATTCGCACCTCTAGTGCCTTTGAAAACATATTTCACACCATTCAAACAACCCATAATACCCTTTATAAGAAGTATTAAATTACAACACACTCAAAACATAACCATTTACTTTATTAAAATTCATTTCAAACACATAGGCATGAAACATAATAGAACCAACAGCACCTAAATATGTCAACTATCCACCCCAAAACTCACCAAGTCACATTCACAAAAAAAATGAATACCAATAATATAATATGAATAGAAAAATATCAATAAAGGGTACCCCACACCACTCTCCTACTGGTATGACACTCTCACACCCAAACGTCAAACATCCTGGTTCTCTCATCTCTTTCATATACCACATCGACCCACAAGCACGGTAACATCACATCTCACCTGTAGACACCAGGGCCATCAAATCATAATCATTATCATAACAAAAGTAGTAGGGTATTGTGAACATGTATGACATCAACTTTTTTCCCTCCACCTACCATGCATGGACCCCACCTAAAGCCTCCCCATAAGAACGATCATATCACACCTTTCCCAAGAACACCTAGGCCACCGCCCCACAAGCATGGTCACATCTCACCAAAAAACACATGGGCCACCACCCCAAAATCATGGTCACATGTCCCCCAAAAAAACATGGGCTACCACAAACACCATCTAATGAACTAACAAACTTCTAGCCATAACCGCCTGTGAAATACCTACCTCGCCCAAAAGAGAGAGCAGGAAAGAGTGGGTACACAAACATCTGTCCTCCTCGCTGGATGTTAGGAAAAACACCGGTCACATGAATATTTGGGTTTCAAAACAAATTGCTTGACGTGGGTAGGGTGCATACATAAATCATGAATAATATACAAGTATATACATATAACCACACACACAAGCCCAACCTATGGGTTTACAACCAAATGCTAACCAACTCACAACATTGCGACTATTATTTCTACCTTTAAATGAATAACACTACACAATAATCCACATTCCTTATTTCAAATTTCTAAAAAATTCACATTATCCAACCAGTTCATTTAATTATTTATCATCAACCACATTTAACCACACAAACCACCATTTAATTAATTATCAGTTGATTCCTTCCCATTATCCAAACCAACCAATTCCATTTAAATCATTATTAAACAATTATTAATTCCATCACTACCCAATAATTTAGCACAAAGAATCCATCACCTCACCACCTCAAAAAGAACGGCCAAAACAACCACCTCACTACCCAAAAAGAACACCAAAAAACCGCCTTTCTGCCCCAAAATCATAGCCAACAACCATCATCCACACATTTACCAACCACACATTGCCACCCCACAACCATGGTCACACATCACAACAAATCAATATCATTTTATAGATTTACAAAGGGTCTTTGATCACATTACACTTTATTTTTTAAGGGATTTATTAAACAAACTATAATCCATGGGAAACCATTTTATTATCCAAATATAAGTGGTTAGCTAAATTCTATATTAGGGTGATATCACAATAATCACAAGAAAAGAAGCAACAACATAGCATATCATTCAGTTTAAATAAAGCCCTCAATGTCCATAATTTTCAGTGGAGAATCTATCTTGTACAGTCATAATATCATAAATAATAATAAGGCTGTAAAAATATGAAAATAAAACCCCTTTACCCTTTAGTATCAATTTGTAAATTCCTTATCTTTTATTAAGCCATCACAACCATCTTTTATAGATTAACATGAGAAGAAAACCCTCCCTCATGATACAAAATAAAGATAAATGATGGATTCCATACGTCAATGAAGCTTTACAACTCATTGCACTCCACAAGGTGAAGAAGAAATGCCCTCCACCCAAAACTGCACCATGAGAAACCAATAATCAACCAACTGAACCAAACAATCCTAAAAAATATCCCAAACACACAACACAAACCAAACCAAACTAAACCATCATAGTGAATATTAGAATAATAACAAAAGTACATAGATAAGGATGAGAGGAGAAGTCACCAAATATCAAATATGGTAAGATGAGAATCACACATCGTCGAAAGGAATCCCAAACACTTGAATTAGGGTTCATGGGGAGTAGGGTTTAGTGGGGAGGAGGAGAAGTAGGGTTCATGGGGAGGAGGATACATGGAAGGGGTTCGAGGGGGAGGATAAGGAGTAGGGTTCACAGTGGAGTAGGGCTAGTGATGGAGTAGGGCTAGCAGCGGAGTAGGGAAAGCGGTAGAGGTATGACAAAGAGAAGATCGAGGGGAGTAGTCACAGGGGTACAGTACCGCGAGAGCTTGAGGGAATGATAAACAGAGGGAACTGTGCACCCCATTTTATAAAATGGGACTATGGTTTTATCAGTACTAGAAAAGCACTGATAAACAGATCCTTTATCTGTGTTTTTTTCTTAGCACTGATAAAAGGTTGTGCTTCCCTTTCCTTTTTTGTAGTAGTGTGGAATATGCCTGTAAAATTGTTCCAAATGAGAAAGGATATGATGCTACTTGTTGGTTCCTACTTGATTATACTAACATTCATCATCATAAGGATCAGTAATATGATCCATATCTAGGATATCCAACACCTTCCTCCTCCAATAAGTTTTACTTGTAGCCCCTGCATGGGAATAAGTGGTGGTTGTTTGTCGAATGGTACCCTCAGTAGACGTTTGATGGGTACCATCAGGATGGTGTTGGTGATGGAGATTCGCATGTTCCCTCCTCTATGGTACCAAAACAAAATGGGATTTGTATTTGGCCTCCGGGTCCACATTCATCATATATGGAAGGTGGCGGTTGTCACACCCTAGGGATAAGCTCCCAAAGTTGTTGGTCATGGAAACAAGGACTATAGCCTTAGCAGCAGCCTTTCCTGGGAAATGTGGACTCCCCAGTCATCATTTTTGGAGAACTTCATGAGAATATTCCATGGTCTGGATTTTACTATGTCAGTGGTACTCCCTTTCCATCGCACTCACCACCTTTAATTTGAGTTGTCAAGCAGGTGAAGTCATTTTTCAACCTACAGGGATTTCATTCATGGATGATTTACCAGATCGAATGTTGGATGATAAAGAAATTGTCTTGAATCAGGCTTCTATAAGTAGTATCTGCAATTACATAGACAACAAAGAACAATTTTATCGATTAGTGCAATATCATAAGCATAATATTCTCAATCAGATATGCATGGTTAACTCATTTTTTCTTTTACTCCAGATACAACCATTTCAATTTTTTGTGATTTTCAAAAGGAGGATTAACTTATTAGAAACTTGGTTATAGAGGATCATTTTTATTATTATTCTAGCCTTTCTAATTTGTTTTCATAGTGTTTTCAAAACAATATGGAATGTCACATTATAATCCAATTGTTCTATAATTTCATAGATTCAAGTTGGTTGTATCCTTTTTTGGCATATAAGGGAAAAAATAGCCCAATGGATAATAACCAATCGTGTTTTCATTGTAAAGATTCATGTCGGGTTAACTATTTTTGTTTCATTGGGGTTTTTGAGGCATGAAATGGGTTTCTATCATCGGGATACCATTATCACTTTTCCCAGAAACTTCCAATGGTTCCCCCATATTCAGTTGGGTACATACTTTCTTTCTAATGGTTGGTGGTCATCTGGGATTTCATGCCTAGTGACTCTTGGGGACTCTCATTGGTCTAGAGGATGGGATTTCAGGCTCATCACACTATTTTGGTGGGATTTTTTTCCTACTTCAAGACTCTCTTATAGAGTTAAGATATATACATGAATCACATCATAATCCTTATATAGAGCTGGTTACCTTGAAAAAGGAGATTCATTGGTTAATTTTCGTATCAAACAAAGAAAAGGGTCTCATTAATGATTTAAGGAAATTGTGGTCTCCTTAGTGAATCTATCATTATGTATTCAGGGTTCTTCATCCATTTTCCTAATGGTGAATGGATTATTTATATGTTGAAGTTGTATGAAAAAAATCATTAGAATGTGTTGCCACACGAGGTGGTGGTTATATTATAAGGAGGGGATTGAGCCATTATGATTCATCCTACATATCCTATTTATTTCTGGAATCAAAACTCGCATAGTTCATCCATGCTCTTGGGACTATCCCCAAGGTGCATGCCCTTATATGAGGGGTGATCATGCCAGACCACTCCTATGGGATTACATACTAGGATTTCTCTAGTTAGTGGAAATTCATGATGCCTAATGAGGTGTTCATTTCATCTCCCTAAGATCATGTGATTTGTGATTTGTGTGAGAAACAAGGGGGAATAAACAATCAATCTCATGGAGTGTAGATATGGGGCTTATTTATTAGGACTTTCCTTGGGGTGTTCGGTATAGATCTCGGTCTTTGATAAGGTGACCTACGTATCCTAAGTACGAAAGGAATCAGATTCATTGTAGTTTAGTTATCACTTAACCTGTTGATAGTCTTAGGTGTATGATCACACTCGCGGGCATTATGACCATCCCTAAGGTTTTAGGAATTCTAGGGGCTTATAACAATATCGATTCTCTATTGATTGGTAATATACTATATGATGTTGGTAGTTGGATATTATAGACTGAGGCTACCATTGTAACCCTAGGGTATATAGTGTAGATGACATGATTAGTGAAACTCCATAAGCCCACACAATTCATGATCATTGTGAGAAATAAAAGAGAATCGCTAATAAATTCCATTGATTTGGTTAAGGGTATTAAATACTAGGATTACCATAGATGATCAACATGGTACTCGAACATTGAAGAGGTGGCCTATGTATCCTGAATATGGTTGGAATCAGAGTTTACCATGTTCCCTTGATTGAGGATTACACTCTAAGGTTTCCCTTTTATTTGGGTCTTACACACTGGGGGTGGATGAGGCTAGAAAATCCCAAGATTCCCTTATAAACTGGTCTTCTTGTACAGATGGTGTTGCATGACCCAGAAGATTTTTCCAGGGGACATCACAAGATCCAAGTGGTTTCCTCCGGAGGCCGTCATATATCCTGGCTAGGGTTTCCATAGGGTGTCGCATGTCTTGGATGACATGTCCAGAGGGTGTATCATGTATTGGATGACATCCCTAGAAGGCATCATGAGCTTTGGTTAATATGCCTGAAGTGTGTCATGAGTCTTGGCCGATATTCCCAGAGGATTTCACAAGAGCCCTTCGGTATGACCAGGTTCTTTCATCAGACTTTAATGACATGTCTAGTTATTGTCAAGCGTCTTTGATTACATGTATATAGGGTGTCTCATTTCATGGATATCATCCCTGGAGGGCATCATGTGCTTGTGATAATATGAACTAAGGGTTTCGTGAGTCTTGGACGATATTCCTAGAGGATATTGTAAGATCCCTTTGATATGGTCAGGTTCTTTTGCGAGACTTGGATTACATGAGTAGGTTCCATTATATGAGTCAGGAGATGCATCTGAAGGATGTCGAGAGGTTTAGGCAACAAGTCCATGGGGAGTTCTGTGATATTTTGTTGATACATACAAGGGGGTCATGCGACTTTCCCTTGACATCTCTAAAGGGATTTGTATCACCCATGTAGCACTCTAAAGGAGCATCATGAGATCTGGGTGACATGTCCTGGTGTTGTCACATGTCTTTGGGAGGCCTATGTGAAGCACATGTCAGTCAATGAACATATTTTTATTTAAATCTTCCACCTCTAGTCTTTGTTCTGGAATTTTCCTTGCAAATGCCTTAGATTTATTTAATGTCATTTTATCTTGAGTATCGTATGATCTAGTGGGAATGCCAGATGTTATTCACATATCCCACTAGATATCCTTCACATGATCTATGAATGACCACGTGAATTTGATTATGCCTATCACATGACTATTTCGGTTGCTAGCTGGTATGTTACTTGATGGGAGGTCAGTCGGTCACATGATTGGTTGCTATGAGAATTCCATTGTTTCACTAAAGAATCTACTTATCATACTTTTCATATCATAGTGTCATCCTTATAGTATTTCATACTGGGGTGGGGTATTGATAGGACTCACTACCCCGATTGTTCCCTGATTTTCACGGTGTATCTAGCATGGATCCAGGCTGGAATCGGTGATGGGGGCTAGTGCCATGCCCCTTCGTGAGTCTCTGTCAGGGGATGTTCTGAGTGTGTCGCCTAGTTTTTATTGATCACAATTATCTTCCTTCAATTCCTCATTTATCATATTATTATTGATTGATGAATAATTTATTTATCATGCTTATATGTCAAAGGACTATTCATATTGTTCTATGGACATGTTTGAGGTCCTTTACGAGATCTTGATGCCTTGCCTAGAATAATTCTTTAGGAAAGGGTGTCTTGTCCATGAATCTTTGTGAAATCTATGTGACTTTCATTTCGGTCTCACGGGTCCACATTGTGGATGTTCTAGTGCATCACATGTCTGGTTGAATTGTCAGGAGGTCTAACGAGTCCACGTTGTGGATGACCTGGTGCATCACACGTCTTTCAGTGACTGTGAGAGCTCTCGCCTCCTACCTTTTTATCACCATTGTTTTATTTTAAAAATTTCAGGGATTATGAAATTTTAAACGAGTAATGTTAGATATATTTACTATATTTTTTTATGATTCCCCATGTGACATATATGGGTCATATGAGAGTGTGAAAGCATCTTGTGGACAAATCTTTCTATTTGTCCTAAAACCACTGAAGGGGAAGCGTGTTGCAACCTGACCACAGATAGCCCAGAGGTGGTGCTTTCTACTATTACATTTTCATGATTACAAGGAATAAAATCTCAAAGGACTAAAGAGTTTAGTAGTCTTGGTAAACTAGATACATAAATCAGAAATTTTATAAATAAATATGTTAAAGGATAACTCTAATCCATATAGTAAATCCATAAATATATTTCATAGTAAACTTCTTGGATCCCTATGGAAAGAAACAAAATAAGGGTGAGCTCAAATTCTCAGTAAGTGTAAATTATAGTGGAAGAAATAATGACTCAATGTGGATAGTCAATATGGAAAGGTAAATAACTAAAAAAACATGCCATGTGATCAATAAACATAATGGAAGTGTGTAAATAATACAGAAAGATAATAACTAGAAACGCATTCCATTCAAATAACTAGATAAGGAAAAATAAACATGGAAAGGTAATAAACTGAAAAACATTCCACTTAATAAATAAACTGAGAATGGAATTAATCCATATATTTTATCATGTGAAAATCTCAAGGGTAATAAATAATGAATCAAAATGAAGGAAATTACTAATTATTATACATCATTCCATAGGAACATGAAAACCTATACTGTTAAGAACCATCCTCTAGACATTTTAAAACTATTGATAGAAATATGGTTATTTTATGCAACTTATTTATCTCATGAGAACCTATCGATGCATCAAGGAGATATATAATTTTTGGGCTCCACCCATCATTGCATGTCCAAATCATTCTTCATATTGAGTAATTTATTTAATTAATAAACAATATACCTTATCAAATATCTGTATTGAATAAATAATATAGATTTATCAATATTTCCTTAAATAATAAAACAAATTTCAAAGTAGTCACTATAAGTAAATAGGTATACAATTTAAGAAATAATAATATCCATGATAAATGAAATGAATTATTTAGGTAAATTTCAATGTTAAATGATCATAGGAGATTTAATATTTCAAGGGGACTACCAAATAAATCAAGAAAGTGAATGTGAATATTATCCTTGGCCAAATAAATCATAAACCATCCATAATAATAATAAGGATGATATTAATAAAATATATCCCAACTGGAGTAAAATAAAGGTTTTTTTCAGTGACGAATATAAATAAAAAGATCTATTAAAAATATTATTGAGAAAATATACATTTCTTTTGAAAAAAACTTTTGAAAACCCATTTCATTGATATTCAATTTTAAAAACATTTTCTTTAAAAAATATCCTTTTAAACATGAAAAAGAAGCCTTGAAGGAATAATGGTAGGTAAATCAGTACAAGTTTTATGAGGTAAAAAGGGAATTCCTTTTGCACGGTTAAATGTTCTAAAAATTCCTTTTTTGGAAAGCGAAAAGAAGATTCCTTTGAAAGCATTGGTAAAATAAGAAAAGGGTAAAATGTATTAATAAAAATATTAAAAAAATATTTCTAAAACAATTTTAATAATTCATGGTTTTTATAAGAAAATAGTTTCTCCAAATAATAAGAAAAATAAAGTTGGGTTTTCTAAAAAACATTTTTAGTGCCAAAGAGGGGAAAATGGTACTATCACTTAATAAAGTTCATGAATAAAAATAGGTGAATAATATTAAAGGGTTTATTAGAAAATGTCCAAATAATTTCCTCTGATTTAAATTTAAGTGTAAAAAATCCTGAACAAAATAATATTTTAAAGTAAACCCTTGGAAATATTAAAATTTTGTAGTGACAATCAATCAATGATTAAATTATATGTATCAACTATAAATACACATATAGAAGAGAAAATAAATAAATAAATATTCAATTTAATTGTAAACATAATAACAGAATATTAACAACAATGAAGAATTAATATAACCCAATGAAAAGAAATTGGGTTATGAAATTTCTCTTCTACTTGCTAACTTTTAACTCAAATCCACATAGATTAAATAATTCAAATTGAAACTCAAATTATCATGAAGAAGGAATGAATCATGATATTATATTAAATAATTTCAGTATGTTCACCATATATAAGAAATTAGTTGCACAAAAATAATGTGTTTGTTTTAATAGAAAGTTAACAATCACAAAAGGATGTGAGATTACAAATATAATCATTAAAAACGTTCTGGAGGATAATAATCTTAATTTATTCCAAAGTGTCTCATACCACATTGAAACATTTGATTCATAATATACATGAAGTAATAAAATTAAATGAAACATAGAATATCATGAGAATAAATAGTTTCATGATATAACATTTCAAATGGTAGTATATACATCATATAAAAGAAACTAGGTGTATAACAACAAATAAGTATCAATGGAATTTAAATTGCGATGAAATCCCTTACCTTGAGTTTCTTTTTAGGTGAACTTCCTTTAAATTATGTTAAAGTAAAATTATGTTAATTATATAATTTCTTGATAACCTTTATCATGTTTATTATTCATTTTTTACTTATTATTGTGTTATATACAACTACTTAATCAATTATGTTTACATTGGGTGTTTTGACCAAATTCAGTTTCTGTGTCAAAAAAAAAATTGTTTTGTTAACTATGGCCAGAGGGGTCATTATATAAAATCTCCCAAATAAAAAAAATTATGTAATTATCATATATATACATAAATTATACTTTTAAATACAATCATTAAATATGGTTATGAAAAATGGATCAATGTTACGATCATGGAGAGGGTAGGTCGTATGTACGCATGAGTAACATTTTCATTGTTCAATGATCATTATGGATATAAGGTAAGTAGAGTTATATTTTTAAAGAATGATAATTAGATTATAAATACCATATTATTTAATCAAACATAATTATATATATAATTCTTGTGATGTAAAATTAATAACATCATGTCGAGGAGGCGGCAGTCCACACGTCCACGAATGACGTTATCACTTTTTTATATGTGTGAAAGGGTAATAAAGAAAATGATATATATATATAAAGAAAGTCAATTAGATAAAAAATATTATTTATATTTTTTTATGTATCATATGTTTAGTTATAATCATCTTTTATACATTCCATTTTTTGCGAGAATGAATCACATTTCTTTGAGGGGGTGACAGTCCACACTTCCTCAAACGATGTTATCATATTAACACAAAATGGAATATATTAAATTTATGTGTTATAAAAGGATTAAAGAAGTATAAAAACGTAATAAATATGATATATATCATTTATAAGCATAGTGTACATCATAATGGCCAACCATTAAAGTTGGTAAAGTAAAAAATGAACAATCATCATTTTGTGAGGTTGTAATTCGTTGTACATAGAAATAGTATGCTCATTACCCATTATATGGAAGTTTGTGTAATTATAGATCGAAAACTTATAATAAAAACATAATAGTATATTTATTATAATTTATTTATTATATAATAATAGAATAATAAGATATGAGGGGTTGGATAATGGAAATAAAATTAAAAAGATAGAGGGAAGACTTTACCTCTTAATCGGGTAACTATTTTCGGTTTGTACCAAAAGGATTACTTGGAAAAATATATGACAAAATGATGATTCAACATAGAGGTTAGGGATTTTTAGAATCTAAATGGGTATATATTGGACAAAATTAAGTAGTTTTAGAGGTGTGGGGAATGGGGACATGTGGTGTCCTTTTATAAGGAAGGAAAATGGCTCACTTGGTATTTTTGAAAAGAATTTAGGCTTACTCACATTTTTACCAAAAAAAAGTCTTAAAATAAAAAAAACCAGTAATATAAGTTTCATGGACGAATTTTTTCCCCAAAATTATTTTTTTTCTCAAGTTTCTAGGTTATTTGGGACATTAAATAAAAGGTTTAGTCTTTTATTAAGTTGAATTTTACATTAATAATTGTAATTAATTTTAATCACTTTCATTAATATTTTTAGTCAAAAACAAAGTTGGTATTATAAGAAATTATAAATTATGATTATTCCAAATATTAAATCCACATTTCCAAATTAAAATCATATAAGTGGAATAAATTAATTTAAAATCCATCTCGTGGGCAGGATGACAATACGGGTTTTTAAAGTAAAAACTTTTGAATGTTTTCTATGTTTTTATAATTAATTTAAAAATGAAAATTATTAAAATGAAAGAAATTATATTAATTGATATAAATATTAATTAATTAAACAATAAAAAAAATTAAAATTGTAATTTAACCTTATAAATAATTTACCTAGATAAAGCATTTTTGAACTGAAATTCTGTATTTTTA
This sequence comes from Viscum album, assembly GCA_963277665.1. Classification (NCBI taxonomy): domain Eukaryota; kingdom Viridiplantae; phylum Streptophyta; class Magnoliopsida; order Santalales; family Viscaceae; genus Viscum; species Viscum album. The sequence continues at coordinate 1,045,203,731 of OY728141.1, read as the reverse complement.
GTAATTCATTAAAAAATGAAATGTTTCAGAAAAATATAAAAAGTTCACCATAACCGAATTACTATGTTTCTATTTAAAATATAATTTTTATTTTGACATATTAATTCAATTAAAGTTTCAAAATTCAAATTTTAAATGGATTCCGTTAAAATGCAGTAAAATTACTTGTATAAAAATATTGGTTTTTATGTGTGAAATTGAGTTTGTTCTTATATTATGTCTATCAAACCTAATGGATGAATATAAAAAATATTAAATTGAATATATATCATATATATTTCCTTAAAACCATTCAATAATTTTTATTAATTTTGTTTATTAGGATAAAAATCATTTGGATGCATAAAAATAATAATATTTCTTTTTTATATCCTAATAGTTCTTATTTTCATTTCTCATTAATTGGTAACACATTAATATTTTTTCTATTTATATAAACCATAAATTTTTATAATTTTGTAAATATTTTTCATAATGGATAATTTATATCTTATTATATTAAATAATAATATTTTAATAATATATTATTGTTCGGTAAAACTCGGTCTTGCATATAATGCATGCCATCGAAGAAGGTCTCTCTTGCATGTAGGGAATGATAACTCAGTGTTTTAGGAATTAAAATATATATAATATATTTAAAATAGTAAATATAGTATAAAGTATCCATATATTATATTCCCATATGTGATTGGAGTTGTGTTTTATACATGTTATTCAATACAAGGTTCGTATTTTAGAATTTCAGGGTGTTACATTCTCCCCACATTAATTAAATTGATTCTTCTCAATTTAAACATTATTTTGGTGATACATTGTTTGATGTTTCCTATTTTTAAGTCCCAAAAAATGAGAAGGGTTTGTAAAACATCCTCTAGTAAAGAGATCATGGGAAGCACAAGGGTCACATGGAATAACATCTAACTAGGTCTCTAAGTAGGAGAACATCAGTGCAAAGTAGAGAAATATACATTGGGGAATTTTGTAAATATTTATAGGGAGTGATAGAGGTCATTAATCACTAACAAGTGAATGATAAATAGAAAGGTTAGGGCCTCAAATCCATAAATATGAGATAATTTATAAGACATTTGGTTCAACATAAATTAAGGTATTATAACAACATTTTATTTTGAAGTCATCTTCCTAATTTTGGGTAATTATTTTATTCAACAAGAATATAATGAAATATTCTTACTTTATAGGTTCCAATTTCATATTTATAATCCTAACATTTGGTTGTTCTTTCATCAAATTCTAATTCATCCCTTTACTTCCAAAAATTAATTACCAATAATGATTTTTTTATGCTCGATGCACTAAAAGAAACTTTTAAAGGATCATAAGGCCAATAAAGGAGTGACAAGTCTAACTATTTATCTTTAATATCTTCTAAAAACCAATATGTTTCATATATTAATCTCTAATTCTCAAAATTTATACTAGTAGTTCATCACTGATATTTATTCATTAAAAATTTTAAATAAAAACATTGAAAAATTATTGAGGACATTGCATAGGTCAGTGGTTAGTGTAAAACCCTTATCATCCTTCAATCATGGGTTCAAGACCCACAACCTTATTGGATTTGATTTGTTGGCACTTGATATAAAGGTTCTCCTTTTCTAAAACCAAATCTATATAATATCCAAAATAAATATGATGGAAATCATTGAAATATGGTTAATCACTAAATATCCTTTTAACTAAGGTTTTCAATACAACCTTAACACATAAATACTTCATTCACTTATTTCCACATAGGTCCTTCCTTAGACTATGGTTTATCCATAATATCATTTATATTATTTCTAAATCATGACACCTTATCTTCAATCTAAAACACAGTAGGTATAACCAATGTTACTCACTGTCAAAATCCATCATAGTGGTTTGTAAAGAAAAAGTTGGTTGTCCTAAGAAAATCCCCCAGGAGTGTCAAACTAGGTGAATAGTAAGGCTCATTTTCATGTACTAGGTTACCTTGATTTTGGCTCAAAAAACCTTGTTAGAGTTGTTACTCCTAGGTATATATGTTCCAAAACCACGTCCACTTGTAGTATCTAGATAGGGATGTATTTCTTGTAATAACAACATAATATATACCTTACCAAAATTCTAGGATATTCTTCTATACTTATCATAAAATTATACCTTAGGTTTATGTTCTCTAATCTATGTTTTCCAAAATCTAGTTCCCATGGTTTATACTAAACATTATCTGATACCAACTATAGAGACCCAACCCCAAATAGCCCAAATCTGGTGCCCGCTAGTATTTCATTGGCATGATTACAAGGAATCAAACCCTAAAGGATGAAAGAGTTTAGTAGTCTTAGAAATCCAGATACATAAATGATAAATGAATATACTAATTAAAATATATATTTTTCATTCTAAGTAAAAAACATCTAGGATAACTCTAATTCATCTAGTAAATCCATTCATATCATTCATAGTACGCTTCTTGGATTTCTATGGAAAGAAACATAATAAGGGTGAGATCAAATTCTCAGTAAGGTTAAAGTATAACAGAATAAATAAAGAATCAATGAGAATAGTCAATATGTAAAGTTAAATAACTGAACACACATGCCATGTAATCAATAAATTAAATGGAATTGTATAAACAATATGGAAAGTTAATAACTAGAGACACATTTCATTCAAATAACTATATATGGAAAAATAAACATGCCAATGTAAGAAACTAAAAACAAATTCCATTTTATCAATAAACAGATAATGAAATGAATCCATAGATTTTAACATATGAAAATCTCATGGATAATAAATAATGAATCAAAATTAAGGCAATGCTTAATTATTGTATGTCATGTCTCAGGTACATGAAAACATATACTCTCAAGATCCATCCTCCAGACATTTTAAAACTACAGATAGAAACCTGTTTAATTTTAAAAAATTATTTATCTCATGAGAACCTATAAATGCATTGAGAATCTATATAAAATCTGGGATCCACCCATCATTTCATGATAAATCATTCTACATATCAAGTAATAGATTTAATTAATAAACAATATACCCTATCTAATATTGGTATTGAATAAAGAATATGGATTTATAAATATTTCCAAAAATAATCAAACAATTTTCAAAGTAGATACTATGTAAATAGGTATATAGTTTAGGAAATAGTAATATCCAGGATAAATGAAATGGATAATTTAGGCAAAATTCAATGTTAAATTATCTTTGGAGATTTAATATTTCAAGGGGACTAAAAAATAAATCATGGAAGTAAATGTGAATATTATCCTTGGCCAAATAAATCATAAACCATCTAGAGGAATAATAAGAATGGTATCAACAAAATATATCCCAAGTGGGGTAAAATGAAGGGTTGTTTCATTGATTAATATAAATGAAAATATCTTTTAAAGAAATTTTTAATGAAAAAAATAATTTTCTTTTGAAAAAACGTTTGAAATACCTTTTCATTGAAAATAAATTTTAAAAATCTTTTTATTCAAAATTTACCTTTTAAATATGTAAAGGAAATTTGGATTAATGATGGAAGGTAAATATGTGTAAGCCTTACAAGGTAAAACAATCATTATTTTTTGATGGTTAAAGGTTAGAAAAATTCCTCATTAATAATCCACCAAGAATATTCCTTTGAAAACATTGGTAAAAGAAAAATTTCATTACAAAATTATTTTGAAATGATTTTTGAAATCATTTTAATAAATCATTGTTTTTAGGAGAAAATAGATTCTCCAACTAAAGAGGGAAATAAAGACTGGTTTTATAAATAAAATTATAAAACATTCTAAGTTCCAAAGAGTAGAAAAATGGTAATATCACTTAATAAAGGTCATGGATAACTAGATGAGAATAAAAATAAATTTTTTATTAGAAAATGATAAAATAATTTCTTTTGAGGTAAATTTCATTGTAAACAATAATAAAAATTTATATTGTAAAGTAAAACCTTGAAAATATTATAATGTTGTAGTGAGAATCAATCAATGAATAGATTATGTATATCAACTATAAATCCACTTATAGAAGTGTAAATATATAAATATATAGTCAATGTCATTATACACATAATAATAGAATATTAACAACAATGAGAAAGTAATAAAACCCAATGAAAAAAAATTGGGTTATGAAATCTCTTTTCAACTTGGTAACATTTAACTCAAATCCCATTAGATGAAATAATCTAAAATGAAACTCAAATTATCATGAAGAATGAATGAATCGTGATTTTATATGACAAAGTGGTAGTATCTGCACCATATATAAGAAATTTGGAGCATAAAAATAAAATGGTTCTTTCAAGAGAATTTTAACAATCACAAAAGTAAGTTAGACTACAATGATAATCCTTAAAATCATTCTTTAGGAGAATAATCTTTAAACATTAAAAAGGTGTCCCATACCACTTTGAAACATTTGATTCCTAATATTCATGAAGTAATAAAATTAAATGAAACTTATAATATCATAAGAATAAATATTTTCAGTATATAACATTTCAAATGGTAGTATATACACCATATAAAATAAACAATGTGCATAACAATAAATAATCCTCAATGGAATTTAAATTTAGATGAAATCTCTTACCTTAGGTTTATTTCTGGGTGAGTATCATTTAACTTCTTATATAATAAAAAAATGTTAAATATATACTTTCTTTATAACCTTTTTCATGATTATCATTACTTTTATTTCACTTATTACCATATCTTATACAACTACTTAATCAGTTATGTTTATGTCGGTTGTTTTTACCAAATTTGGTTTATGTGTCAGAAACAACATTGGTAGGTCAAATATGGTCAAATGGGTCATTATATAAAATATAAAGAATAATAATAAAAAAATAATTCTCATATTTATACATGAATTATACTTTTAAAAATAATCATTAAATATGGTTATGAAAAATGAATCAATGTTATGATCATGGAGATGGTAGGTCATACGTACACATGAGTAAAGTTCTCATTTTTCAATGATCGTTATTTAAAGAAGGTAAGTAGAATTATATCTTTTCATAAAGGTAATTATATCATTAATACCACATTATTTAACAATACATACTTATATATATAATTATTGAGATGTAAAAGTAATCATATCATGTTGAGGATGTGGTAGTCCACACGTCCACAAACGAAGTTATCACTTTTTTAAGTGATTGAGTGGGTAATAATGAAAATGATATATATTGACACACACACACACACACACACATATATATATACATAAAGTTAAATATGTAATTAATATCATATAATTTTTTTTATGTCTCATATTTTTAGTTATAATCATCTTTTATACATTCCATGTATCATGTGAACGAATCACATCTCTTTGAGGGGGTGTAGTCCATACTTCCTCAAACGATGTTATCGTATTGATGAAAAATGAAAATTATTAAAGGTATCTGTTATAATATTATTAAATAATTATAAATACATAATAAATATAATATATATCATATATAAATATATTTTCCATCATAATATCCAACCATGAAAGTTGGTAAAGGAAAACTGAACAATCATTATTTCATGAGGCAGTAGTTCGCTATAAACAGAAAAATTATGTTTGTTACCCATTAAATGGAAGTGTGTGAAAGTTTAGGTAAAAACCGTAGCATAAAAACATCCTAGAATTTTTAGGACACTAGTGTTATAAAATAATAGAATAAGAATATATAAGGGGATGCATAATGGAAATATAATTTAAAGTCTTTAGATAAGACGTTACCCCTTAATCGAGCAACTACTTTTAGTTTGTACAAAAAGAATTACTTGGATATATTTATGAACAAATGGATGATTAATGGTATAGTTAAGGAATATTAGGAATCTATATGGTCTTATATTGGCCTAATATAAGTTGTTTGGGTGGTGTGAGTAATGGGGAGAGGTGGTGGCCTTTTATAATGGAGGAAAATGACCCACTTGGTATTTTTTAAAACAAGTTAGATGTACCCACGTCTTTAACTAAAAAAGTATTAAAAAACCATAAAAAATTAATAATTGAAGGTTATTATCTTAATTATGTCCCAAAAATTTGTTTTGGATACGTTTCTAGTTTAATTGGGCCCTTAAAATAATGGTTTAGTCCTTTATTAAACTTAATTTTACCTTAATAATTGTTATTAATTTTAACCACTTTCACTAATATTTTTGATAAAAAAAGTTGGTATTATTATAAATTATTAATTATTCTAATTCCACATTTGTAATCAATTCTTCAAAATTAAAATCATATAAGTGTTATAAATTAATTTAAAATTCATCTTGTAGGCCGAACGAAAATGTAGGTTTTTATAGTAAAAACATCGAAAATATTGCTATGTTTTTATAATTAATTTAAATGTGAAAATGATTCCGATGAAATAAATTGTATTAATTGATAAAAATATTATCTAATTAAAATTTAAAACCAATTAATAGTATAATTTAACATTATAAATAAATTTTATGAAAAGAAAATTTGGAACTGAAATTCAGTATTTTTAACAATTCGTTAAAAAATGAAATGTTTTGGAAAAATATAAAAAATTCAACCTAACCTAATTCCTATTTTTATCGTTAAAAAATAAAGTTTATTTTGATATATTAAATTACCTAAAGTGTAAAAATTAAAATTTAAAGTGGTTTTTCCATTAAAATTTTGTAAAATTTCCTTTATAAAAATATAGATTTTTATGAGTGAAATTGTGTTTCTTCTTATCTTATGCCTATTATTACAAACCATGAATGAATTACATGGAAATTACATCAAATTTTTATAATACTTAAAAAATTACCTAAACAAGCTTCCAATGACCATATTATTTTAGTTCCTTTGGAAACTAGGAACACATTCATCTAATTTAGTGAAAGATCTTCAACATCTCCCACAAAGATCTTCCGCTTTAGTATCCCTACCTAAAACCTTTCATTATAACATGAGGAAAATAAAATATATAATGGGGTGATCTTAGATGCTCAATAAGGGTATAAAAAGGAAATATATAGTCATATCATGAGAATAAGGGTGTAATAACATGATAGTGAAAATAAAAGATCATACCCTGCATATCAAAAATCATGGAATAAATTTTTGCAGTTCATAAGACATGAATCATAATGGAATCAAAGAACATAGTCCATGAGATATTAACACATGACATTAAATTGTGGCATAAAAATAAACTTGTAAGTTTTTTAACATGTATAAACAGTAACAGGTTCACTCATTTAATTAAGGACATGATATCAAGCCCCTGAATAAACATATGGATAAGGAAACCAGGTCCACTCATAAAATTATGGACATGAAAACTAGGTCCACTCATATCATATTGAACATGAAATAAGGTTCACACATAACATATATACCTCATGAGATATCCATCCTTACCTAATTCATCAGAGGTAGATATAAGTTCCACCCATCTGATAATGAAATCATGCATATGTGTGCCATAAGAACATAAAATCATTCATCATATCAAAACCCATGGAATGAAATGGATTTAATCATAATACAACCCCTAAAAAGAAATGAATTTCATAAATATAATTCCATCATAAACATAAATTATTTTTTGAAAGAATAAGAATGATATCATTAAATCATATCCCTAGTAAAACATAAATATCATCAAATAATGTTATCTTATATGGAAAATAATCTTGATATATCACTAGAAAATATTTCTTGAGGAAATTTTCATTTATTCTTTAAAAAATTATTTTTAAAATATAAAACATTTTTAAAACCATTTTCATTAAAAATTAACATGAATAATTATAAAGATCGATTGAGAAATTTTTTAAAACCTTTCCCTTGAAAACAAATGAAGGAATCTTGAAAAATAATTTAAATACCTTTTATTTTAAAATGAGGTTAAGATATTTTTTAAAAACATTTCTTGAGAAAGATAATCTTTAAATATTTAAAAGTTTCTCATACCACTTTGACAATTTTGAATCATAATCCCTATGAAATAATAAAATTACAATAAGATTAAAATAAAATGAAAATAAATAAATTCCTGATATAACATGTCAAATGGTAGTGTATACACCTTGTAAGAGAACCTAGGTGCATAACTAAACATGTGTCTCAAAGAAGGAAAATTGAGACAAAACTACCTTACTCATTTAGTAAATTTTGAACCATAAAATACCATGAAATAGATATCATAAAATGGATATGAAAATACACATAACTTAAAGTATAAAAATCATATAATATATTCATGGGCAGTCTGTACACCACGTAGAAGAAACAAGTGGTGTATAAGGAATGTTCCCCATAGAAATATATGCGAGACTTAGATCCCTTACCTTCGGTCTGGGATCCTTAATACATTGTTAAAAATCCTATATAAGGGTTTAAATAATGTAATTAACTTATCTAGAGTAATATTCATTTTTATGATATCATATGTGAACATATTATTACATATTTTTTAATAAAATTATTACTCATCTTTCTGTTGTTAACTGCCTCATGTTCTTATGCATGTTTTGTCATGTAAGTTTCAGTTCATTTACATATAATATATTTATTTAATATAAATAATAATATTAAGTTAATAAATATCATATTAATTCATTATATACATTGATATAGTCATTATTGAATGGTTAATAAGGAAAATGAATCACATCACGTTGTGGAGACGGCAAGTCGTGAGTACGTACGAGTGATGGTATCATTCCATTAATAGTTAAAACATAAGGAATTCTATGGTATATATGTTTTTACAAAAACAATTTTGTGTTATAATCACTATATATATTTATTATTTCCCGCATTATATCCATCCAAAAAAAGTGGTGATGAAAAACAGATTAGACCACGGTGTGGAGATGGTAAGTTGCACGTATACACAGATGGTGATTTTATTATTCGTATGATGGATAGAAGATGGAATATGGTTGTTCCATAATCATAATAAAATCTGATAATATAATTTATACTATATTTATTAATTTATAATGGAAGAACTCATGAAGTGGAAGTAGAAGAAGAAATATTTTTTTAAGAATCGGTAGTGGAGATTACATCTTCTTCAATTAGCTCCCTCTAGATCTCCTCTTAAAGGCACTAGAGTTGGTTATTTGAGAAGATAATAACCTATATAATGTTACAAGGGAAGTTTATAAGGTAAATGGGCATGGTATAACCAATATTTGAGGCTCTAATTGAGGTGAAGTTGTGAGGTATGAAGTGATATATCAAAATTGAGGTGAGGGGTACTTTGAGAATCTCCAAAAATATTAATTTTTAATAAAATAAAAACTCACCCAAAAACCTCCAAAATGTAATATTACAGAATATTATAAGAAATAAGGTTGTAATATCATCAAAAAATAAATTTTTTACAAGATATTTTATCAATTTATACCATATCGTTTTAATTAACTCTTAGTTATTCTATTTTAATTTTTACTAAGGTAACAAATATTTCAACACTAAAAGTGTATTCTTTACTAATTTTTGGTCAATTAGATCATAAATGATAATTTTAGAATATTTTCGACCATATAATAAATATTTTCAATATTTTAACAGTATTTTATTATTTTTAAATAATTTAATATAAAATATTTTGACAAAATATCAATAGTGTCTATTTTGAAACTATTGATTTCATGGATTTTTAAAAATATCAAGAAAATATTTTAACCAAGATTTTTTTTATCATTAATGGATTAAGGTAATATGTAAAAATTTTTTGGATATATTATTTTTCCCAAATTATAACTATTATAATATTTTTAATAACACTAATTTGATATTTCAATTAATAAAATAATTACTGCATTAGTATTTTGTAATTATTTAATATACTTATTTGTGGGTTTAAATTAAAAATAAAATAAAACAATGATGTCAATTATTTTATATTTAAAATTAATATTTATAGTCAAATATATCTTTTGGGAGAGCCTATATTAAAATTGTTAAATTTATTAAAACATGAATGTGACAACTTTAACATCACTTTAAATAAAATATTATAAGTGCCATAATCATCCCCATGTGGATTCAAATGGTCAAAACCTCGACCATTGGATGGTAATAGTCATTATATACTTGACCAATAAGATTTTATGAATTTTTTTTGTATTTTATGGATTATTATCATTTTAATAAAAAAATATTTTTTTTAATTTTTCATCAATTAAGTAACTTTTGTATCATCAATGTATAAGCCTTTATGGTAATTATTTATATCATAAAAATGAAAAATAAATTACCATGATAAATAAAAATATATTTTTTTTAAATGAATATTTATTTTTGAATTTAGATTTTGTATAAATATATATTAAAAATAATATAGTTAATAAACATTGTGTATGACAAATTCATCTTTATTTTAAATAAAATATATTAAATGTCCTAATCTCATCCAAGTGTCTTCCAAAGGATACCATTTTGGCACAAGGATGATTCAGGTCCAAAAAACTCATAAAATTATATTAGTACAAGTGTTAGGGTAATATTATAATATTATTTTTTCCCTTATTTATACAATTTACCCTTTTTCCATATTAATAAAAAAGTATTGACGTTTCTATTCATAATGCCCAAGAATAAAATAAATATATTCACATAATTTGGATCCAGTGATTCCAAATATGGAATCCATTTTTCAAAATTAAAAACACATAATTTTCAGTAATTAATTTAAAATTAATCCTAGTGTCGGAATGAGAAAACTAGTTTTAAAAGTTAAAACATGCAAAAGATTGGAATGTTTTTACATCTAAAATAAATATAAAATTAATTTCAATGGAATAAATTATATTAAATGATAAGAATATAATCTATTTATACAATAAAACCACTAAAATATAAAATTTAACTATATAAATTATTTCTTTGAAAAAAGTTTCTTTCAATTAAAATTTAGTATTTTTCACTATTCATCAAAACATGAAACTTATATTAAAAATACCAAAAAATGAACCAAAGTAAATTTTGATAAATTGATTTTAAATAATATTTTTATTTATTAACATAGAGTATAAAAATTATTAAAAATATATTTAAAATGGGTGTGCCATTAAAATGCGGCAAAGCCGCACTTTTTGAAAAATAATTCTTTTATTCGAAAAATTGAATTTATTCTTATATCATGTATAAAAAAGATAAAAGATGAATTTTAAATATTATATTGAATATATTTCATATATATATCATTAATAAACTCCATTAAGATTTATTTTATTATTTTATTAACTCACTTATTTTAAATTAAATAGCTTTTCCAAAAAAATAAGTTCTTTTATTTAAAAGGGGTTTTATTTTCATTTATAATTAATTTTTCACCAAATAACTAATTATATATACATTTTCAAGGGATATTTTTATAATTTTTTAAATATTTTTCATACCCTCCATTATAATGTCTAGTTTATAAGGTAACCTAATAATATTTAGTTCTTCGGTTAAACTTGGTCTGGCATGAAATGAAATATATCAAAAGAACTCAAAATTGTGTGTAACACAAGCCAATAATAGTGTTGCATATACTAAAAAATAATTTTGTGTTCTGTATAGTGCAATATTATATTAGATTATTTTAAAACACAGGAAAAAAAGAAACTAAAAAATCTATCTCATAAAAATCTTGGGGTGTTACATTCTACCCACTTAAGATGAATTTCACCATCAAAATTTGTCTGGGATATAAAAGGATTGATACTTGAATGTTTATTTTATATAAACCCACATCATAAAAATGAATACTCAAATATTCTTTTTAAAAAGGATATTTATAAACATAATGTTTACTCAAAGTAACTCATCGCTTGGTTTCCACATATGAGAACATAGTTGGAAAGTGAAAACATGGATGTGGAAGAGAAATATAACTATAAAGTTCTAATATAGAGTGATAGATAACATCATTAAGATAAAGTTTACAATCAAAATACATAAATCCTTAATTATCTAAGGGAGCATTCAATTCCTCAGAAAATAAGGTATTAGGATAAAATTTTTGGTTTCAGGATCCTTTTTCTAGAGTTAAGGAATTATTTTACTACTTAGATTTAAGATCTTAAAGAAATATAGTTACATGAAAATTTGAGTTTTATTCTTTAATAAATCTCCACCAAAACTCATACTTTTCTCCAATTATGAGTATTTTAGTTGAATTTTTCATGCTTGAAGTATAAAAATATTCTTATACAGATCACAAAATCCACAGAGGAATATAACAATCTAGTATCACTCTCTTTAAGAATTTATCAAAACAAAAATACTTAGTATAATATAATTCTCCAAAATCAATAATCCTTCATATCGGTAAAACCTAAATTTCAAAAATTTTCTTTCAATAAAAAATTTCCGTCAAAATTCGTCAAAATTATTCAAGACTAAGACTAAAACCCAAAAATTCATAATGATTTAATCCCATCATTTAACATTTTTCTCTAAATAAAATTAATCACTATTAATATCTCATACCAAAAAGTAATTTCCCTGATAATCTTCAAGACATGTTGTAAATTTTCATAAACAAACAAAATGACCATAAATCAACAATAAAAAATATATGACTCTAAAATAAAATTCATCCTTTATTTTTGAAATAATATCCCACATTATCATTGATAATAACACATAATTAAAGGAGATTACTTATAAAATTTTAATATATGATGTCTTAGGTTTAATACTATGTTATTTATGATAATTAACAAAATTCTAGGATTATAACAAATAATTAGACTTATCCTTAAGAAATCCCTATACATATCCTTACAATTATCTTTAGGGATATTAATAAATATATTGCATTATTGTTTCCAAAGGTAGACTAAACATTCACTCTGATACCAACTATAACAACCCAAGTGTGATATACATGTACATTATATCAAATTTTTGGAATACTTAAAACATTACACAAACACACACCCAATGACCATATCAGTTTAGTGACTTTAGAAACTTGGAACACATTATTCTAATTTGGTGAATGGTCTTCAACATCTCCAATAAATATCTTCCCCTTTAGTGCCCCTACCTAAAACCTTTCTTTATAACCAAAGGAAAATAAAACATATAAAGGGGTGGGTTCAGATGCTTAGTAATGGTATAAAAATTAAATATGTAGGAATATCATGAGAATAATGGTATGATAATAAGATTGTGAAAATAAAATATCATACCATGCATATCAAAAATCATGGAATAAATTTGGTAGTTGATAAGACATGAATCTTAAGGGAATCAAATAACATAATCCATCATATATTAACATGATACATGAAGTTGTGACATACACATAAAACTATAAATTTTTGAACATGTATAAATAATAACAAGTTCACTTAGTAAATTACGGATAAGATATCATTCACTTGAATAAACATATAGACATAGAATCTAGATATACTCATAAAATTATAGAAATGAAAACTATGTCTACGCTTAGCATTTTGAACATAAAATCAGGTTCACGCATAACATATATACCTCATGATTTATCCATCTTTACCCAATGCATCGCAGGGAGATATAGGTCCCAACCATCTCATAAAGAAATCATACATATGTGTTCCACAAGAACATGAAATAATTCATCATATCAAAACCAATGGAATTAATTGGATTTAATAAAAATATAACCCATAAAAAATAGATTTCATAAATATCATTGCATCATAAAAATAAATAATTTTTAGAAATAATAATAATGATATCATTAAATAATATCCCTAATAAAACATAAGTGACATCAAATAATGTTATCTTAGATGGAAAATAATCTTCAGAGTTCATATGAAAATAATTCTTGAGTAAAATATCCTTTATTCTTTGAAAAAATATTTTTGCAATATAAAAATTTTTTAAAACCCTTTTCATTCAAAAAAACCAGAAAAATTGTAAATAAATATTGAGAAAATTTTGAAACATATTTTCCTTGAAAAAATATTAAGGAATATTGAAAACATTTTTAAATCCATTTTCCTTAAAATTGAGTTTCAGATATCTTTTAGAAACATTTCATCCGAAAAATAATCCTTAAACATTTTGAAGTGTCTCATACCACTTTAGAACATTTGAATCATAATACTCATGAAATAATAACATTACAAGAAGCATAAAATATCATGAAAATAAGTATATTATTGATATAACATTTCAAATGATTGTGTATATACCTTGTAGAAGAGTATAGGTTCATAATAAAACTTATGTCTCAAAGAAGGAAACTTGAGACAAAACTACCTTACTCATTTGGTAAATTTTGAACTGTAAAATCCCACAAAATGGAGATCATAAAATTTATATGTAAATACCCATAAATTAAAGTATAAAAATCATATAATACATTCTTGGGAAGTATGTCCACCATGTAGAAGAAAAAAGTGGTGTATAAGGCATGTTTTCCATAAAAACAAATGCAAGAAATAAATCTCTTACATTAGGTACGGGTTCCTCCATACATGTTTGAAACTCCTATATAAGGGTCTAAATAATTGTATTTAATTATTTAATAATCATATTAATTTTTATGATATCATATCATATCATATTATTACCTATTTTTTTATAACATTATTACTCATGTTTCGGTTGTTGACTGCTTCAAGTTCTTGTGCATGTTTTCTCATATAAGTTTTGGTTCATGCACATAGGATATAGTTATTAAATTTCCAGAATGATATTAAGGTTTTAAATATAATATTTATTAGTTTTATACATTTATATAATCATTATTTAATGGGGAATAAGTAAAATTAATCACATCGCTTCATTGAGATGGTAGGCCATACGAACGCACGATTGATGATATTATTTCATTAATACTAAAAACGTAAGGAATTTTATGGTATATATTTTGTTCCATAACAAATATAATTTTATAATAACTATATATTTCTATTATTTCCATCATTATACCCATCAAAATAAAGTGGTGACGAAAAACATATTACACTATGGTGTGGAGACAGTGAGTCGTACGCACACACACGTGGTGATTTCATTTT
The DNA here is from genome assembly GCA_963277665.1 of Viscum album. Taxonomy (NCBI): domain Eukaryota; kingdom Viridiplantae; phylum Streptophyta; class Magnoliopsida; order Santalales; family Viscaceae; genus Viscum; species Viscum album. The sequence goes on along the minus strand of OY728141.1, from coordinate 1,045,188,720 downwards.
TCATAAGATGGGTAAAAGGTGGAATATGATAGTCCTATAATAATAATATAATATAATTATATAATTTATACTCTAGTTATTACTTTATAATGAAAAAAAATCATGAATAGAAAGTAGAAGAAGAAATAATTTTGAAAGAATCGGTAGAGGAGATTACATCTTTTTCGACGATCTCCCTCTAGATCTCCACTTAAAGAAACTAGAATTGGTCATTTGAGAATACCATAACCTCTATAATGTAACTTGGTAAGTTTAAAAGGAAAATAGGTAGGTTATAGACAATATTTAAGTGTCAAAGTGAAGTGACGTTGTGAGGGAAGATGCGCCTTTTAATAATTGAGGTGAGGGGCACTTCGGGAATCTCCAAAAATATTAATTTACAATAAAATAAAAACCCATACAAAAACCTCTAAAATTTCATATTTTTTAATATTATATGAGATAAGGTTACAATATCATGAAAAAAAATTAGACAATTTTGGTTGTCAATTTATACCTTATCATTTTAAGTAACCCTTAGTTATTCAATTTATTTTTAACTACGGTGACAAATGTTTCAATATTCAAAGTGGGTAATTTTTAATAATGTTTTGTCAATTAAACCATAAAAGAAAAATTTAGAATATTCCAGACCATATAATAGTTATTTTATATTTTAAAAATATTTTATTGTTTTTAAATAATTTAGTAAAACATTATTTTGACAAAATATCAATAGTGTCAATTTTGATAATATTCGTTTCTTATATATTTGAAAAAATCAAGATAAAATTTTAACCTCAAAAAAAATATTATATCCTTATGGGGTCAAGGTCAGATATAAAAATTTTAGGCTATATTAATTGTCAAAAATTATATTTATTTTAAAATTTTTAATAACATTAATTTGATATTTCCATTAATATTTACTACATTAGTTTTTTGTAATTATTGAATATACTTATTCTTTGTTAAAAATTAAAAAATACACCATAACGAAGATAATTCTTCTATATTTAATAGGAATATTTATAGTCTAATTTATCTTCTGGAAAAACCTTTATGAAAATGATATATTTATTAAAAAATGAATGTGACAGCTTTAACATTACATTAAATAAAATATTATAAGGGTCATAATATTTTCCATATTCCTACAAATGGTCAATAACTTGACTCATGGATGAATATTATCAATATATACTTGAAAATAATATTTGGAAAGTGTTTTAGTCTTTTAATGGTTATTTATATTTTTATAAAAAATTATTTTATTGATTTTTTATCAATTAAATAATTTTTGAATCATCAATGTATAATCCTTTAAGGTAATTATTTATTTAATAAAGATTAAAAAATTACCATGATAAATAAAAACATTTAATATTGAAAATACGTAATTATAGTATAATTTAGATTCTATATAACCTTATATGAAATATGATATACTTATTAAAATTTGAGTAAGATATATTTAACTTTTCATTAAATAAAATATATTAAATGTCTTAATCTCATCCAATTGGCTTCTAAAGGATACCATTTTGACCAAACGATTATTTAGGTAAAAAAACTCATCCAATTATATTAAGAACAGTGTTAATGTAATGTTATAATTTTATTTTTACCCTTAATTACCAGATTTACCTTTTTACTGTATTCATAAAAATTTACTCATATTACTATTCATAATGTCCAAAAATAATATAAATATTTTTACATAATTTAGTCCCACTAATTCCAAATAGAGAATCCTTTTTTCAAAATTCAAAACACATAATTTTTAGTAATTAAATTTAAATTAATCCCACTGTTGGAATGAGGAAACTAGTTTTAAAAGTTAAAACATGTAAAAGATTGGAATGTTTTTACATCTAAGTTCAATGTAAATTTAATTTCAATTTCCAAAATTATATTACATAATAAATATATTATCTATTTATTCTTTAAAAAATTTAAATATATAAGTTAACACTATAAATTATTTCAATGAAACAGGATGTTTTCATTTGAACTTTAGTATTTTCACTATACAATAACACATTAAACTTTTTAGAAAAATACCAATAATGAAACCAAAATAAATTTTGATACTATTATTTCCAAAATTGATTTTATTTTTTCAAATATTTTATAAAAAATTTCAAAAACAAGATTTAAAATGGGTACTCCATTAAAAGGTGGCAAAACTGTATTTTTTAAAAAATAATTTTTTATCAAAAAAATGAATTTGTTCTTATATCATGTCTAGAAAACATAAAATATTAATTTAAAATATTATATTGAATATATTAAATATATATTAAATTAATAAAATCCATCATGAGTGATTTTATTATTTTATAAACTCACTTATTTTTATTTAAATAGTTTTTTTCAGAAAAAATAATTAATTTTTTTTAAAAAGTGTTTTATTTTAAAATATAATTAATTTATCTCCAAATAAAAAATTATATATAAATGTAAAAATCATATTTTCATAATTCATTTAACACTATTCATACCCATCATTATAATGGCTAGGTAATAATGTACCAAAATAATATTTAGTTGTTCGCTTAAACATGGTCTTGTAAGAAATGAAATCTATCAAAAGAACTTGAAATTGTGTATAACACAAGACAAGAATAGTGTTGTGTATACCGAAAGCCAAGACAGTTTTGTGTGTAGTGAAAGATTATCTTGGTGTAGCATACAACATATATGTCAATGGAATTAAAAAAATCTCCCTCCTAAAAATCGTAGGGTGTTACACCTATCAAACCGAATGGATGAATATAAAAAATATTTTCTTGAATATATAACATGTATATTTCATCAAAATCATTATATAATTGTAATTAATTGTTTTTATTCAGATAAACCTCATTTTAAAGCATGAAAATAAGAATATTTCTTTTTATATCCTATCGGTTCTTATTTTCATTTCTCATTAATTGGTAACCCAAAAATTCTATTTATATTTATATAAACCATAAATTTTCATAATTTATTTAATATTATTCAAAACAAGTAATTTATATCTTATTATATTAAATAATAATATTCTAATAATATATTATTGTTTGAAAAATATTTGTCTTGCATTTAATGCATTCCATCGAAGTAGGTCGTTCTTGCGTGTAGCGCACGCTAACTCGGTGTTGCATGCATTGAAATATATAGAATTTATTTAATAGTAAATATATTATAAAGTATCCATATATTATATTCCCTTATGCTCTTGGTGTTTTTTTTCATACATGCTGTCAAATAAAATGTTCTTACTTTGTAATTTTGGGGTGTTACTAAGTTTTGAGTCACCTGGACAAATCTGAGGACTTCTATGCAGTGAGGTTAACAATCCAAAGGGATTTCACAAGATGATGAAGACATGTTTTCAAGGTCTTTCAGTGTATTTCATGTATCTAAGGGCACGTTACATGTCTTTCAACCACTGCGAGTACCTCTTGCATCATCCCCTTTATCACCTTTGTTTTATTCTACAAAGGTTTTGGGGTCTTGCGAGTTTTTTTAGATATCATCAATGAATGTTATTATTCCCAATGTTTATATGAAGACTGATCTTTTCAAAAAATGGGTTTATCTCCCTTTGTATATTATTCCTCATTCTCAGAATAATTTTTGATGGTTTTTTTGGAGCATTCCAATGAAAAACCATGTGGCGTGGGGGTGCTCATTTGGTTGTCATCACGTGGCCATTGGTTTTCGGGAGAGACTTTTAAGAGAAAGAAGGTTCTTTGAAGGGTGGTCTGCGAGATCCACTGAAGGCTATGTGTGATGCATGGAGTCTTTGTGTGAACTTGTAATGGTCAAGCGATCATGAGTCTGTTGGAGGCTCATCTGATCCAAAAGTCTGGGCTCCTTTTATTTTGTAGAGAAGGTAATACCCCTTTTCAATTATTTATTCCTTTTTTATTTTTGTTGGTGCTTATTTGGCAGGTGTCAAAAACTATATAGAAGATCAATTTTTGGTTCTTTCTCAATTTCCACTAATTCAGTTTCAAAAATCATTTCTTCATTTTATAAAACTTATCATCTTACAAATCATTATCAATAATAGACCAGAAATTCTACTAATATTCATCATTCCAAATCCAAGGGCTTTAAATCAGATTAAAACCATGAATATTTAAATGATATTTGATCTCTCTTCATTTTAACTTCTTTATATTTAAACATTTCATGCATGGATAGAAAAATATTTCATTATTTATAACATTTTTCTTTGAAAATTTCCAAAAAAAAAATCATCGACACCTTCCTCATATTCATTTCTTATTTTAAGTATAGTAATCCAACTTCGACTCATTACTATCTATAAAAATATATAATATTTAAAATAAGTTATTACAATATCAAATTTTATTAAAAATTTAGATTTATAAATAACAATACAAAAATCCATAACATATTTCACATATAAATGAAATACAATATATTTGATAAAACAAAAATATATCATTGACCATACTAAATTATCATTCATTAATAAACAAATCACAAACTATAATCTAAAAAAATCATTCATAATTTAAAAAATATATAATATTTTTGAATAATTAGAACGTAAAATATAAATACCAAATATAAAGCAACTTTAATGAAAATTTGAAAGTGAAAATGAAAATTAAAGTACCTTGTATGTAATGAAACTCAAAACAGTAAATAAAATTATAAATTAATATTGGAACTAAGATGATTGAGAATGTGAAAAAATGGAAAGGAGGTGAAATTATTAGTTAATAATGGGTAATGGATGATAGTGGTGGTAAATGAAAATTGAAAGATAAAGTGATATCAATGGAAAATAGGAACCACATTTAAAATTCAAACACCTTGGATTCTTGAAAATTTTAAATAATAAACACAAACTATAAATTTATATTGGAACTGGGATAATTGAGAAGTTGATAATAATTGAAAGAAGTTACAAGAGTCGTTCAATAAAGGATGATGATGGTAGATTTCAACTAATAGATAAAGAGACATAAAATAAAAATTTAAACTAGAAATAAGAATGGCTAGAATGCATAGAAAAGGGAAGAAATAAACACTAACTATAAATTGAAATCAGAATTGAGATGAGCGACACTAATCAGAATACCAGTAAGTAGTGGTCGATGGTGAGTGATGGTGGATGGTGGTAGTAGATACCAAATCAATGATATTAAAAGGCATGTATTGAATAATGAAGATATTTGAGTCCAAAAATTAAATTATTAATATATTCAAGACCATGGATCATATTTTTTTATGGTTAGGGTTCATTGCATGAGAGAAAAAAAATTCACATAAAATAATGAAACAAAAATGAATCCTCCTGATCCTGATTTAAATTATAAAGCTTTTCCAAATTTTTTATTCAATAACCAATGAATAAAATTTTATTTTTCACATCATTTATTCAATAAAAAATATAGTAAAAAAATATTTTTCATGTCTGTTATTGAATAAGAAATGTGTCAAAATTTTGTTTTATTATTTTTCATGTAGGTTATTCAATAACCGACATGGAAAACTATTTTTTCATGTTGGTTATTAAATAACTGATTTAGAAAATAAAACACCAAATTATTTTCACAACATTTATTCAGTAACCTATTTCAAAGAATAGTTTTCCATGTTGGTTAATTAATAAACAATTTGAAAAAATTCTTCTTTTATTTTTCACATTAGTTATAGATAACAGAATTGAAAAAATAATCAGAAAAAATCAAAATTTTACAACTTTTGGGACTTTACAAGTGAAACTTTAGGTTGTAAATTGGTTGAGACAATGGGTGGTCAAGCCCATTTCACTCTTTTTGGGAAAGTATAAACTAAACATGGTATCACTTATAGATTTAAAATAAATTTTTTGATTCTTCCATATGAGAGTATTGTTATGGGTTACCACTATGAAAGCTATTGATCGAAACAATGTATTGATATAAACAATTGTATATATCATACATTCTCCATAATTATTTTACTTGGTGATTATACTATGATTTAAATCCACATAGGTGGTCACTCTATTATTTATTTCTGTTAAGGTTTGTAGAAGTTATTATATATTTGGGATTAGGCATATTATATGGTCTTCCTACGTATCACTATGAAGGGAATAAAAACCCATGTAGATTGATACTATTTAATAGAACATGTAATACCATTTAAAGTCTTATTAAAATAACTAACATGGCTATCTTTAGATTCATTTACCCATGACTGAGTTAATTTTCTTTCTAGTTCATGTTTTGTGGACCTATTGAATTTCTATTTAAATTTGTGCTTACAAGACCTCTGTGGTATTGTGATTGAACCATAGATGGGAATTATACATATACTGGTTAATAGTAATCAAATCTCACATATTTATTGTTATTTATTTTATGGTATTTTATCAAGATTGGTCAATATAGTTTAACGTCATGTGGTAAAGACATTATGTTGTGTTGTTTAAAGTCTTTCTACTCAAACTGTGAGGTGAATGATTCTTAGAAATTGTTAGATTGGTAATTTTTAATGAATGAACCTTTATAGTTTGTCTTTTTATTAGTACTATATAGGAGGAGTAATAACTATTTTATATCCCACTGATGAAGGGTAGCTCATGAGGAATATAGCCCTTTGATGATATGATGACTCATTAGGAATATGGCCTATTGAGGAAGGTTTTAAAGGGTATATGGTCCCATGATAATGAGTTTGGGATCTTTCTTGGGTGCAACTTATTTTCATATATATCACTAATGGATCATGTGGGTGATGTCATTAATGAGGGAATGATTATACTCACATTAAATATATCTTGTTGAGTAAGACTACTCACATTAAATAAAACACATTTAGGTAATTCTACTCAGTGGAAAGATGTCCCATTGAGGAAGGTTTCATAGGGGTTATAACACTGTGAAGATGATTTTTTGGATTATTCATGAGTGAACCTTAAGAAGATTAGTTAAGGATTAAACATAGTAGGAGGCCCATTATTTTTCTTTGGTGTAGGAGGGATACCTATAGGGATTAAACATATGCTTTCCAAAGATGCCTGACCTAGTCAGAGACTTGGGTAAATGTTTATTTTGGGGCTTAAAACTAGTAGGAGGCCATTGTTATGTCTTTGGATAGTTGATTGGATCAAAAATTTCCAATGGATTTTCATTCTAATTGGATACTAGAAATGGGTCAACCAAGATGATCTGTATTTTCCAGGTGAGGCTTCACTGGTATCCTCATGACAAGGACCCTTGTTATCAATTGAATTCATTATCTCTATTTCTATAAGGACCCTATTTATTAGGGGGGAAATCTAAGTAGAGGCTTATTATCAAAGGAATAAATTATGGGAGAGTTTTACTCTAGTGTTCATGGCTTGTTCATTCATCTCAGGAGCACATGGTAGAGGCCTTACCGCAATGGGATTTTTAGTTATTTCACCTTGTAAAATGAAACATAGAGAGTTCATGTGAGTTAATTTGACCTAGGTAAATGATCTGATATGGAAAAAGTATGGGAAATATGTCATGAACCGACTCAGGTTTGGGCTCAGTCCACAACTACACCAAGCATGTGCCAAATTCTAGGCTTGCGACAAGCTCTGAAGGTACAACTAACTCAGGGAGGCCTTTTCCTAAGTACATGTACACATGCATATCCATATCAATGTAAATGTATATAATGAAATATGAAAGGATGAAACACTTATATAAAGTAAACCAAGCATGCATGGTCTTCTAGACAAAACAAAATTATGGTAGTGTAAACTGAAATGTAACAGTGAAAAATACATACCCAACCAGAAATATGTCCCAACCTGACAAAACTGGAAAAATTAAATAGATAAAAGAGATCTGAGTTACTAAATCCCAAGCTATGCCCACTTTACATCGTCCAAGTCACAGTCGACATTTTCCTTGTCTACATAATACATGATATGTGCGGGAAAATCTCATTTAGGGGTGAGTATAAACATACCAATTAGGATACCTTGAATGCTGAAGGGGGAGCCATAAGAGAAAAAATAGGAAGATAAAGACAGTATATGGAACAAGTTATAGTGAAAGAGTACAGAGCAACCCAACCAAGATTTTGGGGAAGATCATCCAACTACAAGGGGATAAATACGATGAGTAGATGAACTACCCATCGAGTCTTCAACACCTATAGATGGAGAGTAGACACATCCAACCATGATAATCTAAACACTAAACGAAAGTGGAATACCCTACGTGTTTTCATCTCTCCTGAAAGGAGAGTAACCAAATTCAAGGTTTGAATACAAATGAAGAATATATATATATATATATATATATTCCTAGTCAAAGAAACCCTAAAGAGAGAGTAAGGGGATCTCTATCTCATATCTAAACCTAATAAGAAGTGTATACAATGGATCCAAATGCCCATCAATTATTCACATGCATCCCACATGTCTTCCTAATAGTAATTGTGCTAGTATAACCACTCCTCGTGATTGTTCAGCATAGTAAAGGGGGTACGAACTAGAAATTAGAGGACCTGTTCCCATCCCGATTGGGGGTTCCAATCTAGTGGTTGAGGACCCATGCCCAGCCTCGTTAGAGGGTACCACTCTAGTTTATTAAGGACTCAAGCCTTTATATTATAGTAGGGTTACACTTAGAAGTTCAAAGACCCATGCCCGACCTGTTTGGATGGTTCCACTCTAATTCATCGAGGACATATTCCCTAATACTATAGTAGGGAGCTAGTTAGAATTCAGAAACCTGCACCCTGGTACATCAAGTTGTTCCACTCTAAAATTGTCGAGGACCCACTACCCAGATCAACTAAATGGTTCCACTCAGAATCCATCAAGGACCCACTGCCCAACTCTACTAGAGGGTACCACTCAGAAGAAGCCTTTAGTTGTCCTGCTTGATCACTTCCATCATTGAGTATAGTTTCATTAATCATTGTTCCTGAAACATTACACATTGCATCCTAAAATCCACAAGTGAGGGAATAATCTTGTTCTATGTGGAAAAACACTCACAATAAGCTACTCGTGGGTTAAAAAATTAGTTCAAACGAAATAGATACAGATGATTAATGTTCCCTAAAAAGGATCCAAGGGATACATGGCATGTTAGGGGACCCACATGGTGTATGGTCCCACTCCACAGACTAGTCATGTCCCTAGATAGTACATGGCTCTCTATCCTTATATTAGTACATTCCATGTAGGTGGACTACATGGTGTTTCCACACTAACCCGGACCAAGCCTCATCTCATTGTTCGTGTTCGTGTTCGTGTACTTTCATCTCGTGTCTGTGTACTTGGATACACGGTGTTTAGCTTCACATAGGGTCATGCCCATGTCATCAAGCCATATCTGTGTACTCCTACCTGGAGTCCCCACCTTTTTGATACATCACACTATTGTCTAACCTGGGAAGGGATAAACAACATGTGTGGGAGGACTACAAATCGTGTCATCCATAACTTTTCTGAAACCCTAGTCACTGGTGCTGAGGGGGATACACATCATGTCTTAATCATTGAATACGTTGTGCACTTGGGGTTTTTCTAGAAATCCTAGATCCATTCCTCACAGTGGAATCTATCCAAACTTCTTCAAATTTGGCGTTATTTATGGATGAAAATTGTGGATCTCACAATAAATCATGGTTCCCAACTGCCATTCACTAAAAAATGGAATTTGGTTCTCATCAGTGTTTTTTTGTACATTTTGTACCCATATGAGAATTCCATCATTAAATATCTAGCCTCAAATCATCAAATAGATCATATTTAAATTGTGATCATCCCGTATCTATTTCTTTTTGTTTGATCCTCTATGAATCCATGGGTCTGATTGGGATTGGTACCACCCCGCAATTTTCAAACTCGGACAAAAGTGTCCAATTGATGAAGAATGTGAATCAACGAGGAAGAAAAGCACCAAAAACCAAAGTTTAAACATCATTGAACAAATGTTATTGGCCAATGATCAATAAATATGATTCTTTGGTTAGAAACCATTGAATAATTAAATAAGAACCAGTAATCGGGCACCTATAGAGGCCACAGTTTACATAGATCCATGAAAAAGGTTGGGTCTACTCAATCATTTAATAAAAATGGAAAAATATCCAAATTGATGAGTCCTAACTCGATTATGGATCATTCATTGAGGAATAATTCATCCACAAACTATTCTAAGGAATCTCTTGTATTTGTTGAATCCTAATCTGATCTGATCTATCATTTCTTTATCATTCGATGAGATTAACCAATGGATGAGGGAGGAAGATCTCTAGATTTATACCAGGTTTTATGTGGATAACCCTAGAGAAATCATCATGGAGATTTATTATAGAGTAATACATTATGATGAAATGAATTAATTAATTAATTTACTTAACATGTCTCCAATGAGAAAGGAGTATGAGTGCTCCATTTTGACTATTTTTATGTCACGCCTTGGGTAAAAACTATGTTCCAGACTCAACTATGGTCTTAGATTTATTATTCGGTCAATAGTTTAAGATTTATCTAGTTTTCATTGAGGTATTTCATATATGAAAAGTAAAATATTTTTAATATTTTTATAAAATTAAATTTATAGACATATCGGTCCTCAAAAGTGCACATTATCTCAGTGCATAACTCTGTAAATATATATAGAAACATTTCAATGTCTTACAAGGAAAAACTAGGTCTCTATACCATTCTCTCCTTCAACATTTTCATCCCCAAAAAAGAAAAAACTAAGGAAAAACTTGGGATATTGAGCCCACACTTGTCTCTTCTACTCTCAAGAGCTCTCCTGCACATTATTTTTCTACCACAACAAGTAGAACAAATTGATAGTCTGTCCATGTAGAGTCTAGTCCTTCCAATCCTCAATCACCATCTGGTGCTCCGCAAAGGTGGATCCAGCAATGATGTCCAGCTTTACCTAGTCGATGACGTGTGTGTGTGTGTGTGTTTCATGAATGTATCACCTTAGTTGTGATACATGGAATATGTCATGCACCCACTCTAGATATGGGGGTAGGGAGAGGTGGTAATAAACCTCGTCAAACCTCCTCATGATCTCAAATGACCCAATAAACCTTGGGGATAGCTTTATTCCCTATCCAAACCTCCACATTCTTCATTGTGGGGAGACTCTCAGTCAAATGTGTTCTCCCTACTTTAACTCAAAGGACCTATGATGGTAATCTTCGTAAGATTTCTATCTTCTTTGGTCCATTCTCATCCACTCAAAGATTACCTAGAATTTCTCCATCATCACATGCACCATCTCTGGTCCCACAAGAGATGACCCTCCAATTTTTATCCATACAAAGGGTGACCTATAGGGTATCTCATATAGGGCCTCAAAAGGTGTCATTTTCATGGTGGAGTGGTAGGAATTATTGTAAAAAAACTCTGCTAAGGGAATATGATCCTCCCTACTCTGGCCAAAGTCTAACCTAAACACCCTCAATATATTCTCTAACACCTAGATAGTGTGCTCAATCTTCCCATCATTCTAGATTTGATAGGTCATAATCATCCTCATTTGGGTATTTAATTCCTCCTACAGGCCTCTCCATAATCATGAAACTAAATATGCATCATGATCAGAGACAATTATTGAGGTCACTCCGTGAAGGTGAATGATCTCCCATATATACATTTTCCCCAAACTTTCCACTAAACTCTGCTCCCTGATAGTAATGATGTGTGTCTATTTCATTATTTGATCAACTATCACCCAAATGGAATCATGGATCCTTTTTTTGTGAATAATCGTTGTGATAAATTTCATTGATATGTCATCCCACTTCCAGTCTAAGATCTCAAGGGGATGCAACAAACCTTCCATAACTTGGTTCTTGACCTTCACTTTTTGACATGTGAGGCACCAAGATATGAACTCATTTATGATCTATCTCATTTAGAACCACGAAAAATTACACTAAAGGTATTTCTTCATCTTTCACACATCAGGATGTATAGCTTGAGGAGATATGTAGAACTATCAAATCTCCTCCTCCTATAATATGACTGGAACCAATGTTGGCCCTTAGAAAAAGATGATGTGATTCCCTCATATATAATATCCATTTATTGAGTCGACTATGGATATTTGATCATGTAGGACCTCACAGTTTAGGTATCCTAGCTAGTACTCTCTCACACAATAAATAAGTGAATGATTCAACACAATCGACTAAAGAAATGTTGTATCCTCCTACTCCAACAGGGTCTACTATACGGAAGCTATCTTATATGAATCTTTATATACTAAACAATTTTGGGATTTATTGATAAGGGAAAACACTATAAAGTTTCCCTTCCCTAGAGTATAGACTATCTCGAAGTCATAGTCCTATAGAAACTCCAACCAACATATTTGTCTCAAGTTCAAGTCTCTATGTGTGAATACTTACCTGAGACTCTAGTGGTCTAAGTAAACCAAAAAACACTCTACCAGAATAAAGTGCCTCCACATCCATGGATAAATATTACTTTTGTCATCTATATTTCATTATTTGCACAGTTCTTCTCATGGGGTCTCAACTACCTGGACCTGTAGATGATAAATGCCTACTAATGCATCAACACATAGCCAATCCAAGCTCCTAAGGCATCATAATACACTATTATCTACACTCCTTCCTATGGTATTCTCAAAATTTTAGAACTCTTTATCCTGAGCCCAAACTCCTCAAAGGTCTTATTTCACTACTCACACAAGGTAAATGACTACTCTTTTTGTGTCAGGGCGGTAAAAGGGGTTGTGATTCTGGATAAGTCTACCAAAAACCTCATGTAGTGACCTACCAAGCCAAGAAAACTCTACACCAATAACATGTTCTTAGGTGGATCCCAAGAAATCACTACTTCGATCTTTACTGAATCCATGGATAAATTTTTTTCATAAATTACATGACCCATAAAGTGAGCCTCATGAATCTAGAACTGGAACTTCGATAGATTTCCATAAATTTTATGTTCTTGAAGCAAGTCTAGAGGAATCCTCAAGTTTTCTTCATGATCCTCCTCTGATTTAGAGTAGATGGTTATGTCTTTGATGAAGGAAACAACAAACTAGTATGAGTATGGCTGTAATAAATAGTTCATAAAATCCATAAACATGGTGGGGGAATTATTCACACCAAAGGGAATCACTAGGAACTTATAGTGTCCATAGAAACATTACAATTCCAACTTCAGAATATCATCCTCAAGAACCCCCAACTAGTGGTAGTCAAACCTGATATCAATCTTCAAGAACCATCTCAAGCCTCTAAATCGGTCAAAGAGGTCATCAATCTTTGGTAATGGGTACTTGTTCATTATTGTGTCCTGGTTTAGGAGATGATAATTCATGGAAATACTCATGATCTCATCCACAATTTTCATGGACGACATTGGAGCTACCCATGGGGACACACTGGAACTAGTGAAACCTTTCTCCCAAAGGTCCTACAACTAAAAATTAAACTCTTAGATATCATTAGGTTTTATCTGATATTATATAGAAGTTATTATAGCCTTCCTTGATTAAGAGTCGATGAAAAAATTCATCTATCTCCATAGAGGTAGTCTCATAACATCCTTAGGGAAGACTCCCATATAATCCTCCACAACTAAAGAAATCCATATTCCTAAATATCATGCTAAAACAAGGTATATACTCACCAAATAATGGGTGATGAGTTGTAGCCTCCTGCACACAGAACCCACTCGCCCTGCCATGAGATATCTCTCACCAAAAAAGGAGAATCTCGTCCCATCAGTGTATAGGATATGACTTGTCCATGGTGACAGTCAATCTGGGCTTGAACCATGGAAATCCAATACATGCCCAAGATAACTTCTTAGGGTTCCATATTTATGACCAAAATGTCACACATAAACCTTTATCCATCAACAGATAGCTCTCACTACTAGCAGATAAAAGATATAGAGGAATAATTCCCTATAGAAACCTCAAAATTAATTTGATGGGATAGTACCTAAATCAAGAACTCCATATCGTAAACCAGGAGTATATAGATAATTAAATGACTAGAACCTATGTCTTCTAACACTAAAGTAGAAGTATAATAAACATATATTGTACCTATTATCATCTCGTGCACAGCGAGATCATAAACCTCCAAATCCTATTACTATTAGTGGTTATGGCTTCCAGATCCCTGAGCCTATCATAGAACACCTGATGGTGGTGGTTGAAGGATATAATATTGAATTCCACCAATTTTAACTTCTATTTATCATGTTCTAGCTCTAAATCCCTAATGAGAACCCAACCCATGCTAGGGAGATCCCTGGTCACATCACTACCTCTATTATGGAAGTCCTTCAAGTATCTATATGTGCTAATCCGCACGTCAGGTCAGGAGGTCTCACACCACGTAACCTTTCTCATCACAAGTAAATCACCACCCCTCTATAAGATTCCCTGGCACTCTGCACTACATTTTACCAAATGTTTGAGTATGATCACAAAACAATCTCCTTCTTTGAGATCCTGGCACCTAGTATCTTCTAGCTGATATAGATGACATGGTTGTGTGGAGCCCACTACCAACTCCAGTTGTCTAGCATCCCTCAGACAGAAAACTATCTGTTATTAGTTTCTTCTCCAACACCTCGACATAGGTGGGGATGCACAATTTAACAATGATTACTTGGATCTTTTGGTGGATTCTCTACTCAAACTTCTATGTTCGGAAGTATCCATCACTGATAATGTCAAGAGATTATTGTATAATTTTTGTGAAGCCGACTATATACTCAGCCATTTTCATCCCCCCTACTACAGCTCCAGAAACTCCTAGATCCTGACAGAGTGCAAGAGGGAGGGTAGTACTACGCATTGAATAGTTGTTAGAATTCAGCCCATTTTTAGTTTCAACTCATCATCCATCTATGTAAAAATACTCCACCAGCAACCAGGTGGTCTGTGGAAAAGGATATATTCCAAGGAAACCATGTGATCTATCATGGTCCAAAAAATCTGGAATAAAAACGCCACTAACTCTAGCCAATCCTCTACTGCCATAGGATCTTTCTCAACGTAGAACCTCAACAACCTTTGATGCTGGAACTCGCAGAAAAAGATAGGACTATGCACATCCTCATCCTACTCTACTAGAATGATCTATTATTGGGCAGGGGGAAGTGATGCTACCTAGACACCTGGAGCAAGGGGTCGTGAGATGGAACTTTAAATATGGACTCACCTCTCATAGGATCTTCATCATGAACCAGATATGGTAACTTGGATGGTTGTTGTCATAGATTCATCTTGAAAGTTATCAAGGAGTACCTTGGTTAGAATAGCATATATATATCAAAAATATTGGATATTTGACTTAGGAACTATAGTCAAAGACTCAATCCTATGTCATTCATGTACCATTTTATCCCTAAACCCAATGTCTTGACATGACGAATCGACGAGTAGGTAGTAAAGGTCCTTCTGAATGGATACAATGGTTGTTGCATCATCACTAGACTCCCAATTCTAAGTTCCATAGTAAAGACAGTTTGAAATTTTTTCCCTAAACCCAACCAAAAATCCTCTGAAGGGGATATGTAGGAATATCATTCCAAGGAATGAACTTGCTCTGATACCAATTTGTAATGACCCAACCCAAGTTGGGGCACCAGCCACAACTACCCCAAGCCCGCCTTTATAGACCAGGGGTTGTGAAAAGATCTGAAGGCACAACTAACTCAAGGAGGCCATTTCTTAAGTACCTTTATGCACACTCACAACCATCTCGATAAAAAATTGTATAGGGAAAGAGGAAAAGATGAAAAACTATAGTAAATTAAACAAATAATACTTGAACCTCTAGAAATTACAAAAGTATGATAGTGTAAGCTAAACAGTATAGGGGGAACCTAACAAAAATTTAAAAGTAAAAAGTTTAAGGAGATCCCCGCTCTTCAATATCAAGCTATGACCATCGTATAGGATCCAAGCACCCAATATCCCTAATCTTGTTTGTAGTCATGGTCGGTCTAACATCATCTGCATAAGACATGATATATATATGAAATCCCATGTAGGGGTGAGTATAAACATACCCAATAGGATGCTCCGGAAGTTGAAGGGGGGTAGTAAGAGATACAATATGAACATAAATATAGTATATAACATAAGGTACAATGAAATATTATAGCTTAGCCTAACTAGGGGTGAAAGTAAGCTCGTCCAAACATAAAAAGTAAACATGGTGAGTAGATGAACTACCCATCAAGTCTTCATCACCTATAGCCAAAGAGTTGATTCATCCAACCATGAGAAGGTAAACACGGAATTCATGTGGCATACCCCATGCATCTTTCTCTCTCCTGGAAGAAGAGTAACCAAATACAAGGTTTCTATACAATGGAAGAATATATATATATATATATGTATATATATATGTATTCTCAGTCAAAAAAGATCAAACAAGAGGGTAAGGGGATCTCCATCTCACAGCTCAGCCTGAGAAGAAGATTATCCAAAATTTATAAAAGTACATCAATGATTCACATGAATCTCGTGCATTTACCTAAAAGTAATTGTGCAATTATAACCATGACTCATCGCTATTCCACATGGTAGAGGGGGTACAAACTCAAAATTAGAGCACCTACTCCCATGTTGATGGGGGGTTCCACTCTTGTGGTCAAGGACCCATGCTCATCTCGGTTGGAGGGTTCCACTCAAGGTCATCAAGGACCCATCTGATGATATTAAAGTACATTATCACTCAGAAGGTCGAGGACCCATGCCTAGCCTAGCTGGAGGGTTCTACTCTAAGTCATAGAGGACCCATGACCTTATACTGCAGGTGGGTTCCACTAGGATGTTGGGGACATCTGCCTGTGTGCATCATGGGGTTTCCACTTTAAATGTGTCAAGTACCCACTACCAAGCTCTAATAAAGGGTATCACAAGGAATTTTTCAACAACCTACTTTACAGCTATACTAGAGGGTACCACTCAGAATTTATCAAGGACCCACTACCTAGTTCTACTAGATGGTACCACTCAGAACGACTATCTGGTGATCATTCCTGCTCACTGCCATCATTGAGAATTTACTTAGTAAGAACTATTCCTATAACATTCAAAATAATATATCAAAATACACAATTGAGGGCACCATCACATTCTATGAGGAAGAACAGTCATGATATTCTACTTGTAGAAAAAAATATGAGTTCAAATAAAAGAGATACAGACGATTAAAATTTTCTGAAAAGGAACTAAGGGATACACGACATGTGAGGGGACCCACACGGTGTGTGGTACCACTCCACATCCTAGATGTGTTCTGAGATAGTACATGAATCCCTATATGTGTATTAGTACATGTTGTGTATGAGGAATACACGACATGTCCAGGATAACAGGGACCAACCTGTGTCTCTCTAGCCATGTTTGTGTACATTTATCCCATTTCAATGTACTTTGGTATATGGTGTGTGGCTTTACATGGGGTTTTGATGGTGTGATCAAGTCGTGTCTATGTTCTGCTACAAGGATTCCCCACCTGTGTGACCTATCACATGATCTATACAAATTGGGAAAGGAAACACAGTGTGTGAGGGAGGACTACATGTTGTGTCATCCTTAACGTTTTTGAAACCCTAGCTGCCATGGCTGAGGGGGATAAATGTTGTTTGTTCATCCTTCAACATAGTGTATAGTCATGATTTTTTCAGAAATCACATATCCAATCCTCACACTTGAATATATCCAGAATGATTCATATCTGGTGCATCCTATGGATGAAAATTTTGGATCTTACTGGAAATCATATTTATGATATTTTCTTCATAAGAAAACGGGCTTCGGTGCTCGTCAGGGTTCTTCAGTTCAATCTGTATGTTCCAGAGAGTTACACCATTTAATATATAGCCTCAAATAATCAAATTGGCTACCTTAAATCATAATAATCCCTGATTTTTGTTTATTTTTTCGATCCTCTATGAATCCGGGTGTCTGATCGGGCTCGATACCACTCAGGAATTGTCAAACCAGGACCGAGGGGTTAAACTAGTGAAGAACACAAATCAATGAGGTATAAAAGCACCAAAAAAAAAATTAAACATCATTGTCCAACTTTTCTTTTCCAAAAAACAAGAACTATGATTCTAGGGTTAGAAAAAATTGAATAATAAATTATAAATAGATAATTGGGTGCATGCTAAGTCCGCAATTGGGGAAGATCCAAGAAAAAGGATGGATATTATCAATCATTTAATAAAAAGGGTGCCAAAAACCAAATTTATGAGTCATACCTAAATTATGTATCATTAATTGATGAATAACATGTTCTCCAATGATTTGAATAAAGATTCTACATTTATTTTATCTTAATCTAATCTGATCCAGTATTTCATCGTCGTTCGATGAGATTTGACAATGGAGGATGGAGGAAGAGCTCTAGATTTATCATAGGGTTTATGTAGATAACCCTAGAGAAATTATCCTAGAGATATTCCTATAGATTTATCTATTTTTATGAAATCAATTAATTAACTAATTTAATAATTAATTGATTGAATTAACATACCTCCCATGAGCGGGGAGTCCGAACTCACCCCGCTAACTCATTTTATGTCATGCATATTGTAAAAATTTTATTCCAGACTCAACCATGGTCTCGTATTTCTGATCTGATCAATTGTTTATTATTTATCTCATTTTCTTTAAGGTATCACATGTGCACTATATAAAATATATTTAATATTATTATAAAACTAATTTTCAGAACACCGGTCCTCACAATCGCACGGTGTCTCAGTACCTAAATTTTGAAATATATATAGAAATGTTTCAAAGTATTACAAGGTAAAAAATGGGTTTCTAAAAAATAGGCCTAGTTACCTTTAAGTAGGTTGATTCATGATGTGACCTAGTATAGGACTAATATCTTGTGGTTCTAGACCATTATAAAGAGGGAAAGACATACTTTAGGGACCTCAATTCTCACATATCATTTGTGTTATATGTGAGAGAGTATGGATCTCTAAAATTGGGTATTTAAATGCTATTTCAAAGGGTTATTTATGATAGTCCCTCTATTGATAGTATTCATGGGAATACTCCATGAAGAATCCTACTAGATGGGCTTCATGAATGATTCTATACATAGAGCTTCAAGAAGATCCTATATGATAAAGGCATCACTATGAATATACCTACAAGGTAATTTTATTTTATTCCTTCTTAGGTTTGGACCAAATAATTACCATTTGGATTTCTTTATAACTTTTCACAAAAGTAACACTTTATGAAAATTTGGATCTTTGAGAGGGAGAGGATCTCTTTCTCGGATAGAAAAGGTTTCAAGAATTTGAAAATTTTCTCCCTTTTTTTAAATGGTTTTCTTGGTATTTATTGAACAATGTCTTCAAAAAATATTTGTTCTCATATAAATAACATGTATTCTAAAGGATATTATACTATGAAGGATTAACTTCAATATTCAAAAAAAATTAACCATGAATTATACATGAAACCATAAATGAAGACCATGAACTCACCATAAAAATTTACTACCTACAAAGAGTGTATATGATCATCAAGGAGTATTCTATCTCTATTGTAAATTAATTTTAGTAGTGAAGGTATCACATTAACAAGAAGGAATCCCAGGCAAAAACCATATATGGCTCTCATACTTTATGAATGATATTTTATTTCCAATGGAATTTCCTTTTCCAAAATTGAAAATTTATTTTTTCAATATTATTTCAATTCATCATCAACACTTCATGGGTGTAAAAATCATAATATAATGAATCATTATACTATGCCTCTATTTTTGAGTTAACCACAATGTACTTTTAGAACACTTAAAATAGATATATCCATCATTAAGGTTAAACACAAAACCAGATTGAGATATCATGTCATCTCTATTAGATTGAAAATTTTCATTTGTGTTACCCATTACATGAAGCTCATCCACTCCCCTAAATACCAAGAATATAAACATAGTTCTATTCAAATACGTAAAGATCTTGTTAATATTAATCCTTTAAGTCTCACCAAGATTAGATTGGTATCTATTGGTAATTATTGGACAATAATAAACATTAGGTTAAGTAAAAAACATGGAATACATGATAGAGAGTCTGGGGGATTCATGGGGCATTATATACATCCTTTATAACAACTTAGAAGGATCTTAACCTTTCATAAGGTTCATTCCATGTAGCATTGGTAAAGATCCCATTTGGAGTTCTCTATATTTATCCTCATTAACACTTTACCAATGTATATGTTCTGAATAAATCCAAGCCACCTATTATATCAATCTCTATAGATCTTCATACCTAGTATGTAGGCTTTATCACCCTTATTTTATCGAGATTTTTTTTTCCAACCACATATTTATAAAATTTAAATTCGGGAAATAATTTACAATAACTTTTATATCATACACCTAAAAAATAATTAAAACTATAAAACTCCCACTAATCCATATATATTTATAGTAATTATTTATATTTTTGGATGAAACCAAAATTATTTATTGTATCATAAAAAATAAATGTTTCAACTCTTAGAATATTTATTCAATCTATAAATGGACTATTGCAACTGGAAAAACATAGCATATTCATTTGGAAATTTAAAAAAATTGGAATGTATTAAATTCAAAACCTAAACTAAAGTCCTTTTAAGGAAATAGGTTTTTATATCCATTTGATATATCTGATAATGAAAATGATCAGTTGTCGAAATCAATATCTGAATGGACTTTAGCTTCACAACAAGTGAAAATATTTCTTTATAATCAATATAAATAAAATTTTTATAACCCTTTCCAACCATAATTTATTTATTCATAGACACTCTACAATCCATTTCATTCTTCTTATGGAATACACAATTTCACCCTATGGGTATTACCCATTTGGGTGCATCCAATAAGTTCGAAACATGATTAGTTTACATAGATTCCATCATGATTCCATGGCTTTGGACAATTTCATAGAATCATAACTCTCTATGTCCCTGAGTAGGTAGTGGGTTTGTCTATTATGAATATTAGATAATCATAATTTTCTATAATAAATCCATTTATCATGTGATTTTAATTAATCCTACTGAATCATAAAAAAAATTTATATACGTTGAGTCTGTTATTCTTCTAAAAGAATTTATGCAACCTATTAAACTTCCACCTCAGGAACACTTCATTTTTATTCATATTTAACTTCTCTATGTTCAAATTTTCTCCCGCTAACTACCTGATCCATGTATTATCTCTAAAATCACCATTTCAAAAAATAATCACTTTTTGTTATACAAGTTTATAGAAATAATATCACTTATTTTAATAGTATTAACAATAAATAAGTTTTTTTATTACTTAACGACAAGATTTAATAAGAAAATCATCATGTGTGTTCTTAGAAAATCTAAATCCTAGGAAAATACATAATGGTATTTTTTTCCATGCCTAACTCATATGGTTTATTTATGACTTATTTATATGGAATATAATTTAATAGGAATGCAACAGTCACTATAGAACAACCCCTAAATCAAATAGGAAGTTCACACTTACTCATAATTAATCAAAAAAATATGAAAGGCTATGATTTGTCCTCTAAGATTAAATATTCCCTTGTAATGTTTTAAGGGGAGTTATTTTTGGAAAAATTACACAATCCATCAAATTATTAGGGAATTTTTGTCTTGAGTATTCACCCCCATGATTTTATCAAATAATATTAATACTTTTTCGCAGTTGATATTGTGATTCATTATGAAAATATTTGAAATTTTCCAAGATTTTATACTTGTATCTCACTATAAATTCATAACAATATTAACTAAATTCATCGATAAAAGCAATTAAGTACCTAAAACCACTAATTTTTTGAGTACTTATTGGTCTCCATATATCACTATATATGTTATCCAAGAGTCCACTAGCTCTTTCATCTTTTATAATAATAGATTCTTTAATAATATTTTAAAATAATAAATATTCACATGTATTAAATGATTTATAATTAAATAATTCCATTAATCAATATTTATGATGTCACTGGATGTGTTTCCCATTTTTATGTCTACGGTGAAAAACTCAAAGATAGTTGGGATTAGAATCATCCCTAATCTTCTTATTTTGAATGATATAGAAAAAAATATCTATATTTATAGTATATAAACCATTTACCATATTACCACTATGATAGAACATTTCATTCTTATATATAAAACAACTCATGTTCTTGATAATGAAAGAAAATCACTTCTTTTCCAAACAAGATACATAAATCAATTTTTTTATAGAAAACATAATATTAGTTCTCTAAATCTAGAATTAATTCACTTGGAAAAGTCTAATCATAAGTTTTTAATTTCAATACAGAATCTATTGGTCCATTATAGACATATAGATATACTTTACACTATTTAAATTCTATCCTTTCTATGAGTCCATTTTTATCATCAAAAAATGTGTATTTTACACTCATTATCCAAAACCCATGAATCAGAGTCTGTGACATTAACCTCTATAACATTCACATTCAAATTTTTAGAATGATTATCTATGAAAACACTTATCATACTGAAATAACAATATATAACTGTCTTAAATGTCATACCTATAAGGGATATCAAAATTCATGTCATTTAGTAATCTATAATCTTTAACAAAGACACTTCTATGGGTGAGTGTTATGTATTATATCTTTTATCAAGTAATTTTAAGGAAATTATTCCCAATAAAAATGATAACCTTGTATATCATATTAATTTAGTGATATAAGATCACAATTTCATTAATAAATAACCCATATTTGGAATTCAATTCATCACTTTAGTTGTTTAGTTGGGTAATCATGATAATAACAACAACTATTATTCTTGGATAGTTGAGTGGGAAAAACTTTTTTCATATTAATCATATAGATAATACAAAACTTTATTTCTATAGTACCCTAACACTTTTAGTTTTCTAGATAAGTGTCACTCAAAATTCATAATGATATGTGGTTACCTAACCCTTAGGATCAACCACACTCTCCATGTATTTCAAAAGATAATCCCTGGGAACCCCACTTTAACGTGAAACTATCCGGCTGGATAATCAAGTTCTTAACATGTTCTTTATTTAGAAGGAATCTTAAGTTATTTATTTTAAATTGGATTTATTTTAAAATCATTACCAACATAATATTAACCATAGTCATATTAAATCCATAACTATTTCATCACATTTAACCTTTATTATCCCATGTTTTAATTCCATTATATATTGTTACTTCTGAGGATTTATTTCTGGAATCTATATTTTATCCACCCAATTAATGTGCTCACACCACATTAATGTGTAGCTCTTTACATAACCCATGAGTTTTTATTACTCGAAAAATATATAAACCAAACATATTCATTTACATCCAAATTAAACCCTTGAATAAGGTACCAAAACTATTTTTTCAAAGGATTAGAGATACATGGGATTGAAAAAAAATCACATGAGTAATCCAACCACAAGAAAATATATAACCCCCACCTTCCTAGAATATGGTATAATCCTTAAATCCAATGATAATTATTAACCAAACACCCTCTACCCAAGAAGACTTTACACAAGAGAAAACCCAATTAATATTAAATTTAAAGCCAAATATGCACAAACTTTATTTAACTAATTTATTTAAGCTAATCAAATAAAATATAAACTAAGGTGATGGTAATGAAAACTAAATCATATGATATCATACATAGAATGTAATACAAGTCTTGATAATCAAATATAAGTGATTTATTTAGAAAATAAATCATATATAAGATTCATATTTTATAAACATAAGTATTCTTCTAAATTAACAAATAAATAATCACATTATTTAGTTTTTAAAACGTGAGATGTCAGTATGAAATCTTAATATTTAATTTAATAATGAAAATTTTCATTTCATTATTCTTAAAGTTATACTTTTAAAACATTATATAAACCATAAGAAAATATATCAAAATCTATTTTTTTTTTAACTTTATCCTCATATTGTATTTTTTATTGATAATATGAATTATTAGTCATAAATTAGGTTTTTTATAGGTAGGAATCTATATGTCTTAATAATATTATATGATATAGATCCCCATTACATGCAATTATAGATATCACTAATATTACTGGAAATTTCATATTGAACAAATCATATTTTAGGATATATCTTATATCATAATTACATTATAATACTCTATTTTTCATGAAACCCTAGTTCCATTATAGGTTATGGTGTCGTATATTACAACCTAAGATACTAAACAATTCAAAAACATTACATTATATCATATATTATAATATATATTAGTCTTATTCTATGATTATGAAAAATATAAATTTAATGGTTGACATTCAACCAGGCCATATTATACATTATGGCATAGATGCAAACAGATTACAAGACAATATTCTTGGAAAAATAAGAATATGAACATATTGATATATCGGTGAACCTTTATCTGATACCATTGATGGAATTTATGGAGTTAATTTAAATAACTGAGGGAGGAATACATCCATGAACAAGGTTGATATCTCTTCAACAGATCAAAATAATATAAAATATGAAGAATGAAATTGGTGTGTACTATTAGAAACATAATTTACAATTTCATTTTTTGATGGATAATGGTATATAGGTATAAAAATCCAAAATTCAGTAAATCATGGCTAGTTTTTAATTTACTACATTGTTAAAATACATAAGAGATATCACCATGAGGTATTTATTAGTTTAGTGATTTTGGAAAACTAGATACATATATGACTTTCATATTACTTTGGAATGTAAAAAAGATAACATCAAAAACATTCTTTCATCCTTAAAAATCATTAAAATCTTCTTTATTCATATCCTAGGGTAATAAAAACAAAATAAACATTGATCTTAGATTCTCAGTGGGGTTATAATTCAAAGAAATCTATCATGAGTATATGAGGCATAAATAATATTTCAAATTATAAAAAATAATTTTAATATCTGCACACAAAACGTGTAAAAACTATTTTTAGAAAAATATATATATATCTTAGAATCATAAAATGAATTTATTCCCATTCCTTACCTACTAACAACATTTACATGATTGTTAATTTATTTTAATTAATATGTTATTAATAAATTTCATAAAAATAATTAATAAATGATGATTAACATAACTTATTAAGAAAAAAATACATTACTCACTTAAAAATATTTTTTTGAAAAAAAACATCTCTCTTTGTCATCAAATGATTTAATTTTTATTTCTATAAAAATTATAATCAATGTAATGATTATTACTCATTAGTCTAAATGTATAAAAATATATTTTATGTAAATTTAATACTAAAAATAAGAAAAAAATTATCTTATAAATGAAATATATATAATATAAAGATGATATGTTTTTTGAAAAATAACCAATTAGAAATTTAGTTGTTCTTATCCTTATAATATTTAATTATTATCATTCAAAATTGAGTAAATATTTCCAATGAATTAATAAATATACTTGTATTATGAGAAATTATATATATATATATTTCATAATTGGATTACTCATATTCATACTTGTTAATATAAAGACTAGGTTATACCGAACATATTAAAATAATAATATTTATATATTATATCATGGTTTTTTAAGTTAGTTGAAAATTGTATCATAATATATCATACATAGTATTCATAAAATAAAATATTTGGTTGTTCAATTCTCCCCGCCATATAGAAATTTCATCTTCATAATTTTAATTCATTTATACCCAAATGAGTAACATGAATTTTAACTTTTATATTGAGACTATAATATTTATTATTTCATAAATAAAAATTTCTTGACCACTATGTGAACCTTTATAATAATTCTACTTATAAATGTGTTTCTAGAAGTGTACCTTGATATTTAGGTGAAATTTTCTACAAAAAACCTAATAGATTTGTCTTCCATTTCTTGAGATTAAGGAATTATAATAAAATATAATTAGTTGATTTATTTCTTCAGTTATATTTCAATAAGTTTTATACCTATAATTAAACTCATATTCAAATTTATGAATTAAAAAAATGATTTTTTCATGCCTATAGAACTAAAATCATCTTTTAAGGGATCATGAGATCCATTAAAGGACGGTGTTCTTCATTGTATGAACAATTTTATTATTGGAGATTCCTCCCATTTTTATAAATTTACTAAAACTAAAAATGGTTATCGTAATTATAAAATAATAAATAAAGCAAACTATCACATGATTTAATAATATCACCAAAACATCAATAATAACATCCAAGGTTAAAAATTAATCATTAAACGCAAAAACTCATTAGAATAAGTGAGACCAAATTTTAATACATAATAATCATATATTCCAATAAATTTACTATAATTACCATTTCTTAAAAACATATACTAATCCCATGGTTTTATATAGAGGAGAAGGTCAACCTTGTATTATAACCATCAACTTGTATTATATCCTTAGAGAAAATATTTCCATGAAAAAATATTCCCATTTTATGATTCATGCATTCTAAATTTCTTATATAACTAATTTTTTCTGATACTATTATGAAAGATTCAAATTTGATTCTAATGATATTCATCATTTTTTATATTATACCAATATAAAATAATTAAACACCTTAATAAAATTATCAAGGTAATCTTTGATGCATGGGAAATTGATTCAAATAGAGCCCCATTTCCTTATAGTTGAAACATTGGATATCGATGGATTATTTCTTGCCTTTAAATTCATGAGCCATATGTCATTTATCTTCATAATTTTAAAAAACTCTCATTTCCTTTTAACATTTTCATGTATGTCTCTTTCAAAAAAATTTACATGTTAGATGTTCCACTCTTCCCTAATTCTCCTAATATGAATCAATTCTTCTTCCTTGGTGCTCAGTCATCCTTTTCTTCTCTTGACTTCCTTTAAAAATATATGAATTTGATTATTTTTTTATATATTAATGGAACTTTATAACATATCATCATATGGTGAAAATATTTATGAAACTAATCCATTTTTAAGTCTTGGATTAAGACTATCAAAGAAACAATCAATCTTACATTCTATATTGCATATATAGTCAGCATCATGCCTTTTAAATCTGATAAATTTAGCCTCATCCTCAGCTCCAGTTTACACTTCCTTCTACATTAAATTCAAAAATTCCAATTCCATATCATCTAGTTTTTATGAATGAAAATATTTCTTGAATAAGATCACATTAAATGTTTTTTGTTCCATACTTTGTATTTCTACTTCTTCCTTAGTATTTTGAATCAATGACCGCCATTTATCTATATAACCTTTTAAAAAATATATTAATAGAATAACTTTTTACCTCACATTACTTCCAAAATACATGAATATCCTTTTTAGGGACTTGATCCTTTTTTAAAATATCAATGTATTAGTAGTTCTATTAAAGGATGGACGCTTATGTTATGTAAAGTGGTCTAAAATCATTTCAATATGCTGAGAACCAACAAGTTTCTTCATATTAAAATGTTTTTTGTCATA
This sequence comes from Viscum album, assembly GCA_963277665.1. Lineage (NCBI taxonomy): Eukaryota > Viridiplantae > Streptophyta > Magnoliopsida > Santalales > Viscaceae > Viscum > Viscum album. The sequence continues at coordinate 1,045,161,219 of OY728141.1, read as the reverse complement.
ACCTGAGACAAATACCCTGATATAGTAGTAATATATACAACTATATCTCCAGACATGTTTACTTTCTTATAAGGTCAATTCCTACATTAACTATGGGTGTTGATATGATTTCCCTTTCTTCTACTAGGTGACATCTTTAATTAATGATGCATACAAAATCATCTCATAATCATCATGATATTGAGTCAGGGAATAAAAATACCTGTAAAGGTAATTTTATAAAAAATTTAAGGTATTTATAATTATTTTTATACTAGTAATGTTCTTTTAAAATCTAGTTCTCAAGGGTACTACTAGACCCCCTTTGATACCAACTGTAGCAACCTAGAATTTAATAACATAGAGTCGGTGTTTATTTTATTAAATTGTTACACGACACAAATGATCACACTATGAAGGATTTATTAGTCTAGGAGTCTTTGAAAATTGATACATACATGAATTTACAATTACATTTCAATATTAAAACATCACATGAAATCTTTATTTCATCCTAAAATATAATTCAATGATTCCATATTCAAATCATGGGGAAAGGAAATTAAAATAAAGGGTGGTCTAAAATGATTATAAAGGGTAGTAAATAGATTAATTTATCATGATTAGATATGTAATAAACAATATAGAAGAGTGGTTAATTAAAACATCTTCCATTTAATCAATAACTTGTGCTTCAAAATAGATCCATGAAAAATATAAACATAAAAATAACCTAGATAATAATAACAAAAATAATAATGAAGAAAATTAATAATGAAAGATACCTTGATGTTTTTATCATTTAATCATTATAATACATCACAAACCTTACTGTTACGGCATTTTTACATGAATTTTCAATTAATGGGTAGGTATACACAAATTACCCAACTAATTTGGACAATTAATTGTCTCATGAGACCTATCGATGAATCAATGGATTATCAATAATTGATCTCTATACATATATAACATACATTTAATACATTGCACATTAATTTAATCTAAAATATATTACATAATGAATATGTATTATCAATAAATAAATAATTTTATTCAATTAAGAATACGGGACATTAATATTTCTCCATTAAATGAAATAACTTTATTAAAAATATTTCTTCAAATAACACCATGTATTTAAATGGTATATGGTTAAGACAATATCAAAGTAGTATAAATGACATATAATATAACCATGAAGCTAATAAATGTACATGAAAGAGAAAAATAATAACCAATTAATAGTGGAGTTTGATAGAAAACATGATCACAATAAAGTGAATAATCAGAAAATATGGTATAATACATAAATTTGTAAAGGATGGTGGAAGACCATTAATTAATGAAATATAAAGGTTTTAAATAAAGGATAGCATTTTGAGAATTAGATATAAAAATGTAATTGAACCTTTGAAGTGATCTTTTCTTAAATCATTTGTAACTTTATTGTAAAAATAAAGTTATAAATCATTTCCAAAATTTATTTTAAAATTTTAGAAAAAATACCTTTTATTTTAATTTAAAAGATAAAAATTTATAGAATAATGAAAAATTATTTTCTTTGAAAACCCATTGTATCTTGTAGATGAATATAATTAGTGAAAAATGGTCATGGTGGTGGGAAAATATTTTTACACTATATATGTTAAAAAAAATTCATACACTATTTTATAAAATGTGAAAAATGACATGTTTTAGAAAAATTTGAAAAGTTTTTTTAAACCGTTGTTAATAATATCAAAGGTAGAATAAAAAAACCTTTAACAATAATTTAAAATATATAAAAATTTCTTTCAAATAATTTGAAACATATAGATATTAAAGGGAAATACTCTTGTCCAAAAGAAGAGAAATATGGTCAGATTTTCTTAAAAATAATATTTTAGTCCTTTTGAGTACCAAGGAGATGAAAAGTTGGAAGAGCACATGTAAATCCTATAAATAAACATAATATAATAAAGTAAATTAGTTTTAATAATATAAATATCATATAATTCTTCTCACCTAACTTTGAACATGAACAATCCCGTATAAGAGTGAAATTATATAATAAATCCTAACAATTATAATAAATTTTGAATCAAATCCCCTTAAAAGAGAAAAACTTTTTAGAAACTATAAATAACATGAATAAATAGAAATTAATGATATTAAATATCAAATAGTAAGTATATAAACCATATAAAATAAATTATGTGTGTAATATAAAATATATCTCATTGGAGTGAAATTTAGATGAAAACCCCTTATATAGGATTCCTTCTTGGTTAAATGCATTATATCTTACTTAATAATCATATTAAATTTATTAAATAATTTATTAAGAACCTTTTTTATCTATATTTTATTATTTTAAGGTCTTTTGATATCCGTTTAACATCCATTCATTAAATAGATATTTTTTACATCAACCACTTAAGGTTGTTCAACAAATTTCTCCAAGATTTCTTCAGTATATTGATTGTGGTAAAAGGTTTCATGAAATGATTCCATCATATAAATAATTTTAATAATTTAGAAACTATAATTATTTTTATAAAAAATTATATATTCATCCATGCGGGGTGGTAATATAAAAATGTATCACATCGCATTAGGGATGTGGTAGTGCATACGTATGCAGAAGTGATGTTTCCATTTTCCAACTGATAGAAGGGTAAGAAGGTAGGTGATATCATATATTTATAAAACCATAATTATTTCATAAATATATATATATATATATATATATATATTCATTAATTCTTGATTTATATCCATCCACATGAAGTGGTTATGAAAAATGATACACATCGTTTCGTACAAACGGTAGCTCGTACATATGTATTAGTGATGTTTTCATTTCTCATTGGATGTAAATAAAGATGAAAAGGGGTTATAACATAAACATAATAACATTTAATTATATTTTATATACTTATTTTATTATGTAATAATGGTTATGATAGGTTTTAAGGATGTATAACATAAATAAAGATGAAAGAACTTGGTTAAGAGTTATACCTATCTTTAAAAATAATCCTTTAATCTACAACATAAGCATTCATTGGGTAGTATTTTAGTGGTACTGGGACCTCTAGGATATGGGGAAAGATGTTTAAATGGGGTTTTTTTGTGCTTGGATGAGATAGAGTTATCAATGCTTGTGAATAAGTGAATAGAGGAGGTACCATTTTATAATTGAGTTGGGTTTTTTAAACAAACGGAGGCATGAATTGGTTACCCAATTCATGCCCCAAAGAAATTTATTAAATCAAAATTATTACAATACATGCTTGTGGTGTAATGAGTTTACACCAACCAAAAGTATAAGAGTGAAACATGAGATATATCAAGGAAGATCATTCGCCTCATGCCAAAAGTATAGAAAACCTGTGAAAGCCCAAAGGCATCAAGCTAAGTCATCAGGAGGTATTTTGTCCGCAGGACTTTGTCCTTTCCCAGCATCATCATCATCAGCACATCTGTTTTCAACTTAAAGGATTTTGAGGCTCTCCCCTAATTCTTCTCCACTTCCATAACTTTCTTTTTTCATATCTTCAACAACCTGTGCATCTCTCTTTGTGTTAAAACAGTCACTTGTATCTTCAAAGATGGATCTTCAAATGTGCAGTTCATCCAAAAGTTCAGAGAGCTGTCCTATTAGAAAAAATAGAACAGTCCGAGCCTTCCTCCCCTATAGTCAGCATGAACAGATAATAACACAAAAAATCCAAAAAATAAAGTAAGAAAAAGTCTGGATCCTCCAGTATGCAGTCCATGTCAGATCAAAAACTTCCAATCAGAGCTAGAATAAAGCCATTTTTCTTCCATAGCTTCCTTGCCACAGCCATCAAACAGACATGATACATACTGGTCAAACCAAAGAATCGGAAAAATTGAATCCATTACTTTAAGTAGGGAGAAAAAATCTTCAAAATCAACCAGAGTCCAGGAAATAATGAGCTGGAGGTCTAGAAAATCTAGACCTTGTGGTTGAAGACATCAGAAACCTCCAGAGAGAAGAATAACATTTCACCAAACCACATAAACATGGTGCAAATAGAAGTATAGAAACACAAAGATTATCAAATAAAGACATCAAAGAAAACTCTGAAACAGATTCAAAATCCATCAACTGATCATTATAGCCCAATCTATAATATAGTCAAAGTCAGCAAGCACCATTAAAAACAAAAGCATCCGCATCAATTAGATAATACCAAAGCCTTCAATGTAGAGGCCGAAAAAACATCAAATATGAATTAAAGAGTTTTTTGGAACTTCCTATTCAATTTTTCATTGAAGATATCCTGCTTAACAAAAAGTTAATTGTTATTTGAGATCTCCACTATTTGAAAATATTTATATAAGATTTCATCTCGGAGCTTCTCCGAAGATTCAGGGTCTTGACAGCAAGGTACATCCTGCTTTTCTACCCCTCCATGCTATTGTGGGACCTCAACTTGTTGAGATATGTCAGGGGCTGAAATCACTTCAAGTGACATTTCACTGAGAGGTTTAACATGAATAGATTCATTGGTTTCCCTTCTAGAAGGATCAATAGAAACTTCCCTTCTTGGGACGTCCAAGGATCAAGTAACTATAGTTCTTTCAACTTGGGAATAATCCCTATGTTTCCTCATTTTTTTGGGATTGGGGGTAATGAACCCATCTGCATCCACTATTGGCTTTTTACCTTTCCTGGCCATGGATCTTAGATAATCTACCTCAATGTAAGCAGATTTGTCTTCCTCTTCATTTGGTGAATCATTACTTTCAGAAGAATTGCACCTCTCGTTATCAGCATCCTCTTGAGTTTCATCATTCATTTTCACATTCGACACTACCTCAAGAGGAGGGGATGGACTGTGAGGAAAACTAGAAACCATAACTATGGGTGAAGTATCTTTGGTAAGATGCTCACATTTTTCCATAGCAGTATTATATTGATCCCTCCTAGGAAGAAAATTGTCCCTAGGTGTTGATATCTCATTAGAAGTCCCGGGGACATCCATGGGTTTTTTAAAGGTGTCACCTATAGGTCCTGATTTAAGAGCATCGAATATCCTTTTTGAACCTGATTTTTCCCCCCAAAATAATTTGCAGCGAGGTTGAGGGGGTTCCAATCTTTCAGACTCACATTCCTCTATCTAATGACCATTTTTTAGCATCACTTACAGTAGGGAGGAACATTTTCAAATACCACTTCTTGAATGAATCCTTTCTCACCATTTTGATGCCAGAATCGGGATGGCAGATCACGTGAGATTTCAACCTCCGTGCTAATCCTTATTACTGAGGGTCGAGATAGATTTAAGGTAGAAGTATCTAATCTAATTGGAGTTCCAAAAATACTAGAAATTTCTGAAAGAGCACGCTGCTTGAACAAATATGGAGGTAACCCTGGGAGCCCAATCCAGATAGGAACAATAAGAGGCTCAAATCCAATTTCAAAATCCGGAGACCACTTATAGACCATCATAGAAGACCCCCCAAAGGACCAGGATCCTTGAATCCAAAATATATAACAATCATAATCTGAGGTAAAGCGAAACACGACATGAAAAGAATTCAGAAGCTCAATGTGAAATTTTATAAATACAATGTTCTCAAGGGTTTTGTGTAAGAAGAACAGAGAAGGGAGATTTTTGATAAAATGACCTACAAGAACAAAACAGAGGTCTGAAGTGAGATCCCATACCTCATCTTTGGAGAAATAAATTTTTGATAGCCCTATATGTCTATATGATTTTGGAGTAGGGTTGTCGGAGGCCTTCTAATATGTACAAGGAATTCTAACTGCGACCACATCTGTGAACGTTCTCTCATCTTGTAAATACTTGAAACTTTATTATATAATATATGTATTACTCAATTAAAGTGGATAAAACTTATCATATATTCAAACTTAAAGATGTTATGTTCAAAATAAAACCAATCAATGAGATTTAAGAAAGTTTTTTGGGTTTTTTTAATCTTTATTCATTTATTTTTAACCTTTTTAACTCATTTTACCCTTAACTAAGATGATAAATTTTTACCATGGTTGCTTATAATTATAAACAAAAATTAAATTTATCTTATTACCTAATATTAATTAATCTGATTCCAAATATGGAATACATATTAAAAATTCAATTCCAATAAGTGGCATAAAATACTTTTAATATAAGTTCACAAAATGAAATGAAAACCATTTTTAGAAAAATATCCTTAAACGTAAAAATTATTTTACACAAAAATCAAGTATAATGGTGAATTATATGGGATTAACATGATTATGATAAATAAATGGAGTATTTTTTTACTTTAAAACAAAACTAAATTCAAAATTAACATAGTGAATACTTGATTAAATTATAAGAATTAAAAATAGTTTTTAATTGAATAAAAACATTACTTAGATTTACGAAATCTCAAACATAGATTGATAAGATCAAAATTAATTTATTAAGTAATTTTTTTACTTAATAAATATATATTATTTACATATAAAAAATATTTCATGAATTTTCAAGTCAGTTTTATATCCTAATAATGTCATAAAAGTGATAGTATTTGTAAAATCAGTATTTTTAACTATTCACACAAAAATCAACGATTTTTTAAAATCCCAAAATTTCTCCCTAAGATAATTTTGATATGATGATATAAAAATTAAGTTTTATTTTATCAAATAAAATAATTCAAATTTTCACACATTGAATGTAAAAACCATTTTTTTTAAATGTATTTTCAAAGCATAAAATCAATTTATTCTCATTCATTTCCCAATAACAACCATTTGATGATTGTTAATTTATTTTATGGAATATTTTATTAATAAAATTTATCAAAATAATTATTCAATGATGATTAACTTAATTTATTAAGATAAGAATACATTACTCATTTAATTTTTTTTTTTAAAAAAATAATTTTTTATCAGCAAATGATTATATTTTAATTTCAAAAAATTTAAAATTTGTGTCTAAATGATTACTCATCAGTTTAAATGCATAAAAAATATAGTTAAAAATTTAATACTAAAAAATAATATATTTTTATTTTAAACTAAGTGTATATAATATAAATAAAACATGATTTTATAGAAAAACAACCCATTTAAACTTAAAATGTTCTTAACCAAACATGATTTAATTCTTATCATTCAATATTTAGTACTTATTTTATATTAATTAATCAATATATTTTATTTGGAAAAAAATTGTACATATATTTCATAATGTGAATACTCATATTTATACTCAACAATATAAAGGCTAGGTTAGAAAAATCATATTTAAATAATAAACGTTTTGTAGTATATCATGTTATTTTTTATATAAGTGTTGTGTATATCATGATCTATCACTCATAGTATTCGTAAAATAAAATCATGTGGTGTCACAATTGGGGTCACAAAATCTGAAAACAAAATGTTACTACTAGTAAGGGGATTACACTAGCCTTGGATCTACGATCATATCAAGATCACCCTGAACTTCAAAATGGGTGATAGAGCCTTCACAGAGTGGTAAATTGTGATTCAAGGTTAATTAATATTTGGATATAGAATGAAACAATTAATTCATAATTAATGAAGTAAAGGATTATCTTTTATAGGCCCTCCCAAATTATCTTTATTGAATGAAGATAGTGGAGCGTCAGCTGCCATCTCATGGTACCCAATATGCATTACTAATAATACATGGCCATTGATTGAAGATGATTATTTAAAAACATTAATTAATAAAGTATACATTAATAAATTAATATTAATTGACTTAAAACTAAAGAAACACTCTAGAAGTTGGTGGCCAGATGCATGTATTTGATATCATATATCGTATACTAAATCATACTAAAATATGAAAATAGTCATCAACTATGACATATGAATCTGCATACATATATAACTTCATTTCAAATTGGGGATATCATAAAATATGTTTTTTATAATTTTTTTCACTCCCAACATGTTCCTATTTACATAATTTCATTATGTTCCAAGTTTCCATGCCCTACCCTCATTTTACCTATAAATGAACCTCATGACTCCCAGTAGGAGGATGAGAAGATATGAGGGAAAAGGGAAATCTAGATGACTCAGACTCATAATTCTGAAAGGTGATCCACTTATGTGTATAGCCAATTCTCTCACTTCTCCTTCAAGTTACTCCCTAAGTCAAAAACCTAATTAATATTATTGAATTTTGGGGTAATTACATCATCAAAAGATTTTAATATTAAATCATAATGAAAGAACACTTACCCTATACACCTTTAGGACAAGGGAAAAGGACCCCCTTGTTGGAAGAAACCTACTAGGGAGCCACATACCAAATAAATTTCATAGTTTCATACAAGGATTCCATTTTATTAACTCATCCAATTGGGTCATACTAGGTTTCCACTTTATCCAAGAGTCCACACTAGGGTGCCACTTCTCCCAAAACACCACACTAGAGTGCCACCTCGCTCATACCTTTATAATAGGGTAACACTATTTTCATACCTCCATACTATGGTGAAACTTATCCCAAACATCTATAATAGGGATACACTTCACCTAGGCCTCTATACTAGGGAACCACTTCCCCCAAGCCTCTATAATAGCGAACCTCTTTTCCTTGGCCTCCATACAAGGTAACCATACACCCACACATGTGGAAAATTTAGAGAACAATGTTATGGTTCTATTTACCCAATCCATCTGTGTGGGTAATACCCAAGTGTCACTTCACCAAAGACTCCATATTAGGGTTCCATTTTATGAAATCCTTAATATCAGGGTGTCAATTCACCATGCCCACCATACTAGGGTGCCACTTGGCCCAGGTCATTCTGATACGCCATATTAGGATTCCATTTTCCCAATCTGTAGTGAAGATCCATTACCAATTACCACTTCACTCAAGGCTCTATAATAAGGATCCAATTTTCCCATGACTCAATAGCAATGTTCCACTTCACCTGGGACTTCATACTAGGGTGCCACTTTACCCAGGACCCCATACAATGATTCCACATCACCAACACCTCCATACCGAGTATCCACTTTAAAAAAATACATTATAATAGGGAACCACTTCACCCAGGTCTCCACATTAGGGTTCTACATTTCTTAGGCCAACATACAATGCTTCCACTACACCCAAGTCATTCTAGAGATCCATAATAGGGTTTTATTTTTCCAATTAATTTTAGAGGGTCGTACCAGGATTTCACTTCACTTAAGACCCCATACTAGGATGACACTTCAAAAAAACCCACCATATCGGGGTTCCACTTCACCAAGGAATCCATACAAGGGTGAAAATTCACACAGTCCTATAAACCATGGTACCACATTCATCCACACCTCCATACCAGAGAGCTACTTAACCCACAACTACATACAAGAGTGCCAATTCACTCAAGCCTCTACACTAGAGGGCCACTTTATCCAAACCTCTATACTAGGGAATTATATCACACAGATTTCCATTCCAGAGAACCACTTTTACAAATCCTCAATACTACGGTCCCATTTTTCTCAGGCCTCCATACCAAGGCAACACTATGCCATGGACTCTGTACCAGGTCACCATTTTCCTATGACATCCTAGATGTCCATATCAAGACACCGCTTCACTGTGACCTCTATACGAAATATACACTTCACTTAGACCTATATACCATGTTTCCACTTCACATAGGTCTCCATACTATGGTGATATTTTACAAGACCCTCTACTCAGGTTCCATTTTCCTATTCCTCATTACCTAGCTAGCATGAAGTCCACTCAAACACTCTTTTCACTTAGTTACTATAATTTTAATAAAATAACTTCCCAGAAGACTTTACTAACATCCATCAAACCAAATTTTTCCACCATTGTGTTACCTAAATTTAGGCCTCCTCTATAGAAACCTAAAATAGATGACTATATTATTCACACCAGAGTGATCCTATTCAATCATGTATTCCTTTGATAATGGGGATTGGAAATCCCATTTAAGAAAATTCTCTAGTTTTTATACATAATTTATTAAACCCTCAGGGTGATAACATCATGTATTCCTTTAATAAATAGGGACCTTATCATTAGGCCACTTGTGAAATCCCCATGGATCAAGATTCTTATCATAACTTCCTTAAACTGGTATCCATATATTTGAATAATTATTTTTTTTCATCCAATAAATGATCATGGAATATCATGGGCCTATGATCTAGTATGAGACCCAATACTTCCTCATTAGGTCCTATTTCTCATGAGTCTAATATTCCTTACCTATCTAGTAAGAAACATGAAATAGGTGGACGTGCATATATAGGCCTCCTACTTGGTGTAACCCCCCAAATATATCATCTCCTGCTTAGTTTCTAATCAAAGGGATAAAACAAAAAGGGTCACTCATGTGCAAGTCCCACACCAACTATTGTTAGGTAACTTGTTCCCAGTATTCCTAGTTTAATGACTCTAGACTACATAGAAAATAGTAAATTATGGATGTCATTAAACTAGTCAGAATAGGTCCTATTATTATGAACATAAACTATAGGATATCACAGTCCTAGTTTCACATTCATAAAAAGTGTACCATTAGTCACTAATTCATGACATTAAATTTAACCACAATGGTCCTTTTCAAATAACCTTAAAAGAAATGATGTTTCCTATTGATATTTAATGAACAATGTGGGTGATATTTCCTTTCACAAAGATACATAGAAATTCCATATCATGGGAACTATCCCAACTCCATAACACTTATTTTCCACCTAGATAGTGACAAATTCTAGATTTATCAATTTATTGGATCTAAAACATAGTCTAACAAAAAAAAGGGATAGATCGAGCACCTCTGATACATAATGATGTTCACAACAATGAATGGTAATAATTTATCACACTCGTAACCAAGGTAACAATTATTGTTACTATTAATAATTTCATGAATATGTATTAATATATAATAGTGTCTTGGACTAAGAAATGAGACCCCTTAATGGATACACTGACCTCCCATCCTCTTAACTACCATCTCATTAAAAGAGTCATTATCATATACCAATGACCAACTTCCTTTAGAAAGAAGTTTTGTAGCCACATTAAACCATTTTCATCAAATGCATGAGGGAAAGAAATGGAAAACCCAACATTAAATCCTTTACCCATGAAAAAGTATAATTAACCATGAACAATTTTCTATGATGTGATATAGATTGGTTCTTTGTTTGTGATTGTCTCAATCAGGATCTCCATTCACATCCAAATAGAATTACCAAATTCACAATCACACATCAAGAATCCAATCTAGGATAATGGAAAATACATAATACCTTAGGCTACCACACACCACTAATAGGTGAACTATAAATATTCTTTAGTTGTTGTGATCATTATTTCCATGTAGTCTAGAAAAAAAATTCTCGAACCAAACACCTCCATCATCAAGTGGCGAATTCTCTGGAGTGGTTATATCATCTTAATTGATCAATCCTAACCATGGAGGTTGCTTATGAGTGCCTATAATTATTCATCTTATAATCTTTATTCGGGCCCTAATATCCTGGATAAGAACATCCAAAATGATGGATTTTCAAGGGAAATAGATTATTTAAAATTATCACTATGGATATTTGAACATTGAAATACTTGAGGATCGTCAATATATTCTGATAGTTTCCTAATAATATTAAAACTACATATCAATAGGAGAAGTAAACTATGGTCCTATTAGTCCTCTCCATGGTACTATTATACACAACTCTGGAAGTCATTCTCAGACCATCCACTGTAATGGTCCTCCCTACAATGTGATAAATGATACCTCTGAAGGTCCTTTATAGAGTATCTACTATAAATTTATTTCCCACAATCCCATGATCAAAAACCCTAGAGGTCCCCCCCCATAGCACAAATCAAGGAGGAACTCTCTTTGAAAATAAAAATACCATTCATGAAGGTCCTTCTCAAGTAAGAATATTGAATATAATCTACCATGAATATCCTCTCCATGGTTAGATAAAACTTATATCTAGATTCCCTCCCTTTAGAATCTATCCTGGATGTCTTCTCTGTCATAATATGGATATTGATGACAAAGTTCATCCTTGTGATTTTAATTATGGAGTTCATCACCATGATATGAAGATTGACTATCAAGGAGGTACTCCCTTCATTAACTCATCAACAATATATAACCATAGAATTCCTCCACATGAAAACTAATATAAAAAATTTATAGATCTTCCTCAAATTTTTTGTTATAGATTTTATTTCTATGATAAAGTAAATAGTCGACATGAATGTCCTCCTTATGAAGGAGACCAAAAAATAATAAACCAAAAAGGCCCTTCTAGTGGAAGACAATACAATAACATTTGATGTACTTACCAAGGAATATGTTGCAGTGTTCCTTCTTATAATAAAATAGTAATCTATAATGGAGGTCCTCCCAATTATAGTGAATCAAGATGTAACCATAAAGTTATTCCCCATGGTTCTTATTAAAAAGTATCTCACCATAATAATATATCATTTTTGTACAATTATCTTCTCTATATTGAAGTCGCCCAGAAGTTATCATCATTGTAAGAACCTGGACCTTTTTTTTAGGTATGTTTCCTTCTTCTGGTCATTTTTTGAGAGAAAGGGGAATTTTTTGAAATTTTCGAAGTACACGTCGTGTACTTTCTGAGTACATCTAGTGTACTTTCTGAGTACACAAAATGTACTCGGTTACCATGGGTAGCCGTGTGTTGGACTTGTAGCGGTCATGCACATGACCATATGGGGGTGACCTCGAGGCCGCCTAATGCGAGGTATAGAAATGGAAAGTACACACCGTGTACTTCAAAATTACATGTCGTGTACTTTTTTTTAAACGCATCGGGTTTGCGTCTAAAGGATAGAATTCCATTCTTCTAGGTCTCGTTCGTCCAAGAGAACTCATACGACCACAATCCTTCTCTGATCCCCCGAGCCTCCATTCGATATCTGATTCGACCATCGTTGATTGCATTGGGATAACCTCTGTAAGCTCTCTCTTCTTCTTGAGCCTCATTTCATGATTCCTCTTCTTTCTCAAGTTATCCTCTGTTGAAATTTTTAGACGTTTTTGTCGATCATCGGCATTATAAGGTGATTCAAGCCCTAAGGCTCAAGTATATCGATCTCCCAATGCCAAGGTAGGTGGTTTTTTCCTTTCTATAGGAAGTCTTTTAGTTATATGTGCAATTTTTTCCAATACCAATGAACGGGGTATTGTGTGATTACCATTTTAGCCCTATTGTTTTCCTGCTATAATTTTATGCTTGAGTAGATGATAATTGATTATGAATATGGTGAATTGTTGTTCTTTGGTTGTTTTCTCCCATGCATGTTTTGCCTATTTTGACCTTTGGGTATAGTTTGACTATTAGGCTACTGTTTACTTTCCCATGCCTAGTATTGTAGGATGGTGTGACTGTTGTTCTGTTATGTTGTTATATTGTAGAATGATAACCAAGTAGTTCTTGAGGTTTACCTTGGATGATACGCGCTGCTACATTTTCTTGACTTACATAGGTCCATGAGAACCTGGTGTATAGACCATAGATAGAATGGACGTTGAGGTCTTATTCATAGTGTCTATTTTACTTACAATGAAGGACCACAAGGGGAATTGATGTTGAGTGCTTCCTCAGAGTGTTTTTAGTTCCTCGACGTGGGCCACAGAGGGAATGTGACGTATGTTCTTCCCTAGAGCTCCTTTAGATACTGATACAAGACTATAGGATGAATTGATGGCGAGTGCTTCCTTAGAGAGTCTATGCTTAAGCTGAACGAGAGGGGTTAGACTGAGTGTACTCCCTAGAGGGTTTCTTGTACTTGTTAAGTAATACCAGAGGGGATAGGTTGTGAGTACTTCCCAGAGGGTTACCTTGTGTTTAGATTCTTTCTTGTGTTGCTAGGTAAGACCAGAGGGGATATGTTGTGGGTACTTCCCAGAAGGTTACCTATTGTGTTTATCTGTTTTGATTAGATGTTTCATGTTATGTGGTGATTTGAATTCTTTAAAACTGTGGATTTTTTACTGCTGAGTACTTCCTTGTTTATTGCTTTATGTACTTTACCATCCATATATTCACTGACTGTTAGGCACAGATCTTGTGGTAGTTTCTTACTGGGATTTAGCCTCACACCCTGTTTGGGTCATGCTTTTGAGCCCAAATAGATTATATTTCTGCAGGTATAGATAAGGGAAATCACCCTTATACATCAGGTACTTGATTTTCTATGGAGCTGGAGAGCATGGGACCAAGATATATCTTGCAATGCTAAGGAGTTTCTAACTTGTTTTCTTTTGTACTTTGGTTTAGTAATATTGTATTCGGACATTGTGATTTGTTTGGTTGCTTTCCTAGACATATGTGTCATGCATAATTCATAAATATATGTGTGTGCTCTAGTATATTATTTCTAATCTTCCACTGTTTACTTTTGTTTGGATTATTCCTTCTTCTACTACTACTATTTTTTTTACTTCCGTTGTGTTACTCTGACAATGAGGGAATAGTTTCCCCACTATCACACCCAAGGCCCCTGCTGCTAGTCGGTAGTCTCTGGTGTTTGGGGAAATGTGCTTGAGGCCATGTGACCAACCGGGTACGAGGCGCCTCTGGGTGGCTTCCGGAACCGCGATGTTAAAAAGTGGTGTAAGAGGAATCCCTTTCTCTTGACTTACTGTTTGGAGCCTATAGCTAGGGATAGGAAGGAATAGGTACTTGGTAGTAAGTTTTTCCCAAGAGTAGCTAACCCGTGCCCATGAAAAATCCAATCTACCTCATTTATTGCAAAGAAATTTCTGGTTTTTCAAGTTTACAGTTGATTTGATTTCACCTTGATTGATTCATGTGTTTTGTGCTATTATTATTGATGTTATTGAGGTTCTATTTCTTTTGCAACCCGATGAGATGAGGGTATTCCATCTCATGCATAATTTAGGCACTTGCTAGAAATCACATGGCATGCGTTTTTTCTATGCCGTTTAGGATGCATTAGTGATTTCATGTTGTTGTGATGGGTGTTGTGCTAAATATGCATGTGGTTGTGATAGTTGTCTTGATAGAATACCTGTTGTATGATATGGTATTGTTTTGTGTACGGTTTTGCTTGAATGAACACCAAACATTGGTTCTTGAGGTGTTATGGGCCCCCATGGACCGGAATTTGGTGGATCATTGCACTGTTATCCTTATTTATGACATGCAAGAGATGTCAAGCTTTGATTCACAGGGAGTATGGGCCCTCATGGATTGGAATTTGGCACTTTGAGGTTTTTTCTAGTGTTTACTGGGTTCCGGAGTATTTTCTGAGGCTTACTATCTAGAAGAAACCAGAATACACTGTGCTTAATTTTAACTACACTCCATGTGTTCTTCTGTTCAGGAAGAAACTATTTTTCTTAAGTATACGCAGTGTACTATATGTATACGTTGTGTAGTCTCTAACTGTGTATCAGACTATGTGGGCGGGGACACGGGTTTGGAATATTTGGTAAGATATGTCATGTAGAAGATGTACACGTCGTGTAGCGGATGTACACGCCATGTTGTAGAACCATGTAACCGGCCGTGTCACTAACAACACGGCTCGAAAAAAATATTCTTAGTACATGCCGTGATCATCTGGAACATGTCGTGTGGTGTAACCCAGGTACCCATCCGTGTAACTAAAAACACAGGTCAGTGTTATCCTTTCTCGTACATGTTGTGTTCTCCTGGAACACACTGTATAGTATGATCCATGTAACCGGTTGTGTATCTAACAATACGAGTCAGTGAGGTTCGTCTAGTACACGCCGTGTTTGGAAATAACATGCCGTATAGTCTCATTCTAAGGAGAACCGTGGGGCTTAGTCTTGTAGAACGACTCGGAAAGGGTAAGAGGATTCAACTACACGTCGTGTGTTAGGTGAACACGATGTGTGTATGGGGTGTTACACGACTAGTTCTGGCAGGAGTACATGCTCATGTGAATGGCTGAAGGGAACATGCCGTGTAAGGGTTATACACGTCGTGTAGTCATAATTTGGAAAAACTTGAATGCTTTCCTTCTCCTGTTCTCTTCTTACGCTTTTAGTTTTTAGTCATTGATAATATTAATCTAAGGTGTGTGTTTGTCCTTGTAGATTAATGCCGCTGAGACATCCTCCGATTGTACTCCAGTTGCAGGGTAGTGATTGGACACCGGATATGGCTGATCAGGGACTTCCAGTAGATCCTCTTATTGTTCCAGTATGGGCACCGGCTGTTTTACTAGACACAGGTTTTTATGTATAGTTCAGGGAAGAATTTATAAGGATGATTCAGACCTTTCAGGGAGCACCACCTCATGCCCCGTCGATGGCTGATTTGACGCGGGTCTTCCAGCAGTAGCAGCATCCAACTTTATCAGGGGATGGAGGACCTCAGGCTGTAGATTCATTGCTAGAAGCCATGCTTACGATATTCGAGCATCTAGAGATACCCCTAGAGAGGAGGGTCAAGCTCGCTACCAATATTTTTTGGGATTCTGCCAAGAGGTGGTGGGATGTGATCTCACATGCGGGACGCTAGCAGATCATGGCTTGGGATGACTTTCTGCACATCTTATTTGACTACAACTATCCAGAGACCCTGAGGGTCGATCGAGCCCAAGATTTTATGAGTCTGGAGAAGGGAAATCTTTCTATCATGGAGAGTATTCCTCTCACTTTACCGATCTTCATCGCTTCATGCCTATTCCAGGAGGTGATCAGTTTTTCATGGAAAGGAAGTTCAAGGATGGTCTGAGGCATGACATCTGATCGTAAGTGAACATCTTCTGGTTGACTTCTATCACTTCTATATTCAACTAGGCACTAATCATATAGTGCAATCTGAGGGATTATGAAGTTATGAGCTAGGGTGGCTCAGCATCTGGGGTTATTATTCCTCCTACTAATAGCAGGAAGCGCCATAGGGAGTCCGCGTGCAGTGATCGAAGGAGGCAAGACACTTCTTCTCATAGCAAGGTGGTGTACTACCAATGTGGGAAGAGTGGGCATACAAGGCCACATTTGCAGAGAGACCTAGTGGAGTGTCGATCTTATGGTAATATGGGTCACCATCAGCGTTTCTGTCAGATCTTATCACTAGCATCTAGTGATAGGGGTTCTTCCATGACTCCTCGTTCAGGAGGAGCACCACCAGTTTCTCATCGGTCGGGAAACTGGAGTTCTTATGGTCGTTCGGGCCAATGAAGAGGTCGTGGTTGTGGTATCCATTCTCCCAGCTTTCAACGACAACAGGGTGGATCATCTCATGGTGGTTAGAATTTTGCAGTGGAGCAGATCCAATAGGAGCAAGATCCCGGACCCTCTATAGTTCAAGGTACGATCTTAGTTGCCTCAGTTTTAGCATTTTCTCTTTTTAATATAGGGACTTCCCATAGCTTTATATCTGTTGCTGTTGTAGAGAGCCTTGGGCTCTGTATCTTTTCTTATGTTGATACCTTGACACTAGAAACTCCATTGGGACTAAAAAGGCTAGTGTACATTAGAGTAAGGAGTTCCCTCTAGAGGTTGTTGGGTGTCACTTTTTATAGGACCTCTAAGTGCTAGAAATGACAGGCTATGATTTCATTCTCAGAATGGACTGGCTAGTTCCCTTCCAGGAATTCATCGATTGTTACCATCGTAAGGTGAGTTTTACATCACCAGAGGGTGGATCTTTTCTTCATAAGGGAGAGTGGGCAGTCCAAGCGAGCCGACCAGGACCCGATCATCATGGGTTGGGAGGAGTTACAGCCTAGATTGCAAGTTTATATCTGAATGTTCAGGGGACTTCACAGTTAGACTTTCCTCCAGTTGTGGATCATTTCAGGGAAACCTTTATTGAGGACTTTTCAGGTTTTCCTCTAGAGTGAGTGGTGGAATTTTCTATTGATCTTGTGCCAGGAGCAGCACCAGTGTCCATTCCTCCTTATAGGATGGCTGGACCAGAGTTAAAGGAGCTCAGGAAGCAGTTGGAGGAGTTGCAGGCAAAGGGTTTCATCCGAACCAGTACTTCTCCTTGGGGTTCGCCTGTCCTATTTGTAAAGAAGGAAGATGGTACCCTTATAATTTGTGTGGTCTATCAGAAGTTGAACCAGTTGATGGTCAAGAACCGATATCCTTTACCGATGTTTGATGATATCTTTGATCAGCTTCGAGGATCCCATGTGTTCTTGAAGATTGAATTGAGGTTTGGTTACCATCAGTTGCACGTTAGACCATCAGATATACCTCTTACATAGATGTATGTATGTATGTATGTATGTATGTATGTATGTATGTATGTATGTATGTATGTATGTATGTATGTATGTATGTATGTATGTATGTATGTATGTAAGTATGTATGTATGTATGTATGTATGTATGTATGTACGTATGTAGGTATGTATGTATGTACGTATGTACGTACGTACGTACGTAGGTATGTAGGTATGTAGGTATGTATGTATGTATGTATGTATGTATGTAGGTATGTAGGTATGTAGGTATGTATGTATGTATGTATGTATGTATGTATGTATTTGTTTTCAAAAAATGTTTTACTTTAAAACCACTATCATTTTTAGAAAAAATATTTTAAAAATTTTTGAAATTTAGATGTCCCATTAAATTCTATATGTTTTTCTCAAAAAAACACAAATTGAGAAAACAAATTGAAAATATTTTGAAATAATAATAAAATCACATTCTTTAAATCAAACCCTTTAACTTTGTGAAAATAATAAAATAGAAAACATTCTTTAAAAAACAATCTGATAATTCTAAATTAAATTCTCAAAATAAATTCAGTTAATTTCAAAAAACATTTTTAAAGATAATAAAAAAACCATTAGGTGACATGGAACTTTGAATACTATACAGATACTACCTATCACATGGTGGAAAAGTCCCTTAAGAATTTGGTTCACTACCCATTACTCATATTTTTACAAACTTTGATTTGAAATTTTAAGAAAAATATTTTATAAATTGCCCCATTTTTCAATAGGGACTTTCCATCAAACCCGAACTTAAATAAAATAACCATTAACATATTTACAAAAAAGAACTTTTATTTATTTATTTATTTATATGTTCATGCATGATTTAAAATATAGTGGAAACTAAAATAAATTTTTTACATGAGTATGATTTTATAAAAATATATAGAACACTAATAAAAATAAATTAATTCATGGGTATACAATAATTTAGACAAATAATATATCTTTGATAATTTGATAAAATTATTAACTCATAAAATGATAATTTTAAAACTCCTAAAAATCATTTTTTTAAAATATTTTCATAAAAAATAATTTTTTTTAAAATAAAGTTTCCAAAAATAGAATTTTTTTTATATATCGATATATTCTTTAAATAATTTAAAAATAAAAATTTACCTTCCAATGAGGAGCTAGTTTTGAAATTCTGGAAGAAGAAAAAAGTTAAAAAAATTAACAAATTTTACAAAGAGGGTTTAGGAATCATCGAAAAAATAATTTTTTTTAAAAATCTTTATACTTGTTGTTGATTACCTTATTTTTATTAATTTCTAATACTCATTATACTACTCTCACTCCCCCAGAAAATACAACTTGTGTTTGTTTTTGGGGAAGCTTTATAGATTTTCATTGGTTGAACACTTCAAGAAGAATAATATTATATTTATAAGCATGATACCATATCACATAATTGTGTTTATATATATATATATATACAATATTTGGGGAGACTTTCAAGTGGTATAGGCCTTATCCTTCTCTTTTACTTTCGCACCAAGTGATTTGTTATCTTTTATTTTTATTTTTTTTTATTTAATTTGTTTCTCTTCTAATCATATTTTCTATGCACATATGGATTTTCACCAATGGTGTTCTCCCTTTTTTGGGCGCTACACACTCACACATCCCATATCGCTTTATTTCTTTCCTACTTTTTTATTTAATTTTTTAAATAATCCTTAACTCTCATGTTCAATATGTATGTTTGTATATATATTCTACTTTTTTTATTTTTTATACACCACATATATATATCATTATATTAAATTTTTTTATCTCTCATTGTTGTGTCACCTGAGATATTATATATATGTGTGTATATATTTATATATTATTTTTTCTCTCCTTCCACTCCACAAACACACAGATATATGTATATAAATTATTATCTTTTTAACAAAAATTAATGAGTCAATATATATATCGATATATATATACACACACTTCATTCAATGTTTTCTTAATCCCAACATAATTTTTAACTTTTTTGTAAACTTAGTTCATAATTAGTATGGTAATATACATATACATGTGCATATATGTGTATATATATACCTATATATGTATGTATGTATGTATGTATGTATATTACTACTATTATAACTAGTTATTTTCAATTTATTGTTTACTACTAACAACAATTTTTTATCAACATATTTTTTTAATTATTATTAATTTAAGTATAATCCCTATATCACACATGCACACACACACACACATATATATAGTAATACACATAATAATGTGTACATAAATTAGTTTTCTAATCTTATTATTATTATTTTTAAACTCATTTTAAATTACTGCCAAAATAAATTTTACTACATTAGATCATGGACATAATAATATATTCCTATTTTATTTAATTTTATTATAATTTTTATTATAAAATTATTCTAAATAAATACACTCTAACATTTATTTACATTAATAAATTATATTTTACTATTAAATTCTATAATACATATTTATCATTATCCTATGCATTTTTATTAATACATTGTATTTTTTATGTTACATCACTATTAAAATATTAATAGTTATATATACAATAATACTTATTTTTCTCAAATTATCTTTGAAATTTATTTTTTTATAATTTATGTGTCATTAATATATTAAATTAATACTTATTTTTCTTGAAAAACATTATATTACCAATTTAATTTACACTACCATTTATCGACAAATAATTTCTAAATCATCAATGACTAGTTAAATAAATATAGTATCCATATAAAATTAACTAATTTGTATCTTATAAATACTATTATTATTAAATTATGAATTTATAATATAAAAATATATTTTAAAATATAAAAATAATATTATTTCTTGAATGGTAGAAATTTAAATATATATTAATTTTTTTTTCTTTTCATGTTTTTACCACATTTTCCACCCCTAAAATTTCTAAATTCATAGTGAGGAATGACCATGATGGTGGTAGAGAAAAATCAACCTCGATCTATAGGTTATGCATCACCCCCCTCTAAGGAAGTTATCTTTTTTCCTTATTGGGAGTAGGTTTACCAAAAGTTTCCCCACCATTTATTCTACTTCATGATTCTTATCCCTCTTTAGAAGTAATTTAAGTTAAATCCATTAGTTTCCCCTCGATATCACCTTCCACAAATCAATTATAAGGGAGAATCAAGAAGAGTGAGAGAAACATAAAAAGGGTGAAATTAAAAATGGTTTACTAAGAAAAAAGATATCAAGGGTAATTATAATATTTCCCTTAAAGTATATTCATACAGTGATGAATCGTCTTACTACTAAGGTATGGATGAAGATATGATTTCTCATTCCTGGTTTATGTTAGTGATGTTCATTAACATTGTCCCAGTATATAATGTGTTAAATCACATGAAAATAGAATAGTAAAATGTAAAGATATCTATTTGAAATGGGGTGTACATAGAAATGTGTGAATAAGGTATGTGCACATAATATAAAAGTTGGTCTCAATTCATAATCTCCTCCAAACATCCAATTACTTCATACTCGCTAATCTAAATATATAGATAAAGGAAAATTTATGGTTTTATCAATATCCCACCAGCCACTTGAAGGAGTCAAATATCTTTTTTCTAAGAAGAAGAATTCATAGTATAATGTTGAGTTGTAGAATCTGAGGTGACTAAATACTAAGTTGTTCGAAGTAAATATACCTTCTAAACGAATCTCTCAAGATGAGGAAAATATCTCTCCTCTGGTGAACCCCCTTTAAAATGAGGTAGTTTCTTATCTAATAATAATGATTTCCAATCATATGACTAACTTAGGGCCCTAAAATAGAGTCTATTTAACACAATCAACCAAGGATTATCAAGAATTTCCTCCCCTAGGGCAACAAAATCCACCATTTCAAGTGAGACACCATGGTCAGACTCAATATGGATATCAATAATGGGCACAAACAATATGACCATGTTAGATTATTTCTACTACCTCCACATGATCATATATTGTAACAACCTCGACCCTATTAGCCTAGAGTTGGTGGTTATTTTATTAAAATTTCATATATACAAGAGTTTACATCACCAAGTATCGATTATTTTAGTATTCTTGAAGAACTAGATAAATACATGATTCCCTTATTTCTTTGGTAATTAAACCTAGAACATAACAAAGAAAAATAAAATTATTGCTCGACAATTATTCAAAGATTTCATCTTCTAACCAGGGGAAGGAAGAAAATGAAATCATTAACTCAAAATATCATTATGTGTTACATGAATCAATAATAAGTTCAGAAATTAAATACGGAATAATCATAATGGTAAGGTAAATAACTAAAAAATATATGCCATCAATAAGTTGAGAATTAAAATGCATACATAGATTTTTTCATAGTGAAAATATCATTGGAAGTAAATACTCAATAATAAATGAAGAAAATTCATAATCATTGTATGTCATGTATCTATCACATGAACCATTATACCATCTAGACGATTTAAATTTGTGGGTAGAAACCCATCTGATTTTTCTTGGAAACAAACACAAATGGTTTTTCATATACTTTTTTGTCTCATGAGAAATGTTTTTACATCTAGGGGATATCTATAAATATTCCCCACCCTTCACTACAATTCCAAATCAGTCTTCCTACATATATTCAATTCATGAACAAAATTCCTTATTAGAATATCCATATTGAGTAGATAATACATATTTATCAAAATTTCCCCAATTAAAACAACTTTTGAAGGAACTACCATATGTAAAAATAATACACATATAATTAAATAATAATATCCATAATAAA
The DNA here is from genome assembly GCA_963277665.1 of Viscum album. Taxonomy (NCBI): domain Eukaryota; kingdom Viridiplantae; phylum Streptophyta; class Magnoliopsida; order Santalales; family Viscaceae; genus Viscum; species Viscum album. The sequence goes on along the minus strand of OY728141.1, from coordinate 1,045,138,182 downwards.
ATAAATATGTATATTTTATTAAATCTTGCATCAATGGGGATCAAAAATGAAAGGTAAGTATACATACACCATTCATAAGGAATAAGTGGATAATGAGGAATAACCAAAGTTAATACTACAATAGAGTCTATAAAAAATGGATTTAAATAATAATTGGACATTAATAATGGAATACATGCATATATAATGGTAAATTAATTCCAACTTAAGTGAAAACTAGTGAATGGAGTGTTTAAGAAACTTTATAAATAAGCCTCTTTAGTGTGGTTTAACGGAAAATTCTAAAGAGACTTTAAAATGGAAAAGCCATAATTGTTTTTTAAAACCATATATGAACAAAGATAGTTTCTAATGATAAAATAATTGATTTAAGAAAAATATAGATAGCTTAAAAATAATTATGGATGGTACTTAAAAATGGGTAAGAAATTGGGAAGTTCCCTTTAATCGGGTTTTCTTATTTGGAGGAATTGAAAAGGGGTCTTTATTAAACAAGTATTTCCCCAAAAAAATAAAGATTAATTGAGATAGGTTCATATATTTTTAATATAAACAAATAATTTATGAGGTTTAATAAATAATAATTAATAATTACATTGGGGTAAATAGAAATAAAGTGTAACCTAAAGGAAAAAATGGGGGTTCAGAGAGAACCCCTAACCTTATGTCTGAAAGTGTTCTTCACTTTCAATAAATATCCTAGATAATGAAATTATATTCATTAATAATTCAATTTAGAACCTAATTAACATATATTTGATTTATTATAATTTTATTAAGTTCATTTATGGCCTTGTCGATGAGTTATAAGATTCAATTTCATCGTTCATGAGTGTTTGTTTTCTTGGTTTTCACGATTGGTTCATTTGTATACATATATAAAAGATCATCTAAAATAGAGATAGTTAAACAGAATTAAAATTATATGTTACTAATGAAATTAAAAAAATTAAATTATCTCATATATAATTTGGTTATATGGTTTTATAATGATTCATCAGATAATATGTTAATGAAAATGATTTAATTTATTTTAGTGGTTTTTACGACCATCACGAACTTATATCATTTTATTTAATATCATGATTATATATTGGTTCCAAAACATTATATAAATTATAAAAGGAATAATAAAATATTATTTAACCATAATAATATTTTTATTACCATCCTTGAAGGTGGTAACGGAAAATGAAAACACGTCATGAACGATGTTTTAATTTTTAGAATAAAAGGGAGAGGACAAGGGGTTAAATGGTGGATATTCCAATAACATAATAGAATTAAAATATATATAAGTTAATATAGTTATAATTTTAATTTTTATAGAGTAGGTGAGGGAAATATAAGAGAGAAAATAAACGAAAATAAAATGAAAGGGGTGATTAAGGGTTTTACCTCTTGAATTCTTCTCCTTGAGAACATCCTTAAGGGACTTGGGTTAGATATTTTGGTGAGAAAACCATGACTAGAATGTGGAAAATAGGTTTTTGGAGAGTAATTGGGAAGAAATTGGAAAATATACATGTCTTATAAGGATTTATGAAAAGAGGTGGTGAGGGTCATATTTATAGTGGAGGAGACGGGTGTTTTTTATTATTTTATTCATTAGTTTATTATTTTGGATCAAGACTATGAATAGTTTTTATTTCCAAGAATAAATTATGTAAATAGATAATTATAGTTTTATATTATGGTACTTACATCATAAATGACTCAATAAATCATGTATTTAACTTATAATCTATATATAGTGTAAATTATCATATTTCACTATTCACCAAAAATTCAACTATTTTAGAAAAATCCCAAAAATTCACCCTAAACATTTTTCAATGTGTATAATTAAAAATTAAAACATTTTTTAGAAAATAATTTTCTAAATATGATAAATTAAATTTTTCATTAAAATCATTATTTATTCAAAAAATACTGATTTTAAAATTTTAATTAATTTTATGACACATTGAAAATTTAATTAAGGTCTCACAAAATTATCTTATGATAAAAAGATAAAAAAATATTAATTTATGAATCTGTTTTATGAAACTAAACTTTATTTTAAATTATTATATATAATATAAAATAGTAAATATAAATTAATGTTTTATAAAAAATTCAATACTTAATTTATTGTTTTTAAAACATTTATTTACTTATACAATGATAAAATTACATCACAATTTCATTTATAATATATATAAACTTTATTTATACTTTCCTAGGGGAGGTTATAATTCTATTGGTCACATTACTATTCACATTTGTAACATTACTATTCTTAATGGTCACAATACAATTTCCAGTAGTATATCAGTGTTCATTTAATCTGGGTGTTATGTACAACATAAGATATCGAATGAATTAAATTTATTTTAGAAGATACATACAATACAATCTTGGTGTGTTACATTCTTCCCTTCTTTAAAAATTTCATCCTAAAAAATTTTCATGAATATTTCCTTCTAAATAGATGAGGGTGGTTTTTCTTCATATCATCCTCAGGTTCCCATGTTTCTTCTTCCATTTTATGGTTTATCCAAATAACTTTTACTAGTCAAGTTTTTAGGTTTCTCAATACATGCTCTATAGTGTCAAGAATCCCAGTATTCTCTTTACAGTAAGACAAATCAGGATTTAGTTCTATTTTGTGATGTTCATGGTACCAGTTCTATTTCTTCATAGGTGGGTACATGTGTTGGGTCTAGAATATACTTATTTAACAATGATATATGGAACAAATCATGAAATTTTGAGAGACTTGGTAGAATTTCAAATTAGTAATCTATAGATCTAATTCATTCCAGAATTTTAAATGTTCTGATGTACTTGGGGCTCAGTTTCCCTTTCGTACAAAACTTTATAACACCCTTCCATGGATACACTTTTAAAAAGACATGATCTCCCACTTGAAATTCCAAATTCTTTCTCTGGTTGTCAGCATAACTCTTTTTCCTACATTGAGCTAGTTTAATATGATCCTGAATAGTATTTACCTTTTTTGTTTTCTCTTAAATAATTTGTAGGCCTGTAATTTTCCTCTCACTAACTTCATCTCGTCATGTTTGAGTACAATATCTCTTGAAATATAATGCTTTAAATAGTACCAGTTGAATACTATAATGAAAACTATTACTATAGGAAAACACTATGAAAGTTAAATAATGATGCAACATACCTTGAAAGTCAAGTGAGAATGATATCAACATGTCCTATAATGTTTGAACAGACCTTCCAGACTATCTGTTTTTTTAAGGGTGATAAGAAGTACTCAAATTAAGATCAGTTTCCAAAGACTTATAATGAATCTTCCAAAACTTTGAAATAAAACAGGGATCTAAATCAGAAAAAATCAATATAGGTGCACCATGAAGTTTTAAAACTTCATTAATATAAAGTCTTTCTAGGTTCTCAAGAGGTAAGTTTTCTCTTATATCAAGAGAATGTGTTGAATCTGTAAGGCAATCAACAATGACCCATATTACATCATTTCTTCTAGGTGTCCTTGGTAGTCCTATGAAAAATTTCATCATAATTTCATCCCACTTCCACATAGTAATAGGTAGAGGTTACATGAATTCTTTATGATGTTATCACTCAACCTTCACATTTTGAAAAACTAGACACCTTGACACAAATTTGGAAATTTCCCACTTCATATTATCCCACAAAAAATGCTTCTTTAGATCTCTATACATCTTGGTACTAACTAGGTGTATAAAGAAATTTCATCTATGAAAAACATCTAATAGTTTTCGTTTTAGCTCCAGTATTGATGAAACACATAACAACTTTCCAAATTTCAGAACCCCTTCTTCATACATGAAGTTTTCTAATCTTCCATCCTTAAGAGCTTTAATTATATTTTTAAAATTTCCAAATTCATATTGAGATATTTTAAACTTCTCCAGTAAAGATGGTTTCACAATCATTTTAAAAAGGATAGGTGTTTCCTCTTTCATAACAATTCTTATATCTGTATTTACAAAATTCATGAACATAGGATCTTTCTTAATTCTCATTTGGGTTCATGATCTTTCTTATTTAATGCATCTTCTACCTTATTTTCTTTTCCTATATGGTAGTGTATTGAGAAATAATAATCATTGAGTGAAAAAACCATCACATTTTCCTCATTTTGAGTTCTTTTTGTGTAAATATGTATTTAAAACTCTTTTGATTCATATATATCTCATATCTTTCACCGTAGAGATAGTTTCTCTAAGTCTTTAGAAAAAAGATTTCGGATGCTAACTCAAGATCATGAGTTGTATACTTTTTTTCATGATTCTTCAACTAACTTAATTCATATACAATAACTTTATTGGTTTTCATAAGTACACAACACAATATATTCTTTGATGCGTCACTATATATCACAAACCCATCATTTCCTGGTGGAAGAGTCAAAATCAAAGAATTGACTAATCATTTATTCAATTCTTCAAAACATTATGCACATTATTTTGTCAATATAAACTTAACCCCTTTACATGTGATCTTGGTTAATAGGTTATCCAATCAGGAAAAATTATGAATGAAACACTGATATTAACCTTCTTAAACCAAAGAAACTATATATCTTAGTTACATTCATTGGAGTAGGCCATTATTTGATTGAATTTGTCTTAATTGGATCAATTGAGATTCCATACTTAGATAAAATATGACCAATAAAAGGATCTATTGGAAGCTATAATTCACACTTTCTAAACTTCCCATATAACTATTTTCTTCTAATAGACTTTAGAAAAATCTAAATGTAGTTCTCATGGTCCTCATAGCTTTTGTAGTACACAAAGATATCATCAATAAATACCACAAAAAAATTATCAATATATTTTGTGAATGCTTTGTTCATTAGATCCATGAAAACATAGGTTGAATTAGTCAGTCCAAATGGAATTACTGTAAAATCATAATGTCTATGTAACACCCCAGACCCAGATTCCACTCAGCAGTGCCCCAAGCCTAGTTGACCACATATCCTCAAGTGTATCTCCCCAAATTCCAAATGTTTCCGACTAGTAGAGAGGTCCTAGGTGTGTTTGTGGGGAGACTATTCTCTCATTACTAGAGTGTATCATAGTGTAAAGTAGTAACAGAAGCATATAAAATAATAATATTGTAGATAAATAAACAAGAAATGAATGTATTACAATCTATAAGTGTCTCATATAATATGATGTAGATGATACATGTATCTTGGAAGTAGCCAAAATAGGTACATGGTAGTATTGTATAATACAAGTATCCAAAAAGACTAAAATATCAAAAAGTACAAAAGTTCTATCTCTGAATATTATCAGGAGCCTTAGCTCAGTACCATTCTCCCATGCTCCTAGCATGCCACAAAACTCAATCATGAAACTGTTGGTGCTTTCCCTTTTCATTTCCTACATCTAAGAATTTTGTTTGGGCTCCCCAATGGAGGCCCAAATAGGTTGTGACATATAAACTTAGTAGGAAGCCACCCTAAGATCTGTACATTTCATCTGTGCAATATAGTAAGTTATTAATAAAGAAAATTAAGAAGTTGAGAAGCAATTAACTAATTTGTGTCCATGGAAAAAGTCAAGTAAAACTTAAATAGCCTCTCTAGGCTCCCTGAAATACAAGTGTCAGATCCTATAACAAGGTAGCTACAAGCAATATGAATAAACAACATAGCCCTGTCATACTCCCATATATATCCAGTTCACACCACCTTTCCATATAATGAAACCATATCAATATCTCATGACATTTTCATTCAACCAAGATGTCATAACTCTCTTGGCCACACAATATAATCAGCCATATTAATAACCCACATCCACGCTATAATAACCAAAGTTTCAGAACATAAAGGTTAGGATCTAAGGTGTTGAAGACCAAGGCTTCCTCATCGAGCCCAAAGATAATCTTGATGGAAACTCGTTATAAGAATTCATTGGATTCATAGGATAATTTCATGCCAAACAAGTCCTATGTGAGTCCAAGAAAGTTGGATCCAAGGGTTTACAATGCCCAAGGCATCCCACAAAATCAAGACCCAAGAATCATTAGTACTCAAGGAATCCACTACAATGTTCTAGAACCATATAGATCCATCCATGTCATCTAAACAATCATTCATCCATTTCATACCATTTAACAATTCAATTCCATATGAGTCTACCCACTCATATAATCAATTATATTAAATTCCATTCAATGAGTATACACACTCATTTAATGCATCTCAAACCAATTACAAATCATGAGTATACCCACTCAAGTGTTCCATTCCCATTCAATCATGTCACATGGGTATACCCACCCATTTATCACCATTTTCAATTCAACATATTTCATGGGTATACCCACTCATTCATCTATTTTAATTTAATCCATTGATCCAATGAAGCTTAGCATAACATGATGACACAAATCAAGGAGGCATTATATCTCATAATTATTTTATTAAATTCCATTAAATTCCAATTTATCTACCTACATTTTGGAAAACTCATGAAAACACCATTTGGGTGGTTCATCAAAGTTCAGAACTAATGAAAAGGCATGGAACACCCCATGGGTGGCGTTGTCTTGGGTCTAAACCCACCAACACATCTTAATAAACCTATGGGAATCCCTAATAGGTCCCAATTAAACTAATTAAATGATTCAATTAAAATATAGTGCCACACTTGATATTTTGGAGGGTGACATAAAGGTCGATAGCTCTATAAAGCACCAAAATTTGAAATAAAAGTATAGACCACCTACCTTATATCGGTAGCAGATTTCTCATCTAGTGTCAAGTCTTGATTAGACTTAGATTTAGAGAAATATGAATAATTGATGAAGAACGAAAAATTAGGGAATATTAATATAAATTTAAAATAGCATTGATGACAGCTAGAAGAATCAATAACTACTATAAAGGAATATAGATCTTACTAATGTAGATTCGAGGAGAAAAACTGCACTCAAATTGGAGATCAGATGGAGAATCAGGCTCAAATCCAAGAATATCCACCTTTGAGAGCTCAAAATAAGGGTCACCTTACTATTCGTGGAAGAAAAGATGAATTAGTTATTAAAAGTATTCTCAATTAAATTAAAATCCTTAAAATTCCCAAAATTCTAGGGGTGTCATGGTTTAGGTTGCAAGGTTTGGAAATTTTTGCGCCAACCGTTCATGGTTTCATATAGGAAAAGGGGCACCTAAATAGTTTACCAACATATTTTACTAACCATTTGAAAACCACATGAAAAGACTATATAAAATTATACTAAATTTAAAAACCCAGCAACATGGGCATGAACCTCCTCCCACACAGTTTCCTCAAACCATGATGCCTGTATACCCCATCTATCTTGCCTCAAATGGTTTAGTCAAATTGTGCTGCTTTCCCAGCATGGTTTGTACTAAACGTGTGCCAAACTAAAAACACCCAAAACATGGGTTCTAGAATCTAAACAATACCTAACCACCCCTGTTACACCCATGACCTCAAGGGGTACTCACATTAGGACACAATTAAGCATTCAAAATGAAAAGTAATGGATCTGTACCTCATACAAAAACATGGGTTCTTAAAATATTCCCCATTTATAGCAATTTTCCCATGAATTGCTCTCTTATGGGTGGTAAAGTTTCATGTGATAAAAACTCCAGACACTAAGAATGTACGGCATACCCTCTCTCCCATTTTGCATCATGTAAATGGTTGTGCTACCATTGAAACCATACAAGAGGAACTGAATTGCCTTGGAGAACCTCCATGCTTCTATCAACAATATGTATCAGATGCTCCTCAGAGGATGCATATGTCTATAACTCAACCTCCTCAGGCTGAAAAGAAATAGATGGGTCCAAATGATAGTGGTGCAATTGAGATATGTGGAAGAGGTCATGCATGTCTTGGTACCTCTGATGTAATAACAACTGATAGGCTACCATCCCGACTCTCACCAAAATCCTAAATGGGACAACAGATCTTGGAGAAAGATTACCCTGTATCATGATTCGTCTACGTCCCAACCTCGGTGAAACATGAAAAAAAATACCAATCCTCAACCTCAAACTCTAGGGTTCATCTGTCGTGGTTGGCATATGATTTCTGGTGATATTGCACAATATTCAGCTGCTTCTGAATCAACTAGACCTACTCAAGAGTCTTTTGTATGAGACATGGTCCCAATAAATCTCCCCTTACTACCTCTAACCAGAACAAGGGTTATTGGCATGGCCTACCATACAAAACCTCATAATCTTCCATCTATATTATCACCTAATAACTATTGTTAAGGGAGAATTAAACTAGGGCTATATGTTTCTCCCAAGAGCTCCCAAAATCTAGGACACAACCTCACAGTATGTCATTTAGTACATATATAATATGCTCTGACTTCCCATTAGTATGAGGGGTGTATTCTCTACTCAAAAGCACCTATATACCTATTTCCCTCTACATACTCTACCATGAACGAGATGTATAGCGGGTGTCCCTATCTGAAATGATAGTGTGTGGGACCCTGTGAAGTCTTACTATCTCACGGATATACAACCTCCCAAACTCATCCACTCTAAAGGAATCATTGATCATAAGAAAATTATAAAGCTTCATGAGCCTGTCAACAAAATCTCACACATCATCGTTACCTTGATGCCACCTCGGTAAACCGGTCCTAAAATCCATCATGACATCATCCTATTTCCACTCGAGAATAGGTAAATGATGTAAAATAAAGAATGGTTGTTTAAGTTCCACCTTCACTTGCCGGTAGGTGGAACACCTCGTAACAAAACTAGCTACCTCTTGCTTCACACCCAGCCACCAGTACTGATGACACAAGTCACGGTACATATTGGTGACTCTGAGATGCACTGTCCAAGATAAAGCATGAAACTACCACATTATCACTTTACATATATCCACTAGAACCCAAACATATCCATGTATAAATAGGATCTCATCCTCTCCTATGTTTCAACTAGGAGTAGGGTCCTCACCTACCACACTCTCCCATAGAAATAGGCCCTCTAAATCGGGTAGCATCCCCATACTCACTTTATCTAGTAGGGTATATGTCACAACTAAGGATGATCGATCCCTATTCCCCTAACTATACTAGACCTCCAAGTGAATATCAGAGATCAACGCCGTAATCTTACACTCACTACCGACCTACTACACCGCCTATATCTTAGACCTCATGGTTTGTGCATTGGACATTAAATTTACTTTACTAGGAATATAAGAAATCTCAAAGTCAAAAGACTATCGGTACTCCACCCATATCTGCTACCTTAGATTCAGATCACACTATGTAAATATGTACGTGAATCTTTTTTGGTCCGTATACACCAAAAAACACTTTTAATTGGTAATGTATCCAATAGGACAATGCATGAACAACTACAGTCAACTCGATATCATGCATACAGAAATTCATCTCATGTGGCCTCAACTGCTGAGACCCATATGCCATGACACTGTACCTATACATTAGAAATTTTCTGAGTCTAATACCTGATATGTCACAATGAATTATGTATATCCTTACATATGTTGGTAGTATTAGAACCTATGCTGATTTAAACATTATTTTCAGTTCATGAAAGTCTATCTCGGAGGAATATAACCATATAAACTTCACTCGCTTCTTAGTAAATCCCATCAATAGTGTTTCTAAGCGTGAGAAGTCTAATATGAAATGCATGTAGTAACTAGCTAGCCCCCAAAAAATTTCATATTTCAAAAATGTTCTTGTGATGTTTCCTGAAAACTAAATATCTCACCTTCTCTAGGTCAACTAATACTCCAGTCTTTGAGATGATGTTATCTAGGAATTGAATTTGATACATCCAAAAGTGGAACTATGTGAGCTTAGCATATAAATGATGATATCTCTATGAATTCAAAATAATATAAAGATGTTTGGCATGGTTGTGGTGGTTTTGAAAATACACCAACATATATTCTATGAAAATCACCAAAAAAGACTTTACGTAAGTATAGAACACTTAACTCAATAGTTCCCTGAAAACCATTGGCTCGTTCGTGAGACCGAACAACATAAGCAGATGCACATATTGACCATACCCTCTATGAAAGGTTGTTTAGAGACCCAAGCTTGAAGTAAATGGACTTTACATTACTTTTGTGGAATACTTAATACATAACAAAAATAGACTCCGAAGGACTGTAATAGTTTAGTGTCTTTGAAAACATCGAACACAATCTTCTAATCATGGTGAAAGATCTTCAACTTCTCCCATAAAGATTGTTCCCTTTTGTTTTCTTACCAATAACCTTTCTTTATATCCTGGGAAAAAGAAAACATGAAAAGGGTGATCTTAAATTCTTAGCAAGGGTATGCATGGAGAACATAAAACAATCCATAAACATTTGAATGTAAAAACATGAGCACAAAATCTAGACATCAAAATCATGAGCAATGACATAAAACATGGCAGTACACAAGGCATAGATCATAAAGGAACATTTATCATGATAAAGTAGCATGGGGATAAAACATGTAATTGTTGAAAACCATTAAACACATGTTATGATTTCCATAGTATCTAAGGCATTGCTTCCAAGACCATCATAGTGGACAAAGTCCATTACTGAACTGGGTTTACTTGTCGTTCCAGCCCTGTATTACTGAACCGAATTCACTTGTTGTTCTATCCATATCTATCTCATGAGATATAAATCTTTACCCAATGTATTTGAGGGAGATATAGGTCCCACCCATCTCATAATGAAATCATTATTTTGTGTGCCACAAAATAAACATAAATCATTCATCATAACCCAACGAATAAAATGGGTTTCATAAACATCATCCCATCATAACATAATCCATATAGAATAAATGGATATTATATCATTATAAGAAAAATTAAACCATGTAAATAATAGATACATTATACTTGAAACATAAAAATATTAAATAATTTCATCTTATATAGAAAATGGTTTCGATAAAACACTTGAAATGAATTCTTGAGGAAAATATCCTTTCTTCTTCAAAATCACTTTATTTTCAAAAAATGCCATGCAATTTTAAAAGAAAAATATTTTGTTGAAAATAATCATGGAATCTTGTAGAGGAATTTTAATGGAAATAAGGTGTTATAAAACTATAAAAATCCATTCATTCCGTATAAGTTAAAAAACCATTCTTCGTGTACTTTTTCCGGAAAAGTCAAAAAGTGCCTCGTAAGGTAAATAAAAGAAATATTCCTTCCATACCATGTGGTAAAAGTAAAAAAAGGGTAAATATGACATTAAAAATACATGTTATAATAGTAATCATTTTATAGACAAATTTTTAGAAGACATGGACTTGGATGATAAATATAACCCCAGTAAATACGTACGAATAAACAATCTCAGATAAGAACAAGATTGGAATAATTATCCCTTACCTTATGTCCAATTTCTTCCATATGTGTCCGAGACTCCTATATAGTGGGTTTAAACATATTATTAACTTGTAATAGAATCATAATAATATTTGTGATATCATATATGATTCACTTACGACTTTATATTACCCGCTCATTTGTCAATTCCTTGTGAAAGCAGCGTTTTGGGTTAAATCGTTTCATTTATCATACGTGTTTTGACTTGTAATTATTAATATGATTACATAGATCATGATTACTTAATTCCAAAATTTAAAACATGATTTATATATAATATATATTCAGAATATAAATATATATAGTAGGTCAATAAATGAAATTAAATACACCGTTCATGGAGACGGTAGGTCGTACGTACCCATGAACGTTGTTTTCTTTTCCTTATTAAATTGAATGGAAGTAAGTAAATAACATATACATAAATATATTATCATTATTATATCATATATTTCATGATTATTTATTATATATACTTTATAATCATTCTGGAATGGTTAACACGGTGAATGAATCTCATCGCGTCGTGGAGACGGTAATTCGTACGTACGCACGAGCAATGATATCATTCCCATAATTATTGAATGGAATTGAAATGGATGATATAATATCTAAGAATAATTATTATTTTTTAATATTCATATATAGTTATTATTCCCACAATTATATCCATCCAAGTATGGTGGTGGTGGAAAAACATATTACACCATGGCGTGGAGACGGTAAGTTGTACGTACACGTGGTGATTTCATTTTTCATAGGATGGATATAGGGTTGTTTCATATTTATAATAACATATCATTATATTAGTGATACTGATGTTATTACTTTATAATTAAATAACTAAATAAGAGTAAGTTGAAGAACAAAAAAACTTGAAAGAATCGGCAGAAGAGATTATGTCTTCCTCGACGTGCCCCATTTAAACTTCCTCTTAGGGCACTAGAGTTGGTATTTTGAGAAGACCAGAACCTCTATAATGTAACTAGAGAGGTTTATAAGAGTAAATTTATGGTTTTGGAAGAGATTTAAGGCTCAAGATTTAATGAAGAGGATAGGGAAGGGGTTCCCTTTTATAAGATAGGAGAGGGTCACTTTTGGAAACCTCCAAAATATTAATTTATAATAAACTCAAAACCCACTTAAAAACTTCCAAAGTGACTCGAATAATAATATTAGGTAAGATAGGGTTGTAATATCCTCAAAAAATTAAATTTAGACATGTTTTGATTTTATTTTAAACCTTATCATTTTGATTTATCTTTATTTAATCTATTTAATTTTATTTGTGGTAATAATATTGTAAATTTTAAATTGTAATAAATACTTACTTATGTGCTATGAATTTTCTATAATTAGATAAATTATGAAATTTTAGACCATATAATTTTCAATTTTTAATTTTTAAATATTTTTGGGATTTTTAAACAATTTAATAATATGTTATTTTTATAAAATATCAATAGTGTCAATTTGGATACTATTCATTTATTTGAATTTAAATAAAATCCACACAGAATATATATTCAAAAAAAATATTTAATATATTTATAAAATGTAATATTATTCTAAAAAATTCATGGAGAACATTAATTTGTTCATATAATATTTATTTTAAAATTTTTGATAACATTTATTTGATATTTCTCTTAATAAAATAATCACTACAACATTTTTGTATAATTATTTAATATAATTATTTATTGAATAAAAATAAAAAATAAAATACTATGATGAAGATAAATCTAATTTATTTAATAATAATACTTTTATTTGAATTTATAATATTAAAATCACTACATTTAAATTGTTATATTCATTAAATTATGAAGGTGACAACATTGACATCATTTAAAATAAAATATTATAAATGTCATAATCTATTTTATAAGGCTCTAAATGGTCCCCAAGTAGACCCTTGGATGATTAGGGTATATATATACTCGACCAATTAGTTTTTGTCATGTTTTTGGGCCTTTTATGGATAATATTATTTTAATAAAAACTATATTATTGATTTTTCACTAAATAAATAATTTCTACATCATTAATGTATAAGTTATTAAGATAATTAATTATTTCTTAAAAATTACAAATAAATTACCATAACAAAGAAAAACATTTTATATTTCAAATGAGTATTTATAATCAAATTTATATTCTATATAACCTTGTTTTAAAATACTTTAATTATTAAAGTTTGAGTGAGACATATTTCACTTTCTTTAAATAAAATAAATTAAATGTCTTAATCACATCCAAGTGGGTTCCAATAGATTTTATTTCGAACCAAGTATGTTTTAGAGAGGAATATAATCAACCAATTATATCAAGACAAGTGTTAGTGTAATTTTATAATATTATTTTTACCCTTAATTACCTGAGTTACCCTTAACCGTGGTAAATAAAATTTACCGTAGTTACTATTCATAATGCCCAAAAATAAAAAATAGTGTATTAACATAATTGGACCTAATGATTCCAAATATGGAATCCATTTTTCCAAATTTAATACACAGAAGTTTCAGTATTTAATTTAAAATTAATCATGTTGTTGAGAACACGAGTTTTAAAAGGTAAAACATTGCAAAAGATTGAAATGTTTTTACTTATGAATTCAATGTAAAATTAAATATAATGACTTATATTATATTAAATGGTAAAAATATATTCTATTTTTACTTTAAAACCATTAAATATTGTAATTTAACCATATAAATTATCTCGATGAAAAAAGTTGTTTTCAATTAAAATTTAGCGTATTTTTACTATTCATCAAAATATGAAGGTAATCAGAATAATGTCAAAATTTTATCCAATGTAAATTTTTATATCTTGATTCAAAATAAGAAGTTTAGTTTTTCAAATTTAGCTTATAAACTTTTCAAAAAAAATTATTTAAAATGGGTGCGCCATAAAAATATGACAAAACTACATTTTTTTAAAAATTATTCCTTTATACAAAAAAATTGATTTTGTTCTCATACCATATTCTAGAAAATGTGTATGATGAATTATAATGTTATAAAATTAAAATTATGGTTATTACTATTCATAACGTCTAGTTCATAATAATATTATAACAATATATCATTGTTTAGTGAAACTCGGTATTGCATACAACACACTCTATTGAGAAATGTCGCTCTTACATGCAACACAAGCCAAGAATAGTGTTTGCATATAATAAAAGATAATACGGTGTTGTGTATAACGCAAGATAATCTTGGTGTAGCGTACAACATAAGACATCAAAGAAATTTAAAAAAATATTTCTCATAAAATCTCGGGGTGTTACATTCTACCCCCCTTAAGATGAATTTCAGCCTCGAAATTCGTCAGGGTTATAAATAGTTTACAACTTGAAAGTTTATTTCATAGAAACCCACATCATAAAAAGGAATACTAAAACTTATTTTTAAAAAAGAAAGTTAGAAACAAAACGGTCACCCAAAGTAACTCAACACTGGGTTTCCACATAAGAGAATATAGGTGAAAATATTAATATGGAAGAGAAATGTAACCATCATGTTTTGATAAAGAGTGTTAGAGAAAATGGCTATGAAAAAGCCAACAATCACAAAGCCATAAGTTTGTGATGATCTACGGTACCATCTAATACATCGGATATCAGGGTACTAAGACAACATTTTTTATTTTCAAGATCATTTCCCTAAAGTTGATGATTTTTTGCATAAGGATAAATACTTACCATATTTCAGTGTAAAATCATTGTTGGTCATTCCATGAACAATTTCTAATTCATATCTTATTTAAAGAAATGAAGTTGAATTTTTCATTATTGAAGTATTAGTAGATCTTGTGATAGAATGATAGGTCATTCTATCTCTCTTTATCAAAAAAAGGTTTGCACAAATTATTAAATATACATTAGTCCATCTATGGTGAGATTAACCATATGATTCCAAAAATGGACTTATACTTCATCTATCATACTGCTTAGTAAAATAAAACTAATTTCTACTTATCAAGGACATCCTGTAGGCCAGTGGTAGGTGATAATAGCCTATCGTACTTCAGTTGTGGGTTCCATTACCATATCCTTGTCTTACGTGATGGGTTGTCCTTGTTCTACAGGTTGTCCTTTTTCTAAAACTATAGTATTATAACATTCTAGAAAAAAAAATTACCCTTAAACAATACTATCTTATGTCCAACTTAATCCATTCCAACATTTAGGCTTATCCAAAATACTTCTGTCCAATCTCATAGTATAAAGAAAACAATTATAAAGGTCATATAAAAAGCATGTAAATACCATCATTTATCCCCCATATATCATAAGATATATCTTGTTTGTCACATTCCAAACATGTGAATACTTTAATCATGTATTCTCTTGAAACATGAGTTACCATAAAACCTTAGTGAAAACATGAATGCTGTCAAAAGTTAACTCTTTCCACATTCCAAAATCCCAAACTTTCTATATACTCAAACCATGATATCACTTTGTCCTTATATCAGTCATGAGCTCATTAATACTATCAAACATTTCATTATCTTCTTATCCCTTCATTATTCACATATTACATGGTTTCCAAAAAATATTTCAATAACTTTTTATGGTTACTAGTAACATATTCTTATGGAAAACCACAATGGACCAATACATAGATATTTCAATATACCAAAAAAGTACCTCAATAAAATTATTCTTGAATTCCAATACATAATCCCTTCAATCCATTCTCTTCAATGATTTGCATGGAATTAGTCCTTCCTCAATTTAAAAGTGACCATTTAGTTCCGGGCATTAAGTTGGGTAATTCCCATGTTCTTCACAGATAATACATTGAACTCCATAACAGTATATCACTCTATGCCCATTTTCCCTACATAGATAACATCTTCCAATCCATTTGAGGTATTCCTCAAGGTTCTTCTTCCCTTCTTCTTGGTATGTATAAAGCTTAGTCTTCCTTCCTCTATGTTCCTCACCATTCTAACATGCATAAAATCCCATCTTCCTCTTATTTGATGACTTAGGAATACAACAAAAGTTTACATTGTTAGTCATATATCGCGATGACTGATTCGGCATAATCATAATAACTTTCTCTCTAGGAATTACACAATTTTGTTGATCAAAGACGCCAATTTGTCTAATGGAATCAATGTTAACTGAATTCTTTCTCGTTCCCTCCATTGACTAAAACCAGAAACCATAGTGTAAGAAATAGTTAAAATAAAGAGGGACCACATAATCATAAAAAGTCACTTATGGGATGTCTAACTTATCACACATTGTATAATCCATGACGCCTTAGGTTCCCCAGAGGTTATTCATGATCGTAAAAATAATTCTAGGATTGTAACCTATAGTTATAATAATCCTTAGGAACATCCCTAGACATACCTTAGAAATATCTCTAGGGATCTCACTAAAGTTTGCGCATCCTAGTTTCCAAAGGTTAACTAAACCTTTACTCTGATACCAACTGTAGATACCCAAGATTGATGTACATGGACATTACATTACTTTTTTAGAATACTGAATACATAACAAAAATAGATACCTAAGGACTGTAATAGTTTAGTGTCTTTGGAAACTTGGAACACAATATTCTAATCACGGTGAAAGATCTTCAACATCTCCCATAAAGATATTTCCCTTTTTTCATACCTATAATCTTTATTTGTATCATGGGGAAAAGAAAGTATGAAAAGGGTGAGCTCAAATTCTCAGTAAGGGTAATCATGGAGAACATAAAACAATCCATAAACATTTGAATGTAAAAACATGAACATAAAATTTAAACATCAAAATCTTGAGCAATGACATAAAACATGGCAGTACACAAGGCATAGATCAAAAGGGAACATTTATCATGATAAAGTAGCATGGGGATAAAACATGTAATTGTGGAAAAACATTAAGAACATGTTATGATTTCCATAGTGGCCAAGCCATTGCTTCCAAGACCATCATAGTGGACAAATTCCATTACTGAACCGGGTTTACTTGTCGTTCCAGCCCTGTATTACTGAACCAGATTCACTTGTTGTTCCATCCATATCTATCTCATGAGATATAAATCTTTACCCAATGAATTTTAGGGAGATATAGGTCCCACCCATCTCATAATGAAATCAGTATTTTTTGTGCCACAAAATAAACATAAATCATTCATCATAACCCAATGAATAAAATGGATTTCATAAACATCATCCCATCATAGCATAATCCATAAAGAATAAATGGGTATCATTTCATCATAAGAAAAATGAAACCATGAAAATAATAGAGACATCATACTTGAAACATAAAAATATTAAATAATGTCATCTTTAATAGAAAATGGTTTTGATAAAACACTTGAAATGAATTCTCGAGGAAAATATCCTTTCTTCTTCAAAATCACTTTATTTTCACAAAATTCCATGCAATTTTAAAAGAAAATGATTTTTTTTGAAAATAATCATGAAATCATGTAGAAGAAGATTCAGGGAAATAAGGAGTTATGAAACTGTAAAAATTTATTCATTCCGTATAAGTTAAAAAAACCTTCTTCTCGTACTTTTTTCGGAAAAGTCAAAAAGTACCTCGTATGGTAAATAAATGAAAGATTCCTTCCATACCATGTGGTAAAAGTCAAAAAAGTGTAAAAATGAATTTAAAAATACATGGAAGAATATTAATCATTATATTAAAATATTTTTAGAAGACTTGGACTTGGATGATAAATATAACCCCAGTAAATACTTGCAAATAAACAATCTCGGATAAGAACAAGATTGGAATAATTATCCCTTACCTTATGTCCAATTTCTTCCATATGTGTCTGAGAATCCTGTATAGTGGGTTTGAACATATTATTAACTTGTAATAGAACCATAATAATATTTAAGATATCATATATGATTCACTTACGACTTTATATTACCCGTTCATTTGCCAATTCCATGTGAAAGCTGCATTTTGGATAAAATCATTTCATTTATCTTACATGTTTTGACTTGTAATTATTCATATGATTACTTAGATCATGATTACTTAATTATATAATGTAAAACATGATTTATATATGATATATATTCAGCATATAAATATATATAGTATATTAATAAATTAAATGAAATACACCGTTCATGGAGACGGTAGGTCGTACGTACGCATGAACGCTATTTTAGTTTCCTTATTAAATTGAATGGAAGTAAGTAAATAAAATATACATAAATATAGTATCATTATTATGTCATATATTTCATGATTATTTATTATATATACTTTATAAACATTCTGAAATGGTTAACATGGTGAATGAATCTAATCGCGTTGTGGAGACAGTAATTTGTACGTACGCACGAGCGATGATATCATTCCCATAATTATTTAATGGAATTGAATTGGAAGATATAATATCTCATAATCTGTATGATTTTATAATAATTAAATTTAGTTATTATTCCCACAATTATATCCATCCAATTATGGTGGTGGTGGAAAAACAAATTACACAATGGCGTGGAGATGGTAAGCCGTACGTACGCACGAGTGGTGATTTCATTTTTCATAGGATGGATATAGGGTTGTTTCATATTTATAATAACATATCAGTATATTAGTGATACTTATGTTATTACTTTATAATGAAAAAACTAAAGAAGAGGAAGTTGAAGAAGAAAGAAACTTGAAAGAATCGATAGAAGAGATTACCTCTTCCTCGATGTGCCTCTTTTAAACTTCCTCTTAGGGCACTAGAGTTGGTATTTTGAGAATAACAAAACCTCTATAATGTAACTAGAAAGTTTTAAAAGAGGAATTGGTAGGGTTTGGCCGAGATTTAAGGCTCAGGATTGAGTGAAGAGGAGATGGAAGGGGTGCCCTTTTATAAGAGAGGAGAGGGGCACTTTTGGAAACCTCCAAAATATTAATTTATAATAAACGCAAACCCCACATAAAACCTTCCAAAGTGACTCAAATTAAGATATTAGTCAAGATAGGGTTGTAATATCATCAACTAAATAAATTTATACTTGTTTTTATTTTATTTTAAACATTATCATTTTGATTTATCCTAATTTAATCTATTTAATTTTATTTGTGGTAATAATATTCTAAATTTTAAATTGTTATAAATACTTACTTATGTGTTGTTAATTTCCCATAATTAGATAAATTATGAAATTTTAGACCATATAATTTTCAATTTGTTAATTTTTAAATATTTTTGTGATTTTTAAACAATTTAATAATATGTTATTTTTATAAAATATCAATAGTGTCAATTTTGACGCTATTCATTTATTTGAATTTAAATAAAATCCACAGAGAAGATATATTTGAACCATAATATTTAATAGATTCCTAACATGTTATATTAATATAAAAAATTCATGGAGAACATTAATTTGTTCATATAATATTTATTTTAATATTTTTAAAACCATTTATTTGATATTTATCTTAATAAAATAATCACTACAACATTTTTGTATAATTATTTAATATACTTATTTATTGCGTAAAAATTAAAAATAAAGTACTATGATGAAGATAAATATAATATATTTTATAATAATACTTTTGGTCGAATTTATCTCCTTAAAATCACATGATTTAAATTTTTATATTCATTAAATTATGAAGGTGACAACATTGACATAATTTAAAATAAAATATTATAAATGTCATAATCTGTTTTATAAGGCTCTAAATGGTCCACACGTCGACCCTTGGATGATTAGGTTATATATATACTCGACCAATAAGTTTTTGTTAGGTTTTTAGTCCTTTTGATGGGTAAAATTATTTTAATAAAAACTATATTATTGATTGTTTACTAAATAAATAATTTCTGCATCATTAATGTATAAGCTATTAAGGTAGTTAAGTGTTTCTTAAAAATTAAAAATAAATTACCATAAAAAATAAGAATATTTTAGATTTCAAATGAGTATTTATAATTGAATTTATATTCTGTATAACCTTATTTTAAAAATACTTTAATTATTAATGTTTGAGTGAGACATCTTTCACTTTCTTTAAATTAAATAAATTAAAGGTCTTAATCACATCCAATTGGGTTCCAATTGATTTTATTTAGACCCAAGTATGTTTTATAGATGAATATAATCAACCAATTATATCAATACAAGTGTTATTTTAATTTTATAATATCATTTTTACCCTTAATTACCCGAGTTACATTTAACTGTGGTAAATAAAATTTACCTTAGTTACTATTCATAATGCCCAAAAATAGAAAAGTAGTCTATTAACATAATTTTTACCTACTGATTCCAAATATTGAATCCATTTTTCCAAATTACATACATAGAAGTTTCAGTATTTAATTTAAAATTAATCCCGCTGTTTAGAAAATAAGTGTTAAAAATTAAAACATTGCAAAAGATTGAAATGTTTTTACCTATGAATTCAATGTAAAATTTATGATAATGACTTATATTATATTAAATTGTAAAAATATATTCTATTTATACTTTAAAACAATTCAATATTATAATTTAACCATATAAATTATCTCGATGAATTTTTTTTTTAATTAAAATTTAGCGTATTTTTATTATTCATCAAAATATAAAGGTTATCAGAATAATGTCAAAAATTTATCCAAAATAAATTTTTATATCCTGATTCAAAAGAAGATGTTTACTTTTTCAAATTGAACTTATAAACTTGTCAAAAAATTTATTTAAAATGGTCGCACCATAAAAATACGGCAAAATTTCATTTTTTGAAAAATACTTTCTTTATACAAAAAATTGATTTTGTTCTCATACCATATTCTAGAAAATGTGTAAGATGAATAACAATGTTATAAAATTCAAAATGTGGTTTATACTATTCATAACGGCTAGTTCATAATAATATTATAACAATATATCGTTGTTTAGTGAAACTCGGTATTGCGTACAACACACGCTATTGAGGAAGGTCTCTCTTGTGTGCAACGCAATCCATGAATAGTGTTTGTGTATACTACATGATAATACGGTGTTGCGTATAGAGCAAGCTAATCTTTGTGTAATGTACAACACAAGGACATAAAATAAATTAAAAAGAATATTTCTCATAAAATCTTGGGGTGTTACAGGTTGTATGAGGTATGTTTGCAATTCAAACACGTACCTAGTGATATTCGGATCTCAAATAATTTTCAAGAACATTTGGCCTTTTTGACGATGATCAAACAAATCATCTATCCATGGAAAAGGATATCGGTTTTTAATCGTTAGTTGGTCCCACTTTTGAAAATCCACACATAACCTAAGGGTACCATCCACCTTTTCACAAAAAGGACTGGTGAAACCCATAGGGAAGTATTGGGTTGAATAAATCCCTTTTCCTCCATATCATATAGATGCCTATTGAGCTCCTACAACTCCATCATAGCCATCCTGTAAAGATGAATGGATATCAGTGCATCTCCTGGAACTAGCTCGATGGAGAAATCCACCTCTATCACATGAAGTAAATGAGAAATTTCATCTTTGAACACATCCCTAAAATATAAACCACTAGAGGAAAGTCCTACTAACTCACTCCTAGGTCATATAGATAAAATCTAGTGATCTCGGATGTCATCATGCCCCGAACACAATGATTTGGTCCATCTCGGATCGCCTGGACATCTCATTCACCCTTATCAGTATACGCTACACCCTATGCTGATGTGAAATTCACCCTTCGATAATAGAATTCAATATAATATTGATAAGATACTAGCTAGTCAATCCTGATTATGTTATCAAACCCTATCATCTTGATGACATACAGATCCCATATTAAAGGACACCAACAACCCTTATGGGGGAACTCCCTGTATTGGTGTACACCCTCTGTTCTAATCTCCAATGGAGTGTCTAGTTTCATAATACTCTCATAATTAAAAAACTACAATCCCAATGATTTTCAACATAGATACATATATGAAACTATGAGATACATCTGTATCAAAAAGAGTATATGCAATAGTAGAGGCTACTAAGATCATACCTCTCACTGTAGATAGTTCAACACCCTACTCCTTGGGGGTGGCCTATACAGAATAGATTTTTCATGTACTATGGCCTTGTAAAACAACCTCAGTGTCTAGAGTTGGTCCACTTTGGTGTATCAGTGTAACTGGTGTCTGTATACCCCTACCATGACCACCACTACCTCGGCCTGATCATCTAGAACTACTACATCTCCCTACCTAATGTAGATATGGGAAACTTAATCTTGTACCAGTTGTTGAAGCTGACCCCTACCACTTATATCTGGAAGAAAATCCTAAAAAACCACTGCATGTGGCCCATCCTGCTTCAAGATTGAAACTTGACTGGGTCACGGTCACAATGATTCTTTATGTTCCTTCGTTAGTCATACTAAGGAAAAAATGCAGAGCTTCCAATACTCATAGCCTGACTAGAACCCATCTCGCAGGAAGACTCAAAATGACACTTCCTACTTGAAGGTGTAGAACAACTGGGTAGATAAGAATAACTTCCCTATTCTACACCCCACGCTTCTCTTAGGTTCTACTATGTAATCAATGCCTGATTCATAATCTTAGTGATAGAGTTCAACCTAAACATGCTAACCTGAGACCTGATAACATGTCAAATACCTTTCTCGAAGCATCTCACTCTAGAAATATCATTATCAAAATACATCATCAAAAGAAACTATAACTCTATAAAGCATGTCGAGTACTTTATAAATATCATCGTGCCCTTCTTCAGACACATGAACCCGCTAGCCCACTTTTTCCACATAGTCTTGGGGTAAAAGTAGTCAAAGAAGCGAGTCTGGAAATTAGTCCAAACCATATCTTGCATCTTGTTAGCCTAGTTTAATACATCCCACCATCATTTTTCTTCTCAATGAAGCATATATTTTGCGATCTTTACCCTCCTATTAGAAGGAGCCTTAAGATAATTGAATATTGATAACATCGTCACTAGCCACATCCCTATTTCCTATTGACATCCATACCCTGAAAACATGGTAGGATTCTCCTTCCAGAACACATGCATTAGCTCAGCCATAGACAATTCAGGTTGTGGTGTTCTTTGGTAAGTTTTCATAAAGTGATAGAAACCCTTGTGGGGATATTCCTCATAACCTCTTTTTGCAATAATAGCTAGTGTCATAGCTAGTACTAAAATAGGATCTGCCAGTATCCCATGGCCTACCGCCTCCAGAGTGTGGACGTTTCCACCCTCCTAGTGTACCACTAGAGGTTATTGTGGTGGAATGACTCTATCATTCCAAACACATGTCTCAAAAAACAAAAACATCAATATTCATAGCTCAAAACCATATAACAGGTCAAAACCCTCCTAAAACGAAGTCATAACCTACAAACTACTCCTAAATCTAGGACTGTATGAAGAACAATCACCAAAAACCACTAGAAACTCAATATTTTCCCCACTCAAAATCTAGTTTCTAGGTCAAGTATCTAATTAAATTTCCATAAATTATCATTTAACATTCATTGGTTAAAATGATTTAATGGATGGTTCACCAAGTTTCAATCCATGAGGGCCCATAACACCTCATGAACCAAAAATTTATTCCCATATAATTCATACCATATCTCATTCAGTTCACTTTAAACAAAAGAGTTAAGGGGTGTGTCATTTTCCAATCCATAAGGTCCCATACACCTTATGAATTGAAATATGATGTCACTTCTATATCCACTGCACAATTTCTATCACAATTGCAGGCACAACTATTACAACACCTATCAAAATAGCATGCATCAAGTAATGCATCCTAAATGGCATGGCATAATGCATAGCATATGATTTCTAGAAAGGTACCTATATGATGCATGATATTTCACTCCCTCATCTCATTAGGTTGAAACAGAAATAAAACCACAATTATATCAATATTAATAAAAATAACACAAGTGCATCACCCAATGGTGTAATAAAATCAATTGTAATTTTCAAAATCCTAAAAACAACAATTCAATTTGAGGCAATTTGGTTTTCCCCTATCTACAGTGTAGCAACTCCCAGCCATATATCATTACCAAATTTCAATTTCTTCTTATAAATGTCTATTATCTCCAAATATTAAATCAAACCAGAATAGAATGCTTTGATACCACTTTGTGAAATCCCAAACCTAAATTCTACTCAATACTGCCCTGAGACCAGTTGAGCACATGGCCTCAAAAAAATCTCCCCAAATGCCAAAGGTTTTGGACTAGAAGTGAGGGCCTATCTTTTCTATGGGGAGACTATGCCCTCATTAACAGAGTGTAACACAGTGGAAAGTAATAACAGTCAATATTGGAAAAAGATAAAACAAGCAGATAGCAGATAAATAAATAGGACAGAAATATATAACAATCCAAAAGTGTTTCATATAATATGATGTAGACAATACATGTATTAATAAAATAGCCAAAACAGGTATATGGAAGTAAATTATAATACAGGTATCTAAAAATACAAAAATAAAAAAAAAATAAAAAATAGTGTTATCTCTGAATTGCATCACGAGCCTCAACACGATCATATGCTCCCCTGCTCCAAACATGGCATAACAATCAATACTAAAACTGTGGGTGCTTACCCCTTTCATTTCCTAAATCCAAGAAGTATGTTTGGGTTCCCCAAGGTAGTCCCAAACAAGGTGTGAGATTACATCCCAGAAGGAAACCACCCAAATATCTATACATATCAACTGTGGAATATATTATGTTATGTAGAAACCAAAGTAAGCAGGTAAGAAATAATTAACTAAGGTGTACCCATGGCACAAGTCAAGTAATTCTGAAATATCCTCTTGAGGATCCCTGCAAAATAAGTGACATCTCCTATAACAAAGCATCTACAATCAATATGAATATACAACATGGACTCACTATACTCCCATATGTATCCTTATCCACATGACCATACCAAATAATGAAACCATATCAATATCTCATTGACTTACCATACAACCAAGATGTCATAACTCTCATGGAGACGCTATATAATCAACAATATCAATAACCCACGGCCACACCATAACAACCAAAATTGTCAGAACATGAAGGGTTGGATCCAAGGTGTCAAAGACCACGTCATCTAGGTCAAGTCCTAGGAGCATCTTGAGGGAAAATTGGTATAGGAATTGGTTGGAGTCCTAGGATCATGTCATACTGAACATGTCTTACACAATTCCAAGAAAGCGAGTTCCATTGGTTATCAAGACCCAAGGAATCTCATGGAATCAAAACCCAAGAAACATCAGTACTCAAGGAATACATTACCATGTTCTAAATTCATGGAGAGTCATCCATGACATCTAAACAATCATTCATCCATTACATACCATTTAATAATTAAATTCCATAATATTCCACCCACTCATATAATCAACTACATTCAATTCCATTCAATGAGTATACCCACTCATTTAATACATCTCAAACCAATTACATCTCATGATTGTACCCACTCATGTGTTCCATTCCCATTAAATCATGTCATATGTGAATACCCACCCATTTATCACCATTTTCAATTGAACATATTTCATGGGTATACCCACCCACTCATCTAATTCAAATTAATTCATTGATCCAATCATGATTATCATAAGATGATGACACAAAGTATAAAGTATATCTCTTAAGCATTAAATTAAATTCTATTTAATTATAACTAAGTTTCCTATAACTAGAAAAACATAATAACACACCCCTTGGGTGGTTAATCAAAGTTCAAAACTAATAAAAAGGTTTTTCACATTCCACGGGTGGAGTTAGGTTGGGAAAAACCCACCAACGCATATCAAAGAACCTAAGGGCATCCCTAACAGGTCCCAATTCAACTAATTCTATGATTCAATTAAAATTTGAGATCACTATAGAAATTAAAGTGGGATACATAATGACCAATAGCCTATAAAGCACAAAAAGTCAAAAGAAAATTATAGACCACATACCTTAGATTGATAGTAGAGTTCTCATTTAGTATCAAGTCCGAATTCGACCTGAATTAGGATAAATATAAAGAATGGATGAAGAAAGAGAAATTAGGACATATGATCCTAAATCCTAATATCACAGTTGATAGATAGAAAAATAAAGAATGGATAAAAAGGTATTTATATATTACCGATATTGATTTGATGAAACAAACATGCTCAAATCAACGATCAGATAGATAATGAGGCTCAAATCTAAGAATATCCACCTTTGATAGCTCAAAAGAAGGGCCACCTTATTATCTGTTGAAGAAAAGAGGAATTAGGTTTTAAAAGTATTTTTAATTAAATTAAAATCATTAAATTTTGCAAAATTTTAGGGGTTATAAGGTTTATGGCGAACAGTTTGGAAAACCATGCACCAAACGTGTGAATTTTCCAATAATCCAACCATTACCTGCACGGTTTACCAATATGGTTTACTAACCCTGCACAAACTATCTGAAAATCCTCTTTCATGTTTTGATAAAATTTTAGACCTTGACATATAGGTTTTTACCTCCTCCAATATAGTTTCCTCAAACTGTTCGACCTGTATTCCCCCTCAATCCAGTCTCACGTGGTTTAGTCAAACCATGTGTCCTACCCCACATGGTTTGTACTAACTGTGTTTCGGGATAAAAACACACCAAACATGGGTGTTGGGCTCCAAAAAACCCCTAAACACCCTTGTTACACTCGTTACCTCGAAGGGTACTCACATTAGGCCATAATTAAGCATTTAAAATTAAAAAGAAGGGATTTTTACCTCATACGAAAAATCGGGTTCTTACAACCCATACCAAGTTTTAAATGTTGTCTTTGGAATATATTACTTCTTTAGAGACAATTTATGATATCAGAATGAAGGTCAATATTTAAAAAATATTAACCTTTGTGAATTTTATCAAATAAATCCAAAATGTGATGAAGAGGGATCTTGTTCTTTATTGTAATAGAATTGATTTATCTATAGTCAATGCATAGCCTCAAGGATCCATATTTATTCTTAACAAAGATAAAAGGGGCTTCCCATGGAGAAACACTAGGGTGGATAAATCCCTTATTACTAAACTCCACTAGTTGTTTCTTTCTCTACACTAATTACATAGTAACCATTATATAAGGACTCATTGATATTGGTCTTGTATTATGGATTAGATAAATGGAAAATTCAACTTCACACTCTGAGGGGAGTCCATGTAATTCCTCAAGAAATACGTCAATGTATTACTACACTATTGGTGCATACTCAATTTTAATATTACATTCCTTATCCCTAGAGGATTTTTTCTCTTTCTCCCCAAGAATTTCATTTAGTATAGCTATTGGGGGTGGTTCTAGATAATAATCAGATGATGAAGTTTTTTCTATAAAGATAAGGGATTATACATCTTCCTTTCATATCATAATTTTCTTCTATTAGAAATAAAATTTTATGTCATATTTTGAAATCCAATCAATAACGAGGATTATATCAAATTCAACCATTAGTATGGTGATAATTTCATCAACTAAATCACATTTATGTGTCATAAAGGAGACCGACAATCACATTATTTCAAAGAGACGTCATTTAGGAGTTTTTTCTAACAAATACCTTATTAAATCAAAAGAGAAATGTCTTATTTTATTAGAAAATTGGGTAGATATAAAAGGCTATGATGATCCGTAATAAAATAAATCATTTTCAAAATCTGAATGTAGGATTATTGTACCTGACACCACATAATTGGGTACTTCTACTTCAGCTGTGAAGATCTCATAAGCGTGGTCTTCTCCCCTTGGCCACTTTTGTGGTAGATTCCCCCGATGCCTGGGAAATTGATTGAATAACTCCCCATTTCATTATAGTTGAAACATTGAACATCATTTATTTTTTTCATCCCCTTTAATTCATTTTCTTGATGATGATTTTATCTGCACTTATAAGAAACTCCCATTCCTTTCAAGAATTTACTAGGATTATTGTTTCCACAATTTTCACTTAATGGAAATTGATTAATTCCATTATTCTTATTTGACACTTCAACTTTTATATGGTTACCAAAAGACCTCTTATTCTCTTGATTTCCCTTGAAAAAATAGGATATATAAAATTTCTTCTCTGTTTTTATGGAAGTTAAGACTATTTCAATATATGATGAAAATGTTTTAGAATCCAATTCCCTTTTTAGAATTCTATTAAGACCTTAAAATAAATGATCAGTCTTATATTTTGAATCATTTATGTAATATATAACATAACAGGCTTGTATTGTGAAGGTATGCACATACTCTGCAACACTCTCTTCTTTCCTTTTCATTAAGCTAAGGAATTTTCTCTTCATTTCAGTTCGTTTATCCCAAGAGAAATATTTTATTAAGAATGTTTCTTTAAAATTTCTCCATTTCATGTCTTCTTTTTCATCTTCCTTCTTGGTATTTTACATCAACAACCACCATTGATCAGCATATCCCTTGAGATAATATACTTCTAGTACTACCTTTTCGATTTCATTGTATAATAATGCTAGAAATATCTTTTCAAGGGACTTGATCCACTACTCAGCCAAAACTAGATGAGTATTCCCATTAAAATGGATCCTTATACCACATGAAATGATCCAACATATTTTTATTATGTTTATTCATCATAACCTAAGCAATCTATCTTAATATGGTCATGATTTTCTTAGCTCCAATAATAACTGTGTTGACTTGCTCAGTGGTTCAATACCTACATTGAATGAGGGTATTTATTCCCTTCCTTTAACTATGAACCATAACTAAATAATGTAACACACTAAGTTTGGTCATAATCATCACGAGTATTGATAAAAAAAATTCACTATAATGGATTATTATAATTCTCATGTTTACTTAAGATCTAATTCCCAAGGTTTCTACTGAACTTTATCTTATACCAACTATAACAACCCAGACCCTAGAAGCCTATATTTAGTGTTTATATTATTACAATGGAATATGTACAAGAGATCACATCATCAAGGATCAATCATTTTAGTGGTATTGAAGAACTAGATACATACATGATTCCCTTATTATATTAGTAATTGAATATAGAACATGACAAAGGAAAATAAAATTATTCCTTGACACTTATTCAAAGATTTCTTCTTCATAACCTTGGGATGGAAAAAGATTAAAGGGTGACCTAAAATGATCATTAAGGGGTACATGAATCAATAATAAGTTAAGAAAATTTAATTAGTCACAATCATAATGGAAAGGTAAATAACTGAAAAACACATGCCACTAATAAGCTGAGAATTAAAATGTATCCATATATTTTTTCAAAGGGAAAATATCATGGAAAGTTAATACTAAATACTAAATGAATAAAATTATTAATAATTGGATGTCATGTATCTAGAACATAAACCATTATACCGTCAAAACTTTTAAGACTGTGGGGAGAAACATATCGGATTCTTCTTGGAAACAACACAAAATGTTTGTCACCAACTATTTTGTCTCATGGGACATGTCAATGCATTGAGGGGCTATATATAACTCTTACCCACCTAAAAATACAATTAAAAATCATTCTTTATACGTAGATTAAGTTAATGAACAATATTACTTATCGAAATATCTGTATTGACTAGAGGATAAAAATTCATCAATATTTCCCCAATTAAAACGCCATTCAAAGAAAACAACATATGTAAAAATGGTATATGGATAAGGAAATAATAATATCAATGATAAAATAAATATGGATATTTAATGAAATCTTCAATGGATTATTATCACAAAATAAATAGTAATATACATACACCACACATAAGGAATAAGTGGAGACTAAGGAATTACCAAAATGAATATCATAATGGATTCTATGAAAGAATGGATTTAAAAAATAATTAGACATTAATAATATAAAATAGGTATATATGATGATAAATGAAGTCCAACTGAAGCTAAATCATGTAAAATGAGTGTTAAAGAAACTTTATAAATGAGTCTCTTTAATGTGATTTATGGGAAAATACTAAGGATACTTTAAAACAAAAAAGGCATAATTGTTTTAATAAAATTAGAAATGAAAAAATATAACTTATCTTGATAAAATGGGTGATTTAATAAAAATAATTGTATCTTAAAACATATTATGGATGGTACTTGAAAATGGGTAAGAAATTGGGAAATTCCCTTTAATTGGGCTTTCTTATCGAGATGAATTGAAAATGGATCTCTATAAAACATGTATTTGCACATAAAATAAAGAATAATTGTGCTAGGATAATATGTTTGGAATATAAAAACATAATTTAGGAGGAGTAAATAATAATAATTAATAATTAAATTTGGGTAATGATTGAGAAAGTGTAACCCGAAGGGAAAATGGGGGTTTGGAGAGAACCTCTTAACTTATGTCTAAAAGTGTTCAGCACTTGCACTTCATGTACAGTATAATAAAAATAGATTATTTAATTATTTAATTCTGAACCTATTAAATAAGTTTTTTATTTATTATAATTTTATTAAATTCATTCATGGACTTTTTGATGATTTATAAGATTCAATTTCATCATTTGAGAATGTTCATTTTATTTGTTTTGATGATTGGTTCACTTGTATACATATATGAAATACCATGTAAAATGGGGATAGTTATCCAGAATAGAAGTTATATTTTTTTAATAAACTTACAAAATTTTAAATGTTATTATATATAATTTGGTTATATTATATGATAATGATTCAATAGATATTTTTTTAATGAAAACGATTTAATTTATTTTGGTGGTATTTATGACCATCACGAAGTTATATCATTTTATTTGATATATTGTTTTTTTATTGCTTCCATAACATTATAAAAATTATAATATTTATAATAAAATCTTATTTAACCATAATAATGGATTTATTATCATCCATGAATTTGGTAATGGAAAATGAAAATGCATCATCCACGGTGGCGGTAAATTGACACATCATGAATGATGTTTTAATTTTTAAAATAAAAGGGAGATGAGAAGGGGTTTGATGTTGGAAATTTAAATAACATAATATAAGTATAGTATATATAATATACTATAGTTATAATGTTACATTATATAGAGTATTTTAGATAAAGATAAGCAAATAAAGGAAATTACAAGAAAATGAAAGGGAAGGATTAAGGGTTTTACCTCTTGAATTCTTCTCCTTGAGAACCTCCTTAAGGGGAATAGGTTTGGTCATTAGGAGAGACCAAAAAGTCCATAACATGGGGAATAGATTTGGAAGAGTAATTTGGAAAAAAATGGACAATATTCAATGATTATAAGGTGTGAGGAGAAGAGGTGGTGATAGGTCGTATTTATAGAAGAGGGGTGTTTTTTATTATTTTGTTCATTAGTTTATTATTTTGGATTGAGGATATGAATAGTTTTGATTCCCTTGAAACAAATAAGTAAAGATATAATGAGGGTTCAGGATTATTCTTCTTAAATTATCAATTACTCCATACATGGTGTATTTAACTTATAATGTTTATATACCGTATTTCACTATTCACCAAAAATTCAACTATTTTAGACAAATCTATAAAATTCTACCTAACCATTTCTTAATGTGTAGAAATGAAAAATGAGCTCCAAATTATGAAAATAATTTTGTAAAAATTTTAAATTCAATTTTTAATTAAAATCATCATTTATTCAAAAAATACGGATTTTAAAATTATAACTCATTTTATGACACTTTGAAAAATTAATTAAGGTCTCATAAAACTATATTATAATAATAAGAAAAAAATATTTATTTATGAATCTATTTTATGGAAATAAACTTTATTTTAAGATATTATATTAATTATAAAATTGTAAATAGACATTTATGTTTTACAAAAATTAAAATACTTAATTTATCATTTTTTTTAAAATGTTACTTATACCATGATATAATTATATCACAATTTAATTTATAAGATGCATAAATTTTATTCATACATTCATTGGTGAGGTTAATATTGTATTGGTCTAGTTATTATTCATAATGGCCACATTACTATTCCTTATGGTCACAATACTATTTCAAATAGTATATCATTATTCGTTTAAGCTCGGTGTTGTGTGAAACATAAGATATAGAATGAATTGAATTTTTTTAATAAGATATATACCATAAAATATTAGGTCATTATATATATCCAGGTGATAGTTACACTAGAAGTCCTTCAATCCATTGAGTCCCTTATTTTATGAATGCAATCCATGGAGGTGTGACACACACTATTATAACCATATAAGAAAAAATATCCTTAGTGGGTGGACTTTACACCTCCTCCACCCAAATTTGGGAATCACAAATTCTCAATATTCAATAATATATAATATCCAATGTATATCCTCAAACATTTTATATCCTGATGTGGCCCTATGATGGGAACACTAAATAAGTAATAGGTGGAAAAACATAGGTGTTTTATGAAAAACCATGAAAGAACTTCATTTTTCTATTATTATAATCTACCAACTAAATCTATCACTAACTGAGAATATAATAGGTGGTTTTTTATCAATTTAGCTCCACTCAAATATATATGACTATGGTCAACCTATATAAATGAAAACAGCATAATGAGAGGTTTTTAGAATTCATTTCTCGATGGAAGGGATTGAATTTTTCCCTTGAATATACAAGTTCTATAAGAGAAGTTGTTAGAGATATATGTAGTTAATATCTGAAATGGTTTGAAAGAATAAATCATTCCCTTGAAATACCTTGATGGGTTATAATATTTTTCATTAATAGCATAGTTCTTGGAATATGGGAATGGACATTCAAACTCCAAAACTCATCTAATATATTTGAAATAGGGGAAAAGTTTGAAAAGCTAGAAGCAGATACCATGATGCTTAAACTAGAACCACCATCGCTATCAACTCCTAAGCCTTATTAATATCTTGAGACGCCTCCTAACTAAGTACATCATAAATAGTGTCCCTAAAATCATGTTATGAAGGAGAAAAATAAACTAACTTCAAGGACCAGAAGAACAATATCTATTCCTTCTAAAAGGAGCTAGTTATAGTAGTTTCCATTTCTAGCCTCGAGGAAAATCACATTAAATTTCCATATATTAGGAGTTACAATGAATTCATTTTGAATGATCACCTATATTACATCCCCTTATATTATATGTTGAGTAATAATATCCATCAATTTTTCATCATTACGAATATACTTCAGATGATGATTGAAAATGTAAATAAAAAAGTTGGGTATACCATCAATGTTGGTGACTAAGGTCATTGATACTCCACCGAAAGAATAATGAGAGTTTAAATAAGACTCACATGGGGGGTGGGTATAGAAATTTTAGGAGTGTATGATAAGAAAATTAGTCAATTGAGAACTTTTGATCATCAAGGTAAAACTAAATCAACAAATTATGACCCAACTCCTTCTATGATACCTTAAGTTACATATTTATCATCACAATATATTAAGTGGAGATGTAACTTTTTTCAATGAATAGAGGAACAGGAAAAAGATCCATAAAATATACCCAATCTATTATAGACTCTTCAAGATTTCTCACCCCCATTATTGGGAGGATGAGAACCATCCTATGAAATGAAACCTTTATATGATGACAAGTCACAATATGACTCCATAAATTCCATCTACTTAATTGAAACGTTTACTAATTAGGAGGACTCATATGATACTATATTACTTATATACAATTGGAGAAGTGGTCGTAGACGTTGAGGAAGGTAACATATAAATAAACCAAAATGTTAAAGAATAATTTCTAATGAGGTTATACATCTAGATGATACTTGAATTAATGTTCTTATGTGTGCTCACAAGGAGAATATTAAATCCACTATGGGCCATTATAAACTAATCATATTGGTGTATCGATTATTCGATAGATAATTATCCAATCAACAGAAGGTCAGGGGAAGATGAGTGAAACCTAACATTTTGATAGTCAGAGAAAACCCAAATTTTTATCAAGAAAAAGTGATGTTCTCATAGTGAACTCCATCCACGATGAGTTAAACCTGGGAGACACCTCATGGTAAGAAATATATCCCCTTGTTCCATAAGTATGAAATTATGATTCATCCTACAATAATAATATCTAGGGTAACAATCATGGATGTAATTCGTCTTACAAAATAACTTAGGGAATCCCATTATTGAGGTTATTTCAAGTACCCAATAGTTTGAGAGTCAAGTCATTGCATCTGAGACATATCATGAAAAAACTTTCTCTCTAAAGTTTTGTATGGTCATTTAATTCAAATAAAAAGTCTAGGAAACTATCATAAAAGGTAAAACTAAGAATTTTTACATATCTAGAAAGTATTATGACATTTAATTTTATCATTTACTAGTAGATAATGGTTCTAGGATCATCCTTATCTTGATTTAAAGAATTCAATGTTTGGTCTATAATTAATCTATTATTTCTCCCTCAAAACTCAGAATTCGAGGATATGATATGAGAAGGAAGAAGATACTCATAAGAATTAATTTGAGAACCTAGTTTTATAATCTCATTTCAAACATGGAATTTATGGTGGTCTATAAAGACACAAATTTCAATATCATACTAGGAAATATATGAATCCATTTTCATACATCAGTGCCCTCATCATATCATCAGTTCTTGAAATAATATATTGATAGAAAAATCAAGAAATTGTATTGTGATAGATCCCCTTTTGAGTCTTGTGAATATCATTACATGGAAACAAGGTACTGAAAAGGGGAGGGGATATAGTCAATCATAAATAATTCCCTACAAATTACTTCCCCAATTAGCCTGAAAATTACCCCTGTCCGTTCATAGATTGAATTTGGTGAATATTTTTTGTTTCACATCAACTAAATTGATAAAAAAATCTAAATTAAGGGAGTAATTAGGTCATATTTTACATTAAGTAAAACCTGAAAACTAATTTCCTTTTATACAATGGTTGGGTAGATGATTCAATTGCACAACTTCCAGAAATAGAAAAAAATAACATCATGTAATCCATGTATATTAATATTTCTCATAAGATTTTATAATTTCATATGGGTTTGATGGATATTCATTCAACCCATCCATGTATCATTGATTGGATATATATGAACTATAGAAGAAGAGCGTGATGTTTAGGTACAATTCTGTATATTCTCATGGAGTCAACTACACTAAACCAATAAATCCATTATAGAAAATGGATGTAATCCTGATGAAAGTAACAATATCTTTTTATCATACCATAAATATCAAGATTTTTTAGTCCATCTTCTAATACCAAAAATGAATAGGATGAATAAAATATCAAGGATTCTAGTCTAGTGTTTGAGGAGGGTGTCTCAACCACCCTCTATGAACTTATACTAGTGAATCTAGGTATAGAGAAAGATTTGTGACCCATATTGATCAGTTTATACATTATCCCTAAAGAATAGGATAAGTGAATATATTTTCTAAATCATCACCAAGATTCATTTTCATGGAATTACATAGAGATTCTTGTGTTTGATCCACATATGGATACCTATAAATTGGGTTTTCTAGACAACAAAAATGGTAATAAAATGGTAGCAAGGAGAATACATCCAACCATTATCTACAAAGTAGAAGTAAAAGTTAATAATCTAATTAAATAAAAATTCATCTAGGATATCCAATTCTTGAAGTGGCTCTAGAGCATTGTTCCTATAAACAAAAAAATAGTAAAATATAAGTTTTTTATTGAATTTAGAGATCTTAATCATCAATGTATAAAGGATTATTTCTCGGACCTAATAACCAAACTATTGATTCATGAAATGTTTGGTTTTATTTAACTCTCCTTTATAGATGGATATTATAGACACAATTAAATATAAATGGCCCCTAAATACAAGGAGGGAACTATTTTTAGGGAACCCCAAGTAGTATATTGTTACCAATTTATTAAATTTTTCTTGAGGAATAATATATTTATCTAAAAATACACCATGAACAATATTTATATATCCTTTATGGGGATGGTAATAAAATTATACATAAATGATATCGTGTTCAAATATCAAAAATGTTGTGATCGTATAATTTATTTTGAGGTTGTATTAAAAAAATAATGTCAATATATATTTAACATGAACCCTTTTAAATATTCTTTCATAGTGATATTATGAAAATTCCTCATCTTTGTGGAGTGTCATTGCAACATTGAAGTCTACCCAAAGAAGAAAAAGGTAATACTAGATATGCATCATCACTGAAACCTCATATGTTTGAGTAGATTCCAAGTATTTCTCATTTAAATTATAAGATTCATAGGAAACCACACTAGAAAGAACTTTCACTTCAAAAATTTGATAATGGAAGGGGACACCTACCATTGGGATGGAGAATTTAAAAAAAACCTTTAATGATATCAAAATGTACCATCTATAGCCATAGGTCTTGATCCAACCCATCAAAATAATACCTCTCATCCTTTATGTAGTCCCCTTGCATAAATTTAAGGGTTCCCTCATTACTCATAAGAATGACACAGGAAATAATAATTTTCTCTATTATCTCAATAGAAAAATGTTTGTTACTAAGACCTGATAATCTAATATTGATAAAAACTATTTGAAATTAATTTTTTCAGTGAGAAACTAAGACACTATTTGAAAAACCATAAAGAATACCTAGCCCCTAATGAGAATTTTCTCAAATAAATATTTAGTATTCCAATGATAACGGGATTCCATGTTCAATGGGAAGTTATTCTATAATAATTAGGTATATAGTTCATGTCTCAAAAGGCGATCAAGGGGTAAGTATGAGCAGTCTTCCTCACAGTGCACTCTATCCTATAGAAGTTTCCTTTACACATTAAGATCCCTAAAAATGATGTATTCTCCATATATAACATGACTCAAAGATGCTAAATAAAATTTTATGGAGATTCTATATGTCATATAAGTATAAGGATGTAAAATTTGAAGCTCAACAATGTCAACTTGGGGGGGGGGGGGGGTTGTGTTCATCTCACTAATAAAAGAGGTTTTACCTTAATCTTTCCTACTATCAAAGGGATTTGCTTATAATGAGATAGAATTTATAACCCTCATTATAGTAATAGATTTGGAACTGCAGAAATCGGTTACCTAATTAAAAATCTAGGGTGAACCGAGTTTGTGATAAAAATATCAATGGATACTATATTGTCAAAAAATATGGGTTGATTCCATTGATTGATTATGTATAAGGTTTGATGGATTAATTCCCCTTATAATGAAAACTATCTCACATTTTATGTTCATAAAATTTCTAATAATATGTACTAAAAAATGCAGTTATATCCCTAGAAGATTCAGATTAGGATGAGATGTTTATTAACATGACACATCACAAGGTAGTCACACCATTCCTCAGTAATGATATAGATGAGATAAATGAAATTTATGCCGCCCTATATCAAGGAAATCCTATGTCCTCACTAATTAGTGACCAAATTTACTAGATGTCTCGTATAATATACTACCTCCAAATTAGGGCCCTCCCACTAAGTCATGTCAGAAAGGAATATATCCATCACTAGGTAGTAAATTTCATATTTTAGGGTTGCTTTAATCCCCAGAAGTGCCTCTACAAGTGAGACTTTAATAGAGTCCTCCCCAAGTTAATTGAAGTAGGATAAACCCTCAATATTATATAGAAATTTGATGTTGGAGCCTACAGTTCTCATCAGTAAAGAATCATGCTATCCCATCAAATAAAGAGACATGGATAATTATTAACATTAATGATGTTGGACTATATTGAATTATGAATAAATTTCATGCATTATAGATATATGTCAACTTTATTTATCAACCTATAGAGTTTTTTCACAACTCCAAATACACTAGAACATTTTTCAGATGTTTAAGGGATGTCCTGGATCTATTCCCTCAAGATATATCCAAGAATTTCAAGTTCATTATTATTGCCATAAATTTCTTCTCCAAGTGGGTTAATGTAATGCCCTGACCCCAGCTACCTAGATTCAGTGAATTATTAAATAACATTGGCATGATATAAGGAATTATGTCCTAAAAGACCGATCAGTTTTGTAGCCTTAGAAGTACTAGATACATTCATAGGTTTTACATTACATCATGAAATAAAAACATCAACAACATTTTTCCCCTTTTGAACATACTTATATCTTTATCCTATCCATATAGGTCAACCATAAAATACTTCTTCACATCCTGGGAAAAATAAAACATAGAAAGGGGGGAGCTCAGATGCTCAGTAAGGATAATAATATAGCAGAAACTTTCACAAATAAGAATAAACATTTAATGCAATGTATTAGAATAAAAAAATCCTTTTAAACATAAACTTCAGCATAATATGGAAAAGATAAAATCAAATAATTCCATTTAATTATTCTCATTGATATTCTACTAGTTGAATAATCACATGCAATATCAATAGCCACTTTGATAATGATGGAATGCATAATGCCAGACTTCATAAGAACATAGTCAAGGACTTGTACCAAGACTACAAATAAGATTTTGTCAAGGACTTGTGCCAAGACACTAGTTTGTCTAATGAGACCTATCGATGCATCGGGGAGCTATATAGGGATCTACCCATCACTTACTAAGTCCAATGCATTCCTCATATGAAAAGGTTTAATAATAACATAAATATTCGTATTAAAACTAGCATACAAAATGTCAATACTTTATCCATAAACCATGAATGGTATAAAAATAAAACATCCATAGTTAAACATATCACAAAACCTTCAATACAATATGGAAAATTGGTATCATAATAAATCAACTTCAAAAAAGTTTAAAAATCCATCAAAGGATATTGACATAGATGAAAATTATTTGTAAAACTCTTTGAGAGAAATATCCCTCTTTCACAAAAACATTTAAAATTAACGCAATTTATAAAGGAATAAATTTAAATACATTTTTGAATCAAAGTGACATATACCACTTTGAAACTTTTTAATGGAATTAACATTTTAAAAACATTCATGTCCATATAAATAAATCCTTAAAACCCATTTTGAAAACATGGACATTAATGAGAATGATTTAGAAGAATAAATATTTAAAACATTTAAAATGATTTTTTAGTAAAAAAGTTCCTTAAAATAATCCCTTTTAAAACAATTTTATGAAACATGGACATGGATAATAAATAGGTCCCAATAGATACTTATGTAAAAAAACTCGGATAATAATGAGATTGTGAAATTAACCCTTACCTTGTACTTTTCCTTAGTTGATGGTGTGTTAAACTCATGTATAATAGTTAAATCATTGTTATTAAATTATAAAATAAATATATACATAAATATGATATCATATATGATCTTATAATATTGCTTTGTTAATAATATTTTAGTAGTATCATCGTTTCGGGTGTTATCGGATTCGTTTTACTTTTTATGCTTGGTTACATAAGCCATGTTTGTTATGGATAGGATGTATTTTATTCATATACAGAATGATATTATGTTCATAAAAATTATTTTTAATCATAAAATTAAAATTATTCTTTAATGATTACAATGGGGAATGAATCTCATCATGTTCGTGGAGACGGTAATCCGTACGTACGCACGATCGACAATATCATTATATTGATGGCGAAAACATATGTAATTGGATAGTATATCATATATATAAAATCATTAACATGTTATATTTATTACTTAAATCAGTTATACTCATTATTATACCCATCCAAATAATTAATTGTTTGAATAATAAACTACACCACGACCTGGAGATGGTAATCCGTACGTACGCACGTATGGTGACTTTGTCATTTATAGGATGGATATAATAATGAATATGGTTGTACCATTTTTATAATAACATCACAGTATATAGAAGATACTGTAGTTATTATTTTAGAATGGAAACAACAAAGAAAGAGGAATTGGAAGAAGAAAAGTACTTGAAAGAGGTGATGAAATATTTACCTCTTCTTCGGGTTCTTCCTTTTGATTTGATCAAAATGGCTCCTTAGGTTGTATTTATGACCAAAGGAAGGCCTCTATAATGAATGGAGGAAAGTTTGTAGGTTATTTGGGTAGGTTTTTTCCGAGAGAAAAGGCTTTGGATGTGTAAACATAAGAGAATGGGAGTGCCCTTTTATAAGAGAGGTGAGGGTCACCTTAGGAAAAGCTTGAAATATTATTTTATAATAAAATAATTTTCAGTTTCTAATGTCTCCAAAATAAATTATTTAAAGGTTAAGGTGGTTATGAGTCGAAAAAATCTCAACCAATAGGTTTTAAACAGGTTTAGGTCATCATATTAACCTTATCTATTAGATTTAACTCTTAGTTAAATAGTTTGACATTTACCATGTCTCTTTGTATTTTTATATTACATGGTTAATAAACTTACTATAACAAGTCAATAGAACCCCATATGGTTCATTATTAATATATATATCCTTATCTAATTAATTTGGAAGAACCTTATATTTTTAGTAATATTATATCAATTAATAATATAATATTTGTTTTAAAAACACAATTATGTCAATTTTGACACTATTTAGTATTTGATTTTTTTCAAAGCCATAAAAATTTTATCACTTCGAATAAAATTTATTTTACCAACCATAAAATGTCATATTAACCTATAAAATTAGTGAAATTTATCATAATTCTCAATTTACATTTATTTGGATATTTATATTATCAATTATTTTAATATTTTATTAATAATGTAATTACTGAATCATCATTGTGTCGTAAATAAAATAAATTATATAATGTCTAAAAATTATAAATAAAATAATATTATGTAGGAAATATTTTTATCTTTCTAATGAATATTTATAGTCAAATTTATATTTTTTTTAACCCTATATTGAAAATGGTTTAGTTATTAAACTTTGAATTTGACTCTTTTAACTCTTCTTTAAATAAAATAATAATAAATGTCCTAATCTAATCCAAGTGGAGAAAAGAGTATCATATTTTATTACTAAGGTTTTTTTGGTCGAATTATACTTATCCAAAAGAATTAGGACATCTGTTAGTGTAATTATGATATCATTTTTACCCTTAATTACCCTATTTACTTTTAACCGTGGTAAATAAAAGTCAAAAGTTACTATTCACCTAAAATTATTTTCATCTTATTGAACCACATTTTACTTACTGATTTTAACCTTATATCTCTGATTTTTGAAATTGAACTCATAGAATCAGTAAAATTAAGTTTTATGCAAATTTGAAAATGCTCCAAGGAGGTGGGTAAAAGACGGTAAAAAGTTCAATAAAATTTTTATATATCTAAACTTATTATAAAATGACTCCAATGAATTACATTGAAACTATATAGGTATTATGTATATATTTTGACCTAAAATAAATTTAAATAAAAATTCAATTTTAACCAATAATGTAGTGTTCTTTACTATTCATCAAAAATTGAAAGTTTTCAGAAAAATACCAAAAGTTCACCCTAAGCTAATTTTGATATTCCGAATTCAAAAATGAAGTCCATTTTGAAAAATAAAATATATAAAATTTCAAAAAGTGGGTATTAATATTCATAATGGCTAGTTTGATTGGTCGCGGTGTGTTAGAATCTCGAAGTTGCATACAATGCAAGTTATTGCATTATTCAAAGGGAAACGTACCGTGGAAGCTTGGGGTGTTACATTATTCA
Source organism: Viscum album (assembly GCA_963277665.1). Taxonomy (NCBI): domain Eukaryota; kingdom Viridiplantae; phylum Streptophyta; class Magnoliopsida; order Santalales; family Viscaceae; genus Viscum; species Viscum album. The sequence goes on along the minus strand of OY728141.1, from coordinate 1,045,096,180 downwards.
CTCCTTTAAATAATTTTGTCCTAGAAATTTCTATAATACTACCACACAAAAAGATCTTGGTGGTTCTTCATCATAAGTTCCTCTGGTTTCCATGTTGCCTCTTCTATCGTATGGTTTCTCCATAGAACTTTTACCAGACAAGTCGTCTATTTTCTCTGCACTTTTTCTATTGTATCAAGAATTTTGATAGGCTCTTCACAATAAGACAGATCAGGTTCCAGTTCAGTTTCCTCATAGGTGAGTACATGCGTTGGGCCAAGCATGTATTTTCTCAACAGTGATACATAGAACACATCATGAACTTTGGAGGGACTTGGAGGCATTGCCAAACGATAAGCTACAGCTCCAATTTATTCTAGAATTTCAAAAGGTCTGAAGTGCCTGGGACTCAATTTACCCTTCTTACCAAAATTGTTAACACCCTTCCTTGGAGATACCTTCAAGAAAACATGATCTCCTACCTAAAATTCCAAATCCTTCATTCGGTTATCAGCATAGCTCTTTTGCCTACTTTGAGATACTTTGATGTGGGTTTGGATAACCTTCACCTTTTCCATTGTTTCCTCAACATGTTCTAGGCCTACGAGTTTTATTTCACCGACATCATCCGAACAAGTTGGTGTGTGACATATCTTTCCATATAACGCCTCATATGGTGTCATCTAAATACTTGAATGGAAGCTATTATTATAGGAAAATTCTACCAGAGGTAAATATTTACCCCACATACCTTGAAAGTAAAATGATCAAGATCTCAACATGTATTCTAAGGTTTGAATAGTTTTTCTGATTTTCCATCGGTTTTAGGGTGGTAGGCAGTGCTCAAACGAAGTTTAGTATCCATGGCCTTCTGAAGACTTTTCCAGAATCTTAATGTAAAATAGGGATCACGATCAGAAACAATTGATAAGGGTACACCATGGAGTCTTATAACTTCGTTAATATATTTTCTTTCCAGAAGTTCAAGTTGTAAATCTTCTCTTATATCAAGAAAATGTGATGAATTGGTAAGACGATCAACAATTACCCATATTGCATCATTCCTTCTAGGAGTCTTTGGTAGCCCCATGACAAATTCCATCATAATATTATCCCATTTCAACTCAGGTATGGGAAGAGGTTTCTTGAATCCTCTGGTTTGTTTCCTTCCATATTTCACTTGTTGACAAACCATACATCTCGACACAAAATCAGAAATCTCTCTCTTGAGGTTATCCCACCAAAAATGTTCTTTCAAATATCTATACATCTTAGTGCTACTAGGGTGTATATAGAAATTGGAGCTATGAGCATCATCCAACAATTCCCTGTTTAGATCAGGTATATTTGGAACACAAAGTCTCTTCCCAAATTTCAAAATTCCATCTTTATATACAAAGTCGATCAATCTCCCATCATTCATAGCTTTAATTTTCTTCTGAAATTCCTCATCATCAGTCTGAGAACTTTTTATCCTTTCTAGTAAATATTGTTTGGAAACCATTTAAAAAATAATTGATGTTTTACCTTCCAGGGTTATTCCCATATCCATCTTTACTAGATCCATGAAAATAGGATCCTTTTCAACTCTTATCTTGTTCAAAAATCCATGATCCTTTCTACTCAAAGCATCTTCCACTATATTTGCCTTCCCCGGGTGGTATTGCATAGTGAAATCATAATCCTTGAGTAGTTCAAGACATCTCCTTTTCCTCATGTTGAGTTCTTTTTTTGAGAAAATATACTTCAAACTCTTTTGATCAGTATAAATTTCACTTTTTTAACCATAGTGATAGTGTATCTATATCTTAAAAAAAAATATTATAGCTGCTAACTCAAGATAATTAGTGGGATAGTTTTGCTCATGAATTTTTAGCTGTCGTGATTCATAGGAAATAACTCTATCATTCTGCATAAGGACACAACCAAGTCCTTTCTTTGAAGCATCACTATAAATAACAAACCCTTCGTTCCCCGATGGTATAGTCAAGATAGGAGAATTAACTAATCTTATCTTCAGTTCTTAAAAACATTCTTCACATTCTACTATCCAAACAAATTTAACCCCTTTACGTGTGATCTTGGTAAATGAGATAGCCAATTGGGCAAAATTTTGGACAAATCACTAATAATAACCTGCTAAACCAATAAAACAACCTACCTCAGTAGTACTCGTTGGTGCTGGACATTCTTGGATTGCTTTTGCCTTATAAGGATCAACAGTGATTCCATCCTTAGAGACAATATGGACAAGAAAATAAATCTTCTAAATCCAGAATTCACACTTGTTAAACTTCCCATATAATTCATTTCTTCAAAGATTCTTTAGAATAATGCGCAAGTAATTTTTGTGATCTTTGTAGATTTTTGAGTATACCAAGATATAATTAATAAATACCACTACAAAGTCCTCAATATATTCCATGAAAACTCTATTCATTAGATCCATGAAAACATAGGGTGTATTAGTCATCCCAAAAGGCATTAATGTAAACTCGTAATGCCGATACCTGGTTTGAAATGCTTTTTTCAGAATGTCTTCCTTCTTCACACACAACTGATGATATCCAGATCAAAGGTTAATCTTTGAAAAATATTGAGCTCCATGAATTTGGTCGAATAAATCATCAATGCGAGTTAGGGGATACTTGTTCTTTATTGTTATAGCATTGATCTCCCTGTAGTCAATGCACAACCTCGTAGATCTGTTTTTCTTCTTAACAAAAAGGACAGGGGCTCCCCATGGAGAAACACTAGGGAGAATAAATCCTTTATTACTCAATTAATCTAGTTGTTTCTTTAGTTCCACTAATTCCACAGTGGCCATTCTATAAGGGGTCTTCGATATGGGCCTTGAACCAGGAATTAAATCAATGGAAAAATCAATTTTTCATTCTGGAGGATGTCCAGTTAAATCCTCTAGAAACACATCAACATATTCTTGCAAAATAGGTACGTCCTTTTTTTGGAAATTCTTTTCCTCGCCCATAATTATTTCATTATCATCCTCCCCAATAATTGAATTTAGTAGAGCTACAGGGGGTGGATCTAGATAATAATTAGGTGGTGATGTTTCTTCTCTAAAGATAAGGTACTTCTTATCATCATCAAAAATTGAAACCTACTTCTTCTTACAATAAATTTTCGCATCATGGTCCGAAAGACAATCCATTCTGATGATTATATCAAATTCAATCATGTGTATGACGATGAGATCAGCAAATAAAGAACATTTATATTCCCTAATGGGAACTGATTCACAAAAAATTGTCGCGATGATACTTCCCTTAGGTGTTTTTACTGACAACCCCCTTGTTAATTCAAATTGAAAATGTCTAATTTTATTAGAAAACTAGGAAGATATGAAACAATGTGATGATCCAAAGTCAAATAAAGCATTGGATAAACTTGAAGAAACCATTAAATTACCTTCCACTGCGTCTTTCGGAGCATCAACCTCCGTAGTAGTGATCGCATAAGCTTGGCCTTGCTCCCTTGGCCTTTTTTGAGATAATTTCCCTTGGCGCTTAGGACATTCATTTTCATAACTCCCCTTTTCTCTACAATTGTAGTATTCAATAGCCTCTTTCTTCCCCTTGTAAGAATGGGCTTGGTGGCCTTTTTCACCACACTTGTAACAGACTCTCATTCCCTTCAGGCAAGTACTGGGGTGTTTCTTCCCACATTTACCGCAGGATGGATATTCAACTTTTCCCTTATTCCCCTTATTTCTATTTCCAGAGTGTTCATCAGATCTCTTCTTCTCCTTCTTTTCTTTAAAGTCATAAGAATTATAGAATTATTTTTCTGTATTGATAGCACATGAGACAATATCTTCATATGATAAGAAGGATTCTGAGACTAATGATTACCGGAGAAATGGTTTTAACCCATCAAATAATCGATCAATCTTACTCCTTGGGTTACATATATAATCTGTAGTATTCCTTGATAACCTTGTAAAGTTAGACTCATATTTTGCGACATTCTTATCCTCTTTTTGCATCAGGCTCATAAATTTCCTTTCCATATCCGCTTGATGGTCACGAGGAAAGTATTTTTATAACAAAAGATCTTTAAACTCCCTCCATTCCATATTTGATACTTCATCATCTTCCTCTATGTTTTGAATCAATGACCACCATTGATCTGCATCTCCCGTGAGGCGATAAACTGCCATGAAAACTTTTTCCCTTTCCCTACTCCCCAAAGTGTGAAATATTTTCTCTAAGGAATTTATCCATTGCTCAGGAACTAATGGAATTTTACTCCGATTGAATGTTAGTGTTTTTTTTTCTCATGAAGCGGTCTAACATTGATCCTCTGCATTGTGGATCAAGGTGCTCCATAAGGGTAAGGTTATTATTCATAATATAAGTGATTTGTCCCAGTATGGTGATAAGTTGATTAGTACCAGTTGCATCAATAGCTCCACTATAATTATCTTGAGTATGATGGAAATAACTACATAGAATACATGCATTGATACAGTTTCCATTCCTTCCACTATGCTTCATTTATAAACAATGGCATACACTAGACTAGTTTATTAATTTCGATACATAATTCCAAACTTATAAAACACTTAACATAAATTGAATAGTTTATGGATATAATTCATAATCATAAAAATGTTTTCTTTGGGGAATTATATACTCATAAACACTTCATAATGGTTTGTTATGAAAATTAGAATTATCCTAAGCATATCCCCCAGGAGTGTCATAACCAAGAGTGCAGCAAGGCCCGTTGTCGTGCCCAAATTCCCATTCGAGTCTAGCTCAAAGCAGTTTTTTCGGGTTTTACCCCTAGGTACATCTGTTCCAGAGCTGCCTCTACCTGCTCATATCCAGATAGGGATGTATTGCTTGGAAAACTCACAAAATCTCTACAGAACCAAAATTCTAGGAAGTTCTTCTATACTAATCCACGAAGTCTATCTTATGGCAGCGTTCTCTAATCAGAGTTTTTCTAAATCAAGTTTCCAAGGTTTTTACTAAACTTCATCTGATACCAACTGTAAAACCCCGACCCTAGTTACCTAGAGTCAGTGCATTGTTACATAACATTGGCATGATATAATAAATCATGTCCTGAAAGACCAATCAGTTTAGTAGACATGGAATTACTAGATACATTCATAAGTTTTATATTACATCATGAAATAAAAACATCAACAACATTTTGTCCCATTTTGAACACACCTATATCCTTAGCCTATCCCTGCAGGTTAACCAAAAAATACTTCTTCACATCCTGGAAAAAATAAAACATAGAAAGGGGTGAGCTCAGATGCTCAGTAAGGATAAAAATAAAGCAGAAACTTTCATAAATAAGTATAAACATTTAAGGAAATTTATTAGACTAAAACAAAAGCCTTTTACACTTAAACTTCATCACAATACAGAAAAGATAAAATAAAATAATGTCATTTATTTATTCTCATGGATATTCTACTAGTCGAATAATCACATGCAATATCAATATCCACTTTCATAATGATGGAATGCATAATGCCAGACTTCATAAGAACATAGTCAAGGACTTGTACCAAGACTACAAATAAGATTTTGTCAAGGACTTGTGCCAAGACACTAGTTTGTCTAATGAGACCTATCGATGCATCGAGGAGCAATACCAGGCTCCACCCTTCACTTACTAAGTCCAATGCATTCCTCATATTAAAAGGTTTAAACATAACATAAGCATTCGTATTAAAACTAGCATACAAAATGTCAATACTTTATCCATAAATCATGAATGGTATAAAAATAACACATCCATAGTCAAACATATCAAAAAACCTACAATACAATATGGAATATTTGTATCATAATAAATCAACATCAAACAAGTTTAAAAATCCATCAAAGGATGTTGTCATAGATGAAAATGATTTGTAAAACTCTTTGAGAGAAATATCCCTTTTTCATGAAAACATTTAAAAGTCACACAATTTAGAAAGGAATAATTTTAAATAAATTTTTGAATCAAATTTTCCCATACCACTTTGAAACTTTTTAAAGTAATTAACATTTTAAAAACATTCATGTCCATATAAATAAATCCTTAAAAACCAATTTCAAAACATGGACATTAATGACAATGATTTAGAAGAATAAATATTTAAAACATTTAAAATGATGTTTTAGTAAAACATTACCTTAAAATAATCCCTTTTAAAACTCTATTATGAAATATGAACATGGATAATAAATATGTCCCAATAGATACTTATGTAAAAACAACCTCGGATAATAAAGAGATTGTGAAATTAACCCTTACCTTGTACTTTTTCTTAGTCAATGGTATGTTATCCTACTGTATAATAGTTAAAACATTGTTATTAAATTATAAAAGAACTATATACATAAATATTATATCATATATGTTCTTATAATATTGCTTTGTTAATAATATTTTAGTAGTATCATCGTTTTGGGTGTTAACTGATTCAATTTCTTTTATATGCTTGGTTATGTAATCCATGTTTGTTATGGATAATATGTATTTGATTCATATACATAATGATATTATGTTCATAAAAATTATTTTTAATCATAAAATGAAAATTATTCTTTAATGATTACGATGGAGAATGAATCTCATCACGTTTGTGGAGACGGTAATCCGTACGTACGCACGAGCGACAATATCATTATATTGATGCAAAAATAATATGTAATTGGATAGTATATCATATATAAAGAATCATTAACATTTTCTATTTATTATTTACATCAGTTATACTCATTATTATACCCATCCAAATAATGAAGTGTTTGAATAACAAACTACACCACGACATAGAGATGGTAATCCGTACGTATGCACGTATGGTGACTTTGTCATTTATTGGATGGATAGAATAATGAATATGGTTGTGCCATTTTTATAATAACATCACAGTATATATAAGATACTGGATTTATTATTTTAGAATGGAAACAACAAATAACGAGGAAGTGGAAGAAGAAAAGAACTTGAAAGAGTTGATGAAATATTTACCTCTTCTTCGGGTTCTTCCTTTTGATTTGATCAAAAAGGATCTTTATGATGGCTTTATGACTGAAGGAAGGCCTCTATAATGAAGGGAAGAATGTTGGGAGGATATTTGGGCAGGGTTTGGATAATCTAAAAGGATTTTTATGTGTGAAATTAAAATAAGGGGAAGTGCCCTTTTATAAGAGAGGTGAGAGTCACTTTAGGAAAAGCATGAAATATTATTTTATAATAAAATAATTTTCGATTTATAATGGCTCCAAAATGAATTATTTAAAGTATAATGTGGGTATGGGTAGAAAAACTCTCAACTAATAGGTTTTATATAGGTTTAAGTCATCATATTAACCTTGTCTTTTAGATTTAACTCTTAGTTAAATAGTTTGACATTTACCATGTCTCTTTGTATTTTTAAATTATATGGTTAATAAACTTACTATAATAAGACAAGAGAACTCCATGTGGTTAATTATTAATATATAAAACATTATCTTAGTATTTTGGATGAACCTTATATTTTTAAGAATATTATATCAATTAATAATATAATATTTGTTTTAAAAACTCAATTATGTCAATTTTGACAATATTTAGTATTTAATTTTTTTGAAAGCCATAAAATCTTTATCACTTAAAATAAAATTTATTTAACCAACCCTAACATGTCATATTAACCTAGAAAATTGGTTTAATTCATCATAAGTCTCAATTTATATTTATTTGGATATTTATAGTATCAATTATTTTAATATTTCATTAATAAGGTAATTATTACATCATCATTGTGTCATTAATAATTTAAATTATATAATGTCTAAAATTATAAATAAAATACTATTATGTATGAAATATTTTTATATTTCTAATGAATATTTAGAGTCGAATTTATATTGTGTGTAACCCTATATTAAAGATGGTTTAGTTATTAAACATTGAATTTAACTCTTTTAACTCTTCTTTAAATAAAATTATAATAAATGTCCTAATCTAATCCAAGTGGACCAAATAGGATCAAATTTTATTCCTAAGGTTTTTTCTGGTCGAATTATACTTATCCAATAGAATTAGAACATGTTTTAGGGTAATTTGGATATCATTTTTAACCACAATTATCTTATTTACTTTTAATCGTGGTAAATAAAAGTCAAAATTTACGATTCACCAAAAAATATTTTCATCTTATTGAACCAAATTTTACTTACTTATATTAACTTTGTCTCTTTTATTTTTGAAATTCTACTCACAGAAGTGGTAAAATTATGTTTTATGAAAATTTTCAAATGCTCCAAGGAGGTGGGTAAAAGACGGTAAAAAGTTCAATAAATTTTTTATATATAAAAAATTGTTATAAAATGTCTCCAATGAATTACATTGAACTTATATAGGTATTATATATCTATTTTGACCTAAAAAATTTAAATAAAATAAATAATTATTTAAATAAAAATTCATTTTTAACCAATAACGCAGTGTTTTTCACTATTCATCAAAAATTGAATGTTTCCAGAAAAATACCAAAAATTAAACCTAAGATAATTTCGATATTCCAAATTCAAAAATGAAGTCCATTTTGAAAAATAAAATTTATAAAATTTCAAAAAGTGGGTATTATTATTCATAATGTCTAGTTTGATTGGTCACGGTGTGTTAGAATCTCAAAGTTGCGTACAATGCAAGATATTTCATTATTCAAAGGGAAACGTACCATGAAATCATAGGGTGTTACAGTTGAGGTTACACTCCTCAAGGAAGTTGGAAAAAATATCATCAAGTTCATGAAGTCTAATATATTTACCATATATGTGGTCCCTCACACAATATTTAAGCACAACATAACTAATTTCTTTGATTTTGAATAGAAAAAATATATTAAGAGTATAACATTCAGACTAAATACTCATCCTGTTATCATGTAGAAAAAAACAGACATATAGTTGCCTTTAAAAAACTCTATCTATTATAATTAGGAGTATGGTTCATAAAGATAAGAAGACTTATCCAGATAAACTACTTCATTCTTTGTGTTCATAACGTACCACAACCCGTATTTCTAAATAGGAGACCTTATATTTTTTGGACACAAAATTTTGGGAATCATGCCCATTGAAGTTCAGTTTCCCTCACTTCATACCACCATCTTCGATTAGTGGACCAAATATGAGTAGTCTTAGATCTCATTAGATGAATTAAAAAAACTCGATGATAAAATTTGACACACACTGTAAAACATATATGTTTATCAAAAAAATTCACACAAGTGTGTTTCGATGTATTCAATGGGGTGCATGCATCCGTCGGTCGAGGACGCACGACTGTTGCCCCGCATTCCCACTTTCCAAAGGCAGGCGACATCCATTTCTTATTCAGGGACGTTTTCTCCTTGATCGAAATAGGATGATGTGATGTCAGTTATTCCTTCCATGGATTCCTCCTCGAACCTCGTCACCTAGTCCGGGTCTCCCTTATAGGCTACGATTGTAAAGACCCGAAGCTTAACGTACATGGACATTACATTACTTTTGCGGAATACTTAGTACATTACAAAAACACACACACAAGGACCGTAATAGTTTAGTGTCTTTGGAAACTCGGAATATAATCTTCTAATCCTGGTGAAAGATCTTCAACATCTCCCATAATGATCTTCCTTTTTTTATACCTAAAACCATTCCTTATATCCTGGGGAAAAGAAAACATAAAATGGTGAGCTCAAATGCTCAGTAAGGGTAAACAAAAAAAATATCAATCACATCGTATACACAAGCACATAACTTTTGGAAATCTTAACCTGTAAAAGAGATCATAATTTCATAACATGGGATAAATCATGGCAGTGAAATGTAATCACAAATATCTTAAAACATGAAACTTTGTGGCATACACACATAATCATAGAGAATCATTTCTTGTTAGTCAAGACTCATTGCCAAGACTATCTTAGTGGACAAAGTCCCTTTCTGAACCGAGTCACCCTCGTTTCAGTCCTGTTTCACTGAACCGGTATAACCTACCATTCCAGCCATGTCTATCTCATGAGATATAAAATCTTTACCCGATGCATTGGAGGGAGATATAGGTCCCTCCCATCTCATTATGATACCATTATTATGTGTGCCACAAAATCTTAAAACATACATCATTTCATAAACCATGTAATAAAAATGGGAATCTTAAACATCGTGACATCATAAAACAATTCATATAAGATAAAGGAATTCATAAAAATAATTCCATCACAAAATAATCAAATCAATGTAATAATAGGGATAAAAACAGAACCCTTTATTATCTTAGATGGAAAATAATTTTGATAAAACACTTGAACTCCATTCTTGAGGAAAATATCCTTTCTTCTTCAAAAACAATTTTCCTTTCTTAACATGTCGTATAATTATAAACTAAAAGAAGTTGATTAAAATAAACTTTAAAACTTGTAAAGGAAGATTCTTGGAAATAATGTTTTAAAAATCCATTCATGCCGTATAAGTTAAGAAAAACATTCTTCGTACTTTTGTCGGAAAAGTCAAAAAGTACCTCGTACGAAAAACGACAAAAGATTCCTTTCATATCCTTTACTAAAAACTCACCTAAGGGTAAAATTGGATTTAAACAATTTTAGGTGGATGGAAATAATATTACATATTGAGGAAACATGAATGTGGATGATAAAATACACCCCAGTAAATACTTATGAATAAACAATCTCGGATAAAAATGAGATTTTGATATTTCCCTTACCTTAGGTCCGATTTCCCTTACCTTGGGTTATTAAAACCTTCTCCACATTGGTATAATCACTATATCCTAAAACTAAATGCACCATTTTCTACCCAAGATTTCTTATATTGATGTTGATACTTCCTCATTCACTTGAGTTCAATTCCACTATTTCCACCAGATGTAGTACCTTATTATTAGTCATTGATTTATACCTTATCCTTTTTTTGTCTATTAATTATGGACTTAAACTATGTGTGCCACTTTTTGAGGTAATCTATACTTATATGGTCCCTTTCCCCATTCATGATAGGTTAAAACCTTTCCTTTATAAAAAAATAAACTACCTCAAATTTTTGTCCAAGTTTTACGACTATAAACTATATGAACATATCCTTGATATTATCTATATCATAATAATATTATTATTAATATTAGGTTTTCCTTTCCCTTATTTCTATATAGATTATCTCAAATTTTAGTCAAAGTTGTATGACCTTAAACTTTATCCACTTTTGGTTAAAGTTTTTCAACATCAACTTCATTGGTCCTATGTGTAGGACCTCAAACAACCAAAAGAAATTGATATAGTACTCACCAATTTTAAAATCCACAAATATAACCCTTGTAAAAATTAGTTCCTCTGCTCACTATAAATGATATCCTAGGAAAAAATAGATCATTCAAAAGAAAAGAAAAGGTAAAAATAATATCAAGTCAAAACCCTGAAATGTATGGTATAAGAAAAATATAGGTTCCCTCCCACTAATACTCTCCCCATTTTAGATGTAGTCAAAAATTAGGTCTGAAAAAAATTAAAAGTCATCAAACTTGTATAGTTCATAACTCAACTCTAGAAAAACATAATTTGTGATCTCTAGGTTAATTTAAATGGGAAAATGTTAGAGAACCCTTTTGTTCCTCACATATATGGGTTCAAATAATTTGTGTTGAATACATAAAGGACTAATTATATAGTACTTGAGACCTTTTGATCATTGAAATCTTCATATAAAACCCTCCTTTTAGATTTTAATTATTCTAGTTCATTCACCTATGTAATGTTCCATGTCTGTATGGGAATTTGGATTTCAAAGGAACTTTTTTTTTGTATTACAAGTTGGATTTTTAATCATGTTTATTAATGGAATTTAAAACTTTTGTATATATTAAATTTAATTTTATGGTTGTATTTTGAGTCTTGGGAGGTGCCTTAGATGTTCAGGAATGTATTGGGAGTGTCAGTTTCATAGGTTTTTAGAGAACTCTAGCCAGGGTACATGGTTTGGGTTTCACAGTTTAAATAAAACTATATGGTTACACTTACATAGGATTTTTAGTTGAATTTATTTGTAGAATGACTTGTAATCATGGTTAGAGAATTGTTAAGGGAAAACTGTTTTAATTTAAAGAGGAAACCATGTGAAAATTTTAGAGGGGTTAAAGATCTATCTTCATAGTGGTGTAGGGTTTGGTAAACCCTACAAGGTGGAGGGCTTGATACAGTTCCATATTCATATTTAGAAAGAAAATTCCCAATTGTGTGACCAAAACATGAAAGATATTAATAGTGGGTTTTTACTATGGTCCCCTTTTTAATTTTAAGAGGGCTCTCCCACCATTTCTTATCCCCCTCCTTATGCATGACCCATCTGACTGATCTCATCATTCACCTCTAAATTCTCCTAAGTTGAGTGTGTTTTGAGGTGTTCTTCATTTATTCTTGGTAAATGGCACCTGTAGATATTCTTCAGTTGTTCCCTCCTTCATTATTCGTTAATTTGGGTTTTTTTGGTTTGGTTTTGATTTCTGATTCCACCAGAGAATGGTGGAATAAGTGGGATTTTATTTAGAGATTTTTGTATTAAATAGGGGACATCTAGAGATAACATCTATATGTTATTGCTCGGTTTTTCCTTAATTTATCACATTTTGGTGAATTTTATATGGTTTATTCATAGTTTTTTTTAAAATTAAGCATGGAAATAGTGTTTCCTCTTAGGTTTTTGGCACAGAATGTGGTTAGGGGTACACCATGGGTCTTTGGAAAACATTTTGACATGGTTATGATACAATGAGATTTTATGGTAGGTTATTTTTTCAATTTTGACTTTGGGGGTTTCTTTTTCAACTAATTAAAATTGTTTATAATTTATTTTTTGATATGTCATGGTGTGAGTTAGGATTTGGGAGTGCGGGAAAGGACCATTTGAGCATGGATGAGGCTTGGTGGGAATTTGAGGCTGCTTATGGCCTTTTGATTATATATGGAAAGTGTCAAAAATAGGTATGTGGTCTATAAATTCACCCATGGTATTATTTTACCCTATTTAGTGAATTTTTTAGAGTTCTCTCTAGTTTACAAGTAATGACCATGGAAATTTATTAAAAAATTAAATTAGAAATTTCTTGAGTTAACACCCTTGATATTTCTTGAGCCTTATGGGAAGGTAATTCCTAGTGAAACACCATACTAATGTTTAGAACATGTAAAATAGTTAATTAAATGGTTTTTTAAAATAGAAATGGTATTTTTTGGAAACTGTAATTTGATATGGAAATTGGAAATGGTATTTAAAATGGTATTTCTAAAATTGAAAATATGAAATGGCATTGAAAAATGGTGTTTGGTATTTTAGAATTATTATTTGAAAAGGCTTTTTGAAATTCATTTCAAAAATGGTATTTTTTGAATGGGATTCATAAATGGTTTTAATGAAATCGGCTTGGTACCTTGGAATAAGGATTTTGTACAAGGTATTTTTATGGATTTTTGGGTAATCAATATTTGAATTGTTCTTGGAATGGAAATATTTAATTATTCATTATATTTTTTTATTTTATTTTATGTTTCTGGACTTGTTTATTCTTGATGGTTAAAATCAAGGTGAACACAACCCTTAGGTGAAAACAATTGTGATGGTAAAACCAAGGGTTAACATGGCCCGTGGGTTGATACAGTTGTGATGGTTAAACCCATGATGCACATGGAACCTGGGTGGACACAGTTGTGATAGTTAAACTCGGGGTGAACTTGACCCCCAAAGTGGACACATTGGTGATAGTTAAACATAGGGTGAACATGACCCCCAATGGGAACAGATGTTATGGTTAATCCTAGAGTGAAAACGGCCCTCAAGTTGATATTTGGTCTTAATGGATGGGTATATTAACCCTAGATACCATATTCTTTGTGAGGTATGGGTATATTACCTCTGATGGGAGATAGGTTGGAACAGTCATCATGAATTTCAAAGAGACACCATATCACTGGACAAAGTAGGTATGTACAATTCTCAGGATGAACCTAACCCCTGGGTTCAAATTTTTTTTATGTTTTTAGTATAAATGTTTTAATGGTCATATTTTTAATGGTTATATTGAGAAATTCTACAAGAAATACTTATTAGACTGGGTATATATAGGGATACTATTAGTAGTGGCCAACTGAGTTATGAAAACACCTTACTTGGGCCACTATGGGACTTATATACTTGAGCAGACACCATTCTTATTCATAGGCATTGGTTTAGGGAAAGACCTGATGTTTATGTGTGTTTCTTGGTTTACAAGGTTAGATCCAGATGATGGGACCAGGAAATACTTGGTACTAGTTGGGAATAAGTTGTGATCCTCTATTTTATTTAATTGATTTTTTACTATATGTGTGTAATCATCCATGGGGTATCTAGTTTGTTGTGTGTGGAACATTCATTTATTTTTCATCTGAGTATTTTATTATAATATTTATTCTTTTTATAGTTGTGTTGTTTTCTAGGATGTATATCTGATCTATTTTATTTTCTATTATGTTGTGTACTCTGGTAATGAGGTCATAGTCTCCCCAAAGTAACCTTTTAGGCCATTTCCTCTAGTCTAAATCCTCTATAATATGGGGAGGTGTGTCATACATCTTGTGGAAAACCAATCTAGATACTATTCATAGAGTGATCCTGGCCAGGTTGTTACAAAGTGATATCACTGAAATGTATTTTTATTTGTCTTACTATTTTATCATGGTGTAAGGGGGACTAAGATGTTTTCAAATCTTGGTAATGATCTCATGTTGGGAGTTGCATCCCCACATATGGGGAAAACTGACTTTTTAGGGGCAGGAATTTTTTCATTCTTTTCTCTTTTATAGTTGGTTGATTTTCACCTCAAGTGGTAAACAGAGGTGTGATGTTATAGATTTATGGAATTTTTATCTCTTGGTTTGTTCATCTATATAGTGTGTTCATTCATGCATCATTTTAGGCACATAGCATTTATAGGTCATTCTCATATTTCCTTTGATTGATAAGTTCCTATAATTCACATGTGATGGTGTTTTATTTACTACCCATGGGTCATATCTAATGGTAATTTATATCTTCCTATGGTTTAAATTAAATTGATAGGGGATTGTTATTTGGTGTGACCACTTCCATTTATATTGTGTTTTCACATATAAATGTATGGTTTAATTTTACTCGACCAACTCCTCAAGTGACTTTTGGTTAATGGGTATGTATAAATGAGTTATTAAATGGTGGATTTGATTAAATAAAGTGTCAATAAAGAATTTATTATCTGTTTTTACTCATAAAGTTGTAATGTAATTTTATCTAAAAAAACTAGAATGCGAAATATAATAAATCATAGTATTTTTAAATTTTTGGGTAATGAAAAGTTTTGGCAAACAAGAATCCTTGGGTTTAAATTGCAAAGTTTAATTAAAGGTAAATAAGAAATGGTGGTCTGTGTGCCTTGTGTTTGTGACCTAAACTAGTGTATGGGTAGTTGGGCTAGAGAGAGAGCTAGGGTTATGAGACCATAATGGGTTTAGGTGTACTAAATAAAGGGAGGTTACCTATTGTACCTTTATATGGGGTGTGACCTTGATAATGTGAGACGTTGCATTGTATCATGGTTTCTTGTGACCCTTGTGAGTTATAACCATTTTGGCTAGTGAAGGACCCTAGAACAGGCGTCTTAGCTCATAACTATATTTTAGTGTGTGTGATATATGGGTGTGGGACCTAGGGTAAGTGGTTGGATTTGGAACGAATGATTTCATGTGATTTGTAATAGGGTTAGGAGTGTATACCTTCAGCAGTGGTTTGTATGAGACTTTTCCTAAGTGGATAGGCATGGGAAACCAGTGATATTTTGAATATTTCTTGGAATGGTGTTGAGTCGGTGAGTATTAATGATTAAGGGTGGCTATGAGAGGGGTTATCCCAGTGTTATGGGTTCTTTTTGATGTGAGGTGCACAATTAGATGTTGTGGAATGTGGGATCAATGCATGTAAGGTGCTATCAAGGTTTCTGAAAAGGTATGGTTATGCCTTTTATGATTTCAAGGGAAGTACCATGAGTGATTTTTTTAATATTAAGGATGATTTTGAAGGGTGGGGTCATTCTAATGTATGACCCTACTATTTTTATGTTGTATTGATGTAGTAGTAAATGTTGAATTAGGATAGATGGGTATATGGATGATGGAGAATGGGTAAATTCTTCGAATAATGAAATGATATTCGGGTTGATGGGAAGGAATTTGGTTAAACCAAACTCATGATAAATATAAATATTGTTTAATGTAAACTTTAAGGATGCTTCTAGCATGATGATATTGACGTGACATAAGACATAGTTAGGTGATTGGGTGGGCACGTAAGCCTATAAATGATGGAACATGACTCATAGGACCCTTAGTTCAGTTAGTAAATGGTTACATGTGAGTGTGTAACCCTAGGGATTTAATGAGAGAAAATTTTTAGGTGTTTGTTGGAGATGTGTGAGATCATTGGGTTATGTGATCAGATGATTTAGGGGTAAGAAACTATTTCATTTCAGTGTGATCAAGGAGACACATAATCTATATGTGTGGGGAATTCTGAGTTTTATATTAGTGAAAATTATTGCCTGCATTTTGTGGAGAAGGATTCAGGTTCTTGGTGAAGCTCAAATGGCATGGTGGGGGTAATGCCTCCTTGAACATTAATTCATGGCTTCTTTCTAGGGAGTCGTAGGGATTTAAAGGGTCTTGATTGACAAGTCCATCATAAACATATGTGACAGAATGTTGATGACATAATTTCATGTAGGGATTCCAAGGGCCTTTGAATGAAATTTGAGATGTTTCAGTAGTGATAGGTGACACTATAGAGGAACTATAGTGTGGTGGTATAGGCATTCTGGTTTGAACAAAATGAAGTCTTCAGGTTTCATGGATGCATTGATAATGGATTGGAGGATAGAAACACGTTTTTTATGATATAACCATGGAGTTTTAACTCAAGGAGTGGTATAAATTAATCAGTATGGTGGGGGAGTACCACCATTCCTTGGAGGGTGAGGCAATCAATATGGAATAGATATCGTTGAATGTCGTGGGTGTTGTTCTCAAAAACTTGGAATGGGTGGTAGTTAGTGTTTGGTTCTATTTCTCAGGTAAGAGTGATATGGCCACATTTAATCCATAAGTTCAATGATATATGGATCATGGGTCATTGTAGTTGTCATCTAGTAAATTGAATTGATAAAAAAGACACTCCAATAGTGGGGAGTGGTGTATTAGTCATGGAATACAACCCTTGTACTGAGAGGGTCATAAGAGTGTGTGGAACAATTCATGGAGTGGTTGTCGTAGAATCAAGATTCTAGTGAGGAATAAATGAGATGAATAAAATTATTCTGTATGAAACTCCAAATAAGAATTATATGTGGTGGTGGATCGAGACTGGGAGATGACTTTGGGCTTGATATGGTTTTAAGGAGAACTGAGGGTATTTGGTTTGGTAGTACATCGGTGTAAAATAGGATGTATTGATGGTTTGTAATGTTAAGGAATAAATCATGGAAACTCACTATGAGCCATGTATTGACACTAGTGAGCACATTCTAGTGATCATAGAGTGCCTCCACACATAAATTCATTGCATCAAGGTGGGTTTTTAACATGTTTAAAGTTAGATTTGGGTATTTTCAATATGATTCAACTGAGGAAGATATGACTTGTGTTCAAAAATAGTGTTGGGTGTGATAAATTGTGAATCGCATCGAATGTGTCTTTTTTGATAGTACGAGTGGGTTTTAGGATTTAAATCAAGATTTCAAATAAAATTAATTATATTCTTAGCTTGTGTATGGAAAATAGTTATGCATCCATCCAATTTTTTAATTCATTTATGATGACATATGTTTATGTGTAGTGATTGGAGAACCATGTTGGGTGTTTTTTGGGAACTCAAGATTAAGTTTCAATAGGATTTTATGATTGCATAGGAACTATAGCCTTATAATTTGGTGGTATAAGATGAATCTTGTGGTGGGGAGAACCATAGGAGTGTTGAGTGTTTAGAGGATTAAACCATTAGTGTTTTGGGATATATGTTCTCATTTAATCACTTTCTCAATGTATTGGTTTTGATGATGGTTGTTGGCTCGTGTTTTCTATGTTTTGAGAAACTTCAGTTTAAGGTTGTGACTTTCACATGATTTAGGTTTTTGGGAAATGAATGATGCCATTTTTTTTAAATTAGTGGCTAACATAGAACAAGTGATGTGGTTGTAATACCATTAGGATTTATTGAGGATTAAGATTGTTAAGGTGGGGATTTTCTAATGTTCTATTTTCATACAGGTATTTGGATTCCAAAGTAACTTTGGTTTATTTTATTTTGATTGACATGGATTATTTTGAATAGGTGTTAAAAATAGAATTATGAGTGTTTATTCATCTTAACTCCTTGTTTTTTGATGTTTTTTGAGGATCAAGAGTTTCATTGGGTATTCAGGAAAGTCTATGGAGTATCATTTTTAATATCAAAGGATTTTTGAGAACTCAAACTAGGGTGAACGATTTGGGTTGCAAGGTTTGGAATAAACCATGTGGTTACCCTTACATAGAAAGAATTTTAGTTTAATTTATTCTAATAACTTCTTTTGTACATGGTTACAGTAGGGTTAAGGTAAAATCATGATAATTTACAAGGGAAACCATGTCAAAAATTAAAAGAGGTTACAGAGCCACCAACACGGATAGCACATGGTTTGGCAAATCACGGGACCAAGCTATGTGTGGTAGAGGGCATGTGACAATGTTATCTGCATGGTTGAAAAATGTTTAATCCGACATTTTTTCTTATTAATTTTTTTTACTAATTTTACCCTTTATAATTTTAAAAATTCCATCCTTATTTCTTCTCCCCCTCCTACTTGTGTGCGACCAAGCTGACCGAGCCCCTCTCCCCTCTCTTGATTTTCTTACACTGTGTGTGTTTTGAGGAGTTATTCATTTATTCTTGGAACATCTCACCCTTTGATAGTATTTGGTTTTTATTTCCATATTTATTTGTTAATTTTGGTTTTTCAGGATATGGTTTTTATTTTTGATTCCATTGAAGCATGGGGGAATTAAATGACTTTGATAGGGCTTCCATTTGGCTTGTGTAGGGCGCATTCTGAGATGAAATATGTATGTTGTCACTTGGAATTTCTTCAAAGTATGATGATATGGTGGATTTTATAAGGTTTTTTCTTAGTTTTGGTTTTAAATTAACCATCTAAATGGTGTTTCATATTAAAGTTTTAGCTCTAAATTTGGTTGGGGGTACACCATGGGCCATTGGAAAGTGTTTGTCTATGGTTCCAAGTATTGAGAGCTTTTAGTATGTTATTCTTCGCTTATTCCTTTTGGGGTTTTGTTTGAAATTAACTACAATTGTTTATAATTATTTTTTGAGATTTTATGGTGTTAGACATGAGCTAGGAGAGTAGGTGAGTACCGTTTGGGTATAGAGGAGGATTGGAAGGCTTTAGTAATTATTTATGGTATTTGGAAAGTATTGGAAAAGTTACAAAAAGAGGTAGGTGGCACCTAAATTCACCCATACTATTATTTTATCCTTTTTAGTTCATGTTATGGTGGTCTCATAGATTTTCATCTGATGATAATAAAAATTAATTAAATTTTTTAAATGGTAAATTTCCCAAGTTAACTCCCTTGATATGACTTGAGCCTTATGGGAAGTTGATTCATAGTGGAACAAATTTGTAATATTTTAACCATGAAAACTAGTTATTTAAATGGTGTTTTAAATGGAAATTTTATTTTTTGGAAAATGGATTTTGACATGGAAATCGTGAATGGTATTTCATAATTAGTAAATTGACTTGTTTTTTTAAAATAGAAAAGTTTAAATGGTATTGATGACCTATGTTGGGTGAATTGGAATTGGAATTTGAAAATTTTATCTAAAATGATTTTTAGAAATTGTATTGTTTTTAAATGGTATTTGGAAATGGTTTTAATAACATAGGCTTGGTACCATGGATTGGGTATTTTAGACATAGTATTTTTTTCATAATTTTGGGTAATGAGTATTGGAATTTTTTTAGGAACATAAATATTAAGTGATCCATTAAGATTGTTGGTATTTTATGTTATGGTTTTTGGAATTATTCATTCTTAATAGTTAAACCTAGGGTGAACAAGGCCCCTAGGAGGACATAGTTATGGTGGTTAAACCTAGGGTGAACATGGCTCATGGGTGAATGTAGTTATGATGGTAAATTGTGAGGATAAAATGTCCCCCAGGTGGATGTGGTTGTGATGGTGAAACCTGGGGTGAAAATAGAAATTCAGTGGACATAATGGTGATGGTTAAACCTAGGGTGTACATTTTCCCTAGGTGGATGAAAATGTAATGCTTAAACTCAGGGTGAACATAGACCCTGGGAGAACATTGGGAATCTGGGATGGGAATATTTTCCCCTAGATGCCAAATGTTTGGATGGGGATGTGTATATTACCCCCACGGAGAGATTGGTCACCATAATCATTAATACATGCTCTGAGACAACTTGGAACTAGCTGAAGTGGTTATGTATCATTCCTAGGGTGAACTCAACCCATGGGTTCAGTTTTTGTTTATGTTTTTCAATATAAATTATTTAATGGGTGTTTTTTTAATTTTATATAGAGAATGGAGGCATTCACTACTTATCAGACTTGTTATATTTAGGGATACTATTGGTTGTTGCATGTTGATTTATACTCACACTATGATCAGGCATCCTTGGAACTTGGGTACTCGGGAAAATACCATTATTGTTCAAAGGAATTGGTTTAGAAAAAGGACCAATGTTTATGTGTGTTTCTTGGTGTCCTAAGTTGTATTTAGATGATGGGACTAGGAAAGACTTTGGACTGATTAAGAATAGGCTATGAGCCACTTTTTTATTTTATTATTTTTTATACTTCTTGTGTATGATATTCCATGGGGATATTGTTTGGTGTGTATGTAACATTCATTTATTATTACATCTAGTGATTAAATCATTTTATTGGTTCCCACCCAGGATGTGATATTTTTTGGGATATGTTTACATTTTATTTTATTTTTTTTATTATGTTATGCACTCTAGTAATGAGGGAATAATCTTTCCAAAGTAACCTCTCATGTCCTCAAGTCACTCAGAAACCTCTAGCATATTGGGAGGTGCACCTGAGGTCAAGTGGTGAAATGGTCTTGTTACTATTCATTTATTAAGTTAGGGCGATATGTTACAACCTCTATCATAGCTAAATTGATTAACCTTAGATTATGGTGATGGTATATGTTCCACATATCTAATTCACCAATATCCATCTAAGAGTGAAACTTTTTATAGGAAATAAAACATTTCATCCTTTTGTATCATAGATTTTTCATGGTTTTAGTGATGGTATACTTGCTAAAAATCTATTCATCCTATATATATAAGAGGAACAAGCCTTGAATATAATATATTAATCCTTAAATTTTATCATTAACTTAGGTTTTTGGAAATTATGATTTATCTAACCCATTTATTTTTATTTTTTAGATTTATTCAGTTATTATGATGATAATCTTTGAGAGTTTCATAGAAAATCATGAATTGAAAATCAATATAATACAGAGTTTCAATAAATTCAAAACAATTAGAGACCAAAAAATGTCCATTCATTAAAGAAAAAAGGATGCAACATCCACAATATATTGACTTCCCATGACAATATGAAAAGAGATGAATGGAAAATTGAAAAAGAGATTTATGTAAGAATATATTTAGTCAAACACTAAAAATCAGTGAATTCTTGATGAGATTAATTAATTTATTTCAAATTCTCACTCCATAGGAATCTTCATATTCATCTAATGGATGTGTATGTGTAGATTCATGTCGAATGATCATCGCCAAATTCACAAAGGAAGAAATACCTGAATATGGTTATTATTTTCCTCGAAAAAGAAAAGGTAGGAGTAGGTGGACTAGACCAGCAGATCACAAATGCCTCTAAGAGACTCACAATAGTGTAACCATCATAAGGTCACATGAAAGGACTATGTGCAGTGTATAGTCTATAGTGGATCCTGCTAATCCCCTTTTGATAAGTCATCCTGCTCTTGTGAAGTCCCTACCAGAAAATCGGTGAATACATAGTGGTGGCTGAATAGGTTCCCCCATTCCATGTAGTTCCTCATGGGTGAGCGCCTAACAACCCATCTAAAAATCCTTTTAAAGTAAGAGGAGAATATTCCAAAGTTGGAGGCTTCCTTTAAATCAAAATGGCCATGCGAAGCAGCATTGATGGTATGGGAAATAATCCTTGAAAATATTGGAATAAAATCACAAGACCCCTAAGCCTTTATGGAATGAAACAAAGGAAATAAAAGGAAGGAGTTGAGATCTCTCATAGTCATTGAATATCCTGAAACGAACCCCTAGAAATCCATAAAGCACCGAGAATCACCGAAGAAATTTTTGCCTCATCTCGTGAAAGCATTCTATCTTTCCATCATCGATGCATGAAAGGCCTCAGTAATCTCCAAAAAACATCATGCTTCCCCTCCAACTCCCTAAGGATAAACAGATGGATTCATCCATAATGCTTGCACATCTTTATCGGGTCTTTATTTGGTCAAAAGATGCATTTCCCAAAAAAATAGAGAAAATTTCCTTGGCATTATTCATGACAAGTTTCATAATCTCTGATCTTTGTAAAATAAAAAAATGAGATAAAAAGGAAGGAGTCGTGAGATCTTTTGCTCATAAAAACCCATGAAACATGCGAGGGATGTCTTTTATACGATCTCACGAGACTTCTAGAAAAGTCACCTGAGATCACTTAATAGCCTTTTGACAGACACCTTGGTATTGAGAAGGCCCCTGGACATGTCAATATGACAATAGGGAAGTCATTTTGAATCTCCACATGATTCAAAAAAGTCTTCATTAAATGGAAATAATTCAATAAAGGAGACATTGATGGAGCGACTCTCAATCGCAAAAAATCAGGAGACACCCTCAAAAGAGGTCCAAGACAAACATTCACAAAGACATGTGGCACTAGGGCCCTTTTTTTACTCCATCCTAGATCTGAGCCAAATATTCCACAAAAACGGGTGAACAACTAGGGTGTTGAGGCCAACAAATTATCCAGCCAACATAATAAAGGGGTTGGGCCTCTATACTCTTAGACGTGAGGTTGTATTTTTCACATCCAAGTGCATAGGTGAACCCAAGAACCATAGTAGTTTCTTTGGATTGTTTGATCTTAGGATCAAAAATTCCTTTATCAGGTAATACACTAGAAAATAGCTAGATCTGTCATGCGACATGCATAAATAATTCATGTGATTAATCACAGATCATGCTAAGGATCTCTGGTTGGACTTATGAAGGAAATATCATGCACCTGGTAGATCATGTAAGACTTAAATTAATTTAACACTAAAAAGTCTAAGGAACTCATGATATAAAGGATAGAATAAATAATAAATGTGGGAGACTTAAGATAAAGGACATATATGTTGATCCTTGTTCACTTCACGTGAACTACCCAAGACATGCGCTAACACAAGGACCCATCACTCAGATCATGCAATGCTACTTTGGTATACTTTTCATATCATGAAAATTATTTTGGACATGTAAAATAAAGTCATATGGTTCCTCCCAGGCATTCTATCTATATATTTTGAATCCCTCCAGGCACATAATCCTAGTCTTTTGGTGATCTACATACATGTCGCATAACTCATATAATGACACTTGTTCAGGACAACTGAGTCCTACGACAGCTCCTAGTCATGTCAACTAGCTCTTGCAATGACCTCAGAGCATACTATCTAGGTCTCTCTAATCCTTCCATACATATCATACAGTACATGCGACACCCTCTGATCCTTGTATCGTTGACTCTTGTGACACCCTCTATATGTTCCATCCAGCTATCATGATGACACCTGGGAAAGTTAGCTAGATCATATGATACCCTATAAGGCAAGTCACATGGATCATATGGAAACCCATGCACATTCCATCTTGGATAAGAAAAGTACTATAGAAAATCAAACTAGATCATTTAACTTCCTTTCAAGTTACCAAGAAAATTTTCTCTGATCTATCACACATACAGCTAAGGAATGTTAAGCTGACAATCAATGCATGTCTGGTAAGCGAGTAGACCGAAGGGCATCCAAGGACTTGATCATCTTGTTTATCCTCAGTGTGTAAGCTAAGATGATGAGGTAAACCTCAAAGTGTAATCCCCGATCAAGTGAACTATGATGAATCTGATTCCTTCCATAATCATGATATGTAGGATGCCTCTCAAAGGCCCATTCTCCATATTAAAATACCCTAAGGATAGTCACAACACTTAAGTCGTGTATTCTCAAGCAATGAAATTGATCATTTGTCACCCCTTATTTCTCACATTGAGCATAGATCATGTGGGATTAGGGAGTCTCAATGATCATATCATTTGCATCATAATCCATTTCAAGGGTAAGGTAATCCTAGGACTTGATCACCTTGTTCATCCTCAATGTGTAAGCATCGATCATAAGGGAAACCTCAATGTATAATCCCAAATCAACTAAACTATGAGAATTTTGATTCCTACTATAACCAGGATACATAGGACATCTTCATAAGTTTTGATCTCAAATAGACATCCATTTTGATACGAACACCATGTCCCTGGAATTTCAACCCTTAAAACCCAATCATTCCCATGGGTTGATCAATACCTCATCCCCCAATGGATTTATAAATAGTTGAAATATACAGACTCCGATTCCTGCTATAACCAAGATATGTAGGATGTCTCCTTGAGACTCGAACTCGAATATCTGTTATCCAATTTACCATACATATGTCCTTTCTGTATGATGTTAAACTATATGGATTCAACGAACTATGTGGGTTTTGATTCCTGTAATAATCAAGATACGTAGGAAACCTCATAATGTCTCAATATCCTCATTGGAATATAAATTGGATTTATGTATTACAACATATTCTGAAGCATCTGGTTATATAGATTTAGAAGATAAAGAATCTACCCATCAATTTGGTAAATGGATGAAGAACCTCAGATATGTACAGGTGGATTCACTAACGAGATCCCCACTCCTTGGTTCACTAATTAGATTTCTCTATCTTTTTTGTATAAAGATAATTGACCCATAGTCATTTTTTTAGGGTAAATGGTCCTGTATAAGGATTAGAAATAGATTCATGAACATATATTAAATCTATAAGAGAGCCCCAAAGAAATAAATAATTCACCCCAAAAGGTGTGATGGGCCTAACCTCCCATTTTCTCGATCAATGTGAGTCCCTAAGAGTAATTGGGCTTAAAATTCCAAATAACATCATGCCTTTAGAAATATGGTATATACCCATCTACAAATGGGGGAACCATTGGGAGTTTCTGGTAATAGTGATGAAGGTAACCCGATGTTCGTTTTACACAATAGAAAATCCTCCAACAATCAACCATCAGACTAAACTAAACACACTTTAATGAGGGTCCCCGAACAGTCACCTTCAAACCTTAATGAAACAAAAATGATGAACCTGACATGAATCTATGAAATAAAAAAAATAATTGGTTATAATCTATCATGTCATTATGTTTGACTCCATATGAAAACATAAATGGAACGCTCGACATGAATCTCACAAATAATAGGTTAATATTTTAAGCATGCATCAGGACAATTTTTTTCTATCCTACACAAACAAAGTAGTAATACCAAAATGAATCTTACAGGTAATCCTATATTCCTGATGCTCTTATAAGTCCAACCACCCATCAACAAGTCCACGTGAGTGGAATGGATGGATTGGGAAAATAAAAAAAAATTGTGTTAACCATGCATATCTAATTTAGCACATCATTTCTATGATATTGCACTAATCAGTAACCATTTTCCTTGTTGTCTAGATGATTTTATATATTAATTTCATTGAAATCATCCAAACCCAAGGCAATTTCTTCTTTATCTAACAATAACTCTGGTAAATCATCTATGGTATCCACTAGTTCGGGTCACAAAGCGATCTCACCTGATCAAAAACTCCAATAACATATGAAGAATATGATAGTTTAGGAGTGCCACCAACATTGTATGATTCCAACCCTAAGAGCTTCATATGAGGTTCTCTAAGAACGAAAACTGGCAAACCTACATCGCCCAAGAAAAGCTGCTGTTAAGACCATAGCCCTTGTTGCTATATCCAGCTGCTTTGGGAGTTTATCCCTGGAGTGTGATAACTTCCACCTTCCATATCTAAAGAAGGTGGACCAGGATGCCAAATACATATCCCTTTCAGTTCAAAGGATTCCTAGGAGGGATCCTATCAACCGTTGTCACCAACATCATACCTCTGGTACCCACCAACAGCCAGTTAAGGGTATCGGCTAACACACTGCCACCTCTGATGCCCATGAATGGGAAACATGGAAGGCTCATTAGAGGAGGAAGGCACTGGATACTTAGGATAGGTCTTATATCCCCACTCCTTATGATTCATGTCGACATATTCTGGTAGGAACCAAAAAGTATGCCCATATCCTTTCTCAATCGGAACAAGTTCGGAGGTATATTCCCATAGAAGGCATGGGGGAGGCACATATTCTTACACCTATGTGTGAATTCCATCATCATATCCTGGTGGCACCATGAGGATAGAAGTGGGATCATATCCCTACTTCAATCAAATATATCTTCCATTAGATAGTGGAGATGGAAAATGTGCAAGCTTATATCCATGAACACACTTTGATAAAATGTCAATATATTTGAGAAATAGCTGAAGAACTGCACTATAATATTCCTTCACTGTTATAGATAAAGGGACAAGTTTATACTCATATCCCTACAACTAGGACAACTTAACACTTTGATCATCTCGAACAAGTGGTTATGCCAGAGCAAGGGCGCATTATGGATCTCATCCAAGAGGATTATCAGCATATTGTACTAACAAATAACACATCATAATAGGATCATAATATTATTTCTACCAGGGATCACCAAGTGAGAGTGGCACATGCCTTGGGACAGGGGTTCATCTATGTCAGAAAAGTTTGGCGGCATATTCCAAAGGCATGGGATTAGGTTCGTGTCACTATTCTTGTTGGGTCTCACCACATTGGAGGGGCACATGCCTTAGGACATGATCATATTCCTATCAAAGAAGTCTAGAAGCATACTCCAAACACCCAGGATCAGGCATATATCCCCGTTATGAATGGGGATAACAAAATGAGAATGGAACAAGCCTTGGGATAGGCTTGTATTCCTATCAGTGAATCTGTTTGTCATATTCTAGCAGATCATGGAAGATAGGTGCATATACCTACTTCCACTGACGAATGACTGCACCAGAAATATTCCAAGTAAATATAGGAGGATTCTCATATCTATTATCCCATTTCATAGGTCTATTGGCATATATTGACAAGGAATACATACTTATACCCAGCTCATATTCTTCATCCAATCAGGGATCACCAAGTTGTAGTGGCACATGCCTTAGGGAAGGCTCATATTTCGACCAAGTATGATTAGTGGCATATCTCAAAGGCTCTAGATTAGGCTCATACTCTCTTCTTGACTGACACTCACCAAGTGAGAATGGTACATGCCTTGTGAAAGCCTCATATTTATATCAATAGTGAGACAACTTATCAGCATACTATAATAGCTTCTCAGTAGTGGGATCATATCCTTGTAGCACCATATGGTTATATTCATGTTTTGGAAACCTTCATACCGCAAACTTATGTCCCTGGAAAATCCCAAAAGGCAGGTTAGCATATTACGACCATGATGTAGTACAGAGCCCATATTCCTAATTTTCACAATTACAGTGTCCTTGAGGTTGTTTGAGAAATATTATCAATTACAAGAGGGTCTGTCAACTCTTCTATAAAATAGGAAGAAGAAGACATTCATTATTATAATAGTCCTCCTCGTGGTAGTGTGGAGATGGATCATAGGGACTCTACTCCTGAAATATACAATGGTTAACCACCCTATGAATAAATCTCTCACATAAAAGGAAATCATCCCCTTCCCATACACCTCTATATAAAGAGGTGTCCCAAACTCTGACACCATTTTATAGAGAGGTGCTTGAAACATTAGGGTCAATGGTATATAGTTCTCATTGACTTTCAACAGTACTCCACTCCCATCAATAGGTGACCTTTAGAATCATATTCTATGGTATGACTAAATAGAGGCATGTAAATTTTATTAATAGGAGTCCAACATTGACATATGGAGAGAATTATATAGAAAAAATCTACCTATCATGTTCTGGACCCTCACTACTTCCATCTATGAGATCCTAGATGATCTATAAAATGAGTTCATTTTTTATCTATGCCAAAATATATGGTCTACTCATAAATGACTGAAGGATAGATACCTCCATTATCTTAGATATGAGGTTCACCCTCATACCATAAAAATAATATATTGTCAGCTAGATCTGGCTATTATATCCATGTAATGAGATCCAAAACTGGAGAAGCACATCGCAAATTTACAACATGCCTATCGTCGTTGCATCACAAACCTTTAGATGAATATCTCAAAATCCATGTCATGCATTAGTATTCGAGGATGGGGAGAGTATGGAGTGTTACACTTTTTCACTCCCCTAGAATAGAATAACCCCTCAGATATGGTTTCCTACAATGTTATAACCTCTAGTGAAATCAAGGGACCGGATAACACTTAGGCCAGTAGGTCACTACAACAGAATTCCCCCACTTCAATGGTGCCTAGAAATCATGAAAAAATGGAGAGGATATCCAAAAAGACTTCCAATTGGGGCCTTCAAATAAATAGGATTACATTCCAGACATGGAGACTAAATTTGGGATCACACAAGCAACTTACCATGAGGAATTCTTCTCATCATGGGATGCCATCTCACCCAGATCCCATGCAATCACAGCTACGCCGAATCACATGGATCACAGTAGTGGCTTCCATATCAGTCATCCAGGAGTGAACCCGACTCACCAGTTCCGAAGAATATCTACCACCACCTCCATCTTTCATATCATCAATTCCCAAGAGGATTCAGGACATTTGGTAGATGCTACGAGTAAACCTCATACCACTAGGCTGGGGTAATTTATATCTCAATCACTGTCCCCTGATTCATCATCCCTTAAGAGGAACTTGAGGACATCGATGGTTATTCCATACCAACCCCACCCCACTGGGTTGGGGAAATTTATATCTTCACGTCTATCCTAAGAATCAATAGGTCCCTAAAAGGAGTCATTGGATCCTCAACGACAAGACCAATCAATGCCCATATAGGCCTAGAATAACCCCCACCCCATAGGTCTAGGGGTATTTTCATTATCATCATCACTAAAAGGAGAATCATTATTCTCTAGATTGGGATGAAATAATCAATGGTTGGCATCCCACCTATTCCTCCCAATGCGAGACAAACCTCTACAAGTCAGGGCCCATTCGACAATCACGAATGGAAACTCCCTCAAGGACATCATTCATAGAACAAGAAGGGAATAATGTATAGAAAAAGAGATTATACCTCGCTCAGGTTACAATACAAATTGGCCCAATATGGAAAAGGGTTAGAATAATGACCCTGATGAAAGTTGTGTAGAATCAGCTTATTGTGTTGAAATAAATGGCGCAACCACCATTGTTTGATATTCCTCTGTGAATATTGTTACTGTCAATATGACAAACACTAATCAAAATGAAAATGTAGTGGGTCACAAAATAGAAAGTTTACCCTGAGAGGAGAATGATTTGGATGTACCTAATGAGACCGCATGCACCTGAAACCAGAAAATGGTCCAAAATATGACTCCCTCAAATACCAAGCTACCGCCTCTCTGGTTAAACCCTGTCAAAGAAAAGGGAAAAGGAATGAATAAATCTCATCTTCCATATGAAGGATTTAAGGTTCCTTCCATGGAGGAATAGTTATCACAATATGAGAGTGAAATACAAACTCTCTGGCATCTCAACAAGGAGCTACTCAGGGGAAATAATCCCACTCGGTATCATCTTCAGGTAGAGATGAATATTCTCCCTCCTACGAATGACCCACCAAAAAGAGTGGTGTCTGATCATCATATTGTCTCTGAATCTAGGCAGCTAGTCTCCATAAATAAGGAAGTCAAAAATTATCATGACTTCCATTTTTTGTAGCAATATCCTCTCCCTCTTCATATTAATCATTCCATCTTGGGACAAATCGAGAATTATTGAGAGAAAAAATTAGGGCCACTTTATTAACCCATAACCACTCCCTATGGACAGAAGGTGTCTTAAAATGTAGTGCCCCTATAGATTCTTAACATCATCAAATCCCTGGATAGTAAAATGGATGTTATGGAAGGGTGACATGCACCCATGAAGCCAAAGAAGAATCCATGTCTTGAATGGGTGGACGACACTTTGCCTCCAACCATTTTTGTTAATCCTACCTTTTCTACTTTCAACTGTGCAAGTGATCCTGAACAACATCACACGCACTTCATTTCATGATGCAGGCTGATGATGGGTCCTTGATATCAATAAGAGGCCACAAATATGAGGTGTTTCGTATAGGCTCTGGCAGGGAAAGATTTTGTATGGTATAACAGCCTACTAGTAGGATCAGTTGTAGGATGGGAAGACCTTCATCACCAGTTCCTTTATCAATTCAGTTCTACATTATGTAAAACAAAAATTTCCAACCTGAAGAACTACAAGTACTGTGAGACTGATAGGGTGTATAAATTCATATCAAGATTGAAAGGTTTAATAAATTCACTCATCATCCCTCTAAAATAGGAGAAACTACTGGAACTCTATGTTGAAAATCATTGGGATGAATTGCAGACACCTTTGATCCCCATAAAGTATCTAAGTGGGTTCTGTGAGTTCACTGAAATGGAACAACGTCTTGAGGAATCCACTTAGTGAACCCAATCCAAGACTTGTCTCATTCCCATAGCATATGGGAAAAGTTCAGGCAAAGCAGAAGCTGTGATTGTTACTCCTAATCCTGCATTAGCACCTATCCAAGCACCAAAGAAGGTCCTAAACCACCCAGAACCTTCTATCAAGAAGTGACAACCATAGAATCACCCTCGGTTAGAAGCACAGAGTAATCAGGGTCACCCAGGATTTGAAGAAGAAATGAATAAGGCATACTCCTTCTAGAATTAATAATTCCCTAGTTATTTCTTAGAATCCATGGAAAACAATCATATCACATTGTCACAGCCCAGGAATCCTGATGAGGTCAACCTCTATGACCAACCAAATTACTACCCTTTTCCTAAAAGGATAGGTCATAATATACCGAACTGCTTCATTTTTAAATATGTCCTTCAATCCATGATCAATTCTGCATAGGTAGTGTTAGATGAATCCTTAAAAAAGGTGGATTTCATAACTATTTACCAGCCATAAGAATAAGGTTATTGGTAGAATGTTTCATCCAAGCATATGCAAAAGTTCTACGACTGGATGACTCAAAAATAGTTGATCAAGCTCAAGACACCCTGAAGACATAGCTGTGAATACCCAAAATATTTTTTCCACCCAAGGAGGCAACATCAAATATGCCTCCAAAATGTGGGCATGGCCATCATAAGAAAAAAATAAACTAAGGAAGAGTCATATTCTTCTTCGAAACAAGCCCTAACTCTTGAATACTTCTTCCCTACAACATCTACAACATGGTAACTACACCAACAAATGGAATCCTCATCATACAAATAGCTCATATATGGTTCTTTAAATTTTATACACTTAGTAGACCCCTTCTCTAATGATGATTATTCCCTTGAATATGGATTTCCCACACATAATCGGGGAACAAAAGGCCGCATGTGCTAAAACTGAATATATAGGGGAATGAACGGACATGGTCGGACCCAATATTATGATAATTACACCATGGAGAACAAATATGCAGTATAGACTCATGGTAAATCTCTTCATGAAGACCAAAAAATATAAATAGTTTCCTCAAAGACCTATGGTAGTCGACTTCACCCAGTTATCTTACATGACTTCCTAGAATGGGTTCAATTATCCGATCAACCTAGAAAAATGGGGAAGGTCGACATTAAATACACCACTAAAGGAAGATATTCCCTTGACTATTGTGCAAGAACCATTCTTACTCACCTAAAATGCCTCATCTCCCAAACCATGTGCTGAAGAGCAACTACATATCGGGAAGTGCTAAACTTTGGCACAAAATACATTGTTCTGAAA
Source organism: Viscum album (assembly GCA_963277665.1). Lineage (NCBI taxonomy): Eukaryota > Viridiplantae > Streptophyta > Magnoliopsida > Santalales > Viscaceae > Viscum > Viscum album. Next base: position 1,045,063,892 of record OY728141.1, on the reverse strand, counting down.
CAACTTACCATTTACTATACAATCTCTTAATCCTTGATGTTCTCTTTATTTAAAAATAACTTTGGGAGGCACTTATTGAAGTCCTCTAGAGCCCACAGGAATTTGAGATAGAAGTCATTACTGCCGAGGATTATCATATGGAGACCATGTCATCAGAATTTCGTGTCTCCGTATCATTTTCTGACCAAGATCATGAAGAGTTCCTTCAAGGACCCATAATTCCCCTATATGTTTCATCAAGACTTGATAATTATGACATCTAAAGGGTCCTAATTAATAATGGTTTCAGGATCAATATCATCCCTATTCGAACCCTATAATATTTGGGATATGGTAAAGGGGGCCTATCTTTCACAAGAATGACCATTCAAGGGTATGATAAGCATGAGAAGAGACCTCTTGGGAATATCAATATCAAGACTCAATTTTGGGATCTTGCATATAACATCAGGTTTATGGTCATCTAGAAATACATTGCATATAATGTCTTGCTCATAAGGACCTGGATCCATAGCCACTTTGCAGTACCTTCAACATTCCATCAGTGTCTGAAGTACCCCATCGATGGAAAAGTCAGCATACTACATGGTGAAAATTCCCCCCTCGAGACTTGTGGAGCCACATATTCTAAAGCAGATTTATATAATAAGGGAGGCAAGAAACTGAGGGTGGATGATGATATAAATTTTACATCTCCCAATGGCTTAGAGACTACCCCTATGAGTCCCTATAGTATGCATGGTAGTGACTATGTTATCCCCATAAATCTAATCGCGGTCATGGAACAAGCCCCCAAGGTCCAAGCTCCATCTGTCCCCAGTGATAGTGTGAAATATGATCAAATATGAAATCTCTCTAAAATGACTCAAATAGTAGGGTATGATATGCCTCTTCTCATGGATTCTCTCACCCTAATAGTGATGTAGAAGCCCCCAAATATCCATTTTCATTAGAAAATTACTTCACAGACTTGGATATGGAAGAAGATGAGGATGACCTCAGAAACTCCCCTCCTACATTTGAGGAAGGTATCGCCACCACCATTATTGAGCTCAGAAAAATAAATATGGGAAATGAAGAATACCCACAGGTTACTCTGATTAGTGCATCCATTCCCCTTGAAGAGAAATAGATGTACATTGAATTTCTAAAGAAGCATCAATATTTTTTCCCTATAACTATACATAAATTCCTGGACTAAATCCAGATGTGGCTACACACCATCTCAGGCTACTAGAGGAGAATTGAGTCTTCAAGAAGGTATCCAAGATGATTCACCCTTCCCATGCCACCAACGTAGAGGTGGATGTTGACAAGTTAATCAAATAAAACTTTGTTAAAGAAGTGAAATACCCAAAATGGATTTCCAACATCATCCCCATCAAGAAAAAAATGGGAATATTAGGGTCTTAATTGATTTCAGATACTTTAATCGACATTTCCAAAAGGATGAATTCCCATTTCCAATCACAAAAATCTTGATCGATGAAACTGCTATCTTCCATGACCTTTTTTTATGGATGGGTATTAAGGGTACAATTATATCAAGATGGCCCCCAAATATAAAGAATTTATTTCCTTAAGATCACCTGAGAAGATATTTTTCTATTAGTTCATTCACTTGGGTTTAAATAATGTTGGTGCCACATATCAACACTCCATGTACCATATCTTCAATCAATTCTTGGAAAGGATATCTAAATGTTATTTCAACAACCTAGTGGTCAAATCCTGACAATGATTTGATCACTTCATGAAACATTAAATAATCTTCAGCAAGTTGGGATAGCACAGTCTAAAGATGAATTCGATGAAATTCACTTTCGGGGTAACATTAGGGTAATTCCTTGGATTTGTGGTACACCACTGCTACATTGAGGTCGACCCAGAAAATTATAGTGATATCTTAGTAATGTTACCCCCAAATATCTCAAAGAACTTAAGGGAATCCAAGTAACCTCACCTACATTCTGTGTTTTATAGCCAATTTTTCTAGAAAATCTCCCTCCTTCACCAGGCTAATAAAGAATGGAATCACCTACCAATGAGATGATGACTGCCAAGAATAATTCAAGAGACTCAAGAAATATCTTCAGCACCCACCAATCCTGATGACTCTGGTGGAAGATAGGCCACTCATCCTATATGTGGACCAATGTAATGCTAAATAGGTTCCCTCACCACACATAACAATTATGTGGGGGAGAATAGTCTCTTTTACCTTAATTATACCATGCTAGGTACTGAGACTCGATAATATGATGTTGAGAAGAACTTCCTTGCAATAATCTTCACATTCAAAAATTTGAGGAATTACTTGCAACACCATGAAGTTCACATGGTATCTCAAATTGATTTTCTCAAGTACATACTTGGATGTCCAATGTTAATTAGGTGTTTGGTCTGATGGGTGGTCATCTTACATTTATATAAAATTATGCTCATATTACAGAATTCAATGAAATGGTAGGCCCTATCTTATTTCCTAATAGCACATCCTACATTTTAAAATACACTGTTGGACATCAAGCTTCTAGATTAAAAGGTATTCTGTTCCAATGACACTCCCCAGACATGGGAGATGTAATTTTATGGAACCTCTTAGAGTCTCATCAGCAAAAGGATATAAAACCTGAAGCTCAATCGGTTTTGCTTAGGATTGTATTTGTCTCTCCAGAAAAAGTAGTTTTGTCCTGCTCTTTCTCACCATCCAAAGGATGCATGAATAATGAGGCATAATATCAATCCCTCATCACTAGGTTGGAACAATTCCTGCAGTTATACATATCCTACCATAATATCAAAGGGGGCTTAGAATTGGTGATAAAGTAGATCAATGGAGAATATTCCATTAAAAGGAAGAATGGACTCCTCTCACTAGCTATGTCAGGGGACTAATGGAAGAGTTCCCTTTTGAACCCATGTTGCATCATGTTCTCTGATCACATAATGATTTATAAGACATGTAACGACCCAAACTTTCATTAATGGAAATTCCACTTGATCTAGTTAAATGTTTATTATAATTATATAAAATGAGAACTTCATTGGTTTTATGTTTTTGGATTTTAAAATACCATTATGAATTGTGACCATTTCTAATATGGCCATTAAATAGTGATCACAAGATTAGTATAAATATAGGGTTTTAACAAATCCAATTTACTTAAACAAAGGAATTGATAGCCTTATCTAGTAGACTTGCCCCATATGAATCCCAATTTTCGGAGCTCAAAAAGGAGGTGGCGTCATTGGGCTTCACTCTTGACCAAGCCCAAGATGAGATTGAACACATTAATCTTGAGTGTAATCGACTACGGGATAAGTGGAAGTTAATAGACATTACCACTTGAGTGATGTTATCCGAGTCGCCCCAAGAGCCTGTCACCATCACACACCTTACCCTTTGGTCTTATGCGGGTGTTATAAGGGGTTATGTGACAAGAACCTAGAACTATGACTATGTACATTGTTTTTGTATAAATAATGTCCATTCATTTTATTATTGTTACTTTGTAAATATATTTTAAAGAACAAATTGTATTTTTAGTTAACATTCAACTAGGAAATCTATTTTGATGAATTAATGGATTTAATAATTAAATATTATTTTAATAAAATATTATTATAATTAAATTACTTTTTATTAAATATAAATGATCATGTAATTTTATCAATGCAATTGTAATTTTTATTAAGGTTTGAAAGTTGTTTTTGTCAAAACCCATGAATTTTTGGTAAATGTCGATTTTTATTTTAAAAGTAAAAATTCACATATTTATAAAATTATTTAGATAAAATGAATATTATTTTTGGAATCAGGATGTTGAAATTATCCAACGGTTAATTTTTCATAATTTTCTCAGACGGTTGAATTTTTGGGTAAAAATTAAATACCGTTTAAATATATAATGTGTTTTATGAAATCATAATGACCCAGCAGTGACGTAATAAAATAATATAAACATTATGTTCGTCAAATATATGTTTTAATATTAAAATAATGTGATTTTGGGTTTGTTTTATTTTTTTTACAAAGATTTAGTGGACTCTTCAAGGCTTATAAAACATTTTGTCTTTTTAAATGGTTTTCCTTGAGAGTGTGACTCACCTCCACATAAGCAACCCTATTATTTTAAGAATTTAGGCCATTTTCCCTATAAAATATTTTTTTCCACTCCTCTTTGGAAAAAACCATGGGCAAAAACCATGAGATGGTTTGTGGTTTTGATTAGTTTAATGTGAGGTGTCCCAAACCTAAATAATAAAGAATTCCCTCCACTTTCCTATATAAACCCACTCAAGATCCCACTTCCTCTTCACTGAAACCATTTTTAGTTTGACCAAACCATTACCTCCTCTCTCTATAATCCTCCAAAGGTACCCCAACCTCCCAAGAATCCTCTCTCAAGCCTCTCCCACGCCTTTGGGATCACACTTCCAAGTAAGGGATTTCTTCTTTTCTCATTTTTGTCAAATTTTCTTTAAGTTGTTATGCCCTTTTTTTTCAATTAAAAATGTTGGGTTATGATTTATCACCTCCACCATACTTTCATATTTATTTTTGGATGATGTTAGAACCCTTTACCCCTCATTAATGCCTCCCATGTACACCTGCTACCATGCCCAAATTCCTCAAGGGATTTCTCTCTCCTCTTTTACATCCAAGTAATTATTTTGTATTATGCATATAAATTCCATTAAGTTTGTTGGGACGTGTATATATATGACCAAATTAATGTAAATTTCATGTATATATTATGTGACACCCTTTTCTCTCTCATCAACCATTTTCATGAATCCTTATGTCACGCCGTTATGCTGCCGAAATTGCACTACGTTTTTCCAAGCCAAGATCATTGTGTAGTGAATACCATACCCATGTCTCTATCAAGGGTATTCACCTTTATACACATATACATATTTAATGGTACTTTCATGTATTTATTCCAAATGTATTCATTGTATAATAACTTATGATGTTGATTGATTCCATGATCCATGTGGCATACTTATGCATTAAATGAAATGTTTAAGAAGGGTGCACCCTGATAGCGCTCCAATGCATTGGGTAAAGTATAGTATCATGATACCTCATGTGAAATGGGTTTTTACTCATGATAATTCAAGTGAAATGAGGTTTTAATCATGCTTCATGTGCAATTAGGGTTTACTCATTCTCCATGTGTAATGATCCTTAGCTCATGCTAATTCCATGTTAAGTGTTGTTGCCACATTTCCATGTTATGATTATCATGTTTTATCATGCCTTTATGTTCATGTTTCTATTGTGCTCCATTGATATGCCTATAATCTAACATGTATTTTATTCCTCGTTTCATTACATGTTTATTTCCTTACTGGGCTTTATTGCTCACCCTTTTCTTATGCATGTCCTCAGGTTATCCCATGCGATGCTATGTACGAGGGAATGTAGTGGTCATATAAAGGAAGTTTTCAATAAAGATGTTGTGTTTTTTATGTTATAATATATTATGTAATTATCTTAATCCCCAAATACACTATACCTCTCGATCTTCCATGTTTTATGAAGTAAAGAGTTTATGTAATAAATCATGTTTTATTTTCTAATAAAAGAAAGGTTGTTATAGTTGGTATTGGAGGATAGGTTTAGTTATTTTTTGGATTAGGATTAGAAAACCCAAGTGAAGACTTAGAGATAAGAATAAGTATAATAAAACATCCCTAAGTATTTTTGATTATTAAGTAAGTGGTTTATCAAGAAAATATATCCCTGTCTAGATACGAGTAGGTAGAGGCAGCTCTGAAACAGATGTATCCTAGGGGTAAAACCCGAAAACACCGCTTTGAGCTAGACTTGAATGGGAACTGGTGCACGAAAATGGGCCTTGCTGCACTCTTGGTTACAAAACTCCCAGAGGATATGATTTGGTAAATTCACAAGCTTATTATGAACCCTAATTAATGGAATAAAAAAAATGGCCCTAATAATATATGTTAGAAAGTAGATCATGAATAGCATAGATTGAAGCCTATGGATTCATAAGTTAAGGGAATAAAAGTTATTTATAAGTCATCAATTTTTTCCTTGTATTACCCTTTATTTATTACCCCTAACTTTCCTTTTATTCCATCCAATGGCCGGTAATAGGAGGACTCAAGCTGACAACCGATGTGAAGATCAATGTGATGACTGTGCTAATGAGATGCCCAATCCAATGGGAGCGGGAATCGCAAACTTTGTCATGCTTCTTTCTCAGTTAACTAAATATTTGAATAGAAACTTGGGTCAAGAGGAACATTCAACCCCCCTAAGAAAGAACAAGTTGCTATCGAGAGCTTCATGAGACAAAGAACTTCTACTTTTAATGGATCATTAGATCCCTCAATCATCAAACAATGGATCAACTCCATTGAAATGATCTTCTCCATCCTTTAATGTTTAATGTTCATAACAAGAGAAGGTTCTCCTAGCTGCTTATCCTATGGAGGGTGAAGTTGATCAATGGTGGACGTTGATCAAAAATATGAAGCCTGAGGAGGAGATCGAGGCATTGGAATGAAAGGATTTCTGGAAGATGTTTTTCGATAAATATTTTCCATGCACCCTCTGACTTAATATGGAAAGGGACTTCCTTACCCTCAAGAAAAAAGATGATGAATTTGTCGGAGCGTACGAGGAAAACTTCACAAGTATTGTACAATATGCCTCTGTCTTTGTCGTTACCCCCGAATGAAAGGTTTACCGCTTCTTTGGTGGGCAAAAACCTAGCCTACAGAAAGTTCTAGTGATCCATGACTTTGACAGCTATAAGTAAATTGACTAATGTGCCCTCAAGGTCGAAATAGAGATCAGAGAATCTCATGGGTATCATGGGGATAAGAAGTGTAAGGTGGACTTCAATGTTGGCGGTCCTATGGATAAATCCAATGGTGCTAAGAATATTTAGCACCCCACTTGCCAAAGGTGCGGAAAGAAGCACCCCAGAAATTTCCTGAAGGGGGTGAGGAAATTCTTTAGGTGTGGAAGAGAAGGGCACCTAGCTGTTAATTGCCGAAAAGAAAAACTCACAGCTACAACAGAGGACAGGAACACTCCATTCAAACCTCAATGCATTTTTCATTGCTACAACTACAAATAACTATGGCATATTGCAAATCAGTGCCCTAAGCCAAGGGTTTTTGGAGGCAACCAACAACCTCTAAGGTAGTAAGGGAGAGATTTTTCCACCACTACTATCGAAGTGAACCCCAACAATGAAGGGGTGATAGGTACACTAGTTATTCGTTAAAGAATATCAAACATACTGTTTTGATTCAGGTTTTACGCATTATTTTATATCCCAAAGGTTTAGTAGAACAATCCCATCACCACCACAAATCATGGAAGTAAAGATGTCGGTGAGTACTTCATATGGGGAAATCATTACATCCCATTAATATAACTCCTCCCTTGTCATAATATGTGGATTGAATTTCCTGACGAACCTCATCATACTCCCTCTAGTGTAATTTGATGAAATTCTTGGCATGGATTGGATTTCCTTATATAGAGCCAACATAAATTGCTGTGAGAGGGAAATCACTCTCCATGTGGAGAATTAACCCCCCGATTCTATACAAGTTCAAGGAGGAAGATGAATCTACTTTAGCTCCATCATCTCAAGCATGGATATTATCGCCCTATGAGCATGCGTATCTGGCTTAGATGATTGAGTCTAAGGAGGAAACCATCCTTGAAGACATGCCTATTGTGAGGGAATTCGCTAAAGTGTTTCCCGAGGAATTGTCTGGTCTTACTCTTATAAGAGATGTTGAATTCTCAATTGATCTTATATCTGGGGCGTTGCCAATATCCAAGACTCCATATATAATAACTATTGTGGAGTTTGAGGAGATGAAGAAACAACTACAGGAGAGTCTGGATAAAGGGTTTATATGCCCAAGTGCTTCACCATGGGATGCACCAGTCCTCTTCATCAATAAGAAAGATGGGTCAATGAACCTTTGCATTGATTATCATGATCTTAACAAAATCAAAATAAAGGACAAGTATCCTCTCCCATGAATCGATGATGTGTTCAATCAGCTGCATGGAGCACAATACTTCTCCAAGGTGGATTTGTGGTCGGGATATTATCAAGTAAGGTTGAAGAAGGAAGATATCTCTGAGACTTCTTTTCATACAAGATACAGGCATAATGAATTCATAGTAATGCCTTTAGGACTCACTAATGCTCCAACAATCTTCATGGACTTGAGGAATAGAGTCTTTGGGGATTACCTCAACAAATTTGTGGTAGTCTTTATAAATGATATTTTGATATACTCTAAAACCAAGGAGGGTCATGAGGAGAAACTAAGAACTATACTAGAGACCTTGATGAAGGATAATCTCTATGAAAAGTATAGCAAGTGTGAGTTCTAGTTGAAGTCGGTCTCATTCTTGGGCCATATCATCACAAGTAATGGGATATCTATAGATCCCTCCAAAATAGATTAAATTGAGGGATGTTCAATGCCAACATCAATAATGGATATCTGTAGCTTCTTGGGGTTAGCTAGATATCACCGACGATTTGTGAGAAATTTCTCATGATTGTCCAACCCTATAACCAAGATAACTCTGAAGGGAGTAAACTTTGATTGGAGTGATGAATGCAAAGAAAGCTTCAAGGAGTTAAAAAGGAGGCTTATCACTATGCCCATGCTTACTTTACCCACAATTGGAGAACTTTTTGTGGTATTCAATGATGCTTTGAAGAAGGTCATGGGCTATGTGTTGATGCAAAATGACAAATTCATTACCTATGCTTCAAGTAAATTGAAAGTTCATGAGTATAATTATCCAACACATGATTTGGATTTGGCTTCGGTGACCTTCTCTTTAAAAATTTGGCGGCATTATCTCTCTGGGGAGAAGTGTGAAATATACACGGACCAAAAATACCTTAATTATATATTCACATAGAAAGATTTGAACATGCGCCAACGAATATGGTTAGAGCTGATCAAATAATATGACTGCTCAATCCATTACCACCCTGGTAAAGAAAACAAGGTGGTAGATGCTCTAAGTAGAAAGGACCCAACGATTCTATCATTGATGAGAATTGAGAAGGATCAAATCTTCTTAGACTTGATGAAGATGTACATGGTAATCCTAAAGAAGGTAACATCATCAATCCTTTCACAAATGATTGCTCAACCGTCTCTTTTGGAAAGGTTAAAGGATGCTCAAAAAGATGGTGTGGGAATTCAGAAGAAAGTGGAAGCTATCCGAAAAGGGAAATCTGTAGATATCAATGTTAATAAATAAGGAATTGTAAGATTTGTGAAATGAATATATGTTCCATCAAGTCTAGAGCTGAAGAAAGAACTTTTGGATGACGCACATAGTTCAAATTTCACTATTCACCCAGAAAACACAAAGATGTATTGAGATCTCTGAGAGCATTATTGGTGGGATAATATTAATAATGAGATCACTGAGTATACATAAAAGTTCCTGGTGTGTCATCAAGTGAAGGTAGAGGGGCATAATTCTAAGGGGATGATGCAACCATTTCCCATACCAGCATAGAAATGGGAGAACATCACCATGGACTTTGTCACCAGACATCCAAAGACATCCAAAGGTAACAATGAAATCTAGGTTTTCATGGATCATCTTACAAAGTATGCACACTTTATTGCAATTTAGGAGGATTTATCATTTGATCAACTGGGACAGATATATATCAGGGAAGTAGTAAGGTTGCATGGAGTACCACTATCTATTATATCCGATCGTATTCCAAGATTCACCTCTATGTTTTGGAAGATTCTTCAATATGCTCTAGATACTGAACTGAACTTCAGTACGGCCTATGATCCTCAAACTGATGGCCAATCCGAGTGAACTATTCAGACACTGGAGGATATGTTAAGATCATGTTCTATGGACTTCAAAGGAGGGTGGGACCAACATCTTCCATTGGTTGAATTATCCTAAAATAACAGTTTCCACTCGAGCATCCGAATGGAACCTTATGAATCCTTGTATGGGAAGAGGTGGAAAACACCAACATGTTGGGATGAATTCGGTGAGCATAAGCTGCTAGGACCAGAAATGGTCAAAGAAATGGTGGATAATGTGAAAACTATTCAGCAGCATATCAAGGTATCCCAGAGTTGACAGAAGAGTTATGAAGATAACCATCTAAAATACCCTGATTTTAAAGTTGGATACATGGTATTTCTATGCATATCTCCATAGAAGAAGGTCATGATGTTTGGAAACAAAAGGATGTTAAGTCCTAGGTACATCGACCTCTTCGATATTCTTGATCGTGTTGGGGATGTGGCCTATCGACTAGCACTTCCACCTACCATGTCCAAAGTACATGATGTCTTTCATGTATCCCTCTTAAAGAAGTACATACCAGACCCTTCACATGTACTCTCTTTATAGTTAGTACAGCTAGAGGATGATCTTTCTTACGAGGAGAAAATAGTGAAGATCTTAGATCATAGAGAAAAAATTCTATGAAATAAGGCAATTCCCCTTGTCAAGGTGTTGTGGAAAAACCACAAGTTTAAAGAAGCAACGTGGGAATCGAAGAAAGTGATGAAGCAGAGTTACCTGAATTTGTTTTAGAGTGAGAAAAGGAAATTACGAGGGTGAAATTTCTTAAGGGGGGAAGATTGTAACGACCCAAACTTTCATTAATGAAAATTCCTCTTAATATGATTAAATGTTCATTATAGTTATATAAAATGTGAAATTCATTGGTTTTATGTTTTTGGATTTTCAAATACCATTATGAATTGTGACCAGTGCTAATATATCCATTGAATAGTGATCACATGATTAGTATAAATATAGGGATTTAACAAATCCAATTTACTCGAAAAAAGGAGGTGATGGACTCATCAAGTAGACTTGCCCCGTACAAATCCCATTTGTCAAAGCTCAAAAAGGAGGTGACGTCATTGGGATTCACTCTTGACCAATCCCAAGCCGAGCTTGAACACGTTAATCTTGAGCAAAAATGAATATGGTAGAAGTGGAAGTTAATAGAGATTACCACCTGAGCGATGTTATCTGAGCCACCCCAAGAGTCTGTCACCATCGCACACCTTACCTTTCGACCTTATGTGGGTGTTATAAGGGGTTATGTAACAAGACCCTATCACTATGACTATGTACGTTATTTTTGTATAAAAATGTGCATTCATTTTATTATTGTTACTTTGTAAATAGTTTTTAAAACACAAATAGTATTTTTAGTTAATATTCAACTAAGAAATCTATTTTGATGAATTAATGGATTTTTTAATTAAATAATATTTTAATAAAATATTATTATAATTAAATTACTTTTTATTAAATATAAATGATCATATAATTTTATGAATGCAATTGTAATTTTTATTAAGGTCTGAAAGCTGTTTTTTTCAAAACCCATGAATTTTTGGTAAATGTCGGTTTTTATTTTAAAAGTAAAAATCTTCATATTTATAAAATTATTTAGATAAAATGAATATTATTTTTTGAATTAGGATGTCGAAATTATCCAATGGTGAATTTTTCATAATTTTCTGAGACAGTCGAATTTTTGGGTAAAAATTAAATACCATTTAAATATATAATGTGTTTTATGACATCATAATGACCCAATAGTGATGTAATAAAATAATATAAACATTATTTTAGGACATTATATGTTTTACCATTAAAATAATGTTATTTTGGGTTTGTTTTATTTATTTTACAAAGCTTTAGTGGACCCTTCAAGGCTTATAAAACATTTTGTCTTTTTAAATTTTTTTCCTTGAGAGTGTGACTCACCTCCACATAAGCAACCCTATTATTTTAAGAAGCTCGGCCATTGGCCCTATAGAATATTTTTTCCACTCCACTTTGGAAAAAACATGGTCAAAAACCATGATATGGTTTGTGCTTTTGATTAGTTTAATGTGAGGTGTCCCAAACCTAAATAATAAAGAATTCCCTCCCCTTTTGTATATAAACCCACCCAAGGTCCCACTTCTTATTCACTAAAAGCCTTTGCAGTTAGACCAACCACTTCCCTTCTCTCTCTATAATCCTCCCAAGGTGCCCCGAGATCCCAAGAATCATCTCTCAAGCCTCTCCCTAGCCTTTGGGTTCATACTTCCAAGTAAGATATTTCTTCCTTTCTCATTTTTGTCTAATTTTCATTAAGTTGTTATGCCCTTTTTTCAATTAAAAATGTTGAGTTATAATTTCTCACCACCCCAATATTGTCATATTTATGTTTTGATTATGGGAGACCCCTTTATATCTCATTAATTCTTCCCATGTACACCTGTTACCATGCCGAAATTCCTTGAGAAATTTCTCTCTCCTCTTTTACATCCAAGTAATTATTTTTTATTAGGAATATAAATTCAATTACTTTTGTTAGGACATGTATATATATGACCCCCTTACTGTACATTTCATGTATATATGATAATACACCCTTTTCTCTCTCATCAACCATTTTCATGAATCCTTATGTCACGTCGTTATGCTGCTGAAATTGCACCACATTTTTCCAAGCCAAGATCATTGTGTAGTGAATACCATACCCATGTATCTATCAAGGGAATTCACCTTCATAAACATATACATATTGAATGTTAATTTCATGTATTTATTCCATATTACTTAATCGTGGAATTAGATCTGATTTTTATTGATTCCATGATCCATCTAGAACACATATGCATGAAATGAAATGTTTAAGAACGGTGTGCCCTGATTGCGCTTCAATGCATTAGGTAAAGTATAGTATCATGATACATCATTTGAAATGGATTTTAACTCATTCTAATTAAATTTCAATGAGTTTTTACTCAATATTCATGTGCAATGAGGGTTTACTCATGCTCCATGTGCAATGAGCCTTGGCTCATGCTAATTCCATGTTAAGTGTCGTTGCCACATTTCCATGTTATGATTATCATGCTTTATCATGACTTTATGTTCATGTTTCTCTTGTGATCCATTGATATTCCTATTGTCTAACATGTATTGTATTCCTCATGATATTCCATGTTTATTCCCTTACTGGGCTTTATAGCTCACCCTTTTCTTATGCATGTCCTCAGGCTATCCCGTGAAATGCTAAGTACAAGGGAATGTAGTGGTCATGTAAATGAAGGTTTCAATAAATATGTTGTATTTTTTATGTTCTAAGATATTATGTAATTATACTAATCCCCAAATACACTAGACCTCTAGATCTTCCATGTTGTATCAAGTGAAGAGTTTATGTAATAAATCATGTTTTAGTTTTTCATAAAATCATGATTGTTATAAGACACATTGGTCAATGCAGCCACCATCTTGGACAACCCTGATCAAGAGGAAGAAATATTCCATATCACACATCTAATAATGGTTTCTGCAATAGTTGTATGTGATATCAAATAAATCAATTAGTTTAGCACCACCCTAGTGTGTGATGAATTGATATTCACCCATATATTAATGGATCCCATAATTATTTATCTTCAAAACATGACTCTCCCAATCAACTGAGCTGTAAGAGAACAGATTTGGTGTCATGTAGTAAATTTCACTATGTAGGATGGGCCAAATGAAAATAAAATCCTCTATAAATGGGGTTTTGATGGAATCCTCATCAGATGCATAATAGAAGGAGTTATTTTCATAGTCATGGAATAAGTCGATGAGGATTACTATGGTTCCCACCAATCTGGGACTAGGCACTCATAACAAATTATGAGGTTGGTATATTATTAGAAAACCATGATATAGGAATTTGTGGAATACACCAAGAAATTTTGTTCATGCTAGATCCATGATAAATTCATCAATCAACCCTCAAAACTACTACATATAGAAAAATATTCATGTCCATTTTTTGTTTGGGGGATGGATGTACTTGGGCCATATCCCCTAGCCACAACTAATTCATTCAAGTATATCCTTACTACCACAGACTTCTTTTCTAAATGTTATGAGGAAATACCCCTCAAGGAATTTAGGAAAAAAAATCATTAGCTTCTTAAAGTCCCACATCATCACCAAGTTAGGGGTCCCTCACACAATATTGACAAACAACAATAGAAACTTCTATTCTACATAGTTGAAGAAATTGTACCAAGAATACAACAACGAGTCCAATAAATCATTTCACTATCATGCAGTTACAAATAGATAGATAGAGGCATTCAATAAGAATCTATCAAATATAATACAAAAGATGGTGAAAAGGGATAAAAATTCTTGTCCGGAAAATCTCTTCCATGCTTTATGGGCCTACCATACCACCACATATACTACTACACAAGAAACTCCATGCTCATTGGTGTATAGTACCAAGGTAGTGTTACCCATAAAATTCCAGCTACCTTCGCTCTAAATAGCCATTTGAAGATAGATCTCAAATAATGAGTAATTGAAAAAGTGGCTGGATGAATTGGAGTGGCTCTTTGAGGACATATTGTGCACATTTCACAACCACGAGGTCCATCATAATCAGATTGAACAAGACTTCAATAAAAAGGTTCACCTCTGCTCATTCATCTAAGGGGAACTGGTGTTGTTCCTTAAAACCCCAATGATACCAGGAAAGAATCCTCTGAAGCAGGAACCCAAATGGTAAATACCTTATATCAAACATAAGTTCAATCAAAATGTGGCATATTTATTGGCCACAATGGATGGGGAGCGTGTCACACCACCCACCAATATGATATTTCTCAAGAAATAATTCATATAGCCATCAATAAGGGCATCCACAATAGTGTAAGTTCCACCTATCACCCTAGTCACATGAAGTTAAACTATACAAGTTATTTCTATTTACATGATGTTAAAATATGGAATTTCATCCTGGTTATATGATGTTAAACTGTGGTGGTTCGTCCTAGTTACATGACATTAAATTATACACATTCATCTTGTTTATATGACATTAAACTGTAAAAGTTCATCCTGGTTACATGAAATTAAACTATACAGGTTTGGCCTAGTTACATGATGTCAAACTGTACAAGTTCATCCTATTTATATGATATTAAACAGCATAGGTTCCTCCTAGTAACATGACGTTAAACTGTACAAGTAATTCTTAGTTACATGAATTAAACTATATAAGTTCTTCCTAGTAACATTATGTTAAATTGTAAAAGTTTGTCCTAGTTACATGATGTTAAACTATAAAAGTTCATCCCGGTTATATGATGTTAAATTGTATAAGTTCTTACCAGTTACATGATGTTAAAATGTAAAATTTCATCCTAGTTCTATGATGTTAAACTGTACAAGTTCATCTTGGTTACATGACTATAAAATGTTTAAGTTAATCTTGGTTAGATGACATTAAACTATACCAGTGCATCCTAGTATCTAGACGTTAAACTGCACAACATCTCCCATCATTACCGCATGATAATAAATTGATAGGGACCCTAATGTATATATTCATTCACATCCGGAAATCCATGTCCTTGTCATATGATGTTAAATTGGTTGGTTCCATAACATTCCTCTTCTTTTACATCGAGTCACCCATTTTCTTATTGCATGACGTTAAACTACATGGCAGATGTCCTTTCCATATGTAATTGAACTGCATGGGTTTTCAAGAACTATGTATGGATTGATTCTCATTTTTCAATGAGACACATAGGTATTTATTGATCCTATATCCTAGTCCATCCACTACATGATTCAAATACCCATTTTCTTCTCTCAAATGACTCTGCATGGTGAGATGATCCCTTTTAATTCATTGTTTCTCAAACTAAACATAACTCACATGGTCTTAGGATTTATGGAAAGGGTTTCCCCACACAAGAGATGTGTATCGACTTTCATCAATCTCGTCTTGGTCCTAAATTAAAGAACATAAAATACACACCATGACTCCTCACTTCATGATGTTAAAATACACAGTTAATGTCCCCTACACGACATGAAACTGCAACTCTTGTGGACCTTTCCTGAGAGGACCACTGCAGTTGGTGTTGGTCTCCTACCACATATCTATCCACTCTATTCCTTTTCATGATAGGGATCCCACGCCCTTTCTACATTATTTTAAACTTCATGGTTATTCAAAAACTACATGTTGTTTGATTTTAATTTTCATGATATATATAGAAACACCAAACTTCCATCCTTGGGCATAGCCGCAACATCACCACTTTTTCACGTTGGTCCATATTCATCATTTCCACATGAGATTAAAATGTATCGTTCCATAAGAACTAAAATTTTATTTATTCCTATCACCATAGGATACATAGTGACTTCTGGATCAAAAATCATGTGGCCATCTACAACAATCGATGGAAACAATGCCCACATTGTCATAGGGGTCAGACCTATACAGAGTGTTTCCCATTCAAAAACTATACGTGACTTTAATCTTGTCCACATAGGATACGTAGTGACATCCAGATACCCAACACTAGTCCCATTCATAAAAAATCAATATAAACATGTCCCCTCTTTTTATATGGGTTGGACTTGCATAGGGAACTTCATTAAGAACTATGTGTGGCCTAATTACCTATCACCATGGGATATAGAGTGACACCCATAATTTAATTCATAGTCCCAGCTACAATACCCCCATTTCATGTTGGTTCCCAAGTCCTTATTGAAAGATTTTAAACTGAAAGGAAAACATCATGGTCACATGATGTTAAAACTGCACAAAAAATACATCATTACAACATGATGTAAAATTTCAAGGAAAATTTCCTCACTGCATAATAATAAACTGTATGGAACACGTCCTTATTGCATGATGTTACACTTCATGGAGGTCATCACCCATCATCATCCTTATCAAAGGACCACAAGTTCCTTACCCTAATCAACCATAGTATGGGGTGCCTCCATCATCTTTTAGGCACCTCAAACCATAAAACATAATTCATGTCTAGAGTACCTCAGGTTTCCACAAATCCCCAATGACCCTTTAAAAATATAAACAACTTCAAGGTACCCTTTTCTTGACTATGTATGTATGCCTATGTCTCATACATATGAGCCTATGCTTTTCAACCAAGTGTGTCACTATAAAAAAGGACATTCTGATCCTTGTGAGCCCTGACATCACTACGGTAGCACTCAATACCTTAGTGTATCTGAAATACTCCCAGTATGATTGTCCCATATCATTAATCATGATCTGGGATCTTGATTCAGGATTTACAAAAAAAATTACCTCATGATCAGTAGGATTATGGAGTACTGCTGACCCTGGGTATCCTAATTGGGTCCTTGTGTATCATCCCT
Source organism: Viscum album (assembly GCA_963277665.1). NCBI lineage: Eukaryota > Viridiplantae > Streptophyta > Magnoliopsida > Santalales > Viscaceae > Viscum > Viscum album. The sequence goes on along the minus strand of OY728141.1, from coordinate 1,045,046,620 downwards.
TGTATAGGTCCATATGAATCGTGACTTTAAATTTTCTACACTTTGTTCAAATTTATATAACCTTAAAATCTAGACTATAATGGTCCAAATCACAAGACCCTAAACAATAAGTGAAAGAGACACAAAATTTGTCAGGTTAAAAACCCACAAAGGGAATCCTGATAAATAATTGATCCTCTGCTCGTTAAACTCTTTATCTCCAGAGTTTAGACAAAAAAAATAGGGTGCAAATAAGTAAGTAAAAAATCCCATAGGGTCTACTCTATATCCCTAGTAAAATCCAAGTTATTCTCCTTGAACCCCCTGATTCAAGAAAAAGTTATAGAAATGATTTGTCACATATCATCACCACAAGAATATGTTCTTTAAGTGGTGGAACACCTTTTATGGTGCTTGAACCCTTCTTGGATATTACACTTTCCTCAAATAACACTTAATGATTGGGGGTTCCCCAAATCACCATAAACTTTCCATGGCCCTCGGAAAAGATAACCGACTTCAGGGGACCATTTCCTTGAATATGCATGAAAGCCTATGGATCCTACATATGCGCCTATGCTCATCAACCAAATGTGTCGCTTTGAAGAAGGAAATCCCAACCATTGTGAGTCTTGACATCATAAAGGCAGCACTCAACACCTCAATGTGTATAAATCACTCTGGTATGACGGTCCATTATCATCCTCCCAATCTAATCACTTTGGACCATTTTCTAAAGTCTCCATACCAAACTATCCAAGTGGATTTTACATCCTCGACATTATTTCACCTTTTTTTGTACCCTTTCTCAAGGGAGAAATGAAACATTCCATTCCCAAACATTTGGCGGCCCACACCATGCGATTTGAAACCACATGGTGTAGGGATCGGGCTTCATAATTCAATATCTAACTACTCTAAGGTTCCAAAAACCCTAACTAGATAGCCTTCCTCTATACCAAACTTCATTATATAGATATTTGAGTCCTCATAAATCTTCAATGGCCCTCATAAATAAGTGGACATAATCTTTCACTTGACCATCACTACGGGAAAAATGGGTATTTGCGACGGGTTATTTGCGACGGGGATAAATCTCGTCGCAAATAGTCCCGTTAAAAATTTATTTGCGAAGGGGGTATTTGCCCGTCGCCAATAAGTAGTCTTTTGCGACGGGTTAGCTTTCCCCGTCGCAAAAGAACTGGCGCGCTTTGCACGCCAAATCGTGGGAAACGTATTTGCGACGGGCGGTTATTTCCCGTCACAAATAACCGGCGGCGGTAAAAGGTATTTGCGACGGGAATATACCCCCGTCGCAAATAGTATGTCGGCAGGTTATTATTTGCGACGGGACTCGTCGCAAATAACTATTTAACCGTTGACCGTAATAAATGATGGCTAAGGTATTTGCGACGGGTACCATCGCAAATAATATTATTTGCGACAGGTATCCCATCACAAATGGACCGGTCGCAAATAATCTAACATATAAATACCCCCATCCTTTTTTTTCAATTCATTCTCAAACTCCATCTTCTCCTTCTCTCAAAATTCTATTTCAAGAGTTCAGCGTTTCTTAAGTTTAATTTTTTTCTCCGGAGTTGATATTGAAGTTTTCAAGAACGATCAGAGATCTACCTCAGATCAATTTTAAAGGTATTTATGTTCATTTTAATTTAATATTTATTTTAAATTTTTTATTAGTTTCAATTATTCTTAATTAGTTGTAATTTAATTATGTTTACATTGTTTTGTTACTTAATAAATTTAAATTATTAGTATTGTTCATAGTTAATGGTAATTAGGAATAATTAGTAATAATTTTCAATAATTAAGAATAAATGCTAATAATTAGTAATAAATACCAATAATTAAGAATAATTACATTATTACATTATTAGTATATTTTATTATTAATATTAAAATAATATAATTTTTTATATTATATACAATTCTCCTTTCATGTGTGTGTTTTCTGTCTACACATGTAATATTTGTATGTGGAGACAGAAAACACACAGATGAAAGGAGAATTGTATATAATATAGAAAATTATATTATTTTAATATTAATAATAAAATATACTAATAATGTTATTATTCCTAATTATTGGTAATTATTCCTAATTATTGGTAATTATATGAATAATTAGCAATAATTAGCAATAATTAGGAATAATTAGTAAAAATTAGCAATAATTACCAATAATTAGTAATAATTACCAATAATTAGTAATAATTACCAATAATTAGTAATAATTAGTAATAATTATCAATAATTATCAATAATTAGTAATAATTAGTAATAATTAGTAATAATTAGTAATAATTACTAATAATTACCACTAATTAGTAATAATTAGTAATAATTAGGAATAATTACCAATAATTAGTAATAATTAGTAATAATTAGTAATAATTAGTAATAATTAGTAATAATTAGGAATAATTAGTAATAATTACCAATAATTAGTAATAATTACCAATAATTAGTAATAATTACCAATAATTATCAATAATTACCGATAATTACCAATAATTAGGAATAATTACCAATAATTAGGAATAATTACCAATAATTAGGAATAATTACCAATAATTAGTAATAATTAGTAATAATTAGGAATAATTACCAATAATTAGTAATAATTAGTAATAATTACCAATAATTAGTAATAATTAGTAATAATTAGTAATAATTACCAATAATTCGTAATAATTAATAATAATTAGTAATAATTACCAATAATTAGTAATAATTAGTAATAATTAGTAATAATTACCAATAATTAGTAATAATTAGTAATAATTAGTAATAATTACCAATAATTAGTAATAATTACCAATAATTAGGAATAATTACCAATAATTAGGAATAATTACCAATAATTAGTAATAATTAGGAATGATTACCAATAATTAGTAATAATTAGTAATAATTACCAATAATTAGTAATAATTACCAATAATGTAAATGCACGTTTAGATCTTGCCCAAATGTAAATGCACGTTTAGATCTTGCCCAAATTTGCAGGCGTCCAGAACTGGAACTGTTTGAGAATGTCAGAATAGAAAGGTTACTGAAACCAAAAGCAGCTTATACACTGTCTAAAGAAAACCATTTATTATTTTGTCAGTGGATTGCAGATTTGAGACTTCCAGATGGTTGTGCTTCCAATTTGGGTAGATGTGTAAAGAATGGTCATATTACTGGATTAAAAAGTCATGATTGTCATGTTATAATGGAAAGAATTCTATCCATTGGATTAAGAGGTCTGTTGAATTCTGTGATTTGGGATTCCATAATAGACATGTCTCATTTTTTTCGGGAAATTTGTGCGGCTACAGCAGATTATGATGCTCTATGAAAACTTGAAGAAGATGTTGTTGTAATTATATGTAAGCTGGAAAAAATATTTCCGCCGTATTTCTTCGACTCAATGGAACATTTGATGTTACATTTTCCATATGAAGCCAAATGTGGTGGTCCAGTACAGTTTCGATGGATGTACCCATTTGAAAGATGCATGCGAAAATTGAAAAGAAAAGTACGTAACAAAGCATCTGTTGAAGGATCTATTGCAGAAGCTTATTTGCAAGAGGAAATATCTTTTTTCTGCTCCCATTATTTTGAATCTGAGTATCCTTCAAAACACAACCGAATGGGATGGAATGAGAGGAATATTGATGAAATCGACAATCAATTATCTGTTTTCAACCAGCCAGAGCTTGGTTTTGGTGGAGTTTATGAACGCTGGCTTTCGGATGATGAACATCACAGAGCTCATACGTATGTTCTGCTCAACTGTGAAGAGATGAAATCAGTTGTACTGTAAGTGTTTATATCACTTATTCTATCATTTATGTTACAGTAAATAACTTTGGTTTTTGTAGGTTGTATGATAATCATATCAAGAAACAAATTCCACAAATTACAGCAGCTGCTCTCAAAGAACGCCGACTGAAAAATTTCTCTCAGTGGTTTCAAAAACTGGTAACATAAATTCTTTATCTTTTAGCAACTCATTCAATGTATAGTTTACTATATTGATAATCATTTCACAACTTTTCAGGTGTCTCAACATGCTGATAAAATTGACAAATGGTTGTGTATATTGAGTAACCCACCTTCCAAATTTGTTAAAACTTATAATGCATATGTGGTGAATGGATTTCTATTTCACACACATGCATATGGGGAATTGAAAAAAACAATGAACAATGGAGTTAGCTTGAGAGGATCTCATAATCGAGAAAATGAAGTTGACTTTTATGGCATACTTGATGAAATCATTGAACTCTGTTATCTTGGACAACATTACATAACCATGTTCAAATGTCAGTGGCTGGATATAGAGAGAGTCGTGTGTGTTCATCCGACTCATGGAATCATCGATATTAAATGTAAAAGTGTTCTCACAATAAATGAACCATTCTTATTGGCTCAACAGGCACATCAAGTTTATTACGCAAAGTACTGTGCTACATCCAGAGACTTGACTGATTGGTGGAGTGTAATAAAAATCAAAATTCGAGACAATCAGTTTAGTCAAAGTGAATGTGCTTTCACTGATGTGTAAAGAATTGAAGTTTTTCAAGAGAGTAATCAAAATAAATCTTTTTTACAAAGAGACATGAGTATCGATGACGAAACCCCACATTTAAGAGTCGGTGATGACGATGATGTTAATGATGTCACATATGAATTTGAAATGGTAAGAGATGAAGCAACTGGAACTCGAATGGACATCAATGATGTTGAGGAGGAATATGAAGATGAAATTGACATATATGAAGATGATGATGAAGATGAACACTGATAGAATTCCATGGTAGTTATATAAAATCATAATATATATATATAATAGTAATTATCAATTATTTTCTAACAACATTAACATTTTCTGTTTCATATGGATGACGAGACATTTCATGAGTTGGCGGATGCTGACCTGCATTTCGATGCGGATGAGTTGCTGGCAGATGACCCTCAGCCTGCAGGCGCTCCAGGGAGTACGCGGAGGGGGCGCAGTCTTGCACGATTGATGATTCCTGACCCCGTCCCCGAGCGACGTCCACGTCTTGGGTTTGATCCACGCACACGGAGGTGTGATAACCTGTGTGATAATCTGTGGATTTGACTAAGATTTCATTAATCAATTCACATAATAAATGTTTATTATTTTTACAGTTTTCCGCATATAGCAGTCGGACAGGGCAGCGCTATTTTGCGCAACTATTTCTCTCAGTCGTGGACCACATGGGAGCAGATTCCCATTGATGTGCAGCAGGCCATGTTCGGCCATTGGTTGGTACGTACGTAAATAAATAATTTTTATTTTGAAAATTATTTCATTTCTAACTTGATATTTTGATTTATTTGTAGGGTTTATGGTATCCGATTGAGGATACCATGCGTGACGCCATCCACAAGGCATGAGAGGTGGCCATACGTGATTGCTTGCATCAATTTTTGCACAATTTAAGAAAAGCTGCCATGAAGAAAGCAGGAGTGTCAGATTTTGACGAGTCATGTAGAGCACACCGACCAGAGTACATTTCGTCCCATGTATGGGATGGATTATGTGCGCACTGGTTGAGTGGTGCCTTTTAGAGGAGATCATCGGTGGGGAGGCAGAATTGGGGGAGACAGGAGGTGACTCATCGAGCTGGGAGTCGTTCTTTCAGTACTCATAGACAGCATCTGGTACGTAGATTATTTATAAATATTTTATATAACTATAAATATTAACAGTTTATTTTTTATTCTTATAGGCTGTCGAGCACCCCGACATTACGGAGTACGACGTATATCAGAGGATGTATAGTGATCCTGCTACTGGGGAGCTCAGAGGTGATCGTTAGCATCACATCTTGGTCAGTATTATTTGTTTTCAAGTTTAAAAATTAACTGCATATAATATATTCACAATTTTAATTTTAAATTGCAACTACATGAGTCATATGAGGTCGCAGTGTCATAGACCCGGCCTGAGAGTCAGGCCGAGTCATCAGATCAGACCACTGGCTGTCAGTTTGATGAGGCGGCATGGATGCAGGCCACCCAGTATGCCTTCGAGAAGGGCCGGGTAGTTGGTATTAGCTCTCGACTGACTCCCGGAGATTATTATGGCAGTGCTGCGATATCGGCATCCAGCTCGAGAGGAGCTCGTGCATCTTCTTCTGCTACACAGTATGAGGATCAGTTGCGATCTCAGACTGCATTGATAGAGAGTCTCTGACAGGAGCATGAGCAGATGCGTCAGCAGCAGCAGCAGCATGAGGAGGAGCGTCGACGCCAGCAGCAGTAGTACGAGGAGCAGATGAGTCGGTGGCAGCAGCAGCACCAGGAGCAGATGAAGTACATGCGTCGACTCACTCATGCTTTAGGGATGGAGTTTCCTCCACCAGCATCTGCAGATCCCCCCCTCTCCCCCTCCCCCCTCATTCAGATTAGAGTTTGTTTTTATGTTATAAAGTTTGTTAAATCAAAATATGAATTTTTTTCTATTCGTAGTTTCTGTCTCATTATAAAATATTAATAATATTATATTTTGAAATAAAAATATTAATATGAATAATAATATTATTTATATTTTATAATATTAAATTTTATATATATATTAAAATTTTATAATATTATAATTTAATTATATTTTTTTGTAATATTTGAATTATTTTAATATTTGAATGTAAAATAATTCTATTATTTTTATATTAATTAAAATAACTTATTAATATTTTTTTTTATTTATGAATTATAATTCTAATATTATTATATTAATTAAATCATTTATTAATATTCTATTATTTTTTATTTTTGAATTATAATTCTATTATTATTATATAAATTAAAATAATTTATTAATAATTTATTATTTTTATTTGTGAATTATAATTCTATTATTATATTAATTAAAATCATTTATTAATATTTTATTATTTTTTATTTTTGAATTATAATTGGATTATTATTATATTAATTAAAATAATTTATTAATAATTTTTTTTATTGTTTTTATAGTATTTGCGACGGGATACTATGCCCGTCACAAATAGTATTATTATTATATCCATTAAAATAATTTCATAATAGTTTTTATTTTATTTTTAAAAAAAGCAATTGTGACGGGGCCCGTCACAAATAACTGTTGCGACGGGGCCCGTCACAATTACCTTTTTTAAAAGATTTTACAAATATACGGAGTATTATTTGCGACGGGAAGGATCCCTATCGCAAATAATAGCTTCAGCGACGGGCCCGTCGCAAATAATTGTTGTTGCGACGACGTTTTCCGCAACGGGTCATTTGCAACGGACCCCCGTCGCGAAAGGCCATTTGCGACGGGATCCCGTCGCAAATGACCCGTCTCAAATACCCATTTTTCCCGTAGTGCATGATATTGATGCATAAGGGCCATGTCCCACCAACTAAAGATATATCGTCCTTTCCAGAAAGTATCAATAATCCTTGTGATCCCTAGAAACACCGCAGAAGATCCTGGAATCCAAAAATGTCATGGAAAATACCCAATATTTCTTTCCCATACCATATTTATGGACTCAAACTTTCAGGTTAGGACTTACATCGCCCATATTCCAACTATCTAGGTGGAAATAGCATCACTAGTATTTCACCCTTAAACCGATATCATCTCTATTAATCCTTTATATCCCCTATAAAAGATAACCAACTTGAAGGGACTCTTTTCTTAAATATGTATGTATTACTATGGATCATACATCTATGCCTATGGTCATCAACCAAATGTGTCACTCTAAAAAAGGACATTCTTACCTTTTTGAACCCTAGCTACACCACGACATAACCTAGAACTTTAGTGTGTTTTGAGTCATTTCTAGTGTGTATGCACCATATTCCATGATCATCAATAATGCTCGCGCTGAAGGACCTTAAACTAAAGTGATATAAAGTATGAGTAAAAAAACCTTAAACTAATGTGATATTAGGTCTGAGATAAAATACCCTAAACTAAAGAGATGTTAGGGATGAGATAAAATACCTTAATCTAAAGAGATATAAGGTCTAACCTAAAAGACCTTAAACTAAATTAATATCAGGTCTAAGCTGAAATACCTTAAACTAAAGTGATATTAAGTCTGAATTAAAATACATTAAACTAAAGTGATATAAATTCCAAGCTAAAAGACCTTAAACTAAAGAAATTGAAGTTCCAAGATAAAAGACCTTAAACAAAATAGATATCATTTCTAAGATAAAATACATTAAACTAAAGTGATATAAAGTCCAATATAAAAAAACTTAAACTAAAGAAATAGTAGGTCTGAGCTAAAAGACCTTAAACTAAAGTGATAACAATTCCTAGATAAAATACATTAAACTAAAGTGATATAAGGTCCTAGAAAAAAGACCTTAAACTAAACTGATATCAGGTTCAAGCTAAAAGACCTTAAATTAAAGTGATGTTTGGTTTGAGTTAAAAGACCTTAAACTAAATTGATATAAGTTTTGAGCTAAAAGACCTTAAACTAAAGTGATATTAGGTCCAAGCTAAAAGACTTTAAACTAAATTGATATCAGGTCTGATCTAAAATACATTAAACTAAAGTGATATCTGATCCAAGATAAAAGACCCTAAAATAAAGAACAATAGTGATTCAGTCTGTAAGATATTATAAAGCTCATTATATGGACTTCAAAACCATAAATATATTATCACTGATCCTATCTGATTCAACAAAATAACAGAAATATCCCTCTAGGACATGTATTCTGCCTTATTATCCTTCTTCGGATTAGGAGATCTCAAGATAACTTGAAAAAATATATCGATAAATAAACTCATGTTAGTGGGAATTCATGAGTAATTATTAAGAACAATTTGTTATGATTTAAACATTCAAATCCAGAAATTCATATTTTCTTGATATTATGAAAACTATGGGTATTATCATTGGAAATTATTATAATATTGGAATAATGAAATGACATGCATAAAATGAATGAAAAATAAACTGGATAGTGATATGGAAAGTTCAAAAGATTCATTCATTTATAATGTGCAAAAAGGGAAAATGAATCTCCACATTTTAGAGTCTCTCTAAGTTCTCATAAAAAATAGGATGCACCGCAAAGTTTGTGCTATGATAAAAGTTGTTCGGTTATATTGTCATGGTCAGAGGGAGTCTGGCGAGAAGAATCAATTGAACATTGGAGTTCCTCTCTCCCTACCTCTTCTGCTTCCTCCTCGAGATAGAGGGACTTGAATAAAATAGTTAACTCTTCAAACCTCTTCTGATCAGTGGACAATAAGGATGATGATGTTGAAATATTGGACCTAAAACTGGAAATAATCTCCTCACATCTCTATATCTTCAAATTCTATGAATCTATCTGAGCTTCCAGTTCAGCTATAAACTGAAGAATCTTCTCCAATGCCTATAATGTCTCCATCATCTTCTTAGAAAGGGGAGAATAATCTAAAAGATCCTGAAAATATCTTTCCCTTATGGTTAGGCCTCTTCGATTCAAGACAATATTCATAATGATATAATACAATGGTTACTGTTCAAAACTGTCTTCCTACAATTCATGAAAAAACTAATGAAGGAGGTCCCCTTGATCAAGAAATGTATCCAGGAGAGTCTAACTAATCAAAGCATGAATCTATATCAAAATAAACCTATTTTTTGTTTGAGTCTCTGTGATTGATGAAGTAGGAATGGTAGGAGGAGGAATAACAAATTGAGTCGGTAGGAAAACACACTAATAGAAATTTAAGCTATAGCCACCGACCTATAGCCATGGTTTTATAGGTCTGTGGATATAGACTATTTATAGCCATGATTTAATTAAACATCCGTGGATAAACTTCTAAACATCGGTGTTTCTTTTTATTCTTTGGATTTCGTCGACCTCTCCTCTCCTCCTCCCCCGATCCATGACCCTACTCTCCGAACCGTCTATAGCTCTCACCACAGTGCCCTCCTCCTGACGGTCCCAATCAATGTGGTCTCTCATGATGTCGTTGACCTCTATCACCGCGAACCTCCACTCCAAACAGTTGACCTATCTCACGAACTCTCTCACACTGTTCATGGCGGCCATTCAGAAGCAGGAATCCACTGGCGCTTCAGGTTGCAATTTCTGTGTACTTTCTGAATCTACCTCCTTCTATTTACCTCCCACTATAAACCTCTTATGTTTTGTCGATCGAAGTATCCTCCTACCGTGGATGGTGTTATTATTTTTTTATTTCCATTATGGAATGATAATCACATGGTTCATATGACTATAGAGAGTTGGGGGAGGAAGAAAGAGCGGATTATGTTTTTACTTCCTATACAGTTGGGAATTTATGATCATCATTTCAATTTATTTAGTCATTGGTAGTTGCCTTTAGTTTTTTTTTGTTCAAAGAAATCTTATCTACTCGGGATGGTTTTTTTGGATTCTTGTGGTAGTATACTCGATGGCTTGTTTGTAATTTCCACGTGCCTCTGGCTTTTCCTTATTGATTCATTTCTTGTCAGGTGAAGTTACTTACTGGAAGCAGTTTGTTAATTTGTATTCAATTTTCCTTTTACATCCCATGCTTATTTCATTTATCACTTTCTTATCTTTTTTCCCGGAGAACCTACACTTTCATGGTGTATTAAATGAAATCCCCCTTTGTCTTGTGTTTCAAGTAATTGGGGATGCAGGGTTTTATTTATCCTCGTATGATGTTCTCTATTTATTTTCATAAATGCTACTTTTTCCATTGATAAGCTTATAAGCATGTCTTGTGGTTCAAATTTGAAGGAGTTCAAAATTTTATGTATGTGGCTGTTGATTCTTGTCATTGAGTTAGCATGTGGTGTTTTCCTGATAAAAATTGAGGGGAGATGCTTTTATGTCTTTGTTAACTACATTGAAAATATTTGATTCTATAGTGCCATATCGATCTGATTTGAACGTGCAGTTGAAAAGTTATCATGGGAGAAACTAAAAACAATACCAATGTGAAGGTTTTTTGCATTACTAATTATATTTTTAAACTCAGATCCATGGTCAAAAATTCTTCCCACTCACCAACCTGTCCTATTTTTGTGTTAATCAACTCCAAAAGTGGTGGTCATCTTGGAAGTGAACTCCTTAAAACATATTATGATGTTCTCAACAAGAACCAGGTATTTAGGATTTTAACCCCTCAAATTTCACTCGTGTATTTTCTCTCATGGTTGGAATTTATTTGTTTATGGGATTTTAGGTGGTTTAAAATATCAGATGATGGATGAAAAACTAGATACATTTGTGTTATTCAATTCAGGTGAGTTCGGGTGTTAGGGTGGCATTTGGAGTATGATGGCTATGTATTGGGTATGGTTTGGATTTGTCTTTGGAGGTTTTGGTTGGTGGTAATCTCTCAAGTTAGTGGATCTTTTTGGGGTTTTTCTTGATGTTTTGATGTAAAACTATTGATATATATAATTTTGGTGATTTTTGGGTGATTTGATTGTGTATTTTTATTAGGAAGTTTCTTGTTAGATCAGTTAAGGGGTGGAGGGTTTCTTATTATCAAGGGTGAATGTGCGGGGTTTGGTTGTTATGCTTGGTGTGTAGGAGAGTAACCCTTATATTGTTATAATAAACCTTAGGTTTTGGTGTTTTAGAAATGATATTTTGTTATGAAGTAAATATTAAAGGTAGTTTCATGATTTTGTGGTAATAATGCATGCTTAGGATTGTGGCGTGATGGGTTTCTAATTAGTAATGTTGTTATTACGAGATGATGTTGAGTCAAAATTCATCAAAAAAGCATCTAATTAGGATGGCATTGTGTTCTCATGGTAAATATGATCAAGTGGTTGTTTCCCTCATATTATTTTACAACTACTTTGATCCATAGACCAAGGACTTCGAAAAGGAAAAGCAATGGTTTTCTAAGTTATCCATGAGTTCTAGGAGTAGCAGTATTTAATTTTCAGTAGTGACATGGGATCGTAGGATGTTTAGAATATGTTGAAGAAATTTTAGTTCATATTTGAAAGGATTGGAACTCTATAGGATATATGGGTGAAACTAGAAGTTTCTAAATTCAAAGGAGATGAATCAGAATGGATAAATACATTTGATCATAAAAGAAGGAATGAGGAGGTTTTATGGATCAAGTTTCATTCCCTCTTCTATGAGAGGCTATGGAAGATTTACAGAATAAGAGCATGTTTTGGGGATTCATGGAGCTATATCATTATGGGAATCAGTAATGGAGTATGACACTAAATTTGAAAGTTTATTCATTTCATGACATCCTTCAAATGAAATTTTTTCATAAAGGAATTCTAGTTTTTAAATGGTCTTATGTACTCATTATGGGCATGAGTAGCTTCCTTTTATCTGGACACCTACTAGGATATATTCAAGAAAGACTGAGCTATCTATGTAGATACATCCATTGCATAGGAAGGTTCATGGAGAAGGATGGAAGCCGGGTAGGAATGAATGTTGGTTGGTGAGCCTCATTAGGGTGATAGAGTAAATTAAATGAGTAATATCTCAGCTCAATATTAGAAAAATAAATGAACCCTGGTCTATTTCTCATGTATCAAGAATTTGCGTGCATTCCCTTGGTATTGGGATGAGAAAAATAGGTTTCATGTATGTCTCGAGATGTGGGTTTCTATATTATTTTATTGGGATAATCCATCCTATGTGAAGGGACTTTTAGTACCATACTTAATGAGGTATTCCTAAAGTTATTATTATTTTTTTATAATTTGGATTTCTCTATCTAATATCTTTTAATGTATTATTTTTGTTGGATATAATGTGTGTTTGAAAGATGATAGATTTTAAATGAAGAAATTTTGTTGAGATCATTGGGCTAGGATCTTCTGTAGTGATCATAATTTGATATGAGGCAATAGACATGTGTATGTAGGATTGATGATGGTATCGATAATACTATAGTGGGGAGATTCATACTTGTCCTTTTTGAGTGAAATCCATATCAAGGGATGGTGATCATTATCAAGGTTGTGAAATTTATGAACTTAGACAGTAAATGGTTGAATTTAGTGTCTGGAGATGGATGTTGGATGAACCATATTTGGTTCCAAGACCACACCAAAATTAATGATTTACCTATAGTGGTTGGTATAGTCAGTGTGTTTAGTTAATTATGAAAAGTTTATATTGGTAAATATGCTATTTAGAGCTTTTGTATTTATAAGATGTCATTCAGATCAATTTGTTGGGTTAAGTATCAATATTTGATATTGTAGTGGGCTAGTGCTTGAAAATTCTAGTGTGGAGTTTGAAAGGGATCCTAAAAAGGGTATTCTAAAGGCTGTTGAAAGTGTGTGTGGAAGGTAAACCAAGTAATCCAAATTGTTAGGAATTTATGACATAGATTCCATAATAATAATAATTGTTGAAAGATAAAAGGAAAGAACCAATTATCGCATGTTCGAAAATAGTTTCTACAAAGAAAGAATATACAATCAAGAAGAAGGAAGATCATGCACCATAAGATTGTCTAATCATATTAGCAATATGGTTTGAAAAATCCAAGCGGATTGAGTAAGAATAAAAGAAGGAAAATTCTCTACTTTATAAAATTGATAAACCTATATAAACTAATGATAAAGGTGAATTCCAAAAGAAGAACATGCTAAAAAATGAGGTTTCAATCTATAAAATTAAGAAGGATATAGTCATGTGAAGAGTTTTAGGTATTTTATACATTCAAGGAATGGATTTTCTAGGTTAATAACAATGTCTAATCCCTATTTCTCACTTTTAAGTGATGATGGAGGTTTACTTTATTCTCATATTTTGGTGATTTTTGATTTTTGAATAGGAAATTGAAGGTGATGTTTGAAAAATAAAGAGCTTTATTAATGATCATGTTATTTAGTATTGGGATGTACATATCAATTTGAATATTATTCATTCATTGTTGGTTATGGATTCATGTATCATTTATCATGTACAATTGACAAACTGATCACATATATATAAGAAGTTGTTATATCTCATTTCTTTTCCCACTATTTTCTTATAGGTGGTTTCTTATGATAAGACTGGTTCTATCCACCACCATCAAAGACAATGAGTTCAATATTTGGGTAAGTTTTATTCCATTTTTATTCTTTGGCCCAATTTTAATTAGGGATTTTTTGATTTTTGGGTTCCTTATATTTTTTTTGTGTGTTTTGGATTTCGTTGAGGTGGATTCGAGTCGCCGTTGACGAAGGCTTACATGTGTATGCATAGGTAGTCATATGCATATATAAGTTCCCCCTTTATATATATTCACTCATGGCAGTATGAATATATATATTGGGGCTAGGTGTTCTTATATATAGATATGAAAAATGCATACGTGTGTAAGTGTAAAGGGGTATATGCAAGTATAAACATATATCTAAGGACCCCCTTGTGCATATTTTTCCATGAAAATATGTAAATAGGGGCTAAGTGTCCTTATATATATGTTAAGTTGCAAATGCGTTCAATCGGAAAAAAGGAAGATTTGATTTGTCGTTGTCAAAAGCAAACGTGCCTTGATGTTGAGGTAGGGTCCCTCTCATAGCCTATTTAATTCAAGAATGTTTTAAATTTCATTTAGTTGCCTTCGTAATTCTGCATGTTTATATTAAATTGAAATTATTGAATAAGTGTTAGTTGAGATAATTGTTTCATTTGATAAATAAGTTGTGGTTTTGTAATAAAAACCCTCCAACGGAGGTGCACTGTCTACAAAAACTCACAATGGTATACCTTGCTTAACATTATTGCATTGATGTTTTCCTTATACTTGATGTCATTGTTAGTCATAAAGCACACATCGTACTTGACCCTTTTTATTTCCCTATAGGGGGTTTCCCTCTTTTTATTAAAATGGTTGTTTGAACCAAGACACTCTTTAAGTGTTGTTAGACTTTTAAGATGGGTCCCATGTTGTGTGACCATGTCACATGGCATGTGATATTTAAATCCCACCAAAATCCTAGTTCCACAGCCCAAGGGTCCCACAATACCAGTAATGTCAGATTATATGTTATGTAACCTGTGATTTTCCTGATCCCATGGGGTATTCCTACACATTGCTAGATCTCCAAACCTCACCGAATTAGGTATATCAGGGGTCATCCAATCCTCTAGTCATCACAGATTAGCATTCATTTCTTTAAATCTTCTAATAAAACATCCCCTCATGCCATCAATATCATCCTATTTGAAACTAAGTGAAAAAAATACTCCAATTCCATTCTAATCCTCCTCCAAAATCCATGATAAAAATGACATAAATTGCCCTTATGGAAAACAAGGTCAAGGAAGGCACTGATTACCCAGTGGAAAACCACCAACTGACCATTGTCCACAAATGTTTTGGTTCCAACCATCAACCATCCAGTAGTTAGTCTAGAGCCAACCCTCTGCCACTATCACTATTAAAATTTTCATGGTGCTTTATAAAAGCTAATTGGTGGCCCCATCTACTGATTTTTAGGAACACCACATACTTATTCCCCCCTTTACTAAATCCATCCACCTGAAATATAAAATTTCAATTAACCCAAAAAAGAAATCCATAGTCATTACAAACTATCCACTATACAACTTCTCATCCGTGAGAAACATTACTAAGCATCACTGGTGACTTGAGGTTTTAGGGGTTTGGAGCTGCCTTCGGGCCTACTCCTTCCCTTCAAAGTTTCCCATCCTTCACCTTATCTATTATTTGGTACCTTGAAGTCTCATTTACATCTATGTCTTTTTTTCTGGGGTTTGACATGCATCAATTTTGAAATCACTTATTTCAAGATAGATCACTAGTATTCAGGTTAACCAGAATGTTTTAGTATTTTTCAAATGTTTTCTAGTAGTAGAACATTATTCCCTCAAATTTGCTAATTCTTTACTTCCCTAATAGAAGAATTGATCCATCGCAGGTGTACTGAACTGAGTTCTCATTGATTTTATCTCAGGTTGCATGAAGTGGTGGATCTGGCTTTGTCTTTGTCCAAATATTCATGTTCTTTCAAATGTTAACCATGTTTCCTCTACCAGTGTAACCTAATTGTTCACTCTAGGAGAGACTCTCGGTTTTCATCCTAATGGATTTAGATTATCAGATTACATCTACATTTTTAAAATCCTTCTTTTCTTACTATTTGCAGCAACATTCTTGGAAATATTTGTGGTCGATTAGAAAATGCTTAAAGGGAAACATCTCATTCATTATTTTTTGTTTGTAGAGCTTGACCTGTCTAAGAAACATCTAGATTTTATTTGGTTCTCTGCTGAAAAACAGTTCAAAGTTAAACAACACATTGTCTAGGAAACAGAGGCAATTCCATAGTGAACTGCTAGAGTCTCAGTCCAAAGGTATATTCAAGGCTTAATATAGCACTCATCTTGATGGGGAACATGTGTTTTATGCTTCTCTAGCTAGTGAGTCACTGGATACCAAGGGTACTTTAACATAATAATAAATACAAGGATCTAAATGTTTAGTATCATAGGAAAATTAGGTTCATAAAACACTTGTACATAATACAAAAACATTATTTAGCAACTGGGAATGGATGGAGGGGGGCAGGGTGGGCTGTGCAGGCTAGGGGGCTGGGTGGAGGGGGGGCAGGGGGCAGGGGGAAGGGGCAAGGGGGAGGGTGGAGGGGGGCAGGGGGTGGGGGTGGGGGTGCAGGGGGTGTTGTGCAGGCTAGGGGGCTGGGTGGAGGGGGCATGGGGAAGGGGGCAGGGTGCAGGGTGGGGGTGCAGGGGGGCAGGGTGGGGGGGGGGGGGGGGGCAGGGGCAGAGGGGCAGGGGGCAGCGGGCAGGGTGGAGGGGGGCAGCGGGCAGCGGGCAGGGTGCAGGGTGCAGGGGTGCAGGGGGGAAGGGGGTAGGTTGGAGGGGGGCAGGGGGTAGGGGGAAGGGGGCAGGTTGGAGGGGGGTAGGGGGGGCAGGTTGGAGGGGGGTAGGGGGCAGGGGGTAGGGGGCAAGGGGCAGAGGTGCAGGGGGCGGGGGTGCAGGTGGGAGGGGGGCAGGGGGCATGGTGGTAGGGGGCAGGGGCAGGGGGCAGGGGGTAGGGGGCAGGAGGTAGGGGAGGGTGGAGGGGTGCAGATGTGGACAGGTTAACAACAGCCCCTATTCTGGGTTTGAAACCTAAAAATTCTTTTCCCTTTTATTTTCTTTTATTTCGTTTAGTTATTTTACTATTTAATGACATTTTTCTTGTGTTTTCTAGGCATGAAAAAAGCTGGACAACACCTCATGCATCTATTGAAGATCGAATCATACTGTTGTTGGAAGCATAAACAAACATCCAGGTTCGTGTTTCTACTTTGTTTTCAATGTTTTTTATGTTTTCCACCTTCCTCTTTAAATTGTATGTGAGACATTGCCCATTTAATTTAAAGGTTTCTGTAAAATAAATTTAATGTGTGAAGGTGCATATACCCAGTGGGGGAGTAACAACTTTTAGTTAGAAAGCTCTAACACGCCGCAGTCACGCCGCGGTCAAGCCGTGGTAATGTCGTGATTTGGCCCTGCTCCGGCCACATCCAGCCCACACCAGCCCCCTTCTGCCTTTATTTCAGCCCGCTGCCACCAACATTCTAGCCCGCAACAGCCCACTTTCCACCTTTGAATCAACACGCACCATCCCCCAACACTTTCAACCATCCCCCTTCCACCAGCATTCCAGCCTCCTCCCGCTCCCTTCACTCTTGGCCGGAAGATGCTGCCCCGCGGATGCCACTAGACTGGGCCAACATGCCGCGGTCACGCCGTTGTCACGCCGTGGTCACGCCGCGGTCACGCCACGGTCACGCCGCAGTCATGCCGTGATTTGGCCCTAATCTGGCCACATCCAGCCCACACCAGCCCCCTTCCACCTTCATTTCAGCCCACTGCCACCAGCATTCCAGCCCGCAACAGCCCCCCCCCCTTCCACCTTCGAATCAGCCCGCACCATCTCCCCAACACCTGCAACCAGCCCCCTTTGTAACATCCCAAGTAAGTAATGAATAATAGATATTTTTATCTATGTCTATTAATGAATTATATAGTGTTTTAGAGGCTTAAAATGAAAATAAATCCAATCTTAAGCATGGAATACACTAATATTATTAAAAGATTGTTTTACTGCCTTTTGATGGCAAACCCTTTTTAAATCAATATTTTGAAAATTTTATAATCTATATTTGTCAAAATAAACATGTTCATTATGATTGGGACATTGAATTTTACATTGGATAAATTTTTGGTATTTTTCAGACAATGTTCATTTTTTAATGAATAGTGAAAAATACTGCATTTTACATCAAAACTGCTTTTTAATCTAATTTATTTATATGATTAGATTATCTTTTGAATTGGTCTTAAAGTGTAATCTGAATATATTTTTACCATTTAATCCAATGGTGGTCATTGTAATCAATTTCACTTTGAAATCGGACTTAAACTAGTATCAATCTTTTGATACTTATTGTTTCATAAAAACACGCTATTTGCTCTGACAGCGGGAATTAATTATTAAATTAATTAATGTGACTTATATGTTTTGAATTTTGAAAAATAGACTTCATTTTTGAATTTTTAATATCAAATATAGCTTCTAGTAAATTTTTGGTAATTTTTTGAAAAACTTCAATTTTTGATGAATAGTGAAACCACTAAGTGGTACTTATAAAAACTGATTTTCCGTTTAAATGAAATTTTGTCATCATTGTGTTTTGAATTTCAAAAATCAGACATACATGGTTGTCATTAAGAAGTAAAATGTGGTTCAATGAGATGAAAATAATTTTTTGGTGAATAGTAACTTATTAAGTTTTTAATCGCGATTAGTGGTAATTAGTGTAGTTTAAGGAAAAAATAATGTTTTAATAATATGAAATGAGGTTGACACATGTCCTACCCTAATTGGATGTGTCATGGCCGACCAAGACAAGCCATGGGTCAACTTGGGGACCCCATGGATCCACTTTGGTTGGGAAATGACATAAATAACTGTTTATTTAATGTAAAAGTAAAAATGACACAAACATAATATGTTTTACGAAAACAATTTTTACATAGGGTTATAAAGATCCTATTTTTGATTATAAATATTCATTGGAAAGATAAAAATATTTCCTACATCAGGATATTTTTGTTATAATTTTTAGACATTAAATAAATTAATTTAATTATGACATCATGATGATGCAACGATGACCTCATTAATGAACAGTTTAAATAAAATGAAACGATAATATAAAATCTAAGACCTAAACTTGTCCAAAAACTATTGGATGGGAATATTTAGAAGTATTATCATCTTATCTTCGAAATATATCAATTTGGGACCTTAGAAATTCGAAACACGTTTGAAAATAAAATAATAGTTTCATGATTTCCAAAAGTACCCCTCCTCTCCTCTTATAAAAGGCCCCCACCTCTACCTCATTTCACACACTCCTAAAGCCTTTGGCTCGGCCATCCCCTGTCCATTTACTCTCTCCACATCACTCTCCTCATCCTAGAGGATTCCCTTTAGGCATAATCCTTTCAAAGGAAGCCTTTAGGCTCAAATCAAAAGGAGTTACACTTTTAAAGGTAATTCATTCTCTCATGTTTATTTGTTTTATTTTTCTTTTCCAACCCCCTAAACTCTTTTTATTTACTTCTTTTGTAACAAAACCAGTATCTTAAATATACTAGGATGTTTTTATAAGATTTATTTGAGCTACACTCTCACACAACTACATCAAATGGTTAAAGAACATACGGTTTCTGTGGATGGCGAAATTCTGCCTCCCGAAACGATGATTGTTCAATACTCATTTAACACCTTCAAAGGTGGCCATTATGATGTAACTATTTTTATATATGATATATAATATATTTATTCTTTCCTTAAACTTCTTTATTTTTCATTTATGGCATACCATTATTGTTTCCATTATGGGTAAACACGATATCTTCATTTTAGGAAGTGCGGACTACCGCCCCCTGAAAGTGATTTGATTCGTTAATACCATATGTGGGATGTGTAAAGGATAAAGTTAATGATATTATATATGTTATTATACTGGAATTATAATATAATCTTATATCATTATGATTCCATTCCATAAAATACGAAATAGAAATGGAAGTAGCGTTCATGCGTACGTACGGCTTACCGTCTCCATGAACGATGCATTTCATTTCTTACCTATAAATGTGATGTAATATTATAAATACATGTATATGCTGAATATATATGATATATATGTTATACAAATCATTAATATCATTCTGTATATAACGAAACTTTGACCAAATTAACAACATGTAAGTGTAAGAAGTCTATTTTTGACTTAAGAACCAAATACCGACAAAATGAACATTATTAACTTAAATGATTACATGATGTTCATAACATGGTATAAAAGTAATAATGAACTTTAAAAAGGTTCTTAAGAAAGTAGAGATTAACTCAAGTTTATTATTCAGGAGATTAAAGAACGGTCGGGTCAAGTCGGATACGAGGTAAGGGAACTTCTTAACCCAATTTATATTCTTTGGGTTAATCTCCTACTTTCAAATTATGTCATGATATTATTATGTCCTATCTTGTATTTGTAATTTATTTATGTGTACTTATATTGAATACACATACTAGATCTACTTTATTTAAAAAAATGATCTTTGTATGGGACTTTGTCTCAATCTCCTTTCATTGAGGCATATTTTGTTTTATACACAACCTTCTTTTATACGGTGTATAAACCCCTTTGACTTTTACATTTATCCAAAAGGGAATCTTTTTTATACGAAGCATTTTACTAAACGACAAAAGGGAATGTGTTTGTCATACGTATGCGGCGACAACGACTTCTCCACCGCCGTGACCGTTATTTGAGTTTCGGCTTCCTCTACAAGCCATACCTTCTTTTTAAAAGAAAAATAAATACCATGTTTTACTTTTCTTTTATTTTGGTATTGAAAATGGTTTTCATAATGTTTTTATATCAATGTGTTGTATTGATATCTTATGATTGAAAGGTGGGAATGTTATGTTTCCTTTATGAATGTTTTATGTGATATGATTATGTTGAGGTCCTTGGGAATTATTATGAAAACAGGTGGTTCCGTGATAAACTAAGGGCGGGTGAGCCCGATATAGCTCTCCAATGCATTGGGTAACGTGAAGGAGTGTAACGTTAAGGTTTCTCTGAAGAGATTTAGGGAATATACTGTGATGGGTATTCCAAATATAACCAAGAGGGTTACTCCCTACGTAAGAATGTTATGAATGCCTCAAGTTACCTTTATGTCTTATGATTTCGTTGATTTATTCATGATTTGATGAGGTATGTTAAAGTGCTTATGTTTTAAGGGTAAATTATGATTTCATTCTTATGTATATATGTACCCATGTTTCCTTTCCATATTTTTATATCCCTTACTGAGCTTTTTATGCTCATCCCAAGTTTTTTGAAATGTTTTTCACAGGTCAAGGGAAAGGTACATGATATGATGATAGTGTCAAGGAAGTGTCAAGAAAGAATCCATGTTTTATTTTAAATATGTTTCCATTTATGGGAAAGAAGAATACTATCTTTATGTAACCACTTTGTTTACATGTGGAATGTAATGCAAGTTTTATGATCTAATTCTCTAAAACTCTAAACCCGAAAAGATCCTCAATGTGTAATCTTGTAATAACTCAAGATTAAGTAAGGTTTAAGGCTGGGGCCTTATAGTTGGTATCAGAGGTCGGTTTAGATAAATTTAGGAGTTATAATTCTATTAAATGATTATCCAAAAATATTTTTTTGAAGTGATATAGCATTTAAATATTACCATGCTGCTTCGCGTAAGATATTTCTGTGTTAAGAATGGTTTTTCGTAGAGGAAACAGAACAGCTTTTCTAAGAAGGCATACAGAGGGAAATGACCTTCCAAATCAGCATACTGAGATGGTCAGAATCAGAATTGAGCAGTTTATAGCAGCGATGGATCAGTTGATTCAGGTGATAAATGGTGGTTGTGCTTATTGATGATATTTTGGTTTTTTCTAAAAGTAAAGAGGAGTATGAAAGTCATTTAAGGGTTATCTTTTAAACCTTAAAAGAAAAGAAATTGTATGGGAAATTCAGAAAATGTGAGTTTTGGTTGCAACAAATTTATTTCCTTGGTCACATTGTTTCAAAAGATGGAATAACCATTGATCCTGCAAAAATAAAAGTTGTTGAAGAATGGCCAAGACCCACAAATGTAACTGAGATTCGTAGCTTCCTTGGTTTGGCAGGCTATTACCGAAGGTTTGTTAGAAATTTTTCATGGTTATCTAGTCCAATGACTAATCTAACTCGGAAGGGTGTTAAGTTTATATGGACAAAAGAATGTGATGATTGTTTTCAAGAATTGAAAAGAAGATTGGTGAATTCTACAGTTTTGGCACAACCTTTCAGGAATGGTGAGTTTGTTATATACAGTGATGCTTCATTGAAAGGACTTGGTTGAGTCCTAATGCAGAATGATTAGGTAATTGCTTATGCTTCACGACAGTTGAAGACTCATGAGGTAAATTACCCTACACATGATCTGGAATTAGCTGCTGTTGTTTTCGCTTTAAAAATTTGGAGGCATCATTTGTATGGAGTGAAGTGTGAAATATATACTGATCACAAAAGTTTAAAGTATATATTCACTCAGAAAGAATTGAACATGAGACAAAGGAGATGGATAGAATTAATCAAGGATTATGATTGTACAATTCATTACCATTCGGGAAAATCAAATAAAGTGGCTGATGCTTTGAGTCGAAAAAGTAATGCTTCATTAGCAATGTTGTGTTTGGAACGTGATCCTTTGGTTAAGGATTTGATGAACTTTGGCATAGAAGTTTTTGGCGTAGGATGTTCTTCTGTTTTGTTTCAGGTATCAGTGAGATCATCTCTATCAGATAGAATCAAGCAAGCACAGAAGCAAGACAATGAGTTTCAGAAAAAGGTAGAGCTAGTTCAGAAAAGTAAGTTGCCTGAATTCAACATTGATAATGATTGCATTTTGAGATTTGGGAAGAGATTGTGTGTGCCTTGTGATTCACAGTTGAAGAGAGAGTTGTTATGTGAAGCTCATAGTTCTCTGTTTTCAGTTCATCCAGGAAATACTAAGATGTATAGAGATCTGCGGGAGTATTACTGGTGGGATGGAATGAAAAGAGATATTGCTGATTTTACTGTGAAGTGTTTGACATGTCAACAGGTTAAAGCAGAGCGGCAGTTACCGAAAGGGATGCTTCGGCCTTTACCAGTGCCAGAGTTGAAATGGGAGAACATATCCATGGACTTTGTTGTGGGATTACCGAAGACATCTTGAGGTAATAATGCAATCTGGGTTATTGTTGATCGCTTGACCAAATTTGCTCATTTCCTTGCTATACGAGATACTTTTTCCCTAGATCAACTTTCCCGTTTGTATCTTAAAGAGGTAGTCAGGTTACATGGATTTCCTCTCTCCATTGTATATGATCGTGATCCCAGGTTCACTTCTAACTTTTGGAAAGGCCTTTAGAAGTCGTTGGGTACTGAATTAAATTTTAGTACAGCTTTTCATCCTCAATCAGATGGGAAGTCAAAACGAACAATTCAGACTTTGGAGGATATGCTACGAGCTTGTTCTATGGATTATCAGGGAAGTTGGGACCAACATCTTTCTTTGGTTGAATTTTCATATAATAACAGTTTTCATTCCAGTATACATATGTCACCATTTCAGGCATTATATGGGAAGCGGTGTCGAACTCCAGCTTTCTGGGATGAAGTGGGTGAAAGGAAGTTGATGGGACCAGAATTGGTAGAAGAGATGGCAGAAAAAGTTCAGTTGGTTCAGAAACACATGAGAACATCTCAGAGCAGGCAGAAGAGTTATGTGGACAACAGGAGGAAGGATCTCTCTTTTGAGGTAGGTGATCATGTTTTTCTCAAAGTATCACCATGGAAAAGTGTGATGCGATTTGGTAAGAAATGAAAGATGAGTCCAAGGTTCATTGGACCATATGAAATTCTGGAGAGAGTTGGATCAGTTGCATACCGGGTGGCTTTACCTCCGAGTTTATCTCAGGTACACAATGTTTTTCACGTTTCGATGTTGAGAAAGTATATGCCAGATCCATCTCATGTTTTGAGTCCAGAGGTAGTTCAGTTGGAAGAGAACCTATCTTATGAGGAACAACCGGTCCAGATTCTTGACCACAGGGAACAAGTGTTACGGAATAAGGTGATTCACCAGGTAAAGGTTTTGTGGAAAAACCACATGATTGAAGAGGCAACATGGGAATATGAAAATGAAAGAGGGATAAGTACCCCCATTTATTCGATAAGTAAATAAATTGTGGGGACGCAATTTTCTAAAGGGGGGAAGGATGTAACATACCAAGTAAGTAATGAATAATAGATATTTTTATCTATATCTATTAATGAATTATATAGTGTTTTAGAGGCTTAAAATGAAAATAAATCCAATCTTAAGCATGGAATACACTAATATTCTTAAAAGATTGTTTTACTGCCTTTTGATGGCAAACCCTTTTTAAATAAATATTTTGACAATTTTATAATCTATATTTGTCAAAATAAACATTTTCATTATTATTGGGACATTTAATTTTACATTGGATAAATTTTTGGTATTTTTCAGACAATGTTCATTTTTTAATGAATAGTGAAAAATACTGCATTTTACATCAAAACTGCTTTTTAATCTAATTTATTTATATGATTAGATTATCTTTTGAATTGGTCTTAAAGTTTAATCTGAATATATTTTTACCATTTAATCCAATGGTGGTCATTGGAATCAATTTCAATTTGAAATCGTACTTAAACTAGTATCAATCTTTTGATACTTATTATTTCATAAAAACACGATATTTGCTCTGACAGCGGGAATTAATTATTAAATTAATTAATGTGACTTATATGTTTTGAATTTTGTAAAATAGAATTAATTTTTGAATTTGGAATATCAAATATAGCTTAGGGTGAATTTTTGGTAATTTTCTGAAAAAATTCAATTTTTGATGAATAGTGAAACCACTAAGTGGTACTTATAAAAACTGATTTTCGGTTTAAATGAAATTTTGTCATCATTGTGTTTTGAATTTAAAAAATCCGACATACATGGTTTTCATTAAGAAGTAAAATGTTTTTCAATGAGATTAAAATAATTTTTTGGTGAATAGTAACTTATTAAGTTTTTAATCGCGATTAGTGGTAATTAGTGTAGTTTAAGGAAAAAATAATGCTTTAATAATATGAGATGAGGTTGAAACATGTCCTACCCTCATTGGATATGTCATGGCCGACCAAGACAAGCCATGGGTCAACTTGGGGACCCCATGGAGCCACTTTGGTTGGGAAATGACATAAATAACTTTTTATTTAATGTAAAAGTAAAAATGACACAAACATAATATGTTTTACGAAAACAATTTTTACATGGGGTTATAAAGATCATATTTTTGATTATAAATATTAATTGGAAAGATAAAAAGATTTAATACATCTAGATATTTTTTTTATAATTTTTAGACATTAAATAAATTAATTTAATTATGACATCATGATGATGCAACGATGACCTCATTAATGAACAGTTTAAATAAAATGAAACGATAATATAAACTCTAAGACCTAAACTTGTCCAAAAACTATTGGATGGGAATATTTAGAAGCCTTATCATCTTATCTTCAAAATATATAAATTTGGGACCTTATAAATTCGAAACACTTTTGAAAATAAAATAATAGTTTCATGATTTCCAAAAGTGCCCCTCCTCTCCTCTTATAAAAGGCCCCCACCTCTACCTCATTTCACACACTCCTCAAGCCTTTGGCTCGGCCATCCCCTGCCAATTTACTCTCTCCACATCCCTCTCCTCACCCTAGAGGATTCCCTTTGGGCAGAATCATTTCAAAGGAAGCCTTTAGGCTCAAATCAAAAGGAGTTACACTTTTAAAGGTAATTCATTCTCTCATGTTCATTTGTTTTATTTTGCTTCTCCAACCCCCTAAACTCTTTTTATTTACTTCTTTTGTAACAAAACCAGTATCTTAAATATACTAGGATGTTGTTATAATATTTATTAGAGCTACACTCTCACACAACTACATCAAATGGTTAAAGAACATACGGTTTCCGTGGATGGAGAAATTCTGCCTCCCAAAACGATGATTGTTCAATACTCATTTAACACC
Organism: Viscum album; assembly: GCA_963277665.1. Classification (NCBI taxonomy): domain Eukaryota; kingdom Viridiplantae; phylum Streptophyta; class Magnoliopsida; order Santalales; family Viscaceae; genus Viscum; species Viscum album. Next base: position 1,045,020,434 of record OY728141.1, on the reverse strand, counting down.
TTCAAAGGTGGCCATTATGATGTCACTATTTTTATATATGATATATAATATGTTTATTATTTCCTTAAGCTTCTGTATTTTTCATTTATGGCATACCATTATTGTTTGCATTATGGGTAAACACGATATCTTCATTTTAGGAAGTGCGGACTACCGCCCCCTGAAAGTGATTTGATTCGTTAATACCATATGTGGGATGTGTAAAGGATAAAGTTAATGATATTATATATGTTATTATACTGGAATTATAATATACTCTTATATCATTGTGATTCCATTCCATAAAATACGAAATAGAAATGGAAGTAGCGTTCATGCGTACGTACGGCTTACCGTCTCCATGAACGGTGCATTTCATTTCTTACCTCTAAATGTGATGTAATATTATAAATACATGTATATGCTGAATATATATGATATATATGTTATCCAAATCATTAATATCATTCTGGATATAACGAAACTTTGACCAAATTAACAACATGTAAGTGTAAGAAGTCTATTTTTGACTTAAGAACCAAATACCGACAAAATGAACATTATTAACTTAAATGATTACATGATGTTCATAACATGGTATAAAAGGAATAATGAACCTGAAAAAGGTTCTTAAGCAAGTAGAGATTAACTCAAGTTTATTATTCAGGAGATTAAAGAACGGTTGGGTCAAGTCGGATACGAGGTAAGGGAACTTCTTAACCCAATTTATATTCTTTGGGTTAATCTCCTACTTTCAAATTATGTCATGATATTATTATGTCCTATCTTGTATTTTTAATTTATTTATGTGTACTTATATTGAATACACATACTATATCTACTTTATTTAAAAAAAATTATCTTTGTATGGGACTTCGTCTCAATCTCCTTTCATTGAGGCATATTTTGTTTTATACACAACCTTCTTTTATACGATGTATAAACCCCTTTGACTTTTACGTTTATCCAAAAGGGAATCTTTTTTATACGAAGCATTTTACTAAACGACAAAAGGGAATGTTTTGTCATACATATGCGGAGACAACGACTTCTCCTCCGTCGTGACTGTTATTTGAGTTTCAGCTTCCTCTACAAGCCATACCTTCTTTTTAAAAGAAAAATAAATACCATGTTTTACTTTTCTTTTATTTTGGTATCGAAAATGGTTTTCATAATGTTTTTATATCAATGCGTTGTATTGATATCTTGTGATTGAAAGGTGGGAATGTTATGTTTCCTTTATTCATGTTTTATGTGATATGATTATGTTGAGGTCCTTGGGCATTATTATGAAAACGGGTGGTTCCGTGATAAACTAAGGGCGGGTGAGTCCGATATAGCTCTCCAATGCATTGGGTAATGCGAAGGAGTGTAACGTTAAGGTTTCTCCGAAGAGATTTAGGGAATATATTGTGATGGGTATTCCAAATGTAACCAAGAGGGTTAATCCCTACGTAAGAATGTTATGAATGCCTCAAGTTACCTTTATGTCTTATGATTTCTATGATTTATTCATGATTTGATGAGGTATGTTAAAGTGCTTATGTTTTAAGGGTAAAGTATGATTTCATTCTTATGTATATATGTACCCATGTTTCCTTTCCATATTTTTATATCCCTTACTGAGCTTTTTATGCTCATCCCAAGTTTTTTGAAATGTTTTTCACAGGTCAAGGGAAAGGTACATGATATGATGATAGTGTCAAGGAAGTGTCAAGAAAGAATCCATGTTTTATTTTAAATATGTTTCCATTAATGGGAAAGAAGAATACTATCTTTATGTAAACACTTTGTTTACATGTGGAATGTAATGCAAGTTTTATGATCTAATTCTCTAAAACTCTAAACCTGAAAAGATCCTCAATGTGTAATCTTGTAATAACTCAAGATTAAGTAAGGTTTAAAGATGGGGCCTTATACCCTTCCACCAGCATTCCAGCCTCCTCCCGCTCCCTTCACTCCTGGTCGGAAGATGCTGCCCTGCGGATGTCGCTGGACCAGGCCAACACGCCGCGGTCACGCTGTGGTCACGCCGCAGTCATGCTGCGGTCATGCTGCGGTCATGTCGTGGTCACGCCGTGGTAACGCCGTGTTAATGCCGTGATTTGGCCCTGCTCCAGCCACATTCAGCCCACACCAGCCCCCTTCCACCTTCATTTCAGCCCGCTGCCACCAGCATTCCAGCTGGCAACAGCCCCCCTACCACCTTTGAATCAGCCCACACCATCCCCCCATCACTTGCAACCAGCCCCCTTCCACCAGCATTCTAGCCTCCTCCTGATCCCTTCTCTCCTAGTCGGAAGATGCTGCCCCGCGAATGTCACTAGATCGGGCCAACACGTCACGGTCACACCGCGGTCACGCTGCGGTCACGCTACGGTCACACCGCAGTCATGCCATGTTTATGTCGTGATTTGGCCCTGCTCCAGCCACATCCAGTCCACACCAGCCCCCTTCCACCTTCATTTCAGCCTGCAACAACCCCCCAGAATCAAGATGGTAGCCTCACAATAATTCCAGGGTAACAAGATTCTTAGGATGAATTGGTTTTGGTACTGAAGGTTGAGGATATTTTTATCCATCTTTAGATTTATGAGTCTCTTAAGGTTATTTTTGTAACCATCTCACTATAGGGTCCGAGTTATAAGTGGTGGAAGTCTATTATTTAGACTAAGCCATACAAAGACTATTCTTGGAAAAGTTTCAAGGCATTGTTCATTTAGAATTCTTTAATAATGAAGTAAAGTTACTGATGGCTATAGAATTTTCTAAAAGGGGTTTTCCAGGTGGGTGTCCAAGGGCTGTCTGGGGGGGTGCTGGGGGGTCTGCAGGGTAGGGGGGATGGTGCGGGTGGGGTGTCCAGGAGGGTCTGTCTATGGGGTGTATAAGGGTTGTCCGGGGGTGTTTGCAGGGCAGGGTGTGGGTGGGGTGTCCAAGTGCTATCAGGGGTGCCGGGAGATCTTCAGGGAAAAGCGCTACTTTCATGTCATATTGGAGAAACAATAAGACCTTGAGATGGTCTGGTGGGCTGTTAATATTAACCTCAAACCAGGGTTCCCCAGGATTTTGGATTGGGATGCTAACTTCAATCCTTTTATGCAAAATCTCTCTCTTGCTCAGGTTTAGACCAGGATACATGGACTTTTTTTATTTACTGGCACCCCAAAAAAACTAAATGATCTAGCATCTGGCATCGTCACTCATCTTAAGATTGATCAGCACACTATCAGTGGAGATCTTGGTATTTATGATAGAGTGCTAATTGAGGTCAATATGGAATTACCTCCTCCAACATGCATATCCCTGGATTCAAATGAGCATAAAATAGAGATCAACTCTAAGTTTTAGAATCTTCCTCCCTTTTGTGAGCAATGCAAGATGGTCGGGCATGCTATTAAAAACTATCGAGTGGTTAGTAAAATGGTAAAGTCAGTTTCTAACACCACTTCTTGGAATGAAATTTCCAAAGGAAAAAAGACTAATCAGATGAGTTATATGAAATAGGATGTTTTTGATCCTCTAAAATGAGCTATGGATAACAAATATGTTCCCATGAGTTCTTCATGGGAAGCTCTAGTATAGGAGAAGGAGAAGAAGAATTAAAATGCAGTAAATATCTATACACCTGAAATTAACATGCAGTGTGAACCTAAATCCTGCTTCTTGGACATCTCATCAGATGTTGTTTCTACAGTTATTTCTATTTAACCCGAGGAGTTTAATCTACCTCTGGTCTCCTCAGACATTGATTCGGCAATTCATGTGGATTCACTCTCGGGTATTGTAGGTATGAATCACCACAACCTAGAAAATCATAAGGAGAAAATAGTGACTCATGCACATACCATAAATGACAGTCTCAGTGAAGATATCCCCATTCAAATCCCAATGTAAGAGGATGCAAAAAATTGTGAACAAACCCAACACATGCTGGAAGACAAGGAGGGTCTGGCCAATATTCAGGTCTAGAGAAGAACTGACATCCCCAATGAGGACTCTCCTATGGAAAAACCTCTGATAAAAGATAACATTACCTCAGCACAAACTCAATATACTGATTATCCCAAAGATTCTAAATCTATTGCAAATCCTACAAAGGCAGGCACTATTGTCAAAAAATCACAAAGGCAAATAGATAGGAAAGGAAAAGGAGGAATCACCCCTAACCGAATCCAAAATGAGGATACTCTTTTGGAAATGCCAGTGAATATTCAACCCTGGCAGGGAAGGATACCTCAGGATCCTTACAGATATGTACAAACCTAATAATATTGGTATTTCTAAGCCAAAGATTATTTCATCAGATCGAACTACTCTTTTCAATAACAGGGGATACTCCAGGCTGTGAACTATTCCGTCTGAATCCATCTTTGAAGGAATCTAGATATTGGTTCATAGAAGGGTTGAAAACCCAGTCATTATCCATGAAGATGAAGAAATCATCACATGTAGTTTTGATATATCTGGACAAAAAAATGTTCTGTTCAATTGTATATGCTTTTAACAGCTATATGGTTAGGAGAGATCTATGGATGAAAATCAAGAATCTGTGCAGCATTATCATAGATCCATGGACTATAATTGGTGACTTCAACTATATCCTCCATGTGGATGAAAAACTGGGACCAGTGTGCAGCATTATCATAGATCCATGGACTATAATTGGTGACTTCAATTATTTAATGGTTGAATTTTTGTTTGGTTATTTCTTCTTGGGAGTAATTCACCTTTACTTGGTCTTCTTACTGTTGTTCATGTGAAAAATATTTATTCCAACTCTTTCGGTGGAAACTCATTGTTCACATGGGTTGCAGATTCTCCTAGGCTGCGGTGTAGTTCCTTCTCCTGGGCCTCCCCTTGCCCTTTCATAACCTGGATTTCCATCATTTTATCAGTGACATGGTTGTATATTTTTTTGTGGAAAAGCACATTTATTAGCTTCTTGATGCTTCCTCTTCCCAGATCTGTGTGGATATGGATCTCTCAAACCCTTCCCTAACTGCATCCTCCTCATGGTAGGGACTTTCTCCTGGAAAAATCTCTTCCATCAATTCCTAATGCATTTCATCTCCCACTTCCTATTTCAAGGACACTTAGCATATCTGTGAAAACACTTTCATGTTGGTCCTTAGGCCCCCACAGTGGTGTTTATACTCTTCATATCCCTTCAATGCAGCCTAAAGTTTCCATGGATCCTCATGAAAAGGGTGCGTCTTCGTTTTCCCCCACTTCTAATTCACCTCATGTTGTTTCCCTGGTGGTCCTTCAGCTTCCTACAGTGCCTCCCCTAGTTCCTATTGTCCTACTTCCCCCACCTTACATACCCGATCCAAGGGATCTTCCCACTCTTCCAGATGTGTGGCCTTCGGAGCCGCCACTACCCCTCCGCCTCGGCTGTGTCCCACCCTCTGATTCTACATCATACAATTCTTTTGTGGTGTTCAAGCCTCATGTGAATGGGAAATAGATATCTCTCTATATTCATGCATCTCCCCCACATGAGGGACATATACCAAATCTTAGTCCAGGATCCTTCAGGATTCCAAATCCTACAGTAGATTTTCCTCTTTGCTAGCACCCCCACCCTTCATTAATGACATCCCTCTTACATTGGAATTTTTAGGGCCTCATCACCTGGGATAAGACTATCATCCTTGTTCATGAACTTGATCATCTCATCCATTCATTACATTTCTACCTTGAGCCTATACAAACCTCCTCTCGCATTGTGGGGTTTGATCATAGGATCAGGGTGAAAAACATCATGCATGTTGACCCCAAAAACATTCATATTTGGATGTTCTATCATTATATCATTTCTATAGACCTTTTGTGTTCCAATGATCAATTAATCACCTTAATTATTTATGTCGATAACCGAAAACTCTTTTTAAATTTTGTATATGAAAAATGTGAGATTATTTCTAGAGAAACCCTTTGGTGAGACATTCATTCCATTGATCCTAGAGAAATTACATGGATCATGGGAGGTGCCTTCAATGTTATAGTTGGTCCATCTGAAAAGAAAGGTGGTATAGTTTTACCATGGAGGGAGAGTGATTAATTTGCTTCATTCCTCTCTCAAAAGGGTTAAATTGACATTGGTTATTCTCGAGACCAATTCACATGGTTTAGAAACTAAAGGGGGGAACCCCATGCATGGAGTAGGTTTGACCGCTACCTAGAAAAATTGAATGCCATTTATTTCATACTAAGTGTTAATTTTTTCACCTTTCTTGTGATCTTTCAGACCATTCACTGATTATTGTGACCCTTTGTTAGGATGATAATAGAGGTGATCACTGCATCTTTTCTCACATATAGATCTCTGACCCATGTTTTCTCAACACGGTTTCTAAGTCCTAGTCCATGCCAGTTCATGATTACCTATGGATTGGTCTTCATAACAGGGTGAGGGAACTTCAACATGATCTTCAAGCATGGTTAAAAAAACTACTTCTATGACGTCAAGACACAGATAACTTTTGTGCAGATGTTATCTTTTTAGAAACACAACTGTTGTCCTACTGTGATATGACCTGTTTAGTCATTTGATCTCAATGAATAATGATTTGGTGGTCTGCCTTCTGGAAAAGGAATTTCTTTCTTAGGAATGCGATCCAATTAAATGGATTCTGGAGAGGAAAAAACTCTACAATTTTTCATGCATGCATTAAAGAGAGACACCACCATACTAGGCCTAACATAATCCAAGAATATGGATCCTTTATGGCTGATCAAAATTATGTTTGAGGTCTTGATGTTACCAAATTACAGTCTATTTTGGCTAACCCAAACACCTGCATTCTTGAGGGTTACCCAAGGAGCCATTCTAATCTCTTTGATGCCATCCCTTTTTTTCAGAGTAGACTAATAGGGTGGTGTTTCCCAATCTGATTGGGCCGAATGCTTGTGGCCTGGAACTGTCGTGGTGCGGACTTCGAGGTTAACTTCACTGTAGCAGAGATGAACACTATAGCAGAGCTGACCGACCGACACCGACAAGCATTGTAGCGGTGCGAACTTTAGGGTCAACTTCACTGTATCACTTTTTGACAAAGTTGGCCTCCGATCACTGTAGCAACGCGGACTTACTATTCGGAACAGTGGACCATCATATTTATATGTATCCCATTTTGGGATAGGTTTTACTACTAAAAATCCTCTATATTTTTTTTGCTCCTGGTATAGTGAATCCTGCCTCTCCCGTGGACGTAGGGATTTTTCCCGAACCACGTAAATCGATGTGTCCTCTTTGTTTTATTTCTTTCGTTTTTTCTCATTTCTGTTGTTGTGTCTCCCGACGATTCCACAATAGTGAGGAGGGGGTAGGGGGTGCAAGGTTCAGGGGGGTGGGGTGTAAGGTGAAGGGGGTGGGGCAGAGAAGGTGTGCAGGAGCAGAGGGTGGGGGTGCTGGGGCAGGGTTGGGAGGGGGGCCGTCTAGGGGGAGGGGGTGTGCAGTGAAGAGGGGGGTGGGGTACAAGGTGCAGGGGGTGGGGAAGGGGAGGTGTGCAGGAGCATGGGTGGGGGTGATGGTGCAGGGTGGGGGAGTTGTGGGTAGGGGGAGTGGGGAGTTGTTAGTGTCCTCCCAACAGCCAGCACGGTTCACGGTGCTGGCTTTTTTTTTATGCAGTGGAAAGGCCTATAGCCACGGTTTTAAACCGTGGCTAAAGCCCTATAGCCACAGTTTGAACCGTGGCTATAGATCTTTAGCCATAGTTCATAGTGTTGTGGCCTTTATTGGTGTGGCTATAGGGTTGACCTTATAGCCACGGTTTTCAAACCGTGGCTATAGGGATATAGCTACGGTTGGAGTTGTGGCTTTAGGGATATAGCCATGGTTCGAACCATGGCTATAGGTATATATCCACGGTTTGAAACCGTGGATATAAGTTCCAACCTATATCCTTTCCAATACTAGCCACGGTTCATGAAACTGTGGCATTAACCTATAGACACGGTTTTTGAGCCTATAGCCACGGTTCTAAACCGTGGCTATAGCCTAAATTTCTAGTAGTGATAGGAGAGGAAACCTCATGTGCACTTCTCTCAGTGGGTGTGTCATATATAGCTTGTGCTGGAGGAATAAACTCCTCAATGTATTTTGATCCCCCGTCGGGTAAATCATCACTTGAAAGTGATTTCTTCCTTAAATTCTTACACAGGCTTTAAATAAAATTTATCATCACCATAGACAATGGGGTTGGAAAAGAAAAAGGCCTACCCACCTGAAGAAATGGCTAGCCTACCACACCATCGACATAACCTACTAACCACTATTGTGTATAATAATGGATAAGGAATATGGAGGCATCAACATATGGAAGTATGATCTCAACCTTATTATCTTCACATTCCATCATCTTTAAAAATTGGAAGATGACTCCAGGATTTCACTCCCCTCAAACTCAGACCAAGGGAAAAGGGGTAGATCCTTTAAATGCATCCAAACTGATGAGAAAATTAGTAAGCTACATAACGTTTACAGATAACTAGGATATCCACTCTGGTTATGAGAACCCCATCCCATACAGAGATCATATACAATATTTCATCAAGGGAGACACTTCCTTTATCAATAATCAATCCAACTGATGCACGAAAAGGAGTGAGATCGAATCTTTCATATTAGATCAGTGATTCTTTAACCTCAGCAGGGCATAGAGGCATAGAATCAACCCTTGATATATTCAACAATTTGGAGTGGGATAAAGGGGACCACTGATCCAATAAGGTGTGATAACCTGTTGGATATGGTCTCGGAGTTGGTAAAACCATTCAAGGACCAGCACTACCAGATTGAGATGATGTCCCTCTATAAGTTGTGCCACCATAACAATCATACTGACTCAGATCCCAGAATTCATATTCCCAAGTGGGAAAATCCACCAATTCAAAAACATGGCCATAAAAATTTCCATTCTAAGTTCAGTGGAAATATCTGAGTTTACTCAATATTCCCATGAGGTATAGTCATCTACCTTTAAGATGGACCAATATGAGCCATCACTATCACGGACTTGTTGGGAAAGACACTAATGGTGGAGAATAGTAGTTGGTCTAACTTCACTTCTATGGAGAAATATATTGATCCAATCCTTTAATGAAATAAGAGATCACAATTTCAACTCCTTCTTCAATTTATCCTTTACAATAATAATCATTTTCTTCTCCAAAACTGGATTCTATGACGGATCATCTAATACATCTATGGTTGGAAGAAACTCATCAAACATTGCTCTAAGAGGAAGAATCACACCCAACTGATATATTTCCCATAGAATGATTCCCACTTCACCATGGGACAAATGAAATGTGTCGTTAACAGCACACCAACAACCGATCATCTCTATAAGGAGGTCGGGCTAGTGATAGATGATAAATTGAAAGATCCATATGGATTCATAATGATGAAACCTATATAAATAATCATAAAAATCTAAACAACTTTGTCTGACCCAGAAGTTTCATGCCCACTCATCATAGAAATTACTTCCAAGAGGGATATCCCATTTCAAGTACCATCCAATGCTCATATTTCTCCTAGAATAGGTAAATATACTCAAATAACTCTAATTAATAGGTTTTTAGTGAAATCATTGCCATATAGGTTTATAGGAGAGTTTTCTAGAAGATAAAAAAAGCTCTGGGATTGAGATGTAACCAGTTGGCCAACATAGAAATTATTTTTGGAATGTAGTAAATAGAATTAGACACTCAAAAAGATGGTAGATTAAATTCTTGATGAGGAATGGTTGCATCATCCAATAGACTGAACCCATATAGAGGTAGTTGGTGAAATTGGGGTTAATCTCGAATCCTAGATAAGAGAAACTACCTCAAAATATCATTATAAGAATACATGCGATATCGAGGATCGACATTGTGATTCCTAGTGATCATTTCCCTTTGATTAGATTCAACTAAGGATCCTTGATAAGAACATGAATCCATCTGAAAATAAGTAAGTGTCATATTTGATATAGAAGTAATAAAATCTTATCAATAGAAAATTCACAAAAAGTTCTGGTAGAATCGTTCCCATCACATGAATCAGTAAGGGATTCATGAATCACATAAAGATTTCAAAAATCACATAACACCTAGAGGTGTCGTGGGTCACATCACAATCACATGACCCTTTTGTGACTCATGAACGTGTGACCCATACATGGTCATCCAAATATAATAACACTCGATCAAACAAATGATCAATCTAGTAGATCCTACAATGTTCTTAAGAAAGTTTCAATCCTCATAGAATAAGCTCAAGTAGTTACTGAAATATAGTTTGTATCTAGTTCGAATGAGTTCCTATGCAAAAGACAGTCTTTCATAAAGAATATCACAGTGAAGGCATTTGAAAAGTTCTTGCAATTAGGACTTGTGGAATAGTCATGAGATAGAGGGACACGATGAATGAAAATCAGGAGTACTTTGGAGATGTTATAGATGGTGGAATGAATCTCTCTCCTCCCCTATATATATGGTATCTTAAGGAATAACAAGCATTGCCTGGAAAACTAAACGCCTCCTAGGATACTGATTTGAGACCCCACTAAAGACTGAGGAAGGCATTTAATTTCCTTAGAACTGAGTCCTTTTCCCCATGGACATCTCTCCTGAGGGGGGGGGGGCATTTGTTGATGCCTGCTAAATGAGAATCAAAAAATTCACAAAGGAAGAAATACATTAATATCATAATTATTTTTTCCATGAAATCAAAGGTAGAATATGGTTTCTAAGACCTGCAGATCATAAAATCCTCTAAGAGATTGTGATCACATGACCATCATAAGGTCATGTGAAAGGACCATGTACATCCCATAGCCAGCAGTGGATCCCATGGATCGATCCCCTTTGGCAAGACCTACTACTATTGCAAAGGACCTAATGGACAATTTGTGACTATGAAATGACAACTAAATAGGTTCCCCTAGGACAGTTAGTTCATCATGGGAGATCACCAGAAAAATCATCTAAAAATACTTTCAAAATAAGAGGAGAAAGTTTAAAAGGTGGAGGCTTCTCAAAATTTAAAGGGTCACCCGATGCAACACTGATGGGAAGGTAAATAATCCCTAAAAATATTCAAATGAAATTGCAAGAACCCAAATCCTTTTTGGTAAAAAAACAATGGAACTAAAAGAAAGGTGTTGAGAGCTCTTACGGTTGCTGAAAGTCATGTGGTGTGCACCTGGTGATCCATAAAGCACCATGAAACCTCAGTGACATGTCAGACTTATCTCTCCAAAGTACACCGACATTCCATCCTCATTGTGTGAAAGTACCCGACCATCTCCAGGAAATGTTTTACTTCCCCTCTAGATCCCTAAGGGAAAATGGATGGATTTTTTCATAATTCTTGCATATCTTCATAGGAACTTTATTAGTCACATGATGCATCACCAAAAATAGAGAAAATTTCCTTGACATTACTCATGAAAACACACATAATATCTGACCTTTGTAAAATAAAACGAAGGTGATAAAAATAAAAGAGGTGAGATATCTCACGGTCATAAACACCAATGTGATTCTCCAAGGATTTCCACTATACAGTCTCACAAGACTCCTGGAAAAGTCACCTAAGATCACGTGAAGTCATTTAGATAGGCACTCTGATCTCATAAAGTCCTTTATAATTATAAATATGAAAATATATAATTATTTTGGTTTCTCCACATTATTCAAAAAATTCCTCATTAATTTTTAATAATCTAATAAAGGAGGCATTTATGGAGGGACTTACAAACACTGAAAATCAGACGAAACCCTCAGAAGCAGTCCATGATAGAAAATCACAAAGATGTGTGGTGCCAGAGCCCTTTTCAAACACCATCCTAGATATAAACCATATATACCACACAAACTGGTGAACAACCGAGGTAGATAGGCCTATAAATTTCCCACCCCAACATAAAAAAGGGGTTGGACCTCTTGACTCTTGGATGTGAGGTTGGATTTTTTGCGTCCAAGCGCATCAGTGAACCCAAACACCAGAGAGGATTTCTCGAAACAGTTGATCTTATTACCAAAAAGTCCTACATATTTCAATACATCGAATAATAGCTGAATATATCATGTAACATGCATAAAAACTTCACGTGATCAATCATAGATCACATAAAGGGCCTTTGGAATGACATACGAAGGACATATTATGCACCTACTAGAGCATTCGAGACTTAAATTAAGATAACACTGAACAAGTATAAGGAAATCACAATATAAATTCTATAAAAAAGACTAAACACAAGATACTTAAGATAAATGAAATATATGTCGATCCTTATGTGCTTCACATGAACTACCCAAGACATGAAATAAAAATAGGACCTTTCACTCAGATCATGCGACACTTCTTTGGTATACTATTCATATCATGTGAAGTCATTTGGAAATTTCAAAGAAAGTTATATGGTTCCTCTCATGCATGCCATCCAGATCTTGTGAATCCATCTGGGATAATCATCCTAGTATTGTGGTGCTCTTTAAACATGTCACCTATGTAAGGCCCCAGCCTTAAACCTTACTTAATCTTGAGTTATTACAAGATTACACATTGAGGATCTTTTTAGGTTTAGAGTTTTAGAGAATTAGATCATGAAACTTGCATTACATTGCACATTTAAACAAAGTGGTTACATAAAAGACAATATTCATTCTTCCCATCAATGGAAACATATTTAAAATAAAACACATATTCTTTCTTGACACATCCTTGACACTATCATCACATCATGTACCTTTCCCTTGACCTGTGAAAAACATTTCAAAAACTTGGGATGAGCATAAAAAGATCAGTAAGGGTTATAAAATATGTAAAGGAAACATGAGTTCTTATATACATAAGAATGAAATCATACTTTACCCATAAAACATAGGCACTTTAACATACCTCATAAAACCATGAATAAATCATAGAAATCATAATACATAAAGGTAACTTGAGGAAATCATAACATTCTTACGTAGGGAGTAACCCTCTTGGTTACGTTTGGAATACCCATCACAGTATATTCCCTAAATCTCTTCGGAGAAACCTTAACGTTTCAATCCTTTGCGTTACCCAATGCATTGGAGAGCTATATCGGGCTCACCCGCACTTAGTTTATCACGAAACCACCCGTCTTCATAATAATGCCCAAGAACCTCAACATAATCGTATCACATAAAACATGCATAAAGGAAACATAACATTTATACCTTTCAATCACACGATATCAATACAAAACATTGATATAAAAACATTATGAAAACCATTTTCAATACCAAAATAAAAGAAAAGTAAAACATGGTATTTCTTTTTCTTTTAAAAAGAAGGTATGGCTTGTAGAGGAAGCCGAATCTCACATAATGGTCACGACGGAGGAGAAGTCGTTGTCGCCGCATACGTACGACAAAAACATTCCCTTTTGTCATTTAATAAATACTTCGTATAAAAAAGATTCCTTTTGAATAAATGTAAAATTCAAAGGGGTTTATACACCATATAAAATAAGGTTGTGTATAAAACAGAATATGCCTCAATGAAAGGAGATTGAGATGAAGTCCATTACAAAGACGGTATCCTTGGTTTGAGGATAAATCAATTACATAATTATGTGTGACAAACGAATACACTAAATATAAGTGGATATTAAGTGTTAAATAATCAAAGGTCATTCACACATATTAAAAGGATGAAATATTCAATAACTACATGTTGAACCCAAAGAAATCGAAATTGGGTTAAGAAGTTCCCTTGACAGCCTAACGGCGTCACATCAAAATGAGTTGATGAGAGATAAAAAAAGGGTATCTCATCACTTGGACATAAAATTTACATCAATAAGGATATATGACAACATATACCAACATAAAAATATGTAAATTAAAAGACCCAACAAAAGAAGTCTTTTAAAAAGAGGAGGGTGAAAGGTTCCCTTACCGACATGGGTATCTTTTGAAACATACACCTCGTGAAAGAAGGAAAATACAACATTAATGTAAATACTAATAAAAGAAAGTATATTACACAATGAGTAAAATAATGGGCAGTACATACACCACTCAAAGGAAATTATGGAAAATGTAGCATAAATCTCACGGGAATAAAAGTGAGATGAAAAATCCCTTACGAAAACTCGGCAGCCTAACGACGCCACATAAAACTTACAAAAATGGATTGATGAGATCAAATAGGGTATCTCATAATATTAACTTAAAGTTTATAGAAAGAGGAATATAAAAGAACATCCCCCAACATAAAAAAGAGGAGCTTAAAATAAGTGACATAAAGGAGAGTACTTAAAAAGAAAGAGAGAGGTTAGATCTCTTACGAAAATTTGGCAGCCTAACGGCGCCACTCAAAACATCCAAAATGGATTGATGAGAGAGAATAGGGTCTCTCATCACATGAACATAAAAATTACACTAAGATTAATATAAAATAACATCCCAATAACAAGAAAGATGAGCTTTAAGAGGAATGACATAAAAGACTGTACTTAAAAAGAAAGAGTGGAGTAGGATCCCTTACCTCGGGTCCGACTTGACTCGATCATTCTTTAACGTCCTGAATAATAAACTTGAGTTAATTTACAATTTATTAAGAACCTTTTTCTAGTTCATTATTCCTTTTATATCACTTATTTCCATGTTATAAACATTATGTAATCATTTAAGTTAATAATGTTTGTTTTGTCGATATTTGGTTCTTAAGTCGAAAGTGGACTTCTTACAATTACATGTTATTTGTGTGGTCAAATGTTCATTATATCCAGAATTATATTCATGATTTGGATATCATATATATCATATATATCCAGAATATACATGTATTTATAATATTACATAATCATTTAGAGGTAAGAAATGAAATGCATCGTTCATGGAGATGGTAAGCCGTACGTACGCATGAACACTACTTTCATTTCTATGTCATATTAATGGAATTAAAACCAAACGAGAGGTATGTATATTTTAATTCCAGAATTATATTCATCATTTATATGTAACATAAATCATATATAATAACTTTAAATCCATCCTTTATACATCCCACATATGGCATTAACGAATCAAATCACTTTGAGGGGGCGGTAGTCCGCACTTCCTAAAATGAAATTATCGTGTTTTCCCATAATGGAAACCATAAAGGTATGCCAAAAAAGAAAAATACAGAAACATAAACATATTATATATCATATATAAATATAGTGACATCTTAATGGCCAACTTTTAAGGTGTTATATGAGTGTTGAACAATCATCGTTTCGTGAGGCAGAAATTCGCCATCCACAGAAACAGTATGTTCTTTAACCATTTGATGTAGGTGTGTGTAAGTGTAGCTCGAATAATTCTTATAAAAACATCCTAGTATATTGAATATACTGGAGTTGTTACAAAATAAATTAATAAAAAGAGTTTAGGGGGTTGGAGAAGAAAAATAAAACAAAAGAGCACAAGTGAAGACATTACCTTAAAATCGGGTAACTCCCTTTGGTTTGAGCTCAAAGGCTTCCTTGGGAAGACTTATGCCCAAAGTGAGACTTCAAGGAGTAAGATAGTGAATTGGAGAGACAAAATGGTCAGGGGTTGGCCGAGCCAAAGTCTTTGGGAGTGTGGGTAAGGAGGTAGAGGTGGGGGCCTTTTATAAGAGGAGAGGAGGGGCACTCTTGTAAAGTTACAAAATGTTACTTTATTTTCAAAAGAGTTTCGGATTTTAAAATTACCAAATTGATGTATTTCGAGGATAAGGTGATAAGGGTTCTAAATCCACTCATCCAATAGGTTTTGGACATGTGTAGGTCTTATATATTACATTATCTTTCCATTTTATTTAAATCGTTAAATAATGAGGTCTTCGCTGCATCATCATGATGTCATAAATAATTTAATTTATTTAATGTCTAAAAATTAGAAAAAAAATACTATGATATAGGAAATATTTTTAGATTTCTAATTACTATTTATAGTCAAAACTCTAACTTGTATAACCCCATATAAAAATTGTTTTAGTAAAACATCTCATGTTTGTGTCATTTTTACTTTATCATTAAATAAAAAGGTATTTATGTCATTTTCCAACCAAAGTGGCTCCATGGGGTCCCCAAGTTGACCCATGGATTGTCTTGGTCGGCCATGACACATACAATGAGGGTAGAACATGTGTCTAGGTCATTTCATTTTATTAAAACAATATTTTTACCATAAACTACACTAATTACCTCTAATCGCGATTAAAAACATAATGAGTTACTATTCACCAAAAAATTATTTTTATCCCATTGAACCACATTTTACTTCTTAATGACAACCATGTATGTCGGATTTTTGAAATTCAAAACACAAAGATGGCAAAATTTCATTTAAACGGAAAAATCAGTTTTTATAAGTACCACTTAGTGGTTTCACTATTCATCAAAAATTGAAGTTTTTCAGAAAAATCCCAAAAATTCACCCTAAGCTATATTTGATATTCCAAATTCAAAAATGAAGTCTATTTTAAAAAATTAAAAACATATAAGTCACATTAATTAATTTAATAATTAATTCCCGCTGTCAGAGCAAATAACGTGTTTTTATGAAATAATAAGTATCAAAAGATTGACACTAGTTTAAGTCTAATTTCAAAGTGAAATTAATTCCAACGACCAATATTGGATTTAATGGTAAAAATATATTCTAATTTCACTTTAAAACCAACTCAAAAGATAATCTAATCATATAAATAAATTAGATTAAAAAGAGGTTTTGAATTAAAATACAACATTTTAGACTATTCATTAAAAAAATGGACTTTATCAGAAAGATACCAAAAATTTACACAAAGTAAATTTTGATGTCCCAATTCTTAAGAAGAGTTTTATTTGGTCCAAAAGGATGTATAATAGTGAACAAAACTATATTTAATGACGGTTCTCCATCAAAAGGAGATAAGTGAACCTTTAGTGAAAACTAGGGCATATACGCCTAAAATTGAATTCTTACCGTATTTTATGCCTTTATCTTTTATTGGATAAATGTAAAAACATTTAAAAACATATATAATAATATTTTAGTTATTTCTATCCATTCCCGCCAATACAACGGCTACATGTTAACTATCATTTAAAATAATATTATTTTATTATTAGAGTGCAACGTAAGATTCCCAAGAAACTCGTTGTTGCGTGTTGGGTACACCATCGAGCATATCGTCCCATTTAAAGTCATATTAATATTTTATTCACAAATATGGATAAATATGAAAATGTCATATTCTTTATTTACCTGGGGTGTTACATCCTTCCTCCCTTTTGGGAATTGCGTCCTCTCAATTTTTAAAATTGAGCTTGGAAACATCCTTGAAAGTCCCACATCAGAACAAGAGTCGGTAAAACAATCAATTTAAAATAAAGGAAGATAAGTACAGAGGTCACCCGAGTTAACCCATATGTAGAAAAACATGGACATGGAAGAAAAAGCAAAGGGTCATGTTCTTGAGGGAGAGTGATAGTAAACATGTCTAGGAGAAAGTTAACCATAAGAAAATCACAAACTTGTGATGGGTTAAACGGTATTCGATTCCCCAGTAGGAAAAGTTAATAGACAACATTTTTGTTTTAAGTTACTTTTTATTGAGGAATTTATTCATAAGGAAACATAATCACTTATCATGTTGACTTTCAACTTTTACTATATTCCTTAATCAAACTCATATTTTTTTCCAAAAGACGAGTATTTAGGGAGACTTGTTCGCATTAAGAGTACTATAATCAACTTCTAGATAATCACATAATCCACCAAAGAGAACTATATACATCCCATGTCTTTAGGCTTTAACCAAAACCAAAACCAAAAAGGTTATTACAAGGTCAGATAATCCAGAAAAGGATAACCCATTAAAAAGAAAATCTATGCTCAATCTCCAAAATTTGTCCAACAAAACCCAAAGTTCAACGAGGACCATCCGATAAACAATTTGTCCATAAAATTCTTCAAAGTAAACCAATCTAAGATTGAAACCCAAATATTTGAAGGATTTAGTCACATAGTCTTCCAAGTTAAATTGTAACATTTATCTCCAAACTACATTAGTTGCTTCTAAAGTCTCATATTGAAAAGTAAATAACCTAATCACATATCCTCCATGATAGGTTAATCATTTTCATAAATAACCCAAAATAAACTTACTCTTAATTCATAAAATCATATAACTAAAAAGGATCAGTCAAACTAACCAAGGAATTCACTTAGTCCAGTGGTAGGCGATAAATACCAGTCGCACTTTGGTTGTGGGTTCGATTCCCGCAGCTTTTTCCGATGCGACGGGTAGTAACATGGTCTGCGTGTTGTCCTTTTTCCAAAACTATATAATTCTAAAATCATTCCCCAAAAAGGGATAAAATCATCAAAAATAACCATAACATAATTTAACCTCAATTTTATCTCATGCCTTTCACTTTAATCATAACATATACTAACCCATAATTACCTCAAAAGTAAGGATCATATAAACCCAAATGGTTCTTTATAACTATGTCCACAAAAGAAAAGATAACTATTCCTTGAATAAAATTTTCATATATTAAACATCAGGGTTACACATAATATAAAAAGTCTTCTAATGTAACCCCATCATCAAAAGGGACTTAATACTCTTAAGAATTTCACCATAACTCTTGAATCCCTTATATGTTTACATCTTACTCATTAAACATTCTTCATGATCCATTAACCATTCCTTTCCAACTTATTCCGAAATACCTCTTTCCTACAAACAAAATCATGAATCATATCCTATGATTCCAAAATAGGAAAACAATAGTCATGAAATAATACATACCTTTGATTGGTCATTGTCAGTTTCTTCATCCTCAATCGGAATGGAATTAGGTATTGGTAAACAAAAATTTGTACGCTCTTGGTGATCCCATTCACGAAACTTCTTCATAGGACATGTGTTTGCATAATGACCATGCTCACCACATTTTAAAACATTCAATTGATCCCTTATAAAGAACTTCTTTCCCTTTCCTCGAGTCAACTGGATGCTTCCTTTTTCTATGGTAGGTTCTTGCTTTATGACCTTCATTTCCACATATATAGCATATTTCTGTCCCTTTGAAACATTTTCCAAGGTGTTTCTTTCCACATCTTTGACACATAGGTTTTTGAACACACTTACCTTTATGATTATTACCTGTACTTCCGTAGGGATTTGTTTCTAGCATATATGATGCCTTAGAGAAATCACCAAGGTTTAGGTGGTCAATAATGACTCCAGATAGTTGGTTGAGGATAATCACAAGAGTTCTCATTGCAGCTCCCATATCATTCAGTTGCTTTCTCAAAAAACTGTCACAGTTTCCTTCACATCCACTGTTAGTTTGGTGCCTGCTAGATCCAGCCATTTACTAAAACCAAAAAGGTCAGTGTGAGTACATCAAAAAAACCATCATGTAATAATGAGGAATATAAACACTAACATATACTTACTCATTCACTTTATCTAAAACTAGGACTCTTTCTGAAATCCTAACCATTACGGTAATGCAACTTATGATTAAAGAATACCCTAACCTCTAAAGTTATCTAAACCGACCTTTGATACCAACTGTAAGGCCCCAGCCTTAAACCTTACTTAATCTTGAGTTATTACAAGATTACACATTGAGGATCTTTTTAGGTTTAGAGTTTTAGAGAATTAGATCATGAAACTTGCATTACATTGCACATTTAAACAAAGTGGTTACATAAAAGACAATATTCATTCTTCCCATCAACGGAAACATATTTAAAATAAAACATGGATTCTTTATTGACACATCCTTGACACTATCATCACATCATGTAACTTTCCCTTGACCTGTGAAAAACATTTCAAAAACTTGGGATGAGCATAAAAAGCTCAGTAAGGGTTATAAAATATGGAAAGGAAACATGAGTTCATATATACATAAGAATGAAATCATACTTTACCCATAAAACATAGGCACTTTAACATACCTCATAAAACCATGAATAAATCATAGAAATCATAAGACATAAAGGTAACTTGAGGCATTCATAAAATTCTTACGTAGGGAGTAACCCTCTTGGTTACGTTTGGAATACCCATCACAGTATATTCCCTAAATCTCTTCGGAGAAACCTTAACGTTTCACTCCTTCGCATTACCCAATGCATTGGAGAGCTATATCGGGCTCACCCGCCCTTAGTTTATCACGGAACCACCTGTCTTCATAATAATGCCCAAGAACCTCAACATAATCGTATCACATAAAACATGCATAAAGGAAACATAACATTTCTACCTTTCAATCACAGGATATCAATAAAAAACATTGATATAAAAACATTATGAAAACCATTTTCAATACCAAAATAAAAGAAAAGTAAAACATGGAATTTATTTTTCTTTTAAAAAGAAGGTATGGCTTGTAGAGGAAGCCGGATCTCAAATAATGGTCACAACGGCGGAGAAGTCGTTGTCGCCGCATACGTACGACAAAAACATTCACTTTTGTCATTTAATAAACACTTCGTATAAAAAAGATTCCTTTTGAATAAATGTAAAAGTCAAAGGGGTTTATACACCGTATAATAGAAGGTTGTGTATAAAACAAAATATGCCTCAATGAAAGGAGATTGAGATGAAGTCCCTTACAAAGACGATATCCTTGGTTTACGGATAAATCAATTACATAATTATGTGTGACAAACGAATACACCAAATATAAGTGGATATTAAGTGTTAAATAATCAAAGGTCTTTCACACATATTTAAAGGATGAAATATTCAATAACTACATGTTGAACCCAAAGAAATCGAAATTGGGTTAAGAAGTTCCCTTGATAGCCTAATGGCGTCACATCAAAATGAGTTGATGAGAGATAAAAAAAGGGTATCTCATCACTTGGACATAAAATTTACATCAATAAGGATATATGATAACATATCCCAACATAACAATATGTAAATTAAAAGACCCAAAAAAAGAAGTCTTTTAAAAAGAGGAGGGTGAAAGGTTCCCTTACTGACATGGGTATCTTTCGAAACATACACCTCGTGAAAGAAGGACAATACAACATTGATGTAAATACTCATAAAAGAAAGTATATTACACAATTAGTAAAATAATGGGCAGTACATACACCACTCAAAGGAAATTATGGAAAATGTATCATAAATCTCACGGGAATAAAAGTGAGATGAAAAATCCCTTACGAAAACTCGACAGCCTAATGACGCCACATAAAACTTACAAAAATGGATTGATGAGATCAAATAGGGTATCTCATCATATTAACTTAAAGTTTATAGAAAGAGGAATATAAAAGAACATCCCCCAACATAAAAAAGAGGAGCTTAAAAGAAGTGACATAAAGGAGAGTACTTAAAAAGAAAGAGAGAGGTTAGATCTGTTACGAAAATTTGGCAGCCTAACGGCGCCACTCAAAACTTCCAAAATGGATTGATGAGAGAGAATAGGGTCTATCATCACATGAAAAAAAATTACAGTAAGATTAATATAAAAGAACATCCCAATAACAAGAAAGATGAGCTTTAAGAGGAATTACATAAAAGAGTGTACTTAAAAAGAAAGAGTGGAGTAGGATCCCTTACCTCGGGTCCGACTTGACTCGATCATTCTTTAACGTCCTGAATAATAAACTTGAGTTAATTTAAACTTTATTAAGAAACTTTTTCTAGTTCATTATTCCTTTTAGATCACTTATTTTCATGTTATAAACATTATGTAATCATTTAAGTTAATAATGTTTGTTTTGTCGATATTTGGTTCTTAAGTCGAAAGTGGACTTCTTACAATTACATGTTATTCGTGTGGTCAAATGTTCATTATATCCAGAATTATATTCATGATTTTCATATCATATATATCATATATATCCAGAATATACATGTATTTATAATATTACATAATCATTTAGAGGTAAGAAATGAAATGCACCATTCATGGAGACGGTAAGCCGTACGTACGCATGAACGCTACTTTCATTTCTATGTCATATTAATGGAATTAAAACCAAACGAGAGGTATGTATATTTTAATTCCAGAATTATATTCATCATTTATATTTAACATACATCATATATAATAACTTTAAATCCATCCTTTATACATCCCACATATGGCATTAATGAATCAAATCACTTTGAGGGGGTGGTAGTCCGCACTTCCTAAAATGAAATTATCATGTTTTCCCACAATGGAAACCATAAAGGTATGCCAAAAAAGAAAAATACAGAAATATAAACATATTATATATCATATATAAATATAGTGACATCTTAATGGCCACCTTTTAAGGTGTTATATGAGTGTTGAACAATCATCGTTTCGTGAGGCAGAAATTCGCCATCCACAGAAACAATATGTTCTTTAACCATTTGATGTAGGTGTGTGTAAGTGTAGCTCGAATGATTATTATAATAACATCCTAGTATATTGAAGATACTGTATTTTTTACAAAATAAATTAATAAAAAGAGTTTAGGGGGTTGGAGAAGCAAAATAAAACAAAAGAACACAAGTGAAGACATTACCTTAAAATCGGGTAACTCCCTTTGGTTTGAGCTCAAAGGATTACTTGGGAAGACTTATGCCCAAAGTGAGGCTTCAAGGAGTAATAGAGGGAAGTGGAGAGAAAAAATGGGCAGGGGTTGGATGAGACAAAGGCATTGGGAGTATGGGTAAGGAGGTAGAGGTGGGGGCCTTTTATAAGAGGAGAAGAGGGGCACTCTTGTAAAGTTACAAAATGTTACTTTATTTTCAAAAGATTTTCGGATTTTAAAGGTCCAAAATTGATGTATTTCGAGGATAAGGTGATAAGGTATCTAAATGCACTCATCCAATAGGTTTTAGACATGTGTAGGTGTTAGATATTACATTATCTTTCCATTTTATTTAAATCGTTAAATAATGAGGTCTTCGCTGCATCATCATGATGTCATAAATAATTTAATTTATTTAATGTCTAAAAATTATAAAAAAACTACTATGATATAGGAAATCTTTTTATCTTTCCAATTAATATTTATAGTCAAAAATATGACTTGTATAACCCCATCTAAAAATTGTTTTAGTAAAACATCTCATGTTTGTGTCATTTTTACTTTATCATTAAATAAAAAGGTATTTATGTCATTTTCCAACCAAAGTGGCTCCATGGGGTCCCCAAGTTGACCCATGGATTTTCTTGGTCATCCATGACACATAAAATGAGGGTAGAACATGTGTCTAGGTCATTTCATTTTATTAAAACAATATTTTTACCATAAACTACACTAATTACCTCTAATCGCGATTAAAAACATAATGAGTTACTATTCACCAAAAAATTATTTTTATCCCATTGAACCACATTTTACTTCTTAATGACAACCATTTATGTCGGATTTTTGAAATTCAAAACACAAAGATGGCAAAATTTCATTTAAACGGAAAAATCAGTTTTTATAAGTACCACTTAGTGGTTTCACTATTCATCAAAAATTGAAGTTTTTCAGAAAAATCCCAAAAATTCACCCTAAGCTATATTTGATATTCCGAATTCAAAAATGAAGTCTATTTTAAAAAATTCAAAACATATAAGTCACATTAATTAATTTAATAATTAATTCCCGCTGTCAGAGCAAATAACGTGTTTTTATCAAACAATAAGTATCAAAAGATTGACACTAGTTTAAGTCTGATTTCAAAGTGAAATTAATTCCAATGACCACTATTGGATTTAATGGTAAAAATATATTCTAATTTCAATTTAAAACCAATTCAAAAGATAATCTAATCATATAAATAAATTAGATTAAAAAGAGGTTTTGAATTAAAATACAACATTTTACACTATTCATTAAAAAAATGGACTTTATCAGAAAGATACCAAAAATTTACACAAAGTAAATTTTGATGTCCCAATTATTAAGAAGAGTTTTATTTGGTCCAAAAGGATGTATAAGAGTGAACAAAACTATATTTAATGACGGTTCTCCATCAAAAGGCGATAAGTGAACCTTTAGTGAAAACTAGGGCATATACGCCTAAAATTGAATTCTTTCCGTATTTTATGCCTTTATTTTTATTGGATAAATGTAAAAACATTTAAAAACATATATAATAATATTTTAGTTATTTCTATCCATTCTCTCCAATACAACGGCTACATGTTAACTATCATTTAAAATAATATTATTTTATTATTAGAGTGCAACGTAAGATTCCCAAGAAACTCGTTGTTGCGTGTTGGGTATGCCATCGAGCATAGCGTCCCATTTAAAGTCATATTAATATTTTATTCACAAATATGGATAAATATGAAAATGTCATATTCTTTATTTACCTGGGGTGTTACAACCTAACTCATATAACATAGCCAGCTCAGGACAGCTGAGTCCTGTGGCAGCACCTAGGCATGTCAACTGGCTCTTGTGACACCCTCTGAATATGTTATCTATGTCTTCTGATGCCCTCCTAATAGGTCAGCTAGTACATGTGACACCCTCTGAGCCATATCACATTGACTCTCATGATTCTCTCTATATGTGTTAGCTAGCTCTCACGATGAAACCTGAGAAAGTCAGTTGGATCATAAGACACCCTCTAAGACAATTCACCTTGATTATGTGGTAACACTTGGACATGACATTAGGGATATGTGAAGTCATATTGAAAATCCAACTATATCATATTATTTCCATCGAACATACTAGGAAAATGTTCACTGATATATCAGGTAGAAAACTAAGACTTTTCATGAGGACAATCTATGCATGTCAGGTAAGTGAGTAGACCAAAGGGAATCCTAGGACATTATCACCTTGTTCATCCTTAGTGTGTAAGACCCAATGATAAGGGAAACCTAAGAGTGTAATCCATGATCAAGTGAACTAAAACCAATCCAATTCTTTCCATATTCAGAATACATAGGAGGCCTCTCAAAGTCCTGAGATCTATAATAAAATACCCTAAGGACAGTCACAACACTTAATTCCCACATTCTCAAGCAATGGAATTGATCATCTGTCACCCCTTATTTCTCACACCACACATATATCACATGGTATTAGGGATTTTCAATGGTGATATCATTTGAATCATAATCCTTTTCAAGGGAAAGGGTATCCTAGGACTTGATCACCTTGTTCATCCTCAGTATGTAAGACCAGATCATAGGAGAAACCTCAGTGTATAATCCCCAATCAGATGGACTATGAGAACTCTGATTCTTGAAATAACTAAGATACGTAGGAAACTTTCCTAAGGCTTGAGCTCAAATATACATCCATTTTTATACAAAAACCATGTCCCTTATATTTCAACCATCAGGACCCAATCATTCCCATGGGTTGATCAATACCTCATCCCCTAGTGGACTAAGAAATAGTTGAACTATACAAACTCTGATTTTTGCTATAACCAAGATATATATATGATATCTCCTTGATAATCAAGCTCGAATATCCAACATCTAACTGCTCATAAATACTTCCTTTCCATATGATGTTAAATTTCATATATTCAACAAACTATGTGGGGGTTTATTTCTATAATAATCAGGATATGTAGGATTCTGCATATTGGCTCAATCCCCTCCTCAGAATATAAACTGCCTACTTGTATAACAACATATTCTGAAGAATCTAGTTATATGAATTCAGTGTAAAAAAGCATCTACCCATCATTTTTGAAAATAGATGAAGAACCTTAGATACATACATAAGGATAGACTAACGATATTCCCTCTCCTTGGTTCACTAATGAGATTTCATAGTCTTCTGTATATAAAGATAACTAACCTAAAATCATTTTTTAGGGTAAATAGTCCTGTATCGAGATTAGTAAGAGATTCACGAATATATCTTAAATCTATAAGAGTGTCTTGAAGTAGGTAATACTTCCCCCCAAAAGGGTGAGATGAGTCTGACCTCCCATCCTCTCGACCAATGCAAGTCCCAAAGATTCATTGGGCTTCAAAAAATAGATAACCGCCTACCTTTGGAAAGCAGGTCTTTACCCATCTATAGAAGGGGGAATCATTGGTATTTTTTGATAATATATATGATGGTAACCCGATGTTCATTGTGAACAACACAAAATCCCACCATAATCATCCATCAGACCAAACTAAAATCACTTCAATGAGGGTCCCCAAATAGTCACCTCTAAACCCTGATGAAACAGTATGTTTGATTCATGAAACCAATTCCTAATTATTTTACTTGAATTTCACAATTTCTATTGTGAATTATGATAAATTTTCTCTCATCCTTTTCATATGACACTCATATCCTCCATTTCCTCATTGTGAGTAGCTACCCAGTCATGAATCCATTATTTCATATTAATATACTAATTCATTTCTAGAATATCCCACTCCAAAAACTCCACTTGATAGTTTTTTATTTTAAAGGTATGAAGATTTATTATTTTAATCACTAATCACTCTCAAATAGGAATTATTCATTGGATTATAGAGTAAAATTATTGGTGTTCAAATATTCTTGTTCTCAGACTCAGAAAAAGACGGTGAAGGCAGTCAACATTTTTTATCATCACATTTATGGTAGTTTGATAGATTAAATCTTGAATTTTTTTTCATTAAATTTCAATGTGATTAAATTTATAACAAAAAATTAAACACCAGAGGCTAATTCAGCTTTTGAAATGGGAATCTACTCTAGGATAAGGTTATTTATTGGGAATTTCTGCACACGTAATGAACATGTGATCAAAATAGAATCTAATGATTTTGTATTAAAAGGGGAAATATTTAGTCTTACTCGAATAGATTCCATGAAAATATTGGGAGAAAAATACCTATAGTGGTGTTATGTGAAAAAAATATTCCATATACTCATAAAAAAATACAATGATCTACTATGAGGGTATCTCCTTTATTATTTGAGGAATTCAACGTGATGAAATCATCTACCCACTTTGGTTCCTCTTGAACTTCACCCTTATCCTTGAAAGTTGGATCAAATATTTTTGGTTTGAACCCTCTAAACATCTTCCATGATAATGTTTGATTATTGATCAAGAATCTTATAAAAGAATTATAATTGGTCAATCATTTGGTGGAAGATTTATTAATGAACTAGCATCCTTGAGTGCTCATTTTTATTATCCTCATAGATGCAATATCCATAAACATGGGCTTGAAGGAAACTTTAGGGTCTAAAACTATGACCCTAAAGATATATCTATTGATATTATGTACTATCAAACTATGTAACAATTGGATTGGACAAAAGGTTATATGGTGAGTTTCACCCTGTTGAACTTGACCAAACACTTTCAATATTTTGACCAAGGTTAGTAAAGCATAGTTCACTAGTATAATAGATTCTAGATGTGAGACCATCATAAAAGTGGTATCCCTAAAACAATGTGATCATATAAGATAAATAATATCCACCAAATGAGAAACATAGCTAAAAAGACTATTGGCCAAAAATCTAGATTTAACTCTCAAAAGATTTGATAACCCTATATTTTGTATTTATCATTATCCAGGATAGGTGAGTAATTATTCTGAGTCCCACATGAATTTTGGGTTAGAAAGGTCCTCAATAACTTTGCCTTAGTTTTTAAAAAATGATACTACATAAATATATTGATCCAATTATTAAAGGGGGTATTGAGAAGTGTATGAACTCCTTTATTAAACTTACCTTCAACCAGCTTTAATATATCCATCACTTATATTGGATTCAATAAACATTTTCATAGGATTGGTGGGTGGGGATAAACTCATCATATATCTCACTGAGAATAGGGACACCCCCATTTTTTAAAATTTCCTAGAGAATTATGAAAACTTCCCCATCCATTGGGTAAAAATCATTGGTTTTGGAACACCACTAACTCACCAAATCAATGATGAAATCATGATGATGATAGAATGAGAATAGAAAATTTCACATAGAATCATAAATCCCAATGGACTTGAGATTTTTTTCACTCAATTTTGGCCTGGTTCACCCAGTACAGACACAGTCACTCTTCAAAGAAATTTCTCTCATGATGGAGATCCAATTCAAGACTTCACCCTTTAAATCGAATCTGTATAGAGAATCTATTGATGTTTGAGGATTATTGAGTGACCCACACTTGTACTTGATAATCATGATTCTCTATCACCGTATAATGAGACAAGAAGTATGATTAAGCATTTATTATTTCGTAAATTATTTTTCCATCAAAATAAATGAATATTTGAGTGATACCTCATAATAAAAAAGATCTGTATAGAAGAAAAATTTGTATCTAATTCTAGAATTGGTGCATTAAATGGATGAATAAATCCATATAGTGGGATTCTATCTGATAATAGATAATTAAGAAGAGATTATCTGATGATACTTGAAATTACTTGATAACATCACATGAATGGTCATTATGAACCAAGCTCAACACCATTAAACATTTAATATATGTGATCTATAAATTCAATATTAGGAATGGTGTTTGATGGATGGGATATTTTTCTACAAAATGATTCATAAAGCGGTCAATTAGATTGAAAAAATGTATGTGTAAGCACCTTAAGAATAAATATGTTTTCAGCATGAATACCATTAGGTGAAAAAATTTAAATGAAAAAAACTTTACCCATGTCACTTCTCTTAGCTCCCTTCACCCAGGTAGATCATCCTAAATATATTTTTACACTAATCTCATTCACACCAATATGGGTGGTTTTAGATGAGAATTATCATACTATAAAGTGCTTAACATAGTATAGAAAGCCTTGTGTTAAATAAATATAGATTCTTAAACTATCCAAGAGTATGGAATATAACCTGGGAGAAAATGGGGAGTTAGATCTTTAAGATTAACCCTGTTCAATGTTTTCCTAGATATATATAGCTAACACAACAATAGGGGTGAATTTTAGTTTAAAACAACTTAAAATTTTCATCCTCCTCAAGTACTTAATTTACTATAATATATAATATTTTAACAACTCGTTAATCATAGTGATAAAATAAAAATACAGTAGAGATTTAAACTATCTAAATTTTATAACTTCTTTAAAAAGTAATAAATTATAGTGGAAATAATAAAAATATACAAAGTTTTAAAAATGATTAATAGAGTAAGGATTATAATTCATAAACTCCAAAAAGATATTATTACCATCAACTTTTACTCAATATAATTTTAATCTTTTATCCCAAGAAGTAATAGGATCACAAACGAAATCCACAAATCCCCATTAAAAACACTGGAATTTCATCAATTTTAAACCCATCTAATAGTGTCTCTATCTTCCTATCCTAGGAATCCCTCAACTTTAAGCTACAATAATATTACTCTATATTACACTCCTAGAATCCCTTGACTTTATACCTTTTATAATGTATCAGTTTTGAAACCCCTAATACTCTTTCTTCCTCCTCAAAATCACACAACACCACGGTTGGTAGTTTTCTACTTCCACAATATAGAATATCATGGTCTCAATGACTAGAATAAGAACAATTAAAATAGTAAAACATAGATCATTTATAATGAAACACTTCACCAAAAGATTCTATAAGCTAATTCATTTAAATAAATTACAAACAAAAGAACCCTAGGAAATAGGTTATTGCAAAAATTTAATACAATCAAACTCTTTAGAATTCATGTATCCAAAACCCTTGTGAACTATAAGGTATTTGTATCTATTTATATATTTCCCTAAAAAGACTTAAAAGTCCAGATCACAAAAACATTGGATTTTGTTGAAAATACATTATAATATTCTTCATCAACTTCTGATGAAATCATAATTACTCCTTATCTTTTGATGAAGTTAATCAATACTACTACAGTTCTCATAATCCAGTGAATTAAAACATTCATGAGTATTGGATTCACTATATTTTCATGATTTGGTTTAAAACTCCAAAATTACATTTATCATATTTTCATTATGTACACTGATACACGCCTATCGTATGGTGTGGAAAAAGAAAATTTATATTCCTAATGCAGTACAGTGGCTGACTAGGGTCATCTCACTTGAGGAGTGTTGCAATCGGTTCAATTACTGATTCTAATTCACCTAATATAATTTTTTTTGTTTTTTTGTTTATTTATTGAAAATGAAGTTTTCTAGGGTTTTGGAAAAAATGAAATTAAAATAATAAAATGAAGAATTCAAATCTAAATTTCGATGCAGACAAAATACAGATTGGATAGAAAGGTCTTGGTCCAAGGTTTGATAAAATGGGTTCATTCATTATTTAATTATGGTTTAAATTCAATTTGATAATTCATTTAGTAAAAACTCATTAATTAATTAATTTTCTTTGATTTATTGAGTATTTGATTTTAGAATGCATCTAGCACACTAAACCACACCCCATCCAATAGTCAAAAAGGATAACACCTCAACTGAGAATGTTATTCCTAAAAGACCCAGCTCCATCGTATGTCGTTTCAAACCTTATGAAAACTCAAACTCCAATGTGTGAAATGTTTTATTGAGATAAGGGAATGAAAATGATTGATCAAGGAAAATAAATGGAATAGAAAAATAATGTCATGATGGTCGACCACCACACCCGTGCATTACTCTCACATCCACCACAAATAGATTTAAAACGTTTTGAATTGAAATACAATAACAAAGAACACTGCAAAACCTCCCCCAGGGCCAAGACTTAGGTTATTCACTTACCATGGAAAAGTGAAAAGAGATCATGATGGAAAGATGTAAGAAATAGAAAGATAATTAGAGTTGGAAGAGAAAGAAGGATGGAAGAAGGAAATGGAATCACTTCAATAAAAATATGAATGTGATACATGGGAAAAAACTAAATAAAAAAATAAAACAAAATAGAAATCCTAAATTTCCCCTTGTCCTCCTATCCTTGGTTCACAAATGGTGTGGGGATGGAATGGAATGAATTGAGAGGGAGGAGCTTCTCTCCTTTTATAAGAAGAATTTTCCTCCTAAATCTAACATGATTTATCACTAATAAATGACCTATTCACACATTTTACCCTTCATAAATTTTTTTCATAAATGTATTTTACGTTCACCCTCCAAAGTTATTCTTGATTTTCCACCAGATGTGGGAGTTATGAATTTTTCATTGAGTGTTTCATTCCCTGGATGAAGGTTCCAGGCATCTTCCTTCAAAATATTTCATTAAAAGGCCATCTTTATGAGCTCATAAATCCATGAAATGTATTTTAAAAATTACCCTATGATTACACATTCCATTTTAGGTGGAATCACATCAATTTGAGGTTTTTAGACCGAGTTGTTCTTATGTTATGGTGGTGGGGCTGTGATGTCCACCCAGAAAATTTCCCAACTTCAATGAATTTTTTAGGCCTCTAGATGATTGATTCAGCCCTTGGTCCAGAAGAAAAAAGTTAAAGTAAATAAATAAAGTATTGCAAAAAAATAACTCAGTTTGGAATTATATTTTTAAATAAATGAATAAAATACCCATGTGGTAAAAATCTATCAAAAATCCATAATTAAGGACTTTTCACAATTTTGCTCAAAACGCATCATAAATCCAAAATTGATCAATAAAAGTTCAAATTGATAAATTGGGAGGGTTAAAACAATTTAAATTCATATAAAAAATGTGTAAAATATTACCTCTATTAATTCCCCCATACTTAAACCATGCTTTCCCTCAAGATTAAAATCACAATATTAAATTTCAAAGGGAACCAATGTTACCAATATTAAAATTCAAAAGTAATAAAACCATCTAATTTTCAATGTCAAAACAAATTTTCAAAAATCCACATAAAATATAAATTTAATTCCCCAATTTTTAAAGAAACAATTAATTTATTTATTTTACTTTTCCCCTTTGAAAAATGATGGAACTTCTTCTTTCATTCATTCAAGCTTCTCAGTTTATTATTATCAAACTTGTCAAGTCATGATTTACTTCACTTTTTAATATTTTCTCTCATATATCATGATAAAATTTAAGTAGAGTTATTATCACATCATGATAACATGATCCTTAACTATAGTATTGTAAATGAACTACTTTCTCCACTTTGTGTTGATAAAAGACACATAAAATCATGAGGACTTGTGATAAAGGTTCAAATGAATCTAAGGCTTAAGGTTGGTAGGATTTTATGCTTTAAAAATTAAGGATCAAGGAGGAGGTTTATCTATTAAGTAAAATTCATGATATCAAAAATTGTAATAAAATTATCCCCTTCAAAGTAGTAACACCCACTTCCCCAAAACTCAAAGTAAAGGTTATGATCAAGTAAACATAATTAATGATCTATGCACCCTCTTGAATATTTTATTTACATTTTTAATTTTTTTATATTTTCAAAAGTTATGATTAGATCAAATATCACATCCATCACCTAACCACATATGACCAGAGGATCGTCAGACTGGAAAATGGTGATTTTTTGTTTTCCCAAATCACAACCCATTTTGTTTCCCTTTTTTTCTTTTTTTTTGTATTTTTTTATTCAAGAGGGTAAGATAAATAAATAGTATAATGAATGAATAAGCAACCTTTATTTATTCCCACAATAATCACCCCATAATTTAACCCTTGTAATGTAAATCATCCCTTCTACCATGATTACATTCACCCCCACACTTAAACTTTAAAATATCATGAAAATATCATGAGTTCGGTATAAATGAATAAAAATGGCTTGAAACATGGTTCATCTCTATAAAGGTCATACATGGTCTCTATGGGATAAATAAGGATTGATGTAAAGGCTATCATTAAGGATAAGGTCTTTTAAAAAGATACCTCAATCATTTTAAATGTGTTTTTGCATAGTCATAGCTTTGAAAAGTTTCAATGAAAGTTTTAATAGGTGACATGTCCCAAGATCACTCAATAAATATGATCAAGATACTATAGGAAGTACTTGGTCTATAAATCCTCTTGAGAATGAGAATATAATGTTGGAAAATTACTCAAGGCATAATTAATAATAAAAAATCAATTCATGTGATTTTTAGAAATTCAAATCATGAAAAATGGTAAGGAAATTTCATTTACATGAATAAATAAATTCCCTCAAATCATGATTCATCATTTCAATATCCATGATTCACTTTAAATATTCAATTTTACATTTTCCTCATTCAATATCATTAACATTGATATCTAAAATATGGCATCATATTATTCTTATGAAACTCATGTACTCTAGATAAGTCAATTAAAACATGAATTTAGGTGTGGCATGAAATTATTATCATTAAAGCTCAAAACACATATTGGACCAAAAATGTAAGGAGTTCAAAAGTTTAAAAAATAAAAAATAAATACCTTTCCCATGATGCTTACTCCTTCTATTCCACTTTTTAAGGCTTCCTTATTCCATCATGAAACTATAAAAGAAAACAACTCAATTATGAATGGATCATGTCATTAAATCTCAAAAAATATAAGACGGAGTGGGAAACATTATTGAATAATTACTAATAATGAATTTGAAATCTTAATTCCTATGATTGAAAATAAAATTACTAGAAATAAAGTAAAGGATAAATCTTGGTATGATCCCCCAAGTGGGATTTGAATTTTTACTGCCTCTTGAGGGAAGTACCCATAATTATCCAAAGTCTGATAGTGGTTGGGTCTTCTTTGACATGAACCACCACATGTGGATTTTACCAGCATCCACTTATTTGTTCTTGTTGAGGAGAATTACATGTATAGAGTACACTATATCCACCCCCTTCTAAATGTGTTACAGATTTCATGGTGGGGGTAAGATGAAGAATGGAACATCTTCCTACTTCATTGCTACTTGTGAAACATCTTCTTCCCCTTCCATTGGTTTCTCCAAATGTGAAGCAACATGTGTCTCTGGTTCTTAAGAAAAATCCAATGGTATATCTTAATGTTATTCCTATAGAAGATGTTCAATGTCTTTAGGGTGCTCTAGGTGTTCCTAAAAAGTTTTATCTTCTTTTTCCACATCATCCTCCAAGGAATAATAAGAGTAAACCAATTCTGAAAATTCAAAACAGTTAGGAGTTATACTCAAATAAGATTCAATAAAATCATAAGAGACATTCTAAAATAAAGGTTCAACTCCCTAATTTTGTTTATCTTCAATATCTAACTCAGTGGTAAGTGCATCTTGGAGTTGATTATCCTTGTATAGAGGTAGTTATTCAAGAACCTCTATATTTACATCAAATTCCACTACTTGTGTTGTGTCTTCCTTCAGTGGTGTTGGCTCTTCTTCTTTGTAAGGCTTGGGGAGATCAATCAATTCCTAACATTCATTTCTGAATTCATCCAATTCCTATTGATCTCCCACATGTGGATCAGTAATAAATTCATCCTCCTTTTCACCATTCTTTGGTAGAATTGGTTGAGTGAGGATGAATGAATCTTTATGTACCTCCAAATTTACCTCCTCTGGTTCTTCAATGATGAGCGGTGAAATTTCTTCCACTGTGACCTCAGGTTCATTTTCTTGTTCAGGGTTAGGTTGCTCTTTCAATTCACGAACATAGTCAAATGGTCTTTCCATTTTACTACCCAATTCATCCAAAGTATTGGACATCCTTTCCACCCAGTCATTTAGATCTCTATAATCTACTTTTGGTTCTTCATATTGCACCTGTGAGTAATCTTCCCATGCATAATAATTTGAATTTGAATACATCATAAAAAAGGGTTTTTTAGATTTTTTTAAATAAAAAAAATAAAAATTTTAATTTTTTTTAAAAAGGTGATCAAAATAAATATTCATCTCCCCAGCAACGACTCCAGTTTTGATGCATACCTATCGCGGGTCATAGAAAAAGCAAATTTATATGTTTTCTTAGTGCAGCACAGTGGCTGACCTTGGTCTTCTCACTAGAGGAGCATTACAGTAGGTTAAATCACTGATTCTAATTCACGTATTCAAATTATTTTATTATTTTCTTATTTATTTATTGAAAATGATGTTTTTCAGTTTTTCAAGAAAACATGAAATTAAAATTATGCAATACAAAATTAAAATATAAAAATAGATGCAGACAAAATTCATATTAAAAAAAAGGTCTTGGTCCAAGGTTTGATAACACGAGTTCTTTCATTATTTATTTATTTCTTAAATTCAATTTGATAATTAATTTAGTTAAGCCTCATTAATGAATTACATTCCATTGATTTATTAAGTGTGTGATTTTATCATTCCTCTGGAACACCAAACCACACATCCTCTAATAGTCAAGTAGGGTAACACCTCAACCGAGAATGTTATTACCAAAATACCCCACTCCACTATATGTCATTTCATCCCTAATGGAAACCTAAACTCTACCGTATGAAGATTTTTCTAATATAAGGAAGGGAAAATGGATAATCAAGTAAAATAAATGGAATTGAAAATAATTTTGTGGTGGATGACTTCCGCACCCATGCAATACCCTCGCATCCACCACAAATAGATTTAAAACATTTTGAATTTAAGTGAAATAACAAATAACATCGTCAAACCTCCCTCAAGTACAAGCCTCAGGTTATTTAATTGCCGTTGAGAATTGAAAAGAGATCACAATGCAAAGATGAAAGAGAGAGAATGAGAATTATAGTTGGAAGAGAACAAAGGAAGGAAGAAGAAAATAGAATAACTTTAATAAAAATATGAATGTGTTCCATTGGAAAACAAAACTAAAATAAAAATAAAACAAAATAGAAATCCTAAATGGCCCCTTGGCCTCCTCTCCTTGGTGCCTCATATGGTTTAGGAATGAAATGGAATGAATTGAGAGGGAGGATCTCCCCTCCTTTTATAGGCATAATTTGTCCTCTTAAATTTGATGGATTTTATCTCTAATAAATGACCTCTTCACGCATTGAATCCATCATAAAAGTTTTTCATAAATGTATTTTACATTCACCCTCGAAATTGCAGCTTAATATTTCACTTTATGTAGGGGTTATGAATTTTTCATTGAGTGTTACATTCTCTAGAAGAAGGTTCCAAGCAGCTTTCTTTGAAATATTTCATTCAAAGGCCATCTTTGTTATCTCATAACTCCATTAAATCTATTTTAACAATGATACGATGAGTCCTTGTTCCATTATAGGTGGAAAATCACAATTGGAGGTGTTTACAACGAGTTGTGCTTCTGTTCCAGTGGTGGGCTCCACGCTGTCCTCCTGGAAAATTTCCCAACTTCAATGAATTATTAGGGCCTTTATATGCTTGACTTAGCCCCTAGTCTATAAGAAAAAATTGAAGTAAATAAATCATGTATTAAAAAAAATAATCACCTAATTTGGAATTATAATTTTAAATAAATGGCCAAAATACCCTAGTGGTAAAAATCTGTCAAAAATCCAGAATTAAGAACATTTCACAATTTTGCTCAAAACACATCATAAATCAATAATTGATCTATATAAGCTCAAATTGATAAATTATGAGGGTTAAAACAGTTGAAATGTATATAAAAAATGTGGAAAATATTACCTATATCACACACCACAAACAACTCAAACAAAATATTCAAGTAAAAATAGATTATAACAAGAGATTAATGACATTTTAAAAAATAAAGATAAATTTAGTTTATAAATCAACAACCTACCCCTATTTTAAAACATCCACATGATTGAAAAAATGAGTATTTATAGAATTTAAAAATTAATTCTCCCTATAGTTTTTTATGAAACAAATTTCTCCCTTTCTTTCAATTTGTTCAAATCATAATTATTAGTTGAAAGTGAAAAAAATATTCCAATTCATTGAATGATTATACAATTTTTCTAAAAATTCTCCCCATTAGTGAAATGATAAATCATTTATATAAACATTTGAATAACATTTCTGAAAAATATCCCTTGTTTTAAATTTAAAAAAAGTGAAAAAGGTGAACCAGATAAGTAAAAAAACTTGTGATTTTGAAACAAACTCCCCATTGAAATTAAACTTAACTAAACTTAATAAAAACTTCATCATTGGTAATTAGTGTATCTGGTAAGTTTCTCCCCCTTTAAATTTTTATGTGATCTCTTGGAATAAGAAACAAAACCCCTTATTCCCTTTTGGTAAGTAATAATTCATAAAAAAATCCTTGAAAAATTAAATCATTCATGCATTGGAAAATAAAATCATTCAACATTAGTAAAAGAATTAGGATAAAAATAAAAAAAAGTTAATTATTAAAAAATTTAAAATAATTATTCCACATAACAAAACAACCAAAGTAAATTCTATATAACATACATTATTAATTAAAAAAATATCAAAAATTGAAAATTTAACACTTCTTCATAATTTTTATAATCATATGTTTTAGCTTCCTGATATGTTTTTGTTTATTATCCACCATCACATCTTAAGATTTTAACGTTAGATCCCGAGATTCCATCTGCTGATGAAAGAAAATATTTATAAAACTTTGTAGTATTAAATTTATTAAAAAGTAATAAATAACACATCAATCAAAAATAAGTGGGTTTAAAGATAAAAGACACAACTCTATATAAGTTATCTAATAATTAGTAATCTTTAGCTTCTTCTTTAGAATATGTTTCTAGATATATTCTCTCTAAAAATTATAAACTCGTAAAATATTAAAAATCAATTCTTGAAAATTTAGCTAAAAATAAGAAAAAA
This sequence comes from Viscum album, assembly GCA_963277665.1. Classification (NCBI taxonomy): domain Eukaryota; kingdom Viridiplantae; phylum Streptophyta; class Magnoliopsida; order Santalales; family Viscaceae; genus Viscum; species Viscum album. The sequence continues at coordinate 1,044,982,870 of OY728141.1, read as the reverse complement.
AATCCCCTAAATAAATGGGGTTAATGAAAAGTGTTAGGAAAAACATTATAAATTTGAAAAATAATCTAAAAAAAGAAAAAATTATGCAAGTCCTGAAAAAAAAATAGTTACCCGATACTTGATATATAAATTTAGCTACTAATATGTAGTGACCTCAAATATTCATAACTAATTTCATAGAGGATAATACTTTTTAGGTCCAAACTAACAAATGATAATTTCTCTAAAAATTATTATGTCTAATCATTATCTTTACTATATTCACAAGTTCTACATTTATTGGATCATAAAAACTATTATCATAATTCCTTTTAGAAGATATATTAGAGACATTATATTTAGAAAAAATTTCATTAGCTATAAAAGATATGTATGTAGAAGAAAATGTACTCCATTTTCATTTTCTATTTTTAGCATATATTTTTAATATACTCTAATGCTACATGAGAGTTCTAATATGATCATATGAATTAAGCTTTATAATATTTTTTTTATCATCAATCATAGTCTTTTGAGATTCCCATTATTTTGGTATTATTTTTATAACCCTCTAAACAAGTTTATAATCAAATTATTCTTTCTCTCCAATATATTTTACATTATTAACAATATTCATTAGGATTTTAGGAATTTTAGTAACATTCTCTAAATAAATAAAATCAAAATATTAATAATCATCTCAAAACATGGATCTTTTAGTTTCTATAACTTTTGATGTTCCAAAGTGTGTAAGTTTCATTTTCTTCCATATACAATTAAATTTTTTTAAAGAAGAAACTTGACTCTATATTCCTTTTAATTGAGCACAAAAAAGTATTGGAACATTAAAATTCAACTGAAACTCATTTTTGTCATCACCATAAAAATAAATAACTTCTTTCACTATATTTTTATAACTTCAGATAAGTATTAAAAATTTATAAACACCAGTGTTAATTAAAAAATTCCAATATGATCATTCCATAATTTTTAACACCTCAAGATTCCATGGTATTTTTATCTTTGAATAATACAATAGTGTGTTATGTACGCAACACTAAGTTCAAGCGCACCGCGACCTATCAAACTAGTCGTTTTAAAAGCAGCTATGAATAGTAATTCCCACCTTTTGAAATTTTATAAATTTTATTTTTCAAATTGGACTTAATTTTTGGATTTGTAATATCAAAATTAGCTTATGGTAATTTTTTTTATTTTTATGATAACTTTCATATTTTGATGAATATTGAAAAATACTAAATTTTAATTAAAAACAACTTTTTTAATCGAAATAATTTTTAGTGTTAAATTGTACATTTCAGTAGTTTTAAATTATCATTATATTATGTTTTTATAATTTAATATAATTTAGTTAATTAGATGTAATTTCACATTTAAATTGTACATAAACACATGTTGATATTTTGATAGTTTTTACTTCTTAAAACCCACCTTTTAGTTTTGACAATGGGAATTAATTTTAAATTAATTTCTGAAACTTCTGTGTTTTGAATTTTTCAAAATGGATTCCATATTTGTAATTAGAAGGTACAAATTTTGTAAATAGGAAACTTTTATTTTTAGACTTTACGAATAGTAACTTTAGTAAATATTTTATTTACCATGGTTAAAGGGAAAATCCGGTAAATAAGGGTAAATAATAATATTATAATAATAATAATTTACCCTAACACATGTCCTAACCCTATTTTATGATACATGTCCGACCATGGTCATCCTTAGGTCTATTTTTGGACCCCATGGAGCCACTTGTAAGTGAAAATGACACTTTATAAACATTAATTTAAAGTTAAAGTAAATGTAACATAAACATATATCTTTTAGTAAAATAATTTTTATAAGGGTTTATATAAGTAATATTTTATAATATAAATAGTAATTATAAATATAAAAATATTTCCTACATTACGGTATTTTATTTATAATTTTTATACATAAAATAAATATATTTAATTATGACACAATAATGATGCATTATTTTCCTTATTAATGAAAGAATCAAATAAATGATATTATAAATATTAAAATAAATATAATTAGAAAGTTTGTATTCCATACAGGAATTTCATAGGTAAATATGAAATGTTAGGGTTGATTTAATATATTTTTTTCTAAGTAATCAATTTGTTATGACTTTTAAAAAAATCAAATACAAAATAGTTTCAAAATTGACATAAATGAGTTTTTAAAACAAATACTATTTTATTAAATTATATAATAGTCCTAAAAATATAAGGTTCATCCAGAGAACTTATATAATTATATATATTTTATTAATAAACCACTTTATATTCTCTTGGTATTTTTTAGTAGTTTTATTAACCATGTATTATAATAATACAAGAAGACTTAGTAAAAGTTAAAATATTTAACTAAGAGTAAAATCTAAAAGATAAGGTTAATATGATGACCTGAACTTGTCTAAAACCTATTGGTTGAGATTTTTTCGACACATCCCCACCTTATCCTCTAAATAAATCCACTTGGAGCCATTATACACCGAAAATGATTTTATAATAAAATAATATTTCAATCTTTTCCTAAAGTGACCCTCACCTCTCTTATAAAAGGGTACTTCCCCTTCTCTTAATTTCACACCTCCAAATCCTTTATTCTTGGACAAACCTTCTAAAATATACTCCCAATTACCCTCACTTAAACCTATAGGCCTTACTCTGATCATAAAGCCAACCTAATGAGCTCTTTTGTTCAAATAAAAAGGAAGAACCCGAAGAAGAGGTAATTACTTCATCACCTCTTTAAAAGTTATTTTCTTCTTCCAATTCCTCTTTCTTTGTTGTTTCCATACTAAAATAATAAATCCAGTACATTATACATAATAATATGTTATTATAAATATGGTAAAACCATATTCATTATTCCATCCATCCTATGAATTAAAAAGTCACTATACGTGCATACGTACGGCTTACCGTCTCCACGTCGTGGTGTAGTTTGTTATTAAACACTTCATTGTTTGGATAAGTATAATAATGAGTATAAATGATGTAAATAATAAATATAACATGTTAATGATTATTTATATATAATATACCATCCAATTACATACAATTTCACCACTAATATAATGATATTGTCGCTCGTGCGTACGTACGGCTTACCGTCTCCCGGATGTGATGAGATTTCTTTTCGCATGGTAACCATTCAAGAATAATTTTCATTTGATGATTAAAAATAATGTATAAGAAGATAATATCATTTTGGATATAAATAAAATACATCCTATTCATAACAAACCTGAATTACATAACAAAACATATAAAGGAAAACGAATCAGTTAACACCAAAACAATGATACTACTGAAATATCATTAACCAAGCAACATTATAATATCATATATGATGTCATATTTATGTATGTCGTTATCTTATAATATAATAATAATGATTTAACCATTATATAGGAGTTTAATGTACCCTCTACTAAGGAAAAGTACAAGATACGGGTTAATTTAACAATCTCTTTATTATCCGAGGTTGCTTTTATGAAAGTATCTATTGGGACTTCTTTATCATCCACATATGTGTTTCTTACAAATGTATTTAAAAAAAATTAATATTTTCTAGAATATGGGTTAAAGTCATTTATACCCCTTTTTAAATTTTTATAAAATGTTTTGAAAGTAATCTTTCTGTCGTTTTCAAAACAATGTACTTTATGACATTTTCGATAAATTAAATAAAGAATGTTTTTTTTAACTTATACGGAGGGTGCAGCTATTTTCTGTCGTTATAACACCTTTGAAGCTTCCCTTAAAATATTATAAGAATATTTTAAAAATAAATTTTGTTGGACTCCTCATGTATTAATCATTTTTTAATTATCACAAATCCTATTCATTCTATAAACCTTGTTAACTCTATGTAATCTTTCTCACATCAAATGAACAGTTGTTTAGTAAAAGCTATCCAAAGCTATTAACTGTTATACACTCATCTTATTTACTGTACACTATCTTTTGAGTAAATTTATAATTATTTATCTGACAAATGATTAAGGTTAATCTATTCCATAAATATCACTTCTTAAGTCTGAATATAGATATTTCCCTAAGTCTGAGACATTATGACCATGAGACACCGTGAACAAGCAGACACTGTGACCCTGAGACACCGTGATCATGAGACACCATGAACCAGACACCATGAACCAGACACTATGAACTTGACACCATGAACCAGACACCGTGAACAAGACACTGTTTCCATGACATATTGTGACACTATTTCTTAATATGTTTTCCATCTCTCAATTTAATATCTAACGGTAATATTTGAAGATTTTAAATGCACTGACATAATTAATGTTTCTATGTAGACATTCCATCTGACAGTATGAGGTATGAGGTGTAGAATACATGCAACCTTTCGGCTCAAAAACATGCAGTCCAAGATAAAAGAGTAGTGTGTTCCAAAAACAAAAGGAGCGTGGCATGATAGATGAAAGCAAGGAAAAATGGGCATAAGTATGATAATGAAGAACTCACATAGATAATTCTTCTGAATAAATAATTGTCACATGAAACTTGACACTGATGGAGAACACACGAAGCACAATTGAATCCCAGAATCGAGAACATATTCACACTACCAAACATCATGAAGAACACAAGTCGGATCTATCTGACTTGTGACACTCTGCTTTCCATAGGAGGACTTGGTTTCTGCATCTGCTTCATCTAAGAAGTCCAGAGCTGCAAATACTAACATTCAGAGCATTTATAAACCTATTTTAATATTTATTCTCTATTGTGTACCATTTTACTATATTTTTAATAGTGTGTGTATTTGTATAACAACACACTATGTCTCCTAAATTAAACTAAAGGATACAAGATATCCTTACTCAAACATCTTTTTACACTTGTGTATACCCACTGATAAGTGTGGAAGAGCTCCATGTGTGGCCTGGTTGTTTATACCCATGAAGAACTGTGGAAGAGGTCCCTGTGTGACCTGGATAGTCCTATGTACTATTGTTTAACCCTGATCTAGGGTTTGGATCAAGTTTATTTATATAAACTGCTTGGTGATAGATGATCACCAAGTGGAGTGGATTAGGTCTCGGCTTGAGACTGAACCACTTGTTTCATATCCGCTATGCTGCTTAATTTAGTCTTCTCTGTTTTACTGCTTTACTATATAATTCAGAAATCACTAATTTCACTTTGATATTTAATCTTGGAAAGAAGTTATAATTGTCTTGTCATATTATAATAGATTCAAAAGTAATATTAATAACTGACATTAAGATTATTGAGAATTAATCAATCTTCTAAGAAGTTATTTAAACAGTCAGACCTTTATAAATGTATTACTTGGATTAACTGGGTTGTATTTAACCTTATTTAGGACACTGTTTAAGAATAATTTTTAACTTGAAATTTTTTATAGATACTCAATTCACCCCCCTTCTTGAGTAATCTACTCCAACCAACATTTGGTATCAGAGGTTGTTTGTTAAAAACTCTATTTAACTTTATTCAAATGTGATTGTAGTTGTACTTCAACGATCTGTAAATTTCTGTTAATTCTAAATTTCTAGCTCTTTAAAAGTATTATGTATTATGGATAATATATTGGAAGGTTCTGCAACCAATAGACAACCATTATTTAATATAACCAACTATGCACAATGGAAAATTAAAATAAAAATGCATTTAGAGAGTATGGGTTTTGAAATTTGGTCTTCTATTATAGATGAATATAAGATTCATGCTACTGATATAATCACATGGGATGAACCTATAAAAACTTCATACAATAACAATTGAAAATATTTTAATGCTTTATATTTCTCCTTAGGAGATGAATAATTCAATAGAATTTCTGCTTGTAAAACTGCCCATGAAATTTGGGATACCCAGTTTGTCTCACATGAAAGAACATCTAGTGTAAAAGTAATGAGACTTAATAATTATACTATTAAATATGATAACTTTAAAATGAAACCCGATGATCCTATCTCTGACATGTATCTTAGGTTCAATGAGATTTTCAAACCAATTATTTCTCTTGGAAGAGATGTCACTGCCAAGAAACAGATCATGAGAAATCTCAGATGTCTACTTGAAAGATGGAGACGAACCTCTGCCTCTATTAGAGAATCATGAGACATCAGAAATCTACATGTAAAAGGACTCGTTGGGAAACTTATGATGTATGAAGAAGAGTTGAAAGTCGACAAGGAAAAGGAGGATGAACCAAAAAGGAGATCTGTTACATTCAAGACCATGACCTCTAAACACAAAGACAAAGGGAAATTGGAAGCTTCTGTAGAAAGTTCTAGTAGTGAAAAATCATCACCTGATAGTGATGAGGATATATCTCAATTATCCATATGATTCAAGAGATTTTACAAGAAGAAGAAAATTTTCCAAAATCCTAACTTCAAGGGAAAATATGACCAAAAAGGAAGTGGAAGAAGGATTGGAAAAGAAGTGACAAGACTGATGAGATTGTCTGCTATGAATTTAAACGCAAAGTACATATCAAGGCTGACTATCCAAAGTTCAAGTACAAAAAGAGATATGAGGACAAGGACAGGAAGTATAAAAAAGAAATGAAATCAACCTAGAGTGATTCTGAGTACAGTTTAAGCGACTCAGAAATTCCACAAGATGAACAAGCTAACAAATCCAATATGTGTTTTATGACAAACACATCTGAGGTAACACTGGACTCTCCTATACATAATTCATACTATTGTGGAGATGAGAGTCACTTTGAAAATATGAATAATGAAGAAATGTTTGAATACTATAACATGCTTGAAGAAACATTCAATGAACTAAAAGAAAAATATAAATCATTGAATAAATAGTATGCTCTTACTATGACTTTTAAATCTGAACTCACAACTGAAAAAGAGAAAAATTCTCAACTGGTCAAATAGAAAAACGAATTAAAAATGTCTAATGATCAATTGAATAATTACTTAGAAAATTTTACCAATGGGAAAAATACCCTTACTCAAATTCTAGGTAAAAAAATTTCCACTAAATACAACACTGAAATTGGTTATCAACCTAGAAAAAGAAACTCTAGTAGATCAAATTTTGTTTCTAAATCTAGGACATATAGTTTTACTCCTAGTTCTGGACACAAATCAACTAGTTCAGTTTATGATACACTTTCTACTGTTTCAAGTTTTTCTGAACCAAATAGAGTTTATTTTTCAAATACTTTACATAATTCTTAAAGGAAACCTATGAGGTAGATATGGGTTCCTAAAGCACTTATTACTAATATTTCTGGACCCAAACAAAAATGGGTACCAAAATCTGTTTTTCCTTGATCATTTTGTAGGAAAGCTACTTAAATAGTTCCTTTAAAAGTTTATGGTACTTGGATAGTGGATGTTCAATACACATGATAGAAGACTACTCATGCTTGAAGAACCTAATAAAAATAGATGGATCACATGTCACATTTGGTGACAATTCCAAAGGAATGATTATTGGCCTTGGCCAAATCGGTAACTCTAACTCAGTTTTAATTTCTAAAGTACTATTTTTTCATGGATTAAAATATAATCTGCTTAGTATCTCACAATTATGTGATAATGGATTTCATGTTATATTTGAAAATTATGCTTGCAATGTCTTTAATTCTAAAGAATAATTAGAGTTTTCTACATTAAGAAATGAAAATGTTTACTCTGTTAACTTAGATTCCTTACCTTCTCAAAATGCGTCATGCTTAAGTGTATTTCATAAAGATTCTTGGATCTAGCATAGAATACTAGGACACTATAATATTCACTTATTTATAAATATAACTATAAAAATCTTAGTTAAATACTTTCCCAAACTTGAGTTTCCAAATGACAAAGTGTGTAATCCCTCTCAAAAGGGAAAACAACACAAAATTTCCTTCAAACCAAAGAAAGAAGTGTCAACTTCTCAACCTCTCAAACTGGTTCACATGGATTTGTTTGGAACATCTATAGTTTCTAGTTTAAATGGGAAGCACTATGTTTATGTTCTTGTAGATGACTTTTCTAGATATACTTGGGCCTTCTTTATGGATCACAAAACTGAAGTCTACTCTTATTTTACTAAATATTCCAAGTTTGTGGAAAATCTTAGTGGACTTAGAACTAAATCTTTAATAAGTGATCATGGCTGTGAGTTTGAAAATCAAGAGTTTGAATCCTTTTGCTGACAAAATGGTTATAGTCACAATTTCTCTGCCCCTAGAACACCTCAACAAAATGGATTTGTAGAAAGAAGAAATAGAACCCTGCAAGAGATTTATTGAACAATTCTTAGTGAATATGACCTAACTATTTATTTTTGGGTTGAAGTTGTCAATACAGCATGCTACATAATCAATGGAGTGTTGATCATACCTATTCTTCAAAGGACTCTTTATGAGTTATGAAACAATCGAAAACCTAAGGTTAACTACTTGAAAGTTTTTGGTTGCAAAGTCTATATCCTTAATACTAAGGAAAATCTTGACAAATCTGCATCCAAGAGTGATGAAGGTATCTTTTTAGGATATTCCATGTCTAGTAAAGCCTATAGAGTGTTAACTAAAAGAACTAAATGTGTGGAAGAATCTGTCCATGTCAAATTTGATGAAACAGATCCACATGAGCCTAAAACCATTCTAGAGAACCTAGAGGATGATGTATCAAATATGAGCATTAATTAAAAATCCTCAAACCATTCTGTGAAAGAATTTGTGAAAACTTCCAGTTCTGGAAATTCCTTAGACTCAAGTCACAATGAACCTGGACCTGTTGATGAACTTGAAATCACTAGTCCCTCTTTTTCTAGAGTTGTTAGAACTCTTAAGAACCACCCCTTACATGTTGTTGTAGGATACCTAGACAAAGGAACACAAACTAGAGCTTCTCTTAGAAATCAGGTTGAACATCAAGTCTTCTTGTCACAACTTGAACCTAAAAACATTAATGATGCTATCAATGATGAATTTTGGGTGATGGATATGCAAGAAGAACTTAATCAGTTTGAAAGCAACAAAGTTTGGAAACTTGTTGAAAGACCCAAGAAAACATTCTCCATAGGAACTAAATGGGTGTTTAAAAAAATTTGGATGAAGCTGGTAACATAGTTAGAAATAAGGCTAGATTCGTTGCACAAGGCTATAGTCAAGAAGATGGAATTGACTATGAGGAGACCTTTTCACCAGTAGCTAGACTTGAAGCCATCAGAATCACGCTTTCTTATGCTTCACATCTGAATTTAAAACTATATCAAATAGATTTTAAGAGTGCATTTTTAAATGGGTATATAGCTGAGTATGTCTTTTTTAAACAACCCCTTGGTTTTACAAACCCCCATTTTCCAAATCATATTTTTAAATTAACAAAATCTTTATATGGTTTAAAACGAGCTCCAAGAGCCTAATATGATAGGTTGAGTACTTTTTTAATTTCCAAAGGTTTTACAAAAGGAATAGTTGATCCTACCCTTTTTATAAAACGAATTTCTAATGATGTTTTATTTGTTCAAATCTATGTAGATGGAATTATATTTGGATATTCAAGAAATTCATTATGTATTGATTTTTCTAAAATTATGCAAAATTAATTTTAAATGAGTTTAATGGGTGAACTAAAATTCTTTCTCAGATTTCAAATATTTCAAAATAATGATGGTATTATTTTAAATCAAATTAAATATACTATAGATATTCTAAAATGTTTTCTATTGGATAGAACTAAAATTATTGAAACTCCCATGAGTACCACTTGTAAGTTGGATCTTGATGAAGATGGAATTTTTTTTGATCAAATCACTTATAGAGGAATGATTGGAAGTTTACTCTACTTAACTGCTAGTCGATCTGACATTATGTTTAGTGTGTGTATGTGTGCCCATTTTCAAGAAAATCCTAAGGAATCTCATTTCAATACTATAAGGAGAATTTTCAAATAACTTAAGCATACACCCAATCTAGGACTATTCTATCCTAGAGGACAATCATTTGAATTAGTAAATTATTCTGATGCTAACTTCGGTGGTTGAAAGTTATATAGGAAAATCACCTCTGGAACATGTCACTTTTTAGTAAAGTCACTAGTATCATGGTGTAGTAAGAAACAAAATTCTATTTCATTATCTACTGCAGAAGCTGAATACATAGCTGCTGGTAGTTTTTTCACACATATCTTGTGGATGAAACACACATTACTGGATATCAATTTAGGCATGTAACTATAAATTGTGACAAAACAAGTTCTATTAACATCTCAAAAAATACTCTTTCACATTCTAGGACAAATCATATTGATGTAAGACATCACTTTTTGAGAGATCATTATCAAAAAGGTGATATAACTTTGGAATTCATTGGTACTGAATATCAGCTTGCTGATATATTTACCAAACCATTAAATTCGGATATAATAGACTACATCATACATGAACTAGGAATGATAAATCTTAAGAATTTTTTTTACTATTTTATATCTTACTGTTCCATTTTTACAGTCTCACGGTTCGTATTTCATGATTACTGTCTGACAGTCACTGTCTCACCATAAGGTTCAGTCACTGTATCACCGTAAAGATTCTTTATGGGTTTTATTTAAAAATTAAAAACCGTATCATGGTAATTATTCATTTCACCTTTTTACTTTCCCACGCTTTTATTTTTTTACGACGTTTAGTATTCCTAAATGATAAAATAAAGGAAGTATCACTTGTTCTTCACTCGATATTTCATCTATTCACTCAATTCGTAACCATTATTAAACCCTACAACCCTTATCTCTCTCTCAAACCTTCAGTAATTTCCCAGGATGAAACTCCCTTTATCATCGACTCCTCAGAAACGTAGCTCAAAGAAGACAAAGATCGCACCTAAGCTGGCACCTAAAGGTCCTCTAAATCCAAATCTAGTGAACTGGGTAGTAGTACCTGAGAAATAGATATTCCCTAAGTGGATTATTTCAAGTAAGTATCTGGTTTTGAAAGTTTTAAAAGATCAAGGCTGGTTAGAATGGTTTTAGAAGGAATATAGACCTATCTACCCTAAGCTAGTGGCCTAATTTTATCAGTATATTCAGTTGAATTTTGATTCTAGTGATGGCTATATTGTAAGAAGCTGGATAAATGAATAGAGATTCACATTCTCTTAGAGGTTATGGGTTGCATGCCTTAAGATACCTCATGAAGGCATCTGTGAGGACTATTAGAGAGGTCCTCCACCTTCTAGTGAATTCTTTGTTTTGGAATATTATTTGAAAATATTAACTAGAAATGGCACCAAGAGGAGAGACATTGCTGCTGAATTGGATGGAGAATATAGACTTCTTTTTAAGTTTATTTATAACTTTGTTTGCCCCGGAAAAGGTAATTTTTCTATACTAAAATATTCGGATGTGTTTCTGATTCATATTAAGAAAAATGGGCACAAGATCAACCTTTTTAATTATGTCACACACCATATGTGTGAGCTAATCAAAACCATATCCAAGTCAACCTTCCTGTTTTATTATCATCTTTTCTCATCCATGCTTCATGCCAAAGGTATGGTTGGACCTAATGAAGAATCTATTAAGGGTTGTGAGTTCTGCCTTTAAAAATTCATTATCAAGAGGATGAAAATCAATTGGAATCCTTGGAAAAAGGAATGGGTGGAAGACAATGATAGAATCTATGAAAATTTCAATCTAGTGGAACATCCCTCAAGACCAAAAGATATTTCTGATCCTGGTTTGGAACCAGATGAATTTGTTGAGTATTATAATGAATAAGAAGAAGAGGTTGTTGTGCCTCCCGGGGAAACTATTTCGGATAAGGAAGACAATACTCCTGTTCCTCATGTAGTAATTGAAAAAGAAGTCCATGTTCCTAAAGATGTAGCTAATATGGAAGATCAAACTGAAGTTGAAACAGAATTTGTTTCCAAAGAAACTGAAAAGAATGCTATGTAAGATCTTATAGCAGAAGAAATACATGTTATGCAAGAAGCTGACCTTGAGGAACTCCCAGTGGAACAATTTATTCCTGAAGTCATTCCTTCGGCTGAGGAAAGGTTGGAGCTGGCTTTTCAGTTGTCTAGACAGGAAAGGGTGAGGAACTAAGAGATGAATTCTTGGAAATAGATCAACACCCTAAGTCTCTCAGTCTTGAGAATGATGCAACTGTTGAGGGGGAGCAACCCCCAAATCTAGAATCTATTGAAGTACCAAACCTGATTGATCCAAGCCCTGTAGACAGTCGGTATAAATTCCCCAGCTTTTATTATGTGAATGACTCTAAAAAAGTCTTAGTAAAAAGCCTTGACCTTTCCACTATGTTCCAATTTAAATTTGTCTCTAATCTGGCCCCTAAAAAAGAACCTGAGTCTATCTTAGTTCCTATCTCTGAACCTTTACCAGAACAACCATCCTTGGTGAGTAAAGATGATCTGAAATAATTTGGAGCTACGCTTTTTTCTGGAGTTTAAAAACTCCTGAATATTCAACCAGCTCTTGTAAAAAATCTAAGTGAGAGATATGCCTCACTGTTGTTGGAAAAAATTTATTTGGAAGATTCAACCCAAAATTTTTCATGAGATTAAAGAAGTCAGAGGTGAAAACATACTTCTTAGTGATAAATTAAACACTCTAAGATGTATTATTGAAGACATTAAAAATGTGATGAATTTGAAATCAGAGCTTGCTTCCCATCCTATGGAGCCTGTTGTTCCTCAAACCCCGCAGAATATTGCCTCTCAGATTCAACCTCATTTACCTTCCTTAGTTGAAAAGGTCGTAGAAAGAAACAAACAGATTGTGAAAGAGATGTGAGAGATTGTTGTTAATATTAACAAGCACACTGATGAGTATACAGGGTGCCTTATAAAATTAATAAATCAACTGAAATCTCTTACCTCATCTATCACTGCTTCTAAAGCATCCGAACAATCATCTTAACCTTCCTTAGACAGTGACCTACTCAAAATAGTGGTCAAAGAAGAAATTCAGACTATGCTTAGTGGTTTCAATAAAGATTCTCTATCTGAAGTTATCAAGAATATTGACAGAGTTCTTTATCTGGTCCCAATCCTTTCAAAAATTTCTAATGATGATCAGCAAGAAATTGCCAAGAAATTGGATTTCTATTTCAACCAAATCTTCTCAAATACTGACATGACCAATCATTACGAATATCTTGTCAAAAATCTGATGATTCCTCCTGTTACTCAAGCGTTCAAGACTCAAGTCCAAAAGCTCATAGAGTTCACTCATCTATTGGATAAGTTTATGGAAAATAAGGATGACTTTGAGAAAGCTATGCAGTATAGTGGAGATATCATTTCTGATTTTATCAAGCTTTTGATGCCCTATCTTCATGTTCAAAGTAGAGCCATTTTTTCTCCTGGGGCTGCACCTCTGAGAAATGGTTTTCCTACATTCACATATACCCTTGCCTCCACTTCTACATCTGTCAGTCAGGCACTGAGTCAGATAAGGCCTGTGATCCTCGATCAACAACTGCCTCGATCTTCTACTACACCTACACTGGCTCCCTCTCTCTTTGAATGTATTCCTTTACCTTCTCTCTCAACCAGCTCACTCCCTTCTTCTACCTCAACCTCTACTCCTATGGCTTCCTCTTCTGCTGCTGCTTCTAAGGGAAAAGAGAAGACCAACCAATGAAGAAGGATAGTTCTTACTCTCTTTTTATAGGAATCTTGTTACATTTGTTTTACTTTTTTGTAATTCCCCTCTTTTTATCTAATACATTATGAAATTTTCTTTTCTCTTTTGTCGTTATTTTTCTTGATACTTTTTTACAGTCCCAAAAGGGGGAGAACTCTCTATAGGAGAACACTCTCTATAGGATAACACTCACTCAATATATGTTATATGCACATTAATTATATTGTTAGAAAAAATATACACACTAAATATACATAATTTTTCATCATCAAAAAGGGAGATATTTTTGGACTCCTCATGTATTAATCATGTTTTAATTATCAAAAATCCTTTTTAGTCTATAAAATTTGTTAACTCTATGTAATCTATCTCACATCAAATGAACATTCATTTAGTAAAAGTTATCCAAAGCTCTAAGTGTTATACACTCAGCTTGGTTACTTTACAATATCTTTTGATTCACTTTATAATGATTTCTCTGAAAAATTATTAAGTTTAATCCATTCCATAAATTTTACTGCTTAAGTTTGAATACATATATTTCCCTAAGTCTGAGACACTGTGACCATGAGACACCGTGAACAAGCAGACATCGTGACCATGAGACACTGTGAACAATCAGACATCGTGAACAAGTAGACACCATGAATAAGCAGACATCATGACCGTGAGACACCGTGAACATGTAGACATCGTGATCATGGGACATCGTAAACCAAACACCGTGAACCACACACCGAGAACCAGAAACCATGAACCAGACACCATGAATGAGACACTATTTCCATGACATATTGTGACACTGTTTCTTAATATGTATTGTCGTATTTTAATTTAAACTCTAACGGTAATATTTAAAGATTTTAAATGCACTAACATAATTAATGTTTCTTTGTAGACATGTCATCTGAAATTACGTGGTATGAGGTGCAGAATACATGCAACCTATCGATTTAAACACATGCAATCCATGATAAAAGTGTAGTACGACCCAGAAACAAAAGGAGCATGGAATGATAGATGAAAGCGAGGAAAAATGGGCATAAGCATGATAATGAATAACTCACTCAGAGAATTATTTTGAATAAAGAATTGTTATATGCAACTTGACGCTGCTGGAGAACTCACGAAGTGCAATTGAATCCCATAATAGAGAACATCTTTGCACTGTCAAACATCACAAAGATCACAAGCTGAATCTGTCTGACTTGTGACACTCTATTTTCCATACGAGGACTTGATTTCTGAATCTACTTTATCTCAGAAGTCCAGAGCTACAAAGACTAACATTCAGAGCATTTATAAACCTATATCAATTTTTTTCTCTGTTGTGTATCATTTTACTAGATTTTGAGCAGTGTGTGTATATGTATAACAACACACTCTATCTCCTGCATTAAACTGAAGAATACAAGATATCCTTACTCAAAAATCTTTTTAAACTTGTGTATACCCACTGATAAGTGTGGAAGAGGTCCCTATGTGTCCCGGTTGTTTGTACCCATGAAGAATTGTGGAAGAGGTCCCTGTGTGACCTGGACAGTACTGTGTACTATTGTTTAACCCCGATCCAGGGTGTGGATCAAGTTTATTTATTTAAACTACTTGGTGGCAGATGATCACCAAATGGAGTGGATTAGGTCTTGGCTTGAGACCGAACCGCTTGTTTCATATCTGTTGTGCTGCTTAATTTAGTCTTCTCTGTTTTACTCCTTTACTATATAATTCAGAAATCACTAAATTCACTTTGATAGTTAATCTTGAAAAGAAGTTATAATTGTCTTGTCTTAGTAGAATAGCTTCAAAATTAATATTAATAACTGACAAAAAGATTATTGAGAATTAATCAATCTTCTAAGAAGTTATTTAAACAGTCAAACCTTTATAACCGTATTACTTTGACTAACTGGGTCGTATTTAACCTTATTAGGGACACTGTTTAAGAATAATTTTTAACCAGAAATTTTTTATAGATACTCAATTCACCCCTCCCCCCTCTTGAGTAATCTACTCCGACCAAAAAATGTTTTCTTTAATTTTAAATGATTTCAAAATAGAAAGATGTATTTCACTCAAATAGTCTTTGGATTGATTTCATATATGTCAACATCCTTCATTGGATTTTACGTTCATTTGAAGTTGATTTATTGTGATACAATATTTCATATTATACTGAAGGTTTTCTAATATGTTTGACTGTGGATGTACTATTTTTATACCATTCATGGTTTATGGTTAAATTATTGACATTTTGTATTCTAGTTTTAATATGAATGTTTATATTATGTTTCAAACTTTTCATATGAGGAATGCATTGGACTTAGTAAGTGACAGGTGGGGCCCACTATAGCCCCTCAATGCATCGGTAGGTCTTATGAGATAAACTAGTGTCTTGGCACAAGGCCTTGAAAAAATATTATTTGTAGTCTTGGCATGAGGCCTTGACTATGTGGTTATGATGTCCAGCATTATGCATTACATCATTATAAAATTAGCTATTTATATTGCATTGATTATTCAACTAGTAAAATATTCATGTGACTAAGTAAATGGAATTATTTGATTTATATTTTCCATATTATACTAAATTTTAAGTTTAAAATTCTTTTTTTTAATCTTATACATTACTTTAAATTTTATTTTTATTTATGAAATTTTCCGCAATATTCTTATCCTTACTAAGCATCTGAGCTCACCCCTTTCTATGTTTTATTTTTCCCAGGATGCAGAGAATTATGTTATAACTGACTTTTAGGGATAAGATAAGAGATATGAGTGTGTTCAAATGAGAAACATTTTTTTTATTTCATAATTTAATGTAAAACTTATGTATGTATCTAGTACTTCCAAGGCTACTAAATTGATCGGTCTTTCGGGATTTGATCCCTTGTGATCATAGCACTATTATGTAATAATGCATCGACTCTGAGTAACTAGGTTCAGGGAATTACATAATTCATAGAAATTTTCATAAAAAAATTACTGGCCCTTTTGGCTTGAGATTTTCCAAACTTATAAAAAGCATTTCACTTTCAAATTTTTTTAAAAGGGAACATCTTTTCTCTACAACAAAATTAGTTTTAGGAAACTGAGTAACAATTGATGAACTAATTATAACACCCCAAGATTTTAGGGTATCTGTTTTAAAATAAATTTAATTTCTTTGGTAGATTTAGATGCATACAACCCAAATATTTTAAAATAAAACTATGCTCGATAGTGTATACAACATGCAATGTCGTGCTTAAATGAACCGTGATAGACTATTAAAATAATATTATTTTAATACGACCATTATAACCTATCTGTTAAATTAGTGTGTATTAAAAGTATTAACCATATTATGAAATATATATATATATAGGTCTTAATCAATAAAAATTTATTGATTAATTATTAATATGTAATCTCTCAAATTTTAGTAGTCATTGTTTATATTTTCTTCAAAATTAATTTGTGTAAGAAAATAATATAATTATTTTTTACACTTTTAGAAAATTTATTTCATAAAATAAAATTAATTATTTAAATCATCATATCAATTTTTTATAGGAGTTAATTTTTGGTATTTTCTCCGATAATATTGATTTTCTAGTGAATAGTAAAAAACACTACTTTTTATTGAAAACTATATTTTTATTTCAAGAATTTTGAAAGTAAAATTTTGTTTTAAAATTATTTGAAAGTAAAATTAGTTCTATTATATTATTAATAATTCAATTAATTCTATTTTAATCACTTTTATTTTTTGATTCCATATAAAAACATTTTTATACTAAAAAATGCATTTTTATGAAAAACTACTTTTATTAAATTTTTCATTATAATCTTAAATTACTTACTACAAATTATTTAAAGTTAATATTAAATAGTTGATCCCATATTTGGAATCAGAAATTAAACTTTTTTAAATATTTTCCTTTTATTTTTTCTCAATATGAATAGTAACTTTAGTAATTTTTGTTGTCATAGTAAAGGGTAAATAAAGAAAATTAATGGTTAAAAATAATATGATAAGGACTATAAAATGACCCTAAAACTTACCCTATTTTTATTGGATGATTCCATTTCATCCATAACAATATAATATTTATTTATGTGTCCTTTTTTACAATTGAATGAGATTATGACCTTTATATTATTTTATGCAAAAAAAAGTCAAAAATGTCACACTCTAATTTTTAATAACTATAGTATTTTTAATATAGGGGTAAGAAGAGTTTATATTCATAAATAATTAATTTTTTCAATATGAGTGATTTATACTTATCATGGTAATTTTTTTTATTTTATTATTTTGAATAAATATTTACCATGAATACTTACACAATGCTGACATAGTAATTATTTGATTAATGAAAAATAAATAAATGATATTAAAATCATTAAAAGTGGTTTAATTTGAAATAATTAATATAAAACATGGATTTTATAGATCAAAATGACATATTATGGAGTTTTTAATTCATTGTATTTGAATTCCTTCATTTTTTTGATGTTATTAAAGTCAAACTAAATGAGTAGTTCTAAAGTTGACATTAATGATATTTTATGAAAATAATATTTTATTAAATGATTTAAAATTCATAAAAATATTATATTCAGTAAATTGAATTGGATATGGTTAATTAAATATACCATGGTCTATTTAAGGTTTTTTTCATTATATAGTAACATTATTGACCCTTGGAGGGTAGAAATCTTTAATAGTATGGTAATTTTCAAAAGGGTTAACATGAGTTAAAACTAAAAGATAAGGGTGAAAATATATCCCAAAATTGTAAAAAAAATTATTTAATGAAACTATTTATACTTATATTTTCCTTATATTATAATTATATAAATTTTTATCCATTTTTATATAATAAATAATTTATATAAATTTATAATTTTATGAAATTCCAAAAGTTCCCTCACCTTAATTATAAAAGGGTACCACCTCTCTTACTTCATTACACCACTTTGATCCATATAGATCGACCAAAATCTGACCATTAATATTATAAAAATCCTTATAGAAGTTATTTAGGTTCATTAACTTCTAAAATTTAAACTCTAGGTCCCTTGATAAGATATCTAAAGGGAGTCCACTGAAGAAGAGGTAATCGTATTTACTGACTCTTTAAAGTTTATTTCCTATTCATGTTATTTAATCATCCTAAAATAATAAATATTGTTTCATAAATATAATTATATGTTATTATTATTGTTTTATAACCATATTTTATCTCTTTTCCATCCTAAAATAAAATCAAAAACACTATTTGTATGTATGTACGTCTTACCGTCTTCAAGTAGCGGTGTAATTCATTTTTCATAATTGCTTTACTTGGATAGTTATAAAGATGTAACTAATAATTATAAATGATAATAATTACATAATTATACCAATATAATTATAATATAATATCTACCTTCTTGCCCTCCAATTCGTTGGGAAACGATAACACCACTCATGTGTATGTGGGGACAACCACCTCCACGAAGTGATGTGATTCATTTTTCATTTCTATTTTACTTGGATGGTAGTAAGGATATATATATCAAATATATATGATATATATTATATAATAAATATTTTTTAAATGTGAAATATAATTTATCTTTCTTTTGTTCCATCGATTAAAATGTGAAAATAACATTCATGAGTATGTATGTCCTACCGTTTCCATGAACGATGCAATTCATTTTATATCTTTATCTTTAATGGATTAATATAAATATGTATATAATGAGTATATATATATATATATATGATATTTATATAATTATTAAAATTATTTATATGATGGAATCTTGATCAAAGTACAAGGACTTAAACTATCAAACCAAATCATGAATGAAAAACGAAGCAGTTACCACCCGAAATAATGATTTTAACAATAAATTGAAAACGAACAGGTGATAAAATATTATAAGTAAATTATATATGGTATGATATATATGATTATGGTTCTATAATATATTTATAATAAATATATATTTATTATATAGGTGGTTTGAAAATGGACAATGTAAATCGAACCTGAGGTAAGAGTTTATTTCACAATCTCAGCATTATTTGGGATTCTTTATTTTTAAAACTCAACTAATAAATATTTATATTCTATGTCTATGTTTTATAAAAATGTTTTCAATTTTTTTACTATTCTAAAATTATTTTCTAAAGTCATTTTTATCCTTTTTTTTACTATTTATATTTTCTAAACGAGTCTTCTTGTTGGTTTCTAAACGAGGTACTTTTTGACTTTTCATACAAAAGTGAGAAAGGAATGTTTTTTTAAATTATATGGTATGAAAGTAAATTCATAAAATCAAGAATAATAATTTTTTTAATATTCCTTTTCAATTTTAAAAAGTTATTTTCAAATAAAATTATTTCTTTATTACATGAATTTTTTTTTATTTTAAAAATTGATTTTCCAATTACAAAGGGTATTTTCCTAAATAAATATTACAATGAAATTTTTAAATTATTTTTATCCATATAAAAATACTTTATTGAATATTATTTTGAGGATATAATCTAATTATACCATCCACTATATTTATTTGTATGGTTTATGATCATTTTTATTGGGGGAAAGTATTGACATTCTGTATGATAATTTTTCCAATATGGACAAATATTGATTGTTAAGGCATATTGCTTTAGTTGTATTATTTATTTATATGAGAAATTAATTGGACTTATTATGTGATGGGTGAGGCCCACTATATCCCTTCGATGTATTTTTAGGTCTCATGTGACAAACTAGCTTGGGTTTTGGTTGATTCCTTACCCATTTATTTAAATTTCATTGAACTAAGCCTTGATTGTATTTTTAGATGTCTTGGAAAAGGCCGCAACGGTATGTTTGAAATATCTAACATTATGAATTCCATCATTATGAATTATATTATTGATGTCGATGTGATTATTTTATTTGTTATCCATGGATGATTTTCTATCTCATGTGATTATTTATATGACATTACTTGATCGTTATTTATTCTTTCCATGTTATTCATGACTTGATAGATTCTCATATATGCATACCCTTATAGAGAATCTGATCTAACTCCTTTCTTATATTTAATTTCCCCAGGATGATAGTAAGTGTTTTATGATAGATATACAGGGATATTATAAAGTGAATAGTGGTGTTCTTGAAGAAAATATTGTGTTTTACTTTATGTTTTCAAATGTAATTTGTAATTCTAATATGTATCCAATTTCGAATATTACTAAACTATTGGGTCCTTTGATATGGGATTTATTTTATCTTATTCTAATATAATAAAGTAACAAGTGATTATATTATACTAGAGTTGGTGTCTTTAAATTTGGTATCTTATAAAGTTTACTAGAAACCTTGGGGAAATAAATTTAGGAAAACATAGATTACATAAATGTAACCCTATAACAAACTTTGAGAATATTCTGAAAGAAACCAATCTTATTATTTTTAGATTATTTATAAATAAATTTTCAAAGTATGTTAAGTGTTTTACTAGTTTTTAAATTATACATTATTTTTCGTGATGTTATGATCAAATTTAGTATATGTCATTATTTAGAAATATATCCTACAAAAGGAATAGAAATCGTATCAATGTGCGTAATCCAAGTGGGGATTTTTCCTCTTGGGAATGATAAGGAAACTAGAGATGAAGATCTAGCTAGAGACGAACAAATTATAACTATATTGGGGCAGATGACTCTGGTTATAACTAATAACCTTGCATATATGTAGTAACTTATTGTTCTACAATGCGGTGTAATAATGTTAGACTACTTCATGGGTCAGAAAAATCCATCATTCAATAGGAATAAAAATCCATTTTTATCTAAGAAATGGATAATTTTCTTAGAGATGATATTTCTTTCTTTGGGAATTAATGAAAGGGAGAAGGTTTTCATGGTTGTTTATCATCTCTCAGGGGGTTCATATTAATGGTGATCATTGATTTAAAACACAAAAGATGAGGAGGAAATTGTGAGCATGGAATGGAAGTTTTTTTAAGGAAATTAACTTGGAAAAATATTTTCTTCATGAACAACGAGTAGATATAGAGATAAAATTATTGAGTATGATACAAAGGGAAGAGGAAAATGTTTCTAGTATGAAGCTAAATTTTCAAGGTTAGAAATACATGTTGTGTACTATGTACATAATCCAAATATTAATACTAAGAATTCCTTTGACGGTTTAAAGTCATTCCTTCGAAGGGAACTAGTATCACAAACCTTCTTATCATATGAGGACCTAGTATCATGTGATATCAAGAAAGATTTAAAATTCTCTAAGTCATATGAATCTAAGGGAATGCAAGAGATAAATAGGATGGAAATGAAAAAAATGGATAAGGGAAAGAAGAGAATGGGGAATTTTCTAACATGTGATACTTTTAAAAGGAAACACCTTGGTACCTACTTAAATAGAAAATGAGTTTGTTTGAAGTGTGGAGAGAAGGGTCACTAGGCTTGTGAATTCATGGGAAAAAATAATCTACCTATGTTTAATACTTTAAATATAAGAATATGGGTCCCTATGAAAATGATTATCCCATTAATCAAGGGAATTTTCCATAAAAATGCTAAGTGAGACAGGCCATGTTTTTGTGATCTCAACTTCCAGGGTTAATGTTACTAATTATGTGGTGGTATTTTATTTAATAATATTCTCAAACTTATATAATTCTTTATTTGATTCTGTATTTTACACTCTTTTATATATTTTAATTTTTCCATGAAAATTAGATATTTCCCTAGCACCTTTAGAAAGGAGTTATTAGTTAAGACTCTTAATTAAAGTCTGATTATGATTATAATGTATCAGTCCATTCACATTATGAAACATAAATGTTCCCTATTTTCTGAATTTATAGTCAAACCAATGGTTTATTTTGATATAATAATTTTTATGAACCAAAATTCAAAATATGATGCAAAAATGTATTGCAAGGAGAAGGAAATTATGATTCATGATGAAAATGAGGAATTATTTATCTTTAGATGGGAAACTTTTTCATTTGATTCATATATAGATCCACACCCAGTAGATTTCCAAAATGAAATTATTCAGGAAATGAGAAGGCAGAACTTATGGATGGAAAAGTTAATCTTAAAATTGAAGATGTGCCTATTTTTTAGAAAATTTTTGATGTATTTATTGCATAATTACCTGGACATCCACCAGAGTGTGAGGTTGATTTTTCCATTGATTTAATCCTTGATGAAAAACCTATATCAAAGTATCCCTATAGAATGGACACTATGGAATTATTAGAATTGAAGAAACAAATAGAGGAGTTATGTAATAAATTATTCATATTCCTTGGTGTTTCACCTTGGGGATCCCCTGTTATTTTTATTAAGAAGAAAGAGAGATGTATGAGGTTATACATTGATTATAGGAAAATTAGTTATATTATAATAAATAATGAGTATCCCATGCCTCATGTTGATGAATTTTTCAATCAAATTCATAGATCTTAATATTTTTCCAATATTGATCTTCATTTTGGGTACCATCAATTGTGAGTAAAGAAGTATGATATTCTAAAGAAAACATTTATAATGAGGTATAGACATTACTAGTTTATAGTAATTCCATTATGGTTGATTAATGAATCACTTTTTTAGTTACCAAATGAATAGATTATTCAAGGGGCATCATAATGATTATTTGTGGTATTTATTGATTATATTATGGTGTAATTTAAGAGCTATGAGGACTATGAAAATCACTTTATAAATTTTCTTGAGACTCTTAGAAGAAAATAGTTGCATGGGAAATTTATAAAGTTTTAATTATGGAATTAGAAAGTTTCTTTTTTTTGTTTATATTTTCTCAAAGGATGGAATGTAAGTTTATCTTTTGAAGAAAAAGGAAATTTAATATTGTCTTACAACAAAAAAACTTAATCAAGGTATGTAGTTTCATTGGTTTGGAAGGTTATTATCGTTGATTTGTTCAAAAAAATCCCAATTGGATAACCTGTTAACCAATATTACTCATAAAGGGGTTAAGTTCATTTGGAAAAGTAATGTGAAGAATGTTTTTAAGAATATAAAAGGATATTTTTGAATTATCTAATATTGACTCTATCATTGGTAAATGGTGGATTTGTTATATATAGTGATGCGTTTAAGAAGGGACTTGGTTGCGTCCTTACACAAAATGATAAAGTTATTTCTTATGCATATAGAAAATTAAATAATCCTGAATAGAACTACCCCACTCATGATATTGAGTTAGTAGTTGTAATCATTACTTTGAAGATATAGAGACATTGTCTCTATAGTGTAAGATGTGATATATATATAGATCATAATAATATGAAATATATCTTCTCATAGAAACAGATTAACATGAGACTAAGTCGAT
This sequence comes from Viscum album, assembly GCA_963277665.1. Taxonomy (NCBI): domain Eukaryota; kingdom Viridiplantae; phylum Streptophyta; class Magnoliopsida; order Santalales; family Viscaceae; genus Viscum; species Viscum album. Next base: position 1,044,958,849 of record OY728141.1, on the reverse strand, counting down.
GGATCGAGATACTCAAGGATTATGATTTCTCAATACACTACAACTCAAAGAAGGAAAATAAGGAAGTAGACTCATTGAGTAGGAAATATCAGATAATTGTAGAAAAAAAAGGATTTATAATGATCCTATGTTAATAGATTTCATAAATATGGATATGGGAATTATTAAGGAAAGGGAAATATCACCCCTTTTTCAAATGATTTCAAAAACATCCTTACTATAAAATATAAAAATTTCTTAGTTTGATGATGAAAATTTACAAAAGAAAATTAAACCCATAAATGATGTAAAATGGGAAGATTTTGTATATAAATATGGTTTTCTAAAATTTATAAATAGACTATGTGTTCCATCTATACCTGAGCTGAAGATGGAATTTTTGGATAATGTTCATAAATTTAATTTCTCTAAACACCCAATAAAACTAATATGTATAGATATTTGAAGGAAAATTTTTGGTTGGATAATATGAGGTGCTAAATTGTTGATTATGTGTCAAGATGTTTGGTTTTTCAATAGGTAAAGTCTAAAAGACAACATCCTAGAGGATTCATGTAACCTCTTCATAGTTATACATAGAATTTAGATTACCTTACAATTAAATGCGTTGCCAGATTACCAAATAATCCAATAAATAATGATGTCATATGGTTTATTTTTTATCGAATTTTCAAATTAGCATGTTTCCTCTCTATAAGAGGAGATTTACCACTAGAGTGACTTGTATGAATCTATATTAATGAAGTATTAAGACTTCAGGGTGAACCTGTTTCAATTGTGTTTAATCATGATCCATGATTTACATTGGAATTCTAAAAAAATGTTCAGAAGGCTCCTAATACCAAGATTCATCTAATCACTGCTTATCATCCTTAAACTAATGGGAAGTCTGAAAGGACTATACAAACATTAAAATATATGTTGAGGTCATTATGAATTGACTTTAAAGGTATGTGGGACAAGTATTTATGTAACATCCCAGGTAAATAAATAATAAAACATTTTCATATTTATTAATATTTACGAATTAAATATTAATTTTACTTTAAAGGGGTTGCTATGTTCGATAGCGTACCCGATACGCAACAAAGAGTTTCTTTGAAATCTCACGTTGCACACTAGTAATAAAATAATATTATTTTAAATGGTAGTTAACATGTAGCCATTGTATTGGAGGGAATGAATAGAAATAACTAAAATATGATTATATATGTTTGTTAAATGTTTTTACAATTATCCAATAAATGATAAAGGCTTAAAATACAAAAAGAATTCAATTTTAGGCATATATACTCTAATTTTCACTAAAGGTCCACTTATCGCCTTTTGATGGAGAACTGTCATTAAATATAGTTTTGGTCACACTTATACATTATATTGGATCAAATAAAATTCTTCTTTAGAATCGGGACATCAAATTTTACTTTGTGTAAATTTTTGGTATTTTTCCGAAAAAGTTCATTTTTAATGAATAATGAAAAATGTTGTATTTTAATTCAAAACCGCTTTTTAATATAATTTATTAATATGATTATATTATCTTTTTAATTTGTTTTAAAGGTAAATTAGAATATATTTTTACCATTTAATCCAATAGTGGTCGTTGGATTTAATTTCACTTTGAAATTGGACTTAAACTAGTGTCAATCTTCTGATATATATTGTTTCATAAAAACACGCTATTTGTTCTAACAACGGGAATTAATTATTAAATTAATTAATGTAACTTATATGTTTTGAATTTTTTAAAATAGACATCATTTTTGAATTCAGAATATCAAACATAGCTTAGGGTTAAGTTTTGGTATTTTTATGAAAAACTTCAATTTTTGATGAATAGTGAAACCACTAAGTGGTACTTAAAAAACTGATTTTTCATTTAAATGAAATTTTACCACCTCTGTGTTTTGAATTTCAAAAATCTGAAATACATGGTTGTCATTAGGTAGTAAAATTTGGTTCAATGGGATTAAAATAATTTTTTGGTGAATAGTAACTTTTAAGTTTTTAATTTCGATTAGAGGTAATTAGTGTAGTTTAAGGTAAAAATAATATTTTAATAATATGAAATGACCTTGACACGTGTCCTACTCTTATTTTATGTGTCATGGCCGACCAAGAAAATCCATGGGTCAACTTGGGGACCCCATGGAGCCACTTTGGTAGGAAAATGACATTAATAACTTTTTATTTAATGTTAAAATTAAAATGTCACAAACATGTGTTGTTTTACTAAAACAATTTTTAAATGGGGTTATACAAGTCATATTTTTTACTATAAATATTAATTAGAAATATAAATAGATTTCCTACATCATTATATTTTTTTATAATTTTTAGACATTAAATAAATTAAATTATTTATGACACCATGATGATGCAGCGATTACCTCATTATTTAACGATTTAAATAAAATGAAAATATAATGTAAAATATAATACCTACACTTGTAAAAAAACCTATTGTATGGGTGGATTTTGGACTCTTGTCACCTTATCCTAGAAATATATAATTTTGGGACCTTTAAAATCCAAAAATCATTATATAATAAAGTAACCTTGTATAACTTTCCAAGAGTGCCCCTCCTTTCCTCTTATAAAAGGCCCCCACCTCTACCACCTTACCCAAACATCTCAAGCCTTTGTCTCGGCCAACCCCTACCAATTTTGTCTCTCCACATCCCTCTATTACTCCTAGAATCCCCACTTTGGGCACAAGTCTGTCCAAGGAATCCTTTGAGCTCAAATCAAAAAGAGTTACCCGTTTTAAAGGTAGTGTCTTCTCTTGTCTTCTTATGTTTTATTTTGCTTCTCCAACCCCCTAAACTCTTTTTATTCCTTTCTTTTGTAACAACACCAGTATCTTCCATATAATAGGATTTTGTTATGAGAAGTATTAGAGATACACTTACACACACCTTCATCTAATGGTTAAAGATCATACGGTTTCCGTGGATGGCAAATTTCTGCCTCACGAAACGATGATTGTTCAATATTCTTCTAACACCTTCAAAGGTGGCCATTAAGATGACACTATATTTATATATGATATATAATATGTTTATGTTTTCCTTAAGCTTCTGTATTTTTCATTTATGGCATACCTTTATGGCTTACATTATGGGTATACACGATATCTTTATTTTAGGAAGTGCGGACTACCGCCCCCTCAAAGTGATTTGATTCGTTAATTCCATATGTGGGAAGTATAAAGGATGGACTTAATGATATTATATATGAAATTATACTAGAATTATAATATACCTTTATGTCATTATGATTCCATTCCATAAAATACGAAATATAAATGAAAGTAGCGTTCATGCGTACGTACGACTTACCGTCTCCATGAACGGTGCATTTCATTTCTTACCTATAAATGTTATATAATATTATAAATTCATGTATATAATAGATATATATGATTTATATGATATCTACATAATTAATATAACTCTGGATATAATGGATACATGAACAACTTGTAATTATAAAGAGTTTATTTTTGACTCAAGTACCAATGATCATTAAATTGATCGTTATTAACTTAAATAATTACATAGTGTTCATGAAATGGTAATAAGTGATATAAAAAACAAATAATTAACATGAAAAAGGTTCTTAAGCAAGTAGAAATTAACTCAAGTTTATTATTCATGAGATTAAAGAGCAATCGAGTCACGTCGGACACGAGGTAAGAGACTTCGTCTCAATCTCCATTCATTGAGGCATGTTTTGTTTTATACACAACTTTATTTTATACGGTGTATAAAACACTTTGACTTTTACACTTATTCAAAAGGAATATTTTTTTATATGAATAGTTTTACTAAATGACAAAACAAATGTTTTTTTGTCATACGTATGCGGCGACAACGACTTCTCTGCCGCCGTGACCATTATTTGAGTTTCGGCTTCCTCTACAAGCCATAACCTAACTTTTTTTAAATGAAAAACAAATACCATGTATTACTTTTCTTTTATTTTGGTATTGAAAATGGTTTTCATAATGTTTTTAATATATCAATGTGTTGTATTTATATCTTGTGATTGAAATGTGGATATTTTATGTTTCCTTTATGCGTGTTTTACGTGATACGATTATGTTATGGTTCTTGGGCATTGTTATGAAGACGGGTGGTTCTGTGATAAACTAAGGGTGGGTGAGCCTGATATAGCTCTCCAATTCATTGGTTAAGGTGAAGGAGTTAAACGTTGAGGTTTCTCCGAAAAGATTTAGGGAATATACTGTGATAGGTATTCCAAACGTAACCATGAGGGTTACTCCCTACGTAAGAATGTTATTAATGCCTCAAGTTACCTTTATGTCTTATGATTTCTATGATTTATTCATGATTTGATGAGGTATGTTAAAATTCTTATGTTTTATGAGTAAATTATGATTTCATACATGGACTAATGTTTTCATTTCGTGCTTTTATATCCCTTACTGGGCTTTTTATGCTCATACCAAGTTTTTGAAATGTTTTTCACAGGACTTAATGTGGAATAGGGTCAAGAATGGGATCAAGAAAAAGTCATGCTATCTAAAACATGGAACTATACATGTTTCTTTATAAGAGTTTTTATTTTATGGAAACTCAGTAGAAGTGTCTACTTTGTAATCTTTTGAGATGTAATAGTTATGTCCTAATTCTCTAAAACTCTAAACCTGAAATTATCCTCAATGTGAGTTATTCATTTAATTCAATATTAAGTATGGTTTAAGGTCGGGGCCTTATAGTTGGTATCAGAGGTCAGTTTAGATAAATTTAGGAGTTAGAATTCTATTAAATGATTATCCAAAAATATTTTTTTATGGTCAAATTGAAATGATATATCATTTGAAGATTACCATGTTTCTTCATCTAATACATGTTTGTTCAGAATGGTTTTCTGCATAGGAAATAGGGAAGAAGTGCTAGGAAGGCATATAGAATGAAATAACCTTCCGAATCAGCATCCTGAGATGGTCGAAATTGGAACTGAACAATTTTTTGCAGTAATGGTGCAGTTGAATCAAGCGATAAATGGTGGTGGTATCCATGCACAAGATCAGCCAGATCAACCGTAGAGGGACGTTTCAGTGGTGGAACATTTCATGTGGGAACATCCCCCATCATTCAGAGGATCATCTGACCATGTGCTAACTGAAGGGTGGATTAAAGCACTGGAGAAGATTTTAGGATTCATGGGGTGTTCATACAATCAAAAGGTTAGTCTAGCTATTTACCGTTTGGAGGGTGAAGCATATCAGTTGTGGTCGATGGTTAAAAATATTAGGGATGCTGATGAGATTGATGCTCTCGACTGGGATGAATTAAAAGGTATGTTTCTTGAGAAGTATTTTCCTAAGGCTGTTCGACTTAGGATGTAAAAACAATTCCTGGAATAGAGGAAAGAGGAAGACTCAGTGGCTGCCTATGAAGAAAGGCTCACTCGATTGGAAAGGTATGCTCCAAATTTTATCTGAGACCTTGATAGTAAAGTCAATCGTTTTTAATCAGGATTAAAGCCAAAATATCGAAGGGATTTAGCTTCTCATGAGTTCAAGAGTTATGAAAATATTTTTCGATGTGCTGAGAAGGTGAAAATGGAGTTTTCCAATGATCAAGTGTTCTATAACAACCAGCAGAAGAAGAGACCGAGGTGGTAGGAGAAAGGAAATAATTCTTCAAAAAGGTCTGACGGTAAGAAAACTAAGTTTCCAGTTTGTGATAAATGTGGTAAAAGGCATGCTGGGGAATGTCTTATGAATTCTAGAAAGTGCTAACGATGTGGTAAGATGGGACATAAGGCTCGTGATTGCACTGAAAAAGATCTAGGTGATGGTAAGTCCAAATTTTATTTACAGTTATTGAAATGTTTTAAGTGCAATGAGATGGGTCACTATGCAAATGAGTGTCTGACAAAGAGCTTGAGTGATGGGAAGTAGTTAGACTATAAGCAAAAAGGTGTGGTGAAATCCTTTGCAACTACTTCAGTAGATGTCGGGCCATCAAATGAAGTTGTATCAGGTACTTTGTTCCTTTTTTCAGATTATGCCAGTGTGTTATTTGATTCGAGGTCTACACATTCTTTCATCTCTGAAAACTTTTCTAGTAAAATGGGAATACCATCTCAAGAAATGACTCCTGAACTTTTGGTAAAAACACATGGTGGAAATGTTGAGGCAAAAAGAATTTATAAGAATCTTCTTATCCTTATCCGTGGAAAGAACCTACCTGCAAACCTTATTGTTTTGCCTCTAGTAGAGTTTGATGTTATTTTGGGCATGGATTGGCTTTCTGATTATCATGCTAAGATTGACTGTAGAGCTAAAATGCTTTCTTTTCAGAAGTATTTTCAGTTTGTGTACAAGAATGAACCCTTGATTTTGAAAACATATCAGGAAGTTGAGAAACTAGTAAAATATGGAAATGAATGTTATCTTGCACATATTGTTGAAAATAAAGGAACTATTTAGATTAATGATGTGCCAATGGTAAATAAGTATCTTGATGTTTTTCCTGATGAGTTTCCTGGTATTATTCATGATCGGGAAGTTGAATTTACTGTTGACTTAGTACCTGATTCTAAGCCAATTTCAAAACCCCCTTACCAAATGGCTCAAGTTGAACTTTTAGAGTTAAAGAAGCAATTGCAGGAGTTATTAGATAAAGGTTTCATTCAACCTAGCACATCACCATGGGGTGATCCTATCTTGTTTATTAAAAATAAAAATGGTTCAATGAGACTTTTCATTGATTATAGAGCCTTGAATAATATCATTGTTAAGAACAAGTATCCTTTTCCTCATATCGATGATTTGTTTGATCAGCTCCAGGGAGATCAGTATTTTTCGAAGATTGACTTGAGGTCGGGGTACCATCAGTTGAAAGTAAAAGAAACAGAAGTTCCGAAGACTGCATTTCATACTAGATATGGCCATTATGAATTTGTAGTTATGCCTTTTGGTTTAACCAATGCACCTGCTATATTCATGGACCTTATGAATCGAATTTTCCATGAGTTCTTGGATAATTTTGTGGTTGTTTTCATTGATGATATTTTGGTGTTTTCTAAAAGTAAAGAGGAGCATGAAAGTAATTTAAGGGTTATCTTGAAAACCTTAAAAGAAAAGAAACTGTATGGAAAATTCAGCAAGTGTGAGTTTAGTTTACAAGAAATATCTTTCCTTGGTCACATTGTTTCAAAAAATGGCATAACTGTTGATCTTGCTAAAACAAAAGTTGTTGAAGAATGACCAAGACCCACCAATGTAACTGAGATCAGTAGTTTTCTTGGTTTGGTAGGTTACTACTGAAGGTTGGTTGAAAAGTTTTCACGGTTATCTAGTCCAATGACTAAGCTAAATCGAAAGGGTGTTAAGTTTATCTAGACAAAAGAATGTGATGATTGTTTTCAGGAGTTGAAAAGGAGATTGGTGAATGCTCCAGTTTTGGCACTTCCTTCCAGGAATGGTGAGTTTGTTATATACAGTGATGCTTCATTGAAGGGACTTGGCTGTGTCCTTATGCAGAATGATCAGGTAATTGCATATGCTTCATGTCAGTTGAAAACTCATAAGGTAAATTACCCTACACATGATTTGGAATTAGCAGCTGTTGTTTTCGCTTTAAAAATTTGGAGGCATCATTTGTATGGAGTAAAGTGTGAAATATATACTGATCATAATATTTTAAAGTATATATTCACTTAGAAAGAATTGAACATGAGACAGAGGAGATGGCTAGAATTAATCAAGGATTATGATTGTACAATTCATTACCATCCTGGAAAAGCAAATAAAGTGGTTGATGCTTTGAGTCGAAAAAGTAATGCTTCATTAACAATGTTGCGTTTGGAACGCGATCCTTTGGTTAAGGATTTGATGAACTTTGGCATAAAATTTGTTGGTGCAGGATGTCCTTCTTTTTTGTTTCATGTATCAGTGAAATCTTCTCTATCAGACAGAATCAAGAAAGCACAGAAGCAAGACAATGAGTTGCAGAAAAATGTAGAGTTGGTTCAGAAGGGTAAGTTTCCTGAATTCAACATTTATAATGATTGTGTTTTGAGATTTGGGAAGAGATTGTGTGTGCCTTGTGATTCACAGTTGAAGAGAGAGTTGTTATGTGAAGCTCATAGTTCTCCGTTTTCAGTTCATCATGGTAGTACTAAGATGTACAGAGATCTACGGGAGTATTAATGGTGGGATGGAATGAAAAGAGATATTGCTGATTTTACTGTGAAGTGTTTGACTTGTCAGTAGGTTAAAGTAGAGTGGCAGATACCGAAAGGGATGTTTCAGCCTTTAATAGTGCCAGAATGGAAATGGGAAAATATATCCATGGACTTTATTGTGGGATTACCGAAGACATCTCGAGGTAATAATGCAATCTGGGTTATTATTGATCGCTTGACTAAATCTGCTCATTTCCTTCCTATTCGAGATACTTTCTCTCTAGATCAACTTTCTCGATTGTATCTTAAAGAGATAGTCAGGTTTCATGGAGTTCCCCTATCCATTGTATCTGATCGTGATCACATGTTTACTTCTAACTTTTGTAAAGGCCTTCAGAAGTCGTTGGGTACTGAATTAAATTTTATTACAACTTTTCATCCTCAATCAGATGGGTAGTCAGAACGAACAATTCAGAGTTTGGAGGATATGCTACGTGCTTATTTGATGGATTATCAGGGAAGTTGGGACCAACATCTTTCTTTGGTTGAATTTTCATATAATAACAGTTTTCATTCCAGTATACAGATGGCACCGTTTGAGGCATTATATGGGAAGCGGTGTCAAAATCCAGCTTTTTTGGCATAAAGTGTGTGAAAGGAAGCTGATGGGACCATAATTGGTAGAAGAGATGGCAAAAAAAGTTCAGTTGATTCAGAAACACATGAGAACAGCTCAGAGCAGAAAGAGAAGTTATGCAGACAATAAGAGGAAGGATATATCTTTCGAGGTAGGTGATCATGTTTTTCTCAAAGTTTCACCGTGGAAAAGTGTGATGTGATTTGGTAAGAAAGGAAAGCTGAGTCCAAGGTTCATTGGACCATATGAAATTCTGGAGAGAGTTGGATCAGTTGCTTACTGAGTGGATTTACCTCCGAGTTTATCTCAGGTACACAATGTTTTTCATGTTTTGATGTTGAGAAAGTATATGCCAGATCCATCTCATGTTTTGAGCCCAGAGGTAGTTCGGTTGGAAAAGAATCTCTCTTATGAATAAAAACCAGTCTAGATTCTTGACCATAGAGAGAAAGTGTTGCGGAATAAGGTAATTCACCAGGTAAAGGTTTTGTGGAAAAACCATATGGTTGAAGAGGCAACGTGGGAATCTGAAAATACTATGAGGGATAAATACCCCCACTTATTTTGATAAGTGAATAAAATTGCGAGGATGAAATTCCCAAAAGGGGGGAAGGATGTAACATCCCAGGTAAATAAGGAATAAAACATTTTCATATTTATTAATATTTACGAATTAAATATTAATTTTACTTTAAAGGGGTTTCTATGTTCGATAGCATACCTGATACGCAACAAAGAGTTTCTTTGAAATCTCACGTTGCACACTAGTAATAAAATAATATTATTTTAAATGGTAGTTAACACGTAGCCGTTGTATTGGAGGGAATGAATAGAAATAACTAAAATATGATTATATATGTTTGTTAAATGTTTTTACATTTATCCAATAAAGGATAAAGGCTTAAAATACAAAAAGAATTCAATTTTAGGCATATATACTCTAATTTTCACTAAAGGTCCACTTATCGCCTTTTAATGGAGAACCGTCATTAAATATAGTTTTGGTCAATCTTATACATTCTATTGGACCAAATAAAATTCTTCTTTAGAATCGGGACATCAAAATTTACTTTGTTTAAATTTTTGGTATTTTTCCGACAAAGTTCATTTTTTAATGAATAGTGAAAAATGTTGTATTTTAATTCAAAACCTCTTTTTAATCTAATTTATTGATATGATTATATTAAATTTTGAATTGTTTTTAAAGTGAAATTAGAATATATTTTTACCATTTAATCCAACAGTGGTCGTTGGAATTAATTTCACCTTGAAATTTGACTTAAACTAGTGTCAATCTTCTGATATATATTGTTTCATAAAAACACGCTATTTGTTCTAACAGCGGGAATTAATTATTAAATTAATTAATGTAACTTATATGCTTTGAATTTTTTAAAATAGAAATCATTTTTGAATTCGGAAAATCAAATATAGCTTAGGGTTAAGTTTTACTATTTTTATGAAAAACTTCAATTTTTGATGAATAGTGAAACCACTAAATAGTACTTAAAAAACTGATTTTTCGTTTAAATGAAATTTTACCACCTCTGTGTTTTGAATTTCAAAAATCTGAAATACATGGTTGTCATTAGGTAGTAAAATTTGGTTCAATGGGATTAAAATAATTTATTGGTGAATAGTAACTTTTAATTTTTTAATTGCGATTAGAGGTAATTAGTGTAGTTTAAGGTAAAAATAATATTTTAATAATATGAAATGACCTTGACACATGTCCTACCCTTATTGAATGTGTCACGGCCGACCAAGAAAATCCATGGGTCAACTTGGGGACCCCATGGAGCCACTTTGGTAGGAAAATGACATTAATAACTTTTTATTTAATGTTAAAATTAAAATGTCACAAACATGTGTTGTTTTACTAAAACACTTTTTAAATGGGGTTATACAAGTCATATTTTTTACTATAAATATTAATTATAAATCTAAATAGATTTCCTACATCATGATATTTTTTTATAATTTTTAGACATTAAATAAATTAAATTATTTATGACACCATGATGATGCAGCGATTACCTCATTATTTAAAGATTTAAATAAAATGAAAAGATAATGTAAAATCTAAGACCTACACTTGTAAAAAAACCTATTTTATGTGTGTATTTCGAACTCTTATCACCTTATCCTAGAAATATATAATTTTGGGACCTTTAAAATCCTAAAAGCATTATATAATAAATTAACCTTGTATAACTTTCTAAGAGTGCCCCGCCTTTCCTCTTATAAAAGGCCCCCACCTCTACCATCTTACCCACACCTCTCAAGCCTTTGTCTCGGCCAACCCCTGCCCATTTTGTCTCTTCACATCCCTCTCTTACTCCTAGAATCCCCACTTTGGGTAGAAGTCTTTCCACGGAATCCTTTGAGCTCAAATCAAAAAGAGTTACCCGTTTTAAAGGTAGTGCCTTCTCTTGTGTTCTTATGTTTTATTTTGCTTCTCCAACCCCCTAAACTCTTTTTATTCCTTTCTTTTGTAACAACACCAGTATATTAAATATAATAGGATGTTGTTATGATAAGTATTAGAGCTACACTTACACACACCTTTATCTAATGGTTAAAGAGCATACTGTTTCTGTGGATGGCAAATTTCTGCCTCACGAAACGATGATTGTTCAATATTCTTCTAACACCTTCAAAGGTGGCCATTAAGATGACAATATATTTATATATGATATATAATATGTTTATGTTTTCCTTAATCTTCTGTATTTTCCATTTATGGCATAACTTTATGGCTTCCATTATGGGTATACACGATATCTTTATTTTAGGAAGTGCGGACTACCGCCCCCTCAAAGTGATTTGATTCGTTAATGCCATATGTGTGAAGTATAAAGGATGGAGTTAATGATATTATATATGAAATTATACTGGAATTATAATATACCTTTATTTCATTATGATTACATTCCATAAAATACGAAATATAAATGAAAGTAGCGTTCATGCGTACGTACGGCTTACCGTCTCCATGAACGGTGCATTTCATTTCTTACCTATAAATGTTATGTAATATTATAAATGCATGTATATACTGGATATATATGATATATATGATATCTACATAATTAATATAACTCTGGATATAATGGATACATGAAAAACTTGTAATTATAAAGAGTTTATTTTTGACTCATGTACCAATGATCATTAAAATGACCGTTATTAACTTAAATAATTACATAGTGTTCATGACATGGTAATAAGTGATATAAAAAACGAATAATGAACATGAAAAATTTTCTTAAGCAAGTACAAATTAACTCAAGTTTATTATTCAGAATATTAAAGAGCAATCGAGTCACGTCGGATATGAGGTAAGGGACTTCATCTCAATCTCCATTCATTGAGCATGTTTTGTTTTATACACAACTTTCTTTTATACGGTGTATAAACCCCTTTGACTTTTATGCTTATTCAAAAGGAATATTTTTTTTATATGAAGAGTTTTACTAAACGACAAAAGGAATGTTTTTTTGTAGAACGTATGCGGCGACAACGACTTCTCTGCCGTCGTGACCATTATTTGAGTTTCGGCTTCCTCTACAAGCCATAACCTAACTTTTTTTAAATGAAAAATAAATACCATGTATTAATTTTCTTTTATTTTGGTATTGAAAATGGCTTTCATAATTTTTCTATTATATCAATGTGTTTTATTGATATCTTGTGATTGAAATGTGGAAATTTTATGTTTCCTTTATGCATGTTTTACGTGATACGATTATGTTATGGTTCTTGGGCATTGTTATGAAGACGGGTGGTTCCTTGATAAACTAAGGGCGGGTGAGCCCGATATATCTCTCCAATTCATTGGGTAACGTGAAGGAGTTAAACTTTAAGGTTTCTCCGAAGAGATTTAGGGAATATACTGTGATGGGTATTCCAAACGTAACCATGAGGGTTATTCCCTACGTAAGAATGTTATGAATGCCTCAAGTTACCTTTATGTCTTATTATTTCTATGATTTATTCATGATTTGATGAGGTATGTTAAAATTCTTATGTTTTATGAGTAAAGTATGATTTCATACATGGACTAATGTTTTCATTTCGTGCTTTTATATCCCTTACTGAGCTTTTTATGCTCATACCAAGTTTTTGAAATGTTTTTCACAGGACTTAATGTGGAATAGGGTCAAGGATGGGATCAAGGAAAAGTCATCCTATCTAAAACATGGAACTAGAAATGTTTCTTTTTAAGAGTTTTTATTTTATGGAAACTTAGTAGAAGTGTCTACTTTGTAATCTTTTGAGATGTAATAGTTATGTCCTAATTCTCTAAAACTCTAAACCTGAAAATATCCTCAATGTGAATTATTCATTTAATTCAATATTAAGTATGGTTTAAGGCTGGGGCCTTATAATTTAACTTTGGTAGAATTAACCAACAATAATTTCTCCCATTTGAGTATTAAAATGGAGTCGTATAGAGAAATATATAAAAAGAGATTCCATACTTCAACTCGTTGAGATGAATATGGTGGAATGAATCTTGTGGGCTCGGAAATTTTTGATGAAATGATAGATATTTTTGATGCTTTCGCCGGGGCGCGTAGATCCATCTTTGGAGGATGCGCAGCTGTTGCCCCGCATTCCCACTTTCCAAAGGCGGGCGGTATCTGTCGCTTATTCAGGGACGTTTGCTCCTTGATCGAAATGTGATGATGGGATGTCGGTTCTTCCTTCTGTGGATTCCTCCTCAGAACTCGTCACCTAGTCCAAGTCTCCCTTATAGATTAAGTTGTGGTTCATGAATCTTGTTCCCAGTTCCATATCTTTGTGGACATCGGTTAATTACATTACTTTTGTCAGGGAATTACATGGGGTCTTGACATGGTAGCAACCTTCGGTCGGAGTATATGACAACATCAAGCATGTTGGGGAATATCCGGATGCATGGACATTGGAGAAACAGTATTCTTCCTCATAAGAGGGAATCTCAAGGGCACAGAACCCAAGTCATCCCACATCTAGCATGGGGTATCTTATTCCATAGTCATGTCTCTGAGGTTTTCCTTAACTTCCCATGTTTAACATGGGGTATGCTGCAAGTTTAACATCCAGAGGAGATGGTTATGTCAAAGGCGTGTCTTCTGAGGTTTTCTTCAGAAATCTCATGTTTAACATGAGGTAGGCTATGAGTTTAAAATATTGCATAGACGAATTGAGGGTGATCAAAATGTTCCATAGAGACAGATCAGATTGGTACATCCATAGGAGGGAGCGCCAGGAGTGTTTACCAGGTGGATGGATCAGAACACTCAATAAGTGCAAACCCAGGATGATGTGTCCCATAAAGTGAAGATGTCACACCATGAAGGATGATCTGGACACCACTGAGGGTGGATCAGAAAGAGTACACCCCAGAATTAGGGACACCATGGTTTAACATTGGCTGGGATTGAACCTCTTTGAGGTTTCCAACAAACCCTGTGTCGATGATAGGGATTAAAACCCACGTAGTTCGAAAGGGTGATGAATCTGGGTGTACACAAAGGAAAACTAACCATAGAAATGTTGGGGATTACGCATGGAAATTGGCCCGAGTGCCGCTATGGAGCAACAATGGTGAAAGGGGATTACAAAAGGAAGCAACCCGGGTGCCGCTATGGAGTAGCAATGGTGAGCTGGGCTTATGCATGGAAGCTACCTGGGTGTTGTTATAGAGAAGAAATGGTGGATGGGGATTATGCATGGAAGATGCCTGAGTACCTTCCTCATTTCTGGCCATGAGGGGATCCCAACTCACTGGTGGATTGAGGCATATAATTGGGGCCAACACCTATGCACAAGTGCACAAGCAGGATAACACCAAGGGTGTTGTAATTAGTCCGAACAAATGGAGATGAAAAGTGTGAATCACGTGCCCGACATTCGGAATGCGATGAGGGAAGTGTGACGATGGAGGATAACTGTTCACCATGTTCGAAACAAAGCATCCATATCACGTTAGCCTAAAATGGGGACAAACAAATGAGGGTCAACTACTGACCATGTTCAAAACACAGGACCTGACTCGAAGTGTCATAAAAAGTCTTATAGGGTGTTGGCCCAGGATGGTAGGTGAGATGAGGCGGCATGGGACTAGGCCTTTAGGGCATCCCTTTAGACATGAAAGAGGATTAATATCCAAATGAAGGACACACGAAGCATGAGGTGGAGTGGTGGAATTCTTGAATGGTTTCCAACGCTCTTGAAATTATGCCACTGTAATCATGGCATGAAGTATCTTATACTTGCAACATAATACATCTCTTATTTGGAATAAGAGACATCCAATTATTGAATGATAGGGCATGCTACAGTTTAAATTCATGTACAGAGGACTATTACGTGTCTTATGCTTAGAGTGTAAGGCATCTCTTGTTTTGAGAAAAAGGAATCCTATGTTTGAAAATTTTGAAGTACTATAGTTTATAGTCATGTAGAGAGGACTATTAGCATCTTATTTTTTGAGCATAAGGAATCTCTTATTTGGAGAAAGTGGTATCCTATATTTGGCACATAGGGTATACTATAGTTTATAGTTATATAGAGAGGATTGTTGGCATCTTATTCTGGGAGCACAAGTCACTCTTATATAGAACAAGAGGCATCCTATACTTGATATATAGGGTGTATTACAGTTTATAGTCATATAGATAGGACCATTGACATCTTATGCATGGATCATAAGGAATCTCTTATTTAGAACAAGAGGAATCCTATATTTATCACATAGGGAGTATTATAGTTTATAGTCATGTAGAGAGGACAGTTAGGCATAAGGTTCCTAGAAATGGATGGTGTTGGGACTTACGCAATAGCAGGACTTTCTGGTTCAACTTGGAATTTGAGCCAAGTGGTAAGGTTTTGAGGAGTTTCTTGAGGAATGCTTCAACTCAAGGTGCTCGGGGAATTGATGATGAGACTCTCAACTCGCGACATGGGAAATGAACCAAGAGGAATATGTCGACTCAAGGTGTTTTATGGTGTGCAGAGGAGTATCTCAAATCATGGTATTCCATAGGTGGAAGTTTGGTGAACATAAGGGCACAATGGAAAATGCCGACATCCTGACTTGAAAAGTTCGTGGTGCGACTCTCTATTTTTCATGGGGGTTAGTGACTATAGCGAAGGGACCGGCTCGGAGGGCCAGGACCGTAGCTCGACATTGATCCCGAGAGGGGTGCAGGGGGATAGCCCCCGCGGTATGGATTGGTGGGCGTGAAGTTAGGATCTTCACAAAGGATAGGACTTCGTGAAGTAACTTCACAGAGTAAAGGTCCTCACGGAGCATGGGGTCTCGCAAAGCAGCTTCGCGAAGGAAATCTGCTCACAGAGTATGGGCTCACAGAGTAGCTTCATGAAGGAAAGTTGCTTGTGAAGCATGGACGCATGGAGAATCTTCTCTATGGAAATATATTTGTGAAGCATGGAGTATCACAGAGAAAAGCATATCGCGGAGCAAAGCATCTCGCAGAGCAAAGCCTCTCACGTAGAAAAGCATCTCGCGGATCAAAGCCTCTCACGGAGCCCTTTGTGAAGGGCATCACTTCGTGGTGCCCTGGAACTCTGTGAAATGGGAGATCGTCCACCCAAGGGGCGGCATGACTGTCCATATGAAGAGGGGTGAGTCGGGTATTTATAGGCGAGGGAGGTCGGTGGAGCGTGCCGCGAAGCAAATTGCACTCCACAACTGGAGGGAGTTCCCTCAAATTTCTCGTAATCACGAAGCCAATCGTCATCGAGTTTCACGGTGCCCACGAAGGCTCCATTCAAGTTCCCTCATGATCTTCATGACTACAGAGTCGACCATAGTTGAGCTTCACGACGCTCATAGAGGCTCCGGTCAAGTTCCTCTGCTCCGCGGTCGCAAAGCGAGCTTCGCGAATGGGCACCGCAACCAGTTTTCCTGCCCAACTTCAAATGTCCATAACTTCTAATTCGTAACTCCATTCAGGATCTAAGACCTTACAAATAGAAGATTGAAAAACTTTCTATGATCTTGGATCATGTATTTAAGCATTTGAAATATATTTTTTTGGATGTGTTTTCTGGTGCCAACAATAGAAAAGGTAAATAATATTCAAACCCATATTAGATAATCTCAAATCAAAAAAATTAATTATGCAGAAAACTAAAGGGAATATTTATAGTTTCAAGTGGGAGATAACATTTTCTT
Organism: Viscum album; assembly: GCA_963277665.1. Taxonomy (NCBI): domain Eukaryota; kingdom Viridiplantae; phylum Streptophyta; class Magnoliopsida; order Santalales; family Viscaceae; genus Viscum; species Viscum album. The sequence continues at coordinate 1,044,941,855 of OY728141.1, read as the reverse complement.
GAAGTTATGTCCATGAAAGGGAGTTATATGATTTAGTAAGAAAGGAAAACTAAGAACTATGTACATCAATCTTTTTGAATTTCTAAATACAATTGGAGTGTGAAATACCATTTAGAAATACCACCTATCCTCTCTAAAGTACATGATTAGTTCCATATATCATTATCAATTAAGTATAGGCCAAACTCAATTCATGTGATCACCTTTGAAGAAATATAATTGGAACTTGATCTATCTTACTCTGAAGAGCCTATCCAGAATCTGGACACTAGAGAATAATTATTGAGGAATCAGATGATTCAAATGGTAAATTTACTTTCGATAAATCATAATATAGGAAAGGTGGTGTGGGAACCTAAATAAATTATGATAAAGAACTACCCAAATCTATTCATGAGGTTTCATTTGTAAATTTTGAGGACGGAATTTTTTAAAGGATAGAGGAATGTAACACACCAAGATTTTACAGTATGTTTCTTTCGAAATAAATTTAATTTCTTCAATACCGTTTATCTCACACAACTTCAATATTTTAAACTAATTCTATGTTTCATATCATATACAACATACAATACCGAGCTTAAATGAACCACAATACACTATTAAAATATTATTATTATCATATGACTATTATAACCTAAACGTTAAATTAGTGGGTGTGAATAGGATTAAACAAATTATGATATATATATATATATAGTTCTTAATCAATACAAATTTATTGATTTATTCTTATCAAATAAAAACTTAAATTATAGTAAATTTATTTTATATGTTTTCTTCAAAAAATGATTTTTGTGAGTTAAGAAAATAATTAGTTTTTCCACATTTAGAAAATTTATTTAAAAAATTAACTTCATTTTTGAAATAATCATATCAAAATTTTATTAGTGTGAATTTTTAGGATTTTCTTAGAAAATATTGATTTTCTGGTGAATGGTGAAAAATAATGCTTTTTATTGAAAACTGTATTTATATTCCTAGAATTTTAAAAGTGAAAATTTTAAAAGTAAATTAGTTATATTGTATTGTTAATAATATAATTAAGTTAATTAGAACCACTTTTATTGTTTAATTTGGTATAGAAACATTTTTATACTTAAAAATGTATTTTAATAAAAAAAAAGCATTTTTCGTTGTGTTTTTAATTATAATCTTAAATTACTTTCTACTACTTATAGAAATTTAATATCAAATAATGGATCCCATATTTGGAATCATGTGTTTAAAATTTATTATATTGATCCCTTTTATTTTTGGTCAAAATTAATAGTAACTTTAGTAATTTTTGTTACCACAGTAAAGGGTAAATCAGGTAATTAGTGGTTAAAAATAATATGATAAGGACTATAAAATGACCCTAAAACTTACCTTAATTTTTTTAATGATCCCATTTCATCTATAGAAATTAAAAATTCAGCTATGTGTATTTTTTCATTTGGATGACATTATGACTGTTATAATATTTTATGTAAAGAAAAGTAAAAAATGTTACACTCTATTTTTTAATAACTGTAAAATTATTAATATATATATATATATAATTAGGGGATATTTTTTTATAAATACTCATTTTTAAATATAAATTATTTTTATTGATCTTGTAAATTTATTTTTAATTTTTTGGTGAATAAATAATTACCTTATATGATTACACAATGTTGACGTGGTAATTATTTAATTAATGAAAATAATAAAATAAACGATATGAAAATCATTAAAAGTTGTATGATTTTAAGAAATTAATGTTAAAAATAAGTTTTATAGATACACATTAAATATTATTTAGGTTTTTATGCACTGTATTTGAATTCCATTTTTTGTATTGATTTTAATAAAGTCAAATTATATGAATAGTTTCAAAATTGACATTATTAATATTTTATGAAAATAATATTTTATTGAATGATTTAAAATTCATAAATAAAAATTAAATTTGTAAAAATTAATGGATATATTTAACCATGGTCCATTTATGGATCATTTTTCATTTTATCGTAAAATTATTGACCCTTATAGGATAGAAAATTTTAGTAGTAAGATAATTGTCAAAAGGTTTATGAGGGATTAAAACTAAAAGATTAGGGTGAAAACATATTCAAAACCTATAAAAACATTTGAAATTATTTAGACTAATATTCTACTTATATTCTAATTATATCAATTTTTATCCCTTTGGAAATAATAAATAATTTATATTAATTTAAATTTTATGAAATTCCAAAAGTACCCTCACATAAATTATAAAGAGCACCACCTATCATACATATTTATGCCACTTTAATCCATGTATATTGGTGAAAAATACCTATTATTGTTATCAATAACCTTTTAAAAGTTATTGATATTTTTTCCCTTCCAAAAATAGAAACCATATGTCCCTTAATAAGAAATGTAAACGGAGTCCACCTAAGTAGTGGTAATCATCTTTACCGACACTTTCAAGTTTATTTCCTCTTATACTTATTTTTTATGTGTTTTAATCATCTTTAAATAATAATTTAATTACCATAAATATTCTTATATTTTAACATGATTATGTTACAACCATATTTCATCTTTTTTCATCCAACTAAAAGTGAAAATATTTCTCGTGCGTACGTACAGCTTACCATCTTCACATAGTGGTGTAATTTTTTTCCCATTACCAATTTACTTGGATGGTTATAAATATATAAATAATTATTAAATATGATAATTATTACATAATTATAACTCTATAATTATAATATCACATCTATATTCTTACCTTCTAATCCTTTGGGAAATGATGACGTCCCTTGTGTGTACATGTTGACGACCACCTCCACGAAGCAATGTGACTCGTATTTCATTTATATTTTATTTGTATGATAATAGGGATAGGTTTAATGAATATATATGGTATATATTATATAATAATTATTCTTTAAATCCAAAATATTATTTTACTTTCTTTCGTTCCATCCATTGAAAAGAAAAAGCATTGTTCATGGGTACATACAACCTACTTTCTTTATGAATAGTGTAATTCATTTTTTATCTTTGACTTGTATAGATTACTCAAAATATTTATATAATTAAAATATATGACATTTATATCATTATTAAATTTATTTATATTATGTAACCTTGAGAAAATTACAATCACCGAAACTATCAAACCAAATCATACATAAAAAATGTATTTATCACCCAAAATAACAATTTTAACAATGAATTAATAATAAAAAGGTGATAAAATATTATAAGTTAATAATATATGGTATGATGTATATATATATATTATCATAGTTAAATAATATATGTATAATAAATATATAATTATTATATATGATTTTATCACATGTACAAAGGAAATTGAAACTGATCTAAGGGTTTATTTCACAATCTCATCATTATTCAGGAATGATAATTTTTAAGTCTCAGTTGAGAAATAAGAGGCACATAATGAATCCTTAGTCAAATAACATTGCTAGAGAAACATATTATTCTATGGAGGCCTATTCTCCATTTAAAATTATTCAAAAATTCTAAATCCTAAAATAAAATAATTATTATAGATAACTCAACACATGGGGAGATAAATCATTAGTTTCCACTCCTCACCAATATCATCATCACTTGAGTAGAAATTTTCTTGAGAAATAATTTGATGAAATTTTTTATCTAGGGATATCTCACAAATTCTTTAATCAATGATCTAATAGTGTACCAAAAACAAGGTGAAAAGTGACAAGACCTTCCATGACTCAAGAGGAAAACACTAGAGAAAAGTTCCATTTCTTCCAAATTTTGTAAACAACTCAAATAATCAAACCTCTTTTCAACTTAAATAATTACCAAACATATTCATAACACTATGATGAAATTTTTTGAATATAAGGGAAACCACTCTTCCAAATTTTAATATAAGGAACAATGTTTTCATATATGTTTTGGTCAATGAAAGGAATCAGTTGTAGATTATCATCCACAATTCTATTCTAAGATTCCATGAGGACTTTTCAAGGAAGAATAATTATAAAATAAAATTAAATACAATTAATATATTCCACAAGATCAAAAATATATGAAATCACAAATTACCCAATGAAATATCATAAAAAAGTCTTAATTTTTTTAGTTATTCTATTATAATATTCCAAAACACTCATCAAAAACATTGAACATAATAAATCCTTTAAAATAGTATTTATACTAAGTATAAGAAATCTTAATTTTTTACAAAAAAAAACATAAATTTAAAAACCATAAATTTTATTTATAATATCATCTTAAATACTTTTGAACATACTCTATAAAAAATAGGAAACTCATTTTAACATAAAAATACTTAATTAAAAGGTTTATAATAACTTGTATGTAAAAATATAATTGATGTCTCAAAATTAATTTATAAATATTAAAAAACTATCATAATGAATTTTAAAACTCAATCATAAAACAAAACATTTATTTTTTTCAATTATTTTACATTGAAAGTTCAAAAATATTCTAAACAAATACATTATAGTCACAAAAAACATTTTAAAAGTAAATTTCAAGGATTATAATATAGAACACCAATGAAAACTAAACAATTTATATAATTACCTCAAAAAATCCCTTTAAGTTCACCAAAAATATGTAATAAAAATAATGTAGTCAAATAAAAATTATAAGGAATAAAAATATCACAAAACAGTTGGTCATCTATAGATTCATGGTCTAGTTTCATGGTAAACCAAAATGTGCACCAAACTTTGAAAATATATTAGGTAACTTAAAATTGAGTCACACGATCACCTTTCATAGTCAATAGCTCATGTGTTTCAACTATGAACCCCTTTAAATTTCGTATTTTTCAATTTGAAACTTTTTGAATTTTAAAAATAACTTATAGAACTTGCATATAAATATATTAACACTAATTGATATCACAATATCTCAAAAATAATGAAAAAAATGATGACAAAAATAATCAAAAAATAATATATAAACTTGATTCCCTATGGAAATTTAGTGTTCAATTTGAAAATTGTTTATTAAACACTTACTAATGCCAAAATCCTGAGCTCCAATAGTCCTATCTCATATCTATTGTACTCTCCCAAAAATTATAAAAAAAAATCATGCTATAATTTTATTCTGTAATGAACCAACCTGGGCTAGCCCATCACAGTACCTGAGTCATCCATTTATGAGGCTTTATACATGTTTCTTATCACCACAAGCTGGAAACTAGTGTTGGGGAATCAAACTATACTCAATTAGGAATGATTCCACAAGTGAATTTATAAAACTAAAGGTAAAATTTCACTTGATGGTTTAGAATGACCATTCTAGATGTTCGAATATCATGCACATGAATTAAAAACTTTTGAAATAAATAAAAATGAAACATGGTATAATGATATAATGTAAAGATAAACAACTATAAAACTGATAAAACTAACATACCCAAACCAACTATCAATTCATATAATAAATAATTTACATAATAACCAAAATATTTTAAACATAATAAAAAATATGGAGTAATATGATGTGATGTAAAATGATAAGTAACTAAGAATACGTCACTCAATATAATAAAAACAAAGTCCCAAAACACTTAACTCCACATGATAAGTGAACAAGCTTCATTTTTTCACCTCTATTACAACCATACCATAAAGTAAGGATCATTTACTATATCTAAACTATGTTTTTATTGAACCTAGATCATAAAACATCATTACTTATACATATTAATGTTGTATTTAAGGTTTGATTGATAATTTCTAGTATGATTCCACAAAAATTATTCAATTAAAACATTTAAAAATTAATCTATTCTACGATAGTTTGAAATAAAAACTAAGAATGTGTCATTTTTATCTTATATGAGGAAAATAAACAACATTGGATTTTCACACATAAGATTTTTCTTTAATGGTAAACAAGTAGCAAGCATGTATCACAAGTGACACATTTCTTTTAAAGGGGATAAAATAATTTCTATTAAAAATGGAAGATGTAAAATTCATGGTAACACTACTTTAGATCATATATTACAAAATTTAAAGTGGAATAAGTTTTAATAATCATATAAAATACTTAAATTAAAGACTGAGTAAAAGAAGAAAAATATTTTATGGAAAGAACTATCAGTTTATATAGAATAAAAAATTTAAAAAAACAAGTTCACTTTAAAAGTAATTATCAAAAATTTAAAGATAGGTATTCACTTCCAATGAAATGAAACTACATTATTCATGATTTTACAAAAACCATAGTTTGAAAAAACATAAATGAAATTAATAATTATTATTATTATAAATAAAATAACCATAATTAATAATTATAACTAAACCATCAAGGGAATACCTATGATCTATGAATAAAATCATGGACATAACTAAAGTGGAATCCATATAATTTTCATAACTTGTGTAATCCAAAATTCTATCACACTCAGTTTTTCTCTACTTATCCTGATCAGGAGGAAAACTCCTAAGATTGAACATAGCCCTATATAGGGGCCACTATCTAGAGTATTATCATACACTAATAGAGTACTTGGTACTATATTTCCCCTATAGAACCCGAAGGATTCCCATGACATATAAATGGAGGTGAGTCATACAATTAAATATATAATCAAATAACAATATCATGTAGCAAAAATAATTCACCCTCGCTTTTAAACAACCTTAAAAGAAGAATACCCTTACATAATAACATTATTGACATAACAATATATATTATTCAAGATCATTGAATGTGATAATAAAATTAAACTTTCTATATAAACGGAAACAGGGGGTTAATCATAAAGGTTAATTAAAAAATAAAAATAATTTCAATTTAAAATACCTTATATAACTCATGAAGACACACTAAGATGGGGGGTTAATCAGTGTAAACCAATTTTACTAAAAAAATTATCTTAGGATTTTATCATTTTTAATATTCGAACCTATACGCCTATTATGATGAATGGATATGTTTAGTAAATCCCAACACAACACACCATATGAAAAGTAGTAAATGAGAGAGAATAATAGAACATGTTATTTACAAGTTTCACCACCAATGTTTTTTACTAAATCCATGTTGTATTTAGACCAGTTACAAGACATAGATGTCCAAGATAATAAAAATTGAATATAATGAAGAAGGTTTCATACTTAAACTCTAAGATACCCCCTAAAAGATCTATTATCTCCCAATAAGTTCTTTATACTAGTTTCCTCAAATTTATGAAGGTTCTTATAACCTCACTCTTTGAATAATATATTATCTCCACTCTAGGAATTAATAATAGGAAATAATATATCATTTTTAATAAGAACTTTTAATTCCTGGGGAAAATCATAAATAATAGCATGAATATTAGACTCATATCAACTTATAAATAATCAATTCAAGTATAGAAACATTAAATCACATGTTGAATTTTTCCTCACAGTAACAATTATTCTTATGATGATCTGAAATGAAAACATATCACCTTGATGAATATTATTATCAATAGTGTTTACACATATATATTTTTCCTCTCTTATTCTTCCTTTTTGACACTTAATATATTCATAAGTGGTATTATGGAGTCTCTTCATTCTATCTCTCAATACCTTGACACTTGGGATATTCAAAGGCATTACTTCTCCAATCCCTCTCTATTCCCACTTTTTTTAATCATATTATTTCGTTTTAAACTAAAAATATATCACAAATATATTTTCCATATTTTGAATGTGTAAAATCCTTTTAAAAACAATTTCATAATCTTTATATTCAAAATAAATCTTTTTTATTGGTCAAAAAAACCTTTGAGAATAATGAAATAGTGATCCTCTAATTTATAGATTCATATATTCATATTCAAACCTCTTCTAATATCATTCAATGATATTCTCATTTTGTTCTCAATAAATCTTGACATATATATTTATTTTAACATCCATAAATACCTACATCTTTTTTTCTAAATATGTATGATTATAAGAAAAATATTACCATAGTATAGAGTTTCTTCTCATGAAACAATATTATTCAAATATTTTCTCCATAATTTTCAACTTTAATCATTGATTAACAATTAACATCATGATATTTATTTACTAAATAATGGAATAGTATCATCACAATTAACCTTATATTTCCCCAGATAAAACATGTTTAATATTATATATGAACAGTATCATTGGAGTTAGTATTATTTATCATTGGTTTATTATTATGTTTTCTCTGAGTCAATATTATGTATCCTTTGAACTCTCTAAGTTATAATTTCACATCATCAAATATACTCTTATGTATCATAATATTAACTTAGAGTTACTCTTATGTATTCTATAGAAGATATTTTATATACTCTGATATATATTAGATTAATATTATATATAACCTATAAGATGATACATATCATAGTGTAAGTTTTTTAGTAGTTTTTAAATTTTAAAATTTTAAGATATTATGTACTCCTATACCATTTTTCAATGAAAATAGATATATTATTAATTCCTTTTTCTGATTTTAAAATTCAAATAAAAATTATAAAACATTTCTTCAACATTCAAAAAAAATTGAAACATATTCATACACTTTAAATCATCTCAAAACACTTCGAATGAATTTTGGAATTGATTATACTTATATAAATATATTCAGCATAATTACTAGAGTAAATGAATCATATAAAGACTCATTGTGGGTAATTCAATGAATATTAACTACCCTAAAAAATTAATCAACTTTAAAACTCATAAAATATTTTTATTAATTAATAATACATTAATTAAACATTTATATTAACTCATATATTCAATCTCCATCTTTATGTAGATGTGTTATCTATTCTTGATGATTAGAAACACATAAATGAATTATCATAACCAGGTTAACTTTATTCATAATGATATAATATCCATTAATCTTAGATGAAAATAATTTGATTAACCATCAATAAATGCATCACCAATAATTAAATTAATATAGCCTCAACTCTATATTCATTATATTTAAGTTGCTTCCTTGAAGTAGTAGAAACATCTATATATTATTTCTCTTATGCGGTAATAGATCATTCTATATATATTAGTTATCTTCCATATAAACAACTGAAATTATTTTTCTCAAACTCCTTTACCATAATATGAATGGATATCCATTATGTAGTATAGTGGTAGAAAAAAACACATGTTATTTATAGGAACATTATGAAATATCTCAAACAATGGTCTCTTGAAAATACCTATACTCTATTTATTTAATCTCCTATTGGTACTCTAATATTCTCACTCATTTAGTGGTTTCTTAATCATTACTCTATAGGTATTCACATATTCAACTATTAACAATACATAAGACACTCTTTAATCCATTAGAAACTTTAACCTCTACCTTTGGATTTATTTCCAATTCCCACAATGAAATTCATGTCAATATATTTTTAAAAAAGTTATATTTCTCCTTTGTATTTTTAATAAATACAATGGTTGAAGCCACTTTAGGGTTATCCATTAATCAACTAAAATTCTAATTGAGCAATGATTAATGTAGAAAATCTGATTAATAAATTAATTTATCAATACTCTCCTAAATAGCCATGTATTTCTCAATATCTTCTTATTTATTTAATACAATTTATCCACCATAAATAAAAAAATGTATTTCTTAAAATGATAGTATAATATAACCAATATGCCTTTATAATGATTGAATTTAGAAATTTAAAAAAATTAAAAATTAAAAATTATTACATATATAATATTATTTAAAAAAATACCTTAAAGGGTTACACTCTATATTCTCGTCATCATAGTTGGTCTCTTTTCTAGGTGAATAATAAGCATATTTTCATAAATAGTCTTCAATAAATTTTGCAATGTGAGATAGATCACTCAATGATGGAAATATTATCTTGATAAAATAATTATCATAACTTTCTTATCCAACTCTCCCCTAAATTCATTCCTTTTAATTTCCTATATAGAAAAACAAATAAATATATCTGAAAATAATATGGTTTATCCCTATATTCTTAATGAGAGAAATAGGGTTAATTTTTATTATAAACTAAGAAACACCATTATTTTATGCTATGGTTTTTTAATAAATCTCTAATATTTCCCTATAAATATCCTTCCTAAGCATGGTATACTTTCTTATTTTAGTATTTTCATTATGTGTAATATTCTTTTTAGTAGTATCCACCATAAAACATGAATTCCCTAGTGCTTTTTTCTTTTTCATCAATATTCCCTCTTATTCTAAAAGTATTTTCATACGAACTTTTAGAGCATGTCTAGATTGATTAAACCTAAAACACTACTTCTCAAGAATATTTGGGTCACCTATTTTTGGAAACTTCTCAAGAAATTTTAATTATTATTTATAGATTCCTTCCACCAAACCAATCCATTTGTTTCATTCTTAAATTGATTATCTTCTTTGTTTTTTTAACTTACTCCCTTCATAATTGATATCCATGGCTGGTTTGAAATGATCCATGATATATCTATATCTTATATATTATAATAACCTTACCTTTTATAAAACCCCAAACATTTTACACATAATATTACATGATTTTAAGCATAAATATCCAGGAAATACAAACCAAGGATCATAAAATTTATTATCTTTGGAATATTATGTACATAATTAAATAGAATGAAATTAAGAAAACATATTTTATTTAATATCCATAAAGTGATACTAACTTACATTGATCTCTAGAATCTACATAGGATACACTAGGGAATACATGAACAAAGGGATGATCTAAAAATCCCAATAAGGGAATAATCATATGAATAAATCATAACCCATGGGTTAGAAGGCATAACATCATGACATAAAAATGCAATGAATGTGAATAAGAATACAGAAGAATAACATACATAACATGGGATCATGTTATCCAAGAATCATATACATTTAAAAAATACATACAACATGATATAAGAATGAGTCAATTCTAACCACTAATACAATTTCACATGGAGGATCATGAGTCAAGGCTAACCACCAAAACCATTTCACATGGAGGATAACGATTCGAGGTTAACCACCAAGACCATTTCAGATGATGTCTCACAAGACTAAACATTACCCAATGAATTAGAGAACTATCTAGACACACCCATCATAACATGTTCATGCATATGTGTGCCACATTAATATTTAAACAAAAACATAAGGGTTACCCATGAAAATAAATGGGTATCATAATCATGTCATGGAGCATAAAAAACAAGAGTATCATAAATGTGGCCATGAAATAATAGATTTAAATCATAAATGGACATTAATAAGGTAAAATAGTCATATATCATGATAAATTATTTCCAATTGAAGTGTAAACATGTAAAAAGAGTGTTTAATAAACTTTTGAAATGAAACATTTCAGTACAGTTTAGGGAAAATATTAAGAGTGTTTAAAGAGGAAAAGGCATATTTGTTTTCATAAAACCAGAAATGAAAAAAATAGTTCTTCATGATAAAATGGGTGATTTTAGAAAAATAATGGTGGATTAAAATATATTATGTAGTTCACTTGTAATTGGGAAATAAATTGGGAAGTTTCCTTTAATTGGGCTTGCTTATTGGGAAGATTTGAGAAGGTAACCTTTTTTAAACATGTATTTCCCCATAAAATAAGGTTTAAATGATATGGATACATGATTTTAGAATATTTAAATATAATTTATAAGAATTATAAAAATAAATAATAATTACAATGGATTAAATAGAGATAAATCGTAACCTGAAGGAATAATGGAGGTTTGGAAAGAATCTCTTACCTTATGTCTGAAAGTTTTATGCACTTGAACTTAATGACCTGAATAATAAAAATATATTCATTGATAATTTAATTAAAAATATATTTAACATTTATTTTATTTATTATAATTTCATTAAGTTCATTTATGGCCTTTTTTATAAGTTATAAGATAAAATTTCATTGTTTTAGGAGAATTTGTTTCCTTGGTTTTCATGATCGGTTTACTTGTATACATGTATGGAATATCATTTGAAATTATAATGGTTGTATAGAATTGAAATTATAAGTTATTAATGAACTAATAGAATATTAAAGGGTCTTATATATAATTTTTCAGATGTGATGATGATTCATTAAATAAAATGTTAATGATAATCGTTTAGATTATTTTTGGCATTTTTTCGATCATCACGAACTAGTTTTGTTTTATTAATTAAGATTACTTATATATACTTGATATAGAACATTAAATAATATTTAATACATATATTATAATATTTTTTAACCATAAAAAAGGTTTTATGAGCATTCTTTAAGGTGGTAATGTAAATTTAAAACTCATTGTCCTTGAATGTGATAAATTAACACATTATAGATGATATTTTAATTTTTAAAACAAAAGGGGAGGGGAAAAGAAATGATGATGGGTTGTTCCATTAACACAATAACATTAAAATATATAAAATATTATGGATTTATCATGTCACTCGGATAATGGTATGTGAGTAGAGGAAAATAAATGAAAATAAATTGAAAGTAAATTAAAAGAAAAAAGAAAATGGTTTTTACCTCTTGAATTCTTCTCCTTGAGAACCTCCTTAGGGGAATTGGGTTTTGTATTTTGTTGACACCAAAGAATTCTGAACGTGGGGGATATACTTCTAATTATTATTGGGTAAAATTTTTATAATCTTCAAGGCTTCTGAGGTGTGAAAATAAGAGGTGGTGAGGGGTGGTATTTATAGTGGAGGAGAGGGGTGTTTTTTTGTTATTTTGTTCATTTGTTTATTATTTTGGATCAAGAATATGAATAGTTTAAACCTTATCAACAAATATATTAAATAATTTATAATATTTTTATATTATGTTATTAAATTAGTCGTACATCATCTAGGCCTCAATAAATCATGTATTTGTTCAATCCTGTAAATTACCGTATTTCACTATTCACCAAAAAAAATAAACTATTTTAAAAAAATCCCAAAAAATCAATATAATCATTTCATGAAATGTAGAATTCAAAAATGAACTAAATTTTATGAAAATGATTTTATAAATATGATAAATTTAATTTTTAATTAAAATCATCATTTACTCAAAAAATTCTGATTTTTAAAATTATAACTGATTTTATAACACATTAAAAATAAATTAAGGTCTAATAAAATTATATTATAATCATAAGAAAAAATATATTAATTTTTTAATCTATTTTATGAAAAAAAATATTTTAAATAATTATATTAATTATAAAATTGTAAATAAACATTTATGTCTTATAAAAATACCAACACTTAATTTGTCATTTTAAAACATTTAATTGCTTATACTATAATATAATTATATCATATTTTATTTTATAAGATGAGTAAATTTTATTTATACATTCATGAGTGAGGTTATTGTTGTATTGTTCATTTTACTATTCATAAGGGTTATATTACTATTCTAAAGGTCATGTTACTATTCCATTAGTTAAGGTTTATTAATTTATATAAAACCACTTATTTCAGTCATTATTCATATATAAAGTTTTTATTTTGTTTTATGAGTGATTTTATGTTATTTATAATCTATGAAATTATTATAAGAAGGGAAAATTTTCATTGATAGAATTCTATTACGTTACATTCTTTCCCCCTTATGAAATTTATCCCTTAAATTTTCATTATATAAACTAAGGGGAATACATGTGAGGGTACTACTCCTTTATTTATTCCTTATGTTCCCATGTTGCCTCTTCATAATTGTGGTTCCTCTGTAGTACTTTGACCAGGTGAGTGGTCTTGTTGCATTTAACTTTTTCTTTATGATCCAAAATCTTTACTGGATGCTCCTCATAAGATAGACCATTTTCCAATTGTACCACCTATGTATTCAGAACATGTGAGTGATTCTGTATATACTTAATAAAGAGGGATATGTGGTATACATTGTGTACTTGGTATATTATTTGGGGTAAGTTCAAGATAATAGTCCACAACTCTGACGTGATCAAGAATCTCAAAAGTTCTCATGTACCTAGGACTTAACTTTACTTTCTTCCCAAATATATTGATCCTCTTCTATAGAGATATACAGAGTAATACCATATCTCAAACATTAAACTCAAGGTATAATTTCTAATTATCCGCATAGCTCTTTTGTTGAATTTGGGCTGCCTTGATGTGGTATTGAATGGGTTTTACCTTTTCCACCATTTCTTTGACCATTTCAAGTTTGATCAGCTTATGTTCACCAAATTTATCCCAACATGTCAATGTTATACATATTTTCCCATAAAGGACTTCATATGCATCCATTTTTATGTTCAAGTGGAAACTATTATTGTAAGAGAACTAAACTAGAGGTAGATGTTGGTTTCGTCCTCCCTTGAAGTCCATAGAACATGCTCTCAACATGTTTTATAGTGTCTGAATAGTCTTCTAAGATTGTCCATCATTTTGAGGGTGATAGGATATACTAAAGCTCGGCTCAGTGTTTAGAGTATATTGGAAAATTTTCCAGAACCTGGAGGTAAATCTAGGATCTCAATCGGATACAATCAATAGTGGTACTCCATGCAGCCTTATCACTTCTCTGATTTATATCCATGCAAGTTTATCTAGTGATAAGTCCTCTTGAATTGTGATAATGTGAGTTATATTTGTAAGACAGTCCACAATAACCAATATAACATTGTTTCCTGTGGATGTCTTTCAAATTACAGTGACAAAGACCATGTAGATGTTTTCCCATTTCTCTATTGGTATGGGTAAAGTTCACATCATCCCCTTGGACTTTTTCATTTCATCCTTCACTTGCTAATATTCTATCCATTTTGATATATATTCAGTGATATCCTTCTTCATATTGTCCCACCAATAGTTCACTCAAAAATCTCAATACATCTTTATGTTCCTTGGGTGAATATAGAAGGTTGAGCTATGTGCGTCAATCAGAAGCTCTTTATTTATCTTTGGATTGGATGGTACATATAGTCATGACCCAAATCTCACGACCCCTTCCTCATCCATTTTTAACTCTTAGGATTTCCCATTTCTAATAGGTTCCAACTATTTCTAAATTTCTAGGTCATTTCTTTGAGCATCCTTTATTTTCTCTACGAGAGATGGTTGATAAATTTATTCAGAAAGGATTTATGATGTTCTTCCATTAATGATTCTCATTTCCATCCTTTTTAGGTCTCAGAATATTTTATCTTTCTCAATTCTTATCCCTGATAAAGACGTAGGATCATTTTAACTTAGAGAATTTGACGCCTTATTTTCTTTACTAGGATGGTAGTGGATTGAGCAGCTGTAATCTTTGATAAAATATAACCATATTTGTTTCCACTTATTAATCTCCTTCTATGTGAATATATAATTGAGGCTCTTATGATCATTATATATCTCACACTTTGTAACGACCTGAACTTTTGAATAATTTTTGCCTCCTTAATTTATCTGTTATTTTATTTTGTATTCAACCAAGCTATATCCTTTTATTATTAAAGTGAGAAAAATTAAAATGAGACCATTGGGTTTCTACCATTATATAACCATTTTTAAATTATGACCATTAGTCCATATGACCTTTGGAAACTATACTCTTAATGTTATGAATATTTTTTATAAATAGAAATGATCAGGGTTAATTAATACAGAAAGAATGGTCGATGGCCTCATCCAATAGACTCGAGTCGTACGAAGCCCATTTATCGGATCTTGGGAAGGAGGTAGCATTATTGGTCTTCACTCTGGACCAATCCCAAGTCGATCTTCAACACATTAAGTTTGAACGGAATTGTCTATGGGAGAAGTTCATGTTAGTGGAGATCACCACTTAGGAAATGTTGTTTAAGACACCCCAAGAGTCCACCATCATCGCACACCTTACCCTTAGGTCATGTGCAAGTGTTTTAAGGTGTTATATTTGAAGACCCTATTTACTTAAAATTTAATCCCATTATTTTAATAAAATTTTTATGTCATCATTTCCTTTTTAAGAATAGTTTTGCTTAAAAATTAGGATGGAATTTGATAAATGTAATTTTTTCAGGTAAAATCATACTTTTATTAATATATTAAAATATATATTTATAAATAATTTTTATTATAATTAAATAGTTATGTAAAAACACTTCTTTTTTATTTAAAAATGTTAAAATAATTTTATTTTTTTAAGTGTTGAAAATTTTACTATGCATGTCATTGTGCATTTGTTACCCACTATTATTTTTAATAATAAAGAATTTTTATAGTTAAAAGTAAAATTTATCATATATAGTGATTTATTAAGATAAAATAAATTTCATTTTTGAATTCAGAACATCTATATTAGGTTACGGTGAATTTATGAGATTTTTTTAAAATACTTTGTTTTTTGATGAATAGTAAAAATTCTGTTTTGAGTTTTCAGTATGTTTAATGACATCATTATTGTTGTATTAATGATGTAATAATGTTGGTAGACTCTTGATTTAGGTTTCCTAAGAGACTGATACCATGGGAAAATATCATGGGCAAGCCCATGGTTTTCCAAATACCACTGATGAGGTGTCCTCGAAAATTAATAAAAAACTCCCATTCTTTTACTATAAATACCAAGCTATTACATCATTTCTATTCCTTAAAAATTCATCCTCTACAAATTTATTCAAGTTATACCTCCCAAGGAGTCCTCATGAGGTGTCCTTAAGCCCTCAGGGTTCCGATCTTGGAGTTTTAGAAGTTACTCTTCAAGGTAAGGGAATTCTTAACTTCTCTTTTCCATTCAAGTTCTCTTTTATATGGTATGTATTTCAAGTTTCCATAACATGTTATTATTTCCATTTTATTCTGTCCTTATACAATCTTATGGGTCATTTATTAATGTATGACTTATTTTCCCTCTCTTTTTAATGTTTTCTAAAATCATGTTTCCTAGTTGTTATGCTACAGAATTTTCATTTCAAAATCTCTCTCTTTTTCTCAAGAAATTCTCTTATTTTCTTTATGTGAATTAAAAAACTTATTTCATTTACATGGGTATTAATAAAAACATAAAAATGATATATTTTATTTTTTTAATTTACATACATGAAACCCTCATTCCCTTAATGTGGGTTATAATGACATAATAATCATGTTTTTAAGCACTTTTTAAAATGTCACGATTTTGATATGAAACCCATTTCTTTTATTCTCTTTCAATTATTTATGAAATGTTTTATTATGATATATGTGGATCACATGAAAATAAATACATATTAAGGTTGCACCCTGATATCACTCCAATTCATTGGGTAAATAAATTAATCACTAGAGATGACAAGTTTTATGATACTTTGGTGAATAACCTTGGTAATTTTTATGACACCTTGGGGATGGACCTTGGTGATATGCTTATGAATGTATAAATTAAATGTTTTAGCCACATTTTTAAGTTATGGTTCAAGTTCTTATTATTATGATATGCCTATTTATAATTCCTTTATGATATTCCTCATGTTCTTATTGATATCTCTCAAGTTCACATGTAAATTGTTTCACTTGTTTTCCCTTATTGGGATTTCTACTCACCCTTTCCTTTGATGTATGTCCCCAAGTTATGAGATATAGTAATTGTAATATGGATGAACCTATGATTAATCCTTAAAAGTGGATTAGAATAATTTTTTATTTTTTCATGTATTATGTACCTTATTTCCAAGACACTAAACTTTAAAGATCCTCTGTTTGTAAAATGTAATGCAATGTTATGTTATGAAAAGGAGGGATGACGTAGTTGGTATAAAAGGATAGTTTGGTTATTTGTGGAAATGAGGATAAGAAAACTTAGTAAGAAACCTATATGAAAGTTTAAATATAGTAAAACTTCCTGGTATTCTGGTTAAATATTAAGTAAGTGGTTTCCGAACAAATAAATCCCTATCTAGATACGAACAAGTGGATGTGGCTCTGGGAAAGATATATAAAGGGGTAAACCCTAAAAAGACCACTTCGATATAGACTCGAACATAAACTGGTGAACAACAATGGGTCTTGCTGCACTCCTGGTTTGACACTCTTGTGGGATATGTTTGGTTAATCACAAGATTTTTATGAATCATTATGGAGGATTTATAGAAAATTTAATTGTTTTTAATGAATAATGTGTTTAAGCATGTTGTTTTAAGACATAAAAATGCTTTAGAGTTATAAGATTTTTAAATGAAACAATTTTCTCACTAAGGTTTTCTTCTTTTAGAAAATGGTGGGAAATAGGAGGAACCATAAAAATGGTGACCGCAATGGACCATGCATTGACGGACCTCTGATGGAATCTAGAATGGAAGATTTTATGAGAATGGTGAATCAAATGACTCAAATTATGGGAAATAATTTGAATCAAGCTGAGAGATAGATTTAACCAATAAGGGAACAACATTTTGCTGAGAACAGTATGCATCAATGACCACCAACATTTGGTGGGTCTACCAACCCATTGATTGTGGAACAGTGGATAAGCACTATAGAAAAGATCTTTTTTGTTCTTCGTAGTTATGAATAAGAGAAAGTCACCTTGGCTATTTACTTCTTATAGGGAGAAGCTTATTGGTGGTGGATTCTAATTAAAAACATGAGGCCAAGAGGGGAGATTGAAGCTATGGAGTGGGAAGAGTTCATAGGGATATTCTTCAAAAAGCATTTCCCTCATTCGATGAGAATGAAAATAGAGAAGGAATTTCTCGAGCCGAAGCATAAGGATAGTGAATCTATGGGGAGCTACAAGATGAACTTCACAATACTTTCTCATTACACATCAAGATTTATCATGGATCCCAGTGGGACGATTTATAGATTCTTTTGTGGAATAAGACCTCATTTTCAGAATAATCTAGCCAACCGAGACTATGATAGCTATGAGGAGACATGAAGAGTACTATGAAAGTAACATTCAAGTTCGGTGAGATGTAGTGGTCTCAAAAATCCAATGAAAAGAAGATATAAATGGAGCCAATCTTGGGGAGGATCTTTGATCAGGGAAGCGTTGGAAAGAATGTGAAACTTCCCATGTGTAATAAATGTGGTAAAAATAATTCAGTTAACTACCTTCTTGGGAGTAGTAAGTGTTACAAGTGTGGAAGAGATGGCCATATTGTTCAGAATTTTCATAGTGAGGTGAAGCCTCAACTTCCCAACACTGACGACAAAGAGAAAATGGTGCAAGCCCTACCTGAAGTCCAATTCTTCAAGTGTGTACAACTTGGGAACTTTTCCAATCACTCTTAGAATCTGAGGGAAGTGGAGGGGAATCACCATCATCCTCAACAAAAGCCAAGGGAGAAAGGTCGTGATTTTCTCATCATGACAACCGATGTTGAATCTCCAAATGATGTGGTGGTAGGTACTCTTCTTGTTCTATCAAAGCTACCAAATACTTTTTTTATTCTGGTTCTTCAAATTCCTTTATTTCCTCCAAGTTTTCCAAGAATTTAGAATCAACCCCTGAATTTATAAAATTAGAGTTATCCATTAAGACTCTTGGTGGGATTATCCAAGCATCATCAGTGTTTAGAAACTCTAGTATTTACTTTAGTGAGCATAATATTATAAAAAAATCTAGTAGTCATTCCCATTTTGTAATTCAACATTATACTAGGGATAGGCTGTCTCTAAAAGTATAATTCTAAGATCAAATTCAGAATCAAAGAAATATCAGTAGTCTTAAATGGAAAGCCTATAGTTATCTTCCAAAGAGAGGTTTCTCAACTAGAGATTTGTCTAGAAACACCTCTTATAGCCTTCTTTATGGAGTTGATCGGTGAAGATGAAGAAGGGAATGAGAGTATAAGGATAGATAATGTTCACATCATTTAGGAATACATTTATGTATTTCTTGAGGAGTTACCTGGACCTCCCTATAAAGAGAGGTAGAGTTCTCCATTAAACTCATGCCTGGTTCCAAACCAATTTCAAAAACCCCATATAGAATAGAGAATGTAGAGATATAGGAATTAGAGAAGAAACTCCAATATCTTTTGGAGAAGGGCTTTATCCGACAAAGTGTGTCTCCTTGGAGAGAACATGTTCTATTTGAGAAGAAGAAGGATGGATCGATACGGTTATGCATTGATTATAGAGAATTGAATGGGATCGCAGTGAAGAACAAATACCCTCTTCCAAGAATTGATGACTTATTTGACCAGCTTCATGGGGATCAATTCTTCTCTAAGATTGGTCTTCAGTCTAGTTATCATCAATTGAGGGTGACAAAAGAAGATATTCCAAAAACTATCTTCCGATAAATATATGAGCATTATGAGTTTGTTTTTATTCCCTTATTCTTGACTAATTATCCTACTATTTTTAGGTATTTGATGAATAGAGTCATTAAGGACTTCCTTGATAACTTTTTGGTAGTTTTTATTGATGATATTATGATATATTCCAAAAGTTGTGAGGAGTATGAGGATTATCTAAGGGTTATTTTTCAAACTCTATAGAAGGATGGGCTTTATGGAAAGTTCAGAAAATGTGAATTTTGGTTACAACAAGTTTCTTTCTTAGGGAACATTATAACCAATGAAGGGATCTCTATTGACCCTATAAAGACAAAGGTTGCAGAGGAGTGGACTCATCCTAAAACAGTAATTAGGATTCATAGTTTCCTTTGTTTAGCATCATATTATAAGAGGTTTGTAGAAAAAAATTCACAACATTCTAATTCATTAACAAAGTTAACTCGAAAAGGGGTCAAGTTCATCTGGACAAAAGACTATGAGGAAAGTTTCCAGGAGCTGAAGGAGAGATTGGTTACTTCACCCATGTTAACTCTACCCTCAATCGGAGAGGATTCGTTATTTTTAGTGATGCATACCTAAATGGTCTTGGGTGAATCCTCATGAAAAATGAAAAATTCATTGATTATGCATATTGATAGTTAAATCCTCATGATCAGAACTATCCTACGCATGATCTTGAGTTGGTTATGGTTTTTTTTTATCTGAAGATATGGAGGCACTATCTTTATGGGGAGAAATGTGATATATACACAGACTATTAAAGTTTGAAATATATTTTCACACAAAATTAATTGAACATGAGATAGAGGAGATGGTTGTAACTTGTTAAAGACTATGATGGTTCAATTCATTATCACTTTAGAAGAGCAAACAAAGTCACTGATGCATTAACTAGAAAGGACCATATTGTTCTGGAAATGATGAGGATTCAAGGAGACCCCTTGATCAAAGACCTAGTGAAACTAGACATGGGGATTTTAAGGCAAGATACATCATCAACCTTATCCCAAATGATTTCTCAGCCGTCATTACTAGATAAGATCGAGAAATATCAAAAATAATATCCTTTTTTACAAAAGAGATTTGAGGCTGTGAAGGATGGGAAGTTTCTCGAGTTCAATATTGATCAAGAAGGTGTACTTAAATTTCATACAAGGCTATGTGTTCTGTATATTATGGAAACAAAGAAGGAACTGATGGATAAAGCTCATATCTCTACTTTCTCTATACATCCTAGAAGAACAAAAATGTATAGAGACCTTCATGATCATTATTGGTAGGATAACATGATAAGGGAGATTACAGACTACACTAAAAGGTGTATGGTGTATCAGCAAGTGGAGGCAAAGTGATAACTTCTTAAATGGGTATTACAACCACTACCTATATTGGCATGGAAGTGGGACAATATAACTATGGACTTTTTCACTGGTCTCCCATGAACTTTCAAAGGAAACAATGTGATATGGGTTATAGTGGACCATCTCACCAATATTTCCCATTTTATCTCTATTCGGAAAGATTAATATCTTGATTAACTTTCTATGATTCACGTGAAGAAAGTGGTAAGACTGCATGGGGTTCCACTCTCTATCATATCTAATCGTGATCCAAGGTTCACATCAAAATTTTAGAGAAGTATTCAACATGATCTGTGCAATGAATTGAATTTCAGTACAACCTATCACCCCAAAACTGATGGCCAGTCTGAGAGGACTATTAATACACTCAAGAACATGCTGAGAACATGCTCGATGGAATTTAAAGGTGGACGGGATCAACATCTCCCATTAGTTGAGTTCTTATAAAACAATAATTTCCATTCAATCATTCAAGCGACACCCTTTGAAGCTCTATATGGGAAGCGATGTAGAACTCCTACTTTTTAGGATGAAGTTGGTAAGAGAAAGATTCTTGGGAATGATCTTGCGCAATAAATGATAGAAAATGTCCATGCCATCCTAAAACACATTAAGGATGTTCAGAGTCGGTAGAAGAGATATGCAGACAAACATAGAAGGGACATGGAGTTTGATGTTGGTGATAAGTTCATTCTTCAAATTTCACCTTGGAAGAGAGTCTTGAGGTTTAGAAATAAAGGTAAGCTCATCCCTAGGTACAGTAGCCCCTATAAAATCCTTGATCTCATAGGAGTGGTGGCATATTGTCTTGCACTTCCTCCAAATATAGCACAAGTTCATGATGTATTCCGCGTATCCCTAATGAGTAATTATATACCTGACCCTTCACATTTACTAAATCTAGAGGTGGTACAACTGGAACACTACCTCTCTTATGAGGAGAAGCTGGTGGAGATCCTAGATTATAGATACAAGGTTCTACATAACAAGACTACCCACCTTGTTAAAGTGTTGTGGAGGAACCAAAAATATGAAGAGGCCATGTGGGAACTAGAGGAGACTATGAGACACAAGTACCCACACATTTTATCTTCTGAGGGTAGGAGTTGAAATTTCAAGGATAAAATTTCTTAAGTGGGGAAGAATGTAATGACTCGAACTTTTGAATAATTTTTGTCTCTTGAATTTGTGTGTAATTTTATTTTGTACTCAAAAAAACTATATCCTTTTATTAATAAAGTGAGTAAAATTGAAATGATACATTTGGGTTTTGACCATTATATAACCATTGGTTAATTATGATCATTGGTCCATATTACTGTTGGAAACTATACTATTAACATTATGATTATTGTTTATAAATAGAAATGATCATGGTTAATTAATACAGAAAGAAGGGTCGATGGCCTCATCCAGTAGAATCGGTTCATAAAAATCCCATTTGTAAGATATTGGGAAGGAGGTAGAATCACTGGGCTTCAGTTTGGAACAATCCCAAGTCGAGCTTCAACATGTTAATCTTGAACAGAATCACCTACGGGAAAAGTTCAAGTTAGTGGAGATCACCACTAGGGAAATGTTGTCTGAGCCTCCGTAAGAGTCCATAACCATTGCACACCTTACCCTTAGGTCATATGTGGATATTTTAAGGGGTTATGTTTCAATTCCCTAGTTTCTTAAAATTTAATCCCATTATTTTAATAAAATTTTTATTTCGCCATTTCTGTTTTAAGAATAGTTTTTCTTAAAAATTATGATGGAATTTGATAAATTGAATTTTTTTCAGGTAACATTTTACTTTTATTAATATATTAAAATATGTAGTTATGAATAATGTTTATTATAATGAAATAGTGTTGTAAAAACACTCCTTTTTATTTAAAAATGATAAAATAATTTTATTTTTTAAGTATCGAAAATTTTACTATGCATGTCACTATGCATTTTCTGTCCGCTATTGTTTTTAATAATAAAGTATTTTTATAGTTAAAAGTTAAATTTCTCATATATATAGATTTATTAAGATAAAATAAATTTCATTTTCTAATTCAGAACATCAATATTAGGTTACGGTGAATTTATGATATTTTTATAAAATACTTTGTTTTCCGGTGAATAGTAAAAATACCGTTTTGAGTTTTCAGTATGTTTAATGACATAATTACTGTTTTATTAATGATGTAATAATTCTGGTAGACTCTTTAGGAATAAATTATTATATGAGGTTTCCCAAGCGTCCAATACCATGGGAAAATATAATGGGAAAGCCCATGGTTTTTCAAATACCACCGATGAGGTGTCCTCAGAAATTAATAAAAAACTCTCTCTCTCTCTCTTTTACTATAAATACCAAGACATTACTCCATTTATCTTCATTAAAAATTCATCCTCAAAAAATTTATGATATTTATACCTCCCAAGAAGTCCTCCCAATGTGTCCTCAATCCCTCAAGGTTGCAATCTTAGAGTTTTAGAAGTTACCCTTCAAGGTAAGGGAATTCTTAACTTCTCTTTTCCATTCGAGTTCTATTTTAGGTGGTATGTCTTAAAATTTTACATACCATGTTATTATTTCCATTTTATTATATCCCTATACTATATTATTGGTATTTTATGAATGTGTGACCTATGTCTCCTCTCTTTTTAATGTTTTCTAAAATCATGTTGCATAACTGTTATGTTGTAGAATTTTAATCTCAGAATCTCTCTCTTTTTCTCAAGAAGTTATCTTATTTTCTTTATGTGAATACCCAAAACTATTTCATTTATAGGGGTATTCATCAAAACATAAAAATGATATATTTTATTCTGGAATTGATATACATAAAACCCTCATTCCCTTTCTTTGGGTTATAAATTACATAATGATCTTGTTTTTAAGCACTTTTTAAAATGTCACGATTTTGATATGAAGTCCATTTATTTTATTTTCTTCATGTTATTTATGAAATTTTTTATTATAATATATGTGGATCACAATAAAATAAATACATATTAAGTGTGTGACCTGATAGAGATCCAATTCATTGGGCAAAGAAATTAATCTCTAAATATGACAAGTTTTATGATCCTTTGGTGAATAACCTTGGTAATTTTTATGACACCTTGGGGATGGACCATAGTGATATGATTATTAATGTCTAAATAAAATGTTTTATCCACATTTTCAAGTTATTATTTAAGTTATAATTGTTATTATATGCCTATTTCTCATTCCTTTATGATATGTCTCATGTTTTTATTGATATCGCTCAAGTTCACATGTAAATTGTTTCACTTGTTTTACCTTACTGGGCCTTATGATCACCCTTTCCTTTTATGTATGGACCCAAGTTATGATATGTAGTAATTATACTTATGATGAACCTATGATGAAGCCTTAAAAGTGGATCAGAATTTTTTTTATGTTTTCATGTATTATGTACCTTATTTTCAAGACACTAAACTTCAAAGATCCTCTATTTGTAAAATGTAATGTAATGTTTTTTTATAAAAAGGAGGGTTATCATACACTTCTCCCCATATATATAATGTATCCATATTTTCAATACAAAGATCATATACTCTAACTTCATATCACGTTTTAGATAGTTTTACTCATGAATTTTCAGCTACCTTGAAGTGTAAGCTATCGATTTATCATTTTCATCAGTACAAATCCTAATACCTTATTTGAAGCATCTTTTTACACCAAAAAAGAGTTCCCCACTTGTCTGTAGTGTGAACACTAGTGTGGTGATAAACCTATTTTTCAAATATTTGAATAATTCTTCACATTCACTGGTCCATAAAAACTTCACTCCCTTCTGAGTCAGCTTGATTATTGGGTTTTAAAATTGTGATAAGTTTATCACAAATATTTGGTAATACCCAGATAGAATAAGGAAACTATGAATTTCCCTCATAAATGTTCTCATGGGCCACTCATCAATTTACTTTTACTTAGAAGGTTCCACATATATTCCTTTTATGGTGATAACATTCCCCAGGGATGATACTTCCTCCATCCCTAAATCACATTTACTATCCTTTTCATAAAGTTTCTCCCTTCATAAAGTCTTCAACATAGTATTCAAATGTTCCACTTGTTCCTATTTTCTCTTGGAGTATATCATAATATCATCAATAAAATTTACCCCAAATTTTTTGAGGTAAACTCTAAAGACTCTATTCATTAAATCTAGGAAAGCATTTGGATCATTAGTGAGTTTTATGGGAATCATTACGAAGTTATAGTGTCCATGCCTCATTCGAAAGGTCGTCTTGGGAATATCTTCCTTCCGTTCCTTTAATTGTTGATATCCTAACCAAAGTTACATA
Organism: Viscum album; assembly: GCA_963277665.1. Classification (NCBI taxonomy): domain Eukaryota; kingdom Viridiplantae; phylum Streptophyta; class Magnoliopsida; order Santalales; family Viscaceae; genus Viscum; species Viscum album. The sequence goes on along the minus strand of OY728141.1, from coordinate 1,044,915,967 downwards.
TTATATAAATACCTTTCTCCATATAGTTTATCAAACAAGTCATATGTCCTTGGCATGTGATACTTGTTTTTTATCATGATTTTTTTGAGATCACAATTTTCAATATAGAGATTCATTAATCCATACTTCTTTTTGACAAAGAGAGTGAAGCACAGGGGTGTATAAAACCCTTTTAAAAATTATCCTATAAATTCTTCTTCTGTTCTCCCAACTCAATGGTGGTTATTATTTAAGGTATCTTTGATATAGGAAGAGATCCAATAATATGTTCAATTGAGAACTCAAATTCTAATTCAGGAGGAAATCCATGAAACTCTTCGAGGAACACATCAGTGTAGTCCCTCACAATGGGCATGTCTTTGAGCATGATCCTCTCCTTTTTCTCAATCACTTGAGCTAGATATGCCTTCTCGTAAAGAAATAATATCCACAATTGAGACAATGATTCTGATGAGGATTCATCCTCCTCCTTATACTTGTACAGAATTATAGGATACCTCAGTATGTGAAGGGTGATCTCCCTTTACTGATAGTCGATGTAGTATTTCTATAAAGATAGCCAATACATGCTAAATATAGAATAAAACTCTACCAAAGTAAGTAAGACAAGATTTTATGGGAGGTTCAATCCAAAAACATTAATCTGGGAGGATTTATATACTTTGGATGAAATAATTTCCCCATTTTTTGTTTTCACAGATAACTCAACCTCTATATTTTGAGGTGACGGTTTAATAGTTATACTAAACTTGAAATATATGAAATAATGTGTGGAACCATATTCAAATAGTAGGTTATCTATTCTTGAATGAATAACCGGTGTACCTTTCACCACATCCATGTCAGTCTCCACCTCAGTAATAGTGATAGTATATGCCCTTCCTTATTTCCTTGGAGGTTGTTGTTTTTGATTTCCCCTAAAAACCCTTGGCCTAAATTAATGGTTTGCATAATTCTAATGTTCCTTGCAGGTGAAGCACTGCAATACAGGCTAAGTGTTGATCTGAACCTTCCATTCTTATTCCATATTAGTGGGATTCTTCATATCCCTTTGATGATTATTATCCAAATTCCCCATTCTTCCACATTTGAATCATTTCCCGGTTAACTTTAGACTGTTCCCAGGATGCTTCTTCCCAAAATTTTATCACATGGGATGATAGTTTTTTTCTATCATGGTATTTATCTACTAATACTACCAAATTAAACTAAATTTTCCACCTTTTATCTCTAGGCCTAAGAGACCACTGAGAATCTCTAATATCCATTTCAACCTTAAGGGAACAATGGAAAATCTCCTCATAGAAATTTAAGTCTCTAATCACCAACTCTTTTTGTAGAATTGGATTTAGTCTACTAAAGAAGAAATCCACCTTGCTTTTAGTGTTTATCACAAAGATAGAGGCATATCATGCAAGTATTGTGAAGTTTTCTTTATACATCCTGATAGAATCATCTTACTTATACTTTAGTCTAAGAAAATATCTATCCATATTTAGATGGAGGGTTTGAGGAAAATATTTATTAAAAATATTTTCTTGAATTCCTCCCAATACATGGAATAAATTTCATCCATGGACTTTATGTTCTTGATCATTCCCACCACTGATCAGATTCCCCATAAAAATAATATACCTCTATCACAACATTATCTTCTTATGAGCACTCAAGGACAAATAATATCTTCTGAATGAGGTTGATCCATTATTCTATGAGGAGGTATCGGAAGATCCACTAAACATGGGAAGCCTTTTATACATAAAGGATTTGACCACAACTTTCTATTTCATAGGAGAAAGATATTCTTCCATGTGATTAAAGTTATTATTCATAACTTGATCCAATTGAGAAAGTGTTTTCATAAGTTTTTAGCTCCCATTCCTATCATATTTGGAATTTCATTAGGGAAATTGTCACATTTCCTATCACATTGATTTCTGGAAAGGGTTATCCTATTTCTATACATTAACTAAGAAAAAAAGTACAATTATGGGGGCTTGAATACTTAGCTAATAAGCATAATGAAAGGAAACCTTGAACATAAAAGGATAAACTTTTAAATTAAAAGTATATCCTATCATTTTATTCCCTATGTTTCAATCTATATTAACCATGGTGATAGAATTATCCCAATGGTTCTTACTAATTTTTTCAAGTCCTAATCTCTAAAAATAACTAGACCATGCTCCAATACCAACTATAATGGACCCATACTTTTACCTATACAAATACATGATTTTAATAATAACTATCCTTGAAATACAAACAAAGGATCATAAATTCTAGTGTACTTAGAAGATTAAGTACATAATTTAATAGCATGAAATTTAAAAAAAAATCTTTTATTTAATCTCCATAAAGAGATGCTAACTTCCATTGAGCTCTTACATCTGTATTGGATAACCTGGGGAATACATGAACAAAGTGATAAGCTAAAAATTCTAGTAAGGGAATAATAATATGAATAAAGAATAACACATGGGTTAGAGGTCATAACATGATGACATAAAAAGGAATGGAACATGAATAAGAATATGGAAGCATAACATACAGAACATATAATCATATAATCATGGAATCATAGAAATTTGGAAACAACATAAATCATGACATATGAATGAGTCAAGGCTATCTTCCAAGAACATTGCACATGTAGGATCATGATTCAAGGCTAACCACTAAGACAGTATCACATAGAGGAGCATGAGTCAAGGCTAACCACCTAGACCACTACACATGACATCTCACGAGACTAAACATTACCCAGTACATTAGAGTACTATCTAGGTGTAAACATTATAAAATTTTCATACACATGTGTTCCACATAAATATTCAAACATAAACATAAGTGTAACCCATGGAAAGAAATGGGTATCGTAATCATGATATAGAGCATAACAAATGGGAATATCATAAATTTGTCCATGAAAGAAAGGATTTAAATCATAAATGTAAATTAATAAGGTAAAATAGGAATATATCATGATAAATTATATCCAATTTAAGTATGAAAATGTAAAAAGAGTTTTTAAAAAACTTTAGAATTGAAACATTTTAGTGCAGTTTATAGAAAATATTAAAGAGAATTTAAAGTAGAAAATGCATATTTTTTTTCATAAAACCATAAATGAACCAAGTTAGTTTTTCATGATAAATGTTTTTTATTTTATAAAAACAATTTCACCTTAAAAAATATTATGGATTTCACTTGAAAATAGGTAAGAAATTGGGAAGTTTCCTTTAATCAGTCTGGCTTATCGTGAAGATTTGTGAAGGGAAACTTTTTAAAACAAGAATTTCCCCATAAAGAAAGGATGAAATGATATGGATACATGAGTTTGGAACATATTAATATAATTTAGAATAATAATAAAAATAAATAATAATTACATTGGGTTAAAGAGAGAGAAAGCGTAGACTGAAGGAAAAATAGAGATTTGGAAAGAATCTCTTACCTTATATCTAAAAGTGTTCTGTAATTGTACTTAATTTCCTAGATAATGAAATTAAATTCATTAATAATTAGATTAAGAAAATATTTAACATTTATTTGATTTATTATAATTTTATTATGTTTATTTATGGCATTTTTCATAAGTTATAATATATTATTTCATCGTTTCGAAAGAATTTGTTTCCTTGGTTTTCATGATCAGTTTACTTGTATACATGTATGGAATATCATATGTATTGAAAATATTTGTCTATAATTGAAATTTTATGTTATTAATGAACATTAATAATATTAAATGGTCTTATATATCATTTTATTTCAATTTGTGAGTATGATTCATTAAATAAAATATTAATGATAACCGTTTAGATTATTTTGTCCTTTTTTCGATCATCAAGAACTAGTTTTGTTTTATTAATTAAGATTATGTATATATACTGGTTCCAAAACGTTAAATAATATGTAATAAATATATTATAATGTTTTTTAACCATAAAAATGGTTTTATGACCATCCTTTAATATGGTAATGGAAATTGAAAACACATTGTCCTTGAATGCGATAAATTAACACATCACAGACGATGTTTTCATTTTTGAAACAAAATGGGAGGGGAAAAGAAATGATTATCGGTTGTTCCATCAGCACAATAAAATTATAGAATATAAAATATACTATATTTATCATTTCACTTGGATAAGGGTAGGTTAGGAGAGTAAAATAAAAGAAAATAAAAATGAAAGAAAATTAAAAGAAAAAGAAAGAGGTTTTTACCTCTTGAATTATTCTCCTTGAGAACCTATTTAGGGGAATTGGGTTTGATATTCTGTTGATAAAAAATGATCTTGTACATGGGATAGATATTTTGGGAGAGTATTGGGATAATGTTTTCAACATTAAATGATTTTTAGGTGTGAGGAGAAGAGGTGGTGAGGGTGGTATTTATAGTGGAGGAGAGGGGTGTTTTTTGATTTTTTATTCAGTTGTTTATTATTATGGATCACGACTATGAATATTTTGAACCTTATCACTAAATATACTAAATAATGAAGTATATTTATATATTATGAGATTACATCACCCATACATCAACTATGGCTCTATCAATCATGTATTTTTTAAATACTGTAAATTATAGTATTTCACTATTCCCCAAAAATTCAACTATTTTAGAAAAAACTCACAAATTCACCTTATATTTTTTTGATGTATAGAAATCAAAAATGAACTCCATTTTATGAAAATAATTTTCTAAATATGATAAATTTAGTTTTTAATTTAAATCATTGTTTACTTGAAAATAGTAATTTTAAAATTATAACACTTTAAAAAATCAATTAAGGTATCATAAAATTATATTATAATCATCAGACAAAAAAATATTAATTTATGAATATATTTTATGAAAGTAAAATTTCTTTTAAATAATTATATAAATTAAAAATTTTAAATAAATATTTATATTTTATAAAAACACTAATACTTAATTTATCGTTTATAAACATTAAATTACTTATACTATGATATAATTATATCATATTTTCATTTATAAGATAGATATATTTTCATTATACTTTCATGGGTGAGGTTACTATTCTATTTTTTAGTTTACTATTCATAAGGTTCATATTAATATTCCAATGGTCAAGTTACTATTCTAATGGTTTAAGTTCCTTAATTTCTATAATTACCACTTATTTCATTCATTCTTCATCCATAAAGTTTTTATCGTGTTCTCTAAGTGATTGTATATGATTTATAATATATGAAATAATTTTAAGAAGGGTAAATTTAATTGAAAGAATTCTAGGTTGATACATCTTTGGTAAAGAATACTTCTCGGTCTTCTTTATTGTGTTTTTTTCAAAAAAATTATTTCACTTACACTCTATGGTGAACTCACTTCCTAATCATTTTATCTATTGTGGTCTTTTCTCTTTAGTGGTATATGAATTATTAATGGTAAGTGTGAACCAGAATTCATCATTAATGTGACCGCCTTTTTTATAACTTCCATAGTATTTTTTAAGATAATCAAATTTTTTATTGACATATAAATTTAGCTTCTCATATATAATTTTCCTTAATCCTGCAAAATTACTTATAATTTTAGATTGTATCCACTTTAATGTAGGCCTCATTTTTCTTTAAATGATTTAAATGTTATGAAAATAATTTATGGATCTCTACATAAATTTTTTATATCACCAATAGTAGCTAGTAAACCAAGATCATTTACTTTTTAAATCATTTTGACTAGCATTATATCCAAGCTATTTTTTATTCAATTAGATACTACTTTGATCTCTATCAGAGGAATTGAATTTTATGCTCTTATTCATGTCTAACATTGATGTAAATAGGGTTACATAAATTTGTATCTGACCATATTTTTCTATAATTCACATCATAACCTTTATTATCCATTGAAACGACATTAGTATATAATTTTTTTCTAAAAAAAGGGATACTTTTTTCTTTAATACAATTTTAGTAAAAAAACTCTCAATAGGGACGTTTATATAAGAAATACTTTTCGTAACTTGTGAATACTTATCTTGTGTCACTTCGAAATTTCTTAGTTAGACTTAAAACTCAAGAAAAATCATGTTAAGTGTATTTTTATTATACTAATAGGATCTCACTCTTTCTTATTATTCCACTTTTATCATTTTAATATGATATTCAAGAATCTATCTAATTTCTTATAAATAATTTCAAATCTTCATTATTCTTGTATCTTTAACCTCTAAATGAGAATTCTTGACATGAACGGTAGATTAATAAATTTATTTAAATGCATGAATACTCAATTAAACGTCTATAAAAGTCTTAGATTTATTATTACTAATTTTATAAAAAAAATATTCATCTAAGGAATATTTTTATTTAAATAACCATGATAGATACCACTATGCTTCAACGTCTCTGATGAGGTTGTTTCACTTTTACAACATCTTAGATAATTAATTTTATAATGAATATGTTTCAATCTATAGTTGTTATTTATATTTTTTTAAAACCATGATAAACTCTAATATATATATATATAAACTTAAAAATGACCTTTTTTAAATAATCCATAACTTCATAATGAAAATCACAAAGTGGTTCAATATGGAAACCCTCCTCACATACTGAACTAGATTCTTCAAGGGAATAATTATCAAAAGATATGAAAATAATTTCTCCACTTTTATTACCTTCATATAGTGGTGAATCCTCCTTATTTTATCTCACATATGATAGCTTTCTAATCTTCTTGTCTTTTCTCTTCCTCTTATTCTTCAAGGATTTGATAAAAACCTCTATGTTTTCTTGGATAGGTAACTCACAACCTTCTTCAAATATATACTCCATATAAAATATATATATAATTAATAACCCAATAAATATAATTCATTGGTTGTTCCTTGGCATTGATACCACTTGAAATAGCCCATCTAATTTACTCAGTCACACTAAGAGGGGAGTGAATCAATGTTAAACAATTTTACCAAATTATTTTTCTCTTAGATTTTTATCCCTTTTAATATTAAAACCTTTTCACATGTTATGATGAATTGATATATTTCATGAATCTCAACACAATAAACCACTAGAAATATAATAAATTAAATAGTATTTTGGAACACGTTATTGACAAGTTTCTCTCCCGATTTTTTTACAACATACTTTTTTAGTTCAGGTCAATTAAAGGACACAATTATTCCATATAATAAAAAGTGAATACAATGAGAAAGTTATCATCCTTAAACTCAAAGTTATATCTCAAAATATTTATTGTCTCCTAAAAATTTCTTTATCTTGGATCCCTAAAATTTATAATGGTTCTTCCAACCTCACTCTTTGAACAATATCTTAACTTCACTCTAGGATTTAACAGTATCAAAGAATAAATGTTCTTCTTCAAATAGAGACATAAAATCCCTAAGGATAATTAGCTATAATAACATGCACATAAATATCTTATCAACTTAAAAATTATTAATTGTTATTTATAAACAAGAAATAACATGTTGTCTTATTCCTCAATGAAACAACGAGATTTCTAATGATTATAAATGAAATCATATCACTTCGACACATATGATTATCAGTAGTTTTTTCACATTACTATTTTTCCTTTTTTATTATTTTTGTTCTTTGACACTTAATATATCATAATCATCATGTTTTTTGGATATATGATGTCATCCCTCCTTGAGGTTTATAAAATGGTATTAACCACCTTCCTGTTAAGTGGTCAAAGGTCACATCATGACTCCAACAGGTCACACTATGATGGTGAACCATGAGTCCCACATAGGGAAAGTGGGAGTTCTATTCACTCATATTAATTCCATATGGGAACTCTCCCCTAAAAATATGCCCTTTTCAGTAATGTAATGTGATACCTAGGGGAAACAAAGTTGTGTGGAAGTATTACAAAGAGGAAAATATCTAATATGGTGGTGTATTATAACCTATTTGATGGTATCAAAGTGTAGGGGGTTTGTTCGAACCACTTAGGTAATTCTGAGGGGGGTCTGGGTTATGGTCTCATCATGCCTTCATTAGGACCAAGAGGTTGTTTGTTGGATTTTTAGATAATAACTATTGGATTTTTATAAGGATAGTTCATAATAAGTAAGTTCAATGGAGGTTTCTATTATTTTATGAAGAATAGAATCATAATAAATGTGGTAGATGAATGATTTGCTTACCAATTACATGGGAACCTTATAATGGTTGTTTAAGAAATAATAAGTCATATATAGATGGAGAACTAAAGTTGAATCTGGAATTGGATGTGAATAATCCAAAAAGTTTTTTTAAGAAACTTAGAACGATTAGTTGTTATAATAATAAGTGTGGTAGTTTTTTTGAATATGGAACCCTAAAAGAAAATCTGGGGAGAATTTTGAAAAAATCCCTGGAATGTAAGGTTTTTGTTTTTAACAGTGCAGTAAAGGTAAGAACATTCATTATACATGTAATGTTTCTCATTTGGAGATAGAAATTGTTAATTCCTGATGTTACTTGAATAAATAAGTTTTGTTAATGCACATAGAATCAATATTTTTCAAAGGATATAAGTATCCCTATGTACATAAAAATATTTACATCTGCATAAGTTTTTTTATTCCCTATAGTTTTCAAAGATTTTAAAAAATGACTGGTTAATGTAAGGTTTTTCAAAAACCCTCAAGTGATACATAAGTTTATTATCTAGTCTAAGACTTTTAAAAAACTTGTAACTTCTCTGATTTTCCATATATTATTTTTGAATATTATATGGGATTATTTAAAGACTATGTGCTAAGACGAAATGCGATTCCAAGGCCTGGTGTTCCTAGAATAAATGTTTGAAAAATATTAAACTTTTTAATATCACGCGTGCATGGTTTTCCTGAAAAAAGTGGAATAACTCTTAAACAGGTTCCCGGATCAAATATCTAAGGGAACTATTGAGTTCATAACAATGGATTTACCCTGGGTACGACCTAACTTTTTTCAATGCGGGTCATCTGTAGAAAAATTCATTAGACAAAACTGTAAATAAAATAATTAAATAAAATTATTTTATTTTTAAATCCTAATAACTCATGAACGGGGATTCATATTATAAATTAGATACCACTATTGAGTTTTTAATGAGTTTTTTCTTTAAGCGTGACATAACCATTGTCGGTGTGAAGCGTTTGTGGAAAATCCATCACAGGTGTGAAAACAAATAAAATAATTAAAATATATTATTTCATTTTGTTTTTCCAACACCGTTATAGAATCATAATTAAATAAATGATTATGGGGAAATACTAGGGTTAGTCACATAACCCTGTAGATGTTGAAGGGCGGTTAGAGGGAGATTGAGAGAGAGAGAGAGAGCTCCAGAGAATCCTCTTAGGCGGATGGTGAAAAATCGTGGATTGATAATCAACGTACCTCAGATTTGATGGATCTTTCCAACAATGACAATGATGCATCATTCTTCATCAAAGAAGGATCCAAATCAATCTAGGTCATGTGTTTCAATTTTTTTAATTCCCAGTCCTTCTTGTGTCAGATCTTTAGATATACTCAGCTGATCGTGGTACATCTCGTTTTATTTCATCATGTCTCTATGTAGAGAGTCATCTAGGATTCCACTTCATGAACATGAGGATAATATTTTGGGTGATATGGTATTGGTGTAGGGATTTTCAACAAATATACCACCTCTAAGTGGTGCACCAGCCATATCACCACCTATAGAGCAGCACATGATACCTGTAGTAATAGCGGATGAGGTGTGCAGGCTGAGTGCACTTCACGGGCTTCAGTGGTAGAGACCCCTCAATTTTCAAGGTGATCCTGACACACATGTGGATGAGGATTTGATTGAGGTAATGACCTGAGTTTTCTGTCTAGTTAGGACACCGACAGATCATATGGTGGTCTTAGTAGTGAGACTTCTATATATATTGGTAGGGCTATGATGGGGTTTGGTTTCCCGATCTTATGATGAGACGAATATTATATGGATAGAGTTTGAAAAAAAATTCATAGAGGAGTTCTCACCTTATGAGCTAAAGGTTATGCGTATCCCAGAGCTTCTATAACTCTGAAAGGAAGACATGTCGGTGTATGAGTATTCATTAAGGTATACCAGCCTCTCCAGGTATTCAATGGATGTGATACATGATCAGTACTTCAGGTCTCAGACTTTTGAGCAATGTCTGCAAAGGGGCATCCAAGCTTGTGTTATCCCTCTGAGCATTTCTACTTATTCTAGGGTGCTAGTGAAATCTTTTGTGGTCAAAAGTTTCTTAGATAAGTAGATATAGCTAGTTATTGTTAGCAGTGGGAAAGAAGAAGAAGATAACTCGGTAGTAAGGAGTCAACGTCAGTATAAGGGACTTGTACATGTGATATGTTTCAAGAGAAGGTCCCAGAAAAAATGATATATAGTTCAGGGCTCACATGGTGGTTATAGTCATCCTAGAGAGAGAAAATTCTTTTCATGTGATGGCAGGGGACATCTCGCTCAAGATTGTCCAACCCATCATACTATTAATAGGTAGATTGTGGATAGACCATAGTGGAAGAGACAGATATAGTATAATGGTGATCTTTAGGGTGGAAGACATGGTAGAGGAGTTGGGAGAGTAGTAGGAGGTGGTCAAAGTTTCAACATGTTATCACCACCACCCCCAGGTGGTCCAATCCAGGCTCAGGTATTTAGAGGAAATGGGAGGGGATAGTTGCATGCAGTCGAGGCATATGACCTAAGGGATCTCGGAATGATTCAAGGTATGATCTTTGTCTTTTCTACTTTATCTTCCATATTGATAGACATAGATGCTAGTCATTCTTTTGTTTCCATGAATCATATCCTGGACTCAAATGTTTTGGTTGAACCCTTGACTCAACCCTTATGCTTCGAGACTCCTACTGGAGAAGACTCGATGATCAAACATTGGTGTTGACAGTGTGACATAACTCTTTAAGGTGGGAGTTTCAGTTGGGATCTCTTGGCAGCGTCATCAAGGCCTTATGACATCATTCTTTCTATGGACTGGTTATCCACAGTTCATGCTCAGATTGATTATTTTAGGCGAAGAGTGTGGTGTTTCATCCATGATAGAACTAGTTTTTCCATTTTTGGTGAAAAGAAAACATAGAAAGTGCATGATGGACTCACACATAGGATGGTACATCCAATTATTCATAAGTTGGATAGCCTCATCCTCGGTGTAGTGGATAATATGAGTCCTCAGTTTTCTACAATGGTGGTGGAGTTTGAGGGTGTATTTCTTAAATATGTTCCAAGTTTACCTCCCTGCAAGGAGATGGACTTATATGTTTATCTATACCCAAATACATCACTGATATCTACACATGAATATTGGATGGCTCCCGTAGAGCTTTGTGAGCTGGGGTACAGTTGGAGGACTTTCAGAGGAAGGGATTTGTGAGACTCATTGTTTTACCCTGGGCAACCCCAGTTTTGTTTTCCTAGAAGGCAGACAGGAGCTTGAAGTTATGTGTGGATTACCAATTCTTAAACAAGGTAACCTTGAAGAAAAAAATATCCACTACTTAGGATCGATGACCTATTTGATTATTTAAAAGGGTTTTGATGGTTCTTTAAGGTCCAAATCAGATCAACCAATCACCAGCTGTGTGTATGGGATAAGGATTTACCAAATATGGTCAGATTGAGTGAACCATTCAGGTTTTGGAAGACATGCTAGGAGATTAAATGTTAGAATTTGGTCATAGTTGGTAGAATCATATACCAATGGGGGAGTTTGCGTACAACAATAGAAAACATTCCACCATTGGTATGACACCATTTGAGACTTTGTTCGGGTGACCCTATAGGTCAACACTTTATTGGAATGACCTATGAGAGTCAGCACTCATTGTCGCAAAGTTGGTGCAAGCTTCTATATAGATGGTGAAGATCATCTCAAAGTGGATGAATATTGCGTAGATCCACCAGAAGTCTTATGCTAATAGGCGATAGAGGCCTTTAGAGTTTGAGTAAGGATACCACATGTTCTTTTGGGTTTCACCTCGATGGGGATTACAAAGTTTTGGATGGGGCGACAAGCTATCTCGAAGTTTCATCAGCCCTTTACATATACTGTGTAGAGTTGGTGAGGTGGTGTACTACTTAGCTCTACCACTACAGTTAGATAGGGTACATGAATTCTTCAACATGTCGTAGTTGAGTAGGTACGTGCATAACCCATCATACATCATCGTCTAGGGAGAGATGGACATCAAGGATGGAGTGACTTTTGCGGAGTACCTGGTAGAGATCAAGGATCAGTAGAGGAGTATCCTTCTTAAGAAATCGATTCCAATGGTTGGTTCTTGGGAACCTTCAGGAGAGAACATGGGAGTGGGAGGCTCAGATTAGTGCTCAATACCCTCATCTGTTTGAGTATCCCTTATTTTGGATTTTCGAGGACATAAAACCCCAAGGTGGGGAGAATGTATCATCTCAGATTTTTCTTTGTATTATTCTTGGATATTACATGGATTTATTTTGAGGCTAGGTGAAAATATGGAAAACGTTTCTGAGGCCCGGTGTGCTAGAAACAAGTGGTTGAAAAATATTAAAATATTTAATAGCCCATGTGCACAGTATTCCTGAAAGTGTGGAATAATTGCAAAACAGGTGCTCAGATCATAAATATAAGGGCACTCTTGAATTCATAACAATGTATTTACCCTATACGCGACCTAATTCTTGTTATCATTGGTCATCTGTAGAAAAACTCACCAAGGACATAACCATAAATAAAATAATAAAACAAAATTATTTTATTTTTAAATCCTAATAACTCCTGAAAGGGGAATCATATTGGAAATATGATACCCCCATTGAGTCTGTAATGTGGTGTTTTCCCTAGGCACGACATAATGTTGGTCGGCGTGAGTCATTTGTGAAAAAAGTTATCGAGGCCATGGAAAAGCTAAAATAAATTAAAATAATATTTTATTTTATTTTTCATCAGTGTAGAGACATGTTTCCTCTATAAGTTTATGGCTATGGACCTTGTCTCAAAGTTATCCACTAAACCCTAGAGACCTAGGCATCGCTCGAGGATAACATTCTTGATGGATGAAAACGGTGTAGGATCGAATTGTGGATCATCACACCCATGGAATTGGAGGATCTCATCAATAATGGAAATTAAACTGTTCTTCATCAACAATCAATCCAAACTCCAGGTAGGACATTTGTTTTTTGGATTTATCCCTATTTTTCTTTACCCATGAAAAATGTGAATTAATCGCTTAACAAATTAATTTGAGGATCGATCGATTGATTCAGGTAATTGTTTTATCTTCCTATGGTATTGGAATTGATACTTATCTAGTTTACACTTTTCTCTTCATTTTTCCTTATATGAAAACGAATCAAGGCCAACACGAACATTGGTTGAGGTTCATTCCTCATGTTTTTGTTTCATGCTTTTCTCTCTCCATTCTACATCATTCATCATTAGTATTCTTTTGACTGGTGATTAGATGATATCTGAGAGCATTGATCATTGGGTGTTCATTATTTAGAATAATGGATCACAATCATGAATTTGGATTTGTGTTTTAGAGATGTGACAGAGGCGTGACATTGACGACGGGAACCCGACTTGGGATCAGGTATCAATGGTTTGCGATATAGATTGAGATGATCTCTCCAAAGGATTATCAGGATCAAACGTTAGGTGCATAGGAGGCACGAATGGGGAAATGTTGTTGCTAGGGATTGATGTGGATGGTTTTCTAGTGAAGAACAACCAGAATTTGATTTCCAACCTCCCGTAAAGGGTGTTTCGTGTTATTATTATTTTTAATAATAATAAAATGTGGAATTTATTATTATTTTTAATAATAATAATATGAGATATTTATTATTATTTTTAATAATTATAATATGGGATATTTATTATTTGTTTTAAATAATATTAAAGAGGATGAACAAATGGTGGGCCACCCTTAAGGAATAGGAGGGGTGAACTTTGATTGATGGATGTGGGTGGATGGAAGATTTTATTATCAAATAATAAATATGATAATAATAATAGAATAATAAAGAGAGAGATAGAGATCCCAAATGAATAGGGGTGGGGTGTGTATAACGTGAATGGAGAATGGGAAGAGTGCATGTCATCTTTTTTGAATAAGATTTAAAAAAACAACAATATTATTATTTTTGTTAAATAATCTTATATCGGTTGTAACTTTTAATTGAGATGTAAGATTGACGATCCGTTAGTGGTATCATGATCATGGTATTGAGAATTTCATTTTAAGACCAATGTTGGATACTTTTTTTATACTCATGTCTCAGGTCAATGAAAGAACCAAAAATAAAAAAATTATTATTATTGCGGGATTTGTTATCCTACATAACTCCCACATACAGTGTCAAAATGAAAAACTGTTAGCGACATTATAGCCCTAAAATTAAGGCATAAATTTTAAGACCTATTTCAGGTATTTAAATCAAGATTGAGGTGTAGACCCCATGAATCCCGGTTCGAGGGTATGGCGGTGAAATATGACTTTTTCACTGGGAGTCTGATTTGGGAAAATGAATAGTCGATCCCATGTATTTTTCCATGAGGATCGCAATGTTGTGATCCAAGTATTTTATTTTATGATCAAGACATGGTCCCCATGAATCGTTTTTCATATGTTATAGAGTGAAATGTGACTTTTCACTGGGTGTCCATTTAGGGCACGTGAATAGTCTATTTCAAGCGTTTTTTCACAAGGATCACAATGGTGTGACTAGTTTGGAAATCTGAGACCTTTTGAAGAAGAATATCAGTGGAATTATGTTTTATCCCTTCAGGCTAACGATGATCCCAACATGTTTGTCAGGCTTTTACTAGACTTAGACACGATCAGTGCCAGACTTAATGAGACATGTCATGTACTTCCATCAAAGTGTGTGAGGCTCTTATTTTTTCTAGTTTGGACCAGTATAGGTTGGGTTTATTCCCTTGTTCCTTTCTTTGAGTGTACAGTATTAAATTACATCCATGTCACTGGATTGTAATCACCTCTAGAGGTCAAGTCTTAGATAGAGTATGGTATCCCTCCCCGAAGATGGAGTGAGATCCTCTATCACCCCTAGTGGAGTATGTGGAATCACATAACCTCCTTAATTAGGGTTTTGATCCTCCATCTAGTGGGTTATATCGTTAGATTCTATGATATCCCCCATGTTTTGGGGTGTGATACCCTATGTAGCGGTTTAATCCATATTGGGTATGTGGTATCTCCCAGTGAGTTTAGGCGCAATTTGTGGTGTCCCCTGGTCAGTTCTAGTCATGAAACCCCCTCTATATGTATCATAGTCTTCCTTGACCAATGTGTTCTCTTTGGTAAGGGCCTAAATGAGAAAGAACTCTTCATAGAGTGTCTCTGATGATAATGTGTCTTGATGAGTGATTTATCCTGGAATGAGTGTGCTTTGAGTAGAATCATGTGGCTAGTAGTTAGTTATGACCACCTGATGGCATGGTGTCTCTCTTCAGTATATCTGGATGTTATTGGTGTATGTGCTATAGACATATAACTGTGTAGAGATGACTGTAATTTCCTTTGATGTATTTCCTTGAGGTTTTGGGATGTTCTACTACGTATTTTTATACTCACCCCTACACAGAATTTGCCCAAACATGTCATGTATTATGCAGATGATCAAACTTTTGACTGAGTCCTAGGTGGACCAGGACTAGGCAGTGCTTATTACAACCAGATAGAACGAGATGTGTTCCTACAACTTTCAAACAATAGTCCTAGTACATTTTACTTTCAGGTTAGACTTGTGTTACAGAATCTCTGTGGGTGGGCTTATATTTGGACATGTTTACCTTCCAATACTTTCACCATCATACCTTGTCTATGGGATATAGTGGTTTACATTCATTTTTTTACTTAGTGTTTTTACATTTCAGCATTTGTGTCCTGAATATGTGTGTGTGGATACAGGTACTTTAGTCTTATGCCTCCCATTTGTGGGATATTCCTACTCAATGTTAGCCACTAACCCATGGTCAATTGGAGGTGGGCTTGGGGTAGTCATGGCATGGACCCCTTTGGGATGGGTCGTGACAAAAACCATCTCATAAACAAGAAATGTCAACATCCAAAAAATGTTCAATGATACAAGAGAAGAGATAAACATCAAACAGCTTCGGGTAATAAGTTTGAATCTATAACTCATGTTTCTAGGTACTCTCCTCCATGCCATTATGCCACCAAAATACATGAACCAAGGGAATAGCATGCTCATGAAACACCTTCACCTGAATAGGATTCACCATCAGGAACACATGACCTCAAACATCAAACTCTAGAGGTATCTTATGATCGGTATAGGATTTTTGATGATCCAACGCTACCTTCACCCTATCATGAATTACTTATACCATCTATGTAATATTCTGTACTAGTTCCAGCCTAATAATTTCTTCCTCTCTAACCCTAGTCTATCACAACAAAGAAAAAAAAGGTCATCCATACAAAGATTCAAACGATGTTATACTAATGGTGCGGTGGAAACTGTTATTGTAAGTAATCTCCACCAAGGGAAGGTGCCTCATCTATGAACCTCCAAAATCCCAAACACAAGAGAGAAAAATGTCTTAAATAGTCTGGATGGTCTGCTCTGTCTGACGGTCTGTATGTAGATGAAAATAAGTGATAAAGAATAACTGATAACCAAAAGCATGATGGATACCTCTCTTCACCCTAGAGATAAAAATAGGATATTAATCAGAGATGATCATCCTCAGAACTCTATGGAGTCACACCACCTCTTGTAGATACTAACTCGATAAAACCCCCACTGAGATCGACTCCCTAATCACTATAAATTGGGATGATTTTGTCAAATGATTCATTATCACCCATATAGAAGTATATCCTCCCTAAGCTCAAGGTAAACTAGTAATCAATTCCATTGATATTTCCTCCCACTTCTACTAGGGAATATCTAATGGCTGGACCAATCCACCTGGAACATGGTGTTCAACTTTCACCTTTTAGCAGACCAAAAATTCATAAAAAAAATTGCAATTGTATGATTCAACCTAGGCCACTAAAATTGACCTCTCAAAGCTCAGTATATCTTAGTCACAATGGAATGTAGCCCCAAAGGAAAACAATGGAATTCACAAAGAACTATATCATTCATTTCAAAATTAATGAAAATCCTTACTTTGAATAACACCTAGTGTTGTCCATCCTCAAACCAACCATCAGGGGCATCGCCAAAAACAACTTGGTCCCTCCAGAACACCACCTCAAAATCCCCCAAATAGGACTCCTCCACCTAATTCACCAAATATGAATTCATAGTCATATGGAAAATATAACCTCATCCTATGACCTCTTCCATATCAAGATACATCATTGCGAGTTCTTCCATCACTCTCTAGTAATCCCCAGATTCATGCATGGTATCACTACGTGAATTCCTGCTTAGCACACCATCTACAAAATTACCCTTTCTTGGTGTATAAAAATATTGAAGTCATAACACTATAAGAATTCTATCCAATAACAATAAATAAACTTCAATTCACACAAGGATAATACATACCTCAAGATCTTATGGTCAGCAAAACCCAAAATAAAATTATTGTTGATGAGGTAATGTCACTACAAATTCAAATAAAGAACAACTTCTAGTAACTCGTGATCAGGGGTGGTATAGTTATTCTCACAGGGACATAACTGTCAAGACCCATAAGAAACAACTAATCCCTACTTAATTAGAACAAAACCTAATCCAAGACATGAAGTGTCATAGAAAACCTCAAACTAAACTCCCTCCACTAAAAAACAAGGTACTGGAGCACTAACCAACTTCTCCTTTAGGTACTCAAAAGATATTTGACACTGTCCAGTTAATAAGAATGAATTATCCTTCTAATTCAAGGCTATCAAAGGAGTCACAACCTGAGATAAATTGGCTATGAACCTCCTATAATATCTTGTAAGACCAACGAAACTCCTAACCTCTGCCACTATCTTAGGGATGCCCAAGATACAACTGCCTCTATCATTGAAGGATCCAAAACATATCCCTACTAGGATACCAAATTCTAAAATAAATGGACTTCAAAATCTCAAAAATCATACTTTGAAAACTTCCCGAACAACTTCTCGAGATGAAGAAATCCCAAAATGACATGCATATGCTATGCATGATCCTCCTCGGATGCAGAGTACACAAGGATGTCATCGATGAAAACCACACCAACATTATCCAAGACCACTTTGATGACTGTGTTCATTAACCACATGAATACATCTATAGAATTCTTCACATAAAATGGAATCACAATGAACTCATAATTCCCATGATGACAATAGAAATAAATATTCTAAATATCCCTATCCATCACCCATATCTGATGATATTCTGATTGAAAATAAATCTTTGAGAACCAAATTTCACCATTCTCCTGATCAAATAAATCATCAATTCATGAAATAGGATAGTATCTCTTCACTATCACTTGGTTAAAGTGAATATAATCGATACAAATCCACAAACTTCCATCAGCCTTCTTCATGTAAGATACTAGTGCACCCCAAGGTGATACACTCAACTAAAAAAATATCACTACAATAGATCATCGAGCTATACTAATATCTCTCATAGCTCAGAAGGCACCATCCTATATGGAGAGATCAATATAGGATACACTCCTGGCAGTAGCTTTATCCCAAAATCGATCTCCCATCGAGGAGGTAATGCTCCAACCACCTCTATAAAGACATCTGGGTACTCTTCCATGACCCTGGGATACACCAACTTCTTAACCTCAAACAAGCTAAGAATCAACTCAACCATCAAGGAAAATGAGGATAAAACATGCCTCTGACCCATCTATGGGTCTCTCTCACAAACAAACACCACTGGATCTCCCTCATAATCATAAAACACAACCTTCCTTCGAAATAAATCCATGAAATCCAACACAAAATACAACCAATCCATGCCAATGGATGATTTCATATGAATGTATCTTCAAACATAGGAAGTATATCCAAGAGAATTACTTCCCCAGAACTAGTTTACAATATATACATACTTTATACAAGTTAGCTTGACCTCCAATTGGCATAGTCAATGCCAAGGGAACTAAAATCTTCTCTACCTCATGTCACAATGCATATACAAGGGTAGGTGATATAAAGGATTTTTTCACTCATAAATAAAAAAAATTATATAATCCTATAGAAAAAAATAAAAGGGTACCTTCCACAACATCTAGATCACCGGGAACTGGAAACGCTAAAGTATGAACCTAAAAATGACATGCTCCAAGTCCTCTCTAACACTGCTGATGAACACCTCCATGGTCGGACTCTACTCTCTGAGGATAAGGAGTGACTCATAAATATACTCTTCCTACCCCATATCCTCTCTGTTGATACCATATTGGAACACTCTATTGTGGTTTCCTAAGATAAAATTTCCTCAAAAGAGGAACCTGGAGAGGAACAGTTGGAATACACTGACTACTCAAAAAGTTCGGGCACTCTTTCTATTAATGACATCAGCATTCAAAAGAAAAATAGACTTAGAATACCTTGGAATAGTCCTGAGAGACCCCACCCCAAGAGAAAAAAGTTGATTAGGGGTCGGAAATACCCCCATCTAACTGAAAAATCGTATGTTGTTAGGTCCCCTAGGTCAAATACCCTGATAGGGGTGTGAATCAAGGTATGAAAGATTAAAACAAATTCTCCTTTTCATCTTGTTTCTCTGTTAAAAAAAATTTTCTTCTCTCTCTTTCCCATATCATAGTATGAACATGAATTAAAACATGCACAAAAAACAATAGTTTTACTTGGTTCACCCTCACTGGGCTACATCCAAGGAGCATACACCGACAATGTGTCAATGTACCAAATCCACTATAAGCATACAACTGTTTACAATGTTCAGAGTAGACTCACTATCTCTCCTCATTTACAACCAATCATAATTTGAAATATCACTGTTATCTCAACTAAGGTGTGCTCACTGCTTATTTAGAAGATCCACTCACAGTTTATAAACATATAGGTCGCTTTATAATCACTAATGAATGCATCCACCAATATATATAGATGCTCTATTGATGTCTCAATTTCATCTACTAATTAATATCAATTTACCATAGAAAACTTGGAAATCCCTTTTGAACAACCTTCTCACATCTCATTTCTTTTCAAAGCTCCTTCTTTCATGAAGCTCAAACCATCCTTTGCAAAGTACACCTCCTTTCACAAAGCTCACTATTTCGTAAACCTCAAACTAGCCTTCGTGAAGATCTTGACTTTTATAAAATCTCACTTAGCCTTCATGAAGAACACCTATTTTTCAAATCTCAACTATCCTTCATGACGATCTTTCCTTTTTCAAAGCTCAATTATCCTTTGTGAATTCCCTTACTTTCACAAATATCACTGCCTTCATGAACCTTCTTTATGATTCGAGAGCCTTAAGATTTTCATTGAGTCTCTCTTCTCTTCTCAAGGGGGTATATGCCTATTTATAGGAATTTCCCACTAACTTTCGAACCACCTAGCCACGTCAATGCCACATCAGTACCATTTCACAGAGCTCCCAATTTTTCCCCGCAATGCTCTATTTTTCACGAAGATCCATGGAAATTTTCAGTTTTCAATTCTTGACATAATCGCAGAGCCTTCCTTCAAATCCTTTGCGCCACCACGATGCTCCTTCTATTGTAATTTTAGATCTTCTATCAAAACCTTTGTTTCATCTCAATGCTCTTTACCACTGCCATTCATGAAGCTCATCATAGTCACAGAGATCATCATCATCTTTCTTCGATCCTTCACGAAACACTCTTTATGAATCCCATATTCGTGAAACTCATGCATTTTTCATATTTTGATGATATCTTCATGGAAATATATATTTATAAATACAAGATAAACTCCAAATTTTGGACCCCAAAATTTTGGAAAATGCTGAAAAATGGCACCACCTTGTATCTGTTCTTTTTGTACGGCCTACTGATCATCCATTTATTTTTCACGGTTCTTTATCAACATATGTTGTCAACAATATCTCTGGAACCCAATAACTCACCATGGAAACCTGATTTTCCAACAAACATAATCAACCCAAAAATTATTCAATGTTACCTTAATGGATTTTTTCCCAACAATATCCCCCTTTGGGTTTGTGGTCAACTTTTTCATAAAATGATACCACATTATAGCTTCATCCATCCTTTGTTACCGTTCACTTCATGAGATTTATATAGTGATCAAAGATTTAATCCACGCATACTCAAATCCCACATGAGAAATGCACGGTATGAGAAACAATAGTATAATGAAAAGTTTATCAATGAATCACTTTGTTCCTGAGAAAAATTATTGAAACTAAACAACTTATTTCATCATGAACATCAGTTGTCTTTATATGTATTCTTTGATTGATCACTTCTATCATTGTCGGATTTAATTCTCCTACTCCCCCTATCAGCTTCTCCAATTGTCTTGAAAAACTCCCCCTATCTCACTGCTCCACCTGGAAGCTTCTCCCCATGTCTTGACTAAAATATTTTCTCCCTTTTTAAAAATTTATCTCCCTTTGTCAATGAACCCAAAGGTCACTTCTTTTTTGTCTGAAACAAGGTGAAAACACATATCTGTACATTAGGTAAAAATACCCCATACCTCGGAGAGATGAGGGTGTCCCACTTTCACACTTTTTCAAGTGTGGGGAGTTTAATGAACTACCAAAGCCAGTCGATGCCTCTCAAATTATTCTTTGGGTAAAGGATTTTTTAGAATGTATTCAACCTATAGTTCTATAGGCACATACCAGCTTCACAAACCCTTGCTCCACTTTCTCCTTTATAAGATTATATTTGATCTCAATATGCTTTTTCCTTGAGTTATGGACTAGATTTTTACTAAGATTGATAGAACTCAAATTACCACACTGGATTTCAATCGGAGATTTCACTTCAACTCTCATATCATCAAGTTGTTGTTTCATCCACAATAACTATATGCATGCTTGAGTGTCCACAATATACTCAACTTCTGTGGTTCTCAATGAAATGAAATTTTGTTTCTTTTTTAACCAAGAAGTACACAATCCACCAAGATAGAAAGAACCTCCTAACGTTGATTTCTTGTCATATGTTGAACCAGTCCAATCTACATATGTATATCCAAAAAACTTTGGATGATATTTTTCATTATACACCAAACTAAAATTCATAGTGCCTTTTATATACCAAAGTATTCTTTTCACTGCAACCATGTGTCTTTCCTTAGGATTGCTTTGATATCTCACTACTTGGCATGTGCCAAATACAATATCAAGTCTTATCACTGTTAGGTACAATAAAATACCAATTATTTGACTATATTATATGATATTAATTGTCTTTTCATCATTGTATTTTGATAGTTTTGTCTAGGTAGAAATTGGAGTTTTTATCTCCTTGGAATTTTCCACCCTGAATCTTCTCAGAACCTCCTTGGCATATTTGTATTGAGAAATGAAAGTTTCATTTCTACCTTGTGTCACTAGTAAACCAAGTAAAAACATTAGATCATGAATCATTGACATTTTTAACTCACTTTTCATGAATTTGAAAAACTGTCTGCATTGTGCCTCATCTGATTCA
The DNA here is from genome assembly GCA_963277665.1 of Viscum album. Classification (NCBI taxonomy): domain Eukaryota; kingdom Viridiplantae; phylum Streptophyta; class Magnoliopsida; order Santalales; family Viscaceae; genus Viscum; species Viscum album. The sequence goes on along the minus strand of OY728141.1, from coordinate 1,044,893,333 downwards.
CCAAATATTATGTCATCAACATAAACCAGCACCATCATCCTTTGATTACTATCATTTTTGACATAGAGATTGTAATAAACTCCACCATGCTGAAAACCAAGATTCTTCAAATAGTGATCAAGTCTCGAATACCATGCTCTTAGTGCTTGATTCAACCCATATAGTGCCTTATTCATCCAAAAAACATTGTTCTCATCTTCATGAATAAGAAAGCCATATGGATTCTCAATATATACTTATTCTTCCAAAAACCCATTAAAAAATATGTACTTGACATCTATCTATAAAACATTGAAATTCTATTTCACTGTAATGGCCAAGAATAATCTGATTGTCTCCATCCTCACAACAGGTGAAAATGTATCATCAACATTGGTACCCTCTATCTAAGAGTAACCTTTGAACACTAGTCATGATTTGTTTTGACTAACTATTTCATATCCATTCATCTTGTTGTGAAAGACCCATTTAGTCATGATAACATTATTATCTGTTGGACTCAAAATAATCTCCCACATATGATTCTTCTCAATCTGATCTAGCTCTTCATTCATTTCCTGAATCTAGTTGTCATATTCTACTGCATTGGAAAAACATTTAGGCTCTACCTAAGATTGGAAATATTCCTAATGTAATGACTTCATTATTCTTGTTTGAATAGGTTTTTTTTATGACCAATGATATTTTTCTTGTCAATATCAGCTCGACTCTTTGGATTTTGTGTAGGTACATATTTAACTTGCTTCTTCTCATCATTAGTGTCTTCTTCTAAATCAGTATCTTCTACTTCTTCTCACCCAGTGTTTCTTTCATCCTCATCACTTTCTTTAGGAAATTGTTCACTATGATATTGAATATTCTATTCATTTTCCACAATAGTAAAATCATTGCTTTCAACTACTTTTTCCACCCTCTTATGGAAGCATTTTTATGATTTTCTTTTGCCTGATTAGCCAAGGAATATTCCCTCATCTCCATGAAACTCTAGCTTCCTATGTTTTTCTTTGTTGATAATAAATTACTTACTTAAAAAGATTCAAAAGTATTTTATTGTTGGATTCATTTCGTACCACACATCATATGGAGTCTTTCCTTCCTTCAGCCATAGTAGATCCCTATTAGAAATGTAGACTGATCTCAATACTACTTCCTTCCAAAATTTCTTGGATAAGTCTTTTTTGAAAAGTATCATTCTGGACATAATGTGGATGATCTGATTTCTCTATTAAACCACTCCATTATATTGGAGAGTTCTCACTGAAGAGACTTAATTCCTTATCATATATTTCTTCAGATAGAATTCCACCTGAATATTTTTTAATTCTGTACTATTATCAGTATGAAACGTCAGAATATTCTGTCCAAGCATCCTTTCATATTCTCTCCAATACCATTTTTTGAAACTAAACACATTGTAATTATGGGAAATGACAAATACCCCAAGTTATTCTACTATATTCATCAAATAAAATAACACAATATATCTTCCTGTCAATGGATCAGGGTGAGATAGGTCCACAAACATCATCATGCACCAAGTCAAGCACTCTTATTAACTTATTTTCCTTTTATGTGTACATCTTTCTGATGATCTTACCTGTTTGAAAAGCATCTCACATATGTGTATGATCATGTGATAGCTTAGGTAGGTCTCTAGATGCATCACACTTTACCATATCTTCTAGGGATGGTTGTCATAGATGACCTAGTCCTTTATACCACAAATTGTTTTCTTCCTCTCTAGATAAAAAACACATATCTTCTTCTCCACTTACAAGGTAGATATTTCCTTTTGTTCTTTTTCCCTATAGAACCACTTCACCATTTTTTCCTTTGATGATACATGTCTTCTTAGTAATCCTTATAGAGTTCCCTGAGTCACATAGTTGACTGATGCTAAGAAAATTGTGACTGAGACCTTCTACTACTAAGACATCAGCATGTCTCATTTATTTTTCCTCAAACCTGGCCTTTCTCGAGCTAATAATATTCAGTAATTCATAGTTTCCAAACTTTAAAACTTCTTATGTTTCATACTTTATTCCTATAACAAGATTCTTATTGCCTATCATTTGGGATCTATAACCACTATTAAGGATTCATACACCAAAACAGTCTGATGCTTTAAGGGAAATCTCTATAACCACTACATTCTCTATTATTTTTTATCCATGTTTTTGACTTCATACTTGGTATAGATCGATGGTCTTGATCTCCCGAAGAGTATAACAGACCATCTTTTTTCTACAAAGTTGAAAATCGATTTTGAATTTTTATATCACATGTTGATTCTTAGATTTTATTCTTAAGACAACATTGATTTTACTTTGGCACATTCCTCAGCATGGTAGATTTACAATATCTATACATATGCCCAAATCCTCCACAATAGAAATAATTTCCTCAAAATATGTTCTCGATTTCCATTTTCTATTTGGCTTCCACTACTATTCTAATTCCCTTAGGTATATCTTAGTTATGAAACACACATTTTATGAGTGTCTCATCTTTTCATAGAAATAACACCTGATGGAGGGTTCATTACTACATGCCACCTCTACACTTATATGTGTCACTTGGGTTCTATGAATCTTTTGATTTGACTTTTTACCCAAATCAATTTTCAATTTAAGAGTGGTTTCTTGCGGTCTGATTTCAACCATGGTTGTTTTTTGTTTATGATAAAGCCCCTTACCAGCCCTATCATTTAGATTTGATTATTGTATCTATTCTTTTGGACCTATATGCTCCAATATATCCTTTTCTTTCACCCTACTGGTCTTATTTCCCAATGTCATATGTGGAGTCAAGATTTTATCTTGATCCTTATCTTTTTGTCGCAGGCCAATGACTTATTCTTCAAGTTCTTTAATGTGTGTGATTTTTTCTTTCACTGTGTTGTCCAAACCATCGATCTCCCTTCTATATTATTCAACTTTAAGTTTATGCTTACTGGCTATTTCTATGTCCTCAAGTAATGAATACTTGAGATTTTCAATTTCTTTCATCAACTCAGACTTCTCTTCTTCTTGCTGCTGCATGTAGATTTTGGCATCACGAACCAATTTGTTGGGTTTCTTCATTTTATCTCTCCAAACATCTATCTCTTTAATATATTCTTCTAATTCAGACTTCATATCAAATCTTCCTTCAAATTATTCCTCATCAATATTAGTTTCTTCCTTTTTCTGAAAACTTTCAATAACTTCCACCATATCATTTTCTCCATGATCTTTGTAGTTCTCTATCTCTTCAACCTCAAATTCATCTGAACTAACACATTCTTGTGAAATAAGATTCTTTTTCTTAAAGAAGTTTTTCTTAAAAAAATTCTTTCCTTTCACATAGGATAAAGACTTATTCATAGGTATTTCAAATTCATCCTCATCATCATCATGGAACTTCTTAGGGAATCTTACTACGAGATGACCAGCCTTTCCACACCTAAAGAAAGCAAGTGGAAGTTTGCCTTTGAACTTTCCTTTTCTTCTTTCAATATTTGAGGAAAGTAATGAAATTAGCTTCTCTATATCTTCTTCTTCCTAAGAATATTTAATGGTTATCTTATTCATGTCCTTGAATGTCACCTCTTTTGATTTCCCCTTTTCTACTGCATCTTTATCATCATTTATCATTTCATATGCTCCAAGGGTACTTTGCAAGTTATCCAATGTCAGCTCTTTCAGATCTTTATCTTCAAAAACTGAAACTTTTGGATTAAATCAAGGTGGAAGTTTCCTCAAGATATGCTTCACAATATTTATATCTTCAATAACTTATCCAATACCTCACATGTATACCACTACAATATTTACCCTATCAAAGAATGTATCAACAGACTCATTCAGGTTCATTATCAAATTTTCATACTTGTTCCATAGAACTTGCAACTTTTCCAATCTTACCTTTGAATCTTCATATATATTCAATATATTTTTCCACATATCATGTGATTTTTTTAATGGCATAACCTTCGTATAGATTTCATTTCATAGGGATCCCCCTAAATCATGTATTCCCTGGGTGCTAGCATCCAATTTCCGTCTTTCAACTTCTGATAAAGCACCACTATTGATATCGGTTGAAATACCATGCATCGCAGCTATAAACACATCCATTACCAAAGATTGGAAGTAGTGTTTCATCTAATTCTTCCATAACTAAAAATTATTCCTGTCAAAGACTGGAATCCATTTGTGATTGATGGCCTCCATTGAGAGAGAATCATAGAAATTAACCTTTGGCTCTAATAACAATTGTTAGGTCCACTAGGTAAAATACCATAGGAGGGGGTTCAATCAGGGTATGAAAGATTAAAATAACTTCCCATTTTGATCATGTTTTTCTATTAAGCAAAACTCTCTTCTCTTTCTTTCCAACACCATAGTATTAATAGGAATTAAAACATGCATGGGACACAACGATTTTACTTGGTTCACCCTCACTGGGCTATGTCCAAAGAACACAAACTGACAATGTGTTGATTTAAAAAATCCCTTATAAGTGCATAACTATTTACAATGTTCGTAGTAGACTCACTATCTATCCTAGTTTACAACCAGTCACAATTTTAAAGCTCACTGCTCTCTCAGCTGAATTGTTCCCACTAGTTCTTAAGAATATCCACTCACAATTTATAGACTTATAGGTATCTTAACTATCACTAATGAATGCATCCTCTACTGTATGTAGATGATCTATTGATGTCCCAATTTTATCTACTGATGAATGTCACTTTAGCACAGAACACTAGGAAATCCTTTTTGAATAACCTTTACACATCTCATTGCTTCGTGAAGATCCAACCATCCTTCACAAAGTACACCTCCTTTCTCAAAGCTCACAATTTCACAGAGCTAAAACTAGACTTCATGAAGCTCCTTCCTTTTTGAGAATCTCACGTATCCTTCTCAAAGCACACCTATTTGACAAATCTTGACTAGCCTTTGCGACATTCCATCCCTTCATAAAGATTAATTAGCCTTTCTTAATTCCCTTACTTTTGTGAAGCTCGCTGCCTTCACGAACCTTCATTCGTTATTCAAGAGCCTTAATATTTTTATTGAGTCTCTATTCTCTTCTCAAGGGGGTAGAGGCCTATTTATAGGCATTTCCCACCGACTCCAGAACCTTTCAACCATGTCAGTTCTATATCAACACTATTTCTTAGAGCTCCCATTTTTTCCCAGCAATGCTCCATTTTTCATAAAGATCCATGGAAATTTTTAGTTCGCAATGCTTGATGCAATTGTAGAGCCTTAAGTCAAATCCTTTGTGCCACCATAGTTATCCTTATCTCGTAATCATATAGATTCCTTGAAAACCTTTGTGTCATCATGATGCTCTTCACCTCTGCCATTCATGAAGCTCATCGTAGTCGCAAAGATCACCGTCATCTTTCTTTGATACTTTTTGAAACACTCTTCAATAATCCCATCTTCATGAAAAACATAACTTTACCATATTTTTATGAGATCTTAAAGTAAATCTATATTTCTCAATGCAATCAAAAATCCAAATTTTGGACCATCAAAATTTGGAAAACACAGCAAAATGGTGCCACCTTGTATCTATTCTTTTTGTACAACCTCCAGATCATTCATTCCTTTATCATGGTTCTTTGTCAATGTAGAATGTCAACAATATCTCTGTAACCTAACAACTCTCCATAGAAACCTTCTTTTTCAACAAACACAATCAACCAAAAAGTCCTTCAATGTTACCTTGAGTGATTTTTTCCCAACATATATCCTGACAACTGGGAACCCTAGACCATAGCTTTACTTTATGGAAAATCCTAAAAAATCCCCTCTTGTGATGATTTGTTCATGTACATCATCCTCTCAATAACATATTCTCTCTCCAACACCTCTAGATACATCTTCAGTATAAATGGGGTGGCCAGGTGTTGAATCTATGGATGCAAATCCTCCTCTAAATGTATCACCCAATATTCCTTATCTAGAAATAGGTTTGAATCATATCATATAAGGGTCCTAAAAAAGATCCAAAACTCTCATACATAAGATATCCTATGATTAAGGGTAAGAATATCTTGGAGACTGACCATTTTTTGGTTAAATATAGTAACTCTACTCAAAAATATTCTCAGAACATATCCCATGAAATTGTTTACTCCTTAAAATCCCTGAGGAATAAGAACCACCAATGCCTCACTGCTCCACACAACATCGTCACAGCCAATGAAACCCAATTCTCCTTCCAAGAATGAATTAAATTGAAAAATATCTCAACATAATCAAACCAATCTTCTATGGCTGCATATGAAACAGATCCCTCATACTTCTATAGACTCTAGTGCTAAAAATATCAGATTTTATTTCTCCAGGTTTTGTCTTTGTCAGCCTCTAATCTGCAGTGATATTCTAGAATATCATGATGAACATCTTTGATGTGAACCTGATGAGGATGTCAACTTACAGACATACCTATAAGAATAAAAAACTATTAGATCTCCTAAACATAGAATATAGAATACTTAATGTTAATTAATTATTTATTTATTATCTTGTTTAAGGTTTTATCCAATCCCAAGTTATTCCCATTTCAACATGGATGAAAAGAAGAATGTTACATGATCCTTTCCTAGGTATCTACCATGCCACCAGTATCACTTCATTTAGTAGGCTCGGTAAACATAAATTTATATGCATCTAATCATAGGGTGGTATAAATACATGTTTCTCAACTGGTCTCCAATGTTTACATTACTTACTAAACTTAGCTGACATTGTTTCCCTACCAACCCATCTAACCTCACATTGTGCCTAACTCCAAGCTATATTAAATCCCTAAAAATTGAACCTCCAATACCATTATGTCACAACCCCCTCCCTAAGAAGATGACACAATGAGGGGAGAGAAATGGTGACTAACCATGTCCCACCTCCAGTAGGCCCTCAATTGGTGACTAGCACTGAGGGTATAATAAACATGCATATGGGAGGCATTGCACACTAAGAGAAACATGTGGAAGATAGATAGATAAGATATATTCACCAATCAAAATATGATCAGAAATATGTATAAATAAATCCCAAGTGAAATCATGAAATTTCACATAGTACTAAGAAATTTAAAGGAAAACTAAAATAACCAAAAAGGTAAAGATGACGGTGACCATAAAGCTCAAACAGAACCTATAATACCATGAGATAGTAATATATAGCCCAATATCTAACCTAATCTAGATGACCTGAAAATGGTTTATATATATATAGGAAGAGTATAATATTATAATCAATAGAATCCTCACTAGAGCCTCTCAAGAAAAATATAAAGAAAGCATGTTAAAGCACAGTGAACAACAGTGAAACTAACTCGTCACCTAAATAGGTATAGTAAGTTCTCAGCCTCACTATGGCTAAATCGCACTAAGTATCACATAAAATAGAGAATATAATATAGTAATGAAACATAAATGGTACCCATTTACCACTTCCCCACTAGTTTTTTGCTCTGTCCCAATATTTCACATCCGGATACATCTCTCTCTAAAAGTAATATAGCCTGAAAACACCTGGGCATGGCATCACATCATGCACCACATGCATCACATCATCACATAATCCCATATCACATATCCATATATAGTAACCAAGTAGATTTTGGGATCCACCATAGCCCTTATGACATATATCAAACATCGTATATTATACCTCAATCCATTTCACCCTATACACCAAGTATTTACCTCAATCTATTACAGCTTATACCCTCCATACCTATAATTATCCTTTGGATACTATATCTGATAATACATTTGTGTTAAATAGCCAAAATCCATGATATCCTACACACATATATGTAAAACTAACCATTGTGTATACCATCATAAGTAACTACCAAGGGAACAAAGTAGGGATATATGGGGTAGTCATCTATCCATCCTCCCACCGAGATATTGGAGAAAACACCCTCCCATAGTCCACTGGGTGTTAGTTTCCATAACCAAAATTGGTGGGGTAGCATATGAAATAATATAATATACATTATATAATATATCTCACAACCAAGATATAGGAATAACCTATTCTTAGACTCAAATGCAGCTAATGTCGCTCAGACTCCCAGCAGCCACAGCTAAGATGAGATATTTTATAAGCACACAAGTATCTAAAAAGCTACATTAAATTACTACTTTACTTTTTTATCATTTCATTCCATTAATTAATTAATTATACATTAATTAACCATTAACATTATTCCATATTACATTACATTAATCATTAGAGTAAATTACATTCCCTCTAGACATAATTCAAACCAAGTCCATGGTTCATCAATATTAACGTCTTTTTAGAATTTTCATTACATCAACACCAACCCTATGGGTTAATAATTATTTACTAATTATTACAGTCATTCCATAATCCGGGTACTCAAGGAAACCATCCTAAGTTACCACCAAGAGGAAACATGTAACCAAACACATCCATCTTCCTGAAGAAGTAGGAAAAAATAAATGCATATAAAATGAACAACCCAACCGTAATCCATTAAATAGATTCTTAAGCAAGAATCCCATATCTCAGCATTACATGAATGGTTAAGCCTAGATTTAACTATTTCCATCATATTTGGTGTCATCCCCTACAATCACATGCATATCCTAATGTATCTCAACATCACAGGCGTCTACTACTACCACATCATCCAGGCCTCCCTACCCAAATCACATCAGTCATATCAGGCTCAGCCATCCCAGGCTAATGTCACATCTGGGCCACCCCACCCCATATCACATCATCCATCCTTGGATAATCCATACCAATATAATATCACAAGTCATATATCTAGATAAAATCACAAAATAATTAGGAAACAAACATTCACAGCCAATATATAAATCTAGGCCCTAAAATAAGGCTTTCAACCTCCACACTTACATGTGATCTCATAGCTCTGAACTCAAGGAACTCAACCTTCCCAATAATATTTTAAAATCAGGTCCTATAAATTATCTTTATCAAATAACTCATTATTATTCCATATTTAATTAAACATTTAATTATTCACAAGTTCCAACTATTGGAAACCTAAGGTATCAGGTTATAAAAAGCTACTAAATTAATTAAACAATTAATTTAAACATGCTTTCAAGAAAATAACCATTCTCATTTATCATTAATTTTAAATTATTATCAGCAAAAAGAATAAACATGTTTCAAAATATTTATCAATTACCTTAATAACATGGAAGGTTACATTTAATTAAACATTCACATTGCATCAATTTGATCATCATCAAATTACATTAACCACCAGATTATGAGTATGCCTCTTTACTCTATATACAATTAATTAATTAATTCCAACTTTACATCCTTTACCAATTTCAACATTCTAATACAAGAATAATAACATGATAAAAAATCATATCCTATATATCACATAATCTAGAAAATCAAGAGGAAAACCGCTATCATGGTATAAAACACATAAACATGTGATCACTGACCAATTCTTCATTAATCTAGTTCAATGATTATTAGGTCAATTACATTTCCATACAAAGGGATAAAATATGCCCAATTTATGATTTCACATAAATAAATAGAGAAAACATGAATCTCCTAACTCAAATGAATCAATGTTCTTCACATGATAATGCACCGACATCGTATGTCACAACCCGCCCTCGGGGCCCGTGTCGTGACTACCTTAAGCCCGCCTTCCATAGGCCAGGGGCTGGCGACTAGCACCAAGGCGTAAATCCCGGTAAAAAGGGAAGGCATTTCCTTTGTAAAGTAAACAAGCACCACAGAGTAAGCAAGCAGAAAAGTAAACACTAAGTAAAAACAGAGTACAACTGAAAGTGCGGAAAAGTAAATGGACCAGTATACAAACCCAAACTGAAAGTAAAGTACAACTCGAAAGGGAAAACAACAACTGTAAAGTAAAAGCCGCTACACCGAGCTGTCCACTGGAAATCCCACCTGAAGGGTGGGTACAGATAGCTCCACTGCTCCTCGGATCCCGTCATCCGCTCTGACCACGTCCCGCCCAGTGGTCCACCTCTAGGTACCATCCTGCTCTACAAGCCTCAACCACGATCAACGTTGTCCATCGTCTGCAACCAACACAACGTAGTGCGGGCATATCCCGTGCAGGGGTGAGTATAAGCTACTCAGTAGGGACCCCGAGACCCCCAAAGGTCTCCCAAAATCCACTAAGGATAAACCAAAAGGAAAGATACAATCACGAATTAACATCTGACACTGCATAGGTATATGCCCATACATATACCTAAGCCATCATTTCTTTACGCTCCAACCTCCGAGCCCAAGTACAACTCAGTCCACACAGGAAGGTATACGTATTCCACACAGGAAAGCAAAACGTAATCCAAACAGGATAGCACAACATAATCCACACAGGAAGGTAATCAAGATTCAGCTCACATAGGTATACTTCTTCGAAGACGATAGAGATGATCACTGATCCATCTAAGTCGTCGGACCCACAAAGGATCGATAGGTACTAACCCCCGCAAAGACCCACACAGGATCGGACCTACACAGGATCTGTAGGCGCTGGTTCACACAGGACCGCTGATCGCTGACCCACACAGGATTGGTAGCACTGATCCACACAGGATCGCTGAGTGTTGTAGTCGTCGTCGTCGAATCCACTAAGGATCTCTGCACAGTCGTCGTCGTAATCACAGTAGCAGTCGCAGCCAACTCTAGGATTCCCGCACACAGCAAGCTCGTTCGGGAGGGTCCGCTCCACGAGCCGAGAGGCTGATACATCAACTGTCACAAAGACTAGAGTTGATGTATTCAAAAGTTCCATATCATCAACAGAAACTCAACGCAATAGACAGTGCGTCAATCGGACGCCCGGTCTGAGAGTTATTGGCTTTTCCGTTCCAGGGGCCCGGTTGATTTTTAAGGAAAAACCAACCCGACCGTACTCCACCTGCGTCCAAACCTCGGGCGGAGTATTCCAAAAGATCCGTCTCACTAAGAGGAACTCAACAAAGCTGACGGCACGTCAATCGGATGTCTGTGGCTCAAGATATGAGTGTTTCCGCTCCGAGGGCCTGGTTGGTTTCGTGTACGAACCAACCCGACCGAACTCAAAGTATTCTGAAACCTTGAGTGTGATATACTGAAATGACCGTCTCGATCCAAGGACCGCATCGCCGCTGACGGCGCGTCGTTTGGAGGTCCGTAGCCCGAGATATGGGCATTTGAAACTAAGCAGTTCGGTATTGGGGGTTTCGGGCCCAGGCCGACCCGGCCCGAGACCCCCCCGGCTGGCCCGAACCGGGTCGAACCGCCCCGGACAGGGTCGGCCCGGCCCGATGCGGCCCGGCGCAGCCCGGCCTGGCGCGACCCGGCCCGGCGCGGCAAGGCCCGGCCCGGCTGGGCTCGGCCCAGCCTGGCAGACCGGCCAGGCGCACCGGTCCGGCTCAAGGCAGCGCGCTGGGCGTGCTGCCAGCTCGGCCTTCGGCCGAGCTGATTGAGAACGGGAGGCGCCTGCCCCCCTTTTGTGAAACCCCCCCCCCCTTCATAATGGGGGGTCGTTTCGGCTGGCCGGGGGAATTAAATTCCCCCAGATTTCTTCATTCCGGCCGGCCCGACTTGGCCGGCCGGCTCCCTCTCAACGGGACCGGCAAGGCCGGTCCCCTTCCGGCTTCCGACACCGGTGGCCCGGCTGGCCGCCGGTCACCAAGCTCCGCCGCGGCCCGGAACCGGCCGCGGCCCTTGTCGTCTAGCGCGGTGCGACGACACCGCGCCCCTCCACCGCGGCCCCGTTCCGGCCACGGTGCCTTCGACTTCCCTCGACGCGACGCGACGGCGTCGCGTTCTTGAATCTCTTTCCACGGCGCGGTGCGACGGCGCCGCGTGTATAATCCGCAATATACCGCGTGGTGCGACGGCACCACGTTTTCTCATATCAACCTCAAGAAACCATCACGAAAAAAAGGAGGAAGGTCGGCCGTGTTTGTGCGGTCCGACCCCCTCGCGTTATTCGATAACAAAAAGGGTTTTAATCCACGATCATCACCAAGTTGGTATTCACGAAAAATTAAATAAATAAAACCCCTACCTCGGTTTCAAGTGCGGAGCACGTCAACAATCCGCGGAAGACAAGCGTCGCGGAGGTCGGGCGTCGCGGGAATCGAACGTCGATTTCGTTGACGTCGAGGTGCGTCCGAAGAGGTACGTCGCTGGAGAAGCTTCGTAAGCTGACGGAGAAAGTCTGAGGAGGAAGTGGCATCTCCTTTCATTGACACGGGAAGAAGATCGAAGAAGCGGCGTCGTCGATCTTCGGAAACACACCGGCTGCGAGGAAGAGAAGAGACGGCACGTGACGACGTTCTTCATCGGAGCCTAAGTGTTCTTCGCATTCTTCGTCGTGGTTGAAGAAGAAGAAGAAAGCTCCCAAATTCTCTCAAGGTGGCAAGAGAAATATCACCAAAATAAAATAAGCTTAAGCCTTATTTTATTTACACAACTAAACCACTTTGAATTTCAAAGGTTTGAAATTAAACAACTCAACTCAATTAATAACTCAAGTTTTCAAATTAATAAGAGAGGAGTTATTTGGGAGTTTTAAGGGGAGTTGAAAAGTTAGGGTTCGTGTGGGCCCCACCACACTTAATCCTCTCAAGGGAGGTTAAGTGGATGTGGGTCCCTCCTCTAACTCCCTTTGGGAGGATATAACCAACATGGTTAAAAATAAATTGTGTTTCTAGGCACACCGGGCCTCGGAATCAGGTGCCGTCAGAAACCGCGCTCTTGTAAAATTCAAAAGAAAATTAAGAAAAAAATTTCCTTGAATTTTACGGGTCTTTACATTACTCCCACCTCAGGGCTTTACGTCCCCGTAAAGATACATCAAAACTAGGGAAACAAATGAGGGTACTGAGCACGCATATGAGCCTCCCGCTCCCAAGTGCTCTCCTGGAGATTCTCGTGCTGCCATCTGATGCGTACTAGAGGAATCGACCGTCCACGTAGGACCTGCTCCTGTCGATACTTGATCTCCACCGTAATCTCCGTAAAAGTCGCCCCATCGTCAACGTCAAGCTCCCCATGGTCAATGATGTGTGTCGGGTCGTGCACGTATCTCCTCAGCTGAGACACGTGGAAGATGTCGTGCACCCAGTGCAACTGAGGTGGTAGAGCCAGGCGATAAGCCACCTCGCCAATCCTACTGAGGACCTGGAAGGGTCTGATGAAGCACGGAGATAACTTTCCACCTCGGCCAAATCTCTGTATACCACGTCAAGGTGAGACCCGCAAGAAGACGTGGTCGCCATCCTCGAACTCTAGTGGCCTCCGCCTCCTGTCAACGTATGACTTCTGCCGGCTCTGAGCTATCCTCATCCGCTCCTGGATGACCTGGACCTTCTCTGTCATGGCCTGGACCATCTCCGGTCCCACAAGTGCTGACTCCCCAGGGTCTGTCCAGCACAAAGGAGATCTACAAGGTCGGCCGTACAACGCCTCGTACGGTGCCATCCTGATGGTGGAGTGGTAGCTGTTGTTGTATGCAAAATCCACCAAGGGTAGGTGGTCCTCCCAGCTACGACTAAAGTCAAGGACACATGCGCGGAGCATGTCCTCAAAAGTCTGAATGGTCCTCTCCGTCTGACCATCCGTCTGAGGGTGAAAGGCTGTGCTCAGACGTAGCTGCGTCCCGAACGCCTCCTGCAATCCATTCCATAGCCGGGAAGTAAAACGAGCATCTCGATCGGAGACGATAGATGATGGCACACCGTGAAGCCGAACAATCTCCTGAACGTAAATACGTCCCAATCTCTCCACTGAGCCCTGCTCTCTGATGGGTAAGAAGTGTGTCGACTTGGTGAGTTGGTCAAAAATCACCCAAATGGATTCATGACCTCTGGAAGTGCGTGGAAGTCCAGTCACGAAGTCCACAGATATCCCGTCCCACTTCCACTCTGGGACCTCCAAGAGCTGTACCAAGCCTGCTGGTACCTGATGCTCAGCCTTCACCTGCTGGCAGGTGAGACATCAGGAAACGAACTCTGCCACAGCCTTCTTCATGCCCGGCCACCAGTGCTGTCGTCTGAGGTCCTGGTACATCTTCGCCACTCCAGGATGTACCGCCAAAGGAGAGGTGTGAAACTCTCTCAGCACCTCCTCCTGTAAAGCGACTGGTACCATGGTACGTCCTCTGAAAAGGATGTCGTACTCTGCTCTAAAGGATAAACCATCAGGTGCCTGTCCTGAGGATATCTGTGCACGCCGCGTCTCACAGTCAGCATCCCCACGTTGTGCCTCTCTGACCCGTTGTAGAAGTGGGGGAGTGACTGTGAGAGACTGAAGGAAGGCTACTCCATCTCTATCCACAAAGGATATCTGCAAAGAGGCTAGCTGCTCCGTCGCCTCCTCAAGTAGCTGGATGCTCGTCCTCCTGCTGAGGGCATCGGCTACTACGTTCCCCTTCCCAGGAGTATAGACTATCTCAAAGTCATTAGTCCTGGAGGAACTTGAGTCATCGCCGCTATCTCAGGTTCAGGTCCTTCTGTGAGAAGATATACCTGAGACTCTGATGATCAGAAAAGACTATAAAGTGCTCGCCCATCAGATAGTGTCGCCATGTCTTCAGAGCGAAGACCACTACTGCTAACTCCAGGTCATGGGTAGCGTAGTTCTGCTCATGCGGCCTCAATTGACGTGATCCATAGGTGATCATTGTTCGCTCCTGCATCAGGACACATCCGAGTCCGGTACCTGATGCATCACAGTAGACTACGTACCCTACTCCCTCCTCAGGCAACCTCAAGATAGGTGCACTGGTCAATCTCTGTCTCAGCTTTTGGAAGCTCTGCTGACATCTGTCTGACCACACGAAGGGTTTCCCATTCTTCGTCAAAGCTGAGAGAGGTGCCGCAACTTTGGATAAGTCTGGAACAAATCTCCGATAGTATCCAGCTAGTCCCAAGAAACTCTGAACCTATGTCACGCTCATGGGTGGTTCCCAAGCTAGCACTGCCTCGATCTTCACGGGATCCACTGCAAATCCCACCTCAGAGATGAAGTTTCCCAAGAAGTGGACCTCACGTATCCAGAACAGGCACTTCGAGAGCTTACCATAAAGCTGGTGCTCTCGGAGTGTGTCTAGTACAACCCGTAAGTGGTAGGTGTGATCCTCCTCAGTCGTCGAGTATATCAAAATGTCATCGATGAAGACCACGACAAATCGATCGAGTTATAGCTGAAAGATCCTGTTCATAAGGTCCATGAACACTGCTGGAGCATTGGTTACACCGAAAGGCATAACCAAGAACTCATAGTGGCCATACCGACATCTGAAGGTCATCTTCTGTACGTCCTCGTCTCGAACTCTGAGCTGGTGATAGCCTGACCTGAGGTCTATCTTCGAGAACCACTGTGCTCCCTTGATCTGATCAAAGAGGTCATCAATCCTCGGTAACGGATAATTTTTCCTCACTGTCACCTGGTTCAGGCGACGATAGTCAACACAAAGTCACAAGCTCTCGTCCGCCTTCTTGGCGAACAAAATCGGGGAAGCCCAGGGTGAAACACTGGGTCGAATGAACCCCTTGCCCTGCAAGTCCTCCAACTGTACCCGTAGCTCTCGAAGCTCAACGGGGGCCATCCGATATGCTGGAGTCGATATCGGAGTTGTCCCGGGGTACAGGTCAATATAAAAGTCTGCCTCTCTGCGAGGAGGTAACCCTGGAACGTCGTCGGGGAAAACGTCCGCAAACTGATCCACCACTACAGGAAAACCAGGACTTCGCATGTCAACTGCTCCTAGGATGAGGCTAGCCAACTGATGAGTGATGGGTTGTCCTCTCCTCCGCAGAAGTCCATCCTTTGCTGCAAAGTCTCCCTTCTCACCGGTGAAGGTGAACCTGCTCCCGTCGGTGCGTACGCATCGCACCTTGCGCCTAAAATAGTCAATATGTGCATGGACCGTAGATAACCAATACATGCCCAAGATGACGTCGTAAGGCCTCGACGCTGCTACAAGAAGATCCCAGCCGAAGCTCTTGCCTCCTAGAGTAAGCTCACACTGCCGACACTAGTGCGTAATCGTCGAGTCTGCTCCCGTAGGAGTCTCTAGCCGTAAGGATCGAGCCAACGGCTCTGTCGGAATCTCTGAGCTCCGAACAAGGGCAGCGGCTATGAAAGAGTGACTCGCTCCTGTGTCTATAAGAACTACAGCAAGGGTGGAATAGACACAGATAGTACCTCGAATCATCTCAGGCATGTTGTGGTCGTAGGCCTCTGCTGCTTGGAGTTGTGCCTGTCTCTGCCCGCCAGCTCCCTGTGGTCGGGGTGGACCTCCTAGTGGTGGTGGTGGTAGAGCCTCAAAGCGTCGCCGACCACCTGCTGCTCGGCCATCTCCTCTACCTCGTCCTCCTCCTCCCTGCAGACCGCCACGGTCAACCCTCTGCCTCTGCCTCGGTGGTCCCTCAACCGTTTGCTGCTCCTCGCCACGGCGGGTCGGGCAGTCACGAGCCATGTGGCCCTGCCCACCGCACGAGTAGCACTGTCTGCCTCTCGAAAGACTGGCTCCATGTTGTGTGCCCCGCACTGCTGAGCCAGTGTCCTGAGGTCGTCTGCCTGAAGGTCAGGTCTGCCTGGACCCCTGAGTCATCCGTCGACTGCCAGCTGCAGAAGACTCTGCCACGTGTCGCCCTGCAGTGGGTCTCGGCGCTGGTGTAGACTCAGCAAGAAAGCTCTCGATCAAAATGGCCAGCTCCAGTACTCCTGTCTGAGTCGGAATGCTGAGGGAGATCAGCGATACCCTGATCTCGTGTCTCAAACCCTACTCAAAGGTCCGGGCCTGGAAGAATGGGTCACGTACCATGTCGGTTGAGTAGCGCGAGAGATCAGTAAATCTCTCCGAGTACTGAGCGACCATCATTCTGCCCTGCCATAGCTGAAGAAGCTCCTGAATGTGCACCGCACGGAGGGTGGTCGGGATGAACTCTGAGCGGAAGAGGCTCTCGAATTCCGTCCAGATGAGAGAGGCCTCATCGTGCACCTGGAGCATCAAGCTCCACCATCGTCCTACTGCTGCGTGCAGTAGGCTCGCAGCGAGGATCACCACGAGGTCTGCTGGTGTCCTCACTAGCCTGAAAACTCGTACGACTGCCTCTAGCCAGTCCTCGGCTGCCTGGGGGTCTGTCTCCCCATGAAACCCGGGCGGTTTCTGACGCTGAAACTCATGCAGTGCGCTGAGGCGACGTGCATAGTCAGCGGCTGGTGCTGGAAGTATCGGTAGCTCGGCAGGTACTGCTACCGCCGGTGCCACTGCTGACAAAGGGCCCTGCACCGAGGCCTCGTCGCTCGGTGGGCTGTCATCACGCTCGACTCTCGGAACCCTAGCTGGCTGTCATCGTGGGGCTATCCTGAAAAGGAAACAGGTGCGCCACGGTCAGAACAGTATACCTGGTGAGCTGATACAAAGTAATCACAAAGAAAACTTGAAACACACACGCAATCAATGTTTTCGTGCATTAAGTCGGAAATCATAAGTCAGGGTCCTGGTGTACGGATACGTCGGCCGCCGCACCAACACTGGACTCCCTGGACTGATAACCACACTCAATACGCTAAACACTATTGCTTCACATAGAAAAGACCAGAGTTCGTGGTAGAACCGAACTCCTCTGATACCAATTTGTCACGACCCGCCCTCGGGGCCCGTGCCGTGACTACCCCAAGCCTGTCTTTCATAGGCCAGGGGCTGGCGACTAGCACCAAGGCGTAAATCCCGGTAAAAAGGGAAGGCATTTCCTTTGTAAAGTAAACAAGAACCACAGAGTAAGCAAGCGGAAAAGTAAACACTAAGTAAAAACAGAGTACAACTGAAAGTGCGGAAAAGTAAATGGGCCAGTATACAAACCCAAACTGAAAGTAAAGTACAACTCGAAAGGGAAAACAGCAACTGTAAATTAAAAGCCGCTACACCGAGCTATCCACAGGAAATCCCACCTGAAGGGTGGGTACAGATAGCTCCACTGCTCCTCGGGTCCCGCCGTCCGCTCCGAGCACGTCCCGCCCAGTGGTCCACCTCCAGGTACCGTCCTACTCTGCAAGCCTCAACCACGATCAACGATGTCCGTCGT
The DNA here is from genome assembly GCA_963277665.1 of Viscum album. Taxonomy (NCBI): domain Eukaryota; kingdom Viridiplantae; phylum Streptophyta; class Magnoliopsida; order Santalales; family Viscaceae; genus Viscum; species Viscum album. Next base: position 1,044,875,221 of record OY728141.1, on the reverse strand, counting down.
CTGCAACCAACACAATGTAGTGCAGGCATAGCCCATGCAGGGGTGAGTATAAGCTACTCAGTAGGGACCCTGAGACCCCCGAAGGTCTCCCAAAATCCACTAAGGATAAACCACAAGGAAAGATACAATCACGAAGTAACATCCGACACTGCTTAGGTATATGCCCATACATATACCTAAGTCATCATTTCTTTACTCTCCAACCTCCGAGCCCAAGTACAACTCAGTCCACACAGGAAGGTATACGTATTCCACACAGGAAACCAAAACGTAATCCACATAGGATAGCACAACACAATCCACACAGGAAGGTAATCAGGATTCAGCTCACACAGGTATACTTCTTCGAAGATGATAGAGATGATCACTGATCCATCTAAGTCATCGGACCCACAAAGGATCGATAGGTACTAACCCCCACAAAGACCCACACAGGATTGGACCCACATAGGATCTGTAGGCGCTGGTTCACACAGGACCGCTGAGCGCTGACCCACACAGGATCGGATCCACACAGGATCAGTAGCACTGATCCACACAGGATCGCTGAGTGCTGTAGTCGTCGTTGTCGAATCCACTATGGATCTCTGCACAGTCGTCGTCGCCGTCACAGTAGCAGTCGCAGCCAGCTCTAGGGTTCCCGCACACAGCAAGCTCGTTCGGGAGGGTCTGCTCCACAAGCCGAGAGGCTGATACATCAACTGTCACAAAGACCAGAGTTGATGTATTCAAAAGTTCCGTATCGTCAACAGGAACTCAATGCAATAGACGACACGTCAATCGGACGCCCGGTCTGAGAGTTATTAGCTTTTCCGTTCGAGGGGCCCGGTTTGTTTTTAAGGCAAAACCAACCTGACCGTACTCCACCTGCGTCCAAACCTCGGGCGGAGTATGCCAAAAGATCTGTCTCACTAAGAGTAACTCAACAAAGCTGACAGCACGTCAATCGGACGTCTGTGGCTCAAGATATTAGCGTTTCCGCTCCGAGGGCCCGGTTGGTTTCGTGTACGAACCAACCCGGCCAAACTCAAAGATTTCCGAAACCTTTAGTGCGATATACCGAAACGACCGTCTCGATCCAAGGATCGCATCTCCGCTGACGGTGCATCATTTGGAGGTCTGTAGCCCGAGATATGGGCATTTGAACCTAAGCAGTTCGGTATCGGGGGTTTCGGGCCCGGGCCGACCCGGCCCGAGACCCCCCCGGCTGGCCCGAACCGGGTCGACCCGCCCCGGACAGGGTTATCCCGGCCCGGCACGGCCCGGCCCGGCCCGGCCCGGCCAGGCGCGCCGGTCCAACTCAAGGCAGCGCGCTGGGCGCGCTGCCAGCTCGGCCTTCGGCCGAGCTGATTAAGAACGAGGGGCGCCTGCCCCCCTTTTGTGAACCCCCCCCCCCTTCATAATGGGGGGCCATTTCGGCTGGCTGGGGGAATTAAATTCCCCTGGATTTCTTCATTCCGGCCGGCCCGACTTGGCCGGCCGGCTCCCTCTCAACAAGACCGGCAAGGCCGGTCCCCTTCCGGCTTCCGACAACGGCGGCCCGGCTGGCCGCCGGTCACCAAGCTCCACCGAGGCCCGGAACTGGCTGCGGCCCTTGTCGTCCGGCGCGGTGCGACGGCACCGCACCCCTCCACTGCGCCCCCGTTCCGGCCGCGGCGCCTTCGACTTCCCTCGACGCGACGCGACGGCGTCGCGTTCTTGAATCTCTTTCCACGGCGCGGCGCGACGGCGTCGCGCGTATCTTCCGCAATATACCACGTGGTGCGACGGCACCACGTTTTCTCGTATCAACCTCAAGAAACCATCACGAAAAAAAAGGAGGAGGGTCGGCCGTGTTTGTGCGGTCCGACCCCCTCGCGTTATTCGATAACAAAAGGGGTTTTAATCCACGATCATCACCAAGTTGGTATTCACGAACAATTAAATAAATAAAACCCCTACCTCGGTTTCAAGTGCGGAGCACGTCAACAATCTGCGGAAGACAAGCGTCGCGTAGGTCAGGCGTTGCGGGAATCGAACGTCGATTTCGTTGACGTCGAGGTGCGTCCGAAGAGGTACGTCGCTGGAGAAGCTTCGTAAGCTGACGGAGAAAGCCCGAGGAGGAAGCGGCGTCTCCTTTCGTTGACACGGGAAGAAGATCAAAGAAGCGGCGTCATTGATCTTCGGAAACACACCGGCTGCGAGGAAGAGAAGAGATGGCACGTGACAGCGTTCTTCGTCGGAGCCTAAGTGTTCTTCGCGTTCTTCATCGTGGTTGAAGAAGAAGAAGAAAGCTCCCAAATTCTCTCAAGGTGGCAAGAGAAATCTCACCAAAATAAAATAATCTTAAGCCTTATTTTATTTACACAACTAAACCACTTTGAATTTCAAAGGTTTGAAATTAAACAACTCAACTCAATTAATAACTCAAGTTGTCAAATTAATAAGAGAGGAGTTATTTGGGAGTTTTAAGGGGAGTTGAAAAGTTAGGGTTCATGTGGGCCCCACCACACTTAATTCTCTCAAGGGAGGTTAAGTGGATGTGGGTCCCTCCTCTAACTCCCTTTGGGAGGATATAACCAACATGGTTAAAAATAAATTGTGTTTCCACATTTTATTTAACTTCATTTAATTTCCCCCAAAACTAACTCTCAACCCGCATAAAACGCAACCTCGGAAAAGGTCTCCTTAAGCGAATATCGGCGATGCGAGTTCATCGGTGCCCTCGGAATTCGATTCCGGGCATCGGTTCAAAAGTTAGAAATTCCCGCTCATTCGTTCACTGAACGTACCCGATCCAAACTTTGGAAATTGATTCCAGGCACACCGGGCCTCGGAATCAGGTGCCGTCAGAAACCGCGCTCTTGTAAAATTCAAAAGAAAATTAAGAAAAAATTTCCCTTGAATTTTACGGGTCTTTACATCGTAGGTCCTGGTCACCTCTCCCACAAGAAATTGCATCCCTCCAAGGGTGTCGCAGCACAACTACACCAATAAACAACCAAGAAAACCCCATTAGAAACATGGGATATCATCTACTATCATATGGAAAGAAGACACGAGAGGAATTTGATCAAAGAACCATGAGAGAAGAGGTAAAACATACCTCAAATCACTATGGATCAAAGATAGAATCCCAAGGATTGATCTTCATTAAAGGAATCCTAAAATGATGAAGGGAGAACAATTGGATCACCTGGAATTGGGAGATGTCCATAGGTGTTGAGGAAAAACCAAGACACTACACCATTTATAAACATGATTCACATGGTATTTACATGATATATAACCCTTACAATTCATGTAAATGTAACCTTTCAGATATCACTAAAAAACATGCCGCCTCTAATCATTAAATTCTAATTAATTAAATTCCATAAAGAACCCTATGAACCATCCTTAACCAGTCAAGAACTATAAATATATGATGTGAAACAACTATATGTTTTGTATTCTCCCTACTTCTATTTTTTATTAGTTGAACCCCTCAAACTTACTCTAAGCCTCCTCTAATAACCATGAGCCTCAAAAACTCGCAAAGGGTCAAACTACATGGATTTGGACCCTTACATAGATAAGTCTCTTTTTATGGAAAACATAATTTTATTATTCAATTTTCTTATTACTTACATCAAGTTCACTCATGTAGGATTATAATTATTAAATAATGATTCATTTCTATGTGTGATGAGTTTTAAATTGATTTATGTTCATTGGATGATAATAACATACAAAGGGATATATTTTTGAGACCAAGAGATGTTTTGGGGATATTTTTTAGCCCATGATTGAAGAAGAATGTGAGATTAAGGATTTTTTGTAACCTTGGAAATATTTTTGAAACCCAAGTGGATTTTTATGATATTTAGTGTTGAATAAGTATCCTCTAACATGTGGTATTTTTATAAAGAATAATAATTGGAGAAGTAAAGAAGTGGATATAGTTATTGTGTTTTATTTTTTTGTAAACACATAAATCATGTTCAAAATAATATGAAATAAAGTTTATTATGTGAGGAGGAGGTTTTTTATTTGTTTATAAGTGTTTTAAATAGATTGGAAATATTTTGGAAGCAATATAGAGATTTTTGGAGTTGAGAATAATTGAACCTGAAATTTAGAGTCCTCCAAGATACCATAAACACATAAGAGTATTTTTAAGGAATGGGTGAGAAGCAGCGGAGATTTCTTCTCAGAACTCAGGTAGGGATGACCTAGGTGGTGATGGATACAATCACATTACCTCCCACACTAGAGGGGGATGGACTCCCTCCACCTGCATCCTCTCATCCTCTCTTCACCCCCTTTTCAAACCCAGACTTTCTTCCTCCTTTCCCAACCATTGATCTTAGCCCTAAAGTCCCTGATCACCAAGGAGGATTTCCTAATCTCTCACTATCTCCTTCAGAATTCATTGAACATTTATCTCACTTACACCTGACCTTTTTGGATCGCTTCAGGCATCATCGTACTTCAATTTATGACTTCGATAGGTTCGTTTTCACTACCTGGGGTTTACAAGACAGAGCAGTAGTGGGTTTCTTGACAAGCGGAGCATAAATATTCATTTTTTTCAGAGTAAGACTCGATCCTAGCATGGTCCATAGATCCTTGTGTTTAAAACTGATCTAGTTTATATCTTTCTCATTGGTTTAATTATTTCTACATGAACTCTGATGTTCCTTCAATGTCTATTTGGGTTAGTTTTCTGAACTCCCCCTTCCTTTCCAAAATCCTACAATTATTCATATGCTTGGAAATATGGTTGGATGCTACTTGTGTTCGGATAGTAGAACTGAGTCAATATTTCATCCCATCTCCCCACATATTTATGTTGAGTTATATTTTTCTAAACCTCCTATCGAATATATTTTGATCATGGTTGGGGAGGAATTTGGGTGCAAACAACCAGTGATTTTTGAATCTTTGATTGACTTCTGCTCTTTATGCCATCATATGGGGCACTTATCAAATGTATGATGGTGTGGTCGCTCACTTCACTTGGGGTCATCAAATGAAGATCCACATAATGGGTATGTATCTTATAAGGTTATTACTATTGAAACTCTAGTTATCAAGGACTTAGTGATGGCATTCCATCCCCCAAAATAAAAGGTTTGTGATGATCCGAAGGTCTCTAAAATTTTTTATAAATTTAAGCGTGCCTTGGGTGTCAACCAACAAGAATGAAAAGTTCTGGAAGAGGAATTTTGATTAATCCATAGGTATCTCCTTTGTTTTCTGAGACTATGAAGTTTTGAAGCTTGCATAATGGGAAGGTTCTCACCTCTGGTTCTAGTTTCAAGGAGGTGGCTGATGGGTCTTCAATGTCTAGCCCCTCACTTCTGGTGGCACCAAACCTGAATGTTTCATACTCTTAGGATAGAGTTTTGTTAGGATATAAGTATGGTCTAGTTCACCATGGTGAGGTCCCTAATCATATAGGTGTGGCATATGTGACAATGGTGGTCCTTCGGGATATAAGAAGACACAAGATACTAGAAATGGATCGAATTTAGTGATTTTGTTCAAGACAGAAAAAGATACGACAATCATCAGCCTCATTAACTATTTTGATGGATTGGTGGAGGAAGGCCTGGTCTAGGAGTAGGAATTAGGCTAGTCATCTAGTATAGGTTTGGAAGATTCTTTCTAGGATCAAGACCTAGGGGCTTCTTCAGTTGTAAAATCACCATTAACATGGGAGTATCCCTTGGGGGAATAGGTTCTCTCCAAGGGTGATTGTGAAACCTAATTATTTAGGAAATTATCTGTTATTAGTGAGGAGGGAGTGGGTATTATAGGTATTCATATCCCAAGGAAGAAAAAGGTTCAGAAGGGAAAATGTGGTGTGATGTTATGCATTGTGACTAAAGGGAATGGATATAAAGGGAGGAAAGACTACCCCCAGCTGCCTAAGATGATGAAAACAATATCAACTAGTAATGCTAAGGAAATGGTATGTGAACCAAGGACTCGAGTCCTAGAAGTCATGTTGGGTTCTGGTCTAAGAATTGGAAAACCTAATGCAAATTCTAGAGACATTAAGAATCAAGGGAAGGATGGTGCGACAGGAAACAAGGAAGGAGAGAAAAAAAGGCCTTGAGTTAATTCTTGATTCTAAGGAAGATATGCTTGAAAAGGCTATCAAACTAGACACCCCAAATGAGGATGTGGAAAGAATTATAGAAAGAGAGTTTAAAATGGATATCAGTAAGGATCAAAGGGACTGGATCAACCAACAAGATATGATTTTGGAATAAGGTTTCAATGCAAGGAAGATTAACATGGAAGAGTAAATCCAGACTTGAGACAAGATAGCTACCCACTTAGAAGACTTAATTTGGAAAGACTCAAGCATGAAGACTGAAACACTCCAATGGGACCTATACCGTGTAATCAATTCTAATAATCTTAGTCTTTTTTTAATGACTTTGTGATTTCTCTTTGTGTTAACTGACCTTCGGTGTTGATTGTACTTGAGTGGTTTCTCACTTTTTCCGAAAAAGTGTTTTTTAATAAAAATTTAACTTTCATTCAGTCATAAGAGTATTTTTACTCATACATAAGGGTCATTATAGAGACTAGAATATTAATTCAATAAAGTCCCATTATATGTAAAAGTCATGAATTGGATTCACACCATCAAGATTATTATCACGCCATGATGCAAACTATGGATAATACATACAGGTCAGCCACATTATGAATATTATTGGCATGCCATGATATAAACAATTTATACATAATGTTAAGGTAATTTATTTAAGATATATCCATTTCATGTTAAGAAGGTCATTCTATGTAAAATAATGAAGTGTAGCTCATAGGATGAAATCACGTCATGATGTGAACTTGTGATTCTAAAGTTCTATGTTGTTTCGAGGTGGTTTATAATATCATGTTGAGATTCTAGGTCTCACCCCATGGAATTAAATCTTGAATAAAAAGTAAAATAAGTGTTGAAATATAACATTTTATCTTGATTGACCACTATAATGGTAGCCAGACCGGTGGGTCACATGACCTCAATAATTCCTCCCCATATTCTAAAGGCTTTTGGCTAGTATCAAGGGTCTAAGGTGTGATATTGGGGAGACTATACCCTTTTGATCAGATTATCCCAGTGGTATATCAGAAGAAAATCACAAACAATATCATAAGAAATAATAAATGATAAACATAACAGTATAATAATAAATTAAACTAAATATAAAATATGTCCAACACCAATATACAAGGATTCATGCATGTCCAAATTATGATACATAACTAGAATATTAGACATACAAAAGGAAACAATATGTAGTACGGTACATTAAAAAAGGAAAAGAAGTAAAATCCATAAGGGAGATCTCCATGAGAATCATGAGCTTCAACTCAGTCATGTTCTCCTAACAAAGTCATATGATCCTAACTCCTAGGTACATAGTATAGTTGTATATTGAATCCACCTATATGAACCAAGTACGTGTGGATGTAAGTGGCCATATACCTATAATACTAGGTGTTGGGTGGACTGAGGCTTAACTAAGTCATCCATAACCAGTATAAATGAGCATATAAGCTCAATTAATAGGGTATATGCCTTATATCTCATAATTATTTGGATATATCATGCTCGTCACTCAAGATAGTGAGTGTGCCATCTTGTCAACACTCAAAGTATTTTCATTTCAACACTCAACAAGGGATGTGGTGTTCCATGCCCAATGTCCACATAGTATCAATGGTGTGACACATCATTCTCAACACCCAATGTAAGGGAGTGTGATACCTTCATAATCAATAGAACCCTTACCATTATTCCACAACCTATATCAAGGATTTAAGAGTTGGTGTCCTAGAACCAAGTGGTTTTACTTTGATTAAATGGATATTTAATGTATTATTACATATTGTTCATTGTTCAGCATGACTATAATGTAATAATTTCCTAGAGTATTTATTGCATTGATAAGGTCATGGAACTTCCCCTCTATGATGATAACCTTGAAATTATATAACAATATTCTTAAATATATTTTTGCAGTTGGATGACACGCTATGATGGGACACATAGCATGAAGATCGTCAGGTTCCAGTACTCGTAAGCAGATGAGACTTCCTCTCATGAAGTTTGCACTTGGAAATCTCAAAGATAGGAGATTATGTGAACAGACCCACTAGCAGGAATTCCACATGTTTGGGTGTCATCAGATATTTCTATCTACGAGCATGTGTAATGATCCTTAGACTTTAAGATTATCATTAATACGTGTCACGACTTATGCACTTTGATTTACTGACGAAAATCGTCACACAGACAGTTGCCTAGAAGTAGGGTATGTTGGGTGTGTCATGAGTGGCATGTTATTAATGGATAAGTCGAGGAATTATTTGTCCCTTACATTTATGGAAGTTGATATCTTGGCCCTCTGATTGAAATAGAACTGTCACGTGAAATTCTACGACCATGGTGTAAAGATGAGTTTATTTTAGGTAGTCAAATAATGACGTATCAAGCATAAAATTTGATGATATAATCATGAAACCTTCTTTATGACATATTGTGACAAAAGAATTATATTACACAGTGAGTGTTCTTATGTGGATGTCATTGTTGTGACTTTACATTCTTTCTCTAGGGTGCCTTGACCCATTGCTAGACATTACTCTTGGACTTTAGGTAAGCCCACCCAATGCCAACGAGAAAGAATCCTAGAGGGTCACACACTAAGTGTTTTTGGTGGTCCCGGTTAAATTCTATTTGAATTTAATTAATGAAATAAATATTATTCTCAAGACCATGTAATAATTTTATTCAAGTTAAGATGACCGCATAAATTAAATAAAATATATTTATTTATTTTATTGAACATTTAATAAATATTTATTTACTAGTTTGTAGATAAAATATTTATTTAAGAGAATAAATTATTTATTTATTTATTTGGGTGTCCAATAAATGGAAGTGGAGTTCGAGAGGAACAAGGTCGGTTCGGTAGTAAAATAATTATTTTCAATATGGTAAATAATTATTTAACTAGTTGGCACAAATTAAAATAACACTGCTATTATTTTGTGACGTAGAATTTTATTTATAATTTTGTTTTTCACAAGTTGGTGCACTATAAATAATAAAGTAGTATTATTATTAAATCCATGGGTTTTATCTAAGTTCATGAATGTATTTAATTGTTACTATGTAATTAAATATTGTAACTGAAATTCCATGTATATAAATAGAAAGGTACCCATATTGTGCCATACACCACACCACATGCCTGGTGAATTGACAATTGTTGAACCAAACAATTTCTATCTCGAATCCTCTTCTCTCCCCTCTCAAGAATGAGAGACGTTCTTCAAGGCCGAAGAACAAGCGATCAAGAACGACTGACACATGACAATCGATTCACTGTGCTAGCACCCGGAGAATGATCGGTGTCGATCAGAGGCCACTGGAGCACGTGTGGATCACCGCTAGAGGAATTCTAGTTTGGATCCTTACAACCGCAACAAGATAATTTAGAAGGGTCGATCAAGACGATCAACATCATCAATGAAGAAAAATACCAAAGACATAGGTATTATTTTTCTTTATGAAATTAATTAAATTAATTATAAACATGATGTGCAAGATCCTCTCTAAAGGTTCCGGGCCTCTTTTTTTCTTTATCTAAATATTTTCTTATATTCCCTGGAGACTGGAGTTCATCATCGTATTGATCCTAGAATAATCATTAATTATGGTAAAAATCAAAATTGGGTGTCGTCCCAACCATGCTTCCGCTGCGCTCAGAACCTTCAAGTGGTATCAGAGGGGTTACATCATAGTTTATAATTATTTAAATATTTCATTGATGAATTATGCATTTAATAATTTAGTTGTTTCAATTCAAGTTAATCGTTCTGCAAATCTGAATCTCAAAATCTATTTCTCCTCTTTCATTTCTCATTCACCTTACAGAAATGATCTTTTCTTTTAATTTTGATTAAAATAAAATAGAGGATCTCATCTGAAGGTTCCAAAGATTCCTGGTCGTACAATACCAGAACACACAGCATGTATTCGGTAGTACACACTATGTAGTAAATATTCAATTCATCGGACCGGTCCGTCAAACCAATTTGTGTGTTGGAGTATTTCTAAGTCTTAAATGAATCCTTGTGTTGACTTGGAACAGGTGGAACACGGTTTCCAGATTACAAGTCATGTGGCCAATGGACACGACATATAGTCCCTTCAAGTTAGGGTTGGACCGTGTACCCCATACACGGTTTGGCCAGCTGGAGACCATGTAATGAGGAACTATAGGGCATGTGGTCCACTAGACACGCTGTGTACTCCAAGGATTTATAAAGTACACTCACACGTCGTTTCCCCAAGCATGTACTTCGGATATATGGTGAAAAATAGTACATGTCGTGTAGTTATAACTACACATCGTGTACTCATCCAAATTATGTAGATTTATTAAAATTTATTATTATATTATACAAACCCTTGAGACATGTACCATCGTGTAGGCGTAAAGCTGTGGCACAACACATGATAGGTTTTTTATATATGTGTGTTTAATTTAACATCTACGTAATGTTAATTTCTACTCATTGGGTAGTTATGAATAGGAATTCACTGGGTTTCCTCCAAGGTACAAGTTACGTACAAAGATAATTTTAAATGAATGTATTTGTTTAAAATTATTATGGATGATAATCTCAAGGAAATTCATAAAAGGATTTAAGATAAAAGGATTGATTAATTAAAGATGATAATTAATTGATTCGAGTGTGATTTATCTTAAAAGATAATGATTAAAGAATTGAATGCTAGTTTTATATATGCATAAACATTGTTTCATGTATGGATGATCATTATAAAGACCAAGACCTTTGTATGTGTATGGTTTCTTTTAATTTATTTATTTAAATTAAATTTTCTGGCCTGTGAGCCTTCTCCTCATTAATATGTAGGGCCTGCGTGCCCAAGGTTTCTTTTTATGTAAAACCCCTTTTTACCCCTCACCTACATGTGATTTAAAAAAGAAATATGTAATGGATGTAACTCCCAAGATAGTTGAGGTGGTTTAAACTGGAGGCAAGACGAAACCAATCTGAGCAGATACAGAGGTGGATAGGTGGAAGCTGTAAACACGAACCCAAAAGGTTCAAGTTGTTTCTCTCCTAGTTCAGGGTTAGTTTATTAACTACTAGATAAAATAACCATTAGAAAAGCTTGTGATCATGCCATTTAATTTATTTTATTTCTGTCAGTTGCATGGTTTATCATTATGGATGTGTTGTCACAATCACATAATTAATGAATTAAACAAGCATACATGATGGAACTAAAATAAACCAGACTTATGCGTAAATATTATCAAGACATGGTTAATCACTTAAGTAAGTTCCACTTAATATTAACAAGTGTGTGATAATGATAATAATAAATTCACTCATAAGAGATAAAAATCCCTCAAATAAAATATTAAGTCAGAACAAGCCTTTTGTTACATGATTAAAGGGAAAAACTCAATAAAACTATGTGTTTGACCAACCCTTGTTGGGACACATAAGTTTATATAGGAAGTCCATATGAAAGTTTTTGGGTTGACTTAACCATATTACATCAAGATAAGTATCCCTTTCAAGACTTGGTGTAATATTGGAGGCAAGAGTTTAGGAAATACAAAGTCATGATTTCAGGATTGGGGAGTCCACTCAACATATCAAGGAGTTGCAAGCCCTCAGTTGGCAAAGACCTACCTACCTAAATACCTTCTAATAGCTTGACCAACCCTTTTTGGTGTTATGTGAAGGGGAATATGGATCCTTGCCACTAGAATGTTATGGAAACTGAACATTTTGAGTTTAGTGGTGAGGGACATTGGGACTTGATAAAATAGTGGGAGACTTAAAAAAATTTATTATTTCTCATAAAATGTAATCAAGAAAGTCCTAATGATCTTCTATTTTAATTGTAGAATAAAAATGAAAAGCTCATCAATCACACAATCCATGCAATCAATTTTGGATAAAGACAACTTCCTCACCGGTATTAACTTCCAAGAATGGTTTATACGCCTTCGGGTTATCCTACACCATGAACGGAATTCTTATGTTCTGAAGTCGGCATTACCTGATCCGCCTTCCAAGGAGGCGAGTGTGAGGATTTCCTAGTCTATGAGAAACATATGAATGACATGGTCGACATTTAATGTTTGATGTTATCATAAATGTCTAGTGATCTCATGAAGTCTGATGAAGTCTCATGAAAACATGGATGCTTATAGCATGCTCGAGCACCTATTTGGTCTTTACCAGGAGAGAGAAAGACAGGAAAGGTTTGAGATATCTAAGGCACTCTTTCAGAGTAAGCTTGGAGAAGGTTCCCTAACTGGGCCTCATGTAGTCAAGATCATTGGCTACATTGAGTTCCTGGAGGTTCTAGGGTTTAAACTCCCCAAAGAACTGGGCACCGAACTCATTCTTGCATCACTCCCTCAGATATTCTCTAAGGTTTTTGTCAATTTTAATATGAACAACATTGAGAAGTCTCTATCTAATCTTCTTATCCTCATTCGCCAAGTGGAAAAAGATATAAAGCGTGAAAATCTTTATGTCCTTATGGTGAATAATAGGAAAGGGAAGGAGAAGATATTTAAGGCCAAATATTATTCAAATCCATCCAAGAAAAGGAATATCAAAGGGGAGGCAAGGGAACAGGAGGCTATTTGTTTCGCATGTGGAAAGAAGGGCCACTGGAAGAAGAACTGCACCAAGCCTAAGAAGTAAGGGGAAGCTTCAGGAGCATTTTTTATTGAATGTAATCAATCTATTTCTACAAATTGGTTATTAGATACATCTTGTGGTGCTCACATATGTATCCAAATACAAGAACCAAGTATATTCAAGAATATTGATCGAAGTGAGGTAGATCTATTAGTAATCAACGGATCCAGACTTGTTGTTGTAGCTGTCGGGGACTACCACCTCACGTTGCCAACTAGGATGATCTTGGTGTTAAAGGGTTGTTTTATGTGCCTTCTATAACCAAAAACATAATTTATGTATCCATACTAGATATAGATGTATTTTTTCAAGTTTGGAAATGAATGTTACTTCTTTTATAAAGATAGCATTTGTTTTGGTAGGGCACATTTATACAACGGCCTTTATGTGTTGGATTACACAAACCAAGTAATGGAAATCTATGGCAAAGATACTTCACATGACTCTTACCACACCCAACTTTGGCATCATTGGATAGGTCACGTAAACGAGAAACACTTGACAAAGTTACATCAAGATGGATATTTAGATTCTTTTGAACTAAAACAACTTGGTATATGTCATGCATGTTTACAAAGAAAAATGATCAAAGCCCCATTTGGTGGGAAAGGTTAAAGGGATAAAGAGATTCTTGAATTGGTTTATACCGATGTGTGTGGACCATTTCCAATTGAATCAAGGGGTGGGTACTCATACTTAATAACTTTTACTGATGATTTTAGTAGATATAGATATATCTACTTAATGAGATATAAGTTGGATTTCTTTGATAAGTTCAAGGAATACAAAAATGAAGTTGAAAACCATCTTGGTAAGAAGATTAAGAAACTCCACTCAGATCGAGGTGGGGAATATATTAATCATAACTTCATTGATTACTTATGAGAGTCTGGGATCCTATCCCAAATCACTCTACCTTACACACCTCAATGGAATGGTGTAAGTGAAAGGAATAACCGCACCTTGTTAGACATGGTGAGATCAATTATGAGTCATGAAAGTCTTCCATTATCCTTTTGGGGATATGCTTTAGAAAATGCAGCACACATACTATACCAAGTACCAACTAAATCGATAAATATAATTCCATATGAGTTCTGGAGTGGAAGAAAAGCCATGTTATCAAATTTACATGTGTGGGGTAGTGAAGCGTTTGTTAAGGCCTCTTCAGGTAATAAACTCGCACCCCGAGGCACAAAGTGTACCTTTATAGGATACCCCAAGGAAACAAGGGGATATTACCTATACAACCCCTTATACAAAAAGGTTACAGTGGCAAGACATGAAATATTTCTTGAGAGGGAGAACATCTCCAAAAGTGATAGTGGGAGCGAGATAGACTTTGATGAAGTCGAGGCTCAAGGTGCACAAGAGTTGGTATAGGAACAGATTCCACAAAGCCTCATGGAAGAAGAATCTGTTCCAGAGACACAAGTACTGCGTAGGAGTACAAGAGAGGTTAGAGAACTGGAACGGTATATTTTTATAGTTACCGAGGATGGTGACTTCTTGTTAGTTGATAATAATGATCCCCTAACCTACAAGGAAGCAGTAAGTGGAACAGACGTTGACAAGTGGCAAGAAGCCATGAATTTTGAAATGGATTCCATGTACCAAAACCAAGTCTGGATTTTGGTAGACCCCCAGTTGATGTAAAGCATGTTGGTTGAAAATGGGTATTCAAGAATAAACTGGACATGTAAGGACAAGTAAGTACCTATAAGGCATGACTTGTTACAAAATGTTTTAAACAGTGTCAAGGAATTGACTACGATGAAACCTTCTCACCAGTTGCAATGCTGAAATCCATCAGAATTCTACTTGCTATTGTGGCTTACCATGACTATGATATTTGGAAAATGGATGTCAAAACAGCATTCCTTAACAAGAAATTTCAGGAATATGTCTACATGACACAACCTGAAGGGTTTGTGACTCCAAAGGATGTCAATAATGTGTGCAAGTTGCGGAAATACATTTATAGATTAAAGTAAGCATCCAGGTCATGGAACATTCATTTTGATGAAGCCATAAAAGAATTTGGTTTTATCAAAAATGAATGTGAGCCTTGTGTCTACAAACGTTTTAGTGGGAGTGCGGTCGTTTTACTAATAGTATATGTTGATGACATATTACTCATTGGAAATGAGATACCAGTCTTGCAGTCTGTTAAGGCATGGTTGAATCAATGCTTCTCCATGAAAGAGTTGGGTAAAGAATCATATATTCTTGGGATCAATATACAATGTGATAGATCTAAGAGATTGCTGGGACTAAGTCAAAGTACATACATTGATAAGATACTAAAGAGGTTCAGTATGGAACAATCCAAGAGGGGATTGTTGCCAGCATCACATGGCATTCATCTTTCCAAGAAAATGTGTCCTCGGACACATGAGGAAACAAAGATAATGGCAAGTAATCCATATGCATCAGCGATTGGGTCAGTCATGTATGTCATGCTTTTTACTAGGCTAGATGTCGCCTATGCATTGAGTGTGGTAGGAAGATATCAAGATGACCCAGGTGACCGTCATTGGAAGGCATTCAAGACTATCTTAAAGTATCTGAGGCGAACTAAGGATATGTTCATGGTTTATAAAGGAGATGAGGAACTAGTCATCAGATGATTTTCATATTCTAGTTCCCAGACTGATCAAGATGACATCAAGTTGAAAATGGGATACATATTCACTTTGAATGGAGGTGCAGTGAGCTGGAAGAGCTCAAATTAGAGTGTGGTCGCAGATTCTCTAGTAAATTCCGAGTATATCACAACTTATGATGTAGCTAAAGAATTAGTTTGGATGCGAAGATTCATCTAGGAGCTAGATTTGATACCTATTATTAAAGATCCCATCACACTGTACTATGATAATACTACAGCGGTGGCTCTCACAAAAGATCCAAGGTCACATCAGCGGACGAAACACATACTTTGGAAGTATCATCTCTTGAGGTATTTTTCTCAGAAAGGTAAAGTTGAAGTGAGAAGTATTTCCACGGAAGACAATGTGGAAGACCCCTTTACTAAAGTCTTGACTCAACAGAAACATGATCATCATGTGAGGTATAGCGGACTGAAAGTAATAGGCAGTTGTCTCTAGTCCAACTGAGAGTTTGTAAGAGTTTGTGTCCTAGAACCAAGTGGGAGTTTGTTCATTGTTCTGCATGACTATAATGTAATAATTTCCTAGAGTATTTTTGCATTGATAAGGTCATAGTAGTTCCCCACTATGATGAGAACCTTGAAATGCTATAACAATATTCTTAAATATAGTTCTGCGGTTGGATGACATGCTATGATGGGACACATAGCATGAAAACTATCAGGTGTGAGTACTCATAAGCATACGAGTCTTCCTCTCATGAAGTTTTCACTTGGTAATCTCAAATATAGAAGATTATGATAACAGACCTGCTAGTAGGAATTCCACATGTTTTTGTGTCATCGGATATTTCTATTGGTGAGTGTGTGTAATGATCCTTAGACTTTAATATTATCATTAATATGTGTCATGACTTACGCACTTTTATTTACTAACAAAAACCGTCATGCAGACATTTGGAGGGAAGTAGGGTACGTTGGGTGCATCACGAGTGGCATGTTATTAATGGATAATTCAAAGAAGGATTTTCCCTTCTATTTATGGAATTAGATATCTCGTCCCTTTGATTGAAATAGAACCGTGGTGTAAAATTCCATGGACATGGTGTAACGACGAGTTTATTTTAGGTAGTCAAAGAACGATGTATCAAGCATAAAAGTTGATGACATAATCATTAAACCTGCTTGATGAGATATTGTGACAAAATGATTATATTACATAGTGAGTGTTCGTATGTGGATGTCTTTGTTGCGACTTTATGTTCTTTCTCTTGGGTTCCTTTACCTGTTGCTAGACAGTACTCTTAGACTTTAGGTAAGCCCACCTAATTCCAACGAGAAAGAATCCTAGAGGGTCACACAATAAGTGTTTTTGGTGGTCTCTCTTAAATTCTATTTGAATTTAATTAATGAAATAAATATTATTCTCAAGACCATGGAATAATTTTATTCAAGTTAAGATGATCTCATAAATTAAATAAAATATATTTATTTATTTTATTGAAAATTTAATAAATATTTATTTACTAGTTTGTAAATAAAATATTTATTTAAGATAATAAATTATTTATTTACTTATTTGGGTGTTTAATAAATGGAAGTGGAGTTGGAGCGGACCAAGGTCGGTCCTGTAGTAAAATAATTATTTTCAAGATGGTAAATAAGTATTTAACTAGTTGGCACAAATTAAAATAACACTGTTATTATTTTGTGACACGGAATTTTATTTATAATTCTGTTTTGCACAAGTTGGTGAACTATAAATAATGACGCATTATTATTATTAAATTCATGGGTTTTCTCTAAGTTCATGAATGTATTTAATTGTTGATATGAAATTAAATATTTCTACTGAAATTCCATGTATATAAATAGGTAATTACACCTATTATGCCATACACCACACCACATGCCTGGTGAATTGAGAATTGTTGAGCCAAACAATTTCTCTCTCTAATCCACTTCTCTCCCCTCTCAAAAATGAGAGACATTCTTCAAGGCTGAAGAACAAGAGATCAAGAATGACTGACACAAGACACTCGATTTTCCACACTAGCACCTGAATAACGAGCAGTGTCGATCAGAGGCCATCGGAGCACGTGCGGATCACCGCTAGAGGGATTCTAGTTTGGATCCTTACAACCACAATGAGATAATCCGAAAGGGTTGATCCAGACGATAAACATCATCAACGAAGAAAAATATCAAAGACACAGGTATTATTTTTCTTTATGAAATTAATTAAATTAATTATAAACATGATGTGCAAGATCCTCTCTAAAGGTTTCGGGACACTTTTTTTCTTTATCTAAATCTTTGATTATATTTCGTAGAGACTAGCGTTCATCATCATATTGATCCCAGAATAATCATTGATCATAGTAAAAATCAAAATAGGGTGTCATCCCAACCACGCTTCCGCTACGCCCGGAACCTTCAAAGGAACAATCAGATATATATATATATATATATATAACAATAGCTATGAGGAATTACCTCACAATATTTTTATCCATTAAGTTTATTTATAACTAATGGAATAACATTTAATAAAATTCACACAATCCATACTTATTTAATTATAATAAGAGGCATGGTCATACCACCCAATTCAATTCCATTTCTATTTAACCATTTAATAAATCCAAGGAATGTAAGCCATTGTGAACAAGATATTCAATTTAATACATTCCATTCAATTAAAAAACATATAAATTCATCTAACAAGTATCAAAGAGGTACTTATAAGGTACCACAGACTAATTGGGAAATAACCTACATGGTAAATTCCATTTATTAAGAAAGCTAAGCCCTTAGGAGGAGCTTGGTCCATTAGTCATTTAGGTAGGAGTGGACCATGTCGTACACTTAGAAGGTGTATTGGTTTAAATAAGGATTTATATGAAAGGAGGGAAACTCCATTTTACAACATCAATAAAGGTTATGTACTAATAATTTCATAACTCTAATAACATCCAAAGTCATAGGAAAACTCTCATTCCATAAATCCAAGAAAGCTGCAAAACAGTAATTACCACTTTGTAATTTTAGAAGAAAACGCACCTCGTTCTAGGAGTTTTATTATAAAAACATGGGATTGTTCATCAAATAATCATTTAGCACAATTAAGAAAAAAACTCATGAGTAATAACTAAATTCACTTTAACATGCAGTCTAGAAATACATTAAACAAGGAAAAACAAATACATGGATCAACATGGCACGTAGGATGTGTCTAAATCAATTGGTAAATGCCTTTTTTAATCTAATTTGAAAGCTTATAAGGCATTCTGGGAATTTAAAAAAATTAAATAATAAGGGTAATTTCAATCCTGTGCACCCATGGGGTGTCCATGTTTGAAATTGAAATCCTTTATTTATATAAAAATGCTCAATTGGAGTAATAAAAGGTGTGTAAACCAATTTAAAATTAAGTAATAAATTTTAAGGCAATTTGTAGAAAAGGATAGTGTACAACACAACAGGAAAATTTATAATTCAATGGAAAATTTGGGAAAACTTCATATACTACCTTTCTTAATATTAGGAAACTTCACTCGTCTAATATCATGGTCTGATTCGGTCAGGTTTGAAAGAAATTGATGAAACATACATTTTCCCTGAAAATAGGGAAAATAATCTCGCACTAAAATAATGAAACAGATCGAAAGAGAAACTTTGAAAGAAAGTAAGAGGAATTAATATCTTGTTGAAGCAGATCTATAGAGACTGACAGCGTTCAATTTGGACAATGGACAGAGGAGATAACTTCATCCTCTAGAGGAGGAGCTTGGGAGCTCCATAGGTGTAGAGATGAGTCTTCACGTGGCTAGAGGGAGACTAAAGAAATAAGAAATTGGTTTTAAGTTTCATTAAGGGAAAAAATTAATTTAAACCTTAAAAAATGGGCCCCATGGCTTGGCCATATGGTTTTCCAAACTGTGTGCCAACCTTACAACACTCATTCCTTAGAAAACTCACCTCACATAGTTTCCCAGCATAATTTACCCTAACCATGTAACAACCATGTGATGAATAGTGTGATGTTACTACCAAATTAGTACTAATTGTACGGGCTAGGTGAATGATTTAGGTAAACCATGTGCACCCTGTACGACACCTATTTCACATATGGTTCAGGCCGCATGGTTTGCTACTGGGGGCCGCACAATTTTAGGCAAGTCATGTGCCCTGTTCAGACCACCCAAACTTGTGATTTTTTAGGCCCGATGATCCTAAAACTCAAATAGACACCTAATTAACCCCTATATAATTTAACCAATTCAGAAAATAACACATTTAAGTGTTCCAAATCTTTAAATTACATTTTGAATCTCGGTTCAAAGAACATCCCATCCACTAAACTCCAAAAATTCAAATTCCCTTACAATTTCAGCTTGGCTCAAAAAATGGGTCGTTACTACCTCCCACCTTAGAACTTCTCAGCCTTAAGAATCCTTGAGGAAAAAATTAAAACATAACCTGACCTACAGGGTTCATGAAGTCTTGTTCAAATGGTCATGTTGTGTTTCTAAATTCCCAATTCACCTTTAAGCACTTCTCAAGGAAACAACACTTAAGCCATGAAAACCTGAGTTGATGCTTTTCTTCAAACTAAAACACCAAGACACTTCTTACCTAGTCCTTTTTATATAGATACCAGATCATGACATCGTCCCTATAATCCTTTAGTTGGTGGTTCTCCCCACCATAGTTCTTAACATTAGAAAGGGTCCAATTTTGTACCATGGTACCTCCACCATCAGAATTGCCTACAAATCATTCCCCTAAACATTATAATGATGATACATGTGAGATTTATTTAACTAGGTGTACCCAATTACATCTAAGGTCATATTAGGGACCTCATCAAAATTAAATGGTAAAATTATGATCGACCAAAATGAAAATGGTCGCTCAATCTTTCCAAGAAGTCACCACTGACCCTTAGAGCACACCTGAACTCGATGGAGTGATTTTAAATGGTTCCTTTCAACCATAAATATCAAATAAGAAATATAATGAGTCGATCCACCTCCAAATAACCATCATCGAGATAATATTCTTATAAATATAGCATATTACAAATAGAAACATGATTCCCTTTTCCCAAAATGTCTCACATTTACTACAAGCATGTTCACCGAAGCCATACCTAACTTCTAGTGATGTTCCATGATCAAACCATCACCTAAAAATTTAATTCATCATGACTCATCATGAACAAAGGTGTAATATAGATCTAGACCACTAGAATCATCACCCTTTACACATCTCTTCTAATCCCAACAACAAGTCCTGGATAACCTTGGATTCACCAAACTGGAGTCTAAGGAGCTAACCCTAGAAAGTCCATACTCCATGCTTACAAGTGAGACATTGGTACAAGGCCAATATATTCATTTCAGATCATTGAATAAGCCTAGAGCGACATCTGCATGACGGTCATGTCAAAGGAAAAAACAACTAGTGTCTAAGGGTCCGTCTAAGGCATTCCTACTTGGAAACCCAAGTATCACTCAAGACTAAACAATCATTGATAAAAACCATGTGTATAGTGAGAAACTCTCATAGAGATCACTTATCAAGCCCAATATCTTTAAAAACTTTAGAGTGGTGTAAGAATAATGCTCTCTTAGTGTATCAAGGACAACATCAAATATAGGGTACATGCTCATCGCTAATCCATATTACACTAAAAGGATATCAAATATTACCAATAAGATTAGTTGAACCACTACTGGTCCACTTCACTTGAATGAAGCCTAGATTTAGTTGGAGATGCACCATCACCAAACTGATCACAATTCCTTTACCACTCGAGGCATTCTGTGATCACTCAACTTTTACCCACCAAAGTCGATCCATGGACAAAAGTGTTTCCCAAGGGTTGTAAACATAATCCAACCATGTAGACATCATGATTCTGAGAAATAACCAAGACGATTCAAGACTTATAAGACTCAAGGGAATTCAATAAATACCAACCATTTACAAATGTTCTTCTTTGGTCGTGTTCCTTCTACTTGGAAGGGAAATTTTACCAAAATTGACGCGAAGGTCCCCACCTTAGGAGTGTCCTATTCATCAAATAAAGAGATTGACCATCCAATCATAAGTGTGCTAGATTATATTCACCTTAAATTCAAATGTGAAATTTCTCTAAGTCATGACCACAAGCGTCGCAACATTTGGAATGAAAGCCAAAACCAAATTAACTGGTGTGTCAGAACACCCGATCATCTTGGAACATCATACTGAACATTGGGAAGAATTTGATTCCTTTAATGATTAGGTCACTCTACTCTAGATATAACCCAAGAGCATACTCAACAAAACAAGGATCAAAAATTCCACCAAACTCAACCGGTTTAATACATCATTTAGAAACTCGATGGGTACCGTGTATATGGACACATACTACCCCGGGACTTCAAGAGAAAATAGAACATCCTGGATGCTATCCATAGGCTATCTTCCCTGTGCAATAAAGTATCAAGTTGTCTATACAAGAGATTTATACCAAATCCTCATTTCTTTATATGACCTTTAACCTAGTTCATGACATACCAAGTCCTCCATAACTAAGGAAGAAGAGTGGGTCATGAGACCTTCTAAGCGGTCGACCATTCCCTAGGCATGTCTAACCTACTAAATTGAGCATTACCTGATGCTCATACCCAAAAAAATGGGTCAAAGATACCACTGCCACCCATCCAAAAAAATGGTTTTATTTATAATCTAAGAGTCCTACTAAGGAAAAAGACACCCTAATGACACCATACGATAAAAAACTCACAGCATTTAGCAAGACACTTAAGCTCTAAGGGTGATACCTACCTTGAGTCAGCCCCTTACAAAAGCATAAACATAAACCATGTCACTAGGTCATGCCGACTTATTTTACTAGGCCATTTTACTATCATGTAAGCCCTTGCTAAAAAGGAAATAAACCTATGGAAAATGCGCAATTTTTCATTCCAAGGCTACTCAAGGAGACATTTAAACTACCCTTTCAGAAGGGTTTAAAGGAAGGAAATCACGTTAGGTTCCATTTTAAAGTCAATGGATTGATTCACATTCAAAATTTAAACATTTAAAAGATTTAAAATTGATCATCAAGTATCAATTATAAAATTAAATCACTTGGTACATGATTTAACTAACCCTCCAAGGAAAAATAGGCAAGTATTATCAGACTTCCTTATTTAAAACACTAACCATTTATTGAAATCCCATCATATTGGGAAAATTTATGAATTAAATTATTTTTAAGTTGTAAAAGATAAGGTGACATATGAGGGTCCCATTATGCCAACCTAGATTTATCATAATAAAACCCAATAGCAGTTTCTTAATTCTTAAAGATTTAAAACACCCATGGAGGGTTATCTCATAAGAAACATTCCCTAATTGACCTACTTTGGTCAAGTTGTGCATTTTATAAGGTAATAATACATATCTTAATTCTCTCATGATAGTGTCACAAGACTTTATAGAGGCAACAGATTCATTTTAGTTCAATATTGAATAGTTTTTACATTTATAACTATTTCAAAATATATCAAGGTCATATATAATGGTTTAATTATATGGGTTTCCATATCCTAATCTATAGAGGTCCCATACACTTTATAGACAGAAGACTAGCACCCACTTAATCTAGACCAATTCATTTTAACTTTTTAACTTTAGAATATTTTACATTTTAACAATAATATCTAGATGTATAAACAATCTCAAAGTATGGTTTGAGTATACGAATTACCTTTTCCCAATTATAAGGCACTTATACACCTTACAACTAAAAACGGGTTCCTGTTTAATTGAAACTCATGTGGTTATCCCATGAAACTAGTTATTTATATCAAAAACAAACTAGGCCAATTATTACATGTAGTAAACACAGAATTCATGTTATAAACATAGAAACACGATACAATGGTGGATAATTCTAAATAAATAGGAAGCATGGGATATAATCACCAATCATGGAAGTAGATTAACTTGGTAAATAAACACCCAAGCATGTTATATAAGCAGGAATTATAAAGGGAAAAAATCATGGAATATAACAGGCATGCTAGTAAATACAAGGCATGGCATTCACTCAAGGCACAGAATCCGAATCAGTTGGAATTCTTCAAATGCAACTATATGGCTTGAAATATTCATGTAATGTGAATATCTATGTGCCTAAAATGATGCATGTAATGCTACTTCCTTTCAATACTAGGACTAGGGAAATATAACATAAAATTTATAATTAAATAACCTATAGAAAATACACCAATCACTCAAGGTGAAATTATAATAAACTGTAACAGCAAATAGCATGAACAAAAATCTCAGCCCTGGCCACATAGACTTTTCCCCATATGTGGGTTGATCACTCCTAGGAACGGTTATTTACTAAGCACTAACACATTCCTATTATATTGTCAACCAGCCCAAAATATTAAGACAGAGTAAAAAAAATAAAGGCTTTGATATCACTTTATAACATCTCAACATGAATGGACACTAAAATAATAGCTAGACTAGTGGGTCACATGGATTCAAGCATTCCTCCTCGTACGCTATGGGCTACTGACTAGTATTGAGGGTCTAATGAGGTGATAGTGGGGAGACTATACTCTCATGGTTAGAGTATCTCGGTATTATATCAGAAGTAAATCATAGACAATAACGGAATTAGTAATAAATGACAAATAGAATAGTGGAAGAATAAAGTAAACTGAATATAAAAGATGTACAACACAAATATAAAAGGATGTGTGCATGTCCAGATGATTATACATAACTAGAAAAGTAGACATATAGTAGGCATCAATATATGGTACAGTACATGAAAAAAGAAAATAAGTAAAAGTCTCAAGGGAAATCTCCAATAGCATCTTGAGCTCTAACTTAGTCTTGTACTCATAACTCCCAAGTACAATCAAATTAGCACAAGAAATAATCCATGTTCCTATGAACATGAGATCTACTCAGGTACCCCAGTGCAATGACGGCCCGAGCAGGGTGTGAGAAAAAATCCCAGTAGGTTACCACCTATGGTGTCTATGACTAAATCCAGTCTGTGAATATAAAGTAAAGCAATGTTCAAGTAATAAGAGTAAGAATCTAAACAAGTAAATACTGACCATCTCATGTCCCATAAGGACACCTAGCCGACTATACCTTCTTTGAATCATGTCTGGAATAAAAATATAAACCTTAACCATATGTATATAGTAATAATATATACATAGTATAGATATATATTTCATCCACCTATATGAACCAAGTATGTGAGGACGTAAGTGGCCATATACCTGGAATACTTGGTGTTGGATGGATCAGGGCATAACTCAGTCATCCATAACTAGTCTAAATGACCATATAATATCAATCAATAGGTTTCATTCCCTACATCTCATAATGAGTGGGAGACATCATGATCGCCACTCTCTGTGGTGAGTTTGTCGTCATGTCAACACTCGAAGTAGTGAGTGCACCATCATGTCAACAGTTAACAAGGGATGTGGTGCGCCATTCCCACCATCCAAATAGTATCAATGGTGTGATATGGCATGCTCAACAGTTGATGTAAGAGAGTGTGATTCCCCAATTCTCTACAGAACCCTTACCATCATTCCATATCCTGTATCGAGGCATAACTGAGGGCATCACATTTAATACAATTCACATAAGCCATAATTATTTAATTATAATAATAGGCATAGTCTTACCACCCAATTAAATTCCATTTCAATTAAACCATTTAATACATCCAAGGAATTAAATTCATCATGAACAAGATATTCAATTTAATATATTCCATTCAATTAAAAAAACATAGAAATTCATCTACCAAGGCTCAAATAGGTACTCAGAAGGTACCATAGTCTAATTGGGAAATTACCTACATGGTAAATCCCATTTATTAATCAATCCAAGCACTTAAGAGGATCTTGTTCCATTAGTCATTTTTGTAGGAGTGGACCATGTCTTGAACTTATATGGTGCATTGGTTTAAATAAGATTTTATAAGAAATGAGGGAAATTACATTTTATAACATCAATAAATTCCATTAACTAAGCATGTCACAACTCAAATAACATCAGAATTCATAGGTAAACTCACATGCCATAAATCCAAGAAAGCTTCAAAACACTAATTACCACTTTGTAATTTTAGAAGGCAGCACACCTCATCTAAGGGGTTTTATTATAAAAACATGAAATTTTTCATCAAACAATTCATTTAATACAATAAATGATCAAAATCATGATTCATAACTCAATTCACTTTAATATACATTCTATAAAGACATTAAATAAGGAAAAATAAATACATGGATAAACATGGGACTTAGGTGGTGTTTAAATCAATTGGAAAATTCCATTTTTAATCCAAGAAGAATGATTAAAATGAATTTCGGAGATTTAAACAATTAATTAATAAGGTTAAGTTGAATAAAAACACCCATGGGGTGTTTTTGTTCAAAATTGAGGTCCTATATTTACATAACAGATCTCAACGGGAGAAATACAAGGTGTGTAAACCAATTCAAAATGAAAGAATCAATTTTTATGCAATGTGGGGAAATATGGAATGCAGCACAATGGAAAAATTTATAATTCAAAATAAAATTTTGGAAAATTCCATAGACCACCTACCTTCTTCTTAGGACGTTCCACTCGTCCAATATCAAGGTCTAATTCAGTCTGGTTTGGAAGAAAACAACAAAATATACATTTACCTTGAAAATAGGGCAAATGATCTTTCAAAAAATAGCATAATGGATTGGAAGATAAACTTTAAAAGTAATCAAGAGGAATTTATATCTTACATATGTGGATTCATAGAGACTGATGGTGTTTGATTTGGAAACTGGATGGAGGAGTTATCTTCATCCCTAATAGGGTAATCTTGGGAGCTCCATAGGCATAGAGAGGAGTCTTCGTGCGATTGAAGGGATAAGAAAGAAATAAGAAATAGGTTATAAGTTTCATTGAGATAAAAAATTCATTTCACCCTTAAAAACTGGGTTGCATGGTTTGGACGCATGGTTTTTCCAAACCGTGCACCAACCATGTGTCACCAATTCCTTAGGAAACCCACCTCGCATGGTTTCTTAGCATTGTTTACCCTAACCGTGAACCAACCATGCGATGAATAGTGTGAGGTTACTACCTTAGTGTAACTAACCATTCAATATAGTTTCATGGTTTGGGTAAACAGTGTACATCTTGTGTGACACCTACTGTACCTCTGGTTCGGGCAACACATATTGTTATTGGGGGCCGCACAGTTTCAGACAAACTGTGTGCCCTATTAAGACCACCCAAACTTGTAATTTTTGAGTCTCAATGCTCCTAAAATTCAACGAGATACCCAAGGAACCCCTCATACCTTTACTTGAGTATAAAAAACACATTAAAGTGTTCCAACTCACAAAATTACATTCTAAAGCTCGGTTCAAAGAATAGATCGTCCACTAAATGCGAAAAATTCAAATTCACTTGTAATTTCACCTTGGCTCAAAATGCTAGTCGTTACCTGAACTGGAAAGAATATTTTCATTCCATTAAGGAAGAAGAATTTTATTTTTGACAAAATTTACCCATCTAATTAGAGTTTTATCTTACAGTATAGTGTAAACTTTCAAATCGTCAAATACCTAATAAATAACCTAAATATACTTGAAAGTTCAATAAATAGACTTGGATATAAAGTGGATAAGTTAGGGGTTAATTTTATTTTGATTATTATAAAACAATAATACCTAACTGAGTTTGATTACGTATAATGGTTTGATCTTAGGTTATTTCTAGGGTTAAATTAGATGAATTTATTTTTAGATGATTTCAATTTATTAAATTTAAGTGGGATTTGTTCAATGTGATGGTAACTACCCCCATCAATTAATATTTTAATACATACGTAATCCAGATTCTAATCACCTAAAAACTTGAGGAAAAATTCCCATTATCATTCTAAGGTATAGGTTCATTCTATCACTCAAGATGTGTAGCCTTAAAATTAATGAGGATGACAGAGTAAATAATCATCGAATGGGATTCTCGATTAAATGAAATAATTTGAAGTTAATGGGACATTAAATAATATCCAATCTAGACCCTTTAAACTTATTTTGTATCAACCCATGATACTTTCATACTCTATTTATGTAATTATCTCAATGGAAGATATAAGTTGACTCATGAGTGTGGAATTAAAGAATAGAAAACAACAAAATAATGAACACTTCACCATTGTGTGAAGAATTTTGAAATTTATCACATAAATTAATTTAAACATTGAGTAAATGTTATCAATTTTCTTTTAATAAGAAAATAAAATAATAATAACAATAAATTTTATTAGTAAATTAAAGTGATTTAAGCAACTTACATAGGGAAAACAAACTTTCAAAAAAAAAACAAAATAACATTATAATTGAGATTAAAAAAATCATTCCATTACCTTAAGAACTACTACCTTAAATAGGAATTCTTAGATCCTTTGTGATAACCCCAACTATTCAGGTCTTCCCACTTGATTATGGTTGTCATGGGTTGGGGGAATTTTTGTGGAATGTGGATTTTTCCACACTTGACCCAAAATGGGTTCAAGATGGAACCCTCCACTTGACACACCAAAACAACATTCTATATGGATAAATCTTGGTTATTATAGAATAATAAAATATGACCCAAGATTTATTGTAATTTATTGTAAAGTTTCAACCCAATTGGATTTTTAATAGTGAGGTTATGATGAAAATGGCGGGTTGTCATTCTAAGCCATAGAATCTAGTCTAAAATTTTAACTTCAAGTTGGGCCTTCTATATCACCTATAAACCATTATAATTATCTCTATCTATATATTAATGAAATTTTATTCATGATTTCATGTGTCCGCCTCTAAAATTTCAGCTTCATTGGAATTTTATCATGGTTGATGCATGCATTTTAGTGGACTGGTGTCCATTTCACTTTGCCCAGAATTTTCTATATTCAGGGCACAAAATGCTTATCATCTTCAATGAATATCCCACTACTGTAGAAGGAAATATGCATCCCCATAACATAGGTAAACTGATCTTATAAATTAAACTAAAATTAAAGACGGTTGTTTACTTTATAAGGTGTTGAAAAATTGAATCAATTATTTTTTCATTTTAATAAAGAATTTAAAATATGATAAGGATCAATGGTTAAATTATAAAATTCACTAATAATGATGTTTATAAAAAATGAATTATATGAATATTCAATAATAAACAACAAATAATAAACTCTTTTAGTGTATAATTAAATTTTATAAGTATTTAGTTATAACTAATTTGGCCTTCCATGGTGAGTGAAAACACATCATGATGATCTGGATTGGTTCCAAAAGAATGAAGGAGAAGCAGGAGAAATAGGAACCTAATTTGAGAAGAATTGAAGGAATTTACTTGTCAAATGATTCAAAATTTTAAATTAAAATTCAAAAAAGTAAAAAAAAAATTGAATAATATTTTCTAATATTGTACAAATATCTATATGTGCTGAAATATAAAAAAAATATTGAGAAAATAAAGAGTGGAAGAAGACAATACTTGTTGTTGTAAAATTATAAGAGGAGGAGGATGAAGAGGAAGAAGATGAAGAGTAAGAATGAGAATAATAAACATTATAAAAAACATGATGGTTGTCTGATTCTATTTAAGTATCTATTATTATTGAAAATAGATTTTATATCTTTATTATTGTGGGAACACTTTACACATTCGAGAGAAATTTTATGTAACATGAGTAAAGGATAAACCCTAATCATTTGTAATATACAATGATGATATTATTGGGTTGTATGATCTTATGTATGTTTGGATAATTCTTAGGATTAGATATATGTTTTTAGTAGTAAAACTTTTAAAAAAATATCATTCCTTTTATATGTGTGCGTCGGTGTGTGTGATAGTTATCAAGTTATTCACTTTAAAAAGTAATTAAGGTCATTTATAAAAGAAAATTAAAGGAAATTTAATTCTATAATCCCCCTTCTTGGTGAATTTTCAGTGATTTGTTTGGGTCCTTTTACTATGTATCTATAGTCCCCCTTAATCCTTTGCTTTATTTTTAAATTTTTAGGTAAATATAACTACATTTTATGTACTTAAGTACATGAAATATACTTTTTAAAATGTAACTTTTCAATTTCTTCACTTAGTAGGTGATCCACTATGTAACTATGCTTAACTTTTTCTCATTTTTTATCATTTTTTATTTTACGCAATGTGTAGTGGTGTCGAACATGGTGTGTATTGGAATTTTCTTCCAACGACTACTTTTGTAAGGTATTACATATTTTATACACTCTTCAACGTGCAATTTACACATGTTCGTTGTGTCTTACAAAGTAAACAATGTGTGATTATAATGTACAAGGTGTGTAATTTTATTTATCATAATGTGTGCTCCTTATTGGCTAAGTCATGTGTCTTTAAAAGTACAAAATGTGTAATCAATAAAAACCTATAAATTATTCCAATGTGTTATATTGGTAAGATACAGTTTCTTCAGCCTATAAAAGTGACCCATGAACCTTACTGGATTCTCATTTTTATCAATGCATGACCTTCATTCTTCATTGAATGTCCTTACATATCGTGTTCTTCTAAGATTCTCAATTTTTCATATATTGACCCCAAATCATGAAATATTCCCATGAAGCTTTAATATTGGTCCAAAACACTTGAACAAAGCATTTAAACACCATAAATAATGCATAAATTAGTATTTTAACCTTTATCTAATGAAAATAATATCATATTATCTTGCACAAAATGGATCTTCTATACCATATGGGCTTACTATGAAATGATGAGTATGATTCGCCAATATGAAGCTGGTATTGTTGGGTGTCATGGTGGTTTTATTAGCGCATAATGACCCAATGTGTTTGTCTATATTTTTGTATTGGTACTTTATTTACTTTATTTTATATACACTAATATATTATAGCATATATTAAGGACCCCATTGGTGGTATCCTACTGTATTTTATAATCACACCATGTACATGCACCTTGGTTTACATATAGAGTTTATATTTGATATGAAGTATTGTGTACAGGATTCATAGGTGATTAGGCTAGAGTATTATGATAAAATTTCTAGAGTCATGATTAAGAGAGTCTCATATTCTAGAGTTAGTAATTATATTATATTTTTTTCTTTTTTCCTTAGTTATGTGATCATCCAATGAATGATACCTTCTATTTTTATGATGTATGACCTGAAGAGTTCATTTTTTATAATTGGGATGTTTATTTATTATGATTATGGTTAGATCTTAGTTATAATTACATCTGCATACTCGTATTTCACTATTTATATAGATATTTGGTTATTTTTCTATTATTTAATGCTTGAGATACCAAGTGTATATTCTTACCAATATTGATCATAAACCCTCGCCTCTATTTAATAACCTCTAACATATAGGTAGGTTCATCTAAGGTCACATGGAACCATAAAATTTTTCATTGTTCATGTGATTCAGTCCAGGGTGTTACAAGATGGTATTAGATAATTTTTTTCATCATCTGAATATTTGAGATATGGTAAATGAATACAAGACTAATAGAAACTTGGGATGGACACTAGTCTAGTACATGATCACCAATCTAGTGAAAGTTCGATTTACTAGGGTGGTGGAATTGTTATTTTGGTTTTCTCTATTACAGTTAAGTTATTTATTAAATTATTATGTTATAGTTATTGAGTTGTGCATAGGTTTGCATAATGAGCATGATTACTTTTGATTGTAAATTGGTTTTTATGAAAATTAAAATGGATTGATAAAACTATTTTCTAGAGAGAAAATGAATTCTCTAGAAAATATTTTGGAAAAGGTTTTGGTTAATTAAAACATTGATAATATTTTTCTAGTGTTTTCATGAATAACCTATTAGGTATTTATTATTTAGTTTAAACCATTGGTGATAATTTTCAATATGTTTAAAATTTTTATTTTATGTTATTTTATTTTATGTGCATGTGGTATGATAAACCCCTTAATGGGTGGTTTTAGGAATTTAATGCCTTAGGTTATAGATTATGTTTTCCTAGGATAAAGAATAGTATTTTCATGGGATCCCTTGGTTAGTTAGATACCCTTAAAAGGTATAGATAAAGGAATATAGGATTCCTTGGGTTTGGTTAGAATATAAAGCATATATATTATTGATGAGGTTATAGTTATATTAACAGAGTAGGATTAGTAAGATTCCTAGCCTAGTAATATGTTCAACTAACTTGGAGTTGTAGAGTTTTCACTCTTAGTATGAATCAAGGTTAGTAGTAAGGTAAAGTTAGAGTAAATTTTAGTCGTATTTTATCTATGATACATTCCACAAGTGATTTGATTCATATTCACTTAATGTTAAGTAAAGTGCATGAGTGTCTCATGTCATGCAAGACATGCCTGACTGTACAATCTAGAATGATTATATAATGGGTAGATTATTCATGTGTCGTAATGACATAAAGGTGATGTGTGATTGTGTGATTGGTTTTGGATAGTGAAATGTCATGAGTACCTTAAGAATAGAAGAAAATTTAATGATTCATGAAGGTTTTATTTGGGATGAGAGGGATTCAAGGTTAGTTAATTGGGTGTCAGAGTCAAGGATTGATGAAGCACAACTTAGGAATTCATTATCTGGTTGGTGGAATTGAGTGGTATAATAGTATACACAATATCATGGTGATTATTGGATAATGATAAATTATGGTAAGTAACCATCATGTTATGTATTATTAATTCCTTCTCTTTATAAGAAAATAAGTGTGGGGGAGAACTCAGATGATTTTTTAGGAAAGATTTTGAGGGTAAGTGGAAGTTCATGTATAGTACCTGTGAGGTTTTCCTCAACCAATCCATAAACTCTCTCAAACTTTTTCTGAAGTTCCAATCCATAAGATCCCACCGTTATGAATAGTATATTATTAGTGATCCTAATAACATCATCCATTACTCGTAGGCCCATATAGTTCACTATAATCTCACAGTCATGTGACTAGTTGAGTTGTTGTCACACAACCTATCTCTTTGTTTCACAACATAAACCATTGTTCAATACTATAATCAAATATTGTGGTGAGGACTGGTCAAGATAATATAATCCAAAGGGATTCCTTCCCACCCATTATCAGAGAATATGGGTTTTTTGGAATGGTATATGTATTTTTCCATAAAGAAATATAGGGGTTTTAGAAACCTAAGAGATGTAGTGAGATTAGAATAGAGTGTAGGACTATTTATCCCTTGACTATTGAAAGCTAATTCATGGAAATACAAAGTGATTAAATAATCATTCCACTTCGGGTATGATTATAAATGAGGTTTAATGTCATTGGTTGAGCATGTGTGAGTAAATTATATATATTCAAAATATTTTATAATTGATTGGATGTGAGTTTTGGAAATCAAGTTGAACCATTATTGGGGAATTAAAAAGGTCAATGTGTTAGTAACTGATAGATGGAAATTCAGGAATTGGGTTAATGGAATTCTTGAGATAATGACACCTAGAGCAAGGTAAGTGATTAATGATCTTCATGAAATATTAGATATCATGTGTTTATTTTTTTAGTAGGTATGCAATATGGATAATCATATGGTGGTGAGAATATTATCAATTATCATGTAATATGATACTTATTTGGGAACATGATTATGGAATGTCTAGATGGAAGGGTGTTATAGAACTAATCAGTTGGTGATTGGGGTTCCAACACCGGTATTGGGATATGGAAACAATCATTCATATTTTTTTCAAAGTAAATACTAGATTCAAGGATTCATATATGGAAATTGGATGCATTTAGTGATTTTGGAGACTAACATAATGTATAATTTGATTAATGGACTAACTGCGAATCTAGTTTTAAATATTTTTATGTTCATAGGGAGAGTATGTCATTGGGGTTATAGGATTTAGAATATATTTATTAAATCACACTGTGATTAAAAGTTAATCCTAGGGGTGACTAGTTGAGTATTTTTATGATATCTTGAGTATATTGATATCTTGTTTGAGATATAGGATCTAGTGTTGTAATGTGTAGGTTTGGGTGAATTTTGGGGAATATGAAAAGTATAGGATTGAACAAGGATTTTTTAATGTAATCTGGTATGGTGAAATGGAATTAAAAGTTGGTACATTGTTTTTTGATGATTTTCATCAGGACCCACTTTCATGTCAAATGGTGTCCTAGGACTATTCACAATCATCCTAGTCCTACATTACCACATTCCAAAGGCATTAAGCCTTTACCACCGGGGTGATTGTTTCGATTCCCTGATCGAAATGGGATGACAGGATATCAACCCTTTATTCTATAGATTCCTCCATGTAGATCATTTCCTAATCTAAGTCGCCCCTGTAAATTTAATACATTCTCATGAATCTCATTCCTGAGACCATATTTAAGTGGACACTAATTAATTACATCACTAGTTGACATGAAAATCTGAAAACCTTTTGTTTGAGAGGATAATTTATCTAAATACATGATCATAAATCGATGTTAATTTTTGGAATATATAAATATCTTCCATAAGATGGTCCATGAGAGAATTTTATGTTAATCATAAGGGGAATTTTAGTTATAGGACTTGAGTCATCTTGCGCACATCACATAAGAAAATATATCTCAAGATCATCACATAGGCTTCTTATGATCATCACATAAGAAATATCATGCTCATCACATGAGGTACCCTAGGATCATCACTTAGGGATGAGTTTCTAATGAATTAGGTGGGGTTGTCCTGGGATCATCATATAGAACCTCTTAGGATCATCACACAAGAGTGGGTCACAAGTTTAAAGTCTAATGGGGATGTATCCCATATATTCTCATCACATACTAGGTTGGTCATAGGTATAAAGTCCTATGGGTATGCTTTACATATACCCTCATCAATTATTGGGCCTATCATGAGTTTAAATTTTAATAGGAAAGCTTCCAATATATGGTCTTCATGTATTGGGTAGATCATAGGTTTAACACCCAATGGGTACATGAGTGGTTTGATGAAGGGGTTTGGAATTATCCTATAAGATGGTCAAGATTTGGAGATACTACCACCATAAGGGATGGAATTATGGTGGAATAGGTATTAAACCTCAGAGAGGCATCTTGCATACATTTTTGGAAGGTAGGGATGAAAACCCATGTAGTTTGAGGTTCATAGTTTAATTTCATGTGAAAGGAACATACCATGTATTTTAATTTCATTATCTAAAGATGATTGTTCCATGAAAGGATGGTGTGGTTATTATGCTTTGGGATACTCATAATATAGGATTCATCACATTAATTTCACATTGAGGAATCCATTTCTCATCACATGGGGAATCCTAGGCTCATCGCACAGGGAATCCTATGTTCATCGTATAGGGGAAAATGTGGTTTAATATAATTTATTGGGGACACAAATACAATTTAATTTCTTGTACTAATGATGTGGTTGTAGATTAATTTCTTATTATGAGGATTCTCATGTTATAAGGGTTAATAATGAAAGGTGGTGTGGGGGTTATACACTAAGCCACCTAAGGGAGAGAATGGATTATTGGGTGGACCATGGTGGTTTTTCTCAATGATATCATGATTTTTATTACACCTAATAGGAGGATTATGTGATTATAGAGAATTTTAATAGCATGATTGGGTCTTAAGAACATGTTTTTCTACTTGAACAGTGCTTGGGAGCACCAGGCATGGATGTTTCCCTGCCCTATCTTGATGAAAAGGTCCCAGGGATGAGCATACATATTCTTAATATAAAAAGTCAAATATATTTCCCAACCCTTGCTTAATGTAGATGGATTAGGTATAAGGGTCTATAACACCAGTTGTGCATATGGATTTTTTATAAGTAAGCTTAGGTCGAATGGATGTGGGGCCCATAAGCACTTAACTTTCATGTAACTATGTTTTTTGGAAGGTGGCATCACATGGGGTCACTGGTGTAAGATTCATGAAACTTAGTAGTTTAATAAATTCTTATAGTTTTCCTAGCCATGGGATCTATCAAAAGTATGTTTTATGGATATCCATGGTAGGTGTTTCATGCAAGTTGGGTTTTTTCCAAAACATGGTGTTTTTTAAAGAGTTTTTGTCTTTCCCAAATGATATTATTCATTGATGAAAGTTGAAAGAAATTATCTAAAACATAATAAAACGCATTGAAGGGCCAATTTGAGTTATTTCATGTGATTTTATTACATACAAGAATCCATTAGGATATATGATTGTGAAAATTCAAAAAAAAATATGAGTTTTGAAAACTTAATGTTGGCCCCTTTCACTTCCAAAGGTTTGTCCCTGAAAATAGGGGTTATGTGGTATTTATATTCCATTTATCTCAAAAAAGTTTGTTTTTTAATGAAAATATTATGTGTTCTCATAACTGTGGATTTGATCAGTGCTCCAACTTTGATTCACACAATTCTGAGTTGTGTGAGGCCTTGACCTTTACCTTTTGGATGAGGGATTTGGAGTGCATGGAAGTTTGTATTTTCACAGTGCCTCAAGTTACAAACTCACACGACACTAAGTTGTGTAAACTTAAAACCTTTACTATTTTTTTAATAGATCAGGCATGCATGGTACTCGAACTTCATGTGGTGCATCTTCTTATAGGTTCACACAACTTTGATTTGTGTGAAATCCTTCCCTTTGAACCAAGATTTATTTTGATGGTTTTTTTCTTTCCCAATCCTTCTCGGGAATGCTTCTTAATGACATGAATGCATATTTTTGTGCTAAAAATTTCCACACACCCTATCAGAATGGGATCTATGAAGAAGCATGGGATCTAATTATAAGGATAATATCGACTTGTTTCTATTTTTCCTTTGTATCCATGAAAGTATGACCATATTTTCGTAACTTTTTCATCTAGTCCATGAAACTCATGTAGGGAATTGCCTATCAATAGAGGTGGGGGATTATGGTTGACTACAAGATCTTTACGCAATATTGATCATTCCTCTATATTCAATGAATTATTAACTTGAATGAATATTTTGTGATTAAAATCATCAGATTTCATGATACCTTTATTTGCATAATTTGTTTAATGGGAAGTAGACTCTCACAAATTTTGTTTATTTAATCTCCTTTTTGGACTTCTTCAAGAATAGTTGAATGAGGTAAATTAAAGTTGTATAAATTATATACGAGTTTCATGAATAAAATAGGGAAATATTATCAATCTTAATAAATAAAAAAACATGAGTCTAAGGTTTCCACGATATGAATGAAAGAGATGTTTGGGAATCTTATGATCACTTCAGGCATGAAAATCACATCTGAGCATTGGGAACGGGTAGATTTTATAACTTTGGATTATAGGATATATAAATATTTAGAAACTGAATTTTTTTATATTCCATCAATATCCATGATAAGTTAATCATACAAAATAATTACCTTGACAACCTTAGGAACTTGTTCAGGTGCTCGAAAAACCTTAATCAATGGAGCATTGTCATTGGGGGTCATGCTATAAGAGACTACAACCTGATGACTATCTTCATATTTTGAAACTTGTCTATGAAAGTGGATGGGGAGCTACCCATTACTAAAGAAGTTTTTCTTCATTATTCTATTATATTTAAAGAGAGAATCATAGATAGGATTCAGGGTTGGTCAGCAAGCTGAGACCTATGTCAAAGAGGAAACATAATCGACGAATGGGTATGGTCATATTGGGTGTGCTAGACCTATAAAGAATTCTGGAATGAGCTGCATAAAATTGGGTTGTTTGAGGTAGTGTGGACTTCTAGTTTCACATGTATCATCATCCAGACCCGGTGTCAGAGATATTTATAAGATGTTTGTCGGATATGAACACCTTTCACATTCATCACGGATAGGTAGGAATCATTTTTGTGAATATTTACTACATCAGTGGTGTCCCCATCACTAGATTCGTGTCTGATGAGTTCATATTAGAATCCATGATACTAGATGCTACAATTTAAGTACTATATCAAACTCCAACCATTCACTCAAACACCCCCTTTAAGAAATAGATGAATTTATTCTTCAATAACCCCTAATATTGGATACCAAGGAGGCTGAAGTAGTATTAGGGGTGCAACAACATGAAAGTCCTAGTTCTTATTAGATACTAGTTTATTTGGTTTAGTATCAGTAGTGGGGATATAGTTTGAATAATAATTAGCCCAAAAGGTGTCACAATTTCCATCTGGTCTAATCAAAAGAATTTTATTTTATCCCAAACAACACTAAATTCAATGGTGTAGTAAATTGGAAGTGTGGGGTCAAGCCCACAGAGAGTGAGGAATATGGTATACAATTCTCAACTAAAGGTCGGATATCTCCAATTTAATTTTGATTTTATTAAAATAATTAACTGACACAAATTTAAATACATAAATAAAGACAATAAGGGATAAGGGCCAATTTGGGGGTAATGGAAAAGGGTAATCTTGAATCTAGTTTGGAACGGTCCAATAGATTAGGCTGTGAAGAAATACAAGGGTCACTAATTAGTTTTCATCAAACCAATTGGATCTTCCTATATGCTAAAACTACCCCATAGTTAGGGTATAGCTGATAACCTATATGAATTATTCTTATCTTGTATGTAGAAAGCATCATAGGCTAATGGTCATAGTCCTGGTCAACTCTGATTAGGTTGGGTTCATTCAATTTCACTTCTCATTGTCAATTTTTTTCAGAAGAATGTGATGATAGTTATTTTTAACCTAATTACTAGCCCTGGGGTTTCCAAGGTTTGATTTATAGATTTTGAAAGATTAATAACACCCCTACTATCAACCCCTAACCCTAAAAAAATTTCCACACATGACATAATTGAATGAAAGTAGGGAAATTAATTACATGCTCATCATAATGATTAAATGATTCACAATAAAGCAATCCACCCTTGAACTTGTATGAAAGTAATTAAAAACTAACATAAATGATGAAACAATAAATAATGTATAAACATATGAATGATTTAGAAGGAAAATGAATAAATGAAAGATATTGGAATTAAAACTAGAAAGAATTCAATGATTACATCAAATATAGAAAATAAAAACATAAAGAAAAACCTATCTATAAAGAACGGTAGGTCAAAACCCAGTGGCAACTTACTGGAAGTCAATCCACTACATGCCAAGAATAGAATGAATATATCTTGGTTGTAATCCTTATTTATAGTCCTTCATGTCATTAATGGGCTTCCATAGGTCAATGGAATGTTTAAATGTCTGTTTGGGTCATTAAGGAATTTTTTTTTCAAAGATATGTTGAAAATCAATGTTTTTATACTATTTAAAACACTTACATTTTGTGTAAGGATTAAACAATGTATAATATTTGGGTATAAAAAGTTTTCATGGTATTCTACATGTCATTAAAAGGTCTCTAGGTCATCATTAAATGTGTCACATTATGACGCATGCAGTCTATATTTTGGGTTGTTTTTCTTTCTTGTCACAACTTGTAAATGGTTCACAACTTGTACATTTACACACTGTGTATAAAATACATGATCTGTATCTTAAAATTCCATTGTTGGAACATCATTTTTGTCCTACTTATTCATTTTTGTGCCTTCAGAACCTCTCTTGTTCTCTTTGGATTCAATCATCAACCTTGGATTCTTTGTTATTTTCCATTTTCATGTTGCCCCACTTCATGTCCTAGCCCGAAGTGCCTTTTTGTTCTTCAATTGACACATTTTCCTTAGTATTTATCCAAATGTTGTTCCTACATAAAAAATCACAATAGATAAATATTTTCCATGAAACAAAACTTAAATTTATTGTTATTCAATGAATTCACATATAAAAATCCATCAATATATAGATATAAAATAGAGTAATCAAATAACTAAATCCCAGAGTTCTAATTCCTAGAATTTTTAGTAGTTTTCATAAGTGTATGGATACTTTATGTTAGGTATCTACACGTGGTATTTTATATGAGCATATTTATCATGTCATCGGTATTTGTGTTGTGGATTCAGATCATCCATGCCATGCCAGTATTGGTATGGATTTACAATATACTAGGACATATCAACCGGGGAGATATACCTATACATATATCCATCCCCTTCCAATTCCTATTTCGAAGGTTCATTGAACACATTGAGGGACATGAGTTTTTGAACCTTATTAACCCTATAGGTTTTTTATTTGTGCCATACCTCTTCAATATCATTGGATTACAGTTGAGTTAAATTGATGAGGTGGGTCTTGTTGCTACACTTATCTACCCAAACAACTTTAATTTTCACCCATTCTCCACCTTGGTTGGTTAGATCATCAATGACCAATATTGGAGCATAGATAAAAGATCGTATATTATTTCTCTATGAGGTGGGTTTTGGGTGGAATGCATTAATGGAAATACTTATTATTAGTCACAAACCCTATAAAGTTCTTCCAAGAAATTTAATTGCCTTCAATGTCTCAAGTAGTTAGTGTATACCAAGGTTTTCTTAGAGAGGAACCCCACCATTTTGAAAAAACTCTAGTGTATGTTCTCCCATAAAGTATTTGGATAGTTGGATATATTTCCAACCATTGGTGCTTTGATTGGTCTAGTCTAGAACTACATGCATAGTTGGGTGGTGGTGTATCCTAGGGCAGAGTTGCATCAACGGATGATTTGGGTGGATCCATGGGAATAGTCTTAGGGGTAGCATAGCAGAATGTAGGTTCTAATAAAAAATATATTATTAAGTAGGAATAAGTTCCCATTAAATGTCATAAATGGAAACTAAGGGATCCTTGAGGTCTCCTTCCCATCATATAGGTGGGGCTTCTGATGCACGTGTTCCCGTAGGCGAGGGGCGTCCAAGGAAACGGGTGTGGAAGAAAGTTTAGATCTCTAGGGATCTCGTATCTAGATCTAGTATTGATCCATGGAAATTTATGTGCTACCTAATATAGATACCTTATGATGCAATCATACCCAAGCTCTAGGAAGAGTGGGATCAGTTTTTACTCACCCTCAAAATGGAGAAACTATGTAAGAATCTCATTAGGGATAGACTATAGCTTCTAGTTGTTGGGATTTCTAAACTCATCACCCAGGATCACTAGGAAGAGATATTTGAAAACATATCTAAGATGGAGACCCTAGAATACTAGTGTGACAAAAAAAACTCTCATACTAACTAGGTGTATGTCCTTCTAGGTGTAAGACTTAGTGAGGATTTAGATAGTGTGGTACCAGTCTCGAAGGAGCCTGCTCATTATATATATTCTAGGGAATCTACTGATAAGGAATCATGGGGTAGTGTTGTAGAGTAAGGAATCTCTTTGACTAAAATAAAATATATCATGCCTGAGAGCATCTTGATTTAAGTCATAATTGGTAAACTAAATCCTAGGATTTCAATTTTAACACCATAGCTGAACTTTGAGTGATTCTAACCTACAGTCATTGATCCATTCAGGAATCAGTGGGTAAGGAAAATAATACCTCTAAAAATGAATAGTATCCCTTTGAATATCCTCAGAAAAAAACTGTGGGAGAGGTGGTGGAGAAATAGGGGACACAATCCCTTGATTTTCTGGACCTTCCAATAATCTACAAGGGGGTAGTCACCTAGAATTCCTAAGGCAACATTATATTTTACTAGGATATACCACTCAAAGTGTTTTATTATCTTCATATCACTAAGTACCCAAGGTAATTTTGAATATTTATCTGGTTTTGAATAATTATTTATCATTTTGTAAAAAAATTCTTTTCATTTCTTCAACACATGGCTAGTTTACTCAAACCCAGGAAGCCTCATAGTATCAGTTTGTGTGACCACTAGTGTAGAGAGATATCTATTGGTCGATCTCACATCTGAAACTCTAGGATTTGGCCTCTTAGAATGGGTAGTGGATTCCCAAGGTGTGACATTTAGAGGGAAAACACCTCCAATAGAAATTGAAATGGTTGATTCCTTAATGAACTTTAAGTCTTCACTCCCATAACCTTTTTCTATATTTGATATTGTGAAACATTGTACTAACATTCAATCGCCTATGATAGTGGATGGTGAGGTGGCCCCTTCAAAGGAATGGAAACCTAGCACACCAAAGGTCCCCAAGGATCTCGTTATCATCTCAATGGCTTGAGGGATAGAGCCAGTACTTAGAGAACCTACTACTATTTCTATAAAACCTATCACCACTTTGATGATAGGCGTTGTCTTGGATGTTCCATCTACTTAGGAAGAGGCTCCTTTAGTCTTATAGGAATAGACTTCCATGAGAAAGGAGGTAGCTGGGGAACCAAGGGGACCTTCACTAGTGGAAGAGGTAGTGGTAGAAGTGGAAGTCTCTAAATAGAGGTCTATAGAATCAATCTATCATATCTACATAGATCTAGGGACCTTTTAAAGGATGTTAAAAGAGGACCATTCCACTAAAGTACTCACATGTTTCCTATAGTATAATATTTCCTTATAAGAAATAGATTACTTGAGATTATAAATTACTGAGGAGAACTAAGTGACACAACACAAGGCATGGATGAGTTTCCAAAACTCCATCACCCATACCTTATTGGGTGATTTGGTATCCTGGATGGGATCCCTTCTCCACTTTCTGGTGAACTTAAGGACCAGTGGGTTGACTATCATGAACTCCATACATTGGTTCAAGACTTCTTCAATGAGTGGGTGCACCAAGAGTGGAAATAGTTTAACACTACTTAGTATGAGTCCATATCTAAGGGCTTAAAATCCTTACAGGTGTCCGGGTAGGTGATCACCCAACTAGAGAAGGGATAGTTCCAATAATGGGCTATCGTCCCTTCCATAGAAGAGATGATCCACCACTTATAGGATTAGTTGGAGGAAGCCTGAGATGATTCGACTTAGGAAACATATGAGGTGGTGGATTACAATGTCGAGTGAGGTATGATACAAGTGTTTATTGATGAATTTTATCCTTAGGATGAGGAGGATTTTTTGGGTCTAGTAGGTGATGAGAAATAATCAAATCAACTCAATAGAGGTTGGTCAAGCTTGAGTAGTTTTTCACCTAGATAGAACTATAGGGGAAATTTTTTATAAAAAAGGAGATGCTTTGATATATTGATGGCCCTCCTATTTTTCTTTTCAATAAATAAAATTATAACTTATTTTAATTACCTATTTCAAAACCTACATCTCAATCACATTAATTAGATAACTAACTAAAAAT
Source organism: Viscum album (assembly GCA_963277665.1). Lineage (NCBI taxonomy): Eukaryota > Viridiplantae > Streptophyta > Magnoliopsida > Santalales > Viscaceae > Viscum > Viscum album. Next base: position 1,044,832,602 of record OY728141.1, on the reverse strand, counting down.
TTATAAGCCCCTATGAGTCATGATCAGTGTGAGAAATAAGAGATAAATGAGAGACAAATTAATTATGAAAGAGTGTTGGATAAGTAAAGATGGGTTCAGATTGAAATATTTTATCAATCACCATTGGAAACCCATGAAGATGCAGAAACCAAGTTGGTGAGATTTCAAGGGTTTTACTTCCCAAACAATGTGAATAATGCATAAGGGTGCAACACCAAGGGTGTTAGAATTCCACTTAATAAAAGGGAATGTAGATATAGGAAACCTTTTTCTTATAGAGTATATATAAATATATGAAGGAGGTATATAGTTTGAGGATGACCATTGATCATATTCAAAACATGGGTCCCACTATCATACTGATGAATAAGTATCCTCCATGAAGTATATCGTAGATATGATATGGAACTTTGGAGCATTATTTCATAATCATAGGGGGGTCCATTCATATATTATGAGGATGGTTTCATTGGGGAATGTACCTGGGATGGGAGACATTCCTTTGAAGCATTGTTCTATCATTGTAGGAGAGACCATTTGGGAATCAAATTGGATGTTGATCCAAATTAAGGGACACAAAGTGTGAATGTGGGAGAGTGGGAATCTTAGAAAGAGTTTAATCACTCTTAGGGTTATGTAATCATGCATCAATTGTGTTTATGGGATGTACCAAACATATAGAATTTGTATAGGCTAGTGGAGAAAATTAATATTCCACTCATGTGAGAGACATGAGAATAAGATTCATTTGTGATCTAGGGAAAAGATAAAGTGTGATCCCAAATATACATAGATTATGGTTGCATATCTTTTATCGGAAAGGGATTGATGTTTACAGCCTTATAACATAGACCTTAGTGGTGTGGTTTTTAATTCCATGCAACTAGGACCAAGGGTTGGTGCCTTTTAAGATCATGTATCTTAGACCAAATCTAGAGGCAACCTTTGCAGTGAGAGGAGACAAGTAAATACCCAATGTTTAATGGGAATATCAATGATATGCAAACAAGATTTGTTGGGGTGAACATAATTTGAGGTAGTAGTGCTCAAACCATGGGTTTTTGGAGTTTAAGGTCATACATCTTATACCATAAGGGGAAATGAGATGGCCTATATAGAAAAGGAGGAGAGGAAAACCTAGAAAATGGGGTCCAAAAACAAATTCTAATATAGGTGTCCTAGGAAGGGTGGTTTGAAATTTAAATTTAGGGAAATTTTACCAAGGGTGATATAGTCCATATAAAAATAGGTGAAGAAACCCCATGTTTTAATTGGAGGGGCCAATGCTAGTATAGATAGTATTAGAGGAAAAGGCACATAGTTTATGCTCATGGAACATGGACCAAGTGTAGGATGCAATTTAAGATCATATGGATTAGACCATCTCTATCTAAGGTATAAATCACCTCAATGCACATAGGATTAATGGAAACCCATAAATGAAATGTTTAGCATAAAAACAAGGTAAGAGTGGTGTGGATTTTATGGCTAGGCCTGAGATAGGAGATCAAGGTGCCACTATGTATCCTATGGGTTGGTAATCAAGGAACACTTAGTTCTATAGAATGGTTTGATAGGATACCAATAACATAAGGGTGGGGGCCTATAGGATGTGTATTCAAGATATCACATGGTCTTAAGTCATACGATGGGAACTATGTAATTAAATTTAACATAATTTGGTAAGGATGTTGGATAATTAGTTTAACATCATATAGTGAGGAATAAAAGGGACATCTTAATCATGATAATGAGGAAACATATCCAAAACTCCTGATCCCACATGATTCATTTTTGGGGTGAGAAACATGGGTAAATTGTGGGTTATTAATGTCATACAAGTGTGATGAAAAAATTAATGGTTTGAGGTCAGAATTATGCATCAACCACTGTGGGGACCCATGAAAATTGGGAGACTAGTTGGGTAGGATTTTAGAAGTTTGGTCCTCCCTACCAACATCAAGGTATGAAAATGATATTCCAAGGTTGTTAAGACTCTATTTTATAAAATGGGAGAGTATGAAGGTAAATTATTCCTTTTAGAATTATAATTACAAGAGGAGTGATAGAAATGGTGAGGATAACCAGTGACCACATTCTAAATATGGATTCTGCTACCATATCATCAAGAATAGGGGTAAAAAATGGGATTTAACCACTGATCAGGTATTTAAAACATAGGCCCCTCCATATGGATTCCAATAATACTTAGGGAAATGTTCCTTAAATGTGAGGTGGGCCTTTGTATTAATGATCCAACACCATAGTGGATTCCATTTGGAAATTAACAGTTGATGGGGAAATTCAAACTCTAGGGACAAAAAGTGTGGATATGAAGATAAAAGGTTTAAATAGAGGTTTGGTCGCCTTGGGTATACAATATCATGAGTTAATTATATCTATGGGGTACACTAGACTTTATGGAGTGTCGAACCCAAAAAATACATGGTAAAAAATTTGACTGCCCTTTGGGGACGATTGGGTTAGTCCCTAATTCTACGGAGTTTAAAATTATCTAGCTCAGGACCATGGGACGCTAATAGTTTAGGTTCATGGAGGCTAGACTAAAGTTGAGGTGGTTTGTATAGTGTTGGTTTAAGAAAAAATCCAACATAAATTGGAGACCAAATTCTATGAAAAAAACCATATATGGTGTACACACAGTTTAGGGTCATGATTTTTGGACTATAGGGGTGCACCTTTTAAGGTCACATATAAAGGACTGGGGAGATACTAGTTTTTAAGGTTGTATATCTTAGACTGAGGGTTATAAATATATTCTACATGAAACTATGTAGGTAAAATCATATGTGAATTTAGGGTTCAATGCTAATGAAAGCTATCTAGGGGTCATAGGGAACATAGTTTAAGTTCATGATTATTGGACCATAGGGGAATACCTTTTATGGTTGTGCGACTAGGACTGAGACTCTATAGTTTAATTTAATATTTCAAAGATGTGCGTGTTATGAAGTTTAAAGTCATATAACTAGGAATGGGGTGAAATGTGGGATAGATTCATTCTAACTTTTTCCTGGACCAGTTGGTCTAGTAAGCATAACTAAGATTTTTCTTGGGCTAGATGGTAAGACCCAAAAACTTTGTTCCTTTTTTATTTGTGCTATGAATTTTTTACAGGTCATAAAAATGGGATAACTTAGTGAGTATAGTATTTATTTATTTTTTAGTATCCCTTTATTGGTTTTTTACCTTATGAGATATTACACCTCTTACATAGGTAAGTTTAGATTCATGTCAGTTGGACTATGGATGGATAGGGTTTATGGTCACATAGATTTAACCTAGAGGTTTTGGGGGTTTAAGTTCATACAAATTTGATCATGAAATTCCACCAGTTTGAGGTCATGGATCTTAGAATAAATGTGGGTCATTTCATATAGTGAGTGTAAATAGATAGGCCCAATGCGACTTACTAATATTAACTAGTCTCAAAGAAAAAGGAAAATAGTTTAAGATTATGATACATGGACCAAGTGAGGTTGTCTACGTAGTAGTGGGAAAGTTGAAACCAATGTGAATTTAAAGTACCATATTCTAGAATAGACAAACATTAGGGGGGATGTTCATAGTTTAAGGTTATGATGTTTAGATTGAAAGTGAGGTGGTATATATAGCATTGTGTGGAGATAAAACCCAATGTGAATTGGAGGGCCCAATGCCAATAAATACTACCTAGGGAGTAAAATTAAACAGTTTAAGGTCATGATCTGTGGACTATATTGGAGCTACAGTTTAGTTTTATACATCTTATACCACTTTCATATGGTTGAAAAACAACCATGGCATGCAGGAGTGAAACAAGACCTAGAGAATAAGTGTTAAGTTTCAAGATAAGGTGGGTGTGATAGAAGACTTGCAGTTGGGCCAAAGATAGGATATCCATGTTTAAATATGTATATCATGTAATAAGAATGAATCCACCCAAATTTATAAGGGTAACAAGACTTATACATAGATTTTAATCAAATATAGAATAGGGTAAGGAGAGGAATGGGTGCTTTGGTGAACAAGAGGGGATAAATATTGATAGACATCCGTGAAAATCCCTTCACTAGGAGAAACGGTGGAATGGAAATAGATCCATGAATGGGCCTGAAATGAGAGATCCATACATCACTATATATCCCATGGAGTGGGAATAAATTCAAAAACAGTTCTATAAAGTACAATCCTTCTATAAGTATTGGACTCATGTACAGAAGAGGGGTAAAAATGAATGGGTTATATAATAAACTATAGGGGCTAAATCCTGATAAACATTGATGAAAGTCCCATCACTAGGATAAATAGTGGATTTGTAATAGATCTTGTGGTTTGTCCTGGAATGAGATATCTTGGAATCTCTATATATCCCATGTATAGGGAATCAATCCACACATAGTTCTATAAGATGACATGGTAGGAGACCAACATTGTAAATGGGAATTCTATCGTGTGAGGATCCAAAGTATAACATAGTTTAAATTCAAGTGATATGGACTATGATAGTAAGTTTAATGTCATGTGGTAAGGATGTTGGACACATAGTTTAATGTCACATAGTGAGGATGAAAAGGGTTGATATTGTTTTTGTATCATAAAAGGTAATGAAAACCCAACATGAAAGGAGGAACAAAGAGCTTAGTGCCACACAAACATCCTTGGAGGGGTATGCACATAGTTTAAGGTCATGATGCTTAGACCAAAGGGGTGAATAACATTTTGGGGTCATGTTGAGTGGGTTTGTAGGGGTAAGATGGTTTTTTATAAATAGTAGAGAAAAGGTGATGTGAATAGAGGTCTAGGGGGGATTTGGCTTATTTCTAAAATAGGCCATATCATAAAGAGAAGGAACATGCAATTTAAGGTCATACAGTTGGGACTAGAGGGTTTCTATGTATTTTAAATTCATGAAAATAGAACTATATGGGTTGTGTGTAGTTTAATTTCATGTAGTTTAGATCATAGGAGGGTTGTACAATTTTAAGTCATGCAGCTAGGACCAGAGTGGATCCTTTCTTGTAAACATGGTGTGACTCAATCATGTGGTGAGACAATTCACTAAAACCCCTAAACCCACATAATCAATGCTTGGTGTGGGAAAATTTATAATAATACTACTCATGTCATATGAGAGTACACACTAGAGGTGAAAGGGTTGTGGTTGGAATGAAACATCAACCATTGAAAGTGACCTAATGAATGAGAAAGCCAATCAGGGAAAGGACTTACCAGAATGACTTTATTTTCTAACATGTATGAATATGAGTGGAATAATGTAGAGGGCTTTGGAACTCCACTGGAAGAAAGGATAGGTAGAGAAAGTAAATTGTGATCTTTGGGATTTGAATCACAAAGGGGAGTGTTGAGAGGGTTGAGGATGACTGCTGACCATTTCATCAAAATGTAGGTTCCACTACCATAGCATAAAGGATAGGGAAAATAAATATTAGTGTTGACCATTGGCTATGTCTTTAAAATATAGGACCAGTTGTGTTAATGTCAAAAGTCCTCTAGGGTGTGTACCCTTGAAAGAGGAAAGACTTTGTAGAATTTTTTCATCACTATAGAGATCACATTCAGACATATAAGATGATATGGATCCAAATTAAGGAAAACCTGAAGTTTAAAGGTGAATTTAAGAGGTTTTCTAGGTATATTTAAACACTCTAGGTTTTACGTCATTGTGTATTGAGCACATCATGAGGTGTGTCATTATCATCATCTTGGTGTTAAGTGATAATATAGAACCCAATGTAAGCATATTGATCATCAAGAGAAGTTGAGGATGATGGGATAACAAAGTATTGATAGTGGTTGGGCCTATAATATGTGATATGGGTTTCACTAGGTATCTCATGAATTGGAAATCAATCCATATATAGTTCTTAAAAATATTGTAGTGTGATACTGGAACCAAAATTATGGGGTTTTACTCCCATGTTAGTATGATGAGCTAGTTTTGTAGTTTAATAATTATAAGGAAATAATTTAGCTACACAATTTATAGTCCTACAGCTAAAACTAAAATTTGTATAGTTTAACATCAAGAAACCAAGATGTTGATCACACATTTTAATGTCATACAGTTATAAAGATATTATTCATTTATTAAATTTATGTATTTGGGACTATGTTCTATAAAATTTAGGATTTTGTGGTGAGGACCCATTATAATAAGTTTAAATTCATGTAGAATGGACTTAAGTGTTGTGTAGTTTAACATCATTCAACACAAACCATGGGGATATGAAGTTTAAGTTATTTCAATCTGGACCTATGATTTTATAGTTTATATTCTTGTAATAAATACATTGGACACATAATTTAATATCATATAGTAAGGATAGAGGGTGATGCAGTTTAGAATCATGCTACCAAGATGACAAGCTATGTAGTTTAACTTCATGCATCAAGGGTGTTAACCTAACATGAAGGTTTTAAAAAATACTTTTTAGGAAACCTTGCATTGGTGGGAGGTGTGATGTTCCCCCTATCTATAGTGATCAATGATTATGCACATTTGGATTACACCTTGTGAATGATGAATGGGCCTTCCCATTTGGGCTCTAGCTTCTTTGGTTGTCTTCCAGGAATCATTGGCATCCTTAAGGCCAATACCAATTCACCCTAGAAGAAGGATAAAATTTAAATCTTTTTATTAAATGCTTAGGTCACATTATTTTGATGGACCTTGAGATTGGGTAATTCTTGTATCATGTTCACGTCAAGGGATTTTAGCTCATCCAGACAGATTTGTGACCTTATATGTTATGTAAACTAATCGTAGATGGATGTCTAGAGTGATGGAGGCTATATATTAATGGGAAACATTGCCTCTGATCAATATACCAGGTAGTAAGGGGTCTTCTAAGTGGAAGTATAAGTCATCACCTAATATACCCATAGGTAATTAAAGAGATTTTTGGGCTAGCTCTTATTTTTTTGGGTCTAATATATTCTATAAAATATAGTATAGGGTATCGTTGAATGCCTTGATCTTCCCATTTGATGATATGTAATAGCAGGAATTATGGTTAGACTGGATGTTTTACTTAGCATACAACTTTTTCATCTTGGTGTCTTGGAATTTAGTACCATTGTTTGCAGGTATGGTGTGAAGGACCCCAAACCAATAAACAATGTGGGATTTCATGAAATAAATCATGGATCATGTCTTGAGCTCCTTGATGGGGATGGCCTTGACCTATTTTGATAAGAATTTAGTGGAAGTAAGTACAAACCTACATTGTCAAGATATTGTTGGTGGGTAGGGACCTATGAAATCCAATCCCCATATAGAAAATATCCAAGAATATTTGATGTCATGGATAATATATTGGATAATTCATGAATTTAGCATGGATATTACATACATGACACTTCTTGGTGAATTCCATATATTCACATACCATGGTAGGAAAAAAGTGACCCAAAGTTCATATATAAGGGGATAGCTTCAATCTTGACTGATGAGCCCCATGTGACCCAAAATAGACCTCCTATAAATCCTTAGGGATTTTCTTTCCTTATATGTAATATAGAATTATACAATCAAATTTTTGTTGATATAAAACTTATTCTGAGTTAGGTCCATATTTGAGGATAAAATTCATCACACATTGGTGGATCTGTTGGCACTCAGATCAGTCAAATATCATATTTCCATGTTGCAGGTACTCAATTAAAGTATTTTTATACTCTAATTTTTCTTATAGTGCATGTAATTTTAATGCATTTCTTGGGAAGAATTAGTGGAGAGTTGATTTACCTCCTATATCTCTTTATTATAAGTGATAGGGAACATTACCTTATGATGAGCCATAATGATGACCAAGTTATACAGATCTAGCATTGTGAGAGATGTAACTAATATTTCCATGGTGTCTACCCAATTTTGGGACCATGGTACATGAGTCAGCTTTGGTTCGTAGTGAAATTGATCTATCATCTTGTGAGTGTGATCAATAAAAGGAACAAGCTCTTTTTTTCTGATAGTGTAATAAATATTTATTTTCTTAAGGACTAGTTTTGGGTATCCTTTCATTTGAAACCATGAAACCTCAATTTTGAGGGCTAACTCAAGACTAGAATGTGGGCCTTAGAGGTAATAATGGAGAAAACACCAAGGCTGACCCTTTTGAGATTAGGGTTATTTATTTTTCTCATGGTAAAGTTTATAGAGGAACTTTTGAAGTGAATATTCCAACATGGAATTGCTTGATTGAAAAAAATGATGGACACATATGGGAAGTCAATATCTTAGGGTAATTCCTCTGAGGTTGTGTGTCAGGTTATGAAATCTATCAATGCTTGACCCCTAACATCCTTTTGATGGATGGACCTAATGTAAAAATACTAAGGAATCATTTTTGAACATGTTGATCACCCATTCAACATTGGACGATTGAAGATATTATTCAATGAGTCAATATAGAAGATTATCTTAATCTCATATTTGTGTAGATATTACTTTAATTTTTGAACCATGAAGACCAAGATAAGGTTGTTCTTCTCAATAAGATAATATAGAGTCCTAGTTTCAACTAGAATATGACTGAGATAATATAGATTTTTATCCTTGTCTTCATTATTGTTTTAGGATAAGAGGGTATTTATTGATCATTCTAGGTAAGTCACATAAAGGACCAAAGGTTTCACTTGTATAGGTTGTATCATAATTGGGGTTGAATAAAATGATACTTAATATTGATGAATGTGGCCTATAATTATTCATCCCACTTATAGGTGATGCATTTCTTAATCTTCTTGGAAAAGAGATTATATTTCCCTTCTAAATTTGAGACAAAAAATTTTTATGTAAGATAAATAGCCTTAGAGTCCTCAAAAATATTGGAGATTTCATAGGGTGTGAATTCCAATGATGGTATTTATATTCTTTGGATCAATATTTATGCCTTTGTATAAAATGAAGAAGCTGAGAAATTTCCCAGAGGTAACCCTAAATGCACACTTCATGGGTTTTATCCTCAATTGGTGGTAATGGATCATTCTAAAAACTTTCTCAAGATCTCTGAGATGGTCTTGGAATTGGTGGGATTTGACCACCAAAAAATCCATGTAATATTCCACCATTGTTCCATGGAGAGGCTTGATGATATGATGAATATCACGTTGATAGGTCACTCCAGTACTTGTCAAGATGAAGGGTATCACTCAATAACAATAGATTCCCTGAGATTACCTGAATATGGTGTCTTATTCATATTCAAGAGACAACTAGATTTTATTATACCCAAAGTATTTTTTTCATTAAGTAAAGGTCCTAAAATCTGGTGGTTACGTCAATCAGAAACTTATTTATTGGGATGGTAAAGTAATCCTTCAAGTAATGGCAATCGAGGTCTTATAATTCAATATAGACTATGATTTTTTTGTTCTTATACTTGACTGGGATAATTTTGGCCAACCACTTAGGATACTTAACTTCTATTTTGAAGTTTTCTTTGATCATATTATAAACTTTATCTTCAAAAATGGCACCATAGGAAGGATTCATTTTTCTTTGTGTTAGTTTGAACCCACAATAACCTACATGAAGGCCATGATGGTGGATAGTGACCTGAGGATCGAGTCCTAGATTCTTCTTATAGTTCCATGAAAAAACATATCTATGGTGTTTCAAGAGTGTGGTATAATATTTTTTTCTAATTTGGGGACATTATGGAACTGATCAACATCAGCCTCATATATTTTTCAATTCTAAGGTTCACATGTATTGAGTCATCAACGGTTGTGTAGACTCCTTCTTCAAAGGAGATAGGAGATTCATCCAAATACTCCACATTAATAAAATGAGGACTGGAGGGATTAGATGAATTCTTGAAAACATGAGACTGTGTTATGGAATCCTTTTCTTATGCGTGTGGAGAATCTTTATAAGTAGACTCATGTACTTCTAGTTCATTGGATACAATGGAGAAAAAGTTTGAGTCACAATTATATGAGACCTTCACCATTAGATTATACACTTTATATCAAAATAATATGGTTTTTTTGACTACCAATGATTCAATACCACTCTCTGGTAGACATAGTGGAGATGCCAATTATTTGATAGAGTTTGGACCTTTCTATATGTGACAAAGGGTTCCCTAGGATTTAAAGGAACATGCCCTTCATAGAAGAAATAATTGATTTTATATCACTCCTTGGGAATAATGAAATGATGCCCAATGTCTGGGGTTTTCACCTCTAAAAAGTGTATGGGTAGGATGAAAATTCTCTTTAAGTTGTCACAGGGATCTGTTGGGGCATCTTTCAAGTCATTGGGAGCATTGACATGATCGATATCTTTAATATAGGGATGATTTTATTCCATTTGGCATTACCCAACATTAAGATATTGTAATTCACATGAGTAAAATAGAGAGGTGTCATCATTTATCACACATACATGGTTCTTTATGGAGTATTTGATTCACTAGTTATATGATGAGGGAATGGCTACTTGAAAGTGGATATAAGTCCTTCCAGATAAGGTGTTGAAATTGGTGTCTTGGTAGACAAACATAAACTTTGTATTTGATACTAAATCACCAAACTATCTCTTCAGTTAAATATTTCCCTGAAATTTATGCTCACTCTTGTCATATCCTTGTATTTTCAAGCTAGAAAATGATAGATAAGCCTTTTTGTACCTAATCCTATAGAGAATATGATTCATGATGAGATTAATCCTAGAACCAATTTCCACCAAGCACCAATGTAATTATATTCCATTGAGTTCACCTATGATGTAGATAGGGTGAATGTTCTCTTGGATAATGGCACCCTTATCTTCCCTATATAAGAACATAATGACTTAGATGTCCTAATTCTCGTCCTCCTATGAATGTTAGACTTCTGTAATAGTTACTTCAGTCTCAAATTGAAAGGTTTTATTTAAATTATCAATGAGGGGTTCACGTAACTCTTTTGATAATCATGTCTCATCTAGGACCACTAGTTGGTCTAGAATGCTGGTGAGATTCTTTAACACATCACACTTTTTTGCTAGGGGAATGCATTTACCCTTTTGTGGATAATATGTGATAGTAAGTGTAAAGGATATAGCTGGATGAGTTGAAGGTTCTTGGATCATAGCTGTCGATTTCTTCTAGTGATTATCTAGTTGTAGCTGATCGTTGGAGGTTGTGGTTGAGAAAAAACATCAACTAATTGGATGGGTTATGGATTTATTTTGTAGGATTATACTAAATTGGGATACACTTTTTGAGACTTAATAAATTCCTTATAACACATTGAAATTTAAAAGGTAATTTAATTTATGTTTGGAATACATTAATGGTGTTTTTGAGACTTGTTAGAGGTGTTCTAAGGCTAGGAATTGGAGTTGAAGGGGCTTGAAGAACCAACCAATATCTTAGAGCTATTATTGTGCCATTGACTAGTCAGTACAGATCCACCGGTTATCTGGTGGTGGTGGTGGTGGTAAAATATCAGCATTTCTATAGGTCTCACTATCCAGTTAGTGGGAAACCATCAGTTTTCCAGTGTCTGATGTAGATGTGTTACACCTCTTCTAAGAATAATTCATATCCAGTGGCCCTCATTGTTTGGTAGGTGGTTCCCAAATGGATTGGTGAGTGGGGGAGTTTTTAATTTTTATTAAATGCATATTTTTAATATTATCCTCTATAGGTTCAGACCTCACTTGACCAAAATAAATCTTAGAGCTATCTTTTTAATAATTTGGACCTCTCTTTCTCTTATATTTTGTGCTCAAATCCTTGACTGGTCTGTTGGATTCCACTAGGTAAGATCTATCTTTTTTAGCTTATATCTTCTTATTATTTTGTAATTATATATAAATCAAGGATATATTGGATATATTTATATATTTCTTCATTATCTAATTAAGGATTTTTAGTCTATTGATAAATAAGCATCGGATCTAAAGAGTTGACAGGCTTTCCTTGGACTAGATATAGATCTATAATGATGGTGTTTTTTATTGCATAATTTGAATTTTTTAAGCATATGTATCCATATATTTCTTAAATCATATTCAATAACCCCATTAATTATAATTTTGGATATGTTCTATGAATCTTTGGAATGTGAGTTTGAACTGATTGGTTTTGGGGAATAATTTGAGTATTGTTACTTGACAATATTGGTGATTGTCATTACACTATTGAGATAGGAAGTTCCTTTCCATTTAGGTCACTTGTAAAAAAAATCTTTTGTAATTATCACAAGTATGTGTGTGTGTAACCTATGAGACCCATTCTTGATATTTACTACATGTGTATGTGTGTATGAATGTTGACATAAATTCTTGTTATGTTATGTTTGTGCCTATATGTGTTATTCTCTATTGGGTGTGAATGATTGGAATGTGGAGGTTTCTTCTAGTAACAGGTGATAGGTGGGTCAACATGGCTAAGTTATCCCTCAGAGGTGGGAGCCTATATGGCATGTGATAATGATTATGATGGACCAAGACACAGGATAAGGGAATAGAAGCCTTGTGGCCCAATCTGAGGTAGTGGTGGGGCATGATGGCCGTATAGTCCGGCCTGAGATAGAGACAAAGTATGATGGACTTATTCCATCACCTGTGGTAAAGATAGTACATGAAGGAACTATGTCCTGATCTAAGGACTATTGAACATGTGGTTTCTCAAAGATATAGGGTAGCCTTTTGGATGAACCATGATCATGACTTCCCTTGTGAACTTCCTTCTTCCATGAAGCCGAATCAGTACTATAGCATCCCACCTTTTTATCACATAAACTTTAATTACATTTTACAAAACCGAGGATCTTTAAGGTTTAGTGTCTTGGAAACCAGGAACTTAAAACATGAAAACAACATAAAGAATTCTTATTAAACACTTGAAAGGCTTCTCCTCATGTTCACCCTAGGCTCATTACTGAATCTCATAACCTGGGGACATACATCAAAAGAAAGGGTGAGCAGAAGGCCCAGCAAGGGAAACAAGTGAAACATTTTACATATGAACTTGGGATACATCAATAAAGTCATGAAAAGAACTTTAAGGCATGAAAATGAAATCATGAGGCATATCATAATAAAAATAAAACTTTTTCATAACTTGAATATGTGGCTGCAACATTTAATATTGGAAATCGTTTCGTTTCACCAAGGTCCATCCCCAAGGTGTCGTTAAAAATTACCAAGGTTATTCACCAAGGCGTCGTTAAAATGGTCATCTCTAGAGATTAAGTCTTTACCCAATGCATTGGAGCGCTATCAGGGCGCACCCTTAAATTTGCCTTTATTGTCATGTGAGCCACATATATCATCATCAAACATTTCATAAATAACCCATATAGCATAAAATAAATGGGTTTCATTTCATAATCATAACGTTTTAAAAACTGCTTTAAAGACATGATCTTTACGTTACTTTAAAACCCACAGAAAAGGAAGGTGGGTCTCATGTATGTAAATCCCAGAATTTAAAATAGAACATTTTGGTATATATGTGAATACCCCTTTAGAAGAAAGAGCTTTGAGTATTCACTTAATAAAATAAAAGGACTTTAGAAAAAGAGATAGACATTTTGAGACAGAAATTCTGCAGCATAACGGCAATGTTCCGAGGTTTTAGAAGACATTAAAAGAGAGGTAAAATGGGTCAAACATTCATAAATGACCCATAAAATAGTACATGGACAGAATAAGAAGGATACATGATCATGGTAATGAGATTTCAAGGACATACCATTTGAAATGAAAAACATGGAAGGAAGAAAAAAAATTAGATTTCTCTTATGAAAATTCGGCAGCCTAACGGCGTTACTTAAACCTCAATAAACAATTATTTGAAAAGATAAAATAGGATCTCTCATCATGTGAACATAAGAGTTCAGTATGATAGATATAGAGATAATTCCCCAACATAACAAAAAAGAACTTGAAAGAATTGACATGAAAGTAGAACTTCAAAACGAGAAGGGTGAAGAACCACTTAAAAATTCGGCAGCCTAACAGCGCCACTTAAAACATCAAAATACTGAATTGAAGAGATCAAATGGGGTCTCTCATCATATGAACATAAGAGTCCAGTATGATATATATAGAGATCATACCCCAATATAACAAAAAGGAACTTGAAATAATTGACATGAAAGTAGAACTTCAAAACGAGAAGGGTGAAGAACCACTTAAAAATTCGGCAGCCTAACGGCGCCACTTAAGACATCAAAATACTGAATTGAAGAGATCAAATGGGGTCTCTCATCATATGAACATAAGAGTCCAGTATGATATATATAGATATCATACCCCAATATAACAAAAAGGAACATTAAAGACTTGAATGAAAATAGAACTTGAAAACGAGGAAGGTGAAAGAATCCTTTAAAAATTCGGCAGCCTAACGGCGCCACTTAAACATTCTTAAAACGAATTGATGAGAGCAAGGGGGGGTCTCTCATCATATGAACATGAAATAGGAAGTAGGATGAATATAAAATAACATCCTCCAACATAAGAACATGGAGTATAAAAGAAAAGACATAAAAGAGATTACTTGAAAAGAAAGAGAGAGGTCGGATCCCTTACCTTAAAATGTAACTCTTAAACCTCAAAGGTTGGGACCTTGAGGGCTTGGGGGCACCTTGGGAGGACTCCTTGGGAGGTAATGAGACCAGAACTTCGTTGGGGAAGAGTGGGGAGTCGAATGGATGAGAGGATGGATTGGTATTTATAGGGAAAGTGAGGGGACAAGGCATTAATGGCAAAGGGACACCTCATTAGTGGTTTTGGCAAAACCATGGGCTTGCCCATGGTATTTGCCCATGGTATTGGCCACTTGGGACACCTCATACCTTATCTCACTATTCATAATTCGAACATATTGATTACAAACTTAATACATCATTTAATGATGTCATTAAACACCCGTAACTTAAAAACTGTATTTTCACTATTCATCAAAAATTCAACTTTCTCAGAATAATCCCAAAATTTCACCTTAACCAAATATCAACGCTCTGATTACAAATATGAACTCCATTTTATAAAAATAATTTTCTAAATATTTTTAATTTAATTTTTAAATAAAAACACTATTCATCAAAAATTCATTTTTTCAGAAAAAACCCCAAAAATTACCATAACATAATATCGATGCTATGAGTTCAAAAATAAAGTCATTTTTATAAAAATAATTTTCTAATTATTTTTAATTAAATTTTTAATTAAAAAACACTATTCACCCGAAAAAAACTAATACTTGAATAATAATTAATGAAACCGTTATTTAACTATTTTATTGAATCACATTACTTAATCAAGGTGCCTAGATTATTTTAAAACTTTCTTTAAGTGAGATTACTAATCCATTTGGTCATATTACTAATCCTAATCATAAAATCACTATTCATAATTTACTATTCATCAAAAATCAAGTTGATCTTATTAGACTCTAAATTTCGTACTGAACATAATTGTAGAAGACCATTTTTCGAAAATAATTACACATTTTTAATTATTTAAGGTTTACACAACCATTTTTAAAATATCCTTTTTCTAAAATTCATCAAAAATATGCATACAATATTTATCCGGTCATTTGAAAATTCATAAACATCATCATAAGAAGAAATCCAAATTTTTATTTAAAAAAAGGATTACACAAGGCAATTACGGTCTCGTTACATAACCCCTTACAATACCAGCATAGGACCTAAGAGTAAGGTGTGCTAGGGTGATAGAATTTTGGGGCGGCTCAGTCAACATTGCCCGAGTAGTAATTTCTATCAGTTTGAACTTCTCGCGAAGGCGATTCCTTTCTAGCTTCACATGATGAAGTTCGGCTTGGATTTGGTCCAGAGCAAAGCCCAATGGTGCTACCTCCTTCCCAATCTCTGTTAGATGGGCTTCGATCGGCCCAAGGCTACTAGGTGAGGCCATCAAATCTTCTTTCTATAATAATTAACCAAGATTACTTAAATTTAGAGACAATAATCAAAACATTTTGTTCACGGTGGTCATATTGACAGATGGTCATATAACACTCAAAAACCAATGGTCTCATTTTATTTATAATCATGTTTATCAAATAAAACATTTTTTTTGAGTATAAAAAAATAACACATGAAATTAGGAAACAAGATTTATTCAAAATTTCGGGTCGTTACAATCTTCCCCCCTTAAGAAATTGCGTCCTCGCAATTTTTTTAAATTGGGTTTTGAAATTTCATTGAAAGTCCCACATCGGAAAAAGAGTCAGTAACACCATTACTTTAAAAGAAAGAAAAGGAAGTACAAAGGCCACCCGAGTTAACCCACACTCGAGTTCCATGTAGGAAAACATGGACATGGAGGAAAAAAACAAAGGGTCAGTTCTGAGAGAGAGTGATAGAGAACATGATTAGGAGAAAGTTAACCATGAGAAAATCCCAAACTTATGATGTGTGTAAACGGTCTTTGATTACCTAGTAGGAAACGTAAACCAACAACATTTTTGTTTTACGTTTCTTTTCATAATTTTGAGGATTTCATTTACTACATAGAACAGAAACATAAGAAAATATACCTACCTTCAAGTAGAGTTTCATCCTTTAACAAGTCCCTACCAACACTAATCTTTTCGCCAAATGATGAGAATTCAAAAACACTTGGTCTCATAAAAGCACAAGAATCATCTTCTATAGAATCACATAATCTACAAAAGATTAACTATCTATTTCTTCTATCTTTAAAAATTATCCCAAAAATAGAAAGGTTAAGGTAAAACAACTCTTCAAAAAGAAATAATCCCATAGGAATAGAACCTACTTTTAAATCTTCAAAGTTCCATGGTACTACCCAACGTTCATCATAGACCACTCCATAAATAACGGTCCTTAAAATTCCTCAAAATAAACCAAACTAAGATTGAAACCCAAATACAAGAAGGTTTTGATAACATAGTCTTCCAAAACAACTTCATTGTTCATCTCCAGACAACATCAACCACTCCTAACATCTTATAACAAAAGTATCTAACCTAAACATATTTTACCCAAGATAGGTTAATCATTCCCAAAAGTAACCTAAATTACTATAAGTCCAACTTAAATTCATCAATTCTTCAAAATATAAGTCAACCTTACTCCTTAATGAAAATACTATAGTAATCTATTTACCTCGATCATATAGGGTCCCCAAAATAGTGAACGCCTTCCAAAATAATAATCATCTTTTAATCCCCTAATCATCTCTGACATATTAATACGGAAATTGTCACATTTCCTATCACATTGGTTATTGGGACACGTTATTCCATTTCCCACCATTAACTAAGAAGATAAAGTATAATTAGAGGCTTAAATACTTAACCAATAATCATGAAAAGGAACTTAAAGCATATAAGGATAACTTGTAGAAGAAAAGTATACCCTAACTTGTGATCCCCTAGGTTCCCATCTAGGTTATCCATGATCATATATTCTTATGTGAATCTTTATTTTATTTTATCTTTGTTCCTTTAATAATGGTTCATACCAAGCTTATGAATTTACCAAAGCATATCCCCCGGGAGTGTCGTAACCAAGAGTGCAGCAAGGCCCGTTGTCGTGTACCAGTTCCCGTTCGAGTCTAGCTCAAAGCGGTGTTTTCGGGTTTTAACCCTATGTACATCTGTGCCAGAGCCACCTCTACCTGCTCGTATCCAGACAGGGATGTATTTTCTTGGCAACCCCTTACTCAATACTCACCAAAATACCAGGAAGATTTCCTATATTAAACTTTTCTATAGGGTTCCTCCTAGAGTTTTCATATCCTAATTTCCACAAATAACTAAACCATCCTTTGATACCAACTATAGCATCCCACCTTTTTATCACATAAACTTTAATTACATTTTACAAAACCGAGGATCTTTAAGGTTTAGTGTCTTGGAAACCAGGAACTTAAAACATGAAAACAACATAAAGAATTCTTCTTAAACACTTGAAAGGCTTCTCCTCATGTTCACCCTAGGCTCATTACTGAATCTCATAACCTGGGGACATACATCAAAAGAAAGGGTGAGCAGAAGGCCCAGCAAGGGAAACAAGTGAAACATTTTACATATGAACTTGGGATACATCAATAAAGTCATGAAAAGAACTTTAAGGCATGAAAATGAAATCATGAGGCATATCATAATAAAAATAAAACTTTTTCATAACTTGAATATGTGGCTGCAACATTTAATATTGGCAATCGTTTCGTTTCACCAAGGTCCATCCCCAAGGTGTCGTTAAAAATTACCAAGGTTATTCACCAAGGCGTCGTTAAAATGGTCATCTCTAGAGATTAAGTCTTTACCCAATGCATTGGAGCGCTATCAGGGCGCACCCTTAAATTTTCCTTTATTGTCATGTGAGCCACATATATCATCATCAAACATTTCATAAATAACCCATATAGCATAAAATAAATGGGTTTCATTTCATAATCATAACGTTTTAAAAACTGCTTTAAAGACATGATCTTTACGTTACTTTAAAACCCACAGAAAAGGAAGGTGGGTCTCATGTATGTAAATCCCAGAATTTAAAATAGAACATTTTGGTATATATGTGAATACCCCTTTAGAAGAAAGAGCTTTGAGTATTCACTTAATAAAATAAAAGGACTTTAGAAAAAGAGATAGACATTTTGAGACAGAAATTCTGCAGCATAACGGCAATGTTCCGAGGTTTTAGAAGACATTAAAAGAGAGGTAAAATGGGTCAAACATTCATAAATGACCCATAAAATAGTACATGGACAGAATAAGAAGGATACATGATCATGGTAATGAGATTTCAAGGACATACCATTTGAAATGAAAAACATGGAAGGAAGAAAAAAAATTAGATTTCTCTTATGAAAATTCGGCAGCCTAACGGCGTTACTTAAACCTCAATAAACAATTATTTGAAAAGATAAAATAGGATCTCTCATCATGTGAACATAAGAGTTCAGTATGATAGATATAGAGATAATTCCCCAACATAACAAAAAAGAACTTGAAAGAATTGACATGAAAGTAGAACTTCAAAACGAGAAGGGTGAAGAACCACTTAAAAATTCGGCAGCCTAACAGCGCCACTTAAAACATCAAAATACTGAATTGAAGAGATCAAATGGGGTCTCTCATCATATGAACATAAGAGTCCAGTATGATATATATAGAGATCATACCCCAATATAACAAAAAGGAACTTGAAATAATTGACATGAAAGTAGAACTTCAAAACGAGAAGGGTGAAGAACCACTTAAAAATTCGGCAGCCTAACGGCGCCACTTAAGACATCAAAATACTGAATTGAAGAGATCAAATGGGGTCTCTCATCATATGAACATAAGAGTCCAGTATGATATATATAGAGATCATACCCCAATATAACAAAAAGGAACATTAAAGACTTGAATGAAAATAGAACTTGAAAACGAGGAAGGTGAAAGAATCCTTTAAAAATTCGGCAGCCTAACGGCGCCACTTAAACATTCTTAAAACGAATTGATGAGAGAAAGGGGGGGTCTCTCATCATATGAACATGAAATAGGAAGTAGGATGAATATAAAATAACATCCTCCAACATAAGAACATGGAGTATAAAAGAAAATACATAAAAGAGATTACTTGAAAAGAAAGAGAGAGGTCGGATCCCTTACCTTAAAATGTAACTCTTAAACCTCAAAGGTTGGGACCTTGAGGGCTTGGGGGCACCTTGGGAGGACTCCTTGGGAGGTAATGAGACCAGAACTTCGTTGGGGAAGAGTGGGGAGTCGAATGGATGAGAGGATGGCTTGGTATTTATAGGGAAAGTGAGGGGACAAGGCATTAATGGCAAAGGGACACCTCATTAGTGGTTTTGGAAAAACCATGGGCTTGCCCATGGTATTTGCCCATGGTATTGGCCACTTGGGACACCTCATACCTTATCTCACTATTCATAATTCGAACATATTGATTACAAACTTAATACATCATTTAATGATGTCATTAAACACCCGTAACTTAAAAACTGTATTTTCACTATTCATCAAAAATTCAACTTTCTCAGAATAATCCCAAAATTTCACCTTAACCAAATATCAACGCTCTGATTACAAATATGAACTCCATTTTATAAAAATAATTTTCTAAATATTTTTAATTTAATTTTTAAATAAAAACACTATTCATCAAAAATTCATTTTTTCAGAAAAAACCCCAAAAATTACCATAACATAATATCGATGCTATGAGTTCAAAAATAAAGTCATTTTTATAAAAATAATTTTCTAATTATTTTTAATTAAATTTTTAATTAAAAAACACTATTCACCCGAAAAAAACTAATACTTGAATAATAATTAATGAAACCGTTATTTAACTATTTTATTGAATCACATTACTTAATCAAGGTTCCTAGATTATTTTAAAACTTTCTTTAAGTGAGATTACTAATCCATTTGGTCATATTACTAATCCTAATCATAAAATCACTATTCATAATTTACTATTCATCAAAAATCAAGTTGATCTTATTAGACTCTAAATTTCGTACTGAACATAATTGTAGAAGACCATTTTTCGAAAATAATTACACATTTTTAATTATTTAAGGTTTACACAACCATTTTTAAAATATCCTTTTTCTAAAATTCATCAAAAATATGCATACAATATTTATCCGGTCATTTGAAAATTCATAAACATCATCATAAGAAGAAATCCAAATTTTTATTTAAAAAAAGGATTACACAAGGCAATTACGGTCTCGTTACATAACCCCTTACAATACCAGCATAGGACCTAAGAGTAAGGTGTGCTAGGGTGATAGAATTTTGGGGCGGCTCAGACAACATTGCCCGAGTAGTAATTTCTATCAGTTTGAACTTCTCGCGAAGGTGATTCCGTTCTAGCTTCACATGATGAAGTTCGGCTTGGATTTGGTCCAGAGCAAAGCCCAATGGTGCTACCTCCTTCCCAATCTCTGTTAGATGGGCTTCGATCGGCCCAAGGCTACTAGGTGAGGCCATCAAATCTTCTTTCTATAATAATTAACCAAGATTACTTAAATTTAGAGACAATAATCAAAACATTTTGTTCACGGTGGTCATATTGACAGATGGTCATATAACACTCAAAAACCAATGGTCTCATTTTATTTATAATCATGTTTATCAAATAAAACATTTTTTTTGAGTATAAAAAAATAACACATGAAATTAGGAAACAAGATTTATTCAAAATTTCGGGTCGTTACAATCTTCCCCCCTTAAGAAATTGCGTCCTCGCAATTTTTTTAAATTGGGTTTTGAAATTTCATTGAAAGTCCCACATCGGAAAAAGAGTCAGTAACACCATTACTTTAAAAGAAAGAAAAGGAAGTACAAAGGCCACCCGAGTTAACCCACACTCGAGTTCCATGTAGGAAAACATGGACATGGAGGAAAAAAACAAAGGGTCAGTTCTGAGAGAGAGTGATAGAGAACATGATTAGGAGAAAGTTAACCATGAGAAAATCCCAAACTTATGATGTGTGTAAACGGTCTTTGATTACCTAGTAGGAAATGTAAA
Source organism: Viscum album (assembly GCA_963277665.1). Taxonomy (NCBI): domain Eukaryota; kingdom Viridiplantae; phylum Streptophyta; class Magnoliopsida; order Santalales; family Viscaceae; genus Viscum; species Viscum album. The sequence goes on along the minus strand of OY728141.1, from coordinate 1,044,811,077 downwards.
CCAACAACATTTTTGTTTTACGTTTCTTTTCATAATTTTGAGGATTTCATTTACTACATAGAACAGAAACATAAGAAAATATACCTACCTTCAAGTAGAGTTTCATCCTTTAACAAGTCCCTACCAACACTAATCTTTTCGCCAAATGATGAGAATTCAAAAACACTTGGTCTCATAAAAGCACAAGAATCATCTTCTATAGAATCACATAATCTACAAAAGATTAACTATCTATTTCTTCTATCTTTAAAAATTATCCCAAAAATAGAAAGGTTAAGGTAAAACAACTCTTCAAAAAGAAATAATCCCATAGGAATAGAACCTACTTTTAAATCTTCAAAGTTCCATGGTACTACCCAACGTTCATCATAGACCACTCCATAAATAACGGTCCTTAAAATTCCTCAAAATAAACCAAACTAAGATTGAAACCCAAATACAAGAAGGATTTGATAACATAGTCTTCCAAAACAACTTCATTGTTCATCTCCAGACAACATCAACCACTCCTAACATCTTATAACAAAAGTATCTAACCTAAACATATTTTACCCAAGATAGGTTAATCATTCCCAAAAGTAACCTAAATTACTATAAGTCCAACTTAAATTCATCAATTCTTCAAAATATAAGTCAACCTTACTCCTTAATGAAAATACTATAGTAATCTATTTACCTCGATCATATAGGGTCCCCAAAATAGTGAACGCCTTCCAAAATAATAATCATCTTTTAATCCCCTAATCATCTCTGACATATTAATACGGAAATTGTCACATTTCCTATCACATTGGTTATTGGGACACGTTATTCCATTTCCCACCATTAACTAAGAAGATAAAGTATAATTAGAGGCTTAAATACTTAACCAATAATCATGAAAAGGAACTTAAAGTATATAAGGATAACTTGTAGAAGAAAAGTATACCCTAACTTGTGATCCCCTAGGTTCCCATCTAGGTTATCCATGATCATATATTCTTATGTGAATCTTTATTTTATTTTATCTTTGTTCCTTTAATAATGGTTCATACCAAGCTTATGAATTTACCAAAGCATATCCCCCGGGAGTGTCGTAACCAAGAGTGCAGCAAGGCCCGTTGTCGTGTACCAGTTCCCGTTCGAGTCTAGCTCAAAGCGGTGTTTTCGGGTTTTAACCCTATGTACATCTGTGCCAGAGCCACCTCTACCTGCTCGTATCCAGACAGGGATGTATTTGCTTGGCAACCCCTTACTCAATACTCACCAAAATACCAGGAAGATTTCCTATATTAAACTTTTCTATAGGGTTCCTCCTAGAGTTTTCATATCCTAATTTCCACAAATAACTAAACCATCCTTTGATACCAACTATAGCATCCCACCTTTTTATCACATAAACTTTAATTACATTTTACAAAACCGAGGATCTTTAAGGTTTAGTGTCTTGGAAACCAGGAACTTAAAACATGAAAACAACATAAAGAATTCTTCTTAAACACTTGAAAGGCTTCTCCTCATGTTCACCCTAGGCTCATTACTGAATCTCATAACCTGGGGACATACATCAAAAGAAAGGGTGAGCAGAAGGCCCAGCAAGGGAAACAAGTGAAACATTTTACATATGAACTTGGGATACATCAATAAAGTCATGAAAAGAACTTTAAGGCATGAAAATGAAATCATGAGGCATATCATAATAAAAATAAAACTTTTTCATAACTTGAATATGTGGCTGCAACATTTAATATTGGCAATCGTTTCGTTTCACCAAGGTCCATCCCCAAGGTGTCGTTAAAAATTACCAAGGTTATTCACCAAGGCGTCGTTAAAATGGTCATCTCTAGAGATTAAGTCTTTACCCAATGCATTGGAGCGCTATCAGGGCGCACCCTTAAATTTTCCTTTATTGTCATGTGAGCCACATATATCATCATCAAACATTTCATAAATAACCCATATAGCATAAAATAAATGGGTTTCATTTCATAATCATAACGTTTTAAAAACTGCTTTAAAGACATGATCTTTACGTTACTTTAAAACCCACAGAAAAGGAAGGTGGGTCTCATGTATGTAAATCCCAGAATTTAAAATAGAACATTTTGGTATATATGTGAATACCCCTTTAGAAGAAAGAGCTTTGAGTATTCACTTAATAAAATAAAAGGACTTTAGAAAAAGAGATAGACATTTTGAGACAGAAATTCTGCAGCATAACGGCAATGTTCCGAGGTTTTAGAAGACATTAAAAGAGAGGTAAAATGGGTCAAACATTCATAAATGACCCATAAAATAGTACATGGACAGAATAAGAAGGATACATGATCATGGTAATGAGATTTCAAGGACATACCATTTGAAATGAAAAACATGGAAGGAAGAAAAAAAATTAGATTTCTCTTATGAAAATTCGGCAGCCTAACGGCGTTACTTAAACCTCAATAAACAATTATTTGAAAAGATAAAATAGGATCTCTCATCATGTGAACATAAGAGTTCAGTATGATAGATATAGAGATAATTCCCCAACATAACAAAAAAGAACTTGAAAGAATTGACATGAAAGTAGAACTTCAAAACGAGAAGGGTGAAGAACCACTTAAAAATTCGGCAGCCTAACAGCGCCACTTAAAACATCAAAATACTGAATTGAAGAGATCAAATGGGGTCTCTCATCATATGAACATAAGAGTCCAGTATGATATATATAGAGATCATACCCCAATATAACAAAAAGGAACTTGAAATAATTGACATGAAAGTAGAACTTCAAAACGAGAAGGGTGAAGAACCACTTAAAAATTCGGCAGCCTAACGGCGCCACTTAAGACATCAAAATACTGAATTGAAGAGATAAAATGGGGTCTCTCATCATATGAACATAAGAGTCCAGTATGATATATATAGAGATCATACCCCAATATAACAAAAAGGAACATTAAAGACTTGAATGAAAATAGAACTTGAAAACGAGGAAGGTGAAAGAATCCTTTAAAAATTCGGCAGCCTAACGGCGCCACTTAAACATTCTTAAAACGAATTGATGAGAGAAAGGGGGGGTCTCTCATCATATGAACATGAAATAGGAAGTAGGATGAATATAAAATAACATCCTCCAACATAAGAACATGGAGTATAAAAGAAAAGACATAAAAGAGATTACTTGAAAAGAAAGAGAGAGGTCGGATCCCTTACCTTAAAATGTAACTCTTAAACCTCAAAGGTTGGGACCTTGAGGGCTTGGGGGCACCTTGGGAGGACTCCTTGGGAGGTAATGAGACCAGAACTTCGTTGGGGAAGAGTGGGGAGTCGAATGGATGAGAGGATGGCTTGGTATTTATAGGGAAAGTGAGGGGACAAGGCATTAATGGCAAAGGGACACCTCATTAGTGGTTTTGGCAAAACCATGGGCTTGCCCATGGTATTTGCCCATGGTATTGGCCACTTGGGACACCTCATACCTTATCTCACTATTCATAATTCGAACATATTGATTACAAACTTAATACATCATTTAATGATGTCATTAAACACCCGTAACTTAAAAACTGTATTTTCACTATTCATCAAAAATTCAACTTTCTCAGAATAATCCCAAAATTTCACCTTAACCAAATATCAACGCTCTGATTACAAATATGAACTCCATTTTATAAAAATAATTTTCTAAATATTTTTAATTTAATTTTTAAATAAAAACACTATTCATCAAAAATTCATTTTTTCAGAAAAAACCCCAAAAATTACCATAACATAATATCGATGCTATGAGTTCAAAAATAAAGTCATTTTTATAAAAATAATTTTCTAATTATTTTTAATTAAATTTTTAATTAAAAAACACTATTCACCCGAAAAAAACTAATACTTGAATAATAATTAATGAAACCGTTATTTAACTATTTTATTGAATCACATTACTTAATCAAGGTTCCTAGATTATTTTAAAACTTTCTTTAAGTGAGATTACTAATCCATTTGGTCATATTACTAATCCTAATCATAAAATCACTATTCATAATTTACTATTCATCAAAAATCAAGTTGATCTTATTAGACTCTAAATTTCGTACTGAACATAATTGTAGAAGACCATTTTTCGAAAATAATTACACATTTTTAATTATTTAAGGTTTACACAACCATTTTTAAAATATCCTTTTTCTAAAATTCATCAAAAATATGCATACAATATTTATCCGGTCATTTGAAAATTCATAAACATCATCATAAGAAGAAATCCAAATTTTTATTTAAAAAAAGGATTACACAAGGAAATTACGGTCTCGTTACATAACCCCTTACAATACCATCATAGGACCTAAGAGTAAGGTGTGCTAGGGTGATAGAATTTTGGGGCGGCTCAGTCAACATTGCCCGAGTAGTAATTTCTATCAGTTTGAACTTCTCGCGAAGGTGATTCCGTTCTAGCTTCACATGATGAAGTTCGGCTTGGATTTGGTCCAGAGCAAAGCCCAATGGTGCTACCTCCTTCCCAATCTCTGTTAGATGGGCTTCGATCGGCCCAAGGCTACTAGGTGAGGCCATCAAATCTTCTTTCTATAATAATTAACCAAGATTACTTAAATTTAGAGACTATAATCAAAACATTTTGTTCACGGTGGTCATATTGACAGATGGTCATATAACACTCAAAAACCAATGGTCTCATTTTATTTATAATCATGTTTATCAAATAAAACATTTTTTTTGAGTATAAAAAAATAACACATGAAATTAGGAAACAAGATTTATTCAAAATTTCGGGTCGTTACAATCTTCCCCCCTTAAGAAATTGCGTCCTCGCAATTTTTTTAAATTGGGTTTTGAAATTTCATTGAAAGTCCCACATCGGAAAAAGAGTCAGTAACACCATTACTTTAAAAGAAAGAAAAGGAAGTACAAAGGCCACCCGAGTTAACCCACACTCGAGTTCCATGTAGGAAAACATGGACATGGAGGAAAAAAACAAAGGGTCAGTTCTGAGAGAGAGTGATAGAGAACATGATTAGGAGAAAGTTAACCATGAGAAAATCCCAAACTTATGATGTGTGTAAACGGTCTTTGATTACCTAGTAGGAAATGTAAACCAACAACATTTTTGTTTTACGTTTCTTTTCATAATTTTGAGGATTTCATTTACTACATAGAACAGAAACATAAGAAAATATACCTACCTTCAAGTAGAGTTTCATCCTTTAACAAGTCCCTACCAACACTAATCTTTTCGCCAAATGATGAGAATTCAAAAACACTTGGTCTCATAAAAGCACAAGAATCATCTTCTATAGAATCACATAATCTACAAAAGATTAACTATCTATTTCTTCTATCTTTAAAAATTATCCCAAAAATAGAAAGGTTAAGGTAAAACAACTCTTCAAAAAGAAATAATCCCATAGGAATAGAACCTACTTTTAAATCTTCAAAGTTCCATGGTACTACCCAACGTTCATCATAGACCACTCCATAAATAACGGTCCTTAAAATTCCTCAAAATAAACCAAACTAAGATTGAAACCCAAATACAAGAAGGATTTGATAACATAGTCTTCCAAAACAACTTCATTGTTCATCTCCAGACAACATCAACCACTCCTAACATCTTATAACAAAAGTATCTAACCTAAACATATTTTACCCAAGATAGGTTAATCATTCCCAAAAGTAACCTAAATTACTATAAGTCCAACTTAAATTCATCAATTCTTCAAAATATAAGTCAACCTTACTCCTTAATGAAAATACTATAGTAATCTATTTACCTCGATCATATAGGGTCCCCAAAATAGTGAACGCCTTCCAAAATAATAATCATCTTTTAATCCCCTAATCATCTCTGACATATTAATACGGAAATTGTCACATTTCCTATCACATTGGTTATTGGGACACGTTATTCCATTTCCCACCATTAACTAAGAAGATAAAGTATAATTAGAGGCTTAAATACTTAACCAATAATCATGAAAAGGAACTTAAAGTATATAAGGATAACTTGTAGAAGAAAAGTATACCCTAACTTGTGATCCCCTAGGTTCCCATCTAGGTTATCCATGATCATATATTCTTATGTGAATCTTTATTTTATTTTATCTTTGTTCCTTTAATAATGGTTCATACCAAGCTTATGAATTTACCAAAGCATATCCCCCGGGAGTGTCGTAACCAAGAGTGCAGCAAGGCCCGTTGTCGTGTACCAGTTCCCGTTCGAGTCTAGCTCAAAGCGGTGTTTTCGGGTTTTAACCCTATGTACATCTGTGCCAGAGCCACCTCTACCTGCTCGTATCCAGACAGGGATGTATTTGCTTGGCAACCCCTTACTCAATACTCACCAAAATACCAGGAAGATTTCCTATATTAAACTTTTCTATAGGGTTCCTCCTAGAGTTTTCATATCCTAATTTCCACAAATAACTAAACCATCCTTTGATACCAACTATAGCATCCCACCTTTTTATCACATAAACTTTAATTACATTTTACAAAACCGAGGATCTTTAAGGTTTAGTGTCTTGGAAACCAGGAACTTAAAACATGAAAACAACATAAATAATTCTTCTTAAACACTTGAAAGGCTTCTCCTCATGTTCACCCTAGGCTCATTACTGAATCTCATAACCTGGGGACATACATCAAAAGAAAGGGTGAGCAGAAGGCCCAGCAAGGGAAACAAGTGAAACATTTTACATATGAACTTGGGATACATCAATAAAGTCATGAAAAGAACTTTAAGGCATGAAAATGAAATCATGAGGCATATCATAATAAAAATAAAACTTTTTCATAACTTGAATATGTGGCTGCAACATTTAATATTGGCAATCGTTTCGTTTCACCAAGGTCCATCCCCAAGGTGTCGTTAAAAATTACCAAGGTTATTCACCAAGGCGTCGTTAAAATGGTCATCTCTAGAGATTAAGTCTTTACCCAATGCATTGGAGCGCTATCAGGGCGCACCCTTAAATTTTCCTTTATTGTCAAGTGAGCCACATATATCATCATCAAACATTTCATAAATAACCCATATAGCATAAAATAAATGGGTTTCATTTCATAATCATAACGTTTTAAAAACTGCTTTAAAGACATGATCTTTACGTTACTTTAAAACCCACAGAAAAGGAAGGTGGGTCTCATGTATGTAAATCCCAGAATTTAAAATAGAACATTTTGGTATATATGTGAATACCCCTTTAGAAGAAAGAGCTTTGAGTATTCACTTAATAAAATAAAAGGACTTTAGAAAAAGAGATAGACATTTTGAGACAGAAATTCTGCAGCATAACGGCAATGTTCCGAGGTTTTAGAAGACATTAAAAGAGAGGTAAAATGGGTCAAACATTCATAAATGACCCATAAAATAGTACATGGACAGAATAAGAAGGATACATGATCATGGTAATGAGATTTCAAGGACATACCATTTGAAATGAAAAACATGGAAGGAAGAAAAAAAATTAGATTTCTCTTATGAAAATTCGGCAGCCTAACGGCGTTACTTAAACCTCAATAAACAATTATTTGAAAAGATAAAATAGGATCTCTCATCATGTGAACATAAGAGTTCAGTATGATAGATATAGAGATAATTCCCCAACATAACAAAAAAGAACTTGAAAGAATTGACATGAAAGTAGAACTTCAAAACGAGAAGGGTGAAGAACCACTTAAAAATTCGGCAGCCTAACAGCGCCACTTAAAACATCAAAATACTGAATTGAAGAGATCAAATGGGGTCTCTCATCATATGAACATAAGAGTCCAGTATGATATATATAGAGATCATACCCCAATATAACAAAAAGGAACTTGAAATAATTGACATGAAAGTAGAACTTCAAAACGAGAAGGGTGAAGAACCACTTAAAAATTCGGCAGCCTAACGGCGCCACTTAAGACATCAAAATACTGAATTGAAGAGATCAAATGGGGTCTCTCATCATATGAACATAAGAGTCCAGTATGATATATATAGAGATCATACCCCAATATAACAAAAAGGAACATTAAAGACTTGAATGAAAATAGAACTTGAAAACGAGGAAGGTGAAAGAATCCTTTAAAAATTCGGCAGCCTAACGGCGCCACTTAAACATTCTTAAAACGAATTGATGAGAGCAAGGGGGGTCTCTCATCATATGAACATGAAATAGGAAGTAGGATGAATATAAAATAACATCCTCCAACATAAGAACATGGAGTATAAAAGAAAAGACATAAAAGAGATTACTTGAAAAGAAAGAGAGAGGTCGGATCCCTTACCTTAAAATGTAACTCTTAAACCTCAAAGGTTGGGACCTTGAGGGCTTGGGGGCACCTTGGGAGGACTCCTTGGGAGGTAATGAGACCAGAACTTCGTTGGGGAAGAGTGGGGAGTCGAATGGATGAGAGGATGGCTTGGTATTTATAGGGAAAGTGAGGGGACAAGGCATTAATGGCAAAGGGACACCTCATTAGTGGTTTTGGCAAAACCATGGGCTTGCCCATGGTATTTGCCCATGGTATTGGCCACTTGGGACACCTCATACCTTATCTCACTATTCATAATTCGAACATATTGATTACAAACTTAATACATCATTTAATGATGTCATTAAACACCCGTAACTTAAAAACTGTATTTTCACTATTCATCAAAAATTCAACTTTCTCAGAATAATCCCAAAATTTCACCTTAACCAAATATCAACGCTCTGATTACAAATATGAACTCCATTTTATAAAAATAATTTTCTAAATATTTTTAATTTAATTTTTAAATAAAAACACTATTCATCAAAAATTCATTTTTTCAGAAAAAACCCCAAAAATTACCATAACATAATATCGATGCTCTGAGTTCAAAAATAAAGTCATTTTTATAAAAATAATTTTCTAATTATTTTTAATTAAATTTTTAATTAAAAAACACTATTCACCTGAAAAAAACTAATACTTGAATAATAATTAATGAAACCGTTATTTAACTATTTTATTGAATCACATTACTTAATCAAGGTGCCTAGATTATTTTAAAACTTTCTTTAAGTGAGATTACTAATCCATTTGGTCATATTACTAATCCTAATCATAAAATCACTATTCATAATTTACTATTCATCAAAAATCAAGTTGATCTTATTAGACTCTAAATTTCATACTGAACATAATTGTAGAAGACCATTTTTCGAAAATAATTACACATTTTTAATTATTTAAGGTTTACACAACCATTTTTAAAATATCCTTTTTCTAAAATTCATCAAAAATATGCATACAATATTTATCCGGTCATTTGAAAATTCATAAACATCATCATAAGAAGAAATCCAAATTTTTATTTAAAAAAAGGATTACACAAGGCAATTACGGTCTCGTTACATAACCCCTTATAATACCAGAATAGGACCTAAGAGTAAGGTGTGCTAGGGTGATAGAATTTTGGGGCGGCTCAGTCAACATTGCCCGAGTAGTAATTTCTATCAGTTTGAACTTCTCACGAAGGCGATTCCGTTCTAGCTTCACATGATGAAGTTCGGCTTGGATTTGGTCCAGAGCAAAGCCCAATGGTGCTACCTCCTTCCCAATCTCTGTTAGATGGGCTTCGATCGGCCCAAGGCTACTAGGTGAGGCCATCAAATCTTCTTTCTATAATAATTAACCAAGATTACTTAAATTTAGAGACAATAATCAAAACATTTTGTTCACGGTGGTCATATTGACAGATGGTCATATAACACTCAAAAACCAATGGTCTCATTTTATTTATAATCATGTTTATCAAATAAAACATTTTTTTTAGTATAAAAAAATAACACATGAAATTAGGAAACAAGATTTATTCAAAATTTCGGGTCGTTACAAGTACGGTCAGGGTTCATAGTGGCTTGGTTAGTGCATTATTGCTTGTCACGTGATTGATTTTTTATTTCTTTCACTTTTATTTATTATCATAGTATAAACCTCACATGCATATAAACTTATATTAAGGAGTGGTGTCCTGATAAGTTTATACTCCCACCCTGCATGGTCATCTCGATGCATGTATAGACTTCATGACCAGGGATCCATGAAAGGGAAAGGTCCCCGTGATGATGATTTTAGGAGATTGTGATTGGTGTTTATATGTAGTACTAGGGAAAACTTCAAATTGATTTCATATTTTGTTTATTTATTCTCATATTGTTCTATTATACTTTGGTTAACCTTCCACATTAGGGGTCCTTGGTTATTAATATGTATGACTCTATGATACCTAAAATTTCATCTGATATTGTATCTATTATTATTTTGTTTTTTTGTTCCTTTCTAGTTTATTATAATTTTCCTATTATTATTATGGTGTATGTCTTTTGATGTTAAGGTAATAACCTCCCCACTATACCATTTAGAACCTCGCTGTTATTCAGCAACCACTTGTATGTGGGGAGGCATGCATGAGGTCATGTATCTCATCTTCCTGACTAGGTAATTTGGATCAGGGAATTACATTATGGTATCAAAGGAAGTTTTTCTTTTCTTTCTTCTTGGATGTGTTTTTGGGAATGGTAGAAAAGATATGGGATGTGTGGAACTCGAGAAGGGGATTCATGTAAATTCATAGACATCTCTTATGTAACGGACCTCCAAGTTTCTGGTGATGGGACTGTTGTTATAGTTGTGGTTTTATAGTTTCATGATGATCCTCATTATGTTGTTTTGTTAAAATTTATAGGATTTGGGTGTGTTCATGCATCATGATTAGGCATATAGGATCACCTATCATATATACCTATTTTTTTCTATACATGGAGTTTCATTTAAAAAAATATTAATATGTGCCTATGTGGTATAATATATTAACATTTAGATTTATTAAACATGATAATACATTTTTTTGTATACATATGACCATGACTAATGTGTAGGTATAGAGATTGATGCTTGAGATTTGGATAGTGATAGGTAGTTTATTCTTTAACATTTTGGGTAGCCTCCTAGGACAGTTCTCCTATGTAAATCACTTGTTTGCACATATAAACTGCTTGAATTGATATCTTCAGTAAGATATTATAGTAATTATAAGTGTTTTTTTACATTATAGATAATGTCACCTAGAAGATCCATAAGGGGTACATGGAATGATCCCACAAGGGATAACACCCCTGTTTCACCACCAGATGTATGGGAGGATGTAGTTGAGAATGATCTTATACCTTATCTAGTGGTTTGGGTATTAGAACTTCTATATCTAGGATTCTTCCACAATGTACCTATTCAAGGTGGAGGAGTTTCCAGAATGATGTTTGATTATTCCTAGGACTTTCATATTTAGTACCCCCCAGCCTTCTAGGGTTCTGGAGACCCACTAGATGTTGAGGATTAAAATGATGTCATTAAGGGGGGCTTTGATCAAGTGGATACTGTATAGGATCAGCGAGTAAAGATAGTTGTGTTCATTCTTTAGGGACCAGCTAAGAAGTTGTGGGGTGTTATCAACCAAGTAGAAATATGCGAGTTTCATACATGGGTGGCCTTCAAGGATTTATTCTTCAAGGATTTTTCCCAGATATTCTAAATATGGATCATGATCATGAGTTTATAGTGCTTTGGTAGGGGATAAAGTTGGTATCTTCTTACATAGATCGTTTCACTGAGTAGCTTCATGTTGGGTTATGAATGAGGTATATAAGGCTTGAAATTTTGCGATCGACCTTCGATCAGAGTTGAGGCATTAGGTCAAGAAGTTTTACCTAATTAAATATCCTGAGGTTCATTTCATGGCCTTAACAATTGAAAAAGGTTTAGTATAGGATAGAGTTGTAGTTATTTTCTATCTCTTAGTGGATTGGTTGGTGGAATTTCCAATGATGTGGTGGGTGCCTATTTTATTAGAGAAAAGAGGAAGTTTGAGGAGATGTAGTAGGATAGTGGTAGGTAATAGGAGCATAATAGGGTTCCTTCATCTCCCTCTATGGTAGGGGGAGGTCCCTAGTTTTTTAATTGTGGATAGAGTGGGAATTATTGAAAAAATTTCAAAGGACCTTAGAAAATGTGTTTTTTGGAATAGCAATAGGGTGCATATTTAACATCTCTATTTGAGGGTGTCGTAGATAGGCTCTCATATGGGTGTGGGGTAGGCACGAAATATGACCCCTGAATCTATCTAGGGTCCTTATTATTATACTCTGACCCCATGGACTTTAAAAACCTAGTTGAGTTATGTGCCTCATAGGTAAGACTGTAAAGGTGAGGCACACATAGTTTATATAGTATACTATGTTTCATCTGATGCTGGAGAGGGATCATCAACTATTTGAGGTATAGTCTTGATCACATATATGTTATTTTCTAGCTTATTTGATATTAGAGCTCTCCCTTTGTTTATATCTACTCAAGTTTTTATTAGTCTTAGCTTTCTAGTCAAGTTCTCTTTTGAGTTGTTATCTCTTGACACACCCTTGGAAAAGAAAACGTATCATCTCCATAGATGTATGGATTTTCCTGTAATAGTTTATAGTTATGTCAATTTATGGGTTTTCACGATTATCAATATTACTAGCTTTGATGTGATCTTCGAAATAGATTGGCTGACTAGTTATTGGGCGCACATTGATTGTTATCATAAATGAGTTTCCTTCACTATAACTAAGGGTGAAATTTTTTTCTGACTGGGGAATGGGATGTTGGAGTAGTAAGAGAAAGTCTGGACTGAAGTAAGTTTGGATCTATTACATCATGGGTAGTAGGAATGGTTCTTGTGGCAGACTAGGTGTTAGATTCCTCATCTTTATCTCCTATAGTGGACATATATCAGGATGTCTTCCCTAATGAATTCTATAGGATTCCTCCTAATAAAGGAATACCATTCAAGATTAAACTCATGTCAAGAATGAAACCTATATCAATTCATTCACGTTGTATGGATCCATCTGAGTTGAAGGAACTTAATGTACAACTTGAGGATTTGTAGGCTAAGAGATTTATTATACAGAGCATGTCTCCCTGGGGTGCTTTGGTATTGTTAAAAATAAATAAAGATGGTAGTATTTAGTTATGTATGGGTTATAGGAAACTGAACTAGGTAATAATGAAGAATAGATACTCATTTTTTAAGATCAATGACCTGTTTGATCAGTTATGGGGAGCCTGATGGTTCTCTAAGATTGATCTACATTTTGGCTACCACCAACTTCATGTTAGAGAGAATGATATTCCTAAGACAATGTTTAGAATTAGATGTGTATTTTATGAGTATATTTTTATAACATTTGTTTTAGTAAATACACCAGTGGTGTTCATGGTTATCAAGAATAGAATATTTCATCCATATATCAACTCCTTCATTGTGGTGTTTTTTAATGATGTCCTTGTATACTCACAAACCTATTAAATTCATGATAGACACCTAGATATTGTGTTGAGAACACTTTGAGTGAATTATCTCTATGTTAAACTCTCAAATAGCCACTTATGGATACATAAGGTATGTTTCCTTAGGCAATTAATCTTCGAGGCAGTAATTTATATAGACCCAAAGAAGGTAGAGATTGTAATTTCTTAGGAATTACCTAGAAATATGTTCAAGATCAGAAGATTCATTAGTTTAGATGGGTATTATATATGGTTCAAACAAGACTTATCTCATTTGGAAAAATGTGTTACAAAACTTACAAAGAAGGGGTTGAAGTTTGGATGGATATACTAGTTTGAAGAGAATTTCTTGGAGCTGAAGAGGAGATTGACCACAACTCTGATCCTAACATTTCCAGATCCTAGAATTGTATATGAATTTTATTGTGATCCCTTTGGTATCTTGGAGAAATACATTTATAAGAGGAATGGTGATTGGTGATCTTGTTGGGTAAATGTTTGGTGGATGCATCTAACAATATATAGGAAATGAATTATGCTCTTTTAGTTTTCACATTAATGTTGGTGGAATAGGTAAAGGTCATCCATGATTTGGATACCAAATGCTTAGAAATTAAAGAACATCTTGTGGGAAGTAAACCAGTTCCAGGATGGTTGATGGATAATGACTATATAATCTTTGTCTATAGAAGAGTTTTGGTTCCTAATTCCATGAGGTAAGAGTTTATTTGGGTCTCTCATTACTCTCAATTCACAATTAATCCAGGGTTGATGAATATGTATCATGATATCAGGCAACATTTATGTTTGCTGGGAATGAATAGACACATCATAGGCTTCATCTCTCATTGCTTGACCTGTCAGATGATCAAGGAATAGCATCAGTGACCAAGAGGATTACTTCAGACAATTCTTGTGCCTATTTGGAAGTGGGATTAGGTGATTATAGACTTAATGATGGGGTTTAAAAGGACCCTAAGAATTTGAGATGTTGTTTAGGTGATAGTTTATCGATTGATGAAACTGACACATTTCCTGCTGATCTGAGAGATGAAATATGTAGATGAGTTGGTAAATATATATTTTTGAGATATTTTATGACTGCATGGAGTGACTTGAAATATCATATCAGATAGGGATACACATTTTACATCATGTTTTTAGCAAGTATTTAAAAAGTATTAGGGAACTCATTTGAAGATGAGTACAACATTTCACCCTCAAACTGATGGACAATCTAAGAGTACGATTCATATTTTTGAGAATATAATATGCACATTTGTTATGGGATCTTTTGGATCATGGTATGATCATATTTCCTCGGTTTAATTCATGTACAATTATAGTTTTCAGGATTTGATTCATACGATACCTTTTCAAGATCTTTATAGTCAGTCATGTTGCTTATTATTGTACTAGAATGAGGTAGGTGAGGGAGTTTTTGTAGGTCCATGTATAGTAAATGAGACCTCTAAGAGGGTGTAGTAGATCAATAGGTGATTGGTTACATCTTATAGTAGATGGTGATCATATTTTGACTAGAGTATATGACCATTGGAGTTCATTGTGGGTGACTGAGTTTTCTTATAGGTGTCACCTTGGTGGGGGTATCATCATTTAAAAAGGAAAGGGAAGATGTCATTGTAGTTTGTAGGACCATTTTAGATCATTGATATTATCAAAGTATTTTTTGACTAATTGAACCTTTCTCTGTGATATTGAGGGATTCATAACATGTTCTATGTCTCTCAACTTTAGAGGTATGAGCCTGACCCTGTTCATGTGATCGACTATGAGGAAGTTGAGTTATAAGTATATACATCATTTTTGGAGTGAAAAGTGTGAATTATAGACTAGAGAAAAAATATGGTTAGGTTTAATATGGTACCACTCGTTCAAGTATTATGGAAGCATGGACATATCCAAGAGGATACATGGGAGTTGGAGTCTAATTTCTAGGCTCAATGACCGAAGTTGTTTGACAAAAATTGATAAAGGAACTTATCGAGGATGATAATTCATTATAGGGGGGATTTTTAACACCCTTTAATTTACAAGATACATTAATTAAAGTTTTTCATACATTTACGGTTTTTTTTGACCTTCTAGAGGTGTATGTAGGATGATAATCATATCCAAAGGAGCATGAGGCACCAACCAGCAGATTGAAGCTGTTGGCGTGCCACCAGCTATAAGATACAGAGACACTATTTATCTAGTGTTGTTCATAGAAGAAACTAATTTTTTTTAGATCCCACTAGCCATCCGGTGGACAAGGAAAAGGTGTCACACCTCTACCAGGCACACTGACTAGCTAGAGACCAATACTAGCTAGATGATAATGCCCAGATGGCCCAGTAAGTGGGTTCATATCATTAATTTCACTGTATTAATATTTTTAATATTCTTCTCCCTAGGTTCAAAACTCACTTGAACATAATGAACCTTTGATATATCTTTTGGTAAATTTTTACCTCTCTTTCTCCTCTCTTCTACACTCAAAGCCTTGATCAATCTTTTAGCATCAATGAGGTAAGATTCATCCATTATAGGATGAATCATATTCTTCTTATTCTTCTATAATTTGACATAGATATATCCTATGTTGGATAAATATATATATTATATATTGATATAATCAAGGATTCTTGGTCTATTAATATATTAGCATTAAATCTATAGAGTTAGTGACCTTTCCTTGGATCGGATCTAGATATACCATTGACGGTAGTTTTTGTTTCATAAGTTGAATTATTTATATGTATATATCACCATCACTTTCCTGAATATTATTCTAAAACCCCTTTATAATGATTTTTAATTTATTCTAGGGATCCTCGTCATTCATTTTTTATCTTATTGGTGCTCAATCATGATTTGGGTATTATCACTTGACAATCTTAGTGATTGGCATCACACACTTGAGGTATGAAATTCATTATCATTTAGGGATATTTTATAAGGTTTTTCCTTAGTAATGATTACATGTGTGTGTGTGTATCCTATGAGACCCATTATTGATATTGAATACACATGTATGTGTGTGTTTCTGCTGATATTTATTCATGTTATGCTATGTTTGGGCCTATATGTGTTATACCCTATTGTGTGTGAATTTCTATTCTGTGGAGGTTACTTCTAGTAGCTAGAGATAGATGGATCTTTGTGGATTTTTTATCCCTTATATAGGTAGAATTTATGGTATGTGATGATAATGATGATGGGATTAGAGATAGGGTAAGTCCATGGTGGCCTTATGTCCCAATCTGATGTAATGGTGGGGCATGACAGCCTTGTATCCTAACCTGAGATAGAGACAAGGTATGATGGCCATGTATCCTAAAATGTGGTAGAGATGGGACATGAAAGCCTTGTGGATCGACCTAAGGCTTATTTTCCATGTGGATGCTTGAAGATATAGTGTTTCCTTATGTCCAACCCATGATTATGGCTTCCATTATGACCATACTTTCTATATGGAACTGAAGTAGGT
This sequence comes from Viscum album, assembly GCA_963277665.1. Taxonomy (NCBI): domain Eukaryota; kingdom Viridiplantae; phylum Streptophyta; class Magnoliopsida; order Santalales; family Viscaceae; genus Viscum; species Viscum album. Next base: position 1,044,794,267 of record OY728141.1, on the reverse strand, counting down.
AGAGACAGGGTTCATGGAATCTTGGTTAACATTCAAATTCTTACAAAATGATTGATTGTTTCTTGCTTGTGATTTTATTTACTATCATGTTATACACTTCTTATACATGTGAAATTATGTTAAGGACGCATTGGTGGTAACCTATTGGTTTTCTACTCACACCCTAAATAGGAATCTCGATGCATGTACAGACTTCATGATCAGGGATCTAGAAAAGGGTAAGGTCATGATGATAAGGAGATTATGAGATGGATCTTGACATTTGGAGATGTTATTAGTAAGAAATATATAGTTATGTCACAGTGCCTTTATTTATTTTTCTATTGTTCTCTTATACTCTGTTTGGCCTTCTATATTTGGGGTCCTTGGTTATTACTATGTATGACTCTATGATACCTAAAAATACATCTAATATTGTATATATTATTATTTAGTCCTCTTTTTCCTTTCTAGGTTGTTATTCTTTTCATATTATTATTATGGGGTGTGGATTTTGATACTGAGGGTATGGTATTCCCATTATACCATTTGTACCCTTTATTCCAGTCAGTAACCTCTTACGTATATGGAGGTGTGCATGAGGTCATGTAACTCACCATTTAGACCATTGATTCGGATTTGGTAATTACATGCCTATATTCTAGTTTTATAAATATAAACAATATCTTTAGTAATTACGTCCTTGGTGTTTTTATTTCCATAGGGGTTTTTTCCCTTACCTTGAAAGCATCTTCCATAAGAACCTGAAGGAACCGATTAGTGTGTTTCATATCTAATCTCTACAAAGTGGTCCACTAACCAAATGTAACTGAGGGAGTAAAGTTCATTTTCTTCAATAAAGGAATCCTCTATAATTGGGTGGGTTATAGAACTTCCTTCCAACATGGGGGGTCATGGATTCAATGAGGGTGCACACTAGCTTCGACACTAGAGGAGACTCTTGGTTGTCCTTGAAAAATTAGTGTTGGATCTTTTGAGACTTATAGGGATACAAATTTGATGAGTTTGTTGGATATAGAGAGCTAATCACAAGGGTTTTTGGATGATTCAATCAATCAAGGAGGATCCTATTGACCTGAGTGACTAACTTCTAATAAATCATCATTAAACTTTTAAACACCTATTTTAGAGACTTAATATCATTCCTTGGTATCTTACATGTCCCATATCCAATATTTAAAGAAGAATCATTCCTTTATGGTATATTTGAGGAATATATGGTAAGGGAAATAGTTTGGGTGATTCTTCAACTAAGCCTATTGAAGGTTCTTGATCTATGGGGTCGTGAACAAGTTATTCTCCAAGGAATACATAAATAATACTGGGACATGGACATACTTGAAGGATTATAACCTATTATTATACTCTGATAAAGGTATTATAGGTGTTTTCCCCTGATGAGGGCCCTAGGAAACATTCTCAGTATGAGTTTGTGCCTAAACAGGACCTTTTCTGAGGGGGCACCTATATCTGAATTGGATAAGGGGATAGAGTATACATTACAACACCTATTTCTAATCTAATAAGATTGTGAGATAGATTAGAATGAGGTGATGGGAGAGACCTTTGTTTTTTCTTCTGCATGGATTCCTCAGAATGCTAATATATCTTGGAAAATTACCAGAATCTTCCTAGATACTTTAGGTAGATGAGGGTTAAAACCAACTCATCCCAAAAATTCTATACACATATCTATAACTACTCCTAGGGAAGTTTTAATTCAAGGAAGTATTTTTATCCTTTACACTGAGTAATTAAGTTGATAATACATTCATTGTTTTATTGTTTTTACTTGGATAGGTTAGTGACACTCGTCCTATGAAAGGTATAGCTGAACTAGTAGAGGAATTGTTGACACAGATCATACCAGCTAGTGATAGATAATGTGCCAAATGGTTGTTCCATATAAAGGTAGTTCCTTCTATGTATTGGAATGATAACCTGAGATTAGTTTACTCTTGTTGATATATAGTCCCTAACATTAGGCCACATTGAGAAGAAAAATGGGAAAGGTGTTTCTCCAAGTCACCCATTCCATTGAAGGAAGCAAAGCTTGGGTTGCTAAAGTCTAGTAGTGGAGGAGTATAATCCACCCATACCAAATATTAATTTCTTTAAAGATACACCATGTATTTTTGTGTCTCTATTACTTTAAGGTAGGAGGTATCAGCACTAATCACATCATCTTGGAGGCATCAGCATGTATCCACCCCCTGACTAGTTGTTTGGCTCAATAAGCAAGGAGTTCATGGCCCAACGGTGGGAAATCACACTAATCCATTGGATAATGGACCACCGAGAACACCAAGTTTTCTCTCAGATGAGAAGAGCCACCAGTTTCAACCTTGATGGGATGAGAATAATTTTATGATTTGGTACTAGCAAATTGACTGAGGATTACCGGTTGTCAAGGTTCTGGAGGGAGTGTGATGGGATCGCCTTGATCATCTCCCTACTTAGGAAGATATCCCCTGATAATCTAAAAACTGATTTTCTTGTAACCCTCAAGATCTTAAAGTATATTAGTGATCATAGAATACATTTTAGTTCCCTATGGTACCTCAGGAACATTAGAATATTCAGCTACTCCTTTTCCTTTTTTAAGGTTTCAATGGGTGGTTGGGAGTGCCTTAGTGGGAATTCCAAGGCCCATGGTTTATCTCTATTGATGGGTATAAACACTAATCGAAAGGTTCACATGAAATTATTGATCCCCTCAGGGTAGATAATCCTCCTCATGTTCATCATCATCAGCATCATGCTCCTATATTTTAGGGGGTTGACAGTGATGAAATTCATCATGGTATGGTTCAGTGATGGAGTGTTGTTGACATCATTTGTCTGGCCAAGTGGAAGAGATTTTCACCACTGTAAGAGAGCACTAAACTAGAGTAAAACATACTTCCCCAAACTCTAATCTTAATATGGGTATATTATTATTCCATTATCTAATGAATTACAATTAGACCCTCAGTACGGACCTACTGGAATCTTTGGAAATACCCATATGAGTTAGGATGTTGGGCTATTGGAAGTTATAAGATGTTGACCTTTTGGAACTGCTAATGGAGGGACTGCTGGTTCTCATTACTTCCTTGGTAGGTTAACTAATAGTCCTTAAGGTTGTGGATCATATCCCATAGATTCTATCGAAGGTATGTCGCATGATTTTCAGTGACTGACTCTAAGGTAGATAAGTTCAAGGTTTCAGGTGGATAGAACATGACCGGTAATTGTTTCAATGGCTAGTATTTTCTATAGACTAACATTATTATACTCTTGGTTAGGAGTGTAGACTTTATCTTGATCACCTCAAGAATCCATATGAGACTAATGAAACTCCATAGGATAAATATATGCATAATTTTTCTCCTATTGATCTTTGGGTGAGATGAGCATCACCCTAGCTTCATCACGATATCCATATAGGATAGAGGGTCTACGACCTCTTGTTGGTGACAGAATTCATTGAGTGCATCCAACTCAGATGAATGTTTTTACTCATTGAGAAAAACCAATCCATATCTTTATATCACCCTAAATTCTAATTTATAGGTGGTGATAAGTGTAACGACTCGGGATTTTAGATTATTTGTTTTAAAATTAAAACTATGTTTGATAGCTTTCTCTACACGCAACACTGAACTAAAATAAGGTAATAAATATTTATAATTAATAAAATTTGACAATAATAATGCCCATAATAAATAAAAATATTATAATCAATTTTAAATTCATAAAAAATACGATTAAGAACACTTAAAGTTTTAAAAAAATTATTTTTCAATAAAAACGGTTTTTCTTTATAAATGTTGAATTTTAATTTAAAAGATAAATTTTATAATTTTATAATTTTAATTTTATAAAATTAAATTAATTTTTTAATTCCAAATATCAATATTATAATAATTTTAATTTTTTATATTTTTTAGAAATATTTGATTTTAGGTGAATAGTGAAAAATACATTTTTTACTAAAATCGTAGTGTTTATGACTATATTAAGAAGTGGGTGTTGTATACAAAAATTATAAAACATTTTTAATGATAAAATATGTATTAATGATTGAAAATATAAATTTCAAAATACTATTATGAATTTATAAAACCTATTTTTAACAATATAATTAATATTTCCAATAAAATAAACTTTTTTCATCTTTTCTTTTAAATAAATATTATTTATGTAAAATTTGGTTTTTTCTTATTTTTAAAGCCACATAAATTTTATTTGTTTTATAATAAAACAATTTATATCATGAAAATAAAATACATTGATAATTTTATCCTACATATAAATTTTAATCTTAAAAATACACATAATCTAAAAATAGGTTTTTACACGTTATATGCACTAATGATAAAATTAACTTTACTTACATGTATAAATTGAATATAATAAAAGGGTTTTAATAATTTTAATTAGTATTTAAAATTTATTTATTAATTACTATCTTATTTTTAGGCATAAAAAATTAATTTCTTAGGTAAAAACTTGTTATCGTGGTAAAATCCAAAAAGGGTAAAAGGGTTAACCGAATGATTAAATTAACTAACATGTTAAAAAAATGTTTATAATTGATTGGTTGAGCTTTTTATCGGACAAAACATATCTCTAATTAATTATTTTTTATTTTGGAGTCTTCTTGACATGTGAAACATGTGCTATCTTTATATGAAGTTGAAATATTTATAAAAATTTCATTCTCCCCACTTATGAAAGGGGCCTCTAACCACCCCTTAAATACCTCTAAAAGAATTAACTTTATTATTGAAAATCTAATATATTTCCTTCTATTAGAATCTTATTCCTTTTACTTAAGCCTCTAGTCACATGATGTTGGATTAATACCTCCATTTCTAAGGAATCCTCCAAGGAAACACAAAGATTTCAATGTGAGTACTCATTTTTCCTAACTTCTTTTTCTTTCTATATTAATTTCCCAAATGTAATTTTGAAATTACTAAATATTTACATCATTATTTATTTTATAATTAATTTTAATATTCTAAGTAAATAACTATTAACCACCTTTCCATTTTTTATTAAGAAAATTGAAATTGTCATATGTGCGTTGTGTGAACTACCGCCTCCACAAAGTGACAAATTTTTCTTTTCACCACCACCTATATTAAATGATTATGAGGGTAAAATTGAAAAAATAAATCTTAAATATATATTATAACTTGATGAAATGTAATTTTTAGGTGTGGATTTTTCTAACCCTCCACACCAGGAAACCCCTCTCCCTGTGAAGGGAACACTCCGGAGAGGCCCCAATCGGGAAGGAGCTGATGTCGGCCGAGATGAAAGAGTGTCACCAAGGTTTACAGCCCAATAAAAGATGGTTTGGAATATAAATCCATCAGAATAGTTTTTTCATGCCTCAGACCCACCGGTTCAAGGATCGGGTGACCCAGAAAGATGGATGGATCCTGGGGGAGAGGCTCGCTTCGAAAGCAGACTCCTAGGATTTGAACCCTGAACCTCCCAAAAAATGACTGATTTGGGCCACTCACCTTCAACACCACACCAAAGCCGAAGCAGTATTGAATATATAATATAATTATGATTATAAATAGACAAATTATATTCCACATTTTTTCCCTCACATTCTCCAATAAATGAAAACATTAATTGTGTGTTGTGTGGACTACCACTACCACAAAGTAACGTATCTCGTTTTTTTCATCTAGTATATTTTATTTTTATTAAACCTACTAAAATTATGATTTATATCCTTAAAATTATCTAAATAATATCATTATTATTCTATAATAATGATATTATTTCCAAAAAGAACCACTTTCTTGACCATAACCATCCATTAATTATGGTATGTTCATGTTTGGTCAATCTAACCACCAACTTGAACAATGATATAAAATAATATCATGCATTAATATAAGAAAAAAATTAATAATTATATATGTTATAAATAATTAAAAAAATATTTTTTTTATAATGTTATCATTAATATTAAACTAATTAATTAAGATACCATCATTTTTTTTGTCAAAGATCACTGAAACATGTTTGTCACCAATTTTGTCTACTAGAATCGTGACTAAAACTTTACTAGAATGAAATTATAACTTTATAAACTATAATTAAATATAAATTTAATTACCTTTAATTATCTAGTAATGATGAACTTTGGGATAATAATGAATAAAAAAACCTCTATTGCAAAAATAGTTCAAAATGATCAAAATTACTCACACCCAATATCAAAATTAGATAATAACTACCAAATATACATATAGATAATAATTATAAATTAATTTTATAAAAGGGTTATAGATATTAATAATTTCATTAAATTGTTGATTAATAAATTTATTTTTTTATAGAGGAGATTCAAGAACTTCAGTGGAAGCTAGAAATTTAGGTAAGGGTTCCTTGTCTCAAATTTTCACCCCTTGAGACATATTTATTATTATACATCATGTTTTTGGGAATGGTGTATCTAATAACCATGTAATATTTTTATAATAATCCTATAATTATTTATGGTATTTAATTTTTCATTTTAAATCATATCCTTCTAGGGGTTTTGACCCAAAAGTTTCAAAGGTTATAAGGGTTTCTTTGTTTTATTTTCAAATCCATGAGACATGTTTGATATTACACACCATCATTTCTTTTATATGGTGTTAATATGAATTTATTTTTCCATATTAATTAAATTAATGTGGTTATGATATTAATATAATTTTATTTCTTTAAATAGCCTTCAATTCAAAAGATACCAAAGTTGTAAGGGTTTTTGTTAACTTAGCTCCCTTCGTAGAGCTATAATGAGTCTTATTAAACTTATTTATTCAAGTATTGGTTTATTACACCATAAAATTTTATTTAATGGTATTTTATATTTCTCTCTAGGTAAAATGACACTTTTGAATCAAATATTACTAATTTATTAATTTATTCCGCATAAAAATTGTATCATTTTTAGAATAATTTGCAACCTCTTTAATAAAGGTATCCCCTCCCTATCCATATTTTCATTTCCCACCAATACTCTCCTTTATATTTAGAAACCATTTTTATGTTTTATATCATGTGACCATAAAATTTTCCAATACCATTTTTCAAAGTGATTTTTTACTACCAGTTTTTATGATGTGGGTTTTCAACAAATGTATTTCAAAATATTAAAATGGTTTTCTATCCTATAAAAATAAAATGTTTTATCTTACACTTTATCTTTATAAAAAATTTATATCTTTTTAAAGGACCCATTATTGAATGTTAATTTTAAAATTAAATATTTTTTAGAAAAAAACACTTCACCTTTTAAAAAATAACTTTTCAAAGAAACCCAAACTTCTAATTTTACGCCAAAGATAAAATTGTTTTCTAAAAGATCTTATATGATTTCACCAACATTTTAATCTTTATATAATAATTATTTATTTTCTTGGAAAATATTTTTTGATTAATCACCCTCTAAATGTTTTTTTTGAAATACTCTTTTGGGTGATTGAGTTTTGGGTATTAACTTTTCACATTCATGAGTTCATGTTTGGTGATACCATATTGAAATGTTATAAATCCCTTTTTTCTTTACATGGGTTCTTAATGATGTAAAAAATGATTATTTTCATAAACCATAGATATTTATATATGAATTACAAGTGGGATCCTATATCTCACTTTAATTCATTGGTAAATTTTATATCTCATGAGCTCAAAAGGGAACATGGGAAGATTTATCCTAAGACAAAGGTTACATGGGAGGATTTCTCCCAAGAAAAAGGGTACACGGGAGGATTTATCACAAGAAAAAGGTTGCATGAGTTGATTTATCCTAATAAAAAGGATACACGGAATAATTTATCCCAAGACAAAGGGTACACAGTAGGATTTATCTCACGCTAAAGTGTACACGTGAGGATTTATCCCAAGCCAAATGGTACACAGGAGGATTTATCTCAAGCTAGAGGGTACACAGGAGGATTTATCTCAATACAAAGGGCACATGATAGAATTTATCCCAAGAAAAATTGTATACAAGAGGAATTATACCAATATAAATGGGGAAATGGGTGGTTTTATCACAATCCCAAGGGTACATGAGAGGATTATCCCAATCCCAAGAAGCTACATGGGTGATTAGGCTGAGCCTATTATGTGATGAATTTATTATTGGGTAGCCTGGACATATGATTTATATGATTTTGTTTATGACACACTCTTATGTAATAATATTGAACCTATAATTATGCCCATTGACTCATGTTTAATGTATCATAATTCCATAAAAATTTTCCAAGTTATATGTTTGTTCTATTGAGATTTCATGTCCTATTATGACTTATATACAATTCTTATTATTCTATGTTCTTTTTAATAATAAATTTATCCACTTCACATGTTTTCTCATATTATTATGATATAACACTTGATAGAATGTTTATAATATTTCCCTTAATAATTATTTGAGTTTACCCCATTATTATGTTTCCTTTCCTGAGTTATAAAGATAAGTATAACTTGTGTTCATTCGAGATGGAAATTTCGGAAGGCATTGGTGGTCTGGAGAATGTCATGACTCTCTATGGATTATTTATGCTACTTTAAATCTACCCTGTCTTCATGTATCATCACTCCTCCCCAGGTCGGTCTAGTGTGGTGGTTCTTAATAAAGCTTTGGGAGGTGTTTTTTCTACATCCAATGGCGTTTCAGGAGGTTATAACTATGTTTGGTTGCATTTTTTTATGGAGGCAAGTGTGATTGATAATGAAACGATGTCAATGTGAAATATTTTAGTCTGTAAACCATTGATAGAGGCTATGGTTTGTTTCAGATTTGTGAAAACATAACGGAATCATATGGTGGTGGTATCAATGGAAGGAATTAATGCTCTTAGAAAAGTTTATGGTTCCCTATTGAGGATAACACTCCTACTCTTCTCTCTTAAATCCACTTTTTTATTTTCTCAATAAACCACTTTTTGGTTAAGTGGTAACAACCTCCTACTATGATATTACTTTAGGATCCATCATGCCTCTCCCAATGCATCCTAGTGTGGTGGCTTTAAAAGATTTTTTGGGAAGTGTCTTTCGAGTGGTCGTTAGTCCAGGAGGTACATCCTTCATCAGATTCATTCCTTCTATCAGGTTCACACTAGAGTTTCTCTTCATGGTGGTCATTGGAATCATTGTTTAAGGTATTTCATGGTATGAATGGGTCGTCATGAAGGAAAATGATGAAGGTAGTGCGGTTCATGTTTCTCTATTTGAATGGTTTTTTGGACTGTATATGGTGTTTGGAAGCTTTATCATGATGTAGAGAATTTTCTGGTTGGTCATCAACTCCAATGGTGATCGGGTGATGATGATGGTGGTGATCTCATGATGATGATGTTAGGGGACATAAATTCAACTAATGTGTGAGACTCAAGGATGGAGGTTTCCTTGGGTTCCATGCTCCAATGATACTTTTTTAATTTTGAATTTAGATTCCTATAATTTTAAATCTCACCTTAAATTTATTTATTTTTTGTGGTATTTTTGGTTACCTCTCAACTATATAGTAGCTATCCTGAAAATAAAAAAATATATTTTCATCTGAGAAGTGAGTTTGGAGGAGTTCAATTAGGGATAAATGTTTACATGAGTTATAAAATAAATTTCTCTAGTATCAAGTTCTCAAAGACACTAAACCAAAATTTTCTTTAAGTTGTGTGATATTTTTATGAGAAGTAATATTAATGAGAAGTTTTTTCAAGTTTAGCTTAGATCATATCACTTTTTATCAAATTTAATTTGTAAAAGTATGTTTTTTTAGCATGGGGCCTAGGAGTGTGGGTTTGGTGTGCCTCTGTTGGTATCAAATGAGTTTTTTAGTTTTTTTAGGATTGGTTTGGTGATTTTTTGGGACTAGGATAAGAGAAATTTAGTAAAAAAACACTATGGATGAGTCTAAGGGATAAGTATAGATATAGGATAACATCCTAAAGTTTTGTTAAAGTAAATATTGTGTGGTTATTATAGAAATTACATTCTTGTATATATACTATAAGTGGATGAAGTCTCTAGAATAGATGTACCTAGGGGTAATAACCCTAAAAAGGGTGTATTGGGTATTAACTCGGTCGTCATCTGGTGCACAATAAATAGGCTTAATTATACACTTGGTTTGACACTCTTGGGGGATATGTTGTGGTTAATTCACATTCTCTCTAATAAAACAATATGAAGGATTTGAGTATGAAGTTAACTAATTAGTTTGGAGAACCTAATAGGAAAATGAAAATGCATAACCAAGGATAGTACAAATAGACTAATTAGTAGAATTGAAAGTACCACATGGTATAAATGAAGGTGTCATAGAGGAATACATCTTTAGACTAATTTTTTCATGTTCTTATTTTGGATATGATCATAAATATTTTGGTTTTAGTATTTGGTTGAAATAGGATTATGTAAATGAAGTGGAGAATGGTATGTATCTATAAACCACTACATCTTATAACCAAATAAGGGATAATACTTAAATGGTTGATAATTTTATTATATACATGTTATAATGGAAAATGTGAGTTTCTAAGTCTTACCTAAGGTAGAAAGGTTGATGTATTAATAGAAAATAAATTTTTATACTCATATATTTTCACTAATGAGTAATATTTACTATTGGTATTATATTATATTATAAAAGTTATGAGGATTATGTGAAACATCAAAGGACTGTTCTTTAGTAGTTTTGATTTAATGGTTTGGAAACACATATTAAATAGTATTAATAAACTTGGAAAGTGATTTTATATAAAGGTTATAATTTTGGGGATGAATATTAAATAACACATGATTAATGGATGGATAAGACTTATATTTAAAAGGATAATTGATTTTGAGAAAAGTGAGTTAGATAGTATTAATAACTTTGGAATTATTTATTTATTTAATAAAAAAATTATCTATGATATTTTTGGTTAATTTTATATTATTTTTTGGATTATGGTATATATTGATCGGTGTGTGGCCTTATGAACTAGTGGTTAATGCCATTTTAAGGTTAAACATGATGTTAATTTCTCAAAGAATGTATAATTTCATTTTGGCTTAATGTCTTGTAGATACATATGGTTTTGGGAAAGGTATATTTTAGAGAATTTATGATTAGGGCATATGAATACTTGAGTATATTATTGCATGAATAATTAATATTTTTTTAGGAAAGATAAGTAACTTGAATATCATAACAGAGTAAGGTAGATTTCATATCAGAAGTCATATCCCAAATGATAAATATATTAATAATACCCCCACATACTTTCATTAGTAAGTAATAATTAAAATTTTGTGGATGTTATTTATTTAATGGGGTAGAGTGTAATAAATCGAGATTTTAGAATATTTCTTTTTAAATTAATGTTATGTTCCATAGCTTGTTCCACACATAACACTGAACTAAAATGAGCCATGAAATATTTATTAATAATAATATTTAAGAATAATAAAATAAATTGTAAATAAAAATATTTTATTCAATTATAAATGCATACAAAATATGATTAAGGACACTTAAAGTTTTAAAAAGTCATTTTTCAATAAAAGTGGTTTTTCTTTATAAATATTGAATTTCAATTTGAAAGATAAATTTACAAAATTTATAATTTTAATTTTAAAAAAAATAACTTCATTTTTTAATTCCACGTATTAATATTAGTCTAAGGTGAATTTTTTATATTTTTTGAAATATTTGATTTTTAGGTGAATAGTAAAAATATAGTTTTTATTAAAATTGCAGTATTTATGACTCAATCAAAAATTAATTGTAACATAAAACTTATAAAAAAATTTCATGATAAAATATTTATTAAGGATTAAAAATATATATTTACCATCCCTGTGTAGAACTTTGGAAGTTTTTTGGATTCCCCCTTTTGCTGGTTGGATAAACTGTAACACAGATAGGGCCTCTAGGGGAAACCCAGGCCCATCAGGTTATGGTGCAATTTTCCATGACCAAAATGGCGATGTGATTGAATATTTTTATAGTCCTTGTGTAATTTCCACTACTCTGGAAGTTTATATTATCGTAATGATCATGGTAGTTGATCTTGCTCACAAAAGAGCATGGAGTTGCATATAGTTAGAATGTGACTCATCCACTCTTATGCAAGCAGTAAGAGGTGGACAACTACATTTATCTTGGAAGTTGACCGCAAAATGGATGAAATTCTTGGAAATAATTTCTCATATTAACTACATAATTACTCACTCTTTCAGGGAAGCTAATTATATTGCTGATGGGCTTGCCAAAAAATGGGTCAATTTTGAAGGATGTCTCTATTCAACCACCCTTCCAAGTGACATGCTACCCCTTTTTCTCCATGAAAAATGTAAAATTCCCACATTTCGACTTGTGTAATTTTTCTTTGAATCAATACAAGGGCCTCAGTGCTTACTTTTCTCAAAAAAAACTTAAGTGATAGTTTCCAATAAAAGAAACTATTTTTTTGTCTATTCAATTAATTAAATATCATTTATGTAAAATTATTTTTGGAATTGATTTTAAATCCAAATAAATTTTATTTGTTTTATAATAAACTATTTTATATTATAAAAATAAAATTAATCAATAATTTTATCCTACACATGGATATTATGCTTAAAATATACTTTTTCTAAATATGGGTTTTTAAGTGTTATATGTACTAATGTTAAAATTGATTTTTATAACACATAGAAACTTTATATGATAAAATTTATTTCATATTATTAATAATTATTTACAATTTATATAATAAGTTTCATTTTACTTTTAATCATAAAAAATTAATTTCTTAGGTAAAAACTAGTTACCACAATAAAAGCTAAAAGGGTAAAAGGGTTAACCAAAGAAGTAAAAGGTGTAACATGTAAAAAACATATTTATAATTAATTTTTTGAGGTTTTTAAAGACCAAAACTTATCTCAAATCAATTATTTTTAATTTTTGAGTCTTCAAGACATGTGAAACATGTGATCTCTTTATATTAAGTTGAAGTATTTATAAAATTCAATTTTCACCACTTATAAAAGGGGTGCCTAACCACCCCTTCAATACCACTCAAAGAATTCAGTTTCCTCATTAAAATATTAAATTTTTCCGTCTCCTAGAATCATATTCCTTTTAAATGATCCTATGGTCACAAGATATTGTTTTAATACCTCAATTGCTTAAGAATCTTCCAAGGAAAACAGAAATATTTCAATGTTAGTACTCGTTTTTTATAACTTATTTTATATTATATAGTAATTTACCCAATATAATTAGATAATTAATATATTATTAAATCATTATTTTTTTATATTTAATTTTATTATGATAAGTCTATAACTATTAACCACATTTCCCCTTTTCTATTAAGAAAAATGAGATTGTCATTCATGTGTTGTACAGACCATCACATCCACGAAGTAATGAGTTCTATTTTTCAAAACCACCTATATTCACTAATTATAAAGGTTAAATTTATGAATAAATATGAAATATAAAATATTATTATGATTGTGATGAAAAAAAATTGTTATCCACCTTATTTCCCTCTCATTATTTGAGAAATAAAAATGTTAATTGTGTGTTGTGCGAACTACCGAATCCATGAAGTAATGTATATCATTTTTTCACCTAGTGTATTTATAATTTATCAAAACCTCTTAAAATTTTATTCACCACATTATAGGTATCTAAATAATATCATTATTCTTCTACAATAATTATATTATGCACAAAATAAACCACTTTTATTATCATAATCATCCATTAATTAGGGTAATTTTATGTTTGGATGATCTAATCACCTACTTGAACAATACTATAAAATAATATCATACAAGACTATGAGGAATAAATTAATGATAATATATTACATAAATAAGTAAATAATGAAGAAGACGTTGTTATTATGAAACTTGTTTAAAATGATCAAAATTACTCACACCTGATATCAAAAATAGATAATAATTTCCTAATATACATTTAGAGAATAATTATAATTGAAGTTTAGAAAAGTTATATAGATATAAGATAAAGTTATGAATTTTTTTATTAATAATGTTATTGTTTTATATAGGATATAAAAGTTCTTTAGTGGAAGTCTATAATTAAGGTAATGGTTTCTTGTCTCAAATTTTCACCCCTTGTGACATATTTCTTATTATACACCATGTTTTCTTTGGAATGGTGTATCTAACTCCCCTTTAATATTTTGTATGATAATACTATAATTATTAATTTTATTTAATGTTTCATTTTAAATCATATTGATTTCCCAAAATTCATCATTAATTCTCTTAGGTGAGATCATATTAAAAAAAATTATAAACTCAAACTAACACTAACTAACTTTTAAAAGAAGTAAAGTGAAAGTGAGGTCGATCCCATAGAAAATGGTGTAGAAATTACTTAGGATGTTTAAAAATAACTTAAATAGAAAAAAATAAATTCAATATTGGTTTGGTTTTTAGATTAATTAAATGAGAATACAAATATTTTTAAAAATTTTGGTTTATACACTTCATTAAGAAAAAGTGATTTCATTTAATTTAGATGTTATTGGAATCAAACTCTAGTGTGCCTCCTATTAGAGTACTCACCCTCTATTCTATATACACCCCTTTCCCCTATCAGTTACTTAATTTAGTATACATATAGGTGTTCAAAACCTTATTTAAACATATATTCTCCAAAATCATGCATTGGTTATGCCATAAGAAGGGAAAGCAAGTTTATAAATTAATAAATCATACCCTCCCCACACAAAAATGGTCATGCGTGATATATAAGGGTAAGATTAAAATGGAATAATAAATACACAAACACATCACAAAATTTAATTCAAGAATAATTCCCTATAATAGGTTTACTACCCCTTCATTACATGTCTTTCTATAAGAATAATTACCCCCTCATGTTAGTCATGATGGGATATGAAAATAAAAAGGAGATACCTGAGTGGCATTCCATCATAGTAGCAACACCACCTTCAGAATCTCTTGTTGCTTCAATTTCCACTCCAGGTCCAAGTCTATTTAAGTCCCCCTATACAACACCCTCCTATTATCTCTTTATAGGCATTACCCTTAGAAAATAATTAATTTTTTACCTCCACTTATCTTCTTTATTTTCTCACCTTTTGAATCATTCAGCAGCTCCATGGGTGATTACCCATTTCAAATATAACAAAATTGAGGGTTTGTCCATCCTTATAACATTTGAGTCTACAAAAATCTAGCTAATATTATTTAAAAAAATTAATCCATGCCTTATTATCATTTATGGTTTCCTTTGATCTCTCTTATAGGTAAGCAAGGTCCCACATGAAATATCATTTTAGAATATCCCCCTAAGATTGGTTTGTATCACTTGTATAGATTATGGACATTAGGATTTTGAATTTGCAGTGGATTCAAACCCTATAGTGTTGATAGAACCATTAGAAGAAAGATTCTTCATTGCCCGATCCCACTGTGCATGAATGCATGGATATGTCGTATCCCCTTGATCCATGAAGTATCCTCCTCTTCTTCCTAAATCAATCACTTATTCTTATTTTTTATACCTGCAAGACATAGTCCATATCCTATGTCATCAAGTATTCATGCTTCCCTTATTCACAAGAAGCCACAGTGAAATAGCTTGCACGACACCTTAGTCTAAATACCCAGGCAATATCACCCACATAACAACCACAAAGATGACAGTGTAGATTCCTTTTTTTTTTGACCTTAGGTTACTGAATACACGGTGAAAGATTCTCTATTGTGGTGCCATATAGATATTCGTTTCATCAACCTAGAGCTACCATAATGTAGTGGAAGGCCTTCGGTGTGGCTAGGATCAGATTTCTAGTGGTATCGAATCATTATCTACATCATCCATGGAGGTTCTACAATGCAGCATTGGTGGTGACGGCATAGGTAAATGTTTGAGGACAAAGATGGGACTCCTGGATTGGAATGCTAGTATTTTGTCGATTTTTTTTAATATTTTTTCTAAAAAAATTGTAGGCTGATTTTTTTAAAAAAATATGCTTGAAAGGAGGAAACGTGGCTGCTGCCTTCCCTTTCCCCCACTGCCTTTTTCCCTGGATTGATGACATGGAAAAGGCGGTGGGTGGGGTGTCACCTTTCGCCTAACGTAAAGGCAAAATGTGGCACCCCCGATGCCGCATTTCCCTAACACCCTATAAAAGGGCACCCTACCCCCTTCTACTCACTTCTAATTCCACTCCTCTCTCTACATTCTAAAGATTCTCTCACTAAAAAAAGTCCTTTTCATGTGTGGTGGACCCAGTGGTATAAAATAAGTCCCCATTTTTTGTGAAGCATCATTTAGAGGTATTTTTTTATTTAATTTAAAGTTATTTATTTATTTAATTGAATTATTTTTAGTTAGTTATAAATATTTCATTTAATTAGTAGTTTACTTAGTTCTAAATATTTTATTTATTAAGTAGTTTATTTATTTATATATAGTTTGAAATAATCGTTATTATTAGTAATGATTAATTATAGAATAACTAATGAATAACTTAGGATTAGACGTTCTAAAATTTTGATAGTGTAAATATTAGGTGGTCATATAAATAATAAAATCTCTATCTGAATACAAACAAGTGGATGTGGCTCTAGCACAGATGTACCTAGGAGTAACAACTCCGACAAGGTGTCCCAAGCCTGACTTAGGGTAACTTGGTACATGTAAAAAGGCCTTGATGCATCCTAGTTTGACACTCCTGGGGGATATGCTTTAGATGATTCATATTTTCTTTATAAAATACTAAAATACCTAAGAAAATAGTACATAAAATTAGTATATTTATCAATGATAAAATAAAATTGTGATCATATAAAATTAAATGGATTAGGAAAAATACATTAAATAATGAATAACTTAGTAATGATTAACTACAGATTAAATAATGATTCACTAATTAAAAAATTGTACTAATAAAGATTCATATCATAGTTTAGAAATAATAGTTATTATTAGTAATGATTAAGTATAGATTAATTAATAAATAACTTAGTATTAATAAATGAATAAATGTAATGATTAGCTAATAATCATTAACTAATGAATATCATGTGATTAATAATTGAATAAGGAATTATTATAGACTGATTAAATAATTATTAACTAAAGAATAACTTAGTAATGATTAAATAGTAATTAAAAAATTGTACTAAGAAACATTAGTATCATAGTTTAGTATATAAGAAGATGTTATAAAATTTTAGTATCATAAAGATTGTATAGTTTTGAAATAATAGTTATTATTTGTAATGATTAAGTATACATTAATTAATGAATAACTTTGGATTAAAAAATGAATACATATAATGATTATTTAATAATACTTATCATTGATAAAATTACAATTATGATCATATAAAGTGAAATGGAGAAGAACAAACACATTAAATAACATATGAATTCTTTACAATATACAAGAAATTCCTTGATATTTTTCAATAGAACATGGTTTGGATGAGATAAGCCTCACTTCAGACATGAGGTAAAATCTAGCTTATTTTCAATTGGTATCTTGATAATATATTCTAAAGGTATGTACTTAACTTTGGAATTTTTAAAATATTTTGATTTTATTATGAAATCTAAGATAACATCTAAGATATGTTATTAAAAGGTCGAAAGATTTTCAAAATTCCAAGGTTAAGTACATACCTTTTGAAGGTGTTATTATTCTACCGATTGAAAATAATCTAGATTTTACCTCACATCCAAAGTGAGGATCATCTTATCCAAACCACGTTCTATTTAAAAATTTCAAGGTATTTGTTGTATGTTTTAAAGAATTTATGTGTTATTTAATGTGTTTATTCTTCTCCATTTCACTTTATATGATCATAATTGTCATTTTATCAATGATAAATAAAGTGATTTATAGTTTTCCTCTTTTTTACCTCATTTTCAAAAATATTATGTGATTTATATTGTAATAAACTTTTATATAATGAAACATTACTATCATATTTTAGGGTATAAAAAGACATCCTAGAATTTCATTATAATAAATATTATATGGTTTACCATCATTGTAAATATTAGTTACACTATCATAATCTTGATCAAAATACATTTTTTATGTTGAGAGTCATGTTTGCATGTGTGCACTGCTATGGGGAGTTCACTCAAACTGATCAAGGAGCTTCTTACAGTACAAAACCAATAATAGTGGTTAGTAAAGCTGATTTTTTAACCCTAAGTGACCTTTAAGATATAATTCTAGGTTCCTTAAATCTGGGACTCGATCAAGATATCAAGTCTATGAGCTATAGACATTTCTAATTCCCATCAACATTGTGGAATCTATCTTGTTAATTGTTTACTGATGTTCAGTGGGTCTAAACAATAAATTTATTTTCTCAGCGGTCATATGGTACCATGACGGAGTTATATGTTTGTTTTTCTACAGAATAACAACAACATCCAGTTATACGAAGATGTAGACTTACAAGAGTGGTTTAAGATGGTCCGCCCTATAAAATTGAGCCTATTCCAAATGATATAGAAGAGGAAAACCTAGATGATAGCCTCGATATATATATAAATCCGAATTAGGATGATGATTTTCTTAATGATGGAAAAAATGGCGACAATAGTGCTAATGAGGAGGGAGTAGTGGAAGTTGGGAAGGAAGTTTCTAGAAATGCATTAGTTGTCCATCGGCCTTGACCCACTATAAATCATCCACCACTCTTTGCATCTTGGTCATAAGTAATGACACATGTGCATGAATTTAACTGCAATTTTCTCACACCCACAACTGAATTTCTCAGAGTTGTACCAGATAGGGGTTTAGTGATTTGGACAAAACCTTATATGTTGGAAGGAATTTTTCAAGTAAAGATGCATTAAAAAGCATGCTAAATAGATTTTACATTGAGAGTAACTGTATATATATAGTTCAGGAATCAGTCCATAATAAATATCTCATATGGTGTGAGAAGTATGCGGATGATTGTAGATTCCACTTGAGGGTGATTATGAACATTACATTTGGAGGTTGGAGAATCTCAAGGATTGAGGCAGCCACTACTACAACTTGGCCTTTTATCAGTGCTAAAAACTAACATTAACAGTGCTAGAAAAGCCCTATTACTGTCGGCGTAGATAAAGGGGGGGTCCCCTTTATCAGCGCTCTGAAAAGCCCTGATAAAGGCGACCTTTATCAGCGCTAAAAAAAGTGTTGATAAAGGACCCCCTTTATCAGCGCTTTTTTTAGTGCTAATAAAGGTCGACTTTATCAGTGCTTTTCGGAGCGCTGATAAACGGGACCCCCCATTTATCTACGCCGGCACTAATAGCGCTTTTCTAGCACTGATAAAGGGGTGCCTTTATCAGTGCTACCTTGAGCACTGATAATAGGTCCCTTTATCAATGCTCTTTTAGCTCTGTTAAAGGTGTCCTTTATCAGCACTCAAAAAAGCGTTGATAAAGGAACCTTCCCCTGCACCTGCACAACCAGCACCTGCACACCTGTACACCTACAAAAAATAGAACACCTGCACAAAATATCACCTTCACACCTGCACAAAATAGCACCCACACACAATATTTTGACAAAAAATGCTATATACCTTTACTTAACATCATGAATACAAAAAAACACATTGTTATATACATTTCAAACAATGTTTTACATGGTTAGAATTACAATTATCCAACAACAATTATAAACATTAATGTTTCATCCTTTGATATTCGTGATCCTCTCTCAAAAATTGTCGTCCATGGTATTTGTTTCCGAACAAAGCATTCGAATTCAAGGAAAAATTCACCTATATAAGAAAAAAAATATTATGTTAGTAATACAATAATGAAATAAATTAAAACATTAATATGAAAATGTGAAACTAAAATATGGAAATGATAAACTCAAATGTTTCTATTCTGATAACAATGAAAGGGAATAATGTAAAATCAATATGTTTTTGGATGATTTATCTCATTTAATAAATACTGATTCTTTATCTAATGAAAAGCTTTACCGGTCACACCGTGTAACGACCCGAAATTTTGAATAAATCTTGTTTCCCAATTTTGTGTGTTATTTTATTTTTATACTCAACAAAACTGTTTCATTTGATAACATGAGTATAATTAAAATGAGATCGTTGGGTTTCGACTGTTATATGACCATTGGTCAATATGACTGTTGGAAACTAAATGTTGCGATTATTGTCTCTAAATACAATTGATCTTGGTTGATTAATATAGAAAGAAGATTTGATGGCCTCATCCAGTAGTCTCAGGCCAATCGAAGCCCATCTAATAGAACTTGGAAAGGAGGTAGCACCACTGGGCTTTGCTCTGGACCAAACCCAAGCCGAACTTCATCGTGTGAAGCTAGAACGGAATCACCTTCACGAGAAGTTCAAATTGATAGAAATTATTACTTGTGTGATATTGGCCGAGCCACCCTTAGATTATCTCACCTTAGCACACCTTACACTTAGGTCCTATGCTGAGGTTATAAGGGGCTATGTAAGGATACTGTAACTGCTTTGTGCAATCCTTTGAGATAAATAAAATTTTGTTTTCTTCTTATGGTGAAGTTTGTAAATTTTAAAATGTCCGGATAAATCTAGGATGTATATTATTGATGAATTTTAGAAAAAGGATATTTTAAAATATTTTTGTAAACCTTAAATAATTAATGATGTGTAATGATTTTCAAAAAATGGTCTTCTGCAAATGTGTTCAGTAAGAAATTTGGAGTCTAATAAGATCAACTTAATTTTTGGTGAATAGTTATTTATGAATTGTGATTTTATGCTTAGGATTTGTAATGTGACCAAATGGATTAGTAATCTCACTTAAAGGAAGTATTAATATAATATAGGCACCTTGATTAGGTAATGCGATTTAATAAAATAGGTAAATAACCGTTTCAGAATTTATTAGTCAGGTATTAGTTTTTTTGGGTGAATAGTGTTTTTTAATTAAAAATTAAATTAAAAATATTGAGAAAATTATTTTTAAAAAATGGACTTTATTTTTGAATTCAGAACATCGATATTATGTTAAGGTAATTTTTGGGGATTTTTCTGAAAAAAATGAATTTTCAGTGAATAGTGTTTTTATTAAAAAATTAAATTAAAAATATTTATAAAATTGTTTTTATAAAATGGAGTTTATTTTTGAATTCAGAGCATTGATATTATGTTAAGGTACATTTTTGGGAGTTTTCTGAAAAAGTTGAATTTTCAGTGAATAGTAAAAATACAATTTTAGGGTTTCCGTATGTTTAATGACATCATAACTGCATCATGATGATGTCATGAGATATTTTAAGGGATGTTCGACTTTTGAATAGTGATATAAGGTATGAGGTGTCCCAAGTCTCCAATACCATGAGGAAATACCACTTGTTTTGCCAATACCACCAATGAGGTGTCCCTTGGCCATTAATGCCTTGTCCCCTCACTTCCCCTATAAATACCAAGCCATTCTCTCATCATTTCCATTCCAAAATCCTCCTCAATGAATTTATGGTCTCTTTACCTCCCAAGGAGTTCCCCCAAGGTTCCCCCAATCCCTCAAGGTCCCAACCTTTGAGTTTTAAGAGTTACGTTTTAAGGTAAGGGATCCTACCTCTCTCTTTCTTTCCAAGTACTCTCTTTTATGTCATTTCTTGTATGCTCCATGTTATTATGTTGGGGATGTTATTTTATATTCATCCTACTACCCTTTTCATGTTCATATGATGAGATACCCCCTCTTTCTCTCATCAATTCATTTTAAGAATGTTTAAGTAGCGTCGTTAGGCTGCCGAATTTTTAAGGGATTCCTTCACCCTTCTCATTTTCAAGTTCTATTTTCATGTCAAGTCTTTCAAGATCTTTTTTATTATGTCGGGGTATGATCTCTATATCTATCATACTGATATTTTATTTTCATATGATGAGAGACCCTATTTTATCTCATCAATTCATTTTTTGAAGTTTTAAGTGACGTCATTAGGCTGCCGAATTTTCATAAGAGAAATATTATTTTTGTCTTCCTTCCATGTTTTTCATTTCATATGGTATGTATTTAAAATTTCATTACCATGTTCTTATATCCTTTATATTCTGTCCCTCTACTATTATATGGATCATTTATGAGTGGGTGACCCATGTCACCTCTCTTTTCAATATTTCTAAAACCTTGTAACATAGTCGTTATGCTGCAGAATTTTCATCTCAAAATGTCTCTCTCTTTTTCTCAAATTATTTTATTTTATTAATTGAATACTAAAAACTCTTTCTTCTACAGGGTTATTCACATATATATCAAAATTTTCTATTATAAATTCTGGTATTTACATACATGAGACCCGCTTTCCTTTTCTGTGGGTTTAAAGTGACATAAAGGTCATGTCTTAAAAGCAGTTTTTAAAACGTTATGATTATGAAATGAAACCCATTTATTTTATGCTATATGGGTTATTTATGAAATGTTTGATGATGATATATATGGATCACATGATGATAAATATATATTTAAGGGTTCACCCTAATATCACTCCAATGCATTGGGTAATGATGTAACCACTGGAGATTACAATTTTAACGATACCTTGGGGAATAACCTTGGTAATTTCAAATGACACCTTGGGGATGGACCTTGGTGATATGTTCATGATTGTCTAAGTTAAATGTTTTAGCCACATATTAAAGTTATGAATCATGTTCTTTCCATTATTATATTCCTCATGATCTCTTTCGCATTCCTTAAAGCTATTTATCATGACTTTATTGATGTATCTCAAGTTCACATGTAAAATGTTTTCCTTGTTTCCCTTACTGGGCCTTCTACTCAATCTTTCTTTTGATGTATGTACCTAGGTTATGAGATGCAGTAATGAACCTAGGATGAACATAAGGATAAGCATTTCAAGTGTTTAAGAAGAATGTTTTATGTTTTCATGTTTTAAGTTCCTGGTTTCCAAGACACTAAACCTTAAAGATACTCGGTTTTTTATAATGTAATGAAAATTTATGTGGTAAAAAGGCAGGATGCTATAGTTGGTATCAAAGGATGGTTTAGTTATTTATGGAAATTAGGATATGAAAACTTTAGGAAGAACCCTATAGAAAAGTTTAAATATAGGAAATCTTTCTGGTATTTTGGTGAGTATGGAGTAAGTGGGTTTCAAATAAATACATCACTGTCTAGATACGAGCAGGTAGAGGTGGCTCTGGCACAGATGTACATAGGGTTAAAACCCAAAAACACCGCTTGAGCTAGACTCAAACAGGAACTGGTACATGACAATGGGCCTTGCTGCACTCTTGGTTACAACACTCCTGGGGGATATGCTTTGGTAAATTCATAATCTTAGTATGAACCATTATCAAAGGAACAAAGATAAAATAAAATAAAGATTCACATAAGAATATATGATCATGTATAACATAGATTGGAACCTAGGGGATCACAAGTTAGGGTATACTTTTCTTCTACAAGTTTATCCTTCCATGCTTTAAGTTTCCTTTTCATGATTATTGGCTAAGTATTTAAGCCCCCCTAATTATATTTTCTTTTCTTAGTTAATGGTGGGAAATAGAAGAACATTTCCCAACAACCAATGTGATAGGAAATGTGACGATTTCGCTATTAATATGACAGAGATGACGAGAGATCAAGTTGAACATATTGTGATTATGCCAAACTAGCTATCAAAATTCACAATTAATAATTGGTACCTAGTTGAATTCCCAAATTCATCAAGGAAGAAGAAGATGAAGTCTCAAGGACGTTCATATGATAAAGTTGATAAGGGAAAGAAGACAAAATTTCCTTTGTGCAAAAAGTGTGGAAATGGGCACCAAGGAGAATGTCACAAAGGAACCGGGAGATGTTTTAAGTGTGGGGTGATAGGGCATAAAGTAGTCAATTGCTTTAAAAAAATGGATAATGTGATGAATAGAAATAAGGTTCGATCTAATGTACCTTATACTTTTCAATGTCATAAATGTGGAGAAGTTGGACATTATCCAAGACAATGCTCTCTTGGAAGGGATGAGAAGCACGATTAGCATCAAAAATCTTCAAGGACAAGGGAACAATGCAAGTCCTATACTGAGATGGATCATGATGACTAAAGTACATGTAACTTCTTCGCAATAATTGTCTATGTCATGTTGTATTTTAGTTCGTGCCCTATGAGCATATCTTTAATGTTTTCTAATAAAATCGATTCACTACCTAAGAGGGTTTTATATCATTAAGGAAAACATCTATTGTTATATACCACATATTGATGTTGTGAAGCTATTCTTATTGAAAAAAAACATGATTAGGGGATTAAAAGATGATTATTATTTTGAAAGACATTCACTATTTTGAGTACCCTATATGATCGAGGTAAATAGATTACTATGGTATTTTATTTAAGTAGTAAAGGTTGACTTATATTTTAAAGAATCGATGAATTTAATGTGAACTTATAGTAATTTAGGTTACTTATGGAAATGATTAACCTAGGTAAAATATGTTTAGGTTAGTTACTTTTCTTATAAGATGTTAGGAGTGGTTGATGTTGTTTGGAGATGAATGATAAAGTTTATCTTGGAAGAATATGTTATCAAATACTTCTTGTATTTGGGTTTTAATCTTAGATTGGTTTATTTTGAGTAATTTTAAGGACAGTTATTTATGGAATGGTCTATGATGAACTTTGGGTAGTACCGTGGAATTTTGAAGATTTAAAAGAAGTTTCCCATCCTATGGGGTTCTTTCTTTTTTAAGAGTTGTTTTATCTTACCCTTTCTGTTTTTGGGATAATGTTTAAATATGGAAGAAATATATAGTTAATCTTTTGTGGATTATTTGATTCCCTAGAAGATGATTCTTGTGCTTTTGATGAGACCGAGTGTTTTTGAATGCTCATCGTTTGGAGAAAAGCTTAGTCTTGGTAGAAACTTATTAAAGGATGGAACTCTACTTGAAGGTAGGTATATTTCCTTGTGTTTTTATTCTATGTAGTAAATAAATTCTTCAAAATTATTAAAAGTAACATAAAACAAAAACATTGTTGGTTTAGGTTTCCTACTGGGTAATTAAAGACCGTTTAACCCATCACAAGTTTGTGATTTTCTGGTGGTTAACTTCCTCTTTGACATGTTTTCTATCACTCTCCCTCAGAACTTGATCCTTTGTTTTCTCCTCCATATCCATGTTTTACTACATGGAATCCTAGTATGGGTTAACTCGGGTGACCTTTGTACTTCCTTTCTTCCTTTTAAAGTAATAGTGTTAGTGACTCTTTTTATGATGTGGGACTTTCAATGAAATTTCCAAGCCCAATTTTAAAAATTACAAGGACGCAATTTCTTAAGGGGGGAAGATTGTAACGACCCGAAATTTTGAATAAATCTTGTTTCCCAATTTTTTGTGTTATTTTATTTTTATACTCAACAATACTACTTTGTTTGATAACATGAGTATAATTAAAATGAGACTGTTGGGTTTCGACTGTTATATTACCATTGTTTAATATGACTGTTGGAAACTAAATGTTGTGATTATTGTCTCTAAATACAAGTGATCTTGACTAATTAATATATAAAGAAGATTTGATGGCCTCATCCAGTAGTCTCGAGCCAATCGAAGCCCATATAACAGAACTTGGGAATGAGGTAACACCATTGGGATTTGCTCTGGACCAAACCCAAGCCAAACTTCATCGTGAGAAGCTAGAAAGGAATCTCCTTCATGAGAAGTTCAAACTGATAGAAATTACTACTCGTGCGATGTTGGCTGAGTCGCCCTCAGATTATCTCACCTTAGCACACCTTACACTTAGGTCTTATACTGGGGTTATAAGGGGCTATGTAAGGAGACCATAACTGCTTTGTGTAATCCTTTGAGATAAATAAAATTGTGTTTTCTTCTTATGGCAAAGTTTGTAAATTTTCAAATGTCTGGATAAATTTAGGATGTATATTATTGCTGAATTTTAGAAAAAGGATATTTTAAAATATTTTTGTAAACCTTAAATAATTAATGATGTGTAATGATTTTCAAAAAATGGTCTTCTGGAAATGTGTTCAGTAAGAAATTTGGAGTCTAATAAGATCAACTTAATTTTTGGTGAATAGTGATTTATGAATAGTGATTTTACGCTTAGGATTAGTAATGTGATCAAATGGATTAGTAATCTCACTTAAAGAAAGTATTAATATAATATAGGCACCTTGATTAGGTAATGCGATTCAATAAAATATGTAAATAACTGTTTCAGAAATTATTAGTCAGGTATTAGTTTTTTTTGGGTGAATAGTGTTTTTTAATTAAAAATTAAATTAAAAATATTTAGAAAATTATTTTTATAAAATGGACTTTATTTTTGAATTCAGAACATCGATATTATGTTAAGGTAATTTCTGAGGATTTTTCTGAAAAAAATGAATTTTCAGTGAATATTGTTTTTATTTAAAAATTAAATTAAAAATATTTAGAAAATTGTTTTTATAAAATGGAGTTTATTTTTGAATTCATAGCATTGATATTATGTTAAGGTAAATTTTTGGGAGTTTTCTGAAAAAGTTGAATTTTCAGTGAATAGAAAAAATACAGTTTTAGGGTTTCGGTATGTTTAATGACATCATAACTGCACCATGATGATGTCATGAGATATCTTAAGGGATAGTTGAGTTTTGAATAGTAATATAAGGTATTAGGTGTCCCAAGTGGCCAATACCATGAGGAAATACCACTTGTTTTGCCAATACCACCAATGAGGTGTCCCTTGGCCATTAATGCCTTGTCCCCTCACTTCTCCTATAAATACCAAGCCATTCTCTCATCCTTTCCATTCCAAAATCCTCATCAAAGAATTTTTAGTCTCCTTACCTCCCAAGTAGTCCCCCCAAGGTTTCCCCAAGCCCTCAAGGTCCCAACCTTCGAGTTTTAAGAGTTACGTTTTAAGGTAAGGGATCCTACCTCTCTCTCTCTTTCCAAGTACTCTCTTTTATGTCCTTTCTTGTATCCTCTATCTTCTTATGTTGGGGATGTTATTTTATATTCATCCTACTTACCTTTTCATGTTCATATTATGAGAGACCCCCTATTGATATCATCGATTCATTTTAATAATGTTTAAGTGGCGCCGTTAGGCTGTCGAATTTTTAAGGGATTCCTTCACCCTTCTCATTTTGAAGTTCTATTTTCATGTCAAGTCTTTCAAGTTCCTTTTTATTATGTTGGGGTATTATCTCTATATATATCATACTGATATTTTATTTTCATATGATGAGAGACCCTATTTTATCTCATCAATTCATTTTTTGAAGTTTTAAGTGACACCGTTAGGCTGCCGAATTTTCATAAGAGAAATCTTATTTTTGTCTTCCTTCTATGTTTTTCATTTCATATGGTATGTCTTTAAAATTTCATTACCATGTTCTTATATCCTTTATATTCTTTCACTCTACTATTTTGTGGATCATTTATGATTGGTTGACCCATGTCACCTCTCTTTTCAATATTTCTAAAATCCTGTAACATAGCTGTTATGCTGCAGAATTTTCGTCTCAAAATGTCTCTCTCTTTTTCTCAAATTATTTTATTTTATTAAGTGAATAATCAAAGATCTTTCTTCTATAGGGGTATTCAAATATATATCAAAATGTTCTATTTTAAATTCTGGGATTTACATACATGATACCCTCTTTCCTTTTCTGTGGGTTTAAAGTGACATAAAGATCATGTCTTAAAAGCGGTTTTTAAAATGTTATGATTATGAAATGAAACCCATTTCTTTTATGCTATATGGGTTATTTATGAAATGTTTGATGATGATATATGTTTCTCACATGATGATAAAGACAAATTTAAGGGTGCGCCCTGATAGTGCTCCAATGCATTGGATAATGATGTAACCACTAGAGATTACAATTTTAACGATACCTTGGGGAATAACCTTGGTAATTTCAAATGAAACCTTGGGGATGGACCTTGGTGATATGTTCATGATTGTCTAAGTTAAATGTTGTAGCCACATATTAAAGTTATGAATCATGTTCTTTCCATTATTATATGCCTCGTGATCTCTTTCTCATTCCTTAAATCTATTTATCATGACTTTATTGATGTATCCCAAGTTCACATGTAAAATGTTTCCCTTGTTTCCCTTACTGGGCCTTCTGCTCACCCTTTCTTTTGATGTATCTCACCAGGTTATGAGATGTAGTGATAAACCTAGGATGAACATAAGGAGAATCCTTTAAAGTTTTTAAGAAGAATGTTTTATTTTTTCATGTTTTAAGTTCCTGGTTTCCAAGACACTAAACCTTAAAGATCCTCGATTTTGTATAATGTAATGAAAGTTTATGTGGTAAAAAGGCAGGATGTTATACACCGTGCATCGGATTGAGGTGCGATGGATTCTTACACGTCAAAAATGACTCATGGATCATTTTACTAAAGTATCAAAATAATACGAACGTGTTTTCTCAGTTTTTCGTATGTCACTTGTGTTTTTTTCCAAAGTTTATGTCAATTTGAAATTGATATCAGACACTTTTAGCCATCCTGGTCACACCATGCATCGGATTGAGGTATGGTCAATTAGTACACGTCACAAATGATTCATGGATTGTTTTCCTAAAGTATCAAAACAATCCAAATGTGTTTGATCTATTTTCCATATGTCACTTGTGTTGTTTTCTAAAGTTAATGTCAATTTGAAACTGATATCAGACACTTTTAGCCATACCGGTCACACAGTAAGTCGGATTGAGGTGAGGTCAATTCTTACACCACAAAAATGACTCATGGATAGTTTTCCTAAAGTATCAAAACAATCATAATGTGTTTTCTTGGTATTCCTTATGTCACTTGTGTTGTTTTCTAAAGTTAATGTCAATTTCAAACTGATATCAGACACTTTTAGTCATACCGGTCACACCGTGCGTCGGATTGAGGTGCAGTCGATTCTTACACGTCACAAATTACACATGGATCGTTTTCCTAAAGTATCAAAACAATATGATGCGTTTGCTCAGTTTTCCGTATGTCAGTAGCTTTGTTTTCAAAAGTTTATGTCAATTTGAAACTGATATCAGACACTTTTAGCCATACTGGTCACACTGTGCGTCGGATTGAGTTTCGGTCAATTCTTACACGTCAAAAATGAATCATGTATCATTTTCCTAAAGTATAAAAACAATCCGAACATGTTCTCTCGATATTCCGTATTTCAGTAGTATTGTTTTCTAAAGTTAATGTCAATTTCAAACTAATATCAGACACTTTTAGCCACACCGGTCACACCGTGCGTCGAATTGAGGTACAGTCAATTCATACATGTCAAAAATGAATCATGGATCGTATTCCTAAAGTATCAAAACAATCCGAACGCGTTTGCTCAGTATTCCGTATGTCACTTGTGTTTTTTTCTAAAGTTTATGTTAATTTGAAACTGATATCAGACACTTTTATCCATACCGTTCACACCGTGCATCGGATTGAGGTGAGGTCAATTTTTACACATCAAAAATGACTCATGTATCGTTTTCCTAATGTATCAAAACAATCCGAATGTGTTTGCTCAATATTCTGTATGTCAGTAGTGTTGTTTTCTAAAGTTTATGTCAATTTGAAACAGATATCAGATACTTTTAGCCATACCGGTCACATCGTGCATCGTATTGAGCTGTGGTTGATTCATACAAGTCAAAAATGACTCATAGATCATTGTCCTAAATTATAAAAAAAATCTGAACGCGTTTTCTTGGTATTCCGTATGTCATTAGTGTTGTTTTCTAAAGTTTATGTCAATTTGAAACTAATATCAGACACTTTTAGCCATACTGGTCACATCGTGCATCGGATTGAGGTGAGGTTGATTTTTCAACATCAAAAATGACTCATGGATCATTTTCATAAAGTATCAAAACAATATGAATGCTTTTGATCGGTTTTTCGTATGTCACATGTGTTGTTTTCTAAAGTTTATGTCAATTTGAAACTGATATCAGACACTTTTAGCCATACCGGTCACACCATGCATTAGATTGAGGTGCAGTTGATTCTTACACATCACAAATGACTCATGGATCGTTTACCTAAAGTATAAAAACAATACGAATTCATTTTCTTGGTTTTCCGTATGTCACTTGTGTTGTTTTTTAAAGTTTATGTCAATTTGAAACTGATATCAGACACTTTTAGCCATACCAGTAACATCATGCGTCAGAGTGAGTTTCGGTCGATTCTTACATGTCAAAAATGACTCATGGATTGTTTTTCTAAATTATCAAAACAATACGAATGTCTTTGCTTGGTTTTCCATATTTCACTTGTGTTGTTTTCTAAAGTTAATGTCAATTTGAAACTGATATCAGACACATTTAGTCATACCAGTCACATCGTACATCAGATTGAGGTGAGGTCAATTCTTACACCTCACAACTGACTCATGGATCATTTTACTAAAGTATCAAAACAATCCGAACGCGTTTTCTCAGTATTACGCATGTTAGTAGTGTTTTTTTCTAAAGTTAATGTCAATTTGAAACTGATATCAGACACTTTTAGCCATACCAGTCACACTATGCATCGGATTGAGGTTCGGCCAATTCTTACACATCACAAATGACTCATGTATTATTTTCCTAAAGTATCAAAACAATACGAACACGTTTTCTTGGTATTCCGTATGTCAGTAGTGTTGTTTTCTAAAGTTTATGTCAATTTGAAACTGATATCAAACACTTTTATCCATACCAGTCACACCGTGTGTCGGATTGAGGTGAGGTTGATTTGTACACGTCACAAATGACTCATGGATCATTTTCCTAAAGTATCAAAACAATCCGAACGCATTTTCTCAGTTTTCCATATGTCACTTGTGTTGTTTTCTAAAGTTTATGTCAATTTGAAACTAATATCAAACACTTTTAGCCATACCGGTCACACCGTGTGTCAGATTGAGGTGCGGTCAATTCTTACATGTTAAAAATGACTCATGGATCATTTTCCTTAAGTATCAAAACAATCCGAACGCATTTTATCGGTTTTCCGTATGTCACTTTTGTTGTTTTCTAAAGTTAATGTCAATTTGAAACTGATATCAGACACTTTTATCCATACCGGTCACATCGTGCGTCGTATTGAGGTGCGGTCAATTCTTACACCTCAAAAATGACTCATGGATCGTTTTCCTAAAGTATCAAAAAAATCCGAATGCGTTTTATCAGTATTCTGTATGTCAGTAGTGTTGTTTTCTAAAGTTAATGTCAATTTCAAACTGATATCAGACACTTTTATCCATACTAGTCACACCGTGCGTCGGATTGAGGTTCGATGGATTTTTGCACGTCAAAAATGACTCATAGATCGTTATCCTAAAGTATCAAAACAATCCAAACGCATTTTCTCAGTTTGTCTTATGTCACTTGTGTTGTTTTCTAAAGTTTATGTCAATTTAAAACTGATATCAGACACTTTTAGCCATACCAGTCACATCGTGCGTCAGATTGAGGTGTGGTCTATTCATACACGTCACAAATGACTCATGGATAGTTTTCCTAAAGTATCAAAACAATCCTAACGTGTTTTCTTTTTTTACATATGTCACTTGTGTTGTTTTCTAAAGTTAATGTCAATTTCAAACTGATATCAGACACTTTTAGTCATACCAGTCACACCTTGCATTGGATTGAGGTGAGGTTGATTCGTACACATCACAAATGACTCATGGATCATTATCTTAAAGTATCAAAACAATCCTAACATGTTTTCTCAGTTTTCTGTATGTCAGTAGTTCATAAGAGTCTCTCATTAAGTTATTCTTTACTAGAAACTCAAATCATTTCTAAAACCATTTTTCATAATCTAAGGATATGAAACATAAGAAAGGGTGATCATAGATGCTCAATAATTGTAAAAAAAAGGAGATATCAATTATCATATAAAGATAACATAATTAGTAGAAATTCACCTTCATTGTCCTATTTGTTTGCATTCTTCCATCAGGTACGCTGCCCATTCGTTTCTAAACACATCTATATCATCTTGTGAATAGTAGTTTTTGTGACAGTCATAGTAGTACTGAAAAAATATAAATACACAAAGGATTAATAAATATTTTAAATGAACTGGTAATTATTTTCAAAAATACCTCTTCAGGGATGCTAGTTTGTTCATGAAATATGAGCTCTTTCATAAATTTACAAACATAATAATTGTAGTCATTTCCATTTGTTTGTTTTGGAAACTGTAGAAACATCGAGAAAAATAAGTAATCTATTTTGATATGTATTTGGATAGTGCAGTGTAATTATATATACCCTGATACTTGTCCATTTGTAGATCTTGTGCACCTTGTCGTCCTTAGACCCTGGATTCATTCCAGCCTTTAGATGATATTCATACACCGTCCTATCATAACAGAATCCTCATTAAAAGATAATATAAATTAAATAAATATATATTTAGTTCTAAAATGTTGGATCTAGTGTATTACAAATTGACAATCTCCATCATGTGTGGTCGGTTTGTTGGATATCCATGCAGTGAATCCAAAAAATAAATCTTTGGAGTATCCAAATTGACTGCAATGAGCATCCAATGCTGCCTAAAAACACAAAAAGGAATAAGTAATGATATAAATGAAAATATAATTTATATGATTAAAATTTATAGTTTTACCCCTGAAACGTTGGTATTAAAAAGAGTCTGTCAGTCGTAATTTTGCATTGAAACATTCTGAGCAGGTTTGACATTAATTCAGCCTGAAAATCGGAATCTATTTCTTTTTATTGTGTAGACATGGTGTGAGGACTAACGAGTCCAAATTTGTATTCATAGGCAAATCCCTTCAATTGTTTTTCATATATACACTTGTGAAAAATATGAAATGTATTTAGCCATAATTATCATAGTATATCAGCTTCTGTAAAATCAAATCATGAAAACATACCTCATGTATACATTTATAACTGAGGTGCCTAGCCAGTCGTATGTGATGATTTCAGCTACAGTGTCAGCACTAAAAAAATCTATTATTTCCTCTCCATACATATCTTTTCACAAAAAATTGTGTGATTATTTTTGCCTTTAATTTTTGTATCCACATGATCTTGCAATGATATTAAATGTGGATATAGAACGGGCGGGGTGAAGGTGTCCTCAGTAGATCGTTTTGATCGGTTGGTTGATCCTTTTGAGCCATTATTTCGTTTCAGCTCCTTCCTTTTGTCCTTCTGTAATAACATTCATCATTTCAGACATTTTCTAATTAAATGTAAAAGGTTCTACTTGAAAAATGAATTGGAAATGAATACCTCCTGGTCGACATGTTTTTTTACAAGATTCAACGGCCATGCAATGAATGTTCTAAAAGATTTTTCCATCGTATGAATGTCATCATCGTCATTTTGCACGGGTAACTCAGATATTTTCTCATGAGCTACGTTAATTGACACTTTGACATGACCGGTTGGAAGTGGTCTAGAGTTTAGCGTGTCATTCAGCATATTGAACACCGTACCCCTCGCTACAAGGCGATGGGTGGGAGTTGACAGATATAAATCACAGTCATTTTCACCCTGTAGAATATCATTACAAGAAAGGTATCAGTGTCTATGTGATTCACATTTCACATAAACAAATATTAGAACATTTATTACCTTGGTTAAGTCAGGACTTTGAGGGGAATGGCTCACCTCAAAGTTGGTGGGGGTGGGGTGGGTTGTTCTTGAGTTGTTTCTTCTCTTCGCCTCTCCCCCAACAAAGTTTCTAGAAACTCTCCCTGACTTTGGAATTTTTCTTCAAGGTTATCTAGTCTATCTATCATCATTTTCATTTCTTTAGTTTGTTCCTCCTCTTGTTTTTTTTCTGAAAATATGTCTGGGGTGTCACCCCAAAACCCGCACCTCTGACGTGACCATATTGTTCTGGTTGTTTCAAGGCCACTGAAAGTATGTCTGCATCCGGTGTGGGTGTTGTTAATTCCTGTGACTATGTCAAATAGAAAATATGGGAAAATAAGTAATCATCGTGATGTAATAGTGATTTAAAGAAAAACAAATTTATATTATGTCATACTTACACATGTTTCTCATACTTTTTGTGTGTTTTCATCTACCAGTTTCCCCTCTTTATTAACACGAGCCTCCTTTCATAGCACATGGCGTGGGATGGAAGTGGCTTGGGATTTTGATTCATCAATCTATATATAAACAGAGAAACATGGTTACAGTGTTGTTTTATGTCACGTGAAAGTATTACAGTACTTTTAAAATATGTACCAATTATTTTTCAATTGAAGCGTACCCCAACCTTACTTTACGGTAGGGGTACGCTGGTTTTTCTGCCCGTTCTTTATTTTCAGCACTGAGTTTCTGTTTTATAAATAAAAAACTTTCAATCAAAGTAATGAATATAAGCAACGTTAAACAACATGTTACCAAACACAATGTACCTGAAAAGTCTTCTCCGCACAACGATTGCAAAACGCATCCCATGCTCCTTGGGATATCAAGTGTGCATAAAGAGGAGGTGGGTGCGGCTTGATTTTCCCTTCAGCATCTTTCAGATGATATTTCATTAAAATGGTGTAAAATCCTCTATGAACCCTTCTTACCAGTCTTAATACATATTATTTGTGCGATATATCTACTGTAAATTCACTCTGCAAGAGATTATGTAGAGTTAGTCAATATTTCAGTATTTTATTTTATTTTATTTTAATAAATTAAATAAATGATATCGTAATGTTACCGTAATCTCTTCCCACATTAATGTTTTTATCCCACTGACAACATGGTGCAAAGAATCTATATCAATCGGCACGCATTGCCGAGTAACAATTCCAATTTAGCTACTAAACATGGATTTGTTGGGGTTTACATGATGGCCTCGCTTATTCCATACCACCTCATATTTGATGACTTTTGCTTTTTCCTTAAGGATTTTGGCTAAAACTGTCAAACTACGGCGCACCTGTTTTTTTGTGCCGCTGGGGTTTTATTGCCTACCATTTCCTCGGTTTCTACATCATAATTATGTTCCTCTGAAGCACTAGCATCGGCACTGGGACCAGCAACAATAGGTTGAGAAACCTGTTGTACCTCAGCAGTGGGACTAGCAGCAACAGGTTGAGAAACCTGTTGTACCTCAGTAGTGAGACCAGCTGCAACAGGTTGAGAGACCTGTTGTACCTCAGTAGTGGGACCAGCTGCAACAGGTTGAGAAACCTGTTGTGTCTCAGGATTGGGTGCATCAGCAGGTGAAGAAGTCATTATCTGTAGAAGTGGTTTAACATTTAATTTAGATCACATAAAAGCAGCAGCGAACAGATAATAACATAATGTAACACAATCTATATTATAATAAAAAAAATAACCTGATTATTGAACTCTCTTTTTTTTAAAGGCTGAAGGGATTTGACCCCTCTATCGAATATCCATATCCCTTCATTGTGGTCTCCTCTGACATACAAAACGTCATCTACATTGGGACCACTACGAAATGATTTTGAAGTCCCAATGAAAGGGTCATCCTCCATTGAATTTTCATCTGACGCTTCAGTTGTTTTGGTTGATAACAGAACAATTGACCAGTTCCGGTTTGTGGGATCTGGAACATAAAATACTTGCACTTCCTGTGATTCCATTATAAACGGTTCATCTTTCTCCCCTTCCTTACTGAAATCAACTTTCACAAATCCCAATTAATCTATTTTAACAGCACTCCTGTTATCAACCCACTTGCATTGAAAAATTGAAACTTGGAATTCTGTATAATCCAACTCCCATATTTGTTTGATGATTCCAAAGTATGACATATTCGCATAAATTGGATTTTTGTCCTTAGCACCGGAAACATGCATCGATTCATCCACAAGTGTAACCCCACTATTCTTCATGGTACTTTCTTCATCATGTTAATTAGCATAAAATGTATAACCATTAACTTCATAAGCATTGTAAGATAATACATACACACTTGGTCCTATGGCTAGCCATCAAAGTCGGTCTGAAATTGACTCTAGATTTTTGTAGAGACCCAAAGCTTGACGTACATGGACATTACATTGATTTTGTGGAATACTTAATACATAACAAAAACAGACACACAAGGACCGTAATAGTTTAGTGTCTTTGGAAACTCAGAACGTAATCTTCTAATCCTGGTGAAAGATCTTCAACATCTCTCATAAAGATCTTCCCCTTTTGGTTTTCTTACCTAAAACATTTCTTGAAATCCTGGGGAAAATAAAACATATAAAGGGTGAGCTCAAATTCTCAGTAAGGGTAATCATGGAGAAAATAAAACAAACCATATACATTTGAACTTAAAAACATGAACATAATGTTTAAACATCAAAATCTTGAGCAAAGACATAAATATTGGAAGTACGTAAGGCATGTATCATAAAGGAACATAAATATTGATAAAATAGCATGGGAATAAATCATGTAATTGTGGAAACCATTCATCACTTGTTATGATTTCCACAGTAGCCAAGGCATTGCTGCCAAGACCATCTTAGTGGACAAAGTCCCTTTCTGAATCGAGTTCACTCCCCGTTCCAGTCCTGTATTACTGAACTGGATTAACTTACCATTCTATCCATGTCTATCTCATGAGATATAAATATTTACCCAATGCATTGGAGGGATATATAGGTCCCACCCATCTCATAATTAAATCATTCTTTCGTGTGCCACAAAATCATAAATCATACATCATAGCATAACTCATGTAATAGAATGAGATTCTTAAACATCATGTCATCATAACATAATACATATAAAAAATGGATATCATTTCATAATAAGAATAATCAAACCGTGTAAATAATGGAGACATTATACTTGAAATATAAACATATTAAATAATGTCATTTTAGATGGAAAATAGTTTTTATAAAACACTTGAAATGAATTCTTGAGGAAAATATCCTTTCTTCTTCAAAATAATTTTATTTTCAGAAAATGCCATGAAATTTTAAAAGAAAAGGGTTTTGTTGAAAATAATCATGCAATATTGTAGAGGAAGCTTCATGAAAATTAGGCTTTAGGAAACTGCAAAAATCTGTTCACACCGTATAACTTAAAAATAACATTATCCTCGTACTTTTGTCGGAAAAGTCAAAAAGTTACTCGTGTGGTAAACAAAAGTAAGATTACTTTCATAAAATGTGGTAAAATTCAACAATGGGTAAAAACACATTAAACATAAATGAAAACATTTTTAGAAAACAGGGACATGGATGATAACAAAAACCTCAGTAAATACTTATGAATAAAAAATCTCGGATAAGAGCGAGATTGGAATAGTTATCCCTTACCTTATGTCTGATATGATTCATATGTATCTGAACTTCCTATATAATGATTTAAATAATGTCATTGACTTATTACAGAATCATATTCATTGTTATGATATCATATATGGTTCACTTATGACTTTATATTACCCGTTCTTTTGTAAATTCCATGTTAAAGCAGCATTTTGGGTAAAATCTTTTCATTTATCGTCCGTGTTTTGACTTGTAATTATTAATATGATTACTTAGATCATTATTACTTAATTATATAATATAAAACATGATTTATATATAATATATATTCAGAATATACATATATATAATAGATCTATAAAGGGAAAGAAATACACCGTTCATGGAGACGGTAGGTCGTACGTACGCTTGAACGCTGTTTTTGTTTCCTTATTGAATTGAATGGAATTAAGTAGATGAAATACATATATATATACATAAATACAGTATCATTATTATGTCATATATTTCATGATTACTTATTATATATACTTTATAATCATTCTTGAATTGTTAACATGGAAAATGAATCGCGTCGTGGAGACGGTAATCCGTACGTACGTACGAGCGATGATATCGTTCCCATATTTATTTAATGGAATTGTAGTGGATGATATAATATATTAGAATCAGTATGATGTTATAATAACCATATATAGTTATTCTTTACACCATTATACTCATCCAAGTAAGGTGGTGGCGGAAAAACAGATTACACCACGGCGTGGAGACGGTATTCCGTACGTACGCACGCGCGGTGATTTTGTTTTCCGTAGGATGGATAGAAGGTGAAATAGGGTTGTTTAATATTTATAATAACATATCATTATATAATTAATACTTATGTTATTACTTTATAATGAAAAAACTAAAGAAGAGGATGTAGAAGAAGAAATAAATTTGAAAGAATCGGTAACGGATATTACCTCTTCATCGACACGCCTCTTTGAAACCTCCTCTTAGGGCACTAAAATTGGTATTTCAAGAAGACAAGGACCTCTACTATGTTTCTAATGAAGTTGAGAAGGAAAATGGTCATGGTTTGGCCGAGATTCAAAGCTCAAAATGGTGTGAGGAGGAGAGGGAGGAGGTGCCTTTTTATAAGGCAGGAGAGGGGCACCTTTGGAATCCTAAAAAATATTAGTTTAATATAAATTCAAAACCCACATAAAAACCTCCAAAAATTACTCAATTCTAATATAAGATGAGATAGGGTTTTAATATCATCAAAAATCAAATTTATACATGTTTTGATCTTATTTTAAACCTTGTCATTTTGATTTATCCTTGTTTAATCTATTTAATTTTATTTGTGGTAATAAAATTATAAGTTTTAAATGGTTATAAATAATCACTTATGTGTTGTTAATTTTCCATAATTGGATATTTTATTACATTTTAGACTATATAAATTTCAATTTATAATTTTTAAATATTTTTGTGATTTTTAAACAATTTAATAATATGTTATTTTTATAAACTAACAATAGTGTCAATTTTGACACTATTCATTTATTTGAATTTAAATAAAATCCACAAAGAGGATATATTAGAAATAAAATATTTAATAGGTTCCTAACATGTCATATTCATCTAGGAAATTAGTGGAGAATATTAAGTAGTTCATATAATATTTATTTTACTGTATGGAAAACCATTTATTTGATACTTCTCTTAATAAAATAATGTCTACAACATTTTTGTATAATTATTAAACATACTAATTTTGCATAAAAATTAAAACCAAAATACTAGTATGAAGATAAATCTTATATATTTCATAAGAATACTTTAGGTTGGATTTATATTCTAAAACATCCAACTTTTAAAATGTTATATTTATTAAATTATGAAGGTGACAACTTTGACATCATTTAAAATAAAATAATATAAGTGTCATAATCTTTTATATAAGACTCCAAACGGTCATATATTCGGTAATTGTATGATTATGGTGTATATGTACACTAACAATAAGTTTTGGTCAGGTTTTTGAGCCTTTTAATGGGTATTATTATTTCAATAAAAACTATATTACTTATTTTTCACTAAATAAATAATTTCTACATCATTAATGTATAAGCTATTAAAGTAATTAAATATCTCTTAAAAATTATACATAAATTACCATGATAAAGAAAAACATTTTTATCTTTCAAATGAGTATTTATAATAGTATTTATATTCTGTATAAACTTATATTAAAAATAATTTAATTATTAAAGTTGAGTGAGACATATTTCACTTTCCTTTAAATAAAATAAACTAAAGGTCTTAATCACCTCCAAGTGGGTTCCAATGGATTCAATTTCGACCCAAATATTCCTTAGTACTAAATATAATCATCCAATTATATTAATACAAGTGTTAGGGTAATTTTATAATATTATATTTACCCTTAATTACCCGATTTACCTTTTACTATGGTAAATAAAATTTACAGTAGTTACTATTCATAATGCCCAAAAATAAAAACTAGCCTATTAACATAATTTGGACCCAATTATTCCAAATATGGAATCCATTTTTCTAAATTCAATACACAAAAGTTGTAGAAAGTAATTTAAAATTAATCTCGTTGTTAAGAAAACGAGTTTTAAAAGTTAAAACATTGCAAAAGATTGAAATGATTTTACCTATGAATTCAATGTAAAATCAATGATAATGACGTAAATTATATTAAATGGTAAAAATATATTCTATTTATAATTTAAAACCATTCAATATTATAATTTAACCATATAAATTATTACGATGAAAAAAATTGTTTTTAATTAAAATATAGCGTGTTTTTACTATTCATTAAAATATGAAAGTTATCAGAAAAATATCAAAACTTTATCCAATGTAAATTTTTATATCATTATTCAAAAGAAGAAGTTTATTTTTTAAAATTTAACTTATAAACTTGTCAAAAATTATATTTAAAATGGGTGTGCCATCAAAAGGCGGCAAAACTGCAATTTTTGACAAATACTTATTTTACCCGAAAAAATTATTTTGTTCCCATACCATGTTCTATAAAATGTGTAA
The DNA here is from genome assembly GCA_963277665.1 of Viscum album. Classification (NCBI taxonomy): domain Eukaryota; kingdom Viridiplantae; phylum Streptophyta; class Magnoliopsida; order Santalales; family Viscaceae; genus Viscum; species Viscum album. Next base: position 1,044,753,924 of record OY728141.1, on the reverse strand, counting down.
GATTAATTATAATGTCATAAGATTAAAAATGTATTTACTAATATTCATAACGGATAGTTTATATAATATTTTAATAACATATCGTTGTTTAGTGAAACTCTGTTTTGTGTACAACACACGCTATCGTGGAAGGTCACGATTGCGTATATACCAAGCCAAGTCAGGGTTGCGTGTAGTGAAAGCTATGTTTGGTGTTTCTTATAACATAATGAAAACTTATTTCATTTATACATTAAACAAAATATATAATTAATGTTTCGTAGAATAATTTCCACAAAACGAACTTCAAATTGTGTGTAACACGAGCCAAAATAGTGTTGTGTATACTGCAAGCTAATACGGTGTTGCGTATAGTACAAGCTAAACTTGTTTTAGTGTATAATAGAATACATCAATGAAATTAAAAGAATATTTTTCATAAAATCTCAGGGTGTTACATTATACCCCCTTATAATGAATTTCGCCCTCGAAATTCATCGGGGTTATAAATCGTTTACTATTCATAGAAACCCACATCGTAAAAAGGAATACTAAAACTTAATTTTAAAAACTAAAGTATGAAATGTAACGATTACCCAAAGTAACTCATCACTGGGTTTACATATAGGATAACATAGTTGAAAATATGGATATGGAAGAAAAATCTAATCGTCAACTTCTGATAAAGAGTGGTAGAGGACATGGCTATGAAAAATCCAATAATCAAAAAGCCCTAAATTTGTGATGATCTAAGGTACCATCCGATTCATCAGATATGAGAGCACTAGGACAACATTTTTTGTTTTCAAGATCATTTCCCTAAAGTTGAAGAATTGTTGAATTAAAAGAAATACTTACTTGATTTTGGTATAATCTCACCGTTGCTCGTGCCTCGAACAATTTCCACTTCATCTCTTAAAGAAATGAAGTTGAATTTGTCTTCTGTGAAGTGTGAGAAGATTATGCGATATAATGATAGGTCATTCCATCTATTTCTATTTCAAAAAGTTTAGCATAATTTATTAAATATACAGAAGTCCATCTATGTTGAGATTAATCATATATGGTTGCTAAAATGGACTTATAATTCATCTATAATAGCACTTAATAAAATAAAACTAGTTTCTACTAACAAGGGACTTCCTGTAGGCCGATGGTATGTGATAAAGGCATGTCGCACTTCAGTTTTGGGTTCGATTCCCACATCCTTGTCCGACGCGACGGGTTGTCGCCCGTTCTGCAGGTTGTCCCTTTTTCTAAAACTACATTATTATAACATTCCATCAATAATATCAAAAAAGTTCTAGCCTTAAACGATACTAACTTATGTCCAACATAATCCATTCCAATCTTTAGGCTTATCCAAAATAATTATGTCCAATCTTATAGTATAAAGAAAACAATTACTAGAAATGTCATCTACCGAGCATGTGAATACCATCATTTATCCCCCATATAAGATATATCTTGTTGGTCACATTCCAAACATGTGAATACCTTAATCATATATTCTCTTGAAAAATGAATACCCATTGAATCTTAGTGAAAACATGAATGTTGTCAAAAGTTAACTCTTTCCACATACCAAAATCCAAAAATTCTATATACTCAAACCATGATATAACTTTTTCCTTATATCAGTCATGAGCTCGTGAATACTGTCAAACATTTCATTTTCTCCTTATCCCTTCATTATGCGCATATCATCTTATTTCCAAAAATATCTTAATCAATTTCCATGGTTACCGGTACCATAAAATTATTGAAAACCACAATAGACCAATACATAAATATTCCAATATTCCACGATACTATATACAACATTATTTTGGAATCCCATTACATAAACACTTAATCATTCCACCACATCATTGCCATATTCAACATCACCAATAGTGATCGCATGTGACTTCCCTTTGTCCTTTGCCTTAAGTGGTTGCTCATGTCGATCATCATTAACCCTTGGATTAGGGCATTGATTAGAATAATTCCCCATTTCATTGCACTTGAAGCAATGAAGTGTTGGTGGTGCGTTCTCTGCAGTCTTTTCTTTATTCACATCATTAGCAACCCTTTTTCCATTAATTCGACACTCAGCTACTCGATGGTCTTCTTTTCCACACTTAAAACATTTTCTATTCCCTTTAAGACAATCTCCACCATGATTCTTTCCACACTTTGAGCATAAATAAACATTCATCTTCTTTTCACCATTGTTTAGAGATTTCTCCTTGAACTCCATCTTTCGTTTCTTGTCAAAACCATCAGATGGATATATTACACCAACTTCTAGTTCTACCTTGATAGCACAATGCACAATTTCTTCAAGCTATTGAAGTCTCTTATAGTTAATTCCCTTTGAAGACTTGGTTTTAAGCCACTGAAGAATCTATCAACTTTACTTTCAGGTTGGATGATAAAGCTATATGCATACCTTTCAAGCCTTGTAAAATTTGCTTCGTATATACCAACAGATTCATCATCCTTTTTCTTAAGCTCAAGGAACTCATTTTCCATCTTTTTTCGAAGAATATGAGGTAAGTACTTATTGAAAAATAAGTTCTTGAACTCATCCCATTCCATGGATTCGATTTCATCTCGGGGCCTCGTATTCTTAATTAGAGTCCACCATTGAACTGCTTAACCTTCTAAACGGTAAATAGCTAGAATGACTTTTTCATGTTCCGAACAGTGAATTATGGAAAATATCTTTTCAATGGTACTAATCCATTGTTCAGCAACAAGTGGATCATAAGACCCACTGAAAGAAGGTGGACGTTGCCTCATGAAGGACTCAATAGAATATTTTTCCCTTCTCTGCTCATTTGGAAGTCCAGAATGATTCATAGCTTGTGTAAGTATAGAAACAAGATTTTGCACTCCATCTCCCATAACATTGGTTTGTTCAGGAGGAAAATCATTGAATTTTCCATTACATTGATCAACACGGTTCCTTTGGGTTCCACCCATCGTCTAAAACCCAAAAAGAATAGTGTGAGAGGCAAAAATCATGCTAGGCAAAACAACATAATAAAGGGGGAGTACCTTCGATATCTAACATCTTAGGTTTAATTCTAATATTTTTTTCATAATTCTAGGACTATAAACTATACTTATACTTAACCTTAGGGACATCCCTAGACATACCTTAGAAATATCTCTAGGGATCACACTAAAGTTTTCGCATCCTAGTTTCCAAAGGTTAACTAAACCTTTCCTCTGATACCAACTGTAGATACCCAAAGCTTGACGTACATGGAAATTACATTTCTTTTGCGGAATACTTAATACATAACAAAAACAGACACACAAGGACCGTAATAGTTTAGTGTCTTTGGAAACTCAGAATATAATCTTCTAATCGTGTTGAAAGATCTTTACCTAAAACCTTTCTTAAAATCCTGGGGAAAAGAAAACATATAAAGGGTGAGCTCAAATGCTCAGTAAGGGTAATCATGGAGAAAATAAAACAAACCATATAAATTTGAACTTAAAAACATGAACATAATGTTTAAACATCAAAATATTGATCAAAGACATAAATCTTGGAAGTATGTAAGGCATGTATCATAAAGGAACATCAATATTGATAAAATAGCATGGTAATAAATCATGTAATTGTGGAAACCATTCAGCACTTGTTATGATTTCCATAGTAGCCAAGGCATTGCTTCCAAGGCCATCTTAGTGGACAAAGTCCATTTCTGAATCGAGTTCACTCCTCGTTCCAGTCCTATATTATTGAACTGGATTAACTTACCATTCCATCCATGTCTATATCATGAGATATAAATCTTTACCCAATGAATTGGAGAGAGATATAGTTCTCACCCATCTCATAATGAAATCATTCTTTCATGTTCCACAAAATCATAAATCATACAGCATAGCATAACTCATGTAATAGAATGGGATTCTTAAACATCATGCCATCATAACATAATCCATATTAAAAAATGGATATCATTTCATCATAAGAAGAATCAAAATATGTAAATAATGGAGACATTATACTTGAAACATAAACATATTAAATAATTTCATTTTATATGTAAAATAGTTTTGATAAAACACTTGAAATGAATTCTTGAGGAAAATATCCAAACTTCTTCAAAATCATTTTCTTTTCACAAAATGCCATGCAATTTTAAAAGAAAAGTGTTTTGTTGAAAATAATCATGAAATATTGTAGAGTAAGCTTCATGAAAATGAGGCTTTAGGAAACCGTAAAAATCCTTTCATGCCGTATAAGTTAAAAATAACATTATCCTCGTACTTTTGTCAAAAAGGTCAAAAAGTTACTCGTGTGGTAAAAAAAGTAAGATTCCTTTCATAACATGTGGTAAAATTCAAAAATGGGTAAAAATTCATTAAACATACATGAAAACATTTTTAGAAAATAGGGACATGGATGATAACAAAAACCCCAATAAATACTTACGAATAAACAATCTCGGATAAGAGCGAGATTGGAATAGTTATCCCTTACCTTATGTTCGATATGATTCATATATATCCAAACCTCCTGTATAATGATTTAAATAATGTAATTTACTTATTAAATAATCATATTCATTTTTATGATATCATATATGGTTCACTTATGACTTTATATTACCCGTTATTTTGTAAATTTCATGTTAAAGCAGCGTTTTGGGTAAAATCTTTTCATTTATCGTCCGTGTTTTGACTTGTAATTATTAATATGATTACTTAGATAATGATTAATTAATTCCAGAATATAAAACATGACTTATATATAATATATATTTAGAATATACACATATATAATAGATCAATAAAGGGAAATAAATACACCATTCATGGAGACGGTAGGTCGTACGTACGCATGAAAACTGTTTTCGTTTCCTTATTGAATTGAATGGAATTAAGTAGACGACATACATATATATATACATAAATCTAGAAGTATTATTATGTCATATATTTCATTATTACTTATTATATATACTTTATAATCATTCTTGAATTGTTAACATGGAAAATGAATCTCATCGCGTCGTGGAGACGGTAATCCGTATGTACGCACGAGCGATGTTATCATTCCCATATTTATTTAATGAAATTGGAGTGGATGATATAATATCTTAGAATAATTATGAAGTTATAATAACCATATATATTTATTCTTTACACCATTATACCCATCCAAGTAAGGTGGTGGTGGAAAAACAGATTACACCACGGCATGGAGATGGTATTCCGTACGTACGCACGCGCGGTGATTTCGTTTTCCATAGGATAAATAGAAGGTGAAATAGGGTTGTTTAATATTTATAATAATATATCAGTATATAATTAATAATTATGTTATTACTTTATAATGAAACAACTAAAGAATAGGAATTATAATAAGAAATAAATTTGAAAGAATCGGTAACAGATATTACCTCTTCTTCGACACGCCTCTTTGAAACATCCTCTTAGGGAACTAAAATTGGTCTTTGAAGAAGACAAGAACCTCTAGTATATTGATAAGGAAGTTGAGAAGGTAAATGGTCATGGTTTTTCCGAGATTCAAGGCTCAAAATGGTGTTAGGAGGAGAGGTAGGAGGTGTCTTTTTATAAGGGAGGAGAGGGGCACCTTTGGAATCCTCAAAAATATTAGTTTAATATAAATTCAAACCCCACATAAAAACCTCCAAAAATGACTCAATTCGAATATAATATGAGATAGGGTTATAATCTCATCAACCAATCAAATTTAGACATGTTTTGATCTTATTTTAAACCTTTTCATTTTGATTTATCCTTATTTAATCTATTTAATTTTATTTGTGGTAATAAAATTATAAATTTTAAATGGTTATAAATAATCACTTATGTGTTGTTAATTTTTCATAATTGGATATTTTATGACATTTTAGACTATATAAATTTCAATTTTTAATTTTTAAATATTTTTGTGATTTTTAAAAAATTTAATAATATGTTATTTTTATAAAATAACAATAGTGTCAATTTTGACACTATTCATTTATTTGAATTTAAATAAAATCCACACAGAGGATATATTCGAAATAAAATATTTAATAGGTTACTAACATGTCATATTAATTTACTAAATTATTGTAGCACATTAAATAGTTCTTATAATATTTATTTTACTATATGGAAAACCATTTATTTGATACTTCTCTTAATAAAATAATTTCTACAACATTTTTGTATAATTATTAAATATAATTATTTGTTGCATAAAAATTAAAACTAAAATACTAGGATGAAGATAAATCTTATATATTTCATAATAATACTTTTATTTGGATTTATATTCTAAAACACCGAACTTTTAAAATGTTATATTTATTAAATTATGAATGTGAAAACTTTGACATCATTTAAAATAATAAAATATAAGTGTCATAATCATTTTTATAAGACTCCAATGAGTCATATATTCGGTCATCATATGATTATGGTATATATATACACTAAAAATAAGTTTTTTTCAGGTTTTTAATCCTTTTAATGTGTATTATTATTTCAATAAAAACTATATTACTTATTTTTCACTAAATAAATAATTTCTACATCATTAATGTATAAGCTATTAAGGTAATTAAATATCTATTAAAAATTATAAATAAATTACCATGAAAAATAAAAACATTTTATCTTTCAAATGAGTATTTATAACCTAATTTATATTCTATATAAACTTATATGAAAAATACTTTAATTATTAAAGTTGAGTGAGACATATTTCACTTTCCTTTAAATAAAATAAACTAAAGGTCTTTATCACCTCCAAGTGGGTTCCAATGGATTCCATTTCGACTCAAATATGCCTTAGGATGAAATATAATCATCCAATTATACTAAGACAAGTGTTAGGGTAATTTTAGAATATTATATTTACCCTTAATTACATGATTTACCTTTTACTATGGTAAATAAAATTTACCGTAGTTACTATTCATAATGCCTAAAAATAAAAAGTATCCTATTAACATAATTTGGACCCACTGATTCCAAATATGGAATCCATTTTTCTAAATTCAATACACAAAAGTTTCAGAAATTAATTTAAAATTAATCTCGTTGTGAAGAAAATGAGTTTTAAAAGTTAAAACATTACAAAAGATTGAAATGATTTTACCTATGAATTCAATGTAAAATCAATGATAATGACATAAATTATATTAAATGGTAAAAATATATTCTATTTATACTTTAAAACCATTGAATATTATAATTTAACCATATGAATTATTACGATGAAAAAAGTTGTTTTTAATTAAAATATAGCGTGTTTTTACTATTCATTAAAATATGAAAGTTATCAGAAAAATATCAAAACTTTATCCAATTTAAATTTTTATATCCTGATTCAAAATAAGAAGTTTATTTTGTAAAATTTAACTTATAAAATTGTCAAAAATTATATTTAAAATGGGTGTGCCATCAAAAGGCAGCAAAACTGCATTTTTTGAAAAATACTTATTTTACCCGAAAAATTTATTTTGTTCTCATACCATGTTATATAAAATGTGTAAGCTGAATTATAATGTCATAAAATTAAAAATTTATTTACTACTATTCATAACGGCTAGTTTATATAAAATTTTAATAACATATCGTTGTTTAGTGAAACTCTGTTTTGCGTACAACACACGCTATCGTGGAAGGTCACGATTGCGTATAAAGCAAGCCAAGTCAGGGCTGCGTGTAGTGAAAGATCTGTTTGGTGTTGCGTATAACATAATAAAAATTTATTTCATTTATACATTAAACAAAATCTATACTTAATGTCGCGTAGAATAATTTCCACAAAACGAACTTGAAATTGTGTGTAACACGAGCCAAGAATAGTGTTGCGTATATTGCAAGCTAATACGGTGTTGCGTATAGTACAAGGTAAACTTGGTGTAGTGTAAAATAGAAGACATCAATGAAATTAAAAGAATATTTTTCATAAAATCTCGGGGTGTTACAATTTTCATCTTACTTCTTAAAAATATGGTCACAAAACCATCCTATAAACTGTCGATTATGTGTATCTGATATCCATTTTCCATCCCTAAATGGATTCAAATGCCTAAGAATTTCTTCGTGGGTTTCAACATATGGGTCAACGTCGAAATTGTTATGCAAAACATAAAGGTGGGCCTGCTCCTGATCTGTAATATTGATTATGACAACCTGTCTTCTAGAAATTCCTTTACCCTCAAGCCGCCCAGTGTGACGAGATTTCGACTAAAATTTGTTTTTTTATTATGCAAACTTTTTTAAGGAAAAAGTGAGAAACCATACATGACCTCACCACATCACCAATTCACCAGACAGGTATTCGGTACAGAATTCAATGGCTTCCTCAACAATATATCGCTCAGAAATACAACCCTTTGGCCGACTTCGATTTTTGACATACCCTTTCAAAATCTTCATATACCATTCAATGGGGTACATCCATCTGTAATGTATAGGACCACATAGTTGAATCTCTCTCACCAAGTGGACCTTCAAATAAACCATCATATCAAAAAATGAAGGTGAGAAGAACATTTCTAATTCACATAATATGACGGCAATTTCTCTTTCCATGGTTGGAAATTTAGTCGGGTCTATAACTTTTCTACATATAGCTTTGAAGAATAAACACAGTTTCATTAATGTATGGTAGACATTCTTGGTAAAAATTCAACATAAAGCAATAGGAATGAGATCTTGCATCAAAACATGGCAGTCATGTGATTTCATACCTTTTAACTTCAAATCGCTCATTGACACGAGGTTCCTGATATTTGAAGAATACCCCTCTAGAACCTTATATCATTCAAGAAGTTGAAAAACTGATATCTCTCCTGCCTGGAAAGAGTGTAAGCATTAGGAGGAAGAAATGTTAATTTTTCACCCTTCACTGGTGCCAACTCTTCTCGTATTCTCATCTCAACCATGTCCAACCTAGCCTTAATTCCATCTTTTTTTTACCAGGTGTATTTAGAAACATGATGATGACACTATCAAATACATTTTTTCTACATTCATAACATCAAGAAAATGTCTGACATACATATAATTCTAGTATGGTAATTCAAAAAAAACTGATCTCTTTTTCCAACCGATTTTTGTAAGGTTTTTCGAAGCCAGATTACCAAAAGTAGTGTCCACATTTTTAACTTTCTCAAACAATTTATCACCTGTTAGTGGAGACGGTGTTGTACATTATTCTGAACTTCCATCGAATGATGTCATCCAAGATCGGTACTTATGTCGTTGGGGTAGAAATCTGTGATGTCCTAGAAACATGGTTTTCGATGAATGTTTCAACCTAATTGATTGTGTACCTTGTTCGCAAATGGGACACCCTTGAGTTCCTTTTATTCTATATCTTGACAAATTTCCATAAACAGGGAAGTAATTTATCATCCCGTACAACATGTCTCTCAAAGTGAAATCTTCTTTTTTGTAAGCATCATACAATGTAACACCTGAATCCCACAATAATTTTAAATCTTCAATCAATGGAGCTAAATAAACATCAAAATCATTACCCGGTTGTTTTGGTCCTGATATAAGCATAGATAACATGATGTATTTTTGTTTAATGCATAACCATGGTGGTAAGTTATAATTTACCAACATAATTGGCCACGTACTATGACTGTTTCTTTGAAAACCAAAAGGATTCACTCCATATATAGATAACGCAAGATGAAGGTTTCTCGACTCGTTTCCAAATTCAGGATACTCATGATCGATTATCTTCCACTGAGGAGAGTCTGTCAGGTGACGTAGTATCCCATCTTTAATTCTTGTATTTTCATGCCATTTCAATTGTCCTGTAGTCTCCTCACTTCCATATAGGCACCTAAACCTTTTAATGATTGGAAATTACCATACAACTTTAGTAGTACTGGATTCATCTTTCTTGTATCGAGAATCACCACACTTTGGTCATTCATTAAGTGATTTGTGGTCCTTGAGAAACAGTATACAGTCATTCGGGTAGGCGTGTATTCTTTTAGAGATCATACCCATCGAGCGTAGCATTCATTTGGCATCGTATGTTTGGCTCGGGAGCTCATTTTCTTCTGGGAGCATGTCATTCAGGAGAGCAAGTAGTTTTGTAAAACTGGCATCACTCCACCCGTTGTTTGCTTTCAAATTATACAACTTCAGTACGGCTGACAGTGTTGTATATTTAGTGCAACCAGCATACAATGGCGTCTTTGCACAACTTTTTAACTTCTCAAACAATTTTGGGCAATCACGAAGTTTATCTTCGATGGTCCTTGTCATTTCCTCAATACGATATTCATCATCATTCACATCTGTAATCACATCCTCCATACATTCATCTTCATTGTTCATACTTGTAATCATATCAGATGATCCATAAAATGCAGTGTTATCCCAGCCACTACCTACATTCATTGTTTCCCCGTGTTTATTACAACATGTATAACTCTGATCTATTCCGTGACAGATCAAGTGTTCTTCCAACTCCTCTGGGCTAATTTTTTTTTGAATAACAACAATGTAAACACGAAAAAAGGATTTGAGAAGGTTCATATGCATGATCTTTTGCAAACTTGATAAACTCTTTCACGCCTTCTTCATACTCTTTTTTCAACTGATTGACATTCATCCATTCTTTATTTATATTCATCCTATTTTAAATTAAAAAGATGGGTATATAGGTTAGGGGAGAAGGAATATGAGTATAATTTAGATAAAAAACTAGATACTTCAAAAATGGTGGGGGTGTTCTAGTTAATATCAAATCTTGGGTGGTTCTTGGGATTCATCCATTCTCTTCCTCTCTTTGATCCCCCTTGATGAGGGGTGGTTCTTGGGAGTTTTTTATAGTGCGTTAGTGAGTTCTTCCCTCATACTTCCTCCATTACTATTATCCTTTATTTACCTATGATTTGAGATTATTTTAACTAGGATTTGTGTGATGATTTCACTATATCATCTTCAAATCAATTCAGATGATGTAGATTTTGTTTGTATTGGCTAGAGGTTATCCTCGTATGATAAACGTACCATGTTTTGTGTGGTTTAGGTGGTGTTGTGTTTTCCAGTGATTTTTAAAAGATTATTCCTAATTATATTAAGGTGAATAATTAATTATAAGTTTCTATAATTAATTATTTGGGAATTGTGCCTTGAAATTGGGTCTCAATAATTGGTACAAGATTAGATAAGGCATGTATAGTCTTGGTTGAGGATGAGTTGATCTTGGTGAGGGGGTTACTCCATTTTTTGAGGTAGGTGGACCCTATAATAAAAAACCATGTTCCAATTTATGCATGATTGTGTATTCATGCATGAGTATATGTGTTCCAGTGAAAGGGATAGAAATCAAGAGCAACCTAGGTAAATAAATTGGGTGTTTTTGATCCACCAAGAGATAGAGTGAGGGTTCTATTGAATGTTTGTGATTTTGTGATCATCCAGAGATTATGTCTCCATGGAGGTGAGGTTTCTAGTTGTGTTTATGAGAGGATCGGGTTTGGTATGAGATTTGTATAGCCTAGTTAGCCTTTCTAAGGCTATTTGAGTAGGTATTAGACTATTAGGCCTAAAGAAGATGGATAATATAGTTTTATATATCACGTATGATGGGGAACACCCTCTTAAGGATATATAAGAGTCATGGTGTGTGTGATGAGTAGGATATTCCATATAGGGATTGGTGAAGCGTGATATAGAGGATTTCCTCCTTATAGTTGGATTAAGATATATCCAAGGGGAGATATGATATAAGTGAGGGTTATGGTAATAGTCTGGATGACTTAGCATAGGGTATCCAAGGCCCACCTAGGCATTTTATACATAATACCATCAACATACTCTTGTATGATCACTTATAATATGTGGTAAGAATCATTAATCTTATATAAGGTCCATACATACACTAATGATCTTGTGTAGGTTGAATGATAAAATATTAGTAGGACACCAATAATGGGGAACCTAATATAAATCATAATATACTAGGATTATCTATATGAATGCAAATAAATAAACAACACACATTATGAAAGTAATTAAGTAAAATTGTTGTATGGTAACTAATAAAACAAAAAAACAAATAACACTATATTCAGTGAGAATAAATACATTAAACCATGGGTTCCAAAAAACAATCTTATATCATAATAAAACCATACCACATACATCACAGATATTTTCTGAAACCCAAACATACCCAAACCTTGGGAACTATGCATCTCATATGGGCTGATAAGAAACTGATACACATGAACCATGGATCCTATTTAGGAATCTAAAAACCCATACCTTGAGGACCATGGATCTTATCTAGACACCTAAAATCCAGACATTTTAGTCACCATGGATCCTTTATTGTCTCCTAACATACCACAACATTGGTAACCATGGATCTAATTTGTGTCCCAAACATACCAATACCATTGTCACTATGAATCAAGTCTATACCCCTAATATACCAATACAATAGTCACCATTGGTATAATCCATGACCGTAGTGTACATATAAGAGGAACATGGATCACGATTATCCCCTAGAATATGAACCCACTTAAATAGAGAAACATCACCTTATAAGCATGTTATATTGTCATGGCCTGATGAAAAACCATCACACATATAAGACATACACATACCCTTTCCTAGATCTCCACTAAAAAAATTTTAATCTTCCTTTTATTGTTTTTAGACCCATACACTATAATATAGTCACTCCTAAAATATACCTTTATATATAAAACACAACCGAGCACTTACTAATCCATATATTCCATCTCCACTATAAAACAAACAAACAAACTAGTTAAACTGAAATGGTTAGAAATCTCATCACATTAATGGGAATTAATTCCACATTCTTCCCTAGAAAATCTATTGGGTTTTTACTTGTGGATGTCCACCCATATCCATCATATATTTTATAATCTCATATCTCATAAGCTTTACCTAATTCTCTCTCAATACAACAATTCAAATTCCACCTTCTAAATACTATCATTTTTATTATGGCCATTATACCCTATGACCATTTCACAAAAAAATCATGAACAAGTCATAATGGGGAAAACATCATAATTCCAACCACCCAACTACAACTAGGAAGGATAGTTACCCACGCATACAAGCGAAAAAACTAGGTGAGAGTAAAAAACTACTTAAAGGTGGGGGTGAATCAATGGTTATGAAAAACTCATAATCTAAAAGCATTTTCGAATACTGATTAGTGAAAAAAGGATCTTGATAGTGATGGTAAAATGATGATAGTAATTCAATGAAATAACTCACATGGATCAAGGGATAATTACATGGTTCACAAACTCTTGTTATAAATTTTCTTATCATTGGTGTTCATGATGTCCTAAATCTTGTTCTTGGTTTATTATCAATAAGAATAATGAACGGAGTAAGGATATAACCATATAGTCCCATGTATGTGATATAATGATCTAAATCTATAAGTTCATCGATTTTCCCTTCGTCGACCACAAGTTCCTATAGAATTTGGATTATGTGTGCACCCCTGTTATTCTCCTCAAATGTTAACTAAACCATCATTGGAACAATCCATGGATTGAATGGTTGGGTAACTGAAGGATTCTTCATTGAAACCCAATCATTTATTTAGGTCATGTAACACTATATTTATAGAGATTAAATGTTCTTTTATGTGAATTATTTCTATAGGGAATGAATCCTAATTCCAAATGACTTAGAAACTAAATCCCAAAGATCCTTCACCACCTTTATGGCCTAACATAACATATCATGAAATGTGATTAATGTATGCTCATATTTACCAATATCTATAGAATATCATTCATGGTGTGACCCTTATAGTTGCAGCATGTTATGAAACATCCCTTTAAACAATGATACACCAATTACTAATGAAAAATATACTATAGTATGAAATAAAACTATTATAGCGTGATCCTTTTCATTATATACTGATACCATTGGACCCCCAAACCAGTGCAACATTAATTTTCATGAGCTAGGTATCCCAATGAAATTATCCATTTATATTCCCTTAGAGACATCAATTATAGTTAAATGTTCCATATTACAATATATCTCTCCTACATCTCAAGCCCTTCATAGTTACACCAGCCCTACTATGGTGTGATATCTTACACTAGAGTGAACATCTTCATTTGGAACACTCCCATAAAAGTGTAATCACGTCTTCCTTGTTCTGGGACACTTGTTATCCACAAAAAACGCAAATTTTGCATATTTTCTCGCCTTTAATGATCCACTAACTCATATATGATAATGTTTTAAATAAATATATTGGTAAAATACATTTAAAACCCATGACTAAATTTCCTTTTGAAGCTAGTAATAATATTTTTCCAATTTTTACTCCATCTACTCACCATACCAAATTGTAGAATGGTTGGTGGGAATAATCCTACTCTTAGTGTAATAAAAAGTCTACTATGATCATGACTTTACTAAGATCAAATTTCATATCACCCTTTTCAATTCACTTATCGAGGGGCTTCTTCAAACCACAAAACCCATTAATTACCAAAAACCATCAAGGGCACTTAAATATCCCAATGGACCCTCAACCAACCTATATAAGTCATTCACTTAAGTCATATCCCTTTTGGATCATAGGATGTACCTCTAAATGGATCCTCTATCTCTTGAACTATATACTTTTACTCATCTATTAATAAAACCCATAAGGCAGAACTATCTTTTATCATTAACCAACCAAATCACTCAAGTGGACCTCTTGTATAATTTATAATAAGATATGGAGGAAATACACAACTCGATGTAATATGAAACCTTCCAATCATCATTTAAATTTTTTTTCTCAAGAACATGCAAGAAAAACTCAAACATATCATCAATTATTGAATTTAATAATCATTTGAGAAACCTTATAATTTCTTAATAGAATAAATCTTTGGATAATCATAATTTCTTCTAGGAATAAGCACCTATTTGAGTTTTGAAACACCTATTTATTTCCCACAACCCTTGATGAAATATTCACCATAGGATAATAAAAGTAACAAATATAGAGAATAATATATATTCATGTTATATTTGACTCTACCTAATCATGTTCAAAAATTATAATCACATAATCCACAATTTAGGTTACCCTAAGACGATCCTCCTTAAACACACACATAAATACATCAAAAAATGTAATATATAGAATGATATTAAAGGAAACACCTACCTCATTAAAAAAATAATTTTCCCATATGGTAATAAGGTTCAATTATTCCCCATTCATTATAAATCATAGAATCTATCAAGGGGGTGTTATTTATTGATTTATGGTTGACCATATATTAGATTAGTGAACTGATGTTAAGGATAAATAGATTAAATTAGACATTACCCTAAACACCCAATTTCATTGCAAGACTATTGGTCATGATATTTAGAAAAAATATGTTTTAATTGAAATATGGAGGGAGAATTGAGAAATGGTAAAGTGGATATATTAGTTGGGTAGATTCGTGCCATAGAGAGGGTTGTAAATTTATAATATTTTTAATTGAAAAATAAATTAACATTAGCTTTTTTTTTAAATATACATTAACCATAAGGTACCCAGTGGTCCACTAGTATCTTAATCATTTTATGTTATCCATATGCTGCACAGCATGGTATTTAAAAACTCTACCAACACCCTTGGAACCTAATAATCCACCACTAGGTACATGGGGGTATCTATATTTTTCAAAATTCAAATTACCACCAGGTACATTTTCAAATTGGTCACTTAAAACTATTAATATTACTTCCATGAAACTGTAAAAACACCTAGATATGTTATTTTAGGTTGTAGTAATCAAATCCATATATAAAATATAAATACACCCCTTACTCCAAGGTTATCAATGGTTAAAAACATACCAACTGGAACACCTTGTAATGACATGATCCATTAAAAACATTATACCACATAGTATTTCATCCTCTATAAGATTCCATAAATATTTCCTCACATTTGTTATATACAAGGAATCTAATTACACTACTCATTCAAGATTCTATAAAGGTAATAGTCATATGGTTTACACCCTAAATCCTGATGAACTGTCACACACACAAGAATCACACACAAGAATCACGAAAAATCATAATTAATCTCAATATTGACAATAAATGAAAACATAATTAATTCATGCAAATTCAATTTTACTCACCTTAAGGAGAAGTACTCGGTGGCGGAGGAGGATGAGGTGTCAACAGTGGAGGCAATGGAGGCAGCGGAGGCAGCGCGGAGGCAGCGGAGGCAACAGAGGCAACTCGGAGGTAGCGGAGGCAGCGGAGTAGACGGAGGAGGAGGAGGAGGAGGAGGCACTGGTGTAGGAGGAGGAGCCATGGTGGAGGAGGAGGAGGAGGATCCGCGGTGGAGGAGGAGGAGGAAGAGGAGCTGTGGCAGAGGAGGAGGAGGAGAAGTAGGCATCGGAGGAGGAGGAGGAGGAGGCGGCTGTGGCGGCCACAACGGAGAGGAGGCAGCGGCGGAGAGGAGGCAGCGGCGTAGGGTAGGGCTTCCGTGAAATCTTGACAGGGTGCGGGGAGGCGGAGGAGGACCCGGTGGATTTTATAAACCCCATGTGGACCTTTATCAGTGCTAGTAAAAAGTTCTGATAAAGGGTGTCTTTATCAACGCTAAAATGAAAAGAACTGATAAAGACCCCCTTTATTAGAGCTTTTTTAGCGTTGATAAAGACCCCCTTTATCAGCACTTTTTTAGCGCTGATAAAGGTTGAACTTTATCAGTGCTTTTATATCACTGATAAAGGGTGACTTTATCAGCGCTTTTCGTTTTAGTGCTGATAAAGACCCTCTTTATCAGTGCTTTTGTAGTGCTGATAAAGACATACTTTATCAGCGCTAATAAAAGCACTGATAAATGTATAAATTTAATAATTTTTTTATATTATTATATATTTATTAAAAATTATATTTATGATAAATATATATATATTTATTAATAATTATAACTCTAAATAAATATATCTTTATTTATACTTATAAAATTATTTGAAAGGTATGTTTATATATATATCATTGAAAATATAATAAAATATATATTTATTTTTTAAATATAATGTAATTTTAATTATAAGTGTACATTTTTTAGAACATATATATTATATGGGTAACATAATGAATTATAAATCAATAACACATCAACGTGATATGTAATTATAATCTATAAATGAACATTATTCATGCACATATATATACGCATGATATATTCAATGACCCCAATTCATTGGAAAACACATATATATTCAATAATTTTAATTATACATATATATTAAAAAGTATTATATATTTATAAATAAAACAAATACATTAAATATAAAATAATATAATAAATATATATATTAAATATAATGAATTAATAAATCTAATAAATATAATGAATTAATAAATCTAATAAATCTTATAAATCTAATAAATATATTTATTATTAATCTTATAATTATTTAATTATATATATATATATATATATTTAGTTATAACATGTGTTTTTTATTTAATGTATAAAATAAACATTATCAGTGCTAACAAATTTAACCTTTATCAACGCTAAGAAAAGCGCTGATAAAGGGATATTTAAAGCGCTGACAAATGTACTCTTTATCAGCGCTTGTTTTAGTGCTGATAAAGGGTACATTTATCAGCGCCTTTTTTAGCGCTGATAAAGTCTTACCCCTTTATTAGCGCTTTTCTGTTAGCGCTGATAAAGGAAGGCGTCTGCCTTGCCCGGTTTTGTGGTAGTGCTCATACTTGCATTTAGCCAAGCCTAACACAAGATCATACCTCATTGTATGCTGAATTTGTGTCATCCATGTTGAGATGATTAGGACATTACAATATATTCATATATCCCTTGTCCAATAGAGGATACAACAAACATTTGGTTATAATATTTCTTATATAAGGCATGGATGGAGAAACAAAAGGCAATTTTGAAGGTCTATGGTGATTAGGATGACTCATATCATGTGTTGTCGTAATTTCAATCCATAATAAGGAAAAATAACCAAGTTTTCTTCTATATTGATATAAATAAACATGTGTCTCAAGATATCAGACTTGATCCATCTCGTGTTCAATTTCATCAGTTGTTCTGGGCATTTCTCCCATGTATCTCTGCATATTATTCCATAAAATAGCTCATTCAGATTGGTGGAACATTTCTATATGGAAAATACAAGGGCATATTGTTGATTATGGAAACCCAATATGAAAATTGTTCACCTATTTCACTTTCCTTTTCCATTATAGAGAAGGAAAACTATGAATCATGGATTTGGTTTTTAGCATGTATAATCAACCATTTCACCCACATTTGGGGTGTATGTTTGATATCTGATCAGCATTAGGAAATCATTGAGGCAATCAATGTGGACCCTGATACATGGATACCCCCAAATGCACATCATCGATATGGTGTTAGACACATTTCTAGCAATGTGATGAAAACATTCAATAATGAACCTATAAAGAAGGAAATCATGAGGATAGGTATGAAATGTCTTTGTTATTTGTTAATATTTCAACATAAAGATAAAATCAATTTATGTGAAATATGATCACTTATGTGTAGAATATAATCTGGATCAATGGTGGTTTGAAGAATGTTTCGAAAAAATCCACAAGTCTAATCAATAATTGTATGATTATATGATGTGGATTCCAAAAGAAAAATGGACATTGGCATATGACGGGAGGAAGAAGTATGGACACATGACCACAAATATTGTGGAGTGAATCAATGTTGTCTTAAAGGGGATTCACAAGTTACCTATAAATTCCCTAGTTCAAGAGACATTATATCAATACATTAAGTACTTCATTGATAGACAAAAACTAGCCTCATATGGAATTTAGAAAGTGCTAAGGTACAGAAGGAACTTTAAATGAGAGATTGAAAAAAACATTAAAGAAGCTTCTGGTTATCATGTTATCCTTTTCCGATGAGAAGAATATCGATTTGAAGTTCAAGAGCGTTTGGAGACAATCATAAATAGAATTATTGAAAAAATGGTGGTATGACTAGAAGCGAGGCAATACCAATGTAAAAACTTCCAGGCCTTACAGTTTCCATTCGAACATGTCATCGCAGCATGTGCATCTTTGAACATATCATGGGAAGTATATGTTGATCCAGTGTATAGGATGGACAACATTTATAACTGTTATGTTGCACCATGGATTCCTATTGGGGAGTTTTGATATTTCCCAATGCCTAAAGGACAGCCGATAGTGATACCTGAAATCAATAAGTTTTGTAAATTAGGGAGACCTAAGTCCAGCAGGATGCATAATAAGATGGACCGACCTCAAGAATAAGGGAAAAGTTTGAGATGCACCATATTTCATCAAGAAGGTCATAACTAGAAACGATTTTGTAACATTGATGTATCAATTTCACACTCTCAATCACAATGATGTATTGTCTCTTATGTGATCTTTTAATATAGTTAATTACATGGTGTTATTATAATTTTCTTCATTTTATAGAATTTTCTGACTTTTCCAAATAATTTTACTATCAAATAATAATAATCCTTTCATATTAACATTAAAAGGAATATGAAAAGTGAATTTGAGGAGACATTAATGCATAATCAATTTTTCCATGGCTAAACCATAAATCATACATTTGAGCAAATAATAATGAAACATACCATCATGTGAAAAATCATACATAAATTAAAAATCACACCATTTTCTAATTAACTTTTAAATAATTAAGAAAAAATGTTTATATATATAAATAAATAAAAAAATATCTTACACAACACCTTTTTCTAGGTAAAAACATATCTCAAAAACACTTTAGTAATATTCTTTGAAAAACATGAAGACATGCTCTTTCCTTTTGGTAATAAATAACTTCATAAAACAATGTGAATAAACATGGCATGTATTACATTCTAAAAGTCATAAAATTATGTTGACCATAATTTTATATTTACACTTTACACTTAAGAATCATTTCATTTGTTTATACACAGATGGAGGATACCATACTACTCATTGAGTAGCATAGGTATGTTTCCCAGTTCATGTTAGATGGTGGTGTGGTTCGACCAATTAGGGTGCGTCGAGTGCACCATTTTCATCACATGGAGTCTCCACATTCCATTAGACCATATTGCATTATGTTGGATTCTACAGCATTATCGTATCAAATTTCACATTTGTTGACCATCACCTGCTTGTTTCCCTCAATGATAGGTGGATACCAGAGACACGGACATTCCACCTACCTGAGGGAGAGATGACCATCACCCTTGAGGATATGGTGGTGCTTCTCGGTCTTCCTATCCAGGGGGGAGTCGTTATTAGATCCACCCATGCATCTTGGCCTAACCTTGATCATAAATTGTTAGGCATCGACATTTTGGCTGACTGTAGGGCTATAGATGGTGGGTTGATAACTATGCCTTGGCTGGAGGAACAGATTCCACATTTACCTGATGACATTGACGACCAGACTATCATGTGTTATACCCATGCATATATATTACAACTCATTGGAGGGACCATGTGTGTTGATCACTCGGGGGTGCACATGCACATCATGTATCTAGTCCTACTGGAGGACTTTGATCGGGTTGGGACATACAGTTTGGGATCATCCTTCTTGTCATACACATACCGAGCATTATGCATGGTATCTTGTAGAGACCACACAGATCTCGAGGGATGCATCATCCTTATTTAGATGTGGGAATGGGAGCACATCCCCTCATTCTGCCCTCATCTTATTGGTCTACGACTCCCAATGGAGATTTTGCATGACGCTTTGCATGGATGCTGGTATGATCACTCATCTATATTGGTTTCTGATGATAGTATCAGTTATTGAATTTAATTTCTCATTACTGATCACTTTTGATGTTTTATTTTATAGGTGGAGTCAGAGACACTATTTTGTCATGGTTTTGACTCACCATTTGGGTGCATACTGCCTCAAGTTGGACAGTATCTTACCCAACCAAGTATATATATATAATATATCATTGTCTAAAAAAATTAATAATAGCATCAATTTTGGTTTTTAGTAAAGAGCTTTTTTGAAAAATTCACATGTCATTTCAGATTATATGGATGCCATACTGGGCTATACTGGACCAGTTTCCAGCATACTGCACTTTTGGACTTCATGATTCTATGTATTTAGTGTCTCTCATTCACTTCCATATTGTTGAGTGGTTGTAGCCTGATAGATTTATACACCAGTTTTTCTATGCTCAGATGATTCCATTTCCACCAAGATAGACAAAGAAGATTCCTGGTGTGAAGCTAATAGGAAGGAAGGATTAGGACAGGTGTCGAGTACATGCTGACTATCTCAACCTCTAGGGAAGATGTGTAGAGCTTCGTATCCATGGTGTACCTACGATGAGATTATATCTTTTAGAGCAGGTTTAGTATGATTCATGGTATAGACTAAAGTCTATATTATATATTACCCTACACAATAGAGAGATTCATAAGATGGTAAGTCAATAAATTTCTATTAGTTTGATTATTTAACTATTTTCGAATTCATTTTTAATTTCTTTACAATGTAGTCACTCAGATCATCTTATTCGCATGAGTGACATAGAGGAGGATAGGGTCCTTATCCGGGGAGTGGTCCATGCTATAGTGTTGGAAATATGTTCATCTTATTGTTGGATTCACGAGAGAAACTTCGAGATTTAACCCTAGATAAAGTATGTTCCTACCTCAGAGGAACATCCTCCATCAGTTGTTGGTGCTAAGGAGCCACGATGATGACGATGTAGACCACGTCATCCTACACGTGAGCCCACACTTGTTCTATAATCAAAGGTCAACCCTCTAGAATTGTATCCTTAGCTAATTGTGGATGTGCATCAGGAGGCATGGGATCCATCTTTCCTGATTGGATATTTGTAGTTATCTTTAGCTTGGGATCCAGATCCATCGCAGGCTTGGTTCATCACTGTGATGATGGTAGGTACTTCTACTACCATAGTGTGAGAAGTATCAGGAGCATAGTACGACATGTAGTTGACACCTCCTCCCACTAACACATAGGTGGAGCATGCGACAGTCGATGTTCCAGTTCCTGAGGATCATCCATCTCTAGGTCATCAGACTCCACCCCAGCACAGAGCTCGGTGATCTCGATACGAGTGTACCCTTCGCAGACCACCATGTGGAAACAAATATCCTACCCATATAAATTGATTTTACTTCTTCATGTATATGTTTATGTCTATTTAAATTAATATATTGTTATTACTATCGACCATTTTTACATGTTTAGTTAGTGTTTTAGTTTTCATTAATATTTTAGTCACAGTTTATATTTTATAAGAATTCAAAATATTGAAAATCATACATAAAATAAAAATTACATAATTTTCAAATAAACTTTTACATAATAAAGAAAGAAAATTTATATATATAAATATATAAAACCATTTCTTACAAAACACATTTTTCTAGGTAAAAACATATCTTAAAAACACTTTAGTAATATGCTTTGAAAAGCATGAAGATATGCTCCATCTATTTTATGTTTGTTTTAATAATCTGATCATTATTCATCCCATGGATGACTACTTCTTAGATTATTACAAGCAACATAGGTTCATGTCCACAAGAGATGTAGGATGTGTGTCAATTTGACACACATTGTGACCATTATGACTCAATGTGTCCGTTGTCAGTTTAAAATTGACAGTAAAATAATTTCACTCACTGAAAACAAAGAAAACATGCTCAGATTTTCTTGATAATTTAGTACATCAATTCATAAATACTTTGTGACGTGTATGAATCATTCTCATGTCAAAATGATACACGATGTGATTGATATAGGTCAAAGTGTGTGTTTCCAGTTTCAAATGAAATTTTAGTAAAAAAAACAAGTGGCATACTCAAAACTAATAAAACACATTCAAATTATTTTTATACTTTGGTACAATGATATATAATTCATTTGAGATGTTTAGGAATTATCCACAACTCAATCTGACACACAATGTGACCGGTATGACTCTAAGTGCATCTTTTTATTTAAAAATGACATCACTTTTAATAAAAAGGACAACTGACCAACTCAAAACTGAGAAAACAAATTCATATTGTTTTTATACTTTAGTAAAATGATCCATAAGTCCTTTTATATGTGTAGTAATTATTCGTACCTCTATCTAACACACGGTGTGTCCGGTATGACTCCAATTGCATCTTTTTATTTAAAAATGACATCAATTTCAATAAAAAGGAAAACTGACCTACTCGAAACTAAGAAAACGCATTCAAATTATTTTCATACTTTAGGGAAAAGATCCATATTTATATCAACTTGAATATCAACTAGAACCCATACTTAGTTATTAAAAATCTATCAAATTTGAGTGCCACAAAATCTATTGCTTAAAAAGATAACATTTTCAGATTAAAATGTTAATGACATAATTCTAAACAACATAAAACAAACACAATATATATATATATATATTATAATATAAAAATCTATATATTTATAAATATAATAACTTATATAATTAAATTATTTTTTTATTTTAGTAGAAAGGTGGCAGGTGCGCTGACGCCTTTTGACCAAACTGAAAGGCGACAGTGGGACTGCCGCCTTTCATGCATATTTTTTTTAAAAAAAATCAACCTATACTTTTTTTAAAAAAATCAGAAAACATATAAAAATATTATTTTTTCTTGAGTGAATATTACCCATGTGCAAATCCATCTCACTTCAGAATTTCCAGCATTCGACCTCTGCTATATAAACGATTATTTTCCAAAGAGGGGAATAAAGTTTGACTAGGTATGGAGGACCCCTAATTCCATTGCATACCACCCCACACCATTGATCCACTTCTCCCACCACCACACAAACCTTCCCCTCATGAACTAGTACTACTCTAATGCTCGTACGCATCCTATACATGAGCTATTATCTCTTCTTCATCCATAGAAATCTCTCTCTATGGGTGAGCTTGGTCTACTGACCCTCAGGGGTTGGCCATGTGGCTTACTCCCCATGGGTTAATGTTTAGCCAAGGGCTAGCCTATTTTTTACCTAAACACGTAAAAATACTTAGAAAAATTAAAACTTGATAAAATATATATTTTCCTTCTTTTTATTTATTTTCAAAAAATACCATGCGAAAATATAAAATACCTATAAATAAATATAACAATAATAAAATGGGACTGATCATAAAAAAATAATGAAATTAGTGGATTAAGAGTTAAAAATACTATGCATAAAATATGTTTATCAAATCCTCCACACTTTAACAATAATTTTCATCAAGCATGTATCTCCACTAAAAATGAAAAAGTACCCCCCATGGTAGTAATATTTAAAATAAAAATCAATAAAACCAAACAATTTTCAGTGTGGATAAATAATTTTCAAGGGTTATGTATGAAAAATGAATCCAACTCCTCACTAGACAATAATTTATTTGATCTTTCCCCTTGAAAAAATGATGGATCCTCTCCTATATTCCATTCAAGCCTCTTAATAAATGATTATTAAAAATACCAATAATGATATACCTCACCATTTTTTCTCTCATCACTCAAGGTAAATCATAAATGGAGTTTTTCTCATACGTTGATTACATGTACCAGACTCATGAACTTGAAAATAGCCTAAATTCTAAACTTTATAGAGAGATAAATCACTAAAAACATAAGGGATTTCAAATTAGGATCAATTGACTCTAAGGCTTAAGGATGGTATGTAATTGAAAAAACAATTTAAAGCTCAAAAAGGAGGTTTATCTCTAAAATATAATGCATGATAATCAAAGTAAAGTCCAATAGAATTATCCTCTCAAATATTACATATTCCCCACATCCCAATATTAAATTAAAGGTCATGAATAATAAATACATTGAATGAATACACCCTCTTGAGTTTTTTTTATTTTCTATTTTTTTCAAAAGTTGATCTGGGTCAAGTATTTTATACACCACCCAACCCCAAATGATAAAATCATTTTTTAAGTGATGTTGATTTTTGACCCTTTATAAATCAACCCTTTTTTCTTTTTTTCTCATAAGATGGGTAAAGAATGAATGTCATGACCCATCCCCTGGGGCCCATGTTGTGACTACACCAAGCCCGCCTTCTATAGGCTAGGGGTTGGTGACTAGAACTGGAAAGGCGTATCCCTAAAATGGGAAGGAATTTCCTTTAAACCTATACAAATACACATATTAGAACACAACAATATGCAACCACAAAGTAAAATTTTTGTAGTAAAAGTGTGTACTGAAATTAAGGGGTCGGAATACAAGCCCAACTGAAAAGATATAGCTACAACTGAAAATAGAAAATAGATCCTGAGATCATCCACCGGGAATCCTACCTAAAGGGTAGGTACAGCTCATCTCCACATCTCTCCACATCAACCATCACTGCTGTCCACCATCATGTCCTAGCTCTCTAAGTATTAGTCAAGGTTTCCCATCGTCTGTACAAGACAAAACAAGGTGCGGGCGAAGCCTGTGCAGGTGTGAGTATAACAATACCCAGTAGGGACCCCGAGACCCCTGAAGGTCTCTCAGAATTCCACAGAGGAATAACACAAGCATGATCTCAATCACAAATCACAAAGAAAAAGACTCAACTCAATCCAGGTATAAGTAAAGAACAGAAGTACATATGATTAGTCGAGAAGCTACATCATCTTATTCTGTCGAGAAGCACTACTGCTGACCATACGTAGTCTGACCCACATAGGATCGATAGGTACTAACCCCCGTAATACCCACATAGGATCCAAATTTCCCAGAGTTGATAGGTACTAACCCCCGCAAGACCCACACTGGATCTGACCCACACAGGATCGGTATGCACTGACCCACACAGAATCGCTGAGCACTGACCCACATAGGATCGGTATGTTGTTGATCCATGATGGGCCGCTCTAAGGTTGGTCCTCTTCGGGTCACATACTCCTGATACACACAGGATTTCTGGGTGTTGACCCATATAGGATCTCTATGTGTTGACCCATACAGGATCAGTTGGTACTAACCTCCATATGATCTATCTCCAACCTCCACCTCACTGCCAGCCACTGGATTCCCACTCATAGTACGTTTGATTCTGGGAGAACTGCTCCTCAAGCCATTAGTCGTATTTCAACCATCATGAATACCCATGATTAAGTAACCCAATGATTATTCATCTCATAATGGTTCTAATGCAATAGATGGTGCGTCAACCGAACGCTTGGTCTGTAAGTTTTTGGCATTTTAGGGTCGAGGGCCCGGTTGGATTTGATGTTGATCCAACCAGTATGTACTCCAAATTTTTCCAAAACTCTTATGGAGTATCTTAAAGGTACCATCTCGCTCTAAGGATCCCAGTGTCGCAAACGGTTCGTCAAACGTACGTACAGTTTGCAAGTTACAACCTTTTAAGCATTTTTGGGCTGGAGTGGGGTCCGGGTCCGGTCTGACCCAGCTCAACCTGGTCTGGGCCGACCTGAACAGGCCTAGGCCAGCTTGGTTGGGCTAGGCTACAGACTGGCCCGGCTGGCTAGGCGGGCCAGCCGAGCAGTCCGGCCCATTGGCTGGCACGACCCATAGGGGTCGCGCGGTCCGCTGCTCTCGAACGGCTCAAAGGAGTCATTCGGCTCTTTTATTGACGGTGCCAGGTGGTGTCGCCTCGTCACCCATGGTACCCATAGGGAATGGTTCCCCTGCATTTTCTCGGCTTCGAGCCACGATTTTCTTCAGCACAGTGCGCGACAGCGCGCCGCCTCCACCTCCACAGTCGACCACTGCCGGCCGCCCATCCGATCACCGCGGCACCGAGCGACGCTGATCTTCCACTGTGGCCGGCAGTTGTCGGCCACTTCTCTCATCTTCTGGCACCAGTCACTGGCACCGCCGCACTAGTTTCGCATCGGCGCTTCTTCCGTGGGCCACCGGGTGAGCTTTGGTGGTCTGTTCTTCCTTCTGGACGCACCTACGGTCCTCTCAAAATGTCACCGTCACTACGAGGCTCCCAGATTCTAGATTCTAATGAGTTGAAGAATTATCCCATGAAGAATGCAACAAGAACAAAGGTTCATAGGGTTTGGACCTTGTTCATTTGGCCCGTTCCCTCCACCTTAGCATTATAATAAGCGGGAGATTATTAAATTCATCTTTAATAAATAAACCCTGTTAAAATCCTTTGCAACATCCATCCACAAATTCAAGAATGAGGAAAATCATCGAGGTAATTTCTTAAATTAAATGGAAACCCCTACCTCGTGAACTGTCAGAGGTATCGTGGTTGTTGGTAGGAGGATATTCTGTTTCAGAGTGAGGTCGTCGGCGTTCATCGATACTGGTCCGTCGCCACCCAAGCTTATTCCCTCCATTGGTAGAAGACGTCACGTCACTTCACCAGAGGTTCTTTTCTTGGTGAATCCATGTCAAAACTCTACCCCGAGCCTCACTTAAAGAGAGTAGGTAAAGGTGAGTAACACACTAAGGAATTAATGAGGTTAATTTAATGAATGAACCTATTAATTCCCCAATGGTGTGGTTATAAATAAATGAGAGTCAATCCATTAATTGTCTTGACAAGTCACTGGTCCCCACTGCCACCGCTCATCCGCTGGAGAAAAAGAAATAAAATAACTTTGTCAAGTTATTTTATTATTTTTTGTAAAGTCCAAAATTTAACTTTTTCTCCCGACCTACTACAGTTGAAGTGAAGCTTCCCTTAATATAATCTTGAAACTGCGGATTCAACGGTGCCCTCTAATTTTTAATCCAAGAAACGGTTCAAAAGATAGAAAACATCACTCGTACATTTATTGAACGTACCTTAAAAAAGTTCAGAAATTAATTTCGGGCACACTGGGCCTCGAAATCATGCACCGTCAATTTTTTCAGACTCGTAATAATCCAAAAATGATTAAAAAAAATACATGGAACTTTCGGGTCTTAACATTCACCCCACCTTAGGGATTTGCATCCCCGAAAGCTAAAAAAAAAATAAGGGAACAAATGGGCATACTGAGCATGCATCTGAGCCTCCCACTCCCATGTGCTCTCCTAAAGATTCCCATGTTGTCAATAAACTCTCACTAAAGGAATCAACCGCCTATAAAGGACCCACTCCTGTCGATCCTCTATCTCCACTGGGAACTCCGCAAATGTTGCCTCATCGTCGATGTCCAGCTCACCCCAATCGATAACGTGCAATGGATCATGCATGTATCTCCTTAGTTGTGACACGTGGAATACATTATGCACCCAGTGCATCTATGGGGGAAGATCTAGATGGTATGCCACCTCACATACTCTTTTGAGGATCTGGAAATATCTGATGAACCTCAGAGATAGATTTCTGCCCCGACCAAACCTCTGTAATCCTCATTTGGGTGAGACTCGTAGGAAGACATGGTCTCCCTCCTCAAACTCCAAGGATCTCTGTCTTCTATCGGTATAAGACTTATTTTGGCTCTGCACAGCCTTCATCCGCTCCTGGATGACCTACACCTTCTCTGTTGTAGCATGTACCAACTCTAGACCCATAAGTGATGACTCCCTTGGGTCTATATATCAAAAAAATTTATCTGCATGGTCGCCCGTACAAGTCCTCAAATGGTGTCATTCCGATGGTGGAGTGATAACTATTGTTGTATGAAAACTACACTAATGGCAGTTGGTCCTTCCAATTGCGGAAAAAATCGAAGACAAAAGCACAAAGCATGTCCTTGAGTGTCTATATGGTCCGCTCTGTCTGACCATCTGTCTGAGGGTGAAAGGCATTTCTCAAGCGTATATGAGTTCCGAACGCCTCCTACAATCCCTTCCATAATAGGGATGTAAAACATGCATCACGATCCGATACGATCATCAACGACACTCTATGAAGTCGCACAATCTTCTACACGTAGAGGCTTCCCAATCCCTCTACTTATCCCTACTCTCGAATGGGTAGGAAGTGGGCCGACTTGGTGAGTCAGTTAAAAATCACCCAGATAGAATCTTATCCCCTGGACGTACATGGTATCCCTATCACGAAGTCCATGGAGATACCATCCCACTTCCACTCTGGTACCTCAAGTGGCTAAGCTAAGCCCGATGGTACCTGATGCTCGATCTTCACTTGCTGACAAGTGAGGCATTGGGATACAAACTCTATCACTAATTTCTTCATCCCTGGCCACCAGTACTGATGTCAGAGGTCCTGGTACATCTTTTCCACTCCATGATATACCTATAAAGAGGATGCATGAAACTCTCTCAAAACCTCATCCTGAAGAATCACTAGTATCATGGTGCATCCTCTGAAGAGAACAACATGCTCTCCACCTTCAAAAAATCCCTCAGGATCTTTTCCTGCAGATATCTGATCATGTCGGGCATCGCAGTCAACATCCCCAAGCTATAACTCCCAAACTCACTGAAATAATAGGGGAGTGACAGTCATAGATTAGAGGTAAGATTCTCCATCTCTATCCAATAAGGATATCTGCAACGTGGCTAGCTACTCTGTCACCTCACTCAATAGCTGTAGGCCAGACCTCCTGTTGAGTGCGTCTGCTACTACGTTCCCCTTACCAAGAGTATAGACTATCTCAAAGTCATAGTCTTGTAGGAACTATATTCATCATCATTGTCTCAGTTTCATGTCCTTGTATGAGAAGAAATACCTGAGACTCTTGTGATCATAGTAAACAGTTAACCATTCACCCATAAAGTAGTTCCACCATATCTTCAGCGCAAAGATCACTGCTGCTAACTCCAGGTCAAGGGTAGTGTAGTTCTGCTCTTTCTGTCTCAACTTTCATGATCCATAGGCGATCACCACTCACTCCTACATCAGAACACAACCTATTCTAGTCCCTAATGCGTCTTAGTAAACTACATACCCAAATCCCTCTTCTGGTATCCTCAAGATGGGATCACTCATCAGTATCTACCTCATCTCCTAGAAACTCTACTGGCACTTCTTTGTCCACAAGAAAGGATTCCCCTTCTTTATCAAGGCTGAAAATGGTGCCTCTATCCTAGATAATTTAAGTAAAAATCTCTGGTAGTACCTAGCTAATCCTAAGAAACTACGCACCTCAGTCACACTCCTGAGTGGCTCCCAAGAAAGTACTGCCTCTATCTTTGTTGGATCCACTGCGACTCCATCCTCCGAGATTATGTTCCCCAAGAAGTGGACTTCCCATATTTAGAACTAGAACTTAGAGATCTTTCCATAAATCTGGTTATCTCAGAGTGTATCCAGGAATATCTGTAGGTGTGTGGTGTGATCCTCCTCTGACCCCAAGTATATCAAGATTTCGTCGATGAAGACCACCACAAAGCGATCAAGGTATGGCTGAAAGATCCTATCCATGAGCCCCATGAACACTGCTGAAGCATTGGTCATGACGAAAGGCATCACCAAGAACTTTTAATGGTCATACCAACATCTGAAGGTTGTCTTTGGAATGTCCTCATCCCGTACCATGAGCTAGTGATAGCCTGATCTAAGGTCTATCTTTGAAAACCAATGAGCTCCCTTCATCTGGTCGAAGATATCATCAATCCTCAGGAGGGTATATTTGTTCTTCACAGTCACCTGGTTCAGGTGCCAATAGTCCACACAAAGCCTCAATCTACCATCCACCTTCTTGGAGAACAAGATCAGGTATGACCATGGAGAAACACTGGGTCTTATGAACCCCTTTCCCTACAAGTCCTCCAGTTGTACCCACAACTCTCGAAGCTCTATAGGATCCATCTGATATGCTGGTGTAGATATCGGTATCGTCCTGGGTTACAGGTTGATGTAAAAGTATACCCCTCTACATGGAGGTAGTCCTAGAACATCACCAGGAAATACATCAGCATACTGGTCCACCACTATAGAATAACTCGGACTCCTCATGTCAACTACTCCAAGGGTGAGGCTAGCCAACTTGTGAGTGATCAGCTACACCCTCCTCCAAGAAATCACATCCTATGCTGTAAAGGTTTACTTCTCAACGATGAAGGAAAATCCGATCCCATTCTCACTAAAACACCGAAATTTTCCCCTAAAATAGTCGATCTGAGAATGGACTGTGGATAGCCATTCTATAGCCAAGATGAAGTCATAAGGCATCGGTGCTTCTACTAAGATATCCCAGCTGAAGATATCACCGCCTAGAGTAATCTCATACTATCATCACCAGTGTGTAATTATCAAATATTCCCCCATAGGATTATCTAATCACAAGTATCAAGACAACGGCTCCATCAAAATCTATGAGATCCGAACAAGTGTCGTGGCAATGAAAGAGTGAATTTCACCTATGTCTATAAGTACTACAGCTAGGTTGGAATAGACATAGATCATACCTTTAATCATCTCTGAAGTGTATTGGTCTTAGGCCTCTACTACTTGTAGCTGTGTTCTCCCCTGTCCACCTACTCCCTATGGTCGGGGTGGACCTCCTGGTGGTGGTGGTGGTAGAACCTCAAATCGCCACCCACCGCATGTTGCACGGCCTACTCCTCTGCGTCATCCGCCGGCCTATGAACCTCCTCACTTGAATCTCTGTCTCTACCTCTACGGGCCCTCGATCGTTCGCTGATCATCGTTATGGCGAGTTGAGCAGTTGTGAACCATGTGGCCCTGCCCGATGCACGTGAAGCACAATCTTCCTCCCAGCTAACCTACTCTGCATCGTAAGCTTCGCACCTCCAACCATGCGTCCCGGGGTCATCCACCGATGGGTCTGGCCCGATTAGACCTCTGCGTCATCTGTCTACTCCCTCCTGCATATGAATCAGCTATATGTCGTCCATTGGTGGATCTCACCATCGGTGCATGCTCAGCTATGAAGCTCTCCACCAACAATGCTCACTCGAGCACCCCAGCATGCGTCGGTATATTCAGTGATATCATCGATACTCTGATCTCTCTCCAGATATCCTGCTCAAAGGTCAGGGCCCCAAAGAATGGGTCTTATACCATATCTGTGGAGTAGCGCAAGAGGTCATTGAATCTCGCCGAGTACTGGGCCACTGATAAGCTGCCCTACTGTATGTGCAGCAGCTCTTGGATACGCATTGAGCATAGTATCGCTGGAACAAACTCTGCCCTGAAGAGGCTCTCAAAGTCCATCCAGGTGAGTGTTTCCTCATCGTGTTTCTAGAGCGTCAGGCTCCACCATCTCCCTACTATTCCCTAGAAAAGGCTAATAGCTAGGATAACCATCTGCTCTGCTGGTGTCTCAACCAAGCGAAAAAACTCTATCCATAGCCTCCATCCAGTCCTAAGCTACCTGGAGATCTATCACACCTCGAAACCTCGAAGGACTCTATCTCCGGAACTCATGAAACACTCTCAGTCGATGTGTATGGTCTGCTGGTGGGGCTGGTGGCATCTACTACCCAACGGGTGGTAGTGGTGCTGGTGCACTACCCAAAGGTGCTACCATAGTAAGAGGTCCTTTCACCGAAGCCTCATCACTTGGTGGGTCGTCATCGTTTACTCTCTCGGAAATCTTGGCTGGCTATCTACGCAACGGTATCCTGAAAAGAAACAGGTGTTCCTTGGTCAATAAGTTATACATGATGAGCTGAATCAAAATAGATCAAAGTAAAAACATTTCCAAAACACACGCAATCATTGTTTTCATGCACTGAGTCAGAAATCAGTATTCAGGGTCTTGGTTTATGGATAGGTCAGTTGTCGCACCAACACCAGACTCCCCAAACTAAAATCCATACTCAAAACACTTAACAATATTTCTTTATTAAAAATATCAGAGTCCTAGTTCTTCGGTAGAACTGACTCCTTTGATACCACATTGTCACAACCCATCCCATGGGGCTCGTGCCGTGACTACCCCAAGCCCACCTTCTATAGGCTAGGGGTTGGAAACTAGAACCAGAAAGACGTATCCCTAAAATAGGAAGGAATTGCCTTTAAACCTGTACAAACACACAGACTAGAATGCAACAAGATGCAACCATGAAGTAAAACTATTGTAGTAAAAGTGTGTACTAAAATTAAGGGGCTGGAATACAATCCCAACTAAAAATATACAAATACAACTGAAAATAGAAAATAGATCCTGATATCGTTCACCGGGAATCCTACCTGAAGGGTAGGTACATCTCATCTCCACAGCTCTCCACATCAACCATCACTGTCATCCACTATCAGATCCTAGCTCCCTGAGTATCAGTCAAGACTTCCCATCGTCTGCACAAGACAAAACAAGGTGCGGGCGAAGCCTGTGTAGGGGTGAGTATAACAATACCCAGTAGGGACCCCAAGACCCCTGAAGGTCTCTCAGAATTCCACATAGGAATAACAAAAAGCATGATATCAATCACAAATCAGAAAGAAAAAGACTCAACTCAAACCAGGTATAAGTAAAGCGCAGAAGTACATATGATTAGTCGAGAAGCTAGATCATCTTATTATGTCGAGAGGCACTGCTGCTGACCAACAGAGTCTGACCCACATATGATCGGTAGGTACTAACCCCCGCAATACCCACACAGGATCTGAACCGCTAGGATTCGATAGGTACTAACCCCCACAAGACCCACACAGGATCCTACCCTCCCAGAGTCGATAGGTACTAACCCCCGAAATACCCACATAGGATCTAACCCACATAAGATTGGAATGCGCTAACCCACACAGGATCGCTGAGCGTTGACCCACACAGGATCAGTATGTCCCTGATCCATGATGGGCCGCTCTAAATATGGTCCTCGTCAGGTCATGTACTGTTGATCCACACAGGATTGCTAAGTGTTTATTCACATAGGATTACTAGGTGTTGACCCACACAGGATCGCTTGGTACTAACCTCCGTATGATCTGTCTCCAACCTCCACCTCACTACCCATCACTGGATTCCCGCTCATAGTACGCTTAATTCTGGGAGAACTGCTCCTTAAGCCACTGGTCATATTTCAACCATCACAAAGTCCCTTGAATAAGTAACCCGATGATTCGCCATTCCATAAGGGTTCCAATGCAATAGACGGAACATCAACCGGACGCCCGATATGTAAGTTATTGGAATTTTAGTGCTAAGAGCCCAATTGGATTAGGGGTCAATACAACCCAGCTATACTCCAACTTTATCTAAAAATATCATGGAGTATCTCAAAAGTATTTTCTTCCTCCAAGGATCCCATCGCCACAGATGGTTCGTCAAACGGACGTCTGGTTCACAAGTTACGGCCTTTTAAGAGTTTCTGGGCCCGAGAGGGGTTCAGTTCCAGTCCGACCCAGTCAGACTGACCCAGCCTAGCCCGCCGAGTGGTTCATCCCACTAGCTAGTGCGACCCGTGGGGGTCACATAGTCCGCTGCTCCTGAATGGCTCAACGGAGCCATTCAACTCATTTATTGGCACGGGACCCACAAGGAGCGGGTCCCCTGCATCGTCGCAGCTTCGAGCCATGGCTTCCTTCAGTGTGGCATGCGATGGCACACCGCCTCCACCTCTACGGTCAGCTGCTACTGGCTTCCCATCCGACCACCGCGGTGCTGAGCGGCACCACTCTCGTCCGCCCGCGCCGGTCGTCAGCACCGGTGCTTCTTCTGCGGGCCACCGGGTGAGCTCCAGTGGTCCATTATTTCTTCTGGACGTTTCTATAGTCCTCTTGGGATGCCATCATCACTACAAGGCTCCCAGATTCCAAATTCTGATGATTTAAATAATTTTCCCCCGAAAAATGCAATAAGAACAAATGGCAGAGGGTCCAGGCATTGTTTGTTTGGCCCGCGCCCTCCGCGTTAGCATTATAACAAGTGGGAGATTATTCAATTCATCTTTAATAAATAAACCCCTTTCAAATACCCTAAAATATCCACCTAATTATTCAAGAATGAGTAAAAGTATCTAGGGAATTTCTTGAATTAAATGATAACCCCTACCTCATGAACCGTCAGAGGTATCATGGTCGTTGGTGGGAGGAGAGTCCCCATCGGAGTGATGTCATCGGCATTTGTCGATCCTAGTTCCTCACCACCCAAGCTTCCACCATCCGTTGGTGGAAGACGTTGCGTCACTTCGCCAGAGGTTCCTTGCTTTGTGAAGTCGTGTTAAAACTCCACCCCGAGCCTCACTTAAATAGAAGGGGAAAAGGTGAGTAACGCACTGAGGAATTAATGAGGTTCATTTAATGAATGAACCTCTTAATTCCCCAATGGTGCAGTTAAAAATAAAGGAGACTCAAGCCATTAATTGGATTGACAATTCATCGGTCCCCACCACCGCCACTCATCCACTAGAGAAAAATAAATAAAATAACTTTGTCAAGTTATTTTATTATTTTTTGTAAATTCAAATATTTAACTTTTTCTCCTGACCTACTGCGGTTGAAGTGAATCTTCCCTTAAGAGAATCTTGGTGATGTGGATTCAACAGTACCCTCATATTTTTAATCTGAGTACCAGTTCAAAAGATAGAAAATGTCACCTGCGTGTTTACTGAATGTACCTTAAAAAAAGTTCAGAAATTCATTCTAGGCACACTGGGCCTCGGAATCATGCGCCGTCAATTTTTTCAGACTTTTAATAATCCCAAATAATTAAAAAAATTACATGGAATTTTCAGGTCTTTATAATGAGTATAATTTATAATAACATGAACCTTCTCCATAACCCATCGAAAATTTAAAAAATCCTTACAATAAAGCACATCCCTTTTTCACTATGAATTCCATCTCCCCGCACACTTAAAATTTGATAATCATGAAATACGCTAGATTAATGGTGGGAATGGATATAATTGGCATGTAATGCGGATCAATCCTATAAAAGTTCAATCGTGTCTTATAAAGTATTAATTAGGATTAATGAAAAGGTGGGTCTCAAGGATAATGGATAAATCAATAAAATTATCCAATCATGTTAAAATTGGATTTGTATAATCAAATTTCTGACAAGATAAAATACATTTCCTAGTAGGAAACATGTCCCAAGTTCTCTCAGGAAATCTTACTCGAGATAGAATAGGAAAAAATTAGGTTTATAAACCTCTCAGGAATGAAAACGTATAAAATTGGAAAACAACTCATGGAATACATAATACAAACAAATTAACCCACATGAACTTCTAAAATTCAAAGAATGAAAATACTAGTAAAAAATTCATCTACATGTAACTAAAACAAAAAATCATGATTCATTGAATCCAAATTCACATGCTTAACTCCAATCATTCAACCTCTCAATCTTACTTATTCAATTCCAAAAAATTAAAATTTAAAACAAGGAATCGTGAGGTTCCTAAAAAATCTAAGTTTCATTGAAAAAAATAGTAGCACTAATCTAAGTGTGGGCATGCATTTTTCATTTAAGATTAAAACATATTTAAAAAATAGTGGGTATAAAAGAATGCTAAAATTTAAATTTTACACCCCTTTTCATGAATCTCTTCTTTAGTTATCCTTTTTTTTATTTCCTTAGTTCCTTGTACTATGAATCATCATGGTCTTAAAAATCAAATTCAAATAGTGAAAGTGCATTCCCATACTCATGAGAGTTGAAAAAATAAATGGTATTGCATTCCAAAACTAGTTCCTAAACATAATTTAAAATATATTAAATCCTAAATTCCTAAAGAATAAAAAATGTGTTCTTCCTTCTGAAAGATCTTTGGTTATTCTTTTTAAGATCTACCTTACCTATTGGAGTCAAGCGATTGAAGGTAGGAAAGAGGTTACTAGGTATAGATATATAAATGGTTGAAGTTTTGATTCCTCCATATAGATGGGTCATCTTCCTTTTTTCTAAAATTAACTTCACTCTTCCATTAGGTAGTACTTTATCTATCAATATGGGCCCAATCCATTGTTGTTTGGACTATTTCAGAAAATCAAAGGGTTGTTCATTAACTTCCCAAACTTGTTGACCTTACTTTAACTCTTAAAGGAAAACAATCTCTCCTCTATCTCCATCATTTTTAGCAAACTTTTGTCATTCCTTACCTCTATTTCATCCTATTATTTATTCTCTATAGTAGATAAATCTCTTCTTTTTCTAAGGAAAATATTTTTCTAAAATCATTATAATCTATCTTCTCTCAGATCACCTCCCTTTTCATCCAGATTATTCATCACCCCATGTATGTTGAACTTCACCTATTCACCACTGACTCTTAAGAATAACTCCCCGATTTGAAAATTGATCAATTACATTTCCATAGCTAATAATGGTATTCCCATTATTATTGGGTTATTATCTTCATCCATATACATCATGAGAAATTCCACTAAAAATTAGAACTTTTCAACATTGATAATGACATCTTCAAGTAAACATTAGGGACATATCACTGTTATATTCACAAGTTAAATCATAACTAAAGTCATATTCTTCTCGATTAATCCTATTATTTTTAATGTTGAGTATGAAATTATATTTACACTTTCATCTAAATCATATAAATCAAAAAATTTAGACCCAATATCAATTGTAATAGAAAAGTTTCCTAGGTTACTTTACTTCTTTGGTAGACTTCTTTATACCCCATCTGAACATTCTCCTATCAATGGTATGGTGCCAAATTCCTCTAATTTACTCATGTTTGAAACCAATTCTTTTATAGACTTTTTTTAGGTAGGAATATTCATTATAGCCTCTGTAAATGGTATGTTGATATGCAATTTCTTAAATATATCTATAAATTTCTCTCTTTTTTCATCAAGTTTTTCTTTCCTTTCTCTCTCTGGAAAAGGTGATAGTGTTTGGTATGGGGGTGGTTCTTTATCTATAACCAACTTCTCAGCTTATATTTATTTTTTAGATTCTTATTTAGTCTTATTCATTCTCCTTTCAACATATTCCTTATTCTATCTTCTAAATTTATCAACACTACCTTGGGTTGTCTTTCCACTCCTCAAGGTAATGGATTTCATCTCCTGTATCCAAGAACTTTAGTATCTCTTGGTAAAATTCCCCTTGGCCTCTCATTGATTTGGGTATAAATCTACCTCACTTGAACTTCCATATTCCTCATGACAAATCTTTGGTTTTTTGTGTCCTCTTTTAATTCATGGATAGTAAAACCTTGATACTTGGAGTATTCCATTAATTTCTTGAGATTTTCCTCTATAGTTGTCATAAAATTGGTCAGGGTCGCCTCAAAATTTTGGATTTTACTTTTTAGATAAGGTCATTGATGTTAAGGTTGAAAACCTTGAGGCATCGACTTAAATCCCTATCCTTGATTTGGTTGTTTTTGTGGTTGTGGACTCCATCCCTATGAATAATTTTTATAGTTATAATCAAGATAATTAGCATGTTTATAGTGTATACCTTGGGGAAGTTGAGTGTCTATCATAGTGTCTAATTTTCTTGGCATTACATTCATTTTTGTAGCTACCCAGTTGTTTTCCACCATGTGTACTTCTTTTATTTGTCTTCTATCATTATTACATTGGAAACTATTTCTAGAAATATCATCTAATAACTTATAACTCTCTTCAGGTGACTTACTCACTAGTGATCCTCTAGAAGAAGTATATACAATTGATCGATTACTCTATGAAAGAACTTTATAAAATGTTTGAATTAGTAGCCAGGTTTCTATACCATGGTGATAACATATTCTAATCAAACTTTTAAAAATTTTTTATGCATTATAGAGTGATTATTCATTTTTATATCAATGTTTAGTATAATTACCTATAAATCCAAAAAATTTGAAGGATGTAAAATCTGGTCAAAAAATTTCATAGAATATCCTCACAGGTAGTGATTGAATGTGAGGGTAGGCTTTGGATCCACTATAGAGCCTTATATTTTAGTGAGAAATAGAATAAGCATAATCTTTCTACATCTCTTTTTTTATTGTTGAACTATAATGTAGTTAACAACTCTAAGAAACTCCCAAGGTTATAATTATTGTATGGTCACTATCTTGATACTTAACTATTTATTTGTGACCATAGAAATGATAATGCTCATATTGACCCCATGTTTGAGGGCCTTCCAGAGTTTATTAAGGCTTAAATCCCTAGGTTCCTTCCTTGGAACTCTTAGTGTTATATTTGACTAGTTCCTTGTCCTTTTTATCTTCTATATATGACTTATTCTTGTGTATTGATCTTTTGTATTTGAATGGTCTTTTCAATTTTTGGATTAAATTCAAGTTCTCCTTTTTTTTACTCTAAGTTGAGTATTTATGTGATGATTTTGTTCCTTAAACAACTACATGACATAAACAAGTGTAAAAAGGGGGAAATGAAGAAAAACAAAATGGAAAATTCTTAAAAATATTAAACATCTCAAACAACTGCTCCACAGATTTGGAACCAGTTTTGATTGCTCAAAAGGAATAATTAATTATCTCAAGTGATATCAAATTAAAAAAAAATTTATAAACTCTAACTAACTCTAACTAACTTTTAAATTCAATAAAGTGGAATTTGAGTTTTATCCCATAGATAATGGTGTGTATATTACTTAGGATGTTTGAAAACTTAAAGATAAATGTGAGATTCATGATTGGTTTATTTTATAGATTAATGAGATGAGCATACCAATATTTTGTAAAACTGGGTTCATTCACTTAGTTAAGAAAGAGCGATGTGATTTAATTTAGATTTTTTTGGAATCAAACTCTAGTAATCCTCCTCTTAGAGTAATCACCCTCAATTATATATATTCCCTTTTCCCCTCATAGATACTTAGTTTAATATATATATAGGTATTCAAAACCTTATTCAAACATAGCTACCCCAAAATCATGAATTTTTTATTTCATGAGAAGAGTTGTCTACTTTATTGATTAAAAAATAATATTCTATTCTTATATCAATGATCATTCATGAGAGATAAGTGTAAGATTAAAATGGAATAGTGAATGCACATACCCATCATAAAATTTAAATCAAGAATGATTCCCTATACTAGGTGCACTCCCCCTTCATTACATGGATTTGTACAAGAAAAATTACCCCCCTCATGATAGTTATTATGGGATATGATAATAAAATAGAGATTCCTAAATAGAACTACAGAACAGTTGCACCACCACCTTAAATAATCTCATGATGCTTAAGTCACAGATCCAAGTCCAAGTACATTATAAGTCCCCCTACATATTATCCTCCTATGATCTCATTATAGGTATCACAATTGGAAAATAATTCATTTTTAACCTCTATTTATTTTATTTATTTTCTCATCATTTTAATCGATCCGCTACTCCATGGATGATAACTCATTTGGAATTTTGGATTGATCCCATAAATTCAATCTTCATGGCTGGTCCAATTTATTTACAAATTCTTTGTGGATTCTTGTGTGGATCATATGAATCTTAAAATTGAAAAATTTCCAAATTCTTACTTATAATTATATGTTGTAAATTGAATAAGGAGTCCTAAAAAAATAATCTCACAATATGGATCAGTAGGATGCTAGTTATGATTAAAACATTAAAATGACTTGAATCTGGATTAATTTAATTAATGCTCAAAAATTATATTTAATATTAAAACATGAATATCTCACAAAAATTGTTCACTTTTCAT
Organism: Viscum album; assembly: GCA_963277665.1. Lineage (NCBI taxonomy): Eukaryota > Viridiplantae > Streptophyta > Magnoliopsida > Santalales > Viscaceae > Viscum > Viscum album. The sequence goes on along the minus strand of OY728141.1, from coordinate 1,044,713,423 downwards.
AGAAAATAATTCATGGTATTAAATAAAAATTTGTGAATAAATTAATAACATCAACTCCCCAAAACTTAGTCTTGTTCATTTCCTCATGTGCAACAAATATAAAAACATAAAAAACTCATTCTCACTCACCAACAAATATAAATTTTTTTTTTGCCTAATCAGGGGAGGTTTAGACCATTTCACTCATCCTTATTGAATTCCACCACAAATTTTTATAGAAATAATATTCCAAAAACAATTCATTTTTCATGCTCAAATTAGAAATGGAAAAGGTAGCCACTCAAAATTTACCCCTCTCAAGATGATAAAAATTAATTTCTAGAGGTTCAATCATTCACCAATAAAAAGTAAAAAACTTAAATTTTGAAAGATCTATCATCTTCCATTCCCTATCCTAAAGTGCACAAAAATCAAGAGGTCTTTTCTAGGGGTTTTTCTGTGGTTATAGGATGGTATAAATTTAATGTCCAACAGAAAGGAAAAGAGGGGTAAAACATCACCATGGGTAAAACAATGCACAAATTTTTTTTGAAATAAAACATTGAAGGAAATTAAAACACATATTTACAAGGGAATTATTTTTTGAAGAAAGACACAAAAGAGGATTAAAATTTGAAGAGTGTGAGAAGATGGAATTTTTATAAAACAAAAAACTTCTCCCAATGACATAAGTGTTCTTTTTTTTCTTTTTTTTCTTTTTTTATTTTTTTATTTGAAAGTTTAACTTGAAAAATATATCATACTCATCTCCCAACACATGTTTTATATCCTTAAAAAAACTAATTGTAATAGTTATAACAAGATCAAAGGTTGAGGAAGAGTGATTTTTGACCTGCCCAAGACAAAACTCATTGTTTTTTTTTGAACACTTGTCAATAAAATTTGTCCAATAATTTGTAAAAATATATACATTTACAAAACTCATAGAATGAAAATCTATAAGTGTTCGATTGTATATTATCGACCATTAAAGGGTCTGATGCTCTGCTAATGTGTATAGAGGCACTCGGGTCGAATCCTCAGCGATGATACTTTTTAATAGTAGATTATTTTTGTGATTTGTCTTTTTAATGGGAGAGTTTTTTTTGGAGAGCTAAAATGAAATTATTGATTGATTTATATTGATTTAATAATTTAATAAATATTAGGGTGAGTTCATTATTGTGGATTTAAGCTTATGATATCATTGAGATTTTCTTTATATTGTATTAAATTAACACCCACTTCACAAGATAATTTTGATCAAAATACCCAAATGTTATGGTTTTAATCCAAGAATTAACTTAACTAGGGACATAATATCAATTAAAACTTGGTTATGGTTGTGTATTTATGGTTATAATAATACATGGAAACCACTCGTTAAACAAATCATGTAATTAATCCATGACATTTTAAGTTCAACATACACAATTTTAATTTAAAGAATATTCATCGAGGAAAAGTCTCAATCACTTAATATACCCAAATTATGACTTACCCCAATGTTAGATTTAATCATAAATTGATATGGTTATTAATATGGTAATATTTTTTTTATTTTGATTAATTATAAATAGAATGAAAATAATAGGATAAGAAAAGAGTTGTGCGTTGAACACACGCACGCGAACGGTGATGAGAATTAAAAATGAACTTTCGATTGAAGAAGGAAGAAAAATAAGGAAAGGGGTTTCAACTTGATTTAAAATATTTTAAGAGAATTAATATTTAATAAAATTTGGTGGATGATTAAAAGAGAATATGAAGAATAAATTTTCCTTAAAATTGAAATGAAATTGAAAACAACTTACGTGAATAAAATTGAAAACAAACACAAAGGAAAACAAAAATAAAAGTGGAGGAGAGGTATATATTGCTAAAACAAGATCAAGGAAAGTCCTCCCAAGCCCATGTAAAGTCTCTAGTAATTAAAAAACTCTTCCTTAAGTTCTGAAAGTCCAAATACTTTCAAGGAGAGGAGGGGGTGTATTTATAGCCCAAGGAGTTGTACTGTTTACATTCCAAATCTGTCCCTCCACTTGGCTCGAATATTGGACCATCTATACAGCACAATATTGAAATATATTATTATTAAAAAAATTATATAGATATGTTTTCTTTATAATATGAAAATTTGGTGTCCATTTGACTTGAGAAACCAAATTTATGGTGGTTTGAATAAACAATTCTAATTTGTCCATTCTTATCACCACTTTTTTGAATGCTGGAATGTGAATAGATTTTCAATAGGGATATTCCCTCAAATACAAACACTTTATTATAAAAAGTATTCCACCTATCTCTTATATTTAAAACTGAAAAATATCACCTCTAATGGATGTTTATATCAGGAGAAAAATCAATAATGGTGTGTTGATTTCAATTCTCGGATAGAATGGTGTGATGGAATTCAAAACTTCATTCGGGCCCATTTTTTATATATTTGGGATTTGAAATTTTTATCCAAGATGAATTTTATTGGACCCAAAATTTTGGTGTATAGTAAAATTATTTGGACTTCTATATTGATCCCATAAATTCAATCTTCATGGTTGGTCCAGTTTCTTTATAGATTCTCTGTGCCTTATTGTGTGGATAATATGACCCTTCAAATTGCATAATTGGCTAAGGTTTCCTTCTAATGATATGTGTTAAATTGAATAAGGAGTCATAAAAAACAATAATAACGTAATTTGAATTAGTATTATGTGAGTTATGATTAAAACATTAAAATGACTTGAATCTGGATTAATTCAACTACGGCTCAAAAATTATATTTAATATTAAAACATGAATATTTCACAAAAATTATGCACATTTCAAAGAAAATAATTACAAGTATTAAATAAAAAGTTATGAATAAATTAATAACATCAAATATCCCACAATTAGTCGTGTGCATGTCCTCATGTGCAACAAAAATAAAAACATAACAAACTCATTCTCACTCTCCAACAAATATAAAAAAAATTACCCAATTAGGGAGAGTTTAGACCATTTCACTCATCTATATTGAATTCCACCACAAATTTTTATAGAAATAATAGTCAAAAAACAATTCATTTTTCATTCTTAAATTAGAAATGGAAAATGTAGGCACTCAAAACTTACTCCTCTTAAGATGATAAAAATTAATTTCTAGAGGTTTACTCATTCACCAACCAAAAGTGAAAATATTGGATTTTGAAAGAGATATTAGCTTACATTACCTATCCTAAAGTACACAATAATCAATAGTTATTTTTTAGGGGTTTTTTTATGGCTATGGGATGGTATGAATTTAATGTCCAAGAGAGAGGAAAAGAGGGGTAAAACATCATCATGGGTAAAAAAATGCACAAATTTTTTTTTGAAATGAAACATGGAAGGAAATGAAAACACATATTTACAAGGGAATGATTGTGTGAAGAAAGACAAAAAAGTGGAATAAAATTTTAAGGGTATGAGAATATGGAATATTTACAAAACACAAATCTTCTCCCAATGACAAAAGTGTTATTTTTTTCTTTTGTTTTTTTTCATTTCTTCGAAAGTTGAACTTGAAAAAGATCTCACACTCATCTCCCAACCCATGTTTTATATTCTCATGACACTAATTTTAATATTTATAACAAGATAAAAAGGTTGATGAAGAGTGATTTTTGACCTTCCCAAGACACAACCCATTTTTTTTGTTTTTTTTTTTGAACACTTGTTAATAAAAGGATACCCAAAATGCAATACATTCCCCCCACGCTTAAATTTTAATAAATTGTTCAATGAAAATCCATGTAGTTGTTGGGTGGGATAAGGTATTGGGCTTGTAATATGGCTATCAAAGAAAAGGTTTTCATAAGATCTAAGGGGATTTCATAAGGAGGATTAATTTGAGGTTAATGGGAGGTTATTTGGATTTTGTGATTCTCATGTGGTTCAGAAAATGCCTCTATTATGTTAAAGCACACCAAAGTAGAAAATTATGCTTGAAGATCCACAAACTCAAGACTCAAAAAAGGGGGCGAAAATGGAAAAAAATGAAAAGATGGTCATTGGTGAACTTGGCATGAAAGATAATTTTATTACTCATGGTTGGGGAATAATCATTTTATAAATATAAAACTCCTCCAAATCCCTTTTTTTCATTTTAAAAATCCAATTTTTGGGTAAGTGGGAACCTCACAAAAACTGGATACAATTTCAAACATCACCCACATAAATCATTATAGAAAAAACTGATCCCAAAAGCCAGATCTAAATTTTAAAATTTAAATTCATACAAGGAAACCCCAAAAAACACGGGCAAGCAAGCATCGTGAGAAACCCACCATTGAGAAGACACCTCACTTCCATCATCACCACATCATCTATCATCACAGCATCATCACCCCTATCATGTCATCACATCACCATAGTCATAATCCTCACCAGCCTCTTTACCGATGACCACTGCCTGCTCACCATCATCATCATCTCACAGAGCCTCCCTCATCATGCCATCATCATCATTGTTCAATACCACACTAGAATTTTGAATCCCCTAAATAGAAACATATCATTGTCCCAAATCACTTGACCACATACTAGCTATAGAACACCTACAAACATGACCACTGAAAACCTCCATATTCGATTCACCAAACCAGGACCAAAAACTCAAAAAAGACACTAAGGACAACAGCCATAAACACACTGTCGAAAATCATCCAACGTAACCTCTATCAATATCAAAATAAAAAAACACTGCCTCTGACACTGAAAACCACCACTAGAAACCATCGCCTAAACATAAAAGAAGAAAGAGTGACCAAACCCAAAAAAGGGAAGGGATTGAAACCTTAGGAGGAAGGAACAACTCTGAAGCGCTAAAAAATATGTCGTCCACCAAGCCACATGACCAAAACCTCAGTGAATCCCAAGCTCCAAAACCGAACTGGATAAAATCTTAGGAACGCAATATGAGAGCACATATATGAGAACAGGGAGAAAACTAGGATGCTAACATAAAGTAGGGAAAGAAAGTGAGAGAGAAGGAAATTTTATGGTGAGTAAGTATGACTCTTTTTGTTTTTTGGATTGTTTTAGTTTTTTTAGTTTTTTTAGTGTTTTTAAAATACACGCCCACAAAAAAGAGAGAGATAAAAATAAAGGGTTTGATGAAGAAAGTGGTAAAAAATGAAAGAGATAGGAAGAATAAAAAATGGGGTGATAGAGGAAGAGAGGGAGAGAGAGAGAGAGTTAAAGGGAAAAAGGTTCCCCCTGGTTTGGATTTAGTGGGTCTCCATCTCTATACAGTGGTGGGTCTATGTAATTTGATGGCTTCTTGGGGCATGTGTCATCTCTAGTGATGCTTTGGAAAAATTCCATTTCTAAAAAGAGAATAAAAAACAAGAAACATTATTCATTTCATAAAAAACTAAAAAGAAATTAAAATTTCATAAAAGTAAAAGAATACATGGGTTGCCTCCCAAGTAGAACTGTATTTATTTGTCTGCAGTTGGACAGTTGCAGTGGACTACCCATTTTCTGATGGTGACCACCGTATTTTCATAACTCCATTTTTCTTCCATAAAAACTTCTCCTTTGGGTTTCCTGATTGTTCATTGGATAATTTCTCCCCTTATATGATGTTGTTCTTTCAATTCAATGGGGTTGGAAGGATAATATGACTATCCTCCATTTTTTTTTAACTTGAGGTATTATGCAGCCCATTGAGTGTTGGTTTTCTATGCTTAGAAGTTTAGGAAGATGTTTCAATTTTGATGGTATGTTTATGTAAGCTTTAGATAATATGAAATCAGAGTATGAGATCCCAATTGTTTTTAACTCATTTATTTCATCACTTACTGAAGTACAGTAATGAGGATCAATGGAGTCATAAGACTGAATAAAATTTTCAATATCATTTATATCATTGTTGTTTGACAAAAATGGTCAATTTCAACCTCACCAGTGATCACTTTATTAATTAGGGAATAAATAACACAAACATCACTACCATCAGGACAATATAGACACATTGTTTCAGGTTTCACCTCACATATAACAGAATTTTCAGAATCATGGATAGGAAATGATGAATGTTGGATAATCTACTCTAAATCAAAAAATGAGCATGTTAGTTCATTTTCCTCATTATCATCCAACATGGAGCAGTGGAGATTAGAGGTGATATGGTATTCCAAATACTTTTCAAGATCATTTAGATTGATGGAGTTTATATTTAAAATGTCAACACCAACTTCTCCATTTATGAATTGGTTAATGAGGATGAAATATTCACAAAATCCTCTATCATTAGAACAGGAAGAACATGTTGGATTGGGATTCAACACACTCTCAGAGAGACTTTCATAAGCATGGATAGATAATACATATTGATTCTCTGATAGGTATCACATGGATCGAAAAATATTGAACTTGACCAGTTGGTCACCAAATTCCATGGATAAGATGTCAACATTGACATCAATTTTGGTTTTAGATGTCATGAGTAAAGGTCTTCCTAGAATTAGAGGAGATTGGAAAGAATTTTTCTCACCTTCCATGTCAATGACATAGAAGTCAGTTGGGAAGATAAGATCATTGACTCTGAAAAGGACATCCTCAATTATTCCCTCAGGAATAGTTGTACTTCGATTGGCTAACTATATGACAACACCCATTGGGTGTAAGGTACCTAGACTAAGGTTGGAGAATATGGATTTAGTCATGACATTTATCGATACTCCTAGATCTATGAGTTCATCATTGAATCTTTAACTTTCAATTTGGCATGGAATTGTAAAGGTCCCGGGATCTTTTCACTTCATGGGTATGGATTGTTGTGTTAAAACATTCGCAATGGTATTAAGTTTTCTCTTAGGAGTGCACAATCCCTTAATAAACTTTTAATACTTGGGAATTTTTTTTATAGCATCTAAGAGGAGAATATTGAATTCAACACGTCTAAACATTTCTATCCTTTTAGGATCGGGTTCAAAGGATTTTCTTGGTTTAGAGATATCTTAAGAAAAAGGAATTGGGTTCTTTAGATGAATAGAAGGAGGTGAGGGAGTAGCTTCAGGTTCCTTTTATATATTTTTAGTCTTTTAATTTTCAATATCAACAGTCAATGGTTCATTTTAGTATCTATCATGAGGCTTGGAAAAAAATTTCCTGTTCTAAGTGCAATTTCACTTACATTAACTTTGGGGTTGGGTAATGGATGAGATGGGAGTTAGGAAGAATTTTTTGTTTGCTGCTTGCTAAGGTGGGATGAAAGTTGACCAATTTGGGTTTCAATGTTTTTTAGGATAGAATGGGTGAAGGAGGAAATATCTTTTTTAGATATTTCCCATGGTTTCTTGGAAGATGTGTCTTGTCCTGAATTAAGATTGCCTTGATTTTGGTTCTTGGGAAAGTTTTTGTATTGGGTTGGGAATTGCAAAGTCTCGTTAGGATAGTGGAATCCAGGAGGAACAATAGGAGGATTGATCCTTTAAGGTTTAGGGACAAAAGGATAAGGTTATTGGAAGTTACCAACACCTTGACCATATTGGAATTGGTTTGGGTTTTGATGATGGAATTGAGGGGGATGATAAATGGTATTACCATACCTCAATTTGGGGTTAAAGGTAGAAGACAAGGGCTCGGAGTGGGGTTGGTTAAAGTTTCTAATGAACTGACCTGATTGTTGAGGGTTGGTGTTCCTAAAAGAATATGTTGTATTGAGATACATTGGTCTGGTTGAATCAGATGGATCCTCTTGAAGTTGTGGACATGTTTCAGTTAGATGAGCTAGTGAGCTACAGATTCCACAATTCTTGATAGGTCAAGAGAATAGATATTGTGGAGAAGATGAGGTTGGAGATTTTGCATCCACCTCTAGTTGTATCAGAAGACCTGTAAGTTCGCTCATCCACTCGGTCATCTTGATTAGATCTATAGATTGATTCTCTAGGATTTGTTTGACTTGATCATGTGCTCGATTATGGAATTTTTGTGTGTTTTCAGTCATATTGTTTATGAGATCTCGTGTAGCTGTAGATTTTTATCAACAATATCACCACCACTTGTGGCATCAATGAGAGTTCTCTCCATAGCCAATAACCCCTAATAGAAGTATTGGATCAAGATTTGGTTAGGTATTTGGTCTTGTGGGAAGGTTTCCATAAGCTTTTTGAACCTCTCCTAATACTCATGGAGTGATTCATTAGGGAATTTATGGATACCAATTATTTATTTTTGGATAGAAGTGGTACGAGAAGTAGAAAAAAATTCTAAGAAAAGAAGCTTCATGTAAATCCATGAGTTTATGGAACTAGGAGGGAGGTAGTAGAGCCCTGACTTGGCAGAGTTTTCTAGGGAGAAATGGAATGCTCAAAGTTTGATTTTTTTCTTCAGAAACACCTTGAGGCTTCATGGTATAGCACACAACTTGGAACTCTTTGAGATGAAGATGTGGATTCTCACCGGCTATCCTGTGGAAATGTGGTAAAAGATAAATCAAACCTAATTTGAGTTTGAAATTAGACTTAATGTTTGGATATTCAATACCAAGGGGATGGTAATTCATATCAGGGGAAATGAATTCTTTAAGGGTTTGTTCCCTAGGATTGTCCATTTCTAGTTCAATTGGTTGGACAATGACTGGTTTAGGAGTGATTTGATTATCCCTAATGTTCCTCCTAAGTTGGAAAAGACTTCTCTCAATTTCAGGCTCAAAAATATCTGAGTGATTATTTGGGAGGCTATGGGGAATTTAGAGAAGATTTGGAAGTATAAGGAAGGTGGGTTTTTCTTTGTGGGTTTTTTTATAATTTTTTTTGTTATTTTTTTAATTTTTTTACAAAAATCAAAAACTACCAACTAAAAATAGTACCATCCCTAGAAATGGAACCATTTTAAGTCTGTCCAGTTTTCACCTATCTACCATTCAAGGGTCTGGTGCTCTGCTAATGTGTATAGTGGCACTCGGGTCAAATCCTCGGTGATGATAGTTTTTAATAGTAGATTGTTTTTTTGATTCATATTTTTAAGGGAGGGGTTTGTTTGCAGAGCTAAAATGAAATGATTGATTGAATTATATTGATTTAAAAATTTAATAAATATTTTGGTGAGTTTATTATTGGGGGTTTAACCTTATGATATCATTGAGCTTTGCTTTATATTGCATTAAATTAACACCCACTTCACAAAATAATTTTGATCAAAATACCCAAGTGTTAAGGTTTTAATATAAACCTTAACTTAACTAGGATTATAATCTCAATTAAAATTGGTTATGATAGTGTATTTATGGTTCCAATAATCCATTGAAACCACTCGTTAAACAAATCATGTCATTAATCCATGGCATTTTAAGTTCAACATACACGATGTTAATTTAAAGAATATTCATTGAGTAAAACTCTCAATCACTTAATATCCTCAAATTATGACTCACCCCAATGGTATATTTACTCATCCATTTAGATTTTTATTAATATGGTAATATGTTTTTATTTTTATTAATTATAAATAGAAAAAAAAGAATAGGATAAGAAAATATTTGTGCGTCAAACGCACATGCACGAATGGTGATGATAATTAAAAACAAACTTTCGATTGAAGGAGGAATAAAAATAAGGGAAAGGGTTTCAACTTTATTTAAAATATTTTAAGAGAATTGATATTTAATAACATGGGGTGTATTATTAAAAGAGAATATGAAGAAGAAACTTTCATTAAAATTGAAACGAAATTGAAAACAGCTTATGCGAATACAATTGAAAACAAATGCAAAGGAACAAAAAAATAAAAGTGGAGGAGATGTATCTCTTGTTAAAACAAGATCAAGGCAAGACTTACCAGGCCCTTGTAAAGTATCTATTCATTCCAAACCTCCTCCTTAAGTTCTTAAATTCCAACTCCTTTAAAGGAGAGTAGGGGGTGTATTTATATCCCAAGGAGCTGGACTGTTTACATTCCAAATATGTCCCTCCACATGGCTTGAATATTGGACCATAAAGACTGCAGAATATTGAAATATATTCTTCTTAAAAGTTTTATATATAAATTTTTTCCATATACTATGAAAATTTGGAGACCATTGGGCTTAATGAGACAAAGTTATGGCAATTTGAATAAACAATCCTAATCAGTCCATTTTTATCACCACTTTTTCGAAGGCTGGAATGTGAATGGATTTTTGAATAGGAAGATTCCATCAAATAAAAACACTTTATACAAAGGAATCCCCCTATATCATCTATTTTATAATGAAAAATATCACCTATAATGGATGTATATATCTGGAGAAAAATCAATAATGGCATGATAATTTCAATTCCTAGATAGAATGGTGGGTTGGATATCCAAACTTTAGTTAGGACCCTTTTTCATGGATTTGGGTCTTGAAATTTTTATCCAAGATTAATTTTATTGGACGTCGATTTTTTTTGTAGAATAAAATGATTTGGACTTCTGGATTGATCCCAGAAATTCAATCTTCATGGTAGGTCTAGTTTCTTTACAGATTATTTTTTCCTTCTTATGTGGATCATATGACCCTTCAAATTGTAGAATTTGGAAAGGATTACTTCTAATGATTTGTTATAAATTGAATAATAATCCCTATAAAATAATAATCACACAATTTGGATTAGTAGGATGCGAGTTATGATTAAAATATTAAACTGACTTGAATCTGGATTAATTCAATTAATGGTCAAAAATTATATTTAATATTAAAAAATGAATATTTCACACCAATTATGCACTTTTAATAGAAAATAATTAAAGGGAGTAAATAAAAAGTTGTAAATAAACTAATAACATCAATAACCCATTTCAAATATCTCTATATTAAGTGAGGGTTTGGATATCCTTGGAGCAATTGAGTATGCAAAAAATCCATCTAATATTCTTTAAAAATTATAATATGGTACTTATCTTCATTTTTGGTTACTTTTGATCCCCCTTAGAGGTAGGTGAGGTCTCATGTGCATGATAATTTTTTAATATCCCTCCAAGATTGACCAATAGAAAATGTATATCCAGAGATCGTCAGGATTTTGAATCTACAGCGGATGAAAACCCTACGGCATAGACAGAACCCCTATGTTACATGCTTCTTATTCTTCACCTAAGCCCATTGTTCATGTATTCATGGTTTTTTAATAGCCCTTTGATCCATGTAACAACATCCTCTTATTATCAAATCCATCACTTATTCCGATTTTGAAACCTTTGTGTCATAGCCCACATCATACACCACTAAGTCTTCACACATTCATTCTTTATAACAAGCCAAAATCATCCATGGAACAACCAAAAATATGAAAGTGTATCTTCATTTTGTTCAAACTTAGGTTACTAAAGTCACGGTGCAATCTTCTCTATTGGGGTTCCATTTGGAGCTTCATTTCATCAATCTGGAGCTATTATGATGCAAAGGATTTCCTATAGAATGTCCATTATTGCTTTTTCAATATATCCCAAGCATTCTCTTCGTCATCCATGGAGGTTCTACAGCACAATGATGATGTAAATGATGCAGGAAAATGTTTGAGTACTAAGACACATCTCCTGGAATGAAATGTAAGTGTTTCAACTTAAGTGCATAGTACTTGCGTGTGGAGATATCTCTCATAGAAATTTCCATCATTTTATATCTGTTGTATAAATGATTCCATTCTAGATTGGGTAATTAAGTTAGGTTGGGGTAGAGGGACCCCTAACGTCATTATCTTCTGCCCTTCACTAGTGAGTCACTTCTCTTGCTACTACACAAACCTTCCTCTCATGCGTCGGTGCTGCTCCTATACCCATGCGCGCACCATGTACAAGCTATGATCTCCTCTACCACCCTCAAAGTCTCTCCCTATGAGTGATCTTAGTCACCTAATTCTCATGGGTTGTTTATGTGGATTTATCCCCATGGGTTGAGGGTTATCTAAGGGTTGGCCCATTTTTAACCTAAACACATAAAGAATACTTAGAAAAATTATAACTTCATAAAACATGTATTCTCCTTATTTTTATTTCTTTTTTAAAAATTTCATTCTAAAATATAAAATACCCATAAAAAATACAAAAATGATAAAATGGTCATGATAATATATAAAATAATGACATTGGTGGATTAAGAGTTAAAATTTTATGCATAAAATAAAGTTATCGCATATCCTTCAAGTGGTTTTGACTCAAAAGTTTCTATGGTTGTAAGGGTTTCTTTATCTCATTTTCAAATCCAAGAGACATGCTTGATATTTAGAACCAACATTTCTTTTATATGGTCTTACTAATGAATTTAATTTACCATATTCATGAAATTCATGGGGTTTTGAGACCATATAATGTTCTCTATTTAAATGGAATTTGATTCAAAAGATTACAAAGTTATAAGGGTTTTTGTTAACTCAACTACCTTTATTGAGTTATAATATGTATTCTTAAAATTCTTTCTTCCAATATTGGTTTGTTCCTCCCTAAGATTTTATTTCACAGTACTTTCTCTTTATCTCTAGTTAAATTAAACTTTTGATCCAAATATTACTCCTCTATGAATTTATTCCCCATAAAAAGTATATCATTAATGAAAATAATTCTAATCCTATTTAATGGTGGTATCCCCACCTTGTCCATATTTTATATTCATGTCAACGTTTTCCTTTATATTTTGAAACCCCATTTATGTGTTATCTTACGTGACCTTCCTATTTTCCATTTACACTTTTAAAGGGAATTTTTACTACCTCTTTTTATGGTGTGGGTTTTCAAAAAAGGTATTTCAAAATATTAAAAGGGTTTTCAATCATTTAAAAATCAATTTTATTTTCTTTCACTTCATGTTTTTGAAACATTTATATATTTTTTATAGCTCTAGTATTTAAAGGTCCTTTTAAAAGTAAATTTTTTTAAAAAAATTCACTTAACCTTTTTAAAAATTATTATTTAATGTGATTGTAATTTCTTCCTTTACACCAAAGATAAAAGCATAATCTAAAAACTCTATTAAAATTTCCCCATTATTTTTCTATTTATCTATAATGGATTTATTTACTAGGAAATTATTTTTGATGAATTACCCTCTAAATTATCTTATGAAATACTCTTTTGGGTGATGAAATTTTGGGTTTCAACCACTCACATTTTTAGGTCAGTTTTGGTGATACCATCTTTAAATGTTACGAAACCCATTTTTATTTCATTGGGTTATTAATTATGTGATGAATGATTGTTTTCATGTGGAACATATATGTATAGATGAATTATGGATGGGGTCTTATATCACCCTAAAATTCATTGGTGAATTTTTTACCTCATGATCTCAAATGGGTACACGGTAAGATTTATCCCAAGACAAAGGGTACACAGGAGAATTTATCCCAAGCCAAAGGGTACATGGGAGGATTTTTCCTAAGCCAAATGATACATAGGAGGATTTATCCCAAGACATAGGGTACTTTATAATATTTATTACAAACAAAAGGGTACACAGGGGGATTTATCCCAAGCCAAAGGGTATGAAAGAGGATTTATCCCAAGCCAAAGGGTACATGAGAGGATTTATCCCATTCTAAAGGGTATATGGGAGGATTTATTCTAATAAAAAAGGTATAAAGGAGGATTTATCCCAAGTAAAAGTGGTTTATTGGAGGTTTTACCCCAATACCAAGGGTATAAAAGAGGATTTTTTTCAATCCCAAGAAGGAACATGAGTAATTGGCCCAAGTCTATTATGTGATGAATGTATTAGTGGGTATCCTTAACATATGATTTCTTTTCTTAGGTTTCTATAACACTCTTATGTATAATAGTGTACCTGTGATTATGATCCTTAACTCGTGTTTAATGTCTTAAGATTCTAAACAATTTTTCCATGGTATATTTTTGTTCATTTGAGATTACATGTCCTTCTTTCATGAATTGTGGAAAATGTGTATTGTTTAATAATCTTTTTAATAAAAAATTTCTCTCATTCTCATGTTTTATCATATTCTTATGATCTATCCATTAATGAAATTTTCATATGTTTTCCCTTACTGATAGTTTTTATAACAACCCCGACCCTGGTAGCCTAGAGACGATGGTCATTTTATTAAAATGGAATAGATATAAAAGATCACATCACTAAGGATCAATCAGTTTATTAGTATTTAAGAAATTAGATACATACATGGTTCTCTTATTACATTGGTAAATAAACATAGAACATAACAAAAGAAAATAAACTGCTTCTTGTCACTTATTTAGAGATATCATATTCACAACCTGGGGAAGGAAAACAAATAAAAGGGTGAGATCAAGTGCTCGGTAAGGGTTATATGAGAAAATAATAAATTAAGAAAAGTTAATAAATCATAGATATAATGGAAAGTTAAATAATATAAAAACACATTCCATCAGTACACTGAGAATGAAAATGCATTCATAGATTTTGTCATAGTGAAAATATCATGGAAAGTAATAATTGGATACTAAATAAAGAAAAAATTTACTCATTGTACATAATGTATTTGGAACATGAACCATTATACTATCCAGATGGTTTAAGTCTGTGGGTAGAAACTCATCTGATTCTGCTTGGAAATAAACACAAAGGGTTTATCGCCAACTGTTTTGTCTCATGAGACCTGTCGATGCATCGAGGGGATATAACAGGCCCCACCCATCACTTCAAGTACAAATCATTCTTCATACATGGATTAAATTAATGAACAATATGACTTATCAAAATATCTGTATTGAGTAGAGGATATGGATATATCAATATTTCTCCATTCAAAGTAAACACCATATATAAAACATGGTATAAATATTAGATAATAATCATATCCATGATACAAGAAAATATGTATATTTAGGAGTAATATAATTTCAAATGAAAAATGGTATTGAAGGGGTGGTAGATAAACTACATAAAAATATTATGTGTACAATACCCTGTAAGTTTCAATAAAATTAAAATTGAGACGAAGTCCCTTACCTTATTCTGAATGTGTTATGCACTTGATCTTAATGTCCTATATAATCAAATTAAATACATTAATTAATTAATTCATAATCTTTTATACATTTATTTTATTTCTAATAATTTTATTATGTTCATTTATGGCCTTTTTTATGAGTTATAAGATACAATTTTATCGTTTAAGAACACTCATTTCCTTGGTTTTCTTGATTGGTTTACTTTTATATATGTAGAAAAAACCATGTAAAATGAGAATAGTTGTCTAGAATTTAAATTATATGTTATTAATTAAATTATAGAATATTAAATGGTTATATATTTCATTCGTTTATATGGTATGAGTATAAATCATTATACAAAATGTTAGTGATTTTCGTTTAGATTATTTTGGCATTTTTTGTATCATCACAAACTAGTTTTTTTATTAATTAATATTATATATTTATATATACTAGTTCTATAAGATTATATGACTTATAATATGTATAATAAAATCATATATAACCAAAATAATAGTTTTATGTCCAGTATTAATGGCGGTAAGGGAAAATGAAAATGCATCGTCCACAATGGCGGTAAATAGGCACATCATGGATGATATTTTCATTTTTAGAATAAAAGAGAGAGGAGAAGGGGATTGCTGATGTATTTTACATTAACACAATAAAATTCCAATATATATAAGATACTTGAGTTATAATTATTTTTTGTATAGAGTATGTGAAGTAATGATAATAAAATAAAATAAAATAAAAGAAAAATAAAGGGAAGGATTAAGGGTTTTACCTCTTGAATTCTTCTCCTTGAGAGCCTCCTTAAGGGACTTGGGTTTGGTATTTTATTGATACTAAAAGATCATGAACATTGGGGGAATTGGGAAGATGATTGGATATAAATTGGAAAATAATCAAGGATTTTGAGGTTTGAGGAGAAGAGGTGGTGAGGGTTAGTATTTATAGTGGAGGAGATGGGTGTTTTGTAATTATTTTATTAATTAGTTTAATATTTTGGCTCAAGACTATGAATGTTTTTATTCTTGTGATTGCATATAGTAATTAGTGTATTTTATTTCTAACCAAGGGTTATTACATCATGCATTATGTTTTAATTCATGTATTTGGATTATAATTTAAATACTGTAAATTATTGTATTTCACTATTCACCAAAAATTCAACTATGTTAGAAAAATCCCAAAAATTCACCCAAAACATTTTTCTACATGTAGAATTAAAAAATAAACTCCATTTTTTTAAAATAATTTTATAAATATCATAAATTAAATTTTTAATTAAAATCATTATTTATTCAAAAAATAAAAAATTTAAAATTATAACTAATTTTATGACACTTTAAAAAATTAATTAAGGACTTATAAAATTATATTATAATCATAAGACAATAAAAAATTAATTTATGAATCTATTTTATGAAAATAAATTTTATTTTAAATCATTATATTAATTATAAAATTGTAGATAAACATTTATGTTTATAAAAATACAAACACTTAATATTTATTTACTTATACTGTGATATAATTATATCATATTTTCATTTATAAGTTGTCTAAATTTTATTTATACTTTTATATGTGATTTTACTGTTCTATTGGATAAATTACTATTTTTAAGGGTCACATTACTATTCCAAATGTCAAGTTACTATTTCATTGGTATATGTTTCTTAATTTCTAGAAAAAAACTCTTATTTCATTCATTCTTCATTTATAGAGTTTTTTTTTGTGTTCTCTATGTGATTTTAATGATTTATACTATATAAAATAATTTTTTCTAAAACATAAGCTATCGAATTACTTGAATTTATTTTATAGGACACGTATTATAAAATATTAGGGTGTTATGTTCTTCCCCCCTTTCAGAAATTTTGTTCTCAAAATTTTTCATGAATATTTTCTTCTAAACAGATGATGGTAGTTCTTCTTCATAACATCATTAGGTTCCCACATTGCTTCTTCCATTTTATGGTTTCACCAAATAACCTTTACCAGTCGATTCATCTGATTTTTCAATATTTTCTCTCTTGTGTCAAGAATGTTGATAGGCTATTTACAGTAAGACAAATCAGGTTCCAGTTTTATTTTTTCATAGGTGATTACATGTGTTGGGGTAGCATTTAATTCTTTAATAATTATTTGTAGAATGAATCATGAACTTTGGAGATACTTAGAATCATTGTTAATTAGTAATCTACTACTTCAATTCTTTCTAGAATTTCAAATAGACTAATGTACCTGGGGATCAGTTTCCCTTTCTTAACAAACCTTAAGATAGCCTTCCATAGAGATACTTTCAGAAATACATGATCTCCTACTTGAAATTCCAAATCCTTTCTCTGGTTGTCAGAATAACTCTTTTTCCTAATTTGATCTACTTTAATATGATCCTGAATAGTCTTTACCTTTTTTATTGTCTCTTGTTTTAGGCCTACAAGTTTCCTCTCACCAACTTTATCCCAACAAGTTGGAGTTCAACATCTCTTTCCATATAATACTTCATATGTCACTATTTGAATTCTAAAATAGAAACTATTATTATAGGAAAATTCCACCAAAGGTTAATACTGATCCCACATACCTTGAAATTTAAGTGAGCATGATATCAACATGTCTTAAAATGTTTGAATAATCCTTTTAGACTATCCTTCAGTTTGAGAGTGATAAGCAGTACTCATATGAAGCTCAGTATCCAAATCCTTCTGAAGACTCTTCCAGAATTTTGACATAAAATGGGGATCTTGATCATTCAAAATTAATAGAGGTTCACCATAGAGTCTTAAAACATCATTAATATAGAGTCTTTCTAGGCACTCCAATGTAAAATCCTTTTTTATATCAAGTTTATGTACAGATTTGGTAAGTTGATCAACAATTACCCATATTGCATCATTCCTTCTAGGTGTCCTTGGTAGTATTGTGATAAAGTCCATCATAATTTCATCCCACTTTCACATAGAAATAGGTACAGGTTTCATGAATCCTCTAGGATGTTTTCTCTTAGACTTCACTTGTTGAAAAACTAGACACCTTAACACATAGTCATCAATTTCCCGCTTCAATTTATCCCACCGAAAATGTTCTTTCAGATCTCTATAAATCTTGATACTAACTTGGTGTATAGAGAATTTTGAGCTATGATCATCATTTAATAGTTCCCTTTTTAGATATGGTGTTGATGGGACACATAACCTCTTTCCAAATTTCATAACTCCATCCTTATATATAAAGTCTTCCAATCTTCCATCCTTAATGGATTTAATTTTCTTTTGAAAATTTTCATCATCAGATTGATTGGTTTTTATCTTATCCAGTAAATATGGTTTTTAAATCATTTTAAAAAGGAGTGATGTTTCCTCTTCCTTAAAAATTCATGTATCCATATTTACTAGATCCATGAGCATAGGATCTTTCTCAATCCTCATTTGGGTTAGAATTCCATGATCTTTTCTACTTAATGCATCTTATACCTTATTTTCCTCCCCTTGGTGGTAGTGTATTGAGAAATCAAAATTTTTGAGTAACTCGAGCCATTGTCTTTGACTCATGTTGATTTATTTCTATGTAAATATGTATTTTAAACTCTTGTGATCCATATATATCTCACATATTTCACCATAGAGGTAGTGTCTCCATATCTTCAGATCAAAGATTATATGTGTTAACTCAAGATCCTGAGGTGGATAATTTTTCTAATGAGTCTTCAATTACCTTGATTCATAATCAATAACTTTATCATTTTTCATAAGGAAACAACCCAGCCCATTCTTCAATACATCATTGTATATCACAAACCCATCATTTCTTGATGGAATAGTCAAAATTGGAGCATTAACCAATCTTCTCTTCAATTCTTCAAAACATTTTGTACATTCTTTTATCCATACAAACTTAACCCCTTTACGTGTGATCTTGGTTGGTGGGTTAGACAATCGAGAAAAATTTTGAATGAAACATCAATAATAACATGATAAACCAATAAATCTGTGTACCTTGGTTATGTTCATTGGCATAGTCCATTCTTGGATTGCCTTTGTCTTTACATGATCAATTGAGATTTTATCCTTGGAGATAATATAGCCAAGAAAAGAAACTATTTGAAGCCATAATTCACACTTGATAAACTTCCCATATAACTCATTTCGTCTAATAGTCTTTAGAACAATATGAAAGTGGTTCTCATGGTCATCATATCTTTTGTAATATATTAATATATCATCAATAAAAACCACAAAAAATCATCAAAATATTCCTTGAACACTATGTACATTAAATCCATAAAAATAGAGGGTGCATTAGTCAATCCAAATGGAATTACTATAAACTCATTATGTCCATACCTATTTTGGAATGCTATTTTAGGAATATATTCCTTCCTCACATGCAATTAATGATATCCAAAATGAAGTTCAATCTTTAAAAAATATTAAGCTTCGTGGACTTGATCAATTAAATCATCAATTCGAGGAATAAGATACTTGTTATTTATTGTAATAGAATTGATTTCTCTATTATCAATGAACAACCATGAGGATACATCTTTCTTATTAACCAAAAGAATAGGGGATCCCCATGGAAAAATACTATGGTGAATAAATCCATTAATACTCAACTCCTCTAGTTGTTTCTTCAGTTCTACTAATTCCTCAGGAAATACATCAATGTATTCCTATAAAATTGGTACATTCTCAATTTTAAGATGAATTTCCTCATCCCTAGATATTGTTTGCTCTTCCTCACCAATAATTTTATTCAGTAGAGCTACTGGGGTGGATCTATATAAGAATCAGATAATGATGATTCTTCTCTAAAGATAAGGGATTCTACATATTCCTCAAAAATAATAATTTCCTTCTTCTTAAAATAAATTATCACAACATATTTTTAAATTAATTACATACCTAGAATTATATCAAATTCAACCATGGGTATGATGATAAGGTTATAAACTAAATCACATTTATGTTTCATAAAGGGGTTGTCCGATACATTTTTTATTGTAATGAGACTTCGCTTATAAGTTTTGACGAATAGCTACTTTGTTAAAATCAAAAGGAAAATGTATAATTTTCTTGTAAAATTGGGTAGATATAAAAGAGTGAGATGATCTAGAATTAAATAAATAATTGTATAAATTTAAAGATAAGATTAATGTACCTACCACCACATCATTGGGTACTTCTACTTTAGTTGTGGTGATCGTGTAAGCTTGGTCATCTACCCTTGGCCTCTTCTATGGTAAATTCCCATAATGCTTGGGACATTGATTTTAATAATTCCTGATTTCATTAAAGTTAAATCATTGAACATCATTTATTTGTTTCTTCCCCTTGCATTCATTTTCTTGATGACCCTTTTCTTTACACTTATAACATACTCCCATACCTTTTAATCATTTCCCATGATGATTCTTTCTATAATTTTCACATAATATAAATTGCTTCATTCACTTATTCTTATTTGATGATTCACTTTTTTCATGGTTATCATAAGACCTCTTATTCTCTTAATTTCCCTTGAACAAATAGGATCTACCAATTTCCTTATCCATTTTGATGGCACTTAATACTGTTTCATCATATGATGAATTTTTTTTAAAATCCACTGACCTTTGGAGATTTAGTTTAAGACCTTCAGATAAATTATCAAAATTTTAGTTATAATCATGTATGTAATATATAGAATACCTATCTAGTCTTGTGAAGGTATCCTCATACTCCACAACACTTTATTCTTCTGTTTTCTTTAAGTTAAGGAATTTTCTCTTAATTTCATCTTGTTGCTCACAAGGGAAATATTTTTTTAAAGAATGCTTCTTTAAAATTTCTACATTCCATGTCTTCTATTTCATATTCCTTTTTAGTATTTTGGATCAATGACCACCATTTATCAACATCTCCCTTGAGACAATATACTTTCATTACTACCTTTTAATTGTCATTGCATCCCAATGCAAAAAATATCTTTTCAAGGGACTTGATCCACTACTCAGCTACCACTGGATTAGTAGTTCCACTAAAAGATGGGGGATTATACTACATTAAATGATCCAACATAGGTGTAGTATGGTTATTATTCATAACCTGGGTAATTTTTCCTAATATGTTCATGATCTTCTCAGCTCCAACACTAACTGCATTGACTTTCTCGGTGGGGCAATCCCTAAATTTTCCACGGGTATTGATTCCTTTCCTTCTATTATAAACCATTTCTAAAAAATGGAATACACCAAATTAGGTTATAAATCATAATATATAATTTCAAACTAGAAAACACTTAACATATATTGAAAATTTATGCATATCTAATCTCATAATCATAAACATGGTTTCTTTGGTGACATATTTACTTTTAAATCCTTCATAATGGTTTGTAAAGAAAATTTGAAATATACTAAGTATATTCCCCAGGAGTTTCAAATCAGGTGCACAGTAAGGCCCGTTATTGTGTACCAAGTTACGCCGAGTCAGGCCCAATGCACCTTGTCAGAGTTTTTACCCCTGGGTAAATCTATATCAGAATCACATCCACTTGAAGTATTCAGACAGGGATGTATCTCTAAGAATACCATCATAATCTATACCTTAACAAAATTCTAGGATGTTATTCTATGATTATCCTCAAATTATATATTTTTGTTATGTTACTTAAACTATTTTTTCTAAATATATTTCCCAAGGTTTCTACTAAATTTTCTATAATACCAACTATAACAACCCCGACCCCAGTAGCCCAGATTTGATGGTAATTTTATTACAATTGCATAGATACAAGAGATCACATCACCAAGGATCAATTAGTTTAGTATTATTGAAGAAACTAGACAGATACATGGTTCCCTTATTATATTGTTAAATAAAAATAGAACAAAACAAAAGAAAATAAACTGCTTCTTATCACTTATTCATAGATATCTTCTTTATAATATGGATAAGGAAAAAAATAAAAGTGCGAACTCAAATTCTTAGTAAGGTTTATATGAGATAATAATAAATGAAGAAAAGTAAATAAGGAATGGATATTATGGCAAGGTAAATAATTTGAAAAACACATTCCATCAGTACACTAAGAATGAAAATGAATCCATAGATTCTTTTCATAATGAAAATATCATGAAAAGTAATAACTGAATACTAAATGAAGAAAAAGATTAATCATTAGATGACATTTATCTATAAAAATACCCACCCATCACTGAAATTACAAATAATTATTCATAAATAGATTCAATTCATGAATAATATAACTTATCAAAATATACTTATTGATTAGAGGATACATATTTATCAATATTTCACCATTCAAATTAAACATCGTATGTAAAAAATGGTATACAACTTAAAAAATAATCAAATTCATGATATAATAAAATATGGATATTTAAGAGGAATACAATTTCAAATGTAAAATGATCTCAAATGGGTATTAGATAAACCACATAAAAAATATTGGGTGTAAAATACCATGTAAGTCTCAATTAAATTGAAATTGAGATGAAATCCCTTACCTTGTGTCTGAATGTGTTCTGCACTTGATCTCAATGTACTAGATAATCATATTAAATCAATTAATTAATTAATTAATAACATTTTATAAATTTTTTTGATTTATTATAATTTTATTAAATTCATTTATGAACTTTTTGATAGTTATAATATACAATTTTATCATTCTAGAGCATTTGTTTCCTTGGTTTTCATAATCGGTTTACTTGTATATATGTATGGAAAGTCATGTAAAATGAGAATAGTTATACAGAATTAAAATTATATATTATTAATGAACTTATATAATATTAAATTTTTATATATTTCATTCAGTTATATGGTATTATTATGAATCATTAGACAAAACGTTATTGATAATCATTTAGATTATTTTGGCGTTTTTTTATCATCACGAACTAGTTTTGTTTTATTGGTTAATATTATGTATATATACTAGTTATAGAACATTATATGACATATAATATGTATAATAAAATCATATTTAACCAAAATAATGGTTTTATATCCATCATTTAAGGTTCTAATGTAAAATGAAAATGCATCATCCACAGTGGTGGTAAATCAACAAATCACAGATGATATTTTCATTTTTAGAATAAAAGGGAGATCATAAGGGGATTGATGATGGATTTTACATTAATAAAATAAAATTATAGTATATATAATATACTGTATTTATCATTCTTGTTTGTATAGAGTATGTGAGGTAAGGATAATAAAATAAAATAAAAAGAAAGGGAAGGATTAAGGGTTTTACCTCTTAGATTCTTCTCCTTGAGAACCTCTTTATGGGACTTGGGTTTGGTCTTTTATAAGACCAAAGGCTCCTGGATGTGTGGGATAGACTTAGGAAGAATATTGGATATAAATTGTACAAGCTTAAAGTCTTTTGAGGTGTGAGGAGAAGTGGTGAGGGGTGGTATTTATAGTGGAGGAGAGGGGTGTTTTTTAATTATTTTATTCATTAGTTTAATATTTTTGGCTCAAGACTATGAATATTTTTTATTATTATGACTAAATATAGTAATTAGTTCATGTGAGTTTTAAATAAGGGTGATTTCATCATTAATTATTTTTTAATTCATGTATTTGGATTATAATTTAAATACCATAAATTACCATTTTTCACTATTCACCAAAAAACCAACTATTTTAGAAAAATACCAAAAAAATCACCCTAACTATTTTTTATGTGTAGAATTAAAAAATAACTCCTTTTTTCTAATAATTTTATAAATATGATAAATTTAATTTTTAATTAAAATCATCATTTATTCTAAAAATACTAATTTTAAAATTATAACTGATTTTATGAAACTTTGAAAATTTAATTAAGGTCTCATAAAATTATCTTATAATCATAATACAAAAAAAATATTAATTTATGAATATATTTTATGAAAATAAATTTTCTTTTAAATCATTATATTAATTGTAAAATTATAAATAAACATTTATGTTAATAAAAATACCAACACTTAATATTTATTTACTTATACTATGATATAATTATATCATATTTTCATTTATAAGATGCCAAAATTTTATTTATACTTTCATAGGTGAGGTTACTATTCTATTAGTCAAATTACTATTTTTAAGGGTCACATTACTATTCCAATGGTCAAGTTACTATTTCATTGGTATGTATTCATTAATTTTTATAAAAAGCCTCTAATTTCATTCATTATTCGTTTATAGAGTTTTTTTGTGTTCTCTATGTGATTTTATATGATTTATACTATATGAAATATTTTTTTGTGCAATGTAAGCTATCTAATTAATTGAATTTATTTAAGAGGACACATACCGTAAAATCTTGGGGTATTATAATTTGATTTCACCCCTTTCTTATGTTTCGTTTCCCTGGGTTATGAAGATTAGTATAACTTGTGATAACTCTAAAAGGTATTTTAAAGGAGTTCAATTATGGAGAAATTTTCACATGTGTTTTAAAATAAATTTATTAGGTAGGTAGTCCTCAAAGACACTAAACCAAAAGGTTCTCTGAGTTTTGTGAGATTTTTTTGAGATGTAATACTAATGTAAATTTTGTAAAAGTTTAGTATGGATCATATCACTTAGTATTAAATTTAATCTATAAAACTATATATTTTTATCACTAGACCTAGTAGTGCGGGTTTGGGGCTCCTCTATTGATGGGGATTCCATGCACTATTTGCAATGTCGGGTGGTGGAAGCCCTCCTTGGTGACTCCTAGGTGGTATATTAGATTGCCACTATGTCCTCCCTACTAGTGAAAGCATCAACATGATTTCATAGCTTCCAGTTCATCACAATCCATATCCTAGGTGGGAATGAATCCTTAATAAATGTACTTGGAAACAAGTTCATTGATAATCCTCCCACTCATACCTCCTAGGATCTGTGGGAGAGGTAGTCATTGTAGATTGAGCATAAGTGTGCAGTATTACTACACGATTGGATCTCTTATCTCCATGCCTACTGTTTGTGGTAGGGGAATCTTGTTGAGCATGACCAATGGTTATTATTCTATTGAAAACATTTAAATAAAACCATGAGTACATTTTTTAGAATAGTGATTCCTAAAATGCGTGACATTGGAGATATCTAATGATGGTTAAGCTCTTAGTTTTACTCCTCCTAACTCTATCAAAGAAGAAGGAATTCATATTGGGTTCACCATTCTATTTTCCACCTCTTTCTACCAAGACCCAATTTCTCTTCAGATGGAGTCCTTGTAATGGTCACAATCCTCCTAGTCTTGCATTCCCTCTTTATAAAGGTGGGTGGCTTTTACCACTGGGGTGATGGCGTCGTCTCCTTGATCAAAATGGAATTATGGGATTTCATCCCTTCATTCCATAGATTCCTATATAGAGATTATTTCCTAGTCTATTTCTACCTCATATATTTAATACATGCTCAGGAATCTCATCCTCGATACCATATTTAAGTGGAAACTAGTTAATTACATCACTTGTTTCCTGAGTTGGGTGAACACATTCTATTGGAGAGGTTGAGTTGTCTTCGTGCATGATTATAAATTATTGGGAATGTTTTATATTTGTAAATATATTTCTTAGGATGGTCCATTAGGTCATCCTACATTAATCACATTAGTTATCTTGGTTTTAGGACCTAAGGAATCTTGATCTCGTCACATAGGGAAAATTATGATCTTTACATAATAAACCATATGGTTGTTTCCTAGGGAAACCTTGGCTCATCAAAAAAGGATACACATGCTCATCATATAAGGAATACTATGTTTATCACACAAGGAAACTTAGTCTTGTTAGCTAAGGCATATTTGTCTCATCACTAGAGGCATCGTGTGCTCATCAAAAAAGGTCAGAATCTTAGGTTTGCACCTAAGGAGAGAATTAAGAGATCCCATGCTCACTACATGGGGTTCTTATGATCATCACATAAGGAATATCATTCCCATAACATGAGGTAAGAACTTAGGCTCTTCTCCTAAGGAAATTGTGATAAAATCCCATGCTTCTCACATAAGATTTATATGCTCATCACATAATCCATATCATTCCCATATATAAGGTGCCCTAGGATTTCCACCTAGGGATGGGTTTTTGATACATCAGGTGGATTTTACTTAGGCTCATCACATAGTACCTCTTGGTATCATCACACAAGAGTGGATCACATGTTTAAAGTGTAGTGGGGATGCTTCCCATAAAAGATCTTAACATACTGGTCCATTAATTGGTTTAAAGTCTATTAGGGATGCTTCCCATATATGATCATCACATATTGGGCTAGTCATGGGTTTAAGGTCCAGTGGGGATGATTCCCATATATGCTCATCACATATTGGGTCAATCGTAAGTTTAAAGTCCAATGGGGACTTGAATGATTTGGGTAAGGGGCATGGAATTCTATAGAGATATGATCAGGCTTTAGAGATACTATCTACCTAGGTGGTATGAAATTGTGGTGGAATTGGGATTAAACCTTAGAGAAGTGTCCTACATACCCTATTGGAAGTAAAGGATCAAAACCTTCATAGTTATAGGTGTATACTTTAAAGTCTTATGATAGGACCACACCATGTATCTTAACAACATGTGTTAATGATTATTCTATCGCAAAAGGAGTGATAAAATGGGATGGTGTGGGGATTATTATTTGGAGTTCCTAAAATATGGGAGTCATCTCATTCTTGCTGCATGAGGTATCACGTGCTCGTCACATAAGGGATCCCTGGATCATCACATAGGAAATCCTATGTTTGTCGCATAGGGAAATCTATAATTTAATTTTTTTTCATTAAGTACATGACTAGAGTTTAACATCATGCATTGAGGACACGAATTCAGTTCAACATCTTGCACTAAGGACACTTATGTTGAAAAATAAGCAATAATGAGATATAGAGTAGGTCTTATTCAATAATGTTCCCAAGGGATATCATGGATTATTAGGTGTACTGGGGTGGTTTCCCTCAATGATTCCATGACTATTCTTACACTTAATAGGAGGCATAGGCACTTCTTGAGAATTAAGAGAGCATGAGTGGGGCTAATGCACATATTTTGATGCCTAGATAGTGCTTAGGAGCACCATGAATGGATGTTTACCAATACTTTATTAGTGTTAAGGGTATCTGGATGAGTGTTCCTATGTTTAATAGAGAGAGAGAAAATCCTATAATGTTCTTGGTGTAGAGGTCTTAGTCATAAGGTTCCACAATATCGATTATGTGTATGTATTTCACATGAGTAAACCTAGGTTGAATGGATGAGGGGATAAAAGCACTCAACTTTCATGTGCCTATGTTTTTTAAAAGGATGAATCACATATGGGTACCCAATGTGAGGGTCATTAAACTTAATAGTTTCACTAATTCATATAGGTGTGTGATCCATGATCTCTAAAAAAAGTGTGTTTCGTGGATTTCCAAGGTAGGAGTTTTACACAATTTGAGTGTTGCGTGAAACATAGAGTTACATGAGGAATTATCTTATTACATGAACCATTTTCTTCATTGATGAAACTTTAATGAAATCATCTCAAATATAATCCAATATAGTAATGATCTTATGGGAGGAAATTCACACAACTTCTTTACCTATATGAATCTATGAGGGTATTTTTTGCACAAATTCATGAAAAAAGAGTTGTCTGAGCTGAGAGTGTGACCCTTCAACTTATATAAGTTTATACCAAAAATGTGTGTTGATGTAGTATTTATAGGTATTTTATCTTGTGTAATATTTTTGGTTCATGAAAATCTTGCGCATTCACATAACTAGGGATTGTAGGACCCCAAAGCACCCTCAGAGGGGAGGGGTGAATCAGGGTGTCAAATTTTTATTTTAATGTGATGGATCTTGTTCCCATGTTGGTAGGAACTCGTTAAACCTATGTAATGGATTTTATTAGCAATCAAACATTCACATGTAGAAAGGAAACACAATGGTTTTACTTGGTTCACCACTAAGGGATAGTCCAATGAGCATACGTCGATAGTGTGTCAATCGTACCAAAATCCACTAATCTTCACTATTTGTGGAATACAAGAGTTGTTGGGAAAAAATCCCTTAAGTTAAAATTGAAGTATTTTTGGGTTGGTTGTTTTTGTTGACAAGGTGTGTTTCCATGGTGAATTTTTGGGTTCCAAATATATTTTTGACAATCCATGTTGACAAATAACCATGAAAAGGGAATGGATGATGTAGAGGTAGTAAAAAAAGAATAGATACAAGGTGATATTATTTTCTAGTGTTCTCCAAATTTTTGGGGTTCAAAATTTGGAGTTTTGTGAGAATCACAAAAGGTTTATTTCCTTGAAGATATCATCAAAATATTTAAAAGGCCTAAATTTTGTGAATATGGACATCATGAAGAGTATTTCGCGAAGGATCAAGGAAAGCTGATGGTGATCTCTGTGATTATGATGAGCTTTTTGAATGGAAAATGTGAGGATCTTTATGAGTGGAGAATTGCGGTGGAGCTAAATATTTTACAGAATGATTCATGATTACAACGAGATTTGCAATCTGGAAAATAGTCGTGGAGATTTGCGAAAAAGAGAGAATTTTGAAGGAAATTTAATAGCTCTTAGAAATGGGATGACGTGGCATGGATGGTTCTGTAGTTGGGGGGAAATTCATATAAATAGGCCTCTACCCCCTTGAGAATAGTAGAGAAACTTAATGAAAAACTTATAGATCTTGAATCACGAAGGAAGTTTACAGAGGTAGTGTGCTTTGAGAAATTAAGGAGTTTCGCGGCGTCTAATTGAGCTTCATGAAAGAAGTGTACTTCGCAAAGGCTAAGTTGAGCTTCACAAAAGGCAAAAACTTCACAAATGCTTTTTTGAGCATTGTGAGATTGTGAGATTCACAAAAAGGAAGTATCTTCATGGAGTATTGTTTGATCTTTGTGAAATAAGGAGCTTCGTGAAGTAGTGAGCTTTTTTAAAGTTGTTCAAAAGGTATTGCCCAGTGTTTAGTGGCAATGGGGTATTCATCAGTGGATGGAAATTTGACTTCAATAGATTATATACACACAGTGTATGGTGAATTCATTTGAGATAATGAAGAGACCTTCAAGTCCATAAACTGTGAGTGGATCCCTTCCAAGAGTAGTGAGTGAGGGAAGAGGAAGACAGTGATCCTTCCCACTGGTAGTGAGCCATAGGAAGAGAAATAGGGAGTGACCCTTGGGAATATAGTGAGAAGACCCTAAACTTTGTAAAGGCAGTGAGCCTGGGAATATAAGATATATCCCGGACCTTGAGCTTTAGTGGATTTGGTACATTGGCACATTGTCGTTGTATGCTCCTTGGACATATAACAGTAAGGGTGAACCAAGTACAAATCTCTACATCATGTTCTTTCATTCCTGCATTACATTTAAATCATCATCATCATATAAATAAGGAAAGTATAATATCATCATTAACACTTAAGTGAAAACAAAGTGATCCTTATAATAAATAGGTCAAGATCTAGTGGAGCAAGAAGAATTTAGAAAATAATATCCATACCCTAATTCACCCCCCCCCCCTTAGTGTATCTAGATCCCTTTTAAACCTAACAATTGGTATCAAAGAAAAGGTTTCTTTTATCAGATTTTTTTTCTCTAACTTGGTTCATTTGATTGTTGAAATTAAATATTCAGTCTTCTCTTATCTTAGTGTGCCATGGAAAAGGGAAGTGCATCAAAGAAGAAGAAAAGGTCATTTAGTGTCCCACAGTATAGAGGTTTCTATATAAAAGGTGTGATTCAGCTTAACGAAACCAACAGTATACTGAATAAAGGTTTGGATGAATCAAATTGTGAAAAGATATACTCATGCAATGATGATGTAGGAATGAGTAAATCACTTGAAATTAAAAGTGATGTTGAAACTACAAATGATGAAGAAATTACAAGAAGGAAAAAAGTAGAATTTCTCCATGAAACAAAGGAATTGGATTAGAAACTGGATGAAGAAATTAAATCTAAATACATCATAATTCAAGCACTGGAAACTGAGGTCAAAAATCCAAGAGGTTTGAATCAAAGGCTTATTGATGTGGATACTGATCTGAGGGAGAAGAATTATTCCAAAGATGATGAACTGCAAAATAGATTTGCAAAGATAGAAAAACCCAAATGTGATGAAAAATAAAAAAAAATTAAGTTAGATGAAATTCATAATCTGAAAGCTATAAATGATGATCTTACTACATAGCCATCTGAACTAGTTTATAATAACCAAAGGCTATAACAAGATAATTCATGTTGTTTTTATTATGTTACTCATGAAAATTTTAAAAGAAAAGAACAGAGTGACATGGTGGATAAGATCAAACTTGAATTGGAAGATGAGATGAGTAGAGGGAATAATCTCAAGAGATAATTTAACGCTCAAATTGAATCAAGGGATATGAAGATTCAACAATTGGGAGAAGATATAGAATCATTGAAGAAAGAAGTAGAGAAATCAAATTCCAAAGGAAATCCTGAAATGAAGTATTCCTTGCACTTACTATTTGATTATCCTTCAGAAGGTGATGATGAAATGAAAAGAAAATATGTTTTTTTTAAGAGAAACAAGAACATATTTTCTCATCTTAAAGACCATACAATTTGGAAAAATCTGGTATTAGATATGGTGATCCCCCTCTCATGCATGATAGGGAGAGAGATGAGAAAAGTTCTAGAGGTAAGAAAAATATTATAGGTGCTAGAGACAGATCTAAAAGGGATTTTATAGGAAGTAATGGCAGCATGTGTTATTTCTTTGGAATGCATGGTCATACTTCAAGCTTTTGTTTTGAGGAATTAGATGTATTTCATACTATGAAAAAATAAATACAACTAAATCTATGAATAAGTAGAATCTTCTTGAAAAGTCTGAAAGAAAATTATCTCATAATAAAGAAGTTTTCAAATGCTATTATTGTGGAAGATAGGGACACACCATGAGTATGTGTCAAGAAGCCCAAGGGGTCAATGTTAGAATAATAATGCTAGTTGCATCAACATATTAGTTGAGAAAGAATGAAATGAGGTATTCCTTTAATGGATGATGTTTTATATGTTCTAATCAGGGGCATTTGGCAAGACATTTCAATAAGAATAAATAAGGGAATGAAAAGGATCCCAGAAGGAGATCCCCAATACAGGTAGTATACAACAAAAAAATCCTATATTGGATAACAATATGATATGTTAAAAAATAAGTTTACATCCTCAGGGGAATCACTAAGAGCTCAATGAAAGGAAGATCAGTCACCTCCTCTTTTACATTCACAAAAACCCTCATGGAAAAAATGTGAACAAACATAGAAGAAAAAGGTAGGAGATGCTCCAATTGTGAGTAAGAAGAATTTATGTTCAGTGAAGGACCCAACGCCAATAAGAAATACTATGGAGACACCATTAACTAATAAAATAAAAATGAATAAATAAGGTCTCTAAAAACTCACATGTCATGCCACATGGATATAAGTGAAGTCAAAAGAAATATCCCTCCAATGGAGGAATAAACAGGAGAATATGAAAATTAGAAAGATTCCTTCTCAAAGAAAGTGTCATGAAAAATGGAATATTGGTCGAGAATCAAAAAGGGGAATTTATACTAATGGGTGTAAACCCCAAATGTTGAAAAATACCAATCCTACAGAACCTAGATATTAGAATAAGACTTATTATGTGGGTAAAGAATGCTTATTCATATAGCTAGAATAGTTGAAGTTGTCTAGGCAGTTGGAAAAATCACAAAAATAGTACAATGCATTGCAAGAAAGTATCAAAGGGTTGATCAATTAGGATCAACCACAATCCTCTTCTTGAGGTTTCTAGATATTCCCCTCTCCCTATGTGTAAAAATCTATTAACTGATGTTCAAGTGTTTTAGGTTCAAGGGGAGATACGATCCAAGGTGAAGTGTCATCAAAATATGAAAAGTAGTTACGTGATGTAATTTAGAATGTCAACTAATTCAAATCAATTACCAGATCTGAAGAAGGAATTTGGAAGAATTCCATGAAAGGAGTTAATGTTATATGGATGCATGAGACAGGTGGAAGTAATTGAGCATAATATATAGTGATTGTGTTATTAACTTTATCTCTTATTTCCTACACCTATTTTGACTCAATAGGCTTAGATGTTTTGTTGATGGCTTATTGGAAAGTGCCACATGAGAATAAATGATGAAAGATAAGGAGAATCATTTTGGGTCAAAACATTGGTCCCAACAACAGGAAGAGTTTCAAATCATAGTGGGATATCTCTCTATCCTAATCAAATGCAATATCTCAATGGGATATAAAGGGTGAAAGTTTATGCTATCTGACATCAAGAAGCCCGATTGGGGGAGAAGTATAAAAATTCATATTTCATTATTTTCTATTTTTCTTTAACAATATGGTATCAGCTAACTATTTTCATGATACCAAGATGCTGCAAGATAATGGAAATAATGTTTCAACATGAGATTGAAAAATTAGTTGAAAGCAATGATATCACTATAGTATAGAATGAACAGAATCATTAATAGAATAGTGAACAGTTTCCTTATGGAGGTAACAAGAAGGTAAGCAACTCAGGGGTAGTAAATGTGTAAAATGTTGATTCATATGAAGATAATGATGATGAGCAGGAGGAATCAGCTGAAGATGAAAACTGGGTTCAGGCTATGACTGAAGATCATGAACAATTTGAGAAAAATCAGATATGGGAGGTTGTTTCAAGGCCAACATACAAGAATTTCATTGGGACTAAATGGTTCTTTCACAATAAGATGAATGAAGATGGTATAGTGATTTGAAACAAAGCACGACTACTATGAAAAGGTACAAACAAGTCAATGTATATGTTGAAGTAAGAACCAAGATCATGGTATTAAATACTTGATCATTATTTGAAGAAGCTCAATTTTTAGTGTGGTGGGTTTGATTACAATATCTATGTAAACAATGGCAGTAATCAAAGGATGATGGTGCAGGTGACACATGGAAGTAATGACACAATCATTTCTCAATATAAATATTCCAATGAGGTCTTGAGAAGATTTTGAATGCATAATTCCAAGGGTATGATGACTTCGGCAGCTTCCTGGATGAAACTTTCATTGGATGATAAAGGTAAAGTATCTAATGTCCCTGAATATAGGAAAATCATTGGAAGCATGTTGTAATTAATAGTGACATGAGTATGTATTGTTTTTTTTCACATGTCAAGAAGCATAGTGTCAAAGAAATCCCAAGGAAATTCATATTCTTTCAGTGAAAAGAATACTTTGGTATATCAAGGGAATTGTGGATTTCAGTTTGATATATAATGATAAATCATAGCCGAAGTTATTGGGATATACAGATGTATATTGGGAAAGTTCAGCAGATGACAGGAAATCAATCCTGGGAGTTGCTTTCTATCTTAGTGGATTGTGTATTTCATGGCTCACCAAGAAACAATATTGCATTTCATTGAGCACCGCAGAAGCTGAGAATATTATGGCCACTCAATCTTTCACACAGTTATTGTGGATGAATCAGCATCTTGATGACATGGGAGTTAAAGTGAAGTCTCCAATCAAAATCCATTGTAACAATTCAAGTGCTATAAATATTAGAAAAAATCATGTCCATCACTCTAGTGAAAATCACATTGAAATTAAGTATCATTTTATCAAGGAGAAGTTGGATCAAGGGCTAGTGAAGTTGGATTATGTGCCTATAGAATTATAGGTTGCAAACATTCTGACAAAGACCTTACCCAAAGAAGAATTTGATAGGAATCGACTAACTCTATGAGTCCAGTTTACTCCCCTCACTTTAAAAAGTGTGTATGTGGACCCCCCCCCCCCTCTCCAAGGTATGATTTGTTTTTTCCAAATGTATTGATTTTTGTTCCTTACTCTGTTTTATAACACAAAGGAGTGACCTTTGGGTTCATTGACAAAGGGGTAGAAAGTTTGGCTCTTTAAGGGGGGAGAAATGAAGGGATACATGGGGAGAATCTGATAGGTAGAGCAGAGAGATAGGGTGAGTAGCTAATAGGGGGATTATTTAATCTGACAATGCTAGAAGTGATCGATCAAAGATTAGATATCACGATAGTTGAGGTTTGTGATAAAAGTAGTTTATTGGTTTCAAGAATTGGTGTTAGGAATTAAGTGATTCATTAATGAAATTTTCATTATACTCTTATTTCTCACGTCAATCATTGCTCATGTGGGCTTAGAGTATGTGTTGAGTAAATCCTTGATCGCTATCTAGATCGCATGATGTGAATGGTGGTAGAGGATGGAAGGAGCTTCAATGAGGTATCAAATTATGAATTAGTTGTTAACAAACCCAAAGGGGGATATTATTGGGAAAAGATATCTCAAGGTAACATTGTAGTATTTTTGGATTGGTTGTGTTTTTTGACAAGGTGTGTTTCCATGGGGAATTGTAGAGTTCCATAGATATTGTTGACAATCCATGTTGAAAAAGAACCATGACAAAGGAATGGATGATGTGGAGGAGGTACAAAAATAATAGATACAAGGTGATGCCATTTTCCAGTGTTTTCTAAATTTTTTGGGTCCAAAATTTGGAGTTTGGTGAGTATTGTGAAAAGTGTATTTCCTTGAGTATATCACTAAAATATAGAAATGGTGTGAATTTCGTGAAGATGGACATCATGAAGAGTATTTCATGAAGAATAAAAGAAATATTATGGTGATCTATGCGATTACAATGATCTTTTTAAATTGAAAAGGTGAGGATCTTTGCAAGTGTAGAATTGTGGAGGCATAAAGGATTTAAAGGAATGATCTGTGATTACAATGATCTTTGCGATCTGGAAAATAGTCATGGAGCTTCGCAAAAAAGAGAGAATTTCAGAGGAAATTTTGGAGCTCTATGAAATGGGATGATGTGGCACTAACATGGCGTATATGGTTCTAGAGTCGGTGGGAAATGCCTATAAATAGGCCTCTACCCCCTTGAGAATAGTAGAGAGACTCAACAAAAAATTATAGCTCACAAATCGTGAAGGAGGTTCGTAGAGGCAGTGTGCTTTGCGAAAGTAAGGAGATTAACAGTGGTTAACTGATCTTCAAAAAAGAAGTGTACTTTGTGAAGGATAAGTTGTGATTCATGAAAGGTAGAAACTTCACAAAGGTTTGTTTGAGCTTTACAAGATTGTGAGCTTTGTGAAAATGTAGGATCTTCACGAATGCTTGTTTGAACTTTGTAGCACATGAGACTTAGCCTAGTTGGTGAGGTATCCTTAATTTCATCCACAAGACCCAGGTTCCAAACCAGGTAGAGGCATATTTCCGGGGCTGTAGTATCACTGTAGCAGTACTGTACACTGTGTGGGTAATGTAGAAAGTACTGTTCGGTACTGTAGCAGTTGGAACTATTCACCTTAAACCACCGGTTTGGGCTTGGAGTCCTTAAGGATTTCGGGCCACCCAGGCCTTCGAGTCAGTAGGGATTTCGGGCCACCTTTAAGGCCCTTAGGCCACCTCAAGGCCTTAGGGCCACATGCAGTTTCCCCAGACACACTACAAAAAAGGAGCAGCCCCAGAAGAGGATTCAGAGAAGGTGCACTCACCAGAGTAGATCCAAATGGATTTATCAGAATGAGAGGGTATGGCTATGCCATCAGGACCAGCCTATGCTTGCACGGGAAGCCTATCCAGACAACCATGCAAAGGTGGAGAGTTGCTATCATGACGCAGATGTTGGGGAGGGGCAGTTCCTTATAGATAGTCTGGTTGAATTCCCTAAGACCTTCGGGTCATGGTATCTCTTAAGCCTATGGTCCTTGTAATATTTGAGCCTACGGGCCTTGTAAGGGTTCCCCCTCATCCCTTGAAAGGGGGTTTATCAAAAATCAATAAAAAAATGAAGGCCTTCGGGCCATTCGGGCTTGATTTAACTTTGTAAAATAAGGAGCTTCACAAAGCAGTGAGCTTTGTGAAAGTTGTTCAAAAGGTATTGCCCAGTGTTTAGTGGAAAAGGTGTATTCATCAGTGGATGAAAATTGTAATTCAATAGAGAATCTACACACATTGGATGATGCATTCATTTGATATAATGAAGATACATGTAAGTCCATAAACTATGAGTGGATCCCTTCCAAGATCATTGAATGAAGGAAGAGAAAGACGGTGATCCTTCCCACCAGTAGTGAGATAGAGGAAGAGACATAGGGAGTTACCCTTAGGAATACAGTGAGCAGACCATAAACTTTGTAAAGGTAGTGAGCCTGGGCATAGAAGATTTAGCCCGAACCTTGAGCTTTAATGAATTTGGTACATTGGCACATCATCATTATATTCTCCTTGGACGTAGACCGGTGAGGGTGAACCAAGTAAAAATATTTGTGTCGTGTGCTTTCATTTCTGCATTACATTCAAATCATCATCATCAGATAAATAAGTAAAGTATAATATCATAATTAACACTTAAGTGAAAACAATGTGACCCTTATAATAAAGAGGTCAAGATCTTGTGGGGTAGGAAGAATTTAGAAAATAATATCCATACCCTGATTCACCCCCTCCCCCTCTCAAGGTATCTATGCCCCTTTTGGACCTAACAAGAGTTCAGACAGAGTCACTATGTTCGAGGCACACTTCCTTTAAAATATTATAGGGATATCACACTACGTCCCTCATAACACTTCTGTCGACCCCCCATAGCTCACTGCTTTGAGAGAAGTCTAACTCAGTTTATCAACTTGAAGGTAGCTTCAATAGATTTGCATTAAATTATTTGTCTCTGTCTAGAATGAGACTCTTCTTACACCATATACCTGAGTTGATTCACTTTGAAATCCTTGTTCACTAAAAAACCTAATGCTCAAAACTGCCTTTCATGAAGCTCCTTCGTGAAGCTCACTACCTTCACAAAGAACCCTGCCTTCACAGAACAAAATGTATTTGTAAATATCACTAAGTTAACGTAGAATACCCCATCATCGCAAATCACCCTTTACTTAGAATCATTGGTCTCAATCAAGACTAAACTAGTATTTTCTTGATGCTCAAGCTCGTATAGAAATCCAGATTCATGGAGCTCCCCCAACTTCACAAAATTAGAGTGATTCTAGATTTTCCTTGAATAATTTTATGAAAAGTGAAGTAGGGTATCCTTATATTTATAGGTTTAGTGTTTGAGATGCTCCACCACCTCCATCGTGATTTCTGGATCTACCAAAAATATCTCTATGGTGCTCTTCCCATCGTGATTCTCCACGTAAATTTAACATAGTTGTGGAGATCATTGTTAACACATCGCGTAGTTGTGATGCTCCACTTCTTGTAATTGTGGAGATTATCATCTCCATTTGCGAGGCTTCACATCTTCATGATCTTCAAACCAATATTTTCAAAACCCATGCCTTTACTATATTTATGAAAATTTGATTCTTGAAAAAACTCTTTCGGGATGCTAGTCCTTCCTCTGGATTTTGAACCCAAAAATTTGACAAACACTAGGAAACGACACCATCTTCAACACCATTCTCAGCATGTACCATAAGATCATTTTCCTTGTAAACTCCCTAATCTTCCATGATGAGAATTGAAAAAAAAACACAAACCATACACTATTTCCACCAAATAACAACCTTGGTTCCAACAATCTCCCTCTTGGTTTTGTTGGAAATTTGAAGAAAAATTCAATGAAGCGTCATCTACCATCAAAACTGAATATACAAGAAACAAATCATCCAACACTCTAAGTCTACATGAGAAAATGTCGGTGTAGAAAAAAAGAGGTGAAACATGAATTGGATTCTTGTGTTTTGGAATGCTTAAATATGTCTAAGCTAAGATCTAACTATTTACTCATAAAACCAAATTGTTTTATCCATTCTCATTCCCCCTTTTTAACTAATTATCCCCCTTTGTAACATTGAATTTCTCTATTTCTCCATTATCCTGCAACCTCATAACATTGAATTTATTCATTCTACCTCTTTGGAAATAAACCCAAATAACCTGATTTTTACTTTGAGATCTCAAAACACGCTCCCCTCAGATCGTATCTCCCCCATAAACCTACATCACTTCCACAAACAGATTAAAATGGTTAACACAACTGGGGATAGGAGAGCACTCATAACCTCCTCATGCATTGGGAGGTGGTTGAACATTGAGGTTCAACCAATGTTTCTTGAACACATGTGCTGACATTGGCTTGGTTAGTATGTCAGCCACTTGATCATCAATTCCAACATGACCCATTTTAATCATGCCTTGTTCAACTTTTCCCTTGATGAAGTGATATCTGATTTTGATATGTTTCATATGAGAATGATGAACAGTATTTTTTGTAAGTTCTATCATGCTATTATTAGAACATTGAATCACCAATGGTTGTTTCGCCTCATCACTAATATCAGTCAGTTGTTTCTTCATCTAAAATAGTTGAGTGCAAGCCTTCATAGCAGATATATATTTTTCTTCCTCAGTACTAAGAGATGTACTTTCATGTTTCTTACTCAACAAGCCCACACATTTCGTGCTAATAAAGAGCACTCCACCACTTTTGGACTTTATATCAACCATAACTCTATCCCATTCAGTATCAAAAAATGTCGGTAGTTCGTTATCTTTCCCTACAGCAAAGTATAATCCATAATTGGGAGGGCCTTGAATGTACCTCATGATATTTTTTACTTTACGCGGATCTTCTTCCTTCAGATTACTTTGAAAGTGGCCTGCTAAGAATTTTTTAAAGACAATATCTATCCATGTTTTCATCAAGTACAATAGACCTTGAATGATTGTCCTGTACATGGTGGGATCCACGGAAGTCTCATCTCCATGCTTTCCATGTTTTGTTCCAACCACAATCAGAGTCGACATTTGTTTGAAGTCATACATATTGAATTTATTAAATAACTCTTTTTCATAATTTTACTGATAAATGAAAGTGTAATACTTCTTATGAATCACCTAAAACACCAAGAAATATGTGATTTCACCAATCATATGCATTTCAAATTCTTTTTTCATGTGATTGGAAAATTCTTCCACTAATCTCTTCCTACTTCCACCAAATATAATATCATCCATGTACAACAGCACTATAAATTGATCTTTATTTTAATTCTTCAAATAGAGATTGTGATAAAAACCTATTCTTTTGAATTGGAGTTTCTTGAGATAAGAATCTAGTTGAGAATACCATGCATGGGGTGCCTACTTTAGACCATATAGAGAATTATTTAATCCCCAAACTTTTGATTCATCATTTCGAATCATAAATCCCAATGTTTTTTCAATGTAGACTTCCTCTTCTGATTCTTCATCTGAATCATCATACGTTTTTTTGAATTCCTATAGTAAGGAAAATCCTAATAAACTACCATATTGATTTTGGGGAAAACATTTCTTCAGATCAATTCCTTCTACATTTGAATCTATTACATGTCCATTAATCATGATAACTCATAGGATGAGAAAACAAATACTTGTCTTCAAGTGTCATTCGCTCTGATTCCAGGGTAAAGATACTAAATGTGATAAGAATCTTTTTAGTGTATTTAACCTAAAACTCCTTTTCTAATGACATTATATTCAAGAGATTTTCAGAATAATCAGGTTTGGTAACAATTGAAATAAATATTCTAGTAGCTTCTATACCATTCTTTATTTTTCTCCCCCTCAGGGGAAACACTTTTAATAATCTTCATAATGGTGGATCTCATCAAAAATAAATTTCAAGAAATTTAAGTATAGAGAATACACCAGAATGGGTATTAAACTTGTGACCTTCCACACTGTACAACATTCACAGTATCATCAAGGATAATATTCTTGAACACTTTTTCTCTAGGATACCATAAATAAGATCAATCCATAATGGTGCCTTTTTTATAATAATTGTCTAGAATAGAAAATCTTTATATTCATTAAAAAATGATCCTCCATCATATCTGTATTTGAATATCAAATTGAGGAATAATTCAAAGGTGGTGACTTCTTCAGGTTGGCTATAAAGAATTGACAGCCCTATCTGCTTCTTAGGTTCTCCCCTTGAGAACTTACATCACCTTCAATTACTTATATTATAAGAACAAATAAAATAAAAAATATTAAGGGAATAAGGTGGTTCCTCCTTGCTTCATCAATATGAACTGCAGGGTTGATATGATCTTATCAACCATGTTACTCCATTTGATCAAGTCTTCATGCTTGAACATCTAAACATATTTTATGATATGTGTTTTCATGGCATGGATCTCTTCATATTCTCTTATGCTTTGTGTGGAGAATTTTTCTTCTTAACATACATCATGGATGATACAATCTTACTGCTCTTAAGGATTGATTCTTTCTTTGGTATTAAGGTTAAACATCCTTTTGTAATGTGACCATATTTCATGAATCTCTCACATAGAAATTATTTAACACGTGAGTTTCATTTTTTTTGAAAACTCTAATGCACTTTTTCTTCATCACGTAGAATATTTTTTCCCTTTTTTACAATTCTTGGCTTTTGCATCTTCAAGGTTACTCATTCTTTCCAAATATTCTGGAAAAATAACTAACATGTCATTAAAACTCCTACAAAAAGTTTAGATATTTTACATGGGTTCATCTGAGTGTCATCTCTCTTAGTAGTTATTTTGGATGCACTACCCTTCAAATTCATGGATTTAAAATCTAGGGTCTTCTCAGCTTCCTTACTTGAGATCTTCTTAGTAGAATTTTTGTTCATAATATTCCTCTGATTTCTTCCTAAGGTAGCTTCTTTATACTTAGACAGATTTTTTGGTCTTATTTCCTTATCAACAATGATTTCATATTTAGATAAGCATGTACCTACCTTATTACCACTTCCATTGCATACATCATAGATGTTATCAAGATTCTTAAATTTTTTAGCAGTATACAAATTCTTCTAGATATGTGGACGTTTATTCTTATTCTTTGGCTTAACCCCCCTTGAA
The DNA here is from genome assembly GCA_963277665.1 of Viscum album. Lineage (NCBI taxonomy): Eukaryota > Viridiplantae > Streptophyta > Magnoliopsida > Santalales > Viscaceae > Viscum > Viscum album. Next base: position 1,044,672,594 of record OY728141.1, on the reverse strand, counting down.
ATAGGCTTCCTTTGTGCTTCTTCATTTAGTGGATTTTACCAATAATCAAATGCATAATTCCCAAATCTTTTTCAGCACCAACATTATCCAACGAAGCTTGATCTCATTATATCTTTTGTATAAGGTTGTTGAATATTCTTAATTAATGGTTGTGCTCTTCATGGGTAACATAATTACATACTCTTTTTTCTATCCACACTAGTCATGTTGGTAGGTTTATTATCACCTTTATTCATTCATACTTTTTTGGTATTTGTATTACAACATGAAATATTCATGATAATAGGTTTGGAGACATTAAAACAAGTTGGTATGTATGGTACCTATTTCTTCTCATCTTCTTTAGATAGATCATTAAGAGATGTCATGATCTTCTTATCACATGTTGGAGGTATTTTAGATTTAGATTAATCTAGTGAACATTGTGTATTTGTAGCAATTGTTTCCTTCATTTTTTAAGTATCAATATATGTCTTCTCAATATTGGACAACTGGGCTTCCAAATCGAGACATTTCATATTGAGGATGTTTTTTATACCTTTAATCATAATCATATTTTCTTCATAAGACTTTTTCATTGAAATGACTTCTTCTTCATGTAGCATCACTTTATTCTGAATCAAAGAGTCAAGTTACTTGATCTTCTTGGATATTCCATTCAATTTTATAACCTTGAAATCAATGCTATTTTTAAATTTCTCTTCAAGAACATGGATCTTTTCTTCAAGATCCTTTTTACTCCCTATTTCTCTTCAACTTCTTTGAGGTATTTCAAGGAACTTATTTCAAGTTTCCTATGTTTATTCAAATGATTCAACCTATTTGGAGAGATTTAAATAATAAAGAAATTTTTCTTCCAAGCCCTTTTCCTTAGAATCAGCTTCTCCTTCCAACTGAGTGAGCTCTACCTACATACATTGAAAGATTATACAAACAACGGTGTCTCTTTATTTGGGAATATAATGCAGATAATTTCTTAACCTCTTAATTGAAAATTCATGCGAGGTTGTTGATTGATCAACATCACCACTTGTACTAGGATCTTTAATTTGAGGACAAATTTAAAAGGTGGTAACACATACCTCTTAATCACTTGAAAATTTTGATTTACATGAGGTAGAAGTGTTGTCCTTTTCTTTGGTGGAAACCTAAGCCACCTGCTCTTTATATTACAAAACTGGTATATCTTCATTGTTAGAAAGTCATGGAGAACCATATACAAACTATTCTTTAGATAATAGAGAATTATTCAATTGTCTCTTCTATTTATTTTTCTTATTAATCATGGTCTTGGTGGATATAGACTTCTTCTCAGAGATAAATATATCTTCATCAAAACTTCACTTCATTGTTGACATAGGAAAGAAACTCAAATCTTAAATAGAGAATAGATTTACTATAGAGTATCCAATATACGTGAACCTTGGCTCTGATACCACTTATAGGACCCCAAAACACCTTAAGAGGGGAGGGGTGAATCAGGGTGTTATATTTTTTATTTAATGTGATGGATCTTATTCCCACATTGGTAGGAACTTTTTAAACCAATGTTATGGATTCAGATAGCAATCAAACATTCACATGCAAAAAGGAAACACAATAGTTTTACTTAGTTCACCACTAAGGGCTAGTCCAAGGAGTATATGCCGACAGTGTTTTGTTCATACCAAAATTCACTACTCTTCACTAGTTATGAAATAAAAGAGTTCAAACACAGTCACTATGTGCCAAGAACACTTCTTTACAATATTTTAGGGATAGCACACTACATCCCTCAGAACACTTCCATTGAATCCCCCTAGATCACTACTTTGAGATAAGTTTAACTCAATTTATCAACTTAAAGGTCACTTAAATGGATTGGAATTAAAGTCTTTGTCCCTATATAGCATGATAATCTTCTTGTACCATATACCTAAGTTGATGCACTATGAAATCCTTGTTCACTGAAAAACATGATGCTCAAAACTGCCTTTTGCAAAGGCCCTTCATGAAGCACCCTGATCGTACGAAACAAACTACCTTCACGAAGATCACTAAGTCAATTCAGAATACCCAATCATCATGAAGAACCCTTTACTTAGAATCATTGTCATTAGTTAAGGATAAACTAGTCTTTTCTCAATGTTTAAACTTTCATAGAATGCTAGATTAACAGATCTCCCCTAGCTTTAAGAAATCAAAGAAATTCCATATTTTCCTTGAATAATTTTGTGAAAAGTGAAGTGGGGTATCCTTATATTTATAGTCTTAGCATTCGTGATGCTCCAAAACCTATAGCATGATTTTTGGATCTACCAAAAATATTTTCATAGTGCTCTTCCCATCGCGATACTCCACTGAAATTTTATATAGTCACAGAGATCACCGTCAAACATAACGCAGTCGCAATGCTCCACTTCTCATAATCGTAGAGATAACTGTCTCCATTCACAATGCTCCACATCTTCACAATCCTCAAACTAGTCTTTTTGAAATCCATACCTTTACCATATTTATGCAGAGTTTATTCAAAAAAACAACCTTTCACAATGATAGTCCTTCCTTCGGATTTTAAGCCCAAAATTTTTGGCAAACACTGGGAAATGATGCCACCTTCAACATCATTGTTATCCTGTACTATAAGATATATTTCTTTAAAAACTCCCCGATATTCCATGATGAGGATTGAAAAAAACACAAACTAGAGCCCATTTCTAGGAAATAAAAACCTTGGTTATAATAGGTACATGATCGGTGCTCTAACTTTGATCCAGGTAACTCTGAGTTGTGTGAGCTCCCAACCTTTACCTTTTGGAGGAGAGATTTGGCATGTGTGGAAGTTTGGTATTGTGCAGAGCCTATAGTTATAAACTTACACAACTCTAAGTTATACAAACTTTAGGCCTTTATTTTTTCATTATTAATCAGTAATGGGTGGGAATTGGAGATTTTGTGGTTCCTCTTCTTATAGGTTTATACGGCTCTGAGTTGCGTAAAATTCTACCCTTTGTGTAAGAATTACTTCTGATGGTCATTTTATTTCTTGATACTTCTCATGTATGCTTCTAAATCCAACAAATGCATTTTTTTAGTGCCAACATACATCATTTGGGAAATTATGGGTGTATCTGATTGATCAAAGTAAGATTTTTTTTCAGAAAGGAAAGTTGAACTGGATCGGGAGCATAGATCACATGGTTGTATCCAATTAGAGATTATAAATAGGAAGTCGTATTAGATTCCATTGGATGTAATGGAAGTCAATATATGCTCACATATTCTTCTTGAAGATGAGAAGTTTGGTGGTGGGGAGATTGTAACGACCAACCTCATTATGGGATAATGGGATTTGGGAATGAGTCTAATTCTAATAAAGTTAAGGCTATAGTGATTTTGAGCCTAGAGAATTGGATTAGGATAGGGTCTATTTGGACATGTTTAGAGGATTAAATTTGATTTTTTGGAAGTGCGTTCGAGTGTAAAGGAACAAGGATTCATTTTCAGGAAGTATGTTACCAAATCCCTTTTATTGGACTACATTATATCCCATCGGAAGCATAGTGAGATCCCACTAGGAGTCCGGTGGAAAGGCCAGTGGAAGGGTTTCACTGGCTAGTTCATGCTACCAGGAACCCATTGGAGTTTCACCAAGATTCTGGTGTGGTTTGACTGAGATTTTGGTGGTACCTGGACATTTTAAAAAAAATAATTATTAAAAACTTATAAAAATGGGTGGGATCCCCCCCCCCCCTTCTGCTTCCTCCAGCTGCACAAACAAGAGGGTTTCTGCCACCTCCACCTCTCCTAACATTTTATCTTATAGATCCATCTCTTACTTAATAAAAATTTCATCTATGATAGTATCCTTTTATGGGTGAGGATAAGGTGAGGAATGTAGTTTCTCCCATTATTTTGTTCATCTTGTGTGTGTTCCGACATAAATCCCTATATAGATCCTTTTTTTATTTCTTTATTTCAGGTGAACTGATTCAAATAAACTATTAATATTTGATAGTTAAACTATTAATGTATAAAGGTAGGTGGTTTCTTAAATACTAATCCTAATATCATGTGTTTTATGAGTGATGGTGTGTGCATGCATGAGGGTTCGGGTTAGGGTGACCTTAATTGGGACCGAGTGGTTCTCAATTTTCAAGTTGTATTAGGTGAGGTATCTTATTATTGTAATAGTAGTTTTATCCAATGTTGTTTATTTTAGGATCACATAGAAACTACATCACCAAGGGGTGTGGGGACTAATTATGGGCAACAAGCCTTGAACAATTTTTCAGGATTGGGAAAAAACATGAGGGGTCGGGATAGGCTCTCAGGGTTTAATGAAATTAGTCTAGTGTGGTTGAATCTTATAGAATGTATTTAGTGGTGGTTCTACCTTGTTCTTTGGTTGTATATCTCCATTTTTAAGATTATAGGATAACTTGGGTATGGGATGACATGTAAGGGCCTTTTGAGACTTGGGTTATTATCATAAGGGGGCCATTTAGGGAAGTTCTCATAGTAGGTTGATGATGGTTTCTCCCTAGGGATTTATTTAGGATATAGTAAAGGAAAATTGTTTTCTTGGATTTTGAGCCTACTTTTTGAAGAGTAGTTAAGGGGACTTGAGGTTAGGAACTCAAGTAGGGGGCCTTTTATGTCTTGTAAAGTATGGTTAGTGATTTACTCATTGGTAAGGGGATGTGATGTCATGGTGATGGGTTCTCCTATGGGATATATGTAAGGTTGGGTATTGAATAAATCCTTTGAAATAGTGTAACCACTATAGAATTGGTCAATTTTGTTGAAAATTAGAGGGAAAAGGATGAGGTGGGTCCTTTGGGACTAAGGGGAATGGGTTTCCTTGCATGTGATAGATGATTTGTTTCATGAAACATAACTTGAAATGTGAAATGATGTGAGGTTTTGGAGGATAAAAATACACAACTTAGTGATTGATGCTTAGTGTTATGGGTTTAATGGGTTATGTCATGGATGAACAAAAATGGTATTGTGATTCAGGAATTGGGATGTATTGTATGTGCCACATGCTAGCAATGTGATAAGACTTAGGTTGTGTATGCTTCATGTATTTATTTATTAAATTAACCTTGATTTAATGCAACATGCTTGTGAGGTGATTCTTTTTATTTAATGGTGGTTCAATTACTTGGGACTCAAGGGATCACTCAAAGTGCCTACTGAATATTTCTTTAGTGTAATTGGGTGGTTATATTCCCTTCCCATCATTATTATGAATTCTCATCCTATTATTGTTAACTTAGGGTTATTACCATTATTATAGTTGTTCATTCTATTATTATGTACATAGGGTTATTCTTGTTATTACGAATTCTCATCCCATTATTATGGACAAAGGTTATTCTCATTATATGGATGATCATCTAGTTATTATGGACTTAGGTTATTCCCAATATTCTGGATGCATGTCTCGCTATCATATACATTAGAGAATGAGAATGTGCATCATATTCATGTAGTATAGTCACTTTTAGAGGATGGGTCACACTTTATGACCTAGATTTTTCTTTCTTCTAATGTTTATACCAACTAGATTCTATTAATACATATAAGTCTCATCCAGAATGATGAGTATGAGTCACCAATATGATTCAAAGTTGGTAGGATTAGAAATCATGGTATCCTGGATAGCACTTGATAACCTAAATGTTTTTCTACATGTCATAAATTTCCACTTTATTTACTTTATCATACATGTGATGGTATTTCATGACATATATTAGAGGACCCATTGGTGATGGTTTCCTACAGTGTTTTATGCTCACACTTTTCATGTGCACCTTGGTGGATGGGAAGACCTTATGTCTAATATGCAGGATAGTTCAAAAGTTTCATAATTGATCAGGTCAGAGTATCTTGATGGAATTTATAAAGCCAAGATAAGGATAAGAACTATCACCCCTCCACCCAAACACTACTAGTACCCCTCTTTGGATAGTAATAAAGATGGGTATGGCCCCTGAATCCGACCTCTAATAGGACACAAGTTAGATACTAGAGCCAAGGGTATAAAATTCATAAATTGGGGAATTACCCTCAAAAAAATTAATAAAGAAAAAGAGGTAAGATCCACCAATAAACTCCATAACATAAATAATAGATAACTCATACTAATACACAAATGGAATTTCACGCAATTGGAAACAAATGAAAATACCAAGAATAATTCCTATATATTGACCACGAACTTCAATAGCTCCTAAACAGCTCCACATGATAGTAATGCCCAACTCGATCACCAACCAACTTATGCAGACCTGAAAAGTAGATTTATATATATATAGGGTGAGAATATATGTATATTTAGTATGATACATCCTAAAACCTATCATGAAAATGTGAAAGAATAATATTAAATCCCATTTAATAAATAAATAAATCCAACTCATTTCTTAAACAGGTAAAAATATATCTCATCCTCACCAAGGATCACTCACTGAGTAATGTATAGAAGCAAGTGATTCTATATCAAAAGCATATATATATAAGAAAGGTATACCATATCTATTTTTCCACTGGTTTATCTCTCTCACACCCCAACACCAAATTTCATGTGCTTCAGTCCCTTCCATAAGTCATCATGCCCACTTGAGTAACCATATGAAAACTATATCATTATCTCACCCATGCACCTCATTCACACATATCTCAAACATATATCATCACATCCATAACCAAGTATCAATTCTAAAAAAAATCAAAACCCTTGTATAAAGTGTTATACCTCAATCCACTATATTTCATGAAAGTACATCTGTAGTAACCACATAAACTACAGCTGAAATACATGTATGTGTTATAACCTCAAATTGTTACATCCCACACACACATGTATGGTAAAATTGAGATTCATCATAACCCATGTGAGCACATACCCTATACCTTAATCCATCATAGATAAATTATGTGTGCACATCATGAAAATTATAAAGATGGGGTAGTCATCTATTCATTCCCTCACTAACTTAGATATTGGGGAAAACACTTGGAACCTAAAACATTTGGGAAACAATTGCCCACCCGACTCAGGTGGAGGATCATATGAAATAATAAAACATATTTTAATATATAAATATCTCACACACCAAAACTAGGGTCAAATACCTAGCCTTAGACTCTAATTGTAGATGTCGTCATGCATGAAAACCCAACCACCGTTACTAAGTTCTAAGAAACTAGACCTCATATAAGCATAAAAATCATTAAGGTCCGACATTGAGAAAATTCATTAAGAAGCTATAAATTAATTATTATTTATTTATCTAATCGTCAACTCTAGTTTAATCATTTAATAACATCAAAATACAATGTTCTTTTGGGTTCAACATTATAATTTCCATATTTTTAACCCGGGACCATGGAGCAATCAATTAAATCCAATCCATGGATCCCTAAAATTTAATCATTTACATAATCAACACCCAATAACATCATTAAATTTATAAAATTATTTAACATTCCATAATCCAAGTATCTCAGGAATTAAACTGAAATACATCAAGGAAGATGCACTCACAGTGCATAGGCCATATGAAGTAGAAAATTGGAAATCACAACAATCAACCATCAAGAAAACCTAACATCAAGAAGAAAAAAATAAATAAAAATGGGAAATACTAACTATCAACCCATACCAATAAACCAATAAATAACCTCAAAATAACCATTCGGTAATAGGAAATCCCATATCTCAACCTATGCCATCCATCTCATCTCACTATCACTGATATCAAACCACTACCATAACTAGGAAAAACTAGCTTGTTCATCACCTAATATCCCAATAATAATAGGTTTAATAATAATTCAAATAATAGGATATACTATTATAATTCATAAACATGGAAGTGATATATTTTCAGCACAATAAATTCAAGAGGAAATTAAGGTCATCACATTAAGTAAATAGGCTTAGAAAACATAGCATAGCAGCACGGTTGGTCTCCCAATATCCTCAAATGTTTAATTTCAGTAATCATAATTATTCATTACCATTTTGAATTAATCAATTAATTATGAAAAGTTTTTAGTAATAAGAAACCTATAAATACAATAGTTAATGGCTGCTAAAATTATCCAATGGAAACAATTCCATTCATATTTAGAAATTTAAGAAGAAGAATATAGCCAATTTTCATGCCTTGCCCATTATTTACTTCATATTATTGGGTTTATTTTGTTTATATAATTTAAATTCATGTAAAATATTCCAAAAAATAATAAAAAACATAACAATAAATTTTAACACTATAAAGAAAATATCATGAGGCATTATCATAATGTAACATGACCACATGTGATCACTACACCCCTTTCAACATCTTTCTATTCTTAATTTATAAATTATTATCTTTATTAGGAATATTCCATTGTTTACTCAAATAATACTAGTCATGAAACTTCCACATCGACTCATAAAAATAAAGAGAATCCATGAATCCCCTGCCTTGATATGAATCTTTCAACATTCCTCTAACATGCATAGAAGAACAAGAATAGATATCCAAATAACCTCTCCCATAAGGAACCCATGATTCCTAAGAATTTAATATTGATAATAATTATTCATCAATAATAAATATAAAACCATATAAATTGAAGTAAATAAAGCTTCCATAGCATAACACGAGGGAATGGGAGAGAGTAAGAATCACAGGAAAGAAGGAGACTCACTTCAAATCACCCATGAATCTATCTCTAGGAGAGAGGGTCAAAAGCCAAGAAAAGGGGCTCAAAATTATTTGAAATGGTCCTCAAGTTTTATAGGTTAGAATAAATAGGTTGTAAATAAGAGTAATTCAAGAGGTCTTATGAATTTATATAGACTATATTTTTAATGACACCGCAGCTCAAAGCCTCTGATCACACTGGTTAGGTTTTACACCAAACCACTATGTAGTAAGGTTGGCTATGTTACAAAGGGTTCAAGTCTAACCACCCTCAAAAAATCACTACTCAAATACCCCCCCCCCAATATCCCCCCTTGAATTCCTAGTAAAAATCCCAATTCTATAAACCAGGTTATAGGTTACAGTCAGGGCCGGCCCTAGGGTAATCCCAAAGAGCCCATGGGCTAGGAAAATACACAAGAAAGAAAAAGAAAATACAAAGAAAGGGGCATAAATTTTATTAGTTTACTGTATCTCTCAATGTATTTAGGGAAAAAAATTAATGTTGGTCTGGGGCAACGGAATTCTCTGAGCCGTCATTGGTTACAGTGCAGCCAAGACACTACACTACAACAGTCCCCAAAACTATTGAGATAAGAAACTCAACCCCTGAATCTCCACAGTGCAACCCAAATAACTCTACCATAGGAACCCTGAATGGGGAATAGGTAAGAAACCCAACCCATTAGATCTATAGCACAGACTAGATCACTACATCGTAGGGGTCTCCAAAATGGAAAAATCGCCAAACTGACCACTTAAGGCTCCATGCTGTAATGACATGGACACACCACAAAGGTCATTCATGAAAATCAAAGAAATTCCTTGATACCAAAACACACCACAACCTAACCTTCCACATCTTGATTCCCCTTATCTTGCTAAAAATTAAAGCTCTTGTTGCACTTCTACACTTCCATCCCTTTCCCAACACCTCCAATCACAGAAAAACACAAAGGAATGGGTTAAGAAGGACCAGTCCCTTACAGGCTCGAGGGTTGTAGTTGGGACTTATCTTGTATTTTTTTATTTTGTTTTTATTTTAGTATGTGATCAACCAGTGAGTGATCCATTTAATGTATGTGATGTATGACATGTATATTTCATTTATTATGGCATGGGTGTTCATTTATTCTAATAATAGTTAGCTCATAGATATAATTTCATATATGTACTTTGATTTTATTATGTTCATGAATATTTGATTATTTTTATATGATTAATTACATGAGATGATAAGGGTATAGTCTCCCCACCATTTATCATAAACTACCGCCACTATTTGACAGCCTTTGGCATATAGGGAGGCATGCCTGAGGTCACCTGGTACCATTGGCTTGTTCGTTGTTCTGGTAAACTAGGTCAAGGAGTTATAAGAAAATGAAATAATTTTCTCAAATGAAGGAAATTAAACCTCCAATATTAGGTAATTGGAGTTGATGAAAAATTTAGGGAAGTTAACTTATATGGATTAATTTATTTAATTAAGTAATGGTGAGTTAAAAGACTACATCTTGTGTTAATTGGATAATTCAAACAAACCCTCATTCAATTGGGATTCAGTAAATTGACTCTCAAACTTGTTATTTTTTGTGATTTTTTCCAAAACTTGTTGAAATGAATTATTTGAGGATAAGAAAAAAATCAAGTGCGGGAGAATGTGATTGTGACATAACTGGTGTATTTATTTATGCCATTTAATATTGAATTTGGATGTTTTTTAATAGAAAATTATTATAAACTAAGTGGTTATTAAATAAATTAATTTTAATTGGGTAAAATGGACTTTTGGTGAATATTTTATGATTTAGTGAGTTTTTGGATTGATTCTAATAAGATCTTTCATTGCATGAAATTGAAACAAAATGAATGAAAAGAAACTATATGTTTGGCTATAAAATTGTAATATCAGGTGATTGTGAACCAAAATTTGTAAAGCATAGTCAATAATGAAAATGAATGATGGTAATGAGAGAATATCGAGTGTTATTGTGGACCTTACACTACTAAAAAAACATAAATTAGCAATGTTTTTTTATTAGAAAAGTTTTAAACCATCGCTAATTCATTTACCAATGTTTCTGAAAAATATCAAAAAAATGTGATGTCGCTAATTTAGTAACATTTATAAACATTTTCAATTTACCAAAATTTTTAAACATCCCTAATTAGTGATACCTCATTTTCTAATGTTTTTTAAAAACTTTGGTAAATCACACCTCATTTATCAACGTTTTTAAAAAACATCGGTAAATTTTTTTCTTTGAAATTAATATTTTTTTTACCCCTGGTTTTTTTAAATAAAAAACATATTATTTTTTTGCATATTGCACCACCCCACACACCTCGCCCTACATGCATACTCTACCACCCCTGCATGCCTTTAAAGCCTACAAACCCCACCCTCCACCTGACCAATGAGGCCTCTCCACCCCTGTAGACCCTGGAGACTGCCACCATGCGTGGGAATGGCACCCCAAGCTAAAAATTGGATTCCAATAGGAATCGAACACAGCACCTCTGATATCGAACTCAAATCCCATACCAACTCACATATGCTAGTTCTAAATATATTATTGTATTGTTTTATATTTATATCTATATAAATAGATTTTAGTATCTAAAAATTTAATATTATATATATATATATATATACATATATTAATATGTGTGTGTGTGTTTATTTTACATGTGTGTGTGTGTGTGTTTTTATATTTTATATTTTATGTTTTATGTTTATATATATTTATATATGTTTATGTTATATTATATATATATGTTTATATTATATATATGTGTGTTTATATTTTATATATATGTGTTTATACTTTATATTATATATATGTGTGTGCTTATATTATATATATGTTTGTGTTTATATTTTATATTTTATAGATATATATGTTTATATTTTATGTTTATATATATATATATGTTTATCTTTTATATATATTATATGTTTATATTTTATATGTGTGTGTGTAAATATATATGTGTATGTATACATATATATAATTATAATTATATATATGTATAATTAGCCACATTTTAAAACACTTGTAAAAATGTCACTAAAATAATCACGCTTTCTTAAAAATGTGACTAAATTTAAAATATATGTGTGTGTTTATATATAAATATGTGTGTGAGAGAGTTTATATATATATATATGTTTATATGTGTGTGTGTGTGTGTTTATATATATTAATATATATATATATATATATCTAAATATATATTTACATCGATGTGGGGGAATGGGATATATAAATATATATATTTTTAGCAACATTTCCTGGAAAACAACACTAAATTTTAGTTTTTTTAGTGTTAAATAAGTAATCATGACTACTTTTATTGAAGAGTTGAGTGTTTACCTATATCTGAGAAATATGTGGTAACACTTGAAACATGTTTTGAGATACTCTAAGCCATTATGAGGTGGTGAATGATCCAAAAGTTAGAAAGATTGTGGGACATGTGGTGTGCCTCTATTATTTCATGATAAACATATGGATCTTCGGAAGAATGTAGAGCTAATAAGAATACATGTACCATGGATTCTTCTATTGCAATAGACACATGATTCGACATGTACATGGAAAGATCATGAAATCTAAAGAACTATTCTTGAAGTGTCTAAAATCCATGTAGATACTGATGTAGTGAAAGGTAGGAGGATAAAAAATAAGGATAAATATACATAAGAAGTAAAACAACTGATAATATTCCCCAAGGACTTGAAAAAAGATACACAGAAGTGGTGATTGAGAGTAGAAATATGAGAAGGAAACTGAAGGTGGAGAATATTGGAATGGTGTAGCCTGATCCTTTGGATGAAGTTGGATCGAATGTTAATGGTCATTAATGCACACCCGACCGCAAATCTCACGGTTCAACCTCTACAGTGAGGTTGTTGGGGGTTGCAGAGGCAGTTCACCCCTATTCAGGGGTTTGGGGGCCAAAAGTCCCCAACCAACTCACTATAGTAGAGCTGACAAGTGACACCAACATAACACTATAACAATATGGACTCACTATAGAAACATGTGACTGGAAACACCGACAGGTCACTCTAACTCCACAGACTTCTAGCCACAGGTTATTGTATCACAATGTACCTACTGTACGATTGGAGACATAGTTACAACATCCTATTTATGAACTCCTTTAGATCTAGGGTTTCATACTTTGATATTGTATTCTATAATTATACTCTCGAAATTAATGAAGTGTTGTGCCTCTCTATAGACATAGGGATCATTTCTCAAACCAGCGCTACCATAGATTTGGATTTATCTAGAACTACCCTTTATCAGTGCTAAAAAAGAATTTATAAAGGGGATACTTTTATCAATGATAAAAAAATCACGGATAAAATTACCTCTTTAGCATCATTTTTTAGCGCTAATAAAAGTACCCCCTTTAGCAATGTTTTTTTAGCGCTGATAAAGGGTATTTTTATCAGTGTTAGAATGGTTTTTTTATCACTGATAAAGGGTATATTTCATAAGAAAAATTTTATATATCTTTAAAAATCATATATTAATATATAAATATATTTATATCAATATAAATATAATATATTTTATAAAATATGATTTATATAATACGAAATATGTAATCACACTTAATATACAATATATTTAGTGGAAAATTATTTATAAAATAATTAAAAAATTAATATTAATTAAAAAATTTATAATTATTATTGAGTAATAGTCATTTAATAACAATTTGAATATATAAAAATTCAATAAATTAATAAACAATCTAAAATAAGTTGAAAATGTGACTCGAACTTCAAACGGTCGTAACTTTTGATCCGGGTATCCATTTGAGCTCTACCACATATCAAATCAAATATTGAGAAAAGATATATTCCATGATGAATAGAGGAGACCCTGATTATAGTTTTTTGGGGTCAAAAAAATGCTAGAATGCCTCCAAAACTGAGTTTTTTATCAAGTTACCCCCATTTTTTAACATTTTATGGAATTCTCATCCTCGTTTAAGGGATTTGTCTTATCTTTTTTGGAACATAATCAATTTATTCTTAAGAATTACCCTTATATAGATATTATGACATTAAAATTTTATCATTTTTTATATTTTATTGTTATTTATAATTGAATATATAAACATATATACATATTTGTATATATTCACATATAAAAATTAATTTTATAAATAAATATGTAAACATATTTACATATAAAATATATTTCCATATATTTAAACCATATATAAATAAAAAATAATATCCATTTTATTAAAATAAAAATATGTGAATATTTATATACTTATACAATTATTGTATATATAATGTTTATATATTTATAAATATATTTTTGTGAGTGTTGAGAAACGGATATATATATTTATATATATATTCTAATATATATATATATTAATATATAATATATGTAAATAAATATAAATATGTATAATTATATTTATAGACACGCACACACACATATGTGTGTGTGTGTGTCTGTATGTATGTATTTATAAACACACACACAAAAAACATATTTTATATGTGTATTTAAAAATAATTATATAAATGTATTATATAGATATATTATAAGGGGAGGTGGTCTTAACCTCCAAATTTTTAATTTATAGAAAAAAAAGTCTTTATAAATTTTTTTACTTTTATCAGTGCTTTTTTAGCACTGATAAAATGGTCCTTTATCATCGTTTTTTATAACGTTGATAAAAGGAACCCCCTTTTAAAGGGGTTGGTGGTATAAATGATCACTATTAAAAGGAAGGGATAGGGGTTTCAAGTGCTGGTAAAGGGGGGTCTTTACCTCCAAATTTGTAATTTTTAGAAAACAAAATCTTTTTAATTTTTTTTTACTTTTATCAGTTCTTTTTAACACTCATATAGAGGGAATTTATCACCATTTTTTATCACTGATAAAAGGGACCCCATTTTAATGGTTCTTATATTATCATTGATTTTTTAGCACTAATAAAATAAATTTATAGCGCTAATAAAAGGGGGATTTTTGGTAATGTGCATAAATCATTATGTCATGTGATCTTCTTATCATTATTTTATTTTTCCCTTTTACTCTTATATAAATAGTTTGTTGGTTGATTGCTCCTGGAATTTTTGTAACATAGAAAAAGAGTTGATGATCATTGTATAATCAGATGATAAGGATTAACGACACTCTTTAAGATTCTTTATTCTTCTTACATACATTTTTTATTTGATGATTGTTATTTTGAAATTTTAATGATTAGTTAAAAAATCAATGGGGATATGGGGAAGTAACTAGGTATATTTTAGTCTAATTTTTAATGAATGAAATTAATGTTTATTCTTATTCTTTTTTTTCATGCTCTATTTTTTTATCACTAAGTAGTTGATTTTAGGGGTTAGATGAAGTAACGAAAATGGAAGTACCTAACATGTGCAATTAGATGATGAACATTATCACCCAAGGAGTGATGGCTGCCAAGGGGACTATGACAACATGTGATCGCGTATCACAGAAAATTATTTCCCTAAATGATAATTACTCACAACCCTATGAAGACTTGTGTTCTCAAAAGGAATTTTTTTTCATATCGATGAAATGATTATGAATTCATTGATCATTACTAAATATTAATCCATAACATAATATAGTTAATAAATATTATGTTATTTCCCAAAACTCCCCACCATCCATCACAAGAATCGCCAACTCCTTATTTTTTTCCTTTTAGAGTACTATTTGGTAAGCGACCTCATAGTATTTTTTTTCAATTTCATTACAATACAAGTAGTTTAACCAAAACTAAATCCTTTTTATTTTATATTAAATCATCAATATAACAATAAATTTTCCATGTGGATATGAACTAATACTAATTAGTTTTCATGTTATAATTGTCCATATATACTTGTAGGAGTATTAATGTTTTTCACTCATAATTAAACACTATATAATAGTTCTAAAAAATTAACCAATAATCCAAGAGTGAAAAACTAAAGTTTAATCTTAAACTCGAGTTACAATAAGCTCATTAAAAACATGTGTGAAAACCATACCCACTGATATAGGTCACACTTTTAACAGCACTAAAAATTGGCTTTAACAGTGCTATAAAAGCATTTTTAATCTAAGCGATGTTAAAAGTTCCCCTTTATCAGCGCTAAAAAAAAGCACTAATAAAGGCCCCTTTTACAAGCGCTTTTTTAGTGATGATAAATGGGGTCTTTATTGTCATTTTTTTAGCATTAATGATAAAGGGGTATTTTATCATCTTTTTTATCATTGATAAAGGCCCCCTTAATCAGCACTAAAAAAAGCACTGATAAAGACCCCATTTATTAGCGTTTAAAAAGGTGATGATAAAGGGTACCTTTTTCAACATTTTTTTAGTGTTGATAAAGGGGGATTTTTTTGATTTCTCCCCCCTCTTGTCAGTGCTTTTCACTCACTTATCCCCCACCCCTTTTTGGTGCTTTTTCAAAGCCCAGCCTCCTATTTACCCCTGAACACACCTAGATTCAATCCTTGTGCTTCTCTTTTAACACCAAAACACTATTACCACTGAACTAAGATAGTTTATTCTTTATTTTATGATATTTATGTTTATTTATATATATTTATATAATTATTTTTAAATACATTTATAAAATATTTGTTTGTGTGTGTGATATATATACTTATATTTATTTAAATATATTATATATTAATATTCATTTACATATATTAAAATATAAATATAAATATAAATCTGTTTATTAATACACACAAACATATATATATAAACATTATATATATATATATAAGTATACATATATTCTTATGTTTTTATAATGTAAAAAAATGATTAGATTTTGTTTTAAATAAATTTTTAAAATATGTCTATATATTGTATGTTTAGATATAAATTTTATACATTACATATATATTTATATATCTATATATTTACATATATATATTTGTAAATATTCACATATTATTGTATATTTACATATAAATTTTTTATAATGTATTTATAAATATTTATAGTAAAATATGTTTATATACTATATTAAATGACAATGATAATGGTTTATTTATAGAAATTCATTTATATATGATGTATATACATAATATTGATACACACGCACACGTATACATTTATATTTCTCATATACATGTAAAAAAATCTATATATATGTATTTATTTACATATATTAGAATATACATATAAATATTTTTTTATTGACACGCACATGTTTATATATAAACATTACTTGTATAGGTATATATATACATATTAATGCATTTTTATCAGGTAAATAAAATGGATAATTTTTTATTTTAAATAAAATGAATAATAAATATTTATTTCTATTTGATTTAATTATTTAAAAAACATTTTATGTAAATATTTTTAAATATTTATTTATATAATTGATTTATTATAAGTAAATATAAGAAAATATGCATACATTTAATTATAAATAAAACTAAAATATGTAAAATGATAAAATTTCAAAACCATAATATCTATTTGAATGTAAGCCTTGAAAATAAATCTAGTTTCCACTAAAAATGACAAGAAGACTCTCTTAAGCTAAGCTAAAATAATATAGAATATTTAACAATTGGGGTATCCTAACTAAAAATTCATTTTTCGGGGCCTTATGGTCTTTTTTTACCTCAAAAAAAGAATAATTATGAATCCCTAATTAATATGGAATAAATCTCTTCCTAGGATTAAATTTAATATGTGGTAAAGCTAAAATGGATAATTAGATCAAAAGTTATGTCCATTTGAAGTTCAAGTCATATTTTCAACTTATCTTAGATCATTCGTTAGTTTATTGAATTTTTATGTCATTCCATTGTTATTAGATGACTATTAATAGATAATAATTAGAAAATTATTAATCAATATTATTTTTTAATTATTTTATAATATAAATACCCCAACCCCGGTTGCCTAGATTCGGTGGTTACTTTATTACATTAGTATAATATACAAGGAATCACATCCCAAAGGACTGAACAGTTT
Organism: Viscum album; assembly: GCA_963277665.1. Lineage (NCBI taxonomy): Eukaryota > Viridiplantae > Streptophyta > Magnoliopsida > Santalales > Viscaceae > Viscum > Viscum album. The sequence goes on along the minus strand of OY728141.1, from coordinate 1,044,654,892 downwards.
AGTAGTTTTGGGAAACTAAGAACATACTTGCAACATACATTATAATTGAAATTATAAAATAAAAAATAATGATTCCTTTAATAACATAATTATTCTCTTAGTTTATCTCTACATATCAATCATAATATACATCTTAGCATCTAGGGAAAAATAAAACATAAGAAAGGGTTGAGATCAAATGCTTAGTAAGGGTAAGTGTACAACGAAAGATATCATGAATAAATAATCATAAACATCATGTCAAGGTGAATAACTGAAACACAATCCATTTAAACATAATCTTGAGCATAATATGACAATAATAAATTATAATAAAATAATTCCATATAAATAATTACATGGATATTCTACTAATTGAATAATCACATGAAATATTAAAAACCATTCTCATAATGATAGAATGCATAATGTCGGACATCATAAACATGTTGTCCAGGCTTCAGCCAAGACACCATACATAAACGGGTAAGGACTCAGCCAATACCCAAACTAGTTTATATCATGGGACCTACCGATGCATTTAGGGGATATATAGGGTCCCACCCGACACTTACTAAGTCCAATGCATTCCTCATATGAAAATATTCTAATATAATCATTAAAATTTTCTTGAGAGAAATACCCCTTTTTACCTTGGAATCATTTATTAAAAAAATTGCACAATTATAAAAGAAAACATTTTCTTTGAAAATTACCTTGTAAACTTTTAAAGGAAGCTTCAAGACATTGAGGCATCAATACTATGGGAAAATCCTATCATGCCGCAAGTTAAAAAACATTCCTTCCATATTTTTATCAAAAAAATAATAAAGTACCTCGTTTGGAAAATGACAAAAATATTCCTTGAAAACCATTTTATAAAAATTAAAACATGGGTAAAAAGACTTTAAATATTTGTAAGATAATAGTAAAAAAAATTGAAAACATATTTAGAAAACATGGACATGGAAGAAAATATTCCCCAGTTGAGACTTAAACATAAAAAATCCTGAATAATAATGAGATTGTGAAATAAATCTTATCACTTTGTAATAAATCAAACCACATTCCCCATGAAATAAGTAGAATTATATGGATATTTAAATATCAAAATTTTCATGATAAGACTCATAAAAGACATTTATGGTCATTATATACACCATAAGAAAGAAATAAGTAGTGTATAAGGCATGTATTCCATAGAAATAAAAGTGAGACAAAAGAATACCTTACCTTGCACTTTCTTTTAATTAAACGTGTTTTAACCTCCTATATAATGGTTTAAAACATTTTATTAATTTATATCAAAACCATATCCATATTTATGATATAATATATTATCCTCTTATATCATTTTGTTAATAATATTTCATTATTACCCTTTTTTTTGTGTTAACTACTTCATTTTCCTATGCATGTTTTGTCATGTAAATCATGTTTACTATGCATAAGATACATTTATTTAATCTCCAGAATTATATTAAGTTCATAGATATCATATTTATTCATTATATACATTTTTATAATCAATATATAATGGTTAACATGGAAAATGAATCACATCGTGTTGTGGAGACGGTATGTCGTACATACGCACAAGCGACGGTATCATTCCCTTAATGGTGAAAGGGTAAATAATTTTATGGTATATTAATTATAAAGAATAAATATAATTTCATAATTACTGTATATATATATTATTTACATAATTATACACATCTGAGTAAAGTGGGGATGAAAAACAAATTACACCACGACATAGAGACAATAAGTCGTACGTACACATGCATAGTGCTTTCATTTTTTCATAGGAAGGATAAATCATGGAATATGGTTGTAAAATAATATTAATAAAATATAATAATATATATTATAATGGATTTATTAATTTATCATGGAAACAACACATGAAGAGGAAGTAGAAGAAGAAATGAACTTGGATGACTTGATAAAAACGTTTACCTCTTCTTCGGATGACTTCCTTTATATTTCTTCTTAAAGGATATAGGGTTGGTCTTATTGGAAGAACATGATCTCCATAACTTGTATAAATATTTTTTTAAGATAAATTAATAGGTTTTGTTGGATCTAGAAGGCTCAAAGTGGTGTGAAGAAGTGATGGAGGAGGTTTCCTTTTATAATTGAGGTGAGGGGCACTTTTGGAAACTCTCAAAATATTAAATTAATATAAATTAATTTTTAATTAAAAATGGATAAAAAGTGAATTATTTAAAATATAATATGATTATGAGTATAAATAATCTCAAAACAATATTTTTTAGATAATTTTAGGTCATATTTTTACCCATGTCTTTTGGATTTAATCCTTATTTAATCATTTTAACTCTTACCCTGACAACATGGAGTTTTATACTTTGAGGGTTAATATAGTTACTATAAAATAACAAAAGAACCATAAATGGATCATTAATGAAATTTTAAAGCTTATAAAAATAATTTTGATGAATTTTATATTTTTATGAATTTTATATAATTTAATAAATTATTATTTATTTTAAAATATCATTAATGTCAATTTTGATACTATTCATTACATGACTTTTTTAAAAATATCGTTACAGTGTGATATATTCAAAAAAACTTTAATACATCCCCAATATGTCCAGGTAATCAATAAAATTAATTTATGGCATTAATTATATCAAATTATATTTATTTTAATATTTTTAATAACATTTATTTGATATGTCTATTAATTAAACAATTACTCCATCATCATTGTAAAAGCCTTTGATTTAATTTTTTCTCAAATAAAAAATAAAAATAAATTATCATGATGAAAATAAACATTATAGATTTCAAATAACTATTTATAGTATAATATATCTTCTTAATAATCACATATAAAAAATATAATACTTATTAAAGACATGAGTATGACATATTTGACTTTCCTTAAAATAAAATACTATAAAAGGCTTAAAGACATCCAAGTGGCTCATAGAGATCATAAAATAATACCAAGGACGATTTGGGTCAAAAATAACTCATCCAATAAAATTATTACAAGTTTTAGGGTAATTTTCTAATATTTATAATATTATTTTTACCGTTAATTACCCAATTTACCCTTAACAGTGGTAATTAAAAAATTGCTAAAGTTATTATTCATATTGTGCAAAAATAAAAGGGACCTATTTAATAAATTTTTACCCTATGATTAAAAATATAGAATCCGTTTTTCAAAATTTAAAAAATATAATTGGATAAAATTAATTTAAAATTAATCTCATAGATGGAATGAGAAGACAGGTTTTTAAGTGAAAACATTCAAAAGATTGAAATGTTTTTATATCCAAATTCGATGTGAAATAGATTAAAATTACCTAAATTGGATTATATGATATAAAATTTATCTAATTATACTTAAAATCCAATAAAAAATATAATTCAACACTATAAATTATTTAGACAAAAAATTTGTTTTCAATTAAAATTCAGTATTTTTTTATTATTCATCAAAACATGAAACTTATCAGAAAAATATCAAAAATTTAATCAAAGTAAATTTAGATATTACTATTTTAAAAAAGAAGTTTATTTTATCAAATAAAATTTATAAATGTTTCAAAAACTAGATTTAAAACAAGTGCATCATCAAAAGGTGATAAAAGTGTCTTTTTATAAAAATACATCTTTTATGCATAAAATTGGTTTTGTTCTTATATCATGTATAGAAAATACATAGTATGAATGTTAAACATTATATTATATATATATATATATCATTAATATAATCCAAAAAGTGTGATTTTTTTATTTTATTAGTATAAAACATACTTGTGTGTATTTAAATAGTTTTTCAGAAAAAGATTTCCTTTTATTTTAAAAAGAATTTTATCTTCATTTATAAATAATTAGTCACAAAATTATTCATTATATTTAAATATGTGAACCATATTTTCATAATTCAGTTAATTATATTTATTCCCACAATTCTAATGGCTAGGTTATAATGGTAACATAATAATATTTAGCTGTTCATTTAAGCTCGATGCGGCATTTCATGTACGATATTGAACGTAGTGTTTCCTTTTAAAACTCACGATGTTACATTATCCCCCCATTTAATAAATTTCATCCTCATAATTTGAACTTGGGATCGAAAAATAGGGGTTTGACTTTTTAAAATACCTTTGTGGAAATCCCACATCATAAAAGGATTAATGAAACTTCCACTTTAAAATAAAGAAAATCAAGTACGAAGGTCACCTGAGATAACACATACTAAGGTTCCATGTAGGAAAACATGTACATGGAAGAGAAAAATAACTATCAAAATATGCTCTATAATAAAATTGAAAACCCAATTTAACATCAGATTTTCCTAAACAACATAATGCAGATCTTTCTACCAAATATATGAATACCTTTATCACCTTTAAACCTTAATGAAAACATCCACACTTCTATTAATAAAATTTAAGGAATATTTCTTAAATCCAAACACATAGTAAACTCAAAAAAGATAACATAAACCATCAAATAACTAACCACTTTGATAGTCACAAATACTATTCCATAAGAATCTCTTTTTCATTATTATCTCAACATAAATCATATATTAAGGGTTATATTCTCTTAATCATGTGTTTTCCAATAGATCAAATTTCCACTAAATCACTTTTCTTGGTCATCAGTACCTTTCAAAATATGCTCTATAATCCTTAAAGAATAAGAACCACAGTATAATACTTATATATATCATGATTATTATAAAAATAATATCCTTGATAAAATAATTTTACAACATAATTCTTGAATATAAATAAAATCATATTAGTCATTATACTTTGAATATAGTATCAACATGAGCTTGACCTTAATCCCTTTGTTTCTTTTGAGCTATATTTCATTGATGCTCGGAACATTCATTTTCATTATGCCTCGTTTCCTTAAAAAGTAATCACTGCACATTACCGGATTCTTTATTACCCTTGTAATAATGGGACTAGTGGCCTTTTTATCTACATTTATAGTGAACTCACATTCCCTTCAAGCAAGTACTAGGGTGTTTCTTTCCAAAATTATCACATGATGAAAATTTCTTCTTTCCTTTCTTACCCTTATCCTTTTTTTGTTATTCCATCCAAATCTTCTATTTTTTTACCTTCAAAAACATTAGAATTGAAGAATTATTTTTATGTCTTGATAGCATAAGATACTATATCCTCATATGATGAAAATATTTGGGATATTAGTACCCATAGAAGAAATGGCTTGAGTGTAAAGATCGGACCCCAGTTTCCTGGAGTTGGTGCCTTATTACATTACATTTAAATCATTATAAGAAATTCATATCTCGAAGGAATGAATAGTTTAGTAGATTTTTAAATCTAGATACATATATCAGTCCAACATTACAACTTGAAATGAAAAATAACATATAAGTTCCATTGGGAACATCCACCACTCTAAGATTATCCCTGCAAGTCAATCATAATATACCTCTTCATATCCTGGGGAAAAAGAAACATAATAAGGGGTGTTATCAGATGCTTAGTAAGGGTAAAAATTACAATACAAGATAACATAAATATTAGGTATGGTGAATAATTGAAAATACATGCCTTTAAAAAATAAACTTGAACATAATATGATAGGAATATGAGTTGAGTAAATATTGCCATAATAAAACATAATCATGGGTATTCTACTAGTCGAATAACCTCATGAAATATGAATTTATAGATTAATAATGAGGGAAATGCATATTTTGGACATTTTGAAATATACCGTCAAGTCCTTGACCAAGACATCTAAAAATGATTAAGGCCTCGGCCAAAACCATATCTAAAAATGGGAAAGGCCTTGGCCAAGTCCGTATCTATTTGTCTTATGAGACCTACTGATGCATCAAGGGGATATATATAGCCCCACCCATCACATAATAAGTCCAATTCATTCCTCATATGAATGTGGATATACATAAACAACATATACATTCATATTGAAACTAACATATGAAATGTAACTAACTTTCCCTAATCATTAAACATAAACACTAACTATTCAGAGTAATATGGTGAATGGTTTCAAGATAGCACATCCATAGTCAAACTAATCATAAACCATTAAAAAATATGATATAATATATCATAAAATATTAGTACCATTTATACATAATAATCAATAAGAGAGTTAAAACAAATGAAAATTCTCTTATAAATTCATCGAGTAATTCTTGAGATAAATACTCTTTTACTTTGAAAAGAAGAGTTATTTTTTGAAAAATATTTGTCTAAAACTATAAGTGAAATAATATAGTTTCTTAATAATAAAATGAGTGTTTTTTTTAAAAAATAAAGGTTTCTTAAAACAGATTATAGAGTGCCCTTGAAAATAGGTAAGAATTCAGGAAATTCCTTTGAAATGGGCTTGTATTTCGGGAAGAATTTTTGAAAGATCCATTTAAAACATATAACTCCCCATAAATTAAGGTATGATTATTGTTGGTATACATACATATAACATTAAAACATAAATTATGAGTATTAAATATTAATTAATAATAATTTAATTGAGGTAAGTAGATAATAAAAGTAACCCGAATGAAAATGGAGGTTCGGGTGGAAAACCCTTACCTTAAGTCTGAAGGTGTTCCTCACTTGATCTTAATGACCTGAATAATCAAATTTAGGTTAATAAATTAATTATTCCAGAACATAATCTACATTTAATTAATTTATTATAACCTTATTAGGTTCATTCATGGCCTTTTCAAGGGTTAAGAGATTCAATTTCATTGTTTCGGAGTGTTTTCTTCCTTGGTTTTCATAATCGGTTTACTTATATTCATGTACAGATAAATATGTAGAATGAGAATGATTTTACAGAATATAAGTTGTATTTTATTATTGAACAACTATAATATTACATGGTTATAAAATTTGTTTGGTTATTGGGAGTGAAGATGAATCATTATATAAAACTTTAATGATAATTGTTTGGGTTAATTGGCGGTTTTTTATCACAATGAACTTATTTTGATTTATAAATTAATATCATGTTTAAAAAATGATTACAGAACCTTAAATAAGTTATAATACATATATTATAGTCTTTTTTAAGCATCAAAATTGTTTCATGACTAGAACTGAAGATGGTAATAGAAATTGAAAACATGTCGTCCTTGAATGTGATAAATTAACACATCTCGGATGGTGTTTTCATTTCTAGTATAAAATAAGGGGAAAGAAGAGATGATGAAGAATTATTCCTTTATAATAAAAAAATTACATTAAATTTGAGTTACTAGAGTCATCACAACATTTGGATGAAAGGAGGTGAGGAAAGAAAAATAAAATAAAGGAACTTGAAATAAAAGAAATGAAAAGAGGAATTTACCTCTTAAAGTAATCTTCCTTGGGAGCCTCTTTAGAGGAGAGTTTTTTGGTCTTTTTATGAGAACAAGGGATTTTGGACGTTGGGTAAGAGATTGGGAGGATATTTTGGTAGAATTTAGACAAGGAACAAGGCTTGAGAGGAGTGAAGAGAAGAGGGGGTGAGGGGGGTTTATGGTGGAGGAGAGGAGGGTTTTCCCATTATTTTACTCATTATTTTATTATTTCACCAATAAAACCAATAGTTTTGATTATTGTAACCAAAAATAGTAATAATTTCATATGATTTTGAACCAATGGTCATTTACATCATCCATTATTCAAGCATGGTGCATAAATTGACTTATTTAGCATATTCTGTAAATTATCGAATTTCACTATTCAAAAAAAAATCAATTATTTCAAAAAAATCCCAATAATTCACCCTAACTATTTTTTGATGTGTATAATTCAAAAATTAACTCCATTTTATCAAAATAATTTTATAAATAGGATAAATTTAATTTTTAAATAAAATCATTATTTACTTGAAAAATACAGATTTTAAATTTAAAACTGATTTTATAATACGTTCAAAAATTAACTAAGGTCTCATAAAATTATCCTAAAATAATAGGAAAAAATATTTATTTAGGAATAATTTTTATAAAAAATAATTTTATTAATTTATCAATTTAAAATTGTAATTAAATATTTATTACTCACAAAAATACCAACACATAATTATTAATTCCTAAAATACTCTATTTCATTTATAAGTCGTCTAAACTTTATTTATACTTTCATGGGTGTGGTTACTATTTATAAGTGTCATATTAATATTTATAAGGGTATGTTACTATTCATAAGGGTTAAGTTACTATTCACCAAAAATATAAGTTGATCTTATCAGACTCTAAATATCTTACTGAACGCAATTGTGTATGTGAATTTTTTTAAATTCAAAACATATAGGTGGTAAAATTATGTTTACTAACTAGGTTATAACAAATTGGTGTTTTTTAGAGACTTGGTATTTCATGCATTTGATATTAAATTTATTTGCAAAATCTTGGGCTGTTACATTCTTCCCTCCTTACAAAAATTTCATCCTCGAAATTCACAAAATGTTACCTCATAAAAATATTTGGGTAGGTATTCATCATAAGATCCTCAGGATCCCATGTTGACTCTTAGATTTTATGATTTTTCCAAAGTATCTTTATCAGTCGAGTTGTCTGATTCCTCACCTGTTCTTTAGTGTCCATAATCTAGATAGTCTCTTCATGGTATTATAAGTCAGGTTCCAATTCTATTCCTTCAGAAGTGAGGACATGTGTTGGGTCTAGTATATACTTCCTCAATAATGAGACATAGAACACATTTTTTACTCTAGACAAGCTAGGTGGCATATCCAATTGATATGCAAAAACTCCAATTCTCTCTAGGATTTCAAAAGGTCTAATGTACCTAGGGTTAAGTTTCCCTTTCTTCCCAAATCTTATAACTCCCTTCCATGAAGATACTTTCAAGAAAACATGATCTCCCACTTGAAATTACAAATCCTTCGATTATTAGCATAACTCTTTTTCCTGCTTTGAGCTGATTTGATATGGGTTTGAATAGTCCTTACCTTTTTTGTTGTTTCCTCCACAAGCTCTGGGCCCACAAGCTTCCTTTCTCCAAATTCATCCCAACAAGTTGGTGTACAACATCTCTTTCCATACAATGATTCATATAGTTCTATTTGAATACTTGAATGGAAACTATTATTGTAGGAAAGCTCCACTAAAGGTAAATATTGATCCCACATAGCTTGAAATTCAAGTGAACATGATCTCAACATGTCCTCTAAGGTTTGTATCGTCCTTTCTGATTACCTGTCAGTTTGTGGGTGGTAAGCAGTACTTAAATGAAGTTCAGTATCCAAAAATTTATAAAGAATTTTCTAGAATTTCGATGTAAATAGTGGATCATGATCAGACATAATTGAGAGAGGTTCTCCATGAAGTCTCACATATTCATTTATATAGAGTCGTTTTAGGTGATCCAGTGGAAAAACCCTCTTATAGCAAGGAAATGTGCAGATTTCGTAAGTCGATCAACAATTACCCATATCGCATCATTATTCCTTGGAGTTTTGGGTAATTGAGTAACAAAATCCATGGTGATTTCATCCCATTTCCATGTAGGAATAGGTAGATATTGCATGACTTCTATGGGATTTTTTCATTTGGCCTTCACTTATTGAAAGACTAAAGATCTTGATACATAATCATCAATTTCCCTCTTCATGTTATCCCACCAAAAATATTATTTCAAATCTATATACATTTTAGTACTACCAAGGTGTATAGAGAAATTTGAGCTATAAGAATCATCCAATAAATCCCTTTTCATATTGTTTATAGAGGGAACACATAGCCTCTTCCCAAATTTCAGAATTCCATCTTCACATATGAATTCATCCAACTTCTCATCTTTCACGGCATTAATTTTCTTTTGAAGATTCTCGTCATCAGACTGTGAAGCTTTAATTATTTCCAATAAATATGGTTGGTAAATCATTTGAAAAATTAGTGATGTTTCACCTTCTTTGATAATTCCCATATTCATCGTGACTAGATCCATGAAAAAATAATCCTTATCAATCTTCATTTTGTTGAGAACTCTATGATCCTTCCTACTCAATGCATCAGATACCTTATTTGACTTTCCTGGGTGGTATTGTATGGAACAATCATAATCCTTGAGTAGTTCAAGACATCACCTTTTATTCATGTTGATTTATTTCTATGAGAAGATATATTTCAAGCTCTTATGATCCGTATATATCTCATATATTTCACCATAGAGATAATGTATCCACAGCTTCAGAGAAAATATTACAGTTGCTAACTCAAGATTATGAGTAGGATATTTTTGTTCATGAATTTTAACTACCTTGATTCATAGGTAATAACTCTATCATTCTGCATAAGTATACAACCAAGTCCTTTCTTTGATGCATCACTATAGATAAAAAACTCATCATTCCCTGATGGTAGAGTCAGGATCAGATAATTCACTAATATTATATTAAATTCCTCAAAAAATTCCTCACATTCTTTTTCCCATACGAACTTAACCCCTTTACATGTAAACTTGGTCATTGGGTTGGCTAAACTGGTCAAGTTCTGAATGAAATTCCAATAATAACCTGTTAAACCAATAAAAATATGTACCTCGGTTATGTTTGTTGGAGTAGGCCATTCTTGCACAGCCTTTTCCTTTATAAGATCAACATATATTCCATCCTTAGAGACAATGTGGCCAAGAAAGGAAACTGATTGAAGCTAAAATTCACACTTGCTAAACTTCCCATATAATTCATTTCTTCTAAGAGTCTTCAGAATAGTGTGCAAGTGATTTTCATTATCTTCTTAGATTTTGGACTATACCAAGATATCATTAATAAATTCAACCACAAAGTCATAAATATATTCCTTGAAAACTCTATTCATTAGATCCATGAAAACAGAGGGTTCATTAGTCAGTCCAAAAGGCATTACTATAAAATCACAATGCCCATACCTAGTTCGAAATGTTGTCTTTGAAATATCGTCATTCCTCACACGCAACTGATGATATCTAGATCAAATATAAATCTTCAAAATTTATTGGGCTCCATGAAGTTGATCAAATAAATCATCAATGTGAGGTATTGGATACTTGTTCTTTATTTTTATAGCATTGATCTCCCTGTAGTCAATACACAACCTCATAGATCCATCTTTATTCTTAACGAAAAGAACAGGGGATCCCCATAGAGAAACACTAGGGTGAATAAATCCTTTATCACTAAATTCCTCTAGTTATTTATTCATTTCCACTAATTCCACAGTGGCCATTCTATAAGGGGTATTTTATATGGGCCTTGAATTTGGAATTAAGTCAATGGAAAACTTAATTTACTGCTCTGGAGGATGTCTAGGTAAATCCTCTAGAAACACATCAACATATTATTGCATAATAGGTACATCCTCTATTTGAACATTCCTTTACTCACCCATAGATATTGCATTCCCTTCCTCCTTAATAATTTAATTCAGTAGAGCTATTGGGGGTGGATTTAGATGAGAATCATATGGTTATGTTTCTTCTCTAAAGATAAGTGATTCCACATCATCCTCAAAAATTGTAACATTCTTCTTCTTGTAATAAATTTTTGTATCTTGGTTTGAAATCCAATCCATATCAAGGATTATATTAAAGTCAATCATGGGTATGATAATAAAATCAGAAGATAAATCATTTTTATAAGTCATAATAGGGTCTGCCTGACACAACTTTGTTGCAATGATACTTCCCTTAAAAATTTTGACTAACAACTACCTTATTAAATCAAATTGGAAATATATAATTTTCTTGGAAAACTGGGAAGATATGAAAGAATGGGATGATCCAGAATCAAATAAAGAATTTTCTAAGTTTGAGAAAATGATTAAAGTACCTACCACCACATCATTAGGAACTTCAATATCAGCAGTTATGATTGCATAAGATTGTCCCTGCTCCCTTATCCTTTTCTAAGGAATGTTTCATTGACGCTTTGGACAATCATTAGCATAGTTTCCCATATCCCTACAATTATAGTATTGAACATTAATAGCTTCTTTCTTTCCCTTACAATCACCAGCATGATGGTCTTTCTGTCTACACTTATAGCACACCCCTTTTTCTTTTAAGTAAAAACCAGGGTGTTTCCTTCCATAATTATCACAGGGTGGAAATTAAACTCTTCCTTTCTTCCCTATTTCCTTATTTTATTTTTCAAAGTTTTTAGAAGCCTTATTCTTCTCTTTATTTCCTTTAAAGTCATAAGAATTAGAGAACTCCTTTTCTGTATTGATAGTACATGATATTATGTCTTCATATAATGAGAAATTTTGGCAGACCAGTGCCCGTTGGAGGAATAGATTTAGGCCATCAAATAACTGATCAATCTTTCTCCTTGGATTACATATATATTCCACAGCATGCCTTTCTAACCTTGTGAAGTTATCTTCATACTTTTCAACATTATCATCTTCCTTTTTCCTCAAATTTAAAAATTGTATTTCCATATCTGATCTCTATTCATGGGGAAAGTATTTATCTAAGAAAATTTATTTAAATTCACTTCATTACATGTTTTCTATTTCTTCCTCCTCATTTCAGTACTTCCCAAAGCGAGAAATATCTTCTCTAAGGAACTTATCCACTGCTCTGTTACAAATGGGTTTGTAGTCCCATTAAATGATGGAGGTTGTTGTCTCATAAAGCGATCTAACATAGCTTCTCTATGTTGTGGATCCGAATGCTCCATTCAGGTAAGGTTATTGTTCATAACCTGAGTAAATTGTCCCAGTATATTTATAAGTTTCTCCGCACCAGCCGCAGGTCTAGATCCAACATCATTATCTTGCATAGGATGGAAATCCCTACATGGGATATGTGCATTCATGCAGTTTCCATTCCTTCCACTATGTGTTATTTCTAAATAATGGCATACACTAGATTAGGTTATGAATCATAATGTATAATCTCATCTTAACAAAATACTTATCATAAATTGAAATCCTATGCATGGATAATTCTATAATCACAAACATGGTTTCTTTGAGGAAAAATTTATATTTAAATCCTGCATAATGGATTATAAAGAAAATGTGAATTATCCTAAGCATACCCCCAGGAGTATCAAACTAGGTGCGTTTTAAGGATTTTTGTCGTATACTAGGATACTTTGGGTCAATCATGAAACTCCTTATCAGAGTTTTCACTCCTAGGTACATCTGTGCTAGAACCATATCCACTTGTAGTATCCAGACAGGGATGTATTTGCTAGAAAGATCCATATAATCTATTCATTATTAAAATTCTAGGATGTTCTTGTATGTTTATCCTCAAAGAATATCTTAGGTGTTTGTTCCCTAATCTAAGTTTTCTAAATCTAGTTTCCAAGTTTTATACTAAAATTCCTCTAATACCAACTGTAAATACCCAACCCCAATTGCTTGGATCTAGTGCCTTATTACATTACATTGGCGTGATTAAAAGAAATTTATATCCAAAATGAACGAATAGTTTAGTATATTTGGAAATCTAGATACATACATAAGTCCAACATTACAACTTGAAATGAAAAAAAACATATAAGTTTTGTTGGGAACATCCACCACTCTAATATTATCCCTACAAGTCAATCATAATATACCTCTTCATGTCCTGGGAAAAATGAAACATAATAAATGGTGAGATTAGATGCTCAATAAGGGTAAATATTACAACACAATATAACATAAATATTAGGTATGGTGAATAATTCAAAACACATACCCTTAAAAAATAAACTTTAACATAATATGGTAAGAATATGAGCCGAGTAAATATTGCCATAATAAAACATAATCATGGGTATTATACTAGTCAAATAACCTCATGAACTATGAATTTCTATCTTTATAATGAGGGAAATGCATATGCTAGGTATTCTGAAACATAGCATCAAGGTCTCAGCCAAGACATCTAAAAATGATTAAGGTCTCGGCCAAAACCATATTTAAAAATGGGCAAGGCCTCAGCCAAGTCCATATTTATTTGTCTCATGAGACCTACCAATGCATAGAGAGACTATAGAGGGATCCACACCTCACATGATAATTCCAATGCATTACTCATATGAATGGGGATACACATAAACAACATATACATTCATATTTAAACTATTATATGAAATGTAACTCACTTTCCCCAATCATTAAACATAAACACTAACCATTCAGAGTAATATGGTGAATGATTTCAAGATAGCACATCCATATTTAAACTAATCATAAACCATTAAAAAATATGGTAGATGATATCATAAAATTTTAGTCCTTTTTATACATAATAATCAATAAGAGTGTTGAAACAAATGAAAATACTCTTATAAAATCATTGAGTAATTCTTGGGATAAATACTCTTTTACTTTGAAAAGAAGAGTTATGTTGGAAAAAATATTTGTATAAAATTAGAAGTGAAATAATATAGTTTTTTTATAATTAAATTAGTGTTTTTTTTAAATAATGGTTTCTTAAAACATATTATAGAGTGCCCTTGAAAATAGGTAAGAATTCCGGAAATTCCTTTAAAATGAGCTTGTATTTTGGGAAGAATTTTTGAAAGATCTCTTTAAAAAATATAACTCCCCATAAATGAAGGTATGATTTTGGTTAGTACGCATATATAGAACATTCACACATAAATTATTATGAGTACATATTAATGAATAATAATTTAATTTAGTTAAGTAGATAATAAAAATAACCCGAATGAAAATGGAGGTTCGGGTGGAAAACCCTTATCTTAGGTCTGAAGGTGTTCCTCACTTGATCTTAATGACCTGAATAATCAAATTCAGGTTCATAAATTAATGATTCAATAACCTCCTATACATGTAATTTATTTATTATAACCTTATTAGGTTCATTCATGGTCTTTTTATTGGTTAAGAGATTCAATTTCATTGTTCGGGAGCATCTTCTTCCTTGGTTGTCATGATTGGTTTACTTATATTCATGTACAGATAAACATGTAGAATGAGAATGGTTGTCCAAAATAGAAGTTATATGTTATTATTGAATGACCATAATATTACATGGTTATAAAATTATTCTGGTTATTGGGAGTGAATATGAATCATTATATAAAACTTTAATGACAATTGTTTGAGTTAATTGGTGATTTTTATCACAACAAACTCATTTTGATTTATAAATTAATATCATGTGTAAAAAATAATTCTATGTAACACCATGAACCCTCTAGGATGGAGATGATACATTAATTGTGATATTAGAATGGTTAGAAGGAATGAAAATCCCGAAGGAACGATCAATTTAGTAGTCTTGAAGAAACTAGATACATAGATGTAACACAAATTACATTGAAAAAGGTTACAAGATACAATACATAACAAAACTAAAAACTGCAACCACACGAACTCAATAAATGACCTTCTCTTCATCACATGTTGAAGGTAAACAACTAAAGGGGTGAGATCAAATGATCATTAAGGGTTACAAATATCAGAATCATGAGTACAATAATAATCAAATCACAATCAATCTGACATAATCAATATGGCATAGTGAATAAATGAATAACTAATGCCATTAATAAACTGAGAATGAAACTTCATACATAGATTTTTTCATAGTGAAAACCTCATGGATAATAATATTAATTGATAATGAATAAAGAGAATGCTTATTAATTGGATGTCATTTATCTGGAACATGAAACCATAATA
Source organism: Viscum album (assembly GCA_963277665.1). Taxonomy (NCBI): domain Eukaryota; kingdom Viridiplantae; phylum Streptophyta; class Magnoliopsida; order Santalales; family Viscaceae; genus Viscum; species Viscum album. The sequence goes on along the minus strand of OY728141.1, from coordinate 1,044,639,252 downwards.
CTGTAAAAACGGTTTAGTTCTATGGGTAGAAACCTGTCTAATTTTTTGGAAACAAACTTGAAGGGTTTGTTGCCAAACTAATTTGTCTCATGAGACCTACTAATGCATCGAAGGGTTGTAGCGGGCCCCACCTTCCACTGCATTTCCAAATAATTCCTTATACATTGATTCAATACAAGATCAATATGCCTTTTCAATGTCCGTATAGAGTAGAGTATACGGATTCATCAATATTTCAATAATTAAAATAACTTTCCAAAATAAACATCGTATGTAAAATTGTATACGGTTTAGACAACAACATATCCATGATATGAGATTATGGTTATTTATTATCAATATAATTTCAAATGAAAATTTATCTCAAATGGGCAGTAGGTGCACCACAAAAGGGTTATTAGGTACACAATACAAGGTTAGTCACAACAAAATACTAGTTGAGACAGAGTCTCTTACCACAATGTAATCGGTCAAATCATATGACCAGAACATAATAACCCTCAAATAAAACATTTAATAACATGAATATAAAGATAATCATGTTATTATATATCAAATGGAAGTACACATATACCACATTCAAGAAATAAGTGGCGAACAATGAAAATCTCACAGAAATGAAAGTGAGATGAGAAACCCCTTACAAACATTTTGGCATGGTAATGAGTGTTATTGTGAGGGCTTAATGAGATGTAAATGGGTATTCTATTATTTATATGTCACAAGGGCAGTATGGGGAAGTTGTGAAAACATACCCCGTCATTAGGAATTAAAAATAAAAGGGCACAACATAGGGGAGATTCTTGAAAAAAAAAGTGAGAGAGAGAGGATCCCTTACAAAGATTGTGTCATTAGAGTGACGATAAATCAATGAAATATTTATGTGTGACAAATAAAAATCCAAAAAAATATAAGTGGATATATATTATAAAACAATCATAGGTCATTCACACATATTATTGGAACAATTTAACCAATGAAGTAGATGTTTAACTCAACGAAAGGAAATTGAGTTAAGATGTCCCTTACCTTATGCTTGAAGGTGTTCTTGACTTGTTATTTAAGACCTGAATAAACAAATTAGGCTTATTAATTAGTAATTACAGAAACTCTTCTATAATTAAATGATTTATTATAACCCTTTTTAGTTCATTCAAGGCCTTTTTGATTAGTTATAATGTTCAATTTCATTGTTCGGGCTCGTTTGTTTACTTGGTTTTAAATGATCAGTTCACTTATATTCAAGTTCAGATAAATATATAAGATGGATGTGGTTGTCCAGAAATGAAGTTATATTATATTAGTGAAAATACATAATATTACATGGTTTTAAATTTAATTTGGTTACTTAGAGTGAGGTCAAATTATTATATATATAACCTTAGTGACAACTGTTTTGGATAAACGGTGAGTTTGATTACAACGAACATGTTTTTCTTTATAACATAATACCATTTGTACAAAAGGATTACAGAACTAAAAATAGAATATACTATGTATATAATAATCTGGTTCAACCATAGTGAAAATGGTTTCATGACCAGAATTAAATATTATAATAGAAATTGATAAACTGTTGTCCTTGAATGTGCTAAATTAGCACATCTCAAACGGTGCTTTCATTTCTTTCAAATAAATGGTGGGGAAAGGATAGAAGGTAATGAAATATACCATTAGCATGAAAATAGTCCAGTACATGTATGTTACTGGATTTTTTATATCATTATGGTTAAGAAAGAAACAAAAAGAAAAGAACTTAAAAGAATTGAAGGATTTGGAAAGAGGAATTTACCTCTCAAGACTTCCTCCTTTGATAACCTCTTAAGGGGAGAGGTTTTGGTATTTTTAAGAGGCTAGGAGATTTTGGACGTGGGGGATGATGTTGGGGAGAGAATTGGGAAAAACTTTTAGGAGCTTTAAGGCTTAGAGGAGTGAAGAGAAGAGGGAGTGGTGAGGGGTTTTTATAGTGGAGGAGATGGGTAAATTTTGAATATTTAATTCATTATTTTATTATTTCCCTCAAGACAACCAATAGTATTGTTTCATGTAACCCCTAATATTAATAAGTGCATGTGAGTTCAAACCAAGTGGCCTTACATCACTTATTATGTCATAAATAGTGTATTTAACTGATAATTTGTATATACGGTATTTTATTGTATTTCACTATTCATCAAAAATTCTAGAATTTTAGTAAAATCCCAAAAATTTACCCTAACCATTTTTCGATGTGTAGAATTCAAAAATGAAATCCATTTTTCAAAATTAATTTTCTAAATATTATTAACTTAATTTTTAAATAAGGTCATAGTTAATTCGAAAAATAACAATCTTAAAGGTGCAATAAGTTTTATTTCTCATTGAAAAACTAATTAAGATTTCATTATCTTATTTCCTTAAGAAAATAAAATAATATTATTATTTACTATTCATAAGGGTCATATTACTATTCATATTACTATTTATAAGGGTATGTTACTATTCACCAAAAATCAAGTTTGTTCTATCAGACTCCAAATGACTTACTGATCATAACTCTAGATAACCATTTTTCAAAATTCAAAATATTAAAGTGGAAAATTTATATTTAATAGCTAGGTTTTGACTATCTCCTAAATAACCTAGTGTTATTTTAAAGGAACACAATGATGAATAGAATGTATTTAAGAGAAACATACCATAAAATGTTTGGGGTGTTACATTCTAAAACCTTAAATAAGTTATAATAAATATATTATAGTCTGGTTAAACCATAAAAATGGTTTCATGACTAGAACTAAATATGGTAATAGAATATGAAAACCCATCGTCCTTGAATGTGATAAATTAACACATCTCGGATGGTGTTTTCATTTCTAGTATAAACGAAGGGGAAAGGGGAGATGATGAAGAATTATTCCTTTATCATAAAAACATTTAAGGTACTGGATTCATCACAACATTTGGATGAAATTATCTGAGTAAAGAAAAATAAAATAAAGGAACTTGAAATAAAAGAAATGAAAAGATGAATTTACCTCTTGAAGTAATCTTTCTTGAGAGCCTCTTTATGGGAGATGTTTTAATATTTTATGAGAAAAAGGGATTATGGATGTGGGGGAGGATCTTGGGAGTATATTTATGTAGAATTAAAATAAGGAAAAATGATTGAGAGGAGTGAAGAGAAGAGGGAGTGAGATGGGGTTTATAGTGGAGGAGAGGAGGGTTTTTCCATTATTTTACTCATTATTTTATTATTTCATCAAAGATAACCAATAGTGTTGATTCTTGTGACCAAAAACGGTAATAAGTGCATGTAATTTCGAACCAATGGGCATTTACATCATCCATGACTCAATCATGATTAAAAAATTCACTTATTTAGCATATTTTGTAAATTATTGAATTTCACTATTCACCAAAAATTCAAGTATTTCAGAAAAATCCCAAAAATTCACCCTAACCATTTTTTAACATATAAAATTAAAAAATGAACTCCATTTTATCAAATTAATTTTCTAAATAATAGAAATTTAATATTTAATTTTAAAATAAAATCATTATTTACTTGAAAAATACAGATTTTAAATTTAAAACTGATTTTATGATACGTTCAAAAATTAACTGAGATATCATAAAATTATCCTAAAATAATAGGAAAAAAATATTTATTTAGGAATGATTTTTATGAAAAAGAATTTTATTAATTTATTAATTTAAAATTGTAATTAAATATTTATTACTCACAAAAATACCAACACATAATTATTAATTCCTAAAATACTCTATCTCATTTATAAGATGTATAAATTTTATTTATACTTTCATGGGTGTGTTTACTATTCATAAGGGTCATATTACTATTCATAAGGGTATGTTACTATTAATTAGGGTCAAGTTACTATTCACCAAAAATGTAAGTTCATCTTATCGGACTCTAAATATCTTAATGAACGCAGTTGTGTGTGTTATTTTTTCGAGATTCAAAACACATAGGTGGTAAAATTATGTTTACTGGCTAGGTTATAACAAAGTGGTGTTTTATAGAAACTCAGTGTTTCATGCATTCACTATTAAATTTATTTTCAAAATCTTGTGGTGTTACATTAAGTCCATCAAAGAATCGATCAATCTTACTATTTAGATTAGATACGTAATTTGTATCATCCTTGTTAACCTTGTAAAGTTGGATGCATATTTAGAAACATTCTCATCCTATTTTTGCCTCATATTTAACAATTTTCTATCTATATCTGATTGATGTTCATGAGGGAAATATTTTTCTAAGAAAATTTCCTTAAAATACTTGAATTCCATGTTTGATATTTCTTCCTCCTCCTTTGTGTTTTTAATCAATGATCACCACTAATCTGCATCTTACAAGATATGATAAACTACCATGATAACCTTCTCTCTTTCATTACTTCCCAAAGAAAGAAATATATTGTCTAAGGAACTTATCCATTTCTAAGCTACAAATGGATTTGTAGTCCAATTGAATGATGGAGGTTGTTGTCTCATGAAGTGGTATGATATTATTCCTCCACATTTTGGATCAGGATTCTCCATATAGGTAAGATTATTACTCATAACCTGATTCGGTTGTCCTAGTATAGTTATAAGTTGTTCAGCACCAGTTGCAGCTCCAGCTCTAACATTATTATATTGCATAGGATGGAAATCCCTACATAGATTATGTGAGTTGATATGGTTTTAATTTAATCATCTAGGTGTTATTTCTAAATAAAGGAATACAATAGATTAGATCATAACATTAAGAAACATAATGAATAATCTCAAAACTAGTGAATCAAATGACATAAATTGAAAATTTAGGTATAACTAATCTCTAAATCATAAGATTATTTTATTTGTATATATTTACAAATTCTATCATAGGGTTTTATTCTCTAATATATGTTATTCTAAATCCAATTCCCAAGGTTTTTATTAAACTTTCACTGATACCAACTATAAAGACCCCAACCCCAGTTTTCCAGAGTCATTGGTTGCTTTATTACATTATCATAAGATACAAGGAATCGCATCCCAATGGATTGAATAGTTTGGTAGTTTTGGAATACTAGACACATACTTGGAACATACATTACAATTTAAATTCTAAAATATAAAATAATTATTCCTTTAAGAACACCATTATTCTCCTATATTATCCCTGCATGTCAATAATAATATACATCTTGGCATCCTAGGAAAAATAAAACATAAGAAAGGGGTGAGATCAGATGCTCAATAAGAGTAAGTGTACAACGGAAGCTATCATGAATAAATAATCATAAACATTAAGGAAAGATGAATAACTAAAACACAATCCATTTAAACATAATCTTAAGCATAATATGGTAAGAATAAATGATAATCAAATAATTCCATATAAATAATCACATGTATATTCTAATAATCAAATAATAACATGGAATATCAATAACTATTCTCATAATGAGATAATTCATAATATAGGACATCATAAATATACTATCAAGGCATCAGCAAAGACACCATACATAAACGGGTAAGGCCTCAGCCAATACCTAAACTAGTTTGTCTCATGAGACATACTGATTCATCAAGGAGATATAGAGGCCCCTCCCCTCACTTATTAATTCTGATGCATTCCTCGTATAAAAATGGTGAAACATAAATATTCTTATTGAAAAACTATCATGCGAAAGGTGAATACTTTAACCATAAATCATGAATGGTATCAAAATAGCACATCCATAGTCAAACTGATCATAAACCCTCCAATAAAATATGGTATATGGTATCATAATAGATCAACCTTAATTAAGAATATGATTCAATAAAGTGTGTTTACATAGATGAAAATATTCTAATTGAATCATTAAAAATTTCTTGAGAGAAATGGCTCTCTTCAACTTTAAATCATTTATTAAAAAAACCATGTAATTATGAAAGAAAATATTTTCTTTGAAAATAACCTTGTAAAATTGTAAATGAATCTTCTAAACATTAAGGTGTCAAGACTATGGAAAAATCTACTCATGTCGCATAAGTTAAAAAAACATTCCTTTTGTATTTTTGTCAAAAAAGTCATAAAGTACCTCGTTTGGAAAACAATAAAAAGATTCCTTTCAAAATGTTTTATAAAAAGTAAAACATGGGTAAAAATACTTTAAAAATTCGTAGGATAATAGTAAAAATATTTTTGAAAACATCTTTACAAAACATGGACATGGAAGAAAATATTCCTCAATCAAGACTTAAATATAAACAATCCCAAATAATAGTGAGATTGTGAAATAACCCTTACAACTTTGAAATCAGTCAAATCATATATCCCGTGAAAGAATAAGAATTATATGGATATGTAAATACCATAATTTTTAGGATAAGTCTCATAAAATACATTTATGAGAAGTATATACACTGCAAGAAAGAAATAAGTATTGTATAAGGCATGTGTCCCACAGAAATAAAAGTGAGACAAAAAATCTATCAACTTACACTTTACTTTAGTTGAATGTGATTTAACATTCTTTATAATGTTTTAAATAATTTTATTAATCTATACTATAACCATATCCATATTTATGATATCATATATGATCCTCTTATATCATTTTGTTAATAATATTTCATTATTACCCTTGTTTTGGGTGTTAACTACTTCATTTTCCTATGCATATTTTGTCATGTAAGTCCTATTTATTATGTATGGTATATATTTATTTCATCTTAAGAATTATATTAATTTCATAGATATCATATTTATTCATTATATACATTTTTATAATCATTCTTGAATGGTTAACAAGGAAAATGAATCGCATCATGTCATGGAGATTGTAGGTTGTACGTACACACGAGCAACAATATCATTCCCTTAATGTTGAAAGGGTAAGGAATTGGATGCTATATTAATTATAAAGAATCAATATAATGTCATAATTACAATATATATCCATTATTTTCATTATTATACTCATCCAAGTAAAGTGGTGATGAAAAATAAATTACACCACGGCGTGGAGACTATAAGTCGTACGTACGCATGTGTGGTGCTTTCATTTTTCATAGGATGGATAAATCATGGAATATGGTTGTCCCATAATCTTAATAACATATAATCATATATATTATAATTGATTTTAATATTTTATCATGGAATCAGAACATGAAAAGTAAGTAGAAGAAGAAATTAACTTGGATGAGTTCGTAAAAATGATTACCTCTTCTTCGGAAGACTTTCTTTAGATATCTTCTTAAGGGGTCTAAGGTTAGTCTTCTTGGAAGACTAGGATCTCAAAAACTTGTATAATGATTTTTTTTAAGATAAATTCATAGGTTTTGGTTAATCTAGAAGGATCAAAGTGGTGTGAAGAAGTGAGGGAGTATGTTCCCTTTTATAATTGAGGTGTGGGTCACTTTTGGAAACTCTCAAAATATTAAATTAATATAAATTAATTTTCAATTAAAAATGTATAAAAAGTGATTTATTTAAAATATAAGAATATTATGGGTAGTAATACTCTCAAAAAATATTTTTTAGACAATTTTAGATCACATTCCTACCCTTATCTTTTGTCATTAACCCTTATTTAATCCCTTTAACTCTTATCGTGACAACATGGAGTTTTACTATTTGAGGGTAAATATAGTTACTATAAAATTATAAAAGAATCATAAATGGATTATTGATGAAATTTTCAACCTTATCACAATAAGTTGGATAAATTTTAGATTTTTATGAATTTTATATAATTTAATAAATTATTATTTATTTTAAAATATCATTAATGTCAATTTTGATATTACTCATTACATGAATTTTTTTAAAATATCATAAAAATAATATATCTTCAAAAAAACCTTTAATACATCCCTAATATGTCTAGGTTATCTATAAAATTCATATATGACATTAATTATATCAAATTATATTTATTTTAATATTTTTAATAACATTTATTTAATATGTTCATTAATTAAACAATTACACAATCATCATTGTACAAGCCTTTAATTTAATTATTTATTCCCTAAAAAATAAAAATAAACATTATAGATTTAAAATAACTTTTTATGTTAGGATATATCTTCTTAATAACCACATATTAAAAATGTGATACTTATTAAAAACATATGTATGACATATTTGACTTTCCTTAAAATAAAATGATATAAAAAGGCTTAAAGTCATACAAGTGGATCAAAGAGCTCATAAAATCGGCCCAAGTATTATTTGGGTAAAAAATAACTCATCTAATAAAATCAGGACAAGTTTTAGGATAATTGTATAATATTTATAATATTATTTTTACCCTTAATTACCTAATTTACCCTTAACTGTGGTAATTAAAAAAATTACTAGTTATTATTAATATTGTCAAAAAATAAAAGAGATATATTTACTAAATTTGGAACTTATAATTACAAATATTAAGTTAATTTTTAAAAATTAAAAATACATAATTGGCTAAAATTAATTTACAATTAATCTCATAAGACGAAATGAGAAAACAAGTTTTTAAAGTGAAAACGTTCAAAAGATTGAAATGTTTTTATATCCAAATTTAATATAAAATTGATTTAAATGACCTAAATTAGATTAAATTATATAAAATTTATCTAATTATACTTTAAAACAAATCAAAAATATTATTCAACACTATAAATTATTTAGATAAAAAAGTTTTTTTCAATTAAAATTCAGTATTTTTGTATTATTCATCAATACATAAAACTTATCAGAAAAATACCAAAAATTAAATCAAGTAAATTTTGATATTACTATTTTAAATAAGAAGTTTATTTTATCAAATAGAATTTATAAAAGTGTCAAAAAATATATCTAAAACAAGTTCACCGTAAAAAGGCGATAAAACTATCTTTTTATAAAAATACATCTTTTATGCATAAAAATGGTTTTATTCTTATATCATGTCTGGAAAACACATAGGATGAATTTTAAACATTATATTATATGTATATATATCATTAATATAATCCAAAAGGTGTGATTTTTTTATTTTTTTTTGGTATAAAACACGCTTGTTCACATTTAAATAGTTTTTTAGAAAAATATTTCCTTTTATTTAAAAAATGGTTTTATCTTTATTTATAAATAATTGGTCACCAAATTTTCCATTATATTTAAAGGTTTAAACCATATTTTCATAATTCATTTAATCCTATTTATTATCATTAATTTCTAGGTTATAATTGTTACATAATAATATTTATTTTTTCGTTTAAGTTTCATGTGGTGTATCATATACGTTATCGAACATAGTGTTTCCTTTTAAAAACTAAAGATGTTACATTATACCCCCCTTTAATAAATTTTGTACTTGTAATTTGAACTCTATATTTAAAACTAGGGATTTTAATTTTCAAAATACCTTTATGGAAATCCCACAAATAAAAAAAGATTAATGAAACTTCCACTTTAAAATAAAGAAAGGGAAGTACAAAGGTTACCTAGGATAACACATACTAGGGTTCTATGTAGGAAAAAATGAACATGGAAGAGAAAACTCTATATAAAGTTCTGATAGAGAGTTATATAAAACATGGTCATACGAAATTTAAAAATCACAAAACCATAAATCTATGATGGGTTAAAAGGGACATTGATTTCTTAGTAAAAAAACTAAATAGATATTGTTTTTTTCAAAAATACTTTTCCTAGAGTTCAGGGATTATTTTACAATCTAGATAAAGCACTCAGGAAAACTTACTTTATTTCTTTCCATGTAATAATCTCATCCTTTGGTTTTTATTCGATCTATTTACAATTCATTTCATAAACCAAGAGTTGGATATTCAAGATGAATTTTATGCTTGAAACACCTTTATCAAAAGATCCATAAGTTGTTCCTTTGACCTTTAAATATTAACAAAACCAAAATGGTTAGTGCAGGTTACCCAATATGATAAATCATACTTTAACCACAAGTAATAATATCCAAATTTCAACTTAATCCATTTCATATGTAGTTATTCTTAAGACTCTTCCAAAATATGTTTTTCCAAATTCAAAGACCAATGATTTATAAGAAAGGTCACTAAATTTACAAAATCAATTTAACATAATATTTTCCCAAACAACATAATGAGGATATTTTTACCAAAATATATTAATACCTTTATTACATTTAAACCTTAATGAAAACATCTATACTTCTATTAATAAAACCATAGGTATATTTCTTAAATCCAAACATGTAGTAAACTCAGAAAATATAACATAATCCATCAAATCATTAACCAATTTCATAGTCACCAATAATATTCCATAACCATATATTTTTCATTATTATCTCAAAATCAAGAATATATTAAGGGTTATCTTTCCTCAATGTGTTTTACAACAGATCAACTTGCTACTAAATCGCGTTTCCTGGTCATCGGTACCATTAAACATATGCTCTATAATAATTAAATAAGAAGTATTGTAGCACAATACTTATATATCTCATGATTATTATAACAATAATATCCTTGATAAAATAATTTTACAATATAATTCTTGAATTCAAACAAAATCACATTAGTTATTCTGCTTTGATTGTAGTAACATCATAAGCTTGACCTTGATCCCTTTGTTTTTTCTGAGTTATATTTCCTTAATGCTTGGGGCATTTATTTTCATAGTTCCTCATTTACTTACAATTTAAGCATTTAACATTACCAACTTCTTTCTTTTCCTTGTAATAACGGGCTTGGTGACCTTTTTCTCCACATTTATAACAAACTCATGTTCTCTTCAAGCAAGTACCAGGGTGTTTCTTTCCACATTTATCACATGTGGAAAATTCCTTCTTTATTTTCTTACCCTTATCCATCTTTTGATCTTTTTTCCTCCTCTTCTCTTGTTTATCTTAAAAACCATTAGAATTGAAGAATTATTTTTATGTCTTGATAGCACAAGATACTATATCTTCATATGATGAAAAATTTTGGGAGACTAGTTCCCTTTGAAGAACTAGCTTAAGTCCATAAAATAATCGATCAATATTGTTCTTTGGATTACGTACATATTCTATAGCATTCCTTGATAACCTTTTAAATTTATCTTCATATTTAACAACATTCTCATCCTTATTTTGCCTTGGATTTAAGAATTGTCTTTCCATATTCGCCTACTGTTTGCGAGGGAAATATTTTTTTAAGAAAAGATCCTTAAAATCCTTCCATTCTATGTTTGATATTTATTCCTCCTCATTTGTGTTTTAAATTAATTACCACCATTAATCTGTATCTTCTAAGAGAAGATAAACTACCATGATAACCTTATCTCTTTCATTACTTCCCAAAGTGAAAAATATTTTGTATAAGGAACTTATCCATTACTTAGATAAAAATTGATCTTTAGTCCCATTGAATGATAGAGCTTTTGTATCATGAATCAGTCTAACATCGTTCCTCTATGTTGTGGATCAGGATGATCCATATAGGTAAGGTTATTAATCATAACCTGAGTCAGTTGTCCCAGTATAGTTATAAGTTGTTCAACATCAGTTTCATCTCCAACTCCAACATCATTATCTTTCATAGGAGGGAAGTCCCTATATGGATTATGTATGTTGATATGGTTTCCATTCCTTTCACTAGGTGTCATTTCTAAATAATGGAATACACTAGATTAGATCATAACATTATGAAACATAATATATAATATCAAAACTAGTGAATCAAATAACCTAAATTAAAAATTTAGGTATAAGTAGTCTCTTAATCATAAGCTTAGTTTATTTGGATATATTTCCAAATTATTTCATAGGGTTTCATTCTATAAACTATGTTTTCCTAAATCTAGTTCTCAATGTTTTTACTAAACTTGCTCTGATACCAACTATAAAGACCTCAACCACAGTTACCCAGAGTCGGTGGTTACTTTATTACATTGACATAAGATGCAAGGAATCACATCCCAAAGGACTGAACGGTTTAGTAATTTTGGAAAACTAGACACATACTTGAAACCTATATTACAATTGAAATTATAAAATACAATATAATGATTCCTTTAATAACACTATTATTCTCTTATTTTATCCTTTTATGCCAATCATAATATACATCTTGGTATCTTGGCAAAAATAAAACATAATAAAGGGGTGATCTTAGATGTTCAGTAAGGGTAAGCGTACAGTGGAAGCTATCATGAATAAATAAGCATAAAAATTAAGGCAAGGTTAATAACTGAAACACAAGATATTTAAACATAATCTTGAGAATAATATGGAAAGAATAAATGATAATAAAATAATTCCATAGAAATAATCACATGGATATTCTATTAATCGAATAATCACATGGAATATCAATAAACATTCTCATGATGAAGGAATGCATAATGTTGGACATCATAAACATACCATCAAGGTTTCGGCCAAGACACCATATATGAACATGTAAGGCATCAACCAATACCAAAACTAGTTTGTCTCATGAGACCTACTGATGCACCGAGGGGCTATAGTAAGCCCCACCCATCACTTACTAGGTCCAATTCATTCCTCATATGAAAATTTTGAAACATAAACATTTGTATTTAAAAACTATCATAAGAAATGTGAATACTTTAACCATAAATCATGAATGGTATCAAAATAGCACATCCATAGTCAAACTAATCATAAACCCTTCAATAAAATATGGTAGATGGTATCATAAAATATCAACCTTAATTAAGCATAAAATCCAACAAAGTATGTTTACATGTATGAAAATATTCTAATAGAATCATTAAAATTTTCTTGAGAGAAATACCATTTTTTTACCTTGAAATCATTTATTAAAAAAAACTCTCAATTATAAAAGAAAACATTTTCTTTGAAAAGAACCTTGTAAACTTGTAAAGGAAGTTTCAAAACATTAAGGCATCAAGACTTTGGAAAAATATTCTCATGCCATATAAGTTAAAAAAACATTCCTTCTGTATTTTTGTTGAAAAGGTCATAAAGTACCTCATTTGGAAAATGATAAAAAAAGATTCATTTCAAACCATTTAATAAAAATTCAAACATGGGTAAAAATAATTTAACCATAATTAGGATAATAGAAAAAATATTTTTTAAAATATATTTAGAAAACATGGACATGGAATAAAATATTCTCCAGTTGAGACTTAAACATAAACAATCTCAAATAATAATGAGATTGTGAAATAACCCTTACCACTTTTTAATCAGTCAAATCGTATGCCCCATGAAAGAATGAGAATTATATAGACATGAAAATACCATAATTTCCATGATAAGACTCATAAAATACATTTATGGGTAGTATATACACCATGAGAAAGAAACAAGTAGTGTATAAGGCACGTGTCCCACAAAAATAAAAGTGAGACAAAAAATCTCTTACTTTACACTTTCCTTTAGTTGAACATGCTTTAACCTACAATATAATAGTTTAAAACATGTTATTAATTTATACCAGAACCATATCTATATTTATAAAATCATATATTATCCTCTTATATCATTTTGTTAATAATATTTCATTATTACCCTTGTTTCGGGTGTTAATTGCTTCATTTTCCGATGCATGTTTTTTCATGTAAGTCATGTTTCTTATGCATATGATATATTTATTTAATCTCAAAAATGTTATTAAGTTTATAGATATAATATTTGTTTATTATATACATTTTTATATTCATTCTTTAATGTTTAACATGAGAAATGGATCACATCACGTTGTGGAGATGGTAGGTCGTATGTACACATGTGCGACAATATCATTCCCTTAATGGTGAAAGGGTAAGTAATTGGATGATATATTAACTTTAAATAATCAATATAATTTAATAAGTACTATATATATCCTTTATTTTCATCATTATACCCATCTGAGTAAAGTGGTGATGAAAAACAAATTACACCACAACGTGGAGACGGTAAGTCGTACGTACGCATGCGTGGTGCTTTCATTTTTCATATGATGGATAAATCATGAAATATGGTTGTACCATAATCTTAATAAAATCTCAACATATATATGATATTGGATTTATTACTTTATCATGAAAACAACACATAAAGAGGAAGTATAATAAGAAATGAACTTGGATGAGTTGGTAAAAAAAATTACCTCTTCTTCAGCAAACTTCCTTTAGATCTTTTCGTAAGGGATCTAGGGTTGGTCTTTTTGAAATAATAGAATCTCAAGAACTTGGATAAGGATGCTAAGAAGACAAATGGGTAGGTTTTTGTTGAGATATAAGGCTCAAAGTGATGTGAATAAGTGAGGGAGGAGGTTCCCTTTTATAATTGAGGTGAGAATCACTTTTAGGAACTTTCAAAATATTAAATTAATATAAATTAATTTTCAATTCCAAATGGATCCAAGGTGAGTTATTTCAAAGATAAGATGATTATGGGTCGAAATCCTCACAAATAATAATTTTTAGACAAGTTTAGGTCACATTCTTACCCTTATCTTTTGGATTTAACCCTTATTTAATCTCTTTTAACTCTTACTGTGACAACATTGAGTTTTACCTTTTGAGGCTTAATATAGTTACTATAAAATGTCAAAAGAATTATAAATGGATCATTGATGAAATTTTCAACCTTATCATAATTATTTGGCTGAATTTTATATTTTTATGAATTTTATATCATTTAATAAAATATTATTTATTTTTAAAATATCATTAATGTTGATTTTGATACTATTCATTGCATGATTTTTTTTTAAAAAAATAACATAACAATATGATATCTTCAAAAAAACCTTTATTACATCTCTAATATGTTTATGTAATCTATAAAATTCATGGATGAAATTAATTATATCAAATTATATTTATTTTAATATTTTTAACAACATTTATTTGATATGACCATTAATTAAACAATTACCCCATCATCATTGTGCAAGCCTTTGATTTAATAATTTCTTCCCTAAAAAATAAAAAAAAATCATGATGAAAAAAAACATTCTAGATTTCAAATAACTATTTATAGTTGAATATATATTATGAATAACCACATATTAAAAATGTAATACTTATTAAAAGTATGACTATGTCATATTTGACTTTCCTTAAAATAAAATACTATAAAATGCTTAAAGTTATCTAATTGGCTCCAAGAGCTCATAAAATCGGTCCAAGGATGATTTAGGTCTAAATTAACTCATCCAATAAAATTAGGATGAGTGTTTGAGTAATTGTCTAATATTTATAATATTATTCTTACCCTTAATTACCCAATTTACCCTTAACTGTGGTAATTTAAAAAAAATACTAAAGTTACTATTCATATTGTCTAAAAACAAAAGGAACATATTTACTAAATTTGGACATTCTGATTCTAAATATAGAATCCATTTTTTAAAATTTAAAACAAATAATTGACTGAAATTAATTTTAAATTAATCTCATAGATGAAACGAGAAGACGACTAGTGGGGTGGAGTACTCATGCAAGGTGTCTGCAAAGGAAGGGGCGCTAAGGAGGGTGCGCAAAGAATTTTGCGAGTGAAGTGCATCGCATATGTAGTGATTTGTTAGTGTGGGGGTGAATTCATGTAGCATGAAACCGGTGCAAGGGTCTCACTTCGCGTTGGAGTGGAATTTTAAAAGGACACTAAGGGGGTACGTAGCAATGGAATCAGACCTGATGGATAAATGGCAGAAACTTTCGCTGACAAATAAGGATAAAGTGACAATTTCCACACAAAAAAGGAAGATTCTTTTCTTTCACGGTGTATAAGTCTACTGATCATTGGAAAATGCTTGGAAAAAATAACTTTCAACCATGAGGCCCTTAAAAATACCCTACAAAACATCTAGAAATTGGAAGATGGGGTCGCCATAAGAGAAGTGGAGGAGGTCCTCCTTGTCTTTGAATTTTTTAATAAGAGAGATAAAGAAAAGGTCCTCAAAGGTAGACCATGGTCCTTCGATAACTAGATCATTATCATTGAATATTTAAAAGGTGGGGAAGATATCCAAAATATCTCACTGACCCACTCACCTTTCTAGATACGAATTAAAGGAATATCGTTTCATGGTAGAACTGAATGAGTTATGCATGAAATTGGAGAACGTATTGGTACATTTTTGGAATGGGATCAATCTGATCCAATTTACTGGGGACCCATGGTTCGGATCAGAGCACTTGTTGATGTGGCACAACCACTTATGAGGGGACTCTTCTTATTAGATGATGAGTCCAATGCCTGGATATCCTTAGAATTTGAAAATGTCCCAATTTTTTTGATTATTTTTTGGGTGTATTAGACATTTAGATAAGGATTGTGGATCAAAGAAGGAGGATGATCAAGTAAATGTCATTTTTCAATATGGCCCTTGACTTCGTCCAAGAACGGCTAGAGCAAATTTCATTCCTAAGATGGAAAAACAAAAGGATCAAGATAGTCTAGAGAAGGCGCTCATGAAGTAGTCAAAAACAGACTATAATAATCTCATAATGTTTGGGCCACCAGAGTTTCCTGCTAGCAACCCAGTGGATCAGCGGGCGAAAGAAGTTTTACCTGGTAGCGTTGTGGTTGTGACCGAATCGGGGAAAAAGCATGGAGGTAAGGCGAAGGACCCAACTCCTTACTCAACCTGGGTCCCTACTTGTACAAAGGATTCCTCCCCACCACATATCGGGTCATCACCACAATGCAAAGAACCACCAAAACCAGGTGTTGGACAGGAGAAATTTGGACAGGAACCCCTTGACCCAATTCCTCAGACATATGGTGTAGTACTAGGGTTCACTTCCCAGGAATGAGAAGACATGGTTGGATCAACATCTTCGGGTATTCAAAAACCTTAGATGTGGAAAAGGGTCACTAGAGAAGATCGAGATGGCATACCAAGAAGTACAAAGCTAAGTGACCACAAACAAAGCTGGGAGGCAGGGACGATGCATGAGAACCTCCCAAGGAGGTGGAAAGCAGCAGGTGATGGACATTTTATCGAAGTTATGGTGGCAGAGGTGGGCATGACCCAGCCCCGCCGGGAGCAATGAAAATATTATGTTGGAAATGTCGGGGACTTGGAAACCCCTGAACGGTTTGGTCGCTCTGTCACTGGAGTTCAAAATACCGTCTTGATATAGTTTTTGTATCAGAAACTATGTTGGATTGCAAGGATGTCGGTCTGCTTGGTGTAATGTCCCGGTTCCGGGTGCCACTCAACGGGTGCCCTGAACCCGGTTCTCCACGTGACATCAAGCGCGTTTCCCCAAACACTAGAGGTTGCGGACTAGCAGCGAGGGCCCAGGTCTGATAGTGGGGAAACTATTCCCTCATTTGTCAAAGTGTAGCGCAGCAGAATGTAAATAAACATACAACAACAACGGAAGCGGTAAACCATACACAACTGAAATAAACAACTGTAGTGGATACAACCAACCGTATATAAATAATGATGCTACATGTCTCAAGTTCTAAGAAAACAGCCAGAACATGTTATACATCAATACAGTATAACAAAAGTAGAGTACAGCAATACAAAGCAAAACATATGGCAGCGGCATCGCGATCCCAGGCTCGGTCCCATGCCCTCCTACTCCTTAAAAGCAATCATGTACCTGTATAGGGACTCTTTCCCCTATCCACACCTACAGAAACGTAATCTGTTTGGGCCGAAAAGCATGACCCAAACAGGGTGTGAGAAACAAATTCCCAGTAGGCACCCACTAAAGGCTCGTGCCCAACTGTGTGTAAGCATGCAACGGCAGTGTGCCGTAGTAAAATGCAATAAAGTAAGCAGTACTCAAAAGTAACTAATTACCAGTTATATTGCTATTTTATTATCCATTTAATCCATTAAATTTAAAATAACACCATAGTGAATATTCTAAATAACCAGCTAATGTCCTCAGACACATAAACTCCTGCCCTCAGGTAATGAGTATCGAACACAACAATCTGCCCTCAGGCATAACATAGTTTTCCCTCAGGCATAGGTAGTGTCGCCCTCAGGCACAGAGTCTATTGCCCTCAGGCACAGAAGAAGTTTCCCTAAGGCCGAAATAACTACTACCCACAGGCTAAATAGTGCAGTGCCCACAGGCTAATCATAACAACGCCCTCAGGATAAATAGGTAACCGGGTCATGCCCAACGTGTCAAAATGCAGTAAACAAGCAATTCCTCTCAAGGAAATTCTACAATTACTACATTAAAGGCATACCCTCAGGTACCCTGGCCAAATAGCTAAACAGTGGAACACACCCCCGGGGTGGTTCCGGACCCAAGAAATGATCTCAACCAGCATTTTATTATCACAATTTAATCACTTATGCAATTCTAGGAATTAAATATAGCAACATCCTCAGCCACACGACACCCCAACATGGGTTCGTGGCACAAAAACGCACAAAACACACGTTAGTTGGAAAAACAAACACCAAGACACCTACCTTATACGCCAACGAACGATATACCCGAACGCCGACTCCAGAAACGCCCAAGAATGGCGTAGATCTGACGAAGAACAAAACCCGCTTAACCTCAAATAACTCCCGCTAGGGAAAGAATTGGTAAGAAGCAGCCAAGGAGATGGAAGCCCTTACCCGTGCGGTTCCAACGGAATCGTCTGAGGCGGAAACCGATTCCAGACAAACACCCGGTGGATCTTTAAAGGTTTGGCCTCCTCCTTTGGCTCCAAAACGGATCAAATGCCTCCTCTACCAAATGAGGAGGCTACTTCCTGTTTTAAGCTGAAAAAACAAAGTACACGGCATGTACTTCCAAGTACACGGTGTGTACTTCCAAGTACATGGCGTGTACTCCTTTCATTTTACTGTTCCTCTAGCGGCTTTCCGCCAGCGCGGCACTATTCACCCACCGACATGAGAACACGGCATGTACTCCTGAGTACACGGTGTGTACTGTCTCCCAGCTGGCGGCTGCTCCACCGCCTTACTATTTGGCATGCCGACTGACTACACAGCCTGTGAAGGACCACTACACGGTGTGTAGTCGGTTCCTACACCCTTTGTCGCCGACATGGCTACATGCCCTGTGTACTCATCCCAACACGGCCAGAAGTACACGGCGTGTAGAAAAAGTACACGGCGTGTAGTTCCAAAATTTAGGATTTTTCCCCATTTTCCATATTTTATTAAAAACACTTAAGGAAAAGAGAAAAGAAGAAGCTCGTACCTCAAAAGAAGAACCGGGTTCTTACAAACTTCCTCTCTTATAGAAATTCGTCCCCGAATTTCCCTTCCAAGGGTGGAGAAGATATAACCATGAACAAATCCAGCCACTGAGCACGTACGTTGGTCTCCCGCTCCCAGGTTTCGTCCTGCACTCGGCCATGCTGCCATAGCACCCATATGAGAGGAACTGACCGGCCTCGAAGAACCTTCGTGCTCCTGTGAATGATACGAATCGGATGCTCCTCAAAGGACGCATCTGCCTCCAACTCAACCTCCTCGGGCTGAAATACATGAGATGGGTCTGAATAATAGCGTCGCAACTGGGATACGTGGAAGACGTCGTGTATGGCTCGGTACCGCTGCAGTAACCGCAACCGATAAGCAACCAGCCCGACTCTCTCCAGAATCTCAAATGGCCCCACATACCGCGGTGAAAGTTTACCCTATCTCCTGATCTGCTTGTGTCCTAGCCTCGGCGAAACACATAGAAAAACTTGATCCCTGACCACGAACTCCAAAGGTCGTCTGCGGCGATCATCATAAGACTTCTGACGAGACTGTGCGGTAGCCATCCACTTCTGAATCAACTGGACCTGCACAGAAGTCTCCTGCATGAGCTGTGCCCCAGTAAAGTTGTCTCACCCGCCTCTATCTAGCACAAGGGTGAACGGAATGGCCTACCGTATAAAGCCTCGTATGGTGCCATTTCAATAGTCTCCTGGAATCTATTGTTATAGGAAAACTCGACTAAGGGTATATGATTCTCCCAAGAGCCCCCAAAGTCTAG
The DNA here is from genome assembly GCA_963277665.1 of Viscum album. NCBI lineage: Eukaryota > Viridiplantae > Streptophyta > Magnoliopsida > Santalales > Viscaceae > Viscum > Viscum album. The sequence goes on along the minus strand of OY728141.1, from coordinate 1,044,619,361 downwards.
GACGCATGCACGCAGCATGTCCTCTAGCACCTGTATCGTACGCTCTGACTGGTCATCGGTCTGAGAGTGGTAGGATGTGCTCAGAAGCACCTGTGTACCCAGCGCCCTCTAAAAACCCTGCCAGAAATGAGACTTAAAGCGGGTGTCCCTATCTAAAACGATAGAATGAGGGACCCCATGAAGACGTACGATCTCTCGGATATACAGCCTTCTGAGATCGTCAACACCAAAGGTCTCCTTGATCAGCAAGAAGTGAGCTACCTTCGTGAGTCTGTCCACAAAAACCCACACGACATTATTGCCACGAGGTGACCTCAGCAACCCAGTCACGAAATTCATCGCGACATCATCCCATTTCCACTCTGGAATGGGTAACTGCTGTAACAGCCCAGCTGGTCTCTGATGCTCTGCCTTCACCTGCTGACAGGTGGAACACCTTGTAACAAAACCAGCTACATCTCTCTTCATACCCAGCCACCAGTACTGACATCTCAAGTCACGGTACATCTTGGTAACCCCGGGATGAACTGCCCAAGCTGAAGCATGAAACTCTCGCATCAGCTCCTCGCGTATATCCCCTGGAACCCATACTCGTCCATGGAAACGCAAAATCTCGTCGTCGCCTATCATCCAACCAGGAGAAGGGTCCACACTTTCCACCGACTCCCGTAGAACTAGGCCTTCTGAATCTGATAGTTGTCTCATCCTCACTCTATCCAGGTGGGTAGATGTCATAGCTAAAGATGAGAGATAAGTCTTCCCCTAACTGTCGTGCACCTCCAGATGCATCTCAGAGAACAAATCCATGAGCTTTTACTCGCCACTGGCCTCCTGCACTACCTGTATCTGAGTCTTACTGCTCAGTGCATCAGCTACTGCATTACCTTTACTAGGTGTATAGGCAAGCTCGAAATCGAAGGACTGTAGGTACTCGACCCACCTTCGCTGCCTCAGATTCAGGTCACGCTGAGTAAAGATATACTTGAGGCTTTTGTGGTCGGTGAAAACCACAAAATGCTCCCCCAATAGATAATGTCTCCAACAGCGCAACACATATACAACTGCAGCCAACTCGAGTTCATGCGTCGGGTAATTCATCTCATGTGGCCTCAACTGTCGAGACCTGTACGCAACAACTCGGTCGTCCTGCATCAGCACTGCTCCCAGCCCAATACCTGATGCATCACAGTAAACTATATAGCTCTTCCCCGGCTCTGGGAGTATCAGGATCGGTGCTGATGTCAACCTTCCCTTCAGGTCCTGAAAAGCTGCCTCGCAAGCTTCCAACCAAACGAACTTCACACCCTTCTTAGTCAGGCCTGTCAACGGCGCTGCTAAGCGGGAGAAGTCCTGTATGAAACGTCTGTAGTAACCAGCCAGCCCTAAGAAACTCCGTATCTCAAACACATTCTTAGGCTGCTCCCAGGAAACCACTGCTCTCACCTTCTTTGGGTCTACTGAAACTCCTGCCTCAGAGATGATATGTATCAGGAAGTGAATCTGGTCCATCCAAAAGTGGCACTTTGAGATCTTAGAATATAGCTGATGCTACCTCAGTGTACTCAATACGATCTCAAGATGGGTGGCATGGTCGTGTCGAGTGTGAGAGTACACCAAGATATCGTCCATGAATTCTACCACAAAAGAGTCCAGATAAGGATGGAACACACGATTCATCAGAGCCATGAAAACTGCTGGCATGTTCGTGAGTCCGAACGGCATAACTGTATACTCATATAGACCATACCTACTCCTGAAATCCGTGAGAGGTATATCAGATGGTCTCACGCGCAGCTGATGATATCCTGATCTCGGGTGAATTTTTGAGAACACTCGTGCTCCACGAAGCTGATCAAAAAGATCATCAATCCTCGATAAGGGATATCGGTTCTTAACCGTCAACTGGTTCAGATTTCGATAATCCACGCAAAGTCTGAGGGAACCGTCCGCCTTCTTCGCAAAAAGGATCGGCGAACCCCAAGGAGAAGTACTGGGTCAGATAAAGCCCTTTGCCTGCAACTCCTCCAACTGCCTCTTGAGCTCCTGAAACTCAGGTGTAGCCATCCTATATGAAGGAATGGACACTGGTGCTGCTCCTGGCACAAGCTCAATAGATAAATCCACCTCTCGCTCTGGAGGTAGACCCGAAAAGTCATCCGGGAAGACATCCATGAAACGATCAACAACAGGAGGGAAATCCGCCTGACAAGTCCCCTAGTCATCTAGATATAAGCTTGTAATCTGGTTCGTGACTCCACCTCGCCCACGATGCTCTGGTCCAGCTCGACTCGCCTGAATATCCCATTCTCCCTTGTATAGAAACTCTCCGCCCTCTGGTGATGTGAAACGCACCATGCGACGATAGCAGTAGACAAAGGCCCGAAAGGGAACCAATCAGTCTATCTCGAGAATGACGTCATAAGCTGTCATCTCTAAGACATAGAGGTCCCAAAGGAAGTGACACCCACCAACCTCAAGGGGGCACTCCTTACACTGACACACACCAGCCGTTCTAGTCCCCAACGGAGTGTCTAGCGTCATGATATCAGAAGAAGTAGAAACACAGAGCTCAAGACTCTCCACAATAGGTACAGATATGAAACTATGTGTAGCACCCGTATCGAAAAGTACTGAAGATAAGACAGAAGCTACTAGAATAGTACCTCTGACTGTAGAAGGTCTGGGATCCTGCTCATGCTGAGTCTGTTGCACCACATATGTATGCCCAGTGTCGCGGCCCTGCGACACAGCCTGGCTACCCTGAGCTATCCCTCCCTACTGCCTCTGAGATCCTGGTGTCTGGCTACCTCGGCCATGACCACCATCTTTGTCTGCACGCCCTGACGTATTCCAGTTCCCAGAATGGTAAGAAGCCACTGGTCCTTCTCCTGCACGTGGAGTCTGCACAGAACCCCTCTCACTAGCCACTAGTAGAAACGCCCTACAAAAGCGCTGCAGATGACCCATCTTTCCGCAAGCTCGACACTCCACTGGATCACGTGGACATTGTGGCCTCTTGTGCCCCTCTCTATCACACTGGTAGCACCTGACCGGACCACCTGAAGAAGCTGCCTGACTGGTACTGCCACCCTGAGAGAAGTCCATTTTTCTCTTCCTCTTGCCAGTAGAGAAAGTACTAGTAATTAGTGCTGAACCGCCCTGGCCCACACCTCTAGATTCTCGAAGGTTCCTCTCAGTGATCAACGTCTGGTTCACAATAGCATGTACAGTATGCAACCTGGAGACATTCACCAGCACTCAGATTTCACACTGAAGACCATCCTCAAAACGTCTGGATCTCAACGTCTCATCACCAACCAGCACGGGTGCAAAGCGCTGAAGCTCCGTAAAACGAGCAGAATAGTCCATCACTGACATAGCGCCCTGCTGCAGATTCATGAACTCTCGAGCTCTATCTTCCCTTAGCGTCTCGGGAAAGAAAAATTCATAAAATACTGCCTGAAAATCTTCCCATGCCATGTCCCTGTGATGCTCTGACTGGGTGGTAACATCCCACCACCTCTTGGCGAAATCACGCAGCATGTAAGTTGCGAGCTTGACCCTCCGCCCTGGAGGTGTCTCAAGATGCTTGAAAATAGTCTGCATTGACCCCAGCCAAGACTCTGCAGCCTGTGGTCCGCCATCCCCTGAGAACGTAGGTGGATGCTGTTGCTGGAAGATACGTGTAAGCTCATCTATAGATGTGGCATCCTGCGGTGCTCCCTGAAAGGTCTGCATGAACCGCAATAAGCCTTCACGGAACTGCGCCTCCGCACCTGTGTCTGGAATAACAGCTGGTACCGCATCTGGCTCTGCTAGAGGATCGACTGGTAGCCCATGGCTCACCATCTCCGGAGTATAGTCGTCGCCGCTCTCCTGGAGAACAACGCGCGGTCGTTTAGGCATCATGACACTACATGGTAAAAACACGCCTTAGAACAAGATTATCAAAGACTGAAAATGAAGAAACCCAAAAGGGAACAGGAGGAACAAGGCATTCAAAATTTGAAAAATAAGACTACACGGCGTGTATACTGACTACACGGCGTGTACTTGACTTCCCTTCCCCTACCCGGGTCCTTCTGCACGGCTAAGCCACACGGCTCCCGTTTGAACAAACTACACGGCGTGTATGGTGTTATTTTCCAACTGCCTGTGTCGTTTATGACATGACCGACTACCCGGCTTGAAACTACATGGCGTGTTACACCTGCACACGGCGTGTACACCACCCCGTTTCCCCAGTCACACGGCTAAGTCCACACGGTCTGTCCTCAGACAAGACTACACGGCGTGTCCCCAAAGGTGCACGGCGTGTTCAAGGAACGGTGACATCGACCCGTGTTGTTAGTTACACGGCCGAGTCCCCAGGCCACACTACACGGCATGTTCATCATTGACATGGCGTGTTCTGTACAGGAGTTCACCGAACCGTGTTGTTAGTTACACGGCCGGACTCCGGGTCGACCCTACACGGCTTGTACATATGCTACACGGCGTGTTCACCCAAGCACTTCTCTACCCCATGTCGCCGCCCACACGGTTTGAGACACAGGAAGAGATTACACGGCGTGTACTCAGAGTACACGGCATGTACTTAAAAAGTTTGTTTTTTTTCTTCCCTAACAGAAGGCCATACACGGCGTGTGTAAATATACTACACAGCATGTATACTGGGTTTCTGGACAGTATGCCTCAGAAACTTTCCCGAAACCCAGAAAATACTGAAAAACAACACCTAAGTGTCAAATTCCGACCCGTGAGGGCCCATACTCCCCACGAATCAAAGTTTGACATCTTATCTATGTTATAACATAATAAACAGTCAATGATCTACCAAATTCCAGTCAATGGGGTCTCATACTCCCCAAAAACCAAAGCTTGGCGTCCACTCTATAAACAGGTCACACAAAAATTACCCTATCAAATAGCAAGTATTTTATCAGTGCAACCATCACAACAGCATGCTTTTCTAGCACAACAACTATCACAACAACATGAAATTTTTCTAATGAACCTACATGGCTTGGAAACTATGCATGGCATGTGATTCTAGCATGTGTGCCTAAATGATGCATGAGATGGAATACCCTCATCTCATCGGGTTGCAACTAAATAGAACTCATAGATAAGGTATAAACAACAAAATACAAGTGCGTCACCCAACGGTGAAAACATATCAACTGTAAAATTTGAAAAATCAGTAAAATTGCAATACGAGGTAGACTGGATTTTCCCTGTACATGGGTTAGCTACGCCTGGGCACAGCTTATTACCAACTATTGTTCGTCATATCCCTGACTACGGCTCCAAATAGTAAGTCAAAGAAAAGAACCCCTCTGATACCACTTTGTAACGTCCCGGTTCTGGGTTCCACTCAACGGGTGCCCCAAACCCGGTTCGCCACGTGACCTCAAACGTGTTTCCCCAAATGCCAGAGGCTGCTGACTAGCAGTGAGGGCCCAGGTCTAATAGTGGGGAAACTATTCCCTCATTTTTCAAAGTGTAGCATAGCGGAATGTAAATAAACATACAACAACAGCGGAAGCGGTAAACCATACACAACTGAAATAAACAACTGCAGTGGATATAACCAACCGTATATAAATAATGATGCTACATGTCTCAAGTTCTAAGAAAACAACCAGAACATATTATACATCAATACAGTACAATAAAAGCAAAGTACAACAATACAAAGAAAAACAGTTGGCAGAGGCATCGCGAGCCCAGGCTCGATCCCATGCCCTCCTACTCCTCAGCAGCAATCATGTACCTGTATAGGTACTCTTTCCCCTATCCACACCTGCAGAAACATAATATGTTTGGGCCGAAAAGCGTGACCCAAACAGGGTGTGAGAAACAAATTCTTAGTAGGCACCCACCAAAGGCCTGTGCCCAACTGCGTGTAAGCATGCAACGGTAGTGTGCAGTAGTAAAATGCAATAAAGTAAGCAGTACTCAAAAGTAACTAATTAACAGTTATATTTCCATTTTATTATCCATTTAATCCATTAAATTTAAAATACCACCACGGTAAATATTCTAAATAACCAGCTAATGTCCTCAGACACGTAAACTCCTACCCTCAGGTAACGAGTATCGAACACAACAATCTACCCTCAGGCATAACAGAGTTTTCCCTTAGGCGTAGGTAGTGTCGCCCTCAGGCACAGAGTCTATTTCCCTCAGGCACGGAAGAAGTTGCCCTCAGGCCGAAATAACTATTGCCCACAGGCTAAATAGTGCAGTGTCCACAGGCTAATCATAACAATGCCCTCAGACTAAACAGGTAATCGGGTCATGCCCAACATGTCAAAATGCAGTAAACAAGGAATTCCTCTCAAGGCAATTCTACAATTACTACATTAAAGGCATACCCTCGGGTACCCTGGCCAAACGGCTAAACAGTGGAACACACCCCCGAGGTGGTTCCGGACCCAAGCAATGATCCCAACTAGCATTTTATTATCACAATTTAATCACCTATACAATTCTAGGAATTAAATATAGCAACGACCTCAGCCACACGACACCCCAACATGGGTTCGTGGCACAAAAACGCACAAAACACGCGGCAGTTGGAAAAACAAACACCAAGCCACCTACCTTATACGCCAACGAATGATATACCCGAACGCCGACTCCAGAAACGCCCAAGAATGGCGTAGATCTGATGAAGAACAAAACCCGCTTAACCTCAAATAACTCCCGCTAGGGAAAGAATTGGTAAGAAGAAACCAAGGAGATGGAAGCCCTTACCCGTGCGGTTCCAATGGAATCGTCCGAGGTGGAAACCGATTCCAGACAAACACCCGGTGGATCTTCAAAGGTTCGGCCTCCTCCTTTGGCTCCAAAATGGATCAAATGCCTCCTCTGCCAAATAAGGAGGCTACTGCCTTTTTTAAGCCTAAAAAACAAAGTACACGGCGTGTACTTCCAAGTACACGGCGTGTACTCCTTTCATTTAACTGTTCCTCTGGCGGCTTTCTGCCAGCGCGGCACTGTTCTCCCGCCGACATGAGTACACGGTATATACTCCTGAGTTACGGTGTGTACTATCGCCCAGCTGGTGGATGCTCCACCGCCTTAATATTTGGCCTGCCGACTGACTACACGGCGTGTGAAGGACCACTACACGGCGTGTAGTCGGTTCCTACACCCTTTGTCGCCGACATGGCTACACGCCCTATGTACTCATCCCAACACGTCCAGAAGTACATGGCGTGTAGTTCCAAAATTTAGGATTTTTTTCCCATTTTCCACATTTTATTAAAAACACTTAAGGAAAAGAGAAAAGAAGAAGCTCGTACCTCAAAGGAAGAACTAGGTTCTTACACTTGATTTGAAGATTGGTTTCAATAATGTCTTCCCTGTTGGAAGATAGGTACACTCTGGTGGTTTGTGCCTCTTGTAGAAAGAGGACCTTGGTGTTCAGGTGACTAATTTCTCAGGTAATCACATTGGTGTAACTGTTGCTGCCCTAGGATCTTCGTCATGGTCTTTTGTGGGATTCTATGGGTGGCATGGACAACATGATAAACACAGAACTTGGGACCTGTTTCGTTGAGTGTGATCCTCTCTCTCGGGACCACTTCTGGTTGGGGGAGACTTTAACAAGATCCACCTTCATCGTGAAAAAGAAGAGGTGGTGTGTAGAGACCCGAAGCCTGACGTACATGGACATTACATTACTTTTGTGGAATACTTAGTACATGACAAAAACACACACACAAGGATCGTAATAGTTTAGTTTCTTTGGAAACTCGGAATATAATCTTCTAATCCTGGTGAAAGATCTTCAACATCTCCCATAAAGATCTTCCTTTTTTTTTACCTAAAACCTTTCTTTATATCCTGGGGAAAAGAAAAATAAAAGGGTGAGCTCAAATGCTCAGTAAGGGTAAACAAAAGAAATATCAATCACATCATATACATAAGCACATAACTTTTGGAAATCTTAACCTGCAAAAGAGATCATAATTTCATAACCTAGAATAACTCATGGCAGTGAAATGTAATCACAATAATCATAACTTAAAACATTAAACATTGTGGCATACACACATAATCCTAGAGAATCATTTCTTGTTAGTCAAGACTCATTGCCAAGACTATCTTAGTGGACAAAGTCCCTTTCTGAATCGAGTAACCCTCGTTTCAGTCCTGTTTCACTGAACCGGTATAACCTACCATTCCAGCCATGTCAATCTCATGAGATATAAAATCTTTACCCAATGCATTGGAGGGAGATATAGGTCCCACCCATCTCATAATGATACCATTCTTATGTGTGCCACAAAATCTCAAAACATACATCATTGCATAACCCATGTAAATAAAAATGGGAATCTTTAAACATTGTGACATCATAAAACAATTCATATAAGATAAAGGAATTCATAAAAAATATTTCCATCACAACATAATCAAATCCATGTAATAATAGGGATAGAAACAGAACCCTTTATTATCTTAGATGGAAAATAAGTTTTGATAAAACATTTGAACTCCATTCTTGAGGAAAATATCCTTTCTACTTCAAAAAAACACTTTTCATTTCTTAACATGTCATAAAATTATAACTAAAAGAAGTTGATTAAAAATAAACTTAAAAACTTGTAAAGGAAGATTCTTGGAAATAATGTTTTAAAAATCCATTCATGCCGTATAAGTTAAAAAAACATTCTTCGTACTTTTGTCGGAAAAGTCAAAAAGTACCTCGTACGAAAAACGACAAAAGATTCCTTTCATATCTTTTACTAAAAACTCACCAAAGGGTAAAATTGGATTTAAACAATTGTAGGTGGATGGAAATAACATTAAATACTGAGGAAACATGGATGTGGATGATAAAATACACCCCAGTAAATACCAAAGTATAAGCAATCTCGGATAAAAATGAGATTGTGATATTTCCCTTACCTTAGGTCCGACTTGATTTGTACGTGTCCGAACCTCCTGTATAATGATTTAAATCATGTTATTGAGTTATTCCAGAATCATATTCATTGTTATTATATCATATATGGTCCACTTATGACTTTATATTACCCGTTCTTTTTTAAATTCATGTTAAAGAAGCGTTTTGGGTAAAATCGTTTCATTTATCGTAGGTATTTGGACTTGTTGTTCTTGACATTATTATTACTTATATCATGATTTACTTACTTCCAGAATATAAAGTATGATTTATATATCATATATATTCAGTATATATATATATATATATATAATGAAATGAAACACACCGTTCATGGAGACGGTAGTCCGTACGTACGCATGAACGCTGCTTTCCTTTCCTTATTGTCTTGAATGGAAGTAAGTAGATGACATATATATATATATACATAAATCCAGTAGATTTACCATGTCATATATTCCATTATTATTCATTATATATACTTTATAATCATTATGGAATGGTTCATGGATAATGAATCTCATCGCGTCGTGGAGACGGTAGTCCGTACGTACGCACGAGCGATGATATCATTCTCATGGTCGTGGAATTGTGTTGAAGTGTATGTATACTATTTCAGTATCAATATCACTTTATAATAATAATATATAGTTACTCATTACACCATTATACCCATCCTATTAAGGTGGTGGCGTAAAATAGATTACACCACGGCGTGGAGACGGTATTCCGTACGTACGCACGTGCGGTGATTTCCTTTTTCCGTAGGATGGATAGAAGGTGAATTAGGGTTGTTTTATATTTATAATAACATATCAGTATGTATGTAATACTGATGTTATTACTTTATCATGAAACAACTAAAGAAGAAGAAGTTGAAGAAGAAAGAAATTGAAAAGATCGGTAATGGATATTACCTCTTCTTTTAAACGCCTCTTTGAATCCTCCACTTAGGGAATTAAGATTGGTCTTTGAAGAAGACCAGGACCTCTAGGATTATTCTAGGGAAGTGGAGAAGGGATTTTTTCAGGGTTTGGCCGAGCTTGAGTGCTCAAAATGGTGTGAGGAGGAGGGGGAGGAGGTGTCCTTTTATAAGGGAGGAGAGGGGCACCTTAGGAATATCTCAAAATATTATTTTATATTAAAGTCAAAATCGGTTTATAATGGTTCCAAAGGGTCTTATTTCGAAGCTAAAGTGGGGATGGGTCAAAATCCTATCAACCAGTAGGATTTAGACAAGTTTAGGTTATTATTTTAACCTTATCAATTAGATTTAACTCTAAGTTAAGTAATTTAACTTTTACCGTGTCTTTTTGTTTTCTTACACTATATGGGTAATACACTTACTATAACATGCCAAACGAACCCCAAATTGTTTATTATTAATATATATATCCTTATCTAAGTCATTTGGCCGAACCTTAGATTTTTAGGAATACAATAACAATTAATAATATAATATTTGATTTAGAAACTATTTTGTGTCAATTTTGACACTATTTGATATATGATTTTTGTGAAAGTCATAACAGAATTATATGTTCGAAACAAGTTGATTAAATCAATACTAATATATCATAGTAACCTAGAAAATTAGTGGAATTCATAAAAAGTCTCAAATTATATTTATTTGGGTATTTATAACATCAATTATGTCAATATTTCATTAATAAGATAATTACTGCATCATCGTTGTGTCATAAATAAATTAAATTATTTAATGTCTAAAAATTACAAATAAAATACCATTATGTAGGAAATATTTTTATCGTTCTAATGAATATTTATAGTCGAATTTATCTTATTTATAACCCCATATTAAAAATGTTTTAGTAAATAAACTTTGATTTTACCTCTTTTAACCCTTCTTTAAATAAATTAATAATAAATGCCCTAATCTAATCCAAGTGGGCCTAAATGGTCATATTTTATTCCTATGTTTGTTTTTGGTCGAATTACACTTGTCCAATAGAATTAGTACATGTGTTAGGGTAATAATAATATCATTTATACCCTTAATTACCCTATTTACTTTTTACCGTGGTAAAAAAAAAGTAAAAAGTTACTATTCACCAAAAATTATTTTCATCTCATTGAACCACATTTTAGTCCTTGATATTAACCGTGTCTCTCGGATTTTCGAAATTCCATTCACAGAAGCGGTAAAATTAAGTTTTATGAACAATTCAGTCTTTTTAACTACCACTTAGTGGTTTCACTATTCATCGAAAATTGAAAATTTTCAGAAAAATACCAAAAATTAGGCCTAAGCTATATTTAATATTATGAACTCAAAAATGATGTCTATTTTACCAAATTCAAAACATATCAGTTGCATTAACTAATTTAAAAATTAATTCTCGTCGTCAAAACAAATAGCGTGTTTTTAAGAGATAATAACTATCAAAAGATTGACACTAGTTTATAACTGGTTTAAATGTAAAATTGCATCCAATGACCAACATTGTATTAAATTGTAAAAATATATTCTAAATATACTTTAAAACCACTTAAATTAATAATTTATCACTATTAATTATTTCTATTAAAAAAGTTGTTTTTAATTAAAATTTAGTAATTTTCACTATTCATCAGAATATGAAAGTTATCCGAAAAGTACCAAAATTTCACCCTAATCTAATTTCGATATTCCGAATCCAAAAATGAAGTCCATTTTGAAAAATAGAATTTACAAAATTTCAAAAAGTGGTTATTACTATTCATAACGACTAGTTTTAATAATATTTTAATAGCATATCATTGTTTAGTAAAACTCGGTATTGCGTACTACACACGCTATCAAGGAAGGTCGTGATTGCGTGTAAGTCAAGGATGTGTGTTGTGCAAGATCCTTTTGGTGTAGCGTACAACACAAGAAATTAATGAAATTAAAAAGAATATTTTTCATAAAATCTCAGGGTGTTACATTCTACCCCCCTTAAAATGAATTTCGCCCTCAAAATTCGTCGGGGTTATAAATGGTTTACTATTCAAAAGTTTCTTTAATAGAAACCCACATCGTAAAAAGGAATACCAAAACCAATCTTTAAAAATGAAAGTATGAAACGTAACGGTTACCCAAATAAACTAATCACTGGGTTTCCACATAGGTGAAAATATGGATATGGAAGAAAAATCTAACCATCATGTTCTGATGGAGAGTAGTAGAGAACATGGATATGGAAAAGCCAACAATAACAAATCCATAAATTTGTGACGATCTAAGGTACCATCTGATTAATCAGATATAAGAGCACTAGGATGACATTTTTGGTTTTCAAGATCGTTTCCCTAAAGTTGATGAAATTGGAATTAGAAGAAATACTTTCGTGATTTCAGTATAGTCTCACCGTTGGTCGTTCTTTGGACAATTACCACTTCATCTCTTAAAGAAATGAAGTTGAATTTTTCATTCGTGATGTGTTAGCAGATCATGTAATAGAATGATGGGTCATTCCATCTGTCTCAGACAAAAGGTTTGAAAAGTTATAAGTTCATCTTATGGTTAGATTAATCGTATATGGTTCCAAAAATGAACTTATACTTCATATATCATACCGCTTAATAAAATAAAACTAGTTTCTACTAAACAGGGACTTCCTGTAGGCCAGTGGTAGGCGATAAAGGCCAGTCGCATTTCGGTTGTGGGTTCGATTCCCACAGCCTTGTCCGGCGCGATGGGTTGTCGCCCGTCCTGCAGGTTGTCCTTTTTCTAAAACTATATTACTATAACATCCCATCAATAATATCGAAAAAAAACTTCTATCCTTAAACAATACTAACTTATGTCCAACATAATCCATTCCAATCTTTAGGCTTACCCATAATACTGCAGTCCACTCTCATAATATAGTGAAAACAATTACCAGAGATTTAATACCATCGTTGATCCCCATATATCATAAGATATGTCTTGTTGGTCACATTCTAAACATTCAAAGTCCTTAATCATGTATTCTCTTGAATACCCATTGAACCTTAGTGAAAACATGAATGCAGTTAAACGTTAACACTTTCCACATACCAAAATCCTTAAAATTCTTTATAATCAAACCATGATATCACTTAGTCCTTATATCAATCATGAGCTCATGAATACCGTTAAACATTTCATTTTCTCATTTTCCCTTCATTATGCGCATATCGTCTTATTTCCAAAAATATCTCAATCACTTTGAATACCACATTAGACCAATACATAAATATTCCAATACTCTATGATACAATGTTATTTTGGAATTCCATTACATAAACACTTAATCATTCCACCACATCGTTTTCATATTCAACATCGCCAATAGTGATCGCATGTGACTTCCCTTTATCCTTTGCCTTAAGCGGTTGCTCATGTCGATCATCACTAACCCTTGGATTAGGGCATTTATTAGCATAATGCCCCATTTCCTTGCACTTGAATCATTGAAGTGTTGGTGGTGCGTTCTCTGCAGTGTTTGCTTTATTCACATCATTAGAAACCCTTTTTCCATTACTTCGACACTCAGCTGCTCGATGACCTTCTTTTCCACACTTAAAACATTTTCTAGTCCCTTTAAGACAATCTCCACCATGCTTCTTTCCACACTTTGTGCATAAGGAAACATTCATCTTCTTTTCACCATTATTCTGAGATTTCTCCTTGAACTCCATCTTTCGTTTCTTGTCAAAACCATGAGATGGACATGTAACACCAACTTCCATTTCTACCTTGATAGCACAACGCACAATTTCTTCATAGCTACTGAAGTCTCTTATAGTTAATGCCCTTCGAAAACTTGGTTTTAAGCCACTGAAAAATCGATCAACTTTACTTTCAGGTTAGATGATAATGCCAGATGCATACCTTGCAAGTCTTGTAAAATTCGCTTCGTATATACCAACAGATTCATCATCCTTCTGCTTTAGCTCAAGAAACTCCTTTTCCATCTTTGTTCGAAGAATACGAGGGAAGTATTTACTAAAAAACAAGTTCTTGAACTCGTCCCATTCCATGGACTCAATTTCATCTCTTGGACTCGTATTCTTGATAAGATTCCACCATTGATCTGCTTCACCTTCCAAACGATATACTGCTAAGATGACTTTATCATGTTGAGAATATTGAAGAACTGAAAATATCTTTTCAGTGGTACTGATCCATTGTTCAGCAACAAGTGGATCGGAAGACCCATTGAAAGAAGGTGGACATTGCCTCATGAAGGACTCAATAGAATATTGTTCCCTTCTCTGCTCATTTGGAAGTCCAGAATGATTCATAGCTTGTGTAAGTATAGCAATAAGATTTTTCACTCCATCTCCCATAACATTTGTTTGTTCAGGAGGGCAATCATTGCATTGATCAACACGGTTCCTTCGGGTTCCAGCCATCGTCTAAAACCCAAAAAGAATAGTGTGGGAGGCAAAAATCATGCTAGGGAAAACAACACAATAAAGGGGGAGTACCTTCAATATCTAACATCTTAGGTTTAATTCTATGATCATTAGCGTAATTATAGTACTATAACCTATACGTATACTTAACCTTAGAGACATCCCTAGACACACCTTAGAAATATCTCTAGGGATCTCACTAAAGTTCTCGCATCCTAGTTTCCAAAGGTTGACTAAACCTTTCCTCTCATACCAACTGTAGAGACCCGAAGCCTGACGTACATTGAAATTACATTACTTTTGCGGAATACTTAGTACATGACAAAAACACACACACAAGGATCGTAATAGTTTAGTGTCTTTGGAAACTCGGAATATAATCTTCTAATCCTGGTGAAAGATCTTCAACATATCCCATAAAGATCTTCCTTTTTTTTACCTAAAACCTTTCTTTATATCCTGGGGAAAAGAAAAATAAAAGGGTGAGCTCAAATGCTCAGTAAGGGTAAACAAAAGAAATATCAATCACATCATATACATAAGCACATAACTTTTGGAAATCTTAACCTGCAAAAGAGATCATAATTTCATAACCTGGAATAATTCATGGCAGTGAAATGTAATCACAATAATCATAACTTAAAACATTAAACTTTGTGGCATACACACATAATCCTAGAGAATCATTTCTTGTTAGTCAAGACTCATTTCCAAGACTATCTTAGTGGACAAAGTCCCTTTCTGAATCGAGTAACCCTCGTTTCAGTCCTGTTTCACTGATCGGTATAACCTACCATTCCAGCCATGTCTATATCATGAGATATAAAATCTTTACCCAATGTATTGGAGGGAGATATAGGTCCCACCCATCTCATAATGATATCATTCTTATGTGTGCCACAAAATCTCAAAACATACATCATTGCATAACCCATGTAAATAAAAATGGGAATCTTTAAACATTGTGACATCATAAAAAAAATCATATAAGACAAAGAAATTCATAAAAAATATTTACATCACAACATAATCAAATCCATGTAATAATAGGGATAGAAACAGAACCCTTTATTATCTTAGATGGAAAATAAGTTTTGATAAAACATTTGAACTCCATTCTTGAGGAAAATATCCTTTCTACTTCAAAAAAACACTTTTCATTTCTTAACATGTCATAAAATTATAACTAAAAGAAGTTGATTAAAAATAAACTTAAAAACTTGTAAAGGAAGCTTCTTGGAAATAATGTTTTAAAAATCCATTCATGCCGTATAAGTTAAAAAAAAACATTCTTCGTACTTTTGTCGGAAAAGTCAAAAAGTACCTCGTACGAAAAACGACAAAAGATTCCTTTCATATCTTTTACTAAAAACTCACCAAAGGGTAAAATTGGATTTAAAAAATTGTAGGTGGATGGAAATAACATTAGATACTGAGGAAACATGGATGTGGATGATAAAATACACCCCAGTAAATACCAAAGTATAAGCAATCTCGGATAAAAATGAGATTGTGATATTTCCCTTACCTTAGGTCCGACTTGATTTGTACGTGTCCGAACCTCCTGTATAATGATTTAAATCATGTTATTGAGTTATTCCAGAATCATATTCATTGTTATTATATCATATATGGTCCACTTATGACTTTATATTACCCGTTCTTTTGTAAATTCATGTTAAAGAAGCGTTTTGGGTAAAATCGTTTCATTTATCGTAGGTGTTTGGACTTGTTGTTCTCGACATTATTATTACTTATATCATGATTTACTTACTTCCAGAATATAAAGTATGATTTATATATCATATATATTCAGTATATATATATATATATATATAATGAAATGAAACACACCGTTCATGGAGACGGTAGTCCGTACGTACGCATGAACGCTGCTTTCCTTTCCTTATTGTCTTGAATGGAAGTAAGTAGATGACATATATATATATATATATACATAAATCCAGTAGATTTAACATGTCATATATTCCATTATTATTCATTATATATACTTTATAATCATTCTGGAATGGTTAACATGGATAATGAATCTCATCGCGTCGTGGAGACGGTAGTCCGTACGTACGCACGAGCGATGATATCATTCTCATGGTCGTGGAATTGTGTTGAAGTGTATGTATACTATTTCAGTATCAATATCACTTTATAATAATCATATATAGTTACTCATTACACCATTATACCCATCCTATTAAGGTGGTGGCGGAAAATAGATTACACCACGGCGTGGAGACGGTATTCCGTACGTACGCACGCGCGGTGATTTCCTTTTTCCGTAGGATGGATAGAAGGTGAAGTAGGGTTGTTTTATATTTATAATAACATATCAGTATGTATGTAATACTTATGTTATTACTTTATCATGAAACAACTAAAGAAGAAGAAGTTGAAGAAGAAAGAAATTGAAAAGATCGGTAATGGATATTACCTCTTCTTTTAAACGCCTCTTTGAATCCTCCACTTAGGGAATTAAGATTGGTCTTTGAAGAAGACCAGGACCTCTAGGATTATTCTAGGGAAGTGGAGAAGGTATTTTTGCAGGGGTTGGCCGAGCTTGAGTGCTCAAAATGGTGTGAGGAGGAGGGGGAGGAGGTGTCCTTTTATAAGGGAGGAGGGGGGCACCTTAGGAATATCTCAAAATATTATTTTATATTAAAGTCAAAATCGGTTTATAATGGTTCCAAAGGGTCTTATTTCGAAGCTAAAGTGGGGATGGGTCGAAATCCTATCAACCAATAGGATTTAGACAAGTTTAGTTTATTATTTTAACCTTATCAATTAGATTTAACTCTAAGTTAAATAATTTAACTTTTACCGTGTCTTTTTGTTTTCTTACACTATATGGTTAATACACTTACTATAACATGCCAAACGAACCCCAAATTGTTTATTATTAATATATATATCCTTATCTAAGTCATTTGGCCGAACCTTAGATTTTTAGGAATAAAATAACAATTAATAATATAATATTTGATTTAGAAACTATTTTGTGTCAATTTTGACACTATTTGATATATGATTTTTTTGAAAGTCATAACAGAATTATATGTTCGAAAAAAGTTGATTAAATAAACACTAATATATCATAGTAACCTATAAAATTAGTGAAATTCATAAAAAGTCTCAAATTATATTTATTTGGGTATTTATAACATCAATTATGTCAATATTTCATTAATAAGATAATTACTGCATCATCGTTGTGTCATAAATAAATTAAATTATTTAATGTCTAAAAATTACAAATAAAATACCATTATGTAGGAAATCTTTTTAGCGTTCTAATGAATATTTATAGTCGAATTTATCTTATTTATAACCCCATATTAAAAATGTTTTAGTAAATAAACTTTGATTTTACCTCTTTTAACCCTTCTTTAAATAAATTAATAATAAATGCCCTAATCTAATCCAAGTGGGCCTAAATGGTCATATTTTCTTCCTATGTTTGTTTTTGGTCGAATTACACTTGTCCAATAGAATTAGGACATGTGTTAGGGTAATAATAATATCATTTATACCCTTAATTACCCTATTTACTTTTTACCATGGTAAAAAAAAGTAAAAAGTTACTATTCACCAAAAATTATTTTCATCTCATTGAACCACATTTTAGTCCTTGATATTAACCGTGTCTCTCGGATTTTCGAAATTCCATTCACAGAAGCGGTAAAATTAAGTTTTATGAACAATTCAGTCTTTTTAACTACCACTTAGTGGTTTCACTATTCATCGAAAATTGAAAGTTTTCAGAAAAATACCAAAAATTAGGCCTAAGCTATATTTGATATTATGAACTCAAAAATGATGTCTATTTTACCAAATTAAAAACATATCAGTTGCATTAACTAATTTAAAAATTAATTCTCGTCGTCAAAACAAATAGCGTGTTTTTAAGAGATAATAACTATCAAAAGATTGACACTAGTTTATAACTGGTTTAAATGTGAAATTACATCCAATGACCAACATTGTATTAAATTGTAAAAATATATTCTAAATATACTTTAAAACCACTTAAATTAATAATTTATCACTATTAATTATTTCTATTAAAAAAGTTGTTTTTAATTAAAATTTAGTAATTTTCACTATTCATCAGAATATGAAAGTTATCCGAAAAGTACCAAAATTTCACCCTAAGCTAATTTCGATATTACGAATCCAAAAATGAAGTCCATTTTGAAAAATAGAATTTAAAAAATTTCAAAAAGTGGTTATTACTATTCATAACGGCTAGTTTTAATAATATTTTAATAGCATATCGTTGTTTAGTAAAACTCGGTATTGCGTACTACACACACTATCAAGGAAGGTCGTGATTGCGTGTAAGTCAAGGATGCGTGTTGTGCAAGCTCCTTTTGGTGTAGCATACAACACAAGAAATTAATGAAATTAAAAAGAATATTTTTCATAAAATCTCGGGGTGTTACATTCTACCCCCCTTAAAATGAATTTCGCCCTCAAAATTCGTCGGGGTTATAAATGGTTTACTATTCAAAAGTTTCTTTAATAGAAACCCACATCGTAAAAAGGAATACCAAAACCAATCTTTAAAAATGAAAGTATGAAATGTAACGGTTACCCAAATAAACTAATCACTGGGTTTCCACATAGGTGAAAATATGGATATGGAAGAAAAATCTAACCATCATGTTCTGATGGAGAGTGGTAGAGAACATGGCTATGGAAAATCCAACAATCACAAATCCATAAATTTGTGACGATCTAAGATACCATATGATTAATCAGATATAAGAGCACTAGGATGACATTTTTGGTTTTCAAGATCGTTTCCCTAAAGTTGATGAAATTGGAATTAGAAGAAATACTTTCGTGATTTCAGTATAGTCTCACCGTTGGTCGTTCTTTGGAAAATTACCACTTCATCTCTTAAAGAAATGAAGTTGAATTTTTCATTCGTGATGTGTTAGCAGATCATGTAATAGAATGATGGGTCATTCCATCTGTCTCAGACAAAAGGTTTGAAAAGTTATAAGTTCATCTTATGGTTAGATTAATCGTATATGGTTCCAAAAATGAACTTATACTTCATATATCATACCGCTTAATAAAATAAAACTAGTTTCTACTAAACAGGGACTTCCTGTAGGCCAGTGGTAGGCGATAAAGGCCAGTCGCATTTCGGTTGTGGGTTCGATTCCCACAGCCTTGTCCGACGCGATGGGCTGTCGCTCGTCCTGCAGGTTGTCCTTTTTCTAAAACTATATTAATATAACATCCCATCAATAATATCGGAAAAAAACTTCTATCCTTAAACAATACTAACTTATTTCCAACATAATCCATTCCAATCTTTAGGCTTACCCATAATACTGCAGTCCACTCTCATAATATAGTGAAAACAATTACCAGAGATTTAATACCATCGTTGATCCCCATATATCATAAGATATGTCTTGTTGGTCACATTCTAAACATTCAAAGTCCTTAATCATGTATTCTCTTGAATACCCATTGAACCTTAGTGAAAACATGAATGCAGTTAAACGTTAACACTTTCCACATACCAAAATCCTCAAAATTCTTTATAATCAAACCATGATATCACTTAGTCCTTATATCAATCATGAGCTCATGAATACCGTTAAACATTTCATTTTCTCATTTTCCCTTCATTATGCGCATATCGTCTTATTTCCAAAAATATCTCAATCACTTTGAATACCACATTAGACCAATACATAAATATTCCAATACTCTATGATACAATATTATTTTGGAATTCCATTACATAAACACTTAATCATTCCACCACATCGTTGTCATATTCAACATCGCCAATAGTGATCGCATGTGACTTCCCTTTATCCTTTGCCTTAAGCGGTTGCTCATGTCGATCATCACTAACCCTTGGATTAGGGCATTTATTAGCATAATGCCCCATTTCCTTGCACTTGAAGCATTGAAGTGTAGGTGGTGCGTTCTCTGCAGTGTTTGCTTTATTCACATCATTAGAAACCCTTTTTCCATTACTTCGACACTCAGCTGCTCGATGACCTTCTTTTCCACACTTAAAACATTTTCTAGTCCCTTTAAGAAAATCTCCACCATGCTTCTTTCCACACGTTGTGCATAAGGAAACATTCATCTTCTTTTCACCATTATTCTGAGATTTCTCCTTGAACTCCATCTTTCGTTTCTTGTCAAAACCATGAGATGGATATGTAACACCAACTTCCATTTCTACCCTGATAGCACAACGCACAATTTATTCATAGCTACTGAAGTCTCTTATAGCTAATGCCCTTCGAAGACTTGGTTTTAAGCCACTGAAAAATTGATCAACTTTACTTTCAGGTTGGATGATAATTCCAGATG
The DNA here is from genome assembly GCA_963277665.1 of Viscum album. Classification (NCBI taxonomy): domain Eukaryota; kingdom Viridiplantae; phylum Streptophyta; class Magnoliopsida; order Santalales; family Viscaceae; genus Viscum; species Viscum album. The sequence goes on along the minus strand of OY728141.1, from coordinate 1,044,598,705 downwards.
CATACCTTGCAAGTCTTGTAAAATTCGCTTCGTATATACCAACAGATTCATCATCCATCTGCTTTAGCTCAAGAAACTCCTTTTCCATCTTTGTTCGAAGAATACGAGGGAAGTATTTACTGAAAAACAAGTTCTTGAACTCGTCCCATTCCATGGACTCAATTTCATCTCTTGGCCTCGTATTCTTGATAAGATTCCACCATTGATCAGCTTCACCTTCCAAACGATATACTGCTAAGATGACTTTATCATGTTCAGAACATTGAAGAACTGAAAATATCTTTTCAGTGGTACTGATCCATTGTTCAGCAACAAGTGGATCGGAAGACCCATTGAAAGAAGGTGGGCGTTGCCTCATGAAGGACTCAATAGAATATTGTTCCCTTCTCTGCTCATTTGGAAGTCCAGAATGATTCATAGCTTGTGTAAGTATAGCAATAAGATTTTTCACTCCATCTCCCATAACATTTGTTTGTTCAGGAGGGCAATCATTGCATTGTCCATTGCATTGATCAACACGGTTCCTTCGGGTTCCAGCCATCGTCTAAAACCCAAAAAGAATAGTGTGGGAGGCAAAAATCATGCTAGGGAAAACAACACAATAAAGGGGGAGTACCTTCAATATCTAACATCTTAGGTTTAATTCTATGATCGTTAGCGTAATTATAGTACTATAACCTATACGTATACTTAACCGTAGAGACATCCCTAGACACACCTTAGAAATATCTCTAGGGATCTCACTAAAGTTCTCGCATCCTAGTTTCCAAAGGTTGACTAAACCTTTCCTCTGATACCAACTGTAGAGACCCGAATCCTGACGTACATGGAAATTACATTACTTTTGCGGAATACTTAGTACATGACAAAAACACACACACAAGGATCGTAATAGTTTAGTGTCTTTGGAAACTCGGAATATAATCTTCTAATCCTGGTGAAAGATCTTCAACATATCCCATAAAGATCTTCCTTTTTTTACCTAAAACCTTTCTTTATATCCTGGGGAAAAGAAAAATAAAAGGGTGAGCTCAAATGCTCAGTAAGGGTAAACAAAAGAAATATCAATCACATCATATACATAAGCACATAACTTTTGGAAATCTTAACCTGCAAAAGAGATCATAATTTCATAACCTGGAATAACTCATGGCAGTGAAATGTAATCACAATAATCATTACTTAAAACATTAAACTTTGTGGCATACACACATAATCCTAGAGAATCATTTCTTGTTAGTCAAGACTCATTTCCAAGACTATCTTAGTGGACAAAGTCCTTTTCTGAATCGAGTAACCCTCGTTTCAGTCCTGTTTCACTGAACCGGTATAACCTACCATTCCAGCCATGTCTATCTCATGAGATACAAAATCTTTACCCAATTCATTGGAGGGAGATAAAGGTCCCACCCATATCATAATGATACCATTCTTATGTGTGCCACAAAATCTCAAAACATACATCATTGCATAACCCATGTAAATAAAAATGGGAATCTTTAAACATTGTGACATCATAAAACAATTCATATAAGATAAAGGAATTCATAAAAAATATTTCCATCACAACATAATCAAATCCATGTAATAATAGGGATAGAAACAGAACCCTTTATTATCTTAGATGGAAAATAAGTTTTGATAAAACATTTGAACTCCATTCTTGAGGAAAATATCCTTTCTACTTCAAAAAAACACTTTTCATTTCTTAACATGTCATAAAATTATAACTAAAAGAAGTTGATTAAAAATAAACTTAAAAACTTGTAAAGGAAGCTTCTTGGAAATAATGTTTTAAAAATCCATTCATGCCGTATAAGTTAAAAAAACATTCTTCGTACTTTTGTCGGAAAAGTCAAAAAGTACCTCGTACGAAAAACGAAAAAAGATTCCTTTCATATCTTTTACTAAAAACTCACCAAAGGGTAAAATTGGATTTAAACAATTGTAGGTGGATGGAAATAAAATTACATACTGAGGAAACATGGATGTGGATGATAAAATACACCCCATTAAATACCAAAGTATAAGCAATCTCGGATAAAAATGAGATTGTGATATTTCCCTTACCTTAGGTCCGACTTGATTTGTACGTGTCCGAACCTCCTGTATAATGATTTAAATCATGTTATTGAGTTATTACAGAATCATATTCATTGTTATTATATCATATATGGTCCACTTATGACTTTATATTACCCGTTCTTTTGTAAATTCATGTTAAAGAAGCGTTTTGGGTAAAATCGTTTCATTTATCGTAGGTGTTTGGACTTGTTGTTCTTGAAATTATTATTACTTATATCATGATTTACTTACTTCCAGAATATAAAGTATGATTTATATATCATATATATTCAGTATATATATATATATATAATGAAATGAAACACACCGTTCATGGAGACGGTAGTCCGTACGTACGCATGAACGCTGCTTTCCTTTCCTTATTGTCTTGAATGGAAGTAAGTAGATGACATATATATATATATACATAAATCCAGTAGATTTATCATGTCATATATTCCATTATTATTCATTATATATACTTTATAATCATTCTGGAATGGTTAACATGGATAATGAATCTCATCGCGTCGTGGAGACGGTAGTCCGTACGAACGCACGAGCGATGATATCATTCTCATGGTCGTGGAATTGTGTTGAAGTGTATGTATACTATTTCAGTATCAATATCACTTTATAATAATCATATATAGTTACTCATTACACCATTATACCCATCCTATTAAGGTGGTGGCGGAAAATAGATTACACCACGGCGTGGAGACGGTATTCCGTACGTACGCACGCGCGGTGATTTCCTTTTTCCGTAGGATGGATAGAAGGTGAATTAGGGTTGTTTTATATTTATAATAATATATCAGTATGTATGTAATACTGATGTTATTACTTTATCATGAAACAACTAAAGAAGAAGAAGTTGAAGAAGAAAGAAATTGAAAAGATCGGTAATGGATATTACCTCTTCTTTTAAACGCCTCTTTGAATCCTCCACTTAGGGAATTAAGATTGGTCTTTGAAGAAGACCAGGACCTCTAGGATTATTCTAGGGAAGTGGATAAGGGATTTTGGTAGGGGTTGGCCGAGCTTGAGTGCTCAAAATGGTGTGAGGAGGAGGGGGAGGAGGTGTCCTTTTATAAGGGAGGAGAGGGGCACCTTAGGAATATCTCAAAATATTATTTTATATTAAAGTCAAAATCGGTTTATAATGGTTCCAAAGGGTCTTATTTAGAATCTAAAGTGGGTATGGGTCGAAATCCTATTAACCAATAGGATTTAGACAAGTTTAGGTTATTATTTTAACCTTATCAATTAGATTTAACTCTAAGTTAAATAATTTAACTTTTACCGTGTCTTTTTGTTTTCTTACACTATATGGTTAATACACTTACTATAACATGCCAAACGAACCCCAAATTGTTTATTATTAATATATATATCCTTATCTAAGTCATTTGGACGAACCTTAGATTTTTAGGAATAAAATAACAATTAATAATATAATATTTGATTTAGAAACTATTTTGTTTCAATTTTGACACTATTTGATATATGATTTTTGTGAAAGTCATAACAGAATTATATGTTCGAAACAAGTTGATTAAATCAACAATAATATACCATAGTAACCTAGAAAATTAGTGTAATTCATAAAAAGTCTCAAATTATATTTATTTGGGTATTTATAACATCAATTATATCAATATTTCATTAATAAGATAATTACTGCATCATCGTTGTGTCATAAATAAATTAAATTATTTAATGTCTAAAAATTACAAATAAAATACCATAATTTAGGAAATCTTTTTAGCGTTCTAATGAATATTTATAGTCAAATTTATCTTATGTATAACCCCATATTAAAAATGTCTTAGTAAATAAACTTTGATTTTACCTCTTTTAACCCTTCTTTAAATAAATTAATAATAAATGCCCTAATCTAATCCAAGTGGGCCTAAATGGTCATATTTTATTCCTATGTTTGTTTTTGGTCGAATTACACTTGTCCAATAGAATTAGGACATGTGTTAGGGTAATAATAATATCATTTATACCCTTAATTACCCTATTTACTTTTTACCGTGGTAAAAAAAAGTAAAAAGTTACTATTCACCAAAAATTATTTTCATCTCATTGAACCACATTTTAGTCCTTGATATTAACAATGTCTCTCGGATTTTCGAAATTCCATTCACAGAAGCGGTAAAATTAAGTTTTATGAACAATTCAGTCTTTTTAACTACCACTTAGTGGTTTCACTATTCATCGAAAATTGAAAGTTTTCAGAAAAATACCAAAAATTAGGCCTAATCTATATTTGATATTATGAACTCAAAAATGATGTCTATTTTACCAAATTCAAAACATATCAGTTGCATTAACTAATTTAAAAATTAATTCTCGTCGTCAAAACAAATAGCGTGTTTTTAAGAGATAATAACTATCAAAAGATTGACACTAGTTTATAACTGGTTTAAATGTGAAATTACATCCAATGACCAACATTGTATTAAATTGTAAAAATATATTCTAAATATACTTTAAAACCACTTAAATTAATAATTTATCACTATTAATTATTTCTATTTAAAAAGTTGTTTTTAATTAAAATTTAGTAATTTTCACTATTCATCAGAATATGAAAGTTATCCGAAAAGTACCAAAATTTCACCCTAAGCTAATTTCGATATTCCGAATCCAAAAATGAAGTCCATTTTGAAAAATAGAATTTACAAAATTTTAAAAAGTGGTTATTACTATTCATAACGGCTAGTTTTAATAATATTTTAATAGCATATCGTTGTTTAGTAAAACTCGGTATTGCGTACTACACACGCTATCAAGGAAGGTCGTGATTGCGTGTAAGTCAAGGATGCGTGTTGTGCAAGCTCCTTTTGGTGTAGCGTACAACACAAGAAATTAATGAAATTAAAAAGAATATTTTTCATAAAATCTCGGGGTGTTACATTCTACCCCCCTTAAAATGAATTTCGCCCTCAAAATTCGTCGGGGTTATAAATGGTTTACTATTCAAAAGTTTCTTTAATAGAAACCCACATCGTAAAAAGGAATACCAAAACCAATCTTTAAAAATGAAAGTATGAAACGTAACGGTTACCCAAATAAACTAATCACTGGGTTTCCACATAGGTGAAAATATGGATATGGAAGAAAAATCTAACCATCATGTTCTAATGGAGAGTGGTAGAGAACATGGCTATGGAAAAGCCAACAATCACAAATCCATAAATTTGTGACGATCTAAGGTACCATCTGATTAATTGGATATAAGATCACTAGGATGACATTTTTGGTTTTCAAGATCGTTTCCCTAAAGTTGATGAAATTGGAATTAGAAGAAATACTTTCGTGATTTCAGTATAGTCTCACCGTTGGTCGTTCTTTGGACAATTACCACTTCATCTCTTAAAGAAATGAAGTTGAATTTTTCATTCGTGATGTGTTAGCAGATCATGTAATAGAATGATGGGTCATTCCATCTGTCTCAGACAAAAGGTTTGAAAAGTTATAAGTTCATCTTATGGTTAAATTAATCGTATATGGTTCCAAAAATGAACTTATACTTCATATATCATACCGCTTAATAAAATAAAACTAGTTTCTACTAAACAGGGACTTCCTGTAGGCCAGTGGTAGGAGATAAAGGCCGGTCGCATTTCGGTTGTGGGTTCGATTCCCACAGCCTTGTCCGACGCGATGGGTTGTCGCCCGTCCTGCAGGTTGTCCTTTTTCTAAAACTATATTACTATAACATCCCATGAATAATATCGAAAAAAAACTTTTATCCTTAAACAATACTAACTTATGTCCAACATAATCCATTCCAATCTTTAGGCTTACCCATAATACTGCAGTCCACTCTCATAATATAGTGAAAACAATTACCAGAGATTTAATACCATCGTTGATCCCCATATATCATAAGATATGTCTTGTTGGTCACATTCTAAACATTCAAAGTCCTTAATCATGTATTCTGTTGAATACCCATTGAACCTTAGTGAAAACATGAATGCAGTTAAACGTTAACACTTTCCACATACCAAAATCCTCAAAATTCTTTATAATCAAACCATGATATTACTTAGTCCTTATATCAATCATGAGCTCATGAATACCGTTAAACATTTCATTTTCTCATTTTCCCTTCATTATGCGCATATCGTCTTATTTCCAAAAATATCTCAATCACTTTGAATACCACATTAGACCAATACATAAATATTCCAATACTCTATGATACAATATTATTTTGGAATTCCATTACATAAACACTTAATCATTCCACCACATCGTTGTCATATTCAACATCGCCAATAGTGATCGCATGTGACTTCCCTTTATCCTTTGCCTTAAGCGGTTGCTCATGTCGATCATCACTAACCCTTGGATTAGGGCATTTATTAGCATAATGCCCCATTTCCTTGCACTTGAAGCATTGAAGTGTTGGTGGTGCGTTCTCTGCAGTGTTTGCTTTATTCACATCATTAGAAACCCTTTTTCCATTACTTCGACACTCAGCTGCTCAATGACCTTCTTTTCCACACTTAAAACATTTTCTAGTCCCTTTAAGACAATCTCCACCATGCTTCTTTCCACACTTTGTGCATAAGAAAACATTCATCTTCTTTTCACCATTATTCTGAGATTTCTCCTTGAACTCCATCTTTCGTTTCTTGTCAAAACCATGAGATGGATATGTAACACCAACTTCTATTTCTACCTTGATAGCACAACGCACAATTTCTTCATAGCTACTGAAGTCTCTTATAGGTAATGCCCTTCGAAGACTTGGTTTTAAGCCACTGAAAAATCGATCAACTTTACTTTCAGGTTGGATGATAATGCCAGATTCATACCTTGCAAGTCTTGTAAAATTCGCTTCGTATATACCAACAGATTCATCATCCTTCTGCTTTAGCTCAAGAAACTCCTTTTCCATCTTTGTTCGAAGAATACGAGGGAAGTATTTACTGAAAAACAAGTTCTTTAACTCGTCCCATTCCATGGACTCAATTTCATCTCTTGGCCTCGTATTCTTGATAAGATTCCACCATTGATCAGCTTCACCTTCCAAACGATATACTGCTAAGATGACTTTATCATGTTCAGAACATTGAAAAACTGAAAATATCTTTTCAGTGGTACTGATCCATTGTTCAGCAACAAGTGGATCAGAACACCCATTGAAAGAAGGTGGACGTTGCCTCATGAAGGACTCAATAGAATATTGTTCCCTTCTCTGCTCATTTGGAAGTCCAGAATGATTCATAGCTTGTGTAAGTATATCAATAAGATTTTGCACTCCATCTCCCATAACATTTGTTTGTTCAGGAGGGAAATCATTGCATTGTCCATTGCATTGATCAACACGGTTCCTTCGGGTTCCAGCCATCGTCTAAAACCCAAAAAGAATAGTGTGAGAGGCAAAAATCATGCTAGGGAAAACAACACAATAAAGGGGGAGTACCTTCAATATCTAACATCTTAGGTTTAATTCTATGATCGTTAGCGTAATTATAGTACTATAACCTATACGTATACTTAACCTTAGAGACATCCCTAGACACACCTTAGAAATATCTCAAGGGATCTCACTAAAGTTCTCGCATCCTAGTTTCCAAAGGTTGACTAAACCTTTCCTCTGATACCAACTGTAGAGACCCGAAGCCTGACGTACATGGAAATTACATTACTTTTGCGGAATACTTAGTACATGACAAAAACACACACACAAGGATCGTAATAGTTTAGTGTCTTTGGAAACTCGGAATATAATCTTCTAATCCTGGTGAAAGATCTTCAACATCTCCCATAAAGATCTTCCTTTTTTTTACCTAAAACCTTTCTTTATATCCTGGGGAAAAGAAAAATAAAAGGGTGATCTCAAATGCTCAGTAAGGGTAAACAAAAGAAATATCAATCACATCATATACATAAGCACATAACTTTTGGAAATCTTAACCTGCAAAAGAGATCATAATTTCATAACCTGGAATAACTCATGGCAGTGAAATGTAATCACAATAATCATAACTTAAAACATTAAACTTTGTGGCATACACACTTAATCCTAGAGAATCATTTCTTGTTAGTCAAGACTCATTGCCAAGACTATCTTAGTGGACAAAGTCCCTTTCTGAATCGAGTAACCCTCATTTCAGTCCTGTTTCACTGAACCGGTATAACCTAACATTCCATCCATGTCTATCTCATGAGATATAAAATCTTTACCCAATGCATTGGAGGGAGATATAGGTCCCACCCATCTCATAATGATACCATTCTTATGTGTGCCACAAAATCTCAAAACATACATCATTGCATAACCCATGTAAATAAAAATGGGAATCTTTAAACATTGTGACATCATAAAACAATTCATATAAGATAAAGGAATTCATAAAAAATATTTCCATCACAACATAATCAAATCCATGTAATAATAGGGATAGAAACAGAACCCTTTATTATCTTAGATGGAAAATAAGTTTTGATAAAACATTTGAACTCCATTCTTGAGGAAAATATCCTTTCTACTTCAAAAAACACTTTTCATTTCTTAACATGTCATAAAATTATAACTAAAAGAAGTTGATTAAAAATAAACTTAAAAACTTGTAAAGTAAGCTTCTTGGAAATAATGTTTTAAAAATCCATTCATGCCGTATAAGTTAAAAAAAACATTCTTCGTACTTTTGTCGGAAAAGTCAAAAAGTACCTCGTACGAAAAACGACAAAAGATTCCTTTCATATCTTTTACTAAAAACTCACCAAAGGGTAAAATTGTATTTAAACAATTGTAGGTGGATGGAAATAACATTACATACTGAGGAAACATAGATGTGGATGATAAAATACACCCCATTAAATACCAAAGTATAAGCAATCTCGGATAAAAATGAGATTCTGATATTTCCCTTACCTTAGGTCCGACTTGATTTGTACATGTCCGAACCTCCTGTATAATGATTTAAATCATGTTATTGAGTTATTCCAGAATCATATTCATTGTTATTATATCATATATGGTCCACTTATGACTTTATATTACCCGTTCTTTTGTAAATTCATGTTAAAGAAGCGTTTTGGGTAAAATCGTTTCATTTATCGTAGGTGTTTGGACTTGTTGTTCTTGACATTATTATTACTTATATCATGATTTACTTACTTCCAGAATATAAAGTATGATTTATATATCATATATATTCAGTATATATATATATAATGAAATGAAACACACCATTCATGGAGACGGTAGTCCGTACGTACGCATGAACGCTGCTTTCCTTTCCTTATTGTCTTGAATGGAAGTAAGTAGATGACATATATATATATATACATAAATCCAGTAGATTTACCATGTCATATATTCTATTATTATTCATTATATATACTTTATAATCATTCTGGAATGGTTAACATGGATAATGAATCTCATCGCGTCGTGGAGACGGTAGTCTGTACGTACGCACGAGCGATGATATCATTCTCATGGTCGTGGAATTATGTTGAAGTGTATGTATACTATTTCAGTATCAATATCACTTTATAATAATCATATATAGTTACTCATTACACCATTATACCCATCCTATTAAGGTGGTGGCGGAAAATAGATTACACCACGGCGTGGAGACGGTATTCCGTACGTACGCACGCGCGGTGATTTCCTTTTTCCGTAGGATGGATGGAAGATGAATTAGGGTTGTTTTATATTTATAATAACATATCAGTATGTATGTAATACTGATGTTATTAATTTATCATGAAACAACTAAATAAGAAGAAGTTGAAGAAGAAAGAAATTGAAAAGATCGGTAATGGATATTACCTCTTCTTTTAAACGCCTCTTTGAATCCTCCACTTAGGGAATTAAGATTGGTCTTTGAAGAAGACCAGGACCTCTAGGATTATTCTAGGGAAGTGGAGAAGGGATTTTTTCAGGGTTTGGCCGAGCTTGAGTGCTCAAAATGGTGTGAGGAGGAGGGGGAGGAGGTGTCCTTTTATAAGGGAGGAGAGGGGCACCTTAGGAATATCTCAAAATATTATTTTATATTAAAGTAAAAATCGGTTTATAATGGTTCCAAAGGGTCTTATTTCGAAGCTAAAGTGGGGATGGGTCGAAATCCTATCAACCAATAGGATTTAGACAAGTTTAGGTTATTATTTTAACCTTATCAATTAGATTTAACTCTAAGTTAAATAATTTAACTTTTACCGTGTCTTTTTGTTTTCTTACACTATATGGTTAATACACTTACTATAACATGCCAAACGAACCCCAAATTGTTTATTATTAATATATATATCCTTATCTAAGTCATTTGGCCGAACCTTAGATTTTTAGGAATAAAATAACAATTAATAATATAATATTTGATTTAGAAACTATTTTGTGTCAATTTTGACACTATTTGATATATGATTTTTTTGAAAGTCATAACAGAATTATATGTTCGAAACAAGTTGATTAAATCAACACTAATATATCATAGTAACCTATAAAATTAGTGGAATTCATAAAAAGTCTCAAATTATATTTATTTGGGTATTTATAACATCAATTATGTCAATATTTCATTAATAAGATAATTACTGCATCATCGTTGTGTCATAAATAAATTAAATTATTTAATGTCTAAAAATTACAAATAAAATACCATTATGTATGAAATCTTTTTAGCGTTCTAATAAATATTTATAGTCGAATTTATTTTATGTATAACCCCATATTAAAAATGTTTTAGTAAATAAACTTTGATTTTACCTCTTTTAACCCTTCTTTAAATAAATTAATAATAAATGTCCTAATCTAATCCAAGTGGGCTTAAATGGTCATATTTTATTCCTATGTTTGTTTTTGGTCGAATTACACTTGTCCAATAGAATTAGGACATGTGTTAGGGTAATAATAATATCATTTATACCCTTAATTACCCTATTTACTTTTTACCGTGGTAAAAAAAAGTAAAAAGTTACTATTCACCAAAAATTATTTTCATCTCATTGAACCACATTTTAGTCCTTGATATTAACTGTGTCTCTCGGATTTTCGAAATTCCATTCACAGAAGCGGTAAAATTAAGTTTTATGAACAATTCAGTCTTTTTAACTACCACTTAGTGGTTTTACTATTCATCGAAAATTGAAAGTTTTCAGAAAAATACCAAAAATTAGGCCTAAGCTATATTTGATATTATGAACTCAAAAATGATGTCTATTTTACCAAATTCAAAACATATCAGTTGCATTAACTAATTTAAAAATTAATTCTCGTCGTCAAAACAAATAGCGTGTTTTTAAGAGATAATAACTATCAAAAGATTGACACTAGTTTATAACTGGTTTAAATGTGAAATTACATCCAATGACCAACATTGTATTAAATTGTAAAAATATATTCTAAATATACTTTAAAACCACTTAAATTAATAATTTATCACTATTAATTATTTCTATTAAAAAAGTTGTTTTTAATTAAAATTTAGTAATTTTCACTATTCATCAGAATATGAAAGTTATCTGAAAAGTACCAAAATTTCACCCTAAGCTAATTTCGATATTCCGAATCCAAAAATGAAGTCCATTTTGAAAAATAGAATTTACAAAATTTCAAAAAGTGGTTATTACTATTCATAACGGCTAGTTTTAATAATATTTTAATAGCATATCGTTGTTTAGTAAAACTCGGTATTGCGTACTACACACGCTATCAAGGAAGGTCGTGATTGCGTGTAAGTCAAGGATGCGTGTTGTGCAAGCTCCTTTTGGTGTAGCGTACAACACAAGAAATTAATGAAATTAAAAAGAATATTTTTCATAAAATCTCGGGGTGTTACATGGTGGCAGAGTGGTGATGCTATGGAAGAATTTAGGAATTCTCTTATGCTAAATTCCCTTCATGACCTTGGGTTCTCGGGCACTTCATTCACTTGGTATAGAGGGAGATCAATGGAGAATTGTATTGCTGAAAGGTTGGATAGATTTTTGGGAAATAATGATTGTAAATCCCTCTTACATGCTTTCTTAGTGGTTCACCTTTCTCCGGTGTCTTCTGACCACTGTCCAGTCTTTTTGTCAACGACCTCTCATGGGGAAGTGAGGAGACCTATGCGGACTTTTCGATTTGAAAGTATGTGGCTCCAAGACAGTAATTGTGAGAAGGTGGTTCAGTCATCTTGGCAGGGACCAAACCAGACCATAATATCCAATATCCGGAGTACTACTGCTTGTTTACTAGAGTGGAGTTCATTTAGATTTGGGGATTTTGACAGACGTAGTTATGGTGTAGAAAATCTCTTGAAGAAGCTACACTCTTTACCTTGTTGTAACTTTTTACTTAGGGATATCTCATTTACAGAAAATAACCTTAACGCAACTTTGAGGGAGAATGAGAAATTTTGGTTTTTGCAGGCAAGAGAATCCCATTTGAAGGAGGGTGACCAGAATACCCACTTTTTCACCAAAGAGCCTCGTCTAGGAAAAGGAAAAACCACATCTCACATCTTGAAGATCAATCTGGTAGGGTTGTTTATGACTTCAATAATATCCAATCCATTATCCAAGATTTTTTCAGCAACCTCTATAAAGTGGAAAGCATTGACACTCCTTCGAGCTTGACTAGATGTATCCCACAAATTGTTAGAGGATATGAACCATAAGTTGGAGAGAGACATCTCTGAGAAGGAAGTGCTTGAGGCTCTTCACCTTATTCACTCCACCAAGGTCTCGGGGCCTGATGGGTTTCATGCACTGTTCTTTAAACGTTTTTGGCATATCGTTGTACTAGATGTGGTAGCCCTGAGAAGGATTTGTGGGATGAAAGAGCCTCTCTTGACCCCTGAATGAAACCCTCATTACCCTCATCCCTAAAACCCATTGTCCTCAGAAAAATCACGGAATTCCAGCCTATCAGTTTATGCAATGTTGTTTACAAAATCTTTTCCAAGATCTTGGTGGTGAGGCTCCGAGATTGTCTCTCGCGGCTTGTCACTAAAAACCAGAGTGCTTTTGTTCCAAAGAGATTCATTACTGATAATGCGGCTATTGCTTTTGAACTTTATCACTCTATAAAAACTTACTCATCATCCAAAAGAGGTGTCATGGCAATGAAATTAGATATGATGAAAGCTTACGACATAATTGAATGGTCGTTTCTTGAACTTGTTCTCTCCAAATTGGGCTTTGGAATGAAATAGATCTCTAATGTCATGAACTGTGTTATGACTGTCGCCTTCAGAATTAATATTAATGGGGCTCAATCAAAAAGCTTTAAACCCTCAAGAGGTCTGCAGTAGGGGGACCCTCTCTCACCTTATCTCTTCATTTTTGCGGTTGATGTTTTTTCTCATCTTCTCTTGAAAGCGGAGGGGCAAGGGATGATCCATGGTGTGAAGGTATGTAGAAACGCCCCCCTATAACTTACCTTTTTTTGCAGATGATAGTCTTCTCTTTGCTCGTGCTACCCCGCAAGAATGTGGTCAAGTGTTGGAAATCATTAATATGTATGAAAGGGCTTATGGACAACGTATTAATACTTCGAAATCAGAATTATCCTTCAGTAAAGGTGTTTTATATGCAAAAAGGGAGGAACTGCAGCGGGTGTGTGGATTTCCGTTGGTGGAAAAACATCCTAAATATCTTGGCCTCCCCACCCTTGTCGGAAGATCGAAGAAACAAGTGTTCACATCAATTATGGAGAGAGTGGACAATTTGATTTGCTTATGGTCGAGTAAGAAGATCTCCAAGGCAGGAAATGACGTTCTCGTTAAGTCTCTGGCTCAAGCAATCTCATCTTATGCTATGTCCCTTTTCAAGTTTTTGAAAACTCTTATCGATCAGATCCATTCCCGTTTGGCCAACTTCTAGTGGGGCTCACGTGAGGGTAAACATAACACCTATTGGATGTCCTGGGAAAAACTGTGTGTTTCAAAATTTCGTGGAGGTCTCGGGTTTAGGAATCTCAAATGGTTTAATGAGGCACTTTTGGCAAAACAAGGATGGTGCCTCCTCACAAACTCAAACACCCTGTTCACAAAAGTGTTGCAGGCCAAATATTTTCCCCGCTCTGGTTTTTTGCATGCCCAGCTGGGGCTGAGGCTGCGTTTTTTGTGGAGAGACATTTGGGGCGCAAAATCTCTGCTTGATTTAGGCTGTGTGTGGAGAATTGTTGATGGTAATGATGTGAGTGTTTGGAATTATTTGTGGCTAACAAATGGCGTCAACCTTAAAGTATCCTCGATTGCTGCCCCAGGTGTTGAAAATGCTAAGGTGTGAGACCTGATCAATGAATCGTTTGATGACTGAGATAGGGGGGAAATCTCCAGCCGGTTTAATGATGCCGATCACACTCTTATTCTGAGCATCCCCCTCACACCAGGTATGGGGAAGGATCAGATTTGTTGGATTGGGGAAGCATTTGGGAAGTTCTTAGTCCGTTCAGGCTACAAAATGTGGGTTCATGACTTGGCCCTGATCGCCCCTGATAATCGTTGGAAGAGTCTCTGGTCGATCTCTGCCCCTCCCAAGGTGAAATTTTTTTGGTGGCAGGCCTGCTCTGGTGTTCTGCCTACCCGTGACATTTTGGTGAGACGTCACCTGGTAGATGACGACAATTGTCATCTATGTCTCCAAGAGACGGAATCTCCTTTGCATGCAATTCTTTTCTGTCATGGGGTGGAAGGGGTGTGGAAGGAATGAGAGCCGGATTTTAAAAAGTTCGTTGACCCATCTATTGGGTTGATTCAAAATTTTATTAAATAGGCGTCTTTGTTGGAACCAAGGGTGATGGGAGTGATTTGCACAATTGTTTGGCTGGTGTGGACTCGAAAGGATGAACTCGTTTTTCACAACAAGGTGACCCAAGACCGTATTTGGGTCGAGAGGGCGTTGGAACGGATGAATTGTTGGATAACGAAAGATGTTTGTGCCCTCTATGGGTGGTAATCGGCAGGCACCTCCCTGTTGGTTTCCCCCTCCATAGGGGTTTTTCAAAATTAATGCGGATGCGGCCGTCTCTGCTCTCCCCAGGGTTGGCATTGGATTAATCGCTCATGACAGTGATGGTCAAGTCGTGGAAGCTCATTGTAGGGTTATTGATGCCTCTTGGAGCCCTGTTGTTGTGGAGGCATCTGCCATCCTCTATGGGATTCTTCTCGCTCGCTCAAAAGGGTGAATCAATGTTGTGGTGGAATCTGACTGCTTGGAAGTGATTAGCGCTTTATCAAAGGAGGAGGAGGATTCCTATATGTTTGGCCTGATTTTGAGAAAGATATGGTCCTTGACCGATTGTTTTGTTGAATGCAAATTTTCTTTCATAAAGCGAGGGGACAACCGAGAGGCTCGTCGCTTAGCTTGTTTTGGGAAATCATGGTGTAACCATTGTTAGGTGGACTTCCCCCCCGAGTGGATTTGTAGATCTGGTGTGACTGATTAGTAATTTATTTGTTTTGGTTAAAAAAAATAAATTTCATTAATATAATTCAAAAAGTGTGGTTTGTTTATTTTATTGGTATAAAACACAATTGTGCGCATTTTAATAGTTTTTTAGAAAAAGATTTCCTTTTATTTTAAAAAGGGGTTTATCTTCATTTATAAATAATTAGTCACCAAATTATTCATTATATTTAAATGTGTAAACCATATTTTTATAATTCAGTTAATCTTGTTTATTCCCGCCATTATAATGGCTAGGTTGTAATTATAACATAATAATATTTAGTTGTTTCTCTAAGCTCGATATGGTGTATCATGTATGTTATCAAATACATTGTTTCATTTTAAAATCTCGAGATGTTACATATAATCTATTTTTCACTAAATATCCTACACATTAAATGTAAGTGTGTATTTAGTCTTATCTAAGTCACGTTTAATAAAATATATTATTTTTAATAACGTAATTTTTTTAATAAAATATACTCTTTACCATCGCTAGCAAAAAAGCGATGATAAATGTAGGTCTTTATCAGTGTTAAAAAAAACACTGATAAATGCTCACATTTATCAACGCTCGCTTTTAGACAGCGCTGATAAATGATAGCGCTAGATAAATCCAAATTTGTAGTGGTAACCCCAATATGTTTTCAATGCATCTCTAAAGAATCAGTTGTAACACTAGATCACCACTTCAAGTTCTCAACATCGAACACTCATTGTTTCAATATCACTTCAACATTTTATTTTACTTATAACAGTAGTCTTTGTTTTAAAATACTTGAAGCACTCTTCACAGTCCAACTACCTTTTACATTGCATCACTCTCAAAAAAAATGAAAACAGATGGACACACCCGTATTGTTGTCACCACTCCTCCAATTACACCATAACCCATCATGACAACAAGGTGCATGACATGACAATAGGATAGATGACACAGTTATTTAAATATTTAAGATTTTTATTCATATATAATTAGAAAAAAAAATCATCTTTAAGTGTGCATATATATGTGTGTGAATAGTCTATTTGATTAGTAATTATTTATGTTCTAAAAATAATTATTTATGCAATAGAATGTATTGTTAATGACAGTGTGAGTGAGAAACGACCAAAACTAATTAGAAACAAGAGATAATGACGATTCAGGATCAAAACATACACTTAATGACAATTTTGATAAAAAACATGGAACGAATGACAAAAAACATTATGGATTTTAAATTGAATTAAGATTTAATTTTAATCTAAAATAATACAGGTCCTTAACTGGAATTAGGACCATCTTTTAATCCTCTGTCATTGCCCCCATAAACAAATTAGAATGTATGTGTGATATGCCAAAATTAGGAAATAAGTTATTTTGACAACACACCAATGTTTTTTCAAAGGAGACATTTCAAAACAAAACACGGGGAGAAAAAAGAAAGCTTTTCTGTTTTTGTTTTCTCTGGGCAGCGTGAATTGATTGATTGATTGAATCGTACATAGCCGACGGCTGCTGAATACCTACCAGAACGACATAATTTATAATTTTTGTTTCTTTCCTTATAATTTCAGCACCAGGACTCGCCATTCGCCACCGCATGACGACGACCCAGCCCTTATGCAACTACCCTTCCACACCTCTCTTGCCCATCCATTTGGGGTTTCCATCCAATACTTGGCGGGGACGAATCTTTCGCTCCCCCTTTTGGAGACTGCTAAAATAGTCTTGGGTTCCGTGGTTGGCGGGCGTCTGAAAATGGGGCAACCCAGTTAATGGCGTTGCTCCCCACCACACCTTCTTTCGCCATTAATGACCATGCCATCTGGGGATCCCCCCACAATCAATTACCACTGTTTGCTCAAATTTATTTTTGTCATTTATGACCTAAAAACCAGATGCTTATTTTGCGCATTATTGCAGTGAGTGTGGCAGTGCCTGGAGCACGCACACGATACAGGGAGGTTTTACGGTCCAGCATTTCAGCTTCTGAACAGATTCATCTTCCCTCATCAACCGGTTTCTAGCGCCTGCAGAGACAAGCTGGACACAACTGGGTTTCTTTTCGTTTTTAGTAGGCTGTTGATCCATTGAAAAAGGTTCCCCCCCTCCTTTCTCAAATTTTAAGGAGTAAAAAATCAGGATTAAGAGCTTAACTTTGTTCATGGGTTTGGTTTCACTTTAAAGCTATTCACAAAGGAGAAACTCTAGAATCTTATGATGCTGGGGCTCTGATTATATGATGGGTTTCATGATTTTCTCCTCATTTCCTTCTTTAATCTCCAGAGTTGCATGCTGGAACATGGCAGCTGTGCCCCAGATCCTGGAGGGCGCGCCTCCAAATCTGAGAAGACAGCTTGCTGTTGCTGTTAGAAGCATCCAATGGAGCTACGCAATCTTTTGGTCCATTTCAGCTGGGCAGCTCGGGTACTTCAGCTTGTTTTTTCTTCTCACAATTTTTTGCAGTTCAAGAACACTGGATCTCTAACAGACATTGTTCTATTCAACTAGAAAAGAAGGCCTATTGGGAAAATGTAGTAGCAAGTTTACTTGTTGCTGCACATTGGTTGGATGACAAGAAAGAGTTTTTTGCTATTGTGATTATCCCTTTTATGTTTTTTTAAACAGTGTCTTCTTTTAGGGTACTGGAATGGGGTGATGGCTTCTACAATGGTGACATTAGGACAAGGAGAACGTGCCAAGGAGTAGAGCTTGATGCTGACCAGTTGGGTCTGCAGAGAAGCGAGCAGTTGAGAGACCTTTATAAGTCCCTCGCTGCTTCTGCTGCTGGAGACGCCAACCTACCAGATAAGAGACCTTCTGCTGCATTATCACCTGAAGATTTAACTGAAATGGAGTGGTATTACCTCGTTTGCATGTCTTTTGTCTTCAATGTTGGCGAAGGGTAATCTTCTTCTCCATTGTTTCCTGTAATTTTTCAAATATTCAAAACCAGGGCCATGCCCTTATCGTTCTACTGGGCTTAATGCTCCCGCCATCAAAAGTACACAACTATACCAAAGATAATATGAAGTTAAGGTCTGGTCTAGACATTATCAGGACTGAGCGATCAGTTCATTAACATTGTAAAGCATTTATTATACGTGTATTTTATTCACCTGTTCGGCTTCATTTGACAAAACTCATACTTATTATTGATTTTAACAATTTAGCATCTTTCAAATCGGTTTTATGATTTGTTATTTTTAAGATCTTTGTAATTACATGGCATTCACTCTAAGTTGTTACCCAGCCTGCCAGGAACTGCACTAGCCAATGGCCAGCCCATCTGGCTCTGCAATGCCCACATTGCCAATAGCAAAGTGTTCAGCCGCTCGCTGCTAGCCAAGGTTGATTGATGTTTCTTCACTAGTAAAATAGATTTGTTGTTTTCCTCATGGAGGCTAACAATTGAAAGTTCTTTTTTGTTTGATTGTTATTCACTCGTTTGCTTCACATGGGGCTTCATCAGAGTGCCTCTATTCAGGTACTGAAAATTTTCATCTTCAGTTTGTGGTTATCTTTTCCCTGAGATGTTTGGAAAGAATTTCATTTGTTCAATTTTCAGAAATTTATTAGGAAATGCATTGAATTATGCAAAAAAAAAGGCAATTTTTAGAAAATGAAAATGGAAATTTGTGATTTCTGGAAAAAATGCCTTTTCATATTTTCAGAAAATGAAATGATTGGAGGATGGTAGGTGACTTGCTTCCCTGTTTTTTCCTCATTTTCCCAAAAAATTTCTAAAAAATTCATTGTTACATATCTGGAAAAATATTAACAGAAAATGCAGCCAATCTAAGCGTGAGGTCTTGGTTTCAAGTCTCTTCTGGCTCTGTATTTTGGGGGATTGTCCTCCTTTCTTTGTAATGGGCCTTGAGTCTCCTCCCAATTGCTCCCTCTCTCATGTAATAGGTCTTGAACATTCCCTCAAATGTACCCTCTTTAATGCAATGGATCCCGGGCTTCTCCTCAAATGTTTCTTCTCTTATGTAAAAAACGGGTCATTTTCCCTCCTGTATGTAACAAAAAGGCTCCCCCCCCCTTTAAAAAAGCTGAAAATGTTTTCCACAAGAAAACACAAACTAAATTATCTTTAAATATCAGTTGGAGACTTGTCAATTTTGAATTAAATCGAACTACATGAGATTACTCTAGAAATGCCAGTTGTGCTGGTGAAACATTCTACACATTTAAATTCCAAGGTTGTAGCTCAACCTTGATTACCTAATGCTATTTACTGCAACTATGAGAGCATGATACACAGTTGTTTGGGAATGCAAAAGTAAAGGCATTAACTTTGGACAACATCAAATTTAGGGCCCTGTTGGATTGTGGAAATGAAATCAGAAAAGAAACAAGGCTTCCTTTGATAACGCTTTTTGAAAACTGCTTTTATAACTTATCACTTAAGTGCTTCTGAACACGTGTTACCAGATTTACTTGGAAAAATTGTTTTTCTGCTAGTCATTTTAGTGGTTTTCTTCTAGAATGTAAGTGTTTTTTTAGAAACATAACAAACATCACTTGTTTTTTCAAACTGATTATTATCATAAGTGTAAGTGCTATAAGAAGTTTTCAATAACTACTGTCAAATGAAGCCTAATCATGCTTGTAATCTAAAAATGCATTTATTCTAGTGCAAATTTGAGTGTTTTTATGGTATTTATTTCACACTTCCTTCTCTAAATTGCAGACAGTTGTGTGTTTTCCGCTTGTAAAAGGTGTGGTGGAGCTGGGTGTGAATGAGCTGGTAGATCATCTCATCTTCCGTAACATTTGTGATAAGCTACCCATTTTTCTACTCCATTAGTCACAGCCGAGATGTTTACTTCCATTCCAATTTGTTTTTCTGAAGGTCTCTGAGGATCCCAATCTAATCCAGAACATCAAAGCTATTTTCCTGAAGAATTCATACCCCGTAGCTGTAAAGGAATCCAACCTGGTCTCAGACAATCTGGACACTGATGACAACCTGAAATGTGTCGAGCTTGATTGTGAGATTTTCAGCAGCATTCTTAGTCCTGTTGCAGAATATGAGGAAGTTAAAACCAGTTCTCCTGATGAGAACTCCAATGGGATTGGGTTGAATCAAACAAATGAGGCCTTTTTGGTGAAGAGGATAAATGGGGGCGCAGCCTCATCAGTGCAGAGTTGGCATTTTGTAGATGAGGATTTCAGTCGTGGAAACCATAACGCCATGGAATTCAGTGACTGCACATCTCAGACTTTTGTTAATTCTGAAAAAATAATATCTTTTCCAAGTTGTGAAAGAGTAAGAAACTACCCTTCCCCACCCAAGAGTCAAGATTGCAATGAGGTGCATTATCAGAGAGTTCTTCTAACCCTTCTGAAAGGACCCCACCAATTGACGTTAGGACCTTATTTCAGAAACTGTAACAAGGCATCTAGCTTTGTTAGCTGGAAGAAGGAAGGGTTGGAGGATTTTCAGAAACCAAGAAGAAGATCCTCCCAAAGATTATTGAAAAAAGTACTTTTTGAGATTGCCTACATGCATAATGGTGTTTTGGTTCAGTCCTATGGAGATGATGGTGCTAATCAAAATGATTCATGGAGACTGGAGGGCTGTGAAGCTGGGATGGATCAGATATTGGTGAAACGGAGGTGGAGGGAGAAGATAAATGAGAAATTTGTTATACTCAAGTCATTAGTACCCTCAGTTTGCGAGGTAAACATTGATGAAAGCGGATGTGGTTCGCGTCCTCGTTACACTTGTTCTGGGCAATCAAGGATTAGATACGTATTCTTGTGAGAGCCCTATACGAATGTTTGTCTTTACTCGTATGAAGTTCTTACATATTTTAATTTGTTGGGGTTCATAAGACATGTTTCACAGGTGCAAATGATACAGTGATATTTGCAGGATGTTTGAAATCAATTAACAAAACACTTGACTTTGGCTTGATTTTTATATATATATATATATTTCCTATTTAATATTTTCAATGCTTTTGTCTCTAATTTTTGTTATTGATTTAGAAGTGAGTATTGAGTTTGAGTTTAAGTAGTATATGGTGCTGACTTGACTCAACTCGATCACACTTCTAGTCAGGTTTTTGATTGCCCAGCTCAAGTCCAACTGCAGATTGCCCGGTTGGGAATTCCAACTTGGGTTTAAGGCACGATCTTCACAAAAATGGCTTTTGCTTGCTTTGTACAGGCTGACGATGTTTCCATACTTGACGACACAATAGATTATTTGAAAGGGCTCAAGAGAAGGATTTCAGAGCTGGAAGAAAGAGAGATAACAGGGCCTAATGATATTGTGGAGAGAACATCAGATGACCGATTTGGTAATGGGAAGAAGTCATTGATGAATAAGAGGAAAGCTTGTGAGCTTGATGAGTTGTCTGATATTGACTTGATTTTGCTTAAAAATGGTGCCATAGATGATGTGACTGTAAGTGTGATTGAAAAAGATGTTCTGATTGAAATAAGATGTCCATGGAGGGAATGCTTGCTGCTCGACATCGTGGATTCCTTGAGCAATCTCCGTTTGGATACTCATTCTGTACAGTCATCCACTGCTGATGGACTTCTTTCACTCTCCTTCAAATCCAAGGTTGGAACCCATCATTTCTTTTCATTTATTAAGAATCTGTTTGGATGATGAACATATAATAATAATGATTAAACTGAGATTTCTGTTATCATAACCCACAATCCAAACTGATTCTTGTAGTCCCATATTTGGCATGAGTTATGCTGTTGCTTCTTCTATTCAGTCTTGTTGTATATGTTATTTGTATTTTGTGTTTAATCCATGGCTGTTTTACTAGCAGTTTAAGGGATCTGATGTTCTTACTGCGGCGAAGCTAAAACGAGCAATTCAGAGTGTTGTTCGCCAATTTTGATTCCTGGTTTTGTGGGATTACGAAAGGTATTGCCTTTTTCTTGCCCAGCAGCTGTAATCTTTGTGTAATGGACTATGGTTTGCAGATTGATGTTAGTAAGAAACAAAGGTTCTTAGCAATTTTCATCTGTAGATTAGCCTAGAGGAGAACACTAGTGCTGATCCTGTCATTCTTTGTGCTCGCTTCAATCTTCACTGATCTTAATCATGGAGTGGAACCAAATGGAAAAAAAACCACTATAGGTTTTGATGACAAAAGTGAACTAGGAGGGGTTTGGCTTGGTTTAAAAGGTATAATGACCTTGTAATCTGATGTTGAATGTCGAGTATAATCATAATCTCCATCTCATTCCCTTATGAAACTATCATCACTAATTTCATGCACACAACTGATTCAACCGTAAATTCATGAAATACCAATTACACTATAAATGGCCTGTCATTTTAAGCTAAAGCTACTAATTACCAGATATGAGCCGATGATCTGGATTACGTACTGTTGCAATCAGGAGGTTGTGTGTTGGATTTGTTGATAGTATCTGTTAAATTTGTTGATAAGGATATGAAGGATGTGAATGACTTGAGTTGACAGGGTGAATGGATGAGCAAACTGAATGTGGGTTATTCTGGTTTTGGAAATGGTTGGAGGAGGCTATGAAGAATTCTGGTTTGAAGGTTTTGGGTTTGCAGATTTTAGTGAAATGGTAGTCCTTGAATATATAAGGGCCATCTTTTGGATACGTAGGGGTGTTGAGCTGATTTTTGAAAAATGGTAAAGTCATATATGTTAAGGCAACGAGGGCTCAAACGTATTGAAGATTTTAGAAAATTGGCTTAGGGAAGACTCTCACTAGAATATATAAGGGTAGCTGAATGGTAAAGTCCCACATGTAAAAGTAATCCAGACCAATATGTAAAGGTCACCATACCGATACATTAAGGTTATGGGTAGATGGAACATTCCTTGTATATGTAAGAGTAACTTCTGAAAAGGTGTTGACATGCAACAAGCGCAACACACTTAGGCTGATGCTTAAAAGTATCCAAACAATATGTAAGAGTCATTTGATGCTGAGCAGGCTAAGAAAAACGACAAAGTCCTGTAGAAGCTTCACTGTGATGTGTTAGAGTAAGAGTCATCAACCTGATACATAAAAGTAATCTGGTCAAAAAAATGATGAAATCCTAGAGAACCCTCATTGTGATCCGTAAGGGTCATCAACCTGATGCATAAAAGTAATCCAGATAGAAAAATGATAGTGTTAAACAGTCATTGTGATACGTGAAGGTAAACGAGCCAATATGAAAAGTATGTCCATACAAAGAAATGACAAAGTTCGTATAGGGGACCATATGTAAGAGTAATTGGATGGAGAAATTGATATGTAAAGGTTTATCAATCGTAAAATATAATTGATAATATGTTCAATCATAGATTATAATATACGTTATTAATCATAAAATATGATTGATAATACAACCAGTCACGAATTACGATATACAGTACATCGTAAGATACAATTGACACACTGTGATATTTCAGTTATTTAAATACAAAATTTGTGCAGATTTAGTGGATTTGGTTCTTGACCGAGCATCCCACCCTAAAGAAGGAAGTCACATTGTACAACATTTACGGGGAGTTGACTCAGCTTTATTGGCACATTATGACCGCATTAAAACTTATGGTACACTTGGCATGATCATGGAGGACCGGAAGAAGAAGGATTGATCCCAACCATTGAATGTGAGGTTGGGTGCATCAAAGACTTAAAAACTACTGGTAGTAGTTTTGGAATAGAAGGGGGAGTGATATTGAATATTTGGTAAAAGGAGTTTGAATAGGATTGAAGATCCGGTTTCTCGAGTCAAGAATAAAGAGAGGTTGAACATACTTGGTGATGTTGAAAAACATGTCCAAGATGTATCCGGGAGGAAGAACGGCTTGAAGAAACAATTTTGGAGCATAAGGACAGATTTTCTGGCAATTCTAGTTGCACGAGCCCATAACTTTAGGCGATGCACAACCCTGAAGTTTCGTGCACACAACCTCTCCGTGAGCTCATATTTGGAACGCCGTGCAAAGGCTGACTTTCGCACGCGTGACATCTTTTGTGAGTTGCCCAGTTTCACGAGCCAGACCTAGAAATACTCTTCAACTCACTATTTAAAGGATCTAGATTTTGGATTTTGAATTTCGGGGATGTCGAAGCTCTCTACTCGCACAACCTCAACTTTCATGCCTCATGCAATCCAAGCAACTGCCATTAACTCTTGTAGGTGAAAATTTTATGTGAATTCCCTTGCGCAAGCCCTTTAATGCATTGTCAAGTGCTTGAGATTGTTTCACGCAACTCTCTCCATGAAGAAAATTATTCACACACGTGCCTCATGGTTCACGTAACCCAAATTTTGCACGAAACAGTGTTATGCAGACCCATTTTATGCCCCTGTCATGAGACAAACTTATGTGAATTTGATGGCACATGAGAAACCTCAACAACCCAATTCGGGATCATTCGTGCAAACTCTATACACACAACCAAATTTGTGGACTTTCATCTCCAACCGTTTGCACTAAGCATGGGTCAGACAACATCCATCCATGTTGCCTCCAAGCAGGAGCCAAACATCACTCGCGTAAGCCCCACACATATCCTTGCTGCTCCCAAGCAGCATTCGAGCAACATCCATCCATGTTGCCTCCAAGCAGGAGCCAAACATCACTCACGTAAGCCCCACACATATCCTTGCTGCTCCCAAGCAGCATTCGAGCCTCCTATAAGGTGTAAGCCTCGTAACCTCCTTTCACCCGAGTTATCTACTAGGTGGAACCACCAAACAACCTAATGCCTAAGCCCCACACAATCCATTGATGTCACCCCCTTCGCGACACTGAAGTCCTTATTGCATGACGTTAAACTGCACGAGCTGATCCCATCACACAACCTTAAACCGTGCAACTTGAACTGCATGGGTTTTGATTCGTTTACACCAAAGTCTCATCAATCAACTTCCATTTACCTTTGCTAGGTTTGCATGGCTCTCCAATATGCAACTTTCCATCGTCTAGGCTCCCATTGAAGATGTGCCTCCTCAGTTCTTTTGAACCATGATCTCATCTGAATGCCTCCATCAGAGTTACTCCCAAAGAAAATAGACACAAGTTGTTATCCTAATATCCTATCAATAAGCCGCACTATGCATTGTGTTCATGGCCCTACTCTTTCCAGTCACCTACATTTCTAAAGACTCAACAACCGATCTTTCATAGAAGCCAACAGTTGTTTGATACAACAAACTTCAACGACACCATCAGAAATTGATCTACATTTGGAGCATTATCTTCTGGAATGATATGATGTTATTAGATTGACGAACTCCCATTGAAATTTTGCTTAGTACAACTAATTCTTTCATAGTCCTTTGCCCCCACTACTTCCAAGCTCAATTTCGACCCTTTGAGCATCCACTTTCGTCCCAAAGGCCCTTCTGATACTCTGTTGATCTTCTAATGATTGTTGCCATAGAGTCAAAAGTGCCAAAATCTTCATCGCCACCCTTTGAAAAGAAATGCACGCCTTGGATTCATGTTGTCCATCTTTCAGCTTTAGCGTAGTCGTGGTCGACTTCTCTAAGACTTTGCAGATGAGTACACAACAATCGTTCAAATTTCGGACTTTTGAAGTATCTCAAGAAGATACTGTCCAAACAGAAATGAACCACCCTTGCCGCATGTCTCAACCAGACCCAAACATCTTGAATCACCGTTTCTGGAACCCGCCACCTGACTACACCATCAAACAAACTTTCGACACAAGAAAAACCCATGGATCCAACACATGCTTTCAATCGAATCAACCTTCACCCCGTGACACTAATTTCCGATGTTCTAGGTCAGTCTCCTCAAATTTAGATAAACACAGTCAACAGTCTTCCAAAACTCCGACTTGCTCCACACTCTCACCTTCCAGACCTTCCTCTCGGCCCACTCCATCCATCACGGTTCTTCTCAACGAAGGTTTCAGTGAAACCTCAGACTTGTGCTATGAGGAACAACACCCACACTATCATGCAACTTCATTGATGTAGGTACTTAAAGTATAATGGATCCTGTGAGATCATTGGAACTTAGCCAAGTTTTGATTCATCGTGCATACTCCTTCCAGAGCTTGAACGCACATCGTTGCTTCTGAAGGTCGCACTGTCACCGAGTTCCAACAGATCTTCCAGCAATTGAGGATTTGCATCCCCACTCTCACCTTTAGCGAGCTCATGACAATCGTTCCATATACACCATTTTCCGGTTGTTTACTTCCCAACATGTCACTGTCCTTCTGAACGTCTTATTCTGAAGCTGGAAAACCTTGTCCACACTTAGCCATAACCATGAAGCCCCAACGTGAACCCCACACCCTTTTGTGAAATCTCATTCTGTTCAACCAGGAACCGTGCTGCACACCTTCCGATCCTCGTCTGGATGAAATCACCACATCCTCGAGTTCTTCGTAATATGCCACCTGATCCCTCTAGGATGTTGAATGATGAACTCCAAAGTCATTTCTTCTGACTTCAAGTGGGTTGGAGAACACTTGGTGGCTTGATAGCCAACCCCTTCAGCTAATATGGATTTGTGGAACCTTCGGAAGATTGAACCTTTTGGGAACATACCTTCCGGCCCCAGTGGTCCTACTGCAATATCCCTTCCATCCGCAAAGTTCATGCAGAACAGGGGCACAAGCCGAACAATTACTGACTCATCACTTGAGTAACTCAAGTGATCCCTTCGACTTTATCATCAAAGCCTCCTTCCTAGAACATGCATTATCTCTGATTACAGCTTCCGGAACATCCCTCTACTTGTAATCGCGACTCTCCATTCTGCCAAACATTTTGCTTTCGGTTAACTTACTATCCAATGAAACTTACAAACTCTCGAGGAGTAACAACTCAACATCCTCTAAAGTCTGAAGCATCCTTCGTCGAACCATTATACTGGGCCTTACTTGTGCAACACTATCTTTTGTAGAACAAAATTCCCACTACTTTTGAATAAAGTAGGGATTGTCTGTGGAAGTCTTCATCAGTCTCTCTGCTAAGCTCTGATTTCCACCTCGATGAATGGAATACACTGTTAGACTTGGAATGGTACGAGACATTCTTTTAGTAAACCCAGATGCCTTATTATTGTCTCCACATACACCGATAAACATCCTTTTAGAGACTTAACAACCACCATAATAAGGGGAATCAAACAGTCTTCCAACCAAGCTTGAATGTTGCCCATAACAGAACACATCGCCAAACTCTACAACCATGGAGGACTTTCGATATTCCAGCTACACCACTGGTACCACCATTATCTTCTGGTAACATTTTCCGAGTCCTTGATAAACTGCTCCACTGATGCGCTACAACCTGCTCTACCACCAAACATTGCAACCAAGCTTTGATACCACTTGTTGGGGATTGAAAGAAACACCAATCAATGGAAGTTACACCACCAGAAGCTACAACTTGAGGGACATAACTCCCGTACTTATTGCGATCAGAAGATTCCCTACAACTTCGAAGACCAGAACTTAGGAAGCAACTTCGTACCCTAAATCAAAGCATCGAGTCCTCCTCCTCTGGTTCTAGCTCCCCCACCTCTGGTACACCTCCAGATGTTTCTTCCGAACAATGAACAAGCAAAAAACAAGTACGTGATAAAACAAACGAAACATGCAAGCATGACACACAAGGTATAACGTGGTTTGGACAATGTGTCCTACATCTACAGGAGAACAACAACATCTTTCATTCCAAGGAAACAGAGTACATCTAAGTTACAAGGACTTCCTACCTTCTGGTGTCCTGCCCGGATTATCGAAAGATGACCTCCAACACATCACTATGACAAGTACCTACTGCTAGCTCTTCTTCTGGTCTCCGCCCTTCTGAGTGTGACCTCCATTCTTCGACACTAAGGCCTTCAGAACTTCAGTGTGCCCAGGTTTCCCCCAAAGGGGCCCACGTCAATCTAATACTAGTTATTCACTCGCACTGACACTTATCTCTCACTAATCTCTGCAGTAATGGTCTATACTTGCCTTATATAGCAATGTTCAGTCGGTCATCAAGTTTTCACCGTAATCCAAAACGTGCGGGCGACTCACCGTTGACTTTAGCCACCTCTGTTTCCTTGTAGCATTCGCCACCTCAACCATCAACATCCGATGAACAGTGCACGTCACTTTCAGTGACTTCCGCACAACCATTCACCTTCTCCAGAACTTTGTTATGCTATCGAAAGTTGCCTATTTCGTCCGCATAACTTCTTCCTCTGAAGCATGACCAAATCTGAAGTACATGCTTCAGATGGTCCTCCTCCGCCTTCCTACACTTAGGTCACCACAATGTTGTTTCCGTTGAATCCACTCAGTTGCTTCCGCTAAGTTGTTGACTGAGACTTTCGCTGAACTAAAACCATCTAGTTGCACTATTGCTTCCTGTAAACTAACTTTCGCTGGCTTAAAACCAGACATCCCATGGTGCTGGTGAATTGCTTCCATCCGGATAGCCCAAGTGTAACTTCATGGAACTTATCGTCTGAAGTTTAAACCAGACATCCCATGGTGCTGGTGAATTGTCTTCATCTGGTCAGCCCAAGTGTAACTTCCGAGAACTTGTTGTCTTGGGCTTTCAACACTTTGACTGGAAAATAAATTTCACACTAAAACCCAACAAATTTGTAGGCCGCTTTTCTGAGGTTTAATCCCAACATCCCAACATCATCACCATCCCATCTCCCCCCTTGAGAGGTGACATCTTCAAACTTGATCACCTTCCCAGAGAATACCAAACCTCCTAGAAAGTCCCCACATGACTTTGAATCGGAATCCGCGGGCGCCCCCATGAGACTTTAAACCATGAGCGTCCCCATAAGACTTTAAACCGTGAGCGTCCCTATTGAGTGACTCCTTGCCACTTTCTTTATGTTTTGATAATCATGTTGCAGGAACGCTAGGAGTCACAACGACAAAGGTTTGCAGATGAAGAAAAGACAGAAACAAAAGAAGAAAAAGAACACGAACACTGCGATTTACGTGGTTTGGGAAAAATCCCTACGTTCACGGAGAGACAGAATCACTTCACTAGAATTCGAGAGCATAATTATAGAGAGATCAAAGTTTCACACACATGAAAAACCTAACTCAAATGAGCTAATAAAGAAGAAGAAACGCTGTGCCACCAACCGCATAGTAAGTCCACTGTTCTATAGTGAACGGTGGCTGGAAGTCCGCACTGCTACAATGTCGCGACCACCCAAGTCCAAGCTGCTACAATGGCTGGTGGCCAGAAGTCCGCAAAGCTACAGTAGAACTGTCTCCAAAGTCCGAGATGCTACAATAGCCATGCCAAAGTCCGCACTACTACAATGCCCTATTGGTGTCGCCTGATCATCTCTGTTATAGTCGGTCAGAGTTGCTATAGTTCCCCAAAATTTGGGTCAGGGACCTTCGGTCCCCAGACCCCCGGAGTAGGGGCGCGTTTCCCCCTATAACCCTTGGCCCACTGACTTCCCTACACCCTCGGTACCAACATGTTATGCATGATTGTATGCTTGTATGCATGTTTCATGGGTTTGAGTAGAGCAAATAGGGATCGAGAGTGGCCTAGAGAAAGTGATAGAACGATGTTGGGTCTCATATGCTCAGGATGAGTGTTGTTTAGCACTCGAGGTAATTGGGATCACTTGACGTCTATGTCGTGAAGGGGAGAGGGTGTCAGCTGAATCGACGAGAGACCTTGGGAAGGTTTCAGGATGCGAGGCTAGATGTGGGTAGCCTAGGTTGGTTTCCCTAGGGTTAGTTGGGCAGGAGCAAGAGGCTTAGGCCCAATGATGATGAGTGAGACGATTGTATGTCTCACGCTTGATGAATGACACTCTCCTGGGGGCAGTTGAGGCTTGGTGGGTGTTTTGAGTAGGATAGGCCCTTCGGGACTAGATAAGGTGCGCCAAAGATGGTTTTCCTCCGGGTGGCGAATTGAGAGATCCCCCTTACGTGATGTGAGATGGGAACTAGATGCATGTTGTGGGAATTGATCAAGACTTGACATCGGGTTGCTAAGGGGCTTAGAGCTGGGTAGCTTGGGACAATGCTTGGGTAGCAAGACTAGGAGCAGTGAAGGATTTGATGAGGTTAGACCGAGCCTTGAGGCCCGGGTCGAGATGAGCCTTCAGGTTGTGGTGTCACTGAGGGGTGACATGTATGAGATGATATCGACGAGCATAGACTGTGACGAGTTTGGAGGACCCAGTGGATGCCCTAACGGACAAGATGAGTTGTGCTTCGTGACGAGGGGCAAGGTCTGTGTGACTAACACTCGGGTGGTGAGCTGGTGAGTTGTGTGGCGGGCTACTACGAGCCCTGTGTGTTACTGCTTGTGTTTGATTGCATGTGCTTGTTGGACTTTTCCTTGAGAGGCTCGGGTCATGTGATTGTTGGACCTTGCCTTCAGAGGCTCGAGTCATGTTATTGTTAGACCTTACCTTCTAAGGCTTAGGTCGAGGAACGCCTTGGGGGATGGGTTGTGGCATGATGTAGGACACATACATGGGATCTTTTCTCGAGTAGACTTGCGTTGAGGACCGCCCTAGGGGTTGGGTCGTAGTATGATATGACACATTGTTGATGAACCTTGCCTTGAGTGATAAGGTAGTGGTTCGAGACATGAACGTATGAATGTGCCCTGTTGTTCCTTTGGGTAGTGGGTCGAGGTTTGGATGACGCCTACTCCGAGACTTTGGGTATGGGCTAGGTGTCAGGTATAATGGCACAAGACGAGGTGAAGATGGGATTCCAAAATGTCGCTGAAGTAGGTACAATTGGGTATCAGGTACGGTAGCACGTAGTGAAGAGGTATATTCCAGCATGACGTCGAAACAAGTATGATTGGATGTCATGATGGTCTGGTTAACACACGATGAATCGATGCACGTGGATTCCTAGTAGCCTGGTTAGTACACGACGTCCACCACACTTGTGTGGCATGTTTATTTTCCTAGTGCATGCATGCATATGATGGATAATACTAGGGGAACATGGTGAGACCCTACTGAGATATATTTCTCACACCCTGCACGAGCACTTTGGTGCATGTGCAGACTTTATGTTTGCTTTCAGGTTCAACACAAGACGTGTAATGGATCAGACTGGAGCAGCTCGATGGGTATTTTGGAGATAGGGTGTGTTGAGGTCCGGGGATGACAATATGTTTAGTGTGCATGTATTTTATTTTCGGTTTATTTTGTATATGTGTTCGGTCCAGTGGGTAGTCAGTTGATGTATGA
This sequence comes from Viscum album, assembly GCA_963277665.1. Classification (NCBI taxonomy): domain Eukaryota; kingdom Viridiplantae; phylum Streptophyta; class Magnoliopsida; order Santalales; family Viscaceae; genus Viscum; species Viscum album. The sequence goes on along the minus strand of OY728141.1, from coordinate 1,044,567,022 downwards.
TTGTATGCTTCTACATTCATTTATTAAAGCATTGTTTTTTTATTTATATGTGATGCAGATGTTTTGGTTATTTTTGTTGTGTTTTATGACTTCGATTTGAGAGCATAGTCTCCCCATAGTATGGATTAGGCCATCACCGCTAATTAGTCGGCTCTGGTGTATGAGGAGGTCCACTTGAGGTCATGTGACAGTCCCGCTCGGGCGCTGTTCGGGCGACCCGGGCTGGAGCGTCAAGGCCTACAGTTATTGCAGATTTGAAAATGAATAATTTAATTGGAACACTCGTGATGTATAAAACTGAGATGCAAGCAGAAACTGATGATCATAAATTAGTCGAGAAAGAAAATTTTTCTCTTAAAGTTTCTACTTCAAAGGATAAAGAAACATATTCCGACTCATATGATGAATATTTTGGTAGTTCAAATTATAGTGACGAACTAATAAATTTTGCTAGAATATTTGATAAGTTGTACAAGTGGAGAAAGGAAAAAATCAAGAAGGATGATAGAAATGGAAAGGTGGTCAGATGTTATGAATGCAAGAAACATGGACATCTTAGATCTGATTGCCCTCAACTTAAATTTGAAAGGAAATCAAGAAAATCTTATTACAAGAGGAAAGTAAAGAAATTTATGAAAGCTATTTGAAGTGCTTTTAAGGATTCAAGTGATGAATCTCATTCTAACTCTAAAGCTGAACATTCAAATCAAAAGATAAATTTATGCCTTATGACTTAGACGAGAGAGGTATAATCTTTTTTTGATTCTAAAAATCATTCATTCGATGAACTTAATAATTACTGTTCTACACTTGAAGATAAACATGATTCTTTAAAGAAAAATCATAAAACTGTAAAGAAATCTTATTATTATGCTCTTTTTGAGAAAGATGATTTATTGAAATAGCTTTTGGAATTAAAGTCTAAACTCAATAAAGCTAAAATTGCTTGTGCTATGCATAATAGTGGAATTAATGATTTATTAGCTGAAGTTGATTCTTTAAAGTTGGGTGCTAGTGTTTTTACTAAAGGAGATGATTGCCTAAACAAAATCCTTGGTAATGTTAAAGGAAATAAAGGAAAACATGGAATTGGAAGCAATGGTGAAAAGCCAAAATTTTATATAAATTATTTTGTGCCGGGTTCAAAGAGCAAAAACATGTCTACTGTAACTTGTGTTCATTGTGGAATTACTGGACATTACGATAATGATTTATGCTTTACCTCGTAAGCCCGAAGGCCTTAGATTTTTTTATTAATTTTGGGACAATTCCCCTTTTAAGGGTTGAGGGGGAACCCTTACATGACCCGTAGACCCAAGACACAAGGCCCGTACATGACCTGAAGGTCTAGGAGGTACAAGGCCCAGACATGACCTTTGAAGGTCCAAGACCCGACTACACTTTGGACCTGCCCCTCCCCAACATCTGCATCTTTGAAGGCGCCTAGCTTCCCACCTCGCATGGCTAATCATCTAGTATTGCCCCATGCAGAGCTGCACGATGCCTGATACTGATGAAAAGTTTAATACCCTCTCGTTCTTTCAATTCGGTTAGCTCTACTTTAGCGGATGCTACTTGCTCTGAATCCTCTTCTGGGCCCTGCTCTTGCATGGTTTGTCCTGAATGTTTCTTTTTTGGTCTTTTTTGTGGCCGAAGGACTGGTGGCCCGAAGGCCATTGGTGGCCCGAAGGTCATTGGTGGCCCGAAGGCCTTTGGTGGCCCGAAGGCCTTTGGTGGACCAAAAGCCCAGTGACCCGAAGGTCTTGGTGGCCTGAAGACCCTGAAACTCGTAGGCCCAAACTGGTGGCTCGAAGATTCAAATCAGATGAATAGTTCTGGCTGCTACTGTACCACACAGTACCACTACAATAACTACTACAATATTGCTATAATAACTCGGAAATTTCCCCCACTCAGATTTGATCCTCGGTCTTTTTGGATGCCATGCACGAATCTTTATCACTTAGGTACAGGTTCATTGATAATGATTTATGCTTTAAAATTCCTCAATTTTATGGTATTAAGCATGCCTACATTTCTAAAGAATTATCTAAATTAAAGGTTGGAATTTCTGCTAGAGATAAACAGTTTTGGTTACCTAAATCTCTTATTTCTAACACTCTTGAAACCAAAAGCATATAGTATCAAAAGACATACTTGTTTGATATTTTATAGGAATTAGCCACAAAAGCTATAATGTTAAATGTTTTATGGATGGTAGCTTCTTATGTCGGGAAGTGGTAGTGGCCATGCAATCACTAGTTGACGCGGAAACGCCGGGAGTCACAATGACAAAACAACGATTCAAAGAATAGTAAAAGGGGAAAAAAGAAACACTTAGTACACAAAGATTTACGTGGTTCGGGAAATGATCCCTACGTCTATGGAAAGACAGAATAATTTCACTATGAAAACTCGAGAGCACAATATACAGGAGTTTATCAGAGTTTCTCACTCAGAACCCTAGCTTGAAATGGGCTACAAAAGGAGGAAGACGATCCACTGTTCCACCAACAACACAGGAAGTCTGCATCGCTACAGTGAAAGACGACCACCCAAGTCAAAAGTGCTACAGTGCTACCGGTTGGAAGTCTAAAGAGCTACAATGAATGACGACTGAAAGTCCGCGTCGCTACAATGCCCTGTTGGTGTCTGTCGGTCAACTATGCTATAATGGTCATCATTGCTACAGTCCCCAAAATTTGGGCTAGGGGCCTTTGGCCCACAAATCCCCGGAGCAGGGGCACGTTTCCCCTGCAACCCCCAATGAGTTCACCGCAGAGCTCAACCTGCAAAAATTGTGACCTGGTGCACAGTACGAACCTCAAGCATTCGACCCAAACATCATCCAAATCGGATCACCCTACACCAATCCAACACCAGAATTCAGATCTCAATCCATCAAAAGATCACGCACATCAAAAGTTCAACACTGTAGAAATCAAACCTCTAGAACTTCCCTTCGACTAAGTGTATTGGAAGTATGATGTCAAAGCACCATACCCACTGCACAAAGTTGACCCTCGCACATACACACCCGAAACTACTTTTCACAGTCAACCTGCACCGACTGATGTTAAGCTGTGCCTAGGGTAAAGCCGCTGCTTTGAACGCAACGATGCCCTCAGATTTCTGATCCAGACACCCGTTTAGAAGTTATTCCACTTTTTCCGGAAAACTACACACCCATGCTATTTTATATTTTACTATATATCAAACATTTATTTCGGGCACATCGGGTCTCGAAATTGTACGCTCTCTCAGCGCCTGGTCTCAAATTTAATCCATATAATATTTAAAAATAATACACAGAAAATCCGGGACATTACATTCTCCCCACCTTGGGGCTTTACGTCTCTAAAAAGCCAAAACAAATGATACTAAAAAAAGATGAGGGTACTGAGCACGTATCTGAGCCTCCCGCTCCCAAGTGCTTTCCTGTAGGTTCCTGTGCTGCCACCAGATACACACTATCACTCACCCACGAAGGATCCTCTCCTGTCGATCCTCAATATTCACTGGGTACTCGGCAAAAGTCGCTCCATCCTCAATGTCCAACTCAACCCAGTCGATGACATGCGATAGGTCATGCACGTACCTCCTCAGTTGCGACACGTGGAGACGTCATGTACCCAGTCTAACTGTGGGGGTAGAGCTAAACGGCCGCCACCTCGCCAACTCTATGCAGTATTTGAAAAGGGCTGATAAATCTCGGAGATAACTTCTCACCCCGACCAAATCTCTGTAATCCCCATTGAGGTGAAACCCGTAGGAATACATGGTCTCCTTCCTCAAATTCCAAAGGCCTCCACCGCTTGTCAGCATAAGACTTATGATGTCTCTGGGCAGTCTTCATCCGCTCTTGGATGATCTGCACCTTCTCTGTAGTAGCTCGCACCAACTTCAGGCCCATAAGTGCTGACTCTCCTAGGTTGGTCCAACAAAGTGGCAACCTACAGGGTCGCCCGTACAAAGCTTTGAACGGTGCAATACCAATGGTGGAATGATAACTGTTGTTGTATGCGAACTCCACCAGTGGTAGGTGATCCTCCCAACTATGGTCGAAGTCCAACATGCAAGCTCGCAACATGTCCTCTAGAACCTGAATGGTCTGCTCAGTCTGGCCGTCCGTCTGTGAGTGAAAATCTATGCTCAAGCGTAATTGGGTTCCAAACATCTCCTACAATCCCTTCCACATCCAGAATGTAAAAAAAGCATCACAATCTGAAACAATCGTCGATGTAACTCCATGGAGTCGAACTATCTCCCGAACCTAGAGACGTTCTAAGCTCTCTATCGAACTCTACTCTCGGATAGTTAGGAAGTGGGACGACTTGGTGAGTTGGTCAATGATCACCCAGATGGCATCGTGTCCCCTGGACGTATGTGGTAAACCCGTTACGAAGTCCATCAATATTCCATCCCACTTCCATTCTGGCACCTCAAGAGGTTGAACTAAACCCGCTGGAACTTGGTGCTCAACCTTCACTTGCTGACAAGCAAGACACCAAGAAAAAAACTCCGCAACTCCCTTCTTCATTTCTGACCACCAAAACTGACGTTGGAGGTCCCGGTACATCTTCGCCACACTTGGATATACCACCAAAGGGGACGTATGAAACTCCCTCAGAATCCCCCCGCAACGCCATTGGTACTACTGCACGCCCTCTAAAAAGGACAATGTGCTCCCCACCTTTCGAATATCCATCAGGAGCATGCTCTGTGGATATCTGAGCACGTAGAGCCTCACAGTCGGTATCCCCAAATTGTGCCTCCCTGACTCACTGTAAGAGTGGAGGGTAACAACCATCGACTGGAGGTAAGTTGTTACCTCTCCATCCACTAAGGATAACTGCAACGAAACTAACTACTCTGATGCCTTGTTCACCAATTGTGAGTTAGATCTCTTACTGAGAGCATCAACTACCACGTTCCCCTTTCCAGGAGTATAGACAATCTCTAAGTCATAATCCTAAAGGAACTCTAGCCATCACATATGTCTCAAGTTCATATCCTTCCGAGAGAAGATATACTTGAGACTCTTGTGATCAGAGTAAACGATAAACCGTTCTCCCATCAGGCAGTGTCACTACATCTTCAATGCGAAGACTACCGTTGCTAACTCAAGATCATGGTTCACGTAGTTCTGCTCATGCGGTTTCAACTGGCGCGAACCATAGACAATCACCGCTTGCCTCTACATCAGGACACAACCAAGCCCGGTTCCTGATGCATCACAGAACACTATGTACTCGACATCTTTCTTCAACAATCTAAAGATCAGAGTGCTTGTCAAACTCTACCTCAACTGTTGAAAAGCATGCTGACACTTTTCTGTCTACACGAAAGACTGCCCCTTTCGAGTCAAATATGTCATAAGTCCTGATATCCTGGAGAAATCAGGTATGAATCTCTAATAATAGCCTGCTAGCCCATGGAAGCATCTTACCTCCCTCACGCTCCTAGGTGGATCCCATGCTAACACTGCATCAACCTTGGCTGGGTTCACAACCGCTCCATTCGCTGAAATAACATGTCCCCGAAAGTGGACCACCTGAATCCAGAACCGGTACTTCGAGAGTTTCCCATAAAACTAGTGCTCTCGGAGTACGTCCAGAACCATCCTTAAATGTCTCACATGCTCCTCCTCAGACACCGAGTACACAAGGATATCATCGATGAAGACTACCATGAACCGGTCTAAGTAAGGCTGAAAGATCCGGTTCATGAGTCCTGTGAACACTGCTGGGGTGTTCGTCATGCCAAAGGGCATCACCAAGTACTCATAGTGACCGTAGCGACATCTAAAATCCGTCTTCGGTATATCCTCATCCCGTACTCACAACTGATGATAACATGATCTAAGGCCGACCTTTGAGAATCATCATGCCCCTCTCTATTGATCAAAGAGGTCATCAATTCTTGGTAGTTGATAATTGTTCTTCGCGGTCGCCTGGTTCAAGCGCCGGTAGTCCACACACAACCTTAACCTCCCATATGCCTTTTTGGAAAACAAAACTGGGGTCGCCCAAGGTGAAACACTGGGTCTCATGAATCCCTTCTTCTGCAAGTCCTCTAACTGCACCCTCAGCCCGCGAAGCTCTGTGGGAACCATCTTATATGCTGGTATAGATATCAGTGCCTTCCCGGGGTGTAAATCAATGCAGAAATCTATCTCTTGGTAGAGAGGTAATCTTGGAACATCTTCAGGAAAGACGTCCTCGTACTCCGCCACCACCGCCAGAAACTGGAAGCTCATAACATCTGCTGCACCAAGGGCCAAACCAACCAACTGATGAGTAATCAGCTGTATCCTCCTATGCATGAGTCCATCCCGTGCTGTCTGAGTTTCCTTTTCACTAACAAAGGAAAACCTCATTACATCATTGCGGACACACCACACCCTTCGCCTAAAATAATCAATCTGGGCATGGGCTGTAGATAATCAATCCATACCAAGAACAACGTCATAAGATCTCAACGCTTCCACCAAGTGGTTCCAACTGAAATTCTCACCTCCAAGGGCCAGATCACACTGTCGGCATAGATGTGTGATCACTAAGTCCTCTCCAGTAGGTGTCTCTAAGCATAATGGTTGAGTCAATGGTTCAACCAGAATCTCTAGGTCTCAAACAAGATATGTTGCGAGAAAGGAATGATTAACACCTGTTTCTATCAGTACTGCAACTAAAGTAGAAAAGACACAGATCGTACCTTGAATCATTCCCGAAGCCCCTGGGTCATATGCCTCGATCACATGCAGTTGTCCCCTCCCTTGTCCTCCAGCTCCATGAGCCTGGCGTGGACCACCAGGGGGTGGTGGTGGTAACAATTTGAAATGTCGACCACCTCCTGCTGCTCTCCCAGCTCCTCTGCCACATTCGTCGCCCTGTGGATCTACCTACTCTTGTCACTGTATCTTCCTTGGTGGTCCATCCACTGTCTCTCTATCAACATCACAACAGTTCAGACAATATCGAGTGAGATGTCCCCTACTGTCACATGAATAACACCGCCTCTCCCTAGGCTGACTGAACCCATCCTGTGAGCCCTGAACAACAGATCCTCTATCCTGGGACCTCCTCTTGAAACGTATCCCACGTCTGGATCCCTGAGACTGACGTCGGCTCCCTACTACCGAGGTCTCTGTACCTGCTGATCCACTACTGACTATCACCAGCTGTATTTTCTCAACCAAGAAGATTTCGACCACCAAAGATCGCTCAAGCACCCTAGCATACGTCGGAATGCGTAGAGGGATAACGTTGGCTTGGATGTCTCTATGCAAACCTCGTTTGATGGTCTGAGCCCTAAAGTACCAATCTTTAACCATATCCATCGAGTACCTGGAAAGGTTGGTGAACCTCAATGAATAATCAGCTACTGTCATACTACCCTGCTGGAGCTGAAGGAGCTCCTGTATATGCACATCTCTCAGCATAACTGGTGAGAAATCCTCTCTGAAGAGATGCTCGAACTCTGTCCATGAAAGAGCCGCCTCATCGTGAGTTTGGATAGCCAAACTCCACCATCGCTCTGCCGAACCCTATAGAAGGCTTGCTGCCAGGACCACTATCTGATCCACTGGTGTCCTGACTATACAGAAAACTCGGGTCATCGCCTCAAGCCAGTCCTCAGCCGCCTAAGGGTCGGGCTCACATTGGAACCTGAGGGGTCTCTGTCTCTAAAACTCATGAAGCGCGCTCAGTCCGTGCTTCTCATCTGCTGGTACCGTGGGTACCACGTACTGCTCAACAGGTGGTAGTATAGCTGGTGCACCACTTAGAGGTAACATATGGGGAATTGGTCCCTGTATCAAAGCCTCATCACTGAGGGGGTCATCCTCGTGATAAAACTGCTGAATCCTACCTGGTATGTGTCTTAGGGGCATCCTGTAAGAAAACAAGATGTACCATAATCAATGAGTATATCTGGAGAGCTGAATCAAGAAGGACATGGAACCACAACCCATTCCTATATGATGCACATACCATTATTTTCCATGCAACCAATGTTCTTATGTACCGAGTCGAAAAGCAGGTTATCAGAGTCCTGGTGTATGGATACGTCGGCCGTTGTACCAACACTGGAGCTCATGGCTTGAAAGCCGAACTCGAAACACTTAACACTATTGCCCCAAATCAATCTCATAGACTCCCAGTCCTAAAGTAGAACCAACCACCTCTGATACCACTTTGTCATGACTCGTCCCAGTGGGGCCCGTGACACGACTCCTTAAGACCGCCTCCAATAGGCCATAGGCTGGTGACTAGCACCGAGTAGACATATCACTAACATGAGAGACATTGACTATGTACCTGCACACACACACACACATCTCTAAGCTCACAAAATGCTGAAATTTAAAAACCACTAAGAACCAAATGCATGCATACCACTGTATCCCAACCAGAGTACGATAGGAAAGTAAAGTGTAATAAAGTAAATCGGGCCAGAATACAAGCCCACCAAAAAAGAAGTCTGCAACCACAAGTCCAACCTGTAAGAAGAGGTACTGGGACCACTGTTTGTAGTCGTAGGAACACCTCGGCCTACCTGATCTCACAAAGCACTGTTTGGTCCTGCTCTGCCTAAGACTCCATCAAAAGGTCTCTCATCTGCACAAGACACGTCACGTGCGGGTAAAGCCTGTGCATGGGTGAGTATAAAAATACTCAATAGGACACCCCAAAACCACAAAGTAAGGCACAAAGGAAAGATACAATCATCTCTACACAGTATATGTCTACAACACATATAACAATGATATCCAGATATACTCAATCCAAGACACACAGTCTAGAGGTAAGTCACAACCATTGTATACCAACACTAGGGATTTAGCTTGAAGATTCCACAAAGTACTCATTCGGGAGAACACACTCCCGAGTCTGATAACATTGATGACACCCGTTCGAGAAGTACTATTCATTGGGAACCGTTATGAGAGAGATACACTGATAGATCAGAAGAGAATATGATACCACAAATGGGGACCACAACCATAGCCATGGGGTGATACCAACAACTTCATCTGGATTAACCTGCTAAGTAGAGGATTGATGCCCGATGAAATTGGTCACGTCAATACTGAAGAATCTACCCAGGGCACATAGAATGAATAGAGGATCCTGTCCTGGGCCTCTCATGGGATTCCAACAACTCTATCCAGGAAGTCTTGCTGAAGGGATCATAGCCCTATGAGTAGGAAATGATTCGTACCTACCTTCAGGGAAGCGATAAGGGAACAAACCCTAATGAAACTTGTCCAAGATACGAAGGACAAGAGAACCAATCCATTTATAAAGGGATACACGACGTGTAGTAGGGTAACACGCTGTTTTCTTGACCCCGAGTATTGCCTGTGTACAACGAACCGTGTCATTCCAAGCTGTGTCATGTAGAAGATGGGTACACGATGTGTAGAAGAAGTCACACGCCGTGTCCTTCCATCTGGGGTCCACCTGTGTACTCTGGCCGTGTGCCGGTACATGGTGTCAACCCGTGTACAAGTACATGGGGTAGTTCGTGTACTTGGTCCAGGCCTAGATGTGTGGGGGAGTACATGTCGTGTAGATAACTCGTGTACTCCATCCTGTGCCTATGTACTCATAGAGTACACGCCGAGTGGTATGACGATGAACACACGTTGTGTAGCCCATACTACACGCCGTGTGTTCTGGAATTTCCAAAACAGCCGAGTTCTTCCTCTCGCACCTCAGCCGATCTCCCAGGTTTCACTCCGGTGGTCCGTTCACCTCGAAACTTCAGATCCAAGGTCGTCTCACCACCGCAACATTGAATTAAAGGGTTTTGGGCCTTCAATCGAATCAGAAATCCATTTATTATCATCCTGATGAAAACTGCTCGAAGAACGTTTTCTCCCGAACTATTTCGATTCATCCTTCGCCATCGCCATCACACCTCCGTTCGGTCGTCCCGATGTTAGATCTTCAATTTTAGATCGTTGTGTCAAGAAACGAAGGTGCAATGATCGATCGTTCAAAAACCCATTGAAGAACGAAGAACGCGTAGAAAACGGGGGAGAGAAGATACACAAGGAAAAAATCCGATAAACGAACCTCGACCGTTGTTCGTTCCACCTTCGATCCGTTTCTTGTAAGAACAACCAACAAAACAAATCAATTCCAAATGATCAAACCCCGATAAATCTCACAAATTATAACCCATCCCACAAGGAACGATCGAATCGTAGATCAACCTGTTCGTTGGTTGGTCCGCGTTCGTCATTGAATCTAAGAACGAGGAAAGAAATCCAAAATAACGCATCCTACCTGGGAATTGGATCATTCGCTTTTGAAGATCGATTTCCGCTAGCGAGATCCGTCAAGAACGATATCCGATCCAAGTCTCTGCCGTCGCCGTTTAGAGAAATTCTCTAGGGTTTCTCTCTAGAGACTCCAGGGAATTCCAGAGTTATGAGCCTAACCCTGGATCCCTACCTAAAGGCTTACTTAAAAGAAGTGTCACTGTGTCGCTGCGTCGACGAAACAGAGAAAATAAAATAAATCTTCAATTTATTTTATTCATTAAAAACGTCTGAAACTACTTTTTACAGCCAACCTGAGCCGGATGATGTTAAGATGCGTCTAGGGTAAATCTGCTGCCCTGAACACAACTGTGCCATCATATTTTTGATCCGAACACCCTTTTAGAAGTTATTCCACTTTTTCAAGAAAACTATGCGTGCATGCTATTTAATATTTTAATATATTTCAAAAATTTATTCTGAGCACAACGGGACTCAGAATTGCATGCCGTCTCAGCACCTGGTCTCGAATTTAATCCATATAATATTTAAAAATTATACACGAAAAATCCAGGACATTATAGATGAAGTGGTACTTCAAGTCAATGTGCTTTGTTCATGCATAGAAAACTAGATTCCAAGCCAAGTGAATCACACTCTAATTATCATAGAATAAAATTAATTCATCCTAACATCTTTGGAGTTCCTCCACCAATCTCATCAACCAAACCATTTTCTTCTCTGCTTCTGTTGTAGCTACATACTCTACTTTCATTGTATTGAGAGTGACAATCTGCTACAACCATGGCATCCAGGTAATCATTGTTTCGTTAAATGTAAACATAGACCCTATTGTGCTCTTCTAGATGGATGAATCACCAACAAAGTCTGCATCAATATATCCATGCAAATGGTCATCCGTTCCAAAACATAAGGTTGTATTTTCATTCCTTTCAAGTACTGAATGATCCACTTTACAACCTCTCAGTGTCCTTTTCTCAGATTCAACATACACTAACTTACAACTCCCATTGAAAATGCAATGCCAGGTTGAGTGAAAATCATATCATACATCAGGATTTCTACCACTGATGCAAACATAACTTTCTTCATGTTCCAGATCTCATCTTCCATTACTGGTGCCTATGCTTTTGACAACTTGAAGTGTCCAACTAGAGGGCTCGATATAGGCTTGTATCTAATCATTCTAAACTTTTCAATGATCTTCTAGATGTAGTCTTTATGAGATATAACCAAAGTTATGGTCTTCCCATCCCTCTATCTTCATCCCTAAAATCTTTTTAGCTTGTCCAAGATCCTTCATTTCGAATCTTCTATACAAATCATGATTTAGCTTCTAATTTTGTTTATCATTTGGTCCAGCTAGAAAAATGTTGTCTACATAGAGTAAAGTATGATGAACATCCCATCATCCCACTCCTTCCGATAACAACAACGATCTGCATTGCACCTTTCGAATCCTTCTTCTGATATAAATGAGTTGAACTTTTGATTCCATTGTCTTGGTGCATTATTTAGTCCATAAAGATTTTTCTTCAACTTATAAACCAATTTCCGATTCCCTTCTTCCATGAAACCTTACTGGTTGCTTCATGTAAATCCATTTCTCCAAATCGCCATGAATGAAAGTCGTCTTTACATCCATCTGTTCTAAGTAAAAATCTTCTAATGCTACTAAGATGATCACTATCCGAATAGTTGTATGTTTAACTACTGGTGAAAATATTTCCTAGAAATCAACTCATTCCTTTTGTTAAAATCCCTTCCCCACTAGTCATGCTTTATATTGCTTCTTTCCATCAGCTTCTTCCTTTAACTAGTAAACCCAATTATTATCAAGTTCTCATTTACCTTTTTATAGATCAATCAGTTCCCAAGTTCCATTGGTTTTTAGAGAAGACATATCTTCACCCTTTGCTGACTTCCATTACTTTGAGTCACTGAGTGTCGTTGCTTCTTCCAGTCATTTAGGATCCTCTACATCTGTTAAAAGTATGAAGTTTATACCATCCCCAAACCTTTGAACCCATTTTATGACTCTAGTTGATCTCCTCAACGAAGTTGACTACTTTGTACTAATTGGATTTTCTCTATCATCCATAGACCCAACTTCTGATACTCATACTCAAGCTTATGTAGTCCCTAAATATTTTGGTATATCTTCTACTAACACCACCTCTGTACTTCTGTTGCTTTCATATAAGTTCTTCAAAATATGAGAAATTCTAGTATATTTACTTAAATCATATTGTATTTCGATAGCTGATTTATTTCCCTCAACTCCCACAAAATTTTGGTCCTTCCATAGAATCTTCTCATTGAAGAGAACGTTTTAGCTTCGAATGACTTGTCACCTACCATTGTCCTATAACTGAAATCCAAAATTCTCATCTCTATATCTAACGAGAAAGCACACTTTGGATTTTTCCATGAGCTTATCTTGATCCTTGGCATCAACATATACATATGCCAAACTTATGAAGATTTTAAGATGGTGAACTTCTGCTCTCTTACCAGATCATAGCTTCTCCAGAAGTTCCCACCCAACTGCTGAAGCTAGAAACCCGTTGACAAGGTATGCTGCTGTGTTGGCTGCCTCTTCCCAAATTTCCTTGGTCATTCTAGAGTATAGTCGTATACTTCACTCCATCTACGTTAAAGTATGATTCATCTGTTCAACCACACCATTCTACTACGGTGTACCAGGCACCGTCTTCTCACACCTTACTCATTTCTTCTGACAATGTTTTTGGAAGTTGTATCCGGTGTATTCACTACTGTTGTCGGTATGAATACATTTCAACTTCCTACCGGTTTCTCTTTATTCCATAACCTTATATTGAATAAAAGTTTGGAAAATGTTAGACTTATGCTTCAAAAATTAAACCTATTTTTTTTGAGTAACACCATCAATAAAAGTTACAAAGTAAAGCGACTCACTATGAGATTGGATGGGGGGCATTCCCCAAACATCTAAGTGAACTAGTTCAAACTTCCGAGCTCTGAGTTTCCATCCATCTAATTTGAAGGAAACCCTTCTCTGTTTCCCCATCACACAAATTTCATAACTTTTGATATTCGTGTCAGTCAACTTCAGCATGCCTATAACCATTATAACTTTTATATTCTTCTCACTGTGATGATCGAGTCTACAATGTCAAACTTCCATATCATCAGAATTTAAATTTCTAGAAATTGAAATTTCATATGATCTTCCATCCAGATAAAGGGTCTCGGCCTTTACTCCTCGCACCACCACCATGGAATCTTGAGTCACTTTCTAAACTCTATTGGAAAAAGTGGTGTGAAATCCCACTTCATCATGTTGTCCCACTAAGATGAGATTCTTCCTAAGACCAGGAATGTGTATTATTTCCATTATTTTCAGTAATCCAACATTCTTCATTAGAATATCTACATCACCCTTTCGGAAGACTTCAAAGGCTTCATCATCTGCTAGATAAACTTTTCCAAAATTTTCGGATACACAATTCACCATGCATCCATGTTCTGCCGTTGAATGGAAAGATTCTATGGAATCAATTTCCCCTGATTCCACTGGAGGATTAATGATGATCAATAATGTGTTGCTTCCTTCATAGTACTAATGGAACTTGAACTTCTAGAAATTGTCACCTTTTTGGAGTCTGAGATTCTGGAAGTTGATGCTCTTCCAAAGGTCTCTTTGTGGCTCATGCAATCCTTATTTAAATGTCCTCTCTTCCCCTAATCTAGTAGGTAAGACCAAGACTAATCAACTTGCTTCAATCTCTTTCTTGAGACTTATCTTCCGATGGTTTCTTTCAATGTCTCCTCTGGGGTTGCCGTCCTCACCCATAATCCTTAAGCACACTTTCGGACGGTGGTTGGACTTCCGTCCTCCTGAGTTCCATATACCAAATTAGGTTCCACATATCATCGAATACTAAATCAGTCTTTCTATTGGAATTACTAACAAAAATTACCATCACATCCCAACTCTCCAAAAGCAATGGCAATATAAGTAGCACCCATACATCATCTGTGAAAGCCACCTTCACCAATTTGAGCTGCCTGATGTTATTAATATTTTCATAACTTATTATATACCCTCTTTACTGATTTTATATGAAATGTGTATAATTTGTGTGAAATATTAATGTTTAAATATTAAATATAATTTTAGAGCACTATTTGATTTCATCCAGATTCAAGTCTGTTTAATGTTTTAATTATATTTCTCACCCTACTTATCCAAATTGCATTATTCCTGTTTTGTAGGGTTCCTTACTCACATTCCAACATTTCATTAGAAGGGACCTTTGGCCAAATCGTCTATTTGGAGGGTCATATGGTCCATGTAATGTCCCAGTTTCAGGTGCCACTCAACGGGTGCCCCAAACCCGATTCGCCACGTGACCTCAAGCGCATTTCCCCAAACGCCAGAGGCTGCCGACTAGCAGCGAGGGCCCAGGTCTGATAGTGGGGAAACTATGCCCTCATTTGTCAAAGTGTAGCGCAACGGAATACAAAATAAAACATACAACGACAACGGAAACAATAAACCATACACGACTGAAATAAACAACAGTAGTAGATATAACCAACAATATTTAAATAATGATGCTACATGTCTCAAGTTCTAAGAAAACAGCCAGAACATGTTATACATCAATACAGTACAACAAAATGTCGAGTACAACAAAACAAAGCAAAACAGATGGCAGGGGCATCACGAGCCTAGGCTCGGTCCCATGCCCTCCTACTCCTCAGCAACAGTCAAGTACCTGTACAGGGACTTTTGCCCATATCCACACCTGCAGAAACATAATCTGTTTGGGCTAAAAAGCGTGACCCAAACAGGGTGTGAGAAATATATCTCAGTAGGCAACAACCAAAGGCCCGTGCCCAACTGGGTGTAAAAATGCAACAACAGTGTGCAGTAGTGAATGCAATAAACTAAGCTGTACTCAAAAGTAACAAACTTAATAGTTATATTGCCATTTAATTATTCATTTATTCATTTCATATTAAGAAAACACCACAGTGAATTCCTAATTAAGCAGTCAGCGTCCTCAGACAAACAAAACCTCACCCTCAGGTAATCAGAATTTTGCCCTCAGGCATAACAGAATTTGCCCTCAGGCGTACGAAGTGTCGCCCTCAGGCACGAAAGTTTTCCCACAGGCGAAATAGGATGTTGCCCTCAGGCTAATACAGTCACGCCCTCAGGCTATAGTAAACACCACCCTCAGACATAAGTAAAACACCGCCCTCAGGCATAAGTAACCGGGCCATGCCCAACATATAAACATGCAATTTACATACAATTCCTCTCAAGGAAAAAGTAATGCATAATATAAACATGACATACCCTCGGGTATCCTGGCCAAACGGCTAAACAGAGGAACACACCCCTCGGGATGGTCCTGGATCCAAGCAACGATCCCAAACAACATTTTAATATCATGTTTATTTACCTATGCAATTCTAGGTAATTAAAATAGCTATGGCCTCAGCTACATGACACCCCAACATGGGTTCGTGGCACAAAAACGCACAAAACACACAAAAGTTGGAAAAATTAACACCAAGCCACCTACCTTATACGCCAACGAACGATATACGCGAACGTTGGTTCCAGAAACGCCCAAGAATGGCGTAGATTTGAGGTAAGAAAACTTTCATTCAACCTCAAATAACTCCCGTTAGGGAAAAAATTGCTAAGAAACACTCCAGGAGAAGAGAGAGCTTACCCGCACGGTTCCAACGAGATCGTCTGAAGCAGAATCGGATTCCAGACGCGCGCCCAACGGATCTCCGAAGGTTCGGCCGTCCTCTCCCGAGCTCTCTTCTCGTTCTAAGCCTTCCCTGTGAACATGGGATGCTATTTCCCATTTTAAGCGAAAAAAACAAAGTACACGGCGTGTACTTCCAAGTACACGGTGTGTACTTCCTTAATTTAACTGTTCATCTGGCGGCACCACCACACTGTTCATCTGGCGGCACCGCCACATTGTTCATCCGTCGACATGAGTACACGACATGTACTCCTGAGTACACGGCGTGTACTGCCGCCCAGCTGGCGGCTGCTCCACCGCCTTACTGTTTTGACCTGCCGGCTGACTACACGGTGTGTAAAGGACCACTACACGACATGTAGTCGGTTCCTACACCCTTCATCGTCGACATGGCTACACGCCCCGTGTACTCTTCCCACATGGCCAGAAGTACACGGCGTGTGGAAAAAGTACACGGCGTGTACTTCCAAAATTTAGGATTTCTCCCCATTTTCTATACTTTTTCAAAAACACTTAATGAAAAGAGAAAGAAGAAGCCCGTACCTCAAAATAAGAATCGGGTTCTTACAAACTTCCCCCCTTATAACAATTCGTCCCCGAATTGCTCTTCCAAGGGTGGAGAAGATATAGCCGTGAACAACTCCGGCCACTGAGTACGTACGTTGGTCTCCCGCTCCCAGGTTTCGTCCTGCACTCGGCCATGCTGCCATAACACCCGTACGAGAGGAACTGACCGGCCTTAGAGAACCTTTGTGCTCCTGTCAACGATACGAATCAGATGCTCCTCGAAGGACGCATCCATCTGAAGCTCAACCTCCTCGGGCTGAAAGACGTGAGACGGTTCTGAATGATAGCGGCGCAACTGAGACACATGGAAGACGTCGTGCATGGCTCGATACCGCTGTGGTAACTACAACCGGTAGGCAACCTGCCCGACTCTCTCCAGAATCTCAAATGGCCCCACATACCTCGGTGAAAGCTTACCCTGTCTCCTGATCTGCTTGTGTCCCAGCCTCGACGAAACACGAAAGAAATCCTGATCCCCGACCATGAACTCCAAAAGTCATCTGTGGCGATCAACATAAGATTTCTGACGAGACTGCGCGGTAGCCATCTGCTTCTGAATCAACTGAACCTGCTCAGAAGTCTCCTGCACGAGATGTGGTCCCAGTAAAGCGGCCTCACCTGCCTCTAACCAGCACAAAGGTGATCGGCATGACCTACCATATAAAGCCTCATATGGTGCCATCTCTATAGTCGCCCGAAAACTGTTATTATTGGCAAACTCGACTAGGGGTATATGCTTCTCCCAAGAGCCCCCAAAGTCTAGGACGCATGCTCGCAGCATGTCCTCGAGTACCTGTATAGTACGCTTCGACTGACCATTGGTTTGAGGGTGGTAAGCTGTGCTCAGAAGCACCTGTGTACCCAGTGCCCTCTGAAAACTCTGCCAGAAACGAGATGTAAAACAGGCGTCCCTATCTGAAACGATAGAACGAGGAACCCCATGAAGACGTACGATCTATCGGACATACAACCTTCTGAGCTCGTTAACACCGAAGGTCTCCTTGATCGGCAAAAAGTGAGCTACCTTCGTGAGTCTGTCCACAACAACCCACACGACATCGTTGCCTCGAGGTGAACTCGGTAAACCAGTCACGAATTCCATCGCGACATCATCCCATTTCCACTCCGGAATGGGTAACTGCTGTAACAGTCTAGCTGGTCTCTGGTACTCTGCCTTCACCTGCTGACAGGTGGAACATCTTGTAACAAAACCAGCTACATCTCTCTTCATACCCGGCCACCAGTACTGACGTCTCAAGTCATGGTACATCTTGGTAACCCCGGGATGAACTGCCCAAGCCGAAGCATGAAATTCCCGCATCAGCTCCTCGCGTATATCCCCTGGAACCCACACTCATCCATGGAAATGCAAAACCTCATCATCACCTATCGTCCATCCAGGAAGAGGGTCCTCACTTACCACCGACTCCCGTAGAACTAGGCCTTCTGAATCAGATAGCTGTCTCATCCTCAATCTATCCAGGAGGGTAGAAATCACAACTAAAGATGAAAGATAAGTCTGCCCCTGACTGTCGTGCACCTCCAAATGCATCTTAGAGAACAAATCCATAAGCTGCCACTCACCACTGGCATCCTGCACAGCCTGTATCTGAGTCTTCCTGCTCAGTGCATCAGCTACTGCATTACCCTTACCGGGTGTATAGGCAAGCTCAAAATCGAAGGACTGAAGGTATTCAACCCACCTTCGTTGTCTCAGATTCAAGTCACGCTGAGTAAAGATATACTTGAGACTTTTGTGGTCGGTGAAAACCACAAAACGTTCTCCCAACAGAAAATGTCTCCAACAGCGCAACGCATGTACAACTGCAACCAATTCGAGATCATGCGTCAGGTAATTCCTCTCATGTGGTCTCAACTGCCGAGACCCGTACGCAACTACTCGATCGCCCTGTATCAACACTGCTCCCAGCCCAATACCTGATGCATCACAGTAAACTGTATAGCTCTTCCCCTGCTCTGGGAGTATCAGGATCGGTGCTGATGTTAACCTTCCTTTCAGGTCCTGAAAGGCTGTCTCGCAAGCTTCCGACCAAACAAACTCCACACCCTTCTTAGTCAAACTCGTCAACGGCGTTGCTAAGCGGTAAAAGTCTTGTATGAAGCGTCTGTAGTAACCAGCCAGCCCCAAGAAACTTCGTATCTCAAACATGTTCTTGGGATGCTCCCAGGAAACTACTGCTCTCACCTTCTCTGGGTCTACTGAAACTCCTTCCTTTGAGATGATATGACCCAGGAAGTGAATCTGGTCCATCCAAAAGTGGCACTCTGAGAGCTTAGCATATAGCCGATGCTCTCTCAGTGTACTCAATACGATCTCAAGATGGGTGACATGGTCGTGTCGAGTGTGAGAGTATACCAAGATGTCGTCCATGAATACTACCATGAAAGAGTCCAAATAAGGATGGAACACACGATTAATCAGATCCATGAAAACTGCTGGTGCGTTTGTGAGTCCGAACGACATAACCAAGTACTCGTACATACCATATCTGCTCCAAAAAGCTGTAAGTAGTATATCCGATGGTCTCACGCGCAACTGATGATATCCTGATCTCAAGTCAATCTTCGAGAACACTCGTGCTCCATGAAGTTGGTCAAAAAGATCATCAATTATTGGCAAGGGATATCAGTTCTTAACCGTCAACTGGTTCAACTTCTGATAATCCACACGTAGTCTGAGGGTACCGTACGCCTTCTTCATAAAAAGGACCGGAGAACCCCAAGGAGAAGTACTGGGTCGGATAAAACTCTTTGCCTGTAACTCCTCTAACTGCCTCTTGAGCTCCTGCAACTCAGGCATGGCCATCCTATAAGGAGGAATGGACACCGGTGCTGCTCCTGGCACTAGCTCAGTAGAGAAATCCACCTCACGCTCCGGAGGTAGACCCAAAAAGTCATCCGGGAAGACATCCCTGAAACGATCAACAACTGGAGGGAGATCCGTTTGACAAGTCCCCTTATCATCTAGATATAAGCTCGCAATCTGGGCTGTGACTCCACCTCGCCCATGATGCTCTGGTCCAGCTCGACTCGCCTGAACATCCCACTCGCCCTTGTATAGAAACTCTCCGCCCTCTGGTGATGTGAAACACACCCTGCGACGATAGCAGTCCACAAAGGCTCGAAAGGGAACCAACCAGTCCATCCCGAGAATGACGTCATAGCTCGTCATCTCTAAGACATAGAGGTCCCAAAGGAAGTGACACCCACCAACCTCAAGGGGGCACTCCTTGCACTAACGCACACCACCCGTTCTAGTCCCCAACGGAGTGTCTAGCGTCATGATACCAGAAGAAGTAGAAACACAGAGCCCAAGACTCTCTACAACGAGTATAGATATAAAACTATGTGTAACACCCGTATAAAAAAGTACTGAAGATAAGACAGAAGCTACTAGAATATTACCTCTGACTGTAGAAGGTCCGGGATCCTGCTCTTGCTGGGTCTGTTGCACTGCATATGCCTGCCCAGTGCCGCGGCCCTGCGACACAGCCTGACTACCCTGAGCTGTCCCGCCCTGCTGCCTCTGAGATCCTGGTGTCTGGGCTACCACGACCACGACCACCATCTCTGCCTGTACGCCTTGACGTATTCCACTTCCCTGACTGGTGAGAAGCCACTAGTCCTGCTCCCGCACACGGAGTCTGTACAGAACCCCTCTCACTAGCCACTGGTGGAAACGCCCTGCAAAAGCGCTGTAGATGACCCATCTTGCCGCAAGCTCGGCACTCCACTGGGTCTCGTGGACACTGTGGTCTCTTGTGCCCCTCTCTACCACACAGGTAGCACCTAATCGGGCCACCTGAAGATGATGTCGGACTGGTACTACCACCCTGAGAGAAGTCCATTTGTCTCTTCCTCTTACCAGTAGAAATAGTACCAGAAACTGGTGCTGAACCACCCTAGCCCACACCACTAGCTTCCTGCAGGTTCCTCTCTGTAATCAGCGCCTAGTTCTCATCGCCCACCAGAACGGGTGCAAGACGCTGTAGCTCGGTAAAGCGAGCAAAATAGTCCATCACCGACATAGCGCCCTGCTGCAGATTCATGAACTCTCGAGCTCTATCTTCCCTCAGCGTCTTTGGAAAGAAGAAGTCATAGAAGACTGCCTGAAAATCTTCCCATTCCATGTCACTGTGATGCTCTAACTGGGTGGTAACATCCCACAACCTCTTGGAGGAATCACGCAGCATATAAGTCGCGAGCTTGACCCTCCGCCCTGGAGGCGTCTCTAGATACTCGAAAATAGTCTGTATTGACCCCATCCAAGACTCCGCAGTCTGTGGTCCGCCATCCCCTGAAAACGTAGGCAGATGCTGCTGCTGGAAGATACGTGTAAGCTCATCCATAGATGTGGCAGCCGACGGTGCTCCTTGAAAGGTCTGCATGAACCGCAATAAGCCTTCACGGAACTGCGCCTCCGTGCTTGTGTCCGGTATAGCAGCTGGTGCCGCATCTGGCTCTACTGGAGGATCAACTGGTAGCCCATGGACCACCATCTCTGTAGTATACTCGTTGCCTCTCTCCTGGCGAACAATACGCGGTCGTCTAGGTGGAATGACACTACAAGGTCAAAAACACGCCTTAGATTCAAGATTATCAAGACCGAAAACAAAGAAACCCAAAAGGGAATAGGAGGAAGAAGACATTCAAAATTTGTAGAACAAGACTACACAGCGTGTATACCGACTACACGGCGTGTACTTGACTTCCCTTCCCCTGCCCGAGTCCTTCTGTACGGCTAAGCCACACGACTCACGTTTGAACAAAACTACACGGCGTGTATATTATCTACACGACGTGTATGGTGTTATTTCCAACTGCCCGTGTTGCTTGTGAAACGGCCGACTACTCGGCTTTACACTACACGACGTGTTACACCCACACACGGCGTGTCAATAACCCCGTTTCACAGCCACACGGCTAACTCCACACGGTCTGTCCTCGGACAAGACTACACGGCGTGTTCTAGACAAGCTTCGCCAACCCGTGTTGTTAGTTACACGGCCGGACACACAGCTCACACTACACGGCGTGTTCTATATACACACGACGTGTACTCGAGAGGATTACACCGACCCGTGTTGTTCGTTACACGGCCGGGTCCCCAGGTCACACTACACGGCGTGTTCTTCATTGACACGGCATGTATGTCTTAAGGTTTGCTCCGCCCGTGTTGTTAGTTACACGGCGGACACCGGGTCAACACTACACGACGTGTATATAAGCTACACGACGTGTTCTCCCCAAGCTCTTCCCTTCCCCGTGTCGCCGCCCACACGGTTTGTGACACGGGAAGAGACTACACGGCGTGTACTCAAAAAGTTTATTTTTTTCCTCCCGAACAGAAGACCATACACGGCGTGTGTACAGTACTACATGGCGTGTATACTGGGTTTCTGGACAGTATGCCTTAGAAACTTCTCCGGAACCCAGAAAATACCGAAAAACAACACCCAAGTGTCAAATTCCGACCCGTGAGGGCCCATACTCTCCACGAATCAAAATTTGACATCTTATCCATGTTATAACTTAATAAACAGTTAATGATCCACCAAATTCCGGCAATGGGGGCCCATACTCCCCAAAAACCGAAGTTTGGCATCCATTCTTTCCACAGAATTATACAAAAATTCCCTATCACATAGCAGGTATTTATCAAACAGTTATCACAACAACATGATTTTCTAGCACATCAAATATCACAACAACATGCAATTTCTAATGCACCTACATGGCATGAAACTATACATGACATGTGATTTCTAGCATGTGCCTAAATGATGCATGAGATGACATACCCTCATCTCATCGGGTTGCAACTAATAGAACCCAAAGATAAAATATAAACAACACAATCACAAGTGCGTCACCCAACGGTGAAATCATATCAACTGTAAATTGCAAAATCAGTAAAATTGCAATACGAGGTAAATTGGCTTTTCCCTGTACACGGGTTAGCTACGCCCGGACACAGCTTATTACCAACTACCGTTCGTCCTATCCCTGACTAAGTTTCCAAATAGTAAGTCAAAGAAAAGAACTCCTCTGATACCACTTTGTAACGTCCCAGTTTCGGGTGCCACTCAACGGGTGCCCCGAACCCGGTTCGCCACGTGACCTCAAGCGCATTTCCCCAAACGCCAGAGGCTGCCGACTAGCAGCGAGGGCCCAGGTCTGATAGTGGGGAAACTATGCCCTCATTTGTCAAAGTGTAGCGCAGCGGAATACAAAATAAAACATACAATGACAACGGAAACAGTAAACCATACACGACTGAAATAAAAAACAACAGTGGATATAACCAACAATATTTAAATAATGATGCTACATGTCTCAAGTTCTAAGAAAACAGCCAGAACATGTTATACATCAATACAGTACAACAAAATGCCGAGTACAGCAAAACAAAGCAAAACAGCTGGCAGCGGCATCGCGAGCCTAGGCTCGGTCCCATGCCCTCCTACTCCTCAACAACAGTCAAGTACCTGTATAGAGACTCTTGCCCCTATCCACACCTGCAGAAACGTAATCTTTTTGGGCCGAAAAGCGTGACCCAAACAGGGTGTGAGAAATATATCTCAGTAGGCACCCACCAAAGGCCCGTGCCCAACTGGGTGTAAAAATGAAACAACAGTGTGCAGTAGTGAATGCAATAAACTAAGCTGTACTCAAAAGTTACCAACTTAACAGTTATATTGCCATTTAATTATTCATTTATTCATTTCATATTAAGAAAACACCACAGCGAATTCCTAATTAAACAGTCAGCGTCCTCAGACAAACAAAACCTCACCCTCAGGTAATCAGAATCTCGCCCTCAGGCATAACAGAATTTTTCCTCAGGCGTACGAAGTGTCGCCCTCAGGCACAGAAGTCAAGCCCTCAGGCACGAAAGGTTGCCCACAGGCAAAATAGGATGTTTCCCTCAGGCTAATACAGTCACGCCCTCAGGCTATAGTAAAACACCGCCCTCAGGTATAAGTAAAACACCGCCCTCAGGCATAAGTAACCGGGCCATGCCCAACATATAAACATGCAATTTACATACAATTCCTCTCAAGACAAAAGTAATGCATAATATAAACATGGCATACCCTCGGGTATCCTGTCCAAACGGCTAAACAGAGGAACGCACCCCTCGGGATGGTCCTAGATCCAAGAAACGATCCCAAACAGCATTTTAATATCATGTTTATTTACCTATGCAATTCTAGGTAATTAAAATAGCTATGACCTCAGCCACACGACACCCCAACATGGGTTCGTGGCACAAAAACGCACAAAACACACAACGGTTGGAAAAACTAACACCAAGACACCTACCTTATACGCCAACGAACGATATACGCGAACGTCGGTTCCAGAAACGCCCAAGAACGACGTAGATCTGAGGTAAGAAAACTTTCATTCAACCTTAAATAACTCCCGTTAGGGAAAGAATTGGTAAGAAACACTCCAGGAGAAGAGAGGACTTACCCGCACGGTTCCAACGAGATCGTCCGAAGCAGAATCGGATTCCAGACGCGCGCCCGACGGATCTCCAAAGGTTCGACCGTCCTCTCCCGAGCTCTCTTCCCATTCTAAGCCTTCCCTATGAACAGGGGAGGCTACTGCCCATTTTAAGCGAAAAAAAACAAAGTACACGACGTGTACTTCCAAGTACATGGCATGTACTTCCTTCATTTAACTGTTCATCTAGCGGCACCGCCACACTGTTCATCCGTCAACATGAGTACACAGCATGTACTCCTGAGTACACGGCGTGTACTGCCGCCCAACTGGCGGCTGCTCCACCGCCTTACTGTTTTGGCCTGCCGGCTGACTACATGACGTGTAAAGGACCACTACACGTCGTGTAGTCGGTTCCTACACCCTTCATCGCCGACATGGCTACACGCCCCGCGTACTCATCCCACACGGCCAGAAGTACACGGCATGTGGAAAAAGTACACGGCGTGTACTTCCAAAATTTAGGATTTCTCCCCATTTTCCATACTTTCTCAAAAACACTTAAGGAAAAGAGAAATAAGAAGCTCGTACCTCAAAATAAGAACCGGGTTTTTACAGTCCACACAAGAAGACCCAAAGAATCTGTGAAGAAACTGGACTAGCCATGATGATTGAGTTACTGGTCTAAATCCCGAAACCCAAATTTTATGAAACTCCACCATATGTTCGTAATTATCCAAAAGAATCATGGATAAAAATTTCAGGGCCCAACTCCAAGAAAAAGGGTCCCAAATGAAGTTTGAAGTCCAGCCCACCATTCTGTGTGGGAAATGAAATCAGCACACCAAAATTGACTTTTCTCATCATCTAGTCATCAAATCAAGCTGAGACTTTGCAGTGTGAAAGAGGAAAAATAGGCGGTCGAATTTGTTGAAGAAATCATTCAGATTTGAAGGCATCTTCATATTAAACAATCCATTCACATTTAGGCCATTAAAAAAGTCTGGATTGAAATGGACAGATTAATATTGTTTAATCAAACGGCCATAACTTTGGCCCCATAAGTCCAAATGACTCCAAATTTTGAGAGTAGTCGGTAAAAATTATTACCTACAACTTTGAATAGAGAGATATCTCAAGATTCAGCTGTCTGGATGTCAAAATCATCGATCCAATTGGAGGTGTAGTTTTGGAATGCAAATAGTCCACCACCTTGGGCTATAAATACATCCCCTCCCCTCCTTTCAAAAGGGTTGACATTTCAGAAGAGAGGAGCACATATTGGCACAACCAAAGCCTTGACAAAGGCTTGGGAGGACCTTCTATACTCAAGTTTTCACTTGAGAGACATTTCCTCCTCTTTTTTTCATTTACTTTTGTGTTTTTCTTTGTTGTAATCTTGTAAGTCTTTTCTTTGTAATTCTATTTTAATGCTAGTTTCTTCTTCAATATCTATTATTCTCATCCAACTTCTATAGTTTAATATTAATTTTCTTAAAATAGTTTAAATACAATTGAATCCCCTTCCCTTATTTTGCTCTAGAGTTCGTTTTTAATTGTCATCATCGTTTGCATGTGTGTTCGACACACCAGTCTTTTCTTATCCTTTTATTTTTCTTATCTTCTTAATTTATCATCATAATAATTATAACCAGATTAATAATCATTTAAATGGGTGATTAAATCTACCATTGGGGTGAGTTATAATTTGGGGATATTAAGTGATTGAGAGCCTTTGCTCGATGAGTATTCTTTGAGTTAATATTGTGTATGTTGAACTTTAAATGTCATGGATTAATGACATGTTTTTTTAATATGTGAATTACATGGATTATTGGAACAAAAAATACACTACCATAAACAAGTAATGGTAATTATTAGAACCCTAAGTTAAGTTACATCTTGGAATAAAATTTTAACACTTAGGAATTCCGATCAAAATCATCTTGTGAAGTGAGTATTAATTTAATGCAATATAAAGAAAAGTTCAGGATATCATAAGCTTAAATCCCCAATAATGAAATCACCACAATCTTTATCAATTTGTTAAATCAAATATCATCTATAAATTATTTCAATTAAGCTATGAAAACAACCTCCCAATCAAAATACAATCAACTAAAAACATCGACTATTAAAAAGTATCATCGCCGAAGATTCAACCCGAGTGCTGCTATACACATTAGTAGAGCACTGGAACCTTGACTGGTCGATAGGTGACAATAAACTGTACTTTCAAATGGTGTCGTTGCTGGGGATGGTGTAATTAAGTAGTCGTTAGTTTCTAGTTATTGTTAAAAAACAATTTTTTTTTTAAAAAAAAATTGAAAAAAAAACACAAAGAAAAACCCACCTTCGTCATAAAAATCATAAACAAAAAACACAAAAAGAAAAAACCATCTTCCTCTTTCTTCCAACATCTCTTTGAATGCCCCGTAGCCTCCCAAACAATCCCTCAGATTTGTTTGACCCTGAAATTGAGTGAACACTTCGCCAACATAGGAGGAACGACTGACTTTGAACTCAAATTAGGTTTGATTCATCTTCTTCCTCATTTCCACGGGTTAGCTGGCGAGGATCCGCATATCCACCTTAAAGAGTTCCAAGTGGTGTGCTCTACCATGAAGCCTCAAGGGGTTTCTGAGGAACAAATAAAACTTCGAGCATTCCCTTTCTCCCTAGCTGAATCCGCCAAGTCATGGCTCTACTACCTTCCTCCTGGTTCCATAACCACATGGAATGACATGAAGTGACTCTTGTTAGAGAAATTCTTTCTGGATTCTCGTACTGCTTCTATCTGAAAGGAAATAAGTGGTATCTATCAGTTCCCAACTAAATCACTTCATGAATACTAGGAGAGGTTTAAAAAGCTTTTTGCAACCTGCCCACACCACCAAATCCCTGAACAAATCTTGATCCAATATTTCTATGAGGGGTTATTGACAATGGAGAGAACCCCCATTGATGCCACAAGTGGCGGTGCTCTTATTGATAAAACTCCTATAGCTGCAAGAGATATCATAAGTAACATGGATGCAAACACACAACAATTCCATACTCGAGCACATGCTCAAGTCAAACAAGCTCAAGATAATCAATCTATAGAGCCGAAAAATATGACAGAATGGATGAGTGAACTTACAGGTCTTGTGCGACAACTGGCTGTGGCATCCAAATCCCCAACCTCATCTTCTCCGCAATCAATGTTTCCTGGATCTATAAAAAACTGTGAAATTTGCAACTCCCCATCTCATCTAATTGACACATATCCACAACTTCAAGAGGATCAATTTGATTCATCTGGACCAATGGATCTCAATGGAGCATATGCGCAGAGGAACACCAACCCTCAACAACCAGGTCAGTTTGTTAGAAATTTAAACCAACCCCATTCTGATCCTTTCTCTTCTACATATAACCCTAACTTGAGATATGGGAATCCCATTTCTCATCCCCATCAATACCCTCATCAAAACCCAAACCAATTCCAATATGGTCAAGATGTTGGTAACTTCCAACAACCTTACCCTTTTGTTCCTCAACCTCAAAGGATCAATCCTCCTCCTGGATTCCACTATCCTAGTGAGCCTTTCAAATTCCCAAACCAATACAATCGCTTTTCTAAGAACCAAAATCAAGGTAATTCCAATCTGGGAAAATCCTTTTCTTCCAAGCAACCACGAGAAAGCGCTGTTGAAGATCTTGCCTCCTTCACCCGTTATAGTCTCAAGAACATTGAAACCCAAATTGGTCAACTTGCATCCCACCTGAGCCAGCAACAACAATCAAATTCTAACCAACTCCCAGCTCAACCATTACCCAACCCCAAGGGTAATGTAAGTGCAATTGCACTTAGATTGGGAAAGAAAATTGCTATGCCTCTTGTGGAGTCCTCCAACCCTCCTTTGAATTTTGACCTAGAAAATGAAAATAAAAAGAAACTTGAAGAGGAATCTGAATCCATACCCTCACCTCCTTCCATTCCACTTAGGAATCCAATTCCTTTTTCACAAGCTATATCTAAGCCAAAGAATTCATTTGAACCTGATCCTGAAATGCTCGACATGTTTAGATGTGTTGAAGTCAATAATTCCTCTCCTAGATGCCATCAAACAAATTCCTAAGTATGCCAAGTTTCTTAAGGAATTGTGCACCCACAAGAGGCAACCTAGGACCTTTGAAAATGTTTCCACCCAACAGTCTATTCCCATAAAATGCAAAGATCTAGGGACCTTTACGGTTTCATTCCAAATTGGAAGTTCCAACTTCGATGATGCACTCATAGACCTAAGAGCCTCAATTAATGTCATAATGAAATATATCTTCTCCAACCTTGGTCTAGGTCCCTTACATCCAACGGGTGTTGTCATTCAGTTAGCCAATCGAAGCACTGCTAGTCTTGAGGGTATAATCAAGGATGTCTTTGTTCGTGTCAATGATCTTTTCTTCCCTGATGATTTCTATGTCCATGACATGGAAGGAGATATGAACTCTTCTCGATCTCCCCTAATTCTAGGAAGACCATTCCTCATGACTTCTAGAACCAAAATTGTTGTCCATTCAGGCATCTTATCCATGAAATTTGGGGACCAACTGGTCAAGTTCAACATTTTCCAAGCCATTCGATACCCATCTAAGGATCACTCTACATTCTCAATCCATGCTTCTAAGGATACTTCTAAGAGTCAATTAAACCCCATTCCATCACGTTCATCATGTTCTAATGAGAAAGGATCTTGTGAAATATGCACCATGATTAACCAAGTTATAAATGGTGAAGTTGATGTTGACCTATCATTCATAGACTCCATCAATCTAGAAGAACTTGAAAACTCTCTTGAATCCCACATCAACTCTGATCTCCACCGCTCCAAATTGGACAATATCAAGGAAAATGAATCTGAAGCAACTGAAGTCCCTTCCTCCATTCCTGAGTTGGCTAACCCACAAATGAAAGATGAGACTGATCTGAAACGTCTTCCTATACACCTAAAATATGCATTCCTTTTCCATGATCACTCATATCCTGTTATTATCTCTGTTTCACTTACTGAAACTGAGGAGTCCAAACATGTTCAGGTTTTAGAGGAAAAAAAAGGCCCTAGGTTGGACCCTAGATGACATACTAAGAATCAACCCTGCTCTTTGAATGCATCACATTCATCTTGAGGAATCATCCAAACCAATTAGACAACCACAAAGATGACTCAATCCACTCATACTTGAGGTAGTTAGGGAATAGATCACCAAGCTTCTTCAAGCTGGTATTATCTTTCCAATTTCTGATAGTGAATGAGTTAGTCCAATTCATGTTGTACCTAAGAAGGGTGGGATAACTGTTGTCACAAATGAACATGGGGAGGTAGTCACAACTTGAGTGAAAAAAATGGTGTGTGTGCATCGACTACCGAAAATTGAATGTTGAAACAAGAAAAGATCACTACCCTCTTCCATTCCTTGATCAAATGCTGGAACGATCAGCTGGAAAGTCACACTATTGCTTTCTTGATGGATACATTGGCAACTTCCAAATCCCAATCGCACCTCAGGACCAAGAAAAGACTACTTTCACATGCCCCTTTGGAACATATGCATATAGAAGAATGTCTTTTGGACTTTTCAATGCTCCTGCAACATTCCAGAGGTGTATGATGAGTATCTTTTCTGAATTCATTAAACATTTCATGAAGGTCTTCATGGACGACTTTACCATTTATGGCGAGTCATTTGTATCTTTCTTGAATTCACTATCTCTAGTCCTTCAAAAGTGTGTCAAGTGTAACCTTGTGTTAAATTTTGAAAAATGTCACTTCATGGTTGCAAATGAGATTGTTCTAGTGCACATAGTTTCAAAAGTGGGTATTGAAGTTGATCTTGCCAAAATTGAAGTGATCCAATCACTTCCTGAACCCACTTCTATTCGAGACATCCGTTCATTCCTTGGTCATGCCAGTTTCTATCGGCGATTCATCCATAAATTCAGTAGAATTTCCCTCCCACTCACTCGATTTCTCCAAAATGATGTCATTTTCCATTTCAATGAGGTTTGCAAGAGAGCCTTCATAAAACTCAAAACTGCTCTTACATCTGCCCCGATAATCCAACCCCCAGATTGGTCCTTACCCTGTGAGTTGATGTGTGATGCTTTTGATAGATCCGTTGGGGCTGTTCATGGTCAAAAAAGATAAAAAATTCCTCATGTCATATATTATGCCTCAAAAACTTTGGATGAAACTCAATATCACTACACTGTGACTGAAAAGGAACTTTTAGCAGTGTTTTTTGTCTTAGATAAATTCCATCCCTATCTCTTAGGTGCCAAAATAATCATCTTCATAGACCATTCTTCTATAAAGTTATTACTCAAGAAAAGTGATTCCAAACCGAGGCTAATAAGATGAATCCTAATGCTCGAAGAGTTTGACCTTGAAATCAAAGATAGACCAGGAAAAGAAAACCCTATGACTGATCACTTGAGTAGAATTTCTAATTCTTATCATTCTAAAATAATTGATCCAGAATTTCCAACTGAGCACCTTTCATCTCTCACTCCAAAAATACCATGGTATGACCCAATTGTAAATTACTTGGTTTCTGGTGTTTTTCCTGAAAATTTTTAAAAAGAAAAAAAAGAATTTGAAAAGTGATTCAAAATACTATTTTTGGGAATAAAATAAACTTTGGAAAACTGGGGCAGACATGGTAATTAGGAGATGTGTGGACGAAGATGAACATTCTTCCATCCTAGAATTTTGTCACTCAGTTTCCAAAGGTGGCCACTTTGGGCCATAAAGGACCTCCCGAAAGGTCCTAGACTCTGGATTCTTCTGGCCTTCACTCTTGAAGGACTCACATGAGTTCTGTCAATCATGTCCCACTTGCCAAAAGTTTGGCACAATTTCAAAGAGAAATGAAATGCCCCAAAAGCCATTAATTTTGTGTGAGATCTTCGATGTTTGGGGCATTGATTTCATAAGAACATTCCCCCCTTCCAATGGATTTTCATACATTCTTCTTGCAGTTGGTTATGTTTCGAGGTGGGTTGAGGCCAAACCCACTGGAAAGGATGATTCCCATACTGTTAGTGAGTTCTTAAAGACACACATCTTCCACCAATTTGGCACACCACATGCCTTGATAAGTGACTTAGGAACCCATTTTTGTAATAGAACCATGGAATCTCTTTTTAAAAAGAATGGGGTTGTACATAAAACTTCAACTTCATATCACCCCCAAACAAATGGAATGGCTGAAATTTCTAATAGAGAAGTGAAAAGAGTGCTTGAGAGAATTGTAAAACCCACCAGAAAAGATTGTCCATAAAGACTTGGTGAAGCACTTTGGGATTATCAAAATGCATATAAAACACCCATTGGTATGTCTCCTTTTAGGCTAGTTTTTGGTAAAGCACGTCATCTGCCAGTTGAAATCCAACATAAGTCTTTTTGGGCTGTGAAAACCTGTAGCTTTGATTGTGAAAAATTTGGTGAAGAAAGATTGTTGCAATTGGCTGAATTGGAGGAGCTTCAACTTGAATCCTATGAGAATTCCAATCTGTACAAAGAAAAGTCTAAGGTACTCCATGACAAAGACATCCTGAGAAAGGAATTCCATGAAGGTGATAAGGTATTTCTTTTCAAATCTCATTTTCGACTTCATCCAGGTAAGCTTAATTCTCGTTGGGAGGGTCCTTTTGTTATTACTAATGTTTACCCATTTGGTGCACTGCAAGTCCTAGACCTGTATTTCAAAAGGACATTCACGGTTAACAGACATCGATTAAAGCATTGCCATGAGAGGACACACAATCCTGGAATGACATCGACTTCTATCGGATCCCCAACTTCTGTAGTTGACCCACCACTGGATGGAGATGACAACCCACCAAAGCCAATTCATGGGGCACCACTTTTCATTTAACTCCTCTTCTCTCTCTCTCTCCCTCTCTTTCTTCTTCTTCCTCCCTCATTATACTTTTGTTGATTTTCACCATGTTATCATATGCTTTAGGGCAATCATCAATTTTAGTGTGGGGGAAAGGTTGTTATTCAGTGGGTTTTGGGAATGTATATATGTTTATGTTGTACAAATGATATTGAAAAGTGTTAAAAAAAATAAAAAAAATAAAAAAATGAAAATAAGAATGGGTTGTGTCTTGGGTGGGTCAAAAATCACTCTTTCTCAACCTTTGATCTTGTTATAACTATTACAATTAGTGTCGTGAGGAGATCAATCATGGGTTGAGATATGAGTGTGAGATCTTTTTCAAGTTCAACTTTCAAAAAAAGAAAAAAAGAAAAAAAAGAAAAAAAAGAACACTTATGTCATTGGGGGAAGTTTTGTGGTTTTTAAATATTTCATATTCTCATCCACTTCAATTTCCTTTCTCTTTTGTGTCTTATTTCACATTTTCATTCCCTTGTAAATATGTTTTTCCATTTCCTTTCATGTCTCATTTCAAAAAAAAATGTGCATTTCTTTTTCCATGTTGGTGTTTTACACCCCTTTTACTGTCTTTTGGATATCATCTTCCTACTGTCCCATAGCCACAAAAAACCCCATAAAAAGACCTCTTGATTTTTGAGCACTTTAGGATAGGGAGTTTAAGTTGAGAGATCTTACAAACTCTAATATTTTCACTTTTGGTTAGTGAATGAGTGAAGCTCCATAAATTAATTTTATCATCTTGAGATGAGTCAGTTTTGTGTGCCACCATTATCCATTTCTAAATTTGAGCATGAAAAAATGAATTGTTTTTGGAACCTTGTTTCTCTAACAACTTGTGGTTGAATTCAATATGGATGAGTGAAATTGTCTAAACCTCCTCTGATTGGGAAAAACAAAATTTTAATATTTGTTGGTTAGTAAAAATGATTTTATCATGATTTTATATTTGTTGTACATGAGGACATGCACAAGATTAAGTGTGGAGGATTTGATGTTATTAATATTTTCATAACTTATTATATACTTCATTTACTGATTTTATATGAAATGTGTATAATTTGTGTGAAATATTAATGTTTAAATATTAAATATAATTTTAGAGCACTATTTGATTTCATCCAGATTCAAGTCTTTTTAATGTTTTAATTATATCTATCACCCTACTTATCCAAATTGACTTATTACTATTTTGTTGGGTTCCTTACCCACATTCAAACATTTCATTAGAAGGGACCTTGGGCCAAATCTTCCATTTGGAGGGTCATATGGTCCACACAAGAAGACCCAAAGAATCTGTGAAGAAACTGGACCAGCCATGATGATTGAGTTACTGGTCTAAATCCCGAAACCCAAATTTTATGAAACTCCACCATATGTTGGTTAGTATCCAAAATAATCATGGATAAAAATTTCAGGGCCCAAATCTAAGAAAAATTTGCCCAAATGAAACTTTGAAGTCCAACCCACCATTCTGTCTGGGAAATGAAATCATAACACCAAAATTAACTTTTCTCATCATCTATTCATCAAATAAAGCTAAGAATTTGCAGTGTGAAAGAGGAAAAATAGGCGACCTACTGTGTTGAATAAATCATTTGAATTTGAAGGCATATTCATATTAAACAATCCGTTCACATTTAGGCCATTAAAAAAGTCTGGATTGAAATGGACAGATTAATATTGTTTAATCAAACAGTCATAACTTTGGCCCCATAAGTCCAAATGCCTCCAAATTTTTAGAGTAGTCGGACAAAATTATTATCTACAACTATGAATAAGGAGATATCTTGAGATTAAGCTGTCTGGATGTCAAAATTGTTTATCCAATTGAGGGGTAGTTTTGGAATGCAAACAGTTCACCACCTTGGGCTATAAATACATCCCCTCCTCCCCTTTCAAAAGGATTGACATTTCAGAAGATAAGAGAACATATTGGCACAAACAAAGCTTTGAAAAAGGCTTGGGATGACCTTCCATACTCAAGTTTTCACTTGAGAGACCTTTCCTCTATTTGTTTTCATTTACTTTTGTGTTCTTCTTTGTTGTAATCTTGTAAGTATTTTCTTTGTAATTCTGTTTTAATGAAAGTTTCTTCTTCAATATCTCTTATTATCATCTAACTTTTATAGTTTAATATTAATGTTCTTAAAATAGTTTAAATACTGTTGAATCCCCTTCCCTTATTTTGCTCTAGAGTTCCTTTTTAATTATCACCATCGTTTGTGTGTGTGTTTGACGCACCACTCTTTTCTTATCCCTTTCTTTTTCTTATCTTCTTAATTTATCATCATAATAATTGTAACCAGATTAATAATCATTTAAATGGATGAGTAAATCTACCATTGGGATGAGTTATAATTTGAGGATATTAAGTGATTGAGAGCCTTTTCTCGATGAGTATTCTTTGAGTTGATATTGTGTATGTTGAACTTTAAATGTCATGGATTAATTACATGTTTTGTTTAATATGTGGATTCCATGGATTATTGGAACCAAAAATAGAATACCATAAACAAGTAAGGGTAATTATTATAACCATAAGTTAAGTTACAACTTGGATTAAAGCTTTAACACTTGGGAATTCCGATCAAAATCATCTCGTGAAGTGGGTATTAATTTAATGCAATATAAAGAAAAGCTCAAGGATATCATAAGTTTAAATCCCCAATAATGAACTCACCCCAATCTTTATCAATTTTTTAAATCAAACATCATCCATAATTTTTTTCAATTAAGATCTGCAGACAAACCCCCACTCAAAATACAATCAACAAAAAACATCAACTATTAAAAAGTATCATCGTCGGGGATTCGACCCGAGTGCTGCTATACACATTAGCAGAGCACCGAAACCTTGACCGGTCGATATGCGACAATCAGACACACTTTTAAATGGATCTGTTGCTGGGGATGGTGTAATTAATTAATCGTTAGTTTATAGTTATTGTTAAAAAACAAAAAAAAAACTAAATTTTAAAAAAATTGAAAGAAAACACAAAGAAAAACCCGCCTTCCTCATAAAAATTATAAACGAAAAACACAAAAAGAAAAACCCGTCTTCCTCTTTCTTCCAACATCTCTTTGAATGCCCCGTAGCCTCCCAAACAATCCCTCAGATTTGTTTGACCCTGAAATTGAGCGAACACTTCGCCAACTTAGGAGGAACATTAGGGATAATCAAATAATTCAAGAACCAATATTTGTCCAACCAATTGAATTAGATATGACCAATTCTAGGGAACAAACACTTAAAGAACTCGATACCCCTGATATGAATTACCAACCTCTTGGTATTCAATATCCAAACATAGAGGCTGACTTTGAACTCAAATCGGGTTTGATTCATCTTCTTCCTCATTTCCACTGTCTTTTGGTGAGGATCCGCATCTCCACCTTAAAGAGTTCCAAGTGGTATGCTCTACCATGAATCCTGAAGGGGTTTCTGAGGAACAAATAAAACTTCGAGCATTACCTTTCTCCCTAGCTGACTCCACTAAGTCATGGCTCTACTACCTTCCTCCTTGTTCCATAACCAAATGGAATGACATGAAACAAATCTTCTTAGAGAAATTCTTTCCCGCTTCTCGTACTGCTTCTATCCGAAAGGAAATAAGTGGTATCCGTCAGTTCCCAAGTGAATCACTCCATGAATACTAGGAGAGGTTCAAACATCTTGTTGCAACCTGCCTACACCACCAAATCCCTGACCAAATCTTGATCCAATACTTCTATGAGGGGTTATTGGAAATGGAGAGAACCCTCATTGATGTCGCAAGTGGCAGTTCTCTTGTTTATAAAACTCCTGCAGTTGCAAGGGATCTCATAAGTAAAATGGATGTAAACACACAAAAATTCCATAATCGAGCACATGCTCAAGTCAAACAAGCTCAAGATAATCAATCTATAGAGCCGAACAAAATGACAGAATGGATGAGTGAACTTACAGGTCTTGTGCGACAACTAGCTGTGGCATCCAAATCCCCAAACTCGTCTTCTCTGCAATCAATGTTTCCTAAACCTATCAAAAACTGTGGAATCTGCAACTCCCCATCTCATTAAAATGACACATGTCCACAACTTCAAGAGGATCAATCTGATTCATCTGGACCAATGGAGCTCAATACACCATATGTTTAGAGGAACAACGAACCTCAACAATCAGGTCATTTTGTTAGAAACTTCAACCAACCCCATTCTGAGCCTTTCTCTTCTACATATATCCCTAACTTGAGATATGGGAATCCCATTTCTCATCCCCCTCAATACCCTCATCAAAACCCAAACCAATTCCAATATGGTCAAGGTGTTGGTAACTTCCAACAACCTTACCCTTTTGTTCCTCAACCTCAAAGGATCAATTCTCTTCCTAGATTCCACTATCCTAGTGAGCCTTCCCAATTCCCAAACCAATAAAATCGATTTCCCAAGAACCAAAATCAAGGTAATCTCAATTTGGGACAAGCCTCTTCTTCCAAGCAACCATGGGAAAGCGCTGTTGAAGATCTTGCCTCCTTCACCCGTTCTAGTCTCAAGAACATTGAAACCCAAATTGGAAAAATTGCATCCCACCTGAGCCAGAAACAACAATAAAATTCTTCCCAACTCCCAACTCAACCATTACCCAACCCCAAGGGTAATGTAAGTGCAATTTCACTTAGATCGGAAAAGCAAATTGCTCTACCTCATGTGGACTCCTCCAACCCTCCTTTGAATGTTGACCTAGAAAATGAAAAGAAAAATAAACTTGAAAAGGAATCTGAATCCATTCCCTCACCTCCTTCCATTCCACTTAGGAATCCAATTCCTTTTCCAAAATCTGTCTCTAAGTCGAAGAAGTCATTTGAATATGATCCTGAAATGCTCGACATGTTTAGACGTGTTGAAGTCAACATTCCTCTCTTAGATGCCATCAAACAAATTCCTAAGTATGCCAAGTTTCTTAAGGAATTGTGCACCCACAAGAGGAAACTTAGGACCTTTGAAAATGTTTCCACCCAGTAGTCTATTCCCATAAAACGAAAATATCCATGGACCTTTAAGGTTCCATGAAAAATTGGAAGTTCCAACTTCGATGATGCACTCATAGACCTAGGAGGCTCAATTAATGTCACACCCAAATCTATCTTTTCCAACCTTGGTCTAGGTATCTTACATCCAACATGTGTTTTCATTCAGTTATCCAATTGAATCACTGCTAGTCCTGAGGGTATAATCGAGGGTGTCCTTGTTCGTGTCACTGATCTCATCTTCCCTGCGGATTTCTATATCCCTGACATGGAAGGTGAGATGAAATCTTCTCGATCTCCCCTAATTCTAGGAAGACCATTCCTCATGACTGCCAGAACCAAAATTGATGTCCATTCAGACATCTTATCCATGGAATTTGGGGACCAAATGGTCAAGTTCAACATTTTACAAGCCATTCGATACCCATCTGAGGATCACTCTGCATTCTCAATCCATGCTTCTGAGGATACTTCTGAGAGTCAATTTAACCCCATTCCATCGTATTCATCATGTTCTAATGAGAAAGGATCTTGTGAAATATGCACCATGATTAACCAAGTTATAAATGGTGAAGTTGATGTTAACCACTCATTCATAGACTCCATCAATCTAGATGAACTTTAAAACTCTCTTGAATCCCACATCAACTGTAACGCCCCGACCCCAGCTACCCAGAGTCGGTGCATTACTTCGTAACATTGGCATGATCACAAAAGATCAAGTCTCGAAAGACCGATTAGTTTAGTAGCCTTGGAAACACTAGATACATTCATAAGTCTTACATTACATCATAAAGTGAAAAACTAATAACAAAGTCTTCATAGTCCACACTCATATCCACTTCTGACTATCCCTGCAGGTCATTCATAAAATACTTCTTCACATCCTGGAAAATATTAAGACATTGAAAGGGGTGAGCTCAGATGCTCAGTAAGGATAACAATATTGCGGAAGATTTCATAAATAAACATAAACATTTAAGGCAATGTATAACTAAAACAAAAGCCTTTTAAACTTGAACATCAACATAATATGGAAAAAGTAGAATGAGATAATGCCATATACTTATTCACATGGATATTCTACTGGTCGAATAATCACATGCAATATCAATAACCACTTTCATAATGATGGAATGCATAATGCCAGACTATCATAACCACGTAGTCAAGGCCTCGTGCCAAGACCACAAATAAGATTTTGTCAAGGCCTTGTGCCAAGACACTAGTTTGTCTCATGAGACCTGCCGATGCATCGAGGAGCTATAGCGGGCTCCACCCGTCACTTATTAAGTCCAATGCATTCCTCATATGAATAGGTTTAAACATATCATAAACCATAACATAATCATATCACATAAAACATGCATAAAGGAAACATAACATTTCCACATTTCAATCACAAGATATAAATACAACACATTGATATAATAAAAATGCTTTCAAAACCATTTTCAATACCAAAATAAAAGGAAGTTAAAACTTTGTATTTATTTTTCATTAAGAAAAATGATGGCTTGTAGAGGAAGCCGAATCTCAAATAATGGTCACGGCGGCGGAGAAGTCGTTGTCGCCGCATAAGTACGGAAGGAAAACATTCCCTTTTGTCGTTTAGCAAAACGCTTCGTATGAAAAAGATTCCTTTTGAATAAATGTAAAAGTCAAAGGGGTTTATACACCGTATAAAATAAAGTTGTGTATAAAACCAAATATGCCTCAATGAAAGGAGATTGAGACGAAGTCCTTAAAAAGATCATTTTTAAAATAAAATAGATCTATTATGTGTATTCACTATAGGTACACATAAAGAAAGTAAAAATACAAAATAGGACATAATAACATCATGACATAATTTGAAAGTAGGAGATTAACCCAAAGAATGGAAGTTGGGTTAAGAAATTCCCTTACAAAGAGCATTTTTAAAATAAAATAGATCTATTATGTGTATTCACTATAAGTACACATAAATAATGTACAAATACATGATATGACATAATAATATCATGACATAATTTGAAAGTAGGATATTAACCCAAAGAATGGAAGTTGGGTTAAGAAATTCCCTTACAAAGAGCATTTTTAAAATAAAATAGATCTATTATGTGTATTCAATACAAGTACACATAAATAATGTACAAATACAGGATATGACATAATAATATCATGACATAATTTGAAAGTAGGATATTAACCCAAAGAACGAAAATTGGGTTAAGAAGTTCCCTTACCTCGTGTCTGACTTGACTCAACCGTTCTTTAACCTCCTGAATAATAAACTAGAGTTAATATATACCTTATTAAGAACCATTTTTAATTTCATTATCCTTATTATATCACTTATTACAATGATATGAACATTATTTAATTATTTAAGTTAATAACGGTCGTTTTGTCGATCTTTGGTACTTGAGTCAACAATAAGCTTCTTATAATTACAAGTTGTTTATGTGGTGAAATATCCATTATATCCAGAATTATATTCATGATTTAGATGTCATATATATCTTATATATCCAGTATATACATTCATTTATAATATTACGTAACATTTAGAGGTAAGAAATGAAATGCACCGTTCATGGAGACGGTAAGCCGTACGTACGCATGAACGCTACTTTCATTTCAATTTCATATTTAATGGAACTAAATCATAATGATATAAATGTATAATATAATTCCAGTATAATATAGTGTATAATACCATTTACTCCATCCTTTATACATCCCACATATGGCATTAACGATTCAAATCACTTTGAGGGGGCGGTAGTCCGCACTTCCTAAAATGAAATTATCGCGTTTTACCCATAATGGAAATCATAAAGTAAGCCATAAATGAGAAATACAGAAGCATAATTAAAACATAAACACATTATATATCATATATAAATATAGTGACATCTTAATGGCCACCTTTGAAGGTGTTATATGAGTGTTGAACAATCATCGTTTCGTGAGGCAGAAATTCGCCATCCACAGAAACCGTATGTTCTTTAACCATTAGATGTAGGTGTGTGTAAGTGTAGCTCGAATCCTTCTTATAACAACATCCTAGTATATTGAGGATACTGGTGTTGTTACAAAAGAAATGAATAAAAAGAGTTTAGGGGGTTGGAGAAGAAAAATAAAACAAAACAACATTAGAAAAGACATTACCTCAAAATCGGGTAACTCTTTTTGATTTGAGCCAAAGGCTTCCTTGGGAAGAGTTCTGCCCAAAGTGAGGCTTCTATGAGTAAGAGAGGGATGTTGGGAGAGTATTTGGGCAGAGTTTGGCCGAGCCAAATGGCTTGA
This sequence comes from Viscum album, assembly GCA_963277665.1. Lineage (NCBI taxonomy): Eukaryota > Viridiplantae > Streptophyta > Magnoliopsida > Santalales > Viscaceae > Viscum > Viscum album. Next base: position 1,044,526,664 of record OY728141.1, on the reverse strand, counting down.
AAGTGTAAATGAGGTGGGAGAGGTGGGGGCCTTTTATAAGTGGAGAGGAGGGGCACTTTTGGAAAGATTGAAATGTTACATTATTTCACAATGCTTTTCGGATTCTAAAGGTCCCACACTTATATAATTCGAGGCTAAGGTGATAAGGTTTCGAAATATCTTCATCCAATAGGCTTTGGAAAAGTGTAAGCCTTGGATTTTGCATTATATTCTCTTTTTATTTAAATCGTTAAATAATGAGGTCATCGCCACATCATAATGATGTCATAAATAAATTAATTTATTTAATGTCTAAAAATTATAAAAAAAATACTATGATGTAGGAAATCTTTTTAGCTTTCTAATGAATATTTATAGTCAAAATTTGGACTTGTGTAACCCTACTTAAAAATTGTTTTAGTAAAACAATTTATGTTAGTGTCATTTTCACTTTGATATTAAATAAAAGTAATTTATGTTATTTCCCAACAAAAGTGGATCCATGGGGTCCCCAAGTTAGGCCATGGCTTGTCTTGGTCGGCCATGACACAACCAATGAGGTTGGGACATGTGTCTAGGTCATTTCATATTATTAAAGTATTATTTATACCTTAAACTACACTAATTACCACTAATCGCGATTAAAACTTAATAAGTTACTATTCACCAAAAAATTATTTTTATCCCATTGAACCACATTTTACATACTAATGACAACCATGTATGTCGGATTTTCAAAATTCAATACACATTAGTGGTAATCTTTCATTTAACTGAAAAATCAGTTTGCTTGATTACCACTTAGTGGTTTCACTATTCATCAAAAATTGAAGTTTTTCAGAAAATTACCAAAAATTCACCCTAAGCTGTATTTGATATTCCAAATTCAAAAATGAAGTCCATTTTACAAAATTCAAAACATATAAGTCAAATTAATTAATTTAATAATTAATTCCCGCTGTTACAACAAATAGCGTGTTTTTAAGAAACAATTTATATCAAAAGATTGACAATTGTTTATGTCCAATTTTAATGTTAAATTAATTCTAATGACCACCATTGGATAAAATGGTAAAAATATATTCTAATTATACCTTAAAACCACTAAATAGTATAACTTATCACTATAAATTATTTTGATTAAAAAAGTTGTTTTAAGTATTTTTCACTATTCATAAAAATTTGGAAGTTCTCGGAAAATTACAGAAAATTCAACATAGGCTAATTTCAATATTAGGAATACAAAAATGAAGTCCATTTTGAAATATAAAATTTCTATAAATTTAAAAGGTGGTTATTACTATTCATAACGGCTACTTTGATTAGTTGCGGTGTGTTAGAACTCGAACTTGCGTACAATGCAAGCTATTGCATTATTGAAAGAGAGGCGTATCGTGGAAGCTCGGGGTGTTACATTCTCCCCTCCTTCAATAAATTGCGTCCTCGCAATTTGAAATTTTTTTCTTTGAAAATAAAAGGTTGAAAAGAGAAAATACCTTTGTGGAAAACCCACATCGGAAATAAGATTAATAAAATTTAGCCTTAATAAGAGGGAAATGGAAATAAGAAAGTCACCACCAAATTATGATCTCGATAAGGAGAACATTGGTGGCAATTAGAGACATATAATTTGGAGGAAAAACGTAAATATTTGTAGGGAGTGATTGAGGTCATCAATCACAATCAACTGTCAAATTGAGGGCCTCAAAGCCTTCAATCTATGTTGATTTAAAATATCATCAGTTCAACAAGATATAAGGTATTAGGATAACACATTTTTTTGTTTTAATATCCCTTTACTAAAGTTTAAGAATTAATTTATTCATTGAATAAGAGATAGGTATATATATATTTATGCTTGACAATTAGAGTTTCAACCTTCAACTCATCTTTCACTCAAAAAGATAATAGAACACAAAAATATTATACTTATCCTAATTGTATAAGGTTCCAAATGTTAACACATACCATTTAGATTAGTAAAATTATTTTTTAATAACCAGGGACTTCCTGTAGGCTAGTGGTAGGAAATAAAGGCCTGTCGCACTTTGATTGTGGGTTCGATTCCTACAGCTTTGTCCGACGCGACGGTTTATGCCCCACCCTGCAGGTTGTCCTTTTCCTAAAACTATAGTATTATAATATTCCAAAAATAATCTTCATAAATTTTTTAACCTTAAACCATACTATCCAAAGATCAACTTAATCCACTCCAACCTTTATAGTTATCCAAAATACCTCTGTCCAAACTTTCTCTAAAAGGTCTCTAAATTCCAAAATCAATTTATCAGATTCCCAAAACAAAGAAAAGTTTCTCTTATTGTCACATACTAAAAATATGATTACCTTAATCATATTAAAACCTTACTGAAATCAACAAGTACTGCAGTACAATCCTTATATATATATCACATTATTCTAAAAACCAGAATATAATCCATGAGTCCAAAAGCACCAATACATTAGTTATTCCGCTTCAACTGTAGTCACAGCATAAGATTGGCCTTGATCCCTTGGCCTTTTCTGAGGTAAGTTTCCTTGACGCTTAGGACATTCATTTGCATAATGACCCATTTCTCTACAATTGTAGCATTCAACTTTGAAAGCCTCTTTCTTTCCCTTGCAATCACGAGCCTGGTGACCCTTTTCTCCACATTTATAACAAACTCCCATTCCTTTTAGGCAAGTACCAGGGTGATTCTTCCCACAATTATCACATAATGGAAAATCCTTCTTTCCCTTTTTCCCTTTATCTGTCTCTTGTTCCACCGTTCTCTTCTTCTCTTGCTTTACTTTGTTGTCATAAGACTTAGAGAATTCCTTTTCTGTCTTGATAGCACACGAGACAATATCTTCGTATGATGAAAAGGATTGTGATACCAAAGCTCGACGGAGAAATGGTTTTAACCCATCAAAGAAACGATCAATCTTACTCCTTGGGTTACGTATATAATCGGCAGCATGCCTCGCTAAGCTTGTAAAGTTAGCCTCATACTTTGCGACATTCTCATCCTCCTTCTGCCTCAGACTCAGAAATTGCCTTTCCATATCTGCTCGATGGTCACGAGGAAAGTATTTTTCTAAGAAAAGATCTTTGAACTCCCTCCATTCCATATTCGATACGTCATCATCTTCCTTTGTGTTTTGAATCAGCGACCACCACTGATCGGCATCTCCAGTGAGGCGGTAAACTGCCATGACAACCTTCTCCCTTTCACTACTCCCCAAGGCATGGAATATTTTCTCTAAGGAATTTATCCATTGCTCAGCTACTATAGGATTTGTACTCCCATTAAAGGTTGGTGGTTGTTGCCTCATGAAACGATCTAGCATTGATCCTCCACGTTGCGGATCAGGGTGCTCCATACGAGTAAGGTTATTATTCATAACCTGAGTGAGTTGTCCAAGTATGGTAATAAGTTGATCAGCACCAGTTGTATCTCCAGATCCACAATAATTATCTTGATCAGGAGGGCAATCCCTACATGGAGTTCGTGCATTGATACGGTTTCCATTCCTTCTACTAGGCGCCATTTCTAAACAATGGCATAAACTAGATTAGTTTATGAATCAAAATACATAATTCCATACTTATAAAACACTTAACATAAATTGAACTATTTATGGATATAATCCATAATCATAAAAAGAAATGTTTTCTTTGAGAAAGTATATACTCATAACCCTTCATAGTGGTTTGTAAATAAAATGAGAATTATCCTAAGCATATCCCCCGGGAGTGTCGTAACCAAGAGTGCAGCAAGGCCCGTTGTCGTGCACCAGTTCCCGTTCGAGTCTAGCTCAAAGCGGTGTTTTCGGGTTTTACCCCTAGGTACATCTGTGCCAGAGCCGCCTCTACCTGCTCGTATCCAGACAGGGATGTATTGCTCGGAAAAGTCATAACATCTCTATAATACCAAAATTCTAGGAAGTTCTTCTATACTAATCCTCAAAGTCTATCTTTGGGCTATGTGCTCTAATCAGAGTTTATCTAAATCTAGCTTCCAAGGTTAGTACTAAACTGCCTTTGATACCAACTGTAACGCCCCGACCCCAGCTACCCAGAGTCGGTGCATTACTTCGTAACATTGGCATGATCACAAAAGATCAAGTCTCGAAAGACCGATTAGTTTAGTAGCCTTGGAAACACTAGATACATTCATAAGTCTTACATTACATCATAAAGTGAAAAACTAATAACAAAGTCTTCATAGTCCACACTCATATCCTCTTCTGACTATCCCTGCAGGTCATTCATAAAATACTTCTTCACATCCTGGAAAATATTAAGACATTGAAAGGGGTGAGCTCAGATGCTCAGTAAGGATAACAATATTGCGGAAGCTTTCATAAATAAACATAAACATTTAAGGCAATGTATAACTAAAACAAAAGCCTTTTAAACTTGAACATCAACATAATATGGCAAAAGTAGAATGAGATAATGCCCTATACTTCTTCACATGGATATTCTACTGGTCGAATAATCACATGCAATATCAATAACCACTTTCATAATGATGGAATGCATAATGCCAGACTATCATAACCACGTAGTCAAGGCCTCGTGCCAAGACCACAAATAAGATTTTGTCAAGGCCTTGTGCCAAGACACTAGTTTGTCTCATGAGACCTGCCGATGCATCGAGGAGCTATAGCGGGCTCCACCCGTCACTTATTAAGTCCAATGCATTCCTCATATGAATAGGTTTAAACATATCATAAACCATAACATAATCATATCACATAAAACATGCATAAAGGAAACATAACATTTCCACATTTCAATCACAAGATATAAATACAACACATTGATATAATAAAAATGCTTTCAAAACCATTTTCAATACCAAAATAAAAGGAAGTTAAAACTTTGTATTTATTTTTCATTAAGAAAAATGATGGCTTGTAGAGGAAGCCGAATCTCAAATAATGATCACGGCGGCGGAGAAGTCGTTGTCGCCGCATAAGTACGGAAGGAAAACATTCCCTTTTGTCGTTTAGCAAAACGCTTCGTATGAAAAAGATTCCTTTTGAATAAATGTAAAAGTCAAAGGGGTTTATACACCGTATAAAATAAAGTTGTGTATAAAACCAAATATGCCTCAATGAAAGGAGATTGAGACGAAGTCCTTAAAAAGATCATTTTTAAAATAAAATAGATCTATTATGTGTATTCACTATAGGTACACATAAAGAAAGTAAAAATACAAAATAGGACATAATAACATCATGACATAATTTGAAAGTAGGAGATTAACCCAAAGAATGGAAGTTGGGTTAAGAAATTCCCTTACAAAGAGCATTTTTAAAATAAAATAGATCTATTATGTGTATTCACTACAAGTACACATAAATAATGTACAAATACATGATATGACATAATAATATCATGACATAATTTGAAAGTAGGATATTAACCCAAAGAATGGAAGTTGGGTTAAGAAATTCCCTTACAAAGAGCATTTTTAAAATAAAATAGATCTATTATGTGTATTCACTACAAGTACACATAAATAATGTACAAATACAGGATATGACATAATAATATCATGACATAATTTGAAAGTAGGATATTAACCCAAAGAACGAAAATTGGGTTAAGAAGTTCCCTTACCTCGTGTCTGACTTGACTCAACCGTTCTTTAACCTCCTGAATAATAAACTAGAGTTAATATATACCTTATTAAGAACCATTTTTAATTTCATTATCCTTATTATATCACTTATTACAATGATATGAACATTATTTAATTATTTAAGTTAATAACGGTCGTTTTGTCGATCTTTGGTACTTGAGTCAACAATAAGCTTCTTATAATTACAAGTTGTTTATGTGGTGAAATATCCATTATATCCAGAATTATATTCATGATTTAGATGTCATATATATCTTATATATCCAGTATATACATTCATTTATAATATTACGTAACATTTAGAGGTAAGAAATGAAATGCACCGTTCATGGAGACGGTAAGCCGTACGTACGCATGAACGCTACTTTCATTTCAATTTCATATTTAATGGAACTAAATCATAATGATATAAATGTATAATATAATTCCAGTATAATATAGTGTATAATACCATTTACTCCATCCTTTATACATCCCACATATGGCATTAACGATTCAAATCACTTTGAGGGGGCGGTAGTCCGCACTTCCTAAAATGAAATTATCGCGTTTTACCCATAATGGAAATCATAAAGTAAGCCATAAATGAGAAATACAGAAGCATAAGTAAAACATAAACACATTATATATCATATATAAATATAGTGACATCTTAATGGCCACCTTTGAAGGTGTTATATGAGTGTTGAACAATCATCGTTTCGTGAGGCAGAAATTCGCCATCCACAGAAACCGTATGTTCTTTAACCATTAGATGTAGGTGTGTGTAAGTGTAGCTCGAATCCTTCTTATAACAACATCCTAGTATATTGAGGATACTGGTGTTGTTACAAAAGAAATGAATAAAAAGAGTTTAGGGGGTTGGAGAAGAAAAATAAAACAAAACAACATTAGAAAAGACATTACCTCAAAATCGGGTAACTCTTTTTGATTTGAGCCAAAGGCTTCCTTGGGAAGAGTTCTGCCCAAAGTGAGGCTTCTATGAGTAAGAGAGGGATGTTGGGAGAGTATTTGGGCAGAGGTTGGCCGAGCCAAATGGCTTGAAAGTGTAAATGAGGTGGGAGAGGTGGGGGCCTTTTATAAGTGGAGAGGAGGGGCACTTTTGGAAAGATTGAAATGTTACATTATTTCACAATGCTTTTCGGATTCTAAAGGTCCCACACTTATATAATTCGAGGCTAAGGTGATAAGGTTTCGAAATATCTTCATCCAATAGGCTTTGGAAAAGTGTAAGCCTTGGATTTTGCATTATCTTCTCTTTTTATTTAAATCGTTAAATAATGAGGTCATCGCCACATCATAATGATGTCATAAATAAATTAATTTATTTAATGTCTAAAAATTATAAAAAAAATACTATGATGTAGGAAATCTTTTTAGCTTTCTAATGAATATTTATAGTCAAAATTTGGACTTGTGTAACCCTACTTAAAAATTGTTTTAGTAAAACAATTTATGTTAGTGTCATTTTCACTTTGATATTAAATAAAAGTAATTTATGTTATTTCCCAACAAAAGTGGATCCATGGGGTCCCCAAGTTAGGCCATGGCTTGTATTGGTCGGCCATGACACAACCAATGAGGTTGGGACATGTGTCTAGGTCATTTCATATTATTAAAGTATTATTTATACCTTAAACTACACTAATTACCACTAATCGCGATTAAAACTTAATAAGTTACTATTCACCAAAAAATTATTTTTATCCCATTGAACCACATTTTACATACTAATGACAACCATGTATGTCGGATTTTCAAAATTCAATACACATTAGTGGTAATCTTTCATTTAACTGAAAAATCAGTTTGCTTGATTACCACTTAGTGGTTTCACTATTCATCAAAAATTGAAGTTTTTCAGAAAATTACCAAAAATTCACCCTAAGCTGTATTTGATATTCCAAATTCAAAAATGAAGTCCATTTTACAAAATTCAAAACATATAAGTCAAATTAATTAATTTAATAATTAATTCCCGCTGTTACAACAAATAGCGTGTTTTTAAGAAACAATTTATATCAAAAGATTGACAATTGTTTATGTCCAATTTTAATGTTAAATTAATTCTAATGACCACCATTGGATAAAATGGTAAAAATATATTCTAATTATACCTTAAAACCAATAAATAGTATAACTTATCACTATAAATTATTTTGATTAAAAAAGTTGTTTTAAGTATTTTTCACTATTCATAAAAATTTGGAAGTTCTCGGAAAATTACAGAAAATTCAACATAGGCTAATTTCAATATTAGGAATACAAAAATGAAGTCCATTTTGAAATATAAAATTTCTATAAATTTAAAAGGTGGTTATTACTATTCATAACGGCTACTTTGATTAGTTGCGGTGTGTTAGAACTCGAACTTGCGTACAATGCAAGCTATTGCATTATTGAAAGAGAGGCGTATCGTGGAAGCTCGGGGTGTTACATCAACTATGATCTATACTGTTCCACATTAGAAAATATCAAAGAAAATGAATATGAAGCAACTGAAGTCCCTTCCTCCATTCCTGAATTGTCTAACCCACAAATGAAAGATGAGACTGATCTGAAACCTCTTCCTAGACACCTAAAATATGCATTCCTTTTCCATGATCACTCATATCCTGTCATTATCTCTGCTTCACTTACTAAAACTGAGGAGTCCAAACTTGTTCAGGTGTTAGAGGAAAAAAAAAGGACCTAGGTTTGACCCTAGATGACATACCAGGAATCAACCATGCTCTTTGCATGCATCACATCCATCTTGAGGAATCATCCAAACCAATTAGACAACCACAAAAAAGACTCAATCCACTCATAATTGAGGTAGTTAGGGAAGAGATTACCAAGCTTCTTCAAGATGGTATTATCTATCCAATTTCTGATAGTGAATGGGTTATTCCAATTCATGTTGTACCTAAGTAGTGTGGGATAACTATTGTCACAAATGAACATGGGGAGGTAATCACAAATCGAGTGAAAAACAAATGGTGTGTGTGCATCGACTACCGAAAATTGAATGTTAAAACAAGAAAATATCACTACCCTCTTCCATTCCTTGATCAAATTCTAGAAAGATTAGCTGGAAAGTCACACTATTACTTTCTTGATGGATACACTGGCTACTTCCAAATCCCAATCTCACCTCAGGACCAAGAAAAAACTACTTTCACATGCCCCTTTGAAACATATGCATATAGAAGAATGACTTTTGGCCTTTTCAATGCTCTTGCAACATTCCAGAGGTGTATGATGAGTATCTAAACTAAATTCATTGAACATTTCATGGAGGTCTTCATGGATGACTTTACCATTTATGGTGAGTCATTTGAATCTTTCTTGAATTCACTCTCTCTAGTCCTTCAAAAGAGTATCAAGTGTAATCTTTTGTTAAATTTTGAAAAATGTCACTTCATGGTTGTAAATGGGATTGTTCTAGGGAAAATAGTTTCAAAAGAGGGTATTGAAGTTGATCCTACCAAAATTGAAGTGATCCAATCACTTCCTAAACCCACTTCTATTCAAGACATCTGTTTATTCCTTAGTCATGACAGTTTCTATTTTCGATTCATCCATAACTTCAGTAGAATTTCCCTCCCACTCACTCGGTTGTTCCAAAATGATGTCAATTTCTATTTAGATGAGGTTTTCAAGAGATCCTTCATAGAACTCAAAACTTCTCTTACATTTTCCCCGATAATCCAACCCCCAGATTGGTCTTTACCCTTTGAGTTGATGTGTGATGCTTCTGATAGAGTCGTTGGGGCTGTTCTTGGTCAAATAAGAGAAAAAATTCCTCATGTCATCTATTATGCCTCAAAAACTTTGGATGAAACTCAATATCACTGCACTGTGACTGAAAAGGAACTTTTAGGAGTGGTTTTTGACTTAGATAAATTTCGGACCTATCTCTTAGGTGCCAAAATATTCATCTTCAGAGACCATTCTACTATAAAGTTCTTACTCAAGAGAAGTGATTCTAAACCATGGCTAATAAGATGGATCCTAATGATCCAAGACTTTGACCTTGAGATCAAAGATAGACTAGGAAAAGAAAACCCTCTGGATGATCACTTGAGTAGAATTTTTAATTCTTCTCATTCTGAAATAATTGATCCATAATTTCCAACTGATCACCTTTCATCTCTCACTCCAAAAATACCATGGTATGTCCCAATTGTAAATTACTTGGTTTCGGGTGTTTTTCCTGAAATTTTTTCAAAAGAAAAAAAAATGAAGTTGCAAAGTGATTCAAAATACTATTTTTGGGAAGAAAATAAACTTTGGAAAACTGGGGCAGACATGGTAATTAAAAGATGTGTGGATGAAGATGAACATTCTTCCATCCTAGAATTCTGTCACTCACTTCCCAGAGGTGGACACTTTGGACCACAAAGGACCTCCCAAAAGGTTCTAGACTCTAGATTCTTCTGTCCTTCACTCTTGAAGGAATCACATGAGTTCTGTCAATCATTTCCCACTTGCCAAAATTTTGGCACAATTTCAAAGAGAAATGAAATACCCCAAAAGCCATTAATTTCCAGTGAGATCTTCAATGTTTGGGGAATTGATTTCATAGGACCATTCCCCTCTTCCAATGTATTCTCATACATTCTTCTTGCAGTTGATTATGTTTCTAGGTGGGTTGAGGCCAAACCCACTCGAAAAGATGATTCCCATACTGTTAGTGAGTTCCTAAAGACACATCTTCCACCGATTTGGCACACCACATGCCCTAATAAGTGACGTATGGACCCATTTTTTTAATAGAACCATGGAATCTCTTTTGAAAAATAATGGGGTTGTACATAAAACTTTAACTGCATATCACCCCCAAACAAATGGAATGGCTAAACTTTCTAATAGATAAGTGAAAAGAGTGCTTGGGAGAACTGTAAAACCCACTAGAAAAGACTGGAAGAAAGACTTGGTAAAACACTTTGGACTTATCGAACTTCCTATAAAACACACATTGGTAAGTCTCCTTTTAGGCTAGTTTTTGGTAAAGCAGGTCATCTGCCAGTTGAAATACAACATAAGTCTTTTTGGGCTGTGAAAACCTATAACTTTGATTGTGAAAAATCTGGTGAAGAAAGATTGTTTCAATTGGATGAACTGGAGGAGCTTCAACTTGAATCCTATGAGAATTCCAATCTATACAAAGAAAAGGCTAAGGTACTCCATGGAAAAAACATCCCGAGAAAGGTATTCCATGAAGGTGAAAAGGTATTTCTTTTCAACTCTCAATTTCGGCTTCATCCAGGTAAGATTAATTTTCATTGGGAAGGTTCTTTTGTTATTACTAATGTTTACCCATTTGGTGTAGTGCCAGTACAAGGCCTGTCTTCCAAAAGGACATTCATGGTTAACGGAAATCGATTAAATCATCACCATCAGAGGACACACAATCCTGGAACCACATTGACTTCCATCAGATCCCCAACTTCTGCAGTTGACCCACCACTGGATGGATATGGCAACCCACCAAATCCAATCCAGGGGGCACCTCTTTCCCTTTAACCCCTCTTCTCTCTCTCTCTCTCTATCTTCTTCCTCCCTCATTCCCTTTTTTTTATTTTCACCATGTTATCATATGCTTGAGGGAAAGCATCAATTTCAGTGTGTGAGGGAGGTTGTTATTCAGTGGGGTTTGGGAATGTATATATGTTTATCTTGTACAAATGATATTGAAAAGTGTTCAAAAAAAAAATCAAAAAAATCAAAAATAAAAAAATAAAATAAAAATGGGTTGTGTCTTGGGTGGGTCAAAAATCACTCTTCCTTAACCTTTGATCTTGTTATAACTATTACAATTAGTGTTGTGAGGAGATCAATCATGGGTTGGGATATGAGTGTGAGATCTTTTTCAAGTTCAACTTTCGAAAAATGCAAAAAAAAAAGAAAGAAAAAAAGAACACTTATGTCATTGGGAGAAGTTTTGTGGTTTGTAAATATTTCATCTTTTCATAAACTTCAATTTCCTTCCTCTTTTGTGTATTATTTCATATTTTCATTCCCTTGTAAATATGTGTTTCCATTTCCTTTCATGTCTCATTTCAAAAAAAATGTGCATTGCTTTTTCCATGTTGGTATTTTACCCCCTTTTTACTGTCTTTTGGATATCATCTTCCTACCATACCATAGCCACAAAAAAACCCCTAAAAATACCTCTTGATTTTTTAGCACTTTAGGATAGGGAGTGGAAGATTAGAGCTCTTACAAACTCTAAGATTTTCACTTTTGGTTGGTGAATGAGTGAAGCTCCATAAATTAATTTTATCATCTTGAGAGGAGTAAGTTTTGTGTGCCACCATTATCCATTTCTAAATTTGTGCACGAAAAAATGAATTATTTTTGGAACCTTGTTTCTGTAAAAACTTGTGGTGTATTTCAATATGGATGAGTGAAATTGTCTAAACCTCCCCTGATTGGGGAAAACAAAATTTTAATATTTGTTGGTTAGTAAAAATGATTTTGTCATGTTTTTATTTTTGTTGTACATGAGGACATTCACAAGACTAAGTGTGGGGGAGTTGATATTATTAATATTTTCATAACTTATTATATACTTCCTTCACTGATTTTATATGAAATGTGTATAATTTGTGTGAAATATTAATGTTTAAATATTAAATATAATTTTAGAGCACTATTTGATTTTATCCAGATTGAAGTCTGTTTAATGTTTTAATTATATATCTCACCCTAATTATCAAAATTGCATTATTCCTATTTTTTAGAGTTCCTTACTAAAATTACAAAATTTCATTAGAAGTGACCTTTGGCCAAATCGTCCATTTGGAGGGTCAGATGGTCCACACAAGAAGACCCAACGAATCTGTGAAAAAACTGGACCAGCCATAATGATTGAGTTACTGGTCTAAATCCCGAAACCCAAATTTTATGAAACTACACCATATGTTCTTTATTATCTAAAATAATCATGGATACAAATTTCAGTTCCCAACTCCAAGAAAAAGGTCCCAAATGAAGCTTTGAAGTCCATACCACCATTCTATCTGGGAAATGAAATCAACACACAAAAATTGACTTTTCTCGTCATCTAGTATTCAAATAAAGATGAGACTTTGCAGTGTGAAAGAGGAAAAATAGGCAGCCGACTTTTTCAAAGAAATCATTTGGATTTGAATGCATATTAATATCAAAAAATCCGTTCACATTTAGGCCATTAAAAAAGTCTTGATTGAAATGGACAGATTAATATTGTTTAATCAAACAGTCATAACTTTGGACCCATATGTCCAAATGCCTCCAAATTTTTATAGTAGTCATCCAACATTATTATATAAAACTTTGAATAAGGAGATATCTCGAGATTCAGTTGAATGGATGTCAAAATTGGTGAGCCAATTGGAGGGGTAGTTTTGGAATACAAACATTCCACCACCTTAGGCTACAGATACATCCCATCCTGTCCTTTCAAAAGGGTTGACATTTCAGAAGAGAGAAGCACATATTGGCACAACCAAATCCTTGAAAAAGTCTTGTGAGGACCTTCCATACTCAAGTTTTCACTTGAGAGACCTTTCCTCCTCTCTTTGTTTTTATTTACTTTTGTGTTATTCTTTGTTGTAATCTTGTAAGTCTTTTCTTTGTAATTATCTTTTAATGAAAGTTTCTTATTAAATATCTCTTATTCTCATCCAAATTATATAGTTTAATATTAATGTTCTTAAAATAGTTTAAATACAGTTGAATCCCCTTACCTTATTTTTCTCTAGAGTTTGTTTTTAATTATCATCATCATTTGTGTGTGTGTTCGACGCACCAATCTTTTTTTATCCCTTTCTTTTTCTTATCTTCTTAATTTATCATCATAATAATTATAACCAGATTAATAATAATTTAAATGGATGAGTAAATATACCATTGGGGTGAGTTATAATTTGGGGATATTAAGTGATTGAGAGACTTTGCTCGATATGTATTCTTTGAGTTAATATTGTGTATGTTGAACTTTAAATGTCATGGATTAATGAAATGTTTTGTTTAATATGTGGATTACATGGATTATTGGAACCACAAATACACTACCATAAACAAGTAATGGTAATGATTAGAACCCTATGTTAAGGTACAACTTGGATTAAATCTTTAAGACTTGGGAATTCCAATCAAAATCATCTTGTGAAGTGGGTATTAATTTAATGCAATATAAAGAAAAGCTCAAGGATATCATAAGCTTAAATCCCTAATAATTAAATCACCACAATCTTTATAAATTTGTTAAATCAAACATCATCCATAAATAATTTCAATTAAGATCTGAAAACAAACACCCAATCAAAATACAATCGACTAAAAATATCGACTATTAAAAAGTATCATCGCCGATGATTCAACCTGAGTGCTACTATACACATTAGCGGAGCACCGGAACCTTTAACGGTCGATATGTGACAATTGTTTGTGCTTTCACTGCCCCTAGATCATATTGAAACCATTCATGTGATCTTATACTACTCTTATTTTCCATATCCTTAAGATGAACAAATGTCACATCATAAACACTTTGCTAAGTGTCATTGGCTTCTCATATATATCTGCTAGTTCCTTCATAACTTCCATTGTTGTTTTATTCTCCAAAATGTTAAAGGCCTTACTCCATGCCGTTGACATCATTAACAACACATTTTCCTTCCTATCCAACCATCCCCATTCTATTTTCTCTAGATATTTTCCATTTTGAGGAACATCCAATTCCTTTTGAATGAGAAGATCTTCCATTTGTATTCTTCAGAAGCCAAAAATTTGTTTCATCAAACTTATCGATCCATACCTTATATTCTTTCAAATCCATACCTTCTGATGATAGTAAATTCCCACTAAAAATGAAATAACATCAAGGAAAGAGAGAACCTAATTGTGTTGAGAGAGAAATGCACCACCAGCACTCTGATACCACTTGTTTGTAAGTGATAGAGGTCATGAGATCACCAAAACTAGGACCTCAATCCACCAGAAGATCACACACACCAGAAGTTTAGGACTGCATAAATCAAACCTTCAGAACTTCCCTTAGACTAAGTGTACCAGAAGTAGGAAGTCAGAGCACCCTACCCACTGCACAAAGTCGAACCTCACTCTCTCTCACACACACAATAAAAGATCAATGAAGGAAACAAAACAATATATTTTATGTGCTTCAGACAATGTTCCCTATGTGCATGTGGAAACAATACTGATGCATTTACCATTATAAACCAGAATTATAAGAATTATAAATAGATTAAAAAGAAAGTAATTACAAGAAAGATGAGGTCCCACCTGATCCCTTCTTCTCCCCTTAATCTTAATCTAACCCACTTTTAAGACACCACTTATGAAATGAGGTCCCACTTATATAGTAAGTCATAGCTATTTAAACCAGTAATACCAACTCTCCTGAAAACACAGATCACTAAACATGACTGCGAAGGATGGAATGCCAAACCGGTGACCCCCTCTGTCCATCATGTTTCTATACTTTCACTTGCGTTGAAACCATCAGAAAAAACCATCTTTCAAAAGTCCCACTGATTCGCCGAAGCTATCTGCTACCGGTGTCTGAACATAAAATAATCTATCGACCAACTCAGAATCATTCTGCATTGCCCCATCAGAAGTACATCAACTTCCAGTGATCTAAATCTGGTGAACTAAATCCAGTGAACTGAAAAAGGCTTCACCTCACAACATATCAAACATATAAATAAAGACTTATTATTTCTATTTCATATCAATTATTGATGAAAGTCATGTAGATAATATAAAAATATTATTCAACTCTAAATTAGTTCATTGGAAATATAGGGAGTATTTATTTTACTTCTATCTTAGTTGCTTAATGTTCTCTAACTATTTTATACAAGGGGATATGCTTTCCTAACTGTTTTATCTAACAAATTTATACTTTATGGACAACATACATAACCCTTATATTTCTATTTACTGGAATATTGGCCTGAGTTGATTTGTAAATTAGTATTTTTCTAGTAAGCATGCATCAACTATTTTACTATTCAATTCACTAGCATGAGTAATAATATATTATTATTTCATGTGATGAAATGATGTATTAAATTATTCTATTAAATTTTGGTCATGTACTATACTTTATCATGTTTTTTAATATACATTACATGTGAGTAAACTGTTTGTATTAAATTCTTTGAATATCTTTTATTTAATTCTATGAATATCATCAATATGATGCTTAGTTTAAGGGGGAGTTGTTTTTAGTGTTTAGCATGTATTAACTATTATGTATTTAGTATCTAGGGGGTATATTAGTTTTATTGAAGAATTATTATTTTATACATGATTATCTATTTTTAAAACTTGTATTTACTATACTTTATTATTTATTGAAAAGGGGAGAATGCATTCACATAACCTTTAAACTTATGTTATATTCTATTAGGGGGAGAATGTGTTGCTTATATTTTGATTAGTATATATAGATTGTTATTATAGTATATTATTTATTTTTACATGATCCACTATATTATTTTACCTTTTTTATCCTTACAAAAAGGGGGAGAGTGAGTTCAGGTTTTGTAATCATCAAAAGCAGGGAGAATGTTGAGTAACTTCTTTCCCTTTTTATACTTTGATAATAAGTTTTCCCCTCACTTAATTTGTAGTTGTTATTATTATTATTATTATTATTATGGATTTTATTACTACGTATCCTTATATTTTATTTTGGAGAAATGATACTTAGAACATGTTCTTTCAAATGGAATTTATTTCATGTTGAAAACTATAAATTAAAATTTATGTTATGTTGAAGACTGGAAGTGTTGGTTATAGTGAAGTTAAAAATTTTCTCTTTTGTATGCTTCATTAAGAAGACTGACTCTTATGTATTTGATATTTGAAAAAGGAATATTACATTTTGAAGGACTATTATATGAGAATAAAAAGATGAAAATTTGGAAAAGGAAAAAATTAGAAGGATCTTACATATTACTGTTATGTCATAGTTTAACTTTATGTTTTATGATTATTTTGAAATTTTCCAAGTATAGAATATTAATCATAAAGAGGAGTTACTTATACACATTGATATTTTGATGAAGGAGAGACCTTTACACATACAGGGGGGAGTATCAGGTTGCTTTCATGCACTGAACATTTCATATTTACACTTTACTGTGGAAGTTAGAAAAAACTCTTACGTATTATAGAGTGAAGGATTCCTGGTATTTGAAAAATTATGAGATTCCCCATATGTTATGAAATTTTACACTTACGTATTCAAAAATATGAATCTTATTTTTGGATATTTGATAAAAGGTGTTACTTTTACATATGCCTCAATTAGTGAAGAGTTACCTTTGTTGGTTTTGAGTGTGCAACAGAAGCATAAAAACATGGAATTTTAAAATGTAATCACCAGAGTGACATAATAACGTCATATATGGTGAAGTGTGAAGCTTGGTTACCACTTGAGGATCTCGTGTATAGTGAATTAAGCTTGAAAATTAAATCTAAATATTACCTTGTTCGATTTGGTGTCATAATAATGTTCCGCTCATTACCGATGATAACTGCTTAAAGGAACTGCTCTATGATCCCTCTAGATCACCCACACATGCTCCATATTCTTGTAGATGCATCGATCATCGTTATCTGTGTGCTAGCATAGATAATCACCAAGCCCTTTGATGATCTAACGATCATAAGAATACCGCTTCTTTGTTTTGGGAATAAAACTAGGACCAGGATACCCTGTTCACATCCATCTCAATCTAGGAATCATGAGAGAGGAGAGAAGCACTCCACAAATTAGAAGGAGGAATAGTTCTTGTGATTAGTGGCCTCAATTTCATTAAATTGGCTGGTTTTATTAATGTAAATTTCACTTTGAACCTTCTATAAATAAAACCCTTTAAATAAAACCATATTCACTTCATATGACGTTGAAAGCACATGAAAAACATCATAAATATTTTATCACTTAATTGTAACATCTAAACTATGTTATGTGAAAAAATTGAAGGAACCCAGGGCATGTAAAAGTGTGATAAATTGTATTTTGAAAATTTCAGGTCCAAATTTATATCAAAACATCAAATTCGGTATACTACAGGTCGAATTCATCCATAGATCATGTGAACATTAATTAAGCATAAAGAATAAAATATGAAAAATAAATCAAAATCGCACCTCATCTGATTTCGATCGAAAACATATTTCAATAGTCTTTGATGATCGTCACTCGAAGGAATCATACTTGAAACCCTCTAGATTATATACACGCATTCCAGAAGTTTGATCGATCGTTAGCCTATGAAATCCAGGTGCTTACATGGAGAATCGAAGGCTGTTCAACTTCATCATGATTGTGTGAGATCAAACTAACGATCCTTGAACTTGGATTGAGTGATATTTGATATTACATCCACCTTCTCTCTCTAGGAATTGAGAGAGAGGGGGAGAGGAGATATAATTTGAGAAAAGAATTTTCTTCCACATTTTGGGTCTTAAAAATTCTTAAATACTTAGGTTATAACTTTTATAAATTTCATTTAGGTCTTTATGGAAGTTAACCCTTTAAACACACTAAAAATGATACAAAAAACATTTAAAATTTTCTAAAAATTTCATGGATATTTTATCACGTGTTTGTAAAACCTAAACTATATTATGTGATAAAATATTAATCATTAACTCGACTCACCTCTCCCATACATATTAAATAAACCATGAATATTAAAATTTTAATATTCCTTTGAAAAATATTTTTTCATTTTATTCACCGGATAACTTGTGAATATAATAAGTAAATAAATTTAATGTTTATTGTTTTAAATTAAACTATTATTTAATTAATTTATTTACTTTTCGATCATATAAACGTAGACCTTACTCGGCTACCGTCATGGGGCCCGTCATGTCCTAAACACCAATTCACTAGAATTTTCCAAACTTCTGAATATGCTTTGTATGTGACCCTTTAGGCCCTTATCTCGAGTGATACCCACATACCAGGAGTTAAGTCTAGTAACCTATCAAGATCCATAAGTAGATAATACATAGTAATAACAATACCCCCCTTACAAACACACACACACCATGTAATATTATCTCTTTATCTCTTGATATCTCATAAAGCAAGACACACACTTTACATCATCATTATTTCTTGATTTATTTATTCATGACCTTACTAGATTGACTTGAATTTAATCACCATGGCCATAGATTTTAAAAAGGTACCACCATATTGGTCAACTGGGCCTGAGACATCTCATCCTTTCGAAAGAGACAAAAATTTTCTTGAACATTCAACCAACGCCATACCATAAATGACACACCCAACAAAAGCTACCTCACCATAACATAAATGTCATGGTTTTCATCTTAAATCAAGGTGTGCGATCAAATGGTACACATTTATAATTATCTCAAGTCTATAGACCAATACATGTGCTCTAAAATAGGAACAACAAATGAAACCTAAAACATGTAGTGTTCCTATTGGTGAGTTAGTTGTCATGATCTCTTATACCTAAGATCACTAAGTGAGAACTTCTTGATAAGAGTTCTCAATGTTTATGAACCCCCTGCACCTAATATCCAAACATCATTTGTGTCTAGTCAATATGATGTATCTAGACCATATGACATATGTTTAAGATTATTGTCATAGTATTTTGTGGTTTTCATTATAGTTGGAAACTGTTATAGCCCATTGAAATGATAAATAATCTAAGGAAATTACCATATAAATAGTGGTTGCAGAAGTGTTAACACTATTATGGCAAGTATACATCATGCATAACCCTATGTATACATGATTTTGTAATCAAAAGTACTTTTGAAGTTAGTTATAGGGAACCCACTCTTACAACACTCCCACTTTCAAAATAATCAACTTTCTAAAGATCATCCGGTTAACTCTCACATGATAAGATCATGCTTTTACTAAGTTATGTCTTTAGTCATTGGGCTTACCATGTTTTCCTACATGGCTATTCCACTATTTGTGACTTCACCTCCTCGAGTAAATCTTCCCAAGAGATGATATCCCATAGTATAACCTTTTTATTTTCTATCATAATCTTGACATATTGGATAGTAAATTTTGTGAAATTATAATAATTTGAACAAATCATTGTGTATTTTATACTTTTTTAGTTGCATTAGAAGCCATAACATACTTAGTATTTTATATATATGGATACCACTAGACTGAATGAGATTCTCTTTCTCATTTCCTCATCTAAACCGTGATATTATATCATATTGATATTGTGAAAGACTAGTTTCATCCAATCAAAACTAGTGTTTCATTTTCTCCAATTACTAGGTTGATATCCCTTGTACTTTCTCAGGTACTTGTTGAATATCTATTCTAGTACATGGCATGGTATATGTGATAAAATCATTACAAAATATTATATAGTTATATTCACTATTTTAATCTCCTCCCATGTCTTATATATATCTTCTTGGAGAGATTTATGCCATGTGAAATTGGTAACAATTCTCTCTAGAATTTTTCCAACTGGTATTTTATAAACTTATCAGTATATGAACTTTGACTTGGTCTAAGAAACCTTTTTATCTACCTTAGTAGATCATGCTACTCCGAAATCCTGAAAGCCTTATATTTTTATTTATTTTTGGATATTCCCCTTTTTAAAGGTTTAGGGGGAACCCTTACATGACCCGTAGGCCCAAGGATTAAGCCCATACATGACCTGAAGGCCCAGAGGCCCAAGGCCCGTTACATGACCTTGAAGGCTCAAGACCTGACACACTTTAAACAAACCATACTTAGTATTTGTATCTTGAAGGCACTTGGCTCCTCACCTCGCATGTATGATCAGCTAGCATTGTCCTGTGCAGAGTTGCATGGTGCCTGGTACCAATGACAGTTTCCATACCCTCCCATTCTTCCAATCTAGTTAGCTATACTTTAGTGGTTTCTACTTTGCTATAAATTCTCTTCTAGGCCTGCTCTTGTGTGGTTTTCCCAAGATGCTTCTTGGTCTCTGTGGCCCGAAATCCCTATTTCTCGAAAAACCATTGGTGTCCCAAAATCCCTATGGCCCAAAGGCCCTTGGTGGCCCGAAGGCCCTATGGCCCGAAGGCCCTTGGTGGCCCAAAGGCCCTAAGACCCGTAGGACCAAATTGGTGGGCCAAAGGCCCAAATAAGATGAATATTTTTGGATGCTACAGTACCACACAATACCTTCTACAGTAACTACTACAATACCCCCATAAATTCATCCTCACCCATATTTGATTATGGGTCTTTTGGATTCCAAGTAGGAGCCTCTACCACTCGAGTACATGCTTGTTGGCCCTTAATAGATCATGTAACCTAGAAATTTGGTTGATACTTTAATTCAATCATTTTAGAGTTTCTTTTAACCCAATATTATCTAAAGGTAATACTAATAGTTATTTTCCACATGTTTTTAACATATTTCACTTGGAAGACTATGACTCTCCCACTAACCACTTTTAGTCACATGGTAGAATTTCGTTTCAAACAAATATTCTATGATCACGATTATTTCATTTATCCATAAATGGATCTGTATAACTTGTATTCATTTTGGAATTCAATGGTGTCACTAATCATTTCTGGTTGCGTCGTATAAAATCCTTCAAAGAAAGGTGGTCTTTTCATCCTTTTCCTAATATAATGATCATATAAAATTTCTATATCAAGTATAATTCTAATGGATTTAAGCATAAATACTTGGTATAAACAATCAATCCTTATTGGTACCATGATTATACAATCCATGTATAGTTTCTACTGAATACCAACTAACAAATTTATATCAATTAGAGAAATAACCAAAATATTGAACCGATTTTGGTATATGGAATCCATTTTTATGAATTCATATGAACTTTTCAAACATAGATTATTATCATTTGTTCTTTCTTGTAAGATGAAAATTAATTATTCTAGTTGAATAATATATCGCCTTGACTTGGTGATAATAAAACCCTCTCACTTTGGTTTTATATTTTCTATATAATGGAATAATAATTTCCCACAAGATCTTTGTGGAAATTGTTCCTATGCCAACTATTTGTGCATCCCGAGCCTTGACTTGACCCAATTCAATTTAGCTCCCACTAACTCAAATAGATATGCACACTCTTTTATTGAAATATAGTCAATATATTAACTATTACATTTCTATCATAGGGATTTATGTTATATTCCAAACAAATATTGGATAATTATATGATATTTAATTTGTGTATTTATTGATGCATGTTTATTTACTGACTAAGACTCAACAAACTCTTTGCATTAAGAACACATGATTTATGACACAATGGATCTATTTCATACTATAAATCATATGATATCCATTTAACATTGTAATTATCATGTGGTCATGGGTTAACACCGCTATTTACGAAGCATATCTTGAAAGATAATGGAAGATTTTTCAATGATTATAAGTCTCATCATTGATAATCCTTCTACCAACACCATATCTTTTATGTGTATAAGTAAATTAAAGTTTATGAATTAATCCAATCTACATTTTAATGATCAATGTATGCATATAAGATTCATCATCGATCCTCCTTTTACTAACATTATGGATTTGATGTGTATAAGTAAACGTGAGTTTAAGAATAAATTCACTCTATATTTTCATGATTGATGAATGCTTGATCAAGATATTCTTTAGATCATAGGCCCAAAGTGACTCATATATTATATCCATTCATGTTCATCACTTCACTTTAACATTACATAAAACTCTTAAAGGAATCTCATTAAGTATATGAATATACCTCTAGCTTACACTTAGAACCGTTCATGCTCTTTAGATGAACTAATTCCAAAAGATTTATGGCATACCATTATCTTTAAATATTTTTTTTCAATACATGATACGTAATTGTGTTGATAATACCAAAAGTTTTTAGTTCCAAAGAGTCTAAATGTAAGATCCCAGCCTTCTCTAGAGTAATCTTGAGAGCATTTTTCAAGTAATTTTAGTTGTTTTGAAGTACCATTGATTTGGAATTGTGGTTTGAGGTGCGTTTGTGTGAAGTTTTAAGAAAAATCTATGAACAGAGGGATGTGCATGGTTTGAATTTTTTTTGAAAAACTGTGTGCTCAAACCTAGGTAACCATGAAAACCGTACAAACCTGGACAATGAAGTTAACATGATTTGCGCACAGTTTCCTTAACCGTGTGCCCTTGCCAGGTGAAACCGTGTGCACAAAACAGTTTTCTAAAAAAATAGTTTTTAAATCACCCGAACCCCTGAAACCCATCTATTTCTACCTAGGCCCAGGCTTGATAAATTCTAGGTGACCCCAGAGCTTTCTGGAGGGATTCCAAGGTGATTTGAACATCGTTCATTGAGATCGAATGCTCAGATTGAAGATTCGCTCTCTTCCCAGTAAGTGGATTTCATTCCGACGATTCTTCCATTATTTCCTCTATCTTTATTTGATATTTTCATGAAATATCTCCATTTTTCCATGGATATAAACCTATGTGTTAATATCTAGATCTAGGATTGTGGATCTAGATCTATATTTGCAAGATCTTGAAGCCTTTGATCTTAATTTTGGGTTTAGGGATTTAGAACTGGATTTGATCGACATCGTTGTGCCGCTCGGATTTGGGGGATTTCTGCTGGGAAAACATCCATCAATAAATTGAGGTAGGTGGTCATAATCAAACTTCCATAGTCTTGGATTTGATATGTGTATGTGAGATTATTTATTTTCTAGATTTCCTTAATAATTTATTTCCTAAATTGGAGTAATTAGGAATGTGAAATTGATTTATTGACGCCTTAGTGATTAAATAGATGATTGAACCATGAGGCTTAGGGGCTGTCCAAAAAGATGTTTGATTTGAGGAAATTGTTTATGGGTTGAGATACTGTAATTGAGATATTGAATTTGCTTGGGTTCGAGATAATTAATCGGGGAGAATTAATTATGAGATAAGGATTGGCTATGTGAGATAATTAATGGTGGATTAATTATGTGCCTTGTTGTTTCATTAAGATAATTAATTGTGGGATTAATTATGATAACTTGAGATTTGATTTGGATAATTAATTGTGGAGAATTAATTATGAAATGAGATTAATGTTGATTGATTAATTAATTGATGAATTAATTAATGGGTTGTGCACTTAGTTAAACATGGGTTAACTAATGGGTTTTAATGTATTTAACTAATCATTGGATTAGTAAGGTATTGGTGTGGATAATTCTTTATGAATTAATAAATGATGTAAATGATTGAGAATGTGGGTGCTAGACATGGCGTTCTAGACAAATGGAGAAGTTGGGGCTTAGACATGGTGTTCTACCCCAATAGTTATCCAAGTGCTTGTGATGTGAGGTGGTAGACATGGCAATCTACACCAAATGGGATTTGGGGTGGTAGATGCAACAATCTACACCAAATGAGATTTGGGGTGTTAGGCATGGTGACCTACACTGAATGAGGTTTGGGGTGTTTGACATGGAATTCAACACCAAACGATTGAAAATAATGAATAATGAAATGAATGAGAGATATGAATCAAACTCAAGTTTAATGTATTTAAACAAAGAATAAATGAAAATATGATAATTGTTTAATTATGCATTGTACTTATTGATTTATATAATTTCATACAATGTATTTTGACTGGACTTATTTTATACACCATTGGTGATGACCTACTAAGTAGTACTCACATCCTACTTGGGCCGCCTGATCAGCACCTAAGCAGACTATTTTTATAGGACAAGATAAGGGTAAGACCCTGGGATAGGTTGCTATTTGAGAATGGAGCATGGGTGAGGGAACCATACATGGTTCAGGACCCTCTATGAAGTCATTGTGTATTTAATTTTAGTTGCATTATAGACACTTGGCACTTTCATTATTACAACATGTTTTCCCTTTTAGTTGAGTATGGTAGTTTCTATTTTGACTATCTTGTGAAATTGGTATTTTTATGGTGATTTATATGCTTCCACACTTGTTTGTTGTTGTTTGCTTCTATTGGTACTTTACTATGATAAAAGAGGGTATATTCTCCCCATGAATGACTTACCATACCTTCATTGCTAGTCGGAACCCTCTAGCATACAGGGAGGCATGCTTGATGGCATGTGATCGACTGACTCGGAGCCCTATTGCATGGAACCCGAGTCAAGATGTTACACTAAAGATCATAATGGGTATATCCTTGACAAATACTTTTTATTTTACTAGAAAAAGAATCATCTTGTTACTAATGGGTATATAAGTCTTAAATTTTATATTCATTAGATATTTTCAATTATTCAATCATTATTGAACTATTATCTAAGTATAGAACACCATAAACAACATTCATTCAAAAAATAGAATAATGTCTCATTGTGTACAATAGACACAAGAGATAATTTTTTTGGTAATACTTAAATAAAAGTTCAATTATAATCAATAAACTTGGAAATTAGAAGTTTTGCACTTCTCACTACTGATTTGGGAATCACCCTTTCTCAGATGCTTAGAGAATTCACCTTCTTGTAACGTTTTTCTACTTACTTGGTTACTGTATTTTGGCACAAATGTATGACATACATTCAATATCTAATACTAAAAAAGAAAAATAGAGACATAAAATACAATAATGAATATACACCAAGTTGAAACCTCTTCTTTCTTCTACTTCAATTAATTACATTTTATCTTATATAGATACATCTTACAATATACAAAGAAAATAACATCATGTATGATGATTTTCCTATTTTCTTTAAAGGATGTTGTGAAAGTGCCTTTGGTGTCACACTTTCTATTGGAATTTTCACCTTTTCTTTCAACTTGTTAACCATAAGAACTATATATTAATATTTCTTTAAGTTATTGTGTTATTGGAGAACCATACCCAAAAGGTAATGAATCATTTTTTCCATATTGGTTATTTTATATAATCCTAAATGAAACTAGAGTAACTGGGTTATAAGGACATATTAGAAAGGGATGTATTGAAAGATCATGATAAATATTCCAATTTATATGTGTTCTATGTAATCATCATCTCATTCATTTCTCGCTTTACTTTCTCCTCACAGACTTATTGGAGTTGAGACAACATGTGAAAACATCAATGTCCTGGTGTTGTTTTAAAAACACATTGTACAATAATATTAACATCATGATGTAAACATAAAATGCATCATCCATGTGTCTTCTATAAGGTTTCTTTTCACCCTCACTTCCTGATGTGGCTTAACAGGTAGTGGGGACTCTATTACATAGAATTTCCTTTCACATCGTAGTACTTTATACAAGAGTTTATACTACACTTAAAATTTCATGCCGGTTAGGACATGTTCTTTGTCTAGAATTTATTTCAGTGAACTTGTGGCATTACTTTCCATTATTTTAAAAAATAAAACTTAAGCATATTAATAATTTTATCATGATTACCATTTACTGAAAACTATAGATTTTAATATCTTAAAAGTCTCCCACTATTTTATCAAATTCTAGTAGACCTCAACTTACTAGATTCAGAATACCCAATTGTTTGAGTATTCTAGTGGTAAGAATCTTTAAATACTTTTATCAAAGTCCAAGCTAGGGCTACACCACTACTTGAAGAGTCTCAATGTAGGATTTTAGTTGGACAACTGTATTAACTTACATCTTCTTGATTTGTTGAGTGGAGTCTCATCTTCTACAAAGTATAACCTTTCATTGCTAAATTCCTTCCTCTAAAGTTAAAATAAGATAGATATGATTATTAGTTTTTTGTTAACTGTAGTTATTTCTACCCACCACTCTCATAATAATTCCCCAATACTAGGAGGCACCCTCAACTAGAGATGACAAGCACCTCATAAAATCATTTTTTTCTTCAAAATTAAATGATGAAAGATGTTATGAATTAATATTTATTTGAGGGTTTTTATTATGCCCAGAGAATGCAATCATTTTATATTTACACTTTCTTGGCCGAGTTTCTTATGACAAAGGTATGAATCCTTGGTCCTTCAAGGAGTTGAAAGAGAGAATCTCTCATTGCTAGGGGTTTTCTAGTTGGAGGCTTATTCCAATAGGTAAGGGTTTATTCCATTTCATTATGAGGAGTCAGGAAGATCTTAACTATGCTTGGAAATTTGGAAACATTGGCCTCAAGCCTGGACTTCTCAGAATCTCAGAATGGGATCCCAATTTCAACCCATACAAGCAGAGGAATTCACTGGCATAAGTATGGACTAGGATTCATGTATTTCCATGGGTGTACTAGCATATTATAATCCTGAATGACCTTGCCTCAACCATTGTCTCTCTACTAAAAATTGATCAATTCTCCCTAGATGATGATTTAGGAATGTATGCGAGGGTACTCATTGAAGTTAACATGGAGGCTTCTCCCCCTAAGCACATTTTTCTGGAAATATCTAACCAACATATAGAAGTTATTTATGAATTTGAGAATCTTCCTAAGTACTGTGATCACTATAAAATGGTTGGTAATATTGTTAAAAATTGTCGTGTGTTATAGAAATTGGTCCAACCTACAGTTCAACCATAAAATTGGAAGGAAGTCCCAATGGGGAGAGCTGCCAAATGGGTAGAGAAAGGGAAAGGAAAAGTGTTGGATCAACGAAAAGGTGTTTCCTCAATCAATAGAAATAGATCCAATGTTTCTTGGGCTTATTTGGTTGAGGAAGAAGAGAAGAACATAGTAAAGGATGTACCTCCCCTCCTGGAAGAAGAGAAGAATACAATAAAAAATGGAACACCCCTCCTGGAAGTTATGGAGTACATTCATATTGATTTCTCCCAAGACTTTTTATATGTTGATTTCACAGAGCAGATTACTAAATTTTTACCGGATATCATCACATGGGACATTAAGGCCTTACTATATCATATCAATTCTGATTTAGTAGGTTTGAAGGTGTAGTAAGGAACTGAAATCATCCAAGTTTCTGGGCCAATTGAGGATAACCTCCAGCACCAGTCCTTACCGGCACCTGAGAAGGCTACAGTAGAGACTCAGGCAGAGAAGCACCTCAAAACTCTTGATGCAAGGAACAAGGAAGTACAAACAAGGGTGTATGATAAATATCAATTTCTTGTTGATAATAAAAATAGTTTTGAGGGTATTGAAGTACCCAACTCATCCGCAGGATTAAGGTCATCTCAAAGACTACAGAAAAAAAGACAAGGGGGGCCTCACCCCTAGACCCAAATAATTATGAGGATTCTCTTCTGGAACTGTCAAGGTATGGCTAAACCTAATACTCAAGGTTCCATTAGGCTCTTGACAGTTAGGTACAAACCTGATATCATTGGAATATATGAGCCAAAATTTTCTCAGTCTAAACTGGGCAACCTCTTTAGCAGAAAAGGGTATGATATAATGAATAGAAATCTTCACCCAAAGCAACTGGAAAAGCTTTGGGTCCTCAGCCATAGAAGTGTGGACACTCCAATCATTGTCTTTGAGCATGATCAGATGATCACATGTAGTTTTCTAGATTCTGGTAGAAAGATGTTCTGTTCGTTGGTTTATGCTTATAACCACTACATTGAAAGAATGTCTCTTTGGGAGAATATAAAAAGGCTCTCACACACACTAGTGGATCCATGGGTTATTGTGGGGGAATTCAATGACATATTGTACATGGATGAAAAAATGGGACCAGTCACTAATGTTGTCTTCATCAAAGAATTTAGGGAATGCATTGATTTGTCTGGTTTAAATGAAGTCAACTTAACTGGAGCTAAATTTACTTGGTATAGGCATCACCTTAGTGGCATGCATGCCAGTAGAATTGACCGAGATTTTGTTAATGATGCATGTCTCAAATACTGGAAGTCTATTGCCTATGTAACTTTTGAAAAACACAATTTAGACCATCATCCCATTCTTGCCAGTCTTTTCTACTATGACAATAAGCTTCCAATCCTGTTCAGATTAAATAATGCCTGGGCCACTCTCCTAGATTGCTCTAACATTATTCAAGACACATGGACCTTGAAGATTCCATTTGAGAGTTCTCTCATCTTCACCTCTAAGATTAAATAAGTCAAAATGAAACTGAAGGAATGGAGCAAAAGTAAGTTCTTCTCTCTGGATGCAGAAATTGATGGCCTAGAATGCTCCCTTCATGATATTCAGGAATCAAATACCAAGGGGAATTTCTGTGGGGATATGGTGCATGAATTTGATACATCCTTTAATATCTCAAATCTTATAAATTTGAGCGATAACATCAAGAAAAACATCTTCAAGAGAAAATGGATTTCAGAAGGGGATAAGAACACAATTTTTTTTAACTCCCTTAAAAGGATCAGAAGAGCTAATAGGACTCTTGCTTTACTCAAAGATGGAAGTAGCATTTTGGAAGAAAGATCAGATCTTTCTAATCATATTGTCTCCTTCTATAGGGATATTTTCAATGGTATCCCTAAGACTGATTTACTTTGAGATAATATCATCCCGAATCTGATTACTAAAGAGGATAACCTGATTCTTACTACATCGCCTCTGGATTGTGAAATCAAGGAGGCAGTGTTTGGGCTTAATAAGGATATCTCTCTAGGCCCAAACGGGTTCACTAACAACTTTTTTGAAACTTATTGGGATACTATTTAAAATTATGTCAATCAACTTTTCAAACACTTCTTCAAGGGGGTAGTCTTTAACCTAGGGTTCAATTCTCAATTCATTTCTCTCATTCCTAAGATTTAAAATGCAAGTGAGATAAGCTAGTTTAGAGTGATCGCATTGGTCAACACCATTTAAAAAGTGATTACTAAAATCTTTATTAACATGTTTTCCAGGATCTCGGGGAAAATCATCACTTAGAACCAATTTGGATTTGTGAAAGGTAGGCACATCTAGGATTGCTTGCTCATGACTTCAGAGTGTGTGAACCTGCTCAGGAAAAAAGTATAAGGTGGAAATGTGGCCATTAAAATTGATATAAAAAAAGACTTTGACGCAATAGATTGGGGATTCATAGGCAAAGTTCTGATTGGATTTGACTTCAACATGATTTTCATTCGATGGGTTAAGACTCTACTAGAATCATCTCGGGTCTCCATCTTTATTAATGGTTCTCCAGAGGGATACTTAAACTGTTCAAGGGGCCTAAGACAAGGGGACCCTCTATCAGCAATCATTTTTTCCATTACTAAGGACTACTTGAGTAGAATCCTTCTGGACATGGTTGAAAAGGGAGATCTTAGGGTAGTTCAAGCAGGCAGAGGTACTACTGCTCCCTCTCATCTTTTATTTGCTGACGACATTGTCATTTTCCCAGAGGGAGAAAGGAGGAACATATCCAATATCAAAAGGGAACTCCAGCACTATAAAAATGTTTTTGGGCAGGCTATCAAATGGGACAAGTCCTTCATATATTTCGGCAAGAGTATTTCAGTGCCAAGTAAAACATGCCTCATCAATGAATTTTGTCTCAAGGAGGGATCCCTACCATTTATTTATTTAGGAGTTTCCTTGTTCTAGGGAAAACCAAAGGCTCCCCACTTTTAAAATATCATTGATCAAATTATAATAACTCTTGCCTCCTGGAAAGGGAAATCACTATCAATGGAAGGACATATATGCCTAGTGAAACATGTTGTCATATCTAAACTTTTCTACTCTATGGTGTATCTTTGGCCGATTTCTCCCCTCAAAAATCTTAACACAATGCTGAAAAACTTCATGTGGAGTGGTAGTATTCTAGAAAAGTGTATCATCACCACCTCATAGAAAAAGTGCTGCCTTCCTTATAAATTTGGAGGATTGGGGATCAAAAATATGGAACTGTTTAATCAGTCTTTATAGGCCAATTTCATATAGAGACTCATCAAAAACAATTCTTCTGATCTGGGTATTCTTAAGAAATGGATTTAGGACAGACTTATTACTGGAAATTACAGATTTATGGATTCCTCAAATTGTCCTGGTTGCAAGCAGATTTTTCAGAAGATCATCAACCATTCCCAATGGATTGCTAGTGCTCAGTCTTCCTTAAAATTCTGGTATGACAACTTGATAGGAGAACCACTTATTAACAAGGTAAATGATGACAGAAGTGGAATTAATCACAACATTCGAATCAAGGAACAATTGGAGGAAATGGGAGCAGTCCAGGATGACATTGCTTCACTTGTGGAAACATATAACTTCATTCATCAAAAAGACATTCTCTTATGAAATGGGACTTCTAATGGAACTTTGGATTCGAATTTTTTTTACATGCACTTGATTCAAGGACACACCCACTGGATTAGTAGCTGGAATAAGAAGTGGTTTCCCCTCTCCAGGTATACTCTAATCTGGAGGCTGTTATCAAATAAACTCCCATTGGACATGAATCTACAGAAAGTTGGTATATCTCTGTGCTCCAGATGTGCGATTTTTCACAAACACAGGGAAGATATTAATCACCTATTCCTCAGCTGTAAAACAAATATTTCTTTATGGCAGAAGGTGCTGCAAATATTTAACATGCATATCACTCAAAGAGACTCCATATACTCATTCCTTGAGGAAATACATCTAATTCCTCACTCAAAGAAGATCATATTACTTATCAGAGCTACTTGTGATGAACTTTTTCATACAATATGGACATGCCAGAGTGATATCATGCACAAATCTACATGCTTCAATGTAGATATGACCATGCAGACGATCCTTATTGCAATACAACATGCTAACTCGGTGCATACTGAATAGTGTAGAAACTCGATTGTTTATTTTCTGGTGCTTCGACACCTTCAAATTCCAGGTAATTTCCCCACCCTGCACGGGAACCTGGAGGTTTTTTGGGCACCCCCTTTGGAGATTGGATTAAATGCAATACTGATGGTGCCTCAAGAGGTAACCCAGGCCTGTCAGGATATGGAGCCATCTTCAGAGATTGCAATGGTGATGTGATTGAATGTGTGTATAGTCCATGTGGCATATCTACTGCTCTAGAGATAGAAATGATGGAAATTATTATGGGCATTGACATTGCTGGAAAAAGAGGATGGAATCATCTTTGGCTGGAAAGTGATTCCTCCACGATTGTGCAAGAACTAAGACTAAGGCAGATTCATTTATCTTGGAAGATGATGGATAGGTGGATAAACTACTTGAAAAGTCTGTCGCATTTGAACTATTTCATCACTCATACATATAGGGAAGCCAATTACATTATAGATGGGATAGAAAACAAAGGGATCCATGATGAAGAAAGAGTTTACTCAACTATGATGCCTGCTGACATGACGCCTCTTCTAATACGTGATAAGTGTAAAACCCCCTCGTTCAAACTTGTGTAACTTTATCTCTTCTTTCTTAATACAAGGGCCTCAGTGCTCACCTTTATAATATATATATATATATATATATAATATTAAACCATACATAAATAAAATTAAATGAAGTGATCATGAGATGATACTAATGGTTGATCCATTGAGTGAATAATGGATCAACCTAGACCCTAGGGGTAGCTCCTTGAGTCGCAACACATTCGAATCGAGTTGTAGCTCTCACCCATACAATGTGTCAAAGTCACGTCCAGTGTCTCTTAAAGACTTAACATGAAATGCACCACACTTTATCTTCATCATTTTACATTAATAATTTCACTCATGTGAAGAGATCTCAAGTATGTGGGATACAAATAAATAATATTTATTGTGGATGCGCAGACCCTTATACAAAAAAAAACAATATTTATTTTTATTTCATAGAATGACCAAAAGGAAACAAGGTCATATAGCCTAAAATAATGAAAACCAAGAGCATTGACCCTGAAAGTGTCCATAAAACCAATAAGGAGTGATCCAAAACTAGAAAAAAGAGTACACACACCAACTGAATTAACCATTAAAGCCAATTAGTCCGCCGCATGATTCCCCTCTTGCTAGGTATGGAGTAGGGTGGTATGTTCTTTGATGAGATCTTTAAACCTATAAATATGGTAAATGATATATCAAGGAATAAATATATGACCTTGGAGTGAGTGGAGGATTACCATCAGGTCAGTCTCAATCGAATCCAAATCAACATTCTTCTTAGTACACAGTTCCAGTCCATTACGCATGGCACAAGCCTCTGCTAAAAGAGAATCCCCATGACCATAATTTTCACTGTATGTGAAGATCACAAAGCCTCTAGGGTCACAGAAAATACCACCACCATGCATAATACTGGATTTAAAGGACCCATCCACATTGAGCTTAAATCCAGATGAGGGGGGAGCCCAACAGATCCATTGTTCTTGTGGAGTCGCTTACTTCCTAGGGGAAGAAGGGCCACGATGATCAAGATGTTCATTAAGTATGGGGAATTCTACCATCATTTGAGGAAGGGCGCCAACTCCGCCACCAATCACCTTACTCTAATATCCAAGAGGCGGTTCGAACTATCATCTCCCTCGTGCCGATCCTTGCTTCTCACTTCCCAGAAACTCTAACAACTGGCTACAAGGAGAAGCACCCATGCATCCTTTTCTATGCTACTGCCTACAACCTCATTAAACTAGACTTGAAGAAACTAGTCACTATTTTTTCCTTGCATCATGACTCCTTGAGGCTATCCTGACTCCCCTTATACAAATTATGACAAAATAGGCAATGAACATATCACCATTTTAACTAATTATTACAAATAAATACATTGCAATAAATAAATAAATAAATAAAATTTGACATGCATTGGTTGGTCTATGACTCATGACCAGTCAGTACACATTAAACTCATGTAAATAAATTAAATTTGTGATAAATCCATCTTGAGGGTATTTTTCATGAATTAAAATAAATTTAATTTAATTTTAATTCAAAAACACTTGTCGCATAGTCCCAAAAACTATTTAATTAAATTATATTTTTTTTAGAATTTTTCTATGTTTATTCGGGATCTCGAGATTTTTTTAACCCTCCCAGAGGGGTTTTGGATCATAAAGAAATAGTTAGAAGGGCTAGGTGGGATGAGCCTGTTCTACCCCAACTATGATTATGCCAACCTGTTTATGATGCCAGATTAGTGGCATGTGCAAACCCATGTGCCTTGTGGGTAGGGGAAAGATGCCCCTCATGGGGTGCCACTTATATTAAAAAATAAAAGTTTTTTTCATCACCTTAGAAAACCCCTTCACCCCCAAATGGGGGGGGGGGGTTAAACTACCCCAAAATTAAAAAAATCCTTTTTTTAAATATAGTGCCCCTTAGGTGCTAGTTTCTCCCCCACCTAAAAAGTCAGGAGTTTGTTTTCCACGCAGGGGTGGCTGAGCCACCCCCTACTTCCCTTATTTTTTTTTATTAATTTTCCAAAATCCTATATCTTTAGGCTTGTTTTTAAGTTCCATGGAAGGATTATATCCCCTTTCCTTTGATTCTTATATGTATATATAATATATATATGTTATATATATTATCATGCACATATATTTACATATATGTATGTATGTATATATGTTTGTGAGTGTGAATACATATTACATTATATTTTTAATTAAGTTCACATTGACTCAAAATTCCCCAGTACTGTAGCTCAGCCGAACAGATCCACAGGCAGGGTTTCAACCATCACTTCTCACCCAAAATCTCCGGTCATTTGTGATATAATATTTCATAAACAAAAAAAATATAATTATATATACGATCTTGGTTTTAATCCTGAACAATTATAATTTCAATTTTTGAATGACCATAACTTAGCCATACTATCTCTTATTGATGAGACATTTATAGCAGCGGGACTGGGATGATTCCCTCTTCTCTAATAAAATAAAATTTATTTTTTAATTTTAATTAATTAAATGCACACGCACTCTGATACCAATTGAAGGAACCTATAACATGCATAAGAGGAAACAATTGTATTTTAAAAATTTTGGGTACAAATTTATGTTGAAACATAAAATATGATATACTTGAGACCTGATTCATCCACATATTATATAAAAAATAATTAATCATGAATAATAAAAAAAATAAAAATCATACCTCATCTGATTTCGACCAGAAACATGTTTTGATCATTATCGGTGATCGACGCTTTCATGAACCAAACCTGAAACCCTCTAGATCATGAACACACATTCCATAAGCTTGATCAATCATCAAATTAAAAAATCTAGGTTTTATTGTATATAATTGAAGTCTCTTTGACATCATCACGATTGTGGGAGATCAAACTAATGATCCTCATACTTGGATCGAATGATCTTTGATATTCCCTTCACTTTCTCTCTATAGAACTTGAGAGAGGGAGATATGAGATATAATTAAATTAATTCCTTCTATTCCTAATTTTGGGTCTAAAAAATGATTAAATACTTTGGTTATAACATCCATAAATTTCATTTAGGTCCCTATATAACTTAACCCTTTAAACATAACAAAAAACAACAAAAATGACACTTAAAACTTACCAAAAATGTTACAGATATTTTATCACATGCTCATCACACCTAAACTATATTACGTGATAAAACAAGAATCATTAACTAAACTCACCTATATCATAAATATTAATCAAACCTTGAATATTAATTTTTTAATATTCGTTCGTATTTTTTTTCAATATATTCGTCGGATAACTTTTGAATGTAACAAGTAAATAAATTTAATGGTTATTATTATAAATTAAAATAAAATTGAATTTATTTATTTCCTTTTCTATCATATAAATTTGGACATTACCCTACTACCTATGTGAGGTCCACCATGTCTTAAACTCCAATTCACTAGAATTGTCCAAAATTATGATTACACTTTTTATGTGACCCTCTAGGCCCTCATCTAGATAGAAGTGAGTGATATCATAGACTAGGAGCAGAGTATAACAACCCATAAATTCCCCTAAGGAGATAAGATTTATTCATAGCAACAACAACCTCCTACGAACACACACTGGATAATATAATCTCATTATCTCTTGATACCTCATAAAGTAGGACTCACACTTCATGTCATCATCCTTTATTAATTTATTTATTCACAATCTTACTAGGTGGAATGACCTCTAATCACTGAGGACATGGATTTAATAAAGGTACTTCCATTCTAATCAACTAGGACCAAGAAATCTCATCCTTTCAGAAGTGACAAAAAAATTCTTGAAAATTCAACCAATTTCATACCATCATTGATGCACCCAACACAATCTACCTTACCACAACATAAATACCATGGTTTTTGTCTCGAATCGATGTAAGGGATAAAATGGTAAAATTGATATTGAGCTCAATTATAGGGACTAATACACATGCTCATAAATAGAAACAACCAATGACACCTAAAACACATGATGTTCCTATTGGCGGGTCAGTGCTCATGATCTCCTCCACTTGAGATCACCAAGTGTGAACTTCATGAGAAGAAATATAAATGATTATAATCCCCCAACACATGATATCTAGACATCATCTATGTCTAATCAGTATGATGTATATGTACCATAGGATATATATTTAAGATTATTGTCATATTATCTTGTGGTTATCATTATAATTGGAAAAAACTATAACCTTTTAAATGATGAATAATCTAAGAACATTATCTTGTAAATAGACAATTCAGAAGTGTTGACACTATTATGCTAAGTATAAGTCATGCATAATTCTCTCACTCTTAAAAAACTCCCAATTACACTAGAGACAACTTACTAACGATCATACTAGTATCTCTCACATGAAAATATCATGCTTCTACTGAGTTATGTATTTAGTCATTTGGCCTACAAAATTTTCCAATATAGTTATATTGCTATGCATGAATTCACCTCCTTGAGTAAATATTTCCAATAGATGATATCCTTGAGTATAACCTTTTTGTCTTCTATCATAATCTTGAAATCTTGGTTAGTACCTTTAGTATGATTCCAAGAGTTAGAACAAATCATTTCACATTTTATGATTCTTTATCTGCATTAAAAACTGTAATATGTCAGAATGATGTATCCAAATCTATTTGGATAAAGTTGGTCCAAATACTAGTGACCCAGACTGGACACCAGATCACAACTCTCACAGTTCAACCTCCATGGTGAGGCAAATGGGGGTTGTAGGGGGAAACATGCCCCTTCTTGGTGGCCCAATTCAAATTTTGGGCACTATAGAAACTCTAAATCACTATTTTAGACCTGACTAGGTGACATCAACAAGGAACTGTAGCAGTGTAGACTTTGATATGGTTACTTTAGTATCTGAGAATTGGGATACAATTATATTGTAGCTTCTCGAACTTCAAGCCATTGGTCACTATAACATAGTGGACTTACTGTGTGGTTGGTAGAACAATTGCATCTTCTTCTTTATTAGCTCATTCGAGCTAGGTTTTTTGGGTGTGTTTGAAAATTTAAAATTTCCTTGTAATTCTTTTCCTAATCGTAGTAAAATTTTTCCCTCACTGTGGACGTAGGTATCCTTTCACGAACCATGTAAATTGATATGTCCTATGATATTATTCTCGTTCTTTTGTTGTTTCCCATTTACTCTTCTGTGAATCTTTTGTTGGTTTTTCTTCAAGCATTTTCAAAACCCAACGTACTTAGTATTTTTTAGATATGGCTACCACTATATTGAATGAGCATATATTGCACATTTCCTTATCCAAAATGTGATATTAGAGCATATTGATCTTGTAAAAGACTAGTTTCCCCTCTCAAAACCAGTGTTCCATTCTCTCTAATTACTATGTAGATATCCCTTATACCTTCTCAAGTAATTTTTGGATATCTCATCTAGTATACGACACAATATATGTGATAAAACATTAAAAAAGTTTTTGGAGTTCTGTTCACCATTTTAATCTCCTTCCATGTCTTATAAATATATTCTTGGAGATATATATGCCATGTGACATTGGTAACAATTCTCTCTCAAATTATTCAAAATGGTATTTTAACACCTTGTATGTATATGTATTTGAATTGGTCTAAGAAACCCTTAGATGAACCTCAATAGATCTTATTCCCAATAACTTATCTTGCTACTTTACATCAATCATTAGAGAGTTAATTTTGACCTATTATTATCTAACTATAAGGTTAATATCTATTTTCCTCATGTTTTCAATATATTTCACTTGGAAGACCATGGAACTCTTGTTAAACACTTTTAGAAACATGGTGGAAGTTTGCTTCAAATTAATATTCTATGATCATGATTCTTGAATTTTCTATACATGGATCTCTACAAATTCTATTCATATTGTCATTCGATGGTGTCACTAACCCTTTATGATTTCATCGTATAGACACCTTCCAAGAAAGGCTATCCTGACATCCAATGCTTAATATAATGATCATATAAAATTTCTATAACAAGTAGAATTCCAATGTATTTAAGAATAAAAACTTGGTATAACCAATCAATCCTTATCGGTATTGTGTTTATAACGTCCATGTATAGTTTCTATTGAATACACACCAATGGATTTATATCAATTAGAGAAATAGTCAAAATATGAAACTGATTTTAGTACATGGAATCCATTTTTCTGAATTCATATGAACTTGTCAAACATACCTTATTTTCATTTACTACTTACTTATAGGATGAAAATTCATTATTCTAGTTTAATAATATATAACCTTGACTTAGTACTAATAAATCCATCTTACTTTGTTTTTATCTTTCCTACATAGTATGTGTATATAGTACAATCCTTTACCACAATATCTTTGCGAAATTTATGCTTATGCCAACTATTTGTGCATCCCAAGCCTTGACTTGACCCAAGACAATTTATCTCCCTTGAACTCAAATAGAGATGTGAACGCTTTCATAAAATATAGCCAATATCTTGAATATTAAATTTCTATCTTAGGGATTTATATAATATTACAAAAAAATATTGGATAATTACATGAGATGCAATTTGTGTATTTATTGATGAAAGTTTGTTTACTGAATAATACTTAACAAACTTTTTGTATGAATAACACATGGTTAATGAAATAATGGATGTATTTCATACTATAAACCATATAATATCAATTTTTCATTATAATTAGAATATATTCATGGGTTAACACTGGTATTTGTGAAGCATGCCTCAAAAGATAATGGAAGATTTTTCAATGATTATAAGTCTCATCATTGATCACCCTTCTAAGAAAATAGCCTCATATATGATGCATTTCCTATTTTATTTGACGGAAGTTTCAAAGGCTCCTTTGGTGTTGATGTGAGTTGAAATTTTCAAATAATTTTTCTATTTTTCATTGATAATTAACCCACTAATTGATTTAATCTTAAGTAATTAAATGAATTTTTGTTGATACTGTGAATCCTAGACTTAATCGATAAACATCTCATTTTTTGGTTTTTAATGATTTATTTTGAAACCATACATTTTTTGGAATAAATTGTTTTAATGCTTAAATTATGATTTAATTTTTCTTATAATTGATTGGAGAAAAATTCTGCACTAAAAAAATTGAATTCATGATGTACTGATTAAGACTTGATTTTTTCAAAGGCAAGTGACCGCATGACGAAGGTACAAGTGACCATTCCACCTCCACGGTCACTTAAATGACCACAAAAAAATAAAATAAAAAAATAAATAAAAAATATTCCAATTGAATACAAGGAAAACTATCATGGTGAGAAAAATGAAAAAGTAATAAAGCGACCGTGACTTCAATCGATCACACCCATGATGTCTCTCTGTGTTGCTCAAAATTTTCAAATGCATGGATTAATTGTGACTTCCTTTCTTGTGTTTTATCTAAACATCGAAAAGTGAAAAATAAAATAATAAACCATGGTTTTCTACACTCAAGATACCATGGTACCCCTTTGTACATTCGACCGATAAATTTTAAAAAAAACACACACAAAGGTTTGGAGTGACCATGACAGCACCCCTTCATGTGGTCGATCAAGCAATCAAAAATTTGAGAAACACTTGGAGTTTCTGCATGTGCATACTGAATCTCTATTTGATATAAAACACCCCTCAATTGATCACACTTGAAAGTTTGGAAAAGGAACCAATCAATTGCGCCTCTCTCATCTCATGATCAATTCAAACAACTAAAAATCCCATAGTGGGATGAAACTGCCACAACATCTCCAATTGACCGGATGATCTCCTCCATTACAATTGAAGAAATATAAGCTCATAGAACCACCTATAGAAAAATGGAAAGCTCATTGAACCCAAAGCTATGTAAGGGTGAAACCAAAAATCCACATCCACATAAGGGTAGCACACAGTTTGCAAAAGGGTAATTCACAACTACGTAAGGGTGAATCCACAAATCCACATCCACATGAGGGTAAAATGAAGCTATTTAGGGGTAATTCATTGTTACGTAAGGGTACCTCAAGTATTTTAAGGGCTACTTTAGGGTTATCAAAGAACCCCAGAGCTACGTAGGGGTATATCAACCATTTCTAATGAAATTTAGGGCTCGACTAGGTATTATTTTTACACTCCACTAGTTTATCTAAATCTAGAAATTCTCCAATAAAGTTTCAATGTGGAAATAATCCATTCAAAGATGGATTATTGGATTGTGGGGAAAGAATTTTTTAACATAAAATATTTGAGTGTTGATTTAAATAAATCTTGACCATTTAGCCTTGCATGTGGCGACAGTCTAAAGAAATGATGCTGGGATCATAATTTGAGGAATAATTCAAACGTTTATAGGTTTGTTGGATGAATCTTCTATGAATCCCATAGAAAGAGATGGGATATTTAATAACTCATATAATTCATCTATAAAACATGAACTATTCACTAGAGAAAGAGTGTTCTTCCACGATCGATGAACTAGGGATTTTACTGCCACATTTTCTCATTTTATTTCATTTTCATGCTATAAATATCTGGTGATGGGATACTAAGCCATTAGTGGATGATATGAGGAGATCCTCCTTACCCCTATAAATGAATTCAATTTTCTAACTATTTTTTTATCTTATATTTATCTCTATGGATATATTTGATCATTCTAAGGTTTTAGGATATTTCCTTATATTTATGAACTTTAAAATTTATCTTCCTTATATCTCTGGACTACACACATAGGCCACTCAGACTCACTCCACTGCAGGAAATAGTTAGGAGTGGGTGAAGAGGAGGGTGATTGGAGATATCCAATCACAAGGCTAGGTGAGAGTAAGTTTTATAGTGATCATTATACTCCCCTAATAAATTATAAAATTCATGGATAATGTAATATAAGTTAGATTTCATCAAGTAGAAAATTCATGGAGAATGTAATCTAAGTGAGGTTTCATTGGGTTATAGGGAGAATAAGAGAGACTTTAAAAAAAATAATCATTTACAAGCAAGGTAAGAGGGCGATCCGAGGTTAGGCTACTATCTATAAAACTGAATTTAAAACCAATTAAATCAATCTCACACACTGTTTTCAAAAAATCGAACTCACAAAATATGAGTGAAAAAAACTCATAATACTATCCTCTATGAAAAAAACCGAGTCCACTATTACCGTATTATATTGGGTTCAAAAATTGTTTTGTTGAGTGTCCCTTGATAAGCATCTAATCAAACCTAGTTCCATTATCGGGGATACCAATATTTGAGTTTTTTACTCTATTATTAAAATGATTTCAACCAATGTGTAAATACCCCAACCCTAGTAGCTCAGAGTCAGTGGGTTCTTTATTACATTGGTACTATATTCAAGAAATCACATCCCAAAGGTCTGAATAGTTTAGTAGTCTTGGAAAACTAGATACATGATTGAATTTCACATTACATTTGAAAATTAAAAAACAAAATAATATTTCTTTGAGAACACTATTATTACCTTTAGTATATCCATGCATATCGATTATAATACAATTCATAATATCCTGAGAAAAGGAAACATAAAAAATGGGTGAACTCAGATGATCGGTAATGGTATGTGTACAATAAAAGTTAATAAGACATGGATAATATGGAAAGAATAAATGATGATCAAATAATACCATAGAAATAATCACATGAGATAGAAACTTATCCATGTATATCACAAATATTCAAATAATCACATAAACATAAATAAATGATTTCATAATGATGGAATGCATAATTCTAGACATCTAAAACTTACCATCAAAGCCTCATGCTAAAAAATCTTACATAAATGGGTAAGACCTCGACCAAATACCCAATATAGTCTATCTTATTAGACCTACCAATGAATCAATGGGATATGTAATTCCAACCCCCACTAGTCACTTAATAATTCCAATTTATTCATCATTTGAATAAATAACATAACTTAATCAACATGCCTTAAAAAACAATAACTGTTCGTATTGGAAGAAATATCATACAAAATATCAACAATTTCTAAAGTCAATCTGATCATAAACCATTCAAAGAAATATGGTGGATGGTATTATAAGGGTATAACCTCATAAAAGAAAAATATTTAATAAATGATGTTGACATAGATGAAAATACTTTCAAAATCTAACTGAAAAATTTCTTGAGGAAAATAACCTTTTTCACTT
This sequence comes from Viscum album, assembly GCA_963277665.1. NCBI lineage: Eukaryota > Viridiplantae > Streptophyta > Magnoliopsida > Santalales > Viscaceae > Viscum > Viscum album. The sequence continues at coordinate 1,044,484,583 of OY728141.1, read as the reverse complement.
TGAAATCACTTATTTAAAATGTAAAAAGTTCCCAAATATCAAGGAAAAACTTTTCTTTAAATATAACCAGTTAAAATTTTAAATGAAGCTACAATGTAATGAGTGGTCATGATAGTGATAAATTCTATTCATGTAGTTTAAGTTAAAAAAATTCCTTTCATACTTTTGTAAAAAGGTCAAAAATTACATCTTTCAGAAAATGAAAATAAGATCACTTTTTAAAAAAAAAAGTAAATCATGGGTAAAAATTTATTTAATAAATAATTTGATATTGTTAAAAACATATTTTTATACATCTTTAGAAAAATATTGATATGAAATAAAAAGATTCCTGACCGAGTAGAAAAGCAAAGTCGAGTTTCCTTAAATTTTTTTTTTGATATCATGTGTACTTTAAGAGAGTAAAATGAAATAATATTTTTAATTTACATAAATAAAAAATATATAATAAAATATATTTTTCTTAATATATAAATATCAAATAATTTCTCTTGCATATATTTCAACATAAATAATTGTGAATAATGATGAGATTGCGAAATAAACCCTTACCTTAAGTCCGAATTCCTTCATATGTGTTCAAACCTCATGTATATTAAATACTTATTTATTATAAATATATTATAGAACCATAATAATATATATCATACCATATATTATTTAAATAAAATATTTTATCACCCATTTATTAATAATTCTTTGTTAAAATTACTGTTTCGGGTAATAACTGCTTCGTTTTTCATGTATGTTTTGGTTCAATAGTTTTGGTACTTTTACTTTGAACATGGTTCCATCATATATTTTTTTATTATGAGATAAATATACTATATATTAATTATATATCTATTTATATTAGTCTATAAAAATGAATTATACCATTCATGGAGACGACATGCCGTACATACGCATAAACAATGTTTTCACTTTTTGATGGATGGAATGAAAGAAAGGTAAATAATTATTCACCCTTAAAGAATAATTATTATATCACATATATCACATATATTTATTTAATATACCCTTTTTACCATCCATTCAAATCATAAATGAAAATGAACCACATCGTTCCATGGAAGTGGTAGTCCACACGTATGCACGAGCAACGTTATCATTTTCCATTTTATGGAAACAAGGGTGGATAATGGTAATTTAAAAATCATAATAATATTTTAGAATATTTATCATAATAAAATTATTATTTTATGATAAATACCATAGTTTTAGAGGAGGTAAAATAATAATTAAAAAATAAAGTGATTAGTTAAGGCGATTACCTCTTCTTTTAAAGAACTCTTTTAGATATCATCTTAAGGACCCTAGGATTGGTATTTTGGGAAGGAAAAAAGTATCTAGAAAGTGTATAGGGATGTTTATAAGAGTAATAGGTAGGTATTTTTCTAGATATATTGCTCAAAGTGGTGTAAAGAATGTAGGGAAGGGATGTCCTTTTATAAGGGAGGGAAATGATACACTAAGAATTATTAAAAATATTAAATTATAACAAATTAATTCCCAATAAAAATGATTCCAAATGAAAATATATTATAAAATAAGGTAATATATGGGTTAAATATAATTAAATAATAAAATTTGGTCAGTTTTAAGTGGTATTTTAAACCTTATCTTTTGGTTTAAACCCCTAGTTAACCTATTTTAACCTTAACCGCTGTAATGAATTTTTCAATCCTAAAGTGTTATAATTTTACTTATAATGTAAAAATTATCCCATAAATGGAAAATAGATTAAATTTTAGACTATATCTTATCCCAATTATCCTATTTTAATATTTTTATGATTTTTATATAATTTAATAAAATATTATTTCCATAAAATATCATTAATGTCATTTTTGATACTATCCATTTAATTTGACTTTAAAAACTCAAATACAAAGATGTAATTAGAAAATAATATTTTAAAATAAAAATAATATGTTATATTCATCTATAAAATTCATAAAACACTATAAATAACTCAAATTATATTACTTTTAATATTTTTAGAATCAATTATTTTATTTTTCTATTAATTGAAGAAATACTGTGTCGACATTGTGTAAACATTTAAGTTAATTATATAATCACTAAAAATTATAAATAAATTACCATCATGAAAATAATTTAATTATTTTCAAAAAAAATAATTTATATTCATTAACAACTTACTTTTTTCTTTATGTGAACACATAGTAGATATTTAAAAGTAAGAGAGTAGCAATTTGAATATTTCTTTACTTTAAAAATTAAATTGGTCATTTTCATGGAAAAGTGTCCCTTAAACAATTAAATTTAGATACTAAGGTGATAATGGTCAAATTAAATTCATCTAAAAATAATTAATATGAAAAATCATGACCTTAAAACTTAGTTTAACCTAGGTTAACCCGATTTACCCTTTACCGAGGTGATAAATTTTACCACAATTACTATTCATAATGCCTAAAAATAAAAGAAAACTATTTACCAAATTTGTAACTTATGATTAAAAATATAGAATCAATTTTTTATAATTCATTTACTATAAGTGGAAAAAATTAATTTTAAAATAAGTGCGCAAAACGCGATGAAACCGCTTTTTAGAAAAATACAATTTTAAGCATAAAATTGAATTTATTCTTAGCCTATGTCTAGAAAAAATATTAAATGAATGATAAAAATTTTAATTGATTATATAATATATAAATTTAATTAAAATCATTCACCAATTGTGGTTAATTTAATTTATTAATTTAAAAACACACTGTTCACATAAAAACGTTTTTTCATAAAAACATTTCTTTTATTTTCTATTGATTTTTATTTTCATTTCTAATTAATTTATAACCAATGAATTTATTTTTTAAAATTTTAAAATATACAATTTTCATAATTTATTTATTCCTATTCATACCCACCAATTTATGGGCTAGGTTATAGCAATATACTATATTATAGTTCATTTAGACTCGAGGTTACATGTATCACAAACTATTGAAGAAATTAAATTTATTTAAAAATAAATATATCACAAAATATCAAGTTGTTACATTATTCCCCCCATTAAAATCAATTTTACATATAAATTTATTTTCTCTATTACAAAAAAATGAGGATATATCTGCCTTAACACATCCTTGGGTTCCGTTGTAGCTTCATCAAATTTCTAATTCCTCTATAGAACTTTAACTAGATGAGTAGTCATAATATATAGAAATTTATCTCTATGATAAAAAATTTATAATGGTTTATCTTTATAGGAATGGTCATTATCTAGTAGTGTGACCTATGAGTTCAGTAAATATGATGGATCAAGTATGTACTTCCTCAAGATAGATACATGGAACACATTGTGAACTTGATAGAGGTTGGATGGAAGCACCAAGTGATAAGCTACTATCTCTACTTGATCAAGAATATCTGATGGTAAAATATACCTAGGGATCAAAATTACCTTCTTTATGAATCATATAAGCTTATTCCATGAATAAATTCATAGAAACACCTTATCACCAACTTTGAACTCCATATCTCACTAATGATTATCAACATAACTTTTCTATAAATTTTGAGATGAATTAATGTGTTATTGAATGTATTTGACTTTATCTACCATTTCCTCCACTATATTAGGTCCCAAAAACTTTCTTTATCCAACTTCACCCCATAATATTGGAGTTTTTCACTTCTTTCCACAAAGGGATTCATAAGAAGCTATGTAAATTCTCAAGTGAAATCTATTGTTTTAAGAAAACTTAACTAGAGAAAGGTGTTGATCCCAACCACCTTTAAAATATATAGAACAAGATCTTAGCTTATCATGTAGGGTTTGGATGGTATTATCAGACTAACCATATGTCTGAGGATGATAAAAAGTACTAAAACTTAACTCTATATCTAGAGCCTGCTGAAGTCTTCACCAGAACTTCAAGGTAAACCTCAGATCCGAATCACATACAATAAAATATGGTACTCCATGAATCCTCACCACTTTCTTAATATATATTATATAAAGCTAATAAAGAGAGAAATATTATTTGATAGAAATTAAGTGTGCTGGATTTGTAAGGAAATCGACTACAACCCATATAACATTATGTCCTTTTGATGTTTTGGGGAGTCCAACAAAAAAATCTATGGTGATGTTTTCACATTTCCATTCTGGTATTGGTAATAGATGTAACATCCCATTAGATTTCAGTCTCTTAGCCTTTAATTGCTGATATACCAGGCACCGAGATACATACTTATAAATATATCTCATCATGTTATCCCATCATAAATACACTTTTAGATCTCTATACATCTTTGTAATCACAAGATGAATAGATAATGATGAACCATGAGCTTCATCTAATATCTCATTCTTCAAGTCTGGTATTGAAGGGACACATACATAGTTCCTAAACCTTATCATTCCATCACAATCCATGTTGAACTTAGGAACATTTCTCTAATTCTTATGTATCTCCACATATTTTTTCCGTGCCTCTTTAATCCTCACATGGGTAGATGGTTGAAAACTCATTTGACAATGATAATATTCCCCCCTTACTTCAAGATTCCTACATCTATCCTTTGCTAATATTTTTTTTGGATATTTTGTGATTCTCATCATAGATAAACTATCACAATCATTTAAACTCAAAGCATCATCCACATTGGTTTATTTACCATGGTGGTAATATATTGAGCAATCATAATCTTAAATCAAATTCAACCATATCCTATGGAACATATTCATCTCATTCTGTGTAAATCTATACTTCAATATTTTATGATTAGTAAATATATCACACCTTTATCTATGAAGATAATGCCTCCATATCTTTAATGAAAAAATTACCTCTACCAACTCCAAATCATGAGTTGGGTAATTTTTTTCATTAATTTTTAATTAGTGAGAGGCATATACTATCACCATGTCATTTTTCATGAGGACGCATCCTAGTACCTTATTTGATGCATCATTAATAAAAACCCTTCTCCACTGCAGGGTAGTGTAAGAACAGGTGCTTTGACCAACCTTCTCTTCATTTCATTGAAACCCTCTTCACATTCATCTATCCATATGAACTTAACCACACTTATGATCTAACTTGGTTAGGGGAGTAGATAGTCATGATAAATCTCTCACAAAGCATCAGTAGTATCCATACAACCTAAGAAAACTATGGATTTCAGTTACTGTGGTTGGTTTTGACCATTTCTCAATAACTTATCTCTTTGAAGGATCCACAAATATACATTCACTTGTGATTATATGACCCAAGAATGAAACTTTCTAAATCCAAAATTTACACTATAAATTTAGCATACAAATTCTCCTTCCTCAGGGTATTTAGAACAATTCTCAAATGTGCTTCATGATCTTCCTTTCTATTTGAATATATAATAATATTTTCTATAAGAACTACCATAAACTGATCAAGGTAATCTATAAAGACTCTATTCATTAAATCCATGAAGATAGTAGAATAATTGGTATGTCTAAATGGGATTACTATAAATTCATAATGTTAATACCACTTACATAAGGATGTATTAGGTATATCCTACTTCTTAATACTTAGTTGATGATATCCATATTTAAGATAAATATTGGAAAAATATAGATCTCCACATAATTAATCAAACAGATCATCAATATGTGGTAGAGGATAATTTCTCTCAATATAATTATTGTTAAGTTACCAATAATAAATTAAAAGATGAATTGAACCATATTTCTTCTTATAAAAAATAATAGGTACACCCCATGATGAAGCACTAGGTCGAATGAATCCCTTATCTAGATTATCCTGGATTTTCTTCTTTAATTCCTCTAACTCAATCAGGGAAATTCTACATGGAGTCTTTAAAATAGTAATAGCATTGGGTATCAGATATATCGAAAACTCAAATTAATTATTAGAGAGAACACTAGGAAAGTATTCAAGAAATACATCAGCATATTCCCAAACAATAGGCACATTTTCAATGTTTAGTTTCTCCCCAACCAATTGAGATAAATATCCCTCGTGAATAGGTAACAAAAACCATATAAAAGAAATAATTTTCATTGGGTTTTTAGGTTCATACTTGAACTAATAGATGATTGAAGGTTGATTCAAAATATCAAATGTAACTTCCCTTTCTCAATAATTGATACGGTCTCTATATTTAGAGATCCAATTCATACCCAAAATTATATCAAATTCAACTCGAGGATGTATAACAAGATTCATGGGAAAAAAATTCCCAAAAATTTATATCAGAGAGGAGTTATAGAATTGAGATGTAGTCATACCACCATTAGGATTTTTCACTACTAACTCAATATATAATCATTGAGGTGGTGATGAGACACCCTTAGAAAATTATTAAAATATAAAAGAGTGGGTAGAACTAGAATCAAATAAAAAATTTTAAATCCCAGAGTGGATGATAAGTGTATCTTTAAAAACATCACTAGGAAATTCCACATTGATTATAGTAATTAGATAATCATGGTCTTTTACCTTTGGATTCTTTTATAGTAAATTCCCTTGATGTTTGGGGCATTGGTTTGAATAGTTCCCCATATATTTACAGTTAAATCACTCTACATTGATGGATTATATATTACCATTACATTCATGGGAATAATGACCTTTTATCCACACTTGAAAAGAGAATCCTTTTAATTTTAATCTTGTAACAAGGTTTTTCTTTCCAAAAGTATCACATGTTGGAAAATTCGCCTTTCTCTTGTCCCCTTATCCATCTTTTGCTCTTCTATCCTCTTCTTCTCTTAGTTTCCTTTGAAGACATAAGACTTGGAGAATTATTTCTCTATCTTGATAACACATGATCATATATAATCATATGATGAGAATTTTTGGCAAACTAGTTCCCTTCTAAGGATTATCTGAAGTTCATGAAAGAAACACTATAGGAAAAATTGAAATTTATGACGGTTTTAAAAACTATCGTTAAATATTTATACAAAACTTTTTTAGTGGTGGTTTTTTAAAAAGCAATGCTAAATATGTTTTTAAAATTTTAAAATCTTTTAATTTACTTTTAGATGCTATTTTTAAAAACCACCATGAATTATCAACTATTTTTTAGGAAATCACAACTAAAAATAAATGATTTTTTTAAGAAAAATCAGATTCTAGCATCAAAGGACCATAAATTTTGATCCCAATATCCATTTTAGCTCCAAATTCAGTTAAATTTAAGATTATTAAATGAAATAAAATAAAATTAGATAATAATTTGGGAATAAGTAATAAAATAAAATTTATTACTATTTTAAGAGAAGTTGAAAATCAAACTTCAACTTTAAAAAACCATAACTTTTGATTCAAGCATCTTTTTGGGTTCTACCATATATCTAATTTAATATTGTGAAGAGATCTATGTTGTGATGAATTGAGGGGACCCTGTTAACTATTTTTTTGAGTTTAAAAAATTATTAGAAGACCTCCAAATCTGATTCTTTTGTTTGAATACCATGATTTTTGAACATTTGATGTAATTTCAACTTCATTTAAGCGTGTATTCATATGCTTGTTCGTCCATCTATGATTTTATTCCATAGATTTGAATTTATATTGATTTGATGGTGTTGTAATTATTGTGGTTTCACCCATTTTTGTGATTTATTATATATATATAAATATATATATCTGTATGTATTTCTATACATTTATGTATATACATTTATAATTTATGTATATTTGTCAATATTTATTTAAAAAATACATATAATTAAATTTATGAATATATTATATCTATTTGTGCATATTAGTCTATATATATATATTTATATCCATTTATTCATATTTATTTACATTAATGCATATTTATATATTTGATGTTGGTATATATATTTTTATATATTCTGTTGGTTGGTGTGGATGTGTGTGTCTTTGTGATTATATTTATATATATTTAATTAAATTTAATTAAATTTATATGTATTTATAAGATATATATAACTATATTTAAATAAATTTACATGTAATTATGTATATTTATTTACTCTTTATTATTTATTATTTACAATTTATTATTTATTATTTCGTATTTGTTATATATTCATTTATTATTTATTATTAATTTATTATTAATTAATTATTAATCTATTACTTATTTATTATATATTGATTTATTATTGATTTATTATTATTTATTATTTATTGTTTATTTTTATTCTTTATTAATCATTTATTTTTATTTATTTATTAATTATTAATTAATTATTTCATATTTATTTTTTTAATTATTATTTGTTTTTTATTTTTTATTATTTATTTTCATTATTATTTAATATTATTATTTATGTATATATATTTATATATATATTTTTAAACATATATACATAAATTACATTTTGTTTACTCACTAAATAAAGTGATTGTTGGAGTGGTAAAGTCTTTATAGAATAACCAAAGGAAAGTAGTTCAAATCTCACCCAACACATATATATGCTGAATTTATGCATTACATATAAATTTATGGTAGGATAAATAATAAATATGAAATAAATAAATAAATAGTAAATAGTAAATAAATAATAAATAATAGATAATAGATAATAAATGAATAATAAATAATATAAAAATAAATAATAAAAAAAAACTATCACAAAACATTTAGTGGTGGTTTTCAAAACCATCGTTAAATGTCTCACGATGCCACTTTTCAAGACGGTTTTTCAAAACCGCTATGAAATAATTTAGAAACAGTTTAAATCGCCACTAAACCCAAAAAAAACACCAATAAATACTATTTTTCCTATAGTGAAATGGTCAATCTTTCCCTTTGGATTATGTACATAGTCTATAGCATGCTTTTCTAACCTTATAAAGTTAGCTTTATACTTATCAATATTTTCCTCTTCCTTTTATCTTAGACTCAAGAATTGTCTCTCCATATCCACTTGTCGTTCATGAGGAAAATATTTTTCCAAGAAAATTTCCCAAAAATCCTTTCATTCCGTGCTCACTATTTCCTCCTCATCCTTAGAGTATTAAATCAATGACCACCATCAATCTGAATCCCCTGAGAGTTGATAAACTGTGATGTCAACCTCCCCCCTTTCATTACTTCCCAAAGCGACAGATATATTCTCTAAAAAACATATCAATTTCCCATCTATAAATGGATTTTCTGTCCCATTGAATGACAAAGGTTGATAATGCATAAAGCGGTCTAACATTGTTACACCGTGTTGTGGATCGGTAGGATACTCCATACAAGAAAGGTTATTGGTCATAAACTAAGTCAACGCCCTAATATACTTATAATTTTTTTAGCTTCAACTAAAGCTCTAGCTCCAACTTCATTATCTTTCCCAAGAGTGAAATACCATACATGTATTATGTGCATTGATATGGTTCCTATTCTATTCACTATGCTCTATTTCTAAACAATGGCATACACTATATTATATCATAACATTATGAATCATAATTTATAATTTTGAAACTAGAGAAACACATAACATAAATTGAAATATTTATCCATAGAGAAACTTAGAATCATAAATATGGTTTATTTGGGAATATTCTAAAAAAATATTTTCAAATCCTTCACAATGGTTTGTAATGAAAATGTGAATTAACCTAAGAATATCATCCGAGACTATTAAACTAGGTGCACAGTAAGGGCACACTCACCATGCACCCAAATGATGGTCGATATATACTTGACCAACTATTTTTAGAGTTATTAACCCTAGATGCATCTATGCTAAAACCAAATCCACTTGTAGTATCCATACATGGATGTATTTATAGGAAAAACACATAATCTATACCTTAACAAAACTTTTGGATGTTATACTATACTTAGAATTATCCTCAAAGTCAGTCATATATTTATATTTCCTAATTTATATTTTTCTAAATCTATTTCCTAAGGTTTCTACTAAAATTCCTCTAATAACAACTATAAAGACTCTGACCTTAGTATCCCAGAGTTGGTGGTTTCTTTATTACATTGGTACTAGATACAAGTAATCATATCCCAAAGGACCGAATAGTTTATTAGTCTTGGAAAACTAGATATATACTTGAATTTCAAATTAAATTTTAAAACTTAAAATACAACATAGTATTTTCTTTGAGAACACTATTATTTACTTTAGAATATATCTATATATCAATCATAATATACTTCTTAAAATCCTAGAAAAAAGAAACATAAGAAGGTGGAAATCTCATATCCTCAGTAAGGGAATGCATACAACAAAATATAATAAGGCATGAATAATACGATAAGAGTAAATGATGATAAAATAATGCCATATAAATAATCAAATAAGATAGAAAATTATCCAAGGATATAATAACTATTAAAATAATCACATGGAAATCAATAAAATATCTCATAATAATGGAATGCATAATGTAGGACATTTGAAACATATTTTCTAGGCCTCATGTATAGAAATATTACATAAATGGGTAAGTCCTCAACAAAATACCTAATACAGTTTGTCTCATCAGACCTATCAATGTATCAAGGGGATATGTAATTCTAGGCACCACCCATCACTTAATAATTCCGATGGATTTATCATATGAACAAACAATATAACTTAATCAACATGCCTAAAAAATCAATAACTTTCTATATTAGAAGAACTAGCATAGACAATATCAATACTTTCCCCGATAAATATGATCATAAACCATCCAAATAAATATAGTGGATGGTATCATAATATCATAACCTCAGTAAAGTATTCAAAAAACAATGTTTACATAGATGAAAATACTTTCAAAATCTCACTGAAAAATTTCTTGAGGAAATGTAGAGACCCGAAGCTTGACGTACATGGAAAATGCATTACTTTTGCGGAATACTTAATACATAACAAAAAAAAACCAAAACTCAAGGATCGTAATAGTTTAGTGTCTTTGGAAACTTGGAATATAAACTTCTAATCATGTTGAAAGATCTTCAAAAACTCCCATAACGATCTTACCCTTTTTTTCCTTAACTAAAACCTTTCTTTATTTCCAGGGGAAAATAAAACATAAAAAGGGTGAGCTCAAATGCTCAGTAAGGTAAAACATAGAGAACATAAAACAATCCATAAACATTTGAAAGAAAAAAACTTGAACATGAAATTTAAACATCAAAATCTTGAGAAAAGACATAAATCGTGGAAGTACGTAAGACATATATCATAATGGAACATCAACCATGATATAATATAATGGGAATAAAACATGTAATTGTGGCCACCATTCAGTACATGTTATGATTTCCAGAGTAGCCAATGCATTGCTGCCAAGACCATCTTAGTAGACAAAGTCCCTTTCTGAATCGAGTTCACTCCTCGTTTCAGTACTGTAACACTAAACCGAATTAACTTACCCTTTCAGCCATGTCTATATCATGAGATATAAATATTTACCTAATGCATTGGAGGGAGATATAGGTCTCACCCATCTCATAATGAAATCATTCTTACTTGTGCCACAAAATAAACATACATCATTCATAATAATCCAACGAATAAAATGGGTTTCATAAACATAATCCCATCATCACATAATCCATATAAAATAAGTAGATATCATTTCATAATAAGAAAAATGAAACCATGTAAATCATAGATACATTATACTTGAAACATACACATATGAAATAATGTCATCTTAGATGAAAAATGGTTTTGATAAAACACTTGAAATGAATTCTTGAGGAAAATATCCTTTCTTCTTCAAAATCATTTTCTTTTCACAAAATTTTCATTTAATTTTAAAAGAAAAGGATTTTGTTGAAAATAGTAATGAAATATTTTGGAGGAAGCTTCATGAAAATAAGTCTTTATAAAACCGTAAAAATCCTTTCATGCCGTATAAGTTAAAAAACCATTCTTCTCGTACTTTTTCCAGAAAAGTTAAAAAGTACCTCGTAAAAGAAAGATTCCATACATACCATGTAGTAAAAGTAAAAAATGGGTAAAAAAGACTTTAAACATACATGAAACCATTTTAGGAAACATGGACATGGATGCGAACAATAACCCCAGTAAATATTTACGAATAAACAATCTCGGATAAGAATGAGATTGGAAAAGTTATCCCTTACCTTAGGTCCGATATGCTTCGTATGGATCTGAAACTCCTGTATAATGATTTAAATAATGTAATTGACTTATTAAATAATCATATTCATTGTTATGATATCATATATGTTTCACTTATGACTTTATATTACCCGTTCTTTTGTAAATTCCATGTTAAAGCAGCGTTTTGGGTAAAATCATTTCATTTATCGTATGTGTTTCGACTTGTCATTCTTGATATTATTACTTATATCCTGATTTACATAATTCCAGAATTTAAAACATGATTTATATATAATATATATTCATCATATATACATATATTATAGACCGATAAAAGGAATAAAATACACCGTTCATGGAGATGGTAGGCCGTACGTACGCATGAACGCTGTTTTCGTTTCCTTATTGAATTGAATGAAACTAAATAGATGACATAAATATATATATACATAAATAAAGTAGCATTATTATTTCATATATTTCATTATTATTCATTATATAAACTTTATGATCATTCATGTATGGTTAACATGGAGAATGAATCTCATCGCGTCGTGGAGACGGTAGTCCGTACGTACGCACGAGCGATGATGTCATTCCCATAATTATTGAATAGAATTGGAGTGGATGGTATAATATATTAGAATCAGTATGATGTTATAATAACCATATATAGTTATTCTTTACACCATTATACTCATCCATGTAAGGTGTTGGTGGAAAAACAGATTACACCACGGCATGGAGACGGTATTCCGTACATACGCACGCGCGGTGATTTTATTTTCCGTAGGATGGATAGAAGGTGAAATAGGTTTGTTTCATATTTATAATAACATATAAGTATATGAGGGATACTGATGTTATTACTTCATAATGAAACAAATAAATAAAAGGGAGTAGAAGAAGAATGGAACTTGAAGAAAACGGTAGAAGGTATTACCTCTTTCTCGAAGTACCTCATTTAAACTTTCTCTTAGGGCACTAGAGTTGGTCTTTTGAGAAGACCAGTAGCTCTATCAGGTTTCTAAGGAAGTGTGGAAGTTAAATGGGCAGGTTTTTTCCAAGCTTGAAGGCTCAAATTGGTGTGAGGAGGAGAGGGAGGAGGTGCCCTTTTATAAGGGAGGAGAGGGGCACCTTTGGAAATATAAGAAATATTAGTTTATATTAAATCCCAACCCTACTTAAAAACTTCCAAAATGACTCATATTTGAATATTAGATGAGATAGGGTTGTAATATCATCAACCAATAAAATTTATACATGTTAGGAATTTATTTTAAACATTATCAACTTGATTTATCCTTATTTATCAATTTAATTTTATTTGTGGTAATAATATTCTAAATTTTAAATTATTATAAATAATTACATATGTGTTGTGAATTTTACATAATTTGACACTTTATGACATTTTTGACCATATAAATTTAAATTTATAATTTTTAAATATTTTTTGTGATTTTTAAACAATTTTATAATATGTTATTTTTATAAAATAACAATAGTGCCAATTTTGACACTATTCATTTATTTGAATTTAAATAAACAATATACAGAAGATATGTTAGAACTAAAAGATTTTATAGATTTATAACATGTCATATTTATCTAGAAAATTAGTGGAGCACATTAAATAGTTCATATAATATTTATTTTAATATTTTTAAGATCATTTATTTGATATTTCAATCAATAAAATAATTTCAACATCACTATTATGTCATAATTAATGATAATTATTTAATCCCTAAAAATTATAAATAAATTCATATGATGTATATAATTGTATTATATTTCTGGATACTATTAATGTTCTATGTTTCATGAATTTTATCACTAAATTAAAATTATTATACTTATAAGATTTAAGAAAGTGACATGTTGTCACTTTCTTTGGTTTTAATAATAATTAAATTATTTTCATGAAAAAAAGTCCATTAAATGAATCTAATCTGACCCTTAGGTGATATGGGTCGACTTTTAGTCATCAAATAGGATTTTGGTAGGTGTTAGGATAATTGTATAATCTTATATTTACCATTAATTACCCGATTTACCTTTAACTATGGTAAATAAAATTTACCGTAGTTACTATTCATAATGCCCAAAAATAAAAATTAGCCTATTAACATAATTTGGACACATTGATTCCAAATATGGAATCCATTTTTAAAAATTCAAAACACATAAGTTGCAGAAATTAAATTAAAATTAATCCCGTTGTCGAAAGAAAACGAGTTTTTGTTTAAAACATTACAAAATATTGAATTGATTTAACCTAAGAATTCAAGGTAAAATCAATGATAATGAAATAAATTATATTAAATGGTAAAAATATATTCTATTTATACTTTAAAACCATTCAATATTATAATTTAACCAAATAAATTATTACGATGAAAAAAATTGTTTTTAATTAAAATATAGCCTGTTTTTACTATTCATTAAAATATGAAAGTTATCAAAAAAAAACTTTATCCAATGTAAATTTTTATATCCTGATTCAAAAGAAGAAGTTTATTTTTTAAAATTTAACTTATAAACATGTCAAAAACTAGATTTAATGTTGGTGCGCCATTAAAAGGCGGCAAAACTGCGTTTTTTGAAAAATAATTATTTTACCTGAATTTTTTTTGTTCTCTTACCATGTTCTAGAAAATGTGTAAGATGAATAATAATGTTATAAAATTAAAAATATAGTTAATACTATTCATAACGGCTAGTTCATAATAATATTATAATAATATCTCGTTTAGCGAAACTCGGTATTGCGTACTACACACGCTATCGAGGAAGGTCGCGATTGCGTGTAATGTAAGCCAAGTTAGGGTTGCGTGTAGTGCAAGACTTCTTTGTTGTTGTGTATAATAGAATCCAACCATATTTCATTTATACATTGAATATATATATATATACACTCAATGTTGTGTATAACATAATCAAAACTTATTTCATTTATACATAAAACAAAATCTATACTTAATGTTGCGTAAAATAATTTCCACAAAATGAATTTGAAATTGTGTGTAACATGATCCAAGAATAGTGTTGCATATATTGTAAGCTAATACGGTGTTGTGTATAGCCCAAGATAATCTTGGTGTAGCGTACAACAAAAGACAAAAAAGAAATTAAAAAGAATAATTCTCATAAAATCTCGGGTTGTTACAGGAAAATACGCCTCTTCACTTTGAAATCATTTATTTAAAATCTAAAAATTTACCAAATATTAAGGATTTTTATTTTTATTTTAAAATAAACTTTTAAAATTTCAAGGGAATAAAAAAATCAACGATCATTCATGATTATGGGAAATTTTTTTCATGTAGTTTATGTTAAAAAACATTCATTGCATACTTTTGTAAAAAGGTAAAAAATTACATCTTTTGAAAAATGACAAGAAGATTAATTTTAAACCATTTTATAAAAAGTAAAAAATGAATAAAAATGTATTGGATAAAAAATTTATAACGTTTGAAACACCATTTTATACATTTAAAATAAAATATGAATATGGAAGAGAAATATTCCTGATCGAGTAGAAAAACAAGGCCATTTTTCCTTAAAAAACTTATTTCAGTATCTTTAGTAATTAAAGAGATTAAAATGAAAGGAAAAAAAATTAAATTTTCATAAATAACTATAGGATAGTAAAATATATTGGGTTTAATATCAAAATATCAAATAATTCTCCTAGTGGAGACTTTAACATAAATAATCCCGAATAATGATGAGATTGTGAAATAAATCCTTAACTCAGGTACGAATTCCTTCATACATGTTCAAACCTCCTTTATAATAAATATATATTTATTATAAATATATTACATAAACATAATCATATATATCATTCCATATATTATTTACTTATAATATTTCATCATCAGTTTATTAAAAATTCTTGTTTTAAATCATTGCTCCAGGTAATAACTGCAACATTTTTCGTGTATATTTTGGTTTGATAGATTCGATCCTTTTACTTTGATCATGGTTCCATAATTTCAAGAATTTTAATCATGATATAAATATCTTATATATTAATTATATATTTATTTAGATAAATCTATAAAATTTTGAGATATAAAAATGAATTACACCGTTCATGGAGACGGTAGGCCGTACATATGCACGAATGATGTTTTCACTTTTGGATGGATGAAATGAAACAAAGGTAAATAATAATTCACCATTAAAAAATAATTATTATATCATATATATAATATATAATTTTTAAATTTACCCTTTTTACCATTCAATTAGAGCATAAATGAAAATGAATTAGATCGCTCCATGGAGGTGGTGGTCATGACCCATCCCAGTGGGGCCCGCGCCGTGACTCCCCAAGCCCGCCTCCAATAGGCCAGGGGCTGGTGACTAGCACCGAGTAGGCATATCACTAAAATGGGAGGCATTTCCTAAGAACCCGTACACATGCACACATCTCCAATCCCACAAATGCTAAAATATAAAAACCACTAAGAAACAAAAATGCATGCATACAACTAAACCTAACCAACAGAGTATGACGGAAAGTAAAGTACTGAAAGTAAACTGGGCCAGAATACAATCCCACCAAAAACAAGAGTCTAAAAGTTGCAAAGTCCAACCTGTAAACACAAGAGGTATTGGGACTGCTGCTCGTAGCCGAAAGAACGCCTCAGCCTGTAGGGAACTCAGAAAGCTCGGTCCTGACCCGGTCCGCCCTGGACTCTGTCAAAAGGCTTCTTGTCGGCACAAGACATGACACGTGCGAGCAGGGCCCGTGTAGGTGTGAGTATAACAATACTCAATAGAGGACCCTGAAAAACACAAAGCAATTCACAAAGAAAAGGCACAATCAGATCTACACAGTATATGTCTACTGAACATATAACAGGAGAAACCAATCCAGATATACCCAAAACTCAGATCTATGGTCTAGAAACAAGTCACACAACTGCATACCCCCGCTAGGGATTCAGTTTGAAGATTCCATAAAGCACTCATTCTGGGAGAACACGCTCCACGAGTCTGGTAGCTCTGATGACGTCCGTCCGAGAAGTACTATTTGTCGGGAAACGTCATGAGATCTCGATACACTGATTATGGGAGAACACACTTTTGAGTGGGGAAGATCACGATAGATAGATGCACTCATTACGAGAGACACACTTCTGAGTGGGAAAGATCACGATAAATAGATGAGGATCACTGCCAGGGCCATGGAGGATACTACGACTCATCTGTATTCACCATCTAGGTAGAGGATCAATGCTTGGTAGAGTTGGTCACTTCGACACGTGACTCTACCTAGGGTTAAGAAAGGATAGAGGATCTCGCTCCGGGCCTCTCGGAGGGATGCAGACTCTATCACAGAAAGTCCTGCTGAAGGGATCATACTCCTGCAGAAGGAAACAATGCTTGACCTTCATGGGAATGAGAAGAATGGGAGATAACCCAAACGAAACATGTCCAAGATACGGTGGACAAGAGGACCATGCCATTTTCCAAAAAGTACACGGTGTGTAGAAAAGTTACACGCCGTGTCGTCTGACCCTGGGTACTGCTCGTGTACAATAGCCCGTGTCGTAAGGATAGTCGTGTAGAAAAAGTGAGTACAAGACATGTAGTATGGTGTACATGCCGTGTCTGAGTGACCGGGTTCGGCTCCGTGTACGTTGGCCATGTGCCCGTACACGGCCTCCACCCATGCGTGCCAACCCGTGTATTGGGTACACGGGGTGCCCTGCATTTCTGGCCTCACCTGACCATGTGATGGAGTACATGGTTGTGTACTCCATCCCATGTTTGTGTATCCCCTGGATACAAGCCTAGTCCTGTGTATCTGCCTCTGCTATGCTACGTAGGGAGTACACGCCATATTCCGAAGCCATGTAGTCCATCCCATGTCCATGTACTTTCCAAAATACACACCGAGCTTCGGGGAAAGTCTAACATGCCGTGTGACCAAGTTTACATGCCATGTGATTCATATCTAACCCCTGAAACCCTATCCACTGCCTCCAGTACTACACGATGTGTTATTCAGAAGTACATGCCATGTATTCTGTAAATTTCCAGAATCATGGGCTTCCGCCGCCACACCTTTCGTGGTGCCCCATTCATCAATCCAGCCATCCTTTCACCATTAAACTCTGTAATCTAGGTCTCCCCAATGTCATGAGGTCATATCCATTGTTTTCAAGCCTCCGATATGCTCCGGAAACATGTTTTGATCCACCCGCACGAAGAACGGTTGAAGAACGATCTCTCCCGATCCGGTCCGATTCGTCATCCGCTATCGTCATCGCACCTTCGCTAGGTCGTCGTGACATCATATATTAAATTTGGGATCATTGCATCATAAAACATACGCACAACGATCCGTTGTTCATCGCCCCACGAAGAACGTGAAGAACACACGAGATAAGAAAGGGGGAGGAAATCCAGAAAAGAAATTGAGGAATGAACCTCCACCGTTGTTCGTCACAATATTGATCTGCTCCCGTTAGTAGGATGAAATAGAGTAGGATCAAAATAATAAACAATAATCATGGATTAATCCCCAAAAACATCCCAATAAAACCCACCTGTAAGAACGTACGAATATACTGATCAACATGTTCGTGGTTGATCCGCTTTCGTCGTTTAAATTCAAAAACGGGGAAAGAAGAATCAAAATAACAACCCCTACCTCAAAAGGGATCGATCGCTAATGAAGGGGTCGTGCTTCCATTGTCGTCAAGATCCTTCAAATTGTTGGTGCAACGATTTTCATCTTTGATTCGTCATCGTTCGTCGCCGAGAGTTTTCTCCAAGGCTCCAAAGTTTCTCTAGAGTTTTCACTCAGTTTTCTGTCAACGACCATCGTTTGATTAACCCATTAAAAAGGGGAAGCATGTTTGGAAATCTGCCACGCTGCGACATTAATGAGTCCGCATTGCTATTTTTGGAGTCATTATGACATGGCATTAAATAAGGAAACAACTTCCCCATCGCTGCACTGCAACGGATGTTTCCAATTAAAATAAAATAAACTTGGCTAATTTATTTTATTTTATTTTACTAAAAACATCCGAAAATTAACTTTTTCTCTCGACCCACACCGGTCGAGGTTAAACCCATTCTTAGGTAAAGTTGTCGTCCCAGATGCAATAGTGCCCTTAGATTTTTAATCCGGGCATCCATTTGGAAACTTCCACAACCACACACAAATGCCGACTCACTTAACTTAAAAAAGTTTGAACCACCATTCTGAGATCACCTGGCCTCAGAATGATGTTCCATCTCTGTGCCTGGTCTCGTAATAATTCCATATAATATTTAAAAATAATACACAGAAAATATGAGACATTATATTCTCCCAACCTTGGGGCTTTGCATCCACGAAAAGCCAAAACAAGACTACTCAAAAAGATGAGGGTACTGGGCACGATTTTGAGCCTCTCACTCCCATGTGCTCTCCTGAAGATTCCCATGCTTCCAACGAATGAGCACTAAGGGAATTGATCACCCATGAAGGATCCTCTCCTACCGATCCTCGATCTCCACCGGGTACTCAGCAAAGGTCACTCCATCCTTGATGTCCAGCTCACCCCAGTCGATGACATGCAATGGGTCATGCAAGTACCTCCTCAGCTAGGTGTTACGCCACCTCGCTAACTATACGCATTATCTGAAAAGGTCCGATGACCCTTGGAGATAACTTTCTTCCTTGGCCAAATATATGTAACCCTTGTTGAGGTGAGACCCGAAGAAAGACATGGTCTCCCTCCTCAAACTTCAGGGGTCTCCGTCACCTGTCAGAATAGGAATTCTTCCAGCTCTGTGCAGTCTTCATCCACTCCCGGATGATCTACACCTTCTTGGTGGCAGCTCGCACCAACTCTGGACCCATGAGTGCTGACTCTCTGGGGTCGGTCCAGCAAATCAGTGACCGAAAGGGTCTCCCATAAAAATCCTCGAAAGGTGCCATACCAATGGTGGAGTGGCAGCTGTTATTGTACGCAAACTCCACCAGTGGTAGTTGGTCCTCCCAAATATGACCAAAGTCTATGATACATGACCACAACATATCCTCCAGAACCTGAATGGTCCTCTCCGTCTGACCATCGGTCTGGTGCTCAAGCATAGCTGAGTCCCAAAGGCCTCTTGCAATCCCTTACACAACTGGGATGTAAAGCAAGCATCTCGGTGCGAGACTATTGTTGAAGGGACACCATGAAGATGAACTATCTCCTGTACGTAGAGGTGCCCCAATCTCTCTACGGAACTCTGCTCCCTGATATCTAGGAAGTGGGCCGACTTGGTGAGTCGGTCAACGATCATCCAGATGGAATCATGCCCCTTAGACATCCGTGGTAATCCTGTCACGAATTCCATTGATATTCCATCCCACTTTCACTTTGGAACTTCTAGGGGGTGAGCTAATCCCGCTGGAACCAGGTGCTCAGCCTTCACCTGCTGGCATGTGAGGCATCAAGAGATGAACTCTTTTACTGCCTTCTTTATGACTAACCACTAGAATTGTCTTCGGAGATCCTGGTATATCTTTTCCACTCCAGGATGTACTACCAAGGGGGATGTATGAAACTCCCTTAGTATCTCCTCCCGTAATTCTACTAGTACAACAGTGCGTCCTCTGAAAAGAAGTACGTACTCCCCACCTTGAAAATATCCATTAGGAGCATGTCCTATGGAAAACTGATCATGTAAAGCCTTACAGTCGACATCCCCAAGCTGTAGTTCCCTAACTCGTTATAAGAGTGTAGGGGTGACAGTCATTGACTACAGGTAATCTGCATCTTCTCCATCCACGAAGGATAAATGCAATGTGGGTAACAGCTCTGTCGCCTCACTCAGTAGCTATGAGCTCGACCTTCTGCTAAGAGCATCCGCCACCTTGTTCCCCTTCCCTGGAGTATAGATAATCTCAAAATCATAATCCTAGAGGAAATCTAGACAACACCTATGCCTCAAATTCAGATCCTTCTATGAGAATATGTACTTGAGGCTCTTGTGGTCAGAGTAGACGATGAACCCCTCAACCATAAGGTAATGTCTCCACATCTTCAATGCGAAGACTACTAAAGAAAACTCAAGATCATGGGTCGCATAGTTTTGCTCATGTGGACTAATATGGTGTGAAATATAAGCAATCACTACCTACCTCTACATCAGGACACAACCAAGCCTGGTCCCTGATGCGTCTCAAAAAACTATGTACTCGACACTCTCCTCCGAAAATCTCAAGATTGGGGTGCACGTCAAACTCTGTCTCAACTGCTCAAAAGCCTACTGGCACTTCTCTGTCCACATGAAGGGTTGCCCCTTCCTGGTCAAGGCTGTCATCAGTGCTGATATTTGGGATAAATCAGGAATGAACCTCCGGTAATATCCTGCCGACCCAAAGAAGCTTCGCACCTCCATCACGCTCCGAGGTGGCTCCCATGCTAACACTGCCTCCACCTTGGATGGGTCCACAGCTACTCCACCTGCTGAGATGACATGTCCCATAAAGTGGACCTCTTGAATCTAGAACTGGCACTTCGAGAGCTTCCTATAAAGATGTTTCTCTTGGAGTACATCTAGAAATATACGCAGGTGTCTCGTGTGCTCCTCCTCTAACACCGAGTACACAAGGATGTCGTCGATAAAGACCACCATGAACCGGTCTAGGTATGGCTGGAAGATCTGGTTCATCAGTCCCATGAACACTGTGGGGGCGTTTGTCACGCCGAAAGGCATCACCAAGTACCCATAGTGACCGTAACGGCATCTGAAGGCCGTCTTCGGTATATCCTCATCTCGTACTCATAACTGGTGATAACCTGATCAAAGGTTAACCTTCAAGAACCACTGCGCCACTCTCAGCTGATCTAATAGGTCTTTGATTCTCGGCATTGGATACTTGTTCTTCACTGTTACATGATTCAGGCGCCGATAATCCACATACAACCTTAAACTTCCGTCTGCCTTCTTGGAAAACAAGATTGGGGCTGCCCAGGGTGAAACGCTAGGTCTCACAAAACCCTTTCTCTTCAAATCCTCCAACTGCACCCTCAGCTCATGAAGCTCTGCGGGAGCCATCTGATATGCTGGTGAGGAAATCAGTGTCGTCCCGGGGTGTAAGTCAATGCGGAAGTCGATTTCCCGGTGAGGAGGTAATCCCGGAACATATTTGGGAAAGATGTCCTCGTACTCTGCCACTACTTTTGGGAACTGAGATCCCACAACATCTACTACTCCGAGGGTAAGGCTAGCCATCTCATGAGTGATTGGCTGCACCCCCTATGCTTGATCCCATTCTGTACTTCCCGGGTCTCCTTTTCTCCGAAAAAGGAAAACCTCATCCCATCACAGCAGACACACCACACTCTTCACCTAAAACAATCAATCTGGGCATGGACTGAAGATAACCTATCCATACTGAGAATGACATCATAAGGCCTCGACGCTACCACCAAGAGGTTCCAACTGAAACTCTCACCTCCAAGGGTAAGATCACACTGTCTGCAAAGGTGTGTGATCATCAAGTCTCATCCCACAGGTGTCTCCAAGCGTAAGGATCAAGTCAACAGTTCTACCAGAATCTCAAGGTTTTTCACAAGTCATGTGGCTATGAAGGAATGACTAGCACCTGTGTCTATAAGTACGATAACTAAGGTAAAGAAGACATAGATGGTACCTCGTATAATCCCTGGAGCCCCTGGGTTGTATGCCTCGACCACATGTAGTTGTCCCCTCCCCTGTCCCCCAACTCCCTGAACCTGATGCGGACCTCATGGGGTTGGTGGTGGAAGTAATTTGAAGCGTCTACCACCACCTAAAGCTCTCCTTGCTCCTATTCCATGTTCATCACCTAGTGGGTCTGTCTGCTCCACTCTCTGTCTCTACCTCGGTGGTCTATCCACTACTTCCCTATCAGCAACTCGATGGATCAGACAATCTCTAGCGAGATGTCCCCTACCGTCCCACGCATAGCACCGCTTCTCCCTAGGATGACTAGATCCAGTCGAGAGGCCTAGAATATTGATCCCCTATCTTGGGTCCTCCTCTGACATCCCTCATGTCCTGATCCCTATGTCCGATGTCGGCTCCCTACTGCCGAGGTCTCTGGACCTGTCTGCCTGCTGCTTACTGTCGTCAGCTGTCTCTGCTCCACCAAGAAGCTCTCGATCACTAAGGACCACTTGAGCACTCCAACATAAGTCGAAATTCATGGAGGCACGACATTAGCCTAGATGTCTCATCGTAGACCTCACTCGAAGGTCTGAGCTCTAAAGTACTGATCCCTGACCATATCCATCGAGTAACGGGTGAGGTTGGTGAACCTCGATGAATAGTAATCTATCGTCAGACTGCCCTGCCGGAGCTGAAGAAGCTCCTAGATGCGCACATCTCTCAGTGTAACCAGAGAGAACTCCTCCCTGAAGAGTCGCTTGAACTCCGTCCATGAAAGAGTCTCATCGTCGTGATTCTGAGTGGTCAGACTCCACCATCGTCCCACCGAACGCTGAAGAAGGCTAGATCCTGGGATCACCATCTGGTCTGCTGGTGTCCTTACTAGATGAAAAACTCTGTTCACCACCTCAAGCCAGTCCTCAGCCGCCCGAGGGTTGGGCTCGACTTGGAACCTGAGGGGTATCTATATTTGGAACTCATGGATCGCACTAAGCCTATACTCCTCGTCGGTCGGTACTGTACGTACCATGGGCTACTCCACTGGTGGTGGTACAACAGGTGCACCACCTGGTGGAAACGCCTGGGGAACTGGTCCCTAAATCGAAGCCTCATCATTGAGGGGGTCATCATCGTGATTGTGGTGCTGAATCCTAGCAGGTATACGTCATGGAGGTATCTTGTAAAGAAACAAGATGTACCATGAGTATATCTGGACAACTAACTCAAAGTACAAGGAAAACACAACCCATTACTATATGATTAATGCACCTTTCTTTCATTCCCCCTGCAACTAGTGTTTTTGTGTACTGAGTCAAAAAGTAGGTTATCAAAGTCCTGGTGTATGGATATGTCAGTCGCCGCACCAAAATTGGAGTCTCTGGCCTAAAAGTCGAGCTCGAAACACTTAACACTATTGCCCCAAACCAATCTTACAGACTCTTGGTCCTAGAGTAGAACTGACCACCTCTGATACCACTCTATCATGACCCATACCAATGGGGCCCACACCATGACTCCCCAAGTCCCCCTCCAATAGGCCAGGAGCTGGTGACTAGCACCGAGTAGGCATATCGCTAAAATGGTAGACATTGCCTAAGAACCTGTACACATGCACACATCTACAAGACCAAAAATGCTGAAATGTAAAAACCACTAAGGAACAAAAATTCATGCATACAACTAAACCCAACCAACAGAGTACGACAGAAAGTAAACTGGTCTAGAATACAAGCCCACCAAAAACAAGAGTATGAAAACTGCAAAGTACAACCTGTAAACACAAGAGGTAGTAGGACTGCTGCTCGTAGACGAAGGAATGCCTCATCCTGTAGGGAACTCAGAAAGCTCAGTCCTGTCTCGGTCCGCCCTGGACTCTATCAAAAGGCTACTCGTCTGCACAAGACACGACACGTGTGGGCAGAGCCCATGCATGGGTGAGTATAAAAATACTCAGTAGAGGACCCCGAAAAACACAAAACAATACACAAAGAAAAGGCACAGTGAGCTTACACAGTATATGTATACTGAACATATAATAGGAGAAAACAATCCATATATACCCAAAACTCAGACCCGTGGTCTAGAAACAAGTCACACAACTGCATACCCCCTCTAGGGATTTAGTTTGAAGATTACAAGAAGCACTCGTTCTGGGAGAACACACTCCACGAGTCTGGTAGCTCTGATGACATCCATCCGAGAAGTACTGTTCATCGAGAAACATCACGAGAGGTCGATGCACTCATTACAGGAGAGCACACTCCTGAGTGGGAAAGATCATGATAGATAGATGCACTCATTACGGGAGACACACTCCTGAGTGGGAAAGATCACGATACATAGATGAGGATCACTGCGAGGGCCATAGTGGATACCGCAACTCATTAGGATTCACCAACTAGGTAGAGGATCAACACCCGGTAGAGTTGGTCACATCGATGCCTGACTCTACCTATGGTTAGGAAAGGATAGAGGATCTCGCTCTGGGCCTCTCGGAGGGATGCTGACTCTATCACAGAAAGTCCTGCTGAAGGGATCATACTCCTATAGAAGGAAATGATGACTGAACTTCAAGGGAAAGAGTAGAAGGGGCGCTAACCCAAACGAAACATGTACAAGATACGGTGAACAAGAGGACCATTCCATTTTCCAAAAAGTACACGACATGTAGAAAAGTTACACGCCGTGTCTTCTGACCCCAGGTACTGCCCATGTACAATAGCCTGTGTCATAAGGATGGTCGTATATAAAAAGTGAGTACACGGCATGTAGTACGGTGTACATGCCATGTCCGAGTGACTGGGGTCAGCTCTGTGTATGATGACCATGTGCCCGTACACGGCCTCAATCCATGTGTGCCAACCCATGTATTGGGTACACAGGGTTCCCTGCGTTACTGGCCTCTCCTGGCCGTGTGATGGAGTACACGGTCGTGTACTCGATCCCATGTCCATGTATCCCTTGGATACACGCCGAGTCCTGCGTAGCCGCCTCTTCCATGGTGTGTAGAGAGTACACGCCATGTTCCGAATCCGTGTAGTCCATCCCATGTCCCTGTACTTTCCAAAATACAGTCTGAGATTTGGGGAAAGTCCAACATGCCGTGTGACCATGGTCACATGCCGTGTGATTTCTCTCTGACCCCTAAAACCCTAGCTACCTCCATTGGTACTACATGGAGTGTTCATTGGAATTACACGCCGTGTATTCTCGAAATTTACAGAATCGCAGGCTTCCGCCGCCGCGCCTTTCATGGTGACCCGTTCATCAATCCAGCCGTCCGTTCTCCACGAAACTTCAGAATCTAGGTCACCTCGACATCTCAAGGTTGTCTGTATTGTTTTCGTGCCTCCGATCGGCTTTGAAAACACGTTTTGAATCACTTGTATGAAGAACGATCGAAGAACAATCTCTACCGATCCGGTACGATTCATCGTCCGCTATCGTCATCGCACCTCCACTAGGCCGTCGTGATGTCAGATCTTAAATTTGAGATCGTTGTGTCACAAAACAGATGCACAAAAATCCGTTGTTCATCACCCCATAAAGAACACCAAGAATTCATGAGATAATAAAGGGGAAGGAAATCGAGAAAAGAAATTGAGGAACGAACCTCCACCGTCATTCTTCACAGTGTTGATTCGCTCCCGTTAGTAGGATCAAATAGTGCAGGATCAAAATAATAAACAATAATCATGGATTAATCCCCAAAAACATCCCAATAAAACCCTCCTGCAAGAATGTATGAATCCAAAGATCAACATGTTCATGGTTGATCCGCATTCGTCGTTTAAATTCAAAATCGGGGAAAGAAGAATCAAAATAACAACCCCTACCTCAAAAGGGATAGATTGCTGACGAAGGGGTCATGCTGCCATCATTTTTGAGATCCTTCAACTTGTTGGCGCAGTGATTTTCAGCTTTGATTCATCATCGTTCATCACTGAGAGTTTTCTCCAATGCTCTACGGTTTCTCCAGAGTTTTCACTCAGTTTTCCGTCAATGACCATCGTTCAATTAACCCATTAAAAAGGGGAAGCGTGTTTGTAAATCCATCACGCTGCAACATTAATGAGTCAGCATTGCTGTTTTTAGAGTCATTATGACATGGCATTAAATAAGGAAACAACTGCCTCGTCGCCGCGCTGCAGTAAATGTTTCCAATTAAAATAAAATAAACTTGGCTAATTTATTTTATTTTATTTTACTAAAAACGTATGAAAATTAAATTTTTCCCTCGATCTGCGCTGATCGAGGTTAAACCTGTTCTTAGATAAAGTTTTCATCCCAGATGCAACAGTGCCCTCAGATTTTTAATCCGGGCATCCGTTTGGAAACTGCCACAACCGCGCACAAGTGCCGACTGACGTAACTTAAAAAATTTCAAACCACTATTCTGGGATCACCAGGCCTCGGAATGATGTGCCGTCTCTGTGCTTGGTCTTGTAATTATTCCATATAATTTTTAAAAATAATACACGGAAAATCTGAGACATTACAATGGTAGTCCACACATACACACGAACGACATTATCATTTTAAATTTTATGAAAAAGAGGGTGGATAGTGGAAGTTTCATAATAATAATAATATTTTAGTAAATTTAGGATACTAAAATTATTATTTTATGATAGATACCACCTATTTATATGAGGTAAATAAAAAAGTAAAAATAAAGTGATCGGTTAAGATGATTACCTCTTCTTTGAAAGAACCCATTTAGATATCCTCGCAAGGACCCTAAGGTTGGTATTTTGGGAATAAAAAAACCTATAGAACATGTATAGAGATTTTGATATGGTAAATCGTTAGTTCTTGGTTAATCTAGGTTTCTCAAAGTGGTGTAAAGAAGAGAGAGAAGGGGAGTTCTTTTATAAGGGGGAGAAATAACACACTTGGAATTACTAAAAAGATCAATATATAATAAGTCATTCTCAAGAAAAATGTTTCCAAATGGAAATGGATTCAAATATAAGGTATTATATGGTAGAAATATCATCAAAAAATAAAATCTGTATAGGTTTAAGTGGCATTTTAAGCCTTATTTTTGGTTTAACCCCTTAGTTGACCTATTTTAACCTTAACCTTGGTAATGACTTTTCCAATCACAAAGGGTTATAATTTTACTTAATGTAAAAATTGACCCATAAATGTTCAAGATATTATATTTTAAACCATATCTTATACCCCTTATCCTCTTTATTTAGTTTTATGATTTTCAAATAATTTAATAAAATATTATTTTCATAAAATATCATTAATATCATTTTCAACACGATTCATTTAATTTGACTTAAAAAAATAAATAAAAATATGAAATTCAAATATAATCCTTTAAAAAATCAATAATATGTTATATTAATCTATAAAATTCATGGAACACTATAAATAACTCAAATTATATTACTTTTAATATTTTTAAAATCAATAATTTTATTTTTCTATTAATTAAATAAATACTATATCGGTGTTGTGTAAGAATTTAAGTTAATTATATAATCACTAAAAATTATAAATAAATTAAGACCATGAAAATAATTTCATTATTTTCAAAATAACCATTTATATTTATTCAAAAATTTCTTTTGTATCTATGGGAACACATAAAAGATATTTAAAATCAAGAGAGTGACATTTTGTATTTTTATTTTCTTTAAATATTACATAATTCATTTACATGAAGTGCACCTTAAATAATTAAATTTAGAGCCTAAGTTGATAAGGGTTAAATTAAATTCACCCAATAAGAATTAATATGAGAAATGTTTACCTTAACCCTTTGTTTTAACTTAGGTTATCCTAATTTACTCTTTACCAAGGTGATAAATTTTACCACAGTTATTATTCATAATGCGTAAAAATAAAAGGGAATTATTTACAAAATTTTGACCTTATTATTAAAAATATGGAATCCATTTTCCATAATTCAACCTCTATATGTTTCATAAATTAATTTTAAAGCGCGTAAAACGTGATGAAACCACTTTTTATAAAAAAACATTTTTAAGCATAAAACTGGATTTATATTTATCCCGTGCCTAGAAAAATTATTAGATGAATGATAAAAAATTTGATTGATTATATAAAATATAAATTTTATTAAAATAATTATTCAGTAGTGGTTAATTTAATTTATTAATAAAAAAACAAATTACGCGCATAAAAATAGTTTTTCAGAAAAACATTTCTTTTACTTTCAAATTATTTTTATTTTGATTTCTAATCAATTGATGATCAATGAATTTATTTTATACATGTTAAAAACATATAATTTTTATAATTTATTTATTACTATTCAGACCTTATAATTTAATGACTAGGTTATAATGATATACGATATTACAGTTCATTTGGACTCAGGGCTGCATGATTCACAATTTATCAAAGAAATTAAATTTATTTGAAAAGAAATATATCATAAAATCTCAAGGTGTTCCAAATGACTGGATCCAATTCATCTTATCTCATTGGTTTTGATCTAGTGGTTGAAAATTTTTTTCAATCAAGATTAAGAATCTTAAAATTCACAGAACAAGTGGAGCTGAAATATAGTTCCATTGACAAGCTCCCCGTCCCAAAATTCTTCTTCCACCAAAGTAAAATTATGTAGTGAAAAAATTGAAAACTATTTGAAAAAATTTAATAAAACTTGGAGATAACTTAATTTCCTTAATTTTAATAATGATAATAGACTTCAAGAACCTAATTATGAATAAGAATTTGAATTGAGAACTGGTATGATCCAACTCCTACCAGAGTTTCATGGATTGAAAGGAGAGGATCCTAACCAACAACTAATCGAATTTTCTAATATTTTTAGTAATTTAAATCCCAGAGGAGTATCATAAGATTAATTATGCAAGAATTAATTCTCATTGTCTCTTGAAGGGGAATAAAAGTAGTGTCTCTACAACCTCTAACATGGGGAATTTACCATATGGGATTGGTTGTAGAAGGAATTTCTCTATAAGTACTTCCACACCTCAAGGAGAACTTAGATATGGAAAGAGATACGTGGGATCAAGTAAGAAAGTGGAGAAAATATATGAGTTATGGGAATGATTCAAGTGATTGAAAACTTCCTTCCTGCACTGACCTTTTTAATATCACTATTTATTGGTATTATTTTACCAAGGGATGATGGATAATGACAAAAATATGCTAGATGATTCCTGTAGAGTATTAATAGACAAGTCCCCCATGAAAGTTAGAGAGATTATTGAGAAGATCTCCCAAAATTCTAAATAATCCAGTATAATATCCACAAAATAGGAGTACACAAGGTAAAAAGTTCTAACTCCCCTTTACTAAAAAATTAAATTGAAGAATTAACCTCTCTTGTGAGACAACTCGCTATGAACAATGTAGGAAACATCACATCCCACACCTCTAAGCATAATCTTTATTTTCTATTCTTAGAACCACTTCACCGATGGATTCCCTCAAGTCCAAGGAATAGAGAGATGATTTTTTTACTAGATACAGTTCCAATATCAACCAAAAAATAACCAAGTATTTATATACTTTTCTAATACTCAGTTCGGAGTAGGGAATAAAAAACAGTAAAGAGAACCTTTACAACAAGATTTTTAACCATCCTTTTAACCTCTACCCTTCCAAAGAGAGATTTATCAGCCACATAAAAGTATCCAAAAGGATATAATAAAAAAACCATGAAGGAGTTACTGAAATATCTTATAGAATCTCACACTACTCAACAAATTACTCTCAACACCCATGGATCAACACTGAAGGACTTGCAAGGAAAGTACAACCAAATTATGGCTGCCATTAGCGACTTAAAAAAATCAAGGATTAGGTAAGGTTACTACTCAATCTATTCTTAACCCCAAGATAAATTTTAGTTCTATTATTTTAAAGAGTGGAAATGATCTAGGGTACAGTAAAGAATCACCATCTCAAGGAGTTGGAAGGGGACATCCCAAAGTACCCGATGAATACACCCATGAAAAAGAAGCTCAAGTACCAGTAGAAACACCACCTATGAATAAAGACAAAGTGAAATACAAGATGGAGTATTCAAACCAACCCTAACCACCCGTCCCTATAAGGATAAAATAACCCAAGAAACCAAGTGAGGACACACTAAAACAAGTTATTCTATTAATATTCAAGAAAGTAAAGATTAATATCCCTATTCTAGAATCTATTCACTAAATTACTAGGCATAGAAAATTAATCAAATACATGTGAACCATAAGAAGGATATTTAGATTCAATTATTAGGTAAAATTAGGTAAAAAAAATTCTACCATTTTTACCCCAAAATTACTAAGAAATGTTAAGATCCAGGTACTTTCACTATCCTCTAAACTATAAGATCACTTACCTTTTCCATTGCACTATGTGATTTAAAAGAATGAATAAATGTAATGCCTTATTTCATCAATTATTTTATACATATGGGAGAACTCAAACCCACCCGAGTGGTTGTTCATCTTACCAATCGAGCCACTGCCTATCTAGTAGGTTTTCTTGAAGATGTCTTGGTAAGTGTACAAGGATTTCCATTCCTTGTAAAATTATATATTATCAACATGAAAGAAGGAAAATTTAAATATCACTCTCTCATTATTCTAGGTTGGTCATTCCTCAAGTATGATAATACAATTATAAATGGCAACACATGAACTCTTTACATGAATTTTGGTGAGGAAACCATGGATTTAAACATCATTTAATTAATAAAATACCCGTATGAGGAGAAACCTATTTTCACATTAAAACATTTTGAATTACCTTGTTCTTATAGGGAGGAAATTGAAATTTTTGATGAAATAACCATATTAGGAGAAACTTTTGAGACACTTAATTTTTTGATGAATCTATTTTTGAAAATTAACTTAAT
This sequence comes from Viscum album, assembly GCA_963277665.1. NCBI lineage: Eukaryota > Viridiplantae > Streptophyta > Magnoliopsida > Santalales > Viscaceae > Viscum > Viscum album. The sequence goes on along the minus strand of OY728141.1, from coordinate 1,044,453,015 downwards.
TTGGAAATGGTTGTGATTGGTGAATAATTTGAATAAATCGATGAAAGTTATTTTTATGAGTTACTAAAATGTGATAATAAAACTTCTAATTTACATATGTAGGTTTCCAACATGGAAAAATCTGTTCTTAGAACATCACTAGAAAACCCCCCTGAGCTAGAATTGAAAATTTTTCCATCAAAATTGAAATATTATTTTTAAAGAAAAATTAAAAACTACCAGTAATCATTTTAAATAATTAAAAACCCAAGTTCATCAACTTTTGGAAATTTTTAAACAAAATTATAGAGTAATGGGAAATTCATTATGGAAATTACTAGGATTATCCATACCATCTATATACACATATTTTTTTAGAAAATGTGTCTAAACCAATAATAAAAACCCAAATAAGGATAAAATAGACACTTCTGGAAGTAGTGAAAAACGAAGTATAAAGTATTTTTGGAGATGAAATTTTTTAACCCTTCTCAGATCCTAATGGGTGAGTCCCATTCAAATTTTCCCAAAGAAAACCAGATAAAAAAGTTCACAAAATGAAAATAATAAAATAGCACCCACAAAAATCTAGAATATCTAGAGAGTCTGTATTGACTATAGGATATTGAACCATGTGACCTACAAATACCACTTCCCCATACAATTTTTAGACAAAATTTTAGAGAGTCTAGCTAGGAAGGGTCACTATTTTTCCTTGATGGATTTTTGGGTATTTCTTTTGGCTCTAATAAATTTGGAATACCAAGACAAGATCGACTTCACATGTACCTTTAGTATGTTTTCATATGTAAGGATTCCTTTTAGTCTTTTCAATTACCTATGGACCTTTCAACACTGCATGATAAGTATTTTATCAGACCTAATTGGGAGTTTATTGGAGGTATTATTTGATGAATTTACTATTTATGGATCTTGTTTTCAAAGTTGACTAGAGAGTCTGGATAAAGTTTTAAAGATATGTATTGAGAAAAACTTAGTTTTGAATTTTGAAAAATAACATTTTATGATAAAAATAAGAAATTTTTTGGGATATATAATTTCCAAATATGAAATTGAGGTTGATAAGGCCAAAGTTGATATTATTTTTACACTACCTTACCCCACCACTATGATAAAAATTAGATCATTTTTATGGAATGATGGATTTTACAGAAGTATTATTAGGGACTTTAGAAATATTTCTTTAACCTTGACTAACCTACTCAATATAGAAACTAATTTTTTTATGATTCATAAAGGAAATTTTTTGATAAGCTAAAAGAGAGCTTGACCATTTCCCCATAATTTTCCAACAAATAGAAAAACCTATTTGAGATACTGTGTGATGATTCCAATAAATATATAGTATATATACTCCCCCATAATATTGTTGAAAACTCACAAGTGATAAACTATGCTTTACATACCTTGGGAATAACTTAAATCTATTATAAAACAACCGAGAATGAGTTTTGTTTCTATTGTAGTTGATTTGAAAAAATATTGATCTTATTTGTTAGTAAGTAAAGTAACTATTTTCTCTTATCATGCAACACTAATGCACTTGATCAAGAAGAGTGATACAAAGTTGAGATTAGTGAGATGGATGTTTCTACTATAAGAATTCAACTTAGAGATTAAGGACAAGAAAGGCTGTGAGAGTCTTGTTATAGACCACATGCATAGACTTACCTACACCATCAAGGTAGAACCACCATCTAAAACAAATTTTGATGACTCATTTTCTATTAATAAGTTGTATGAATCCACTAAAGTTCCATGTTATGCCGATTTAGTGAATTTTTTGGTCACATAAAAGGCACATCTTTTTTTTCCAAAAAAAGCACTTAAATTAAAATCTGAATCAAAATTCTATGTTTGGGGAGACCCATATTTATGGAAGGTCTATAGTGATCAAGTAATAAAGATGTGTATCCCCGAGGAATAGGTTAAGTTAGTGCTTATATTTTTTCACACACTTTCTTGTTGAGGCCATTATGGACCTCAAAGAACATATAGAAATGTTTTAGATGCTAGTTTTATTTTTCCATCTACATCACCCTAAGTTTCTTGTAAGTAACCCTTTATTTATGATTTTAAGTATATAAATTATATGGGTGAATTTTGAAAGATTTTGGAGAACTTTAAATGTGTTTTTTGTTCTAAAGATAAGGTGCACGGGCTACACATGATTTAGTCCAAACCGTGTGACAACCTAGGAGAAACAGTGCGCTTTGAAAATGGATTGGGTATTTTGAGGTAGTGGAATCAAAATAGTTGGAACACAGTTATGGAGACCATGCAAGGAGACCATGTAAATAGTCATCCTTAAGGTAGTGGCTAATGCATGGTTAATGCACGTTCTACCTAACTGTGTGAGTAAACCATGCACGGGTTGAAACCACCTCCTTAAAAGGTGGATCTAACACATTTTTGCCTTTAACCTACTCATTTTTATATTATGAATCCATAAATTGGGATTTTACTTCACCAAAGGTTGAGGATGGATCTCCCATCAATCCGAAGGAGATCCGAAGGCTTCAATTGATGATTAGAAGCTGATTCTTCATGGTATGTGATTATTATTCACTGTTCTTGATGTTTTTCTTAGATCTACTTCTACTTTATACTTAGTTTCTTAGATCTATGCCCACTGTGGGTAGATATGAAGTTTTGGATTCCAAATATGTTCAGATTTGGTCTTGAATTTGTTAGGGGAAGAGATCTAAGGCGAGTTTGTGGAGATTTAACTTGGTTTCGTTGGCGTTCTTCATCTGTTTATCATTTTCACCAAAAGTCATGAGGTAGGTGGGTTCACTCTCAAATACTCTTTATAGAATTGATTTCATTAGTTTAAAATTGATTTATTTTATTGAAATTGATTGTGAAATTTTGGTTAAAATCATGATATAAATTATCTTTAGTGATGATTTATGATTTTTGATGAAATTGTGGAATTTTTGTGAATTGTTATGAAAATTGATTTAGTTTCTTGATTTTAAAATGGTAATTTTAAAATATTTATTTTCTGGAATTTTTAAATGGCTTGTTAGAAAAAGGGTTTTCAATAAAAATATTGATTTATTGAAATGGTTTTGGGTATATTATTATTGAAATGGTTTTGAACATACTTGGTGTGTGTGTTCATATTTCATTTATGAGGCTTGGTTGAAATATGAACTTTTACTCGGTTCCAAAGGTGTAATGGAACATGGGAAATAATTACCTTGTAATGACATGGTACATTGATGAGTAACCACTAATGAGTATTGAACTATCATAACGAATCATGCATAGTTGGTATTATGGTTGTGTGGAATAAAATGGTTATGCCAAATGGATTTTGTGGAATGGTTTTAAAAGTATGGTTTGGTTTCTTCTTGAACAATGGATTTCATTGGAAAATTGGTTATTATGGTACTTGTTTATATTTTTTATAAACTATTTTGCAAGTTATTTTACATAAACTATTTTAGAATTTGTTTATATTTATTTATAAACTATTTTGGAAATTGTTTTATATAAAATGTTTTATATAAATGTTTCTAACTCTTATATACTAGTGGTGTGAGTAGGGAAGTCATTGGGGAAAATCTAATGAGTTTTAGTACTCACCCATACCTTGTAACTTTGGTGCTTTTTCAGATTTCATATACTGGTACATGGGAAAAGGTAAATCATTACATGTATTTAGCACTACTTTGTGATACTTGGTTTTTTGGTGACGTTGGAGCATGGAGCTTGTGGAGCATGGAGTCTTGTGGTCGTCTTGGAGTTTTATCAGTCATTTCCACTATGTAGTTTGATGTTGGTTTAGATTCCATTGTAGTAAACTTTGGGAGGGTTTTGATATAAAATATTTGGTTGGGCTGTCGTTATTTTTATCATGCATCATATAGTGGTTTGTTTGGGTTGGTTTTATTGGATTCGTTGTTCTATTCTTAAAGGGTAAATCGTCCCCCAAATGTATTGAAACCCTTCAATATTTATTTACAGAATTTGGAATCTTGGGGATGTCTCTTAAGGCTAAGTAACACCCTCCAACCTTCTCAAGACAATGAGGATAAGAAGGGATGTTACAAATGGTATCAGTTTTGTTTGGTCCAAAAGCTTATTTAACATAAGTGGTATCTTCTTGTTCCTTTCCTTGTGGAATAAGTAGTCATCAGTTTTATTGGTCTTGGAGTTGAATTCATTATGGTATATCCCTTGGGTTGTGATATTATAAAGGAGTAGGATTGTTGGGACTTGAAATTTAGAGCATAAAAAGACATTTCAAACCTTTTTATGCTGAAATTCAAGTTATGAGGGAGTTGGGTACATAAGTGTTTTGTAGACACTTATAGGATATTGGAATCTCATTGTCATGGGTTTAGCCAATGAGATAATCATGACATGAATTAGAGGAATTAATTTCTACAAGGATTTCATATTTCATTTTTAGTAATGATATATGATTTGATTCACTATATTGATTTTTAAAAAATGTTGATTTTTAAAAAATGTTGCTTTTGTTTTCAAATGAAAGACTTTGAAAAGAGCATTGTTGGTCTATTTTGAAAATGGTATGATTTTCATAAGTGAGTAGAAATTTTTCAAAGATGGTTGAACATGGAAAATTTTGATTTTGTAAAAACATGTTGTGATAGATGATGTGATAGAATTTGAAATGATAAGGCTTTAGTTTCTAGAGAGTAAGACTTATGGAATTTTTTGTTTGTTTAGAAAATATAACCCAATAGGCATTGTAGAAATCAACTGGAAGAAGATCCAGAGAATGTGGTTGCACCTGAGCAATAGGTGAACCAAAAAATGGTTTAGAGTATCATCCAAGCATTTTCAGGTTGTGGACACAATAAACCAGAAGGATGATCCAAGACAAGTGGATCATTCCATCCAGTTCCAGAAACAGAATCCACCCATCTTCTAGGGTGATTATAAATCAGAAAGGGTAGAGGTGTGGCTGAACAAGATGAATCATATCTTCGATTTCATCAGCACACTAGTGGAGGTAAAATTCAAGCTAGAAATGTATATTCTAGAGGATATTGTACGCCAGTGGTGAGATCTAGCGGTATAGGATAAAGTGGATCAAGGCCTTAGTTGGGAGGATTTTGAGGAATTTTTCAACAAACAATTCTATCCCCACATGTTCAATATTCAAAGGAAAATGTAATTCTTTATCCTGAAACAAGAAAATATCTCTATCATAGAGTATGCGGCTAAATTCATGAATTTATCATTCTTTTCACATAAAGTTGCGACTAGTGTGGCCTTGAAGGAACACATCTTTGAATCAGGGCTAAGGAAGTAGATTCTCTCAAAGATTGGAGTGCTCTGTATTACCGACTATATAGAGATGGTCAATAGGGAGATGGTGGATGAATGTGACATCTCATGATCCATAGGTGGAGGAAGTATGTTGATACCCATGGGAAATGGTGGTAACTCTAATGCTAGATCAAATAGGTGTATTGGTGAATCTTCCTCCAAGACCCACAAAAAAATCGGGATGTTTCCAATGTGGTTCCTTCAACTACATGAAGTGAGAGTGTACATCAGCACCAAGAGAATTCCATAATTTCAACAACATGGGGCATCTACAATGCTACTGTTATAGTGCTCTGAGGTCAGGTGCTCGAGACACTTCTCAGGTGTCGCAAGCATCGTATTCTTCGACGGGGTGAAGACAACAGAATCAGTCTCATCATCAGAGTAGAGCTATACATAGTGATTCTAGGAATACCATGACTCCTCAAAAAGGGAAATATCATCAAAGAAATAAGGAGTAGAGTGCAGTAATGAAGAAATTATATGAAGCTAAGCAGATTATTGTAGATGATCAGCTTGGACCATCTACGGTGAGAGGTATGATTATTTTAAATTCTACCCTTATGCAAGTGCTGTTTGATACTGGTGCATCTCATTCCTTTATTCTCATGTTGTTCATTTCATAATTTTAAAACTTGAGATGATGCCTTCTGTGATAAAACTTCAAACTCATTTGGGTCAAAGATAATGTTGATCATTTTTTTAGAACATGTTCTATAACTGTTGATGGAGCTGAGCTAAAACGGGACTTTTTGGTACTGGATATGGGTGTTTATGATATAATCCTAAGGTATGGATTGGTCGATAATGTTCAAGGATCACATCGACTATTATAACATAATATTTAGTTTCATGACTGAGGATAGTGTCGAGCATCGCTTCAAAAGAGAAAAGGTTGTAAGGACAGGTGAAATTGATTTGTTGGCACTAGTAGTGGGAACGATCTCTTACCAGTTGGAAAAATTGACTTTGGCATCAATGATGATAATAGTTTTCTAGTAGTTGTGGATCAATTTACAGAAGTTTTTCCCAAAAACTTATCAGGGTTACCACCTATAAGGGAAGTGGAGTTTATGATTGATCTACTTCCAGGGACCAGTCCAATTTCACTTTAATATTATAGGGTGGAACCAACATAATTAAGGGAGATGAAAGTGAAGTTGGAATAGTTGGAAAGAAAGGTTTTCATTCGATCGAGCATGTCTCTGTGGGAAACACCCGTTTTTTTCATGAATAAAGTAGATGGAACTCTAAGGATGTGTGTGAATTATCATAAGCTTAACCAAGTTACAATAAAGAACATATATCCACTTCCATGCATCAATGACTAATTTAATCAATTATGAGAAGCTCAGTAGTTCTCTAAAATTTACTTACAATCAGAATATCACCAATTGAAAGTTCAGAAGAAGGATATTCTGAATATAGCTTTCAGAAGCAGATATAACCATTATGAATATGTGGTAATGCCTATTAGTCTTACAAATTCAGAAATAGTATTTATGGAATTTATGAATTAGATATTTCAGAGATATTTATATTCTTTTTTTTGTGGTGTTTGTGGATGACATATTTGTGTATTAAAGGATAAGGGCTGAGTATGAGCAACACTTGATGACAATGTTGAGATCTTGAGAGATCAATGCTTGTCTGAAAAACTATCTAAGTGTGATTTATGGATATAAGAGGTAAAATTTCTAGGCCATGTAATATTTGAAAGAGGTGTTTCAGTGGATCTATAGAAGATAGATTTTGTTATCTCTTAGCAATCGCCAAAGAACATATTAGAGATACAAATCTTTCTTGGTATCGCTGGTTATTATTGAATCTTTGTTCATGAATTCTCATGACTATAATCACCTATGGTAGATTTGAAAAAGAAGAATGTTCCATTCTAATGGACTAAGGAATGCCATAAATATTTCAAAGAGTTAAAAGTTTTCCTTACATCCACACTTATATTAATATTACCAGAATCATGACAGGGGTATGTGGTATATTGTGATGCTTCGAGATCTAGGTTGGGATGCATTCTCATGTAAGGAGACCATGTTATTGCATATGTATTAAGGTAGTTGAGAGTTCATGAGAATAATTACCCAGCACATGATTTGGAATTAGATGTAGTTTTCCATAACTTGAAGACATGGCATCATGACCTCTTTGGTGATAAATTTATTATGTTCACGGATCATAAGATCTTGAAACACATTTTCTCACAACAAGATTTGAATCCAAGGAAAAGGAGATAGATGGAGTATCTATAGATGTTTGACTTTAACTTTATGTATACACTAGGTAAAGGAAATTCGGTGGCCGATGCATTAAGAAGAAATTCATATGATCAATTAGCAAAAGAAGATTCAGATGAGTGGGAGTTGATGTCAGTCCTAGATGATATGCATGTGGAATGTGAAGAACAAGGCAATGTTGTGGTTTTGTTCTCAGTTGCGTTAGTTCCTGATTTGATGAATATGGTAAAGGAGGCACATAAATATGATGTTAAATGTGTTAAAATGAGTTCAAAACTCAATGGTGGGGAGACCATTGAGATCTGGAGGCTGGATGGGAATTTAGTGTTGTGGTTCAGGAATCAGATGGTTGTACCTATGGCTTTTCAGGAAATTTTTTTTCATGCTTACCATCATTTGAGATGGGATGTTCATCTAGTAATACAAAAGATGTATAAGTCTTTGAAATCACAGTTCTGGTGGAACAGTATGAAACGAAAGGTGGATGAGTTTGTTTTAAAGTGCTTAACTTGTCATCAAGTTAAGGCAGAGCATTAGAGAACAATGGGTATGTTTTAGTATTTACCTATCCTAGTGTGGAAATGGGAGAAAATAACAATTTATTTTGTCATAGTTCTCCCAAGAATAGTTCAGAAACATGATTCCATATGGGTGATAGTGGATCAACTAAAAAAGTCATCCTATTTCATCCCTATTTGTGAATATAATGTGGTGGAGGATTTTTCCAAAATCTATATCCACGAAGTGGTAAATAGACATGGAATACAAGTTTCAATAGTCTTAGAAAGATATCCGAGGTTCACAGCTCATTTCTAGAAATATTTATAGAAATCCCTTGGGACTCAGTTGACTATGAGTATGGAATATCATCCTCAGACGGATAGGAAATCCTAAAGGATGATACAAACGTTGGAAGACATGATGTGGGCCTATATAATGGATTTTGGTGGATCATGGTAAGATCTTGTGCCATTGGTGGAGTTCTTATATAATAACAACTATCAATCCTTGATACATATGGATCCTTTTGAATCATTGTATGCGAATCCTTATCTTTCTCCACTGTGTTGGGTGGAAACAGGTGAAACATCACTAGTTGGGATGAGCCTTTTCCAAGAAACAATGGAGAAGATTCAGTTGATTAGAAAGAGAATGGATATGGCCTAGAGTCGTCAGAAATCATATGTGAATCATCGTCAACAACTATTGTTGTTCTTAGTGAGTGACCATGTATTCTTGAGGATCTATCCAAGGCTTGGAAATCGACATTTTGGGAAGCATGACAAGTTATCTCCTCAACACATAGGCCCTTTTGAGATACTAAAACAGGTTGGAGAGGTGGAATATCAGTTTTCATTTCCACCATGGTTTAGTGCGGTGCATAATATGTTCCATGTATCATAGTTGAAAAGTATCACCTAATCCTGACCATGTGATCAGATGATATCACATTGACCTAGAGCTGGATTCTTTGTTGGTACATATACTGGTGAAAATTGTGGATAGGCAAGATAAAGTTTTGTGTAGAAAAATCATAGGCCAAGTTCCGGTTTTGTGGAAAGATAATAAGATTTAGGAAGAGACTTGGGAACACGAGAAAGAAATAAAATATCAATGGCCAGAACTCTTTCAAGACACCGATGGTATCTACTTTCTAGGGACAGAAAGACCAATGGTGGGGAAAATGTAGCACCCCCAGTTCCTGTTAAGTAACCTTTTATTTATGATTTTAAGTATATAAAGTATATGGGAAAAGTTTGGAAGAGTTGGTAGAAATTAAAATGTGTTTTTTGGGATAAATGGAAGGTGCACGGTTGGGCACAGTTTAGTCCAAACCATGCGACATCCTAGGATAAATTGTGTGCTTTGAAAATAGATTGGGTCTTTTGAGGCAGTGGATTCAACACGGTTGGTGAATGTTTATGGATACTGTGTGATGAGACTGTGTAAAGGTTCTTCCTTAAGGTAGTTTATAATTCATGGTTAGCGCATAGTTTTCATAATCGTGTGACTAAACCATGTGCAGGTCAAAACCACCTCCTTAAAAAGTGGATCTAACAAATTTTTTCCTTTAACCTACTTTTTTACCTTCTATGCGGCCCTAACTCAGGATTTATTTTCCCCAAAGGTCAAGGAAGGTTCTCCCATCGATCTAGAGGTGATCCAAAGGCTTTTATTTGTGATTAGAAGCCGATTCTTCACAGTATGTGATCAATCTTCATTGTTCTTGACATTTTTCTTAGATCTACTTCGCCCCTCTTCTTGGTTTCTTAGATATACACCCACTGTGGGTAGATATAATTTTTTGGATGCCAAATATGTTTATATTTAGTCTTGAATTTGTTAGGGGAAGATATCTAAGGCAATTTTATAGAGATTTAACCCAGTTTCATTGGTGCTCTTCATCCTTTTATCGTTTTCACCAAAACTATCGAGGTAGCTGGCTTCACTCTCATCTCCTCTTTATAGAATTGATTTTCTTAGTTTAAAGTTAGTTTATTTGATTGAAATTTATTGTGAAATCTTGGTGAAAATCATGATATAAATCCTCTTTAATGATGATTTATGGTTTTTGGTGAAATTGTGGAATTTTGGTGAATTGTTGTGCAAAGTCATTTAGTTTGTTGATTTTAAAATGGTAATTTTAAAATATGTCTTTATTGGAATTTTGAAATGGATTTTTGGAAAAAGGGTTTTCAATAAAAATATTTTTTTATTGAAATGGTTTTGGGAATATTGTTATTGGCATGGTTTTGAGAATACTTAGTGTGTGTGTTTATATTACATTTATGAGGTTTGGTTGAAATATGACCATATGCTCAGTGCCAAAGGTGTAATGTAAAATAAGAAATAATTACCTTTTAATGACATGGTAGTCCGATAAGATACCATTCATGAGTATGGAATTGTCATAATGAAGCATGCATAGTTGGTATTGTGGATGTGGGGAATAAAATGGTTGTACCAAATGGAATTTATGGAATGGTTTTAAATGTATGGTTTGGTTTCTTCTTGAAAAATGGATTTTGTTGAAAAATTGGTTATTATGGTACTTTTTTATATGTATTTATAAACTTTTTTGGAATTTATTTTCTATAAAATATTTTAAAATTTGTTTATATTTAGTTATAAACTATTTTGGAAACTATTTTATATAAAATGTTTTTTATAAATGTTTCCAACTCTTCTATCCTAGTGGCATGAGTAGGGAAGTCATTGGGAAAATCTACCGAGTTTTAGTACTCTCCCCTACCTTGGAACTTTGGTTCTTTTGCAGATGTCATCTACTAGGACATGGGTAAAGGTAAAGTATCACACGTCTTTAGCACTAATTCATGATACTTGGCTATTTGGTGATGTTGGAGCATGGAGGTCATGGAGTATGGAGTCTTGTGGTCATCTTGGAGTTTTATTAGTCATATTATATTATATACTTTGATTTTGGATTTTATTCCTTTATAGTACACTTTTGTGGGTTTTTATATAAAATATTTTGTTAGGTTGTAATTATTTTTATCATGCATCATATAGTGGTTTGTTTGGTTTGGTTTTACTATATTTTTTATTCTATTATTAAAGTGTAAATCATCCCCCAAATGTATTTAAACCCTTGGGAATTTATTTCTAGACTTTGGAATCTTAGGGATGTCACTTAGGGAAAAGTAACACTCTCCAAACTTCTCAATATAATGAGGATAATGAGGGATGTTATACCCTCAATTTTTAAAGATTCACATGATTTTTGAAAAAAATGTCCAAACTTCCTATTTTCTAGTGGGATTTAAAAAAGATATGAAATTACCCCAATTTTTTTGATTTTTTGTGAAATATTTGATGTATGGGGATTATATTTCATGGGACTATTTCCTATATCATTTGGTTTTTCCAATATTTTATTAGAAATTGATTATGTTTCCAAGTGGATTGAAGAAAAATCCATATGAACTAATGATTCCAAAACTGTGATTAAATTCCTAAAATAAAACATTTTTAGGATTGGAGTTCCTCAGTAAATAATAAGTGACCAAGTCACCCACTTTTTCAATAAGTATATGGAATCCTTGATGAATAAATATGGATCACACAAAAAAACTTCCACTTATTATCACCCATAAACCAATAAGATGACTGAGGTTTCCAACAAATAGATAAAAGGGAATCTAGAGAAGACAATGCAACTCAACTTGAAGGACTAGAGTAGAAAACTTGAAGATTCACTATGGGTATAAGTGACTACTTATAAAACTCCCTTAGATATGCTTCCTTACAAAATAGCTTTTAGAAAACACTACCACCTTCATGTTGAGATGCAACACAAAGCCTAATGGGCTGTTAATAAAGTGAACATGGATTTCGGACAAGCTAGAGATCATAAGAAGCTATTAATGATGGATATTGAGGTGCTGAGAAGCAAAGAATATGATAGTTTCCTATTGTACAAATAGAAATAAAAATATTTCCATAAAAAATTCATCAAGAATAGAGATTTTAAAATTATAGATAACATATTTCTCTTTTCATCAAGGATGAAACTCATACCATGTTAACTTTGTTCTAAATGGGATGGACCCTAAAATGTAACTAAAATTTTTCCATGTGATGTAGTTGAGATCAAGGGAGGTGAGTCACATAACCCCTTCAAATTAAATGGCCAGTAAGTGAAGAATTACCATGAAGATTTTTTTAAAGATCCAATATGGGAGACCAAACTCCTCCCCACTTCTATTGAATAAAGAAACCCAAGTTGTCTCTTTCCTTTACACTAGTTTAAATGATTTTATTTTAAACTATTTTTTTGATAAATTGATCGCTATAAATTTAATGGAAGTGTATTAGAACTAGGTGTGGGGGAGAAAAGGAAAAGTTGTTCAGGATGAAAATAACCTTCTTCTATTTTACACTAATTCTCTTCTAATAAAAGAACTATTGTGGTTGTAAATTCTATACATAGAATTTTTTTATAGTTTTTTTTGACTTTTTAAACTTTCATTGAGCTGAATGTCGCCCTACCTTGTTTAACATTCATGATAAAGTTAATAATTTCATTATTTTTAACATAGTAATACTTTTATGAATGCTGAGTGAATTTATCGCTACCTTCATGTATATCTAGTTTTAAAACTATGTAAGGGAGTGTGAGTTAAAATATTTTTGTGGAATAAAAATTATAACATGAGGTAACTACAATTTTTGAACTTAATATAAGGAAACTTGACCTATGTGAAAAATAAAACCTTAGGGATCCAACTTTAAAGAAATTGATATATTGCCTTTAAAATTAGAGTAAAATGGGTAATTGGGATCCCATAGTTAATCTTTGAGACATTAGACACTAGGTGTGTGAGTAAGCCCTATGTACATATTTCAATAAGTGATTTTTCATAGTGATTTTCACATACATGGTTGGAAAAAATACAAAAAAGTTTCTAATAGTAAAAAATGAATTCATTCAAGTGAGGGGAATATTGAACCCAGATGAATAAGGGGATAACTAAATTATAGAAAGTTCATTTTAGTTGTATCAATGAAAAAAGAAAATTGAATTTTGGTTTAAGAAACTTAGGAGAAAGGTAAAAATGGAGGTTATTCTAGTTAAAACATTAATTCCCATTAGACCTAATTTGATCCACTCATAGACTTGAAACATTGATTGGGTGGAAGTGAGGAGTGAACTGAATTTTAGTGGAGGCATGATAAGTCAAACAATGGAGGGACATTTTCATATCTTCTTATTTGGATTGAAAATTTAGATATGGGCATGATGAATATTTTTTTCCTTTATAATAAATACAATTCATTGATAAAATTTCCTAGAATTGAAATAGTTCAAGTGTGGTGGAGTGATGTGAGTTGAAATTTTCAAATAATTTTTCTTTTTTCATTGATAATTAACTCCCAATTGATTTAATCCCAGGTAATTAATTGAATTATTATTGATATTGTGAATTCTAGAACTAATCAATAAATAGATCAATTTTTGAATTTTAACGATTTATTGTAAATCCATATATTATTTGGAATAAACTGTTCGAAGGTTTAAATTTTGATTCAATTGTTTTATAATTGATTAGAGAAAAACCCCACACTAAAAAATAATGAATAAGTGATGTGCAGATTAAGAATTGATTTTTTAAAGGAAAGTGATCACATGATGAATATACAAGAAATCGTGCCACCTCTATGGTCACTTAAACTAAATATGACTAAAAAAATGAAAACATACCAATCAACCACAAGGGAAGATACCATGGAAAGAAAAATAACAAAGGCATGAAGTGAACATGCCTTCAATCGACCACACCCATGTTATCCATTTTATGTTTCTCTAAATTTTAAAAGGCATGGATAAAGCATGTATTCCATTCTTGTAGTCAATAAAAACATAAAAAAATGACAAAGTATAGAATCTATAGTGGTTTTATACACTCAAGTGACCATGGAACCCTATCATATGGTCGACTGTGAAATAAAAAAAGTATACGTAAAAAATTGGAGGGACCGTGAATCACACCTTGATGCAGTTAATAAAGTAACCAGAAATTTGAAAAACACTTGGATCTACCATATGTGAATCCTGAATCTCCATGCGATTGAATTCACCCCTCAATTGACTGAGTTGAATGTTTGGAAAAGGAATAAATCCACTATGCCTCTCTCATCTCACGGTCGATCCACATAACTAAAAATCCCAAAAAGGGATAAAGCTACCACAATATCTCCAATTGACCATATAATATACTCCAATACAACCAAAGAAACCTAATCCCATGATTTTTCATATAGAAGCCTGGAAATCTTATTGACCCTAAAGCTATATAAGGGTGTATCCATGAATCCACATCCATGTAAGGGTAGAACACATTCTACAAAAGGGTAATTCACATCTACATAAGGGTGCATCCATGAATCCACATATACACAAGGATAAAATAAAGATGTATAAGGGTAATTCACTATTATGTAAGGGTAACTCCAATGTTTCAAGGGATACATTAAGGCTATCGAAGAACCCCAGAGATATGTAGGTGTACAACATCCATTTCAAAAGAAATTTAGGGCTCAAATGAGTATCACTTCCACATTCCATTGCTTTAGAAAAATTGATAAATTATCCAAAAATATTTCCACATGAAGATCATACATTCTAAGAGGGAGTAGTGAATCATGGGTCAATAAAGTTTTAAAATAATTTTTTAATGTTTATTTGAAGAAATCCCAACCGTAGAGATGTGCACATAGTGAAAATATAAAGAAATGATGCTAGGATTATAATTTTAGGAATAATTTGGACTTTTTGTGATAGTAGGATGAATATAATGAAAATAAAATGTTTGGAGATAGAATATTTAAGAACTTGGAGTATTCCTCTATGAAAGAAGAACCATTCAGTGGTGAAAAAGAGCACTTCTGTGATTGACGAACTAGGGCTTCTACTCTTTAATCTTATCATTTTATTTCATTTTTTTTCTATAAATATCTGGGGATGGAAAACTAATCCATTATTGGATAATCTTAGGAGATCCTCTTTACCCTAGAAAATGAATTCAATGTTCTAACCGATGTTCTCACTTCTATTGATCTCTCTATATTTATTTGATCATGTTTAGGTTTCAGGATATTTATTTTTTTCTTATTCACTTTAAAAGTTATCTTCCTTATATCTATAAACTAAACACATAGGCCAGTTAGAATCACTCCACTACATGATATTATGAGAAGTGAGTGAATAGGAGGGTGATAATAGATAAAGAATGACTATTCTAGGTGAGAGTAAGGTTTAAAGTGATCATTTTACTCCCCTAATCAAGTTAAAACTTCCCAGAGAAGGTAATAAAAGTAAGGTTTCACTGGGTTGGAGAGAGAATAAGAGAGTATTTAAATAAAATAATGATTTTATAGGCAAGTTAAGGGGATTATATTAGGTTTGGCCTCTATATATAAAATTTAATTTAAAACTAATTCAATCAATATACCACACTTTTTCTCAAAATAAAACCAACAAAACAAGAGAAAAACACACTCATAATACTATCCTCTATGAAGAAAAACCCAAGTCCACTACCAACGCATTATCATGGTTTCAAAATTTGTTTTTATGAGTACCCTGTGACATGAATCTCATCAGGTGTTACACTTTACATTATCCTTTTCACCATATATTTTAACTTTTTCACCATAATAACTAAAGATTAATCTTTCTTTAAGTTCCTAAATTCTTAGAAAACCATACCCAAAAGGTAATGAGTAATTTTATCTATGTTCATCATTTTATATAATCCTAAATGAAACTGGAGTAATTGGGTGATAAGGATATATTAGAAAGGGATGTATTGAAATATCATGATATATATTTAAATTTACATGTGTTCAGTGTAATCATTATCTCATTCATTTATCACTTCACTTTCTCCTGATAGACTTCTCATAGTTGAGACAACATGTGAAACCATCCATGTACCAATGTTGTTTTAACAACACATTGGAAATTGATTATATCATTATGATGTAAACATAAAATGCATCATCCATGTCTCTCCTATATGCTTCCTTTTCACCCTCACTAACATATGCATATCAATAGGCAGTGGAGTCTCCAACACATATAATTTCATTTCACAACATAGTACTTTGCACAAGTGACTATACTACACTTGGAATTTCATGCAAGTTATAAAATGTTCTTTATCCATAATTGATCACAGTGAACTTTTGGTATTATTATCCATTATTCTAAAAAATAAAACATAATTAAATTAATAGTTTTATCTTGATTACCAATCATTAGACATTATATATTTTATTATCTTAAATTTCTCTCACTATTTTATCGAATTATAATAGCCCTCAACTTACTATATTTAGAATACCCATTATCTTGAGTATTCTAGTGGAAAGAATCATTAAAAACTATCCACATAGTCTAATATATGGCTATGCCAATACTTTTGAGAGTCTCAAGATAGAATTTTGGCTATCCAACCACATTAAATTTCTTCACCTTGATCTATTGAGTAGAGTCCCATATCCTACAAAGTATAACCTTTGTAACTCCCCGACCCCAGTTACCCAGAGTCGGTGCATTATTACATAACATTGACACGATCACAAAGGATCAAATCCCAAAAGACCGATCAATTTAGTAGCCTTGGAAGTACTAGATACATTCATAAGTTTTACATTAAATCATAAAATAAAAACATCAACAACATTTTTTCCCCTTTTGAACACACTTATATCCTTATCCTATCCCTACAGGTCAACCATAAAATACTTCTTCACATCCTAGAAAAAATAAAACATATAAAGGGGTGAGCTCAGATTCTTAGTAAGGATAACAATATAGTAGAAACTTTCATAAATAAGTATAAAAATTTAAAGCAATGTATAGGAATAAAACAAAATCCTTTTAAACTTAAACTTCAGAATAATACGAAAAATATAAAATAAAATAATTCCACTTACTTATTCACATGGATATTCTACTAGTCGAATAATCACATGAAATATCAATAGCCACTTTCATAATGAGGGAATGCATAATGCAAGATTTCATAACCACATAGTCAAGGCCTTGTGCCAAGACTACAAATAAGATTTTTTCAAGTCCCTATGCCAAGACACTAGTTTGTCTCATGATACCTACCGATGCATCAAGGATCTATAGCGGGCTCCACCCATCACTTACTAAGTCCAATGCATTCCTCACATGAAAAGGTTTAAGCATAACATAATCATTCATATTAAAACTAGTATACGAAATGTCAATACTTTCTCTATAAACCATGAATGGTATAAAAGTAACACATCCATAGTCAAACATATCACAAAACCTTAAATACAATATGGAAGATTTATATCATAATAAATCAACCTAAATCAAGAATAATATCCCGTAAAGGATGTTGACATAGTTGAAAATGATCAGTAAAATTATTTTAGAGAAATATCACTTTTTCATGAAATTATTTAAAAGTTACATAATTTATAAAGGAAGTCATTTAAAATATAGTTTTGAATCAAATTTTCCCATACCAATTTGAAACTTTTGAAAGTAATTAACATTTTAAAACATTCATGTCCATATCAATAAATCCTTAAAACCATTTTGAAAACATGAACATTAATGAGAAAGGTTTAGAAGAATAAATCTTTAAAACATTTAAAATGATGTTTTAGTAAAAGATTCCCTTAAAAATAATACCTTTGAAAACTATTTTATGAAACATGGACATGGATAATAAATATGTCCCAGTAGATACTCACGTAAAAACAACCTCGGATAATAAAGAGATTGTGAAATTAACCCTTACCTTGTAATTTTCCTTGGTCGAGGGTACTTTAACCTCCTGTATAATAGTTAAATAATTGTTATTAAATT
Source organism: Viscum album (assembly GCA_963277665.1). Classification (NCBI taxonomy): domain Eukaryota; kingdom Viridiplantae; phylum Streptophyta; class Magnoliopsida; order Santalales; family Viscaceae; genus Viscum; species Viscum album. The sequence continues at coordinate 1,044,435,075 of OY728141.1, read as the reverse complement.
ATTCAAGAACCATATAAGTAAATATGATATCATATATGATCTTATAATATTTCTTTGTTAATAATACTTTAGTAGTATCATCATTTCGGGTGTTAACTGATCTGTTTTCCTTTATATGCTCGGTTACGTAAGCCATGTTTTTTATGGATAGGATGTATTTTATTCATATCCATAATGGTATTAAGTTCTTAAACATTATTTTTAATCATAAAATTAAAATTATTCTTTAATGATTACGATGATGAATGAATCTCATCGCGTTCATGGAGACGGTAATCCGTACGTACGCACGAGCGACAATATCATTATATTGATGGTGAAATCGTATGTAATTGTATGTTATATCATATATAACTAATAATTAACATGTTATATTTATTATTTAAATCAGTTATACTCATTATTATACCCATAAAAATAATGAAGTGTTTGAATAACAAACTACACCACAATGTGGAGACGGTAAGCCGTACGTACACACGTATGATGATGTTGTCATTCATATGATGAATAGAATAATGAATATGGTTGTACCATTTTTATAATAACAGAAAAATATATAGAAGATACTAGATTTATTATTTTAGAATGGAAACAAAAAATAAATAATAAGTGGAAAGAGAAAAGAACTTAAAAGAGGTGATGAAATATTTATCTCTTCTTCGGGTTCTTCCTTTTGATTTGATCAAAACGGCTCCTTAGGTCGGCTTTATGACCAAAAAAAGGACTCTAGGATTAAGGGAGGAAAGTTGGGAGGATATTTGGGCAGGGTTTTTCTGATACAAAAGACTTTGGAGGTGTGAAATTAAGATAAGGGGAAGTTCTCTTTTATAAGAGAGGTGAGGGTCACTTTAGGAAAAACTTGAAACATTATTTTATAATAAAATCAGTTTCAGTTTATAATGGCTCAAAGATAAATTATTTCTATTATAAGGTGGGTATGAGTATAAAACCTCTCAACCAATACGTTTTAGATGGGTTTAGGTCATTATATTAACCTTATCTTTTAGATTTAACTCTTAGTTAAATAGTTTGTCATTTACCATGTCTCTTTGTATTTTTATATTATATGGTTAATAAACTTACTATAATAAGTCAAGAGAACCCCATGCGGTTAATTATTAATATATATAACCTTATGTAAGTATTTTTTCCAAACCTTATATTTTTAGGAATATTATATCAATTAATAATATAGTATTTGTTTTAAAAACTCAATTATGTCAATTTTGACACTATTTAGTATTTTATTTTTTTGAAAGCTATAAAAACTTTATCACTTTAAATAAAATTTATTTAACCAACCCTAAAATGTCATATTAACCTAGAAAATTAGTGGAGTTCATCACAAGTCTCAATTTACATTTATTTGGATATTTATATTATCAATTATTTCAATATTTTATTAATAAGGTAATTACTACATCATCATTGTCATAAATAAATTTAATTATTTAATGTATAAAAATTATAAATAAAATACAATTATGTAGTAAATATATTTAGATTTCTAATGAATATTTATAGTTGAATTTATATTGTGTTTAACCTTATATTAAAACTGGTTTAGTTATTAAACTTTGAAGTTAACTCTTTTAACTCTTCTTTAAATAAAATAATAATAAATGTTCTAATCTAATCCAAGTGGACCAAATAGGATCATTTTTTATTCCTAAGGTTTATTTTTGTCGAATTATACTTATCCAATAGAACTAGGACATGTGTTGGGGTAATTGTGATATCATTTTTACCCTTAATTACCCTATTTACTTTTAACTGTGGTAAATAAAAATCAAACGTTACTATTCACCAAAAATTATTTTAATCTTATTGAACCAAATTTTACTTACTGATATTAACCATGTCTCTTGGATTTTTTATATTCAACTCACAGAAGTGGAAAAATTAAGTTTTATGCAAATTTGCAAATGCTCCTAGGAGGTGGGTAAAAGAGGGTAAAAAGTTCAATAAAATTTTATATATCTAGACTTATTATAAAATTAATCTAATGAATTATGTTGAACATATATAGGTATTATGTATCTATTTTGATCTAAAATAAATTAAATTAAAATAACTAATTATTTAAATAAAAATTCAGTTTTAACCGATAACGCAGTGTTTTTCACTATTCATCAAAAATTGAAAGTTTTTAGAAAAATACCAAAAATTCACCCTAAGCTAATTTTGATATTCCGAATTCATAAATGAAGTCAATTTTGAAAAATAAAATTTATAAAATTTGAAAAAGTGGGTATTACTATTCATAACAGCTAGTTTGATTGGTCGTGGTGTGTTAAAACTCCAAGTTGCGTACAACGCAAGCTACTGCATTATTCAAAAGGAAACATACCGTGGAAACTTGGGGTGTTACATTCTTACATCCTTCAAATAATATCATCCTCAAAATTAATAGAATACTACCACACAAAAATATTCAGGTGGTTCTTCATCATAAGTTCCTATGGTTCCCACATTGCCTATTCCATCTTATGGTTTCTTCATAAAACTTTTACCATAAGAGTCGTCCAGTTTCTCAGCACTTGTTCTCTGGTATGAAGAATCTTGATAGGTTCTTCACAGTAAGACATATCAGGTTCCAGTTCAATTTTCTCATAGGTGAGTACATGTGTTGGGTTAGGCATGTATTTTCGCAATAGTGATACGTGGAACACATCATGAACTTTGGAGAGACTTGGAGGCATTTCCAAATGGTAAACTACAACCCCAATTCGTTCTAGAATTTCAAAAGGTCTGATGTACCTGGGACTTAATTTAACCTTCTTACCAAATCGTATAACTCCCTTCCATGGAGATACCTTCAAGAAAACATGATCTCCTACCTGAAATTCCAAATCCTTCCTTTAGCTATCAACATAACTCTTCTTCCTTCTTTGAGCTACTTTGATGTGGGTTTGGATAACCTTCACCTTTTCCATCGTTTCCTCAACAAGTTCTGGGCCTACGAGTTTTCTTTCACCAACATCATCCCAACAAGTTGGTGTGCGACATCTCTTTCCATATAACGCTTTATATAGTTCCATCTGAATACTTGAATGGAAGCTATTATTATAGGAAAATTCTACCAGAGGTAAATATTGATCCCACATACCTTGAAAGTCAAGTGAGAAAGATCTCAACATGTCTTCTAAGGTTTGAATAGTTCATTTTGATTGTCTATCCATTTGAGGGTGGTAGGCAGTGCTCAAACGAATTTCAGTATCTAGGTCTTTCTAAAGACTTTTCCAGAATCTTGATGTAAAATGGGGATCACAATCAGAAACAATCGATAGGGGTAATTCATGAAGTCTTACAACTTCATTAATATATAGTCTTTCTAAATGTTCAAGTGGTAAATCTTCTCTTATAGCAAGAAAATGTGCTGACTTGGTAAGACGATAAACAATAACCCATATTGCATCATTCCTTCTAGGAGTCTTCGGTATCCCCATGACAAAGTCCATCATAATATTATCCCATTTCCACTCAGGTATGGGAAGAGGTTTCATGACTCTTCCAGGCTATTGCCTTCCAGCTTTCACTTGTTGACAAACCATACATCTTGACACAAAATCAATAATCTCCCTCTCCATGTTGTCCCACAAAAAACGTTCCTTCAAATCTCTATACATCTTGGTGCTCCCAGGGTGTATAGAGAAATTGGAGCTATGAGCATCATCCAACAATTCCCTTTTTAGATTAGGTATGTTAGGAACACAAAGTCTCTTCTCAAATTTCAAAATTCCATCTTCATATATGAAGTCACTCAATCTCCCATCATTCACATATTTAATCTTCTTTTGAAATTCCTCATCACCAGTCTGAGAACTCTTTATCCTTTCTAGTAAATATGGTTTAGAAACCATTTGAAAAAGTATTTATGTTTCACCTTCCATGGTTATTCCCATATCCATCTTTACTAGATCCATGAAAATAGGATCCCTTTTAACTCTCATCTTGTTCAAAACTCCATGATCCTTTCTGATCAAAGCATATGCCACCTTATTTTCCTTCCTTGGGTGGTAGTGTATAGTGAAATCATAATCCTTGATTAGTTCAAGCCATCGTCTTTGCCTCATGTTGAGTTATTTCTGTGAGATAATATACTTCAAACTCTTGTGATTAGTATAAATCTCACATTTTTACCATAGAGATAGTGTCTCCATAATTTCAGAGAAAAGATTACAACTGCTAACTCAAGATCATGAGTGGGATATTTTTGTTAATTAATTTTTAGCTGTCGTGATGCATATGTAATAACTCTATCATTCTGCATAAAGACACAACCAAGTCCTTTCTTTGAAGCATCACTATAAATAAAAAACCCATCATTCCCTGATGGTAGAGTCAAGATAGGAGCATTGACTAATCTTCTATTTAGTTCTTCAAAACATTCTTCACACTCTTTTGTCCAAACAAATTTATCCCCTTTACGTGTGATCTTGGTTAATGGGTTGTCCAACCGGGAAAAATTCTGGACAAAACACCGATAATAACCTGCTAAACCAATAAAACTGCATACCTCAGTTATGATCATCGGTGCTGGCCATTCTTGGATTACCTTGGTCTTTGAAGAAACAATAGAGATTCCATCCTTAGAGACAATATGTCCAAGAAAATAAATCTCCTGAAGCCAGAATTCACACTTGCTAAATTTCCCATATAATTCATTTCTTCTAAGAGTCCTGAGAACAATGCACAATTGATTTTCATGATCTTCGTAGCTTTTTTAGTATACCAAAATATAATCAATAAATACCACTAAAAAGTCATCAATATATTCCTTGAAAACTCTATTCATTATATCCATGAATACAGGGGGTTCATTAGTCAATCCAAAAGACATTACTGTAAACTCATAATTCCCATACCTGGTTCGAAATACTATTTTCAGAATGTCTTCCTTCTTCACACACAACTGATGATATTCGGATCGAAGGTCAATATTTGAAAAATATTGATCTCCATGAATTTGGTCGAATAAATCATCAATGAGAGGTAGTGGATACTTGTTCTTTATTGTTATAACATTGATATCCCTATAGTCAATGCACAACCTCATAGATCCATATTTCTTCTTAACAAAATGAACAGTGGATCCCCATGGAAAAAAACTAGGGTGAATAAATACCTTATTAATTAATTCCTCTAGTTGTTTCTTTAGTTCCAATAATTCCATAGTGGCCATTCTATAAGGGGTCTTTGATATGGGCCAGGAACCAGGAATTAAATCAATAGAAAACTCAATTTCTCATTCTGGAGGATGTCCAGGTAAATCCTCTAAAAAAAATCAACATATTCTTGCACAATAGGTACGTACTCTATTCAAACATTATTTTTCTCACCCATAGTTATTTCATTCTCTTATTCCCCAATAATTGAATTTAGTAGAGCTGCTGGGGGTGGATCTAGATAAGAATCAGGTGGTGATGTTTCTGCTCTAAAGATAAGGTACTTCTTATCATCATCAAAAATTGTAACCACCTTCTTCTTATAATAAATTTTCACATCATGGTCCTAAATCCAATCCATTCTGAGGATTATATCAAATTCAATCATGGGTATGGCGATGAGATCAGCAGATAAATAACATTTATATGCCCTAATGAGAACTGATTCACAAAACTTTGTTGTAATGATACTTCCCTTAGGATTTTTGACTGACAACTCCATTGTTAAATCAAATTGGAAATATCTAATTTTCTTACCAAACTGGGAAGATATAAAACAATGTGATGATCCAAAATCAAATAAAGCATTGGCTAAACTTGAGGAAACCATTAAATTACCTACCACCACGTCTTTCGGAGCTTCAACCTCAGCAATAGTGATTGCTTAATCTTGGCATTTCTCCATTTACCTTTTTTGGGGTAAGTTTCCTTGGAGCTTAGGACATTTATTTTCATAATTCCCCTTTTCTCTATAATTGTAGCATTCAACATTGATAGCCTCTTTCTTCCCCTTGCAATCACGAGTTTGGTGGCCTTTTTCACCACACTTGTAACAGACTCCCATTCCCTTTAGGCAAGTACCATAGTGTTTCTTCCCACATTTACCACAAGATGGATATTAAAAATTTCCCTTCTTCCCCTTATTTCCATTTCTAGAGTGTTCAGTAGATCTCTTTTTCTCTTGCTTTTCTTTAAAGTCGTAAGACTTAGAGTATTCCTTTTCTGTCTTAATAGCACATAAGACTATATCTTAGTATGATGGGAAGGATTGTGAGACTAATTATCAATGGATAAATGGTTTTAACCCATCAAAGAATCGATCAATATTACTCCTTGGGTTATGTATATAATCTGCTGCATGCCTTGCTAACCTTGTAAAGTTAGCCTTATACTTTGTGACATTCTCATCCTCCTTTTGCCCCAGAATTAGAAATTGTCTTTCCTTATCTACTTAATGGTCATGAGGAAAGTATTTTTCTAAGAAAATATCTTTAAACTCCCTCCATTACATGTTCGATACTTCTTCATCTTCCTTTGTGTTTTAGATTAATGACCAACATTGATCTGCATATCCTGTGAGGCGATAAACTTCCATGACAAATTTTTCCCTTTTGCTACTCCCCAAAGCATGAAATACTTTCTCGAATGAATTTATCCATTGCTCAACTACTAATGGATTTGTACACCCATTGAAATTTAGTGGTTGTTTCCTCATGAAGTGGTCTAACATTGATCCTCCGTGTTGTGGATCAGGGTGCTCCATACGGGTAAGGTTATTATTTATAACTTGAGTGAGTTGTCCCAGTATGGTGATAAGCTGATCAACACCAGTTACATCACTAACTACACTATAATTATATTTATCAGGAGGGAAATCCCTACATGGATTACGTGCATTGATACAGTTTCAATTCTTTCCACTAGGCGCTATTTCTAAACAATAGCATATACTAGATTAGTTTATGAATCACAATACATAATTCCAAAATTGTAAAATAGTTAACATAAATTTAACAGTTTATGGATATAATCCATAATCATAAAAAATTTTTCTTTAAGGAAGTATATACTCATAAATCCTTCATAATGATTTGTAAAGAAAATGAGAATTATCCTAAGCATATCCCCCATGAGTGTCTTAACCAAGAGTGAAGCAAGGACCATTGTCGTGCATCGGTTCCCATTCGAGTCTAGCTCAAAGAGGTATTTTTGGGTTTTAACCCTAGGTATATTTGTTCCAGAGCGACCTCTACCTGTTCGTATCTATACAGGGATGTATTTCTTGGAAAACTCACAAAATCTCTACAGTACCAAAATTCTAGGAAGTTCTTCTATACTAATCCTCAAAGTATATCTTAGGTTAGTGTTCTCTAATCAGAGTTTTTTTAAATCTAGTTTCCAAGGTTTGTATTAAACTTCCTATGATACCAACTGTAATTCCCTGACCCCAGTTACCCGGATTCAGTACATTATTACATAACATTGACATAATCACAAAGGATCAAATCCCGAAAGTCCGATTAGTTTAGTAGCCTCGGAGGTACTAGATACATTCATAAGTTTTACATTACATAATGAAATAAAAACATCAACAACATTTTGTCCCCTTTTGAACACACTTATATCCTTAGCCTATCCCTATAGGTCAACCATAAAATACTTCTTCACATCTTGGAAAAAATAAAACATAGAAAGAGGTGAGATCAGATGCTCAGTAAGGATAACAATATAGCGAAAACTTTTATAAATAAGAATAAACATTTAAGGCAATGTATAAGACTAAAACAAAAACCTTTTAAACTTAAACTTTAGCATAATATGGAAAAGATAAAATCAAATAATTACATTTACTTATTCACATGGATATTCTACTAGTTGAATAATAACATGAAATATCAATAACCACTTTCATAATGATGGAATGCATAATGCTAGACTTCATAACCACATAGGCAAGGCCCTGTGCCAAGAGTACAAATAAGATTTTGTCAAGGCCTTGTGCCAAGACACTAGTTTGTCTCATGATACCTACTGATGCATCGAGGAGCTATACCGGGCTCCACTTGTCACTTATTAAGTCTAATGCATTCCTCACATGAAAAGGTTTAAGCATAACATAATCTTTTGTATTAAAAATAGCATACGAAATGTCAATACTTTATCCAAAAACCATGAATGGTATAAAAACAACACATACACAGTCAAAAATATCACAAAACCTTCAATACAATATGTAATATTTGTATCATAAGAAATAAACCTCAATAAATAATAATATCTCATAAAGGATGTTGAAATTGTTGAAAATGATTAGTAAAAATCTTTGATAGAAATATCAATTTTTCATGAAATCATTTAAAAGTCACATAATTTATAAAGGAATTAATTTAAAAGATAGTTTTGAATCAAAGTGTCCCATACCACTTCAAAACTTTTGAAATTAATTGACATTTTAAAACATTCATGTTTATATAAATAAATCCTTAAAACCATTTTGAAAACATGGAAGTTAATGAGAAAGGTTTAGAAGAATAAATATTTAAAACATTTAAAATGATGTTTTAGTAAAAGAGTACCTTAAAAATAATCTCTTTGAAAACTCTGAAATGTGGACATGGATAATAAATATGTTCCAGAAGATATTCACGTAAAAACAACATCGGATAATAAAGAGATTGTGAAATTAACCCTTACCTTGTACTTTTCCTTGGTCGAGGGTAAGTTAAACTCCTGTATAATTGTTAAATAATTGTTATTAAATTATACAAGAACCATATAAGTAAATATGATATCATATATTATCTTCTAATATTTCTTTGTTAATAATATTTTAGTAGTATCATCGTTTTAGGTGTTAACTGATTCGTTTTCCTTTATATGATCGGTTATGTAAGCCTTGTTTGTTATGGATAGGATGTATTTTATTCATATACATAATTATATTAAGTTCTAAAACATTATTTTTAATCATAAAATGAAAATTATTCTCGAATGATTATGATGGGGAATGAATCTCATCGCGTTCGTGGAGACGGTAATCCGTACCTACGCACGAGCGAAAATATCATTATATTGATGGTGAAATAATATATAATTGGATGGTATATCATATATAAAGAATCATTAACATGTTATATTTATTATTTACATCAGTTATACTTATTATTATACCCATCCAAATAATGAAGTGTTTGAATAACAAACTACACCACGACGTGGAGACGATAAGCCGTACATACACACGTATGGTGACTTTGTCATTCATATGATGGATAGAATAATGAAAATGGTTGTAAAATTTTTATAATAACATAAAAGTATATATATAATATACTATATTTATTATTTTATAATGTAAACAACAAAGAAAGAGGAAGTGTAAAGAGAAAATAACTTGAAAGAGGTGATGAAATATTTACCTCTTCTTTGGGTTCTTCCTTTTGATTTGATCAAAAAGGATCCTTAGGTTGGCTTTTTGACAAAAGTAAGGCCTCTAGGATGAAGGGAGGAAATTTGGGAGGATATTTGGGTAGGATTTTTCTGATCCAAAAGGATTTGGTGGTGTGAAATTAAGATAAGAGGAAGTTCCCTTTTATAAGAGAGGTGAGGGTCACTTTAGAAAGAGATTGAAATATTATTTTATAGTAAAATAATTTTCGGTTTATAATGGATAAAAAATGAATTATTTAGAGTATAAGGTGGTTATGGGTTGAAAAAATATCAACCAATTTTTTTAGATAGGTTTAGGTCATTATATTAACCTTATCTTTTAGATTTAACTCTTAGTTAAATAGTTTGTCATTTATCATGTCTCTTTGTATTTTTATATTATATGGTTAATAAACTTACTATAACAATCCAAGAGAACCCCATGTGGTTAATTATTAATATATATAACTTTTATCTAAGTCCTTTTCCCTAACCTTATATTTTTAAGAATATTATATCAATTAATAATATAGTATTTGTTTTAAAAACTCAATTATGTCAATTTTGACACTATTTAGTATTTGATTTTTTTTGAAAGCCATAAAAACTTTATCACTTCGAATAAAATTTATTTAACAAAACCTAACATGTCATATTAACCTATAAAATTATTTTAATTCATCATAAGTTTCAATTTTCATTTATTTGGATATTTATAATATCAATTATTTTAATATTTCATTAATAATGTAATTACTGTATCATCATTGTGTCACAAATAAATTAAATTATTTAATGTCTAAAAATTATTAATAAAATACTATTATGTAGGAAATATTTTTATCTTTCTAATGAATATTTATATTCTAATTTATAGTGTGTTTAACCCTATATTAAAAATGGTTTAGTTATTAAACTTTGAATTTAACTCTTTTAACTCTCCTTTAAATAAAATAATAATAAATGTCCTAATCTAATCCAAGTGGACCAAAGAGGATCATATTTTATTTATAAGGTTTTTTGGGTCTAATTATACTTATACAATAGAATTATGACATGTGTTAGGGTAAGTATGATATCATTTTTACCCTTAATTACCCTATTTACTTTTAACCGTGGTAAATAAAAGTCAAAAGTTACTATTTGCCAAAAATTATTTTCATCTTATTGAAATAAATTTTACTTACTGATATTAATTGTGTCTCTCATATTTTTTAAATTAAACTCACAGAAGAGGTAAAATTAATATTTATGCAAATTTTCAAATGCTCCTAGGAGGTGGGTAAAAGATAGTACAAAGTTCGATAAAATTTTATATATATAAACTTATTATAAAATGACTCCAATGAATTACATTGAAAATATATATGTATTATGTATCTATTTTGACCTAAAATAAATTAAAATAAAATAACTAATTATTTAAATAAAAAGTCAGTTTTAACCAATAACGCAATGTTTTTCACTATTCATAAAAAATTGAAAGTTTTCAGAAAAATACAAAAAATTCACCCTAAGATAATTTTGATATTTAGAATTCAAAAATTAAGTCCATTTTGAAAAATAAATTTTTTAAAATTTCAAAAAGTGGTTGTTACTATTCATAACGGCTAGTTTGATTGGTCGTGGTGTGTTAAAAGTCTAAGTTGCGTACAACGCAAGATACTGCATTATTCAAAGGGAAACATACCGTGGAAGATTAGGGTGTTACAACCTTTCATTTCTCAATAATTTCATCTAAATTTGTAACAAGCTCTCTATTACTACTGATTTTTTGTCAGCACTAGTTTAGTATACCCAACACTCTCATAAGAACTCCCTAGTAGTATGAGACACCCTCAACTAGGACTGATGAGAACCTCATACAATCGGTTTTATTCAAAATTAAGTAATAGGAGATGTTATGAGTTAATATTTCTTTGAGGGTTTTTATTATTATCAGTGAATGTAATCATTTTCTATTTACAATTTCTTGTTCTACGTGACTATGCTCAAATATTTACATTGATATAAATATAAAAACATTCACCTCATATGTTCATTTTATCTACACATGATTGCTTATTCTTTTATGTGATCATGCATAAAAACTACACATACATAAAGTAATAAACTGTGCATAAATTATATTAAACAATGTGATCATAAGATGATACCAGTGCCTGATCCATTGAGTGAATAAAGGATCAACCTACACCCTATAGATAACACCTTGAGTCACAATGCATGTGACTAGAGTTATAGTGCTCACCCATCCATTGCGTTAAAGTCATGTCTGGTGTGTCGCTAATCTATGGCATGAAATGTTCCACCTTTTATATTTTTCATTTTATAATAATACTCACACATGGATGATGGGATCTCAGGTGCATGGGATATATATAAATAGTATTTATTTTGGTCATGTAAGACCTTATACAAATTATGATGAAATAGGCGATGCACAGATCACTATTATTTTAAATAATTACTACAAATAAATACATTATAATAATTATATATATATATATATATAAAAGTGGGAAAGCATTATTCAGTCTATGAATCATAATTAGTCAGTACACATTAAACTCATGTAAATAAATTAATCTTTTGATGAGTTTATCTTGAGGTTATTTTTCATGAATGAAAATAAATATAATTTAATTTGAATTCACAAAACATGTGTCACACAATCCTAGAAACTATTTAATTAAATTACAATATTTAAAAAAATATTTTCAGAATTTTTTTATATTTATTCAGGCTCTAGGTAAAATTTTAAACCCCCTGATTTATTTCATATCATAGGGAAATACACAAAAGGGGTTGTCACAACGAGAAAAACTCGTGCCGCCCCAACCATGGTCGGACAGAACCGACATGGATGTCAAGTCGGTGGTGCCTAAAAACCCACATACCATGTACTTAGGCAAGGTGAAGGTTCCCTTAATAGGGCGCCAATTATATTAAAAAAATAAAAGTTTTTTTTTTAATTTTAAATGTCTTAAGAGCTATTCCCTTAATGTGGGGTCTTCTTCTACACTAGGGGTGGGGGGTGGGAGAGGGGCTGAGCTTCTCCCAATTTAAAAAAAATCCTTTTTTAAATGTAGCACCATTTAAGCACTACTTTATTCCCCTTAAAAGGGGAGGGGGAGATTCTTTTACACACAGGGGAAGCTAAGCCACCCCTCACTTCCCCCCTTTTATTAATCTTCAAAAAACCTATATTTTTAGACTTTCTTTTTTTAAAGAGTGTCATGGAAGGATTTTATTCCCTTCCCTTGAGCACATATATGAATATATATAATATGTTATATATATTATTATGAATATATAAACACACATATACATACATATATGTATATATATATTTGTGTGTGTCTATATATATTAAAATATACTTTTAATTAATTTTACATTGACTTGTACTTCCCCAGTACTACAGCTCGTCTGAATAGATCTTGCATGGGTAGGGTTCCAACCATTACTTCTGAACCGAAGTCACCAGTCATTGGTGATATAATCCCAAACTAGTGAAAAAAATATATTTATATATATGATCTTGATTTTAAGCCTAAAAAATTATAATTTCAATCATCAGATGACCATAAATTTGTTGGCCATGTATTGTCGCAAAAATAATCTATAAATATTATTGATTTTGATGCTCACAAATACCCTTTTCTATTTTAAAAATGATATTACTTTAAGTGTATTTTATGAAATTAATATTCTTTATAATCCTTATTTTGAAATTATATTCAAGATTATTATTCACGTGGAATATTCGTCAAAGTGTTCGGAATGCTCTTAAGCATATTTTGGAAACACTGTTCATATCGTACATTGAAGAATTTAACATAAGGAACAAACCCTAAATTTGTATTAAACCTTATGCTGAAAGATAAGCATGTATGGTTAATCAACTCTATGTTGACATAAACAATTTAATGGAACCTTATGTTTGAAAAAGATAAAAATCATGGTTAAAGAACCCTACGCAAGTATGGAACCCTACGTTAGAGAAGAAAACATATCGATCATCAAACTTACTTCTGTGATCAACCTTATATTGTCAACCCTATGTTTGGAGAATGAACACTACATAGTTGAACCCTACATTCAGTATTTTGTTGTTTTATGAAGGAACCCTACATTTGACTTTTCAACATCAGATATTTGAATTTATGATTTTATCGGATTTTTGTGCAACGGTCTTTGTGAAATATCTGGCCAATTTAAAGATTGTTTTCGAACAATTCAAAGCTCGTTATTATTAATTCGAAGAATTTTATTAAGTGGAGAAATTCTATCATATTCTTAAGGAAATTTACGACTACTATGAACTGTCTTATGAATTTGAATTCTCATAATTTATCAGGTGATTTTCTTGGATCTGGAATTGAAAAGGAGGATCAATGCTTTACTTATTCTATCGGTGTATTTGTTCAATATATATATATATATATATGTGTGTGTGTATGATTAAAAAAATAAGTGATATATTGAGTCACATATTGTGACACATATTCATGATTGAAACTACATTATTTTTAAGATCTTTTATATATCTTCTACAACAATCGATAAGACTCTATTTTCTATAGATTAGGCTACACTTTGGAAATATACTTGTTTTGAATCTTGTATTTTCTATAAGTATACTAATGCTAATAATTTATGATTTTATTTAAAGATATACTATAATCGGATCACTTCAGAACTACTATTTCTTGAAGAAACTATTTTCTTAAGAAGAAGATTCATCAACTGTCAGTTTCTGTTACAAACTACGAAGTTCAATCGAAACCTTTTTAATAAATACCTTTTTATTGAGAGTTTAAACTTCTTGTATATAGTTGTGGTGGAGTATCATCTTCTTGATCTAAGTTGTGGATACTTGGTTCTCTATTAAAGAACTAGAAGGCTTTGTTTTTATCCTTATTTGTAAAGGTGTCAATTGCCTGCACTCAATTGTGGATTGGTCTTATGATATGAGGACCTAACTACTGAAATTCACTAAACTTGTAGAGAGAGTAATTGGTTGAGTGGATGATGGTATCTTTATTCCCAAAACCACTATAAACAGCCATGTTCTATATTTCTATTTTATCCATTTATCACAATTTCATACAAAAGTTAAACAATGCTTATCTGCATAATCTATAGTTGACATCAAAAGGCAGAATTGTGAAAGATTTTGAAAAGTCACAAGTCACCCCCTCTCGTGTATATTTGTATATTATAACCTAAAAATTGGTATCATAGGAGAGATTTTGGATAAATATATAACAAGTTAAAAGTGTAAGGTCTATATAAAGATGGAAATGACTGATCAGAGAGAAGGAATGTCAATGGTTCATGCTCCTTATTTAAATGGTGAAAATTATGGATGCTAGAAATCATGGATGATTATCTATTTGAAGAATATAGGATTTAAAGTCTACTCAAAGATCATTAATCCTTATATAATTTCTGAAAATTCTATAACTTGGAATACTGATACAGAGGATGAGTATGAAATGAATTATAAAGCTATGAATTCTATTATCTATGGTCTTGGACCAGATGAATTCAATTGTGTCTCACTATGTCCTACTGCTTATGAAATATGGAAAACCATTGTAGTTTCCTATAAAGGAACAAAAAATGTAAGAAAAATGAGGTATGCAACAACAAATCTGAAATTTGATACTTTTATAATTTTTGATAGAGAGAGTATCACTAATATGAATGGAAGGATTACAAATATTATCAATAATATAACATCCTTAGGTGACCCTATCAAAAAAGTAGATCAATATTTGAAAGTACTGAGAGTACTACCTACTAAATGGAATTATATATCAGCTGCAATTAGATAATTACCACCTATCAAAAATCTGATAATGAGAGAATTAATTAGGACACTGATGATTTATGAAGATGAAATGAAAGATGAAGTTGAAATGCAAGATGAAGATGAATATCATAAAGTATTAATGAAAAAGGATAATACTTCTCTAAAGGTAACATCTTAGAAGAAAGGAAAAATAATAAAACAAGATTTCAGGGAAGAAAATAATTCAGATACATCTGATTCTAAAATAGAACTAGATCAATTAGCTAGAAAGTCTAACAAGTTTTATAATAAGAAAAGGGGTTTCAGAAAATCCTTCAAAAGGTATAAGAAAGACTCAAGAGAAGTCAGATTATATGAATGCAAGAAATTAAGTCATATAAGACCAAATTTTCTTCATCTAAGAGGTAAAAAGAGAAAGATAGAAAAGAAATATAAAAAAAATGATGATTTTGAAAAAAAAGAAAAAGAGAAATGAAGGCTACTTGGAGTGTTTCTAAAGACTCCAACAGCTCATCAAAATCTAATTCAGAAAATTAAGAATCAAATCTAAAAGACAATATGTGATTCATGGCTGAATAAGATAAGGTAAAAACCTATTATTCATATAATTGCAATTCTGATTCAGATACTAGCTGTTCAAATGATAAATTGGTTGCCTACTGCACAATGCTAGAAGAAAAATATGACTCTTTAATAAAGAAACGCAAATATTTAAAGAATATTCACAATGCTGTTTTAAGAAAAAGGGATACCTTACATAAGAAACCTCATAAGTTAATTGAAAAATTTAACTCATCTACCACAAACTGTGATGATCATGAAAATAAGTTTAAAGCATTAAAAGATAAAGTAGAAACTTATAAAAGTGATTCTCTATTCTTTACAAAAATAGAAAATATTCTGAATGAAATTCTTGGTGAAAATGTCATTAAAAAGGAAATACTTGGTATAGGAAGTAGGGGTGAAAAATCAAAACTATATAAGAATTATGTTTTTCCCAAATAAAAAAATGTTACTTGTCATTTTTGTGGAACAGAAATATATATAACAAAAAACTGTTATTTAAGAAATCCTAAAATAAGTGGAATTAAAAGATATTTTATTTAAAAAATTTTATCTGAAGAAAATGATATAAGTTATAGAAAAATAAAGCAAATCTGGATTTCTAGATCTCTGCTAGCTAATACTGTTGGACCCAAGAGGATATGGGTACCAAAACAAACTTTTGTCTAAATTTCCTTTGTAGGAAACATGTCATAGAAAAATAAAAGATATATGATATATGGACAATGGATGATCCAGAAATATGAGTGGAAACTCATCAAACTTCAATACATTAACTCAAATAGATGGAGGTCTAGTCACCTTTGGTGATAATTCCAAAGAAAAAATAATTGAACTTAGAACTGTTAGAGATCCAAAAAATTGTCTTAATCAATAAAGTACTATATGTACAAGGGATGAAACACAATATAATAAGTATCTATCAACTATGTGAATATGGATATTATGTGGAATTCTCTAATAATTCCTACTATGTATTTAAAGATAAATTGCTTAAGTTTAGAGAACTAAGAACTGATAATGTTTATACTTTGGATTTAAATTCCTTGTGTAAACATAAAGAGAATTGTTTGATTGCTAAAATAAACGAGTCACAGATTTGGCATAGGATAATTGGTCATTGTAATATTTATGCTTTACATAAATTATCTAAGAAAAAATTAGTTTCTAATATACCTAGTCTTAAATTTTATGGTGATAGATTTTGTGATGCATGCCAAATTGGCAAGCAACACAAATCTTCCTTAAAATCTATTAACAAAATTTCTACATCAAAACCTCTAGAACTTATCTATATGGATCTATTTAGACCATCAAGATTAGTATGTTTGGTTGGAAAATTATATATATATGTTTTTGTTGATGATTATTCTAGATTTACTTGGATCTATTTTTTAAAACTCAAAAGTGAATCTTTTACTATTTTTGAAAGTTTCTGTAAAAATTTTCAAAATGAAAAAGATTTTAAGATAATTTCATTAAAAAGAGATCATGGTGGAGAATTTTAGAATTAGGAATTCAATTAATTTTATACAAACCTAGGTATTAAACACACCTTTTCTACACCAAGAATACCTAAAAAATGGAATTATTGAAAGAAGAAACAGAACTATTCAAGAAATGGCTAGGACTATACTGAATGAATACAATATTCCTACTTACTTATGGAAAAAAGCTATAAGAACATACTTCTATATCATGAATGGAGTTTTAATTCAGAATATTTTAAAAAATAAACCTTACGAAATTTGGAATAACAGAAATCCTAAAGTAAAGTACTTTAATGTTTTTGGATGCAAGGTGTATATCCTGAATAGTAATGATAATCGTGGTAAGTTCTATCCAAAAAATGATGAAAGAATATTTGTAGGATATTCTATTACCTATAAAGCCTATAGAGTGTTTAATAAAAAGTCAATTATTTTTGAAGAATCAGTATATGCGAAGTTTAATGAAACTGACCCTTTTATTAAAGAGAAAGATCAAATGGATGAAATTACTGACTCTTATGACAACATAAGACTTGAAAAACTGAAAAATGATTTTGAAAATAATACAAATAAAATTCAGTCCACTTCAAAAGAATTTGATACTCTTGAACCTAAAATTGTTTTACCTAGACAGTCTAGAACCCTAAAGAATCATCCTTTAGAAACTATTATAGGAGACATAGACATAGGAATAAGAACTAGAAGAAATACAAGAAACCTAGTTAAATTATCTACTTTTCTATCTCAACTAGAACCTAAATATTTTGAATAATCCTTAGAATATTAGAGTTGGATGTTAGCAATGCAAGATGAACTAAACCAATTCAAAAGGAATGAAGTTTGGGAATTAGTTGAAAGACCATCAAATTTTCCAGTTATAGGAACTAAATGGGTCTTTATAAATAAACAATATGATCAAGGGATTATAACTAGAAACAAATTTAGATCATTATCTAAAGGATATAATTAGGAAAAAGGTATAGATTACGAAGAAATATTTTCCCTTGTAGCTATATTAGAAGAAATTACAATCATTTTAGATTATGCATATCATATAAACTTTTAAATTTTTATTAGATGGACGTTAAATATTTATTTTTAAATGATTATTTAATGGAGGAAGTTTATGTTGAACAATCTCCTAGTTTTGAAAATTCTCAAAACCAGATTCTGTTTTTAAACTTACTAAAACTCTCTATGGCCTTAAACAAGAACCTAGAGCTTGGTATGAAAGATTAAGTTATTTCCTTTGAAAAATGGATTTACTATTGGATTGGTATATCCAACTCTTTTTAAGAAAACTATTTGTTCTAATACACTATTAGTTCAAATCTGTGTTGATGATGTTATTTTTTCGTTCAACTAATGAAAAAATTTGTAATGATTTTTTAGAACTTATGAAAAAAGAATTTGAAATGAGTATGATCAGAGAATTAAAATTTTTTAGGACTTCAAATTTATCAAAAAGATTATGGAAATATTTTAAACCAAAGTAAATATATTATTGATTTATTGAAAAAGTTTGGTCTTGAGAATAACAAGATATATACAACTCCCATGTGTACTAATATAAAACTTTATTTGGATGAAGCTAGAAAACCAGTGGGCAATAATTTATATAGAGGTTTGATTGGTAGTTTAGTATATCTTACTACTAGAAGACATGATATTATGTTTTCTGTATGTTTATATGCTATATTTCAAATAAATCCTGAAGAATCTCATCTTATTGCTGTCAAAAGGATTTTTAGATATTTAAAAGGAACTATTTTTCAATCTCTTCTTTGCCAAAAAACTTATGATTTTAATTTAATATCATATTCAAATTCTGATTTTGGAGGTTATAGATTATATAGAAAAATAACCTGAGGAACCTTTCAATTTTTAGGAAAATCTTTAGTATCATGGTCAAGTAAGAAACAACACTCAGTTTCCCTATAAACATTTGAGGCAGAATATGTATTTGCAGGCAGTTGGTATGCACAAGTATTGGGGATGAAAAACACACTAATGGACTTTGGACTAAATTTTAATAGTGAACCTATTTTATGTGATAATACAAGTGCTATAAATATTTCAAAAAATCCTATAATTCATTCAAGAACTAAGCATATTGATATTAGGCATCATTTTCTAAGAGATCATATTCTTAAAAAGGATATATCTTTATAATTTTTCAACACTAAATATCAACTAGATTATATTTTCAATAAAACACTTCCTAATATAAGTTTTTATTTTATTAAGGGGAGTTAGGTTTATTTAATTTTTAAATAAATGTTAATATTTTTATCTTTCTAAAGATTTTATTTATTTATTTATTCTAATTTATTTATGATAAAATTATTTACTAATTAATTTAAATATGATTTGTTTTAATATTTATTTTATTCTGTTATATATTTTAGTTAATTTATTTTATCTTAAATTTATTTATATTGTGTTTTTTTCATAATTATCATACATAATGACACAGGAAACAAGGTACTGTTAGAAACCTTTTAACTTCCCTTACCTTTTTGAATACCAAACCCTTTTCGAATACCAAACATTTTTCAAATACTAAACCCTTCATATACCTTTTTCTACCTTTAAATACCTATAACTCTAGAACCTTAGATCTTTTGTTTCTCAGAAATGAAGAAAACCAAGCAAACTGAAGAAGGTGAAGCAAGCGATCCAAAGCATCAGTGAGTTTCCAAAAGAAATATTCTTTAAGGAAAAGTGGTAGATTTCTAATGGCTATACCAGAAGAATCTTCTTCTGAAATAGAAAATAACATTTCAAGGACTAGAATCTATGTTCAATGAAGCAAACTCAGAGTTTCTTTATGAGGTAGAACTAAATTTTTTCTATAAAAGTGTACAATTTAGTTTTGGTGATTCTGAAGATATTATTTTCATGAGAATATAAGATAAGTATTTTTCTATTTATTCCACTAAAATTTGCCAAATTTGAAATTTCCTCATGAGGGAGTCTTTCATTTTGATCTCTAGTCTATTAGAGATAAGGATCATAAGTCTGAAGACATTATGTCATTTAGTTTTGGTTCAAAAAACATTAGGAATATGTTTTTCAAAGATCTTGAGGTAGATCAGAAAATTTTGGTTAAGTTTATTCAAACCAGTATTTATCTAAGGATGGCTGAAGTGGAAAGTATTTTATATCCATACATTTACATCATGTTTCTATTTTTAAGTGAAATAAAGCTGAATTTTACAAGATATATGTTTAGATATCTTCACTACTACTTTCAGCCAGATACAAGGATTGATTTTTATCCCTATGGAAGGATAATTTCTTGAATTATGTTTAAGAAGAATATGATTCATTTAATATATTTTTGAATAAAATTTCATCACAATAATTTACTCAATGCAGGAACTTTTAGGAAGTTAGGTTTTTACTAGAGTACAGTAAAAGACAAACTTATGCCAGTTGGTGTAGATGACCTATAAAAATTAGGATCATTTTCTTAGGGGGAGCAATGTACAATTGAAAATGAATGAATTGGATAAACAATAGGTAAAAGACTTTCCAAACCAACCCAAAGAAAATATATATTTTTTTAAGAAGAGGAAGAAGAATTTGTGCTAAAAGAATTGGTTGTAAAACCAAGGAAAAGAGTAGATCCACCTTATGAAGAACCGGTGTTGGGTTTAGGTGGGGATACTAGGTAAGTTTATTTGGAAGAACCTATTCTTGAGGAGGAACAACGAGTTGAAAGTCAAATTCAATATTTGGAAAGTATTTTTATTCCATTTGTATAAGAAAAAGATCTATCCATTCAAGAAGATCAGCAGATTCTCAAATCAGATAACGTGGCTACAGAAATTGTTGATCATTTTGTTTACTCTGTTTTTGTTCATGTGGATGAAAGATAAGAATCTTTTTCTAGAGTCAAAATAGAAAGTTCTTGACAATATATCTTATTCAAGTGAAAAATCAATTGAAAAACCAGTGGAGAATTCTGCGGAGAAGTTTTGTTCAAGATATTTATAAATTGTGGTAGTTGATCAATCATAACATCCAGATGAAGGGACATATGATTCCCAATCTAATCAGGTTGAAGATATTGTGATCAAGTTTAATAAATACTAGGAATAAAATTCAAATATTTGGAAAGAGCTCAAAGTTGAAAGGAAAATGTTACAGGATCTTAAAGAAAATTCTATTTCCAAAAATGATTTTGATGCTTTTAAGAGAGAATTATTAAATGAAGTTGGAAAGATCAAGTCTGAAGTTGTTTCTAAGTCAGAATTTGCAGATCTCAAGTGGTAATTGTGGAGTAAATTTGAGTCAATAATGAGTAGTGTCGGTTAGACTAGTACATCTACCTTTTCTCCTACTACATATCGAGATCTAATACAAATATTTCAGGCAATAACCACTGTTATGGCTGACATGAATGATCATATACAAAATCTTTAGTGAAATAGTGATCCTTTATCAGTTTTGTTGGACAATCGTAAATTTCTAGTTGACCAATTGACTCAGAATGAACCAGGTATCAGATTTCCGTTGAACAAATTTGTAGATAAGTTGGACCAGTTTATGAACAAAGAGGAGAGTTTTCATGACTTTTTTGAAGTCAATATTGTTGATAATTTTTATATAAGTCAAGATTCTAGAGTTTTGATTATGAATTTGAGAGATAGTCTTATGAGAAAGTTGCAGTTAAATATGGAAGAGTTGAAATACATGTTTTAATCTTCTCAAAATCCTACAGAACCATAACTGATCCAAATCCTACACAACATTTTCTACTCTAAACATATCAGTTAACTAACCTGTTTTGTAGTCACACTGACTATTGTAATTTACAATTTTCGATCAATAAAATTTCTTTATTTTTATTTTTTAGTGATTTATTTCATATTATTTTTTGTTTATGTCTCTAGGCAAAAATCTAGTATTATTTGTTTAAATATATTATTATAACATTCATTTACTGATCTGTGAAAAATTAAATGCATTTTAATCTTTTTTTATACTTTTTTTTGATCTCACATAAAGGGGGAGAAATTTGGATAAAAAAACATTTATTTTTATCAAAATAATTCTATCAAATCAAATTTTGAATTATTTTATTTTAATTGTTTGAAAAATTATGAATTCTGTTACTAGTTTTATGGGTTTTGTGATCATTAAAAAGGGGGATATTGTGGGGCATGTATTGTCTCAACAATACTCTATAAATCTTATTGATTTTGATGCTCAAAAATACGATTTTGTGTTTTAATAATGATATTAATTTAAGTGTATTTCAAGAAGTTAATATTCTTTATAATCCTTATTTTTTAATTATATTCAAGCTTATTATTTTCATGGAATATTCTTCAAAGTGTTCCAAATGCTCTTAAGTGTATTCTAGAAATACTGTTCATACAGTACATTAAAGAACGTAATGTAAGGAACAAACCCTACGTTTGTATTAAAACTTATGTTGAAAGATCAATACATATGGTTAATTAAACCTATGTTGACATAAATGTTTGGATAGAACCTTACATTTGACAAAGAGAAACATTTTGGTTAAAGAACCCCACGTAAGTATAGAACACTATGTTTGAGAAGCAAACATATAGATCATCAACCTTAATTTTGTGATCAAACTTACATTTTAAACCCTAAGTTCATAGAATGAATGATCCATATTTGAACAATACATTTGGTATTTTGTCGTTTTATGAAGGAACCCTATGTTTTACTTTTCAACATCAGGAATTTGAATTTACGATTTTATAGGAGTTTCATGCAATGGTATTTGTGGAATATCAGTCCAATTTAAAGCTTGTTTTAAAATGATTCAAAGATCATTATGATTGATTTAAAGAATCATATTAATTGGATAAATTATCTCCTATTATTAAGGGAAGTTACGACTAATCTGATCTATCTTATGAATTTGAATTATCATGATTTATCAAGCGATTTTCTTGGATCTGGAATGGAAAAGTAGGCTCTCTGCTTTACTTATTCTATCAGTGTATTTTTTCAATATATATATGTGTGTATGATTCAAAGAAGCAGTGATATATTGAGTCACATATTTCAAAACATATTTGTGATTGAAACTAAATTCTTTTGAAGATATTTTATAAATTTACTGCAACAATCAATCAGACTCTATTTTCTACAGAAGATGCTACACTTTATAAATATACTTGTTTTGAATCTTGTATTTTCTATAAGTTTGCTACTTATAATCATTGCTGATTTTATTTAAAGATATATTACAGCTGAATCACTTCCAAACTACTTTTTCTAGAAGAAAATATTTTATGAAGAAGAAGATCCATCCACTGTCAGTTGTTGTTACAAAATGTGAAGTTCAATTGAAACCTTTTTAATCAATAAATTTTTATTGATAGCTTCAACTGTTCGTATTCAGTTGTGGTGGATTATCAGCTTCTCAATCTAAGATGTGGATATTTGGTTCTCCATTAAAGAACTAGAAGGCTCTATTTTTAGCTCTATTTGTAAAGGTGTCAACTACCTGCACTCAATTGTGGATTGGTCTTATGATATAAGGACCTGAGTAGTGAAATTCACCAAACTTATAGAGAGAGTAATTGGTAGAGAGGAATAAGGGATCTTTATGACCTGAACCACTATAAATAGCTATGTTTTATATTTTTTTTACCTGCTGCTCATACTTTTATACAGAATTTAAACACTTCTTATCTGCATAATCTACAGTTGACATCAAAAGGAAGAATTGTGAAAGATTTTGAAAAGACACAATTCACCCCCCTCATATGTATATTTGTATATTCCACCCTAACAAAATTGGTCATCCAATCTATGATCGATGTGGTACTTATATTAGTGATACCATGACAATTCCCTCTTCTCAAATAAATTCATATTTAATTTTTAGTTCTACTTAATTAAATCCACACTATCTCTGATACCAATTAAAGGAACTAGGGGCTTGTTGAAGAGTAAAAAATTACATTTTAAACTTTTTGGGTATAGATTTATTTCAAAACATCAAATATGGCATACCCTATCCTAGATTTATCGACAGATTGTGTTCAAATTAATTCAGTATGAATAATAAAAAAAATTAAAAATAAATAAAAATTATACTCATTCAATTTTGATTAGAAACATGTTTCACTCGTCATTGATGATCATCACCATAAGGAATTGAACTCGGAACCCTCTAGATTTTCCACACATATTCTGGAATCTTGATCGATCACAAAATATGAAATATGGGTGTTATCAGAAAGAATTTAAGGCTCTTCAACTTCATCATGATTTTTGGAGATCAGACTAACGATCCTCAAACATGGATCAAGCGATCTTTGATCATTACTTACATTTCTCTCTCTAGGACTTAAGGGAGAGGGAAATAATAGAAAATTTTAACAAATCCTTATCTTCATCATTTTGGGTCTTAAAAATTCTTAAATACTTCTTATGAAAGTTAACCCTTTAAACATAATAATAAATGATACAAACGATACTTAAAACTTATAGTGAATGCTGGGGATATTTTATTTCATGCTTATAACACCAAAAATTTATTACATGATAAAATATAAATCCTTAACTCGACTCAACTCTCCAATAAATGTTGAATGAACCTTGAATATTAAACTTCTAATATTCATTCAAAAAGTATTTTTTCATTATATTCACTAGATAACTTATGAATATAATAATTACATAAATTCAATGGTTATTATTTTAAACTCAAATAAAATTGAATTCATTTATTTCCTTTGCATTGTATAATCTTGGACACTAAATGACCACCATCGTGGGTCCCAACATATCCTAAACTCTAATCACAAGAATTGTACAATCTTCTAAAAATGCATTGTGTGTGACCCTCTAGGCCCTTATCTAGATAGCATAAAGTGATACTCATATACTAAGATTAGATTATATCAACCCATTAATACCCCTATAAAGATAAGATTTATTCATAGTAATGAAATCCTCTGATGGACACACTCTAGGTAATATAGTCTATTTTCCTATTGATATTTCATAAAGTAGGACACACACTTTTCATCCTTTATCACTTTATTTATTTGTGTCCTTACTAGATAAAATTACATTTAATAACCATAACCATGGATTTAATAAAGGTACTACCATCCTGATCAACTGGGACTGATAGATATCATCCTTTTGGAAGAAACAAAAACTTCATTGAACATTCAACCAATTCCACACCATCAATGAATCACCTAACAAAAGCTACCTCGTCACAACATAAATGTCATTATTTTCATCTTGAATCAAATTATATGATCAAATTGTACATAGTATTAATGATCTAAAGTCTATAGATTGGTACATGTGTTCATAAATAGGAACATCCAATGACACCTAAAACATGTGGTGTTACTATTGGAGGGACACTCCTCATGATATCCTCTACTTGATATCACCAAGTGTGAACTTCACAAGAAGAAGTCTCAATGATTATGATCCCCCAACACTAGATAGTCAGACATAATTTGTGTGCAGTCAGTATAATGTATCTAGACTATAGGATATATGTTTAATATTATTATAATATTATTTTGAGGTTCTTTTTATAGTTGGGAACTGCTATAATATATTAACATGACAAATAATCTAAGGACATTACCATGTAAATAGTGGACATAGAAGTTTAGAGAATAATATGGTAAGTATACATCATGCATAAATCTCTATATACATTATTTGGTAATCAAAATCACTTTTCAAGTTAGGTTTAGGGAACCCACTATTATAACAAAAATATAATTTATTAAGTCATCCTATCTCCCCAAAATTAGTTGACACACCTTGAATGAATAAATATTTTTTATTAAATATTATTTCTTTTATTCAATTAAACTCATGAATACCTTAAGAAAATAAATTCATCACTAATTACCATTTACTTGAATAATAATCAATTTATATATTTTTTATAATCTCTCAAACTCAAACACATCCTGGCCCTTGAAGTGGGTCCTACCATGACCTAAAGTCCAATTCACTAGAATTGGATAAACAATTGAATACTCTTTTATGTGCAACCCTCTAGATCCATATATCGATAGAAGTGATTGGTACTCATAGAGAAATAACAAAGTCTAGTAACCCATCAAGTATCCTAATGATATAAGGTGTATTCATAGAAATGATAAACTCTTCTATGAATACCATGTAATATAATCTATTTGTCTCACAATATCTCATAAAGTTGGATAAACAACTTATACCACTATAATCACCAACTTTATTTATTATTTGAATGAGCTTTTTGGATGGATCTACCTTTTTTTACCATGAACATGAATTTAATGAAGGTACTGCCATACTGGTCATCTGGGCCCGATATGTCTCTTCCTTTATTTGGATGTGAAAATCCTATCTTGATCATTCAACCAATGACAAATCACTAGTAAAAAACCCAACACAAGTTACCTCTCTACAACATCATTTCCATTATTTTCATCCTGCATCAAAGTATGTGATCAAATGAAACCAATTTATAATAATCTCAATTCAAAATACCAATACACATGATTGTAGATAGGAATAACTAAGGACCCCTGAAACATGTGGTGTTCATATTGGAATCTTATTCCTCATGATCTCATATACTTAAGATAAAAAAGTACTAACTTCATGATAATAAGTCTTAATGCTTATGAGCCTCCAACACCTGATAGTCAAATATCATATGTGTCCTATGATCATGATGTATCTTGACTATATGACATATGTTTAAGATTAATATCATTGTATCTTTAGGTTCTCATTATAGCCTAATAACTATTAAAAACTTTTTACATGACATATAATATAAAGAAATTACCATGAAAATAGTAGTCATAGAAGTATCAACACTATAATTTTAAGAGAAACACAAGTATATATCAAACTATATATATATATGTAATTGTAATCTAAGTACATAAAGGAGTTGGGTCTAGGGATGACACACCCCAAAATTGGATACTACTTTATTTTATTCTTTTCATGATCTTGGATCTTTTGGTATAATTTTGGTTTGATACTTGGTTTAAATGTTTGAGTTTTTGGTTGAAAAATTGGGTTTTTGGGTTTGGTAGTAGTCTATGCATGGTTTTCACACAGTTTGGAAAACCATACGGCTCAACCCATATAACCGTACAGGCTTTGGTTGATTTTGGGAAGTGGTGTTTGGAATGGTTGGGACATGGTTTGGAAACCATACATCCAATACCTATGGGGTTTCCCTTATAGATAGTGATGGGAACATAGTTAGTGCACGGTTTACCAAACCATGCGACTGGCCCCGATTTTTAAAATCTTAATATTCCAATTTAACCCTCACCCCCTTTTAACCTTAAATAAAACCCCTCCATACTTGGTCACTTTTGGCACACGAAGAGGTCCAAAGACCCATATCTCTTTGATTCTACTCCCTCTATTGGTGCTCCTCTAAGCTTCAAAGGTAAGTTTTTAGGGTTTTGGCCATTTTTCTCTCCTTTCTCTCTTCCTCTTTAGGTTTACTTGGGTTTACTTATGGGTTTTCCCTCTTGTAAAAACCCTAGGGGTTAGGTTTTGTGTGTGACTATATTTTATTTTGATCTAGGTCATGTGGATCCTTCTTGGGGTAGTAATCTTCCTTCTATGAGAGTCTCATCGCATCATCACTCTATTGGGGTAGGTGTCTCCATAATTTTCCTTTCTGATTCATTCCTTTGATTATTGAGTGCTTTAAATAAATTTATAAATATGTTTTGCATGATCATGATTTTTTGGTTAATTTATTATTATGATTTCATGTTTGTAAAAATTTGACAAAAATGGCATCTAAAGAACTTATTTTATTATTCTTATAAATTCATGCACATAAGGTGTTCGAGGAAATGTCAATTGGTTTTGAAATGGGATTTATTAAGTATGTCTATGTGGTCTTGTGTGAAAAATGTTTGATAAAATGTTTCTTGGTTCTTTTTTATGAAATGGAATATTTTGAGAGCATGTTTAGCCTTGGTTATATTTTGGTGGTTTAATTTGATGGTGAAATGAGATTTGTGTGCAAGTTGTGGTTATTTTAAAAGGTTTTAGTACGTTATTGGGATTCCATGAGAGTTCCATTAGATGTGGGAACACCCATATGTGCATGGAGTGTACATGTGGGTATTCCAACAAATGATGACGACCTTGTTTTATTTAAAGACTTAATTTTAAAAAAACTTCACCCTATCATACTCCTCTCTTTCTCAATCCTTTTTAAGCCTCCATTCCTTCTAAATTTTTTTATGGTTTCAAAATAAATGGAGAATGGTTTTGAAAATGATGTTTGGAGTCATGGAAAGTTTGGCACTTTGGGAAAACAATTGACATCTAAATGGTATAAAGGATTGTTTAGAACCTTGATCATGGTGTGTACTTTTATTTTGGTTTGAATTTATTTTTCAAATCATTTTGGAAATTTTTTTGAATGTATTTAAGATGAATATGGTTTGAAATTATAAATTCTCAGTTGGAAACATGTATGTTTGGAGAAATGATTCAAAAAACTGTGTGAAAAAATGTGAAAGCCTTATTGGAATTTTATAAAGGTTTTGATAAATGATTTGGAAGATGATGTGATGTGATGGCCCAATTGGAACTTATGAAAGGTTGTTATATGATAGGAACCCCTATAGAGGTATTTTCATACATGAGTTATCATATAGGTGGTGTCAGTGTTTGGGGTAAGCAAGTGCAGTGATGGAAGTTAAGGTGAGTCATGCATGTGAGGGCCTCCTACTTACATAGTTTACTATTACCATGGGTTTCCTGGATGTATTTAGAGGTTTTAGTGATGGTTTCTTATCAACCTCGATTAGAAGGGTTGGTACCCCTTGGATATCTTAGAGGTCACGTGGTTTGTGCCACTGGCGAGTCTAGTTTAGAGTAGCCAATTGGTTATTGACTTTGGAGCTCACCATATGTCGACAGATGAGTCCGACTCACGTACATACAAGTATCACTCTAGGCATGTTTAGGAAATTACCATGTTTTATTAACAATATTTTATTATTTATATTCTATTTCATTTGTTTTATTGTTTGTACTACTTATTTATTTTCAGCATATCCTGATATAGTTTTTCTTGGGAATTTAACTTAGGTTATGTTTTTAAAATGGTAATCTGTTTTGAAAATAGAAATATGGTGTGAAATGTTTTGAAAAAGGTAAAACTATGTTTATTTATTAAAATAAAAAAACATACTTTTATACATGTATTTCAAACTAGTGATAACAAAATGTTTTTGGAAAAGAAAATATAAGGATTCTGTGGTGATTACCTACTGAGTTGTGAGGCTCACACCCTACTTGTACCATTCAATGTCGGTAGACCTGAGCTATTTTGTAGGTCTAGGTTCCAGATTTGTGTGCTCGTTGTTGGAGAAGTTTGGTCTTGTTGTTGGAGGTGATCAAGAGGTCACATGGAGATCTTATTAGTGTAGTTCAAATTCTAGTTTAGTATTCCATTTCAATTTTACTTCTATTAAGTTGTATTTAGTACCCATATTAGTTTGTGTATTTTTATATGCTCAGTCGTTGGCTCATGTGGATTGTTTATTTTATTTTTATTGATTGTAGTTTTTGGGTTGAAATAATTCCCACTTGGATTATATTTGATACCTGACACTAGTTGCCTGCCCATGGGGATCGGGAATTCCCTTCGGGCCATGTATTGGACTGGATAAGATGTCAGTTTAGATGAAATCCTGACTTGGTTCATGACAAAATGTTATCAGAAGATACCCTTGTTATTTAGGGTGTCAAGTAAATTGGATATTAGGACTCTCGGGACTCGAGAGGTAGGTACAAGAAGAGCGCCATGAACTCTTGATCATTCTGATCCTCAATTTTCCAAGGGTAATATGATATTTGAGTCTTTTATCTTTATTTTGGATTAAAGAATGAAAATGTAGGTGATCTGGTGTCATGTTATGATCTCACATAGAGTAGTGACCTGTGTGGAGTCCAATAAAATGGTTTAAAGTCCTCTTATTTGTTGATGATTACTTGGGGAATGGCCCACTACCATGTCTTTGGGTTAGTCATGACTACCAGTTCCTCATTATGGTAGTTTGGCATGAGTCATGTTTTGTTCTGGTCTCAATTTATGTGAGAAAGATTTTAAAATGGAAATGGTTTTTGAAAATGAAAATTATTTCTTTCAGGTATTTTTAGAATTGGTTTTAAAGTAGAACACTTGAATATAAAGTTTGATAAATTCTTTGGTTTTGATTAGGAAATGAAGTGTGTGACTCTTAGTGTTCCTTATGAAAGTTCACGTATGTGTGGGAAATGCATGTTAGCATGTATATATGGAAATGGATGAAAACATGTGAGATGGTTCATGGGATTCCATGGATGTGTATTTGAGATCAAATTCTTGGACCTATTCTTTTCTAAAGTGATTTAGAAGATAGGAAAATGATTTTGAAAATTGGATTTGGTTTAAAAAGTGGGTTTTGGTAATGGAAAGTGGTATTGAAAGAAGGTGGTTTTGAAAATTGGAATGGAAATGGGATTTTGAAAAGGTGTTTTTTGGTTGTGTTTGCATGTGTTTGGATGCTGAGCCAGTTTTTTGGCTCAAGATGTTTTTTTCTATTGTACTTTGGTTTGATATTGGATTTGGTTTTTTTCTTTTTGCGTTATTTAGAATATGCCACCTAGAAATTTCCCTAAGGTTTATATTGAATCTTTCCTAGTTCCTAGTTATTCTTAGTTGTTACCTATCCTTCATGGAGATCTAGGTTTGTTAGAGTTAGTGAAGTGGTGAAAATAAGTTGAGAGTGTATTCAAATCATTGGAAAATCCTAAATCTATTAGAGTCTGTGCTATTTTGGGTTTTTTTGAGGGTACAACTTTGAAAAAATGGAAGTTTTTCCTCCACCATTGATGAAAGTTGGCATGACGTGGGAAGTATTTAAGTCTGTCTTTATATGATGGTTTATACCTTAGGAGGTGAAGATAACAAAGAGGTAAGAGCTCACAAGTATTTATCAAGGCCAATGAACAATGAAGGCCTATACTGAACATTTAAAGGAGCTAGTTCCCTTATCACTAGAGGTGGTTTTATAGGATCTGTTGAAGGATTCTCTTTTCACTAGGGGTATTCATCCACAGATCAAGGAGAAAATCCTATTCTCCAAGGATCTTTGTTTTGATAAGTTGGTGGATGAAGAGTTTTTAGATGAGTTGGTTTCTAGAGTGCCGGAATTTGGTAATCCAGTGTCTCTTATTATTCATGAAGGTTTCCCATCTTACAAGGAGTGCATGCTGGAGGAACCTGCCCTTGAAGAGTCCCTTTAATTGGTTATAGATTCTAGTTCATCAGACCGATCGCTTATGTGCCATCAATGAGGACAGTTTGGGAATTTGAAACTGTCTTATAGAAATCCTCCAAAAACATGCCATCATTGTGGCTGTCTGGGTCATCTGAAGAATTTTTGTAGGCAACATCACTTGAAGATGAAGTTTTGACCAGAGGATGTCGGCTTCTGGCTGCAAGGTAGTAGATGCTTCAACCATAAGGGATCCAACCATAGGCCCCAGAGTGAAGCTCGTGTGCAGTTAAGAATCACCAAGGTGCGGGGAACCTTGGTTCAGTTTTTGTCTCTTATACTGTGGTGGAGACGTTTTAAGGTTTACTTTATTTTAGTTTTTTCTATTGTTGTAATTTAATCATTTTTTATAAAAGTGTGATTAACTTGTTCGATCATAAATTGAGTAGTTGTGTTTATTTGAATGTGGCTCTTTGAATTAAATGTTCTTCTTAAGTGTGATTAGCTCTTACTTGGGTTTGTCAATGTTTTATTTGTGCATGTTTGGAGTTTCTTGAGTTTTGTAAAATTAATGGATGGTGGTTATGGGTTCATTGTTCAAGTTTAAGTTCTTTTTGTGGGTTTATCTTTTGGTGTTGGGATTTTTGACTGGTGTGGTAAATTTTCAGTTCTGACAGTGGTGTCATTTATCTTGTGTGGATAAGTTAAGGTTGGTTATGTTGGGATTTTCCAGTCATGCTGGGCGTTTCGCTTAGTTAAAATGGAAAAGTTTTTGTTAGCTCTCTCATTGGGATGATTCACAGTCACCCTAATGTTTTAGTTGAGTTCTTGTGGTGGAGAGAACACTATCATTATTTCCCCTCATCCTTATGATATGCTTTCTTCTTGAATGGTCCGGTGTGACTACTGTAGTGAAAGTTTACCCTACGTTTTTTGGTTTCTATTAGTTTTTATCAGGCACAGATTCAAGATTTGATGATCTTTTGGCTGGGTGGATTTCTGGGGGTATAAAGTGTCTTTGGTGGGGAGAATTATCACACCCTGACCTTGTATACTCCTTTATTTTATTTTTTTCTTGATCTTGGATCTTTTGGTTGAAGTTTGGGTTGATCCCTAGTTTAAATTTTTGATTTTTTGTTTGAAAAATTGGTTTTTTGGGTTTGAAAGTATCCTACACAAATTTTGCGCATGGTTTGGAAAACAGTGTGGCTTAGCCTAGGTAATCGTGTAGGATTTGGTTGATTTTGGGTAGTGGAGTTTGGAATGGTTGGCACACGGTTTAGAAACCGTGTGGCCAAGCCATGCAGGGCATCCCTTATGGAAAGTGAGGGGTGCACGATTGGCGCGTAGTTTACCAAACCACGTGACCAAACCATGAGATCGGCCCAAAATTTTAAAATCTTAAAATTCTAATTTAACCCTCTCCCCCTTTTTACCCTAAATAAAACCCCTCCCTCCTTGGTCATTTTTGGTGCATGAAGGGGTTCACAAACCCCTCTCTCTTTGATTATCCTCCCTTTATTGGTGCTCTTCCAAGCTTCTAAGGTAAGTTTTTATGGTTTTGGCCATTTTTATCTCTTTTATCTCTTCCTATCTTGGTTTCCTTGGGTTTCCTTGTGGGTTTTCCCTCTTGGTTAACCACAGGGGTTAGAGTTTTTCGTGACTCAATTTACTTTGAATCTAGGGTATGTGGATCATTATTAGGGCCATAATCTTCCTTCTCTGAGAGTCTCATCACATTCTCACTCCATTAAGGTTGGTGTATCCATAATTTTCCTTTCCGATGAATTCCTTTGATTCTTGAGTTCTTTAAATAAATTTATAAATACTTTTACATGCTCGTGATGCATTTGGTTATTTTATTATGGTGATTTCATGTTTGTAAAAATTTGGAAAAAATGGTATTTGAAGAAATTATTTTATTATGATTATAAATGTGTGCAAATAAGGTGATCAAGGAAATTTCAATTGGTTTTTAAAGTGTATTTATTAATTATGTATATGCATTATTGTGTGAAAAATGTTTGATAAAATGTTACTTTGTTCCTTTTTATGAAATAGAATGTTTTGAGAGCATGTTTATCCTTGGTTATATTTTGGTGGTTTAATTTGATGGTGACATGAGATTTGTGTGAAAGTTTTGGTTCTTTAAAATGTTTTGAGTATGGTCTTGGCATTCCATGAGAGTTCCATTGGATATGGGCACACCCATATGTGCACGGAGTGTGCATGTGGGTGTTCCAACAAATGATTATGGCATTGTTTAATTTAAAGACTTAATTTTCAAAACACCTAACCCTATCCTCCTTCTCTCTTTCTCAATAATATTTAAGCCTCAATGCCTTTTAAATGTTTTCATGGTTTCAAAATAAATGGATAATGGTTTTTAAAATGATGTTTAGAGTTACGAATTATTTGGAACTTTGGGAAAACGATTGACATCTAAATGGTATAAAGTCCCATTTGTCACCTTGAGCATGTTGCGTGCTTTCATTTTGATTTGAAGTGGGTTTTCACGTAATTTTGTAAATTTTTGTGAATGTATTTAATATGAATATTTTTTGAAATTATAAATTCCCATTTGGAAACTTGTATGTTTTTAGAAATTATTCGAAAGAATGTGTGAAAAAATGTGAAAGCCTGATTATCATTTTATAAAGGTTTTGATAAATGATTTGGAAGTTGATGTGATGTGACAACATGTTTGGAACTTGTGAAATGTTTTTATATGGTGAGAACCACTATAGAGGGATTTAACTACACGAGTTATCGTATTTGTGGTGTTAGTGTTTGGGGTAGGCAAGTGTGGTGATAGAAGGTGAGGTGAGTGACGCGTTCAAGGGCCTCCTACTTACATAGTGTTATATTACCATGGATTTACAGGGAATATTTTATAGGGTAGAGTGATAGTTTATTATCATCCCTGTTTATATGGTTGGTACCCCTTGAATGTCTTAGGGCTAGGTGGGTTGTTCAACTGGTGAGGCTAGTTGATCGCGTTGTTGAGTGCGTCAAATTAGATGTTTATTTTTAACTATAATTTCTGCAGTATAACAACAACCCGAGGTCGTCTCTTGAAGGATCCTTAGATCATTAATTACAAAATGAGGTTTTGATTAAAAAACTAAAAGGGGAATTTGGTTTTATAAAACTTTGGTTTTTTTCTTTAAGAACAGAAATTGAAAGTTTATTACTATTGAGAAAAATCGGTTGGAGAAATCGTGATCAACCCAGGTAAGTGTCCCTTGATGCTCAATCCATCATCGCTCTCAAGGGAAAGGGAAGGTTAATTGATTCCTTGATTTTATACATATTGAAACTAGTAATGTTATGTGAGTTCTTACTAGGTTACCACCTAGGATTTGATTCATGAACGATATTGATTATCGACAACCTCTCAAAATCAAAAAAATGAATCAATGTAAAAATGGAACTCAATCAAGGCATCACATCAACAACGTGATGATATGACCAGATTTGTGTCAATGATAAAAATATTACACAAGAAAATAACATGAATATTTATAGGTTCAATATCCTTGATTTTATCAACCGACGCAATCCATTTTCACACTCATGAAAGGGAGGGGTGAGAAAAGAGGCAACCACACTCAAATCATCACAAGATCCGGGTTATGTATGGAAGCATATAGATTATTGTTCCTTTGATTTTTATTTTATCATACCTGAATAAACAAAAATTTATATGGTATAAATGAAGAAAAAATGAAAACAAACCTGGAAATCAATTACCTTAGGAAGATTACAAGTGTGGAGCTCAGGATTACAATAAAGGACACTCCCCAAATTGATTACAAAGAGGTTTAGAAGTATATGTGGGAGAAGAAAAATAAAATGGGTTACGAGAGATCTTCAATTTGACTAACCTTTACCTGTGGTCTTTCAACATAGATAATGAAAGTGAGAAGTGATTTTATGGGCAATTACATCCATATTTCCACATAAAGTGGTCAAGTATCTAAATGGCTAGGTGACTATTCAAGGCATATTTTTTAATCCATAAGTATCCGGATAGTTGACTGACCAAAACATGTGAAAATGACTTCAAATTTAGGGGAGAGTCTGTTATTCAAGATATATGTCCATGGGAGGTAGAATAAGCCCAATTGGATCTCTGAGGCCTGAGTTATGGCCCAAATACAGAAGGGTGGTCTAGTCTAGCACACCAAGAATTTCTTCACATTGTGGGCCTATTTTGGGCCTCCAGGTGGACGAATTGGGCTCAATGATTTGATAGAGAAATGTATACCACATTTCTTTAAACTAATATACCCATTTTCATCCAAATTAGATTCACATATTATCCAACTTACAAATAATTGTCCAAAAGCATGCTTGAGATCTTGCGCAGTTTGGCCCATTTTTCTTGAATTCCATTACGGGCTCTCCAAATCACCTCCTCCTACAATGTAAACACCAAAACAAGTAAATTTTTTCTATTAAACAGTGATAAAAATAATTCAATGATTCAAACATAAAGTTAAATTTATTATTATATTTGTAATATTCATTACAAATCTTTTTTGAAATAAGTGTAAGGGTGGATTTGAATAGTGAATCGCTATGCGATCTCACCCCCACACCTAAACATTTGCACTCTTGGGAAAAGTCACATATCCAAAAAATGATGCATGTATATATTACCAACATCATAAAGTTTTAACATTTGAGGAAATTTAAATTTATTAAAGTAATGTGATCAATGCACAAAACACACCAAGTAGTTCTTCCTAGTGAAAATGGAAAAAGATGTCTCATAAATCACATCACAATGAAATTCAAAGAGATTCATGATAACAAATTGAGAGAGGAATTAAAAAGTCAACCATGCCACTAACACTCCATGTGTGTGTGTCAAAACTATTCCATGCTATTCTTTCCACTTTCTATCCAATAAATATAGATTATTTTAACATTATTCAGCTTAAATGATTTTGTCCACCGAACCTGCCCTACATCTTTTGCAATATTATTTCATGACCCACTCACTTAAGCATTCCCAGAAGTCAAACCAGAATATCCCTACCTAGATATACCCATATATTGAACATTTCATCACACCCTCATTTTTTTTCTTCAGAAGTTGCATTCAGAACAAATATCACACTCATATCTCAACCCTTGTTTGATCTCGTCACGACACTAATTTTAATAGTTATAACAAGATCAAAGGTTGAGGAGTGGTTTTTGACCTACCCAAGACACGACAATTTTTTTGAGGCCATACAACATTCGGATATCTGGTACACACACATAGGTCAATCTGGTACAGTAATGAAACAGATCGTACAAGAAAAAATGTATGGAAATATCATTTTAAGCTGAAAAATATTAACCTAACATATATTTACCATCAATTAAGTAAGAAATATTCACACTTTATGGTTTGGTGAAAAAATGTGTAGAGATATTAGTGAAACAGTTTTCCCAGAAACTACTCACACAAGGGGCATCAATCATCTCAAAGGTTTCACAGAGATACAACCATTGATATCATTGACAGAAAACCATTTCACTAAAAATCATTCCTTGATGTTAAATTCATACAAATATTCATTCCATAATAGATATATGTTTTCATCAAATGTTAAATCAACATTGAATCAAAAATTTCAACATGCATTTTTAGTAAGTTACATGATTTTGGTGACCATAAGGGGGAAAGTAAAAATACCATAAAGACGATGAAAAAGAGAAGAAAGAATAAAGATAATGAAAATCATAATGAACCCATAAAGATGGGGAAAAGTGAAAATAACATAAAGAAGGTGAAAAATAGAATAAAGAAGAAAGAATATGAAAATCCAAATGAACCCAGGAATATATCCACCCTCACCCCCACACCTAAACATTTGCAATCCTGGGAAAAGTCACATATCCAAAAAATGATGCATGTATATATTCCCAAAATCATGAAGTTTTAACATTTGAGGAAATTTAAATTTATTAAAGTAAGGTGATCAATGCACAAACCACACCAAGGAGTTCTTCCTAGTGAAAATGAAAAAATATGTCTCATAAATCATATCACAATGAAATTCAAAGAGATTCATGATACCAAATTGAGTGATGAATTAAAAATTCAACCATGCCACTAACTCTCTATGTGTGTGTGTGAAAACCATTCCATGCTATTCTTTGCACTTTCTATCCAATAAATATAGGTTATTTTAACATTATTCATCTTGAATGATTTTGTACACCGAACCTGACCTACATCCTTTGTAATCATATTTCAAGACCCACTTACTTAATCATTCCCAGAAGTCAAACCATAAGATCCTGACCTAGATATCCCCATATGTTGTACATTTCATCACTCCCCTCATTTATTTGTTTTCATAAGTTTCACTTATAAAAAATCTCACACTCATCTCTCAACCCTTGTTTGATCTCCTCACGACACTAATTGTAATAGTTATAACAAGATAAAAGGTTGAGGAGGAGTGGTTTTTGACCTACCCAAGACACAACCCAATTTTTTATTTTTATTTTTTGAGGGTGTAAAACAGTCGGATATCTTGTACACACGCATAGGTAAATCCAGTACAGTAATGAAACAGATCGGATAAGGAAAGAACTTATGGAAATATCATTTTAAGCAGAAAAATATTAACCTAACATATATTTACCTTCTATTAAGTAAGGAATATTCACACTTTATGGTTTGGTGCAAAAATGTGTGGAGATATTAGTGACACAGTTTTCCAAAAAACTACTCACATAAGGGGCATCAATCATCTCAAAAGTTTCACAAAGATAGAACCATTGATATCATTCACAAAAAACCAATTCACTAAAAATCACTCCCTAATGTTAAATTCGTATAAATATTAATTCTATAACAGAGATATGTTTTCATCAAATGTTAAATCAACATGGAATAAAAAATTTCAACATGCATTTTCAGTAAGTTCCATGATTTTGGTGACCATAAGGGGGAAAATTAAAAACACCATAAATAATGCAAAAAATAGAAGAAAGAAGAAAGAAAATGAAAAACCTAATGAACCCAGAAAGATAGGGAAAAGTGAAAGTAACATAAAGAAGGATAAAAAGAGAATAAAGAAGAAAGACGATGCAAATCCTAATAAACCTAGTAATGTATCCTCCCTCACCCCACACCTAAACATTTTTAATCCTGGGAAAAGTCACATATCCAAAAAATGATGCATGTATATATGCCCAACATCATGAAGTTTTTACATTTGAGGAAATTTAAATTTATCAAAGTAATGTGATCAATGCACAAACCACACCAAGGAGTTCTTCCTAGTGAAAATGGAAAAATATGTCTCATAAATCATATCAAAATGAAATTCAAATAGATTCATGATATCAAATTGAGAGAGGAATTAAAAAGGCAACCATGCCACTAACTATCCATGTGTGTGTGTGAAAACTATTCCATGCTATTCTTTCCACTTTCTATCTAATAAATATAGGTTCTTTTAAAATTATTCAGCTTAAATGATTTTGTACACTGAACCTGCCCAAAATCCTTTGAAATCATATTTCTAGACCCACTCACTTAAGCATTCCCCAAAGTCAAACCATAAGCTCCCGACCTAGATATCCCTATATGTTGCATATTTCATCACTCCCCTCATTTTTTTCAGAAGTTTCATTCGGAACAAATCTCATACTCATCTATCAACCCTTGTTTTATTTCCTCATGAAACTAATTGTAATAGTTATAACAAGATCAAAGGTTGAGGAGGAGTGATTTTTGACCTACCTAAGACACAACCCAATTTTTTTGAGGGAGTACAATAGTCAAATATCAGGTACACACACATAGGTCAGTCCGGTACAATAATGAAACAGATCGGATAAGGAATGAACATATGGAAATATCATTTTATGCTGAAAAATATTAACCTAAAATATATTTAACTTCTATTAAGTAAGAAATATTCACACTTTATGGTTTGGTGAAAAAATGTGTGGAGATATTAGGGACACAGTTTTCCCAAAAACTAATCACACAAGGAGAATCAATCATCTCAAAGGATTCATAGAGATACAACCACTGGTATCGTTGATAGAAAACCAATTCACTAAAAATCACTCCTTGATGTTAAATTCATACAAATATTCATTCCGTAAGAGAGACATGTTTCCATTAAATGTTAAATCAACATGGAATGAAAAATTTAAACATTCATTTTTAGTAAGTTCCATGATTTTGGTGACCATAATGGGGGAAAGTAAAAATACCATAAATAAGGAAAAAAATAGAAGAAATAAGAAAGAAAATGAAAATCCTAATGAACCTAGAAAGATTGGGAAAAGTAAAAATACCATAAAGAAGGCGAAAAAGAGAAGAAAGAAGAAAGATGATGAAAATCCTAATAAACCAAGAAATGTATCCACCCTCACCCCACACCAAAACATTTGTACTCGTGGGAAAAGTCATATATCCAAAAAATGATGCATGTATATATTCCCAACATCATGAAGTTTTAACATTTGATGAAATTTAAATTTATTAAAGTAATGTGATCAATGCACAAACCACACCAAGGAGTTCTTCCTATTGAAAATGAAAAAAGATGTCTCAGAAATCATATCACAATGAAATTCAAAGAGATTCATGATACCAAATTGTGCGAGGAATTAAAAAGTCAACCATTCCACTAACTGTCCATGTGTGTTTGTGAAAACCATTCCATGATATTCTTTCTACTTTTTATCCAATAAATATAGTTTATTTTAAAAATTATTCAGCTTAAATGATTTTGTCCACCGAACCTACCCTATATCCTTTACAATAATATTTCAAGACTCACTCACTTAAGAATTCTCAAAAGTCAAACCATTAGTTCCTGACCTAGATATGCCCATATGTTTCACAAATCATCACTCCCCTCATTTTTTAGAAGTTTCATTTAGAAAAAATCTCACACTCATCTCTCAACCCTTGTTTGATCTCCTCACGACACTAATTGTAATAGTTATAACAAGATAAAAGGTTGAGGAGGAGTGGTTTTTTACCTACCCAAGACACAACCCAATTTTTTTTGAGGGAATACAACAGTCAGATATCAGGTACAGACGCATAGGTCAATCTGGTACAGTAATAAAACAGATCAGATAAGGAACAAACACATGGAAATATCATTTTAAGCGGAATAATATTAACCTAACATATATTTACCTTTTATTAATTAAGAAATATTCACACTTTATGGTTTGGTGAAAAAATGTGTGGAGATATTAGTGACACAGTTTTCCCAAAAACTACCCACACAAGGGGCATCGATCATCTCAATGGTTTCATAGAGATACAACCATTGATATTATTGATAGAAAACCAATTCACTAAAAATCACTCCCTGATGTTAAATTCAAAAAAATATTCGTTCCATAAGAGAGACATGTTTTCATCAAATGTTAAATCAGCATGGAATCAAAAATTTCAACATGTATTTTCAGTAAGTTCCATGATTTTGGTGACCATAAGTGGGGAAAGTAAAAATACCATAAAGAAGGAGAAAAAGATAATAAATAAGAAAGAAAATGAAAATACTAATGAGCCTAGAAATATGGGGAAAAGTGAAAATACCATAAAGAAGGTATAAAAGAGAGGAAAGAATAAAGATGATGAAGATCCTAATGAACCCAGGAATGTAATCACCCTCACCCCCACACCTAAACATTTTCACTCCTATGAAAAGTCACATATCCAAAAAATGATGCATTTATATATTCCCAACATTATGAAGTTTTAACATTTGTGGGAATTTAAATTAATTAAAGTAATGTGAAAAATGCACAAACCACACTAAGGAGTTATTCATAGTGAAAATGAAAAAATATGTCTCATAAATCATATCACAATGAATTTCAAATAGATCCATGATACCAAATTGAGTGAGGAATTAAAAAGTCATCCATGCCATTAACTCTCCATGTGTGTGTGTGAAAACCATTCCTTGCAATTCTTTCTACTTTCTATCCAATACATATAGGTTATTTTAACATTATTCAGCTTAAATTATTTTGTCCACCGAACGTGACCTACATCCTTTAGAATCATATTTTAAGACCCACTCACTTAAGCATTCCCAGAAGTCAAACCATAAGCTCCCGACCTAGATATCCCCATATGTTGCACATTTCATCACTCCCCTCATTTATTTTTTTCTAGAAGTTGCATTCGGAACAAATCTCACAGTCATCTCTCAACCCTTGTTTGATATTCTCACAACACTAATTGTAATAGTTATAATAAGATCAAAGGTTAAGGAGGAGTGGTTTTTGACCTTCCTAAGACACAACCTAATTTTTTTGAGGGCGTACAACAGTCGGATATCAGGTACATAAACAGAGGTCAATCTGGTACAGTAATGAAACAGATCAGATAAAGAACGAACTTATGGAAATATTATTTGAAGATGAAAAATATTAACCTAACATATATTTACCTTATATTAAGTAAGAAATATTCACACTTTTTGGTTTGGAGCAAAAATGTGTGGAGATATTAGTGACATAGTTTTCCCAAAAACTAATCAGACAAGGGGAATCAATAATCTCAAAGGTTTCAAATAGATACAACCATTTATATCATTGAAATAAAACCAATTCACTAAAAATCACTCCCTGATGTTAAATTCATACAAATATTCATTCCATAATAGAGACATGCTTTCATCAAATGTTAAATCAACATGGAATCAAAAATTTCAACATGTATTTTCAATAAGTTCCATGATTTTGGTGACCATAAGGGCGGAAAGTAAAAATACCATCAATAAGGCAAAAAATAGAAGAAATAATAAAGGCAATGAAAATCCTTATGAACCCATAAATATGGGGAAAAGTGAAAATACCATAAGGAAGTTGAAAAATCAAAGAAAGAAGAAAGACGATGAAAATCCCAATGAACCCAGGAATGTATCCACCCTCACCCCAAACCTAAAAATTTACACTCCTCGGAAAAGTCACATATCCAAAAAATGATGCATGTATATATTCCCAACATCATGAAGTTTTAACATTTGAGGAAATTTAAATTTATTAAAGTAACGTGATCAATGCAGAAACCACACCAAGGAGTTCTTCCTAGTGAAAAT
This sequence comes from Viscum album, assembly GCA_963277665.1. NCBI lineage: Eukaryota > Viridiplantae > Streptophyta > Magnoliopsida > Santalales > Viscaceae > Viscum > Viscum album. The sequence goes on along the minus strand of OY728141.1, from coordinate 1,044,392,430 downwards.
GAAAAAAGATGTCTCATAAATTATATCGCAATGAAATTGAAATAGATTCATGATACTAAATTGAGTGAGGAATTAAAAAGTCAACCATGACACTAACTCTCCATGTGTGTGTGAAAACCATTCCATGATATTCTTTCTACTTTCTATCCAATAAATATAGGTTATTTTAACATTATTCAGCTTAAATTATTTTGTCCACTGAACCTTCCCTACATCCTTTGCAATAATATTTCTAGACCCACTCACTTAAGCATTCCCAGAAGTCAAACCATAAGCTCCTGACCTAGATATCCCCATATGTTGCACATTTCATCTCTCCCCCTTTTTTTTTCAGAAGCTGCATTCAGAAAAAATATCATACTTATCTATCAACCCTTGTTTTATCACCTCACGGCACTAATTTCAATAGTTATAAAAAGATAAAAGGTTGAGGAGGTGTGGTTTTTGACCTTTCCAAGACACAATTTTTATTTTTTTTTATTTTTTTAGGGAATACAACAGTCGAATGTTAGGTACACATGCATAAATTAATCCGGTACAGTAATGAGACAGATCGGATAAGGAACAAACATATGGAAATATCATTTTAAGATGAAAAATATTAACCTAACATATATTTACCTTATATTAAGTAAGAAATATTCACACTTTATGGTGTGGTGCTAAAATGTGTGGAGATATTAGTGACACAGTTTTCCCAAAAACTACTTACACAAGGGGAATCAATCATCTCAAAGGTTTCACAGAGATACTACCATTTATATCATTGACAATAAACCAATTCACTAAAAATTAATCCCTAATATTAAATTCATAAAAATATTCATTCCATAACAGAGACATGTTTTCATCAAATTTTAAATCAACATGGAATCAAAAATTTCAACATGCATTTTCAGTAAGTTCCATGATTTTGGTGACCATAAGGGGGGAAAGTAAAAATACCATAAATAAGGTGAAAAAGAGAAGAAAGAATAAATACAATGAAAATATTAATGAACCCAGAAAGATGGGTAAAAGTGAAAATACCATAAAGAAGGTGAAAAAGAAAAGAAATAATAAAGACGATGGAAATCCTAATGAACCCAGGAATGTATCCACCCACACACCTAGAATGTGTTGTGTCCTTACTGTAATAATTAAGAATGTGAGAAGGATAAAACCTGGTGGGTTTCGCCAGTATGTTTCTTCTAGAAGGTGGATTTCCTCCACAGAATTCTTTGGAAAATCCTCATAGAAGTGTTTAAGTTGCTTCCCATTGACAGTAAGACTTCATCCACTCTTATCATGAAAAATTTATATTTCTTCAAAATGGTAAACATTAGTAACAATATATGGACCGAGCCATCGGGAACAAAGATTACCTAGGTGGAGCTTTAGCCTAGAATTGTAAATGAGGACCTTCTCACCAATATGGAACTTCTGCTGATGAATCATTCTATCATGGATATCCTTTGTCTTCTATTTATAGATTTGTGAGTTCTCATATGCATTACATTGAATTTCTTCCAACTCTTGAATATCCATCTTCCTATGCTCACTTGTATATGAAAGATTCATATTACATTGTTTAACAGACCAATATGAATGGTGTTCTATATCCAATGGGAGGTGATAATATTTTCCAAACATAATTCTGAATGGTGAAATTCCAATTGGGGTTTTAAAAGATGTATGGTACGCCCAATTACATCATCCAAGCACAAACTCCAATCCTTCCTATTGGGTTTTACCATTTTTTATAAGATTCTCTTAACTTTCCGATTTGAGATTTCTGCTTATCCATTAGTTTGGGAGTGATATGAAGTGGATACTTTATGATCAACCCCATACTTACAAAGAAATTTTTTTATGTTGCGATTGAAAAAATGGGAACCCTGATCACTAATGATGAATCTCAGAAAACTGGACCAACTAAAAATTTGGGACCTCACAAAATCAACAAAAACTCAAGAGTCATCTATCCTAGAAGCCTTTGATTCCACCCATTTAGACATGTAGTCCACAGATAACAAGATGTACATGAAGCCAAATGAATTTGGAAAAGGCCCCATGAATTCAATGCCCCATGAATCAAAAATTTCATAGAATAACATGGGCTTTTGGGGAATTTCATTCCTCTTGGAGATATTCTCTATGAATTGACAATGACTACATGACTTGAAAAATCGATGGGAATCCCTATACAATGTTGTCCAATAAAGTCTTGTGTCAAGGACCTTTTGATATGTTCATTGAGAGAAAAAGTGTCCCCCACAAGACAAAGTGTGACATAAGGTCAAAACAGAGGTGAACCCATGGTCAGGGACACACCGACAAACTACTTGGTCCCCAAAAATTCTCCACAAATATGGGTCATCCCAAATGTACCATCGAGAATCATGTTTAAGTCTCTAGGATTGGGATGTGATAAAATTAGTGGGGACCCTATATGTTGTTAGAAAATTCACAATATCTGCATACCAGGGGGTAAGGTCCACAACATCACAAAGGTTCTCACAAGGAAAGAATTCTCCAATGGGGAGGGATGAGTTAGCAAGGTGGTCCAGTGGTGGAGAAATCCTACAAATGTGGTCAACTATAACATTTTCTACTCCCCTCTTATCTCTAATATCAAGGTCAAAATCTTGGAGGAGGAGCATCCACCGTTTGAGGCGGGGCTTAGCTTCAAGTTTCTTTAATAGGAATCGAAGGGAAACATGGTCGGAAAAAACAACCACTTTTGACCCAAGGATATATGAAATTTTTTTTCCAAGGAAGACACAATATAAAGGAGTTATTTTTCAGTGGTTGTGTAGTTTACCTGGTCAGGGTCAAGGGTACGTGAGGCATACTCAATGACATGAGGAGCCTTTTCAACCCTTTGTGATAAAACTTCCCCAACTACAAATTCAGAGGCATCACACATAAGCTAGAAGGGGAGATCCCACCTAAGTGATTGGATTATGGGAGGTGATGTGAGACTCCTTTTTAGTGAATTGAATGCATCTCATAATTTTTATCAAACACAAACTCAGAGTCTTTTTGCAATAATCAGGACAATGGAAGTGCGATCTTACTAAATTATTTAATGAATCAGCGATAAAAACCATTATGAACCAAGAAAGATCGTACCTCACGAACAAATTTTGGATATGTAAGGGATGAAATTAATTCAATTTTAGATTTATCAACTTGAATTCCCTTATTTGAAATGACATGACCAAGAACTATCCCCCTCTCAACCATAAAATGACATTTCTCATAATTTAAAACAAGATATTTTTCAATGCAGCGGTGGAGGAAAAAACCTAGGTGTTCCAAAAAATCATCAAAAGAAGAACCATATACTATGAAATCATCCATAAATACTTCCATACAAATCTCTAGGTACTCAGAAAAATAATCAACATACATCGCTGAAAAGTATTAGGAGCATTACATAGACCGAATGGAATTATTCTGTATGAAAATGTGCCAAATGGACAAGTAAATGTTGCCTTTCCTTGATCCTCAGGGGCTATATGGATTTGGAAATAACCAAAATATACATCAAGGAAATAATAATGGGACTTACCAGCCAATCCTTCTAAAATTTGGTCAATGAAAGGTAGAGGAAAGTAGTCCTTCCATGTAGCTTGATTCAGTCGACGATAGTCAATATAGACTCACCAACTGTTTTGCACACATGTTAGAACCAATTCATTCCTTTCATTTGACACAAATTTTATTCCTATTTTTTTAGGAACAATTTGAACTTGGCTAACCTATTTACTATCAAATATAGGATAAATGATCCCTACAACAAGTAATTTATTGAATTCCAATTTTACCACTTCAAGGAGAGTGGGATTCAACCAGCGTTGAGATTGTCTTATGGGATTAGCCTCATAATCCAAAAGTATATGGTGCATATAAATAGATAATAAAATCTCGGGAATATCATCCAATGTTTATCCTATTGACTTTTTACACTCTCTCAAAAGGTTGATCAGTTTCGATTCCTGTTCTAGAGAGAGGTTATTGGCAATAATGACGGGCAATTGGTCAATACCCTCAAGATATGCATATTCTAAATTAGAAGGAAGTTTTTTAAGTTCTAACACTGGCGGTTTCTGTATTGAGGGAGGGGATTTAGGGGGAGTGAGGTCCATTAAACTATCTATCTGCTCATGTTTATTCTCTAAGGATAAAGAATCCATTGAAATGAGATTTGCAGAATCATCAACGGTCATGGGTACCTCAGAATGAAAACACACATCAATTAAAGCACAAAATTTACACTTTTCAGAAGCCACACAATACTCAGAACATGAATCAAAACTCAAATAATCCAAGGATGAAGAAGAGGAAAATTAATCTGAGTATGGGTTGAGGAGAGAAGTGTGTGTGTGTGCATCGTTTGAGAGCACTTCCATCGAATAGATAGGAAGAGTGGAGTGCTCTTCAATGGGGTGTTTTATAGCCTCAAGGATGTTATAACTTACCTTTTATCCACCAAACTCCATGGACTATGTAACGTTGTGAACATTGATGATTTTCATTACTGTTTTAAGGAATGGAATACCAAGTATGAGAGTGGAATGTCCTTGGGTTTGGGTATCTTCCATCTCAAGAATGTAGAAATCAGCGGGGAAGATGAGATTATTCACTCTTATAAGGACATCCTCAATCACTCTTGTTGGATGTGTAGTACTCCGGTTGGGAATTTTCACGATAATTCCTATTGGTTGAAGTTCTACAACATGTAGAGAAGTATACACGGAGTGAGGCATTAGATTAATGGAAGCACCTAAATCCAACATAGCATTAGAAAAGAAGGTATCCCCTATGGTACAAGGTATCATGAATGTGCCAGGATCCTTGAACATAGTTGGAATTGCTGGTTGAATCAAGGCTGAAACATTTATTCCTAGGTTGACTCTTTCATTCCCCTTCAGCCTTCGTCTATGGGTGCAAAGTTCTTTGAGAAATTTGGCATAACGATGAATTTTCGTAACTTTATCTAACAATGGAATATTAACTTGAACTTTTTTAAATGTATCCATTATTTCATTTTCAATATTATTATCAAAGTTTTTCTTATATTTAGTGAGTCTTTGAGGGAAAGGAAGAGGAATGGATTGTTCATGGGAATCCTTAATGATAATTTGATTACTATTTTTTTTTCTTTTTCTTTCTTTTTTTGAAAAATTTGAGGGTTGGAGAAGAGATTTTTCAAGAGGAGGACATACCTATTGTGTAGAATCAGTAGAAGGAGAAACTTATTTACCACTGCAAAGTGTAACTACACATACATTACCTTTTTTCCTTCTGATTGGAAATGGGTTGGGATGGTAGTTTTCCAGAACCTTGCACCTTAAGCTCACCGATGGTGATTTCCAATTTCCCCACTTGAGTTCGCAGGTCTTGAATATCTGATTGTGTGGTTTGTTGGAATTGTAGGTTCTGGGTTTCCATTTGATTCACCATATCATCGAGGCTTGGTTCCGATTTGGGAGGAGGAGGATGATTGTTTTGAAGAGTTTAAGGATAATAAGGTTGCATACCTTGGCCTTGTGGATACCAATTCTGCTTGGGTAGCTTGAGTTTCATCCTTGTCAGTACTAGGGTTGTGCTTTCCACCTGGGGTTTGGATTTGGATTGAATGGTTCTTTCTTAAAGGGAGGTTCTTGTTGGTATGGACGCCCTGGGAACACGGCTGAACAAGACTCAGGTGAATCTTGAAGTTGTGGGCACTAGTCATAAAAATTAGTATTTTCAGAAAAAATACCACAATGTAATGGAATAGGAGGATATTGTGAGTTACCTTGTTCTTGAGATAATTACCTTAGAAGGGTATGCATCTCATAAATCTTGTTATCTACCTTTTGTTCTAGAGATGAATCATATACCTCATGAACTCCTCGGGTTGGTGCAATCGCTCGTGTACCAAATTGTTGTGAATTTTGAGCCATGTTGGATATTAAGTCACGAGCAACAGAAGGTTTTTTATCAACTAGGGAACCAATGGCTGAAACATAAATAATTCCACTATCCATGGGGATAAGTCCCTCATAGAAGTATTGGATTAACAATTGTTCAGTAATCTAGTGGTGGGGGAAACTTGAGCAAAGTCTTTTGAATCTCTCCCAGTATTCGTGAAGGGTCTCTCCTTGTGATTGCCTAATGCCACAAATTTATTTTCTAATTGATGAAGTTTGGGAGGATGGGAAGAAATTTTCTAAAAATATTCTTTTTAGGTCATTACAGCCCTCAATTATGGTAGGCAAATAGTATATCCAATCATTAGCTACACCATCAAGGGAGAAAGGGAAGGCCCTAAACTTAATTAGGTCCTCAGAAACATTTTGGGGTTTCATGGTGGAGTAAACTATGTGAAACTTCTTAAGGTGTTTATGAGGGTACTCACTAAAAAGAATATGGAATTTGGGAATTTGGTGGAAGAGGCCTGATCTCAACTCAAAGTTGGATGCTTCCCCAGGATATTGGATGTACGCAGGTTGGTACTCTACATCCGAGGTGGTCAGTTCTTTTAAGGTTCAATTATTTGCAGCCATGTTTTCTTAGGTTTGATTGGGTTCAATTTTTGATTGGTTTATGACCACTTGAGGTTCCACAATGGGTTCCTTAATATTACTTTATTGACCTTCTCTAGATGCCTTGATTTGTGTGTAAAGTGTCTTTTTAATTTTAGGGTCAAATTCAAGCAGTTTTTCTTTTTCTAATCAAGTCATGCAAATAAGTTTTGAATTTTTTTTATGATTGAATATGCATAAAATCACTTAAGAAGGGTGAAAGAAGAATATAATGTTATAATAAAAAATTATAGAGAGTGATGTAAAAGAAGAATAAGATATATAGAGAGAGAGGAAGAACACACAAAAACAACCAAAAATAGAAACAGAAAACCAAAACCAAAACAATAAAATGGGAATGTGTTATTTAAAGGAGTACTAATTAAGAAGTAAAATTAATAAAATTAAATAAAAAAATGATCTTGTATACCTATCAACGACCCCAAAATTTGATCACGTTGTCAAGCATGTCAAATTAGATATTTATTTTTAACTAGAATTTCTACAGTATAGCAGCAACCCTAGGTCGTCTCTCAAAGAAGCCTTAGATCATTAATTAAAAAATTATGCTATTAATTAAGAAACTAAAAGGAAAATTAGGTTTTATAAAACTTGGGGTTTTTTACTTTAAGAATAAAAATTGAAAGTATATTACTACTGAGAGAAACCGGTTGGAGAAATCATGATCAACCTGGGTAAGTGTCCCTTGATTTTCATTCCGTCATCGATCTTAAGGTAAAGGGAAGTATCATTGATTCCTTGATTTTATAAATACTGAAAACAATAATGGTACACGAGTTCTTAATAGTTTTCCACCTAGTATTTGATCGATCAACGATATTGATTATTAGCAACTGCTCAAAATCAACAAAATGAATCGATGTAAAAACAGAACTGAATCAAGGAATCACATCAACAACATGATGAGATGAACAGATTTGTGTCAATGATAAAAATATTACACAAGAAAAGAACATGCATATTCATAGGTTCAAGCTCCTAGATTTTATCAACTGACACAATCCATTTGCACACTCATGAATGAGAGGGGTGAGAAAATAGGCAACCGCACTCAAATCATCACAAGATCTAGGTTATGCATGGAAGCATGTGGATTATTGTTCCTTTGATTTGTATTTGATCATAATAGAATAAACACAAATTTAGAAGGTAAAAATGAAGAACAATTGACAAAAAACCTAGAAATAAATTACCTTACGAAGATTAAAAGTGTGGAGCTCGAGATTACAACAAAGGACACTCCCCAAATTGATCACTAAGAGGTTTAGAAGTACATGAGGGAGAAGAGAAATAAAATGGGTGAAGAGAGCTCTATAATTCAACTAAACTTCACCCCTGGTCGTGAAACATAGATAATGATGTGGAGGAGTGATTTTATGGGCGATTACACCCATATTTCCTCATAAAGTAGTCAAGTATCTAAAAGGATAGGCGACTATTCAAGGCATATTTTTTACTCCATCTTTATCCGGATAGTTGACTGACCAAAATGCGTGAAAATGACTTGAAATTCGGTGTATAGTCGAGGCTTTGAGTTAGTTTTCCATGGGAGGTAGAATAAGCCTAATTTAATCTCCTAGTCCCGAGTTATGGCCCAAATATAGAAGGGTGGTCCAATCTAGACCACCCATAATTTCTTCACATTGTGGGCCTATTTTGGGCCTCCAAGTGGACGAATTGGGCTCAATGATCTTCTATAGAAATGTATACCACATTTTTTTTCACTCATAAACCCATTTTTATCCCAATTTTATGCACATATTATCCACATTACAAATAATTGTCGAAAAGCATGCTTGGGCTCTCATGCAGTTTGGCCCATTTTGCTTGAATTCCATCACTGGCTCTCCAAATCACCTCCTCCTACAATGTAAACACCAAAAAAAGTAAAATTTCCCTATTAAAAAGTGATAAAAATTAATTCATTTATTCAAACATAAAGTTCAATTTATTATTATATATGTAATATTCATTACAAAACCAGTTTTGAAACAACAGTTTAAGGGTGGATTTGAATAGTGAATCACTATGCGATCACTAGTTTAGAGTAGTTGGTTGGTTATTGACTTTGGTGCTACACCATAGGATGATAGGTGAGACTGACTTAAGTAAATATAGGTATAGATCTAGGGATGTTTAAGAAATTCCCATGGTTTATTTATGGGTTTTTATTGTTTATATTCTATTGCATTTAGTTTCTTGTTTGTACTTCTTATTTATTTTCAGCACAACTCATTATTATTTTTCTTGGGACTTTGGATTGGGTTCTAGTTTTAAAATGGTAATCTATTTTGAAAATGGAAATTTGGTGTGAAATGTTTTGAAAAAGGGAAAAATGTGTTTATTTATTAAAATGTGCAAAACCTATTTTTATACATTTATTTCAAAATAGTGTTAACAGACTATTTTTAGGAAAGGAAATATATGGATTACTTGGTGATTACCTATTGAGTTGTGAGGATTACACCCTACTTTTACCATTTGATGTCGGTAGAACCTAGCTATTTTGCAGGTGTAGGTTTCTGGTTCATGTGCTCATTGTTGGAGAAGTCTGATCTTGTGGTTGGTGGTGACCAAGAGGTCACATGGAGATCATATTGGTGCAATTCAACTTATAGTTTAGTATTCAATATCAGTTTTTCTTTTGTTTAGTTTTATTTAGTACCCAGATTAGTTTGTGTATTTTTATATGGTTATTTGTTGTCTCATGTGTATTTTTCATTTTATTTTACTTGATTATGGTTTTGGGATGAAATTGTTCACACTTGGATTATATTTGATGACCGGCACTAGTTTCCATCCCATGGGGATTGGGAATGCCCTTAGAGCCTTGTGTTGGACCGGGTCAGATTTAGGGTTGGATGAAATCCCAACTTTGTTTGTGATAATGGAACCCACTATCAACTGTACCAATTTCACCAGAGATAACTAGTAACAATCCTTAACCTACTAGATCACTCATAAGAATCATTCTTTTTCTAAGATATTAATCTAGTCAGGTGGTTTTCCATGTTATCCACTATGGATACTGTGCTAATTATGACTTCAAATGTCTGAGTAAATTACCTCAAGCAATGAAAATTCCAAAGTATACACTTTTTCCTCTGGCATGAATTGGGCTATTTGTAAAGTAATAATCTATTAGCATTATCATAATAAACTAGAAAAAAAGTCTGAACTATTAGGCATAACACCAATATCTATGACAATGTTTCATATCTAGACTACTTCCTTAGATACATTGGAAGCCACTATATACTCATATTCTACTATAGAATCTGTGAACACGAGCTTCTTTGAGCTTCTCCAGCTCATTGTGACACTATATAGGAAAAATACATATCCTAACTATAATTTCAGATCATCTTGATCTATTTGAAAGCTAAAATTAGTGCATCACCCAATACTAGATCCCCATATCCTCTATACCCTAAAAACATGTCCTTTATACATCTCAAGTACATTCCATGATATTGATCCCTACTTCAACCCATAAATATATCTCTATAGCTTTGAAACTTTATCAACACTTTTTTACATAATAAACCCATTATGTTGAGTTATATAGACATCTTCAACCAACATACCATTTAGAAAAGAAGTTCTAATATCTATTTTATAAATTTCATAATCATGAAAGGTTGATACTATAAGTAATATTCTAATGGAATTCAGCATCGTGATTGGTGATAAAATTTAATTATAGTCAATGCCTTAACTTTTCCTAGAACTCTTCACTACCAAGCATACTTTATAGGTACTTACTTTACCATCCATGTCCAAAATTTTCTTGAATACCCATTTTTACCAATAGGTTTTACATTATCCATAGGTTCTACCAAAACTCAAATTTTATTTTGATATATGAAATCCATCTCAAATTACATAACTTCTTTCTATTTAGAAGAATATTTACCATTCACTTCCTCCTTGTAGGCCATAGGTTCACTTTCCTCATGAAATAATGTTTCACCTGACTCGGTGATAAGAAATCCATATATCTCTGGTTTTCTAACCTCTCTAGTAGACCTAGGTAATAATTTTGTCTTATAAACATAATCACCTCCCACTGTATCTTTTAGATATTGTTCTTGTATTAACTCTTGTGCACCCGGAGCATCAACTTCATAAAAATTGTTCTTGATCCCACTGTTCTAATTAGAAATGTTTTTCCATTATAGAAATGTGAAAATTTTCACCAAAATTTATTTTCTATCTAAATGTATTTATAGGTAATATAATTTTTTCCTTAGGATATCCTTTAATGGCATAATTCATGCTTTGAGATGATAGTTTATCATTTGGTATGGTATTAAAAAATGTACCATATCACCATACACACATATATGATAGTGTGGGTTTCTTTACATAACATAACTTGTATATAATACCATATACTACCTTATTTGGTAATCAGTTAATGGTATATGCCGCTATCTTCAATACATATCCCCAAAAGGATAATGGAAGAATTACCTCATCCATCATCGATCTGACCATGTCAATCCATGTATGGTTCTTCCTTTCACTTACACTATTCCACTAAGGTGTATAATGAAGTGTGAGTTGGGATACTATCCCACACTCCATCAAGTTATCGATGAAAATTTGGTTGAGATACTATCTGCCTTGGTTAGAATGAAGTGCTTTAATCTTCTTACAATGCCTGTTTTCTACTTTATGTTGGTATTCTGAATACATATTAAAGGAATATGACTTATACCTAATTATGTATATATATCCATACATACTATTGTAATCAACCAAAGCAACTAATTATGAAACCCACCCCTTAAATTTACTTGAAATGGACTAAATACATCAGTACTAATCATTTCTGGTATCATTTTGGTCCTCACTCATTTCCTAGTGAATGGTGATTTAATCATTTTACCTTGTAAACAAGATTTACATACATCTAGGGGTTTTAACTCAGTAGTGTCTAAAAACCATTCTTGATATAACTTATGTAAACAATTATCATTTACATGACCAATCTAGTATTTCTATGTGTAGGTATAATATGATCTATCCTCACTAGTTTTTTCATTGATTTCCAATACATTTTTTAAGTTCAAGTATATAAAATCCATTGTTAAGATGCATTATACAACAAAATATGTTATCCTTATAAAAAATCCAACATTTTTATAATATTTAAAAAAAAACTACAGATTCTAAACTCAACATTGATATTATGTTTTTGGTAACTAAAGGTATATAATAATAGTTGTTTAATACAATAACTAAACCACTAGGCAAAGTCAGTTGATAATCTCTTATTGCTATGGATACTAGTCTTGCATCATTTATGGACCATAGATCCACTTCAACCTTTTTAATATTATGGAATCTACTTGGTTTCTATATATGAATACAAATGCATAAGCCAAACACTATATCTAATACCCAACTTATATATAAAGATAGATTTCATTCAATGAAAAATATACCTGGGGAAGAAGCATCACCTTGCTTCTTCTTTCCAGTTGTGAAATTCCTCTTCCAGTGTCCTTTCTTGCCATAAGAAAAGTAGAAAAAAAATTTATCATTACCATCCCTCTATATATTTGGATTTTTGGAGGGGAAATTAATTGGTGTCTTTGGCTTAAATTTATCCTTACACCCCTTTTAATTTCCCACCCTCCTCTTATTCACCATAAGGATAGAAGAATCGACATTCTTCATATCCTTTTATGCATGGAGAACGAAATACAATAGATCTAGGAGAAATTTTTTCTTTCTCTTAATGTTATAATCCACAATAAAATTGAAAAAAATTAGTGGTGAAGAGGAAGAAATTAGATCAATCTCAAATTATTGGTTCAGTTTGAACCTAAGGGAATCTAGTGTCTCAATGTACCTTATCATCATGAGTACATGAGGGTCTGCATGATTCCATTTTGATATCTGACACCTATATAGTTAACTTGATTTATCATATCTCTTTTATAGATATTTTTCTTGATAAATCTATTAAATATGAGAAATTATTTTATTGGTATCTTTGTCTCTATTCATTTCCTACAACTCACTAGACATAGATAACAGCCTGATGTACTGAACATCTCTTACATCATCTAAATACTTATTGTACTTGTCATTATCATCCTTTCTTACTCCCATTATGGGATCAACATGATGTTTGGATTCTAGTATATAAAGCTTTCTCTCTTGGTGTAGTACTATTAAAAACCTCCCGTATCACTCCTTGAATTTATGGTAGTCAAAATATTTTATTTATCTAGTATAGATCATAGGGATATTGAACTGGTGGTGGTGATTTCTATTTGATATATAACAAATAAAATTTACTAGATCAATACTTATCTTGATTATGGATATACATTATTGATTTATTAATCATTAAATTCCTCCCAGCATTTTATCGAATCCTAGTATCCCCCAACAACTAGATTTAGAATACTCAGTTTCTTGAGTATTCTAGTGGCAAGGATTCTAAGAAACCCTTCTCATAGTCTAGGACATGGATACACCACTACTCCGAGAGTTTCAAGGTATTATTTTAGATGGACAACAATATTAACTCATAGATCATTGATTTATTTTGTGAAGTCCCTATTTATGGAAATTTTAACTGTAACATCCCAATTACAGAAGACGCCTAGAGGTTCCCCGTACCCAGTTGGTCACATAGCCTCAAGTGCATTTCCCCAAATTCCAAAGGCTACCGACTAGCAGTGAGGTCCTTGGGTGTGATAGTGGAGAAACTATGCACTCATTGGCAGAGTAACACAGTGGAAATAAACAAATAACAATAGTAGAAGTAGTAATAATACCATACAACAATAAACAACATAAGTCTAAAAAATAAACAACTGGAGCACATATATATAAATGATGCATGATACGTATGTCTAGGAAAACAGCCAAACAAGTCACAATTCTGGAATACAGTACTAAACCAAAGTACAAAGAATAAAAATAACTCCAGTAGCATCTCAAGCCTTAGCTTGGTCCCATGTTCTCTAGCTACACAACAATCAAGTACCTGAAGTATAAGGGTGATTGAAGTTATCTATTCCTGTAGCAATATAATCTATTTGGTCCCAAAAGCATAACCCAAATAGGGTGTTAGACAAATCCCAGTAGGAAAACACCCAAAGATCTATGCCTAATAGTCAGTGAATATATATATGGTAGGAAATATGCAAAACGAATTAGTAAACAAGGAATTAATCAAAAGTAAACAATCCTACAGTTTCCATTACATCATTTTCATTTAAAAATTTAATCAACCAAACACAAAACAAGAAACCCTCTGGGAAAGTTCTCATAGCCTATCTCCTCTGGTTCATCCAAAAATCTCAAGTAACCCTCTGGGTAGTTCACATGACCTAACCCCTCTGGTTCAATTTACAATAAGGATATAATGAAGAATCTATGAGGAAGTACTCACTATCAATTACCCTTATAGTCTAGTGTAATCAATGAATCTATGAGGAAGCACTCACCGTCAATTCCACCGATAGACTTTTAACGGTAAACTATAGACACTCTTAGGAAGCACTCAATGTTAATTACTCCTGTGGTCTCCTAACATATATATATACACTCTGACGGAGCACTCAACATCAATCCCACCTATGGTCTTGCTGCGTGATAAATATTACAGACACTCTGAGAAATCCTTCAACATCAATTTCCCCTATGGTCTCACTACACCAGGTTCCCGCATCCCCATGTAAAGAAATCATACACAAAAAATAATTTTCATCGAAAGTAAACCTCAAATTACTACTTAGCTAAATAGCTACAAGGCATGGCACAACATATTCGATAAATAATCAATCCATCCTATCAATACTAGGAATGGAAAACAAATAGTCTAATTGGAAAAGCTAGACCAAACGGTCAAAAATAAACAAACATGGGAAAACACATCCATATCATGCAAATTAAACCTATTCACAATTAAAAAACTTCTATTCAAACATAAAAGTAATATCAGGCATTAACAGTGTTAAAATCCTTAAACACACAATACCCCGAACGATCATATTGGGAACTTTTGCACATATAAATCATAGAATAACTACAGAAAGGCACAAAACACCTACCTTGGAATAGTACGATCAATATACATGAACCTAAGGCCTTGAATCTACCTATAATGCTGTAGATCTACAAAAATGCTAAAAATGTTCAACTGAGGGTATCTCACGAAAGAGGAGAAATCATGGAATGAGGCTCTAGAAGAAGAAATAGATTACCTTGGAGATTCCAACGCAATTGATGATAGTAAATTCAGAGAACATATGGTGAGTTGGGATATTGAAGAAGAATCACTAGCTACGGATGCTCCTGGATGGGACAGGTCGAGAAGAAGTGTGTTCTGTCGATTAGAAGTGACCTCGGTCTATTTAATAAAATAAAAATAAAGTACAGAACGCGTTATTTAAAATTACACGATGTGTACTTGCCTTAACCGGCCTCCTCTTTAGGCGGCCTCCAGGTCACCCCACATGGCCATGTGCTTGGCCGTTACATGGCCAACACATGGCTACCCGCAGCAACCAGGTACACGGCCTGTACTCCTAAAATTTCCAAAAAACTCCTCTTTTTCTCAAAAACAACTAGAAAATAAAGACATACCTGAAAAGAAGATCTAGGTTCTTACAAACTTCCCCTTAAAGAAATTCATCCCTAAATTTCCCTGAGAAGGCGGCGTAGAAGAAGAATCCTAAAACAACTCCGACCACTATGATTGTACATCAACCTCCCTCTCCCAAGTCTCATCTTGTACCTGCTCATGCTGCCATATCACTCATACCAAAAGAATAGACCGACCACAGAGAACTTTTTCACTACGATCAACAATACATATAGGATTCTACTCGAACGATTCATCCACCTTTAACTCAACCTCCTTGGGTTGAAGGACATGAGATAGGTCTGAGAAGTAAAACCACTACTGAGAAACATGGAAAACGTTGTGCATATCCTAGTACCTCTAAGACTACAACTGATAGGAAACCAGACCGACTCTCTCCAAAAACTCAAATGGTCCAATATATCTCGTCGAAAGCTTACCCTGTCTCCTAATCCTCCTATGTCCCAACCTCAGTTTGACACGTAGGAAATCCTGATCTCTGACCTCAAACTCTAGAGGCCATCTCTGTCAATCAGCATAATACTTTTGAAGTGACTGTACAGTAGCCATCCTCTTCTGAATCAACTCTATCTACTCCGTGGTCTCTTGAACAAGATAAGGTCCCAACATAGCTTCCTATCCTACCTCCATCCAACATAGGGGTGATCGGCATGGCCTACCATACAAAGCCTCATAAGGTTCCATCTGAATAGTTTCTCGAAAACTATTATTGTAGGTAAAATCCACAAGAGGTATGTGATTCTCTCAAGAACCTCCAAAATCTAGGATGAATGGTCGAAGAATGTCCTCCAGCTCCTGAATCATATGCTCGGATAGGCCATCTATCTGGGAGTGGGAAGCTATAATCAGAAGTACCTGTGAACCCAAAGCCTTCTGTAGTCCCTTCCAGACCCGAGAAGTAAAACGTGCATCCCTGTCTAAAACAATGGAGTGTGGAACCCCATGTAAACATACAATCTCCCGGATGTACAGCCTTCCCAAATCATTAACACTGAAGGTATCCTTGATCACTAAGGAGTGATAAACCTTCATGAATCTGTCAATGACAAACCAAACTGTGTCATTACATCATGAAGACCTCAGTAACCCTGTCACAAAGTCCATCGCGACATTATTACACTTCTACTCGAGAATGGGTATTCACTACAAAAGACCTGCGGGTCACTGATGTTCCGCCTTCACCTACTGACAGAGGGAACACTTCATAAAAAACCCAAAAAAATCTATCTTCATACCTAGAAACCAACACTAATGGTGTAGATCACGATACATCTTGGTGACACCAGGATGAACTTCCCCAAACAGAGGAATGAAATCCCCGCATCAGCTCCTCGCGTATGTCTGCTGACACCCATACACGTCTATGAAAATGCAATATTTCATCCTCGCCTACTATCTATCCAAGAATAGGGTCCTATCCTGACACGCTCTCCCATAGGACTAGGACTTCAGCATCTGATAGCTTCCTCCTTCGAACTCGATCAAGTAGAGTAGAGGTGACAACTATAGAAGAAAGGAACATCTGACTCTGTCTGTCGTGCACCTCCAAATGTATATCATATAATAGAGCCATAAGCCTCTACTCACTACTGGCTTCTTGAACTACCTATATCTTAGTTCTCCTGCTTAACACATCAGCTACTGTGTTGCCTTTCTCAGGTGTGTAGGCAATCTCAAAGTCAAAGGACTGAAGGTACTCAACCCACCTTCGCTGTCTCAGATTTAGATCACGCTGAGTGAAGATATACTTGAGACTTTTGTGGTTGGTTAAAACCAAAAAATTATCTCTTAGAAGATAATATCTCCAAAAACGCAAGGAATGAACAACTATAGACAACTCAAGATCGTGTGTTGGGTAATTTCTCTCATGTGGCCTCAACTGTCAAGACCCGTATGCAACGACTCCTTCTCCCTGCATAAGCACGACTCCCAGCCTGATACTTGATGCATCAAAATACACAATATATCTATTTTATGACTCTATAAATACTAGTATAGGTGCTGAATTCAACCTCCCTTTCATCTCCTGAAAGGATGACTTGCAAGAATCTGTCCACAAAAACTTCGCACCCTTCTTAGTCCGGCCCGTCAGTGGTGCTGCTAAGCATAAAAAGTTCTGTATGAAATGTTTGTAGTATCCATCCAGCCCTAGAAAATTTCTTACTTAAAATATGTTCTTAGGATGCTCCCAAGAAACTACTGCTCTCACTTTCTCTATGTCTACTAACACTCCTGTCTATGAGATAACATGACCCAAGAAGTGAATTTGGTCCATCCAAAAGTGGCATTTTGAGAGCTTAGCATATAACTGATGCTCTCTCAGTGTACTCAAAAAAATCTCAAGATGGGTGACATGACCGTGTTGAGTATGAGATTACACCAAGATATCATACATGAAGACTACCACGAAAGAATCCTGGTATGGATGGAACACTCGGTTCATTAGTTTCATGAAAACTGCAGGTGCATTCGTGAGATCGAACAACATAACCACATACTCGTATAGACCATACATGATCCAAAAGGCTATAAGAGGTATATCAGATGGTCTAACATGCAACTTATGATAACCAGATCTCAATTTAATCTTAGAGAACACTCGGGATCCTCGAAGATAATTAAAGAGATCATCAATCCTCGGTAAAGGATATCGGTTCTTGACCGTCAACTGATTCAAATTTTGATAATACACACAAAGTCTGAGGGTACCATCTTCCTTCTTCACAAATAGGATAGGCAAACCCCAAGGAGAAGTACTGGGTTGGATGAAACCATTTTCCCATAACTCCTCCAACTACTTCTTAAGCTCCTGTAACTCTAGTGTAGCCATCCTATAAGGAGGAATGGACACCGGTGCCACTCCTAGCATAAGATCAATAGAAAAGTATACCTCTCGCTCTAGAGGAAAACCTGAAAAGTCCTCTAGAAAGACAAATTAGAAATGATCCACCACTGGAGGAAAGTCCAAATGCAAAGTCCCCTAGTCATCCAGATATAGACTAGAAATATGGGTTGTAACTCCTCCCAACCCATGATGCTCAGGTCCTGCTCTACTCGCCTGGACATCCCATTAACCCTTATGAAGAAACGATCCACCCTCTAGTGATGTGAAACTCACCCTACGACGATAGAATTTGACAACAGCCTGGAAGGGAACTAAACAATACATTCTGAGAATGACATCATATCCCGTCTTCTTTAAGACATTTAGGTCCCACAAGAAGTGATACCCACCAACCTCTAGAGGTCACTCCTTGCACTATCGTACACCAGCCGTTCTTGTTCCCAACATAGTGTCCAACATCAAGACATCAGTAGAAGAAAAGATACAGATCCCAAGGCTCTCCAAAATAGCAACATATATGAAACTATAGGAATCCCCTATATTGAATAGTTCAGAAGCTAAAACTGAGGAAACTATAATAATACCTAGAACTATAGAAGGGTCGGGATCCTACTTCTGCTGGGTCCGCTCCACTGCAAAATCCTAGCATGTACTGAGGCCCTGTGACCCTGCCTAACCACCCTGAGATGATCCACCTTTTTGTCCCTGAAATCCTGCAGACTGGATACTATGGCTGTAACCTCCACTTCATCCTGAACATCCAGAAGAACTATAGTTACCAGACTAATGAGAAACGAGTGGTTCTTCTTCTGAATGAGGAGTCATATAAGAACTCTTATCACCAAATGATGGTGAGAATAACTAACAGAACCTATGAATATGACCCATATTGACACAAGATCATCACTCCACTAGGTCTCTCAGGAAATGTGGCCTCGTATGCCCACTCTTCCCACATTGGCAGCACACCACCTGGCCACCAGAAGAAGTATCCCTCATACTACGATCTCCACATGTAGTCTCCATACAGGACTTCCTGCTATCAGCAAGAGGGGTACCAACTCTGGATGCTGATCTGCCCTAGCTCATAGCTCCAGAATCCCTCATATGTTTTTCTATGATCACCACCTGGTTAACTATATAGGTGATGAAAGTCAATTTGAAGATGTTCACTTGAGATCAGATGTCATGCCTGAGACCATCCTCAAACTTCCTTGCCAGAAATAAATCATCACCTCCTAGAATAAGAGTAAAGCGCTGTAACTCTATGAAGAGAGAAGATTACTCCAAGATTGAGAGGGTAACCTACCCCAGACTCATGAACCCTCAGGTCGGATCGACCCTCAAATTATCCGAGTAGAATTAATTGTATAAGGTATGCAGAAACTCCTCCCAAGTTATAACCTGCTGGCATCCCACCTGTGAGATCACATCCCACCATATCTTGGTGGAATCTCAAAGAATATACATAGAGATCTTGAACCTCCTCTCCAGAGGTGCCTCCAGATGCTCAAAGATTGTAAGCATGGATTCTAGCCATGGATATGCAGCATGGGGTCCTCCATCCCTTGAGAAATTGGGAGGATGTTGCTACTGAAAGACCCACATCAATTCTACCATTGATAGGGCAAGATGCGGTGATCCCTGGAAGGTTTTCATGAACCTCATAAAGCCCCCTCAGAACTGTTCATTAGCACCTATGTCTAGAATGATGGTTGGTTCCAAGACTAACACTATAGGAGGATCTGCTGGTAGTCCATGATCATCCATGCCTTGTGTCTGATCACTGCCTTGTATCTGGAATACAACTGGAGGACGTCTTGGTGGCATGACTCTGCAAGGTCAAGCACACACCTTAGGATAAAAATTTATCAAGGACTGAAACTTAGAAGTGCAATAAAGGAACATGATAAGGAAATCATTCAAGTTTTTCAAAAACATGGATAAAAGGAGTGTATAACCCTTACACGACAAGTTCCTTTGAGCCTTCACATGGGTGTGTACTTCTTCCAAAACTGGTCGTGTAACACCCCATACACATGACGTGTTCTCCCAAGACACGGTGTGTACTTGATTCATTTCCCATGTCCGAGTTATTCCATTCGACTAACCCAAACGGTTCTCCTAGGACCGGACTACACAGTGTGTTTGTGCCAGACACGGCGTGTACCACTTAGGTTTCAACTGACTGTGTTGTTATTCACACAGGTGGACACACGGATGACTCTATACGACATGTTTATGCTAGACACGACATGTACTAGGAGGTTTCCACCGCCTCATGTTGTTCGTTACATGGCTAGATACAAGGGTTATACTACACAGCGTGTTCAATCTTGAAACGACGTTTATAACTTAAGTTTTATCCATCCATGTCGTTAGTCACATGGGTGGACACATGGTCTACACAACACGACATGTACATTCGGTACACGACGTGTCCCTCCAAATATTTCCAAACACAGTGTATCTGTCCACATAGCCAGTGACACAGTTAGATACTATATAGTGTGTACATACAGTACACATCATGTACTTAAGAAAAATAGTTCCTTCCTGAATAGAAGGACACATGACATGTATTTATCATTACACATCGTGTATTCTGGGTTTTTCCAGACAGTAACCCTCAGAAACTACTTCGGAACCCAGAAAACACTGAAACAAACATTAAAGTTCCAAATTCCAATTCATGAGTTCCCATACTTCCTAGAAATAAAATATTGGCATTTTAAACATGTCATATACATGCATAACAAAGCAATGATCCACCAAATTTTAGTCCACGGGGGCCCATAACACCTCGGGAACCAAAGTTTGGCGTTTATTCAAACGAAAACTTAAACATTTACAATACCCTATCAAACAACAGGTATTCTATCAAGGCATATATTATAACAACATTCATATCTAGCCCAAAATCTATCACAACAACATGAAATTAGTAATTCACCCTAAATGGAATGGCAAGAATGTGTGAAATGTGATCTCTAGAAAATGACTATATGTTTCATGAGATGGCATACCCTCATATCATTGGGTTTTAATAGAAATAGAACCTCAATAATATCAACAATAACAACAAAAAACATGTGAATCACCCAATATTGAAATCAAATCAACTGTAAAAGTTTCAAAACCATAAAAATTGTAATAATCGAGGTAGATTTTCTTTTCCCTGTACACGAGTTAGCTACTCCTGGGCACAACTTATTACTAAGTATCAATTCCTTCCTATCCCTGACTATAGACTCCAAAAATTAAATCAAGAAGAAAATAATTCCTCTAATACCACTTTGTAACGTCTCGGTTCTGGAAGCCGCCTAGAGGTGCCCCGTACCCGGTTGGTCACATGGATGCAAGCACATTTCCCCAAACACGATAGGCTGTCGACTAGCAGCAAGGGCCTTGGGTGTGATAGAGGGGAAACTATCCCCTCATTGGTAGAGTAACACAGTACAAATAAACAGATAACAATAGCGGAAGCAGTAATAATACCATACAATAATAAACAACGGAAGACTGAAGAAATAAACAACTGGAGCACATATATATAAATTATTCATGATATGTATGTCTAGGAAAATAGCCAAACAAGTCACAATTCTAGAATACAATACTAAAACAAAGTACAAAGAAGAAAAATAACTCCAGCTGCATTGCAAGCCTTAGCTTGGTCCCATGCTCTCCAGCTCCATAACAATCAAGTACCTGAAGTAGAAGGGAGATTGACCTTATCTATACCTACATCAATATAATCTATTTGGGCCCAAAATCATGACCCAAATAGGGTGTGAGAGAAATCCCAATAGGCAACCACCCAAAGATCTGTGCCTAATAGTTAGTGAATGTATATATAGAAGGCAATAAGCAAAACAAAGCAATAAATAAGGAAGTACTCAAAAGTAAACAATCCTATAGTTTCCATCACATCATTTTTATTTAACAATTTAATCAACCAAACACAAAACAAGAAATCCTATGGGAAAGTTATCATATCCTATCCCCTTTGGTTTAGCCAACAATCTCAAGTAACCCTCTGGGTAGTTCTCACGGCCTAATCCCCCCAGTTAAAATTACAGGAAGGATATAACGAAGACTCTATGAGGAAGAAATAACTGTCAATTCCCCTTATAGTCTAGTGTAATCAAAGACTCTCTGAGGAAGCACTCACCATCAATTCCTCCTATAACCTTTTAACGGTAAACTACAGACACTTTGAGGAAGAACTCAATGTCAATTCTTGCCGTGGTCTCATAACTTATATATAGACACTCTAATGGAGCACTCAATATTAATCCCCCCTATGGTCTCGCAGTGTGATAAATATTACAAACACTCTGGGAAAGCCCTCAACATCAATTTCCCCTATGGTCTCACTACACTAGGTTCCCATAGCCTCGTGTAAAGCAATTGTACAAAAATGATAATTTGTAGCCAAATTAAACCTCAAAGTACTACTTGGTTAAATAGCTACAAGGCATGACACATCATATTAGATAAATAATCACTTCATCCTAAAAACACTAGGAATGGAAGACAAATAGCATAACTAGAAAAGCTAGACCAAATGGTCAAAAAAAAACAAGCATGGGAAAACACATCCATAACATGGAAATTAACGCTATTCACAATTAAACAACTTCTATTCAAACATAAAATGCATAGTAGGCATTAACATGGTTAAAATCCCTAAACAAGCAATACCTTGAATGAGGGTATTGGGAAATTGTTCACATATAAGTCAAATAATAACTATGGAAAGGCACAAACCACCTACCTCGGCATAGTACGATTGATATACATGAACCTCGGGCCTTGAATCGCCCTAGAACACCATAGATCTACAAAAAATCTAAAAACGTTCAACTGAGGATATCTCATAAAAGAGGAGAAATCAGGAAACAAGGATCTAGAAGAATTAAGATATTACCATGGCAATTCTAACACAATTGAAGACGATGGATTTAGAGAACGAATGGTGAGTTGGGGGATCAGAGAAGAATCACTGGCTACGAACGCTCCTAGATGGGACAAGTCGATAAGAAGGGTGTTCTGTCGATTAGAAGTGACCCCGATCTGTTTAATGAAATAAAAATAAAGTACATGGTGTGTTATTTAAAAGTACACAACATGTACTTGCCTTAACTGGACTCTACTTTAAGTGGCCTCCAGGTCACCCCGCACGGCCATGTGCTCTGTCGTTACACGACCAACACACAACTACCCATGGAAACTAGGTACATGACATGTACTTATAAGTACACGATGTGTAATCTTGAAATTTCCAAAAACTCATATTTTTCTAAAAAAAACTAGAAAAGAAAGACATACTTGAATAGAAGATCTGAGTTTTTACAGTAACCTTGATTTACTCAATGATTTTCCTTTAATGTTACAAAAAGATTGAAATGACTAATTATTTTTGTCAAATTTATTTAATTCAAACAACCTATCTCCCCAGTAGTAAGAGGCACCCTCAAATAGGGTCGAAGAAACCTCATACACCCTGTTTTTTCCCAAATTTAAAGGATGAAAGACATTAATGATATAATATTTTCATTATGGGGTTTTAATAATTCTGAATGAATGAAATACTTTTATATTAAAAATTATTGTTCTATGTGATTTTTGTAAAAATAATCTTTGATTTAAATAGAAAAAATTACCCATGAAATAATTTGTTTTTAATCTATGCATGCTTTTTTATTATTCTATCTGATCACATAAACATACACATTCATAAAGTAATAATAAACCATGCACAAATAGATAAATAAAAGTGAATGATCATGATAATATATTATTGGTTGATCCATTGATTGGAGAATGGGTCAAATGATATCCTAGGGGTAACTCTTAAAGCTGCTTCCAACTCAAGTTGTGGTACCCACCCCTTCCAATGTAATTGTGTCTTTTCTGGTATTTCACCTGGAATCAGTGTAGTCCACGTCTACATTCAATCTCGTCATTATAAAAAATTACCCATGAATAGGTGAGTGGGTCTCAAGGATGAAAAACACACTTGTAAGAAATCACTTATGTTCACGCATTCCCTTATACATATAATGAGGGAGAGAGATGATACACATACTATCATTTACTAATTATTTATTACAAACATGACACAAAGTTGCAATAATTAAATAAATAAATTCTAGATATACATTGGTTGATATCTCTCTTGATTGGTTGGCATAAAATTAGTTTGCAAGATAATTAAAGTTATAGATAATTCAACTTGAGGGAATAAATTATGAATTAAAATAAATTTCAATAATTTTAATTCATAAATACATTATCGAATGGTCCTAGAATCTATTTTATTAAATTCGAAATATTTTTTATTTTTATCGGAATTTTTCTTAACTTATTAGGCTTATTGATTATTTAAAACCCCTAAGAGGTTTTCTAGACATTATTCATCAGTGGGTTACTATTCAACCATGGGTACTATTCACATGAATATATATATATATATATAATTTCATTTTTAATTAATTCTTTTAAAATAATGTCATCGAAGACCCCACAATATGCTTGGTCTTCCTCTCTACCATGAGAGACCATACACCCCTGGATATTGTTTATATAAATAGTATCTAAATTACTATTCATATAAATAATATTCTAATAATATTAATTATAATTTTTATTTAACCAAAAATCATTTTCTATTTAGACCAAATACAATTTATTCAATCTTCCGAAGGGCATAACTCGACCGTTAGGCCTTGAATCAAAGCTCCATCAGTGGAGTTAGGAACATATCAACACCCTATTCTCAAATTCATGAAACTTTAATTGTGATTTTATTTAATTTTACACAAAATCTCTCTGATACAACTTTTTTGGTTTTAGGTGCGTTGGGAAAGTAGAAAAACAGGGAATTTTAAAACTTAATAATCAAACTGATGTGATAATTTTATCTATAGTGAAGCACAATACCCATTTAACACATAAGGATATTGTTTGTAGTGAATTAATAATGAAAATTAAATCAAATTGTTACCTCATTCGATTTCGTTTCAAAATTATGTTCCACTTTTTGTTAGTGATCGCTGCTTGAGTAACCAACCTCAGATCCCTCTAGATCGTCCACACACACTTTAGATGATTTTAAATGCATCAATCACCATTATCCATGTACTAGAATGGATAATAAATGACCCCTTAATGATATAATGATCACATGAGTCCCACTACTTCAATTAGAGAATAAAACTGGGATCAAGATACTTTATTTACATCAGGCTCTCTCAAGGAATGATGAGAGAGGAGATAAGTGCTCTATAAATTTGTAGAAGGAACTATTAATTTTAATAGTGGACTCAATTTCATTAATTAGTAAAGTTTTAATTATTAAAATTTTACTGTGGACCTTTTATAAATTAAACCCCTTAAATCAAACCATATTCACATCATATGATGTTTTAAATATGTAAAAAACATCATTAATATTTTATCACCTACTTGTAACATATAAACTATATTATGTGATAAAATATGAGTCATTAAGCTGAATTTTATCCTTGAAATTATTTAAAAAACCTTTAATAAATAAATATTTATTCGTTAAATATTATTTATCATATTCACTTAAACTTATGAACATCTCAAGAAAATAAATTCATCACAAATTATTTTATATAGGAATAATATTAAATCTATTTATTTATTGCAATATATAAATACCTTGACCCTAGAAGCCCATATTTGATGGTTACCTTATTACATTGGTACTAAATATAAGCGATCACATCCTAAAGGACATAATAGTTTAATAATCTTGGAAAACTATATACATACTTAAATCTATCATTACATTTGAAAACATAAAACACAATAAAATATTTTCTTTGAGAATACCATTATTACTTTTATAACATCCTTACATATCAATCATAATACACTTCTAAGAATCTTGGGGAAAAGAAACATAAGAAAGTGGTGATATTAGATTCTTAGTAAGGTTATACCTACAATGGAAACCAATAAAGATTGAAAAATATGGTAGGAATAAATAATGATCAAATAATTCTATATAAATAATCACACGATGTTGAAACTTATTCATGGATATAATAACTATTCAAAAAACAACATGGACATCAATAAATGATTTCATAATGATGGAATGAAAAATTTTGGACATCTTAAATATACTATTGAGATCTTAGGCCAAGAAATGTACATAAATGGGTGAGGCTTTGGCCAAATAACCAACCTATTTTGTCTCAGGAGACCTATTGATGCATTAAGAGACTATGCCATTCTAGGACCCACCATCAATTTCATGTTAAATTCATTCATCATATGGATAAATAATATGACTTAATCAACATTCCATAAAAATCGATAACTGTTCGTATTGGAAGAACTAACATATGGAATGTCAATACATTCTTTAGTAAAAATGATCATAAAACATCTAGAGAAATATGTTAGATGGTATTATTATATTATATCCTTAGTGAAGCATAATATTAATTAAACGATTTTGACATAGATGAAAATACTTTAAAAATATCACTAAAATATTTTGGAGGAAAATATCGCTTTCACTTTGAAATCAGTTATTTAAAATATAAAAATTTCCCAAATATTATGGAAAATTTTCTTTGAAAGAAAAATTTGAAACATGTAAAGGAATATTCAATTTAGTAGGTGGTCATGATGGTGTGAAATTTTATTCATTCTGTGTAAGTTAAAACAAAGGCTACTTTCACATTTTTGATAAAAATTCAAAAGTAACTTGTTTAGAAAATGACAAGAAGATTCCTTTTAAACCATTTTAAAAAAATTAAAACATGAGTAAAAATGTATTTAATAAATCATTAGAGAAAATTAAAAACAATATTAAAAACAAATTAAATAAAATATGGACATGATAGAAAATTATTCTTGACCTAGGAGAAAAACAAAGTCAGTTTTCCTTAAAAATATTATTTCAGTATCTTGAGTACTTAAAAGAGAATAAATTTAAAGGAAAATTTGTAATTTATAGAAATAAATTGAGTAGAATAAAATAAATTGTTTTTAATATATAAATATTAAATAATTCCACAAGCGGATAACTAAACATAAATAATCCTGAATAATGATGAGATTGTGAAATAAACCCTTATCGAGGTGAAAAATATTCACCAAGGTTATTATTAAAAATGACTAAAAATAAAAGGGACCTATTTAAAATTTTTTATCCACATTATTATAAATATGGAATCTATTTTTCTAGATTCAATTAATATAAGTGTTGTAATTTAATTTAAAATTAAACCCATAAAACGTGATGAAAAACAATTTTATAGAAAAAATGTTTTCTAAAGTATAAAAGTTTTTATACCAAAACCCAAAATAAATTTAATTTAAATGACCTTAATTAAATTATTAATAATATAAATGAACTTATTTTAATTTTAAAACCATTTAAAACAAAATTAAATTATGTAAATTCTTTAAACAAAAAGATAATTTTCAATAAAAATTTGTATTTCTCAATATTCATTGAAAAATAAATATGTTCAGAAAATTACCAAAGATTCCCATTAAGATAATTATGACATGATGATTTAAAAAATTAATTTTATTTTCTAAATAAATTTTCTAAAAGTGTACGAAATTAATTATGTTATTTACTCATAAAAAGTAATGAAAATCAATTTTTAGGAGAAATGTATTTTCAAACATATAACTACTTTTATAAAAATATAATTTGTTTATCTAAAACCTTTATACATTTTTTTAATATGTAGTTATTCCTATTCATACCAAAAATTTTAATATATAGATTATAAAAGTATCATTTAAATAATAATATTTAAATAATATATCACGATTCATTTAAACTCGGTATTGCATTTAATTCAAGCTATTAAAGAAATTAAATTTATATGAAGAGTAATATATAATTAAATATCAAGGTGTTACATTCTACCCACTTAAATAAATTTAACCTTCACAATTTTATCTTAGTCATCAATGGTTCAATAATTTGAAATAACTTTGTTAAAAACCAGTATCATACAAAGGGATAACAAAACTTCCTTTGAAAAGGGGAAGTGGGAAACATGAATTTTACTTAAAATAACACATAATCATGTTCCCAGATAAGGATAAAATTTGTGGGAAGTTAAATTATATACATGAAGGAGAAAAATACCATCCAAGTAATAGTAGATAGTTATAGATAATATGATAATGAGAAAGTTAATGTCATGAAAATCATAAGTAAATGAAGGGTGAAAAAACCATCAATTAATCAAAAATAAAGTTAAAAATATAATTTTTATATTTAAAGTACCTTTTTATAAAGTTTAGTAATTTCTTTACCATCTAGACTAAGGAAAAAAGGAAATATACTTTCTTTACAAATGAAATTTTTTAATGACCCAAAATTTTATCAATGAAATTTACCTTCTTAAAATTAATGTATATGGTATAAAACACATACATATCATAGAGATCACAATAAAAACATTATTCTCATAAATGAAGAATGAAATAAGTGATATTTAAAGAAATTAAGAAACCTATACTGATGGAATAGTAACCCGATCATTGCAATAGTAACATGATTGTTAGGAATAGTAATATGGGAAATAGAAGAGTAACCTCACCTATGAAAGTATAAATAAAATTTAGGAATATTAAAAATAAAAATATGATATAATTTTATCATATTATAAGTAATTTTTTAAAAAAAATGATAAATTAACTGTTGGTATTCTTGTAAAAAAATTTATTTACAATATTACAATTAATATAATGATTTAAAATAAAATATATTTTCATAAAATAGATTCATCAATTAATATTTTTTTATTGTTATTATTATATAATTTTATGTAACCTTAATTAATTTTTCAAAGTGTCATAAAATTAGTTATACTTTTAAAATATGTATTTTTTGAATAAATGATGATTTTAATTAAAAATTAAATTTATCATATTTAGAAAATAATTTTCATAAAATGGAGTTAATTTTTTAATTATACACATCAAAAAAAAAAATTAGGGTTAATTTTTGAGATTTTTTTTAAAATAGTTGAATTTTTGGTGAATAGTATAATATGATAATTTACGATGTAAGTTAAATACATAAATTTTTTAGTCATGAATGACTTATAGATGATTTAAGACCATAATCTTGAAATCAACTTCCTTATTTATTATATTTAGTGATAATTTTCATCACTATTGGTATTCTTGGGACAAAATAATAAAATAATAAAATAATGAATATAATAATAAAAAATACCTCTCTCCTCCCCTTATAAATAACACCTCTCACCACCTATTCTCCTCACAAATTCCAAGATTTTAATATTGTCCAAATTCTACCCAATAATCTTCCAAAATACCCCCCATGTTCAATACCCTTTTGTCTTAACAAAATACCAAACCTAATTTCCCTAAGGAGGTTCTCAAGGTGAAGAACTTCAAGAGGAAAAATCCACTTTCATTTTCTTTTAATTTATTTTATTTTATTATCCTCTCAACACCTCACCTTATCTAAGTGACATGATAAATATAGTATATTATATATAATGTAGTTTTATTATGTTAATGTGATATCCATCATCAGACTTCCTCTCCTCTCCCTTTTATTATAAAAAAATGAAAACATCGTCCGTGATGTGTCAATTTACTGCTATCATGGATGACACATTTTCATTTTCCATTACTGCCTTCAAGTATTGTTATAAAACCATTATTATGTTTATATAATATTTTATTATACATATTATAAGTTATATAATGTTCTAAAACCAATATATAAACATGATATTAAATAAAATAATATAAGTTCGTGATGGTCGTAAAAACTGCCAAAATAAATTAAATCATTTTCATTAACATTTTATCTGATGAGTAATCCTCATAACATATAAAAAAATTATATATAAGACCAATTAAAATTATATAAGTTCATTAATATCATATAATTTCAATTTTGGATAATCATTACCATATTACATGAACTTCCATACTTGTATACAAGTGTACCAATCATGAAAACCAAGAAAACAAACACTCCCAAAATGATGGAATTTAACTCCATAACTCATCATAATAGAAATAAATAAACTTAATAAAATTATAATAAATAAAATACATGTATAAGAGATTATTTATTTATTAATTAATGAATCTAATTTTATTATCTAGGATATTAAAGTGAATAAAGCCTTCAGACAAAAGCTACGGGGACTCTCAAACCCAATTTACTTTCTATGGGTTATTCCTATTTCATTAAAAATTTCAGTGTGAATGTTATTTTAATATAAATTCATTTATTTTACCTTTAATTTTTGGTATATACATGCTTCTAATAACGTTTTATGACAAATATAAATATTTTCCAAAAGAACTATTCTTTCCAATTCACATATTGATTCCTCTTGAGATTGTTTCTTCTTCACTCAAGTGTAATGATTCTTATACCATATATGCTTTTTCCATTTCTCATTTGGGAACCCCAAAGTTTATTTATGAATGTATTCATTATGAAATGATACCCATTTCTTTCCATGGGTTAATTTATTTCTAATATTGATATATGTTCTATGTGGCATGCGTGATTATATAAATGTTATGATTTGATGGGTGCACTCAGAATTATATAGTGCTCCAATGCATTGGGTAATGTAATGTATCTCATGATATAATATGAAATATTCATGAACATAATTCTAGTTTTTTTTCACAATGATGATGTTATTATTATTAACATATGTTATGCGTGAAAATGATACAAGCTTTGTTCACAAATATGTGTGGCATTTGACAAAAAAGAAATGATATTTTTATGCATTTATACATTTTATGCCTTTATCTAATTATTCATCTCATGATTATGATTATGATCCTATTCTTATGTTATGTTGATTATGATTATTCTAACCCATGTTATATTGATTCATTTATCTTATTCATCATATTACTGGGCTTTTAGATCACCCCATTGATGTATATCCTCAGGTGAATACTTGTATTAAAGAGAACATGAGGGACACTAAAAAGATATAGAAGAAGGAATTAAATTAATGATTATGTTTTATTATGCATATGTGATTTATGGTCATAATTTTTCCAAGACACCAAGACTTTTATCTTGGATTTTAATACTATTATGTTGTTTATATTTAAAATGATGTAATAATTATGTAAGAAAAAGTAGGGTCAATATAGTTAGTATCAGAGAACAATTTAGTTAATTTTGGAATTGGGATTAGAGTACATTAGTGAAAACCCTCAGGATAAGACTAAGTATAAGTAAATATCCAAGAATATTTTTTAAACATAGGGATCCCATAAGATATGCCTTTAGAGTTAATTGCACAAAGAAACAAATTATTTATTCATGACTTATTGACTTATGTTTTATTCAAACGTTTTCTATTTTTGAAAATGGTGGGAACTAGGAGAAACCAGGTGAATAACCTATGTAAGATACAATATAGTGATTTCCCTAATGACATACCCAATGACTTGGTTGGTGGAGTTAAAAATTTTATGGCGATTCCTACCCAACTATCTCAAGCTATGAATAATAACCTAAATAATACGGAATGTCTGCCTTCACCTAAGAGGGAGAAACTGGCTATCAGATCTATTATGTGGAAATGGACACCAACCTTTAATAGATATTATGGTGCACTTATTGTAGAATATTGGGTTAAATAAATGGAGAATATATTTTATATGCTCCACTGTCCAGATAAGTATAAGGTGACACTATCCATTTATAAGTTAGATGGAGAGGCTGATCAATGGTGGGTGTTAATTAATAACTCCAATCCGAAGGATGAAATTGAAGAGATGAAGTGAGAAGACTTTAAGAAAATATTTCTTAACAAGTATTTTCCTAAAACTCTTCATAAAAATATAAATATATAATTCATAGATCTGAAGAAAAATTAAGGTGAATCTATCATGGATTATGGAGAAAAATTAACAAGGCTTGTAAGGTACACCTTGGTTTTTTTATCAACAATGATAAAAAATAGATAGATTATTTAGTGGTTTAAAACCACACCTTCTAAAGGGTCTAGCTATTTGAGACTTTGGTATTTATTAAGAAGTTGTTCGATGTGATCTAAAATTAGAGACAAAATTTGGAGAATGGTCCCATGGTTATGGATATAAGAAATGAAAGATGTATTTTCAATCTAGAGGATCTAATGAAAAAGTTGGAAAGAAATATCAAATACTCACATGTAAAAAATGTGGGAAGAATCATCATGGGAATTTTGTCAAAGGGATTGGTAAATGATATAAGTGTGGGAGAGAAGGAAACCAAGCTCATGAATGTTGAAGATACATAAATATTTTGGCAAATATAATGGAGGAAAGGAGAGCACCACCCATGGTTCAATGCTTAAATTGTAGGGAACAAGGGAACCATGCAATCTAGTTCACTAAACCTTTAGTCTTTGAGGATAATCAGTGTTATAAACCACTAAATCCAAATGAGAAAGTGAAATATTATTCCATCAATACTATTAAAGTGGAGTAATAAAATGAAGTCATACAGGGTACACTTACTATTCAATCAAGAACGGAAAAAGTCTCATTTGATTCTAGTTCTACGCATTCCTTTATATCTTGAAAGTTTGCTAGAATTATTGAATCAAAGACTCAATACCTTGAAGTAGAGATATTTTTAAAAACACATAGTGGTGTGATTATTGCAACCCAAGTGTTGGAATATTTTCCTATTGGAGTATGTGGGAAGATTATACCCACAAATATTATGGTATGTCCCTTGGTGGAATTTTATGCTATCATAGGGATAAATTGGATCTAGTTATATAGAGAACACATCAACTATCAGAAAAAGGAAATATCTTTTAAGATTCTAAACCATCCCATTCTCATCTATAAATACAAGGAAGATCATGAATATCCTTTTTAAAATCCCTCAACAGTGTGGATTTTTATTCCCTATGAATAAGCATACCTCACTCAAATGGTTGAGTCAATGGAAGGTATCAACCTGGAAGAAATTCCCATTTTGATGTAGTACAATTATCTATTTCCCAAAGAGTTACCTATACTTCCCCCAAATCATGAGGTAGAGTTCTCAATAGAACCCATACCCAGAGCTAATCCTATCTAAAAATGTCCCTATATAATGACGTCTATCTAATTGGAAGAGTTAAAGAAGAAGCTGCAAGAGAACTTGGACAAAGAGTTCATATTCCCTAGTTCATCACCTTGGGGATCTCCGATTATCTTTATAAAGAAAAAGTATGGATCAATGCGGATGTGTATCAAATACTGGGAGATCAAAAAGATCACCATAAATAAAAAGTATCATATTCCAAGGATTGATGAATTATTCAATCAACTATAAGGAGATCAGTACTTCTCAAATATGGATATTCATTCTGGATATAACCAACTGAATATGAAGAAGGAATATATTCAGAAGACTGTTTTCTGCACAAGTTATGTGCACTATTATTTTATAGTAATGCTTTTCGAAATTATAAATTTTCTTGTAATATTTATGGATTTGATGAATAGAGTCTTTAGACACTACCTTGAATTTTTTTTGATAGTTTTTATTGATGAAATTCTCATCTACTCCAGGATCAAGGAGGAACATGAAGAATATATAAGGATTACGATGGTGAAATAAAGGAAGGAGAAATTGTACACCAAGTTAAGAAAGTGTGAATTTTGGATGAAATAAGTCACATTCTTAGGACACATGATCAAAAGTGAGGGAGAATATATGGACCCTTAATAAAATAAATTGAGTAATGTCCCAGACCCACTAGTGTCATAGAAATATGTAGTTTTCTTGGCTTAGTAGGGTACTACTGATGTTTTGTGAGAAATTTTACATGATTTTATAGCCTGCTAAAAAAGTTAACATGGAAAGGAGAAAAGTATGTCTGGATGAAAGAATGTGAGGAAATCTTTAAGGAGCTAAAGAAGAGGCAGATTAATGCACCTGTACTCACATTACCAACAAGTGGAGAAATTTTTTGTGACATAAAGTGATGCTTCAAAGAAAGTATTGAGTTT
Source organism: Viscum album (assembly GCA_963277665.1). Taxonomy (NCBI): domain Eukaryota; kingdom Viridiplantae; phylum Streptophyta; class Magnoliopsida; order Santalales; family Viscaceae; genus Viscum; species Viscum album. The sequence goes on along the minus strand of OY728141.1, from coordinate 1,044,358,331 downwards.
TTTACTCATGCATAATGAAAAATTGATAGCCTATTTTTCACAAAATTTGAATATCCCCGAGCAGAACTACTCAACACATGATCTAGAGTTAGCAGTCATGATCTTGTCCTTAAAGATTTGGTATCACCACCTATATAGTGAGAAGTGTGACATATATACCGATCACAAGAGTCTAAAGTATATATTTACACAGAAGGTACTCAACATGTGTCAAAGAATATGGTTAGAGATAATAAAGTACTATAATTTATCCATTCATTACCATACAGGAAAGGAGAACAAGGTAGCTAATGATTTTAGTAGAAAATAACCTGCTTCTCTATCCATGATGAAAATTGAGAAAGACCCTATCTTTATGGATATACAAAGGATGGATTTGAAAATCATGATGGTAGGGAATACATACTAACTTTCCCAAATTATTTTCCAACTATATATCCAAGATAATATTAAGGATATGCAAAGGAATGATGATAGTGTGATTTAGTTTGGAACATGGATTTGTGTGCCTTCATCACCTGAGATAAAGAAGGAGCTATTGGATAATGCACATAACTCAACTTTCTATATCCATCCTAGAAGTACCAAGAAGTAATGTGATATTTTACAACATTTATAGTGGAAAAATATGAAAAAGGATATTTCGGAGAATATATCTTATGGTTCTTAATACGTCAGAAAGTTAAAGCAGAGTGATAGAAGTCCAAATGGATGATGCGACCATTTTCTATACTCATGTGGAAATGGGATAACGTCACTATGGACTTTGTCACTAGTCTCCCAAATACATACAAAGGAAACAATGCAATATGGGTTGTGGTGGACTGACTCACCAAGACTTCCCACTTTATCACTATTCAAGGAGATTAATCACTTGAAAAACTTTCCAAGATATATGTGAAGGAAGTGGTGAGGCTACATGGGGTACCACTTTAGATCATATTTGATTGTGATCCAAGGTTCACCTATAAATTATACATAAGTATCCAACATTATTAGAGTAAAAAATTTAATTTTATCATGACCTATCACCCCCAACAGATGGCCAATCTGAAAGGACTATTTAGATACTTGAGGATATTCTAAGATCCTGCTCAGTGGAATTCAAAGGAGTATGGGATCAACATCTTATATTGGTTGATTTCTAATACAACAATATCTTCTATTTGAGTATTCATATGGATCCATATGAAGCTCCGTATGGAAAGAGATGTAGAAGACCAACCTATTGGGTTGATGTTGGTGAACAAAAGATACTTAGACCTAATCTTGTTCAAGATATGATCGAGAAGGTTCAATCCATCCAGAAACACATAAAAGTTTCCTAGATTCAACAAAAGATATATGATAACAACCTTTAGTGGGACTTGGAGTTAAAAGTTAGAGATAAATCCTTCCTTCAAATATCACCATGGAAGAGAGTCATGGGGTTTGGAAAGAAATGGAATATTATCCCAAGGTATATTGGCCCCTTTCAGATCCTTGATTACATAAAAGAAGTGGCCCATAAACTTTCACTTACACCAAATATGGATCAAATTCATGATGTGTTCCGTGTATCTCTCCTAAGGACGTACATACCTAACCTCCCAACATGTACTAAATTTAGAGGGGGAATAACTGGAGAATGATCTCTCATACAAGGAGAAATCGATAAAGATCTTGGACTGAAGAGAAAAATTACTATGCAATAAGGAAAATCACCTTGTGAAAGTGTTGTGGAGGAATTATAAGTATGAATAGGAAACATGGGAACTAGAGGAAGAAATGAAGGATAAATACCTTCACCTGTTTATGTAAAACGAATTTTTGAGGGGGAAATTTCAAAAGGGTGGAGGAATGTAACAAACCAAACTTTTATCAATGGAATTTTCCTTATTATAATTAATTTATATGATATAAAACACATTTATAGCATAAAGAGACTAATAAAAACATTATTCTCATAAATCAAGAATAAAAAAAGTGATATTTAAGGAAATTAAGGAACCTATACTAATGGAATAGTAACTTTACTATTGGAATAGTAACATGACTATTAGGAAAATTAACCCAGCATATAGAATATTAACCTCACCTATGAAATTATAAATAAAATTTAGGCATCTTATAAATTAAAATATTATATAATTATATCATAGTATAAGTAAATAATTTTTTTAAAAAATGATAAATTAAGTGTTGGCATTTTAGTAAAAATTAAATGTTTATTTACAATATAAAATTAATATAATGATTTAAATGATTTTTTTTAATAAAATAGATTCATAAATTAATATTTTTCAATCTTATGATTATAATATAATTTTATGTGACCTTAATTAATTTTTCAAAGTGTCATAAAATTAGTTTTAATTTTAAAATCGACATTTTTGGAATAAATTATGATTTTAATTAAAAATTAAATTTCTTATATTTAGAGAATAATTTTCATAAAATGGATTTAATTTATGAATTATAAACATTGAAAAAAAATTAGGGTGAATTTTTGGGTTTTTTCTAAAATAGTTGAATGTTTGGTGACTAGTAAAATATGATAATTTGTGATATAAGTTAAATACATATATTTTTGATCCATCGATAATGTATGGATGATGTAATCACATAATATATAACTATCCTTAATTATTTAAGATATATTGGGGATAATTTTAAACACCATTGATAGTCTTGAGGAAAAATAATAAAATAATGATTATAATAATAAAAAATACCCCTCTCCTCCTATAAATACCACCATCACCACTTATTATCATCACAAATTATAAGATTAGAATATTATCCAAATTATACAAAATAAACTTCATAATACTCTCCCCCAAATTCAACAGCCTTTGGTCTCAACAAAAGACAAAACCCAATTTTCATAAGGAGGTTCTCAAGGAGAAGAAGTTCAAGAGGGAAAATCCTCTTTCATTTTCTTTTAGTTTCTTTTTAATTTATTTTATTTATTATCCTATACTCATCTACCATTATCCAAGTGAGATTATAAATACAATATCTTATATATACTATAATTTTATTATGTTAATTAAATATCCATCATCAAAACTCTTCTCCTCTCCCTTTTATTCTAAAAAAATAAACACATCATCTGTGATGTGTTGATTTACCGCCATCTTGGACGATGCGTTTTCATTTTCCATTACCACATTCAAGGCTAGTAATAAAAGCATTGTTATGGTTATATAATATTTTATTATACATATTATAAGTTATATAATTTTTTGGAACCAATATATAAATATGATGTTAAATAAAATGATATAAGTTCATGATGGTTATAAAAACTGTCAAAATAAATTAAATCATTTTCATTAACATTTTATTTAATGAATCATCATCATACCATATAAAAAAATGATATATAAGATAAATTAAACTTATCTAAGTTAATTAATAACATATAATTTCAATTAAGGATAATCATTATCATCTTACATGAACTTCTATACTTGTATACAAGTGAACCGATCATGAAAACTAAGAAAATGGACACTCCCAAAATGAAGAAATTAAACTCTATAACTCATCATAATGGACACAAATGAACTAAAAAAATAAATAAAATAAAATAAATGTATAATAGGTTATGTATTTAGTAATTAACTAATCTCATTTGATTATATAAGATATTAAAGTGAAGAAATCATTCATACATAAGGTAAGGGGACTCTCAAACCCAATTTACTTTCTTTGGGTTATTCCTCTTTCCTTAAAAATTTTAGTGTCAATGTTATTTTAATATTACTAAAATATAATTAAATTTTTATTACCTTTTATTTTCTTGGATATAAAAATTTATAATCTATTTTTATGAAAAATATAAATATTTTCCAAAAGAACTCTTCTTTCCAATTCCCATCATGACTCCTCATGAGATTGTTTCTTCTTCAGTCAAGTGTAATGATTATTATATGAAATATTTTTTCCCTTTATAATTTGGGAACCCAAAATTTTATTCATTAATGTATGAATTATGAATTGAAACCCATTCCTTTCCATGGGTTAATTTATGTCTAATGCTGATATACATTCTATGTAGCATGCATGATTTTGTAAATGTTATGATGTGATGAGTGTGATCAGAATTATATAGTGATCTAATGAGTTGGATAATGTGATTTATCTCATGAGATATTGTACAATATGTTTGAACATGATGATATATATTTTTCACAATTATGATGTTATGATTATGCACATATGTCATTCGTGAACATGATGCTAGCTTTGTTCACACTTATGTGTGGCATTTGACCACTAAGACACGATGTTTCATTTTTATGAATCGAAACATTCCATTCCTTTGTCTAATTATTCCTATCATGATTATGATGATGAAAATATTCTTATATTATGTTTATTATGATTATTTTCACCCATGTTATATTTATTCATGTCTCTTATTAATCTTCTTACTGGGATTTTAGATCACCCATTTCTTTGATGTATATTCTCAGGTGACTACTTGTATTTAGGAGAACATGAGTGCCACTAAGAATCCAGAGAATAAAGAATTAAATTAATTATTATGTTTTATTATGCATATGTGATGCATGGTCCTAATTTTACCTATAAACTAAACCTTTGATCATGGATTGTAACATTATTATGTTGTTTATCTTTAAAATGATGTAATAGTTCCGTAAGAAAAAGAAGGGTCACTATAAATTTAATCCTTTAATAAATTTCCACTATAATATCATCTTTTCCCCCAAATTATGAGTATTAAAGATGAATTGTTTGTGCCTAAATCATTAAGATTAACTTCTAAAAGATAACATAATACAATAAATAATAACAAGAAATTCCTTTTGTATTTACTAAAACCAAAATGGATAGAACAATGTAAGATAATAAAAAAAATTAATAAACCTTAATATGAAGAAATAATACATTAATCTACAAAATTAAACAATAAAACTAAAGGTTTAACATATATCATTCCACAAATAAATAACCATATATTCAAAATAACCTTAATAACCTCAACATTAAATAAAGTTTTAACATCAAATGTTATCTCATACCCATCATCTTAAATATCTAAAAATTTAATTGATTTATTCCAAAATAATTATTTACATTAAACCTAAAGGTTATATATAACTCAAACCATTAAAATGTTTCCCAAATTTTCATTAATCACCTAAAAATCCCAAAATCCCAAAATATTTTATCCTATAATATTCTTTCCAAAATCAACATAATCTTTATCCATTAATTTATTTAAGTACAAAAATCATACTAACCCAAACATAACATAGGCCATTGGTAGGAGTTTCACCCTTATTTTCCTTCAGTTGTGGGTTCAAGCCCCATGAATTTGTTAGATGTGATGGGTTTATTCCCATACCACTGGCTGTACTTTTTATAAAACTATATTAATATAATTCTAATAACATTCCCAAAAATATGATGGATATTCTAAAAAAAATATTAATCATTAAATCACTATTTAACCACTAGGGTTTTCTATATAGCTTATTTTTTCCCTCAAAATAAAATAATATTAATTGAATATTATTACCATAAAATCAATAATAATATTAACCCTGAAGGATATCAATAAATTTAAGGTTATTTATAAAAAATATATAATCTTTATTACTAAAATAATCATCTCACTAAAACACATATTAAACCAAAGGTTTGTATTCCCATAAATTTCTTCTAAAATATCCTTAATCGTGTTAAACTCCCATCACATAAAACCTCAAAATGGGAATATATGCCTTTAAAATTTTGATTTACCTTAGACCTATCAACCCAAGACAAATTAGGTTTGTCCCATATCAATATGTAATATAATAGATTTACATAGGTTATATTCTCTCATTCATCATAATGGTTCATAAAGAAAATGTAAATCAACCTAACCATATCCCTTAGGAGAGTCAAACATGATACGAAGTAAGGGCACAATCACTGTGCACCATAATGATGGTCAAGATATATTCGACCAACTCTTTTTGGTGTTATTAAATCTAGATGAATATGTACCAAAATTACATATACATATAGTATCCAGATAGGGATGTGTTCTTAACAAAACCATATAATCTCTATGTTATCAAAATATTAGGATGTTATTCTATACATAGACTTATCCTTAAAGTTTTTCATAGGGTTATGTTCCATAATCTATATTTTTATAAATATAGTTCCTAAGGTTTCCACTAAAATTTCATTTGATATAAACCATAAATAACCCAACCCTAGTATCCCATAGCTGGTGGTCACTTCATTACATTGGTATCAGATACAAGCGATCAAATCCCAAAGGACTGAATAGTTTAGTATCTTGGAAAATAATTTGCATACTTAAATATGACATTACATTTGAAAACATAAAATAAAACATAGTTTTTTAGAACACTATTATCCACTTTAACATATCCCTATATATTAATTATAATAAACTTTCTTGAATCCTAGGTAAAGGAAACATAAGAATGGGGTGAGCCCAGATGCTCAGTAATGGTAAGTTCATAATAAAAGCACATAAGACATGAATAATACGGAAGGAATAAATTATAATCATATAATCCAATAAAAATAATCAAATGAGCTCGAAAATTATCCATAAATACTATAACTATTTAAATAATCATATGGAAATCAATAACTGATTTCATAATGATGGAATGCATAATGTTGGACATCTTAAACATACCATTCGAGATCCCATACTATGACAAATATATAATTGGGAAAGTCCTTATCCAAATATCCAAACTATTTTATCTCATGATACCTACCAATGCATCAAGAGGTTATGTAATTTCAGGCTCCACCCATCACTTAATGATTACATGCATTCATCATATAAATAAATAATAAAAGTTAATAAATATTCCTTTAAAATCAATAACTACTTGTATTGGAAGAACTATCATATATAATTTCGATACTTTCCCTAAAAAAATTGATCATAAAACATTGATATAAATATGGTGGATGGTATCATTAGATTATATACTCATTAAATCATAATATTCAATAAAAGATGTTGATATAGATGAAAATAATTTAAAAATATAACTGAAAAATTTCTTGAGGAAAATACCATTTTCACTTTGAAATCATATATTTATAATCTAAAATTTTCCTAAATATTAAAGAAAAAATTATATTTGAAAGAAAATTTTGAAGGAATTTTCAATGTATTGGGAATTCATGATGGTGGGAAATTTTGTTCAAACCATTTATGTAAAATGAAAGATTCCTTTCACTTCAACACTGCATTTCTTTTATTATACAAGAAAAAACCCATCAACACATGGATAAAACATAGAAAACAAGTTTAGAGTGTGCTAAAATAATAAAGGTCAAGCTGGCCCCCCTAATCAAATTCACTAATTCTGGATTCATTTGAAGAGAACTAGAAAAACAAAAAATGTTGGTACCTTGAACAGCCACCGCCATGGATGAAATAGATGCTAGGTAATCAGCTACTTTATTACCTTCACGCCATGTATGAATAAACTATATGTTGTTTCTTCCAATTCTGTCTCTACACTTCCTTATAATATAAGAAATCGACCATGGAGGTGAAATCATACCATTCATCGAGTTCTGGATAATCTTGGAATCAGTTTCAATTTGACTAAGAAATAAATTCTTCCGAGAACACAATAAGATACCAGTATACAAAGCCTTGGCCTCGACATGGATAGAATTCCCCCTCCCATAAGATGAGGTAAATGTAATAAGAATGATTCCACTACCATCCTGAACAACACCACTACCTCTAATGCTTCCCTCAATGCAAGATCCATCAAAGTTAAGTTTTAAGCTCATGTTAGGAGGTAACCAGTGAACCTAGTTCCCCCATTGTAACCTATTTTTAAGGGGATAATATATAATCATATGATTTCATGTACCTCAAGGAAGGGGTATCACTCGAAATTTTTTAGCACCTAACCAAGTCAAGTAGAATAAATCTTGTCTTCAAGACAACATACCTAGCTGTGGAATGGATACCCACAAAACGAGACTTGTTTCTTGCCTACTGTAACACCCTGAGATTTTATGAGATATATTCTTTTTAATTTAATTTATGTCTTCTATTGTACACTACACCAAGATTAGCTTGTACTCTACGCAACACCGTATTAGCTTGCAGTATATGCAACACTATTCTTGGCTCGTGTTACACCCAATTTCAAGTTCGTTTTGTAGAAATTATTCTACGCAACATTAAGTATAGATTTTGTTTAATGTATAAATGTAATAAGTTTTGATTATGTTATACGCAACACCAAAGGGATATTTCACTACACACAGCCCTGACTTGGCTTGCATTACACGCAATCACGACCTTCCTCGATAGCGTGTGTAGTACGCAATACCGAGTTTCACTAAACAATGATATATAGTTATAATATTATTATGAACTAGCCTTTATGAATATTATTAACCTCATTTTTAATTTTATAACATTATAATTCATCTTACACATTTTCTATAATGAGGTATGAGAACAAAATCAATTTTTCGGATAAAAGAAGTATTTTTCAAAAACATGCAGTTTTGCCGCCTTTTGATGGCGCACCCATTTTAAATCTAATTTTTGACAAGTTTATAAGTTCAATTTTACAAAATAAACTTCTTATTTTGAATCAGGATATAAAAATTTACATTGGATAAAGTTTTGATATTTTTCTGACAACGTTTTTATTTTGATGAATAGTAAAAACACGCTAAATTTTACTTAAAAAAACTTTTTTCATCGAGATAATTTATATGGTTAAATTATAATAGTAAATTGTTTTAAAGTATAAATAGAATATATTTTTACCATTTAATATAATTTATGTCATTAGCATTGATTTTACATTGAATCCGTATGTTAAATCAATTCAATCTTTTGAAATGTTTTAAACAAAGACCCGTTTTTTTGACAACAGGATTAATTTTAAATTATTTACTGAAAATTATGTGTTTTTAATTGTAAAAATGAATTCCATATTTGGAATAATTAGGAAAAAATTATGTTAATAGGCTAGTTTTTATTTTTAGACATTATGAATAGTAACTATGGTAAATTTTATTTACTACAGTTAAAGGTAAATCAGGTAATTACGGGTAAAAATAAGATTATAAAATTACCCTAACAACTGAAAAAATTATATTGGATGAATAAAAGTCGACCCATATCACCTAAGGGTCTAAATAGATTCATTTTATGGACTTTTTACCATGAAAATGATATAATTATTATTAAAACCAAAGAAAGTGACAACATGTCACTCTCTGATATCTTATAAGTGTAATAATATTAATTTAGTAATAAACTTCATAAAACTTAGAACATAAATAGTCCCCAGAAATATAATAAAATTAATACATCATGTGAATTTATTTATATTTTTTAGGGATTAAATAATTATCATTAATGGTGACAGAATAGAGATGCAGAAATTATTTATTTAGTGAAAAAATCAATAATACAATTTTTATTAAACTAATAGTGACCATAAAAGGCACAAAAACCAGAAACAAAATTATTGGTCGTGTATATGTAAACCATAATCATCCAATGGTCGAATATTTTACCATTTGAAGGCTTATAAAAGCGATTATGACACTTATATTCTTTTATTTTAAATGATGTCAAAGTTGTCACCTTCATAATTTAATAAATATAATAATTTAAATGTTGGGATTTTTAGATGATAAATTCGAGTAAAAGTATTATTATGTAATATATTAGATTTATATGTATCATAGTATTTTATTTTTAATTTTTATTCAACAAATAAGTATTTTAAATAATTATACAAAAATGTTGTAGTAATTATTTTATTAAGGGAAATATCAAATAAATGGTTTTAAAAATATTAAAATAAATGTTATATGAGAAAATTAATGTGCTCCATTAATTTTTTAGATGAATATGACATGTTAGGAATCTATTAAATATATTTTTTAGAATATATCCTCTGTGTGGTTTTATTTAAATTCAAATAATTGAATAGTGTCAAAATTGACACTATTGATATTTTATAAAAATAACATATTATTAAATTGTTTAAAAATAAAAAAAATATTTAAAAATTGAAAATTTAAAATTATATGGTCTAAAATTTAATAATGTATCTAATTATGGAAAATTTACAAAACATAAGTAAGTATTTATAACAATTTAAAAATTAGAATATTATTACCACAAATAAAATTAAATAGATTAAATAAGGATAAATTAAAACGATAAGGTTTAAAATAAAATCAAAACATGTCTAAATTTTATTGGTTGATTATATTACAACCCTATATTACCTCATATCATAATTTGAGTCACTTTATAAGTTTTTAAGTGGGTTTTGAGTTTATTATAAATTAATATTTTGGAGGTTTCCAAAAGTGCCCCCTCCTCTCTTATAAAAGGGTACCTCCTCCCTCTCCTCATCACACCACTTTGAACCTTAAATATCGGCCAAAACCTAACCATTTATCTTATACACTTCCCTAGAAACATACTAGAGGTCCTGGTATTCTTCAAAGACCAACTTTAGTTCCCTAAGAGGAGGTTTAGAAGAGGCGTGTCGAAGAAGAGGTAATATCTTTTACCGATTTATTCAAATTCATTTCTTCTTCTAATTATTCTTGTTTAATTGTTTCATTATAAAGTAATAACATCAGTATCACTAATATAATAATATTTTATTATAAATATGAAACAACCCTATTTCACCTTCAATCCATCCTACGGAAAATGAAATCACCGCGCGTGCGTACATACGGAATACCGTCTCCACGCCGTGGTGTAATATGTTTTCCACCACCACATTACTTGGATGGGTATAATGGTAGAAATAATAACTATATATTATTATTAAAACATCATACTGATTATGATAAATTATATCGTCCACTCCAATTCCATTCAATAGTTATGGGAATGATATCATCGCTCGTGCGTACGTACGGATTACCGCCTCCACGACGCGATGAGATTCATTTTCCATGATTAACCATTCACGTATGATTATAAATTATATATAATAAATAATCATGAAATATATGACATAATAATGATACCTTATTTATTTACATATATTTTTCATTTACTTAATTCCATTCAATTCAATAAGGAAACGAAAACAGTGTTCATGCATAAGTACGACCTACCGTCTCCATAAACGGTGTATTTATTTTCATTTATAGATCTATTATATATATGTATATTCTAAATATATATTATATATAAATCATGTTTTACATTCTGGAAGTAAGTAATCATGATCTAAGTAATCATATGAATAATTAGAAGTCAAAACACGAACGATAAATGAAACGATTTTACCCAAAATGCTGCTTTAACATGGAATTGAAAAATGAACGAGTAATATAAAGTCTTAAGTGAATAATATATGATATCATAAATATTATTATGGTTCTATTAAAAGTTAATAATATTTTTAAACCCACTATATAGGAGTCTCGGACACATACGGAAGAAATTGGACATAAGGTAAGGGATAATTTTGCAAATCTCATTTTTATCCGAGATTGCTTATATGTAAGTATTTAATGGGGTTATATTTTTCATCCATGTCCATAAAAATGTTTTTCATAAAGTGTTTAATATTCTTCCATGTATATTTGAAGTCATGTTTACCCCTCTTTGACTTTTAAATTGTGTTATTGATGGTATCTTTCTTTTGTTTACCATATGAGGAACTTTTTGACTTTTCCAGAAAAAGTACGAGGAGAATGTTTTTTTAACTTATACGACATGAAAGGATTTTTACGGTTTCATAAAGCCTAATTTTCATGAAAATTCCTCTACAAGATTTCATGATTATTTTCAAAAAAATCTTTTTATTTTAAAATTGAATGGCATTTTGTGAAAAGAAAATGATTTTGAAGAAGAAATGATATTTTCCTCAAGAATTCATTTCAAGTGTTTTGTCAAAAATATTTTCCATCTAAGATGACATTATTTAGTATGATTATGTTTCAAGTATAATGTCTCTATTATTTACATGGTTTGATTCTTCTTATGATGAAATGATATCCATTTATTTAATATAGATTATGTTATGATGGGATGATGTTTATGAAACACATTTTATTCTTTGGGTTATGATGAATGATTTATTTTTATTTTGTGGCACAAGTAAGAATGATTTAATTATGAGATTGGTGGGACCTATATCTCCCTCCAATTAATTGGGTAAATATTTATATCTCATGATATAGACATGGCTGGAATAGAAAGTGAATCCGGTTAAGTAATACAGGGATGGAACGACAAGTAAACCTGGTTCAGTAATGGACTTTGTCCACTATGATGGTCATGTCAACAATGCCTTGGATACTATGGAAATCATAACATGTGATTAATGGTTTTCCACAATTAAATGTTTTATTCCCAATATATTTTATCATGATTAATGTTCCTTTATGATCTATGCCTTATGTACTACCCAGATTTATGTCATTGCTCAAGATTTTTATGTTTTATGTTCATGTTTTTACATTCAAATGTTTATGGATTGTTTTTAAGTTCTCCATGTTTACCCTTACTGAGAATTTTAGATCTCCATTTTTATGTTTTCTTTTCCCTAGGATATAAATAAAGGTTTTAGTTAAGAAAAAAGAGAAGATCTTTATGGGAGATGTTGAAGATCTTTCACTACGATTAGAAGATTATGTTCCGAGTTTCTAAAGACACTAAACTAATACGGTCTTTGGGCGTCTGTTTTTGTTATGTATTATGTATTCTGCAAAAGTAATGTAATGTCTATGTATGAAAATTTTGGGTCTTTACACTTTCCAAATACACCAACACCCTGTACTAATAATCATTTCTCTAGCTATCTTTTCCAGACTTACACCATTCAAACCATGAAACCATTTTTCCAGAAAAGAAGTTTTAGCAGAAAAAGAGCCTAAGAAATTTGTGAAAACACCAAAACAACTCCAGACAACCATGGACCATTCACTCTCAAAAAATAAATGAGTGGTGTTATCCTCTTTATTCACATGACAAAAATGGAATTTAGAAACTATATTAATGCCCCTTATTTTCACATTCTCATCCGTGGAAATCACTTGGTTTCTAATTATCCATACAAGAAAATTGAATTTCATGGGAATACTACTACACCACACCATATTATTATAGATATCATGTTTCCCTTGGGAAATATAAACTTTTATAAACTCTTTAGTAGAAAACATGCCAGAATTAGAAGCATTGAACACACATTTGTCAGGATCCAGATTTAAAACAATACGGTCAAAATTATTCCTTTGATCTTAATCAAGAACAGTGCTGATAAAATCCAGAAATCTACTGGCCTCCCTAAAAGAAATCATGGGAGTTGGACATCCTAGAAAACCAATAACCAAACCTGCCCAATTATGATTCCAGAAATAAATATCACCCCTACCTATAATCCAATGTGAATGTTGATGAATGACATGAATAATACACTGGATTAAAGACCATAAAGGCAAAAACTGTTTATTATATTCAATAGAGTCTTCACCTTGTAAAGACATAATTTTACCCCAAAGTGTGAGACCCTCCACAACCTCCCACACAAGTTTAGCCTGCATACAATACACTGTATCCCCTAGGTTCCTAACATTAATACCACCCTCATAAACTGGACTTGACAATCTATTCCACGGAGACCAATGAAATTTACCCTCAAGATGAGCATCCCAAATAAAATCAGCCAAGATTTTGTCAGTAGCAGCAATAACCCCAAATGAAATATTCCTTTCACATTTTTAGTAAAAAGTCAAAAGTACCTCATTTAGAAAATTAAAAAAACTATACTTTTAAACTATTTTATAAAAACTAAAATAAGGGTAAAAATGTATTTAATAAATAATTGGATAATAGTAAAATAATTCTTTAAAATATAGTAAGTAAAATATGTACATGGAAGAAAAATATTCTTGATTGAGTAGAAAAGAAAATTCGATATTCTTCAAAAACATTATTTTGGTATCTTGAGAACTTAAAGAGATTAAAATGAAAGTAAAAAATTGGATTTATATAAATAAATATAGGAAGATAAAATTAATCTTATTAAAGATATAAATATCAAATAATTCCCATAGTGGAGAATTAAACATAAGTAATTACAAATAATTATGAGATTGTGAAATAAACCCTTACTGAGGTGAAAAATATTAACCAAGGTTATTAATCATAATGACCAAAAATAAAATAGAACAATTTACCAAATATGATCCTCCTTATTATGCATATGGAATCTATTTTTCTAGATTAAATTAATAGAATTGTCACAATTTAATTTAAAATTAAACCCTCAAAACGCGACGAAACTATTTTTCCATAAAAAATGTTTTCTGAATTATAAATTGTTTTATATCAAAATCCAATATAAAATTAATTCCAATGACCTTAATTAGATTATTAATAATATAAATTAAATAATTTTCCTTTTAAAAACATTTAAAACAAAATTTAACTTTTTAAATTCTTTAAATGAAAAGAGAGTTAAAAAATCAACATTTTCACTATTCATTGAAAAACCAATCCTTTTAAAAAATAATCAAAAAATAATTAAAATCAATTAAATGGTATAATTATATGGATAAAATGTCTCCAATTATATTTACTGAAGACTATATTTTCATTGAAACTATTTAGAACATGATTATCTTTAATTATTTGGTTAAGGATTCTTTTATATTTTCTTTTACCTATTTTAATAAATGAAATTTTCATTAAGATTAACCTATTAGTAGGTGAATTCCTAGATATTCTTATAACACGTCAAAACTATATTAATATGATATTAGCCATCTTATCATCAATCAAATCCACTCTAATGTTCTCTCAAACACATTCATTTATAATCTTTACTATCTTAGTATGATCATGTTTCTATCTTAACATTTACATTTTTTCTACCCTTATTTTTTGTTCCAGATATCCCATCAAAGGAATAAACTCATTACCATATGAAATAGTTAGTCTAATAATAGTCCCATAAAATTTAGCACTCAATTTTAAATATATTTTATAATAAAAAATCACCCCAAAAGGAAGAATTTTGAATTATTTTGAATATTATTATTGAAGAAAGAGGATATATTCAATGGTTGGAATTATTTATGAATTATATATATGTGTGTGTGTTTGAGTGTGTGTATTATTGTAGATCAAATATGATAAGTAAATATTATAATATTTATAGTTTGAAAAAAATAAGAGAGAATTTAATTACATTTTCATTCAATTATTCACTTACTACTACTTTACTGATATGACTAGAAGAAAGAAAGTGAATAAAAAATAAAGAAGAGGGAAGACTATATTAAATTAAATAACTTTATACTACTACTATTCTTATTGTAGATTAATATAGAAAAGTATTATTCTGAACTGATATACCTTAAAAATCATTTTCTAGAGGAATAATATCTAATTTTAGTAACAAATTTAATTGTGTGATGAAATGTTATCAAATTTCTATATATCATTTATTTCTACTTAAGTATCACCTGATTATAATCATCTATGTGTGAAATTTCACCTACTTTTACTTAGATATAGTTAAGTGTCAACTACTTATACTTAGTTATCAAGATCCTTAATAAAATGATCTGAATGCCTGGTAAAAACCTTATACTATGTTTCAACTTCTTACACTCAGTTGTGAAATCCATAGGGAAATTATTTGAATAAAATCATCAATCTTGCATTGGGTGTTGGTGGAGTAGACTAGGAAACATTCATTATTTCTCCAAACCACTATAAAAATAATATATTCCCTATTCTTTACTTTATATTTTTTATACTTTATAAATCAATTAAAATAGAAGGACATGTTCTAAACTTATTTAAGAGAAAATGTTAAATTGGTAAAATAATTTAAAGGACTCAACTCACCCCCTCTTGAGCCTTTTTCTATTACTTATTTATGACAGAAGTTCTCATAGGAATTTAAACCATGAGAATCCCTACAGGTCTTTAAATTGATATTTTCCTCATAATACTATAAACCATTAGCATCCCCATGATATAATAAACCATGATCATCCTTACAGTGTCCCCATAATCCATAGGACTTTAAATAGTGATCATCCCCATAGGTCTTTAAATAGAAAGCCCCCACAATTTACTTTAAACCATGAGTATATTATACTATAATTTAAAATTTTGAGTGTCTCTATTAGAATTTAAACTAGGTCTGCCTTATGTGTTGATCATAAGAATCCCTTGTAGTCTAACATGATGAAGATAAAAACAACCTTCCTTCATGGATCTAAACCCAAAAAACCTTCTTTTTTCCTTATGTTATAAACATAAGACTCCCTCATGGATATAAATGAATAATATATATAAATAAACATCCAAATACTCAGATTCTCGATATACTCATCCTTTCCAACTATAAGGCCACATCCCTGCTAAAGAAGTAAGTAATGTAATTAAATGATGTCTACATGAAAATGACATTGGGAAATAGATTAATGAGAATGAATTAAATCTATAATGGAGTCCCTATAACGACCCAAACCACTGGGTCCAAACTGTCTAGTGGAAGACTGGGACACCACAACCCGAAAACTACCTCTATAGACTAAGGTATGGCGATAAGCACCAAGAAGACATAAATAAAATTCGAGGACTTTTCCAAATGTACCTATATGCACACAACCAACCATCTCTATGTATAAGTGAATATGACTAATAATAAAAGGTAATAACATCTAGAGTAAAAACCATGAATGTAATAACCTCTAGGGAATAAAAAAGAGTGAAACATCATATGAAAAATGTAAAGTTAAAAATACACACCCACCCAGAAAAGATGTCCCAACTTGACAACAACTAGAATAGAAAATAGCCGAGAGAGACCAACTCTTTATCTCTAAGCCTTGACCACCATACATGGTTAATGTGCCTGAGTATCACTATGCTCCTATGAAATCACCACTGATCTATCTATCATCTGCATAAGACATGACATGTGTGATCAAAGCCTATAAATTGGTGAGTATATACATAATTAGTAGGATTACCTGAAAATTGAGGAGGGAAAAATAGAAGACACAATAGAAGTAGTCAGATCAACCCAAAGTAGGATAGAAACGAAACCCAACAACATATACAAGTTCATATAAGAAACCCAGATGAGAGTGAAAGGGGATCTCCACCTCACAACCCAGCCCCAGATGACGAGTCTGACTGAAGCTCCAAAGGCCCATTATCCTTCCCCAACATCTCATGTGTCTTTTCAAAGAAGTCATGATGAGGGACTATACCTCACTACTACTCCACATCCCGATGGAGAAAAATATATAAAATATAAAGGACCCATGGCCTAGTATAACAAGGGAATGACACTCATTAGATAGAGGAATGACACCCGTGTAGGGGAGTATGATCTCTATATATATGTATAGAATATGGGGGACCCACTCCCCAGTGTGATAGGAGAGTACCATCCCCATATATGGAGGATTCATGCCCGTGTAGTGGAGTACCATCTATATATATGGAATAATGAGTATGAGGGACGTGTAACTTGGTGCAACAGGGGAGTACCATCCCCATAGATAGAGAACCTATATCTTAAATAGGGGAGTATTGTCTCCATTTAAAAAATGAGTATAGTGGACCCATGCCCTGATGAAATAATAAAGTACCATTTCTATAGATAGAGTACCTATGCCCTGGTGTGATAGGGGAGTACTGTCTCTATCTGATCAACGAGTATGGAGGACCTGCACCCTTGTGTGATTAGGGAGTACCATATCCATGGATAGAGGAATCAATCCCTAGTGTGACAAGGGATTACCATATCTATATGAACAATGAGTATGGGGGACCCATGACTTGGTTTGAAAAGGGAGTACCATCTCTATGGATAGAGGACCCATGCCTTGGAGTGATAGGGGAGTACCGTATCTACCTGGAATCTCTGAGATGATCCTACACGATCACTGCCATCATTGAATGTCACCTAAAGAAGCGTCATGCTCAAGAAATATCACATCATATCTAAAAATTCATGATGAATGCCACAATCACATTCTATGTGAAAAAACACTCAGGATATGATACTCACGGGCCAAAATCCTAGTAAAAAAAGAATATATGACAGGTAGAAGTCCCTAAAAAAGGGATTAAATGACATGTATGGGGTCCAAAATGCATGTGGTCCCATTGGAATTATTGTATGTGTTCTCCTCTATACATGGATCATTGTCCATTTCACCATACATGACATGTATGGGGCCCACATGGTGTGTCTCAGCCAATTGGGGCTTGCCTGTTTTCTCCTAGCTATGCCTGTGTCTATCAAGATGTGTCGTGTACCTAGCCATGGATAGGTATAAACACATTCTAGTGTACTAATAGAGTACTTGGCATGTTCTACCACATGGGGTCCTAAGCGTGTGTAACTAAAACATAGTCTGGATACCTGAGGGGGTTCACATAGTGTGTGGCCCAACCCCATGGCATGTGATACTTATCTTTTTACTAAAACCCTATCCTCCATAGTTGGGTGACTACATAGAATGTGATCATCCCAATACAAATTGTGTAGTAAGGATTTTTTCATAATCCAAGGAAAGCTTCACACGTCATCATTTCATTGACTTTGGTTTCATTTTCACCTACAATCAAGCTAGGGGTCTCATATCTAGGGTCACCGGTGCCTGATCCCTCACCAATGTCCATATTCCATCCATCTGAACCCCTAAAATCTTCTCCCATCATCATCCATGATGTTTCAATCAAATATTTAGATCCTGGATCCCTGAATCCATAACCTCTACCCACAAACCTCTCCAATTTATCTAAAAAACTCCATTCAAATTGTTTGACACACATCCACCATGAATCTAGGTGTTCGATTGCACTCAAATCAACCCTAGAAATAGTTGAATTATGACCCCATGATCAAATAATGAATAAAATGAAGAAAGATTGGGGGAAAGACATAAGAAAAAAGGTGATATCATCATTGACCAAGTTTTCTTTGACCACGATCATAGAATTGGGGATTAGCAGGGGTGATTTCATGGCATAGATGATAAAATTAAATCAATAATTTAATTTACTAGAATTGGGCTCATGCGAAGGGAAAATAATTCGTAGATCAAAAGTAGATTCATAAAATTAATGATCAATCATTTAATTAAGGGTTTAAACCACAATTTACAAACCCTACCTTGAGCATGGATTGATCATTGGTGAAGAATTAATTTTCTAGAAATGAGGATGATCTGATGCGTCTGATGTCTATCAATCCACCTCGATCTGATCATCATTCATCATTCAATGTCAATCCTCCAATAAATAATTATCTCATCATATTATATATAGTAAGGGTTACTTTGATAACCCTTGGAAAATAATCATAAGAGTGTATTTATAGACAATTTAATTAGTTCATTTAGTAAAACAAAAAAATAATTTTTTATTTATTTTAATTAAATGCACTCGCTAATAATTGTCTTAACTAGATGTCTGATGCTAACCAACCTTAGGTCATGCCTAGGGTATAACCCATGATCCATATTTAAATGTTGTATCAAAATTTAAATTTGAGACTCTATTTAGGATATATTCTATTATTTTTGAAAGTATGTGTGCACCTAATATAAATATTTTTAATATTTTTATAATATCAATTCCAGGATAACCTGGCCTCAGAATCTTTCTCAGTCAGATCGCCTGGATCTGAAAATATTTCTTAATAAATTTCAAAGTCTTAGAATGAAAAAATATAGTCTCTATATTATTCCCTCCTTAAAATATTTTAATCCTCAAAAAGAACAAACTAAACAAAATTGTAGGGATACTAATCCCACATCTAGCTCTCTTACTCTGAGGATCTCTCCTGTATGCTCCCATGCAGCCACATCACATGAACCAAGTGAATGTTCCATACATATAGGATACTCTCCCACCGATCCTAGATTTCCACTAGTTACTCCACGAAGGTGGATCCATCCTCGATGTCTAGCTTTCCCTATTAAATAACGTGCATAATATCATGCACCTATCTCCTCAGCCATGACACATGGAAGATGTAATGAACCCAATCCAACTATCGGGGTAAGTCTAGGTGGTAAGAAAACTCTATAACCCTCTAAAACATCTTTAATGCCATGATAAACCTTAGGGATATATTTCCTCCCTAGTAAAATATCCATAATCCTTTTCATGGGGAGACTCTCAAGAAGAGATAGTCTCACTACTCAAAATTTAAGGGTCTACGACATCAATATGCATAATATTTATACTTTCTCTGGGATTTCCCCATATTCTCATGGATCACCTATAACTTCTCCATCATTTCCGACACCATCTTTAGACCAAATAGATATGTATTACCAACCTTAGTCCTACATAAGGGTGGCTTGCAAGGTCTCCCATACATAGACTCAAAATGTTCCATTCCAATTGTATAGTGATATTTTTTATTATAAGTAAACTATACCAATGTAAAGTGATCCTCAAAACTCTAAATGAAGTATAACATGAAATTCCTAAACATATTATCCAACACCTAGATAGTGAACTTAGTATTCCCATATTTCTAGGGGTAAAAGGATGTACTCATCCTCAACTGGTTCCTAAATGCCTCCTGTAGGTTTCTCCTCAACTATAACATGAACCACACATCATAGTTGGATAAAATATTTGAGGTCAACCCCTGAAGGTAGACGATCTACCACATATACAACTTCCCCAAAATCTTCACTAAACTCTTTTACAAAATATAAAGGAAGTGAAATGACTTGGTAAGTCGATCAACTATCACCTAGATGGTATCATGGACTCTCATTGTCTATGGTACCCCTATCACAAATTCTATGGTTATGCTCTCCCATTTCTACTCTTGGATATCAAGAGGCTACAACAAACCCACCAGAACATGGTTCTTAACCTTCACCTGCTGACATGTGACACACTGAGAGATGAAATCAACAATGATATGCCTTATTACAGCCCACTAAAACTATTTTTAAGTTATTTTTATATAACCTCTACAACAATATGTACAAAAAAAGGAGAAGTGTGAATCACCATCATCATATCCTCTCGAAATGTGACCAGAACCACCATCCATCCCTAGAAAATGATGACATGATTATCTTATTTAGAGAATCCATCTGGTGAATCTCTTCAGGATATATGGTCATGTAGGACCTCATAGTCGATGTCTCCTAACTAATCTTCTATCTCATTCTATATAAGTGGAGGATTCAATATCATTGAATGAAAATAAGTTTCACCTCTCTCCTATACCAGGTTTAGCTACAAATAAGCCAAATGCTCAAAAGCCTCCTCCACTAGATGAGAACAAGACTTCCTTTTAAGGTCATATGCCACCACGTTGCCCTTACCAAGAGTATATACTATCTAAAAATCATCATACTACAAGAAATACAACTAGTTGCACTATCTCAAGTTCATATCTCTCTACATAAATATATGCCTGATATTTTTATGGCATGAGTAAACAAAAAATCACTCTCCTAGAATATAACACCTCCACATCCTCAGAGAAAAGACTTCAGCTACCAACTCTAGGTTGTGTGTAGCATAGTTCTTCTTATGGGACCTCAACTGCCTAGACCCATTGGCAATCAGTACCTGCCTCTGCATCAAAATTAAATTGATCCTATCTCTAGAAGCATCATAATACACTATGTAATCCATGCCCTCATATGGTAGTCTTAAAATATGACCACTAGTATTACTAAACCTAAAATTCTAAAAGGATATCTAAAATTTATCAATATAGGTAAATGGATCCCCATTACATGCTAGGGTGGTAAACGAGGATAAAATACTATAGAATTACACCATGAACCTCTTGTAGTACCCTACCAATCCAAGAAAACTCCACACCTATGATACATTATTAGGTGGGTCCCAAGAAAGCACTACACCAACCTTCTTCAGGTCCACAGGTAATCTATGATCAGAAATGAAATTCCCCAGGAAGTGAACCTCATGGATCCAGAAATGGAACTTTGAGAGATTACCATAAAGATGATGCTACCAGAGCAAGTCTTTGACCATCCTCAAGTGCCCTGAATTATCTTCCTCTGATGTAGAGTTGACGAGTATGCCATCAATTAAGATAACCAAAAAATGGTTCAAGTATGATTGAAATACCCAATTAATAGATCCATGAACATAGTAGGGGAATTCATCACACCAAAAGGAATCAGTGGTAACTCAGTGTCTATAGTGACATTGGAATTCCATATTTGGAATATAATCCTCACATACCCTCAACTGGTGGCGGCCAAACCTCAGATGAATCTTTGAGAACCATATCACACCTCTCAAAATATCAAAGAGGTTGTCAATCCTTAAAGGGGTAATTTTTATTTATCATGACCTGGTTTAGGTGAACATGATCAACACAAATATGCAAGCTCCCATCCAATTTTTTCACAAAAAAATTGAAGTTTTCTAGGGGGAAAACTATGTATGATAAAAACTTTCTCTTAAAGGTCTTATAAATGTATCCTCAACCTATGGAGGTTGGTAAGGGCCATTAGATATGCTTTAGAAGACATCATAGTGGTCCTATTGTTCAAGTTTATATAAAAATCCATCTCCCACATCGAAGGAAGTCCCAGAACATCCTCGAGGAATACATCCATATAATCCTTCAATACTAAAGGAACCCAGATGCTTGAAGATCCTACCATGGTAAGGGATAAAATTTCCAAATGATGAATGAGGGGTTATAGAATCCTACTTGAATAACCCACTCACTCATCGATGATATCTCTCTCACCCACAAAGGAGAATCTCATTCCATCTTTCTGATGGCATTTGAATCATTTGTAGTGGTAGTAAATCTAGGCTATAATCATGGAAAACCAGTTCATACCCAAGATAAAATCATAATGTCTCATTATGATGACCAAGAGGTCATATGAGAAACTCTCTCTACTAAGAGATATCTCACACTACTGGTAGATAAGTGATATTTAAGAACCATTTCCTATAGGAAACTCAAGCCAAAGATGTTGGGATAAAGTCTCAACTGGGAGCTCCATCTATCGCACAAAGAGTAAGGAGATGAAGGAATGAATCTCACTTATGTGCACTAATACTGAATAAATAGTATAATAAACACATATTATACCTTTTTTTATCTCTTGAGTTGTTTTTTCATAAGACTTTATAGCCTATAGCTACCCGTGACTCCATATTCTAGCTCCTTAAGCCTAAAATGGGATGCCTGGTGGTGGTGGTGTAAGTATCTCATAATGTAATCCATGTTGGAGTTGGTTCCCTAGAACTAACTTATTTTTTACTTTATGATAAACATTTATTAATTGTATTGATATTAATAAACTCCTTATCACATCATGGTTTTTCTTCTATATGACATTGTATATGATAATATCCTAAGAGTAGGTGTTTCACTAAAAGGTCATAGCGGATCCCTACTATGATGAGAACTCAGAAGTTCCATGAAACTATTCTTAAATATATGTTTTATAGATGGATGATATCATTTGAAGGGACACAAATGATACATGCTATTAGGGGTGGAGAATCATAGGAATTTGAGGCACCTTCTCATGGTGTACGCCCTTGGTAATTTCCAAGAGGATATTATGAGAACGAGACCCACTAGTAGTAAATCCACATTTATAAGTTTCATTATATGTTCCTATTTGGGTATGTGTGTATTGGTACTTAGATTTTGTGATTATTATTAATGGGTATTATGACTCATGCACTTAGATGTATTGGAGAAAACCGAGATGACATATGTTCGAAGTGAGGTAGGATATGTTGGGTTCATCATGAGTAATATTGCATTAATGAATAATGAGAGAAATGATTTTTCTCTTATTTTCCATTACAGAAGTAGATATCTTAGGAACTTTTATGGAAATAATATAGCCTAAATAAATCCATTCCTATGGTGTTCTATAGGAAAGTTAAATTATGGGAAGTCAAAGAATGAAAAATCGAGCACATGGGTTGATGGTATGTGCATGCAACCTTCTTGATTGAAGATATTGAGATAAAGGGATTATATTACTTGGTAAGAATTTTTATGAGATGACATGTCATTTCGGCATTAACTTATTTCTCTATGGGTGCCTTGGCATGTTGATAGACACTAACCTTCAACTTTAGGATAATTTGTCTAATTCCAATGAGAAAGAGGCCTTGAGGGTCACACACTAAGTGTATCCAGTATCTCAGTTAAATAATATATTATTTATTATTTAAAAAGTTAAATAAATATTATTCCTAGTTGTGGTTTAATAATTATTCATGGATTCCTGATCACATTTATTTTAAAACTATTAATTTGAGAGAATATATTGTTAGAGGAATAATTAATAAATATTTAGCTATTATTTAGTGAATATAATATTTATATATTTATTGGTGAATAATGCAGTGATATTTATTTAATAAATAAATAGTCATTATTCAAGGTTTAATAAATATGGTGGAGTACTGACAGACCAAGTAAATAGTCCAGTGAGAAATAATAATATTGAATATTATTTTATTAAATAATATTAAATTATAACTCACAAGATAATGGAATGTCAGGATATAATAATGTTTTTATTATTATTTGACATGGGTGTTTCACTAGAATTAATAATATAATTAAGGAACTTGTGAAAATTATTTATTATTACCCTAGTAAATTAAATAACCAGTTATATTATTCTATTATTAGCCAAATGGTAGCTAAGTGAAGCTAATTGGGTTGTGCAAAAAATTCGGAGAAAATAACTCAAACCTAGAGAGTTATTTTCTCTCCAAGAACTCTCTCAAGAATGAGAGCAATCCTCCTCCACCAGATCAAGGAGAAAACTTTGGAAGTAGTTATTAAGGTGATCGAAGGCAGACATCTCAAGCATAAGGATCTTTTGTGCTGTCACCTGGAGACTCCTTCAATGACGTCCATAGATACTTGGAACACATGTGGATCACTACTAGAGGAGAGATACCCATGATGTCTACAACGCAATGACGAAACACTCAATATTTGTGGTCGGACGCATCAAAAAAGAAAGAATAAACCTTGTAGGTATTTCTTATTTAATTAAATTAATTATAAACAAAATATTTTGATCCTCTATTCTCAGTTATGAGTTCTATTCCTTTTTCTTATTTATTTGTTTCAATTCTGTGGATCATGAAATTCACTGTCGCTAGATCCCAGATTGTTCATCGATAATAGAAAAAATAAAAGTTAGGCACCATCCCTCCCACGCTTCTGTTATGCCCAAAACCTACAAGTGGTATCAAAGGGATCATATTATTGTTTATAATTATTTAAATAATTTTTTGATGATTTATTATTTAATAATTTAGTTTTTCAATTCAAGTTTAATCATCCTTTTTAATATGAATTACAAGATATGTTCTTCCTCTTTTGTTTCTCACAAATCTAATAGAAACAATTAATTTTATGATTATAATTATATCAAGGATGTAATATGGAGGTTCCAAGGGTTCTATCCAGGTAATAGAGTAGTACACGACATGTAGTCAGATCTACACACTATGTAGTTGTGTTCAATGCATCAGGAGTAGTTCAGAAGTTACTCAATCCATGTTCATTAATGACACGTGGTGTAGTTAATTCTTACATTTTATGTTGACTAGGAAAGATTGGCGTGTGGTCAGCTGGAATACAATCCATGTGTTCCACTTGACACGATGTGTAGTTCCTTTTAGGTTAGGGACGATTCGGGTATCCCATACATGGATTATCCAATCAGTGACTGTGTAATGTGGAGTCAACATGGAGTGTGGCCCACTAGACACTCTGTGTACTCCAAGATTTCTAAAGTATGCCTCACACACCGAGTCCTTAGGCACATACTTAGGATACATAGTGAAGATTCTACACACCATGTAGATCAGATCTACATGTCATGTACTGTTACCAGTTACATAGATTTAAAATTTATTATATATGTTACCCTTGAGAAATGTACTTTCATGTGAGTGTAAAGATGGTACATTCCATGTGATAGGATTTAATATATATATATATATATATATATGTTTTATTAACATAAACAT
This sequence comes from Viscum album, assembly GCA_963277665.1. Lineage (NCBI taxonomy): Eukaryota > Viridiplantae > Streptophyta > Magnoliopsida > Santalales > Viscaceae > Viscum > Viscum album. The sequence continues at coordinate 1,044,332,263 of OY728141.1, read as the reverse complement.
AATATTCAAAATCTTCACATCATGTATGAGTTGTATTACAGTTATTATTCTATGTCCATGCAAAATGTCACAAAGAATGAAATATATACAAATATAATACATGTTGGGTAGTTTTGGATGGGTATTGACCAGGTTACCTCCAAGGTACAAGTTATGTACACAGTTAATTTTAAATGAATTTATTAATTTTTTAAAAATTATAATGGATGAGAATCTCAAGGAAATTCAAAAAAGGTTTAAGATAAAATTATTGATTAATTAATGATAATAATTAATCAATTTGAGCATGATTTATCCTAAATAAGAACAATTAAAGAATTGAATGATAGTTTTATTAAATGTGTAATTAGTTGCATGCATGTAGATGATCATGAGCTAGACCAGAAGTTTTATATATGATTGGTTTCATTTTAATTTATTAAATTAAATTGTTGGGCTGCATGGCTTCTCTCATTAATATGTAGAGCTTGCATTCCCATGGTTTCTTTTATGCAAACCCCCTTTTACCCATCTCCCACATGTGAGTAAAAGCATATGTAATGGATACATCTCCCAATCTAGTGGATGCGGTTCAAATTAGGAGCTAAGATGAAACCAATCCAAGGAGATACAAAGGTGGATAGGTGGAAAGTTGTAAACATGAACCTAATTTGGTCAAGTGTTTATCCCCTAGGTCAGTGGTTAGTTTATCAACTACTAGATAAACTAACCATTAGAACAATATCATGATCATACCCTTTATTTTATTTATTTCAGTTGTATGGTTATTCATTATGGATGTTTTATCATGATCACATAATTAATGAATTTACAAGCATGTAAGATGGAACTAAAGTAAGCTGGCTTATGTGTAAATATTATCTAATACATGGTTAATTACTTAATCTTATCCCACTTATTATTAACAAGTATGTGAAAATATAATTAATGGTAATTTATGCATAGTGGATAAAATACCTCAATAAAATATTAAGTTAGTATAGACTTGCATTACTTCGGTTAGAATTGAACCCTAGTTTCAAAGTGCTTGACCATCCAAATTTGGGGTGCTTTCAATTATCAGGGAATTATAATTTGAGATTTTGGGTTGAATTGACTTAGTTTACATTAAGGATTGACTGCCAAAGAAGGAATTGGTTTAACTAAGAGGAAAAGGTTGAGGAAATCCGAAATTAAGGATTTCAGGATTGGGGAGTCCACTCAACAGATCAAGGAGCTACGAGTTAATGCAGTTGGCATTTGGAATGCCTACCTAAAACCTTTAAAATTGCTTGACCAACCAAAGTTGCGGTAATGTGAAGTGAAATATAGATCCTTTCTATTATAATTTCCAAGAAACAAGATATTTTGAAGCCAATGGTGAGGGATATCAGGTTTTGATAAACTAGTGGGAGACTAATGAATATTTATTTGTCTTAATTTTATCAGATAAAGTTATAAAACTCTGTTCATATTATTTGTAGAAATGACATTAAAAATGTCATCAAACATATGCTTTTGATCAATACTTGATAAGGAAAACCTTCTCACTGGCACTAATTTATAGGAGTAGAAAAGTTGCCTTTGGGTCATCCTTCTCCATAAAAGGAAACTATATGTGATGGAGGAAAATTTACCAGTTGTGCCTGGAAGTGAGGGCAAGTGATGAGGAGATCTATCTGTATGAGAAACATCTGAATGATGCTACATATGTTTAGTACCTCAAGCTATCATCCATGACCAATGAGCTCTTGAATAAACATGATGAAATGGATGCTTATAGCATGATGCATCACCTAATGGATCTCTATCAAGAAAAGGTGAGATAAGAGAGGTATGAGATCTCCAACACTTTGTTCACCACTAAGCTTGGAGAGTCTGCACCAGCTGGGCCACATGTAGTCAAGATTATTGGATACATTGAGCAGTTGGAAATCTTAGGGATTAAATTCACGAATGAGTTGCATACTTATCTCATACTATCATCACTACCAAATACCTTCTAGTTTTAAATGTGAATTATAATATGAACAATACTGAGAAGATTCTATCAGAACTACTTACTTTAATTCTACAATTAGATAAGGACATGGGGTGTGAAAAACCCACAGTCCTTATGGTGAATAGGAAGAGGAAGGACAAGGAAAAGGGGACTAAGACTTATAAATAGTCTAAATCCTCCAATCATCATCTGACCAAGAAGAAGAATATCCAAAGGCAGGTCAAGGAAAATGAGGTAGTATGCTTTTCATGTGGAAAGTTAGGCCACTGGAAGAGGAACTAAACCCAAAGGCAAGGAGAAGCCAAAGGTGCATTCATTATCAAGTTAAATCTTTCCATTTCTACACATGGGGTATTAGATATAGCTTGTGGTGATCACATATGTATTCAAATAGAGGAACCAAATAGATTCTAGAAAATTTCCAGAGGAGAGGTGGATCTGCGAGCTACTATTGGTGCGAGGCTAGCTGCTTTTTCCATTGGAAACTACCACCTCACATTAACAACGAGAATGGTTTTGGTTTTACATGGATGTTATTATGTACCTAGTGTTACCAAAAACATAATTTATGTATCAAGTTTGGATACAGATGGATTTATTTTCAAGTTCATAAATAAAAGTTGTTATTTCATGAGGAAAACATATGTTATGATATGACACATTTAAATAACAGTCTATATGTATTAGATTATGAAAAAAAGTGTTGGAAATTGATAACAAATCAAGTTTACATGACTCATATCGCACCCAGTTGTGGAATCACTATCTCGGTCATGTAAACAAGAAGCATTTGACAAATATATTTCAAGATGGATATTTAGAATCTTCTAAGATAAAACCACTTGATAGATGTCACACTTGTTTATAAGGGAAAATGACCAGACCACCATTCAATGGATAGGGTGAAAGGACCACATAGCTTCTAGTATTGATAGACACTGATGTGTGTGAACCATTTCTAGTAGAAGCTAGAGGTGGATATTCTTACTTCATAACTTTTACTGATGACTTGAGTAGATATGGCTATATTTTACTTAATGAAGTGTAAGTCTGAGTCCTTTGAGAAATTAAAGGAATTCAAGAATGAAGTAGAGAATCATCTTGGTAAGAAGATAAAGAAGCTTTAATCAGATCAATGTGGAGAATAACTAAACCAATAGTTCATCGAATTTCTATGGGAGTTTGGGATTCTATCTCAACTCACCCCACCTTATAAACCATAATGGAATGGTGTTAGTGAAAGGAGGAACTATACCACATTGAACATGGTAAGGTTGATGAGGATTCGTTCAGTTCTTCCATTATCCTTTTGGGGATATGCATTACAAACTGAGACATAAACATTAAAATGAGTACCAAATAAGGTGGAAAATGGAATTCTTGTTGAGTTATGGAGTGGAAAGAAAACCATTTTGTCACATACACATGTATGGGGATGCAAGGAATTTGTTAAAGCTTTCTCAGGAAAAAACTAGCACCCCAAGACATGAGGTGTATCATTATAAGTTATCCCAAGGAAACAAATGGATACTACCTATACAACCCCTTTGATAAGAAAGTAAATATCGCTAGACAAGCTGTATCTTGAGAGAGATCACATACTCAAAAAGGATAGTGGGAGAAAGATTGACTTTGATGAAGTTGATGATCAAGATACACAAGAGTTGGTATAGTAACAAGTACCACATGTCCTCATGGAAGAAGTAGTTCTTGAAACACAAGTACTCTATAGGAGCTCAAGAGAAGTAAAGGAACCAAAGAGATATGTTTTTCTAGTCATCGAGGATGGGGAATCATTATTATGGGACAATGATGAACATCTCTCTTATAAGGAGGTAGTAGAGAGATCAGAAGCTGCAAGATGGCTAGAAGCTATGAATTCTGAGATGGATTCCATGTATCAGAACCAAGTTTGAGTTCTAGTCGATGCTCCATTTGATATAAAGCCTGTTGGGTGTAAATGGGTATTCAAGAAGAAACTATACATGAATGGTTAAGTAAGTACATATAAAGAAAGGCTAGTGGCTAAAGGTTTTAAATAATGTCAAGGAATTTAATATGATGAAATTTTTTAACCATTTTCCATGTTTAAATGCATAAGAATCATACTTTCTATAGTATCTTACCATGACTATGATATTTGGTATATGGATGTCAAAACTACATTCCTTAATGGGAACCTTCAGGAAGATTTCTATATGACACAACCAGAAGAGTTTGTGACACCAACTGATGATAAAAGGGATTGCAAGTTGTAGAGGTCCATTTATGGATTGAAGAAAGAATTTAGGTCATGGAATATTCTATTCGATGAATCCATAAGGGAATTTGGTTTCATTAAGAATGAATGTGATCCATGTGTTTATAAAAGTTTTATTGGGAATGCAGTCATTATTCTAGTAGTTTATGTTGATGATATATTAATTATTAGAAATGACATACTGGTCTTATAGTCAGTTAAAGATTGGTTGAATAACTGTTTCTCTATGAAGGACTTAGATGAATTAGCCTATATTCAAGGGATCAAGATCATTCATGATAGATCCAAGAGGGTGATTTGACTTAGTCAAAGTACATATATTTACCAGATACTAAAAATATTTAGTATGGAACAATCCAATAGGGAATTGGTTCTAGTGTCACATGGTTTACATCTTTCTAAGAAAATGTGTCCCCAAACACAACAATAGAAATATAGAATGAGTAAGATCCTATACACTTTAGCGATAAGATCTATCATGTATGACATGTTATGTACTATACTTGATGTTTCTTATGCAGTAAGCATGGTAGGAAGATATCAAGAAGATACAGGAGAACAACATTGAAATACTATTAAGACTACCCTTAAGTATCTGAGAAGAACTAAGGATATTTTCCTAGTGTATGGAGGAGATGAGGAGATTTTCATCATATGGAATGCTGATGCTAGTTTTCAAAAAGATCAGAATGATCTAAAGTCACAATTGGGATATGTTTTCTACCTCAATAGAGGAGCTGTGATTAGAAAGAGTTCAAAGCATTCGGTTTTAACCGATTCTATAGTAGAGTCTGAGTATATAACAGCTTCTAATATAACCAAGGAATCCATATGGATTCGGAACTTTGTCCAGGATCTTGATATAGTACCTAGAATTAAAGACCCTATCACATTGTATTGTGATAATAATATAGTGTCATCTCTTGCAAAATACCCAAGGTCACATCAATGGACAAAGAACATACTTTATAAGTATCACCTCTTGATGGATTTTTATCAAAGGGGTAAAGTTTAATTGAGTAGAGTACCAATGGAAGATAACGTAGTGGAACCCTTGACTAAAGGCATATCTTAGTAGAAGCATGAGTATTATGTGAGGGATAGTGGACTAAAGGTCGTTAGCAGTTAGCTCTACTGAAAGTGGGAGTCTTTTTGATTTGGTTCTCTAGAACCAAACTCTTTTGTACTTTATTATAAACATGTATTAATTGGATGGATATTAATAAACTACTCATCACATCATGATTGTTCTTATGCATTAAATTGTATGTGATAATGTCTTAAGAGTAGCCGTCACACTAAAAGGTCATAGCAGATCCCTACTACGATGAAAACCCAAAAGTTCCATGAAACTATTCTTAAATATATGTTATATATCCAGATGATATCAGTTGAAGGGACACAAATGATGTAGGCTATCAAGGGCGGAGACTCGTATGAATTTGAGGCACCATCTCATGGTGTATGCCCTTGGTATTGTTCATGAGGATATAATGAGAATGAGACCCGCCAGTAGGAAATCCACATTTATAAGTGTCATTGGATGTTACTATCTAAGGATGTGTGTATTGGTACTTAGAATTTAAGACTATTGTTAATTGGTATGATAACTCATGCACATATATGTATTGGCAATAACCATTATGACATATGTTCATAGTGAGGAAGGATATATTGAGTGTGTCACGACTAATACCACATTAATGAATAATTCAAGAAGGATTTGTACCATCTATTCCATAATGGAAGTTGATATCTCAGGCCCATTGATGGAAATTATATATCCTAAATAAATCCATGGACATGGTGTTCTATATGCAAGTTCAATTCTAGGAAGTCATATAATGAGAAATCAAGCACATTGGTTGATGGAACTTTAATCCAACCTTCTTTATTGGAGATATCGAGAAAAAGGAATTATATTACACGTTAAGCATTCGTATGAGGTGACATGTCATTGTGACATTAACTTATTTCTCTATGGGTGCCTTGTCATGTTTCTAGATGCTAATATTGGACTTTAGGCTACTCTATCTAATGTCAACGAGAAAGAGGCCTAGAGGTTCACACACTAAGTGTATCCAGTATCTTAGTAAAATATTATATTATTTATTATTTAACATGTTAAGTAAATATTATTCCCGGTTGTGGTTTAATAATTTTTCATGTATGCCAAATCACATTTATTTTGACATTAGTTATTCGATAGAATATATTATGGGAATTATATTTAGTGAATATAATATTTATATATTTATTGGTGAATAATGTAGTGATATTTATTTAATAAATAAATATTCATTATTCAATGTTCAATAAATAAGGTGGAGGATTGGAGGAATGAGTTAATGGTCTACTGAGAAATAATAATATTGATTTTTAATTAAATAATATTTAATTATAACTCACAAGATAAGTGAATGTCAAAAAATAATAATGTTACTATTATTATTTGACATAGGAGTTTCACTATAATTAATAAAATAATTAAGGCACTTGTGAAAATTATTTATTATTACCCTAGTGAATTAAATATCCAGTTATATTATTCTTATATTATCCAAGCGCTAGCTAAGAAACTCCAATTGAGTTGTGCATAATTTTCAGAGAAAATCTCTCAAGCCTAGAGAGTTATTCCCTCTCCAAGAATTATCTCAAGAATGAGATTTATCCTACTCCACTGAATCAAGGATAATTATTTGGAAGTAGTTCTCGAGGCGATCGAAGGCAAACATCGCAAGTGCAAGTATCTTCCGTGCTAGCACCCAGAGACTCCTTCAGTGATGTCTGGAGATATGTGGAACATGTGTGGATCAACACTAGTGGAGTTCTACCCTTGATCTCTACAATGAAATTATGACACACTCTAGATCTATAGATGGATGCATCAATAAAGAAATAATAAACCTTAGAGGTAATTCTTTTTTAATTAAATTAATTATAAACAAAATATGTTGATCCTCTTTTCTCGGTTCCAAGTTCTCTTCCTTTGTCTTATTTCTTTGATTCAATTATATAGATCACAACGTTCACCATCTATAGATTCCAAAATTTTCATTTATAATGGAAAAATTAATAGTTGGGCACCATCCCTCCCGTTCTTCCACTACACCCAGAACCTACAATCCACATCCATCAACTCCTCTTTTCAGAGTTAAGTCTTCTCCTCTACTAGAACCAACTCTTTAGGGGATGCACTGACCAGGGATGGGAGAACCCTGATCATGGTGATGCCTCTGCCATGGTAGTCTATCTTCTCCCTTACTTCCCTCATATTCTCAATGGGTTGGGAAATCAAGGACCATGTGACCACACCGGTCACATGTATAACATCTCCCCTCTTCAGGCTACCATGGTCTTCTATGTGGTCCTATGCTACCCGAACGAATTACTAAGCCTGAACATGGGTATTACTCTTATTGTTCAACACCTTTTGTCTACCAAACAATGTCGAATACTCATACTTGGGATGCTTATTAACATCCCCAACTATATGGTGTCCCTTATATAAGAATATCTCCATCGCCAGTGCCTTATATAGAACTCCAACATATATGGGAATGCACAAGGGTACCACAATGACACAAATGTATCTATAGAAATCTAAATCAAACTTCTATTCCTAGAAGTAACCTTTTAAAATCATGTCAAGTGAGTACTGCGTAAGGTTAGTAAATATCATAACATACTTATCAACTTTCATACCTCTCTATTACAGCTCCAAAAGATCCTAAATTGAAAATGATAACAAGCATATGGGTATTACTCCTCAAAAAATATCTAACAGAAGTTAAACCATCAGAGTGAAAAATCACCATGCTTCTTTGTAACTAATCTCCACAAGTTCCCTCATATTACATGGAAAAGGCTAGATTCTAGTGTAATCATCTGATCAATCGATGTATGCACAAGGCCACAAACTCATATCACTGACTTAAGATAATCCTCCATTTCTAATGGATTTGGATCTTCATGGAACCTCAATAGAATTTGGTACTAGAAATCATGGAGTATTCTAAGTTTTAATGCATACTTATCCTGCTCTTTTGGTACAATTTGCTTCTTGATATGCGGTGGTGCTGCTACCTATCTGCCAGGAGAAAATAACTAGAGAGATGGACCCTGAACTGAGGCCTCATCACTCATCGTATCATCATCACTATCTTAAATTAGTAACCTAACTGGATATCTTCATGGATTAATCCTAAAAGTAATCAAGATATACCACAATCAGATGATCATATATATTTTGGGATATGAATGAATAAGGAAAACCATAAGACCCAATCCTACATGATACATGTACCAATGTTACCTACAACCAATGTCTTAGTATGTCAAGTTAACAATAAGGTAGTCAAATTCATAGTATATAAATAAGTTATCCACCACACCAACACTAGGTTCCCTAGCCTATAAGACACACTATAGACACTTTGACACTATTTCCCTAAATTCCCAACCAAATCTCATAAGGGGGAAAACTCCAAACACCATCCCGAGGTCGAACCACATTTTATACCACTTTGTAAGGACCTAAACCACTAGGGCCCACCTGGATGTCAAAATATTGGGCTTCCAAAACCCCAAGACCACCTCTATAGGATTGGGGCTATTGATAAGAGTTGATAAGATTATAATAAAATAGGAGGCCTTTTCTTAAATTACATGTACGCACACACCCAACCATCTCCATACATAAGTGAAGAGGAAAAATAATAAAAGGAAAAAATATCTAGAGTAAAAATCATGCATATAATAACCTCTAGGGAATACAATTGAGTGAAACAACATATCCAAAATGTAATGGTAAAAATACATGCCCACCGAGAAAAAAATTCTCAACCTAACAACAAATGGAATTAAAATAGTTTATTGAGACAAAATCCTGATCTACAAGCCATGAACATCACACGTGGTTAAGGAAACTGAGTATACCTATGATCCTATAAAATCACCATTGACATTTCCATCATTTTCATAAGACATGACACATTTAGGAAAATACCATGTTGGGGTGAGTATATACATACCCAGTAGGATGTCGCTAAAACTAAAGAGGGAGAAATAGAAGACATGATAGAAGTAGTCAACTCATCCCAAATTAGGAGTGAAACAAAACCCAACAACATATATATACTCTCATATAAGAAACCTAAATGATAGAGAAAGGGGATCACCATCTTACAACCTAGATTTGGATGACGAGTCTTCCTATAGCTCCAAAGATCCATCATCTATGCTCAACATATCACGTGTCTATATGAAGAATTAATGAGGAGGAAATACACATTTCCACTAATCCACATCCTAATGGCGCACAATATTCAAAAGATAAGGGACCCATGCCCTGGTACAATAGGGAAATTCTACTTAGTATATAGAGTACCCACGCCCATGTAGAGGAGTACCATGTTTATATCTGTGTAAAAAATATAGGGGAACCACACCCTAGTGTGATAAGGGTGTACTATCACTATAAATAGAGGACACATTACTATGTAGGAGAGTACTATCTCTATATATAGAATAAAAATTATGGGGGACCCATTCCCTGGTGAAAAAAGAGAGTACTGTCCCCATAGATAGAGTACATGTTCCCTGAATATGGGAGTACCATCTCCATATTAACAAAAAGTATAGAGGACCCATAATCTAGTGCAACAAGGGATTAATATCTATATAGATAGGGGACCCACACCCTAGTGTGACAAAGGATTACCATCTCTATATGAACAATGAGTATGGAGGACCCATGCTCTGGTGCGATAGGGGAGTACCATCTCAATGGATAGATGACCCACACCCTAATATGATAGAAGAGTACTATATCTATCTTAATAAATAGTATGGAGGATCTGAACCCTAGTGTGAAAGAGGATTACCATATCTAGGGATAGAGGACCCATGCCCCTGTGTGATAAGGGAGTACCGTATCTACCTAGAATCTATCTGATGATCCCACCCAATCACTACCATCATCAAGCATCTCTTAGAGAATAATTGAACTCAGTACATCTATCATCATATCTCAAAATTTACTATGAAAGAAACCATCACATTATACATGAAAAAAACTTAGTATCAATTACTCATAGGCCAAAATCCAAGTAAAAAATGAAGGAGATACGAGATGTAGAAGTTCCTCAAATAGGGAGTACATGATGTGTATAGGGTCCACACAATATGTGGTCCTAATCCACTTATTGGTCATGTTATCTTCTATACATGGAACTATGTCCATGTAACCATACATGGCATGTACAAGGGCTACATAATGTGTCTTGGCCACTTAGAACCTACCTGTGTGCTCCTAGTCGTGCCCATGTGTGTCAGGCCATGCCGTGTACCTGGCCGTGTACATGGCCATGCCCGGGTGTTGGAACATGCTCGTGTACTCCAATAATACATGAAAAGTCCTCCCACATGGGTTCTTGGGAATGTGTAACTTGAATATATCTTGGATACCCAAGGAGGGTCACAAAACATGTGGCCCAACTACATGGTGTGTGGACCAACCACACAACATGTGATCCTTATATTTTTACCTAAATCCAAGCCGCCATAGCTGGGTGACTACACAACATGTGTTCATCCTAGTACACATCATGTAGTTAGTATTTTTACTAAATAAAAGTAAAGATTCATGTTTCATATTCACATTTCCATATGTACCATTTCCACATCCAATCGCACTATGGGTCCCAAATCTGGGGCCGCCCATGCCCAATCCATCACCGATGGATGGATTCTGGCCATGCCAACCCCTCATGGCTTCTCTGGTTGCCACCCGTGTTGCTTCCACTTCCATTTTGGATCCCAAATTCACGAATACATCACTTCTACCCACAATCCTCATCTATTCATCAACAAAAGTATGATCTAATCATTGTACACACATCTACTATGAATTTGGTGGTTCAATCGCGGTAAAATGCACCCGAAAATAGTCGAATAGTGACCCCATGGTCCAACGGTGAAGAGAAAGTGGATAAGAGGAACAAGAAAAAAAAGTGATATCATCATTGGAAAAGTGTTCTTGGATAAATATAATAGAATTTAGGATTAACAAGCGTGATTTCATGTAATAAAAGATATAATTTAATTAACAATTTAATTTATTGAAATTGGGCTCGTGAGAAGGGAAGATAAATCATAGATCAAAATTAGATTAATAAAATTCAATTTCAGTCATTTAATCAAGGTATTAAACTAAAATTTATGATCCCTACATCAATTATGGATTAATATTTATTGAATAACATGTTTACCAATGATGAGGATGATCTGTTGAATCTATCATCTATCAATCCACATTAATCCAATCATCATTCATTGTTCGATGTCAATATGCCTACAAAGTATGATATCCTCCTCATATCAGATCTATTAAGGGTTATGTGAATAATCCCTTGAAAAATATTCATAAGAGTGTATTTATATAGGATTTAATTATTTCATTTAATAAAACAAACAAAATTTTTATTGATTTATTTTAATTAAACGCACCCGCCAATGGTTGCCTCAACTGGACGTCTGACACCGACCAACCTTAGGTCATGACTAGGGTAAAACCCATTCTATATATTTAAATATGGTCTTCTAATTTTTATTCAAGACTCCATTTAGGTGAAATTCCATTATTTATGAAAAAATATTCACACATGATATAAATATATTTAATATTTTTATAATATCAATTCCGAGATCACCGGGCCTCGGAATATCATGCCGTCTGAGCACCTAGATGTGAAAATATTTATTAATATATTTCAAAGTCTTAAAAGTAAAAAATAGAGTCCCTATAATCAAAGAATAGGAAAAAACAATTCAAATAGATATGTAAACCTCACATCCCCACGTTTTGATCGAGGTTTCATCCTCATCACTTCGGCGGTGAAAAGTTTCCCACCTTTGGAAAGTGCTAATGTGGGATCTAGATCACTACCATCCATGGTATAGTACGATGCATTAGTCCCAATTAAAATAATTAGAAACATAAATTTGGAATCCAACATGAATTTATTTTCATGAAGAAGGGAGGGGATGATTAACATTGAGTATCACCAAGAAGCATGTTGGGATTAACTAGAAAAAATGGTAAACCCAACATGAACTTATTATCCTAAAATAGTAGGAGGATGTGATGCATAAATTGTCAAGTATCACCCTCATTGTACATTCAATCACTGTTGGCATTAATTATTATATAATGAAAACCACTAGGTGTTCTAGGTGGGGTTCCCCACCCACTTATCATGGTCATGAGGTAAGAAGTATTTCCCATGATGTTGAAGAAAACCATAGTAAACCATATGTGGTGATCCCACATTCCTATTATCAAATGGTAGTTGTCACCTCTTCTATGACTTCAAAGTTCCCTTAAACCCTTTCACCAAAGAAGACTATGTAGCATATGGTCATCAATTCCATTGTTCACCACTATGAATATTAAGACATCATCATCTCCTGATAGATTTATTGAGATGATCTTGAAGCTATGAAATCATGTTGACACCCCAAAAAACTCAAATCATGTTGGAGAAATCACCTCTTATCAGTGCTGAAAATAGATTCAAGAGTCAATCCCCAGAGTATACTGACGATACTTTCCCTTATTCCTAGGAGGTAGGGGAAATTTAGGGTGTGACAAACCTAGTTTCTACCTGAGATCCACTATTAAGGGATCCTACCTATTGATGTAATTTTTAGCATAGTACTACTTATCCCATAGCTAAACAGGTCAAGCCTACTCCTGCTCCAACATTCCCAACCCCAACTACACATCACTTATATCAAGGACATGAAACTATCCTTGTTTAATGTATGACTACTGCTAATAATTTCATTTATGTAGCTTCCACCCTTCCTTCAGCTACTTCCACACTCCTCATAAACCCTACCACCATTCAGTTAAATATTCTCATCATACTAGGATCAATACCCCATCCTCCAACCAAGTGTGTTGGGTGAAGGAATCCTAGGCACAATGGAAGCATGAAAAATATGAAATTAAAATTTTGGGTTCAGATTAATGTTAAAAAAATTGAATCCAAAAAATCACTTTCCCTGATTTCTTAAAGGATAACATGTAATTCAATTTAAGTATGAAAAATAAAATTGAATGGAAGTGAAAATGGTACCTTATTCATTTGAATTTGATGATTTGATTCACTTACCTTCAGCATGTCATGGCTCAAATCTTTCAAAAAAAGCATCTTCTAGATCATCCACACATTCACCACATCTTCGATATAATCAATATATGATTCTTGGGTACTATCATGGAAAATTTATGAGATTTACAAAGTCCCTTTAATAACATGAAGAATTCATGCTCGATCAAGAAGATGATATCAATTCGACCATGAACTTCCTTTGGAATCTCTCTCTAAGATCTTGAGAGGAGAAGATATATTATCTTTATAAATTCATAAAAATGGTGTATCTCCATATTCTAGAGACTAAAATGAGTTTTTATACCTAGGTTATACTTTTCAAAATTTCACTTTGGTCCCTGTAAAGTAATAACCTTTATTTTGGACCTTTTGGGACACTTATGGTTTAATAAAATTTTCATAAATGTCACAAATATTTTATCACTCACTTATAACACTTTAACATGTTACATGACAAAATATATCGATTAACTCATACCATAAGCTCTCTAAATAATTTAACGAACCTTGAACGTGTTATGTTCATTCGAGAAATTATATTTTATCATATTCACTTTTTATTATCAATCAACTTGTGAACATCTTGATAAATAAATTCAATAATCATTGTTCTATACTTGAAATGCTATTGATCACACTTGGACATTCAATTTCCATAGAAAATGGGTCCCACTTCATTCAAAACTCTATTCATCCAAATAGGTGGAACTTGTGGATATAGTTAGTGTGTGACCCACTAGGTCCTTATCTTGATTGCAGTGAGTCTAATACATAGACCAAGAGTGATGTCTATAAATCCATCATGGCCACTAAGGAGATAAATAATCATAGCTATGAATACCTCATACGAACACATTATGTGTAATATAATATCTTTATCTCATGATATCTTATAAAACAAGATGCACACTTGTGTGATCATCCTTTTGTTTCTTTATATATTTCATGACCTTACTAGATGGGATTACCTTCTTGTACCATAACTATAGATTCAATGAAGGTACTACAATCCTAGTCAACCCGGGATCAAGGGATATCTCTTCCTCAACTCAAAAACTATAAATTCAATATTGATCATTCAACCAATGCCATACCACCAAAGACGCACCCAACACAGGATACCTCATCATGAATTTAATGTCAGGGTTTTTCCTTGCATAAAATTACATGATCAACTAGTACACATTTATAATGATATCAAGTCTGGAGAGCAATAAATATATTCATATATATGAATAAACAATGACATCAAAAACATGTGGTGTTCCTACTAGTGGGCCAGTCCTCATGATCTAATCTACTCAATATCACCAAGTGAAAACTTCATGAAAAGAAGTCTCAATGCTTATGAGCCCCCAACAACTGATAGTCATAAATCATCTGTGTCCTATCATAATGATGTATCTATAACCCATAGGAAATTTATTTAAGATTACTATCTAAATATATTCATGTTCTCATTATAGTTGGGAATTTATATAACCTTTTGATATGAAACATAATTAAGGGATATTACTATGAAAACAATGGATGCAGAAGTATCAACACTATTATAGTAAGAATAAACAGATTCATATATCAAAATGTATACATGTAATGGTAATCAAATTACATTAAGGATTTGGGTCTACGAAACCCACTCACAACACTCCCACTTTCACTAGAACCAGTTTCTAATAATGATCAAACCACTAGCTCTCACATGAGTATCATGATTCTACTAAGATATAGATTTATTTAGGGGGTATTCATGTTATCCTCTATGGATACTCTACTAAACATGAATTCTCATATCTGATTATAATCCCTCAATAAATGAAAATTACAAAGTTTATGATTTTTCCTCTGATGTGACCTGGGAACGTTGTCAAGCACTACTACCATATTATTATCATAGTATACTGTAACCGATTCTGCACTTATAGGTATAATGTAAATATTTGAAACAAATTTTTATATACAAAATACTTACTTAATTTCATTATAAGATGGTATATAATTGGATTCTACTATAGAATCAACAACCACATATTTCTTTGAGCTCATCTAGCTCATAACACCACCATTCAGGAAAAAGACATAGCCTAACAATGATTTTGTATCATCATGATATGTATAGAATCTAGAATTAGTTAATCCCATCACAAATAGATCCCCATAACCTCCATACATTAGGAAAAAAATCGTTTGTATGTCTCAAGTACTTTAAGATAGTTTTTACAGCTTCCAAATGTAGTTCTCTTGGACTCTCTTGATATTTTTCCACCATGATTAAAGAAAAGGAAACATAAAAAACAATACATAACATGGAATACATGATAGATACCAATATTTAAGTATAAGGGATTATACTCATTATTTTAATTATAACCCATGTCTTTGGACACATCTTCTTGAAGATATTAATTCCACATGATATTGGAAACAATCCTCTCTTGGATTGTTTCATATTGTAACTTTTGAGTACCTTTTCAATACATGTTCTTTGACATAGACCAAGAATCCTTTGAGATCTATCTCAATAGATATTGATACCTAGAATATAGGATTATTCACATAATTTTTTTATGGATAAGTATTCATTTTACCAAATTTTCATTGACTATAACACTTTCACTTCATTTAACATTAATAACAAGTCATCAAAATATAATACAAGTAACACAATGGAACTTCCACTAACCTTCTTATATACACTTGGATTTCTTTCATTCTTAATGAAACCAAATTATTTTATAACCTCATCAAAATGAACATTCCGTGATCATGATGATCTTAAATCCATAAATAGGTCTCTCCGGTTTTCATACTTCATTAGAACTCTTTAACATAATAAACCCTTTGGGTTGTGTCATATAGATGTATTCAACTAAATTCCTATTTAGAAAATTATTTTTGACATCCATTTGAAAAATTTTATAATCATGTAAGGCTTCTATTTCAATTAATATTCTGATATATTTTATAATTTTAATATGAGAGAAGGTTTTTTCATAGTCAATGCCTTGACATTACGTGAAAAAATTCACTACTATCTGTGCCTTATAGGTGCTTACTTGACTATCCATGTGTATATTTATCTTGAATACCTATTTACACCCAATAGGTTTAACATAATTTGGTGGGTCTACCAAAATGAGAAAATAATTTTGGTACATGGACTCTATTTAAAAATGAATGTCTTCTTTCCATTTAGCATCATCCTTTCCATATACTTCTTACTTGTAGTTAAAAGTTTGATCATTCTCTAGTATTAATGTGTCACCTTACCCAATGACAAGAAAACCATATCTCCATATTTCTATAACCTCTATAGTATACCTATACAATACTTGTGTCTCAGGAACATCTTTCTCTATCACCGCCTCTTATGGAGATTAATCCCATACCAGTTTTTGTGCATCTAGAGCTTCAAATTCATCAAATTCAATTTTTCTCACTCTATTTACATAGAAAATTTGTTCCAATTATAGAAATGTAGCATTTATTTCTAAAATAACCTTTTTATATGAAGGGTTATATAAGTAATATCCTTTAGTATCCTTAGGATAACCTATAATGATGAAATTCATTCTCAGAGATTCTAATTTGTTACTTGATATAATCTTGAAAAAATACCCACACCCCCATACACATATGTGTGATAGAATAGATTTATTTCCATACCATAACTAATATAGAATCGAATCCACTACTTTATTTGGTACTTATTTTAGTGTATATTCCATAGCCTTTTGTGCATATCCCCAAAAGGATAAAGGTAGAGTTTCATGACTCATCATCGATCTGACCATGTCAAGAAGGGTTTGATTCCTCCTTTTAATAACACCATTCATTTGAGGTGTATAAAGAGGAGTGAGTTAGAAAAGTATCCCACACTCCTTTAAATGATTGATTAAAACTTGGTTAAGACATTCTCCACCATGATCTGGGTGGAGTTTCTTAATCTTCTTACCAACTTTATTATATACTTCATTATGATATTCCTTAAAAGTTTTATAGGAATATGACTTATGCCTCTATTGGAAATAGACCACATACATTAGGATGAACCGATTCCAATGGTTATTTGGATTTTTATCCTTTACCAATGAAAGGTGATTTGGTCATTTTACCTTATAAATAAGCATGAAATAAATCCAAAGGTTTTAAATTAATATAGTCTAAATACCCATATTGATGTAATTCTCTCAAATGATTATCATTTATATGACCTTTCCTAAAGTGCAATATATGTTTTGTATATAATTCATTCTCACTAGAATTATCATTGATTAACAAAACTAGATTTTCTAGTTTAAATATATATATCAGATTGTTAAGATGTTCCATGCTATAAAATACAATATCATTATATATAAGAAAAATTTATTCCTAAACTTGAAATACATTCCCATAGTTTCTAAAATTAACACTGACATTATGTTTATGGTAACAGATGGTACGTAATAACAATTATTTCATACAAGAACCATTCCACTAGAAAAATTAATATGATAATCTTGTACTTATAATACTGAAAGTCTGACACTATTTGATACTCAGTTATCTACTTCACCTTTTGATTTTTTTTAAATATACTCAGTTACTGTATTAGAAAAAATATTTCTGATCCACATGCATTATCCAATAATCAACTTATATAAATAGACATATTGAATTTAATGAAAAATATACCTAAATTTGAAGCATAACGTTTATTTTTATTAATAATAGTGAAATTATTCTAATAATATCCTTTATTTCCACATAAAAACTAGACTTCATCCTCTCATTTATCTTCCTTTGTATTTTTTTAATCTTAGAAGGGTGGTACATTGGTGTCTTTGACTTTGTCTTATCCCTTGGAAATTTATCCTTTCCTTTCATCATCTTGTTCACTACAAGGACCGAATAGTGAGAATTATTCATATCATTGTTTTCTCTAAAAATTAAATCCAATAAATCTAGGAGTGGATTATTCATGTTATTCATATTATATTTAACAATGAAATACATGAGGCTATATAGTAAAGAGGCAAGAATTACATCAGTTTCTAGATCTTGGTTAAGTTAGAACCCAAGGGTTTCTAGTCTCTTAATTTACCCAATCATCTTAAGTACATGAGTTTCTTCTTGATTCCCTTCTGCCAGCCTATATCTATAAAGATCAATCGATATCTCATATCTTTCTTAATGACATCTCTCTTGGTATAACTGATAGTGATAAAACAACATTTGGAAAGAGCCTTTGTACTCATGAATTTTCTATTGTTCCCTAGACATAGATGACAACATGAAACACTAAAAATATAGTTCATCATCTATACTCTTCTTATATTTATATTTATCCTTCTTTATTTATCCTTTAGGGGGATTATAAGCAAGTGAAAATTCCAACACATAAATATTCCTCTCTTTGTGCAATACTATGCGCAAGTGATTTTACTAATCATAAAAGTTACTACTAGTTCGGATATTCTCTTTATATAGCATTGATCATAGTGAAATTGAATTTTTGGTGACTTACATTTGACCTACAACAAATAAACATAGAATGTTAGTACTTTATCTTGACTACCAGTAGACATTTTCAAATTATCAATTTTAAATATCTCCCACTATTTTATCAAATCCCAGTATACCATAACTACTAGATTCAGAATACTATATCGATTGAGTATTCTAGTGAAAAATATCATTGAAACCACTCAACATAGTTTAAAAGATATGGTTATGCCACTAATCATAGAATTTCATTACAGGAGTTTGACTGGACAACCATATTAACTTGTGGCTCCTTGATTTGTTGAGTAGTGTCCCATCTTCTACAAAGAATTACTTCGCATTGATTAATGATTTTCTTCTAAAGTTGTAACAAGATAGATATGGATACTCTTTTAATATCTACTTTAGTTAATTCATCCCACAACTCTCATAAGAACTTCTTGATAGTAAGAGGCACCCTAAACTTGGTTTGATGAGCACCTCAAATAATTTGTTGTGTCTAAATTTAAAATATAGAATACATTTAATTACTTAATATTTTTTTATGGATTTTTAAATTTAATATTGGTAAATGAAATAATTTTTTTATTTAAAATGATTATTATATGTGATCAAACTCACAACTTAACCATGATTTTATATAGAAATAATTCACTACACATGTTCATTTTATATTTTCATGCTTGTTTATAATTATACTTTGTGATCATGCGTAATAAATAAAAATTCACTAAAAAAACATTCACATGATAAAATAAATAAATAATGACATGACCACGAGTTGTTAACTATTGGTTAATCGATTAAGTGAATAATATATTAACTAAGACCCTAGGGAAATTTCTTAAGTCAATACCAAACTTGAATTATTGCACCCAAAACTCCCATATAGTTCACATGTTTGGTTTACACCGAATCTCAACTCGAACCACATTGTGATGAACTCCTTTTATCTTTATAATGTATACTCACACACATGTGAGGGGAACTCAGGGTTTAAAAATACATTTTATCACTTAAATATGGACACATAGGACCTTATACAAATTAAAGAAGGAGGGAATACGAACATATAATAAAAAATAAAACAAACATTACATTTTAAAACTTAAATGAAACAATTAAATTAAATAAATGATAAAATAAAAATGCATGGGTCAGTCTTGGATCATGACTAGTCAACACGCAATTACACTATATAAAAAAGTAAATTTTCTAAAATTCAACCAGAGGGAATTTTTAATGCTTTAAATTACATTAAAATAAATTTAATTAATTATTGATATATCCCACAATACCTAAAATAATTTTATTAAGTCCATAAAATTAAATTAAAATTTTAAATTATTTTTAATAATTTTTCAATTCCATATATACCTGAGGAATACCCACAAAAACTTATTTTAATGTCAATGATGGGTCGGGATGGTCGGACCCAGACTATAATGGTCTGACCCAAGTCAAATTGGGAATCCGTTTAAGGGTATATATTCTAAATATATATATATATATATATATATATAATATTATAATATATATATATATATATTATAATATATATTATAGTATATAATATATAATATATATAAGACAAAATAATCACCCTCCCATAATTGGGGATGAAAATTTTTCCATACCCAAAATATTGGGGTGGTATATTGTCTCTTTTTTAAAATTGTTTTATAATGAGCTTCCCATGAAAGATTTTTATTTTTTTAAAATAATATTCCAATGGAATCTTTGTGTTATTTTTTTTTTAATTTTTGGCAATATGAAATAAGATTCCATAATGATGTTGTATTGCCAATAGGCTAACCCAATACACTTCTAGTATATTCGGCTATCACGAAACATACTCACATCATGTTTCGTCTAAAAATCCACCACATCGGTATCCATTAAGGTGAATACAAAAATTAAAACTTTAATTTCTATCACAATATTTATGAAATACCAATCGATCTTCGATCAAACATATCTTGGTAATACAAACTCGGATCGATGTGCTATTAGTTGTGTTGGTACTGAATCAAAAACCTCTTTCTGAATCATAAAAAATTTAATTTAAATTTTAATGTTTTAAAATTAAATAATTACATATTCCCTCTAATACCAATTGAATGAAACTGGGGGGGGGGGTAGCGAAAACATGAAAATTGAAAAATAAAAAATTTGTGTTCAGATTCATGTTAAAAATAATGAATCCAGAAAACATATTTCTTATATTTCTTAAAAGATCTCCTGAAATTCAATTTCAGTATGAAAAATAAAATCGAACAAAAGTATAAATGATACATTGTTCCTTTGAAGTCGAAGATTTGATTCACTCACCGTCGGCATGTTATGGATCAAAGGAACCAAACTAGGCATCCTCTAGATTTTCCATATGTTCACCATAGATATTTGACTACTAATATATGATTCTTGGGTGACAGTGTGGGAAATAAAAGAACTTTACAATGTTCATTCACGCTCTTTAAGAACATGGACTTAATCGAGAAGATGGGATCGATTTGACCATGTTCTTCCTTTGGAATCTCTCTATAAGATATTGAGAGGAGAATAGAGGATAGATTCTCTCTCTAAATTATTCTAAATGATGTATCTCTCTATTCAAGAGGATAAAATTATTTTTTATACCTAGGTTATACATTCCAAAATTTCACTATGGCCTCTATAAAGTAATAACCTTAATTTTGGACCTTTTCACACACTTATGGTTAAATAGACTTGTCATAAATGCCACAAATATTTTATCACTCACTTATAACATGTTAATATGTAAATTAATAAAATAATAACCATTAAATCATCCCTTAAGATCCCCAAATAATTTAACAAACCCTGAGCATGTTATGTTTGTTCAAAAATTTATATTTTCTCATATTCACTTTTTATGATCAATCAAATTGTGAATACCTTAAGAAATAAATTCAATAATCATTATTATATACTTGAATAATATTATTTAATTATTTTTAAATGTGATTGATCACACCCATACATTCACTGACCCCCACATGTGGAGACCAATTTATCCTATAATCCTATTCATATGAATAGGTGTAACTTGTGGATACACTTAGTGTGTGACCCTCCAGATCCTTATCTAGATAGTAATGATTCCAACCCATAGAGAAAGATCGAAGTATAGAAATATATCATGGCCCATAAGGAGATAAATAATGTAATAGATATGAATACATTCTATGAATATGTTCTGTGTAATATAATCTCTTTGTCTCACTATATCTCATAATGCAAGATGCATACTTACGTCATCATCCTTTTGTTTCTTTATATATTTTGTGACCTTACTGGCTGAACTTAACTTCTTTTTCTATGACCATGGATTCAATTAAGGTACTAACATCTTGGTTAACCATTGTAACACCCGGAGTTTTTATGAATTATTTTTTCTAAATAAATTAAATTTCTTTGATAGCTGACGTTACATGCAACCCCATGTTTTAACAAACTGTGATATATTATTAATATTATTATTTAAATGATACCATTATAACCTATCCATTAAAATTATAGATATAAATAATAATAAATAATTTTTACATATTAATTATAATGTTTTTTTATAAATAAAACATATTGATTAAGAAATTACTTAATTTTTAGAAAATTATTTATATATTTCAAAAATACTATTTTATAGAAAAAAGTTTTTTTTAATTTCTTCTTGTGAACAATAATAAAATTAATTTTTGTCAATTTTGGAAAAATAATTTTATAAAATAAAATTCAATTTTTAAATCATAATTTCAAAATTATCTTAGGGTAAATTTTTGGGATTTTTCTAAAAATATTAA
The DNA here is from genome assembly GCA_963277665.1 of Viscum album. Classification (NCBI taxonomy): domain Eukaryota; kingdom Viridiplantae; phylum Streptophyta; class Magnoliopsida; order Santalales; family Viscaceae; genus Viscum; species Viscum album. The sequence goes on along the minus strand of OY728141.1, from coordinate 1,044,309,532 downwards.
TTTTTCCAAGAATAGTTAAAAATATTGGGTTTTAATGGAAACATCCTTTTCATTTAAAGAATTTATAAAGTTCATATTTTTAAAATGGGTTTAAAAATAAAATTTCCTCAATTTTATATCAATTAATTCAATTTACTTTGTTATAATTATTTTTATATTGAATTATGGTATAAAAATATTTTAAACTTAAATATTTTGTCTTTGTAAAACTGCTTTCTCATCGGGTCCGTAGGTTTAATTTTAAATTAAAATTTTTCAGTTATATGAATGGAATTTGGAAAAATGGATTACATATTTTAAATAAACATAATTTATATTATCTAATAAGTTAAACTTAATTTTTTAATCTTAGTGAATAGTAAAAATAGTAAAAATATTTACCGCAGTTAAGGTACAAATGGGATTTATGAGGAGTTAAACTAAAAAGATAAAAATAAAAAAATAAAAAAAACTTATACAACACCCATTTTATAGCCATATTTTTATCTAATGTCTTCTAGTATATAAAATGTTCTATTTTGGAGCCTTGTAGCATAATAAAAATTTGGGTACACCTTTTTCTTTTCAAATAATTACAAGTGTGCCACTCATATCACTTATAAAAGGACACCCATTATCCTATCCAATTCACACTTGAAAAACCATTTGATTTTTTGTTATAGGAACAAAGGAAGTGTGAATTGGTGGGTGATATATTAAAATTTATTTTAATAATCATTTCACGAAACCAAGAGCAAGGATCTTGCACATCAAATTTATAATTAATTTATTTAATATTTGAAGAAATAAATACATGGGATTAAGAAATTTATTAATTAGTGAATTTTGATCATCTAAAAATACCCATTTAGATATCCTTTAATGTTCTATGAGGATATAAAGATATAATCCCCCTAGCGGTGATCCACATGTGCTCTTATGATCTCCAAGCAACACCAATCGATATCCGGTTGCTAGCGCGACGAGTCAAATGTCCTATGTTGTTTGTTATTGATTGCTCATTATTCAGTCTTAAATAAATATATCTTACGCTTCTATTTCTTGATAGGGATGGATAAGGAGGATTCTTGAGAGAATTATTTATGTTCAACAATTCTTTATTCTTAATTTTTAATGATCTGCACAATACACATAGCCGTCTATGTTAGGTCCACAAGGCTGAATACCCTGAGAGGGGGGGGGGGGGGTGAATCAAGGTATGACTAATTTTAAAATTAACGCTCGTTCTGATCTTGTTTTGCTGTTAAGAAAAACACTCTTCTTTCTCTTTCCTATTGCACAATGTAAACAGAAAGTAAAGCATGCACATGACACATCAATTTTTACTTGGTTCACCCTCACTGGGCTACGTCCAAGGAGCATACATCGACAAGTTTCTGGTCGTACCAAATTCCACTAAACTTCACTAGCTGTGGATACAAGGTTCGGGTACAGTCACTCTGTCCTAGGCACACTACCTTTACAAGATTTAGGGTCAGCTCACTGCTTTCCCAAGGGTCACTCCCGATTTCTCTCTCTCTGGATCACTGCCGGTGGAGAGGATCACCTTCTTCCACTTCTTTTACTCACTGATCTAGAAAGGATCCACTCACAGTTTATAGACATGTAGGTCTCTTAATTTGCATGAAAGAATGCATCTTCCTCTGTATGTAAATGCTCTGTTGAAGTACAACTTTCACCCGTATATGAATATCTCTTTGCACCGAAGGTATCAGGAAAAATTCCAGCTTCCACGCAGCCTGAAAATCCCTACTGGAAATAAACCTTACTTAGCGCACAAGTCAATCTCGGTGCGTAAGTATCGGTGTGCAAGTCACAACTGGCGCACAAGTTTTCCTCAACTAATTGTGAGACTCAAGCTTCTTCAACTCAAAACCTGCGCAACTCACTTCCTTCCTTGCCTAAACCACCTCAGGCGCGCAACACACCCTTGGAACGCAAATTCCCACTCTGGCACACAAGTCCCACTTGCGCAACACACCACCACTTGCACGACTTCCACACCTACACGATGGGAGATATGAATCTTCAAAGTGTTGAACTCCGGTGAGAAATGAGGAGGGATGGTTTAGTATTTATAGGCAATTTGACTACCCTACACGATGGTGCGCAGGTCTCCCTTCTGCGCGGAAGTCTCGGCGCGCAGGTCTCTTCTCCTGCAAGTCACTTGCGTGAACTAATTCCAAACTTGCGTGAACCTCTTTACTTTGCAATATTTTGATCTTCTGATCTTGAAAAACCACAGGCGCACAAGTTCTCAAGCTTCCAAGGCATCGGCACGCAAGTCTCTTCACGGCGCGCAAGTCATCTGCGTGACACCACTAATACTTGTGCGAAACTTATCCCTTTGCCATATTTTGATGATATGATCATGAAAAACATATGGAGCGCAAGTTTCCAAGCATTCATGTACACAGCGCGCAAGTCCCTTTGCCAAAAACCACTTTTCTTCATTTGTGGATTTTTAGGCCCAAAAAGTTGGCAAACACTGGAAAACGGTGCCACCTTGTATCTGTTCTTTTTATACCACCTCCAGATCATTCATTCCTTTATCGAAATTCTTGAATTAAACATGGATCGTTGACCACAACTCTTGAAATTTACATTCCACCATGAAATCCCCTTTGTCAAAAAATTTGTGTGTCATTGTTTTCTTTGTTAACAATCACAACACAGTTGTCCACTTTGTCAATAAACACAATCACCTCAAAAATGATTCAATGATGTCTTGAGGGATTTTTTCCCAACAGTCTATTTATAGAGTTAAGATTTAGGTTAAAATATTATTTAATTATATGTTTTCCATTAAATAACATTTATTACCTTTATTAAACCCCATTCCATATAATAATAATAATAATAATAATAATAATAATAATAATAATAATAATAATATTTTTCAGTGCACCAACTTGCATAAATTGATAAATAATATTTACCATCTTGTAAATAATTATTTTATCTCCAAATTCATTCTTGGTCCATTTGAAATCCTCGATATTTATTGAATATCAAAATAAATATTATATTCATAAAGAAATATTTCATTCACAAATGGTAGAATAAATATTTATTAAATATTTAATAAAATAAATAAATATATTTTTATTCCCATTCTGACAAATAAATACTTATTTAATTTATGAGATCAATATAACTTGAAAAAAATAATTCCTTGGATTTGAGAATAATATTTATTCTATTAATTAAACTCAAATAGAATTTAATTGAGATCAACATAAAAAACTTAGCGTGTGACCCTCTAGGATTCTTTCTCATTGGAATTACATGGGTTTGCCTAAAGTCCAAGATTACTATCTAGAAACAAGTAAAGGCACCCAAGAGAAAGAACTTAATGTCGTAATGATGAAAACCACATATGAATGCTCACTATGTAATATTATCTGTTTGTTATAATATCTCATAAAAAAGGTTTTATGATGGTGTTATCAAACTATTTACTTAATATGTATTTCTTTGACTATCTGAATTAAACACGTTGTGACACCATGGACATGGAATTTAATGCAATGGTTCTATTCCAATCAAAGGAATAAGATATTAGTTTCCATAAAGATGGAAGGGACAATTACTTTCTTAACTAATCCATTAATTACATGTTAATCATGACACACCCAATTTACCCTACTTTTCACAAATATATGGCATGATGATTTTGGTCAGTTTATCTAAGTACACGAGTCGTGACATACATAAATGATAATCTTAAAGTCTAAAGACCATTACACATGCTTGCAGATATGAATATATGATGACACAATAATATAAAAAATTCCTACTGGCGAGTCTATTCTCATAATCTCCCATCTTGGAGATTATAAAGTGAAAAATTCATGAGAATAAGCCTCATCCGCTTATGAGCACTAACACTAGATGGTCTAAATAATATGTTTCCCATCATAGTACATTATCGAACTACAAAACTATATTAATAATATTGTCATATAACTTCAAGGTACTCATCATAACAGGGAACTTCTATAACCTTATCAATGAGACAAATAATCTAGGACATTATTAGATAAAATCTATGAAGAAAAAATGAACAACATGTAATACGATGTTAAATTAATATTCACTCCAATTTGTTTTCATATTTTCTAAAGAAACTTTATGGTTTAGTGGTAACCACACATTTCCAAAATCAAAACCATCACCCAAAATACAGATTCAAAATACATTACACTAATTCAAAAATAAAAAAATTAACCAAGATTAAAATTTAAAATTCCATCTTGAAATTTAAATAGGAAAAATAAGACTCCAATTCTTGCACCACCAAACCTCCTCAGCTCATGAGATCCAGAATCATGAACCACGTTGAGCCATGCGCCCTGACACTGAAACATAGAACCTCACCAATGAGATTCCACCGACCGTCATCCCATGGAAGCCGAACATCCCTTATTCCATCACAAAAAAAACACCTGCATAAAAACCAACCATTTCTAGAACCACAAAGAACCACCAAACATCAATTTCGGTGGAAGAAAATCCATCACACCACTGTGTCCCACCGTCACCTTCAACACATCTCCTGAAAAAACCAAAGCCCCATCGTTGTCTATATGAGATCCAAAATATCAATCACTAAAGTGTGGAAAAATAAAACTAGAAACAAAAATATCTTCAGAATAAAATAATCAAAGAACCTTCACTGAAAGAACCCCATGAACGTGAAGAGGCTACCCCTGTCATGCCTCATGGAACACCCCATCACTCCCACCAACACATCCCAAAACTTCCTTGGGATCCATCACACCTGGATGACTTGGGAGGGAGAAAAAGGACCTATAATATAGAGTATATAATGAAAAAATATGACCTCCACCTTAATCCATGACTGAGAAAGCACCAATTTGGACTAGATCCAACTGCTAATGAATTTCAATATGCTAGACCTCAATTGATAATCATGTGTCTGTTGAGTTAAGGATTTAGTCCAGGGGTCCGCCACATTTTCATCTGTGAAAATATTTCTCACTTAAACCTCACCTATCTGAGAAAAATCCATCAATATATGATACTTTCTAATTATGTGCTTTTTTCATCGATGCGACCTTGTCGATTTTGTGAGAGACACCACTGCAATATTATTACAATAGTGGGTGATATGATATTTACTGCTAGGTACCATGTCAAAATCTTGGAAAAAGTTATACATACATACTACTTAATTAGCTACCTCATAATCTATAATATACTCCGAATCTGTTGTATAATATGAGACCACAACCTGCTTTTAACTCTTCTAGCTCACAAAACCTCCATTAAAAGTTAAGATGACTCTCATTTGTGAATTCATGTCATCTTGATCAGTTTGGAAACTATCATCTGCATATCTTTTGATGACTAGTTCGCCATATCCTCTGTAGACCAAGAACATATCCTTAGTATGCCTTAGATACTTAAGGATAGTCTTTAATTCCATTCAATGAAAGTATCCTAGTTTATATTTATATCTTCCCACCATACTCAATTTGTAGGCAACATCTAGACTAGTACATAGAATATCATACATGACTAAACCGATCACTAACGCGTATGAAATACTTTCAATTCTATTTCTTTACTCATGTGTATGAGGAAAATTTTTCTTGGAAATATGAATGACATGTGACATTGGAAATAATACCCTCTTAGATTGTTACATACTAAATATATTTATTATATTATCAATGTATATACATTGAATTAGGAAGAGATATCTCTTAGATCTATCATGATGGATTTTGATCCCAATAATATATGCTACCTTGCATAAGTCTTCCATATAGAATCATTTATTAAACCACTCCTTAATAGATTGTAAGAATGGTATTTTATTTCTTATGAGTAATATGTCATCAATATATACTATTAAGAAAACAACTACACTTGTAGTAAACTATTTTTAAACACAAGGCTCAAACTCATTCTTTATGAAACCAAATTCCATTATGGATTCATCAAAATGAATTCTTGATGATCGATATGATTTATTTAATCTATAAATGGATTTTTTTTTTCAATTTTAATATCTTATTAGCATCCTTTAGAGTCACAAACCCTTCAGATTGTGCCATATAGAAATTTTTTTGAAGGTTCCCATTAAGGAAGGATTTTTTGAAATCTATTTTCCAAATCTCATAGTCATGGTAAACCACAATGGAAAGTAAAATTATGATGGATTTTAGTATTAAAACTAGTGAAAATGTTTCAACATAGTCAATGCCTTGACACTGTTTAAACCCTTTTACAACCAGTCGTGCCTTGTAGGAATTGAATTGTCCTTATATATCCAGTTTCTTATTGAATTCCCATTTAAAACCAACTAGATTTACTTATAATGGAGGGTATACCAAAATAAATACTTGGTTTTGGTACATGGAATCCATTTTAGAATTCATGGATTCCTTCCACTTGGAATATGCTATTCCATTTACCGCTTCTTTATAGGTTAGATGATCATTATTATAAACTAATAATGATTCACCATCCTCAGTGACTAGAAAACCATAACATTCTGGTTCTCTAGCATCTCTTGTACTCGTATATAGTAATTATTTCTCTATAATAGTTTCCTCTTCCATGAGACTTTGTGGAATTTTTTCCTGTACCAATTGTTGGGTGGATTGAGCCTCGACTTCATTGAAATCTATCTTGCTCCCACTATCACTTTTAGAGACGTCCCCACTATCAAGGAATATGGAATGTATTTCCATTATTTTTTTATGAGGGGTAGTATATGGAATATCCCCTTATTTACTTAGGGTATCCTATAAAGGTACACATTGTTCCTTAGGGTGAAAGTTTTTTACCTAAAGAGGCCTCAAAAAATGCTTCGCTTCCCCACACATGTAAATTTGATAACATGGTTTTTCTTCCACTCCAAAATTAATATGGAATACAATTTATTGATTTAATAGGTACTTTGTTTATTGTATGTGTAGATATTTTTAAAATATATCCCCAAAAGGATAATGGAATACTCACACGACTCATTATTGATCTCACCATGCCCAACAAGGTACAGTTAATCCTTTCACTTACACTATTCCACTGAGGCGTATAATGAGGAGTGAGTTGGGATAAGATCCCAAACTCCCATAAGTAATCAATGAATTGTTGATTAATATATTCTCCACTACAGTCTAAGTGGAGTTTCTTAATCTTAATACCATGCTAGTTCTCAACTTCATTCTTGTATCCCTTGTATTTATCAAAATTATCCAACTTATACCTGATTAAGTATTCATATCCATATCTACTAAAATCATTAGTAAACGTTATGAAGTATGAGTACCCACCACTTTCTTTAATATAAATTCATCCACACACATCGGTATGAACTAATTCAATGATATCTTTAGCCCTTTCACATTTCCTACTAAATGGGACCTTGGTCATTTTTCCTTGTAAACATGTGTGATATACACAAAGTGGGTTTAGTTCAAAGGAATCTAAATATCCATCTTGATGTAATTTATTCAAGCACTTTTTGTTTACATAACCTAGCCGATGATGATAAAGTTTGGTATGGTATGATTCATGTAAATTAACTTCGTTATTGATTTCCATTACTTGGATTGTGTAATAAAACACATAAATACCATTATTTAAATGTTAATTACCATAAACAATTATATATCTATAAAATAAGCAACATTTATTCACAAATTTGAAAATAAATCCATCTGTATCTAGTGTGGATACAAAAACAATATTTTTGGTAATTGAAGGCACATAATAACAAACCTTTAAAAAAAGATCATTCCAGTCGGTAACATGAGGTGGTAGTCTCTGATAGCTATAATAGTAAGTTTAACTCCGTTTTATGCTCACAGATCTACCTCCTCTCAGTCAATCTTTCAGAATCTACTTGGTACATGTATTTGAATATATATGTGAGTGCCATAAGTTGTATCTAATACCCAATTTGTAGAAATAGATAGACTGCACTTGATAACATACACACCTGAAGCTTACCCCTGCTTCTTTGGTTGGGTGTAGTTTTTCTTCTAGCGACCCTTCTTTACACATGTGAAATAGACAACATCCTATTCTATTTCTTGCCCCTTGATCTTCTACTTATTAGAAGGGTGTAAAAAAGATTTGGAATTAAATATCTTCACTTTACCGTTCTGTTTGTTCACCATAAGGATGGAAGGATTTTTACGCTTCATATCCTTATCTTCTTGGATAAAAATAGTGTGAAGATCTTAAAGAAACTTCTCAATGTTGTTCATATTAAAATCCACAATAAATATGGAGAATCTTCAAGGGAGTGATTCTAGAATGAGATCAGTACGCAGTTCTTTAGGAAGTTTAAACCCTAGAACCTCCAGGCTCTCAATGTGGAAAATGATCTTGACTACATGAGGCCCAGATGGGGTACCCTCTCTAGTCTTACTCTGAAAGAGAGCCTTTGAAATCTCAAACTTTTCCTGTCTAGATCTCTCTTAGTAAGGAGCATGGAGGTTCTCAAGCATGCTATATGCATCCACATTTTCATGATAATTCATGATTTCACTTTACATTGATGAAAGAATCAAACATTGAACTTTAAATAGGTTCATTTGTTTCTTATAGAATAGAAACTCTTCATCACTCACCTCCTTAGCTGTCGGATTTGGCATTGAGGATTCTAGCACGTAAGATTTATGTTCATGGTGTAGAACAACCCAAAGGCTTCAATACTATTCCTGAAAGTTACTACCAGCCAGGAAGTTGTCTTTATCTAATATTGATTGTAGGGATAATGTGGAAAATAATATTTCCATTTTATTCTACAATTAGAAAATATCACATTATTAATAATTTTTCTTGATTAAAATTTATGTGAGAAATAATAAATTAATTGATTTTATAAAACCTCCCACTATTTTATCATGTATCAATATCCCTCACCATTAAACTTAGAATATCTAGTTTCATTAATATTCTAGTGTCAAGGATCCATACTCCCCTTCATATAACCCCAATAATGTCTGGTAAAGATATTTGAAGGTATTTAGGTTGGTAGGTTTTTTCCAACTATGGGCTTACAACTCCTTGACCCGTTGAGTGGACTCTCCTATCCTGAAATCCTAAATTGGATTTCCTCAATACCTACATCCAAATTACATGAAGTCCATCAAGGGATACTACTCTTGATGTAAAATGGTTAAGTCATCCCAAAACTTTCTTAAGAACTCCCCTAATAAAAGTAAGTGTCCCAACAACGGTTGGTCAAACACTTAGTTTTATTGAGTTTCATTCCTAATCAAGTAATGGAAGGCCAAGTCTGACTTAATGTTAGGTTTTAAGGATTTTAATTAATTATGCATAAATTTTATCTTGTTTTATTAATTACATGTCTTGTTAATATTAAGTTGATGTTACTTATTTTATTAACTATGTTGGATAAAACAATTAAACAAAATTAATTTATTTAATTTATTATGCATAAATTTTATCTTTTTTTATCCTTTGAATGTATTTTTAATATTAAGTGGATTTTATTTATTTAATTAACCATATTGGACAAAAAATTTACACATAATACATTTATTTAAATTATGTCTTTGTACATTAATTTATTTTTTTATATGATCATGGTATTTCATCCATAAAATAAATAATTGCATAGAAATAAATACAGAAATAATTAGATGACCCATTCATGATATTTATATAATGATTAATTTAATGAGTGAACATTAAATCAACCTATAACCTAGGGGAAATAACTCTATTTTCTGGCCTTGGAATGTGTTACAACATTCCACCATTACACCTGTGTATCACCCATGTTGGCATCATTATGGTTCTATATTGAATCGCCTCCATGCATCTTGAGATAATCCATTAATTACATGTATTTATAACTCATATAAAAGTGAGGGGAACCCAATGATTGGTTAAAAGGGGATTAAATAAATATCCTTGGACACACAAGTCATACATAATAATGGCGGGAGGAATGACACACAAGACATTATATTTAATTTAATAATAAATAATTTCAAACTCATATAATAAATTAAATTAAGACAACCAATGCGTACACAGGTCTTGATCAAGCTCATGAATGGTGATACATGAAAAGAATATGAAAAAGTAATAGGATAACATTCATTTATTCATTATTTCTTTATTATTTAATATAAAATCACTAACATTAGTTAATTACCTTTCATCTTTATGATCATTCAAACTTAATTAGAGATACCCATTATTTATTGCACTCTTGAAAAATAAACGGAAGAACCAATAATGAAATATTAATTATAATAAATAAATTTATCATTAGGTTTCTTTAAAACCATTATTAAATTTTTAAACAAATATTCGTGTGTTAATAAATAAAATAAGTTTTTAATGACCCAATTTTCAATTTAATGTAATTTTTAATTATAACATTCAATGGGAGACTACATGGTGTGTACAGTCCAACTATATATTGTGTACCTCAGTTTCCATGTATCTGAGTCACATCTCTAGGGATTCGGTGTGTTAACCTGTATGGACTACATAGTGTGTACATGCTAGCTACATACCATGTATCTTCTTGCCATGTTACAAGTTTCCCTAGTCAACACGTGGTGTTTAATAAATTCACCACATGTAATTAACTTCTCATCACATCCTGGTACAATGTGCATGGGTACACAATGTGTGCTCTGGTTAGATCCCATGTAACCCTATTTTACTGGTCAATGATTTGGAACTTCATGATGTAATTTTTGGTTATTCTTCATCCATTCTTAAACCTTTTAGAAAATGAAACACTTAACGAATATGATTAATATGTTAATAACATGTTAATTAAAATAAGATTAAATAATTAATAACATGAAATGAAAATTTAACCACAATTTCACATAGATCAAGAAACAAATAAAAAATTATAAATTTAAACATGATTTCTATGATACCACTTTTTGGTTTTGGGTGTAGCAGAAGCATACTGTGGTGGGAGATATATTAAAATTTATTTTAATAATTGTTTCCTGAAACCAAGAGAAAGGATCTTGAAATTCAAATTTATAATTAATTTATTTAAAATTTGAAGAAATAAATACCTAGGATTAGGAACTTTCTTTATTGTTTAATGTTGATAATCTAAAAATAACATTTTAGATACATTCTTTAAACTATGAGGATCGATGGATAGAATCCCACTAGTGGTTATCCACATGTGCTCCTATGATCTTCAAGTAACACCCCTCAATATCCAAGTGCTAGAACAATGAGTCGAATGTATTTCACTATTTATTCTTGATCACTCATTCTCAAGTCTTGAAGAAATATCTATTTCACTTCTTGTTCTTGGGAGGGAGAGAAAAGGAGGAGTAGAGAGAGAATTCATTGTGTGAAAAGTTCTCTATTCTCAATTTTTGAATGCTATAAATAATAGACATATCCGTCTATTTATAGAGTTAGGATTTATGTTAAAATATTATTTAATTGCATGCCAACCATTAATAAAATTTACTACCTTTAACAAACCCCATGACATATAATAATAATATTACTTTTTGGTGCTCCAGCTTTTACAAATTGATAAATAATATTTACCATCTTGAAAATAATTATTTTATCATTGGATATAATCTTGATCCATTAAAACTCTTCAGTATTTATTGAATATCTGAATAAATATTTTATCCATTAATTCTTATACTTAAAAATAAATATTTATTAAATATGAAATAAAATAAATAAATATATTTTTATTTACATGCCAGTGAATAAATATTTATTTAATTTATATTATGACTATAACTTGAATAAAATTATTCCTGAGACTTGGGAATAATATTTATTCTATTAATTAAACTCAAATATAATTTAAACAAGATAAACAAAAACACTTAGTATGTGACCCTATAGGATTATTTCTCATTGGAATTAAGTGGTCTTGCCAAAAGTCCAACATTATTATCTAGAAATGGTTCAAGGCACCCAAGAGAATAAAATTAATGTCACAAAGATGATAACCACATATGAGTGCTCACTATGTAATTGTAACACCCCAAGCTTCCACGATACGCCTCTCTTTCAATAATGAAATAGCTTGCATTGTACGCAAGTTCGAGTTCTAACACACCGCGACTAATCAAAGTAGCCATTATGAATAGTAACAACCACTTTTTTAAAATTATAGAAATTTTATATTTCAAAATGTACTTCATTTTTGTATTCGTAATATCGAAATTATCCTAAGTTGATTTTTTTTAATTTTCTGAGGATTTTCAATTTTTTATGAATAGTGAAAAATACATAAAAACAACTTTTTTAATCAAAATAATTTATAGTGATAAATTATACTATTGAGTGGTTTTAAAGTTTAATTAGAATACATTTTTACCATTTTATCCAATGGTGGTCATTAGAATTAATTTCACTTTAAAATTGGACATAAACAATTGTCAATCTTTTGATATATATTGTTTCTTAAAAACATGCTATTTGTTGTGACAGCGGGAATTAATTATATAATTAATTAATGAAACTTATATGTTTGGAATTTCATAAAATAGACATCATTTTTGAATTCGGAATATCAATTATAGCTTAGGGTGAAATTTTGGAATTGTTCTGAAAAACTTCAATTTTTGATGAATAGTGGAACCACTAAGTGGTAGTTAAATAACTGATTTTTCGTTTAAATGAAATATTACCACTTTTGTGATTTGATTTTCAAAAATCTGACATACATGGTTGTCATTAAGAATTAAAATGTGGTTCAATGGGATTAAAATAATTTTTTGGTGAATAGTAACTTTTTAATTTTAATTAATCGCGAATAAAGGTAATTAGTGAAATTTAAGGTAAAAATGATATTATAAAAATATGAAATGACTTTGAAACTTGTACTAAACCTATTGGATGAGTCATGGCAGAACAATACAATACATGGGTTAACTTGGGGACCCCATGGAGACACCTTGGTAGGAAAATGACATAAATAACTTTTATTTAAAGTTAAAATAAAAATGTCACAAACATAAGTTGTTTTACTAAAATAATTTTTAAATGGGGTTATACAAGTCATATTTTTAACTATAAATATTCATTAGAAATCTAAAAATATTTCCTATATCATGATAATTTTTTTATAATTTTTAGAAATTATATAAATTAAATCATTTATGACACCATGATGATGCCGCGATTACCTCATTAATTAACGATTTAAATAAAATGAAAGGATAATGTACAATATAAGGCTTACACATGTCAAAAACCTATTGGATGAGGAGATTTAGAACCCTTATCACCCTAGCCTCGAATCATATAAGTGTGGGACCTTTAAAATCCGAAACTCATTATATAATAAAGTAACATTTCATTACTTTCCAAGAGTGCCCCTCCTCTCCACTTATAAAAGGCCCCCACCACTACCACCTTATTCACACCTTACAAGCCATTTGGCTCGGCCAAACTCTGCCCAAATACTCTCCCAACTTCCCTCCCTTACTCCTAGAAGCCTCAATTTTGGCAGAATTCTTCCCAAGTAAGCCTTTGGCTCAAATCAAAAGAGTTACCCGATTTTAAGGTAATGTCTTCTCTTATGTTTTTTTGTTTTATTTTTCTTATCCAACCCCATAAACTCATTTTATTAATTTCTTTTGTAACAAAACCAGTATCCTCAATATACTAGGATGTTTTTATAAGAAGTATTCGAGCTACACTTACACACACCTACATCTAATGGTTACAGAACATACTGTTTCTGTGGATGGTGAATTTCTGCCTCACAAAACGATGATTATTCAACACTCATATACCACCTTCAAAGGTGGCCATTAAGATGTCAATATATTTATATATGATATATAATATTTTTATGTTTTACTTAATCTTCTGTATTTTTCATTCATTGCATACCTTTATGGTTTCCATTATGGGTAAACGCGATATTTTCATTTTAGGAAGTGCGGACTACCGCCCCCTCAAAGTGATTTGAATCGTTAATGCCATATGTGGGATGTATAAAGGATGAAGTAAATGGTATTATACATTATATTATACTTTAATTATAGTATAACTTTATATAATTATAATTTCATTCCATTAAATAAGAAATAGAAATGAAAGTAGCGTTCATGCGTACGTACGACTTACCGTCTCCATGAACGGTGCATTTCATTTCTTACCTCTAAATGTTACGCAATATTAAGAATGAATGCATATACTGGATATATAAGATATATATGATATCTAAATCATGAATATAATTCTGGATATAATGGATATTTCACCACATGAACAACTTGTAATTATAAGAAGTTTATTTTTGACTCAAGTACCAAAGATCGACAAAATGACAGTTATTAACTTAAATAATTACACAATGTTCATAACATGGTAATAAGTGATATAAAAGAAATAATGAACATGAAAAAGATTCTTAAGAAAATAGAAATTAACTCTAGTTTATTATTCAGGAGGTTAAAGAACGGTCGAGTCAAGTCGGACATGAGGTAAGAGAACTTCTTAACCCAATTTCTAATCTCTGGGTTAATCTCCTACTTTCAAATTATGTCATGATATTATTATGTACTATCTTGTATTTGTGATTTATTTATGTGTACTTACAGTGAATACACATAATAGATCTACTTTATTTAAAAAAAAAGATCTTTGTAAGGGTCTTCGTCTCAATCTCCTTTCATTGAGGCATATTTTGTTTTATACACAACTTTTTTTTATACGGTGTATAAACCCATTTGACTTTGACTTTTATTCAAAAAGGAATCTTTTTTTTACAAAGCGTTTTACTAAACGACAAAAAGGAATGTTTTTCTTGTCGTACGTATGCGGCGACAACGACTTCTCCGCCACCGTGACCATTATTTGAGTTTCGGCTTCCTCTACAAGCCATAACTTTTTTTTAAATGAAAAATAAATACCAAGTTTTAAATCTCTTTTATTTTGGTATTGAAAATGGTTTTGAAAATGTTTTATTATATCAATGTATTGTATTGATATCTTGTGATTGAAATTTGGAAATTTTATGTTTCCTTTATGCATGTTTTATGTGATACGATTATGTTATGGTTTATGATATGTTTAAACCTATTCATATGAGGAATGCATTGGACTTAATAAGTGACGGGTGGAGCCCGCTATAGTTCCTCGATGCATCGGTAGGTCTCATGAGACAAACTAGTGTCTTGGCACGAGTCCTTGACAAAATCTTATTTGTGGTCTTGGTACGAGGCCTTGGCTACGTGGTTATGATAGTCTGACATTATGCATTCCATCATTATGAAAGTGGTTATTGATATTTCATGTGATTATTCGACTAGTAGAATATCCATGTGAGTAAGTAAATGGAATTATTTCATTTTACTTTTTCCATATTATGCTAAATTTCAAGTTTAAAAGGCTTTTGTTTTAGTTATACATTGCCTAAAATGTTAATGTTTATTAATGAAAGCTTCCGCTATATTGTTATCTTTACCGAGCATCTGAGCTCACCCCTTTCAATGTTTTAATATTTTCAAGGATGTGAAGCAGTATTTTATGAATGAACTTCAGGGATAGTCAGAAGAGGATATGAGTGTGGACTATGGAGACTTTGTTATTGTATTTTTTCACTTTATGATGTAATGTAACGTTTATGAATGTATCTAGTGTTTCCAAGGCTACTAAACTAATCGGTCTTTCGAGACTTGATCTTTTGTGATCATGCCAATGTTACAAAATAATGCACCGACTCTGGGTAGCTGGGGTCGGGGTGTTACAGTTGGTATCAGATGCAGTTTAGTACTAACCTTGGAAGCTAGATTTAGATAAACTCTGATTAGAGCACATAGCCCAAAGATAGACTTTGAGGATTAGTGTAGAAGAACATCCTAGAATTTTGGTATTATAGATATTTTGTGAGTTTTCTGAGCAATACATCCCTGTTTGGATACGAACAGGTAGAGGCGGCTGTGGCACAGATGTACCTAGGGGTAAAACCCGAAAACACCGCTTTGAGTTAGACTCGAACGGGAACTGGTGCACGACAACGGGCCTTGCTGCACTATTGGTTACAACACTCCCGGGGGATATGTTTAGGATAATTCTCATTTTCAATACAAACCACTATGAAGGGTTATGAGTATATACTTCCTCAAAGAAAACATTTTTATGGATTATATCCATAAATAGTTCAATTTATGTTAAGTATTTTACAAGTATGGAATTATGTATTTTGATTGATAAACTAATCTTGTTTATGCCATTGTTTAGAAATGACGCCTAGTGGAAGGAATGGAAATCGTATCAATGCACGCACTCCGTGTAGGGATTTCCCTCCTGCTAAAGATAATTATTGTGGATCTGGAGATACAACTGGAGCTGATCAACTTATTACCATACTAGGACAACTCACTCAGGTTATGAATAATAACCCTACTCGTATGGAGCACCTTGATCCGCAACGTGGAGGATCAATGTTAGACCGCTTCATGAGGCAACAACCACAAAAATTTAATGGGGGTACACATCCATTAGTAGTTGAACAATGGATAAACTCCTTAGAAAAAATATTCCATGCCTTGGGGAGTAGCGAAAGGGAGAAGGTTGTCATGGCAGTCTACCGCCTCACTGGAGATGCCGATCAATGGTGGTCACTGATTCAAAACACAAAGGAAGATGAAGAAGTATCAAATATGGAATGGAGAGAGTTCAAAGATATTTTCTTAGAAAAATACTTTCCTCGTGACCATCGAGCAGATATGGAAAGGCAATTTCTGAGTATGAGACAAAAGGGGGATGGGAATGTTGCAATGTATGAGGCCAACTTTACAAGGTTAGCGAGGTATGCTGCAGATTATATACATAACCCAAGGAGTAATATTAATCGTTTCTTTTATGGGTTAAAACCATTTCTCCATCGAGATTTAGTATCACAATCCTTCTCATCATACGAAGATATTGTCTCGTGTGCTATCAAGATAGAAAAGGAATTCTCTAAGTCTTATGACAACAAAGTAAAACAAGAGAAGAAGAGAACAGTGGAACAAGAGACGGATAAAGGGAAAAAGGGAAAGAAGGATTTTCCATTATGCGATAATTGTGGGAAGAATCACCCCGGTACTTGCCTGAAAGGAATGAGAGTTTGTTACAAATGTGGAGAAAAAGGTCACCAGGTGCGTGATTGCAAGGGAAAGAAAGAGGCTATCAATGTTGAATGCTACAATTGTAGAGAAATGGGGAATTATGAAAATGAATGTCCTAAGCGTTAGGGAAACTTACCTCAGAAAAGACCAAGGGATCAAGGAAAATCTTATGCTGTTACTACAGTTGAAGTGGAATAATTAATGTATTGGTGCTTTTGGACTCAAGGATTATATTCTGGTTATAAGAATAATGCGATATATATAAGGATTGTACTTCAGTACTTGTTGTTTTCATTAAGGATTCAATATGATGAAGGTAATCATATTTTTAGTATGTGACAATAAGAGAAACTTTACTTTTTTTGGGGAATCTGATGTTACAATTGATTTTGGAATTTAGAGACCTTTTAGAGAAAGTCTGGAAAGAGGTATTTTGGATAACTATAAAGGTTGGAATGGATTAAGTGGAACCTTGGATAGTATTTTTTAATGTTAAAACATTTCTGAAGATTACTTTTGGAATATTATAATACTATATTTTTAGGAAAAGGACAACCTGCAGGTCGGGGGATAACCCATCCCGTCGGACAAAGCTGTAGGAATCGAACCCACAACCATAGTGAGACATGCCTTTATTACCTACCACTAGCCTACAGGAAGTCCCTGGTTATTACCAAATAGTATTACTAATCTAAATGGTATGTGTTAATATTTGGAACCTTATACAATTAGGATAAATAGAATATTTTTTAGTTCTATTACCTTTTAGAGTGAAAGATGGGTTTGTGGTAAAAATTTATTAAAGAATGAAAGTCTATATGACAAGAAAGTATATTTCCTTATGTTCTTAGTAAATCTCCGAAATAAATTCCTCAACTATATAAAAGGTAACTTAAAACAAAAATGTTGTTGGTTAACTTTTCCAACTGGGGAATCAATGATCGTTTAACCAATCACAAGTTTGTGATTTTCTTATTGTTAACTTTCTCCTTATCTAGTTTTCTACAACTCTCCATCAGAACTTGATGGTTTTTTTTCTTCCATATCCATATTTTCATATAATCCTAGTATGGGCTATCTCGGGTGACCTTTTTACTTATATTTATTTCTTTTAAAGTTGTATTTTTATTAACCTTATTCCTGGTGTGGGTTTTCCACAAAGGTATTTTCTATTTTCAACCTTTTATTTTCAAAGAAAAATTTCAAATTGCGATGATGAAATTTATTGAAGGAGGGGAGAATGTAACACCCCGAGCTTCCACGATACGCCTCTCTTTCAATAATGCAATAGCTTGCATTGTACGCAAGTTCGAGTTCTAACACACCGTGACTAATCAAAGTAGCCGTTATGAATAGTAACAACCACTTTTTTAAAATTATAGAAATTTTATATTTCAAAATGGAATTTATTTTTGTATTCGTAATATCGAAATTATCCTAAGTTGAATTTTTTGTAATTTTCTGAGGACTTTCAATTTTTTATGAATAGTGAAAAATACATAAAAAAAACTTTTTTAATAAAAATAATTTATAGTGATAAATTATACTATTGAGTGATTTTAAAGTTTAATTAGAATATATTTTTACCATTTTATCCAATGGTGGTCATTAGAATTAATTTCACTTTGAAATTGGACATAAACAATTGTCAATCTTTTGATATATATTGTTTCTTAAAAACACGCTCTTTGTTGTGACAGCGAGAATTAATTATAAAATTAATTAATGAAACTTATATGTTTTTAATTTCATAAAATATACATCATTTTTGAATTCGGAATATCAATTATATCTTAGGGTGAAATTTTGGCATTGTTCTGAAAAACTTCAATTTTTGATGAATAGTGAAACCACTAAGTGGTAGTTAAATAACTGATTTTTCATTTAAATGAAATATTACCACTTTTGTGATTTGATTTTCAAAAATCCTACTTATATGGTTGTCATTAGGAAGTAAAATGTTTTTCAATGGGATTAAAATAATTTTTTTGGTGAATAGTAACTTTTAATTTTAATTAATCGCAATTAAAGGTAATTAGTGAAATTTAAGGTAAAAATGATATTATAAAAATATGAAATGACCTTGAAACTTGTCATAAACCTATTGGATGAGTCATGGCCGACTAAGACAATACATGGGTCAACTTGGGGACCCCATTGAGCCACTTTGGTAGGAAAATGACATAAATAACTTTTATTTAAAGTTAAAATAAAAATGTCACAAACATAAGTTGTTTTACTAAAACAATTTTTAAATTGGGTTATACAAGTCATATGTTTGACTATAAATATTAATTAGAAAGCTAAAAAGATTTACTACATAATTATAATTTTTTTATAATTTTTATACATTATATAAATTAAATAATTTATGACACCATTATGATGCCGCGATTACCTCATTCAGTAACGATTTAAATAAAATGAAGGATAATGTACAATATAAGGCTTAAACTTGTCAAAAACCTATTGGATGAGGATATTTCGAACCCTTATCACCTTATACTATAATAATATAAGTGTGGGATCTTTAAAATCCAAAACTCATTATATAATAAAGTAACATTTCATTACTTTCCAAGAGTGCCGCTCCTCTCCACTTATAAAAGGCCCCCACCACTACCACCTTATTCACACCTTCCAAGCCATTTGGCTCGGACAACATCTGCCCAAATACTCTAAAAACTTCCCTACGTTACTCCTAGAAGCCTCACTTTGGGCAGAATTCTTCCCAAGGAATCCTTTGGCTCAAATAAAAAGCGTTACCCGATTTTAAGGTAATATGTTCTCTTATGTTATTTTGTTTTATTTTTATTATCCAACCCCATAAACTCATTTTATTCATTTATTTTGTAACAAAACCAGTATCCTAAATATACTAGGATGTTTTTATAAGAAGTATTCGAGCTACACTTACACACACCACATCTAATGGTTAAATAACATACTGTTTCTGTGGATGGCGAATTTCTGCCTCACGAAACGCTGATTGTTCAACACTCATATAACACCTTCAAAGGTGGCCATTAAGATGTCACTATATTTATATATGATATATAATATGTTTATGTTTTACTTAATCTTCTGTATTTTTCATTCATTTCATACCTTTATGGTTTCCATTATGGGTAAACGCGATATTTTCATTTTAGGAAGTGCGGACTACCGCCCCCTCAAAGTGATTTGAATCGTTAATGTCATATGTGAGATGTATAAAGGATGGAGTAAATGGTATTATACATTATATTATACTGGAATTATAGTATAACTTTATATAATTATAATTTCATTCCATTAAATACGAAATAGAAATGAAAGTAGCGTTCATGCGTACGTACGGCTTACCGTCTCCATGAACGGTGCATTTCATTTCTTGCCTCTAAATGTTACGTAATATTAAAAATGAATGTATATACTGGATATATATGATATATATGATATCTAAATCATGAATATAATTCTGGATATAATGGATATTTCACCACATGAACAACTTGTAATTATAAGAAGTTTATTTTTGACTCAAGTACCAAAGATCGACAAAATGACAGTTATTAACTTAAATAATTACACAATGTTCATAACATGGTAATAAGTGATATAAAATAAATAATTAACATGAAAAAGATTCTTAAGAAAATAGAAATTAACTCTAGTTTATTATTCAGGAGGTTAAAGAATGGTCAAGTCAAGTCAGACATGAGGTAAGGGAACTTCTTAACCCAATTTCTAATCTTTGGGTTAATCTCCTACTTTCAAATTATGTCCTGATATTATTATGTCCTATCTTGTATTTGTAATTTATTTATGTGTACTTATAGTGAATACACATAATAGATCTACTTTATTTAAAAAAAAATTATCTTTGTAAGGGTCTTCATCTCAATCTCCTTTCATTGAGGCATTTTTTTTATACACAACTTTTTTTTATACGGTGTATAAACCCCTTTGACTATGAATTTTATTCAAAAAAGAATCTTTTTTTACAAAGAATTTTACTAAACGAGAAAAAGGAATGTTTTTCTTGTCATACATATGCGGCAACAACGACTTCTCCACCGCCGTGACCATTATTTGAGTTTCGGCTTCCTCTACAAGCCATAACTTTTTTTTAAATGAAAAATAAATACCAAGTTTTAAATCTCTTTTATTTTGGTATTGAAAATGGTTTTGAAAATGTTTTATTATATCAATGTGTTGTATTGATATCTTGTGATTGAAATGTGGAAATTTTATGTTTCCTTTATGCATGTTTTATGTGATACGATTATGTTATGATTTATGATATGTTTAAACCTATTCATATGAGTAATGCATTGGACTTAATAAGTGATGGGTGGAGCCCGCTATAGCTCCTCGATGCATCGGTAGGTCTCATGAGACAATCAAGTGTCTTGGCATGATGCCTTGACAAAATATTATTTGTGGTCTTGGCACGAGTCCTTGGATACGTGGTTATGATAGTCTGGCATTATGCATTCCATCATTATGAAAGTGGTTATTGATATTTCATGTGATTATTCGACTAGTAGAATATCCATGTGAGTAAGTAAATGGCATTATTTAATTTTACTTTTTCCATATTATGCTAAAGTTAAAGTTTAAAAGGCTTTTGTTTTAGTTATACATTGCCTAAAATGTTAATGTTTATTTATGAAAGATTCCGCTATATTGTTATCCTTACTGAGCATCTGAGCTCACCCCTTTCAATGTTTTAATATTTTACAGGATGTGAAGAAGTATTTTATGAATGACCTGCTGGGATAGTCAGAAGAGGATATGAGTGTGGAATATGGAGACTTTGTTATTGTAGTTTTTCACTTTATTATGTAATGTAACATTTATGAATGTATCTAGTGTTTCCAAGGCTACTAAACTAATCGGTATTTCGAGACTTGATCTTTTGTGATCATGCCAATGTTACGAAATAATGCACCGATTCTGGGTAGCTGGGGTCGGGGCGTTACAGTTGGTATCAGAGGAAGTTTATTACTAACCTTGGAAGCTAGATTTATATAAACTCTGATTAGAGCACATAGCCCAAAGATAGACTTTGATGATTAGTATAGAATAACATCCTAGAATTTTGGTATTATAGAGATTTTGTGAGTTTTCTGAGCAATACATCCCTGTCTGGATATGAGCAGGTAGAGGTGGCTCTGGCACAGATGTACCTAGGGGTAAAACCCGAAAACACCGCTTTGAGCTAGACTTGAACGGGAACTGGTGCACGACAAAGGGCCTTGCTGCACTCTTGGTTACGAAACTCCTGGGGGATATGCTTAGGATAATTTTCATTTTCAATACAAACCACTATGAAGGTTTATGAGTATATACTTCCTCAAAGAAAACATTTTTATGGATTATATCCATAAATAGTTCAATTTATGTTAAGTATTTTACAAGTATGGAATTATGTATTTTGATTCATAAACTAATCTAGTTTATGCCATTGTTTAGAAATGGCGCCTAGTGGAAGGAATGGAAACCGTATCAATACACACACTCCATGTAGGGATTTCCCTCCTGCTCAAGATAATTATTGTGGATCTAGAGATACAACTGGAGCTGATCAACTTATTACCATACTGGGACAACTCACTCAGGTTATGAATAATAACCTTACTCGTATGGAGCACCCTGATCCGCAACGTGGAGGATCAATGTTAGACCGCTTCATGAGGCAACAACCACCAACATTTAATGGGGGTACAAATCCATTAATAGCTGAGCAATGGATAAACTTCTTAGAAAAAATATTCCATGCCTTGGGGATTAGCGAAAGGGAGAAGGTTGTCATGGCAGTCTACGGCCTCACTGGAGATGCCGATCAATGGTTGCCACTAATTCAAAACACAAAGGAAGATGAAGAAGTATCAAATATGGAATGGAGAGAGTTCAAAGATATTTTCTTAGAAAAATACTTTCCTCGTGACCATCGAGCATATATGGAAAGGCAATTTCTGAGTATGAGACAAAAGGAGGATGAGAATGTCGCAAAGTCTGAGGCCAACTTTACAAGGTTAGCGAGGTATGCTGCAGATTATATACATAACCCAAGGAGTAATATTGATCGTTTCTTTGATGGGTTAAAACCATTTCTCCATCGAGCTTTAGTATCACAATCCTTCTCATCATACGATGATATTGTCTCATGTGCTATCAAGATAGAAAAGGAATTCTCTAAGTCTTATGACAACAAAGTAAAACAAGGGAAGAAGAGAATGGTGGAATAAGAGACGGATTAAGGGAAAAAGGGAAAGAAAGATTTTCCATTATGCGATAATTGTGGGAAGAATCACCCCGGTACTTGCCTGAAAGGAATGAGAGTTTGTTACAAATGTGGAGAAAAAGGTCACCAGGCGCGTGATTGCAAGGGAAAGAAAGAGGCTATCAATGTTGAATGTTACAATTGTAGAGAAATGGGGAATTATGCAAATGAATGTCCTAAGCGTCAGGGAAACATACCTCAGAAAAGGCCAAGGGATCAAGGAAAATCTTATGCTATTACTACAGTTGAAGTGGAATAATTAATGTATTGGTGCTTTTGGACTCAAGGATTATATTCTGGTTATAAGAATAATGTGATATATGTAAGGATTGTACTGCAGTACTTGTTGTTTTCATTAAGGATTCAATATGATGAAGGTAATCATATTTTTAGTATGTGACAATAAGAGAAACTTTACTTTTTTTGGGGAATCTGATGTTACAATTGATTTTGGAATTTAGAGACCTTTTAGAGAAAGTCTGGACAGAGGTATTTTGGATAACTATAAAGGTTGGAATGGATTAAGTGGAACCTTGGATAGTATTGTTTAATGTTAAAACATTTCTGAAGATTACTTTTGGAATATTATAATACTATATTTTTAGGAAAAGGACAACCTGCAGGTCGGGGGATAACCCGTCGCGTCAGAAAAAGCTGCGGGAATCGAACCCACAACCATAGTGTGACATGCCTTTATTTCCTACCACTAGCCTACAGGAAGTCCCTGGTTATTACAAAATAGTTTTACTAATCTAAATGGTATGTGTTAATATTTGGAACCTTATAGAATTAGGATAAATAGAATATTTTTGAGTTCTATTACCTTTTAGAGTGAAAAATGGGTTTTTGGTAAAAATTTATTAAAGAATGAAAGAATACATGACAAGTAAGTATATTTCCTTACGTTCTTAGTAAATCTCCTAAATAAATTCCTCAACTATATAAAAGGTAACTTAAAACAAAAACATTGTCGGTTAACTTTTTGAATTGGGGAATCAATGATCGTTTAACCAATCACAAGTTTGTGATTTTCTTATTGTTAACTTTCTCCTAATCCAGTTTTCTACAACTCTCCATCAGACCTTGATGGTTTTTTTTTCTTCCATATCCATATTTTCATAGAATCCTAGTATGGGCTATCTCGGGTGACCTTTGTACTTATCTTCCTTTCTTTTAAAGTTGTATTTTTATTAACCTTATTCCCGATGTGGGTTTTCCACCAAGGTATTTTCTATTTTCAACCTTTTATTTTCAAAGAAAAATTTCAAATTGTGAGGACGCAATTTATTGAAGGAGGGGAGAATGTCACACACCGAGCTTCCACGATACACCTCTCTTTCAATAATGCAATAGCTTGCATTGTACGCAAGTTCGAGTTCTAACACACCGCGACTAATCAAAGTAGCCATTATGAATAGTAACAACCACTTTTTTTAAAATTATAGAAATTATATATTTCAAAATGGACTTCATTTTTGTATTCGTAATATCGAAATTATCCTAAGTTGTTTTTTTTGTAATTTTCTGATGACTTTCAATTTTTTATGAATAGTGAAAAATACATAAAAGCAACTTTTTTAATCAAAATAATTTATATTAATAAATTATACTATTGAGTGGTTTTAAAGTTTAATTAGAATATATTTTTACCATTTTATCCAATGGTGGTCATTAGAATTAATTTCACTTTGAAATTGGACATAAACAATTGTCAATCTTTTGATATATATTGTTTCTTAAAAACACGCTATGTGTTGTGACATTGAAAATTAATTATAAAATTAATTAATGAAACTTATATGTTTGGAATTTCATAAAATAGTCATCATTTTTGAATTTGGAATATCAATTATAGCTTAGGGTGAAATTTTGGCATTGTTCTGAAAAACTTCAATTTTTGATGAATAGTGAAACCACTAAGTGGTAGTTAAATAACTGATTTTTCGTTTAAATGAAATATTACCACTTCTGTGATTTGATTTTCAAAAAATCCGACATACATGGTTGTCATTAGGAAGTAAAATGTGGTTCAATGGGATTAAAATATTTTTTTGGTGAATAGTAACTTTTAATTTTAATTAATCGCGATTAAAGGTAATTAGCGAAATTTAAGGTAAAAATGATATTATAAAAATATAAAATGACCTTGGCACTTGTCCTAAACCTATTTGATGAGTCATGGCCGACCAAGAAAATACATGGGTCAACTTGGGGACCCCATGGAGCCACTTTGGTAGTAAAATGACATAAATAAGTTTTATTTAAAGTTAAAATAAAAATGTCACAAACATAAGTTGTTTTACTAAAACAATTTTTAAATGGAGTTATACAAGTCATATTTTTTACTATAAATATTCATTAGAAAGATAATAAAATTCCCTACATCATTCTTTTTTTATAATTTTTAGACATTATATAAATTAAATCATTTATGACACCATGATGATGCCACGATTACCTCATTAATTAACGATTTAAATAAAATGAAAGGATAATGTACAAACTAAGGCTTACACTTGTCAAAAACCTATTGGATGAGGATATTTAAAACCCTTATCACCTTATCCTATAATTATATAAGTGTGAGACCTTTAAAATCCGAAACTTATTATATAATAAAGTAACATTTCATTACTTTCCAAGAG
This sequence comes from Viscum album, assembly GCA_963277665.1. Taxonomy (NCBI): domain Eukaryota; kingdom Viridiplantae; phylum Streptophyta; class Magnoliopsida; order Santalales; family Viscaceae; genus Viscum; species Viscum album. Next base: position 1,044,283,511 of record OY728141.1, on the reverse strand, counting down.
TGCCCCTCCTCTCCACTTATAAAAGGCCCCCACCACTACCACCTTATTGACACCTTCCAAGACATTTGGCTCGTCCAAACTCTACCAAAATACTCTCCCAACTTCCCTCCCTTACTCCTAGAAGCCTAACTTTGGGCATAATTCTTCCCAAGGAAGCCTTTGGCTCAAATCAAAAGAGTTACCCGATTTTAAGGTAATGTCTTCTCTTATGTTATTTTGTTTTATTTTTCTTATCCAACCCCATAAACTCATTTTATTCATTTATTTTGTAACAACAACAGTATCGTAAATATACTAGGATGTTGTTATAAGAAGTATTCGAGCTACACTTACACACACCTACATCTAATGGTTAAAGAACATACTGTTTCTGTGGATGGCGAATTTCTGCCTCACGAAACGATGATTGTTCAACACTCATATAACACCATCAAACGTGGCCATTAAGATGTAACTATATTTATATATGATATATAATATGTTTATGTTTTACTTAAGCTTCTGTATTTTTCATTCATTGCATACCTTTATGGTTTCCATTATGGGTAAACACGATATTTTCATTTTAGGAAGTGCGGACTACCGCCCCCTCAAAGTGATTTGAATCGTTAATGCCATATGTGGGATGTATAAAGGATGGAGTAAATGTTATTATACATTATATTATACTGGAATTATAGTGTAACTTTATATAATTATAATTTCATTCCATTAAATACGAAATAGAAATGAAAGTAGCGTTCATGCGTACGTACGATTTACCGTCTCCATGAACGATGCATTTCATTTCTTACCTCTAAATGTTAAGTAATATTAAGAATGAATGTATATACTGGATATATATGATATATATTATATCTAAATCATGAATATAATTCTGGATATAATGGATATTTTACCACATGAACAACTTGTAATTATAAGAAGTTTATTTTTGACTCAAGTACCAAAGATCGACAAAATGACAGTTATTAACTTAAATAATTACAAAATGTTCATAACATGGTAATAAGTGATATAAAAGAAATAATGAACATGAAAAAGATTTTTAAGAAAATAGAAATTAACTCTATTTTATTATTAAGGAGGTTAAATAACGGTCGAGTCAAGTCGGACATGAGGTAAGGGAACTTCTTAACCCAATTTCTAATCTTTGGGTTAATCTCCTACTTTCAAATTATGTCATGATATTATTATGTCCTATCTTGTATTTGTAATTTATTTTTGTGTACTTATAGTGAATACACATAATAGACCTACTTTATTTAAAAAAAAAGATCTTTGTAAGGGTCTTCGTCTCAATCTCCTTTCATTGAGGCATATTTTGTTTTATACACAACTTTTTTTTATACGGTGTATAAACCCCTTTTACTTTGACTTTTATTCAAAAAGGAATCTTTTTTTTACAAAGAGTTTTACTAAATGACAAAAAGGAATGTTTTTCTTGTCGTACGTATGCGGAGACAATGACTTTTACACCTCTGTGACCATTATTTGAGTTTTGGCTTCCTCTACAAGCCATAACTTTTTTTTAAATGAAAAATGAATACCAAGTTTTAAATCTCTTTTATTTTGGTATTGAAAATGTTTTTGAAAATGTTTTATTATATCAATGTTTTTTATTGATATCTTGTGATTGAAATGTGGAAATTTTATGTTTCCTTTATGAATGTTTTATGTGATACGATTATGTTATGGTTTATGATATGTTTAAACCTGTTCATATGAGGAATGCATTAGACTTAATAAGTGACGGGTGGAGCCCGCTATAGCTCCTCGATGTATCGGTAGGTCTCATGAGACGAAAAAGTGTCTTGGCACGAGGCCTTGACAAAATCTTATTTTTGGTCTTGGCACAAGGCCTTGGATACATGGTTATGATAGTCTGACATTATGCATTCCATCATTATGAAAGTGGTTATTGATATTTCATGTGATTATTCGACTAGTAGAATATCCATGTGAGTAAGTAAATGGAATTATTTCATTTTACTTTTTCCATATTATGCTATAGTTCAAGTTTAAAAGGATTTTGTTTTAGTTATACATTGCCTAAAATGTTAATGTTTATTTATGAAAGCTTCTGCTATATTGTTATCCTTACTGAGCATCTGAGCTCACCCCTTTCAATGTTTTAATATTTTCCAGGATGTGAAGAAGTATTTTATGAATGACCTACAGGGATAGTCAGAAGAGGATATGAGTGTGGACTATGGAGACTTTGTTATTGTATTTTTTCACTTTATGATGTAATGTAACGTTTATGAATGTATTTAGTGTTTCTAAGGATACTAAACTAATAGGTATTTTGAGACTTGATCTTTTGTGATCATGCCAATGTTACGAAATAATGCACCGACTCTTGGTAGCTGGGGTCGGGGCGTTACAGTAATATAACCCCTTTGTAACAATATCTTATCAAGCAGGATGCATGATGGTGTCGTCAAACTATTTACTCGGTACATCTTTATTTTAATATCTTAAATAAACATTTCATTACACTATGGCCATGTAATTTAATGCGATGGTTATATTCCAATCAAAATCCCAAGATATTAGCTTCCCTAATGATAGAAGGGACAAATCCTTCCTCAACTTATCCATTAAAGACATGTCAATCACAATGCACCCAACATACCCTACTTCCCACCAACAATTGGAGTAAAGGTTTTGGTTAGTAAATCTAAATCCATTAGTCATGAAATACATTAATGAAAATCTTAAAGTCTAAGGACCATCACACATGCTCATAGATAGGAATATCCAATGACACAAAAACATGTGTAATTCCTACTGGTGGGTTTGTTCTCATAATCTCCCATATTAGAGATTATCAAGTGAAAAAAGCATGAGAAAAATACTCATATTCTTATGATAACTCGCACCAAATAGTATAAATACCATGTGTCTCATTATAGTACATTATACAACCACATAACTATATTAATAATATTGTCATAGCACTTTAAGGTTCTAAAATATACATGCAATCAAAGTACAATTAGTTGGTCCAAGGACACTAGTGGAAACTTTTTTTTGGATAATCCCTACCCAAATAAATTCCTTAGTTCCCTCCACCCATACTAGAAGAATTATTATTTTTATAAATCCAAACTAATAATCCTTTTGGTGCAAACTAAAAGAAGTTGTCTGAAGAAGAGGTAACTTCCCTAACCGAGTGTTTTATTTTATTTATTACTCCACCTACTTCAATTATTATTAAAACATAATGATATAATAAACTTAGTATATTACATATAATGGTATTTTTTATGTTAATTTCATTACATATAACTGTATACTTTTCCATAAAATGGGATATGAAATCATCATTCATGTGTACTGCGGACTACCGCCTAAGAAATCCACGTTATTCATTTTCCATCACCACCTCTAATGGCTAGATATAATGATGTATTATATGTTTATATATGATATTTATCATATTATTATAATATTTTAATTACTATATCATATATACCTTCATATTTTCATTCCGTAGGAATATGATAACATCACTCGTGTGTACGATGAACTATGGCCCCACAAAGTGTTGTGATTCATTCATGATTTACATTGAAGGTAATAAGTATGAGTTTAATTAAAATATGTGATATATATGAAATATAAATTATTATTTAATGGTAATATAATATTTATCTTCATTTCTTTCAATCTGTTGAGAAAATTAAAACAACGCTCTTACATACGTACAACCTACTGTTTCCTTGAACGGTGTATTTCATTTTCTATCTCTAAATCTTATGGATTAATGTAAAAACATATATTATGAATATATATTATATTTATATCTTGGTTAACATTATTTATATTATGTAACCATGAAAAAATTAATATTATCAAAAATAAAAAATCAAAACATACATGAAAAACAAAGTAGTTATTGCCAGAAACATGACTTTAACATAGAATTGTTAATAAATGGTTAATAAAATGTCAAAATAAAATCATATATGTTATGATATACATATTTTTTTTATTATTTAGTATATGTATAATAAAATTATATTTATTATACATTAGTTTTTAATGTGTACAAAGGAAGTAGAGACTTAAGGTAAGGGATTTCTATCTCACTTTTATTCATGTGAGACAAATGAAATATTCATCATGTGTTTATTTTATGTGGTGAATATATTGTACATGAATGTATTTTATTATTATTATAAATAAAATTATGGGTATTTAAATATTCATTTTAGGATCTATATTTCATGGGGTTTACAGTTTCAATGTTACCAATGTGGTAAGGATTGTTGTCTTAATTTTCATTCCTTGAGACATATGTTATGTTATGCACTTATGTTCTTTTATGAGGTATATATTCAGACCATTTAAAATGTAATATAATGAATTTATTTATTATTATGATATTTTATGTTTCATTTAATGTTATTATTTCATGGGGATTACAATTCAAAGTTACCAAAGTGGTAAATATTTTATGATACGATCTCATTATTTATCAAGATTATTTATGATTATGCTTTTTGATGATAAAATATTATGATCAATATCTCAAGAAACTCATTAATTCTCCTATCCTATGGTTATGTCATGATAATACATGTCTTAAATTTATTTTACTCTATTTATGTACTCAAAAGTTCAAAATAATGTTTTTAAGAAAAATCATCTTTATTTCTCTTTTCAGTTGAAAACTAGTTTTTCTTCGAAAACCATATTTTATAAAATAATTTTATAAATTTTTTTTTAACATTATAAAAATTATTTATTAAATTAATTTTCACCCATGTTTGATTTTTTTGATATTTTTTTTGAAAGGAATATTCATGTCATTTTCGAAACAATGCTTGTTTGGATTTTACCGAAAATGTGAAAGGAATCTTTATTTTAAAGTGTACGACATGCAAAATATTTTTATCTGTCATGAAAAATCACTATTTTAAAGATTCCTTTATATGTTTCCATGGTTATTTTAAAATAAAATTATTTTAAAATTATTTTATGTTTTAAAAAGTTTTTTCAAAGTGGAAATGCTATTTTCATCAAGAAATGTTTTAAATGATCTCTCCAAATCATTTTTCATCTTAGATGACATCCATTGAGGTTACTTATGCCTTACTAGGGATATGATCCAAGGATAAAATTCTTATTCATTATCTTAATGGTTTTTGTTTATGATGGAATGATTTTTATGAAACTTGTTTCTCTTCCATGGGTTACACCATGATAAAATACTTATGAAACCCACTTCTTTTCTTAGGTTATACTATGATGAAATGATGAAATGATTATAAAACATTCCTATTTTCCATAGGTTATGATATGAAAAAATTTTCATGAAACACATTTCATTTCATTGGTTATGATATGATGAAATTTGTGTTATCTTATGACCCATATACACATTATTCTCATTATGTGATGGGTGAGACCTATATCTCCCTACAATGCATTGGGTAAAGACTTATATCTCATGTGATATAAAGGAATGGAATGGGGAGTGAACCCAATTTATTAAGGGAATTTTTCCTCTATGATGGTCTTGGGGGTGAAACTTGACTACTATTATGGTTTAGGGAGTTTACCCATTCCACTATGATTTAATTGGAAGTGAGCCTTGAATACCATGGAAATGATTTTGTATACTTATGTGTATGACACAATTATGTCTTAAGAAAATGTTATTCTATCATGGATCACATTATTTGATTTCCTTATGATTCATGTCTTATGAATTACCGATATTTATTCCATGACTCATTATTTTTATCTTTGATACATATGGTATGGTTTTCATATGTTATGATCATGTTATCATACCCTTATGGTCATGTTATACTTATGTATCTCCCTTGTGTACTCATACTGAGCATCTAAGCTCACTATTTCTTATGTTTCCATTCCCTAGGTAATAAAGAAATGCATTATTTATGATATGACTAATAAGGGTTGTAGTTATGAAGAACATAGTGGGATATGATGTAGTTCCCATATGAACCCGTTGTTTATGTTTCCATATTTCCAAAAGTAATATAACTTTATGATCCTCCGGTATGTTTTTGTATACTGTAATGAATTATCATCTAAAAAGATGTAATCTCTATATATGAAAATCCTGGTCATCTATAGTTGGTATCATAGGAAAAGTTTAGTTAACCTTTATAAAGTAGGATGATAAAACTTTAGTAATATCCATAAGTACATGCCTAAGGATAAGTCTAAGGATGAGAAAAAGTATTGGAAAATGTCATAGAATTTTGGTAAAGGATAGTGCAAGTGGTTTCCAAGAAACTATATCCCTATCTGGATACTATAATTGGATTTGTATCTAGAACAGAGGTACCTAGGGGTACTAAGTCTAAAAAGTGAATGTTGGGAGGGACTAGATCATCACCTAGTAAAGAAAAATAGGCCTTGCTACACACCTGGTTTGACACTCTTGAGGGATATGCTTTGGAAACTCACAAAATTTTTATGAACCATATTAAAGGATTTAAATGTATGATAACTATGAATAAACTAGCATAAAACTAAGGTTACATAGATTAAAAATATGTTTTTTATGATTTAGACATCCTATAAGTGATTTTCATGATTATATGGTTCCCTACTATGATTATTGTTTCTTACACTATGCTTTTTGGTTTTAGTCAATGGATGGAACCTAAAGGAACCATGTTAATACTAAGTGTGATAGAAAATTTAATGATTATCCTCATAAGTAGATAAACATTATGGGAGATGAAATGGAAAATCTCATTTCTATGGTCACACAACTTTCTCAATCCATGAATCATGTTAAACATCCAAATGAGTAAAAGAGAGAACACCATTAAGTTGAGTCCTTCATGAGTCAACATCTACCTTCCTCTAGTGGATTACCTAATATTATAGTTGTTGAGAATGTATATGTACCAATAAAAAGTTATTTTCCATTATTTAGTGTCCAAAATAAGAAAAATCGAGTTTGGTTATCTTTTGCATGGAAGGAAAAGCATATCAATGGTGGAATCTCATTAATAATACAAGTTAACAAGATGAAATTGAATCCATGGATTGGGAAAAGTTCAAGAAATTATTTTTAAGTAAGTAATTTTCTCATATTCTTCATAAAAATATGGAGAAGGAGTTACTTGAGATAAATTAAAAGGATGTTGAATCTATTGATGCCTAAGAGGAAATTTTACAAGACCTATGAGGTACTATTATGGTATTATCATCCAACCTTAAAGTAAGGTTGATAGATTCTTAGTGGCACAAAACCAAGTCTCTGAAAGATGTTAGCCCCAAGATAATTTAGTAGTTATTAAGAGATTGTTCGATGTGCTATCAAGGTGGAAATGGAGGTTGGAGTTATGCATCAATGTGATGGTTTTGATCAGAATATAAAATGGAATTCAAAGGAAAATCTAAAAACCAGGGAGAGAAGAAGATGAGATTTCCTTTATGCTCAAAGTGTAGGAAGAAACATAGATAAAATTATATTAAGGGAACTAGTAAATGTTTTAAGTGCAGAAGGGAAGTTCATCAGGAAATTTAATGATGAAGTAATGTAAGGAAGTTATATAATGATGAAAATAACAAGAAATCTCCACAGAATGAACCACACACAATATAGTACTTCAAATGAATGGAGTATAGTAAGTATGTTAACCATTTACTAAATCTGAATGTTAATGATGTTGATCGATGTCAGTAACCTTTTAAGTCAAGAGAAAAAGGGAAATATCATGTGATTACTATTTCTGATGAGGGGTGATATAATGATGTGGTGAATGGTATACTTACCATCCACTATATAACTTATAATGTCTTATTTGACTCTATATCTACACATTATTTCATATTTAAAGAATTTTATAAGGGTATAAAGATGCCTACAAATTTATTAGATGTATAATTAGTAGTGAAAACCCATAATGGTATGATGATGGTATCTTAAGTCTATGAAACTTCTCGGATTGAATTTTTTGAGAATGTGATTCCTATAAATCTTTTCATTCTTCCTCAGGTTGAATTTAACATTATTTTAGAACTCGATTGGATTTATCCACATAAATCCCACATTAATTTCCATTTAATGGAAGTGACATTTTATATTCCAATCTAACCTATGATCATTTATCATTGAGATGATAAAAGTGAACTTATGATGGAAATCAAATCAATTGTATGGGTTTTGATTCATATTCAAGAGGGTCATTTATCTTATATAGTTGGAGAGAAAATCAAAATCTATGATATTCCTATTATGCAAGGTTTTTTTGATGTCTTTATATAATAGTTTCTAAGCCTTCCAAAAAAAACGTGAAGTTGATTTCTCAATAGAACTCATACCTGGTGCCACACCAATTTCAAACAATCCCAATAGAATGACACTGATTAAGTTACATGAATTGAAAAAAAACTCCAGGTGAATCATGACGAGTGATTCATTCATCCAAGTGTGTCACATTAGGGTTAACCTGTTCATTTTATTAAAAATAAATATTGATGGATGTGACTATGTATTTATTATCATGAGTTGAACAATATCACGATCAATAACAAGTATTCCTTACTTCATATTGATAACCTATTTGATTAAATGTATAAAGATCAATAATTTTCCAAGATTTCCTTTCATTCTAGATATCATCAATTATAGGTGAAGAAGAAGGATATACCCAAGAAAACATTATGTACAAGGTTCATACACTATGAATATATATAAATTCCATTCGGTCTTACTAATACCCCATAGATCTTCACTGATTTAAAGAATAGATTCTTTAGAGACTACCTTGATCTGTTTTTGGTAGTCTTTATATTTGATATACTTATATATTCAAAGATTATGGAAGAGAATGAATATCACTTGAGAATTTTTATAAAGACCCTAAGGAAAGAGAAACTATATTAAAAGTTTAAAAATTATAAATTTTGTCTACAAAAGGTTTTATTTTTGGTTCATATAATCTCAATATAGGGTATATCGGTAGATCCATCAAAGATAGAGGCTATTGAATGTTGGGATAGACCAACAACGATGATTGATATCCATAATTTTCTTGGTTTATATAGATATTATCAATTGTTTGTGGATAATTTCTCACAACTATATAGTCCACTAAGCATGTTATCTTGGATGGGATCAAAGTTCCTCTGGATAGATGAGTATGGTGAAAATTTCAAGGAGTTGAAGAGACAATTAGTTCGTGAAACTCTGCTTACATTACCTTGTAATGGATAAGGGTTTATAATCTATAATGATGCATCCAATAAGGGATTAGGATGTGTTATTATTAATAATCACATGGTTATAACTTATTAATCATGAAAATTTAAGGTTTATGAGAAAAATTACCTATCACATTATTTGGAGTTAGCTATGCTAATTTTTAAATTAAAGATATGGTGATGTTATCTTTATAGTGAAATTTTTGATATATATGCTGATAAAAAAAGTTTAAAGTTTATATTCACAAAAAAGGAGTTTAATATGAACCATAGATGATGGTTAGATATTTTTAAAGATTATGACTGCTCAATAAATTTACCACCATGGGAAATCAAACAAGGTGGATGATTCCTTGAGATGAAAGGATCATGCTAGATTATTCATTATGAGGATCACAAAAGATATAATGTCTTTATATTTACAAAGGATGGATATGTAAATATAGAAGTTAGGGGAGAAATATTATCTTACACAATTAAATGTTCAACTATACATCCAATTAATTATTAAAGAGGTGTAGAAGGAAGATGTATAGATATGAAAGAAAATTAGAAATTATCACAAGTTTAACCATGATCATGATGGAATGATAAGGTTTAAGAATCGTGTATATGTTTTTTCCACATCATATTTGAAGGATTTGTTAGAGGAAGCTCATAGTTAATCAATATCTATTAATCCTTTAAAAATGAAGATATATAGTCATTTTAAAGAGTATTTCTTTGGTATATCAACAAGTCAAGTTTGAGAGAAAAAATTATAAGGGGATGTTACATCTATTACCTATAACAGAATGGATATGGGAAAACATCATCATGGATTTTTTCATCAGACTCCCCAAAATGTCTAAAGGGAATAACATTATATGGTTTTTAGTCGATCTCCTTAAAAATTTAGCACACTTCATAGTTATCAGAGTGTACTTATCTCTTGATCATATTTCCAGAATATACATTAATTAAGTGGTAAGTTTTCATGGAGTACCACATTCCATTAGAATTTAATCAAGATCCTAGGTTTACCTTGAAGCTTCAGAGAAGTATTCAACATGCTCTAGATACAGAGTTTAGTTTCAACAGTTCATATCATCTTTAGATAGATGGTCATTCTGAAAGAACAATTCAAACCCTAGAGGATATGTTGATATATTATTTTATGGATTTTAAAGGTGGTTAGTATTGGCACCTTCCTCTAGTTGAGTTTTCATACAACAATAGATTTCACTAGATCATTATGAAGGATCCTTATGAATCATTCAATGGAAATAAGTGTAGATATCCAATGTGAAGGAATTAAGTTGGAGAAAAAAAGATATTGGGACATAAGGTAGTTTAATAAATGGAAGATAAGGTTAGATCCATTCAATAAAACATCAAGGTAGATCAGAGTTGGAAGGCAAGTTATACTCACAACCACTGGTATAATATAGAATTTGAAGTTGGTGACATAGTGTTTCTAAGAATTTATCCTTGGAAGAAGGTATTGAGATTTGTAAAGAAGGACAGACTAAGCCCTATGTATATCGGTCCCTTTGAAATTATTGATTATATCGAGATGGTAGCCTATCGGTTGGTGCTTCCACCAAACCTATCTCAAGTCCATGATGTGTTCCATGCATCTCTCCTGAGGAAGTACACACCCAATACTTCACATGTACTAAATTAATTGGTCATACCATTGGAGCATCATATTTATTATTAGGATCAACCAATAAAGATTTTGGATTATAGAGAGAATTTTCTGCAAAACAAGACCACCCCCTAGTCCAAGTTTTATGATGAAACCACGAGTTCAAAGAAGCTATATTAGGACCTAAGGAAATGATGAGGTAGAAGTATATTCATTTGTTTGTATTAGAGTGATGAATTCTCAAGGAAAATTAATTTTTAGCATGGTATAATGTAAAAACCTAATTTTTTATGAATTATTATTTTCAAATAAATTAAATTTCTTTGATAGATTGCAATACACTCAATACTTTGTTTTAACAAACCACGATATATCATTAATATTATTATTTAAAAACAACTGTTATAACCTATATGTTAAACTTAACTATATGAATAAAAATAAATAATTTTTAAATATTAAGTATAATGGTTTTATATAAATAAAACACATTGATAAGAAAGTGCTTAATTTTTAGAAAAGTACTTATATATTTTGAAAATAATATTTTCTCAAAAAAAATTTTATTTATTTTTTTGAACAGTAATAAAATTAATTTTTGAAAATTTTAGAAAATAAAATTTACAAGATAAAATTAATTTTTTAAATTATAATTACAAAATTATCTTAGGATGAATTTGTTATTTTTTGAAAAGAATAAATTTTTAGTGAATAGTGAAAAATACTGGGTTTTATTGAAAACTACCTTTTCATTTAATGAATTTATAGGTATAATTTTTGTTTTAAAAATTTATTAAAAGTAAAATTACCTCAATTTTATATAAATTAATACAATTTAGATCATTTGAAACATTTTTAAATTGAATTTTTATATAAATTTTTTTAAACTTTTGAACACTTTCTCTTTAGAAAATTGCTTTCTCATCACGTCTGCGGGTTTAATTTTAAATTAAAATTTGAAACTTATATAAAAGGAATTTGAAAAAATAGATTCCATATTTAAAATAATAATAATTTATATTATCTAATATTATCAACTTAATTTTTTTCCATAATGAATACTAAAAATAGTAAAAATTATTTACCGTGGTTAAGGTAAAAATTAGTTTATCGGGGAGTTAAACTAAAAAGATAAGGGTTTAAAATGACTAAAAACTTGTAAAAACAAATTTAATGGAACTATTTAGACCATATGTATTCTATTATTGATAATGGTCTATTTTGGAGACTTTTTACATGATAAAAATGTGGGTACACCTTTTTATTTTCAAAAAATTACAAGTGTTCCAGTCACCTCACTTATAAAACAAAATCCCTTATCCTCTACTATTAACACTTACAAAACCATTTGGTTCGTATAATAACTTCCCAAATAACTTTTTTACCTAAATACTCTCATACTATAAGTCTTAATTTGGTAATAAATCTATCTTAATAAGCCTTTTTGTGCAAACCAAAAGAAGTTGTCTCAAGAAGAGGCAACACCCCTAAACGAGCGTTTTATTTTATTTGTTACTCCACCCAATTAAATTATTATTAAACCATGATGATATAATAATATCAGTATATTAAATATATTAATATGTTTTTACGTTAATTTAATTACCTAAAACTATATCATCTTCCATCTAATGGGATACAAAGTCATTATTCGTGTGTGTGATGGACTACCACCACACGAAATGATGTTATTATTTTTCCATCATAACTTATCAAAAATGGATATAACAACTGATTAAATGTTTACATATTGAATTTATGATATTATTATACCTTTTTAATTATTATATTATATATTCCTTCATACTTTTCGTTCTATGGGAATACGATAATGTCACTCGTGTGTACGACATACTACCGCCTCACGAAGCGATTTGATTTGTTAATGATTTACATAGAAGGTAATAAGGATGAGTTTAATAAAAATATGTGATATATATTAAATAAAAATTATTTTTTAATTTTAATATATTATTTATATTTATTTCTTTCAATACTTTAAGAAAATGGAAACAACATTCATGCGTACGTACGGCCTACCGTCTCAATGAACGATGTATTTCATTTTCTGTTTCTAAATATTATAGATTAATATAAAAACATATATACTAAATATATATGATATTTATATCATGGTTAAAATTATGGATATTACGGAACTATAATCTAAGTAATAGGGCCAAAAATACCAAATCCAAACATACATGAAAAACAAAGAAGTTATTTCTCAAAATGCGACTTTAACATGGAATTATTAATAAATGGGTAATAAAAGGTCTTAAGAAAAATCATATATGGTATGATATATATAATTATATTTCTTTAATATATTTATAATAAACTTATATTTATTATATATGTGGTTTTAATGTGTAATATAGTAGGTGATACTTAAGGTTAAGTATTTCCATCTCACTTTTATTTTCTCTGAGAAAAATGCCATATTATCAATATGTTTATTTTATGTGGTGTATATAATGGACATGGATTTATTTTATGATTATTATCCTACAAATTATGTTCATTTACACATCTATTTTAAGATATCACTTTCATGGGGTTTATGATTTTAATATTACCAATGCGGTATGATATTTTTGTCTCAATTTTCCTTTCTTGAGACATTTGTTATGTTATTCACCTATATTATTTTATGAGGTCTATATAAATCCCCTTATAAATCTAATATCATGAATTTATTTATTTTAATTATATTTTAATTTTAATTTAATCTTATTATTTCACATGTATTTAAATTCAAAGTTACCAAAGTGGTAAATTTTTTATGATATAATCCCATCATTTATCAGAATTGTTTATGATTATGTTATCAATGATAAAATTTTATGATTAATCTCTCAATAAAGTCATAAATTTTATTCTCCTTTGGTTATATCATTAGAATAAATGTTTTACCTTCATTTTTCTCTCTTTATGTACTCAAGAGTTTAAAATAATGTTTTAAAAAATCATAATTATTTCTCAATTTGGCTGAAAAAACATTTTTATTCCAAAACCATGTTTCATAAAACTGTTTAAAAAATGAATTTTAAATTATAAAAATGATTTATTAAATAAAATTTTACCCATTTTTTATTATTTTATATAATTTTTTGAAAGGAATATTCATTTCATTTTCCAAACAATGCTCATTTGTATTTTACTGAAAATGTGAAAGGAATATTTTTTTAATATGTAAGGCATGCAAGGTATTTTCCACCATCATGACCAGTCGTTGTTTTAAATATTCCTTTATAAGTTTCCAAGGTTATTTTTAAATAAAATTATTTTTAAAATTTTTTATGTTTTAAAAGGTGTTTTTAAATTGGAAGGATATTTTCCTCAAGAAACATTTTAAATGGTATTTAAAAATTACTTTTAATCTAAGATAACATCCATTGATGTTACCTATGCCTTACCGAGGATACGATCCAAGGATAAAATTCTTATTATTTATATGTATGGTTTTTTATGATTTGATGATGTTTATGAAACATATTGATTTTACCTAGGTAACACCATGAGATAATTCTTATGAAACCTAATTCTTTTCATGGGTTCTATTATAATGAAATGATGAAATGATTATGAAACCTATGAATTTTCCACAGGTTGTGATATGATGAAATGTTTATGAAACCCATTTCATTTCATGGGTTATGATATGATGAATGTTTTATGATCTTTTGGTACACATATGTATTATTTTAATTATGTGATGGGTGGGACATATATCTACCACTAATGAATTGGGTAAAGGTTTATATCTCATGAGATAGATAAGACTTGAATGGGGAGTGAACCAGGTTCGGTAAGGTACTTTTTCCACTATGATGGTCTTGGGAGGGAAACTTGACCACTATGATAGTCTGGGGAGTGAACCCATTCCACTATTATATCCATGGAAATGATCCTTGACTACTATTAAAATGATTTTCTATTCTTATTTATATGCCACAATTCTATGTCTTATGCCAATGTTATGCCCTCATGGCGCATGTTCTTTGATTTCATTATTATTCATGTCCTATGAACTACCAATATTTATTCCATGACTCAAGATTTTGATGTTTAATATGAAAGGTTGGGTTTTCATAAATTATGTTCATGTTCTCATACCCCTTATGTTCATGTTATGCTTAGGTATCTCCCTTGTTTACTCTTACCAAGAATATGATACCACCCTTTATTATGTTTACTTTACCCAGTTTAGGAAGAAATGTATTATGTATGATATGTCTAATAAGGGAGATAGTTATGAAGAAATTTTTGGGAGATTATATAGTTCACATATGAACTGGTTTTTTATGTTTCCATGTTTCTAAATGCACTATACATTTAGGATCCGTAGGCGTGTGTTTGTATAATGTTATGAATGTTTATATAAAAAGATGTAATATTTATGTTTTAAAATCTTGGGTCACTATAGTTGGTATCAAATGATAGTTTTAGTTACATTTTGGAATCTAGGATGAAAAACATTTAGTGAGACACATATGGACATGTCTAAGGATAAGTATAAAGATAAGACAAATTATAGGAAAATGTCCTGGAATTTTTTTAAATGATAGAGTGAGTGGTTTATAACAAATTACATATCTGTTTGGATACTACAATTAGATGTGGATCTAGAACAGAGGTACCTAGGGGTAATAACTCCAAAAATGGTTTATTGATATGGACTCAATCTTCACATGGTGCATGAAATCAGGCCTTACTGCACACCTAGTTTGACACTCCTAAGGGACATGGTTTGAAAATTTACAAAATATTTATGAACCATTGTTTATGATTCTTTCACCGGGGAACACATCCCTCTATTGAGGACACACTGATTTTTCCCCGCATTCCTGCTTTCCAAAGGCAGGAAACATCCGTCACTTATTTAGGGACGTTTTCTCCTTGATTGAAACGGGATGATGAGATGTTGGTTCCTCCTTCTATAGATTCCTCCTCAGAGATCATTTCATAGTTCAGGTCTCCCTCATATATTTGAGTCGTTGTTTGTGAATATCATTCCTAGTAACATATCTTTGTGTATGTTAGTTAATTATACTGCTTTCATCAGGACATTCCATGAGGTATTGACATGGTAGAAACCTTCAGTCAGAGTAGATGACAACATCAGGCATGTCGGGGCATCTCTGGATGCGTGGACATTGGGGAACATGTATTATTCTTCATAAGAGGTCACCTCAAGGGTGAAGAACCTACATAATCCCATGTTGGTCACGGGGAATCGTATGCCAGAGGCATGTCTATGAGGTTTTCCTCATCTTCCCATATTTAACACAGGGTATGCTGCGAGATTAACATATTGCCGAGACGTTTACACAAAAAGAGTGTCTTATGAGGTTTTCCTCAGGCATATCATGTTTAACACGAGGTAGGTCGTGATTTTAACGTCTTGCAGAGACATAATGAGAGAGATCAAAACACTCTTAAAGGCATATCATATTGGAACATCCATAGTAGGGATCACCTGGAGTGTTTACTAGGTAGATGGATTAGGATGCTCAATAAGAGTGGACCTAGGATGGTGTGTCCTAAAAAGGGATGATATCACATCGTGACTATTGATCTAGACACCTCAAAGGGTGGATTAGAGAAAGTGTACCCTAGAATGAGGAACACCATGGTTTACCATTGGATGGATTGAACCTTTGGGGGGTTTCTTACGTACCCTATCTAGGATACTAGGATCAAAAACCACGTAGTTCGAAGGGGTGATGAATCAGGTTGTACACAAAGGACAACAACCTAGAGACATGATGGGGCTTATGCGTGGTTAGCGGCCCGGGTACTACTAGGAGCATTGAGGAGGTGGATGAAATGATCTCACCGAGATGTGGTGGTCCAGGTAAACATTGGGATATATATGGATAGTTGATAGAAGTGGATGGATAATGAGATGGAACCGATGTGAGGATGATGGTGATGTTGGGCTTGAGCCTCAAAGAGACTTCCTACATATCCCCATGGCAGGGAATCAAAGTCCATGTAGTTTGGTGGGGCAATGGGACAACTAAGGAGGAGGCCCATGAGAATGGATGCATGGATGGGATCTAGAGGAAGTGGAACCTCCAGGTTGGGGGAATAACCTTCCCGAAATGCAGAGGATCAAGGGAGAGACCAAGATGAGACGTGGGTAATGGTATTGAACCTCAAGGAGGCTTCCTACGTATCCCCATGGCAAAGAATCAAAGTCCACATAGTTCGGGATGGGGGCATATAATCGGGGTGTACACACATGACAATGACCCAACAATATAATGGTGTTTACGCATGGTTAATGGCCCGGGTTGATCTGACACCTGAGGGGAGGACTAGAGATGTGGGACCAAATAAAGAGGACTACAACGGGTTACCACTGGATGGGGATCGTAATGGCTTACCACTGGATGGGTATCGAAACGGCTTACCAATGGATGGGGATCCCAACGGCTTACCACTAGATGGGGATCATAATGGATTACTGCTGGATGAGGATCACAACGTCTTACCACTAGATGAGGATCAAAACGGGTTACCACTGGATGAGGATCAGAATATCTTACCACTAGATGGGGATCACAATAGATTACCGTTGGATGAGGATCACAATGGATTACCATTGGATGGGGTTGAACCTCAGAGAGGCTTCCTACATACCTTCCCTAGGAGATAGGGAACAAATATCACATAGTTATAATGGGTATAGTTTAGCATCATGAGGGATGAGAGGGGAATACAGTTTAACGTCATGCGGGATGAGGGTCAACCAACATAAATTTTTCGGGACCGATGGGCATTAGGATTGAACCTTAGGGAGGCTTCCTACATACCTTGCTTAGATAGGGGCAAGGATCAAAGTCCACATAGTTCGGAAGGGAGGGTATAGTTTAAAGTTGTGCGGGATGAAAGTGAACTGACGTGAAGGGTTCAGGACAAGTAGGTGTTGGGATTGAACCTCGGGGAGGCTTCCTATGTACCTTGCTCGGATAGGGGAAAGGATCAAATTTCATGTAGTTCAGAAGGGAGGATGGGGCTTACACTCTAAGGACGCCCATAAATTATTCCATGATCAATGATTACTCTATGCCCACGTAATTCATTCTCGGTGTGAGAAACAAGAGGTAACAAAGACCTAAAGATTATGGTGCAAAGGTTCATCTATGAAGGTTGGTGAATGGGGCTTACACTTGGAAGCTACTTAAGGTGCTGATATGAAGAGGCAATAGTTGATGGGGCTTATGCAATGGAATCTGCCCAAGTGCCACTAAGAAGAAATGATGGTGGATGGGGCTTATGCATAGAAGCTTCATGGGTTCCTCTAAGGAGCGATAATGGATGAGTCTTATGCCTGGAAGCTGTCCGGGTGTTGCTAAGGGGTGGAAATGGATGAGTCCTATGCATGGATGTTGCTCGGGTGTCACTAAGGAGTGGAAATGGATGGGGATTACACATAGAGGCTACCCAGGTCCCACCAAGGAGCGGAAATGGATGGGGCTTATGCATGGAAGCTTCTTGGGTGCCGCAAAGGAGTGGAAATGGATGGGGATTACACATGGAAGATTCCCGTAATGTCTTCCTCGTGTCTGGAAATGAGGGAATCCCAACTCACCAGTGGGTTGAGGCAAATAATTGAGGCCTACACCTATGCTCTAGTGTATAAGAGGGATAATTCCAAGGGAATTATAATCAATCCGAACAAAGGGAGATAAAAAGTGCGAATCACATGCATGACATTCGGAACAGGGTGAGGGTGGCATGATGATGGAGGAAAACTATTAACCATGTTCGAAACATAGAATCCATATCTCCTTAGCCTCAAATGGGGAAAAACAAATGAGGGTCGACTACTAACCCTGTTTGAAACACATGACTTGACTCAAAGTGTCATCCAATGTCTTCTAGAAAGTTATCCCAGAATGGTAGGTGAGTCTATGCAGCATTGGACCCAGCCATTAGGGGGTCCTTTCAGATATGAAAGAGGATGAAGATCCAAATGAAGGACACACAAATCATGAGGTGGAGTGATGGAATGTTTGAACGAATTCCAACGCTCTTGAAATTATGCCACTGTAATCATGGAATGAGTTATCTTATGATTTTCACATAATCCATCTCTTATTTGGAACAAGAGGCATCCTATAATTGAATGGTAGGGCATACTACAGTTTATAGTCATGTAGAGAGGACAGTTGGAATCTTATTCTTGGCACATAAGGCATCTCTTGTTTAGTGAAATAGGAATCCTATGTTTGTCACATAGGTCACACTATAGTTCATATTCATGTAGAGATTACTGTTGGAATCTTATGCTTGGCGCATAAGGCATCTCTTGTTTAGAGAAAGAGGCATCCTATATTTGGAACATAGTGTGTGCTACAGTTTATAGTCATGTAGAGAGGACTATTGGAATCTTATGCTTTGTGCATAAGGTATCTCTTTTTTAGAACAAGAGGCATCCTATATTTGTCACATAGGGTTTCCTATAGTTTAAAGTCATATAGATAGGAATATTGGAATCTTATTCTTAGTGCATAAGGCATATCTTTTTTAGAGCAAGAGGTGTCCTATATTTGTCATATAGGGTGTACTACAGTTTGAAGTCTTTTAGATAGGACTATTAGGCATAAGACGCCTAACAATGGCTGGTTTTGGGACTTATGTAAGAGAGATCCATTCTGGTTCAACTTGGAATAGGATCCAAGTGATAGGGTTTGGAAAAGTTGCTTGATTAATGGTTCAACTAATGGTACTCAAGGAATTAAAGATGATAATCTCAACTCACAACATGTGAAAGTGAACAAGAGGAATATGTTGACTAAAGGTATTTCACGGAGTATAGAGGATTATCTCAAACCATGGTATTCTATAGGCAGATGGTGGGTGAGCAATGTAAAATGTCGACGTCCCTGTCCAAAAAGTTCATGGTACGACTCTCCATTTTTCATGGGGGTCAATGACGGAAGTGAAGGGACCAACCCGAAGGGCTGGGACCACAACCCGGCACTCATCCCTAGTGGGGGTGCAGGGGCACAACTCCCATGGTATTGAATGGTGGGAATGAAGGTAGGAGCTTCGCGAAGGATAGGGATTCAAAAATTAGCTTCATGGAGGAAAGGTGCTCGCGAAGCATGGGGTCTCACGAAGCAGCCTCACGAAGGAAATGCACTCGCGGAGCATGGACTTGTAGAGCATAAGCTCTCATATGCAAAGGGGATTCACAGAGATTAGGGTCTCACAGATCGAAGGGCTTTGTGGCGATTAGGGTCTCGCGGATTAAAGGGGCCTCGTAGAGCCTCAAGAAACCGGAAGGAGCTCCCTCCTTCGCAAAGGGTGGAGCCCTTTGTGAAGGGAATCACTTCACGATGCTTGAGAGCACCGAAAAATGAGAGATTGTCCACCAAAGGTGTGAGGTAACCATGCTTATGAGGTGGGGGGATACATCTATTTATAAGTGATTGAGGTCAGAGGAGCACACTGCAGAGACCAAATGCACGCTGCGAATAGAAAATGAGGTCGTAAAGGAACTCGCACTCCACAACTAGAGGGAGTTCCCTCAAGTTTCTCATAATCACAGAGGATACCTTCACAGAATTCATGGCACTCACAAAGTCTTCGGTTAAGTTCTCTTATGTTTATCATAGTCTCAGAGACTACCGTCATGACCTTTGCGGTTCTCACGGAGTCTCTGATCAAGTTCCTCTGCTCCACGATCACAGAGGGAACTTCGCGAGTGGTCTGCACAAACCAGTTTTCTATCCCAACATTGAATGTCACCAACTTCTAATCCATAACTCCATTCCTACTCTATGACCATTCAAATTGAAGCTTGAGAAATAGGCTACACTCTTGGATTATTTATGGAATCATTTGAAATATCTAGGGGATGCATTTTACAGTTCCAAAAACCATCATGATGGATTTAAATAGATGATGACTTTTAATAACCTAGGATAAACCCAAGGTGTCCTATAATAAAATGATGTTGTCATGATTTAGACATAATATTAGTGATTTTTCATGATTATGTGGTTCTCTACTATGATTATTGTTTCTTAAACTATGATTTTTGGTTTTAGTCAATGCATGGAACCTGAAGGAACTATGTAAATGGTGAGTGTGATAGATAATGTAATGATTTTCCACCTGAGTTTCCAAACGTTATAGGATATGGAATGAAAAATATCATTTCTATGCTCACAAAACTTTCTAAATCCATCAATCATGCTAAACTTACAAAAAAGAAAATTAGAGAAAAACATTTTTTGAGTCTTTCATGAAAAAACATTCAAATTATTTTAGTGGATCTGCTAATATTCTAGTTGCTGAGAAATGGACTAGTACAAATAAAAAGATATTTTCCATTCTCCAGTGTTCAGAAAATGAAAAATTCATTTCGGATATATATCATTTATATAGTGAAGTGGATCAATGGTAGACTCTAATAAAGAATATTAGAGAACATGATTAAATTGAATCCATATATTGGTAAGAGTTGAAGAACTTATTTTTGAATAATTACTTTCATTACATTATTTATACGAAGATGGATAAGGATTTACTTGAGATAAAGTAAAAGGATGATGAATCTATTGGTAGCTATGAGACAAATTTTACAATCCTTGTGAGGTATGATTTTGGTATTATCATCCAACTTGAAAGTAAGGTCGATTGATTCTTCAGTGGATTAAAACCAAGTCTTCAAAGGGAGTTATCCTTAAGAGACTTCAATAGCTATAAATAGATTGTTCATTATTCTATCAAGGTGTAAATGGAGGTTGGATTTATATATCAATTTCATGGTTTTATAAGAAGAGAAAAATTGAATTCAAAGGAAATTATAAAAACCATAGAGAGAAGAATATGAGATTTCCTTTATGCTCAATGTGCGGGAGGAAACATGGAGTAAATTATATTTAGGGGACTAGAAATTTTTTTAAGTTTATAAGTGAAGGTCATCGATAAATTCAATTCCAAAGTGATGGTAAGAAGTTAGATAATGATTAAAATAGAGTGAAAGCTCCATATAATACACCAACCACACTCCAGTGTTTCAAATCTAAGGATTATTAGAATTATACTAACCAGTGCAAAAATATGAAGGTTAATGAAGACGATCGATGTCAGAAACCACTTAATCTTAGAGACAAAGGAAAATACCATGTGATCATTATTTATTACTAGGGGTGAAATAATTATGTAGTGAAACTTACACTTACCATATATTCAAGAACTGCTAATGTCTTATTTGAATATGGATATACCATTTCTTTCTTATCTGAATAATTTTCTAGGTGTATCAAGATTCCACTAAAATGATTAGATGTAGAATTAGCAATGAAAACCCCTAATGGTATGATGCTCATATCTCAAATCTATGATAATTATCCGGTGGAAGTTTGTGATAATGTACTTCCTTCAAATATTGTCATTCTTCAAGGCATAGATTTGATTTCTCTACATAAATCCCACACCAATTTCTAAGGAAGTTAAGTCACATTTGATATTATAAACCAACCTATTATCATCTAGCAGTGAAATGATAAAAATTAACTTCTAATGGAAATCACATCCATTGTATGGGTTTTTATTTCTATTAAAAATGGGAGTTTATCTTAGTTGGTTGGGTTGAAAATCAACATAAATGATACATATATTGTGAGAGAGTTTTTTGATGTCTTTCTTGAACATTTTCATATAATTCCACTAAAACGTGAAGTTTATTTCTCAACATAACTCATACCTAGTGCCACACAAATTTCAAAGACTCCCTATAGAATTAACCTCATTGAGATTGTAGGAATGGAAAAGGAAACTCTAGGAGAACCTTGACAACAAATAAATTCAGCCAAGTGTATCACTTTAGGGTGGACATATTCTTAAAAAAATAAATATGGATTGATGAGACTCTAGATTGATTATTGGGATCTAAACAAGATAACGATCAAGAACAAGTATCCCCTACCATGTATTGATGACTTATGTGATCAAATTCATGAAGATCATTTCTTTTCCGAGATTCTACTTCATTATGGATATAATCAATTGGGGTCAAGAAGGAGGATATACCCAAGACAATATTCTGGAAAAGGTATGGACACTACAAAAATATATTGATTCCATTTGGTCTTAATAATTACCCCACTATCTTAATGGATTTAATGAATAAAGTATTTAGAGATTACCTTGATTAGCTTGTGGTAGTCTTTATAGAAGATATTATTATCTATTCAAAGAGTAGAGAAGATCACTAATATCACTTGATAATTGTACTATAGACCCTCAATAAGGAGAAACTATATGAATTTTTTTTAAAGTTTGTTTTTTGGCTGCAAAAGGTTTCATTTTTGGGTCATATAATCTCAAGAGAGGGTGCATTGGTAGATCCATAAAAGATGAAGGCTATTGAATGTTGGACCAGACTAACCACAGTGAATGAGATCTATAGTTTTATTTGTTTATATAGATACTATTGATAGTTTATATATAATTTATCAAGACTTTCTAATACACTTGCTAAGATAACTTGAAAGGGATCTAAGTTCCTTTGGATAGATGAGTGTGTGGAAAATTTCAAGGAACTGAAGAGAGGATTAGTTATCACACCTATGCTTACTTTACCATATAGTAAAGAAGGGTTTTTGTTATATAGTGATGCGTCCAAAAAGGCTTTGTGATGTGTTATTATATAGAATGACATGGTTATAGATTATACATCATGACAATTGAAGGTTCATGAGAAAAATTAACCAACTCATGGTTTGGAGTAAACTACAATAATTTTTAAATTAAAGGTATAGAGGAATTATATTTATGGAGAAAAGGTTGATATATATACCGTTCAAAAAAGTGTAAAGTATATATATATATATAAAAGGAGTTGAATATGAACCATATAAGATGGTTAAAGATGATTAATGATTATTAATATTGGATCATAGAGTTTATAATGGCTACAATATGGGGGTGAATTTTAGTTCAATAAATTAAAATAATTAAAATCCCAACCCACTTTATTAATAGTTATTGTAATCATTTATCATCAGATAATTATAGTAACTATAACGGATGCAAATTCTATCCTAAAAATCAAAGTTGTAAAGTTTATTAAATTAAAATTTATAAAACTATGCACAACAGAAATATAATAACTTGTAAAAACAAGAAAATACAAGATTAAAGTTAAAGTAAGAATTCCTTACTAAAAATATTTATAAAATATAATCTATTATTTAAAATTAAGAGTTAAGGAAGTCACAAACACAAAATTAAGGTATCCCCAGTTTTCCAACTAACTGTAAGATCTATATTTCTTCAGCAGGAAATCCCACAATATAAAAGATCAGAATTTGGTATTCCACTCATTGGAGTCCCTCTGACCGGTGTCACCTATCCCCTTTCGTGGCGTCTAGGGTTTCCCTAGATTTTGTGATCCTTCCCTCTCTGGCCTTTTCTTCCTGAGTCCCATTTCTCTGGATCGTCTCAACGGACTGGTCGGCTCGGCGTGTCGTTCGACTCGGTTGGCAGTCATATGAGGCTTGTTTCCATTGAAGGTTGACGACGAATCTGGAGCGGCACGGGGAGGGGAGGCCCTTGTTTCCTTTTTCTTTATGATGTTTTTTTAGTGATGAAGGTTTTCTCTTGGGGGTATCGTTCATGCATGAAGGGATTGCTAGGCTAGGGTTCATCCTGTCGTCATCCCCTTCCTGTGGTTGTCTTCTTCGGATGCCTCTGGTTCCCTTTGCAGAGGTTTCGCGGCTCCTCCAGTGGTGATGCGTTACGGGCTTCTACAGTGCTGCTAGTCGGACCTACGGGCGTAAGACTGGTTTGTTTTCACCGGCATACTCTTCGGAGCATTCTGGTTTCCTTCTCGGTAGCGCGTCGACGTCCTGTGGTGAGTCTCAAGGGGGTCAACTTCTACGGCGGTTGTGTGCCTTAGGTTCTGTTTTGGCCTCCTTTGGAGGTTGGGGTGGCGGCAATGTGTGTTTTCCCCGGTTGAGTTCCATTTTTCTGCTGGAATGTATTTGTGTTTTTCTGGATGATTTCGGCATGGTTGTTCATGGACCATGGCAGGTAGGATTTTTGGAACTGAACCATCGATGGTGGTGATGACAGATGATGGTTAAGCTCATCCGAGCATTTGATGAAGAGACCAGGCTTCGGAGACGACGATGACGGATGGTTCCACCAGCGTACTGCTGTGAATGGTGGCACGCGGAGAAGGAGTCTGGATCAAGATGCAGTTCGATGGTTGATGTGGACAGGTGAGCGGACAGGTGCGCGGTACCAGGGTTGGTGCACGACTCGAGGAGTCTCATGATTTCTATTTTGGGAATTTGAAATTTGAATTTTAATGTTGACCGGATGGTTTGAAGCAGTGAATTGGCAGTGGTGAAGTCCTGTAGTGGGTACCAGCAACCCTTAAACCGGCCTTTAAAAAATGAAAAAAAATGTTTTGTGGATGGATAAAAGATCAGAATTAGATATGTCTTCCTATCCTCAAAATATATTGATCTTCCTGATCAGAACTAATTGTATTCCTATCCTTATAATCCCTCAATCTTAACCCAGACCAGACAAAAAGATTACAATTGAAATTTTTTGTAAGGAATTTACAACCCTCACTCGGATTCCTTGGAATAAAAACTCTCTGAAAGTTTACAAGGTGAAATTAATGAGATGTTACAACAAAGAAAGCATAAAATATGTTGATTTGAAAATTAATTAGACCCTATCTCTTCAAATACACATATATTTATAGGCAAACCTCTAACAGAAACATTCAGGGATTCTTAGAGTTGGTTGGAACATCCTTGGATGAGATCTATCTTAAAAAATCAGTAAGTACATATCCATCTGATGTCATTTTGATAGCACCATTATAATGATATAAAAGTTATTCCATCTGGTAGAAATAATTATTACCTTATAATTATAAAATTTATTCTGTTGGAATAATTTTTTTAGTCCACTTAATCAAAATTTGTTGGCTGATCTTGTTCAGTCCAAAAGACTAAACTCAATTAGTCCGATGGAACAAACTTAGTCAGCCCGATGGACTAAACTTTTTCAGTCTGATGGACTAGAATTTTTTAGTCTGATAGATCTGACTTAGTTAGTCTAATGGACTAGAATTTTTCAATTATATGGACTAGATTTATTCAATATGATGAATCAAAATTTAGTTATGCCGATGGACTAAACTTTTCATAGAGAGTTTATATTTTTTATATTAGAAATATTTCTACATCTTGTAGAATAAATAGTTTTATAAAAAAAAATCTAAAAGTACAGGGGATATAAAATTATTAAAATATAGTTTTTAAGAGTGTGTTGTGATTTTAAAAACTAAGGATTGAAAGAATATAAAGTATAACTTTTGACTCAATAATCACTAATCAATACATTACCATTCCTGCAAAGTGAAAAAGGTTACTAATTTCTTGAGTCAAAAGGATCATGCCAGCTTATCCATGACGAGGATCACAAATGATCCAATATTTATGTATTTTCAAAGGATGGATCTAGAAATTTGGAAGGAAGGGGAGAAATCTTATCTTTCTTAATTTAATGTTCAACCATCTAAACAAGTAAATATCAAAGAGGAGCATAAGGAAGATGCAGATCTATAAAAGAAGGTTAGATATGTTCTTTAGTTAAACATTGATCATGATGTAATGATAAGGTTCAATAATAGTGTATGTATTCCATCCATACCTAATTTTAAGGATTTATTATAGGAATCTCATAGTTCTTCATTATATATTTATCAGGGAAGTAAAAATATGTATAGATATTTGAAAAAGTATTTATGGTGGGATGACATGAAGAGAGATATCACAAAGTTTATATCTTTGTGCTTAGTATGTCAACAAGTTATATTTGAGAGAAAAAAGTATAAGGGGATGTTACATCTATTACATATACTAAAATGTAAATTTTAAAACATCACCATGCATTTTATTTTCAGACTCACCAACATGTATAAAGGGAATAATTCTATATGGATTGTATTGGATCACCTTAAAAATTTAGAACACTTCATCGCAATTAGAGAAGAACTATCTCTTTACCACATTTCAAGAATATATATTAAGTAAGTAGTAATGTTTCATGGAGTACCAAATTCAATTTTATATGATCGGGATCAAAGTTTTACCTTAAAGTTATGGTGAAGTCTTCAATAGGCTATGGATAAAGAGTTAAGTTTCATCACTGCATATCATCCATGGAAATTTGGTTAGTCTAAAATAAAAATGAAAACCCTTGAGGATATTCTGAGATCTTTTTCTATGGATTTCAAAGGTGGTTGAGATCAACAACTTCACCTAGTTGAGTTTTCATACAAAAATTTATTTCACTCGAGCATTCAGATGGAACCTTATTAAGCCCTCTATAGAAAGATGTGTATAGATCCAATGTTAAAGAATAAAGTTAGAGAAAGAAAGATATTAAGGCCTGAGATAGATGAAGAAATTATAGATAATGTTATATCCATTTAGAAACACATCAAGGCAGCTCAAAGTTGGAAGAAAGGTTATGCTGAAAATCACCGTCATAATCTAGAATTTAAAGATGGTGATAAGGTGTTTCTAATAATTTCTTAATGTAATAAGGTATTGATATTTTGAAAGAAGGGAAAAATAATCCCTAGGTATATTAGTCCCTTCAAAATTATTGATCAAATCAGGATGGTATCCTATCGGTTGGTGCTTCCATCAAACCTCTCTCAAGTCCATGATGTGTTCCATGTATCTCTCACAAAGAAGTACATACCAGATCCGTCACATGTACTGAAATAGAATTTCATACCAATAGAGAAAGGTATTTATTATAAGAAACAAATAGTGGATATTATATATCAAAGAGAGACAATGATTTGAAACAAGACCACTCCCCTAGTCAAAGTTATGTGGTGATAATACCAGTTTGAAGAAGCTATGTGGGAGCATGAGGAAATGACAAGACAAAAGTATCCTTATTTGTTTGTTTCAGAGTGATGAATTTCAAGGGTGAAATTAATTTTAAGTGGTTATAATTTAAAACCCCAAGTTTTTATGAATTATTATTTTTAGAATAAATTAAATTTCTCTGATAGCTTGAATTACACACAACACCATGTTTTAACAGACCACGATAGATTATTAATATTATTATTTAAACACGACCATTATAACCTATCCATTAAGCTTATAAATATGATTACTAATAAATAATTTTTAAATATAAACTATAATGGTTTTATATAAAGAAAACATATTGATAAAAAATTAGTTAATTTATAGAGAAATCATTATAGGTTTCAAAAATATTATTTTCTCAAAAAATGAGTTTTTATTTTTTTGTGAACAATAACAAAGCGAATTTTTTAAATTTTTTTAAAATTAATTATATAAAAATAAAAATAATTTTTTAAATAATCATTTCAAAATTATCTTAGGGTGAATTTTTTATATTTTTCTAATAATATTATTTTTTATTAAAAAGTGAAAAATATTGGGTTTTATTGAAAACATCCTTTTTGTTTAAAGTATTTATAAGGTTAATTTTAAATTTATAAATGGTTTTAAAAGTAAAATTTCCTCAATTATATATCAATTAATTAAATTTTGGTCATTATAATCACTTTTATATTTAATTTTTATATAAAAACTTTTTAAACTTTTGAATATTTTATCTTTGGAAGACCGTTTTCTCATCGCATCTGTGGGTTTAATTTTAAATTCAAATTTGACACTTATGTAAATAGAATTTGGGAAAATGGATTCCATATTTTTAATATTAATAATTTATATTATCTAATAAATATAACTTATTTTTTTTTCTACAATTAATAGTAAAAATTGTAAAAATTGTTACCACGGTTAAGGTAAAAATGCATTTACTAGAGAGTTGAACTAAAAAGATAAGGGTTAAAAATGACCCAAAAAATTTATCAATAATAATTTCATGAATATATTTTGACCTTATATATTATATTATTTATAATAATCCATTTTTGAGCCTTTTTGGCATGTGAAAAATGTCATTATGCCTTTTCCATTTCAATAAATTACAAGTGTGTCACTCACCTCACTTATAAAAGGTCATCCATTCTCCTATCTTATTAACTCTTCCAAAACGATTTGATTCATACAATAACTACCCAAATAAATTCCTTAATTCCATACTACCATCCTATAATACTTATTTTTTCCATAAATCCAACCTATGAATCCTTTTGGTGTAAACCAAAATATTTTGTTCGAAGAAGCGGTAACACCCCTAACCGAGCATTTTATTTTATTTATTACTCCTCCTAATTAAATTATTATTAAAGAATGATGTTATAATAACTGAATTTTATTCAATATAATTAGATTTTTTTTATTTTTATGTCATTAACTACAACCATATCCTCTTCCATCAAGTGGTATAAGAAATCATCATTCGTGTGTACGACAGACTACTGCCTCACAAACTGATGTTATTTGTTTTCTATCACCACATATCAAATGTAGATAGAAAGAAGGATTAAATATTTATATATAATTTTGATGATATTATTATACTTATATAACTATTTTATCATATATACCTTCATAATTTCCATTCTGTTATAATATGTTAACGTTGCTCACGTGTACAACGGACTACCGCCTTACAAAGCGATGCGATTCATTTATGCCTTATGTGGAAGGTAAAAAGGGTGAGTTTAATAAAAATATGTAATATAAATGAAATAAAAATTATTATTTTATGTTAATATATTATTTACCTTTCTTTATTTCAATCCTCTCAGAAAATGGAAACAACGATCATGCGTACGTACAACCTACCATCTCCATGAATACCATTTTCAGTCTCTAAATCTTATGGATTACTATAAAAAAATATAATTAATATATATTATATTTATATCATGGTTAAAATTTTAGATATTATGGATCCTTGATCAAATTAATAGGACTAAAAATAAAAAAATCAAAACATACCTGAAAAACAAAGCAGTTATTGCCCAAAACATTACTTTAACATGGAATTTTTAATAAAAGGGTAATAAATGGTCATAAAAAAATAATATATGGGATTATATATATAATTATGGTTATTTAATATATTTATAATAAACTTATATTTATTATATATGATATTTAAAAGTTTATGAATGAAGTCAAGACTTAAGGTAATTGTTTTCCATTTCACTTTCATTTTTTATGAGACAAATGCAATATTCACCACATGTTTCTTTTATGTTGTGTATATAATATAAATGAATGTATTTTATTATTATTATCCTAAAAATTATGGAGATTTAAATATCCATTTTAGGATCCCTATTTTATATGGTTTACATTATCAAATTTACCTATGTAGTAAGTTATTTTTGTCTCAATTTGCCTTCTTGAGACATATGATATGTTATGCACCTATATTATCTTATGAGGTGTATATATATCCACTTTGACATGTAATATCATGACTTTATTTATTATAATAATATTTTATGTTTTTTTAATGTTAAAATTTCATGGGGATTACAATTCAAAGCTACCAATGTGGTAAATATTTTATGTTACAATCTCAACATTTATCAGGATTGTTTATGATTATATTTCCATTAATAAAATGTTATGATACATCTCTAAAGAAACTAATAAATTTTATTTTCATATTGTTATGTCATTATAATAATTTTTTCCTACATTTTACTCTATTTATATATTCAAGAGTTCAAAATAATTTTTTTAAGAAAAATTATCTTTATTTCTCTCTTTGGTTGAAAACCCATTTTTCTTATAAAACCCTAATTTCTAAAAGTATTTTCAAAAATGTTTTTAACATTCTAAAAATGATTTATTAAATTAATTTTTACAAATTTTTTACTTTTTATAAATTTTTTTGAATGGAATCTTCATGTAATTTTCCAAACAATTCCCATTTGGCTTTTTCTACCCATGTGAAATGAATATCTATTTTAATGAATATGACATGAATGATATTTAATGTAGTCATGAAAAATCATTATTTTAAATATTCCTTTATAAGTCTCCAAGGTTATTCTAAAATAATAGGATTTTAATTTTTTTATGTTTTAAAATGATTTTTCAAATCATAAAATACATTTTCATCAAGAAATTTGTTAAATGATCTTTAAAAATCATTTTCCTTCGAAGATGACATCTATTGTTGTTACCTATGAATTAGTAGAGATATGATACAAGGATAAAATTTGTATTATTTCTATGAATGATTTTTTATATTATGGAATCATATTTATGAAACCTATTTCTCTTCCATGGGTTACACCATGAGGAAATTCTTATGAAATCCTCTTATATTCATGGGTTACACTATGATGAAATAATGAAAAGATTATGAAACCTATTTTTTTCCATAGGTTTTGATATGATGAAATGTGTATAAAACCCATTTCATTTCTTGGTTTATGATATGATGAAATTTTTATGATCATGTGATACAAATTCATATGATTTTCATTATGCTATAGGTGGGACCTATATCTCCCTTCAATTTATTGGGAAAAGATTTATAATTTATGAGATAGATAAGACTAGAATGGGGAGTGAACCTAGTTTAGTAAGAGACTTCACCTAATATAATAGTCTTGTGAGTGAAAATTGACTACTATAATGGTTTAGTTAGTGAACCCATTCTACTATGATAGCCTTTACAGTGAGCTTTAATACTATGTAAATGATTTTCTATGCTTATTTCTATACCAGAATTCCATGCCTTATGAAAATTTTACACTCTCATGAATCATGTTCTTTTATTTACTTATGATTCATGTCTTATGAAATACTAATATTTATACCATGGCTCAATATTTTGATCCTTGATATTCCAGGTATGATTTTCATATTTTATTCTCATTTTATCATACCCTATGTTTATGTTATTCTTACATATCTCCCTTGTTTACCCTTAATAATCATTTGATCTTACCCTTTCTTATGTTTCCTTTACCCAGGTTATGAATAAATGAATTATGAATGATATGTATAATAAGGGTTCTAGTTATGAAGAACTTAGTGGGAGATGATATATGTAACACCCCATGATTTTGAAAATAAATATTGAATGCATTTTATAATCTACCCATTAAACACAACTTTGCCTCTACTATGTTTGGAATTTCAAATAATGATCATCTTGAGTTGTAACCAGTAAGTCATTTGGAGTTTGTTAGAATAAACTTAATTTTTTGTGAATAGTAACATACCCTTATGAATAGTAATATGACCCTTATGAATAGTAAATAATGATATTATTTTATTTTCTTAATATAATAAGATAATGAGATCTTAATTGATTTTTCAATGTGATATAAAACTAATTATACCTTAAAATTGTTATTGTTCGAATTAACTATGATTTTATTTAAAAACTAAATGAATAATATTTATAAAAGTATTCTTGAAAAATGGATTTCATTTTTCATTTTTTCACATCGAAAAATGGTAGGGGTGAATTTTTTGGATTTTTCTAACATACTTGTACTTTTTGTGAATAATAAAAAATACTGTTTTTAGTATTCAGTAGTTTAATGACATCATAATGAAATAATAATTAAAATAAAAGGCTGGTAGACTTGTGTACAATAAAATATGACATGAGGTTTCTCAAGTGGTTAAAACCATGGGAAAATACCATGGGAAATCCTATGGTTTGGAAAAAACCACTAATGAGGTGTCCCTTTGAAATTATTAAAAAAATCCCTCTCTTTTTCTATAAATACCCACTCATCCATTCATTTTATTTCATTCAAAATCCCTCATCCTCGAAGATCTGGTGGTTTTAACTCTCTAGGAGTCCCCCCAAGGTGTCCTAAATCTCCCAAGGTCCCAACATTCAAGTTCTAGGAGTTACTCTACAAGGTAAGGGAATCCTTCACCCTCCTCTTTTAGTCGACACTTATATTATGTTATTTCTTTGAATTTTCCATTCTAAAATTTTGGGGTTTGATTTTATGTATTCTTATTACTGTCCTTTTGATTTAAATATGATGAGGTACCATTTTTCTCTCATAATTTCATTTTATGAAATTTTAAGCGATGTTGTTAGGTTGCCGAATTTTCATAAGGGAACTCTCACCTTTTGTCTTATTTTCAAGATCATCGCTTTTCTTTTTCTATCCTCAAATACTCTGTCCAAATGACCATGATAAACTCTAGTATCATATATATACTAGAATAATATCATGTTAATGGAAGAACCATCATAAATATTCTTACTCCCTCCCTTTTATTTTTTTAAACGAAATCAATGTCCTTGAGGTTCCAATTTATAACCTTCATGGACGATGAAGTTTCGTTCTTCAATTTATCCTTCATTAATGGTCATGAAACCATTTTAATGGTTTAACCAGACTATAATACATGTATTATAACCTAATTAATATTCATTAATCAGTATATGTACATATTATTATATCATATGACAAAACTAGTTCATAATAATCCAAATACCACCAAATAATCGAAGTGGTTGTCATCTAATGATTCATCCTCGTTACATGTAAAAAAATGATGGAAATGAACATTAAAAATTCTGTATGTTCATAAATAATATTTAATTTCAATTCTGGATATTTAAAACAAATCCACATGAACTTAATTACTTAAAAACAAGTGAACAGATTATGAAAATCAAGAAAATAAACCCTCCGGAACGACGAAATTCAATATAATAACTTATAAATAATAACATAAATGAACAAAATAGAATTATGATAAACAAAATAAATTTATATTAAGTTATTAAATTAGATATTTATATATATAATTTCATATTCCAGGACCTTAAGTTCAAGAGGGGAGCACATTCAGACTTAAGGTAAGGGTTTTTCCACCCGAACTTCCATTTCCATTCGGGTTATTTTCATTATCTAAATTACCTCAATGAAAATATTATGTATTATTATATACTCATTATAAATTCTGTGTGAGTGTTAAATATATTTAAAAAAACCAGAATACTTCTTTATTTTATGGTTAGTTACATTATTTAAAATGATCTTTCAAATTGTTTCTGAAATACAAGCCCGATTCAAGGAAATATCTCAATTTCTTACCTATTTTCAAGGGAAATATATAATATGTTTTTGGAAAACATTATATCTATAAAATCACTCATTTTTTTATGAAAATAATATCTTAATTAACTTCTGATTTTATACAAATATTTTCCCAAAATAACTCTTCTATTCAAAGTAAAAGAGTATTTATATCAAGAATTACTCGAAGATTTTATAAGAGTATCTTCCTCTATTTCAACATTCTTGTTGATTATTATGTAGTATTGGGATTATTATTCCATATTATCATCTATCATATTCAATTTAATGGTTTATTCTTATTTTTTCTATTGATGTGCTATCTTTAAACCATTCATAAATTTACTTCGAATGGTAAGTGTTTTGGCTTAATGTTCGGGGAAATCTATTTACATTTAATATATTAATGTGCATGTTGTTTATGTTTATCCCCATTCATATGAGGAATTAATTTGACATACTAAGTGTCAGGTGGGGCCCTCTATAGACCCTTGGTGCATCAGTAGGTATCACGAGACAAACTATGGTCTTGGCACAAGGACTTGACAAAATGATTATTTTTGGTCTTGGCACTAGGCCTTAACGGTATAGATATGTTGTCCCACATTATGAATTCCCTCATCATGAATATAGTATTGATGGTTCATGTGGTTATTCGGCTGGTAGAATACCCATGATTATGTTATGTTATGACAATATATACTCAACTCATATTTCTACCATATTATGTTCAAGTTTATTTCTAAAGGCATGTGTTTTCAATTATTCACCATGTATTGTGTTTATGTTATCTTTTGCTGTATTTCATACCCTTACTGAGAATTTGAGATCAACCCTTTATTATGTTTCATTTCCACAAGGAAAGAAGAATTCTATTGTGAATGACATGCTTAAATAAACTAGGAGTTATGGAAGTTGTCTAAGGATTTTCTGTGTTGTTTTTCATTTCAAGTTGTAATGATGAACTTATGTATGTATCTTGTTTCCAATAATACTAAACTAATCGGTCCTTTGGAATACTTATTCCTTTTTTTATGCTTATAAGGCACCAGCTCTGGGTAACTAGGGTCGGGTTTTTATAGTTTTTATCATAGGAATTTTATTTTAATACTTGGAAACTAGATTTAGAAAACATAGAATTAGGGAAGAGTCCCTAAGTTAGTCTTTGAGGATATTCATACAATTACGTCCTGGTATTTTGGTAAGGAATATATTTTTTGGATCTTTCAAGCAACACATCCCTATATGGATATGAGCAGGTAGAGGTGGCTCTGGCACAAATGTATCTAGGGGTAAGACCCCAAAACACCGCTTTGAGCAAGACTTGAACGAGAACTGGTGCACGAAAACAGTCCTTGATACACTCTTGGTTACAACAATCCTAGGGGATATGCTTATGATAATTCACATTTTTTACAAGCCATTATGAAGGATTGAAATGTAAAATTTTCCTCAAAGAAACCATT
This sequence comes from Viscum album, assembly GCA_963277665.1. Lineage (NCBI taxonomy): Eukaryota > Viridiplantae > Streptophyta > Magnoliopsida > Santalales > Viscaceae > Viscum > Viscum album. Next base: position 1,044,248,158 of record OY728141.1, on the reverse strand, counting down.
TTTGTGAATATGGGATTAGCCATGTGTGGGATCTCAATTCTTGCTAAGTATTTTTTTAAGTTAAGATTATACATTAGGATTCATAACCTAATATAGTGTATTCCATTATCTAGATATGGCGCCAAGTGGGAGGAATGGAAACTGAACGAACACACATGACCCCTATAGGGATTTCCCTCTAATTCAAGATAATGATGTTGGCTCTGGTGCTGAGAAAATTATAACTATACTGGTACATCTTACTCAGGTTATGAATAATAACCTTACTTGTATAGAGCATCCAGATCCACCACATGGAGGAGCTATATTAGATCGCTTTATGCGACAACAACCTCCATCATCCAATGGGACTAAAAACCCGTTTGTAGCAGAGTAGTGGATATGTTCCCTTGAGAAGATATTTCTCACTTTGGGATGTAACGAAAGAGAGAAGGTTTCCATGGAGGTTTATCATCTAATGGGTGATGTGGATTAGTAGTGGTCTTTAGTCCAAAACAAAAAGGAGGAGGAATAAATAAAAGAGATGGAATGGAGGGATTTTAAGGAAATCTTCTTAGAAAAATATTTCCCTCACAAATAGGGAGCAGATATGGAGAGGCAATTCTTGAATCTGAGGTAGGAGGATGAAAATGTTTCCAAGTATGAAGCCAACTTTACAAGGATGGAAAGGAATACTGTGAACTATATACGTAATCCAAGGGGAAAATTTTATTGATTCTTTGATGGTTTAAAACCATTCCTCCAAAGGGATCATGTATCCCCAATATTTGAATCATATGAATATATATTCTCAAGTGCTATCAAGACAGAAAATGAATTCTCTAATTATTATGACTTTAAAGGAAATCAAGAGAATAAGAGGGCATCTGAAAACTCTGGGAAAGGAAATAAGGAAATGGGGAAGAGGGGAAGAGTTTAATTTCCATCATGCAATAATTTTTGGAAGAAACACCCTGGAACTTGCTTGAAGTGAATGAGAGTCTGTTACAAGTGCAGAGAAAAAGGCCACCTATCTCGGGATTGTAAGTGGAAGAAAGAAGCTACAAATGTTCTGTACTAGAATTGTAAGAAGATGGGACATTATGAACATGAATTTACTAAGTATCAGGAAAATGTTCCCCAAAGAAGGACAGGGGAGAAAGGTCAAGCTTATGTGGTTACAATTGTGGAGGTTGAAGTTCCCAACAAAGTGGTGGCAGGTACATTGATTGTTTCATCCAACTTAGCCAATAATTTATTTGATTATAGATCTTCGCATTCATTTATATCTTCCTAATTTTTCAAGAAAATTAGATATGCCAAATTTTATTTAATAAAGGAGTTATCAGTCAAAACTCCTAGTGGATGTATCATTGCAACACAGGCGTGTCGGTTAGTCCCCCTCATAACACATAAACATGCTTTAGTTTCTAACCTTATCATCATACCAATGGTTGACTATGATATAATTCTCAGTATGTATTGGTTCTCAAATTATGATGCAAAGATCTATTGTAAGAATAATAAAGTTTCAAATTTCGAGAATGGTATAGAATTCGTTATTTTTAGAGAAGAAACCTAACCATGTGATTCTCATCTAGATCCACCCCCAGTAGCTCTACTGAATTCAATTAGTGAACACTCCGATCCTAACCCTACCATCGGGGAATGAAGGGTTTGTTATCTATAGCGATGCATCAAAGAAAGGACTTGGTTGTGTCCTTATGAAGAATGATCGAGTGATTGCCTATGAATCTAGACAACTAAAAATTCATGAACAAAAGTATCCAAATCATGATATTGAGTTAGCAGTAGTAATCTTTGCTCTAAATATTTGGAGACATTACCTCTATGTAAAAAAATGTGAGATATTTACATATCATAAGAGTTTTAAATATATATTCTCATAGAAAGAACCCAACATGAGACAAAGGAGATGGATTGAGCTACTCAAAGACTATGATTGTACAATACACTACCACCCAGGGAAGGAAAATAAGGTATCCGATGCTTTGAGAAGAAATGATCATGGAGTTATGAAAAAGATGAGGGTTGAAAGGGATACTTTGTTCATGGATCTAGTAAAGATGGATATGGGAATTATTAAGGAAGGTAACACATCAATACCTTTTCAGATAGTTTCCAAAACTTCTTTACTGGAGAGGATAAAAATTTCTCAAGGAGATGATGAGGAATTTCAAAATAAAATTAATGTTGTAAATGATAGGAAGTTGACTGACTTCGTATGTGAAGGTGGAATTTTGAATTTTAGGAAGAGGCTTTGTGTTCCCTCTATTCTTGAGCTATAGAGGGATATATTGGATGATGCACATAGCTCTAATTTCTCTATACACCCTGTTAGCACAAAGATATATCAAGATCTCCGAGAAAAATTTTGGTGGGACAATATGAAAAGGGAGATCGCTGAATATACATCAAAGTTCCTGGTATGTCAACAAGTGAAGGCTGATAGGAAAAAGTCTAAGGGGATGATGCAACCACTACCCATACCAACATGGAAGTGGGAGAACATTACCATGGACTTTTTCACTAGACTTCCAAAGACATCCAGAGGAAACAATGCTATATGGGTCATTGTGGATTGTCTTACAAGGACATATCACTTCATTATGATTCAAGAGGACTTCTCATTGGATCAACCAGTACAGATTTACATCAAAGAAGTGGTAAGTCTGCATAAAGTAACACTATCTATTGTATCCGACAGTGATCCTAGATTCACCTCAAAGTTCTGGAAAAGTCTCCAACATGCTCTAAGCACTAAACTGAAATTCAGTACGACCTATCATCCTCAAACCGATGTCCAATTTGAGCAGACTATTATAACATTGGAAGACATGTTGAGAGGGTGTTCTATGGAATTCAAAGGGGGATGGGACCAACATCTTCCACTGGTTGAATTCTCCTACAACAACGGTTTCCACTCGAGCATCCGAATGGAACCATATGAAGCCCTTTATGAGAAAAGGTGCAGAAAACCAGTGTGTTAGGATGGAGTCAGTGAGCATAAGCTACTATGACATAAAATGGTAGAAGAAATGGTGGAGAAGGTGAAAACCATTCAACAACATACCAAGGCATCCCAAAGTTGACAAAAGAGTTATGCGGATAACCATTGATGAGACCTTGAATTCAAATTTGGAGACATGGTTTTTCTACGCATATCTCCATGGAATAAGGTAATGGGGTTTGGTAAGAAAGGAAAGCTAAGTCCTAGGTATATTGGCCCCTTTGAGATCCTTGATCGAGTCGGAGTTATGGTCTATCGACTGGCACTTCCACCTACCATGTCGAAAGTACATGATGTATTTCATGTATCCCTCTTAAGGAAGTACATACCAGACCCTTCACATGTACTCTCTTCAGAGGTGGTACAGTTGGAGGATGATCTTTCTTATGAAGAGCAGCCCGTGAGAATCTTGGATTGTAGAGACAAATTTCTATCCAATAAGACTACTCATCTGGTCAAGGTACTATGGAAAAACCATAAGTATGAAGAGGCAACATGGGAACTGGAGGAAGCAATAAAGGAAAAGTACCCCCACCTATTTTTGGCCTAGATTGTAAAATGAAATTTTGAGAATGAAATTTTTGTAAGGAGGGGAGAATGTAACACCTAATGATTTAGAAAATAAATATTGAATGCATTTTATAATCTAGACATTAAACACAACTTTTCCTCTACTGTGTTTGGAATTTCGAATAACGGTCATCTAGAGTTGTGGCCCATAAGTCATTTGGAGTCTGTTAGAACAAACTTGATTTTTGGTGAATAGTAACATACCCTTATGAATAGTAATATGAATAGTAATATGACCCTTATGAATATTAAATAATGATATTATTTTATTTTCTTAAGTTAATAAGATAATGATATCTTAATTCATTTTTCAATGTGATATAAAACTAATTATACTTTAAAATTGTTATTTTTCAAATTAACTATGATTTTATTTAAAAATTAAGTTAATAATATTTAGAAAATAATTATTGAAAAATGGATTTCATTTTTCAATTATACACATCGAAAAATGGTATGGGTGAATTTTTGGGATTTTTCTAAAATACTTGATTTTTTCGTGAATAGTAAAAAATACAGTTTTGAGTATTCAGTAGTTTAATGACATCATAATGACATAATAATTAAAATAAAAGGATGGTCGACTTTTTTACGGTAACATATGACATGAGGTGTCCCAAGTGGCTAAAAACATGTGAAAATACCATGGGAAAGCCCATGGTTTGGAAAAAACCACTAATGAGGCATCCCTTTGAAATTATTAAAAAACTCCCTCTCTTTTTCTATAAATACCCACTCATCAATTCATTTTCTTTAATTTCAAAATCCCTCATCTTAGAATATCTGGTGTTTTTACCTCTCTATGAGTCCTCCCAAGGTGTTCTTAATCCCCAAAGGTCCCAACCTTCAAGTTCTAGGAGTTACTCTACATGGTAAGAGAATCCTTCACCCTCCTCTTTTAGTCGACACTTATATTATGTTGTCTCTTTGAATTTTCCATTCTAATATGTCAGGGTTTGATTTTATATATTCTTCTTACTGTACTTAATTTAAATATTATGAGGTACCCTTTTTCTCTCATCATTTCATTTTATTAAATTTTAAGTGATGTCATTAGGCTGCCGAATTTTCATAAGGGATCTCTCACCTTTTCTCTTATTTTCAAGATCATCTCTTTTCTTTTTCTCTCCTCACATACTTTTTCCAAATGACCATTATAAACTCTAGTATCATCTATATATTGGAATAATATCATGTGAATGGAATAACCATCATCAATATTCTTACTCCCTCCCTTTTATTTTTATAAACGAAATCAACATCCATGAGGTTCCAATTTATAACCTTCGTGGACGATGAAGTTTCGTTCTTAAATTTCTCATTCATTATTGGTAATAAAACCATTTTAATGGTTGAAACAGACTATAATACATGTATCATAACCTAATTAATATTTAGGAACTAGTATATGTACATATTATTAAATCATATGACAAAAATAGTTCATAATAATCCGAATACCGCCAAATAATCAAAGTGGTTGTCATCTAATGATTCATCCTCATTCCATGTAAAAAAATGATGGAAATGACCATTAAAAATTATATATGTTCATAAATAATATTTAATTTTAATTCTGGATTTTTACAACCATTACGCATGAACTTCATTACTTTAAAACAAGTGAACCGATTATGAAAATGAAGAAAACAAACACTCCGGAACGACAAAATTCAATATAATAACTTATAAATAATAACATAAATGAAATAAAAAGAATTATTATAAACCAAATAAATTCCTATTAGGTTCTGAAATAAGTTATTGATATGTATAATTTCATATTCCAGGACCTTAAGTTCAAGAGGGGAACACATTCAGACTTAAGGTAAGGGTTTTTTCACCCAAACTTCCATTTCCATTCCGGTTATTTTCATTGTCTAAATTAACTCAATGAAAATATTATGTATTATTATATAATCATCATAAATTCTGTGTGAGTGTTTTATATATTTACAAAAACCACAATCCTTCTTTATTTTATGGTTAGTTACATTCTTTAAAAGGATCTTTCAAATTGTTTCTGAAATACAAGCCCGATTCAAGGGAATATCTCAATTTCTTATCTATTTTCAAGGGAAATATCTAATAAGTTTTTGGAAACCATTATATCTATAAAATAATTCATTTTTTATGAAAATAATATTTTACTTAACTTTTGGTTTTATACAAATATTTTTCCAAAAGAACTCTTCTTTTCAAAGTAAAAGAGTATTTATTTCAAGAATTACTCGAAGATTTTATAAGAGTATATTCCTCTATTTCAACACACTTGTTGATTCTTATGTATTATTTGGATTATTATTCCATATTATCATCTACCATATTCAATTTAATGGTTTATTATTATTTTTTCTATTTATGTGCTATCTTTAAACCATTCATCAGTTTACTTCGAATGGTTAGTGTTTTGGATTAATGTTTGGGGAAAGATATTTACATTTAATATATTAATGTGTATGTTGTTTATGTTTATCCCAATATATATGAGGAATGCATTTGAAATAGTACGTTTCAGTTGGTTCCTACTATATCCCCTCATTGCATCGGTAGGTCTCATGAGACAAACTACGGTCTTGGCATAAGGCCTTGAAAAAATGATTATTTATTGTCTTAGCACGAGGCCTTGATGGTATAGATACATTGTACCGCATTATGAATTACCTCATTATGAATATAGTATTGATGGTTCATGTGGTTATTCATATAGTATAATACCCATGATTATGTTATTTTATGGCAATATTTACTCACCTCATATTTCTACCATATTATGTTCAAGTTTATTTCTAAAGGCATGTGTTTTCAATTATTCACCATTTCTAATGTTTATGTTATCTTCCACTGTATTTCTTACCGTTACTGAGAATTTGAGCTCACCCCTTTATTATGTTTCATTTCCACAGGTTAAGAAGAATTCTATTGTGAATGAAATGATGAAACAAACTACGAGTTACAAAAGTTATCTAAGGAGTTTCTATGTTGTTTTTCATTTCAAGTTGTAATAATGAACTTATGTATGTATCTTGTTTCCAATAATACTAAACTACTCGGTCCTTTGGGATGCTAATTTCTTATTTTTATGCCAATAAGGCACCGGCTCTAGGTTACTGGGGTTGGGTCCTTACAAAATAGTTCACATATGAACTAGTTGTTTAAGTTTCCATGTTTCAAAAGGAACTGTACATTTACAATCCTCAGGCATGTGTTTTTATAATGGAATGAATGTTTATCTAAAAAGATGTAATATCTATTTATAAAAATACTAGGGTTATGTAATGAGGACCCATGAGATATCTATTCCACAACTTTTAAGAAACAAATTATATCTTGATCATTCAACCAATGCCATACCACTAAATACACACCTAACACACGCTACCTCACAATGATTTTAATATCATGGTTTTTTCCTTGCCTCCAAGTACATGATCAAATGGTACAAATTGATAATTATCTCAAGTTGAAATAATTACACACATGTTTGTACAAAGGAACAACCAATGACACCCAAAACATGTGGTGTTTCTATTGGTAGGCTATTCCTCACGATCTCTTCTACCTAAGATCACCAAGTATGAAATTTATGATAATAAGTCTCAATACTTATGAGATACAAACACCTGATAGTCAGAAATCATCTTTGTACTATTAGTATAATGTATATAGACCATAGGAATGATATTTAGGATTATTGTCATAATATATTCAGGTTCTCATTATAGTTGGTAACTACTATAAATTTTTGATATGACACAAAATCTAGGGACATTACTTTGTATATAGTGAATAAAGAAGTATCAACACTATTATGGCAAGAATAAACACATGAATATATAAAAATGTATATATGTAATGGTAATAAAATTACATTGAGGATTTGGGTCTAGGGAAACCATTCATAATACTAGATTGGATACCCTATCCACAAACACTACCAGGAGCTAGCACAAAGGTCTTCCCCTTATTGAGTAAGTATACCGCCTTGATGTTCCTACACAGGGTGAAGTGAACACAAAGCATCACAGAGGTAATCCTATAGAAACCACTAATAATTATCATGAAAAAACTTCTCATGATGTATAGATTCTCATGCTTATAAAAATCCCACACCACCACCAGAGACATAAATCTAGGAATTAGTGGTCGATCACCCATGAACTTCTAGTGGCCCATATTTTAGAGGACTTAGATGAGGTCTTCTTAACTCCACTAACATAACCCCTAGGAGAAGAAACTCATTAATCAAGGATGTATATTCCTGAAGTTTAAGTGCATAAGGCCCTAGTGTCCATTCCTAAAGATAAATTATACAAGGACCCATGGGACCTCTGTAAGTACCTATATATGAATAATGTCCTACATTCCTTCTAGGGACTATCCATTATTCCACCTTTTAGCACTATCAACATCCATCTCCTCAATTTTTACACTAGAGGTGGGAGATATATCATGATCAATCTTGGAATTCATAGATGAGTACAACTATCTAGAAGAGCCAAAAACAATTAGAAATTCCCCTTAATATAAGGATTTTGTATCCACTTCCAATATGTACATGTTAATAAATCATGAGGCAGTTTAACAAGATCTCCTCCCCACTAAATGTGGGATGTCTCAGATGATGGAACTTCTATTTGATGATTTTTAACAAACAATTTCTTCATTTTTACCTCCAATATATTCCTACCAACTTAATATAAAATTCCAAAATTATTGAGAGCCACACCTTCATTCTGAAAAGGATGAAGAAGATGATAACTTATGGTAATCTCTAGAAACTGACCAAATTCTAGTAATGTTTTGGTTATTGGAACCCCACACTTCTCCATCCTAAATAAAATCATAAAAACCATGCCACATACCTTTGGTAAAACTTTTGTGCGATGTTCATCCACCTTCATAGCCAAAAAATAATATATCCTAGAAGATTAAAACACTCACAAGACCTCGAAAAATAGTGCTAAAAGGTTGATCCTACTGTTCTTATTGTGGATTAGCACCTTGAATCTAGAAGATTATATCATAACTTCCACTAGTTGTGTATTAAAAGTCTTGTGGTACTATACCAGATCATTGAATATGCATCTCCCCAAATGTGTTCTAGAGACTAGGAGTCATATGTTTCCGTATAGTTTTTCCCACTCTTATGGATATAGAAGGTTCCCAAATATAACCCTCCAAATAAGATTAGTGATCCAATGTCACTAGCCACTACGATAGTGAAGAACATCAAAACTGGTCCATAAGAAACTCATGAGTGTGAGGCTACTGATTAAGTATGTAGAGAAGACCTACCCCTAGATTATTATTCATGATTATCAAACCTTTTAGTAGTTGTTCACATCCGTCATCAAATAAAGCATATGGGCCTTGGGAGTCCACTTGACCTTCCACTCCTAAATACCTACTAAAACCTAAATAAGGTAAATGGTGTTTCCAAGTATTCTATCATGTCAATTCCATTGAGACAATAATCATTTATGTTCATATATCCACTTATATCCAGGAGCTTGAAGCCATTTGGTAACTTTATTCTAAGATTATTCAGGGATACTATCTCTATTGGAGTGATTATTTAGATGACCTTATCACACTTACCATGGAAATTTGTCTAATAACATCTCTTGGCTAATCAACTGAGGATTAAGAAAGGTAATTTACTAACCAAAGGTGGAGCCTAATAATCCATTTCTCTCTCTCTCCAAGGGACTGGAATTATTTCCCTCATTTGGACCATGAATGCTCAATTTCATGATTCAAACTATATATCGATAAGGAAAAAATGTGTAAAGAAGCTTCCTAAAATTAGTTAATAATTTCCATTATTGATCACATGGGGTATATGGATATGAAATAGAATATAATTATACCTAAACTAAATTAATACTCAGAGTGTGTGGACTATGTCCACTAACCTCAAAATTTTAGAAACCTGAGTTTTTCATCCTTCAGTGGCATAGGTGACCAAGAGAAACACCTCACACACTTTTCCTCTCATTTCAACCTAGTTTTGGGAATTATAGAGTATAAGGAATAATAATATAGTTCTGGGATCTATCTCTAGCTGGGAAATTATTCATTAGAAATTTCTTTAAAAGTTCATCTCCATGTTGTATAGGATGAGTGTCATTGACAAAAAAAAAAGATATAAATGAGATATCTAGTGAATCACCGACTTCATTTCTTGGTGTAAAGGTTTTACATTCTTTATTGACATAAAAATTCAATAATAGATTCCATTGGAAATGTGGGTAAATAATTTTTAGGATGAGTTGGTCCTTACTCTCATTTCCATGATTTATTTTGGAATCTTCTAAGAGTTCACTGAGGGAGAAATATTTCTTGAGGAGGATATGATATGAAGCAAGAAAAGATCTCATATTCCACATCCCATGACCATACAGAAGTCTGGAAGGGAAGAGAAACCTTATTTAATACATAATTTATTCCCTAAATCGATCTAGTTCCAGGTGGCCCCATCAAACAATCCCTTAAAAGAATAGGCTCATGCCAAGAGTGATGCTAAGGGATCCCACCAGGGATACATGAAAAGTACCTTAAAGGATTGTAAGACCATGGTATATTACTTAAAATATGATAAATTATTAGGATTATTCATATATGAAATGTATAAGAACAATCTGAAGGTTTTAGATATCAAAAATTCACATGAATGTGAATTGAATAACCACTCCAGCTACTATACCTACCACAGGTTCCTCAAAAACACTATCCAATATTATTTTTCTTTATTAAATGGATCTATAGTATAGTAGAATATTATATATTAGATATTTCAAATTCTTAGGTGCATTTCACATGCATTTTTTCCACCCCTGATGATAGTCAAGGTTCTAGGGGATGGCAGCTAGTCTCGAGTTGAGGAGAAAAAAAGTTTTTATGACTATCTAGTATGAAAGTTAAATACTTAACCAATGTTATAAATTTTCTATTTTTGGGAAAACCAATATCTTATATCATAAATTTATCCTCTCTGGTGATTCCCTTATCTACACAAACCTCTAGAGCTCGAAAGAGTTTATACAGAAACCACAAGGATTAAAAGGAGTCCCTACCAGTTCCAAAGTTATCCCATATTCTCCCAGACTTCATGTCCCTACATTAGGAGGGAATTACATGGTATATTGGGTCCTTATAAGAATATTTTATGGGGAAATATTCCAATTAGAAGAATAATTATTCCTCCATCAATGTCATTAGAGTGGTAAATTATTGCGATGAACCCAAGGAAGTGGAATGCTTGTCAATCTCTCCTAAGGACTCTCATTGATTTTTTTTGAATCCAAAGGAGGATAATCCTATGGAATGAACAATGCCTTGGGATCCTCCAATTTTTTTATTCTAATAACGCTATAAGAAAATAATTACTCCAAGACTAATAAGAATAGTTCCCCATGATAACTTTATCTAGCATGACGTTGTATCCCATTTGACTGGTAGACTACCTAGATGAGTCACAACCATCCCAATATCAAGTATTTGTATTTTTACAAACAACATTATCCACCCAGACTATTGATCCCTCCACACTTTTGTTCAAGGAGAGACCTCTTAGGATTATAAACATCCCCTTGGCATAAAAGTCTGATGTGCTCAAGCTCCTTACCAACAACCTAACTCGAATATTGATCCTTGATGTGCTCTAATTTTCAAAGGCACTTCTTGAGACCCTAAAGATCACCTTGAAGGTAAAATTCAAAGTGGTTCCCACCCAAATAATACTATGTAGAGGATGGACAACATGAATATATTGGATTGTTGGATCATGATCTTCTTTGGATGAAGTTTGGATAAATTCTAGTGACCCTTCTTGTACACTAATTCATAACTCTCATATACCAACATCCATGATGAGGTTATTGGGGGTTTTAGGGGGTAAAAAACCATTTCTTAGTGGTCTAGGGTCTAAAAAACCCAACCCTAAATTTTGGGGAAACTATTGAAATTATAAAAATTGTAGTAGAGCTGAGTGATGACACTGATAATAGTACTGTTATAGTGAAAATTCAATCGACAAGGTACTATAGTAGCTAGGACTTTTGAATCAGAAGTAATATATCTCTATAGACATAATTCCACTAGTACTATAGCTTAATAGACCAACTATATGGTTTAGAACTATATCACCATGGGTTACTATAACTTCATGTGACTTTATGAGCTCATTTTGATCCATGGTTTCAATACTATGAGATTTTCCCTGTAATTATACTCCCAAACTTAGTGAAATTATTTTTCCTCTCCATGAAATAAAGTATTATTCATTAAACATGTAAATATTTATGTACTGAGATCTTATTTTTGTTCTATTAAGTTTTTACCCTTTTACGTTTTTTGAATCATTTATCAGTAGAGAACATATTGTTTTCATATCATAAGAGTGTCAAACCATCATCTTATTTTCTATGGAACCTAAGGAAATGTTAATACATGACCACACACACCCTATGTACCTCTTTATAAAGTTAAATGGTGTCTATGTCTACCATTTCTTAGTGGATAATGTATTTGAGGTTAATATTCTCCCAACTATAATTCTCCACAAGCTTGGATATGTAAAATTTTGATCTAGCCTCATTCAACCTGACAATTTAAGAGTATGAAAAGAGTGAGTAAAATTTTATTAAATGGATCTAATTGAAAACCCAATTCAGTGACTTGGTATCCAATAATGAGTTCATGGTAGTATTATAAGACATCACTTTTAACACCTTAATGAGAAGGAATTAATTCCACTTACATGAATTCGTTCCATTAGCATGTTACCGAACCCTCAAATACTCATTCAAAAGCTGATTAGGGTTATTATATGATGATTTTATCCTTCTAATTAGGTAAAACGTGTTAACTTGATTTCAAGTACTACACATGATGTGGGAATAAACACCAGGTCAAAGGAGATGAGTAGATAAATATCACTAATTTCTTGATAGTCACCTCAATAAACTCATGGGATGATATGAAGAACAATTTTATACTACCTATCCATAGTCTAGAATTCAAAACTCGAAACCTTAGACATAAATTCGATGTGAGAGATAAAAATAATATCTCTAAAATCACTAACAACTCATATGATAGATAAGTGGGCCTAAAACCAAATAAAACCTCTCCCTGCACAAGTTCAAGAGTTTATACTATTCCTATTGATCATTGCCTCAATTTTGTATAATAGAGATCCATATTGGAAAAAGTGAAATAAAAAAATCCATGGTGTTTAGAAATATTAGGTTGACCATTTATGTAAATATTTCAAGTACTAGGAACCACAACCTATGCCAATATAGATTTCATAGAACTAGAAGAACTGATAGCTAATTCTAAAGATTCATCTCCCACACTATAAAGTGATTCCAATCCATCACATGTTCCCAAGGAGTAGTACATCCCCTTGATCCATGATATTTCCAATGAGGAAGAACTAGACAAAGACCCACTTTCTATTGAAGAAGACGTCTCTATTAATTTTAATGAGTTGATATAGGTGAACCTCAATACAATGAAAATTCCTAAGTAAACATTGTTTACTTTTATAGTTATTCTTGATAAGTAATATAGGTACAATTCATTCTTGAAGCAGCACCATAAATTATTTGTATGGAACTACATGAAGTTTATAGGTCTTGATACTCAAGTATCCATTAACTTACTGGGCCTTCCCATCACCCACTTTGGATAAAAACATGCAACCTGAAGAATAAATCCCTCCCATAATTCCATGGTCAAGGCCGATGTTGATAAGATGATTAAAAAACATCATTAAGGAGGTTCAATATTTTAATCAGCTGGATAACATTGTCCCAATAAGGAAGAATAATATGAAAATCATAGTCTATATCAAATTATAGGATCTCAACCACTACTCCCTGAAGAATGAATTCCCCATCCCATACACATAGTTACTGATTAGAAAAATATTTGGCTTCAATTATTTCTCCTTCAGTCATGGATACTTTGTATAAAATCAAATCTAGAAGGTCCTAGATGATGAAGAGGACACTAATTTTAGGGAACCCTGGGAAATTTTTTATTACCAATAAGTTCTATTTAGCTTGAATAATTCCAGAGTTACCTACTAGTGTCTTATGCATTACATTTTCAATAAAATATTAGGAAATATGGTTCAGTGTTATGTGGATGATTTGGTGTTCAAATCTCATCAATTCTTGGAACATATTAGTGGTATTTAGAAATGTTTTGGTATACTTCTCACTCATAATCTAAAAATGAACCTCTAGTGTGCATTTAGCGACACATTTTTGAAATTACTCAGATTCATTTTTCTGACACATAGGCATTAATATCAACTCGATGAAGACAAAATTCATCATCAAAATGCCACCTACACGTAATTTATTAGAGTTGAGGGGATTTCAAAGGTGTTTTTAATATATATAATGTTTTTTAATAACTTTTTAGGAAAGTGTAAGTCCTTATAAGGGACTATGAATAAATGAGATTATTACTAATGGATTGAATAGTGTCATAATTCCTTTATTAACATCAAACAATATTTGTTTCCCCCTCCAAATCTAATGCTACATCTTCAGGGGAAAACTATGATTCTCTATGTAACATCCCTAGAGAAATTTATCAGTTACATTTTAGATAAAAAAATAGAGAGGGTAAAGATTAAAATTTATACTACCTCATTTACATGATGCTATACACCGAGCCTAGATATTCTCCCATTGAAAATAACTACCTTTCCATGGTCATTGTGGTCTAGAATCTATGTCATTACCTATATCATCATGAGGTACAATTGATATCCCACATTTACTTACTGAATTATATCTTCAATCATACCTTTCTTACTATTTCATTGACATAGAAGGCAATGTTCCTTCAGTAGTTCATCATTAGGTCTATACCTTAGAAGTTCTACATGGGGTAAGAGTTGATAAACTTTCTTGCTTCCCACCCAAACTCAAATGATTTTTACTTAGATTTTGAGTTCCCCGACAAGAAAATTATCTCCATTAATGAAGCACAACCATGTTGGAAGATTCACTTTGATCGTTCCTATCAAAGAACAACCAAAAAGAGGATGAATTAACCTAAGATCAACATGGTTATCCTTTGAGTTGTCCTTGTCACTCCCTCAAAGGTTCTTATGGAATAATTGTTCTTAATTTCAGAGGGGTGCACTTAAAATGAGTCCAAATACCAATCCATCATTTATAGCATCTATATGGACCTCAATATTTAGGTCCCCCAATTACATATAAAGGGTGAATCTGAGATGGTCATGAAGAAAATAATTGGTGACTATCCTATGAAGAAGTTAGATCTCATTACATATATTTATCATTCCCATAAGTTGATTTCCAAAATTACCTTTGAATCAAAGGCGTCCCATATCTTATGATCTCAAAATGATGCATTATATGCTTTAGAAAACTTGGTCACATACCATGATGATTCAAATTAGGATGAAATTGTAATCCATGTGTCACATAATAGATTCATCCCCTACCCTTGGGGAGGAGGGCTAAGAAGTTAACCATCTAAGAATTGGTATCACATAGACATGGTCCTTGAAATCTTCTGAGATAGGAGAAGCATTTGATTGGATGACTACCTTCATTGAGTAACTCCAACATGGGACATTGTCAGTATCTTAAGATAAATGGAATCAAATTCACACAAGATCAATGAATTGTTTTCCACCATAATGACCCTAATTGAAATAAAGTACTCCAAAGGCATAAATTTGAATAAATACTTCTCTACTACATCAATATAAAGTAAATTTATTGAGTCTATAGTATATTCATGATAAGAAATATGGTGATAATCATATGGTATTGAATCTCTCCTAACATATCTAAATATAGGGCTATGTTTATCCCACCATGGTTTATACTATACAAAATTCAGTAAGTTCTAGTCATGTTAGGTTCACACCAAATTCATGTAATAGTCAACAGATCTATCCAAACCACTATTTATCATTATTATTTTTAGTGTGGGGAATTTATCTCATGGGTCCATACCCATTGATGAAAATTTTGTGGTTAAATTTTATTCTTATTTCCACCAATTTATTTTCAAAGAGGGATAGATCCATCCTCCTGAAAGTGGTCAAGAATAGTTTCATGATTGAGTTTGTGAAATCCCTATTTAAGTACTAGTTTAGGATTCATCACACTGTTCTCATAGGAAATTTTACTAACTTTTGAGTCTCCAAGATGAATAAGTTCTATGAAAATTACTCCATTCAGTCCAACCATAATTCTTGCTATCATGCACTAACTAATGGTTGGATATATGTATTCATAAAAGTCATTTATAACATTTTTTAGAAGATAGTGGATTAAAATAAGAAGATATGGTATGAAAATATCTCAAATGAATTATGGGAATATCATACCATAACTCAGACTTCTACATAGACCACCCCTTACTCCCTAGTGTATGAAATAAAAGGAATGATACCCATCGATTCTCAGTTACCATCACTCCAGATAGTAATATATAACCATCTAATATAGTCTAAAAGGCCCTGATATGACTAGATAAACTAGATTCACATGATGAAAATATGATCCTAGTATTGTGAAATCTCAAGGTCAACCCGAATTGAGTGGCCTTAATATTTAACAAGAGGGTCCACTGTCACTTGTTCTTATAGGGTGACTTGGTGTTGGAATTTAGGATAACAATGATTCTTGAAAGTAAACCATCAAATATGGAGCCGAAATAGAAGGATACCTTCACAATTCAAAAGTGTTACTCTAGTGGGTGCATACTAATTGATTACTATGGATGGGGAGCACATCACACCTCCCACAAATTCATAGTTTCTCAATAAGTACCATGTGTAGGCCATATTTTCCCCTATTATTCCTAACTACATGACTTCAAACTACAAGGAATATAGTTCATTCCACATGAATAAAAAATTATCAGAATTAGTCCATGTCACATGATATTAAACTACATGAAATAAGTCCTATCTGTATGAATTTCAAATTATTAGAACGTTTTTTTCTCAAAGTATGATGTTAAATGGTGTGTTCCTTGTCCTTATTGAATGTTGTTGAACTAAACTGGACTTGGTCCTTTCTATAAGAGCCTAAAATTGTATGAAGGGTATCCTTTTGAATAATTTTTAAACTATATAAATGTTTCATAGTACTGACCCAAGATCATTCACCCTTTTTGTATTGATCACCTACCACACCACTTATAGGAACTATGTATAGATTGATTCCAACTTTGACATGATACATAGTGAAACCCCAATCATTTTTCTTGGCCCAAACCAAAGGTTCCCCATTGTCCCTATTTTTTCTTGGTGCTTTGTTCCTTCATAGGAATGTCCTCTATACTTATCACTAAGACATGGATTTTATGAAAGGCAGTGATGAAAACTATATGACCTTACATTTTAGTTCAATTAATATGCATTCAATGAATTTGATGGTGTAAACCACTCTCTATGTTGGTATATATTAGTAATGAGATCTCTATTCATGTAAGATTTTCCCCTTACCTTAACTATAATATAAACTACCACACCTTTGGGGTTCATCCTTAAAAAATTAAATTTTAGTCCTCTATTCAATCTAATATGAATGACTCTAAACTGCATGACACTTATATCCTTTCCATATGATATTAAATTACATGTTATAGTCCCATAATATGAATTTAAACTACATTATGATTTTTTTATGAGCTATATTAACCTAAACTACACTACCATAGATATCACATTATTCCCCTATGACATGATCAAATATCACTATCACATCTCTTGTGTGGGTTTTCCACTCACCTATACGGGTACACCCCATTAACATGATCAATGCATGGATATATATTTCCCAAAGTACTAAAACTCTACATAAACATTCTCCCCCCTTTTCTTACACACTTTTAGTCTTCCTAGATTTGAATCCCCACCAATCTATTAGTTTCAAATAGACGTACCTTATTATACAGTGATAAAATAGTTCTTCGGTCTTGGCCTACCTCTTATCTAGGGTACACATCCTAGAAGAAAATTTCTCAATAAAAACATGATGGATCATTCTATTTTGATGTACCCAAACATTGAACCTAGCTTGTTTTCCTCTAGTATTTATTATATGATAGTGTAACCCACTATTTATATGTTCTTGGTAGTCATCCTCATCTTATTTTTCACCTCCCTTTCAATTTGGATCCTAGAAGTCACAATCTACTTTACCTTTATCCTCCTTTTTTCAAGTGGAGTTTTAACACCCTTGGTGTTACCCCTCAGGATTCTCTACACAATGATAGGGTAAATTGATCCTGTAGAATTTACCATAATTGATTCCCCCTATTTTTATAGGTTCACTCTTACTAGAAGATTTAAATTTTTATCTTGACCCGTCCTCCCTTATTTTGTGCCCTTGTGTGATGCGGTTGATCCTTATATGATGCTCATTTCCCACATTGATCATGGATTATGTAGCATTAGGAATTTTGGATGATTATTACCTAGTAAAATTGATACATATCGTAGTAGGGAGGCCTCATTCATCCTTTCTTCATGATGTTTAACTACACATTCCCCTCTGGACTAAACAACATAACCTTAAAATGTTTGTACCCATTCTTGGGATTTTATATATTGACATTGGTATTTTATTTTATGTTGTGTTAATTATAACTTTTTATTATATAGACAATCTCATTACCCTATAATTCCTAAATGTATGGATTTTAAATTTAATATTAATTTTATCCTCACCACAAAACATTAAACTACGTGTTCATCATCTTTGTTGTATAATGTTAAACTATATAGTTTTTATCCTCATTATATGATGTTGAACTGCATGATCAACATCCTTCTTATAAAACGTTAAAACTATATGGGGTCATCCACATCACGTGACTTAACATAACGTGATTCATTGGTCCTCACTTGAGAGGAGAACCTTTATTTGAGTTTCAATCACCTAATACATCATTACCAATAACTATATGTGGCCTGATTCCCATTCCTTGGGACATTTAGTGATATATAAATTTCTTATCATGAGCCTAACCAAAAATTTCAATCCTATTATATCCTTGTGTTTATGTCGCTTCTTCAACCTATTACAAGCCCCTTTTCAACACTCATACAATGATTTTTACATTTCCCTATATATAGGGATGATCAATGGAAATTTTTTACACCCCTAAAATATACACATAACTTGATTCCCATTTTTGGGATATGTAGTGATTCCTAAATGCCTCATCTCAGGTACAACCATAGATTTCATCTCCATCCCCATTTTTTCCCTCGACAATGACTCTTACCAACTCATATCATGTTTTGGTCCCCCATATTATCATTAAGGTAACCATATGTTTTCCCTTTATTTTGAAAAATATTTAGATTTGTGTAGAACCCACATTAACCAGAGAATAGTATTTGGATTTATTCAAATTTATTAGGATACATAGTGACATCTAAGTCACCTATATCTAGACCCACCAACAATCTCATATCAACCCACATCATAAATATTCTTAGTTCCCCATCATTAGTTTTCAATTTTTTGTCAGGTATCGAGATGATGATTCCCTTTTAGGGAGACTATATGATTTATATGAGCATAAAATATTATTCCCCATTTGGTCAAAGCTATGAAACCTTAAGACTCAACCTCATTAGTCTAAGTACCATGACCTTAAATTGTACGAATTCATCTATATGATGGCCTGTATTATCTTTGAGATTCTTTTTCACATTGGGTATACCATGCCCTTATTTCTATATAGACTATCTTACCCTATGGATTCAATTTTTAGAAACCTAAACTAGAATCATCCCACAATCAGAGTTTTATGACCATATACTAGGAACATAACCTGTGGTCTTGATTGATCTAACTTAAGAGAAAACACTACAGTCACAAACACAAAACCTTAAAAATAAATTCACTTATTCATGGATGCATGCTCTTATAATCCACTACTATGATCCCAAATTCCCAGCCTTAAAAGGTGAACCATTGGTCTATGTTTTAGGACTCTAAACTAGTATACACCCATGGTCTAAGTTCCATGACCCTAAACTAGGAACCATGGTCCAAAAATTATGAACAAAAACTATGTGCATCTAGGGTTCATGTATCATGACCCTAAACAATGTGAATTCAACATTGGGGATGTCTATAGTAAGATTCCCCCTCTTATTATATATATATTATCTCACCTAGATTCCCAGATGAACAACTTTAAACTCAAACATCTCAATGATACAAGCTGCATGAACCTAAACTATAACATCACTATAGTCCAAGCTACATGACATTAAACTATACCACATGATCAAACTCTATTATTGTGTCTCTCATAGGGTTAAAAGCTATGCATGTCCCAAAAAAATATAATCTCACATTCCCTCCATCTATTCAGTACAACTTGTTGATATTCCCATTACAAGATGTTTCAACCCCGGAGTGTTAATACTTCCCTTGAGAATCACCCTTTCCAATGGCACACTTGGTGTCCCCTAAATCTGAATCACTGTTAACTTTCTATTTCCAAACAAACTTCCCTAGGTCTATGGTGATGACTAAGGTTCTCGAGTCTTAGTTTGAATCCTCTCCAAGGGATAAATACCATAGAAACAATCCGTGGTACAAACAATCTCCCCTTAGTCTATAGTGATGGATTAGGTTCCCTAGTCTCCACCAACCTATCATCTAGGGTATACACCACCAAAAAATCATCAACCATGTCATGGAACCTATGTTATGAACATGCTCATCAGTCATACCTAAGTTTTTCCCTCCATTTCTAGTAGTATGAAAGTAAAAATCTCTATTAAGATACATACCCAATGGTCACACTCAGCCTCTTTTCCCTCACCATTAGATTCAAACTCTTGGAGATATAATTTATCCTCTACCTCACTTACCCTTACTCAAGTGAAATTCAAACACCCACAATGATACACCCCATGTATATTTTGACACTAGTAGGGAATACCAATATTTTGGAATTTTACTAACTATATTTCCTCATTTAATGGGTTCTCTTTTAGTGACCGATAAGATATTATATCCCCACCCACCCAACCATATATTAAACTCTTTTGTGATATGAATGATCTTCTATTTATCTCTTGTTTCTCAATATGATCATGAATCGTGCAGGAATATATATTTTAGTTGATTATTTCACTAATTCAATTGAGATGAAGTGAATTAAAAATATAAAATTAAAACAAGTAAATTTATTTTTTGGAAAATTATTGGGAGGTTCATCCACAAATCAGAGGCTCTCCTTCAAAATATATATGCACAAGTTGGCCTATGACACTGCATGAGCCATCAATTTCTTAAGCTTAACTAGCCTTTTCTAGGTGGAGTATAAAACCTACTATAACCTGTAAATCTCTTCCATTTCTTTATATGAATGTGGGAACACATTAACCACCTACATATAAATCTCATATTTCTAATAACTAAACTATTTTACTCGAGAGGAATCTTGGTCCAACTCAGTTTCTACTATATCAAGTTGAGTCCTCAAAAGGGAGACCTCCTCCCCCTTGAACTAGATGAGGGTTTGCAGTTGGAGCTCATATTCTTCCCATTTGGTGATCTCCTACTAAGATACCTTAAGAGAAACCACACCATGATCCATAGATGCGACACTATAAGAGTTTAACTATGATGCCTACAATCTATCCTTCTCAGCTCGAAATTCATGGTCTATCACATGGACTTCACAATAGTTTACCCCACTGACTCCTAATCTCACCAATAAATGGTGGTGGCTTCCCATCAAAATCCCCATCTATCCTACCATTGTGTAGATGATGAGGTTTCAAATTATATTACACAACCTCTATGAGATTTATCATTTGTATTCATTTATGTATGGACTATAGTCTTCATTTTACGGGGAATTATTGTACTCCATAAACTGTGTGAGAAGTTTAGATACAATTCCATCTCTATGATCCACCTTTGATGCGCTAGGCTCTAGGGAATGAGGATTGATTATGATCATTATTTCCTTTAATCACAACTGGTTATTCTTGAATGGTTTACACCTCCATGTATTTCTATTCCACTAATGTGTTGGAGGGACCACCACCATAAGAAACAAGGTATTTAGGTGTTTTCTTAGCCACATTGTTCATCAAGTTAATGAGGAGGTCTTCCTAGTCCATTAAAACCCCATGATATTTCTCCTCCATGGGAGATACTATCAAAGTGGGCAAAGATTAGTTCAAGATATTAAAGTGATGAAAATTCCTATAGAATTGATGGGATGAAGATTTATGTCCCGCGTAGGAAATCAAGTGGTAGTATTATCTCTCCATTAGATATAAAAATGGTCCTCGGGGCCTGACCATGCTTATTTTTCACACCTACCAACTGGTTGAGTCCTAAGTCACTAGAGGTAGTTTCCACCATCAAAGACATCTCAACACCAGAAGGAAACTCAACAAAACCACCTTAAAATTTTCTATCATTTTTAAAATATTCCTATCACAAGTAGCTAATTGGGACAGAAATCCATTTAAAATAGCATGTTGCAGAAAATTTAATCACAATAAGTTTTATTTCTGATGTATTGTTTATAATTTTGTTTCTATGATGTATATATCCATCCATCACTAATGTTTTTTAAGAAAAACTGAGTCCATCACAAAAAAAATTGAATATTTTTTTTTGCGAAGAAAATACCTATCCATCATAAAAGAATATTAGTGATGGATAAATAATTCTGCTGTAAAAAAATTTTTGTGATGGAAAGGTAATTCCTTCATAAAAACATAAATAAATTAAATAAAATAAAAAACAAATATACAAAACCTTCCATGAAGACAAATAATAATAATTTTAAAAAGTATATATTTATCAAAAAAATTATCATAAAGTCACTATAAGGGAGGGGGAAATATCATAAATTTACTATAGGGTAGGGGGATCTTTTTAGGGGTTATATGGAGAGAACTCCATCTCTAAACCATTCAAAAAAAATTTATATACCCCAACATGTTCTTTTACTGTCAAAACTTCTCCTGCTAGTTTCATTGATGCTTCTCTTCCTTCTCTCTATGATTTTGTTGGAGTTGGTACCCTAGAACAAACTTTTGTGTACTTTATGATAACATGTATTCATTTTTTTAAATATTAATAAACTACTTATCACATCACAATTTTTCTTCTACATGACATAGTATGTGATAATGTTTTAAGAGTAGCTTTCATACTAAAAGGTCACAACAATTCCCCGCTATGACTAGAACCCAGAAGTGTTACTAAATTATTCTTGAATATATGTTCTATAGACGAATGATATCATTTGAGGGACAAAAATGATATAGGTTATCATGGGTGGAGACTTAAAGGACTTTGTGGAACCTTCTCATAGTGTACATTCTTGGTAATATCCAATATGATATTATGAGAATGAGACCTTCCAGTAGAAAATTCACATTTCTATGTGTCATTGGATATTCCTATCTAAGGACATGTGTATTGATCATTATAATTTAATATTATTAGTAATTAATATTATGAGTCATGTACTTTGATGTATAGATGAAAACCATGATGAAATATGTTCGTGGAAAGGTAAGATATGTTGGGTGCATCACAAGTAATATTGTATTAATGAATAACAAGAGAATGGATTTATCCCTTCGAATTTAATAAAAGATGATATCTCAGGCCTTTTGACGGAAATGATATGGTCTAAATAAATCCATGGCCATGGTGTTCGATAGGCAAGTTTGTTTTATTGGAAATCAAAGAAAGAGACATCGATCACGTTGGCTGATGGCACTAGCATGCAACCTACTTGATTAGAGATATCAAAATAAATGGATTATATTTCATAGTAAGAATCTGTTTTAGGTAACATTTCATTGAGGCATTAAATTCTTTTTTTATGGGTGCCTTGTCATTTTTCTAGATGCTAACCTTGGACTTTAGGCTGCTTCACCTAATGCCACTGAGAAAGAGGCCTAGATGGTCACACACTATGTGTATCCAGAATCTTAGTTAAATAATATATTATTATTTATTATTTAACAATTTGATTAAATATTATTCTCTCATGTGGTTTAATAATTATTCATGTATGCTTGATCACATATAAATATTTATTCACTTTTTAGTAAATATAATATTTATTTATTTATTAGAGAATAATGTAGTGATATTTATTTAATAAATAAATAGAAATTATTTAAGGTCTGATAAATATTATGGGGGAATAAAGGACTAAGATTTTAGGTGCGGTGGAAAAGGAATAAATATTGAATATCATTTTATTAAATAACATTTAATTTTGATTCGCAAGTTAAGCGCATGTTAATAAATAATAATAATAATAATATTTGACATGGGGTTTTCTCTAGGATTAAATAAATAATTAAGGGTACTTATTCAATTATTTTATTTTAAACCTAGGGATATATAAACCTAGTTATGTTATTTCCTCAATAGATTAATTCATTTTTTTGGGTTTGCACAATGAAATAGGAGAATTACGTCAATCCGTTGATATTTATCTTCTCCAATATAGTTCTTAAGAATGGAGAGAAATATTACTCTATCAGATCAAAGATAATGATTTGGAATCAATTCTGATAGCGATCAAAGGTGGACGACACAAGTGCAAGGATCTATCGTTCTAGCACCTAGAGATTCTTTCGGCGATGTCTGGAGATTCATGGAACACGTGTGGATCATTTCTAGAGGGAATATACACTTGATTCCTACAATGAAAAAGTGGTTCATACCAAATATATTACCAAATACATCAATGAAGAAATAATACCATCCAGTTAATTATTATTTAATTAAATTAATTATAAATAATATGTGATGATTCTCTCGCTCTGGTTCTGGTGTGATTCATGTCGTCTGTCCCCTTTGATTCAATTCTATTGAACATGGTGTTTATCATCATGTAGATGTTAGATTGATCATTAAACATGAAAAAAATAAATTTTGGGAATAGACCATCACACACTTCCACTGTGCCCAGAACCTATAAGTGGTATCAGAGCGGTCATATAATTATTTATAATTATTTAAACATTGTTGGTGGTTTATGCATTTTAATTTAGTTTTTCAATTCATGTTTAATCATTATTTTAATAGGAATCCCAAGATCTTTTTATTCCTCCTTAGTTTATCATAGATATAATCAACATGATTAATTTTATGAATAAACTAAAATTGAAGATCTCATCCAAAGGTGCCAGGTATTCTGGCTAGATAACATAGTAGTACACGCCATGTAACTGGAGTTACACACCATGTAGTTGTGTTCAATGCATCAAGAATTAATTGAGTTGTATGAATTGATGACACATGGTGTAGTTATTACCTTACACCGCATGTTGAATAGAATATATTAGCGCACATTCAGTTGGAGGACACACCGTGTAGTCCACGTACATGGTGTGTAGTAACTTTGAGTCAAAGATAGGCTGTGTATTTCAATACACAACCTACTTTAATGGTGACCATGTAATTTGGATGTCACACTACATGTAGCCCATTAGACACACTATGTAGTCCATATTTCAAGGTACGATCTACATGAAGAGTCCTTAGGTGTGTAACTTTGGATAAACAGTGAGAGAGGTACATGCTATGTAGCTCATCTGTACACACCGTGTAATTATAAAAAATTATAAGGATTAAAAATTTATTTATTATACTATGTAAACCTTGATACATGTGCTTGCATGTAGCCATTAAGTTGATAGGACACACCATGTGATAGGTTTTAATATACATATATATAATTTTTAATTAATATATATATAATTTTTAGATCTACATATCATGTATGAGTTGTATTACATTTTTTACTCTATGTGCATTGAAGCATAACACATGACCAAAAAACCATGTAATTCATGTAGTAATTAAGTTGATAGTACATGTCATGAAAGTATGTGATAAGTCATGTATTCCATATGTCACAAGAGTAGACAATATACGAGTATAATATAATTTGGGTAAAATCAGAAAGGTATTCACCGTATTTCTTCTAAGGTACATTTATGTACATAGTTAATTTTAAATAAATTTATTTAATTTGTTTAAAATTATAATGGATTAGAATATCAAGGAAATTCATATGAGAATTAATATAAAAGAATTTATTAATTAAATATAATAATCAATTGATTCAAGTGTGGTTTACCTTAAATAAAAATGATTAATATTTGAATGCTAGTTTTATTAAATGTGTAATTTGTTGCATACATGTGGATGATCATGAGCATTGAACCGAACTTTGTATGTGATTGGTTTCATTAAATTTATTATTAAATTAAATTGTTGTCTTGTGTTCCTTCTCTCCTTTAATTATGTAAGGTCCTACATGCCTGTGGTTTCTTTTATGTGAACCCTTTTTCATCACTTGTATGTGAGTAAAAGCATATATAATGGATGGAGCTCCCAAGATAGTGGAGGTGGTTAAAGTTTGGATTCGAGGTGAAACCAATCCAAGGAGATACATTAGTGGACATGTGGAAATCTGTAATAAAAACCTTAATCGGTTCAAGGTGTTTTTCCCATAGGTCAACAATTAGTTTATCTACCACTCAAAAAACTAAACATTAGTAAATATCATGATCATATCACTTTATTATTTTATTTCTGTCAAGTTTTACAGTTATTTCATTATGGATGTTTTTGTTGTCATCACATATTTATTGAATTAAAGAGCATGCAAGATATACCTAAAATAAATGCATTATGCGTAAATACTATCTAATACATGGTTAGTAACTTAAGTAAATCCACATAATATTAAAAATCATGTGATAAAGATAATAATTGTAAATTTATACATAAAGGATACAATCCCTCAATTATATATATTAAGTCGGTATAACCTTCCATTAATTCGGTAAAATTTGAACCATAGTTCAAAGTTCTTGACCAGCCAAAGTTATCATGCTTTCATTATCAGGGAATTCTAACATGAATTTTTGGGTTGAATTAACTTATTTTACATCAAGGGTTGACTACTAAAGTAGTACTTGGTGTAACTAAGAGTAAAGGGTTGAGGAAATCCAATTTTAGGATTTTAGGATTGGGGAGTCCACTATATAGATCAAGGAACTATGAGTTAATGCAGTTAGCATTTGGAATGCCTACCTAAAACCATTCAAGTTTCTTGACCAACCAAATTTGGGGTAGTGAGAAGGGAAATATGGATCCTTTCCACTATAATGTCCAAGAAATAGGATATTCTGAAGCCAATAGGTGAGGGATATTGGGTTTCGATAAAATAGTGGGATAATAATAAATATAATAAATATAATATTTATTTATTTTTATAAATATTATTATATAAATTACTAAAATTCTTCTCATATTATTTGTAGAAATAACATTAAGATAAAATCAAACATAACATTGTGATCCATACTTGAAAAGGAAAACCTTCTCATTGGAAAAAACTTCCAAGAATAGAAAAGGATCTTATGTGTCATCCTTCACCGTAAAAAGAAATTATATGTGTTGGAAGAACTTTTTTCATAAAGTGTCTAGAAATGAGGATAGTGATGAAGAGTTAAAAATCTATGAGAAACATTTGAACAATTCCATAGATGTTCAATGTTTCATGCTACCATGCATGTCCAATGAGATTTTGATGAAACATGAGGTTATGGATTCCTATAGCATGATGCCTCACCTTCAGGATCTCTATCAAGAAAAGGCGAGACAAGAGAGGTACGATATCTCTAATTCTTTGTTTACAACTAATCTTAGAGAGTCTCTACTAGCTAGTCCTCCTGAATTCAATCTTATTGGATACATTTTACACCTAGAAATATTAGGGATTAAATTCCTAGATTAGTTTCATATATATATAATACTTTTATCACTTCCCAAGACCTTCTCCATCTTTATTATTAATTACAAAATGAGAAATAATGATAAGAGTCTTTCAGAACTTATTACTTTGATTCTACAAGTGGATAAGGACACGTGTCATGATAAAACCATAGTCTTTATAGTGAATAATAAAACGAAGGCCAAGGAAAAGAGACCTAAGACTTATAAACAGTCTAAAGCACCCAAGAGCCATCCTTCCAAAAAGAAGAATATCCATATGTAGGGTAAGGAAAAGGAGGCAGTATGTTTTTCATTTGGAAATCCAGGCCACTGGAAGAGGAACTACACCGAGAATCTAGGGGAATCTAAATGTGTGTTCATTATCAAATGTAATATTTCCATATATACTCATTGGGTATTAAATATGGATTTTTGTGCTCACATCTATATCAAAATGAAAGAACCAAGTAGATTTTAAAATATTGATAGAGTATAGGTGGATCTGAGAGCTGCTAATGGTAAGAGGATGGCTTCTCTGACCATTGGAGACTACCACCTTTCATTTACAAAGGGAAATATTTTTGTTTTAAAAGATTTTTATTATGTACCTACAGTTACCAAGAACATAATTTCTATATCATGCCGAGATAAAAATGGTTTTATTTTCATGTTTAGAAATAAATGTTGTTTCTTTTATAAATAAAACACATGTTATGGTATGAAACATTTAAATAACAGTATTTATGTATTAAATTACGAAATGAAAGTGTTGGAAAACTGAAAATGAATCAAGTTCACATGAATCACATAACACCCAACTTTGGCATCAATATATTGGTCATGTAAATGAGAAGCGTTTGACAAAGCTCTATCAAGATGGTTATTTAGACTCTTCTGAGCTAAAACCACTTCAAAAATGTTATGGTTGTTTAAAAGGAAAAATGACCAAACCACCATTTGGTGGGCAGGGTAAAAGGGATATAAAGCTTATAGGATTGATACACACTACTATATGAGGACCATTTCTAGTAGAAGCTAGATGCAGATATTCTTACTTCATAACTTTTACTGATGACTCGAGTAGATATGGAAATATCTACTTGATGAGGTATAAGTCTGAGTCTTTTGAGAAATTCAATAAATTCAAGAATGAAGTAGAGAATGAATTTGGTGAGAAGATAATAATATTTGATCGAATCAAGGTGGAAAATGTCTTAACCAAGAGTTTATCAAATTTCTATGATAATTTGGGATTCTATCTCAACTCACTCTACCTTATATACCATAGTGGAATGGTGTTAGTGAATAGGAGGAACCATACCTTGTTAGGCATGTAAGGTTGATGATGAGTTATACAGATATTCCATTATCCTTTTGGGGATTTTAATTACAAACTGAGACATTCACATTAAACCAAGTTCCAACAAAATCAGAAAATGAAATTCCCTTTGAGTTATGGAGTGGAAAGAAACCAGTTTTGTTTCATACACATATATAGGGTTGAGAGGATTTTGTTAAGGCCTTATCAGGCAACAAACTATCACCCAAGGGAAAAGAGTGTATCTTTATAGGGTATCACAAGTAAAGAAATGTATACAACCTATAAAACCCCTCAGACAAGAAAGTGAATATCATCAGACAAGTCGTATTTCTTGAGAGGGAGAACATCCTCAAAAAGAATAGTGGGATCAAGATTTAATTCAATGAAGTTGATGATCAAGATAAAATAGAGTTGGACAAGAATAGATTCCTCAGGTCCTCGTATAAGAAGTAGTTCCTAAAACACAAGTACTACATAGGTGCACAAGTGAGGTAAGAGAACCAGAGAGGTACGTTTTTCAAGTCACCAAAGATGGTGACTCATTATTTGATGAAAATGATGAACCTATCTCCTATAAGAATATAGTATAGATCTTAGAAGCGACAAGATAGTAGGAACCCATGAATTCTAAAATGGATTCCATGCATCAGAACTAAGTTTGAGTTCTAGCCAATGCTCTAGTAGATGTAAAGACCATTTGGTGAAAATGAGTCTTAAAGAGAAAAATAGACATGAAACGTAAAGTAAATACTTATAAAGAAATTCTAGTTGATAAAGGGTTTAAACAGAATCAATTAATTGACTAAGATGAACCCTTTTCACCAGTTTCCATGTTTAAATCCATCAGAATTATACATGCCATAACAGCTTACCATGACTATGCGATTTAGAAAATAGATGTCAAAAATTTATTCCTTAATTGGAGCCTTAATAAATATGTCTATATGAAACAAATAAAAGGGTTTGTGAATCCAGATGATTCCAAAAGGATTTGAAATTTTCATTGATCCGTTTATGGATTGATGCAAGCATCCAGGTCATGGAACATTTGATTTGATGAATTAGTAAAATAATTTAGTTTCATTAATAATGAATGTGATCTGTGTGTTTACAATAGGTTTAGTGGAAATTAGGTCATTATCTATGTAGTATATGTTGATGACATATTACTTATTGGAAACAATATACCAGTCTTGTTGTTTGTTAAGGGATGGTTAAACAAATGTTTCTCCATGAAAGACATAAGTGAAGAAACCTATATTCTAGGGATCAAGATCATTCATGATGGATCTAAGAGGTTTATTAGACTAAGTCAAAGTACACATATTAACTAGATACTAAAGAGATTTACTATGGAACAATCCAATATTGGATTGGTTCTAGTGTCAAATAGTTTACATATTTTTAAGAAAATGTGTCCCTAGACACAACAATAGAAAGAGGGAATGAGTAATATCACATATGTTTTAGTGGTAGGATCAATCATTCATTCCATATTATGTACTAGAATTGATGTTTCCTATGAATTAATCATGGTAGGAATATATCAAGTAGATCTAGGAGAACATCACTGTACTACTGTTAAGGATATACTTAAGTATATGACAAGAACTAAGGATATGTTCCTAGTGTATGGAGGAGAAGAGGAGCTGGCCATCATGGGTTATGCTGATGTTGTTTTTAGATAGATCAAAATGATATGAATTCACAATCAAGATATGTTTTCTGTCTCAATAAAGGATCTGTGAGCTGGAAGAGTTCAAAGTAGAAAGTTGTCACTAATTCTCAGCAGAGTCTGAGTATATAGTGTCTTCTGATGAATCCAAGGAATCCATTTGGATTCAATACTTTTTCCAAGATCTTGATGTGGTACCTAGAAATAAATATCTCATCACATTGAATTGTGATAATACTGTAGCAGTGACTCTTGTAAAAGAGAAAAGGTCATACCAGAAGACAAAGCATATATTGTAGAAGTATCACCTCTTGAGGGATTTTCATTATAGGGGTGAAGTTGCAGTAAGAAGAGTACCCATGGAAGAGAACATGGTGTACCCCTTGACTAAAGGCCTATTTCAATAGAAGCATGAGTATCATGTGAGAGTTAATGGACTGAAGGTTGTTAGTAGTTGGCTCTAGTGCAAGTGGAAGTCTGTTGGAGTTGGTTCCCTAGAAACAACTTATGTGTACTATAAGATAACATGTATTCATTGTTTTTAATATTAATAAACTAATTATTACATCATGATTGTTCATATTCATGACATATTATGTGATAATGAACTTAGAGTAGTTGTCACACTAAAAGGTTATAGCAGTTCCCCACTATGATGAGAACTGAGAAGTGCTATTATAGTATTCTTAAAAATATGTTCTATAACTGGATGATATCATTTGAGGGATAAAAATGATATAGGATATCAAGGGTGGAGACTCATAGAAATTTGAGGCTCCTTCTCATGGTGTATGCCCTTTGCAATAGCAAGTAGGATATTATGAGAATGAGACCCGCTAGTAGGAAATCCATATTTCTATGTCATTGGATATTTCTATATATGAATGTGTATATTGAGCCTTAGACTTTAATATTATTATTAATGAATATTATGAGTCCCGTAATTTTTTGTATTGAAAAAACCATGACAAAATATCTTCTTGGCGAGGTATGATACATTGGGTGCATCATGAGTAATATTGCATTAATGAATATTAAAAGGAAGTATTTGTCCCTTCTATTTTAAAGGAAGTTGATATCTTAGGACCTTTGATGGAAATGATATAGCCTAAATAAATCCATGTCTAGGGTTTTTGATAGGAAATTTCATTTTCTGAGAAATTAATGAAAGAGGCTTCAAGCACTTTGGTTTATGGCACCGACATGCAACCTACTTCATTAGAGATATCAAAATAAAGGGATTTTATTACATAGTAAGTGTCAGTATGAGGTAACATGTCATTGTGGCATTAAATAATTTTTCTATGGGCTCCTTGTCATGTTTCAAGATGCTAACCTCAGACTTTAGGCTACTTAGAGTATTCCATCAAGAAAGAGACCTAGAGGGTCACACACTAAGTGTATCTAGAATCTCAGTTAAATAATATATTATTATTTATTATTTAAAAAGTTGAATAAATATTATCCCCACATGTGGTTTAATAATTATTCATGTATGTTTGACTGAATATAAATATTTATTTTCTATTTAGTAAATAGAATATTTATTTATTGTTGAATATTGCAGTGATATTTATTTAATAAATAAATATACATTATTCAAGTTTGGATAAATATTATGTAGGAATGGAGGAACCAGATTTTAGATCTGGTGAGAAAATAATAAATATTTAATATTATTTGATTAAATAATATTTAAATTTAATTGTCATGTTAATCACATGTAGATAAATAATAATAATATTATTATTTGACATGGGATTTCCACTATGATTAAATAAATAATTAAGCGAACTTGTGTAATTTTTTTAACCCTAGAATTATATAAATCAGTTGTATTATTTTCTTAATAGGACAATTAATTTTTTTGGGTTGTAAAAAATATAATTGGATAATTATCTCAAGCTATTGAGATCTATCTTCTCCAAGATCACTCCCAAGAACAGAGTGAAATCTTCCTCTATTAGGTCTAGGAGAACTATTTTGAAGAAATTATCATAAAGATTAAAGGTGGTCGACACAAGCATAAGGATATGTCATTCTAGCACCCTAAGATTATTTCAACAATGTATGGAGATTCTTGGAACATGCGTGGATCACCTATAGATGGAATCTGTACTGGATTCTTACAATGCAATGATGGTGCATCATAGATCTGTTACCAGATCCATGAACGAAGAAATAATTCCATCAAGGTAATTCTTATTTAATTAAGTTAATTATAAATAATATGTGATGATCCTATCCCTCTGGTTATGGTGTGATTCATGTTTTCTATCTTATATGATTCAATTCCATTGATCACGCCATTTATATTCATGTAGATCTTGGATTTATCATCGAACATGACAAAAATCAATGTTGGGAATGACCCATTACACACTTCCGTTATGCTCGAAACCTACAACTTTCTTTGTATAATCCCATATCAAGCTCAAAAACTTTCTTAACACTATATAGTTGATAAATAAACAATATAACCTCTCTTAAATCTAGTTTATAACCTCACATCAGTGCCATAATAACTAGTAGGCATCTATTTTGAACCAATACCAATCACCTAACCTTTCTCAATACTTGGAATGGTCTTCGACATCCAAGATACCTCATTGAAACCTGAATCATAGGTGGAATCAACCTTAGTCTTAGATTTAATCTCTTGTACATGGTAATTCTTAGCCTCACACATCCCCGTTAAATGTAATGGGAAATTAAAATAGAAAATTAAAGTAATTTAAGAAATTTTTAAACCCCCCAAAAAATATAAGCCACAATCCCTTACTGTCTATCACCAGTAATCTCTCTTATAATAGGATTGATATATATCCTATAATAAACATCACAATTTTTAACACCAAGACTTTTAGATTCCTATATAAATATTACATTAAAAATTTACATTAAATGTACATATAAATTAATAAAAAAATTACTCACATACATCATCGATGAATACTAAACGTATGACTCCTAGCACCCTATGTGATCTCCTACCTCACCCAATTTTTTCAATGGGATGATAACATACTCTAAGAATTATGTCTTATATAGTAGGATCATAATTCACCCTAAGATAAGATGGGATGTAATCAAGTCTACAATAGAATAAAGACTTATAAAAAACTACAACAGATGCTCTCTCTATGGATCTCTTTCTAATATTGTGTAAAAACTGATGAAAATGCTCACATATAAAAAGTTTCCATGACTCCCAGATGGTTCCTATAATGATATTATTTAATGGATTCCAAAAACACTATAAATAATTAATAATAATAAGTTAATAATTAACTAATTTTTGAAAAAATATTATTTATATATGTACCGTCGAGTGATTAAACATGCAATGTCAAAAATTGATGGGAATTTGATCCCATGACACCCACAGCCCCAACATATAATTCCATAGAATTGGACCTAATCGAAAAATAATTATATATGAAAAACTATGTAAAAAAGAAAAATAATAAAATAATTATCACACAAATAAATTTAAGAAAATTACTTAAAATAAACAACTGAACATAAATTTGTAAGTGTGTATTGAAATAAAGAGACATATATCACTTGGAAATAGGGCCTAGAATCATCAATCTCAATAGTTTTTAATTATTATTACTATTTATTAATAATTGTTCCTAATTTTTCTAATTTTCACTATTTATTCTTATTTATCAATATTTTTTGCTAATTTTTTTTATTTGTTTCTAATTGTTACTAATTATTTCTAATTATTACTACTTTTATTCTAATTATTATTAATTATTTAAAGTTATTATGAGTTACTTATAATTATAACAAATTACTTCTAGTTGTTATAAATTACTTTATTTTTTACGAATTATTACTAACTTTTCCCAATTATCAAAAAATTTATTAATTATTCCTCAATCTCAGTAATTATCCTTAATTTTTTCTATTTTTTCTAATTATTACTATTTTTTACTTTTAATTTTTTTATTTACTAATTATTTATAAAAGTATTAAAAAAATATGAATATTTAATTACATTCTGATAAATAAATTGAACTAATAATTTATACAGTAAAATAGATATAAATTAATGAAATTAACAACTATATAAAAATATTTAATAAAATACCTTAAAACTAACATTTGTATCCCAATTAAAATTTTGAAGTTGTGATTGAACTTTCCTTCAAAATAATAGAATTCCAATTCAAAATTATTTAAAGAGAATTTTGGATTGTAAAAATTGGAAAAAGAATAAAAATATATTCGAGTGTCAATAAGGAGGAGTTGTGTTCCCTTTTATTGTTTTAATCATTTGCAACAAACTAATAGCGATGGAAAATTTTGTTTTTAATATTTATTTTTGAGATAGAATCTGTCACAAATAGTTCCCTCTAGAAAAAATTTTCATGCTAATAAAAAAGGTTTTTGTTTTGGATATGGGTGTTTATTACAAATTCTACCCACTATATTTAGTTATTTATTACTCTATGCTAACACACTAATTGTGAAAATCATACTTTTCCAACGCAAATATTTTTCTATTATGACATAAATTCTAATTCCTATGTCAATATTTAGTTTTATGAAGCTTATTTGTGATATAAATATATCATATATTTCAAATAATAATTACCTTCCATTTATAAGGTGTTTCCACCAATTTACCTCCTGAAAGAATAAGATTGCATCATGAAAAAGCATCATTAGAAAAATGATTTCTGATTGGTAAGATTATCTCTCACCAATAAGCTCATTTTTGGAAACATTTGGGATGAAAATGATTTCTATCGCAAATATGCCATTTAAAAAATCTAGATGTCCTATTATGCATCATGGGGTTCTCCTCACCCTATATCACTAGATTTGCAATGGTGAATTTAGCAATGTCATAAAATAAATCCAAAAAAGGGGGAGAAATAGGAGGGTTAGAGTGTACCTTACAATCCCCATGGTATATGGATCATTATAATCACCAGACACTTCATGTATTTAGCATTAAATGGTGTGTCCACAATGTTGGATGGTAGCACTACCAAAATTATAGGGAAGTTCAGGTTGTCTAGCAATATTTCCCATGTTTCCTGGATGCCAAATTGATTCTCATAATCCATCCCCCACATGAGTTTTAGAGATTTCTCCAAGTCCTCTTCACTTTTTAATTCATATATAAGTCTATTATTATAAGTTATGGACATTTGGAGTTAACCAATGACACTATAATGACCCTTTGTACCCGAGTTAGTGGATGAGACCGTAAGGGGTGCTGCGAATCTAGGTCTTCCCTCATCACCGCCTTCTTCATCCATCTAGGGTTTGTCTATGTCCTCCATCTTTGGAATTTACTTGTGCATTACCGGTGTGGTGGTTCTTTCTTTCTGTGGTGACATGGTTCTTCGGGTTCGACTGCCTAGCGTTACGGTGATGGAGATGGTTGTGTGGTCTCGCAGTTTGTCTTTGGGCCTGGTTGTCTGGAATCACGACGATGGTGATGTTCGTGATCTGACCTTCCAAGATAGGGTGGTCATGTTTATGGTCATCCTCGTTATACTCCGGCATGATGGTCGGGCTCCTGGGCTTCCATAGTGGTGCGACGTGGTTCTTCGGGCTTGGATGTTGGGCATCATGGTGATGGTGGTGGTCGTGCGGTCTCGCAATTCGGATGTGGGTCTGGCTGCCTTGCACTATGACGATTGAGTTGTTCTTAGTCCGACCTTCCACTACAGGGCGGTCAGGTTTATCCTTCCTCATCGGCTCCGATATTGTGGTCGGTCTCCTCGTCTTCTGCGATGGTTTCCAGGCTTGCGGTCCAGCGATGGGCGGTATGGTCGGGTCCCTAGTATGCGATGGGATCCTTGTCCTCTGCGACGTTGGGGTCTAAACCCATGTTCTATTGGGCTCTGGCTTGGTGACCAGGCTCCTGGTCTCTCATGTTGGGTTTCAGGTCTTTTGTGGTGCAGGATGGTCCTGATCTGGTCTTCTATGACATTGTCGAGATCTTCTGTGTCGTGCTCCAGTAGGGTAAGTACTTTGGGAGGTTTTTTGCGGCTTCTGTGTGTGGTTTTGATAGAGTCTAAGGTATTTGAGGTGATTTGGGTCTGAGATTATGGTTTTATTGTTGTAGATTTTCTGAGTGGTCTATGGGTTTTTCACCTCGATGTGATGTTTGTTGGGGATCCTGGACAATCTACAAAGTTTTTCTTCAGATGAGGATTGAGCTGGTCATCTTCTCCGTGTATGAATTTTTGGATTCAGAAGATTGAGAGGGTATGGCATAGCCGTCTGTACCATGCCTGTGAATTCTTGAATGGGACTTCTTGCTAAATATTCAAACTTTGCTGGAGGCATTCCTTAATGATGTTTATTCTAGGTAGAAGCACATCTGCGTAGTCTTGTTCTAAGTTTCAACTCCCTTGTTTATCAAATTTTTTTAATGTCTTGATGTTCGCGAAGTCTTGGTTTCCCCCCTTTACCCTTAAAAGGGGGATTATCTAAAATAAATAAAAATTTCGGCCTTTGGTCCATTCAGTTAGACACTATAATGACCATGTAACTTTCCGATCCATTTGTTTGTTTTGGGTATTAAAGATACTGAGAAAGGGAATCGAGGAATGGTGGAATGGAATTGAGATTTTGATTATAGGAGGCATGTCATGACATGGACCTTAGTGTCTTAGTGTGAGTATCATATGGAAAGAATGATAATTGCTATAGGAAGTAGGTCACTATTTATTCCTAAGCATTGTAGTGGAATGGGATGGATGGTATGAGGTAGAAAGTCTCATGAAGTTAATTCATGGTGTGTAGGGTTATTATACAACATCAAAAAGTATTGGGAAATTTGTGATATATTACATGAATGAGTTTTGTGGAATGTACATGTGAATTACAGTGCTAAAATTGGAATTTTGATTAAGTGGATCTATTATGGTTAAAGACCACATCATAGAATTTTGATTACTATGTGAGGACTACGAGGATTAATTCAGAGGTTCTTCTAGTCGAGTCTCATGGAACATCCCCTGTCACAACATGAGGTCTTATAAGTTATTTTTGGTGATTCTTATTTGGGTTGTATCATATCATGAATTCTTAATCATAAAATGGCATATCTTTGTTTTTTTGGATTTGGTGAGGGATTCATGATGTAGATTATGGGGTAGTCAGTTGAACTAACACATCATGATATAAAAGATCAGTATCATTCCATGAAACCCTATTTTCTAGTTTAGGTATAAATTCTGAAGCCCCTCCTATTTCATTTTTTTCCTATATTGACTCTCTTTAATGTGGTCAATCTTTATAGTTTTTTTTGGGAGAAAGTTTAGCCCCCTTTCAATTATCTTTAATCCTTGACTTTGGGAAATTATTTTTTAGTGATATGTGGTGAGTTCATATTCCCTTATTCTTGGTTTCCTCTATTATATTCTTTTATATTTTCTTGATAGCAGTGATGGTTTAAATTTTTAGGTGTTGGTTCATGGTTTTGATAAAATATTTTGTGATTATAGGTCATTGTTACTCAATTTACGTGAATTGTGCCATGTGATTATCCCTTCTTTACTGTTTTTTTCACAATGATTATGGTTCTTTGATTAAGGTATGGAATTATGAAACTATCATTTAAATTATAAATAATGTATAAGTATCATGATTTTTTCCTTTGAATGGATGGTAAGAATTAACCTAATAAATATAATGAACCAAAATTAAAGAAATTGAGAGGAAAAAGGGAGTTTCACATGTTATTTACTTGGTTCATGTTATTTCTCATTGTTTTACAATTTTCCTATTGATGCTATAGTGAGTCCTTAATTTATACTATGATATGTGTGGATTTTTTTTTTAAATTTACTTAATGGGTTAACCTTTCATAAAAGGTTATCATCTTAAAGTTGGTAAGGTATTGGTTGTGTAAAATCAAAAATTAATTTTTGATAGTTCATGAAAAGGGTTCTAAAAAAATGTGAAGGTGTGTTAGGAGGAACCCGTGGATATGTTCAGTTGGCTATAATTATAATTTCTTACTACTATCATGTTTGAATTTTTATTATAATGGTTTTTGGTTCTATTTCAGATGGTATAGGTGCTAGTTATATGGAAATAGGATAGATCATACTGGATGTAGGGGTTAATGGATTGGGTTGTGATGTAGGATGGTGTTCTAGATGTCTGGGGGTGTGGGATATATGGTTGGTAATACTAAATACAGTAAAATAATGTTGGATGAAAATGAAAAAAATATGGTTTTACATGAAATATAAATACTTTAAATTAATGTATAAGTGGTTGTAAACATACAGATATGATGGATGAAATTGGTTTGTTATTAAATATAGAATAAAATTTTATAATGAACATAATGTTTTTGTAATATGGTAAAAATAGATTGGGTTGATCACATGGTTAAAAAGGGAATGCATTGACATCGTTGTGGTTGTTCTGTGTGGGGAATTAGGCTGGTGGATGAGGTAAATGTGGTAACAATTGTTAATGGAAAGTGGTGGAGGTGTAGTGATGACTATAGGCCACGATGGTGCTATTTTAGTGTAAATTTCTTAGAAGGTGTTGTGTATGAATTTAATATACATGTATTTTCTTAATATTTAAAATGAACCCCACCTAAGTTAGATATTCTCACCAATGTACAAATGTTTTTGGTTTTAATTGTTTTCCCCAAACATTTATGTTGGTGCAGGAATATATGTATTACCACTCTCTCTTCACCAATATCTTTTCTCAGTGTAGTGTGTTGTGGAATTGGTACATGATGAAGTTCATGCATGGGAGGGGGGTATGGGGTTGATGTACTACATGTTCATGATACCCTACAGTGATGGACATGGTTATGTTATTACTGATGCCAACACAAGATGTTAGACCCTACGAGAGGTTGGGGTATGTAGTGATGTGGTCCAACCAACATTGGTAGGGACACGAGTATTTATATTGATGCCAACATGAGATGTTAAACCCTACAAGAAGATGCTATAGATATGGTTTTGGTTCAACCCACATCAGATACAACATGATACATGCACTTGTTATATAGTTGATGAACATGGAAGGTATGAGAGAACATGGAGTTTTCAATTGATGGTGTTAGAGAGAAAAACCTATGGGGAAGTGGTGTGGGGGTACCCTCCTAGATATATGATTGAGATTATTTTTTTACCCTTG
The DNA here is from genome assembly GCA_963277665.1 of Viscum album. NCBI lineage: Eukaryota > Viridiplantae > Streptophyta > Magnoliopsida > Santalales > Viscaceae > Viscum > Viscum album. Next base: position 1,044,208,592 of record OY728141.1, on the reverse strand, counting down.
GATATAATATTTTGTGAGTGATACTTTGTGAGAGTGGGTGGTAGATTGACCAGATATGTGGTTGTTGGTTCTACTGTTTATCCATCAGGGCATTCATATGCTTCTTCGATTTTGTGCCTAAGAGGTCTCGAGGAGGATCCCACTGAGTATACATGTTATGATAACCATTATATATAAAAATGTATTTTATAGGGTACAAGGAGGGATTTATAGACCAAGATGGTCATTGCTAGATTGGATATTAGGGATTGCTGATGGTGTTTCAACCACATGGTTTTATCTTGGTTTTTTTGGATACTTATGTTATATGAAATTCTCTTGTATTTTGGATATACCAGATCTTGATTTTATTTATATTATAGAATTTATTGGTGGTTTATTTATATACTTTCTTAGTATTTATGAGGGTAATTCTCCCATACGTGTGATTCATACCCTCAGTGCTAGTTGTCTCCCTATGATATATTGTATGTGAACTTCAGGGGTCACTATTATCTTCATTGTAGACCTAGAAGGGGTTTCCAGTGGGAGTATGTCCTGATAAAGTGATATTGGTTAAGGTATAGTATATATAATGGAGTTAGTAACTAGTGAGGATTTCATGGGTTGGTAGTAATACTTTGTCATTTGAGCTTAGTACATGACACACACAAGGGAGGCTGACTAGGATATAGGATTTTAGGGCCACTTGTGATTTGATAAAAGGCCATTAATCTTTTTGAACATATTTATTGAAGTTATGATACTTGAAAGGTAAATACTTAAGGGAGATACATGAATCATACTCTTTTCACTTTTGATTAAATGGGGTGTTTTAGGGGAAATGAAATGAAATGAATTTAATGAAATTATTTTTAATAAATTTTATACCACCAAGCTTAAGAGGATTCCTTTATATTTATTGAGTTGGATCCTATATTTTATCTGCATGTGGATCAGGGTGTTGAGTTTAAATATTCTGACCTGATTGACCTTCAAAGGAATAATTTGGTTGAATAATATGAGTCTTGGAGGATGAAATTTTTATAGTTTCAATGTAATATCCTAGAGAAGTTTGAGGGAATTGTATATAATCTCAAAATATCATGATATCTAGAAGAGTTTGTGATTTACTTTATCTTGATTCATGTTATATCATAGTATTGGGTTATACTAGAACTCAATAACATTTGGTGAGAAACTCATCAGTGGTGTATCTTGTATTTTAGGGAGTATAAGAAGGTAAATTTTTCAGGGGGTGATTTACAGAGAGAGTTCCATGTTGAGTTTTTTCATTGATGATGAGGGAACTGAAGAGGTAGGATATTATATCCCACTAGTAGGGAATCTTGAGTGTGTGAGATATCAAGATTATATATAATATTATTCTTCACTTTCCCCCAAAATTATTACTTGAATAAGAGTATTGAGTGTAGCTCCTTCTAGAGATGCCACATCCTGCTATTAGATAAGTAGTCACCCCATTTACATTTCCTATGTATCTTGAGGTGAAGATAAAGGTTGAGGTGATCACGTGGATGCATTCCTGGGGAGGATAACCTCTATAGGGGATCCAACCGAGTTTTCCGAGGAGCAAGGCTACATATGGAGGGTCTTAGACTTTGTGGAAGTTGAGTTAGAGACTAGTGGAGAGTTGGAATCATCAGTTGGACTCATGTTTATTTGAGGATATTAGTTCCCATGAATAGATTGATAGATCTGGATGAGTGTGATTTTATTATGGAGGTATACTTTGGAAATATTAGTGTTCAACTATTCTCGATGCTTTGTATGGAATATGTGTTCAGATTCAATATCATCCTTAGCAACAACTTCCACTATAGACATATTAGTTACAAGGGATGAAATATTATGTTTAGTAGAAAGGTGATGATTTGAAATAGGATATCCCTGTGATGTTCTCCATCCACTAGGATCCATGGTAGAGTGTGGTCATAGAGGTGGTCAATAATAGAGAGACAAGGGATTTGGGCATGGTTAGTTTCACATCATGGAGGTACCAATTCCAGTGGGATGAGAGATAATTTGGGGTATAATAATTTTATCATCTACTTTATAATTTTATTTATATGATTCAATGCTTCACGCTCATTTATTACATCCACCTTATAATTTGAATTGGGATTGAATGTGAAGATCCCCCTAATTCCTAGGGTGTTGAATATTCGAGTTAGAGGTTATACCTATTTCTTGATGTGTGTTGAGGTTGTGAAATTATGATGGTCTAACCTCGATCATTGGGGTATTTTTTTCTACTCTATATACAACCATAAAAAGTCATCCTTATCATATATTAGTTTTATTTTGTTCATGATATTATAGATTGATTCTAGAGGTTTATTTTCTTATCCGAAAAGAATATTTGTTGTGTTTTTTGGTGAGAATAATTATTGAATTGGAAGTAGGTGTTTGGAACCTATTTTATCCTAGATGGAAGATTTATCATTAGGATTGGTGGAGGTGAAGGTGATAGAGATACCTAGGGTTGTCAGAAATGTTCTAGACATTTCCCCAATAATTCTGTAACACTATGATCTTGATGTGATATCGAGTTTAGGATTGAGTTGCAACTAGTTAATTCTTCGATTACCATGGATAATTATCAGATGATTCCTGTTGTTCTATGGGAGTTAAAAATATAGATTGATTATCTGATATAGAAGGGTTTTATTCATCCTAGTGTGTCATTGTGGGAAGATACAATACTTTTTTCCAAGAAGGAGAATGGGGTTCTAAGGCTGTGTGTTGATTATCAGAGATTGAATCAGGTAATAGGCAATATCTATGACCCCTTCTTGAGGATAAACGATCTATTCGACTAGTTGAATGGATCCAACTAGTTCTCAAAGATTGATTTGTGTTCTGGAAATAACATGATGAGGGAGAAAGATGAGGATATACTAAAGACTACCATCTATTATCAATATTGGAATTTTGAGTTCATGGTTATTTCATTCAGTGTCATGAATTACCAGATTTATTTCATGGGACTCATGAAATATATGTTACATGAGTTCATATACTAGTTCATGGTCATCCTCATCGATTAAATCCTTGTGTGCTCAGGGTTAGAGGAGAATCATGTCAAGAACCTTAGAGCTATATTATAGGTTCTCCAACAACATCATCTCTATGGTAAGTTGTCCAAGTAAAAATTATATATGTGAGAGGTGCACTTTCTGAAACATGTTGTATCTTGATAGGGAGTATTAGTGGACTCATATAAGATTGAGGATGTTATTTTCTAGTTATCACCCAAGAATATGGTTTAGGTTTATAGTTTATTGGGACTTACAGGCCATTATCAATGGTTTGTGTTTGAATTCTCTAAGATTATATACCTATTGACAACCCTAACTATAACGACCCAAATTTTAATCAATGGAAATTACCTTCTTATAATTATTTCATATAATATAATCACATGAAATCAAAAAAAGAACTACTAAGTTCTATGAGATCTTTAAACATAATATTGCCACTTCTGTAATTTGAACTTAGAAAATCTGACATACACGGTTGCGATCAGTAAGATGTTTGGAGTCCAATAAGGAAAACTTAATTTTTGGTGAATAGCAACTGACCCTTATGAATAGTAATGTTATCCTTATGCATAGTAATACCACCCTTATGAATAGTAAATCATTCAAGTGAATAAGTAACCTTACCAATGAAAGTATAAATGAAATTTATCTATAAGTGACACTATGATATAATTATATCATAGTGTGGCTATTTTTGCGAGTCATGTATATTTAATTACAATTTTATGATTAATTTAATAATTTAAAATAAAATTAATTTTCATAAAATATATTCATAAATAAGTATTTTTTTGAATTATTATTATATAATAATTTTAAAAGACTTTAATTAATTTTTCAAAGTGTTAGAAAAGTAATTTTAAATTTTAAATTTGTATTTTTCAAGTAAATTATGATTTTAATTAAAAATTTAATTTCACATATTTTAAAAATTATTTTCATAAAACGGAGTTCATTTTTGAATTCTACACATCGAAAAATGGTTGGGGTGAAGTTTTGGTATTTTTCTAAAATTCTTGATGTTTTGGTGAAGAGTAAAATATTATAATTTACCAAATAATCTAAATACATGATTTATTGAGTCATGGATGATTTTATAATGAGGTAAGAACCTTGGGTTAGAAATAAAATGAAAATAATATTATTTTTGGTTACAATAATCATTAATATTTATTTTCTTGAGAAAATTAATAAAATAATGAATAAAATATTGAGAAAACTCTCCTCTCCTCCTCTATAAAAACCGCCCTCACCCCCCTCTTCTCTTCACTCCTCTCAAGCCTTATTCCTAGCCCGAATTCTTATCAAATACTTCCCTAACTCACTATCCCACATCTATAATCCCTTTTTATATTCAAAATACTAAATCCTCTCCCATAAAGAGGTTCTCAAGGAAGATATATTCAAGAGGTAAATTCCTCTTTTCATTTCTTTTATTTTATTTCAAGTTCCATTCTTTTCTTTTTTATTCCTCACATACTTTCATCCAAATGTTATGATAACTAAATTAACTTACATGTACTATAATATTTTTATGATAATGTAATAATTCATCATCATCTCTCATTTCCCCTCATTTTACACTAGAAATGAAAACACAAACCGAGATGTGTTAATTTCTCACATTCAAGGATGATAGGTTTTCAATTTCTATTACCATATTTAATTCTGGTCATGAAACCATTTTTATGGTTTAAAATGAATATAATATATTTACTATGTCTAATTTATGGTTATGGAATCTTTTTTACACATGATATTAATTTATAAAGAAAAATTTGTTCGATGTTATCAAAAACTTTCAATTAACCAAAATGGTTATCATTAAAGTTTTACATAATGATTCATCTTCACTGAAAATAACCAAATGAATTTTATAACCATGTAATATTTTTTATGTTAACTAATAACATAAAACTTTAATTCTGTACAACCATTCTCATCTTACATGTTTATCCTTACACGTATATAAGTAAACCAACCATGAAAACCAAGGAAACAAACGCATCCAAACAATGAAATTGAACCTCTTAACCCATCAAAAAGGTCACAAATGAACATAATAAGGATATAATAAATAGATTACATGAATAAGAGGTTATTTAAATACTAATTAATGAATGTAATTTGGTTATCCTAGACATTAAGATCAATTGAAGGACACCATCGAGCTTAAGATATGGGATTCCTCCTTTATTCATTCAGGTTGATCTATGTTTCTTTTTACCGAAATGCAGTTAAATGTTATTTTATGTACATATTATAAATGTTGTGTACATGATCTAAACTCATTTATCAAGATCCATACATCATCATATTTTGGGGATATACATTTTTTAAAATGATTCCTTCCTCAATTATTCTCGATAAGCAAGTTCGTTTTAAGGGAACTTTCTGAATTCTTACCCAATTTCAAGTGCACTATATAATCCATTTTTAAGATAAAATTATTATTATAAAACAAATATTTTTATTATTAAAACCCTCTTGGTTCACTTATGGTTTTATATAAAATATTATTCCCTTTTATTCTTTAAATTACCTTGATATTTTCGTTTAACCACACTAAAATGTTTTAATTCTAAAGTTTCTTAAGTACTCTTTTTACATGTTATTACTTCAAGTGACATCAATTTTCATGATATATGCCTATTATAACCTATTATTTTCCATTTATTATCAATTAATTCCCTTCATGGACATTTTTATGATACTTCAATTTGTTATTCCTTATGATATGATTATGATACTCAATTCTTACAATGGGTAACCCTTATGTTTATGTATGATTGATTATGTATGATTCTATATGTGGAAATAATATTAATGAAAATGTTATGATGGGTACACCCAAATATAACTCCATTGTATTAGGTAAATTTTATTCTCATGAGATTTTATGTGGAACGGTCTTGATGGTTAGCCTTGACTCGTGCTACAATGTGCAACAGTCTTGGTGGTTAACCTTGAATTGTGCTCCTCTATGTGAATTGAGCCTTGAATCGTGATAAAGTCATGTTTTATGTTTTTACCACATTACTATGAATCCATGTTTATATGATCCCATTTTTATATGTTATGATTCTATATGTTCCATTCCTTTTTATATCATTATGTCATTCCTTCTAACCCATATACTAAAGTTTTATTCTTATGTCTATTCCCTTACTGGTCTTTTTATCTCATCCCTTTCTTCATGTTATCCCCAAGTTATACTATGAAGATGTATGAGAAAAATGGAAGGTATGATCTCTTTTTAAAGACCAAATAAATAAATTTTATATTTATTCCCATGTTTTAATTTTTATGTACCTAGTCTTCCAAGACACAAGACTTTGCGATCCTTAGCTTGTAATATAATGATTTTTAATGCTTAAAATCATGTAATGATATGTGTAAAATGATAGGTTCACTATATTTTGTATTAGAGTATGGTCTAGTTATTTTAAGAGATTAATAATAGATAAATTTAGTAAGAACCTTATAGATGAGACTAAGTATAAGAAAACATCCCTAAATTTTGGTAAGTATAGAATAAGTGGTTTATAAAACAAATACATCCATAACAGGATATGAAAAAGTGGATTTGGATTTGGATTAGATATATCTAGGGGTTAAACCCAAAAACACAACTATAAGATAGACTTGAACTGGAACTTTTTCATGATAATGGGCCTTGCTGCACTCCAGATTTGACACTCCCAAGGGATATACTTTGGTAAATTCATAAGCTTAGTATGAACCAATATTAAGGGAAAAAGAGGCCATAAGAATATATGATATGTAACAGATCAAGGATAACCTATTTGAAACCTAGGGAATCACAAGTTAGGATATAATTTTCCTTTAAGAGTTTATCCTTTTATGTTTAAAGTTTATTTTTTTCTTAATAGCTATGTATTCAATCCCTCTAATTGTACGTTCTTCTTCTTAGTTAATGGTGGAAAAAATAAGAACACATTCCAACCATCAATGTGATAAGGAATATGAATATTTACCTAATGATATGACAAATATTATGGGAACGGGTGCTCAAAAATTCATGACATTACTTTCTCATCTGGATCAAGTTATAAATAATAGCTTAAATCATGTAGAATTACCTCCTCCAAAGAAAAGATAAAGTTTCCATCAAATCCATCATACGGTAGAGGACTCCCACGTTTATTGGATCTTCTAATCCCCTCCTCATGGAAAAGTGTATTAACTCAATTGAAAATATATTCTCTATCATCCAGTGCTTAGAAGAAGATAAAGCCATGCTGTTGGTCTATCATTTTTATGGGAAGCTTATTAGTGGTGGACAATGATCAAGAATATTAAGTCCCAGGAGGAAATTGATTCCATAGATTGGGAGGAATTAAAGAAAATATTTTTCAATAAATTTTTTCCACGAACCCTCCATCTCAATATGGAAGGAAAGTTACTTGGAATTAAGTAGAAGGAATATGAGTCCATCGGGGCGTATGAAGAAAACTTCAAAAGGCTTGTAAGATATGCCTTTGAATTTGTCATGAACACCGAAAGCAAGGTGGATTGCTTCTTTAGTGGACTAAAGTCGAGTCTACGAAAAGAGTTGGCGATTTGTGACTTCAATAGTTATGAGGAGATTGTCTTTTGTGCCCTCAAGGTTGAAATAGAGATCAGAGAATCTCAATGGTATCATGGGAATGTTGAAAAAAGAAGAAAATGGAGTCTAATATGGGTGGTAAGGAAAATAAATCCCATTATGGAAAGAAGATCGAACATCCCAAATGTCAAAATTTTGGGAAGAAGTATCCTGGGAACTGTCTAAAGGGAACTAGGAATTGCTTCAAATGTGGAAGAATGGGAAATCATACTAAGAACTGTCTAAGGGGTATGAAGAATCCCACTAATGTGGAAGAAGAAAGGAAGGATCATATTAACGCTCAACTTGTAGTGCACTGTTACAACTACAAGGATCATGGGAATTATGTGAACAATTTCCCTAAGACAAGGGTTGTTAGAGGAATTCCACAACAACCACTAAGGCAAAAAAGAAGGGCTTATGTTATCACTACTGCTGAGGTGGATTCAGACAACGATTTGGTGACATGTATGCTAGTTATTCATTCTAGAATAGAAAACATACTATCTTATTCTGGTTCTACGCATTCTTTCATATCTTTAAAGTTTAGTAGAACTATTTAAACACCACCTCAAAGTTTTTAGGTTGAGTTATCCGTGAGAACAATAAATGGGGAAATTATTGCATCCAAAGTATATAACTCCTCCCTGGTTAACGTTTGTAGACTGAGCCTCCCATAAAATATCATCATACTTCCTTTAGTGGAGTTCAATGTTATCTTACTCATGGATTGGATATATTTATACAAATCCAACATCAAATATCGAGAAATGGATATCACTATTCACATCCTGAAGCATCCTCCAATTATTTACAAGTGTAAGGAGGAAGATGAATCTCATTTAAAATCATTGTCTCAAGTGTTGATATTACTGCCTTATGAGAAAGCATGTCTAGCTCAAATTATTGAGACTAAGGAGATGATACTTATCTAAGATATGCCTTCCATGAGGGATTACACTGATGTATTCCTAGAAGAATTACATAGTCTTCCTCTTGAATGAGAGGTTGATTTATCACTTGAACTTATTCCTGGATCTCTGCCTATATCAAAGACACCTTATAGAATGGCCACTGTAGATATGGAAGAGCTGAAGAAGCAGTTATAGGAGAATCTGTAGAAGGGTTTTATATGCCTGAGTGCTTCACCAGGAGGTGTTCCAGTCCTCTTTATCAAGAAGAAGGATGGATCAATGCACCTCTGAATTGATTATTGTAAGCTCCATAAAATGATGATAAAGAAAAATTATCCCCTTCCATGGATAGATGACGTGTACGATCAACTTTGTGGGGCCAATTATTTCTCTAAGGTGGACCTTTAGTCAGGATATCACTAATTAAAGGTGAGGAAGGAATATATTCCCAAGACAGCCTTTAGAATAAGGTATAAACATTATGAGTTCATAGTGATACCCTTAGAACTCACTAATTCTTTGACAATATTCATGGATTTAACGAATAGATTCTTTATATATTACCTAGTAAAATTTGTTGTAGTATTTATAGACGATATTCTGATATACTCTAAAAGAAAGGAGGAACATGAGGATCACTTGAATAATATGTTGATGACTTTGCGAAGGGGGGAAATTTATGCAAAGTATAGTAAATATGAGTTCTAGATGGAGGAATTATCATTCTTGGGGCATGTTATCACCCTAAAAGGGATATCTATGGACCATTTTAAGATAAAAGAAAATTGAAGAGTGACCCGCAAAAACAATCTGTAATGGAGTTACATATCTTTCTGAGTCTAACTAGGTATTATCGATAATTTTTGAAGAACTTATCATGATTTTCAAACCCAATGACCAAGCTGACATAGAAGGAGGTAAAGTTTTTCTGGACTCAAGAATTTGAGGAAAGCTTTAAAGATCTCAAAAAGAGGCTTATCACTACACCAATACTCACACTCCCAATAAGTGGAGAAATATTTATGGTGTATAGTGATGCTTAAAAGAAGGGCTTAGGTTGTGTGCTGATGAAAAATGATAGAGTGATAGCCTATGCCTCAAGGCAGATGAAAATCCATGAGCAAAACTATCCTACGCAAGATCTGGAGTTGGAAGCTCTAATATTTACGTTGAAAATCTAGCACAATTTTTTCTCTATGGGGAGAAGTGTGAGATATATACTGATCATAAGAGTCTCAAATATATAGTCACACATAAAGAGATTAATATGAACCAGCGAAGATAGTTAGAGTTCATCAAGGATTATGACTGCTCAATCCACTACCATCCTTTTAAGGAAAATAAGGTGTAAGATTATTTAAGTAGAAAGGATCCTACATATTTTTCAACGATGAGAATTGAAAAGGATCCAATCTTCTTAGATTTGTAGAGGATGGACATGGGAATCATTAAAGGAGGATCATCATAAATCCTTTCTCAAATGGTTTCTCAACCATCCCTCATGAAGAAAATAGAGGATTCTTAAAGAAAAGACGTGGAAGTTATGAAAAGGGTGGAAGCTATTAGAAATGGTAAATCCTATGTGTTCAAGATTGACAAGGATGAATTCGCAAGATTCGGGTCATGATTATGTGTACCATATGATCCAGTGATAAAGAAAGAGCTTCTGAATGAAACACATAGCTCAACCTTCTCTATTCACCTAAGGAAAAAAAATGCATCGAGATATCTGATAGAAATTTTTGTGGGACAATATGAAGAAGGAGATTGCTGAGTATACATCAAAGTGTCTGGTCTGTCAGAAAGTGAAGGATGAAAGGAAAAAGTCTATGGGGGTGATGAAACCACTACCCATACGAACATGGAAGTGAGAGAACATCAGTATGGACTTTTTCACTGGACTTCCAAGGAAATCCATAGGAAACAATGCTATATGGTTCATTGTGGATCGTCTTACAAAGAAGTATCACTTTATTTCAATTTGAGAGGAATTATTATTATATCAACTTGCACATATATATATCAAAGAGGTTTTAAGGGTATATAGAGAACCACTATCTATTGTATTTGATAGAGATCTGAGATTCATCTTGAAGTTTTGGAAATGTCTCCAACATGATCTAAGCACTGAACTGAACTTTAGTACGACCTATCATCCTCAAACTAATGGAAAATATGAGAAAAGTATCCAAACACTCGAAGACACATTGAGAGTGTGTTCTATGGACATCAAAGGTGTATGGGACCAACATCTACCACTGGTTTAATTCTCCTACAACAATTTTTTCCACCCGAGCATCCGAATGAAACCATATGAAGAACTTTATGGGAAAAGGTGTAAAACACTAGCATTTTGGGGTGAAGTCAGTGAGCATAAGCTGCTAGGACTTGAAATGTTTGAAGAATGGTGGATAAGGTGAAAACCATTTAGCATCACATCAAGGTACCCAAAGTCGATAGAAGATTCATACAATCATTAATGAGACCTTGAGTTTAAAGTTAGAGACATGGTATTCCTCTGAATATCTCTATGGATGAAGGTCATCAGATTTGGGAAGAAAGGAATGCTATGTCCTAGGTACATCAGCCTCTTCAAGATTATTGATCGTGTTGGATCTATGGCATATCGACTAGCACTTCCACCTACCATGTCGAAAGTACATGATGTCTTCCATGTATCCCTCTTAAGGAAGTAAATACCAGATCCTTCACATGTACTGTCTTCATAGGTGGTACATTTGGAGAATGATCTTTCTTATGGGGAGCATCCATTAGAGATCATAGATTGTAGAGATAAAGTTATATGCAACAAGACTACTCACCTGGTCAAAGTACTATGGAATAACCATAAGTACGAAGAGGAAACATGGGAACTAGAGGAGGCAATGAAGGAAAAGTACCCACACCTGTTTATGACTTAGAATGTAAAACAAAATTTTGAGGGTGGAATTTCATAAGAGGGTAAGAATGTAACGACCCAAAGTTTAATAAATGGAAATTACCTTCTTATAATTATGTCATATATTATAATCACATGAAATCACAACACAATGAACTACTATGTACTATGCAACCTTTAAATATAATATTTTCACTTCTGTGATTTGAACTTTGAAAATATGACTTACACGATTGTGATTTGTAAGATGTTTAGAGTATGATAAGGCAAACATAATTTTTGTTGAATAGTAATTGACCCTTATGAATAGTAATATTAACCTTATAAATATTAATACAACCCTTATGAATATTAAATCATACAAGTGAATAAGTAACCTTACCAATGAAAGTATAAATAAAATTTATCCATAGGTGACATTATGATATAATTATATCATAGTGTTGATATTTTTGTGAGTCATGTATATTTAATTACAATTTTATGATTAATTTAATAATTCAAAAGAAAATTTATTTTCATAAAATATATTCATAAATAAGTATTTTTATGACTTTTTATTATATGATAATACTAAGAGACCATAATTAATTTTTCAAAGTGTTAGAAAAGAAGTTTTTATTTTAAAATTTATATTTTTCAAGTAACATATGATTTTAATTAAAGATTTAATTTAACATATTTAGAAAAATATTTTAAAAAAATGGAGTTCTTTTTTTCATTATATATGTCAAAAAATGGTTAGGGTGAATTTTTGGGAATTTTATGAAATACTTGAATTTTGGGTGAATGGTAAAATATGATAATTTACCTAATAATTTAAATATATTATTTATTGAGTCATGGATTATGTTCTACCGAGGTAAGAACCTTGGGTTAGAACTCACATGCACATATTACTATTTTTGGTCACAAGAATCATTACTATTTATTTTCTTGAGAAAATTAATAAAATAATGAATAAAATACCGAGAAAACTCTATTCTCCTCCACTATAAAAACCACCCTCACCCCCACTTCTCTTCACTCCTCTCAAGCCTTGTTCCTAGTCAAAATTCTGCTCAAATACCTCCCTAATACCCTCTCCCACGTGTATAATCCATAGGTCTCTTCAAAAGACAAAATCCTCTCCCTTAAAGAGGTTCTCAAGGAGGATATATTCAAGAGGTAAATTCCTCTTTTCATTTAATTTATTTTATTTCAAGTTCCATTATTTTCTTTTTTATTTCATCGCCTAATTTCGCCAAAATGTCATGATAACTCCATTACCTTACATTTACTACAATTTTATTATGATAATGTAATAATTAATCATCATATATCCTTTCCCTTTCTTTTATACTAGAAATGAAAACACCATCTGAGATGTGTTAATTTCTCACACTCAAGGATGGCGAGTTTTCAATTTATATTACCATATTTAATTCTGGTCATGAAAATTTTTTATGGTTGAACTAGACTATGATATATTTATTATTTCTAATTTAATGTTCTGTAATCTTTTGTACACATTATTTTAATTTATAAAGAAAAATGTGTTCGATTTGATCAAAAACCACCAATTAACCAAAATGGTTATCATTAAAGTTTTATATAATGATTCATCTTCAATCCAAATAACCAAATGAATTTTATAACCATGTAATATTTTTTATGTTCAATAATAAAATTCTAATTCAATTTTTGACAACCATTATCATCTTACATGTTTATCCTTACATGTATATAAGTAAACCAATCATGAAAACCAAGGAAACAAATGCTTCCAAACAATGAAATTGAACCTATTAACCCATAAAAAATGTTACAAATGAACTTAATAAGGATATAATAAATCAATTAAATAAATAAGAGGTTATTTAAATAATAATTAATGAATTTAATTTGTTTATCCAGGACATTCAGGTCAAGTTAAGGACACCATCAGGCATATGGTAAGGGATTCTACCCGAATCTCATTTATTCCTTCGGGGTGATCTATATTTATTTTTACCCAAGTAAAGTTATTTGTTATTTTATTTAAATATTATAAATGATGTATAAATTATAAAAAATAATTTATGAAGATCCATTCATCATTATATTTATGGTATATACATGTTTTAAATTGATCCCCTCCTCAATTATTCTCAATAAGAAAGTTTGTTTTAAGGGAACTTTTGGAATTCTAACCCAATTTAAAGTGCACTATATAATATGTTTTTAAGCCACCATTATTATTATAAAATAAATATTTTTATTATTAAAACCCTCTTGGTTAACTTCTAGTTTTATATAAAATAGTATTCTCTTTAATGTTTTAAATGACCTTTTATATTTTTCTTTAACTGCACTAAAATGTTATAATTCTAAATTTTCTTATGTAATATTTTTACATGTTATTACTTCAAGTGACATCACTTTTCATGATATATTCCAATTATACCCTATTATTTTCCATGTATTATCAATTCCTTCCCTTTATGGACATTTTTATGATACTCCCATTTGTTATGCTTTATGACATGATTATGATACCCAATTCTTACAATGGGAAACCCTTATGTTTATGTATGATTGATTATGTATGATTATATATGTGGAAAGAATATTCATGAACATGTTATAATGGGTGCACCTATATATCACTACAACACATTGGGTAAAGTTGAGTCTTATGAGATGTTATGTGCAACAGTCTTCACGGTTAGCCTTGACTCATGCAACTAGGTGCAACGATCTTGGTGGTTAACCTTGACTTGTGATATTTTATGTGAAACAAGATTTGAATAATGATAAATCTATGTTTTATGTTATTTCCACATTACTATGAATCCATTTTTATATGGTCCCATGTTCATATGTTTTTATTCCATATGTTCCATGCCTTGTTAAATCATTACGTCATGCCTTCTAACGCATGTGCAAAAGCTTTATTCTTATGTTGATTCCCTTAACGGGATTTTTAGATCATCCATTTGTTCATGGCATCCCCAAGTTATCCTATGAATATTTATAAGAACAATTGAAGTTAGGATATCTTTATGAATACCAAATAAAGAAATTCTATATTTATTCCCATGTTTTAAGTTTTACGTAACTAGTCTTCAAAGACACTAGACTTTACAATCCTTGGATTGTAATATGATGCTTTATTATGCTTAAAATCATGTAATGATATGTGTAAAAGGCTAGTGTATCTATAATAACATGTAAGTACTATAATTTCATATAGATTATCACTATAAGGAAGCCTTTTACTATATGAAGTAGAAGCTTAACAATGCCCCATACGTCGTGTAATGTCCCGCGTTCAGATGCCACCTAACAGTGCTCTGATCCCGGCTGGCCACATGGCCTCAAGAGAATCTCCCCAAACTCCATATGCTGCCGAATAGAAGTGAGGGACTAGGTGATGATCATGGGGAGACTATGCTCCCGTTGGCAGAGTATAGCACAACATAAATAATAAACAGATAGTGGAAATAGTAATACCATACAACAGAAGTAAACAACGAAAGACTGATAATATAAATAGCCAGATGTTATATAATAAAAATATGATGTTTCATGTTACATGCTCTAGAAAAATATCCAAAACAGGTTACACTTTAGTAATACAAAATATAAGTACCAACAGTATATAAAGTAACAAAAGAAAATTTGAAGCATCACAAGCCTCAACTTGGTCCCATGATCTCCTGCTCATAAACAACAATCAAGTACATGTATAAGGGTTATTACCCTTATTGACACCTACAAAAAAAATATGTTTGAGTCCAAAACATGACCCAAATAGGTTGTGATACTAAATCCCAGTAGGGAACCACCAAAGTTCTGTGCCAAACTATCAGTGAATATATATAGCAGGCGGTGTGCAATAGGGAAAGAAGTAAACTTGGAAGTACTCAAAATTAAATAGTCCTAAAAGTACTACTTTCCATTTACATTAATTTTATGTTCATTATCAATTAAATTAACTTGAATTATATAATTCTTAGGATACTTCCTAGGCCCGATGATCCACGTAAAAATGTAATTCAAGGTATATGGTGCAATAGTAATATCAGCCTGACCTTGCCTTTTAACCCGAGGCTATGACTCGCCCATTTCTATTTACCCCATTATTATTTTATATAAGAAGAAACATATATAAATTAAACTATTAAATGTATTTAACATCAATAAACCACATGGGAAATTCATCTCACAAACAACACATGTAAATTAAACTATTACATGGATCAGAATTTAATCAAATTCATTTTAAGCAACCCAAGAAGTAAATTTAAGGCATGATTCATAGGCATACTAGTCCAAATAGCTATAAATAGTCATTCATGAGAAACAAACCCATGGGGTGGACCTTAATCAAGATTAACAACCCTAAATAAGCTTTAAAACCCTTAATCAATTACTTAAAAACATTAGGCAATAGAAATAGACAATATTCATTCAAGGAGACACCTTAATAATGGGTGTTCAGCACTCCATTACATATATTCAACTTGAAAATTAGTGAAAGGCACAAGAACACCTACCTCATGCTAGTACGACTCTCCTCATCTTGCATTGGCCTCTAATTTGACCTAGAATAGAGTAGATCTTCAAAAAAGAAAAAATTCTCAAGCCTCGATAACTAGGTCGAGAGAAGAAATAATGAAGAACGACTCAAGAGGAATTGAGAGCTCATAGAGGGTATTCCAATGCATCTAATGGGGTTTAAATCGGATATCAGATGATGAAATGGGAGGGAACCCTATCCTCGGATAGCCTGGGCACACTATTCATCGAATGAAGGGGTGAGTTTCTGTCTGTCTAAGAAAAATGATGCTACTACCTGGTTTTAAAAAAAAGTACACAAAATGTACTTGAGACTACATGTTGTGTAGTTCCTATTTCTATACAGTTCCTGGACAGATCACTGTATGAAATGTATTGGGATTATATGGTGTGTAACCTGAATTACACGAAGTGCACATGGATTAGACAACATGTAACCCTTTTTTCCTCCACTTAATTAAGAACAACCTAAAAAGGGAAGATTCATACCTCAAAGGAAGAAATAGGTTATCAAAAACTTCCCCCATAAATTAATTCATCCCAAAATTTCCCTTCCATGGGTGGAAAAGATTCATTTGAGAACAAATCTGGACACTAAGAATGTACATCAGCCTTCCGCTCTGAGGTCTCATCTTGTAAACGGTCATGCTACCTTAACACCTGTAATAGTGGAACTGATCGGCCTTAAAGAAACTTCATTCTATTGTCAACTATACATATCAGATGCTCCTCAAATGATTCATCAACTTGAATCTCAACCTCCTTGGTCTGAAAAATGTGAGACGGGTCTGAGTGATAGTGGCGCAACTGAGATACATGGAAGACATCGTGTGTGGATCAGTACCTCTGAAGTTACTGCAACTGATAGGAAACTGATCTAACTCTCTCTAGAGTCTCGAATGGACCTACATACCTTAGTGAAATCTTACCTTGTCTCTTGATCTGCCTGTGTCCCAACCTTGGTGAAACATGAAAGAGAAACTAATCCCGACCTCGAACTCTAGAGGTCATCTGCAGTGATCAACGTAAGATTTATGATGAGATTGTGAAATGTCCATTCTCTTTTGAACCAACTGGATCTTCTCAAAAGTATCTGGCACAAGATGTGGTCCTAGTAAAGCTACCTCTCCTGCCTCTAACCAGAACATGGGAGAAAAACATGGCCTATTGTATAAATATTCATAAGGTTCCATCTGTATTGTTGCCCGATAACTATTTTTGTAAGTGAATTCAACTAGGGGAATGTGATTCTCCTAATAGCCCCCAAAATCTAGGAATAATGCTTGTAGCATATCCTCTAGCACCTATATCATATTCTCCAACTGACCATTAGTCTAAGGGTGGTATGTTGTGATCAGAATCACCTATATACCCAACATCATCTTAAAACTCTTCCAGAAATGTGACATAAAATGGGTGTCCCTATCTAAAATGATAGAGCACAGGACCCCGTGTAGTCGTACCACTTCTCGGATATACAACCTCTTTATATTATCCACACTAAAATTTTCCTTGATCGATAAGAAATGAGTGACCTTCGTAAGCCTATCAACCAAAAAACACACAACATAGTTACTTCTAGAAGACCTTGATAAACCAGTCATGAAATCCATCATGACGTCATCTGATTTCTACTCCAGAATTGGTAACTTCTATAAAAGACCAATTGGTTGCTTATGTTATGCAATCACATGCTGATAGGTGGAGCACCTCGTAACAGAAAAGGCTACCCCTCTATTCATACTTAGCCACTGATACTGATGATGTAAGTCATGGTACATCTTGGTGACCCGAGGATGTACTTCCCAAGGTAAAGCATAAAACTCCCACATCAACTTCTCGAGTATATCCACTGGAACCCAAACACGTCTATGTACACACATGATATCATCATTGCTGACCATCCAATCAGGAGGAGGGTCCTCACTTGACATACTCTTCTGTAGAACTAGGCCTTTGGAATCCCATAGTTGCCTTATCTTCACTCTGTCCAGTAGGGTAGAGGTAACATCTAAAGATGAAAGAAATGTATTTCCCTACTTTTCATTCACCTCTAAGTGCATCTCATAGAATAACCCCATAATCTTACACTATCTACTATTCTACTATACTGCATGTATTTGAGTCCTCCTGCTCAAAGAATCAGCCACTGTATTTCCTTTCACAGGTGTATATGCAAGCTATAAGTCGAAATACTGTAGGCATTACACCCACCTTCGCCACCTCAGATTCAGATCCTGCTGAGTGAAGATGTACTTGTGGATTTTTTGGTCCATGTACACCATAAAACACTCTACAAACAAGTAATGTCTCCAACATCCCAAATCATGAACTACCACAGCTTACTAGAGGTCATGCGTTGGGTAATTCTTGTCATGTGGCATCAAATTCTGAGACCCATACACAATGAATCCTTCTCCCTACATAAGCACCTATCCTAGCCCGATACCTAATGCATCATAGTACAAAGTGTAACTCCATACCAAATCTAGAAAAATCAGTTCTGATGCTGAAGTCAATCTCCCTTTAATCTCTTGAAATGATATCTCATAGGAATCTTCCTATAAAAAATTTTCACCCTTTTTAGTCAGGCATGTCATCAGCGCTACTAAACATTAGAAATCCTGTATGAAAAAACCATAGTAACCATCCATCTCTATGAAACTCCACACCTCAAAGATGTTATTGGGATCCTCCCAGGAAACTACTACTATAACTTTCTTTGGGTCCACTGATACTTTTATCTCTGAGATGACATGACATAGAAAGTGAATATGATCCATCTAGAAGTGGCATTTTGTGAGATTAACATATAACTGATGCTCTCTCGGTGTACTCAAAATCATCTCAAGATGTATGGAATGATCATGTCGATTATAAGAATAAAAAAAGATATCATCGACAAAAACCCCAATGAATGAGTCAAGATAAGGATGGAACACTCGGTTCATTAGTGCGATGAAAACCGCTGGCGTGTTCGTGAGATCGAACGACCTAACAAGATACTAATACAAACTATACCTTCTTCAAAAGACTATATGAGGTATTCATGATGATCTAACATGCAACTGATGATAACCAGATCTCTAATTGATCTTAGAGATGACCCGAGCTCCTCATAGTTGATAGAAGAGATCATCTATTCATGGTAGAGGATATCAGTTCTTAACCATCAACAGGTTCAATTTCTGATAATCCACACATATCCGGAGGGTACCGTTCACCTTTTCACAAAAAAGAACTGAAAAACCCTATGTAGAAATACTAGGACAGATGAAACCCTTAGCTTCCAAATCCTCTATCTTCCTCTTGAGCTCTTGTAACTCCATCGTAGACATCCTGTAAGGAGGAATGGATATTGGTGTAGCTCCTGGAACTAGCTCAATAAAGAACTCTACCTATCTAACAGGAGGTAAACCTGAAATTATTTTTGGGAAGACTTCCCTGAAATAATCAACTATTAGAGGGAAATTCATCTAAGATGTTCCCTATTCATCAATATATAAACTTTCCATATGGGTTATTATCCCGCCAAACCCATGATGCTCGAGTCTAGCTCGACTCATCTGCACACCCCATTTACCTTTGTGTTGAAACGATCCACCATTTGGTGACATAAAACGCACCCTTCAGCGATAACAATTGAAAAAGGCTTGAAAAGAGTCCAACCAGTACATTCTAAGAATGAAATCAAAACCTATCATCTATAAGACATAAAGATACCATAGGAAGTGACACCCTCGAACCTCAAGGGGGAACTCCCTACACTAATGTACACCTATCATTCTAATCCCTAAAAAAGTGTATAGCTTCATAACATCATCATAAGTAAAAAAAATAGATCCCAAGGCTCTCCAAAATGGGAAAAAATATGAAAATATGTAAATCTTTAGTATCAAAAGAATAGAAGCTAAAATAGAGGTGAATAGAATATTAACTTTGACATTAGAGGGTCTGGGATCCTGATCCTCCTAAGTCTGTTACACTACATAAGTCTGACATGTACCAAGGCCCTATGACACTACCTGGCTACCCTGAGTTGATCCACCCTACTATCACTGAGAACCTAGGGTCTGGATACCATGGAAAAGACCACCATCTTAACCTGAATGGCCTGATACATTTTAGTTTCTTGATTGGTGACAAGCTACTGACCTTTCTCCTGAATACAGAGTCAGTGGAGATCCTCTCTCACTAGCTGCTAGTGGAAATGTCTTATGGAAGCACTATAGATGGCCCATCTTGCCATAATATCAGTGCTCAACTGGGTCCATCAAACAATGTGGTCCTGTATGCCCAATTCTACCACACTGGTAGCACCTTACTTGGCTACTTGAAGATATGTCCTGACTACTAGAATCACCGTGAGAAATCTCCAGATGATTCTTCCTACTACCGGTCAAAACAGCTCTAGATCTCGGTGCTAAACTGCCCTAGCTCGCACCTCTAAATTCCATCAGATTACACTTGGTAATAATCTCCTGATTCACTATATCAGATACAATATTCATCTAGAAGATATTTACCTCTGATTGGATGTCGTACCTGAGACCATCCTCAAAATTCATAGCCTTTGATAGATCATCAACAATCAGAATTGGTGTGAAGCACTGGAGATCAAAAAGTGGTTCGAGTAATCCATAACTGATAAAGTACCCTACTCCATATTCATAAACTCATAGACTTTATCGGCCCTCAACATCTTAGGATTAAAGTAATCATAGAAGACTCTCTGAAAATCTTCCCAAGACATATCTCGACAATGTTCTATCTGAGTGATAAAATCCCACCATCTTTTGGTGGAATCACATAGCATATATGTAGTGACCTTGACCCTCCACTCGAGAGGAGTCTCTAGATTCTCAAATATCGATAATATGGCCTCTAGCTATTGGGAAAGAATCACTCAAGGAAACATTGAAGAATTTATGGGTTGATTGTGTTTGTTGACAAAGAGGGTTTTTTGGTTGAAAAAGAGGGTTTCCATGGTGAGTTGTCGAGTTCCAAAGACATTTTGACAAGCTACATTGACAAAGAACCATGACAGAGGAATGGAAAATCTAGAGGCAGTACAGAAAAATAACAGATATAAGGTGGCATCATTTTCTAGTGTTTGCCAAAATTTTTTGCCTCAAAATCTTCAAATAAAGAAAAGTGTTTTTAGAAAAGGGACTTACACACCAATGTCTTGGAGGCTTGGAAAGTTTCATGCCATATTTTTTTCAAGATTAGAACATAAAAATATGGCAAATTAAAGAAGGGTGCACAAGTTTTGGAGTTGGTCACGCAAG
Source organism: Viscum album (assembly GCA_963277665.1). NCBI lineage: Eukaryota > Viridiplantae > Streptophyta > Magnoliopsida > Santalales > Viscaceae > Viscum > Viscum album. The sequence continues at coordinate 1,044,187,293 of OY728141.1, read as the reverse complement.
GTGAATAAGGTGATAGAGGCTTGGGTGAATGGACTAGCGCGCCTAGAGGAAAGTTATGTGTGGTGATAAAGGTGGCCCAAATTCCTATAAATAGATGGAAAAACCTTCTCTTTTTTTCAAATATCAACACTTAGAGAAAATTCGAGCTCCAGTCATTCATGTGGTTTGGGCGCGCCGGTTGGTAGTTGCACACCAATATTGGTTTGTGTGAGAAATGGTGTGAGTCGGCCAAATTTTGAGTTTGACAAGGGAGTTTCATGCAAGTGGTTAGGCGAAACTTGTGATCCATGCTTAAAGTAGCATGTTGGTCATCCTAGGGTTGCAAAAAAGTTGGTAGTTTCCCAACACACCTACAGTAAAGTTTTATTAATCAATGGATAAAAGTGGAACATCAACAGAGCATATACATACATTGGAGGATGTATTCATTTTTCATAATGAAAGGAAATAAATTTACATAAACTTTCAGTGGACCCCTTCCAAAATTAGTGATAAAAGGAAAAGGAATATGGTGATCCTTTCCACCAGCAGCGAGCTAGAGAAAGAGACATAGGGAGTGACCCTTGGGAATGTAGTGAGAAGACCCTGAATATTGTAAAGGTAGTGAGGCTGAGAATAGAAGATATAGCCCGAACATTGTAATTGGCAGTGAGTTTTAGTGGATTTGGTATATCGGCACATCGTCGTTTTATGCTCCTTAGACATAGCCCAGTGAGGGTGAACTAAGTAAAAATCTGTGTTCCTGTGAGTTTTCTTTCCTACATTACATTCAAATAATAATCATCAGACAAAGAAGGAAGGAATAAGACCAAATTTAACACTGATGTGAAAACAAATCGACCCTTGTAATAAAGAGATCAAGATCTATTGGGGAAGAACTAATTATCGAAAATAATATTCATACCCTGATTCACCCCCTCCCCCTCTCATGGTATTGAAGCCCCTTTTGGACCTAACAATTGGTATCAGAGATGATAGGTTTCTTTTATCAAATGTGTTTTATATAACTTGGTTTAGTTGATTATTGAAGTCAAATATTTAGTATGCTATTATATTTTTGTTCCATTGGAAAGGGAAGAACATCAAAGAAGAATAAAAAGTCAGGTGATATTCCTTAGAGTGGAAGTGTCAATGGAAAAATTGTGATCCAGGTTAAGGAATCAAGTAGTAAACAGAATAATGATTTGGATAAATCATACAGGAAAAATAATTACTCATTCCATTATGTAGAAGTAATTAGTGAAGAACCTGACATTCCATGTGATTTTGTAACTACTAATGATAATGAAATTTCAAGAAGACCTGAAGTGGAAGTGGTCTAAAAAACAAAGGAATCAGATCAGAAATGTGCTGAAGAAATTAAATCTAAATATATTCGAATACATGTACTGTATATTGAGGTAAACAAGTTAAGAGTTTTAAATCAAAGTCTTATTGATGTGGCTACTGATCTGAGGGAGAAGAATGATTCCCAAGTTGAAGAAATGAAAAATATGTCTAAAAAGAGATAAAAACACGTAACTGATGAAAATGAATAGAATCAGAAGTTATATGAAATTCAGAATCTGAAATCTAGAAATGATGATATTGATACACAGTTGTCTAAACTAGTTAAGAAGAACCAAAGGCTACAACAAGATAATGCATGCTATTCTGATTCTAATTCTCAAGAAAAAATTAAAATAAAGGAGCAAAGTGACATGGTGGATAAGATCACATGTGAATTAAAAGATGGGATGAGTAGAGGGAATAATATCTAGAGATAACTTAATGCTCAAATTGAATAAAGGGATATGAAGATTCAACAATTAAGGGAAGAGCTAGAATCAGTGAAAAAGAAGTGGATAAATCTAATGCCAAAGGAAATACCAAGTTAAAGGATGCTCTAAACTTACTATTTGATTATCCTGTAGGAAGTGATGATGAAATGAAAAGAAAATATGATACTTTAGAGGAGAATCATGAAAGTATTGTATCATCCCAAAGGCCATATAGTTTTATAAAAAATGGTATTGGATATGATGAACCCTCTCCCACGCACGAGAGGAAAAGATCCATGGACATTTCTAGAAATTGGAAACTTCCATTAGGTGATAAATACAAACCTAAAAAGGCGTTTATTAGAAGTAATGAAATCATGTGCTATTTTTCTGGGATACATAGTCATAAATCAAGTTGTTTTTAGAGTATTTGGAATATATTTCATGCTGTGAAAGTATAAATATTACGAAATCTGAGAATAAGAAGAAGATTCATGAAATGTCAAAAAACAATGACCCTTAGAACAAATCATACATCAGATACTATTATAGTGTCAGATAGGTACATAATACGAGTATGTATTAAGAAGAACATGAGATCAATATTAGAGGAAAAACCGAAGTTGAATCAACATCTCAGATGAGAAATAATTAACGAGGTATGTTTTTAATGGGTGATATTTTATATGTTCTAATTATAGGAATTAAAAAAGATATTATAGTAGGAAGAAAGTTTTGAAGGAAAAAAGAACTCAAAAGAAGACCCCAAACTTTGGCAGTGTATAAAAAAAGTCTTATATTGGAATACATAATGATAAGTTAAAAAATATGTTTTCATCCACAGGGGAATCACAAGGATCTCAATAAAACGTGTATCAGTCACCTCCTCTACTACACTCACCACAAATCTCTAGGAAAGAATGTAAAAAACTTGGTATAAAAAGGGAGGAGCTACTCTAGTTGCGATGAAGAAGAATGTAAGTTTAGTGAAGAACTCACAAGTAGTAAGAAATAGTGTAGAGACATGAATAACTAATAAAATAAAAATGAATGATGATTATCTCCACAATATCACATGATTCACAAGGAAAGAAGTGAAAGAAGGGGAAATATACTTCCATTGGAGAAATAAGAAATATAAGATGACTATTGAAGAGATTCCATCTCAGAGAAAGAATCATGAGAAAGGGCATTCAGGTGGAACCTCAAAGAAATAAATTTTTACTAGTGGGTATAATCCCCAAATTTTGAACAAGGCCAAAACCATAGAACCTAAATATAAAAATAAGACTCAGAATGTGGGTCAGGAATGTTTAACCATAGGTCTATAACAGTTGATGTTGGTTGGGAAATTGGAACAAGCACGTAAAGAGTACAAAGCTTTTAAAGAAAGCATAAAAGGGTTGATCCAACAGGATAATCCACAATCCTCTTATTTAGAATTCTAGAGAAACCCCTCTCTATATGTGTATAAATTCTATTAACTGATGTTCAGGTGTTTTAGGTTCAAGGGGAGATACAATCTAAGGGTAAGTTGTATCAAAAGATGCAATGTGATGATGTAATGTGGTTGGGAATGTCAAATGATTCAAATCAGTTACTGTAGATGAAGAATAAAGGAAGGAATTAAGAAAAATAGACAGTGATTATGCTATTAACTTTATCTCTTGTTTCCTACACCAATTTTTGACTTAGTAGGCTTAGAGGTTTTGTTGATGGCTCAATGAAATGTGCCATATGAGAATAAATGATGCAAGAGAAGAATAATGTTTGTGGACCTAAATATTAGGCCCAACAATAGGAAGAGCTGCACATCTCAGGGGGAGAATTCTATATCCTAATCAGATGGAAGATATCAATGGGATATAAAGGATGAATGTTTGTGTTTTATTCCATCATGAAGACTGATTTTGGGAGAAATAAAAAAAACTCATCTATGAGAGAATATTGGAAATGTTTCAACAAGAGGCTAGGAAAGTAGTTCAAAGCACTGATGTCACTATGGTAGAGAATGATCAGAATCTACAACAACAATGTGAATAGTTTCCTGATGATAGTGATAAAAAGACAAGAAACTCAGGTGGAGTTGAAGTGGAAAATTTTGTTTCATAAGAATATAATGATGATGTCTGGAGGAAGTAGCTAGAGATTAAAACTGGGTTTAGGATAACAATGAAGATATTGACCAAATATAAAAGATTAAAACATGGGAGATTCTTTCGAGACCAACAGATAAGAATGTAATTAGGACTAAATGGTTCATTCACAAAAATATGAATAAATATGTTGTAGTTATTCAAAACAAAGCATGACTAGTGTGTAAAGGTTACTCCAAAATTGAGGGTATCGATGTCGATGAGACATCTACACCTGTTGAAAGGATAGAGACAATTAGATTATTCTTGTCCATTGTAGTGCAATGGAAATTAAACATTTTTTAGATGGATGTCAAGTCCACATTTTTTAATGGGGTTATGGAATAAGAAGTATATATTGAGAATCCATAGGTTTTCTCATTCATGAAGATGATAAAAAAATTTCAACTAAAGAAGGTGTTTTATGGGTTGACGCAATCACCGAGAGCATGTTATTCAAGACGAGATCAGTATTTGAAGAAGATAAGTTTTCAACGTGGTAGATTTGATTAAAATATTTATATCAATAATGATAGTAATCGAAGGATGATGATGTTGGTTTATGTTGATTAAATAATATTTGGTGGATCAGATGAATCACAATGTACCGCAAGGAAAGATTGGCACATTAATTTTGCAATCTAATTATGCCAAGGTGGTTTTGAGAAGATTTGGAATGGACAATTACAAGGAGATAAAGACTCTGATAGATACCTAGATGAAACTATCAAGGGATGATGAAGGAAAAGCGGTTAATGTCATAAATACAAGCAGACCATTGGTATCCTATTATACTTAATAGAAACACTACTAGATATTGTGTTTGTCACATGTCAGGTATCCTGATATCAATGAAATCCCAAGGAAATCCACATGATTGTAGTGAAAAGAATACTTTGGTATATCAAGGTCATAGTGTACTTTTTCTCGATGTATAATGAAAAATATCTGCAAGATTTATTGGGATATACATATGAAGATTTGGATGGATTAGCCGATGACATGAAATCAATGTCAGGAGGTTCTTTCTATCTTTGTGGAGTGTATATTTATTGGTTAAGCAAGAAACAATATTTCATTTCATTGAGCACTACAAAAGATGAGTATATTGAAGCCACTAAAGAATACACACAATTATTATGGATGAACCAGTATCTTGATGATATGGGAGTTGAAGTGGAGTCTCTAATCAGAATCTAGTGTGATAATTGAAGTGCTATAAATCTTAGCAAAAATCTAGTCCATCACTCAAGGAAAACTCACATTGAAATCAAATATCATTTTATCAAGGAGAAGGTGGATCAAGGTCTTGTAAAGTTGTATTATGTTCCTTCAAAACTAAAATTTTCAGACATTCTAAAAAATTTCTTACCCAAAGAAGCCTTTGAGAGGCATCGACTGGCTCTGGGAGTTTAGTTGACTCCCCACACTTGAAGAGGTGTGGATGTGGGAACCCATTCTCCCTGTGGTATGATGTGTTTTTCACAAATGTACTGATTTTTGTTCCTTACTCTGTTGTGAACCGCAAAGGAGTGACCTTTGGGTTCATTGAAAACTGGTAGAATGTGTGGATCTTTATGGGGGAGAAATGAATGGAGAAAATGTCTTTTCCAAAGACACGAGGAGAAGCTAATAGGTGGAGAAGTGAGATATGGGGAGAATCTAAAAGGGGGATTATTAAATATGATGATGCTAGAAGTGATAAAACAAAGTATATATGTCACTAAAACCGACATTCGTGATTAAAGAAGTTATTTGGTTTCATGAATTGGTGTCAGGAATGAAGTGTTTCATTGATGAACTTTGCATTATACTCTTGTTTCTCACACTGAGCATTGCTCATGTGGACTTAAGGTGTGTGTTGAGTAAGTATTTGATTTATATCTGAATTGCATGAACGGATGAATAAAATGGTTTCAAAAGATGCATAAATCTATAAAGAGGTATCAATTTATGAAAGAGTTGTCAATAAACATAATGGGGGAGATTGTTGGGAAAAAATACCTCAAGGAAACATTGAATCAATTTTGTGTTGATTGTGTTTGTTAACAAAGTGGGTTTGTTTGTTGACAAAAAGTGTCTCCATGGTGAGTTTTCAAGTTCCAGAGATATTTTTGACAACCTATGTTGATAAAGAACCATGAAAAAGGAATGGATGATCTGGAGGCAGTACAAAAAATAAAAAATATAAGGTGGCACCGTTTTCCAGTGTTTTCCAAAATTTTGGGCCTCAAAATCGAAAAATAAAGAAAAGTGTTTTTGGAAAATAGACTTTTGAACTAGTGAATTAGAGGATTGAAAAGTTGCATGCCATATTTTTTTCAAGATCATAACATCAAAATATGGAAAATGAAATAAGGGTGTTCATGTTTTGGAGTTGGTCACACAAGGTGACTAGGGTGATAGAGGCTTGGGCGAATGGACTAGCGTGCCTATAAAAATGTTTCATGCGGTGTTCAGGGTGGCCAAAATGCCTATAAATATATGGATACCCCTCATATTTTTTTTCTAACATCAACACTTATAGAAAATTTGAGCTCTAGTTGTGCAAGTGGTTTGGGAACACAAGTATAGAATTACTTAGAAGTAGTGTTCGAATTAGTAGTTGTGTGCCAATATTGGTCTGGGTAAAAAAAGGTGTGAGTCACCCATGTTTTGAGTTTGAGAAGAGAGTTTCATGCAAGTGGTTAGGTGAAAATTTCACGCCATGCTTAAAGTAGCGCACATGTCATCCTAGGGTTGTTTGAAAGTTTGTAGTTTCCCAGTACACCTACTGTAAAGTTGTATTCATCCATGGATGAAAGTGGAACATCAATAGAGCATCTACATATAGTGGAGGATGTATTCATTTTTGATAATGGAGGGACCTAAAAGTCTATAAATTATGAGTAGATCCCTTCCAAAAGTAGTGGGTAAATGAAGAGGAAGACATTGATCCTTTCCACTAGTAGTAAGCCAGAGAAAGAGACATAGGGAGTGACCCTTGGGAATGCAGTGAGTAGAACTTAAATATTGTAAAGGTAGTGATCCTGGTCATAGAATATCTAGCCCAAAAATTGGAACTAGTAGTGAGTTTTAGTGGATTTGGTACATCGAAACATCACTATTGTATGCTCCTTGGATGCAGCCTAGTGAGGGTGAACCAAGTAAAAATCTATGTGCCTATGAGTTTTCTTCCCCAAATTACATTCAAATCATCATCATCAGACAAAGAATGAAATAATAAGATCAACATTAACAATTAAGTGAAAAAATGACCCTTGTAATAAAGAGGTCAAGATCTAGTGGGGAATGAATAATTATAAAAAATAATATTCATACCCTGATTCACCCCCTCAGGGTATCTAGGCCCCTTTTGGACCTAAAAATAGCCATGAATCTATAGCCTGTGGTCTAGAATCACCCAAAAACGTGGAAGATGTTGTTGTTGGAACACTCACATCAGCTCTGCCATAGATTTGGAAGGGTTTGGTGCTCCCTGAAAGGTTTTCATGAACCTCATAAAGCCTTCAGATAACTATGCATCAGCACCTATTTATGGTATAACAGATGGTTCCTCAACTGGCACAACTAGAGTATCCACTGGTAGCCCATGGACTACCACCTTTGGGATATGACAATTTCCACTCTCCTGGCATACAACTGAAGGTCATCAGGGATTCACAACTATACAAGGTCAATCACACACCTCGATTCAAGTTCATTATCAAGGTTCACACTTCAAGAGCGCAAAAACTAAATAGGATAAGAAAACCCTCAAAGGTTACCCAAAAGAGGAGTACAAGGTGTGTAGAAACCATACATGACATGTACCCTCAATCTCCTACCCGAGCATGTAATTCCACTAGCTTGGGCATGTAACCATCCCAGGAACACGACATGTAAGACTAGGACGTGGTGTATACTCAATTATTTCCTCATATACATGTACTTCAACATGGCTAGATCCACACAGGGTCTGCCTATGTAAAACTACATAGTGTGCACCTAAAGTACATGGCGTGCACTATCCAAAACCATTACTATTCTGTGTTTATTATCACACGACTGAATACATGATCATTTACCACACGAAATGTATGCAGAGTACACATAGTGTAATTAAGAAAAGTCTGTCTTCCCAAACATAAGAGCACATGGCATGTGTTCATAGAACCACATGCCATGTTTTATGGGTTTTCAGACAATAAACCTCTAAAAATTTCTCGAAACCCTCATTTTTGAAAAGTAACCCAAAGGTATTCCAAATTCTGATCTATGGGGGCCCATAATCCCCACGAATCAATGTTTGGCATCCATATATATATATCATATCATAACAAAAATTCAATTTAAGACAACAACATGATCCACCAAATTCCAATCCAAGAGGGCCCAAACACCTTTGGGACCAAAGTTTGGTGTTCATCCAATTTAAACCATATCACATACCAATACACCCATCACAATAGCAGGAATATCTATCATGGAATCTATCAAAACAACATGCAATCAGTAACGCTCTCTAAATGGCATGGTAGGAATGAATGGCATGTGATTTATAACAAGTTTTTATATGATGCATGATATGGAATACCCTCATCTCATTAGGTTTGAACAAAATAGAACCATAATGAAATAAATAATAAACTAACAATATCATTGTGTCACCCAATGGTGAAATCAAATCAACTATAATAACTCAAAATCTAAAAATAACAATTCAATTTGATGCAATTTGGCTTTTCCCTATACATAAGGTAGCTACTCCCAAGAACAATTTATTACCAAAATCCCTTCCCTCCCTATACCTATCTAATGTTTCCAAATAGTAAGGAAAATAAGAAAAGAACACCCTTTGATACCACTTTGTAAGGTCCTAGGTTCAGATGCCACCTAATAGTTCTTTGAGCCTAGTTGGCCAGATGGCCTCAAGTACATCTCCCCAAACGCTAGAGGATGCTGACTAGAAGCGAGGGCCTAGGTGATGATCGTGGGGATACTATGACCTCATTGGCAGAGTATAACATAATGAAAATAATAAACAGATAGTGGAAGCAGTAATACCATACAGCAGAGGTAAATATTATAAGATTGATAATATAAATAACTAGAAGTCATAGCATACAAATATGATGTTATATGTTACATGTTCTAGGAAAACATCCAAAACAGTTTACACTACAGTAATAAAAAATATAAGTACCAATGGTACAAAAATGAACAAAAGAAACTCAAAAGCATCACAAGCCTCAACTTAGTCCCATGCTCTCTTACTCATAAACATAAATCAGGTACTTGTTGAAGGGTTCTTACCCTTATTGACACCTGCAACAACATAATTTGTTTGGGCCCAAAACATGACCCAAAGAGGGTGTGAGACTAAAACACAGTAGGAAACCACCCAAGGTCTGTACTAAACTGTCAGTGAATATATATAACAGGAAGTGTACAATAGGTAAAGTAGTAAACTAGGAAGTAATAAAAAATTAAATAGTTCTAAAAGTACTGGTTTCTATTTACATTCATTTTTGTTCATTAGCAATTAAATTACCTTAAATTATATAAGTCCCAGGATCCGACCTAGGCCCGATGATCCCTGTACAAAAGTAATCACAATAGATGTCTCATAAGACTATCTAAACAAGTATAAGTGAAGAATGAATCCAATATTATTCATTGTCTTGGAAAACTCCTCATAAGTCATTCAATTTCAATATGAAATTATAAGTAAATTTCAACTATTGACATATAAACAGCTAACAATAAATCTCATCCTTGGTATCTACCATTGGATTCAATATTCACTTGGAATTTAATAAAGTCTCCATGAGACCGACCACTATATTTGTGGCTCGCTCACAACTTTTCATGATAATAACCTCTTTGAGTCCATCTATGGTATTTTAACTGAGGCCATGGTTCACCCAAGGTATAAGGTGCAATAGTCATATGATCCTGATCTTTACTTTTAACTTAAGGCTATGGCTCACCCATTTCTATTTTGTAACACCCTGATATTTTATGAGATAGATTATCTTTAATTTCTTTGATTTATTATGTTGTACGCTACATCAAGGTTATCATATGCTATACACAACACCGTATTAGCTTGAAGTATACACAACACTATTCTTTTCTTATGTTACACACAATTTCAAGTTATTTTGATAGAATTCATTTCACATAAGACCAAGTATATAACAACCCCACTCTTTATTACACACTTAAACATGATTAATTACATAAAATTTCATTTAAGACAACTCTAAGGATTGATAGGTCTAGTATATTTGGAAATTAAGAACATTACATAACATCTTAGAATATAAAACCCAACATCTCTATTAAAAACTTCTTTTACATGACCACAAAATTCATTCGTACTTAGCATTGCATGGGATAACCTGAGGACATGCATAAGAAAAGGGAGATATATAAATCCCAGTAAGGGAGTAAAAAAGGAATAAAATGAATAATATAGTACATGTTAGGAAATAGACATATCAATGGACCACAAGATAAACATGAACATAATGGCATGATATAACATGATTATCATAACATGGAAATGTGGCAACAACATTCAACATGATATTAGCATGAGACAAGGATAATTTCACATAGATAATGAGTAAACCATAATTGCACTTGAATTAGAATGATTAAACCCTCATTTCACTTGACGTATCATGATATTAATCTTTACCCAATGCATTGGAGCGCTATCAGGTCACACCCTTCTCAATCATTTCATTTCATGCATAAGTGTGACACAAGGATCATACAACATGGATTCATTAAACATCATAATTTCTTCCACGATAAAGGAATGTTGAATTAATATATGAAACTCTATAATCAGTGAGTAAATGTTTATAAAGTTTAATAACCTTGATAGATAAACGGACATGGTATTTACTACACAATGACTTTGGCTTGGAGAATCACAGTGCAATTTCAGCAGCATAACATCGTGACATAAGAATTCATAAAAATGGTTGATGAGAGAAAAAGGGTATCTTATCATATTTATATGAAATGGACAGTAATGGGGTCATATAGATACATTTCCCAACATATGTCATGGAATTTAGATGCATAATATAAAATAATTTCTTGAATGAAAATGAGGAGAGAAATTACATACAGAATTTTGGCATGATAATGGGTGTACATGAGAGGATTTAATTATATAAAAATAGGTATATCATCATTAAAACATAAGTAGTGAAGTATGGTGGATTTTTGAAATCATACCCCTACATTTTTAATTTAAAATAAAAGGGTATAACAACATAACGAAATTTGGACAAAAAATGAGAAATGAAGAAATCCCTTACTTGGAAGTGTGATCCCAAAGGCTTGGAAGAGGATTGAGAGAGGCTTATAGGGATATTGTGGCACCCTTGGAGGATTATAGAGAGATTATGGAATATATTGGTCGAGCTCTAATTTTTTTAGTGAAGAGTAATGGGATATTGAGTGGGTTTATATAGTAAAGGAGGCATAATTCTTTAATATTTAGGTTTTGGACACTACACATTAAAATAATCAAAACCAAAAACCATCCCATGATTTTTGCCCATGTTTTTTTTCCAAAAAGGTGTGTAAAAAATTATTTTATAAGTCCAATGGCCTAATTTATTAAAATAATAGTCCTACTTATGTGGAGGTGAGTTACACCCTCAAAGAAATCATTTTAAAAAGTTAAAATGTTTTATAAGTCATAGAGGGTACACTAAGGCACCATAAAATTAATCAAAAAAATTTAAAATCATATAATTTTAAAGTCAAAATATATATTGGCCGAAAAAACTCTTTATATTATTTTATCACATCACTATTGGGTCATTATGATGTCATAACACACATTATATATTTAAACTATATTTAATTTTTACCCAAAAATTCGACTATCTCCAAAACTTATGAAAAATTCAATGTTAGATAATTTTGATGTCCTGAATCAAAAAATAATATTCATTTTATCTAAATAATATTCTAAAAAAGTGAATTTTTAATTCTAAAATAAAAACCGATATTTATCAAAAATTCATGGGTTTCGACAAAAACATCTTTCAAACCTTAATAAAAATTACAATTGTATTCATAAAAATTATACGATCATTTATATTTAATAAAAAGTAATTTATTAATAATAATTTATTAAAATATTATTTAATTCAAAAATCAATAAATTCATAAAAATAGATTTCTTAATTGAATATTAACTAAAAATACTATTTGTGCTTTAAAAACTATTTACAAAGTAACAATAATAAAATGAATGTATATTCTTTATTCTATACAAAAAATAATACACATAATCATAGTTCTAGGTTATTGTTACATAACCACATATAACATGCACATAAGACCTAAGGTTAAGGTGTGTGATGGTCACTGACTCTTGGGGAGGCTTAGATAACATCGCTCGGATGGTAATCTCTATTAACTTCCACTTCTCTCGTAGGAGGTTCCATTCAAGATTAATGTATTGAAGCTTGGCTTGGGATTGGTTAATATTTAAGCCCAGTGACGTGACATCCTATCCGAGCTCCAACAAATGGTCTTTGTATGGATCAATTCTACTGGATGAGGTCATCACTTCCTTTTTCTGAGTTAATTGGATTTGTTAAATCCTTATATTTATACTAATCAGGTGATCACTATTCAATGGCTATTTTAGCAATGGTAAATATTCTTAATGGTATTTTAAAATAAAAAACATAAAACTATGGAAGTTAATATGTTTTATATAACCATTTTACATTATAAACACTTAATTAGATTAAGATTAATTTTCATTAATAAAATCTTAGGTCGTTACAATCTTTCCCCCTTAAGAAAATTTTCCCTCAAAATTTATATTTCCCACACTAAAATTGATGAGGGTAACTCTGCTTCATTACTTCCTATGATTCCCATGTTGATTCTTCAAACTTGTTGTTTCTCCACAACACTTTGACAAAGGGAATTTTCTTATTTTATATAAATTTTTCATTAAAATATAATATCTTACCCAAATTTTCTTCATAGGAGAGGTCATTCTTTAATGGTACCACCTCCAGATTGAGTACATGGGATGGGTTAGGTATGTAATTCCTCAAGAGTGATACATGGAATACATCATGTACTTGAGATAGGTTTGGTGGGAGTGATAGTTAATAGGCCACTACTCCAATGCGATCAAGGATCTCAAAAGGGATGATGTACCTTGGACTAAGCTTTACCTTCTTCCCAAATATCATAAATCTATTCCAAAGTGATATGTGAAGGAATAACATGTCTCCAACATCAAACTCTAGGTCTCATCGATGATTATCAGTATAACTCTTTTTTCAACTCGGAGTAGCTTTAATGTGTTGCTGGATGGTCTTAACCTTATCCACCATTTCTTCGACCATTTCTAGACCTAGGAGTTTCCGCTCCCTAACTTCATCCCAACATGTCAGTGTTCTGCACCTCTTCCCATAAATGTCTTCATAAGGAGACATTTGGTTGCTTGAGTGGTTATTTTTATTATAATATAACTCAACCAGAGGAAGGTGTCGATCCCATACTCCCTTGAAGTCCATTGAGTATGCTCTCCACATGTCCTCAAGTGAATGGATAATCCACTCAGATTAGACATAAGTTTGAGCATAATAATCCATACCAAAGTTCAGCTCAGTATCCGGACCATGTTAAAGATTCCTTCAGAACATAGAGGTGAATCTTGGATCTTGATCGAATACAATAGACAGTGGTACTCCATGAAGCCTTACCACTTATCTGATATATATCCCTTCTATTTGATCCAATTAGAAATCCTCTTGAATTACAATGAAGTGTACAATCTTTGTAAGATGATCCACATCAACCCATATATCATTGTTTCCTTTGGATGTCTTCGGAAGTCCAGTTACAAAGTATATGGTGATGTTCTCCCATTTACATACTGGTATGGTTAATGGTTGCATCATCCCCTTATACTTCTACCTCTCAACCTTCACTTGCTGACATATCAAGTAATTTTATGTATACTCAGTGATCTCTTTATTCATGTTATCCCTCTAATACTGATCTCGGAGATCTCGATACATCTTTGTGTTTCTTGGGTGAATGAAGAAATTCGAACTATGTACATCATCCAAAAGTTCATTCTTTAACTCAATATTTTATGAAACACATAGTCTTGTACCAAATCGCACAATTCCTTATTCATTAAAATCAAACTCTGAGGATTTACCTTTTCAAATAGTTTCCACTTTTTTTGAATTCCCACATCATCCTTTTAAGCATACTTTAACCTTTCCAAATGAGGGAGTTGAGCAATAATTTGTGAAAGGATTGATGTTGTTCCCTTATTTATGATTCCCATGTCTATATTCATCAAATCTAATAATATTGGATCCTTTTCAATTATCATCAATGATAGAATCACTGGGTCCTTTCTACTTAGAGCATCCACCACCTTGTTCTATTTTCCAGGGTGGTAATGGATTGAGAAATCATAGTATTTAATCAGCTCTAACCATCTTCATTGGAGTATTTTCAACTATTTTTGTGTGAATATATTCTGAAGGATTTTTTCATCCGTATATATTTCACACTTCTCCCTAAAGAGGTAATGTCTCCAAAATTTTAAATCGATTAATACTAAAACCAACTCCAGATAATGTGTTGGATAGTTTTTCTTAGGAACTTTCAATTGACATGAAGCATAGGAAATGGATTTGTCATTTTGCATCAACACATAGTCCATGACCTTCTTCTAAGCATCAATGAATGCCACAAAAAGTTATCCACTTGTGGTTACTGTGAGAACAAGTGTAGTGACAAGCCTCCTTTTCAATTCCTTGAAGCTATCTTCACATTCATCACTCCAAGAAGCTACGGATATTCATTACAAATGTTGTCCTTGGACATCCCTCAATTGAATCTATCTTGGAGGGATCCATAGATATATTATTGCTTGTGATGATATGACCTAAGAATGAGACGTACTTTAACCAAAACTTACACTTTCTGTACTTTTAATAGATCTTCACCTTTTTTAAGGTCTCTAGTATAGTGCTTAGATGCTCCTCATGATCCTCCTTGGTTTTGGAGTATATTAGAATATATTCTATAAATACTTCCACAAATTTTTTGAGGTAATATCTAAAGACTCTTCTCATCCAGTCCATGAAAATTTATAGAGAATTAGTGAGTCTGAAATACATTACTATGAATTCATAGTGACTACATCTTATACGAAAACCAGTCTTGGGGATATCCTCCTTATTGACCGTTACTTGATAATATCCCGACTGCAGATCCACCTTAGAGAATTATTTTGCTCCACGTAGTTAATTGAAAAAGTCATTATTTCAGGGAATAAGATACTTGTTCTTTATCGTGATTTTTTTGAGATCACAATAATCAATACAAAGACGCATTGACCCATCCTTATTCTTGATGAAGAGGACTGGTTCACCCGATGGTGAAGCACTTGGGCATATAAACACTTTATCCAGATTCTCCTATAGTTGTTTCTTCAGATATTTAAGCTCCATAACAACAATTTTATACAGAGTCTTAGATATTGGAAATTCCCCAGGTATAAGATCAATTTAGAATTCAACATCTCTTCTAAGAGGAAGACCAGACAATTCCTCAGGAAACACTTAAGTGAATTCCCTCAAAATAGACATGTATTCAAGGATGGTTGCTTCTTTAGACTCAATAATCTAATCAAGATAAGTGTGCTCATAGGGAATTAATATCCATGATTGAGATGATGGTGCTAAATAATATTCATCCTCCTCCTTTCACTTGTACATAATCAGGGGTTTATTCACCATATGGAGTGTAATTTCCCTCTCATGAAAATTTATTTTGGCTCTATATAAGGAAGGGAAATCTATGCCAAGAATTTCATTAAATTACACTAGAGGGAGTATGAAGAGGTTTGTTGGGAAGTTATATCCACAAATTATTATAGGGGGGGAGTTATATTCATGGGATGCAATGACTTCCCCATTTTTCGTTCTCACCGACATCTTTACTTCTATGATTTGTGGTGGTGTTGGGGTTGTTCTACTAAATTTTTTGGATATAAAATAATGCATAGAATCATAATCAAAAAGTAATTTCTCTATTCTTTAATGAATAACTAGAATAGCTATCACCACTTCGTTGTCGGGGTTTGGTTCGGCAGTAGTGATGGAAAAATATCACCCTTGTTGCCTTAGAGGTTTTTGGTTGCCTCTGAAAACCCTTGGCTTAGGGCACTAGTTTGAAAAGTGCCTTGGTTCTTTGCAGTTGAAGCAATGAACAATGTGTTGAGGGTTGAACAAAGAATTCCTTTACTCTTCTGAAACAATGGGTTTTTCTTATCGGTAGTTAATATCCAGGTGCCTTTTTCTTCCACACCTAAATCATGTCCTTGTCCCCTTTAATAAATTTCTAGGGTGCATCTTTACATAAATTTGGAAAGTGGGGAGCTGTATTTTCTTAGCACCATTGGATTTATCCATCAGACCACCAGAATTAATTTTCACCATACGCATCTTATCCTCATGATACCCCTAAGATTCACCGATCTCCATTTCTACTTTGAGGTCACATCAGACAATCTCCTCATAGCTCTCAAAGTCACAGATAGATATATCTTTCCATAGGATAGGTTTCAACCCACCAAAGAAGCAGTCAACCTTGCATTCGAGGGTAACGATAAAGATGGAGGCATATCATGAAAGCCTCTTGAATTTTTCCTCGTATGATCTGATGGATTATTAGTATTTTTTCTTGAGGTAAAGGAAGTCCCTTTCCATCTTAAGTTAGAGGGTGTGAGGAAAATATTTATCAGAAATTTTTTTTGGAAATCCTTCCATTCCAACGCCTCGATATCCTCATTAGGCTTCATATTTTTAATCAATTAACACCATTGATAAGTTTCACCCTCCATACGATAAGCAGCCAGAAGTACCTTATCTTTTTTAGAACATTGAAGGATGGAGAAGATATTCTCATTAGATTTGATCCATTGTTCAGAGATTGTGGGATCTGACGATCCATTAAAATTAGGAGGCCTTTGTCTCATGAAGCTCTCGATTGCATCTTTTTATTTCTGGGGGGGGTTGAAAGTTCCTCTTGACCCATATTTCTATTCAAAACTTGATTGAAATAAGAGAGTATCATGACAATGTTTGTGATTCCCACTCCCATCATATTGGGAATCTCATTAAAACAATCATCACATTTATCTTCGAATCAGTTGTTAGCCCGAGTCCTCCTATTACCAGTTATTAGCTAGAATAAAATGAATGTTTAGGGTAACACATAAAGGGGAATCCAATTACAAAAGGGATAACTTATAAATTACATTTTTTTACTTTACTTATATATGTTATCCATGATCTACTTCCCAACATACATTCTTAGAGGCATTTTTTTAATTCCCTTAATAATGGTTCATACTATGATTATGAGTTTACCAAAGCATATCCCATGGGAGTGTCATAACCAAGAGTGCAACAAGGATCCTTGTCGTGCACTAGCTCCTGTTTGAGTCGAGCTCAAAGCGGTGTTTTCGGGTTTTACCCCTAGATACATCTGCACTAGAGTTGCCTCTACCTAATCGTATCCAGGTAGGGATGTATTTTTTAGATAAACAACTTAATCGATACTCACCAAATTTTAGGGATGTTTTTATTATACTTAGTCTTATCCCTAAGGATTTCATTAGGGTTTCCTAATCCTAATTCTAAAAATAAGTAAACCTATCCATTGATACCAACTATAACAACCTTGATATTTATTACACACATAAACATGATTCATTATATAAAATTTCAATTAAGAAAACTCTGAGGATAGATAAGTCTAGTGTCTTGGTAAATTAGAAAAATTACATAACAACTTGGAACATAAAACCCATCATATTTATTGAAAACCTCTCTTACATGACCATAACATTCCTTCATACTTAACATTGCATGGGATAACCCGAGGAGATGAATAAGAAAAGGTTGATCTATAAAGCCCAGTAAGGGAGTAAACAAGGAATAACATGAATAATATTATACATGTTATGGAATAGGCATATCAATGGATCACAAGAGAAACATGAACATAAAGTCATGATATAGCATGATTATCATAACATGGAAATGTGGCAACAACATTTAACATGATATTAGCATGAGCCAAGGCTCATTGCACATGGAGCATGAGTAAACCCTCATTTTACTTGAATTATCATGATTAAACCCTCATTTAACTTGATTTATCATGATACTAATCTTTAACCAATGCATTGGAGTGCTATCAGGGAACACCCTTCTGAATCATTTCATTTCATGCATAAGTATTCCACAAGGATCATACAACATGGATTCATTAAACATCATAATTTATTCCATGATAATGGAATGTGGAATTAATACATGAAACTATATAATCCCTGATTAAATGTGCATAAAGGTGAATACCCTTTATAGAGAAATGGGCATGATATTCACTACACAATGACTTTGGCTTGGATAATCGTGGTGCAATTTCGACAACATAACGACGTGACATAAGAATTCATAAAAATGGATGATGAGAGAGAAAGGGGTATCTCATCATATGTACATGAAATGGAAAGTAAGGGGGTCATAAAGATACATTTCCCAACATATGTAATTGAATTTAGATGCATAATATAAAATAATTTCTTGAATGAAAATGGTAATAGAGAAATTTCTTATGGAATTTCAAGATAGTAACAAGTGTACATGGGAGGAATTAATGAGAGAAAAATATGTATATAATCATTAAAAAATAAGTAGGTTAGTATGGGGGAGGTGTAAAATCATAACCAAACTTTTTTAATTGAAAATAAAAGCGTATAAAAACATAGAGAAATTTGGACAAAAAATGAGAAAGGAAGAAATCCCTTACTTGGAAGTGTGATCCCAAAGGCGTGGGAGAGACTTGAGAGAGGATTCTAGAAAGATTGGGGAGACTTGGAAGGATTATAGGGATAGGAGGGAAGGGGTTGGTCGAGATCTAAATGGTTTTAGTGAATAATAATGATAGATTGAGTGAGTTTATATAGGAAAGGAGAGTGAATTCTTTATTATTTAGGTTTTGGACACTACACATTAACCTAATAAAATATACAAACCATCCCATGGGTTTTTCCCATGATTTTTTCCACAGGGGAGTATAAATAATTATTTTATATGGAAATAGAATAAATTATTAAAATATTAGGCTTTCTTATGTATTGGTGAGTCACACCCTCAAGGAAATCATTTTAAAAAGTTAAAATGTTTTATAAGTCTTGGAGGGTCCACTAAGGCACCATAAAATTAATAAAACAAATCTAAAATCACATTATTTTAAATAAAAAACATATATTGGACGAATATTCCCTTTATAGTATTTTATTACATCACTATTGGGTCATTATGATGTCATAAAACACATTATATATTTAAACGGTGTTTATTTTTTACCC
The DNA here is from genome assembly GCA_963277665.1 of Viscum album. Taxonomy (NCBI): domain Eukaryota; kingdom Viridiplantae; phylum Streptophyta; class Magnoliopsida; order Santalales; family Viscaceae; genus Viscum; species Viscum album. The sequence goes on along the minus strand of OY728141.1, from coordinate 1,044,167,941 downwards.
AACAATGCGACTATCTCAAAAAATTGTGAAAAATTCATGGTTTGGTAATTTTGAAGTACAGAATCCAAAAATAATATTAATTTTATCGAAATAATTTTCTAAATATATGAATTTTTACTTTTAAAATAAAAACCGACATTTATAAAAAAATCAAGGGTTTTGACAAAAACAGCTTTCAAACCTTAATAAAAATTACAATTGTATTCATAAAAATTATATTCCAAATGGCCTGAAGGCCTTATTTTTATTTTATTATAGATAATACCCCTTTTAATGGATGAAGGGGAACATGTACATGACCCGTAGGCCCAAGGCACAAGGCCCGACAAAACTTGCAATACATGACCTGAAGGCCCAGAGGCATACTATGCCCAATACATGACCCATAGGCCAAACCCACATGAACTACCCCTACCATAGCTTTTTCATCATTGATCACCTAGCTCCCCAAATTGCATTGATGATTGGATATCATTTCTCCATACAAAGCTGCATGGTGCCTGGTCCCGATGGCGGTTTCCATACCCTCTCATTCTTCTAATCCGGTAGCTCTGCTTTTTGTGACTGCTAGTCTTGTTGCTCTGATCCGCTTCTGGAGTTTGCTCTGTGTGAACTGGGCTACTCCATGGTCTTTGTGGCCCGATGTCCCTGAGGCCCAAAGAACATTGATGACTCGAAGGCCTTGGAGACCCGTAGGCCCAAACCGGTGGGCTGAAGGCCCAAATCAGGTGAATAGTTCTATCTGCTACAGTACTGAACAGTACCTGCTACAATACTACTACAATAACCCGGAAATTCACCTCCACCCAGTTTTGAACCTAGGTATCTTGGATAGATTTATTAATTGAATATTAACCAAAGATAATATTTGTACTTTAAAAACTATTTATAATGTAACAATAATAAAATAAATGTATATTCTTTATTCTATACAAAAATAATGCATATAATAACAGTTAAAGGGTCTTATTACATAATCCCATATAACACACACATAAGACCTAAGGGTAAGGTATGCGATGGTGACAGACTCTTGGAGAGTCTCAGATAACATTTCTCAGGTGGTAATCTCTATTAACTTCCACTTCTCTAGTAGGTAGTTTTGTTCAAGCTTAACGTGTTGAAGCTCGGCTTGGGCTTGGTCAAGAGCGAAGCGCAGTGACGCTACCTCCATTCCAAGCTCCAAAAAATGGGCTTCATATATAGAAATTCTACTGGATGAGGCCATCACTTCCTTTTTTTGAGTAAACTTGATTTGTTAAATTCTAATATTTATACTAATCATGTGAACACTATTCAATGGCTATACTGTAAAAGGTAACAATTCTTAATAGTATTTTAAAATCCAAAAACATAAAACCAAGGAAATACATATGTTTTATATAGACATTTTACATTATAATACATTTAATTATATCAAGAAGGATTTTAATTTAAAAAATCTTGGGTATTTATAGAGTATAAGTGATAACTAAATATTATAATCTAGTCATTATAATGGTGGGTATGAATAGTATTAACCTCCATCTAAAAGAACTATTTAAATGAAAATAAGTGAGTTTATAAAATAATAAAATCACTATTTGTGGATTTTATTAATGAAATATATATGTAATATATTAAATTTAATGTATAAAATTCATCTTATATATTTTCTAGACATGATATAAGAACAAATTCAATTTACGGATAAAATAACCGTATTTCTAAAAATGTAGTTTTACCGCCTTTTGATGGAGAACCCATTTTCAATATAATATTTTACACTTTTATAAGTTATTTTGGAAAAAATAACCTTCTTATTTGGAATAGGGACATCAAAATTTATTTTGGTTGATTTTTTTGGTATTTTTCTAATAATATTCATTTTTTAATGAATAATGAAAAATACTGAATTTTAATTTAAAACTACTTTTTCATCTGATTTATTTATACAGAAAGGTAATCCTTTTAATTTTTTTAAAGTATAATTACATTATGTTTTTATCATTTAATTCAATTTTGGTCATTGGAAGTTTTTTCACATTGAAATCATATATAAACACACACCAATCTTTTGACGATTTTCTACTTAAAAAAACATGTTTTCCCATTTTGACATCGAGAATTAATTTTAATTTAATTACTGAAAATTATGTGTTTTGAATTTTAAAAAATGGAATCCATATTTGGAATTAGTGGTTCCAAATTATGTTAATAGGATAGTTTTAGTTTTTTTTGATATTATGAATAGTAACTATGGTAATTTTTATTTACCACAGTTAAAAGTAAATCAGGTAAATTGGGGTAACAAATAATATGATAAAGATAAAAAAATAACCACAACACCTGAAAAAATCATATTAGATGAATTAAAGTCAACCAATATCACGTAAGGGTTTGAAGTGATTCATTTAATGGACTTTTTTTCATGAATGTGATGTAATTATAATTAAAAATAGAAAATGACAACATGTTACTATCTAATCTCTTATAAGTATACTAATTTTAATGTAGTGATAAAATGGATAAAACTTCAAAACTAAATAGTCTCCAGAAAGATAATTAAATTATTTACATAATTTGAATTTATTTATAATTTTTATATTTTAAAAAATTACAATAAATATTGACACAACAGTGATACAATAATTATTTTATTAAGAGAAATATCGAATAAATGATATTATAAATAGTAAAATAAATATTATTTGAAATAATTTATATCACCCAAGATTTTTATAGTTTACTATGAAATGTTATAAGACTATTAAATTCTTTTTTTAGAATTTATATCTATGTTTTTATTTTATTTAAATTCAAGGAAATTAATAGTGAAAAAATTGACAATATTGATATTTTATAAAAATGAAATTTTATTAAATTATTTAAAAATAATTAAAATATTTTAAAATTAAAAGTGGATATTTTAAGGTATAAAATTTAATTAAGTGTCCAATTATGGGAAATTGACCCCATATTAGTAAAATTAATAGCATCTTAATAATTAAAATTTTGTGACCTCAATTAAAATCAAAAGAGAGTAATTAAGGGTAAACTGAAAAGATGAGGTTTAAAATACAATAAATACATGTAAAAAAATATTGGATAATATTATTTCAAACTAAAATCATCTTATATTTGAAATATATCACTTTGGAGCTATTATAATTTTAAAATAAATTTATAATAAAATATTATTTCAAAACTTTCCTAAAGTGCCCCTCCTCCCTCTTATAAAAGGCCGCCACATCTACCCACTTACATACACCTCTAAAGCCCCTTGGATCATACAAATTATGCTAAAATAAGCTTCCAATATCCCTACCTTCCTCTTAGAGACCAAACTTTTTGTAGAAAACAATCCTATGGATACCTTTTTTGCAAATCAAAAGGAGATACTTGAAAAAGAGGTAATTGTTTTATCACCTCTTTCAAAATTCTTTTCTTCTTCAACTTCCATTTCTTATTTTGTTTCTAGAGTAAAGTAATAAATCCAGTATCTTTTAAATTATGATATGTTATTATAATTATAGAAAAAACGTATACCTCCTTTTATCTATCCTATGAAAAAATATCACCATGCGTGCGTGTGTATGACTTACCATCTCCACATCATGGTGTAATTACTTATTAAAAAATACTTAATTTGGATGGGTATAATGATGAGTATAATGGATGTAAATAATGAATATAACATGATAATTATTTTTTATAATTAATATACCATCCAATTCTATACAATTTTACCATTAAGTGAATGATATCTTCGCTCGTGCGTACGTAAGACCTACCATATCCACGATGATATGTGATTCATTATACATGATATTCATTAAACCATGATTATATACATGAATGGTATATAAATATATAATTAACATACATGGATATTACATATTTTTAGATCAATTTTCATTATATTACAAAAATATGTGCTAGAGGACTGTAACGGTTTAGTGTCTTTGGAAACATGGAAACAAAATATTTTATCCTAGTGAAATATCTTCAAAATCTCCCATAAAGATCTCCACATTTATTACTTCTACCTAAAACCATTCTTCATAACCTGGATAAAGGAAACATGAATATGGGTGATCTCAAATTCTTGTTAATGGTAAACAAGGGAGACATGTAAGCATAAACATGAGTGTAAGGGTATGAGAACGTTATCCTATAAATCTAAGATCATACCCTACATATCAAAAATCATAACATAGATCATAGCATAAAGATTGGAAGTTGATAAGAAATGAATCATATGAAATAAAGAGAATAATCCATGAAATCATAATATAAGAATAAGACATGGAATTGTTGTAACACATAAGAATATAAGGATTTCCATAGTATCCAAGACGTCAATTCCAAGACCATCTTAGTGGAGAAAGTCCTTTACCAAATAGGGTGAACCGCCATTCTGGCCATGTATTACTAAATTGAGTGAACCTTCATTCCAACCCTATATTACTAAACCATGTAAACCCTCATTCCAACCCAGTATTACTAAATCGAGTAAACCCTTGTTCCAGCCTTGTATTACTGATCTGAGTAAACCCTCATTCCATCCCTATTTATCTCATGATATATAAATATTTAACCAATTCATTGGAGGGAGATATAGGCCCCACACATCACATAATGAAATCATAGATATTTGTTTCATAATATCATAAATAAACATACCATAACTCATGATATGAAATGTGTATTATAAAAATGTAAACATATCGTAACCTATAGAAAGAGATAGGTTTCATAATCATTTCATCATAAACATAACTTGTGAAAAGAAGTGGGTTTCAAGACCATATAACCTATGAAAGAGAAACATGTTTCATAAACATATTAACCATGAAGGATAAATGGGTCTCATAAATACCATGTAATTAATCATAACTCATTCATAGAAAGGATATGAATTGAACCATTATATCATTTCCTAGAAAGGCATGAGAAACATCAATAGATGTTATATTGGATGGAAAATAATTTTGAAATATACTCTAAAAACATTTAATTAGGAAAATATACTCTCTTTTTTTTAAAATGATTTTAATACATAAAACCATTTGAAAATAATTTTCTTATAAAATACCTTGAAAACTTATAAAGAAGACATGCAATCATTTTGAAAATGTTTTTCCTTGAAAAATTTAAAATAATCTTCAAAACATTTTAAAACATTTTTCTTTTAAAACACATGAAATTTTTTAAATAAATCTTGAAAATGTTTTAAAAACCATTTTTTTTGAAAATATATTGAAAATATATAAAGAAATCTTGAGAATGTTTTGAAAAATCATTTTCCTTGAAAACTTATCAAAGAATATTGAAAACGTTTTGAAACCCATTTCTTTGAAAATATTTTAAAAAAATATAAAGAAAAGTTGAAAAAGTTTTGAAAATAATTTCCCTTGAAAACTTAAAAACATTTTGAAAACTATTTCTTTGAAATCACTTTGAAAAATTTTAAGTAAGGCTTGAAAACATTTTGAAAAAAAATTTCCATGAAAACCTGTGAAAGTAGTTTGAAATTATTTTGAAATTATTTTTTCATAAAAACATGTAAAATAAGTTTTAAAAAATTTTGAAAAATATTTTTCTTGAAAATTAATTTTAAAATAAATTTTCCTAAATATTAGAGTTTTAAAAAAATGGAAAGGGAGCTTCAGAGAAATGACGGTGGGTAAATCCGTACATGTCGTATGAGGTCAAAAAAACATTCCTTTTGCACGGTTAAAAGGATAAAAAAGTGAATTGTTCTGAAAGTGACCAGTAGATTCCCTTGAAATTATTGATAAAATAAAAAAAGTGTAAAAATGTTTTTTATATTTTATATGGGAATGGTATAATATTATTGGAAAATCTTTTTAGAAAACATTGATTTCCGACCGAAGAGAGGGTAAAGTCGGGCTTTCCTAAAAATACTTTATTAAATATCTTATATACCAAAGAGTAGAAAATGGTACCAATACATGATTATATCATGAAATAACATAGGATAAGGAATCTTAGGAATATTATTGAGATATGGATAATAATATTTCATTAAAGGAAGCATAAATATAAACAATCTTGAAAAGTAATGAGATTGTCTCAATAAACTCTTATAACTTGGTATCTTGGGATCATGATCTCAATGTATGGAAATGTAATTACATGAAGAATATAATATCATTAAAATATTTATATTCATTATATGTCATGTAAAATGGATGTATATTAACCCCAAAATATAGTTTAGGTGCATAATAAAACATGAGTCTCAAAGAAGGCAAATTGAGAAAAAAACATTTTTACTAATTTGGTAACTTTTTAAAATTAAACCCCATGAAATAATAATAATAAAATGGTAATGTTAATAAAAATAAATTTAATTATAATAAAAATTGAATAAAATTACATAAATTACATACACCACACAAAAGTAAAGTGTGGAGACCATAGATTGTATCTCACAGAAATTAAAAGCGAGATGAAATCCCCTTACCTTGTGTCTTGACTCTCTCCATACTCGTACTAGCTTCCTGTATAATAAATATAATTTTATTATAAATATTTCATAGAATAATATTATTATATCTATTACTATATATACTTGTATTATGACCTTATATTATCCTCTTGTCAACGATCCTATATTAAAGTTTCACTTCGGGTAATATTCTCTTTGTTCTTCACATGTGTCTTAATTTGTTATATCGTTGATCCTTATACTTATATCATGATTATAGAATATAGAAAATTATATAAAAATAATTTATATCCAATATAATTATATTATAATAATCCATATAATAATGAAGTGAGTAATAGAATACACCATTCACGAAGACGGTAAGCCGTACATACACATGAACGTTGTTTTCCATTTTTATTATCGTATTGAAAGAATATATGTAAAAGACATATGTATATATATGTATGTATATACATATATCATTATTATAGTATAATTAATATTTAATATATATCATATAAGTTTATTAAACTCATCCTTAATACATTCTATGTGGTGTGTGAACGAATCACATCGCTTTGAGGGGGCGGTAGTCCACACTTCCTCAAACAAGAGTATCATATTAACACCAAATGGAAGGTAAAAAGAGTTGTGTTCTAAAAATAATACATAATCATAAATAAATCATAAATAAAATATATTACATATATAAATATTTTTTTCATCATAATGGACACCATGATTGGTGGTGAAGGAGAAATGAACAATCATCATTTCATGAGGTAGTAGTTCACCGTACACAGAAACATTATGTTCAACATCCATCAGATGTAGGTGTGTATAAGTTTAGGTCATACCCTTTGAAATAAAACATCTTAGTATATTTATTATACTGGTGTTGTCATATAATAATGGAATAAAGATAATAGTGGGGGTGGATAAAGAATGTAAATGAAAGGAGTTTGAGAGAAGACATTACCTCTTAATCAGGCGACTCCTTTTGGTTTGTGCCAAAAAGATTCCTTGAGAGGGTTTATGACCAAAGGGAGGCTTAAAGGTTAAAGGTAGGATTCTTTGAGGCATATTGGGTAAATATTGGATGAACTTATATGTTTTGAGAGGTTTTAGGAATGGGTAGAGGTGGTGGCCTTTTATAGGGAATGAAAAGGACTCACAAGGAATTTTTATAAACAAATTAGGTGTGGAAAATTTATTAACTAAAAAAGACTTATAAAACAAAAAAAACTCAAACATTGAAGGTTTATGTCATAAATATGAACTTATAATGGGTTTTTGACAAGTTTCTAGGTCATTTGGGCCCTTAATTTTAAATTTTAGTCCCTAATTAAGCTTAATTTTTCCTTAATTACTATGATTAATTTTTATCACTTTTACTAATCATTTTGGGCAAAAAACTAACATGGTATTATTAGAATATAAAAATTAGACTGAATATAATGGTGTATGTCCGATTTTTGAAATTCCAATCACAAAATTGTCAAAATTAAGATTAGTGCTAATCCCGTAGACGAGATAAAATAACGGGGTTTTAAAGTAGAAAAAAGTTCAAAGTTTTGTTAAGATTTTATATCCAGTTTCAAAGTGAAATTGATCCTAATGAATTTAATTATATTATTAGATGTAATATTTATGTAATTTTAACTTAAAACATATTTATAATATCTTTTAAGATTAATAATTAATTAGAAAAAATGAAGTTTTTAACTATAAAGCAGTATTTTTCACTATTCATATGAAAATGAAGTTTCTCAGAAAAATCCCAAAAATTCACCATAATATAATTTTGATGTTTTGAATTCAAAAATAAAGTTTATTTAATAAATTTAAATTTCTAAATGTTTCCAAAATTACTTTTATTATTAAAATTGATTCATTCTAGATACAATATTTTTAATATAAAAAAACATTACCAAAAATATTATATTTCATTATCAATATATTTTTTTATATAAAACAAAAATATTTAAAAATTTGTTATTACTAAGTTTAACAGATAGGTTATAATTATCTTATTTAAATAATTAAAAATAAATAAAAAATGATGTTTCGTAAAAACTCAGTGTTGTGTGCATCATACGCCATATATATATATATAACTATTTCCATTGTCCTGTGAAATAAAAAAATATTGAGAAGTTAAATTAATTTAGAAAAAATAATTCTCAAAATCTCAGGGTGTTACATTTTACCTCCATTAAAACTAATTTCACCCTCTAAATTCATCTGATTTATCAAAGGTTTAATAATTTAATGTTTCATTCATAGAGACCCACATCATAAAAATGGATACTAAAACATCCCTAAAAAAAGGAAATTTGGAACCATAGTAGTTGCCCAATGTAACATATAACTGGGTTTCCACATAGGAGAACATAGGTTGGGAGTGAAGATTGGATAGGGAATAAAAGCATAAATATTTATATGGAGTAATTGAGGTCATCAATCAAAAATAAGTGAATGGTCAAATTAAATTTGAGGACCTCAAAGTCATAAATCTTTGATGATTCCAAAACCCATTGGTTCAACAGAATTTAAGGTATTAAGACAACATTTTTTTGTATCACTTTCACAACGTTTCATAATTCCTTATAAATTTCTATAAAAAATTTTCATTATTGGGTTGTGCTTTGAAAATTTCTAATACTACCATTAACTCATAAAATGAATGTCTATAAATTAACTCCAATGATTAAAGCATTAAAATATGCTTTTAATAGATCTTAAGGACCATAAAAAAAATAAAAAGTCTAACTATTTGTCTCTCAAAATAAACATGCAATAATCTATAAACATAGAAAGTAACACTAATAGTTCATCATAAATATTTAGTCATTACAAATAAATTCCCATTAACTTAGACATCACGTAGGCCAGTGGTAGGTGTGAAACCCTTATCATCCTTTGGTTATGGGTTCAAGACCTATGGCCTTTTTGGACTTGATTAGTTTTCACCTGAAATACATGATGTATTTTTTTCCGCACTAATATAATATATAATATGGACTCCTTGAAATAATTTTAATCTCTGATTAGCCTTTTAACCAAGGTATTCAACACAAAATCAGTTCCCAAATACTTCCTCTGAAGTCTAACTTAATCTTTTCAGGAACAAATAACCTTATAACCCTTTAGAAATATGAAAATAAAAAACCTTAGAATGAGAGTTATGAAATGAGATTAACATTGATTCCCCCGTATAACACAATGTCGCTCTTGGTTGTCACATTCCAAGCATGTGAATAACCTCATCATATATTCTCTTGAAACATGGTAACAACTTGAATTACCATAAATCCTTTTGGAAAACATGAATGATTCCTCATTTCAAAGTATATTTATTTACTCCATAAATCCGAAAATGTTGTTAAATTCATTAGTGGTAGCATAAAACACCTATAAACAAGTCCTTGCTTAGCTCCAAGGTAATCAGTACTATCTGATTTAATTATTAATATCCCATGTATCTTTATCCATACAACATTATCTTAATATAAATATCATGTTAAGGGTTACCTTCTCTTAGTTAAAATTTTAACTTTCATGAGATAAACTTTCTAGTCCATTGTGACCATTCAACATATTCTTTTAAATACTTAGAAAAACATAAACTAAACGATCCATACATAATTTAACATTCTTAATTCGAGAATCCAAATTCCTAAATAATTCATTAACTTAATCCTTAATCCATTAACAATGATACCTCATACTATAACAGTAAACTTTTTTTCCTTCACATTTCTTCTATAGTCACTTCATCATCAGTAATGTAACCATTACTCACACCACCTTGTTGATTCCCTTTAGTAACTTTCTTATTGGGACATTGAGTTTCATAATGGAATTTATTATATAATTAAAACACTTAACCTTATATGAATATTTAAGGAGGAAAAAATTACCATCCATATTGTTAATTAAACCCTTAATTTTCCCCTTGAACTCACTTTCATTGTGTACTTCTTTTCCACAGTAAAAACACCTTCTTATTCCTCTAATACATTCTCTTAGGTGATTATTTCCACATTCCTGAAACAAAGGAAACTGAATATTATTTGCTATGTGGTCTCCATTACCCGAACTCTTAGTGAACTCCTTTCTCTTCCTTGGTGAGTCCGAGAGTCGGTTAAAGTGAACACTATTAATCATGTTTCTTGAAAACTAGTTAGGCATGATCATGACATCTTTCACTCTAGTGATCATCCCACTTGACTGTTCAGTAGAAAATATTCCATCACATTAACCATTAATCTAGTTCCTTCCGGTTTCCTCCATTAACTAATACCAGAAGCATAGTGTGAGAATTATTTATCATAGCATAAAACCACATAGTCATGAAAATAATTACTTATAGGATGTCTAAATCATGACACCATCTATAATATATGACACATTGGGTTTATCCTAGGTTATTCATAGATTACTTATATCTAGATCATTTATGATAGTTCATGAATAGTTTGTGAATTCCGAAAACATATTCCCTAGGAGTGTCAAACCATGTGTGCAGCAAAGACCATTGTCATTTTCCAGATTACCCTGAGTCAAGCCCGAAACATTTTGTTGGAGTTTCCCCCCTAGGTAAATCTGTGCCATATCTACATCCACTTATAATATATGGATATGGATGTATTTCTTGGAAACCACTCACTCTATCCTTTACCAAAATTCCAGAACATATTCTTGAATGTCAACTCATTCTTATACTTATCCTTAGAGACATGCCTAGACATATCCTTATAATTAAACCTAGGGATCTCAATAAATCTTTCCCATACTAGTTTCCAAAGGATGACTAAAAATTTTCTTTGATACCAACTATAGTGACCTAGGATTAACATATTTTAATATTACATCTTTTTAGATGAATATTCAATAAATTACAAAAATAAAAGCCAGAGGACTGTAATAGTTTAGTGTCTTTGGAAACATGGAAATAAAATCTTCTATCATGGTAAAATATCTTAAACATCACCCATAAAGATCTCAACCTTTAGTACTTCTACCTAAAAACTTTTTTCATAACCTGGAGAAAGGAAACATGAAAAGGGGCGAGCTCAAATGCTCAGTAAGGGTAAATATGGGAGACATGTAAGCATAAACATGAGTATGAGGGTATAAGAACATGATCCTGTAAATAGAAGATCATACCCTACATTTAAAAAAACATAACATAGATCATAGAATAAATATTGGTAGTTAATAATACCTTAATCATATGAAATAAATAGAATAATCCATTAAAGCATAAGATAGGAATAATACACGGAATTTTGGAAACAAATAATCTTATATTGATTTCAATAGTATCCAAGGAATCAATGCCAAGACAATCTTAGTGGAAAAAGTCATTTACTGAATATGGTGAAACCATGTTCTATCCATTTATTACTGAACTGAGTGAACCCTTATTTGAGTCCTGTATTGCTGAACCAAGTAAACCCTCATTCCACCCCTATATTGCTGAACCAAGTAAACCCCCATTCCATCCCTATATTACTGAACCGAGTAAACCCTATTTCCAGTTATGTCTATCTCATGAGATATAAATATTTACCCAATGCATTGATGTAGTTATAGGTTCCACCAATTACATAATGAAATTATACATACATGTTTTAAAATATCATAAATAAAAATATCATAACCCATGAAATGAAATGGGTATCATAAACATTTAAACATATCATTACTAGTGGAAAGAGATATGTTTCATAATCATTTCTCATAAACACAACCCTTGAAAATAAGCGGGTTTTGAAAGCATATAACCCATGAAATAGAAATAGGTTTCATAAACATATTACCCATAAAGGAGAAATGAGTTTCATAAATACCATGGAATTAATCATAAATCATTTATAGAAATGATATTAATATAACCTTTAGATCATTTTCAAGAAAGGAATGAGTAACATCAACAGATGTTATCTTATATGGAAAATAATTTTGAAATATACTCTATACACATTTCTTAACGAAAATATCCTTTCTTGTTTGAAAAAGTATTTTCAATACATAAAACTTGTTGAAAATCATTTTCTTATAAAATACATTGAAAACATATAAAGAAGACATTAAATCATTTTGAAAATTTTTTTCCTTGAAAACATTTAAAATAATATTCGAAACATTTTAAAACCTTTTTCTTTGAAAACACTTGAAAACTTTTAAATAATGCTTGAAATTTTTTTGAAAACCATTTCTTTGAAAATTATTTTAAAACATATAAATAAATCTTGAGAAAATTTTGAAAATCAGTTTCCTTGGAAACTAATAAAAGAAGATTGAAAACATTTTGAAAACCATTTATTTAATAATATTTTTTAAAAATATTAAGAAAGCTTGAAATTTTTTTGAAAATCATTTTTTTTAAAACTTAAAAACATGTTGAAAACCATTTCTTTAAAAGCACTTTGAAAACTTATAAGTAAGGCCTAAAAACATTTTGAAAACAATTTACCTTGAAAACTTGTAAAAGAAGTTTGAAATTTTTTTGAAAAACAAAATTTCTTACACTACTGGAAATAACATATTTCCCAACGGTTCAAAAATGTTGGGATAGGCTGCAGAACCGTTGGTATATCTTATACCAACGGTTCTGCCAACCGTAGGGACGTAAGCCGTTGGGAAAAAGTTTTCACAACGGTTTATGTAGAACCGTTGGGATAGGTTAGTTAAAGTAACCTATCCCAATGGTTTGGTTGAACCGTTGGTATAAGTTTTGCCAACAGTTCAACCAAACCGTTGGCAAAAACCTCTTTGAGGAACCCTTTACCAACAGTTTTGTAAACCGTTGGGAAAGGGTTTTTACCAACGGTTCTCATTGAACCGTTGGTAAAAACATCATATCAAATGTATGCCAATGGTTTGAAACTGTTGGCATAGGCTATGCTATGCAAATTGCACAGCAACTTGCAATTTTCCTGTAATTTGCATAGGTGTGCAATCCCATTCCTGTCAATTGTGCTGTAATTCTCCATTACCTCTCCTTTCCAATTATTTAACATATAATGTATACACATTTAACATTTCACCCTAAAACTATACACATCTAGAATTAAATCATAATTTATAACGTAATTATAAACATACATAATTGATTTTGAATTCATTTTAAAACTTAGATGAAAATTATATGTGGAATATGGAATTCAATTCATAATTGAATACATACATAATTTAACTATCAATTATCAATAAAATACATAAAAAATTGAATAAGTAATTATATGTGTTATACACAATTGAGAATACATATAAGTGGTTTTTACTAAAACTGATGTCCATTTTAAAGATTATACATACACTTGGAGTGATACCGGCCACAATGTGTCTCGGATTGAGGCGGGGTTGACTCGTACATGTCACATATGACCCATGGATCGTTTTCCTAAAGTTTCAACAGAATTTGAATGTGTTTGATTGGTTTTCCGTATTTCAGTTGTTGTTTTCAATTAAAATGGAGTCCATTTTAAACTATAGAGAGACACTTCGATTGGTGTTGGCCACACCAGGCCTCGGATTGAGGCGGGGTTGACTCGTACACATCACATATGACCCATGGATCGTTTTCCTAAAGTTTCAATAGAATCAAAATGCATTTGGTCGGTTTTCCGTATGTCATTTATTGTTTTCACTTAAAATGAAGTCTATTTTAAACGAAAGAGAGACAATTTGAGTGGTTACGGCCACACTGTGCCTCGGATTAGGGCGAGGTTGACTTGTACACATCAAAAATGACCCATGGATCATTGTACTAAAGGTTCAACAGAATCTGAATGTGTTTGATTGATTTTCCTTATGTCAGTTGTTGTTTTCACTTAAAATGAAGTCCATTTTAAACTAAAGAGAGACACTTTGAGTGGTGCCGGCCAAACTGCACCTCAGATTGAAGCGGGGTTGACTCATACACGTCATATATGACCCATGGATCGTTTTGATAAAGTATCAACACAATCATAATCCGTTTGGCCCGTTTTCCATATGTACTTAAAATTTTGTCCATTTTAAACAAAAGAGAGACACTTAGAGTGATCTCGGCCACACTGCAACTCGGATTGAGGCACGGTTGAATCAAAAACGTCACATATGACCCATGGATCATTTTCCTAAAGTTTCAATAGAATCCTAATGTGTTTGGTCAGATTACCGTATGTCAGTTGTTGTTTTCAATTAAAATAAAGTCCATTTTAAACTATAGAGAGACACTTCGAGTGGTGTCAGCCACTATACGCCTCATATTGAGGTAGGATTGACACGTACACATCACATATGACCCCTGAATCGTTGTTCTAAAGTTTCAACTAAATCCGAATGCGTTTAGTCAGTTTTCCATATGTCAGTTGTTGTTTTCATTTAAAATGTTGTCTATTTCAAATAAACCTGAGACACTTTGAGTGGTGTCTGCCACACCTGGCCTCGGATTGAGGCAGGGTTGACTCATACATGTCACAAATTACTCATAGAATGTTTTCCTAATGTTTCAACAGAATCTTAATGTGTTTGGTTAGTTTTCTGTATGTCAGTTGTTATTTTCAATTAAAATGAAGTCCATTTTAAACTATAGAGAGACACTTCGATTGGTGTCGGCCAAACTAGGCCTCAAGTTGAGGCAGGGTTGACTCGTACACGTCAAATATGACTCATGGATTGTTTTCCTAAAGTTTCAATGGAATCCGAATGCATTTGGTCGGTTTTCCGTATGTCATTTTTTTGTTTTCACTTAAAATGATGTCTAGTTTAAAAGAAAGAGAGACAATTTGAGTGGTTACGGCCACACCATGCCTCGGATTGAGGCGAGGTTGACTCATACACATCACAAGTGACCAATGGATCATTTCACTAGAGGTTCAATAGAATCCGAATGCGTTTGGTCTATTTTCTGTATGTTAGTTGTTGTTTTCACTTAAAATGAAGTCCATTTTAAACTAAAGAGATACACTTTGAGTGGTGCCGGCCACACCGCGCCTTGAATTGAGTCAGGGTTGACTCGTGCATGTCATATATGACCCATGTATCGTTTTCCTAAAGCATCAACACATTCAGCATGCATTTGGTCGGTTATCCATATGCCATTAAAATGTTGTCCATTTTAAACAAAATAGAGACATTTAAAGTGATCCCAGCCACACTGCGTCTCAGATTGAGGTGCGGTTGACTCGAAAACATCACATATGACCCATGGATAGTTGTTCTAAAGTTTCAATAGAATCTGAATGCGTTTGGTCATATTATTGTATGTCAGTTGTTGTTTTCAATTAAAATGAAGTCCATTTTAAACTATAGAGAGACACTTCGAGTGGTGTCGGCCACTCCGTTCCTTGGATTGAGGCTGGGTTGACACGTACATGTCACATATGACCCATGTATCGTTTTACTAAAGTTTCAACTAAATCCTAATTCATTTAGTCGATTTTGCATATGTCAGTTGTTGTTTTCACTTAAAATGTTGTCTATTTCAAATAAACCTGAGACAATTTGAGTGGTACCGGCCACACCTGGCCTCGTATTGAGGCGAGGTTGACTCGTACATGCCAAAAATTACTCATGGAACGTTTTCCTAAAGTTTCAACAGAATCTGAATGTGTTTGATTGGTTTTCCTTATGTCGGTTGTTGTTTTCAATTAAAATGAAGTCCATTTTAAACTATAGTGAGACACTTCGATTGGTGCTGGCCACACCAGGCCTCGGATTGAGGCGGGGTTGAATTTTAAACATCACATATGACCCATGGATCGTTTTACTAAAGTTTCAATGGAATCCGAATGCATTTGGTGGGTTTTTCGTATGTCATTTATTGTTTTCACTTAAAATGAAGTCTATTTTAAACAAAAGAGAGACAAATTGAGTGGTTACGGCCACACCGTGACTCGGATTGAGGCGAGATTGACTCGTACATGTCAAAAATGACCCATGGATCATTGTACTAAAGGTTCAACAGAATCTGAATGCGTTTGGTCGGCTTTCCTTATGTCAGTTGTTGTTTTCACTTAAAATGAAGTCCATTTTAAACTAAAGAGAGACACTTTGAGTGGTGCCGGCCACAACGCACCTCGGATTGAAGCGGGGTTGACTCGTGCACGTCATATATGACCCATGGATCATTTTATTAAAGTTTCAACTGAATCTGAATGCATTTAGTCGGTTTTCTGTATGTCATTTGTTGTTTTCATTTAAAATGTTGTCTATTTCAAATAAAACTGAGACACTTTGAGTGGTGTCTGCCACACCTGGCCTCAGATTGAGGCAGGGTTGACTCATACATGTCACAAATTACTCATGGAACATTTTCCTAAAGTTTCAACAGAATCTGAATGTGTTTGGTTGGTTTTCTGTATGTCAGTTGTTGTTTTCAATTAAAATGAAGTCCATTTTAAACTATAAAGAGCCACTTTGATTGGTGCCGGCCACACCGGGCCTCGAATTGAGGCGGGGTTGACTCGTACACATTACATATGACCCATGTATTGTTTTACTAAAGTTTCAATGTAATCTGAATGCATTTGGTTAGTTTTCTGTATGTCATTTTTTGTTTTTACTTAAAATGAAGTCTATTTTAAACGAAAGAGATAGAATTTGAGTGGTTACGGCCACACCATGCCTCGGATTGAGGCGAGCTTGACTCATACATGTCACAAATGACCCCTAGATCTTTTCACTAAAGGTTCAATTGAATCCGAATGCGTTTGGTCGGTTTTCTGTATGTCAGTTGTTGTTTTCACTTAAAATGAAGTCCATTTTAAACTAAAGAGAGACACTTTGAGTGGTGTTGGCCACACAACACCTCAGATTGAGGCGGGGTTGACTCGTGCATGTCATATATGACCCATGTATCGTTTTCTTAAAGCATCAACACATTCAGAATGCATTTGGTCAGTTTTCCATATGTCATTAAAATGTTGTCCATTTTAAACAAAAGAGAGACATTTAGAGTGATCCCGGCAACATTGCAACTCGGATTGAGGCACAGTTGACTCAAACATGTCACATATGACCCATGGATCATTTTTCTAAAGTTTCAATAGAATCCGAATGCGTTTGATCGGATTACCGTATGTCAGTTGTTGTTTTCAATTGAAATGAAGTCCATTTTAAACTATAGAGAGACACTCCGAGTGGTGTTGGCCACTCCTCACCTTGGATTGAGGTAGGGGTGACACGTACACGTCACATATGACCCATGGATCGTTTTCCTAAAGTTTCAACTGAATCCGAATGTGTTTAGTCGGTTTTCCGTATGTCAGTTTTTGTTTTCATTTAAAATGTTGTCTATTTCAAATAAAACTAAGACACTTTGAGTGGTGTCTGCCACACCTGGCCTCATATTGAGGCGGGGTTGACTTGTAAACGTCACAAATGACTCATAGAACGTTTTCCTAAAGTTTCAACAGAATCTGAATGCGTTTAGTCAGTTTTCCGTATGCCATTATTTGTTTTCAATTAAAATGTTGTCCATTTCAAATAAATGTGAGACACTTTAATTGGTGGTGGTCACACCAGGCCTCAGATTGAGGTGATGTTGACTCTTACATGTCACATATGACCCATGGATCATTGTCCTAATGTTTCAACGGAATCTGAAATCATTTGGTCAGTTTTCCATATGTCATTTATTGTTTTCACTTAAAATGAAGTCTATTTTAAAGGAAAGATAGACAATTTGAGTGGTTCCGGCCACACTGTGCCTTGGATTGAGGATATGTTGACTCGTACACGTCACAAATGACCCATGCATCGTTTTACTAAAGGTTCAATAGAATCCGAATGCGTTTGGTCAGTTTTTCGTATGTCAGTTGTTGTTTTCACTTAAAATGAAGTCCATTTTAAACTAAAGAGATACACTTTGAGTGGTGCCGGCCACACCGCGCCTCACATTGAGGCGGGGTTGACTTGTTCACATCATATATGGCCCATGGATCATTGTGATAAAGTATAAACACAATCAGAATTCGTATGGTCAATATTCTGTATGTACTTAAAATATTGTCAATTTTAAACAAAAGAGAGACACTTAGAGTGATCCCGGTCACACAACGACTCGGATTGAGGATCAGTTTACTTGTACCCGTCACATATGACCTATAGATCGTTGTCTTAAAGTTTCAATAGAATCTGAATCCGTTTGGTCGGTTTACCGTATTTTAGTTCTTGATTTCAATTAAAATGAAGTTCATTTTAAACTGTAGAGAGACACTTCGTGTGGTGCCGACCACTCCATGCCTCGGATTGAGGCTGGGTTGACACGTACACGTCACATCTGACCCATGGATCATTGTCCTAAATTTTCAATTGAATCCAAATGTGTTTAGTCAGTTTTCCGTATGTCAGTTTTTGTTTTCATTTGAAATGTTGTCTATTTCAAATAAACCAGAGACACTTTGAGTGGTGCCGGCCACACCTAGCCTCATATTGAGGCGGGGTTGACTCATACACGTCACAAATGACTCATGGAACGTTTTCCTAAAGTTTCAACAGAATCTGAATGCGTTTGGTTGGTTTTCCGTATGTCAGTTGTTGTTTTCAATTAAAATGAAGTTCATTTTAAACTATAGAGAGACACTTCGAGTGGACAACCCTACCCCCACCCCACACATCCCTACCCCCACCTACACACCCTACCCCACCCCAAAAATCCCTACACCCACCCCATTTGGACAACCCAGCCCCCTCCCCCACCCTACCTAGAAAGCCCCTCCCCCACCCCACTTGGACAGCCCTACCCCCACCCCACACCCACCCCACTTAGACAGTCCTACCCCCACCCCACTTGGATAGCTCTACCCCCACCCCACTTGGACAACCTAGCCCCCCCACCCCACTTGGACAGCCCTACCCCCACCCCACTTGGAAAACCCATCCCCCCCCCCCCCCCCCCGACCCCACCTGGACAACCCTAACTGTATTTATGGCTAACCAACGAAATCAAGTCAATAGACCTTGAATTTAAAATAAATCAAGGATAAAATAACTCAAGATCATATTGACCTCTTCAATATCAACCAAAATTATTCAATACAGATAAATCACAACAAAACCACAACCTAAAATGATATATTTATTGTGTTCATAAGGGAATCATAATACACAATACATTTTAGAAAAATGGAACGAAAAAATATAAAATAAATGAAGGCACACCTCCCTATTTAGAATGGAAGAACAAAAATTTCTTGAATCAAAGATATATGTCCCGTTGGAAATTAGAGTTAGCACCCTCTAGAGCAGGTCGTGAAGTAGGGTTCCAACCGTAACCAAAAATTCTATATGCCTTATTTTTGTAAGGGGATTATAATACACACTAGATTGCACCAAAATAGAATGAAAAAATCTAAAATAAATTAACACACACAAACTGATTTAAACGGGAAGAACAAATCTAAAATCAATGAACTCACACATACTGATTTAAATGGGAAGAAAAAATCATTGAAAACCAAAATTGTTGTGTTGGGAAGTAGCATTTGTGTCGAGATTTAGAGGCAAACCTTCCAGACGATTTAGGTTTAGGGAAAAAATTTTGAGAGGGTGCGTCCAAGTCTCAGTTAGGGAAATTTTTTTGAGATGTCTGGAGTTGAAGATCGATGATATTTGGGAATTTTATTTCCCAACGGTTTTAAAAAACCATTTGGAAATTTATGTTATCCCAACGGTTTCAAAAAACCGTTGGCAAAAACCTCTTAATGCCATATATACCAACGGTTATGATAGAACCGTTGGTATAGGGGTCTTCATCTTTCCCAACGGTTTCACTAAACCATTGGGAAAACTCTTTTTATCCATTTTTTCCAACGGTTTCATCAAACTGTTGGGAAAATACAATTTTTATAGATCTTTACCAATGGTTTTTGGAAACCGTTGGTAAAGATTACCTATACCAATGGTTCAGAGAACCGTTGGAATATAAGCGTTGGGAAAAACATGATTTTCAGTAGTGTAAAAAACATATAAAAGAAGTTTGAAAACATTTTTAAAACAATTTTTTTTAAAAATAATGTTAAAATAAATTTTTATAAATATTATCCCTTTACAAAAATGTAAAGGGTTCTTTGGATAAATAATGACGGGTAAATCTGTACATGTTGTATGAGGTCAAAAGAATATTCCTTTTGCATGATAAAAAGGATATAAATGTGCCTTATTTAGAAGTCGACAAGAATATTACCTTTAAGAGATTTATAAAATTCAAAAGGGTAAAAATTTATTTTATATATTATAGGGGAATGATATAATATTCTTGGAAACTCCTTTTATAAAACATTGATTTCCGACCGAAGAGAGGGTAAATTCGGGCTTTCCTAAAAACACCTTCTTAACTATATTATGTACCATAGAGTAGAAAATGGTACCAATAAATGAGTATATCATGAAATAACATAGGATAGGTAATCTCATTAAAATTCTTGAGATATTTATAATAATATTTTATTAATGTAATCATAAATATATACAATCTCGAAAATCAATGAGATTGTCTCAATAAACTCTTATAACTTGGTATCTTGGGATCATGATCTCCATGTAAGGAAGGTTAATTACATGGAGAATATAATATCATTAAAATATTTAGATTCATGATATTACATGTAAAATTGAAGTATATTCACCTCTAAAAAGAGTTTAGGTGCATAACAAAACATGAGTCTCAAAGAAGGAAAATTGAGAAAAAACATTTTTACCAATTTGGTAACTTTTGAAACATAAACCCTATGAAATAAGGATCATAAAATGGGAATTTAAATACCCATAAATTTATGTAAAATAGACATAGAATAAAATCACTATCAGTACATACACCACACAAAAGAAAAGAGTGGCAAACATACCTTGTATCTCACAGAAATTAAAAGTGAGACGAAATCTCACTACCTTGTGTCTTGACTATCTCCGTACTTGTACAAGCTTCCTGTATAACAAATATAATTTTATTATACATTTTTTATAGAATAATATTATTATATCTATTACCGTATATTCTTTGATTGTGACCTTATATTACCCTCTTTTCAACAATTCTATATTAATGTTTTACTTCGGGTAATGTTCATTTTGTTCTTCGCATGTGTCTTAATTTGTTATATCGTTGATCCTTATACTTATATCATGATTTAAGAATGTATAACATGATATAAACATAAGGTATAAACAATATAAATATATTATAATAATCCATACAATAAATAATTGAGTAATAGAATACACCGTTCATGGAGACGGTATGTTGTACCTACGCATGAATGTCGTTTTCCATTTTTATTGTCGTATTGAAAGAATGTATGCAAATGAAATATGTATAAATATGTATTTATATATATATAATTATAGTAATATTAATATATCATATATATCATATAATTTCATTAAATCCATTCTTAATATATTCTATGTGGTGTGTGAATGAATCACATCGCTTTGAGGGGGCGGTAGTCCACACTTCCTCAAACAAGATTATCGTATTAACACCAAATGTAAGGTAAAAAGAGGTGTGTTGTAAATATAATATATAAGATTAAAGACAAAATAAATATAATATATTAAATATATAAATATAATTTCCATCACAATGGCCACTATGATTTGTGTTAAAGGAGAAATGAACAATCATTGTTTCATGATACAGTAGTTAGCTATACACAGAAACAGTATGTTCAATATCTATAGGATGGTGGTGTGTGTAAGTGTAGGTCAGACCATTTGAATTAAAAAATCCTATTATATGGAGGATACTGTTTTTTTCACATAATAAGGTAATAAAGAGAGTATAGTGGGTGGATAAGGAATATAAAGGAAAGGATCTGGAGAAAAGATGTTACTCTTAATTGGGTAACTCCTTTTGGTTTGTTCCAAAAGGCTTCCTTGAGAGGGTTTTTTCCCAATGAGAGGATTCAAGGTTGAAGGGAGTATTTTTTGGAGGCTAATTTTTTATATATTTTATGATCTTAAATGGTTTTATAGGTTTGTGGAATTTGTATAGGTGGTGGCCTTTTATAGGGAAGGAAAAGGACTCACGTTGAATTTTTATAAACAAATTAGGTGTGCACATGTTATTACCCAAAAAAAGTATTACAAAAAAACACAATAATGGAAGGTTTATGGACGAAATATGTACATAAAATGGGCGCTGGAAAAGTTTATAGGTAATTTGGGCCCTTGATTTTAATGTTTAGTCCCAAATTAAGCATAATTTGACCTCAATTTCTGTGATTAATTTTAATCACTTTTACTAATCATTTTAGTCAAAAAAATTAACATGGTCTTATTAGAATCTAAAAATTATGCTGAATAAAATGGTTTTTTTTCATATTTTTTAATTTCCAATCATATAAGTGGAAAAATTAAGATTAGTACTAATCCTGCTGATGGGATGAAATAATGGGGTTTTAAAGTTGGAAAAAGTTCAAAAGTTTGTAAAGATTTTATATTATGTTTCAAAGTGATATTGATCTTAATGAATTTAATTGTATTAGGCTATGTAATATTTATCTAATTTTCCCTTAAAAAAATATTTATAATATCATTGAACATTAATAATTAATTTGACAAAAATGCAGTTTTTAACTAAAAAACAGTATTTTTCACTATTCATAAAGAAATGAACTTTCTCAAAAAAATATCGAAAATTCAAACTATGTTAACATAGAAGTTATGTATTCAAAAATGAAGTTTATTTTATCAAATTAAATTTTTTAAATGTGTCTAAAATTACTTTTATTATTAAAATCAATTCATTCTATAAAATAATTTTTAAAGGACTTTACCAAAAATAATATCTTTCATTATCAATATGTTTTATTTATATAAACAAATATTTGAAAATTAGTTATTAAAAATTTTAATGGCTAGGTTAAAATTATATTATTTAGAGAATTGAAATAATAAAAAGTGATGTTTCATTGAAACTCAGTGTTGCATGCATTGTACGCCAAGTCGGTGTTGCTTGTAGTGCAAGCCAAGTTGGTTTTTTGTGTAGTGCAAGTCAAGTTGGTATTGCATATAGTGAAAACAAGTTGCTATTGAATGTGAAATGAATATTTTAGTTAGTGTTTTAATATATATATATATATATATATATAAAGAACTATTTCTAGTTCCATGTGAAATGAAAAAATATTGAAACGTAAAATTAATTTGAAAAAAAAAATTCTCAAAATCTCGGGGTGTTACATTATAACCCCCTTAAAATGAATTTCAACCTAGAAATTAATTTGGGTTATAAAAGGTTTAATACATGAATGTTTAATTCAAAAATACCCACATCAATAAAATGGATACTAAAATTTTCCTTAAAAAGGGAAATTTGGAACCATAATGGTTACTCAAAGTAACATATAACTGGGTTTCCACAAAGGTAAAGATATGTTAGGAGTGAATATTGGAAATATAGGGAAAGAATAATTATTTATAGGGAGTTATTGAGGTTATAAATAACAAACAAGTGAATGATCAAAGAAAAGTTCAAGGACTAAAAGTCATAAATCTGTGATGATTCCAGAAGCCGTTGGTTTAACAAAATTTAAGGTATTAAGACAACATTTTTTTATCAAATTCAGAATGTTGATTAATTATTGATAAATTTATATAAAAAAATTTCATTCTTGGGTTGTGATTTGAAATATTTCTAATACATACATTACCTCATGGAATGAATATTCAGAAATTAACTTCGATGATTAAAGCACTAAAATATGCTTTTAATTGATATTAATGCCCATAAAAGAATAAAAAGTATGACTATTTGTCTCTTAAAATGAACATTCATTAATATATAAACATAAAAAGTAACACTAATATTTCATCATGAATATTTATTCATTACATATAAATACACATTAATTAGGACATCACATAGGCCAGTGGTAGGCATGAAACCCTTATCGCCCTTCGGCCAAGGGTTCAAGACCCAAAACCTTGCCAGACTTGATTGGTTGTCACCTGACATACCTAATGTCCTTTTTTACCACAATAATATAATATATAATATTGACATCCTCAAAATAAGTTTAATCCCTAATTATGATTTTAACCAAGGTTATCAACACAAAATCACAACACAAATATTTCCTCTAAAGTTTAACATAAACTTTTCATGAATGGATAAACTTATAACCCTTCAGAAAGATGAAAATACAAAACCTTAGAAAGAGAGTTATGAAATCAGATTAAAATTGATTCCCCTGTATAACACAAAGTATCTCTTGGTTGTCACATTCCAATAATGTGAATAACTGCATCATATATTCTCGTGAAACATGGTAATAACTTGAATTTCCATAAATAATTTTGGAAAACATGCATTCTTCCTTATTCCAAAGTATATTGGATTTACTCCTTAAATCCAAAAATGTTGTAAACTTCATTAATGGTAGCATGCACCCCTTATAAACTGGTCCTTACTTAGTTCCAAGGTAATCAGTACTGTTCGATTTACTTATTCATATCTCGTGTATCTTTATCCATACAACATTATCTTAACATAAAGAACATGTTAAGGGTTGCCTTCTCTTAGTCAATTTTGTAAATTTCATGATATAGAATTTCTAGTCCATCATGAACATTATACATATTCTTGTAAATACTTAGAAAAAAATTAACTTCAAAATCCATACATAATTCACTATTCTAAATTCTAGAATCCAAATACCTAAATACTTCACTTAATTCATCCTTAATCCATTAATAATGCTACCTCATCATATTACACAATACTTTTTGTCCTTCACATTTCATCTGTAGTCTCTTCATCATCAGCAATGTAACCATTACTCTCACCACATTGTTGATTATCTTCAGGAACATTCCTATTGGGACATTAAGTTTCATAATGACCATTTATTCCATAATTAAAACACTTAACCTTCGATGAGGACTTAGAGAGGCCAAAATTTCCATCCATTTAATTAACCAAACTCTTCATTTTTCCCTTGAAGTCACTTTCTTTGTGTCCTTCTTTTCCACAGTCAAAACACCTTCATTTTCCTCTAAGACATTCATTTAGGTGATTCTTTCCACATTCCTAACACAAAGGAAACCAAATCATCTTTCCTCTATAGTCTCCATTACCTGAACTCTCAGTGAACTCATTCTTTCTCTTCCTTGGTGAGTCCGAGATTCTGTTGAGGTAAACATTGTTAATCATGTTCCATGAAAACTAGTTAGGCATGATCATGAAATATTTCACTCCAGTGATAATCCCACTTCATTGTTCATCAAAAAATCTTCCATCACATTCAACATTAATCCAGTTCCTTCCAGTTCCCTCCATTGTCTAAAACTAGAAGTATAGTGCGAGAATTACCTATCATAGAAGAAAACCACATAGTAATGAAAATAATTACTTATAGGATGTCTAAATCATGAAAAATTCCATAATATATGACACATTTGCTTTATCCAAGGTTATTCATAGCTAACTTATATCTAAATACTTCACGATGGTTCATGAAGAGTTTGTGAATTCCCAAAGCATACCCCCCAGGAGTGTCGAACTAGGTGTGCAACAAGTCCTGTTGTCATGTACTAGATTACCCTGAGTCAAGCCCAGAACATCTTGTTGGAGTTGTTGCCCCTAGGTACATCTGTGTGAGATCCACATCCACTTGTAGTATCCGGAAAAGGATTTATTTCTTGGAAATGACTCACTCTATCCTTTACCAAAATTCCAGATCATTTTCCTAAATGTTAACTTATCTTTATACTTATCCTTAGAGACATCCCTAGACATATACATAGAAATAAACCTAGGGATCTAAATAAGGGTTTCTCATCCTAGTTTCCAAAGGTTGACTAAACCTTTCCTTTGATACCAACTATAGTGACCTAGGCTTAAAATACATCGATATTACATCTTTTTAGATGAATATTCAATAAATTAAAAAAATACATGCTAGAGGATCATAATAGTTTAGTATCTTTGGAAGCTTGGAAACAAAATCTTCTATCCTGGTGAAAGATCTACAACATCACCCATATAGATATCCACCTTTAATAATTATACCTAAAAAATTTCTTCATAACCTCGAGAAAGAAAACATGAAAAGGGGTGAGCTCAAATGATTAGTAAGGGTAAAAAAGGGATACATGTAAGAATAAACATGAGCATAAGAATATGAGAATGCTATATTTTCACTACAACATAAATATCCTGTTTCGGTGGGTTTTTAGGGGCAGTTTAGTAAACCGCCGCTAATTTTTTTATAAATTATTTAGCAGATATTTATTAAAAACTGTTTCTAAACTGTTTTTTATAGCCCTGATACTTCTTCCCCCAGACCCCCGCGATACCCCCCACCTCCCATGACCCCTGATGCCCTAGCTCGCCTCCCCTCAGTGTGCCTCGCTGCCCATCACCGTTGAACCCCTGAATCCCTAGCTTTCCTCTTTACTATAGGTCCTGACCCATGCCACCGCTCGACACTTCTCACCGCCCCTCAGTATGCCTCGTAGGGTATATGAACTATTTTTTTATAAGTTATCATGGATTGTAGACATTTAATTCAAAAAATTTATTATCTATTTCAATTCACTTCCATATATGTATGTTTTTGTGGTTGAATCATATTTTTTTACACTAGTGGATGAATGATAATATGTTTTATTTTGTAGGAGAGAGGGTTATTGGTCAGATTAGTTGTAAGGATATTTATGGTGTTTTCATAAGGGTGTTTAGTGTTGGAACTATTGGTTTTGTTATAGGAATGGGGGTTGGTTTGAGTAATGATTTTGATAGGGTGGGTCTATCCTAGATTTCATGATTTCAAAATCCATAATAGATATGGTAAGGTTCTATAGATTTCGAGTTATTTAGAATTGCCTTGGATGAAAGGTTATTGTACAACTTTCCATTCCCTAAACATCAAGACACCAGTTAGTTAAATGGATAGAATATGATCATAAAATGTATACCTCATGTGTTTTTTGTTTAAGGACTTGATTTAGATCCATCTATACCACCAAAATGTTTAACTCTTTATGTTTATTTTTAAGTAAATATGATTAATCAAAAGTTATTACCTCATGAATTCATCTTATAAGAGGACCTATGGTGACAAATTTTTATTAGTTTTGATTAATATTTTCAACAAACCCTTTTGAATCTATGTGTGATTTTCCTATAAATCATCCTATTTATGAGACATCTAAAGGTTTTCTATAATTTTCTAGTATGTATTTTTATAAGAACACAATTAAATGGTTCTCTTAAAAAATTTGATGAGGATTAATGGTACTCAACTTTTTTGAACATCTATCGATACGTATAGAGAGTATCTCCATATTCCTGTCAAATATGATATATGAAATTTTTTATTTTTTTAATCATGGTGATGTGAAAAAATATTTACATGAATCATCTATGAAGATCATCGCAAACATGTATTTTTTCCAATTTGAGGTTATACTTACCTATCTACTTAGGTACTAAAAGGAAACATAACATGGCCAACTATAATTTCTTTCTAAGAGAGGTCCACATTATGTTTCAACCCCCATTGATGTTCCATGATCCACCCTAGATCTGAAAAATTTAATCACACGCAGGGTCACAACATGTTGCTACCCATAACACTTCACCATGATACCCAAAATGTTCTAAAATTCTCAACCCCATACCATACCCAACTCTTTGAATCCTAATTCAAGGCCACCAATAATATACAAAGTAGCAAAAAATTATTAATATACACAATATTTAATATTATCTCTATTGTCTATTTTTTGGGTATTGAATATTTTATATGAATTCTATAAGACAATGAAATTAATAGGTTCTCCCACTTTCTATAATACAAGGATTCATCTACCCTAGCCATAAATCCTTTCACCTGATTATTCTTGGAATGTTCTACATCTTCGTTCCCCATGTAGTTTCTAAAGTAGTGAGTCATGTTTAAGGTAAGAGTTTGTTTCCATTTCATATTCCTAACTTCTATTCAATCATTATACAATTTATCAAGCCCTTACCTTAGTGATATCAAAGTTATAACATCATCAGTTTGTCCATTTGTTTTGGTGTATCATGACATAAAAAACTATAGGGATGGGATCCTTGTTCTTCTATTCTTTTATAGATCTTTTTAATTTGCATGCTTTGGTTTTCTAGTGGGTGGGTTCATTATTTACCATATCTATTTATATAAGAAACAATTATTTAAAATATTTATATATTTTTTCAACTAGTATATATGAATCTATTTACATATTTAGTAATAGTTATGTGTTTTAATTTGTTTTAATATTGTGTAGGCACATTTTGATATACATGGATAAAAGCTGGATCACATTACCAAGGAAAACACCTTAGTATGTTAAGGGTTTGAAAGAGTTTTTAGATTTTGTAATTTACAATCGATCCGTTGAAGGGAGAATAATATGTCCATGTCCTAAATGTAAATTTAGAATATGGTTGAAGAGAGATGATGTTAATGAACATTTAATATTGAAGCAATTCCCTGGTCAATATTTGTGTTGGATTTGGCATGGAGAATTAAACGTTACAAAAAATTTGAGCACTGATGTAAATCTATAGAATGAGATCCCTACTTCATCGATAATGGAAAATGAAATGAAAAAACCTTAAAAATTATGAATTCAACATTGAAAGATACCACCATCAACATCAAAACATATTAGAACAACAAGATGAGGGTGATACAAATAGAAACATTACAAGTGATGTTTTTGAGACTGTAGGACAACCAGATCAAGATTGTAAAATATCAGTGGATCATCCTCTTGATTATGTGGAGAATAATGTAAGAGAAAAATTCACTGAGGAAAATATGTTTCATGATTTAGCTAATGATGGAAATCAAGAGTTTTATAGTGTATGTTTGAAATATTTGAAACTTTCTTTTCTACTGAAGTTGTACCATATCAAATGTCTATGTAGAATTACAAATAAGTAATATCCATGATATTGGAATTGTTTAATGATGAATTTCATGAAGTAAACATCCTTGATTATTTTTAGGATATTAATTTTTTTTAACAGGCTTGGTCTGAATTATAAAAAAATACATGCGTGTCCCAATGATTGTATGCTTTATTGGTGAGAGGATTCAAGTAGAAAGGATTGAAAAAGTTGTTCTTCTTATAGATGAAATTCAATGAATGATGTTAGAAGTATGAATCAACATACTACCATAAAGAAGAAGAAAAAGAACACACCTACAAAGGTTTTGAGTTACTTTCCATTAAAGTCTTGATTGAAATGATTATTCATGTAATCGAAAACTACCGAACACATGAAGTGGCA
The DNA here is from genome assembly GCA_963277665.1 of Viscum album. Taxonomy (NCBI): domain Eukaryota; kingdom Viridiplantae; phylum Streptophyta; class Magnoliopsida; order Santalales; family Viscaceae; genus Viscum; species Viscum album. Next base: position 1,044,138,227 of record OY728141.1, on the reverse strand, counting down.
TTCTATAGATAATAAAAATGATGGGATAAGGTGACAACCATGAAATTCACAATTGTGGAAGACATTTGATTCATTACATAAAAATTTATCATCTGATCCTAGTAATTTTCGATTGGGATTGGCTGCAAATGTATTCAACCCATTTAGGACTTTGAGTACCAGTTATAGAATTTGGCCATTTGTTTTGATCCCTTACAATCTGCCTCTATGGATGTGAATGCAACATATTTATTTTATCATTTCAATGATTATTCCTAGAAAAAAAAGCCTGGAAATGATATTTATGTATACATTCAGCCTTTAATTGAATAATTATAGGAGTTATGGAGAAACGGTGTTGATACATTTGATGATTCTTCTAAAACAATGTTCAAAATGCATGTTGCTTTAATATGGACCATTAATGACTTCCCTGGTATTTGGAATTTTTCTAGTAATAACACTTACATGGGTTTAGATTTTCTTATTTGTAACTTTGATTTGGAGCCCTAACAGCTACCTCATAGTAAAAAATGGTGCATATTGTACCATCGAAGATTTATCAATGCATCTCATAGATTTCGGCTAGACATATCAAAATTTAACGGTTTCATTGATTGTAGACCACATAAAAAGTTTTTAATTGGTTCTGAAATATTGACACAACTTGGAAATGTTTAAATAGAATTTGGGAAGGTTCATTATTTGAATTATAGCAAGAAATGAGTTTGAAGTGCATCATCAAGTGAAATCGGAATGAAACAATGGAAGAAAAAAAGTATATTCTTCAAACATTCATATTGGGAATTTAATTTATTGTGACATAATCTTGATGTGATGCATATTGAGAAGAATTTCTGTGAAAATTTGATCTTTACATTTCTTAATGATCATGGAAAGTGGAAGGATCATATCAATGCTCAGAAAGACTTACAAGTAATGAACATAAAACATGATCTCTGGCCAGATGAGAATGAAAAGTATGCTCCAAAATTTTTTTCACTGAAAAATAAAGATAAAGATACATTCGTTTGAATATTAAAGCATGTGAAAGTGTCTAATGGGTATTCAATTATCATATCAAGGTGTTTTGACTTAAATAATTTTAAGTTACATGGATTGAAAAGTTATGATTCACATATTTTTTTACAATAGTTACTACTATTGGAATTGCACACATTGTTACCTGAAAAAGTTATTTCTATTGTACTCCAATTCTGCACATTTTTCAGAAAACTATGTGAAAATATCTATATCTATTTGAGCTTTACAACCTTCCAGAGAGGTTTTTATTGACACTTTGTGCAATTTAGATGATCTTTCCTATGTCATTTTTTACTGTCATAATGCATTTAACTGTGCATTTGGTTGAGGAAGCTAAATTAGGAGGCCCCGTTCATTATCGATGGATGTATCCAATTGAGAGGTACTTTATTTATATGTTTTTTAGTTTAGTAAAAAAATTGACACTTAATTAAATGCATAATTATGTTTGTTTATTTTATTTCATAGATATATTGGGCATTTGAAATCATAAGTGAGAAATAAAGATCAACCAGAAGGCTCTATTGCTGAAGACTATTTGGCAGAGGAGTGTCTTACATTTTTTTCTAGATACTTGGATGATATTGAGACAATATTTAATTGATTTGGACATGTTGAAGACACATTGAATCAATCTAAAATACATGGGAAATCAAAAATATTTCCTGTTATTATCCAATTAGTTGGGAGGACCTCAAATGTTACACTGATAGAAATGGAATTAGTACAGGCACATAGATATGTGCTGATAAATAGTGAACTTATTGATCAATTTATTAAATATTTGAGGATATAAAAAAAAATACAAATGAGATTCCAAACACAAAATGAGAAAGATATAACAAAATCAGTTGATAAAGATCTTGTAGAATGGTTTGCACAACGTTCAAGTTCATAAATATTGCCATAAATATGAATATTATGTTGACACATATATTTTGTAATTATAATAAATTATATTTATTTTTCTAGATCATGAATACTGATACTCAAGTAGACTTTTCAGAATATTTAAAGTTTCTTGATCGAGGTCCTCTAAAACAAGTTAGAAAGTTTGACGCTAACAACGTGAATAACTTTAGATTTCTTTCAGTCGATCAAGAAGAGGGTTTGAAAACATAGAATACTGGTATATTTACATTTTCTAAAGTGGGATACTATGGAAAGCTGAATGATATTATTTAATTAAACTACCACAAAAATTTTTTAGTTGTTTTATTCAAATGAAATTGGGCCAGTATTATCAGAGGTGTTAAAAGAGATTCCTTGCTATTTACTTATGTGAACTTCTCTCACTTGATGGATGTTGGTGATCATGAACTACATGATCCATATATCTTATCATCACAAGAAAAAATGGTATATTATGTGAATGATGTTGTGGATGAAGGGTGGAGGGTAATTGATCACGTAAAATCAAGAGATTTGTATGATATGGGTGATGAAGTGGAAGATTTGACCTCTGAAATTGAATCTCATCAACAACAAGAAGAAGAATTATTTTTCCATCATGATATTGAAAATATTAGTCTATCAAAGATAAATGTAGTGGATGAAGTAATGGAGTCAGAAACCGACATGATTGAAAGTGAAAATGATTGTATGTACAGTTATTCATTCATTTAGCAACCACTTATTTCATTTTTGCAATAATTAATTATCATTATTGTAACGTCCCGGTTCCAGGTGCCACTCAACGGGTGCCCTGAACCCGGTTCGCCATGTGACCTCAAGTGAATTTCCCCAAATGCCACAGGCTGCTGACTAGAAGCAAGGGCCTAGGTATGATAGTGGGGAAACTATGCCCTCATTTGTCAAAGTGTAGCACAACGGAATACAAAAATAAATATACAAAGACAGCGGAAGCAATAAACCATACACAACTGAAATAAACAACTGCAGTAGATATAACCAACTTTATATAAATAATGATGCAACATGTCTCAAGTTCTAAGAAAACATCCAGAACATATTATACCTCAATACAGTACAAAAAAATACAGGGTACAACTAAAAAAATCAAAACAGCTGGCAGCAGCATCGCGAGCCTAGGCTCGGTCCCATGCCCTCCTACTCCTCGGCAATAGTCAAGTACCTGTATAGGGAATCTTTCCCCTATCCACACCTGTAGAAACGTAATCTGTTTGGGATGAAAAGCATGACCCAAACAGGGTGTGATAAATAAATCTCAGTAGGCACCCACCAAAGGCCCGTGCTCAACTGTGTGTAAAACATGCAACAAGTGTGCAGTTGTAAAATGCAATAAACTAAGCAGTACTAAAAAGTAACTAACTTACCAGTTATATTGCCATTTAATTATTTATTTAATCCATTTAATATTTAGAAACCACCATGGTGAATTTCTAAATAATCAGTCAGCGTCCTCAGACAAGTAAAATTTCACTCTCAGGTAATCAGAACCCAACCCACAGGTTTAGCCCTCAGGCATAACAGAAACTTTCCCTCAGGCATACGAAGTGTCACCCTCAGGCACAGAAGTCAAACCCTCATGCACGAAAGGTTTCCCTCATGTGAAATAGAACGTTGCCCTCAGGCTAATACAGTCACACCCTCAGGATATAGCAAAACATCTCTCTCAGGTATAAGTAACCGGGCCAAGACTAACATATAAATAAGCAGTAAACAAGCAATTCCTCTCGAGGAAATTCTATAATTACTACATTAAAGGCATACCCTCGGGTATCCTGACCAAACTGCTAAACAGTGGAACACACCCCCGGGGTGGTTCCAGATCCAAGCAACGATCCCAACCAGCATTTTAATATCACATTTAAATCACCTATCCAAATCTAGGTATTCAAAAATAGCTATGGCCTCATCCACACGACACCCCAACATGGGTTCGTGGCACGAAAACGCATAAAACTCACGAAAGTTGAAAAAAAAACACAAAGCCACCTATCTTTAATGCCAACGAACATTATATGTGAACGTCGGTTCCAGAAACGCCCAAGAACGACGTAGATCTGACGAAGGAGAAAACTTGGTTAAACCCAAATAACTTCCGTCAGGAGAAGAATTGGTAAGAAGTATCCAAGGAGATGGAAACCCTTACCCGTGCGGTTCCAACGAGATTTTCCAAGGAGGAAACGAATTCCATACGAACACTCGGCGGATCTTCAAAGGTTCGGTCGTCCCCTCCCCTTCCTTCCTCCGGTTTTAAGCCTTCCCTATAAACAGGGGAGGCTACTGCCCATTTTAAGCGAAAAAAACAAAGTACACGACATGTAATTCCAAGTAAACGGCGTGTATTTCCTTCATTTAACTGTTCCCCTGGTGGCACCGCCTCACTGTTCATCCATCGACATGAGTACATGACATGTACTCCTGACTACACGGCATGTCCTATCTCCCAGCTTGCGGCTGCTCCACCACCTTACTGTTTTGGCCTACCGACTAACTACACGTCATGTAAAGGATCACTACACGGTGTGTAGTTGGTTCCTACACCCTTCATCTCTGGCATGGCCACACGCCCCGTGAACTCATCCCACACGGCCAAAAGTACACGACGTGTGGAAAAAGTACACAGCGTGTACTTCCAAAATTTAGGATTGCTCCCCAGTTTCCATATTTTCTCAAAAACACTTAAATAAAAGAGAAAAGAAGAAGCCCATACCTCAAATATAAGAACCAGGTTCTTAAAAACTTCCCCCCTTATAGCAATTCATCCCTGAATTTACCTTCCAAGGGTGGAGAAGATATAGGAATGAAAAACTCCGGCCACTGAGCACGTACATCGGTCTCCCGCTCCCAAGTTTCGTCTTGCACTCGGCCATGCTGCCATAGCACCCGTACGAGAGGAACTGACCGGCCTCAGAGAACCTTTGTGTTCCTGTCAACGATACAAATTAGATGCTCCTCAAAGAACGCATCCATCTGAAGCTCAACCTCCTTGGGCTGAAAGATGTGAGACGGTTCTGAATGATAGCGGTGCAACTAAGACACATAAAAGACGTCGTGTATGGCTCAATACCGCTGCGGTAATTGAAACTGGTAAGCAACCTGCCCGACTCTCCCCAGAATCAAAAATGGGCCCACATACCTCAGTGAAAGATTACCCTATCTTCTGATCCGCTTGTGTCCCAGCCTCGGCGAAACACACAAGAAAACCTGATCCCCGACCACGAACTCCAAAGTTCATCTGCGACGATCAGCATAAGACTTCTGAAGAGACTGCACGGTAGCCATCCACTTCCGAATTAACTGGAACTACTCCGAAGTCTCCTGCATGAGCTGTGGTCCCAGTAAAGATGCCTCACGTGCCTCTAACCAGCACAAAGGTGATCGGCAAGGCCTACCATATAAATCCTCATATGGTGTCATCTCAATAGTTTCCTAAAAACTGTTATTATAGGAAAACTCAACTAGGGGTATATGGTTCTCTTAAGAGCCCCCGAAGTCTAGGACGCATGCTCGCAGCATGTCCTCAAGCACCTGTATAGTATGCTCTGACTGTCCATCAGTCTGAGGGTGGTATGCTGTGCTCAGAAGCTCTTGTGTACCCAGTGCCCTTTGAAAACTCTGCCAGAAACGAGATGTAAAGAAGGCATCCCTATTTAAGACGATAGAACGCGGGCCCCCATGAAGACGGATGATCTCTCGGATGTACAACCTTCCGAGCTCGTCAACACCGAAGGTCTCCATAATCGGAAAAAAATTGAGCTACCTTCGTGAGTCTGTCCACGAAAACCCACATGACATAATTGCCTCGAGGTGACCTCGCCGGACCCATCACAAAATCCATCGCGACATCATCCCATTTACACTCTAGAATGGGTAACTACTGTAATAGTCCAGCTGGTCTCTGATGCTCTGCCTTCACCTGCTAACAGGTGGAACATCTCGTAACATAACCACCTACATCTCTCTTTATACCCGGCCACTAGTACTGACGTCTCAAGTCCTAGAACATCTTGGTAACCCCGAGATGAACTTCCCAAGCTGAAGCATGAAACTCCCACATCAGCTCCTCGCGTATATCCCCCGGAACCCATACACATCCATGGAAACGAAAAACTTCATCTTGGCCTATCTTCCAACTAGAAAAAGGGTCCCCACTTGCCATCGACTCCCATAGAACTAGGACTTCTGAATCATATATCTATCTCATCCTCACTCTGTCCAGGAGGGTAGATGTCACAGCTAACGATGAAAGATAAGTCTTCCCCTGACAGTCGTGCACCTCCAGATGCATCTTAGAGAATAAGGCCATAAGCTGACACTCACTACTGGCTTCCTGCACTGCCTGTATCTGAGTCTTCCTGCTCAGTGCATTAGCTACTGCATTACCTTTATCAGGTGTATAGGCAAGATCAAAATCAAAGGACTGTAGGTACTCGACCCACCTTCTCTACCTCAGATTCAGGTCACGCTGAGTAAATATATACTTGAGGATTTTGTGGTCGGTGAAAACCACAAAATGCTCCACTAATAGATAATTTCTCCAACAGCACAACACATGAACAGCTGCGGCTAACTCGAGATAATGCGTCGGGTAGTTCCTCTCATGTGGCCTCAAATGCCGAGACCCGTAAGAAACAACTCGGTCTCCCTGCATCAATACTGCTCCCATCCCAATACCTGATGCATCACAATAAACTGTATAGATCTTCCCCTGCTCTGGGAGTATCAGGATCGGTGCTGATGTCAAGCTTCCCTTCAGGTCCTGAAAGGTTGTCTCGCAAGCTTCTGACCAAATGAACTTCACACCCTTCTTAGTTAGACCCGTCAGCGGTGCTGCTAAGCAAGAGAATTCTTGTATGAAGTGTATGTAGTAACCGGACAACCCTAAGAAACTCTGTATCTCAAACACGTTCTTAGGATGCTCTTAGGAAACTACTTCTCTCACCTTCTCTGGGTCCACGGAAACTCCTGCCTCCAAGATGATGTGACCCAGGAAATTAATCTGGTCCATCCAAAAGTGGCAGTTTGAGAGCTTAACATATAGCCGATGCTCTCTCAGTGTACTGAATACAATCTCAAGATAGGTGGCATGGTCGTGTCGAGTGTGTGAGTACACCAAGATGTCGTCCACAAATAATACCACAAAAGAGTCAAGATACGAATGGAACACTCGATTCATCAGAGCTATAAAGAATGCTGGTGCGTTCGTGAGTCCAAACGGTATAACCAAGTACTCGTGCAGACCATATCTGCTCCGAAAAGACTTAAGCGGTATATCCGATGGTCTCACGCATAGCTGATGATATCCGGAACTCAAGTCAGTCTTCGAGAACACTCATGCTCCTTGAAGATGATCAAAAATATCATCTATTCTCGGCAAAGGATATCGGTTCTTGACCGTCAAATGGTTCAACTTCCGATAATCCACGCAAAGTCTGAGGGTACCATCTGCCTTTTTCGCAAAAAGGACCGGTGAACCCCAAAGAGAAGTACCGGGTCGGATAAAACCCTTCGCCTGTAACTCCTCTAACTGCCTCTTGAGCTCCTGCAACTCAGGTGTAGCCATCCTATAAGAAGGAATGGACACCGGTGCTGCTCCTGGCACAAGCTGGATAGAGAAATCCACCTCTCGCTCCAGAGGTAGACCTGAAAAGTCGACTGGGAAGAAATCCCTGAAACGATCAATAACTAGAGGGAAATCCGTCTGACAAGTCCCCTGATCATCCAAATACAATCTCGCAATCTGGGCTGTGACCCCACCTCGCCCACGATGCTCTGGTCCAGCTCAATTTTCCTGAAAATCCCACTCACCCTTGTATAGAAACTCTCTACCCTCTGGTGATGTGAAACGCACCCTGTGATGATAGCAGTCTACAAAGGCTCGAAAGGGAACCGACTAGTCCATTTTTAGAATGTCGTCGTAGCTCGTCATCTCTAAGACATAGGGATCCCAAAGAAAGTGACACCCATAAACAACAAGGGGGCACTTCTTGCACTAACACACACTAGCCGTTCTAGTCCCCAATGGAGTGTCTAGCATCATGATATCTGAAGAATTAGAAACACAGAGTCCAAGGCTCTCCACAATGGGTACATATATGAAACTATGTGTAGCACCCGTATCGAAAAGTACTGAAGATAAAACAAAAGATACTAGAATAGTACCTATGACTGTAGAAGGTCTGGGATCCTGCTCCTGTTGTGACTATTGCACTGCATATGCCTGACCAGTGCCGCGGCCCCGCGACACAGCCTGGCTACCCTGAGCTATCCCGACCTGCTGCCTCTAAGATCCTGGTGTCTGGATACCACGGTCACGACCACCATCTCTACCTGCACGCCCTGACGTATTCCAGTTCCCGAACTGGTAAGAAGCCACTGGTCCTGCTCCCACACGTGGAGTCTGTACAGAATCCCTCTCACTAGCCACTGGTAGAAACTCCCTGAAAAAGCATTGCAGATGACCCATCTTGCCGCAATCTTGGCACTCCACTGGGTCTCATGGACACTGCGGTCTCTTGTGCCCCTCTCTACCGCACTGGTAGCACCTGATCGGGCCACCTGAAGAAGCTGCCTGGATGGTACTACCACCCTGAGAGAAGTCCATCTATCTATTCCTCTTTCCTGCATAAATAGTACCAGTAACTGGTGTTGAACTGCCCTGGCCCACATTACTAGATTCTCGCAGGTTCATCTCTGTAATCAGCACCTGGTTCATAATAGTGTCTACTGAAGGCAACCTAAAAACATTCACCAGCACTTAAATGTTATACCGAAGACCATCCTCAAAATGCCTGGCTCTCAACGTCTCATCACCCACCAGCACGGGTGCAAAACGCTGAAGCTCGGTGAAACGAGCAGAATAGTCCATAACCGACATTGCGCCCTGCTGCAGATTCATGAACTCTCGAGTTCTGTCTGCCCTCAGCGTCTCAGGAAAGAAGAAGTCATAGAAGACTTCTTGGAAATCTTCCCACACCATGTCTCTGTGATGTTCTGACTGGGTGGAAACATCCCACCATCTCTTGATGGAATCATGCAGCATGTATGTCTCAAGCTTGACCCTCTGCCCTGGAGGCGTCTCTATATGCTCAAAAATAGTCTGCATCGATCCTAGCCAAGATTCTATAGCCTGTGGTCTGCCATCCCGTAAAAACATAGGCAGATGCTGCTCCTGAAAAATATGAGTCAGCTCAGCCATCGATGTGGCAGCCTGCAGTGCTCCCTGAAAGGTCTGCATGAAACGCATAAAGACTTCACAGAACTGCGCCTCCGCTCCTGTGTCTGGTATAGCAGCTGGCGCCGCATCTGGCTCTTCTAGAGGATCCACTGGTAGCCCATAGACCACCATCCCCGGAGTATTCTCGTTGCCGCTCTCCTGACGAACAACGTGCGGTCGTCTAGGCGGCATGACCCTAAAAGGTCAAAACACGCCTTAGAACAAGATTATCAAGGATTGAAAATGAAGGAACCACAAAGGGAACAAGAAGAAGAAGGTATTTCAAGATTTTCATAACAAGAATACACGGCGTGTATACTGACTACATGGAATGTACTTGACTTCCCTTCCCCTGCTCGGGTCCTTTGACACGGCTAAGCCACACGACTCCTATTTGAACAAAACTACACGGCATGTATAATCTCTACATGACGTGTGTGGTGTTATTTTCCAACTTCCTGTGTCGCTTGAGACACGGCCGACTACTCGGCTTTACACTACACGACATGTCAACAAACCCATTTCCTAGCCCCACGGCTAAGTCCACACGGTCTGTCCTCGGACAAGACTACACGACGTGTTTAAGGAATGGTGACACCGACCCATGTTGTTAGTTACATGGCCGAGTCCCCAGGTCACACTACACGACGTGTTCTGTACAGGAGTTCACCGACTCGTGTTGTTAGTTACACGGCCGGACGCTGGGTCAAAACTACACGGCATGTACATCATGTACACGGCGTGTTTTACCCAGGGCTTCCCTACCCCGTGTCGCCGCCCACAAGGTTTGTGACATGGGAAGAGACTACACAGCGTGTACTCAGAGTACACGGCGTGTACTTAAAAAGTTCATTTTTCTTCCCGAACAGAAGGCCATACACGATGTGTTTAAAGTACTACACGGCGTGTATACTGGGTTTCTGGACAGTATGCCTCAGAAACCTCTCCGGAACCCAGAAAATACTGCAAAACAACACCTAAGTGTCAAATTCCAATCCGTGAGGGCCCATACTCCCCACAAATCAAAGGTTGACATCTTATCTATGTTATAACATAATAAACAGCTAATGATCCACCAAATTCCGTTGAATGGGGGCCCATACTCCCCAAAAACCAAAGTTTTGTGTCCATTCTTTCACAGACTTATACAAAAATTCCCTATCACATAGTGGGTATTTATCAAGCAGCTATCACAACATCATGCTTCTCTAGCACAACAACTATCACAACAAAATGCAATTTCTAATGCACCTACATGGCATGGAAACTATGCATGGCATGTTATATCTAGCATGTGCCTATATGATGCATGAGACGGTGTACCCTCATCTCATTGGGTTGTAACAAATAGAACCCATAGATAAAATATAAACAGCACAATCACAAGTGCGTCACACAATGGTGAAATCATAGCAATAATAAAATCGCAATAAAATTGCAGTACGAGGAAAATTGGATTTTCCCTGTACACGGGTTAGCTATGCTCGGGCACAACTTATTACTAACTACCATTCCGTCCTATACCTGACTAAGGCTCCAAATAATAATTCAAAGAAAAGGAAACCTCCTCTGATACCATTTTGTAACATCCCGGTTCTGGGTTCCATTCAACGGGTGCCCCAAACCCGATTCTCCACGTGACCTCAAGCGCATTTCCCCAAACGCCAGAGGCTGCCGACTAGCAGCGAGGGCCTAGGTCTGATAGTGGGGAAACTATGCCCTCATTTGTCAAAGTGTAGCATAGTGGAATTCAAAAATAAACATACAAAGACAGTGGAAGCAATAAACCATACACAACTGAAATAAACAACTGAAGTAGATATAACCAACTGTATATAAATAATGATGCAACATGTCTCAAGTTCTACGAAAACATCCAGAACATATTATACCTCAATACAGTACAAAAAAATGCAGGATACAACTAAACAAATCAAAACAGCTAACAGTGGCATCATGAGCCTAGGCTCAGTCCCATGCCCTCCTACTCCTCAGCAACAGTCAAGTACCTGTATAGGGACTCTTTCCCCTATCCACACCTGTAGAAATGTAATCTGTTTGGGTCGAAAAGCATGAACTAAATAGGGTGTGAGAAATAAATCTTAGTAGGCACCCACCAAAGGCCCATGCTCAACTGTGTGTAAAACATGCAACAAGTGTGAAGTAGTAAAATGCAATAAACTAAGCAGTACTAAAAAGTAACTAACTTACCAGTTATATTTCCATTTAATTATTCATTTAATCCATTTAATATTTAGAAACCACCACGGTGAATTTCTAAATAATCAGTCAGCGTCCTTAGACAAGTAAAATCTCACTCTCAGGTAATCACAATCCAACCCACAGGTTTAGCCCTCAGGCGTAATAGAAACTTTCCCTTAGGCATACGAACTGTCGCCCTCAGGCATAGAATTCAAGCCCTCAGGCATGAAAGGTTGCCCACAGGCGAAATAGAACGTTGCCCTCGGGCTAATACAGTCATGCCCTCAAGATATAACAAAACACCGCCCTCAGGCATAAGTAACCAGGCCAAGCCCAATATATAAATAAGCAGTAAACAAGCAATTCCTCTCGAGTTAATTCTACAATTACTACATTAAAGTCATACCCTCAGGTATCCTGGCCAAACGGATAAACAGTGGAACACACCCCCGTGGTGGTTCTGGATCCAAGCAACGATCCCAACCAGCATTTTAATATCACATTAAAATCACCTATCCAAATCTAGGTATTCAAAAATAGCTATGGTCTCAGCCACACGACACCCAATCATGGGTTCGTGGCACGAAAACGCACAAAACACATGACAGTTGGAAAAAACAAACACCAAGCCACCTACCTTTAATGCCAACGAATGTTATACGTGAACGTCGGTTCCAGAAACGCCCAAGAACGACGTAGATCTGACGAAGGAGAAAACTTGCTTAAACCCAAATAACTTCTGTTAGGAGAAGTATTGGTAAGAAGTATCCAAGGAGATAAAATCCCTTACCCGTGCGGTTCCAACGAGATCATCCAAGGTGGAAACAGATTCCAGATGAACACTCGACGGATCTTCAAAGGTTCGGCCGTCCCCTCCCCTTCCTTCCTCTGGTTCTAAGAGTTCCCTATAAACAGGGGAGGCTACTGCCCATTTTAAGAGAAAAAACAAAGTACACAATGTGTACTTCCAAGTACATGGCATGTACTTCCTTCATTTAACTGTTACCCAGGAAGCACCGCCTCACTGTTCATCCGTCGACATGAGTACACGACATGTACTCCCGACTACACGGCATGTACTGTCTCCCAGCTGGCAGCTGCTCCACCGCCTTACTGTTTTGGCCTACCGACTGACTACACGACATGTAAAGGATCACTACACAGCGTGTAGTTGGTTCCTACACCCTTCATCTCTGGCATGGCCACATGCCCCTTGTACTCATACCACACGCTCAAAAGTACACGGCGTGTGGAAAAATTACATGACATGTACTTCCAAAATTTAGTATTGCTCCCCATTTTCCATATTTTCTAAAAAACAATTAAAGAAAAGAGAAAAGAAGAAGCTTGTACCTCAAATATAAGAACCAGGTTCTTACAATTGTTACGTATATTTTGTCTGTTAGTACTGTGAATATGTTATCATTTTTAATTTTTTTGCATAATTTATTTGAAATATATGTTCTGAACTTAATTTTATTTGATTAAATGATAGGAATTCCAATAAGGAAGCAATATACTATTTCATCGACCACTACGACAGATGAAGATCCATCTGTCTCCCTCCCTACGACATCTGAGCCACCATCTGCTTTCCCCCTACACCATCTCCCCCCTGCACTATCTCTTACACCCTCTTTGAGCATCCCTTCAGTAGCTCAGTTGTCACCTCCCCCATCAGGGGCCTCAGTAGTATTGGAGCAGTGAACCACTTCTAGTTCTTTATGGGGATATTGGAGGGTGACTGTTATAGGTACAAGTTTATGTAATGGGATTCCAGAATAATGTTGTAGAATTTCTGTTATGGTCTTATAGAATAATGAAATTTTTATTCAGTGGTCCACTATGGGTTTCCACATGTATTTGAAAGTATATGTTGAGTGGTATTGGTAACCATTAAAATTGATTGAGATAATAAGGTGATATTTTTTGGAAAACACATGATTTTGGGAAGGATGACCCTTAATATGAACATGATATCAAGATAATTATATTTGGATAAAGGTATATTGGATATGAATAAGTAAATTTGATGATATTAGTTACTTTGGAACTAGTTATGTATTTATTGACATTTGGTTTATGCTATCTCGGATGAAGATTACAAATTTTTGGAATTATTAATAAAATAACATACATGTTTTCAATAAGGATATCTAATAGTTCAGGTTGTTACTATAAATCAAGAAAATAAATTATTAAAGTATTCAAATTTTTGGAATGTGAAAACCAAGAACTAACTTATGAGATATGGGAGATAAATGTTAAAATGATTTAGTTTACCTCTTTCCAAAGTTGCAGATTTTCAATTTTTGGAAGGATTGTAAGGTTATCTAATTATGAATAGTATAAGTTATAATCCAATTGAAGTTTATTAGATTAATTTATTACCTCAATATAGGTGGAATTATTCATATTTTATAATTTGTGTTAACCTTTTTGTTCATATAGATGAAATGACCTATCATTCTATTTATGGATTTCATGATCTACTAACACTTTAGGAATTAAAAAATTCAACATAATTTCTTTGAATAAGAGATGAAGTGTAAATTTTTCAAGGCATGCCCAACAGTGAGATTATACTGAAATAAAGTAAGTATTTATTCTCATTTTATTCAACTTTAGGGAAATAATCTTGAAAAATGAAAATTTTATCTTAGTACCTTCTTATCTGATGAATCAGATCGTCCCTTAAATCATCGCAAGTTTATGAGTTTCTGGTTGTTAAATTTCCCCAAACCTTGTTCTCTATCACTATCCATCAGAACTTGATGGTTAGATTCTAATTCCATATCCCTATTTTCACTTCCCACCTATGTTCACCTTTGTGGAAACCTAGAGATTATTTACTTTTGGTAACCATTATGTTTCTAACTTTCCTTTTTAAAATGAAGTTTTAGTATTTCTTTTTATAGTGTGAGTTTCTATGAAAGAAACGTTCAAGTAGTAAATATTTTATAACCCTGATGAATTGTTAGGTATAAATTAATTTTAAGGGGGGTAGAATGTAACACCCTGAAATTTTATGGGATAGATTATTTTTAATTTTTTGATGTCTTATGTTGTACGCTACATCAAGACTAGCTTGCACTATACACAACATTGTATTAGCTTGTAGTATATGAAACACTATTTTTGGAATGTGTTACACACAATTTCAAGTTCCTTTGATATAATTAATTTCATGCAAGATTGAGTATAATTGATAACTAAATATTATAACATAGTAATTATAATGGCAGGTATGAATAATATTAACTTCCTTCTAAAAAACAATTCAAATGAAAATAAGTGAGTATATAAAATAATAAAATCACTCTTTATAGATTTTATTAATTAAATATATTTTTAATATATTCAATTTAATTTTTAAAATTCATCTTATATATTTTCTAGACATGATATAATTACAAATTCAATTTTATGGATAAAATGAGTGTTTTTCTAAAAATGTAGTTTTATCACATTTTGATGGAGAACCCATTTTACATATAGTTTTTTACACATTTATAATATATTTTGAAAAAAATAAACTTATTATTTGTAATAGGGATATAAAAATTTACTTTGGTTGGTTTTTCTAGTATTTTTCTAATAATATTCATTTTTAATAAATAGTGAAAAATATTGCATTTTAATTTTAAATTGTTTTTTCATCTGATTTATTTATATAGAAAGGTTATCATTTTAATTATATTTAAAGTATAATTATATTATGTTTTTATAATTTAATACAATTTTGGTCATTGTAAGTAATTTCACATTGTAATTAGATATAAACTTACATCAATCTTTTGATTAATTTTACTTTAAAAAAACTCATTTTCTTATTTTGACAACAAGAATTAATTTTAAATTAATTACTGAAACTTCTGTGTTTTGAATTTTGAAAAATTGATTCCATATTTGGAATAAGTAGTTCCAAATTATGTTAATAGGTTACATTTATTTTTTTGGATATTATGAATAGTAACGTTGGTAATTTTTATTTACCACACTTAAAGGTAAATCAGGTAAATTAGTGTAACAAAAAATATGATAAAGATAATAAAATTACCCTAACACTTGAAAAAATATTATTGGATGAATTAAAGTCAATGAATATCACCTAAATGTTGTAATTGATTCTTTTAATGTACTTTTTTCCAAGAAAGTGATGTAAATATAATTAAAACAGATGAAAGTGACAGCATGTCACTCTCTTATCTCTAATAATTATAATAATTTTAATGTAGCAATAAAATTGATAAAAACTAAAACATAAATACTCTCTATAAATTTAATGAAATTTCCTACATCATTTGAATTTATTTAGAATTTTTAGATATTAAATAATTACCATAAATATTAACACAACAACGATACAATAGTTATTTTATTAAGAGAAATATCAAATAAATGATTTTATAAATAGTAAAATAAATATTATTTGAAGTAATTTATGTCATCCAAAATTTTTCTAGTTGAATATTACATGTTATAAGACCATATAATTTTTTTTCCGAAGTTATATCTCTATTTGGATTTTATTTAAATTCAATGAAATGAATAGTGTAAAAATTGAAACTATTGAGATTTTATAGAAATAATATATTACTAAATTATTTAAAAATCATAAAAATATTTTAAAATAACAAAGTAGATATGTTAATGTAGAAACTTTAATTAAGTGTCCAATTATGGAAAATGTACCGCATATAAGAAAACTTAATAGCCCCTTAATAATTAGAATGTTATCACCTAAATTAAAATTAAAAGGGAGTAATTAAGGGAAATTGAAAAGATAAGGTTTAAAATAAAATAAATACATGTAAAAAAATTATTATATGAGATTATTTAAAACTATACTCATATTATCCTCAAAATATATCACTTTGGAGTTATTATAATTTGAAAATCAATTTATAATAAAATAATATTTCAAGAATTTCTTAAAGTGACCCTCTTTCTTGAATGGCCTGAAGGCAATCATTTTTTATTCATTTTTGACAATCCTCCTTTTTTAAGGGTTGAAGGGGAACCCTAAAATTACATTTCCTATAGGCTTGAAGACATTATAGGACTGGTAGGTCTTAAGGAAATCATATAGACTATGACTACTTGGAACCGCCCCTCCACAGTATCTACTTTGTGATCAGCTCTCCAACTTTGCATGGATGTTCGGATAACTATCCTATTTATAGACACACAAACCTAATATAGATGTAAATTACATACCCTTTATTTCTTCTAAATCTGTTAGCCCTGCTCTAGTGAAAGCACCCTGCTCTAGAGCTGGTTCCTTGTAGAATATGTCCGGGCATCTGCACATCAGGTGACCTGAAGGTCTTGAACTGGCCTGAAGGCCTTGAACTGGCCTGAAGGCCTTGAGGTGTCCCAAAGTCCTTAAAGGTGGCCCAAAAGCCTTACTCACCCAATGTTATGGGTGTTCCTAAGGCCTTAAGGGCTCTAATACCAATCTGGTGGCCAAAGGTGAATAGTTCCAGATGCTATAGTACAAAACAAAACCTACTACAATTTCTGCTACAATACTGCTACAGTACCCTTGGAATTATGCCTCTACCTAGTTTTGAACTTGGGTCTCGTGGATACACTTAGAGAGACCTCACAAACTGGGCTAAGGCCCATGTGCTAAAGTGCCCCTCCTCCCTCTTATAAAAGGCCGCCACATCTACCCACTTACCCACACCTCCCAAGTGCCTTGGGTCATCCAAATTCTACTCAAATAATCTCACAACATCCCTCCTGTACTCCTAGAGACAAAAATTTGAGAAAAAATCCATCAAAAGGAGACCTTTTGTGCAAATCAAAAGGAGATACTCGAAAAAGAGGTAATTGTTTTATCACCTCTTTTAAAATTCTTTTCTTCTTCTACTTCCTATTATTATGCTATTTCTTTAATAAAGTAATAAATATAGTATCTTCAACATTATGAGATGTCATTATAATTATGTGACAACCTTATACCTCCTTTTATCCATCCTACGAATAACATTATCACCATACGTGCATACGTACAACTTACCGTCTCCACATAGTGGTGTAATTTTTTATTCAACTATACTTCATTTGGATGGGTTTAACGATTACTATAATGGATTTAAATAATTAATATTAAATTATAATTATTCTTTATAGTTAATATACCATCCAATTCAATACCATTTAACCATTAAGTGAATGATATCGTTGCTCGGGTGTACGTATAACCTACCGTCTCCACGATGCGATGCGATTTATTCTACCTGATCTTTATTAAACCACAATTATATAAATGAATTGAATGAATAAATATGATATATATTATAATAATATCAATTTGTAAATTAAACAACTAGAAACTAAGAATTGGAATGTGAACTTATCCTACAAAACTTTCCTAAGAACATAAAGTAGTTAATATCAGAATAACGATTAACAATGAAATATAACTAACAAACAGATGATAATATAATCATATATGATATCTAAAAAATGATTAAGATTCTATAATAAGTCAATAAAATTATTTAAATCATTATACAAGAGTTTTTGATACATAATAAGGATATCAGACCTAAGGTAAGAGATAATTTTGCAATCTCATTTTTATCCGAGATTGTTTATACGTAAGTATTTACTGGTGATATATTTATCATCCATGTACATTTTTTCTAAAAATATTTTCATAAAATGTTTACTATTATTCTATATATTTTTAATGTCATTTTTATACATTTTTTACTTTCACTACATGGTTTTGAAGGAATATTTTTTTTTCATTTAGCATATGCGGTAGTTGTTGACTTCTCCAGCGAAAGTATGAAAGGAATGTTTTTTTAACTTATATATAATGAATGTATTATTACACTTTCATAAAACATTATTTCCATAAAGATTAATTTAAAATATTTCAAGTTTATTTTAAATTAAATTCTTTTCTTTTAAAATTACATGACATTTTAAGAAAAGAAAATGTTTTGGGATAAGAATGGATACATTTATCAAGAATTAATTTCAAGTACTTTATCAAAATTATTGTCCATCTAAGATGACATAGGGTTATGTTTCTATATCTATTATTAATTTTATTTTATTGTGTTTATTATGGAATTATTTTTATGAAATCCATTTATTTTATATAGATTATGATGTTTAAGAAACCCATTTTTTGTTCCTTGGGTTATTCTAGGATGAATGGTTTATGTTTTTGTGGCACATGTAAGAATGATTTCATTATGAGATGGGTGGGACCTATATCTCCCTCCAATGAATTATTAAAAGATTTATATATCATGAGATAGACATGACTAAAATATAAAGTAAATCTGGTTCAGTAATATAGGGTTGAAATGATAAGTAAACCCAGTTCAGTAATGGACTTTGTCTTCCATGGTGGTATTGGCTATGAGCCTTGGCTAATATGGAAATTATTTTATATGCTTATGTTTTTTACACTAGTTCATGTTTTATTCCAATTATATATTATCATTTTTAATGTTACTTTATGATTTATTCCTTACAGACTACTAAGATTTATTTCATGACTCAAGATTTTGATATTCAAAATTTATATTCATGTTTTTTTACATTTATATGTTTGTCTATTGTTTTCTTACCCTTAATAAGCATCTAATATCACCCTTTATTATGTTTCCATTCCTTATGTTATAAATAAATCATTTAAGTAGGAGTAATAAAGGGGAATATCTTTATGGGAGATGTTGAAGATCTTTCACAGGTTATAAGAACTTATACCATGTTTCCAAAGGCACTAAACTATTACGTTCCTCAAGCGTGAATTTATAAATTGTGATGAATATTCATATAAAAATTTTTAATATTCATATACGTCATAATTGGTTAATTATAAATTTACCCCTTTATCATTTTATATAAGAAGAAACACATTCAAATTAAACCATTACATGGATTTAACATCAATACCTCAAGTGGGTAATTCATCTCACAATCAACACATGTAAATTAAACTATTACATGGCTTACAATTTAATAAAATTCATTTTAAAAAACCCTAGAAGTGAATTTAAGGAATGCCACATAGGAATCATAGTAAAAATATCCATAAATTGTCATTCACAAGAAACACACCCATGGGGTGGGCCTTAATCAAGGTAAACAACCCTAAATAAGATTTATAACCCTTAATAAATTACATAAAAACAATAGGAAATGGAGATTGATAATATTCATTCAAGTTTGTTCCCTAATAATGAGTGTTTGGAACTATGGTACATATATTAAACATGAAAATTAGTGAAAGGCATGAGACCACCTACCTCGTGCTAGTATGACTCTCCTCGTCCAGTGTCAGCTTCTAATTTGTCTTAGAACGAAGTAGATCTACAAAAAGAGAAAAAATGCTCGAGCCTCAAAAACTAGGTCAAGAGAAGAAATAATGAAGAAAAGCTTAAGAGGAATATAGATCTCACTAAGGGTATTCTAATGCATATGACGAGGTTCGAATAAGAGATCAGACGATGAAACAAGAGACCACCCTATCCTCGGATCACCCAGGTGCACTATTCATCAAATAAAAGGGTGAGTTTCTATCCTTCTAAGAAAAATGATACTATTTCCTAATTTAACACACAAAAAATAAAAGTACACAATGTGTACTTGATACTATAGGCCATGTAGTACCTATTTCCATATGGTTCTTGTCCAGACCACTACATGGTGTGTATCGGAATTATACGGTGTCTAACCCCAATTACACAACATGCACTTGGGTTACACAGTGTGTAACACTATTTTCCTCTACTTACTTAAGAACAAAATAAAAAGGTAATATTCATAATATAAAAGAAGAACCAGGTTCTTACACTTCGTTTTCAAGAAGAGGGAGTGATGTTTGAGGTTTTCTATGATGTTTCCCATTTTAATTTGGGTTGTTTTTTAATGATGCAGATGGAAGTGATCTCTTATGGGTCAAGGTAGTTTCATCCCCATGAGTGTAACTATTCCACCCATGATATGGAATTTTTGGTAATGGTATTTACATAAAAGTTATGGTGAAATTAACTTATCAGTGAGTTCTTTGTGGTCATCACAGATCACAAGATCTTGAGAAATGTTTTCTCTTAGCTAGATTTGAATTTGTGGTAGCAGATATTGATATATTTCTTAATGGATTATGAATTTGAGATCTATTACACTTTGAGAAAATTAAATTATGGTTGACACACTGAGTAAAAAATCATGAGATGATCCTTTTCAAGAGTGTGTGGATTCTTGGATATCGGTGAAAGAGTTAGAGGTAATACATCTCAGTGAAAAATAGGTTGAAGGTAGAGGTTTTATATATTAGATGACGATGGAGTTCTAATTTGTTAAACAAGTAGGGGAGTATTAGTGGGGGGATACTAAGAGGTTTAGGTTATTCATAATTACATATTTCATAGTGATGCTCAATGCATAATGTTGTAGGGGGACCGGCATCAAATGTTATTCAAGGGGAGGATTTTTATCCATTTATCAACATGTGAGGATGTAACAACCCAAAATTTTTATCAGTGGAAATTCCATTATTATAATTACGTCATAATCACATTAATAACACAATAAAAAATTTATAAATGAATAATGAATTAAATAATAGATATTTCTAGAAGTTAAAAAACCTATACCAACGAAATAGTAACTTAACCTTTAAAATAGTAATTTGACCCTTATGAATAGTAAACCAGATAATAGAATAGTAACCTCACATAAGTAGGTATAAATACAATTTAGGCATCTTATAAAAGAAAATTTGATATAATTATATAATATTTTAAGTAAATAAATGTTTTAGAAATTATTAATTAAGTGTTGATATTTTTATAAAAATAAGTGTTTATTTTTAATTTTATAATTAATATAATGTTTTAAAAGAAATTTTATTTCCATAAAATGTAATGATAAATTAATTTTTTTTATATTATTATTATAAGGTAATTTTATGAGGCCTTAATTATTTTTTCATCATGTTATAAAAGCAGTTATAATTTTAAAATCTATATTTTCAAAGTAAGTGATGATTTTAATTAAAAATTAAATTTAAAATATTTATAAAATTATTTTCTCAAAATGGAGTACATATTTTAATTATACACTTAAAAAAATTATTGGGGTGAATTTTGGGAATTTTTCTAAAATACTTGAATGTTTGGTGAATAGTAAAATACGATAATTTATGATAAAAGCTAAATACAAGAATTATAAAGTCATGGATGATGTATGGATTATGTAAGACAAAAAACAAGAACAATACTTCATTATTTTAATATATTTAGTGATAATTATTAATCTATTCATAGTTTGGAGGAAAAATAATAAACTAATGAATAAAATAATGAGAAAAAACCCCTCTCCTCCCTGATAAATACCACCCCTTGCCAACTATTCTCCTCACACATATTAAGTTTTGTGTCTTGTCCAAATTCTACCCAAATATATTCCCAAGCCCCTATACCAAATCTAGGGGCCTTTGGTATAAAAAAAAGATCAAAACCAACCCCCTAAGGAGGTTCTGGAGAATAAGGATTCAAGAGGACATTAAGATCAAGTGCAGAACACTTTCAGACATAAGGTAAGAGATTCTACCCGAACCTACATTTTTTCCTTCGAGTTACTCTTTCTTTGTATTTAACCCAATTTAATTATTATTTATTTTTATGTAATTCTTCTAAATTATGGTTATATGTTCCAAAATCATGTATCCACATCATATCATCCTTCTTTGATTGGGAAATACATGTTTTGAAAAGGTTCACTTCTCAATTATTCATGTTAAGAAGGCTCAATTAAAGGGAAATTCTTTATTTATTACCCATTTTCAAGTCAACTATTTAATATGTTTTAATCCACCATTATTTTTTTAAATCATTAATTTTATCATGAAAAACTATCTTGGTTCTATTTTGGGTTTATATAAAATATTATGTCTTTTCCTCTTTAAATGCCCCTTAATATTTTCCTTAAACTCCACTAAAATTTTTTATTTCTAAAGTTTCCTAAACATTATTTTTACATGTTTTCACCCCAGTTTGACATCACTTAACATGATCTATGCCTATTTTTTTATTAATGTTCATGTATTATTTAAATCCATTATCTCTTGGACACCATTATGATATTCCCTTTTGTTATGCCTTTTGACATGGTTATGATACCCAATTATTTCCATTGGTAACCCTTATGTCTATGTTTGATTCTTTATATATGATTATTCATGTGGAACACATATTCAGGAATATGTTATGATGGGTGTGACTAGATATCACTCTAATGTATTGGGTAATGTTTAGTCTCAGGAGACGTCATGTTGGGACTGGGAGTGAACCAGATTCCTTTATGGGACACTTTGTCCACCATGTCTTGGTAGCTAGCCTTGACTCATGTTTATGTTATGTTATATATTTTTTCCACATTCCTATTATTTCATGGTTATATATTCCCATGTTATACATGTTATTCTTCATTTTTTTATTAATGTTCTGTGCCTTTATGTCATCATGTTATTCCTTCTAATTCATGTCCTATGTTTTATTCTTATGCTTATCCCCATGGTAGGTTTTTTAGCTCATCCATTTTTTTCATGTATTCCCCAAGTTAACCTATACAGTTATAAGGGTTCAAATGGAGTTCATAGCTCATTGTGAAGATTAAATAAAAGATTTTTTATTTTGGTTTCATTATGTTTAATTATGTCCCTAATCATCTAAGACACTTGACTTTATGATTCATGGATTGTAATTTTATTTTTAATTATACTTAAAATTATATAATAATATGTGTAAAAGGCTAGTACTATTATAGAGGAGTTTCTCCATGAGCTTCATATCTCAACATTAGTGGTTCGTCATGGTGTATCTATGATATACCATTGATTGAGGAGTTAGTTTTGGTGGAAAATTATAAAATGGTGTATAGAGGAGTTCATGGGGTAGTGTTTAGTCTGTCAACAAGTAAAGACAGAGAATCATATTATTGGAGGGTTGTTATAGCTGGTGGATATTCCCACATGGAAGTTGTAGGATATATTGAGGGATTTAATCACTGGTTTACTGTGATCTTAGAGAGTACGTAATTATATTTGGGTTATTATAGTTTGGTTGAAAAAATAAACTAACTTCCTAATGTTCAGGGAGTTGAGTACCATGGATACTCTGGAGAGGTGATATGTGGATGAGGCAGTGCAGCATCATGGGGAACTAATGGCCATAATTTTTTATTAGGACCCTCATTTTACATCACGAGTCTAAGGAGGATTTAATCCTGATTTTTTATTTTATGAATCACATAGAACTTATTTCTATCTATATATGAATATAAATATAGAACATACCTTCTATACGTTAGAGGATATTTTACAATATTGCGTCTTGGTTTTTTTTGGGTCATGGGTAAATTAATTTACATTGGTTGAGTATTATTTTAACAAAAACAATAGTTATTCCATTAGGTTAGATTCATTCATTGTGTTATATGAGAATCCTTTTCTATATACATTGTGTTGGACTAAGGTTGGGGTGTTAATTTTCCTTTGTCCAGATGTAGTGTAGAGAATGACAGAAAATGTTCAAATGGTTCAAGAGAGGATAAAAATGGTAAAAGATCATAAAAAATCATGTGCTAATAAAAGGAAGAGACTAATAAAATTTTAAGTTGTGGATCATGTGAACTTGAGGTCTTCCCCTTATCATGGGAATAGGAGGTTTGGTTGTGGGGGTGAGCTAGAAAATCAGTTTATGAGCCCTTTGAGGTGTTGGATCATGTTAGTGAGGTGGAATATCAGTTGGTGTTTCCTATATGGTTGTAATAAATTAACAATGTATTTCACACATTAAAGATTCATTGATACTTTCACAATGAATCCTAAGTCATTTAATAGTGGGGGTTATGTTAAGGGTGATGCTATGTTCATTGAACAACTGGTTGAGATGAATGATAGTTAGGAGAAGGTAATGTGAGTACAAGTTATCCCTTTAGTTCAATTTTTTTATAATCATGGTGTGTTAGAGGAATGTACTTGGGAACAAGAGTCTTATATGTGCACTCAGTATACCATGCTATTTGAATCTTGTTTTTATTGATAATATAATACTAGGATTGGTGTTGATATTATGAGAGTTATTTTTTATCCTTAGCTGCTTGTGTTTTAGTGATGGTATGGTTTTTCCATGATGTGGCTTAGTCATTGGTAGTTTGTGAGATTTTACATCAATTATTTTAATGATATATCCATATACTACCTGGTGAATAGAACTAGAGGTCATATTCAGTGGCTCTGTTTTGGGTAAGCATCACATTATACAATTTGGATCATTTTTTGAGGTCTATAAAGCTTAATTCAGAGGTTTTCCTAGTAGGGTGTCTTGGTGCATCCACCCCTGTCATGATGTGAGGTCCTATAAGTCAGTTTTTAGTGCTTATTCATTGGATTTTGACACACTATGAAGCCTTATTCAGGTGTGAATTTTATTTTTTTATCTAATCGATTGGGGAATTTATAGCATGAATTCTAGGGGAGTCAGTGGACTTAATGCATGATGACACACCCAATCCCTGTCATGACACATAGTTTTCCAGCCTAGGTATAGATTAAAGAGCCCCATAAATTTTCATTATTTCCTCTATTGATTATCTTGATCTTGGGAAATATTCAAATCATTTTATGGAGATCATCAAACCCCTTTTTAGTTGTCATTGATCCTCAGATTTGGGAGATTTATTATTGGTGATCTAAGGTGAGTTCCACTTTTTGACTTCTTTGTGTCATCACAACTCTTTCCTTTGAATTGAAGGGTTTTGGGTCATTATTTGATGATAGATGATTTGATTATAGGTTATTGAGGATTATTTTTCCTGAATTGAGCCTTGTGATCATCTCTCCCCCACCATATATTTCACAATAGTTATGAATCTTCAATTGAGGTAGGGGATTCAGTAACACCGATTTAAATTGTGTGTAATTTTGTATCATCGTGATTTTTTTCTTTTGGTGAATGGTTAGAATTAACATAATGAAAATAATAAACCCTACTTTAAAAAATTGAGGTGGGTGGGTGAAGGGGAGTTTCACATATGCTTTACTTTGTTCATGTTATTGATCATTTTTGTATGGTCTTCTTGTTGATGTTATGATGAGACCGTCATTTTTTCTTTGATATGTGTTCCTTTTTCTAAAATTGACTTTATGGTATCAACTTTCATGAAATTTTAACTTATTAAATTTATTAAGTAATTGGTAGTTTGAAATCAATTTTTTTGGATATTCATGAAAGGGGTGATAAATATATGTGCAAGTATGGTGGGAAGAACCTATGGATGTGTTCAGTTGGCTAGAATTATGCCGGATATATTTTGTCATGTTTGAATTGTTTCTAGGATGGTTGTGGGTTTGAATTTAGATGGCATAGAGTCTGGTTACATGGAAATAGGATATCTTGTGATAGATATAGTGGTTCATGATTTGGGTTGTGATATGGGATTGTATTCTAGATGTTCAGTATTGTAGAATATATTATTTTTAATAGTGAAAATGGTAAATGAATTTGGGGTGGAAATAAAAAACCATAGCTGTATACAAAATATAACTAATTTAAATTAATAGGTAAGTGGTTAGAAACATACATGGTTAGTGGGTTAAAATGGATTGAAATTAAGTATGGAATTGAATGGTATAATGAATTTAATGTTTTTGGTAATACCGTATATCTTGAATGGGTTGATTTCAGGGTTAAAAAGGGAATTTGTTGAAATTATTGTGGTTGTTTTTGTGTGGGGGAAATGGTATGGTTAGTGAGATAGATGTGGTAGTGTTTGTTATTGGAAAGTGGTAGAGGTGTGGTGATATTTATGGGTTGTCATGGTGCTATTTTGGTGTGATCCAATTAGGCTGGTATTATGAATTTATGTTCTATACATATATTTTATTGTTATTTCACATACACCCAACTCAAGATGGTATTATCATTAATGGACAATAGTTTTTAGCTATGAGTATTTTACCTAATCATCCTGATTGGAGAGGAACGAATGACTAACTACTCCCTCTTCCCTGATCTCCCTTCCAAGAATAATATGTTGTGGTATTGGTACATGGTGGGGGTCAGGAATGGGAGGAAGAGGGTATGATGTTGATGTCCTTCATGTTCATGATACCATATTTTGATGGATATGATATTTTATATATATTTGTTTCTATAGATTTATACCAACATGAGATGTTAGACCCTATAAGATATTGGGGTATGTAAGACTATGGTTGGACTATATTGAAGATATGTGATTATTTGGAATGATTACAATACAAGATGTTGGATCCAATAGGGGGTTCGAACTTGTAGGGTTACATTCTGACCTACAACATATGTGATTTGATACTTCTACTTATTATATGGATGACATACATGGAAGGTATGTGAGCACATGATGTTTTTCATTGGTGAATGAGAGGCACAAATTAGTGGGGAAGTTGTGTGTGGTACCCTCCTTGATATTTTCTTGATATTGTTTTATTACATTTGGATATTTAATTTTATGAGTGAGCCTTGGTGAGTTTCAATGGTAGATTTACTAGTTACATTCTTGTCTATTTTAATCTTTATTCACTATGGAGTCAGTATGTTTCAACTTTCTACATGAGAGGAATTAAGTAGGATCTATCTATGTATACATATTATTCTCACCCCTATATATAAAAATATGTTTTTATAGGTTTCTTGAAGGGTTTTGGAGTTCATGTTGGGAATTTATATTTTAGAGCTTAATACTTGTTGACAATGCTTTTTTCACAGTGTTTTATCTTGGTATTTTTTATTTTAAAGGCTTAAATTGTATGATTTTTTCATGTATTATTGATATTATGGGATCTTGGTTTTATTTATATTATGAAGTTTAGTGTTGGTTTATTTATATATATTCTTGTGATTTATTAGGGTAATGTATCTCATATGTATGATTCATACCCTAAGTGCTAGTCACCACCCTCTAGATTGTTGGAGGAAGGCTTTGTGGGTTATTCTCATCTTCACTATAGGATCGGGAAGGGTTCCCAGTGGGGGAGGGTCATGATATACACTATGATAGTTGTAGGATTTTTTAGGTTACTTGATCATATAAGAGATCATTTGAGTTATCAATGAGCATGGTCATCTCACCCTCCTTAGAAGCATTTGTAAAATTCACATGGATTCCCCATGAGTTATCATCCCTAGAATCCCTCACCTACATATCAATAAGTGTCCTTTCATATTATAATACCTTTCCAAATTTATCATTCATAAGATCTTTAATTCAGACATTCCAGGCGCCCTCCTGACCATAATAATATTGTTGATCCTCTAGCTCATGAATATAATCCACAATTTCAAATTGGGGAGCCATGAATAAAGATTTAGAATAATCTATGCCAAGAATACACACCCCATTTTTATGGAGTTGTATGACAACTATACCCACGTGAATAATAACCATAACCTATACCAGATACTCTAGGATTTAGGGTTAACTTCATCCTCTACTACATCACTATTTATGTTCAATCACTTCCTTAGATCTATCCTAGACACAACTCTAGATATCTCATAAGTTTTTTTATTCTCAAAACCATTTTCCCAGAAACCCAACACCCAAACCTAAGGATTTTTCTTAGTGTTGTGTGGGTGGACTTGATATTTCAGTAGTAGTTGTATCCTTAGTCTCCCATCTCCTTGAATATAGATCTCCATTGACCACAAATTGTTCTATCCACCATCACTCCCAGAGCTACACTAGTGTATTCTCCCAAAATAATTTATCTCTCAACATTTAACTAGTATATGTTTCAATCCACCTTTATGAATAATTTTGAAGCATCCTAGTTGGGGTTTCAATAACCTAAAATATGATCTTATCACTAATACCCTCATGGGTGAGCATATACTAGACCTTTCAGACCATCATGGGGTGGTGTTCATGGTGCATTATAGTGTACACCCATAGTGTTAGCTATTGGAGGTAGTGAAATTGGTTTGAGGTGAGGAGGTTCCCATTTATAATTGAGGTTAGTGGAACACTTGTAATTTTTAAAATTTTTAATCAATTATTAAGGCACTTTATTGAAAAAATGTATAAAAAATGACTCATATTTGAAGGTGACAATGATAATTTTGAATTAAAACCAACCAATATTGTTTAATAAAGTTTTTAGGTCATTTTAACACTTATCTTTTTTTATTAATCCCATGTAATCCTATTTTAACCTTAACCATGGTAATATATTTTTATTATTTTTACTATTAATTATGACAAAAAATTTAGTTGAACTTATTAAACAATATTAACTATTTTAATTAAAAATATTTAATCCATTTTATCAAATTAAATTCATAAATGTGGAAGATTTTAATTTAAAAATTGAACCTATGGAATGGGATAAAAACAATTTTCTCTAGAAATGCAGTTTTGAGAAGAATATGATGTTACATTAACTCTATAACTATTAATAATGATTTTTTGGATTTTAATTAATATAGTTATATATATAATCTATAAATTTCTTTTAAATCATTCATTATTAGAGGTTAATTTAATTATTTAAAAAGGAAAAACATTATGCACTTAAAAATAGTTTATTGAAATATCCATTATTTTACCTCCAAATGTCATTTTATTTATTTATAAAAATTTCATAATAAATATATGGTTAATTATATATATATATATATATATTTATAACACTTTATTATAAATAAAATTAATGATATTTAAATACTTCATTTTCAATTATTCCTAAAATATTATTTCTGTAGGAAAACATCAAAAATTCATTCCTGGATTATTTTGACCTGGTTTGTTCAAAATCGATATTCATCCTATCAAATTATATTTTTTGTTCCATGAAATATTAAATTGTGAATTATATGATAGTTTTATGAAAAATAAAATGTTCAATTACTATAATTGAATCCAATATGTTACAATCCCTATAACACATTAAACCATGAGTGTCCCCACAATACATTAAACTATAAACATCCCTACATGACTTTAAATAACCTTCCATCTTGACTATAAACACACATACCCTTATTTTAATTATGTTGAGGGGAGAAATAATATAATTACAGTTTTTAAATATATTCATCCAAAATAATAAGTTCTATATAAGTGTTTTTTAAGGAAGATAAAGGCTTAACCTTCACATTGAGGTGTTGATCTCATCAGGCCTTAGAGTATTGAAAGCATAAAATTTGGAGTTATTATGTAATAATACTCTAATAAAAAACAAGTATATTCATTCATGCCTTTAAGACAATAGTTTTCTCCACCTATATATTGTGTTGAGGTAAAAAATATGGATTGACCCCTAGATTGATAATGTATCTTTATATAACCTTATAAGGGAATTACACCTTGGAATAGAATGAATGTGACCTAAAAAATGCATCCACAAAATGTGATTATATAGGATTTTGGTACACTAGAAAATTTTTGTGTGTATACTCTTTATATTATCCATTAGTGGTGAACCAATTAAAATCCTTGTGTGTGATTGTTCTTTAATTTCAAAATCAGTATTTAATATTTGGATAGATTGATGTAATGTAAATGAGAGATATTTAATGTGTT
The DNA here is from genome assembly GCA_963277665.1 of Viscum album. Taxonomy (NCBI): domain Eukaryota; kingdom Viridiplantae; phylum Streptophyta; class Magnoliopsida; order Santalales; family Viscaceae; genus Viscum; species Viscum album. Next base: position 1,044,108,253 of record OY728141.1, on the reverse strand, counting down.
CTTTCCAATGATGGAAGAAGACCTAAATGATCTTGGAGACTAAAAGAAAAGAAAAGGTTTATTTTGATGTGAACCATGGTTTATCTTGAGTTTTAGCTTTATAATTTATTTTGATATATTTATGGTTTTAAAATTAAATAATTGTATTAGTAAGTGATTTTATAATATTAATATGACTATTTAAGTATTACTTGGTCAATAAAAGTAATTGTGGAAAATAATTTAAAATTTTTGTATAAATAAGTGTAATTAAATTATGAAACATGTATACAAGAGAAAAACTATGACATCAAGTGCATGTGGTTGACTAAAAATACACATAACTAATCTTGAGGAGTTAAAATTTCTTGGTTTTTCTTTGAATCAATCTTAAATTAAATTATAAAAGTATGATAAGAGTGTAACTACTTATGTGAAAAAATCAAGCCAGTGTATATCACTATAAGGTCCATGCTTATTTAATTAGTGCAAGATATTAATTACAATTTCTCATGTAATTCTATGTGCCTATGCTGAGGTATTAAAATGAAATGTAATTGGGAAATAAGGTGATATTTATACATCTTTCTTGAAATAATACAATTTTCATTCAATGACATTACGTGGATACTCAATCATCGATGCATTTGCTATTTTAAATAAATGAATAAAATTTATAGTTAGTAGTAGAATATTATAAAATGATTTTTAGAATTGAAGTTGGAAATTAAAAATTAAGAAATGTATTAAATATTGATAATTTATGAATTGTGAGATATGATAGTGAATAATGAAATGTGATAATTAGTATATATTAAAATCAATTTTTTTAAAACATCATAAATACTATTGGTTTTGTGGGTTTTTACAATTAAATCACACGTGGATGTTATTATTCCTAAAAATTATTGATTTTTTTTACTTTACTTCAACTATAAATACTTATATTATTCATTTTAATTCACAACAATCTTAATTTAGCTTAGATTATGTTATTTTATTTTTCTCTAATAATAAATATTTTTTATGGGTTGAGGAGTCCATTTTTGAGACTTAAGAAAGAAGAAATCTTTTAAGATTTTTTTACTTTCTCTCTCTTTGATTTTAACTTCTATCTTCATTAAATTCATAATAGTTTATATTTTATTCTTTTAAAGTCCATAAAAGTTATTTTTAAGTAGTGTAATGGTTCATAATGTGTATGAGTACATGGAAACATGCCTATGATGTATACTTACAGGGTGTGAGAAAAAAATTATTATGATTCCACTATAATATTCAAAACATAATATGGATTCTAACATTTTTATATATGTGTATAATATAGTTTCATGTGATTAATTTATCAACTCAATCATGTGAAAAATGAGTATATATAGTAAACACATGTGTGCTTACCAAATTAAAATAGCACACAATTTACCTACCTCTACCAGTACCAATGAATATTCAAACGTATTATTTATTATACATTTTGGCATACCCAAACACATGAATTATTCTAAACCATAGAAAAACTAATGATTTGACCCATATCATAGTAAAACTCATGACTTATCTTGCATCATATCCAAACTCATTGATCATTTGTATCATATCATAGAAAAATATATGAATTACCAACATCATGTCATAGATAAACACATGTATTATTCACATCATAAAATTTATATTTTTTAATAGAACATAAATTAAATCATTACAAAAATAAATATTTTATAAAAAACTATTTAGATCACTGAAACATGTTCATTTAATCATTTACTTAATATAAGAATTTATCAAACACGTCACTATATCTAACTATTGTATCAAAACAATAGTTAATCACAAAAAATAGTTTAATTCTCAATAACATTATCATTTAATCACTAACACATCATCATCACCAAACACATCTTATACCTATAGAGGTGAATATCATCAATTGTTCTCAATTATGTCCAATTCATATCCGCATATTAAAATAAATTAATTCCATTTTAATTAAAAACTAGAGTTATTTATAGCCAATTTGTGCCTAAACCATTAAAAACTACTTTATCACACTAATAAATTTACTAACAACATTTTTCACTGAAAATAAGACACAATATCCAAACACCTTAACCAATCTAATAAAGTTAATGGGAATTTATCAAAACCTTGTTTTATATATTAAATAAATCATAGGTTCACCATTTAAATTAATATATTTATAATACATTAGATACCTAATAAAACTTTATTCAAAATAAATAATTATATTTCTTCACGAAACACAATATTTCACACATCACAATACAAAAATACATATTAAGTAGTAAATTAAGGCACCATGTGGTACAATAGAACCATATCAAGGGAAATAGAAATATTAATGATTATTTTTTTGTGTTTTGTATCTATGAAGTGGGGTTTTATAAAAGGGTAAATTCCACCATATGAGAGAATTTTGGTTCTACCAAAAAATGAGTGGAAAGGGTAGGGTGGACATAAATTCTATCTTTTTGAATGAAATGTTCCCATAAAAAATATCAAAATCCATTTTTTCCTCTCATTTATTCACTAAAAATCACAAATCTTATAACCCCCATCATTATTCCAAAATTTCATCACTGTTGTTCCCAACCACCCTCATCGTTCTACCCTTCCATGCCTCATTATCGTCATCAATTTTTTTCCTCTATTTAATATATGAAACACCAAGACATCATTACCCTCTATCGTATCCCACTATAACTGGTGCACACCAACATAATTACTGGTTGTTTTATCCTCATCATCTGATCATATATTTAAGTGATATCATTTCAAATATAACTTTAATAATGGATGTATTAATGAGAGGATATCAATGATGAGGATTAAGGAATTTGGGGAGGGGGATATGACAGATAAGGTTGTCGGACCGTAGATGTAATAGAAATGATTTAAATAAATAATAGATGATGAACCATATAGTTTTTTTTATTTTTTAGAAATAAAACCACTTTCATTAATTTTTTAGGGAATAAAAAACATGACTTCAATCACATTTTCAATTCTTATTCCAATTTCAATTCTATTAAAAAATGTTCCAATATATTAAATGAGGGTCAATGCGATGATGATTTTGGAGGCTATCTATAATAATAATAATCGATGATTCTCAAAAGGAACTGAAATTTGAATCTTCAAAAATCACTATAAATCCAAAAAAATTATACTAGAAGAAAAAAACTGGTTTTAATAATATAGTATACAAAAGTTTCAAATACAAGATAAAATATAAGAATTACATTTTACTAAATGATATGATTCCAGCACCACATATAGATCTAAAATATTCTAATAAATGATATATTGAGATTGATATATGTCATGATAATTTTATAAATAATGATAAAAGGTATAGAAAGTGGTGGAATTCCATTGCTATGCACTCAAAAATGAGATATTGAGTTGTGAATATTGGATGTGAAACAACCCGACCTTCACTTTTAAAATTATTTTATTTACTTATTATTTTTTAAACATGAAATTGATTTTTGGATAAAATTTATTTCAATTTTGAAAGAAATGGGATTTCAATGCAAGTCCCATAGTTATAAAAAATTGTGTGGTCTTCCCATACATAGTCAATAATAAATTTCAGTGACACAATCATGGTTTAATAAAATTTGAGACTAAACTATGTTGTGTTTCCTAGGTGTATTAAGTGAGGGATGAAATATTGGTTTATGGTTTGGTAAGTCATGTGTAAAAATTGTGTGAGATACCCAAGTATTTAAAAACATTAAATTCTCATTATACCTCTACTAAATTTATCCCCCAATCTCCTATTTCTTTCCCATTTCACTTAATTAGCTTGAGAGGATCCATAGGAATGACCCCCTCTCATTATTGGAGTTGTTTCCCTAAAAAATATTTACACTTATTATTAAATATATATTAAAATACATGATTATTAATAAATTTTCTTATCACATATTGATTTTTCTTATACGTACCATTAATGTGATAATGTTTTTAGAGAATTTTCACACTAAAAAAGTCATAACAGTTCCCTACTATGATGAGAACCTTGAAATGTTATGATAATATTTTTATACTTTATTCTTATGAGTAGGATAACATTATATGATGGTAAACATAGTATTTTGACTGTCTGGTGATTATTAATCTTAAGTGGATGAGACTTTAACTAATAAATTTAGTACTTGGTAATTTCCATGATGGGAGGATAATGAGGACAAACTGTCCAATAGGAATTTCACATGTTTACATATTATTAGATATTATTTTCTGAGAACCTGTATAATGATCATTATACATTTTTATTATCATTAGTTCATGTCATCAATAAAATAATTTTATGTATTCAACAAAACCATGATGACATAATCTCACAGTGAAGTAGGATATATTGGGAGCATCATGAGTGATGCACATTAATGAATAAGTCAAGAAATAATTTAACCCTTATATTATTTAATGGAAGTTGATATCTCAAACCCTTTTATTATAATGGAACCATTACATAAAATCCATGCCTATGGTGTTTAATTAGTTCATTTCAGATAGTCAAAGAAAGACATATCGAGCACATTTGTTAACAACACAACTATGCAACCTGATTGATTGGAGATATTGAGACTAAGGAATTATATTAAAAAATGGTAATTAATATGTGGTTGTTTTCATTGAGACATTAACTGATTTCTCTATGGGATCCTTTACGGGTTTCTAGACACTAATCTTAGACTTTAGGAAATCCCACCTAATGATGATAAAAAAGTGGCATAGAGGATCATAAACATAGTGTATCATTTGATCTTAGTTAAATTATATTTGAGTTTAACAGTAGGAATAAATAAAATTCTCCAAGTGGAGGAATAATATTTATTTGGGATTTCATGATCGCAAATATTTAGTCACCGGTTATATTCAATTAAAATATATTTGTGAGTTAAATATTAATTAAATATTTACTTTCTATATAATTATTTAATTACATGAACATATAATATTTATGTATCTCTTATTTATTTACAAGGTAATAAAAAATATATTTATTTACATGAATATAAAATAAATATTTATTTTCAAGACTGTGAATATTTGAAAGTTCTTTTGTTATTTATAAAATGAATAATATTTAATTATTATTAAATCTTAAATAAATTTCAATAAGGATAGATGGACCAAAAAAATCCTCTAGGAATTATATATTAAATATAATTTTATATTAATATTTATATTATCTAGTGATATTATACATAATAAAGAATTATTATTATTATTATTATTATTATTATTATAAATGGGGTTCACTATGGATTAAATAATTGGTTAATTTCCTATGTGAAATTTCCAATTCTCAATATAGATCTATAAATATCTAGTTATATCATTTCCAAGAGTTAGATGAAATAGATTCACTATTGTACAAGAAAATTTTTATCTTCTCTAGATAATCATCTCAAGAACATTTCTAAGGTTTTCTCTAAATAATGGGAGAATAAATCCATAATTATTATTACTATTAATATTTAGATAACAAGAGAATAATCCTTCGATTGTGATGGGATTTTTTTGATAATCAACAGGAGAGACAAAAGATGATTGATACATTTCACAAGCACTTAGAGCTGCATAAATGGTGATTTGTGGTCGAGGAGCACATTTGTATCACCACTAGAGGGGTTTTACTTTGGATCCTCTTAGTGAAATGATGGTATGACTCAAATTGGGTATAAATTATTATACCAAACAAATGAGTTTCGAAAGATCGACATTTTCTTCAATGAAATAATATCAAGACTGAGGTAATATCTAATTATTAAATTGATTATAAAAAATTTTAAAAAATATTCAATCTATGTTTTGGGGATATTTTCCCAAGTTTCATCATTTATATTCCTTATAAATGACATTAATTCTTTGTTTTTGTGTTTATTATTCATTTAATCTTACAAAAAAGTTTGGGTATTTCACCCATTGCATGCTTCTGCTATGTCTAAAACCCTCTATCCCTTATCTAATTGATTTTCATGTTGTTCCCTCTAAGGTAATACTCAACTTCTCTTAAATTTATCTTATCCTAATGTTACATATTCTTATTATTCTTATAACTCTATTGACCAAACTATAAGAGGATGAGTATTATAAACCTTTCAGATTCTTGATGTTAGGGCATGTGACTTGTCCTTTGGGTTCTCTTCCCTCTGTATTCAAATGATTTTTTGTTTTCCATGAATGTTTGAGGTAGGAGTTTCCATGAATTTGACTTTTCTCTAAACACCATTAAATTTTTTGCTTTTCTATAATCATTTTCTTCAAAACCATTAATTTTTTTTATGTGTAGTGGATTATTTTATAAAATCATACAGTATGAACTCATGTTTTGAATTAAAAGGGGGGTTTTTCTATGGGTTCCAATATTTCTATTTTTATATTAAATGAATATATATGTTAGATGTTTTCAAATATGTATAATGGGGTTCCTATAAGGGATTTGGGTAATTAAATGATACATTGGGGTTTAAAATGCTCTCACGTGTATCAATTTATGATTTGAGACATTGTCTTCTTGAAGTTTCATTACTTAAGGGATTTTGATGTGTTTAATTGATAAATTTAGATTTCATTAATATTTAATTTAATTTTACATGTTTCCATGTGGTGTTTTATTTTGTTTTATATATATGAATACTATGAAAAGGATGTTTTAAAGAAAATATTCCTTTCTTATAGTTAAATGAAATTTGAAAACAATAATTTCATTTCAAAAAGTGTTTCCAAAGTAGATTTCAAATTGTAAAATAAATTCCTAGATGGAACCCTCTCTGAATGATTTTTAATAAAATGAGCTACACTTTCAGTGGAAGCCCCATGTTATCATTATACATGTGATCATGATAATTTATGGCACTACAATACAATTATGTGTAATATAGAGTGGATTCTCACTTTGGGGTTTTATAGAGGTGGTATGAGGAGATGTTATTGATGTGATATTAATATGTAAGAAATTTATGTTATTTATGTGCTATTAATATGTGTATAATATGTAAAAAATGTTTCCTCACCCATTTTTTCTATCATTTTGGGGATCCTAGATGTATTAGTGGGAGATAATCGATGGTTTTAATACCAATAATGACGAGAATAGGTAGTATCCCATAGTTGTATACATGTACTGACTAAGGAGGTTTCACTAGCAAGGATAGTTAGAATAAGCACGAAGGTTATTATCTCAGAATTCATAAATAGTATAGAAGAAGGTTCCATCCGAGTATATCTAGGATCATCTCACTACATTTTTATGAGTTACCCATGATCACATCTATTTTACTCTTTTATGTTTACTATGCCTTAGTTTTAATTCTATTTTACTTTAACTATTAGTAGTCATCGATGATATACATTCAATTTGTTTTACTTTTATGCTATGGTTTTTCTACACCTTTCTACACAATTATTGATTACTGTTTCATTTAATTTATTATTATCTTAAATAATTAATTTTTCTTCCATTTAAATTATATATTTTTTCATTTAGTTTTATTCATTTAGTTCAAATTAATTTTTATCATGTTCAATTCCTTCTTATGGTGTTTTAAAATTAGATTTCTAAAAGAAATATTTCGAAGAATAAGATTTGAAAAATGATTTTTAATGAAATATACTAAAATTTTCCTTAAAGTGGGTTTTGGTTTTAAAAATGGATTTGATAAAGTTACATGTTTTATATCATAGAATAACAAAAACAGTATTTTTAAATAGTGTATTTAGAACCAGCATTTATTTTTTATTTTATTAAAGGAAAATCATTTACTATTTGGTGGTATTCTTCTGGGCTGATATCCTCACACCCTACTTACAACGCCCAATATCTATTGACCGAGTTGATTTTTCTAGTTCAGGTTTAGTTTCTAGTCACTCTTAAAGAGTTTGTGAGGGGATAGTTAGATGATGACATTGGAATCACTTAGAGGGTATATTGGGGGTATTTTAACCTTTATTTTGTATTAAAAATGTTTTATCCTAGTTATATCCCTTGGTTTTATATTTATATTTTTTAACTCACCTTATATTTTAAAGTAATTTGGATGTTTATTATTTGTTATGGCCTTTTTGTTTGTGGTTATATTTTGAAATTGCTTATTCGGTTTGGTATTGAATTCTATCTTATGGATGAGTCATTCCAGAATTATAATAAAATTATGTTGCATATTTGAAATCATTTATTAGGTTAAATCATTCCCTTTATTTATTTTTTGATGACATGAAACTAGTTTCCATATAGTGGGGATTAATAATTCCTTTCTAGCCTTATTGTGGGTTGGCTTGGATTCCTAGTTGAGGGATGAACTGAGTTGGTTCATGAAAAAATGGTATCAAAGTACCCTCTATTATTTGGAGTGTAATGGAAGATTGGAGTTAGGAATGTTGGAACATGATAGGTACATATAAAAAGAGACTTTTTAGTTTTATTTTTATAGACTCAAGTTACAATGGAAAGTTGGGTTGTGAATCATGGATTTTGAATTATTTCTTCATGTGTTTTTGGTATTCTTTGGTCTAGGTTAATGATACTTAAAATTTTAGTGAGGTTATATAGGTGATTTAGAGATTTTACATGTTTTGGGGAAAAAATGGGAGAAGTACTGGTATCCCATATTTAACTTGGATGGTCTAGAAATTGTACAAATCCCATGACATGGTTTTATTTATCTCCCAATGGTAGTTTCATGGTTATCGCATGGCCTGGAAAACTGTGCATCCAAACCATACATATCCACTAATACCTTTAAATTTCTTATTCGAATTTTTTTTACTTCTATATCAATTTTAGTTATATATAGATGCTATTTGGGATGAATTAAGAGTAATTTTCATGATTTATTGTTATTATTTAGTTTTATTTTTATGTGATTTTGGAAGTAAAATTTGGTTTAAAATAAAAAAATATAGTTTTAAAAATAACAAATATGAACTATTAAATGATTTTAAATAGAACTTATGTTTGAGAATAGAATTTATAAATTATTTTCAAGATGGAAAAAAGTTTTCAAAAAACATTGGATGATTTTGAAGTAGTTTAAAAAGATATTTTTTAGATTTTTTATATTTTTGGGTCTTTTGGGCCAGGTTTATGATTTATTTCTTTGAGTTAGTTTCTTTAATTGATATTTTATTTGAATTAAAGTGATTGATTTTTGGATTTTATTGATGGAGTCTTGTGTTTATTTTTTTATTGAGTGTATTTCTCCCAATAGAGTCATGATGAATCGTAGAGAGTAAATATTGTGGAGTGATCCCCAAATTGAAATACCTTAGAGTTCTATTAACACTATTATAGTAGTCAAATATTACTAGAATCTATGTAGAGTGGTAAATAAAGTATCTCCCCATTACATACCCATCATCCAAGGTGATCAATTTACTCTAGAGACTATGGTGTACCTTGAAAAGGTTTAAGAGATATTTATATTTTTGGGTACTCCTAAAGCCTCAAGAGTATAACAACCACGACCCCCATTTCCCAGAGTTGGAGGCTATTTTATTAAAATGGATAGAAAAAAGATATCACATCACCAAGGATTTACCAGTTTATTATTCTTGGATAACTATATATATACATGGTTACCTTATTATATTTGAAATTAAACATAGAGAATAACAAAGGAAAATAAATGGCTTCCCTGAAACTTATTCAAAGTTTTCATCTTTATAACCTAGGGAAGGAAAAAAATAAGAGGATGAGATCAAAAACTCAGTAAGGTTACATGAATCAATAATAAGTGGATAAAAGTCAATAAGGCATAATCAATATGTAAAGGTAAATAATTGAAAATAGCATAACATCAATAAACTGAGAATGAAAATGCATCCACAGATTTTTTCATTGTAAAAATAACATGAAAATTAATAACTGAATACTGATTTAAGACAATTATTAATTATTATATTTCAAGTATCTAGAACATGAAACATTATAACATCAATATGGTTTAAGTTTGTGGGTTGAAACCCATATTATTCTTCTTGGAAACAAACGAGAAGGGTTTGTCGCCAACTGTTTTGTCTCATGAGACCTATCAATGCATCGAGAGTCTATATAATGTCAGGACCACCCATTATTGTAATTCCAAATCATTATTTATATATATATATTTAATTCAATGACAATATTTCTTATCAAAATATTCATGTTGATTATAGGATATATATTCATTAATATTTCCCTAGTTAAAATAACTTTCAAAGTAAACACCATATTTAAAAATGGTATATGACTTAGAAAATAATCATATCTAAGATACAATAAATATGAATATTTATTATAAATAAAATTTCAAATGAAAAATGATCTAAAAGGGGTAGAGATACACCACATAAAAGTTATTATGTGTATAATACCAAGTAAGTCTCAATGAAATGGAAATTGAGATGAAGTCCCATACCTTACGTCCGATTGAATTCTGCACTTGTACTTAGTGTCATAGATAATAAAATTATATTAATTAATTACTTATTTTATAAAATTTTATACATGTATTTAATTTATTATAATTTTATTAAGTTTATATATGTATTTTTTGATGAGTTATAAGATTCAATTTCTTCGTTCCTAGAGTGTTTATTTTCTTAGTTTTTCCTGATTGGTTTGCTTGTATACAAGTATGAAAGTTCATGTGAAATGGGAATAGTTATACAAAAATAAATTTAATTGTTATTAATGAACATAAATTAGTTTAAATGATATTATATATCATTTTTTATATGTTATTACAATGATTCATTAGATAAAATGTTAATAAAAATTATTGAATTTATTTTGGCGGTTTTTACAACCATCCCGTACTTATATCATTTTACTAGTATCATGTTTATATATTGGTTACATAATATTATATAACCTATAATATGTTTAATAAAATCTGATTTAACCATATTAATTGTTTTATTACCAGCCTTAGAGGCAGTAATAGAAAATGAAAACACATCCTTCATGATGGTGGTAAATCGACACACCATGAGTGATGTTTTCATTTTTAGATTAAAAGGGAGATGATAAGGGGTTTGATGATGGATATTCCATTAAAATTATAAAATTATAGTATATATAAGATAATAAACTTTTTATTTATGTCTTTATGGAGGTGGTAAGTAGTGGATAATAAAATAAATTAAATTAAAATAAAGTGAAAGAGGATTTAACCTCTTGTATATCGTCTCATTGTGAACCTTCTTAAGGAAATTTGGATTGGTATTTTGGTGAGAATAGAAAGACCAGGATGCAAGGAAGATTTTTGGGAGAGTAATTTGGCAGAATATTATCAATATTCATGGCTCATAGGGTGTGAGGAGATGGGGTGGTGAGGGGTGGTTTTTATAGTGGAGGAGAGGGATGTTTTTTTATTTTATTAATTAGTTTATTATTTTTTCTCAATACTATCAATAGTGTTGATTATTTTGACCAATTATAGTAAATAGTGCATTTGAGTTTTAAATAATGGTCCTTACATCATTCATACATCACCCATAACTCAATAATTCTTGTATTTAGCTGATACCATAAATCAACGTATTTCACTATTCACAAAAAAATCAACTATTTTAGAAAAATACCAAAAATACACCCTTACAATTTTTAGATGTTCAAATTTAAAAAATAAAATCCATTTTTTGAATATAATTTTCTAAATATGAGAAATTTAATTTTCAATTAAAATCATCATTTATTTAAAAAATATATATTTTAATATTATAACATATTTTTTGACACTTTTAACAAATTAGATAATATATTATAAAATTATCTTATAATCATAAGAAAATAAAATTTTAATTTATCAATATATTTTACCAAAAATAAAATTTTGTTTAAATCATTACATTAATTATAAAATTATACATAAACATTTACATTTTACCAGAATATAAACCCTTAATTTATCATTTTTATAACATTTATTTTCCTATTCTATGATATAAATATATTAAATTTTCATTTATAAGATACCAATATTTTATTTATACTTTCATATGTGACATTATTATTCTAATGGTCACATTACTATTCTTAACGGTCACATTATTATTCCAACGATCATGTTAACATTTAATAGTATATCACGGTTCGTTTTAGCTTTGTGTCACATACGACATAAGCTATCAAGTAAATTTAATATATTTAAGAATATACATACCATAAATATTAGGGTGCTATATTCTTCCCTCATTTGGAAATTTCTTCCTCAAAATTTTTCATGAATATTTCCTTATAAACATATGAGGGTGGTTCTTTTTCATAACATCCTCAGGTTCCAATTTTTCTTCTTCCATTTTATGGTTTCTCTAAAGAAATATTACCAGAATGGTTTTATAATTTCTCAATAATTTCTCTATAGTGTCAATAATCTTTATAGGATCTTTTTAGTAAGTCAAATAATGTTCCAGTTCTATTTATCCATTGGTGAGTACATGCATTGGGTCTGTCATGTACATCTTTAATAATTATATGAAGAACACATCATGAACTTTGGGGATACTTGGTAGAATTACTAAACAATAAGATACAAATACAATTTTTTTTTTCAAACAGTCTAATGTACTTGGGTCTCAGTTTCATTTTCTTATCAAACCTTATGACACCCTTCCATAGAGATAATTTTAGAAAGACATGATCACCCACTGGAAATTACAAATCCTTTCTCTGGTTTCCAGTACAACTATTTTTCCTACTTGAAGATTCTTTAATATAATCTTGAATAGTCTTTACCTTTTTCATTGTATCTTTGATACGTTTTGGGCCCATAAGTTTCCTCTCACAAACCTTATACCAACATGTTGGATTATGAAATCTCCTGCCATATAATTCTTCATATGGTTCCATTTGTATACTAGAATGGAAACTATTATTGTAGGAAAACTATACCAAAGGTAAATACTGATCTAAAATACTTTCAAAGTCAAATGGTCATGATATAAAAATGTATTCTAATGTTTGAATAGTTCTTTCAGACTATCTGTCTCTTTGAGGGTGATAATCAGTACAAAAATTAAGCTAAGTATCCAAATCCCTCTAAATAATCTTCTAGAATTTTGATGTAAAAAGAGGATCTCGATCAGAAACAATCAATATAGGTGCTCTATAAAATCTTAAAACCTCATCAATATATATTATTTCTAGGTTATCAAGAGGTAAATATTCTCTTATAGTAAGAAAATGTATACATTGTTTAAGGAGATCAATAATAACCAATATTGCATAATTCTTTATGGGGGTCTTTCATAATTCAGTGATGAAGTCCATAATAATTTCATCCCACTTGCACATAGGGATAGGTATAGGTTTCATGACTAACCTAGTATATTTTATATAAAACTCAACTTTTTGAAAAACTAGACACACTACAAAAAATTCATTGTTTATAAGTGGTTTACTAAACCGCCGCTAAAAAATTTAAATGATTTTTCGATGACTATTTAAAAACTATTGCTAAATAGTATATTTTTATTAAAAAAGGTTACTTCTCCCCCACTCCCCATCCTTCTCCCCTAACTCCCATCCTTCTCCCCCAAGCCCCTCTAACCCTAATCCCTAGAACCACTAGGGTTTCCCCCTTGTCAGCGCTCAGGTATCTCCTGATCCCTTCGTGCCCAATCCCCCCAAGCCCTTGCTGATGCTACGTTCACAGCCCCTCGACCCATTTCCCATGACCTTTACCTCTCTAAAGCTATCATCCTCATCCGAGATCTCTCCCTCCCTCGAGCTTTCACCTTCGGTCAAGCACATCCCGAAGCTACGGTCAACCCTGAGCCCCCCGATCTATCGCCCTAGACATCTCCCACTAACCATCACATCCAACCCCACTTTTAACCCTTCTCCCTCAACTCCCTAGTGGTAATACCTCCATTATTGGTATTTTTTTCTGCTATATTCTTCTATTTCACCCTCTCTCAATTTTTATTACTCCAAATAACTCCTGGGAAACTCTAATGATGTAGATTTTGGTTTTTTAGGTAGAGGATATTGATTATTAGCTCGACTGTGTAGTCTCCTACTTGTGTACATCACATAGGTCTCAAAGTATATGGTTAATATTCATGTTTCAATTTCATATAATTATTGATGTGTATTAATTATAAAAAACATCTAATATACGGTGTTTCCCAAAATTAATTCATCATAGTTGGATCTATATCTATTTTATGGGATGTAATTTTTTTGAGTTGTAGATATTTCCTTTATTTTCTTTTTAAACTGACTGGATGTTTTAAAACTTATAGGTTTTATAAATTTCTCATATATAGTGGATTTCTAAAACTAATGGGGGTATTTTGAAATGATTAGAGGCCTCTATTTGGGTGTGTTTTATAAATAATTGGAAAATAAATATATTGTGTGCATTCCCTCATATGTGTTCATTATTTTTATTTTATTGAAATACTTGATATTATATATTATTATAGATATTTTTTGGAATGATTCCTATAATTTTGATTTTTAAATTGAATACAACATGATCGATTTAATCATTTTCAACTTTCTTATTTACATTTAATGATTATAATGGATTTCATGGGTGTTTATATTTGGATTATATTAGACAGACAATAGATTTATGATTTTATTCCAATGTTTTTCATGCATTTTGTTTGGGGAGACAACTACTTTGGGCCTTAAATTATTTATTTAAATATTTCCTTGAATATAAACTAATTTCTGAAGATTTTTTAAGTAGTTTATTAATTGAGTAGTTTTAACTACATGTGTTTTTATTTAAAGTAGGTAGTTAATCTAATTTATAGTCTCAAAAGAAAATCATGAGTTAGATTAACTAAATTTCAATTTAAATGACTATTTTATACATCATGGAAAGGATAAAAAAATTTATGGATAAAAATTGGTATTTTGAAATAATTATTGTTTTTATTTTGTTAATATTACTTGGGAATGAAAGTTTTTTTAAAAAGTGTTTTTACTAAACGAAAATTTTTGGTTTCTTATAAATTATTTAAAAATATAGATTATTTTAAATTGTTAATGTGCAAAGAATTTAAAAGGGGATTGGGATAAAGGTATACATCCATATTTGGGAAGACTAGAATCTTTTTGTTATCCTAAATTGGTCTGATCCTCTATTTTTTAGTTAAGAGTTATTTTCTTACATTATATAGAAACTCTCACACTTCTCTTTATTTATTAATTAAATTACTATTGTATATATTTAAAAATATAAATTATAATTATATAAACATAATATAAATGATATATTTTTTTATCAAATTAATATAAAAAATAAATAGTATATATATATATTATCTATCTCATTGTTCAAAATTTCCATTCATGTATTAGATTAACACCTAAAGGGATGATCATTATTCTTTAATAATCACATGCCAAGTGGTTGTTAAAATTTTTGGTGGATTTTATAATGGTAATTAACTTTTTAAATGGGTGTTCAGAATGATTTTTTTATTTAAAATGTGTGCCTATTATTTTAGAGGCATGTTTTAGGAATTAATGGTCGTTGTAATTTAATATTTTTTAAATGGTTTTGAGACCATAAGTCTAATGGTGTCATGAAATATTTTAAAAAGGTAAATGTTTGGTATTGATAAATGGGTTCTTAAAAGTAGTTGAATTACTTTAAAGAGAATCATCTTTCCTTTGAAAGTGATTTTATAGAAAAAGTTAGATTTATAAATTGGTTTTCAATGGGTGGGTTGATAAATGATTTTCAAAGAAAATTTCAAATGTAGTTTTCAAATGGTGTGAAAATGGATTGTCTTCTAAAGATCTGTATCAAAGACCAATTAAAACTTTAAGAAAAATGTTTTTATAAATGTGTGAGACCCTCTTGAGCCTTGTGTGACTATAGTTATATCCAAGGAGACTTGTGATCCCATGAGGGGATGATTTTTATTGATGTATATTTGTGTGTTTATTAGTGATTATATGATTTTTCTCTTGCTTCTATTTTACATAATACTATCTATGATTGATTTACTTTTTTTACTTTGACTTTTTTAGTACTTATATTAATCTGGGTTGTTTTTTTTCACTTCTATTTATCTCTTTTCATAATTAGTAATTCTTATGTGTTTTAATTTTTTTTAATAAATTTTAGGCACATTGTGATATATATGGATAAAAGTTGGATCACATTACTGAGGAACACACCTCAATATACTTAGGGTTTTGTGGATTTTTTATCTTTTTAAATTTCCAATAGATACATTGATGAGATGATAAGATTTCCACATCCTAGATGTAAATTTTAAAAGATGGTTGAAGAGAGATGGAGTTTATTAACACTTGATATTGAATCAATTACTTACTCAATATTTTTTTTGGATTTGGAATGGAGAATTGAACATTATAGAATGTTTGATCATTAATGTCAATCAATAGAATGAGCTCCCAACTATATTGATAATGGAAAATGAAATGAAAAACCTTATAAACAATTTATTCTTCATTGTAAGTCAACAAAATCAACATAAAAACATAACAGAACAACCAATTGATGATGATACAAATAGAAAATTGAAAAGTAATGTTTTTGGGACTATAGGACAATAAGATCAAGATTGTAACATATCATTGGATCTTACTTTTTATTCTTTAGAGAATAATTTAATAAAGGACTTCACCAAGTAGAAAAATGTGTTTCATGGTTTAGTTGATGATAAAAATCAAGAGATATTTGGTGGATGTTTAAAATATTCAAAACATTATTTTATGATGAATGTGTACTATATAAAATACCTATGTGGAATTAAAAATAAAGAAATGTCCACAATATTGGAATTGTTGTGTGATTAATTTCATGAAGCTAAGATCCTAGAGTCTTTTTATGATATGAAAAAAGTTATTAACAATATTGGTCTAAATTATACAAAAATACATTCTTGTCTTAATGATTGTATGATTTATTAGGGAGAGGATTCAATTAGACATAATTGAAAAAATATTCTTCTTCTAGATGACATTCAACGAGTGATTTTGCAGGTTTGAATCAATATACTACTATGAATAAGAAGAAAAGGAACACACCTATAAAGTTTTTTCATTACTTTACTTTAAAACATTGATTGCAAATATTATTCATGTCATCAAAAACCATAGAGAACATTAAGTGGAATTCTATAGATAATAACAATGATGGATTAATGAAACATCCAATATATTTAAAAAAATGGAGGACATTTGATTAATTACATCTAGATTTCTCATCTCATCATAGGAATGCACTATAGGGATTATCTACCAATAGATTCAATCCATTTGGGACTTTAAGCACTAGTTATAGAATTTGGCCAGCTATTTTTATCCTTTAAACTATGCCACCATGGATTTTTATGAAAAGAAATGTATTTTATCTTTTTGATGGTCATTCTTGGGAAAAAATCCCTAGAAATGATATTGATTCATACTTTCATACTCTAATTGAATAATTACATGAGTAATGGAGCAATGGTGTTGAGACATATGATGAATCTTCTAGAACAATGTTCAAAATGAAATCTAATCTAATGTGGGCCATTAGTGACTTACATAGGCTTGGGAATTTTACTAGTTGGAATACATAATGAGTTTGTCTTTTCCTATTTGTAACTATGTTTTTGAGCCTGAATAACTACCTAATAGTAAAAAATGGTTCTTCCTATGTCATGGAAGATTTTTTGATGCATCTCATAGATTTTTGTTGAACAAGTCAAAATTAAATGGTTCTATTGATTGTAGACCACCTCTAAAGTTGTTTAAATGTTTTGAAATACTGGAACAACTTTGAAATTATTAAATAGAATTTGGAAAGGTGAATGATTTGAATGACTATGGGAAATGAGTTTGAAGTGCATCATCAAGTGAAATTGGAATGTAGCAATGGAAGGAAAACGTATATTATTCAAACTTCCATATTGGGAATTTAATTTATTGAAACATAATCTTGTTGTTATGAATATTGAAAAGAATGTTTGTGACAATTTTATCTTCACATTTCTTAATGATCATGGAAAATCAAAGGACCATCTCAATACTCATAAGGACTTCAAAAATGAATATAAATCATGATCCTTGGATAGATGAGAATGGAAAGTTTGCTCTGATAATTTTTTCAATGAAAAATATAGATAAATATACATTCCTTAAAATTTTAAAACATGTTAAGATATCTCATAGGTATCAAGTAACATCTCAAGGTATTTTGAATTAAATAATAATAGGTTATATGGATTTTAAAGTCATGAATCATATATTTTGTTACAATAGTTACTACTATTGGAATTTTGTACATTATTACCTGAAAAGGTTACTTCTGTTGTACTCCAATTTTTCACATTCTTCATAATATTATGTGAGAAAACTCTACAACTATTTTATCTTGAAAACCTTTAGGATAGATTTTTATTGACACATTTTTAAATGGAGATGATTATTCTTCCATCATTTTTTTACTATCATGATACATTTAACTGTGCATTTGGTCAAGGAATCTAAATTAGGAGGTCGTGTACATTATCGATGGATGTATCCAATTGAGAGGAAAATTATTTATATGTTTTTATTCTTATATAAGAAATTATTTTCACTTCATTAAGTACACAATTATTTTTTATTTATTTTATATACAGATTTCCTGGGCATTTGAAATCATATGTGAAAAATAAATCTTAACCTGAAGGGTCTATTTCTGAAGGCTATTTAGAAGAGAAGTTTTTTAACTTTTGTTCTAGATAATTGGATGATATTGAAGTAGGATTCAATTGAGTTGGATGTGTTGATGACACATCGACTCAATCTCAACTACATGGGAAATCAAAGATGTTTCTTACTACTGATCGATTAGTTGGGGGGAGCTCAAATGTTACACTAATAGAATTAGAATTATTATAGGCACATAGATATGTACTGATCAATAGTAAAATTGTAGATCTATTTATTAAAGAGATTAAGATACAAAAAAGATACTAATGAGAATCTGGACACAAAATGAGAAAGATATAACAAAATCTGTTAACAAAGAGCTTGTAGAACGGTTTGTAGGATGTATAAGTTCATAAATATTGAAATAAATACAAATATTAGGTTGAAACATATATTTTTTAAATCTAATAATGTATATTACTTTTTTAGATCATGAATACTAGTACGTGAGATGGATTTTTAGAAGTTTTGAAGTTTCTGGATCAAGGTCCTTTAAAACAAGATAGAAAGTTCAATGCTTACAATGGGAATGGATTTAAATTTCATACATTCAATCAAAAAGTGGGATTGAAAACATAGAATAGTGGTATTTTTATAGTTTCTGAATTAGGATTCTATGGAATGTTGACTGATATTATTGAATTAAACTACCATTGGATTTTTTAATTATTTTATTCAAATGAAAGTGGTTTGATATTATATGGGGTGTTAAAATAGATTCCTTGCAATTTACTTTTGTGAAATTATCTAAGTTGATGGATGTTGGTGACTGTGAATTACATGATCCTTATATCTTATCATCACAAGAAAAAATTGTATATCACGTGGAAGATGTCATGGATGATGGGTGGAGTGTAGTTTTTCATGTAAGATAAAGAAACTTGTATGATATGGGTGATAAATTGGAATATTTTACCCCTCATATTGAATCCCAACAATATCAAGAAGAGAACTTATTTTTCCATCATGATATTGAAAATATCAGTCTTTAAAGGGTGGAAAAAGTAGATGAAGTAGTGATGGAGCTATAAAATTACATGATTGAAGGAAAAAATGATTGGATGTGTATACATCCATTGATTTATCAACCAATTATGTTATATGTTCAGTATTTTATTATCAAAGCTATGCATATTTCGTTTGTCAGTATTGTGCATATGATTCCATTTCTAATTTTTTTCGATAATAATTTTTTGAAATATATGTTCGGAACTTAGTTTTATTTGATTAATTGACAGGAATGCTAAGAAGGAATCATTTTACTAATCCTAGTCGACTCTTAGTCGATGTTTCCTCAACCACACTAATAGATTATGATCCATCGGTCTCCCTACCTATAGTATATGCGACACCCTCCGCCTACCCCCTACACTATCTCCCACATCCTCTATTATTTCATCTTTTAGCACACCCTTTGTTAGCATCCCATCAACTTCCAAGACAGTGCCTCCCTATTCAGTAGACTAAGTATCAAGGGAGTAGGCTATCACTCATATTTCATCAAGTGGATATTGGAGGGTGATAGTTATAGGTACAAATTTTATTGTGAATAAAGTTATTGCACTTTTTAAAACTACTAGAAGATTTTCATAAAAGATGGAAACAATGTTACAAAGGAGAGTAATATGAATAGTTCAAATGTATAGAATCCGAACGGACCAAATATAGCTATCCCATTTGACTAATATAGGGTCTCGATGGATGTTTCCATAATATTATTTGTTTAGATTTTAGGCCAGCTAGTAGTGGAGTTAGTTACCCTTATGATTACCTATGCTGATTGGATGTATATTCATCAATATTGGAAAAATGAAGGTTTTGATTCATAAATAAAGGAAATTTTAATATATTATAGTGTAATTAAATTCCATTTTATTATTAAATTATAATAATGTTAAAATAAATCTCTTTATACAGATAATTTTCAAATTTACTATTTCTAATATTATTTACCTTAGGATGTTTCATGGAAGAATGCATCGAGTCGAGCTAAGAAAATCATCTCTCACATAGCCAGGTCAAAGAGTTTTTCTAGAAACTGGTCAACTTTGGTAATATTTTCCATAGATTAAATATATATAAGACAACATTATATGTTTCATATATTAATTTTTTTATTTATCTTTATTCAAATTTAAATAGAAAAACTGTTTAATTTTCAATATAATTATCATGCAGGTGTCGGTAGTAGGAAGTTGAAATGGAGATAGAGTGGGTGTTAAGAAAACTTCATCAGGTAGTGATTAGGGTTAAATTTGGATTCAAAGATTATTTTAAACTAATGTTATGACAAACTAACACTAATTTTGTGATTCATAAACCATGTTGGGGTTTTTCGTAGGGATACATGTATTTACCTTACATTTCATGAAATTCTATATGCTTGGTTATTTTGGAGTATTTTTTTGGATGAGTAAACACATTTTTTTTCTCTAAGGTATGATTGGGTACATGGTAATATCACTTTCTTTCTAAATGTGTAAATGGTTTTCATATAATATGTTAACGGTATCCCTTCTAGAAAACTCAAAGAATCACAACATTTTTTCTTCGTGGGTTATTTCCAGATCCCTGTTATTCTCTTCTCATGTATTGTATCTGTAAATAATTATATGGATATGTATTATAGTTCATCATCAATTTGGTTTTGATTCCATAACTCAAATGTATCAAGGTGATTGGTTAGTGGAATTCATGAACATTTATGAATCATTGATTAAATCATTACATGAACTTGGGTCGTGTATTCTAGGATGATGTCGTTGTTTTATTTCATGTGGACATTATTTCTGAATTGGTTTTCCAGTGCATTTTCACATAGTTAAAACTAACCATGCAGGACTTCTAGGGAACCATGTTGACTCACATTGAGTTTATAGTGGATGTTTCATGCTCACTCCATGATTTATTAACCATATTGGTGAATTTTGAAACCTACTTGGGGATGAAAATTTTATTCATTTTGAGTTTTTTAATTTTGGGATCCATTATATATATCCCCTAATTCAAATTATATATTCCTTGAACTCCACATTACTAATTCCCACCCTCTTAACTCTTCTCTTGGTTATTCTAAATAGATTTATTAGGGATTTCTCATCCAGATCTTAAGGTAAGGGATTCTGTCTCATTACCCCCTCTTTATATTGGTTTCTTCCATGTTATTCCTTTCCTCTCTAACCCTAGTGTCCATGGTGTATGGGTATCATATCTAGGGCTGTCTTAAATTTTTTTTCTTGGTTTATAGGGATTTAAAAGTCCCACTTTTGACTTATTCATGTGGTATTCATTAAAGGTGGAATGATTCCATTGATTAAGGTTGGTGTCTTCATTCCATTCCTTTTATTTTTTGATTTTCATGGGTGTTCACTAATTTAAAACTTGTTTTCTTATCTATGAAAATATAATATGAGTTAATTATTGTAGTTTTATCAAGAATCCTCATTGTTTTCCATTAATTTAGTTTTCACCTAAAGGGTGAGTTTTCTAATTTGATTGTGTTTTGATTTTTTTTAAATTCATGATATAAATTTATAAATTTTAAACATGAGTTAATCTACGCACTTTAATAATTGGTTGGTGAATTAATGTTACAAAGACTAATATATTTGGTTTCATGAAAGGTTATGAAATTTTTAATTCCAATAGCCAAAAAAGTGATAGGAGGTCGATCACTTCTTAGGAAGTCATCAATATGAGCTCCCCTAGGATCCCTAATTCATTTCCTTCTTCCTGGATGCATTTTCATGCTCACAGAGGTAGATATTTTCCACAACCTATCATATTTCGTGACATAGCTGAAGAGTGAGGAATCCATTTGTTGGTCTATGATACATAATACACTATTGATGCTCAGGAAAATCAGCATTGATGTGTCTTTATATATTGATTCCATTTATGTGTTTGATAAAATGTCAATGAGGGGTTTTCTAAAATAGAATTCTTTATACAATGTGTTTTGAAACAAACCTGATTGATGGAGTTGGTTTTTTCATAGTTTAATAAGTTTCCCTTGTAATTAGGGGTGTGTTTGGTCAATGGGATGGTTTTAGGGAATTCATTACATTACTGTGATTATGTTTTAATGTTACTTATGCATTATTTAGATTTATCTTTGTTTTCAATGTGGTTTTAAAAATAAATTTTAAAGTATATAATTAGTACCATAAACCAAAGGCCCATTTGACACTTTATTTATAATGATATCAAAGGTTATGGTTATAACCTTTTTGATCCCCTTGATTATATTCTGTTCTTGATCTTATATATTATGATATTATTATATAATGGATTGATTCTTATGTACTTTAAATGGGATCTTTGTTAATGAGTATTGAAGGTGGGATGGTTACTTTTTTTATAATATATTTGTTTTTGTTTTTATTTGGCTATTTTGGGGATGTAAATTTTGAAGTTTCATTTTTTTAAAAGGAGATATTTAGAGGTAGTTTAAAAAACCTCTAAATATGCCAAATTAGTTTTAGCGATGGTTTAAGCCGCCACTATATCCTCAAATATTTTTGGGAGGGGGAACCGCCACTAAAACCAAAGAAAACTCCTTTAAACAAATGTTCTACACCAATTCCTAGAAACCACCACTAAAGGAAAGGAAATGATGTGTGTTGGATGCCAAATCCAACATTAGAGATGGTTTAAACCACATAAAAATAAAAAAACTTCCGCTAATATGAAATTTTGTAATAGTCAAATCTTGACACTTAATCATAAATTTCTTGCTTCATATTATCCCACCAAAAAACGTACCTTTATATCTCTGTTGGTCGGAGTGGACACTCAAGAGGGGGGTGAATTGAGTTCCAATTAAAATTTCTGTTAAAATATTGTCTAGTTAAAATCCCCCGATTTATAAAATAAGTTAAACTGTAGTGAATTTATACAGATTATAAATGTTCACTTAGCTTCTCAAAGATTGATTAGGTCTCAGTTAATTTAACCAAAAGATCAATCTAAATTTTGAAGCTAACCTATTGATTTACAATAAGTGTAAAAACTTTCTAATTTAACTATCAAAGTAGCTTCAAAATAGTTTTGTATTTCAAAGTAATAACAGCGGAATAAATAAGATATATATAGTATACTTTAAACTTAAATAAAATATGCACATCAGATATAACAAGAGGTTCAGTCTCAAGCCGAGACTTAGTCCTCTCAAATATATATAAATTTGATCCACACCCTGGATCGGGGTTAACAACAGTTTTACAAAACTGTCCAGGCCACACAGGGACCTCTACCACTGTTCTTAGTGGGAAACAAAATAAAGACCAGGTCACACAAGGACCTCTTCCACAGTTGACATGGGTAAACAGAAGTTAAGAGAATTTGAGTGAGGATTTTGATATCCTCCAGTTCAGTGCAGAAGACAGTGTGTGTAAAGATATACAGAGTACACCACACTGCTCGAAAGTTAATAAATAAATCCCGTAGAGAAGATAGATGAGAGTTTAGAAAGATCTAGTGATTATCAATGTAGCTCTGGACTCGTTGGATTCAGCAGGAATGCTTCTGAGTCCTTCTCTAGTTTTTCTGTTAAAAAACAGAGTGTCGTAGTTCATCTTGTCTGCTTCAGGAGTGAGAAAGATCTCTTGATTCATCGTGTGTTCTTCAGCAGTATTGGATTTCACTCATGAGAGTTCTTTTAAGGTCTTGCAATCTTCTTCTTGTTCATGATTGTTCTTCTTGTTCAGCACAACTCACTTGGGTGTATGTAAGTTCTTCGTGTTGTATATTCACACTTGCACACCGCTTGACGTGCACTGCATCTCAGTCTTTCTTATATTCCACGAGTTCTGAAGTAGGAATGATTCCATTCTCATAGGTACGAGATGTGATTTCCTGACATGCCAACAACTATCATTAAATAACATTAATTGCATTAAAAACAACAAATATGACCTTTAGCATTATTTAAATAATATTGACAAAAACTTAAGAAACGGTGTCACAATGATTATGGAAACGGTGTCTTCTTCACGGTATGTGGTTCACGGTATGAGCTTCACGATGTGAGCTTCACGGTGTCTGGTCACGGTGTCTAGTTCACGGTGTCTGGTCATGGTGTCTGGTCACGGTGTCTGGTCACGGTGTCTGGTCACAGTGTCTGGTCACGGTGTCTGGTCACGGTGAGTCCTTCATGGTGTCTCCATACTTAGAAAAATATCTGTATTTGGACTAAGACAATAATATGCAGAATATGGATTAAGTTTAATCATTAGAGAGTAAGAGAATGTGAATCATAAATATAAAAGTGTGATAATATATGTGAGATTTTTGATTATGCATAAGACCTGTAATTAATAAAGAGAGTAATTAACATCCATAAGATTTGTTATTATAAAAACGTGATGTGTAGCTATTATTGAGATTGAAGATCATTAGCAATATGTGCAATTAAGATCGAGATTAAGTAACAGTAATGAGATTTGTGATCATTAAAACATGATTAACACATGAGGAGTCCAACAATCTCCCCCTTTTTGATGATCACAAATCATATATAGGCAGAATATAAATGACATGTAAAATTACAGTAACTAGTATATCAAAAACATTATAAAACTGATGCTTGTAGTTTTTCTCCATCATTTATACTATTATAGAACTGACACCTTTAGTTTTTCTCCCCCTTTTGGGATTATCAAAAAGTAGAGAGAATGAAATGAAACATTGCATTTGGTATTAAAAAAAGGGTTCAGAATACAATAAAACATGAAACAACAAAAGTTATCCCATCAAAAAGAAAAACAGTCCTCGGAATATTCAGGGATCCACCTTGGCTTTGCCTTTATCAACAGCAGGAGATGGTGCTGAAGTAGAAGAAGGCATAGATGTGTTAGACAATGAGGGTAAGGGTAGACCTTCAAAAACAGATGGAGCCAAAGTAGGAGCAGTAGAAGATCTAGGCTGGGGTTGGTCAAGAATGCCTGGCCGGATCTGAGAAAGAGCTTGGCTAACTGTCATGGCAGTTGAGGCTAAGGCAGGTAGTCCAGGTCTAAGAGGTGCAACATCTAGATCAACTATAGCAGTACTCTGTACATGAAGATACGACTTCAAAAGATTGATGAAATCAGTAATGATTTCACCACCATACTACATAGCCTTTTCAAAATCAGTCTTATTCTCCAGAAATCTTTCCAACAATCTGGTGAACTCTGAAAGTTTCTGAACTTGAGCTTTAAAAGCTCGAGTCACTGGAGAGATTCTCAACTTTTCCACAAGATATCTAAAGTGATCTGTTATATCACTTTTAGAGAAAATCTGGGAGAGATACAAATCTATTTTCTTGGAGATCTCTTGTTGAGCATCACTGGCTATCTTAGAATGAATCCTAACCAAGTCCAATGTTGTATCACTATTTTTAATCACTTCTGACAAAGAAGATAGATCCAAGCCACTAAAGGCATTCTGAAATTCTTCATTTATTATGGATTTCAGCAAAGAATCATCCAAAGAAGGTGTGGAGGTCTGAATAGAAACAGATGAATCATTGAAAGCTTCGGTTAGAACTTTGAGCTGTTTTAGAACTTTTTACAGACATCCAGTGTATTCATCTATAAGCTTATTCAGATTTTCCACAAGCTCTCTCATGCATTCCAGCATCTTGGTGTGCCTTTTTCCAATATTTTTATCAAAAGATAGTAGGTATGGATGAACTTGAGACACAATCTCCCTAGCAAGGAGGGAATCAGAAGAATCAGTAGAAACAACAATAGGTGTAGGGGCAGAAACATGAGTAGGCTCTGATCTCAAAGATAACTCATTTTGAAGACTTGCTACCATACTTTTCAGATTTGCAACATTAGCACTTAGCAGCTTATTCTCTACTCTGAGTTCTTGAATTTCTCGGATCATCCTTGGTTGAATATGCAAGATAATATTTTCAATAGAATTGATACATCTTCTTGACTTAACTGAGTCACTAGGTGAGGTTGAGTGGAGACAATTTTCTCAACTCTAGCTAACAACGTCTCTCCAAAAACTTTCAGATCATCATTGGTCACAAAGGAGTGAAGCTTAGGTAAGTATGCAGGTAAAGGTAAAGGTTCAAATTCTGGTTGAGGTACAGAGTCATCTTCAGACTTAGATTCTGATTCATATTGAGGTAGGGGTTGTGGTTCTAGTTCTGAATGAGCTAAGGACTTCAGTTGAAACAGAGAAGAAAGATCCATTCCAGTTGCAGTCACTTGTTGTGACTCATTCACATCATAAAAGATTGGGAACTCATACCGAGAGTGCACAGAAAAAGTGACAGAAGGTTGAGAAGCTTCAGCAGATCCAACTTCCAAAATATCAAGATTTTGAGGTTCCTCCCCCTCAACGTGTGCTTCCCTTACAGATTCTGGAGGTTCAGGAACATGGACAAGATCCATAGGATCATCCCTAATCTCTTCAGAAAACTCTTGCCTTGCCAGCTAAAAGGCAATTTCCATTCTTTCTTCAGCAGATGGAATAATCTCAGGAACTGATTGTTCCACTGGATAAGCTTCCAGACTTTCTTCTTTCTCAATAGAAAGAGTCTCTTTAACAGGATCTGCCTCTAAGGTTGCTTTCTGTTCTGAAACAGGGAAAACCAATTTCCTTGCAGCATTGGGATGAGCTTCTTCCTCATGAAGAACAACTGAAGGATCCTTAGTCCTTTCCTTTTCAACAACAACTTCCTCTCCTTGAGGTATTTCAACCGGGATAACAGCAGGGACAACATCCCTTTCCTCTTCAACCGGAACTGTTTCCATTGGAGGTATTACAGGTTCTTCTCTAGGTGGTACTTCATTTGTTACTTCTTCTTGTTCTTCTTCTTCTGAATACTCATCCACTTCATCTGGTTCCAAACCAGGATCATCTAGGTTCTTAGGCCTTCTTGGATAGTCAACAGGATTAAACTTTTTATACAGTTGATCACTATCCTCAACCTACTGCTTCTTCCAGGGGTTCCAGCTTATCTTCATCCTTTTAATGATAGGCATGGATAGGAAGAAATAAAGATCCTATAACTTTTCTCCATTCCATCCAACCATCCCTTTTGTAAATAACATATCTGAAATCATCCTTGAGTAAAACAGGGAGGTGGATTTGGAAGTTACTTTGATCAGCTCACAGATATGGTTGATAACATACTTACACAGATTTATCTTATGGTCGTTCTTCAACAGGTGAATCAGGAACACATCCTGATACTTCATCACAACAAAATCTCATTTTATTGGACTAACCAAATTCTGAACAAACATGAACAGAAGTCTTGTCTCCCCATCTAGTTCAGCAGCTATGGCCCTTCGCTTGGTGCCATTTCCAGTTAGACTTTCCAAATCAGTATCCAGGTCAAAGATATCGGTTGTTGGAGGAGGGTCTCTCTGGTAATCTTCACAAACTCCTTCATATAGAATTCTTAGGAATGCAGCCCACAACCTTGAAGAGAAAGAGCACTTATGACCATCGATCCAGCTGGTCACCATAATGTTTTCTCGAAACTCAAAAGAAAACTTCACATACTGATATAATTGAGATATAAGTCTTGGGTAAATTGTTTTATTCTGTCCAGTGAACCATTAAATCCATCCTTGTTCTCTTAAAACTTTCAAAACTAACGATCTGCTAGATAGCAACCATTCAGGGAAAACCTCTTTTTCAGGTACAACTGTATGGATTACCAGGTTTGGGTTTAGAGGTCCTTCGGGATCTATCCTCGGTATACTCTTTTGTTTCTTAGAGAGGCGCTTCTCAGACGAGGGTGAAGATGGACGCTTCATCCTTGGCATTCACTAAAGGTTTGGGCGAGAGGGAAGAGGAGGTTCAGGAGAGAGTTCGGGTAAGTAATCAAATGAAACCCTTAAGTTTTATCATTTGGGAATGTCAAACGTCATAAAAACAAAGACACGAGAAATCAAATAGCGGTGAAATAAAAATTAGCACGATACGGGTTTAAAAAAAACCCTTCACGGTGAGACCGTGGGTAAATATTACGGTGAGATAGAAAACTAGTCATCATGGTGAGACAATTTGTAGTCGTCACGGTGAGACATCGAGTTGTAAGACCGTGAGCATAAAATAGTAACTTAGAAACAATAAGTATGAAACCGTAAAGTAAAGTACAGTAAAGTATTAAACATTAAAATCAGTAAGATATTCATTTATGATTAATCATACCAAGATCATGTATGATGTAGTCTAATCTTTCAGAATTTAATGGTTTAGTGAATATATCTGCAAGTTGATATTCAGTACCAATGAATTCCAAAGTGATATCACCCTTTTGATAATGATCCCTCAAAAAGTGATGTCTTACATAAATATGTTTTGTCCTAGAATGAGAAACAGGATTCTCAGAAATATTAATAGCACTTGTGTTGTCAAAATTTATTGAGACATGTCTAAATTGTTATCCATAGTCTAGTAATGTGTGTTTCATCCACAAAATTTGTGCACAACAACTTCCAGCAGCTATGTATTCAGCTTCTACAGTTGATAATGCAACAGAATTTTGTTTCTTACTACACCATGATACTAGTGACTTGCCTAAAAGGTGACATGTTCCAGAGGTGTTTTTTCTATCTAGCTTACACCCAGCAATGTCGGCATCAGAATAACTAACTAATTCAAATGATTGTCCTTTGGGATAGAACAGTCCTAAATTGGGAGTATGCTTGAGGTATTTGAAAATTCTCTTTGCATCATTTAAATGTGACTCTTTAGGGTTTTCTTGAAAATGAGCACACATACACACACTAAACATAATATCAGGACGACTAGCAGTCAGGTAGAGTAGACTTTCAATCATTCCTCTATAAGTGGTTTGATCAACAGATTTACCATTTTCATCAAGATCCATCTTACATGTGGTACTAATGGGAGTGTCACTACTTTTTGTGCTTTCCAATCCAAAACTTTTTAAAATATCTCTAGTATATTTATGTTGAGTTAAAATAATTCCATCATCATTTTGAAAGATTTGAAAACCAAGAAAGAATTTAAGTTCACCCATTAAAATCATTTCAAATTCATTTTGCATCATTTTAGAAAAATTAGTACATAATGTAGTTTTTGAAGATCCAAAAATAATATCATCTATATAAATTTTTACAACTAAAACATCTTTAGAAATTTGTTTTATAAATAGAGTAGGATCAGCTATTCCTTTTGTAAAAACTTTAGAAATTAGAAAAGTACTTAATCTATTATACCAAGCTCTTGGAGCTTGCTTTAAACCATATAAAGCTTTTGATAGTTTGAAAATATGATTTGGAAAATGAGGGTTTTAAAATCTAGGTGGTTGTTCAACAAAAACATCCTCAACAATATATCCATTTAATAATGCACTCTTGACATCCATTTGATATAGTTTTAAATTTAGATGTGCAGCATAAGCAAGTAAAATCCTAATAGCTTGTAATCTGGCTACTAGAGCAAAAGTCTCCTCATAGTCAATACCTTATTCTTGACTATAGCCTTGTGCAACTAGTCTAGCTTTATTTCTAACTATGTTTCCAGATTCAACTACTTTATTTCTAAACACCCATTTAGTGCCTATTGTGAAAGTGTCCTTAGGTCTTTCAACAAGATTCCAAAATCTATTTATTTCAAACTGATTGAGTTCTTCTTACATAGAAATTACCCAAAATTCATCATTAATAGCATCATCAATGTTTTTAGGTTCAAGCTGTGACAAGAAGGATTGATGTTCAACCTGATTTCTAAGAGAATCTCTAGTATGTGTCCCTCTATCAAGATTTCCTACAACAACATCTATAGGATGATTCTTTAGAATTCTAGTTGATTTAGTAAAGGTAGGACCAGAAACTTCAGGTTCATCAACAGGTTGGGAATCAACAGAAGCAGGTTCTGGAAAATTTCCAGAACTGGTTGTCTTTATAGCAGGTTCATTTGATTTGTCATTAAAATCCAGAACAGATAAATCTTCTTCAAGATTTTCAAGAGAGGTTTTAGGCTCATGTGGATCAGTTTCATCAAACTTGATGTGAACAGATTCTTCCACACACTTTGTTCTTTTATTGAAAACTCTATAGGATTTACTAGAAATAGAATAACCTAGGAAAATTCCTTCATCACTCTTGGATTCAAACTTGTCAAGATTATCTTTGGTATTAAGAATAAAGATTGTGCAGCCAAAGACTCTAAAGTAATTGACTTTAGGTTTTCTATGGTTCCACAACTCATAAGGGGTCCTCTTAAGAACAGGTTTGATCAAGACTCTATTGATAATATAACAAGCTGTATTTACAGCTTCAGCCCAAAAATAAATAGGCATGACATATTCATTAAGCATGGTTCTGGAAATTTCTTGCAGTGTTCTATTCCTCCTTTCGACTACACCATTTTGCTAAGGTGTCCTAGGGGCAGAAAAGTTATGACTATAGCCATTGTGTGAGCAATAGGATTCAAACTCATGATTCTCAAACTCACGACCATGATCACTTCTTAGAGTTTTAATCTTAAGTCCACTAAGATTTTCTATAGATTTGGAGTATTTAGCAAAGTAAGAACAAGCTTCACTTTTGTGAGCTAAGAAGTATACCCAAGTATATATAGAAAAGTCATCTACTAAGACATAGACATAGTGCTTCCCATTTAAGCTAGAAACTCTAGATGGCCCAAACAAATCCATGTGAACCAACTCGAGAGGTTGAGAAATTGACACTTCTTTATTTGATTTGAAAGAGATTTTATGTTGCTTTCCCTTTTGACAGGGATTACAAACTTTGTCATTTGGAAACTCAAGTTTGGGTAAGTCACTCACTAAGTTCTTCCTAGTAAGTTTTCTAAGTGAGTGTATATTGCAGTGTCCTAATCTTCTATGCCAAAGACAAGACTCTTAATGAAAATCATTTAAACAAGTAATATTCTGCATGGCTAAAGAATTTAAATCAACAGCATAAACATTTTCATTTAACAGGTCAGAAAATACTAAAGAATTTTTAGAATTAAAAACATTGCAAGAATCATTTTCAAATTTAACATTAAAACCATCATCAAATAACTGAGAAATACTTAACAGATTATATTTAAGTCCATCAACGAATAAAACTTTAGAAATTAATACTGAGTCAGTGTTACCAATTTGTCCTAAGCCGATGATTTTCCCTTTATAATTATCACCAAAGGTGACAAAGCCTCCAACAATTCTGACTAAGCTTTTAAAGCATGAGAAGTCTCCTGACATATGTCTTGAACATCCACCATCCAAGTACCAAGTATTCCTACAGGATATCTTTAAGCAGGTTTCCTACAAAACAGATTTAGATAGGAAATGATTTTGGTACCCAGATCTTCTTGGGTCCAGACAGGTTAGCAATCAAAGCTTTCGGTACCCAAATTTGTCTTATGGGTCTCATAAAATTTGTAGAATCAACAGACTTTGAATGATAAACCTTATTAGATCCGTAACTATGAATATAAATAGTTGAATCATATAAATGTCCAGAACTAGAACTAGCAGTATTCTGTCCAGATTTAGGAATAAATCTATTCTTAGTAAACTGTCTCTGTCCAGGTTTGTAGGCTAATCCAGTAGTGTATTTTGGTGAAACTTTCTTTCCTAGAATTTGAGTTAGTGTATCCTTTCCATTTGTGAATTTCTCTAAATCCTTTCTGAGTTTCTCATTAGATATTTTCAGTTCAGTGTTCTCCTTTGACAGTTGAGAATTTTTCTCTTTTTCAATAGTAAGTTCAGTTTTAAAAGTAGTAGTGAGAGCATGTTGTTTCGTTAATGATTTGTATTTATCCTTAAGTTCATTTCATGTATCTTCCAGCATATTATAATATTCAAACAATTCCTCACTAGTCATGTTTTCAGAATCAGAATCAGATTCTGCACTATCTTCAGAATAAGAATTTAAAGCAGGAGTATCTAAGATTACCTCAGATGTGTTTGTCATAAAACACATGTTTTCCTTATTTTTGGTTTCAGTTTTAGAAGCTTCAGACTCACTGGAGTTATCCTCAGAAGCACTCCAAGTAGAATTCATAGCCTTTTTGTACTTACTGTCCTTGTAATCATATTTCTTCTTGAATTTGAGCTTTGGGCAGTCTGATTTAATATGCCCTTTCCTTTTTCACTCATAACAGTCAACTTCATCACTTTTATATGACTTTTTCCAATCCTTCTTCTAATGTCCCTTATTGTCATACTTTCCTTTGTAATTTGATTTTCTGAATAATTTATTCTTCCTATAAAATTTCTTAAACCTTCTATCTATCTGAGCCATTTCAAAATCACTATCAGAGTCTGAATTTTCACTGGTTGAACTGTCAGTAGGTAGTTGATCTTTATCTTTGTCCTTTCTCTTTGAAGCAGTTGTCTTGAAAGCCACTAATTTCCTCTTAGGTTCATCATCTTCCTCTTTATTCACCTTGAGTTCTTCCTCATACATCTTAAGCTTACCAATGAGTTCTTTGACAGGTAGAGAAGCAATGTCACATGAATCTCTGATTGAAACAGATGTGCCTCTCCATCAGTCTGGTAAACATCTCAAGATTCTCATAATTTGTTCCTTTACTGGAACAACCTTTACAAGTGAATTCATTGTATTGACTTTCTCATTAAACCTGAGATACATGTCAGAAATAGGTTCATCAATTTTCATTTTAAAATTATAATATTTAATAGTATAAGTGTTTAATCTCATTTCTTTAACATTGGTTGTTCCTTCATGAGAAACACCCAAAGTATCCCAAATTTTAAAAGAAGTTTTACAAGAAGAAATCCTGTTAAACTCTTCATCTCCTAAAGCACAGTACGAGGCATTCATGTATTTACAATTATTATTGTAAGCAGATTTTATAGGTTTATCCCAAGTGGATCTAGCAGTAGTAGGAAGTTTTTATTCTGATTCTATGGCAGTCCAAATATCAAAACCTATGCTTTCTAAATGAATTTTCATTTTAAGTTTCCACTGAGCATAGTTTGTACCATTGAAGAAAGGTGGCCTGTTAGTAGCAGCACCCTCTAGTCTATTGTCCATAACTAGATTTTAGAAAGATAATTTAATGAGATAAAAATTTAGAATTAACAGAAATTTAAGATCTTTAAAGATGAAACTAAAATCACAGTTGAAAAACAGAGTATTTCAAAAATCTTTAAACATAATCTATCATCTGATACCAAATGTGGGTCGGGGTGGACACTCACGAGGGGGGTGAATTGAGCTCCAATTAAAATTTCTGTTAAAATATTGTCTAGTTAAAATCTCCCAATTTATAAAATAAGTTAAACTGTAGTGAATTTATACAGATTGTAAATGTTCACTTAGCTTCTCAAAGATTTCTTAGGTCTCAGTTAATTTAACCACAAGGTCAATCTAAATTTTGAAGCTAACCTATTGATTTACAATAAGTGTAAACACTTTCTAATTTAACTTTCAAAGTAGCTTCAAAACAGTTTTGTATTTCAAAGTAATAGCAGCAGAATAAATAAGATATATGTAGTAAACTTTAAACTTAAATAAAATATACACAGCAGATATAACAAGAGGTTCAGTCTGAAGCCGAGACTTAGTCCTCTCAAATATATATAAATTTGATCCACACCGTAGATCGGAGTTAACAACAGTTTTACAAAACTATCCAGGCCACGCAGGGACCTGTACCATTGTTCTTCGTGGGAAACAAAACAAATACCAGGTCACACAAGGACCTCTTCCACAGTTGACGTGGGTAAACAGAAGTTAAGATAATTTGAGTGAGGATTTTGATATCCTCCAGTTGAGTGCAGAAGACAGTGTGTGTAAAGATATACAGAGTACACCACACTGCTCGAAAGTTAATAAATAAATCACTTAGAGAAGATAGATGAGAATTTAGAAAGCTCTAGTGATTATCAATGTAGCTCTGGACTCGTTGGATTCAGCAGGAATGCTTTTGAGTCCTTCTCTGGTTTTTTGTGGAAAAACAGAGTGTCGTAGTTCAGCTTGTCTGCTTCAGGAGTGAGAAATATCTCTTGATTCATCGTGTGTTCTTCAAAAGTATTGGATTGAAATCATGAGAGTTCTTTTAATGTCTTGAAATCTCATTCTTGTTCAGGATTTTTCTTCTTGTTCATCACAGTGCACTTGGGTGTATGTAAGTTCTTCGTGTTGTATATTCACACTTGCACACTGCTTGACATGTACTGCATCTCAGTCTTTCTTATATTCCACGAGTTCTGAAGTAGGAATGATTCCCTTCTCATAGGTACGATATGCGGTTTCCTGACATGCCAACAACTATCATTAAATAACATTAATTTCATTAAAAACAACAAATATGACCATTAGCATTATTTAAATAATATTGAAAAAAACTTAAGAAATGGTGTCACAGTGATTATAGAAATAGTGTCTTCTTCATGGTATGTGGTTCACGGTATGAGCTTCACAGTGTGAGATTCACAGTGTCTGGTCATGGTGTCTGGTTCACGGTGTTTGGTCACGGTGTCTGATCACGGTGTCTGGTCACGGTGTCTGGTCACGGTGTCTGGTCACAGTGTCTGGTCACAGTGTCTGGTCACGGTGTCTGGTCAGGGTGTCTGGTCATGGTGAGTCCTTCACGGTGTCTCCATACTTAGACAAATATCTATATTTAGACTAAGACAGTGATATGCAGAATATGGATTAAGGTTAATCATTAGAGAGTAAGAGAATGTGAATCATAAATACAATGGTGTGATAATATATGTGAGTTTTGTGATTATGCATAAGACCTGTAAATAATAAAGAGAGTAATTAACATCCATAAGATTTTTTATTATAAAAACATGATGTGTAGCTATTATTGAGATTGAAGAGCATTAGAAATATGTGCAATGAAGATCGAGATTAAGTAATAGTAATGAGATTTGTGATCATTAAAAAATGATTAACACATGAGGAGTCCAACAATCTCTATACATATTGGTACAAGCATGGTGTATAGAGAAATTTTAGCTATCAACATCATCTAATAGTTCCATTTTTAGCTTAGGTATTTAAGGAACACATAACTTCTTTCAAGGCTCCAACAGTCCAATTTGCATATGGATTTACCAATGCAGGATGTGATTCAGGCTACTTCAAATCAGGAGAAGCTATTGCATTTTAAGGAAAATCTAGCACAAAATCAGTTGAATATTAGATGGTTAAAGAATGGTGATCGAAACACAAAGATGTTTTATTGCATGAATAGAGAGAAAAGGCTAAAAGGAGTCTTCAATCCCTAAATATCAAGGGGTACCTTCTCTCCTCGGAGAATGATATTGCAAGTGCAGCCATTGAATACTTTGAGAGGCTGTTTTCAGAGAATGGTGAGGATAATTCTGACAAAATTATTTAGTGCTTTGATCTTTCTATTGGAGATGATCAAAATAGGATGCTTGTTGATATCCCTAAGCCAAGAGAAATTTATGATGCTCTTTTTTCCCTGAATATTGATAGTGTTACAGGCCTTGACGGCTTTACAAACAAATTTTTCATGTTCTATTTGGATATTGTTCATCTTGATGTAACAAATGGTGTGAATTAATTTTTTAGAACAGTCCACATCCCCTTTGGGATGAATTCCAACTTTATTGCCTTAATCCCTAAGAAAGAGAATTCCCTTGATATTAAGGACTTCAAGCCCATTTCTATTGGAAACACAGTCCCAAAAGTGATTAGCAAGATTCTAAATCATCGTCTGGGTAGTATTTCCAAGAGTATCATCTCCATTAATCAGTTTGGATTTGTTCTAGGATGGAGCATCCAAAATTGTATTTACACTGCATCTGAGTGTGTCAATGTCATGAGGATAAAGGTTAAGGATGGTAATATGGCATTGAAGATTGACATTTCCAAGGCCTTTGACACCATCAGATGGAGCTTTTTGTTCACCATTCCTAAAATGCATGGGTTTTCTCAGAGATTTATTGATATTATTGGCTCCATCCATGCAAGTGACATGCTCTCTATTATTGTTAATGGCTCTCCTATGGGATTATTTCAATGCTCAAGAAGTGTCAGGAAAGGAGACCCTCTCTCTGGTATGTTGTTTTCTATTGCAGAGGATTACCTGAGCTGGTGCCTCACCGATCTCTCTAATTTTGGATTGTATCAGAGAATTAAAGTCGGGCATCAGCTACCTGCCCCCTCACATCTGTTTTATGCCGATGAAATTCTTCTTTTTGGAAGGGATGATACAGGAACCATCTCTTGTATCAAGGGAATCCTCTCACATTATTAGGAGGTTGCATGTCAGTCTATTAGTTGGGGGAAATCTTTGGCTCTGTTTGGTAATAGTATTAGCATCTCGAGACAATATAGAGTGGCACGACAGCTTGGTGTCCAGAGGGGTGTTCTTCCCTTCATTTATATTGGGGTACCATTATTCTGGGGCATGGTTAAAAGGTGTTATCTAGAGAATATTTCTCTAAAAATCACAAATCAGTTAGCAAGTTGGAAGGGAAAAAACATGTCCCAGGCAGGAAGAATATGTTTTCTCAATTCTGTGATCACTTTGATGTTTGTTTACTCTTTTTCAGTGTATCGTTGGCCTAGAACTCTGCTTAAATAATTAACTGGCAAGATAAGAAATTTTATTTGTAATGGATCAGTTTATGAGAGGAAATTGGTCACTATGGAATGGAAGTATTACATTAAACCTCTTCACATAGGTGGGCTGGGTGTCAAAGACATCAGTTTTTTCAATGACACCTTGATCAATAAGTTTGTTTAGAATTTAATTTCCAATTCTGATGAGTCCATGGAATTTCTTCAAATCAGGTTTCTTGGAAAGATGTATAATGGGTACTCTGCATACCTTGGTTCATCTGTTTGGACTGCAATTAATCCGGCCTTTGATGATATAATGTCCTGCCCTAAATGGATTGTGTGAAAGCAATCCCATCTTAATTTCTGGACCACACCTTGGCTGGATTGGCCTATCTCTGATGATTTTGAAATTCCCACACTCTTAAGGGGGACTTCCATCAATGATTTTCAGAGCAATTCAACAGAAATAAACAGCTTGCTTCCAACTCATGTTGGAAGAGAAATCACCAGGTATCGATATATTGATTGTGACACCTTGGTTTGGATGTATAAATTGAATAGAATATTCAATACATGTGACTGCTATAGGTTAATGTGTGGCGCTTCCCTCAATCCTCCATTCTGGGTCACAGATTTCTATAGAACTTTCATCCCTCCATCTTCCTCTTTGCTTATTTGGAAAATCTGGAGGAATAGACTCCCCTTGCAGGCTATGCTCCAGCGTGTTGGATTCAGTCTTGCTCTGGCTTGTATGTTGTGTCTTCAAGCTAGCGAAGACTATGATCATCTCCGTGTCTCCTGCAACCTTGATTCTAGGTTATGTACCTATGTTCAAGAGACCTTCCATTGCTGCATCCCCACTCAATCGGTTGAAGGGCTGCTAAATTTTTTTTGTAGGATTAATAGCAGCGATTAGGTAAAATCGCTCCTCCTTGCAGCTGTGGCCAGCTTGCTATCTCACTTATGGAAGGTGAGGAATGATGAAATTTTTAAAGGAATTGCCCCAAACTTCCACTCTGCTATTCTGGAAATTCATGGTTCAATCTGCACTACTTCCTCCATCCAATATGGATCCATGAGGAATGATGTATCTGATCTTGTTTTATTGATATCCTTTGGTGTGACTGGCAGGGCAAGGAAAACGTTGATGATAAAGCATGTACGCTGGATTCCGCCCATCTCACGATGGCTGAAGGTAAATGTTGATGGGGATTCCTCTGGTGCACCTGGTCCCGCCGGATGTGGTGGCATCTTCTGCACTCACAGAGGTTTTTTTAAAGGGTGATTCTTTCATTATATTGGCAATGCGTTTTCCATTGAAGCTGAGCTATGGGCCATGATAAAGGCCATCAGATATGCTGTCCTATATGGCTGGCATGACTTATGGATTAAGTCAGACTTGACTGTTGCAGTCCAAATTCTTCGTGAATAGTCAAGAAATGTTCCATGGTGAATGTTACCGATTTGGGTGGAATGTCTCCAGATTGCTGACTCACTTTCACTTAAAGTTTTACATGTCTATCGTGAGGCTAATCTAGTTGTGGATGCTCTCTCTAAGCGAGCTATTGCTAAGGTGAGCTCAATTTGGTCTTTTGTCTCCCTGGATTTTTGTGCTAGGCTTGTGCAGGCTGATTGTTGTGGTGAGACTTACACTCGCCTTTGTAAACCACCTCTATGACTTTTCCTTGTGCACTTTTATTTTCTTTAATAAATGTTTTCTAGGAGCAGGTGTACCTGGCTCCTGATCTTCTTGGTATAATTTAAAAAATGAGTTTTCTTTTTTCCTTTCTTAACATTTACCATATCCATCTTTACTAAATCTATGAATATAGGATCCTTCTCAATCCTCAATTGGGTTAGAAGCTAATGGTCTTTACTTCTCAATGTATCTACTTATTTATCTTATTTTCTTGGATTTTAGTGTGTTGATAAATCATAATCTTTGAGTAACTCAATCCATTTTATTTCCCTCATGTTTAGTTATTTCTATATAAAGATGTATTTCAAACTATTGTTATTTGTATATATCTCACATTTTTCACCATAGAGGTAGTGTATTCATATCTTTAGAGCTAGCATTACCACTACCAACTCAAGATCACGAGTTGGATAATTTTGATCATGAATATTCAATTAACTTGATACATATGAAATAACTTTATCATTTTTCATAAGGAAACAACCCAGTCCTTTCATCAATGCATCACTGTATATCACAAACCAATCACTTATTGATGGTAGAGTCAAAATAAGAGCATTGACCAATCATATATTCAATTATTTAAAAAATTCTGCACATTCTTTTATCTATAAAACTTAACCCCTTTATGTGTGAGCCTAGTTAATGGGTTATCTAATCGGGTAAAATATTGAATGAAACACTGAAAATAACCTACTAAACCAATTAAACAACATACCTCACTTATGTTCATTGGAATAGTACATTATTGTATTGCCTTTGTATTTCAAATA
Source organism: Viscum album (assembly GCA_963277665.1). Taxonomy (NCBI): domain Eukaryota; kingdom Viridiplantae; phylum Streptophyta; class Magnoliopsida; order Santalales; family Viscaceae; genus Viscum; species Viscum album. The sequence goes on along the minus strand of OY728141.1, from coordinate 1,044,068,596 downwards.
TCAATTGATATTCCATCCTTAGAGATAATATGGACAAGAAAATAAATTTCCAGAGGCCATAATTCACACTTTCTAAATTTACCATATAACTATTTCCTTCCAAGAGTCTCAAGAATTTTCTAAAATTTATTCTCATGGTCTTCATAGATTTTAGAATACACCAAAATATAATCAATGAATACTATATCAAAATCATCAATATATTCCTTGAATACACTTTTCATTAGATCCATGAAAATATATGGTTTGTTAGTCAATCCAAATGGAATTACTGTAAACTTGTAATGTCCACACCACAACCAAAAAATTTGTCTTCGAAATATCTTACTTCTTTACTCTCAATTGATGATACCCAGAATGAAGGTTAATCTTCAAAAAATATTTATCTCTATGAATTTGATCAAATAAATCATCAATGAAATGAAGAGGATACTTGTTATTAATTGTAAAAACATTTATTTCTCTATAATCAATTCACAACCTCAAGGATCCATCTTTCTTCTTGACAAAGAGAACAAGGGATCCCCATGGAGAAACAATAGGGAGAATAAATCCCTTATTATTCAACTAATCTAGTTGTTTCTTTATTCAGTAATTCCACATTGGACATTCTATAAGGAGTCTTTGATACGGGTCTTTCATTAAGGATTAAATAAATGATAAAATGTACTTCACACTCTGGGGGGTGTCCAGGTAATTCTTCTGAAAATACATCAATGTATTCCCATATAATTAGTACATCCTCAATTTAAAGATTGCATTACACATCCATAGTTTATGTTTTTTATTCCTCCCCATGAATTTCATTTAGTAGCGCTACTGATAGTGGACCTAGATAAGAACCAGATGATGAATTTTCTTATTTAAAGATAACGTATTCTACATCTTCCCCAGATATTGTAATTTTCTTCTTATTGTAATAAATTTTTGAATCATATTTTGAAATCCAATCCATACTAAGGATTATATAAAATTAAAAAAAAATTATGATTATAATTTTAGTAACTAAATAAAATTTATGTGTTATAATGGGGACTAACCGACACATTTTTTTACAATGAGACTTCCCTTAGGAGTTTTGACTGACAAATACCTTATTAAATAAAAAGGGAAATGTCTTATTTTCCTAGAAAAGTGGGTAGATAAATAAATTTACAATGATACATAATAAAATAAAGCATTGTCTAAATTTAAATATAGTATTAATGTACCTACCACCCCATCATTGGGTACTTCCACTTCAGTTGTGTTGATCGCATGAGACTGGAAATCTCACCTTGGAATCTTCTATGGTAGATTACCTTGATGCATGGGAAATTTGTTTGAATAATTCCCCATTTATTTGTAGTTTAATCATTGAAAATCATTTAAAATCATTTATTTGTTTCTCCCCATATCACTCATTATCTCAATGACCCTTTTCTCTACACTTATAACAAACTCCATTGCCTTTCAAACATTTCCCAAGATGATTCTCTCCAAAAATATTTCATAATGGAAATTGATTCATTACCCTATAATTCTTTTACAATTCACCTTTTACATGGTTATTATAAGACCAATTCATCTCTTGATTTCCCTTGAACAAATATGATCAAGAAAATCCATTCTCTGTTTTGATGGTACTTAATACTATTTCATCATATGATGAATTTTTTTGAGAATCCATTTCCCTTCAGGGACTTGGATTTAGAACTTAAAAGAAATGATCAATATTATTTTTATAATGACATATTAAATCTATATAATACTCGCCTAGTCTTGTGAAGGTATCCTCATACTATAGAAAACTCTTTTTTTCCTTTAGCTTTAAGCTAAGGGATTTTTTCTCTATTTAAATTATTTGTTCATGAGGTAACTATTTGTCAAATATTTTTACTAAAAGTTCTCCATTACATGTATTAAATTTAATCTCCCTCCTTATTATTCTGGATTAATTACCACCATTGATTAGAATAAACCTTGAGACAATATACTTCCATTACTACCATTTGATTTTCATTTCATCCCAATGCCATAAATATCTTTTCAAGGGACTTGATCCATTTCTTATCCACCAATGGATTAATAGTACCACTAAAATATGGGGTCTTATGCCACATGAAATGATAAAACATAAGTTTAGTATGGTTATTCATCATAACATGAGTAATAAATCCTAATATGGTTGTGATCCGCTCAGTTGGATCATTAACTATGTCAAAATGCTCAGTTGGGAAATCCCTACATTGTATGTGGGTATTGATTACATTTTTCCATTAGGTTCCATCACTAAATAATGGAAAAAACTAAGTTAGTTCATATTCATCATGATCATTGAGACAAAAATTCACTATAAGGAATTATTATAATTCTTATTTTTATTTAATATCTATTTACCAAGGTTTTTACTAAACCTAATTTGATACGAACAGTAATAACCCTAAACCTAGTAGCACAAAGTTGGTGGTTATTTTATTACAATGGAATAGAAACAATAGATCAAATCACCAAGGATCAATAATTTTTTTAGTCTTTAAGAAATTGATATATAAATGATTCCCTTATTAAATTGGTAATTAAATGCAGAACATAATAAAGGAAAATAAACTACTTCATTGAAACTTATTAAAAATTTTCATCTTTATAACCCAAAGAAGGAACATAAATAAAAGGATGACCTCAAATGCTCAGTAAGGGTTAAATGAATCAATAATAAGTAAAGAAAAGTCAATAAGGTACAATCAATATATCATGGTAAATAGATGAAAACCACATGTCGTCAGTAATATGAGAATGAAAATGAATCCATATATTTTGACATAGTGAAAATATCATGGAAAGTAATAAGTGAATACTAAATGAAGAAAATGAATAACCATTATAAGTCCTGTATCTAGAACATGAACCATTATACCATCAATATGGTTTATTTCTATGGGTAGAAACTCATCTAATTCTTCTTATAAACAAACACAAAGGGTTTATCCCTAATTATTTTGTCTCATGAGACATGTCAATGCATCAAGGGGATATATAATTTTGGGACCCACCCATCACTAAAAGTAAAAAAATATATTTATAAATAGATATAATTAAAGAATATTATTCCTTATCAAAATATATATACTGGGTAGAGGATATAGATTCATTAATATTCCCCCAGTTAAATAACATTCAAAGTAAACACCCTATGTAAAAATGGTATACAACTTAGACAATATTCATATCCATGATAGAAAAATATGGATATTTAAAAGAAATATAATTTCATATTAAAAATGATCTCAAAGGAGTATTAGATACACCACATAAAAATTATTAGTTTCACAATACCAAGTAAGTCTTAATGAAATGGAAATTGAGATGAAGTCCCTTACCTTATGTCCAAAATCATTCTTCACCTGTACTTAGTGTCCCGAATAATAAAATTAGATTCCTTAATTACCTAATTTAGAACCTTTTATACATGTATTTTATTTATTATAATTATAATAAGTTCATGTATGGAATTTTTGATGAGTTGTAAGATTCAATTTCATCATTCTAGGAGTGTTCATTTTCTTGGGTTTTCATGATAGGTTTGCTTGTATACAAGTATGGAAGTTCATGTATGATGGGAATAGTTATAAATAATTAAAATTATATATTATTAATGAAATTATTAATGTTTAAATGATCTTATATATCATTTGGTTATATTATATTAGAATGATTTATTAGATAAAACGTTAATGAAAATGATTTAATTTATTTTGGCGGTTTTTACGACTATCCCGAACTTATACCATTTTATTAATATCATATTTATATATTGGTACCATAACATTATATAACTTATAATCTATATAATAAAATATTATTTTACCATAATAATTATTTTATGACCATATTGAAATGAATTAATGAAAAATTAAAACACATCGTTCATGATGGCGATAAATCGACACATCCCAAACAGTGTTTTCATTTTTAGAATAAAAGGGAGAGGAGAAGGGGTTTGATGAGGGATATTCTATTAAAATAATAAAATTATAGTATATATAACATTATAGAGTTAAAATTCATGTTTGTTTTAGTAGATAATGAGAAGATAAGAAAATAAAATAAAATTAAAGAAATTAAATGAAAACTAAATAGGATTTTACCTTTTGTATAGTGTCTCCTTGAGAACCTCCTTAAGGAACTTGCAATTAGTCTTTTGGTGAGACCAAAAATAAATGGATGTGGGGAAGAGGTTTGGGAGAGTAATTGAGAAGAATATGATCAAGCTTAAATTCTTAAAGGGTGTGAGGAGAAGGGGTGGTGAGGGATGACATTTATAGTGGACGAGAGAGGTGTTTTTGGATTATTTTATTCATTAGTTTATTATTTTGGCTCAAGACTATCAATAGTGTTAATTATTATAACTAAGTAAAATAAATAGTTCTTATGAGTTATAACTAATGGTTATTACATCATCTATATATCATCCATGACTTAATAATTCATGTATTTTTCAAATACCGTAAATTGTTATATTTCACTATTCACAAAAAAATCAACTATTTCAGAAAAATCCCAAAAATTCATTGTAACCAATTTTTGATGTGTAGATTTCAAAAATGAACTCAATTTTATGAAAACAATTTTATAAATATGATAAATTTAATATTTTAATTAAAATCATTATTTATTAAAAAAATATAGATTTTAATATTATAACTGATTTTATGACACTTTGAAAAACTAACTAAGGTATAATAAAATTATCTTCTAATAATAAGAAAAAAATATTAATTTTTTTAATCTATTTTATGAGAATAAATTTTATTTTAAATCAACATATTAATTATAAAATTCTAAATAAACATTTACATTTCACAAAAATACAAACAATTAATTTATCATGTTTAAAAGATTTATTTACTTATTCAATAATACAAATATATCACAATTTCATTTATAAGACACAAAAATTTTATTTATACTTTAATAGGTGAGGTTATTATTCTAAAGGTCACATTACTGTTCCTAACATCACATTACTATTCGAATAGTCACATTAATATTTAATAGTATATCACGATTCGTTAAAGCTTAGTGTTTCATGTAACATTAGCTATCTATTAAATTGAATTTATTTAAGAACATATGAACCATAAATCATGGTGAGTTATAGAGATTGAAGTTCATTTTGTGTTTTTTTGAAGGAACGAGTCATGAATGATTAAGGATAATCATTCTATTCAAGTTTTTAGAAGATATGACCAGTGAATTTTTCAGGACTAGATTCATTCAGTTTTTCCCATAAGAAGTGAAGATGAAGAAAGTAATAGATATTATGAATCTATAGTAGGGTGAGGGTATATTAAAGGAGTATACTGACCATTTTTAAGATGGTACCCTTCTCTTATGAGACAGTGTCAGGTATTTCATTTAAAACATATCTTTTTTTGAAGGGTCTCTATCCATACCTCAGTTCTAGATTTATTCCATTGGGTCTCACTTTGTTTGAGGATTTGGTTATTGAGGCCTTAATGGAAGAATTGATTTATTTAGGGAGACCAATAATGAGTGAAAAACCTGTCTCTTTTGTTGTTAGTTAAGGTTACCTATCAAGTGATAATTGATGCTCAAGGAACATGGGCATGGGAATCTGGATGATCTGGTATATTCATCTCATCATGTTACCTCTTAAAAAATGAAGTGATCTCTCATGTGTTTCTAGTATGGTGACATCAAGAACTCCAATCGCTCATACTTGAAAATCTTGAAGACCTATCACCATTGTGGATGGTTGGGATATCTTCATAAATTTTTTAAATTGAAGCACTGATAGAGAACGAGGTCAAAAATATCTTATAGATCTTGATAAAAATATGGTGAACCTCTTTAAAGTATTATATTCTATTTTTATTTATTTATTTACTTATGTTTATATTTTGATCTATATTTTTTTATTCTAATATATTTGATAGTTTGGGCATATTTAGAGATATAAATGATTATTCCATGAGATTATGAATATGACCTTGATTTAATATCTCGTTCAAATTCCCTTGGTTGAAAGTTCACAACAAAAAACAATACATTAGATAGGGTTATTTAGAGGGGGTTCTACACAACCCCCTCTAAATTCATTTTTTGTAACATTAGAGGGGTTCTGCACAACCCCCTCTAAATTCATTTTCTATAACATTAAAGGGGGTTCGACACAACCCCCTATAATCATCTAATTTAAAGGGTGTTATAACCCCCTCTAAATTCATTTGTTATAAAAAATTGGAGAGGGATTATGCACAACCCCCTTTAAAATTTTTATCATTGTTTTTTAATATTTGGTTTTATTTTAGATCCGGTTATATCAAAACCACTTCTAATTTAATAATTAGTGGCAATATATATTTTGTTGGATTTTAGGGGAGCTATATATATAATTTTTTTTGGATATATATATATACATACATACATACATACATACATACATACATACATAACTAATTTTTTTAAAGGAAACAGTGGGGGTTCACAACCCCCTCGAATTTAAGATATTTGAGGGGGTTCATGAAATGCCACTAATCCCTTAGATTATAGGGGGTTTTTAACCCTATCTAATTTAAGAAATTAGGAGGTGTTTTGAACCCCCTATAATTTATGACATTAGAGGGGGATTTTAACCCCCTCTAATTCATGACATTAGCGGGGGTTTTGAACCCCTTCTAATTTAAGAAATTAGAGGGGGTTTGGAACCCCCTATAATTGATGACATTAGATGGGGTTGTGAATCCCCTATAATTGATGAAATTAGAGGGGGGTTTTGAACCCCCTCTAATTGATTACATTAGAGGGGGTTGTTAACCCCCTATAATTCATGAAATTTGATGGGGGTTATGAACCGCAACAAATCCCTTTGATTAGAGGGAGTTTTAAAATCCATCTAATTTTTTTTATAAAATAAATCTCATATAAATTCAAAACATTTAATATATATGTGTGAGTGTGAATGTGTGTGTATATATATATATTAAGTAAAAACATTAAATAAATGTATTTAAATACTTTATAACACATATATATAAGGAAATTATATTAATATTTTAAATAAATACTTATACATATAAAAAAATGTATACATATATATAAATGTTAATATATATAATATAAATGTAATTATAAATACATTTATTCAAATTTATAAAATTTATACATGGTTTTATAAATACTATACATTTATATTATGATTTATATTATATATATATATTATATTAAATATATTTTTGTTGCAGATTTTTATATAAATACATTTATATTATATTATGTATACAAATATATATAATATAGACAACATTAAATATTTATTTTTAAAAAGTTGGGGCCAAAGCCTCATTTATTATTAAAGCAAAGCAAAGACCTCTTTTGACTGAGTAGAGGGGGACCCATTACATATTCTGAAGGCCCAGTGGGATTTAGCCCATTACATGGCCCATAGGCCCAAATTTTTGGCCCAAGGCCCATTTTGTGAATAGTACTATTATAGTCCCCACTGCTATAGTACCACACAGTATCCACCGCAACTACAGTGACCTACCACCGCTATAGTACTCGTCATTGCTACAGTGCCACCACTGCTATAGTTCCTGCGCCCAATGGGTTTTGAACCCCCAGTTTTCATGTAGGATTACAAGGTTCTTACCACTAAGCCAAACCCCAACTACATAGACAACATTAAATATAAATTTACATAAACATATATATTTTATATAATTATATTATATATATCAAATAAATATTTAATTATATACAAATATATATATATATATATATATATTATAATTATTTTATATATATTGTATCATACCATTTTAATTATAGAATAATTTAGTACATATATATATAGATCATATAATAATTAATAATATTATTGTTACACACACACGTACATAAATACATTTATATTATATTATGTATACTAATTTACAATATTTAGACAAAATATAAATATAAATATATTATATATTATATTATATATTATATTATAAATATTTTATTGTAAATAAATTTATATGTATTATATAATTATTTTATGAATATTGTATTATATCATATTAATTATAAATTAATTTAGTACATATATATATATCATATAATAATTAATGATATTATTGTTGCACACAGGCATACATAAATACATTTGTATTGTATACTTATGTATAAATACATTTAGATTGGATTATGTATACTAATTTACATAATTTAGACAAAATTAAATATAAATATAAATATAAATATAAATATAAATATAAATATAAATATAAATATAAATATAAATATAAATATAAATATATAATTTATTTATATTATATATTATATTATAAATATTTTATTATAAATAAATTTATATGTATTGTATAATTATTTTATGTATATTGTATTATAACATATTAATTATAAATTAATTTAGTATATATATGTATATATCATATAATTATATTATTTATTTCCAATTATACGAACACGTTTAATTTTGTGTGTGTATATATGTGTGTTGGTGATATAATATAAATGTATATAATTAAATACTTTAATATATAATATATATATATTTAATATAATTTATGTATAATATATATTATAATTATATTATATCTATCAATACAAAAAATATACACATACATATAAATATAAATAAATTTATTAATATATGTATAAATATGAATTTATATATATTAAATATACCCAAATATGTGTATATATATATATGTATTAAATATACCCAAATATGTATATATATATATATATTATACACAAATATATTATACACAAATATATTATAATTATACATAAATACATATTATATATAAATTTAATACACAAATATATATTATATTATAGAGAAATATATTATATATATACAAATATATTATATTTTCTATATTTCTAAACACAAATATATATATATAATGTAATACTTACATATTTAATTAAATATAACGCAGCGTATGTTATACACATAAGCACCCACAACCTAGTGGTTCAGTGTTGTGCGCTGGAGGCAATAGGTGCAGGGGTCAAAACCCGTGGAAAACCTTTTTATGCCACCAACATGGCGCGTGGGGGTGTCAACAGGGGCGCACGTGGGGCGCGCTGGGGGCGTCTGATGGAGTCAAACAGTGTTAAGGGGATGCATTGGGGTGTCCCGGAGTCAAACAGTGTCAAGGGGGTGTGCTGGGGTGTCTCGGGGTGTCATGGGGGCGCACTGGGGTGTCCGATAGAGTCAAACGGTGTCATGGGGGCACACTGGGGTTTCAAGGGGGTGTGCTCGAGTGTCAAGGGGGTGTCCTCGGGTGTCAAAAGGGCTCACTGGGTGTCAAGGGGTGTCAAGGGGTGTCAAGGGGGCACACTGGGTGGTGTCAAGGGGGCCTGCTGGGGTGTCCCGGGGTGTGTGTCAAGGGGTGTCAAGTTGCTGGGCTCAAGTGTCAAGGGGGTGTGCTCGGGTGTCAAGGTGGCTTGCTGGGTGTCAAGGGGGTGTGCTCGGGTGTCAAGGGGTCACGGTGGGGTGTCAATAGGGGCACGCGTGTGGAGTCAAACGGTGTTAAGGGGGCGCACTGGGGTGTCCCAAGGTGTCAAGGGGGCGCGTTGGGGTGTCTCAGGGTGTCATGGGGGTGCGCTCAGGTGTCAGGGTGGGGGGTGCTCGGGTGTCATGGGGGTGCTCTCAGGTGTCCAGGGGGTGTTATATGCTGTCAAGGGGAGGGATTGGGGGTCAAGGGGGTGGGTTCGTGTGTCAAGGGGTGCTCTCGGGTGTAATGGGGGGTGCTCTAGGGCGTCATGGGGGTGCTCTCAGGTGTCATGGGGGTAGGGTCGCGTGTCAGGGGGTGTGCTCGGGTGTCATGGGGGTGCGCTCAGGTGACATGCTCAGGTGTTGGGGGGGGCTCGAGTGTCATGGGGGGTGCACTCGGGTGTCTTGCGGGTGTGCTCGGGTTTCAGGGGGGTGCGCTTGGGTGTCAAGGGGGCCGCGCTAGGGGGTCTAATGGGGCGCGCTTAGGTGTCCCAGGGGGTGCGTTGGGGTGTCTCGGGGGGTCAAGGGGTGCTCTCGGGTGTTATGGGGGCGTGCTCAGGTGTCATGGGGGCACGCTCTGGTGTCATGGGGGCATGCTCAGGTGTCAAGGGGGGCATGCTGGGGGGTCCTGGGGGGCTCACTCGGGTGTCTCGAGGGGTGTGATGGGGTGTCTCGGGGGGAATGATGGGGTGTCTCGGGGGGTCAAGGGGTGCTCTCAGTTGTCAGGGGGTGCTCTCGGGTGTCATGGGGGCACGGTCGGGTGTTAAGGGGGTGTGCCCCAGGTGTCGGTGGGGGGGATCAGGTTTCGGGGGGGGGGGGGGGCTGGGATGTCAAGGGGGGTGGGCTCAGGTGTCCAGAGGTGTCATGGGGGCGCACAAGGGTGTCCCGGGGTGTCAAGGGGTGCTCTCGGGTGTCATGGGGGGGGGGGGGGGGGGCTTGGGTAAGAACTCAGTTCTTATTCTTGAGGTATAGGTTTCTTATTTTCCTTTTTTCCTTAAGTGTTTTTGAGAAAATAAGGAAAAATGGGGGAAATCCCAAAAAATTGTGGGTACATGCTGTGTAATTTTCCACACGCTGTGTACTTTGGTCGTGTGGGATGAGTATACAGTGTGTATAGGCCTATCGACAATGAAGGGTGTAAAAACTGACTACACGCCATGTACTTAGTATATACATGTTGTGTAATCAGTCAGCAGGTGAACAGTAAGGTGGTGGGAGTAGCTTCCAGAAGAACGGTAGTACATGCCGTGTACTCAGAAATACACACCGTGTAATTAGTCGGCAGATGAACAATAAGGCGGTGGAGAGTTTCCACCAGTGAATAGTTAAAAAGAAAGTACACACTGTGTACTTGAGAGTACACACCGTGTAGTTATTTTTTTCAATAAAAACAGGCAGTAGCCTCCTCATTCGGCAGAGGAGGCATAGAACTCGACGGGAGCCGTGTGAGAGGAGGCCAGAATTTGGAGGAGCTCTCGACCGCACACTGGGACTCGGATTCCCTCGCCGTCTATATCATTTGAACCCTGCAGGTGAGTTCTTCTCTCTTCTTGAACCATGAATTCTAATTCTTTCTTGAGGGGAAGTTATTTGAGTTTGAACAGGTGAATGTTTATCCTAGATTTACATCGTTCTCGGTTGATTCGGGAGGCGTCGTTCATGTATATCGATCATAGAAGATTGAGGTAGGTGGTCTGGTGTTTATTTCCAACTGTTGAGTTGATTTTGTGTACCGTTGTGCTACGCGCCCATGTTAGGTGTGTCGTATGGCTGAGGCCTTAGCTATTAAGATATCTATAATTTCATAGATAATCTAATGAACATGTATAAAATACTGTTTGGGATCGTTGCATTGAACCAGGGCCACCCCAAGGGTGCCTTTCCCCTTGTTTAGCCATTTGTCTAGGTTAGCCATGGGTATGCTGTAATGATAGCATGTTTTGAGTTTTCTTGAGAGGAAATATATTTATTACTTTCTTATGTGTTGGGCTCGGCCTGGTTACTTTCTTAGCCTGAGGGCAGTTTTTTTCTTAGCATGAGGGAAGTGTTTTGATTTGCCTGAGGGAAAGGTACTAATTTGCCAAAGGGAAAGGTATTGATTCTCCTGAGGGAAAGGTATTGATTTTCCTGAGGGCAAGGTACCGATTCGCCTAAGGGAAAGGTATTGATTCTCTTGAGGGAAAGTTATTGATTCGCCTGAGGGAAACGTTTCTTATGCCTGAGGGCAGTAGGTTCTGTGCCTGAGGGAAATATCTAGTATGCCCGAGGGAAAGGTTTTGATTAGCCTAAGGGAAAGGTACTGTTTAGCCTGAGGTAAATGTTCAATTGAATAATCACTGTGGTGTTTTCTTGTGTTATACCTGCCAAGAAAAAGCATAGGCTTGGTATTGTTATTACCTTCTATTTGTTAGATAGCCTGTTTTAGTTTTTTCTATGGTACTGTACAAGAGATTTTCGGTTGAGGCCGAGTCTCGAGAACTTATAATTCAATTATATTGAATTGTTAAATAATAATTAAATAATAATGTAACTGGTAGGAGTAGCTTCTTTTGAGTACTTCCTAGTTCACTGCATTTTTTTTTCACACTACTGTTGCACATTTTCGCTGTCAGTTGGGAACGGGCCTTTGGTGGTTGCCTACTGGGATTTATTTCTCACACCTTGTTTGGGTCATGTCTTGGGCCCAAACAGATTATATTGCTGCAGGTGTTGATAAGAGAAAGAGTCCTTATATAGGTACTTGATTATTATAGAGGAGTGAGAGAGCATGAGACCGATCTTAGGCTTTTGATGTTGTTGAGTTCATGTTGCGCTATTTTGTCTTGTTTTGTTATACTTTGTGCTGTATTGTATTTGATTGTAGTGTATTCTGTTTTGACAACTTTCTTAGAAATAGAACATATTTCATCATCATATATGTATGACTGTTGGTTATCTTTTTCTTCAGTACCATTGTCTTTTTAGCTATGTATTTTTTACTTCTTCTAATTTTGGGTATGTTTATATTTTTCCGTTGCGCTATACTTGAAAAAATGAGGGCATAGTTTCCCCACAATCATACCTATTCCCTTGCTTCTAGTCGGAAGCCTCTGGAATTTGAGAAAAAGCGCTTGAAGTCATGTGACCAATCAGGTTTGGGGCACCCGTTGTGTGGCACCCAGATCCGGGACGTTACAAAGTGGTATCAGAGGATTTCTTTTCATTGAATTATTATTTGGAGACTTTATTTAGGGATATGATAGAATTGGTATTTGGTAATAAGCTATGCCTGGGAGTAGCTAACCCGTGTACAGAGAAAATCCAATCTACCTTATTTAATTGTGATTTATCTAGTTTTGCAATTTTATAGTTGATTTGATTTTCACTGTTGGGTGACGCTCTTGTGGTGTGCTGTTTATATTTTTATACTAGGTTCTATTTAGTCGTAACCTGATGATATGAAGGTATGCCATCTCATGCATCATTTATGCACATGTTAGAATCACATGCCATGCATAGTTTCAATGCCATGTAGGTGCATTAGAAATTGCATGTTGTTGTGATAGATGTTGTGCTAGAAAAATGCATGCTGTTATGATAGGTACCTTGTTGGATATTCCTACAATTGATAGGGTATTGGTACATGTTATGGTTGGGTTTATGGATGCTAAACTTTTGTTCCTGAGAAGTATGGGCTCTCCGGGACCAGAATTTAGCAGATCATGATCCAGCCTTTTGTTGTGTTTTGTACTATAAAGTGAAAGTTCGGGTGTAAAACATTGATTTGTGGGGATTATGGGCCCCCACAAATCGGAATTTGGCATACTGATGCTTGAATTTAAAGCAAAATGGGTTCCGGAGTAGTTTCTGAGGTGTACTTTCTGGAAACCCATAAAACACGACATGTGGTTCTATAAACACACACCATGTACTCTTCTGTTTAAGAGGAAATGAATTTTTCTTAAGTGTAGGCCGGTACCCTATGTACATTCCATGTAGTCTCTAACCGTGTCATATGCTGTGTAGGAAAAAACACGGGATGGGAAAACTCTAGAGGGAACACATCGTGCACCGGTTGTACACACTGTGTCATGTTGACCCTGTGTCCGCCCATGTGACTAACAAAACAGATGGAGAAACCTTTTCTTAAACACGTCGTGTCAATTCCGAACATTCCGTGTAGTTTAATCTGGGGATCCGGCCATGTCACTAACAACACAGGTCGGTGTTATCCTTTCTAGTGCATGCCGTGTACCTGTGGGACACGCCGTGTATTCTTGACCGGTGAGAGACCGTGTGGACTTAGCCGTGTGGATCAGGAAACAGGGTGTTGTACACGCCATGTGCGGGTGTAACATAGTGTGTAGTTTCAGCCGAGTAGCCGACCATGTCATTAACAACACAGGCAGTTGGAATCTAAGACGTACACGTTGTGCCTATCCGGAACATGCTGTGTAGTGTGAGCTATGTACCCAGTCGTGTCACAAACAACACAATTTGGTCAAGATCATCTTGTACACACCGTGTAGGACTTATAAATGTTGTGTAGTATCGTTCTAAAGATATCCGTGTGGATTAGCCATGTAGAAGGACTTGGGCAGGGGAAGAAAATTCAAGTACACGCCGTGTGTAAGGACAACACGCCGCGTGTTTGGGGTGTAACACGAACAGTTCTGGAAGAAGTAAACGCCTGTGTGAAAGACTTAAGGGAACAAGATGTGTAGTTATTATATACGCCATGTAGTCTTGTTTTGTAAAACTTGAATGTTTTATGTTCCCTATTCCCTTCTTACGTTTCCGGTTCTTAGTCCTTGATGATCTTAATCTAAGGCGTGTTTTGGACCTTGTAAAGTCATGCTTCTGAGACGACCACAAGTTGTTCACCAAGAGAGAGGCAACTATTATACGCCAGAGATGGTAGGAAATGGGCTACAAATGGATCCTCCAACAGAGCCAGATGCAGCGCCAGCCATTATACTGGACGCAGGCATGGATGCGTAGTTTCGTGAAGGCTTCATGCGCTTCACGCAGACCATCTTGGGAACACCGCCGATTTCCACATCTATGGAAGAGCTGACATGTATATTCTATAAGTAGTATCCACCTACGTTTTCAGGGGATGGCAGACCGCAGGCTACAGAATCATGGCTGGATTCGATGTAGACAATTTTTGAGCATCTAGAGACGCCTCCTGGGAGGAGGGTCAAGCTTACTACTTACATGCTGCATGATTCGACCAAGAGATGGTGGGATATTACCACCCAAACTGAGCATCATCGAGATATGACATGGGAATATTTTCAGGCAATTTTTTATGACTTTTTCTTTCCGGAGATGCTAAGGGAATATAAATCTCGAGAGTTTATGAATCTGCAGCAGGGTGCCATGTCAGTGATGGATTATTCTACCTGCTTCACCGAGCTACAATGTTTTTCACATGTTCTAGTGGGTGATGAGACGTTGAGGGCTAGACTCTTTGAGGATGGTATTAGATATGACATTCGAGCACTGGTGAATGTTTTTAGGTTGCCTACAGTGTATGCTATTGTGAACCAAGCACTGATTACTGAGCGGAACCTGCGGGAAGCTAGTGGTGCAGGACAGGGTAGTTCAGCACCAGTTTCTGGTAATATTTCTACCGGTAAGAGGAAGAGGCAGATATATTTCTCTCACAGTGGAAGTACTTTCCATAATAATTATTCAGGTGGCCCAACAGTGTGCCACCAGTGTGTTAAAGAGGGGCACAAGAGACTTCAGTGTCCCCGTGACCCAGTTGAGTACCGAGCTTGAGCAAGGTGGGATATCTCCATCATTTTTGTGGGCGTTTCCACTAGTGAATAGTGAGAGGGGTTCTGTGTAGACTATGTGTGTAGGATTAGGGCCAGCAACTTCTTACCAGTCAAGGAATTGGAACACATTAGGACATTCAGGTTGAGGTGGTGGTTGTGGCCATGGAAGCCAGACACCAGGATCTCAAAGATAGTAGGGCAGGTCAGCTCAGGTTTTCCAGGCTGTGTCGCAGGGCCGCAACATTGGGCAGGCATATGTAGTGCAATAGACCCAATAAGAGTAGGATTCCTGACCTTCCACTATCAGAGGTACTATTCTAGTTGCTTCTGTTTTGCCTTCTGCACTTTTTGATATTGGTTCTACACATAACTTTATATCTGTGCCCGTTTTGGAGAGCCTTGGGATATGTGTTTCTTCTTCTTCTAATATCACGACATTAGACACTCCGTTGGGAATTAGAACGGAAGGTGTGTGTTAGTGCAACGAGTGCCCCCTAGAGGTTGGTGGGTGTCACTTTTTATGGGACCTCTATGTCTTGGAGATGAAAACCTATGATGTCATTCTTAGGATGGACTGGTTGGTACCCTTTCGAGCCTTTGTAGATTTCTATAATCGCAGGGTGAGTTTTGCGTCACCAGAGGATAGAGAGTTTCTATACAAGGGGGAATGGGATGTCCAGGCAAGTCGAGCTGGACTTGATCATCATGGGTGAGGTGGAGTGACATCCCAAATTGCATGTTTATATCTGGATGACCAGGGAATTTTTCAAAAGGATTTCCCTCCAGTTGTTGATCATTTCAGGGATGTCTTCTCGGACTACTTTATAGGTCTACCTCCCAAGTGATAGGTGGATTTATCTATTGAGATTGTGCCAGGAGTGGCACTGGGGTCCATTCCTCCTTATAGGATGGCTATGCCAGAATTGCTGAAGCTCAAGAGGCAGTTGGAGGAGTTATAGGAAAATGGTTTTATCTGACCCAGTACTTCTCCTTGGGGTTCACCTATCTTGTTTGCGAAGAAGGAAGAACGTACCCTTATTATTTGTGTGGATTATCAGAAGTTGAACCAGTTAACGGTCAAGAAATGATATCCCTATCCAAGAATTGATGATATTTTTGATCAACTTTGAGGAGCATGAGGGTTATCAAAGATTGACTTGAGATTTGGATATTATCAGTTGTGCGCTAGAACATCATACATAACGCTTATAGCCTTTAGGAGAAGATATGGTCAATACGAGTACTTTGTCATGCCGTTCGGACTCACGAATGCGCCAGCAGTTTTCATGGCTCTGATGAATCGTGTGTTCCACCCATATCTAGATTATTTTGGGATAGTATTCTTGGAAGATATCTTGGTGTACTCTCACACTCGACACGACCATGCTACCCACCTTGAGATCGTATTGAGTACACTGAGAGAGCATTAGTTATATTCTAGGCTCTCAAAGTGCCACTTTTGGATGGACCATATTCATTTCCTGGGTCATATTATCATAGAGACAGGGGTTGCGGTAGACCCAGAGAAAGTGAGGGCTGTAGTTACCTAGGAGAAGCTTAAGAACTTGTTTTAAATACAGAGTTTCTTGGGGTTGGATGGTTACTACATGTTCTTTATACAGGACTTCTCCTGCTTAGCAGTGCCGTTGACGGGTTTGACTAAGAAGGGTGTGAAGTTCGTTTGGTCAGAAGCTTGCGAGACAACCATTAAGGAGTTGAAGGGAAGGTTGATGTCAGCACCAGTCCTAATGCTTCCAGATCAAGGGAAGAGCTATACAGTTTACTATGATGCATTAGGTATTTAGATGGGGGCAGTGTTGATGCAGGGCGATCGAGTAGTTGTTTACGGGTCTCAACAGTTGAGTCCACATGAGAGGAATTACTCAACGCATGATTTGTAGTTGGATACAGTTCTTCATGCGTTATGCTATTGGAGACATTATCTCTTGGGAGAAAATTTTGTGGTATTTACGGACCACAAAAGTCTTAAATACATATTTACCCAGGGTGACCTAAATTTGAGACAGTGAAGGTGGGTTGAATACCTTCAGTCTTTCGATTTTGATCTTGCCTATATACATAGTAAAGGTAATACAGTAGCTGATGCACTGAGTAGGAGGACTCAGATACAGGCAGTGCATGAGGCCAGTGGTGAGTGGCAGCTTATGGCTTTGTTCTCTGAGTTGTATTTGGTGTGT
The DNA here is from genome assembly GCA_963277665.1 of Viscum album. Classification (NCBI taxonomy): domain Eukaryota; kingdom Viridiplantae; phylum Streptophyta; class Magnoliopsida; order Santalales; family Viscaceae; genus Viscum; species Viscum album. The sequence goes on along the minus strand of OY728141.1, from coordinate 1,044,051,113 downwards.
ACTATAGTCAAGGGAAACCCAAACTTTCATCCTTAGTTGTGACTTCTACCCTCCTGGATAGATTGAGGATGATACAGCTATCAGATTTATAAGGCCTAGTTATATGGGAGTCAGTGGTAAGTGAGGAACCTCCTCCAAGTTGGATGATAGGCGATGATGAGGTATTGCGTATCCATGGACGAGTATGGGTTCCCGAGGATATATGTGAGGAGTTAATGCGATAATTTCATGATTCATCTTGGGCAGTGCATCCTAGAGTTACTAAAATGTACCGTGACTTGAGACATCAGTATTGGTGACCAGGTATGAAAAGTGAGGTAGCTGGTTTTGTTATGAGATGTTCCACCTATCAGCAGGTGAAGGCGGAGCATCAGGGGCCAGTCGAACTATTACAACAGTTACCCATTCTGTAGTGGAAATGGGATGATGTCATGATGGACTTCATGTCCGGGTTTCCGAGGTCACCTCAAGGCAATGATGCTATTTGGGTTGTTGTGGACAGACTTACGAAGGTATCTCACATTTTGGTGATCAAGGAGACCTTCGGTGTTTACAAGTTCATAAAGTTGTATATCCGAGAGGTAGTAAGTCTTCATGGGGTCCCTCGTTCTATCGTTTAAGATAGGGATTCCCATTTTACATCTCGTTTCTAGTAGGGTTTTCAAAGGGCACTAGGTACACAGGTGCTTCTGAGTATAGCTTACCACCCTCAGACCGATGACTAGTCAGAGCGTACGACACAAGTGCTGGAGGACATGCTACATGCATGTGTCCTAGACTTTGAGGGCTCTTGGGAGAAGCACATACCCCTGGTCGAGTTTTCCAACAATAATTATTTTTAGAAAAATATTGAAATGGAACCTTATGAGGCTTTATATGGTAGGCCATGCCATCAAGTTTGTGCTGGCTAGAGGTAGGTGATGCAGCTTTACTGGGACCATGTATCGTGAAGGAGACTTTAGAGCATGTCCAGTTGATACAAAAGCATATGGCTACTGCACAGTCACATCATAAATCTTATGCTGATCGCCGTAGATGACCCTTGGAGTTCGTGGTCGGGGATCAAGTTTTCTTGCGTGTTTCACTGAGGTTGGAAAACAGGCGGATCAGGAGACAGGGTAAAATTTCACCGAAGTATGTGGGTCCATTTGAGATTCTATAAAGGGCCGGGCCGGTTGCATATCGGTTTCAGTTACCACAGAGATACCGGGCCATGCATGATGTCTTCGACTTATCTCATCCACGCCGTTATCACTTAGAACCATCTCAAAATTTTCAGCCCGGGGAAGTTGAACTTTAGGTAGATGCATCCTTTGAGGAGCATCTGATTCGTATTTTTGATGAGAGAACGAAGGTTCTACGAGGTTGGTTAGTTCCTCTCGTACAGGTGATATGGTAGCATGGCCAAGAGCAGGATGAAACCTCGGAGCGGGAGACCGACGTACATGCTTAGTGGAAAGAGTTACTCTTAGCTTAATCTTCACCACACTTGGAAGGTAAGTTCAAGGATGAATTTCTTTAAGGGGGAAAGTTTGTAAGAACCCGGTTCTTATTCTTGAGGTATGGGTTTCTTCATTTCCTTTTTCATTTAATGGTTTTTGAGAAAATAAGTATAAATGGGGAAAAATCCCAAAAAATTGTGGGTACAATCCGTGTACTTTTCCACACACCATGTACTTTGGCCATGTGGGATGATTATATAGGGCGTGTAGGCCTGTCAGCAATGAAGGGTGTAAAAACCAACTACACGCCATGTACTTAGTATATACACGACGTCTAATCTATCATCAGGTGAACAGTAAGGTGGTGGGAGTAGCCACCAGTCAAATAGTAGTACACGCCGTGTAATCAGAAATACATACCGTGTAATTAGTTGGTAGATGAATAGTAAGGCGATGGAGAGTTGCCGCTAGTGAATAATTAAAAAGAAAGTAAACGCTGTGTACCTGAGATTACATGCTGTGTAGTTATGTTTTTTCGATAAAAATAGGAATTAGCCTCCTCATTCAGGAGAGGAGGCATATAACTCAACGGGAGCCGCGTGAGAGGAGTCCGGAATTTGGAGGATCTCCCGACCGCACACCAGGACTCTGATTCCTTCACCGTCTATCTTGTTTGAACCATGAGGGTGAGTTATTCTCTCTTCTTGAACCTTTCCTTCCAATTATTTCCTGAGGGGAAGTTATTTGAGTTTGAACATGTTAACGTTTATCCCAGATCTACGTCGTTCTCAGTTGATTCGGGAGGCGTCGTTCACGTATATCGATCAGAGGAGATCGAGGTAGGTGTTCTGGTGTTTATTTCCAACTGTTGAGTTGATTTTGTGTACCTTTGTGCTACACGCCCGTGTTTGGGGTGTCGTATGGCTGATTCCTTAGCTGTTAAGATATCTAGAATTACATAGATAATCTAATGAACATGTATAAAATGCTGTTTGGGATCGTTACCTTGATCCAGGGCCACCCTGAGGGTGCGTTTCCCCTTGTTTAGCTGGTTGGACAGGATACCCGTGGGTATGATGTAATGATAGAATGTTTTGAGTTTTATTGAGAGGAAACATATTTATTACTTGCTTATGCATTGGGCTCGGCATGATTACTTGATTAGCCTAAGGGAAGTGTTTTTCTTAGCCTGAGGGAAGTGTTTTGAGTCGCCTCAGGGAAAGGTACTAATTCACCTGAGGGAAACATTTCTTATGCCTGAGGGAAGTATCTGGTATGCCTGAGGGTAAGGGTCTGATTAGCCTGAGGGAAAGGTACTGTTTAGCCTGAGGAAAATGTTCACTTGAATATTCACTATGGTTTTTCTTGTGTTATACCCACCAAGATAAAGCACAATCCTGGTATTGTTATTACATTCTATTTGTTAGATAGTTCGTTGTAGTTTCTGCTGTGGTACTGTACATGAGATTGTCGGCCAAGCCCGGGTCTCAGGAACTTATAATTCAATTATATTGAATTGTTAAATAATAATTAAATGGTAATGGAACTGGTAGGAGTAGATACTTTTGAGTACTTCCTAGCTCATTGCATTTTCTTTGTTGCACACTGTTGTTTCACATTTTCACTGTTAGTTGGGTACGAGCCTTTGGTGGTTGCCTACTAGGATTTATTTCTCACACCCTGTCTGGGTCATGTCTTCGGCCCAAACAGATTATATTTCTGGAGGTGTTGATGAGGGAAAGATTCCCTATACAGGTACTTGATTATTGCAGATGAGTGGGAGAGCATGAGACCGAGCTTAGGATTGTGATGCTGTTGAGTTCCTATTGTACTATTTTGTCTTGTTTTGTTGTACTTTGTGATGTATTGTATTTGATTACAGTGTATCCTGTTTGGAATTCTTTCTTAGAAATAGAACATATTGCAGCATCATATATGTATGATTGTTGGTTATCTTTTGCTTCCGTACCGTTGTCCTTTCAGCTTTGTATTGTTTACTGCTTATGCTTTCGGGTATATTTATATTTTTCTGCCGCACTACACTTCGAAAAATGAGGGCATAGTTTCCCCACTATCAGACTTAGTCCCTCTCTTCTAGTCGGTAGCCTCTAGTGTTTGAGGAAATGTGCTTGAGGCCATGTGACCAAATGGGTTTGGGGTACCTGTTGTGTGGAACCCGGATCCGGGACGTTACAGCTCGGGTGTCATGGAGCGCGCTCGGGTGTTAGGAGGTGCACTCGGGTGTCAAGGGGGTGGGATTGGGTATCATGGGTGTAGGATCGGGTGTCCCGGGGTGTCATGGGGGTGCACTTCGGGTGTCGGGGGGGGGGGGGGGGCTCGGGTGTCAAGGGGGGTGGGCTCGGGTGTCAAGGGGAGTCATGGGGGTGCGTTGGGGTGCTCTCTGGGTGTCAAGGGGGCGGGCTCGAGTGTCAAGGGGGAGGGCTCTGGTGTCAGGTGAAGGGCTCTGGTGTCAAGGGGTGGGCTTGGGTGTCAAAGGGGGCTCGAGTGTCAAGGTGGCGCAGACTGGTGTCCAGGGGGCATGCTCGGGGTGTCAACGGGGAGGGGGCTCAGGTGTTAGGGGGTGCACTCGAGGTGTCAAGGGGGTGGGATTAAGTGTCGGGGGGGGGGGGGGCTCGAGTGTTAGGGGGGGGGTGCTCGGGTGTTAGGGGGTGCTCGGGTGTCAAGGGGTGCTCTCGTGTGTTATGGGGGGCTCGGGTGTCAAGGGGGTGCTCGGGTGTCAAGGGGCTGGGCTCGGGTGTCAGGGGGTGCTCTCGGGCGTCAGGGGGTGCTCTTGGGTGTCAGGGGGATCGGGTGTTAGGAGGTGTGCTTGGGGTGTCAAGAGGGTGGGCTCGGGTGTCGGGGGGGGGGGATCGGGTGTCAGGGGGTGCTCTCAGAAGGGGGTGGGATCCGGTGTCGGGGGGGTCGGCTTGCATGTCGAGGGGGGGGGGGGGGGCTCAGATGTCAGGGGGCATGCGGGTGTGCTCGGGTGTTAGGGGGCGTGCTCTGGTGTCACGAGGGTGGTCTTGGGTGTCCTGGAGGTGTTCTTGGATGTCTTGGGGAGTCATGGGGGCGCGATAGGGTGTAAGGGGGTGGTCTCGGGTGTCGGGGGGGGGGGGGGGCTCGTGTGTCCGGGGGTGCGCTCGGGGTGTCAAGGGGGTGGGCTCGGGTGTCACGGGGGGGGGGGGGGGGGGGGCTCAGGTGTCAGGGGGTGCTCTCAGAAGGGGGTGGGATGTGGTGTCAGGGGGTGGGCTCAAGTGTCGGGGGGGGGGGTCGGGTTTTAGGGGGTGCACTCAGGGTTTCAAGGGGGTGGGTTTGGGTGTCAAGGCGGGGCTTGGGTGTCGGGGGGGGGGGGGGTCTTGGGTGTCAGTGGGTGCTCGGGTGTCAAGGGGTGCTCTCGTGTGTCAAGGGGGGGCTCAAGTGCCAAGGGGGTGCTCTGGTGTCTAGGGGGTGGGATCGGGTGTCCCAGGGGGTGGGCTCGGGTGCCCCGGGGTTTCATGGAGGTGCGCTTGGGTGTCGGGGGGTGCTCTCGGGTGTTAGGGGGTGCTCTCGGGGGGGGGGGGGGTTCGAGTGTCAGTGGGATCTTAAAAGGGGGTGGGCTCAGGTGTTAGGGGGGTCGGCTCGAGTGTCGGGGGGGGGGGGGGGGTTCGGGTGTCAGGGGGCACGCTCGGGTGTTAGGGAGCAGGCTCAGGTGTCAGCGGGTGCGCTCGAGTGTCCCGGGGGTGGGATCAGGTGTCCCGGGGGTGGTCTCGGGTGTCCCGGGGTGTCATGGTGGCGCGCTGGGTTGTAAGGGGGTGCTATCGGGTGTTGGGGGGGGGGGGTTCGGGTGTCACGAGGGGGGGGGGGGGGGGCTTGGGTGTATGTTGGTTCTCTCAGAAGGGGTTGGGCTCGGGTATCAGGGGGTGGACTCGGGTATCGGGGGGGGGGGGGGGGGCTCAGGTGTCAGGGGACACCCTCGGGTGTTACAGGGCGTGCTTGGGTGTCGGGGGGGGGGGGGGTGGGCTCGGGTGTCAAGGGAGTGGGCTCGGGTGTCCCGGGGTGTCTTGGGGGTGCGCTGGGGTGTCATGGGGGCACGCTGGGGTGTCTCGGGGTGTCACGGGGGCACGCTCCGGGTGTCAGGGGTGATCAAGTGTCAAGGGGGGTGGGCTCGGGTGTCCTAGGGTATCATGGGGGCACATTCTGGGTGTTAAGGGGGTGCGCCCCGGGTGTCAAGGGGGCGTGCTCCGGGTGTCCAGGGGGGCTCGGGGTGTCAAGGGGGTGGGCTCGGGTGTTGGGGGGGGATCAGGTGTCATGGGGTGCTCTCGGAAGGGGGTGGTCTCAGGTGTCGTGGGGTGATCTCGGAAGGGGGTGGGCTCAGGTGTGAGGGGGGTGGGCCCGAGTATTGGGGGGGGGGGGGCTCGGGTGTCAGGGGGGTCTCGGGTGTCAAGGGAGCATGCTCGGGTGTCAATGGGTGATCTCGTGTGTCAAGGGGGGGCTGAGGTGTCACGAGGGGGGGGGGGGGGGGGTGCTCCAGTGTTAGGGGGTGGGCTCGGGTGTCAGGGGGTGCTCTCAGAAGGGGGTGGGATCGGGTGTCAGGGGGTGCTCTCGGAAGGGGGTGGGCTCAGGTGTGAGGAGGGGTGGGCTCGAGTGTCGGGGGGGGGGGGGGGGGGGGTCTTGGGTGTCACGGGGGGGATCGGGCATCAAGGGGGCATGCTTGGGTGTCAAGGGGTCACACTCGGGTTTTAGGAGGGCTCAGGTGTCAAGGGGTGCACTCAGGTGTCAAGGGGCGCGCTCAGGTGTCAAGGGCACGTTCGGGTGTCAAGGGTTATGTTCGGGTGTCTTGGGGGTCAACTTGGGTGTCGGGGGGGGGGGGGGGGGGCTCGGGTGTAAGGGGGGCACGAGTGTCAAGGGGGCCCGCTCGGGCTGTCAAGGGGGTGGGATCAGGTGTCAGGGGGGGATAGGGTGTCAAGGGGCAGGCTTGAGTGTCAAGGGGGGCTCGGGTGTCAAGGGGGCGCACTCAGGGTGTCAAGGGGGCGGGCTTCAGTGTCAAGGGGTGGACTCGGGTGTCAAAGTGGGGGGGGGGGGGTTCGGGTGTCAAAGTGGGGGGGGGGGTTCGGGTGTCATGGAGTGTGCTCGGGTTGTCAAGGGGGTGCTCTCGGGTGTCAGGGAGTGCTCAGTTGTCACAGAATCGTGTGTTAAGGGGGCTTGGGTGTTGGGGGGGGGGGGGGGGGGGTCTGGTGTTAGGGGGTTCTCGGGTCTCAGAAGGTTCTCAGGTGTCAAGGGGTGCTCTCGTGTGTCAAGGGGGGGCTCGAGTGGCAGGGGGGCTTGGGTGTCAGGGGGTGCTCTCGGAAGGGGGATGGGATAGGGTGTGAGGGGGTGCTCTTGGAAGGGGGTGGGCTCGGGTGTCAGGGGGTGGGCTCGAGTGTCAGGGGGCTTGGGTGTCAAGGGGGGGCTCGAGTGTCACGGGGGTGCGCTTGGGTGTCAAGTGGGCGCACTCAGGTGTCGGGGGGGGGGCTCGGGTGTCAAGGGGTGCGCTTTGGTGTCACGGGGCGCGCTCGTGTGTCACGGGGTGCGCTCGTGTGTCACGGGGTGCGCTCGGGTGTCAAGGGGCATGCTCGGGGGTCAAGGGGCCTGCTAGGGTGTCATGGGGGTGCGCTCGGGTGTCATGGGGGAGCGATCAGGGTGTCATGGTGGTGCGATCAGGGTGTCATGGGGGCACGATCGGGGTGTCATGGGGGCTCGATCGTGGTGTCATGGGGGCGCGCTCGGAGTGTCATGGGGGCGTGCTCGGGGTGTCATGGGGGTGCAATTGGGGTGTTATCGGGCACGCTCCGGGAGTCATGGGGCACGCTCGAGTGTCAAGTGACGGGCTTGGGAATCACGGGGTGGGCTCGGGTGTCAAGGGGGGGGGGGGGCTCAGGTGTGAAGGTGGGGGGGGGGGGCTAGGGTGTCAGGGGGGGCTCAGGTGTCAAGGGGGCTTGCTCAGGTGTCAAGGGGACGTACTAGGGTGTCAGGGGGGGGGGGGTTATGTGTCAAGGGGTGGGATCAGGTGTCAAGGGGAGGGCTCAGGTGTCAAGGGGGGGGGGGGCTTGAGTGTCCAAGGGTGGGCTCAGGTGTCAAGGGGTGGGCCCAGGTGTCATGGGTGCGCACTCGGGGTGTCAAGGGGGCACGCTAGGGGTGTCAAGGGGGTGCGGTCGGGGTGTCAAGGGGGCATGCTCGGGGTGTCAAGGGGGCACAGTCGGGGTGTCAAGGGGATGGGCTCGGGGTGTCATGGGGGCGAGGTCGAGGTATCAAGGTGGCGGGCTCGGGGTGTCAAGGGGGAACACTTGGGGTGTCAAGGGGGCATGCTCGAGTGTTAGGGGGCGGGCTCGGGTGTCAGGGGGCAGGCTCAGGTGTCAAGGGGTGGGCTTGGGTGTCAAGGGGTGGGATTAGGTGTTAAGGGGAGGGCTCCGGTGTAAAGGGGAGGGCTCGGGTGTCATGGGGGCACACTCGGGGTGTCAAGGGGGCGCACTGGGGGTGTCAAGGGGGAACGCTTGTCGTGTCAAGGGGGCGGGCTTGGGGTGTCAAGGGGGGCCGCTCGGGTGTCAAGGGGGCGTGCTCGGGTGTCAAGGGGGAATGCTCTGGTGTCAAGGGGCGCTTAGGTGTCAAGGGGGCGCACTCGGGAGTCAAGGGGGCGTGCTCGAGGTGTCAAGGGGGCACACTCGGGGTGTCAAGGGGGCGTACCCGGGTGTCAGGGGGCGGACTTAGGTGTCATGGGGTGGGCTCAAGTGTCAAGGGGGCGCGCTCGGGTGTCAAGGGGGCGCACTCGGGGTGTCAGGGGGGGGGGGCTCGGTGTGTCAAGGGGGCACGCTCGGGGTGTCAAGGGGGCTTGCTCGGGGTGTCAAGGGGGCGCCCTCGTGGTGTCAAGGGGGCCCGGTCAGGGTGTCAAGGGGGCCCACACGGGGTGTCAAGGGGGCGCTCGGGTGTTATGGGGGTGCGCTCGGGGTGTCATGGGGGCATTCTCGGAGTGTCAAGGGGTAGGCTGATGGTGTCATTGGGGAACACTCAAAGTGTCGGGGGGGGGGGGGGGCTCGGGGTGTCAAGGGGCGAGATTTGGGTGTCAAGGGGCAAGCTCGGGGTGTCAAGGGGAGGGCTCAGGGTGTCTTTGGGGCATGCTCGTTTGTCAAGGGGCGGTATAGGGTGTCAAGGGGCGGGCTCCTGTGTCAAGGGGTGGGCTCGAGTGTCAAGGGGTGGGCTCAGGTGTCAAGGTGTGGGCTCAGGTGTCACGGGGGAGCGCTCAGGGTGTCATGGGGGCACGCTCGGGTGGCAAGGGGGCACGCTCGTGGTGTCAAGGGGGTGGGCTCGTGGTGTCAAGGGGGCGCTCGGGTGTCAGGGGGGCGCTCGGGTTTCAGGGGGTGCTCTCGGGTGTCAGGGGGTGCTCTCGGGTGTGAAGGGGGTGTTCTCGGGTGTCAGGGGTTGCTCTCGTGTGTCGGGGGGGGGGGGGGGGTGCTCTCGGGTGTCACGCGGTGGGTTCAGGTGTCAGGGGGTGCTCTCGGAAGGAAGGAGGGTGCTCGAGTGTCATGGGGGGGGGCATGTGTCAAGGGGGCGTTGGGGTGTCAGGGGGGCGCTCGGGTGTCAAGGGTGTGCGCTCGTGTGTTTGTGGGGGTGATCTTGGGTGTGAGGGGGTGCTCTCAGGTGTCTGGGGGCACTCTCGTGTGTTAGGGGGCACACTCGGGAGTCAAGGGGGTGCTCGGGTGTTAGGGGGTGCTCTTGGGTGTCAGGGGGTGATCTAGTGTGTCACGTGGGTGTTATGGGGTGGGCTCAGGTGTCAGCGGGGTGCTCTCTGGTGATAGGGGTGCCCTCGGGTGTCGGGGGGGGGGGGGGGGGGTGCTTTCAGGTGTCACGGGGCAGGCTCAGGTGTTAGGGGGTGGGCTCGGGTGTCCGGGGGGGGGGGGTGGGCTTAGTGTCAGGGGGATCGAGAGTCATAGTGGGGATTATGTGTTAATGGGGTGCGCTCAGGTGTCAAGGGGGCGCACTCGGGTGTCGGGGGGGGGGGGGGGGATGGGTGTCAAGGGGTGTGGTCGGGTGTCAATGGGTGGGCTCAGGTGTCATGGGGGCATGCTTAGGGTGTCAAGGGGGCGCGCTCGGGTGTCATGCGGGTGTGCTCGGGGTGTTAAGGGGGCACTCTCGGGGTGTCAAGGGTGCAAGCTCGGGGTGTCAAGAGGGCCTGTTCAGGGTGTCAAGGGGGCACGCTCAGGGTGTCGGGGGGGGGGGGGGGGGGGGGGGGCGCTTGGTGTGTCAAGGGGGTGTGCTCGGGGTGTCAAAGGGGTGCCCTTTAACACCCGAGTGCGCCGCCCGAGTGTCATGGGGGGGGGGGTCAGTTGTCATGGGGGTGCCCTTTGACACCCGAGCACGCCGCCCGTGTGTCATGGGGGTGCCGCTCGAGTGTCATGGCAGCCGGATCGGGTGTCAAGGGGGCACTCGGGTGTCAAGGGGGCGTGCTCGGGGTGTCAAGGGGGTGCACTCAAGGTGTCAAGGGGGCGGGCTCGGGTGTCAAGGGGCCGAATCGGGTGTCAAGGGGCGGGCTCGGTTGTCAAGGGGTGGGCTTGAGTGTCATTGGACGAGCTCAGGTGTCAAGGGGCAGGCTCAGGTGTCATGGGGGCGCGCTTGGGGTGTCAAGGGGGCACGCTCGGGTGTCAAGGGGGTGCGCTCCGGGTGTCAAGGGGACAAGCTCAGGGTGTCAAGGGGGCGCGCTCGGGTGTCAAGGGGGCGTGCTTGGGGTGTCAAGGGGGCACGCTCGGGGTGTCAAGGGGGCGGGCTCGGGAGTCATGGAGGCGTGCTCAGGTGTCATGGGGGCACACTCGGCCATCATGGGGGCGGGATCGGGGGTCATGGGGGCGCGCTCAGGGCGTCATGTGGGCATGCTTGAGGTGTCATGGGGGCGCGATTGGGGTGTCTTGGGGGCATGCTCGGGGTGTCAAGGGGCGGGCTCGGGGTGTCACGGGGCGGGCTCAGGTGTCAGGGGGGCTGGCTCGGGTGTCAAGGGGGGGGGGGGGGGCTCGGGTGTTATGGGGACATGCTCGGGGTGTCAAGGGGGCGCGCTCAGGTGTCATGGGGGTGCGCTCGAGGTGTCAAGGGGGCGCGCTCGGGGTGTCAAGGGGGCACGCTCGAGGAGTCGGGGGGGGGGGGGGGGGCTCTGGTGTCAAGGGGGTACCCTCGGGTGTCATGGGGGCACGATCGGGTGTCATGGGGGCATGCTCGGGGTGTCTTGGGGGTATGCTCGGGGTGTCATGGGGGCTGGCTCGAGGTGTCACGGGGGCGCGCTCGGGGTGTCATGGGGGCACAGTCAGGGTGTCATGGGGGAGTGCTCGGGGGTGTCAAGGGGTGGGATCAGGGTGTCAAGGGGCAGGAATGGGGTGTCGGGGGGGGGGGGGGGGGGGGCTTGGGGTGTCAAGGGGCGGTATCGGGGTGTCAAGGGGAGGGCTTGGGGTGTTAAGGGGCAGGCTCGGGGTGTCATGGGGGAGCACTTAGGTGTCAAGCAGCGGGCTTGGGTGTCAAGGGAAGGACTCCGGTGTCAAGGGGCGGGCTTGGGTGTCAAGGGGAGGACTCCAATGTCAAGGGACGAGCTTGGGTGTCAAGGGGTGGGCTCGGGTGTCAAGGGGTGGGCTTGGGTGTCAAGGGGTGGGCTCGGGTGTCATGGGGGCACGCTCAGAGTGTCAAGGGGGCGTGCACAAGTGTTACATGGGTGCAATCAGGTGTGAAGGGGGGGAACTCAGGGTAATAATTCGTAATAATTAGTAATAATTCATAATAATAAGTAATAATTCGTAATAATTAGTAATAATTCATAATAATTTTTAATAATTCGTAATTATTAGGAATAATTTAGTATAATTAGGATTAATTAATAATAATTAGGATTAATTAGTAATAATAAGGTATAATTAGTAATAATTAGGATTAATTATTAATAATTAGGGTTAATTATTAATAATTAGGGTTAATTAGTAATAATTAGGATTAATTAGTAATAATTAGGATTAATTAGTAATAATTATGATTAATAAGTAATAATTAGGATTAATTAGTAATAATTAGAATTAATTAGAAATAAATTGAAATAAATTTGAGTACATTGTGATAAACTGGTACAATTTCTAGAGGATTGGCGACATTCCTTTTAATTGATGCCTAAGCTCCCTGCAACATTCTCCCACTAAAATTAGTATGAAAAATATGCTCTGATGTACATCAGATAAATTTTTTTATAGTGATTTTATTCAGAGAAAGTTGCAAGGAGGTGAGCTTTCAGACATAAGAGGCTCTTTTTCCCGACGACTCATCTCCTTAGAACTTCTCTGACTGAAATCACTATGAAGAATTTACTCTGATGTATGGATATCAATTTTTATATGCATGTTCATGAAGAGGAGTGCTGTGAGGAATCCCTGCTCTCCATCCTCATGCATACGAAAATGGATATGCGTATGTTAGAGGAGAATTTTCATAGTGATTTTAGTCGAAGAAATTTGCAAGGGGATGTGTCGTTAGGTAAAAGAGCTATCACCAATCCGCTCAAAATTATGATGCCGATAAATAATAATAATTAGTAAAAAATACCTATAATTAATATTTTCCTTCTATTTTTAGATAATGTTTATCTTATATACAATTATACAAAATAAATATTTATTACATATTTTTTAGAGAAATATGAAACAAGTCGACAAAAGTCGTTATTAGATGATCGTTCTTGGATAAATCAGTACAACAATCCAAATGGTTATGGTTTAAATTCTCTATATATTGAGGGTGTTCAAGATTTATTATCATTTGCATCATCAAAACAAAATTTGGTTCTATAAGGTACAATTAAGTGTCCTTGTAGAAAATGTTCTCTAAGGATGTATGAAACATTTGACAACATTATAGGTCATTTATTTCATTTTTGTTTTCAAATAGATTGTCACACCTAGATTTTCAATTACATGCTTTGGTTCAAATACTATTTTAGTTCTTAGCTTTCTATTGGTTTCCAGGTGTTCTGGGTTTTAAATTCTGGTGTCTATTGTGTTCTTGACCTATGACTTTATTCATGGGGGTCTTGGATGGAAATTACCTCCTCTTTTTTCAAAGGGAAAGTGTTAGCTTGTGTTGTTTTGGAGTTGGTTTTGTGACACTCCTAGTTGCAACACTTGTGAGGTAAGTTGTGTAGTTGGTTTGTACCCATTAGTTGGATGAGTCTTAGGGTGAAAAGGTTGTTTTATTTTGGGTATTATTTCCCCCCATTCTTGGCCTATCTTTCTCCACTGTTTCCCCCTTATACCCTCTTGAAATTGGAGGATAATGGGTGATTTTTGAGTGGCCAGAATAGGCCACACGGTTTGGCCGCACGGTTCCAAACAGTGCAGGCAAACCATGCAGGTGTGTCCAGGCCATTAAAAATAATTTGGTATTTTCCATTTTACCCTTCTGGAATAAAACCAAATCCACCCCATTCTTCCCCATTTTTTTCCCTACCTCCATGGCCAACCTCCAAGGTTGCTCCCCCTTCCTTGGACCTCATTTTTTAAGGGATATTTGATGGGGGAAACTTCAAAATCATGTAAGTAAACCATTATATCTTTTATTTCTTCCCTTTCATTGGGGTTTATTTCACCCTTTCTTGAGTTCTAAATTGTCCAGTAACTAGGGTTAATACCTAGGGTTTAACATCTTGTCTTTTGGGAGAAATCTTGAGGTTTTAGGTTGCATTTATCTCCCTTGTGGTGCGGTGGAGGTGTGGTTGAGGTTTTACACCATGATTTGAGGGTTTTAACACAAAAGGTAGGTGATTCCATATGAAACCATTTATTGATGAGTTAGTTTTCTTGAATTACTTATTTTTTTATGTTCCTCATATACTCTGTGTTGTGCAAATACTATTTTTGATAGATTTGGTTACGTATTTAATTTCATAGTGGCATTCTTACTCTAAATTGGATGTTTTTCCTTGTGTAACTCTTGTGGTACCAATTGGGTTGTTTTATAACATATGAAAGTGGTGTAGTAAAAATATTTTGTGCTGATAATTATTATTTTGTGGGGTATTGGTGTGATTTTGGGTTTAAAAGGGGGTTTTAATGGGTTTTATGTGTAAAACATTGTTATAATTCTTGAAGGTGTTTTATGAAAATGTTTGTTTTCATGTGTATCATTTGTGGTATTATTTGGAGTAATTTTATAACACTTGTGAGTGGTTTGAAAAATGTTTATAGGGCTTAAAATTATGTTTTGTATTTTTATTGGTATGATTTTTTTCTTGAATTAAGGTTTTGAAATGGGTTTTGTGTGCAAGACATAGTTACACCCTTTGGGGTTGTTTGGTGAAAATTGTAAGTGTTTTATCTGGTTAAACAAAGTGGGAAAATGGAGTATATGTACTATTTTGGTGAGTTTGTTCAACTAATATTGGTTTTTTAATGTTAAAATGGTGGTTTAAGATTTCAAACATTTTTAGAAAGATTTATGAATTGCTGAAATGTTTTACTAAACTGTGATGAGGGTGCGAAACATGTTTGTGGACTGTTTCATGTGAGTTTGATGATAAAATGAATTTTGAAGGTGAGAAGGGTATTATATGATATGTTTTTGTGATTTTATGTGAGTTTGAATGTCATGGAAAGGTTTTATAAATTTTTTTAGAGGATTTGTGGAAGTGTTAAGGAAATGTGAAAAGTGTTGTGGGCTATTTTGGTGTGAGTATGATTTCAAAATGCATTTGAATTAAAAAGTGGATTATTTGAATTTTGTGATATACATGGGGGATGTTTGGTTAAAGTGTGATGTGTAAGTGGTATTTTCATGTGAAAATTATATTTATTGACTTGTTGATATTATTTGAGCACTAGAGGGAAACCTGGGTTTCTAGGTGGGTGGACGTGTACTAGTATGCTAGTGATCCTGTGGGGTTTGGACTCAGTTTCACTTAGAAATATTGACACTTAAAACTCTATCTAAACAATGATCATGATGATTGGGGACAACTAGGTTATAGGTATGTTCCCTACTAGTGTCTTGTGCATGAGAATATATATTGTGATGTTTACTCTCCCTGAGATACGAGGTACCTGGGATCCATAATGAGCTACTTCCAAGGGGTTATTTCCTATTTCTTATCCTCATTAGATGATTTGTACTTACCGTCAGCATACAGTATGATTGGATGCAAAAATTCAGTAGATTTTCCATTTCTTCAAAAGTGTCGATTCTTTAAAATAGCCCACTTGAAAACTGCTTTTATATAAATATGCATCCTTTATAAATTGTAACTAGCATTTCATGTTTTTGAAAGCTTTCATTCTTTTCGTCTTTAAATGTTTATCACATGGAATATCTTAGTTGTGGTATTATAATGGGATTTGGATCACACCTTACTTACAACTTTGGGTGTAAGTAGGCTTGGTAATTTTTTTCACAGGTTTGGGTATAGTTTTTAGTGCCAGTGGTTCGGGTTTTTAGCAGGTCCTTCATGGTGTTGTCTTGTGGAGATGGATTGAGGGAGGTTCCTCTTTCCATGAGTATGGTTATTGGGATTTTCATTGTTGGTTTCTTCAGTTGAGGTAGTCTTTTATTATTGTTTAAACTATGTCATTCTGTTTTGAAATTTTGTAAAGGACGATTTTTTTGGGAAAGTCCAGATTTGTTTTATTGGGTTTGTTTGTTGTTTTATGTTTATAAACTCAGGTAAATCATTCCCAATTTTTAGTGTATGATACATGGGCACTTGTTCCATCCCATTGGGATTGAGAACATCCTTTGGGAATTGTCTCATGCTGGGTTTGGGGCCAGTTTAGATGGTGAACAGATTCGGTTCGTGAAAAAATGGTATCATAGGAGGTTCAGGTTAACTCTTTGGGTCATGTTATTTGGGGAACAATCGGGATAGTACGAAGTTATGATTATCATGACTTGGTATTTTGATTATGGGTAGTGTTCCTGATCACCACACCTCATGACGAGATTTTATTCGCTGGGGGAAGTCGGGATTTATCTGAGTCCTTTGGTTTTCTTGGTTTGATGATGTTTAGGGGAAATGGAAAGAGAGTTGAGTTAATGTCTTAGTGATCTCACAGGGCCTGGCATGCCATGTGGAGCTAGGGATATTCCCTAGAAAACTCTCTATGACTGTGAAGTGATTGGAATATGGTTTCCAACCATATGTCCATGTCACCCACCAAAACTAGTTTCCTCTCACATTGTCTTGTGTTCTCTAGTTTTAAAATCATGGATATTTGGTTTTAACGAAAAAATGACATGGTTTTAAGAAGCATAAATTTTTTGTGAAATTATTTTCTAATAAATATGTAATGGTTAGATTTGTGAAATGGTGGAACTGAATTTTTAGAACTGTTTTGAAATGGAAAATGGTGTGATTACACCGCTTTTGAAAGCAATAACTATGTTAAAGATGGTTTTGAAAAAAGTGTTTCCAATAGTTTTTTTCTAAACTATTGAAAGGTGTTTTAATGGGATGAGATATTTTGAAAATTAATGTGTTTGACTTGAAAGTGAGTTCTTATTTGAATGAATGTGTATTTCTGAAAAGTTTTATAAGATGTGAATTGGGATTTTGATCTCGTGGTTAGTGGTTTTGAGAAAAAGGATGTGTTGGTTGACCATTTTGGTTTTGAAAAGTGGAAAAAAATTAGTTTTAACCTTGGGTATTTCCATGAGTGACCACGTTCATGGGGTTATATGGGATGATGGATGGTTAATGGCATGAATGGATGAGCGTCGATATGCATATGAGGAGGGTGACTGGTATGGCACAGAAAGATGAACGTGTGAGGCCCATGGGGTACCATTGGTGGATACGCTAACCACTGAATCGTTTGTTTTCAAAGAAATGAATTAAAGAAGAAATTGATGTCTTGATGACTGGATTGGGATTGTTTGTATGGTGTGTTTTTGAAAATGTTAATTTTGTGGGATGTTTTTAGTCCAAGAACTCCTCTTGTTTGTATGGTGTTTTGGGTTTGTCTTCATTCAGTATGCTAGGTTGAAGGGATGGTTAGTGGTATCTTATGAGAAAAGTTTGAGAAGCCTTTAAGGTGGTTCCCTTAACGTGTTTGGATCTATATTTTGGCATTTTTTGATCCATGGACCATCTTGGTTGGGTCCTTAGGTTTTCTAATTGGATAGGGTACACCCCTTTAAGGGTTAGTGAACAACTGAAGTGAAACCTGGATTGTTTCTCCATTGTAAAATCCTCTAGTTGATCAATATAAGGAAACTTTTTCTCGAGATTTGGAGATTGATTTTACACATTTTCCTTTATTTGTTTTGTGTTCCCTCTTGTAGAATAAGGATGATCATGGATGGTTGAAAGATACCTTAGTTTCTTAAGTTACCTGATTCATTGAAGGTGGAAGTGGTCTGGGGTTGTATGTGTGGATGAGTATCTGGATGGTCTCTAAGAAGGCCTCTGGGTCCTTTGTAGTCTCTTCAAAGTAGGGGTTTATGTTAAACCAACAGTGTGGGAAATATGGTCATGAGTAGCTATCATGGCCACTTGATTTAATTCTATGATGTTTGGGGACGTTGTATAATGTCCCCCTTCTGTGTATTGTTTCTATCAGTTGCAATGGTCATGTTCGGTGATGCCTCATGATGTCATGTTCTTGTTGACTATAAAAGTTAAGGTCATGCAATCCTCTAAGAGTATCTATCATGTTGGGAGTATGTACCTTGTGTAAAAACTTCAAAATCCTCTGTTTTAGAGGAAGGTGATTATATGTTTCATTTCCTTCTATTTTTTCTCACCCAAAGAAACAAGGTGTGATGTGCGCACAACTTCCGAGCCCATGTTTCAGTGGAATGTTGGGTTAGGGTAAAGTGAGTCTGGAATGTGTTATGTCTTGGTGAACCCATCTAGAGTTGTGGTGTAGTTGTTTTTATAACTAGAAATAGAAGTTCCATTCAGGGGGTTTCCAAATCCTACCTACGAGGCCGAAGATTCTTCAATCATTTGGGCTCCAGCCACAGGTCCTAGAGAGATGCTGGCACATAGTCGTGGGAAATCCCATGGTCGTTTAAAACCTTGAACAATGTCCAATACTTGTTATGGAATATGGGAATAGTTTAAACCTATGGTTTCATCATGGTTGAGCACACAGTTTGCGAACTATTAGTAGTGACTATGTGTCAGGAAGCCATGCGAAAAGAATGATCTGCATGTTTAGTACACAACTTCCCAAATTGTGCGGACTAACCTTGCAGTCATCCCAGCTCTTTAAATTTGGGTTCTTCATGTATTGGCCCATACTGTTCGGTTAAGATGGTTGGTTATTATGGCGGGGAGTCCCACTATTATTCTCAAGTATGTTCCTTCATAAATTTCGAATGGAATTCTACCCCTTGTGCTGGGGAGTCCATTCGGGTCTCCCCTGTTAGTGTTTTGATCTTGTCTTAGGAAAATTCGAGTTTTCTATTATGGTGGGGAGCCCATTTGTGTCTCCCCATACTAGTAACTCAGATAGGTCCTTGGTATTTTATTGGCGGTAGGTAGTCTTGTTTGTATCTATCTCACTACCTAAATCTTCCTTGGGTAAAAGTTGGGATTAGAGAACACCCAACAGTTTGGTTAAAGAAAGGTAAGTGTGACCTTATCTGTTGTTGTTGTTCATTTGGGTAAATTGTTAGAATCTTCTTTGGGAAGTGTTTGAGGAGTTTTATTTTGGGATAAATTCGGAATGTCCTTTATTGTTTTAGGAAAGTGGTGTATGTTTTGGTTTGTGAGAGCGTCCCTTCTTTAATTGATCACTGGAGGCGTTTTCTATTTTCGGGGGCATACTGAAGCTTGGAAAAGGAGTAAATCTTGGTTTCTCAGTTGGGTTTGGTTTTTATTTGGCCTTTCTGGGGATTTTCGGGGGAAGAAATACTTAAGGTGGAGATAATTTTCACACCCAGATTTTCAATTCCATGCTTTGATTCAAATACTCTTTCGGTTCATAGCTTTATCTTTGTTTCCAGGTGTTCTGGGTTTGAAATTTTGGTGTCTCTTGTGTTCTTGAACTAGGAATTTATTAATGGGGGGGGGGGTATTGGATGGTAATTGGACTCCTCTTTTTTCAAAGGTACTGTGTTAGGTTTTGGTGTTTTGGAGTAGGTTTTGTGACCCTCCTAGTGGCACGACTTGTTGGGTAAGTTGTTGAGGTGGTTTGTACCCATTAATTGGATGAGTCTTGGGGTAAAAAGGTGGTTTTATTTTGTTTATTCATTCCCCCTATTATTGGACTATATTTACCCCTTGTTTTACCCCTTGTAACCTCTTGAAATTGGAGGATAATGGGTGGTTTTTGAGTTGCCAGAACAGGCCGTACGGTTTGGCCGCATAGTTCCAAACCATGTAGGAAAACTGTGCAGGTGTGTCTCGGTCATTAAGAATAATTTTTTATTTCACATTTTACCCTTCTGTAATAAACCCAAATCTGCCCCATTATTCCCTATTTAGTTCTCTACCTCTATTTCCAATCTCCAAGGTTGCTCCCCCTCCCTTGGACCTCATTTTTTAATGGATATTTGATGGGGGAAACTTCAAAATCTTGTAAGTAAACCATTCTCTCTTTGATTTATTTCCTTTCCTTAGGGTTTATTTCAACATTTCTTGAGTTCTAAATTTTCCAGAAACTAGGGTTAGTACTTAGGGTTAAAATTCTTGTCTTTTGGGAGAAATATTGAGGTTTTAGGTCGCTTTTATCTCCCTTGTGGTGCGGCGGAGGTGCGGTTGAGGTTTCGCACCACGATTTAAGGGTTTCAACACAAAAGATGCGTGATTACATGTGTAACCATTTATTTATGAGTTATTTTTCTTGAATTACTTATTTTTCATGTTCCTAATATGATTTTTTGGTTCAAAAACTATTTTTGATGGATCTGGTTAAGTATTTAATTTCATAGTTGCATTCTTGCTCTAAATTAGGTGTTTTCCCTTGTGTTACTCTTGTGGTATCAATTGGGTTCTTTTATAACATATTAAAGTGGTTTAGTAAATGTCGTTTTGGATGAAAATTCTTCTTTGGTAGGGTCTTGGTGTGATTTTGGGTTTAAAAGGGGGTTTTTAATGGGTTTTATGTGTAAAACCTAGTTATACTTCTTGAAGGTGTTTTTATGAAAATGTGTGTTTTCATGTGTATCATTTGTAGTATTATTTGGAGTAATTTTATAACACTTGGAATTGGTTTGATAAATGTTTCTAGGGCTTAAAATTCTGTTTTGGATTTGTATTGGTATGATTTTGGCCTTGAATTAAGGTTTTGAAATGGGTTTTGTGTGCAAGAAATAGTTACACCCTTTGGGTTTGTTTTTTGAAAATTGTAAGTGCTTTATTTGGTAATAAAAAGTGGGAAAAGGGTGTATATGTACTTTTTGGGTGAGAGTGTTCACCTAATATTGGTTTTTAAAAGGTAAAATGGTGTTTTAAGATGTCATACATTTTTAGAAAGATTTATGAATTGCTAAAATGTTTTCTTAAACTATGATGTTGGTGCGAAACATGTTTGTGGACTGTTTCGTGTGAGTTTGATGATAAAATGAATTTTGAAGGTGAGAAGGGTATTATGTGATATGTTTTTGAGATATTATTTGAGTTTTAATTTCTTTAAAAGGTTTTATAAAATTGTCTAAAGGATTTGTGGAAGTGTTAAAGAAATGTGAAAAGTGTTGTGGGCTATTTTGGTGTGAGTCCGATTTCAAAATGCATTTGAATAAAAAAGTGGATTATGTGACTTGTGTGATATAGGAGGGGGATGTTTGGTTAAAATGTGATGTTTAAGTTGTATTTTCTTGTTAAAATTATATTTCTTTACTTGTTGTACTTGTTTCAGAACAAGAGGGAAACCCGGGTATCTAGGTGGGTGGACGTGTACTAGTATGCTAGTGATCCCGTGCGGTTTGGCCTCAGTTTCACTTTGAAAGATTAACATTTACAACTCTAACTAAACTATGGTGATGATTATTGGGGACCACTAGGTTATGGGTGTTTTCCATACTAGTGGATCATGCACGAGAACAAATATAGTGATGGTTATTCTCATCGAGATACGATGTACATGGGATCCACAACGAGCTAGCGCCTAGGGGTTATTTCCTATTGCTTGTGCTTATTAGATGATTTGTGATTATCGTCGGCATATAGTATGATTGGATGAAAAAATTCAATATCTTTTCCATTTCTTTCAAAATTGTTGATTCTTTAAAATATCCTACTTGAAAGCTTCTTTTATTTAAAGTTGCATCCTTTAGAAATTGTAACTAGCATTTCATGTTTTTGAAAACTTGCATGCTTTTCATCTTTAAATGTTTACCACATGGAATCTCTTAGTGGTGGTATCATACTAGGATTTTTTCAAACCCTACTTACACCTTTGGTTGTAAGTAGGCTTGGTTATTATTGTCACAGGTTTGGGTATAGTTTTTAGCACTAGTAGTTCGAGTTCCTAGAAGGTCCTTCGTGATGTTGTCTTGTGGAGATGGCTTGAGGGCAGTGCCTCTTTTCATAAGGATACTTCTTGGGTTTTTCATTGTGTATTTTTTTCAGTTGTGGTAGTATTTTATAATTGTTTAATCTATGTAATTCAGTTCTGAAATTTTGTAAATAATGTTTTTTTTGAAAGTCCATATTTTTTCGGTTTGTTTGTTGTTTTAGTTTTATAAACTTGGGTAAATTGTTCCCAATTTTTAGTTTACAATACCCGGGCACTTGTTCCAACCCATGGGGGTCGGGAACACCTTTCAGGCCTTGTCATAGGCCAGATTTGGTGCCAGTTTAGATGGTGACCAGATTCAGTTCATGACAAAGATTATGTTTTTTGGTATCAATATGGTGGACACAGTTTCAGAGAAGATACTAATAATTTGGTTCCAGATCCAGCACAGTTTCAAAATTTAGTACATGATGTGGCATGTCTGTCTTTTTAACCAACAAAAACTTAGGATGATATTGACTTAAATCCTAAGTTGGAGCCATATCATTTATATGATTTGTTGAGGTCTGTTGAGGATTCCTTATATCCTAGTTGCAAGATAAGAAAGTTTGAAACAATTGCTAAATTTATGGATATTAAATAAGATAATGGATTGTCAAATAGTTTTTTTGATCAGATATTCAGTTTGTTAAAAACACTACTACCTGAAGGAAATATGTTGCCTATAAATTTCTATAAGAGTAAGAGGCTGGTTCATAATCTAGTTCTTGGTTATTAGAAGATTCATACATGTTCAAATGACTGTATTTTATATTATGTTGAAAATGAGTCATTGGATAGTTTTCCAACATGTGGAAAATCAAGGTATAACGAAGCTCAACTAGGGAAGTATGGATTTATTCGTGTAAAAAAATTGAGATATTTCCCACTCGCACCTATATTGCAATGTTTATTTATGTCTTAGAACACATCAATATTGATTCTATTGAACAAAACCAATATTTGAACTTGTAAAATATTAAATGATCCCTCTGATGGTGATTCATGGAAACTTTTTGATAAATTGAATCCTTCTTTTACTTTAGAATCCCAAAATGTGTGATTGAGTCTTTATACTGATGATATCTATCCATTTGGTTCTTATGGTAGTCAGTATTCATGTTGCCTTATCTTTATAACTTCGTACAATTTACCTCCATGGATGTTGATAAAGGAGCCATATATCTTTTTTAACTTTTTAATTCTAGTTAAACCTAAAAAGAATATTTATGTTTATTTGAAATCATTGATTTATGAGTTAAATTCAATGTGGAGTAATGGTGTCAGTACATATGATGTTACTGCGAAACAAAACTTCCTACTGAAATCTGCATTAATGTGGACAATTAGTGACTTTCCAGCATATGGCATGTTATCTAGCTGGAGTAAACATGGTCCAAAATCATGTCTATAATGTATAAGATACAAAAAATCATTTATGATCTTCAATGGAAAAAACCTTAATTTTTTGACTATCATCGCAGATTCCTTCCAATCGATCATCCCTTTTAAAGAAACAAAAATCATTTCAGAAAAAGAGTTGTTGAAAGAGATGGGCCTCCAAAAATGATATCAGGTACAAAGTTAAAATAAATTGTCTCTTCATTACCTCCCATCAAATTTGGACCAAAAATAGACCAACATAAAATCTATGGGTTTGGAAAAGAGAACAATTGGATAAAATAGAGAATTTTTTAGGATTTTTTCATATTGGTTTGATTTTTTAGTCTGCCACATGTTGGTTGTGATTCATATTGAAAATAACTATTTTGATAATTTATTTCATATAGTTTTGGATATACTAGGTAAGACCAAAGATAATGTAAAGGAACTATTAAATCTTGCCCAAATTTTCAAGAAAATGGAACTTAAACTGTTTGAAAATGTCAGATCACAGAAGTTAATGAAGCCAAAAAAATATTATACACTGTCCAAAGAGATTCACTTGTTAATTTGTTAGTGGATTGAAGATTTGAGACTTCTATATGGTTATGCTTCCAATTTGAGAAGATGTGTCAGAAATGGTCATATTAATGGATTAAAAATTCCTGACTCTCATGTTTTAATGGAAGGACTTCTGCCAATTAGATTAAGAGGTTTGTTAAATCCTATGATTTGGGATGCGATAACAGACATGACATATTTTTTGAGAAATTTTATCATTACCAACATACTACGATGTAGTAAGAAAACTACAAGAAGATGTCATTTTAATTTTATGTAAAAGAGAAAAAATATTCCCTCCAACATTGTTTGAATCAATGAAACATTTGATATTACATTTTCCACATGAAACAAAATGTGGAGGTCTAGTACAGTTCTGATGAATGTACCCATTTGAGAGATGCATACAGAAATTTAAGAAAAAAGTACATAATAAAGAATCCATTGAATTCCCAATTTGAGAAGCTTATTTGCAAGAGGGAATTTTTTTTTGCTCTCATTATTTTCAATATGAATATCCCTAAAAATAGAACTACATGGGCTGTAATGTGGGAAATGTTGACGATGACATGTGAATTAAAATATTAGTTTTCAATCATTCTGAACTTACCTTCAGTGGAGTTCATGAATGATGGATTTTAGATAATGAACATCACAGAGCTCATAAAAATATTTTTCTCAACTATGAAGAAATGAAACCATTTGTACTATGAGTGATCCTATCACTTAGCCTTTAATTTTTGTAATAGTACATTAATATTATTTTATTTGTAGGTTATATGATAATCATATTAAGAAATATTTTCCACAAATTACCGCAGCTTCTCTTGAAGAATGTCGTCAATTTGTTTCCAACTAGTTTCAAAAACTGGTAACATAATTTTTTTTTGATTTCACATAAAAAAATCTATTTAATAATTTTTATAGTGGTAATTATTTTATAATTTTTCAGGTATCTGAATATGCTGATAAAATTGATAATAGATTGTGTGTATTAAGTAACCCACCATCCAAAATGGTTAAATATTATAATTCATAAGTGGATAATGGTTTTTGATTTCATACACGTGCATATGATGAATAAAAAAACAATTAATAGTGGTGTTTTCTTGAGAGGATCTCATCATATAGAAACTGAAGTTGAATTTTATGGCATGCTGGAATAAATCCCTCAACTGTGTTATTTGGGACAACATTACATAACGATGTTTAAAAGTTAGTGGTTGGATAATGTCACGACCCATCCTCGGGACCCGTGCCATGACTACCCCAATCCCACCTTCCATAGGCTAGGGGCTGGCAACTAGAACCAAAGGCATAAATCCCGATAAATGGGAAGGCATTGTCTTTTATATAGAAAACAAAACACAATAGAGTACGCAAGTGAAGTAAGGACTAAGTAAAACTGGGTACAAGGTAAGTGATGAAAAGTAAATGGGCCAGTATAAAAACCCAACTGAAAGTACAGTGCAACTGAAAGTAAAGTACAACAGTAGTAAGTAAAACAACAACACCGAGTCGTCCTATAGAAATCCCACCTGAAGGGTGGGTACAAATAGTCTCCTCAAATCCTCGGGTCTGACCGTCCGCTCCGTGTACATCCTGCCAAGTGGCCCACCTCCGGGTACCATCCAGCTCTACAAGCCTCCACCCCGATCAATGTTGTCTGTCGTTTGAATCCAACACAATGTAGTGCAGACATAACCCGTGGAAGGGTGAGTATACAATACTCAGTAGGGACCCAGAGACCCTCGAAGGTCTCTCAGAATCCACGAAGGATAAACCAAAAAGGAAAGATAAAATCACAACGTATCAAACAAATCTACTTAGGTATATACCAAAACATATACCTAAGTCATTAGTTACAGTTCGTCTCCAGCTCCCGAGCCCAAGCACAACCTAATCCACACATGAAAGAAAATCAACCAAATCAATGATAATGGTTGAGAATCAAGACTCAGCTCACATATGTATACACTTAATAAGGTTATAGAGATGATCCGATGTAGCCACTGATTCATCTAAGCTGTCAGAGCCATAGAGGATACAAGACCAGCTAAGCTGTCGGACCCACAAAGGATACAAGACCAGCTAAACTGCCAGACCCACTCAGGATACATGTACAGAGTCAAATACTGCCAAACCCACATAAGATACA
Source organism: Viscum album (assembly GCA_963277665.1). Lineage (NCBI taxonomy): Eukaryota > Viridiplantae > Streptophyta > Magnoliopsida > Santalales > Viscaceae > Viscum > Viscum album. Next base: position 1,044,026,109 of record OY728141.1, on the reverse strand, counting down.
AGAATAGTAGTCATCGCCATCGAACCCAAAAATTATCCCTATACGGTAATCATCACTACTAAACCCACAGAGGATCCATGTACAGTCGTCGTCACTGCTGAACCCACGGAGGATCCAAGTGCAGTCGTCATCGTTGCAGTCACAACCAACTCTAGGGTTCCCGCACATAGCATGCTCAATTCCGGGAGGGTCTGGTCTCCAATCAAGAGAGAGAGAGTCGATACATCAAATATCAAGAATTCCAGAGTTGATGTATCCCAAAGTTTTGTCTCGTCAAAAGAAACCCAACACGACAGATGGTGCGTTAATCAGACGCCTGGTCTGAGAGTTATTGGTTTTTCCGTCCTAGGGGCCCGGTTGGTTTTTGAGCTAAAACCAACCCGACTATACTCCAACTGCATCCAAACCTCAAGAGGAGTAAGAAAAATGGACCATCTCAATAAAAGTATTCCAACGCAATTGACAGCACGTCAATCGGACGTCCGGTCCTTAAGATATAAGTGTTTCCGCTCCAAGGGCCTTGTTGGTTTTGAGTTCGAACCAGACTGGCCATACCGAAACTTTACCGAAACCTCAAGTGTAATATACCAAAACGACCGTATCGATCCAAGGATTCCCACTCACTTGAAAGTGCATTGATCAGAGGTCTGTAGATCAAGTTAGGGGCAAAAGACCGAAAACAGTCCGAAGTGGGGGGGGGGGGGGGTCTGGGCCCGGTCCGACCCGACCTAACCCCCCATGGGTCGACCCGACCCGGGTCCCGGTCCATCCCGGCCGCGCGGCCTGGCCCGGTCTGCGTGGACCACCCCGGCCCAGCCGGGGGGTGCGCTGGCTCGGCCAGCGGGCTGAGCAGGGGGACGCGGTTCCCACCCTTTGCGTTTCGCGGACGCGGCGACCGACGCCGCGTCTCCCCTGGATCCCACGCAGCCGCAAAATACCATGCCTCGCCGCCGTAGCTTCAGCCGCGGTGGGCTCCTACTGGTGGCATGCTGGGGCACCGCCGCCTCCAAGCGGCCGACCGGGGCCGGCCACCGGCGCCGCCGCGCCGGCGACCCGCGCCGCCGGGAGCTTCCACGGGCCACCAGAGTCATTCCGGTGGTCCGATTTTGCTCATGTCTATGCCTGCGGTCATCTCGGGACCCGTAGATTACTGTGAAGGCTTCCAACCACTGTTTTGGTCCCTCTTCGTCATTTCCAATTATCCGCACATTAAGAACAAAACAACGGTGGGCTCAGACTTGTTCGTTAGTCCGCACCCACCGCGTTAGTGGTTCTAAACTTCACCCAACAAATTAATTACCAAGTACGAGGGTATAATTCTCATAAAGAAAGAATATAAAAATTTTCCCCTACCTCAACAAGGAAGACGATCGGCGGCATCATGGTAGACGGCGTCGCGGAGAAGAGGATCGTAGGCATCGTCGTGGTGCGCCGAGGAGGAAGCAGTGTCTCCTCTATTGCCTCAGAGAAGAGTTAGGATGGCGCGTCGTCGATCTTCGAGGAACCAGATTTCTTTTTCATTCTTCGTCAGAGGCCAGCGTTCTTCTTCATTCTACGTCAGAGTCCAGTGTTCTTTATTGCACAACGAAGCTCTCCTCCTTAATAAAATAATAGGTTCTTCGTATTATTTTATTATACTCATGAGGTAACTCTCCCATAATTAATTCATCACATTAAACAAATCTGTCGACAATTAATTAAAGAATAGAGAGAGAAGGTCCCCCATTATTAAATACATTGGCAGTTAAATAAAAAGGAGGAAGGAGGAAGGTTCCTCATTAAATTATGGGTTTCCATAATTTAATGGAGAGATTGGCATTTAATGGAGGTTTTCCAACTTAATGAGCGTTCTTAATGAGACCAGAGGGCATTAAATGGTGGGGCTCGTGTGGGACCCACCTCTCTAACCTCCTCACTTGGGTAATTAAGTGGTTTTGGTCCTTACCCTTAACTACCCATTGGAAGGAATAACCTCCTTTATAAATAAAAATTGTTCCGACAATTTTTATTTATTTCTTAAACAAACCCCCAAAAATTATCTTCTGCTATTTTGCGAACGCAACTACGGTAAGTGTCCCCTTAAGCAATTATTGGCGTTGTGAGTTCATCGGTGCCCTCAGATTTTAATTTCGAGCACTGGTTCAAAAGTTAGAAAAACCCGCTCGTTCGTTCACTGAACGTACCCGAGCTAAACTTCGAAAATTGATTCTGGGCACACCGGGCCTCAGAATCAAGCTCCGTCAGTAGCCACAGACTCGTAAAATTCCAAAGTTTTTTTAAAAAAAAATTCCTTGAAATTTACGGGTCAATACATCACTCCCACCTCAGGTATTTATATCCCCGTAAATCTATAACATAAACTAGGGGAACAAATGAGGGTACTGAGCACGTATCTGAGTCGCCCGCTCCCATGTGCTCTCCTGGAGGTTCCCGTGCTGCCAATGAATGCGCACCAAAGGAATCGACCATCCACGTAGGACCTGCTCCTATCGATCCTTGATCTCCACTAGGACCTCTACAAAAGTCGCCCCGTTATCATTGTCTAGCTCCGCGTGGTCGATGATATGCGTCGGGTCGTGCACGTATCTCCTCAGCTGAGATACGTGCAAGACGTCGTGCAACTGGTAAAACTGAGGTGGAAGTGCCAGGTGGTAAGCCACCTCACCTACCCTATTGAGGACTTGGAATGGTTCGATAAAGCGCAGAGATAACTTGCTGCCCCAGCCAAATCTCCGCAATCCACATCGAGGTGAGATCCGTAAGAAAACGTGGTCTCTATCCTCGAACTCCAGTGGTCTCCGCCTCCTATCAGCATAAGACTTTTTTCTGCTCTGTGCAGTCCTGATCCGCTCCTAGATGACTTGCACCTTCTCCGTCATAGCCCGAACCATCTCTGGTCATACGAGTGCTAACTCCCCAGGGTCAGTCCAGCACATAGGTGATTTTCATGGTCGGTCGTACAATGCCTCATAAGGTGCCATCCTGATGGTGGAGTGGTAGCTGTTATTGTATGAAAACTCACCAAGGGTTGGTGATCCTCCCAGCTATGACCAAAGTCAAGGACACATGCACATAGCATGTACTCGAGTGTCTAAATGGTCCTCTCCATATGGCCATCCATCTGAGGGTGAAAGGCAGTGCTCAAGCGTAGCTGCGTCCCAAAAGCCTCCTGTAGCCCCTTCCAAATCTGGGAAGTAAAGTGAGCATCTCGATCGGAGATGATAGACGATGGCACACCATGAAGTTTTACGATCTCCAAAATGCAGAGGCTTCCCAAGCTCTCTACTGAGACCTGTTCTCTGATCGGCAGGAAGTGGGCCGACTTGGTGAGTCGGTATACGATCACCCAGATGGTGTCGTGTCTTCTGGAAGTATGTGGAAGCCCCATCACGAAATCCATGGATATCCCGTCCCACTTCTACTCCGAGACCTCTAAGGGCTGTACCAATGCTGCTGGTACCTGGTGATCTGCCTTCACTTGCTAACAAGTGAGGCATCGAGAAACAAACTCTACCACAACCTTCTTTAAACCCGGCCACCAGTATTGTCGTCTGAGGTACTGAAACATCTTCGCTACTCCAGGATGTACTGCTATAGGGGAAGTGTGGAACTCCCTCAACACCTCCTCCTGCAGTGCAACTGGTACCATGGTACATCCCCGAAATAGGATGACGTGCTCCCCGCCTTCAGAAAATCCATCGGGTGCCAGCCCTGAGGATATCTGAGCATGTCGTGCCTCACAGTCATCATCCCAATGCTATGCCTCTCTGACTCACTGAAGTAGTGGAGTGACTGTGAGGGACTAAAGATAGGATTCCCCATCTCTATCCACGAAGGATATATGTAAAGCGGATAACTGCTCTGTCTCCTCTCCAAGTAGCTGAATGCCTGATCTCCTGCTAAGAGAATCATCCACAACGTTTCCCTTCCTTGGAGTATAGACAATCTCAAAGTCATAATCCTGGAGGAACTTGATCCATCACCACTGTCTCAGGTTCAGGTCCTTCTATGAGAAAATGTACCTGAGAATCTGGTTGTCAGAGTAGACTGTAAAGCGCTCGCCCATTATATAGTGTTGCCACATCTTCAGGGTGAAGACCACTGTTGCTAACTCTAGGTCATGGGTAGAATAGTTCTGCTTATGCTGCCTCAACTACCGTGAACCGTAAGTGATCACTGCTCGCTCCTGCATCAGGACACACCCGAGTATGGTCCCTAATAGGTTGTAGTAAACTACATACCCTACACCCTCCTCTGGTAGCCTCAAGATGGGAGCACTGGTCAATTTCTGCCTCAACTCTTGGAAACTCTGCTGACATCTGTCTGAACACATGAAGGGTTTCTCCATCTTCATCAAATCTTTAAGCGGTTCTGCAACTCTGGAGAAGTCTGGAACAAATATGCAATAGTACCCAACCTGACCTAGGAAACTCCGCACCTCTGTCATGCTGCTGGGTGGCTCCCAAGAAAGTACCGCCTCGACCTTCATGGGATCTACTACAACTCCCGCCTCTGAGATGACGTGCCCCAATAAGTGATCCTCTCGAAGACAGAACTGGAACTTCGAGAGCTTACCATAAAGATGGTGCTCTCAGAGTGTATCCAGTACAACCCGTAGGTGGTAGGCGTGCTCCTCCTTGGTCGTCGAGTAAATCAGTATGTCGTCAATGAAGACTATGACAAACCGATCAAGGTAGGGCTTTATGATCCTGTTCATGAGACTCATGAACACTTCTAGAGCATTGGTCACACCTAAGGGCATGACCAAGAACTTATAGTGGCTATATCGACACCTGAAGGCCGTCTTCTGCACATCCTCGTCCCAAACTCAGAGCTGATGATAGCCTGACCCGAGGTCTATCTTCGAGAACCAATGTGCTCCCTTGAGCTGATAAAAGAGGTCATCAATCCTCAGAAGCAGATACTTGTTCCTCATGGTCACCTGGTTCAGACGACGATAGTCGACACACAGTCACAAGATACCATCTGCCTTCTTGGCAAACAGAATCGGAGAAGCCTAGGGTGAAACACTGGGTTAAATGAAACCTTTCCCCTGAAAGTTCTCCAGCTGTACTTGCAGCTCACGAAGCTCAGAGAGAGACATCCGATATGCTGGAGTAGATATCGGTGAGGTCCCGGGGTATAGGTCTATGTAGAAATCTACCTCCCTGTGAGAAGGAAGTCCTGGAACATATTCAGGAAAAACGTCCGCATACTGATCCACCACAACAGGAAATCTTGGACTCCGCACGTCAACTGATCCGAGGATGAGACTATCCAACTGATGTTTGATCAACTACCCTCTCCTCTACATAAGTACATCCTATGTTGTGAAGGTTCCCTTCTCGCAGGTGAAGGTGAACCTGATCCCATCCATGCGGACACACCGCACCTTGCACCTAATACAGTCGATCTGAGTATGGACTGTAGATAACCAGTCCATGCCCAAGATGACGTCGTAAGGCCTCGACGCCGCTACAAGAAGATCCCAGCCGAAGCTCTCGCCTCCTAGAGTATGATCACACTGCCGACACCAGTGCATAATCATCGAGTCTGCTCCCGTAGGAGTCTATAGCCGTAAGGATCGAGCCAACGACTCCATCAGAATCTTCGAGCTCCGAACAAGGGCAGCGACAATAAAATAATGACTCGCACTTGTGTATATAAGAACTTCAACAAGGGTGGAGTATACATAGATAGTACCTCGAATCATATCGGGTGCACCGTGTTCGTAAGCCTCCACTGCCTTGAGCTGTGCCTGCCTCTGCCCACCAGTTCCCTGTGGTCGGGGTGGACCTCTTGGGGGTGGTGGTGGTAGAGCCTCGAAGCATCGTCCACCACCCACTGCTCGTCCAGCTCCTCTGCCTCATCTTCCTGCTCCCTACGGACCACCACGGTCGAACCTCTACCTCTGCCTGGGAGGTCCCTCCATGGTCTACTGCTCGTCTGCATGACGGGTTGGGTAGTCACGAGCCATGTGGCCCTACCCGCCGCATGCATAGCAATTTCTGCTCCTCGTAAGGCTGGCTCTGCACCGTGTGCCCCACACAGCTGAACCAGAATCCTGAGGTTTCCCACATGTTGACCTAGTCCGCTTGGACCCCTATGTCATCTATCAACTGAAAACTGCAGAAGACTCCACTCCGTGCCGTCCTGCGGTGGGTCTCGCTGCTAATGGCTGCTCGGGGAGAAAGCTTTCTACTAACAGGGCTTGCTCCAGCACCCCCGCCTACGTCGAGATGCTCAGGGGAACCGTCGAAGCTCTAATCTCATGCCTCAGTCCCTGCTCAAAGGTCCGGGCTGAGAAGAATGGGTCCCGTACCATGTCTGTGGAGTAGCGTGAGAGGTCGATAAATCATGCCGAGTATTGGGCTACTATCATGCTACCCTGCCGCAGCTGTAGTAACTCTTGGATGCGCACCGCACAGAGGGTGGGTGGAATGAACTCCGAGAAGAAGAGGCTCTCGAAGTCTGACCAAAGAAGAGATGCTTCATCGTGCACCTAGAGCATTAGGCTCCACCATCTACCTTCTACTACGTGCAAGAGACTCGCGGAAAGGATAACCATGAGGTCTGTTGGTGTCCCTACAAACCTGAAGACTCTGAAGATAGACTCCAACCAATCCTCGAATGCCTGAGGATCCGTCTCTCTACGGAACCTGGGTGGCCTCTGTCTCTGAAACTCATGCAACGCGCTCAGGCAGCGTGCACTCTCCACCGTTGGGGTGGGTAGCATCGGTGGCTCGGCGGGTAGTGGTACCGCCGGTGCCTCCGCTATAATGGGGCCCTGCACAAAGGCCTCGTTTCTCGATGGGATGCCATCTCGCACAAATCTCGGAACACTAGCTGGCTGCCATCGTGGGGCCATCCTAAAAATAAACAGGTGCGCCACAGTTAAAACAGTATACCTGGTGAGCTAACACAAAGTAACCACAAAGAAAACTTTTGGAATTAAACACACACGCAATCAGTGTTTTCATGTACTAAGTCAGAAATCAGAGGCCAGTGTCCTGGTGTATGGATATGTCAGCCGTCGCAGCAACACTGGACTCCCTGGATTGAAAACCACACTCAATATTCTTAACACTATTGCTTCACAGATAAGAAATTATCAGAGTCCTGAGTTCTATGGTACAACCGACTCCTCTGATACCAATTTTTCATGGCACGTCCTCGGGGCCTGTTCCGTGACTACTCCAAGCCCGACTTCCATAGGCCAGGGGCTGACAACTAGCACCAAAGGCGTAAATCCTGATAAAAGGGAAGGCATTTACTTTTATATAGAAAACAAAACAAAACAGAGTACACAAGTGAAGTAAGCACTAAGTAAAATTGGGTACAAGGTAAGTGCTGAAAAGTAAATGGGCTAGTATACAAACCCAACTGAAAGTACATTGCAACTGAAAGCAAAGTACAACAATAGTAAGTAAAACAGCAACACCGAGTCATACTCCAGAAATCCCACCTGAAGGGTGGGTACAGATAGTCTCCTCAGCTCCTCGGGTCCAACCGTCCGCTCCGTGTACGTCCTGCCAAGTGGTCCACCTCCGGGTACCATCCAGCTCCACAAGCCTCGACCCCGATCAGTGTTGTCCGTCGTCTGCATCCAACACAACGTAGTGCGGGCATAGCCTGTGCAGGGGTGAGTATACGATACTCAGTAGGGACCCTGAGACCCTAGAAGGTCTCTCAGAATCCACGAAGGATAAACCACAAAGGAAAGAGACAATCACGAAGTATCAAACAACTATACTTAGGTATATTCCCATACATATACCTAAGTCATCAGTTATAGTTCGGCTCCATCTCCCGAGCCCAAGCACAACCCAATCCACACAGGAAAGAAAATCAACCACCTCAATGATAATGGTTGAGAATCAAGACTCAAATCACACAGGTATACACTTTGTAAGGAGATAGAGATGATCAGATGTGGCCACTGATTCATGTAAGCTGTCAGACCCACATAGAATACAAGATCAGCTAAGCTGTCAGACCCACAAAGGATACAAAACCAGCTACTCTGCCGGACCCACTCAGGATACAAGTACAATGTCAAATACTGCCTGACCCACATAGGATACAAGAACAGTAGTCATCGCTGTCGAACCCACAAAGGATCCCAGTACGGTCATTGTCACTGCCGAACCCACGGAGGATACAAGTACAGTCGTCGTCGCTGCCGAACCCACGGAGGATCCAAGTGCAGTCGTCATCGTTGCCGTCGCAGCCAGCTCTAGGGTTCCCGCACACAACATGCTCGATTTCGGGAGGGTCCGCTCCTCAAGAAAGAGAGAGAGAGTTGATACATAAACTTTCATAAAGTATAGAGTTGATGTATCCCAAAGTTCCGTCTTATAAAAATAAACCCAACGCGACAGACGGTGCGTCAATCGGACGCCTGGTCTGAGAGTTATTGGTTTTTCCATCATAGGGGTCCGGTTGTTTTTTAAGCTAAAACCAACCCGACCATACTCCAACTGCGTCCAAACCTCAAGTGGAGTAATACAAATGGACCATCTCAACAAAAGTATTCCAATTCAATTGACGGCACGTCAATCGGACGTCCGGTCTTTAAGATAAATGCGTTTCCGCTCCAAGGGCCCGGTTGGTTTCAAGTTCAAACCAACCTGGACGTATCCAAACTTTACTGAAACCTTAAGTGTAATACATCTAAATGAACGTCTCGATCCAAGGATTCCCATGCAACTGATGGTGCATCGATTAGAGTTCTGCATCTCAAGTTATGGGCCAAAGACTGAAAACTGTCTGAAGTGGGGGGTCTGGGCCCGGTCCGACCCGGCCCAACCCCCTGGGTCAGCCCGAACCGGGTCGACCCAACCCTGCCCCGCCTGGGGGTGCGTTGGCTCAGCCAGCGGACCAAGCAGTGGGGACGCGGTTCCCCCCCTTTGGGTTCCGCGGACGCCGTGACTGATGCTGTGTCTCCCCTAGATCCTGCACGGCCACGAGATCCCATGCCTCACCGCCGTCGCAGGCTCCTGCCGGCGGCACGCCGGGGCACCGCCGCGCCAGCAACTTGCGCCACAGGGAGCTTCAGCGGGCCTCCAGAGTTATTCCGGTGGTCTGATTTTGCTGTCGTCTGCGCCTGCGGTCATCTCATGACCCGTAGATTACTGCAAAGGCCTCCAGCCGCCGTTTCGGTCCCACTTCGTCATCGCCAATTATCCGCACATCAAAAACAAAATAGTAGTGGGCTTGGACTTGTTCGTTAGTCTGCACACACCACGTTAGTGGTTATAAACTTCACCCAACAAATTAATTACCAAGCATGAGTGTATAATTCTCATAAATAAAGAATATACAAATTTTCCCCTACCTCAACAAGGAAGACGATCATCGGCGTCACGGTAGACGGCGTCGCGGAGAAGAGGATCGTAGGAATCATCGGGGCGTGCTGAGGAGGAAGCGGCATATCTTCTATTTCCATAGAGAATAGTTAGGGTGGCACATCGTTGATCTATGAGGAACCGACATTCATCATTGTTCTTCGTCGAAGGCTGGCATTCTTCGTCATTCTTCATCGCACAACGAAGCTCTCCTCCTTAATAAAATAATAGGTTCCTCCTATTATTTTATTATACTCATGAGGTAACTCTCCCATAATTAATTCATCACATTAAACAAATGTGTCGACAATTAATTAAAGAATAGAGAGATAAGGTCCCCCATTATTAAATGTGTTGACAGTTAAATAAAAAGGAGGAAGGAGGAAGGTTCGTCATTAGATTATGGGTTTCCATAATTTAATGGAGAGATTGGAATTTAATGGAGGTTTTCCAACTTAATGAGACCAGAGGGAATTAAATGGTGGGGCTCATGTGGGACCCACCTCTATAACCTCCTCACTTGGGTAATTAAGTGGTTGTGGTCCCCACCCTTAACTACCCATGGGAGGGAATAACCTCCTTTATAAATAAAAATTGTTTCGATAATTATTATTTACTTCTTAAAAAAAATCCCAAAAATTATCTTCTCCTCTTTTGCGAACGCAACTACGGTAAGTGACCTCTTAAGAAATTACCGGCACTACGAGTTCATCAGTGCCCTCGGATTTTAATTCCGAGCACCGGTTCAAAAGTTAGAAAAACTCGCTCATTTGTTCACTGAACGTACCCGAGCTAAACTTCTAAAATTGATTCTGGGCACACCGGGTCTCGGAATCAAGCGCCATCAGAATCCATAAACTCGTAAAATTACAAAGTATTTTAAAAAAGAAATTCCTTGAAATTTACGGATCTTTATAGATAATGAGAGAGTCTTGAGTGATCATCCAATTGATGGAATCATTGATATTAAATATAAATGTTTTCTTGCAGTAAATGAACCATTTTTATTGGCTCATCAGGCACATAAAATTTATTATTAAAATTACTATGATACTTCAAGAGAGTTGGTTGACTGGTGGAGAATAATAAAAATTAAATCTTGAGAGAGTCAGTTTACTAAAAGTGAATGTGGTTTCAATGAAGTGAAAGGAATTGAAATTTTTAAAGATACTACTCCAAATCCATTTTTTCATAAAGAGGCATGAATAGCATCGATGACACCCCATAGTTAAGGGATGATGGGGATGATGATGTTAATGATGTTACAAATGAATTTGAAATGAAAAAATATGATGAAACCGAAACTAATATGGAAATTGATGATACTGAGGAGGAAGATGAAGACATTGACATCGACATCTATGAAGATGAGGATGAAGATGGACATTTATAGAGTTAAATTCTGGTTATAATCATATATAATATATATCTATACATATTTGTTATTTTCAATTATTTTTTTACAATAATAATTTTGTGTTTCAGATAGATGAGGATCTGTATCGTCTGTTGTAGGAGGATGATATACCTTTGGACGAATAGGATGTCAGATCATCTAACCCTCAGACTGCTTATAGTTTAGGGAGCACTCGAAGGGGGTGTAGTCTTTCCCAACAGCTGATTCTTGACCCAATCCTCGATCGACGTCCACGTCTTGGGTTCAATACATGCATGCAGAGGTATGTTTACCTATGTATTTTAGTTATATTTCATTAATTTATTTATATTCTAATTTTTTGATTAATTGTTCTTTTTTTAACAGCTTTACACAAATAGTAGTTGGACAGAAGAGCGTTATATTGTGAAATTATTTTTCTGAAGCATGGGTTTCATGGGATCAAATTATCATTGATGTTCAGCACTGCATGTTCGAGCATTGGTTGATATGTAAATAAATAATATTTATTTAGAAATTAATTTAATTAATAACTTCATATTATAAATTATTTATAGGGTTTATGGTATCCCATTGATGAGACCCTGCATGAGGCTATCTGGAAGGCATGGAAATGAGCTATACATCCGTGTTGTACTCATTTATTTCACAATTTGAAAATGAAAGCAATGGAGAAAAAATAGTGATAGAGTTTGATGAGACATGTCATGTCCACCGACCTGATTATATTTCTTCTCATGTTTGAGATGGATTATGTACAAACTATCTAAGTAGGCAGTTTCAGAGTAGATCATCAATAGGTCAAAAAAATAGGAGACATGAGGTGACACATCGAGCCTTTAGTCGCACATTCAGTATGAATAGAGGTCATATGGTAAGTATTTTTTTTAAATATTGTATATAAATTTAAATGTAAATGGTTTATTTTATATTCATATAGGTAGTCTCACAGACCAATATTATGGAGTATTATATTTATAGGAGGATGTATAATGATCCAGCCACTAAAGAGATTAGAGGTTCTCGCCAATGTCAGATTGTGGTCAGTATAATTTCTTTTTGAGTTTTAAATTTAACAAATAAATATTATTTTAAATATTTTAATTTTTAATTGAAATTAAAGGAGTCATATGAGGCCGCGACGTCTCAGACACATATTGAGAGTCAGGCCGACACCGTTGGTATGAACAGTGCCCACCGATTTGATGAGGAAACATAGATGCAGGTGATATAGTATGCCTTTAAGAAAGGCCGAGTTGTTGGTATCAGCTCTCGATTGACCCCTAAGAGTTTTTATGGTACTACTGCGATGTCGATGTCTATCTCGAGAGGAGCTCATGGAGAGTCATCATCATTTTCTGCACAATATCAGAAGTAGATGCAAGCTCAGAGTGAGCTTCTAGAGACTACACATAGAGAGCAGTATGAGATGTGTCAGTCGAAGTAGAAACAACAGGAAGAGTTCCTATGACAGCAGCAGGTGATGTAGGATGAGATGCATTGATGACAGTATTAGTAGGATCATGAGTAGATGAAGTACATGTGACGTCTGACTCATAGTTTAGGGATAAAGTTATCTCCACCATCTCATCCAGCTCCTCCAGACAAACCTACCCCTTAGTGATGTATTTTTATTTTATAATGAAACATTTGAATGTAATTTTTTTTGTAATATTAACTATTTAAAGTTTTAAATAGTGTGTTTGTATATTGTTGCAAATATTAGAGTTTTTATTATTTATTTAATTTTTTTATTATATTTATTATTTGATTAATTAATATATATTTATATTTTTGTTAATACTGAGGTTTTTATTATATTAATGATATTAACATTATTATTTCATTAATAATAATAAAAATAAAAATAATAATATTATTATTTAATTATTTTATAATTAATTTTATTTTACTAATATTAATATTATTATTTCATTTATATTATTATTATATTATTATTATTATTATTTTATAAATAATTTTATTTTAAGAATATTAATATTATTATTTCATTTAAATTAATATTATATTATTATTAATATTGCTTAATTTTTTTTTATTTTTTTCCAATTATTTGCGGGGGGCCCATTGCAAATACTAATTGCAATGATCTATCACAAAAAGATTTATTAAAAAATCATGAAAATTATTTGCAACTGGTAGCCATCTCGTTATAATAGGTTTTTTAAAAAAATTCCATTATTTGTGATGGGCCCTTCACAAATACTAATTGTGAAGATCTGTTGTAGAACGATTTTTCAAAAAATTAGGAAAAGTATTTGCGACAAGTTTCTAGACCATCTAAATTTGTTTTTTAAAATATTCTCCAAACCTATTTGTGATGGTACTACTGCATAACACAAATAATAAATTTTTTGAGATGAACCATCAAAAAAGGTAATATTTGCGATGCCCTTTTCCGCAATGGACCATTTTCGAGAGGAACCTGTCACAAAGGTACCATCACAAAAAGACCGTTTTCTAGTAGTGGGAAAACACCAATGATGATATATAGAGAAATATAATAGGTTATTGTATTAGAATTCATTAATTAGTGGTTTCCCATAAATTTAGCCAGTGGGTTGAAGTGTTCACCTAAATAACAACTGGGGTTGTCGAATCTTCAAATACATAATAAATAACTATAAGACACATGTATATTCAATTAGTATATTTGGATATAACATATCCAACTTTGGGGTTGATTATATTTTCATTACTAGAACATTGAAATAACTATGTGAACTTTATTAATGAGAATGATTTGATCTTAGGTTATTTCTAGGGGTTGGTAAGATGAATTTATTTTTAGAGGATTATAATTTATTAAATTTGAGAGGGGTTAATTCAATGAAATAAGAACTATCATCATCACTCACTAGTTTAGAACTTTAAAAATCCCATGTATAATCAGCTATAAAATTTTATAATCATTTTGATAAAAACTCGAAGATAGAGGATCATCCTAGTAATCAAAATTTGTAGCCTTAAAATTAATGTCGATTATGGAGAAAGTAAATCATCAAAAAAATCTCAACTAAACAATGATTAAAAATTAATGGGATAAGAAATAGAATCTAATATACCCCCCTTCAACTTCCTTGGATCAAACCATAAGATGGATAACAATACTTTGATGTTAAAAACTAAATGAAATATGAAATTTGACTTATAAAAGTGGAATTAAAGAGGAAAAAATAACAAAATGATGAACACTCCACCATTATGTGAAGGATTTACTGCTTTTTTGAATGAATAAATTCATTAATTGAGGAAATATTAAAAAAAATTTATAAATATTATCATAAAATGATAATAATAATAAGTACATTTATTAGAAACTAAGGTGATTTGAACAAATTACAAGAGAAAATAATACTTACAACAATAAAGTGACAACGTACCAATATAATTGAATTGAAACACCAACTTCCTTGAACTTAATTTACTTAAAATACAATAAATTTTCATTTTTTGTACCATTGGGTCAATTATACATATATAAAATTCATCCCAATTTATTAGGGTTGTCATAGGTGGGTGAAACATTTTTGGAACATAGATTTTCCATCCTTGAACAAAAATCGGTGGAAGATGGATCCCTAAACTTGATGTGATTGAAGTTTTTACTAGATGGATAAATTTGGGTGGGTAGTATAATACAAAAATTCATAATAATTTTATTTATAATTTTAAGTGATTTTTCCCATTTGGATTCATCAACTTGAAGTTAGGGTTAAAATGGTGTGCTATCATTTTGGCCCATAGAATTTGGAAAAAAAATTATCTTCCACTTAGTTTCCTTAGATCACCTCTAAAAAATAAAAATTAGATCTGTACATAGATTAATGAAATGTTATTAATTATTTTATATATCTATAGTTTCAATTTTTTATTCATTGGGCCTATATCTTGGATGCAGTATTCATTTTAGTTTCATTTTGTCTAATTTAATTCACCCAGAACTTTCTAGATTCAAAACCCCAAATGAGTGTCTTTTCAAGTTAATATCCCAATGATCTCAAACTATAAAATATTCCCCTTTACATGGGTAACCTGATTATGAAATAATAATTTCCAATACAAAATATTGGATGTTTTAAAATGTGATAAAAATGTGGAAATTTTTAGTTCACTTTAGGAAATAATTATAAACATGATTAAAAAATATGTTCAAATTATAAAAAATATTAATAAAAATGTTTATGAAAAATTATGTAGATGAATATTAACTTATAAAAAATTAATATTATCCTATTTAAGTGGCTAATCACACCCCAAATCTTGAGTTTTACTTGTCCTGAGGAAAATATATATCAAAAATGAAAAGTGAATTCCCTTTCCCAACATATTTTAACATATAATTCTTACTATTGAGACCTCACATAAAAAAATAATGAAACCCAAAAAAATAATTAAAAATAATCTAGGTTTATAAGAATATAAAAATCTAAATCCCATTAATTTTTCGTATTCATTGCCACCTTTCATATAATTCCAATTAAGAATAATGATGTGGTGTGCATCAAAAAGACACGAGGGTTCATTATTATTCAAGGGGAAAAATTTAAGTGAAAGGCGAGAATCCCATTTCAATCCTAATAGGAGTATTCAATTTATTTATTTGTTTTTTTAAATTTTTACATCGTAATTGAAATTGATCTCAATTATGTAAACCCATATAGAGATACTTTGTTGATGACTCTTAAGTATTAAGATAATAGGGTACCAAGTGAAGCACACATTCTTAGAAATTATCATGAGTTATTTCAATCAATAAAAAATTATAAATATAATAAAAATAGATATATTTTCCAAATATAGGCTAGAAAAGTATAGAGTCATTATCCCAAACTATCAAAATCCACACATTAAGTCAATCCATTACTTTATACACCATTTTCTTTATTTTTATTTTTACTTTTTAATACTCATCTTAAAATTAAAATGATCACTAAACCTATGTTATTAGTTTGGGGAACCTATGAACAAAAAATATCACCCAAAAATCTAGAGGACAAGCATTGTGACACTTTGATTAAATGGATGAAAATATAGATGGTGAAAAATACCAACAGGAAACCATACTTTCCAAAATTTATGCTCACAAAATTTAAATTTTATTGAAATTATTATCAAGGCCTGAAAAATCATTTAATATTCTGTTTTAATGTACATAATTTACATTATAACATTAAAGGTTATATAATTTTTCTTTTCCATTGACATGCAAACAATTTGTTTTCAATTTATGTATACAATTAGTTTTCTTTAATGCATAAATATTTTTTACATTACATTCAACCTTTCAAATTAGAATTGCCCTAAACTAAATATAAAAAAATATAATTAGTATTAAATAGATAATAGATGTTCCAAAATTAAATTTTATTTAGAATTATGGTGCAAAGTCACATGGTTGTTTAAAGATAAGGACTGTTATGAAACCATTTGATTGTTTGAGATCCATATTTCTTTAAGATTTCCTATAACTGATGGTATATTGTGTTTCAATTATACAGAATATGTAAAATTATATAAATCCTTCGACCTCAATATCCATAGTGTCTCTCTTATAAAACAATTAAAATACCATGGAAACCCAAGGGGGATCCCTTATATAAAAATGAACAGAAACAAAATGAAAGAAAAAACAGAACCTATTTGTTTTAAAACACCAAACATTGAATCAACGTATAAGTTAATTTTTTTAAATAAATAAATAAATAAATAAATAAATATATTATTAAATGTAAGTATATTTATAAAAAGGTTGGAATGGAGCAGGAAGGCATGTAGGTTAGTGGTAGGCATTGCACCCATGTCTCCCATCAGCCATGAATTCAAGCATCATGGAATTGCTATATATGATTAGTTTTTCACCTAACTTATGGGTTTCCATTTTACGAAATTTCAATTAAAATATAAATAAAAAACAATATTAAATATTATAAAATAAAATAGATGTTGAGATGGGTTTCCTCCTAGAAGGTGCTTAGTTTAAATTCGTGAGATCGACTTGGAACCCCAAACCTATCCAATATCTGATTTCAAAATCTTATGGATTTGTATATTAAAAAATTATATTATATTAACATTGAGGGTCTAATGGATTTGATGAGATGTTTTGAAAACAGTTTTAAAATAATAATACAGGTCCCAATAAGTGGGATAATCCCAAGAATATAAACAAGGTTTCATATAATTATTTTCTTTTGTCTGCTACATACACTCAGAAGCATTTTCTCTTAGTTTTAATTGAGATGAGAAGAAATGAAAATAAGGAGGGTTTTGTCATCCCCTAATAATATATACTTATGTGATGTAGGTTGGACCTTGAATTTGATCTTGAGTGGGTTAAAATTTCCAAAAGAAGATTAGTAATTTCAATCAAACTCGGTTCTTTTTTCTTGAATTACTTAGAGAATTAGTTCCTTTAGAATATATTTTTATCCACCAAATTGGTTGAATCAGTTTTGGGGATGGGTATAAAATATGAGTTTATGATATACATAAATTTTATTCTAATTGGTGGTCTAGGAAAATAATCATGGGATCTATATTAAATAGATTCATTCGAATGAGATAAATTCCCCTCATATAAGCAAAGGAATCAATCCCTTCTTGAATAAATAATTCTTAAAAAATTAATTCATATTATTTAAGTTAAATTTAAACACTGCTATTCCAATTCACCTCATTAAAAACCCCATTATCCTAGATTTTATATATTTCATTGTAAATGTTTAGAAAGAGATTCATGAACCTAAATATTATCATCATGTTCATATTCCTTACCTGAATGGACAAGTTGATTTTTTAATAGGAATAGATAACCAAGTATTACTAAATTTTATTCCCTAGTTCCCAAGTTTTTATGATTTTAAAGAATAATTAAGCCATCAGGGTAGATAAACTTTTCCAATTTATTTAAAACACTTTTAAAGATTCCTTTAGGAACTCAAGCACTACAATCAACTAGTTGAAGATTGTTAAATGTGGGTTAGAGATATTAAATCCCTAACTGAAAATAAATGACACATTAAATGAGTTTAACATTGGGTATTAGATCATATATGGCCTTAACCACCTTCTTCTATCCGAGTTACACATTGATGTATAGAAAAAGGCCTTTAATATTAGGAGGCATGGTTCCTTGTATGGTGGTGCTCACATTATTATCCTAAAGGACATGTTTTTTCTAAGATAATTTCATTTTTAATGGATTAATTTACTAATGGTTCTTAGAGTATATAGGTATGGTTTATATTATGTTAATAAGTGTAATGTTTATTAACATGAGGGAATATTTCCCTTAACATTTCATTTATCCCAGGTTTGTATTTTCTTTTCATTATTTGAGGTAATGGAAAATCTTAGTGTTTTTTTTGAGAAAGATTTTATTCCTCGACATTAAAATTAGATTTATCAGATTATAAGTGTGGTTATTTAATATGATCATGATAGGATGTAGATTCATATGGTTTAATAATATTTGGTCAAGGGTTTTCAATGGTTTTCACACTTCTCATGATAGTAATATCTTTGAACTATTTTAGAGAGGATTGTGTGAAACTAGATTCTCCCTTTAAGGTTAGTGAAGAGAAAACCTGATTAGAAATGGGTTACTTAATAGTTTTAATGGTTTCTAATTAATTTTTTAGGCATCTACCTTCTGAATTCATTTTCTCTATTTTATTTTATAGTTGTTCAAGTAATTAAAGTGTAATAGATTGGATAGGGGGTTGAGCTAGTTTGTTCATCTCAATAGGATATTTTGGATATTATATGGGTTTTTTATTGGATATTAGAATTTTAATAGGGGATATTGGAATTGGGATATTTGGGATTGAAACTAGTTATGGGTTAGAAATTTTTTGGGAGAGTAGGGGTTTGGTCCTTTTCATTGATTGGGTTTTTGGTTATTTTTCCAACAGAAGCCTAGATGGTCATTATACCTTAGATTAAAAGGGTTTAGGTATTATGGATTTTAAAGATTCAAAGTATTTAACTTTTTAAGTATCATCATATAAGGAAATAGCATATGGAAGGAATGGTTAGTAAATTATTAGTACTAGGGAAATGTTTTGTGACTAATTGTGAAAATAGGGTTAGTATATTACATTTCTTGAGATTTCCTAAGATCTATATCCTTGAACTTCCTAGAGAGGGACACAATATTATTATTGAGACTTTATTATTCCTTAAGTGTGTGCATCCCACCAGTTATTGGAGGCTTCTCATAATAGGGTGTGGTTCCCCATGTTTAGTTTTCTTCAATAAGACATTCCATATACTTATAAGAATCATTTTGGATTTTTTTGTAAGTACCATTACAAACCATATCAAAGGATAGTTTGTTTCATGGACATAACAATTCATAAAATTTTATCACTTGTTTTGGTATTGGAAAACCTTGGTTAGGTACCATGTTTAGTGTATCTTTAAATTTTTACCATGTTCTATAAGTTACTCCCATTATTTTTCAATATAGTTTTGAATGATCTTCGAAAATGAAATTGTTTTTTAGAGGGGTAAGTATTTTTTACAAAAAAATATTTGTTATTGGTCCCAGGAATAGATGGATTTTGTTTTTAAAATTTTAACAAATTCATATTAATTTCCTTTAAGGAAAAAGAAAATAACATCATCTTAGTTGATTCAATTTTATATGGGGGAATATTTTCTCAATGATTTCTTTTAACCCATAAACAGGATGGTAAGTTAATATCCAACTACATAACATGAATGGTTAGAAGGTGGTTTTAGAAATTTGTTTTATAGAAATAGTGAGAATATCCTTGGGAGATATGTATATTATTATATGGTACATTGGTCTAGGAAAGAGTGAGGTGGTCATTCATGGTTCGAACTCCCACACATCCCAAGTTATGAGATGACTCATTTAGATTTTCATACTGGTTTGCACATGGTTTTATGATTAGTTTTCTTGGAATACCCTCAATTATATTTTTATTAAGTTTTTAATCTAGATTCTTAGGACGTATTGGATCTAAAGGAAGGATAATCCTAGGTAAACATGACTCCATTCACCTGTAATTATCCACTATAACTAGTTAGTTTGAAGGGTCACAATTGTAGGTGGTCATATAAAGAAGAATAAAAAAGGGAAGAAGATAAGAGTAATGATGATGAGAATAGATAAATGTGGTGTGAATATAATGATATTGTATAATATAATTATATTTATTCCCTAAAAATGATTCCAAAATTTTGTTTTGTTAAATTTACCGAGTGGGTTGAAGTGGTCACTTGCAGTACACCTAGGGTTTTTGAATCTATAGAGACCTAAGAAGTAACCTAAAGGAACATGAACATTATGTAGGGAAATTTTTATATGAAGTGTTAATATTTGTGGTTGATTTTAATTTTATTACTGTAATACAAATTTTTTAAAAAAACTGTATTAATTTTAATGGGTTGGTTATAATTTATTGCTCGTGGTAGAGTGTGGATGAATTTTTTTTGGAGGATTTAAATTTTATAAATTTTAGAGGTATTCATTTGAAAAACTAAGAAATTACATCATCACTCACTATTTTATAGCTTAAAAAATCCTAATGATAATAAAATATAAATTTTGATAATCATTTTCATTAACACTCCAAGGTAGAGGATCGTTCTATCACTCAGAATGTGTCGCCTTAAATTTTTGATGATGAAGGAGGAAGAAGATCATCAAAAAAATCTCAACTAAAATATATGATTAAAAATTAATTTAATAAGAAATAACATCTAATTCATTACCTTTTTAATTCCTTTTATTAAACCATAAGAGGGTTAGCCCTTCATTGATGAAAATCTCTCAACAAAAGATGGAATTTGACTGATAGAATTGGAATTTATGAGGAGAAAAAAAATGAAAATGCCACTATTGCATGAAATATTTCTCTCTTTAATATGAGAATAACTTCACACATTGAGGGAATGGTGTCAATATTCTATGAATAAGAATAGAAAATAAAAATAAGAACTTTTATTAATAAACTATGATGATTTGAAAAACTTGCATAATAAAAATGAATTTGCAAGAATAAAGAAAAAATATAACATTACAATTAAAACGAACTAAAAAAATACTTACATTTTATTCACTTACATTACCTTAAATAGAAATTTTTATATCCTCGTGTTGACCCTATAGTTATCAATTTCTTCCAAAATGATTGGGGTTCTCATAGGTTTGTAGAATCTTTGTGCAATGTGGATTTCCCATCACAGACCCAAAATTAGTGCAAGTTGAATCCCTCCAATTGATGCACTAAAAAGAGCATCTATATGGAAGAATTTGGGTTGATAATATAATATTAAAATAAAAAAAAAATCATATAACTTTTGGTGAATTTTTTTCCCAATTGGAATTATCATCTTGGAGTTAGGGTGAAAATGGTGGTCAATAGTTTTGGTCCATAGAAGCTATCCCAAAATTTTATCTTCCACTTGATCCACCTAGATCAGCACATAAACCTTAAAATTAGATCTATAAATAATTTAATGAGATTATATTAATGATTTATTTAATCCAAATTTTAATTTTAGAATTTTTTTTATCATGGACGCTGCATGCATTTTAGTGGATTGTTGTTGCATTGAATTTTCATAGATTTTTTTGGATTCACTGCCCAAAATAAGAGTCTTTTGAGTTGAATATTATAAATACATATAAAGACAAAATATTCCCAATAACATGGCTAATTTAATGATGAAATAATAAATTTAAATCAAGAATAGTGAGATTTTTTTTGAAAAATATGTTGAGTATTAGTTTACTTTAAGAAATAATTACAAAAATGATGAGAAATGAAGTTCAAATTATAAAATTCACTAATACCGCTACTTATGAAAAATTTGGTATTTTAATATTACATTATAAACAATGAATATTATCTACCTTAATTGGGAAATTAACAGGTCTATGGATGGTTCCACTCAATTACAACTAGGATTGTCTCACAATATGTTTAAAAGTTTCCTATGATTACATCTATTTTATAGTTTTATGTTCATCTCACTTCAGTTCTAGATCTATTTTACTTTTACTATTATTACTCCTCCATGATATATATTTAATTTTATTGACATTTATGATATGGTCCTACCACACCTTACTTTGGTATTGTTGATTAATATTTCATTTGATTTATCATTAAACTAGTCCTTGAATTTCTCCACTATTTAAATTCTATATTTTTCATTTTGATTTATTCTGTATTTTATCAATTTGGAAGGATAATCCAATCCCGAAGATGCTTGTATTTCTCTTTCAAAGAACAAAGATCATGATTCTTTTGTGAGTAATTAATGATTCAAGCAACATGTTTCAGTGATGAATACAGTTATGAAATAGATAATAAGATCATTCCATAATGGTGTGATGAAATGAATATGGTTTTGGGAAAATTAACACAATCATGCCACAAATAAGATTCCATGTCATGATGAATATGTCATATCATAGTTTGATATTTCATGGAATTAGAGAAGTGAATATTATGCTTAAAAGGCATATTTTATTGAAATATTTTTTATTTTCATGTGAATATGCATGATAGAATGAATTAATGACTTATGGATTTTTTTTGATAAATAAATAAATAACTATATTTAATTATTATGGAAAATGTGATGATAATTAAAGATCATGTTTTGAGGAAGAATTAAATGAGAATATATGTTTTTGGTTTGAATGAGTCTAAAGACTGAGGATTTTGGAGAATTAAGGTGTTATGCTTGAAGGGGTTTTCATATATTCAAATAAGGAAAAAATATCCTTTTGGAATTATGAAATTATATAGAGAATAAGAAGAATAAAGAAAAGAGGTAGGGTGTGATATATTGATGTTATAATACAAAAATATTCCATTACCATTAATGAATTGATATAGGATACCAAATCTTTGACTACAACATATTTTAGGGTTTTAAGGGAGTTTTTATGAAACTAGGATTGAAAGAACATATTTTGAGTTGATTAAGATGAATAATTAGAAGGTAATAGAGATAGATACCCCAAATTATTGATATTATGAATATTTGTTGATTCAAAATCAAGGAGTTATCCAATTTTATTATTTGAGATCATCCATGTGATTTAAAGAAGAGTATTAGGATAACAGATATACCAAAAATGGTATTTTTTTGATGATCATATATGATGAAAAATAATAATAACATGAGATAACCTTTCTGATTTTTGTATAGAAGAGGAAACCTTGAATATTGGTACATTCCTGAGGAGTTAGATCCAATTCATTCAGTCTAGTGGATACTTGAGAATTCATAATGATCAAAATTTAAAGGAGATTGTTAAATGTAGTTATTATGGAAGAATAATTATATGGAGATAGATTTTAAGATTGAAAGTTAGTTATTACATGTAATCTAGTTGGTACCAGGAATATATGTTTAAGGATATACCCATGCAGATGCTTCTTCATGATAATAAAATAGAAGTATTTCATGAGTTGGATAACAACCACCATACACTAGGGACATAGAAATCCAAATTTGATGTGAAACTTTTTAAAGAATACCTATATTCCTTAATTTATTTTCTATTTATCATTGCATGTAAGAGAACCAAATTAGAAAATAAGAGGGTGATATCTCTTCACCCTAACCACTGTAGAGGTAAAAAAGAAGAAGATTTATATTGGTAAAAATCCACCACACTAATTCAACCCCTTATAGTGTGATATAACCAATTCTACTAGAAGAATAATAAAACTTATAATGCTTAAAATTTAATAAAGCATATGAATTTATTATTTACAATTACAAGACCAATTTAACATAGATAATTTTATATAAGTTTCAACACACTCATGCCAAAAAATATTTTATTCCATTTCAATCGTTTTTTAACATTATTATTTTTAACCATTTAATCATAGTTGTCTTTAAATTAATTTAGAATATGAAATCAACAAATAAGGAATGATTTTCCATGTGTAAATAAAATTTATTAAAAACATACTTATTTTACACTAAACATATTAAATCAATATTCGTTTTAAAAATATTTTAATATCATCATGATTAATTCACATACCAATATAATACAATTTCAACCATTCATATTCATGTGATTTAAAAAATAAGTTTCATTTTAATATGTTACAGAATAATCACAATTATTATTTCTACAATGGAATTCACTAAGTAAAAAATTTACTTATTTTTTTTTCAAATATTTTCCAAGAATTTCCCCATATATCATCATGCTCATAATAATAATTCAAATTTATTTAGGTATATTAAAACTTTAAAAAAATACATGTTATGAAATCGTGCTTATAATTTATACTCAATTTCCATTTTAACAAACAATTGAATCATATCATTAAATTTATAAACTTGGTATCATATTAACCTCTTTAACATTACATGCACCAATTTTATAATTATACCCATTATAAAATGATGAATATAAACTATTTAAATTATATCATAATTTATTCATGGAACCCTATTATCTAATATCCACTCACAATCAACATCAATGTGATAAAATTCCATTAATGTAGTTTAAGATTTAACCATAAAAATAAATGGATAAAAATATGATTTTTTATAATTATAGAAACCTTTCATAACCCAACCGCATCAATACCATTTCTTGGCCAACCAATATTACAAAGTTGAATACCCAAAACCCATTTTCAATAGACAAGGTGATGGTGTTCAAAATTGAGGGTCACATATTTGATATATTTCCCTCTAAATCTAGGTCCATGATGTAATTTAAGGAACAAGTGAGAAAAAATCACCAATAATAAGAAATATATAATTTAAATTCTTTGTATATAATTGGTATGTAAAATTTCCTATAACCATATCAAAATTGAACAACTAACATTGAAAAAATACAAGCATTAAAACCTATGAAAATAGAAACCCAAAAAAACAACCCCATTATACATCAAAAAAATATCCACCAACTCCTTATATAATAACTAACCACTAAATACCAATATAACACTTCAAACTACCTCCATAAAAACTTCTTGGATATTTAAAAAATGGATATGATAATTAGGGTGAGTATAGAAATATTTGAAAAGGTACCATTATAGCTTTAAACTTTATTATTGTAACCAAACCATACTAATTAATTTGTGAGTATAAAAGATAAACCAAGGTACCATCTCACTTACAGGTAGTTTCTAGCTTTCATATCTCCCCTATATTTTACCATAATCATTATATCAAAAATAATAAGAGGTTTATAACTCACATCATCATAATCCATAAAAACGTTACCTCACAAATAATTCCCAAAAGATGAGTATCTAACCTCAATTTCACATATCATGCCACAACCCATTATCAATTCTATATAATCATTCCATAAACATTCCCATAACCACCCATCAATAACCATATGTGGGGTGGAGATTAAGGTCTACATAATTAACCATCATAGAGATGTACATCCATAATATATCATGGCACACTCAAACTTCTCTTACTCGAGTGTTGATTTATGAATCTAATGACTCAATACCATTTCTCAAATAACAAAACATATAACATGGATAAAAACCCATAGTCTTAATCAACCATCACTACAAATGTTGGATCTCCATAGTTCTAAAATAATGCATACATATTACTATATCTCTAACATACTTATATTTAATCATCTCATGTATTGAATATACCTATAGAGGAGAAGATAATAACCTATACACCCAAAAATATCTGGAATTGGTAAATCTCAATAACTTACACCATTCCTTAACCTACTAGGAGGTGATAGTCCCTTAGATACCCAAATAATCACACTTCCCACTACCAATTAATATCCCAGGTAGAAACATGAGAAAATAAAAATCTATGAAAATATCATGACAAGATAAATTTAAAGGAAACCACACCATTTAGACATTCCAAAAATCACTATTTAGAATACACCATCCAGAAAATCACCTTAACTGCTAATACACATCAAATAATCAGGAACCAATAATCAGGTAATCAACCTTTCCCCAATTTTTTTTGACTAGATCACCATCAAAACTCCCCATAACCAAAAACCAAGTCCCAAAAATTATTTTAGAATAATCAAACTAGGTATCCATAAGTACCCTCTAAAACAAATATTCCAGTCATTGTCAACACCATTTAGAACTTCTAGATTTGATACATAACATCACACTTTAGAACTAGTTATTGAGACTCGAATAAAATTTATTTAGAACCATTAGTTAAGTTAAAAATAATCACTATATATAACTAGTATTTGGGTTTCCATAAAATTCCTCTGGAACACACAAGATGGTTCATAAAACATCACTCTCTAAAATTAACTTTCTGGTTAACATCATCTGATCCTTCAAAATAAAATCCTTAAAATCACCCCCTAAAACCATTAATAAAACATGAAAAATGAAAAGAATAATATGGGAATTGACATTATAGTCCCATAGAAACTCAACCCTGTGAACCATGTCATATCAACCTTCTTCCAACAATTATCTAAGGACATACTAATGTGAACCATGAGAAAGAACGCATTAATAACCCCCTATATCCAATTGGACTTTATCTCCAAAATTTATATTTCAAAAAAATATCTATAATACATACTTCTAATTCTCTATACAATAAGAAATATATTAAGAAATACTCAAACAAGAAGAAAATCATAAAACCATACAAAGGAAAATCGTTCCACCATACCATCTATACTTTCTGACATAATCTAGTTGTTAAATCATGTAAAGTGTCACTTTTTTCTAACTACCAAATTCACCGCTAGATATTATTATCTAATATTTATGAATAGAGAAACTTCACCCGAAGTTCCAATCAAGAAGACATTATCTTTTAAGATATCTTCAAGAACCATCAACAAGGACACAATCCTTTAATAATGATACTCAAACTCAAAGGTTTTATCTACCTGCTAAAAAATATTTCCAACATCCACCAAACCATCTAATATTTATAATAAAACCATCAATTCCTTCATTTTATATTAGATACATCTACCAAACCATCCAAAGTCCACCATTCAAAATAATGATCACTATCCAAAAAAATGAAATCAAAAGAATAACTATAGAAATTATAGCTTTGAATACATATTTCCCTAGCCCAAATGGGTTGATATCTCATAGTATCAACAAGATATAATTTATAAGACCATTTTTATGGGCTTAGTAAAGTAAATCATGATTAGAATAACATGGTATTATAGATTAATTGGGCAAACTAGTATTATTTATTTAATTATATAAATTAAATTTTATAACATATAAAAACATATTAATAAAAATATATGGCCTATGAAAAAATAGTGTAATTGATTAATTCTATTTTTTTATAATTTTATTAATTTTTTATGCAAAAGTGGAGAAGGAAGAGACTAGATTATTTATTAAGGATGATGGTTGAGAGAATGTTGGACCATCAGTGTGAAAACCAGTTGCTTAGTGATTCTCAAAAAACAAAACCATTTGAATATGAAATGCTTAAATAAAAAAAAATCATAGTTGAGTTAGTAATGGGTCTTTTGTATATTAGGCCTTCCATGTATTGGATCTAATTCTTGAAAGGATTTTTCTGGGTGATGCATTTGATTAGGCAAGTTGCATATTGGGTTTTTTTCACCAGGAGTCTAGTTGATAAAGGGTTTCATGTACATGGGATGGGGTCTTCTATAATGTGGGATGCGTTTTCCATTAATATTTTTGGCTAGAATGTTGTTTTATTATAAGTATATATTAAATATGTAATAAAAAAATAAGTAATATTATTTCATTTTGTTTGTCTATTTAATAAAAAGTTAATATTTATAATTCATGCTTCATTTAATATATATATTTTAATTTTTTAAAAAATGGATTAGTTTGTGGCCTTTTTAGGGTAACTGATATATATAGTGATCTTAATGAGTCTATTGTAAAAAAACCATCTTTTTTAGTTTGTTGATTTTAAAGCTTGGACTATTCCATTTTATTGGGAAAACAATTCATGCAGTCCAACTTAACCCATATTCTTATCTTTAATAAAATAAAGAAACATCTAGATATTCTAATTTACTTCTACACTAATTGAAAATTAAAGCATGATAATACTCAAAAAATATAAAAAAAAGAAGAAAGATGGAATCAAATACCATAAATTAATTACCAACATTTAATAAACTTTGGAAATATGTTTTTTAGAACACCGCCTTCCACTGAGCTACAATTCCACCACCCTAGAACATTGAATAATATAAGTAACTCTTCCATTCTAGTAAAATAGATCTTTTGAAAAAGAGAAAACTTCCATTGAATTTTTTAACTTGAACTTTATCTTGAATTTTTTTACAAAATTATATAGACAAAATTCATGAGAGGTGAAAAATTCCATGAAATTATCCTAGAAGGACCTATTTATTAGAAATATTCAGATCCAAAATCCAATAATTACTCACCACATTAGAAAAATATAAATAATGTATTCTTTGTCACTTATTAAATAAGCTTCTAGTAGCACCAAAATACATTTTGATTTTATGAGAACTAGAAATATAATTCCTAACCACTTTTATCCATCAATCAAAGTTTTAATATATTTACCGCTAACACAAATCCATTGATGGTTTAGATTAAAAAATAATCCATCAAGTGAAAAATTATTCCATTGAGAAACTAGATTCACATATTAACACATCACACTAACCAAATTATTTTTCAATAACTACAAAAAATTGGAAAATCAAACTTCAATCACAATGAAACTCACATCTTAGGGTAAACACAGTTGAAATGATTCAACCATGTTAAGTAAATTTGAATACAAGGTCATCAAACCAAGTTATCTACAAAACATATTTTAATTCTTTTAGAAAAAAACATAATATTCCTTTAGGTGTAAAAAAATATTTTTCTTATTTAAAACACATTTTTAATGATACATACCTTTTAATGTTCATTAAAAAAAATCTCATATAAAAACCAAATGATGATACTCCAAGGAAAATTATTATTCATATTAACCCAAACATTATCTTGGTTAATCAAAATAAAAAATATAATCAATTAATATCAAACAAATCCAGTAAGCTTATTATTTTTATTTATCATTACTTGAAATAGTATTTTAACAATTACGAACATTAAAAAAAATATTTTCCAAATCACAGCTTAATATTTCACAATTATTCACAAAAAACTCATTTTTGAAGAATCATAAAATATGACCATACCAAAAACAAAAAACATATTCAGGTACTCTAAAATTCCAAAATAAATAGAATAATTCATTTTGACTCCAAAAACCTATAACAAATATCACACATTACATCCAATCTAATAAATGAAACTTAAATAAATTTATTTTCTTTATCAATATACATGATCATTTTTCAACCACATTCATACCACTTTTCATTTTTATAATCAAATCAACATACCCACATGATATTAATATCAAAAATATCATTTCATATTTCATATAATTCCATAATAATTAATTTATATCAATATAAACTTCCACTTTAGTAATCTATTTATAGAAAATAATAATTACTTTCCTGATCAGCATTGTTTTAAAATATCATTTATATATCATTTTATAAAACAATAATAATTTAAAAAAGAACATTATATAAAATCAATTTATTAGGATTCAAACATTCATTTCCATGTTATAAATTATTTAAATTTAAACCATTTCATATATATTTTCATGAAGGGTCCATTTTGATGATAAATAAATTTTCAAATTTAATTAATAATTTTTTTGAAAATAAAATTTTCTCCATTCACGATGCTTCTATTATAAAATAATTATTCATAGATTCAATATAAATTAGTTATTAAAAAAATTCATATAAGATAAACCATATTTTTAAACACTATCATAATAATCAAGAATAATAAGTATGAAAACATGCTATAATATAAGAATAATCATAATTTTCATACTTTTATATTCCAAAAAATGACCCTATAATAATCAATTAACCAATCACCAACCGTTCTCTTAGTTCCCCATTATATGGTCATTAGTGGTGTATAACTCTCTAAACATATTCTTCTTTTATAATTTAATCCAATCCTTTCTAATTCACTCTCCATTACTTACTAATTTAATTCTCCATAATTAATTAATTAATGAATTCTAACCATTTAACATTATAATTGAAAAATCATTCTTATCAAACATCATATTCATAATATATTCATATCAATAGAAATAACATCATTCAACATGTTTATTAATAAGGAAACCTTTAAATTGTTAATAATTAAATCAACAATAACAATTATTTGAGAAAATATAAAATATTTGTAAGTTATGTTTTAAATAATTTTGAAATCCCCAATATTATAGTTTAACTAAATTCATATTAATCATCTAGAAACATAGAAACAAAAGCAGTAACATGACACAACCTCATATATTCCTAACATAATGTATTAATGGAAATTATCTCCCCCCATGGATAAGATAAAATCAATAATAAAAATACTGAAATAAATAAACTTATGATAATCATATCCCATACAACCCTACTAACTTGAGTTTCCATTATGAATTTTTCGTGAAGACATATTTATAGATTACATATCAAGTCTAGAAATCCCTATGTACCTTATTTTGATTATATAAAATATCATAAAACAAATATAATAAAAATAAATTTTTATATGTTGTCAGTTTGTAACATACCACTCCATCATAATGGAAGAACTAGTATGAAATCACCCATGGTCTCCGATGAGCTCCCTAATCACTATATACTAACAACTACCATCGATTGTCTAAAAATATTTATTAAGTATAGATTTATCCTCTGATGAATCATCTTTAATGGACAAATTTATTAAAAAACTTAATTAACCAAACACATCAAAAAAATAAAATTAAAAAGTTTATCAAATAAATTCACAAATGATCCTATAAATGCCAATAAATATTACTTAGTTATACATAAATCAAACCAAGATCTATGTACATTCATCAGTTTTAAATAAAACCTAAATACCCCCAAAAAATATAGAAAATAGTTCAATTACAAGACTCTAAATCATCCCAAAATTATTACCCTAACACCAACATCCACCACTGCCCAACTACATAGGGTCTTTATATACACCTGTAAAAAGACAAGTATAATATATGTTTACAAGATAATTTTACATACAAGTTGAGTAAATAAACATAGTAAGATTCTATAAAAATATTTCAAACATATCTTGGAGATAACATGTCCATTTGTGTATAATGGTGTGCCATATAATTAATTTAAAAACAAAATAAAGTCAAAATTAACATATATAACAATAATTTGGGTGCTTACCTATCCACCAAATCACCCAATTTACCTTACTCATCCAATTCTAGTAGATTTTAAAAAATATAAATTTTTATAAATTATATCATATCTAAACACATGTATTATCATATAGATACCTGATTTTTTCCTTGTAAAGCTTTGAAATGTTAATAAATATATTTCTAGAGCTAGGAGATGAGACGACGTGTGATTCTGAGGAATAATGTTCCTAGAATTAATATCATAAAAATATTAAATATATTATATATTTCACATGCATGGTTAATTAAAGAAAATGGGATATTTCTTAAATGGTTGACCATATTGGAAATCTGAGACTATGGTTTGGTTTGGAATGCTGTGTTTACCCTCAGTGCGACATAAAAGGAGTTGGCATGGGACATTCAGACCCTTCACCTATTAGCGGTACATTTAATTGAATGAATGAATGAATTTAATAATTACCTTTTGACCTAATTAAATTTTTAAAAATAGGTCATTAGAAGGATTTGTCTAGGGTTAACCTCATAATTCCTATATTCTTTTCAGTGAAAGAATCTTCCTCCTCTAAATAATTCCATTCAAGAAATGTGAACCTCTGATTCAAGAAAGATCTAAGTAAAAAAAACTCAACAACATCCCCTAAATTCATTGATGATCGTGTTCTTCAACAGAAAATGATCCTTACCAAAGGTAGGAATAATATTTTTGTGTTTTATTCTCTTAGGTTAAAAGTTTTAGTAGATTGTTAATCATTCATCGATCTGAGCCCCTCCCTACACCCTTTGTTTATCCCAAATAACTGAAATTGGATTATTTCCTTTTCTTATCAACTATTTCTAATATTAATTTCACATTCTTTATCATTTTACAAAAACTATTTTCCAATAATAATCAAAACATTTTTTTAGGGTATTTTCTTCCCCTATTCTTTGCGTTCTTCATCATTGGAACCCCATAGTTCTTGGTTCGATATTTCCGATGGGCACTGAGCTTTATTGAGCCCCCAAATTAACATTAGATAAAAAAAACAAGAATATATTGATGATATAAGTGTAGATATGTGAATGTTGTGAAGCATGGGTGATCATTTTGGTGATTTGAGGTAAGGAATTGAAGGAAGAAAAATCCGGGTGTGTGTGGTGTGAGAGGTGCATACGACTTCACATGGATTTTCATTTGGATCAAGTTTTTGGCCACCAGAGGGATGAAATCCATTTAATAGTGTTAGATACACTAATTTTGGTTGGAGATATGGAGGGAATCAAATGATTGGACCAAATTTCACCACATAAATATGATCTGAATTTTCTGAACAAATTTTGACTACACGCCTTGTAGTTTGAATGACACATGATGTGTAGCCCCCCTTAGGGGCGACACTAGGGTTTGGGAAAATTTAAGCATGACCCGAAGTGTAGTATTGCTTCACACACCATGTACACCATCCCTGGTTGCACAACTTTTGTGATGGGTCACATGGGTGGGGAATCCATGTAAGAAGAACACAGACACAGGTTGACCATACAGGCAATATCCCATGTACATCAAAAAATCATGTACCAAGGTACATGGACATGGGGCCCGAGTACACATGCATGACCATAAGACATGGCCTAGTCCCTCGATAGGTGGGACACACCATGTATTCCACCTACACGTCATGTACCCCTACATGGATGGGACCCATGTACCGACCAGAGGTATATCTAGGAAGTGAAGAGAGACCAAACACCTTGTGGGTCCTATCACACTTAGTGTACTACTTTGGATCTTTCCAAAAACATTCAAAACATTGAATATCCTTCATTTGAATTTGAATTTTGGCCTATGAGATGCCTATCCTAAGTGTTTTTCTATATATAACGTGATGGATCCCTCATAAGTAGCTTTTGAGATATGATGTGAAATGCTCCAGGTTTGGCACACGCTAAGGCGACACCCGATGATGAAAAAAATCATACAAAATCACCAGAGAAGTATCGTTCTTACCCTCCAGCTAGGTTGGGCAATGGAATTCCTCAATGGATGTTCTAGGCTTACCCACCAGATGGGATGAGAAGTATCATTACCCAATGGTAGTTATGGGCTTACCCTCCAGTAAGGATGTATAGTGGAGTTACTTGATGATCTTTACAAGTTACCCTCTAGTTGGACTGGACAATGGAGTTCGTCGATGTTCTGAGCTTACCATCCAACTAGGTTGGATAGTGGCATTCCTTGATGACATCTTCTATGAATAACCCTCTAGGAAGGCTGGGCGGTGGAATTTTCAGGGCAACTCACCGGGCTTACCCTCCAAATAGACAAGGAAGTGGTGTTCCCCGGTGAACATCCCATGTGGCACCCTCTAGCTCGGATGGGTAGTTCCATTCCTCCGTAACTACTATAGTAGGTCCCTCCGGTCATAAAAGGGCTTGATATCCTCTCCAAAAATAGGTAACCCTCTACTATGAGACACAGTGATGAGTCATGGTTTGAATTACCTTTGGAATCACAAGAAAAATGACACTTTACCCATAGAGACACATTCTTGTGAAGCGACCTAAAACCATGTGGGTGGAAAAGTGCATCCCAAATAGGACAGTATCAAGGTATAATAATTGATCCCCTTATACTTGTGTGTTTTAAGGCAGACACATGAGGTGCTGAGAATCATTGATGTACTTACCTTAGAACTATTGGCTACTCATCTTCTTTGGTTGAGCTGTGAGATGGAGATCCCCTTATTCTATCATTTGGGATTCTTTTACTGAGTATATATATATATATATATATCCTATTTCATCACCCACTCATTGGGTTATAGTAACCCTCCTTCTTAGAGAGGTGAAGACATATGGGGTATGCCATGGGCTTTCTATGTCTTTCTTCTCATGGTTTAAAGAGTCTACTCTCCTACTATACATAGTGAATACTCGATGATAAGTTCATATTCTCACTATTTTGAGCTCCTAGTGTTTGGATTAGTTTACTTTCAATCTCTTGTGGGGTTGAGTTGTACTCTTTTACCATACCTTATTCTATCTACTCCTTTACTCTTTAGTTGTATCTCTTACTGATCCCCCTTCAACCTATTCAATGTGTTCTACTAGGTATGTATATAATCACCCCCATATGGGATTTTCCCAAAACGCGTCATATCTTTTGTAGACGATAGATAGGTCGACCGAGACTTTATAAGAACTTAGGGATACAGGGGTACTTAGACTATATATGGTGGTCATATATTGGTATCCAAGAGATGGGATCTTTCATCTATTTTAATTTTTCCAGTTTTTTATTAGGTTGGGACACATTTCTGGTTGGGCATGTATTTTTACCCATTTCTTTTTAGTTTACATTATCGTACTTCATACTGTTTAGAGGTCCATTCATGTTTGGTTTATTTATAGTAGTTTTTTATCTTTTATTACATTTTCTTTTCACTTTTAAATTTATTTGTTTGTGTGTGTGTATAGGTATTTAGGAAAATGCCTCCTTGAGTTAGTTGTTCTTTCGGTGCTTGTCACCACCCCTAGCCTATGGAGGCGGTCTTGTAGTAGTTGCGGCTCGAGCCATGGATTGGGTTAGGTCATGACCGATTAGTATTAGAGTAGGTTCATTAATTGGGAAATTATTTGTATGTTTCCCCTTAAGAGGATTGTTTGGGTTTAGGGCATCATTGTCAAAGTGTCTCGAGTACGTCTCTCAGTCCAGGTATTCTAGCGATGGTGCAGAAGCTGATGTATCCATTCACTAGGACCCTAACTATCTTCATGTCAAATCAACACCCTGAGACATTTGTTGCGGGGTTCAATGGTACATGCATAATATATGATTGATTATTTGACTTTCCTTACGGAGTTATCTCCCCATTGTCGTTGATATATATTTTCTCATCTAACCACAATACTCCTTGATAACTTTCAGGATGCCTCCGCAATGATAGTTAGCCAGGATACCAGCTCAGGTTCTTGAAGATGAACCCATGATTGATGAGGCCTTAGTTGAAGGTCCATCATGTAATTCCCTACCTCCAGGTGTGTAGGTAGAAGTACATACTCCCATTGAGAATAAGATTATCCCAGTAGGGTATTCTAGGGATGTGCATGGGCAAGCTAAACTCTACATGTTCCAGCATCAAAGACCGCTGAGGTTTTGTAGTGAGCTTGATCCTCATGTAGTAGAGAATTGACTAGATTTTGTGGTTCTTATCTTCGATAGTATTCGTAACTCGACAGATCAGATGGTGGATTTCATAGCTAGCACTTTCCAAAGATCATATGGGTGGTGGTGGAGCTCAGTTACCAATATGTACAATGAGTCCACACTCTCATGGGACAACTTCCAACAATTTTTTCGTGAGGAGTACTACCCCTCCTACTTTTGATCCATTGATATTCAAGAATTTTTAGAGCTTTATAAAGGAGGGATGATAGTTCCAGAGTATGCATATAAGTTCATAGACCTTACATGCTACTCTCTTAACATGATTATATATGGATACTTCTGAGCATAAAAGTTTGAGAAGGGACTCTGTAGAGAGATTCGAGACAACATAATACCCTTATATATCCCCAAATATTCTAGGGTACTGAATAGGGCACTTGTGATATAGAGATTTCTATCACAGGGATACTAGATATCTAGATATAGTAGTGGACGTGACATGGTTGGGTCAACTACATCAGAAGGAAGGCGCTAGAGGTCTCAGAATAGAAGACCCTTCCGTGAATAGGATTATGGATGTGGTTGGACAAAACATGGGTAACGTAGAGAACCATGAAATCCTAGGGAGGTCTGGTGCTATTTTTGTGATGGGTGAGGACATATGCCACAACACTTCTTGACCAGATGTACTAGGCATGTCAGGAAGATAGCAGATGGACCACCACGATAGAGACAACGTTGTGATAAGGGATCTCCTAGGAGGGAAAAAATTTGTCCCCATGGATGTGGAACTAGAAAAGGAGTAGGAGGAGATGTAGGTGGGGTATTGTGCTATGAGTTCCTCACACCACCACCACCAGGCTGCCCATGTTAGGCCCAGGGAGTTGGTAACCACAGCCGCAGAAATCTGCAAGCTTTAGATGTTTATGATCCTATGGTGCATGAGATGATTTGAGGTATGATATGTGTTTATTATACTCTTTACACAGTATTAGTAGACACATGTTTTGGTAATTATTTTATCTTAATACTCTTGGTATAGGAGTTGGAGCTCCCAGTAGTGGCGCTAGAACAACATATTTTTCTCAAGGTTCCTACATGGAAAACTTCTTCTGTATCTTTTATCTGTCGGTAATGCGTGCTATCTCTTAGAGGAGAGAGGTTCATGTGGGAACTTTTGGTCATAAAAATGAAACCCTATGAATTTATATTGGGAATATATTGTCTTTACATGGTTCAATACCAAATTAACTATCACTATAGACTAGTCAGATGCCTACGCACTGATGAGATGGTGTTCTCCTTTTTCTTCATGGGAGACCTCGTCGCAGGACAAGAAGATGTTGTGAGTATAAGATTATAGCCTATTACCCATCAATTATAAATTTTAACCCTTGGTGTATCAGACTATTTAGGCACTTGGGTTCCTTCAGTTCTAGAGGATTATATGGATGACTTTTTCAAAGACGTTTCTGGACTACCTCCAAGGTGGGAGATAGAATTTTGCATATACTTTCAACCAGGGACTACCCAAATATCTTCTCAGGCATATCAGATGTCACCTATCCAGATATAGGAATTATGGGTTTTGTTGGAGGACCTTTTTGAGAAAATTTTCATCAGACCCATTGTGTCCTCATGGGAATCTCCAATTATATTTGTGAATAAGAGAGATGAGAGATTTTATCTTTGGCTGGATTATAATCACCCAAACTAGGACCTGATAAAGAACTAGTAACCCTTACTGAGGATTGATGACCCATTTGGTTAGTTTCAAGGTGGGGGATGGTTCACTAAGATCAATCGTAGTTTTGGCTACCACTAGTTGTGGGTTCGTGAGGCTGATATTCCAAAGTTGGCATTCCGATGTCACTATGAACACTATGAGTTCTTAGTGATGCCATTTGGTGTGAAAAATTCCCCTTCTATATTTGTGGTTTTGATGATCCAAATCTTCTAGACATACCTAGATTAGTTTTCTATTCTCTTCATTGATGACATACTCATCTACATTGTAACATAGGAGGAGAATACGAAGCACTTAAGTATGGTTATTGATTTACTTATAGAACATCAGCTTTACGGAAATCTCTCGAAGTGATAGTTTTAGATACATGAAGTTCAATTCATGGGGCATGCCATTTTTTAAAAAGGTTTAGCCATGGATCTAGCAAAGATCAAAGAAATTATTTCTTGGGAACCACCCAAGAATGTTTTGGAGGTGAGGAGCTTCCTGGGATTAGAAGAGTACTAAAAGTGATTCACAATAGAATTCTCTCGAATCACAGCCCCTTTGACCACCCTAATGTGAAAGGTACAACTATTTACTTTTTCTGAGACGTTCCAGAGCTTCTTTGAGGAGTTGAGGTATAGGATGAAAAGAGCTCCAGTGTTGAGGCTACCAGATGAAGAAATTGAGTTCGTAGAGTATTGTGATGCCTCAAGAGTTGGGCTTGGTTGCATGTTGATTCAACAATAGGAATTCATCGCATATGGGTTGAAGAATTTGAGAACCCATGATTATAACTATATTAATTATGAACTATATATAGTAGTGGTAGTCTTCACCTTGAGGATATAGAGGCACTACCTTCTAGGAGAGAACTTTGTGGTTTACTCAGACTACTAGATCATCAGGTACGTCTTCACACAGAGAGACCTGAACCTAAGCCAGCAACACTGGTTGGAGTTCCT
Source organism: Viscum album (assembly GCA_963277665.1). Lineage (NCBI taxonomy): Eukaryota > Viridiplantae > Streptophyta > Magnoliopsida > Santalales > Viscaceae > Viscum > Viscum album. The sequence continues at coordinate 1,043,988,221 of OY728141.1, read as the reverse complement.
ACAGAACTATAACTTCAATATAGTATACACTCCATGGAAGGAAAAAATTATATTAGATTCCCTTAGTAGGAAGTCCCAAGATCACCTAGTGCGGGAAGCTTCAGATCAGTTTTCTTCCCTGCAGCTAACCCTAGTGGAACAAGAGGGTATAATCTTTTTGATAGTCATTGATGTTGAATCCTTCACTCCTCAAGTGTGTGAAAGAGTCCCAGCTGGGAGACATTGAATGCAAGGTTCTATGTGATTAGATATCCACAATAAATAAAATAGATGTATATTCTAAAGGAGAGAATCCTGATATCTTGTTCAAAGTGTGAATAGTGGTTCCAGTCATGATGTTGGAGGTGGTGATATGGGAGCTCCTCACTTCTCCCTTAGTTGTACATCCCGATGTGGGGAAGATGTACTGAGATATTCTGTATCATTTTTGGTGGAATATCATGAGACATAGCATAGATGATTTCATCTTAGGGTGCCTCACCTATCAACAGGTGAAATATGAACACAAAGTTCCGATTGGTTTGTTACAACCTCTTGAGACCCCGTAGTGGAAAATGGGATGACATATCTGTGGAATTCATCACAAGGATTCCACACATAGTGAAGATCCATGATTTTATCTTGGTGATAATTGACCAATTCAAGAAGTCGGTGCACTTACTTTCCATCTGTGAGTAGAGTTCGGTGGAGAGTTTGGGGAAGTTGTACATACGAGAGATCTTCCGCCTACATGGGGAACCCTTGATGATTGTATCTGATCGTGATTCATGATTTACGTCATGATTATGAGGAGACCTATAAGATGAGTTAGGGACCCTGTTTTGGATGAGTACATCCTTTCACTCTTAGACTGATGGATAAATAGAGCACACTATCCAGGTGCTAGAGGATATGGTGAGGGATTGTGTGTTGGATTTCAGCCAGAGATGGGAGGTTCACTAGCCCTTGATATAGTTTGTGTACAACAATAGATAGAACTCTACCATCGACATGGAACCTTTTTAGGACCTATAAGGGAAACAATGAAGGTCACCCTTGTGTTGGAAATAGATATTAAAGTCATCTCTTATGGGTCCATAGTCGGTGATGGTGACAACAGAGAAAGTGCTGGTCATCCATGAAAAGATGAAGATGGACCAGAGTAGACAAAAATACTACACAAAACAACATTGTAGGAACTTGGAGTTCAATTAGAGAGACAAAATATTTTTGAGAGTCTCCCCGTGATGAGGAATGTAGAGGTTTGGCTGGGGAGGAAAACTATCCCTAAGGATAATCGGGCTATTAGAGAATGTGAAGAGGGTTGGCGAGGTTTCCTACCACCTCTCTCTACCCCCGTAGTTGGGGAGGGTGCAAAACATCTTCCCTGTGTCATAGTTAAAAAAATATGTTCCTGAAACTATGCACATTATTAACTGGTGTGAGCTAAATATCGAGGATAGGTCCACCTTTGAAGAAAACCCAATGGAGATCAAGGACTGAGAGAAGAAGACCTTGCGAGGATAGACCATCCCTTTGGTTCACGTTTTGTGGCAACATGGAAATGTGCATGAGAGTTTCTAGGAGCAGGAGAGCTATGTGCGAGCTCAATATCCAAAATTTTTTTACTAGTTTTTTTGGGGATGAAAATCTTGAAGGAGGGAGTGATGTAGAGACCCATTTTTTCCCTTCTAAGAATTTTAAATATTTCTAAATATATTTCTATAGTTAGGTGCTGCAATGAAATACGATTCTGAGACCTTCTGTGCCCGTAATTAATTTTATAAAAATATAAAATATATTTTATATTGCACGCACATGGATAATTATGGAAAATGGGATATCACATATATAGTTGATTGTATTGGAAATTTAAGACCATTATTGGGATCAAAATGCAATGGTTACCCTTAGTGGAACACAAAATTATTCATCACACGATGTTCGTACCCCACACTTTTTGGTTGTTCATTTAACTAAATTAATTAATTGATTGATTAATTTTATTTTAACCTAATTAATATATTATAAATAGGTCATTAGTAAGATTTGGATGAGTTTTTTCCAATGATATCATCTTTCTCCTCTAAGAATTTCCTTTGAAGAACAAGGAACCTCTAATTCAAGGAAGATCAAAGCCAAAGAACGTAGTGGCATCCCTCAAATTCATTATAGAGAATGTGATTAAAAAGTGAATGATCCAAACCGAAGGTAGGAATCTTATTTTGGTGTTTTATTCTCTTAGATTAAATATTTTAGTAGATTATTAATCATTCATTGATCTGTGCACCTCCCTACACCATTTGTTTATCCAAAATAACTAAAATTGGATTATTTCTCTACTTATAAATTGTCTCTAATACAAATTTCTCATTCTTGATCATTGGCCAAGAATGATTGAAAAATTATTTTCAACAAAAAACATCTTGGTGCTTTTTATTTCCTCGTTCTTCATGTTCCTCATAGTTGAAACCTCATGATTCATGGTTCGATATTGCTAGGCATCACTGAGATCGATCGGGCCCCCAGATTCATGGAGGATAAAAAATAGGAATGGATTGATGATCTAAATTTAGATATGTAAAGGTAGTGATGCATGGGTGATCATTTTGGTTATTTGAGAGAAAGGAATCGAAGGTGGAAGAATTGGGTCATGCATGGTGTGAGAAGTGCATACAACTTCACATGAATTTGAAATCGGATCAAGTTTCCAATCATTAGAGGGACGAAATCCATTGAACAGTATTAGATATGATAATTTAAGCCATAGATAGGGCCTAAATCAAAGGATTGGACCAAATTTCACTAAAGAAATAAGTTATGAAATTTCTATTGAAATCCTAACTATACACCGTGTAGTATGAAGAACACACAGTGTGTACCCTCACTCAGAAGAGGTTCTAGGGTTTGGGAAAATATTAGGATGTCATAGCATGTAATATTACTTAAAATGTCATGTAAACCATCCCTGGTTGGACAAACCATGTAATGGGTCACACGAGTGGGGAATCAGTGTATGAAGAAAACATAAATGGTTTGACCACAAAGGTCGTATCCCATGTGGATCAACATGCCCTGTTCCAAAGTAGATGGACATGGGGACCATGTACGCAAATATGACCACAGGACATGGCCCAATCCTTCGATAGGTGGGACATGCCATGTAGTCCACCTACATGTCATGTACCCCTACATGGATGGGACTCATGTACTTACTAGAGACACAACCAAATAGTGTAGAGGGACCACATGCCATGTGGGTCCCCTCACATGATGCGTTCTACTTGGGATCTTCCGAGTGAACTTCAAACCTCTATATCTCCTTCATTTGAACTTAGATTTTGGACTTAGAGATGCCTATCCTATGTGTTTTCTCATCCATAATTCAATGGTTCCCTTAGAAGTGGATTTTGAGATATGATGTGAAATGTTCTGGGTTTAGAACGCGTTGAGGTGACAACCGATGATAGAAGAAATCATACAGAATCACCATAGTAGTACCAAGCTTACCCTCTAGCAGTTCTGGATAGTGGAGTTCCCCAATGGAAGTTCTAGCCTTACCCTCTAGCTAGGCTGGGCAGTGGAATTCCCTGATGGAAGTTCTAGGCTTTCCATCGAGTCCGACTGGATAGTAGCATTCCGCAATGATCTTTCTGAGTGACCCTCTAGTTAGACTAGGAAGTGGAGTTCCTCTAGGTTATATGATTACCCTCTAGTTGGGTTGGGAAGTGGTATCCCCCTATGAAATATTCTTGGCGTAACCCTCTATATGGGATGGGAATTGGAGTTTCCTTGAAGAATCACCAAGATTACCCTATAGATATACTGGAATCTGGAATTCCCCGGTGACCTTCCGGAGTGGTACCCTCTAACTGGGCTAGGAAATGGAATTCCATGGTGACTACAAGTGTAGGAAACTTATGTTGTACCATGGAACATGATCCTATCCAAAAATTGGTAACTCGTCCAATGTGAAACATAGTGAAAAGGTATGGTGTGACATACCTTTGGACTCATGAAAAATGGGGATTCTTTCCCCACTGAGATGTGTTCTTATGAAGCGACCTAAAACCATGCAGGAGAGTCAGTACAAATCAAAGTGGATAGTATCAAGGTGTGGTGATTGGTTCCCTTAGACTTGTGTGTCTGTGGAAGATGCATGAGATTCTCAGAATCATTGATGGACTTACCTTGGAACTATTGGATTCTCATCATCTTGGACTGAGAAGTGAGATGGATATCCACTTACTCTCTCATTTAGGATACCTTGACTTCACAAACAAAAACACACACACACACACACATCCTATTTTATCACCCACTCCTTGGGTTTTGGTTACTCTTCTTCCAGGAGAGGAAAAAACACGAGAGGTATTCCATTTATTTCTTATGTATAGATTCTCATGGATGGATGAGTCTACCCTCCTATAATAGATAGTGAAGACTTGATAAGAAGTTAATGTTATCACCATTTCTAGATCCTCGTGTTTGGATGAGTTTACTTTGACTCTCTTGTTTGGTTGAGTTTTACTCTTTTACCATACCTTGTTCTATACAATTATTTCCTATTCAGGTGTATCTCTTACTACTTCCCCTTCACCCTTTTCAGGGAATTCTACTGGGTGAGTATATACTCACCCCTACATGGGATTTTACCAACACATGTCATGACTTTTGGTGACAGTGGATATATTGACTAAGTCTTCAGAGGAGATTAGGGATACAAGGGTTCTTGGATTTCATACAGTGGTCATAGCTTGGGATCCTAGAGTTGGGATCTCTTATATGTTTTAATTTTTCCTATTTTCTATCAGGTTAGGACAAATTTTTGGTTGGGAATGTATTTTCCCCTTTTCTTTTCAGTTTATACTACCATACATTGAACTATTTAAAGGTCCATGTATGTTTAGTTTATTTATAGCATTGTTTCATCTTTTATTCCGTTCCCTCTACACTTTTTCATTGAGTTGGTTGTGTGTGTGTACAAGTATTTAGGAAAAGGCCTCCCGGAGTTAGTTTTTCCTTCGGTTCTTATCACTACCCCTGGCCTATTTAGGTAGGCTTTGGGTAGTTGTTACTCGATCCCTAGCTTGGGTCGGATCGTGACATATTATGCATTATATCCAAACTCATGGATTAACCCACATCATTTATAAAATCACCGTTTATCCCTCATGATATTAAAACACATGTATTAATCCACATCATAGCTAAACCCATGGTTACTTGTATTATATCACAGACAAACCTATGGATTATTAGCTTCATATCATCAAAAAAATATTGGTTTTCCCATATTATATAATTTCTTACTTTTAGTTACACTTAAATTAAATAAATACAATAATATATCTTTTATAACAAGTAATTTGTCTTAGTGTATTTTTTTAATTAATTCCAAAATTTATATAGGAATTTTTCAAAATCAACACTTTAACCAACCGTAATTTCACAATAGTAGTTAATGTAAAAAACACCTGATTTTAAAATCATTAACATAATTTCTAGCATACAATCATCCATTTAAACTCATTTTTATATATAATATTTACCACATAAAATTACATATAAAAATTAATTTAATCAAATAATCTAATCATATTTATTCATGAAGAACAATATTTCACACATCACATTAAAAAAATATAAATTATATTAAAGAATTAAAATCAAGAATTGGTTTAAGGTCACTAACAAGAATATAAATTAATAATTATCTAAAATAATAGATTTAGAATTCTTGAAATATCATCAAAAATATAAAAATTTCTAAAATTGATGCAAAAACATAAGTTTAGACAAAAAATTATCAAAATAGAGTTAAAAACATAAAAAAACATAGGTATTACCTTTTAATTAATAATAATATTCCAAATCCACAGAGGAAACAACAATCTATTAAGTAATGAGAAGTTGTGATTAAATATTTTTTAAGAATTTTTGAGTGATAGAGAGAGGAATAGGGAGATAAGGAGATGGAATACTACTACCACATGCCTAATAATTAGAAATAAGGGATGTGGCACTGTGGTTATTCCTTACTCCCGTATATATTTATTTTTTAATTTATTTTTTAAGAATATCATGGGGAATCTATTTCTCCTTCTATATAAAGAATAAAGGCTAGGGTAAGGGTTCGAACCCTACGATCCATTCTCGTTTTCATTTTTTTATAAAAACTAGGCTACTAGAAAAACCCCTCCCACTCACCTATCACTCAAATTTCTCTCCCTCGCATACTTTACACACCTCACTATATAATAATAATGATGAGAATGATAATGATAATGATAATGATAACGATAATAATAATAATGATAAAACCCAATAAATATATTTACTTATCTATTTTCACGCACCCACCCACACACCCCCCCACACATATATATTATCATAAAAATAATGTTCTTTATTGAATAATAATAATGATAATCATGCTTATAATTTTCTCTAAAACTACACAATGATGATTATGAGGATGATAATAATCACATAATGTACATCAATAAACATTTATATAACTAATTTGTAAAAATCACACTTCACTCAAAAATCAATTCGTTTATAATACACATTAATTTTTTTTATTTCTACACATTTTATATTTTAAATTTAAAAAAATAGAGAATAATAGTTTCAAAAACATGATTTTTTACAAAACCTTATCAAAACCTTAGTGAGTACACTTTATCTGTGAAATAATTGAACCATTTATAGTGAATTAAAAATCTTATAAGCATATACTTGAAGATTATTTAATACATATTAATGTTATTCGATGTATGTTATACATATAATTCGTCATAGATATATTTTCACATCACTGCATTGTTAAACCATTTTATATAAACCTATTCATGGTATTTATTCTAAAAAATAACTTTGTTTATGAATATATTATTTATCATATTAAAGAGTGGCTTATTTGGAATCATTATTATTTTTATTACAAGGGTTTAATTAACTTGATTATAAAATTTTCAATTCTATATAGGTTAGTATTTATAGTTGTTCATAGTTGACATATGAATAATATATTATACATTCATGATCATATTTTTTGTTTAGTTTCTATATTGTTTTATAGAAGTGTGTAATATGTTGGACCAACATTATATACCCTTCCAATGTATTGAATAATGTTTTATCTTTATATATATTATGAATGAGACATTTATTATTGTATTTTTATGATATGATAATATGTTTTGAAAAATAGTCTTGATCATATGATGTCCCAGTAGTTAAAATTTAAAATAGTATTAAGATATTCAAATTCATGATCAACATAATACTGGGTTTGGAAGGATTTAATGAAAATAATTAAATGTAGTGGAGGTAGTATAGAAACCAAAATCCCAGATCAACCATTCTATATAAACAAATTCATGCAAACTGTAAATGAAGAAACCCATGAATATGTACCTTACAAGGTAGAACTACCAATGATATTTTTAACTAAATGGGATTGATTAATATAATTTAAGTGTTACCATCCCCTCTCCATGATGAATTCATGGGTTATTCTAAATCAATAATCATACAAGTGGTAATTTTACACCCTCTACAATATGTTAGTTCACAATGTAGTTAATGTGGAAAGAGGAGAGAGCTACGAGAAAGAGAGATTTGGAAAAGGTTTGGTTAGGATTTCTCATTCAAAATATCGAGGTGAATTTTCTTTTAATAATCCCTCAAGTACACTCATTGATTAAATATTCATTAACTTATATGTTAGGAGTTAATTCATGCATCACTCTAAACTTATTCTATGCTAACTCTCTTAGCTATTTCATCTTATGAAACAACTAATAAATTATAGATTGTGTGTAAAAGATGTGTCATTTAACTATTCAAAACTCCACTGACTTTAGTGATTTATGAAAGTTCGAAATTAATCGTATTGTAAGATGTATGGAACTGTGATTCACCATGTCATATAGTATGAAAAACTTATGTAGTGTGTATACAATATCCTTATATCACAAAATTTGTTATACAAAAAGGATTATAAATAGCCTCATTCCATGGTCATGTTGTACTCTATGACATACTATATAATAATATAAAATATTACTTGGATTTAGTGCATATTACCTTCAATATCCCACTTAAAATAAATCCTAGAAGATTTATGTTCCATTTCACCATATATCATTTTTTATACGACAACATTTAAAATCATATCCGACAATTATTTTGGATAATTAAAAAAAACTTTTTTGAAATATATCATCGAATTCACCATGTATCACATTATATAAAATACCTTGTGAATAACTCTAGAAAACTCTTTTGGATAAACTCTACAACACTTTTAGTGTATATATATATATATAAATCAATCGCCATTTAGTCAACCACTAAATATGACCTAAAATGAATTTATAGAAATGATAAAAAAATATGAATAAATAAATCTATAAATGCAAGAAAAGAGAGGCCTCTATAAAAGGATAAATGAAACTCATGCTACAAATGGATTTGGCATGATATCTATCAAACACATGTATCTCTATACCTGTGTCCACCAAATACATCACATGCATGTTTCCATTTTCATATGATCCATTTATCCAAGATATTGAGTGGCATAATGGGATACCGAGTATGTCAATCCAATATAGAATAATCAATCATTTTTAACTCTTTGAGTATATATTGACTTGGTATATGAATACATCACTTGTTATTCACCTTTATAGATAAGCACCTTAAATTTTTCTCACCCAGAATAGATAAGCACAACATATGTACTATATAGGTGTGTGCAGAAAATTTCTTAGTCTAACTCAATCAGGGGCCCAAATATTATACTCATCACGTGAGAGGAAAAATAGCATTTTAGTTGAGCTCCAGTTGATCACATGATCAATAGCATACTTAAACACCCCTTGATTAGATAAGCCTCAAGGACTATATAAGAAAGGTATCAATGAATAAAGGTTCTCATGATATGTATCTTTTAAAATTATATTATTAGAGACTCTATATATAATCCCTACAACACTAGTATACCAAAGACCCAATCTATTACACTCCATGAAATACAATTAACGGTTTATCTAGTACAAAAAACTCATTTTATACCTCATGGGCATATTATATATCTCAATATAAGAATCATAATCACACTAACCTGAATTTAATTTCATAATCTATAATAATATATAAAGAACATTAGTAAAGGATAACTCAGAGTCAAAATTTCGAATAAAAATTATCACTACACTTCATGAAATGTATATCAATATATATATATATATATATACGTCATGAAAGAGTGATAAAGTGAATATTTCCTTTTTTATAACTTGAAACATTATATATTCTTAAAACCCTTTAATAATACTAAATTAAACCATATACAAGTACCCATATAATATAAAATTTATTATATATTTCAATATAATACTTATGTTTTCTACACTTTCAGGGGATTTGTTAAAACTAATTTCATCTCAATATAATTGCTGATACATATCTTTGTGACCATATGATAAAATAATCTCACCAAACACTTTAATGAGTAATATATTTGATACATTTATCTAAATATATATTTAATTATAATTTATAAACAATTCGTAAATTAAATAATTTAATTCATAATTAAATTTTTAGGAAAAATAATTTTTTGATAAATAATATTTTTAATGATATGGGATGAATCATATATTATGATTGATAGGTTACGGTGATTATACCATTTAGGAGTTATGAGACATATTTTATGATTGATAATGCAATCACTGCTTATGATAAGTAGTATGGTTAATATTTTTCCACCCCTATGGAAAAGGAAAGAATCCTTATGCATTAGTAAACCATTACATATCATCTTTATTTATATTAAACTTAATAAATATAACCATTATGTATGAGTAAAAAACCATTTTGTATAAATTATATTTTATAATATTCATCAATATTGCTAAGGTAATATGATGTTCTATTTTTGAACCCAGGACACAATGTTATCATCAAATAAAATATTTTGTTGTCTTATACTAATAACCTTAAAAAATCAGTGAATTTGTACTAAGTCATTGGATATTATGTCCTATATTGTAATCCATGACTCAAATAAGAAGAAAAAAATTCTCAATCCTATTTGATGATAGAGGAAATGAGATACATTACAACTTAAAAAACATCAGTTTTAGAATGATTTCATGAATCAAATCACATGATAATACTTTTAATAAAAATTTTATGTTCCAAAGGATGTAATGAATATTGTTAATTATATCATAATAAATGTAGAAACTTAAGTTTAATATCATCTATGATATATAAATGAAATCATGAAAACTATAAATAAAGAAACTAGTGAATGCACACCTTACACTATAAAACCACTACTATGATTTTGACTAAATTGAATTCATGAATATCACTAAAGGAAATATATATAATATAACGACCCACACTTTACATACATTGTTAATACTTAAAAATTGAAGCACACTTATTACAACATACGACAAAACCACAAAGGACCGTATAGGTATAATATCTTTAGAAACTGGGAAACATAAACAACTGGTTCACAAATCTTCTATAGTGTCTCGCATTTATTTCATCATATATAGGGTCCCTTTTAGCATATTCTACTTAATATCCATCTTCCTGACCTGGGTAAAAGAAAACATAAAAGGGTGAGCTCAAATGCTCAGCAAGGGCAAATAAAGAAAATAAAAATCATATCTTATCTTTTTGAAAATCAAAACCTGCAAAAGAGATCATAATATCTTAACATGGAATAAATCATAGAAGTGAAAATGAGATCCCCATAATCATAACATAAAACTTGAAACTTTGTGGCATGCACACATAATCATGGAAAATCATTTCTTGTTAGTCATGACTCATTGCCAAGACTATCTTAGTGGACAAAGTCCCTTTCTGAACCGAGTTCACTCCTCGTTTCAGTCCTGTATCACTGAACCGAAATAACCTTCCGTTCCAGCCATGTCTATCTCATGAGATATAAAATCTTTACCCAATGCATTGGAGGGAGATATAGGTCCCACCCATCTTATAATGAATCCTTTCTTATGTGTGCCACATAATCATAAAACATACATCATCGCATAACACATGTAACAAAAATGGGATTCTTGAAACATCATGACATCATAAATCAATTCATATAAGATAAAGGAATTAATAAACATAATTCCATCACAACATAGTCAAATCAATGTAAAAATATAGATAGAAACAGAACCCTTTATTATCTTATATGGAAAATAATTTTGATAAAACACTTGAATTGAATTCTTGAGGAAAATATCCTTTCTTCTTCAAAATCAGTTTCTTTTCAAAAAACATCATGCAATTTTAAAAGAAAGAGATTTTATTGAAAATAGTCATGAAATATTTTAGAGGAAGCTTCATTAAAATAAGGCTTTATAAAATAGTAGAAATCCGTTCGTGCCGTATAAGTTAAAAAAAACATTCTTCGTACTTTTGTCGGAAAAGTCAAAAAGTACCTCGTACGAAAAACGACAAAAGATTCCTTTCATACGTATTACTAAAAACTCACTGAAGGGTAAAAATGGATTTAAACAATTTTAGGTGGATGGAAATAATATTACATATTGAGTAAACATGGATTTGGATGATAAAATACACCCCAGTAAATACTTACGAATAAACAATCTCGGATAAAAATGAGATTGTGATATTTCCCTTACCTTAGGTCCGATTTGATTTGTTCATGTCCGAAGCTCCTGTATAATGGTTTAAATAATGTTATTGACTTATTCCAGAATCATACATATTGATATGATATCATATATGGTCATATTATTAGCTTCTTGTTAGTAATATTTCATTGTTACTTGTTACTCGGGTCTTTATAACTTTTTGTTCTTATGCGTGTTTTGTCGAATAAATTCTTATTCTTATCTTTAGGTTATAGATAATTCATTTCCAGAATGGTATTAGTGTAGTATATACCATATTCATTCATTCAATTCATTTATATAATCATTATGAAATGAAGATCATGTAGAACGAGTCGCATCACATTGTGGAGACGGTATTCCGTACGTACGCACGAGTGATGATATCGTTCCTATGATCGTGGAATTGTATTGGAGTATATATATATTATTTCAGTATCAATATTACTTCATAATAATCATATATAGTTACTCATTACACCATTATACCCATCCTTGTAAGGTGATGGTGGAAAATAGATTACACCACGGCGTGGAGACGGTATTCCGTACGTACGCACGCGCGGTGATTTCATTTTTCTGTAGGATGGATAGAAGGTGAATTAGGGTTGTTTCATATTTATAATAACATATCAGTATGTAAGTAATACTGATGTTATTACTTTATCATTAAACAACTAAAGAATAAGAAGTTGAAGAAGAAAGAAATTGAAAAGATCGGTAATGGATATTACCTCTTCTTTGGAACGCCTCTTTGAATCCCCCATTTAAGGAACTAAGATTGGTCTTTGGAGAAGACCAGGACCTCTAGGATTATTCTAGGGAAGTGGAGAGGAGAAAATGGCAGGGGTTGGCCGAGCTTGAGTGCTCAAATTGGTGTGAGGAGGAGGGGGAGGAGGTGCCCTTTTATAAGGGAGGAGAGGGGCACCTTAGGAATATCTCAAAATATTATTTTATATTAAAGTAAAAATCGGTTTATAATGGTTCCAAAGGGTCTTATTTCGAAGCTAAAGTGGGGATGGGTCGAAATCCTATCAACCAATAGGACTTAGACAAGTTTAGGGTTTTATTTTAACCTTATCAATTAGATTTAACTCTAAGTTAATTAATTTAACTTTTACCGTGTCTTTTTGTTTTCTTTCACTATATGGTTAATACACTTACTATAACATGCCAAACGAACCCCAAATTGTTTATTATTAATATATATATTTTTATCTAAGTCATTTGGCCGAACCTTAGATTTTTAGGAATAAAATAACAATTAATAATATAATATTTGATTTAAAAACTATTTTGTGTCAATTTTGACACTATTTGATATATGATTTTTGTAAAAGTCATAACAGAATTATATGTTCAAACCAAGTTGATTAAATCAATACTAATATATCATAGTAACCTAGAAAATTAGTGGAATTCATAAAAAGTCTCAAATTACATTTATTTTGGTGTTTATAACATCAATTATGTCAATATTTCATTAATAAGATAATTACTGCATCATCATTGTGTCATAAATAAATTAAATTATTTGATGTCTAAAAATTACAAATAAAATACCATCATGTAGGAAATCGTTTTAGCTTTCTAATGAATATTTACAATCGAATTTATCTTATGTATAACCCCATATTAAAAATGATTTACTTATTAAACTTTGATTTTAACTATTTTAACCCTTCTTTAAATAAATTAATAATAAATGTCCTAATCTAATCCAAGTGGGCCTAAATGGTCATATTTTATTCCTAAGTTTGTTTTTGGTCGAATTACACTTGTCCAATAGAATTAGGACATGTGTTAGGGTAATATTGATATCATATTTACCCTTAGTTACCCTATTTACTATTAACCGCGGTAAAAATAGTAAAAAGTTACTATTCACCAAAAAATTATTTTCATGTCATTGAACCACATTTTAGTCCTTGATATTAACCATGTCTCTCGGATTTTTGAAATTCAATTCACAGAAGCGGTAAAATTAAGTTTTATGCAAAATTCAGTTTTTTAACCTACCACTTAGTGGTTTCACTATTCATCAAAAATTGAAAGTTTTCAGAAAAATACAAAAATTTCACCCTAGGCTAATTTAGATATTCTGAGTCCAAAAATGAAGTCCATTTTGAAAAATAAAATTTATAAAATTTTAAAAAGTGGTTATTACTATTCATAACGGCTAGTTTTAATAGCATATTGTTGTTTAGTGAAACTCGGTATTGCGTACGACGCAAGCTATCGAGGAAGGTCGCGATTGCGTGTAAAGCAAGCCAAGCAAGTGTTGTGTAGAAAAAGATTCCTTTGATGATTTATATAACATAAAAGTCTCGGGTGTTACATTCTACCCCCCTTAAAAGGAATTTCGCCCTCGAAATTCGTCACTTTGTAACAAACAAATGAGGATACTTCTCCCTCATCATATCCTCAAGCTCCCATGTAGCTTCTTCAAGTTGGTGGTTCCTCCATAAAACTTTCACCAAGCGAGTGGTCTTGTTTCGTAGGACTTTTTCGCTACGATCCAGAATCTCTATCGGCTGTTCTTCATAAGAAAGATCTTGCTCCAGCGGTACAACTTCTGAGCTGAGTACATGTGAAGGATCTGGTATATACTTTCTCAGGAGAGATACATGGAACACATCGTGAACTTGAGAGAGATTCGGTGGAAGCGCCAATCGGTAAGCTACCTTCCCAACACGATCCAATATTTCAAAAGGACCGATATATCTAGGGCTCAACTTCCCCTTCTTTCCAAATCTCATAACCCTCTTCCAGGGAGATATTCGTAAGAACACTTTATCACCCACTTCAAACTCAAGGTCTTTTCTTCGGTTGTCGGCATAACTTTTCTGTCGACTCTGAGCTGCTCTTATGTGTTGTTGAATAGATCTGACCTTTTCTGCCATTTCATCAACGAGATCAGGTCCTAATAGCTTTCTTTCCCCAACTTCATCCCAGCAAGTTGGAGTCCTGCATTTCTTTCCATAGAGAGCTTCATAAGGAGCCATCTGAATACTGGAGTAAAAGCTATTATTATAAGAAAATTCCACCAAAGGTAGGTGTTGATCCCAACCTCCTTTGAAATCCATAGAGCAAGCTCTCAACATATCTTCTAGGGTTTGAATTGTTCTCTCAGACTGACCGTCTGTCTGGGGATGATAAGCAGTGCTGAAACTCAATTCTGTATCCAGAGTATGATGAAGACTTCGCCAGAACTTCGAGGTAAATCTCGGATCTCGATCAGATATAATATAAAGTGGTACTCCATGCAATCTTACCACTTCCTTTATATATATCCTGGCAAGCTGATCTAGAGAGAAATCCTCTCTAATAGCAATGAAGTGTGCAGACTTTGTAAGACGATCAACTATGACCCAGATAGCATTATTGCCTTTGGATGTTTTAGGAAGTCCTCTGACAAAGTCCATAGTGATGTTTTCCCATTTCCATTCGGGTATGGGTAATGGTTGTAACATCCCCTTAGACTTCTGTCTCTCAGCTTTAACTTGTTGACAAACCAAGCATCGAGAGACATATTCAGCAACATCTCTTTTCATGCCATCCCACCAGAAGTACTCTTTCAGGTCCCTATACATCTTCGTGCTTCCAGGATGAATAGAGAATGAAGAACTATGAGCCTCATCCAGTAGCTCTTTCTTTAATTCGGGGATGGGAGGAACGCAAACCCGATTCCTGAACTTTATTATCCCATCACAATCAAGGTTGAATTCAGGAACATTTCTCACCTTCTTTTGTAACTCGACATCTTCTTTCTGTGCCTCTTTAATCTTCACATGTATAGATGGTTGAACATTCATTTGAGAAAGATAAGATTTTTCCCCTTCCATTATAATTCCAAGATCCATCCTTTGTAAATCCATAAATATTGGATCTTTTGTGATCCTCATCATGGATAAACTAGCATGGTCTTGTCGAATTAATGCATCTGCCACCTTGTTTGCTTTCCCAGGGTGGTAATGGATTGAGCAGTCATAATCCTTAATCAGCTCCAACCATCTTCTTTGGAGCATATTCAGCTCCTTTTGTGTGAAAATATACTTTAAACTTTTATGATCAGTATAAATATCACACCTTTCACCATAAAGGTAATGCCTCCAAATCTTTAATGCAAAGATTACCGCAGCCAACTCCAAATCATGTGTTGGGTAATTTTTCTCATGGATTTTCAACTGTCGTGAGGCATAAGCTATCACCATATCATTTTCCATAAGAACACACCCCAATCCCTTCTTGGATGCATCACTGTAGATCACAAACCTTTCTCCACTACAAGGCAATGTGAGCACAGGTGCACTGGATAACCTTCTTTTCAACTCCTTGAAATTCTCTTCACATTCCTCTGTCCAGACAAACTTAACTCCTTTCCGAGTCAACTTGGTGAGTGGATTAGATAATCGTTAAAAATCTTTTACAAAACGTCGATAATAACCAGCCAAACCAAGAAAACTTCGGATCTCAGTTACTGTTGTTGGTCTTGACCATCTTTCGATAACCTCTGTTTTTGCTGGATCCACAGATATCCCCTCTTTTGAGATTATATGACCCAAAAATGCAACTTTTTGAAGCCAAAATTCACACTTGGTAAATTTGGCATAAAGCTTCTCTTTTCTCAGGGTCTTCAATATAATTCTCAAGTGATCTTCATGATCTTCCTTGCTCTTTGAATAGACAAGAATATCGTCTATAAAGACTACCACAAATTGATCAAGATAGTCTCTAAAGACTCTATTCATTAGATCCATGAAGATATCAGGGGCATTAGTAAGACCAAATGGAATCACTATAAATTCATAGTGTCCATACCTTGTACGAAAAGCCGTCTTTGGTATATCCTCCCTTTTGACCCTTAATTGATGATACCCTGAACGAAGATCAATCTTGGAAAAGTATTGAGCTCCGCGTAGTTGGTCAAATAAGTCATCAATGCGTGGGAGAGGATATTTGTTCTTGATAGTGATCTTGTTAAGTTCTCGATAATCAATGCAGAGTCTCATTGATCCATCTTTCTTCTTAACAAATAGAACAGGTGCTCCCCAAGGTGACGCACTAGGGCGTATGAATCCCTTATCAAGATTCTCTTGGAGTTGCTTCTTCAATTCCTGCAACTCAATTGGGGCCATTCTATAAGGTGTCTTTGAAATAGGCAAAGCACCCGGTACGAGTTCTATTGAAAACTCAACTTCACGATTTGGTGGAAGACCCGGTAATTCCTCCGGAAAGACATCATCAAACTCCCGTACAATGGGCATATTCTTAATCGTGAGTTTCTCACCAACTATTTGAGATAAATAACCTTCATTTAGTGGAATCAATACCCATAAGATGGAAGAAATTTCCACTGGAAGGTTATGTTCATCCTTGCATTGATAGACGATCGTAGATTGATCTGGAATATGAAATGTGACTTCCCTTCTTTGGCAATCGATATGAGCTCCATGTAGAGAAAGCCAATCCATGCCAAGAATCACATCAAATTCCACTAAAGGAAGGATCACAAGATTTGCAGGAAGCACTTTCCCACAAACTTCGATCGGAGAAGAATTATAAACTTCTGATGCGACTGTTGTGCCATTAGGTGTTGTCACAGCTAACTCAACATCTAATTGTTGAGGTAATACGGTGATACCCTTAGAAAATTTTTCAGAAATAAAAGAGTGGGTGGATCCAGAATCAAATAAAACATTTGCTACTTTAGAGTGGATGGTAAGTGTACCTTTCACCACATCGTTATCGTACTCCACATCGCTGATAGAAATTGCATGTGACTTTCCTTTGTCTTTAGCCTTAAGAGTTTGTTGACGTCGACCATCATCATCAACCCTTGGATTTGGGCATTGATTGGCATAATGCCCCATCTCCTTGCACTTGAAACATTGAAGTGTAGTAGGTTCATTCTGTGTATCCCTTCCTTTGTTTGCATCATTAGACATCTTCTTCCCATTATCACGGCATTCAAATGCCCGATGACCTTCCTTTCCACATTTAAAACATTTACTTGTCCCTTTAAGACAACTCCCTCCATGTTTCTTTCCACACTTTGAGCATAAGGGAAAGTTCATCTTCTTTTCCGTGTGCTCTTTAGATTTTTCTTTGAATTCCATCTTCCTCTTCTTATCAAACCCATGTGACTGATGGGTTACTCCAATCTCCATCTCGACTTTGAGAGCACATCGAACGATTTCATCGTAGCTATTGAAGTCCCTTATGGCTAACGCCCTTCGAAGACTTGGTTTTAAGCCACTAAAGAATCGATCGATCTTACTCTCAGGTTGGATAATAATACCAGAAGCGTACCTTGCAAGTCTTGTAAAATTTGCTTCATAGGTACTAACAGATTCATCATCCCTTTGCTTCAGTTCAAGGAACTCTTTCTCCATCTTTGTTCGGAGAATACGAGGGAAGTACTTATTGAAAAATAAGTTCTTGAACTCGTCCCATTCCATAGACTCAATTTCATCCCTTTGCCTCGTATTCTTAACAAGATTCCACCATTGATCCGCATCTCCTTCCAAACGATACACTGCTAGGATGACTTTATCATGCTCAGAACATTGAAGAACTGAAAATATCTTTTCAGTAGTACTAATCCATTGTTCAGCAACTAATGGATCAGTAGACCCGCTGAAAGAAGGTGGACGCTGCCTCATGAAGGATTCAACAGAATGTTGCTCCCTCCTTTGCTCGTTTGGAAATCCTGCATGATTCATAGCTTGAGAAAGTTGTGTGAGCATGGCTACAAGATTTTGCATTCCAGTTCCCATATCGTTTGGTTGCTCAGGAGGACAATCATTGCATTGCCCATCGCATTCCGCATTAACACGGTTCCTTCGGGTTCCAGCCATTGACTAAAACCAAGAAGAATAGTGTGATCAACACTAATTATAATAGGAAACCACATAATTCAAGAATAAAATTTTCATGCTTATGGTCTTATCCTAGGTTATTCATGGCCATTTCTAAGATTGTGTTCTATGCTTAGACTTATCCTTAGGGTTCTTACTAAGGCTTTCACATCCTAGTTTCCAAAGGTTGACTATACCTTTCCTCTGATACCAACTATAACGACCCACACTTTACATACATTGTTAATACTTCAAAATTGAAGCACACTTATTACAAGATATGACAAAACCACAAAGGACCGTATAGGTATAGTGTCTTTAGAAACTGGGAAACATAAACAACTGGTTCATAAATCTTCTACAGTGTCTCCCATTTATTTCATCATATATAGGGTCCCTTTTAGCATATTCTATTTAATATCCATCTTCCTGACCTGGGTAAAAGAAAACATAAAAGGGTGAGCTCAAATGCTCAGCAAGGGCAAATAAAGGAAATAAAAATCTTATCTTATCTTTTTGAAAATCAAAACCTGCAAAAGAGATCATAATATCTTAACATGGAATAAATCATAGAAGTGAAAATGAGATCCCCATAATCATAACATAAAACTTAAAACTTTGTGGCATGCACACATAATCATGGAAAATCATTTCTTGTTAGTCATGACTCATTGCCAAGACTATCTTAGTGGACAAAGTCCCTTTCTGAACCGAGTTCACTCCTCGTTTCAGTCCTGTATCACTGAACCGAAATAACCTTCCGTTCCAGCCATGTCTATCTCATGAGATATAAAATCTTTACCCAATGCATTGGAGGGAGATATAGGTCCCACCCATCTTATAATGAATCCTTTCTTATGTGTGCCACATAATCATAAAACATACATCATCGCATAACACATGTAACAAAAATGGGATTCTTGAAACATCATGACATCATAAATCAATTCATATAAGATAAAGGAATTAATAAACATAATTCCATCACAACATAGTCAAATCAATGTAAAAATATGGATAGAAACAGAACCCTTTATTATCTTATATGGAAAATAATTTTGATAAAACACTTGAATTGAATTCTTGAGGAAAATATCCTTTCTTCTTCAAAATCAGTTTCTTTTCAAAAAACATCATGCAATTTTAAAAGAAAGAGATTTTATTGAAAATAGTCATGAAATATTTTAGAGGAAGCTTCATTAAAATAAGGCTTTATAAAACAGTAGAAATCCGTTCGTGCCGTATAAGTTAAAAAAAACATTCTTCGTACTTTTGTCGGAAAAGTCAAAAAGTACCTCGTACGAAAAACGACAAAAGATTCCTTTCATACGTATTACTAAAAACTCACTGAAGGGTAAAAATGGATTTAAACAATTTTAGGTGGATGGAAATAATATTACATATTGAGTAAACATGGATGTGGATGATAAAATACACCCCAGTAAATACTTACGAATAAACAATCTCGGATAAAAATGAGATTGTGATATTTCCCTTACCTTAGGTCCGATTTGCTTTGTTCGTGTCCGAAGCTCCTGTATAATGGTTTAAATAATGTTATTGACTTATTCCAGAATCATACATATTTATATGATATCATATATGGTCATATTATTAGCTTCTTGTTAGTAATATTTCATTGTTACTTGTTACTCGGGTCTTTATAACTTTTTGTTCTTATGCGTGTTTTGTCGAATAAATTCTTATTCTTATCTTTAGGTTATAGATAATTCATTTCCAAAATGTTATTAGTGTAGTATATACCATATTCATTCATTCAATTCATTTATATAATCATTATGAAATGAAGATCATGTAGAACGAGTCGCATCACATCGTGGAGACGGTATTCCGTACGTACGCACGAGTGATGATATCGTTCCTATGATCGTGGAATTGTATTGGAGTATATATATATTATTTCAGTATCAATATTACTTCATAATAATCATATATAGTTACTCATTACACCATTATACCCATCCTTGTAAGGTGATGGTGGAAAATAGATTACACCACGGCGTGGAGACGATATTCCGTACGTACGCACGCGCGGTGATTTCATTTTTCCGTAGGATGGATAGAAGGTGAATTAGGGTTGTTTCATATTTATAATAACATATCAGTATGTAAGTAATACTGATGTTATTACTTTATCATTAAACAACTAATGAATAAGAAGTTGAAGAAGAAAGAAATTGAAAAGATCGGTAATGGATATTACCTCTTCTTTGGAACGCCTCTTTGAATCCCCCACTTAAGGAACTAAGATTGGTCTTTGGAGAAGACCAGGACCTCTAGGATTATTCTAGGGAAGTGGAGAGGAGAAAATGGCAGGGGTTGGCCGAGCTTGAGTGCTCAAATTGGTGTGAGGAGGAGGGGGAGGAGGTGCCCTTTTATAAGGGAGGAGAGGGGCACCTTAGGAATATCTCAAAATATTATTTTATATTAAAGTCAAAATCGGTTTATAATGGTTCCAAAGGGTCTTATTTCGAAGCTAAAGTGGGGATGGGTTGAAATCCTATCAACCAATAGGACTTAGACAAGTTTAGGGTATTATTTTAACCTTATCAATTAGATTTAACTCTAAGTTAATTAATTTAACTTTTACCGTGTCTTTTTGTTTTCTTTCACTATATTGTTAATAAACTTACTATAACATGCCTAACGAACCCCAAATTGTTTATTATTAATATATATATCTTTATCTAAGTCATTTTGCCGAACCTTAGATTTTTAGGAATAAAATAACAATTAATAATATAATATTTGATTTAAAAACTATTTTGTGTCAATTTTGACACTATTTGATATAGGATTTTTGTGAAAGTCATAACAGAATTATATGTTCGAACCAAGTTGATTACATCAATAATAATATATCATAGTAACCTAGAAAATTAGTGGAATTCATAAAAAGTCTCAAATTACATTTATTTCGGTGTTTATAACATCAATTATGTCAATATTTCATTAATAAGATAATTACTGCATCATCATTGTGTCATAAATAAATTACATTATTTGATGTCTAAAAATTACAAATAAAATACCATCATGTAGGAAATCTTTTTAGCTTTCTAATTAATATTTACAATCGAATTTAGCTTATGTATAACCCCATATTAAAAATGATTTACTTATTAAACTTTGATTTTAACTATTTTAACCCTTCTTTAAATAAATTAATAATAAATGTCCTAATCTAATCCAAGTGGGCCTAAATGGTCATATTTTATTCCTAAGTTTGTTTTTGGTCGAATTAAACTTGTCCAATAGAATTAGGACATGTGTTAGGGTAATATTGATATCATATTTACCCTTAGTTACCCTATTTACTATTAACCGCGGTAAAAATAGTAAAAAGTTACTATTCACCAAAAAATTATTTTCATCTCATTGAACCACATTTTAGTCCTTGATATTAACCGTGTCTCTCGGATTTTTGAAATTCCATTCACAGAAGCGGTAAAATTAAGTTTTATGCAAAATTCAGTTTTTTAACCTACCACTTAGTGGTTTCACTATTCATCAAAAATTGAAAGTTTTCAGAAAAATACCAAAATTTCACCCTAGGCTAATTTCGATATTCTGAGTCCAAAAATGAAGTCCATTTTGAAAAATAAAATTTATAAAATTTTAAAAAGTGGTTATTACTATTCATAACGGCTAGTTTTAATAGCATATTGTTGTTTAGTGAAACTCGGTATTGCGTACGATGCAAGCTATCGAGGAAGGTCGCGATTGCGTGTAAAGCAAGCCAAGCAAGTGTTGTGTAGAAAAAGATTCCTTTGATGATTTATATAACATAAAAGTCTCGGGTGTTACATATAACTATACTCTCCAAAAATAACTGATGGATTATTTTGAATCATTAACCTTATGAGAAGGATTATTCTTCTCTCCTTGACATGTTACTTCCTCACAGTGTAAAGGAGGTAGGAAAAATAATTATGAGAATGATAGATTTGACCAAGGCTTGGGAAAAATTTCTTTATCACATTATCATGGAAAATTACCCTTTATTAATCCCTTTAAGATTCTCCATGAGTGAACATGTATTAATAATTATGATACATGTTAATGCATTCATTGACTGTATCCCTCGGTAATGACAACTATCCCATTAATTTCATCTTATGAAACAACTAATAAATGATATTTTATGTGTAGTATATATGATTTTGAAAATTCTAAAACCCCATTTAATTTGAAAAATTATGAAGAAGATAAAGTAATCTTATAACACAATTTATTATCCTATGATTCATCATATCAGATAATTTTACTGGCTCAGGCATTGTGTATATGATATCTTTATATCATAAAATACAATATAACCTATAGGCTAATAATAAGACTTATTCCATGTGTATGAAATAATATAGAAAATACTATATTATACCATACGATATCACATAGATTTAGGGAAGATTACCTTCACATACATCTCAATAAATATATCGTTTTCCACACACGACTCATGTTCATTATATAGTTGAACTGATGTTATATGCAAAATATTATTAAATAAACAAACAATCTATTTTGTTTAATCTTTATTGAGATATTTTTAATCATAATTTTCTTATTATTTAATCATTAAGGAACTTATGGAGTATGTTATGAATAAGATCCCATTAAACATGTGTTATCAAGGTCGATTTCTCAATAAAGATTACCAAAAAACAATAAGTAGTTTAATTAAATTAATAATTTGTGTGATTAATACCTAAATTATTTTAAACTTATGATTATAGGATCAAAATTAAATATAGTTTTAATTAAAACATACTTTATGAAAATTTTAATTGTAAACTAGATTATTGATTAAGGGTATGGACAATTACAATTGTTATAATAATTTAGTTATTTATAAATAAAATAGGAAACAAAATTAAGAAAAAAACCTTGAGTAATAGAAATAATTTTTTATAGGGTTAAATGTTATTTTAAATATAATAATTTAAAATTTAATTTAATTTTATCTATGATTAAGTTTTGGGTATATTATTTACTTTAATGGAAAATTTGTTTAGAAAATTTAATAGTTTCATTTGATTTAACCAATGGACATAATAAATATACCACTAAGTATGATTTGATCTTAGAATGAATAAGATAACTAGATAGGTTATAATATGCTAATAGAGAGAGGTGGAAGAGTGATAGATGTGAAGGTGCGATGGGGAGGAATGAGTGAGGTGGAGAGAAAATTGGAAAATAGGGAGTAGAAAAAGAATATAAGAAAAAGGAGTGAAAAAAAAACAAAAAAAAACAAATATTATATTTATTTTATTTTATCAATAATTAACGACCTTTCCATTTATTTATTCAACATAATTAATCATTCTATAAAAATTATTCTATCTAACACATAAATATCTATAGTCAAAAAAATAAAAAAATAAAAAAAAGTTATTTCGTGATTTTTTGTAAACTAGGGATTATGTACTTTAAAATAATTATTTAAATACTTTATTTATAGTTTTAATATTTTATTTCACCTTAATTAAAAATAGATCTTTAAAAAATTCCCCTTTTATAAGTATTTTTATCTCTAAAAAGTATCTAAAACCTTATCTCATTAGTCTACTAACATTATTATTTTCTCATTATTAATCACCAATTATACTCCCTTATATTTCAATATTTCATGCCAACCTCACACTAATATGGTCTTACCTACAATGTTTCATCATTATATCTAGAAAAATTATTATAATAAATCCATATGTTGGATAACTTTTCTTTTAAAAAGGGTCCTGAAAACATTTAACATTAATAAGTTATATAAAATATTATTTGTTATATAAAATGAGGTTAGTAATACCTTAACATTTATATAAGCCTAAATGCCTACTAAAGGAGTAAACATTATAGGAGAACCTTATTCAAGGATTTATTATGAACCAATTTTAGGGAGAAACTAAATACATAATCATATAAGATCCAAATAATTTGTGAGAATTTAGTACCCATTTAGAGATGGTTCCAAAGGCCTCGTTAGAGAATAGTGTAGCAAAATTGAGGAAGGATCCCTCTTACATCACTACTTACCCACCAATTTCATATTTCCAATACCTTAACTACCTTATCTACCTATCTTCTATTTTAAAATCAACACCCAAGACCCACCATCCCATATACCCATGTAAGTTTCCCTAGAGGGGAACAAATCTAACACCAAGAGGGGGAATCGGTATTGGTCATATTTTAATAATTCTTATCAATTAACCTCTCTTGGCCTCTTAAAGTAATTTTTTTATTTTATTAAATAAAATTATCACCAATATATAATATATATTAAATCAATAAAAAAATAACAAATGTTTTAAAAGATTCTCATCTAATGTGGGTGATTATGTCTTTATTTTGACTAGTATTATCCAGTCCATAGATTGACACGCTAATTTCATTAATTGAATATTAAAAGGTACCATCCTTGACAGAAAAATAATTATATCCTAAAAATTCACTAATAATAGTACCCCTATATTAAAAAATATAATATCATGATGAGAAATATCACAATGAAAATTATATGTTATTACTCATCAAGGAATTGACCATACTTTCTTATGTTTACATATTTAACAATAACATTCTAAAAGTTAAAAAATATCTCATCATATGAAATATATCCACTATAAAAAACTCTATTTCAACCCTTCTCCTGGGTTCTAGTTACTTGATTTTAATGTCTCTCAATATTTTAGAGTTTTACTTTCTCCAATATATCCAAAATTTCCTCTATAAGTATATATTTTTTATCAATGAATCTCAGATTATATTTTATTTATATATTCTAAAAAATTATTTTAATACATAGTAATGATATGATATACCCAATGAAAATTCATTAAAAATATATCATTTACTTTGCATAAATCTTGAAAAAGATCATTGGTTTCCAACTTCTTAAATTAAGTTCCACCTTTCATATATATTTATCCCATATAACTAATTTTATCATTAATTATATCTCACAAAACTCAAATATTTATTCATAAAAGTCTTCTATAATTCTGATCTATCACAAAAAACTATTTAATATAATTAAATATTTTTAAAAACCTTTAATATCCTTGATCTACTACATACAACTTCTATATTTTTTATTTTACTTCACATAAACGTATGCTTTAAAATTTATATTTCACTCAACGAATTTATCATTTCAATATATATTATAAACCTTATACTTTACTGTTTTTAGATATTTTTTCAATGGATTATATGGAAGTCTTTATTATTCTTCTAAATACATTAAAATTGTTCCAAAACATATTTAATATAGGTTTGATCAATAATATTCAACTATAGCTATCCAATATCAATATTGGCAACAAATACAATAAAATATATCCATTATTTTATTAATATATCCTCCAATATTACTTTATATTATGCTTCTTCATTATTCAATGGGTATATAATCATGATAAGGATAAATAAATATTTCATTTTTCTCATCAGTGTAGTTTAATCTACAACTTGGATTTGTTTTCATTAGAGAAAGACTTATAACATAAACAATATAATTTTTTTTCATTACCATTTGAATGAAATTATCTATACTATTTAAAAATTATGATAGTAAATAAAAAATTATATTTAGAACCAATTATTCTGAATAAAAATTATACTAAAATAAAAAATGAATGTTATACACCAATTATGATGAATATGGTATATAAAAAAAATCCTAAACTCATGGCTAACTCTACTCATTTCATTTAATTTTCTCAAAGATAAAAACTTATATCCAAATCACTAGATTGAGTGATGTTTTTAATGAATCTCCCTCTATTAGTTTCTAATTTTTTATGGATTATGAAGAAATATTATTCCTATTACTCATTTTTTAAGCATTCCACATAAAATATCTTGTACCTATTTGTTCTATAAAAATTAGTTTGATTACCCCCTATACTCTTACTATTTTCTAAAAAATATCTTTAGATTATACTATTTATTATACAACTTTGAATTTCAATTAAAATAATATTCACTAATTTCTACTATTTTAAAACATAATTTTAGGAAAAATAGAGTGAAGGGGCTATAAAAATATACCTCAAGTTAGAGTGGAATGATGAAAATTAAACTTTATATAGATATTATAAGTGTAAAAATTTCTTTAGAATATTCTCCATCAAAATACTCATTGCCATTTACATTAAAATCAACATCAGTTGTATCATTCTCATTAACTATTTTAAAAAAAATGTATTCTCAGAAATCTTATTGTTAACCATAACAAAATTCTCACCAATTTTATCATTATTATAATTATACACGAAATTATTTTAAATAATATTCACATAATATAAGTCCACAATATTCATAATACTTTTATTCCATCACTTTTAACCAGCTCAATGTTATAAATAACCCATGAAATTTCCTCATTCTCGATTTTCAACAAAATTTCTTAAATTTTAATGTTTAATTTTAATCAAAAATAGATTTCTAGAATCTTGTAAGTATTTTATATATTATTTTATCTTAAATATAGGAATAATATTATCTTCTCACATAATGTGAACCTTGATTTTAGTATTGTATAGGCAGAGCTATGTTTTTATTTAAAGATGAAGCAAGGTATGATTACTTGGCATAAGAATTCCTTATTTGATAGAACTTGGGAAATGAAAATTATTTATAACATTTATTTATATTAACTGAATGATCATTTATAATATTTTTTTGTGTAAATGAATATGGTTTTCATGTCAGTCTCTCTCATTTGGAAAATAAGGAAGAATTGTGTTTTTGCAAAAAAATAAATGGTTGGGTTTTGTTCTATAAATCCCAGATTTAAGGTGAGTATTAAATAAAGATGGGTTTTTTATAACCATATTTTACTTATATTTTAATGTATTTTTAGGTCCAGTGGTGGTGGAATTTAGGTTGTTTTAACTGTGCTATATTCGATGTTGAATTGTGTGAACTTGGTGTAGCTTTATATGGAGAAGTTGGAGTAGACTTGCTTGTGTATTTCAAAGAAACTGTTCTGAAAGTCGATATACTCTTGATGGAAAGGGGAATTAATAGGATCATGATGGTATGTTATTTAATGATTTTTCTTAGTTACCTTCCCTATTTATAGTCATTGAATCCATTAGGGTGTGGGGACTTGTGCTTGTTATAACTTTTTTAAGTATATTTCCATGTTTCTACTTTTATCAATGCTTGTCCTCTTACTATTTGTTTACAATATTTTTGTTGTGTGAATCCATGTGGTTATTTAAAATTAGTTTTTTATGTTAATTGGTTTAGGATATTATTCTCAAGACTTCTCTACAATGATTTTTTGAGGGTCTTTATAGCTATATGTTTTTATATGGAATAAATTGTCAATATGTTTCAGATGTTTCTTCAATTGTAGTTTATAAAAAATTTATTATGATTAATCCTTAATAAGAATCTATTATTGGAATAGAAAAAAATTAAAACAACTTCTTTATTTTTTTATTGATTTTATCTTTATAATGTTTTTTTGTCCCATCTAAACCTTTCTTCTATTATTTCACATATAAACTTCATTTAATTAAGCTTTATATGGAGTAATATACTGATTATTTAGTACAATTTTCAAAATATATGACTCAAATATATTTTATGTGTTAAAATTCATATTTTTTATACTAAATTTAATGAACCAACCAATGATACCATTTCTTGACACCTGATCCAGTCCTTTACAAAAACCAAAGCACATTCCTGATCACCAAGGGTGAGTATCAAGTGCCAAGGATTCAACTATATTCTTTAGTAATGATTTTTATTAAATAAAAATAAAACCAAATAAATTGTTCCAACTGGGAACCCAATGTGATCACTACATATATTAGAGGAGTTACTCATATATAATAAACACTTTTAAAAATAAATCACAAAAAAGGAATAATATAAATAACACATCATAAAATAATAAAACATATAAAAACATAAAAAAACAACTAACATTAATACATTCAACTACCTTTTATGATATAAAAAATGAAAATAAAATGGGAAAAGGGAAGGAAATACAATGTGATTGAATACATGGAGGTACCAAAAATATATAATCATGAATATTGTCAAACAACCCATCTCTATGAGAAACGCATGTACTGTACACTTTTAATCTCTTTAAAACTTGAACAAAAGCTATAAGACATACACTAATATAAATAATGTCATCTCCATAACCTATATAATAGAAAACCGGGTCTAAAAAAATTTCAAATAACCACAATTGAATTTTTATAATATAAGGAGAATATGTAGGTAAAGAACATGGAATAAAGAAAAGATAAATGAGGATGAGAATATATTTTTAGTGAAAAAAATGAATAATTGATACATGATAATGGAGATACCATGAAGTGAGTAGAGAATAAAATATGAGATCTAAGGGGATTGATTCCTTGAGTGATCCCACAAAAATATGTGGTAAATGAGGTTTGATTTAACAAAAAATATATTTATGAAAATAATGTTGTTTTTGTTTTTAAATGGATGAATGGTTGGTAATGACAAGAATCAACCAGGGATATAGAATTTGTAAGATGTTTTTAGCATGTAAGGTCCTAATTCATGGTTAGGGAAACTATAAAACCCAAATTTACATCCTATAATATCACTAATAAGTTTGAAATTATCACAGAAAATATAAAAATAAATAGTAATACAGATAAATGAAAAAATATATACCAAAAAATATAATCATGGATGTCATAATTATCCATACCATTATACTTTATGCACCAATTAATTCCTTATGAATATTATTGAATCAAGAATATTTGAATCCATTACTCCCTCATTTAATATTCCCACCACCGTGTATCATGAGAGTCATTCCATGATACCATATGATAAAAAATAAAGGAATTTAATTCATTTGAAACTTTTTATTATGATATTTATGAATGTAATCCAGTTATTCAACCATTTAAGAATCATGATCCAAATATAACTCTTTCTAATTCATAGCATGAGAGTGATCAAAATAATAATTCTTCAATTGGGAGACATGAAATATATTTTGAGGAGAAGTTCTATGTAGAGATAATTATATCTAATATTCACCCTTTATGATCCTTTTGAAAATTTCAAAAGGTTTAATATACATTCACATAATATTACTTTTATTCCCTATCCCTCTATGATCTAGTTGAGGTGAAACTTTCAAGAGCACTTGATCTCCAATAAAAAATATAATGGTTTATGAAAAAGATCATTATAAGATTTATAGAAATTCTAAACTCTCACCAATAATTTTTGAATCATTTGTATATTAATAGTCATATATTACACTATACTTATTCCCACTAGAGAATATTTACTAATCTCTTCGCATCTATGAAGAGATTAGAAAGGAAGACTATATAAATATTCAAAGGGGTCTATCTTTATCAATTATTGGTAACTATTATTATATTAAATCTCATCCATTGATAGATGGTTATCCTAATACCGTCTGAAATATATTGAATATGAATAAGGAATATATTATATAATTTAAATTTCCCTATTAGTTTGACCATTATTCTAATGGTGATATTCCATAATTTGATACATTTTAGTCCTTATATACCTTTTAATTTCTTTCTAGAATGAAGAATTGGAATGGAAATATCTATAAAAATGATCTTCAAAAGACCCCTTTATAATTAAACAATCACATGCATGAAAAAATTTTCATGTTATTCAACCTTAATATTATTTTTTATCTAAATATAATGGGATGATTGTATCAGTTAATCTATAATATACTAAATAATTTTATTCCCATGAGGTATACAAGAAAAGTAAATTACAAAGATAATGGATATCTCATCCCACTTATAGGTATGAATGGGTAAGGGATGTATCATTCTAGTAGTATTATAGTTACCCAAAATCAATTACTAACAAGTGAAGCATAAAGACACATAATAAGAAATATCCATTATCATACTAGGACACCAATAATAATGCTCAATATCACAATAAATTTTGGTTTTAGCTGGATGAAAAACTCAAAAAGAATTATGGTAATATTTCATCCCACCCTTTCTCAAATAAAAAAGAGACAAAACGTATCTTATAAAGAATATAATACTATAAGAGGGAAAATAATATTAATTAGTGATCTATAAAATATTTAAAATTCCTCTAATACACTAAAATTAAAGATATGAAGGCTTCTACAAATTAATAAATTCAAGAAGATAAGATTCATTCCATACATATAATAGGAAAATGATCTTATTTTAATTATTTTATTTGAGATTCCAATTTGTAAAAATGACTCTTCAATTTGAATCCTCCACCAGATTCCTTCATGGAACAAAAAAAATTACCCACTGAGATCCTTAATGAATGGTTTTTCTTTACTAAAGTATATAAGAGGTATAAATTGAATTCTTGGAGTTATTCTACCTAGAGACTCTATCTAATATTTAAATCCTTCTTCAAGAATATATAACTCAGAGTTTATTGATTTTTATAGATTAAAAACTTTTAACCATGTAGGTATCATCTACAATATATTAGAGTATGAAAAATAAAAACTAGTTCAAGTTCATGGTTTATATAATTCTTCTCATATAGGTATATCTGGAAAGATATATATTCTACAATAGGATAATTCTAAATGAGTTCACAACCTATATATATACTTGTTGCATTACAATGGATGACACAACCATGTCCAGGTTTAAAAAAAATTAGAATTATAGTTGTTGTAAACATTCACTTCAATTCATTGATTGACACTCGATATTTAGGTTTTTAGGTAAATTTCACCACTTTACAATGGAGAGTCATCAATTACAACGCTAAATTATATAAATATTTTTCGAACAACTTATAATATCATACTAAACCCAAGAATCTACATATCTCAAAGACATTCTATGGAACTTCCCAATACAATAAAAATTTCATCTTTTTAGTATTAACTAATAAACCTTGTCTAAAAGCCACATGCACTAGTAAATTTAATTATTATATAAAGGAACAACACTTGGATATGTTTTTATACAAGTGATGATGTTGAATAAACCTTCCATTATTTTTTTGTGATTCTTATACTCCTCTTTTGACATTGAAAGAACTAATATTTCACCCACAAATACCATGAAAAAAATACTTGAGATATCGATGTAAGATATAGTTCATAAGTTAAATTACCAACATAGGATAATTTTGTAGATTAAATTGAAACATAAGAAACTAAAAATGATTATATATTCTTGAGAAGGTGTTCTTGAAAATATCACTTTACTTCACTCTAAAATGGTGATACCCTGGCCTGAGATCATTTTTAGAGAACCACCCCACCCCTTTCAATTGATTAAATAAGCTATAAATATAGTAAATATGGTTTTTATATATTCATAATCACTCGATTTATCTTCTAATAATAAATATATAGGTTCATAATCCAATTATATTTCTTAAAAAAGCACATGAGTTGGAAAAAATGACACATTTGGATGAATAGATCCTTTACTTTACAAATTTTTATCTAAATATTTAACTCCTTTAATTACAAAGGGGTCATAAAATAAAAATTAAAGGATATGGGTAATGTATTATTAATAATATAAATAGAAAAAAATACTTAAAACTCCATGGTAAACCAAGATAAATCAATAGGAAACACCTTAGAAAAATATTTAACGATCAAATGAAGATCTTTCAATGAATTCTATTTACAATTAAAAAATGATAAGAAAAGTTATTATAATTTTCTGACTTGAGGAAGAGGAGTTTTATATAAAATTCATTGGGGTTCCCATTACCCTTGAAATAAATGATAATTCCATCCAAAATTGAAAAATTTCACCATTCGATGATAACAATTGATATGAAATTTGAATTCAGTGTTATAATCGATTCTTAGTATGATGTTAAAGAGTTTCATTTTAAGAAAAAAATCACATGCTATATCCATTTAGAAAAATGGATAAGGGACATAAGGAAAAACAAAAACCCTCACTCATTCTTATTTCCGAGATGATTTAATTTCATAATCATATAAGGAATACATTTAGATAAAAGTGTAAATTAAAGCATATATAAATGAGTGAGAGTAAAATATATCTAATAATTAAAGAGACCTAAATAATTTAATGAATATAGTATGTAATAACATAGTAATTATGGATTTATATTCTCTTAGGTTCTTAGCTACAAATAAATATCATTACTCGAGTTGAGTTTATGAGTCTACACCCCCACATAATTGAGTATTAATTATTAATTGAATCTTTCCATGTATAGAGTCTATATTATCTCTATTCTATTGAGGATGATATATCATTACCATACTTTAATCTTCATGTTTCTAAAATAAATTTAGAAATGAATAACCTATACAAATTGTTTGAGAAAGGTTCACCATATAAAACTAATAGAGGTAACATATACATGCACATGAGTTGCACACCTTTGGTGCCACTTCTCATGAAGTCTTATAGAGTCTCTAATTTATATATTGATAATATATGAGATGATTATTTGTTATTGGAACTAATGAATTTAACAAATATGGTCTATTTGAACCACCATAACTTCCCTTTCTCTTAAGGAAGCTTCCCTCACTTCCACTTGGAGTAAAAAAGGATCTAATCATCCCTGATAATTGGAACTAATCTTTATCTACCATTAGTTCATTGTCCAAGAATTCAATAAAATATGGTAGTTTGAACAAAAATAATTTTTTTTAAAATATTGTGTGGAGAATCATTCAAAAGAATTATGACTTTAATATATCATCAGTGAAAAGATCCAGATAAAATTTCACTATCTTGGTGAATCAAATTTTATAACACTTGACTATCTTGTTTACCTACTAAAGAAAAAAAAACATTTATTCCTTATCCAAAATCACCATATAAAGGTAAAAATATTGAGTGATCATGACTTCAAAATATTTCTATAAGTAATTATTATATGATTTAGAATGGAATATAGACTCACACCACATCCTATCAGGTCAATCAAGTATGAGAATGTGAAACATCACCATCATGGTCCCTGAAGTCACTCAGCATTCAAAAATACTCTAAATATTCCCTATAAAATCCTTTACATTTGAAGTATCTTTTCTACAATGGAATTTAGTAGGATAATGATAAATAATTTCCAAATATTTATCTTTGGAAAGAGTTTGTCCAAGATCAACTTCTCTATCCATGACATAGATGGTTTTAATAAAAATCTAAATTAAATGTTGAACTGTTAAAGGATTAAATTGAAAAAAATTATTCACTACTCCCTCCAAATAATTCATTGGGGATCATCGGGGAGGTATGTAACACCCCAAGATTTTATGAAAAATATTCTTTTAATTTCATTAATGTATTTTGTTTTATTCTACACCAAGATTACCTTGCGCTATACGCAACACCGTATTAGCTTGCAGTATAGGAAAAACTATTCTTGGATCGTGTTACACACAATTTTGATAATAGTTATTCTACGCAACATTGAGTATATATATATATATTCAATGTATAAATGAAATATGGTTAGATTATGTTATACAAAACAACGAAGGATTATTTCACAACACGCAACACTGACTTGGCTTGCATTACAGGCCATCACGACCTTCCTCGATAGCGTGTGTTGTACGCAATACTGGGTTTTAATAAACAACGATATATTATTATAAAATTGTCATGAACTAGAAGTTATGAATAGTATTAACTAAATTTTGAATTTTATAACATTATTATTCATCTTACACATTTTCTAGAACATGGTATAAGAACAAAATATATTTTCGGGTAAAATAAGTATTTTTCAAAAAATACAGTTTTGCCGCCTTTTGATGGAACACCCACTTTAAATCTAGTTTTTGACATGTTTATATGTTCAATTTGACAATATAAAATTCTTCTTTTGAATCAGGATATAAAAATTTACATTAGATAAAGTTTTAATATTTTTCCGATAACTTTCATATTTTAATGAATAGTAAAAACACGCTATATTTTAATTAAAAACAACTTTTTTCATCGTAATATCTTATGTGGTTAAATTATAATATTGAATGGTTTTAAAGTATAAATAGAATATATTTTTACCATTGAATATAATGAATGTCATTATCATTGATTTTGCCATGAATTCGTAGGTTAAATCAATTCAATCTTTTGCAATGTTTTAAACAAAAACCCATTTTTATTCGACAACGAGATTAATTTTAATTTAATTTCTGCAACTTCTGTGTATTGAATTTTAAAAAATGGATTCCATATTTGGAATCAGTGGGTCCAAATTATGTTAATAGGCTACTTGTTATTTTTTGTAATTATGAATAGTAACTACGGTAAATTTTATTTACCATAGTTAAAGGTAAATCGGGTAATTAAGGGTAAATATAATATTATAAAATTACCCTAACACATGCCAAAATTATATTTGACGGATAAAAGTAAACCCATATCAACTAAGGGTCAGATTAGATTCATTTTATGGACTTTTGACCATGAAAATAATTTAATTATTATTAAAACCAAAGAAAGTGACAACATGTCACTTTCTTAAATATTATAAGTATAATAATTTTAACTTAGTGATAAACATCATAAAACTTCTAACATGAATAGTCTCCAGAAATCTAACACAATTATATACATCATGAGAATTTATCTAGAATTTTTTGGGATTAAATAATTATCATTAATTGTGACACAATAGTGATGCAGAAATTATTTATCTAGTGAAAAATTAAGAATATAGTTTTTATTAAACTAATAGTGACCATAAAAGGCACAAAACCCTGACCAAAACTTATTTGTCATGTAAATTTAAACTATAATCATCCAATGGTCAAATATTTGACCATTTGGAGTCTTATAAAAACAATTATGACAGTTATATTATTTTATTTTAAATGATATTAAAGCTGTCACCTTCATAATTTAATAAATATAACAATTTAAATATTGTGATTTTAAGATGATAAATTCTAGTAAAAGTATTATTGTGAAATTTAGTATATTTATCTTCATCATAGGATTTTATTTTAAATTTTTATGCAAAAAATAAGTATATTAAATAATTATAAAAAAATGATGTAATAATTATTTTATTAAGAGATAAACCAAATAAATGGTTTTAAAAATAATAAAATAAATATTATATGAACTATTTAATGTGATCCACTAATTTTATAGACAAATATGACCTTTTATTAATATATTAAAGGTTTTAGTTCGAACATATCTTCTGTATATATTTTATTTAAATTCAAATAAATGAATAGTGTCAAAATTGACACTATTGTTATTTTATAAAAATAACATTGTTTAAAAATCACAAAAATATTTAAAAATTATAAATTTAAATTTATATGGTCTATAATGTTATAAATTAAAAAATTATGGAAAATTCACAACAAATAAGTAATTATTTGTTATAATTTAAAATTTAGAATTTTATTACCACAAATAAACTTAAATAGATTAAATAAGGATAAATCAAAATGATAAGGTTCAAAATAAGATCCAAACATGTCTAAATTTGATTGGTTGATGATATTACAACCCTATCTCATCTAATCTTCGAATATGAGTCATTTTTGGAGGATTTAAGTGTGGTTAGATTTATTATAAATTAATATTTTTAAGAATTCCAAAGGTGCCCCTCTCCTCCCATATAAAAGGGCACCTCCTCCCTCTCTTCCTCACACAACTTTGAGCCTTCAAGCTCGGCCAAAACCTGACAAATTCTCCTCTCCACTTCCCTAGCAACATCGTAGAGGTTCTGGTCTTCCTCAAAGACCAATTTTAGTGTCCTAAGAGGAGGTCTCAAAGAGGTGCTTCAAAGAAGAGGTAATTTCCGTTACCGATTCTTTCAACTTTATTTCTTATTCCACTTCTTCTTCTTAGGTTGTTTCATTATGAAGTAATAACATTAGTATCACTCATATACTGATATGTTATTATAAGTATGAAACAACCCTATTTTACCATCTATCCATCCAACGGAAAACAAAATCACCGCGCGTGCGTACGTACGGAATACCGTCTCTACGCCGTGGTGTAATATGTTTCTCCACAAAAACCTTACATGGATGGGTATTATGGTGTAAATAATAACTATAAATAGTTATTATAACATCATAATGATTCTTATATATTGTATTATCCACTCCAATTCAATTCAATAATTATGGAAATGATATCATCGCTCGTGCGTACGTACGGACTACCGTCTCCACGACGCGATGAGATTCATTCTCCATGTTAACCATTTAAGAATGATTATAAAGTATATATAAGCAATAATAATGAAATATATGAAATTATAAAGCTACTGGATTTATGTGTGTATATATGTATGTCATCTACTTAATTCCACTCAATTCAATAAGGAAACGAAAACAACGTTCATGCGTACGTACGGCCTACCGTCTCCATGAACGGTGTATTTCTTTCCATTTATCGATCCATTATATATATGTATATTCTGAATATATATTATATATAAATCATGTTTTATATTCTATAATTAAGTAATAATGATCTATGTAATCATATGAATAATTACAAGTTAAAACACGAACGACAAATGAGACGATTTTACCCAAAACGCTACTTTAACATGAATTTACAATAGAACGGGTAATATGAAGTCATAAGTGAAAAATATATGATATAATAACAATGCATATGATTCTGTAATAAGTCAATGACATTTTTTAAATCATTATACATGAGGTTCAGACACTTACGAAGCAAATCGGACCTAAGGTAAGGGAAAATATCACAATCTCATTTTTATCCGAGATTGTTTATACTTTAGTATTTACTGGGGTGTATTTTATCATCCACATCCATGTTCCCTCAATATATATTGTTATTTCCATCCACCTACAATTTTTTAAATCTAAATTTACCCTTCGGTGAGTTCTTAGTAAAATATATGAAAGGGATATTTTGTCGTTTTTCGTACGAGGTACTTTTTGACTTTTCCGACAAAAGTACGAAGAATGTTTTTTTAACTTATACGGCATGAATGGATTTTTAAAACATTATTTCCAAGAAGCTTCCTTTACAAGTTTTCAAGTTTATTTTTAGTCAACTTCTTTTAGTTTAAAGTTGTATGACATGTTAAGAAAGGAAAAATGTTTTTGAAGAGGAAATGATATTTTCCTCAAGAATGGAGTTCAAGTGTTTTATCAAAATTATTTTCCATCTAAGATAATAAAGGGTTATATTTTTATCCCTATTATTACATTGATTTGATTATGTTGTGATGGAATTATTTTTATGAATTTCTTTATCGTATATGAATTGTTTTATGATGTCATGATGTTTAAGATTCCCATTTTTATTACATGGGTTATGCAATGATGTATGGTTTATGATTTTGTGGCACACATAAGAATGGTATCATTATGAGATGGGTGGGATCTATATCTACCTCCAATGCATTGGGTAAAGATTTTATATCTCATGAGATAGACATGGCTGGAATGGTAGGTTATACCGGTTCAGTGAAACAGGACTGAAACGAGGGTGACTCAGTTCAGAAAGGGACTTTGTCCACTAAGATAGTCTTGGCAATGAGTCTTGACTAACAAGAAATGATTCTCTATGATTATGTGTGTATGCCACAAAGTTTCATGTTTTATGTTATGATTATTGTGACTACATTTCACTGCCATGATTTATCCCATGTTATGAAATTATGATCTCTTTTGCAGGTTAATATTTCCAAAAGTTATGTGCTTATGTATATGATGTGATTGATATTTCTTTTGTTTACCCTTAGTGAGAATTTGAGCTCATCGTTTTATGTTTTCTTTTCCCTAGGATATAAAGAAAGGTTTTAGGTAAAAAAAAGGAAGATCTTTATGGGATATTTTGAAGATCTTTCACCACGATTAGAAGATTATATTCCGAGTTTCCAAAGACACTAAACTATTACGGTCCTTGTGTGTGTGTTTTTGTTATTTAATAAGTATTCCACAAAATTAATGTAATATCCTTGTACGTTAAGCTTCGGGTCTCTACAGTTGGTACCAGAGGAAAGGTTTAGTCAACCTTTGGAAACTAGGATGCGAAAACGTTAGTGAGATCCCTAGAGATATTTCTAAGGTATGTCTAGGGATGTCTCTAAGGTTAAGTATAGGTATAGGTTATAGTCCAAGAATTGCGCTAAATATATTAGAATTTAACCTAAGATGTTATATATTAAGGTTAGTCCCTCTTTTATTATGTTGTTTTCCCTAGCATGATTTTTGCATCTCACACTATTCTTTTTGGGTTTTAGAAAATGGCTGGAAACAAGATGATTCACGATAATGGAGGATATGATGGACAATGGAATGATATTATTCATGAGCAATCAAATGAAATGGGATTTGGAAGTCCAAACATAATTATTATGCTGAATCGGCAATCTCATAATATGATCAATAAAGTAAAATTTGGTAAGTTTCCTGACTCGGCTAATAAGAGAAAGATGGAGTTTCATGATGATCATAGAGGAAATAAAGTTCAATTTCCCCTATGTAAATCATGTGGGAAGAGGCATCAAGGAGAATGTTTCAAAAGAGCTGGAAGATGCTTTGGGTGTGGAAAAGAAGGACACAAAGCCAGTAAGTGCAAAGGAAAAGGTTCAGTTAACACCAGGGATGAGGATAATGGTATTGCTACGACATCAACAATGGTTAAATGTTTTAAATGTGGAATGTACGGGCATTATGAAAACCAATGCCCTAAGGTAAAGTATCATGAAGAGAATCAGTATGGCCGTATGGGTAGTATTTATGTTGATGATGATGAAGAGACTACAAATGATATTTGAGATGAAAGAATTGTTGAAGCTCGGTCAATGGTTTAAGAATGCAGTGGAATGATTACATGTTTATCATGTGTAATGTTGTATAAGTAATCTCATGGTACTATGGAATAAAGAGACATCTAAGGATTGTTACACTGTTGCCTTTCCTTGAGTTTTGAAAGTGTATGATTAATGTTACCAGTATCCATGAAAGGTTATTTAGATATTTTTGGAATGTAGATGATATGCGCATAATGAAGGGATAAGGAGAAAATTAAATGTTAAATAGTATTCATGAGCTTGTGACTGATATAAGGAGAAGTTTATATCATGGTTTGAGTATATAGAATTTTGAGGATTTTGGTATGTGGAAAGAGTTAACTTTTAACAGCACTCATGTTTTCAATAAGGTTCAATGGGTAGTCAAGAGAGTACATGATTAAGGCCTTTGAATGTTTGGAATGTGACCAACAAGATATATCTTATGATATATGGGGATAAATGATGGTATTAAATCTCTGAGAGTGGACTGCAGTATCATGGATAAGCCTAAAGATTGGAATGGATTATGTTGGACATAAGTTAGTATTGTTTGTTTTTTGATATTATTGATGGGATGTTATAGTAATATAGTTTTAGAAAAAGGACAACCTGCCGGACGGGCAAAAACCCATCACGTCAGACAAGGATGTGGGAATCGAACCCACAACTGAAGTGCGACTGGCCTTTATCGCCTACCACTGGCCTACAGGAAGTCCCTGGTTAGTATAAACTAGTTTTATTTTATTAAGTGGTATGATATATGAAGTATAAGTTCATTTTTGGAACCATATATGATTAATCTAACCATAAGATGGACTTATAACTTTTTCTAACCTTTTGTTTGAAAAAGAGATGGAATGACCCATCATTCTATCACATGATCTGCTAACACATCACGAATAACAAATTCAACTTCATTTCCTTAAGGGATGAAGTGGAAATTGTTCAATTCATGAACAACAGTGAGATTGTACCAAAATCGAGTAAGTATTTCTTCTAATTCAAATTTTTCAACTTTAGGGAAATGATATTGAAAACCAAAAATTTTACCCTAGTGATATTATATCTGATGAATCGGATGGTACCCTAGATCATCACAAATCAATAGCTTTGTGATTGTTGTCTTTTTCATAGCCATGTTCTCTACCACTCTCCATCAGAACTTGATGGTTAGATTTTTCTTCCATATCTATATTTTCACCTATGTTCTCCTATGTGGAAACCCAGTGATGAGTTAATTTGGGTGACCGTTACATTTCATACTTTAGTTTTTAAAGACATGTTTTGGTATTCCTTTTTACGATGTGGGTTTCTATTAAACAAACTTTCGAGTAGTAAACCATTTATAACCCCTGACAAATTCTGAGGGCGAAATTCATTTTAAGGGGGGTAGAATGTAACACCCCGAGATTTTATGAAAAATATTATTTTAATTTCATTAATGTCTTGTGTTTTATTCTACACCAAGATTACCTTGCGCTATACGCAACACCGTATTAGCTTGCAGTATATGCAACACTATTCTTGGATCGTGTTACACACAATTTTGATAATAGTTATTCTACGCAACATTGAGTATATATATATATATATATATTCAATGTATAAATGAAATATGGTTGGATTATGTTATACAAAACAACGAAGGATTATTTCACAACACGCAACCCTGACTTGTCTTGAATTACACGCAATCGCGACCTTCCTCGATAGCGTGTGTTGTACGCAATACCGGGTTTTAATAAACAACGATATATTATTATAATATTGTCATGAACTAGCCTTTATGATTAGTATTAACTAAATTTTGAATTTTATAACATTATTATTCATCCTACACATTTTCTAGAACATGGTATAAGAACAAAATATATTTTTTCGGGTAAAATAAGTATTTTTCAAAAAATGCAGTTTTGCCACCTTTTGATGGCACACCCACTTTAAATCTAGTTTTTGACATTTTTATTTGTTAAATTTGAAAAAATAAAATTCTTCTTTTGAATCAGGATATAAAAATTTACATTAGATAATGTTTTGATATTTTTCCGACAACTTTCATATTTTAATGAATAGTAAAAACACGCTATATTTTAATTAAAAACAACTTTTTTCATCGTAATATCTTATGTGGTTAAATTATAATATTGAATGGTTTTAAAGTATAAATAGAATATATTTTTACCATTTAATATAATGAATGTCATTAGCATTGATTTTTCCTTGAATTCGTAGGTTAAATCAATTCAATCTTTTGCAATGTTTTAAACAAAAACCCATTTTTATTCGACAATGGGATTAATTTTAATTTAATTTATACAACTTCTGTGTATTTAATTTTAAAAAATGGATTCCATATTTGGAATCATTGGGTCCAAATTAAGTTAATAGGCTACTTTTTATTTTTGGGAATTATGAATAGTAACTACGGTAAATTTTATTTACCATAGTTAAAGGTAAATCGGGTAATTAATGGTAAATATAATATTATAAAATTACCCTAACACATGCCAAAATTATATTTGACGGCTAAAAGTAAACCAATATCAACTAAGGGTCAGATTAGATTCATTTTATGGACTTTTGACCATGAAAATAATTTAATTATTATTAAAACCAAAGAAAGTGACAACATGTCACTTTCTTAAATATTATAAGTATAATAATTTTAACTTAGTGATAAACATCATAAAACTTCGAACAT
This sequence comes from Viscum album, assembly GCA_963277665.1. Lineage (NCBI taxonomy): Eukaryota > Viridiplantae > Streptophyta > Magnoliopsida > Santalales > Viscaceae > Viscum > Viscum album. Next base: position 1,043,946,156 of record OY728141.1, on the reverse strand, counting down.
GAATAGTATCCAGAAATCTAACAAAATTATCTACATGATGAGAATTTATCTAGAATTTTTTGGGATTAAATAATTATCATTAATTGTGACACAATAGTGATGCAAGAATTATTTATCTAGTGAAAAATTGAGAATATAGTTTTTATTAAACTAATAGTGACCATAAAAGGCACAAAAACCTGACCAAAACTTTTTGGTCATGTAAATTTAAACTATAATCATCCAATGGTCTAATATTTTACCATTTGGAGTCTTATACAAGCAATTATGACAGTTATATTATTTTATTTTAAATGATGCCAAAGCTGTCACCTTCATAATTTAATAAATATAACAATATAAATATTGTGATTTTAAGATGATAAATTCGAGTAAAATTATTATTGTGAAAGGTAGTATATTTATCTTCATCATAGGATTTTATTTTAAATTTTTATGCAACAAATAAGTACATTAAATAATTATACAAAGATGATGTAGTAATTATTTTATTAAGAGATAAACCAAATAAATTGTTTTAAAAATAATAAAATAAATATTATATGAACTATTTAATATGATACACTAATTTTATAGATACATATGACCTTTTATTAATATATTAAAGCTTTTATTTTGAACATATCTTCTGTATATATTTTATTTAAATTCAAATAAATGAATAGTTTCAAAATTGACACTATTGTTATTTTATAAAAATAACATTGTTTAAAAATCACAAAAAATATTTAAAAATTATAAATTTAAATTTATATGGTCTATAATGTTATAAATTAAACAATTATGGAAAATTAACAACAAATAAGTAATTATTTGTTATAATTTAAAATTTAGAATTTTATTACCACAAATAAACTTAAATAGATTAAATAAGGATAAATCAAAATGATAAGGTTTAAAATAAGATCCAAACATGTCTAAATTTGATTGGTTGATGTGATTACAACTCTATCTCATCTAATCTTCGAATATGAGTCATTTTTGAGGTTTTTAAGTGGGGTTAGATTTATTATAAATTAATATTTTTAAGAATTCCAAAGGTGCCCCTCTTCTCCCTTATAAAAGGGCACCTCCTCCCTCTCTTCCTCACACAACTTTGAGCCTTCAAGCTCGGCCAAACCCTATCAAATTCTCCTCTCCACTTCCCTAGAAACATCCTAGAGGTTATGGTCTTCCTCAAAGACAAATGTTAGTGCCCTAAGAGGAGGTCTCAAAGAGGTGCTTCAAAGAAGAGGTAATTTCCGTTACCGATTCTTTCAACTTTATTTCTTCTTCCACTTCTTCTTCTTAGGTTGTTTCATTATGAAGTAATAACATCAGTATCACTAATATACTGATATGTTATTATAAGTAAGAAACAATCCTATTTCACCATCTATCCATCCTACGGAAAACAAAATCACCGCGCGTGCGTACGTACAGAATACTGTCTCCACGCCGTGGTGTAATCTATTTTTCCACCAACACCTTACATGGATGGGTATTATGGTGTAAATAATAACTATACATAGTTATTATAACATTATAATGATTCTGATATATTGTATCATCCACTCCAATTCAATTCAATAATTATGGAAATGATATCATTGCTCGTGCGTACGTACGGACTACCGTCTTCACGACGCGATGAGATTCATTCTCAATGTTAACCATTTAAGAATGATTATAAAGTTTATATAAGCAATAATAATGAAATATATGACATTATAAAGCTACTGGATTTATGTGTATATATATGTATGTCATCTACTTAATTCCACTCAATTCAATAAGGAAATGAAAACAACGTTCATGCGTACGTACGGCCTACCGTCTCCATGAACGGTGTATTTCTTTCCATTTATCGATCCATTATATATATGTATATTCTGAATATATATTATATAGAAATCATGTTTTATATTCTATAATTAAGTAATAATGATCTAAGTAATCATATGAATAATTACAAGTTAAAACACGAACGACAAATGAGACGATTTTAACCAAAACGCTACTTTAACATGAATTTACAAAAGAAAGGGTAATATAAAGTCATAAGTGAACCATATATGATATAATAACAATGAATATGATTCTGTAATAAGTCAATGACATTATTTAAATCATTATACAGGAGGTTCGGACACTTACGAAGCAAATCGGACCTAAGGTAAGGGAAAATATCACAATCTCATTTTTATCCGAGATTGTTTATACTTTGGTATTTACTGGGGTGTATTATATCATCCACATCCATGTTCCCTCAATATGTAATGTTATTTCCATCCACCTACAATTTTTTTAAATCTAAATTTACCCTTCGGTGAGTTTTTAGTAAAAGATATGAAAGGAATCTTTTGTCGTTTTTCGTACGAAGTACTTTTTGACTTTTCCGACAAAAGTACGAAGAATGTTTTTTTAACTTATACGATATGAATGGATTTTTAAAACATTATTTCCAAGAAGCTTCCTTTATAAGTTTTCAAGTTTATTTTTAGTCAACTTCTTTTAGTTTAAAGTTGTATGACATGTTAAGAAAGGAAAAATGTTTTTGAAGAAGAAAGGTTATTTTCCTCAAGAATTGAGTTTAAGTGTTTTATCAAAATTATTTTCCATCTAAGATAATAAAGGGTTCTTTTTTTATCCCTATTATTACATTGATTTGATTATGTTGTGATGAAATTATTTTTATGAATTTCTTTATCATATATGAATTGTTTTATGATGTCATGATGTTTAAGATTCCCATTTTTATTTCATGGGTTATGCAATGATGTATGGTTTATGATTTTGTGGCACACATAAGAATGGTATCATTATGAGACGGGTGGGACCTATATCTCCATCCAATGCATTGGGTAATGATTTTATATCTCATGAGATAGACATGGCTTGAATGGTAGGTTATACCGGTTCAGTGAAACAGGACTGAAACGAGGGTGACTCGGTTCAGAAAGGGACTTTGTCCACTAAGATAGTCTTGTCAATGAGTCTTGACTAAAAAGAAATGATTCTTTATGATTATGTGTGTATGCCACAAAGTTTCATGTTTTAAGTTATGATTATTGTGACTACATTTCACTGCCATGATTTATCCCATGTTATGAAATTATGATCTCTTTTGCAGGTTAAGATTTCCAAAAGTTATGTGCTTATGTATATGATGTGATTGATATTTCTTTTGTTTACCCTTACTGAGCATTTGAGATCACCCTTTTATGTTTTCTTTTCCCCAGGATAGAAAGAAAGGTTTTAGGTAAAAAAAAAGGAAGATCTTTATGGGAGATTTTGAAGATATTTCACCACGATTAGAAGATTATATTCCGAGTTTCCAAAGACACTAAACTATTACGGTACTTGTGTGTGTGTTTTTGTTATGTAATAAGTATTCCGAAAAATTAATGTAATATCCTTGTACGTTAAGCTTCGGGTCTCTACAAGGTATGACACTATAAAATCAATCAAAGAGATGAAATTCCATTAATCACCTTAAAATAAAAACAAAAACATATAAAACTATATAATTTTAAAAAATAAATATCTTATAAAAATAGTTAAATATCATATAAATTCATTTGATAAATGAAAAATAGAACTTAAAAAATATATTTTTCAGGAGTAATTGTTTTAATACATAGTTAGAAAAACCACACATCAACTATGCATGAATTATCAGAAACCTCTAGATAGCTTTCACGGTTTTGATGCATGGTTTGAAACCCATGATCCCTAGTTATTCATCTTAGGAGTGTTTCTTAATTTTCATTACAAGAGAAGAAATATATAAAAAATAAGTAATAATAAAGTTTCAAAAATAAAATATATCAAAAAATATTTTATACATAACTTTAATCCAAATTATTTATTCTTAAAAACAAATGAAAACTCAAAACAATTCATGAAAAATGTTATAAGTTCTTTATAACTGAAGAGGTAGGTTAAAAGTAATGGCGTCGACAACATTTTTGACATGTACTCTTTATATATAGAAGGTACCACCAATACATAATTTAATTTTTTTCAAAATAATGTAATAATAAACAAGGCAAAAAAATATAATATCTCATAAAAAATCATTAAATATTTAATGAAATAAAATTAAAATAACCAATAATTTAATACATTCAACCATAATATATGTTATATAAAATGAATAAAAAATGAGTAACAAATGGATAGAAAGATGAAGTAACTGAATATAAAGAGGTACTGAGAATAAATTATTTAAAATACGCCAAATCTATACATATCCAAGTGAAAAGTGTGTATCCTCCACTTTTCACCTCCTAAAAATAAGAATAAAAGATATCAATCACCCTTTAAATAAATGTATATTTATCCCTTTAACTAAATAAAATAAAATAAATTATACATACACACAAAGTTTGTATGTAGGGTTTTAAATAAATTCCCATTATGATACCACATTGAATCTATTAACAATTCTTATTTGGGAAAAAGATAAGAAAGTGAAATTTTAATTTTTATGAGAACATAAAATATTGAACAAAACATTTAAATATTTATTATAAATGAAAAAATTTACTAAAATTTACCAAAATCAATTAGAATATAGGTGTTAAATCATGATTATAAACAACCATATCACAAAACCCATAAGAATAGGAATTATGGGAGAGTACCTATGAGCCTATGGTGAGGAAATATAAGATCAAAAAACTCTATCCATAAACTGAACATTTCATATGGGTAATAGTGAAATCCTAAATTAGTATCAAATTCTATAGCTAGTGTATAATAAAAACTAGTGAGAAGATACCAAATGGAATTAGATGAAGAATCATCCTAAACTAGTAAATCCTTACTATTATATAATTTAAACATGGGGTGACTCAAGGTAGTGAGTAATATAACCTATCAAGTATAATTATTAGTAGAGTTAAACCTATTTACCTAAGGTATTCCCTTGAATATTTTAAAATAAAAGTTATAAAATAAATAAATTCATTATATTAAACAAATTCTCATCTAACATATGAATACCCTTTAATGAAACAAACCCTTCATAATAATATCTAGAATGCACCAATCAAGATATAAAAATTCTATATAAAATAACTTAATAATAAAAGGGGAAATAATAATAAAAACATAGAGGTGGAACCTGTAAAAAAACATATCTGTTGATCATTACAAACAATACTTTACCTTTAGATAATGTTAAAAAAATCCTCAAATCATTCCAAGAAAACAATGTAATTTAATCAAACACTTTATGTGTGTCCTTTATATAAAAAAATTAATTTTTAAGAAACTTATTTCCATATTAATAGGTAAAAATTAATGGACAATATTATAATTATCATAAAAATAATATATATTTTTATTATTGATTAAACATTAATGATATTTAAAAAAAATCAAGAATTAATATTTTAAAAAACCAAAAGAAGAACATATAACTACCAAAAGATATAAAGATGCACCCTTAAAAGGAGAATAAAAACCCATAAATTATAAAAACCCTATTCAATTCATTAATATTGGATCCTTATGCCCACATGGAATCAATAGGAAAATAATATAGAATAAATAGGAGATTAGTGAGGAGTGGAAAATATTTGGAGTGATACACCTTAGGCTATCCAGACAAGATGATGAAGAAACCACTAAGATAAGGAAACAAAATGAGGAGAGCCAAGGTGGTTTATTCAAAGAGTGTTCTTGAACAAGAGAGGAATAAATGAGGTTTTATTCAATAAAAAATGAATTTAATAAAATAAAATAATTTAATTTTTTAAATGTTTTCATGGGTTGGATGCATGATTAAATAAACCATGAATTAACGATACATAAACTAATAGAAATATATTTTTATCATGTAGGAACCATATACATAATTTATGAAGCCATGATACCTAAACATAAAATCTTTAATTTCTACTAAAAGTATAAATTGTTTTACTTAAATCAAAAAATAAATTGTAAAATAAAAAAAAAATTTAAAAATACATAACAAACTATGACATTGTGGGTGTCACAATTCTCCACAAAATTTCACTACCAACCCTTAAAAAATTCTTAGGATGATTATTGATAAGACAATAGGTCACTAAATTTCTCCCAAATGTGATATATATTCTCCCATGTCTTATAAGATTTATTTAAATATTTTTATATAAAACAAACAAGAGGAAAATGCTTTCCTCATAATATATTATTATAATAATCAAGAACCTGGACTAGTTTCTCAACCAATAAATCACTAGACTCTAATTCCAACTCTTCATAATTTTGGAATATTACAGGTACTAAGATGATCATTATTTAATTGGGAAACATGAAATAAATTGAAAATATAAGTAATTTTTAGAGGAAATGTTATCCAATATTGTAATGACCCAAAATTGTATCAATGGAATTTCCATTCTGAATATATAATTGTGTCATATTTATTACGTAATCCCCATGAACCACATTACAAGACCAACTACATTTTATTAATTTAAACATTAAATTTTGAGAATAAAAGTGTCCATAATAATTTAAATTATTATAATGGGACAAAAAAATATAATATAAGATAATAAAAATAAGAAAGTTTGGATCTAATTGATCCCCCAAAATAATCACACTCATAAACAACACTCTAGAAATGATGTATAATATTAGTAATGAATCATTCATTTTGAAAATGAAAATATATATAACCTTTAGATAAAATGTAATTTAATGAAATATGAATGAAATATGAGGTATTTATTGAAATTAGGGATCCCATATGATCGTTATAAATCTAATAGTTTCAAATATGATCATTTGAATAGTAATTTGACTACAGGAATAGTAATTTGACTGTTAGGAATAGTAACCTAAATGTTACAATAGAAACCTCACATATTTAAGTGTAAAATATTATTTTGGTATCTTATAAAATTGAAATATGGAATATTTATTTTATGATACAAGTAAATAAATGTTTTAAAAATGATAAAATTAGTGCTCATATTTTTTTAAAACCTATATGTTTTATTTTCATTTTTATAGTAAATATAATGACTTAAAATAAACATTATTTTCATAAAATAGGTTTTAAAAATTAATATTACGTCGTATTATAATGTCTACAAAATTTTATGAGACATTTACTAAATTTTTAAAGGGTGATAAAATTGATCATAATATTAAAATTTCTATTATTCAAACAAATGATGATTTTATATAAAAAATAAATTTATACTATTTATAATACTATTTTAATAAAATGGGATTTATTTTTGAAATCTACATGTTAAAGAAATTTTAGGGAAATTTTTTGATGTTTTTCTAAAATAGTTAATTTTTAGTGAATTGTTAAATACTTCAAAATATGATATTTAACTTTATAAGCTAAATAGATAATTTTTTTTTGTGTCAGAGATAATGTAATAACCCGTTAGTTTGAACTAATTTACACCATTTACTATATATATTCACAAAAATAAATGATATTGATATTTTTGAGTCAAAATAATAAAATAATGAATATAATATTATAAAACACCCCTCTCCTCCCCATATAAAACCACCAATCACAACACATTATCCTCAAAAATTATAATACTCGTATATTATCAAATTAATTCCCAATACTATTCCTAAGATATTATTGTTTTTGGTCTCACCAAAAGACCATTACAAGGAGCCTTATGTGGAATACTAAGTGGTGACATCCAAAGGGGACAATAGTTCCCAATATTGATTCTTTTAATTATTATTCAGTCTCATTCTCCAAAGACTAATTCTATAAAAAATTAAATAATAAATATAGTATCTTATATATATTTAAATTTTATTATGTTTGTTTAATATCTACCATCCATCCTCTTCTCTTTCCAAAATTGGTTTAAAAAAATGTTGCTTATAATATGGTTGGTTCACTACCTTAATGAACAATGCACATCATTTTTCACCACCTCCTCCAAGGATTGTCATAAAAATATTTTTATGGTTAAATAATATTATAATAAGTATTTTATAACTTATTAAATTTTCTTAATTAATTAATATATGTTATATTAAATAAAACAAAACTAATTTGTGATGGTCGGTAAAACCACCTAAATGATATAACTGTATAACGTTAACATTTTTACTAAGTGAATCATACCTATGGAGAAACAAAATTGGATATTAGGGAACATTAAAATTTATAAAAGGATTTTAAAAACATTTCATTTCACTTATTTTGTTTTAGTATCATTTGATAAGAACATTAATAACTATCAACAAGTGATCTAACCCTGGAACCATGAAATGAATGCTCTCAGAACAACAAAATTAAACATTATATATCATAAAAATAGTTATTAATTAACATAATAAAATAATAAAAAATAAAAAATATATATAAATTTTAATAAACAAATAAATAATTAATTCAATTTCATTATCTAGTTCATTAAGTTCAATTGAAAAACTATTTTGTAACCTAAGGTAAGGGATCTATCCAAACCACACCTTTTATTTGGGTTATGACCATTCTCTCTCTAAATAAATTTATCTCGCTCTTTAATTTTATATAATTCCTCTGAATTCTTTTTATATATCTTACTATCTTCTTCTACCTTCCTTTTATGGGTTAAGAAATGCCTTATGTTTATTTCTTAAATGCCTTCTTTAAAATCAAACCCCATTAAGGGGAAATTTTCTATCCATACATCATTTTATTTAATTATAATTTAATGTATTCATTCCCATTCATGATTTCATTAAACAAATAAATATTTTAGGTATAACTATTCTGGTTTACTACTAGTTTTCAAAAAAAATTCCATACTAATTCTTTCTCTAAAACTCTTTAACTAATTCCTTAAAATAGTATTTTGACGGTTCATTTCTATACCCAATTATCTTACATTTCTCATGATTTTTTTACAAATGAACACCATATTTTGAGACCTATGATTATTTAATCATATATGAACATCTAAAATATTTAATTACTTATTTTATTTGGAATATTTATGAAATATCTTTTTATTATGATATGAAGAAAGATTTTTCAACCCATTTCTCTCTATGGGTAATTCTTGTATTTATGACTTTTGATTGATTTCATTTTTTGGAACACATAAGCATGTACATATTATGATTGTTTCACTAAAATAGTACACCAATGAATTGGGTAAGGTTTTTTTTCTCATTATATGGTATGTATGGGATCAATGAGTGAACTTAATACATAACGAGACTCTATCTGCTATGTGATGTTGTATTGACGATTACCCTTGACTTATTCTTATGTCATGTTTCATGTTTCTACCACTTTCCTATGATTCTATGATCTTATGATACAATTTTATTTATCTTATGATTCCATGTGATTATTTACAAGCCTTATATTTTATGATATAAAGTTATATAGTTTGACTCACATGTTATGCCTCATTATTGTGTTTATTCCCTTAATGAGGTTTATATCTCACCCATTTCATTTATATATTTCTTAGGTTATCCTATAAACTTTTATGAGCTAGAATGGATTTAGGAGGTAATTATAGAGAATAAAATAAAAATGTTTTGTTTTATTTTCTTTTTGATTTATTGTGAAACAAGTCTTTTAAAGACACAAAGTGTAACACCCCAGGTAAATAATGAATATGGAATTTTCATATTTATCCATATTTGTGAATAAAATATTAATATGACTTTAAAGGGGACGCTATGCTCGATGGCGTACCCAACACGCAACAACGAGTTTCTTGGGAATCTTACGTTGCACTCTAATAATAAAATAATATTAATTCAAATGGTAGTTAACATGTATCCGTTGTATTGGCGGGAATGGATAGAAATAACTAAAATATGATTATATATGTTTTTTAAATGTTTTTACATTTATCAAATAAAATCTAAAGGCTTAAAATACGGAAAGAATTCAATTTTAGGCGTATATGCCCTAGTTTTCACTAAAGGTTCACTTATCGCCTTTTAATGGATAACCGTAATTAAATATAGTTTTGTTCACTCTTAAACATTCTTTTGGACCAAATAAAACTCTTATTATGAATCGGTACATCAAAATTTACTTTGTGTAAATTTTTGGTATCTTTCCGATAAAGTTAATTTTTTTAATGAATAGTGTAAAATGTTGTATTTTAATTCAAAACCACTTTTTAATATAATTTATTTATATGATTAGATTATATTTTTAATTGGTTTTAAAGTGAAATTAGAAAATATTTTTACCATTAAATCCAATAGTGGTCGTTGGAATTAATTTCACTTTGAAATCAGACTTAAACTAGTGTCTATCTTTTGATACTTATTGTTTTATAAAAACACGCTATTTGCTCTGACAGCGGGAATTATTTATTAAATTAATTAATGTGACTAATATGTTCTGAATTTTGTAAAACGGACTTCATTTTTGAATTCAGAATATCAAATATAGCTTAGGGTGAATTTTTGGGATTTTTCTGAAAAACATCAATTTTTGATGAATAGTGAAACCACTAAGTGGTACTTATAAAGACTGATTTTCCATTTAAATGAAATTTTGCCATCATTGTGTTTTGATTTTCAAAAATCTGACATACATGGTTGTCATTAAGAAGTAAAATGTGGTTCAATGAGATTAAAATAATTTTTTGGTGAATAGTAACTTATTAAGTTTTTAATCGCGATTAGAGGTAATTAGTGTAATTTAAGGTAAAAATGATATTATAAGAATGTGAAAACACCATGACACTTGTCCTACACATATTGGGTGAGTCATGGCTGACCAAGAAAATCCATGGGCCAACTTGGGGACCCCATGGAGACACTTTGGTTGGGAAATGACATAAATAACTTTTTATTTAATGTTAAAATTAAATTGACACAAACATGAGTTGTTTTACTAAAAAAATTTTTAAGTAGGGATACACAGGTCCAAATTTTGATTATAAATAGTCATTGGAAATATAAAAAGATTTCCTACATAATAGTATTTTTTTATAATTTTTAGAGATTAAATAAATTAAATTATTTATGACATAATAATGATGCAGCGATGACATCATTATTTGACGATTTAAATAAAATGGAAAGATAATGTAAAATCTATGAACTACACATGTCCAAAACCAATTGGATGAGTGGATTTCGAAGACTTATCACCTTATCCACGAATTATATCAATGTGGGACCTTTTAAAACCGAAACACATTTTCAAATAAAGTAATATTTCTTTACTTTCCAAAAGTGCCCCTCCTCTCCTCTTATAAAAGGCCCCCACCTATACCTCATTTAACACACTCCTCAAGCCTTTGGCTCGGCCAAACCCTGACCATTTACTCTCTCCACATCCCTCTCCTCATCCTAGAGGATTCCCTTTGGGCATAATTCTTTCAAAGGAAGCCTTTAGGCTCAAATCAAAAGGATTTACACTTTTAAAGGTAATTCACTCTCTCATGTTCATTTGTTTTTTTTTGCTTCTCCAACCCCCTAAAATCTTTTTATTTATTTATTTTGTAACAAAACCAGTATCTTAAATATACTAGGATGTTGTTATAAGATTTATTCTAGCTACACTCTCACGCAACTACATCAAATGGTTAAAGAACATACGGTTTCCGTGGATGGCGAAATTGTGCCTCCCGAAACGATGATTGTTCAATACTCATTTAACACCTTCAAAGGTGGCCATTATGATGTCACTATTTTTATATATGATATATAATATGTTTATGTTGTACTTGTGATTCTTTATTTTTCATTTGTGTCTTACCTTTATGGTTTCCATTATGGGTATACACGATATCTTCATTTAAGGAAGTGCGGACTACCGCCCCCTCAAAGTGATTTGATTCGTTAAATACCATATGTGGGATGTATAAAGGATGGAAATATGATATTATATATGATATTATACTGGAATTATAATATACCTTTATATCATTATTATTCCATTCTATAAAATACGAAATAGAAACGAAAGTAGCGTTCATGCGTACGTACGGCTTACCGTCTCCATGAACGGTGCATTTCATTTTTTACCTCTAAATGATTATGTAATGTTATAAATGCATGAATGTACTGGATATATATGAAATATATGATATCTACATAATGAATACAATTCTGGATATAATAAACATTTGGCCACATGAACAACATGTAATTGTAAGAAGTCCACTTTCGACTTAAGAACCAAATATCGACAAAACAATCATTATTAACATAATGATTACATATTGTTTATAACATGGTAATAAGTGATATAAAAGGAATAATGAACTTGAAAAAGGTTCTTAAGGAAGTATAAATTAACTCAAGTTTATTATTCAGGAGATTAAAGAACGATCGAGTCAAAGTCGGACCCGAGGTAAGGGATCCTACACCTCTCTTTCTTTTTAAGTACACTCTTTTATGTAATTCCTTTTAAAGCTCATATTTCTTGTTATTGGGATGATATTTTATATTAATGCTACTGTAATTTTTATGTTCATGTGATGAGAGACCCTATTCTCTCTCATCAATCCATTTTTGGGAGTTTTGAGTGGCGCCGTTAGGCTGCTGAATTTTCGTAAGAGATCTAACCTCTCTCTTTCTCTTTAAGTACTCCCCTTTATTTCACTTCTTTTAAGATCCTATTTGTTATGATGGGGATGTTCTTTCATATTCCTATTTCTGTACATTTTATTTTAATGTGATGAGATACCCTATTTGATCTCATCAATCCATTTTTGGATGTTTTAAGTGGCGCTGTTAGGCTGCCGAGTTTTCGTAAGTGATTTTTCATCTCACTTTTATTCCCGTGAAATTTATGCTACATTTGCCACAATTTCCTTTGGGTGGTGTATTTACTGCACATTATTCTACTATTTGTGTAATATACTTTCGTTTATGAGTATTTACATCAATTATTTATTTTCCTTCTTTCATGGGGTGTATGTTTTGAAAGATACCCAAGTCGGTAAGGGAACCTTTCACCCTCTTCTTTTTTAAAAGACTTCTTTTGTTGGGTCTTTTAATTTACATATTGTTATGTTGGGATATTTTCTCATATATCCTTAATGATGTAAATTTTATGTCCAAGTGATGAGATACACTTTTTATCTCTCATCAACTCATTTTGATGTGATGCCGTTAGGCTGTCAAGGGAACTTTTTAACCCAATTTCGACTTCTTTGGGTTCAACATGTAGTCATTGAATATGTCATCCATTGAATATGTGTGAATGACCTTTTATTGTTTTACACTTAATATCCACTTATATTGGGTGTATTTATATTTGTGACACATATTTTTGAGATTGATTAGTCCTTAATTTAAGGATTCCTTCTTTATAAGGAATTTCATCACATTTGACATTTCTATTGAGGGTTCATTGTTGTTATGCACCAATTCACTCTTATATGGTGTATATACTATCCTTTGGAGTATTATATCATGAATCCAATTATTCTCATGATATTATAAAGTTCTGACTAAGTGTTATTCCTCAATTATTGTATTCAAGTGTCTCTAATTTTGGTAAAACCCCTTTAACCAAAATATCATTTTAAAATTTTTAATTATTTGTTCTTATCAATATCCATGTTTTAAAAATGGTTTTAAGGATTTACTTATATGGATATTAATGGTTTAAAATTTTGAGCTTCAAGGTGGTATGGGACACTTTGATTCAAAAATCTATTTATTAAATGTTTTAAATTGTTTTGAAAATGGTTTTTAATGGATTCGTTATTTCAAACTCCTAAAATGTTATATGGTGATTGAAATGTGGAAATGTTATGTTTCCTTTATTCATGTTTTATGTGATACGATTATGTTATGGTTCTTGGGAATTGTTATGAAGAACGGGTGGTTCCGTGATAAACTAAGGGTGGGTGAGCCCGATATAGCTCTCCAATGCCTTGGGTAACGCGAAGGAGTGAAACGTTAAGGTTTCTCCGAAGAGATTTAGGGAATATACTGTGATGGGTATTCCAAACGTAACCAAGAGGGTTACTCCCTACGTAAGAATGTTATGAATGCCTCAAGTTACCTTTATGTCTTATGTTTTCTATGATTTATTAATGGTTTGATGAGGTATGTTAAAGTGCCTATGATTTATGGGTAAAGTATGATTTCATTATCATGTATATATGAACTCATGTTTCCTTTCCATATTTTTATAACCCTTACTGAGCTTTTTATACTCATCCCAAATTTTTGAAATGTTTTTCACATGTCAAGGGAAAGGTACATGATGTGATGATAGTGTCAAGGATGTGTCAAGAAAGAATCTGTGTTATATTTTAAATATGTTTCTGTTGATGGGAAGAATGAATACTATCTTTTATGTAACCACTTTGTTTAAATATGGAATGTAATGCAAGTTTCATGATCTAATTCTCTAAAACTCTAAACCTGAAAAGATCCTCAATGTGTAATCTTGTAATAACTCAAGATTAAGTAATGTTTAAGGCTGGGGCCTTATACAAAGCCTCATGATATTTGGGTTATATTTTTTGGATGTTTATGTTAGAAATTGTGTAATAATACGTGTAAAATTTTCGGGGTCTCTATAGTTAGTATTAGATAAATTTATAGTTATTTTTAGGGATTAATACTAGAATTACTTAGTGATAACCCTGTGGATGAGTATAAGTATAGGATAATATCTTGAAATATTGGTAAAGTATAGCACATCTAGTCACTAAGAAATTACATATCTATCTAGATACTAAAAGTGGACATGGCTCTAACAGAGTTGTACCTAGGGGTAATCAACTTGAAAATACTGGATTTTATTTTAACTCGATCATCACCTGGGGAATGATAAAGAGGACTCTCATTACACTTGGTTTGATATTCTTAAGAGGTATGAATTGGGAAATTCCAAAAATCTTTATGAGTCATTATAATGGACTTGAATAGATTATTATATTATGAAACCTAATAAGAAATGTTACCATAGGTAACCTAAATTAAAACGAATGGACTAATTATTTTGGAATTATGTTACATTTATATGTTATTCCTTATCTTTTCATTGTTTCCCTTTTATATATATATTTTTTCTTTGAGTATTCTCATCCCTAAGTTTTTTTTGGTAATAAAAAATGAATAGAAATAGAAAATACAGTCAAAAGTATGCTCATTATCCTTTCATGAAGTTAAAATTTTCTATATTATTATAGTTCTATACATTCTTTCACATCTTACATGTTTAATAGAACTATTCCAACACCTCGTAAAAATGTAGGGGGTTAAGATATCTTTGAGAAGATAAATGGAGAAATTATTACATCCCTGATCAATGCTTGTGGACTAAATCGTCTAGAAAATATTTTTTACTTCATTTAGTGGTTTTTGATACTATATTGGACATGGATTTAATTTCCTTATATAAATACAACATCATCTATCAGGAAAGGGAGATCACACTTCACATCTAAAGTCATCCTATAATTCTTTACAAGTGTAAGGAGAAGGAATATTATTCTTTGGAATCCTCTTATCAATTGTGGATAATATTACATTATGTATAATTAAATCAAGATAAAATAGTTTTGACCAAGGTTAGAATCATGCTTGAAGACATTCACATTATGAGGTATTATACTAATTTATTCCTTGAGGAGTTTATTGGTCTTACCCTAGACTGATAATTTGAGTTATCAATTAAACTTATAGCTGGATATCTACACATATCCAAGAATAAAAATATAATAGGCACCATTTAGTTCATATAACTGAAGAACAAGTTACAAGGGAAGTTGAATAAGGGTTTTATACACCAGAGTGATTCACCATGGGGTCTTCTCACCCTATTTTTCATGAATAAGGATGATTTAATTTACTTATGAATTGATTATTATGGACACAACATAATCAAGATAAAGAAAAAGTATCCCCTTCCAAAGGTAGATGACTTTTTTGTATCAACTACATGGTCCCAATACTTCTATAAGGTATTCATTCGGTTGGTATATGACAAATTAAAGGGGAATAAGGAAGATTTTCCAATGACTTACTTAAGAAAAAGGTATATACACTATGAGTTCATATTTATTTCCTTTGGACTCACTAATGATACAAAAAAACATCATGGAATGAATAAAATTATTCTTTACATATTAAATCATATAATATGTGACATTCTTTATAGATGATATTATGACATTCTCTAAGAGAAAGGAGGAGCATGAGGATCATTTTAATACTTTTCTAAAGAGTGTGAGAAATGAAAATATATATTAAATTCACAATAAATGAAAGTTTTTAATAGAGGAAGTATCATTTTTCGTGAATATTATCACCAGAAAGGTTTATCTATGGATCCGTATAAGACAAAGGCAAATGAGGAGTGTCCTAGACCCATATGTGAAACAATGATCGATAGTTTCCTTACACTATCTGGGTATTATTGCAGATTTGTGAGAAACTTCTCATGATTATAAAACTTTATATACAAGCCAACTTATAAGGGGTTAATGTTTATCTAGACTTTTTAATTTGAATAGATCTTCAAGGAACTAAAAAGGAGGAATATCACAACACCAATCCTCACACTTCCCTCAAGTGGGTAAATTTTAATGGTATATAATGATTATTTAAAGAATGAAGTAGGGAGTTTATTCTTGAAAAATGACAACATGGAAGCCTACAACTCAAGGAGGTTGAAAGTTCACAAGAATAACTATACAACACATGATCATGATTTGGTTATAGTAATATTGAAATTGAAAATATTGTTGAACAATCTCTATGGGGATAAGTGTGAGATATATATGGATCACAATACTATCAAATATATATTCACATATAAATATGTTATCTTACACCAGTGAAGATATTTAGAGATGATGAAGGACTATGAATTCTTAATACTCTTCCCTCCTAAGAAATAAATTAAAGTGGCAGATGCTCTAAGTATAAGGGATCCAATAACTATATAAATGATGATAATTGGGAAGGATACAATATTCTTATACTTGAAGAGAATGTACATGGGAATCATAAAGTAAGGATAACAATTAGTATTTACTCAGAAGATTTCTAAACTATCCCTTACATAGAAGATAAAGGATGCTCAAAGAGATGATGTGGATGTAAAAAAGACAGGGGGAATATATAAGAAATGTAAAATCCTCAGAGTTCATAATTGATTAAGGGGTTGTAATATTTGGGTCAAAACTATGTGTACCATTAATTATTGAGATAAAAGAGTTTCTGAATGATTTACATACCTTGACCTGCTAAATCCACCTAGGGAGTATGAATATGTATTGAGATATTTAAGAGCACTATTGTTGAGAAAATATTAAGAACGATATCACTAAATATATATCAAAGTGCTTGGTATATCCACAAGTTAAATCTAAAAATAAAAATTATAAGTTGATGATGCAACCATTACCCATACCTACATGGAAATAGAAAAACAACACCGTGGAATTTTTCAATGGTCTTCTAAAGAAATCAATAAGAAATAATGATATATGGGTTATGGTGGGAATTATTATAAAAACTTCTCATTTCATCACTTTTTGAGTGGACTTACTCTCGATCAACATTCTAGGATATACATCAAAAAAGCAGTGAGGTTGTATGGAACATCTCTATCGATTGTATCTAAAAAATATCAAAGATTTACCTCAAAGATCAAGAAAAGTTTTCATATTATATAAACACTAAGTTGAACTTTAGTATAGACTATCAACCCACAATTGATGGTAAATCTTAGTGAACTATCTAAACACTTGAAGACATGTTGAGAGAATTATCGATGGACTTAAAAGGAGAATGAGATCTACATCATCCTCCTATTGAGTTATTATAAAATAATAGTTTCCACTAAAGAATCTAAAGGATTCCATTTGAATAACTTTACAGAAAGAGATGTAGAACACCTACTTAATGTGATAAAGTTGGTAAAAAAATTATTTAGTGTCCTGAAATTGTTTTGGAAATGGTAGAAAAGTTCAAGACCATTTGAAAAAACATTAGGGATACTCAAAGTCGAAAAATAGATATGATAATAATCATTGATGAGACAGATATTTAGGTTGTAGATAAATTATTCCTATTTATATCTCTCTAGAATAGAGTCATGAGATTTTGAAAGAATGGAAAGATAAGTACCATGTATATTATCCCCTTTGAGATTCATGGTTGAATCAGAGTTATGACCTATTGACTAGAATTCTCAACAACCTTGTCTCAAGTACATTATATATTCTATGAATACCTATTGATTAAGAAAATATTAGATCCATAACATGTACTAAATTAAAAGGTGGTATATCTAGAAAATGATCTCTCTTATGAGGATCATCTGGTGAAGATATTCAGAATAGAGATAAAATTATACATAGAAGACATCTCACTTAGTCAAGGTACTACAATGAAACCATACATATAAGGAGGCGACATGGTAACTGGAGGAAGCTATGAAGTAGAAGTACCTACCAAGTTTTCACCTTAGTATGTAAAAATAAATTTTGATGGTGAATAATGAAATGAACCATAATTTTATTAATGGAATTTCCATTCGGGATATATAATTATGTCATGTTTATTATATAATGCACATGCACCACATGATAAAAAAATAAATTTTATTAAATTAAACATTAAATTTAGAGAATAAAAAATTCCACAATAATTGAAAATATTAAAATGATTAAAAATACTAAATAATAGTATAATAATAAGAAAATTCAGATATGCTTGATCCCCCATAATTATAGTACTCATGAGAAACAATATAGAAATGAAGTAGAATATTATTAATGAAATGCACATTTTAAAAAAGAAAATATATATAACCTTGAGAGAAATGTGGATCTAATGAATAATGAACTAAATATGAGGTATTTATAGAAAGGAGTTATCCCATATGACCGTTATAAATCTAACCATTAACATAGTGAATTGACAATTGGAATAATATTATGACCGTTATGAATAATAACCCAAATTTTAGAAAATTAACCTTCACTATTTATGTGTAAAATAATATTTAGATATTTTATAAAATGAAAATATGGCATATTTTTGTCATGATACATGTAAATAATTAAAAAACTATAAAATAAGTGTTTTTATTTTTTAAAAACATATATGTTTTATATAAATTTTTATAAAAATATAATTATTTAAAAGATATTATATTTTCCTAAAATGGTTTAATAAATTAATGTTACGTTTTTTATAATGGTAATACAATTTTAAAATAACTTAAGTAAATTTTCAAAGGGTCATAAAATTGATCATAATATTAAAATTGGTTTTTTTCTAATAAATGCATATTTAGTTTAAAAATTATATTTAGAAAATTATTTTCATAAAATAGACTTCATTTATTTAATCTAAACATAAAAAACCTAGTTTTTTAATTTTTTTAATTTTTATAAAATATTTTTAATTTTAGTGAATAGTGAAATACAACAAAATACAATATTTAGCATTATAAGATAAATAGATGATTTTTTTCAACCATGGATGATTTAAGCCTAAATTAGTTCAGATTCATATAAACAATTTATAGTATATATTCCTAAGAATCCATACTATTGATAGTATTGAGAGAAAATAATAAACTAATGAATATAATATTCAAAAATACACTTCTCCCCTTATATATACCACCCATCACACCCCTATCCTCAAATATTTTAAGCCTTTTATATTGAAAAGTTTCTTCACAATTTCATTACCGTTCCTGTTCCCCACATATTGGTGCTTATGGTATCACCAAAATACCATTTTTAGGTTCCTTAAGTGGAATCCCAAAAAGAGACATCCAAAGGATATGGTAATTCCCTCTACTGATTCATTTAATTTTTCTTCCACCTCATCCTCCAAAAGAAATTCCGTCAAACTTGGAATAAATAATATAGAATATTATATGTATTAGAATCTTATTGTGTTAATGTAATATTTACCATCCATCCAACTCTCTTTCTATAATTAGTTTTAAAATGAAAACATTGTTTACAATACGGTTGGTTCACTAACTCTATGTATAATATACTTCATTTTTTACCACTTCCCCCAAGGATGATGATAAAAATTTTATTTTTTTAAATAATATTATAATTAGTATATTATAAATTATTTCATGTTCTCAAATTAATGTAAATACATAATATTAAATGAAACAAAACTAGTCTATGATGGTATGTAAAATCACCTAAATGAACTAACAACACAACATTAAATTTTTTACCAGGTGAATCATCCCTGTGTCAGAACAAAAAAGGATATTTGGGGCCATCTAATGTTTTGGAATGACATTAATACCATTTAATTTTACTTATGTAGTTGAATTAAAATTTTATAAGAACACCAATAACTATCCACAAGTGAACTAACCTTGGAATCATGAAATGAATGCTCTTAGAACACCAAAATTAAACATTATATAAAATTGAAATAGATAATAATGAACATAATAAAATTATAATAAATAAAATATATATTAAAATGTTTATTAATTAATTAATTTTATTTTATTACCTAGGCTATTAAGTTCACGTGAAAAATGATTTTGGAACCTAAGGCGAGGGATCTCTTTAAAAAACCTTTTTTCTTTGGGTTATGACATTTATCTCTATAAAATAATTTATATATTTATTTTATGTTATTTAATGTCTATAGATTCTGTATTTATTTTTATTACATTGATATCTAGTGTATTCTTCACTCCTTTTATGGTGTAATATGTGGCTTAAGTTCATTTATTAAATTCCATATTTAAAATAATGCCTGATTAAGGGGAACTTTTCTATCCCTTAATCATTTTATATAAAACTCATTTAAAGTCATTATTCCCATTAACAATTTCATTAAAAAATTAATATTTTAGGTATATCCATTATGGTTTAACTTTGGGTTTCAAAGTAAATTTCATACTAATTCTTTATCCAAAATCTTTATACTGATTTCTTAGAACACTAATTTTAAAGTTCATTTATATACCCAATTATCAATCCTTTATCATGTTGTTTTTATAAAGCAAAACCATATTTTTTGACCTATTCTTATTTAATAATATATTAAAATCCATAATATTTAATTCTTTTTTATCTTTGGATTCTTTATGAAATTTCCTTTTATTATGATATGAGGAAAGATTACACAACCAATTTCATTCATGGGTAAGTATTTTGTTTATTCCATATGATTGATTTAATTTTGTGGAAAACATAACCATGTTCAGGTTATAAAGATTCAGAGGGGAACATATTCATAAAATATTTTTAATTATTATTATATGATAACTTAACCAATGATCCATGGTAATCAAAAGATCTTCCAAAATCTAATAAAAAATCACTCAGTGTATCTTAAAAAATTTGATTTAACCTCTTAGTATTAGAATCAGTATAAGGTTTGTAAGTCATAATAATATTCAACTATTTCTCTATAATATCTTTAAGTAATTTCTAGAATTGATTGGTGAAATAAGAATCTCTAACTAAATGATAACTGAAGGCATACCATGAAATTTACAAATATTATTTATAGATAAATTTATATGATCATAAATATTCATACTATCTTTGTTTTCCTAAAAATGGGATAATTTAATTAGACAATATATAAATATAAAAATTTAATTCTTCTTATGTGGAATATGAGTTAATCAAATAATAAATCCCATTTATATCTCACCCCACTTCTTGGTAGGAGGGGGTGACTAGTGAATCATTATGGAATATTTTTTGTAAATTACCATCACTTTATAACAAGTGAAATATCAAAAAACATAATAAAAAATATCCATTATCATACCAAGACACCAATAATGATAGTTTATATCACAATACATTCTATTTATACCTAGATTAATAACCCAGAGTGAATAATGGAAGTATTTAATCACTACCTTAATCAAAGAGAAATGAACCATAAAGATGTTCCCAAAGAAAATAAAATCATCATAGGAAAGAGACCATTCACATGTGGTCTCCCCAATATTAAAAATTTCAAAATTATATTGAAATTTAGGATTTGAATGTTTCTAGAGGTGAATTAATTAATGAAAATATATGGCAACCCACATATTCTATAAGTACATTTTCACCTTCTCCACCTTTACTTAGAGATTCCAATTTCAATAAAAGATTCATGAGCTTCCATTCCTTATTAGATTCCCTAATTACTTGAGATTAATTTTTTTACTAGGATCAAAATTGATAATAATCCATTTTTATATGAGTATAAAATAATTTTAAATTTAATGAATTGTGATATTCTAACTAGTTCCTCTATTTTAAATGAAAATAATTTTATAATAATATATAACTTATAACTTTATGGTTCATATAGACCATAAAAATTTCACCCAATAGGCAGTGTCTCCAACACTTTAGAGAATTAATTGCTATACATAATTAAAGAACATAGGATCGACAGTTCTTCTCGTGTAGGTATAATTGGCACAAACCATGTTCCAAAAAATGATCATTCTATATGAGTACACAACCTATATACATACTAGATGCATCTTAATAAATGGTATATCATTCTCTAGGTTTAGGAAAAATTAGAACTAGTGATGATTTAAGCCTTCAGTTCAATTTATAAAATCATGATTTACATTTTGGAATCTATATATATTTAAATATTTATGAGTGAGAACCATTAATGGAGAGTATAACTTTGAGAAATATTTTATTAACCATTGATAGTATCCTATATACCCAAGAAAATCCTTATCTCTAATCAATTCTTTGAAACATTACAAGTAAGAATAACTTTCACCTTTTTTAGATCAATCTATATGCCTTGTTCAGAAACCACATGTCCCATGAACTTTACATCTTGGATCTAGGAGTGAAACGTAGAAAATTTTTTATAGAATCAATGATGTTAATGAATTTCCACCATGACCCTAAAGTGATACTAATGACCCCCTTGAACTTTTAATAAACCAATACGCCAAGAAAATATCATGATGGAAGAGTCAAAATATTAGTTGATGATATTTTTCATAAGTTCTATGCATACCACAAGATTATTTTTGAGACCAAATGGAATCATGAGACACTAGAAATGATCACATCTAATTTGGATGGTGTTCTTGGGAATATTAGCTTCCTTTACCAGGAGATGATGATATCCTAACCTTATAAATATCTTAGAGAACCAACTCACCCCTTTAAATATATCAAAGAGGCCATTAATATGAGGCGATGGGTATCTATTATTTAAGGTAACTTTATTAAAATTATAATAATCAATACATATACACAAACACCTATCAGATTTATTTAAAAATTACAAGAGATCTATCCATGATAACACACATGGATGAATGAATCCTTTACATTCCAAATAATAAATTTGAGTCTTTAACTATTTTAATTCCTTAGGATCCATGTGATAGAAAATGTTGGGATATAGTTTTCATCATAATTATAAAACTAGTATGAGTATTTTCTTCCTACTCTAGAGGAAATATAGAGAAGTAATAAAGAATAACCTTTGAAAAATATCCCAATGAATGAAAAAAATCATTTCCTAAATTACCTTTACCATATTACACCTATCAGAAGAGGTAATAAATGGAATGATAATATTATAAATTTAGGATAAGTAGTTCTTACATGAATTGACCAAGGATACCATTCCCATTGAAACAAATGATAATTACCATCAAAAGACACAAAGAACACCATTTAGTGATAATAATAAATATGATATTTGAATTGAATCATTTGGTACATCTCTAGGATGATGTCAAATAAGACCATTTTTATTACAATAAAATCCCATGCCTGATCCAAATTTAAAATAGTTGCATTTTTTTCAACAAGATCATACAGTTACACTGGGGGGGGTGAATCATTTTGAACTAGTTTTATTATTATTATTAATTTTTTATTTTATTTACACCTATAAATATTTAGTCCTCTATATCTATTAGGGTAAAAAAATTAGGTTATGAATTATCATAACACTGAACCATATAAAAAGTAGTAAATAAGTAATACAAGAAACATAGAATATTTTCACAAGGTTTGATGCCATTTTGGGTAAATAATCCTTTCTATGTTTGGGTCAAGTACGAGACACATGTATCCACTAATATATTCAAGTGAATATAGGTGAGGATGATCTCATACATAACCCTGAGGCTATATCTCAAAAATAATTTAGATTATTCTGAATATTTTACAATCTCCCAATTGTTTCTTTATAATGGATCCCACTATTTTACAATGGTTCCTCCCATACTCACTCTTAAACAAGATCTATAATCTACTCTGGTATGTCATTTAATCAACTAGTAAGATCTTATTTATAAATTAAAGTCCTTTAAAACCATGAAATAATCTATGACAGTAGCAAGCATATAGGTCTCTTCATCTCAACTGAATTAAAACGATCAATGCATATAGATGATAGGATTATTCACATTGTATTCATAAAATTTTAAATAATATCTCATTATTATTCTTATTCTTCATGATAATCAACAAAAATATCATGAATAAGTTGCAACAGTTTTTTCCTTACCCAAATTTATTCTTTCCATTTTTCTTCTACATGTTCTACATCATAAGAGTACCATAGGGTATGTTTTAACTCCTCATTATTATTCCTTGAAACATAAGGTCCACTTTCCATAACATCATTAGTTTCTCACTCACTTTTTTTATTCAATACGTAGAATGTATAAGAATATTGGAGTACATATTACTTCTCACACTATTATCTTATACAAACTTCTTTATTATTACCTCTTTTTATATCCAAATTTTGAATGGGTCATGTAGGTTTTTTACCAATGATATTAAATCAATAACTAATCACTGGGGTATTTTCCTATGACCATGAATACATCTCATTTAGTTAATTTTTTTTCAATTTATCTTATAAATTTACCCTCACAAATATTAATCTTTCATGTGAACATGATCATATGTGGAATATTATTAAAAAAGTTCAAGTATTTCCCTAATAAAATATTTAGTTTTTATCTTCATAAATTATTTCAAATATTCATTATTTAAATAAAGAAACAATCATACCAAAATAATTTCAATTTATTCTCATTTAATTATCATTTTCGCTTAGTATGAATCATGAATCAATCATGGTCAATGTTATATTTAATCCATAAATAATGGCATGATATCATCAGATTTAAATTCCAAGTATTATATTATTTTTCAAAATTGATAATCCTTATGTAATAAAGGGAATATATTATGCATCATTTCAAAGAGCTCAAATTTCTTGCACATCATTAAGAATATATTTGATATTATAAGGAGTATATTATGTATTCATTTTCATATATTCTATGTTATCTAGAAAATCTTATGTATCATAATTGGCCTGATACTTTAAAAATTTTATCTATAAAAAATATAAAATTCTATATTAAAAATATTACATATCGCCTAGAATATATTATATACAACTTGTGAAATATTACACATTGACTTGAAAATGATATGTTTTCTTAAAATATATTACATATCACATTGTGGTTTTCACTTTAATATATTTCATCATGAACATCAACACGTATATTTTTTATCCATTGAGATATATTATGTATCCATAGGAAATTCTTACACACAATATAAAAAGTTTTATATTTCATAGGGAAACATCCAAAATTATTTACCTAACTTTCATAGAATGTTACAAATGACACTAAGATGGAGTACTTTTTCAATATCATAATCTAAGGGATATAACATATTCCCTTGTCAAATTTTTACTAATAACTCAAAATTCTAAAAACATCTTAAACTATGCTTAGAACAACATCAAAAATTCTATGGGTATCAAAAACCACTAAAAATTAACTTAAAATAACATAAATGAATTTATAAATTTATTAATCCTTTTAAAAATACTTTAATATAATTCTAAAATAATTTTTCACTATATAAATACTATTCTTTTAATAATTCAATGAAACTCAACCACCTAAATAATTCCAACTTAAAACTTCAACAGTTTTCCTAAAATGAGAATTCTTTAATAATTACCAATAAATACAGAAACAATATCATTTTCTCCATTGTTTTGATCTCAATAAACAACATCAACCAAGTGAAACTTTCTTAATTTTATCATTCCAAAAACACATGGATTGGAACTCAGTGTTCCATAAAAATTTTATCTTATTAAATAATATTAAATCATAACCACCATCTCAACATCATGATCATAATAGTGAATTAATCTTCCATGTTCATTTTTTACTAATTCTCATTAATATATAAATACTAAAATCACAATATATTGAGGTCACTTACATAAAACCAAGAAACATACACTTTCCATTTATCAATATTTATTTCCAATAAGAATTTATTTTCAATTACATATTCACACATAGGAATCACATAAAACTAACATAAGAAATCCAAGCTTCATATCATCCTAATAAACTCTTCAATCAATCATTTTCAGGAAACACTTTATAAATCACATGATAAATTATCTTTATCTATATACATTGATAGATTCACTTATTGAAAATAATTCTTCTATTTAAGAAAAACAAAGTCAACAAAAAAATTGGTATCTTAAATCCCACCCTCTATATATTTTTTTCAATAGCCTTAAATACATCAAAAAAATCACTACCAATATGTTGTTAATAGTTCTACTCTTTTATATACCCATTATTGAGAATAAATATAAATTATAATGAGTATGAAGAAGTCACACTCATATATTTATTAAATGATATTAACACCTTTATCTTCTCACCCCTTATTGAAATTAAACCCCAATTCACTTGAATGAAGAGAAACATCACATTTTTCATAAGAAATGATCTATAAATTAATCAAATCTATGTCTATGTGAGTTATATCAGTGTAGAAAAAAAATGTGATTAATATATACATCAAGGCTATCCATAGATAATTAAAAATTTACTGAAAACTCAAATTTTCATTTCTTGTGGTAGTTTAACCATATTTTCATGTAACTAATCATTTACACTTAAATAAAAACCACATAAAAATATTCAAGTGCAAGAAGGATTCTCCACCTTTGAGATACCTTCCAACTTATGAAAACCCCCTAATAACACAATTTGATTAAATAAAAAAAAGTATGAGAATGTTATTATCATACCTTAACATTATATTTTTCCTTAAATTTGAAATTCATATATAATAAAGAAATTATAGTATCTTATATAGTAAATTCCACCTAAAGGGTTAAAATCCAACAATATTCATCACAGATGGTCTTATTTAAAAATAATTTCTATGAATATCTTTCTAATACCAATTAAATACCTATATGATGGAAAATAATCCATTCTATAAATCATTCATAGAATTATATTTCTACCTTTATATGAATCACCTTTAATTACCCATGTATAAAAACATCAATAAAAAAATATATGGGAATAAGAAATGTTTTTTCATAGATCCATCATGATATAAATAGAGTATATATTTACTTATCAACCTAGAAAATCTTTTCCTCTTAAATCTAGTTTGGTGACAACTCTTCATTCAAAATTCTCATTGACTTTTTAGACTTTCTCATTTATGGGAAGTAGAGTCTTCTTGTTTTTCACAATATTATTCATACGTGGTATTGTATTATTTATATTAACAAAAAATAACTTTTATTATTTCATTCTTACTCAATATTCATTGCAATTTCTAGTAGGGATAGACAAAAAATCATTCATTCTTTAGTAACATGGTTAGATTTATTATATTTTTTTCCATAGTTTTAGAATAAACATTGAGTCACCCTTATTTTTTAACTTCAAAATTTTTATTAGAAGTTTCCTACAAAACCAATCCTTTTATTTCTTTGTTTAATTGATTATTTATTTTTTTCCAGCTTACTTCCCCCAAATTCTATTTTTATGGATTGTTTTCAATGGTCCATGATTTATCCATTTCTCCAAAAATAAAATCATCTCCTCTTTGATGTAGTATCCTTATAAGGATTAATTTTGAATCTATATTGTTTATTTGTTTTCTTACTCTCTAAGGAAGACTCAT
Source organism: Viscum album (assembly GCA_963277665.1). NCBI lineage: Eukaryota > Viridiplantae > Streptophyta > Magnoliopsida > Santalales > Viscaceae > Viscum > Viscum album. Next base: position 1,043,918,236 of record OY728141.1, on the reverse strand, counting down.
ACCAATTTATCCTTTGTTTCATCATCTGTAGTAGTCTTCATCTATTTGTGGGTTTTAGTACTATAATGTCCCAGAAATTCCACATAAATTTTTATTTAAATTATATGGGATTATTTCTATACCAGGAACTCAGAAGACATTTGATTCCAAGGTCTGATGAGCCCAGAAAGAGTGTTTGAACTTTTTATGTTTATTTAAAATAGCATGTGTACGCGGTTTTGGAAACTTCTAAACGGGTGCCCATATTAAAAATCTGAGGGAAACTTTGCATCTGGAACAATGACATTACCTAATGGAAGACTTAACCTAGAATATCACATGTCGAGGGAAAAAGTTATTTTTTGTACTTTTTAAGAAAAAAATAATAAAAATTTCTTGAGGAAAAATAAAATAAAATTTTAGCTTATTTTATTCAAATTTTCAAATTTCATTGCAACGTAACGACGTTGAAACCAGAGCGTAACAGAAACACTATTTCATAAATGAAATAGTGTAACAACACTTCCACTCAGTTTAATAGAAATACTGAAGCACATTTTTCCAATTTAATGGGTTAATCGAAGACATTATCATTGAAAAAATCCCGCATTGTTCTGAACATGGATATTTGGCATTGGTGAGCGATGATCGATGAATCTCACATGACGACAAGAATATTTCTACATTCTTTCATCCTTCGATGTATCACCAACAAAAACAACATGCTACAGATCAAGGAATGACAAAAAAATGTGGTTTAATCTTCTCCAGTGAAGGATCTAACCTCAAGGTAAGGGGTTTAATTCTACGTGAATATTTCCCTTCCCCATTCTTTGTTTTGAGCGATGAAGGCGGCCAAACCAAAAACATGTTGACCCACGTATCGATCACATATGAAGAATGGGATTTTGGCATGTAGGGATTAATGAAAGGGGAATATAACCTATGATAGTTCAATATCTTCCCCTTTTCTAACACGAAAAATGAAGGCCAAATGAATATGAATAATATTTGTCACTTTGGGTGTATCTTGTTATCAACTCCCAACCATACGTTCTTCACAGACAGAACCCTGTGTCCATGTCAGATTATTTTCGTGACTTTCCAAACATGGTCAGATCCTAGAATTCGTGGAGAGACTACTTGGGACACATAAAAGTGAAGGTGGTGACCCTAGGAATGTAGCGGACCCTCCAGATCAATGAAAGGTCCACCTGAGAAACTTTAGTGGCCCGTGGAAGAAAATGCTCGCTCATCGGGGTAAGCGGTGGAATCAGCGACTGCCGAAAGTGGAATTATTTGGAGGTTCCAGAGACGGTCTATAGTGGAATGCGTAAATAGGAGCATGTGAGAGGCGGTGCATGCTAGTGGTGCACTGCAACAGAGAAGGCCTAAGTGGTGCAGAATCATGACGCCACGTCTGGCAAAGGTTGCTGTAGTCAGTGGGCCGTAGTGGTGTAGAACCACGACACCAGTGGAGCACCACGTTAGGATTGGAGAATAGCGGTCTGAGGGAATGTGTGTGGGGGAGAAAGTCGGCCAAATTCCAGTGAAATGATGCCATGGGGATGCAGCCGTCACAATGTTCGGTGGAGGATGAACTTCCCTGTATCAGTGGGCAGGATCTGGGTGGTCCATCCTGCAGGACCCAAGTGGTCCAGCAGGTCGAACCTATGGCCCAGTGGGCTAGACCAGGTCGGGTCTAGTACAATGGTTCGAATTAGAGGACCCAGTTCAGGTCAGTGGACCTGGGTCGAGTCAGTGTACCCCAAGCCAGGTCGGGTCAGGTCGGTCCTACCAGGTCAGATCAGACTGGGAACCGATCATCCCCTTTTTAATAAAATAAGCATAACTTCCAAACACTACGTCTGATTGATGAGTCGTTTCTGGAATTGGGACCCTCGCAATGGGGTGGTCATTTTGACATAATTCAAGTGAGTTTTATTAGAAGTTAAGATATTATCAGTGTCTTGAGGAGTATATTATCTCAGAATCAAGCACACTATGAGAGGGAATCGAGTAGAGCTTAGCAGCCTAGAAGAAGATCATACCTTAGTGGCCCAATAGAGTAGAATACCTCAGTGGACTAGAAGGAGATTGTTTTTAAGGGATCTATCTAGACCAAGAGACGAGAAGGTCTAAGTGATCCAGCTGGCCTAGAGATGAGTGATTATAAGTGATCCAGTTGGCCCAAGAGATGAGGGGGACTAAGTGATCCAGCTGGTCCATATGAAGAGTGGGTCTAGGTGATCAAGCATCCCTAAGCACACATCAGGGATGAGTGATTCAACATTACAAGGTGTTAAGCATTACAACTGTTAGTCATTATTTTCTTCCTTTAGATTATACCTGCATGAGATGACTCTAGTGACTCTCTCTTAACTGTACTTATTAGAGGCTACACTTCATGCACCTATTTGATTGTTTAATTTTTTTTTCATACATTCATTTGTGGTTTTACCTATGGGTTTTTGGTTCCTTTATTTGTATTGTGTTACTCACCCCTACACGGGCTCTGCCAGCACGTATTGTGTCTTTTGCAGATGACATATGCTTAGACTGATACCTTGGTGCTCCAACACCAGGTAGTGTCCAATGAGATTTTACAGACAAGGTGTAACAGTACGAATTTAGGTGTCACCCCTACACCTTCCCTTTAGGTAGAGTCTACCACTTACATACTTGAGGATATTGTAATTTTCTTTTTTGGTCTTGTATTCCCCCCTGGCACGGGCTCCACCAGCACGTTTTGTGTTTTGTGCAGATGATAGATTCTTAGACTGAGAGCTCGGTGGTCTAGAACTAGGTAGTGCCCAGTGATATCTGACAGACAAGGTGTACTTCTAAAACATTAGGCGTCAGCCCCTTCACATACCCTTATGGTAGATTCTACCACATACGGACTTTAGGATATTGTATGTGTATTTTTTTTGGGTTTGTATTTCGGCCCCTTTACTTATAGTTTTATACATTTCCTATTAGTAGTTATCTTAGTGGCATGCTTGTTTAATTTTCAGCATTGTGGGTTTTGGATGTGTGTGTGTGTGTGTGCATATAGGTACTTAAAAAAATGCATCCCACTTACATGATAATGCCTTTGGGGATAGTATCAACCCCTAGGTATTGGAAGGTGGGCTTGGGGTAGTCATGACATGGGACCTTGGGGACAGGTCGAGACAAATTGGTATCAGAGGTGGTCGATTCTACCTTAAATACTGTGAGTCTATGGTTTTTTTGGGGTAATAGTGTTGAATGGTTAAATTTTGATCTTCATGATCAGGGATTCTAGTGTTGGTGCAACGACCAATTTATCCATACACTAGGATCCTGAATTATGCTTTTTGACTCGTTATATGCAAACCCTGGTTTCATGCATCATATTTGAATTGAGAGTGTTCTCATGTTATTCTTGAGTCAGAGTCATCTCACCAGGTATAATCTATTGATTGTGGTTCATCTTAATCGGTTTCAGAATTCCACCACACATAAATCCAGCCATGATTTCAGTGCATGACCATGAGGATGGTACTATTAGAGATAAGGCATCAGTAAAGGGACTGGTACTAGAAATGGCCCCACCAAGAGGTGCAACAACATTTCCACCACCCGTTGATCAGATGCTTCTACCAGTGTTACCGGTAGATGATTCCCGTAAGATTAATTCCTTGTATGAGTCCCATAGGCAGAGACCTTCCAGGTTTAGGGGTGAGGCTAACCCCCAGGTGGCTATGGATTGGCTTGTGGTGGTTATATGAGTCTTCTATCTAGTGAGGATGCTTCTCAACCAGATGGCGATCTTAGCCGTGAGATTTCTTCAGGGTTTAGTGGGGAGATGGTGGATCATTAAGATCTAGAAACATGATGGGGAGACCCTCACCTAGACATAATTTGAGTTCCTCTAAAAGGAGGATTTCTTTCCAGCAATTTTATGATCTATGCGTATACATGAGCTACTGCACCTACACCTGGGTTGCATGACAATAGAGGGGTACTTAGTGATATTCACTGATCTTTCTCTCTACTTCATAGACATGGTGAGAGACCCATTATTTATTGAATGGGATTTTGAGTATGGAATATTCAAGAGATCAGGGAATTTGTGGTATCACATAGCATCCCTACTCAAGATGGGGTGCTAGAGCGAGACCACCTTGTAGAGAGATTCCAAGAAGAGCAGGTGCCAGCAACATGAGCTACCAGTAGACACCAGGTGGTAGAGTATTTGGTAATGGTTAGCTAGAAGCTGACAAAGAGACCCAAATGGGTCAATCCTTTCATTACAAAAACCTAGGACATAAGGTCAGTGGTATGAGGCCCCCGGGGGAGTGGGATTCCACAAAGAAGGAGGGTGTGCTACTTACGTGGCGGGTATGGACACATGTATTGTGACTGCCCGAATCATCATGAGAAAGATCAATGGAAGGTCGAGGGACCACCTCGGTATAGGGTTAAGCCGGGTGGTCCACAGGGAGGCAGACTTGTAAGGGGAGAAGGAAGAGTGGTAGGCGGTGGGCGGAGGTTCGAGGAACTACCACCACCTCTCCTAGATGGTCCACCACAGGCTCTGGGAGCTGGTGAATAGGGGTGAGGCCAACTTCAGGCAATGGAGGCTTACAAACCCTATTCTACAAATATTATTAGACGTACAGACTTTTTCTTCTCCACCTTAGCTGAAGTTCTTATAGACATAGGTTCCAATCACTCTTTCCTTGCCACAGACCTTGTGTGGATCTCAGAGATTCTGGTGGAGTCGTTGACACGATCCTGATGACTAGAGACTCCTACGAGAGGGTATTCGATGATCACACACTGGTGTCGGTAGTGTGAGATTACTCTTGAAGGAAAGAGGTTTAGATGGGATCTCATAGTAGTGACGTCAAGGCCTTACGATGTCATTTTGGGTATGGATTGGTTATCCACAGTACATTCTCAGAGTGACTGTTTTAGTCATAGAATACAGTGTGTCTACAGAGATGGGACTAGGTTCTTCTTTACTTGTGAAAAGGTAAAGCTTTCAGCACAAGACAAACTTAACCAGAGGAGGGTGAATCTGATCCCTCACCAGTTGGTTAGCCTTACCCTTAGTGCAGTAGATGAGAGGTGTCCCTGATTTCCTGTAGTGGTGGATGAGTATGAGGAAAAATTCCCTAAGGATGTTACAAGATTACCTCATCACCAAGAGGTTCACTTCTACATTGAACTATACCCCGGGAAGGAACCAATATCAACACAAGCAGATCAGATGGCTCTCACAGAACTTCAAGAGTAGAGGGTACAACTAGAGGACCTATAAAAGAAGATATTTGTGAGGATCAATGTTTCACATTGGGAGGCCCCAATATTATATTCCAAGAAGGTAGACAGAAGCATGAGGTAGTGTGTGGACTATTAGTTCTAGAATCATGTGACCGTAAAGAACATATATCCACTTTCAAGGATTGATAAACTCTTTGTTCAGCTGAATTAAGCAAGGTGGTTCTTGAAGATAGACCGCAGGCCTGGCTATCATTAGCATTATGTACTAGATGGGGATGTACCTAAGATAGCCTTTAGATGTTGTTATGACCACTATGAGTTCTTTTTATTACATTCGGCATGAACAATGATCCCACAGTGTTGATGGCACTCATGAATATGATCTTTTATCCTCACCTTAACCGGTTTGGCGTTGTCCCCATTGATGATATCTTATTGTACTCAGTGTCTAAGGAGGAGAACAAGACACACCTATGGATAGTAATGGATACAATCTAAGAGAACTAGATTTATAAAATTTTCTTGAAGTATGAGTTCTAGAATCAGGAGACCCACTTTCTGGTACATGTCATTTGAGAGTCAGTAGTTGTAGTGGATCTAGCAAAGATAGAGGCAATTCTTGCTTAGGATCCACCTAGGAGCATGAATAAGGTGCGGAGTTTCTTGGGTTTGGCTGGATACTATCGAAAGTTTGTGCACAAATATTACATGGTAGTAGTACCCTTATCCTCTTTTACATGGAAGGGAAAACCCTTCGTGTAGACAGAGAAGTTCCAGTAGAGTTTTTAGGAGTTGAGGTGGAGGCTAACCAATTCCCCTATCCTATGGCTTCTAGAGGAGGGCATTGGGTATGTAGTATTATGTGATGCATCAAAGACTAAATTGGGTTGTGTCCTGATACAAGAGAAATCAATGATTACCTATAGTTATCTATAGTTGAAGTAGTATGAGAAGAACTACATGACCCAAATTCTTGATTTAGCAGAAGTGTTATTCACTTTAAAGATGTGGAAGCACTACGTGATGGGTGAGTGGTTTATCATTTACTATGAACACAAAAGTCTCAAGTATATATTCTCCCATAAGGACCTGAACTTGAGCCAGTGGCAGTGGCTAGAGTTCCTCTAGGACTATGACTTAAAAATATTCTATAATCTTGCTATGGGGAACTTAGTGGTGGACGCGCTCAACAGGAGAACCGAGTTGCAGTTTCTTAGTGAGTTGTCAAAGAAGTTAGTTGTGACGTAGATATCATTCATGGATGGTGATGAAACAACCTATCATCAATCGATGGTTTTAAATACCCCACTCTTACTGAGAGATTGGGAGGTAAAACTTGTAGATGTTTATTGTGAGGCCCAACTTTCTCAGTTATCCTCAGGACAAGCACTTGATAAATGTTCGATAGGTGGGGAGCACATCATTCTTTTTAGAGGTCGCACCATTGTACCAGTGGAATTGAAAGAGAAGATTTTGGGAGAGTTTCATACCTCCCCCTTGGTGGTGCATCTAGGAGTGGTGAAGATGTACCAATATCTCTGATGTTAGTACTGGTGGTCGGGAATGAAAAAGGTGGTAGTAGAGTTCATTTCTCATTGCCTCACTTATTTGTAAGTGAAGGAAGAGCATCATGTTCCAACAAGCTTGACTCAGCCACATGAGGTTCCATTGTGGAAGTGGGATGGTATCTTGATGGACATCATGATAGGTTTACCATGCATATCCGAGGGGAACAATACCATCCGGGTGATCGTGGACCGACTCACCAAGTCGTCCCACTTCCTACCCATCCAATAGGAAGTTCAAAAGAGAGATTAGGACAACTATACATGCATGTATAGTTCGAATACATAGAATCCTATATAAGATAACCTATGATCGAGACACGCTCTTTACATCCCGATTTTGGAAGGAATTTTAGGATGTGTTTGGGACTCATCTACTCTTGATCACAGCTTTCCACCCATGGATAGATGGTCAGATGGAGAGGACTATCCATGTTTTAGAGGACATGCTTAGTGCTTAAATATTGGACTTAGATCGCAGTTGGGAGGATCATCTAACTCTGATGGAGTTCAAGTAAAAAAAAATCTTCCACTCCACCATTTCAATGGAACCATTAGGGGTACTTCATGGGAGATCATAAAGATCACCGTTATGCTGGAAAAACCTAGGAGAGTCTGCACTCATGGGTCGAGAGTTGGTATAGGATACCATTGAGAAGGTGTAGTTCATCCAAGAGTGGATGAGGACTGAATAGAGTAGGAATAAATCTTATGCTGATAGGATATGGAATGCCTTAGTGTTCATGGAGGGAGACCATGTGTTTCTTAAGGTCTCAACTCGATGGGGATTATGTAGAGTTGGCTAGGGTGGCAAGTTGTCTCCAAGATTCATCAGCCCTTTTTATGTTCTGAGAAGAGTTGGTGAGGTGGATTACTTCCTATCTCTTCCCCCACAGATGCACTAGGTGCATAATGTATTTCATGTATCGCATCTTAGGAGGTATGTATATGATCCATCACATGTCATCAACTAAGGCGAGTTTTACAATAACAACGGGAAAACATTTTCCAAGTTCTCGGTAGAGATTGAGGATCGATAGGATCAGGTCCTTCATGGATGGTCAATTCCTCTAGTGGGTGTTCTATGGTGGCATGAGAATATATTAGAGAGAACTTGGGATAGGGCGGCTCAAATTCATGCTCAGTACCCTCGTTTGTTTGTTTAGCCCTTGTTTTGACTTACGAGGATGTAAAGCCTTAATGGCGGGGAATACAATATCCTATAAATTCCATGTATTTTTTTTAAATTGTATGGGATTATTTCGAGACTAGGAGCTCATAAGATACTTGATTCCAAGGCCTGGTGAGCTCAGAATAAGTGTTTAAACTTTTTTAAGTTAAATTAAAATAGTGCACATACATGGTTTTTCTAACTTCTAAATAGGTTCCCGGATTAAAAATCCAAGGGTATTGTTATGTCTAGAATGAAGAATTTACCTAAGGGAAGACTTAACCTCGACTGGCGCAGGTAGAGAGGAAAAGTCATTTTTCATACTTTTTAAGAAAAATATAATTAAGATTTCTTAAGGGACCATTAAATAAACTTTTATTTTATTTTATTTATTTTTTAAAATGTCATTTCAACGTAACAACATTGCAGACTGAGCGTAACAGAAATTCTATTTCATAAATGAAATTGCATAACAATTCTGCAACACAGTGTAACAGAAATTCTAAAACCCATTTCCCCATTTAATGGGTTAATTGAATACGGGTTCATTGACACAATCCATCATTTCTTTGAATTTGGATATTTGGCATTGGAGAGAGACAATCGATGAATCTCCCATGATGGTGAGCACTTTCTCTATTCTACCATCTTTCGAATGATCGCCAACAACAACGATGGGCCATGGATCAAGGAACAATGAATGAAAATGGTGTGATATTCACCAATGAATGATCCAACCTCAAGGTAAGGGATTTAATTCTAAGTGAATCTTTCCCTTCCCCGTTCTTTGTTTTGAGTGAAAAACACAGCCAACCCAAAAATAGGTTGACCTGCGGATCGATCGCAAATGCAGAATGGGATTTTTCCATGCATGGAATAAAGAAAGAGGAATATAACTTCTAATCGTTCGATATATTTCCCTTTTCTAACGCGAAAAACTTAGGCCAAACAAACAAGGAAAACATTTGTCACTTTGGGTGTTTATTTTGAACCCCTTTCCCCTGGGCATTCGTCGCCGATGGACGCCCATGGTCACGTCAGATTATTTATGGGGGTTTCTGAATGTGGACAGACCCCAAGATCAATGAAAAGACAACTTGGGACCCATGAAAGTGAAGGAAAAAACATGAGGAACATTTCAGACCCTTCATATAAAAGAAAAGACCACCATAGAAAGTCATGTGGCCCATGGAAAGAACTGACTGCTCTCCGGTGCCAATAGTGGCCACGTGTAGGATTCGGTGCACGCCGATGGCATGCCACAGTGGAGGAGGCTATGACGGTGTGGAACTACAGCTCTGTGTTAGGACAGGAGATCCAAAAATGAGCTACGGGTCAGTGATGGCATGCAGTCTGCAGGATCGCGTGCGGGGGAGGTGGCTTCTCAATTACCGGCTGCGTGATGCTGAGGGGATACGACCATCACTACATCCATTGGAGGCCGAACTGGACCACAACGGTGGACCGGGCTGGAGAAGATGGTCTGAACCAAGCTTAGCCAGTCTGGGATAGGCCTAGTAGACCGGGTCAGATCTGGACCAAACCCAGAACTGACTGACCCTTTTTTATAAAAATGAGCATAACTTCCAAACCGTACATCTGATTAATGGGCTGTTTGCGGTGTTGGGACCCTTGTAACAATTCGTTCCTTTTGAAATACTCCAAGTGAGTTTTTTTTGGAATTTGAAATAAAATTGCTAGATTTCGGAGTAGATTCTCTTGAAATCAAGCATGCTATAAGAAGGAATCGAGTGGACCTTAGTGTCCTAGTAAATGAGTAGACCTAAGTAGCCCAACTGATGAGCATACCTTAATGGCCTAGAAAACTAGTGGGTCTAAGTGATTCAATTGACCAAATATAGGAGTAGGTCTATGTGATCTATCTTTCCCAAGAGATGAGTAGGTCTAAGATATTCATCTGTCCTAAGAGATGAGCAAGATTAAGTGATCGAGCTACCCCATGTGAAGAGCGGGTCTAGGTGATCCAATAGGCCTAACCACTCATTAGGGATGAGTTCTTCGGTAGTACAAGGTGTTAAGAATTTGTACTATTATTCTTTCTATCATTCCTTTAGATCATACCTATATGATCTAACTCTAGTGACTCTCTCTCAGCTGTAATCCTATGAGGCTACACTTCATGTACCTCTTTGGTAGTCTAATTTGATTATACTTTCCTTTTTGATATTACCTTTTTGTTTTGGGGTCCTTATTAAGTATTGTGTTACTCACCCATACACGGGATCCGAACACATGTGTTATGTCTTGTACAGAATACCGACACTTCGACGTAGACCTTGTGGTCCAGCACCAGACGGTACCCAATGAGACTTGAAAAACAAGGTCTACTTCAACGACTTCAGGAAGCACCCATTCACCTACCCTTCAAGTAGGGTCTACCACAGACGGAATTCAAGATCTTTTACTTGTATTTGGTTGGGCTTGTTTTCTAGCCCATTTACTTCCAATTTTCTACATTTACTCTCATTAGTTTTCTTAGTGGCATGCTTGTTTACTTTTCAGCATTTTGGGTTTTGATGTGTGTGTGTGTGTGTGCATACAAGTACTCAAGAAAATGACTCCCACTTATGAGGTAATTCCTTAGGTGTTAGTAGCAATCCCATGGCCATTGAGAGGTGGTCTTCGAGTAGTCACAACATGGACCTTAGGGGATGGGTCATGATAAGTACACAATTCATTAATCTATACCAATAATATTTACCATTGTGACCACCTTTGATGGAATTTCAACAAAATTTTTTAAGACATTCAAATCTATTTGAAGTGAATAAAATTATCCTTTTGTATGTTCTTTTATTCTGATCGTCCATTCCCCCTTGATATAGGCATTCCATAATTTTAATGAGTTGTAATATTATTCCAATAATCAATGAAATGATGTTTAAATCTTGAACAACAGTAGATATTTCCATGAAATATTGATTTTATCCTTTATTCCCCAAACTAGGTAGCATGAATACCATGTTGCTTTTAAGAAAAAACTCTTTTATATAGGGAACCTTTTGTGGGAATTCTATTTATACACATACTCAAATCAACCCTTGATGTAGTAGTGTATTTATTAGAATTTTTATCCACCCTTATTTTTTTTATATTCTTAATTATATCCTAAATTATGCATTTAAGCAATATTAATCCAAAAAACATTTTCTAAGATAATGGTTACCTTATTCCTAATTCTTTTAATAGATACATATTTATATAATCTTAAACCCTTCTTTCCACTAGAATAATCCTTTTTAGATGTAATAATATTTAAAAAAAATTAAAGGAAACACATATCTTCTCAATTACATGTGAGGATTTAATTAGCACATCTTCTAGATTTTCCTTTTTTTGCTTCCAATTCAAGATAGTTCTAATTCAGAGTGTTGTTATAATATTCAAGTGATTTCACTCTATCTCACATTCATTTTTTCTATTCTCAATCTGATCAGATTAAATATCAAAATTTTCATGAAAGTAATTATCAGGCCCATTTATCCTTTTAACATTAACTTCTAACTAAGCATATTTGATATCCACTACATCTCTTTGTTTTTATTCTAGTGAATGTATCTTTTATTAAAATATTTTACTTAACAAAACTTCCTCATAAATAATATTTATCAATAATTCATCATACATGATGAAATTTTTTTATGGGTCAGTAAGGGATATTCTTTAGATTTAACATGTTTGATGGGAGAGTTTCAGTTTTGTTACATTACTACTAATGATTATTCCATTACAAAAAATTCTATATCCAACTATAATTTCTCATGTTATTGAAATTTTATAAAAAAAACACACACACACACACAGATATATATATATATATATTCTAAAACCTTAACACGAACATTTTTCAAAAAATAATTCTTCTTCAAAGTAAAAAATAAATTAGTGTTTCAATATAATCATAATTTTTACATCCCAATATCGATTCTTCAATAAAAATAATTTTAACATATTTAACAGATAAAAAACCATTTATTTAATTTAAACTATCGGTAAATAACCATTTCCATTATTCACTAATAAGGAATTCCTTATCTTCATATCCTCTCTTTTATTCCTGTTTTCAAGGTTTATTATAAAACCTCCATGTTGGTATTAACAAGGATAGAATATGTATTATCTATTTAAGAAAACTGAAAACCACCTTCAAATATTCAATTAATGTATTACAAATATTGAATTCTCTTTTCTCTTTTCTTTACCCTCTTAGTATTAAAACATTCAAAACTATTAGGGTTAATGGGTATAAAAATGAATTAATAACACATCATACCACATTCAAAGTATTAAATAATACCAAGAAGTAGAATACATTATAATTATAAGGTTTTATTCTAATATTGTTATCTAATCCTTTTTATTTTTGGGTTGAGTCTAGGATATAACTATTAACTAGCATAATCAAGTAAATATAGGAATGAATGGTATCATCATTAAGCCTTAGTATATCTCCAAAAAATTATATACATTCTTCCAAATATTTTAAAATATCTTGATTATTTATTTATAATGGATATCTCCAATTTTCAATGGGTCCTCCTAAACTAAATTTTTTGGAAAAGATCTCTAATATACTCTTGGACTTTTCACTACATCAACTGGTAAGATCTTTTTCCTCCATCAGAGTATTTTATAACAAATATATAATATATTGAATTATAATTCACATAAATATGTTCATCTTAACCCAACTTTAAAATAATCAACACATATGTACAATAATTTTTTTTATATTTTATTCATCCTTGTTTACATAATACCTCAATATTATTTTTCTTATTCATGTTACTAGACACACATATCATGAATAAGAAGTAGTAGTTACAGGATTCCTTAAATCTCTTTTCTGTTGAGTTAATAAGGTTTCCTTATGACCTTTCCATTCCATCATGTTTTGAAAATCACAAACACTCTCTCTTAAGGAAAATTTCTTTTCCTCTAAGATTAATCATCATAAAGAAACTTTTCCTTTCTCAGAGAATATTTATCCTTACTATGTTTTCATTATTCAGATTTTAATCTAAATCATTTTATTTCTAAGTATAAAATTCAGTTTCATAACTAAAACCTCAAAATCCTATAAATACTTAAATATAGAGCATTATGTTTTCAAGATCCAAATTTAGATTCCAAATTCTCTGAATTCAGACTCCGAACTTTTTGTGTTTAGACTCTAAATTCTATGAATTCAGACTCCAATCTTTTTGAGTTCAGACTCTCAATTCTCTAAATTCAGACTCCGAACATTCTGAGTTTAGACTCCGAATTCTATGAATTCAGACTCCGAATTCTATGAATTCAGACTCCAAATTCTTATGAATTCAGACTCTAGATTTCCTTGAAATTCAGACTCCATAATTCTATTGAATTCAGGTTCCAAATTCTTTTGAATATGGAATCTGAATACCCATGTATTATTGACACCGAATGTGATTTTGGTTAGACTCTGATCTTTTATTTTTCCTTACACTCTGAAAAATGGATTTGGTTAAGCAACCATATTTTTACTTAATCTTATTATATTTAATAAACAATGTCATGCAACCAGTTTCTAACCAACCATTGTTTGAGTGACAGGCATACAGGTCCCTCCGAAATTCAAGGAAAAATATGACCATTGGAGGAGGGAGCCGACCGTTGAAGATATTCCTATAAATAGAATATCATTTGAACGAGCTCAATAACTATTCTAAAACTCTAGAGATTATATGCTGCTGAAGTGATTTATAGAGAGAGACTTTCAGGCTTTGTGCATAATAAACATCTTGTTCACAATTGCTTTGTGCGACTCTAAATGTTGCTGAGTACATTCGAGGGCTTTAGGGGATAGAAAGATAGAGGTTCCGACTACCTTGAAGTTTGAGGGCTTGCGGGGATAGCACGAAAAAGTCCGATATTCATATCAAGGTCTTACCATGGTGTGAGTAAGACAGAATTTTTTAAAAGTATAAATCATAGGACCTTTATCCAAGGTTTTTGGATACCCTTCCCTTTTGGTTAAAATATTTACTACTTGTTACTTGTATTGTTTCAAGTTTTCCACTTCATTTTAGTTGTTAAGGAAATTATAACTATCTTATACATTCTTATACTTGTACTCTGATTAATAAGATTCTATACGCTCTAAGGTAGAATCTTTATCTTTGTAAACTTTTATTAAGTTTCATTTCCAAAACCACATTTCTAGAATCTAGCAAGTTTGTAGAACTAATAGGTCTTGTGAATTTACCTTGTTTAACTTTGTTAAACATTACCATCTTTAAAAGTTCCAAAAGAATTTTTTAAACTATAAAATTCACCTCCCCTCTTGTATATTCAGCATCTACATCATCATTTCGATCCTACAATTGGTATTAGAGGTGGTCTATGAAATACTTATATTCATATATAAGTTTTCTTGCTCATGTTTTACATTGTTCTATATTTTCCTTGCTTATGATATTTTTATCCTTGTTTACAAACTTTAATTGATGAGAAGTTTGGGTGGAAAGATTTTTTTTTGATGGCAGAAATGAATGATGGATCAATTGACAATCTTAATCCTACTAGACCACCTATTTTTTATGGGAATGATTATGAATATTGTGGAGATCGTATGAAGACTTTTATTATTAACACCGGAGTGGACAACTTTGTTATGCTTACTGGAGATTACAAGATTGTTGATAAGGATGTCAGAACTTTTACTAAGCAAGAGAAGTCAGAATATCAACTAAACTATAAGGTACAAAATACTTTGTTGTGTTCCATGGCCAGGAATATATATAACCATATTTCATCTTGTGAAGCTACAAATTGTATTTGGAAGAAACTTGAAGTTACAAATTTTGGTACTTCCAAAGTTATTGAAACTAGAAGAGACATGCTTAGAGATGAGTACCATGGTTTTTGATTTCCTTATGGAGAACCTATATGTAAGGTACAATAGAGATTTATGACTATTGTCAAGATCTTACAATCCATGGGTGAAAAATGTTTGGATGATGAGGCACTTGTAGACAAGATTATAGACATCATTCTTAATGAGTGGGAATCCAAGAGAACAACTATTGATGAGAATAGTAAAGTCTCACAGATCACTCTTCATGAGATTTTTTGAACTCTTCTTCAAAATGAGACTAGAATGAATATAGATGATGATAATGTAAAGAAAAAAATGGAAATGGAAGTGTTGCTTTTACAACTACTTCAAATCATAGGAAAGCCAAGACTCCTGAGAGAGTTACAAGATCTATGTCTAAGAAGGTCACTATTTTATCTGAATCAAGTGAAAGTGAACATTTTGATAATGAACTAGATAATCTTACTCGAAGGATGAATAACATATTTGGGAAGAAATAATTTCAGTATAGATACAAGAAGAAAGAAAGAATGGATAAGAAAGACTCTGAATTCAATTGTTATGAATGCAAAAGAGATGGACATATAAAGCCATATTGTCCTATGATTAAGAGAAAAGATAGAAAGGAAAATCATTCTGAGAGGAATATAAATAAGTAATATAAAGAAAAAGCTAAGAATGTTTTGAAAGCTAATGACACCTAGAGTTCCAGTGGTGGAGACTCATCTAATGAATCCTCAGAGTATGAATCTTCTGGATTGAAGAATCTTAGTCTAATAGATAGACTACCTATTGAAAATCATTTTTTAATGGAAAAGGTACACAATGATGAATCCATCACCAATGTATACTTGAATGCTATTTATAGAGATAATAAATATTATTAATCCTCATATGAGGAATCTTATTCTGATGAAGATAATACTTTACCTACCTATGGATAAGAGTCTAGGTTTCCTAAGCTTATTGAGAATGAAAATTCTAAAGTCAAGAAAAATCTTGATAAGGAAAATTCTAGAATTTATATTCTTACTAAGGAAATATCAGATAT
Organism: Viscum album; assembly: GCA_963277665.1. Taxonomy (NCBI): domain Eukaryota; kingdom Viridiplantae; phylum Streptophyta; class Magnoliopsida; order Santalales; family Viscaceae; genus Viscum; species Viscum album. Next base: position 1,043,902,352 of record OY728141.1, on the reverse strand, counting down.
TTCTAAATATATTGATAAGAAAACCCTTGATTTTGAATGTATTTCAAAAAACCCTTAGGAAGTTAATTCTGAGAAGGATAAACTTTTTAAGGATCTAGAAAAAGTAATTTCTAAGAAAAATGTTTTCGAGCCTAACTGTAGTACTAAAACTGATGTTTTTGAGGATAAGAACTTAGTTATTAGATTGAAGTCAGAAATTTTTCCTTTGAGTAAGTGTGTGTCAAACATTACCTTAGGGAAGGAAAACTTTGATAAAATGTATTCCCAAATTCAACCTCAAAAGAATAATTCTGGTTTTGGTTATACAAGTTCAAAACCGATTTTTAGTAACAATTATTTTGTTCCTCAAAGTGCTCCATTCTACACTAAATGTTAGTGTGGTGGGCATTGGGAAAAAAATTGTTCCTTAAAAAAAACTATGTCTTTAGGTTTTAATAAAGCTTATTTTTCATAGAAAATGTGGATTCCTAAAATTTTTATTTCTGAAGTTTCCGGATCCAAGAAATTTTGGGTTCTGAAAGTCTAACTCTCTTATTTTCAGGAATATAAAGAAAGTACCAAAAAAAATACTTGGTACATGGATAGTGGATGTTCCTAGAATATGACTGGTAACAAAAACTTCTATGAAAAGATTATCAATATGAAAGGAGGAAAAGTAACTTTCAGAGATAATGCTAAGAAAGAAATTATTAGTATAGGTAACATTGTTTTTCTTGGAAAAAAATTGATTTCAAATGTTTTATTTGTTAAGGGTCTTAAGCACAATCTCATTAGAATAAGTCAATTATATGATTAAGGTCACCTAGTGAATTTTAGTAATGACAAGTGCTTAGTACACAATTCCAAGGAAGAGTTTATTTTTTCTGCCCATAGGCAAGAGAATATATACACACTAAACTTAGAAGACATTAGGATCCAAGATCTACCTTGCCTTAGTGCAATGGAAGAACATTCTTGGTTGTGACATAGAAGGTTATGACACTATAACCTTAGGAACCTATGCAAACTCTCTATGAAAAGACTTGTTAAGGATCTACCAGAGCTTATATTTGATTCATCAAAAGTTTTTGATTCTTTTCAATATGGCAAGAAATATAAATCATGTTTTAAATCAGTTGGTGAAGTCTCAATCACTGATACATTATAGTTAGTGCATATGTATCTTTTTGGTCCAACACAAACTGGAAGCATTGGAGGCAAATATTATGTTTTTTTCTTAGTTGATGATTACACTTGATTTGTGTGGGTCTATTTTCTAGCAATGAAATCTGAATCTTTTTCTTATTTCAAAAGTAATAGAGCCCAAGTTAAAAATGAGAAAAACCTTCCTTTGATAACTATTCATAGTGATTATGGAGGAGAATTTCAAAATTCTGATTTTGAAACTTTTTGTAGTAGAAAAGGCATTACTCATAACTTCTCAGCACCCAGAACACCTCAACAAAATGGTGTTATTGAAAAATGAAATATAATTCTGTAAGAGATAACAAGAACCATGTTGAGTGAATATTCGGTAGCCAAACATTTTTGGGTTGAAGTTATAAGTACTGCTTGTTATAATATAAATCATGTTTTGATTCGACCTTTTCTTAATAAAACTCTTTATGAGTTATGGAATGGTAGAAAACCTATAATTTCCTACTTCAAGGTTTTTGGTTGCAAGGTATTCATTCTGAATACTAAAGATAATCTACATAAATTCGAACCAAAATCTGATGAAGGATTTTTATTATGCTACTCCACAACTTTTAAGGATTATAGAGTTATCAATAAAAGCACGTGTACTATTGAAGAAATAGTACATGTCAAATTTGATAAAACTGATCCTTTTGTTTTTAAACAACCTCAACCTATATCTTCATATGTGTTTTCAAAAACTGATTATCAACCTTTGTTAGAAGATCCTTTTGATAAGGAAAATGTTCAAGAAAATATTTCTAAAGCATTTACCCTAGAAGAATTCCTACCCTATGTTGATGAACAGGTTTTACAAAACCCAAATCAGTTGTTTCTAAAGAATCATCCCAGTGATAGTATCATTGGTGATGTAAATCTACCTTTAAGGACTAGAAGTTCCTTATGAAATGAAGTTGAACATCAATAATTCCTTTCCCAATTAGAACCAAAAAGCACTGATGAAGCTTTAGGTGATTATTATTGGATAAAATCTATGCAAGATGAGCTAAATGAATTCGAAAGGAATAAATTCCGGACCTTGGTTGAAAGACCTAAGGAAACTTCTGTTATTAGAGTAAAATGAGTCTTCAGAAATAAATGTGATGAAAATGGAATCATAGTAAGAAATAAATCTAGATTGGTTACTAAAGGATATAATCAACAATAAGGAATAAACTATGAAGAAAGCTATGCTCCAATAGCTAGACTTGAATCTATTCATATTCTACTTGCCTTTGCAGCATTCTTCAATTTCAAACTTTTCCAAATGGATGTTAAATGTGTTTTCCTTAATGTTTTTGTTCAAGAGGAAGTTTTTGTGGAACAACCTCCTAGTTTTGATGATACAAAACATCCTGAACATGTTTACAAACTTACCAAAGCTTTGTAGGGACCTAAGAAATCCCGTCAAGCTTGATATTATAGATTTATAGGATTTTTTCTTTAAAATAATTATGTTAAGGGAAATTCTGATCCAATCCTTTTTATAAAGAAAGATAAGAAATTTTTTTTTATTGTTCAAATTTATATTGATTACATTATATTTAGTTCAACTCAGCAATCTTTAAGTGATTCCTTTACAGATCTAATGAAATCTGAGTTTGAAATGAGTATGATGGGTGAGTTAAAATTTTTCTTTCGTTTTCAAATTTCTCAAAAACCAGAAGGAATATATATATACCAACATAAGTATATTAAATATCTTCTTAAAAAGTATGGACATGACAACACTAAGAGTATAAGTACTCCCATTGGTACCTCAAATTCACTTGATCTTGATGAAGCTGGGAAGCCAGTAGATCAAACATCTTTTAGAGGTATGATAGGAAGTCTAATTTACTTGACAGCTAGTCATACATACTTAATGTTTTCAGTATGATTATGTGCAAGAAAACAATCCAATCCTAAGGAATATCATTTAAAGGTAGTGAAAAGGATTTTTCTCTAGTTAAAGGGAACCATGGATCTATGACTCTTTTACACTTCTGGAAATGATTTTGTTTTAAAAAGTTTTTCAGATGATGACTTTGGTGGATGTAGAATGGATAGGAAAAGTACATCCAGAACCTGTCATTTATTAGGGGATTCATTAGTTTTTTGGTCATGCAAAAAGGAACACTTAGTAGAACTTTCCACTACTGAAGATGAATATGTAGCAGTTGGAAGTTGTTTTGCTCAAGTTTTGTGGATGCAACACACACTCATAGACTATGGTATAAGTTTTACCATAACAAAATTTTGCGTGTGATAATACTAGTTTTTTTGCCTTAAGTAAAAACCCTGCATATCACTCTCGTGAAAAAAATATAGATATTAGGAATCACCTTCTTAGGGATAACACACAAAAAGGATAAATCATTCTTCAATTTATCAGAACACAAGATCAAATTCCTGATATTTTCACAATATCTTTACCCTCTAATAGATTTGAATACATTAAACAAAAGTTAGGAATGATAACAATAAGGTAATCTTCCATGTTAACTTCATGTTGAAACCAATATCCTTATAGTAAGGAACTCCTTCTTATAGGTGTCACGACCCGTCCTCGGGGCCCGTGCCGTGACTACCCCAAGCCCGCCTTCCATAGGCCAGGGGCTGGCGACTAGCACCAAGGCGTAAAATCCCAGTAAACAGGGAAGGCATTGCCTTTATAAGTAACAACCACACAGAGTCAGCAAGCGGAAAGTAAAGTGCAGAAAAGTAAAGGGGGCTGGAATAAAAGCCCAACTGTAAAGTACAACTGAAAAGGGTAAATTACAGCAACTGAAGAAAAGACGGCGGCCTCGTGTCGTCCACTGGCAATCCCACCTGAAGGGTGGGTACAGATAGCCTCCAGGCTCCTCGGGTCCCACGTCCGCTCCGAGCACGTCCCGCCCAGTGGTCCACCTCCAGGTACCGTCCTGCTCCACGCCCCAACCGCGATCAGCGCTGTCCGTCGTCTGCAACCAACACAACAAGGTGCGGGCATAGCCCGTGCAGGGGTGAGTACAAGCTACTCAGTAAGGACCCCGAGACCCCCGAAGGTCTCCCGAAATCCACAAAGGATATAGCACAAAAGAAAGATGCAATCACGAAGTAACATCTGACTCGACTTAGGTATATGCCCATACATATACCTAAGTCCCCAATTCTAGCTCTGCTCACGAGCTCAAGAACAACTCAATCCACAAAGGAAAGCAAGACTCAAATCCACAAAGAGAGTAAACAGTAAATCCACATAGGATAGTTCAACACAATCCACAAAGGAGGGTAACATACGATTCAGCTCAACCAGGTATACTTTTTCAGATGACGTCAAAGATGATCACTGATCCATCTAAGTCGTCGGACCCACGAAGGATCGATAGGTACTAACCCCCGCAAAGGACCCACGTAGGATCGGGCTCACACAGAACCTGTAGGCAGTGGCTCACACAGAACCGGTAGTAAGGACCCACATAGGATCGGGCTCACACAGAACCTGTAGCACTGATCCACGTAGGATCGCTGAGTGCAGTAGTCGACGCAGTCCACTGAGGATCTCTGCACAGTCGTCGCCGTAGTCCACGAAGGATCTCTGCTCTGCCGTCGTCGCAGTCCACGGAGGATCTCTGCTCTGCCGTCGTCGCAGTCCACGGAGGATCTCTGCTCTGCCGTCGTCGCAGTCCACGGAGGATCTCTGCTCTGTCGTCGAAGTCACAGCCAGCGCTAGGGTTCCCGCACATTGCGAGCTCGTTTAGGAGGGTCCGCTCCACGATCCGAGAGGCTGATACATCAACTGACACGTAGTCCGAAGTTGATGTATCCAAAAGTTCCGTATCGACAACAGGATCTCAACGCAACAGACGGCGCGTCAATCGGACGCCCGGTCTGAGAGTTATTGGCATTTTCGTCCCAGGGGCCCGGTTGGTTTTTAGGGAAAAACCAACCCGACCGTACTCCACCTGTATCCGATCCTCGGGCGGAGTATGCCAAAAGTTCCGTCTCACTTAGAGAAAACTACCACAGTTGACGGTACGTCGATCAGACGTCCGTAGCTCAAGTTATGAGCGTTTCCGCTCCGAGGGCCCAGTTGGTTTCGTGTACGAACCAACCCGGCCGAACCCAAAGTCTTCCGAAACCTTGAGTATAATATACCGAAACGACCGTATCGATCCAAGGATCGCGTAGCCGCTGACGGTTCGTCAATCGGAGGTCCCAGGCCCAAGATATGGGTGAAAGACCGAAGAGGGCCCGAAACGGGGGTTCTGGGCCCGGGGCGACCCGGCCCGAACCCCCCCTTGGGTCGGCCGAACCGGGTCGGCCCGACCCGGATAGGCCGGGTCCGGTCCAGCCTGGGCGCGGCCCGGCCGACCGGACCGGCCGGCTCGGCTTCGGCCGAGCGGCCGAGTGAGCCGCCGCGGGTCAAACCCGTGGATTTGGAGAAACGCGGCCCGTGCGGGCCGCGTGCTGGGTGGCCGGACCGCGGACGCGGTCCGGCGGTTCGCCGCCGCCGCGGCTCGGCCGCGACGGACTCCTCCGGCGGCGCGCCGGGCGCCGCCGGCGACCCGCGCCGCCGCCACCTTCCGCGGGCCGCCGGAGTTGCTCCGGTGGCCCGTTTTGCCTCCTGTCTGCGCCGATGCTCCTCCCGGGGGCCGATCTCCACTGCGGGATCAACAGATCGCCCCTGCCACGCGGTTCGTCGTCGTCCACCAAATCCGCACAAAAAAAGGGGAAGATCGGCGGAGGGTTGCCGGATCTTGTTTGTTAGATCCGCACCCTCCGCGTTAGTCATAAACAACGGGAGAAACAAGGAATAACCAATCAACAATTTTAAGTAAATTTAAAATTGTTCCGTGATCAGTTCTTTATTTTAAAAGAAATAAAATCACGGGAAAGGAAAATATTTCAAATCAACCCTTACCTTGTCGTCGTCGTCGGACGAGAGGTCGTCGCGGGATCGCTCGTCGCGGAAGAAGGGGGGATCGTTGCGTCGTCGCGGTATCCGGCGTCGCGTCGCCAATCTCCGGATCAAGAACAAACGGATTTAATTAATTAAATTCGTTGCCATGAAATTTAAAAAGGGAGAATTTAAACGATCTGATTCTTACCTTAGTTGCCGAACGAGGATCGGCTGCGGAAGAAGAGGCGTCGCCGAAGAACGTCATGGGTAAAGCTCGTCGACGTCGCAGATCTCGGCGTGCGTCGTCGAATTCCGGTCGCCGGCGTTCTTCGCGTTCTTCGCGTTCTTCGCGTTCTTCGCGTTCTTCGCGGGGAGACGAAGAAACAAGATCCTCTCAAATCCTTCCAAAGGATTTTTAGGTTGGTCTTATTTTATAAACATGCCAACACACGAAACCGGTTAAGAAACGATCCATCAATTCGAAAGAAACGACCCATTTAATTCACGAAAGAAACAGCCCATTTAATTCACGAAATAAACCGCCCAATTAAATGGTCTGTTAAGAATTAAAGAAAACGCGTCGGTTGACTTTTCAGTTACTTTGACGGGTTTTCGCGGGTATGTTACTTAGCGAAAGAAACGGCGGGGCTCGTGCGGGCCCCACCTCACAAATATCCTACCAAGGGGGTAGGATATTTCTGGATATCATCCTATCCAGTTCAACTCAGTTCAAGCCGCCTTTAAGTGACTTCAAGTGGCTTCCAAGCAGTTTAAGTGAAATAAAATAAAGTTGTCGCACAAACTTTATTTTATTTCTGACTTAAAGCCGCAAAATTTAAAAACCACATCTGAGCAAACGCAACTCCGGAAGAGGCGTTTCTAAGCAAATACCGGCGCTGCGATTTCATCGGTGCCCTCAGAATTTGATTCCGGGCACCGGTTCAAAAGATAGAAAAACCCGCTCATCCGTTCACTGAACGTACCCGAGCCAAACTTCGGAAATTGATTCCGGGCACACAGGGCCTCGGAATCAGGTGCCGTCTGAAGCTGCGCTCTTGTAAAATTCCAAAGAAAATTAAGAAAAAATTTCCTTGAAATTTGCGGGTGTTTACATTACTCCCACCTCAGGGCTTTACGTCCCCGTAAAGATACATCAAAAACTAGGGGAACAAATGGGGGTACTGAGCACGCATCTGAGCCTCCCGCTCCCAAGTGCTCTCCTGGAGGTTCCCGTGCTGCCATCTGACGCGCACAAGAGGAATCGACCGCCCACGTAGGACCCGCTCCTGTCGATCCTCGATCTCCACTGGGACCTCCGCAAAAGTCGCCCCATCGTCCACATCCAGCTCCCCAAAGTCGATGATGTGCGTCGGGTCGTGCACGTATCTCCTCAGCTGAGACACGTGGAAGACGTCGTGCACCCGGTGCAACTGAGGTGGTAGAGCCAGGCAATAAGCCACCTCTCCTATCGTGCTGAGGACCTGGAAAGGCCCGATGAAGCGTGGAGACAACTTGTCGCCTCGGCCAAATCTCCGTAAACCACGTCGAGGTGAGACACGCAAAAAGACGTGGTCGCCATCCTCGAACTCCAGTGGCCTCCGCCTCCTGTCAGCATATGACTTCTGCCGGCTCTGAGCTGTCCTCATCCTCTCCTGGATGATCTGGACCTTCTCTGTCGTGGCTCGGACCATCTCTGGTCCCACGAGTGCTGACTCCCCAGGGTCTGTCCAGCACAACGGTGATCTGCAGGGTCTGCCGTACAACGCCTCGTATGGTGCCATCCCGATGGTGGAGTGGTAGCTGTTGTTGTACGCGAACTCCACCAAGGGTAGGTGGTCCTCCCAGCTGTGACCAAAGTCGAGAACACATGCACGGAGCATGTCCTCGAGTGTCTGTATGGTCCTCTCCGTCTGACCATCCGTCTGAGGGTGGAAGGCTGTGCTCAGATGGAGCCGCGTCCCGAACGCCTCCTGCAACCCCTTCCAAAGCCGGGAAGTGAAACGAGCATCTCGATCGGAGACGATAGACGATGGCACACCGTGAAGCCGTACGATCTCCTGGACGTAAAGACGTCCCAAGCTCTCCACTGAGCCCTGCTCTCTGATGGGTAAGAAGTGTGCCGACTTGGTGAGTCGGTCGACAATCACCCAAATGAAGTCGTGACCTCTGGAAGTACGTGGAAGTCCAGTCACGAAGTCCATAGATATGCCGTCCCACTTCCACTCCGGGACCTCCAAGGGCTGTACCAAGCCTGCTGGTACCTGATGCTCTGCCTTCACCTGCTGGCAGGTGAGGCATCGTGAAACGAACTCTGCCACAGCTTTCTTCATGCCCGGCCACCAGTGCTGTCGCCTGAGATCCTGGTACATCTTCGCCACTCCGGGATGTACCGCCAAGGGAGAAGTGTGAAACTCTCTCAACACCTCCTCTCGTAAAGCGACTGGTACGAAGGTATGCCCTCTGAAAAGGATGTCGTTCTCTGCTCCAAGGGAGAAGCCATCAGGCGCCTGACCTGAGGATATCGGTGCACGCCGGGTCTCACAGTCAGCGTCCTCACGCTGAGCCTCTCTGACCCGCTGTAGAAGTGGAGGAGAGACTGTGAGAGACTGAAGAAAGGCTGCTCCGTCTCTATCCATGAAGGATATCTGTAAGGAGGCTAGCTGCTCTGTCGCCTCCTCAAGTAGCTGAATGCCCGTCCTCCTGCTGAGGGCATCGGCTACCACGTTCCCCTTCCCAGGAGTATAGACTATCTCAAAGTCATAGTCCTGGAGGAACTCAAGCCATCTCCGCTGTCTCAGGTTCAGGTCCTTCTGAGAGAAGATATACCTGAGACTCTGGTGGTCAGAAAAGACTGTGAAGCACTCGCCCATCAGATAGTGCCGCCAAGTCTTCAGAGCGAAGACCACTGCTGCTAACTCCAGGTCATGAGTGGCGTAGTTCTGCTCATGCGGCCTCAACTGACGTGATCCGTAGGCGATCACGGCCCGCTCCTGCATCAGGACGCACCCGAGTCCAGTCCCTGATGCATCGCAGTAAACTACGTATCCAACTCCCTCCTCAGGCAACCTCAAGATAGGTGCGCTGGTCAACCTCTGCCTCAGCTCCTGGAAGCTCTGCTGACATCTGTCTGACCACACGAAGGGTTTCCCCTTCTTTGTCAAAGCTGAGAGTGGTGCCGCAACTCTGGAGAAGTCTGGCACGAATCTCCGATAGTATCCGGCTAGGCCCAAGAAGCTCCGCACCTCTGTCACGCTCTTGGGTGGCTCCCAAGCTAGCACTGCCTCGATCTTCACGGGATCCACTGCAACTCCCGCCTCAGAGATGACGTGCCCCAAGAAATGGACCTCACGTAACCAGAATTGGCATTTTGAGAGCTTGCCATAAAGCTGGCGCTCTCGGAGTGTGTCTAGCACAACTCGCAGGTGGTAGGCATGCTCCTCCTCAGTCGTCGAGTATACCAAAATGTCGTCAATGAAGACCACGACAAATCGGTCGAGGTATGGCTGGAAGATCCTGTTCATGAGGCTCATGAACACTGCTGGAGCATTGGTTACGCCGAATGGCATAACCAAGAACTCATAATGGCCATACCGACACCTGAAGGCCGTCTTCTGCACGTCCTCGTCTCGAACTCTGAGCTGATGATAGCCTGACCGGAGGTCTATCTTCGAGAACCACCGCGCTCCCTTGAGCTGATCGAAGAGGTCATCAATCCGTGGCAGCGGATACTTGTTCCTCACTGTCACCTGGTTCAGGCGACGATAGTCGACACATAGTCGCAAGCTCCCGTCCGCCTTCTTGGCGAACAATATCGGGGAAGCCTAGGGTGAAACACTGGGTCAGATAAACCCCTTGCTCTGCAAGTCCTCCAACTGTACCCGCAGCTCCCGAAGCTCGGCGGGGGCCATCCGATATGCTGGAGTAGATATCGGGGCTGTCCCGGGGTACAAGTCGATGTAAAAGTCTACCTCTCTACGAGGAGGTAGCCCTGGAACGTCGTCGGGAAAGACGTCCACGTACTGGTCCACCACTGCAGGAAAAGCCGGACTCCGCACGTCCACTGCTCCTAGGATGAGGCTAGCCAACTGATGAGAGATGGGCTGCACTCTCCTCCGCGGAAGTCCATCCTGTGCTGCAAAGGTTCCCTTCTCGCCGGTGAAGGTAAACCTGCTCCCGTCGGTGCGAACACATCGCACCTTGCGCCTAAAACAGTCGATCTGGGCATGAACCGTGGATAGCCAATCCATGCCCAAGATGACGTCGTAAGGCCTCGATGCCGCTACAAGGAGATCCCAGCCGAAGCTCTCGCCTCCTAGAGTAAGCTCACACTGCCGGCACCAGTGCGTAATCGTCGAGTCTGCTCCCGTAGGAGTCTCTAGCCGTAAGGATCGAGCCAACGGCTCAGTCAGAATCTCCAAGCTCCGAACAAGGGCAGAGGCTATGAAAGAGTGACTCGCTCCTGTGTCTATAAGTACTGCAGCAAGGGTGGAATAGACACAGATCGTACCTCGAATCATCTCTGGCATGTCGGGGTCGTAGGCCTCCACTGCCTGGAGCTGGGCCTGTCCCTGCCCGCCAGCTCCCTGTGGTCGAGGTGGCCCTCCTGGTGGTGGTGGGGGTAGAGCCTGGAAGCGTCGCCCACCACCCGCTGCTCGGCCAGCTCCTCTGCCTCGTCCGCCTCCTCCCTGCGGACCGCCACGGTCGACCCTCTGCCTCTGCCTGGGTGGCCCCTCCACCGTCTGTTGCTCCTCTAATCGGCGAGTCGGGCAGTCACGAGCCATGTGACCCTGCCCGCCGCAGGAGTAGCACAGCCTGTCTCTCGGAAGGCTGGCACTCCGCTGTGTGCCCCGCACCGCTGAGCCGGTGTCCTGAGGCCGTCTGCGTGGGGGTCTGGTCTGCCTGGACCCGAGAGTCATTCGTCGGCTACCTGCTGCCGAAGACTCAGCTACCTGCCGCCCTGCGCTAGGTCTCGCCGTTGAAGAAGGCTCTGCCAGGAAGCTCTCGATCAGGAGGGCTCGCTCCAACACTCCCGCCTGGGTCGGAATGCTGAGGGAGATCAGCGACGCCCGAATCTCCTGTCGCAAGCCCTGCTCGAAGGTCCGGGCCCGGAAGAAGGGGTCCCGTACCATGTCGGTCGAGTAGCGAGATAGGTCCGTGAACCTCGCCGCGTACTGAGCGACCGTCATGCTGCCCTGGCGCAGCTGGAGAAGCTCCTGGATGCGCACCGCTCGGAGGGTGGCTGGGACGAACTCAGAGCGGAAGAGGCTCTCGAAGTCCGCCCAGAGCAAGGATGCCTCATCGTGAACCTGGAGCATCAAGCTCCACCATCGTCCTGCCGCCGCCTGCAGGAGGCTCGCTGCGAGAATCACCATGAGATCCGCTGGTGTCCTCACTAGCCTAAAGATCCGTACCACCGCCTCTAGCCAGTCCTCGGCGGCCTGGGGGTCCGCCTCACCGCGAAACCTGGGCGGTCGCTGGCTCTGAAACTCATGCAGTGCCCTGAGGCGACGTGCATCGTCTGCGTCTGGTACTGGAAGCATCGGTGGCTCGGTGGGTAAAGCTACCGCCGGTGCCACTGCTGGCAAAGGGCCCTGCACCGAGGCCTCGTCGCTCGGTGGGCTGCCGTCGCGCCCTACACTCGGAACCCTAGCTGGCTGTCGTCGCGGGGCCATCCTGAAAAGGAGAACAAGAGCACCACAGTCAGAACAGTATACCTGGTGAGCTGGCACAAGTAATCACAAGGAAAACTTGAGACTTTCATAAGCAGATCAGTATACCCGGTGAGCTGACACAAGTAACCACAAAGAAGACTTGAAACACACACGCAATCAATGTTTTCATGCATTAAGTCGGAAATCAGGAGTCAGGGTCCTGGTGTACGGATACGTCGGCCGCCGCACCAACACTGGGCTCCCTGAACTGATAACCACACTCAATACACTAAACACTATTGCTTCATATAGAAAGAAAGGACGATCAGAGTCTGCGGTAGAACCGACCCCTCTGATACCAATTTGTCACGACCCGTCCTCGGGGCCCGTGCCGTGACTACCCCAAGCCCGCCTTCCATAGGCCAGGGGCTGGCGACTAGCACCAACGCGTAAAATCCCAGTAAACAGGGAAGGCATTGCCTTTATAAGTAACAACCACACAGAGTCAGCAAGCGGAAAGTAAAGTGCAGAAAAGTAAAGGGGGCCGGAATACAAGCCCAACTGTAAAGTACAACTGAAAAGGGTAAAGTACAGCAACTGAAGAAAAGACGGCGGCCTCGTGTCGTCCACTGGCAATCCCACCTGAAGGGTGGGTACATATAGCCTCCAGGCTCCTCGGGTCCCACGTTCGCTCCGAGCACGTCCCGCCCAGTGGTCCACCTCCAGGTACCGTCCTGCTCCACGCCCCAACCGCGATCAGCGCTGTCCGTCGTCTGCAACCAACACAACAAGGTGCGGGCATAGCCCGTGCAGGGGTGAGTACAAGCTACTCAGTAAGGACCCCGAGACCCCCGAAGGTCTCCCGAAATCCACAAAGGATATAGCACAAAAGAAAGATGCAATCACGAAGTAACATCTGACTCGACTTAGGTATATTCCCATACATATACCTAAGTCCCCAATTCTAGCTCTGCTCACGAGCTCAAGAACAACTCAATCCACAAAGGAAAGCAAGACTCAAATCCACAAAGAGAGTAAACAGTAAATCCACATAGGATAGTTCAACACAATCCACAAAGGAGGGTAACATACGATTCAGCTCAACCAGGTATACTTTTTCAGATGACGTCAAAGATGATCACTGATCCATCTAAGTCGTCGGACCCACGAAGGATCGATAGGTACTAACCCCCGCAAAGGACCCACGTAGGATCGGGCTCACACAGAACCTGTAGGCAGTGGCTTACACAGAACCGGTAGTAAGGACCCACATAGGATCGGGCTCACACAGAACCTGTAGCACTGATCCACGTAGGATCGCTGAGTGCAGTAGTCGACGCAGTCCACTGAGGATCTCTGCACAGTCGTCGCCACAGTCCACGAAGGATCTCTGCTCTGCCGTCGTCGCAGTCCACGGAGGATCTCTGCTCTGCCGTCGTCGCAGTCCACGGAGGATCTCTGCTCTGCCGTCGTCGCAGTCCACGGAGGATCTCTGCTCTGTTGTCGAAGTCACAGCCAGCGCTAGGGTTCCCGCACATAGCGAGCTCGTTTAGGAGGGTCCGCTCCACGAGCCGAGAGGCTGATACATCAACTGACACGTAGTCCGAAGTTGATGTATCCAAAAGTTCCGTATCGACAACAGGATCTCAACGCAACAGACGGCGCGTCAATCGGACGCCCGGTCTGAGAGTTATTGGCATTTTCGTCCCAGGGGCCCGGTTGGTTTTTAGGGAAAAACCAACCCGACCGTACTCCGCCTGTATCCGATCCTCGGGCGGAGTATGCCAAAAGTTCCGTCTCACATAGAGGAAACTACCACAGCTGACGGTACGTCGATCGACGTCCGTAGCTCAAGTTATGAGCGTTTCCGCTCCGAGGGCCCGGTTGGTTTCGTGTACGAACCAACCCGGCCGAACCCAAAGTCTTCCGAAACCTTGAGTATAATATACCGAAACGACCGTATCGATCCAAGGATCGCGTAGCCGCTGACGGTTCGTCAATCGGAGGTCCCAGGCCCAAGATATGGGTGAAAGACCGAAGAGGGCCCGAAACGGGGGTTCTGGGCCCGGGGCGACCCGGCCCGAACCCCCCCTTGGGTCGGCCGAACCGGGTCGGCCCGACCCGGCCCGACCCGGCTAGGCCGGGTCCGGTCCGGCCTGGGCGCGGCCCGGCCGACCGGACCGGCCGGCTCGGCTTCGGCCGAGCGGCCGAGTGAGCCGCCGCGGGTCAAACCCGCGGCTTTGGAGAAACGCGGCCCGCGCGGGCCGCGTGCTGGGTGGCCGGACCGCGGACGCGGTCCGGCGGTTCGCCGCCGCCGCGGCTCGGCCGCGACGGACTCCTCCGGCGGCGCGCCGGGCGCCGCCGGCGACCCGCGCCGCCGCCACCTTCCGCGGGCCGCCGGAGTTGCTCCGGTGGCCCGTTTTGCCTCCCGTCTGCGCCGATGCTCCTCCCGGGGGCCGATCTCCACTGCGGGATCAACAGATCGCCCCTGCCGCGCGGTTCGTCGTCGTCCGCCAAATCCGCACAAAAAAGGGGAAGATCGGCGGAGGGTTGTCGGATCTTGTTTGTTAGATCCGCACCCTCCGCGTTAGTCATAACCAACGGGAGAAACAAGGAATAACCAATCAACAATTTTAAGTAAATTTAAAATTGTTCCGTGATCGGTTCTTTATTTTAAAAGAAATAAAATCACAGGAAAGGAAAATATTTCAAATCAACCCTTACCTTGTCGTCGTCGTCGGACGAGAGGTCGTCGCGGGATCGCTCGTCGTGGAAGAAGGGGGGATCGTTGCGTCGTCGCGGTATCCGGCGTCGCGTCGCCAATCTCCGGATCAAGAACAAACGGATTTAATTAATTAAATCCGTTGCCATGAAATTTAAAAAGGGAGAATTTAAACGATCTGATTCTTACCTTAGTTGCCGAACGAGGATCGGCTGCGGAAGAAGAGGCGTCGCCGAAGAACGTCGTGGGTAAAGCTCGTCGACGTCGCAGATCTCGGCGTGCGTCGTCGAATTCCGGTCGCCGGCGTTCTTCGCGTTCTTCGCGTTCTTCGCGGGGAGATGAAGAAACAAGATCCTCTCAAATCCTTTCAAAGGATTTTTAGGTTGGTCTTATTTTATAAACATGCCAACACACGAAACCGGTTAAGAAACGATCCATCAATTCGAAAGAAACGACCCATTTAATTCACGAAAGAAACAGCCCATTTAATTCACGAAATAAACCGCCCAATTAAATGGTCTGTTAAGAATTAAAGAAAACGCGTCGGTTGACTTTTCAGTTACTTTGACGGGTTTTCGCGGGTGCGTTACTTAGCGAAAGAAACGGCGGGGCTCGTGCGGGCCCCACCTCACAAATATCCTACCAAGGGGGTAGGATATTTCTGGATATCATCCTATCCAGGTCAACTCAGTTCAAGCCGCCTTTAAGTGACTTCAAGTGGCTTCCAAGCAGCTTAAGTGAAATAAAATAAAGTTGTCGCACAAACTTTATTTTATTTCTGACTTAAAGCCGCAAAATTTAAAAACCACGTCTGAGCAAACGCAACTCCGGAAGAGGCGTTTCTAAGCAAATACCGGCGCTGCGATTTCATCGGTGCCCTCAGAATTTTATTCCGGGCACCGGTTCAAAAGATAGAAAAACCCGCTCGTCCGTTCACTGAACGTACCCGAGCCAAACTTCGGAAATTGATTCCGGGCACACCGGGCCTCGGAATCAGGTGCCGTCTGAAGCTGCGCTCTTGTAAAATTCCAAAGAAAATTAAGAAAAAAATTTCCTTGAAATTTGTGGGTCTTTACAATAGGGGGTACATTTGTTTGTTATATTTCTAATTTTTTTATGTATTCTAATTTATTTTTTGTAGTCTAAAATTTTTTCGCAGTCTAAATTTTTTTTCATAGTCATTTTTTTTTCTGTTTTCAAAATTTTCGTAATGAAGATTTTCGTACTTAAAATTTTCTTAATGAAGATTTTCGTACCTAACATTTTTGTAATGAAGATTTTCATACTTAAAATTTTCATAATGAAGATTTTTTTACTTAACATTTTCGTAATTGAAATTTTTATATTGAAAAATTTTCGTAATCAAAATTTTTGGAATCTAAATTTGTTCAAGAAGAATTTTCCTCATTATGAATAATATTCCAAGAAATCCAAAAGGTATTTTTCCTTTCATAAATTTTTGTAATCATCTTTTAATTATTTTTATTTTCATCTGTTTTTAAAAATTTTTTATTCTCTTTTCCTTGAATCCGAATGTTTTTATTAAAAACCTCAAAAGATCGAAATCCATCAAAATTATTCCTTGGCCATTTTTTTAAGCCTTCAGATCTGATCAGAAGGTTTTTCAACCGTTGGATTGAGTATGGGAGCTGAACCGTCTCCTCTAACGCCTATATAAAGGACCCCCGATGGTTTTCCCACATTGAAACTCAATCTTTTGTCTGCTGAAGCCCTGACCCTCCTACATAAGCTCATCATAAATCTTCAAGGTTTCCTCAGCTCCAAATGTCTGTTGAAGCTTCTTCTCAAAAAGAAATATTGTCCATAAAGGAAATCTCTGAATGACAGGTTTACAGAGAAAGGTTGGTTCATCCGAATTTCTTCACTAAGTATTATTCCATTATATCTAAGAATATAAAGCTGAATGGGTGAAAGAGTGTTTTCATTTCTAAACCAAAAGCATAGGATCTAGTGTATCCAGAGTTGCTGATTGAATTCTACAAGATAGTAACTTTATTCAAGTAATAAGGTAGGATCAAGTTTTCTTTCAAGTGTTACAGGAAGACATGTTCACTTTCCTACACCAAGGCTCCATGCTTGGTTGGTATTCCTTATGAAGGAGAAGCAAACTTCTACTCACATAAGATTCCTGATGGTCAAGGATGTTTCATTAATGAAAAATCCATGGATTGTCTTGGCCTTTCAGAGGTAAAGACTCCACAGATTCTTCACATGTTTACAAATTTTTAGATTCTTGAATTGTCGGTTCAAGGATTCATCATTCCAAGAAAAGGTGATAAGGATATATTAAAGAAGAGTGACATCAACATTCTGGATTTCCTGGTAAACCTAAGAAAGATAAACTTGGTTAAGCATTTCTTGGCTACGATTGAGAACATAAAGAATGGAAATCTGAAGGCTCATATTATTACGTATCCTGCCATTTTATCAAAGATGATTGTTTGGTGTTTAGAATCCTTCAAAATTCCTTGAAAATCTATGTCAAGAAATTGAAAAGTCATGTTTCTGAGTGATGACACCTTGAGAAGGATCAAATTTGGTTTTTACAGAGAATCCGAATAATTCTACGATTTTCTCGAAGAGGAAGTTTTAGCTATTTCAAAGAAATATGAGGTGGATGAAACCAACAAAAAGGGTGTAAGGAAGAGGGAGGTAAATAAAGTGGAAGAGAAGGAAAAAACCGATAGAAAAGGAAACTCAATCTGCACCACCAAAGCTAAAGAAAAAAAATCCTATCCTGATGAGGTTGTGGATAATTGGAGGGAAGAAATGAAAAATTAGAAAGAAGGAGAGCCTATGATTGGCTTGGACTATGCTGAGGAAAAATATTTGAAGGAAAAGGTAGCTGAAGTGCTTGAGAAGCAAGAGAAAGTGAATAAACATAAGAAAAAGTTGTCTAAGGTAGAGATAGTCCAATCACTTCTAAAGGCTACTGAGAAAGCATCCGAGAATATTACCATACCAGAATCAATTCTGATAGAATCATTATTATAGACTTTGGGAAAGAAGTTTTTTACTCCAAAAAAAGTCTAAGAAAAATATGTAAAAGAAAAATAAGTAGAAGAAAAAGAAGTAGAAGAAGAATAAGAAGAGGTCAGTGGTGATACCGAGGATTCGATAAAGGAAGTAGAGGATTTTCATGAGAAGGAAAGCCCTTCTGAAAAATTATCTTTCCAAACCTCTAAAGCCTAGTCTTCAAAACCTGCTACCCCTGGGAAAGATGAATATGGTGGAGAAGAAGTGAAAACGTTTCTAGAGAAGAAATCCCCAACCATGATTTCATTCAACCAGAGGGTGCTAATGCAGGACCTGAGAAGGAACATGTAAATGAAGATAAAATTGTGCAAATTTATGACAGTGAACACAGTTCACCCAATCAAGAAGAATCAATTCCGAAAGATGATAAGATAAAATAAGTGGTTGTTGATACACCTAGAAAATTAGTGGTGAAGATGAAAGAAGTGGGTGATTCAATGAAGAGGAAAGCAGCTGATATAAAAAAAGAATCGTCACCATGAAAAATC
The DNA here is from genome assembly GCA_963277665.1 of Viscum album. Classification (NCBI taxonomy): domain Eukaryota; kingdom Viridiplantae; phylum Streptophyta; class Magnoliopsida; order Santalales; family Viscaceae; genus Viscum; species Viscum album. The sequence continues at coordinate 1,043,884,394 of OY728141.1, read as the reverse complement.
TCTGATTCCGAATTGTCCTCTCTTGGACATGATTTTGTAGTACAGTCTTTGAAAAACCCTGTTGGAAATATCCCTATGTTTCCAAGCATAGAATCTAGATACTAGATGTTTCAGAATTCCTTAAATCATAAATCAGATTCACTATCCATGGCGATGGATAAGTGCATCAAACTTGAAACCGATTTCAAAACCTTTTACATAAACTATGAATCCCACAAAAGATATTGCAAGAAAATGACTAGATGGTCAAATAAAACTATATAAGAAATGATAATTCTTGATGATTTACAAGAAAGTGTCAAGGTTTTATTTGAAACTGATGATGTGATGATCAAGGATCTCACAAATAGTTTTGAGGAAAAGATAACTTAGAAATAGAATTCTCAGATACAAGAAGTGAAAGATCTGAATAGTAAATTATATTCAGTTGCTCAGAGTTGGAAGAGGGAAAGAGATCTTAGAATCTAACTTGAGAAAAATTTTTCCAAGAAAGAATAAGTTTTAAAGGGGTAGGAATAACCTCTTAAGGATCAAGAAGAAAATATCAAATCCTTAGAGAAGAAAACAGAAGATTAGAATCAGCTTCTCAAACATGTAGAGGAGGATCACAAGGAACTCAAGAAGCTCAAAACCATTGTGAAGAAGTTGATGCTAAAGGAGAAGGAAGGATAATCTTGTTCAATTACAATATTTTTTTTTATTTATTCCTTGTATAAATTTTTTCCAATCCTAATGAAATTTTTGGTTGCTCATTTTTTGGTTTTTTAGTACTAATGTTTCAGGTAGCATATTTTATTTTCCATTCCCTTTAATCCTTTTTGAAAATCACAAAGGTGGAGGGGAAGGAATGGTTAAAAAGAATACAAAGTAAAAGAAGAAATTTCCATAAGGGGGAGTTCATCTAATGGAAATTTCTTATCCAATAAGATTTTTGTAAGAAATAAAATGCTAAGTCTCCATCCGGAAATCAAGAATATGATCCTTAGTGTTTCCAATTCCTAAGGGGGAGTTCTTCATATTCATCATTACCTATGTGTTAAGGGAGATAAGTTTTATTTTCAAAGTCCAGAAAAATATTTTCAATGTCCTTATATTCTTTTTCATAAGTATGTTTGTACTTTCAAAAAAGGGGGAGGTTGTTGAGTTAAAAAGGTTTGCTTGTGACTTTTCCATTCCTTTATGTTATGAAAATCACAAAACACTCTATCTTAAGGAATATTTCTTTTCCCCTAAGATTTATCTTCATAAGGAAAACTTTCCTTCCTCAAGGAAAATTTATCCTTATGATGTTTTCATTATTCATATTTTAATCTAACTCATTTTATTTCTAAGTATAGAATTTGGTTTCATATATAAAACCTTGGAATCTTTTAAATACTTAGACATAGATCATTCTGTTTTCAGGATCCAAATTCAGATTCCAAATTCTCTAAATTTAGGCTCTGAAATTTTTGAGTTCAGACTCCGAATTCTCTGAATTCAAACTCTGAACTTTATGATTTCAGAGTCCAAATTCTCTGAATTCAGACTCCAAACTTTCTGAGTTCAGACTCTGAATTCTTTGAATTCAGACTCTGAATTCTTTGAATTCAGAATCCAAACTTTTTGAGTTCAAACTCAAAATTCTATGGATTAAGACTCCAAATTCTATGAATTCAGACTCTGAATTATTATGAATCCAGACTCCAAATTTCCTTAAAATCTAGACTCTGTAATTCTATAGAATTCATGTTCTGAATTCTTTTAAATACAGAATCCGAATATCCATGTATTATAGAGATTGAATGTGATTTTGGCTAGAATCTGATCTTTTATTTTTCTTTACACTCTGAAAAATGTATTTGGTTAATCAACCATATTTTTTCTTACTCTTATTATAGTTATGAAACGATGTCGTGTAATAAATTTCTTAACAACCGTTATTTGAGTGACACATGTACATGTGTCTCCAAAATTCAAGGAAAAATATGAATGTTGGATGAGGGAGCTGACCATTGAAGATTTTCCTATAAATAAGATCTCATTTGAACGAGCTCACTAATTGTTCTACAACTTTAGAGATTACATAATGCTGAACTGATTTCTAGAGAGAGACTTTCATGATTTGTGCATACTGAACATCTTGTTCAGAATTTCTTTGTGCGACTCTGAATGATGCTGAGTAAATTAGAGGGCATGCGGATATAGGAAGACAAAGGTGCCGACTACATTGATGTTTGAGGACTTGTAGGGATAGAAAGACAGACTCTGATATTCGTATCAAAGGATTACACTGGTGTGGGTAAGACAGACTTTCTTGAAAGTATAAATCATGGTAACTTTGTCCAAGGTTATTGGATACCCTTCTCTTTGGGTTAAAAGATTTAATACTTGTTACTTTTATTGTTTCAAGTTTTCCACTGCATTTTGGTTATTAAGGAAAGTATAACTATCTTATACTTTCTTATACTTTTACACTAATTAATATGATTATATACGCTCTAAGGTAGAATCTTTATCTTTGTAAACTTTTCTTAAGTTTCATTTTAGGAACCATATTTCCAGAATAAAGAAAGTTTGTAGGTCTAAGAGGTCTTGTGAATTTACCTAGTTTAACTTTGTCAAACATTACCGTCTTTAAAAGGTCCTAAGGAATTTTTTAAAGTATACAATTCACCGCCTCTTGTATATTGAGCATCTACATCATCATTTCAATCCTACATTTTCTCCATATTTTTATTTAGATTCTATGTAAAAATAGTATCATAGGGAAGATCTTTAATCCTTCTTATTCATTCGTGATGAATAATATTTTCTTTATATAATATCATTAATTTTTATATCAATTTATTTTGTTGATACATAGAATCTCCAAAAAAAATTAGTATCATTTTTTTCGTACACCCTCATGTTTTATGAACTAATTTCTTCTTATTCCGCTCTTATTATTTTCAACTTTTAAATGGGTAATGTGATATTTTCACCATTATATTCAATCAATAACATCTTATGTGCATAAATTCCCATAATCTCATATATTTCTCATTTTGTTAATATTATTTAATTAACCTTACAAAAATACCCACACAAATTATCATATTCTTTGTGAAAAAGATTATACATAGAATATTCCCATTTAAATGTATTTTAAAATTGGTTAATTAATTGTTTGATAAATCATCATCTATTGATATTGATAAACAAGTTCCAATAATAAAATTTTAAATTAAAGAATAATTTCTGCATGATCATCTCAATTTATTCTCATTTTATTCTCATTTTTACCTAGTATTAATCATGAGTTAATCACCTACATCATGATATCTAATCTATTAATTATATCTCATCATCATCTGATTTAAATTCCTAGAATTTTTATATTTTTCTAAAATGATAATACTTATTTTTGAAATGGAATATCTTATGCACCAATTCATTAATATCAAATTTCTTATGCATCATCAATAACATCTTATCTATAATAATGAGGAACTTATGTATTCCTTTTCATATTAGTGGTGTCAACTAATAAATATTATATAAAACAATTGTTCTGATACTTTTCTAAATTTTTATGAATAACATCTTACAAGCCATCTTAAAAATTTGACATATCATTAGTAATTATTTGTCAGGATTTAAATTTCAAAAACATCATAGTTTGGTTTTTCCTTTACTATATTTAAGCATGAACTATAGCACACATATTTTTTATACATTGGGATATATTGAATATCAATAAGAAAACCTTATATAACATCTAAAATATGTTATAAATATTAACATATCTCCCAAAATTTCATATGAATCATCTATAGAATATTATGTATCTTAGTGATATTGATTAATTTTATAATATTTTCATTTAATGGATATTACATTAGCCTAACTCAAAAGTTTCACAAACAATATAGAATTCTTGAACTTCATTAACTAATATTAAAAAATATTCAAACATTATAAGGGCATATACAACAACTATACATAATCTTAAAACAAATTAAATTGTTTTTTGAATTTATAAAACATTGTAAAAATAAATTTAAACCATTCTCAAATAATTTTTTGGTATATAAATACTATTGATTTATTATTTTAATGGAACCCCACTACCTAAAAAATTATATCTTCTAACTAAATTAGTTTTTCATAATCAGAAGTGATTTAATAATTACCAACAAATGAAAAACCTTTATCATATTTTATATGCTTTTAAGATCTCACTAAACATCATCATCCCAGTGAAACTATAAAAATATACTCATTAAAAAAACATTGATAGTTACTCACTCTTCTAACCACATGTGGCCTTCTTCAAGCAGCTTTAATCACAGTTATTAACTCAACTTCATGATGAAGATAATGGTTCCATCATACAAAATCACTTACCAATTATTTCCCCTAAGATATCAAAAATATAATCATTAGATATTATGGTTTCTTCCAAAAAACTGAACAATTTCAACTTTCACTTTTTCAATATTCATTTATAATAAGTATGGTTATCTAATAGAATATTCAATGGTTGGTAAAAAATAAAATTATCAAAGGAACTGAAAGTTGTAACTCATCCCAATGAAATATTAAATATCCCATTTTCATGATTCACTTCACCAATCATGGGATGATTTATTTTTATCTACACATATTAATATCTTTGATTATTAAAAATTAGTTTACATATTGAAAATAAATACAATCAACACAATACATTGGGATCTTATAAAATGATACATTAGGAATTATAAAAACAAGTCTATTTATTCTTTCTATGAAGATTAAATATCTATATAACATGAGGTAGTAGTTCCGATATAAGATTCAATAGATTTAAAAATAGAGTAAAGATAATTGAGTGAGAGACCCTTGTACCGAATAATACAACAACTCTAGATAATGTAATAAGTATAATACATGTATAGTAACAAATATAGATTTATATTTAAAGGGGTTTTATATAAAAAAATAAACTTATAGATTCACGATGACTCTCAGGATACCTAATAACTTTATACCCACTCCACAATTGAACCTACCCATGAACATATTTATTTTTACCAATGATGTGATGATCCACATCATCAGAGGTTGTTAAAATAAAGGGAAATTTGAATTGTTCTTTATAGAAGTGTTTTAGGGGAAAATGGAAAATCATATTATAAGATGATATCATAAAAGTTTTTTGACCTCTTAGTTTATCTCATAATAGGGTGTTTACATTAGGATATGATTTTGTTGGAAATCTATTCCATTCAATTTTTGGGAAATATTTAATATATAATTAATTAAAAATTAATTTCTTTACATATGTCAGTTCCATCATATATTTTAAATTGATAATCCGATTGATATTTTGTATCTAAAGTTGATTCTGTAATGGAGGGATTTTTTTAAGAATGTCATTACCATGCATTGGGTGCCAAGGCCAGGATCGAACCTCTTTTATTTTTCTTTTATTCTTCCTTTTTTTGTTTTTTTCTTTTCCCTTTTCCCATTTGGATTCCCATGAATTCCCCCTATGGTATTCCATTCATGCATATGAGGGAGGGCGATGGATAGAAGAGGGAGAGGGAAAGGGAGGATGTATCGTCTAGGTTCATTTGAAGCCCAAATTGGATTGTGGCAACTGTGGGTGGAAAATTTAACAAGAATAATTGGTGGTTTCCACCTATATGTAGGCCCTTTTTATGTTTTCACTATAAATACTTATGTTATTTTAGGTTTTAATCCTATTTTTGGGTTATTGGGGACCCCTTAGAGTTGATCTATGCCACTGGGGGAGAAATCACGCATTTTGGGTCATTATGAGGGGTTCTGTTTGGGAAAACCCATGTACATAGTGTGTATTTTAGAGAATACATGCCGTGTATTCTTTATATTTTGGAAATATTATTTTGTGGGACTATACACCATGTACTAGGGAGTACATGCTGTGTAGTGGGTTTATGGGTTTGGATGAGTACTCAACCAGACACCCCGTGCAGGGGTACTTGGCCGTGTACAAGTACATGACTACTCCCCATGTGGGGTACACACTATGTAGGCATACACACCCAAGTGGAGTACATGGATGGGTATATATTTGGAGATCCTCTATGGGGAAAACTCCATGTAGTTTACTGGTGTACACACCGAGGAGGGATGTGGTAGATGGGTGGGTACAAATGTGGGTTTACACTCCATGTACCAAGAGGCACACACCATGTTCTTTGGAAAGGAAAATACTGAGTGGAATTGGGAACATGGACAGGGAGGACCTCTATGGGTCAACACCATGGACCCTAAGTACACTCCCTGTACATTTTCTAACCTTTCATATTTTTTTCTATTTTTCAGCCCAGGGTCAAAATTAAACATGTGAGTAGTCCATTTTTGCATTTTTTTCTCATATATTGTAATGGTGGAAATTTTTAAGAGTTTATAGGATATTTTCATTGATTTTTTTACTGATAGTGTTTAGAAGGTGGAGTTATTTGAGTTTTGGTTTTAAAATCCTCCTGGAGGTTGGGTTGTGAGCTGCGAGGTCCGAGGGAGGGTTATGAGCTCAGTGATTATTATGGATAGAGTATACCATGGAGATATTTTTTATATACATTTTGATGGATCCTAAAAGGTGGGATCGAGGAGTATCTATGTGGATATATTGTGTTTTTCCTAGATATCGAGACTGGTGGCGCAAGGTTAGATTATTTGGGGATTAGGTCCAATGTTTTTAGACCAGAGCTATTAGAGATGGGGTGACATCGTGGGATGATAGTTACGAATGGGTTTAGTTGAGATATTAATATGAGTCTAAGGGACTATTTATGATTACCTAGTAGGATGTTTATAGATTAAGTGATTAGTGGTTTCAATAGTCAGCTGTTGAAGTTTTATGTGTGGCATGGTGTTCTATGGATGCCCATGTTAGCAAGTTAGTGCATGTGGATGGGTCATTTTTCATGATGTCCAGTTGAGGTTTTCATACAGTGGGATTTTATATGAGTTTTGGATTGTAACGTGGATCCCTTTTTGAGGGTTCAATATTTTTGAGGGGTTCATGATGACCATTTTTAATTCCTCTCTTATAATGATTTAACTTTGGATGTCCCTTTAGTTTCATTATTGATTGATGATCTGTTGGATGCCACTATGGTCCTTTTGGGATATTCTGCACTGGGAGTGTACATAGCCTTTGGATGAGCTATTGGAACCCCTCATAGGGTTTCCTAGTATTTTTTTTGTGTTTTAGACCATTTTAGGATGGTTATGGGGGCAAGTCTTAAGGGCTTGGGTATAAAAGGGGAGTCCCTAGAAAGACATCTCTTTATGTTGTAACCCCAGGGACCATGGGACTCATGAGTTGTGGTTTGGCTCTGAGGTGGGTCATTGAGAGCTCGTGGTGTATCTTTTTCTGGATACTGATATCCATGGTGCTGAGAGGTCCCCAATATTTATTGGCCAAGAGTAGATTGAAATTTCTAGTTCATCCATTTGGATGGTGGGTTCAATGTTGGATCTTCCAATATTGGTTTCTATTTTAGACATGAGGTTTGAAATAGTTTCTACTTATGATTTTGGTTTGGGGAGGGACCCTTGGGATATAATGGATTGGGTGTTGGCAATAATTTTTTGAGTGTTTCCCCATGGATAGATGTTATATGTCATGGATGTGGTGGGCACTCATATTCTTGAGTGGGTTCTCTGGGACATTGTATCTTTCGGGACCATGGGTAGAAGAAATCCCATGTGGTAGTGAATATGTTGGGCGCATATTTTGAGGATTTACTCTAGGATAGTTTATATTGTTGGACCCTCATTTAGAACCCAATTTGTTATGTAGGAATTTCCGGACATGACAGTTTCTCATATATGTGGTGTGAATATCTTACACCCATTAAATGACAACATTTTAATCCTAGATCTTCATAGATGAGTTTTTTTTGTATGGAATCCTATGGTTACACCCTAGGGTCCAGTGGTAATGACCCAATGTTTATTAGTAATTTTTATCCTGGAATAAATTTATTTTTTATAATATTTTATAATATTATATATAGAAAAAATATATGGAAACCAACAAATGCGTTATTTAATTAATAAATATTGTTATATTAATCAGAAATAAAACCAATTAAAAATCCAAACATTACAACTGAATAAAAAATAGAAAATTGAAAAATTAAAATTGAAAAATATAGATTGCCTCAATCTACTAGAATCATCACCCCAACTTCCAAAACAAGAGAAAAGAAATAAATTATTATTAAACCAAGAAACATTGTTGAAAATGAAAATAAAGAACCATGATAGGAATTGATTTGAATTATGAATTAATAAACATAGAGGTATTTATAGGAGGTAATGTGATGGTTGGAATAATAACCTAACCATTGGAATAGTAATTTCACATAAAAATAATAAATTATGATATAAATAAAATTTATCATGATTAATTTAAGTAAATATAAATTTTATAATGCCAAAAATTAAATATCATGATTAAAAAAATAAATTAAATTATAAGAATATTTTTAATAAACCATAATTTAAATTATTTTTTAAAAACCATTATTTTTATAATAGAAATCAAAATTTAATTTTTTAGAAATTTATATATATAAAAATTATTCCATTTTTAAATCAAAACGTCAAAATTATCTAAGGGTTATTTTTTTTTAATTTTCTAAAATACTTTAAATTTCAGTTAAATAGTAGAAATATAGTTTTTCACATTTTCGGTATACCTCAAATTATATAATTCATGATGTAATAAGGAAATAATACTTTATAGAAAATTATGTTTGGAAATGATATATTTTATTTCATAAATGAGTCATTAAAATATGATAAACTTAATTTCCAAACCTAAAAATAACTTTTCAAATTTTAAAGTCAAAATGATTCATTAAAATGATAATTTCTCATTGTTTCGAGTTTTTTTAATAAATTAATGAATTCGAATTATAATGTAGATTTAAATTATTAAATCTATAATATTATATTTATATATGATTTATATGTTCACAAATTCACTATTACATTTTTTTTACCTTTGATATAATATTTTATTCTAAAGAATACCCCTTCCTCAAGTACAAATAAACCTACTCCTACCACCCATTGAAAATACCTATATCATCCCAAATATTCCATATCAATAACTATATAATACTTAAGGACATTATGGAGAAAAAAACTACAGTAAAAAATTAGTTACAGTCTTGTACAAGAGAAGTTACATTGAGGATTAAGTATGTTCTGATCCATTCCCCTCTCTTATTTATTTCTTCTTTCTCTTCTCTTACTTTTTTTTCCAAAAAACCCTTAAAAACTAAACCTTAAAAGAATTAATTTGGAAATAATTTAACATTTTATTAATTATGTTAATCTACTATAGTATCATACTTCTATATATATATAAAATTTAAACTTCTCCTCTCCGCTCTTCCAATAATGTACCATCAAAGATCGGTTAACCACCAACAAAAATATTTACATGAAAAAACATATAACCATAAACATGGATGAATAATTTTAGTGAAAAAAACTCTGACATCCCAAAGCTGATGTCTGCTATCAATTATATATTCATGATTATAAGGAATCAATTCCTAAAGGACAGATTAGTTTAGTAGTCTTACTGAACCAGATACATAAATGAGTATTATATTAAAAATTAATACACTAATCAAAATAATTTTTTTTATTATTTAAAAATATATATCTTTAGGTATAAATCTAATCCATGTAGTTAATTCCTTCATATATTTCATAGTACGCTTCTTGGATTCTTGGGGAAATAAACATATTTAGGGTGAGCTCAAATTCTCAGTAAGAACAAAATAAAGTGGAATTAATAATGAATCATTGAGAATAGTCAAAATGGAATGGTAAATAACTGAAAATACATGACACGTATTCAATAAACTAAACGAAAACGCTTAAAAAATATGGAAAGCTAGTAACTGTAAATACATACCATTAAAATAACTAGATAAGTTAAAATATATATTGTAAGGTAAGAAACTGAAACACATGCCATTTAATCAATGAACTGAAATGAAATGTACCCATATATATATCGATGAAAAATCTATCGGATAAATAATAACTAAAACTAAATGAGGGAAAATGATTAATTATTGGATGTAATGTTTCACAAGAACATGATACCTTTACCGTAATGATACTGTTTAAACTTTTCATATTTTCACAATGAATTCATCCCATGAGATTACCGATGCAATGTGGGGATTTAATTAACCGGTCCCCAACCCATATAGCTTGAATTAACCGGTCTCTAGCCCATAGGGATTTCATTAAATGGTCCCCAACCCGTATAGTGCATGTTCAAAGCATTTTAAAAAAAATTTCCTTATAAGATACTCTTATTGAATAAAGGATATAGATTTTTAAATAATTCATAGTTAATCAAATAATTTTCAAAGTTAACATCTCATATAAGATGATATACGGTTTAGGCAATAATAATATCCATTGAGTGAGATTATGTATATTTAAGAAAATTTAAAAATGAAAAATGAATACAATAATGTAATTGTTTCAATACAAGTTTAACAATCATAAAATGAAGTGATATCGCAAAGATAGTCATTAAGAACAATCTTGAGGAATATAATCTTTAAACATTCCAAAGTATCCCATACCACTTTGAAGCATTTAAATCACAATATCCAGAAATTTATGACATTAAATGAAACTTATAATATCATTAGAATAAGGGGATTCATGATATAACAATAAAAAGTCAGTATATACACCAAATAAAAGGGAATTAGAACATAATAACAAATATGTCTCAATGAAATGGAAATTGAGACGAAATTCACTTACTATTATGGTAACAAATGAACTTGAAAACCCAAAGGTAATAATCATTAAATAAAAAATTTAAATACCATTAATATAATATAATTCATGATATTTTATGTCAATGTGACAGTATGTACACTATATATAATAAATTAGGTGCACAATAATAAGGTTCACCTCATAGAAGGAAAAGTAAGAAAAGAATCCCTTTCCTTTTGTTTCATTTTGGGTGAACGTCCTTTAACTTCATATATACTAAACTTATGTTAATTTTATACCTTTTTAATAACATTTTCATGTTTATAATTACATTTATTTCACTTATTACTCTATCATATACAACTACTTAAACAATTATTTTTATATCAGGTTCTTTGACCAAATTTGGTTTATTTGTCAAAAAAAACATGGTAGTTCAACTATGGTCAAAGGGGTCAATATATAAAATAATAATAATAATAATAATAATATAATTATAATATTTATACATCAATTATACTTTTAAAATTAATCATTAAATATGGTTATGAAAAATGAACCAACGTTACAATCATGGATACAATAGGTCGTACGTATGCATGAGTAATGTTCTCATTTTTTAATGATCATTTTGGAAGAAAGGTAAGTAGAAATATATCTTCCTAGAATTATAATAATATTAATAATACCATATTATTTTGTCAAGTATACTTATATATAAAATTATTATGATGTAAAAGGAATCACATCGCATCGAGGAGGTGGTAGTCCACACGTCCATGACCGACATTATCACTTTTTAGTGTATGAAAGGATAATAAAGAAAATGATATATATATATATATATCTACATAAAGGTAATTATTTAATTAATATAATATTTTTTTTAATGTAACCTATTTTTAATTATACCCATCATTTATACATTCCATGTATCATGTGAAAAAATCACATCGGTTTGAGAGGGTGGTAGTCCACATTTCCTCAATCGATGTTATCGTATTTATGTAAAATAGAAAGCATTAAATGTATGTAGTATAAAAGTTTTAAATAATAAAAAAGTAAAAAGTAAAAATCATATATAACATGTATAAAAATATTTTCCATCACAATGGACACCATAAGAGGCGGTAAAGGATAATTGAAGAATCATCATTTTGTGAGGTTGTTATTTTCCAAACATAGAAATAGTATGTTCGTTATGTAACGCCCCGACCCTAGTTACCCAGAGTCGGTGCATTATTACATAACATTGTCCTTATCACAAGAAAGATCAAATCTCCAAAGACCGATTGGTTTAGTTGCCTTGGAAACAATAGATATATTCATAAGTTTTACATTACATCATAAAATGAAAAACTACTACAACAACATAATGTCTCCATAATCCACACTCATATACCCACATAATATCCATGCAGGTCATTCATAATTTACTTCTTCACTTCCTGGGAAAAATAAAATATAGAAAAGGGGTGAGCTCAAATGCCCAGTAAGGATAACAATATAACAGAAACTTTCATAAATGAGAATAAACATTTAAGGCAATGTATAACTAAAACAACAGCCTTTCAAACTTGAACTTTCAACATTGTATGGCATAAATAAAATGAAATAATGCTATTTACTCATTCACATGGATATTATACTAATCGAATAATCACATGAAAAATCACTAACCACTTTCATAATGTTGGAATGCATAATGCCAGACTATCATAACAACATAGCCAAGGCCTCGTGCCAAGACTACAAATAAGATTTTGTCAAGGCCTTATGCCAAGACACTAGTTTGTCTCATGAGACCTACCGATGCATCGAGGAGCTATAGCGGGCTCCACCCGTCACATATTAAGTTCAATGCATTCCCATATGAAAAGGTTTAAACATAACATAAACATTCGTATTAAAACTATCATACAAAATGTTATAAACTATGAATGGTATAAAAATAGCACATCTACAGTCAAACATATCAAAAAACCTTCAATACAATATATAAGTTTTGTATCATAATAAATCAACTTCAAATAAGCGTAAAATCCATCAAAGGATGTTGACATAGATGAAATCAAAACACTTTTTATAGAAATATCTCTTTCTATTTTTGAAATCATTTAAGAGCCATATAAAATAAAACATTTTCTTGAAAATATTATTATAAGCTTGTAAGGAAAGCTTTGAATATTTTATAACGGCGGAAAATAACCGCACCCGCTGTATAAGTTAAAAAAACATTCTTACCTTAATTCTGTCGAAAAGGTTAAAAAAGACCTTGTTTTGAAAACGACAGAAAGATTTCTCTTATAAAAAGTAAAACAAGGGTATAAATGACTTTAACCCATATTCTTGTAAAAATGTTTTGAAATACATTTTGAAGAAACATGGATGTGGATGATAACGAGATCCCAATAGATTATTACGTATAAACAACCTCGGATAATGAAGAGATTGTGAAATAACACTTACCTTGTACTTTTCCTTGGTTGGGGTAGGTTAACCTCCTGTATAATGGTGAAATAATTATTATTAAATTATACAAGAATCATATACATTAATATGATAACATATATGATCTTTTAATATTGATTTGATAATAATATCTTTGTATTATCATTGTTTCGGGTGTTAACTTACTTGTTTTCATTTATATGTTTTGTTACGTAAGACATGTTTATAAAGGATAGGTTGTATATTATTCATATCCAGAATGATATCAAGTCCTTAAACATTATTTTTTAAATCATCAAATGATAATTATACTTGAATGGATACGATGGAGAATGAATCTCATCGCGTTCGTGGAGACGGTAGTCCGTACGTACGCACGAGCGACAATATCATTATTTTGATATTAAAATAATATATAAATGGATGGTATATCAAATATAAATAATCATTAACATGTTATATTTATTATTTACATGAGTTACATATCATTATTATACCCATACAAATAATAATATATTGAATAACAATTACACCAAGACGTGGAGACGGTAAGCCGTACGTACGCACGTATGGTGACATGTTATTCAAAGGGTGGATAGAATACTGAATATGGTTGTACCATATTTATAATAACATCACAGTATATATATGATACTGGATTTGTTATTTTATAATGGTAACAACAATGGAAGAAGAAGTGGAAGAAGAAATGAACTTGGAAAAGGGTGGTGAAATCATTACCTCTTCTTCGGGTTCTTCCTTTTGATTTGATCAAAAGGGCTCCTTAGGTTGGATTTCTGATCAAACTAAGGCCTCTAGGTTGTAGTGAGGGAAGTTGGGAGAGTATTTGGGAAGAGTTTGGCCGAACCAAAAGGCTTTGAAGGTGTGAAGAAATGAGGAGGAGTGCCCTTTTATAAGAGGGGTGAGGGGCACCTTTGGAAAAGCTAGAAATATTAATTTATAATAAATTAATATTCGGTTTCTAATGGCTACAAAGTTGATTATTTAAATGTAAAGGTAGTTATAGGTCAAAAACAACTCAACAAATAGAATTTAGATAGGTTTGGGTACTTATATTAACCTTATCTTTAAGTATTAACTCTAAGCTAATTAGTTTCACTTTTACAATGTCTCTTTGTATTTTTATATAATATGGTTAATAAACTTACTATATGCATCCAAGAGACCCACAAGTGGTCCATTAATGATTAAAATATCATTATATAAGTCTCTTGGCCTAACCATAGATTTTTAGGAATTTAATATCAATTAATAATATAATATTTGTTTTAAGAACTCTTTTATGTCAATTTTGACACTATTCAATAGTTGATTTTTTTGAAACTCATAACAGATTGATTACTTCAAAAAAAGTACATTAAATGAATCCTAATATATCATATTATCCTATAAAATTATTTTAATTCATTAAAATTTTCATATTATATTTATTTGGGTATGTATAATATCAATTAATTTAATTTTTCACTATTTTAGTAATTACTGCATCATCATTGTGTCATAAATAAAATAACTTATTTAATGTCTAAAAATTATAAATAAATTATAATTATTTATTAAATATTTTTATATTTCTAATTAATATTTATAATCTAAAATCCAACATATATAACCCTATGTAATAATTGTTTTTTAAAATATATATGCTTGTGTCATTTTTGTATTCATTTTAACTTAATTAAAATAAAGTGTCCCTATCACCTACAAGTGGCACCATGGGGTCCCCAAATCGACCCAAAGATGCCTATGGTCGAACATGTATCAACCAATAAGGCTAGGAAACGTTTTATGGTAATTTAGTATTATTATAATATTATTTATTAACCCTTATTTACCAGATTTACCCTGAACCTTGGTAAATAAAATATTTACCACAATAATTATTCAAATTTTCTAAAAATAAAAGTTAGCTATTTACACAATTTGGACATCCTGATTCCAAATATGGAATCCATTTTTCTAAATTCAAAACACATAAGTGGAAGAAATTAATTTAAAATTAATTCCCGCTGTCAAAACAAAAAGCGTGTTTTTAAGAGATAATAACTATCAAAAGAGTGACACTTGTTTATGTTCGGTTTAATTGTAATATTATGTCCCATGACCAACATTATATTAAATGGTAAAAATATATTATAAATATACTTTAAAACCACTCAAATTCATAATTTATCACTATTAATTATTTTGATTAAAAAAGTTGTTTTTAATTAAAATTTAGTAATTTTCACTATTCATCAAAATATGAAAGTTATCCGAAAAGTACCAAAATTTCACCTTAGGCTAAATTCGATATTCCGAATCCAGAAATGAAGTCCATTGTAAAATATAAAATATATATAATTTCGAAAAGTAGGTATTACTATTCATAACGGCTAGTTTGATTGGTTGTGGTGTGTGTTAAAACTCAAGGTTGCGTACAACACACGCTACTGTATTATTCAAAGAAAGCGTATCGTGGAAGCTTGGGATGTTTCATTTTAAATTTTTGATGTCCCCATTTAGTCAAAAAGTTTAAAATATTGTATTTAAAAAGGGTTCACTATTAAAAGTTAATAATAGTGCAATACTGAAAATGAATTTGTTCTTGCATTATATCTAAGAAACTCATAGTATGGATTCTAAAATTCTAAGGATTATATAAAGTTTAAAATTTAGATAATACTATTCATAACCTCTTTTGAATGGATTTTTTTGTAAGTCATGGTGTGATTGAACTCGGTGTTGCATGTAGTGCAAGTTATTGAATTATTTTGAAGAAATAACACACTATGAAATCTTGGGGTGTTACATTCTCCCCTCCTTCAATAAATTGCATCCTCATAATTTGAAATTGTTCTTAGAAAATAAAAGGTTAAAAATAGAAAATATATTTGTGGGAAAACCCACATCAGAAATTGGGTTACTAAAATTTAGTCTTAATATGAGGAAAAGAGAAATGAAAGGGTCACCACCAAATTATGATCTCAATTAGGAGAACATTGGTGGTAATTAGAGATATATAATTGGAGGAAAAACGTAAATATTTATAGGTAGTGATTGAGGTCATCAATCAAAAAAAAGTATAAAATTGAGGTCCTTAAATTCATCAGTCTATGATGATTTGAAATACCATCGGTTCAACAAAACATAGGGTATTAGGATAACACATTTTTGACGTTTCAAAATATCTTAGTTGAAATCCTACATCGAAAAATGAATTAATGAGGCCTCTATTTAAAATAAAGAGTCGAAAGTATGAAGATTACCAAAAATAACACATACTAGGGTTCCATGTAGGAAAATATGGATATGGAAGAAAAATATAACCATCAATTATCTGATGGAGAGTGGTAGAGAACATGGCTATGAAAAGGCCAACAATCCCAAAGCCATAAATTAGTGATGATTTAAGGTACCATCTAGGAAAACATTTTTGTTCTAAGTTGCTTTTCTTAATACTGAGGAATTTATTTATGAGATTGGCTAAGATCATAAGGAGATATACTTACTTTATAATTAGAGTTTTATCCATTAATAAATTTCTACCACAAACTCATATTTCACTCTAAAAGATAATAGAATGTAAAAAAATTCTATTTACACTATTCGTATAGGGTTCCAAAATAAACGAATTTATAATTCATCTACAAGATCTTTTAATAAAAACTACATTATTTAATCCAGGACATCTCGTGGGCCAGTGGTAGGTGATACACCCTTGTCGCCCTTCGGTTGCAGGTTCAAGTCTCACACCCTTGCTGGACGAGACGGGTTGCCGCCCGACCTCCGGGTTGTCCTTTTATGGAAATACAAAATAATCCAAACTAGAACTATCCAAAATACTTCTGTCCAAACTCACAGTCCAACATTTATAAGGAAGGTAAACATAATATAGATCCTTTTTACCCCGTAATAGCATATGAATACCTTCATCATGTATTACCATATTCCTTATTGATTACATTCATGATCCCTTATTCCATATAGAATGCTGGATATACTTCATTAATCCAAAAATGTTTTAAACCCCAAAAATGATGGAATATAAAAATCATTAATCAGTTCCAAGGTAGTCAAGAATATCCAATATAATTTATCCAAAACAATCACATATTATTCCAAAATCACTACCTCAGTATCAGAACTATATTATGATTTATCATTCTCTCAACCATATATTTTCCAAAAATTTATCCTACTGTTGAGTCACTTTTCTTTATTCCACACAATCTCAAGTCCTTAATGAAATAGTACTACAGTACAATCCTTATATACTCCATAATTATTATAACAAGTACATTGTTGATACAACACTCAATTGACATAATCAACATAAGAACTCTAATCAATCCTCCTCATCTGTGGTAGTATCATAACTTGATTATTATCCAATAACGTCATTTGCGGCATAGCCTGATGACTGGGACATAGGTTCGCGTAGTGTCCAAACTCCTTGAAAATGAAGCATTGTACATTTAAAACCATTTTCTTAACCTTGCAGTCACGCACTTTGTGCCCTTTTCCTCCACACTTATAACAAACTGCCATTCCTTTCAGGCAAGTTCCAGGGTGTTTCTTTCCACAGTTACCACATATGGGAAAATTCTTCTTTTCCCTCTTCCCTTTATCCATCTTTCTCTCTTCCATCCTTTTCTTCTCTTGCTTCCCTTAAAATCCATAGGACTCAGTAAACTCTTTACTTATCTTATCAAAACATGATATTATTTCTTCATATGATGATAATACATGGGAGACTATTTCTCTTATAAATTCTAGCTCAATACCATGAAAGATATGATCCTTTCTTCTCTTTGGATCATGTGCATTTCTAGAGTTCTCATTCCTTCTACTGGGCGCCATTTCTAAACAACAGCATACACTAGATCAGTTTATAAATCAAAATACATAATCCCATACTTATAAAACACTTAACATAAATTGAACTATTTATGGATATAATCCATAATCATAAAAATGTCTCCTTTGAGGATGTATATACTCATAAACCCTTCATAATGGTTTGTAAAGAAAATGAGAATTATCCTAAGCATATCCCCCGGGAGTGTCGTAACCATGAGTGCAGCAAGGCCCGTTGTCGTGCACCAGTTCCCGTTCGAGTCTAGCTCAAAACGGTGTTTTCGGGTTTTACCCCTAGGTACATCTGTGCCAGAGCCGCCTCTACCTGCTCGTATCCAGACAGGTATGTATTGCTCGGAAAAATCACAAAATCCCTACAATACCAAAATTCTAGGAAGTTCTTCTATACTAATCCTCAAAGTTTATCTTAGGTCTACGTGCTCTAATCAGAGTCTATCTAAATCTAGCTTCCAAGGTTTGTACTAAACTTCCTCTGATACCAACTGTAACGCCCCGACCCTAGTTACCCAGAGTCGATTCATTATTACATAACATTGGCATGATCACAAGAAAGATCAAATCTCGAAAGACCGATTGGTTTAGTAGCCTTGGAAACACTAGATATATTCATAAGTTTTACATTACATCATAAAATGGAAAACTACTACAAAAACATAATGTCTCCATAATCCACACTCATATCCCCACATAATATCCCTGTAGGTCATTCATAATTTACTTCTTCACTTCCTGGGAAAAATAAAACATATAAAAGGGGTGAGCTCAAATTCCCAGTAAGGATAACAATATAGCGGAAACTTTCATAAATGAGAATAAACATTTAAGGAAATTTATAACTAAAACAACATCCTTTCAAACTTGAACTTTCAACATTGTATGGCATAAATAAAATGAAATAATTCCTTTTACTCATTCACATGGATATTCTACTAATCGAATAATCACATGCAAAATCACTAACCACTTTCATAATGTTGGAATGCATAATGCTAGACTATCATAACCACATAGCCAAGGCCTCGTGCCAAGACTACAAATAAGATTTTGTCAAGGCCTTGTCCCAAGACACTAGTTTGTCTCATGAGACCTACCGATGCATCGAGGAGCTATAGCGGGCTCCACCCGTCACATATTAAGTCCAATGCATTCCAATATGAAAAGGTTTAAAAATAACATAATCATTCGTATTAAAACTAGCATACGAAATGTTATAAACTATGAATGGTATAAAAATAGCACATCCATAGTCAAACATATCACAAAACAGTCAATACAATATAGAAGTTTTGTATCATAATAAATCAACTTCAAATAAGCGTAAAATCCATCAAAGGATGTTGACATAGATGAAATCAAAACACTTTTTATAGAAATATCTCTTTCTATTTTTGAAATCATTTAAGATCCATATAAAATAAAACATTTTCTTGAAAATATTATTATAAGCTTGTAAGGAAAGCTTTGAATATTTTATAACGGCGGAAAATAACCGCACCCGCCGTATAAGTTAAAAAAAACATTCTTACCTTAATTCTGTCGAAAAGGTTAAAAAGGACCTTATTTTGAAAATGACAGAAAGATTCCTCTTATAAAAAGTAAAACAAGGGTATAAATGACTTTAACCCATATTCTTGTAAAAATGTTTTGAAATACATTTTGAAGAAACATGGATGTGGATGATAACGAGATCCCAGTAGATTATTACGTATAAACAACCTCGGATAATGAAGAGATTGTGAAATAAACCTTACCTTGTACTTTTCCGTGGTTGGGGTAGTTTAACCTCCTGTATAATGGTGAAATAATTGTTATTAAATTATACAAGAATCATATACATTAATATGATATCATATATGATCTTTTAATATTGATTTGATAATAATATCTTAGTATTATCATTGTTTCGGGTGTTAACTTACTTGTTTTCTTTTATATGTTTTGTTACGTAAGACATGTTTATAAAGGATAGGTTGTATATTATTCATATCCAGAATGATATCAAGTCCTTAAACATTATTTTGTAAATCATCAAATGATAATTATACTTGAATGGATACGATGGAGAATGAATCTCATCGCGTTCGTGGAGATGGTAGTCCGTACGTACGCACGAGCGACAATATCATTCTTTTGATATTAAAATAATATATAAATGGATGGTATATAAAATATAAAGAATCATTAACATGTTATATTTATTATTTACATGAGTTACATATCATTATTATACCCATCCAAATAATAATATATTGAATAACAATTACACCACGACGTGGAGACGGTAAGCCGTACGTACGCACGTATGGTGACATGTTATTCAAAGGGTGGATAGAATACTGAATATGGTTGTACCATATTTATAATAACATCACAGTATATATATGATACTAGAGTTATTCTTTTAGAATGGTAACAACAAAGTAAGAAGAAGTGGAAGAAGAAATGAACTTGGAAAAGGGTGGTGAAATCATTACCTCTTCTTCGGGTTCTTCCTTTTGATTTGATCAAAGGGGCTCCTTAGTTTGGCTTTCTGATCAAAATAATGCCTCTAGGTTGTAGTGAGGGAAGTTGGGAGAGTATTTGGGAAGAGTTTGGCCGAACCAAAAGGCATTTAAGTTGTGAAGAAATGAGAAGGAGGAGTGCCCTTTTATAAGAGGGGTGAGGGGAACCTTTGGAAAAGCTAGAAATATTAATTTATAATAAATTAATATTAGGTTTATAATGGCTCAAAAGTTTATTATTTAAATTTTAAGGTGGGGATAGGTCTAAAACAACTCAACCAATAGAATTTAGACAGGTTTGGGTACTTATATTAACCTTATCTTTAAGTATTAACTCTAAGCTAATTAGTTTCACTTTTACAATGTCTCTTTGTATTTTTATATAATATGGTTAATAAAATTACTATATACATAAAAGAGACCCCCAAGTGGTCCATTAATGATGAAAATATCATGATATAAATCTCTTGGCCGAACCATATATTTTTAGGAATTTAATATCAATTAATAATATAATATTTGTTTTAAGAACTCTTTTATGTCAATTTTGACACTATTCAATAGTTGATTTTTTTGAAACTCATAACAGATTGACTACTTCGAAAAAAGTAAATTAAATCAATCCTAATATATTATATTATCCTAGAAAATTATTTTAATTCATTAAAAGTTTCATATTATATTTATTTGGGTATTTGTAATATCAATTAATTTAATTTTTCACTATTTTAGTAATTACTGCATCATCATTGTGTCATAAATAAAATAAATTATTTAATGTATAAAAATTATAAATAAAATATAATTATGTAGTAAATCTTTTTATCTTTCTAATTAATATTTATAATCTAAAATAAAACATATATAACCCTATGTAATAATTGTTTTTCTAAAAGATATATGCTTGTGTCATTTTTGTATTCATTTTAACTTAATTAAAATAAAGTGTCCCTATCACCTACAAGTGGCACCATGGGGTCCCCAAATCGACCCAAAGATGCCTATGATCGAACATGTATCAACCAATAAGGCTATGACACGTTTTAGGGTAATTTAGTATTATTATAATATTATTTTTTAACCCCTATTTACCAGATTTACCTTTAACCATGGTAAATAAAATATTTACCACAGTAATTATTCAAAATGACTAAAAATAAAATTTAACTATTTACACAATTTGTACATCCTGATTCCAAATATGGAATCCATTTTTCTAAATTCAAAACAAAGAAGTGGAAGAAATTAATTTAAAATTAATTCCCGCTGTCAAAACAAAAAGCGTGTTTTTAAGAGATAATAACTATCAAAATATTGACACTTGTTTATGTTCGGTTTAATTGTAAAATTATGTCCAATTACCAACATTATATTAAATGATAAAAAAATATATTCTAAATATACTTTAAAACCACTCAAATTCATAATTTATGAATATTAATTATTTTGATTAAAAAAGTTGTTTTTAATTAAAATTTAGTAATTTTCACTATTCATCAAAATATGAAAGTTATCTGAAAAGTACCAAAATTTCACCTTAGGATAAATTCGATATTCCGAATCCAGAACTGAAGTCCATTTTAAAATATAAAATATATATAATTTCGGAAAGTAGGTATTAATATTCATAACGGCTAGTTTGATTGGTTGTGGTGTGTGTTAAAACTCAAGGTTGCGTACAACACACGCTACTGTATTATTCAAAGAAAGCGTACCGTGGAAGCTTGGGATGTTTCATTTTAAATTTTTGATGTCCCCATTTAGTCAAAAAGTTTAAAATATTGTATTTAAAAAGGGTTCACTATTAAAAGTTGATAAAAGTGCAATACTGAAAATGAATCTGTTCTTGCATTATATCTAAGAAACTCATAATATGGATAATAAAATTATAAAGATTATATAAAGTTTAAAATTTAGATAATACTATTCATAACCTCTTTTGAATTGATTTTTTTTTGTAAGTCATGGTGTGATTGAACTCGGTGTTGCGTGTAGTGCAAGTTATTGAATTATTTTGAAGAAATAACACACTATGAAATCTTGGGGTGTTACACGTTACCTGTTAGATGGAGGTGTGTTGAAGTGTATTTCTAACCCATTAAATAAAATATAATAATATATTTAGGATACTTGGGTTGTTATGAAATAAATGAATAAGATTTGAGGGGTTGTATAAGGGAAATGGAACAAAAAAGATTGAGAGAGGACGTTACCTCTTAATTGGGTAATTTATTTTGGTTTGAACCAAAATAATTATTTAGGTGGTTTCATACCAAAATTATGTCTTATAGATGTAGGGGAGGTATTTTGGGAGACTAATTGGGAAGAACATGTCCGAACCTAAGTGGTTTGAGAGGTGTAAGGAATGAGGAGAGGTGGTAGCCTTTTATAGGAAAGGAAAAGGACTCACTTCAAATTTTTGAAAACAAGTTAGGTGTAAACATGTTATTACCTAAAAATTGTCATAAAAAATAACTCATTAATGGAAGGTTAATGGAATACTTATGAAAATAAAATGGTTTTTGTTAATTTATCTAGGTTATTTTGGCCCTTAAGTTAAAGGTTTATCCCATTATCAAGCTTAATTTTTCCTTAATAATTATAATTAATTATAATTACTTTCACTAATATTTTTGATCAAAAACAAATTTGAACGTATTATATATTATAAATTATGCTGAATCAAAATATTAAATCCATTTTTCTAAATTTCAATCACAAAAGTGGTAGAAATTATTTTAAAATTCATCCTGTAAGTGGGATGAAATTACGAGTTTTTAAAGTAAAAACGTTTGAAAGTTCACTATGTGTTTATAATCAATTTCAAAGTGAAATTGATTAAAATGACCTAAATTTTATTAATTGATAAAAATATTATCTAATTAAAAATTAAAAAAATATAAAAAATAATTTAAAATTATAAATTCAACATAACAAAAATTAGTTTTGAACTAAAATTTAGTATTTTTAACTATTCATTAAAAAATGATATGTTTTTAGAAAATATAAAAACATTACCATAAACTAATTTTTATGTTTCTATTTAAAGGATAAAGTTTATTTTAACATATTAAATCAATTAATGTGTTAAAATTCAAATTTAAAATGGTTTCTCCATTAAAATGTGGTAAAATTTCCCTTATAAAAATAAAGGTTTCAATGTGTAAAACTAGGTTTGTTCCTATCTGATACATATAAAACCTAATTTATGAATATAAAAAATATTTTATTGAATATATAACATATATATTTAGTTAAAATAATTAAATAATTACAATTTATTTAATTTATTAGGATAAAATAGCTTTAGGAGCATAAAAAAGGTTTTATATAAAAACATTTTGTTTATATTCAATTGGTTTATATGTTCATTTATAATTAATTTTTAACCAATGATTTAATATTATATTATTATAAAGTATTTATTTTCATAATATAGTTAATACTATTCATATCCTCTAACATAACAGCTAGGTTATATCATATTATATTTAACAATAATAGTTTTGTAATACATTGTTATTGGGTGAAACTCAGTCTTGCATATAATGCATGCTATCGAGAAAGGCCACTCCTGTGTGTAACTCAAGATATCAAGGAAGTTTTATCATGCATATAAGACACAATAACTTGGTTTTTCATTCATTTAAATATATATAATCTATTTTAAATAATAAATATATTATAAAGTATTCAAATATTATATTACCTAATGTGCTTGGTGTCACATATCTTACACGCTATCAAATAAAAGGTTCTTACATTAGTTTTTTGGGGCATAAAAATATTATAAACTACATATAATATATAAAATTAAATTATATTCATTATATAAATTTTATAATTAATTACACTAATTTATAAATTACATTTAAGAAAATAGAGAAATCAAAGCGAAATGAGAAATTTTTAAGAAAAACATGCTACCAAAAAACATCGATTTAATCAGAAGAAATTAAGATATATAATAAATTTATTATATTTTATAAATATTTATACAAATGACTATAATTAAATTCTATAGTAATGTTTTAATAAAAATAGATATATTATTCTGGAGGCATAAATGTGAGGAAATAAAGTGGGAATTAAGGTAAGGGGATTTCCAAACCCAATTCCCTTTCTTTGGGTTATAAATATTTTATGAAACAATTTAGTGGTGATATTGATTTAATGTTCCTTAAATATAATTTCATTGTTGTTATATCTTATTTTCTAGGATATATATATTTTCAACTTGGTTTTTTGAAATATATATAGATTTTTCTTAAAACAACTCTTCTTTCTGAAACACGTATTGACTCCTCTTATGATTGTTTATTCTACAATAAAGATTGATTATTCTTATACCAATTATGTTTTTCAATTTTTCATTTGGTAACCCCATATTTTATTCATGAATTTATGCTTTATGCAATTATTATGAAATCCATTCCTTTTATTGGGATATTTTATGACTATAATTGTTATATGTTTTATGTGGCATGCATGATTATGTAAATATTATGATGTGATGGGTGAGAATTGAATTATATATCCATACAATGAATTAGGTAAAGTGATGTATCCAATAAGATAATTTGTAGTATACCTGAACATGATTCTATATTTGTTCACAATGATGATGTTATGATTATCCACATATGTTATGCAT
Organism: Viscum album; assembly: GCA_963277665.1. Taxonomy (NCBI): domain Eukaryota; kingdom Viridiplantae; phylum Streptophyta; class Magnoliopsida; order Santalales; family Viscaceae; genus Viscum; species Viscum album. The sequence goes on along the minus strand of OY728141.1, from coordinate 1,043,859,134 downwards.
GAACATGATGATAGCTTTGTTCACAACTATGTGCGGTATTTGACCAATAAGATAGGATTTTTCATTTTTATGCTTTTCCAAATTCCGGGAATTTATCCATTATTTTCCTCATGTTGTGGATGATAATCATATACTTATGTGATTATGATGATTATTTTTCTCACTCATGTTATATTGATCCAATTCCCTTATTCATCCTCTTATTGGGATTTTAGATCACCCATTTCATTTATGTATATCCTCTAGTGATTAATTTTAATTAATAGAATGTGAGGTCCACTAAAAATATAGAGAAGATTTAATTAAATAATGTTTATGTTTTATTATTTAAAATTTAGGTATAAGGATAATTTCCCAAGACACTAAACCTTTTGATCCCGGATTTATAAATCTTTTGTGTTGTTTATATTTAAAATGATGTAATAGTCACTTAAAAAATATGGTTTCAATAGTTTATATTAGTTCATAGTTTAGTTAATTTGGGAATTATTATTAGAAAAAAACAGTGAGCACCATAATTATAAGTTTATATATAGGAAAACATCATAAATGTATCTTTTTAGAAAAGGATAAACATTGGGATCCCATATGATATGCCTTTAGTGTTAGTTGCATAAAAGAATAAATTATTCATGTTTTTGGACTTAATTTCTATTCAAATATTTTATATTTTAGGGGAAACCAAGATAATAACCCATGTGAGGGACAATGAAATGATTATCTAAAGTAAATAATCTTCCATTATAGGTAGAGTTCAAAACTTCATGTAAATTCATAACCAAATGTCTCAAGATATAAATAATAACTTGAACCATGCGTAATGTCTGCCTTCAGCCAATAATGATCAACTATCCATTGATTCCTTTTTCAGAAAAAACACTAATGTTTAGTTAAACTTTTGATCCACCTTTCACAAAAATAGTGGGTTAACTAAATGGAGAATATATTTTCTCTGATCCATTATTCTGATAATGAGAAGGTGACTCTAGACATTTATCATTTAGATAGAGAACTGATCAATGGTAGGGGTTGATAAAGAACACCATAATTAATAGAGTTAAAGAAAAAGGAAGTTGATTCTATCATGAATTATGTGGAAAAAATCACCAGGATTGAAGGATACACCTTAGAATATTTTATCAATAATTATAGAAAAATAGATAGATTCATTAGTGGTTTAAAACCAAACCTTCAAAAGGATCTTGAAATTTAAGATTTTGGTTGTTATGAATAAGTGGTTAAATGTGATATCTAAGTATAAATGGAGTTTGGAGAATGGTCCCATGGTTATGGATATGAGAAGAGAAGGATGCAGTTTCAAGATGGTTGGTGAAATGAAAAAGGAGGAAATACGATCTGACTACCCACATGTCAAAAATGTGGGTAGAAACATCATGGGAATTTACTCCAAGGGATGAGGAAATTATTCAAGTATGGGAGGGATGGCCACCAAGATCACGCATGTCAAAGATAAATGATGAATCCAGAAAATATGATGGGGGAACGTAGGAAAAATTCTAATGCACCACCTATGGTTTAATGCTTCAACTATTGGGAGAAAGGGAACCATGCAAGCCAGTGTAATAAACCTCATGCATTTGTGGGTAATCAATGTCAACAACCACCAAAGGGAAAGGAGGAAGCGAAATCTTATGCCATTATTACTGGTGAAGTGGAGTAAGAACCAAATTCATAAAAGGTAAACTTCCTATTCACTAAAGAATGGAAAAATATTTATTATAATTCTTGTTCAACCCATTCCTATGTATCCTAAATGTTTTCTATAACTATTGAATTGAATCCCTGATACCTTGAAGTAAAGATATCCGTAAAAACACCTAGTGGTGAAATCATTGCAACCAAAGTGTTGGACTCTTATATTATTGGCATGTGATGGATGATTCTTCCAAAGAATCTTGTAATTCTTCCCTTAGTGGAATTCAATGATGTACATGGAATGGAATGACTCTTAATATATATAACACACATCAACTATTCGAAAAATAAAATCTCTTTTCATATTCCAAGACATCCCATGATTCTATAAAAATTAAAAGTAAGATCATTAATATCCTTTAGAAAATCCCTCAATGGTGTGGGTGTTGTTTCCCCATGAGGAAGCATACCCGACCAAAATGGAAGTGTAAAAATAAATCATTGAACTTGAGTAAATTATCATTGTTTGGGAGTATAATGATGTATTTCTTGAAGAGTTACTCAAACTTCCCCAAGATCATGAGGTAGAGTTATAAATAAATATTATACCTAGATATACTCTTATCTCAAAATTCCCATACAGGATGGCCCCATCGTACTGGAGGAGTTAAAGAAGAAGTTGAAAGAGCATTTGGAAAAAAGGGTTTATAAGCCCTAGTTCATCATATTTGGGTGCGCTAGTGTACCTTTTCAAAAAGAAGGATGGATCAATGCGGTTGTGTATCAATTATTGGGAGCTGAACAAGACCACCATAAAGAACAAGTATCCTGGCCTAGGATTGATGGATTTTTTGATCATCTATGAGGATATCAGTACATTTCAAAGGTGGATCTTCATTTTGGATATCATCAACTAATGGTGAATAAAGAAGATATTTAGAAGACTACATTCCTTATATGGTATACACATAATGAGTTCATAGTGATCCCCTTCAAACTTACTATTTCTCCAATATTCATAGATTCTACAAATAGTGTCTTTAAGACTACCTTGAAAATGTGTGGTAGTTTTTATCAACAACATTCTCATTTACTCCAAGATCAAGGAGAAACATGAAAGTGAATATAAGGATTGTGCTAGTGAAATTAAGGAAGGATAAAATGTACACTATGTTCAACAAGTGAGACTTTTGGATGCAAAAAGATGCATTCTTAGGGAACGTGATCACAAGTGAAGGAATTTCTATGGTCCCTTCAAAGATAATGGAAGTTGAGGAATGCCCCAGACCCACTAGTATAATATAAATCCATATTTTGCTTGGATTAGATAGGTATTAATGATGTTTTGTGGGGAATTTATCACGATTTTCTATCCTACTAACTAAGTTAACACAGAAAGGGGTAAATTATTTGTACACAGAAGAATGTGAGGAAAGAATTAAGGATCTTAAGAAGAGGCTAATCAATGAACCTATACTAACACTACCAAAAATTGGAGAAGGTTTTTTGATATATAATGATGATTCAATGAAAATATTAGGTTTTTTACTCATGTACAATGATAAAGTGATAGCCTACACCTCATTATAGTTGAAGATCAATGAAAATAACTACCCAATGCATGATCTAGAGTTAGTAGCCATGATCTTTTCTCTATAGATTTTGTGGCACTACCTCTATAGTGAAAATGTGATATATAAACTGATCATATGAGTATAAAGTATATATTCACATAGGAGGATCTTAACATGTGTCAAAGAATATGGTGAAAGCTGATATTGGACTACAATTTCTTTATTCACTATAATCTGGGAAAGGTGAACAAGGTAGATAATGATCTTAGTAGAAATGAACCTGCTACTCTACCCATAATACATATTGGGAAATACCTTATCTTCATGGAAATGGAGATGATAAATCTGAAAATCATAACAACATTGAATAAATCATACCTTGTGGAGACCCAATTTTTTCCCTATACGACTTTACAATATTTATACATTTAATTCCAGAGTTAGGCGCGAAGACGGCGTTCGATTCCGAGGCCCAGTGTGCCTAGAATAAATTTCATAAAAATGTTAAGTGTTATTTTACTATGCACATGGTGGGGTTGTGTTTTTTTCTAAATGGTAGCTCGAATCAGAAATCCTAGGGCATGGTTGCATCCGGAGCGTGCTGTTTACCCTAGGCAGAGTGTAAAGGTTGCGGGCGTGGGCCTGCTGTGAGAGATGTCACCCAGGGAAAAATCATCATTTTGAAATAATGACTTCGTGATTTTTATCACTGGCGTTATTTTTGAATAACATTGGAACGAAGCCTCGAAATGGAAATCCAAGACTTCTGTTGAGTTTGAAACGGGGAGTTTTTCCTAGGCGCGACATAAAATGAGAGGGTGCGGTGAATTCAGATTCTATGCTAAGTGGAATTATTATAAATAGAGTTAAGTGTTTAGGGTTAAGGAAAAAACCGTAATTCACACTCTCTCTCTAGTCATTCTTCATCGTCCTTCATCAGATCAAGGAGCGACCACCTCCGGAACTTCAGCGGATCAAAGCAGGGGCGTCGTGGACGCGTCACTAGCGGAAAACAGGTGGATCGAGGTAGGATTCTTGTTAAAATTTTCACCATCATTGATTTCATAAATCTTTCATCAAATTTTGTTGTTTTAAATTCTTAAATTTTAGAATTGGGGCATTGGACAAATGAACACAGCCAATGCTTGAGCCCTATTTTATTTGTCGTTCTTGGGCGTTCTTTATCCATATTTTTGGATACGTCAAATATTGTCGGATTTTTGATCGGGGGAAGGTGCTGCGAAGCCCTCATCCAGAGGATCCAGAACCCGCATTCGGTTTTGAGATCGGGTCACCATAGAGGTGGAGGAGGCCACCAAAAGCCCCGACTCCGGCAAGGCCGGTGGCCGGAGGATGTGGTGGCGTGGTAGGGACCAGAGGAGCTCCGGGGGGTTCGGACGAGGCGACGGCAGTGTCGGAGAATCTGGGTGGAGTTAAAGTCGTGGATCTAGAGGGCATCGGTCGAGATGGTGGTGCAGTGTGAAGAACCCTGGTGGCAGAGCTGGGAGGTCCGGGCAGCCACAACATTTGGACGAGGCGATGGCGGCTGCGATGTTCGGATGAGGCGATGGTAGCTTGTAGCGGGCCGCGACTGTCGTGTCGTTCGGAAGAGGCGACGTTGGTGTCTGGCGGTGCATGCGGCGGCTGTGGCATCAGCGGTGAGCAGGGGGAGTGGGCGGCTTGTTGTGCTCGACAGGGGGAACCCGAGGTGGTCAACGACTCAGGTGTACGGAGGAGACAAGGACCCACAAATAGCGGGTCCTGCGCAATGCGGCGAAGACTGGCCAAAAGGCCCGTCTTCTGGGGAGAACCAGAACCAAGGGATCCGGTGCGGCTGGTGCGGGCCATGGCCAGTGGGCTACGACGGTTTGGGCCGGACCCACAGTTGGGCCGAAAGCCGGTGGTTTGGACCGGGCCGGCCGGGGTGAACCGGCCCGGTTGGGCCCCCTTGCGTTCGGGCAGCTATAACTTCTAAACAGAGTGTTTGTTTGACGCGTCTTCTATGGCTACAGGTCCGTGCCAGCGAGACAGACTATTTAAAGTGGTTTATGGGGATTTTTGGTTCTTCACCATAAGGTGGGTAACCCAGAACACTCTAACTTAATAATAATAAATTATTATTAAAGTTTACAACGCATGTACTCGCGAGACATATTTCCATTTGACGTGCCATCAGAGGAACGGTGGCCCTGGAGTTGAGGAGGTCCTTCCAAAGATGGTTTAAAAACATTACGGCTTGGTTTCGTTGCTCGGTGGCATGAAACTCTTAATGTGAAAAATTAATTAATTATTTAAATTAATTAATTATTATTGTGTCGGACCTAACTCCTGCTTGGGATGTCCAATTGACGCGCCATCAGTGGTGTTGTGACCCTGGAACTGAGATGATGTAGTCTAGGGGTGTTTCATGAATTGAAGCTGGAATTGAGGCGTGGGACCCATGGGCCGTCTTTTGAGCTGTGTGTAGCGTACTGTGACTTTTTCACTAGGCGTCCGTTTGGGGCGTATGAATAGCTGATTCGGCATGTTTTTCCGAGAGAATCGCGATGGTGTAGTTCACCTGACCTCTTTCAGGATTGAGGTGTGGGTCCCATGATATGTCTTATAGGCATAAAGTAGTGTTGAATAACTTTTCCACCAGTAGCCCGTTTCCAGTGAGTAAGTAGTATATCTAATATTTTTTTCCCTAAGGATTACAACGGTGTAATCTGTTTTGGCATGCAGAGCCTCTTTCAAGATCTCATTAAATGTGGAAACATGAAAGGGTGTTGGTCGGAGGTTCGTTTTACGCACTTCGAACCTACTCATGGTAGCGGTGTTGGTGACACCCAATGATGGCATGGGCAGTGCAGAGTTATCAGACTAGTTCTGTGTTTGCCCTCCAGCAGGGCTGGGTAGTGGTTCACCCGTTGACCTTAGGATTTACCCTCCACCAGGGCTGGGCAGTAGGTCGCCCGTTGACTTTAGGGTTTACCCTCCAGTGCGGTTGGGCAGTGGGTTACCCGACGACCTCTTGTGGTTTACCCCCCCCCCCCAATGACCTCTTATGGTTTACCCTCCAGCGGGACTGGGCAGTGGGTTACCCGACGACCTCTTGTTGTTTACCCTCCAGCGGTGCTGGGCAGTGGGTTAACCGATGACCTCTTGTGATTTACCCTTCAGCAGGGCTGGGCAGTTGGTTACCCAATGACCTCTTGTGGCTTACCCTCCAGCGGAGCTGGGCAGTGGGTTACCTGATGACCTCTTATGGTTTACCCCCCAGCAGGGCTAGGAAGTGGGTTACCCAATGACTTCTTTTAGACTCAGCCCTTTCTATGAGGCTAGTTAGTGACTTTTCCCCATGGTTACTAGAGCGGGACCCTTGGTTGTATGGTTTAGCGATGAGGCTTCTTGACGTACGGGATTGTTGGGAATCAGTGATGGATATCCTTTGAACTGTTGGTGACTCATCTTGGGTTGATCTTAGAGATATAAATCCCCGTACACACTCGTTCAAGTTTCTTATTGAGGATATATATACACCCTACTTTTGTTCCCACTCTTTGGGTTCAGTTACTCTCCTTCAAGGAGGGGAGAAGACGCACGGGGTATGCCACGTGCTTTCCCTGACTAGCTCATCTTGGATTGGACGAGTCCACTTCATTTATTTTGTTTGGTTGAGCTAAACTCTCACTATTGTACACTTACACATTTCTTTGTTCTGTCCACTGCTCACCATTTTAGTATCTCCTTTTTTGCTCCCTCGAGCTTTCAGGGCATCCTACTGAGTATCTTTATACTCACCCCTTCTTGGGCTTGGCCCACACATGGTGTTCCCTTGCAGATGACAAACAGGTCGATCGAGACTACAGAGAAGAATAGAGGACACATAAGCTTGGGCTGTGTTCAATGGACGTAAGATGGTTTCAGGGTGTGAGACTCACCAGCTGTTTACTTTCGTTTACCTGTTGCCGGGTTGTGGCACCTTTCTAGTTGGGCGCATGTTTTTCCCCTTTTACTATTCAGCTCACTTGTTAGTCTACTTTCCAGCTTTACTTATACTGGTTAGAGGTTGATGCATGTATATGGGTTTCATTTTTTGTAGTGGTGTTGTGTCTTGATTTTTTTTTCTGTACTTTTTCATTGAGTTAGTTGCATGTGTGTGTATAGTTTCTTAGGCAAAGGCATCCCCTAGTTTGTTGTTCCTTTGACTGTAGTCACCATCCCCTGGCCTATGGAGGCGGGTTTGGGTTAGTTGCGGCTGGAGCCCTGATACGGGTCAGGTCATGAAAAAGTGGTATCAGAGTTGGTTAGTTCCTTGGCTCATTGTTCGGACGTCCCTAAAAAGGAATTGGTTGAGTTTTGGTGCAATAATGTCAACATGTATCAAGAGCGGCTCTTAGGACAGGGAGTCCAGTGATGGTGCGGCGGCCAATGTATCTATTCACCAGGACCCTGATAACCCTCTTGTCGACTCGGCACACTGAGACACTTATTGCAGGGAATTTGGTTCGTGCATCATATAGGATTGAGTCTTTGACTGTCCTTCATGAGTTAGCTCCCCATCATTATTGATATATTTATGCTCATTTGACTGTGGTACTCCTTGATCAGATTCAGGATGTTTCCGCGATGATAGCCAGCAAGGATACTAGATCCGATTCTTGACTACGACTCCGTGAGTAAAGAGGCCTCAGTTCAAGACCAATCATATGATTACCCTTTCTCCAGGAGGACAGGTAGAAGCACCTCCACCTGTGGAGTAGCAGATAGTACCGGCAGCGAGGGCCAATGACGAGCGCTGGCTGGGCGCGCTATGTGAGTTCCAGTGTCAGAGACCAATGAGGTTCCATGGTGAGACATTACCTCAGACAATGAAGGGTTGGCAAGAGTCGGTGGTCCGCCTCTACAGGCTTGTTCAGACACTGACAGGTTAGAGGGTGTCTTTGACAACCAGTCTTTTCCACCAAGAAGTCTAGAGTTAGTAGAAATATGGTTACTCAGATTCACGTTGAGTCGGTACTCTCATGGGATGACTTCTACCAGCTATTTAGTTAAGATTACTACCCCTCTTACTTATGATTTTTACGGATTTAGGAGCTACTTGAGATTCAGTGGGGATTGATGGTAGTGGCTGAGAATGCGACTAGGTTCGCAGACCTTACTCAGTGCTCTTTAGATGTGGTCCATGACAGAAACTTCCGAGCACAGAAGTTTGAGTGAGGTCTTTGAAGAGGGGATTCGTTCCAGCATAGTGCCCTTGTGCATCCTCACCCATCTCGGGGTGCTGGAGAAGGCACTGGTGACAGAGAAATTTCTGGCAGAGGGACGTCGATTGGTAGGGCCTCAGCACTGGAGGTCTCCCCTTGCTGAGACTCGGGCACATGGTCAGGGAGAACATTGAGCACCAAGATAGCCCAGGGAGGACTAGTGATGTGATTGGGATTTGCGAGGTCACGTGGCGTGAGACTACTTTACCAAATGTGCTGAGTTTTCCAGTTAGTTGATAGATGCACTTCCACAACAGAGGAAATGTCGTGATGAGAGAACTCCTAGGTGAGGATAGGGTGGTCCCCAGGTAGGAAGTGTTGGCAGAAAAGTAGAAAGAACTGTGGTTGGAAGACGATTTTTCAAGGTTCTTCCACTAACACTAGGCGGCCCATGTCAGGATCAGGGAGTTGACGGATGGGGAGGCGGGCGGTTGTGTGCTATGGATGTCTATAATCCTACAATGCATTAGATGATAAGAGGTACGCTCTGTGTCTTTTTCTAATTTTCTTTGTATAACTTGTTAGACAATGCGTGAGGTACTCTTTTAGTCTAAATCCTTGTTCGAGGGGTTACAGTGGGTGACGTAGGGCATCGATGTAACCCTGTGTTGGTATTGTCCGACGTAGCTTTGAATGCATGGGAAAGAGGGGTTCTTCTACCATTGAGATGCGTTTCTGTGATGAAATCAAAACTGTGATGGTGATTCAGTACCACCCAAAGAGGATAGTATTGAGGTGCAGTGGATGAGTCCCTCTGACATGTGAATTCATTGCGGGGTTGTGCGGTGGAGTTTCAGAGAAGGTTCTGGATTTTCCAGTGGGGCTTTTCTGCTTGACGTCCCTTTTCTTGAGTTGACACTAGTTGTTTTGGTAGAGTTTTTGTTTTGAGGATTACTCTCTTTCCGAGAGGGGAAAAGACACGTGGGGTATGCCACATGCTTTCCTTGTCTAGACTCTGGCGGTTGGATGAGGTTGCTTGCCTTCCCTGTTCATTGGTACCTTTTGTTCTCAACGTCAATCTTGATACCATAATCAAGTACAGGTCAAGGTGATGGATACCCATAAATAGAACTACGTGTTTCACTATGTGGTGTTGGTGGTGGTAGTACTTGTACTGAGAATATGGAGATGCTATCTTATGGGAGATCACTTTGTGGTTTGATCAGACCACCAGTGTCTCAGGTGCGCCCTCACCTAGAGAGAATTGAACCTGAGGCGACGGTGCTGGTTCAAATTTCTACAGGACTATGATGTCTAGGTAGTGTATGTTTTGGGAAAATGAAAGTGTTTTAGAAGGTTTCCTTAGCAGAGAGCCTCAGTTGTGATGCACCGACAATGAAAACTTGTGTGACCGGATATCTTTGGGTGATTCACAATATGGGTATTCTGAAGGAGGGAATCAAGAGACCATGTTCCAGGAACAAATCGTGATTTTGGTTGTGATGTGGAAATTAGAGGTTCGTCCGGGGAAGTCACCAGAGTTTCATTGGGCCGTTCGGGAATCATGCAAGTTGTTGAGAGGTTTCCTACTGTATTTCCCTACCATCCCAATAGTAGGAGTGGGCGCACGATGTCTTCCATGTGTCACAGCTGAGGAGTTGCATGCATATTCCTACGCATGTCCTCGAGTGTAGTAGACCTTATGGGTATGAACTATCCCTTGGTTCATGTGTTGTGCCAGCATGGTGTTTTGCGAGTTTTCTTGGGAGTGGAAGAGCTAGCTGTGAGCTCTGTATCCCGAGTTTTTTTCCTGGTTTTTCTTTTTGGGGACGAAAATCTTGAAGCAGGTAATAAAGTAGACACCCGATTTTTTCCCTGTAAGACTTTGGAATATTTCTACATATAATTCCAGAGCTAGGCGCGAAGACAACATGCGATTTCGAGGCCCGGTGTGCCCAGAATAAATTTCATAAAAATGTTAAGTGTTTTTATACTATGAACATGGAGTGGTTGTGTTTTCTTCTAAACAGCAGCTCGAATCTGAAATCTGAGGGCACGGTGGCCTTCAGAGCATGCCGTTTACCCTAGGCGGGGTGTAAAGGCTGCGGGCGCGGGCCTGCTGTGAGAGATGTCACCCATGGGAAAATAGTCATTTTGAAATATTGAAATAGTGATTTTTATCACTGAAATTCTTTTTGAATAACTTTCGAATGAAGCCTCAGAATGGAAATATGAGACTTCTGTTGAGTTTAAAATGGGGAGTTTTGCCTAGGTGCGACATAAAATGAGAGGGCGTAGTGAATTCAGATTCTAAGCTAAGTGGAATCCCTATAAATAGAGTTAAGTGTTTATGGTTAAGGAAGAAAACCCTAATTCACTCTCTCTCTCTATAGCACCCAAGATCTCTCTCTCTCTAGCCGTTCTTCACCATCCTTCATCGGATCAAGGAGCGACCACCGCCAGAACATCGGCGGATTGAAGCGGGGCCGTCGTGGATGTGTCGCTAGCAGCAAACAGGCGGATCGAGGTAGGATTAATGTTAAATTTCGCACCTTCACTGATTTCATAAATCTTTCATCAAATTATGTCATTTTAAATTATTAAATTTTAGAATTGGGGTGTTGGCCGAATGAACACGACCAACGCCCGAGCCCCGTTTTATTTGTCGTTCTTGGGCGTTCTTCGTCCAAATTTTCAAACGCGTAAAATCATGTCAGATGGTTGATCGGGGGTAGGCGTTGGAATGGCCTCGTCCCGAGGATCCCGAACCCGCATTCAGTTTTGATATCGGGTTAATGTAGCGGTGGCGGCTGCTACTGGAAGCAACAACTCTGGCAAGGGAGGTGGCCAAAGGACGGGGTGGCGCGACAGGGACCAGAGGAGCGCCAGGGGGTTCGGACGAGGCGATGAGGGTGTCGGAGAATCCGGGAAGAGGTGAAGCTGCGGCTCTAGAGGGCGTCAGTCGAGTGTCCGGAGTGATGTGGCGAACCCCGGTAGTGGAGTGGGGAGGTGTGGGAGGCCACAAAATTCGGACAAGGCAATGACGGCTGCAGCGTCCAGACGAGGCGACTGCGGCGTGCGGCGGGCCGCGACGGCCGCAACGTTCGGAAGAGTCGACTACGGCGTGTGGGGGAGAATGTGGCAGCTGTGGCATCGACGGTGAGCAAGGGGCATGGGCGGCCTGTCTCGCTCGACAGGGGGAACCCAAGGCAGTCAGCGCCTTGGGTGTGCAAAGGAGACAAGGACCCGCAAACAGCGGGTCCTGCGTGACGCGATGAAGACCGACCAAAAGGCCAGTCTGCTGGGGAGAACCAGAACTGAGGGGTACAGTGTGGCTAGAGCAAGACGTGGCCAGCGGGCCATGGTGGTTCAGTCCAGACCTGTGGCTGGGCCGCGGGCCGGCGGTTCGGACCGGGCCGGCCGGGGTGAACCGGCCCGGTTGGGCCCCCTTGCGTTCGGGGGGCCGTAACTTCTAAACGGTGCATCTGTTTGACACGCCATCTGCGGCTGTAAGTCCATGTTAGTGAGACGGACTATTTGAAGTGGCTTCTAGGGATTCTGGGTTTTGCATCCAAAGGTGGGTATCCCGAAATGCTCTAACCTAATAATAATAAATTATTATTAAAGTTTACAATGGACGTACTCATGAGACGGATGTCCGTTTGACACGCCGTCAGATGCGTGGTGGACCTGGTGTTGAGAGGGTCCTCCCAAAGTTGGTTCGAAACCTGTTTGGCTTGGTTTTTTTTGCTCTTTGTCACGAAACACTAAATGTTAATAATTAATTAATTATTTAAATTAATAAATTATTCTTGCGTCGGACCTAACTCCTGCTTGGGATATCCGATTGACGTGCCTTAAGTGTCATTGTGACCCTAGCACCAAGATGATGTAGTTCAAGGTGTTTTTAGGTGTTGAAGAAAAAGTTGAGGCGTGGGCCCCATGTGCCCTCTTTTGAACTGTGTGCAGCGTACTGTGACTTTTTCACCAGGCGTCCGTTTGGGGCGTATGAATAGTCGATTCAGCATGTTTTTCTGAGAGAATTGTGATGGCGCAGTTCACCTGAAATCTTTTCGGACCGATGTGTGGGACCCATGAGACGCCGTATGGGCATAAAGCGGTGTTGAATAACTTTTCCACCGAGAGCCCGTTTCTACTGAGTAAGTAGTCTATCTCGCATGTTTTTCCGCGAGGGTTACAATGGTGTAATCTTTTTGGGCGTGCAGATCCTCTTTCGAGATCTCATTAAATGTGGAAACATGAAAGGGTTTTGGTCGGAGGTTCCTTTGACACACTCTGAACCTATGCATGGTAGCGGTGTTGGTGACACCCAGTGATGGCACAGGCTGTGTGGATTTATCAGACCAGTTCTGGGTTTTCCCACTAGTGGGGATAGGTAGTGGGTTACCTGTTGACCTTAGGGTTTACCCTACAGTGGGGCTGGGAAGTGGGTCACTCGTTTACATTAAGGTTTACCCTCCAGCGGGGCTAGGCAGTGGGTTACCCGATGACCTCTTTTGGATTACCCTCCAGCGGGGCTATGCAGTGGGTTACCTGACGTCCTCTTGTTGTTTACCCTCCAGCGGGGCTGGGAAGTGGGTTACCCGACAAAATCTTGTGGTTTATCCCCCGAAGACCTCTTGTAGTTTACCCTCCAATGGGGATGGGCAGTGGGTTACCCGACGACCTCTTGTGGTTTACCCTCCAGCAGGGCTGGGCAGTGGGTTACCCAATGACTTCTTTCATACTTGACCCTTTCTATGAGGCTATTCAATGATCTTTCTCCATGGTTACCAGAGTGGTAACCTTGGTTTTATGGTTTAGCAATGCGGCCTCTTGACGTAAATGATTATTGGGCATCAGTGATGGATATCCTTTGAACTGTTGGCGAATCATCTTGGTCTGATCTTGGTGATAGTGACCCCCTTACACAATCGTTCAGGTTTCCTATTGAGCATATATATACACCCTACTTTTGTTCCAACTCTTTGGGTTCAGTTACTCTCCTTCTAGGAGGGTAGAAGATGCGCATGGTATGCCACATGATTTCCATGTCAAGATCCTCTTGGATTGGACGAGTCCACTTCCTTTATTTTGTTGGGTTGAGCTGTACTCTCACTATTGTACTCTTACACTATTCTTTGTTCTGTTCACTAATCACCATTTTATTATATCCTTTATTTCACCCTCGAGCTTTCGGGTCATCCTACTGAGTATCTTTATACTCACGCATTCTTGGGATTTTCCCACACTTGGTGTTCCCTTAAAAACGACAGATAGGTTGATCGAGACTACAGAGGAGCATAGAGGACACATGATCTTGGGCTGTGTTCCGTGGACGTAGGAGGATTTCTAGGTGTGAGACTCAGCATCTATTTACTTTCGTTTACATTTTTCCGGGTTGTGGCACCATTATAGTTGGGTGCTTTTTTTCCACTTTTACTGTTCAGTTCACCTTTCAGTCTACTTTCCAGCTTTACTTGTACTTGTTAGAGGTCTATGAATGTATGTTGGTTTCCATTTTTGTAGCGGTATTTTTTCTTGATTTATTTTTTCTGCACTTTTGCATTGAGTTAGCTGCGTGTGTGTGTACAGTTTTTTAGACAAAGGCCTCCCCTAGTTTTTTGTGCCTTCAATGCTAGTCGCTAGTCCCTGGCCTATGGAGGCGGGATTGGGGTAGTTGCGGTATGAGCCTCGGTATGGGTCGGGTCATGACATCCCTTACCCAAATTATTTCCCAACAATCCATCCAAAAGAAGATCAAGGAGGCATAAAGGTATGGTATGGATCTGTAAAAGAAGGTGAAAGTAGTAAAGGAAGTGAAAATACTTGAGTTCTATATCAACAATTATTGTTTTCTTAGGTTTGGAATGAGGCTTTGTGTGCATATATCACCTCAGATAAATAAGGAGCTATTAGAAAATGCACATAGCTCATCATTATATATCCATCTGGGAAGTACCAAGATGTATCATGATAATTTAGAAAAATTATTGTGGGAAAACATGAAGAAGGGTATTTCAGAGTTTATATCAAGGTTATTTGGTATGTCAGCAAGTTAAAAAAGAATGATAGAAGTACCAATGGAATATGCCACCCTTGCCTATACCCAAATGTAAATGAGATAATGTCACTATGTAATTTTTCACTAGTCACCCAGAAATAAACAAAGGAAACAATGCGATATGGGTTTTGGTGGATCAACTGACCAAGACTTCCTCCTTTTTTCTATTTGGGAAGATTTATCACTTGAATAACTTGAAAGATATATGTGATGGAAGTGGTGAGGATGCATGGGGTACCACTTTTAATTGTCCTTGATCATGATCCAATGTTCACTTCTAAATTCCAGAGAATATTCAATATGATTTAAGAATTGAATTGAACTTTAGCATTGCCTATCACCCTAAATCTGATGGCCAATCTAAAAGGACTATTCAGACACTTGATAACATGCTACGATCCTTATTAATGGAGTTCAATGGAGGATGTGATCAACATATCATTTGAGTTATCATACAAAGATAGCTTCCAATCAATTATTGAAATGGAAACATATGAAGCACTATATGGGAAACGATGAATAAATCCATCTTATTGGGATAATGATGTATAAAAAAGATACTTGGACCTGACCTTTCAAAAGAGATGTTAGAGAAGGTTCAATCTATCTATGAAAATATAAATACACCTTAGTGTCAGAAAAAAGTCTATATTGAAAACCATCGAAGGGACTTGAATAATTTTGATGTTGAAGTCAAATTTCTTCCATTGATAATCACTATGGAAGAGATTCATGTGGTTTAGAAAGAAAGGGAAGCTTAACCAAAGGTAAATTATCCCCTTTGAGATCCATGATCTCATATGAGCAGTGGAATATCATCTTGGACTTCCATTAAGTATGGATCAAGTTCTTGACATGTTCCATGTATCACTCTTGAGGAAGCACATACCCAATACCACACATGTAATAAACCCAAATTCAGTACAACTAAATAATTTCCTCTCATATGTAAAGAATCTGATGAAGAACTGTAGAGACAAATTTCTATGCAAAAAGACAAATCAACTTGTCAAAGTGTTCTGGAGGACCCATACATATGAAATGGTGAATTGGGAACTAGAGGAAACAATGAAATAGAAGTAACCTAATCTATTCTCAGTCGAGAATATGATTTGAGATTTCAGGGATAAAATTTCCAAAGGGGGGAAGAATGTATCGACCCAATGTTTATTAGTAATACATTTTTCCCGAATAAGTGTATGTTGTATCTTATTATATAATATTATAAACATTTAAAATATAAAAAATCCAACAAAGTCATTATTTAATTATAATATTTTATAAAATTAATCGTTAATTAAACCAATTAAAATTTCAAACATTACAAATGGAAAAAATAGAAAAGATAAAATTGGAAAATATGGATCACCCTAATCTACTAGAATCATCACCCCCAATACTAACACTGTTGAAAAAAAAATTATTAGAAAACCATGATACATTATTTAAAATGTAGATATATAAAGTTGAGAGTAATTGAGTTGCATAATGAGTGAATAAATTAAGAGGTATTTATATGAGGTAATGTGACCATTGGAATAATAACATTTCTGTTGGAATAGAAATTTCACCTCAAAATAATAAACTAAGATATAAAAAATATTTTCCATGATTAATTTAAGTAAATATAAATTTTATAATTCCCAAAAATAAATATCACGATTAAAAAACTCAAAGAAAATATATGAACATTTTTAATAAACTATATTTTAAAGTATTTTGAAAAAATCATTATTATTATATTAAAAAATAAAAAATTTTATTTTAGAAATTTATTTAGATAAAATTAATATCATTCCTTAAGTAACCATGTTGAAATTATCTAAGGGTGATTTTTTGTTAATTTTTTGAAATACTTCATATTTCTGGTGAATAGTCAAAACACAGTTTTCACATTACCGATATTTCTAAAATTACATCATTCATGGTGTAATAATGACATAGTACATTATAGAATTTTTATTCATATGTGATATATTTTATTTCATAAATGAGTCAATAAAATATGATAAAATTAATTTTTAAACTTAAAGAAACTTTCCAAAACCCAAAGTAAAAAGTGATTCCTTAAAATAATTTTTTTTTCTTTCCACTTTAATTTTTAATAAATTAATGAATTCGAATTATAAAGAGGATTTAAAGTCTTAATCCCATTATATTTTATTTATATATGATTTATATTTTCAAAAATTCATTATTACATGTTTTATCTTGGATGCAATTTTTTATTCAATATTTTGTTTTTCAGAAAATATCCCTCTTCGCAAGTATAAATAACCCCCACTCCCTTCCATTTGGAAAAAACTCCTCCCACCCATTAAAAAGACTAATATATATCCATATATTCCCTCTCAAGAACCTAATAATACTTATAAACATTATGGATCAATCCAACTATAATCACCAAGGATTTATAGTGTGATACAAGAGAAGCTACACTAATAATTAAGTATGTTCTAATCCACTCCCCATTTTTTTATTTATTATTCCTATTATGTTTATTTTTTATACCTACCCTTTCATAACCAAACCTTAAAATAATTAATTAATAAATAATTCAATATTTTATTAATTATTTTAACCAAATGTATGTGTCATAGTACTATTTATATAAATTTTAAACTTATCCTTCCTGCTCTCCCAACAATGTGTCCTCAAATTCTAGTTTACCACCAATAGAGAAATTATTGTGAAAACACATATAACCTTCATCATGGATGGATATTATATAATATTTAAAAATATCTTCATATGTATTGTAATCCTATGTAATTAATTATACTAATGTATACATTACATTTTTAAAAATCCAAGCGAAACAATAGATTTTTAAGAAAAACATGATATCAAAACACTTCAGTTTCATCAATGGAAATTAATATGTATAACACAATAATTATAATTGATAAATATTTTTATAAATTAATATAATTCTCTTCTACATCAATTTTTTAATAATAAAAGTTTATTATTCCAGAGGTGAAAAAGGTATAAATTAAAGTGGGAATAAAGGTGAGGGGATTCTCGAAACCAACTCCCTTTCTTTGGGTTATACATTTTCATGCCAAATTACCATGTTTGTATTCCTTTAATGTTCATTAAATAAAATTTCATATTTCTTCAGTCTTCATTTCAAGGATATACATGTTTCCAACTTGGTTTGATGAAAAGTATAAAGATTTTTCCAAAAGAAATATTCTTTCCAAAACACATCTTGACTCCTCTTAAGATTGTTTCTTATTCCCTCAATATTGATGATTCTTATACCAATTATGTTTTTAAAATTTTCATTTCCCCCCAATGCTTATTCAAAAATGTTTGATTTATTAAAACATTATGAAACACATTCCTTTTAATGGGTTATTTTATGACTAGGATTACTTACATTCTCTGTGTAATGCATGATTATATAAATGTTATAATGTGATGGGTGGAACTGAAATTATACAGCCCTAAAATACATTAGTCAATGTGATGTATCCTATCAGATAATGTGAAGTATTCATGACCATGGTGATATATTTGTTCACAATGATGATTTTATGATTATGAACATATGTTATCCATGAACATTATGCTTTCTTTGTTCATAAAAATGGGTGGTATTTGAACACTAATACATGATGTTTCATTTTCATGCATTACCACATTCCATGACTTTATTTATTGTTTCCCTAATGTTTTTTATGATAATAATATTATTATGTTATGTTGATTATGATTATTGTCACTCATGTTATATTGATTCATGTCCCTTATTCATCCTCTTAATGGGATTTTAGATCACCCATTTTATTTATGTATATCCTCAGGTGATTACTTTTATAAGGAGAATGTGTGTTCCTCTATTAATATATAGAAGAAGGAATTAAATAATGTTAATGTTTTTTTATATAAAATTTATTTATAATCCTAATCTTCCAAAAAAAACTCAACCTTTTGATCTTGGATTTGTAATTCTATTTTGTTGTTTATATTTAAAATGATGTAATAGCGATTTAAGAATAAGTAGGGTAACTATACTCATATTTATGAATTTTATTTTAGATTTCTTGAATATCCTTTGTATATTTATTAGATGCTCTGGTTTTCATGTGACTGGGTGAGTTGCATGCTATAATACTCTGGTGGGGTATAGAGTGTGAGTATACTTACCTCAGGTGTTAGGATATAACCCATAGTCGGATGATTTATACGTCTTTTATTTTCCCCTTATTATATTATAGTAGTTTCTTTTATTCCAGCTTCTATTATTTTTTGTATAGGATGGGAATATCATTTGTGCATGTAGTTATTGTGACAACCGCTAATAGGTTCACTATTAAGGGTGGTATACTAACATTTACTTATCAACCCCTATACATGAACCTCGATGTGTGTGAAAACATAATTTCTGATTTCAGGATGGATAATAGGTCTCATGATGGATTGAGCTGATTACCAATGTTTCTTGATCGATTGGAGCTACTCATATAGTGTCTCTTGATTGGGATGGTGTATCTCAACATCATAAATAATTGGTACATAGCTTCGATCAGTTTTAGAACTAGTTCCTAATGTAAATTTTTTTATTTTTTATTTTTGTATATGTGGTTGGCCTAGTGTGAGACCAGTTGTTGAATTTTTTTCATACCTTGAGTCTATGTTATTGTATTCTACATTCATTAATCACAACCTTCCCTTATTTTGGTTATTTATTATGTTTACTCTGATATTTATCCCTATGGATGTTTTTGTTATTTTCACAACTATTGGACTTTGACCTAAGGGTATAGTCTCACCGCTGTATCTTTTCAACCATCACCACTTATCAGTTGCCTCTAGAATTCAAGGAGTAATGCTTGAGTCCTCGCGGTGAGCCAGATTATGTGTTATGTCAGGTCAACCTAGGCCCATTAATTACAAAATGGTATCATATATTTTTGGATTTATGATTTAGGTATTTTATGTATTGGTGGTATAGGAATGTGTTATAACTTTTTATGGATATTTGACTAGTTTATCATGAACACCATTTTGGATTGGAAGTCCAAGTTTCTATGGCATGTGATTGCTGTTCTTGGTTTATGTTTTTTCAGTTGCTTGATTTCACCTAGTGTTATTCACATGATTATTTATATCTATGGTTCATTATTATTTATGATCATGGAAAATATAATAGATGTCAATATTCACAAATATTTTTAGGAATGTAGGATTCAATTTACATATTCCTATCAGTGGTGTTTTATAAGTGATGGAGGTTCAGTTGTTTAAAGTGTCAAAAACTATTCTTATGATGTTTTCTTGTATAAGTACTTGGTGGAATTCAACTAAGATGAATTGTGTGAATATAATATCTTCTAATGATAGTTTAGATGGATGTTTTGGTGAGAGGTTTATTGGTGTTAGATATACAGTCCCTTCATTGAGGAATACCTAGAGACCCTTGTAGGTCAGTAATGGGATTTGATTGCCATGTTGGTGGATCAATGAGGTAAAGGATACCAGAGAGATATTTGGATAGGTATTGAGTTTATTGAAGGTGGTTGTTCCCTTAAATTCCCATTTTTTTATTCCTAGGTAGATACTTGTTCTTTCCTTGTGTTTTCTACTAGGTTTTGTGATAGGTCCCATGTGCTAGCTACCAATGATGACTTGGGTGTGCATGGCAGTTCTTCGCTGATGGTATCATTGAGGTATTATATAATTGGTGAGTGGTTAAGAATGATGATTCCTAGGGCTTGATAATTAGATCACTAAGAGTTCTCCCTATATCATGGATGAATGAGTGGAAAGGTTTGGTTGGTTTCTAGGCCCTACTCATTTTGGTTGCACTTTGGGCAATGTAGTGGAATAGTGATTTCATGCTTGTGGATTTGGATCGATTCTTGAGTGGAGGGTGGTCATGTGGTTGATTGTTGGATGAGGAAGATTCCTCAATTTTTAATATGATTGTAAAGGGTACTCTAGTTTATTGGCATTGACCTATGTGAGGAGTATGGTAAGAAGTTTTAGGTTTGTTAAAGAAGTTTCTTTTTGACTTATCCCATGTGATTGTGAGTTTTGTTTCTTGTTTAGGATAAGGTTAACGAAATCCTTATGGAAGGGAGTGAACCACAGGCTGTTGGAGTTTATGAGCCTCAGTTAAGTGTCTTCCTAAGACATAAGTTACTATTCTTAGTGGGTATAGAATGAGTATTTTTGTTTTTGTGATGGTGGTAGGGTGTGATTTGTTTTTATACATCTATCCATTGAGTTCCATGATGGATATAGTGTGGGCCATGTGATTATTAATTTGGGAAGTGGGTCGATGATAAGGATACTCCTATGGCGGGGAGTATCAGATTGGTCATTATTGAATATATCTCATGTTTGGAGACATTTTTGAATATTGTAAGACCAATAATGGGACTATTTAGAGATTTTTGACTACATTAGTGATTTGGGGAGAGCACTACTACTGGTTTTCCACTGAGGCTTCTCATAGGAAAGAATCATTTGTGGTGGAGAGTATTTGATGATATATATCTTCATGAGTTATGAAAATTTGGGGAAATTTGAATTTTTATTCATGGAAGTATTTTAGGTAAAAATAGTAAATTCTCCTATAAAATTAGCTTAGATAATTTTTAGACCATTCTGTTGGTCTTGGAATAGGGTTCTTACACATGGACATATGCATGGTGGAATTCTGACCACTTTTATTTTTGAAAAAATATTTTATATTTAATTGATTAAATATTAATTTCACCATTAATGTTTTTTTTGTTATATATTTTAAACAATGTCTCTAATTGACATTCCATATTCACGATTGAGTTTGAAATGGGGTTTTTTCCTATGTTAGTCCTAACCTTGCATCGATCGCTGAGGATGGGCCATGGTTGAGTACTTGACCAAACACTCCGTGTGGGGGTACCTGGTCATGTAAAAGTACATGAAAAACCCCCATGTGAGGTGCAAGATGTGTAGGCATGCACACCAAGGTACATATATAGGGACCCCATGTGGTGTAAAAAATGTGTATGGGTAGTATACATTGTGTAGTTTGGTAGTGTACATGATGAAGGCGATGAGGTACAAGAAGGTAACCATGTGGGGTTACATTCCATGTATCGAGAGGAAAATGTTGTGTACTTTAAAAAATTACATGATGACTATCCTGGGGAAATTACTAGGAAGGACCTCTATGAGTACACACTGTGTTCTCAAAATAGACATCATGTACTTTTTCCTAACCGGACTTGTTTTTCATGTTTTTTCCCTGGTGTCTAATTAGACTTATGAGTATTCCTTTATGAGATTTTTTCCATTTAGATCATGATGATGGAATCCTTTTTGTTTTTAGAGTCCATCTAGATGGTGATTTTTATTAATAGAGTTTAGTAGTAGGAGTACCATAAGGTTTGGTTTCAAAATCCTCATGAGGGTTGGGTTGTGAGCTGTGAGTGCTAGGTAAAGGTTGTGATATCGGTGATATTCTTGGAATGAATGTGACATGGAGACCTATTTTAGATTCTTTCTTACGAATCCCAAAAAGTTTGATTAAGGAGTATCATTGTGGAGATATTGGTTTTCCCATATATGTTGAGACTGGTTGCTCGAGGTTAGAGTAGTAAGGTTTTAGATCCCATGTTTGAGGTCCAGAGCTATTGGAGCCTTTGGGTTGGGTTGAAAATGTGGGGTGGAGGTTATGATCTGGGGATGTTGAGTTGTTGAGATGAGTATATGGGACTCTTGAAGATTCTAAAGTGGGATGATTACTGATAATGTGATTAGTAATTGTTGCAATTAGCTGTTGAGGATGCATTTGTGACATATTGTTATTTGGATGCTAATGTGGGTGAGTTAGTATCCATGTATGGGTAGTTTACTAGGAAGGATGGATGAGGTTTTCTTACAATGGTCTTCTTTATGAGGTTTTTCTTTTAACAAGGATCCTTTGTGGAGGGTTTCCTAATTTTGAGGTGGTCATGAGGACCATTGTGAATTCTCATGTAAGAAATATTGTGCTTTGGATGCCCCTTTGGGTGCATTGTTGATTGAGGATCAGTTCGAGGCCACTGAGGGAAATTTGGGATGTTCTTCATAGGGTGCATCTTATTCATTTTGATGTTCTAAAGGAACCCCTCATAAGGTTCCCTACAATTTCAATGGATTTTATGATGATTGGGGGTGTTTCTTTGGGTGTGAAATAAAAGAGTAGGTGCAGTAGGGGAGTCCCTAGTAAGACATAATTTACATTGTGACCCCGAGGTCCATGGGAGCCTTGAAATTTTGGTTTGGACCTAATGTTACTTATTGAGATCCCATAGTGGCTGTTGTTTTGGATATTGAGATATATGGTTCAGAGATGGGCCCCATTATTTATTGTTTGATAATGGATCAGCAATGATAGTTCATAACGTTTGATGATGTGTTTATGTTTGGATCATCCCACATTTTATTGATCGTTTTCCATGAGGTTTGAGAAAGTTTATACTCATGAATTTTCTTTGGGGAGAAGAACTAAGGGATATCATAGGTCAGGTGTTGGCCCTGAGTTTTGATATGGTTCTCTCCTCTATTGTATTGCTGTTGTTTGATGGGCTTAAGGACCTAATAGAAGATATGGATGAGTGCACTCCTATAGTTGAGTGTTATGTCCTGGATATAATTTATATATCATGGATGTGGTGGGATCCTAGTTTATTTAGGGGTTTCTTGGGGTATGGGTATCTATTGGGCCCATGGGTAAAAGGGATACCCTTGTATAGTAAATATTTTAGCCCATAATTTTGAAGATTCACCCTAGTCTTGTGTATACTTTTATGCCCCATATAGAACTAGATTTGTTCTATTGGATTTTTGGGACATGATGGTTTCTTAAATGCGTGGAGTAGAGACCTATCACATTTTCAATCATTCTATTAGAGTCCTAAAGCCTGATAGATTCATTTTTTCATATGGATTCCTATGGTTACATCCTGGGGCCTGTCATTCAATCCTTTCCATTTAGATGTCTTTTTACTCCTATGTAGATCTGGTAGATGCACAATTTATCATTTGGATGGGTGATCCATCTACTGTAAACCATCTAGAGGGAGCCAGAGTGGGGGTATACTAACCTCAAGTGTTAGGATTGAACCCGTGGATAACTGATTTTTTTGTTTTTCCCCATTCATTTATTATAGTTTCTTTTTTATGCTAGATGCTATTATTTTTCGGATAGGATAGGCATACCATTTGTTGACAGTAGATTATAGGCTCACCATTTGGGGTGGTCTACTGAAATTTATTTCACACCCCCTATACTTGAACCATAGTGTTCATTAAGACTCGATTTCTCCTTTCAAGTTAGAGCATAGGTTGCACAATGGATGGGGCAGAGGCCTAATTTTTCTTGATCGATCAGAGCTACTCATGTGGAGTTTATTACTTGGGCTAGTGCAACTCGAGTTTTGTAGAGACTAGGTATATGGTTGGGATCATTATTTTTAGTAGAGCCTAATGTATTTATATTTAGTTGGTGTATTTTGTATATGTGTTTGGAACATTGGGGACTAGTTGTTGAATGTTTTTCATTCTTTAGGTATATATGATATTATGATTCATTTCATTTGTTGTAAAATTCCCTTATTTCAGTTATTTATTATATATAATATGATATTTATCCATTTAGAAGTTTTGTTTATTTACACTATTATTTCACTATAACTGCAGGTTATAGTCTTCCCACTATATCATTTATAAACTCTCCACAAGTAAAATCTGTATGGAATTTGAGGAGGAATGCTTGAGGTCTTGTGGTGAGCTAGATCGGGTGATGTTTCAGGATGACCTTGGAGGGTTCATTACATATGGGATCTTGAGGGTGAGATCCCACTACCATAGTAGAATATAACTATATCTTGGAGCCCTTCATATTTAAAAAACTCATACCACTTTTCTATAAAAGTTTCACCTTGAAATACCTATAGTGGTTACCCAAATATACACAAGGGTGATAAGAGTTATATGCCTCTTAGAATGGAGGCTCACAATATCCCAATTTTACATTTTGATAGAATATGAGAGGTTTATTTCTCATAATAATTAATGATATCAACTGAGATAGTTTCTTTAATCCACCCATGCTTCTCTGTTTGAACTCCTCCATCTTCCTCCTATTCTCTAGGGAGATTCCCACACTACCACTCAGAACATAAGAAGAACCAATCATCCCTAGTAATCCAAATGAATATTTCTATTCCATTAGTTTTTTCCACCACTTTAGTGTAAGGGAGTGGTTTAAATTAAAATCCTCTTGATTATATCTTAGGGAAAATAACCATTTCAAAGTTTCATTCCTTCAAGGTATCATTAGAAAAAAGGTCCGGTGTAAATTGGTCTAGCTTTTTGAATTAGTTAACATACTCTATAATTTTAAAATTTATTTTTTGAAGATAATTTAACTTCCATTTTATAACAGACATTATTTTGTCATGGTAAAACAACTGAGTATATATGGCATTGAAATATTTCTATTAAAAATTATCAGGAAGTTTAACTAGGAATACAGATTCCTACAACTTTATAGTGGGTCCCTTGAGAATTAATTTGAAACACTTTACCTTCAATGTCTTGATAATCTCTTAGAATTCATAAGTAATTTCAATTTATTCATCCAATCCATTACTTCTTAAGGATTTTTATACCTTTTACAGAAGTAAGGTTATGATGATGAAATTCCTAATCTCTATATGTCTCTTGATATGGGATAAGATCAACATCTATTTACATGTATAAAATAATTTGAACAACAATATTAATCAGTATTAGATATAATAGAATATTATATTGTGAAAACATAACCAGCACTCCCTCCAAGGATTAAAAACTACACTTCTAGAAGGCTTGACATTATAAAATCCATTCAGGAGATAAAATTTAATCAAAAACATTTTACATACAAGTAAAAAAATAAAATAACATTAATAAAAAAAATATCTCTTATGAATCATTAAATTTAACATAATTTCATATAGTACAAATAATAATAGTAAAAAAAAACATTTTCCATGATTCACATTTTAGCCGCATGGTTATAGAAACCATGCATAAATAATGTATTATCTTTTATACACCTACATATGGATTACATGTTTTTGATGAACCATTTATATCCCATGAACCCAAATCATTCATATCAAGAATTTTATTTAATTTTCATTCCAAGATAATAAATTTATTAAAAATATGTTATAAACATATCTCAAAATAAAAGATAACATAAAATAATTTAAACAAAACTTAATATAAAATTAAACATTCTTGATAAAAAATGGTAATTATCAGAAAAAAGTTAAATATATGTACCCTAATTGGGGGGGGGGTGAGTTGTGGTGGTGTTTTATTTAATTTTTATTTATTGAATGCATTTTCCACATTTTAGAATCCCATCCCCTCATTATAAAGAACATTTTCAATCTCTAAACATCTTCATGGAACTCTCACTAAATCATAGACAAATATATAGGGAAGTAAAACACACAATAACATTGGGATTTTACATGATTTACCAAAATCAATCTATATACAAGGATAAAACCATGTTGATATGTAGATATGCCAAAATACACTATACTAACTTAGATAAAAATTCATTTATGGTCACTCTACCAAGGAACACTCCTTTACACATTTTTCATGATTTGTCACTCCTAACCTAAGGGGTATTCTCTATTCTCCCACTCTATACACTTTTTTATAGAAGGTATTTATTAGCTTCATTACATGAGGGTCTCTTAAATATTGTATAGTTACAAGGGTCACTTCCATATTAGTATAAGTTACCAATTCCCTTTTCATCCTTTATTCTATATTACACACTCTATTATACGATACTTCATTATGATTCAAATATAATAAATTTATATAAGAACAAATCTTCAATGTGAGTGTTGTGTCTTTATATTATAATTTAAGATTAGAATAACCATTTCATTTGATGTTAGTTTCTTTATCCTGTGAATAGATACATCACTAGAAACATTCCTTCTAGACAAATATAATTCAAGACTGAAATTATCATTGTTATAGTTAATATTTTTTAACTCTTGAATCATCTAGATGTTTCAATGAAACTTCATCTTCTTTTATCCTTATTCCATTAATGAACAAGATGTGATCATTGGAAATCCTCTATGTCTCTCCTCTCTTTTTTCTTTATTTGTGCTCAATATATCAATGGTTGTTTTAAAATTTATATAACTTTTATGAGGTGATATATAAATTATTAAATCCCCCAACACTTGATCAAATTGTTGGGATTATTTACAATTCCTTTAGTACTCAATGAAAAATTCATGTGACCCATTTTATATATTGGTAAAAATGTGTCTCCTGAATTCAAATAAATTATATGAATTCCAAGCCAAATATTCTCATTTTTGAATTTATACCAAATTTTAAATATTTTTTTTTCGAATTAGTTAGATAATTTTTTTATTCCTCAAATTCACATAGACTGTGGCATGAAAATATCTTTTGTGGCATGATCCTCAGTTAAACTAAAAATTCAGAAAATTTTGTAGAATCTCATTTAAAATTATGATGGAATCCTAGTGGAAACATTAATATCTCCTAAAAGCATGACCTTTATTGTAGTGTGTCTAAATTCATCTCAATGTGGAATTGTTTTTCTAAATCCTCTAGGTGTTTAATCCATTATTCTAGAAATAAAAACTCCATTTCAAATCCCTTATGACCATGTTTGGGGATTTCTTATCTCTCACACTACTATGGCATGACACATACACTCTGCAATGTGATTCCTCTAACCGTCACATTCTAGAGCCACCTAAATTTTTTTCCACTCTCACTATAGCATGGATTTATCCCATGGTCTTCACTTTAACACAGATTAAGGTGTGACGATACCTAAAACCATATTCCATTTCATTCTTTAAATTAAAAAGTTATTATTATATAGCTTTAGACATACCATATTTCTCTTACATAGTATCTTTCATGGAGTGGATAATATTTTCAAGACGTGACAAGTTATTGGTTCACTAAAAAACCAAAATTATTTTCTAAATAACTCAATGCATTCTCATATTTATTTTACTACATAATATGATATAATATAAATACTTTTCTCAGTAAAACCTTATAATTAATTATAGTTCAACTTTCATATTTGAAAATTGATATCTTCATGTCATGGACTTGATATATTGAACTATCAAGGAGTCTATTTCCTCTATATAAACACTATATCATATTCAATTATTCATCATATAATGATCAATGTTCCCTATTTACATTTCATGTTTGTTAAATTCATGCATTCTTTTCCAATTATGGTTTCTATTTATGGTAAACAAATTCAATTTCCATCATATAACCACTAGGTTAGCTATGATTTAAAACTTGTCATCTCAAAACTCCATCCATCCTAGAAAATAATTGACATAATATTTAACTATAATTGAAAAAATAAAACTTATAACATCTAGTTTTGAAATTCCCCCCTTTGATTTTATTAAAATCTATCATAATTACATGTCCACCATATTACAAAAATTATTGATGTCACTCCAATTGTTCAAATTAATTATATATATTTTTAATTATTTTACCCCCTTAGAAAATAAGATTCAAATGTTTTGTTTTCTGGATACTTATTTATTATTTCAATCTTTTCTATCAAGCACTCTCTCCCATTATATTTTAACTCCACAGGGGTGTCATTATCAACTCAAATACCCCTTTATCATACCATCATTTGATCAATATTTTAGTGATATTAAGATCCCACATTAACATATGATCTAAATCTCATTAATTTTAAGGCTAATTATATATTTCCATATTTTGAGAGTTAGAACTATCTATTTTAAAGCAACCTATCCATATTCCCTTTTTATATAAGTTGTTGAAATTTAAAACATCTATGCACTTTTAACCATTAGAAAGTTATCTTCATCACATTTAGGATCCCTAAACCACTTATAAATTAACGGATGCTCCAATTATTCAAAATATTTATACCCATTTATGATCTTAGTGATACCTCATGTTGGATGAAACTTTAAACTCTATTTAAAATTTCAATAATTCTCAAAACATGAGTTAAAATTGATAACTATATCTATATTATTAAAACATGAAAATTTATTAAATTTCATTAAAACTAATTTAAAATTTGAATGATACCACTACTTAATAAGTATTAAAAGATCATATTTTAATCTTAAAACTCTTTTACTAGTAGATATATTCTCTCAAATATTTCAGTGAGTGATTTTATCAATTTTTAACGAGACATTGAAAAATATTCTAAATATAATGAATTTGAAATCAAAGTAAGAAACATGAGTTAAGTCAAATACATCAGTGTTGTCCTTGTCACTCACCTTTATAAATTCCACGTAACATAGGTAATTAACTTATTATAATATATTACCATTTTATGTCAATCACACTAGAAAAATACTAAGAAACAATTAATCAACATTTCATAAAGTGTATGAGTCAGACCATGTGTTATAATAATAGATATCTCTTGTTAAGATGAACCTATGATGAAACTTGAAACCTATGGACATCCATTAACAAAGTGTACTTAATTTATTTTAGATGAGGTAATCAACCTTTTAAATTTCAGCATGAGACTTCCTGTGAATTCATTCCATACTTAGCTACATTTGTAACATACGATACCACTTATCGATTTACACCATGAAAGTTGAAATTGAACATCATTAATTATCCTAAAATATAATTAGATGACACAACTTGTTTAGTTAAAACACAAATAAAAAGTGTATCCATCCATGAATGGCACTTCTTCTCCCTTAAGTTAGTTTCTCTTTCATTTCATGTTTGGATACCACATGATATGGCATTGTTAAACTTTTTTATCATTAAATTTGGTTTGATTCCATCTGAAAACACATATAAATATTCTACAACACTTGAATTTATATTTGTTTAGGATACCCATTGAAATTTTATATTTTAAACATAAATTTATCTCACCCCTACTAAAATTTTAGAATAACCATTAACATTTATAGATGATATGAGATAGAAATTACTGATTCAAATTGTTCATCAAAATCATTGGTACATTATTTAACATCACTTTTGGCATATATCTCCATTCATAACATAAAACCCATGGACTATATCTCTCCTTTAATTCTATACCACTTCCAACAAATATTTGAAATAATTAAGTACATTAGGAATGTGGTAAATCCCAATCATAATAAAGTAGAGGATTGTGAATGGTATCTGTGAACCTATCATTTTATTATAATTGAATTCCCAGCCTTTCTTGTGGTTCAACATACAATACCACTTATATAAATTTCATTTTAGATATTTTATATGATATACCCCATATTTATGGCTTGGGATTTAACTACATTATGAGACTAATCCCAGTTATACATGATTATTCCATGGATACATCATCCATATATCATTAATCATGCATCCTCCACAATAAGAGTTATCTTCAATCAATAATCATATCTTCTCTTGTATTATAAATTGTGAAACCACTTAGGCATGTTTTATGGTTTTCTTCCTCAATTTATATTAAAATTACTTCAAACATATTTTTAGCTGGTGAGTCTTTCATTCCACGCACATCATTCTTTTTTTTCAATGGTAGTAACTTATTTATTTCTTCTGAATGTATTTTTCTCCTTCCCTTTATGAAGGTTTATTTACAAACATAACCAATTATGTATATTTTACCCTATTTTATACATTATTCATAGTCCTTTAAGCCACTGAATCTATTTTTTAATGTGACAATTTTTTTTCAAGCCTCACCATTGACATGTGAATGTGGGATATTATCTTAACATTATTTTCACCTTTTTTACTATATTATCTTTTCATATATACATTGTTATCATAAATAAAATATCTCCTATTAAATACCCGACTCATATATATTTTTATCAATTTATATATTACAATATATTTTTTTCCACAATTAATCCCTTGAGCTTATAAACACACATCTATAGTGTTTCCCATAACTATATTATAATATAAATTTGTATCTACCTTTTTATAAAATACATCACTTCCAAAAAAAATCATGAAAATTACCTTTTTATATTATTTATTTATTTTATTCCTCTTTCACACCACCCATTAAGTCTATAATGGGAGGCATATCCTTCTTCACATTTAGAGAACTCAATATTATTTCATTATCATTTATCTTAACATCATTATCCTTTAATTGGGTATCCATTTATTACATCCTCAGGAATTATTATTTTCATATTTTATCATATCTTAAAGATGTTTTTAGAGGGATAATACTCACTTTTACTTATTTCTCTATGGATATATGTTCTCCTCAATTTTTTGCAAGTTATTTGAGAATGAAACTTTGTATCTTCAAATATGAACCCATTTATGTAATTGTTTCATTCAAGGACACATATTACTTCATAAATCTTATAATCTTGATGCATAGATCTTCAATGAATTCATAATACATATTATTGATGATTCCTAGATTATTCACATTTTCATATAAGTCTTGGATCATTTCTCAGTATCTTCATGAAAATTATTGGGATTGATGAATCGACATCGTTGACATTTTGTCCATCAAATTACATCCACTTAAATATTTGAGGTAAAATTTGAGTTTTATTATTAATAATATTCTTATTAAGCATTGTTAGTACAAGATTTATCAAAATAATCAATCTAACATACCATGATGGATGTTTCCTTCTTCTTAGGCTCATTCTTTTTATTTTCCCTTTTCTTTTTTTCATTTTTACATCAAGTAATCTTCTACATATTTTTTACTAAAATATCATTATCACCTGATTAAACATATTATTTTGAGGTAAAACCCACACTGATTTAGGATTACATAATTACTTATATATAACTTCAAGAATTTTAAATATATAATAATCACTAACCCAAAGAATAGTTTTTCTTAATAACTTGTTAGATATACCTATATCCAATATCTTTTGGGTGTCCAAATAGTGAAATCCTTCATCATGATTTCTAAAATTAGTTTTATATTTTACATACTACATGATATCATTAGTAAATGTATATAAAAAAATACACATCCCTTTTAAAACAATACAAGAAAATTATACTAAAAACACAAGGATTCGTCATTGAATACATGTGTTCAATAAAATCCACAAATAAATTTTTAAAATTGGACCTCAAATTAGAAACATTATGCTTCAATTCCATTAGTTTGGACTAATTTGAATATATTCACCCTAATATTGGGTAGGGTATGAATCAAAGTGAAATATAATTCATAATTTTTTTCCATTGATTTAATTTCCCCCATTTTTGGATCATGTCCACTAATTGGAATGAACTTGTTAAATCTCTCAAAATCATGATTGAATTTTCAATAAATCATAAACAAATATAAAAGATTGTAAAGAAGACAAGAACACAAGTATTTTACTTGGTTCACTCACATAGTACTATGTATAAGGATCACATACCAATGATGTTTATATGTGAAAAATTAAACTATAATCACTCTCTATGGATGAAAATTCAGTCATAATCACTCTATTATAAGGAAAACTTCTATTACATGGATTTAGGTATTGATCAACCCACACTTAAGGTGAACTAAATATTATTATTTGTTTTAATAAAATTTTTAAAGGTATTTGTTTGTATAAATATTTCAAGGTGTCTTAAATATTTTATAAACACAATAGTCTCTTACATATCACTATAATCTACTAATTACCATTATATAATTGATTCCAAACTATACACTTTTTTATACACCACTTTTCTGTGCTTCCAATACTCCAAAGAAGAATGAGATAAAATACTCAATGTTAGAGTTGAGTATTTTTCTTATAAATCTAGATGATAATGACAACTCAATTTGATGATAAATTATTTACCTTCTAAATGAATATAAGAACAACAAAAATACTTCCAGATAAAGATAATTATGTAATGTAGTTGTCTTTGTTACATTATAAATTTTTCAACCCTATAATCATATGGATATAGAAATGGAACTCCATCTTCTATAAGACTTCTTATTTTAATGAATTGGATTTTATTTTTGGGAACTCCTTTTTTATACTCTATTTTATTCTTTTTTTTGACCAGATAGGTCAATGATTTTATACACCTCTATAAAACTATTCTAAAATTTATTATAATATTATCAGGCCCCTAAACTATTTTTAGTAGTTGGGATGAATTCAAATTTCTATAATATTCAATGATTAAGGAATAGGTCCCACTTATTTATATTTTTCAAAATACACCTCTTAAATTTAATATAATTCCCTGATTCTTAATCCAAATATTATCATTTTTGAATTGAATACAAATTCTCCTTAGTTTCTTGAATCATTTAGATCACAATATGATTGTCTTCATTATGCAATGATCTACCTAAAATTCACCTCGACTATAGTGTGACATAATCCATTACAATGCAACCCCCATTCAAACTGTAGATATATAAAATCTAGTACAATCTCATTTTTAATTACCTAGTAATTGTAATGCGATATACCATATATACTCAAACATTATTCTTTATTGTGGTGTAAATAACTAGATCAAAATGTTGAATCATATTTCAAAATCCTCTAGGTGTTCAATCCATTCTTCCAAAAATGTAACTGGAAATTAATAATCACCTTTATTATGTCATGACACATCTTGTCTCTCACACAACTATGATTTTACACACACACACACACACACTAAAATGAAATTCATATAAACATCACACTCTGGAGCCACAAAATTTTTTAATGGACTCTCACTACAACATGGATTTGTCCCAATTCTTCCATTCATCGTGTATTGTGACATGATGAAACTTGAATCAATGGAATAATTGATTCTTCCACCCAAGAAGTTATTATCAAATAGCTTCAGACTTTCTAGATTATTATAATATATGATCATTTGTGGTGTGGATAATATTTCTATATGATGATATGATATTTATTCACCAAAACTATCATAATTATTTTCCAAATAACTCCATAAATTCTCACACATCTCTAACTAATTTAATATACTATAATAGACATAGTTTCTTTATAAAACCATAAATTAATTCAAGTTCAATAATAACATTCCACAATTGATCACCTTAGACAATGACCATGATATATAAAAATATCATGCTATATAATTACTCTATATATACACTCTAGTGGATTCAATGATTCCTTAAAATATTATCCATGTTTATTATTTACTTTTTAGGTATATAAAAGTCATTATTTATTCACCAAATGTTGTTACCATGCATAGTAACCGTATTCTATTTCCACCACATCACTATTGGGTTAAAAATAATGGTAAAAAAATTCCTAATATAAATCCATACATTCTCTTCATAAGTTGATTTCATATTTAAATATCATTGGAAAAAATCTAACTTAAAACCTCTTGTTGCAATATTAACTAAAGTGTTTCATGAAAAGTGTTATCCAAACACGAAATTGAAACCTACATCTTTAGTTATAATTATATAATGTATTTTTTATATTATTTACCATTTAACATAAAAAACTAAGCTCTGATACAATTTTGTAACTAACCAACTAGATCTACCCAATTC
The DNA here is from genome assembly GCA_963277665.1 of Viscum album. NCBI lineage: Eukaryota > Viridiplantae > Streptophyta > Magnoliopsida > Santalales > Viscaceae > Viscum > Viscum album. The sequence goes on along the minus strand of OY728141.1, from coordinate 1,043,825,060 downwards.
TGATACATGAGCTCACCTATAATTAGGCCAAATCGCTATTCATGATCACCATGGGATAAAAATTACTAATCACATAAAGTGTATTATATTTTAAAATTAATACTTTGATATATTTGAAAAGAAAAATTTACCACTTGTTTGGTAGAATAAAATAAATCATATGGTGTTTGTTTCTCTAGATATTTTAATTTCTCATCTTGTTTAAGAATTTTTCTCAAATTATGACACCAATAAATGAAATTATTATGGTTAAAATTTTTATTCTCAAGGGAGGGTCTCATTGATAAATTTTATTTTGTGTTTAATTCAATTAATATTACAACAAAAAAAAATTTAATTATTAGCATCATGTATTTTATTATTCCATATAGACTCTTTGCGAAAAATTTCACTCAAATAAGTAAAAACCTAAAAAAGGATTATAACCAATAATGAAAAATGACCAATCCATATATTAGAGGTGTCTCCTTTATTAAGAAAATATATATATTTTTAAAATCATAACTAAATAAGGACTAATATAAATATCATCTCACCAAAAATTTTAAAACATATAAATACATAAAAAATATAACCACAAACTTTTATACTTTCAACCATAATGTACAATATAAAAAATGAATACAAAATGAGGAACATGAGGAGTAAAAGTTGAAGCGGTAAAATACTTGGATATACTAAATATACATATAAAAAATATTCCAAATCTACCCATCTTCTCATGAAAAGTGTATTACCTCTACTTTACACTACCTATAAACATGAACAATGTAATTGAAAATTAGCTAACTCAATGTAGATCCCTTAATTTAATAGTATAAAACGAAATTAAGTATATATACACATGATGCATATATTTATGGTGTGAACAAAAATGATTGTAACGATACAACTAAGGTGATGGGTTTTTATGGATTGAAAAACACTTGTTTTATATAATAAAAATAATTATAATCCTTAAATACAAAGTTCACTATGGATGAAAATGTAATCATGTATATACATAAAATTTAGAACAATATTTAACATTCAAAAATGAATTCAAATAATATTATCGTCAATAATAATTATAAATTTAGATCTATTAGAGGTAGTCAATGGACTCCTTTCATTATAGTATATCCATGTGTTAAGCTAAAACACCTACTATTCAGATGGTATTCCTCTTTTATGAATGAGATTCTAGTATCACTTGTAATTTAAGGAGGGGGGATATATATGATGAGATAATGACGAGATACCGCTATGACATAAGGGAGTGTGCCACAACATGATGATATTACATCATGGAATAAAATTAAAATATTAATTAATCATTGTGTAATTTTGAAGAAAATGAATTTCCATGACCTCGTAGTGAATTAAATTGGGATTTGTATTGGGTTTTAAAGAGGTTTAAATTGGGACTTAAATTAGGATTAAATTAAAATAATTTGAGTAGAACATGTAAAAAAATATGGAATCATTTAATATTTAAAAAATATAAATCTTTTTCATTGTTTTTATTTTTTTATAAAAAAGTAGAAAATATATTATAAGTGTTTGGGTACTTTTTTGGGAAGCTGATACCTTGCTCAATTGAAGGAAACCTATATTAAAGAGAGAGTATAGTCATATAATATTAACCTGTAATGAATTTTTTTCTTTAAAGACATCATGTAAATATAATATGATTGATGTTTATCTAGGATATTTCTATTGAGATGGAAGAAGATTCACTCATGAATGAATCCTCTCATCTATGAGAATAACATTTTGGAATGGGAAGAAGAGAGGACAACATGCATTATATAGCTTTGACATCCATTTGGAAGTTTCAGATCTTTTAGAAAAAGTTAAATTTTTATGATGAGGCTTCTAATGGTATATTTATTATCTAAGTCAAACTTTAGAGTATATGATGAATCCTAAAGAACTGGTTGTTCTAGTATAAATAGTTCCATATATCATTTGTGTAAGGTGAATGAAACCTGTGCCTTTTAAGAATTAGAAGATACCTGATCAAACCTCATATGTAACTTGTATTGAATTTTTGGTCACTAAAAATTTATTATGATAATAAAATCTATGTATTAATAAAGGTTGAACACTGAAAATCCTAGATCAATGTGAGATCACTAATATGGGAGGGGTAAATTAGTGATCCCTTTAATTTTTTTAGAAAATTTATTTTAAATTCAACCTATGTGACTGGTTAATTCCTTGATATACTCTTATTATGTGTCTTATCCCCACCTTCAAAAGAAACCTCCTCATTATCAGGTTTGTTAGTCCACCCAACATGGATCTTCCACTATATCAGAAGGTGATTACAATGAGTAACTGGTTATGACCCCCAAATTACAAATTGGATATACCCCATGTTTCAATTCACCTCAAGCAGTTGATTATACCCATCCAAATTAACTTTTTTCTCTATTGATTTTTTATAACCCCAATAACAATCTTCTAGAAAATATTAGACCCTATGGTACAACATTATTCTTCAGCTGTGTTGACCCAATATGGGATGATCACTTGATCTTGAACTATGATATTTCATAATTTGACTTGATCGTATACATTTAAATAACCTTTTAATTTTATTGTTCTTCTTCATATATATCTGATCACTCGTGTAATATCATTTCTCTCAGTTCAATAGTTCTTGGAAAATTATTTCTTCTAATGATGAATTCACAACCTAACTAAGAAGTGTGAAAGTGGAGAAAAAACTTCTTCAAGTAATAATTTATGTAGGAATAATATTACACCACTCAATTTAATATTCTTCAAAAACACCATTCATGTTTAATATATTTCATGATATTCACATTCAAAACCCTAGCACACATAATAATAATAATAATAATAATAATTATTATCTATGCTTATGTCCACTTTTTTACCGTTAGTTATTTTATATAAAATATTATTCAATATTCCACATGTTTTCATGTGAATGATATCATGAAAGTGTTCATATTAATTTATGTGTATTCATAAATAAGTGGCATTGTGCTTTTGGTTCTTTTTGCATGAACCATCTTCGCATAATTGCTTCACCTGAACACTTCACATAAACCTATTTTGGACACTGCAAGTGTCAAATGAATGTGGATCCTCAAATACATCACACAACATAGGATCAAAGACAATGTGTGTAGGATCATTATCACCCTCTTCAAAATTCAGGTAAGGTTTTCATGGGTTTCGTCTTCTTCACAAGACAAAGACTGTATGTGGGTGCCTTTTCCTGATAAGGGTTATCCATTGGTTCTTTAACATGATAAGGGTTATCTATGCATACTGATTAATGTCATAAAATCACATGAGTGTCTCTTCCTTAAAGTGAATGGATCATGTGGGTATCTATATTCTGATATCTATCTGGGTATATTAAAATAACAACATAAGTCCTCACCCCTTAACTCCATTTATATAGGATTATTTCTTCCACCTAACTTCTAATATTCTAGGTGAGTTGAAGAAGGTTTAAAACTCTTGAATATCTTATATATCATTGAATATTAAATCTTACAACATAGATTCTTCATCTAATGTTGAGGATATCTTGTGATCACATGATTTATTTTCATGATCATGTAGAACCTGAGTGGAATTTTCAGAATGTCATGGTGATTTTCATAATGCCTTTATAAGACTCCACTTTTTTTCTTAACTGAAAACCACGTAACTGTTCTGAATTATTCATTAGATAATAGTTCTAAATGATAAAATTTTCACATAATGGAAGTTATGTATTATTTATGCGATGGAATCACATGATATCTTGGTGTTCATGTGATGAAACTAGTGATTATATTTTTCTTCAGTTGACTGTTTCTAAATTAACATGTGATCCATTGATCATAATGTGTTGTCTTTATGTGATAACTAAGATTATTGTCAATATTTATTCATACAGAGTAATTGTTTCTTAGGAAAACTCAATGATTGTAACCCTAGAATTACTTGGTCAATAGTACATCACATAACTATGTCATGAAAAAACATCTCATGATCATACCAATTCTTCAAATAATCATCTTTCATTAAAGAAAAAGTTCTATTCATGTCGTCAGTAAGTCAAGAATGTATGTATTTGGTTTGATCAGGGTAGATGGTTGATATGATACTATTTCTTGTCTTGAGTGCGCATGTATAACGCCTCAATAGGTATGATTTAAAGATGATATCCATTAAAATATGTGATGCTCGAGATAGATTGGATTTATAAAATATATTTGATTGGATAAGATAAATTATATACATAAGTTTTAAAAATAGATGAAAAAATTGTGCCACTAACTCCATCCCACATCAAAATCATGCATGATTTTACTCTCCTATCTAATTCAATCGGTACTAATACCTATTTGAGCCATGAAACTAGGTTTAGAACCGAGAAACACTACATAAAAATATAGGGAGGTTTAAACCACCCCCTTTCACCCCACAGGTATGATCCATGCGGCCACAATATGCATGACCACGAACACCTTCCTTCTTCTTCCTAAGAAGGTTCTCACCCTCACACATGTAATCCATGGTATCTCCTAATCCTCAACAACATGTTTAAAACCTTGGTTCTCACATGTGTCGTTGAGGGGAACCATGATTTTCATGGGGGTTGGATAATTTTTTAATTAAGTAATCCCTAACAAATGTACATAGTTTATAAAAAAAGTAAAAAAACCAACTTCACATGTGAATGGAAAGATGTAATTTATAATTCATTTAAAATTCATGGGAATATCTTTAATATGAATATTTTAATGGTCATATTGAAATATTATTCACCTAATTAAAGGATGGTTTCACTTGATACAAGCATTATTCACTTCTTCAAATTTCTTTTTCTTATGTATTAGGAATTTAAGAGAAACTTAACAATCATCACATTTATAAGGATAATTTCTCAATCATGATATCAATTACATTATTTGAATCGATAATTATTTTCAAAGAATAATCACATGTATAATTGCGAAATCATGATATCCAATTCTATTATATGGACCCATAATAATTCTCCATGCATCACCGCTTCATCTTACCTCACCCAACACATATTGAAACATCATTGAAAAAAATACAACTCTTGGGATACAAAATCTTACTGTTTATCATTTTTTTCAATATATATTAAAATTATAAAATTCAATATATGTGACCAAAGCTTCCCCCTCTTATTTTAAATCAAATAAAAAGGATAAGTGGGGTCCTTTCATCTCATCTTTATTCTCAAAAAAAATTTATCCTCCTTTAAATGATTTTCTCTTGAAAACTTATGAGAGAGGGATGATACAACATGGTTTTATTGGAAAATAGAATCAAATTAATAAACTCTTAGTCTACATGGGACAAAACAATGTAGAAAATAAGAGGGATAAAACCAAGGTTTCTCAAGATATCTATAAACTACCATTCATATGAAATCAAGCTCATAAATTTTTAATTTTCATGTTAGGGGTTGTTATGACCTGAAATATGTGATCCCACAAACAATTTAACAAATATATCAGATTGATCCATTGAAAAATACAATATCTCCCCTTTTTTATCTTTTTTTCAACAACTAAGAACTCATACTTAATGGAAATTATCAATAAAATTATGTATTAGGGATGAGATTGTTATTAAAATACCTCAATTTTTGTGTTTCTCCCACAAAGGCAATGCGCTCTATACATCATCATGTAAATTAAAGTTATCTATGATAATAATTTATTCTCATTAAATTAATTTCATGTTAGTTAATATAAAATAATAAGGGAATAAAGAGGGACCTTTAGGTTTCTCAGAAATAATATTTAGATTGAGATCTTTTTATCAATATAAACTTTTTCTTCTTCTAATTTTTGCATGAGATGCACATTATTTCTCAGGTTTTTAGAATCTGTGATTTATTTTTCCTCATTAGTTGATACATATGATATTGATTTATTTTCCTCTTCAAGACTAGAAAAATTAATTTTTTACTACCACATATTATTTATTATCTCTTCTTAGGTTGGTAGAATTATCATTCCATGTTTATGTTATGACTAATTTGTTCTCAACCTTTACACTTCATAATTTTAAATTCATCATTTATAGATGACTTACAGTGAACCTTATATTCATAAACTACCACCACTTTCTTTCTTTTTTTCCATTGTAATGTTTTTCTCATTCTCTATTTTTTATCCTTATCAAGTTGATTAAGACATATGACAAAACATTATTTCCTAATGTTCTCAATTTTATTTGTTCTCTCATATAATTTGTTAGTGACTGTAGAATTATATACTTTATAACTTATCTTCTTATTTAAATTATGGGAAATATCACTTTGTAAAATAAATTTTCATTTATAAGTTTCATAACCTTCTTGAAAAAAACTTCACTAAAAATCATTCTTAAAATCATATTTATTCTGTTATGATAGTTTAGATGATGTCTTAGTCATATGCTTCTCCATTTAATAATCCAATATCATATGTTCGATAAAGATCCCATTGATTCATGAATCTTTCTTATTAGTGACATGTTATACTAGAACGATTAATATTTATTACCAAAAACTCTATAAACAAGTATTAGCCTCAAGATTTAGTTCTTCTAGAATGATAGTTGTTTTTTCTGAATATTTGTATTACTGTTTTCCCAAATTGTTGGTGTTTAAACTTGGGAGGAAAACTTCTAGATAAATTAGTCCACTCTTAATTTATGGGATTTTTTTCTCATTAAGTATATTGTTCCTAACTTTTCTTGTATTTACTTTAAAATATTCATTGTTAGAGGAAAAAATTTACATTGAGACTAATTTGGATTAGAAACAACCTATTTATGTGATCCCTTCTTCTCACGAGCATTTGATGATCCACCTTTAAGTTCAAATACCTTAGTGATGTCCCCTATCATTTTTAACTCATTTTTTGTAGCAATACACATTGATTATCTCTCTGAAAATTCTTCTACTTTATTTGTAAGGTTTTTAGTAATACCTTTCCCCATCATCTCAAATTTTGTTATCATTAATTTTTTTTATTCTATTCAATAAGTGATAATTATTTCTTGTAAAGATCTTCATTTTCTGATGATTTTTCTTCAAAAGTTTTCATCTTTATTTCTAACCAAGTCATATTCATATTATATGTCCTTATTTCATCAATATGTGTCTCCCCTTCTTGATACATACTTTATTATCAAAGGTAATCTTATAAATTTCATTATTCAGTATTTTCCTTTCATTATTGAGTTTCATATTGTATAAAGGTGTATACTCTATATTTTTTTTAACATCCATTATATTTTATTTCACTCATCACCTTCGTCACCTTTTAATTAATCTTTATATTTCATGAACTTTACCATAAAACAGATATGATTCATAGAAGATCCTCTTACCTCTGACTCACTACCTATTGATGAAAACTATTCATTTATCCACTCATTATATTTATCTTCTTGGAAGTAAACCTCTTCATATTATTATTCTACTACCTATTAAAGAACATAACATATTATTCATTTGAGTTTGTTTCAATAGATTTTTTATTTGGATAGTCACTATAAAAATGAAAACTATTATGGTAATTCCATTATTTGAGTGATTGATTTAATTTTCCTTTTAAATTGAAACTTTTAAAAATTCTTATAAATGAGGCCATTATTTGATTGAATTTATCTTCATCTTCCTCATCTTCCTCATCCACAAATTCACTTGATTCTTTTTATTCTTCAATTTTGGCTTTATCAATTAACATTTCCTCAAATTAAATCTCTAATTTTTTTCCATCTTCTTCAATTCTAGTGATTTTCTCATATCTTATTTTATTAGAATGTTATAAAGTTCATTGAGTGATAGATATTATCATTATTATAGTGTATAAAACTTTGAATAAAACTTATATGTAAGGTTTCTCATAAACTTCTTCATAATGATTGGGTAATATGCCTTTTCTCCAAAACTTTTGATAGTACTAACAATATCTTTTACTCTGGTAAAGTAGTCGTTTATACTTTTATATTCACCCATTCTGATATAATAAAATTTTGTTCTTCATGATTATAGTTTTTCTTCATTAACATTTACATTTCCCTCATAAATGATTTTTAATTTTCCATAAATATATTAAATACTTGGGATTCCCATGAATTTATGGTATAACTTTTCAAAATGTTACATCAAGAGAGTATTCTAAGATTTTTCATCCATTTTTAGATACCTTTTATATGTAAATTCATAATATAATTCTCATAATAGGGTGGAAATACCATAAATGTTTCATCTCTCACTTTAACCACATGTGATAAGTGATAGGGTATCATCAAATTTCTATAGCTATGATAGTTCTCAAAATTGATAGTTGGGACACCAATTCTATTTACTAAATTTATTTTATTTATTCTTAGCAGTCTTTTGGATCTTTTGATATTGACCTTTGCACTGATACCACTTGAAGAGCACAGATCAGTGTGAGATCACTAGGAGGGGGAGGGGGTGAATCCCTGATCCCATTTATTTTTATATTTTTTATATTTTAATTTTAACCTCTCTAGTTGTTTAAAGCCCCAATACACTATTTTTGTGTTTCTTAGACCATCCTAGATTGACGATGTAAATTAGAAGGCATAGAATATAAGGACTTACAATGTTTTGAAAAAATACCTACTTCTTGGTAGTTATTGTATTTTACATCAGTTGATTGTCTACAATTAATCTTATTATGTATTGATCATCACATGATGGATTCATATGATAACTATGATGATTATTGATATATATTCAATAGGTTCCATTTTTCTCACGATGGATCAATTATTATCTCCATACTGTAACATAATCCATACTAAATCATGAAATAACATCCTAAAAATACATATTAATATCATCGTGGTTATTCAAATAATAAGCATGCATGCTGGAAGAAGTTTCATGATTGTTTTTGGGATGTAAAGCATGCCTGTATACGGTTTGATCAGTGGATATGGATGATATTATAATGTTTATTGTCTTGAGTGTACTTATATTAAAAACTAAATGGAAATAGGTTTAATATGAAGGCCATTAGAATATGTGATGTGTGGGATTCAACAATCAACTTGGATTTATTTGATCATAGTGGTTCCGTTATATCCGTATGTTTTTAAAATAGATGAATAGTGCATACTATGCCTCTATCCCACATTGAAATCACCCATCATTTTTTTCTCCAATATAATTAAAAATTTTATACTACCTCTTAGATCCATGACACTAGGGTCATCACTCAAACACACTACAGGCACAAATAACGGGTGACCTGACCCGTTTTTCGCCTTCTGTGCCACCAGTACACTCCATATAGGCTCTATTTATGCTCCCACACACACATACCAACATTTTTCTAAGAAGGTTCTCAGTATCATCCAATATTCTCATGATATTTCATTCTGATCCTCTCCCACATGGTTGTCCCCTTGGCTTCCACATGTGCAGTTCAGGGGATCCTTGGTTGGCCTGAGGTTCTGAATTTTTTTATTAAGTAATCCGTGACAAATGTACTTAGTAGATGAATTATGTAAAATTTTCAACTCAAAATATGAAAAGAAATATATAATATCTCATTCATTTAAAATTTAATAGATTCTCTTTAAAATGTTGATTTTTATAGATGTCTTGAAATATTATTCAAAAAATTAAAGGATGGTTTCACTTGATGTTATAATTGTGCACTTGTTCAAATTACGTTTTCACATGTCTTTGGTATTTAATAGGATCTTATAAATGAATAAATTTTTAAGTATAATTTATCAATCATGATATCAAATTACTTTTTATAAATCCATAACAATTATCTACGAATAAACACAAGGATAATTTCTAAAGCATGACATCCAATGCCATTTTCTGAGTACATAATGATTTTATAAACATCACCACTTCATCTTACCTCCCAAAACACATATTGAAACATCATTGAAAATAAATGAAATAATTTGGGTAAAAAAAATTATAAGGAGTTGGATCTAACACGAAGTCCAATCCTTTTCAAAATTTACAATGTGTTTCTACCCATTCTTACTTTTTCATGCTGGTATAAAATTTATTATAAAGATTGGTTTGTGACTTTAATAAATCACAAGGGGTTAAATAAAAAGAAAGAATTTGTAAAAATTGGAATCCTTAATTAAAACCCTATCAGTGGTACACTAACTATTCTTGGATCTATATTTTCCTTCAATATCCCACTTATATTAAATCATTATAGATTTTTCTGTCATTTCAACTTATATCATATCATATACAATAACTTGTAAAAACATATCCAAATACCCTTTTGGATATTTTGAAAATACTTTTGGAAAGATATTATAAAATTCAACTTGCATCATATTATAAGTAATACCTCATTAATATGTATCCAAAATTCATTTTGGATAGACATTAAATCATTTTTAGAGGATCTCACTGTTTTTTATAAAAATAAATCCCAATTTATTTAATCATAATGTATGAAACCATAGTTTTATATAGAATTGAAAAAAAATATAAATCCATGAATTTATAAATTTTATAAAATAGATTACTCTTAAAAATCATTAGTGAAACTAATTATATAAAGGTATATGATGTGATCCCTATTAAACATAAGGATATCTATAAATGAGTCCACTAGTTGTATCAAATACAAGAATGTATTTTTATATGGTCCCTTTGTCTAAAACATTGAATAATCACAATATATATAAAATTTAAATCACATATAGTTACTCATATATATACAATTCTTCAAGCATAAACTGACTAGGTCAAAAAATATATTACATGTCATTTATCTTTACAAATGAGAAAATCAAATACCCGTCATCCAAATAGATAATACCATTATATGGTTATCTAGTTACTTCTATAAAATAATTTTTTAAAACATAATTAAGGGTCTATATTTCATATTATTAATACAAGGGGATAAATCCCATCTTGGTTAAGATCCAACAGATGAAAAGATCCACAATATTCCCAACCAACCTATGATTAGCTAGACCCATGTCTTTCAAAAGAAATGTATCAAGGTAAGGAGGTTATCTTGTTAGGTATCTCACCAACCATGGGTTTTTTTAATGACAAAATATGAAACATACACCACTATTATATCATACACATAGTTCATGAAACTATATTGTATATTTCATGGGTCATCCATTGAACAAAACCAATTTAAGTCATCATGATCATATTTTGTATCTTCATATAAAATTATACCTAGACTAAATTTAACATTTCATCACCACCTATAATACCTCATAATTTACATCAGTTGTAGAAGTATATAATGTCACACTTTAAGAGGTTAAATATCATTTCACTTCATGATTATATGAAACAATAATGAATTATTGATGAAGTGTAGATTTTCTTTTTTCATACCGTGATAAATTTTATATTCTTAAACTCTTTCAAGAATACTAACAAAACCATACATAAGAATATATCTCATTATATCATATATCATAGAAATATATATATTATCTATATGTTTAATACACTTTTAGGTTATTTTAAACACAATACAACTCTATATAATTACCAACATATCTCTTTGATAAAATATTATAAATTCCACCCACTAAAACTTTAGTGTGTAACATTTATGTGTCAGTAATGTTTGAAAAACAAAAGATGTAGGATTCATATTCTTAATGTTTTTCTCTTTAAACATAGTATTCAAATTCTATTTCACTATAAAATCCAATGTTATTAGTTTAATAACTACTATTTTTTGACATATAATTAATTCTAAGTTCGTCATCATCATCATCATTATTAGAACCTTTTCTATCAAACTTTTTCCTAAATATATTTTTGTAACATTTCACAGACATAACCTAAAAATTTTAGGATATTAAATATGAATTTAATTTTATTTTTACTAGAATAATAATTTATTTACTAAATTTTAAACTTCTATAAGTCCAAATATACTATCACCAGCCTCTTAGACACCATATTATCTTCATAATATCATGAAAATAATTTATTTTAGAAAATAAAACTTATTTACTTCAGTGGAAATATTTTATAAATAAACTATTTATCCATGTCGTATATAATATTTTATTTTTTAGAGAAGATTTCTTAAAATAATATTTCTGTCCTTCAAATTTTCCACTATTGGGTGGTGAAATATTAATTTCTTATATTAAAAAACTATTTAAATAAAATCTTTTATCCCATATATTTTTTTATCCTTTTTTATTTTTCAAAATTTTTATACAATATGATGAATCATAAACCAAGTTTATTAAATCCATGATCTCACATTGTTTATAATTATTTTTCAATAAAAAATTTCTCCTATCACATAAAACAATAGGATAATTGTGCACAACATTTACTAAGATCCATTTGACATTGATATATTCCTTTATATTCAAATCCATTATTCAAATACTATTTTATTTATCAATTGAATGAAAACTACCAGTTCAATAAATTCTTTCCTTGATTTTGAACTCCTATAAATTTCTAAAATTTTTATAATATACATATGATATCATACATCCTTTAAAAATTAATGAATTCAATTTATATAACACTAATACCTAACATGAACATTATTTTTTATCAAAATCACTAAGTTATCCTAAAAAATTCCATCATATGGAAACAAGAACCTTCCTTCCTATATTTTAATTTAGATTTCAATGACCCCAACTAGTTATGAAAAGTAATATTATTGGATATTCCAACAAAATATTATTTTTTTTGAACTTTTACCCACTAATACTATCAATACATTACTTGAACCTGATAATTACACGCTCAATTTAGATATCATAAAAAAATTGATAATATCAAGTATAATTTAATTTAAAGTCATTTACATTTTTAGAATATTTATGAAATTAATGCCATAATAAATTTCATAACTTGAATAAACCTTAAAGGTTATTTTCAGTCTCACTGAGTCATTAGTACACTCAATCACATTGATTATATGAGTGTAGAATAAATTTCCATAAGTTTTTTTGTTATAATTATTTTCAAGCCTTAGTTGAATTATTTTATACTTATCATAAGAAAATAGATTCAACTGTTGAATAATTTCAACATTTCTTTACTAAGGATAGAATTTCTCTAATACATAGAATTTTATTTCTTGAAGAATATTTATTATATTTCTATATTAGTTAAAGAAGTTTCTTTCATTAAGCTTATCCTTTTTATGTAATTATATCAATGAGAAGTTGGGTGATGATGATTCCATTTATATTTAAACCAGATGCTATTATCATATGATTATCATGTTTTATATCCATTTAATATGGAATTTTATTAAATTTATTCCCACTAAAATGATGAACTCATTTAAATTATTAATATCCATTAGTAGTCCAATAAATATATATTTCAATAATCAATGAGTATTCTTTGACATTCACCTCACCACATAGTTATTTAGGTATTGCATCATGATAATCATATCATATATGACACTTGGATGGTTGAGTAGAAAACTCTTCATCAAATCCATCATATATATAAACTCATCTATTTTACCTTAGTATCCTTCCTAAGGGATTTTTATTAAATTGTAACCCAAAATAAATGAAAAAAACAAGGCACATAACTTTTAGGGCAACACTATAACTTATATGAAATATAAATCATAGTTGACATAATACTATCATGGGGTGTTTAAAAAACATTTATTTCCTAAGTTAAAGTGTAGTATATTGGTCAACCTAGATTTTCTCTAGAGAGGAATGCAAAAAAATTATGTTTTTTTACTTTAAATTAGATAAAGATATGTTTTTGAAAAAAATTTATTTTGAAAAAAAAATTAAGAAATGAAGTAAGTGACTAAAAATATTGATATGAGAAGGGTGTCCATATTAGGTTCATTATTTTAAATGTAATTTTATCATAGTTTCAATTTATCCAATCCTCTTCTACTATCCCAATTAAAGTGATATCCCATAATAACTTCCTCTAGGTCCCATGGTAAAATGGTTATACTGATAATAAACCTTTCTAAAATATAATATCACTCCACCCTCCTTCCTATGTGTGAGTGATTTTCAGAGAATACCCCCAATTGTATTAGGAAATTCTGGATCAGGCCTAGTTTATCAAAAGAATCCAAGAGTTTCTGCTTCCCCTCCCAAACATACTGACGATCATTAAGTAGTTCACTACTAATCCCTAGTATATTAAATTTTATATAAAAAATAAAATAGTAGAGGTAGATAATTATCATTGACCAAGGTAATAAAAATAATAGAATTTAAAAAAAGATATGACTATACTTGTTAATAAAAAAGTGAAATAATAATATTGAAACTAACTTAATAATAGATAGAAAAGGATAGTATTCTATGAAGTTATGGAACTAAAGCATTAAAAAATGTCAAACATCTACTCCCACATTCATTCAAAATTTTCCCCTCTATGTGAAGGTTAATTTAGAATAAGTAGGAAGAGGAAGGTATTAAAATACTAAAAAAAGATAAAATGAAGAGCATAAATTTTATCTTCAATGATATTTATGTTTAATTTTGTGTTATTTATGGCCACCATTATACCAAAAATATATAAGGTTCCTTATTAAGATTTATTCATAATTGGGTAAGATGCCGACCCTAAAGATTTAAAAACATTTGGATATGTGTACCAAAAATTATGACTGATTTAATGAAGCAAAACTTTTCTTCCCACAATTACCCTTAATATCCCTCCACTTTGACATGTGTAAATGCTACCTTAGTGAAAAAATATATCCATGAAATTAATTTTCAAATGGGACTTCGAATCCTCTTTCATATAAAGTTGGAATACCCTCATTTGGTTGCCTATAGTTTGAGGTATTCCTTATTTAATGAGGAGTGGTCCATTCTATTGGCCAAAAATAATTTCCATGTTAATTGAATTATATAGGTTTTATAGAGACAAAATTAGCACTTGGTCTAGTTGAAGAAGTTGAATCCCATGAACAAAGGAATTCTCACAAAAATAATTCATCTATTTGGATCAATATTTAAAAAGTTATGCTCTAAATAGAGAAGTGATAGAAATTATTAAAATTATAAAATTAATAAATTTTCACAATTTTTCCCAAAACATCCCTAAAATAAAAAAGGTTGCAATTATGATCTAATTAATAAATTTAATTGGACTAAATAATTAAGATACACATGAAAAATAATGGAAATATTAACTCTATCAATTTCATCCACATTTAGCACTGGGAATCTTGGCCAAGTAAGTATCAAAATCAAATAAATAGAAAATTTTAAACATATACACATGAGATCCGCTAATTTAACACCCTAAAAAAGAAGATATCTTTCATCATTGAAACATTATTTAATGTTATATATTCAGATTATTCAATGCATTTACACTTTATTTTTTCTCCCATTCACACCAAAATCCTTACATCATATGAATTTTTTTATCATCACACATACATAATTTTTTAATCAGGATTTTCTCATCCAATCAAAAGAAAGAGTCACCATAGTCTTGATAAATTCCTACATCTCGACCTGATGTGATTCACATTCATTTGTTAATAATGATTATTTTCAAGGTTATTCAATGTATTATGTTGATTTTTTTTAGATGTCAAAAATTATGAGGTAAAATTTGAAGGATTGACTATTTTTATGGAAAATGGAATGATTATAATTTCCAATAAATTATGGTCTCATCATACCACCAATTAGAATAAAATTATCCCAATAATCAAGAAAATTTTGTTGAAAATGTATATAATTTATCATTTCACCATAAAAATGATAATCTTCACAAACTTGATTTTTTTTTTGATTTTTCTAGTAGCTTAAATGCGTATTTTAATAGAATTATACTATTCAAAATCTCAAAAAAGGTTTTTTTTATTAGAATGTATTTTTCATTATAAAAAATATATCTTTAAGATTTTATTTTATACTCAAAGAAGCACCAATTAAATTTTAAATCCACAAGACAACTTTCCCCTACACTTAAGATCATGTAATTTCACTTTAAGAGCATGTTGGTTAGGGAAAATTGGCTTGTAATGTGGATAAAATAATATGATGTTCCTATATAATAATAGAAAAATGACTAAATGTTAGTTCATGGTATAATAAAAATCATTCTCTTAAAAGGTATTCTTTTAAAATCCAAGAAATGACTCATTCATTTAAAATACAATCACCTCAAACCCTCAAGATTTAATAGAAATAAATAAAATTACAGTAAAATATAGCATGGTTTAATTATATAAATAAATTATGTGATTATAAATAATATAAAAAATTCCATATGCCTCATAAGAAAGTGATTTTAAAGATAATGACAGTGAGATGTGGCATTGGATTCAAAAATTAGAGTTCTTTTACTAAAACTATCAAAGATTTTAATAAGAAACAAAGTTATTTTAAGAATTAATATAAGATTAGTTTCAATCAATAAATTAGTTCACTCATTCACATGGGATTAAAAAATTTAAAATATAATCATTTTATCTCACAAGTTTAAAAAACAAAATAAAATTTTAATAACACACAAAAATTGAAAAAACTAAATTTAAAAATACCAAACTATAATGTTTTCTTCCTCCACAATTAAATTATTCTTTGCTAAATGAATTCTTATTGATTCAATATGTAATAATATTTTTAATTGAATCACAGTAACGAGTAAGTTCTAAAAAAGATCTACCACCCGACTTATTGGCAGTGTAACATTGAATTAATATCTTAAGTGATTCTCATTGAAATCCTATTATGAAAAGTAGAAAAAATAAAAAAATAAATTCACTAAAAGAAAAAAATAAACTATAATGATAAATTGAAATAAAAATAAGGATATATATTTTATTAACCCCCCCAATGTAGCACCTGATTGTTCACTACATTTAGATGGATAGTTCTATTGGGTTATCCCCAATCAGATTATGGATGTTGTTTATTTTATTTAAACCACAAAAACTTATTATTATTAGTAATATTATCTTAAAATTGGGTATAGAGGTACCCATATATAAATTATATTAAATCCACCCATTGGGAAATTAGATAAAACTTTCATGGTGGTGTTAGGATAATGAATGAGCCCTCCAATTTCTTGGTTGGAACTTACACAAACACTTGTTCATTCACCAGTTCTTACTTTAGGTATGATGAATCAATCGAATAAACAAAGGTAAATTCATAGTTTAATTCTATTTGAAAAAAATAAATCATGAATAATCAATAAGAAATTATTCCCCATCAAATTAAGAATCTTGTTTCTTGGTTTTCTTAGGAAACGATACTTGGATCCCCTCCTACACTCCCTCTAATTAATGTTCAACATGTTTACGGAGCCCCATAACTTACTCATATAGTGAATATTATTATTTTTTCACATTTATCAAAAGAAATATATGAATTTTATAATTATGAAAATTCAAAATATGGATAGGTGATACTCAATTACGTTTCAATAAAATCATATGATAACGAGTTTCGTATAATATCAACAACCTATGTTTGTTTAGAATCAATTTATTCTTTAGTGGAAAGTGCCTCTTGAATTTGAGTGGTTATAGGTGGAGGAAGGTATTCATGATCCTATATCTTCTCTTCAAATACCATAATTTGGGTTGACTTCTTCTTACTAATATATGTATATTCATAGTGGTTTTAATGATTTTATTTTATATGGGATGGGGAGTTCATAATGCACTCATATCCATTAAATAAGTCATAAAAATCTTATTTATATACCTAATGTATTTCATTAAGAAGTGTTTCTTTATGAATCTCATTTATTAATGATTAAGAGATTCCGAATGGATCACCAGGTATCTCTTATTTTACCTCAATAGGTTCTTCAACTTTAATGATTTGTGGGTAAACCTCTTCCACCACCAGATGAGGTTTAGGTTTGAGTTTCTCTTTATGGAAATATTTATCTATACATTTAATTTTTTCTCCATGTCCTTTATCTCCTCTTTAATACATTGAAATCGGTCCTTAATATTATTATCATCCACTTATTCCTATTTCACTTATATAATTTATTTAGAAAAATTGGGAGGAAACAAGGAAGAGTCTACTTGTATCTTGGACATTCCTTGATAAATATTTGGGACTTACTCCAATAGTTTAGTTAATTCTATAACCAATACCTAAAAAATGGGTATTTTAGGTTATATTTATGGTATTAGATGATCTCATTAAATTCCTACTTTATAAAAATTTGGCTTTGTGCTACCATGATCTGTTTAAGAAAGAATTATACACTCTCCTATATATACTAGGATGAGTTAAACATTTATTTTTAATTATTAATATGAAAAATAAGATATTTACTATTAGATTATTAGAACTACCTCTCCACGGTCAATGCTAGTATTTGACATTATCCTATTATGGGGTATTGAAAAAAAATATTTTCTATTGAAAAATGAATTATAGTGGTAAACCTTGTTTGTATATGGAGAGGAACACACAGTAATAAAGTTTCTCACTTTAAATTAGATAAGGAAATTTTTTAAAATTATTATATTTATGAAAAAAAAGAAATAAATAAAGTAGTTGATTGAAAATAATTATATGAGAACGGTGATTAGGTCAGGTTTAGTATTCCAAATGTAACCCTATTCTAGTTTCAATTTATCCAATCCTCTTCTACTAAGCCTATTAAATTGATATCCACAAACACTTTCTCTCACTCCCATGGTCAAATGGAAATAGTGAGAAGAATCCTTGAAAAAATATGATATCAGTATAACCACCTTTATATATGTGAGAGAGTTATTTAAAATACCATCCGTTGACTTAGGAAATTCCCAATTGGGTCAAGTTTATCCCAAACAATAAATCGTGTCTAATACCTCACTCAAACATAATGATGATTAGGATTAAATTCACCACTTATCCTCAATTTGTTACATCGTATATAAACAAAAAACTAGTGGAGGTTGATGATGATCATTGAAAAAAGCAATAAAAATAAGAGAATATAAAACTAAATATGACTATACTTGATAATAAAAAGTACTACTATAATATTGAATCCAACTTAACAAGAGAGAGAAAATGATTTTATTCCCTGAAGTTTACGAAATGGAGCATTACCAAAAGGAAAACCTACCCTTACCCTAGAACTCAAATTTTTAACCTTATTTTTGTAAGGTAACAGAGAAGAAGGGGGATACAGAAGGCATTTAAAATCTAAAAAAAGAGAAAATAAAGAGTAGATAATTTCTTATTTAAAAAATGTCTACGAACGTTTTCTCCGATTTTGTCCAATATTGTATTGAAAATTTCCAAGGGTTCTTATTAAAATATATTTTTCAATTTTTTTACCATTTTAACCTCATAATTTCAAATAATTTTGAAATGTTTAAAAAAATTTATCACCAATTTACCAAATATCACTATTTTTCCTGAAGAGACCCTTCATCTCCCTCTACTTTGATGCATACAGTCTTCTTTAATGATCTAATATATTTCTAAAATTAAAATTTCACATGTGAATTCAAATACTATTTCATATATTAGTGGAATATACTCATTTAGGTTCATATACTCTGATATATTCCTTATTTAATGAGGATCGTTCCATTCTATTGGCTAAAAATATTTTCTAAAATGATTGAATTATTCAGGCTCCATGGAGTTCAAATTTTCACAAGGTCTAGTTAAAGAATTTGAACCCCATGAAAAAGGAATCCTAAAAAAATTAATCCACCATTTGGATCAATATTTAATATGTTTTTCTTGAATTACATATGTGATATAAAATGGTTAAAATTACATAATTAAGAAATTTTTTCAATTCATTACAAAGCATCCCTAAAATAAAAAAATGATAAAATTCTACTCAAAAAGATAAATTGGTGGGGCTTAAATCATTAAGATATAAATGAAAAATATAGTATAGTCATGGGGTGAAAAGAATAATTATTTTCTGTGTTAAAATGTTGTATAGTGGTCAACCTAGGTTGTCTCTACAAAGGAGTTCTTTAAATAAGATAAAGAGAAGTTGTTGAAATTTATTAGTAAAAAAAGAAACAAATGAAGTAAGTGATTGAAAACAATGATATGAGTAAGGTAATTAGGTCATGTTTGGTCTTATAAATGTAATAATATCCTAGTTCCAATTTATCCAATCCTCTTCTAATAATCCGATTAATGTGATATTCCAAAATTAGTTCGTCTCACTCCGTTGGTCAAATAGTGATGGTGAGAATAAAAGCTTCCAAGATATTAGATCAAATCACCCCCAATATTATGTGTGAAATATTTATATATAGTACCCTTAATTGACTTAGGCAATTCCAGATCAGGTCTTGTTTATCCCAATCAATCAAGAGTTTCAACTACCCCTCTCACATATACAGAAGATCGTGAAGTACTCCACCACTAAGAATTGGTCTATTAAAACATATATAAACATGAACCTAATGAATGGATATAATAATAATTTACCAAAATAATAAAAATAAAATAATCCAAAACCAAATATGATCATACTTGATAATAAAATCCACTATTAGAATATTGAAATCAATTTAAGAAGAATGAGAAAAGGATTTTATTTCATGATGTTCTGGAACTCCAAAATTACAAAAAGGAATACCTCCCTTACCCAATCACTATTAATTTTACCCCTCCATGTTAAGGGTAACTAAGAATAAGGGGAAATAATAAGGAATTACAAAACAAAAAATAAATAAAAAATATGAGAAGAAATGTTTTCATTAGAATCTATCTACCAAAATTTTTCTCTATTTTCCACCGTACTATAAGAAATCACCATGTTTTTTTCTTAAGAGTTTTTAATAAATATGTTTCATGTCTATCCCAAAATATTAAATTATTTTTTACATGTTCATAAATTTTTTTGTATGATTTACATAAATTATACTTTTTTTACTGAAGATACCCTTCACCTTCCTCCACTTTGATGCTTGAAAAGGTTACCATAATGATATAATGTATCCATTAAATACAATTTTAACATGTGGTTTATAATACTATTTCATATCCAAATTGAATATACTCATTTGGTTTTATTTATTTTTGAGATTTTTCTTTTTTAATGAGGAGTGGTCCATTATATAGGCCTAAAACATTTGACACATTAACTGAATCATTTGGGCTCTGTGGATTTAGAATTAGCACCTTCTTTAATTTTAGAAGTTGAATACCATGAAAAAATGAAGAAGAAAAATTATTTATCCATTCTTATCAATATAGAAAATTTTATGATCGAAATATAGATGTGATAAAAAACAATTAAAATTTTAAAATTAAACATTTTCACAATTTAGATCAAAGCATCCCTAAAATTCAAAAATGTTGAAATGTAGCTCAAAGTGATTTTTTTTTGGGATTAAATCAAAAAAGTAATAATTAAAAATTAATTTTTGTAACGTGGTGTGACAAAATATAATTATTTACAAAGTTAAAATAAGGTATAGTGGTCAACTTAGGTTGTATCCAAAGAGGATCACACAACAATCAAGATTATAACTTTAAATTATAGAATGATCTGTTTTTTAAATTGTTTAATTTTGAAAATAAATAAACAAAGAATGTGATTAAAAATTGTTATAAGATAAGTTCTATCATGTTATGTTTAGTATTCCAAATTTCATTTTATCCTAGTTTCAATTTATTCAATAGTCTTCCTCTAATCCGATTAAAGTGAGGTTCTATAAACGATTCCTCTAAATACATTGGTCAAATAGTTGTGGTGAGAATGAAACTTTAAAAAATCATATCTAATTATACCAACCATAATATATTCAATATATTTTCAATGAATACCCGCAATTGATTTAGGCAATTCCGTATCAGGTCATGTTTATCCCAAAAAATCAAGAGTGTCCACTAACCTTCCCACATGTACTAATTACCATTAAATACATCACCTCTAAGTCCTAGTATATTCCATCATTTATTAACTAAAACCTAATGTAGGGATATATTGATAGTTTATCAAATAAAAAACAATAAAATAATCTAAAACCAAATACAATTATATATGATACTAAAAACTACTATTAAAATACTAAAATCAACTTAAATGAAGATAGAAAAGGATTTTATTCCATGATGTATAGGAACTAAATAATTACAAAAAATAAAACCATCCCCGTTTCTAGTCAATAAAAATTTCAACCCTAGATGTGAAAGGTAACCTAGAGTAAGGGTTAATAATAAGTAACTACAAAACTAAAGAAATACAAAATGAAGATAAAAAATTTTCTTATTCAGACTATTTATAGCGAAAGTTTTATCTATTTCATCCCACAATAATACCTAAAGTCACTAAGGTTCATTATAAATATATTTAATAATTTATTTTGTCAAAAATTAAAATTTAAATGTATTTTTACATTTTAATTAATGTTAATGAATGATTTACTGAAGGTCTCTCTTTTTTTTCTCAAGAGACCCTTCATCTCCCTCATCTTTGATGCATACAATGGCTACCTTAAGGATTAAATTTCTCTAAGAAATTTAAATATTAAATTATAATTAAAATATTTTTTCATATTTAATTGAAATATCCTAATTTGGTTTCTTGTATTCTCGGATATTCCTCATTTAGTGAGAAGTGATCTATTTTTTCAGCCAAAAATATTTTCCATATTGATTGAATTATATGTGGTCCATGGGGTTTGAATTAACACTTCTCCCAATTGAAGAATTTTAATCCCATAAAAAATGAAATCATATAAAAAACTGACTTCCTATATTTTGAAAAATATTAAAAATTTTAGAGTCAAAATAAAAAAGTGATAGAAAACTGTTAAAATTTCAAAATTAATCAATTTTCACAATTTATCAAAAAATAACCCTAAAATCCAAAAAGGATTATATTCAAATAAAATTGATATTTTTTTTATTTTTAAATAATGAAATTAAATATTAAAAATTTAGTATAGTCATGAGGTGTGAAAAAAACAATTTTTTCCCATGTTAGATTGAAGTATAGTGGTCAACCTAGGTTTTATCTATAAATGAGCGCAAAAAATTATGTTTTTTATTTCAAATTAGATAAAGTGAAGTTCTTGAAGTTTTTTTAATTTTAAAAAAAAGTAAATAAATGAATCAAGTGATTTAAAACAATGATATGAGTATAGTGATCAATTCAAGTTTGGTCTTCCAAATGAAATGCTATCCTAGTTCCAATTTTTCCAATCCTCTTATGATAGGATGATTAAAGTGTGATTCCATTATTTCTTACTCTCACTTCCTTGGTAAAATGGTGATGGTGATAAAAAACAATTCCAAAATATCTAATTATTCTACCCCCATACAATGCGTTAGAAATTTTTTGTTAATACCCTCAATTGACGTAACCATTTACTGATCGGGTCTGGTTTATCCTGAAAAATCAAGAGTTTCCACTACCCATCCCACACATACTGATGATTTTCGAGTACTTCACCACTAATACCTAATAAATTCATTCATATATAAAACAAAAACTAGTGCAGGTAGAAAATTATATTTTACCAAATAAATATCAATAACATAATCTAAAATCAAATATGAATGTACTTGATAATAAAAATTTCTATTAGAATATTGAAAAAAACATAAGAGGAGAGAGAAAATGATTTTACTCCATGAAGTTTAGGAGAACAATAATTAAAAAAATAGGAAAAATACCCTTAAAAAATAACTTAGAATTTTACCTCTCCATGTGAATGGTAACCAAGAAAAAGGCGGTAGAAGAAGGCATTAAAAATCCAAGAAAATGAAATATAAAGAGTGGAAAATTTATTCTCTAGAATTATTATTCTAAATTTTTTCTCTTTTTTCCAAACATACTACTGAATATTTCAAAGTACACTTCTTAATAATTGTTCATACTTTTTTTTTCTATTGAACATATAAATTTAAAATTATTTGAACATGTGTATGCAAATTTATGACTGATTTATTAAATATCCCTTTTTCTACACATAAATACCCTCCGTATCCTTCCACTTTAATGCATTTAAAGGTTGCCTTAATGAGAAATATTCTCCATGAAATTTAATTTTCACTTGATCATTTGAATAATATTTCATATAAAACTATAATATCACCATTTGGTTTCATTTAGTCTGAGATATTCTTCATTTAATTTAGAGTATCACATTCTATCAGATAAAACTATTTGCCACATTGAATGAATTATTTGGGCTCCATGAAGTTTTAATTAGAAGTTGGTCCTATTAAATAAGTCAAATACCCTGAAAAAAGGAATCCAAAAAATATAATTCCTCTATTTGAATCAATATTTTAAAATTTATTCTCAAAATATAGGAGTGAAAGAAAAATGTTAAAATTATATAATTACACAATTTTCATAATTTATCCCAAGACATCTCTAAAATAAAAATATGATGCAATTAAACTAAAATTGATAAATTGGTGGGGCTTAAATCATTAAAATACAGATTAAAAATAATGAAAATATTATCTCTACCAATAATATAGGGTCATCCTAATTTGGTAGAACTTATTAGTTTGAATGATTGAGGTCTTGATAAATGTATTCCTTAGAAGGAATCTAAAACTTAGTATCAATAAATGTGAATTATTTTCATAATTATGTCACATGTATTCTAATTAAATTTAATCCTGATTATAATTATTTTTTTTGAGTCAGATTCTTTCTTCCAAATAAATATATTCGATCCATATCGATGTGTAACTCTTTACAAAACTTATAGCTTATGTTATTAACACAAATTAAAATCCAACTATAATCAAACATATCCAAAATCATCTCATTCATAAGGTACATTAAACAATTTTATGAAAAGTCTTATAATCATATGGGAAAAAAATCTCTACCATAGTAATCTTGTAGAAACATATAGAGAATCCCCATTTTTCTAGACAAGGCATTAGTCTCTAGTATAGTGAGTAATCTGCCCTAAATTACATCTATGCAAGTATACATTACTCAAGAGATACATGAGTTCCATCAAAAATATAATATCCAATATGTAAAAACTATAATTAAATTCTTAATTCAAAATTATAACCTTATATAAAGACAAATTCAATGTAGAATAAAACTAGATCAATTATCATACCTGACATCTAACTCATTAGATACATGTATGAAAATTTATATAATTTGTTTGACACTTTAAAATAATGTATATATCACAATATAAAAAATTTATATCCAGTAAAACCCAAGGAATAAACAAAATAAATAAAAATTTTATATATTTAAACATGTAACAAAAAATTATGAGTAATTAATAAATAAAGATAATTAAAAACACATCATAATTAAAACATACATTATAGATATTTCATAATTAAATAAACTTAAAGAGTTTATATTTACTTCTAATATGAACTACATATTATTAATTATATGGAATTTACCTAAATATATCATTTCTAAAATATTAACATTATATATATGATGTATTCATATATATCATAGAAAATAAAAAAATATCACATATTTATTATTTAAACCTCGATCATATAAAATATCAAAACTCCTTTAGATAAGGTGTAAATAATATCTCAAATAAATCCTTGAATTTGAACAATAACAATTAATTATTATGAAACATTCATAACATAATATAAACTCTTTTATAGTTATCCTTATTTTAAAATTTATAAACACATTATAAATGACACTTATAATTTCCATATAAATATTTTATATAAAAATCACACTTCATTACATATAATTTCATAAGTTATTATATTATTAAAATTTAATATTATGGATATTTATTTAATAAATGTTTTATAAATATATAATCATTTAATTTAAAATGTTTTATAATTAATTTGATTCTAAACATTTTATAAATGAAATACATATCCAAAAATACCATTTCTCATGATTTATAATAAATTTATAAACCCATTAAATGAGTTCGTAATTGAAATTAAAAAATAATTATTTTTTATATCATATCATATTTAATAATGCATGCATGTCACATTAAATGCAAGATAATCCACGACAGTTCTAATCTTTTTAGGTGATTCAAATCATAATTTAAGATCGATAGTCCTCACTTGGATCAGTTCTGCTTATGATATTCCGTGCTGGCCTACATAAGGTTAAATCATCATTTGTAGGCTGTCATAACTTATGGTGTGGCTAATATTCCATTAGCCTTTTGGAACCTATAAATCATTATTTACAATATACCCTTTATCATATAGATGATACAAGCCTTTGTTTTTCAACCACATGAATGATTCATACAAGTTCCATTATATGTTATGACTTCTAATATAATGCACTGTGTTATATATATAAAACCAAAGGATTACACTAAATCACACACTATAATGTATCATATCTTATGGAGTGTTCAAGTCATAAATTATGATTTCGGATATCTCATGGAAATCCATACTTTGAAATTCCAACTATATTTTATGATATTTATTATGATATCAGTATGATATAAAATTTCACTATTTTAAAACATTATTTCATGAGTCAAACATCCTGGAATTATTACTTTGATACCACCGAAGGGGTTCTAAATATCAAATGACACTTGTATAACATAGTGGGAACAATTAGAAACCTCAAATACCATGATCTCTCTGAATGGAACTTAAATCATGAAAAATCATAAAATAAATAACATTATATATGTTTCAATGAATAAGGATACAACTATTATGTTTAAACATAATGATTGAATAATATCCTTTGGAGGCAGTAATGATATATGACCCATTATTTTCAGACATAGATATTTCATGTTATTAGATAAATATTCATTACATATCATAAAGATACATTCCATAATGATATATTTCTATTATCTTTGGAAACATCAACACATAAATAACTAGCTCATAAGAGTCCCTAATTATGTTATTCTATAATTGAACCCTTATTAGAAATATCATTACCAAAATATTTATTCATAACCTAGGAAAAGAAAACATAGGAAAGTGTGGTATAAGATGCTCAGTAAGGTTAAAAAAGGGAGATATATATGATCACATAATCATAACATGATCATAAGGATTTGTGAACATGAGTTTAACATAAGAAATGCATACCTTTCATATTATAGACAATAATATCGAGTCGTGGAATAAATAATAATATTTTATATGACATGAATCATAAATAAATCAAATAATGTGATCCATGAGAGTATAAAATTAGTGTAAGACATGGAATTTTGGCATACACATAAACATATAAAATCATTTCCTTAGTATTTAAGGCTTCATTAGTAGTACTATTATAGTGGATTGGGTTCAATCCCCAAACCTTTATGTAGTAAAGGATTACTCATAAAACTATCAGAGTAGATTAGTTTCTCCCCCCAATCCATATTAGTTGTTGAGGTTCACTCACAAGACTATCATAGTGGACGAAGTCCCTTATTGAATTCGGTTCACAACCCATTCCAGTACTTTTTATCTCATGGGATATATATCTATACCCAATTACTTTGAGGGTGATATAGGTCCCACCCATCACATATAAAAATCATACATATGAGTATAAAAACATCATTAAACATTCATCATATTAGAACCATGGAAAATAAATGGGTTTCATAAACATTTCATCTTAGGATAACCCAAGGAAAAGGAACCCGTTTCATAGAGATATTGTCATCATAATCATAAAAAATCTATTAAAAGAATAAGGATTGTATCATTGGATAATTTCCCTCATAAATCATAAGTCAAATCAAGGTTTATTATCCTTGGAGACTAAAAATAAAATTAAAATATCAATAAAAAAATCATGAGGAAAATAACCTTTTTATTTTAAAATAAGTTACTTAAAGTAAAAAAAAATATAAAAAATATTATAGGGAAAATTTTTCTTGGAAATAACCATAGAAAATTTTAAAGGAAGCTTCAGAGAATTTATTGGTTAGTATGGAAGGAAAATTTAAAAGAAAACATTCCATTTACACTTTTGTAAAAAAATTCATAAAGTACCATGATCAAAAAATGAAGAGAATATTATTTCTAAACCATTTTTTAAAAACTAAAACCCAGGAAAAAATTAATTTAGAAAATTATATTATAATTGAAAAAACTTTATTTAAAACATATTAAAAAATGGATATAAAAGAAAAAGGGTTTTAGAACAAAGAGAGATATAACGACAAATTACCTTAAAAACATATTTGAAGCCTCTTGATTATTTACAATGAGGAAAATTAAATGAAAAATTTTATTTTAAATAAATAACTATAGGAGTAGAAAATTCATGAGTTTCTTGAGATGTATATCATAATATTCCAACATCATAAACATAATCACAAACAATATCGATAAACAATGAGATTATAACATAAAACTTTTATTGATTTAGTAACATTTGAATAATAATACCAATGAATAAATAACCATAGATGGATTTTTATATATAATAATTTTAGTGATTAGAATAATAAAATACATTAATAGGTAGAATATACTCCTCACAATAAAAACAATTGGTGAATATGGCATGTGTCCAACATAAATAAAAATGTGACAAAAACACCATAGATAGGGTCCATCTTCCTTCGTACACATTTAAATTTTTGTATAATAAATATATATTTATTATAAATCTATTATAGAACTATAATCAAACATATCATATCATATATGATATACTTATAACCTTTTATCACCTACTTGTTAACAAATATTTTTTTAAGATCATTATTCTGGGGGATATTTTCTTCATTTTTCTTGCATGTTTTGGCTTGGTAATTTTCAACATTGTACATTAATCATGATTCCATAATCTTCATAATGTTAATAATAATTAAAATATTATATATATTCATTATATACATATTTATAGTCATCTATAAACATATATATAGAAAACATAATTACACAATTCATGGAAATGGTCGACCATACATATGCATGAAGAGAACCTCAAGAACTAGTATAGGGGAGTAGAGAAGAGAAATTGGAAGAGTTTTTGCAAGATATAGGGATCAAAACAGTGTCATGAAAATATAGGAAGTGTTCCCTTTTATAATTTATTATAGGGGCACTCTTGGAATTTTTTAAAAGATTAAAATACAATAAATTCATTCCAAATCCAAATGGTTCTAAATAACCTATAAATGGGAATGTGATGAAATATTATACCATATATTATTCCCCTTTCACTATTGTTTATGTAATTTAATAAAATATTATTTTCATAAAATATTATTATTTCAAATTTAGATAGTATTCCTTTAATTTTACTTAAAATACATATATACAAAGTTGTAATTCAAATAAAATTAATTAACATAATACTAACTTTTCATCTTCATATACGAAATTCATGGAACACATTTACTCACTCAAATAATATTACTTTTAATATTTTTAAAATCATTTTTTCTAATATTGAATAAATACTGCATCAGCATTGGACATACATTTTAGGTAATTATATAATTTATAAAAAATGAAAATAAATTTATATCTTGAAAATAATTTCATGAATTATTAAATAGAAATTTATATTCATTCATAACAAAATTTTTTCCCTAAGTGGTCATATAAGAAATATTTAAAGCTAATAGAGTGACATTTTATAACTTTCTTTTCTTTAAATATTAAATAGGTAACTTTCATGGAAAATTTCCAATTAAAAATATAAATTTAAAGGCTAAAGTCAAATGGGTCTTATTAAATTCATCCAATAATAATTATCATGAAAATTTATGGCCTTATAACTTAGTTTTAACCATTATTATCCTGATTTACCCTTTACTAGGGTGATAAATTTTACCATAGTAATTATTCACATTGAACAAAAATAAAAGGGACTTATTTTAAAAAAATTGAACCTCTTTTTCCAAATATGGAATACATTTTATCAAATTCAATTTCTATAAGTGGAAGAAATTAATTTTAAAATAAGCACACAATACGTGATAAACCCATTTTTTAGAAAAATACATTTTTAAAAATAAAATTTTGTTTATTCTTATCCCATTTCTAGAAAAATATTAAAAAAATGCAAGAACATTTGATTAAATTTATAATATATACATTTCTTTATAGATATTCACCAATAGAAAATAATTTAATTTTTCAAGATAAAAATATATTGTGTACATAAAAACATCTTGTCAAAAAAATATTTCTTTTTCTTCAATTTTTTTATTTTTATTTATAATTAATTGATACAAAAAGATTTAATTTATACAATGCAACCTTAAATTTTTCATAATTTATTTAGTCAAATTAATACCCATTAATATAACGACTCGGTGATAACTTTAACTTTAAATAAAAATATTTTAATAGTGTGTCATGGTTTATTTAACATAGTGTTTCATGTAACACATGTAATAGATTAAATTAAATACATTTTTAGAAAAATCATAAAAAATCGGGGAATTATATTCGATTCCCATTTAAAATTAATTTCACACCAAAAATTTGTCACTTTTATACAAAGAAATGAGGATATCTTTGCTTCATTACATCCTTGAGTCCACATATAGCTTTTTAAAATTTGTTACTTCTCTAGAGAACCTTCACTAGGTGAGTAGTCTTGTTTCGTAGCACTTTATCTGTATTATCCAATATTTCTAATAATTGTTCCTTATAAGAAATATCATGTTTGATTGGTATAGAATATCTGTTTAGTACACATGATGGATTAGGTATATTGTTCCGCAAGAGAAATACATGGAACACAACATGAACATGGTATAAGTAAGACGGAAGCCCCAAGAAATAAGAAACCATCGCGACTCAATCAAGATTATCAAAAGGGAGAATATAATTAGGTCTTATAATTCCCTTCTTCGATATCTCATAACCCTATTCCATGTAGAAATTTATAGAAAAAAAATCATCACCAACTTTAAATTACATATCTCAATGATGATTTTCAACATAATTTTTCTATTGACTCTAAGAATCCTTAATGTGAATTTGAATGAATTTAACTTTATATTTCATTTCCACAACTATCTTCGGTCCCGATATATTTATTTCTCCAAATTCATCCTTGAATTTAGTATTTCTACACATGTTTCCTTAAAATCTTAATAAGGACCCATATGAATTTTTTATTGAAAAATATTATTTTAAGAAACTTTACCAGAGGAATGGGTTGTTCCTAAACAAATTTTCAATACATTGAATAAGATATCAGAATACTCTCTAGGGTTTGAATCTTTCACTCATAATGAATATCCATCTGAAGATGATACAAATTGATGAAACTAAACATAATATCCCAATCCTCCTAAAGACTTCCCAAAAACATTGATGTAAACATTGAATACCTTTTAGATTCAATTGAATGTGTTACTCTATAAAAACTTACTAATTTCTTAGTTTAAATTCTAGAAATATAATCGAGAGAAAAATATTCACTAATAGAAATGAAATGTGCTGAATTTGTAATATGATCAACTATAACAAATATAGAATTATGTCCTTTAGATGTTTTTGGGGAGTATAATGAAAACATACATGGTGATGTTTTCCCATTTCCATTATAGTAGGGGTAATGGTTGTAACATCCACATATACTTCTATCTTTTAGCCTTTACTTTCCTACATACCCTACGACAAGATACATACTTAGTAATATCTCTCTTTATTTTGTCTCACCAACAATAATCTTTCTGATCTCTATATATCTTTTTACTTTAAGATGAATACTGAATGGTGAACTATGAGCCTCAGCCAACAACTCCTTCTTCAAATTACATATGGTCGAAACACATACACAGTTCTTAAACCTCATAATTCCATCACAATTGGTTTTTAATTTAATAACATTTACCTCTTTCTTCTATAGTACTACATATTCCATTTGTGCCTTTTTAATTTTTAGCTGGATAGATGAATGGAACCTCATTTGAGAAATATA
Source organism: Viscum album (assembly GCA_963277665.1). Lineage (NCBI taxonomy): Eukaryota > Viridiplantae > Streptophyta > Magnoliopsida > Santalales > Viscaceae > Viscum > Viscum album. The sequence goes on along the minus strand of OY728141.1, from coordinate 1,043,793,238 downwards.
TGATTCATACACTACCTTAAATATTTTCTTATCCATACATTTCAAATCCATAAATATGGAATCGTTCATGATCCATATTATAGATAATATAGCATGATCCTTTCGGCTCAGAGCATTTTCCACCTTGTTCACTTTCTCTGGGTGGTAATTTATTGAAAATCATAATCTTTAAGATTGTACAATCATATTCTCTTGCTCATATTTAAAATTTTTTGAATGAAAATATAATTTAAATTTTCTGGATCTGTATATATATAACTTTTTTCTCCATAAATATAATACTTTCATATCTTTAATGAAAAAATTACTATTTATAAATCTAAATCACGAGTTAGTTAATTTTTCTCATGAAACATAAATTGGAATAAGTTATCATAATTCCCTCTATTGTCCTACATGAGAACATATATTAGTCCCTTCATGGATTCACTGTTTTAGATTAAAAACCCTTCTCCACTACAAGGTTGCGTGAGGATAGGTGTATTGGCCGACATCCTATTTAACTCCCTGAAATTATCCTCACATCCATCCATATAAAAGAACATGTAACCTTTTTTAGTTAACTTAATGAGTGGATTAGATAGACATGTTAAATTCTCTAGAACATCACCAAGAATATCCATCTAATCCAAGAAACCTATGGATCTTAGTCACATTAGTTGGAATGGGACAACATTTAATAAATTTTTTCATTGAAGGATCTACTAATATACTCAAAATTGAGACGATATGTCCTAAGAATGAAAAATTATGATGAAATTTTTTTACCATGGTAAATTTCTAATAAATATTCTTTTTCCTTGGGGTCTTCAAAAAATTATTATAGCACCCATAAATTCTAAAGTAATAACATTGTATTTAATAGCGTGTATGACATGAAAAACCTTGTGTAGAAAGGAATATAGCCTCTTGATATTTTATGATATATTTAATAAATATATTATACATATTTACCTACATGGAACACCAAGTTTGTCTTGTATTACATGCAAGTATGACTTCATTTGATGGCTTGCGTAACACACAATACAGAGTTTTACCAAACAATAATATTTTATTAAAAGAATTGTTATTTCATATAATAAGATATAACCTAGCTATTAAATTGGTACTTATAAATATGATTATTTAATTTATGAAATATATAGTTGAAATTGTTATTTTTATATAATTATGTATCAAATTTATATAAAGGGAATGATTTTATAAAAAAACTATTTTTATGCTCACAAAGGTATTTTATATTAATAAATCAAAATAATTACTATTAACGAATGATAATAATGAAATATATAAATTATGTATTAAATTAAAATATTTTATATATTCATCCAATATATTTGAAAAGAATAAGATAATAGAAAACCCAATATTTTACATAAGAAGCCATATTTTTATAAAGGCAGTTATACCGTCTTTTTATGGAAAACCAATTTTAAATCAAATTTTTCCATTTTATAGATTTAATATGTAAAAATAAAATTAATTTTTTAAATAGGAACATAAAAATTATCTTATGGTCATTTTTTGGTATTTTTCATTGAAGTTTCATTTTTAGATAAATAGTGAAAAATACCGAATTTTAATTCAAAACTAAATTTTATTCTAATTTATAAATAAGGTTAAATCATATTATAAAATTGTTTTAAAGCCAAATTATACAAATTATATATAAATAAATTTAATATATTTCATTTTAATCAATTTTAATTTTAAATTTAATATAAAATCATTGCAAACTTTTGAACATTTTTACTTAAAAACCCTCATTATCGTCCCATTATAGGATTAAATTTAAATTAATTTATAGAACTTTTGTGATTTGAATTTAGAGAAATGGATTCCATATTTGGAATCATTATAATTTATAATATATTATAAGGTCAACTTTGTTTTTTACCAAAAATATTAGTGAATGTAATTAAAATTAATTTCAATGATTAAGAGGAAAATTAGCTTAATGAGGGACTGGACCTTAAAATTAATGCCAAAATGACCATGAATCTTGTGAAAAAGAAATTATATGTTCATATTTGTACCCTATATTCCATTTTATTGACTTTGGTCAATTATTGACACCACTTGACATGGGGAAATGTGGGTGGAATTCCCTTTTCCAAATTTTACAAGAATGCCACTCCTCCTCCACTATAAAAATGAACTCAAACCTCCCCATTATCCACACATCTCAAGTAATTTTTATCACCCAATATCTACTCAAATATGGTTCCAAAACCCCTACCCTCAGCTTAGACACATCCTTTTGGGCATAAATCCATTCAAAGAATCCCATTAGTGCAAACCAAAAGGAGTTACCCAAATAAGTGGTAACATCCTTCCTCAAGCTCTTTAGTTTTATTTTCATTATACACCCCTAAAATATTCTTATTTAAGGATTATATAATAAAAATAGTATCCTAAATATAATGATTTTTTCTTTTGCTAATTTTTATACCTATAGTTACACACACTTCCATCATACAGGTAATGATCTTACAATTCGTGTGTATGGTGAATAATATCCTCACAAAACAACATCGTTCATTTTTCCTTTACCATGTTTCATGGATGAAAAATATGATTGAAAAAATATTTATATATAATATATATGACATTTATTATGTATTTTTGCTTCTGAAATTACTCTATAACACATGCCTTCATTATTTCCATTTTGTGTAAATACGATAACATCGTTTGCAGAAGTCTGGACTACCACCTCCTTAAAGCGATGTGATACGTACAAAAATTAAATGAAATGTATTAAGGTTAAGTTTAATTGAAAATATATATAATAAATGAAATATATATTATTTTAATGATATAATTATATTTCTTTAAATATAATATATCATTTTTCATTACCCTTTTTACACTATGAAAAGTGTTAACGTCAGCCGTGGATGTGTGGACCACCGCCTCTTCGACATGATGTGATGCCTTTTACATCACAATAATTACATATACAATTATATTTGATTAAATTAAATTTTAATTATGATATAATGGTAATTATGGAAAGATGTAATGTTTTTACCTTCTTTCCATGATGATCATTGAAAAATGGGAATGTTACCCATGCATACATAGACCTATTATCTCCATGATTGTAATGTTGTTTCATTTTTCATAACCATATTTCATGATTAGTTTTAAATGTATATTTTATGTATAAATATGATAATTATTTAATGATTTTTATTCTCTATATGTTTATATAATGTCCTCTTTGACCATAGTTGACCTACCAAAGTCATTTTTAACATATAAACGAAATATATCGAAACACCCAATGCAAACATAATTATTTAAGTAGTTGTCTAAAACATTGTAATAAGTAAAATAAAAGAAATGATAATCATGAAAATGGTTCTAAATTAATTAAATAAATAACATAATTTTATTATTCAATAATATAAAGACAAATGTGAAAATCCAGACTCAAGGAAAGGGATTTCGTGTCAATTTTTATTCCATTGAGACTTATTTATTCTTATGATCCAATTTAATTTTTATGGTGTGAATAATTCCATTTTACATGTTATATCATGAATTTAATTATTCTCATGATATTAAATTTTTATTTAATGTTATTCCTTCATGGGTATTTTGATTCGAATGTTTCAAAGTGGTATGGGAAACTTTGGAACTTTTAATGATTATTTTATTCAATAATGTTTTAATGATATTTAAATGGTATTTCCACTCATTAATGTAAATAAACATTGTAGTTAATTATCTTATACTGAGGAAATTTTGAAAAATATTTGTTATTTTTTCAATATGGATATTTTATAATTTAAATTATTTATTGATAAAATCTATATATGGAATTATTTGGACATGCAGCAATGAGAGGGGCCTAGAATATATATATCCCCAAGATGCATAGATAGGTTATCACAAGACAAGCATGTTGGACAAATTAAATGGGTTTCTACACATAGTTTTAAATAATCTTATTATAGTTCTTGACTATATAGGTTTTTAATGTTCCTTATACATGAAATCCAAAAACTAAGAATTTCCTTCATAGACATTTCAGTTATCATTGTTATTATCCTTTAGGGTTTTATATGATAAAATCTATGGGTGCATTTCACTATCAGTTTATTGATTAAATGGAATATTTTTTAAGTCTATTACCTTACTATATTCATTATTCATTATCCATTTATTTAAATGACATGTGTTCTCAGTTATTTATTTTTCTATGTTGATTTATTATTATTAATTAATTAATTTTTCCACCTTACTTACTCTTACTGAGCATTTGAGATCACCCTTATTAGGTTTCCTATACCTGGGTTATGAAGAGGAATCCTTTGAATGAGTTTAAAGTATTTTTATATTTTATTTATGTTATAATTTATTTTATTTTCCCAATGATTTATGGGAATCATGTATATAATATGGTTCCCAAGACTGCAAAACTGACTGGCATTTTGAGACTTAATTACTTATAATCATTACAATGTAATAAAGTAGTGTACTGGAACCAAACTTCTAGGGTTGGGGCATTACAATTGTTATCAAAGGGAGGTTCTGTAATAAGAATGTAAAGTATATTTTGAAAACATATATCAGAGAAGACAACCATAAGATTGATTTTGAGGATATGTATAGAAGAAAATCCTAGAATTTTGGTAAATTAGAGATTATGTGGGTGTTCCTAGAAATATATCTCTATCCGAATACTAAAAGTGGACAGATTTCAGGAACAAATGTACCAAGGGGTAACAAATCTGAAAAATCTATTTGGGACTAACTCGATGTTACCTAGTACAAGACAACAAGCCTTGCTATGCACCTAGTTTGACACTCCCAGGGGATATGATTAGGATAATTCGAGTTTTCTTTAAAAATCAATAAAAATGATTTGAAAGTAAAGATATCCCCAAAAAAATGATGTTTATGATTAAGATATTATCTACACATATGTTTTTTAATTGATGAGAAGTTTTTCACTAGTTGTGGGATTATAAATTATGTTTCATAATGATATGATCTACTGTAGTGTTTTCCATTATTAAGAAGTGTAACATGGAAGGAGGAATGGTTTCAATACACATGGAAAATGTATATATTTTCCTAATGAGGAAGCCAATATAGCTTGTTTTGGAATTGATAAAGTTATGTAAATATTAGGGAAGCTTAATCAAGTTATGACACACAACCATTCCTGGATAGATTAACCTATTCTACAATGAGATTATATGAGGTTAGATCAATTTATGTGACCGAGGTCCCCATAATTTTGTGGGACTACTGATCCAATGGTAGCTAAGAAATGGATTATGTATTTTGAAAAGATAGCTATGGAATTGGGATGTGGTAAAAAGGTAAAGATTACACATTCAATGTATTTTATCAATGGAGATGCATATCAATAGTGGTCATTGATATAGAATACTAAAGGGGAAGAAGAAATAGAAATCATGGAATATAGAACTTTTAAGGATACATTATTTGATATATACATCCCTCATGGTAAAAAACTAATATGAATAGAAGGTTCCTTAGTTTAAAGAAAAAAGAGGAAGAAAGTGTTACGGATTATGAATCTACCTTTATTATGTTATCTAGGAATGCTATAGATTTCATACGCAACACAGAATGCAAGACTGATCATTTCTTTGAAGGACATCATCCAAGTCTCTAAAGGGTGTTGGTGTCTCAAACCTTTTCTTCATATGATGAAATAGTTTTATGTGATTTCAATATAGAGAAATAATTATCCATTCCTTATGGATTCAATGGGAAGAAATAGAACAAGATAATGGAATAAAAATTACATATAAAGGGGAGAAGGGAAAAAATATTTTCCCACATGTGATAACCTAGGAAAGAATCACCCTAGTAAATTATTGAAAGGATTGGGAGTTTTTATAAGTTTATAGAAAATGGTAACTAGGAAAAATATGAAAATTTAATAAGGAAAATGATGTTATTCAGTGTTACGACTATAATGAGATGGGTCACTATTCCAATGAATTCCCCAACCAACAAGTGGAACTACCACAAAAGAGGCCAAGGTGAGATGACCAAGATTATGCTATTGATATGACCAAAGTGGAATTATTAATGTACTTATGTATTTGGATATAAGAAATATGTTGCATGAGTATTTTATTGATGATATTAAAATCATAAAAATTATAAATTATATAAGTGTTGTACCACATTTAATTTTTATTAAATATTTGAGGCCATATAGTGAATGGTGCTAAAAAAGTGATTCAGTAGCAAGTCAACCATTTTTTAAAATACATGGTTGAGGGATATATATGCCTTAATATGTTCATAATATTGAGACAATTTTGTTTGGATAATGAAATCATTAATTTAGATAATTTATAAATACCTTGGAACTCATTAATGAGTCTTCAAAAAAGTATTTTATGCTATCATTGGTAGAGTTTAAAATACTTTTAGATTAAAGTAATACATCTAATAACATGTGTTTTACCTAATTAATAAGGAAGTATGCATGTTTTCAATAAGGATTTATAGTAATTTGAGTTAAAAATATATTTAAATAGAATTAATGATTAAGTTATTCAAATGTTTAGAATGTGACAATTTAGATGAGCTTTATGTTGATTAAATGCTAATGATATGTTCATTTTGGAAATTCAGGGACCTTCTTTATAAAGTGTTGGATCATAATGTTTTGAAACATTTAACCATTGATGAAATGTTTTAATTTTAATATTTTATGTAGTTTTATAGATTGATATATTACTTCACTATATAAATCATTTTATGCTAAAATATAAAGTATAAATAGTTTAAGGCATTGTCAAAGTAAAACAATATGTTTATAAAAATATACATTTACATAAACTTATAGAGGGTGAATGAATTATGCAACTATAGAAAAAGGGTTTAAAAAAAATGTTATCCAATTATATTCATGTATGATGAATCAAATGGCCCTTTAAATAATCAATTATTTATAGTTTTAAGACCCTTAACTTTACATTGATCACTTACTTTCTTATGACCAATGAGTAAAGTTATTTACTCTTCTCCTGTATGTCTATGATTTTATTTCCCACCTATGTTCTCCTACTTGGGATCCTAGTTATATGACCTTTAAATTTCATTATCCTACTTATTAAGAAGATATGTTATTAACCCTATTTATGATGTGGTTTTTTCAATATAATTTTAAACCCTTGATTATTGAGATCAAGTTTAAATTGTGTGCACACAATTTGATTATGGTTGGGAGAATGTAACACCCCAAAATTCTAAAGTAAGAACATTGTAATTAATAGAGTGTATGAGACAGACCATGAAGCATATAAGGAATATAGCCACAAAAGATTTTATGGTATATTTAATAAATTTTTTATATATATTTTCTTATATATAACATCGAGGATCACTTCCATTAAATTAAAGAATGGATTTATACGATGGATTGCATAACACGTAAGACCATGTTTTACTAAACAATAATATATTATTAAATGAATTTTCATTTAATATTATAATATATATAATATCCATTAAATTGTTACATATGAATAATATTTACTAACTTATGAAAATATATATTTAAAATCATTGGTTAACTATTAATTAGAAACCAAATGAATATAAAGAGAATGGTTTTATTAAAAACTATTTTTATGATCACATATGTGTTTTATAATAATAAAAAATATTAAATACTATTAGTGAATGAAATTAATGATATATATATATTATATACTCAATAAAACATTTTTTATATTCATAAAATAGATTTTAAAAGCATAATATAAGAACAAACTCAATATCACACATAAAAACAATATTTTTATAAAGGAAGTTTCACCACTTTTTAATAGAGAACCAATTTTAAATAAAATTTTGTCAATTTTATAGATTTTATACATCAATATAATCTTAATATTTGAAAATGTAACATAAAAATTCACTTAGGGTGATTTTTTGGTATTTTTATGTGATGTTTAATTTTTTGAGGAATAATGAAAAAAACTAAATTTTAATTCAGTGCTATTTTTTATTATAATCTATTAATAAGGTGAAATTATCTTTAAATTTGGTTTTAAAGTCAAATTATATCAATTATATATTAAATAATTCAATTTATGTCTTTGGAATCAATTTTGATTTGAAATTGAATATAAAAACACAACAACTGTTTGAACTTTTTTACTTTAGAAAACACGCATTAATGTCATATCCGTGGGATTAATTTTAAATTAATTTCATCCGCTTATGTGATTGGAATATGAAAAAATTTATTAAATATTTTTCATAATCATAATATATAATGTCTAATAAGGATAAATTACTTTTTGACAAAAATATTAGTGAATGTAATTAAAATTAATTACAATGATTAAGAGGAAAATTAGCTTAATAAGGGGAAATAACTTAAACTTAAGGACCAAAATGACCAAGAAAATTGTCCAAAATATATTTTATTTTCATATTTATACCATATAATCAATTTGATCTATTTGTTTCTATTATTATAGAAACTTGAAATGTGAAAAACGTGGGTGGAATTCCCTTTTCTAAAATTTACAAGAATGCTACTTATCCTCCACTATAAAAGGCACTCACCCCTCCCCCCTATTCACACCTCTCAAGCCATATGTATCACCAAATATATGATCAAATAAGAATCCCAAACTACTCTCCTCATCCTATAATCCCCACATTTCAGTATAAATATATCTAGAGAATCCCATTTGTGCAAACTAAATAGAGTTACCCAAAGAAAAGGTAGCATCCTTCCTCAAGCTCTTTTGTTTTATTTTCATTCTACACCCCCTAAAATATTCTTATTCTATGATTAAATAATAAAAACAATATCATAAATATACTTATATGCTGTTATTATAGGGTATTTACTTACACTTACACACACTTCCATCAAAAGGCTAATGAACTTACCATTCATGTTTACGGTGAATTATCGCCTCACGAAACGATGCCATTTTTTTCCTTTACCATATTTCATTGTTGGGAATTATGACAGAAACATTATTTATATATAATATATATGATACTTAATATGTCTTTATACTTATGTAATTTTTATATAACACATACCATCATGCATTCCATTTCGTGTAAATATGATAACATAGTTTGTGGAAGTGTGGACTACCACCTCCTCAAAGCAATGTGATACATTCACACATTACATGGAATATATTAAAGACTAGTTTATTGAAATTATGAAAAATAGATGAAATATGTGCTATATTTATGAATTAATTACCTTTCTCTAATTTTAATATATTATTTTCTTTATTACCCTTTTTACACACTAAAAAGTGATAACGTCGGTTGTGGTTTTATGAACTGCCGCCACCCTGATATGATGTGATTACTTTTACATAAAAATAATTATATATATAAGTATATATGATTACATTAAAAATTATTAATGATATAATTATCATTCTATAAAGATATAATGTTACTTATATTTTTCCATAATGATCATTGAAAAATGAGAACGTTACACATACGTACGTACGACTTACCACCTCTATGATTGTAACATTGTTTCATTTTTCATAACCATATTTCATAATTAGTTTGAAAAGTATAATTTAGGTGTAAGTATTATAATTATGTAGTGATTATTATCCAGGATATTTTAATATAATGATCCATTTTACCATAGTTTACCTACCAAAGTCATTTTTGACACATAAACCCAACATGGTCAAAACAACCGATGCAGAATTAATTGTTTAAGTAGTTGTTTACAACATTGTAACAAGTGAAATTATAGTAATGATAAAAATGAAAAAGTTTATGAAGTAAATAAATAATTAACATAAGATTATTATTCAGAAATATATAGACACGCGTGACAATTCATACTCATGGTATGGAATTTTATCTCAATTTATATTCTATTGATACTTATTAATTTTTATGAATCAATTCATATTTATAGTTTATATATACTTCCCTTTGAAATTTTCTATAATGAATCTCCTTATTCTCATGATATTATATGTTTCATTTAATTTTATTCATTCTTGTGAATTATGATTTAAGTGTTTCAAAGTGGCATGGGAAACCTTGGAATTATTAAATATTATTTTCCTCAAGAATATTTTAATGATCTTTTAATGGTATCTCCATTATTCAACATCAATAAAACATGTAATTATATATCCTCCACTGAGGAAATATTGAAAAATCTATATTTTTTATTCAATACAAATATTTTATAATGCATATTATTTATTTATTAAATAGATATGAGGAATTATTTGGATATGCAGTGATGGGTGGGGTATATACATTATATAGACTCTCGATGCATATATAGATTATCATGAGACAAATTGGTTGTCCATATTAAATGGATTTCTGTAAGTATTTTTAAACTATCTTGTTAAAGTTATTTATGACAAATGTTTTCATGTTCCTCAGACATGAAATCTAAGAATTAATAATTTTCTTCATAGATAGTTCAATTATCATTATTATTATCAATAATGTTTTCATATGATAAAATATATGGATTCATTTAATTAAAAATTTATTTAATAAATAGAATGTTTTTAAGTTTCTTACAATGAAATATTGATTAGTCCTTATCCAGTTATTTAAATGGAATGCATTATCAGTTATTTACCTTTCCATGTTGATTTATTCCAATTGATTCATTATTTATTCCACCTTACTTGCCCTTGTTGTTCTTTTGAGATCACCCTTATCGTGTTTCCTTTCCCCATGTTATGAAGAGGACCATTGAATGAGTTTCAAGGATACTAATCTTTTACATATGTTTTGATTTATTTTTTTCCCAATGTATTATGATTATAATATTTGTAACATGGTTTTAAAAGACCAATAAACTGATTGGTCATTCAGGATTTGATTCTTTATAATTAGGATAATGTAATAAAGTAGTGCACCAGCTCTAGGATTATGGGGACAACGAGTTACAATTCTCAAATGATCTTCTTGATCTTACTTTACCTCTAAATATATAAGAATATCATCTATAAAGACTACCAAAAATTGATCAAGGTAATATCTAAATAATATATTCATTAAATCTATGATGTCAATGGGGGAATTAGTGACTCCAAATTGGATTACTATAAACATATAGGGTCCATTCCTTGTTCATAATTCTATCTTGCGTACATTCTCCTTGATCATAAATTTATGATATCCAGAATGAAGGTAATTATTGAAAAATTATTTATATCTATATATTTGATCAAAAAATTCATCAATGTGGGGTATATGATACTTTTTATTGATAGTTACCTTGTAAATTTATCTATTATCTATGAAATGTCTCATCGACCCATCCTTATTCTTAAAAAATATGAAATAGTTCACCCCATGGTGATAAAATTGGATGAATGAATCCATTTTCAAGATTATATTTGAGTTTCTTCATTAATTACGAAAACTCAATTACGTCCATTCTATATGGAGTCTTTGAAATAGGTGTAGAATAATGTATTATTTCTATTTAAAACTCAACTTCATGATTCAGTTAGTGCCGAAAATTATTTTTTAAATACATGAGAAGGTTAAAAAATAGAAATATATTGTATAGTGATATTATTTCCAACAATCTGAGATAAACATCCCTTTTTAATAGTAATCATGACCTGTGAAATGGATGTAATTTTAATTGAAATTTCATATTTATTTTCTTAATAATAGGCGATCATAGGATGATTTGGAATATCAAATTTGAATTACATTCCTCGACAATTGATGTGGGATTTCTATAGTGTAACAAAATACATTCTTAAAATAACATTTCGGTCAACCATAAGAATAATAATATTATTATAGGAAGTAAATTCCCACAAACATAAACAGGATAAGAATCATAGACTTGTGATGTTATCATAATACCATTATGAGTTTTCACTACTAATTCAACATCTAATTGCCGAGGTGGTATGGTGATACCATTAGAAAATTTTATGGATATAAAAGACTGGGTAGATATAAAATTAAATAATACTTTAGTAGTTCTAGATTGAATGGTATGTGTACCTTTAACGACATCTTTATCTTACCCCTCATCATAAATAGTGATTTCATGAGATTTACCTTTTTCTCTAGGATTAAGATGTTGTTGACGCTGATCATCATCATTAACATTCATATTTGGGAACTTGTTGGTATAATTCCTATACTCCTTGTATTAAAATCAATGGAATGTGGGTGTTTCCTTCAGTGGATAATTCTCTATATTCATGTAATTAGATAAACTTTTCCCCTTAGTTTGGCATTATATTTACCAATGACATTACTTTACAAACATAAAACATTTACTAGACCCCTTAGGAAAATTTCCTCAATGTTTCTTTCCACAGTTTTAGCATAAAGGAAGGATTATCTTCTTCTCTAGATTGTTTTTGGAATTTTATTTTGAATACCCTATTTCTTTTTTTGTCAAAACCATTAAATTTATAGGTAAATCTAATCTAGATACCTAAATTGATTGAACATCAAATGATTTCTTCATTGCTACTAGAGTACCGTATGGATAAAAACCTTCAAAGACATGGATTTATGATACTAAAAAATCAATAAATCTTACTTTTAGGTTGGATGATAATACCATAAGTGTACCTTTTAAGTGTTTTAAAATTTGGATCATAGGTACCAAAAGATTCATTATCCTTCCTTTTTAGCTCAAATAATTCCTTATCTACTTTCATATGAATAATACAAGGAATTTATTTATTATTAAATGAGATTTAAACTTATACCAATCCATAGAGTCAATTTCTTCTTATCACTTCATGTTACTGTAAGATTTCACAATTGATATGCTTCCAAATTAAAATAATAAACAACCATAATAAATTTATCATGTTTTGAGCACTATAGGATAAATAAAATATTTTCAGAGGTACTAATCCAATTAGAAAAATCTAGTGGATCAATAAACCCACTAAAATAATGTGGACATTTCAACATGAAGGACTCAATAGAACATTGTTCCCTAGTTTTCTCATTTGAATGTTCAGTATGATTAATATCATGTGAATGTTTTGTGAGAATAAAAATGAGATGTTTCTTTATAGATCCCACTACATTTTATTTCTTATGAGGATAATCATTTAATTTTCAATCATTTAGAATAAAAATGATTCATTTGGGATCCATCAATTGAATAAAACTAAAATGAATAGTGTGAGAAATAATAATCACAGTTTAAAATCACATGATTGTGAAAAAAATTATAGAATGTCTAAATCAAGAAACCTACTTTTCAATCTATTAAATCTTATGTTTTGACTAGGAAATCCATGATCATTACTAAAACTTTTTGATGTTATGTTATAGTTAGAATTATTTGCAGGGTTCTCCAAATGTAACCTAAAACATGATCTGATACCAACTATAGCAACCCATACATTGTATACATAGATATTAAATCTTATTAGATGAATAATTATTAAATATCATAATGATCCAAATTATAATATTATAGATCTATTATCTTAGGAAACATGGACAAATAAACAACTAGTTCAAAAGAGTCTTTCATTAAGTTCTTTTTAACTAAAACCATTATTAGACATATCATTCCTAAAACATTTCTTTATAACCTATGGAAAGAAAACCTAAGAAAGGGTGATATTAGATTCATATTAAGGGAATACAAGGGATATATCAATTTTTACATAATACTAACTTGAGCATAAGGGTATGAGAACATGATATTAACATTTTAAATCCATACCCTTGATATCATAGATTATAATATTGATTCATGCAATAAAGGTTGGAAGTTCATAAGAAATGAATCATAATGGAATCACAGATAATGAGCCATGAGTGAATAACATTGGAATAAAACATTGAATTGTAGCATACACATAATCATAGAAAAAAAATTTCCTTAGTATTCGAGGATTCACTGTCAGGACTATCAAAGTGAATTGGCTTCACTCCCCAGACAATCATAGTAGTCATGTTTCACTCACAAGACTATCATAGTGGATTGGGTTTACTCTGAAAACTATCATAGTGGTCAACATTCACTCTGAAGACTATCATAGTGGATAATTTCCCTTACATAACTGTGTTCACTAACCATTCTATTCTTGATTCCCTCATGAGATATATATCTCTACCCAAGGCAATAAAGGGAGACATAGGTACCACTTATCACATAATGAAAATCATACATATTTATGACATATGATAATAAAAAATTCATCCTATTAAAACCCATGAAAATAAATGGGTTTCAAAAACATTTCATCATAGCATATCCCATGGAAAATAAATAGGTTTCATAAACATTTCATCATTATATAACAGTATAACCTATGGAAAAGGAATGAGTTACATAGAAATATTGTCATCATGAACATGAACCATCTAAATAAAGAATAATGATGTAATCCTTGTAATATATCCACAATAAATCATAAGTAAAATGAAGGTTTTTTTATTTTATGATTAAAAATACCATTAAAATAACATTAAAACAATATTGAGGAAAAATAATATTTCCATTTTGACATCACTTATAAAAATTATAAAAATATCTGATATATTATTGAAAACATTTGCTTTCAAAATAACCATGTAAACTTGTAAAGGAAGCTTCAAACCATTTAGTGGTTATAACAGAATGAAATTTTACTCATTTTGTATAAGTTAAAAAAACATTGCATTTACACTTTTGTAAAAAAATCAAAAAGTTCATCATTCAGAAAATGACCATAAAATTCCTCTTAATCCATATTGGAAAAATTCCAACATGGGTAAAATTTAAATTAAAAAATCATAGGATATTATTAAAAACATTATTTATAACATTTTTAGAAACCATGGATATAGAATAAAAATGATTTTCAGGCGATGAGATAAATAAAGATAGTTTTTCTTAAAAACATATTTTCAGAATATTGAGTTATTAAAGTGAGGAAAATGAAATTAAAACTTATATCTTCAATAAATAAACATAGGATAAAAAAATTCATGAGTTTATTTTGGAGTATAACATAATATTTTATCATAAAAACATAATTAGAAACAACCCCGATAAACAATGAGATTGTATCAGAAAACCCTTACCAGTTTGGTGACATTTGAACCATAAGAACCATGACATAAATAATCATTCATGGATATTTATATCCCATATTTTTCATGAAATTTATCATAATATACATTCAAAGGTGGTATATACACCACATAAAAAAACAAGGGGTGAATATGACATGGGTCCCATAAAAATAAAAGTGAGACGAAAATACCTCACCTTTGGTTAGAATTCCTTCGTACATGTTGGAACATCCTATATAATAAATATATATTTACTATAAAAATATTAAAAATCCATAATCATACATATGATTTAGTTATAACCTTTTATCACCCATTTGTTAACAATTATTCCTTAAAATCGTTGTTCTGGGTGATACCTTCTTTATTTGTCATGTATGTTTTGGTTTGGTTGTTTTGGTTATTGTTCTTTGATAATGGTTCCATAATCAATAAAATTTTAATAATGATATTAATATTCTATAAATTCATTACATACATGTTATTATTCATCTATAAATGCATAGATTTTAAAATTAATCACACCATTGATTGAGATAGTAGGCTATACGTATGTATGAACATTATTTTCATTTATCTAAAAATGGAATAAAATAAAGGTAGATAATAAATAAACATTAAAAAATAATTATTATATTACATATATCATACATGTTTATTAAATAAATCATTATTACAATCCATGTAAAATGGAAATGAAAAATGAATCAGATCGCTTTATAGATGTGGTAGTCCACATGTACGCATGAGTGATGTTATTCTTTCCAAACACATTGGAAGTAAATAAGGTAGATATTATAATATAATTATAGAACTATAATTATTTTATAATTATCATATACAAACATTAAGCCAAATATAATACTTTTTTATAAAATATAGTAATGAAAAATGAACCGGGTAGCTACGTGGAGATGATAAGTCATATATATACACAAGCGATACTTTCACATCCCAATTGATGAAAATGAGGGTGAATAAGGTTGGTTTAATAACCCAAAAAAATTTATTTATATTTATGAAACTGAATTTATTATTTAATGAATAATACATATATTTAATCGAGGTAAAATAATAATTAAAAAAAGTGATCGATTAAGGTGATTACATCTTCATTGAAACATCTCATTTAGATCTCCACCTAATGGATCTAGGGATGATATTTCATGAAGAAAATAACCTAAATTTTTTTTCTATGGGATTTAATAAGATAAGTTTTATTTTTTGGTTTAGATATATGGCTCAATGTTCTGTGAAGAAGTGAAGGTGGGGTGCCCTTTTAAAATTGAGTGGAGGGGCAATATTAGAATTTCTTAAAAGATTAATATTTATTATAGTCGTTCTCAAGAAAAATGGTTCGAAATAGCCTATAAATGGAATGGATATGTGTTTTTAGATCATATAATATCTCATTTACCCCTTTTAATATTGTTTTTATTTTTAGGTAATTTAATAATATCTTATTTTCATAAAACATCATTATTTCAAATTTAGACACTATTTACTTAATTTGACTTAAGAGACATAAATTAAATGTTTTAATTATAATATAATTATTTAAAATAATACTAATATGTCATATTTATCTAAAAAATTATTTTCACAACTTAACTCACTAATATTATATCACTTTTAATATTTACATATCATTTATTTTATTTTTTTAATAATTCAATAAATATTTAATTGGCATTGTATAAGTAATTTGGGAAATTATATAATTTATAAAAATTATAAAAAAATTTACATCTTCAAAATAATTTCCAAAATCCCAATATATATATTTATATTCATTTATGACTTGATTTTGAACTTATGTTGACATATAAGACATTTATAATTAAGAGAGTGACCTTTTGTAACTTTCATTGCTTTAAATATTATATAGTTAAGTTTCCTTGAAAAGTGTCCATTGAACAACTAAATTTTGATCATAAGGTGATAATGTTATAATTATAATTTTATATTAATAATTTGGATGATAAATTATGGCCTTATCACTTAATTTTTAACATATATTATCCTGATTTACCTTTTACCGAGGTCATAAATTTCACCATGGTTACTATTCATATTCTCCAAAAATAAAATGGTCATATTTACCAAATTTGAACCTCTTGATTCCTAATATGGAATCAATTTTATCAAATTAAATTTATATAAGTGAAAGGAAAAAAATTTAAAATTAGTGTGCAACATGTGATGAAAACCACTTTTCGAAAAAATTCTTCTTTAAACATAAAACATGGTGTATTTTTTTCTCTTGCCTAGAAAAATATTAAATGAATTTTAAAACACTTTATTAAATACATAATACTAAACATTAGTTAATATATTTCACCAATAGTGGATATTTTTATTTATAAAGAAAAAATTCATTATTCCTATTAAAAAATCATAAAAATATCTACTTTACATTTAAATGATTTATTTTAATTTATAATTAATTGATACCCAATGAATTAATTTATGAAATATAACCATAAATTTATCACAATTTATTTAGTCCTATTCATACCCAGAAATATAAAATCTAAATAATGACTATCACATTAAATAAAAATATTTTAATAGTGCTTTGCGGTTCATTAAAACTAGATGATGAGTTTAACGCTTGCTATCGAAGAAATTAAATTTATTTGAAAAAAATATATAATAAAATCTCAGGGTGTTACAAATTAAATACCTCCCTCATGGTGAATATATATATATTGAACATAATTACAAACATTATGGTGTAATTCCTCTTATATAAATTACATGATAGTATCTCTTGTATGCTATGGAAGTCGAATACATAAGATATAGAGATAGGGATAATTAAAAAGAGGTTTGACCAAGCTTGAACTCACCCCAATCACAATGATATTGACCCATTATATATCCCTTAGGAAATTATATAGTGTTTAAAAATTAAATATTACATCATAAAACACATGAATAATTATTTTTTTATTTCATTCATTCATCACATGAATGCATCATTAATCCTCCCATGAATTTCTTCTAATAAAACAATCACAATTTTGATAATCAGTGTAGAATATTACTAAAGTGATATTGGTTATTATTCTTTTTATAATAAAAAATAGGATAGAGTAAATGATACTATATGATTCTATTCTCAATACTATCATTTGATATAGTTTAATTATACATTATTACTGGTTAAGGTAGTGGTATGTTATCCCAATAACATTCTTTACAATATTCATTTTACTTAATAATATGATATTCCTTAGATCCTTGTATGTAATTTTATATGAAATTTAAAATTTTTATGCTATTATGTAGGGGATTAGGTACATATCTCAATCACAAGGTTCTACAATATCCATTATCTGATAAAATATGTTATGTTATATTCATATCTTATCTGGTTAGATCAATTATTTCCCCCATGATGAATGAATTAAAAGTTGCCAAACCATGGTTTTCATAGGTATAGTTATGTCTATAAATTACACCATCAACAATTTCAGTAGATACAAATGTTGAATAACTTCTTGTAAGTGGGGGGTAATGGATGTGATAAGTTACCATAAGCCCTATCTTCAAAAAGATAACACTTATAGGTATAGTGGTATAAGTTTTTCCTACTAAATATTATTTATAATGGATAAATATTATGACTTATTACTATACTAAGGTGTATCTATCTAGGTCTTCATGTATGTTGTTTAGGGATTTCATGTATTAATTGATTTTTCATAGTTTTGACCTTATTTTTTGTAGGTTTTTACTTGGTCTAAACTTCTGGTTTCTTGGTTCTTATAATGCTTTATAATAGTTCAGGATATTATAAACTATTATTTAGAGATGGTTTCTCAGTTCTAAAGGACTATTCATGGGGATACCTTTATTATGGGTGAAATTTTATGAATTATGGAATTTTTTTGTTTTTTTGTTTTTATGTTTGAGGGTACTGTAAAATTCATTGATTTATAGAAAAAATCATTTAATTTTTTTCTTTTATGTATTTCCTAAAAATAAAACAATTTACCTATGGTTAATGAATATAATTAAAATACTATTATGAAATCATTTATAAAAATAACCATACCACATAACCTATCTCAATAGTTATCATGTGAGACAACCTGATGGATTACGATAAAGAAATATAAGATCATATTACTGAATTTATAAACTGAGAACATGCTACTAGTAAGAGTGTAATCCTAAACTAGTGGTACATTCATTAACGAGTGTGTAATATAAACTAGTGAGAATATATCAAAGGGAACTATCAAAAGCATCATCATAAACTACTCTATTTTATCTAGTGTTTAATTTAAACTAGGGTAAAATCTTGGTAGTACATAATCTAAAATTTCAAATATAATTATCACATGAGATCAACCTAAGTAACCAAAGTATTTTCGCGTTGTTTTCTAAATTGAAGCGATAAAATAATTCAATTAAATACATTAAATAAATGATTTTACCACCACTTATTATACTTCAATGAAATAACCCCTTATAAAATTATCCATAATCTATTGATTAAGATTAAAAAATTCCTTATAAAAGTTTTTCATATTAAAAATTAGCAATAAAATTTACAACAAGTAGGTGGATCCTACAAGAAACACATCACTAATAATTTTGAAAAAACAAATTTATCATCTTATAAAACCACTAAAATCATAAAATTCAACATTTATAATTCTTAATATATTTCCCTAATAAAAAAGTTATTATTCCATAAAAAACAAATAAATTTCATCAAAAATATTTTGTGAATTATTTATATAAAAAATTATTGTTATTAATAAAATCATTTTTATATAATGAGATCGATAAGGAATAATAACAATGTAATTATCAAAAAATTATTATAGGTATCAATGTTTGTTTATAATTTAAAAAACTAGTTTGAATATTGGTGAATCCAATATTTGACCAACCAAAAACTGAATATAGATCCACATACTAGTAAGGAATAAAGTCAATAATAAATATTATTCTTCCATAAAAAGAGATTAAGAGGGAGCATTTAAATGATATGAAAATATTAAAAATTATAAAACCACCAGTTTAATTTATTAAATATGAAACCATAGGCTTCCATGACATCAATATGTAAATAAAATAGAATAAATAGTAGATAAATCAAGAGGGTAATAAATTTGGAATGAAATACATTAAATAATGAATCCTATATGATAAATAAACCACCAATATAAGACAATGAAATTTAATGTGAAAAAAGGATTAAAATATAGAGTGTTCCGAAACAAGTGAGGAGGAAATGAGATTTATTTCCATTAAAATTGATTTAATATTTCTTTATGTTTTTAAAGGGATTCAATATTTGGATTAATTTTTGGAAAAAACATGCATAAACTATATATATATATACAACTAGTGATATATTTAACATGGAGGGTCCTTATACATAGTTAAGGAAATCATGCACCTTAACCATACAACCTAGAATTTCACCCATAATTTATAAAGTTTCATTTCAAATAAAAAAATAAATTATAAAAAATGGAAAAATATATATCGAATAGTGAAATTTTGGTTATCAAAATTCTCCCCAAAATAAAAATTTCTACCACTAGGATGTCTTTAAGATGATTATTGATCATATAAGAGGTGTGAAAATTTCAAAATTATTTTATATTCACTCTCCCATATCACATGAGATTAATTTATATTATTATATAGAATATAAATTCGAGGAACATACTTTTATCACATCACATTATTTTGATAATAAATAATCCAATCTAATTTTTCAACTGATGTAGTATGAGGATCCAATTATAACTCTTTTTATTCCAAAACATGTGTCAGATATATATGAAACTTATTCAAGTTTTATATGTGAAATATATTTGGAATTAATGTCATATAAGGAGGTAATTATACTTGGTATTCAAAATCACAAATCATTTTAATAAATTTTAAATGCTTGAGATACCTTGGTATAAGATTACCTTACTTACCTATTAGTTTATAAACATTCCAAGGTGAAACATTCAATTACACTTGATCACTAACTAAAAACAGTAAATGTTTTTGATGATGTTAAACATAATATTTTTTTGGAAAATCTAATACATTAACAATCATTTTCCAATCAATTAATTCTTTAACTTCATATATTATACTATAATTGGTCCCTTTAGAGAAATTATGTAAATCTCATCCAAAAAATTTTTGATCAAAAAAGAAAACAAATGTAAAGTTTTAAAGGGTCCCATATTAATCAAATTTTTATAAATATTATATATAAAAGCTCAATCAATGATATATGGTTATCCTAATATCATTCAAAATAAAATTCACAAGAATAAAGTATATATTCAATGATTTGAATTTACCTATCATTTTGAATTTTTTTCTGATTGTTATTGAATATGTTTATGAATCACTTATGTCACTATAGACTTATGAATAAATTTTTAGCATTCAAAAGTGGAATGAGAATATATGTTACAAATTATCTCACCAGTATCACTGTAAAATTTAAAGATCACATGAACACATAATATTCCAAGGGCTTACAACTTCACTATACATTTGATTGGAATAAAATGGGGTTATTAATTATAATATCTATAGTTACCCAAATATCATTCTTCCTATGAGGTGTAAAATCCTATAAAATGAAAAATTATATAGATATAATTCACTATTTTAATGTAAAAGTTTGTTAGGATTGTAGAATTTTTGTAGGCTTCTAGTGCTCTTTATTTACTTACATATAAGTGTATAATCATGATAGATAATCACCAATACCCCTTATCATTCAATGCATGAATAATGATTTTTTTATATCTTAGTATAGTTTGGTAGAACATATATGGAATACCCATAGATAAGGATGGAAATATTTATCTACTACCTTTATAAATGTGAATGGAACTACTAGGTGGTTCCTAAATAAAATCACACAATCAAAGGAAAGATATCATTCAGTAGTGTATCTACACTATTTAAAATTCTATAAATACATTAATATTTTGGAACTGATGAGTACTCTAAATGAATTAATTTAAGAAGTGAAGGTGTAATATGAACATATGATAAGAACATGATATTTTTCTCTATATTTATTTCGAGATGCTAATTAGAAAAAATGAATAATTAATTAACATTCATCATTATAATCCTTCATGACCTGAGATGTGAAAATACTAATGGTAGTTTAATTCATAACATTACCCATTTTGAGATAATTGGAAAGGTTATAATTATATATTTTAAGATACATTATCTAGATCCTATGTTATATATTCAAATAATTTCATTATAATATATAACTATGAATTTTATATTCAATATTTAGTATTAACATTTCAATTAATAATTAGTGTCATAAACACTTAATATCTTTCATAATAGAAACCAATTCAAGATCATGGGTTTAATAGTTCTTCCCAAGTTGTTTTCACAAGAAATGACCATCTTCCACAACATTATCATTTTGTGTGAGTTTACATCCTTGATTTTTACATAAAGTATTTCAATGGTAAATATAACCTTCTCCAAGTAAAAAAAACTTGAACTAGAGTTTATCTTAAACAGTTCATAAAATTTTAAAATGATTATTTATATTCAAGAATATATATACATTTCATCCCCTTATGAGTAAAAACCATCAATGACACTATTATATTTTAGAAAGTTTTTACAAACCACTAATAGTATCTTACCAAACCTAAGAATCCTAGTACGTCAAAGACATTATTATAGACTTCCCAATACAAAACAACCTTCATGTTTTTTGGATCAACCAATATGTCTTTTTTAGAAACCACATGTACCAAGAACATCAATTATTGGATATAGAAATAAAACATGGGTAAAGTTTCATATAATTAGTTGTATCAAGGAATTCAAGACATTATCTTCATGTTATTCTCATTATCCTTCTTTAGATTCAAATAATGCATTATTTCGTTACAAAATACCATAAAAATCATGATATCAATGGGTGATACAGATTATAATATCCAAATATTTTTTTATTCATTTTCAAAATAGATGGATCACAATATACTCAAAATGAATATACCATATTCAGAATTCATTCTTGGGAATAATATAATTATTTACCTTGGGTTGATGATACTATGACCAAAGATTAATTTTAGAGAACCACATCATCCTTTGAAACTTATCAAAGCGGGTATCAATATATGTTATAGGGTATATATATATTCTTTATGTAATGTAGTTTTAATAACCTATAATAAATATAATAGAGCAAACACCTATAAGATTTCCTTGTAAATATCATAGAAGCTTCCCATGATGACACATTGTGTTTAATGAATATTTTACATTCTAAATAATCAAGATAAATATTTATATACTTTAATTCTATTGGATCCATTCGATATAAAGGTAAGGATATAAGTTTCATACTAGGAATAATATCAATAGAATATTTTACTTTCCACTATAGATAAAGTCTTGAGAAATCATTGGGAACCACCTTAGGGAAATATCCCAACATATGAAGAAGTTCATTCTCAAACTTAATTTCACCAAATTCCATAAAATTAGATGATAAATAGAATTTAAATTCACTAAAATTATTTTGAGGATGTCCATATTGACTCAACCTATGATCCCATTCCCCATTAAACTGATGATAATTCTCATTAGAAGAGGAAACAAACACCGTTCTGTGATAATAATCATTATAAGATATGAATTAAATTATCTGGTATATCCCTTTGCTGATTTAAAAGAGTATCATTTCTATGATAGGAAAATACCATTACAACCCCAATTTTAAAATTGATATGATATATGAGGGATAATAAAATTTATAACCCTAATTTACAATAGGATTTGATATCTCTATTACAAAAGGTTACATTTTAAAAAAATGTTAAATAGATCCACAATTTATGAAATTATGAATGATTTTGAAGAAGCTATATTGAATAATTAAATAACCACAATTGATTAAATAAGTATAGTTTTCCATACTATAGTAGGTTTAGCTTTGGATTTAGTGAGTGATTTAACAATTTCAAATAAGCATCCTAACTCAGGCTAAGTCTATGAACCCTTATTAAACTATGACCGACTTCTCAATTTAATATATTAATCAGTAGAGTCACTTCAAAATATATTCTCTTAAGGATGATATCCCACTACCCTGTAAATATATGATTATATCTAACATAAATTTGGAGATTAAGAATCCATAACAATTTATAGTTTAATGATCAAATTTTATAAACCATTATAGGTGACCCATATGACCAATAGTGCTACAATATTTATGTTCCTATTTGTAGAATGTATTTGAGTTCCCTGTTGACCAAATTGAAAACAAATAAGAATATTTTTTTTCTATAGGATCTGAATAGGTAAATAGAATGCATGGAATTCTTTAACACACATCATCCTACAGGTGCACTCAATCAAGTGGGGGAATTAATGCACACATGGGTTTTAATTTTACATGATATGACACCTATTTTACCTGCCAAATCTAACCCCTTGTAAAATCATGGATTTGAAAGCTTCCCCTTGGTCTCTAAATCTCTAAAATTCGTATCCCCTTACTCTCTAAACCTTTTAATGGTTTAGATATGTTTGAATGATGAGTTATTCTTAGATCTATTACAATTTTATATTCTCTTTATTGACATGAGCATAGACCTATGTGTTATCTCTGTTTTCCTTGATGATATGTTGATGATTTCATTATTTCTTCATTGATCATTGAAATATCTAGTTTGTTGATGAAATTTTTTCATCGAATCAAGATATACCTTTGAAAATTAATGTTAAATTATTATGTTATTATGAATAAACATAATGGACCTCTTATTAATGGAATATTGATGATGAATACTTAATCTCATTAATTTTTTTTGCAGATTGGCAGAGGCTTTGTTGTTTCAATAAACAACCCCTTATTTAGAGCTTGAATCCTCAATAATAGTGGACATTTAGATGTAATTTTCTTTGAATGATAATCATGAGATATTCTTCTTGAATATCATATTGAATCACTTCTTTATTTATGGATTTATATTGAATCTGTGATAATTTGATAGAATCGAGTCCTTTTTGTAGAATAAATAATGAATTGTTGATCTATTATTCTTTTAAAAATGGATCATGTGAATTGTAATTCCTTTCACTAACATATATCATAATTGATTCTATATACATACTCCTTAAGGTGTGTGATTTTATTCTAATCTTCATGACATGTAATTCTCGTGATTCTCTATTATAAACTTCTTTCTTTTTGAACTAAAAGTTGATTCAGACATATTTTTTATTTGAATCATTCACTATTGGTGTGAAATGGTTTTGGTCTTCGATTCCTTTTATGAATGTTGGAGTTCATCATCAACAACCTTATGGCAAGAAGATCCTTACCATTTAAGACTCTCATATATACTTGTTTCCGTTGTATAATTCTTGTTATGACATACCTTGTCTGACCATTCTTGATTTTGATTTCATGTGGGTGTGTTTGTAGGTCATGAGACCCATTATTATGCTTAATTCCATGTGTATTTCTAGAGTATCTTATTGTGATGGTTGGGATTGATAATTTTTTTATATGTTTCTATGATATTATTATATTGATATATTGTGATTCCCTTATATATTCTACCATGTTATGTGTATTACCATTCATTTAGAGGTTGTTCTCTGTACTTGGGACATGTGGACCATCATGTGATGACTATCCCTTAGAAGGGGAGTGTGCATGACATAAGAAGATGATGATGATGGAACTGAGTATAGGGTAGGTGAATGACTACCTGGGGGACTAACATGAGTCGGAAGTGTTAGGGGAATGGAGGTCTAAAGGTCGGAACTGAGGCACTGATAGGGTACCATGACCTGGAGGTATGACCTGTGATAGAGTCTGGATATGACAGACTAAGAGTTGGATCAGAATCAATTCCTTAAACCACTGAGAGATGTTATTATGATTCTTTTGGATAGTTATTATTCACTTATGACATCATATGACCATACTTTCATCATAGAGGTAATGCAGATATAGTTCGGGGAATGTGGAAGCTTGGTTAGAACAAAACTATTTAGTTTGTGATTGTATGATTGTTTTACATGTATGAAAATTTATTCTTATCATGGAATAAACCTATTATACATTTTTACATCTGTTCAGTATTTATTGGTGTTTTCCTAGTTGGTTTTATTACTCACACCTTGTATGGGCATTTCGATGTGTGTTGAAACTTCATGTATTGAGATATAAAAAAGGTAAGGGGGCCATGAAAGATGGTTGATCTAAAGATAATGGGGTAAAGAGTTATATCGGGACATAATCTGGAGGATATGCATGTTTTTTATTTATTTATCAATATTTATATTTATTCTAGTTTAGTTTTTTACTTAAGGAGCCCATTTATTTATTTTTTGACCTATATACTATCTAGTATTATTTTTTAGACATGTTACCATGAGTTGTTAATTTTTTATTATTATTTGATTAAGGACATGATACTATGGGTATAGTTACACCATTGATAGGCATAAAACCTTGATACTATATATCATCCTCTTGCATATGGGGAGGAATTCCTGAGGCCATTTGGAACTCCAACATAGACCTGGTGGTTTGGGTCGAGGTGTCACAAAATGGTTTGAGGGCATAGTTTTTATTATTTTATTTTGACTAAACTAGGACATAGTAAAAAGGTGATAGTTACAATGGACACTAGTAGGGGATTTGTTATAGTTATGGTTATATCAGGTAAAATGGACCTCCGAGTTACTATTTATGGGATTTCTGTTATAGCTTTTTGAGGATTTGTGTGTACTAAGGCATCATGACTAGAAACATGGGATAACATGCCCTATACACACATATTGTTTTGTTGTATATTATTTCTTCAATTTAATGCCTTGATTGTGATATCTGTTTAGGATAGAACATTGTGCTTTGATTGAGTGTTATATCTATTTACTATGCTATTGTGATATATCCATGATTGCATTAATCAGTTGAACATGATCAGGTTATTATGTTTTTTTATATCTGTGAATATGACTAATTTATAGGGATGAGACCTTGGTTAGTGCTAGAAGGTGTATACCTTGGGTTATTAGTAGAATCCCATGAGAACTTTGTGGGATCCCTTATTCTAATTATGGTTTATCCTAAATAATTTGGCTTTTACTAAATGTATCATATCATATTTCACAATATACCACCACATACATGACTAATGGGAATTCCAACTAATGTGGATCGGGGTACTCCCACTAGGGAGTCTTCCCTTATTCAACCACATGTTGTGTAAGAGGATGCTATAGGGAATTATCATGCACTTTATCTAGTAGAATTGACAGTAGGCCCAGTCAAACATTGATTCCTTCCATTTTTTCCTACCCACAGTGGGGGGGGGGGGTTGAGTTCCATGGTCATCTTCGCTAGTGATCTCTAGCTCCAATATCCTCTAGGATTATATAGTACCAGTTGAACATAAGATTTAGTGGGATTTATAGACATCCTCTAGGATGTATTTGACTTCAAAAAGACACTAGAGGATAATAATGTTAATATAAATTAATTTAAGCTATAGGGACCTACTTGGAGGTGGTGGGGAATCATGGGACTTACTGGTAGATCTTAGTGTATCACCTCTGAGACTTTCAAGAATATGTTATTATGGGAATTCATACTTTATATGGTGAATCTAGATAGTGCACAAGAGTTTAAGGAGCTACAATTGGGGTATATGAAAGTATGAGTATACTCCACTCATTTCATAAATATTATCTACCATTCTCTACTCTTGACCATAAATGAGGCACATGAGGATAAGAAGTTTGAGATCATACATCATCTAAACATCATATGATAGGTTCAAAATTTTTACATAGAAACATACCCAAAAGTTCTACACAAGGCCTTAAATATTGAGAAGGCATTAGAGGAGGATCAAGTAATTGGCCTTCATCTACCTTTTAATGATTATTTTTGTGGACCTCATACATATCTAGTGAGTACCATTTCCATTAAAAAGAATAGGAAGACCGGTGATGTGACAAAATTAGTGGTATGCCAGTGAAGATGAGTTTAACTTCTTTAGTTCCATCAAGAGGTGATCAACCTAGATTCTACTATAGAAATATCAAACACTACCACTAGTCCTTCTTAACACCTCAAAGAAAGTGTAGGTGATGTAGAAATATAGGACTTCTATATAATTGTTTCCACAATGATTTGATGTTAGGTTTTCATAAGGGAGTGAGGCAGATATGACCAGGGAACTATGGATATGTTTAGGTCCCTCATTATTAAGCTCAAATGATGATTACTTAAAATGGTCATATGTGTCAGGGACAAAGTCTCAGAGGTAATATAGGTCATGTGTTTATAGTGGATCCAAATCCAGCAGATAGTGGTGAGGGACCATTACTATTTGAGGTACATTTTTCATCACCTCACACTACGACAAAAAGGCATTTAACGGCAGTTTGGTTTTACGCTTCGCGGCGGTTTAAACTACTGCTAAATAGATTGGCGGTGGGTTTTAAAAACCATCGCGGAATCGAGCATCGGGAAACTATTCACGACGGTTTTTAAAACTGTTGCAGAATGTTTCGCGAGGGTTTTTATTTATTTTATTTTATTTTATTTTATTTATTTTATTTTATTTTTATTTTATTTTATTTTATTTTATTTTATTTATTTCTTATTTTATTTATTCAGCATTACTTTATTTAATTTATTTATCCATGCATGCACATCCCATGAAGATGCCCATGCACATGCCCATGCAATATAAATAAATATTGTGTTTGGTGAGATTTGAACCCCTAACCTCTTGCATATTTTCCAAAGACTTTACCACTCCAGCAAGCTCGTCATGTGGTTAATAAACAGAATTTAATATACATATATATATTAATTGAAAAAACAATTACTATATAAATAATAGATATAAACTCAATAATAATAAATAATAAATAATAAATAATAAACAATAAATAATAATTTATAAATAATAAATAATAAATAATAACTAATAACTAATAACTAATAAATAATAAACAATAAACAATAAATAATAAATAATAAACAATAACTAATAACAAATAAATAATAAATTATAATAAATAATAAATAATAAACAATAAACAATAAATACTAAATAATAAATAATAAATACTAAATAATAAATAATAAATAATAACTAATATATAATAGACAATAAATAATAAACAATAAAAAATAAATAATAAATAATAATAAATAAATAATAATAAATAATAAATAATAAATAAATAATAATAAATAATAAATAAAAAATAAATAATAAAAAATAAAAAATAAAAAGTAATAAATAATAAATAAAAAATAAAAAATAATAAATAATAAAAAATAAAAAATAATAAATAATAAATAATTGTAAAGAATAAATAATAAAAATAAATAAAAAATAAAAAATAAAAAATAAAAAATAATATATATTAAATAATAATAAACAATAAATAATAATAAACAAATAATAAATAATAAATAATAAATAATAAATAATAAATAATAAATAATAAATAACAATAAATAATAATAAATAATAATAATAAATAATAAATAATCATAAAGAATAAAGAATAAAGAATAAATAATAAATAATAAATAAATATAAATAATAAATAATAAATAGTAAATAATAAATAATAAATATAAATAATAAATAATAAATAATAAATAATAAATAAATATTAATAATAAAAAATAAAAAATAAAAAATAAATATAAATAATAAATATAAATAATAAATATAAATAATAAATATAAATAATAAATAATAAATAATAAATAATAAATAATAGATAATAAATAATAAATAATAAATAAATATAAATAATAAATAAATATAAATAAATATAAATATAAATAATAAATAAATATAAATAATAAATAATGAATAAAAAAAATAATAATAAATAAATAATAAATAAATAATAAATAAATAATAAATAGTAAATAAATAGAAATAATAAATAGTAAGTAATAAATAATAAATAATAAATAAATATAAATGATAAATAATAAATAATAAATAATAAATAAATATAAATAATAAATAATAAATAATAAATAATAAATAATAAATAATATATAATAAATTATAAATAATAAATAATAAATAATAAATAATAAATAAATAGACATAATAAATAATAAATAATAAATAATAAACAATAAATAATAAATAATAAATAATAAATAATAAATAACAAATAATAAATAATAAATAATAAATAATAAATAATAAATAATAAATAATAAATAATAAATAATAAATAATAAATAATAAATAATAAATAATAAATAATAATTAATAAATAAAAAATAATAAGTAATAAATAATAAATAAATATAAATAATAAATAATAAATAATAAATAATAAATAAATATAAATAATAAATAATAAATAATAAATAATGAATAATAAATAATAAATAATAAATAATAAATAAATATAAATAATAAATAATAGATAATAAATAATAAATAATAAATAATCAATAATAAATAATAAATAAATATAAATAATAAATAATAAATAATAAATAATAAATATAAATAATAAATATTAAATAATAAATAAGAAATAAGAAATAAGAAATAAGAAATAAGAAATAAGAAATAAGAAATAAGAAATAAGAAATAAGAAATAAGAAATAAGAAATAAGAAATAAGAAATAAATATAAATAATAAATATAAATAATAAATATAAATAATAAATATAAATAATAAATATAAATAATAAATATAAATAATAATTATAAATAATAAATAATAAATAATAAATAATAAATAATAAATAATAAATAAATATAAATAATAAATAATAAAAAATAAAAAATAAAAAGTAAAAAATAAAAAATAAAAAATAAAAAATAAAAAATAAAAAATAAAAAATAAAAAATAAAAAATAAATAATAAATAATAAATAATAAATAATAAATGTTAAATAATAAATAATAAATAAAAATAAATAATAAATAATAAATAGATATAAATAATAAATAATAAATAAATATAAATAATATATAATAAATAATAAATAACTAGTAACAAATATTATTATTAATAATAATATTTTATTATTAGTAATAATAAATAATAAATAATAAATAATAAATAATATATAATAAATAATATATAATATATAATATATATAAATATAAATAATAAATATTAAATTAATATAAATAATAAATAATAAATAACCAGTAAAAAATAATAGATAATAAATAAATTAAAGTATATTATAAATAATAAATAATAAATAATAAATGAAACACATGAAAAAGTATGAAAAGACGTGATAAGGGATGAAAAATCATGAAAACGCATGAAAACGGATAGAGAAGCATGAAGAATGAGGCATTAAAAAGAATGAGAATGCATGGAAACTAATGACAACTCTGGAAAACCCCTTAAGAATTCAACATAATCATCATAATAACCAACAAAAAACCATTGATAAAGATAAAAAGTCATGGAATCCCAAATAAATAGTAATAAATGGAACAACCGTTAAAACCCGTCAAACGGTTATAAAGTGAAAAAACATTGGACTCACATTAACATAGATAACTTATGATCCGAGAGTTTGTTTCAGATCCGTAACCTGTCAAATCAATGATCCTGAAACGATCTTCGACCTGATAGGTGAAAGAGTCCAAATGGACAGCTGGATCGGATGTTATGACCATTTAAAAAAAAGCTGACGGGGAACGGTTGCTAGAAACGAGGCATCGAAAAACATAACAAACCCGATACCCACTTAAAAGGCCATAACTTATGATCTAGGAGTGCATGTGGGTTCCACGACCAGTCAAACTGAAGCTCATGGCACGAGATACAATCTGGCAAGTGGAGGAGTCCGAACTAACACGCGGATCGAAAGTTAGGTCTGTTTGAAGACAAGTTCGATGGGACACTGGTGATAGAAATGAGGTTTTAGAGGCCTTTGGAGGGGGTTTTGGGGTCGAAAAAACATGACATAAGCTTTCTCTATCAAATTGGTGTGTAGCTCTCTTCGCGGGTTTCAATTTGATATGTGGTAGTTCCCAAACGGACATCTGGAGTGAAAGTTATGGCCGTTTGAAGTTGGAGAATGTTTTTAAACTTTATTATAACTCTCATATCTTCCAAACTTTATATTGTCTCACTGTTTTGATTATACGTGCCTTTAGGTATCTTCATGATCTTCGATTTGATTGGTCGTGGCGCTCCAACGGATGCCCGGATCAAAAGTTATGGTCATTTTAGTGATTTTCGGGGTTTCTCGTGTTTTGTTATATTTTTCCTTTCATTTCGCGATGGTTTTACCCAAACTGCCGTTATTTCGTGGTGGTTTTTTAAAATCCGCCACTAATCCTCGAAAATATTTAAAAAATAAAAAAATATATATATAAAAATTAAGGCATCTCATGGCGGTTTTTTCGCGGCAGTTTAAAAACCACAGTGAAATGGTGGCCCGAAACACGTTTAGCAGCGGTTTTTAAAACCGCCGTAAAAAACCACCGCTAAATGGAAATTTTCCTGTAGTGTCAACTTTATGTACTACCTTCTTGTATATTGGTTCTTCCCATTATTTATTTTCTACAGAAGTTGTTTTTGGAACTAACTTACTGGATACGTTTCCTTTTGAATTACTTTCCCGTAATACACTATTGTGAATAAAATTGGATCATCTTCTGAAATTACAATAGTGTATTATAGTTGTTTCTATTTATATACATATTTTGTACTCCATGATTCTAGAGATGAATAGCTTCAATTTTATTAACAAAATGGACTGGTTGAGCAGTTTCTATGCATGAATTGATTGCAATTAAGGATGGGTATCTTTTAATTTACTAAAGAGAGGTAAGTATGTCATGATTTGAGAATTAAATCTGGGAGTAGGTATTGATGGTCAAAAATTGATTCAACATAGGTTTATCATTCTTCATATTATAGGCTTGGATCTTTTATTAGGATCAGTGGAATCCCCCTCAACCTTTCCTCAAGCCGTGGATATCTATCAAGATGTTTTATAGATAATGTAATAGGAGTTCCCCATGATATAAGAGTTGAATTTGGGATATATATCAGGTTGTATAAACAAACCACTTTAATATCCCCTTATCTTATTGTCCCTGAGGATCTGAAATAGATCAAGGTACAACTCAAGGACTTGGAGAAGAAGTTAATTTTAGGTTGAGTACTTCATTCTATTGGGAGAACCTATTTTTCACCAAGAAGTTGGATTGTATTCTACATCTTTTAATAGATTAATAGAATCTAAACCAGGTGAATATTAATAATAGATATCATTTTCCGAGGATAGATGATCATTTCAATCAGTTATGGGGCGCCATATGGTTCTCTAATATTGATCTTTGAGTAGGATTTCATGAGCGATGTGACATCCCCATGTTCTTATATTGTTTTTTTATTTTATTTTAATTAAATTTGGGATAAATAAAATTTTTAGAGGTCCCAGGATTATGATTTTCAAAATTTTAATAATTTTTTATTATGCACGGGCTGTGCATGGTTAAGAGTAACCCCGTGGAAACCATTCATGGGGTTCTTTCAGTGGAATAGTTCCATTTTTAATGGTTATAACATAGTTTTCCCAAACATGTAGTTCCTAGGACAATCTGTTCTAGGTGTAGTTTGAATAGGGAGTTCACTGTGCATGATTAGGTAAACCATGTAGTCTACCTGAGTTTTAAATCTTTTGGGTTTTAATGTTTATTTTTTTCACTCCTCTAATTTTAATTTAATCTCTCCCTCTCTCAGGGGTCTCCCTCCTCACTTGAACCCCACAATATTTTTTCCTCCTTCCCCACAATAGATCCCATTTATGATCTCCTCCCTCATGCAACCTCCCTCTCTTTGACCACCCCCTATAACTAACTCCACTCATGCGTCCTCCCTAGAACACAATATTTGAGGTTGATCCCTCTTTGTCACATAATACACCCTTCTTGGCTACCTCTTCCTCTATTATTTCTCATGGTTTCTTCATGTTTTGTGGTTGGATCCCTGAGTTATGGAATCTATCTCCATCCTTCTTCCCTTTTTCTTACATTTTTTCCATTCCCCCTTTTTTAGGGTCAGTTTGGATGAACCCAAGGTTTAGTGGTTAACCTGATTTATATGTTTTAATCAGTGATGAGGGTTCATGTGGGTCCATTATTTATCAATTGGGTGTTCACTCTATAAGGTGTAATATTCCAAATTTCTATGTCTTGGTTCTAGTTTTTTTGATGTTTGTGTCTATTTCTATCACATTATATTGAATTACTTTAATTTCTTGATATTTTGATAATTTTATTACTTAAAATTATTCTCATATGTATAAAAATGGGGTTTAAACCATGGTATTCAGTGGGATTCCATTCCAAGAGTTCTTGAAAATTACAAATTGTGGTTTAGAAAATACTTTTTTTAAAGAGGTGGTGAGAGCCCAATTGATGTTTTATAAGTGTTCTTGATTTAAAGTGACATTCAGAATAAGTTTTTGGAGTTTTTAAAGTGTTTTAAATATTTGAAATTGTTTTTTTATTTTAAAGGGTTATGATAAATGATGTATTTATGTGAAAACCCTTTTTATGAACTTGGTTGATTTGTATATCAAATGTTTGAGTTGTTTAAAGATTTTGAGACTTCTAAAATGAGTTGGTTGATTTAAAAAGGTATTGTTCCCCCTTATAGTTGTATTTTGAAACTCATTGTGGATTTTATTATTTTCAAAGTTGTTTCTAATAAAATTATTAGTGGGTTAAATTTAAATTTCAAAATTAGTCTTATGAAATGGTTTGTGATTCCAAGCATCATTTAAAGTGACGGATGATTTTTAATTTAATGGGAATGAGTTATCATAAATAGTGTGAGACCCTCTTGAGACCCTTTTAGATTATTGTGGCCCATAATGTCATGTGACCCCATGTGGGGATATTTACTGTGAAATATTATATGTGTGTCTTGTTATTGTTTGCAGGATTTCTTTTTTGGGGGGTAGGAGGTTATGTGAGCATTATTATTAAATGTTTTTAATATTTTGTGATGGAATTATTGATTGTTATATCTCACATTTTGATTTATCATGGGAACTTGGGATGATATGTGGGTGTCAAAGATTATGCTACACTACGTAGCTTCACACTACTAGTGACCCCTCAAGAGTGAAATAGGGCTATATGGGGTGTGACATTCCGATAAAGCTGGGTGGAGGCTAGTAGAGAGGGTTGGGATTGGAATGCAATGTACGATGGTGGTTTATTCCATTTAATAAAGTCTAGGATTGTATCACTCTAGGATGTAGGGTTGGTCCCAGGAAACTAGGATGCTTTTTTGGATCATTTAGGGGATTTACGTTGTTCTTCGATTGTATCCCTTCCTTCATGTATTATTTCGTGGAACATATTTACTTTTCATTTGTTTCTTTTAACTGTGTAACTTGATATAGTGGTTTATAGTTGTTTGATTTATTCCATCTTTGGGTGGTTTGTTTTTCAAGTGATTTTAAAATGGATTTTGAATTTTTCTAATATAGTAAGACGAATGATTACATTTAAAATGTTTTCAAAAAAATTTTAGAATCGATTTTGAAAGATGTTATCTTGGGTGAAAAGTATAGAATGTTTTTTTGAAACACCAAGTCTATATGAGTTTTGTAATTGGTTTTTATGATATTGTTCATGGCTTTATAAATGGTTGGATTTAAAACATGTTTTGGAAAACCAGTATTTTGGCCAAGCAGTTAAGGCTAGTAAAAAGATGTTTTCTAGTGATTGTTTTACTATAAAATTTCTTGGAAATTTTTTTAACACATATATGATGTATCGTTTCTTATTTGTAAAATTATATAGAAAATTATTGTTTTTATATTTTATTTCAAAATAGATTACTTAGGATGTAATATGAAGTTAACTACTTAGTTTCGGTGGGTTTGGGTGACAGACTGGGTGCCTATGTGCTCATGCATATATCATCATCTCAGTTGTAGGTTCTTAGTTATTCTTCATACTATTCATTAAGCATGGATTTGTTGAGTTCGGTTTTTTATTTTTATCAGATTTGACCTCTAGTTCATATTCCATGATTTTGTAGGACCTACATTTACTTTTATAAAATTCCTTGTGTATGGATCTTTACATGATTTATCTTGGCCAATTAGTATTTTACTACTCTATATAGATGGAGGGTAACTATAATTTCGTGTGGGAAAATCATATCCATTGGATAATGGCATGTTTTCTTTGTATGAGAGGGTTTTTATATGGCGAGGGATGTTTTGTGTACTCACTATTATTTTTTTCCTAGTTTTGATATTAGGTTATCATCGTGATTATTTTTGTATAGCATTGATGTTTGATGTACAGATGTGTCATCTGAAATTTTTATTATCTTTTTTCTGCTATATTTTACATTGATTATTTGGTGGAATGGTTCCCAATTACATTAATGGGATGACCCGAAAATAGGTTCCATTACATGGGCTTAGGGAACACACTTCGGGATATTTGTAGGCTGATTTAGATATTCATTGGAAGGAATACCTAGATCAGTTTACTAAAAAAATTTCGAGAGGTTTGGATTCTTGTTTTTAGTAATGTCCTAATCCTTTTTAATTCCCTATGTTATTCATGGTTTCATGGTATGATTGAGTTATAAATTTTTATTAGTACATGAGAGGTAGACATAGGGAGAGTCTAGCCAGCTCTTTCCTGCCCGATTCCTCGATTTTGATGGGATGTGTGATTTGAATTTTCAGATTTAGATATTATTGGATTTGGATTTTTTTCCTATAGAAGTTGTGATTTGATCTTCACCAGATTTATTATTTCCATGGTTTTGTATGTGATTTTTTGGATGGTGATGAAGAGGGAAGATGAGATGTGATGTTAGTTTGTAGGGATTGAAAACCCATGTGACAACTTTACACTTGTTCCAGACACACATTAGGTATTAATGCCTGGATGTAATGTGGATTTTACCAATGTTTCCATGTAAGGGTGAATGGTTTTGAATCATGGTTGTTTTTTATTTATATATCTTTACCCTAGGATTTCCTTGGGTTT
The DNA here is from genome assembly GCA_963277665.1 of Viscum album. Taxonomy (NCBI): domain Eukaryota; kingdom Viridiplantae; phylum Streptophyta; class Magnoliopsida; order Santalales; family Viscaceae; genus Viscum; species Viscum album. Next base: position 1,043,756,093 of record OY728141.1, on the reverse strand, counting down.
GTTTGGTCAAAGGGATATGGGTCATGGTTGATCTTGTAATTTTTTACATCTTTGGATTTAGTTTTAATTGAGGATTTTATTTTCCAATTTTTTTGTAGGTTTTGTATGTGTTGTGACATTAATTTTGTGTGTGAAAAATATATTTCACAAGAAAAATATTTTCTGGTTTTAAGATAAGTCCTTAGGGATTATTTATAAAATATAACTGGTTTTATAAAATTTTCTGAAACAATTAATTCTATTTTGAATTTGAAAAAAATGTATTACATGTGGTTGTTTTTTCTAGTCAAGTACCTGATGTTTTAAAGGATATGTATCCTACTTTAAGGGAAACCAGTGCTTTTCAAATCAAGATTTTTCCCTTATTTGGTGTATTTTAAACGATTAAGTGATATGAAATCTATTTCCAATGTAATGTGTGTTTCATTTTTAAAACATGAATTGTTGTTTTGGTTCAAAAATATGTGATATTTATTTTGAAAGTATCTTTCAAAAAATTTAAAATTATTTAATCCAAGTGATGGTTTGGGGATTATATTTTTAAAATGGGTTCTATTTGGTTTTGAAATAAATCTTATGTTTTTATCCCCTATACGTTTTGGGATGTCTCGATATGATTTTGGGGTCATTGATGCATAAGGTTCTACATATCATATTGTTTCATGTGGTCCAAATCCCGTCTTATAAATGTCTAGTGTAATATAAGGGTGTATTTCTTATGGTTCCTTCCTATTTTTTCACACTTCCCAGACTCCAATTAGAGTTACAATAGTATTTTCCTTCTTAGAGTCTCATACATTTGATCGATCTAAGGTATTGTTCATTTAATTGTTACTTTGGATTTTATTATGTCGAGAGGTTTAGACCTTTGGATTTTTTTAATGATTTGATAGGTGTGGATTGATTTTATTAGAGACTCTTGATTTATCTTTTTATTAGAATGTTCCCTTGGTTATCTATAGAGACATTTCAGGTTTGATGGATGATATACCATTTTGGGGTGTATACCCATTGATTTGGGAGAATTTTTTATTTGAGGAGAACTCGGATGGGGTTTTATTAGGTCTTACTTTGGTTTCCTATTATGGGAGGTGTTCATTATAGGAATATTTAAAGCCTTATTTCTTTGTAAGTGTGTATTTCATCACATGGTTTCTCGTTGTGGGAAATGTTTGTTTCCATGGAAAAGGAAATATCCTAAGGTTTATGTAAAAATACTTGGGGTGTATCATTATTTGAATTTGATCTATGTATTCCACTGGGTTGGGTTTTCCATCACAATTTACATGGGATGGTGTTCCAGGGTTTTGGATTTAAACACTCTTGTATTCCAATTATGATACTTAGGTTTGACCCCTTTCATTTCATATTGAGACATATTTTCTACCATGACCCCCCATTGGAATACCTTGTTTTGGGTGATCCACTTTTGAAAATCCTTTGGGATGTCAATATGAGTAGTTATCTTATTTTGGTTTTATACAATTTTTTTGTGGACGCCTTATAATACTATGTTTTTTTTAGTCTTTTATGATGTTTGAGGTTCATGACATCATTTGGTAGTTTTTGAACAAATGGTTTGTGGTTGTATTTAGCTTATAGATTTTAGTGATTCCCTTTTGATATTTTTATAATGTGGTTGTTCAATGATGTTATCTCTTTTGAGGAATAGTTTTTTTAGTTTTCAAATATTCTATATTAATTCTAAATAGCAGGGAGACCGATGGTTGATGTCTATTTCTTTAGATTCTACTTCAATTTGTTGATGATCATCTTTGCTTGAGGATCCAGGAGATTTTTTTTAGAATCCATTCTATTCATACCTATATATTAACACAAGACTTTCTAGGGGAATAATGTTTTATTGTGGGGAGTTTGTGACACCCCCTGTGTCACTATGGTTTTTATTTTAAGTAACACCCCGATATTTTATAATATGAATATTATATTTGATAATGTGTATGAAACGCAACATAAATATTATAAAGAAATATAACATCCCAAGAATTTATGATATATTTAATATTTTATATAAATTCAATCTATTAAATATCTTTAAATTGACACAATACCAAGTTATCTTGGGTTACACACAACAACGAGTTTCTTCGATAACTTGTGTAACATGCAAGTCCGAGTTTTATCGAACATCAATGTACTATTAATATTATTATTTTATATGGTAGTTATTTGTTATCTGTAGGAATGACATGTATGAATAGTATGAATTAAATTATGAAAATAAATATTTTTCAAATATTTATTAATTATCTATTGATTATAAATAAAATAAGAATAATTTAAAATAAATAGAATTTTTTATCCTGAAAAACTTTAATTTTTAAAAAAGACGGTTTAATCATGCTTTCCATACCTAATTTAAAATTAAATTTTAACACTTCTATAAAATTTATTTAAAAAAAACATAATTGTTTGAATATTAATATCAAAATTATCTTAGGTGATTTTTTTATTTTTCTGAGAAGTTCAATTCTTTGATGAATAGTAATAAAATGCTTAATTTTAATTGTAAACTGAATTTTCATTTAAATTATTGATAATGCTAAATTATACTTTAAATTGGTTTTAAAATATAATTAGTTTAATTTTATATATTTTAATCCAATTTAGGTCATTGGAATCATTTTCATATTTAATTTAGATATAAAAAAGTTATAAGCTTTTTAACATTTTCACATTAAAAACCCTCTCTCACATCACGTCTAAAGGATTAATTTTTAAATATTTTTCCCACTTATGTGGATTAAATTTAGAAAAATGGATTTTATATTTTTAATAATCATAATTTATAATTTATAATAATTTAAACTTAATTTTTTTCAAAGTTATTAGTGGAAACATTAAAAGTTAATTATAGTGATTATGGTATAAACGAGTTTACTTAGTGGTAAAACATAAAATATAAGGTGTTAGGATGACCTAAAACATTTAAAATACACATTTTATAGACATATTTATATCATTATGACTTTTATATTTATATTTTTTAGTTTTAGGGTCACTTTTACCATAAAGTGACCAATATAATAAGTTAAGTAAAGAAGAAGAGAAAAAAGAACCTTACTTGCTTTTAATTTCTATAGTGATTTGGGATATGGAAAAATCATTGGTGTAGTTATAGATATTATTTTTAATGAATTTTTTATATATTTTTTATCATATTAATTTTTCTTTAATTTTTAATAATGAAATAATTACATAAAATGTTTATGAAATTCCACACATAAATTATTTAGTTAATAATTAAATGAAATAAATTATTTAAAAAATATTAAATTTGATGTAAATTGAGTGAATTATTATGTTAAAATATTTTTTAGATTAATATATCATTTTTAAAAGTTGATAAAATAATATATTTAAATTCCATCATTGTATTTATATTTTTACATTCAATTAAAATGAATAATCCCAAAATTGACATCAATGATATATTAAGTTAAATTATATTTTATTAAATGATTTAAAATTTATAAGAAACCTATATATTAAAAAGATATTTAAAATTATAATATATATAAACTATGTTCCATTTAGGGGATATTTTTTAATATAATGACTATATTGACCGTTAAATAGTGAAAAACATATCTAGAATAGTTATGGTCAAAGTGATATTTTTACATATTACTCGCATCTGTGTTAAAATTAACATCCAACACAAATAGGGTTTATATTTTATATATTTTAAATATTATATATAATAATTTTTTAAGAAGCACCTAGTATGTATCATTTTATTCTAGTCATAAAGGATAAATTAATTATGTTATAAAACTAGTTACTATAATAAAAAACCAAAATGGTAAAATATAGAAACTTATGAGTTAAGGAACAAACTGTATAAAAAATGTGTTATATTGTGTTTTTGAGTTTCAGATTGACTATATCACCCTGAAAAACCATTAATTATCAATCTTTGAGCAACTTTAGGTAAGATTGACCTCCTAATAGGGAATATTTTTGAGTATTTACATGAATTTCATTCCTCCTCGACTATAAAAGGGAACTCACTCCCCTCACTTCATCACACCTATCAATCCATTTGGATAATATAAAAGCCTACTCAAAAAAAGTTTCCCATTTTAATTACCTCATCCTAGATTTCATAGTTTTTTAAAAAACCAACCCTTTTCTGATTTTAGTGAAAACCTATGGAAGATACTAGAAGAAGAGGTAATTTTCTTCTAAACGTGTTTTTCTTTTATTTCCTTCTCCACATCCTTCAATTATTATTATAGAATGATCATATAATAACCAAAGTGTATTAAATTTAATAATATGTTGTTTTAATTGTAAAACCTATAACCACAATCACTTCCAACAAATGGGTTACTAAATCATCATTCGTGTGTGTGGCGGACTACCGTCTCGCGAACCGATATTGTTCATTTTTCCATTACCACATATCAAGGTTGGAAATAATGATTGAAATAATATTTATATATGATATATATGATATTTAATATATATATTATATTATTATTCTTCTAGAATAAATATATCACCCATTTTATCATGCTTTCCATTTTGTGGGAATACAATAAATTTGCTCATGTGTATGGCGAACTACCACATTGCGAAGCGGTGAGATTCATTTATAATTTACATGGAATATATTAAGGATGGGTTTAGCAAACACATGTGATATATATGACATAAAATAGAAACTATAAGGATATCACTTAATTTTCTTTATTTCAATATGATAAGAGCATGGAAAGGCATTCATGCATATATACGACCTACCGTCTCCATGAATGGTGTATTTCATTTCATGTCAATAAATATTATAGATTACTATAAATACATATATACTAAATATATATGATATTTATATCATTATTATTATTATGGATATGATATAACTAAATAATATTTCCAAGATCTGGAATGTTCATGATAAAGAACGAACAAGAACACAAGTAAATTAACACCCAAAACAATGAAAATAATGAAATATTATTAACAAACAGGTGATAAAATGTTTTAATAAGATTATATATGGTATTATAATAATTATTATAGTTTTTATAAGTTAATGACACGTTTAAAATCATTATACATGAGGATAAATAACATTAAAAAAATGGGAGCGTGAGATAAGGGTTTTCATCTCAATTTACATTCCATTGAGACATATTTGATATTATACACCAATTCACTTTTATATGGTATATATACTTCCCCATGACATGTATTATCATGAATAATTAATTCTTAATTGTATTTTATGTTTTAATGTTAAAAAATTCATCCAAGGAGATTTTAATTGAAAATTACCAAGTGGTAAAAGTTATTGAACAATCTCACATTCTTTTTCTGATTGTTAACTTTATCTTAAAACAATAACTTTAATGTGATAATTTTTCATTGTAAATCACATATCAATTAAATATTCACATATATTCAGAATGGATGTGATTATTTCCTCAACATTATACCATTTTTACATATGTTGTTTTTTTAATATTATTTGATTAATTGGGAAAATATTGATAAATATATACCATTTACTCAATATGGATATTTTATGATAAATAAAATTGTTTATAAATTAAATAAATTATTATATATATGTAAAATTATTTTTATTATCAGTTAAAGGTGGTTATTAGAATTTATATATCCCCTTGATGCATCGACATGTCTCATGATACAAATCAGTTGGATAAATTAAACAAGTTTCTACTTGTAGTTTTAAACCATCTTGTAAAAGGTCCTGATGGTATGGAATTTCATGTGCCTTAGTCATGATGTCCAATAATTAAGCAGTTACTTCATTCATAATTTTGTTAATATTATCCATGATATTTTTACTATGATATTATATATGGATTCATTTCATTCTATGTTTATTAATTAAATGGAATAAGTTTTCATTTATGTACCTTGACATATTGATTATACATTTTTTTATGAAATAAAGTTATTTAAATGGAATGTGTGCTTATTTATTTATCTGTCTAGATTGATTATTAATTATTTATTCATGATGGATTCCTCTATACATAACCCTTATTGTGCATTTGAGGTCACCCTTATTTTTATTCCTTTCCATAGGATTCTATGAAGAATACTATGCAAGGATATGCTAGAGGAAATATATTTATTCTCCAAATAAATTTTCTGTTGTTGTAATATGTGTATTAAATTTTAATGAAAGGCTCATGTATGTATCCAGTTTATCAAAACTATTGAAGTATTCAATCATTTTAGGATGAAGATCCTTGTATCTTATGCCAATGTAAAGGTACCAGGAACCGACTCTAGGTTCATAAGGTCAAGTTTCTATAGTTCGTATAAATGGAAGTTTAGTAGAATCCTTCGAAACTAGATTTAGGAAAACATATATGAGAGAACAAAAACCCATGATAAACATTAATGATAAGTATAGATGAATATTCTATTTTTTGGTTAGGTAGAGATTATATACTTTTTCCTAGGGATGAATCCCTTTCAGGATACTAAAAATGGATGTGGTTATATAATAAATGTACATAGGGATAATAAATATGAAAATGGTTCATTTTACTAGACTTAATTATCACATGGTTCATGAAAATAGGCATTTATTCGCACCTGGTTTGACACTCCATGGGGATATTCATAGGACAATTCACATTTTCTATACCAACCATTGTGAAATATTAGAGTATATAATAAAAAATAATGACCAAGGTTAAACCCTATACCAAGTAAGGACTTATGTAGAAATAAAATGGACGAATTATTTAGGTTTTATGATTCACAAAATTAAATTTTAGAGGTTTTTTACCAATTGTATTTTTGTAATAAGAATTACAAAACATATAAGGATTATATTAAATTTTAGAATCACATAATTATTCATTAACATAATAGTTATGGATACCATCATGGGTTATTGTGTTTAAGGTTAATCATAACTTCCATGTCTCAAACACCATATTTAGGATTTTTTTATGAGATTCTATAAACATTAAGGAAATTTTTGGGAGAAATTTTCAACAATAATATGTCTTAGTGGAAAAATTATTTGAGAAATAATGTATTTACATTTTATAGACATAAATTTAAAGTTATTGATATACTTTAGGGTTAATATGATCATTAATAGTAAAATAAGATTATCAGAATTTGAAAAAAATATGTTGGATACCAAACCATAGTAAAACGGTTATTTAATAATTAATTTTATTTCAAGGATGACATCAAACTTTTTTGTAAATTCTATATGAATTATATTAATATAGTTTAGAAAAAGGAAAACTTGTATGCCTCATGAAAACCCATCACATCTATAAAGGCAGTGGGGCTTAATCCTATGACTAAAGGATGAGAAGGGTTTTTCTTTTACCATTGAACTTCGGTGGCGGCATCTAGTTTTACTATGATGTTGGTTTTATATAAATTTTGAATCAGGATGTTTTGACCATTCATGTGTGATGTATGGTTCTGTTTTATTTTTTGAAATTTTAACTATATAATGGGTGTTTTTTAGGGTGTGTCTTACTACTGTAAGAATGGTTCTGAAAGTTCACACTTACCGTCAAAGTGTATTTTCAATAAAATAAAAAAATTCTTGTGGTGATCAATAGTATTACCTTTTAGGATTAGAGATTAATGTATTAACTATACCAGGTTTTGAAAATATTTAGACACATTTGGAAATATTTGTCATTATTTCATGGACCTTGTGATCTTTTTATCATGAATTTTAGTGACTGAGGAATAAAAATTCATTTATGGATATTCAATTTCAAAGTAAGTGAGGTATTTGAGATTGATCCAAGAAAAAATAAAGAATAAAATTATTATTACAAAATAGAAATGTATCAAGTAAGTATATTCGCATATATTCTTAGATAGTAAAAGGGTTCCTCAACTTTAGGAAGATTACTCTTAAAAATATCTATCCTATTTCATTCATATCTGAGGAATCATATGGTGTTTCAAATCATTAAAGATTTATGGTTATGAGCCACTTCATATTCCATTAATCATTGAATTTATTAATACCAATTACCTTAATAACTCTTTATAAATATTTAATATTTTACTCCAACTCCATATCATAATTTCCCACAAATTATCTCCTACTTAGAAACCCAGTTACATGTTATTCCATGTGACCTTTTTACTTCCCATTAACTCTTATAATGAGTATATTTTTTTAACTGTTTTACGATGTAGGTTTTACAATAATGGTTTTTCAAAATTTAATACCCTTGACTTCCAAGATCATGTTTAAATTGAAAGGATGCAATTTATTTAAGTTAGAGAGAATGTATCACCCTGATATTTTAAAATTTGAACATCATATTCGATATCATGTATGACACACAACAACTATCCAAGAAAAGAATATATCATACTGATACATTATGATATATTTACAATTTTAAATAAATAAAATTTATTTTAGAGGTTTAAATTTACACAATAATGATCTATCTTGCATTACACACAACAAAAAGGTTCTTCAATTTCTTGTTGATGTGAGATGCACGGGGTGGCCCGATCTTCACGACGTAGGGCGGAGGATGAAGGATGGGATTCAGGGATATGTGGAGGATGATGGGTTCAGATAGTAGATGCAATTAGTCAATCAACGATATAAGGAGCGCAACCTAATACATATTGAACACACTCAAGGGGGGGGGGGAAGGATGTGATAGCCAATCCACACAACAACACACTTGGGTTGAGGCATAGAATTGGGGGATTTGTGATCTTGTATCACCAATCTATCTTGTAGATTGACAAGGTAAGAATGCACAAGATCAAGGGGGAAAACCTGGGATAATCTTCACACAATGTAGAGAAACAAACCATAATCTCTCAATTAATTCTTGAATGAATATACATTTCCATGGGGTGGCTATTTATAGCCAAGGGGTGATACAATAGTCGAGGGTCTAATACCCTAAAGCCATAAAGGTTAAACCTACCTTGTCATCTTAGAAGAAAAAAAGATAAATTCTAACAAAGACTTTTGAAAAATTAGCACACAAATTTCCAAATATAGCCCTCCGGATTTGACTTTGAGTGCATAGCCCACCAGATTCGACTTTGGTGTCCAAAGATTCCATTTCTAGAATCCTCCATGTGGGAAAGATATCCAAATTCGTGCAACCATATGGGCCAAGCTTTAAACATCATGTTTGGGTGTGAATAAGTGAGAAAATAGGCCCATTTGTTCCATCCATGCAAGGAAAGATCCATTGGGTCTTTAATGAAGCGAGATGTGCACCCATTGTTGCATTCAACCTCTTTAATCTCCCATGCGTCATCGGGCCATAAAAATCCAACTCCTCCACTCAGGTAATTTGCTCAGTGCCTTCATCATGGTTCACATCATCCTCCCCCTATGAAAAAGGAGTTGTCCTCGACTATACATCTTCTACACCCAAGAAAGGAGAAAGATCAAAAGCATTGAAAGTGGAACTTACAGCATACTCACCTGGAAAAGATATATTGTAATCATTGTTGTTAATCTTCTCAAGCACTTGAAAAGGTCCATCGCCTCATGGTATGAGTTTTGATTTCCTCTTGTCAGGAAATCATTCCTTCCAAATATGAATCCAAACCAAGTCACCGGGATCAAAAAATATTTTCTTGCGACCCTTGTTTTTACGATCAATATATTTCTGGGTCATCCACTTGATATTTATCCTTTCCTTTTGATGGATTTATTTGATGAATTCTACAAGCCCTTTGGCATCCATATTAACTTCTTCCAACAATGTTAATTACACTAGATCAATAGAGGCAAGTGGGTTAAAGCTATAAACAATTTAAAATAGAGAATATCGAGTAGTGGAATGCTTGGCCCTGTTATATGAAAATTCCACATGTGGCAGACACTCCTCCCAATTCTTTATGCTCTTCTTCACAATGATTCACAGAAGGGATGATAATTTTCGATTCACCACCTCAGTTTGTCCATCAGTTTGCGGATGACAAGGAGTGTAAAATATTAAATTCATTCATATTTGGTTCCATAATGGCTTCCAAAAGTAGCTGAGGAATTTTGTGTCTCGATCTAGCCCAATTGTCCTTGGCATTCCATGAATATTGACTACTTCCTGAAAGAAAAGTACTGCAATGTTAATGGCATCCTCAGTTTTGTGACAAGGAATAAAATGTTCCATTTCTAAAAACCTATCCACCACAACAAAAATGGAATATCTCCACCTCTAGGTCCATGGTAACACCATAATAAAGTCCATTGATATGTCCTCCCATGGGGTGTTGGGAATTGGGAGAGGAAGATATAGTCAGTGTGGGTTCAGTTTCGATCTGGATTTATGGAAGACAATGCACTTTCCCAAAAATTTCTCAACATCTATAGATATCCTAGGCCAATAAAAATTCTCATTAAGAACACTTAGAGTTTTGGAAACACAAAAATGTCCTGTTAACCCACCCAAATGTTATTCCTTTAGTAAAAGTAAATGGATAGAGAAATTGAGAATGCAAAACTTATCAATCTAGAATAAGAATCCTTCATGTAAATAGAACTTTTCCCAACTAAATCGTGGTTTACAATGTTCATAAGGTTCTCTAAAATAACTATCAGTGGCATATAAATCCTTAATGTATTCAAAACCAAGGAGTTTTGAATCCAACTTGGATAAAAGTGAATATCTATGTGAAAGTTCATCGGCCACAGTATTTTCTTTACCCTTTTTATAATTGATGAAATATGGAAATTATTCAATTAATTCAAGCCATCTAGCATTTCTCTTATTTAGTTTATGTTGGATCCTAAGGTATTTAAGAGCCTCATGATCAGAATGGATCACAAATTATTTAGGACAATGATAGTGTTGCAATGTCTCTAATACTCTAAACATTGCATACAACTCTTTATCATATATATCATAGTTTAGAGTTGGGCCATTTAACTTCGCTCTAAAATAAGAAATAGGCTTACCTTATTTCATGGGTACTCCTCCTATGCTAATTCCTCTTGAATCACATTCAATTTCAAAGGTATTATCGAAGTCCGGAAGTGCAAGTAGAGGGGTGTGGGTGAGTCTCTCCTTAAGAGCATGGAAGGCCTTCTCTTGAGTTGTCCCCCATTTGAAAGTAACATTCTTCTTTGTCTACTCGTTCAATGGTGTTACTAGTGTGATGAAGTCTTTCAAAAATCTCTTGTAAAAACTAGAAAGCCCATGAAAACTTACTACCTATCCAACAGAGGTTGGAGTTGTCCATTCTTGTATTGATTTGATCTTCTCGGTGTCCACTTCAACTCCATTTCCACTAACAACAAATCCACAGAAAACAATTTTATCGAGACAAAATTCACCCCTATTTATGTTTCCAAATATTTTTTCCTTCCTTAACACCTATAAGACTTTTCTTATGTGATCTACATGTTCAAGAAAGGTCCTACTATAAACCAAAATGTCGTCAAAGTAAATTACAACAAATTTCCCAATATATGCAAGTAAGACACAATTCCTTAAACTCATAAATGTTCCAGATGCATTAGTGATACCAAAGGGCATGACCAACCATTCATAAAGTCCATGTTTTGTCTTAAATGTTGTTTTCCACTTATATCTTTCTTTTATCCCAATTTTATGGTATCCAATTATTAAATTAATTTTTGAGAAAATATTTGAACCGTTTAATTCATCTTGCATATCATCTAACCTTGGGATAGGATGACGATACCTGACCATGATGTTGTTGATGGCTCCACATTCAATGCACATTCTCTATGTTCTATCCTTATTTGGTACTAGAATCACCGGTACGACACAAGGACTAAGGCTCTCTCTGACATATCCCACACCCAACAGATCTTGAACTTGCCTTTGAATTTCTTTTGTCTCTTCCAGATTGGTGTGATATGTAGGGAAATTCGGTAGTGATGCTCCAGGTATGAGGTCAATTTAATGCTCAATACCTCTAATGGGTGGAAAACTTGGTGGAACCTCTTCAAGAAAGACATCATCATACTCCTAAAACAACGACTCAACAACATTTGGAAAATAGGGCAAGTCATTAGTATTTAGCAACATCTCTTTGTACATGAGTACTAAAAGGTATTGCTGTGAAAACAAAGATTCCTTAACCTCACTCTTTTTTTCCAAAATCACACTTTTCTCTTCTCTAAAATTCTTTTTCCTACTTTATTTTTCTTTTCTCTCCATTTATTTTCTTCCCTCATTCTCTCTCCTTCCCTCATTCTCTCCTTTTTTATTTTCACTCTTTTTTTCCTCATCACTCATTTTTTTCTTTTATCTCAAAATGTGATCTTATAGAATTTGTTTTGGGGACATGGGGTTGAGGGTTTTAGGTTCCCCTTAGAGTAAAAAAGAATTATGATTCATGAAACTGTCATGGGTAACACACCGATCATACTGCCACGGTCTTCCCAACAACAAATGGAAAGCCTTCATAGGAACAACATCACACAAGAACTCATATTTGTACTTCCCTATTGGTGAACATTACCTTCACTTTCTTGGTGACCTTTAGCTTCACGCAATCATTCAACCACTGAAACTGATATGGATGTTGATGCTTCAATGTAGGAAGTCCCAACTTATCTACTAACTCGGTGCTCGCATCATTACTACAGCTTCCTCCATCAACAATAACACTTCATACCTTCCCAGGTATGTTTCACCGTGTATGGAAAATGTTCTCCCACTACTCATTCTCTCCCATGATCATTTGGGTGCTTAAAAATCTCATAGTGATAAGAATCTCACTATATTCTGTAAACTTTCCACTGTAAATTTATGGAGATTCTTCCTCCTCCTCTTCCGAGCTCTCTCCATCCATCTCCCATTCTCCATACTTGTTTATGGTCATGGTGTGCTGGTTTGGGCACTCACTAGCAATGTGACCCCTTCCTTGACATTTGAAACACTGAATATCCCAATTCTTAGTTTGGTTATCCTCAAAAATAGGTTTCTTAGGTGGAAGAATTACCTTGTCACTTTTGCGATCAACCACCTATTTTTCCTTTGATGGTTCTCTAATTTCCATTATTGGATTTCTCCATGGCATGAAAGGGGTAGCAGGTTTCTTCATGTTTCTCCTCCTATTGATTTGTTTCTCGATCTTGGCGGCTTGATGGATCATATCTAGTATTTATACATGGTGGTACATCACCACTTGATTGGAAATCTCCCGATTGAGCACATGTAAAAACCATGTCATGGTTCAATGTTTTCCCGAATCATGGAAATTTGCATCTCCTTGTAGTAGTCTTCTACACTCTTACTCCCTTGGGTGAGGCATTGATGTTTATTGTGGATATCTCTATGGTAATGTGTGGGAAAAAATAGCTTCCGCGTGGAGAACTTCATGGCTTCCAAAGTGTTGATGGGATGTCCACCATATCTATCCCTCTACTTTTGAACTTGATCCCACCATATTAATGCATAATCAGAAAATTAAAGGTAAGAAAGTTTGATCTTTTTCTCCTCGGAATATGCATGGCATGAAAATACTTGCTCGATCAGCATCTCCCACTCCAAGTATGATTCTAGGTCGCTTTTCCCTTTAAAAGAGGGGACATTCACCTTAATCCCACCAAGTAGGTCATCTTTATGATGTATCCTTTGTCCTCCTCTAGGTTGTTGGTACACCCTCCTCCTTTGTGGGACATCCTAAAAATCACCATCATGGTTTTCCATATCCTCCTCCATGATGTGGGGGAGACGGGGGGGGGGGAGCTCACTGCGGGTTATCATGAACCATCCTTGGGGTTGATTGATTCTCCAGGTTACTAATACTCTCGTATAGCACATCCAACTTTCGATCAAGAAGCTTCTTGAAGTGGCTCACCAAAGCTTGCATTTGGAATTGTGTAGATTCAGGTACAGGAGATCTACTTCAAATTCCTTCTTTGATAACATGATCAATTTTCTTCCCACGATATTCTTCCATGATATTTTAAACGCAAACACACAATGGGATACACACGGACACAATGATACACACTCACTCACACACACGATATATACACAAAAACACACATAAGATGTACACACTCACACACACAAGGATACACACTCACACATGTAAGACATACGCACTCACACACACAATCAAACACACACACTTACACACACGATATATATATACACACACACACAAAACAAGATGTACACACTCACACACACAAGATTTTATTTGCTTATTTCTCTCCACTCTCAACAGTCAATCCAAATTGCAAGATATTATGAAATATAATACCTTATTTGGGAATATCACGTGCCATCAATCCTTCCCCAATCAAGATTGAGTTGGGGGCTGGTTTAACACAACCCACTTGAGTGGTAAAGGGTAAAGGGTGAAAAGAGGGTAGAAAATGGATAAAGGGTGGGTCGAAAAGGGGGTATAAAGGTGGTATTTGGGTTTTTCCTGATTGTGCAAGATAAGAAAAATTAATAACAATATGAGCCAAATATAATATAGGGATGAAGAAAAATTATGGAGAAAGTGATGTATGGAAGTGGAAAGTGCTAATATTGTAAAGTACGATGATGAAGTAATTGTATCCACTTTTTTTCTTTTTTTTTCATCAAATATCCCCAAAAAGTGTTGTTCTTGGAATTTTAAAGCACAAGATGATTGAATAGAGAGTAAGAAAATTTTTTTGAAATCTATCGAATAAAGGCTATGATTAATTTTGAAAAGCACAAATAGATGAGTTGAGAGAATTTTGTTTTTTTTTGCTTTTTTTGCTGGATACAAATCACATATAGCGAATCAAATGCACAATGAATATGAAAGAAAATTTGGATCAATTTATAATAATCTAACTTGCACAAATTAGGTCAACTTGTAAGGCTTCAAGAAAAGGGAATTTTGTTTGTTGAAAGGGTGAATAATATGGAAGGATAAGGAGGGTAAGGCATAAAAGTAATGTAAATTAAGGAATAGATGCCCACCGTGTCAACCGGAGCTCTGATACCAACTGATGTGAGATGTGTGGGGTGGCCAAATCTTCACGGCGTATGGCAGCAGATGAAGGATGTGGTTCGGGTATATGTGGCGGATGATGGGTACAGATAGTGCATGCAAGTAGTCAATCAATTCTATAAGGTGCACAACCTACTACTTAGACAACACACTCAAGGGGGGGGGGATGTGATAGCCAATCCACACAACAACGCACTTGGGTTGAGGAATGGAATTGGGGGATTTGTGATCTTGGATCACCAATCTAACTTGTATATTAACAAGGCAATAATGCACAAGAGAAAGGGGGAAAGCTTGGGATAATCCTCACACAACAGAGAGAAACAAAGCATCATCTCTCATTTAATTCATTAATGAAAATACAATTCCACAAGGTGGATATTTATAGACAAGGGGTGATACAATAGTCAAGGGTCTAATACTCTATATTCATAATGTCTAAGCCTACCATGTCCCCATAAAAGTCAAAAATATAAAGTCTAACAAATACTTCTTGAAAGTTAGCTGACAACATACCGACTATAGCCCACTAGATTTAACTTTGAGTGCATAGCCCACCAGATTTGACTTTAGTGTCCAAAGATTCTATTTCTAGAATCATCTATGTGGGAAAGACATCCAAATTCATGCAACCATGCGGGCCAAGCTTTAAACATCATGTTTGGGATTAAATAAGTGAGATAATTGGCCCATTTTCTCTATCCATGCAATGCAAGATCCATTGGGCCTTTAATGAAGTGAGACGGGCGCCCATTGTTGCATTCAACCTCTTTAATCTCCCACACGTCATTGGGACTTGAAAATCCAACTCCCCCACTCGCGTAATCAGCTCAGTGCTTTCAACATGGTTCACATCACTTGTGTTACATGCAAGATGGAGTTTTACCAAAAAACAATATAAAAATAATATTATTAATTAATATGATAGAAATCACCTCAACATGTGAATGGTGGTTATGAATAGTATTAACTAAATTATTAAAATATATTGTTTTATCATGTTTATTAAATATGTATTTATTATAAATAAATTAATAATAATTTAAAATAAAAATAATTTTTTTCTAAAAAAAGTATTTTTTATTTATAAAAGACGATTTAATCATTATTTGAACAAATAATTTAAAACTAAATTATAACAATTTTAGAAAATTGATTTAATAAAATAAATTTCATTTTGGAAGTGGAAAATCAAAATTATCATAGGGTTAATTTTGGTATTTTTTATGAAGTTTTATTTTTTGATGAATAGTGAAATACTGAATTTTAATTGAAAATGAACTTTTCATTAAAATTATTTATTATATTAAATTTTATTTTGAATTGAATTTATAGTAAACATTGTTCAATTTTAAATATATTAATTCAATTTAGGTCATTGTAATTATTTTCATATTTAATTTAGATATAAAAGCGTTGTAAGATTTTGAACACTTTTACTTTAAAAACCCTCTCTCTCATCACGTTAGCAGGATTAATTTTAAATTACTTTTTCAACACTTAAGTGTATTGAATTTGAAAAAAATGGATTTCATATTTGGAATCATAAGAGTTTATAATGTATAATATGGTGAACTTTATTTTTGACCAAAATTATTAGCAAAAATGGTTAAAATTAATTAAAGTGATTAAGGTAGGGACATGTTTACTTAATGGTTAAACTTAGAATATAAGGTGTAAGAATGAAAAGGTACTTTAAAAACAAAAATTTTATGTAAATTATTCTAAAAATATTATTTTTTTCTCAATTTTATTAGTTTTAGGGACACTTTTCAATGAAAGTGACCTATATTATACATTAATAATAAAAAAGACAAATAAAGAACCTCCCTTACTTTTAATTTCTATATAGATTTGGGATAGAGGAAAACAAAATTTAATTGGTTGTAGATATTATTTTTATTGATAAATTAATTTTTTTTATCATAATAATTTATCTTTAATTCTTAGGTATAAAATAATTACCTAAAATGATGAAGAAATGTTAAAAAAATAATAATTTAGTTAATAATTAAAATGAAATAATAGATACTAAAAATATTAATTGCGAATTTAATTTAGTGAATTATTATGTTACATTATTTTTTAGTTTAATATATCATTTTATATACTTTTTAACATAATATATTCTAATTCCATCATTATATTGATATTTTTAAATTGAATTTAGATAAATAATATCAAAATTTATGTTAATCTTATTTTATGGTAAATTATATTTTATTATGAGTTTTAAAATTACTGGAAAACATATATTCTTCCAATTTATTTTTAAATTATAATAAATATAATATATTTTACATTAAAAGACCAATTTTCCTTTTATAATGACTAAATTGACTATTAAATTGTAAAAAACTCGATTAATGCAGTTACAGTTAAAGTTTCATTTTTACACATTACTTGCGTTTGTGTTAAAATTAATTTCCAACACACAATGGATTTATATTTTAGAAATTAGAAATAATATTTATAATAATTAGGTATAAATTATCTAGTAAGTATCATTTTATTATTGTCCTAAAAAATACATTACCTAGGTTAGAAAACTAGTTACCATAATGGAAAACTGAAATATTAAAATAATGAAAATTAGGATTTAAGGATAAAAAAGTTTAAAAGATGTGTTATATTTAGTTTATGAGGTGTAATTAGACCATAAAATACCCAAAAACCATTAATTATCAATCTTGGAGCCACTTGATGTATGATTAACCTCCCAATAGTGAATACTTTTGAGTATTTACAAGAATGACACCCCACAACTATAAAAGGTAACTCACTCCCCTCACTTCTTGAATCCTCTCAAGACATTTGAATCATCCAAAACCCAACCAAATAAATTACACACTTATCTACCCTCATTATATAATCCTTATTATTTTATAAAGAAAACATTTTATGGTTTTAGTAAAAACCTAAGGAGGATACCCAAAGAAAAGGTAATGTTCTTTTAAAAGCATCTTTATTTTATTTCCTTCTCCATAAAATTCAATTATTATAATAATTTGATCATAAAAAAACATAAGTATATTAATATGTATAGATATAGTTATTCTAGGGGTATGACCTACAACTACACACACTTACATCAAATTGGTTATGAAATCATCGTTCATGTGTACGACAGACTAATGCCTCATGAAAAATGTCATTTGTTTTTTCATTACAACCCCTAAAGGCTAAGAATGACGATGTACATACTATTTATATTACATATATATATATATATATATATGATATTTATGATATTATTCTGCTTCTATAATTAAAATATCACACACAAATTCTTGTTTTATATTTTTTGGGAATACAATAATGTCGCTCGTGTGTATAGTAAACTACCACCTCATGAAGTGATGTGATTCGATCACACTTTACATGAAATGTATTTAGAATGGGTTAAATAAAATTATTTGATATTTATTATATAAAAATAATATTTTAATGATAATATACATATTTAAAATTTAATTTTCTTTTGTTCAATAAGATAATAAAATAGAAACAATGTTCATGCATACGTAAAACATTCTATCTCCATGAAAGGTGAATTTTATTTCCTATCAATAAAAAAAATGGATTACTCTAAATAAATATATAATGAGTATATATGATGTTTATATATTTTATTATTATTTATATGATATAAATAAATAATATGTAGGTTAATTCAATAGGATCAGTCCAAGTAAAAGTAGGATACATTTCGTGTCGGGGGTTTCTCCTTACTGCCTCCTTCTTAGCTAGGAGTTATCCTTTCCTCGATAGATCCTTGTCGGAACTCATTACAGCCCTTGGAATCATCTTTGGCTCATTGTGGGAGGGTAGAACCAAACTCTATAGTGTTCTAAATCATCCTTTATATGAGCTCATATGCATTGGGTTTCTACATTTTTTATGATAGGGAGAAGATCCACCACCCAATGTCATCCAATGTCATTCGGCATCATCTGAATTTCCATCATTCGTTGTCTAGAAAAATCGATGAAATTTAGACCAAGTTCCACTGAATCTTTATTATTCCATTTTATTTTCATGATGTGTCATTGTATTTATCTTCCTCTCTCCATAATAATTATTCAAGTACCTTTGTATGGTTTTAGTTTCTCATGGTGGTGTTTTTGAAGGAAGGTGATGGTCTCCGGGTGAAGGTCATGTTTATCTTCGGTGTTAAGAGATTTTTCTGATATAAACTCTGATCTTCCATCATTATTCAACCTCCCTCTCTTTTCTGTGTGGTGTGATAATCTTTTATGAGGTTTTTGGATGTTTTATTGGAGCATATCATCATTACAAGAGGCATGAAGTTCACAATTTCTTGTTGAGAGTTTCTTTTTTTATAAACTCTACCATTGCAAGATGATTATACCCTATTCCATGCGGCATGGTGGAATTCTACATGGTTTTTGGATGGTTAGCTTTAGATGATGATGTTTTTCTAGGATTTGGTACCATAGAAGTCTCCATTACTATGAAAAATCAATGGCATTTCTTATTCTACATCGTCTTCTTGATGGTCTGAAAATGTGTCCCTAGGCACTTCATCCATGTCAATGATATGAGTTTCAGATTTGTTTTTGTGTTGGATTTGTGATAAGTGGGGATATATGATGACTAAATAATTTATATTAGTTCCTTTTATGTTTCTTAATGATGGGGATTACTATTGTTTGTTGACAGCATGAATTTTTCATTTTTTTACAAGCTGGCGATGTGACGGGCTGTTATTGCATGTGTTGCAGGTGATGAGGACAGGTCAACGACTATGGCTTAATAGTTTATCATTTAATATATTTTATTTTGAATTTTAAATTTTTAAATTAATAATTTTTTATACTCTAGGTGTGGTGGTGTTTTTTGGATTTTTAATTTTTAATTTCAAATCGCCATTGTCAGTAGTTTTTGAATTCTGTTCAGATGGTTTGTGGTTGACTGACTAGTCTGTGATTTGATTATGTCTAATTTTATTATTTATAATTGGTTCTCACTCAACCAAAAATTGTATTTATAATAAAATACAAAAATATAGATATTTTTATGGATATATAAATAAATAATATATGCAATAACTAGAATTTTCATGACAGAGAACGAATGAAAAAACATGGAAATTAACACCCGAAACGATGAAAATAATAGGTTATTAAGAAATGGATGATAATAAGTTTTAATAAGATCATATATGATATTATAAACATTATTATGGTTATATTATAAGTTAATTACATGATTTAAACTTGTATACATGGGGATAAAATACTTTTAAGAAAAAGAAAGAACGAGCTAAGGGATTTCTTCTCCATTTACATTATGTTGAAACTTATTTTTTTATTAAAAACCAATTCACTTTTATATGGTGTATATAATTCCAATTAACATTTATCATCCTGAAAAAATTCGTCATTCATGGTATTTTATGTTTTTATTTTAACTATTTCATCCAAGGGGGTTTGACTTTAATATTACCAAGTAGTAAAAGTTATTAAACAATGTCACTTTCTTTTTTGATTTTTAACCTTATATTGAAAAAATCACTTTCATGTGATAATTTTTCATTTGTAATCACATATCACTTAAATTTAAACATATTTTAATGATGTATATGATTACTTCCTTAATTTTATGAATTTTTTACATATAGTCTTTTTATTGAAATTTATTTGATTAATAGAGAAAATATTGATAAATTTGTATCTTTTACTCAATATGGATAAATTAGGACAAAGAAAATTGTTAATTAATTAAATATATTATTACATATATTAATAATACATTGGAATGGATGTTATGGATTAAGTATTAAATTTATATATCCCTTTAACGCATTAAAAGTTCTCATGAGACAAATTGGTTGGCCCAATTAAATGGGTTTCTATCCTATAGTTTTAAACCATCTTGTAAAATTTCTTGAAGTATAAGTAAATATGTGCCCCAAAAATTATGTCCAATAATTAATAATTTATTTCATTAAGATTTTTTTGTTATTATCCATGATATTTTCTCTATTATATTATATATGGTTTCATTTCATTCTCATTTTATTGATTAAATGGAATGAGTTTTTAGTTATTTACCTTTACATATTGATTATGCCTCATCTATTAATATAGCCAAGTTATTTAAATGTATTTTGTTTTCATTTATTTATCTTTCAATATTTATTAATCTTTATTTATTTATGATAGATTCTGTTATAATTAACCCTTATTGAATAATTGAAATCACCCTTATTTTTTATCATTTCTCCAGGATTTCACGATGAATGCTATGTAAGGATACTTTAGAGGAAATAATGTTATTCTCAATAGTTTTTCTAATTTTTATATTCAATTTTAATTCATGAGTCATTTATTTAACTAGTTTAACAAGACTAATAAACTATTAAATCCTTTGGGATAAAATTTCTTGTATCTTATGCGAATTTAATGGTAGCAGCCACCGGTTCCATGATTCGAGGATTAGGTCACTCAGTTTTATATTATTTTAATTTAATATGATCAAGAAATAATTTCCGAGATCTCAGGCTAAAGATATTATGTTTTTTAATCATTTTTTATTCTTCATGGGTCTCACATAGTTAATAGTAACTATGCGAAAATTGTGTGTGTGTGTGTGGGGATATTTCAATTAGAAAATTCAATTTGGTATGTTTGGAGCATGATTCTTCCAATCATGTGATTCTTGGGAGAACCCATGTGAGGTGAAATTTATCCAGGGAGTTATTTTTGCGTGGTTTTCACTCAGTTAGGAAAACCATGAAACCTAACTGTGTAGTCTACCAAAGTTTTTAAAAATTTGGCTTTTTTTTCACTCCTCCCCCTTTATTTTACTCTATCACAATATAATGGTTCTGTATCCTCACATAAAAACCTAACCCTACAAGTATCCTTCCTCATGTGAGCTACCCCCTATAGGTCCCCTCCCTTACAAGACCTCCCTCGCTGTGAGCTACCCCTACTATTAGCCCCCCTCACGTGGCCTCCCTCACACATAGCACCCTGAGTTAAGATCTCATCCTCATGTGTTCCTCCCATCTTAGATACCTACCCCTATGATATTTCTATAGGTTTATTAGTGTTTCAATGTTTTATCCTCATGGTAAGGGTTTTGACTCCCCCATCCTTCACAGTTCTTTTATTTTTCCTTTTCCACATCGATAGAATTTGTTTGGAAGAACCATAGGCTTAGGGGTTAATATATATATTTTGATTTATTTAGTGTTTAGGGTTTATGTGGGTCTATTGATCCCTAATTTGGTGTCCTATATCTAAAGAGTAATATTTCATTATTCTAAGGATTTCTTTTATCATTTTTGGTTGGTTTATAATTTTCATTACTTTTTTTATTTCATTCTCTTAAATGTTTGATAGTTTAAGAATGTTTTTTAGTTAAAATTATGACTATATGGATTACCTATGATGGTGTAATATATTTTAAAAGTATATCAATACTTTTTCATGGAGTGGGATCCCATGCCCAGTGTTCATGAAAATGACGAATTGGTTTTCATAGAATAATTTTCATCTTTAAAGTGATGGAGAGTGATAACTTGACATTTTAAATGTGTTATAGACTTAAAGTGGATCTCAAACCAAGTTTTTGGGTTTTCTAAAGTGTTTAAAATATTTTAAATGGGTTATTTTATTTAAAAGGTATGTTATAACCCTTATTTTGTGGTGAAAATCATTTTTATGAGATTTGGTTATTTCTATGTCAAATTTTTGAGGGGTTTAAATATTTTGATTTTTCTAAAATGTCCTGGTTTGTTTCAAAAGTGTTTTTTTACCATTGGGGTTATATTTTTATTCTTGTGGATTTTTTTAAAATTTTTTTTTAATTAAGGGAAGAGTGAGTCCCCGTTTTACATTCAAATGAGGTTTAATGAAATGAATTGGCATTCAAATCATATGTTCATGCAATGGATCATTTGGAATTTTATGTTATTGACTTATAATAAATGGTTTGAGATCCTCTTAATCCAATTTTTTATTCTTATATCCCATAAAAATATGTTACCCCATGTGGGTATATTTAATTTGATACGTTTTATGAAATTATTTTTCACACTTATGGGTATAATTTTGGGAGGGTTTGATGTGATGTGTGTATTGTTTTAAAATGTTTTAACCTTGAGTGAAGGAATGCTTGATTGTTCTCACCACTTTTTTGATTGGTCATGGAAACCCGAGTAGCTATTTGGGATTCTAGGATTCTGCTATACTAGGGAGATGCGCACTACGGGTGACCCCTATAGTGTGAAATAATGTTAGATGGGATGTTCCATTTCAATGGGGTTGGGTATAGGCTAATTAGATGCGGTATTATTGGGATGAAATGTGTGCCGAATGGTTGGTCCATTAAGATAAGTCTAGGTTGGTCTCACTTTAGGATATAGGGTAGTTCCCCGAACACTAGGATCCTTCATAGGATTATTTTGGAGAATTACCGTTTGATACAATTGTATCTCGAACTTCTTGGATTATTTCTTAGAATATACGTACTTGTCATTTGTTTATTCGTATTATGTGACTTGACATAGTGGTTCCAGATTTTGTTTTTTATTCTTTATTTTTGATGTTTTATTTTTAAATTATTTTAAAATGGATTTTAAAATTATTTTAAATAATGAAGATGAATTATTTAATTTAAATCCTTTTCAAACAATTTTTTGAAATTATTTTGAAAGGATATCTATTGAAAGAAATGTAAAAAATTATTTGTTTTGAAACTCCGAATGTGTATGAGTTTTGAAATGGTATTTTAGGATATTTTGTATGGTTTTATAAATTTTTGGGTTTAAAACTTGTTTTGTAAAAATAGTATTTTGTCCAACTAGTTTTGGAGGGGAAAATATGTTTTCGAAGAGACTTTTTTCACTTAATAAAAATCATAGAAAATAATTTTTAGAACACTTATAATGTATTATTTATTATTTTTAAAATTTTATAGAAAATGTTCATTTCGATATTGTATTAAAAACTAGCATTCTTAGGATTTAATTTCAAAGTGAAGTATTTGTTTCAATGGGGTTTGGTGGCCAAATGAGTGTGTATGTTATTATGCCTATATTATTATATAAGTTGCAGGTTCTTGTTCTTATTCATACCTCTTGTAGAGAATTTATTTATTAAGGTTAGTTTTTATTTTTATCACATTGATCTTTTGTTTCCCATTCCATGATTTTGAAAGGCTAGAATTTAATTTTATAAAATTCCATATTTGTGACCCATTACTTTATTTTTATTTTCTAATTTCAATTATTTCTAAAAATAGAGGTTAACTATTGGTGTTAGTGAGAGAAGTAGATCAATTATAGGTGTTCATCATTTTATTATTGGAGATGTTGTTCAGAGGGTGAGGGTAGTGTTTAGTGTTTCTCTTTTATTTCACTATTTTTCCATGTTTTTATATTAGGTTGTTGTATTATTTATTTTTCTCTAGAATTGAAATATTATGAGCATATGGTTCATTAAAATAATTTAATATATTATTTATGCTATATTTTACTCTAATTATTGTGTAAAACCATTCCCAAGTGCGTTCTTGTGATTCAAAGACACTTGTTTTCAGCCCATGGGGATCAGGAACAACCTTCAGGATAGGGGAAAACCAATATGGGAATATTTAAGTGGGAAAATCCAAAATGGTTTATTACAATCTATGGGTATGAGAGTGGGAAATTGAAAAGATGGCATTTTGGAGAATATATGTGTTATAAGAGTACGTGGTGACACAGTTTGGATTGATAAATGTGTTGGATGTTTTCATGTATCTCATTAATAAGATCTTCCACCCATATATATACTAATTTTTCATTTTTTTCATTTAAAAAATCTTCATCTACTCACTAAACATATGAAAACATGCTAGATATCTTGACATAATCCTTTGTATGATTCCAGAACATCGAACTTACACTAATCAATCCTGCTATAACTTTTAGATTTAAGAGGAGACATTCTAGGGGAATGTGGAGTCTTAATGAATTGTATCCATGGACACAGATAAATTCAATGCAATGATGTCTTGGAAATGTCCCTATAATGTTTTTGAGGTTAGGAGACTCTTGTGTTTAGCTGGATACTACTGATGTTTTTTCTAGGAATTATCCTATTTATCCACACCCATTACAATGTTGATGAAGAGGGTAGTATAGTTATAGTGGTTTGAACACATTGAAGAATAATTTATTGGGATAGAGAACTGGTGGACTAAAACTCCAATTTTGATACTTCCCAATTTTGAGATTAGTTATTTTGTATATAATGACCAATCAGACATTGGTTTTATGTATTACTAATGTAGGAATATTTGGTAGTAGATTATGGGTCACATCAGCTTTGAAACCAAAAAAAGAACCATCATTCTAAAAACATGGAGCTGAATGATATGATTTATATATTGAAGTGTTGGAAACACTATCTCTTCAATGATGTTTTTTTTACTACATTGGCCATAATAGACTTTGTTACATCTTCACACATCTGAACATGGATCTGAGGTAAAGTAACCTAATTGAGTATCTATATTTTTTCAACTTTGAGATGGAATAAAAACCTAGTAATGATAATGTCCTTATAGATTCTCTTATCCAGAAGACATAGTTAGCTCATGAGCATGGTGGGTGTCCTTTAGAGATGCATTCGTGCCTGATGAGCTTGTTGTCCAATTGGAGGATGTATGCTTCTAAGGACTAAGGATTGATGACTTATTCCCCTTTGGTTATCAAAATTTCTCTCATAGTTCAAGCAATGGAAAGTCAAGATTCTAACCTAGAGCGTGTTGTGATGTGGGAGTGGATAATAGGTGGTGACTATATACCAAGGTGGTTGATTGATGATAAGGATTTGATCATGGTACATGGGAAAGTAATAGCCCTTTATTCTATCAAGGAATTGATAATGAGAGACTTACATTTCTCCAAATGGGTGGTACATCCTAGAGAAAAAATATGTACCATGACTTTTGGTGATGGTTATGGTATCTAGGGATGAATAGGGGAATCACTAGATGTGTTTACCAATTCCTTACCTGCCAGAGGGTAAAGGTAATGCATCAGTTTCCTAGTGGTTACTTCAGCCACATGTTGTGACTTTGTGGAAGTAGGTGGAAATAATTATGTACTTTGTGACAAGATTAATTAGGACCCTGAGGATCCATAACATTTTCATGGTGATTGTCGATTGGTACATGAAATATCCTAATTTCTTTCTGATCTGTGAGAATCACATAGAAAATTATATGAGAATGCTATATGTCAATGAGACAGTAAACATATATAGAGTAACCTTGATAATAATATCATATAGAGATATATTATTTACATCATAATTTTTAAGGGCTTACAGAAGTCCTTAGGGACTTATCTAAGATTAAGCACAATGAACAATCCCTACATGAATGCGCAATAGAAGAAGAAGATTCACATACTTGAAGATATGCTTTGAGCTTGTATCCTAGACTTTAAAAATCTTGGGATGATAACCTAGGCTTGGTTGAGTTTTCCCACAACAAAATATATCATGCCTGAATTCATATTTAAACTCATAAGGCTATATATGGGAGGATATTTTTTTCATCACTCTGTTAGCATGAGTCCAGTGAGGAAACATTTATAAGGGCTACTATGGTACATGAGACCTCCAAGATAATTTTTTTGATTTAGAATAGGCTGATCATAGCTCAGATCTGGTCGAAGTATTAAGAAAAATTTCTGAGGATGAATCTCACATTTTTTCTTGGAAATAGGGTTTTAATAAGAGTAACTCTAATGTTAGTCCATAAATGTTTGAGGAAGAAAGTAAAACCCAGACCTTACAATTTTGGACCCTTCAAGTTAACTTAGTAGGTTGTGACAGTAGTGTACCATCATATATTACTTCTCACTACTGTGGTTTTCATGGGGGGTTTCATGTGGCATAGCTCTATAGTTACATGCTTCATCTTATGCATCTCATAAATTATGAGGATTTCGAGACATATCCTCATGCATCATACGTAGAGTCTCCAATACATATTTTATACAAGAGTGATAAATCACTTAGAGGGAAGACTATAACACTAGTTCCGATTATATAGTTTTATGGATTGATCTAGGAGGATACATGGGAGTGGGAGGTTGATTTTTTAGATTAGTTTTCTGAGTTTTTTTCATATAACATTTGAAGTTACTTATCGAGGATGATAATACATTATATGTGGATATTTTTTGCATCTTGGTTTGAGTTTGTCATATGATATGTTATTTTTAATAAAAATTTCTCCTTCATCTTTTTTTGTCTCATATATGGTATGCTAGGAGGATTATGTTTAATATAAAGGTCACATAAGCTGAAGGGTGGAATGGTGTTTTGATGATTGGCATTTTTCTAAAACAAAAAATAGCCAACGGGTAGCTGGTGGAACCCACTAGATAACTGGTGGTCTTTCAGTGAGTCTTCTATCTATAACAAACCCTGTCAGCTAGTCATTGAGGCTCACCAGCTCTCTAGTGAACCTAGTCAAGGGGTTAAACTAATTCACCCCATTGGTATTAATTATACATGTTATGAAACATCTTTTAACAGCTAAATCTATCCCCTTATCATTTTTCATATTTTAGATCTTCCATTGGTCTCTATTACTATCTCGTTTATCTCACCTTGGTGTCTCAACATTTGATCAATGTGGTGGAATTTGAGCACTAATTTATTCTTAAATCTATACCAATTTACTCTTCTTCTTGGAAAGATGAGAATAGATCTTTGTTGGATCTATGTTTTCCCTAATGATCCGATGATGATTTTATTATTTCTTCATAAATTAGTTGTTAATCTTGCATATTTATGATGATTATTAATCAAATAGAGGTCTACCAAAAATAACTAATGTTCAATGGGTGAGTGTTTATGAATCATCATCTTATACCTCTTATAGATATAATATTGATGATCGATCCTTAATTCATTGATTTTTTCATGGTAGATTGGTGGAGTTTTCAATGTGTTAATGAGAACCCCTTTTCTACAACGTGAATCATAAAGAAGAGTGGAGGTTTTTAGGTATATATCATAGAATGGTCATCATGAAATCTTCTTCATGATTATTATCATGAATTTATTTTAAATTTATGGATTAGTGACAAATTGATGATTGTTTTCTATACCTGAGGTCTTCTTCTAGAGTCAATAATGAATTCATGATCTGTTATTTGTTTGATGATGGAACCAGTGGAATGGTGTTACTTCCATCGACATACATCAAAATTGATTTCATTGAAAAATTACATAAAGGTATGTGAGTAAGAATGACCTTATTGAAATGGTATTATATTGAGTTCTCATTTAAACTTCTTTCATCTTGAATTAAAACATGATATAGAAATCCTCGAAATGTGTGCCTTCCAACATGGTTTTGAGACGTGTTCAGTATTATATTCATTTGATGATCGTTTAAGTTATTCATCAATTACATTGAGTTAAAAAGATCCTTTACATTTGGGGATCTTATATACACTTTTTTACATGGTATTTTTATTTTTATGTAATAACTTATCTGAACATTCTTGATTGTAATCACATGTGGGTGTGTGTGTGTGCATCCCATGTGACCCATTATGATGATTTATTCCATGAGTATTTATAGAGCAGATTGTTTCTATGTTTTATAATGATAACATGTTTTTATATGTTTCTATTATATTGTGAGGATGGAATATTGTGCTTCCCTTGTATGATCTACATTATTAGGTGTGTTAAAATGTATTTGAGGTTTTTCTTTGTACTTGGGACACGTGGACCATCATGAGAAGATTATCCATTATAGGGGGAGTGTGCACGACTTGAGATGGGAAAAAAGATGTACTTGAGTATAGAGTAGAGGCATGAAGGATTGGTGCATGACCCAGGGAAAAAGAGTTAAGGTCATGACTACCTAGAGGCTAGATCCAAGACATATACGAGGTCTGAAGGTCTAAAGTCCTGACCTATAATGAAGGTAGGATACAATAGTCTGGGAGCCTGATTCTACTCGATTCTTTGAGACTATTGAGATATTTGATTACGAGCCTTACAGAATGTTCTTGTTCACTTATGACATCCACTGACTATTCTTCCAGCATGTATCCAAATAATTTATGACTGGTGATTTATGAAGGCTTGGTTAGTGCACAAGTTCTTTTTATATGGTTATATGATTGGTTTATCTATTTTAAAATTTATTATTATCATAGAACACACCTTATACACATGAGAAAATATTTTAAGGATGCATTTTTGATTTTCTACTAGGTTTTATTACAAACACCCTGTTTGGGAATTTCAACTAATATATAGGATTTATGAATTGGGATTCAGGAGATAACTGTTGAAAGTGGGTGCCCTATACCCAACTTTTATTATACTTTGATTACTACTACATGTATAAAGTTTGTTACAATACATGTGTTTATCTTTTTATAATAGTGTAGATACTTAGGCATCCACTTTCTTTATGGAAATGTCCTTATATTACATGTCGTATCAAGGGGGTATTGCATATCCCAAGCTATTATAAGAACCCTGAGATACCATGACAATAATCTTAAAGTAATCTCCTTTGGTCTAGTTACATCATTCTGAAAGGACACTGATGAAATATGACCATCAGGTGCTGGGGTCTCATACGCATTGAGGCTTCTTCTCATGAAGTACTCACTTGATGATCTCTAGTAGTTGAGACTATGAGGAAATACCCGCATAATAGGAACACCACATGTTTCAGGTGTCATTGGTCGTTTCTATCTATGGACATGTGTAATGGTCTCCAGACTTGAGATCATTTTCAATGAATGTCATTTAATTACATACATTTGATGTAAGGCAAAAACCATAATGACAAAGTCGTGGTGAGGTAGTTTGTATCAGGTACATCATTAATGGCATGACATTGATTGAATGATCAAGAAAGGATTTGTTGCTTCCGAGTTCAGGAAGAGATATCATAGGCCTGGTTGATTAGGATGGTTGCACCTTCATTAAATCCATGACCATGGTAGTGTAAGGTATGACTGTCCAAAAAAATTAACTAATAAAATAAATCAAGACAAAGGATAATGACACTAGTGTGCATTATTCTTTATTGAGATATCGATGACGAATGGATTATATTACACATACCATATTCTTAGGAAGGTAGTTGTTTCTCTGACTTTAACTTATCTCAATAAGTGCCTCGAAGGGTTTCTAGACCCCGCTCTTGGTCAGTGGATATTATTCACTGATATATAGATAAGGACCTAGAGGGTCACACACAATAGCGCTTTGAGAATCTGCCCTATTCTGTGAATAAGAATGTTGAACTTGGTGGGACCCTCTAAAGGGTCCGAGTACCACTCACATTCTATGGATCACCAAGTAATAAATAAATTATTTAATTATTCAATCCTGGAATAATATGTTGAATTTATTTATAACATGTATTTACAAGTGATTAGTAAATACAAGTATTAATATTATTCGAATGGATGTTAATATCCAAGGTTCGTTTAATATTAATAGTAGATGTGAGTTGAGTTAAAGACTCAAGTTTATCACATAATAAATTTAAGGGATAAATTATAAATATTTTTATGGAATATTTTTATTTTCCATAAATAATTATTAGTAACACTTATATAGAAGACGTTTATTACACGGGGGTAAGGACTCACTTCGAGTTTTTTAAAAATTCCCTATATAAGTAAGAGAGAGGATCTTCCCATGTAACTATTCATGTGTTGGTATTGAAAGATTCTCTGTCCTCCTAGAATCTAGAGAGAGAGTCTCTCAAGTGAAGGAAGATCTTCAAGTTCATCCATCTCGGATTAAAGTTTCTTGCCTTGCGATGATCGTCGCTACACTGAAGTGAGTGTTTAAGATCTATTCTAGCACCTGGATCTCGATGAACGGTGCATGAGAAGATTCGAGAGGCATGTGTAGATGATCTAAAAGGATTTGGCATCAGATT
The DNA here is from genome assembly GCA_963277665.1 of Viscum album. NCBI lineage: Eukaryota > Viridiplantae > Streptophyta > Magnoliopsida > Santalales > Viscaceae > Viscum > Viscum album. The sequence goes on along the minus strand of OY728141.1, from coordinate 1,043,725,166 downwards.
CATCGAGAAACGATCGTCGGTGTCCTACGGAGGACGTGCACATGTCAGATCCGAACTAGGTACATGTTCAATTTATTTATGCTATGTTAAAACCTTGCGTGATCCTCAGACCGAACCGAGACAAGATCCCCAGAGTTTAAAGAGTTATGTCGCTCTGGTGATGTAGAAATTTTTAAATTCCCAGACCACCTGCTTCCGCTACGATGTCCCGGTACCTCATAGTGGTATCAGAGCGATCTCAAGGTTTTTCTGAGTCAACAAAATTAATATTCATTAAATTTATGTGTGGGGTGTTAAATTGGTTTATTCAGAGACAAACTTGCGTTGTTTTGTTTTCGAATGATCAAGCTATGATCATTTGAAAAAATTTAATCAAATCGACATCACAGTTTTTTCGTTCATCCGATGTAAATCTAAATTAATATTGAGATAAAATTAAATGTAATATTTTATTACTATAAAATAAAATAAAATATTTTATTATAATTTTTCTCTTTTTGATCATTTTAAAGGGGCGTGTAAAAATATTTTCCACAAAGTAAAGGGGTGTGGAAAAATATTTTCCACAATATTTGTTTAACAAAACAAAGGCAAAGACCAAGACCCAAATTGGACTTTCTTTTTATTTTTGGGTTATTTATTCTAAAGAAAAATTTTATTTTAAAATTTAGAAAAAGGTAATAGAAGACCCAAAATGGGTCTTCTCCTTCTTCACGCAACACACCACCACCTTGGGGGGTGAAACCCTAGCGACACCCTTCCCCAGCAGGATCGGCCTTCTCCCCTACTGCTAGACCACCAACCCATGCCACTCCCACTCCGTCCGCCCCTCTATCTCACATAGGATGAGCCCCTCATGGACCTCCGCCCCACCTCAGGCCATCGCCTCACTCGGACCCCACCCTGTGCCGCTCCCTACCTCGCCAGACTAACCTACACAAGCCACCCCGGATGCTCACCTCCTCACTCGGACCCCACCCTGCGCTGCTCCCTGCCGCGCCCTGACTGGACCACCTCCGACTCACCATCTGGGGGACCCGACTACGTCAGACCTGACCAACACCGGTCCAGGCCACGCCAGACCAGGCCGCCACCCCTATGGTTGGCCAGAGTAGCGGGCTGCCACCTCTGCAGCTGGCTGGAGAGTTGCACAACCTACTCATGCTCCCTTTGCTGCTTACTAGAAAACGCTTCCACCTTGAGTTCTTCCGGACTGGGAAGTCATGCCGCGGTCACGCCGTGGTCACGCCACGGTCATACCACAGTCACGCCGTAATTTAGCACTGCTCTATTAAGATACTCGCGGTGGTTCGCAGTCCTGCCAGACTCCTCCCCTGCTATATGTAACCATGTCTTAAATCAATTTTCATTAATTTATTTTGTTGAGTTAAATTAATTATAATTAGTTTGGGAGTTTAAATTTATTTTAATTTGAAACATTAATTTAACTAGAATAAAAAATAAATTAATAATTTAATTTAATTTTAGAATAAAATTTAAATTAATAGTTTAATTTAATTTTATAGTTAAATTAAATTAATTGTTTAATTTAATTTTGGAATTGAAATTAAATTAATCAGTTGGAATCGATAAATAAATTATTTGAATTTAATCAAATTCATTTAATTTATTAGAACACCCTCTCACTATTTAAATTTATTGCAATTTAATTTTATTGCGCGTAATTTACGCAGACTGGTCTTGAGCTAGTGACTGACCTGTGCACGTTAGGCTTTATTTATTTAATTTTTTATTCATTGCATACGATGTTTGTAATATTTAATTAGATAAATAATGATATAAAAATAGTCTTTTAATTCAAATTTGTATAAGGTCATGCGTTTCCATTGAACTAGTTGTATTTTGTACCCCAGACCCCTCGCCTTCATGTGATTATATTTTTAATTATTCAGTGATGATTTGAGATGTAGACTCCACCATGTGGAGGCGGTAGTCTAGACAAGAATTGAGCACCTTGCATTAGGTCCAGCAGCGACACGAGTCATGTTTCGACTTAGGTATGGATGCCCCTAGGTGATGATTGATTCGTTATGGATCAATCATTATATGAATTCTCAAGACCAGTTGGATTGCATGGTTTGCTTTATGAATAGTTTATTATTTTATGTGAATGCATGATTATTACTTGATCACATAGAATATTAAGCAAGATAAAAAATGCATAAAGAATTGACGATTATTTTTCTATTTCTTGTTCTATTTAGAGTGCGAAAATATAGATTGAACATATGGATAGAAAAGGGATTATTATTAAATAATTATTAAAAATACCTCAAAGATATATTAAGTCCAAATAATGCCTTCCATTTCTCACATCTAAACAAAATCGGCTATTTGGGGTACTCGTTAACCATTGTTGAGAGTGCCTCTTACTACCCGGGTGTTTTCATGAGAGAATTGTGTTGACTTAACTAAAGTGAGCAATTAAGGATTAGCCTTAGAAAACTTGATATCACTTTAGAGGCAAGATGTTGAGGGAATCAATTTCAGATTCCAAAAGTTGGGACATTACTCAACAACACAAGGAACCACAAGCCAAGTGGTTGGTCAGCCTAGTGCCTACCTTGAAACCCTCCAAGTAGTGGTGTAACCATAGCTTGTAGAATATGAGGGAGGTGTCGAGGATCCTTGCCACTAGAATACTCAAGCGACAGAGTATTCCAAATCTAATAGTGAGGGCTATTAAGGTTCACTAAAATAGTGGGATACATTAAAATGATATAATAATATATTAATCATAAATGTCAAAAAGTAATAAAGACAAAGTACTAACTGCTAAATATTTCTCTAATATAGATTCAAAATGGAAATCACCAACACCACAAGTACTCTATCACTACGATCGATTTCGGATAAAGAAAATATCCTAACCATAAATAACTTCTAGGAGTGGTACAGGTTCTTGCACATAGTGCAACGCCTGGAAAGGAAGTTATATATGATGGAATCCCCAATTTCTAATGAGCCTCCTTAGGGAGAAAGCAAGGAAAAAAAGATAAATGGAGAAAGCATATTGACGATATGCTTGATGTACAATGCATCATGTTGTCATATATGTCCATCCAATTTCAAAAAATTCCTGAGGATGAGGATGCCTACAATATTCTTTCACATCTCCAAGAATTATATCAGGAGAGGGACTAGAAGGAAAGATATGAGATTTCAAGTGCTCTTTATATGTGTAGGCTGGTATAAGGGCACCAAGCCGGTCCTCATGCACTCAAGATGATTGGGTATATTGAGAGTATTGATTCCCTTGGGTTCAAATAGAACGTAGAACTAGTAGTGGATCTCATTATTTCCTATTTACCATCATGATTCTCAACGTTTATTGTGAATTATAATATGAATGATTTGAAAAAGTTTTTCCTGGACCTTTTGGATTTAGTTTTCCAAGATTATAGGGATATGAAAAATACTAATTCATCTGTACTTATGGTGAACAAGAAAAACAGGGGAAATGAAAAGGGTTCTAAGGAAAAATCAAGGCCAAAGACACCATGCATCATCTTGCTAAGAAGCCAAAGATTTAGAGGCAAAGTAATGAGTAGGAACCAGTCTGCTTTGGATGTGGCAAGAAAGGCCACTAGAAGAAGAATTGCAGAGCTGGGAAGACGAAGAAAACTGATGCTTCTACTTCAGGTATTTTTTTTCATTGAATTAAATATATCTTTATCTAAAAATTGGGTATTGGATACAGCATGTGGCTCACACATTTGTATTCATATACAATAACCAAGTTGGTTCAAGAATATTACAAAATTTCAAGTTGATATTTAAGCTACAAATGGTGCAATTCTGGAAGCCTTGGTAGTGGGAGACTATCAATTAACCTTGCCAACTGGTTTGGTTCTAGTGTTAAATAATTTCTATCATATACCTTATGTTACCAGAAACATTATCTCTATGTTGAGTCTAGAAACTATGGGTTTTTATTTAATGTTTGGAAATAAATGTTGTCACTTTTATAGGGATAACATATGTTATGGTATGGCACATCTTAACAATTGTTTATATATACTGGAACTAGAGAACTCTGTAATGGAAATCAATGACAAAAACAACCAACATGACTCAAATATCACCTGCCTATGGCACTTCAGGGTTGGTCATGTAAACGAGAAGCTATTATGAATATTACATAAAGAAGGGTATCTAGACTCGGTACAGTTAGAACCCTTAGATGTATGTCAAGATTTTTTATAAGGAAAGATGAACACAACACCTTTCTCATGAAAGGGAGAAAGAGCTAATGCAGTACTAGAATTAATACATATTGATGTATGTGGTCCATTACTATTAGAGGAAAGGGGTGGTTTTTTATACTTCATTACTTTTATCAATAACTATAGTATGTATGGTTATATCTACTTAATGTGGTATAAGTCGGATTCCTTTCAGATTTTTATGGAATACCAAAATGAAGTAGAAAACGAACTTGGTAAGAAGATAAAATCACTCCGCTCAAATCGAGGAACAAAATATCTTAACAAAGATTTCATTGATCACTTAAAGGAGTGTGGGATAGTATCCCAACTCACTCCTCCTTATACGCCATAATGGAATGGTGTTAGTGAAAGGAGGAATTGGGCCTTGCTTGACATGGTCAGATCAATGATGAGTCATGAAACTCTTCCATTATCCTTTTGGGGATACGCCTTGCAGATAGAAGCATATACCCTTAACCGAGTACCAGCTAAGGCTATAGATGTGATTCTATATCTGTTATGGTATAGAAAGAAACCCAGTCTGACACACATACTTGTTTGGGGGTGCGAGGCATTTGTCAAGACTTTACCTAGTGAAAAATTAGCATCCAGAATCACTAAGTGCATCTTTATAAGTTATTCAAAGGAAACTAGATAATATTACCTATATAACCCTTTAGATGGAAAAGTCATTGGGGAAAGATACACCACATTTCTAGAAAGGGAACATATTTTTATTGGAAATAGTGTGAACAATATTGACTTCGATGAAGTTAATGATCTAGACACATAAGATTCGGTAGAGGAACAATAACCATAAGAAAAAGGAAAATAAGAAGTTGTTCCTAAGACAAAGACACTGCATAGGTCTATGCGACAGGTTAGGAAACTAGAGCATTATGGTTTTCTTGTCATTGAGTCAGGTGACACATTATTCCTTAAGGATGATGAACCTCTAACCTACAAGGAAGATTTAGAAGGAAAAGAAGAAACTAAATGGAAAGAATCCATGAATTCTGAGATGGAGTCTATACACCAAAATCATGTTTGGAATTTGGTTGACCCTACAGATCATGTAAAGCCCATTGGGAGAAAATGTGTATTCAAGAAGAATATGGAAATTGATGGTGAGGTTAATACCTTTAAAGAGAGTCTGGTTGAAAATGCTTTCAGGAAACGCCAAGGCTTTGACTATGATGAAACCTTCTCACGAGTAGAAATGCTTAAATCCATTAGAATATTACTTGAAATTGCATATTTCTATGATTATGATATTTGGAAAATGGATGTCAAAACTACCTTTGTAAATGAGATGTTGGTTGAAGACGTCTATATGACTCAGCCCGAAGGGTTTGTCAAGTCAAATAATTCCAATAAAGTATGAAAGTTGCAGAGATCCACTAATGGATTGACGTAGGCATCAAGATCATGGAATGTTCATTTTGATGAGGCCATAAGAGATTTTGGTATTTTCAAAAATGAAAGTGAGCCTTGAGTCTATAAAAGGGTTTTCGGGAATGCCATCATTTTTCTAGTGTTATATATTGATGATATATCAATTATGGGAAATGAGGAACAAGTCTTACAGTATGTTAAGACATGGTTAAATGAATGCTTCTACATGAAATACAAAGGTGAAGAAGCCTACATTCTAGGGATCAAGTTATATTGAGATAGATATCAAAGGATTATTGGGAAAAGTCAAAGTATATACATTGACAAGGTACTTAAAAGAAACAATATGGAACAATTCAAGAGAGGATTGTTTCCTATGTCACATGGTATAAATCTCTCCAAGAAAATGTGTCCATAAACATATGAGGAAATTGACAGAATGAGTAGAGTAAATTATTCCTCAGTAGTGGGTTCTATCATGTATGCCATGATATGTACTAGGTTTGATGTCACATTTTCATTAAGCATGGTAGGAATATATCAAGACAATCCCGGAGAGCTGCATTGGACAACTGTAAAAACTATACTAAATTACTTGAGGGGTTATAAGGATATTTTCCTGGTGTATGGAGGAGATAAAGAACTAGTAGTGAGGGGATACACTGATGCTAGTTTCCAGATCGATCATGATGATATGAAATCACAATCAGGCTACATATGTTTCCTGAATAGTGGTGTAGTGAGTTGGAGAAGCTCAAAGAATGTTGTGGTTTCTGATTCTATAGCAGAATCCAAATATATTGCAGCTTCCAATGCAACAAAAGAAGCAGTATGGATACATAGTTTTATCTCATAAATTAGTGTTGTGGCTAGCAGTGCAGCCCCTGTTCCAGTATATTGTGATAATACTGCTGCAGTAGTGTTTGCAAAGGAGCCCAGGTCTCACTAGAGGACAAATAATATTCTTCGGAAGCTTCATCTATTAAAATATTTTACTCAAATAGGTGAAATCAAAGTTATAAGAGTATCCATAGAGGAAAACGTGGCATACCCCTTGACTAAAGACATTTCTCAGCAGAAGCATGATTCTCATGTGAGAGCTAGCAGATTGAAACCTGTTAGCAGTTGGCTCTAGTGCAAGTGGGACTGTTGAAAGTGGGTGACCTAGACCCAACTTGTATTGTAATTTGTTTAACACTACTTGTATGCAGTTTGTTATAATACATGTGTTTATCTACTATAATAGTGTAGATACGTATGAATCCACTTTCTTTATGTAAATGTACTTAGATTACCTATTGTATCAAGGGGGTATAGAAGTTCCCAGGCTATTGTGATAACCCTAAGATACCATGACCATAATCTTAATTTAATTTCCTATTGTCCAGTTACATCATTCTGAAAAGACATAGATGATGTGTGACCATCAGGTTCTGGGGGCTAGAAATCATTGAGACTTCATCTCATAAAGTTGGCACTTGATGATCTCTAGTAGTTGAAATCATGATGAAAAAACCTGCATAATAGGATAACCAAATGTTTCAGGTGTCATTGGAAATTCCTATATAAAGACATGTGTAATGGTTTCCATACTTGAGATCATTATCAATTAATTTCATTTAATTACATACATTTGATGCAAGGTGAAAACCATGGTGACAAAGTCATGGTGTGGTATTTTGTATCGGGTACGTCATTAATGGCATGGTATTGATTGAATGATTGAGAACGGATTTTTCACTTCCATGTCCAGGAAGAGAAATATTGGGCTTGGTTGATTAGGATGGTTACACCATCATTAAATCCATGGCCATGGTAGTGGAAGGTAAGACCGTCCCGAAAAATCAATGAATAAGATAATGCAAGATAAATGATGATGAAACTAGTGTGCATTCTGCTTTATTGAGATATCGATGATGAAGAGAATATATTACATAGACCGTGTTCATAGAAAGGTAGTATTTGCAATGACATTACCTTATCTCAATAGGGGCCTCGATGGGTTGCTAGACCCCTCTCTTGGTCGGTGGATATTATTCTTTACTATTGAGATAAGGACCTAGAGGGTCACACACAATAGGGCTTTGAGAATCACCCCTATTCTGTGAATAAGAATATAGAAATTAGTGGGGCCCACCAAAGGGTCTAAGTACTATTCATGTTTTATGGATCACCGAGTAATAAATAATGTCTTTAATTATTCAAGCCTGGAATAATATGTTGAATTTATTTATCAAATTTATTTACAAGTGATTAGTAAATACAAGTATTAATATTATTCAAATGGATGTTAACACCCTAGGTTCTATTAATATTAACAGGAGGTGTGAGTCGAGTTAAAGACTCAAGTTTTTCACGTAATAAATTTAACTGATAAATTATAAATATTATTTATGGAATATTTTTATTTTTCATAAATAATTATTTATGAAACTTATATAGAAGATGTTTATTACATGAGGGCCGGAAGCACCCACCATGTGTTTTAAACATTCACTGTATAAGTAAGAGAGAGGCTCTTCCCATGTAACTATTCATGTGTTGGGATTGAGATTTTTTCTGTACTCCTGGAATCTAGAGAGAGAGTATCTCATGTGAAGGAATATCTTCAAGTTCATCCATCTCAGATTGAAGTTTCTCACCTTACGGTGATCGTCATAGTGCTGAAGTGAGAATTAAGATCCGCGCTAGCACCCAGTTCTCAATGAATGGTGCGTGAGCAGATTCAAGAGGCGTGTGTGGATGATCTAGAGGGCTTCGATTTCGGATTCTTCGAGAAACAACTTCTGGCATCCGTCAGAATACATGCACACGTTAGATCTAAACTAGGTACATGTTCAATTTATTTTTTATCTATTTAAACATTGCGTGATCCTCAGACCGAATCAGGAAAAGATCACCAGCATTGACAGAGTTATGTCACTCTGGTGATGTAGAATGTTTTAAATTCCCAGCCCACCTACTTCCGTTGTGGCATCCCAGTACCTCACAATAGCATGGGGAACATAGAAGATGGTTGAGCCAAGGACTATAGAGCTGATATTATTACTAGGACATACTCTATAGGGAAATTCAATTTTATTTATATATTTACTTGTATCCACATTTACTATGGTTTGGATTTCCGCTTTGGGATCCCGTTTATTTTTTGTTCAAAATTCATTCCATCTAGTATTATTTATTTCTCCATGTTACTATAAGTTGTTATATTTAATTAATTATTATTCGTGAAAGTACATCATAGTATACCCGTAGATGGAATTAGAACCTCATCTCTTTTTGGTAGCCTCTTGAATATGGGGATGCACACATGAGATCATGTGGAACCCGAGCTTGGGATCGATGGTTCAAGTTTGGAAATTACAAACCCTCCACTCTTCACCACCTCTATGCCCCAATAAATTCAATCGATCATCCACTTACTCAAAGTAGATCTTTTACTTTAGCTTTATAAAAGGAAATAATGTATATATATATGTAGAGTGTGTATGCATGGTGTCAAAAAAATGACCAATAAGATAACACCAAGGTTCTATACACATTGTTTAGAAAATAAACCATCTTATTCTAGTTTGAAAAAAAAAATAAAAAAGTACATTTTTGATTTATATGAAAATAGGTATCATGGAATAATACATTTAGTTATTTCTTATAAATAAACTTTCTTAATTATAATGAATACAAATTTGATATAAGTATCAAGTCATGTGTATAAACAACCAAATCATATATGATTCTTAATAAATATCATTGGAGGGTACCTAATAGTATAAGGTAAGGATATTTATAGTCCTCATACTCAATCCATAAAATGAAAAAAATTCTAGTATCAAGAGTGTCATCAAAAACTAGTGGTGGTGTTTCTATCCAATTCATAATCCAAACCATTGAGAAGATACCAAATGGAACTAGATAGAGCATCATCCTAAACTAGTCCATCCTAGATAGAGCATAATCTAAAGTATGGTTAAATATAGGTAGTTCATAAACTATCCTAGCCGGTATATTATCTTGTAGATTCACAAATATGTACCCAAGTTATTCCCATGGGTTTTTTTCAAATATATGTGATAAAATAATTCAATTAAATTCATTAAATAAAAATTTATGTCACCTATGAACAATATTTAAAGACACAAAACATGCTTAAAAATATCCATAATATATCAGTCAAGATAAAAAACCTTGAAAAAATATTTTATAATAAAAATGGTATATAAAAATAACAACATGGAGGTGGATACCATAAGAAAATTATATTTGATAATTATTACAAAAAATTGTCTATATTTAGGGGAAAACACTAAATTAATAATATTCATTATTTATAATTTATAATAAATGAATCCTTAAAAACATTTATTATTTCATATAAAACCCAACATAGATATTTCAGTGAAAAAATTATGTTTATCATTTATATAAAAATAGAATATAATTTTTTTAGTAAACTCTTTCCCACATATAAATATAAACAATGGGAAATAACAATAAAATTATCACCCAATTATTACATACTTTAATTAGAGATGACACTTTAATGATTTTTTATAATATGAAAATATATATTATTTATCCAAGAAATAGAGGATTGTTGAAACATATATCTATAAAAAATGAAATCAATAACAAATAATATTCTTCCACAAAAATATAGGAAGAGGTACGCATTATATAAAAACAGAATATATAAAATTTAAAAAATGATTAATAATTTTTTCATAATGTAACCCTAAGACTCCATGAAATTAATTAGATTGGAGCATAGAAGAAATTTTAGAGAAATATATAGGGAAATAGATTTGGAGTGAACTATATAAAATACAAAATCTAAAATTATGAAGAAACCACTAAGATAAAGAACGAAAGGATAATGGCATATTCTTCATGTAAAAGGAAGAATTGTTAGAAAAACCATGAATAAACTGCGCATATGCCACTTGAGATATTTGTTTTTCATGTAGGTTTTTTTCATATTTAGGGAAAACATATAGCTAAAAATTTTCCCCAAAAGATTCAAATATTTACTTCATATCTCAAAGTAAATGAAAAAAATAAATAAATTAAAAAAAAATTGAACAATGACATCATGGGTGTCCCAATTCTACCAACCATGCCCCTCTACACCCCATTTAATTTCTCATGAAGATTATTGATCCAAGAAAGTCCAAGTCTATTTCTCTTTAATTAATTATTTTCAATATTTTATCTCATGAGAGTCATTTCCATTCTCTAATAGAATATGAAAAAATAGGGATTGAATCCCCCACAATAGACTATTTTGATAACCATGAATAAAAACCAGTTGTTCAATTCATGAAGAATCCTGATCTGATTCTATATCATCCTAGTTTTGAACATGATAGGGATACAAACAATAATTATTCAATTTATAGATATAAAATAAATTATCAGTAGACGACATTTAAGTAGGTAATTATGTCATATATTAAAATTTTCAATCATTTCAATAATTTAAAAAGGTCTAATATATCTTTGAAATAACTTACCTTTCTTCACCATAAATCTATAACCTAGTCTAGGTAAATCATTCATTAAATCATGATCACCAAATAAAAAATCTTGTGGCATGTGATGATGATAAATATAATATATCTAGTGACTTTGAGTTATCACTAAACATTAACAAATCCTTTTAATCTTCATCATTATAGCTTGTAATATAACTGTCTCACTAGATAAGATTCTCCAACATTCACCCAACAAAGTAGAGATAGGTAAATATAACTATATAATTCTTCAAATGTAGAAATATTTATCGAATATTGGTAAATATTGTTATATTAAAAACTAAACAATTATATATTTTTAACCCATGATCTACCAAAATTTAATACTTGTGGAGTGAGGATATCTTTCAATATTTTAATAACCTTTTAGTTTGATTGTCTCTATTTTGGTGATATTCCATACTATGATTAAGGTGAGTCCTCATAGCTTATTTAAGTGATTATTAGAATCAAGAATTGAAATAATAATATCTATCATAAATGATAATTAAAGGTATACTATGAACTTTAATAATCTCAAGTATTTATAACATTACAAGGTCTCTGGCCTTCATTCCATCATTTAATAGAAGAAAATATACCAATTTCATTAAGTGTTAAATAACCACCCAAATAAAATTATTCTCATAATGTGTTTGAGTCAATATAATGAAAAAGTATATAAATATTTCATCATATTTCAAGGTTAGAATAGTTAATAGATCATGTATTATAGAATGATTCTGGTGATTCAACTTCACCTTCCAAAAATTAAATCATTTAAACACATAATCAGTAACATTTATTCTTCGACCAAGAAAAAAATAGTGATACAAAATTTCATATTAAATTTTGGATGAACCTAGAATACCATACTATAGAGATTGATGGAACTATTCATACCAATGTTTCAAAAAGAGAATAAAATGTGGTCACCTAAGAAAATGAATCTATTATATAATAGAGATTATTCCCTACTATTTTCCCTTCCATTAAATTTTCTTTAATACACTAACATTCAATATTTTATGGTTGATTCTAATAAATCAGTCCATGAAGATAAGGGATTTCCCAAAAAATCTATTAGAACATGTTATTCTTATCCTCATTTACTTTTGGATTCTAATTAGTAAAAAGAAGTAATTAATTGAAATTATTCCCTAGATTCCTTCACATCATGATATGGAAAATACATACTAAGAGTGTTAGTGATAATATTCCCATTTCTATGTGTATATGTGAACTCAAAATAAATTTTTTTAATATATTCTACCAATGAATCTATTTAAGATTCAAATACTTCTATAATAATATATAAATAATAATTTTATTTTCTATACAAACTGTATGTATGACCATAACCAATTCAAGATTATGGGTTAAGATTTTATTCTAATATTGGAGTAACTAGAAAGAGACATATTCCATAAAATGATCATTTTTCATAAGTACACAAACCAGGCCAATGCCTAATACATAATAATAGGGAACATAACCATATCCCATTATAAGAAAAAATATAACTATAGGTGATTAAATACATCAATTTAATTCATCAAATAGTTTTTTTAATTCATAATTCTATGTAAATTTCACCCCTTAATGAGTAAAATTTATTATTAGTGATGCTAACGTCTAGTAATCCATTACAACCCACTGATATCATCCTAAAAAAACTCAAAATATATATAAATTAAATACAATATTTCAAAATTCATAATACATATCAACATTAACCTTTTTAGATCAACCTATATCCCTTTTTTAGTAACTAGATGTCCCAAAAATACACTTATGGGACTTATAAATGATAGCTGGATAACATTTCATACAAGTGGTGATATAAATGGATTCCTAACATGATCATCATATGATTATTTTTTTCCTCCTTTTCCTTTAAATAAACCAATATGTTATTCAATAATACCCTAAAAAGTGTTAATATATCAATGCAATATACACTTCATATGATCTATGAATACCATAAGAGAATTTATTAGAACTTGGGGAATAAAAGGATACTCAAAATTACATATCCACTTAATAATGTTTTTTTAAAAATATTAACTTTCTCTATCCTGAACAAATCTTACCCTAACCTAGGATAAATTTTAGTATACCAACTAGCTCCTTTTAACAAATAAAATTGTTCATAAATAAAGGGTATATTGTATTTTTTTCATTAGAGTCATTTTGTTTAACTTTGAATACTCAATACATAGGTGCCATCTCCCATAAAAATTCATCAAAAAGAGTACAAGAGAAAACCACAGAGCCACACTAGGATGAATGAATCAATTAATTTTTAAAATAATCAAGATGAATATTTAAATCTATCAATTTCATATGATCCATTTGATATGAAGGTAAAAATTTTGGATTCATAATATGAATAATATCAATAGAAAAATATACTTCTAACTATAGAGGAAAGTCATAGAAATAATTTATAAATACCTTAGAGAAATATCTTAACATAAGAAGAAGCACATTCTCCAAATTCCCTTCACTAGCTTCCAAATAAAAGGGATAATATCTAGAATGATAATTAATTGAAATCAGTAAGAGGAGTTCAGTCTTGGATCAACATGAGATCACATTCCACATGAAATTGATGAAAATTATTATCATAAGAAAAAAAGTATACCCTTCGATGATAATTGTTACAATATATGAAATCAATAAACCATTCCATCGCTATAATAAGGACAAATATGTCTCTATTAGGGAAAATAAAATCACATTCCATCTCCAATTTAGAAATAAATATTAGATATAAGAATAATAAAAACCACTCTTCTTTCCAAGAAGCGTCGATATATCCATCACACGAATTATTGGTTCATATAGATGATCTAATATATGCATAATTATTGTAGATATAAATCAGTAAAGGTAACTTGTATCAAATAATTCAATAGTCATAGATTACGAAATAAGTATTATACCTCATATTGTATCAGTCCTGACTTTATATTTGGTTTGTGTTTGATTAACTATAAACAAATCCTAAACCATAATGAGTTTGTGGCTTCCCACTAATATGATTTCCACTTCTCAATGACCTATTCTTATAAATAGATTATTTTCTAGATAAAGACTATTAAGGATAATATACCACTTCCTCAGAGGAATATTTGTATATATGAGATCTATTCAAATCTAAAGAACCCATACAAAATTTAGAAGATAGATTTTTCCTAAAAAATATATTTAGGTGACCTATATGATCAAAAGAGAAAAAATCCATAGGTGACTCTTATAGTTGAGTGTAACACCTTATGATTTTATTATGTGCTTTCCCATTACATAAATACCATATTAAATTTCTTGTTTTACACACAAAACAGAACTTAAACAAACCATGTTATATTTTATTGAGATAAAATATTACAATTCAAGTGAAATGATAATAAATTATAAAGTTAGAGTATGAAACACCATTAAGAATACTATAATAAGAATAAATCCATAAGTAGGATAATAATTTTTGAAAACCTGAAATCCTTATCCCCATGGTTCTCTTTGAAAACCTGAAATCCTTATCTCTGAGGGGTCCTTTGGGAAAAAAAATGGGCTTTCTAGCCCTGTACGTAGGCCACTTGGCCTTGGGCCTTTGGGCTATGTAATGGTTCACCCTCTACCTAATCTAAAGAGGACATTGATTTAATAATAAATTCAGGCTTCGGCCCCAACCTTTAAAAAAATAGTATAAATATAACATACATTTTGATAATGGATTAAATGAATAAGATTATTTATTTTAGTGATTCAGGTAAGGATATATATAGTAATGATTTTGGAAAAATGAATGATCAAATAGAAAAAACCATTATATGATATTTTATTAAAACATGACCATTATAACATTGTAATTGAATTGGAATGTATAAATAGAAGAAACTAAATCCTGAAATCTATATAAAAAGGGGGAATAAATGGAATCATGTATTATATTTCATCTATATGAGTCTCATTTATCTGATCTGGGAATGAGGTAGTATCATATGGGATTTCCCTTGGACAATACCTAGCTAAACATCAACATAAACGGGTTGAGTGAAATTTCCTGTAGGATAAGTTCATGCTTGTGGAAATCACTAAAAGGTGAATTCTTATAACATCCCAAATTGGGTGCCACATACCAGTGCCTAAATCCTATTTGTCACATGACCTCAAGTGCACCTCATTATATGCCAGATGCTTCCAACTAGTAGTAATGGTCTAATTTTTTACATGAGTAGAAAATACCCTCTATCTGAAAGTGTCATAACATTGAAAATAAATAAACAATAGCCAAATGATAATAAACAACTAAAAAAATAATACCATAATCAACAACCATCCAAACTCACTTGATGAATCTAAAATAGAAAAATATGACCATTAACCAAAGTAGTAGGTATGTCATGTTAAATAAGTGTTATGTGTCAAATGAAACCAAAAAATAAATACACATTAAGTACTCTCAGGAGGGTCTCAACATTATGTATGGGTCCCTAATCTATTCTACATCTTGAATCCTAACTCATCCATCTAACATAGAGATATTTCCCATATCCTAATATAAAAACCTAAGTTATATTCATGTACCGATCATGCATCAAAAGCTGTGAGTGAGTACAACTCGATAGGCCACCACCAATAGTGTTAAAAAATATATAGCTAATAATAGTGTATGCAGTTGTATAAAGAAAATATTAAAATGATAAAATAAATGGTTTTGACATATAATTATTCATTAATTAACCACATAGGTACCCATGTTCATGGAGACACCTAAACCCATAATATATGCTTCCGTTGATGTTGAAGTCTGTACATATACCAAAAGAATATCACAATTCAATCATTCATAAGATATCATTATCCAATTAATTAAAATTTCACAAACATACAATGGGGGGCTAGAGCAGTAGACTTTCACCCCATGGGTATTTGGAGTAGTTTTCCCTATCCCACAATTCAGTGATCCCATGGCATTAATTATATATCATGGGGTCCTAGAGTGACAGCCTGGAACCCCATGGGTGTTTATAGTAGCAGTATCTATCCAAAAAATCATTTTCACACCATTTAAAATATCACATACCATTATTTCACATTTATAAATCATTTATCAACCATGCTTATAACCCATTATTCAAAAAAATTCATAACCCCATTATTCAACCAATTTCATCATCCAATTATTTAAAAAATTTCACAAACCATCATAACGTCAATTTTATAATAGCATTACTCAAACAATTTCTTAATCACATGGGAAAATCAATCAATTAATTGAATTTAAAGTAATGGAAATTTCTTAATGTATCAATTGTAGTTTCTCAATTTCATACACCAAATTATACTTAAGACTATGATAGTTGAAAATTTATACCACCTACCTCAAGATCATTGAAAAATGTTCTCCAAACTGCGACCCTAAATTTTTTGTTGAACGATCAATTAAACAATAATGGAAGAGATAGAGGATTAAAAACATAGACCAAGATCCAATGAAACACATCCCTCAAAACCTTGATATGAACCCATTTCCAATAGTGTAAATCATCCCTAAATAAGATAGAATGACTGGAGAGGAAAAGGAAACCAAACAGGAAGTGATCACATACTTAAAGAGGGTTAGTATCTGTCTATCGGATCCTCAATTTTCACCAAAAGGGATTTTGATAGCCATAGAATCAGTCTAGGAGCCTTAAAGTCCAAAAGAAATCATATTTGGCTCAGTTGGGAGGATTAGGAATAAAAATCAGGTGGTTCAGAAATTTTAATAAATATTTTAGTGGGTTTAAAATCCAGGCACATGGTTTCCTAGGCGAAGGAACATGATTTTCCAAATCATAATCCTTGAACGTGTTCCCCTACTCATGAAGTACATTATTTTTCTTATGTGGCTTGTGGTTTTAAAAATCATATACCAACCATAAAAATTCATTCTATTTGAGGGAGAATAGTTTAGGGAGAGAGGCCAGATTGTTTGGACAAACTGTGTGCCACCTCTAGTTGCTCTAAAATGGAATTCACGGTTTGTTGGGGCAATTTATATAGTTTTACATAACCATGTTCCAACCATGAATAGCCCCATGGGATTCAGAATTTCTCTAATTTCACCAGAAGCATCCCTAAAACAAAACCAAAATAATGTATAACCAAAAGGGTAAAAGAGTACCTAAAAATGAGCATGAGGAATCTTCGGAATGGTCAGGATCTTAAAATGACCCCACTATATAACATATCATCATTGATCTAGAAAACTATGTATCTCTAAGATTCCAAAGGAAAAAGGTTGGGACACTAAGACAACATATTTTCTTCCCTCTCATGTGTTTCCTCTTGTACATTTCTATGCTTTCACAATACTCAGACTATCAGTGCGATCATTCCCCACAACACTTTCTCACTGCTATCCACAATATGTATCATATACTCCTCAAAGGATGCATCAACCTCAACCTCAACATCACCCACATACATCACATGGGAAGTGAGAGAGTGATACTTCTAAAGTTATGACATAGGGAAAACATCATGCATATCACCGTATTTACATAGAATATAAAATTAGTAGGCCACTAGTATGACCCTCTCAACAGTCTCAAAAGGTCCACAAAACTTAGGTTCTAACTTTCCCTGCCTTAGAATCCTATGGTAACCCAATATCAATGAAACCTAAAGGAATACAAGTTCACTCACTAAAAACTCAAGTGGTCATTAAAGTCAATCAAAATACTACATTTTCCTACAAGGATCTATATGAATACATTTCTAAATCAGCTAAACCTACTCTAATGCCTCCTACATGAGACTCTGTCCTTAAAAAGAAGACTCACCTACCTACATCCATCATAGAGGAGATCTTCCTAGACTACCATAAATTGTATCATAAGGCGCCTTCTAAATGGTCAACAAATAACTATTTTTATAGGTGAACTCAAGGGTCTCTAAGTGTTTCTCCCATGACCCAAAAAATCTAATATTCATGCTCACAAAATTTCCTATAGAACACGAATAGTATGCTATAATTTTCCATCTATCTATTTGTGGAATGTCATGCTCAGAAACACATAGGTACACAAAGATTTCTGTAAGAACTTCTAGAAGTGTGAAGTATAATGTGAATCATGTTATAAAAATATGCTTTATGGAACTCCATGAAAATGGACTATCTCTTATACGTATATCTCACCCAGTTGGTCTATGGTAGAATTCTCCCAGATAGGAAAAAATTGGGATACCTTTTTCAACATGTCCACAATCACCTAAATCACACCATTCTTTGTGGTATCCTCATAAGACCCACCACAAAGTCCATATAAAAGTTAGTACAATTCCATTTTGGAATGGTAAATGGCTATAACAAAGCACCCAATCATTGGTTCTTATCCTTTAACTACTGATAGGTGTACCATCGTGTTATGAAACTTGAAATATGCTTTTTCATACCCAACCCACAATACTTTTGACATAGTTCATGATACATTTTAGTAAAACCATAATTCACTTCACACTTTGAGTCATGAAACTAATGAATTATCTCCTCACACATACATGTAGGAAAAAACATGGTTCCCTATATACATGGTATCATCCTCATGTATAGTCCAATTAAAAGGTGACTCTCCACCTTCAAGGATTTACCTTAAGTCTAAATACTCTGGTTCCTCATACATTCTATCTCTAATTTGGATCAAAAGTGTGGACTCAATAGATAAGGATACAAGGGTCATCTTCTCTTAACTCTCTTGAAAATAGATAGGCATCTCATCCAGTAAGGTCATCATCTTCCACTCAATACTATACTCCCAAACTGCCTGAGACTGTGTCTTCCATCTCTAACCTTCATCAACACTGTTTACCTTACCCCTTGTATAGGGTAGTTAAAAATAAAAAAATCTACATATAATCACCCCATATCAGCCTATGGAGAGTAAAATAATGTTGTGAAAGGATATAATTTAATATTTTCATCCAAAATATAGAGTAAACATTTCTCCCAATAGGTTATGCTTCCAAAAATTTAAGACATTAACCACCACTACTAAAATGAGATCATGTGTAGTGTAATTATTATCATGTGGCCTCAACTACAATGACACATACACTGCAAATAGATCTACTAGTATTTAAAATACTCCAATAATGATCTCATACACATCACAAAACAAGGTATACTCTTCACTCAGTATGGGTATGATCATGATTAATGTGATAGTAAAGTTCTAATTCGGCTCCTGGAAAGAATTTTCACATGCTCCAGACCACCCAAATGTAATTCCCTTCTTGATCAAGACTGAAAGTGGTGCTTCCAAATTATAAAATTCCTATATAAACCTCCAATAATAGATCATTAAACACATACAGTTATATAGATATCAAAATAATTCTTAGGATTCTCCTAAGAAACAACTTTTTGAACATTCTATAGTTGCACTAACACTGCTTCCTTAGAGATTATGTGATGAAATAAATATACAATATGAATCCATAATTTACCCTTAGATAGTTAGGCATAAATCCTTTGCTCTCTCAGTGTACATAGTTTGACTTCAAGATGTTGGGAATGATCATCATGAGTATTTGAGTACACCAATATTTCATCTACAAAATAACCACAAAATGATTCAGGTATGGTTGGAATATTTGGTTCATCAAGTCCATAAATATAGGAGGAATATTAGTTATCCCAAATGGAATCATGAAGAACTCATATAAGATATAACTTATTCTAAAAGTATTCAATGATATATTAGTATGTATAACTAATAATTATTGACACCTGACCTGATGTTATTCTTGTAGAAATCACAAGCTCCTCTCAACTGGACAAAGAGATCATTGATAAGTGGAATAGGATGTTGGTTCTTCACTTTCATATCAGTCAACATATGTGAATCATTTTCCAAATGCAATGTCTCATAATCATTCTTAGAAAACCAAAGTATATAACCCAAATTAAACGTATTTGGATGAGTAAATCCCTAATCCATCAATTTTTCAACTAAAAATTATGTTACTAATGATTTTCTAGTGCTATTATATATGGTGGAATTAAAATTAGTTGATATCATAGAATGAGATCAACTGTAAAATCAAAATGCCTATTAGGTGTAAGCTCTAATAATTACTCATTAAACACATCCTAGAACCAGTGCACTATAGGTTGAAAGAAATAATTATTTATAACCCATCCATCCATAAAAATACTTACAAAATGGGTGGTGAAATCCCATATTTTCTAACATACTAGTCATGCATGACATTCTTACATATCCCAATATTCATAATGAACATAAGTGTCACCATCAGGAGACGGAATAGTCACTCCACAATGGTAACAATTGATAGGGGATCTATATGACTCCCACCATTCTATAACCAAAATAAATTAAAAACCTAACATATCAACTATGTAATGATCCAAATAGAAACAATATTCCCCAACCTTGACATAACACCTCTTACAAAAATGGATGTCCCTCAACCATACTCCAAATGGAATGTCAATCATCATAACCCCACTTGAAAACTCCACCATCAGTCTCAAACTATTCAAAATTTGAGAAGATATGAAAAATTAGAGGCTCAAGTATCAAACAAATAACTAGAATGTGTAGAATTTAAAATAATAGTACCTCTGACTGTCGATGGTCAAACTTTGTTATCCAGATGTGTAGGCTAAACTACATTAAACAATCCTACCCCTATTTCCTATGCTGTTGTGTGAGTCCCTTGAGCTACACTAATCTACTAATATGAGAACTCTTATCCTAACGTACGACATCCACTACCTTAATTTTCAACCCCATAAGAAATCCAAATACCATAATGATATAGGGCAGAATACCCCTTTGTAGTATTCTTTTTTGACATGGATCCTTCATCACTACCCATCGAACAAGGGTTTATGTAATACCTATATAATTTCACAAACCTTCGGTAGTCTTGACACTCCACTAGGGGTCATGAAAAATAGCTATGAATGTGACCCATCCAAGAACACCTGTAGATGTATATTCAGTTACTTCTCTGAGTAACTGATCCTTCTCCCTATCCACTCTATTTTATATTTATCTGGTTGAAATTATCATATCTATTATTCATACTCTCAAAATATGTACCTTCTTGTCATCCAATAGAAACCACTTTCATTTCACTAGAAGCCTCCCTCATGTTCCCCTCAGAAATGAGAGCATGATTCACCACCTTAAAAATATTCTTCATCTAAAAGATATTAACATGAGACATAATCTCACATTTATTTCCATCCTAGAAACTCTTCATTATAGCATCCTCATATCCTTTCAGCAATGGGATGAAGAGTGAAAATCAATGAAGTGACCTACATAGTCCATAATAGACATGATCCCTTGGGTCAACCACATAAACTCTGTTTCTTTCTACTGCCTGAGTGTCTCTTGGTTAATGTGTTCTAGAAACATATCTTGAATGTATTTCCATACCATGTTTTTCAGCTTCTCATACTGAGTTTTAATATTCCACCAATGTTTTTATAATCGGCCTAATATATAAAAATCCAATTTTCTTCACATCTCTACTGAAATATCTAAATGGTCAAGCATCATATGGATAGTTTAAATCCAGAACTCAACTGCCTTAGGTCCAACCACTTAAATAAAGGTTAAAGGGTGGTATAACTAGAACTCCCATGTGATTTCAAACATATTTTAAAAAAACCACCCTCGTTTTCTATCCATGGACTACATAATGTGAGACACTTTCTCACTGAATTTTTTTAGGCTCCTTCACCCAGAACTATCAGAGTCTCTGGTTCCTCTACTAGAGGCATACATCCACCCATATTATATTATCATCCTATAAAAAAATATCATCGTAGTGGTATGTATATAGAATTAAAAACACCTGTATTAGGATGCATAACACATCATTATTACATTTACATTAGAGGGATTAAAATAAGTCTATAAAAAGTTATCCCCCATACCCCACCACACAGTTAGAACTGAGGCACTATCACTACCATCACCCATCCCTCATCTTGGTACTAGATAACCTTGGGTAAAAAAATTTCATAATTCATGGTTTTCCATTTTACAACAACTTTAACCATTTTAAATTAACACAATTAGCATAAAATACAATGATAAATTTATTATTAGGAACCATTTTTGTTTTAAATTAAATCATAAAGAAAAGAATTTTCTTTACAACCACTACCCAAAACCCTCTTTTCCATGCATTCTTAAAATGATACATGTCACATAAAATCCCTAGTTCTTAGAATGATGTATGCACATTCCATTTACATGCCATACCAATTCACAAGTTCAATATAAAAAAATAGTAACATCACACAATAAGTGCATCACCCACAATGAAATGACATATAACTATAACAAAAAAACCTCAATATCAACAATCCCACCCTGAGTACCTAGGTTTCCCCCCATACATGAGTTAGATAATCCCATGAATGATATCATGACTGAGGACTTAATCATCCTAGTAACATATATAAATTTAAAAAATATAAATACAATTTAAGATAATAGAATCTCCCCTTGATACCACTTTCTAACATCCGAGCCTGGGTGCCACATGTCGGTGCCCCAAGTTGGTTCATCACATGACCTTAGGTACACCTCCAAATATGACAGCAGCTTATAACTTCTAGAAAGGGTCTAATATGTAACATGTGTAGACTATACCTTCTTTATCAAAAAATGAAAATAGTGGAAAAAATAAACAATAGGAAAATGATAATAAACATAAACCACAATAACATCGTAACCAAAAGCCATCCAACATCACAAGAATAATCCAAAACTTGAAAGGATGAACATAAACCAAAGTAATTGATATATCATTCCAAACATGTGTCAAGTGAAAAATGAAAACCCAAAATAAAGTTACATTGAAAAATCCCAGGTGGGTCCCTCTTCCATTGTCCATCCTGAATCCCACCTTAGTTATCTAACATTGGGATTTTTATCTTGTCATATATATAATATCCCTACTTTTTATAGTGTTTTATTGAAATATTTTATAGGTAATATTTTTCCTTTTTTTGATTATATCTCATTTGGGTCTTAACTTGGGTGCATTTGGGTGATAATTAGATGTTTTTGGATAGAGAAGAGGCAATCCACAATTGGCGCACGGTTTGTTCAAACAATTCACCCATCCTAACAAACCGTGTGAACCCAAATATACGGAATTCACAAGGATAGTGTATGTTTTTTCAAAATGTGCATCATCATAGGAGTTACTATGAACCACCTAAAGGAGGCACACATTTAAGGTTCACAGTTCTCTAACCTATGAACCTCTTACCAGGAAATTTTGCATTCGATTTGAATTAATCTGAAAATTGGTTTTAAAATTTCTCAAACCCCCATCTTATATCCTTATACTCCCTAACTATACCATAATCAATAATTCTCATTTTTAGGCTCTATAAAGATTTCTTAGGGATTTTTTACTATGTTCTTTGTGATTCAAAGTCCCTATTGAAGATATGCACCACTCCCATGAAGAGAATATCATCCTGTTTTGTTTCATATCTCTATCTCATTATCCTACCATCATTTGATGAGATTTTCCCCTTTTGGAATTATATCTAGATCTAGGTTTGATGGATCTTGATTAATTGGTCCTTGTTTCTAGGATTTTATTCAATATCATGTTATTCATCATGGGTTTGTACTTTCCTTTTCAATTTTGGAAATTTTTTTTGGGTGATTTCTCATCAATGGTTTAAGGAAGGTGGTCTATTATTTAAATCTTAATGTCTTTATTTCCATTATGTGTATGTAATTGTTGAATTTATATGGATTTTTTAGAAATTGAATTTCCTAAATTCAATTAATTTATTGTTGAATTAATTAATGGGATATTGGGATTGTGTAAATGGATTAATTAATTGATAAGTTAATTAATTGGATATTGGGATTGTACAATTGGATTAATTCATTATTGAATTAATTAGTATTAAATATTATAATTATTCAATTTTTTGAATTGGATTAATTAATCAACAAATTAATTATTGGAAATTGATGTGATTAATCGAAAGACTAAATTTTCAAAATAAATTGTGAAATAATTATTAGGGTATTGAAATTATCTAACTGGATTAATTAATTATTGAATTAACTAATAGATTTTTTGATTGTGAAATGTGATAAGATGGTTAATTTTGATTAAACTTTATTGATTCCAAATAAGTGATATTGTGATTGATTGATATTCATGTGTGGGACATGGTCTTCTACATCAAAATATCATAGTGACAAATTGATTAATATACATGTGTGGGACATATTCAGCTGTATTATATACTCATAGTGATAAATGAGTGTGGTACATAGACTACTTCTTTGAAATACCATTTTTTTGATTTTTTGATAAATGATTTGTGGGAAATGGAATGCTACTTCAAATACCCATGGGGTCCTAGGTAATGTGAGCAAGACCCACAATGTTGGTGTTGGACCATACTTCAAATTTTCTATGATAATGAATTATGATGAAATGTATAATGAATTCCCATGTGTTATAATTAATATTGAGTTAAATATGAAATATGGTTTAGACTTTGGCATGAGAAAAAGTAGGTATTGAGGTTTGGGTGTCCACAGGAACCCATTGAATTTATGTGGTTAAATAAAGAGTAATTAAATAAATGTAAAATGTTTACTTTATTTCCATTACACTATTCTTTATGTAATTGCAGACATTGTTATTGATTTGATATTGTTCTAGACAGCATTGGTGGTGTCCTACTGAGTTCTACCCAAACCATTCTCAGGCTGCCTGATTGATACCCAAATAGACTTCATGTTTGCAGGACATGATAATGGAAAATGCCTTGTATTAGGTGGATGAGTCAGGATTGAGCAAGGATAAGGGAAACAGATGTAGTTCATGACCCACTTGGGAGTTTTTAGTGTCCTTATTTATTTTTTATTTTTCATAGTGATTATTTACACATATATAACATTCCATATCTACTGTTTTAGTTTGGATATTGTATTTCCTATTTTTGTTATCATGTCATACTAGTTTGGTATGGTTATTGGTTATATCATTTGGCTATTGTGTATTAATTACTACCATTGTGATACTTCGAAAAGAGGTTATAGTATCCCCATGATCGATATTAAACCCTCACTATTAGTTGGTAGCCTCTTTCATATGGGGAGGTGTGCTTGAGGTCACGTAGTGAACTCACTCGGGGAACCAGTGTGCGACACTCGGGTTGGGATGTTACTAGGTGGTATAAAAGTGGGTTTTATTTTTTTCTATCTAAATATTTGGAAAAGGTAGATAAAATAATAGGATGAGTCAGGACTTGGTTAAGTGCTCATGTATGGGAGTATCTAAACCATTTATAGGGGTAAAAATAAAGTACCTAGAGAGGGATTGTTGTTGTTGATGTTTGTTGTTACAGTTGACACTATTTCACCTTGAGTGATGCACTTGTTGTGTGATGTGATTTTTTATAATATTTTTTGAGATCTCACTTGTGTATTTAGTAGGGCATGTGATTTGAATATTCATGAATCATTCTTGGAAGATAGTATTATTTTTTGACAAGTATCATTTTAGGATTGCATGGGAAATTGAGGTTTGAGAAATCTCCTGAAACAGAATTTTTTTCCTTACTTTTGTAATTAAATTGAAAAATGTTTCCAATGTGGAATTGAGAATGAAAAATGATGAAAAATTTGAATAAATGGTTATATAATGAGAAACTTGAGTAATGCTAATGAGTTACCCTTGTTAACCATGAACTAGATGTTTATGGTTAAGGGTATTGATAACACCTCAGTTTTGATCATGTGGATGGGTTTGGGGAATGAATTGTTGTTGATTTATGTCAGTAAATATAAGTTTTTTAAAAGATTTTATATTTCCTAAGAAGTGTGTTTGACATTATAGGAATATGCATCTACAATGATGCTTGCTGAGAGGATGACCGGAGGTTATAGATGGAGATGATCTACCAGTAGTGTAACCTGAGGCATCGATAGTGGTAGGTGAGGAAGTCAGAGAGTAGTTACAAGAGACCTTTTATTACTTCATACAGATTATTGAAAGAGACCCATGGTGGGTTCTGAAAATATTTTCCTATTTGACATGGGAGTTTCAGTTGAATCACCCTTTGACATTTATCGGAGAGGGTGGACCTGAGGTAGATGAGTTCTGGATTGAGTCTATACAGACTATACTTGACCACTTAGAGACTCTTGTAGAGAAAAGAGTCAAGGTAGCATCTTATATGTTACATTGTTATGTGAAGTGTTTCTGGTACATCTAGACTTGGGATGGATAGCTGGAGACTATAGAGTGGAAGTAATTTCAAGAGAAGTTATTGGAGTACTTTTATCCTGAGATTATCATGAAGGATAGATGAGATGAGTTCATGTGGTTTAATTAGGGGAGAATCTACATTGGACACTTAAAAATTTTGAAGTGCTTTCTCCCACCATTGGTGGGAGTGGGGATACTATGAAAAGCAGCTTCTGGATGGGATTAAATGTGCAATTAAGTCCAAAGATAATATCTTTAGGATGAAGTTTTTTTAGAAGTAGTGAATTTGGATCCCATCTGTAGGGGTACTTAAAGGAGGCTTCTAGTAGAGAAATGGTGGTTTCTACTAAACGGTCAAGATATACGACTTCTAGGAGAAGGAAGTGTCATTAGGTGAATGTTAGCCATGGAAGTGGAAAGAAGAGTGGCCAGAAATAGTGGTTAGTTACATAGGACCATCCTTGAGTGATCTGTCACAAGTGTGGTAGGTCGGGACACTTTTATAGATAGGGTAACTCACCACCGATAAAGTGTTGAGACTGTTGTAGTATGGGTCATCTATTGAGGTTATATAGGAACCCACAATATATGGGTGGTGATGGAGCTGCTAAAAAGAACTATAGTTTGGTAAGTGGATCTTCTACATAGAAAAATTCTAGCCATTATAATTCTACTAGACATGGAGGTAGATTTAGTTCATGTGGCACTTCTAAGAAAGAGCTCATGTATCAACAGAGTGGTGCATCTCAAGGTACTCAGACTGTATCATAGAGAGAGGGGTAGGGTAGTTGCATGTCATTCAACCTACACCTAGGGATAACAATGTTAGACCATCGACATTTAGAGGTACTATTCTCAAATATTCTATGCTAGCTAGTACCTTATTTTATACTCGTGCCTCTCATTCTATTGTATATTCTCAACTTGTGAATGGTTTGATCCTAGTATTGGAGATCCTGAGTGGTGTTATGATTATAGATACACATTTGGGAGTACGATTGAGAGGCATATATTTGTGATATTGGTGATATACTAAGGATGGGGAGTATTTATTTCTATGGGATCTTTACATCCATGACATGTTAAAATTTAACCTAATTTTTGGTATGGACTGGTTAGTTGCATGCTGAGCCCCCATAGATTGTTACTGCAGGAGAGTAACCTTTATGTCTCATGAGGGTGAAAATTACATTCACTGTGGAGATTGGGATATCGAGGCACGTAGTGTAGTTATAGTTAAACAACTAGGGGATCTCACAACCCCGGTGTCTAGTATTTTTTTGGATGATGAAGGTGTATGGAAGGGTGTATTTAAACTATATTGAACTTGTTCTAGGATGTTTTTCCTAAAGGATTATCAGGGATTCCAACTTGGAGAGATGTAGAATTTTCAATTGATCTCATGTTTTTGGCTGAGCCAATTTCTATTGCAGCATACATAATGACACCAATAAAGCTTCAAGAGATCAAGACTCAGCTAGAAGAGTTGGAGGATAGGGTATTTAACCATCCAAGTATGTCTCCCTGTGGTTCACCACTATTGTTTTCTAATAAGGCTGATATCACTCTACATTTATGTGTTGACTATCACAAGTTCAACGAGATGTCAGTGATGATATAATATCCTCTTCCACGTATTGACGAAATTTTTGACCATTTGAGGAGAGCATGTGTGTTCTCAATGATCAACTTGAGATCAGAATATCATCAGTTGTGATTTCATGCTTATGATATATCAAGGACTACATTTATTAGTAGTTTTGAACTTTATGATTTTTTATTGATGACATTTGAGTTGAAAAACACATCAATTGTGTGTATAGACATGATGGAAATAATCCTCCACCCATACATAGATCAGTTTGTGGTAGTGTTTATCGATGACATCTTGGTGTACTCCAAGACTCATGATGATTATTCCCAACATCTTGCCTTCATCCTGAGTACACTGAGTGAGAATCATCTATATGCCAGCTATCTAAGTGTTAGTTTTTTGTTGATTAGGTACACTTTTTGGGTCACATAATCTCATTGGAAGGGGTTTAAGTGGACCCGTATAAGGTTATGATAGTTTTTTAATGATAGAATCCCAATAATGATTTTGATAACCACTATTTCATGGGGTTAGAAGCCTATTTTTAAATGTTATTCCAAGAATTTTCCCAATTAGAAGAACAACTTTCAGGGTTGACCAATAAGGGGAAAATGTTTGAATGGTTTGGATCATGTGATAATTTATTTCAGGAGTCAAATAATTTGACTATAACACTGATCTTAATCCTACCCAAGCTAGTTGAGAAGTATACAATGTTTTATGACACTTCATGGATATGGCTTGGAGGAGTGTTGATGCATTGAGATCAATTTTTGGCATATTGGTCTCGGTAGTTGAGGCCACATGAACAAAACCACCCTAAGAACGACCTAAAATTAGTTACAATGGTATATTCTTAGAAGTGTTGGAGACATTATTTGTTGGGTGAAAATTTTAGTATGTCTACTAATCATAATAAATTAAAGTATATCTTTTCAAAGATAGTTTTGAATCCCTGATAGTGGGGGTGGGTTGAGTATATGAATTCATTTGTTTTTTCAATAGAATATACACATGGGAAGGGAAATAGTGAGCTTGACACTTTAAGTAGGAAAACATAGACTCATACAATTCTGGATTCTAGTGATGAGTGGAAGATGAAGACCTTACTAGATGAGATGCATGTTATGGTTCAAGTGAACTAGGAGCAGATGGATCTTGTATCAGTTTTAGTTGAGTCTACACTTTTGATCTGGATTATAGACATGAAGTATGAGAATCATGAATGTTTGTCCTTGAGGGAAATCCAGAAAGGTGGGGAGTAACATTTAAACTAGACTATAGATGATGACAAGATCATATATGTCAGGAATCAGTTTTTTGTTCCTACGAGTAATTGGGATGATATAATACATGAATTTCCTGCCTCAAAGTTGGTATTTCATCCAGGTGTGACCAAAATGTACTAAGACCTACGACAATAGTGTTCGTGTTCGAGCATGAAAAATGATATAGAAGGGTTCATGACATGATGCTACACCTGTCAATTGGTGAAGTCCAAACATCAATGACTATGTGGTTTACTATAGTCATTGACCATTCCATAATGGAAGTGGGAATACATTACCATGGATTTCATAGTCGGTCTTCGAAGGAAACCATAGAAGAATGATGATATTTGGGTGATCATGGAATGAAAGATGAAAGTGGTACATTTCATTCCTGTATAAGAGACTTTTTCAGTGGACTAGTTGAAAGATTTACACTTTTGAGAGACAAACCATCTGCATGGGGTTCCACGTATTGTTTTTTCAGACCGTGACTCACATTTTTATTCTTGATTATGGAAGGGATTATAAAAGTGTCTTGGTAAATAGGTTTAATTGGGTATGGATTTATACCCATATAATTATGGGTAGTTGGAGAATATTTTATAGGTTTTGGAGGATATGCTACAAGTGTTCATTCTTGAAATAAGTGGATCTTGGGAGAAGAACCAAGCTTTGGTAGATTATGCTAACAATAATAGTTATCAGGTAACTATACTGATAGAACCATATGAGGCAATTTATGGTTGTCCACGTAGATCACCATATTTTTGGATAAATAAAGGTGAGTTAGAGTTGTTGGGACTTAGTCTTGTGAAGGAGATTTCGGAGTAGGTTTAGTTGATTAGGATGTTTATGGTAATGTATTATAGTATTTAGAAGAAATATGATGATAGATGTCAAAAAATCCTAGAGTTTATAGAGGGTGAACCTATATTCCTTTAGGTTTTTCCTAGATTGGGTCACCATATGATACAAAGAGAAGGAAATATAGTGCCTACATTTGATGGACCATTTGAGGTTGTGGAGAAAATCGAGCTGGTGGCATACCAATTTTCTCTTCAACATTGGTATAATTATATTCATGATGTTTTTTAGGTGCCAAAACATCATAGGTATCACCCCAACCCTTCCCATTTGATATATGCAGTTGGTGTTGGACTTGAGATAGTTTTGTCCTTTGAGGAGCATTTGATATGTGTGTTGGTTTATAGTGAGATAGTTTTATGGGGAAATTCTATGCTGATAGTTCATGTATTGTGGAAACATGTCCATGTTCAAGAGGAAACATTGGAAAGATAAGTGGATATGCAGCCTGAGTGGCCTCATCTTTTTGACTTGGAATCTTAGAGAAGCTTAGGAGTACAAATTGAAGACGAGATGTTATAAGGTGGGGATATTGTATGATCCACAACTTTTCTAGAGATTTATTGAACTCATTTATAGGTAGTATTTTTCCTTATTTTGAGTATATCTTGTTTGGGTCTTAACATGGGTGAATTTGGGAAAAAATTTTATGTTTTGTGTAGGAGGATATGTAATGCACGGTTGGCACGTGGTATTCCAAAATAGTGCTCCATGCCCAGCAAACCATAAAAACCCAATCATAGAGGATTCAAATGGCTAGTGCATGTGTTTTAAACTGTTCCCCCTCTTAAAAGTAACCATGACCCCCCCCCCCCCAGAAGTGGTACACTATTAAAGCACACTATTTAGAAAACCGTGCGCCCCTGACCAATAAATTGTTTCTCTGATGTTAATTAATAGGAAAAGTCATTCTAAAATTTCCTGAACCTCCATCTTATATCCCTAAACCCCTAACTTGACTATAATTAATTCCTCTCATTTTTGAAATCTAATAGACGAATTACAAGGGCTCCCGACCTCTATTTTTCATGATTTAAAGTCTATATTGAAGATCTTCACCTCTCCCGATAAGAGGATCTCATCCCGATTGATTCCCTATCTCTATCCCATTCTCCTTCCATCATTTTAAGTAATGTTTTCCCCTATTAATATTTTATCTAGATCTAGGATTGATCGATCTTGATCTTTTTGATCTAGTTTCTAGGATTTGATTCAAAATATCATTCTTCATCATGGGTTTGACCTTTATATTTCAAATTGGGGAATTTCAAATGGGTGATCTATCCTCAATGATTTTAGGTAGGTGGTCTATTAATCAAATCTCAAAGTCATGATTTCAATTATGTGTATGTAATTGTAGAATTTATATTGAATTTTTAGAAATTTAATTTCTTAAATTGAATTAATTCATTGTTTAACTAATTAATGGGATATTGGGATTGTGTAATTGGATTAATAAATTGTTAAATTAATTAATGGGATATTGGGATTTTAGAATTGGATTAATTAGTTGTTGAATTAATTAATGGGAATCATACTTATTATTAAATTGGTTGAATTGGAATAATTAATCAGTGAATTACTTAATGGTAATTTTTGGGATTATTTAATAAATTGAAATAGAATAAATAATGGTTGACTAAATTATTGGGATATTGAAATTATTGACTTGGATTATTCAATTATTAAATTAATTAATATATTTTATGATTTTGAATTGTGATAAGAGGGTTGATTTTGATTAACCTTGATTGTTTTGATATAAGTGATATTGCGATTGATTGATATTTATGTGTGGTACATGGTCTACTACATCAAAAGCCCATAGTGATAAATGAGTGTGAGACATAGACTGCAGCTTAAAAATCCCACTTGTGTGGTTGTTTGATAAATTATTTGTGGGCCATAGACTACTATTTCCAATACCCATGGGGTCTTAGGTATTGAAACCATGAACCGAAGTTTTGGAATTAGACCCTGGTTCCAATTGGAAATGATAATGAATTGTGATGAAATCGATAATGAAATCCCATGTGTTATAATGAATTGTGAATTAAATATGTAATATGGTTAAAACTCCGGCATGTTCTGAAGAAGGTATTGAGGATCAAGCATCATTAAGAACTTGGGGAAGATATGTGGTTAAATAAAGAGTAATTGAATAAATGAAAACTATTTACTTTATTTCTTGAACATTATTCTTTATACAAATTCATACACTCTTAATTACTTGATATTATTTTAGACACCATTGGTTGTGACCAAATGAGTTGTACTCACACCCAACTCAGGCTACCTAATTAGTACTCAAATTGAATTCATGGTTACTGGACAAGATAAGGGAAAAGGCCCCATGTTATATGGCTATGTTGGGATGGATCATGGATGAGGGAACCATAAATGGTTAAGGACCCACATGGGAGTTTTCAGTGTCCTTATTTATTTTGGGTTTTTCATAGTGACACTTGAAGTGTACATGGCATTCCATATCTAGTTCTTTAATCTGAATTCTGTATTTCATGTTTTGGTTATCATGTGGTATTGGTTTGGTTTGGTTATTGGTTCTATCATTTCGATATTATTTATTTATTTCCACTATTGTACTACTTTGATAAAGAGGGTATAGTCTCCCCATGATTTATATTATTCTATCACTACTAGACGGTAGCCTTTGGAATTTAGGGAAGCGTGATTGAGGTTTCATAGTGAAGAAATTGGGGAATCAGTGTGTGGTATCAGGGTTGGGATGTTACAATATCCTACAAACATAAAGTCTATTTGGGAACTGATTTGGAAGCCTGGTTAGGGTGTGAGGACAAATCAGTAGACCACCACCAAAAGAGTCTAAAACAATATCAAGTGTATAATAATGTATGAACATGTATAAAAATAAAGTACAATGATAAAGTCAATGGTTTAAACATTAAATTATTATTTAATTAACCTCATAGGTCTCTAGGTTTATGGTGACACCCAAACCAAAAATACTTTCTTCATCCCATGACAATGTCTGAACCTATACCACGGGAATATCAAAAATCAATCATTCATCGGATATCATTATCCAATTAATTCCAATATAAGAATCATAAAATGGGGGCCTAGAGTACCCGTACAGAACCCCATGGGTATTTGGGGCATTAGTCCCTATCCCACTACTTAGTGATCATATGTAATTAAATATATATCTTGTGGGCCTTAAGAACTACTCTAGAACCCTGTAGGTATTTGGAGTAGTACACCCTATCCCAAAACTCATTTTTCACATCATTCTCAATATCACATTCCACGGTTCCAAATTCATAACTTATTTATCAACCTTGTTTACAAAATATTATTCAACCAATTTCATAATAACATTATTCATCCAATTTAATTATAAAATTATTCCATGAATTTCATAAACCCATTATTCTATCAATTTCATAATCCCATTATTCAACCAATTACTTAGTCACATAGGAAAAATCAATTAATTAATTCAATTTAATAGATGCAATTTCAAAAAAATTCTATTTAAATTGATCAGTTATAGACACAAAAGTAAAATAAAGACTAATAATTTGTAATTTAGACCACCTATCTCAAGATAAATGATTAATGTTTTCTAAACCACAACCCTCAATTTGATGTTGAACGGTCAATTTCACAATAATAGAAGAGCCCTTGGATCAAAACCTATGACCATGATCCAAAAAAACCCCTCCATAATTTTTTTATCTAAACCCATTTCCAATGAAGGAAATCATACCACTAAAATAATAGATAAATAAAGGATAGTGAAAGGAAACCAAATAGGACGATATCACATACTAGAAGAGGGGTAGAATCCATCCACCGAATCTTTGATTTTCACTGAAAGAGGTTTGTGGAGCCTTTAAAACATTCTAGTAGACTCAAAGAATAATGTAAATAATATTAGGATGAGTATAATGGATTAATAATAAAAATTGTGGTTTTGTAATTTTATATAAAATTTTTAGGGGGTTTAAAACCAACATGCATGGTTTCTTGGGTGGAGTTGCATGGTTTCCCAAACTGTTCACCTTAACCATGTACCCCTACTCATGGGGTGAATAGTTTCTCATAAGTGGAACATGGTTTGATAAACCATGAGACAACCATGAAAATACCATCTGTTTGATGGTGCATAGTTTGGTGAGGGAGGCCGCACAATTTGGACAAATTGTACATCACCTCTTGTGGATACAAAATGCACTGCACAGTTTCCTCAGGAAAACTGCATGGTTTACTCTAACTATGCGCCAACTATGAATAGCCAAATAAGCTTCCAAACTTCTCCAATTTCACATTAAATGTCTCTAAAATTAAACCCAACCATGGTATAACCAAAACAAGGGTAAAACAGACCTAAAAATGTGCATTGGGCGTCTTCAGAAATGTTAGTATCTTATAATGATTTCTGAATCACCACCCGTGTTTTACACAATTTATTATCTCACCATTTGGTATTAGATGATGATATTATGTAGTTTTTTATGTTTAATTTAGTAGCACCCCATGATTCCACGGTACGCTCCTCTTTGAATAATACAGCAGTGTGTGTTGTACGCAACTTCGAGTTCTAACACACCATAACCAATCAAACTTGCCGTTAGGAATAGTAATACCCACTTTTTGAAAATTTATAAATTTTATCTTTCAAAATGGACTTCTTTTTTGGATTTGTAATATCAAAATTATCTTAGGGTGAGTTTTTGGTATTTTTCGGAAATCATTCAATTTTTGACGAATAGTGAAAAAACACTGAGTTATAGTTTAAAATCGAATTTTTATAATTATTTATTTCATTTAAATTTATTTTAGGTCAAAATAGATACATAATACCTATATAAGTTTAATTTAATTCATTGGAGTTAGTTTATAATAATTTTATATATATAAAAATTTTATTGAATTTTTCACCGTCTTTTTCCCATCCCATAGAAGAATTAGAAAATTTAAATAAAACATAATTTTACTGCTTCTGTGAGTGGAATTTCAAAAATACAAGAGACACAGTTAATATGAAGGAGTAAAATGTGGTTCAATAAGATAAAAATAATTTTTTGTGAATAGTAGCTTTTTACTTTTATTTACCACAGTTAAATGTGAATAGGGCAATTAAGGGTAAAAATGATATTATTATTACCCTAAAACATGTCCTAATTCTATTGGATAAGTATAATTCGAAAAAAAAACAACCTTAGGAATAAAATATGAACCTCTTTGGTCCACTTATATTAGATTAGGACAATTATTATTATATAATTTCAAGAAGAGTTAAAAGTGTTAAAATCAATGTTTAATAACTAAAACATTTTTAATATAGGGTTATACAAAAGATAAATTCTATTATAAATATTAATTAGAAAGAAAAAAATATTTCGTACATAATGGTATTTTATTTATATTTTTTAGAAATTAATTAATTTAATTTATTTATGACATAATGGTGATGCAGTAATTACCTAATTAATGAAATATTAAAATAATTGATATTATAAATATCCAACTAAATGTAATTTGAGACTTTTTATGAATTATAACTATTTTCAAGGTCAATATGACATGTTACTATTGATTATAAGAATTTAATTCTAATTAATAATGTTTTTATAACTTTAACAAAAATCAATTATTAAATAGTGTCAAAATTGACATTAAGGTGTTTTTAAAACAAATATTATATTATTAATTGATATTCTATTACTAAAAATATATGGTTAGGCCAAATGAATTAGGTAAGGTTATACATATTAATAATTTACCACTTGGGTTTCTATTGTCTTATTATAGTATGTTTATTTACCATATAATATAAAAATACAAAGAGACATGGTAAATGTTAAACTATTTAACTAAGAGTTAAATATAAATGATAAGGTTAATACAGTGACCCAAACCTCTCTAAAATATATTGGTTGAAAGTATTTAGACCCATAACAGCTTTATCCTTAAAATAAGTAACTTTGGAGCCATTATAAACTGAATACAAATTTATTATAAAATAATATTTTATGTTTTTTCTAGGGTGCCCCTCACCCCTCTTATAAAAGGGTACTCCCCCTTCTCTAAAATTCATACCTTCAAAGCCTTTTGGTTCAGCCAAACCTACCCAAATATCCTTTAAACATACTGGAATTCAACCTAGAGGACTTATTTTTATCATAAAGCCAACCTAAGGAGCCCTTTAGATCAAATCAAAAGGAAGAACCTAAAGAAGAGGTAATGTTTTCACCACCCTCTTTCATGTTCATTTCTTCTTCCAATTCTTCTTTATTTGTTATTTTCATTCTAAAATAATAACTCCAGTATTTTCTATATATCATGATGTAATTATAAATATGGTACAACCATATTCAGTATTCTATCCATACTTTGAATTACATGTCACCATACGTGCGTACGTACGACTTACCGTCTCCACGTCGTGGTGTAATTGTTATTCAGTACATTATTATTTGTATGGGTATAATAATGATGCTTAATTCATGTAAATAATAAATATAACATGATAATTATTCTTTATATATGATACACCACCCAATTATATATTATTTTAATATCAAAAGAATGATATTGTCGCTCGTGCGTACGTACGGACCACCGTCTCCAGGAACGCGATAAGATTCATTCCCCATCAAATCCATTCAAGAAATTTTTCATTTGATGGTTAAAAATAATGTTTAAAGACATAATATCATTATGGAAATGAATATTATACAACCTATCCATAAAAAACATGGATTACATATCAAAGCATATAAAGAAAAACAAATAAGTTAGCACCTGAAACAATGATAATACTAAGATATTATTAATAAACAATGTTAAAAGATCATATATGATATCATATTAATGTATATGATTCTTGTATAATCTATTAACAGTTATTTCATCATTATACAGGATTTTAACCTACCCTCAACCAAGTAAAAGTACAAGGTAAGGATTAATTTCAGAATCTCTTTATTTTCCGAGGTTGTTTTTACGTAAGAATCTACTAGGACATATTTATTATCCATGTCAATGTTTCATAAAATAGTTTTCAAGGGGATTATTTTAAGGGACTTTTTACTAAAACAAAATTTTAAATGTTTTAAAGATTTATTCTTCTAAACCATTCTCATTAATGTCCACGTTTTCAAAATGGTTTTAGGGATTTATTTAAATCGACATAAATATTTTAAAATGTTAATTACTTTCAAAAGTTTCGAAGTGGTATGAGACACTTTGATTCAAAAATGTATTTAAATGTCTTCCTTTTTAAATTGTGTGACTTTTAAATGTTTTCATGAAAATGGGATATTTCTCTCAATGAGTTATACAAATCATTTTCATCTATTTCAAAATCCTTTAATGGATTTTAAATTTGTTTGAAGTTGATTTTTTATGATACAAATCTTCCGTATTGTATTGATGTTTTTGTAAAATGTTTGACTGTGGATGTGTTATTTTTATACCATTCATGGTTTATGAGTAAAGTATTGAATTTTCGTATGCTAGTTTTAAGACGAATGTTTATGTTATATTTAACCTGTTAATATAAGGAATGAATTGGACTTAGTAAGTGATGGGTGGAGCCTGCTATAGCTATTTGATGCATTGATAGGTCTCATGAGAAAAACTAGTGTATTGGCACAAGGCCTTCAAAAAATCTTATCTGTAGTCTTGGAACAAGGGCTTGACTATGTGGTTATGATAGTCTGGCATTATGAATCCCGTCATTATGGAAGTGGTTATTGGTATTGCATGTGATTATTCGACTAGTAGAATATCCATGTGAATAAGTAAATGGAATTATTTCATTTCATTTTTTCCATATTATGCTGAAGTGCAAGTTTAAAAGGATTTTGTTTTAGTTATAAATTTCCTTAAATGTTTATGCTTATTTATGAAAGTTTCTGCTATATTGTTATCCTTACTGGGCATGTGAGCTCACCCATTTATATGTTTTACTTTTCCCAGGATGTGAAGAGGTATTTTATGACTGACCTGCAGGGATAGTCTGAAGGGATATGACTGTGGACTATGAAGACTATGTTTTTGTAGTTTTCATTTTTTGATGTAATGTAAGACATATGAATTTATCTAGTGTTTCAAAGGATACTAAACTAATCGGTATTTCGAAACTTGATCTTTTGTGATCATGCCAATGTTATGTAATAATTCACCGACTCTGGGTAACTGGGGTCGGGGCATTACAAATTTAGGATGATATGAATATGTAATTATTAATGTAATAAATTTATATTTTCTCATTATTACATGTATTTTATAAATTTAGAATTTTTATTTAAAATAGAAAAATTAATTAAACAAGAAATGTTTTTAATACCAATGTATTGAAAAAATTCAATTATTTTTAAAATAAATAACAAATTTAAATAATTACGAATAAAATAATTTATTATTAAAAATAGACATTTGTTAAATATTTTTTTGTATATTGAAATTTATTTATATGTTAATAAATGAAATTAATAATAATAATGAATTATTTTAATTAATTTCGTTGAGAACACCTAAAATAAAATGAAATGATTAAATTTTTAATTAAATTTAAAGCAATAAATTCATTTTATTATTAAATAAACATTTTGGTATTTTTTATACCTGAAGCATTTTTATGTTAATAATATAAAAATATAAGTTCCCAATGATGATTTTAAAGAATCATAATGTTTATAAGAATAAAAAATAAGTTATCACTCATTTAGTTATTATTAATTTATTTAAAATTAGAAGAAGATTACTTAATGTTTACTTTTTTTTATAAAAATGGATTTTCAGTATATTTTATGTTCTCATTTAGAAGATAAATTTATCATAATTAAAAAATGAATTTGATTTAATGGAGTAAAAATTTAGATTCAACATGATATGATTCAGTATAGGGTTCATAATTTAAATTTAGTTAGAAAATAATTACTATGGTAAATATTTAAACATAGTAAGAAGAGGTAAAAGGAGAAAATTAAAATATATTAAATTTTGTGTAATTTTTAAAAAAATTATGCATTCTATAATCTATTTATTAGTTGTGTTAGTCAATACTACATTTATCTCCCAACTTTCTTCACCTAACTCACCTAACACCTAGGGGATTTAATTTTTACCCTATACCTAACTTTGGTTTTCAAATAAACATCCTCAGTTTCACATATAAAATGAGATATCTAACACCCACTAAAACCCACTTATATACAAATTTTATCTTTTGAATAACTAACCATTTTACTCTCATAATGTGTTATACCATTTTTGGTATCCATTATTCATAAGAAGGTGGCCATAGTCCTTTATTCTAGTGGAAGATGTTGTGAGGACCACTCCATCAATGTATGTAACATATCCTTATTCATATCTTTCACTTATCTAATAATATCCAATATTCTTAAATATAATTAAAACCTATAATTAATTTATATTAAAACAATTACTATTATTTAAAAATTATATTACAACTAAATAAAGTCATTGTTTTACTCATTCAATCATTGTAACATGTTTTAACTTAGGTCGATTTTACCATCTGTTTGAATGAGGCTATTATATTTCTATTATAGATGATTATGAAAACTTTTATTATACTAAAATGTGATATTAACAGTAAATTTTTATTATTTATAAATTTGTTATTGATAATATATATAATTATTTTAATTAATGAAATCACTTATTTTTATTGAATCAAAATTCTCAAGAAAAATTTATTTTGATTGTTCTCGCTAAGCCGTCACTGTAACTTATATTAATGACCATGAGAGTTCATATCTTTATAAAAACACATATTTAACCTCCATTTCGTTTTTAGAGGTGATTAATAAATAATCTAGAATTGAGGACACGAACCACCATACTGAAGCTGATATAGAAAAAACATATCAATTAACATTCTAATAACAATTTTAACAAAGAATGATTAAAAAATAAGTAATAAGAAATTATAAATTATTGGTATAAAGAAAAATTAATATAAATATACATATAATATAGTTAAATAATAAACTTTAATTTATTATATAGGCAATTGGAGCACATCCGGCCAAGTTGGAATCTGATGAAAGGGTTCTTTTTCACAATTTCCATTTCATGAGACATGTTTCATATAATGCACTATAGTTTCATTAATATTTTGTACATACTACACATTTTTTATAATTTAGAAAAAATATCTTTTTATTAATTATATTATAAATTATATTTCATGATCTATATTTCATTTTATTCTGATTCAAAATATACGAAATTCATGATGGATTTTCACTCAAATTTCATTCATTGGGTTATTATAAATTTTTAATTTGTTCACGTGAATGAATTTTCCAACCATAAAATTTAATTTTATTTATAATGTTTCCTATTTGAGTATTAATTTTTTCTAAATTAATTTATATTCTAATTGTTTCATAAATTAATTCCTTTTTAAATAAATGTTATTAAAAATTTAATAGTTTTTATTAACTCATTTTTCATTTCACAAGGTATTGTTCTTTCTTCTTTGAATATAATATTTTATGTTTATTAAATTATATATTTTTCTTCTTTTATATGTTATTTTATATTACACTTTAGGTAAATTACATATTCATGACATAATATTGTTATTTGATGGAGTTTTTTATTCATTTA
The DNA here is from genome assembly GCA_963277665.1 of Viscum album. Classification (NCBI taxonomy): domain Eukaryota; kingdom Viridiplantae; phylum Streptophyta; class Magnoliopsida; order Santalales; family Viscaceae; genus Viscum; species Viscum album. The sequence goes on along the minus strand of OY728141.1, from coordinate 1,043,684,365 downwards.
AATTTAATCACGTTAAGGATAATTCTCATCATCCCTGTTTCTCCTTCCACTGCATGTAAATATTATTTTTTTTCAAAAAAAAAATTATTTTTATTTTTATGAATTCCAAATATATTTTATTTTATTTAATATTTATATTAATATTTATCTATTCATAAAATGAAATTCTATAACTCTTTCAATCATGTAGATTTTTCCTAAAACTCTTTATAAATATTAGAAAATGCATTTATTTTAAATTTTGAATATTTTACATATTCCAATCCAAATTTATTTACATTAATTTTATTTATATTAAGGTTTCAATTATTAGGGATTATTATAAAATATTTTTTTCAAAAAATACCTTTTTTTCACCTTCTTATAAATGATTTTTAATGTGACTTGTATCATATATTTTATGAAAAAATAAAAAATTAATTATGAATATTATTTTCATGATTTCTCTAAAATTTAATTATTTATATCCAAAATATCTAAATAATATAGTTTAATTTTTATAATCTCTATATAAATTTTTTTATGATATACTTCTATTATTATATCTATGTTTTGGTATCAACCGATCTAATTCTTGATGTCATTTTATATGATATCATTTTAAAATGTTACTCAACTAATATTCATTCCATTTTTTCTTCATAGAAAGATGTATGATTTATTTCATGTGAACACATATTTATATGGTTTATAATTAAGTGATGAGTGGCTGTAATATATCTCTCCAATGTGATGGGTAAAGTTATATATCTCTTGATATAATGATCTTTTATGTCAGAATGATTGAGTTTCTCACAACTTTTCTTATTTTCATGATTGGGTTTTCTCACAACACTATGATTTGGTATGATTGTGTTTTCTCACAATTAAATTCATGTGCGTAAAAGGGTTTTTCAAAATTTTATGCATAGTTACGATTTAGTTTTCTCATAATGTTATTATTTCTTATTCCTATGGTTTTGTTAAATTTCTATATTATAAAACATTTTATATTATGTCACATTCATATGCTATTACAGATGCCTATATTATGTTTCATGGACCAGGATTATTGCATAATATGTCCTCATTCTTACACCATTTTATATGTGCAATCTGTTGAGTTTATATTTCCTTCTATAATGTCTTATGGGTAAATATTATGATTTCATGTCCTTTTTATGCACATATTTCTACCATGATCTTTTTTTTCACATGCTTATGATCTAACCCTTAATGAATCATTGATATGTTTTTTGGTATGATTTCCTTATGTTATGTCAATTCACCTTGATTTTGTTCACATACTCACATGTTCATCTTATACTCACTAATATTCTTCAATGATATCTCTTATATTCACCGACTTACTAATCATATGAGATCTCCCATTTTTGTCTTTATATTCCCAAGGTTATGAAAAGGAGTATAAAATATGAAATTTTTAGAAGGTGGTATAGTGTGTTATAAATATGGAGAAATACTTATAGTTTTGTAAGGCTAAAGATTTTGGTAATGGTATTTCAAATTTATTTGTGATATTTAATGTTTAAATTGTTGAAATGATTTAAAATATACGCATGTTTTTATTGGTTTCGCTCAATTGATATCAGAGAAAGGTTTCAAATAATATGATTATATTACTAGAACTATGAGTTAAAATTTTTGGAACTTCATAGGGGGTTATTGTATCCCTATTTACTATATTGATAATAAAATAGATTTTAATTCCTATAGGCATTGAATAATTTTACTAATATAGTCACTTTTAACCACTATTTATTCCCCTATTGAAATCCTTTATCTTCCACTTATTCTATTATAACCCACCCATATTTCAATATAGATTATAATAAGAACCACTCATCCTTAATATTATAGTATGATCTATCTCTACCATAGGGTACATTTTCTCCACTTCATTATAATAGGGTATTTTAAACAAAAATACTTTTCAATGGATGTCTGGGTAAATACCAATTTCAAAACATCATCCATTTAAATTTTCATTAGTGAAAGTATCTATAAAAAATTAATATAGCATAGTGAATCAGTTTATATATTCTATAACTATTTAGTTTCCTTATTAATGATTAAATAACCTTCTTTCTATGTCCATATTTACCATATAAGTTTTAAATGCATAATAGGAATGTATTTGAAACATCTATATAAAAAATTATCATGTAGTTTATCTTGGACTATACACTCCCACCACTTATTATTAGGGTTATCATGAAAGTATATATAACCCATAACTATTAATGTATTTGGATTTTCAAATAATTTGAACTTTTTATCATTATTCTCCTTTTAAGACATCATTTCTTAAAGAATTTTTCTTCATCTAAAAGGATAATTATTATGATAAATAAATTCTTGAGATATAGATTTTTCTTGAACTTGGACATGATTAACTTATATTTACATTTCATGGATATTTTAAAAAACATTCCATATAAGTGTTTGATCTATGATAGGATTAGTGAGAAGAAAATTATCCACCACACCCCATTGATTACTCATTGAGAATATTTTTGGTTTTACGTCTATAAAATTCATCATGCATATGAAATTTAATAAAAAAATGATATCTAAAAAAACCTTTTAAAATAATATAAATTTAAATAAAAATAATCTTATAAATTTCATTAAAGAAAATATAAAATCATTGGAAGGAAAAAATTAGGCAAATTTCTTTTTTCATGATGTATTGTCTTATTAGATAGTTCTATAAAATGTGCCTCAACCATGCCTTCACTACTAGAAACCTTTATATGGTTTTAAAATTTATGGTGTATGATATAAAACCTTAATGTCTTAACAAGCATCCCAATAATATAATTCATTTTTCCATTCAAGATCATAAATTTATAATCAATAAGTAACAAACAAGATAGAAATTTTAAATATATTATAAAAATGTTATAAATAGATTAAATTCTAATTATATATGCATGAAAATTGGTGGTAACTCAAGGATTATAATGAAAGTATTGTAAAATAATTTACACATACAACAAATCTTTAGTTTTAATGATGAAATCTATAGTCTATCTTATTTTCAAAATAATATAAATAAAACTAGGCACTGATACCATTTTCAGTGAACTCACAGAGGATACCCTATCTCGATACATGTGTTGTCTCGATACCAGTATTGACCTTTAAAGGGCCTAAATTTCATTCTCAATAACCATATCATAGAAACATGGGATAAGAGAATAATTTATATTATTTTGGCATGATTTCAAATGAATAAATTGATAACAATAGAAATAATTCCAACTAGGAACCCAACAAGACCACTCTATATATTAAAGGTTTTACCCACACTGAATAAATTATATTAAAAATAAATCAAAACAAAAAAGGAATAAAATAAATAATTTATAATAAAAAATAAAAAAAATATATAGAGACCTTAAAAACATATAACCACATAATTTTATACATTATACAATCTTATATGATATAAAAATTAAAAGAAGATGAGGAACAATGGTATGGAATGCTAAAGTGGTTTAACACATAAAGGTACCAAAACATAATAATAATAAAAATATGTCAAAGCTAAATATATCTTTGAGAAATGTACAAACCCTTCACTTGTAACCTCATCCAGACCCTAATAAATCTGTCAAATGTGCACTAACTAAAGGTGTCTTCATGATCAATATGATGGTGACATTCTATCGATCTTTAAAAAGTATAAATTGTAGAACCATATAATTACCATTAGTGGTGTGACTTGAAACAATGGTCCAATTGGAAAGCATTAGAAACAATATTGAAATTTTAATTTTTAGATAAGAAGAGGAGAGGAGTGCAACATAGTATTTTCATCTATATATTTGGTCCAAAGAGAATAGGATTGAATAAAAAGAAAAAGAATAAAATAAGGGTTACAATACTAAATATATTTGTTGAAGAAGGAAATAAATATATAAATTCTCATGTGGAATCACCTTTATTCAAATGATTAAGTGGTACTGTTGTGTTTTTATGGAAGAAAAAGACTCATCCCTCATATAGAGGTATTTATCTTATCTAGACTTGGAGTATTGAAAGTATCAAATCATTATTTATGATGAAATAAGACTCTGATATAGAAAATTTAGTGACCCCTAGGTATTAAAACTGATAGTTGTCTTTATCAAAGTAGTTTTTAGAGATTAAAAAGTGGTAGTGGCCTCTATATTGACATTGTGACTTTCTAGAAACTTTTAAGGGAAATAATCCATGGAACATAATGATAATGAATAAAAAAATTAATTCCACTAAACATGATTATAATATATTTTTGTACACTAACACATCATTTTGCATTTGCTCCTTGGATTATCCCTTGGTGTTGAATCGACTAAAATAATTTTATGTGAGCATTATTTGCAATTTGTATCTGTATTTAATATTTTTTGATAAAAAATGAAAGAGAGATAATGAATGTGTTACTTATAAAAATGGAAGAATATATGAATATAATATGATACTATAAGAAAGTAATGAGTTTAATTCTATGTGAACCCTAATTAACCCCACGCTCAGAGTGATTTAAATTAGCTTGGTCCCAATACATGCCCTAAACCTATTCCATCAGAATTAATCTTGAGTTTGAAGTTAAGAATTTAATTTGATATATATATCGTTTTGAAAATAAAACATTATATAAGTGATTTTTGTAACAATTATATTAATATTTAAATAATAATCAAGTTATTGAAACTAATCGTTGAAAATATTTTATATTATCTGTATAAATAAGATGAATCATTTTGTGAAACATGTTTACAGGAGAGAAATTATAACATCAAGAGAATGTTCTTGAATAAAAAAAATATTAATAATATTCAGGATTTAGCATTTTATGGATTTTATTTGAATAAAAAATAGACCAAGAAACTAAAAGTATGACTAAAATGGAACCTCTTATTTGAAAAATTTAATCTAATGGATATCACAGTGAAGTTCATGTTAGTTGTATTTGTGCATGAAACTAAAAATATTTTTTCATGTAATTATAAATGCCTATATCAAGGTATTAAAATGATATATAACAAATAAATAAGTTGTTAAAACTTTGGTAATCATAGATACAAATAAATATTTTGATTAATCAGTACTTATTTTTATGAATTTCTATTCATCATATTTTTATATTAATTTTTCAGTTGAAAATGTGATGTTTTTATATAAATAATTTTATTTTCAAAGTATTAAATTGTTTTATTTAAAAGTTAAATTTAGATATTTTAAAATAAATTATTTATTTTTGAAATCACTATATTAAATTAATCATAGTTTCAATTATTTTGAATTTTATGAAAACAATGGTTTTAAATGAAAATAGAAAAATGTTTTTTTTGAAAAAATATCAGTCATTTTCTTTAAATCAAGTAATTTAAATTTATCATTATATTTTTTATTTTAAATTAATGTAAAATAAGACACTTTTAATTAAAAATAATATAATTATGTTTATAAAAGTAATAATTCTACTTTATTTTTGTGTAAAATAAATTTTATTTTTAAAAATGTATTTTTTTCTTCTAAAAACTGTTTTTCATTGCATTTCTCAAACATATATTAAAATAAATTTATGAAATATATAAAAATTATTCATTAAATATATTTTATATTTAGAATCATGTGGTTTAAATTTTTTAATATGTTCGATTTAATTTTTTTCATAATGAATAGTAATCATGGTTAAAATTTATCACTTCAGAAAATGTTATAAAGGATTATTTGGGGTTAAACTAAGATGTAAAAGAGGAATACACTAAAAATGTATAATTAAATTTTATTTTGTTATTTTATTTCATAATTTAACTTCCAATAGTCGACTCATTGGACATTTTTATCCACATGACTTGAGTATGACATATATTATATAATAAAGTTTCAGGTATTTACCTGTTTTTTTTACCAAAATCAAGTATAAATGGGAATATAGTCTCTTATCATATTTACACCATTTGAGAAATTTACATCAAATAATACCTAACCAAATTACTTCCCAAGATACATACCCACATCCAAGAGGTTATGGTATCTCCAAAAGACTAACTAGAAGGCTTCAGGTGTAAGCCCATGGAGGTTTTTCAAATAAGTGGTATAACTCTTAACTGAGTGTTTTCATATTTATTTATTCTTATACCTGATTTAACCCTATAATAACCACAATTATATAGTTATAAAAATTTCAAACATATACATAAATGTTATTTTGTTTTTTTAACCCCTTTTCATCTCATTTATCATCCTATGGTAAATGAAAACATAACTGATGCGTACATGTGGATTACCACCACCACAATGTGAGGTGTTTTATTTTACATTAGTGCCTATAATGGATTGCTAAAATTATGTATAAAATTAATATATATGAAATATATGAGATTATTATTATCTGTTAAATATAAGATATTTTCTAACTTCTTACCATTTTTTCCATTGAAAAATGATAACATCGCTCGTACGTACACGTGGATAACTATCTCTATAAAGCGATGTAATTTTTTTTATATTATTGCCTCATATGGGATATAGTAATTATTGAATAAATGAATAAATATGACATTTATTATATAATTAATATTCTTTAAAATGTAAAATATCCTCTAATTTATTTGTTTTCCACCCAATTGAAAAATGGAAACATCATTCATTTGTACGTACAAAATTTCTCCTCCAAGAAATGATTGTTTCATTTTTCATGACCACATTATATATAATGTTATAAAAATATAATTAATATATGAACACGATAATTATAACTCATTTACTATTCTATAGATGATGGAATCATGAACCCTTTGGCCATAGTCAACCTACTGAAAATATTTTCGAGATTATGAACCAAACAACCTAAAAACATCTGATGTAAACTTAACTAATTTAGTATAGAAACATAAAATTATAATAAATTAAGTAAAAGGAATAATAATAAAATAATTAAAATAAAAAAGTTCGTAAATAATTAGGAAACTGTTATAATTTCATTATTCATGAGGATAGATTAATGTTCGAAACGAGTCGAGACACAAGGTAATTTATTTTTCATTAAAACCATGTGTTAATGTTGTTCTCTCAAAAATATGTCTCCTAAATATAAATGTTTATAAATTTTTTTTATGCATGTACTTATTTACTTTTATATTATTTATAAATTTATTTTATATGACATCTTACATTCATTGGAAATTATTATAAGGAATCTTTTAAACATTTTTTGAATGACACACTTTTGAATATTTTTACATAGTATAAAAGAATGGTTTTTATTTTTTACTACATGACTAAATTTCCTCCCATTTTATCCATTATTCATTATCTTGATTAATCTAAAAAATTTCGTGTTTTTTAAAAGAACATCCATTCACAATTGTTCTAAAAAAATCTATTTTAAAATTTTTTTAATGAAAAGGATATTTATCCTTATTTTTATGGGATACTTGAATGTGATTTATTATTATGTGTTTAAATATGTGTTATGATTGAAATTTGAAATAGATTTTTTAATTTAATGGTTCATTATATTTTATAGATGATGATGTGTGATCCCAAGTTATTATTGTAATAATGGGTTCCCTATACCCAACTAAACAATATTTTTTGATTTCCTTACCATATAAATAGTGAGTTATTCAAGATTTACACCTAACATTACAATGTTGATGTTTTTACATCCACTATTTAAATGTTAATATATATATATATATATTATTTTTTATATTAAAAGGTTATATGAATTCTACAGCTGTAATTAGAACCTAAAGATACTATTACATTAATCTTAATCATATTTCTTATGGTCTAGATACATCATACAGACAAGTCACAGATGCTGTTTGACTATCAGGTGTTGGGAAATCATTATCTTTGAGACTTCAAGCCATGAATTTCACACTTGGTGTTATTTAATAGAATAGATCATGAGGATAGACCCTCTAATAGAAAGACACATATTTTTTAAGTGTCATTAGTAGTTTCTATCTTCGAGCATGTGTAATGGTCTCTTGAAATGAGATTATTATAAGTGTAAACTATTTGGTCACATACTTTAATGCAAGGAAAAACTATGGTAATGAAGTCGTAGTGAGGTATCTTTCATTGGGTACATCATTTGTAGTATGACATTGATTGAATAATCATGATTTAGTTTTCCACTTCTGATAGTAGGAGATATGTTGGGGGTTTGTTGATTGGGATCGTAGTATGTTTACTAAATCTATGGTTATAATAAAATAAGTTATGTCAATCCAATTAGGTTAATGAATAATAAATCAATAAAGGATGATGCTATAAGTGTCTGTTCTCATTTATGAGATATCTCGAGATAAATAGATAATATTACACATTGTGTGTTCATAGGATGGTTATCGTTGCTATGATTATTCCTTATCTCTTTAGGAGGCTTTATGGGTTTCTAGAATCTGACATTGGTCTATGAATATTATTCATTACTATATAGATAAGGGACTATAGTTTCACATGCAATAGTGTTTTCAAGTGTTTATCCTATTCTAATGAATAGGTGTATTGGACATGGTGGGACCCTCCACTAGGTCTGAGATTTTTTCAACTATTAACAATCACCGGCGAATAAATAAATTCATGATTATTAGAGTTTAGAATAATTGGGTATATTTTTTTATGAAAGGTATTTAGAAGTATTTAAGTATATATATGGAATAATATCATATGAAGAAATATTATTTTAATATTCAATGTTTGTTACATATTAGTGGAATGTATTATTTGAGTTAACAACATGGTTTTAATACATAATATATTTATTATATATTAAAATTAGGTGAAGAAAATACAAATGGAATTCATGGTATAGTTTCTTCATTATAACAAGTCATTTATTACTTATTTAGTGGTCGTTGGATATATGTGGGTTGGGAAACCATTTTTGAGTATCATGGATATCCACTATATAAGTAGTGGAGAATCCCTCTTCTAATGACTATTCATTACAATGGATTTGATAACTTATCTCTCCTCCCAAATCTTAGATAGAGAGTGGATCCATTCGAGCAAATGATCTAAGAAAACTTTTGTGGATAAAAGGAATGGGATATAGGTGATCTTAAAAATGTAAAAGGAATCATAAGAGCACTGTGATAGCACCATGAATTTGAAGATTAGTGTTTTCAGAAATTATTGAAACATATGTGGATGATCTATATGGGTTTGAGATTATATCCTTCAAACAAAATCTATTAGCAATGAGTGACAATCAAATGCATTGGCGATTCAAATGAGGTAATTGTTCAAGAATAGTTTTACTCTATAAAATTTTCACATGAGATATTAAAACCTCTAATGGGGATCATATCACTATAAATGATGATGTTTTAACTCTCCCGGGATAATAAATTTTAAATCACAAGCCCACCTACTTTCGTTATGTTCCCTGGTACCGAAAATTGTTGTTGAAGGGACTGTGTGAGTTTTCAATGTCTATAAAAATTAGTTTACCAAAAATTAAGTTAAGGGGATTATTTCAACACCAACAGTTCCTATTGTGCATAGATCTGATATCGGATTGGAAAGTTATGGTCATCCAAAAGAATTAATGCAGATCACTTGAGGTTGGTTTTTAGGTATTAAAAATTGAAACATATATTTTTATATGTGTTAAAATTTACCCAATTCTAGTTTCTATTATAATTTTTGTCACCTTGATAATTAGGCATGTATCTGGATAGATTCCTATCACCATAAAAAATATCCTCTTGTGTGTATTTATTCTAAAACCATTTGGAATTATCAAAATAAAAACACACTATAGAAAAGGGGTCAAAAGGACTATTATTAGAATTTTTGAAAAAAAAACTAAAAGGAAAATGGTTTGAGGGGGTAGGTTAAAAAGGAAGGTTGAAGTCAAAGATAATAAATCAATTTGTGGCACAAATCTGATGGATTCCTAATCACAACACTATCGAACCTCTCACCCTAGTGCTACCTCCCTACTAAGCACCATGTTCTTACCATTACCTCCCCACCTTAGTAGCACCATAGCTCAGAAAAACTGATCACTAGACTTGAAACCCCATCTCTATGGCCACACTGTGCGCATAACCCTATTTTACCAGATAACCACACCATTTGGGACCCTCTTTATCCACCAATTATTAATCCAAAAATATTGCGAAACCCTCTCATCCATTACATTTTTCATACCTCCGCACATGACCTGCCACATCTTCGTGTAGGATCAAATCACTCCACGCCACAAGACATGTAGTTTTTGGACTAAACCCCCCCTTTTTATTATGTTTCCCCGCTTTTGGCTATTCTAGGACAAATATTACCCTCCAAACCCCCACCAACCATACTTAACACTTCTGACAAGACCTCACACATTGACTGAGATGCTTCCAGCCTACGTGGGTTATAACCAACCCAAAATGGGCCTAATTGGGTCCTCCCAACCCAAACCAACCCTGCATAGGTCTCCCTGACCTTCAATGGCCCTAGGTAGGATCTTCCTGGCATGAAATGGGCCTTTGTGGTTTCATCTCAAACTAAAATGGTCAACAACGGTGTTTCTGGGCCTAGTAAATACTTTTAAAATAACACAAAATTAATTTATTATTTTGTTGGATTGAACAAAATAATTATTTTATTATTTTAAAAATCAATTTAGCTTTGGTAATTAATTAAATTATTACTAGGACCAAATGAAATTATATTATTTAAATTTAAAATTATTAATTTAATTTATTAATTTCCATCAAACCTAAATTTATTATAATCGAATTTTTATCATGTTTTTTAACATACCTATAGACTGGTCTTGAGTATTGAATGAACCATTTTTTTTCTTATTTATTTTATATTATTATTCATTATTTGTGTGAAATTATTATAATATTTAATTATTTTTAAAATTTTCCATTCTTCATATTTTTTTATTTTAAATATGTATAAGGGAATGTGTTCCCATAAATGTTTTTATATGTTTTTTATGATTATGGATACCCTCTCATCTATATGTGAGTTTTTTTATATTATGTTAAAGATGATGTAAGATGTGGGCCATGCCTATATTGATGTGGTATGCCAGATGAGAAGTGAAAACACTAGATCAGAGGTGTGCTACATTCCGATTAAAGACCCAAAGCAGGTATGATACCCCTATCCATAGTTGATCCATTGTGTTTAAATGGATCAACCAATATTAGATTCTCAATATGATTTGGGTAATTTATTTCCTTTATGAATTTTCATATCCATGGGAAAAATATAAAATAATAAACATAAAAAATGCATAAAGATGTGATAAATGTATTCTATTAAAACATGTTCAGTTCTAAGTGTGACAACAAAGTGTGAATAAAATTAATAGAAAATTAATATATTCATAAAAAAATATAAAGAACCCCTCAATAAAAACTATGCCTTCAAAACCTTCCATCATTCAAATTTGAACCAAACTAGGTGAACGAGGCACTCAATATCCAAACATGTGGGTGGATCCTAATACAAGGGAGTTCTTATGAGAGTGATTGATTGTCATAATTTAATTTGACAATAAATGAGTATTCAAATCTACTTTGCTTCATATTTTGAATAAATCAATGAGTAAATCATGTTTATGATTTTAGATGTTGGGACTTCACTCAATAGACCGAGGATATAAAATTTAATATTGTTCGTCAATCAAATTCCTACCTAAAAACTCTCTAAGTTATGGAATATCCAAAATTATTGAATATGAGGAGTAGTTTCAAGGATTTCTTCCACTAGAATACTCAAGCATCAAAGTATTATGATTATAGTAGTGGGGTCTACAATATTTTGATAAAATAGTTTGTGACATTTAATTATTTATTTAAATAGTAATGTCTATTCAATGGTCAAGATGAAATTTCTATTCTAGTATATGTTTTTGTATCAAATTTAAAGTAATACCACAAGTAAACTATGATAACTATTGTATAAAGAACATTTTCAAATAGGAATGAGTTTCCAAGGGTAGTACTCATGTTTGTGCAAAGTACTACAATATCATAAATTTAAGGTGTAGATTTCCCCAATACCTAATATTCCTCCATAAGAAGTGAAGGTGAGAAAAATTCTTTTAGGTGAGTCATGTAAAATGATTATGATTGTTTTTTCATAATTCATATCATCAATTAATGATGTGAGTAGTGGTTACAACATCAATACATGTATGATTTCACATTTTGTCTCATCCATGAGAAGATTGTGAGGAGAAATTGAAGTGAGATATGAATGAGTGATGATTACATGAGATATGTGTAAATTGAAAGGTAGATCATGATATTTCAATACATCCCTTTATTAAATATTTTTACCTGTTTACATTAGTTTAGTTGTAGATAAAACAAATAGTATGGAGAAAAGTCATTATTACCTTTTTGATATGATTAATTAAGTAAATAAGAACATAAAGAATGTATTAGTTCTTACGGTGAACAATTTGAAAGACCAGGAAAGAAGGCCTATGGTAAGTGTGACTCCAAAGGTTCCTTCTCAATGTCCTTAAAAGAAATGAGGAATGTAATTATACATGAGGCTTTTTTCTTCACATAGAATGAGTTAACTATTTGGAAGTTAAAATTGAATGAACTAAATTGATGAATAATGTATTCACTTATTCTTCAGGTATATTCATAAATTTTAAGTAACACTTATATTTTACTTATTGGTTATTAATTAGAATATTATTATCCCATGTTTGTATTTAAATATCGTAACCATTCACACTAATGCTTGTAAATCCTCAATTCTAGACATAACTATGGATAACTCAAATACATCTAATCAAGTTACAATAGAGGCTTATGAAACTATAAATTATGTCAACAAACATATTTCTATTCAACAATCAATAACACTTCAAACTAATTCTAATAAACCACATAATTTGGAAACCAAAATGGTATGATCAAGTCCAGATGATCCTATTTCAATATAGACTTGTGACTCTAGTATATAGGAAAAAATAACTTGCACCTATGAATTAAGACATAAAAAATGCTATTGGAAAGATACAAAAGGGTGATTTTCCTCTAAATCATGGTTTAAATAAAGATCCTATTTTGAAACTATCAAGGGATATTCAATGATAATATAGTTAGGGCTCCTTATATATTTTTATGAAAGAAAAACCCAGACATTTTAGGCCTCTCTTAAGATAAAAATAAATTTTCAAATAATATTGTATTGTAACTCAATCCTTTTACACATATCATTACATGATTTTAAGCATAATTAAAAAACACATTACAAGCCAAGGATCATAAATTATTGTGTATTAGAATATTAGGTACATAATTAAACATCATAAAAACATTTATTTAATCTCTATAATGTGATAATAACATTCAATGTGCTCATATATCTACATAGGATAACCTGGGGATAACATGAAAAAGGGCAGAGCTAAAAATCCCTGTAATGGAATAAACATAAGAATAAATCTTTAGCACAAGGATTAGAAGGAATGATATAATGATATAAAAAAGTTGAAATATATGGATTCATAACATATAAACACGGATTCATAGTAACATGGATACAACATAAAACATGAATTTATCATTAGTCAAGTCTCATTGCACATAGAGGAGCACAATTCAATGTTAACCACCAAGACCATTGCACATGGTAGCACGAGTCAAGGCTAACCTCCAAGACCGTTGCACATAACATCTCAAAAGGATAAAATTTACCCAATGAATTGGAGAGATATATGGGAATACCTATCATAATATGTTCATGAATATGCTTTCCATATACAGAATCATATATAAACATATGGGTTACTTATAGAATGAATTGGGTATCATATTCATTTCATAAAGCATAAAAAAAGATTGTATCACAATAATGATCATAAAGGAAATGAATTAGATCATTCATGGACAATAATAAGGTATAACAGTCATATATCATGATATGTTATGTAAAATTGAAGTGATAACATGTAAAAAGAGTATTTAAGAATCTTTAGAATTAAAACATTTTATTGCTGTTTAAGGAAAGCATCAAAGGTCATTTAAAACATAAAAGGGAATAATATTTTATATAAATATATAATTGAACCAAGAATGTTTTCATAATAAAAATTTCAGTTTTATAAATATAATTTTTTCTTAAAAATATATTATATAGTACACTTGAAAATGAGTAAGAATTCTGGATGTTCCCTTAAACAAGTTTTTTTAACAGGAAGTATTGAGGAGAGAACCACTTAAAAATGTATATACCTAAAAGAGGATGATGAATCGACCTTGATACATGATTTTTGAGAAGTAAAATAGAATTTAGAAGATTTAAATAAAAAAAATAGATAACTTTGTCTGGGTAAAAAGAAAGATAGAGCAACCCGAAGGAATAATGGAGGTTTATGTAGAATCCCTCACCTTAAGTTTGAAGGTTTCGTTCAGTTGATCTTATTATCATGTATAACCAAATTACATTCATTAATTTACAATTAAAAAACATATTATACATGTAATTTATTCATTATAACCCTTTAATTTCAGTCAATCACCTTTTGATGGGTTAAGAGGTTCAATTTCATCATTTCAGAGTGTTTGATTAGTTGGTTTAATTTACATTTATACATGTATGGATAAACATGTAAAATGAGAATGTTTTTCCAGAATTGAAGTTGTATACTATTAGTGAAAATACAAAAAATTACATGGTTATAATTTTTTTGGTTATTTGGAGCGAATATGAATCATTATATAAAACATTACTGATAACCGTTTTGGTTAATTCTATATTTTTTATCACAACAAACACATTTTTCATTATAGATTATTATAATGTGTAAAAATATTACATTACCTTAAATAAGAAATAATGAATATATTATATTCTTTTTAAACCATAATAATGGTTTCATGACCATAATTGAAGATATTAAAAGAAATTGAAATCTTTTCATCCTCGAATGTGATGAATTAACACTTCTCTAATTGCGTTTTCATTCTTAGTAATAAAGGAAGGGAGAAGAGAGATGATTTTGAATTATTCCAGTATAAAAAAAACTAAAGTACATTTAAGGTATTGGAGTTATCATAACATTTGGATTAAAGGAGTTTAGGAATAAAAAATAAAGGGAGGAACTTAATAAAAATAAAATAAATGAAAAGAGGAATTTTCCTATTGAATATATCTTCCTTAAGAACCTCCTTAAGGGAGATATTTTGGTCTTTTATGCTACCAAGAGCTCTTGGACTTGGGATAGGGGATTATAGAGATATTTGATCATAATTTGGACTAGGAACAAGGCTTTAAAGGAGTTAATAGAAGAGTGGGGTGAGGTGGTTTTATAGTGAAGGAAAGAAGTATTTTCTAAATATTTAATTCATTACTTTGTTATTTTTATCATGAAAATAAACAGTGCTTATTATTGAGAAAAAAAAATTAAATAGATCATGTTAATTAAAAACAAGGGTGATTACATCATCCATGATGTTAGGAATTGGGTGTTTGACTCATAATGTACATATATTGTAAATTATCATATTTCACTATTCGTAAATAATTCAAGTATTTCAGATAAATAAAAATATTATATCTAAACGTTTTTCAATGTGTAGAATCCAAAAATTAACTCCATTTTTTCAATATAATTTTCTAAATATTAGTAATATATATTTTAATTATAATTATAATTTACATGAAAAATAATAATTTTAAAATTAAAATTACATTTCTAACACTTTGAAAAATTAATTAAGGTCCCATAAAATTATCTTATAATCATAATACATAAAAATAATAATTTATGAGTACATATAATGAAAACAAATTTCTTTTAATTTATTAAATTATTCATAAAATTGAAATTAAATATACATGACTACAAAAATTACAACACGTTATTAATAATTTTTCATATATTTATACTATGATATAATTATATCATTATATCACTTATAAGATGAATAAATTTTATTTATACTTTCATTGGATAAGTAGCTATTCCATTGGCTAGTTTACTATTAATAAGTGTCACATTCTATTCCAATATTCAAGTTACTATTTCATTGGTATATGTTCCTCAACTTCAAGAGATACCTTTTATTTAAGTCATTATTCATTTATAAGAATTTTATTGCGTTCTACAAGTAATATTATGTGATTATACTATAAAACATAATTATAATAAGGGAATTACATTGATAAAACATTCATTCATTATAGATTTATTCTCTTGATAAATTTGGTTATCAACTCATTGAAACTAATTTTTCCAAAAATGACACTAAGAGACATTGGGTCCTCATCCACCATAGGTTGGTTGGAATTTATTCAACTACTTCACCTGAAAATTTGGTCACATTCAATTAATATTATGAGGGAATTTAATAATTTTTATGAATAATTTATTTCTATAATGGTTATCAAGAAATAATAGGTCTATGGAATAACATTTTAGACATCAAAAGAGTTATAAACTACCCATGGACTCTCATGGGTGATTTTAATTTAATTTGTAATCCTAATGAGAGAATTGGAATTGGTAATTCTTCTACCTCACTAGAGATTTTAAATCTTGTATTGAAGATATTATTCTCTATGAAATTAATCTTGTTGGATCTAAATATAATTTGTATATAAGTAACCTTTATTCATTTGTTGGTAGAAAATCAGATAGAGATTTTATCAATGATGTAGCCCCCAATATTTGGTCCTCAATCTCTTATTCCACCCATGAATAATTTAACTCTGATCATCACCCTATTATAAAAAACTTTATTTATAAAGTGGATTAGACAACCTTATATTTATTATTTAACAACTCTTGGACTTGAAACCCTAGCTATAGACCTCTTTTCCCAAAAAAATTGAAACTCCTTTAATTTCAAGGACGATTCTCTTGATTGTTTTTAAAGCTCAAAATCCTCAACAAGGAGATAAAAAATTGGAGTAAACATTTTTTAGTCACATTGATGAAAATATTTCATATCTTGAATCCTTAATTCGTTCTATTCAATATAAAGTCACTAGGAGTGATTTTTCCTCTTTCCTTGAACAGGAAAATAACGTCACTCATGATTTAAATGTTCTTCTTAATAAAAAGGAAAGTATGTAGATGGAAGCCTTCAAAATAAAAATAGATTAAGTGTGGTGAAATAAACATTAAGTTATTTACTTATCTTTAATGTTAAAAGAAAATTAATAGGCCTTTTTTTATTCACAAAGATAATAGAAATTTCTTTGAAAAGAGAGAATACTTAGAAGAACATGTTGTCTCATATTACATGAATATCTTTGATTCCTTCCAAACCACAACTGAAAATTTGGAAGATATCATACATAATATTGTTACCCAAGAGGAAAATTATAACCTCCTTACCATTACTATTTCTTTTGAGTATAGAGAGGTAGTATTTGGTCTTAACTGTGGGAGTTCTCCTAGCAAATGATTTTACAAATTCCATCTTTCAAAATTATTTGATTATCATTGAAAATTATGTCTATAGACTGTTTTTTCATTTTGTATAGGTGGTAACCTCCCTAAGGGTATAAATTCTCAATAAATTTCCCTCATCCCTCCAATCGAGAATTCTAATGGTATTCATCTATTTATTACCTTTTCTTTTGTTAATATAATTTATAAAATGATTAGAAAAATTACAGCTAACAGATTGGAAGCAATTGCTAACAAGATTGTGTATGGAAATAAATATGGATTCCTAAAAGGTATATATATAAATTATTGTCTTGTTATAGCCTTTGAATGTGTTAATATTATCAAGAAACACACTATAGGATCCGACATTTCTAATAAATTACATGTCAAAAAAAACATTAACACTATTGAATGGGGATTCATTTGTGATGTATTAACTTGGTTTGGATTAAATGAAAAAAAATTTAATTAGGTTAAAATCTTCTTGAGTTCATACCAAATCTTAGTGATGTTAAATTTCTCTCCTGAGGGATATTTATTATTCTCAATAGGTGTTAGAAACGGTGATACCCTTTAAGATAGACTTTTATCTATTTTTAGGACCATTTGAGTATGATGCTTCTTAAATTACATAAAGAGAACATGAATACTCCCATAAAGGTTATTAGATGTCTTCCTACTCCAACTCATCTTTTATATGGTGATTACAACAATATTATTATCTAGGGGGACAAAATAAAATTTAGGAACCTGAAAAGAACTCTTCTTCACTATGAAAAAGTCTCAATTCAGGAAATTAGTTGGAAAAAGTATTTCTTCTACTTAGGTAAAAGAATATTTATATCCATAAGGGTGATCCTAACTACTGATTTAGGGACTATATAAGGGAATGTTCCCTCTATTTATACTGGTGTCCCTATTTTTTGGTGAAATCATTAAGATTTCCACTTCTCTAATATTATGACTCAAGTTAAGAGTCAACCATCTTAATGGGAAGAAAAAATTATTTCAACGATAGGAAAAATTATTCTTTTAAATATATCTTTATTTCCAAAAAATTTCACTCTTTTATGGTTTATATAGAGTCATCTTATCTCATAAAAATTATATGTACTTCTGTTAAAAATTTAATTTAGAGTAGAAATGTCCTCCAAAAAACATTTCCATTTTTCCCTAAAAACAAATTTTCCAATCAATTTATTATGGAGGGTTGGGAATAAAGAATATCAAAAATGACTTATATGATAGTTTTTGTGGAGACTAATCAGTGATAAATATGATGCCCTTAACTTTTTCAAGGAAATATTACTTAGAAAACCCAAGGCTAGGAATGTGAATTATATGGAATCTTCTACATGGTATGCTTTTAAGAAATCATATTCTACAATAATGATTGAATCTCATTGGATTGTTAGCACTAATTCATCTCTAAATTTATAGATGTACAATTAGACTATTACTCCTCTGATCAACAACCTTATTTCACAAGTCATGTATTTCAACACCAATGTATCAATTAAAGAACAATTAGAGTTTCCTTTTGACACATTTCCCCCTAAGATTAAAGAAAATATTTTAAAGTAAATAATCACTGGTAGAGATTAAATTCATCTTTGGGAGAATGTTTTCAATGTAATTTCATCCTCCAAGGCCTTCTACCATATTAATACTCTTGAGAACATTAATAATTGTGAAAATATTATAAAAAATTCTTGGATCATACCATCTATATTTACTCTTTCCTATAGAGTGTTTATTGTAAAATTATCCATGAAGATTTCCTTCAAATTTTTGTGATTAATCATTCTCTAAATACATTATATAAAATCAACATAGGTAATAAATTTATTATCTACCCCTTAACTATGTCACAACTACTACCCAATGAATTGTGGTTGCATATTTGTTTTAGGTTCGAATTCCTATCTATTTTATGATTATAGATCACCTAGTTTCTTGTCTATAGGTATGATCATTGTGGAAAATACAAAATATGTTTTATGTAACTTTCCTTTATGTTATTCATATAATATGGAACATCTATAATTTCTTCATTTATAATGGCATACCATTATTCCATCAGTATGATTTAGCACCTATCAACGGAGTAGTGAAAGTGGAGAACTTCAATCAAAATGGTAAATGGGATAATTCTATACATGATTTTTTTCATAAATTTTTCTAATTTTAGGTAATTATTATCCTCCTCATGGAACTATTTAAGTATTATGAACAACTCTATTTCTTGGATGGATTAAATTTAATACAGATGATTCTTCAAGAGGCAATCAAGGTCCCTATGGATATGGTGCTATCTCCAAAGACCACATAGGCAGTGCAAGAGGATGTCTCAATGGCCCTTGTGGCTTCTCTACTTATTTGGAGACTGAAAGTCTTGTGATTATCAATGTGGATAAATTGTCACAACAACATGTATGGTCCAATATTTGATTGGAATGTGACACTAATATGATGGTTCTAGTGATTAAAAATGGAATAATTTATTTTTCCTAGAAACTCAACTCTAAATGGTTTAGCTTCATGGAATATCATTTTTATTCATGAATTATATTATTAAAAATGTATTTCTAGAAGAAACTTTTGTTTATGGAGGCTTGGAAAACAAATGGGTGACCCCACAACTCTTTAACTAGGCTCAACTATATTCCTGAAAAAGATTTTTCTTTTCAAAATAGTTTATTTTATAAAAAACCACACTTCATACTTTTGTGACTTTATTTTATTAAATGAGGTTTTTCCTTTCTGTAAATTACTCATTCTACCAAAAACATATAGTACCCATTTTGGAATAGAAATCTTATAAGAAGTATGGTTCATTCTCTAATCAGTTAAAAACTTCAGGTTCCTAAGTTAGTGGTGAGAATTAGACAACTTCCAAATTCCATGATTATTTATTCTAATAGAAATTTTATTCATTATAACCAAATTTATCTCACTTTTCCACTGGAAACATGGAGATATTATTCTAGTTTTGGAATAAATATTTTTTTTGGTGTTACATACCTAACCAATAGTTCAGTGATACATAAATCATAGGCAATACATGATGAATATAAAATGTAAGACTCACATAACTAGTTGTGGAAAGATAATTAGAGAAACTCAGGCTTCTCATACATGGATATTACATATTTTTAGCTGAATATTCAATAAATAACACAAAAAACATCTATAAACCATAATAGTATAGTGCCCTTGGAAACTTGTAAAAAAAATATACTTAATTCAGGAAAGATCATTAATGTCCCCCATAAGGATCTACACCTTTAGTAATCCTACATAAAAACTTTTCGTCATAATTTCAGGGAACGGAAACATAATATAGGGTGTTCTTAGATACCTAGTAAGGGTAAAATAAAGATATATATATAAGCATAAAATGAGAATAGGGGTATTAAAACATGAGTATAACATTTGAAAACCATACCTAGCATATAAAAGATCATTATCATGATTAAGTGAATAATGATTCACATTTTATAAGAAATTAATAATAAATAAATCAATTAACATGATCCAAGAGAGAATAACAACGTCATAAGATATAGATTTGCGGCATACACATCAGCTTATAACATTTTGAAAATGTATAAATAAAGATAGGTTCACTCATTATGTTAAGGAAATGAAATCACTCCCTCACATAATCTTATGTAAATGCAACCAGGTCTACACATAACATTATGGAAATGAAATATAGGTCAATTCATATCATTATGGGCTTGAAAGATTTCTATATGTATAACATTGTGAACATATAATCCGGTTCACACATAATATTATGAACATGTAATAAGGTTCATTCATAAAATTTTGAACATACAATTAGGTTAATGCATAATATTTTCAATATGTTATCAGGTTCATGTATAAACTGTGAACAAGAAATCAAGTTTAATTATAACATTTTTAACATATAATCAGGATTATACATAACATTGTTTACATGTAATTAAGTTCATGATTTTTGATAATCCACCTTTCAAGGGGTGATGTGGAACCCTTGAAGGGCCTATAGGCGTAAGTATTACATGGATTATAGGCCATAGAGGAATTCATTTACTATAGACTTCAAACATTACATAAAACACAAACTAACTACTTTGAACTTATCATACCCAAAATCTTCATCATGAAATCAGCTCTCCACCTTTTCATGGTCATTAGACTATGATTTCCCATGCATGCACAGGCTTGTCCCGATGGCAGGTGTCATACCCTCTCATTCTCGCAATATGTTTTAGCTTCTGATATGGTGAAAGCTTATTGCTCATCCTCCTTCTGAAGCTTGTTCCTTGTAGGTTGTCTGGTTTTCATCTTCACTTAAGGTGGCCCGAAGACCTTGAGGTGGCTCGAAGGCCTTACTGACTTGAAGGCATGGGTGGCCCAAAGGCCTTAAAGGACTTGAGGACCAAATCGGTGACCCGAAGGCCCAAACAGAGGAATATTCCTGGCAGCTATAGTGCCAAACATTTCCTATTACAGTCCCTACTATACTACCTGCTATAGTCTGCACAGTTCCTAGTAGAGTACCAGCTACAGTCCTACTACAATACTGCTACAGTACTACTACAGTGCCCCCAAAAATTATCCTCTACTTGGATTTGATCTTGAGTCTCCTAGATTCACTTAAGGAGTCCTCACAAACTAGGCTGAGGCTTATGTGCTGTAATTTGGTTCATGCATAACATATTTACTCATATGTAATCCATATTTACCCAATGAATTTGAGAGTAATTTAGGTCCCTCCCATATTATAATAAAAAACATATTTATGTGTTCCATAATATAATAAATCATTCAACATATCATAAACCATGAAATAAAATGGGTATTATATACATTTCACCATATCATAATCTTTGGAATATAGGCAATTTTTATAATCCTTTTATCATTTCATCATATAAAAACCCACAAAAAACGAAGCAAGTTTTATTAGAATCCTATCATGATATAACCTATAAAATAGAAATGGGTTTCACAGAAATCTTTTCATATTAATCCTTTTAGATAAATAATAATAATTGTACCCTTGGATAATATTTCTCATAATGCATAAGTAACATCAATGGATTTCATCTCAGATGGAGAATTATTGTGAATGAAAACTAACTTGTAATGATTATTGAGAAAAATTACTTTTATTTGAAAATAAAATTTTAAAACTAAACTTTATAAAATATCTTATAAATCATTTTCTTTGAAACTAAGATGAAAACATGTATTGTAAGCTTCAAAAATCATTTAAAATATTTCTTGAGGAAAATTTACTTTCTTCTTTGAAAAAAAATCAAACATAAAACATTATAAAAATAATTTCTTTTGAATATATCCCTAAAAAAATTTAAGGCATTCTTTAAATCCTTGAGAGGTCATGATATTGAGAAATAATGATTATTTTGTTCATGTTAAAAATAAAACTTCATTTCATGTTTTAAGTAATACCCAAATATGTATTTTTATGAAAACCACTTTAAGAATAATTTAAAAAAAATTAAATGTAAAACACAATTATAAATTCTTTTAAAAAATAATTCGAATAATTTTAACAAAAATTTTGACAAAATATTTAGAAACCATAGGTTTGAATGAAAAATTGTTTAAAACTGAAGAGAAAAATAAAGTCGGATTTTTTTAAAAATATCTTCTAAATTATTTCAAGTACCAATGAATGAAAAAATTATACTATTACATGAAAATATAATGAATAAAAAAATGAGAACAACATTCAATATTTTACTGATATATTTATCAAATGATTTTATCATCAAAAAGATAATCATTAATAATACCAGTAAATAATGAGATTGTAATATAAAATCTTTACCACTTTGGTAACATTGAATTGTAATCCCCATAAAGAAGTAAGATAAAATTAAACATAAAATATAATTAGGTTAGATAAATTCTAGATATTAAATTTCAATGGGTCTATATAAACACCTATCAAATAAATATAGATGCGTAACATAACATATGTCTGAATGAAGGAAAATTGAGACCAACATTTCTTATCGCTTTGTTAACTTTTGAGCTGTAAACCCTATGAAATGTTGAACCAAAAATGGATACGTAAATAACAATATATTTCAGGATAAACATTATAATATACATTCATAGACTTCATATATACACATAAAAAATTAGTGGTGAATTTATATATGTCTCCCAAAAAAATAAAGAGGCTAGAAATCCCATACAGTAAGTCTTGCCTTTCGTTGTACACGTTAAAAAATCCTATATAATAAATATGTGTTTATTATAAATATATTATAGAAAAATATTTACATATATCCAACTGTATATAATTTTCTTATGAAATTTTATTATATCACCATTTTATAATAATAATTTAATGATATGTAGGAATAAATAAAACAAATATGTTTATTGATGATTGTTATCTCTTCTTTGGGTATCCTCCTTCAGTTTGCAGAAAAATCCTTCAAAGGTTGGATTTATGTCAAAAATAAGTATACTAGGATGATATTAGTAAATTTTATATGTAATTTGGAGAGGTATTTACCAATAAAAATGAGTGTGAAGTTTCTAATAATAGAGGAGAGGGGGTGGCCTTTTATATGTGAGGTGAGTGGAACACTGGTAATCTTTGAAAAGATTCTATCATGCTCACATTTTTATCATTAAAAAATCCTAAAAAATGTTCAATTATCAAAAATAGAATAGATAAGGATAAAATTATTCCATAAAATAGTTGTTCAAAATGATGGTATGTCATTGTTAACCCTTAACTTCTTAGTTTAACCCAAAGGTAATTCTATTTTTACATTAATTTTTGTAATTAATTTTTAATCTTTTCACTGTTAATTTTGGTCAAAAATTAATTTTAACTTATTATAAATTACAAACTAATATTATTAAAAATATTAAATGAATTTTTCTTAATTACATTCCTAGAAGTGGAAAATTTTACATTATAAATATTCCTAGAGACGTAAGGAGAAAGATAGGTTTTAAAGAGAAAATGTCTAAAACTATACAATGTTTTTATATAAAAAATCAATATTAAATTGATTCAAATGATCTATATTGAATTAATGGATTTATAATTTAACTAGTATTATGTTATAACCATTTTTATATATAAATTCAATTAATAAACAAATTAAGTGAATTGGTATTTTTCAATTAAAATTCACTATTTTTTTATATACATCAAAATATGAAAATTTTCATAAAAATCCTAAGAATTCACCCTATGATAGTTTTGACATTATGATTTAAAAAAAAATATTTTTATTTTATAAAATTTAATTTTAGAAAGATTAAAAAACTAATTATATATTATTCACAAAAATAAATAAATTTTTTTTTTGAAAAAACAATATTTTCGAAACATAAAAATAATTTTCCTAAAAATTAAATACCTTTTTATTAATATATTTTATTTATATTAAACCATAATAATTAATGTTTTAAAATTATTTATAACTATTCATATCACTGAGTTTAACATTTAGGTTATAATGGTAATGTTTAAATATCTATACTAATAATATATCATGGTTTTGTTAAAACTCAATGTCGTGTGTAATGCAAGCTACCCTAGTGTTTCATGTAGTAAATGTTTGTAATGGTGTTGTGTATAATGAAAGATTAAATTTGAATAGTTTGTAAAGAAATATTTAAATTTTGTTTCATGTATCACAATCTATCAAATAAATTCAATTTTTTTGGAAAGAAAAATGATGTCCATAAAAATTTGTTGTGTTTTATTATACACCCAATAAAATGAATCTTTCCCTCAAAATCCATCACTCCAATATGAAAAAACGAGTATACATGTGCCTCATAATATCCTAAAGTTCCCTGGTAGATTCCTAGAACTAGTGTTTTACTATAAAACATTGACCAGGTGAGTGGTCTTGTTTCATAGAACTTTCAATTTATGAAACAAAATATCTACTAGTCATTCCCCATAAGAAATACCATGATCCAATGGAATGATCTCAGAGTTCATTATATGTTGTTGAACTGGTATATAAATCCTCAAGGGAGATACATGGAATACATCTTGAACCTGATAAATATTCCATAGATGTTCTACATGATAATTTTCTGTCCCGATACGATCATGTATTTTTATGGGACCATATATTTAAGGATTAGTTTTACCTTATTTATTTCATAGAGAAATTAATAGAAATACATTTTTACCAACATAAATTATTTATTGAATGTTATTATTGTATGGAAACTAAACTATAAGAAGGTGTGATTATGACAAACATGCTTTTATTACAGACTTAAACATGATTTATTACATAAAACATCACTTGATACAACAAAGAAGATCGAGAGTTTTAGTGTCATTGGGGCTTAGGATAATTACATAAAAACATGAAACATTAAAAACAACATCTTTATTGAAAACTTCCTTTACATGACCACTACATTCCCTTGTACTTAGCATTGCATGGGATAACCTGAGGACATGCATAAGAAAAGGGTGAGCTATAAAGCCCAGTAAGGGAGTAAACATGTAATAACATGGGGAGTAAAATAAATGTTATACAATAGGAATATCAATAGATCATAGAAGAAACATGAACATAAAGGCATGATAAGTCATGATAATCATAACATGAAAATGTGGCAACAACACTTATCATGGAATTAGTATGAGCCAAGGCTCATTGCACATGGAGCATGAGTAAATCCTCATTGCCCAAAAAGCATGAGTATACCCTCATTGCACTTTAATTAGATTGCATCAACACTCATTTCAAA
Source organism: Viscum album (assembly GCA_963277665.1). Taxonomy (NCBI): domain Eukaryota; kingdom Viridiplantae; phylum Streptophyta; class Magnoliopsida; order Santalales; family Viscaceae; genus Viscum; species Viscum album. The sequence goes on along the minus strand of OY728141.1, from coordinate 1,043,658,189 downwards.
TGACGTATCATGAAACTATACTTTACCCAATGCATTGGAGCGCTATAAGGGCACACCCTTCTTAAACATTTCATTTCATGCATAAGTGTGCCACATGGATCATAAAACATAATCATTTATTCCACGATAAGGGAATGTGGAATTCAAAGATGAAACTTTATAATCAATAAGGAAATGTGCATAAAGGTGAATACCCTTGATGGATAAATGGGCATGGTATTCACTACACAATGGCATTGGCTTAGAAAATCGGTGCGATTTCGGCAGCGTAACGGCGTGACATAAGAATTCATAAAAATGGTTGACAAGATAGAAATGTGTTAATCATCATATTTACATGTAATGTAAATTAAGGATGTTATATAGATACATGTCCCAACAATTGTAATGGAATTTAGATTCATGATACAAAAGTATTTCTTGAATGTAAATGAGGAGAGAGAAGTTCCTTTCAGAATTTCGGCATAGTAACGGGTGTACATGGGAGGAATATAATGAGAGAGAAAGGGGTCTCACATCATTAAAACATAAATAGGTAAGTATGAGGGAGGTGAGAAACCATACCTCAACATTTATAATTGAAATTAAAAGGGAAAAACAACTTAAATAAAATTGACAAAAATGAGAAAGGAAGAAAAAACCCTTACTTGGATGTGTGCTTCCAAAGGTTAGAGAGAGGCATGTGAGAGGATTCTTGGGAGATTGGGGCACATTGGGAGGATTCTAGAGAGATTTGGGCAGAGGTTGGATGATCTCCAAAGGATTTGAGTGAAGAGGAAGTGGGAGCTTGGGTGGGTTTATATCAGAAAGGTGAAGGAATTATTTATTATTTAGGTTTGGGTACCCTTACATTAAATTAATCCAAACCACAAACCATCCCATGGTTTTTGCCCATGGTTTTTGGAAAATGGAATAGGAAGAAAATATTTTATAAGGCCAAAGTCCGAACATCTTAAAATAATGAGGGTTTCCTATCTGGAGGTGAGTCACACTCCCATGGAAATTAATTTTAAAAGGCAAGGTGTTGAATAAGTCTTGAGGGGTCCATTAATGCTTTGAAAAGTAAGTCAAACAAACCCAAAATCACATTATTTTAATGGTAAAACATATATTGGCCGAACATAATGCTTATTGTATTTTATTACATCACTATTGGGTCATTATGATGTCATAAAACACATTATATATTTAAACGGTATTTAATTTTTACCCAAAAATTTGAATCTCTCAGATAATTATGAAAAATTCACCATTGGATAATTTCAACCTCCGGATTCCAGAAATAACATTTATTTTATCTAAATAATTTTCTAAATATGTTAATTTTCACTTTTAAAATAAAAACCGACATTTATAAAAAATTCACGATTTTTGACAGAAATATCTTTCAAGCCTTAATAAAAATTATAATTGCATTCATAAAATTATAAGATCTTTTATATCTAATAAAAAATAATTTAATAATAATCTTATGTTATTAAAATATTATTTAATTCAAAAATCCCTATATTTAATAAAATAGATTTCTTAATTAAATAATAACTAAAAACACCATTTGTACTTTAAAAACTATTTACAATGTATCCAAAATGACTAGAAGTTATATTCATTATTATATACAACAATAATGTACATGAACATAGTACTACTTATTTGTTACATAACCCCTTAAAACAGATGCATAAGAACTAACGGTAAGGTGTGCGATGGTGATAGACTCTTGGGGTGGCTCGGATAACATCGCTCGAGTGGTAATTTCAATCAACTTCCACTTTTCCCGTAGATGGTCACGTTCGAGTTTGACATGATGAAGCTCATCTTGTGATTGGTCAAGAGCGAAGCCCAATGATGCCACCTCTTTTCTAAGCTCTGACAAATGGGCTTCATATGGGGCAATTCTACTGGATGATGCCATCGCTTCTTTTCTCTGAGTAAATTGGATTTGTTAAAGTCCTATATTTATACTAATCATGTGATCACTGTTCAACGGCTATATTAGCAACAGTAAAAATTATTATCATAAAAACAAAGATGTTGACATTTTATATAAACATAAAGAGTCATTTAATTAGATCAATAGTTATTTCTATTAATGAAACTTTGGGTCGTTACAATATTCCCCCCTTAAGAAATATTGCCCATGAAATTTTTTTCCCGCACAAAAAAAAATGTCGGTAACTGAGCTTCATCATTTCCTCTGATTCCCAAGTCGCTTCTTCAAACTTTTGGTTTCTCCACAACACCTTGATGAGGGGCATTGTCTTATTTTTTAGAACTTTTTCTCTATGATCTAAAATCTTCACTGGTTTCTCCTCATAAGAAATATCATCTTCCAATTTTACCACCTCAGAAGAGAGTACATGTGAAGGGTCTGGTATGTACTTCCTTAAGAGGTATACATGAAAGACATCATGTACTTTGGCCATTGTAGGTGGAAGTGCTAGTCGATAGGCCACAACCCCGACATGATCATGAATCTTGAATGGGCCGATGTACCTTAGACTTAACTTCAGTTTCTTTCCAAACCTCATGACCATATTCCACGGAGATATGCGTAGAAAAACCATGTCTCTAACTTTAAACTCAAGGTCTCATCGACGATTATCTGCATAACTCTTCTGTCGACTTTGGACTGCCTTGATATACTGCTGAATGGTTTTCACATTCTTCACCATTTCCTCAACCATTTCTGGTCCAAGCATCTTACGTTCGCCGACATCATCCCAACATGTCGGTGTTTTGCTCATTTTCCCATATTGGGCTTCATATGGTGTCATTTGGATGCTTGAGTGGAAACTATTGTTATAATATAACTCAACCCGAGGAAGATGTTGATCCCATCCCCCTTTAAAGTCCATTGATCACGCTCTAAACATATCCTCAAGTGTTTGGATAGTCCGATCAGATTGGCCATCAGTTTGAGGATGATAGGCCGTACTGAAGTTCATTTCAGTATTCAGAGCATGTTGAAGACTCTTCCAAAACTTGGATGTGAATCTTGGATCTCGGTCAGACACAATAGATAGTGGTACTCCATGCAACCTTACCACTTCCCTGATATATATCCGTACTAGTTGATCTAAAGAGAAATCCTCCTGAATAGCAATGAAGTGTGCAGTCTTTATAAGACGATCCACAATAACCCAGATTTCATTTTTTCCTTTGGATGTCCTTGGAAGACCAGTGACAAAGTCCATGGTGATGTTCTCCCATTTCCATTCTGGTATGGGCAATGTTTGCATCATCCCCTTAGACTTCTGCCTCTCTTCCTTCACTTGCTGACACACCAGGCACTTTGATGTATATTCAGAGATCTCCTTCTTCATATTATCCCACCAAAAGTTTTCTCGGAGATCTCGATACATCTTTGTGCTCCCTGGGTGAATAGAGAAATTTGAACTATGTGCATCATCCAAAAGTTCCTTCTTCAGCTCTGTATATGATGGAACATATAGTTTTTTTCCAAACTACACAAGTCCTTCTTCATTAGCATTAAACTTCGAGGATTTCCCCTTTTTGATAGCTTCCACTTTTTCTTGAATTCCCACATCATCCTTTTGAGCATCCTTTAGCCTCTCCAAAAGAGATTGTTGAGCAATCATTTGTGAAAGGATTGATGATGTTCCCTTCTCTATGATTCCCATATCCATCTTCATCAAGTCTAAGAAGACTGGATCCTTCTCAATTCTCAATATTGACATAATCGATGGGTTATTATTACTTAGGGCATCAGCCAACTTGTTCACTTTCCTAGGGTGGTAATGTATTGAACAGTCATAATCCTTGATGAGCTCTATCCATCTTCTTTGGCGCGTATTAAGATCTTTCTGTGTGAATATATATTTAAGACTCTTGTGGTCAGTATATATCTCACATTTCTCTCCATAGAGGTAATGTCGCCAGATTTGCAAGGCAATGATCACAATCTCCAACTCCAGATCATGCCTTGGATAGTTTTGCTCGTGTATTTTCAACTGCCTTGAGGCATAGGATATCACTTTATCATTCTGCATCAGCACACAGCCTAATCCATTCTTTGAAGCATCACTGAATACCACAAAAAGTTCCCCACTTGTGGGTAAAGTGAGCACGGGCGCAGTGATAAGCCTCATTTTCAACTCCTTGAAGCTTTCTTTGCATTCATCACTCCAAGAAAACTTTACTCCCTTTAATGTTATCTTGGTAAGAGGGTTGGAAAATCGTGAGAAATTTCTCACAAATCGTCGATAATATCCAGCTAACCCCAAGAAGCTACGGATATCCATTACCGATGTTGGCCTCGGCCATCCCTCAATTGCATCTGTTTTGGAGGGGTCCATAGATATCCCATTTCTTGTGATGATATGGCCCAAGAATGAGACATCCTTCAACCAAAACTCACAATTTTTGTACTTTTCATAGAGCTTCTCCTTACGCAAAGTCTCGAGTACAGTTTTTAAATTCTCCTCATGATCCTCCTTGGTTTTGGAGTATATTAGAATATCATCTATAAATACTACCACAAATTTGTCTAGGTAATATCTAAAGACTCTATTCATCAAGTCCATGAATATTTCTAGAGCATTGGTGAGTCCAAAAGGCATTACTATGAATTCATAGTGCCCGTATGATGTACGAAAAGTAGTCTCAGGGACATCTTCCTTCTTCACCCTTACTTGATAATATCCCGACCACAAATCCACCTTGGAGAAGTATTGTTCTCCACACAACTGATCAAACAAGTCATCAATTCTTATGAGAGGATACTTGTTTTTTATCATGATTTTGTTAAGTTCACGATAATCGATGCAAAGTCGCATTGACCCATCCTTATTCTTGACGAAGAGGACTGGTGCACCCCATGGTGAAGCACTTGGGCATATAAACCCTTTATCTAGATTCTCCTGTAGTTGTTTCTTCAGCTCTTCAAGCTCTAAAAAAACCATTCTATATGGAGTCTTGGATATTGGTAGCGCCCCAGGTATATGTTCAATTGAGAACTCAACATCTCTTCTTGGAGGAAGACCAGGCAGTTCCTCAGGAAACACTTCAACGAATTCCCTCACAATAGGCATTTATTCAAGGAAGGTTTCTTCCTTGGACTCAATCATCTGATCCAGATACACGTGATCATAAGGCATTAATATCCATGCTTGAGATGATGGACCTAAAGGAGATTCATCTTCTTCCTGACACTTGTAATGAATCAGGGGTCGATTCTCCATATGGAGTGTGATTTCCCTCTCCCGACAATTTATATTGGCTCTATATAAGGAAAGCCAATCCATTCCAAGAATATAATCAAATTCCACCAGAGGGAGTATGACGAGGTTCACCGGGAAATTCAATCCACAGACTATAACAGGGGAGGACATATATTCATGGGATGCAATGATTTCCCCATTTTCCATACTCACCGACATCTTTACTTCCATGATTTGTGGTGGTGCTGGGATTGTTCTACTAAACTTTCGATATATAAAAGAATGCGTAGAACCTGAATTAAAAAGTACGTTCACTATTCTTGAATGAATAACTAGCATACCTGTCACAACTTAATTTTCGGGGTTCAATTCGGCAGAAGTGATGGAAAAATATCTTATTTGCTGCCTTGGAGGTTCTTGGTTGTCTCTGAAAACCCTTTGATTAGGGCAACGATTTGCAAAATGGCCTGGTTCTTTGCATTTGTAGGATTAAACAACACGTTGAGGTTCGAATAGAGCGTTCCTCTCCTTTGTCGCAACCACGGGTCTTTCATGCCGACAATTAATAGCTAGGTTCCCTTCCCTTCCACACCTGAAGCATTTCCTCGTCCCCTTAAGATAATTTCCAGGGTGCTTCTTTCCGCACTTTTGGTAAGTGGGGTGCTGGATCTTCTTTGAACCGTTGGATTTATCCATCAGACTGCCAGCATTGAATTCAACCTTATTCTTCTTGTCCCCATGATACCCATATGATTCCCCGATCTCCATTTCGACCTTGAGGGCACATCAGGCAATTTCCTCATAGCTGTTGAAGTCACAGATCACTAATGCTTTTCACAAGCTAGGCTTCATCCCACCAAAGAAGCGGTCAACTTTTCATTTGGGAGTAACGGCAAAGCCGGAAGCATAATGTGCAAGCCTTGTGAAGTTTTCATCATACTCTCCAACAAATTCTTCATCTTTTTTCATGAGGGAAAGGAAGTCCTTTTCCATCTTAAGCCGGAGGGTGCACGAAAAATATTTATCGAAAAACATCATCCATAAATCCTTCCATTCCAACGCCTCAATCTCCTCATCAAGTTTTGTATTTTTGATCAACATCCACCATTGATTAGCTTCACCCTCTATATGATAAGAATATAGGAGAACCTTATCTTGTTCAGAACATTGAAGGATGGAGAAGATATTTTAAATGGAGTGTATCCATTGTTCAGCGATCGTGGGATCAGATGATCCACTAAAAGTAGGAGGCCTTTGTCTCATGAAGCTCTCGATAGTGACTTGTTCTTTCTTAGGGGGGGGGGGGGGGGTGGAATGTTCCTCTTGACTTGTGTTTCTATTCAAAACTTGATTTAGTTGAGAGAGAAGCGTGACAAAGTTCGCGATTCCCGCTCCCATTGGATTGGGAATCTCATTAGTATAGTGATCACACTGATCTTCACAACGGTTGTTAGTCTGAGTCCTCCGATTACCGGCCATTGGCTGGAATAAAAGTAATGTTAGGGGTAACACATAAAGGGTAATCCAAAGAAAAGAGTTGATGACTTATAAATGAACATTTATTTCCTTAACTCATGAGTCTATAGACTTCAATCTAGACTTTTCATGATCTACTTTCTAACATATATTTGTAGGGGAATTTTTTAATTCCCTTAATAAGGGTTCATACTAAGATTTTGAATTTATCAAAACATATCCCCCAGGAGTGTCATAACCAAGAGGGCAGCAAGGCCCGTTGTCGTGCACTGGTTCCCGTTCGAGTCTAGCTCAAAGTGGTGTTTTCGGGTTTTTCCCCTAGGATACATCTGTGCCAGAGCCGCCTCTACCTTCTCGTATCCAGACAGGGATGTATTTGTCTGATAAACCACTTACTCAGTACTTACCAAAACATTGAGATGTTTTTATTATACGTATTCTTGTATCTAAGGCTTTACTAGGGTTTCTTAACTCCAAAAATAACTAAACCTATCCTCTGATACCAACTATGACAACCCTGCTTTTATTAGAGACTTAAACATGATTTATTACATAAAACAACACTTGATACAACAAAGAAGATTGAGAGGTTTAGTTTCTTTGGGGCTTTGGATCATTAAATAAAAACTTGAAACATGAAATACAACATCTTTATTGAAAACTTCCTTTACATGACCACTACATTCCCTTGTACTTAGCATTTCATGGGATAACTTGAGGACATGCATAAGAAAAGGGTGAGCTATAAAGTCCAGTAAGGGAGTAAACATGGAATAACATGAGAAGTACAATACATGTTAGAAAATAGGCATATCAATAGAGCATAAAATAAACATGAACATAAAGGCATGATAACGCATGATAATCATAACATGGAAATGTGGCAACAACACTTATCATGGAATTAGCATGAGCCAAGGATCATTGCACATGGAGCATGTGTAAATCTTAATTGCACATAAAGCATGATTAAACCCTCATTTCACTTGAATTAGCATTAGTCAACACTCATTGCACATGACATATCATGACACTATACTTTACCCAATGCATTGGAGCGCTATAAGGTCGCACCCTTCTTAAACATTTCATTTCATGCATAAGTGTTCCACATGGATCATAGAACATGGATTAATAAAACATAATCATTTATTCCACGATAAAGGAATGTGGAATTAATAAATGAAACTTTATAATCAATAAGTAAATGTGCATAAAGGTGAATACCCTTTATGGATCAATGGGCATGGTATTCACTACGCAATGGCATTGGCTTAGAAAATCGGTGGGATTTTAGCAGCGTAACGGTGTGACATAAGAATTCATAAAAATGGTTGATGAGAGAGAAAGGGGTTCCTAATAATATTTACTTGTAATGGACAGTAAGGATGTCATATAGATATATGTCCCATCAATTGTAATTGAATTTGTATTCATGATACAAAAGTATTGCTTGAATATAAATGAGGAGAGAGAAGTTCCTTTCAGAATTTCGGCATAGTAACAGGTGTAAATGGGAGGAATATAATGAGAGAGAAAGGGGTCTCCCATCATTCAAACATAAAAAGGGCAGTATGAGTGAGGTGAGAAAACATACCCCAACATTTATAATTGAAACTAAAAGGTCAAAACAACTTAAAGAAAATTGACAAAAATGAGAAAGGAATAAAAAACCCTTACTAGGAAGTGTGCTTCCAAAGGCTAGACAGAGGATTGTAAGAGGCTTATTTGGAGCTTGGGTCACCTTGGGAGGATACTAGAGAGAGTTGAGCAGAGTTTGGACGAACTCCAAAGGCTTTGAGTGAGGAGGAAGTGGGATCTTGGGTGGGTTTATATAGTAAAGGTGAGGGAATTATTTATTATTTAGGTTTGGGCCCCCTTACATTAAATTAATCCAAAACACAAACCATCCCATGGTTTTTCCCATGGTTTTTGGAAAAGGGAAGAAGAAAAAAATATTTTATAAGGCCAAAGTTTGAACTTCTTAAAATAATGAGGGTTGCTTATGTGGAGGTGAGTCACACTCCCATGGAAATTAATTTAAAAAGGCAAGGTGTTGAATAAATCTTGAGGGGGCCATTAATGCTTTGAAAAGTAAGTCAAACAAACCCAAAATAAAATTATTTTAATGGAAAAACATATATTGTCCAAACATAAAGCTTATAGTATTTTATAACATCACTATTGGGTCATTATGATGTCATAAAACACATTATATATTTAAACGATATTTAATTTTTACCCAAAAATTTGAGTGTCTCCGAAAATTATGAAAAATTCACCGTTGGATAATTACGAACTCCTGATTCCATAAATAACATTTATTTTATCTAAATAAGATTCTAAATATGTATATTTTCACTCTTAAAATAAAAACCGACATTTATCAAAAATTGACGAGTTTTGACAGAAATGGATTTCAAGCCTTAATAAAAATTATAATTGCATTCATAAAATTATAAGATCATTTATATTTAATAAAAATTAATTTAATAATAATATTATTTTATTAAAATATTATTTAATTTAAAAATCCATTAATTTAATAAAAATAGATTTCTTAATTAAATAATAACAAAAAACACCATTTGTACTTTAAAAACTATTTACAATGTATCAAAAATGACTAGAAGTTATATTCATTGTTATATAAAAAACAATGTACATGAACATAGTACTACTTATTTGTTACATAACCCCTTAAAAAAGCCGCATAAGACCTAAGGGTAAGGTGTGCGATGGTGACAGACTCTTGGGGTGGCTCAGATAACATCGTTCGAGTGGTAATTTCAATCAACTTCCACTTTTCCTATAGATGGTCACGTTCGAGCTTGACATGATGAAGCTCAGCTTGGGCTTGGTCAAGGGTGAAGCCCAAAGATTCCACCTCTATCCCAAGCTCCGAAAAATGGGCTTCATATGGGGCAATTCTACTGGATGAGGCCATCGCTTCTTTTCTCTGAGTAAATTGGATTTGTTAAAGTCTTATATTTATACTAATCATGTGATCACTGTTCAATGACTATATTAGCAACGGTCAAAATTATTATCATAAAACCAAAGAAGTTGAAATTTTATATAAACATAAAGAGAAATTTAATTAGATCAAGAGGGATTTCCATTAATGAAAATTTGGGTCATTACAGTGATCCCAACTACCTTTTGCATCGATTAAAGAAGATCATAGCATAACCTCTAGGGCTTGAATTGTTCTCACAGTTTTGAAACTCAACTCTAAATAAAGAGCTTACTGAAGAGTTCTCCAAAAATTTGCATATAATTCAGAACCAGATCACATATAATTGATTATTTTACTCCATTACATATTACCCCTTCCATAATGTATATTTTTGAAATAGAATCCAAATATAAATTATATGGTACAATGAAGTGTGATGACTTCATAAGGTGATAAACTACAACCCGTAATTACCACAACATTAAATATAAGATAAACCCTAAAGTTCACGAATACTATTAAAAATATGTCCATAAAAAGGAAATAATTAATAAATAACATTGTTACTAAAATATATAGGAATCCAATGGGTTGTATTAAAATAAATTTATGTCAAAATGTGTATTTATTACACATTAATTCATGATTTTTTACTTAATAAAATCCATAATACAACCCATAAGATCAATAATGTAAGTTTCATTGGATAATTAAGTACATAAAAAAAGATGATAGATTGATATAAAAAACATTATTTAAAACTTCCTTAACATGCTTCTAAAATTCCATAACTTTTAAAAATTGACGGGATAACCTAAAGACATACATAAGAAATGGGTGAGCTATAAATATAGATATGAAATAAAAAAATCATGATAGGAATAAATTATTACATATTAGACAATATGATTTTCTATGAGACATAAAAGGGGTTAGAATCATAAACCTAGAAAAATAGACATGATATGATGTGATAATATAAAGGTAACATGGGAAATATGGAAAACACTTTATAAATTACATCATAAACATAGGTCAATGCTAACCTCCAAGACATCATCACTTGGTAGAAAATTTACCATCATAGATTATGTTCACTCCCTATTCCCATATGTGTCGTCTGATGATAGTAAAAAATTACCTATTTCATTGGAGCACGATATAATCCCAGGTGAACCTGAGGCTTTCATATCATGTATATGTATAAGTGTGTCACATTGATCATTCAAAATAGAATCATTTTTCATCATATTAATTCCCATCGTTATGGAATGTGGGTTACATAAATGGAATTCCATAATAAATGACATATATTTATAACTTGTTGAATACCCTTGAATGTAAATGGGTTTGGGTACACACCTCAAAAAAGTTTATCTTGGAAAATCAAAGTAACATTTTGATTGCATAACTATTGTACATGAAGACTCATAAAATGAATCAAATAGAGAGAAATGGGTCTCAAAACACTTATAAGTAAAAATTAATTTATTAGGTATATTTATGAAAAAAATAAAATATGAAAATTATATAATTAATAGGCATAAGATATGGAGGGTACTTGAATAAAAAACTGGCATGGAAAAATCGCATGCTAATTTCAACAGCATAATGATTGTACATAATGAATCATGGGATTGATTAATGAGTGTATAATGGGTAAATCCTAACTTCTAAGTAATATGGGAGGTATTAGTGATTTGTAAGAACATATATCATAAATATTAATTTTAAGACAAAGATCATTACATAAATAATGTTATTGAATAAAGAGGAGAAAGAGAGGACCCCTTAGTAAATTTTGATATAGTAACGACATAAGAAAATATAACAATGAGAGGGAATGAATGACATCACATTATTATTAAATAAATTTTATAGTAGAGGTATCTTTATAATGTCATAAAAACATAAAAAAATTATATTCAAAATGATAATTACAAAGAAGTTTCTAGAATTTAAAATAATAGAGAGAGGTCCCTTACTAGGAGAGGGTGATTCCAAAAGATGAAGAGAAAATTTTTGAGGTCTTCGGGGAACCTTTGGAGGACTCTAGATATGGGAGGGAATATTATGTAAATTTATAAAGGATTTTTACTCAGATGTAATGGTATATTGGGTGGATTTATATTGGAAAATAGACGGGAATTATTTATTATTTATCAAACATGAGTTTTGGACTCTATATAATAAAATAATAAAATCCAAAAACCATCTCATGGCGTGTGCCAATGATTTCCAAAAAATAATATTGGTTTTCATTAATTTATAAGTAAAACTTCCAAACTCATTAAAATAATATAATTGGTGATGTGAAAGTGAATCTTGTTTATAAATAAATTATTTAAAGAATTTAAGATATAATATAGGTTCTGGAGGCTTAATAAAGACTTCATAAAATCAATCAAATTACATGAAAAACAAATTATTATAAATTTAAAACATATATTTGGTCTTTTATACCTCTAATGGTACATATTAAATCACTTTTGGGTTAGTATGATGTTGTAATAAATGAAGTATATTTATATCATATTTAATATTTACCCAAATAGTCAACTATAACGAAATATTTGAAAAAATAACAGTATAATTACAACATGCTGATTCAAAAAATGATAATTATTTTTTCAAAATAATTATATAAAAATTATTAATAAAACCTATAAATAAAAAACCATATTTTTTTTGCAAAATGCTTGTTTTTCTTACAAAAACAGTTTTCAAACCGAAATAAAAATTACATTTTCACATAATAAAACTATATTCTCATTTATATTTAAATTAAAATATTTAATAATATTATTAAATTAAAATATAATTTATTTAAAAAGTTATATATTTAATCAAAAATATTTTCACGATTAAAACTATATATTACCCTAAATACAATTTATATTTTAACGTATCAAAAATCTAATTTTTATCAAAGTAATTATTTAATCATTTATAAAATAACAAAAAAATTAATATTTATAAATCAATATATATATTTAAAATTTTAGGGTTATCTTGTTTCTAGTCCTTATTAAATTATTTTTAGGCTTAATTATACTTTTTTCCTTTTAACATGATAATAATTATTTACTACCATTACTATTCATATTTTCAAAAAATTAATTTGAAATTGTTACCTTATAGTAATTATGATTATTAAAAATATGGAATAAATTTTTATCTAAATAAATTAATAGTGGTGGTATAATATAATTAATACAAAACCAGCAAGCCAGATAAAAAGCAGTTCTCCAAAAAACTGCATTTTTAAAGAAAAATGATTTTACTTTAACAATTTGAATAGTAACACTCGTTATATAAAATTTAAATTTATAGTTATATAATATAAACATTTAATTTAAATAATTACACTTATTTTTATTTTTATCTAGCTAAAATTGAGAAACATTAAGCATTTTAAAATAGTTTTACGAAAAATTTGTTTTCAAGCCTAAAAATAAACTTACTCTAAAATCTAGTAAAAGATGATTGAAATATAATAAATTAGATTAAATATGACTCAATAATAAATTTTTTAAATTGAAATAAAATTAAAGTAACAATGTGACATTTACATTAATTAATTTATCAAAATAAATGGATGTTAAAAAAGGGTATCTAAAAAATAATATTTTCCAAAAAATCCCAAAATTTTACCCTATGTTAATTTTGGTTTGATAATATCAGAAATGAAGTTAATTTTTTGAATGAATTTTATTAAGGTTTTATAAAATAATTATAATATAATTTTTATTAAAATAAAAAATATATATTTTTAAAGAAAACCTATTTTGAAGAACATAAGACATTATAAAAAATGGAGTGATTATTTATTAAGAATTTATCAATACATTTATATTTATAAGGATATATATATATCATAAGTTTGTTTATCCTGCTCATATCTGAAAATTTAATGGCTATTTTATAATGGTAATTATTATGTAATAATTACTTTTTGGATTCAGTGTTGTGTATCACATACGCTATTGAACATGTATTTTACATTTTAATAACTATGGGTGTAACATTGTTATACTATATAATTAATTTCATCCTCACAATTTGAACTTTATATAGGTAGGAAATGTTTTGACACTTGAAAATATCTTTATTGAAAACCCACATTGTAAACAGGGTTAATAAAACGTCCACCTGATAAGATACAAATGGTTGTATGAAGGTCATCACTTAACTAGGTTTACAAGGAGGAGAACATTAGTAAAAGGTGAAAATATTGACATGGAATAAACAATAACAACCAATAATTATATGACATTGATAGAGTAAATGGTTTGGATAAACTCAAGGACCATAAAACTATAAATATATGATGGGTGAAAATACCATTAATTCATAAAATGACAACATTATTGTTCCATGATTTTTTCCTTGATTTAAAAAATTATTTTACCATCTATAATAGGATCATAAGGAAATATAATTTCTTAATAAGTAAAATTTCATCCATTAAACAATTTCTACAAAAATATAACGTTTCACTAAACTATAAATACTTAAGATGAATATTTTTATGTCCGAAACACTAAAATAAGCTTATAAAGAGTGATATAATCCACCGAAGAATAAATAACTATTAATCATATCAATAATAAATACAAAATGGTTATAATAAAGTAATGTAATACTAAAAATTAATAATCCATGGTACATTAATCTCTAAAATTCATCAAAAAATACCAAAGGTTTAACATAAATAACACATTAAATAAATACCCATATATCCCAAATAACACCAATAACCTCAACATTAAAGAATGTTTTAACCTAAAAGGTTGTCCCATACCATTAATATTACACCTCAAAAAACATAATAACATTATTCTCAAACAATCCTTTATATTAATATAAATGAATATATATACCTCAACTCAATAAAACATATATCAAAATATCAGTAATCACTTAAAAATAAAAAAACAACAATTTAACCCTATAATATGTTTCCAAAAATATTCGTAATAACATTAATCTTACATCACATAAACAGTAAAAATCGGTATCAATTCTTTTAAACAAAATATTAACCTTATAAAAATCATCCTAATAATCTTTATGTTTATCCAAACTTCAGAAACATCTAATGGGTTATCAATCCCTCAATCATGTGTTTTTCGAAATATCACCTTATCATTAAATCACTTTTATAGGTTATCGATATCATTAAACTTATGTTTCAATTTTTTGAATAACAATTAATGTGGAACACTCATTATCTATTTCATGATTATGAATCCATAAAGTCATTTATATAAAAATTCTATAACATAACTCTCAAATACCAATATATAAACACTTTAATCATTACACTACAACAATTTACATAGTACATGTACTTCCATAGTCTAGGATTTAACCCTTGTATTAGGGAATTGAATCGGACAATTCCGATATTCTATACACATATGGAATTGAAAAAAGGGTTTTATTGGATTTAATTTATTATCTTACATTGTATTATTCCTCTTTAATGGAAACTAGACACTTTATGCCCAATTTTTCCACCCTTAAAACACCTTCGAGTTCCTTTTTGGAATTTCCCTTGCAGTCGTTTTCCACATTTTTGACATGCAGGAAATTTAATTTAATTTCCTTTATCACCTTTATCAGATGAACTTCCTTGATACATATTACTCCTATTATTTGATATCTTTGGACATTCAACTCTGTGCTAGTTGTTAATTTTGATTTTTTGATAGCTGGTTTGTCATAATCCCATGATGTTTTAGTTTAACTCCTGTTATGGTATACATATTATTTGGGAAGTCTTAACATTTCCCATAACATTGGTTATTGTCTTAGTTCATCCTATTTGTATAAATTTTCTAAATAAAGTGAAAATTATGGATTATTAATTTTAGGCTATTAAACACATAATCATGAAGAAAATAACATTAAATTTATAAGCATTTTAATTGTATGTATTTCCTTAGCATATGAATTTATAGTCTTCAATATATGTTTTCCATGATTTATTTCCTAACCTGGACCCTTTTTGATATTTTTTCAATTATTAAAGGTTTATATTGAGATTTTAAATTTACCAAATAACATCCCATAGGAGGGCTAAACTAGGTGTGAAATAAGCCCCGTTTTTATGCACTTTTTCCGATCGAGTCTAGCTCAATACGATGTTTTCTAGGTTTCCACCATTAGATACATCTATTAAAGAACCACATACACTTATAGTATCTATACATGGATATATTTTCTTGGAAACCACTTACTGAATAATTTATGAAAACAAAGGGATTTTTCTATTATACTATGTGTTATACCTAAGAACTTCTATAATGTCTTCTAATCCTAATACCAAAATAACTAGACTTTCCTTTGATACCAAATCTAAAAACACATATCTTTATTACACATTAATTCATGATTTATCATATAAGAATACCCATAATACAACCCAATAGATCATGAATTCTAGCATATTTGGGTAATTAGGTAAATAACGCAAAAAATTGATACATGGATATAGAAATAAAACATTATTGAAAACTTAATTAACATGATTCTAAAATTCAAAATCTTTTAAAACCCCATGGGATAACCTGAGGATATATATAAGAAAGGTATTAACTATAAGTCCCATTAATGTAATAAAAATATAATAAAATTAAGAAATTATCACATGTTATAAAATAAAAATTTATATGGGAAATAAAATGGGTGAGAATCATAAACATGAACAAAGATGCATGATATAACATGACTATATAAAGGAAACATGGGAAATTTGGCAATAACTTTAAGCATGACATCATTATCATAAGTTAAGGATAACCTCAAAGACATCATTACATGCTGGAAGAATTCCTGGAGTAGATTAGGTTCACTACCTAATCCCATAAGTTACATCTCGTGAGACTAAAAAATTATCCAATTCATTAGATCACAATATAATTCTTGGTGAAACCGTCACTTTCATACCATGTGCATACATATGTGTGCCGCATAGATCATTAAAAAATGAATCATTCATGATTAATGAATGTGGGTTACATACATTGAAGTATAAAATAGATTATTTTTAAATAAAACTTGGTGAATACCCTTGAGTAAAAATGGGCATGGGTATACACTTCAAAAGTTTTCAACATGGAAAATCTCACTAATATTTCTACAACATAATAACAGTACATGAAGATTCAAAAAATGGTAAAATGAGAGATAAAGGGGTATATAATCATTTATAATTCAAAAATATAGTACTATGGATATTTAATAACATAATACATTATGAAACTTTGGTAACTAATTTCCATAAGACAAGGAGGGTTCTTTAAATAAAACTTGGCATGGAAAAATCGCAGGATAATATCAACAACATAATGAGGGAAGATAATGAATCATGGGATGTGTTAATGATAGTGAAACGAGTTTCTAATAACTTTTAAATAATAAGGTAAGTATTATATATGTATAAGATCATATTATATCAATACCAATTTTAAGACAAAGTGTATTACATAAATAATGTTCTTGAATAATGAGGATAAAGAGATGGTCCCAAACAAAATTTTGATATAGTAAGTAATCTGGTGAATTCCGTAATAAGAGAGAATAAATGATCTATAATTTTTATTTAATAAATTCGAATGTATAGTTATCTTTATAAAGTCATGAAAAATAAACAATTTATATTCAAAATGCTAATTACAAAGAAGGTTCTTGATTTAAAAAGAAAGGAGAGAGGTCCCAAACTCTGAGAGGGTGATTCCAAAATATTGGGATGTTCCTCTTGAGGGCTTGGGGTCACCTTGGGAGGACTTTATAGAGGGTATGGAATATTAGGGGAATTATAAAAGGTTTTTTTAGTTAAGAGTATTGGGATATTTGGTGGATTTATATAGTAAAAGTGAGGGGATTTGTGACGACCCAAAGTTTCATTAATGGAAATCCCTCTTGATCTAATTAAATGTCTCTTTATGTTTATATAAAATTTCAACTTCTTTGGTTTTATGATAATAATTTTGACCATTTCTAATATAGCTGTTGAACAGTGATCACATGATTAGTATAAATATAGGACTTTAACAAATCCAATTTACTCAGAAAAAAGAAGTGATGCCCACATCCAGTAGAATTGACCAATACAAATCCCATTTTTCAGAGCTCGGAAAAGAGGTGGCATCTTTGGGCTTCTCCCTTGACCAATACCAAGATGAGCTTCATCATGCCAACCTCGAACTTGACCATCTACGGGAAAAGTGGAAGTTGATTGAAATCACCACTCGAGCGATGATATCATCGCCACCCCAAGAGTTTGTCACCATCGCACACCTTACCCTTAGGTCTTATGCGGATGTTTTAAGGGGTTATGTAACAAATAAGTAGTACTATGTTCATGTACATTATTTTTTTGTATATAATAATGAATATAACTTCTAGTCATTTTTTCATACATTGTAAATAGTTTTTAAAGAACAAATGGTGTTTTTTAGTTATTATTTAATTAAGAAATCTATTTTATTAAATTAATTGACTTTTAAATTAAATAATATTTTAATAAAATAATATTATTATAAAATTAATTTTTATTAAATATAAATGATCTTATAATTTTATGAATGTAGTTATAATTTTTATTAAGGTTTGAAAGCCATTTCTGTCAAAACCTGTGAATTTTCGATAAATGTCAGTTTTTATTTTAAAAGTGAAAATTAAAATATTTAGAAAATTATTTAGATAAAATAAATGTTATTTCTGGAATCAGGACGTCCAAATTATCCAACGGTGAATTTTACACAATTTTATGAGACAGTCAAATTTTTGGGTAAAAATTCACTATCGTTTAAATATAAAATGTGTTTTATGACATCATAATGACCCAATAGTGATGTAATAAAATACTATAAGCTTTATGTTCGGCCAATATATGTTTTAACATTAAAATAATGTTATTTTGGGTTTGTTTGACTTACTTTTAAAATCATTAATGGACCCCTCAAGACTTATTCTACACCTTTCCTTTTTAAATTAATTTCCATGGTAGTGTGACTCACCTCCACATAAGCAACCTTAATATTTTAAGAAGTTAAGACTTCCATATTATAAAATATTGTTTTAATCTTCCCATTTCCAAAAACCATGGGAAAAAACCATGGGATGGTTTGTGGTTTGGATTAATTTAATGTAAGGGGACCCAAACCTAAATAATAAAGAATTCCCTCACCTTTCCTATATAAACCCACCCAAGATCCCACTTACTCCTCACTAAATGCCTTTGGAGTTCGTCCAACCTCTTTCCAACTCTCTCTAGAATCCTCCCAAGGTGCCCCAAGCTCCCAATAATCCTCTCACAAGCCTCTCCCTAGAATTTGGAAGCACACTTCCAAGTATGGGTTTTTTCTTCCTTTCTCATTTTTTTCAATTTTCTTTAAGTTGTATTGCCCTTTTAATTTCAATTGTGAATGTTTGGGTATGGTTTCACAACTCCCCCATACTATCCTTTTATTGTTTGAATGATGGGATACCCCTTTATCTCTCATTAAATGCCTCCCATGTACACCCGTTACAATGCCGAAATTTCGAAAGGAACTTCTCTCTCTTCTTTTACATTCAAGAAATAATTTTGTATCATGAATCTAAATTCCATTAAAATTGATGGGACATGTATCTATATTACCTCCTTACTGTATATTACATGTAAATATGATTAAGAACCCCCTTTCTCTCTTATCAACCGTTTTTTATGAATTCTTATGTCACGCCGTTACGCTGCCGAAATCGCACCGATTTTCTGAGCCAATGCCATTGTGTAGTGGATACCATGCCCATTTCTCCATCAAGGGTATCCACCATTATGCACCTTTGAATATTGATTACAAAGTTTCATTTATGAATTCCACATTCCTTTATCATGGAATAAATGACTATGTTTTATGAATCCATGTTTTATGATCCATGTGGCACACTTATGCATGAAATGAAATGTTTTAGAAGGGTGTGCCCTTATAACGCTCCAATGCATTGGGTAAAGTATAGTATCATGATACGTCATGTGCAATGAGCGTTGAATCATGATAATTCAAGTGCAAATAGGGTTTACTCGTGCTTCATGTGCAATGAGAATTTACTCATTCTCTATGTACAATGAGTCGTGGCTCATGCTAATTCCATGTTAAGTGTTGTTGCCACATTTCCATGTTATGATTATCATGTGTTATCATGACTTTATGTTCGTGTTTGTTTTATGATCTGTTGATATGTCTATTGTCTAACATGTGTTTTACTCCTCATTTTATTCCATGTGTACTCCCTTACTGGGCTTTATAGCTCACCCTTTTTCTTATGCATGTCCTCAGGTTATCCCATGCAATGATAAATATGAAGGAATGTAGTGGTCATGTAAAGGAAGTTTTCAAAAAAGATGTTGTACTTCATGTTTTAAGTTTTTATGTAATGATCCTAAGCCCCAAAGACACTAAACCTCTCGATATTCTTTGTTGTATCAAGTGATGTTTTATGTAATAAATCATTTTTAAGTTTTTAATAAAATTAGGGTTGTCATAGTTGGTATCAGAGGATACGTTTAGTTATTTTTGGGATTAGGAAACCCTAGTAAAGCCTTAGATACAAGAATAAGTATAACAAAAACATCCCTAAGTTTTGGTAAGTACTGAGTAAGTGGTTTATCAAACAAATACATCCCTTTCTGTATACGAGCAGGTAGAGGCGGCTCTGGAACAGATGTATCCTAGGTGTAAAACCCGAAAAAACTGCTTTGAGCTAGACTCGAATGGGAACTGGTGCATGATAACGGGCCTTGCTGCTCTCTTGGTTATGAAACTCCCAGGAGATATGTTTTGATAAATTCAAAGGCTTCGTATGAACCCTTATTAAGAGAATTAAAAAAATGACCCTACGAATATATGTTATAAAGTAGATCATGAAAAGCCTAGATTGAAGCCTATAGACTCTTGAGTAAGGAAATAAATGTTTATTTATAAGTCATCAACTTTTGTCTTTGGATGGACCTTTATGTGTTACCCCTAACTTTCTTTTTATTCCAGCCAATGGCTGGGAATATGAGGACTCGGGCTAACAATCATTGTGAATACCAGTGTGATGACTGTACCAATGAGATGACCAATCCAATGGGAGCGGGAATCGGGAACTTTGTCACGCTTCCCTCTCAGCTAACTCAAGTTTTGAATAGAAACACGGGTCAAGAGGAACATTCAAACCCCCCTAAGAAAGAACAAGTTGCTATTGAGAGCTTCATGAGACAAATGCCTCCTACTTTAAGTGGATCATCGGATCCCACAATCGCTGAACAATGGATCAACTCCATTGAAAAGATATTCTCCATCGTCCAATGTTCTGAACAAGAGAGGGTTCTCCTAGCAGCTTATCGTATGGAGGGTGAAGCTGATCAATGGTGGACGTTGAGCAAAAATATGAAGCCTAAGGAGGAGATCGAGGCGTTGGAATGGAAGGATTTCCGGAAGATGTTTTTAGATAAATATTCTCCGCACACCCTCTGGATTAAGATGGAAAGGGACTTCCTTTCCCTCAAGCAAAAAGATGAAGAATCTGTTGGAGCGTATGTGGAAAACTTCACAAGGCTTGCACGATACACTTCCGGCATTGTCGTTACCCCTGAATGCAAATTTGACCGCTTCTTTGGTGGGCTGAATCCTAGATTTCAGAAAGCATCATCGATCTGTGACTTTGACAGCTATGAGGAAATTGTCCGATGTGCCCTCATGGTCGAAATGGAGATCGGGGAATCCTAGGGGTATCATGGGGACAAGAAGCGTAAGGTGGACTTCAATGCTGGAGGTTCGATGGATAAATCCAACAGTGCTAAGAAGATCCAGCACCCCACTTGCCAAAAGTGTGGAAAGAAGCACCCTGGAAATTGCCTTAAGGGGACGAGGAAATGTTTCAGGTGTGGAAGGGAAGGGCACCTAGCCATTAATTGTCGGTAAGAAAGACCCGTGGCTGCGAAAGAGGATAGTAACGCTCCATTCGAACCTCAACACGTTTTTCAATGCTACAAATGCAATAAACTAGGTCATTTTGCAAATCAGTACCCTAATCCAAGGGTTTTCAGAGGCGACCAAGAACCTCCAAGGCATCAAGGAAGTGCTTTTTCCATTACTTCTGCTGAAGTGAACCCCGAAAACGAAGTGGTGACAAGTACGCTAGTTATTCATTCAAGAATAGAGAACATACTTTTTGATTCAGGTTCTACACATTCTTTTATATCTCGAATGTTTAGTAGAACAATCATAGCACCACCAAAAATCATGGAAGTGAAGATGTCGGTGAGTACGGAAAATGGGGAAATCATTGCATCCCATGAATATAAGTCCTCCCTTGTTATAATCTGTGGATTGAATTTCCCAGTGAACCTCTTCATACTCCCTCTGGTGGAATTTGATGCAATTCTTGGCATGGATCGGCTTTACTTATATAGAGGCAACATAAATTGTCGGGAGAGGGAAATCACACTCCATATGGAGAATCGACCCTCGATTCCTTACAAGTGTAAGGAGGAATATGAATCTAATTTAGCTCCATCATATCAAGCGTGGATATTACTATCATATGAGCATGTGTATCTGGCTCAGATTACTGAGTCCGAGGAAGAAACCATCCTAGAAGAAATGCCTATTGTGAGGGAATTCGCTGAAGTGTTTCCCGAGGAACTCCCTGGTCTTCCTCCTAGAAGATATGTTGATTTCTCAATTAATCTTATACCCGGGGCATTAAAAATATCCAAGACTCCATATATAATGGCTGTTTTTGAGCTAGAAGAGCTTAAGAAACAACTACAGGAGAATCTAGATAAAGGGTTTATACGCCCAAGTGCTTTGCCACAGGGTGCACCAGTCCTCTTCATCAAGAAGAAGGATGAGTCAATGCGGCTTTGCATCGATTATCGTGAACTTAACAAAATCACAATAAAAAACAAGTATCCTCTCCCATGAATTGATGACTTGTTAGATTAGTTGCATGGAGCGCAATACGTCTCCAAGGTGGATTTGCGGTCGGGATATTATCAAGGGTGAAGAAAGAAGATATCCCCAAGACTGCTTTTCATACAAGATACGGGCACTATGAATTAATAGTAATGCCTTTAGGACTCACCAATGCTCCAGAAATATTAATGGACTTGATGAATAGAGTCTTTAGAGATTACCTTGAAAAATTTGCGGTAGTCTTTATAGATGATAATATAATATACTCCAAAACCAAGGAGGATCATGAGGAGTATTTAAGAACTGTACTTGAGACTTTTCACAAGGAGAAGCTCTATGAAAAGTACAACAAGTGTGAGTTCTGGTTGAAGGAGGTCTCATTATTGGGCCATACCATCACAAGTAATGGGATATCTGTGGACCCCTCTAAAAAATATGCAATTGGGGGTTGGTAGAGGCCAACATCGGTAAAGAATATCCATAGCATCTTGGGGTTAGCTGGATATTATCGATGATTTGTGAGAAATTTCTCACGATTATCCAACCCTCTTACCAAGCTAACTCGAAAGGGAGTAAAGTTTTCTTGGAGTGATGAATGTGAAAAATGTTTCAAGGAGTTGAAAAGGAGGCTTATCACTGCAGCCATACTCACTTTACCCACAATTGGGGAACTTTTTGTGGTATTAAGTGATGCTTCGAAGAAGGGATTAGGCTATGTGCTGATGCAGAATGATAAAGAGATATCCTATGCCTCAAGGTAGTTGAAAATACATGAGCGAAACTATCCAACGCATGATCTGGAGTTGGCGGTAATGATCTTTGCCTTGAAAATCTGGTGGCATTATCTCTATGGATGTAAATGTGAGATATATACTGACCACGAGAGTCTTGAATATATATTCACACAGAAAGAGATTAATATGCACCAGAAAAGATGGATAGAGGTCATCAAGGATTATGACTGTTCAATACATTACCACCCTGGGAAAGCAAACAAGGTGGCATATGACCTAAGTAGAAAGGACCCAGCGATTCTGTCAATTATGAGAATTGAGAAGAATCAAATCTTCTTAGACTTGATGAAGATGGACATTGGAATCATAGATAAGGGAACATCATCAATCCTTTCACAAATAATTGCTCAACCATCTATTTTGGAAAGGTTAAAGGATTCTCAAAAGGATGATGTGGGAATTCAAGAAAAATTGGAAGCTATCAAAAAGGGGAAATCCTAGGTGTTTAATGTTAATGAAGAAGGAATTGTGTGGTTTGGGAAAAGACTATGCATTCCATCAAATTCGAAGCTTAAGAAGGAACTTTTGGATAATGCACATAGTTCAAATTTCTCTATTCACCCAGGGAGCACAAAGATGTATCGAGATCTCCGAGAAAACTTTTGGTGGAATAATATGAAGAAGGAGATCGCTGAATATACATCAATGTTCCTGGTGTGTCAGCAAGTGAAGGAAGAGAGGCAGAAGTCTAAGGGGATGATGAAACCATTGCCCATACCAGAATGGAAATGGGATAACATATCCATAGACTTTTTCACCAGACATCCAAGGACTTCAAAAGTCAAAAATGCAATTTGGGTTGTTGTGGATCGTCTTACAAAGACTGCACACTTCATTGCTATTCGGGAGAATTTCTCTTTGGATCAACTGGAACATATATATATCAGGGAAGTGGTAAGGTTGCATGGAGTACCACTATCTATTGTGTCTGACCTAGATCAAAGATTCACATCCATGTTTTGGAAGAGTCTTCAACATGCTCTAAATACTGAACTGAACTTTAGTACAGCCTATCATCCTCAAACTGATCGCCAATCATAGTGGACTATCCAAACACTTGAGGACATGTTGAGAGCATTCTCAATGGACTTTAAAGGAGGATGGGATCAACATATTCCTCTGGTTGAGTTCTCTTATAACAATAGTTTCCACTCAAGCATCCAAATGGAACCATATAAAGCCCTGTATGGGAAAAGGTGCAGAACACTGGTATGTTGGGATGAGGTCAGTGAACGTAGGCTGCTTGGACCAGAAATGGTCGACGAAATAGTGGAGAAGGTGAAAACTATTCAGAATCATATCAAGGCAGCCCAGAGTCAATAGAAGAGTTATGCAGATAATCATCGACGAGACCTTGAGTTTAAAGTTGGTGACATGGTGTTTCTACTAATATCTCCGTGGAAGAAGGTCATGAGGTTTGGAAGGAAAGGGATGTTAAGTTCATGGTACGTCAGCCCCTTCGAGATTCTTGATCGTGTCGGGGATATGGCTTATCAACTAGCACTTCCACCTACCATGGCCAAAGTACATGATGTATTTCATGTATCCCTCTTAAGGAAGTACATAGCGGACCCTTCACATGTACTCTCTTATGAGGTGGTACAATTGTAAGATGATATTTCTTATAAGGAGAAACCAGTGAAGATCTTAGATCGTAGAGAAAAAGTTCTATGAAATAAGACAATTACCCTCATCAAGGTGTTGTGGAGAAACCAAAAGTTTGAAGAAGCAACTTGGGAATTGGACGAAATGATGAAGCTGAGTTACCCACATTTGTTTTAGTGTGGGAAAAAAAATTTCGAGGGTGAAATTTCTTAAGGGGGGAATATTGTAACGACCCAACGTTTCATTAATGGAAATACCTCTTGATCTAATTAAATGTCTCTTTATGTTTATCTAAAATGTCAACTTCTTTGGTTTTATGATAATAATTTTGACTGTTGCTAATATAGTCGTTGAACAGTGATCACATGATTAGTATAAATATAGGACTTTAACAAATCCAATTTACTCAGAAAAAAGAAGCGATGGCCTCATCCAGTTGAATTTCCCCATACGAATCCCATTTGTCGGAGCTCGGAAAAGAGGTGGCATCTTTGGGCTTCACCCTTGACCAAGCCCAAGCTGAGCTTCATCATGTCAGGATCGAACGTGACCGTCTACGGGAAAAGTGGAAGTTGATTGAAATTACCACTCGAGCGATGTTATCCGAGCCACCCCAAGAGTCTATCACCATCGCACACTTTACCCTTAGGTCTTATGCGGCTGTTTTAAGGGGGTATGTAACAAATATGTAGTACTATGTTCATGTACATTATTTTTTTGTATATAATAATGAATATAACTTATAGTCATTTTGATACATTTTAAATAGTTTTTAAAATACAAATGGTGTTTTTAGTTATTTTTTAATTAAGAAATATATTGTATTAAATTAATGGATTTTTGAATTAAATAATATTTTAATAAAATATTATTATTATTAAATTATTTTTTATTTAATATAAATGATCTTATAATTTTATGAATGCAGTTATAATTCTTATTAAGGTTTGAAAGCCATTTCTGTCAAAACCCGTGAATTTTCGATAAATGTCAGTTTTTATTTTAAAAGTGAAAATTAACATATTTAGAAAATTATTTAGATAAAATAAATTTTATTTCTAGAATCAGTACGTCAAAATTATCCAATAATGAATTTTTCATAATTTGCTGAGACAATCAAATTTTTGGGTAAAAATTAAATACCGTTTAAATATATAATGTGTTTTATTACATCATAATGACCCAATAGTGAAGTAATAAAATAATATAAACTTTATGTTCGGTCAATATATGTTTTAAAATTAAAATAATGTGATTTTGGGTTTGTTTGACTTACTTTTCAAAGCATTAATGGACCCCTCAAGACCTATTTAACACCTTGCCTTTTTAAATTAATTTCCATGGGAGTGTGACTCACCTCCACATAAGCAACAATAATATTTTAAGAAGTTCGGACTTTGGCCTTAAAAAATATTTTTTTCCTCTTACCTTTTCCAAAAACTATGGGCAAAAACCATTAGATGGTTTGTGGTTTGGATTAATTGAATGTAAGGGGACCCAAACCTAAATAATAACGAATTCCCTCACCTTTCATATATAAACCAACCCAAGCTCCCACTTCCTTCTCACTCAAAGCCTTTGGAGTTCGTCCAACCTCTTCCCAACTCTCTATATAATCCTCCCAAGGTTCCCCAAGCTCCCAAGAAGCCTCTCAAAAGCCTCTCTCTAGCATTTGGAAGCACACTTCCAAGTAAGGGTTTTTTCTTCCTTTATCATTTTTTTCAATTTTCATTATGTTTTATTTCCCTTTTAATTTCAATTATGAATGTTGGGGTATGGTTTCGAACGTCCCCCATACTTCCCTCTTATTGTTTGAATGATGTGAGACCCATTTATCTTTCATTAAATGCCTCTCATGTACAACTGTTACTATGCCGAAATTCCGAAAGGAACTTCTCTCTCTTCTTTTACATTCAAGAAATAATATTGTATCATGAATCTAAATTCCATTACAATTATTGGGACATGTATCTACATGACCTCCTTACTGTCCATTACATGTAAATATGACAAGGAACCCCCTTTCTCTCTCATCAACTATCTTTTATGAATTCTTATGTCACGCTGTTACGCTGCCGAAATCGCATCGATTTTCTAAGCCAATGCCATTGTGTAGTGGATACCATGCCCATTTCTCCATCAAGGGTATCCACCTTTATGCACCTTTAATTATTGATTACAA
The DNA here is from genome assembly GCA_963277665.1 of Viscum album. Lineage (NCBI taxonomy): Eukaryota > Viridiplantae > Streptophyta > Magnoliopsida > Santalales > Viscaceae > Viscum > Viscum album. The sequence goes on along the minus strand of OY728141.1, from coordinate 1,043,631,034 downwards.
AGTTTCATGTATGAATTCCACATTCCTTTATCATGGAATAAATGATTATGTTTTATGAATCCATGTTTTAGGATCCATGTGGCACACTTATGCATGAAATGAAATGTTTAAGAAGGGTGAACCCTTATAGCGCTCCAATGCATTGGGTAAAGTATAATATCATGATATGTCACGTGCAATGAGTGTTGAATCATTATAATTCAAGTGCAACGAGGGTTTACTCGTGCTTCATGTTCAATGAGGATTTACTCATGCTCTATGTGCAATGAGTCATGGGTCATGTTAATTCCATGTTAAGTGTTGTTGCCACATTTCCATGTTATGATTAACATGCATTATCACGCCTTTATGTTCATGTTTCTTTTATACTCTATTAATATGTCTATTTTCTAACATGTATTCTACTCCTCATGTTACTCCATGTGTACTACCTTACTGGTCTTTATAGCTCACCCTTTTTGTTTTGCATGTCCTCAGGTTATCCCATGCAATGCTAAGTACGAAGGAATGTAGTGGTCATGTAAATGAAGTTTTCAATAAAGATGTTGTATTTCATGTTTTAGTTTTTATGTAATGATCCTAAGCCCTAATGACACTAAACCTCTCGATCTTCTTTTCTGTATAAAGTGACGTTTTATGTAATAAATCATGTTTAAGTTTTTAATAAAATCAGGGTTGTCATAGGATTTCTTTATTATTTCCAAAAAATAGGTTTTGGACTTTATACAATAAAATAATCATCAAAAAAACTTACCACGAGTTTCCAAAAAAAATTCTAAAAAAGAAGAGTGGTTTTAACTATTTTATAAGGAAAAGGGATAAATTCATTAAAATATTACCCTTGATGATGTGTATGTGATTCATGTTTATAAATAAATCCTTTTAAAATGTTAAGATATAATATTCGTTTTGGATGATTCATAGAGGATTTATAAAATTAATAAAATAGCCACAAAAAATTATTTTAAAATGTAAAAAATATATTTGTTCATAGATTCCTTTTATTACATATATTAAATAACTTTTTTTATTCTGATGTCATAATACAAATTGTATATTTATACTCTACTTAATTCGTACCCTAAAATTCAATTGTCATAGAAAATTATGAAAAAATCACCATTAAGAAATTTTAATTTTCTGATTAAAAAAATAATATTTATTATATCAAATAATTTTATAAATATAGTAAAACAAACATTTAAATAAAAATATACATTTATTAAAAAATTCTTGTTTTTTTGGCAATAACAGTTTTCCGACCCTTATAAAAATTAAATTTGCACATCATACAATTATAATATAATTTATATTAAATATATAATATTTAATTTTATTTTAAAATTAAAATATAATATTTTCCAAATATTCTTTATTTAATAAAAAAATTTATTTTTTAAAACTATATATTAACCCAAATACTATTTATGTTTTAACATATCAAAAAACTAATTTCTATAAAACTCATTTTTTAATCATTTATAAAGTAAAAAATATATATAACCATTATTATATTGATGTTAAAAAATAAATATTCATACTTTTAGGTTGAATTTTTTTTCTAGTCATTATTAAATAATGTTTAGCCTTATTTAACTATTTTATATTTATTGTTGTAATAAAAATTTACCATGATTACTATTCTTATTCTTCAAAAAATAAGTTGAAATTATTACCTAATAGTAATTATGATTATTAAAAATAGGGAAGAAATTTTATCAAAATCATTTAATTTATTTTGTATAATAGAATTTTAAAATGAAACCCACAAGTGTTAAAAAACGGTTCTCCGAAAAAATCAATTTTTCAAGAAAAGAATGATTTAATTTAACTCTATAACTTGTAAATATCATTATATGAATTAAAATTCATATATATATATATATTATATAATTTTAATTTAAGTAATTTAACATTATGGGTTATTTTTAATTAAATAAAATAGATATGTATTTTTCATTTAAAAATAGTTTTTAGAAAAGTGTGTTTTCATGCCTAAAGATCTTACTCTAAAATCTAGTATAAAGACGATTAAAATATAATTAGTTATATTAAATATAAATAAATAATGATAATTTTACATTAAAATAAAATTAAAATAATAATGGTACATTTAAATTATATAATTTATCAAAAGAAACATAAGTGTTAAAAAAGGTTATTTTTCGTTATTCTTTGGAAAATAATATTTTTTTAAAATCCAAAAAATTCACCCTATGTTAATATTGATACATTGATATAAAAAATTAAATTAAATATATTGAAAATATTTTTTAACTTTTACAAACAGTAATTATAATATATTTTTTCACAAAAATAAATAATAATCATTTTGGAAGAGAACATATTTTGAAGAAAAAATTACATTAACAAAAATTGATTGATTATTTTTTAAGAATTTATCAACACAATTTTATTGAGTTGTAAATATATATATATATAAATAATTTGTTAATATTATTTATACCCGCAAATTTAATAGCTAGGTTATAATGGTCATTTTAAAATAATCCTTGTTTGTTTGAGTTAAGTGTTGCGTATCTCATATGCTATTGAACATAATTTTCTCTTCGAAAAACTATTGGAATTAGAAAATTTCTTATAAAATATCCTTATTCTTGATAAATTACCATTAAATTAAACATCAAAATAGGTTTTAATGAATTTGAACTTATGATCAACCTTAAACTCATAAACCCATGATGGCATATATAAATTTTATGTTAATCTTACATGGATAAATATACACTTCCAAAATGTTAATTTACCCTTTATTGTTTATATAATATATTATCTTATAAAAAAATATAAGGAAATATGGGTTCATCCTTTTAAAGATATAATATTAAATGTGATTTAATTATTCTAGAATCCATGTAGAGGGAGATAATCACATGAAATTTCAGTAAATGATGAGAAATAATATTTTCATATGGTCCATTCATAAATAAAATAAAACATGAAATTCCCAACTAAGGATGTTGGGATAAGTTTACCCTAGTTATTGTGATTGAATTAATTCCTTGTGATTTCATAATCTTTACCTTTGTCGTTTTCCTTTAGAGGTTGTTGTGCCTTATCATCCATATTATGCTTTAGATTGGGGAATTGATTCGCATTATGTCCATTGTCCATGAACTTGAATCACAGAAGTGTGGGTGGTGCATTATGTTGAGCTCTCTCTCCATTATTTTTATTGATTGTACTCTCCACCCAACATATATATTACTTTTCTCAATATCTATGATTATCACACTTGAACTACCTTATTTTTCCATTCAAGAACTCACATATGTGATCCTTCCCATAGTTTTGGAAAGGAGTTTGAAATTTTTTATTCCCCCCCATGTGATATATTATTGGATTTTCCATGGATCCCCATTTTTCTTTTCTTATCACCAGAACCAAGAGGGTTTATAGCTTCCATTTCCACAATTAGTGCACATTGAAGGATTTATTCAAAGCATCCAAAGTCCCTTATTGTTAATGCAATTTGGAGATCTAGTTTCAAGACACTTAAGAATAAATCAAACTTACTTTCTAGATGAATTATAAAAACCAAAGTGTACCTCTAAATTCTAATAAAATTTTCTTTATTGGTACCAAAAGATTCATGAACCTTTTCCTTAAGCTCGAGGTATTCCTTATCCATTTTTAAAGAAAGAATATGGAAATGTACTTGGGGAAAACATAGGGTTTTAAACTTATACCACTTATTGGAGTTAATTTTTTCTCAATGCCTCATATTCTTAGTCAGATTGCACCATTGATCTACCTCACCTTTCAAATGATATACATATGAAATTAAATTTTCATGATCTAAACACTGGAGAATAGAAAATATCTTTTTAGTTGTCCTGATCCATTTATCAGCAATAATAGGATCAGTAGAACTACTAGAATAATGTGGAAGTTGGATTATTAAGGACTCAACAGAATATTGATCCCTAATTTTCTCATTTTCTAGTCCTTCACGAATTATTGATTCAGATATTTATGTGATTATTTTAGTGAGGTTTTTCATATCAACTCCCATAAAATTTGGTTTCTTATGAGTAAAATAATTGCATTCAGTATTAACATGGTTCCTTTGGGTTCTATCCTTTTACTAAGACCAAAATAAATAGTTTAAGAAACCATGACCATTACAGGAAACCACATAATCATGATGAATCACTTATAGTGATTCTAAATCATGACACATTATTTTTAATCAATGAAACCATAGGTTTATCCTAGTTCATTTAGATTAATCATCAATTTAAATCCTTCTTGATGGTTTATTAAGTGTTTGTGAATTTCAAAAGCATATCCCTTAGGAGTATCAATCCCGGTATGCTGAAAGGCGCATTTTCATGCACTAGTTGACAATCAAGTCTTACTCAATGCATCCTTCTAAGAGTTATTACCCCTAGGTACCTATGTACCAGAGCCACATCTACTTTTAATATCCATAAATTGATGTAATTTCTTATAAACCCATCACTATATTAGTTTAAAAAATTATAGGACATTTTCCTATACTTTGAATCATCCATTAACTTATCCTTACACATATCCCATGACATATCCTTATAAATATCCCTAGGGATATCACTAAAGTTTTATCATCCTAGTTTATTAAGGATAACTAAACCTTTCATCTAATACTAACTATAGAAAACTAGGATTCTAATATATGGATATTATATATTTTTAGATAAATATTTAATACATCACAAAAATCATACCTATGGAACATAATAGTCTAGTGACTTTGGAAACTTGGAAAATAATCTTCTTAATTACTGAAATATGTTCATTGTGTCCCATTAAGATAACCACCTTTAGTACTCATACTTAAAAACCTCTCTTCATAACCAAGGGAAAGGTAACCTAATTAATGGTGAGCTCATATTCTTTTTAAGGGTAAACAAAAGAGATACATAAGCAGAACGTGATCATTGGGGTATGAGAACATGAGAAAAAAATTGAAAACCATACCATGAAAATATATGATAATAATCTTGAGTCATGGAATAAATATTTGATGTTTATAAGATATGAATAATAATAAAATCAAATAACATGGTCCATTAGAGCATAAAATTGGAACAAGATATACATTTTTGGAATACACATAGGCTTATAACATTGTGAACTTGTATAAATAGAGACTAGTTCACTCATTAAGTTAGGGAAATAAAATCATTCCCTCATGTAATCATAAGGACATGAGACTACTTCGACACATAAAATTATAAACATGAAAGGGTTGTGCATGCATAACATTATTTACATGAATGAAATTTTAATTAATAAAATGAAAAAAATGTAATCATGTTCACACATAATATTTTGAATATGTAATCAGGTTCATGCACATGATTTTAGACATGTAACCAGCTTCATCGAAAACATTGTGAACATGTAATCAAATGCACAGATAACATTATGAACATTTAGGTAGGTTTACATATAACATTTTGAACATGAAATCAAGTTCATGGATAACATTGTGAACATGTAATCATGTTCACACATAACACATTTACTCATGAGTTATACATATTTTCCCAATACATTGGTGGGAGATATAGGTCCCACACATTTCATAATGAAAATTTTATTTATGTGTGACACAATATCACAAATCATTCATTATATTATAACACATGGAATTAAATGGGTTTCGTAATCATTTCTTCATTTTATAACCCACAGAAAAGTGATAGGTTTCGTAATCATTTCATCATTTCATCAAAGAAAAACCCATGGAAAAATAAGTTGGTTTCATAATAATTTTATCATGGTATAACCCAAAGAATATAAATTGGTTTCATTATATCCTTTCATAATAAACCATTTTTAGAAATAATAATAATGGTATCTTGGGATCATATCCTCAGTAAAGCATAGGTAACCTCAAATGATTCCATCTTTGATGGATAATGATTTTAAAATAAAAATTACATGGAATAGTTCTTGAGGAAAATGAACTTTCATTTAAAATCACATTTTTTAAAATAAACATTATAAAATATCATGGAAATCCGTTTATTTGAAAATAAAAATGAAAACATATAAAGGAAGAATTAAAAATCATTTAAAATATTTCTTGAGGAAAATTGAATTTTCACATTGAAAAAAACTTTTTAAACATAAAAAATTTTGAAAATAATTTTCCGTGAAAATAACTTTAAATTTTTTTAATTTAATATTGAAATCATTGATCAGTCATAATAGTGATAAATATTAGTCATGCTATGAATGTTAAAAATAAATATCTGTTTCATATTTTTAGTAAAATATAAATGGATTTTTTTTGAAAATGACATGAATATCACTTTCAAAAAAAATTTTAAAAACTAAAACAAAAAATGTATTTAATAAACCATTTTAATAATTATAAAAACATTTTTGGATTTTTTTAGAAAACATAGTTTTCTAAGAAAAAGTGTTTTTGACCAAAGATAGAAATAAAGTTGGAATTTACTAAAAAAATTATCAATTATATTAAATACCAAAGAGTTTTAAATTGGTAATATTACTTGAAAATATAATTAATAAATATAGGGGAATAAAATTCATGTGTTTTAGGAGATAAATATTATCTGATTTTACCATTGTAAACATAATTATAAACAATCCGGATAAATAATGAGATTATAACATAAAATCCTTACTACTTAGATAACTTTGAATCGTAAGTCCGATGAAGTAATAAAATAAAATGAAACATAAAATATTATGGGGTTAAATTAATTAATGATATTATATTTCAAAGTGGATGTACATACCCCTCACAAAATAATATTGGTGGATAACATAACCAATATGTCAAAGAAAGAAAATTGAAACAAAATACCTTCGTGATTTATTAACTTTTGAACTATAAGACCCGTGAAATAAATATAATTAAATGGATATTTAAACCCTAATATTTTTTATGATAATCATCCTAATATAATTTTATTAGAATTATTTACACCAGCTAAATGAAATGATGGTTAAATTTGCACATGTCACCCAGAAATAAAAGAGAGGCTAAAAATCCTTTACCTTAAGTGTTGACTTATACCATACAAGTTCAAACCACATGTATAGGAAATATAAGTTTATTATAAATGTATTTTAGAATAATATTTACATATATGATACCATATATGATTTTATTATGAACTTTTATTACCTGTTTATTTACAATTCCATGTTAAAGTTATGTTTCGGGTAATAACAGCTTTGTTATTCATATATGTTCTAATTTTTAATTTTTGGTACTCTTAATTTGATCAGGGTTCCTTAACATAAATATTAAAAATAATTATATAAATATAATATATATTAATTATATATTTATTTATATAAATTCATAATATTTAGTGATGGAAAATGAAATACACCATTCATGGAGATGGTGGGTTATACGTATGCATGAACATTGTTTCCATTTTATTACCAGGTTGAAATAAATAAAGTTAAATGATATATTAAAATTAATGAATAATTTTTATTTCATATATATATCACATATTTTTATTTAATCCATCCATAATACCTTCCACATTAACTGTGAATGAATCGCATCACTTCGTGAGGCAGTAGTCTGACGTACACATAAGTGACGTTATTGTATTCTCTCTAAATATAAATAATGAGAGAATGCATGGTATAATAATTATAGTGGAATTATAATATCACAATTTTTACATATAAACAATAAATCAATCATTATTTACTACTATGAGAGGTGGAGTGGAAAAAATGATGACCTTGGTTCGTGAGGTGGAAGTCTGCCATACAGACAAACAATGATTTTCTAAACCATTTTATAGAAGTGGATATGGTTTAAGGTAATTAACTTAACATTACAAAATATTTGTATTGTTAAAAAAATAATGTTATTATATCATCATGGTATAATAATAATTTAAGGAGGTGGAGGAATAAATAATGCAAAAAAGTTCGTTGATGAACATTATCTATTCATTGTGTATCCTCATTAGGTTTGCACCAAAATACCTCCTAGGATATTTTTTTCCAAACTAATGATTATAGTATGAGAGGTAATCCAGTAAGTGATTTGGTTAAGGATTTAATGAACTATAAGGGTATGAAGGTTTTAATAAAAGGGGAGAGTGGGTGGCCTTTTATAAGTGAGGTAGGTGGAACACTCGAACGTTTTTGAAAATATTCAATCATAACCATGTTTCTATCATTAAAAAAGACACTAAAATGTGTAATTATAGAACAAAGAATATATAAGTTCTAAATAAGGCCTTAAAATAGGTTTAAAAAATTATTTTAGGTCATTTTAACCATTATATTTTTAGTTTAACCCCCAGTAAATCCATTTCTAGCTTAATTGAAGTAATTAAATTTTACTATTTTCACATTTAATTTTGGTAAAATATTATGTTAATATAATTATATATTTTAAATTATTTTTATTTAAAATATGGAATCTATTTTTCAAATTCAACTCATATAAATGAAAAAAAATATTTAAAATTAATGTCGCATACATGATGAGAAAGCGGGGTTTTAAAGAAAAAATGTCCCAAAGATTAAAAGTTTTTATATCAAAATTCAATATGAAATTTCTTCAGATGACGTAAATTGGATTACTGGATTTATAATTTAACTAATATTACTTTAAAAATATTTAATAATATAAATCATCTTTACAAATAAGTTAAATAAAAAGTTAGTTCTCAATAAAAATTTAGTATATTTCCCTATTCATCGAAGAATGAAACATTTTAGAAAAATCCAAAAAATTCACGCTAAGATAATTTTGAATCTATTAATTAATAATTTTTTTTATTTTTCGAAAATTATTTTCTAAAAGTGTTTAAAATTGATTTTATTATTGTGCACAGAAATAAATAAAAATCATTTTTTAGAAAATAGTTCTTTCAAAACGTATAAAGACTTTTCTAAAAACTAAGTACCTTTGAATCAATACGGTTTACTTATATAAAAAGATTATAAATTATATTTAAAAATTATTTTTTACTATTTATGTATCCATGTTTAATAGGTAGCTTATAAAGGTAGTTTTTATAAAACTATACAGACAATATATCATGGATTTTGTAAAACTCAGTGTCATGTGTAACCCAAGATAACCCACTGTCGTGTGTAGCGTAAGAAAAACATAGTGTTGAGTATATCACCAATCCTAACAGGGTGTTTCATTTAATTCAGGATTAACTATGTGTTTCATGTATCACTAGCTATTAAATAAATTTTATTTATTCAAAAATAAAAATAAAAAATTCCTAAAAATTATTTGGGTTGCAATAATACTTTGTCAAGAGAAACTAAATTATTTATTAAGGATATACAAATTATGGTTTTATAATCATTAGAGTTAAATACCTTAGGTATTATCAAATAACTTATGTACTTAGTTTTGGGAAAATAAATATTTATAATTAAAGGTAGGCCACAAATCTATCGAAATTTGTTCAACTAGAGAAAATGAAATATTCCAAGGGTGAACTAGTGGTAACTATAATTCAGAAGATTCCATTAAGTGTTGTTAAGTAATTAAAAATATAATTAAAGTATATCAATGGTTAATGAATATGTGTTTTTTCAGGCCTATGGGAGAAATAATATATTGACCAAGAAGTCATTGATCACTATAATATATTTTTGAGTAATTTCTAAACAAACACTACTTTATACAGATCAAATAAATAATTCTAATAAGGATGATCAATGACGAATCTTACATTTTTACATTTATTATTAAAATTTAGTATTGTGTAATTCATAAAGTCACACTTCCTTAAACATATCATAGTCATGATGTTTGTAAAAGGAGTATCAATGTTAAAATGAATATGTATTGTAAAGACTTCCATTATAATAGAGACATGCTTCAAAAAAAATAGTGGTATCCTAAAATAATATGCCAAATTTTACAGAAAAATTAATTTCATATAAGTAAAAATATGATATGAATCCATTAATTCATAATAACATGTGTTTATATGAAAGGGTTTTGTTAGGATATAAACAAACTTCCATCAAGAGAATCACAATTTGCATATAAAATAGGTATCCTAATGTTTTATAAGGATATTATAGAAATTTCGTAGGCATAAAAGTTGTTGTCAAGTGTTGGACTGTATTTCCATAAAAAGTTTTATATCACTATTTTAGATATTGGGAGAAAGATTGAATTGAGTTTATTTAATTTTAATTATGTACAAATAGTTGTTATAGGAACAAGTTATACATGATCATGCATAACAATAATGTTCTAAATACATATAATTCATAAGAATAATAGAACCATGGTAATGGTTTTAAATTCACCGTGACCGGTGATACTTTATTCATTGAGAATAATAAATCCTACAAGAAATAAGTATATATAAATTTTATAATATTAACAATATCAATTAAAATTCAATACTAGATTCCTAGTATTAAAGTATAGGCAGGTTATAATTTGGAATACTATGGTGGGTATTCAAATAAGACTATATAATGGTTGAACAAGGGTGGTACCAATAAGGATCAGTTGGTAATACCCTATTTTTTTTGACTAAATCCATTATAATTTTACTTTTCATAGATAAAATCTATGATGATTATATTGAAAATAAAATGTCAAGACCACCAATCTCAGATTTCATTTATACTATTTAAATATATAGGGTTTTTGACATTATAGAGTGCCGAAAAAGGTGGAAGTCACAAAGATACAATTTAGGATTTAATTCAAAAGATCATAGAATATTTATTTGAAATTAATTTTTTCCATATGTCTACATGAGGTTAGTGGGAGTGAAATAGTTTACCAAGTAAATTATGATTAATAACCAATGAAAAAAAATATTGGACATATGGTTGGTTAAGACCATAATGAATGTAACTCTCCAAATATTGACTTTAAGTAGAAAATTATGTTCTATGAAACAAGATCGATTGATGTATATCTAATGTGTTTCATAGACCTAGTCAAAAGAATGTATATTGAAAGGTACTGAAAAATAAAATGTGGGAAAATTTGACAGAAAATTGTTATTAATTTCACATGGAATAAATCTATACAAAAATAAATGTATGGGAGATAGGGGAGATTAATGAGATAAATTGAACACCATATTCTTTTATGAAGTATCAATAACATATTCTATTCTATGTACTAAATATAATATTTTCATAATATACTTTATAGTAGGAAAAAATCATTTGTGTCCAGGAGAAGTGCAAGATAAGTAGTTAGAAATATACAATTTCACATGAGTGTGTAAAATGGATATGTAACTAGATAGTGGAGAGGAAGGGATGGTATTTATAAAAGAAAAAAAATATTCCTAATATCAACATGATCTTATATCATAGTTAGGATAATTTGAAAATAAATACAATCTCAATAAAGCTAGTGATAGTTATATTTATTCATATCAAGTGTGTTTATAAAAAAGCTAAAGAAGTAATGTAGATTAAAAAATGATTGGTTAGAGTTATTAGATTTACAACTAGAAAGTAAAGTATTATCATAATATAAATTTTTATAAATATATTACTGATTCTATCAAATATTCCATGTTTAGATATTGAAAAAAGGATGTATACTCAGAGTTTACATCTCTTCATGAGTCTTACTCGAGGAGGAAAAGTCATAGAAAAAAAATTTCCATGCATTAGAAACATGGAAGACCCATGAACGAAACCATAACTTAATAGAAATATGATCTTATCATGCAAGAACTAACAAGGATAGTTTGAAAGTTGGATTTAGGGCAAGTGGGAGTATTGTAATAGTGGTCTCCGTAGATTCAACTAAATAATAATTTTCAATTTCCATACCATGTACACTATGAGTTATTCATGATGAATTCTTACCATTGTAGTGTTTATATTTTTTTATCCACTATATAAATGTTAATTTCAATATTTTATTTTTTATATCAAAAGGTTATAGTTGTTCCCAAGATATAATGATAACTTAAAGATGCTATGAAATTAATATTAAAAGATGTTCTTTGGTCTAGATACATAATATTGACCAAACACAGATGATGTATGAATATCAGGTGTTGGGGTCACTTAATCGTTGAGAATTATTTTCATAAATATCTCACATGGGGGTATCTATTAGGTGAAATCGTGATGAAAGTCCCACCAATAGAAACACCACATGTTTCAAGTGTCATCGTTTATTCCTATATATGACCATGTGTAATGGCCTCTTCACATGATATTATTAACAATGTTTTATATTTGGTTGTGTACTTTGATGAAAGGAAAAAATGGAAAAGAAGTCACAGTGATGTAGATTTTTTGGGGTGAATCATTGGTAGTATGACATTAATTGAATAATCAAGATAGAATTTGTATCTTTTGATGGGAATATATATCTCGGGTGAAATTGATTAGGATGATAATAACTTTACAAAATCTATGTGTGTGTTAGAAGAAGGTAAGTCCATCTAGTAAGTTCAACTAATAATAAATCAAGAAAGGACGATGATAGATGTGTGCATCCTTATTTTGGAGATATTGCAAGAAAAATAGATTTTATTACACGATGTGTGTTTGAAGGATGGTTATTATTTCTATGACTATTCATTATATCTTTATAGGATTTATTGGTTACTCGATTTTGATATTTTCTATGAATAATACCCACTACTATCGAGATAAAGTCCTAGAGGGACACACATAATAACATATTCAAGAGTTTTCCATATTATAATAAATAGGTGTATTGGATATGGTGGCCCACATGGGGTTTAAGAGTTATCCCAGTATTAATGATCACTGAGGAATAAATGAATTAATTATTATTAAAGTATATAATAATAGGTTTTAATTTATTTAGTAAATGTATTTATAATTTTTTTACTACATACATGGAATAATATTATACAAACACATGTTATTTAATATTCAAGGTTCATTAAATATTTTCAAGAAATATGAGTTCAGTTTACATATTGGTTTAATAATGTAATATATTTAATATATATTATAAGTAGGTGATAAAATATAAATGATTTTTATGATGCAGTTAGTTCATCATGGCATTTTATTTATAAATTATTTAGTGGGTGTTGGATATATGAGGATTGGGGAACCATTTCCGGGTATTTTGGACATACACTATATAAGGAATAGAGAATCTCTCTTCAAATGACTGTTTATTCCAATGTAATTGAAAGAGTATATATCCTCCCATATATTAGAGATAGATTTTATTTTTTTAGTGAAATATCCAAGAATTCCTTCCCAGATTGAAGGCACGAGATCGAGGTGATTTTTGAGACATCAAAGGGGTCATCAAAGCTGTGTGTTATCACCTAGAATTAAATGATTGAAATTCTTGTAGATTTATGAAGAATGTTTGGATTTTATAGATGAGTTTTTTTGAGATCCTTCATGTAACACCTACTGTAAAGGAGTGAAAGATGAACGATCGAGTGATTAAAATGAGGAAATCATTCAATTTTAATTTTATGCTTTTAAATTTTAATGTGAGATCCTCAGACCCATATCAAGGTTTGGATCACTATAGATGATGAAGTTTCATTTCTCTAGTGATTAAAATTTTTAAATCCCCAGCCCACCAGCTTCTGCTACATACCCTATTATGAATAGTTATAACCATATAATGGATTGGTTAATGAATTATTATTTAGGTAAATGATGATTGAAATTAATTTATAACAAGTTATTTTATATGATTGAAACATGTGTGAACATAGGTGATGAATATATTTTTCTAAGGTTACTATATGATATCTTGACACTTGCGATGTGTTTAAAAAGAAAATATATTGATTTTAGAAAGAAGGTATGCAATCTTTTAAAAGTGAAAGGGTTGTTTTCAAGGTTGTATCTTTATGATTTATCATGTTTCTTGGGATGCATTTTTTATTTTATTATGCATAGTAATGGGTTTAAAAGGTTTTCTTTGAAAAAGGTTGACTTTATCATGTGGATATGTTTATTTATATATTCAACGGTTTATTGTGAAAAAGGTAAAAAAAATTATGGGTTTTCATTTTTTTCATAAAAATAAGGAGTTTCCATTATTTTGTATAACTTATTGAGTTTTGTTTTTATCATTAAAAAATTTCAAAAAACATTGATATGACCTAAGGATGAGTATAAAATCTAGAAAGATCAATCATTATGTGTTGGTTACTCATCTTAAATAAAGTAAAAATGTCTTCAATAAAACAGATGTGTAAATTTATGATCCCATTTTTAGGGAAAAATATACACGGTGTGGAAATGTCGAATTTATTATGAAATGGTTTTCCTAATTATATAAAACTCTAAACCTAAAAAGGTCTTAAAATTATAATTATATGAAAAAACCATGTAAAATTAGGTGTTTGAGGGTTGTTTATGTTACAGGGTGTAATAGTTGGTATTATAGGAAATGGATTAGATAACATTAATGGTTATAGTGACGTTATAAGCTAATTTTAAGAGATTCTATTTTATGGTTATATTATCATGAGAAAGATTTTATGGATTTTAATGTACTTTTAGATAATTAATATCTATCCAAAATGGTTTATTGTAGAGGAAATAGAGAAAGATAAAGTATAAAGGCATCAAGGGGAGACTTTCCTTCTAAATCAGAATCCTTGAATGATTATAATTAATTTTTTTATGGTAGTGTTGGCTTAGTTGATACGGGTTATTAAGTATGGAACACATAAAAGAGAGTGACCAAATTCTATATAGAGGAACATGTCTTTTATAGATGATTTTCTAAAACAGCACTCTATATATTTCTATTGATCATTAGACTTGATGAAATATGAGGGGTGAATTAATTCATTAGAATAGTTATTTTACATTTTGGTATATATGAAACATAAAAAGGTAATCCATTTTATTAATCATTTAAAAGGTATAATTGATTGATTGTGGTCTCTAATTAAAAATTATATAGAAAAGGTTGATATTGATTCGTTGGAGTGGAGGAACATTAATGATCTTTTTCATGAGAATTACTTTCTTAATTTTTCTGAATTTTAATTAATAGTAAATTTTTAGAGTTGAAGTAAAAGTAAGAAGAATCAAAGGCTGGTTACGATGAAAAAGTTAGAGATTTTACAGAGCTCTAAAACTATGTTTATCAAGATATTTAGCCTCTTATGAATTTAAAATCTATTATGACATTGTTAGATGTGTGTAGAAATTTGAAATGCAGTTTACTAAAACTTATGTACATTATTATGGAAAGAGTAATAAGTAGTCTAGATGATAAGTGAATGAGAATCAATCAAAAAAGAAATCTATAGGTAAGCCTATTTTTTTTATAAATGTTGTTAATGAGATTTTAAGTAACGTCTGATAGGATCAGAGAAGTGTTACAACTATATAATATTTAGATATTTGTATTGTGATTATAAAGAAAATTGAAATTGTAATGGTTAGACCAATAATGACATGACAATTATAAGTTTTTTTAACTGTAATTATGAGGGAAATTAAATTGATATGTGTCAGAAGAAAATATTTAAGGAGGAATTTCATCAAGACTATAAGTAGATGGGTGTGGCAATTTATTTTTATACTACTACAATAGATGTTGGAAAATAAAATGAATTTCTTTCAACTACAATACATTTTTATTTAGATTACTATAATGTCTTGAATAAATATAGACCCACACATTCTTTTATTTATAGGAACTTTTCAAAAATAATGGACATACCATCTCAAGATATAATACCAAATGTATTCTTAAAAACTATTGGGTGTATTATTAAAGAAGAAAACAATTTATAAGAATCATTAAATTATCATCTATGATATGGTTTTTTGCACACAAACCCTGTTTTCTTTCCCATTGTATAGTTTAATGCTATTATAAAAGTAAAATTGCATTTCATTTGGTCATGCAAAGATTGATTATAGAGCTATAGAAGTTATTTCAATGAATTAAATTTATTTTTTATATAAGAACGAATTCAAACCTTTTATTACATGTCAAGAAGAAAAGAAACTGATTATTGATGAGTGTGAAGGTTATCTTACTCATATTGTTGAAAAGAAGTGAACTATTCAAATTTGTGATGTTCCAGTTAAAGATAAATATATGGGTGTATTTCTTAACGATTTTCCTTATAACACCCCAAGGATTTAAAAATAAATTTTAATATATAATGAAATTCATGAAACATTAAGTCTCTATGTAATTAAACTTTTATTTAAGGAGATTATTATAACTTAGTCGTTAAACTAAATTTTTCCACTTTTATGTTTTGAATATCAAAAAACAGACATACACTATGGCGATCTCTAAGATATTTGGAGTCCAATATGATCAACTTAATTTTTGGTGAATAGTAACTCGAACCTTATGAGTTTTAATATTACCCTTAGTAATTGTAATCATCCTAATGAATAGTAACATCACCCATGAATGTATAAATAAAATTTAGGAATCTTATAATTGATAATATGATCATAGTATAAGTGATGGTATTTTTGGAAGTCATAAATATTTAATTACAATTTTATTAATAATTTAATAATTTAAATAAAAATTTATTTTCATTAAATGTAATAATAAATTATTGTTTTATTTACTTATGGTTTTAATATCATTTTATGATACCTTGATTTATTTTTCAAGGTGTTATAAAATCAGCTAGAATTATACAATTTTATTTTTTGAGTAAATTATGATTTCATTTAAAAATTAAATTTATCATAATTATAAAATTAATTAAAGATAATGGAGTTCATTATTGATTTATATATATTGATAAATGGTTAGGGCAATGTTTTGATATTTTTCATAAATACTTGATTGTTTGGTGAATAGTGAAATACAATAGTTTACTGTATATATACAATATAAGTTACATAAATTATTCCTAATATTATGGTAGATGTAACCACCCTTAGTTTGACCTAAAATTCTCTCATAACTATTTTTGTCACACAAACCACTAATATTTCTTTTCTAGATCAAAATAATAAAATATTGGGAAATCACTCCTCTCATCCACTATAAATACCACCCCTCATCCACTCTTCTCCTCACACCTCTCAAGATTTTAGAAAGGTCTAAATTATTCCCAAAACTCTTTACAAGCCTCTTAACCAATTCCAAGACCATCTGGTCTCACCAAAAGGCCAAAACCGAAGGCCATAAGGAGGATATAAAGGAGAAGATATCAAGAGGTAAAAATCCTCTTTCATTTTCATTTAAATTCTATTCATTCTTTTTCTTTTCTTATACACTCTTTACCTCCATTTAAAAAATAGGAATTAATTCTCCAATATAATATATATACTGTAATTTTATCATTTTTGTTGAAATATTAATCATCATAGTTATTATACTCCCCCTTTCATTCTTAAAATAAAAACATCGTCCGTGATGTGTCGAAATACCGACATTGTGGATTATGTGTTTTCAATTTCCTTTAATTTCTTTAAATATGGCCATAAAACCATTTTAATAGTTGAAAAATATTGTTAATTTTATTATATATCATATTTCATGTTTTATAATTAACTGATATACATAATATTAAATTATATAACGAAATTAGTTCGTGATTATCGAAGAACCGCCAAAATGATCTAAACAAATATCATTAATGTTTAATCTAATGATTCATCATAATTAATGAAAATAGTGATGTATAGAATCATTTAATAATCTGGAAACATATAAATACCATTTAATTCCAATTATGGAGTTTCAGTAACATTGAGTAGTAAAATCCATTACGAACCGACCATGGAATCCATGTAAAGCACACACGCAAAACAATGGAAATAACAAAATATTATAAATAAATAGGTGGAATAATGTTATAAAATGATCATATAAGATGTTATAAACATAAATATGTTTCTTTAAAATATTAACAACAATATTATAACCATTATAACTGAGTTTTAAACACATTTTAAGTAATATGAACCCATGGTAAGGGAATTCTTAACCCAATTTACATTCAATGGGTTAACCTTACACTTCATTGATTATGTGGTACTGAGATTATTTATGTAATGAATTTTATTTATATTATGTTTTACAATGTGGATTTATAGTTTATACATATATTAATTTCATAATAATAATTCCCACTTTAATTATATGATATTTTAATGGGAATTTTAATTAAAAATCCTCTTTTAAAATTCTATTTTACAAAATTCAAAAGAAATGTTTTTATATAATTATTCATGTATTATTATTGTGTTTTGGTTATTGGGAATTATTTACGATGAATAGTTGGACCTATATCTCCAACAATGTATTGGTAATGTGTACGTTGTAGGTGATCTTTATTGTTACTCCAAGTGTAACTACGATGGTTACACCAAAAGTAGTCATGAGGATTAATTGTAGGGTAGCTTTGATGGTTACAAATCATAATGTAGTCGCAAGGGTTACAATATTAATTAATTAATTCCCCAAGATACCCTTATTGTTTTATTTATTTTTTTGTGGAAATATCATGTTTCACAAAGTAAGTATATGATACTTTATGGGTGAGAACCATGTCTTTGTGAAAATGATTTAATATGTTTATAAGTATTCCTAGAGTACTGGTTTCTTTAGTTCTTTTTATACCCCTTACTGAGTTTCAATGCACATCTGATGTTTTTAAATTATTTCATAGGTTATAACGATGTTTAAAAGAAATAAGTAAGTCAATTTAAATGTTATGAAGATTTTTTAAATAAATCATGTTATATTTTTAGAGTTTTATGTTTTGGAAGAAATGGATACAATTTTAGTGGTGCCATATTTGTATTCCAATGGGTTGATATGTATGAATTATTTCTGAAATTTCTAAATCACTAAACCTAAATGATCTTTCGGAATGCAAATAACTAATTTCTAAATGAATTTACTTGGTGGTGTAATTATTAAGACCGTGTCCTTATTTTTCAGGCATCATTCCTGATCATGAGGTTGATTTTTCTTTTTACATAGTACCTGATATTAAGAAAATTTCAAAACCCCCTTACTAAATGGCTATAGTAGAACTTTTGGAATTGAAAATCAAGTTATAAGAGTTACATGATAAGGGTTTCATTTATCTAAGAACATGACCTTGGGGTTCTCCATTTTTTTAAAAAAAAAGGGATGGCTCAATGATGTTATTCATTAATTTAGTATCACTCAATAACATTAGTATTAAGAAAAAGAATCTATTTCCACATATTTATTAGTTTTTTGACCGACTCTAGGATGCTCGTATTTTTTTGAAGGTTGGTATAAGGTCTTATTATCATCATTTGGGTGTGGAGGGAGTCATTATAATTATCATATTTCATAGTAGGTTTTCACATATTATATTTTGTGGTTATATCTTTTAGGTTGATTAATGTAACCATTTTTTTATAGATCTTATGAATAAAGATTTCCAAGAGTATTTGGATAAATTTTTAGTAGTTTTCATTAATGAAATTATGGTTTATTCTAAAATTTATGAGGATTATAAAAGATTTTTAAGGATCATTTTGAAAAAATTTAACAAAAAAAAATTATACAGAAAATTTATTAAATGTCAATTTTGATTACAATGAATTTATTTTCATGGTAATATTATAACTAAATATTTCCTAAAAATTGATCCTACTATGACTGATGTGGTAGAATATTTTCCTAGGCCAAAAAATGTCACTATAATTTATAGTTTTATTGGGATAGCAGCTTACTACCAACAGTTTGTTGAAAAATATGATTGTTTAGGTAACCCTCTAACCAAGTTAACTAGAAAATGAGTCAATTTCACATGGATGAGGGAATTTTATGAATATTTATTAGAATTAAAAATAACACTAGTTAATGATCTAGTGTTCACCTTGTTGACAAGAAATGGTGAATTTTTTATTTATAGTGATGTTTTGTTGAAGTGACTTGGTTATTTCCTAATATAGAATGAATATGTGATTATTAATGCATTATGTTAATTTAAACCTCATGAGATGAATTACCCAATTCATGAACCTGAACTGGTTGTTATAGGTTTTCTTTAGAAATTTACATACATTATTAATATAGGGAGAAATATGAAATATTTACTGACCTTAAAAGTTTAAAATATATATTAAATAAATAATAGTTAAAAAAGATGAATAGAAGATGGTTAGAACTAATAAATAATTATGATTTCATAATTCAATATCATCCAGGTAGAGAAAATAATATACTCAATGCATTTAGTGGAAAAGACCATGCATTGTTAACCAAGATATGTGATGTGACTTTTAATTCAGGTGTTATTATACAACATTTTTGGTGTAGTTTCTATGTTTTTAAACATAAAATAGTCTTTAATTGGATAATTATAATTTAATGGATATTTTATATTGAAATATACAATTAATGATAATTATGATAGTTTTTTCTCTTTTTCTTTTAAATTTCTGGATTATGATTCATTGAATTATATATTTAATTGATTTCTATATTTTCTAATAAAATTATAATTTTATAATTTATGTTTTCATTGTATTAAATACTTATATTTTTATTAATACTTAAATAAATAAATAATTTTTTATTTTTTATTTTTTTGTTTTCAATGATTTAAATAATTATAAATTTTAAACATACATTTTAATATTTAGGTTTGTTTGTTAATCTTTATTTATTTATTAATTAATTCGTTAATTTTTTAAAAATATTTTGAATTTAAATATTGAATCCATAATTTTATCATTTAGTGTTTTTTATTTATAATGCGCGTTTAATTAAAAAGTTCATATTGAGTTTTTAATATTTTAATTTTAAGTGTTTTATTATTTAGAAATTTTATGAATTTTTTTCATTCTAAATTTTCATGCATGGTAGCAGCATTGTGGAATTTTGAAAAGAGAGAGAAATTACATGAAATATCTACATTGACCACATCAAATTTCCCCATTAGATATATTTGAAGGAAAATGACCAAAAGGCTTATGGAGAGTGGTTGCACACAAAGTTATGAAAAGGAAAATTCAATCGACCCTACACTAGATTTTTTTATCAACCAGACCCCTATGTTTCTACCATGAGTTTATTTCTTCCATGATTCACCCAAGAATTTTTAAAAGTAAAATACTTTTGATGGATGTAATATAACCCTTTGACTACCCTTCCCCATTTTCAAGAAACCACATGGCCATTGTTGAAGCTTTCTAGAGAAGGAAGAACCGAGTGTCGCGTCGAGGTTGAAGAAGATCATCGTAAGGATGATGACCAAATAATGAAATCCATGAACCCATGAGGAAGAATTAGATTTCACCTCTAGATGTACAATCCCATGAACCACAGTGATGAGGAATATCATTGAGCTCAGATGCGAAGAAGACAACGCCAGGCTTGGGTTTCTTATCCATGTTGTTTGATCTCTAAATATTGAACCTCTATTGAAGAATATTTTACCAACGTTGTTCTTTGATATCATCAATTCCTCTTGAGTTGTATCCACCAAATGAAGGCTGATATGAATATGGTAGATTTATGGAGAAATCTCTTGTGTTTTTTATGATAAAATAAGGTCAAATAGAAGAATACCAAACATGGATTGGTTTGTTCTAATGCCAAAGAAGTTTATTTGATCCACTAACAAAGCCAAGGATAAAGATAACTCTGAGTTTGAGTCAATAAAATGATCCATGAATGTTGATATAGATCCCAAGATCAATTTAAAGGATTGAGGGATAATAAACTGAGTTTGAATTGAGTAGATTACACTAGTTTGAAGTAGAAGGAGAATCTGGAGGTGATTTCTGTAACATCCCAAGTAAATAAGTAATATGAAATTTTGATATTTATTAATATTTGAGAATTAAAAATTGATTTTAATTTAAAAGGTATTCTATGTTAGATGGCGTACCCAACACACAACAATGGGTTTATCTGAAATATCATGTTGCACACAAGGCTGAGTCATACTAAAAAATAATAATATAACATTATTTTAAATGGAAGTTAACGCCTAGCCATTGTATTGGTAGGAATTAATAGAAATAACTGAAATATGATCATACATATTTGTTAAATGTTTTTACATTTATCACATAAAATTTAGAGGCTTAAAATGAGAATGAATCCTGTTTTAAACATTAAATATTGTAATATTTTTTAAAAGGTCGATTTTCCTCCTTTTAATGAAGAATCCTTTTCAAATATAGTTTTTGTTACCTTTATATGTTCCATTTTAAAAAATATAATTCTTCTTTAGAATTGGGACATCAAAATTTAATTTGGGTAAATTTTTGTTATTCTTCAGATTAAGTTCATTTTTTAATGAATAGTGGAAAATACTGCATTTTAAGTCAAAACTGTCTTTTCATATGATTTATTTATATAGTAAGATAATCATTTTAATGGTTATAAAGTGTAATTGGATTATATTTTTGTCATTTAATCCAATTTTGTTCATTGGAAGAAATTTCACCTTAAAATTGGACAAAAACAAGTTTCAATCATTTGGTAGTTATCATTTCTTAAAAACACACTTTTTGGTTTTAAAACATGAATTAATTTTACATTTATTTCTGAAAAATATGTGTTTTGAATTTGGAAAAATGGATTCCATATTTGGAATCAGGAGGTACACATTTTTAAATAAGTAACTTTTAATTTTAGACATTATGATTAGTAACTTCGGTAAATATTTAATTTACCATGGTTAAAGGGTAAATCTGGTAAATAAGGTTAAAAAATAATATTATTATAATATTAAATTCCACTAACACATGTTCTAACCCTATTGGATGATACATGTCAGACCATGGGCATCCTTGGGTTGATTTTGGGACCCCATAGAGCCACTTGTAAGTGAAAATGACACTTTATTAAAATTAATTTAAAGTTAAGTAAAATGTAACATAAACATATATCTTTTAGTAAAAAAAATTATATGGGTTTATATAAGCGATAGTTTATACTATGAATAGTCATTATAAAGATAAAAATATTTCCAAAATAATGGTATTTAATTTATAAATTTTACACATCAAAGAAATAAATTTATTTGTGACACAATGATGATGTAATGATTCCCTCATTAATGAATGTTTTAAATAAATTAGATTATAAATAGTAAAATAAATTTATTTTGAAACTTTTTATGACATAAAAAAAATTTAGAGATAATTTTGACTTTCTATATTTTAATTAATGAAGGTTGTTCTAAATAATCAAGTAGTTTTGTATTTTAAATTAATTCAGGATAAGAATAGTATATTAAATGACATAAATGAGTTTTTAAAATTAGTTACTATTTTATTAAATGATAAAATAGTCATAATAATATAATATTAATCCAAATGAAATATATAATGTTAAATATGGAATTAATGATCCAATTTGGGTCTTCTAGAATTTTATAGTAAATATATTAACCATATAGTATGAATATACAAGAAGACATGGTAAAAGATAAATAAGTTAACAAATGGTTAAATAAAGAAGACAATGAATTAAAAATATCCAAAACCTATCCAATTATTATTGGATGATTTTATTTAGACTTATATTCGTATTATATTCTAATTTAATGAGTTTTGGACCTTTTGAAACTGAAAATCCTTTTATAATAAAATAATACTTTCAAACATTCCTAAAGAGCCCCTCCTCCCCCTTATAAAAGAACACCACCTCTAACCCATTACTTGAACCTGTAAAGCCCCTTGGATCATCCAACCACTTCACAAATAATCTCCCAATATCAATATATTCCACTAAGAATCCTTAATTTTGGCAGAAGGCATTCTAATAAATCCTTTTGGTTCAAACCAAAGGGAGTTATCCGATTTAATGGTAACGTCTTCTCTCAAGTTATTTTCTTTTATTTTACATATCCACCCCCATAAAATCTCTTTATTACAATATTTTATATAAAAATAGTATCTTAAATATTCTTGGATGTTTTTATGATAAGAACTTGAACTACACATCCACAGACCTCCATCTTATGGATACAAACATACTATTTCTGTGGACGGCGAACTACAGCCTCACGAAAGGATGATTGTTCAAATATCTCATACCGCCTCTCATGGTGGCCATTATAATGGAACTATATTTATATGTGATATATATTATATTTATATTTTATCTATTATTTTTTTATTTTTCATTTATATCATACCTTTATGGTTTTTACAATGGTTAAATATGATAATTTCATTTGAGGAAGTGCGAATTACCGCCCCCTCAAAGTGATATGACTCATTCTTGCCATACGTGGAATGTATAAAGGATGGTGTTAATGAAATTATATATTATATTATACTATAATTATAATTTACCTATGTATGATTAAGTTTTCATTCCATTAAATATGAAATATAAATAAAAGTAGTATTCATGCTTACGTACAGCTTACCGTCTCCATGAACGGTGCATTTTATTTCTTATCCCCAAATGTTATGTATTATTATAAATAAATAAATATATATATATAATGGATATATATAATATTCATGATATCTAAATCATGAATATCATTCTGTAGATAATGTACTTTGGACTAGATGGAAAACTTGTAATTATTAGAAGTTCATTTTTGACTCCCGTACCAAATATCGACAAAAAAACTGTTATTAACTTAAATAATTATGTAATGTTTATAAAATGGTAATAAGTGATATAAAAGGAATAATAAACTTGGAAAATGTTCTGAAGAAAGTATAAATTAACTTTATTTTATTATTCAGGAGATTAAATAATGAACGAGTCAAGTCAGACATGAGTTAAGGGACTTCGTCTCAATCTCCTTTCATTAAGGCATACTTTGATTTATACATGACTTTATTTTATACATTGTATAATAAACCCCGTTGAATTTTAATTGTATTCAAAATGAATTTTTTTATGAAGAGTTTTACTAAACAACAAAATGAAAAATTCTTTTTAATGTATGCAGTGACAATGACCTTTCCGTTGCTATGAGCATTATTTGATTTTTGGATTACTTAAGAATATATAATTTTTTTAAAAAGAAAATAAATAACATATATGTTTTTTATGTATTTTGGTATTGAAAATGTTTTTTATAATGGATTGATTATTTCAATATCTGTAAAAGATATATTGTGATTGAAATGTGGAAATGATATCTTTCCATTAAGCTTGTTTTATGTGTTATAAATGTGTTATGGTTCTAGGGAATTGTTTACATATATGGGTGGTTCTGTGATTAACCTAGGGTGAGTGAGCCTGAGATATCTCTCCAATGTATTGGGTAATGTGACAGAGGTAAACACAAATGTTTCTCCTAAAATATTTATGGAATATACTGGGATGGTTATTCCAAACGTAAGTGCCTACATAGCTGTGAAAGCTACAATGTAAGTATGTTATGGATGCAACACATTACCTTTATGATTTTTGATTTTTATGTGAGGCGTGTTAAAGAGCTTATATTTTGTATTTATTAATGGACTAATTATTTATTTATTTATTTTATAACCATTAATGAGATTTTTAAACATATCCCAATTTTTTGAAAAAAAATCATAGCGTTTAAGGCAGGGTTAGAGAAACAAATAATTCAAGAAGATTTATATAAAAAGAAGAATTGATTCTTTTCAGAGTTATTATTTTATGAAAAAATGGATACAGAGTATAAGTGTCTACTTTGTAATATTTGAGGTGTAATGTAATAGTTCTAGCCTAATTATTTAAAACTATAAACCTGAAAAGATCCTCAATGTGAATTCTTGACATAAATCAAGATTATGTAATGTTTTAGGTTGGGACCTTATAGTTTTTCTCAGAGACGAGTTTAGAAAACTTTAGGAGTTAGGATATTGTTATATTAATATCAATAAATTAATTTATGGTAAGATTGAAATGATATAGTATTTACATATTACCATGTTGCTTCGCCTAAGATATTTCTTTGTTCAGAATGGTTTTCCATAGAGGAAATCAGATAGATATGATGGGACAACATCAAGGGGAAAACAACCTTCCAAATCAGTAACCTGAGATGGTCGGAATTGGAACTGAACAGTTTGTTATAGTTATGGCATAGTTGACACATGCTATGAATGGTGGTGGTATCCATGCACTAGATTAGCAAGATCAACCACAGAAAAACATGTTAGTAGTGGATCATTTCATGAGGAAATATCCCCCATCATTTAGAGGAGCATCTAACCATGTGCTATCTGAAGGATGGATTGAAGAAATGGAGTAAATTTTTTATGTCATGGGGTGTTCGGAACATCAAAAGGTTATTCTTTCGGTTTACCATTTTGAAGGTGAATCCGACCAGTTTTGGTCTATGGTGAAAAATTTCAGGGACGGTGAAGAGATTGATGCTCTTGATTGGGATGGATTCAAAGGTATATTTCTTGAGAAATATTTTTCTAAGGTGGTCTGTCTTTGTATGGAAAAACAATACCTGAAATTGAGGTAGGAATAAGACTCAGTGGCTGCTTATGAGGCAAAATTCACTCGACTGGAAAGCTATGATCCAAATTTCATACAAGATCTTGACAGTAAAATATATCATTTTTTTACTTGGGATTAAAGCCAATGTATCTAATGGGTTTATCTTCTCATGAGTTCAAAAGTAATAAAAACCTTGTTTTATGTGAGGAGAAGGTGGAAATGTAGTTTTCTGGTGATCAGGTGTTCTTTGACAAAGAACAAAATAAGGGGTCGAGGTGGTAGATGAAAGGGATGAACTCTTCAAAAAAATTTGATGGTAAGTAACATAAGTTTACAGTTTGTTAAAATTGTGATAAAAATAATGTTGGGGGATGTAATTGCTCAGAACTCCCCAGTCCATTACTTTGTGAAAATTTGGGTTAGGAAGAGGTCGCGTGAGTATCGTGGGAGAAGGATTTAATTGATGGGTGAGAGGGAGTAATTATGAGATAATAATGGGAGTCAATAATAATAATAATTATAAATGATAATGATGGCGACCCGTTGATGAAATTGAAAGAGGATTTATTACTATTATATTAAATAATAATGGTAATGGTGGCCTTTAGTGTTTAATTAATTAAATGGAATGGTTTTACTTTAATTTGAGCATAAAAATGGTAAACTAATTTAATGTAATTAAATTATAACATTAATGATGAGTTTTATTATTATTAATTTTATTAATAATAAAGTTTAAGTGAGAAATAGAGTTGTGTGTGAGTGTTTGAACATTTATTCACTTTTAATAATCATTATGATATTAATGATAAAAATGTTATAATAAAATAAATTATGTAATAGAGGAGTCAATAAAGGGGAGACACCATTTTTTGTTGGAGTGTGAGGGAATCGTGGAAGAATTTGATTGGAGAGAGAAGAAATTTAAAAGGAAATAAAGTAAATAAAACAAAATAGAAATAAAATCCGAAATAAATGGTGATGCGCGGAAAGAAAATTGTGGGAATCTATTTGTGCATGACATAGTTTTTTTTGAAATAAATTGTTTAGAGTAATTAAAAATGAAATTAAATTGACTTAGATGGAGGAGAGAGAAGGCATGTGGGGTGCTTGGATCATGTGTAGCGTGGGAAAAAACGGAAATCAACCCCTCAAACCATTTTAAATAAAATATTAAGGATAATGGTAGAGTGTGATTGGAGAGAGATGCACTCATTTTTGGTTTTTCCATGGGTTATCTTGGATATGAGATATTTCAATAAATCAATTACAAAACAAATGATAATAATATAATAATAACATTATTTTTTTGGTTGTCAAAACACCTCTTCTTCGGTATCTTCTTCGTGCAACCTCGGTTTTAAGAACTGTTAGTTGCATTGCGACCCTATCTTCAAGACAGAAATTATGAGTTCAATATTGGATGTTTTTTCCGATTTTCAGATCAGGTACCCGAAATGATCGTGAATTAATAAATTTAATATTATTATTAAATCTTCGTCCTTCCATAACTCCCGCGTGCAACATCTGATTGACTTCTCATCAGTGGCGATGAGATCATGTCATTAATATGATCTATTCATGTCTAATTTTTGCTATTAAATTATGGTTCATGGCTTGGGTCAACAAAACACCCAATAATAATAAATATTGTTATTATTAGGAGGTGTTGTATTCAACAGATCTCATTCATATGGTGTTGGAATGGAGAACCGTGTATGACTTTGCGACCCAAAAATTAAGACGTATGATTCAAAGACCATAAATCATATATTAATTATTCCTATGGCTCATAATGTTTTTACTTGGTCAAACAATGTGTGTTAATGCGATCCTCATTTAATGGGGAATACGGGTATCTTAAACCATTGCCCCATTAAATCTTTAAAAGGGACAAGATATCATCTTCCATTGTTCTTCCTCTTTGTTCTCGGCTATGAGACGCTAGAACCTTTCAATCCTTACCGTATAAGTTCCACAATCAAACTTCACTCCTCGGATCGGTTTGGCTCTGTTTTGATGCAACCAAGCTGTATAGATCAATATTCTATATAAGGTATTTTTTAACATCGTTCCTTTGGGATCATCTCCTCCTGTTTCTCCTTTACATCTTATAACATGTAATCTCTATGCTTCTAATGGGGTTTTCTTGGGGCTTGGATGGTGCGAACATATCGTGGCATCCTCGGGTGGATTCAATTGTCGAGAGAGGAGGATCATGACCCATTGTGTGGATAAAGAACGTGACAAACTTCTTGAGGTAGGGGATTCATTGCTTCTTTTTTCTTTTATGTGCAACTGTATCGTTAGCATATTTTATCCGAGTGGATCACAATGGAATTGACATAATAAATATTTGAACTGGATAAATAAATTGATATCTATCTTATGTTATTGCCCCTTGTTTTTCTTGATAGTGTGATATCTATGCTTGCTTTGTTTAGTTGTTTGTTCTCAATGTAAATCTGTAAGGAACGTAAACCAGGATTAATTAATAAGTGTTGGCTAAAGATAAAGAAGCATGAAAAAGAATCTGGTTCTTATTGTAATTTGATTTTAATCAAATTAGTGCAGTAAACATGATTATTTATTTGTGATAGCTTACTGATTAGGTTTCCCAAATTTGGAACCTACGTTTAATAAATCTGTTAATTCAAGATAGATTAATGGACCGCTTGTTTGATAATTTCTAAAAGGGTTATGAGTTACCCTCTAGATTGTTAAAGGGACAAGATCCCATTGATTTGATTTTTGTTTTCCTACTATTTGTGCTATGATGTGAGAATGGATGGATATTGTGATATGTGGAGGATTGGAGACTTTTGGTGGTGGCAGCATATGACGCCTAGAGTGGCGAGATGCATCGGTTTATGCATTTGGGTGTCGGGGAGGACAGTAGGGATGATGGAATGGGATGGATGTGATTGTAGGATGCTTGTTGATTCTTTGGTTGATTATCTATTTTACTTTTCCCCACTACTCAAGGCAGCTGGTCTTGCTTACCCTTCTTTCGAAAGAGGCTAAGACATACAGGGTATGCCACGTTCTTTCTGTGTATAGCCTCTCAAGAGAGAATGGGTCTACACTCTTGCTATAGGTGGAAAAGACTCGACGGGTAGTACATATACTCACCATGTTGATCCCATTGTGTTTAGTATCATAGAATGTTTTTCTATAATGCCTGGGAATATGGGAATGTAATTCTGTAATGAATAATTGGATAAATGGTGTTAACTCATGAGGTTGGAGTTGCTGGAACATAATGAAAAGGTTCTAATTTGGAAGGTACAGTGGATATTGGGTGTGATGCTAATGAATTTTAATGTTAAATTGTTCATCATTAATTAATGTTTAAATAATTAATTAATGTACAGTGGAACTGATAAAAAGGGAATTAAGTAATCTAATAAAGCTCTTCAAATGGTTGTGTGCTTATATGATACCTAGTCTTAGAAGTAG
Source organism: Viscum album (assembly GCA_963277665.1). NCBI lineage: Eukaryota > Viridiplantae > Streptophyta > Magnoliopsida > Santalales > Viscaceae > Viscum > Viscum album. The sequence continues at coordinate 1,043,601,231 of OY728141.1, read as the reverse complement.
CAACATGGAGTCCGAGAGACGTTAGCTTCAGTTGTGTCTAAGACTTGGGAATTCCCATAGTGTGGTTGTGAGATATAATATATTCTGTACTTTTTATGTTTCTATACGCTACTCCACCCTGTCAGTAAGGGAAACTAACACCCCAGGGATTCTGAGCCCTGGGGGGGGGGGTGTTTTCGCCAACATTTCGGTGGGAGGATGAATGGCCGACTACCCCTTTTGGTCCCACTCTCTTCTCTTGGAAGATACTTGTGCCAACATGCACAAAGGTTAGTTTCCCCATATATGGGTGTAGAGGGTTGTAATGGTTTGTGGTTATTTCACCCACAAATATTCTGGATACAGTATCCTATGGACTACTATAGGTGTAACATGTATAGTTTGTGATGAATTGAGGATCCCTACTCAGTGTATGGGCTGTAATGGCTTGAGGTATAATACCCGATGTATGATACACGTTATGCGGGCTGTGGTGGCTCCCGGAACTTACCTAGTGACTTTTGGTTGTGAGGATGGTGTGGTGCTTCGACCAAGTGTCTGCGGGCAAGCCTTTATGGTATATGAGGTGCAGATTGTGGTGCTTAGGCCAGGTGTCTGCGGGCAAGCCTTTTTGGAGAGAGATTCTTAGGACGTGCGACGTTGGGGAAAGCAGCAAACCAGTGGGGAAGTAGTAGCGGGGTACACTTGATATTCTTTATTATATGATATATTCTTTTATGTATTACTTGGAAAGAGTATCCATGATGAGGTTGGGAACTTAGTATACCTGTTTAGGCGACAAGTTAGTTTCACCTGTTGTTCACTGTGCTTTAGCATGCTTTCATTAATTTTTCACGATAGGCTTTGGAGAGGATCCTACTAAGTATACTGTTATTCTCACCCTATGTATATATAAACTGTTTTTCAGGTCACTTGGAGCTGGTTGGAGATCAAGCTAGTTTCTACTAGCTTAGGGTTGCAGGACCTGTTCGGGCTTGTGGTTGCTGCTGTTTTACTTTCTTTTGGGTACTTGTAGTTTTTACCTTCCAGTTTTAGTACTTTTGCATGAAATTTCATATGTGTACTTGGGTTTTCATTTATATTCCAATTCTGAGTTGGAGTTGATTGGTGTCTATCTTATCTCTCTCTTCCACATGGGTTCTCGTAGAGGGTAATTCCTCCCATTTGTGTGTTTACTATACCATCGGTGCTAGTCGCCAACCCAGGGCCTACTGGAGGCGGGACTTGGGGGGTCATTATCTCCCTTCTCACATTGTCAGCCCAGGAGGGGTACACTTTGTGGGGAGGGGGTCGTGATAGAGTGGTATTAGAGGTATGGTTGAGGGATAGGATGGAGTTTCGAGTTAGGCACAGGTGAGACTACATGGGTTGGTAGGGAAACAGTGTCATTCATGTTTAGAAAGTTAGGTAAACATTGGAGACCGGCTGATACATAGGGTATTAGGCCCCCCTATGATCTTATTTATGGATGTTTAAGTTTACAATGGCTACTAAACAAGGTAATACTAGTTACAGGGTAGATACCTTGGAAAGGATCATGCATCATTCTTCTTGTGCCTGTGTTTGAATGGGTAGACCTTGGGATAGGATAACCTAAAATGAATGAAAGAAAAAAATTAATTAATTAATGTCGGGTCTTCCACATTCCTGGTTTAAGTGCTCTAACAGTTTGTTATTTTATAGGTATGGCTACAGGTCGATGTTCTCATCACGTTTGAGCTGAAAATGTCCAGTAGGATATTTCAGCAAAATGTCGCAGGGTAGAGGTTGACGACGATGACACATGGTGGAAGAAACTTCGAGAGTTTCAGCATCAGAGTCTGCATAAGTATGAGGGATCTCTTTCAGATGCAGTCATGTAGGACTGGTTAGAGGATGTCGAGATTGTCTTCAGTTCGATTCATGCTCATAAGGAGCACTGGGTGTCCTTGGTTGTGACAATGCTGCATGGAGCTGCAAGGCAGTGGTGGTTCTTGTTCCTCAAGGATCACGAGTCGTCAGCGATCTCATGGGAGGAGTTCTGAGACAGGTTTAGAGTCAAGTTTCTTTCTGCGACTGCGAAGGTGTCCAGTCGCCAGGAGCTTCTTAACCTTCGACAGGGGACCTCCAATATTCGAGATTTTGGAATCCGTTTCAAGAACCTTTTAAAATATGCTTCAGACCTACTGCCAGATAAGGAGGCTAGAGTGAGGCATTTTGAGGGGGCTTTGCATCCAGAGATCCAGCGCCAGGTCACCCCGTTTAGGCTGAAGACATATCATGAGGTGCTAGAGAGGGAAGAGGTTGTAGAGAGGACTTTGGCTAGGACTGGATCATCATGAGAGGGTAATCAACATGATTCCTCATGAAGTAGAGTTGTGGTACATGGTTCTCGGTTTCCAGGGCAGAAGAGTTTCTATTCACCCGGGGGTAGGACCCAGCCCTTCACATATTGTTTTACTAGAGGCAAGAACTCTCAGGCCTATTCCAAGGGATCATGCGCTTGTTTTTCTTGTGGTGGTCATGGTCATCAGTAGTGGAAGTGCCCGACCCTTCAGAGCGGCCATCGTGCGCTAGACACTACGCTCCAGGTTCCTCCGTTGAGGCAGTTGCAGCTGAGGTAGCAGCAGCCTATTGCACAAGCATTAGATCAGTAGAGGGTAGATGGGGAAGGCATAGGATGGCCCCATGACACTCCGTGTCCTCAGAGAGCAGAGCACGACCATGGTGGTGGTCTTCATCAGGGTCAGAGAGGCCGTAGAGGTGGTTGTGGTCAGCTTCATACTCTAGCATTGCCAGCTCTAGGTGAGCCATACGTCGTCTGAGGTACCCTTTTCATTTTTTCTACCTTGGTGTATGCCTTGTTTTATTCAGGAGTGACACACTCCTTCATATCACCTAACCTTTTCCATGCTTTGGGGCTTGAGGTAGAGAGTCTTCCAGTGCCCTTGGCATTGACTACGCCAGTTGGAGGTCGAGATGACTTGTTTGAATTATGTAGAGATTGTGATCTAGTGTTGGGTCAACACTACTCTTGGGGATATTTAATATGTTTACGAATACAACAATATGATGTCATCATTGGCATGGATTGGTTGTATTCAGTGCAGGCTATTGTGGATTGCTTCAGAAAAAAGGTCGTCTTCATTCATGCAGATGGAGAGCATGTGGTGTTTTTTGGTGAGCAGGATCCTCGGATGGGTCATAGGTGTATTCTATCCTTATCATCCACGATGGATGAGTTGATGTTGAGTTCTTTAGAGGTTCATTAGTTTCCATTTCCTATGGTCATAGAGAAGTACCATGATGTCTTTCTTGAAGAGGTTGTAGCATTACCCCCTCGACGAGAGATTGAGTTTGGGATCGAGCTACATCCAGGAGCGTCTCCTATCTCAATGTATCCATATAGGATGGCCCCTTCTGAGTTATGAGAACTATGTATTCAGCTTTATGGTCTGTTACCATGTGGTTTTATTCATCCAAGTGTGTCACCGTGGGGTGCACCAGTTTTGTTCGTAAAGAATGCTGATGGCAGTTTGTGGTTGTGTGTCGATTGTCGTCACTTAAACAAAGTGACAATAAAGAATCGCTATCCTCTTCTGTGGATTGATGATTTATTTGATCAACTAAATGGTGAAAGTTGGTTCTCAAAGATCAACTTGTGGCCAGGATATCATTAGATGCGTGTAAAAGATGAGGATATCCTGAAGACTACTTTCTGTTGTCATCATGGGCATTATGAGTTCATTGTAATGCCGTTCAGCATGATGAATGATCCAGCTGTGTTCATGGGATTGATGAATGTTGTGTTACGTGAGTTCCTGGACAAGTTTGTGGTGGTTTTCATCGACAACATCCTTGTGTACTCGACATCTGAAGAGGAGCATGAAGAGCATCTACATGCTGTTTTGGGAGTTCTTTGTAAACATCAACTATTTAGGAAGTTGTCGAAGTGTGAGTTATGGGCTCGAGAAGTCCGTTTCCTGGGGCATGTTATGTCCCAACATGGAGTAGCTATGGATCCATCGAAGATAGAAGCAGTTGTGTCTTGGGCAGCCCCCAAGACAGTTTCAGAGGTGCAAAGATTCCTTGGTCTCATAGGCTACTACATGAGGTTTGTATGCAATTTTTCACGAGTTGGGACTCCTCTAATAGCTTTTACTAGGAAGGATCAAGCATTCATATGGACTGATCAGTGTCAGCCAGCATTCTAGTATCTAAAAGAGAAGTTAGTAAGTGCTCCAGTCCTTTTCCTTCCACATGAGGGAGTCCAGTTTGGTGTTTTCTACAATGCTTCACATCTGGGGTTAGGATTTGTTCTCATGAACCAGAGGTCAGTTGTTTTGTTATGGGTCTCGATAGTTGCATCCCCATGAATGAAACTACACCACCCAAGATCTTGAGTTGGCAGCCGTTGTGTTTGATCTGAAGTTGTGGAGACATAACCTCATTGAAGAGCACTTTGTGGTTTTCACTGATCATAAGAGTTTGAGGTATGTTTTCTCCCAGCGTGACATGAAATTAAGATAGTGTCGGGGGATGGAGTTCTTACAGGAATACAGCTTCAAAATATCGTATACACTTGGAAAAGGGAATGTTGTAGCTGATGCACTAAGCCGAAAGTCACGTAGTGATGCTGTTCATGAATTCGGAGATTCATGGAGAGTAATGGAAGAACTGTCAGCATTACATCTTGATATGGGAGAAGTTGGGGGTAGAGGTTGTCTTTTTCAGATGATGGTACAGTCATCCCTGGTGTAGAAGGTGGAAGAGTCCCAGTTGGTAGATCTAGAGGTGGAGGTTTGGAGAGACCGAGTTGTTTGTGGTGAGGCCCCTGATGGTTGGACGGAGGATGAACAACACTTAGTGTTGTATCACAGAAGGATTTTTGTTCCCTTAGAGATGCGCGATATGGTTCTCCGAGAGTTCCAAAGTTCGCCTTTAGCAGTACATCCTGGTGTGACAAAGATGTACCGATCCTTGATGAGTCATTTTTGGTGGCCTGGGCTGAAGCATGTAGTTGCGGAGTTTGTGTCTCGATGTTTAGTCTGCCAGAAGCTGAAGGTAGAACACCATGTTCCTGGTGGTATTCTTCAGCCATTAAAGATTCCTTAGTGGAAGTGGGAAGACATCTCAATGGAATTTGTTACTGGTTTACCTCAAGCTCTGGGAGGACATGACACAATTTGGGTGGTAGTGGATCATTCAACAAAATCATCCCACTTCATAGCGATCAAGGAGTCGAGCTCAGTGGAAGTTTTGTCGAGGCATTATCTAGAGCATTTTGTGAGACTTCATGGAGTCCCTAGGATGATCATTTATGATAAAGATCCTCATTTTACCTCTAGGGTATGGAGAGGTCTCCAACATGTTTTTGGTTCTCAACTATTCCTTAGCATTGCTTTTCATCCTCAAACGGATGGTTAGATAGAGCGAACCATCTAGACTCTGGAAGACATGTTACGATCTTGTCTTCTTGATTTTTTAGGTTCATGGATGAGGCACTTACCCTTGGTGGGGTTCGCTTACAATAATATTTTTCAATCCACCATTGGTATGGTGCCGTTTGAAGCCTTATATGTCCAGCCATTTCGTTCTCCGTTGTGCGGGACTGGGGTTGGTGAGTCGGAAATTCTCAGACCCGAACTAGTGCAGAATACAATAGAGATGGTTCAGGTGATTCGTGAGAGGATGAAGATAGTGCAAGATCATCATAAATCGTATGATGATCAAAGAAGGAGACCCTTATAGTTTAATGTTGGGGATCATGTGTTTCTAAAGGTGAATCATCATCGTGGGAAGCAAAGGTTTGGTTGTGGAAGTAAGCTTTCTCCCCATTTTGTTGGGCCTTTCGAGGTGTTAGCTCATGTTGGAGCTATGGCAGATCGAGTAGCACTTCCCCCACAGATGACTTGGATACATGATGTTTTCCACGTATCATAGCTCTTCCATTATCTTCATGATGACTCTCACGTTATCGATTGGGGAGAGATCGATGTCGATGATGATGCAACCTTCGAGGAGAGACCTGTGGAAATCCAAGACCACAAGGAGAAGGTTTTGCGTGGGCGTTCTATCCCTTTAGTTCGTGTCTTATGGTGACATGGTGGCATGGAGGAGACTACCTGGGAGCGTGAGTCACAGATATGTGCTCAGTACCCAGAGTTGTTTAATGTTTAAATCTTTTCATGTAATGATGTTTCCTTTGTGGCTAGACATTTCATGTTTTATTTATTAATTTCTTTTGTTGTTTTTGGGGCTTGCTCTCTTTTGAGAGGTATCTCGATAAGTGGTTGTTAGGACCCCGTTTATTTTTGTTGTCTCTTTAGGTTGGTTTTGAATTCTAAATGATGAGAATTTTTTTAGAGGTATCTGATGTAAAGGCCCAGACCTCTTCGGTCAATTACTTTGTGAAAATTTGGGGTTAGGAAGAGGCCGCACGATTATTGTGGGAGAATAATTTAATTGATTGGTGAGAGGGAGTAATTATGAGATAATAATGGGAGTCAATAATAATAATAATTATAAATGATAATGATGGGGACCCGTTGATGAAATTGAAAGAGGATTTATTACAATTATATTAAATAATAATTGTAATTGTGGCCTTTAGTGTTTGATTAATTAAATGGAATGGTTTTAATTTAATTTAACCATATCCATGGTAAAATAATTTAATGGAATTAAATTAGAACATTAATGATGGTTGTTATTATTATTAATTTTATTAATGATAAAGTTGACGTGAGAAATAGAGTTGTGTGTGAGTGTTTGAACATTTATTCACTTTTGATAATCATTATAGTATTAATGCCAATAATGTTCAAATAAAATAAATAAGTTAATAGATGCGTCAATAAAGGGGAGGCACCATTTTTTGTTGGAGTGTGAGGGAATCATGGAAGAATCTGATTGGAGAGAGAAGAAATTTGAAAGGCAATAAAGTAAATAAAACAAAATAGAAATAAAATCCGAAATAAATTGTGATGCGCACAAAGAAAATTGTCAGAATCTATTTGTGCGTGACATAGTTTTTTTTGAAATAAATTGATTAGAGGAATTAAAAATGAAATTAAATTGATTTAGTTGGAGGAGAGAGAAGGCGTGTGGGGCGCTTGGATCATGTGTAGCGTGGGAAAAAATGAAATCAACCCCTCAAACCATTTTAAATAAAATAATAATGATAATGGTAGAGTGTGATTGGATAGAGATGCGCTCCTTTTTGGTTTGTGTGTGGGTTATCTTGGATATTATATTTTTAGATAAATCAATTACAAAACAAATGATAATAATATAATAGTTACATTATTATTTTTGGTTGTCAAAACACCTTTTCTTCGGTATGTTCTTCGTGCGACCTCGGTTTTATGAACCGTCAGTGGTAGTGAGACCCTGACTTCAAGATGGAAATTATAAGATCAATATTGGATGTTTTTTCTGATTTTCGGATCGGGTACCCAAAACAATCGTAAATTAATAGATTTAAAATTATTATTAAATCTTTGACCCACTAAAACTCCCGTGTGCGATGTCCGATTGACTTCTCGTCGGTGGCGATGAGATCCTGTCATTAATATGATCAATTCAAGTCTAATTTTGGCTATTAAATTATTGTTCGTGGCTCGGGTCCACGAAACACTCAATAATAATAATTTTTATTATTATTACGAGATCTTGTATTCAACATATCTCCTTCATATGGTGTTGGAATGGCGAACCGTCTGTGACGTTGCGAACCTAAAATTAAGACGTATGATTAAAATACCATAAACCCTATATTAATTATTCCTATGGCTCGGGATGTTTTTACTTGGTCAAACCATGTGGGTTAATGCGATCCACATTTAATGGGGAATAAGCGTATCTTAAACCATCGCCCCATTAAATCTTTAAAAGTGACAAGACATCATCCTCCCTTGTTCTTCCTATTTGTTCTCGGATATGAGATTCTAGAACCTTTCGATCCTTCCCGTAGGAGTTGCACAATCAAACATCACTCCTTGGATCGGTTCGGCTCTGTTTTGATGCAACGAAGCTGTAATGATCTATCTTCGATATAAGGTATGTTTTAATGTGATTCCTTTGGGATAATATCCTCATGTTTCTCCTTTACATCTTATAGCATGTAATCTTCATAATTATAATGGGGTTTTATTGGGGCTTGGTCGGTGCGGACATATCATGCCATCCTTGGGTGGATGCAGTTGTCGCGAGAGGAGGATCATGACCTGTTGTGTGGATAAAGAATGTGACGAACTGCTTGAGGTAGGGGATTTGTTGCTTCTCTTTTCTTTTACGTGCAATTGTATCATTAGCATATTTTATCCCAGTGGATCACAATGGAATTGAAATAATTAATATTTGAACAGGATAAATTAATTGATATCTATCATATGTTATTTCCTCTAGTTTTGCTTGATAGTGTGATATCTATGCTTGCTTTGTTTAGCTGTTTGTTCTCTATGGAAATTGGTAAGGAACATAACCAAGGATTAATTAATAACTATTGTCTAAAGATAAAGAGGCATGAAAAAGAATATGTTTCTTATTGTAATTTGATGTTAATCAAATTAGTGCAGTAAGCATGATTATTTATTTGTGATAGCTTACTGATTAGGTTTCCCGAATTTGGAACCTATGTTTAATAAATCTGTTAATTAAAGATGGATTAAAGGACCACTTGTTTGATAATTTTTTAAAGGGTTCTGAGTTACCCTCTTGATTGTTAAAGGGCCAAGAGACCATTGATGTGATTGTTGTTTTCCTGCTGATGTGCTGTGATGTGAGCCTGGATGGCTTTTGTGATATGTGGAGGCATGGAGACTTTTTATGGTGGTAGCAGATGACTCCTAGAGTGGCGAGATGCATCGGTTTATGCATGTGGGTGTCGGGGAGGAAACCAGGGTTGATGGAATGGGATAGATGTGATTGTTGTATTCTTTTTTATTCTTTGGTTGATTATCTGTTTTACTTTTCCCCACTGCTCAAGGCAGCTGGTCTTGCTTACCCTTCTTCCAAAAGAGGTAAATATACGCGGGGTATGCCACGTGCTTTCCAGGCTTAGCCTATCAAGGGAGAATGGTTCTATGCTCTTTCTATAGGCAGAAAAGACTCGATGGGTAGTAGATCTACTCACCATGTTGATCCCTTTGTGTTTAGTAGTATAGAATGTTTTTCTAGAATGCCTGGGAATATGGGGAAGTAATTCTATAATGAATAATTGAATAAATTGTGTTAACTCATGGGGTTGGAGTTGCTAGAACATAATGACAAGGTTCTAATTTGGAAGGTATAGTGGATATTGGGTGTGATGCTAATGAAGTTTAATGTTAAATTGTTCATAGTTAATTAATGTTTAAATAATTAATTAACGTACAGTGGAATAGATAAAAAGGGAATGAAGTAATCTAATAAAGCTCTTAAAATGGTTGTGTGCTTATAGGATACCTAGTCTTAGAAGTACCAGCCCAGAGTCTGAGAGATGTTAGCTACAGCTGTTTCTAAGACTAGGTAATGCCAATAGTGTGGTTGGGAGATATAATATATTCTATACATTTTATGTTTCTATATTCTACCCCACCCTGTCAGTAAGGGAAACTGAAACCCTGGGGATTCTGAGCCCTGGGGGTGTTTTCGCCAACATTTCGGTGGGAGGATGAATGCCTGACTACCCCCTTTGGCTCCGATATCTTCTCTTGGTAGATATTTGTTCCAATAGGAACAACGGTTAGTTTCCCCATATATGTGTGTAGATGGCTGTAATGGCTTGTGGTAATTTCACACACATATATTCTGTATATAGTATCCTATGAACTACTATAGGTGTAACGTGTATAGGCTATGATGGCTTGAGGATTCCTACTCGGTGTATGGGTGGTAATGGATTGAGGTATAATACCTGACGTATGATACATGTTATGCGGGCTGTGGTGGATCCTGGATCTTACCTAGTCAATTTTGGTTGTGAGGATGGTGTGGTGCTTCGCCCAGGTGTCTGCGAGCAAGCCTTTTTGGAGAGAGATGCTTATGACGTGCGACGTTGGGGAAAAGCTGCAAACCAGTGTGGAAGTAGTAGTAGGTTACCCTTGATATTATTTATTATATGATATATTCTTGTATGAGTTACTTGGTGAGAGTATCCATGGTGAGGTTGGGAACTTAGTATACATGTTTAGGTGACGAGTCAGTTTCACTTGTTGTTCACTGTTCTTTAGCATGATTTCTTTACTTCTGCCTGAGAGGCTTCAGATAGGATCCTAATGAGTATATTGTTATACTCACCCTATGTATATATAAACTGTTTTTCAGGTCACTTGGAGCAGGTTGGAGATCAAGCTGGTTTGTACTAGCTTGGGGTTGCAGGAGCTGCTCGGGCTTGTGGTTGCTACTGTTTTACTTTCTTTTGGGTACTTGCAGTTTTTCCCTTCTAGTTGTAGTACTTTTTCATGACATTTCATATGTGTACTTGGGTTTTTGTTTATATTCCAGTTCTAAGTTGGAGTTTATTGGTGTCTATATTATCTCTCTCTTCAGCATGTGTTCTATTAGAGGGAAATGCCTCCCATTTGTGTGTTTACTATACCCACGGTGCTAGTCGCCAACCCGGGGCCTACTGGAGGCGGGACTCGGGGGTCATTATCTCCCTTCTCACATTACCGGACCAGGATGGGTAAACTTTGTGAGGAGGGGGTCATGATAGGGGATGTTTTTTTGGATTTTTTTAAGTGCTTATGATGTGGTAAAATGGGACATAAGGCTCATAATTGCACTAAAAAAGAACAGGGTAATGGTAAGACAAAATCTGATTTATAATCAGTAAAATGTTTTAAGTGTAATGAAATGGGTCATTTTGAAAATGAGTGCCCAATGAAAAACTCAGCTGAGGGAAATCATCTGATCTACAAGTAGAGAGGTGTGGTGAAATCCTTTACAACTACTTCGGCAGTTTTTGGGGTATCAAATGAAGTAGTATCAGTTTCAATATTTTTATATTCATATTATTCCAATGTGTTGTTTGATTCAGGGTCTACATATTCTTTTATTTCTAAAACATTTTCTAGTAAATTGCGAATTCCATCTCAAGAAATGAATCCTGAATTTATGGTAAAAACACTGGGAGGAAATTTTAAGATGAAAATAAATTATAAGAAAATTCATATCCTTTGGTGTGGAAAGAATCTACCTAAAACCTTATTGTTTTGCCTCTAATAGAGTTTGATGTTATTTTTGGTACGAATTGGCTATCAGTTTATCATGATAATATTGACTACTGAGATAAAGAGGTTTCTTTTTAGAAATAATTTCATTTTGTGTACAAGAATGAACGCTTACTTTTGATAACATATCAGGAAGCTAACAAACTAGTAAAAGAAAGGAATGATTGTTACCTTGATCATATTGTTATATATAAAGGAATTGTTCAGATTAATGATTTTCCAGTGTTAAATGAGTATCTTAATGTTTTTCCTGATGAGTTTCCTGGTATAATACCTGATCAGGATGTTGAATTTACTGTTGACTTAGTTCCTGATGCTAATCCAATTTCAAAACCCCCTTATCAAATGGCACAAATTAAACATTAAGAGTAAAAGAAGAAATTGCATAAGTTATTAGATAAATGTTTCATATGACCTCCAAATCACCATTGGTTTCTCCTATCTTTTTTGTTAAAAAAAGATGTGTTAATGAGACTTTGCATTGATTATAGATAATTGAATACCATCACTGTTAAGAACAAGTATCCTTTGCCTCATATTGATGATTTGTTTGATTAGCTCTAGGGAGTATAGTATTTTTAGAAGATTGAATTGAGGTCGGGGTACCATTAGTTGAAAGTAAAAGAAACAGACATTCGGAAGACCGTGTTTCATACTAGATATGACCATTATGAAAATGTAGTTATTCCTTTTGGGTTAACCAATGCACATACTTTATTCACAGATCTTATGAATATAATTTTCCATGAGTTCTTGGATAATTTTGTTCTTGTGTTTATTGATCATATTTCTGTTTATTCCAAAAGTAGAGTAACATGAAAGTCATTTAAGGGTTGTCTTGTAAACTATAAAAGAAAATAAATTGTATAGGAAATTTAGAAAGTGTGAGTTTTGGTTTAAAAAAAATTCATTCCTTGGTCACATTGTTTCAAAAAATGGAATAACTGTTGATCCTACTAAAAATAAGTTGTGGATGAATGGCTAAGACCCCCAAATAAAACTACGATCTGTAGTTTTCTTTGTTTAGAAGGATATTACAGAAGGGTTTTTGAAAATTTTGCATAGTTATCTAGCCCACGGACTAAGTTAACTCTTAAAGGTGTTATGTTCATCTGGAAAAAAGAATGTGATGATTGTTTTCAGGAATTGAAAAGAATATTGATGAATGTTCTTGTTTTGGAATTACCTTCCAGAGATAGAGAATTTGTTATCTATACTTATTCTTCGTTGAAAGGACTTGGTTGTGTCTTAATGAAAAATGATCGGGTAATTACATATCATTCATGTTAGTTGAAACCTCCTGAGTTAAATTACCCTACACATGATTTGGAATTTGTTTCTATTGTTTTGGATTTAAAAATTTGGATGCATCATCTGTATGGAGAAAAATGTGAAATATATAATAACCACACAATTTTGAAGTATATATTCACTTAGAAATAATTGAACATGAGACATAGGAGATGGATAGAATTATTCAAGGATTATGATTACATGTTTCATTACCAACCAGGAAAGGAAAATAAAGTGGATGATGATTTGAGTCGAAATAGTAATTCTATATTAACCATGTTATGTTTGGAATAAATCCCTTTGATTAATGATTTAATGATATTTGAAATAGATGTTTTTGGTGCAGCTAATTCCTCTATTTTGTTTCGGTTATCAGTACAATCATCCCTAGTAGACAGAATAAAGAAAGCGTAGAAAGATGATAATAAGTTGCACAAAAAGTTATAATTGGTTCATAAGGGTAAGTTATCTAAGTTTAACATTGATAACGATTTTTTGAGGTTTAGGAAGAGACTATGTGTGCCTTGTTTTTCACAGTTGAAGAAAGAGTTGTTATGTGAAGCTCATAGTTCTCCATTTTCAGTTCATCCTTGCAGTATTAAGATGTACATACATCTTTTGGAGTGTTAGCAACAAGATAGAATGAAAAGAGATATTATTGACTTTATATTGAAGTGTTTGACTTGTCAACAGGTTAAAGTAGAGTGGTAGTTACCGAAAGGGATGCTTCAGCCTTTACTGGTTCCAAAGTGCAATTGGGAAAATATATCAATGGATTTTCTTATGGGATTATATAGACATATCAAGGTAATAATGTTATCTATGTTATTGTTGATCAATTGGATAAATCTGATCATTTCTTTCCTATTCAAGATAATTTGTCTCTAGGTCAAATATAAATGTTGTTTGTTAAAGAGATAGTCAGTTTGAATGGATTTCCCCTCTTCATTGTATCTAACCATGATCCTAGGTTTACTTCTAACTTTTGGAAAGGCCTTCAAAAGTTGGTGGGTACTGAATTAAATTTTAGTACATATTTTCATCCTCATTCAGATGGGATGTCAGGAAGAAAAATCCCGACATTGGAAGATATGCCATGTACTTTCTCAATGGATTACCAAGGATTTTGGGACCAACATCTTTCTTTGGGTAAGTTTTTTTATAATAACAGTTTTCATTTCAGTATACAGATAGCACCATTCGAGGAATTATAATGGAATCGGTGTCGAACTCCTTCTTTTTGGGATGATGTAGGTGAAAGGAAGTTAATTGAATTAGAATTGGTAGAAGAGATGACAGAGAAATTTTATTTGATTCAAAAGCACATGAGAGCTAGTCAGAGAAGGAAGAAAAGTTATGAGGATAACCAGAGGAAGGATATTTCTTTTGAGGTAGGTGATCATGTCTTTCTGAATGTTTCTCCTTGGAAAAGTTTGATGTGATTTGGTATGAAGGTAATGTTGAGTATGAGGTTCAATGAACCCTATGAAATCCTGGAGAAAGTTTGATCAGTTGCGTACAAATTGGATTTACCTCCATGTTTATTCCCGGTACACAATGTTTTTCATGTTTCAATTTTGAGAAAATATAGGACACATCCATCTCATGTTTTGTTTATAGAGGTAGTTCAGTTGGAAAAGAATATTTCTTATGAGTAACAACCAGTCCAGATTCTTGACCAAAGAGAGAAAGTGTTGCAGAATAAGCTAGTTCATCAAGTAATGGTTTTGTGGAAAAAACATATGGTTGAAGAGGCAACATGGGAATCTGATAATGCTATGAGGGATAAATACCCCCACATATTTTATAAGTTAATACAAATTGCGAGGATGCAATTTCCAAAAGGGGGAAGGATGTAACATCCCAGGTAAATAAAGAATATTATATTTTCATATTTATTTATATTTTTGAATTTGATATTAATTTTTCATTAAAGGGGATGCAATGTTCGATGGTGTACCCAACACGCAACAATGGGTTTCTCCGAAATCTCATTTTGCACACAAAGATGAGTCATTCTAAAAAATAATAATATAATATTATTTTAGAGGGTAGTTAATGCCTAGAATTTGTATTGGAAGGAATGAACAAAACTAACTACAATATGATTATACATGTTTGTTAAATGTTACATTTATCCAATAAAATTTAGAGGCTTAAAATGAGATTGAATCCAATTTAAATCATGAAATACTCTAAAATTATTTAAAAGGTCGAGTTACCACCTTTCAATGGAGAACCCTTATTAAATATAGTTTTTTTTTACTTTTATATGTTCCATTTGACAAAATAAACTTATTAATTAGAAGAAATACATCAAAATGTAGTTTGGGTAAATTTTTGTTATTTTTATGATAAAGTTCATTTTTTAATGAATAATGATAAATACTGTATTTTAAGTCAAAACTGTCCTTTCATCTGATTTATTTATATAGTTATATTATCCTTTTAATTGGTTTTAGACTATAATTGGATTATATTTTTATCATTTAATCCAGTGTTTTTCATTTAAAGCAATTTCATTTTGAAATTGGAAATAAACAAGTGTCAATCTTTTGATAGCTGTTATTTCTTAAAAACACACTTTTTGGTTTTGACAATAGGAATTAATTTTAAATTAATTTCTGTAACTTCTTTTTTTTTGAATTTGGAAAAATGGATTCCATATTTTAAATTAGGTGGTCAAAATTTTCTATATAGGTAAATTTTATTTTTAGATATTATGAATAATAACTTTAGTAAATATTTAATTTACCATGGTTAAAGGATAAATCCGGTAATTAGAATAAAAATATAATATAATAATATTAAATTACCCTACCACATATCCTAACCCTATTAGATGATACATGTACGACCGTGGGCATCATTGGGTTGTTTTTTGGGAACCCATGGATCCACTTGTAAGTGAAAATTAAACTTTATAAAAATTACTTTAAAGGTAAGTAAAATGTAACATAAACATATTTCTTTTAGTAAAACAATTTTATATGGGGTTATATAAGTGATATTTTAAACTATAAATAGTAATTAGAAAGATAAAAATATTTTATATATAATTGTATTTTATTAATAATTTGTATACATCAATTAAATAATTTAAGTTATGACATAATGATGATATAATGATTACCTCATTAATGAATGTTATAAATAAATGAGATTATAAATAGTAAAATAAATTTATTTTAAAATTTTTTAGGACATCCAAAATTTTTAGAGATAATTATTAATTGTTATATTTAAATTAATTAAGGTTTTTCAAAATAGTCAAGTTGTTTTGTATTTTTAAAAAAGTCACGATATGAATAGTATATAAATTGACATAAATGAGTGTTTAAATCAATTAATATTTTATTAAATGATAAAATAGTCCTAAAAATATATTATTATTCTAAATGAAATATATAATGTTAAAAATGTCAATAATGGTTTATTTTGGGTCTCATGACATTTTATTATAAATATATTAACCATATAGTATTAATATACAATAAGACATGGTAAAAGTTAGATATGTTAACAAAGGGTTAAATAAAGAATATAAGGATGAAAAATATCCAAAACATATACAATTATTATGGGATGATTTTATTTTTGATTATATACATATATCTTCTAATGTAATGTGTTTTTATCCTTTTGAATACAAAAATACTTTTATAGTAAAATAATACTTTCAAACATTCCTAAAGAGCCCCTCCTACCCTTATAAAAGGACACCAACTCTAAACCATTACTCACACCCCTAATGCGCCTTGGATCATCCAACCTATGCTAAAATAAACTCCCAAAATTCATCTCTTCCACCTAGAAGCCTTACTTTAAGAAGAAGTCTTTTAAATATGGATTTTTGGGTCAAACCAATGGGGGTTACCCGATTTAAAGGTAACATATTCTCTCATGTTCTTTACATTTATTTTCCTTCTCCAACCCCATAAACACTATTTATTCTATTATTTTATAAAAAAACCTATATCATAAATATAATAGGATTCTTTTAAGATATGTATTAGAACTACAATTCCACATACCTACATCTAATGGATACGAATATACTGTTTATGTGGACGACGAACTAATGCCTCATAAAATGATGATTGTTCAAATATATCCTAACGCCTCTCATTGTGGCCATTATGATGGCACAATATTATTATGTGATATATATTATATTTATATTTTCTTTATGATTCTTTATTTTTCATTTATATCATACCTTTATGGTTTCCATAATAGGTAAATATGATAGTTTCATTTGAGGATGTTCGGACTACCGTCCCCTCCAAGTGATATGACTCATTCATGCCATACATGGAATGTATAAAGGATAGAGTAAATGAAATTATGTACAATATTATATTAGAATTATAATATACCTATTATCATTAAGTTTTCATTCCATTAAATACAAAATAGAAATGAAAGTAGAGTTCATTCGTTTGTACGACTTACTGTCTCCATGAACGGTGCATTTCATTTTTTATCTCCAAATGTTATGTACTACTATAAATATAAACACACACACATATATATATATATACTGGATATATATGATATATATTATATCTAAATCATGAATATAATTCTATAGATAATGGAATTTTGACCACATCGAAAACTTGTAATTATAAGAAGTTCATTTTTGACTCAAGTACCAAATATTGACAAAATGACTATTATTAACATAAATAATTAAGTAATGTTTATAACATGGTAATAAGTGATATAAAGGAATAATAAAAATAAAAAATATTCTGAATCAATTAAAAATTAATATTAGTTCATTATTCAGTAGATAGAAGAATGAACGAGTCATGTCAGACATGATGTAAGGGACTTCATCTCAATCTCCTTTCATTGAGGCATAATTCGATTTATACAAGACTTTATTTTATACACTATATCATAAACCCCTTTTAATTTTACTTTTATTCAAAATGAATATTTTTTTTATGAAACTTTTTACTAAAGGACAAAAATAATGTTTCTTTTTAACTTAGGTGGTGACAATGACCTTTCCGCCTCTGCGAAAATTATTTGATATTTTCCTTTATTAAGAAGACAAAATATTTTTAAAAGGAAAATAAATACCACATACTCTATTTATGTATTTTGGTATTGAAAATGGTTCTGATAATGGATTGATTATTTCAATATCTTGAAATGATAAATTTTTATAGAAATGTGGAAATGTTATCTTTCTTTTATGCTTGATTTCTATGTTATAAATGTGTTATGGTTATTGGGAATTGTTATACGTATACAGGTGGTTCTGTGGTAACCCTTGGGATGGTGAGCTCGAGATTGTCCGCCAATGCATTGGGTAATGAGGCGGAGGTAAACATAACTGTTTCCCCTAAATGATATAGGTAATATACTATGATGGGTATTCTAAAGATAAGTATCTACGTAGCTATGAAAGCTACAACATAAGTATGTTATAGATGCCACAAGTTACCTTTATGATTTATGAATTCTATGTGAGGTGTGTTAAAGAGATTATTTTTTATATGAATTGGTGGAATAATGAATTATTTCTATAGTTTATAACCATTACTAAGATTTTTATGCTCATCCAATTTTTTTGAAATATTTTTCATAGGATATATTGTAGGGTAAGAGAAATGAAGAATTAAATAAGATTTATAAAAAGAAAAGAATTGTTTTTTTCTTTTAAGAGTATTTATTTTATAAAAAAATGTATACTGGGTAGAAGTGTACAGTTTAATATTGGAGATTTAATGTAATAGTTCTGGCCTAATTCTATAAAACTCCAAACCTGAAAAGATCATCAATATGAATTCTTGAATTAAATCAAGATTATGTAATTTTTAAGGATGGGGCCTTATAATTTCCAAATCTAAGCACTTTTGATGTTTTATATTCAGGATTTTTAATAACACATCGGTCGTGCCTAATGGAAAGAACAAAGTCTCATAACGAAGCAATATTCACCATGTTCTATAATCAGGTCCACTAGGAACTCAATCTTGAGGATGACCATAAGATATGGATTTATGAGTGCACCATCAAGATCTAATGAGAGCGAGTGTGATTTCCACTAAACATTAATGAACATGATTTAAAAATAAGACATCAGGCTATGGTGTTTCTAGGAAGAAGGAATTTTGAACATGGTATTTTGAATCTGGTTGGTATTTGTGTAAATGATAAATAATTTGATGATTCCAAGGCCTTTTTATTTTTAAAATTTTCATTTATAAGGATGTTAATTCATATATGATAGAAGATTGAATAAATTTGTAAAATAATTCACTTGTTTAAGTGTGTTTGAGTTTGGATGGGTTGCGTGAGGTCTACCCATGTTTGAAGTTTTCACATGAGATCTGATGTGGATGAAGAATAATAAAAAACAGAATGTTTTTGTTAAATTAGATAAGCTTAAGCTCAATCAAGTTTTAGTCAATATCATTATTGTTTAAAATCCTATTCAATGGTTTGAATATTTCAAGATCATTTAAGGTTAGACCATGCCAACTCTAAAGAAGATGAAGTGGATTAGGTATTATTTTCTTAGTGTAACCATTTATGGGATCAAATGAATTTTTTGAATAATGAATTAAGATGGTATTACATCAAGATGCATTACAAATAGACCACTCATGGGTCAATTATGGATGTTTGAAATGAATTTATAAATTCAAAAGTAGGTAAACAAATATAGTCACCAACCACATGTGTTTTTTAATTTGGTGCAGACTAAGATATGTCAATAAAAGTTGATTATGGCCATACTTATAATAACATCATTAAAATTTGTACTAGAGAGAAACTAAAGGTAACTTTTTATAGTGAAGATAATCATGTAAATGGGAGCTGAGATCTTGTAATTTAGTTGGAGAGTATGAGAGGGACTTCAACGAAGGGAGAAAGTTGAAGATAAAGTGTGGAGAGAAAGTTATCAAGTCCATAGAGAAGAATCAATATCTATTTGTATTATTATTCCTTATCTCAATTTAATTTTTCTTATTCTTGTTACATGTATTGAAAATGATAAATTAAATTCAACTTTGGGAATTAAATTTTTTTAACCTTTCTTACTTCCTCAAATCATTGTTTCTAAAGGTTTTTCTGTCTCTAGAAATTTCTTTCAAACATCAGAATATTTCATTAATATCGAATAGGATGTAAATTTTTCAAAAATAATGTGTGGATGTATCTTAGTATGGGTGAGATACAAAAAGAATACATCTAATGAATTAAAATACTTGTTCGAAATATTTTTATAGTAAACTTTCTATTGAGAATTTGATTAACTTTCTAAAAAAGACCAAATTATTTTAGCCAAATAGTTGAAATTCCCCCTATATTTTATTCTCACTTCTTGTGGAGCTTATATTATTTTCTAAATTTCAATATTTTTTAATATGATTCTTTATGCTACATTATTGTTTGTTTTTATTAAATAATAAATATTAAAAAAACTATTAAAATCTATTTTAATGTTCGAATTTGTAGTAGAATAGAATTATATAAATTCCTAGATTGTTTCACTACGATTATCTTAGGTTCATCCATGATTTTCACTTTTATTGTGTGTAGTAATAGTATTAAATTATAATTTGAATGGTGTGTCATAGTCCACATCATGATCAAAAATTTTACACCATTCATGGGGAAGGTTCATATATATTTTCTAAGGGTAGAAGAAAAAAATCAAAAAAATCAAATAAAAAATAAGTAAATTAATTAAATATAATTCTACTAATGAATCTATTTATTGAGATTATTTTTAGTTTTCTTATTTTATTCATGTGAATTGAGCATTAAAATCATATCATCTACTCTCTGCTATTGTTTAATGTGTTTTGTGTTGTGATATTTATTTAGTGATTTCACTACTAATGTTTTGTGCTAAAATTGAAAATTTCATTAATGTTTCTATGTGTGAAATCTATAAAAAATAGAATATCATGGGAGTCGGTGTAAAAAATATGATTTTGGTTGTGTGTTTTTTGGATATTATGGGTAAAATTCATGGTAGTGTGTCTATAAAATTCTAAATAATCTGATCAATATAAGGAAAAAATTGACATTTATGAAATAGAACCCTATAATTAATCAATTTTAAATGAAATGTCAGAAAAATGTGTCATAATTTTGTGGATTTTGATGAATATCATGAAGAAATAAATTCCAAAAATACAAACTATAATATAGGAATCATAGGAAAATATAGAACATAAAAAAACATAAATTTATTGATGAAAATAATTACTTTGTAAAATCTGAAAAATGTGATTGAGAATCAAAGTGAGGGTAAAATAATGAAACAAAAAAACCATTCTGAAGAAAATAAATATGATAAAGAAATTTTTTTGACAAAAAAATCTCTCTAAATTAAATAAAACAACATTAATGAATATGTTTTAAAATTAATGGGATTTAAGTTATAAAATTTTGAGAAACAACTGAAGATGATTTAAGGATAATTACTTATTATTTTCATAGTTCCAAAATTTTAAAAGCTCACTTTTATAGGAATTTTGAGAATTTAATTCATCAGGTTGAGAAGAAATTATAAAATGAGAACCTAAATGTTTCAAACCATTATCCATTTTTTCGTAAATTTTAAGTATATAACCTAAACATGAAATTAGCTTTTAAGAGAACAACATAAACAGAGTCATTGAATTTGATAATTTTAAAACTATTAATAAATGTGATCTTTCTCTTTTTGAAAGTGTGAACCCATCAATAGTTTCAATGGATTTTGATTTAGAGAATGATGGATTGATCTCTAAGGAAATTTTGAATTAAGATCCTTCACTTACTTATTTTATCATAAATAATATCAGTAAACATATTTTTTACAAAACTAAAAAACATTGTTTTACATACTGTAGATAATTTTTTAAATCAAAAAACTACTGGAATATGGTTTTCTTGGAGATAAGTTGAAACATTCACACCCTAAAAATGAACTAAAATTAAAAATAGACATTGTTTTAGAGATAAAACATTTTTAATGTGCACTTGAAGGATAGATTGAACACACATTAGATAGATTTAATAAGGTTAAATATTTGAAATCATCAGTTGATGGTTTTATGTTTTCAAATGATGATATTTTGGAAGAGATTTATAATATGGATAAATAGGAGTCTGTGGATGATAAAACAAATATATTCCCTATTTTCACACCATTACTCAACTACATTGAGTTAATGTTATCATTAAGAAGCAAAGAGTAAATTATAAGAGGATATTTTTTAATTTACAATGTTTTTAATTATTTTTATAGTATTATTTCTACCCATCTCCTTGAACCTGTTTTCAAAAACTCATCACCTTTCACCGTTATTTTAGAATATTTTTAGGTTTAAAATAAGATATAAATTTTTTCTATTAATTCTACATACCTCTTAGCTCCTATTTTTCCTGAATTCCTTCAAGATAACATTAAAAGTGTTAAATATAACTCATACCATTAAGTGGATAATACTCCTAATAAGGGTAATTTTGATGAATCATTTTCTATTACTAAACATAATAATTTCATGATATAACTTGAGGAAAGCATTCAATTTTCACATGAGTCTCAAGGTTTTGAATTCTCTATGAATGTTCACTTGAATGATAGTATTTCTAATCAACTTGAAGACTTAGTCAAGTAGTCACTTGATGATAAGGGGTTCCTATTTGGGATTTTTTAGTTGTCATGAATTTTGATTCTATTTCCAAACGTTTTTATTCCCACAAATATCAATTCACTATAAAAAATAATTAGTCAAAGCACATATGGTGGGTCACAGATGAGAAAGAACCTCGAACTAGTGATTGCAGTTAGTTTCTCGAAAATTAATGCTAGGGAATATAATTCTTGAACTTCTTTAGAGGAAACACATTTTTTAGTAAAAAATTATTTTTTTGTTTGTCTCTTTTTATTTGAGTAAAATCCATCTATTTATTATCTTGTTTTTATGTATCTAATCACCTAATATCCTATATTGGTTTGAGGCCTCGTTATATATATATATATATATATCTTATTGGATTCATATTTTAATTTTAAAGGATTTTAATAAATAGATGAGCAGTTCGTTACTTTTCTAGTGATTATCTAGATGAGACCTAGTGTAGCACGAATTTTCAGAAGGATCTACTTGTTGGATATATATGAATAAAACCTCTGTAAATTATACATTTGGTTTTATTTATATGGATCTTAATTTGTTGAATCTAATTATTATTTATTTAACTTATAGGTACTTAAAGTTATATGACCATAGGATTTCACTCAATACTTAAATGAGGGTATATTTATATTATTGGATAAAATCAAATGAAAAAACATTCTTTAACCATGAGAGTGTATTTTATTTTATTCTTTATTATTCCACTCTTTTTTATTTTTTTATTTCTTTCTATAAATTGAGATTAATTGATTTTAAATATATACCTAGTGTGAACATAAGTGTGCGGGAGTTACTCCCTTGGATATTTTTCAATAAATCTACATTCCTTGGTTGGGTGATTATGATACCATTTTATATACTATTGAATATACCCATAGAAAAAAAATTCAAACATGCTAACACACTCTTCATTATGTAAACAATGATTAGAAAGAAAATATTTAAACTCTATTAGAATTATTATGAATATGTTTAAAAGATAATTTATATCCCTTTTAATCTGATTATAAATACTATTGGGCAATTTTTTTTTGAAATCTCTTAAGATCCTTGGACAAAAATTTTAACTATTTAATAAGAAATAGATTTTAAACCAAAAGGTTTAATCTTTTTCTATCACATATCAATTCAAATTTGAGGAAACATTTTTATTGTAAGCATGTGGGTGGGGGGGTCTTTCCATTAATGAGTTAAATTGTGCTTTAATTTATAGATCACAACAATCCCTTAAATTCTTTGCAATTATGTGTTTTTAAATTCTCATTTTTTTTATTTAGTGGATTATTATTTTTTGAATGTTGACTGTTGTCTTACTACTTTGAGGAGGTTAAATATTTCTTTTTTCTAATATATTTAATGACATTGATAATTTTCTTTTACTCTTGAAATTTCTTATTTTTGGTCAAATTTAGAGAGTAGGATTTATAATCGTCATTGGTTTTGAACCTTTTAACAGATGTTAAAACATTTAAGTTATGCATTTAAATGAACTATAAAATCCAAATCCAAATCACGGTAGTAAATTTCATCTAATTATTCATTTTTTCATTGATTTTTTATTCTTTTTGATTACTTATTTATCTTGTTACAAATTTTGAAACTTGTTCATCAAAATAGACTGTCTAATTATTATGTCTTTTAATTATAATGGCCTTTTCACTAATAGGCAAAAGGTTTTTTGAAACTCTTAGTAAAATGAAATGTGATGATTGTTTTAATTTTTTCATAATTTTCATTTTCAATGAATTTTGTAAAAACAAAATGGTATTTTGATCAAAAATATTTTTTTAGATAAGAAAACCCTTTTTTCTTTAAGATATATTCCACGGGGAAGATTATTTTTGAAAATATATTCTTTGGTTAATTATTATTTTCTCAACATGAGAATCCTTTTCTTCCACTAAAATTATTAAAATGATTACATGAGGACTAGAAATGTTGCAATGTGGAGGAATATTTTTGTGGAATTTAATTTTGGTGGTTTGGAACAGTATTTTTCATGTAATTTCTATTTTAAGCATAAATATGTCATTAATTTTTTATTTATAATTTAATGTTTATTTTATATTGAAATCAGTAGTTAATGATAAATATGATAGTTTTTTCTCATTTTTTTTAAATTATCTTATTATTATTCATTGAATTATTCATTGAATTTATTTATGTATTTTATAATTAAATTTAATTCTTTATGTTTTTTATTAATTTATGTATTCTTTGTATTAAATAACTATTTATTTTCTTATAAATCTATTTTTTAATAAATAAATTTTTATTTTTTAATTTCATCATTAAAATGATAAAATAATTTTAAATTTTAATATTAATTTTTAATATTTTTTGAGTATTAATTCATTGTTTTTATTTATTAATTAATTATTCAATTATTTTTAAATATTTTTCAATTTAAATTTTCATATTTAGTTTTATTATTTTAACATTTAACATTTCTTATTTATATGTTTTTTTAATTAAAAATATCATAATGACTATTATGTATTTTTATTTTAAGTGAATTATGTTCAGAAATTTTATTAATTTTATTAATTTTAATTTTCCTGGTGCAGCTGCAACATTATAGAATTTTTCTAGAATAAGTTACCTTATGACATATCTGCATTGACCATGCGATATTTCTAAATCGACCATACTTGTAGGAAAATTTTTACAAGGCTTATGGGGAATGGGTACTCACAAATTAAAAAGAAGGGTAATTCAATCAACCATGCAAAAAAAATTTATCCACTACAACCCTTTGTTTATAATTTGAATTTATTTCATTCATGATTCACTAGATAATTTGGAAGAAGTTATAAATATTCAACCATAGGGGAAAACTCTTCTACCGTGAGAGAAAAACCATTCGACCAAGCTTCCCCTTTTCTAAATTACCAAATAGCCACTATAGAAGCTTCCTAGAGAATGAAGAACCAAGAAACACATTGAAGATGTGGAAGGTTGCCGTGAGGATGATAACTGAAGACTGAACACCGCCCAACACCAAGGAAGGATACATCATCACCTATAGATGTATAATCTCATGTACCACCGTAATGAATAATATTTCATCGATGTTTTTCTTTAATGAAGTTATGGCTGCTGAAGTTATAACCACTAAATGAAGGAAAATTTAAATAAGATGGATTGATGGACAAATATCTTGTACTATTTAAGATGGACAAATAATGACTAGAAAAACAAAAAATGTGGATCAAATTTTTTCAACACCAAAGAAGATGATTTGATCCCCTTTCAAAACTGAGGATGGAGATAAATCTATAAGTGGATATGTAAAATTATCCATGAATGATGAATCAGAGACTAAGCTCAGTTGATAGGATTATGAGATGATGAATGGAGGTCATCCTGAGAATATAGAACTAGTTTGATGTAGATGTTGAATCTATAGGTGACTGACAAAGATGAGCATTTTTTGAAGTTTGATATTAAGGATTTTCGATGCTGCACTAGACGAAACTACATACAAGACCAATATTGCGTGTTTTTTTAATTCACAATGTTCTTGAATCAGGGATATTGGGAATTCAACTTTGAGGATACCCCCGAGTTTTGGATTCATGGGTGAATCATAGAGATCTGATGATGAGTGAATGTGATTCCCACTGAACTCGTATGAACCTAATTTACAAGGAAGACATTGGGCTACGAATTATCTAGGAATAAGGAAGTTTGAATAGAAGATTTCTAATCTTGTTGTTATTTGTGTGAATCATATATATTTTTTGGATTGCAAGGCCTTGGAAATTTTCCAAATTTTTGATTGAAAGTATGTTAATTCATTCATGGTAGATTCTTTAACAAATTCCTCAAAGAAGTCACTAGTCGGATACTTATGCGATCTTGGATCGGTTGGGTGATACCGACTTTAGTATGAAGTTTACATTTAATATATAATGTTGATGAAAAATGCTATGGAATTGAGTAGTTTTTATTGAACTCTGAAGAGAAATCTCGATCGAGTTGAATAATTTTTTTGTTTAAAATTCTATTTGATGTAATAATATTTATAGGATCATTTGAGGTTAGAATATTCTAGCTTTAAAGAAGATGAAATGGATAAGGTATGATTCACTTACTGAATATGATTTTGGTCTCAAAATAATTTGGTAAAGGATGAATCTAGAGAGTAGTACATCAAGTTGAATTTAAAATAGACTGTATATGGGTCGGTCATAGTTGTTATAAAGGAAATTATAAAGTCACATGTCGGTAAAAAATATAGTAACCAATCGCATGTGTCTGGTGATTTAGTGTAGACTGAGCTAAGTTAATAAAAGTTAATGGTGACCAAACATAAATGAATGGAAATATAATTTGAAACTATACAAAGACTAAAGAGAAATTTTTATAGTTATGATCATCAGATAATCGAGAGTTGAGAGAAGATGATCTTGTTGGAGAGGATGATCAAGACTTCATCATAGAAATTCAAAGATGAAGTGGTAAGTGAACATTTTCTATTTTATAGAGAATAATATTTATCTCATTCATTTCTTTTAATTAACTATGTTTCTTTATTTCAATTATATTATGCTTGTTACATGTATTGAAAATGATCAATTAAATGTTGGAACCGGGGATGTTTTTTTCTAGAAATTGGATGTGGTTTGTGTTTTTTTCAGTCCTCAAAAAAAATGTTTATGGAGTATATAAAAGATCAAGGATATTGAATGAAAAGGTATCTTATTGTTCCATGTGGAAATAGTATTGAACTTGGTGTCATTTTCCAGTTTTTTACAAATTTTTTTGGTCTCATATTTGGAAGTTGAATTGCATCACGAAACGTGGATTTCCTTGAAGGCCTTATAAAAATATGGTAAATGCATTTGTTTCATGAAGAAGGGATACATTAGTTGTGTTTCACAATGGATTTATGAATTATGATAGAGTGCCCTATGATTATGATAAGCATCATGAAAAATGGATAATTGGAGCATTGTGATTGGTGATAGTGACCTATGTGATTAGGAGAATTGAAGCATTGTAGTGATGCGAAGGGTTTGACTGAGAGCATCACAACAACCTTAAATCTCAATGGTGATCCATGAAAGGAGGTGCGTGTGACGATGTTTTTGATATATTTGAAAAATGTTCTAGAGGCGGTGGAGATTCACGAATGGTTGAGTCTATATATAAAAGGATACCCCTCTTCACTTCCAATGAATTTTTCAAAGGAAAATCTGGAATCATTCTGATTTCAAAAAGATAATGGAGATTTATGAAAATAAAATTCCATCCGATATTGATCATGGAGAAAAGAATTGCAATGTATTGACTGATAAAAACCCTTTTACGAAAATGGTTCTTCATGATGATAGGGTTTACCATGTTGAATTTTTGATATTCATGAAAGAGCTTGTTCCAAAAAGGAGGAGGTGTTTTGTGAAGGTAGTTTGTTTCACGAAGGAAAGGGAGCTTCATTAAGGGAGCTTCCTGAAGGAGCTTTTCAAAAGGCATTTTAGAATATTTGGTTTTATGTGAATAGTTCTTTCAAGTTCATCAATTCAAGACTTCAATGCAAGTAGTGTCTCGTACTAGATAGAGAAAAATTGGTCAATGCCAATATATTAAAGAGACCTTCATTTATAAAAACTTAGTAAGACTTAAACCACAATAGTTACCAAGGGGGAGTCAATAGAAGTGTTCTAAGGGACGCATTATTTTATCCCTTAAATCATTGTACACACAGTGTGTTTGCTATAGATTGAATATTTTTTAACTATTATACTCCACAACTAGAAAAGATTAGTGTACTTAGGTATGAATGACAACCTTTCAGTTTATAATCCTTGGACTATCCCTTAGTGGTGAACCAAGTAAAATTATTATGCCATCTCTTTTCATGTGATTGTTTGTTTTCTTCAAATTATCATTAGACATGTTTAATATTTTCCTAAAAATGTGGGAACAAAATCCATCAGTATAGAAGAAACAATTGTCACCCTGATTCACCCCTCCAATATCAGGGTGTTCGGGGGTCCTTCATTAAATTCGTCTTTCATAATTAAATTGATGGTAATTTTATTACTTCATTACATATTTTTTTCTTAAATATTTGGATCCTCTTTTGATTTCATTCGAATAGATGAATATTTTAACAACCTCGATTCTGATGGCATTTCATTACACTTCACTGGTGGATGAATCTTGGTTGTGGAAAGCCACAAGAATTATCCTCCCACTAGATTAAACTCTTATTGAGGGATATTTTTCATGTTATTTTTCTGTTGTGTATGAAATTAAATTTCCATGATCGAAAAAATTATTTAAACCAAATAGTTGAAATTCCCTTTACATTTTCATTTCACTACTTTTTGTGCTCATATTATTTTATAAATTTCAATATTGTTTCATCTATATGTTTTTTTCAACATTTGGGATTTTTTTATTTCATAAA
Organism: Viscum album; assembly: GCA_963277665.1. Taxonomy (NCBI): domain Eukaryota; kingdom Viridiplantae; phylum Streptophyta; class Magnoliopsida; order Santalales; family Viscaceae; genus Viscum; species Viscum album. The sequence continues at coordinate 1,043,572,663 of OY728141.1, read as the reverse complement.
AAATATACAAATAATTCAACCCTATTTTCATGTTATAATTTTTAGAAGAATAAAATTAAATAGATCCTAGATCATTTTTCCAACCTTCCCATAGGGTTGAATATTTTTTTCATTTTCCTGGAGTGTAAAAAGAGATAAAAAATCTAATTTTACTTTTATATTGACGATCATTCAATGATCACTACATTTTAAAAATAATCCTTTTAATAATGATTTAATTAATTTTTTCCTAGAAATTGTACATCATAGAACTGACTCTCTTTTGGCATAGGTCTCAGTGTAGTCGTACTTTTCCGAAAAAGTCATGATTTCTCAAAGGTTAGATATTAATTTTTATGAAAAGGTAGAATTCATGAAGAAGGATACATTTTTTGAATTTAAAATTGGAAAAGAAGGTTTTATTAGATTTGAAAAAAGTTACAGCCATCATGTGATTCCCTATTGAAGATGGAATTATTTTTTGATGTTCATAGCTCTCCATTTGCTATTTAACTCAGAAATACTAAAATTTGTATATACCTTTGGGAATATTATCTATGGGAATGAATGAAGAAATATAATCCTGATTTTACAATGAAATGTTTAACTGTTCAACACTTTAGAGTTGGATAAAAATTATTTAAGGGGGTGGACCAACTATTGTTAGTATACGAATCGAAATAGGAGAATATATTTATGTATTTATTGGAGATATTAACACATAAATCTTAAGGTAATAATATAATTTGGTTTTTTGATCTATTGAAAAAATATTAATATTAATCTTATTCTAAATTTATTGTTATGGGATTAGATTTATAGAGATTATTATAAAGAGATATTCAGATTTACTAGAGTCCCGCTTTGTAATGTTTCTAAACATGATCTCAGATTTACCTATAAATTTTGGAAAGGTATTCAAAATACATTGAGTATTGAATTAAATTTTAAAAAAACATTTCATCCTAAATCTTATAAACAATTACAGTGAACTATTCAGACATTAGAGGATATGATTTAATATTTCTTGGTGGATTACTACGGAAGTTGGAATCAACATATTTATTTAAATTAATTTTCTTATAATAATAGTTTTTATTCATGTATACATAGTGAAACATTTGAGGAATTATATAGAAAGCGATGTAAAACTCCAACATATTGGGATGAAGTTGGTGAGATAAATTTATTGGGAAAAATGGTAGAATAAATGGTTGAGAAGGTAATGATGATTCAGAAGAACATGTAAAAAACTTAAAGAAATCATAAGAGTAATATAGATAATATAAGAAAATATCTTTATTTTGAGGCGGGAAAATATTTCTAACATAAAATATCTCCCTGGAAAGGTGTTATGAATTTTGGTAAAAAATGAAATTTAAGTGTGATGTTTATTAGAACATATGAAATTATGTGGAAATTTTTATCATTTTCTTTCTATATAGCCTTACTTGTGAGTTTATCTTAGGTCCATGATGTGTGTTATGTTTCATTGCTATGAAAACAAAATCTGATATTTCTCATGTTTTGAGCCCTGTGACGGTATAGTTGGAAGATAATAATTTATATAATGGAAAAATGGTTTAAATTTTAGATTACATAAACTTGATATTGTCAAATAATATCATTCAATAGTTAAAGGTATTATGTAATAATCAAATTGTTGATGAAGAAACATGGGAATCTGAAATATATATTAGGAAAAAAACCCTTATCTATTTAAGAAATGAATAAAATTTTGAAGATTAACTTATAATGGGGGAATAATGTGAAAACCTGGTTAATACTATAAAAAAATAAATATTTTTTTATAATTTATCATTTTATTATTTCATATTCATTATACTTTTATAAGTAAATTTCCAATTGAAATTGGATTATTTAACTTGACTAAATTATTTTTCAAAGTATTATGTGGTTTTATTTAAAAACAAAATTTATGAATCTTGTAAATTTAATTACAAGAAATTAAATTATTATTATTAAATTAATTATATTAAATTTTTATTATTTTTAATTTTTAGTAATTTTTTAAAAGATTTATTTTGGAGTGAATAGTGAAAATGTTGATTTTTGAAAAACATTCATTTCATTTTTAAAATATTGTAGTTTAAAATTTCACTTATATTTTGTATTAGGTGTTAAAGTATAATAATATCCTTTTAATTAAAATTAATTAAATTAATTTCTTATAAATAATCATTAGAGCTATTTTTGGAATAACATAAGTTTTATGCTAAAAATGAAATTTTCTGAAAACTATTTTTTATAATGTTTTTCTCACTAATATTAAATGTAATTTATGAAACATATAACAATTGATTTTTAAAAATGGATTTATTACCTGGAATTAGTAGGTTCAAAATTTCTAATAAATTAATTTTTATTTTTTTATGATTAATAGTAACCATGGTACAAACTAATCACCTTGGTAAAGGTTAAAAATGATTATCGGGAGTGGGGTGTTAAACTAAGAGATAAGGGTTAAAAATCTAAAAAAATTGAATAAATTGTATTTGATGATTTTATGTTGACCTTAAAAATACTATATTTTAATATATTTTCATTTGGGATCACTTGACTTGAGTAATACATATATTATATAATAAAGGTAAATTTTTTTAAAAGTTTTTCACTAGCCTCACAATTAAAAGGAAACCTAATATTTTATCTTATTCAGACAAATTGTAGAATTTATATCAATAAATCCTTACCCTTATCCCTTACCTTCATCACTCCACACATTCTAGAGGCTTTTGTCTCTCTAGAAGACCAACCTAGAAGGCTTATGGTGTAATCCAAAGGAGGTTTTCCAAAAAAAGTTGTTTAACTATTAGTCGATTGTTCTCATGTTTATTTATTATTATACCTCCTTTAAACCAATAATAACCATGTCAATATAATAAAATAAATTTACCCAATATAATAATATTTTATCTTGTTTATGATATAATACATTTTCATCTCTTTTTAATATGATGTTATATGAAAATTGTGCTCGTACATACATGAAAAATACCACATTCATGAAGCGATGTGTTTCATTTTTCATTAATTCCTCCCACGGCTGGTTAAAATTATGAATAAAATGAATATATATATATAGATATATATATATATTATTTATGATATTATTATTATTCTATAAATATAATATGTAAAACAACTTCTTACCCTTTCATCTATTAAATAATTATTATGTCACTTGTGTGTACGTGTAGACTACCATCTCCACGAGGAAATTTGATTAATTTTTTGTTAATTAATCTCAAGAATGGTCATAATGATGGAACTAATAAGTAAATATGAAATTTATAACTTAATTAAGATTATATAATATTAAAATATTTTATACTTTATTTATATCCCACCTAGTAGAAAAATGGAAATATTGTTCATTTATATGTGTAGGCTTCCACCCTTATGAAATGATGTGTTTTATTTTCCATGAACAACTTATATGGATGGATCCAATAAAATATTTAATGTATAAAAATTATTATTATAATGTATTTAATATTATATAGATGATGGAAACATGGACCCTTCAACCATGGTCAACCTACCAAAGCTATTTTAGTGATTATAAACCAAATGAACTCAAAACATCTCATGTAAACATAACTAATTCAGCAACTAAAAAAATTACAATAAATGAAATAAAGGGACAATAGAAAATTAATAAATATGAAAAATTTAAGGAATATTTTATAAAAATAATATTATTTTTATTATTTAAGAGGGTATATGAACATTCAAAATGAATTAGTGAACTAGGTAATAGATTTTACTTTAAAACCATATTTTATTGTTTTTATTTCAAAACCATTCTCATCCATATCCATACTCTACTAAAAAACTATGGAAGTTTTTATTTACAATTCAAATATTTACAATTTTATTTTCTATGAACTTTTACTATATGTACATGTTATTAAAAGGAAACTTTTTAAATATTTTCTGAATGAAACACTTTTGAATTTATCACAAAGCATAAAAAGAATGTTTTTTAACATTTAAAGTGTGACCTCATTTTTACAAAATAAAATATATTATTAATTATAAATATTCCTTTATATGTTTTATTGTTTATTAAAAATAGTTCTTTTCACCATTGTTCAAAAAAATCATGTTTTAAAATGTCTTAAAAGGAAAATTAAATTTATACATATTTTAATGTGTTGATTGAAAGTGAATTTTTATTATGGGTTCAAATGAGTGTTGAAATTGGAAATAAAAATATTCGATATTTTTTTTCATTTAATGGTTCTTTTACAGTGTAGATTATTAATGGTGAGCCCGTGATAAATAACTCTAATGCAATGGATAATGATTTATTCTCCAGATAAAGTATTTTTGGAATTAGCTGATGATGAGTTATTATAGATGACTAAAACATAAGTGAAAGCGGGTGATGATTTTATAATGAAAAGCTTTTGATTTTATAAAATAAGGTATATGTGATTTTAAAGGTGAAATGATGGTTTATAAAATTAAATATATTCATTATTTATCATGTTTCACATGATAAATTGGTGTATTTAATATTCATCCCAATATATTTAAATAGTTTTATTTAATAAATGATTTATTGTTTCATTTGTATAGCGACCCAGCCTTTTCTTACATTACTATTACATTGTTTCAAATATAAACAACATAATAGTATTACACATAGAGGATTCAGAGGTTTAGTGTCTTGGAAAAACTAGGACCATACATAACAAATACAACATCAAGCATAAACATTCCTTTAATTTATTCATCTATAGATTCTTATTGGAACTTTTCCTCTCCTTTGTACATGTAGCCACCAGAGGATATACATCAAAAGGGGTGAGATAAAATCCCAGTAATAGGATAGAGAAGAACAATATATCATGGAGTGAGAATAATTATGACATAGGTAAAATATCATGAACATGAGAGGAGCATAAATAAAAGACTAGAAATGTGGCAATGCATAAAAAATAAAAATCATGTCTTAGTGGTTAACTACCACACATTATTGTGAACCAAGATATCATATTTTTCACAAATAATTCCACATTTACTCATGAGATTCATCACTTTACCCAATGCATTGGAGCGCTGTATAATTCTGGGTGCACCCGTCACATTTAAACATTCATATTGTGCTATATAATTCCGGGCGCACCCGTCACATCATAACATTATCATTTATCATGCATGACACTATCAAAATATAACATAAATGAACATAACTAACCCATGAAAAGTAATGGGTTTCATCTCATAAGAAAAGAAAATAAACTTTGGGTTCCCAAAAGAAAGAGGGAACAACATACATGACACAACAACCATCAACCTTGAATGAGAGTTAAAAGATGAGTTCTTAAGAGAAGAGTTATTTCAGAAAACATTAGGATTTACATAAACATCATTATAAAACATTTATATCCTAGAAAAGGAAATAAAATGATGAACAAATGATCTTTAAGGAGTGACCATATCAAAATGGAGTGAAAGAGGTAGAACCCGAAGGATGAAAGTTGGGTTCAAGAATTTCCCCTTACCTTGTACCCGAATGCTTCCTTCTCATTAATTTTCTATATAATGAAATTATATTCATTAATTAGAAATTCAGAACAATGTTTACGTTAATAGGGATCATTATGGTTTCATTATGTCATATTATGTTCCTTTGGATGACTTATAGAGTTTAAAAACATTGTTCGGGGATGTTCATTTTTATGGTTTTTCTTGGGAGGTTCACTTGTATTCTTAAATTCATATTTGGGTAGAACATGAGTAAACACCCAGAAATGAAATTAAATTCCATTTATGATAGTATAAGAGCTTTAATAATTTTATATTTAATTATATCAGATCCATGTGGATGAATCATTATATAATAATTAAATGATGGTTATTTGGGTCAATTTGGGCGGTTTTTGGATCACATTGAACTTGTTTTAACTTATCACTTAGTAATATGTCCATAGGTTATTTCCAGAACTTTAAATAGAACATAATACACATAAAATATTCGGGTTCAACCATAAAAATGGTTTCATGACCAGATCTTAAGGTAGAAATGGAAGTAGAGAGCATGTCGTTTTTTAAGGTGATAAATTAACACCTCATGAACAACGTTCTCTTTAATAAAATAAAAGGAAGAGGTAAAGGGGGTGGTGTGATATAATATCCCATTAGAATCATAAAATTAAATTATATGTATAATACTGGAGTTAAAAAACAATTTGTTTGAAAATAGGTGGGGAGAGATCGAGAAATGAACTTGAACTTGAAAGGAAATTAAAGGAGAAGAGGGAGGGAAATTACCTCTTAAATATTCCTCTTGAGATCCTCTTTAAAGAAGCTAGGATTGGTCTTTTGATGAGTCCAGAAGCTTTTGGACGTGGGGGAGGGCCTAGAGAAGGTGTTTGGGTAGATTTTAGAGAAGTCTTGGAGCTTGAGAGCTGTGAGGAAAAGAGGGAGTGAAGGGTGGCTTTTATAGTAGAGGGGAGAGGGATTTCCTTAATATAAAATTAATTAGTTTATTACTTTATCCTAAGACAAGGAATAGTGAGTATTGGATGAAAATAATAGTAATTTTATAATGTTATCCTGAACCAAGTGGGCTTACATCATCAGAACATCATTGATGACTCAAATAATACATTATTTAGCATTTATTGTGAATTATTAGATTCTATTATTCCTCAAAAATTCAAGTATCTCAGAAAAATCTCAAAAATTTACCCCGAAAATTTTTCGACATATAGAATCCAAAAATGAAGTCCATTTTTCAAAAATAATTTTCTAAATATTAATAATTTAACATTTAATTAAAATAATAATTTCCTTAAAAAATAGTTCTTAAGATTAAAACTGATTTTATAGTCCTTTCAAAAATTATATAGGGTCTTATAAAATTATCTAAAAACTATTAGACAATGATTCAATATTTTATAAATACATTTCCGGGAAATAAATATTCTTTTAAATTAATTAATTAATTATAATTAATTATTTATGACTTACAAAATACCAAAACGTTTACTAAGGTCAAATTTTCACTTTCTAAGATGTATAAATTTTATTTTATTATTCATAGGTAATGTTACTCTTATTTACTATTCAAAAGGGTCATATTAGTATTCATAAGGGTAATTTACTATTCATAAGGGTATGTTACTATTCACCAAAAATTATTTTTGTTTCATTAGACTCCAAAAACAATCTTGAACACAACCGTGTATGTCGAATTTTCAAAATTCCAAACATATGAGAGACAAAGTTATGTTTAAAGGTCACTTATCACTTAGTAGTTCATTATTTAGTGTTTTCATGTAATTTTATGACATAAATATAATAATTGAAGTTTCCATTGAAAAACTTTGGGTTGTTACATTCTTCCCCCCTTAAGATACTTTCACCCCCAAAATTTCACTTTACACAAACATGTGAGGGTACTTCTCCTTCATTGCCTCTTCTGGTTCCCAAGTTGCTTCCTCAAACTTATGGTTCCTCCAAAAAACTTTCACAAGATGGGTTGTATTATTGCGTAGAACCTTATCTCTCCGATCCAAAATCTTTATTGGATGCTCCTCATAGGAGAGATCATATTCCAGCTGCACCACCTCTGAGTTTAGTACATGTGAGGGGTCTGGAATGTACTTCCTCAGTAGTGATACATGAAACACATCATGAAATTGAGCCATATTCGGTGGAAGTGCAAGACGATAGGCCACGACTCCTATGCGGTCAAGGATCTCAATGGAGCCAATATACCTTTTTCATAACTACCCTTTCTTCCCAAATCGCATGACTCTCTTCCATGGAGACATTCGAAGGAAGACTTTATCTCCAACTTCGAACTCCAAGTCCCTTCGACGGTTGTCAGCATAGCTCTTTTGCCGACATTGAGCAGCTTTGATGTGTTTCTGGATGACTTGAACCTTCTCTTTGATCTCTTGAACAAGATCGGGCCCAAGTAGCTTTCTTTCTCCAACTTCATCCCAACAGGTTGGAGTTCTACAACTCTTCCCATAAAGAGCTTCATACAGATCCATCTGAATACTTGACTGGAAACTATTGTTGTATGAGAACTCAACCAATGGGAGATGTTGATCCCAACCACCTTTCAATTCAAGAGAGCAGGCTCTTAGCATATCTTCATGTGTTTGAATAGTACTTTCAGACTGGCCATCAGTTTGGGGGTGATAGGCCGTGCTGAAATTTAATTCAGTACTCAAAGCATGTTGAAGGATCCTCCAGAATTTAGATGTGAACCTTGGATCACGGTCAGAGACAATTGAGAGTGGAACACCGTGCAATCTCACTGCTTCCTTCACATATATCTTTACAAGTTGATCAAGCGAGAGATCTTCCTGAATAGCGATAAAATGGGCAGTCTTGGTGAGTTGGTCAACCACAACCAATATCACATTATTTCCCTTTGACGTCTTCAGGAGACCCGTGACAAAGTCCATAGTAACATTTTCCCATTTCCACATGGGTATAGGCAATGGCTGCATCATACCTTTGGAATTTTTCCGCTCAGCTTTCACTTGCTGACATACCAAGCACCTTGATATATATTCTGCAATATCTTTCTTCATGTTATCCCACCAAAAGTGTTGTCGAAGATCACGATACATCTTGGTACTCCCAGGATAGATAGAGAAAGTTTAGCTATGTGAATTATACAATAGCTCCTTCTTTATCTCGGGTGATGAAGGCACACAAAGCTGCGTTGAAAACCGAATCCCACCAACATCATCGATATGGAACTCTTGAAGCTTCCCTTCCTTTACTGCATTCACCCTCTTTTGGATCTCCACTTAATCCCTTTGTGCTTCCTTAAACTTCTCTTGGATGGATGGTTGCACAATAATTTGGTCAAGGTAGTATGTATCCCCCGCCCTTATTATTTCCAAATCCATCCTTTTTCTTCACAAAGAGCACTAATCCACCCCAAGGTGATGCACTAGGGCATATGAAGCCTTTGTCCAGATGCTCTTGCAGTAGCTTCTTTAACTCCTCCAGTTCGATAGGAGCCATCATATAGGGACATTTCAGGATAGGAGTAGCTCCAGGTATGAGTTCAATTGAGAACTCAACCTCACAATCTGGGGGAATTCTTGGTAACTCTTCGGGAAATACATCACCGTATTCCCTCACGATGGGCATTTCCTCAAGGTTGGAACTTTCCTTCGACTCAAACATTTGGGCGAGGTATGCTTCTTCATAGGGAATCAACACCCACACCATTGAATGCTTTTTCAAAGGAGATTCATGGTCTTCCTTTAATTTGTATAGGAGCATGGAATGGTTCGGAATATGAAAAGATATTTCCTTTTCTCAATAGTTGATATGTGATATATATAACGAGAGCCAATCCATTCCCATTATAGCGTCGAATTCCACCAAGGGAAGTATTACGAGATTTTCCGGAAGAATCTTCCCACATACACCAACACGAGAAGAGTCAAACACTTGGGTTTCAATGATTTCACCACTTGGTGTTTTTATAGATATCTCTACTTCAAGGTTTTGGGGCTTCGATTCTATAGTTCTAGCAAACTTGCAAGATATAAAGGAATGTGTAGAACCAGAATCAAATAAGACTTTTTCCATTATTGAGTGAATAGGAAGTGTACCTTGTACGACTTCATTATAATTCTCCACCTCCGCAGTAGTGATGGCATAAGCGTTCCCTTGTTCCTTTGGATTTGGTGGTTGCTGATGCTGATTACCCTCGATAGCTTGAGGTTTAGTGCACTTTTTTGCATAGTACCCAAGCTCCCTACAGTTGTAGCATTGAACCACGAGTGGTTCTCTCCTTTCATCGGCTAAATTATCCTTCCTTTTTACGTCTTTTAGACACTCTTGAGAATGGTGTCATTATTTCTCACACATAAATCATTTCCTCGTCCCTTTGAGGCAGTTCCCGTGGTGCAACTTCCCACTTTTTTGGCATGTGGGCCGTTGATTTTTCTTCCCACCTTTGTCATTAGATCCACCAGCTTGAAACTCCATCTTTCTTTTCTTATCACCATATCCATGGGACCATTCTCCAAACTCCATCTCCACTTTGAGAGCACACCGAACAAGTTCTTCATAACTCCCAAAGTCTCGAATTGCGAGATCCTTTCGAAGGTGTGGTTTTAATCCACTAAAAAATATATCAATTTTTCCATTATTGTTGAAAACAAAACCCGAAGCGTACCTTGCAAGCCTTGTGAAATTCGCTTCATAAGTTGTGATAGATTCTCCTTATTTTTTCTTGAGACCTATAAATTCTCTCTCCATATTCGTACGAAGTGTTCCCGAGAATTAATTATTAAGAAACATTATCTTAAAGTCTTCCCATTCCATCTCTTCAATTTCCTCCCTTGGCTTGGTGTTCTTAATCAAAACCCACCATTGATCAGCTTCTCCATCTAGATGATAGACGGCTAGAGTCACCTTCTCTATCTCCAAACAGTGAAGTATAGAAAAGATCTTCTCCATGGAGTTGACCCACTGTTCTGTAACTAGTGGATCAGAAGATCCACAAAACATCGGGGGTCGTTGCCGCATAAAACATTTGATAGCTAGTTGCTCCCTCTTTGGTGAAAGAGGACATTCCCCATTATTTTGGTTATTATTCATAACATAAGATAATTGGGTAAGCATCTCCTTGAAGTTTTGAACTCCACCTCCCAAATCATTGGGGATGTCATTCGGGCAATGGTTGCATTGGCCCTCGCATGAGTTGTTGGCCTGATTTCTCCTCGTTCCCACCATTTTCTAAAATAGAAAAGGTTAGAACAAAACATAAGTAAACAAGTCATGAATAAATTATTCATTTAAACAATTATACCAAAAACATAACATATGGGATCCCCAGGTATATGGTTTTTTGTGCATATTTGTACTTAATATCATACTATAAGTTTTCTCTAGGTTTCATTAATCATAATTCCCAAATTAACTAAACATTTCCTCTGATTCCAACTACAACGACCCAAAATTTCCTTGAATTACTATTAAATAATTTCAAAGATAAACAACATCATAGTATTACCCAAAGAGGATCCAGAGGTTTAGTGTCTTGGGAAAACTAGGACCATACATAACAAATACAACATCAAGCATAATCATTCATTTAATTTCTTCTTCTATAGTTTCTTATTGGCACTTGTCCTCTCCTTAGTACATGTAGCCACCTGAGGATATACATAAAAAGGGGTGAGATAAAATCCCAGTAAGAGGATAGATAAGAACAATATATCATGGGGAGAGAATAATCATGACATAGGCAAAAGATCATGAACATGAGAGGAGCATAAATAAAAGACTAGAAATGTGGCAATGCATAAAAATGAAACATCATGTATTAGTGGTTAACTACCACAAATACGTGTGAACCAAGATAGAATCTTGTTCACACGTAATTTCACATTTACACATGAGATTCATCAATTTACCCAATGCATTGGAGCGCTGTATGATTCCGGGTGCACCCGTCACATTTAAACATTCATATTGCGCTATATAATTCTAGGAACTCCCGTCACATCATAACATTACCATTTATCATGCATGACACAATGAACATATAAAATAAATGAACATAACTGACCCATGTAAAGTAATGGGTTTATCTCATACGAACACATAATAAACTTTGGGTTCCCAAAATACTGAGGGAACAACATACTTGACATAAGAACCATCAGCCTTGAATGAGAGGTAAAAGTTGAGTTCATAAGAGAAGTGTTCTTTTGGAAAACATTTGGATTGACATAAACATAATTAGAAAACATTTATATCCGAGAAAAGGAAGTCAAATTATGGAAACATTATCTTTAAGGAATGACCATATCAAAATGGAGTGAAAGAGGTAGAACTCGAATGATGAAAGTTGGGTTCGAGAATTTCCCCTTACCTTGTACCTGAATGCTTCCTTCTCTTTAATGTCCTGTATAATGACATTATATTCATTAATTAGAAATCCAGAACCATTTTTAAATTAATAGGGTTGATTGTGGTTTCATTATGTCATATTATTTTCCATTGGATGACTCATAGAGTTTTAAAACATTGTTTGGGGATGTTCGTTTTTATGGGTTTTCTTGGGTGGTTCACTTGTATTCTTAAATTGATGTTTGGGTAGAACATGAGTAAACATCCAGAAATGAAATTAAATTTCATTAATGATAATACAGGATCTTGAATTATTTTATATTTAATTACAATAGATCCATGTGGATGAATCATTATATAAGAATTAAATGATGGTTATTTGGGTCAATTTGGGCGGTTTTTGGATCACATTGAACTTGTTTTAACTTATCATTTAGTAATATTTCCATAGGTTATTTCAAGAACTTTAAATAGAATATAATACACATAAAATATTCTGTATCAACCATTAAAATGGTTTCATTACTATATCTGAAGGTGGAAATGGGAGAAGAGAGCATGTCGGTTTTGAAGGTGATAAATTAACACCTCATGAACAACGTACTCTGTAATAAAATAAAAGGAAGAGGGAAACGGGGGTGGGGTGATATAACATCCCATTATAATCATAAAATGACAGTATATGTATTATACAGTAGTTACAAAACAATTTGTTTGAAAATAGGTGGGGAGAGATCGAGAAATGAACTTGAACTTGAAGGGAAATTAAAGGAGAAGAGGGACAGAAATTACCTCTTAAATTTTCCTCTTGAGATCCTCTTTAAGGAATCTAGGATTGGTCTTTTGATGATTCCAGAAGCTTTTGGACTTGGGTATGGGATAGGGAAGATGTTTGGGTAGAGTTTAGAGAAGTCTTGGTGCTTGAGAGGTGTGAGGAAAAGTGGGAGTGAAGGGTGGCTTTTATAGTGGAGGGGGGAGTTGTTTCCTTAATATAAAATTCATTAGTTCATTAATTTCTCCTAATATAAGGAATAGTGAGTCTTGGATGACCAATAACAGTAATTTTATAATTTAAGCCTGAACCAAGTGGGCTTACATCAGCATAACATCATCAATGACTCAAATAATAGATTATTTAGCATTTATTGTGAATTATCGGATTCTACTATTCATCAAAAATTCAAGTATCTCAGAAAAATCCCAAAAATTTACCCCAACAATTTTTTTATGTGTAGAATCCAAAAATGAAATCCTTTTCTCAAAAACAATTTTCTAAATATTATCAATTTAACATTTAATTAAAATCATAATTTACTTAAAAAAACAGTTTTAAGATTAAAACTGACTTTATAGTTCTTTCAAAAATTACGTAGGGTCTTATAAAATTATCTAAAAACTATTAGACATTGACTAAATAATTTATAAATACATTTCAGGGAAATAAATATTCTTTTAAATTAATTAATTAATTATAATTAATTATTTATGACTTAAAAAATACCAAAACGTTTACTAAGGTCAAATTGTCACTTTCTAAGATGTCTAAATTTTATTCTATTATTCATAGGTAATTTTACTCTTATTTAATATTCATAAGGGTCATATTACTATTCATAATGGTATGTTACTATTCATAAGGGTAGGTTACTATTCACCAAAAAATTATTTTTTCTCATTAGACTCAAAAAACCATCTTGAACAAAACCGTGTATGTCGGATTTTCAAAATTCCAAACATAGGAGAGACAAACTTATGTTTAAAGGTCACTTATCACTTATTAGTTCATTATTTTGTGCTTTCATGTAAATTTATAACATAAATATAAGAAGGGAATTTTCCATTGAAAAACTTTGGGTCGTTACATTCTTCCCCCCTTAAGAAATTTCACCCCCGAAATTTCACTTTACACAAACAGGTGAGGGTACTTCTCTATCATTTCCTCTTCTGGTTCCCAAGTTGCTTCCTTAATCTTATGGTTCCTCCAAAACACTTTGACAAGATGGGTTGTCTTGTTGCGTAGAACCTTATCTCTCCAATCCAGAATCTTTACTGGATGCTCCTCATAGGAGAGATCGTCTTCCAGCTGCACCACCTCTGAGTTTAGTACATGTGAGGGGTATTGTATGTACTTCCTCAGTAGTGATACATGAAACACATCATGAACTTAAGACATATTCAGTGGAAGTGAAAGATGATACGCCATGGATCCTATGCGATCAAGGATCTCAAAGGGGCCAACATACCTTGGGCTTAACTTCCCTTTATTCCCAAATCACATGACTCTCTTCCATGGAGATATTCGAAGGAAGACTTTATCTCCAACGTCGAACTCCAAGTCCCTTCGATGGTTGTCACCATTTATCTTTTTCCGACTTTGATCATATTTGATGTGTTTCTGGATGACTTGAACCTTCTCTGTCATCTCTTGAACAAGATCGGTACCATGTATCTTTCTTTCCCCAACTTCATCCCAACAGGTTGGAGTTCTACATCTCTTCCCATAAAGATCTTCATACGGAGCCATCTGAATACTCGAGTGGAAGCTATTATTGTTTGAGAACTCAACCAATGGGAGATGTTGATCCCCACCACCTTTGAATTCAAAAGAGTACGCTCTTATCATATCTTCAAGCGTCTGAATTGTCATTTCAGACTGGCCATCAGTTTGGGGGTGATAGGTCATGCTGAAATTTAATTCAGTACTCAAAGCATGTTGAAGGATCCTCCAGAATTTAGATGTGAAAATTGGATCACGGTTAGAGACAATTGAGAGTGGAACACCGTGCAATCTCACCACTTCCTTCACATATATCATTGCTAGTTGATCAAGCGAGAGATCTTCCTGAATAGCGATAAAATGGGCAGTCTTGGTGAGTCGGTCAACCACAACCCATATCTCATTATTTCCCTTTGACATCTTCGGGAGACCTGTGACAAAGTACATAGTAAAATTTTCCCATTTCCACATGGGTATAGGCAATGGCTGCATCATACCTTTGGACTTGTTCCACTCAACATTAACTTGCGGACATACCAAGCACCGTGATATATATTCCACAATCTCCTTCTTCATGTTATCCCATAAGAAGTGTTGTCGGAGATCACGATACATCTTGGTACTCCCAGGATGGATAAAGAAAGTTGAGCTATGTACATTATCCAATAGCTCCTTCTTTATCTCGGGTGATGAAGGCACACAAATCTGCGCTCCAAACCGAATCACACCATCATCGTCGATATGGAACTCTTGCAGCTTCCCTTACTTTACTGCATTTACCCTCTTTTGTATCTCCACATCATCCCTTTGTTCTTCCTTAATATTCTCTTTTATGGATGGTTAATAAATCATTTGGTCAAGGTAGGATGTATCCCCTGCCCTTATAATTTCCAAATCCATCCTTCTTCTTCACAAAGAGCACTGGCGCACCCCAAGGTTATGCACTAGGGCGTATGAACCCTTTGTCCAGATGCTCTTGTAGTTTCTTCTTTAACTCCTCCAGTTCGATAGGGGATATCCTATAAGGACATTTTGAGATAGGAGTAGCTTCGAGTATGAGTTCAATTGAGAAATCTACCTCACGATCTGGGGGAATTCTGGGTAACTCTTCGGGAAATACATCATCGTATTCCCTCATGATGGGAGTTTCTTCAAGGTTGGAACTTTCCTTCGACTCAACCATTTGGGAAAGGTATGCTTCTTCATAGGGAATCAACACCCACACCATTGAAGGATTTTTCAAATGATATTCATGATCTTCCTTTCATCTGTAGAGGAGCATGGAATGGTTCAGAATATGAAAAGATATTTCCTTTTCTCAACAGTTGATATGTTCTCTATATAACGAGATCCAATCCATTCCCATTATAGTGTCGAATTCCACTAAGGGAAGTATTACGAGATTTTCTGGAAGAATATTCCCACATAAGCCAATAGGAGAAGAGTCAAACACTTGGGTTGAAATGATTTAACTACTTGGTGTTTTTACAGATATCTATACTTCAAGGTTTCGGGGCATCGATTATATAGTTTTAGAAAACTTGCAATATATAAAGGAATGTGTAGAACCAGAATCAAATAAGAATTTTTCCATTCTTGAGTGAATAGAAAGTGTACCTTGTACAACTTCATTATCATGCTCCACCTCCACAATAGTGATGGCCTAAGCCTTCCCTTTTTCCTTTGGATTTGGTGGTTGCTGACGCTGATTACCCTCAAGAGCTCGAGGTTTGGTGCACTGGTTTTCATAGTACCCTAGCTCCCTACAGTTGTAGCTTTGAACCACGAGTGGTTCTCTCCTTTCATTGGCTACATTATACTTCCTTTTCATGTCTTTGCGACACTCCTGAGCATGTTGTCCTTCTTTCCCACACATGAAGAATTTCCCCATCCCTTTGAGGTTGTTCCCATGGTGAAACTTTCCACATTTTTGGCATATGGGTCGTTGATTTTTCTTCCCACCTTTGTCATTAGATCCACCAGCTTGAAACTCCATCTTTCTTTTCTTATCACCATATCCATGGGACCATTCTCCAAACTCCATCTCCACTTTGAGAGCACACTGAACAACTTCTTCATATCTCCCAAAGTCTCAAATTGCGAGAGCCCTTCGAAGGTGTGGTTTTAATCCACTAAAGAATCTATCAATTTTTCTATCGTTGTTGATAACAAAACCCGAAGTGTACCTTGCAAGCCTTGTGAAATTTTCTTCATAGGTTGTGAGAAATTATCCTTATTTTTGCTTGAGCTCTCTAAATTCTCTCTCCATCTTCATATGAAGAGTTCGTGGGAAGTACTTATTAAGAAACATTATCTTAAAGTCTTCCAATTCCATCTCTTCAATTTCCTCCCTTGGATTGGTGTTATTAATCAAAGCCCACCATTGATCAGCTTCTCCATCTAGATGATAGACAGCTAGAGTCACCTTCTCTGTCTCAGAACAGTGAAGTACAAAAAGATCTTCTCCATGGAGTTGACCCACTGTTCCGCAACTAGTGGATCAGAAGATCCACAAAACGTCGGTGGTCGTTTCCGCATACAACATTCGATAGCTAGTTGCTCCCTCTTTGGTGAAGGAGGAAATTCCCCATTATTATCGTTATTATTCATAACCTGGTATAATTGGGTAAAAATCACCATAAGGTTTTGAACTCCACCTCCCAAATCATTGGGGATGTCGTTTGGGCAATCGTTGCATTGGCCCCCACATGAGTTGTTGGCCTAATTTCTCCTGGTTCCCACCATTTTCTAAAATAGAAAAGGTTAGAACAAAACACAAGTAAACAAGTCATGAATAACTTATTCATTTAAACAATTATACCAAGAACATAACATATTTGATCCCAAGGTATATGTTCTTGTGTGCATATTTGTACTTAATCACATACTATAAGTTTTCTCTAGGGTTCACTAATCTTAATTCCCAAATTAACTAAACCTTTCCTCTGATACCAACTATAACGAAACAACTTTTTCTTGCATTACTTTTACATCATTTCAAAGATAAACAACATAATAGTATTACGCATAGAGGATTAATAGGTTTAGTGTCTTGGGCAAACTAGGACCATACATAACAAATACAACATCAAGCATAAACATTCATTTAATTTCTTCTTCTGTAGCTTCTTATTGGAACTTGTCCTCTCCATAGTACATGTAGCCACCTGAGTATATACATCAAAAGGGGTGAGATAAAATCCCAGTAAGAGGATAGATAACAACAATATATCATGGGGTGAGCATAATCATGACATAGGCAAAAGATCATGAACATGATAGGAGCATAAATAAAGGACTTGAAATGTGGCAATGCATAAAAATGAAACATCATGTCTTAGTGGTTAACTACCACACATACTTGTGAACCAAGATAGCATCTTTTTTCACACATAATTTCACTATTACTCATGAGATTCATCACTTTACCCATTGCATTGGAGCATTGAATAATTCCAGGCACACCCGTCACATTTAACCATTCATATTGCACTATATAATACCATGTGCACCCGTCACATCATAACATTATCCTTTATCATGCATGACAAAATGAACATATAAAATAAATGAACATAACTAACCCATGAAAAGGAATGGGTTACATCTCATAAGAACACATAATAAACTTTGGGTTCCCAAAAGAAAGAGGGAACAACATACTTGACACAAGAACCATCAACCTTGAATGAGAGGTAAAAGTTGAGTTCTTAAGAGAAGATTTATTTTGGAAAACATTTGGATTGAGATAAACATCATTAGAAAACATTTATATCCCAGAAATGTAAAGACAATGATGAACAAATTATCTTTAAGGATTGACCATATCAAAATGGAGGGAAAGAGGTAGAACCCGAAGGATGAAAGTTGGGTTCGAGAATTTCCCCTTACCTTGTACCTGAATGCTTCCTTCTCTTTAATGTCCTATATAATGACATTATATTAATTAATTAGTAATCCATAACCATTTTTATATTAATAGGGTTCATTCTGGTTTCATTATATCATATTATTTTCCTTTGGATGACTCATAGAGTTTAAAAACATTGTTCGGGGATGTTCGTTTTATGGTTTTCCTTGGGTGGTTCACTTGTATTCTTAAATAGAAGTTTGGGTAGAACATGAGTAAACATCCAGAAATGAAATTACATGCCATTAATTATATTACAGTAGATTTAATTATTTTATATTTAATTACATTAGATCCATGTGGATGAATCATTATATAAGAATTAAATGATGGTTATTTGGGTCAATTTGGGCGGTTTTTGGATCACATTGAACTTGTTTTAACTTATCACTTAGTAATATGTCCATAGGTTATTTCCAGAAATTTAAATAGAACATAATACACATAATATATTCTGTTTCAACCATAAAAATGGTTTCATGACTAGATCTGAAGGTAGAAATTGATGAAGAGAGCATGTCATTTTTGAAGGTGATAAATTAACCCCTCATGAACAACGTTCTCTTTAATAAAACAAAAGGAAGAGGGAAAGGGTTTGGGGTGATATAATATCCCATTAGAATCATAAAATTACATTATATGTATAATAATAGAGTTACAAAACAATTTGGTTGAAAATAGGTGGGGAGAGATCGAGAAATGAACTTGAACTTGAAAGGAAATTAATGGAGAAGAGGGAGGGAAATTACCTCTTAAATCTTCCTCTTAAGATCCTCTTTAAGGAAGCTAGGATTGGTCTTTTGATGAGTCCAGAAGCTTTTGGACGTGGGGGACGGGCTAGGGAAGGTGTTTGGGTAGAGTTTAGTGAAGGTTTGTAGCTTGAGAGGTGTGAGGAAAAGAGGGAGTGAAGGGTGGCTTTTATAGTGGACGAGAGAGGGGTTTCCTTAATATAAAATTAATTAGTTTATTAATTTATCCTAAGAGAAGGAATAGTGAGTCTTGGATGACCAATAATAGTAATTTTATAATGTAATCCCAAAACATGTGGGCTTACATCGTCATAACATCATCGATGACTCAAATAATACATTATTTAGCATTTATTGTGAATTATCGGATTCAACTATTCATCAAAAATTCAAGTATCTCAGAAAAATACCAAAAATTTTCCACAACCATTTTTTGACGTGTATCATCCAAAAATGAATTCCATTTCTCAAAATTAATTTTCTAAATATTATTAATTTAACATTTAATTAAAATCATAATTTACTTAAAAAACAATTTTTAAGATTAAAACGGATTATATAGTTCTTTCAAAAATTACGTAGGGTATTATAAAATTATATAAAAACTATTAGACATTGATTAAATAATTTATGAATACATTTCAGGGAAATAAATATTCTTTTAAATTAATTAATTAATTATAATTAATTATTTATGACTTACAAAATACCAAAATGTTTACTACTGTCAAATTGTTACTTTCTAAGATGTCTAAATTTTATTTTATTATTCATAGGTAATGTTACTATTATTTACTATTCAGAAGGGTCATATTACAATTCATAAAGGTAGGTTACTATTCATAAGTGTAGGTTACTATTCACCAAATATTATTTTTGTTTCATTAGACTCCAAAAACCATCTTGAACACAACCGTGTATGTCAGATTTTCAAAATTCCAAACATAGGAGACACAAACATATGTTTAAAGGTCACTTATAATTTAGTAGTTCATTATTTTGTGTTTTCATGTAATTTTATGACAAAAATACAAGAAGGGAATTTTCCATTGAAAAACATTGGGTTGTTATAATTTGGATATGATTATTCATGTTCTAAAAGTTCTATTGTGAAAAAGGAAAATATTTTCATTGGGTTTCATGTATTTCATTGGACTAACTGGTATCCATTATTTTATATCACTTACTGAGATTTTTATACTCATTCAAAGTTTTATATTTTTTGTTATGGGACATATGTACTAGTATAATGTATAAAAATATCAATATTTATTCAATGGTAACTCATGTTAAAGGATGCAAAAGTTTCTTGAATAAAAAGATGTGTATGTTTATGATCCTTGTTTTGTGAAAAAATGTACATTGTGTGGAAATTTACAAGTTATAATGTAGTGGGTTTTCCAATTCTCCTAAACTCTAAAACTAAAGAGTTCATCCAAATATAACAACGTGAAACCCATTTTTGAAGTCAGTAGTTTCAGGTGGTAAATGTCACATGGAATTATATAAGGTGATTTTTTGACATCTTTCATGAAATAATTCTTGTTTCTTTTAATGAAATTATGAACATAGTCCTTCATTTTTTAATTTAGTATTATTAATTAATGAAAATTTTAATGGATAATAATCGAATTTTATAATATGATTTTAGAATTGATGTTAAAAAAAATTAATTAGGTAATGAAAAATTCATTTCGTGATGAATTGTGAAATATGGTTGTAAAATAAAGAAATATGATAATTATGATATTTTTAAATTAAAAAAAATTTAAATCATCTTAAACAATACTAGTTACATGGTTTTTTACTATTGAATCTCATGTGTATGTTATTATTCCAAAATATTGTTAAGTTGTTACTCAACATAATCTATAATTTCTCATTCAATTCTTTTTAATTCATATAAATATAAAGTTAACATGGATTATCTTATATTTTTATTATATAACTACGAAGAATTATTTGCAGGTAGGAGAGTCCATTTTGAGAATTTGGAAGGAAGAAAGATCTATTATAATTTATTTACGTTATATCTATTTGATTTAATATTTTATGCACTTTACATTATTATTGGTTTATATTTTATTAATTTAAAATACATCAAATTTCTTTACAAGTAGTGCAATGGTTCATAATATGTTTGAGTGAAGGCGCACATAAGGCTTCTATGTTCAGGTTATGAGAATGAACTTATTACGATTCCATGAGAAGATTCTGAGAATAATATGGATTTTAAAGAGTTAATATGTTTATAATGTAGCATCTTGTGTTGAATTTAACAATATAATCAAGTCAAAATTAGTATACATCACAAAAACTAGTGTGCTTACCATGCTACCATGACACCCAATTTACCTACATCAACCAATACTGATAAATATTCAAACATATGACATCTTATGAATTATATCATAACTAAACATATGGCTTATTGTTCATCATATAAATTCTTATGATTTAACCCACATCAATTGTATAATTCATGACTTATACAACATCAAAAAAAATCATAGATTATATACAACATATCATATCCAATCCATGACATACCAACATTAGGTCATAGCTAAACACATGTCTTATTCACATCATATCATTTCTCATTTTTAGTAATTGTAAAATTAAATTAATAAAACAATATAAATTTTATTAGACGAGACTTATCTCACTAAAATGTGTTTATTTAATAATTTACATAAACCTAGGAATTTATCAAACACATCATCATATCAAACTAAGATATAAAAATAAGAGTTAATCACAAATAACATTTTAACACTCAATAACTTGATTATTGATTCACTAACAACATATCATCATCTCCAAACACATCTTAGATCAATTGAAATGACAATAATCATTTTTCCTCAATTCTATCTAATTCACATATGTATATTAAAATATATTAATTTCATTGTTCCAAAAAACTAGATTTATTTACAACCAATTTTATGGGTTAACCATTAGAAAATAATTTACAAAAATGGAAATTTATTAACAATAGTTTACAATGAAAACATGATACAATAGTCAAAAACCTTAACCAATCAAAATTTTATAACCACTTCTCAAACCATTGTTTTATTATTTACGTAGAGCATAGGTTGACCATTTCAATATATATATATATATATATATATTTAACACATAAAATATGTTAGTAAAAAGTATTCAAAATAAATAATTATATTTCTTCATGAAGTAAATTTATCACACATCACATTATAAAAATACATATTAAGAAATAAATTACGTCCATGTGGGGTACACTAGAACCATAAAAAGTGAATGGGAAACTAAAAGGGAGATTTTTGTGTTTTTAGTATCCACTATGTTGGATTCTAGGGATGGGAGAATTCTGTCACCTAATGGAATTTTATTTTTTTCTAAAAATTAGTTGAGAAGGGGTGGATTGATATGGAATCTTGGTTTCTAGTTACAAATATCCCTTTAAAAATATCAAAATCCCAATGTGTCTGCTCATTATTACCTAAAATTATCTATTACGGTAACCCTCATCATTATTCTTGACTAACCTTAATATCATTATTTACCACCCTCACCAGCATACCCTTTCTTACCACTCTAACATCACCAAATTTATTCCTCTGTAACACCATTGAAACACCTAGATATTTTAACCCTATACCGCATCCCACAACAACTTCTAAACACCAACATAATCTCCTATTTTTGGACCCTCACCATGAATTAATATTTATAAGTGAAATATTCCCAAATATATGCTTTTTCATGAATTATTTGATGATACCACATCAATGATGAGGATTTGAGAGTTCAGTGATTGTAATGCAATAGAGAAGGTCACTGGTGTCATAACTACAACAATGAGTATTGTGATGCAGAATCATGTTGTGATTTTATAATCATGAATATATATAATTAGAGGATGAAAATGGGAAGAAAATGGGATTTATTTCAACTTGAACAAAGATTACAAAAACTTCACCTATGCACCTCTATTTCTCTACAAGTGGAGTTCTCAATGTTCCCTCATAGGATAAAATTGCTCTCTTGGACTAGATGGATGATTATGGAAGGATCTACTAACCGTCCATTTATATCCATGGAGGGAGGATTAAAAACATGATACATATCCCACCAATCCCTCCATTAACCATGGACATTAAACTTGGAATCCACCAACATCTTTGAAATCACCCTAGAGGCCAATTTAATAGTTGTTTCACATGTAAAATTTCAAGAAACCAAGAACTAAGTTCATGGTAGGTGAGGTTGGTGCATCAAATTTTAAAATAGTTTTGGGAATTTGTATAGCTCCATGAATTATTACCCTCTAAATATAATCCACGGGAGAATCTATAATGGTTTTTCTTTTACTGAGAAACTAACTTTGTCAAAATATTTTTCGGGTTATCCTTTGTGTGGATCCTTACAATTAATGGAAACACTCAATTCATGAAA
Organism: Viscum album; assembly: GCA_963277665.1. Lineage (NCBI taxonomy): Eukaryota > Viridiplantae > Streptophyta > Magnoliopsida > Santalales > Viscaceae > Viscum > Viscum album. The sequence goes on along the minus strand of OY728141.1, from coordinate 1,043,549,202 downwards.
TCAAATATCCATTGATTGATAAATTCTATATGATTATAGATATCCTTCTAGATGCCCCTAATCAATCATTAATAGGTACTCTAACACCAGATATTTCATTGATGAAATCCTTCCTCATGAGGATCTTCAAACCTGTGAAATGTTATGTTGATGAGGCATATCATCACCTATCTCCTTTGAAAGTTCATTAAGTTCTTATGTAGTGGATTGAGTCTCCCCCTACTCAATATACTACTCTACTATCTCTTGTTCCACTACTAATGAATCTAGTTACACTGTCTCCTATTTAGTAATGGTGGTGTTTGTATATGTGTTAGATCTAGAATTGATTCCTCAAAACTTTTACATCAATACATTCTAGGATTTTTAATTTCCTCAATCGTATGGTTCTCATATAATAATAAATATTTTATTTTAATCACCTTATTCTTCTTTAGGTCACAAATATTGTAATCGATCTCCTCATCTCCATATCCAATGGAAATATAGGGTGTAAATATCTTGTCTATATATTTTCCTAAGATGTATGAATACATATAAAAATTATAAACATCCAAAGACTCAAAAATGAGTGTAAGAGGGATATTTAATAGACCATATATTTTATAGAATCTAAAAATTATGTGAGATATATTATGATATACTGATTAGTTAAAATGAAACCTGAATTTCTTCTCCATAGAGTGGCTTTAGAAGCTTAACCTAACTCATTATGCTCTCGACCATCTCTATGACGGTTCTCTTAAAACTTTGTACAACTCCATTATGTCGTTTGGTGTGTGGGACCATCTTCACATATTTTATGCACTAACTCCTACAATAGGAATCAAATTCAATCGATTTTTACTCTCTATTTTTTGAATGAAGTCACTTCAACTTCCTTCTGGTTTCACACCCCACCATAGCATGGAATATCTTGAATTAATCCTATACTTTGTTCTTTATCCACAATAAGAACACACAAAAAATAATGTGCATAGTCAATAAAAGGATATGAAATATTTTTCACCTCTTAATGAATTCACACACATGGTACCACATAAATTAGAGTGAACTAGATCTATTTACTCTGATCTCTTTGATAAATTAGTATTGAAAGAGACTCTTTACTTCTTCCCATATAAGAAATTTTTTCAAAGATCAAGTGATCCATCCTTGTCAGAACTGACACAATTATACTTTTTAGGGTAGATAACCCACTTTCACTCATGTGGTTGAGTATCCTATATAACATATTGGGTGATGCCTCTCCTTACGCCCTATTGATGATATCAGTACATATCTTCACATGAATTTTTTACAACATACCACATATGTGTCCTTGGGTGATGATGATGGGTCTTTTTATCATCCTATCCTCTCTACTGCTGATGATGTTGTCATATAATTTTTGATCAAAATATTTTCCTGTTAATAGTTTGATTTAAAGACATGGAAAATGTTGAACATCCTTTAGGGTGATTTTTTAGCCAACCTTCATCTTGACCTTGATATCAACCATGCCAAAAATATCATTAAAACTGGCATTCCCCATATTGACTATACCAAAGTAACTAGTTTGATAAGTTAATAAATAATCATGATGTGGTGTGATCTGGTATGATTCTATAGTATAAAACACCCATTTAGTGTCTTAGTCTAATGTATTAAATCATATCTATTCTTTATCATTGGAGAAAATCATGATTTCACAACTATCACATGCTGATCTCTATTTCAAATTTTTTGGTTTCTACATTTTCCCTTTTCTTATAAAAAATATTTGGCATTTCTTCGTCAGGTGACCATATATAGAGAAATGGTATAATTTTATGTTGTTCTCATACTATTAGTGGGCCTTTACCTCCCCACGATTTGTCCTCTAATTTTGGCCCTAAACCACCTCTCACAAATAGTCCCTCTATTGGATTTAAATTTTGTAAAAAAATAAAATATAATTTTGAAAAATGGATAATATGTCTACATCTAGAATGGTTGAAAAATGTGGGATCGACTCCTAGATTGGAGAAATTAGACACTGATGAATTAAAATATAACAAAATAATTTTCACTAGTCGAGTTGATGTTGTGGAAGAAGTGTTGAAATGATGTGGCCCTAATTTGGAATGTTGGAGAAACTTTCGGAATGTGGCAAAAATGTCTTCAACACTAGAATAGTACAATATTTTTTGGAATTGGGTACTATAGAACCTAAACATTTACTGAGCCTAGGGAGATAATTCTCTCTTTGTTTTTTGTGCCATTTGAACCATTTAAATCACCATAATATGGACTTTCATAATCTTCATTCAAAACATGACACTAGGCAACATGAATTTTTTGATTACAAGAAAAACTCCATTACTCACCACCATTTCATTTCAAATTCCTTAATTAACACTTTTTTTATTTGCATATCATGAAGAGAGATTAATTAAGGAAAGAAATGGGAAGAAAACGGGATTTATTTCAACATGAAAATAGATTAAAAAAATTTCTATCTACACCACAATTTCCCTAAAAATTGATATCTTAAGGATCTCTTACCCGATATAAGATCTATCATTTCTCATATAGATGATTTTTCAAGGCTCACTTATCCCTCCTTTTATTTTCATGGTTGTAGGGGTACAAACTTGACACATATCCCACGAATCCCTTACCAACCATGGGCTTCAAACATGGAGTTCACATACACCTATGAAAACTCCCTGGCTAACAAAATAATAGGTTCTATATTTATAAAATATGCAACAACCAAGATAAACTTCCATGTTTTGTGATATTGGTGGACAATGCTTGAAAATAGTGGCAGGAAGTTGGATAGCTTCATCACATAAATGATGAATTTAAAGGGATAATCATTCCTTTTTAATTTGTTTTTTATTTTAATTTTTTTTACCATTTTTTATTTTATTTTCTGAATATATCAAAAAATATTTCACATATTTTTAGTTCCATTTCAAGTCCTGCTTCTATCAAAAATAATTCCATTATATCAAATGAGGCTTAAAATCAAGAATAGGTTTTAATCATCTATAGGAATATTAATTAATGATTTTCAAAACTAATGGTTCTCTAGTTTTTGAAAAAATTATAATAAAAAATATCTAAAAGAGAAAAAACTAATTTAGATAGAGTAGTATCAATATATTGTTAAATACAATAAGAACCATAAGAATTTACTTTTACTTGATGACATGATTCCAATGCCACATATGGATTCAAAATCTATTAAGAAATAATATTTTGATATTAGAGAGAGGTTATTAGAATTTTAGAATGAATGATAATTGGAATATAAGGAGGTGGATTGATATTATTATTCACCCAAGAATAGAAAATGAGGGAGGGGTGTTGTTACTATTCACCCTGCATCTTTTGGTTAATATTTTTAATTAATTTTTTAAATATAATTTTTAGAGTCTAGTATATCATATAATTGAATATATAAAAATGGATGGGTGGGGAATTATCCCCACATTCCTTTCTCATTTTTTAATTTTTTATAAGTACAAGGCCACATTAATTTCCCATCACACTCCTCTCACACACATGCCAACACTATTTTATATCACTAGAAATATTTCAGTAACATTGAAACTTCAGTAGGGTACTTTTGTAATGGAAATATTCTTTCCAAATGGATTTCAAGTAATAAAATTTGTCCATTGGGCTACAGGTTCATTAGAGCATAAAATATTGGGTCTTTGGACCTTAAATTAGAGTATATTCTAATCAATGGATGGTTTGATGATTCATGGGTGGTCAAACATTGTAGAATGTATGATTCATATTATAAATTTAATGATCTATTTGATAAGTGTTTAGATTCAAGAGTTCATATAAGAAGGAATCACACACTTCTACATGGGCAGTGATGGAAAGTTGTAGATGCTTCATGGTGATTGGAATCGGTGGGGGATGATTATATATATGTGAGTGTTTCAGTTTTAATTTGGGCCTTTTGGTCTAATATCAATGCATTAATTCCTATAATACTTTAGTCCAATATTCCTAGGTTTTTTATGTAAGGTTTTCCTCTTAACGTAGTTAAAAATTTATTATAAAAAAAATGGAATTAGAAAAATAACTATTCAATATTTTATAAAAACTATATAGTCATAATAAATAATTATGATAATAAAAATTATTATATATCTCATGTAAGTAAATATTTGTCTAACTAATTATTAAAAAACACACATTGATATTTAAAAAAATTAATTATTTATAATACTTATTAATATTTTCATGATTTCTCATTTAAATATAGATCCAAAAAAATTAAATATTTTAAAAACACAATGTTTTTTATTCTTTCCACTATTTGGATTCTCATCCTAAAGAAGCACCTCATGGAATGGAACCAAATATCCATACCCAAAACAATGAAACAACTTACATCCAGCCATCTCTAGTGAAAAAAAGAAAAACACATCAGAGGTTTTCACGTTAGTTCTATAGAACCAATGTGAAAAGCTGGAAGAATTGGTTTATCACATTGGTTATAAAATAAACGATGTGATAAATCGATGGGAACCAATTTTTTATGTCGGTTATAAAATAAAGGACATAAAAAATACCGAGATTAGATTTCCCACGTCATATATTTTATAATCGACATGACAAATCGAATTTGGGCGCTTTATCACATTAGTTATAAAATAACCAAAGTGATAAATCAAATATTGGTGATTTATCACGTCAGTTATAAAATAACAGACGTGATAAAATGCCATCAATCACATCAGTTATAAAATAACCAACGTGATAAAATATTTTTGACCTTGGTTATTAAAAAACTGACATGATAAATATTTTAAATGATTTATTGCACCTTGTATTCTATCATTCTATATTCTTCGATTGGGAAACCTACGAATCATTTCTCTTATGCAGAAAACCTAGAAAGGATTCCTAAAATTAGTTCCATCTAACTCATTTTTCTAAAATCATTCATCATATTTATTATCACCAGTTTTATCATGTCGACTCGCAACACTCAAGTAAGCCTCACACGCCTCAGTTTCATTTTTTACTTTTCTTGATGCCCTAAACTTATGTTTTGATATCTTATTTTTATATCTTTGTTCTTGATATCATGGAATGTTTTATAGTGTTCTTTTATACCATGATAAATTATTTTATGGTAAAATAAACCATGGGAGTGATATCATTCATGTTATACTATTTTTGTTGCTACCATGTGTGTTCTATCATGTGTTTGTGTGTGTACTTTCATGTGTGTGTGGGGGGGTGTCCAGGGGTGGAGGTATCCAGGCTATGGGGGGGGGGGGTATCCAAGGGGTGGGGGGGAGGGGCTGTCCAAGGGGGTGGTGGTGTCCAAGAGGTGTCCAAGGGGGTGGGGGTGTCTAGGGGTGAGGGGGATTTCCAAGGGGGTAGGGGGTGTCCATGGGGTGGGGCTAGTTTCCAAGGGGTCAGGGGTCTGTCCACGGGGTGGGGGTGTCCGGGGTGGGGTGGGGTGGGGGTGTCCAGGGGGTTAGGGGTTGTCCATGGAGGTGGGGGTGTCCATGGGGGTGGGGGGTCCAGGGGGTGGGGGTCTGTCTAGGGGGTGGGTGTCTGGGGGGCGGGGGACTGTCCAATGGGGGGGGGTGTCTAGGTGGTTTCCAACGGGATGGGGGCAGTGTCCAGGGGGTGAGGGTGTTTTCCAAGTGGGTGGGGGTGTGTAGGGGGTGGGGGTGGGGTGGTGTCCAAGGGGTGAGGGTGAAGTCAAAGGGGGTAGGGGGTGTCCATGGGTGTTGGGGGGTGTCCAGGGGGTGAGGGGGATGTCCAAGGGGTAGGGGTGTACAGGGGGGTGGGGGTGTCCAAGGGGTGGGGGTTGTTCAATGGTTAGGGGGTTGTCCATGGGGGTGTGGCTGTCTAAGGGGTGGGGCTGTCCAAGGGGTGGGGGCTGTCCAGAGGGTGGGGGTGTATATGGGGTGGAGATTTTCCAGGGTGAAGGGGTGTCCAAGGGGGTGGGGTGTCCAGGGGAGAGGGGGATTTCCAAGGGGGATGAGGTGTCCAGGTGGTGGGGGTGTACAAGTGGTGAGGGGCTATCAAAGGAGGTAGGGGTGTCCAGTGGGTGGGGGAGTCCAAGGGGTGGGGGTGTCCAGGGGGCGGGGGCTGTCCAAGGGGGGGGGGGGGTGGTGTCCAGGGGGTGTCCAAGGGGGTGGGGTGGTGTCTATATGGGCCAGGGGGTTGTCCAAGGGCATTGGGGGTGTCCAAGGGGGTGGGGAGTCCATGGGGGTGAGGGGGATGTCTAAGGGGGTAGGGTTGTGCAGGGGGTTGGGGGTGGTGTCCGGGGGGTGTCCAAGGGGGTATGGGGTGTCAAGGGGGTTGGGTTGTCTAGGGGTGGGGATGTTTAGGGGTTGGGGGCTGTCCATGGGGGTGGGGTTCTCTAGGGGTGGAGGCTGTCTAGGGGTTGGGGATGTCCGTGGGGGTGGGGGTGTACATGGGGTGGGGTTGTCTCGGGGGTGGGGTGGGGGGTGGAGTCTAGGGGGTGGGGGTGTCTAGGGGTGCGGCTGTCTAAGGGTGTGTGGGTGTCTAGGGGTGTCCAAGGGGTGGGGGTGTCCAGGGGGGTTCCATAGGTGGGGGTGTCTAGGGGGTGGGGGGCTGTCCAAGGGGTCGGGGTGTATAGGGGTGTCCAATTGGGGTGGGGGTGGTGTCCATGGGTGCGGGGCTTTCCAAGGGGGTAGGGGTGTCCATGTGTGGGGATGGTGTTCCGGGGGTGAGGGGATATATAAGGGGGAAGGTGGTTTCAAGGGGGTGGGGGTTCCTATTGACATATATTATCTTCAGGTAGTCTATACCAAAAGTTCTTATAGAACTGTTGGTATAGGGCTATTACAATGGCCATCATGCCAACAATTTGTGAAACCATTGGTATATTCTATCCCAATGGTTTTAGGGGAAATCCCAATGGTTTCAAATCGTTATGATAGGTGTAATTTTTAGTAGTGAATGTATACATACAAAACTATTTTATCTAACAATATTTTTGTTTTAAAATCATTTTCATGAATATATTTTTCAAATACGCATATATTTATATTATATTTTAAAATTGTTTTACATTCAAATTTTTATATTTTTCATTTAAATATAAAATTGGCTTATCTTAACTAGATGTATAATTTTTCTATTTTTTACAGGTAATAATGATTCAAAGTTGGATTACGGCACATAAAATGAGTAATTAATATGAGGAAGGTGTTGATGACTTTTTGGAATTGTCTAAACAAAATGTTCCATGCAGCAACATTTTTTTCTGTCCATGCATGAAATGTTTCAATATGTAGAAGTTGAAAAGTAGAGAGATCAAAGATCAACTGATTTTTCTTGGTTTTAATCCAAGTTATAGCCCTTGGGTTTGTTATGGTGAAACTGGATAGAATGTCAGATCTACTGATGATGATTATTTGCAAGATGGTAACTTTGATGGAATTGAAGAAATGATTTGTGATATTGCAGCAGAAAAACTTAATATAGAACCGACAGTTGCACGTCTATATGGTGATGCTGAAAAACCATTGTATCCTAGTTGTACAGAATTTATAGTTTTTTTGGTGGTGTTAATATAGATTAACCTAAATGAGAAACATGGATGGAGTGACATAAGTTTTATAGAGCTACTACAATTGTTGAAAGAAATTCTTCTAGAAGACAGCGATCTTCCAGATTCACATTATAAGGCCAATAAAATATAATTCCCAATGGGATTGGGATAAAAGAAAATACATGCATATCTGAATGACTGTATGATATATAGGAAGGAATATAAATTTTTTTAGAGTGTCCTAAATGTGGGACATCACGGTATAAGTTGAAAGAAAAATCACTAATTGATGAAGAGATTACAAAGATCCCTACCAAGGTATTTTGGTATCTTCCTATAATTGATCATTTGAAACATTTATTTTCTAATTCACATGATGAAAAAAGGTTAATATGGCATGCTGATGAGTGGATATGTGATAGAAAAATATTTCATCCAGCTGATTTTCCACAATGGAAGAAAATTGATGAGATGTATCCAATATTTGGAAATGAAATTAGAAATCTCGGACTTGGGTTGTGAACAGATGGAATGAATCCATACTGAACCCTCAGTAGCACACATAGTTCATGGCCTATTTTATTGGTAATTTACAACCTCTATTCTGAAGTTTGTATGAAGCACAAATATGTCATGTTGAGTATAATTATCTTTAGTCCAAAGCAACCTGGATATGATATTGATGTTTTCTTATGACCATTGATTTATGATTTGAAACTTTTATGTGAGGATGGTATTAGGGTGTATGATTCTTATAAAATGAAATATTTTCTACTTCATTGTAGTTCTTATGTTCACTATAAATGACTTCCCAGTGTATGGAATTTTTTTGGATATATTGTTAAGGAACATAAAGAATGTCCAATTTACGAACAACAGACTTCATATTGTCAATTTCATCATGGGAGGAAAATAGTATACATGGGTCATCAAAAGTTTTTTCCTATGGATCACTCCTATAGATGACTAAAAAAGGCATTCAATGGATCACAAGAATTTGATATTTCTCTAAAACCATTATCCATTGATGTGTAATATGAAAGGGTGAAAAACCTTGATGTGACATTTGGAAAGACACATAAATCTGGTAATGATAGACATATATCAAAGAAATGTCAATATTTTTTGACCTATCATATTAGAAGTATCATGAAGTGAAACATAATATTGATGTCATGATCGTGGAGAATAATACCTGAAATAGTTTTATTGGAACATTGTTAGATTTTAAATGAAATGCTAAAGATAGGTTGAATGCAAGATTATACTTACTATCAATTCGAATGCATTTAGAGTTAGCTCCAACTCATAATGTAAGATGAACATTTCCCCTCGGCTTGTCATACATTATCCAAGAGAGAGAAAATTAGCTTTTTTCAGTGTCTTCATGATATCAAAGTGCCTCAAGGTTATTCTTAAAATGTTAAAAAATTTGTCTCTATGAAGGATTTGAAGTTGATAGGTAAGAAATCTCCTGATTTTCACATCATGATTCAACAAATTCTACTAATTGCATTGCATGGAATATTTCCCATCAATGTTAGAAATACTATAATGAAGCTGTGTTATTTTTTTTATTCAATTTTTAATAAGGTTATTGATGGGAATTCTTTGAACATTTTGAAAAAGGATATGATTTCTATACTTTTTCAATTGGAAAGGTATTTTCCACAATATGTTTTTGATATAATGGTGCATGTAATGGTTTATCTGGTTCTACAAATAATGCTTTTTGGACCTGTATATCTTTTTCGGATTTATCCTTTTGAAAGGTATATGAAAATATTGAAGGGGTATGTTAAGAATCCATATCGAACTGAAGCCTCTATTATTTAAAATTATATTTCTGAGGAGGTTGTAGAGTTTTGTACAAGATACCTGGCTATGGTGGACAACATAGGTTTGCCTCCATCTCACAATGAATGAGTTAATAATTATAGAAAGGGGATTCATGGCATCAAAAGTCAAATCTTTGTTAGTTGAACAGATAATGAAGGTAGAATTATACATCTTTAATAACATAGTTGTTTTTCAAATGTATATCACATTGAATATTAATGTGTTGAAAATTTTTCATTTGATTTATTCATTATACATGTTAACTACTATTCTTTTAATTTGTAGATATTTTATGACCCAAAACACTGTAGTTCTCAAGTGGTGAAACACTTACAAGTGGAATGGTAAAATTATTTTACATGTTTGATTGGATTTTAGTTTGTTTTTAGTGTAAAATTTAATTTTGAGTATTATAATTATAATTGTGTATTTGGTAGTTTTTTTGGTTGGATTTAGGTTTTTTTAGTTGAAATTGTATGTTTTGAATGTTATATATGTGAATGTTTAATTTTTATCTGGTTTTTCTTGTTTTTTTTCTAAATATGAGGTTTTTTTTGTATGGATTCTAGTTTGGTTTTTTCTGGTTTTGGTCTACTTTCTACTTATTTCATACTTTTGTAGAGCATAAGAATGGTTTCAAGGTGTGGGGTAATCCACGGGGGGGGGGGAGTGTCCAAGGGGTAGGGGTGTCTGGGGGTGGTGGTGTCCAGGGGGGTGGGGGTTGTTCGTGGGGGTGGGGTGGTATCTAGGGGGTGGGAGGGTGTCCAAGGGTGTAGTGTGGGGGGGGGGGGTGTCCAGGGGGGTTGTCTAGTGGGGTGGGGTGGTGTCTATGGGGTGGGGGTTGTCCAAGGGGTGGCGGTGTCCAGGGGTTCGGGTTGTCTATGGTGGGTGGGGTGGTATCTGGGGGTGGGAGGGTGTCCAAGGGTGTACGAGGTGGAAGGGTGTCCAGGGGTGGGTGGGGGGGGGGGGGGGGTTGTCCAGTGGTTTCGGGTGGTGTTTTGAGGGTGGGGGAAGTCCAAGGGGTATGGGTTTCATGGGGGTGGGGTGTCAAGGTGGTAGGGGCTATCTATAGGGGGTGGGGTGGTCTCTTGGGGGTGTGAGGGTGTCCAAGGGGTTGGGGTGGGAGGGTGTCCAAGGGGGTTGGGGTGGGAGGGTGTCTAGGGGTGGGGGGCTGTCTAGTGGGGTGGGGTGGTGTCTAGGGGGTGGGGGTGTCTAGCGGGGTGGGGTGTCCAATGGGGGTTTCCAAATGGTGGGCGGGTGTCCAATAGGGTGGGGTGGTGTCTAGGGGTGGAAGGGTGTCCAGTGGGGTGGGGGAGGGAGGTCTAAGGGGTGGTCTATCCTGGGGGTGGGGGAGTCCAGGGGTGGGAAGGTGTCCAGGGGGTGCCCAGGGGGTGCCCAGGGGGTGGGGGGGTGGGGGGATTCCACCCCCCTCTAGGGGTGGGGGTGTCCACAGGGTGGAGGTGTCCAGGGGGTGGAGGGGCTATCTGAGGGGGTTTCTAGGGGTGGGAGTGTGTCGAGGGGGTGGGGGCTATCTAGGGGGTGGAGGGGCTTCCCAGGGGTAAGAAGGATATCCATTAGAGTGGGGTGGTGTCTAGGGGTTGGGGGATATCTTGGAGTGTTGAGAGGGAGGTCCAGGGGGTGGGGGTGTCCTAGTGGTGGGGCTGTCTATGGGGTGGGGGGTGGTATCAACTCCCCTCTAGGGGGTGTGGGTGTCCGTGGGTGGGGGTGTCCATGGGTGGGGGTTTCAAGGGGGTGGGAGGGTGTCTAGGGGTGGGAGGGTGTCCAGGGGTGGGGGATATCTAGGGGTGGAGGGGCTATCTAGGCGGTGGGGTGTCTAGGGGGTCTGTCCAGGGGGTGGGGGCTATCTAGGGGGTGGGGGCTGTCCTGGGGGTGGGGTGTCTAGGGGTGGGAGGGTGTCTATGGGTTGGCGGGTGTCTACTGGGGTGTAGTGGTGTCCAGTGGGTGGGAAGGTGTCCAGGGGGTGGGGGGCTATCCAGGGGGGTGGGAGGGTGTCCAGGGGGTAGGGGGTGTCCAAGGGGTGGGGATGTCCAAGGGGGTAGGGGTGTCCATGGGATGGGGGTTGTCGAGGGGGTGTCTAGGGAATGGGGGTGTCGAGGTGGTGGGGGCTGTCTCGGGGTTGGGGGTGTCCAGGGGGGTGGGTGTCCAGGCGGGCGGGTGTCCAAGGGGTGGGGGTTGTCCAAGGGGTAGAGGGTGTCCATGGGTGGGGCTGTTCGGTGGGGGGGGGGGATGTCTAGAATGGCGGGGGGAGGGGGGGTTCCAGGGTGTGTGAGCGTGTCCTGGGGGTGGGGGGAGGTGTCCAGTGGGGTAGGGGGCTGTCCATGTGGGTAGGGTTTGTCCAATGGGTTTTAGGTTTTTATTTGACATTGCATGTTTTGAATGTTATGTATGTGAATGTTTAATTTTTCTTTGGTTCTTCTTGTTTTGTTCTTGTTCTGTTGTTTTTATGGTAGGTATTCTGGTCTGGTTTTGGTCTGTTTTATGCCGGTTTCAGGTCTTCTTTGGAAGAGCATAGTAATGGTTGAACGGTTTTATTAGAAAAATTGGTTTTAACATCTGTTATTTTATAAATGACTTAAAAATGCATGTGAATGGTTTTCTACGTCGGTTATTTAATAACCAAAGTAGTACATATGTTTTCACACTAGTCAAACAATAACCGATGTAAAAAAACGCTTTGCAGGATGGTTTATCATGTCAGTTTTTTTAATAACCGATGCGAAAAATGATTCTAAGGCACAATTTATTATGTCAGTTATGTAAGAACTAACATAATAAAATGTATACCACATCGGTGATTTAAAAACAGATATAATAAAACACGACTCTAAAGCATTTTCCACATCGATTTTTTTGGTACCGACATGAAAAATGCTTCATATTTATTTTTTTACGTCAATTTTAAAATAATTGATGTAAAAAAATATTCATAACATCTCCTTCAATAATGCTGACCAAAAAACGCTGTAAAAAATAAAAAATAACTGATGTAAAAAATCGTTTTCTACACTAGTTCATTTAATAACCTGACTTCGAATATATCCATTATAAAACATTCTAATTAACTATTTCCTAATATATCACACTAATGAAAACCATCATGATACTTTCCATCATAAAAATTAACATATCAAAATCTGTAACCAATTATAATTACATCAAATCATATTAAAAAATTATAAATTTGTTTACATTAATTTATCTAAAAATTAAACTTGTTTCATACATGTTCTCAATATCCTAATAACACTCTAATCCAAATATATTATTTAAAATATCAATTTAATATGTAATCAAACTCTACACAAAATTAAATTTAAATATTCTTTGTATCAATTCACACATATATATAATATACAGCTAAATATTTTTAATATATAATAAAATAACAAAAAAAATTAAACTCAATAATAAGCATTTTTTGAAAACACTTCAATTAAATACAAAAAATTTATCAATACTTTTAATATTATTATTTAATGAAAATAATAATATAAAAGTATATTAAATTCCATTTAATATTTATTTAACTCATTTATTATATTAATTTATAATTTTCTCAAATTAATATTAGTTTTTTAATAATTTCTATAATCTCAAAACACATTTTAAATTCAACTTACTTTGAATAAAAAAATTAATAATACTAATATTATTCATTAATCCTCAAATATATCATATTTTATAAGTTGTTTTATATTATTCTATGGGTAGAGGGAATTATAAGAAACAAATCAACTCACAGACTCATTCACCCTAGTGGGTCAAGTCTCATCCCTCTCCATTAGAATTTAAAAGTACCTAATAAACCTTTTTCATTATATCTTTGTGACCCAAAGTCCCTAAGGATTTAATCCCATCCCCCTAGCACAAAGGCCCCTTAATATGTTAATGATAATGGTACCTCTTGTGGACATGAGTCCTATTATTTTCTTCTGATGGTCCTTCTAAACCAAAGGCCCTTATATTCAATGATGATGGTGCCTTTTGTGGCCTTAAAGGCCCTTGAAAGTTTCCCAAAGTCCCTTACCGATGAATTTTTCAGGACTAATATAGTTATCTAAATTACTAGGTTTTTCAACCCATTGGTGTTGATTTGTATTTATTGTTAATAATTATTGATATCAATTTTATTTGACAATATAATCTTGAAAAAATACTTAAGTTCCCACGAATATGTGTTGAAATATGAAATGAATTACCCAAATAAAGGTTATCAATATATATTGAGTTGTGAATATTGGATGTGACATAACATAAGTTTCAATTTTTTATAATTTTATTCATTTATAATTTTTTAATCATGACATTGATTATTGGTTAAAATTTCATTAAATTTTACTAGAAATGAAAATTTTAATTTAGTCATATGGTTATAGAAAACACTATGGACTTCCTATGCATGTTCTATAATAAATTACAGTGAAACTCCTATAGTTTACCAAACTATGCGACCTAACTCTATGGTGTTGCCTATGTGATTCTAGTTAAGTGCACACAGATGGTCTATGTTTTGGTATTCTATGAGGCCAAACCATGAGGTATAAACTAGTGTTTAAAAACCTAGAATTCAAATTTCCTCTGTTTAATTTAACCCCCACTTAATCCCTTCCATCCTTCCTATTTCACACAAGAATCTCAGTAGGATCCCTATGCACAACCCCATCTTGTTTTTATATTTGGTTCCCTAGAAAACAATACAATGCACTTATGATTAGATGTATATTTATATACATTAATATATCAAAACATTTATTATCACATATTTAATATTCATTTTCGTAACATTAATGTGATTATTCCATTGAGTATTTATCACATTAATAAAGTCATAACAGTTCCCTACTATGTTGATAAACATGAAATGTTATAATGATATTCTTAACGTTTAGTTCTATGATCAGGATACCATTCTATGATAAGAAAAATTTTATGTTGATTTTCTTGTGCTTTATACTCATCAGTAGATGATTCTCCATCTAATGAAGTTAGCACATGGTAATCTCCAAGGTGGAAGTATTATAAGTAGAGACCTTCCAGTATGAATTCCAAATGTTTATGTGTCATTAGATATTCATATATTTGAACACATGTAATGATATTTAGACAAGAACTTTATTATTTTTTCATGTCATGAATCATTTAATTTGACGTATTTTCCAAAACTATTATTATATATGATCCTGATGAAGTATGATACATTGGGAGAATAATGAGTAATGAGAATTAATAAATAAGTCAATAAAGAATTTATCCATTCTATTATTTAATGAATGTTGATATCTATGACCCTTTAATTGAAATGGAACTATCATATAAAATCCAAATCAAGTGAATTTAACAAGTTTATTTCAGATAGTCAAAGAAAGACATATTGATCAACGAGGTTTATAAAAAAAATTATGTAACCTACTTGATTGGATATATCAATAAAAAGTGATTATATTACACAATGAGTGTTCATATTCAGATGTTTTTGTTACAAAACTAACGTATTTTTCTATGGGTTCCTTGACTCATTTCTAGACTATAATATAAAACTATAAGAAATTCTACCAAATTCCATTAAGGAACAGGACTAGAGAGTTGTAAAAATATTGTATCGTTAGATCTTTTTTTTATTTGAGTTTAATTTTTTGGAGTAAATAATATTCTCTAAATGGAAGAATACTATTAATTTTTGATTTACTGATTTAAAATATTCAACCTCTAGTTATATTCAATTAGAATATAAAATTCAGTTAAATATCAAATAAATATTTCTTCAACAAATAATTATTTAATTACACAAACATATAATATTTATTAATAACTTATTTCATAAAAGGAAATAAATAATTATTTATTTGATAATAAATAATTATTTATTTGATAATAAAAAAATTATTTATTTAGTTGAATATTAAACAAATATATATTCACAAAAACATAAATAAATAATATTTATTTTTTTATTTATATAATTATAAATATTTACCTATTATTAGTTATATGGTAAATTTCAATGAAGAAATATGGACTGAGTTAAGGTTCTTCTAGGAATGATATATAAAATATCATTTTATTTTGATATTTATATAATATGTAGGAATTTAACATGTCAAAGAAATATTATTATTATTATTAGAAACAATATTTACTATGTATTTAAAAAATGGTTAAGGACCTATATGAAATCACCAATTCTTAGCATAGCTCTATAAATGCACAGTTATATTAATTCCTATGGTTTGATGAAATTGATACATTGTTGTTAATAGTAGATTCTCACCCCTATAAAAAATTCTCTTAAGAAAATCTTGAGTGTTTTAAATTAATAATTAGAGATGAATTTTATCCTCCTTCTTCATCTTATGATTGGTATAAAAATTGAATATTCCTTCAAAATTTATGGGATTGTAGTAGAAAACAATGAGTGTTATTCAAGATGATCGGTACTTCTACGCTATCACATAGATTTCTATCAATGATACGTTGATATTGAGGGGAATATGTTGATTAAAATAGAGGTATTATAATTTGGATCCTTGTCACAATTATCGTATGAATTGAATTGAGTTTGAAAAATGGAATCAAATGAATGTGTTTCAAATTATTAGAATCTTCTTTGAAGAAAGAATCTACAGATTTTAGTACTTCTAAATTAATAAATTTATTATAAATTTATTATGAAAAATATACTCTCTATGTATTGGGGTCATTTTCTGTATATTATTCATTTACATTCTTTATAAATGAAATTTATTTATTGTGTCTATGTATAATATTAATTTAATCTAAAAAGTGTTTGGTATTGCACCACCACATGCATCCACCATACCCAAAAACTTATCTCCTTCCTCCCTTTGATATTCAAGTGGTTACCTCTTAGGAAAGACTCAATTTATCTTCTATTTATATAATATAGATTCTTCAACTTCATAAGATTATTATAACAATATATGTTTGACCCTTTGAGTATATGTAATATAAACCATTTTAATTCTTGATGTTAGGGTGTGTGACTTGTTTTTTAGGTTCTCTTCCATCTGTATACAACTAATTTTTTGTTTCTCATTCACTTTTGAGGTAGTGGATTCAATGACTTTTCCTTTTCTCAAAACAACATCAAATAATTGGTTTTTTCATATTCATTTTTATTAAAACAATTCATGTTTTATGAACTATAGTTAATGATTATATCAAATACAATTTTATGAACTTATGTTCTGATTTCAAATGGATGTTTTCTATGTATTCCAACATCTATATTTTTATATCAAATGTATGTTTATATTACATGTTAGATAACTTGTCTAAGGAACTTCCAATAATATATTCGAGTAATTAAATGGAACTTTTGGGTTTCAAATGTAATCATGTGTGTCAATTTATGATTCGAGACATTGTTTTCTTGGAGTTTCACTACTTAATGGATTTTGATGAGTTTAATTGATAAATTTAAATTTCATTCAGATGTAATTTAAGTTATTAATTTTCATAATAGTATTTCATATTTATTAACATCTATGCATACTATGAAAATGATTTTTTAAATTAAATCTTGGTTTAATATGGTACAAATAATTTTTTAAAAAAAAATTAATTTGAAAAAAAAAATCAATATATATTTCAAAATCTGTTGTCAAAATTGTAAATTAAAGGCCCAGACAACACCATATATGAATGGTTTTTCAGAAAATGAGATACACCCTCAGTGAAATCTCCTTGTTATCATTATATATATGAGCATGATAATTTGTGGGATATCTATGTAATGATGTGTATTGTGGAGGGGATTCTCTCTTATGGGGTGTATCGAGGTGGGATGAGGAGATGTGATTGATTCTATGTTAAAATGTGATTAATATGAAAGAAATGTTTCTCAACCCTAATCTCTGTTATCCTGGGGATCATAGATTTATTAGTGATAGGTGATAGACAGTGATTATGCTAGTCATAATGAGGATGGGTAGTATTCAACAGCCTCATACCTATATTGAATATAGGAGGGACATGAGTGTGTCTAGTTAGACTAATAATTGAGGTTATTTTTTAGTAATGAATCAATAGGGTAAAATTTTTTCATTTTCAAAAAATGAAATTTTATTATGTGAAGTGGGGAATCATATACATCATTGAATAGAAAACCAAACAATCCAAAATAGATTGAAATTTAAAATTTCAAATAAAGTTATGTCATATACTACTGGCAATAGAGGATTCCTCCATCACAAATGCTACCGTCATAGCCTCATCAAAAGAAACTATAATTGAATAAATGAGAAGAACTATCACAAAACTTGAGATAAAACTTCTAACTTCACTACTATAGAATAAATTCATAAGACCGAACAAAATCCAAACACAATATAATTCCACCATGCCCCAGGGAGAAACCTATACAAGAGACAAAAAACCTCAAAATCACTTGAATAGAATCATTAAAAAAGTCACAGACCATCAACGTAGAGGGGATACACACAATTATCCAAAATTATTGGATTAACATAGTGAACATAAAAATATGAATTCTGATGACATCGGATGAACCAACCGAATTCCATCACCACATGGCTATCTAAATCAACTAGAATCTGTATTAGGGAAAACACAAGATTAGAAAAGTTCAGGACACTAAAATAATCCACCAATAATATACCAAAACCCCAAAAGGCCACCTTAATTAACTGATAAGATTTTAGTCATGATTTGAATAGAATTAGAGTGGAATAGTGTGAACAGAACATTGAGGAAGATCCCCCAAATGCCACACCAGAAAAAATCCCAGACACTAGAGTGCCTTAATGGAAAACCAATAGGGGGTTTTACATGATGGATAAAGTGATAAGATATTTGATAGAATCGAATAGTGGCAAAAACATTACCAATAAAAATCACACTAAAAGGGTACCATACGATCCTGAACACCATCAGAGAACCAAAAAATAAGTAAAAATCAACACAAATGATGAAACTCAAACCTATTGTACCAATCCTACCATGCCTCTACAAGTGACAAAACCATCATTCTAGAGAATTAGGTGATCAATGATACAAGGAATATGGTACAAAACTGATGATGGATGGGAATTTTGTAACCAAAACTGAATGAAACCAATGAGGTTGTATCTAGAATGATTAGAGATGAGAACTACCATTTTGGTCATAAAATTGGAATATAGTCAAGCTTATAATGAAATAAAATATTTTTAATGCACCAAATGCTGAGAAAGTATAACAAAAAAATGAATAGGAGGAATCAAATCTAACCAATAAACAGGACACTGAGAATAGGGAATTCAAGAAATAAACCTTGGATGAATCCTGGGAGAGATAAAGTAATTTGAAAAAAGGTCAGTTATTTAGGGGTTTCCCATGATCACATATATTTTATAGTATCAGGTTTATCGCACTTTAGTCCCAATGGTGTTTTATTATCTCTATTAGTACTCCTCCCTGATATATATTTTATTTTTTATTTTTATGATATGGTCCTACTACACCATTCTATGGTATTATTGATTAATATTTCATTTAATTTATCATTATACTTGTCCTTGACATGATATATTATTTAAATTCTATATTTATTAATTTTGGTTTATTTATTTAGTTGATATTACATTGGATTATTATCAAGTTCTTCTAATGCATCTTTTGAAGAGGATTTCCAAAAAAATTGAAATAATATGTTTGGAAAAATATTTTTTTGAAAGAAACATCACAAATTTTTTTTTAAATAACTTTTCAATGATAAAAATGTATTTTATAAAGTTACAAGTTTATTATCCCAAAATAATGGAGACCATATTTTGAAATAGTGCAATTCAAACTAGCATTTTTTCTATATTATGTTAAAGTAGATGCATGGAATCTTTGGTGGTATCCTATTGGGATTTTATCATCACATCCTACTTTTACTAGTAAATATCAATAATATGGGTGGATTTTATTGGGTTAGGTTCAATTTTTGGTCTCTCTTGGAGTGTTTGATATGGGATGGTTGGATGGTGAACTTAGAGTCACATGGAGACTATGTTGATTAATTTTGACTTTTATTTTTTCTTATATATGTATATACCATATGAGATTTAATTATTTTATATTTAAATTTTTTTTCTGTCCCATTAAATTTTAAAGAAATTTTGGTTTTCATTATTTGTTATGACCTATTTTTTTATAGTTAAATTTTTAAATGATTTTTTTTTTTGGAATTGAATAATATCTTATAGATGAGTCATTCCAAATTTTATATTTAATTTACATTTCATATTTAATAATATTTCTCAAGATAAATCATTCATTTTATATATATTTCAATTTCCTCATGCTAGTTTCCAGCCTGTAGGGATCAAGAAATACCATTGGGCCTTATCATATTCTTTATTTGGTTCCCTGTTAACTGGTGACTCATGTTGGTTCATGAAAAAATGGTATCTAATGACCCTATATTCTTTGGGGAGTAATGGTATATTAGAGATAATAATGTTTTATCTTGATTGTTCGTGTAGGGAGTGTCTTTCTAGATCATTTCCATTGAAATATAGGGTCTATCTTGTGAATTTTGGTTGTGAGTATTGTATTTTTATTTTATTCCTCATTTATATTAGTAAATATTTTATTTAGATTAATAAAGTTTAAAATATTAATGATATTATATTGTATTTTTAGATATTTTACATGTTTTGGCGTGAAAATGGGGGAAAATTGGTAGCACACTGTAAGTTCAAATAGTATGGAAAACTATATAGAGAATATTGACATGCTTACCTCCAAGTGGTAGTTTCTAATTTGGAATATGGTCCTCCAAATCATACAACCAAACCATGCACAACAACTAACCCCTTTAAATTATGAATTAGACCATTTTCAATTATGGATTTCTTTGTTTCATGTGTAGATGTTATTAGGGATGAATTAGAAGGAATTTTAATGGTTTATTGATATTATTTAGTTTTATTTTGATGATATTTTCAAAGGAAATTTTTATTTAAAATAATAAAAGTTAGTTTTAAAATTAATTGAGTCCTTGTTAAATGATTTTAAATTAACCTTGTGTTTTGGAATTTATAAATGAACTCTATAACACTCCGATGTAATTTTGAAATTATTTTCAAGATGGAACCTATATTTTCAAAAAAGGTGATTTTTATGTGAATTTAAAAGCGAACTTTTTAACCTGTCTACTTTTTTGGTTCTTTTGGGTGGTGTTTATGATTTGTTTCTTTGACCGACTTTCTTGAATTGAGATATTATTATAATGAAATCCAGTGGGTTTTCGATGTTATTGATAGAGTCTTGTGTATTATTTTTCTATTTATGTTATTCCTCTTAAAAAAGTCTCATGGAATCATATAATGTTTGTATTATAGAGTGATCCTTAGATTAATATATCACTGAATTATAGTATTTCTCTTTTAGAAGTAAAACCTATGTGCACTCTATGTAGTGTAGAAAAGATAGACTATCCTCACTACTTACCCGTTTTAAAAGGTGATTAAAGTCCTATGGAGTCTATGGAGTTTCCTGGGAATGTTGAAGAGAGATTCAAATATATTGGAACTCATGAAATATTGAAGGGTATTATGAGTTGGTTTTATGGACCACATAATGAATGGTATAAGATCTTCATTCCATCAGAGTTTCTAGACGACATGACATGGGATTTTTTGAAGAACATGTGTATTCGGTGTTATTACCCTAAATAAATAAAGATATGTAATTAAATGGAGCTTATGAATCTTCAGAAGGATGAGACAATATTAAATGTGTATGTCAACCCTTTTAGTAAGATGGCTCCCTTCTATTCCAATATGGTGTTATGTGTTTCATTGAAATTGAATATTTTTGTGATTTTTATCCATATATACCTCAATTCAAGAGTTCATCCATTGAGTCTCAAGTTATTTTAATATTTGGTTAGTGAGGCATTGATGGAATAATTTTTCTCTAGAGGTAGAGCCATAATAGGGGGAACCTTGTATATTTTTGTACTAGTAATGGTTTCCTATCAATTAGGAATCATAGAAAAATGAACTTGTGAATGGGAAATAATATTATTTGGGATATTCATCACATCCTCTTACTAAATCTTTATAAATAATGTGTTCTCTAGTGTGTTTCTAGTATGATCGGTTCAGGCATTCCAAGCCCCCTTATTTGGAAGTCTTAAAGACCTATCATCATTGTAATCGGTTCATATATCATTATAAATTTATTAAACTAAATCACCAGTAGATGAAGAGTTATCTCCTATCTTATGGGTCATGATAAAAATATGGTGAATCTCTTGAATGTATTATCTCCACCTTTTCATTCTTTCTTTATGAAAGTTTACTGTTTTGGTCAATAAAATATTATTTTGGTATATTCAATATTTTTTGATTATTTGAATAACTAAAATATATATAACAGGTTCTTGGGGGTACAATTACAATAAAAACACACATACCACACACACAGGATTGAAAGGCAGTCCATATCCCACCATGGGATAGCCCGTCCATCATGCCATATTTATTCAGTACAAAGCCCGAAGGCCCAGCCAGAATGAAACCCATTACATGGCCCATAGTCCCAAAAACTGAATTGAAGGAACATTGCAACATCATTCCTACATCACCATATTCCTACATCATGATTGTGTCAATTCCTTCCTGCATCACCGCCTGTGTGTGTGGTGAGTGTGTGTGTGTTTAATGTAATTGTACCCCCAAGAACAAAATATAAATTACCATTACATGTGAATATGAATATGAAATTGATTGAATATCTTGATTGATTTAGATTTATTGAACATTAAAATGGTGATTGATTTTGGTTATCTCAACATGTATCTTTGTTTTGATAATCCAATATGTTAAGTTGATACTTTAAGTATTGGAGAGTCTCGTTGTGAATATAATTTTTTAAATACTTTCCTTAGGTCTAAAAGGTGTGGTATTTGGATTTATAGATGTGTTTAATTATGTAGAGTATGATTCTAAGATAATGTATTGAATGGTTCTTCCATTCCATTTTGAATTTTTCTTTTCACTTCTTCTATTTAATAAATAGTATATTTTTAAAAGAATTTTTTTATGGTGGAGAGAATTATTACACTCTAACCATAATTTTTCTTATTTATTGATTTTATTTATTGATTTTTAATCATGTACTTGATTTTTGGGTAAAATTTCATTCAATTTTAGAAGAAATAGATTTTCCTAGATAGTTGAATGATTTGTCTATGGTTAGGGAAAACCTTTCACCCTACCCATACATAATATATAATAAATTTTAGTGACACTTAAAAGGTTGGAACATGGTTTACAAAACTGGATAGCCTAACCTTAACATGTTTCCTACGCGTGTTCAGTGTTGGGTTCATAATTGGAACAAATTTTGGGACACCATTAATCCAAACCATGAAATCTTCCCAGGTGTTTAAAAACATAAAATTCTCATTATAAACCTGATAAATAAATCCCCCATTCCCTTATTTACTTCCCAATTTTTGACAAGAATATTTAGAGTAAATATATATGTGTAACCCTATCATTCCCCCATTTTATTTTCATGTGTTTCCCTCTTAAAAAATAATTAATTTTGGTTATCTTTTTCTCCACCTCATGTTGTTTCATCTTAGTCCACTTCTTAGAAATATTTCAGCAAAATCCTAAATTGGATGGTTTTCTATACCTTTTTTATTTTTGATTTTAGGTTGTGTGAATTATTTCCCATGTTCTCTTCTCTCTATATTAGAAGTATTTTTTTTATATGCTCATTTGATGTAGGTTTTTTGAGGCATTTTCTTTTTCTTAACACAATATTAAATTTTTGTGTTTTCTATAAATTGTTTCCTAAAAATTGTGCATGTTTTTATCAATTCTAGTGTATTATTACATTGAATCATATTTTATGAACTCATAGTTTAATATAAAATAGAGGTTTTTATTTGGATTATGATATTTATATTTTTATATCAAATGAATATGTATGTCAAATGTTTGATAAAATATCTAATGTTGTTTCAATAAGGTATTTGGGTAATTAAATTATTCTTTGAGTTTTTAAATTCAATCATGTGTATCAATTCATGAGTTAATACATTATCTTCTTGGTGATTCATTACTTAAGGTATATTTGATGATTTTAAATGATAATTTTATATGTCATTCATTTTTGGTTTACCATTATATGTTTTCACTTGGAATTTTGTGTTGTTTTATATATATTCATTCTATATAAACAATATTACAAAGTACAAATAGGTTTTTTATGGTTTAAAGAAGTTAAAAAACATTATTTTTAGAAATTATTTTCAAAATAGATTTCAATTTATATTTTAAAATTATAAATTAAAGTCCCCATTAGAAATTTATGTGATTAGTCTTTCATAAAAAGAACTACACTCTCACTTGAATCCCTATATTATTATTATACATATGAGCTTTAGAATTTATGTGATTACAATGTTATGATGAATAATGTAGAGGGGATATGAACATAAGGGGCATATGGATTTAGGTTGATGAGATATGGATAATTGTTTTATTGATATTTGAATAATTTATAATAAATGTTTACCCACTTCCAATCATTATATTTATTATTATTATAGGCCTCTTAGTGAGATATGAGTGATGATTTCTATGCTAGTAATGTTGAGACTGACTTTTATTTTGTATTCTCAGAATTGTACCGACAATGGGAGCTCCATACATAGGGATATTTAGAGTAAGAAAATAGTTTATTTTCTATTAATTAATTAATTTTTATTTCCAACCATATTTACCCATTGGGTTGAAGTTTTCGCTTACTATATAACGTGGGCCATTGAATCTTCAGGGACATAAATAAACTCAAAGACGCATATACATTCAATTGATATATTTGGCTATGTTTTTTACAACTTTGTGGTTTATTTTCTTTAGATTATTATAACACTAAAATAACTCATTGGAATTGATTAATGATAATGGTTTTATACTAGGTTATTTCAAGGGGTAGATTAGATGAATTTCTTTTTAGAAGATTTCAATTTCTTAACTTATATAAGGATTCATCCAATGAAATAATAACTTCCCTCAACACTCATTGTTTTAATTATTACACAAAAACAAGGATACAAACCCATACATTTGGATAATAATATTCATGAACAATCCAAGCTATAGGATTGTTCTAGAACTCCTAATGTATAGTCTAAAAATATATTTTTATTAAGGACAATTTAAATCATTAAAAAAATGTAAACTAAAAGAAATGATTAAAATTTAATAGAATAAGAAATAACATCTAATATAGCCTCTTAAAACTTCCTTGTAATAACTCATTTGAGATGTATCCCACCTTTTATAAAAATATCAAAATTTAAGATGGAATTTGACTTATAGAAGTCTGATTAAACAAAAGAATATAATAAAATATTTAACACTCCATTATGTGAAATATTTATCCCATTTCAAAGTGAATAAATTCACACAATAAAGAATAAGTTTTATGTTTTTATTTTTAATAAAAAATAATAATAATAAATTTTATTAGAAACTTGGGTGATTTAAGAAATATAAGAGAAAAATTAACTTATAACAACAAAGAGATAACATAACACTATAATTGAAATGACATAAAGACTTCTGTAATCTTTATGTACTTAAGCTACCTTAAATATACATTTATAGATCCTAGGTTCTAAACTAAAACTATAAAAGTCGTCCTAATTGATTAGTTCATGTATTTGTGTGTTCAATGTTTATGGATTATGTATTTTCTATTGTTGACCCAAAATAAGTGCAATATGGATACCTCCACAAGATATTCCCAAAAGTGATTGTAGATGAAGAAATTTAGGTGGGTTATAGAATAAGAAAATATAAAACAATATGTTTTATAATTTTTTTGTGAAATTTCAACCCATTTGGATTCATCATCTTGGAGTTAGGGTTATAATGGAGGGATTTAATTTTGGGCCATAGAATCTATAAAGAATTTAATCATCCATTTTAACATCCTAAATCACCTCTAAAACCTCAATATTAGCTCTCGAAATAGTTTAATACAATTTGGTTAATGATATTATCTATACATAGTAACTATTTATACTTAACTGATCTTATATCTTTTCCACTATATTCATTTCAATGGACTGATATTGAGTTCACTTCGCCCATGATTTTCGAGATTCATAGCCCAAAATGAGTATCTTCTTAAGTGAATATTTTAATGTCCAAAAGGATAAAATATTACACATTACATAGGTATCTTAGTTTTGAAATAATAAATTCAAAACTATAATAGTGGGTGTTTTAAAATGCATTGAAATAGGCATTGAGTATTATTTCAACTTTATTAAAAAATTGAAAAAAAATTAGGAATGATGTTAAAATTGTAAAATGAACTCAATATTGTTTATAAAAAACAAGGTAGATGAATATTCAATTATAAATAATGAATATTATCCTTTTTATGAAACATCTCCCCTTAAACCACTGTATTTGGAATAGGTGGATCTGTTACTACCCTAATATGACATGAACAAGACACCAATGGATGGAAAAAAGTTCCAAGGGTGTACCCGATTGTTGGGGTATGATTTTATATGAGACGAGAACAACATACCGAAGGGGAAAAAATAAAAAAACTATATGATTTATTCAAAGTAATAAAAAACCAAACAAGAATGTAACATCAGAGTAGTAGATATAAAATAAAAGTTACATCACTAACATAACAAAGGAGAAAGAGATTTCAATAGAAGTAAAGTGGAATCAGACCATGCATCAACCTAAAAATCTCAATGTTCCACCTCAATGTACCATGGACTCTACATCATGATGCATCACTAGATAAATTTAATACCTTAACTTTATCTGTATCTCAGTATACAACATTTAAAAAGTCACCAATGTTTCTAAGTAGAGGGTGAGTATAAAACATAGTCGATATTCTCCAAACACATCCCAAAACATGCTACTAGGAAAAATAACAAGTTAGCACACATTTATATTAAATACACATTGAGGGTATCAAAATTGTTTTCCATAATATAAAAAATATAATAGAACCAATTAAACTAAATAATCTTTTAATTATTTATTTCCACTTGGAATACCCATTCATGTTCAACACTCACACACTCATTAATGACCAATGAATATCCCATTTTTCATTACCATTGAACCATCCCATCACTAATTCATCACCTAATGGAATCACATGTGCCACTTTGGCGTGGAAAACAAGTCTAAACAAAAAATTATCCACCAATTAAATTTCATGAACTCATTCTAACCACATAGGTGATAGATTTTGGGTTATATTTAACTCCCATAAGATTACCCAATTTTAAAATTTGAAACATGGATCAAAAAAATTACTACACTATAGGGTATTATAGTATATTAAAGTCTAATGTTGAACCAATATATATATGGTTGGATATAATTTTAAATTAATAATATAAACCTTAACTTTTTAATGAAAGAAACCTAAGCTATTTTATTAAAGAAATAAATTATATTTGTATAGTATTATAAGAAAATAGAAAAACATTATCATCCATTGAAAAATTGGGTTCATGACTGATTTGGGAATAAAATAAAGAAATTGAAATCATAGGTGCTAGAACCAAGTTTGGGATAATCCAATGGTCATGGAAAAGAATAAAAAAATCACCGATGATCCCTTTTCACAATGGTCATGTTACTTTAGGTATTCAATGACTTAGTAACTCGAAACCATATTTGAACATAGAATTTGATCCACCCAATGGGTATAAAGTGAATCTTTCTATAGTCAATACATTACAATAATCACTCCCTTACTGATCTCACAATGGTCATGAATGATAAAGAAAATAAGGGATTTTAGAAAGAAGATTTATCAAAAAAAGATCCAAATGAGTTTCATTTAAAAATAAAATACCTCAAACAATCGATATAACTTCATTAAAATTTTATCACAAAATGTATACCCCCTAATTCTATTCGTGATGGGGTTGGAAAATAAATATACCATTTCACTCATCCTAGAAGCAGTAATCCTTAATCCTAGAAGTAAACCTCCCAAAAGAATAAATTGAGTCGAACCGTGGACAATTATTTACAGGGATGGATGTTCTTGGGGTAGTTTAATTGTCTATAAATTGATCATTATATCCTATAGGGTCTATCGTGGTCATTAATAGATATTCAAGTCATATTTTTGTCCGTCCCATTAAAAATCCTTTTAAAACAGTGATAACTAGTTGTATCCCAATGCTTTCATGTTGTGTGGTGTTTAAAAAATGTTAATGTGTGGATCCTTATTTTTTATGTATTTTTATTCACATCACATCATGTCTTTGGTTCAAGACATGAAATATTTCAGTTCGTGTATTTTTTCACATCGTTTAATGATTATATGACTTGTGATGATTTCAAGATGTGAATATTCAATTTATATTTCTGAAATCCTTATTTAGATATGGTTCTTCATTTCTTACCCCTAGGACAATTCGATTGGAAACCTTCATCATATAAAGCATTATTATTTTCTATTTTCGTGTTTTGTAATGATGTTTTGCATTGTGAAGTTTGTGTTTTTCATCTTATTAACATCTTTTATGTTCCTTTTCCAATTATTTATTTATCTTTTCCCCAAAAAACAAATTAAATGGACCTAATATTGGAAATAATATCATTAATATTACATAAATCATTTCATTATAACACCACAAAACATATTCAAGAAATACAGTTATCAAATACACCAACAATTGAATTCAGACTTGTCCATAAGGATGGAATCTCAACATACTACAAAGGACACATACCTTACCAAGATTTAAATTCAATAAAAAACAATTACTCAAATGGGAAATTAAAAATTCAATCATCAAATAGGAAAATTAGTTATCACCACATTTTTCAATGTAAAAAGGAAACCAAGTAATTTACTTATCTCCTTTTAAATAACAACACCCCTTTATTTATCCATTTATATTTTTCAATTCTTTATTAATATGAATTCCATTTTCCATTTACCGTGATCGGAATTTTTTTCTCATTATGAGGGTAAAATTCTAGAAATAATTAAACACATACCTCAATAACATTTCACTTACCCTAGTATTGAAAATTATTTAACATCTACAACATGTAAGGACAGAGATCACAATTAATAATGCGGGCTTCACCATTTAGGTTCAAATGATGTCGAGGCTTAGTTAAAGTATCAAAATGATGTAAAACAAGTGAAGCTAATGAAATGATGTTTGAATCTAAATTTCAATTCATGATATCTAAATATAAGCTCAATAAAAATATTTATCTATATATTTTATCTCCCCCCCCCCGCCGCCAATCTCAAAGAGGGATCATGATACGTATAAGAATAATAAATGGATCAACTTATCTTGATCATTTTATATTTTTTCTCATTTTTAATTTTTTTTTATTTTTAGAAATATACGATTAAGAAAAATATCACATCCACTACCTATCAAATATGATCAAAAGACCATTACTCTATTAATGGTGATTTCTTATCCTCCCAAAAAAACCCCCAATTTTTAATTATTTTTTTCATTTTTTTACTAGAGATGTGAGTAATGAAATGCAATAAAAAATACATGGACAATACAAAAATTACAATATAAATCCCTATAAATGTTTCCTCAAAGAAATATAACCCTTTAAACCATAGAAATTCTCTCCCCACACTTATTCCATTAAATATCATGCAATAAATTTAGATAAAGATAAGAATATATAAAATAGGCTTATAACTCAACTTGTTTCCTAACAAGTATATTCATGGATTATATAAGCCAAAAATGATTAATGTTGGGTGGGGAAAAAGATAAATTTTAAATAAAAAATAATTCCTCAATCATTTTAAAAGTGAATTTATTCAATCATAGCATTGATAAGATGCAAAGCAAGTTCTAGAAGTAAACATTCCCATGTTTCACAAGAAATATACTAGAGATATAGTGGGAATAATTTAGACTCAAATTATTTTTGAGGAATGAGATATATGTTTATGTATATAACTCATGTATATAAATATGAATAATTAAATCAATTAATAAAAATGTTAAAAATTAGAGGTTGTCAAAATGTTAGAAACATTTCATTTCCCAAAATCAACATGCTCTCTAAATCTTGATTTTCCAAATCCCAATCCACATTTTTATGAATTAAAATTATTTTCCCCATTTTTCTATTAAAATTTACTTAAAATTAAATTTAAATTCATATCATTGTAATTATTATAGGAAGTTTATGTCTTCTAGTTCTATTGAGTAAAGAAAAAATCAAGTGTGTGGATTAAAGTGGCAGTTAAATCTTTAAATAAATTAATTGTTGAGAATATAGTAAAAATTTATAGAATTGAATCACTTACTCCCCTTTAAATTAAGTTTTTATATCAGCTATGTGTGTTCTGCCTATAATAGATTCATGGATTGTACTCCTCTCATGAAATATATCCTATGGATTTCATGATTTGAAGGGGTTTCGTGGCATGTAATGGTCCTACAGCTTCATTGCATCCCTCCCGATACTTTCTTCCTGTGCCATTGATGTACTTGAAACAATACATATAAAAAAGTAAAAGTACATACAATTTAAATAATTCTCAAAAACAAAAAATGAATTTAAATTAAATACTAATATAAAATTTAATTTTAATAAATAAATAAATATAAATTCTTAGAAAGTGATAAAAAAATATTGTATCATGGAATAATCTATTTTTAGCTATATTTTAGATCCACCGTATGTGGGATAACTGATTAGAGTGTGGAATAAAGATGGTCATCCTGTGGTCACTCAATTATAATTATGAAATCCATCTAACTCAACTATACTTCTCTTAAATTATGTTTGTGTGAAAATATATATTGATGATAGTAGTATGGATTGTATGAGTATAAGAAATGAAGTCACGGTATCAGTCCAGAATCAGTAAAATTATTTTTATTTAATTTTTGGCTATGTGGGTACAACTTATTTATTTATTTCTTCATGATGCCGAAATAGATTCTAATTTTTTTACATATACTTCTACTTATTTTTGTTTCTCTACTAATTAAGTGTATGGTGAATATGGTTCTTCTTCTTCTTCATTTTATTTTGGTTATGGTCCCTATTTTTCATGAAATATCTATAGTATCTTAGCAGGCAAGGTATCTTCTTCTGGTTCATTATTTTTTCTTTATCTTATATATTTTTACTAAATTTTTCCCCTACCCACTAAAGTTTGACATTAAGGTTTTCTTTTTTCCTTTAAACCTGAAAATTTGAGGAAATCATGGATAGGATCCAAGTTATCTTTTGAAGTGGTACTATCCTATAATTCATTTTCTAAGTGTCATTCCTAATATTGTGCCTCATAAAATTATGGTTCTGGGCTATGGGGTGTTGTGAATCCATAGCTTGGGTATGGTAGCAGGCTCTCTTTCGATTTATTTTTGCATTATTTTAATCTCATTTGGGTTTTTTGTGCAATATCCTCCAACATGAAGGTGAATCTATCATTGGTAGTCATTATTCCATGTAACCTTGACATAAAAATCAAAAATACCTAGTGTATTAAACTTTAATAAATATTAAATAAATAAAAATAATACATTAAAATAATAAAATATAAAAAATGATAAAAGTGTTTGACTAAATTATTAAACTAATAAATTATTCTCTTTTATCTGAAAAACAATGAAAAAAAATTGTTATCTCGTGGGTGTCATTAATTCCTGTAGGGTTAAAATAATTTATAAAATTAAAACATGGAAAAAAATCAAACCACTTATATAAATTGTAATATATGATATTAATGTTTGGGGTTAAGACCATGTAGTTAGGGTTGGAGAAAATATTAATTTGATAATATAAATATTAACTAATTAAGGAAAGAATACTAAAATAAATTATTATAAAAATATATGATGATAGACTTTTATTTTAATAGAATATGAAAAAATTATCAGGCATTAAAAACACAGGTTTACGATTTATTTGGGTATGAAATAATGAAATCACACTCATAGGTTTCAGATCTGAGCTAAGGAGAATCCAATGGTCATGGAAAACAACCCCTTAAATCATTAATGTTCCCTTTTCACAACAGTAATTTTACTTCGGGTATTCGATGACTTTGTAACTTGTAACTATATTTAAACATAGAAAATAATCCACTAAATGGATATGGTGTGAAACATTCATTAGTCCATGTAATAAAAGAATCACTCCCTCACTGATCATGTAATAGTCATGAATGATAATGAAATGATGAAATTTAAGAAATTAGGGTTGTAGTAAAAGACCCAAATGATTTGAATTCAAAAATAAAATACCTTAAATAATAAATCTATCATCATTAAAATTTCTTCAAAAAATTAATACCCTATCATCATTTCCAAGTGGGGGTAGGAAAATAAAAAACCTATTTGACACATCACAGCAATAGTAGTCCTTAATCACAGTGGTGGCCCTCCTGAATGAATAAATTGAGTGGAAACATAGCCTATTATTTATAGGTGTTGACGATTATTATGAAAACTATAACAATCCAAAATGCATCGTTATACGCCCAGGGTAAATGTCAATCATTAATGGAAATTTGGGTCATAATTTGGTTTTTCCTGTAAAAAATACCATCAAAACCAGCATAACTAGGTCTATCCCAACACATTCCCATTGTGTAAGGTTTACATGTTGTTTAATGTGTGGGGATTTATTTTTTCTACAATTTTATCTACTTCACATAATTCATTGGGTTCAAAAAAATATAATGATTTATGTCAAGTAATGTTTTCATGTCATGTATCTTTTCCACGATGTATAATGATTACATGATGGGAATATTCAATTTTTAGTAATGATATTATTTTTTAGATCTGGTTCTTCTTTTCTAACCACATGAGAGAATTCCATAGGTATCCATCATCATGGAATGTTGTCTAATTTTCTACTGTCATTCAATTAAATGATGTTTTTTGGTGAGAAGTGTTTGTTTATCCTCATATTCATCTTTTTTCTATTCCTTTTCGAATAATCAATTGTATCTTTCCACAAATAAAAAAACAAGTTAAATATTCCAAATATTGGAAATAATATCATTAATATTACATAAATAAGTTCATTAAAACACCATAAAAATGCATGAAATACACTTATCAACATACCAAGTTCTGAATAAAAATAAACTCTTTGAAAATGAATTTTTCATTAAATTTATCAAACACCATATGTTAAACACTTCAAAACCAATTATTTATCTACTAAAACCTTGTATTTTTTCCAAAAAACCAATAGAGAGTGATTTAAACATTAATCCTTTGTGTTCTAGAACATATCTTGTAAAACTGAACCCACCTACCTCAATATTGTTGAAGAAAACAATGAAAGGAACTAAAAAAATCTACATCTAACCCCCAAAAACCTTTCATTCAATCATTTCATAAAATCATTCCAACCATACATTCTAAATTCTCAATAAAATCCATTTCATTGAAAACCAACATATTTCAATTAATTAATAAAACAGTTTTTGTGAAGCATTTTAGAACCAAATATTAAAGTACTAAAAAGAAAGAGGTTTTCCAAAAAAAATCAAGAGAGGGTGATTTAAATAACAACAATTTCATTTTTATTAAAATACTTGTGGAAGAAAATTCACATACCTCACAAAAGTTGAAGAAAAGGAATAACTAAACTCAAAACCTCTTGATCCAGGAACACATCACCATTCCTTCAATAGATCAAAAACATATATCATCTAGACACATCATAGATGACATATATATTAATAATAGATTAGATATAATGTTTTAAGTGAGAGAATATGACAAGATCTAAGGAGAAAGGGGGGATACTATGACTTTCCATTCATTATGGAGATCCAACACACTTTTATTCATCAAAAAATTGTTATTTTATCAATGGGAACAACCAAGAACACTTATGGAAGGAGAGTAATTTTAAATCCTTAGATAATATGATAATAATGGGAGTTTTAGATGTAAAATCTAAGTTAAACTCTAATTTTTTTATCATTTAATGCATATTGAATGGTTAGGCCACACACTTTAACAAACTATGTGTTAACTGTGTTTAGGATATTGGAAATCACCCAAATATCCACAAAATTATGTTTCATCATTTTTCATTTCATGCTCCCATCGTTTGATTTAACCTTCTATAAACCACCATGCCACACAGTTGTTTCAAAAATTTTGATAGACCGTGCAACAACCATACTTCTCCATCTGTCTCCTCCCACATGGTTTCTCTTGGAATGAACATGGTTTGGAATGACCATAAACTAACCATTAAATTGACTAAAAATTTATTAATTATTTCCTATAGGAGTTTCATGGGTTCTCCTAACCCACACCAAACTATAAACCCTTCCAAAAACACTCCAAACCCTACATGAAAATCTTGAAATTCAACACAAGTATTTTTTAACTTTAAAATTAATAATAAAATGGTTATGTACATAAAACCCAAGGTGTTACATTCTACCCACCATAATGTTTTCCAACAAAAGAATCTTATAGGATATCATAGAAGAGTCCTGATGTCAAACCAGTAGTCTGAATATAATACAATGTTTACCACAATAATTTTTGTTGATTCACCTCAACTAGAATCTCTGACAAAGAAAAATTTCACATTAAGATAGAATGAGTTGATAATTCACAATAAAAAGTACGGATTAATTTAAAAACTATTTCATTAATTGGATCAAAATTGATAAGAGAAAACAAAGAAAGGCAATTAGATTCAGACTCAATGATAGACCACTAGGAGATAAAAAAGTTGGTGTGCACCACATTGAATCAATTATACAATGATAACCAATAGACAATACAAAAAATATGGTTTAGGTTCACAAACTTTTCCACACACTAAGGAACTAAATTCCACTAATTACCCAAGATAAAACACATTAACACCCAAAACCCATGAAGAAAATAAGTTCATTGTTTAAAAAATAAAGTGACAAATCAATAATAACAAGGTTATCCTGAAATAATTAGAGTTGATGGCATGATGCCCCCAATAAAGTCGTATAAAGAATATTTGGACAACTTGAAACCTATGAAAGCTTTACATAGGTAAGTAAGCCTTCTACAAACTTATGAATATCTTCATACAGTTCCCGCTAAATGAAATTTCAGCTCAGTTTCCCCCGTTGTTCAAATATGATAACTTGTTCTCACTGATAACCCAGACTCCCAAATTTAGTGAATTAATCATGAACCCATAATGGAATTATGTTATAGAAAAAAATAAGGATAATTGGAACATTATTCAATTTAATTAGTTCGTGAATGTACTCTATAATCCAATCATTGTAGACATGATTCCCTAAAAAATAATGAAAAACATCGACTCAATGATTCATCCAACAAAAACTTCTAAAAAAACTAATTACTAATAAATTTAGTGTCTATTTCTATAAACTTTCACCCATTATATATGAAAGGTATAATTAATCATCATAACGTGCACATTAGTCTGTGTGATATATATGCTATCATTTCACCATCCCTATACTTGGATGGAAAATATACTTGTTGTTGTCCTAAACTAAGGAGGAACTCAAATTGGTTCTTGAGTCATAAGAGAGAGAATTGTAATCCTCTGACCAATAATAATGGATCCTCAACATAATTTTTAAACTAATAGTGAGACTTTGAAGAGTCTTCTAAGGAACATTTTTAAAAATAGTCACCTAAGGTAGGAATGAGAAATTCTAGACATAAAACTGTTACATCATCATTGTTCATATGAATCAAGTGAATTCTAGCAGTCAGATCCATGAATCATTCATGATTAAACATTTTACTAAACCAATTCCTTAATAATGGTGAGACCATATATCCACTACTCAATGGATAATGAACATAGATAAATGGTTTGAAAATTCATTAGTAAGACCAAACATGAGAAAAAATGAACACAAAATGGAGTAATCCTTCATGAATAGAGTGTTTAAGTCCTTCAGGTATCTAAGAAAGAATCCCCCAAGTTAATAAAGCTCGGGAAAAAGAATACATGAAACCATACCCCTGAAAACTCTATAAGTAATTGCCAACCCCAAAATAGAGAGAATATAACCTAATATAACTAATCATGTGAGTCATAAAAGATGTAAAATGAAAAATAACATTTAAACTAAATTTCAAATATAAAAAAATTATTAGATGATTTGATGGAATCGGAAAATAAGATAAATGAATATAATTTAAAATGTGAGTAAATACTGTATTCCATATATTTTGAACAAAATATGAGGAATACATTTAAATCTACCCGAACTATACCATGAGAAAGTAAAAAGATAATGGTTACTAATTTCAGGTCTCATGCTGTTTTATTACTAACAATGTGTCTTGATGCTCATCCCATCAGACATCAGATCCCAAAAAAAAAATTATTATTTACATTCTATAATTTCTTATATCACTAATATATAAGCATAAACTACACAAAATGGGTATAAATATAGATGAAAAGTTTTCACAACAAGTATAACATCAGGATGTAAGAACATCAGGTAGAACCTGAACAAAAGCACTATAAAAAGAACAAGAATAAAAAGTATATTAGTATATAAAATAATCAACATAACAAGCCTGTAATGAACCAAACTAGCTCAACCCAACTCTTTACCTGATCCGTCCATCCAATAGTCCTGAAGTGAATTCCTAGTTTCTTTATGTCGGTGCAAAGCACTAAGAATGACTACAAATATCTCACTAATAATGTTCTCATGGTAAAAAGAATTGAACCATACATAAAATGGAATAGAAACC
The DNA here is from genome assembly GCA_963277665.1 of Viscum album. Classification (NCBI taxonomy): domain Eukaryota; kingdom Viridiplantae; phylum Streptophyta; class Magnoliopsida; order Santalales; family Viscaceae; genus Viscum; species Viscum album. The sequence continues at coordinate 1,043,513,032 of OY728141.1, read as the reverse complement.
CCTAAAACATCAGAATCAAACATATATAACATCTATTTCAATGTTGAATAAAAAATTGATTCCATAAACCAAACTCCACATCATATACAAGCATGCCACAAAAGTCCATAAAGATGGTATATCAAGTCGAAAACAAAAACTCCAAAGAAAAGGGTCAAAAAATGTTCAAAAAATATATACCAACTGGTACCAATCCTAAAATGGCTTTAAAAGAACTCAGACCTATGAGACAACATATCCAATTGACATAACACAAACATTTGTAATCAAGAAGATCCACCTTGGTACATTGTGAAATTTCCATTACCAATGTCCTACTAAATGAAATCTGAAAACCCAAAAGGCCCAAGTGGGGTGTGATATTAAAAGACCAATACAATACCACCGTGAATCTATTTATGTATTTCACCAAAAAAAACAGATAAATTAGTTTAAAATTAATTTCAAAACGAAAACACTTTGAAAATATTTCATTTCTAAATAATCTATTGAAATCCCATTGGTTTCACTATTTATAATAAAAAAAGTATTCCAAAATAAATCATACATGGATCAAATAAATAAACAATGAACAAAATTATCAATAATCCGAACACAATGGGGGAAATAATAACATCATCCTTGTATACTCAATAAGAAGAAATTGGTATGACAAATATCATCACAATTAACATGGTGAAAATAAAATTCACAAAGTATATAAACAAATGTGGCATGGGAAATGTGCACCATGTAATCTGACCATCATGCTTATCGTGAGTGAGTAAAAAAGTATACTATCTATCTAAGAATATTTAATCTCTCACAGTTTCTATAATCCCAACTCTAATATCTCTCATGATCTTTCAACAACCACCATAGAAGCTATCATGGTCTTCATACCCAAAGGCTCTCGTGGTCCCTTGGAAACCAAAATAGAATCTCACACCGTCTTCCTTAGAAAAGAAACTCATGGTCCCTTAAACAGATCCCTCACTCACACCTTGATTAACTTATGTGCTACTCCTAGCCACATAATCAAAAACATGTTCCTATCAATTGAAGTCATTTCACAATCCAATTTCATAAAAAACATTCCCATTTTATCTCAAAACACCATTTACAATATAAAAAATTTCTCAATCCATTTTATAAATCCATTTTAAACCAAAAATCCACTTTGAACCATTTTATAAAACACTTGGTATGCATAAAAGTCACACCCATATGGAAAACCCCATTTTTAAACACCAAATTCCCAAAAAAACAATGAATTACATAAAAATGGGATAAAAATAAACATAAATAATTTATTTAGTAATTAAATAATAAAAAACAAAAGGAGATTAAACATTCAAAGGTAGTCCATGGAAAATGATCTTAAATAGAGACACCTACATCGGAATCAGTCTCATGCTCGTCAACTTCGATGAAAACCACTAGGAATAGGTAGATCACGGACTCAAACACCTAAGACACGTGAAAATAACTAAAACCCTTATCAAACACCTTATATGTTTTCAAAGTCACCCTAGGATTCCACACATCCCCAAAAATTGAGGAATAAGTAAGAAGAAGGGGTATATAAGAAGAAAACATCAAGAAATTGACTTACCTCAAGAAAAAACACCTTGAATTCAAGGAGAAATGCACCACCAAGGGATAGGGTAAGATCCACCACCAAGGAGAATGGGATGCACTAGATGGGATAAAGAAATGATGGTAAAAAACCGTAAAATTTTATAGTGTAATATTTGTCAAAACAAATTTTTAAGTGACTTAGACATGATTCATGGTTTAGATACAAAGTATGGTAAATCATGTAACAACCATACATGTGCCATTTTCTACCTAAAAAATGAGCCACAAGGTTAGTCTTGTGTTTCACATGTTTTGAAAAACCATTCTCAATCCATGAAAAAACCCCACTATCACTAACTACAGAACCCTTACACAGTTTTATCCACAGTTATAAAATGGTGTGCTAACTATGAACCATGGTATATCTTCCCAAAACACCTCTTTTCAACCACAGACAATTGTGAACTCCAGGAAAAACACCAAATAAAAATAAAAAAATTATACATTCTAGTGACCCAGAACGTGTCACAAACTCCTCACTATGTTGATTTCCCCCAAAAAAATTCATCAGACATCCATTGAAGAAAACATATGAGGCCAATACTTCTTCACCAAACCTTCTTTCTACCATTTTTCATAAATATTGACTCCATGATACCATAACACATGGACTAACATGATCTATTTTCCATGGATCACCTTGTTCTTACAATCAAAGACACGAAATGGATACCCTGTAGTAGTGGTATCAAGATCAATCTCTAAACCTTCCCACTTTAACACATGATATTGATTTAGATGGTATCTGTTTTTCTAGGAAACATGAAATCTTTCATGGATCGATTTTATCCATGGTGATAACTTTATTCAATAGGCTACCTTCCCAATATTCTCTACAACACAAAATGGACTATCATAAGATGACACTAATTTACCCCTCTTTCCTAAGAAATTAAATCAAAGCTGAATGGAACCCAGTGAAGCACCTAATAAAAAACTAAAATTGTAAATGATTAAGAAGGTGGTTTGAATATGAAATTTTGTGATTCTGACCTATCAATGACCATTTCTAAATTTGATGCACTGTTCCAGTCATCTCCTGGATGAGGCTTGTTCTAACCAAAGAATGCTCACCCACCTCATCCCAACACAATGGTAATTGGAATGACTACCCATATGACAACTCAATTGAGTCCATCCAGATTAAGAATTGATAAATATTTTTAAAATTATATTGGTCCAAAAATATTTGTGTTTCCCATAAAACAATGAAATCTAGAACACATGCCCGCAATATATCCTTGAGAGTCTGGATGGTCCGCTCAGACTGACCATCCTTCCATGGGTGGTACACAGTACTAAACCTCAATTGAGTACATAAAGACTCATAGACTCTCTTTCAGAATCAAGATGTGAAATGGGTATCCTAGTTTAAAACTATTTCTATGGTCACTTTGTGAATCTGAATAACCTCTTGAAAATACATGCTTCGAAGGTCCTCTATATTAATCATCTCCATAATGGGAAGGAAATGGGATGATTTTATCTAATAATAAATAATCACCCATATGGAATCATTTTCACTTGGACTATGGGGTAGTCCAAACATTAAATTCAAAGAGATATTTTCCCACCTCCACACTAGAATGAAAAGTCACTGTAAAAACCTGACTCGTCTATAAGGATCAATTTTGATCCCATAGATGTTCAAGCACCTGAAAAAAAATTTATGCCACAACACATCTCATCATGGACTACCAATACCAGCCTCTCATGGTATAAAACATCTTTTTCACCTCAAGGTGAATGACCCAACAATTATAATACACCTAATGAATCTAATCCTGCATCAGGCTCAAAGGAATATCCATATAATTTCTGAATAGAAGAAAACTATCAAGATACTGAGTCCAATAACCTATGGTATCCCCAAATTTTAGAGATCTATTAATCTAATCCAACTTGATGTTGGATTCCTACTCAATCCTAACCTAGTCAATAAGAGATGGTGTAACTTGTACACTAGCCAAGGACCCCATCTCTCCACCATCATTGACCTCCAAACTCAGATGTAATTCCCTAAGATTTTAAAAGAGAAAAATCATCTTAAACACCATATTTTAAAAACACCAAAATTAGAAGATAATATAACACACCAAGACTTTATTATATATTTATTTTAAAATAAATTAAATCTCTTTGATATCTTATGATTCACACTACATCAGGTTTAAATGTAACATGATACTCTATTAAAATATTATTATTTAAACATGACCATTATAACTTAGCTGTTATGTTGGAGGGTATGAATAGAACTAACAAAATTATGAAATTATATAGGTTAAATTTCTTTCAAATAAATTAATTTTTTTTATTTTTAATATAAATAAAATAATGTTCATTTTAAATAAAAATAAATGTTTTATGAAAAATAGAATTTTTCTAAAAGGTGGTTTCATCATGATTTTCCCACATAATTTAAAATTACTTTTTACCACATATATAATATTTATTTCAGAAAATGAACTTTATTTAAGAAATATACATGTCAAAATAAAATTTTGGTGAATTTAATATATTTTTGAAGAAAGATTATTTTTTTATGAAGAGTAAAAAATACTAATTTTTATAGAAAAATTACTTTTAATTTAAATTATTTATGTCATGACCCGTACTAGTGGAGCCCGAGCCGCAACTCCCTAAGCCCGCCTCCAATAGGCCAGGGGATGGCGACTAGCACCGAGTAGGCATAATAATAACATGGGAGGCATTGCCTATAAACCTGTACACACACAAACATCTCCAAGACCACAAAGCTGAAAAGTGAAAACTACTGAAAGCAAAAGATGTATGCATACACTAAACCCAACCAGATAGTACAATAGGAAAATAAAGTACAAGAAAATAATCCCTGCACCAAAAGTACAATCCCACCAAAAAGAAAGTCTGTAAAAAAGTCCGACCTGTAATGAAAGGTACTCGGACTGCAATCTGTAATCGTAGGAACACACCTCGGCCCTCCTAATATCACTGAGCACCATCCGGCCCGGGTCCACCTAGAATCCTGTCAATGTCTCTCTCATCTTCACAAGACACGACACATGTGGGAAAAGCCCGTGCAGGGGTGAGTACAACAATACCCGGTAGGACACCTTGAAACCAAAAAGGAAATACAACAAAGGAAAATACCACAAAGGAATGATACAGTCAGCTCCACACAGTATATGTCTACGAAACATATAACAATAAATATCCAGATATACTCATACACAAACTACCATCACAATACTACCACTAGGATCCAGCTCGAAGATTCCACTAAGTATGCAACTGGGAGAACACACTCCTAGATCTGAAGAGAGAGATACGAAGTACTCATTCTAGTAGAACACACTCCGCAAGAACTATGAGAACATGATGCTCAGATGAGGATCACAGCCAAGTCATGGGGTGATTCCGACAACTTAGTCTGAGCTAATCCGCTAAGCAGAGGATCGGTGCCCGGGTAAAGTTGGTCACGTCGATACCTTGAACTCTACCTAGGGTTCGAAGAATGAATAGATGATACATCTCTAAGTCTCACAGAGGGGATTCCAAAAACTCTATTTAGGAAGTCCTACTTAAGGGATCATACTCCCGTATATAGGAAATGATACCAAAACCTTCAGGTGAAAAGCCTTGGGTACAAACCCTAAGAAGCTAGTCCAAGTCAGAGAAGACAAGTGGCTCAAGCCATGAAGAAAAGGTTACACGGCATGTTTTATGGTTACATGTCGTGTTCCTTGACCTCGGGTACTACCCATGTAAATGGACCATGTCATTCGTTTATGCCATATAAAACCAAACTACACGGCGTGTAGAAAAGTACACATCATGTTCCTTGACCCCTGGTACTGCCCATGCAAACGGCCCGTGTCATTCGTCTTGTTGTGTAGAAAGAAACTACACAGCGTGTAGAAGAGGTACACGCCGTGTCCGAGCACCTGGTCTACTCCGTGTATGCTGGTCATGTGCCCGTACATGGTCTCTACCCATGCACGGTGTCGCATGACCGTGTACCAGTACACGGGGTATCCTGTGTATCTGGTCGGGTCTGGCTGGGGAGGGGTATACACGACGTATCCTTGGCCATGTAACCTACCCTTCTCCGTGTACTCCCGGAGTACACACCAGGCAGTCCACCGATGAACACATGCCGTGTATCCCATACCACACGGCGTGTAGTCGAGAAATTTCCAGAAACGTCGTCTTCCTCCACGGGCCTCGGAAAATCCTCCGGATCTTGATCCAACCGCCCGATCATCACAAAACATCAGATTTGGGGTCATCCTGCCCCAATGAAACTGATTTCGTCAGTTTCGGGCTTCCGATTGGCCTTGAAAACACATCCCGATCAATCCGCACGAAAATTCTCGAAGAACAGGAACTTCCGAACCACATCGATTTGTCTGCCGCAATCTCCATCACACCTCCTTTATGTCGCCTCGATGTTGGATCATCGATTTCAGACCGTTGTGCCAACAAAATAATGTGCAACAATCAATTTTCCCCAAGAACCTAAAGAACGTGCATGAAGAACGCATCAGAATCGAGAGGAAAAAACACAACAATCGAGAGGGAGGAACCTCAATCTATGATCGTGTCGATCTTGGTTTGTCACCGTTAGAAGGTTGAGCAAAACCCAAAACAATATCAAGAATCAAATCCCATGATTCCCGCAAATATCCCACCCCGCAATAACGATCGATCCGCAGGCTAATCTATTCGTGGATTAGTCCGCGTTCACCGTGGAAATCAAAAACGGAGAATAAAAATCACTACAAACATCATACATAGATCCACGGCGTTCGTTGGCGATGATCTGGTCGTTGCGTCGTCGTTGTTGGCGAAAATCGTCAAGAACCATCGTCGTCGTGTCAGGAGGTCTTCTCCAGAACTCTCTAGAGAAAAATCAGGGTTATGAAAATTGTAACCCGGACCCTCCTAGTGAAATCTTTATTTAAAAGAATAAACGATTTCGTTGCAACAAGGATTTAAATAAAATATTTTAATTAAATATTTTATTATGGTTATGTCCAAAAGCCAGATTTCACCACTGACCTGCGCCGGCCAAAGTTAGGCCTCTCCTAGGGTAAAATCGTTGTTCTGAATGCAGCGGTGCCCTCAGATTTCTGATCCGAGCACCCATTCAAGAGTTATTCCACTTTTTTAGGAAAACCGTACTCGTGCGTAATTTAATTATTAAATTAAATTCAAACATTTGTTCCGGGATCACCGGGCCTCGGAACTGCACGCCATCTCAGAACCTAGTCTCGAATTAATTCCCATATAACATTAAAATAATACATGAAAAAATCTGGGACATTACATCACACCCACCTTAGGGTTTTTACGTCCCTGAAATTCCAAAAAAAAAGCTACTCAAAAAGATGAGGGTACTGCACGTGAATCTAAGCCTCCCGCTCCCATGTGCTCTCCTGGAGATTCTCGTGCTTCCACTGGACACGCACCAAGGGAATATATTTCCCACGAAGGATATTCTCTTGTTGATCCTCGATCTCCACTGGGTACTCAGCAATGGTCGCTCCATCATCGATGTCCAGCTCGCCACCGTCGATAACGTGCGATGGATCGTGCATGTACCTCCGTAGCTGCGACACATGGAAGACGTTGTGTACCCGGTCCATCTGAGGAGGTAGAGCCAAGAGATACGCCACCTTTCCAACTCTACTCAGAATTTGAAAAGGGCCAACGAACCTCAGAGATAGCTTGCCGCCTCGGCCAAATCTATACAATCCCCGTTAAGGTGAGACCCGAAGGAACACATGGTCTCCCTCCTCGAACTCCAAAGGCCTCCGCCTCCTGTCGGCATATGACTTCTGCTGACTCTCTGCAGTCTTCATCCACTCCTGGATGACCTGCACCTTCTTTGTAGTATCTCTCACCATCTCTGGGCCCATGAGTGCGGACTCTCCTGGGTCAGTCCAGTAAAGTGGTGACCTGCAGGGTCGCCCGTACAGATCCTCGAATGGTGCCATACCAATAGTGGAATGATAACTGTTCTTATAAGAAAATTCCACCAGTGGTAGGTGATCCTCCCAGCTACGACCGAATTCAAGAATGCAATCTCGAAGCATATCCTCTAGGACCTGGATGGTCCGCTCTGTCTGACCATCAGTCTGGGGATGGAACGCTGTGCTCAAACGTAACTAAGTCCCAAAAGCCTCCTACAATCCCTTCCACAACCGGGATGTGAAATGAGAATCACGATATGAGATGATCGTGGATGGAACTCCATGAAGTCGGACTATCTCCTGCATGTAGAGACATCACAAGCTCTCCATTGAACTCTTCTCCCATATGGCTAGAAAGTGGGCTGACTTGGTGAGTCGATCAATTATTTCACAGATGGCATTGTTTCCCATGGACATACGTGGTAAACCAGTCACGAAATCCATGGATATCCCATCCCACTTCCACTCTGGCACCTCAAGGGGCTGAGTCAAAACTACTGGCTCCTGGTGCTTAGCCTTTACTTGTTGACAAGTAAGGCACCGAGAGACGAAATCTACCACACCCTTCTTCATTCCTGGCCACCATAAATAACGTCAGAGGTCCTGATACATCTTTTCCACACCTGGATGCACCGCCAAAGGGGATGTATGAAACACTCTCAAAAACTCCTCCCGCAACGTCACTAGTACTACCGTGCGCCCTCTAGAAAGAACAACATGCTCCCCACCTTCTGAATATCCATCAGCAGCATTACCTGTGGATATCTGAGCACGTAGAGTCTCACATCTAGCATCCTCATGTTGTGCGTCCCTGACTCACTGTAAGAGTGAAGCATAAAAAACCATCGACTGAAGGTAATCTCCCTCATCTCCATCCACGAAGGATAACTGTAAGGAGGCCAACTGCCTCATATCCTCATCCAGTAATAGCGAACTGGATTTCCTACTGAGATATTCTTCCACCACGTTCCCCTTCCCAGGAGTATAAACGATGTCAAAGTCGTAATCCTAGAGGAACTCAAGCCATCGCCTCTGTCTCAAATTCAGATCCATCTGAGAAAAGATATATCTGAGACTCTTGTGATCAGAGTAGACGGTAAACCGCTCGCCCATCAGGTAGTGCCACCACATTGTCAATGTGAAGACTACCTCTGCCAACTCAAGATCATGGGTTGCGTAGTTCTGCTCGTGTGGCCTCAACTGACATGAGCCATAGTAAATCACTACTTTCCTCTACATCAGGACACAACCAAGCCCAGTTCCTTATGCATCGCAGAACACTACGCACTCGACACCCTCCTCCAGTAATCTCAAGATCGGGGCGCTCATCAAACTCTGTCTCAACCGCTAGAAATCCTGCTGGCATCTCTCGGTCCACACGAAAGGCTTCCCCTTTCGGTTCAAAGCTTTCATGGGTGCTGAAATCTTGGAGAAATCAAGGATGAATCTCAGATAGTAGCCTGCCAACCCAAGGAAACACCGCACCTCCATCACGCTCTGGGGTGGCTCCCATGCTAGCACTGCCTCCCCCTTGGCTAGGTCCACTGCTACACCATCTGCTGAGATAACATGTCCTAGAAAGTGGAACTCCGATAACCAAAACTGACACTTAGAGAGTTTCCCATACAACTGTTGCTCTCAGAATGTGTCCAGAACCATCCTTAGGTGTCTCGCGTGCTCCTCCTCCGATGCAAAGTACACAAGGATATCATCGATAAAGACCACTACAAACCGGTCTAGGTAGGGCAGAAAGATCCGGTTCATGAGTCCCATGAACACTATCGGGGCATTCGTCTTGCCGAAGGGTATCACTAAGTACTCATAGTGACTGTAGCAACATTGGAAAGCTGTCTTCGGTATATCCTCATGCCATACTCTCAACTGGTGATAGCCTGATCGTAGATCAACCTTCGAGAACCATCATGCCCCTATTAACTGGTCGAAGAGGTCATCAATCCTTGGTAGTAGATACTGTTTCTTTACAGTCACCTGATTCAAGTGCCGGTAATCCTCGCATAGCCTCAAGCTCCCATCTGCCTTTTTGGAAAACAGCAGTAGGGCCACCCAGGGTGAAACGCAGGGTCTCACAAAACCCTTCTTTTGCAAGTCATCCAGCTGCACCCTCAGCTGACGAAGCTCTGTAGGAGCCATCCGATATGCTGATGCTGATATTGGTGTCATCCCGGGTTGCAACTCAATGCAGAAATCTATCTCCCGATGAGGAGGTTGCCCGGGGACATCCTCTGGAAAGACGTCCTCGTACTCAGCCACTACTGGTGGAAACTGGAAACTCGTAACATCTGTTGTGCCAAGGGATAGGCTGGACAACTAATGTGTAATTGGTTGTGCCCTCATATCCACGAGTCTATCCTATGCTGCCTGGGTCTCTATTTCACCGAAAAAATAGAACCTCGTTCCATCACTACGGACACACCGCACACTTTTCCTAAAATAGTCAATCTGGACAAGAACTATGGATAGCCAATCCATACCATGAATGACATCGTAAGGCCTCGACGCTACCACCAAGAGGTTCCAACCGAAACTCTCGCCTCCAACGGTCAGGTCACACTATCTACAAAGGTGTGTGATCTCTGAATCTTATTCAACAGGTGTGTCTAAGCGTAAGGGTTGAGTCAATGGATCAACTGGAATCTCAAGGTCTCGAACAAGATAAGCAGCCAGAAAGGAATGACTAGAACCTCTGTCTATCAATATGGAAACCAAAGTATAAAAGACACAGATATTACCTCTAATCATTCCAGGAGTACATGGGTCATAAGCCTTTGCCACCTGCAGATCTCCCTGCCTCTATCTGCCATCTCCTTGACCCTAGGGTGGAGCTCCTGGGGGTGGTGGTGGTAAATGGTCAAATCGCTGACCACCTCCAGCTACTTTCCCAGCTCCCCTACCACGTCTACCACCCCGCGGGTCTGCCTGCTCCACACATTGCCTCTACCTCGGTGGTCCATCCACTACTCCCGTGTCAGTAGTACGGTGTGTCGGACAATCTCGAGAAAGATGTCCCCTGCCATCACATTAGTAGCATCGCCTCTCTCGAGGCTGGCTGGATGCGCCCTGCGAACCCTGCATGATAGATCCCCCATCATTGCATCTCCTCTCTAAATGTCTCCCATACCTGGGTCCCTAATTTCGGCTCCCTACTGCCGAGGTCTCTGCTCTAGCATGCCCACTACTGACATCTGTCGGTTGTCTCTGCTCTGCCAAAAAGCTCTCGACCACAAGAGCCCGCTCGAGCACCCCATCATAGGTAGAGATTCCCATAGGGATGATGCTAGCTCAGATATCTCTGCGCAAGCCCCGCTCAAAAGTCCATGCTCTGAAGTACTGATCTCTGACCATATCCATTGAGTATCTCGAGAGGTTGGTAAACCTCGACGAATAGTTAGCCACCATCATGGTTCCCTACTGGAGCTAAAGAAGCTCTTGTATGCGTAAAAATCTCAGTGTAACCGATGAAAACTCCTCTCTGAAGAGATGCTCAAACTCCAACCAAGCGAGGTTCTCCTCATCGTGAGTCTGGATAACCAAACTCAACCATCATCCTGTCGAGCCCTGCGGAAGGCTCACTTCTAGGATCACCATCTGGTCTGTCGGTGTCTTGACCAAACGAAAAACTCTGGAAACTGCCTCAAGCTAGTCCTCTGCTGCCTGAGGGTCAGGATCGTCTCAAAATTTGAGGGGTATCTGTCTCTGAAACTCATGGAGTGCGCTCATCCTGTGCTCCTCCTCCAATGGTACAACAGGCACTAAACACTTCTCCACAGGTGGTGAGATAACTGGCACACCACCTGGTGGTAAAACTGGGGGATTCGGTCCCTATATCAAGGCTTCATTACTGAGGGTATCATCCTCATGATCGAGATGCTGGATCCTAGTGGGCTCGCGTCTCGGAGGCATCCTGTTAAAGAAACGAGATGTATCTCAATCAGTGAGTATATCTGGAGATCTGGCTAAAAAAGGACATGGAAACCACAACCCATTCCTATATGATGCATGTACCATTATTCTCCATTTAACTAGTGTTATCAGGTTCCGAGTCGAAAAGAATGTTATTAGAGTCCGGGTGTATGGATACGTCAACCGCCCGCACCAACACTGGGGTCCCTGGCCTAAAAGACGAACTCGAAACACTTAACATTGTTTCCCCAAACCAACTAACATACCCTTGGTCCTAAGGTAGAACCGACCACCTATGATACCACTCTATCACAACCCGTCCCAGTGGGGCCCGAGCCGCAACTCCCCAATCCCACCTCCCATAGGACAGGGGCCGGTGACTAGCACCGAGTAGGCATACTACTAACATGGGAGGCATTTCCTATAAACCTATACACATGCACACACATATCCAAGCCCACAAAGCTGAAAAGTGAAAACTACTGAAAGAAAAAAATACATGTGTACACTAAAGCCAACCATAGAGTACGACAGGAAAGTAAAGTACAAGAAAGTAAGCCCTGGGCCAAAAGTACAAGCCCACCAAAAATAAAGTCTGTAACAAAGTCCAACATGTAATGAAAGGTACTGGGACTGCAATCTGTAGTCGTAGGAACACACCTCCGCCTGCCTAATCTCACTGAGAGACGTCCGGCCCTGGTCCACCAAGAATCCTATAAAAGTCTCGCTCGTCTGCACAATACATGACACGTGCGGGCAAAGCCCGTGCAGGGGTGAGTAAAACAATACCCAGAAGGACACCCTGAACCCACAAAGGAAATACAACAAGGGAAAATACCAAAAAGTAAAGATACAATCAGATCCAAACAATATATTTCTACAGAACATATAAAAAGAAATATCCAGATATACGCATACAAAAACGACCATCACTATACTGCCACTAGGATCCAGCTCGAAGATTCCACTATGTATGCAACCGGGAGAACACACTCATAGGTATGAAGAGAGAGATACGAAGTACTCGTTCCGGGAGAACACACTCCTCAAGCACTATGTGAACATGATTCTCAGATGAGGATCACATCCAAGTCATGGGGTGATTCCAACAACTCATTCTGAGCTAATCTGCTAAGCAGAGGATCGGCGCCCGGGTAAAGTTGGTCACGTCGATACCAAGAACTCTACCTAGGGTTCCAGGAATGAATAGAGGATCCGTCTCTAAGTCTCATAGAGGGAATTCCAATAACCTTATTCAGGAATACATGTTGAATGGATCATACTCCCATATATAAGAAATAATACCAAAACCTTCAGGGGAAAATCCATGGGTATGAACCCTAAGAAACTAGTCCAAGTCACAGAAGACAAGTGGATCAAGCCATGAAGAAAAAGTTGCATGGCATATAGTATGGTTACACGCTGTGTTCCTTGACCCTGGGTACTGCCCGTGTAAATGGCCCATGTCATTCGTTCAAGCCGTATAAAACCATACTACACGGCATGTAGAAAAGTACATGTCGTGTTCCTTGACCCCAGGTACTGCCCGTGCAAACGGCCCGTGTCATTTGGCTTGTTGGGTAGAAGGAAACTACACGGTGTGTAGAAGAGGTACATGCCATGTCCGATCACCTCGGATCGCTCCGTGTACGCTGGCCATGTGCTCGTACACGGTCTCTACCCGTGCACGGTGTCGCCTGCCCGTGTACCAGTACACGGGGTATCCCGGGTATCTGGCCGGGTCTGGCTGGGGAGGGGTATACATAGTGTGTCCTTGGCCATGCACCCTTCCCATGTCCTTGTACTCCCAGAGTACACGCCAGGCAGTCCGCCGACGAACACATGCCATGTATCCCATAATACACGGCTCATAGTTAGGAAATTTTTAGAAACGCCGTCTTCCTCTACGTGCCTCAACAAATCCTCTGGATCTTGATCCAACCGCCCGATCATCACGAAACTCATTATTTGGGGTCGTCCCGCCCCTACGAAACCGATTTCGTCGGTTTTGGGCTTCCAATCGGCCTTGAAAACGCATCCCGATCAATCTGCACGAAAACGCTCGAAGAATGGGAACTTCTGAACCATATTGATTTTTCCACCGCCATCATCGTCGCACCTCCATTAGGTCATCGCGATATTGGATCTTCGATTTCAGACCATTGCGCCAACAAACAAACACGCAATGATCGATTTTCCCCTGGAACGCGAAGAACGCGTTGGAATCGGGAGGGAAAAACACCAAAATCGAGAGGGAATAACCTCGATCGATGCTCGTGTCGATCTTGGTTCGTCACAGTTAGAATGTTGAGTAAAAACCAAAACAATCTCAAGAATCAAATCCCACGATTCCCACAAATATCCCAGCCCGCAAGAACGATCGATCCGCGATCTAATCTGTTCATGGATTAGTCCGCGTTCACTGTGAAAATCAAAAATAGGAAATAAAAATCACAACAATCATCCTACCTAGATCCATGGAATTCTTTGGCGATGATCTGGTCGCCTCGTCATCGTCGCCGGAAAAAATCGTCAAGAACCGTCGTCACCTCGTCGGGAGGTGTTCTCCAGAGCTCTCTAGAGAAAAATCAGGGTTATAGAAATTGTAACCCTGACCCTCCCTGTGAAATCATTATTTAAAAGAATAAAATATTTTGTTGAAACAAGGATTTAAATAAAATATTTTAATTAAATATTTTATTACGGTTACGTCCAAAAGCCCGATTTCACCACTGACCTACACCTGCCAAAGTTAGGCCTCTCCTAAGGTAAAATCGTTGTTCTAAATGCAGCGGTGCCCTCAAATTTCTGATCTGAGCACTCGTTCAAGAGTTATTCCACTTTTTTAGGAAAACCACACGCGCACAAAATTTAATTATTAAATTAAATTCAAACATTTTTTCCAGGCTCACTGGGCCTCGGAACTCCACGCCGTCTCAGAGCCTTGTCTAGAATTAATTCCCATATAACATTATAATAATACATGGAAAAATCTGAGGCATTACAATTTAAAAGGTAAATTTATATCAATTATATTAAAATTTAAATAATTTAATTTATTGGAATCAATTTCATATTGAATTATGATATAAAAAGTTTTTAAACTTTTGAACATTTTTGTTTAGAGAAACCATTTTTTCAACTAGTTTGCATGTTTAATTTTATATTCAAAATTTCAAATTCTATGAATTGAATTTGGAAACATGTAAACCATATTTTGAATTAGAATAATTAATTTTATATTATAAGGTAATATTATTGTTTTTAAAATAATTAATAGTAAAAAACTGTAGAAATTTATTATCATGGTAAAGGTGAAAACTAATTTACTAAGGGGCTAGAAAAATTAAAATTGTTATAATTACTTAATAAATAATTCAAAGACCATTTTATAGTCATATTTTGACCATATCACACCTATGGATTGATAATTACCCATTTTTTGGCAATTGGAAGGATGAAAATGTGGGAACCACTTTTTATTTTAAAAAAATCCATGTTTATCCTCTCCCCACTTATAAAAGGCCACCCCTATCCTCCCCTCTTTAAAATTACCAAAAAAAATATGTTTTGGAAAATTAATTCCCAAATTAATTTATTAATTCCATCCCCATATCCTAGTATCTTTATTTTTATTTTAAATTCTTCTAAAATGTATTTTGTTATAAACCTAAATAGACTCTATAAAGAAGTGGTAAAATTCTTAAACATGTGTATTTTTTATTTCTTATTACACCTCCTTAAAATCATAATCAACAATGATAATATCATAAAAAGGTTTTCCATATATAATGAGATATTATTATGTTAATTTCACAACCCAAATCCATCTTGGATACAATCAAATGGGAAATTAAATTATAGATCATGTTAATGGTGGACTATCACATCGCGAACATATGTTATTCATTTTCCATCACCACATTTCATGGATGAATATATTGATTTATTTAACATAAATATATATATATATTAAATTTATTAAATTATTATAAATATTTAAATATTATATCTTATATACATTCTTACATACCATTCTCTGGGGTGATATGATATCTTCTCTCTAGTGTACGGTGGACTACAACCTCATGAAGCAATGTGATTCATGTTTTCTTAATATTTTCTTAGAAGGTATTAATGATAAATTTAATAAATATATTTTATATTTTTGAAATGAAAATAATTATAGAAATATAATATCACATATAACTTCTTACCTTCTAATCTGTTGGAAAATAATAAAGTCACTCATGTGTACGTGTGGCTACGGCATGCACGTAGTGACGTGAAATGTTTTTAATTTTATTTTTACATGGATGGTAATAAGTATGAATTTTATTAATATACATTATATATATAACATAATAATGAATACATAAAGAATAATTTATATTTTTTTTCCTTTTATTCCATCTATCATGAAAAAAAGAAACATTTTTCATGGGTACATACGACTTGCCGTCTCCGTGGACAGTGTAATCCATTTTCTATATCTAAATTTTATAGATTACTATAAATAAATATTTAATTAATAAATATGATATTTATATCATGTTTCTAAGTCTATATATTTTTTAACAATGATCAAAGTACAAGGAATGAAATTATTAAAATAAAACATACATGAAAAATGAAGCAATTATCACCCGAAACAGTGATTTTAATAAAGATTTGTTAATAAAAGAGTAATAGAAGAATAAAAGTTAATAATATATAGTCTAATATATATGAATATTTTTACATAATATTTTTATAATAAATTTATATTTATTAAAATACATATTCATACACAAACGAAGGAAGTCAAAAAAGTGGTAAGAGTTTTTCATCTGACATTTACTTCTATGAGACATTGTCCATATTCGCCACTTATTCCTTTTTGTGGTGTATATAATTCCCATTTTGATATTTTATATCTTGAATATAATTATTTTCATGGTATTTAATTTTTCTTTTGATCTTATTTATTTCGTGGAGCTTATAATTTAATATTTACCAAAGTTGTAAGTGAATATTTCACAATCTCATCATTATTTGGGATTTCTTATGTTTATGTCTCCCTTGGAGAAATTATTTGACATTTACATCATAAAATAATTAAATTATCTTCTAAAATGATTTGTCATGAAAATTTTAACATAATATTAACATTTTCCCTCACTTTTATATTTACAATTATTGATAAATTTTTTTTAATAAAATATCACTTTTTTGTCTCATCATTTAAAAAAAATCCTTCCAAAAAAATGTTTTCTAAAAATGGATTCAATTTTTTTTTTCAAATGATCAAAATTATTTATCAAATAATTTTCCCATATTTTTTTTTTAAAAAATTAATGGAATCTTCATTTCATTTTATAAGCAAGACCTATTCGGATTTTACTGAACATGTGAAAGGAATATTTGTCTAAACATGTTTGGCATGTATAGTATTTCCACCATCATCAAAAATTAATTTTTTAAAGTATAATTTATAAATTTCAAAGGTTATTTTACAAGAAAAATAATTTTTAATGTAATTTTTGAACATTTAATTTTAGAAATATTTGCAATGTGAAATTTGTATTTTCCCCAAGAATATTTTAAATGAAATTTTTATGGTATTTAAATTCTTAAATTAAATAAAACATTTATTTTACTTATCCACTAGATATATATTGTAATTATACCATCCATATTAATTCTTCAAATGGATTGTTATCACATTTATTGGGTATATTCCAGTTTGATATCATTCATATTACTCTAAATAGTTTATGATTGTTTTTGTTGAATAGGTAACTATTAACAATTCATTTGCTTTTTTTCAACATGAATGTTTATATTGATTATTTTTTAATCCTTTAATATTAATAATGAATTATACTTAATAATTTACGGTAATTTCCCAATATATCCCCTTAATGAAATAGATAATCTCATGAGAAAATCTTTCTTGGGTTTTTAGTAGAGGCCTTACCCATTGATGTTAGATATCATGGCTCAAGGCCTTTACAGTGTGGTTATGATGCCTAGGATTATGAATTATCTGATTATGCTATTAGTTATTGATGTCCCATGATATTATTTTATTATTTAGAATATCCATGGTGACTTTTCAATCTCCTGTGATTATTTATATGGAATTTTTTGGTAATCATTTATTTCGACCATATTATGATCAAGAAATTGATTGAGTAGAATTTGTTTCAGTTATTTACCTATCTATACTGATTATTATATTTTATTATTTATAGGTTCCACTGTACGCATGACCTTAATGATAATTTTATCTTGGTACATTCTTATGTTTTATTTTACTTGGGATATCATGAAGTGTTTTATGTTTTATATACATATATATGCTATGGGGAACAATAATATTCTAAAATAAAATAAAATATAATATTTTATGATTTCAATTATAATATGAGATTAAAGTATGTATCTAGTTTACTAATAATTATAAACTATTTGGTTCTCTAAGATTAAATTACTCGTATCTTATACCAATGTATTAACGTGACCACCTGCTTCAGGATACTGTGGTAGAGCCTTTATGGTTGGCATGAGAATAATTTTAGTAGAAACACTGAGAATTAGATTTAGGAAAACATGTATTAGGGGACATAACCCTATTCAAGATGATGAGGATAATGATAAAATTATATCCTAAAGTATTGGTAAGGTAATTATTTTTTGGTTTTCCCAATAATACATCCATGTTTAGATACTATCAGTTGACGTGGTTCTAGAAAAAATATACCTAGGTGTATAACTCAAAAATGGTGTGCCGATCTTGACTCAAATATTATCTAGTACACAAAAAATGTCCTTAATACATACCTATTTAGACACTCTCCGGAGAAATGATTTTGTTAATTAACATTTTCTTTACAAACCATTATGAAGTATTTAGTAATATTTTTAGGATTTGAAAACATTCCCAAAGAAACCATGTTAATGATTTTTTTATTATCTATGATTTTTTTTTTCAATTTATGTTAAGTGATTCACTATTTCTGGGATTATAAATAGTTTTATATTGTTATGATCTAATACATGATGTTCTATAGTTTAAAAATGGGTCATAGAGGAAAGAATGGAAATCATATCAATTCATATACCTTATGTAGGGATTTAAATCCTAATAAAGATAATGAATCTGGAGGTAGATATACAGTTGGAATTGATCAAATTATAACCATATTAGGGAATATAAATTTGGATATGAGAAATAACCATGAATGTATAGATAATCCTTCTCATCCACTACATGGTGTAATAATTTTATACGACTTTATGTGTAAAAAATCTCTATCATTCAATTGGACTAAAAATATATTTGTACCTAAGAAATGGATAATTTCCATAGAAAAGATATTTCTCAATTTGTGTAGAAATAAAAGGGATAAATTTTTCATGTTATTTTATCATATCTTGGGATATGATAATAAATAGTGGTCATTTATTTAAAACACTATATATTAATAAGAAATATAAACATTTAATGAATGGATTTTAAGATACTCTTTTGGGAGAGGTATTTTTCTCATGAAAAATGAGAGGATATAGTGAGAAAATTCATGAGTGTAATAGAAAAGGTAGATGAAAATTTTATTGAGTAATAATACAAATTTACATGGTTAGAAAGACATTCTACAAACTACGTACATAATCTAAAGAGCAAGATTGAGCATTTATTCAATATGATTTATCCAATTATTCTAAGGCCACTAGTCTCCTAAAATTTCTCATCATATGAGGACGTAGTATCATATGGTATAAATATAGAGAATTAATTCTACAATTATTATTTAATATAATGTAAGTTAGAGAATATGATGATGGATTATAAAAATATGGATAAATGGAAGAAAGTAAATACGGATTTCTACCATGTGATTATTTTGGAAAGAAACATCCCGGTACTTTCTTAAAGGGAAAGGTATATTTCTAAAAGTGTGTAGAGAAAATACACCAAGATTATAATTTCAAGGACATGAAAGAATCATTCAATTAATAATGATTCAACTATATAGAGATGGGGAACTACACAAACTAACCTTCCAAGCATCAAGATAATATACCTAAAAATATGTCAAGGGATTAAGTTCAAGATTATTCTATGACTATATATGAAGAAGAATTATTAATTTTATTGTGTTTGGATTCAATAATTATGTTATAAGAGTATTTTATCAATGATATTCTTGTTATTATAATTATATAATGCATATGGATTGTAATTTAGTACTTTTTCTTTAAGTATTTGATAGCATATGTTTAATGTTACCTATGACTAAGAAAAGTGATTATGTGTAAAGTTAGACTACTTGGAAAACATATTTTTGGGGTAGGATGACACATAATATGTTACTAATGTAGATATAATAATGATAAAGTGGTTTTATGAAGGAATTGGTAACCTTTAAATATTACATTACCTTTCATGTTAAGGTAATTATGGGTTATTAGTATTTATGATCATTATTGGAATTATATTAATAATTTATTATAAAAAGAATAACTAGGATTCAAGGTGAAAAAAATCACATTTTTCAAGGCCTTTGGGTTTTAACCAATAACCTAAGGTTGACAAGGGCACTGCACCTACCACTGACCAACGATGTGTTCTGGTTAAGATTTCACTATTTTTACTTAAACAATTTGATGGATATATGTAAATATTGATCTTGCGGTGTTATTGTTTCAGTTTAGATATTACTGTATTATATTGGATAACATAGTATAACTATTGTGTTTTTAGAAAATATCTATAGATATAAGTAATGGATATCACTATTTTATGGATCTTATGATTTTTTAAAGGTTAATATTAGTGCTTTAACCATAAAAAATCCATTTTTGGATATTAATTTCGTGGAGTAAGTAATGAAATGTAAATTGATAAAAGAAAAATAAAACTATGATATTATGATTATGAAATATAAATATATTATGTATTTATATGTCCTTATATTCTTAGACTATAAAACCATTCCTTAACCTTTAGAAAAGGATCTTGAAAAAAAAGTTATCATATTACCTATAAATCTAATGAATCAAATGGAACTTTAAATCATCAGAGATTTATGGTTTTTATGTCTTTATAATTCCATTTATCATTCACTTTCTTGTGATAAATGACCCCTATCACTTTATATTATTTGCACTTTTATTCTTTTTCCATAACATTACTTCCAACCAAAGTTCTCCTACTTAGAAACCTAGTCAAGTGTTATTATTTATGACATATGTGATTCTATTTATCTCTTATGAATTGTTTATTTGAATAACTGTATTTATGATTTTTGTTTCGAACAAAGGTATTTTTAAATTTTAAACCCTTAATTTCTGAGATCAAGATTAAATTTTGAGGAAAAAATTTATTTAATAGGCTAAAATGTGATTCCATGATATATTAAAAGAGAAATATAATATTTAATAGAATATATGACACAAAAAAATGAAGATAAATTGAGACAATAATAATTTATGATATATTTATTTTTAAATAAATATAATCTATTTGATAGCTTATGATACACACACCACAAGGTTTAAACAAAATGTGATGCTCTATTAAAATATTATTATTTAAACATCACTTTTACAACCTAGCCATTAAGTTGGAGGGTATGAATAGGAATATTTAATTATTATAATTATATACTTAACACATGTATAAAATAAAATAAATTTTAATTTATTTACTATATATAAAATTAAGATCATTTGAAATAAAAAAGAAATGTTTTTTAAGAAACTTAACTTTTTTAAATGGCGGTTGAGTCGCACATTGCACACGTAATTTAAAACTATTTTTTTTACCAATTTTATAAAATTTATTTTAGAAACTAAACTTCATTTTGAAATATACATTTCAAAATTATATTTGGGTATTTGTTTTTGGATTTTTATGAAAATATTAATTTTTTGATGAATATTGAAAATACTAATTTTTATTAAAAACATAGATTTCATTTAAATTAAATACAAGGTAAAATTAAAATTATATATTTTTAAATAAATTTATTTAAAATAGATTAAAATTTAACTAATTTATGTCATTGGAATCAACTTAATTTTTATTTTTGATATAAATATTTTTTAAACTTTTTATAGACTTTCCTCCAAAAAACCATTTTTTCAACATGTTGTAGGTTAAATTTAAATTTAAAATTTTCCAAATAATTTAACCGAATTTGTTAAAATATATTACATATTTTTAATTATAATTATTAATATTATATAATTAGGGAAACTTAATTTTTTACCATGATGAATAGTAAAATCCGTAAAAATTAATTACTGTGGTTATAGTAAAAAATGATTTCCCAGGGGTCAACTAAAAGGATAAGAGGTAAATGACCTAAAAATGGAAAAACACTAACTTAATAGACATATTTAGACCTTATCATCACTATGGACCAATAATTACCCATTTTTGAGGCTTTTGGTATGATAGAAACATGGATATCACCTTATATTTTCCAATATTCCATGTGTGTGATGTCCCCCACTAATAAAAGCCCACCCCTATCATATCATTTTAAAACATAAAAAACAATTATATAGGAAAATAACTACTTAAATACCTTCCTTAATTCCCTATACATATCATATATTGCTTATTTTTATTAGGAATCCCTCGTGATAAGGCTTTAGGTACAAACATAAAGAGGTTCTCTAAAGAAGAGTCAAAATTATAAAATGCGTGTATATGTTTTATTTATTCTTAAACATCATTAAAATAATATTGAAATATCATAATATAATAAAATAATTATCTCCTATACAATTATATTTTTTATTTTAATGTAATAACTCAAATCCCTCTCAACTTCCATTAAATGTGAAACAAAATCATTAATCACGTATTTGGTGGACTACCGCCTCATGAACTAATGTAAATTGTTTTCCATCACCACTATTCAAGGATAAATATGATGATGTATTTAACATATTTATAATATATTTAATAAATTATTATTGTTTTTTAGTTATGATATCCCTTATAACTTCCTACATACCATTCTATGGGGGAATGTGATAACGTCGATCGTTTGTATGGTGAACTACCACCTTGAAAAACGATATGATACATTTTTAACATTTTATTTACATGGAATTAAGCAAGGATATAGTTAATGAATATATGTGATATGAATTTAACATAAATTTATAAAATTAATATAAAATAAAACATCTTACCATCAAATCTATTTAAAAATAATAATGTTGCTCGTGTGTACATGTAGACTACTTCCTCTGCGTAGAAATGTGAAATGTTTTTCATTTTATATTTACATGGATGGTAATATGGATATATTATATTATTATAAATTCTATATATAAAATAATAATTATTCTGTAAAGTATAATTAACATTTATTTTCCATTTATTTTTTTTGTTGATAAAAATGGAATCAACATTCATGCATACGCATGACTTATCGTCTCCATGGATGGTGTAATACTTTTTCTATCTTTAACAATTACATATTACTCTAATAAAATATATGAGGAATATATATGAAAATTTATATCATGATTT
Organism: Viscum album; assembly: GCA_963277665.1. NCBI lineage: Eukaryota > Viridiplantae > Streptophyta > Magnoliopsida > Santalales > Viscaceae > Viscum > Viscum album. The sequence goes on along the minus strand of OY728141.1, from coordinate 1,043,489,995 downwards.
AAATTATTTACATTATGTAACCGTGATCAATTTAAAATCTACGAAATTACTAAATCAAAATATACATGAAAAACAAACCAATTATCACTTGATATAGTGATTATAACAAAGAATTATAAATAAATGGTTGATAAAATAATACAAGTAAAAAATATAAAGAATGAGTTATTTGATTATATTTGTATAATATATGTATAATTAACTTATTTTTCTTATAAAGGTGGTTTGGACCCGTACTATGGAAGTCAGAAAAGTGGTAAGGGTTCCTCGTATCACTTTAACATCAATGATACATATTCCATATTCACCCCTTATTCATTTTTGTGGTGTATATAATACCCTTTTTTTGATATGTTTTATCATTAATATATTTTTACTCATGGTATTTAATATTTCATTTGAATTTATATCTTTGATGGGGAATATGATTCAAAAGTTCCCAATGTGGTAAGCGTGTATTTGACAATATCATCATTATTTGGGATTGTTTATTTTTAAGTATCCATTGGGGGAACTATTTGATATTTACAAGTAAAAATAAAACTATTTTATTCTCAAATGGTTATTGAGTATTTTTTTAATGTAATATTACCATTTTCCTAACTTTTTTAGTTAAAATGATAGATAATTTTTTTTAATAAAATATGACATTATTTCTCTCTTCGGATGAAAATCCTTTTTTCTTACAAAATAATGTTACTTAAAAATGTTTTCAAAATTTTTATAAACATTATAAATTTTTTTATTAAATATTTTTTTCCAATGTTTCTCTTTTTATACTTTTTGTAAAGGAATTTTCATATCATTTTGCAAATAATTCCCATTTTAATTTTATCGAAAATTTGAAAGGAGTGTAATTTTAACATGTACACCATGTACATAATTTATTCCACCTGAAAACTAAATGTTTTAAATATTAAGTCAAAATTTTTAAAGGTTATTTTTAAGGGAATTTATTTATGAAATAATTTTTCAAATTTTGGTTTTAAAAATATTTTAAAGTGAAATGGTTATTTTCTTCAAGAATGTTTTTAATAAATTTTTTATGAAATTCTGATTATTTATTGACATAAAACATTTATTTTATATATTATTCACTTGGGAGATGTTGCAATGATATGATTATTATTAATTCTCTTTATGGTTTATTATTAGATTTACTAGTGACGAATCAGTTTAATATCATTCATGTTACTCTAGATGGTTTATGATTATGTTTATTTATTTGGGTAATTTTTATTAGTTAGCTATTTTTTCAATATGAATTTTTATGTTGATTATGTTTTTCCCCTTTTATATAAAGAATACACTAAAATAAATAATTAATGGGAAAGGCCTACTATATCCCCTTGGTGAATCGGTAGGTCTCATGATACCAACTAGCTTAGGTTTTTTCGTCGAGGACTTACCCATTTTTGTATGATGTCTTGGAATGAAGAATTGATTATATGGTTATGATTTATAGCATTATGAATTCCCTCATTATGATATTAATTATTTGGTTCCATGTACTTATTTTATTAGTTAAAATATTCATGGTTATGTTTTAAACTCATGTGATTATTTATTTTTAATTATTTGATCATAATTTATTCTTACCCTATTATGCTTAAAAAATAGATTGAATGAAATGTGTTTTGAGTTGATTATTTTTCCATATAGTATATGATAATTTATTTAGTATATATTATATTGTATTTATACCCTTATTGATCATTTTAGATCACATGTTACTTATGTTTTATTTTCCCTAGGACCCTAGGATGTATTTTATGATTATTATAGAGAGATATTTTTAGGGTTATAATTTTGTTCTCAAATAAAATAGTATGATGTATTTTATATTTAAAATTGTAATATCATATTCATGCATGTATCTATTTTACTATGAATACTAAACTATTAGGTCCTTCGTGTTTTGATTCACTGTATCTTATAAAAATATAAAAAATAACCGCTAGATCTAGGATACTGGTGTTAGAGAGATTCCATTAGATCATAAAACAAGATCATCAGACCCCATTCATTTGTCAATTCTCAAACAACCTGAACTGGTAGCTTCATGAACTGAGCATTAATGGCCACATTCAACTTTTCAAGATTATAAGAAATATTGAAATCAAATGTCTAAATAAAATCCACCCAGTTCCTCTACAAGAGGTTCATGTCCCTCTGGGTAATGATATACTTTAAGATCTTATGATCTAAATACAAACTAAAACACACCCAGAAGAGGAAATGTTTCCTCATTTTCTATGCATGTATAGGAACCTCCCATTCCAGATCATTTTTAGGGTAACTCTTCTCGTGTTTTCATAGATATTGAGATCCATATGCCACCACAAGGACATCTAATATCATTAAATATCCCAACCTAACACTAAAAGAATTAAAACACGCTACATAATATCTCATGGTATTAGAATGAATTTAAACTTTTAAAAATATCAAATGGGTCTACAACTACTCAAAAGAACTCTAAAAAATATCATCTCACTAAAACACAACTCATTTCCTAGTTTTTTACCATAAAGAAGAATCTATCCTAGATAATCCCCAAATGAAATTTATATAACACCCATCCAAATATAGAAAAATATTAATCTAAAAAACATTTTTTCTACAATCCCAAGATATGAACACACACAAATTCTCTAGATCCACTAAAACAACTTCCCCAAAAATCACATGCCCTAAAACGTTAACTTAATAAATCCAAAACTAGCACTTTGATAACTTGGAATATAGATAGTAGTCCCTCAACACACCCAAAACAACCTGATGATTATCATTATACTCCTCCTCTATCTTGAAATACACCGAGGTATCATCTATAAAAACATCCACTAAGGCCTCCAGAAAGAGATGGAAGATATGGTTCATCAATTCCATAATGACTTCAGCAGCATTGGTAAGTCCAAATGGAATATTTTTTTAAAAAATATTCATATTTTATTTGAATAGTAGACTTTGGAACATCCTCTTCCTATAACCATAGCTGGTTCTACAAGGATCTCTGATCAATCATTTAAAACCAACGATCTCCTATGAGTTCTAAAAAAGTTCATCAATTCTAGAAAACAAGTATTCATACATAATGATCACCTAGATATGATTTAAATGGTCTATTAAAACATAAATTCTAATTTAAAAATTCTTTATAAACATTATTAGTGAATCCCATAGTGAAATAATGGGATAAATAAATCCCTTGACCTCAAGATCCTCTAATTTAACCACCAACTCTTTTAGCTCATATGGAGCCATCTGAATAGCCTATAAGGAGAGAAAACTCATCCAAGAGAGTAATTCCTTTAAATTACTATGAAAACACATAGATTTACATATCTATGAACCCTAGAAGTTTTCCCACTAACCTCTACTCAATTTCATTGAAAAAAAACCAAGACATCTAGGATAAAACCAACACCAAATCTATATCAATCGATCCCAGCCTTCTATAACATGTATCCCCTACCCTAGAGACACATGATTTGTCCCATCAAGAATGAGGAACTACACTCTACGGTGATAACAGTTAACTAATTCTGTGAAGTTGATTTACCAATACAATCAGATAATAATGTCCAAAATGTTTGGTTCTAAAATAAGTAAGTCATAGATGAATTTCAAACCAGCTAACACAACACATAACTCAGGGAACTTAAACCCTTGATCCTTATTCCGACCCAACAGGGTATTTAAATCCATAACAAACGGAATTAACTCAGTTCACATACCCAAATCATCAATTTCCTTAAGTGAAATTAAATAAGGGTATGTCTAGTGTCAACTCAAATTGATATCATATAAGAATCCATAAACATCTACCTATCATGGTGGATAGCTCAAAATATAATCCCTCTAGTATGTACTTTACTATATGAAGACTCCCTAGCTCATAACTTCTAAGAATATTCTTCCCTTTCTTAGAACCTCTCTTATCATGGGGTGAGATCCTCCTCCCATGAAATCACCTGACTACACATAAGATCCATTCCTGAAAGTAAATCCCACACCACTCCCCCTCAAAAGAAACTAACTGAAGAACTAAATATGACCTAGAATTCCACAATGGTTTCATTTCCTTGGATACTATAAGAAAATGAGCCTAATGTGCCTAGAATTACCTCACTGATACAAATTATTTGTTTTCACTCGTGTAAATCCATAAGAACTAAACTCGATGACTATTGGACACTATTTCCACTGCCTCTATGAGTCTCATCTTGGTTCTTCTTCAACGCTGATGTAGAACTATGGATAAATTCCAATAAAATAAAACCACTGATACCTATCATTCCAGAAAAATATACCTCTTCAATAGTCGTATTATTAACCCCTTACGAATATATTAGTAGATAAAGGATAATGCGAATAGATATGATATATAGCCTCAAGCACAACTCAAAATGCCAGGCCTTGAGGTATTTTTTCCTGTGGAGATACCTAGAAACATGCACCAAATCAATAAATATAGTGGTATACCTCATTACTAAATGATCACCCTACTCAAAATTTAGAAACTCATGGACCTTTTCTCCTCTTATGGCATTTGGGTAGAAATGTCAATTGAAATCTACCTTAAATGTGGTATATATGATATCTTAGTTACTCCATCAAAGCACCATCAAATCCCACCACATACTACCTATTACTTCTAGCACATATGTGGTGAAACCCACTCTAGAGATCTCGGGGTTCTTCACTAACTCAATTATGCACTCAATATAATCTGACCACTCCTTAAGCTTAATGGGTCCCTTATAACCATGGAAAACTAGTGGATTTTTCCTTGAAAACTCATGATCATGGTCCACCTTCTGGGTCTACTCTCAACCACCCACTTGACCCATGTATTTGATCATACAGATCTCTGAATTCACTAAAGATGGATCCATAGGAGGGTTCACCTATGAGGCGTTTTTGCAATACCCTCTCTAGGATTAAACATGGTTCTTCTGGTAGGCATTGTGTACATAACACAAAACATAAGATTCGTCAATAAAAATATAGTATCAAACTAAATAAAACAAATAAAAGAAACCCCAATAAAAAACACCCATAATTGGGTATAAAACAAAACTATAATATGAGATCACCCATGGAAACTCAAGGTTCATCTAGAATAGGGGATGGCCAGGAACTCCCTTGTTCCTACCTCGTAAGTCATAACAGTCTTAGCTCTAGTATACCAATGAATACTAAATAAAAAACAATCTATGATACCATTTTTTATGAACCCACCTAGGTTGACCCGACCAGCCACCCAAGCCAATCTCTTACAAGGCCCCAAGTGTGTTCCTGTTCACCATAGACTATCGACAAGGAATGAGCATCATAAGAAACTTCTTAGGAATTTTTTTACCCATGGTAAACTAGAAGGAAAAATCCATAAATCATGATGAAAAATCCTATAAAATTAGATTAAACCATATATGAAATCCAAAAAAACCATCCTTAGAAAAAAAATTCCATAAATAATACTCTACATCCTAAACAAATATACAAAAAAATTCCATATACATGATATCTCAACTCTAATACCCAAAAATAAAAGAAAGGTTACATGGCCGAAAAAATGTAAAAAAATAAATCTCAATGGATAAAAAATAAAATATTTAATCCACATGATCCTAACCCCAAAACACCATATCTTCTTCAAATAAACATAGACTATGATAATTAAGAAGATCCACCCAAGTACATGGTGGCCTTACCTTTACATATGTCTTGAAAAATGGAATCTAAAACATGAAAAGGAATAAGTAGTGTGTGAGGAATGAAGCCCAGTAGGATACCATCACGAATCTATTTAATTCCATTACCCATGAAAAACAATAAACTAGTTTGAAAACATTTTCAAATCCAAACTAATTTAAAAACATACCACTTCAAAATAAACCATTAAAATAACCTTGGTCCTCCATTTGAAATAAAAACGATTTTCCAAAACAATTTCCAACATGTATTAAATGTTTAAAAATGGAAAAACCTTCTTAATAAACCTAACACGAGGATGGAAATAATGTCATCATTATATTATACACCACAATCATAATTTGGCATAGCATATCTCATCAAAATAGACATGGCTCTAATTAAATTCATAAATAATATAAACCAATATAGCATGAGTAATGTGCACCTAGGTATCTAACCATAATTACTATCAAGAGTGAGTAAAGAATAATTATAGTGGGCTAATAAAATGAAAAATCTCACATTATTCCCAAGGTCCAACAATAGAATCTCTCTGGGTCTCTCAGTACCCAGTTGGAAGCTCTTATGGTCTTCCTTTCCAGAGGCTCTCGTAGTCCCATGGAATCCAAACTGTAAGCTCACATGATCTTCCATTCAATAGACCATAAAACCTATTTGAAAAAAAATTGAAACTCACATGATTTTCTCTCCAAAGGCTCTCACGTAACCTTAGACAAACCCCTTGCTCACACCTCGGTTAACCCATGTTACACTCCATGCCACATAATCACAAACAAGACCTTGTTAATAAAAGTCATTTCAGAAGATTATTTTATAAGAAAACGTTCCCATTTCATCAAAAAAATACATTTAACATGGAAAAAACATTTATAAAACCAATTTATAAATCCATTTTAAATCATAAAAACCTATTTGATCCATTTTATCAAATACTTGATGTGCATACATGTCATACACATTTGGAAAAAACCCTTTTTAAACACCCTGTTGTAAAAATACATGAATAACATCCAAAATTAGATAAAAATCAAACATAAATAATTTATTTTGAAATTAAATAAGAAAAAAACCAAAGGTGATTCAAAATTAAAAGGCAACACATAGAATACACCCTTAAATAGAGAAAAATGCTTCAGAATTAGTTCCAAATTCATTTACTTTGACACCAATCATATATAATAGGTAGATTAAGGCCTCTTATACCAAATATAGAAGAAAAAAACTAAAATCACTATCACACACCCTATATTCATATAACATATTTCCTAGGGATCCAAACTTCCACAAAATAGAAGAACAATCATGAATAGTGGGGATAAAAGAAGAAACCATAAAGAAATTGACTTACCTCAAGCCAAATTAAATTGAATCTAAGGATAAATCCATGGACAAGGGAGTTTTTAAGCTCAAAAACCATGAATATAGGGATTTAAATTATGATAGGATTTTTTTTGGTAAAAAATATTATAAATAGTCAACGGAATTTTGGTAAAAACACACATTTTATGTGATATGGACAGGTCGCACGGTTTGGCCGAATGGGTAGAAAACCCTTACGCCAACCATGTGGGTGACACTGTTCACCTAAAAATAAATCTTCATGGTTACTCTTGGGTGTCTAACAGTTATAAAAACTCTTCCAAAACTTTTCAAAACCACACTATCTTCAACTACATCACCCTTACATAGCTTAGCACATAGTTTGAAAAATCATGTGCAATCTATTCTCCTTGGTCTATATTTCCATAAACATATATTATTGACACTTGATGCATGAAAACTCAAAAAAAGATCAAAAATTTAAGTAAAACTCAATATTAGACAAACCAGTGACCTGACGGGTATCTCAAATCTAACAAGCATAGGTAGAATAGCCACCATAGTCTGTACCACCATTTTTGAATGAAAATATCGAACAAAATATTTCTCATGAACATGAACTCATTAATATACATTCTAATACACTAAAAGAGATTAATTCCAATGATTGTTTATATAAACAGTTTCCTTGAGAACTACATGAAATGTTCTCAAGCACCACAAAAAACATTTTTTTTGATAAGGTGTGGTTCAAAGCCCTATTTAAATAAATTAACATATTCATTTATAAACATTGAGTACTTTTAAAACAATTTTTAAATTCATGCTACAAATTTCTCTCAAGATATAATAAATAATAATTCTATCCTTATAAAACATAACATTATAAAAACTATACAATTATACATAACATAATTGTAAAATATTTTCCTTTATGAAACCCCTTTACCAAAAATTAACTTAAATAAGGGTCTTTTGAAAAAAAATTAACAAAATTGAAAAGGTATGAAAATTTTCATAAAACACTCCATAAAAGCCTTTTTTTAAACCATACTTAAATATTGAAAAACTTTTTAAAACAATATATTCTAAAGGAATTATAAAATTTGAAAATCCCTTTTTCATCAAAACATGGATCATCAACTTAGATCACATAAACCTGTGTAAAAAAACCATATAACCACTAAGAAACAACATAATATACACCGATCATCTTATATGTATGAAAAAGGAGAAAATATTTCTTATTAACTCATGATTAATTAACTAGTTTAAGGTAAATACTAGTTACATTATTTTCCATAATACTAAATTCTTGGAATTATTTCCAAAAATGAAAATAATAAGAAATAATTACACTACTACCATATTTCATACCAGAGGTCTAAAGTTAAGAATATTATTGAATTTTTTTCCAATAGTCATGCATATTAGAGTAACAAATAAATTAAACGATTAAAAATTGTAGTACCCCCGGTTTCTGGTATGTAACAATTACTTGATGCTTTTCTTATTGTAAAAGTTAAGGGTGAAGTTTGGGAGAGTCAGGAGATCCTAGAAGGAGTTTTGGGGGAAAAAGGGAATTCGCACCGGAGGCACACGAATTGTCTAAACATTGTGGCCAAACCATGCCGAGTTTGTTTGGGAGGCAGTGGATTCCGCACGGTCGGTGCACATTTTGTCTAACCTTGAAGCCAAACTGTGTGTGAAGGATGGACGTGGAAAAGCTAACGCATGGTTAGCACACAGTTTGTCAGACCGTGTAGACTAACCGTGCGGTCACTTAAAATTTGATCCAAAAATTGTGGATCTAATATGTTTTGCCTCTAATTGCCTCATTAATGCACGTAAGCGGCCCTAACTCGGGATTAATCTCCCTTGGAGGTTGGAGGACTTCTCCCAGGCATTTCAGAGGTGATTTGAAGGGTTCTCTTGGTGAATCGAAGCTGGATTCTTATGGTATGTGATCATTCTTTATTGGTTTCTTAGATCTACTTAGATCTACTTATCCTCTTCTCTCATTTTCATAGATCTACTCTCTTCATGGGTAGATCTAAGGGTTTAGATTCCAAATATGACAAGATTTGGTCTTGGTTCTGTTAGGAGAAGAGATCTAAGGAGGGTTTTTAGAGAATCGGCTTGGTTTTGTTGGCGTTCTTCGTTGGTTGGTTGGTTTCTCCCCACTTGTTGAGGTAGGTGGCTTCACTCTCGATTCATCTTTCTTATAACATGAAGGTTTAGTTCAAGCATTTTAGGATATGGACACGGGGAATCAGAGTGATGAGTCAAGGCATGTAGACCATTCTGTCCAATTACAGAAGCAGAATCCACCCATCTTTCGAGGTGATTCTGAACTAGAAAAGGTGGAGGTGTGGCTAAACAGGATGAATCATATCTTCGATTTCAACGGCACACCAGTAGAGTTGAATGTAAAGCTGGTAACATATATGATAGAGGATCTTGAACGAAATTGGTGGGAGCTGGTGGTGCAGGCTAAGGTGGATCAAGGCCTGATCTCAGAGGAATTTGACGAGTTGTTCAACAAAAAATTCTATCCTCACACCTTCATGATCCAGAGGAAAAATGACTTTTTCAGACTAAAGTGAGAGAATCTCTCTGCCACATAGTATGTGGCTAAATTTATTAATTTAGTACGCTTTACACTAGAAGTTGCTGCATGTGCATCATTGAAGGCACACATATTTGAATCAGGGTTGAGACATGAGATTCACTCAAAGATAGTTGTTCTCTGTATTACAGATTATACAGAGATGGTAAACAGAGCAACAGTAGATGAAAGAGACATCTTAGTAATTATGGGAGGAGGAAGTATGACGATACCCATGAGAACAGGGGGGAACTCTAATTCTGGGAACAAGCCGAAGAGGGACACCTACTTCCAAGCTGGGAGTGCAAATCAGAATCAGACGGATGGATCGGTAAATCTTCCTCCACAACCCATGATGAAAGCCGGGTGTTTTCAATTTGGCGCAATTGATCAAATGAAATGAGAATGTACAGTACCACTGAAAGCATGTCAAAATTGCAACAAGATGGGTCATCTACAGCGATATTGTCGCAGTTCTCTTAGGTCGAGTGCGTGTGACACTTCCCAGTCATCGCAAGCATCTTATGCTTCGACAGGGCGAGGACAGCAAAATCAGTCCCACCAGCGAACAAAGCTAGTTATGGTGATTCCAGGAATACCATGACTCCTCAGGTAGTACAATCTCCAAAAGACAATAAGGATCAAAGTTTAGTAATAAAGAAATTGTATGGAGTAGAACTGGTGAATGTGGATGACCAGTCTGGACCATCTATGGTGAGAGGTATGATTATTTTGAAATCTACCCTCATGTAGGCATTTTTCGATACTGGTGCATCACATTCTTTTCTTGCTTCTCATATTGCTGATTTTCTAAACTTAAAAGTTGAAATGATGCCTTCTATGATAAAACTTCAAACACCTCTAGGTGAAAGAGAATGTAGAACCTTCATGTATAGAGCATGTTCTATAACTATTGATGGAGTTGAGCTGAAATGGGATTTCACTATGCTGGAGATGGATGTCTATGATATAATCATGGGTATTGATTGGTTGACAATGTTTGGGGCTCACATCGACTATTATAGAAGAACAGTCAGTTTCATGAGTGAGGATGGCTTTGAGCATCTCTTTAGAGAAGAAAGAGTGGTGAAGGCTGGTGCAACGGACTTGTTGGCACCAGCAGTGGAAACGATCCCTTACTAGTTGGATGCGTTAAACTTGGTATCGATGGACGAGATATTGAGTAATAGTTTTCCAGTAGTTGTGGATCAATTTCCAGATGTTTTTCCTGAAAACATCTTGGGATTAGCACCTGTAAGAGAAGTGGAGTTTACAATTGATCTCCTATCGGGGACCATTCTTATCTCACTTCCATATTATAGGATGGAACCAATGGATTTAAAGGAATTGAAAGTGCAGTTAGAGGAGATAGAAAGCAATGGCTTTGTTCGGTCAAGCGTGTCTCCATGGGAAGCACCAGTTTTGTTTGTAAAGAAAACAGATGGAACCTTGAGGCTATGTGTGGATTATCATAAACTTAACCAAGTTACAATAAAGAATAGATATCCACTTCCACGCATTGATGACATGTTTGATCAATTGAGGGGAGCTCAATGGTTCTCTAAGATTGAATTACGGTCAGGATATCACCATTTGTGAGTTCGAAAAGAGGATATTCCAAATAAAGCCTCTATAAGAAGATATGGCCACTATGAATATGTGGTCATGCCTTTCGGTCTAACGAATTCACCAGCGGTCTTCATGGATTTGATGAATCAGTCATTTCAGCAATATCTAGATTCTTTTGTTATGGTGTTTTTTGATGACATATTGGTGTATTCAAGAACAAGGGCTGAGCATGACAAACACTTGGCTACAGTGTTGGAAATATTGACGGACCATCAGTTGTATGCCAAATTATCAAAGTGCGATTTTTGGATACAAAAGGTACGTTTTTGGTCAATTTTGTTTCTGAGAAAGGTGTTTCAGTGGATCCAAAAAAGATAGAAGTTGTTCTTTCATGGAAACTGCTGAAGAATGTCTTTGAAATTCGAAGTTTACTTGGTATAGTTGGTTATTATCAACGCTTTGTGCATGACTTTTCATGAATAGCTTTGCCTATGACAACATTGACAAAGAAAAACAGTGCATTTCAATGGAATGAAGAATGTCAAAGATCTTTTCAAGAGTTGAAAGTCCGCCTTACATCAGCACCCATCTTGATATTTCTAGAATCAGGACAGGGGTATGTGGTGTATTGTGATGCTTCAGGATCATGGTTGGGTTGTGTTCTCATGCAGGGAGACCATGTTGTTTCTTATGGGTCAAGGAAGTTGAGGGTGCATGAGAAGAATTACCCAACACATGACTTGGAATTGGCTTCATTCATCCATGCTTTGAAGACATGGATACATTATCTATTTTGAGAGAAATTCACTGTGTTTACGGATCACAAAATATTGAAACACATTTTCTCACAACGAGATTTGAATTTGAGGTAGAGGAGATGGATGGAGTATCTTCAAATATTTGACTTCGACTTGATGTATACACCGGGTAAGGGAAATTCGGTGGCCGATGCATTAATATGGAAGTCGTATGCTCAGTTGGAAAAGCAAGCTTCATATGAATGGCAGTTGTTGTCGGTCTTAACCGAGATGCATGTGGAATGTGAAGACCGAGGTGATTTTTCTGTTTTCGTTTCAGCTACACTTGTTCTTGATTTTGTGGAGACTATTAAGAAGGCACATGCATTTGATGTAGACTGTGTTGCAATGAGTTCAAAACACAATGGTGGGGAGACTATTGAGGGATGAAAGCTATATGGGAGTTCAGTTTTGTGGTTTCAAGATTGAATGGTTGGACCTTTAACTTCTCAGGAACAACTCCTTCATGATTACCAACATTCGAGATGGGTTGTACATCTGGGTACACATAAGATGTATAAGGCACTACAGGCGCAGTTTTGGTGCAGTGGCATGAAAAGGAAGGTGGCCGAGTTCGTCTCGCAATGCTTAACTTGTCAGCAGGTTAATGTAGAGCATCAGAGACCAACTGGTATGTTACATTCCTTACCTATCCCAGTGTGGAAATGGGATCAGATAGCAATGGATTTTGTTACAGGTCTTCTAAGAACGGTCCAGAAACACGATGCCATATGGGTGATAGTGGATCATCTAACCAAGTCGGCACATTTCATCCCTATTCGAGAAACTCATACGGTGGTAGATATTTCAAAAATCTATATCTGAGAAGTGGTAAATAGGAATGGTGTACTAGTGTCTATCGTCTCAGACAGAGATTTGAGGTTCACATCTCATTTTTGGAAATCATTACAGCAAGCCCTGGGGACTCATTTGAATATGAGTATGGCGTATCATCCTCAAACTGATGGAAAATCTGAAAGGATGATACAGACGTTGGAATACATGTTGCAGGCTTGTGTAATGGATTTTTGTGGCTCATTGGAGGAGAATATACCCTTCGTGAAGTTCTCATACAATAAAAGCTATCAAGATTCAATATGCATGGCTCTGTTTGAAGCATTGTATGGGCGTCTGTGTCGTTCTCCACTATGTTGGGTGGAAATGGGTGAAACTTCACTAGTTGGGCCATGATTTTTCCAAGAAAAAATGGAGAAGATTAAGTTGATAAGAAAGAGGATGGAGATGGCTCAACGTCATCAGAAATCTTATATATATCACCATTAAAGACCGTTGACTTTCGTTGTGGGTGATCATGTCTTCTAGAGGATCTCTCCAAGACTTGGACATCATTGTTTTTGGAAGCAGGGAAAATTATCTCCTCGATATATAGGACCTTTTGAGATACTAGAATGAGTTGGCAAGGTGGCATATCAGTTGGCATTACCACCACAGTCTAGTGCAGTGCATAATGTGTTCCATGTATCTCAGTTGAAGAAGTATCAGCCCGATCCTAACCATGTGATCAGATGGGATCAAGTTGACATAGAGCTGGATGCTTCATTGGTACAAATCCTGGTGCGGATTGTGGATCGACAGGATAAAGTCTTGCTTGGAAAAGGCATCGTCCTAGTGCGAGTTTTGTGGCAACATGGTCAGATTTAGGAAGAGACTTAGGAACGCGAGAAAGAAATGAAAGAGTAGTGGCCATAACTCTTTCCAGAAACCCAAGGTTTTCTAAATTCCAGAGACGGAAAGGCCAATGGCGGGGAGAATGTAGTACCCCCGATTTCTGGTATGTAACCCATACTTGATTTTTTTTCTTGTTGTAAAAGTTAAGGGCGATGTTTGAAGAGTCGGGAGATCCTGGAAAGAGTTTTGGGGAAAAAAGGGAAGTCGCACGGGAGGCACACAGTTTTTCTAAACCGTGCGGCCAAACCGTGCAGATTACGTTTGGGAGGCAATGGATTCTGCATGGTCGGTGCATGGTTTTTCTAACCATGCAGCCAAACCATGTGTGAAGGATGGACGAGGCAGAATCTAACGCACAGTTTGTCAAACCGTGTTGACTAACCATTCCGTCACTTAAAATTAGATCCAAAAATTGTAGATCTAATCCATTTTTCTACTAATTACCTCATTAAAGATCTTAAGTGGCCCTCACTTTGGATTACTCTCCCTTGAAGGATGGAGGACTTCTACCAGGCGTTCCGGAGGTGATTCTAAGGGTTCTCTTAGCGAATTGAAGCTAGATTCTTAATGTATGTGATCATTCTTGATCAGTTTCTTAGATCTACTTAAATCTACTTCTCCTCTTCTCTTGTTTTCTTAGATCTATGGCCGTCATGGGTAGATCTAAGGGTGTGGATTCCAAATATGACAGGATTTTGTCTTGGTTGTGTTAAGAGAAGAGATCTAAGGAGGGTTTTTGGATAATCAGCTCGGTTTTGTTTGTGAAATTTTAGTGAAAAGATTGTTATAAATCTTCTTTAGTGTTGATTTATGGGTTTGATGAAATTGTGAAAATTTAATGAATGGTTTGTACAAAGTGTTTTGGTTTCTTTATTTGAAAATGTTGATTCTAAAATATGGATTTTCTGGATTTGAAAAATGGTTTGGGGGGAATGGTTTTCAATAATTAGGGTTGTTTTATTAAAATGGTTTTGGCATGGTTGAAATAGTGTGGGTTTTGGGCATACGTGGTGTGTGAGTTCATATTTCATTTACGAGGCTTGGTTGAAATATGACCTTGTGCTCGATTCGAAAAGTGTAATGGAACATGGAGAATAATTACCTTATGACGACTTGATAGATCGACGAGAGACCGCTCAAGAGTATGGAACTGTCATAATGATGCATGAATGGGTAATGATGTGGTTATGTGTAATGGAATGGTTAATCCAAAGTGGAAATGTGGTTTTGATTTGGAAACATGGTTTGGTTGTTTTTATTTGAAAATATGGTTTTGGTTGGAAGATTGGGTTAGTTGAAAAATGGTTTTGATTCAGAACTTGTTATATTTTGAACCATTTTGAAATTGTTTTATATAAATTGTTATATATAAATTTGATAACATGTTTTATCCTAGAGGCATGGGTTGGGATGTCATTGGGAAAACCTACTGAGTTTTATTACTCACCACCTGCTTTGGCACGATGGTGCTTTTGCAGATGCCATATATCAGGAAGTTGGCAAAGGTAAAGTGTCACATGTTTATAGCACTACTTTGTGATTCTTAGGCTGGTTCGTGATGTTAGAGCATGGAGCTTGTGGAGCCTTGGATTCTTCATTATCTTTGAGTCGTGCTGGTTGTCTTTCCGCTGTTTAATCTGATTTCATTTGGTTTCCACTATTGCACTTGGCTTGGTTTATTATGAAATAAATGGCTGAACTCTCTTGTTTTTAAATCCTGTATAATATAGTGGTTTCTTTGAAATGTCTATTTAGTTCGCATGGTCTGTTGGTTGTTTTCATTTAAAGGGTAAATCATCCCCCATGTGTTTTGAAACCCTTCGGCATTTATTGCCATCCTTTGGCACCTCAAGGATGTCGCTTAAGGCCAATTAATAACTCATTGAGCTCTCAAGCCAATGAGAATTAGCGGGTCATTACAAAAATTAACCGATCATAAATTTTACATGCTTACATAACCAATGATCTATTCATTTAAAGGTTTTCAAAGCATTTAAAACATTACAACAATTTATCCCCATTAAGATATCAAAAATTTATTTATTTTTATACCGATAAGATTCACTAATTATAGAAATTAAAGGAAATAATATAAACATTTTATTTATTTTAAGGTTTTTAATTTTATAAAACATATTTAAATTTATAGCATGATGTCATGACCCATTATTTAATAAAAACATGAGTTAAAAAATACTTAAAAAAGATATCACATTTTGATGAAAAAATTATATATTCTATGATATTAATGGTACTAAAAATGATATATTAATTTCAAATATAAAAAGGAATAATAATGAAATTATGTTCTTTTTATCCTATCATGAATTTAACCAAGGAAATAAAAACTCAAGTTTTAGTATCCTAATTGTTTAATCATATTCAATGGGTATTGAAATTTAAATTCAATAAATTTAACACATTATATTTTTTGAAAATATAAAAATTTTAGACTAAACCTAAATTATTCAAACATGTGTAAAGGATTGATACCGTATGAACATGAAAATTTTTACTACAAAAAAGTAAAATATTAAACATTGGATTATGTATTTAAGTAATAAATATACAATGGAGGAAAATATATTAAAATAGTATTAAATCCTATTACTATATATCATATTACTTCTAATTAATGTAATTTCTAGTTTAGGATCATGTTCTATATGAATTTTATGTTCCTTTATAAAATAAAACACAAAAAAGTTCTAATGAAAATTCAATGCCATAATGAATAAACACAAAAGTAAAAGTAAAAGAATACTTACCATTTTCTCAAAACCATATTGTAGAATCTATCATTTTCATTTGAATCAAGTATACCCATGTTAGTAAATAAGGTTATTATTTTATCATTTCCAAAGAATCAATGATAAAAAATCTTCTGAATTATGTCATCTTAGTGAGAATTCATTTTACCAATGCATGATAAATAAATATCATTAGGTAAACCCAAAATGATGAGGTGACGAAAATACTAAAAGTTTATCACCACACTTTTGTACCTAGACTACCCTGGTAACATGAATTTTAGTATAAATAGGTTGGCTACAGATTTTTTCTATACATTTCAAGTTAAGATGTTCCAATCTCCTTTCTACAACATCCCAAGATAATAAAATGAGTCCAATTGAAGACATTTGTAATATATAACCCCCACCCATTAGTTTAAGAAGAGGCATATGTTCCACTAACCTTATGTGACATCACAAGGACACCATAGAATGGAAACAAGTGCCATGGGAATACAAGATCATTGGGGAAAATATTCCCTAATATAAGAAAAACCATCTAAAAATAAAAAAACACTATATTATGAACATAAAGTAACATATTATATCTCAAACAAGAAATTAATATCAAATTAGTATATGAAAAAGAAAAGGTTCTACACTAGCACTAAAATTGATAAATAGATCTCAATGACGCAAAATTGGCATCAACCAATGCTTCAACCCAAACAATCTCAAAGTTAAAACTCAAATTCCCATGCCCACTGCATCATGATGTGTCACAAGATATGTACAAAACATTTCATTTACCTATATCTTGGAATAAAACATCTAAAAACACACCAAATTGACCAAGAAAGGGGGAGTATAAACTCAGTAGGTAATCCCTAAAGACTTCCCAACACATGACACTTGGGAAAAGAACAAGTTATCTCATTTTTATATAATTAGAGAATGATCGTAACAACTTTTTTCAAAAATTAAAACAATTTAATAAAAAAATTTATACCAAATCAATTATTTATTTTTTTTTCTACTTAGAATACCCATTCATGTACCACACTCACACACCCATTCAAGCCCAATGATAGTACCAATACTCAAGAGTGGTGACCCATCCCATCACCAAGTCATTGCCTAATGGAATACCATGTTCTAATTTTTTACCAACCTAAATCATAAACCAACAATGAGCCACCAATGTTATTCCATAAACTCTCGTCAACCACACATACAATACTCTCAAAAAAACCATTTTGTTGAAAAATAATTTATTTAAATAAATTTATCAAACACCTTATGTAAAACATTTTAAAAAAATATCTAGGTACTAACAATAAGTATTTTACCAAAAAATCAAGACATAATGATTTAAACAGCAATCCATCATTTTCTAGAACACATCTTGTGGAATAGAATACACCTACCTTACAACATTTGATGATAATGAAAAATTACAGTGAGAACCTATAGATCTATGCCCAAAAACACCCTTTCTTAAATAGATCCAATAAATATCTCCACAAAACATATCATGAACGATAGATCTATCTATAAAATTTTAGATCTAACATTATAGGTGAGAGAAGATTAGAAGATCTAAGGATAAAGAGATGAAACAGAGACCTTCCACTGATTCTGGAGATCCAACTAACATTGATTCATTAAAACTAGTGAATAAATCAAAGGTAATCACCAAGAACACCTAGGGGAGGGGAGTTTGTGAGTCTCAGAGAATAGGATAATAATGATATTTTTAGAGGTAAAATATGAGTTAAACTATAAGTTTCATAGAATTTAATTCATGTTTCTTGGCTAATCCACACGGGTTAACAAACTATGTGACATCCATGATCTTGCTACTAGAAATCACCCATGGAGATTCACAGTTTATCTACATGGTTTTCAAATCTTATTCCCACCATGCAGTGCTACTGTCTCCTAGTTATCCCCTCACACTATTAGTTCACATAATTTGATAAAAAATGTACTAATTGTGCTTCTCATATTGGCTTCTCCCACATGGTTTATCCTAGAATGAACATGGTTTCTAACAACCATACAACAATCATGAACCTACCCAAAACCTCTTTCATTATTTCTTATATGAGTTTCATAGTTGTTTTGGACCATTCTCAAACCATTCACCCTTAAACCCCCTTTAAAAATACTCCAAACAATGTGAACACTCAACCCAGGTATTATTTAAATTCAAAATATATAATAAAGGGGTAAAATACCTAAAACTAAGGTGGGTTTACTTTAACTACATAATCGCACCCCCAACCTGAGTTTTTCTATTCCTGAGAAAAAACTGTCTCAAGAGATGAAAATTGAATTCCCTTTTCGAAACACATTTTAATATACAATTCTTACTATTAATAACTCACATAAAATAGTTAAAAACTCATTAAAATAATTTAAAATAATATAGGTTCAGAAACATATCCAAATAACTTCCCATTACTTTGGTAAAATTTATCACTACATTTCATCCATTACTAATTCATCATAATGATGTGTTGTTCATCACAAATGACATGAGGGATAATTTTTATTATTTTTGGAAAAAATGAAGTGATAGGAGAGAATACCATTGAAATAATAATATATTTATTATTTTATTTTATTTTTCATCATTAATTTTTTTCATGTTAATAGAAATTGTGTTTAATCAACTCAAAACCTATAGAAAGACGTTCTCGATGACTCCAATTCATGAATACCTTAGGAAACCAATTGATTGGTATTGGAGTTTATTATATAGAAAAAACATTTTATTACATTATATATACTGGTATTCATAGTTTTAATTATTAATTAACTACTTACCACACCATTATTATTCATATTGATTACTTAATATGTGATAATGTCCCAAGAGTTTCTATCAAATTAAAAGGTCATAACAGTTACCCGATATAATGATAAACCAAAAGTGATACTATAGTATTATTAAATATATATTTTATAGTTGGATGAAATAATTTTAGGGTGAAAATGATATAGGAAATCAAGGGTGGAGACTCAAAGGACTTTTAATCACCATCTCATGGTGTACGCTATTGGTATTATGTAGTGTATAATATTCAACGAATGATACCTACTAGTAGAAAATGAAAATTTATATGTTTTATTGGATATTACTATCTATGGATATGTGTATTGATAATTATAATTTAAGATTATTAATAATGGATATTATGATTTTATTACCTTGATGTATTGATGAAAACCATGATGAAATACGTTCATGGAAAAGTACGATACATTGGGTACATTACGAGTAATATTTCATTAATGAATAATGATAGAAATGATTTTCCCTCTGTTATTTGTTGGAGGTTTATATCTCATGACCTTTTATGGAACTTAACAAACCTAAATAAATCCATGGTTGTGGTATTCAGTGGGAAAGTTAAATTTTGGAAAAATCAAATAAAGACACATCAACCGCATAGGTTGATGGAACAAACATGAAACTTGTTTGATTATATATATCGTGATAAATTAATTATATTACATAGTATTCATATGTATCATGTTTTATTTATTTTTGGCATTAAATTATTTCTCTCTGTGTTCCTTCTATTATTTCAATATTCTAAACATGAACACTGGGTTTCTTCTCCAAATGCCACTAAGAAAGATTCCTTGAGTTTCATACACTAAATGTATCTAGAAACACAGTTAAATAATATTATTATTTTTTATTGAAAATGTTTACTAAATATTATTCCTGTACATGGTTTAATAATTATTCATGTTTTTTATCTCAAATATTACTTCATTGGTTATTCAAGAGAATATTTTGTGAGGAGAATATTTAATAAATATTTATCTTATATTTGGTGAATATAATATTTATTTTACTATTGGTGAATAATTTGGTTTTATTTATATATTAAATAAATGTTAATTATTAATGTACTGATAAATATTATGGTGGAATGGAGGTCCATCATTAATGGTCCAGTGTAAAATAATATATATATATATATATATATTAAAAATCAATTGAATAAATAATAATAATTAATTATCTAGAATTGTGCATGTATTGAAATAATATTATTAATATTTATATTATAGTCATGGGGTTTCAATGGAATGAATGAAATAATTAGGGCACTTGTGAAATAATTATTTTTTAATCCTAACACATTTTAATGACAATTATATTATTTTCAACAATTATCCCCTTTTTTAGTTGTTCCTAACAACATCTGGAGAATTATCTCAAATACCTAGAAAGTTCCATCCCTAATAATGCTCTCCAGAATTAAGGGTGATACTCTTCCCACACCACTCTCAATTATAGGGATATCCAAGATGATATTTCTTGAATCAATTCTCAAGGTGATAAAAAATGAAGAGAACAAGAATTATGTTCTACTATGCTAGAACCCAAAGATTCCTATGATGACATTCAGAGGTTTATGGAGAACATGTGGACCACCATTAGAGTTAATATACACTTTATTCCTATAATTATATGAAAATAATATGTATATAAAATTTTAAACTCCCCAATGAAGAAAGAATTTATCACAAAAAAATTATTTAATTACTTTAATTAATTATAAATAATTATGTGATGATCTTATGTTTTTCTTTTGAAATTATTTTATAAATTAATATCTAATTCAATTATAAAGGTCATGAAATTTATCATCAAAGCACATATTGTATTAATCATAAATTATGGAAAAAAAGAGTGGGGAATTCCCCATCTGATGCTTCCACAGCACCCAAAACCATTAAGTGGTATCTGAGGGGTCACATAATTATTTATAATTATTCAATGACTATTAATTAATTTAAAAATCTACCCTCAATTTTCAATTACAATTTAATTTTTCTTTAATCTAAATCACGATATCTTCTCTTTTCCCCATTATTTTTGAAAATAAAATCCAAATTGATAAATTTTATGAATAAATAACAATCAATGTACTCTTCTGGATGTTCTATGGATTATGGCTTGATAGAATGAGAGTACACACCATGTAGCATGTCTGTATATGCCATGTGACCATATTTAATTCACCTTGATAATTCATAAATTAATTCATAATTAATTCAATCTTTATTCATTTATTACACATAGTGTGTATTTAAATACAACACGGGTTGATCAGGATATCTTGGCTCATGACTAGCTAGACTAAATGGCATGTAACATTGGTACAAGACGTGTATTCCATTACTCAATAGCCAGTTGTTTATTTTCTTACTCGACCTACATGACTGGTGATCATATAACTTAGAGACCCCACACCATTTAACATAGGTATAAGTTGTCTACTGAATTACGTTATGTGGAAAAATTACATACAATTCCCCAGGTGTGTACCAAGGATAAATAGTGAGAACTATACATGTTTTTTAGTTGGATTGTACATGCCGTTTATATTAACAATTTACACAAAATTTAAAATTATTTTTCTATACTTATTGAACCTTATCAGCATGTGTTCTACGTTTCATTTATTTGTCTATGTAAATGAATTATGATGGGTTTTATATATATTAAATGATTAAATAATTTCCATGTTATGTTTAGAACAATATATCATGTATATTTCATTAATAATTTATTAATCATTGAACATGGTAACCTAACACACTATGTAAATAACATCAGTTACGTGTGTCATTCATTTGACTTGTACATGTGATATAATTACATTATATTTCATGTTCCCATATTTTATATGACTAAACAATATAAAAATATAATACAGACTGGGTAGTTTAGATGAGTAGTCATCATGTTTTCTCCAAAGAACATGTTTTGTACACAGTTAATTTTAATTAAATTTATTTAATTTTTCTAAAAATTTTATGGATGAGAAACTCAAGAATTTTCAAATGAGAATTAAGATAAAATTATTTTTTAATTAAATAATATAATTAATTGATTAAAATATGATTTATATTAAATAATATTGATTGGAATTGAATGCATTTTTATTAAATATGTAATTCATTGCTTGTATATAGATGATCCTGAGAAAGACCAGACCTTTGTATGTGATTTATTTCATTTTAATTTATCATTATCAAATGAATTTTATGGCTTGTGTATTATCCCTCCACTCACAATGTATGGGTATGTGTGACCATGATTTGGATTTATGTAAACCCCTTATCCAATCATTTGGTTCACCTCACCTATGTGTGATTAAAATATAATGTAATGGATGGATCTCTGCTACAATTGGAAGTAATTTAAGTTTAGAGTCGAGGTGAACTCAATCCAAGAAGTACAAGGGTGGATGGGAGGAAAGTTTCAATACAAACCAAGTCATTGTTAAAGGTGTTTTTCCCATAATATTATGGTTATATTTTCATACTCTAGATAAAATAACCATCTGTAAAAGCTCATGATCATAAAAATTTATTATTTTATTTATATCAATTTTCATAGTTATTTTCATTATAGATGTTTTATTATAATCACATGAATTAATGAATTCACAATCAAGAAAGATATAACTAAAATAATTTGTATTAGGAGTAAAAATTATCTAAGGCATTCTTAATCACTTAAATTGATAAATAAAAAATGTTAAATTTTCACATAAAGATAAAAATCCATCAATCATCTGATAATACCCTTTCTGTTTGACTTTATTTCACATGTTCAGATCCATGGGAAGTGTAGTACCCCTGGTTTGAGGTATGTACCCTTTTTATGAGGTTTTAGGTTTTTAAAGTTCTTGGGATAAGTTGGGAAGAGGTTTGGAGAGTTTGGAATTGTTTTGAATAAGCTTGGAGGCTTTTATAATGGTGCACAATTTGAGCATGGTTAGGGAAACCACCTAGGTTCTCCATGAAACTGTGCAGGGGGAGACATTAAACTTCACATGGCCTACACACAGTTTTCCAAATTCCGTGAGTAAATCTTGTGAATCCCATCTCTCAAGGATGTGTCATGTGCACAGTTAGTGCATAGTTTTCTAAACCGTGTGGGCTAACTGTGCGGCCACATAAAAATGGTGTTTTTAAATCTATGATCCCTCAGGGTTGCCTCATTTCATTAAAAACTTCCTCCCACTTGATCATGACTCCAAATTTTGGGTTCTCAAAAGTTGTAGGTATTATCTCATATGTTTTGGATGCAAATTCTAGGGGTTTCCTAGTGGGTTTAAGGCAGTTCTTCTTCGGTAGGTCTCCTTTCATGGTTCTTTGTGGTTTCATCTAGATCTACTTCTCCCTATCTCTCAGTTTTCTTGATCAACCCCCATTGGGTATAGATCTAGGGTGGTGGTCATATTGGGTTCTGATTTTATTGATTGTAGATGTTACAGAAAGGGATCTAGAGTGGTTTTTGTCGCGTGTTCACTGGATTTGAGGTTTTGTTTCTTGTGGGTTGATTTAGATGGAACCTTAAAGGTAAGTGGATTCTCTCTCGACTCTACTTGGTTAGAAGAAGTGGTTTTGGTACAATTAATTTTTTTTCCCAAATTTAATAGTGATAATGATGTGTGAATCTTGTTGGAAACCCAATTTGTGGGGATTTGGGAATTTTGGGGAAAATAGGTTATTGTTGCAAAAAAGGTGCTTGTTGTGTGTTTTTAAAATGTTGATTTTAAAATCGTTAGTTATTGATTATGAAAAATATTTTGCGAAATATGGTTTTAAATAAAGATTTTGTTTATTGAAATGTGGTTGGGCATGGAAAATTAGGTAAAGTGAGTTTTCAATAAATGGGTGATTTATTGAAGTGAATTGGAATGTGATGGTAATGATGGTGTGATTTTGTGTGGCATTGATGCATAGTGTTTATTAGTTGATTAAGTGTTATGGCTTGTGTGGATTGTGTAGACGTGGGTGGGAAGTAACACTATAAAAAGGGGATGGATAGTGGACAGAAGGTCCACTATCAAAGGATAAGTGGGAGGGAAGTACCACTAGTCCTAAATGTAGTGAACGGGTTGGACGTAAGCTCCATCATTTTGGTTTCCTTTTTGTGTGTTACTTTCTTGATGGAATTTTTTGTGCTAATGTGAAATGGTGAACTGGATTGTGTCTTGGTAGTTTGGATTTCCTAGGTGTTTTGAGCATTTGGGTGGAAATGGTTTAGTAAAGGAGTGTCTGGATTGTTGTATGTTGTTGCACTATTGAATGTTTTTTATAAGATGTTTTATATAAATGTGCTAATGGTTTCATACAAGTGGTGTGTGTAGGGAAGTCATTGGGGGAAAACCTACTAAGTATTTTTACTAACCCCTACTTTGGAACTTGGGTGCTTTTGCAGATGTAGTAATGTGGGACATAGGTAAGAGTAAATAATCTTATTTTGCTAGTAGTATGGAATGATGCTTTGGTGATGTTGTGGTTATTGGAGCATTGATCTTGGTTTAAAGCTATAGACTGTGTCATAGTTCTGTTAGATTCCTTTTGAAGTTATCTTCTTAGTACTCTGATTTTGGCTAGGTTGTATTTGGCATGTGAGATTGTTATGGATTAGTTGATTGTCTTTTGTTAATGCATGGGTTTTGTTTTTTTTGTAGACATCCATCATGTAGTTTGTTGATAGTAGATTGCTTTCTTGGTTGGTTTTATCTCATGGGAAAATAGTTCCACAATTTATTCTCAGATCCCTCGGCATTTATTTCCTTCCATTGGCATATTGGGAATATCTCTTAAGGCCAACTAGCATTCCTCTTCCCTCTCAAGCCGATGAGATGGGTTGGGAGGTTACAATTGGTATTAGTTTGTTTTGTCCTTGGGTTTCAAGTGAGAATAGTTGTTTGTTCCTTTGGCGTTGATTGTTGGTCATGGTGTGGACATTCATTCTTGGTTTATTCCTTGAGTCGGGATAGTAGCAAGGCATAGGATTATCGGAACTTGGAATTTATATAATAAAAGGACGTATCTACCCATTTTATTATTAACTTAATGTTACTAGGGAGGTGGGTACATAAGTGTTTGGAAACACTTATATGAATTGGATATCTAATTATCGTGGGTGTAGCCAATGAGATGAGCATGGAATGCATGTTAGAAATGACTTCCCACTTGGATGCATATCTCATTGGGGTATAATTATCTATGGTGTGGTATGAAAGTGTGTATTTTGGAAAATTGGAACCTTTTTTGAAAACAGAAGTGTTTGAAACATGGAAGCTAGTGGTATTTTGAAAATGGGTTGATTTTCAAAACATGGTGGTTTTTTCAAAATAGTGCAATATGGGAAATGTAAACTTGTGGAAAACTAGGTTGTGATAGTTGTTATGTAATGTAATTTTAAAATTGTATATCCTTTCTTGTTAATGGATTAGTACATATTGTTTTTTTTGTGTTGATATAAATGGAAATGGGTAGGTGTCATGCAGACTAATAAGAGGAAGCTCCTGAAAATGTGGTTGCACTTGAGCCTCAGGTGAACCAGTTGCAAGTCCAATGTGAAGTGCAAGATTTCCAAGCTGTGTAATGTGGTAATAAATTCGATGAACCAAACATGTAGATCATGCGGTTTTGTTTCAAAGGCATAATCCAACCATGTTTAGGGGTGATTTGGAGCCAGAAAGGGTTGAAGCATGGATGAATAGAATGAATTAGAAATTGACTTCTTGGAAACACCAGCAGAGCTGAAAGTGAAACTAGACACATATATAATGGATGATCTTTCCCCCCAATGGTGGGAGATAGTGTTAAAAGATGGGATGGACAAAAGTGTGACATGGGAGGTGTTTGAGGAATTGTTTAATAAACAATTCTACCCTCATACATTCATAATTCAGTGTACAATGGATTTATTCAGTTTGAAGCAAGGGAACATAGAGGTGACAGAATATATAGCTATGTTTATGAACTTAGTGCAGTTTTCACCTAAGTTGGTGGGTAGTACATCCTTGAAGGCACAAATTATTGAAGTTAGGTTGAACCAGGAAATTCCTTCCAAGATAGTGGTGTTGTGTATAGATTGTTACACAGAAATGGGGAATCGAGCTATAGTGGCTGAGCATGATCTTGTAAGGGATACCAGCGGGGGAATTATGTTGGTACCCTTGGGAAATAGTGGGAACTCGAATGATGGGTTCAACAAGAAGAGGGACACTTATTTCTATGGTGGGAGTACATCTCAGAATCCGACGGCAGGATTGGTAAATCTTCCTCCGAAGACTTAAAGAAAGCTGAGAAGTTTTTAGTGTGGTTCAACAAGCCACATCAAAAATAATTTTATAGAACAACCTTGAGCATTTCAAAATTATAAGAAGATGGGGCATCTACGGAGTTATTGTCAGAATGATCCAAGGTATGGTGTCATTGACACTCCTCAGTGTTCGCAGGGGTCTTATGCCACGACGGGATAGGGGCAACAACATACCCTTCAACAACAAAGTAAAGTGTGTCATGGTAATTCTCAGAATTCCTTGACGTCTTAGTAGGGAAATAAAGGGTAGAGTGGGGAAAGTAAGAAGTTGTTTGGAGAGGAGCAGGCTATGATGGATGATCATTCAATACCATCCACGGTGTGAGGTATAGATTATTTAAATTCAACATTGATACAAGCTTATTTTGATATGGGTGCTTCACATTCTTTTATTACTTCCCGCATCTTTGATTTTTTAGGTTTACATGTGGGAATGATGTCTTCTATTTTAAAACTACAAACTTTTCTGGGTCAAAGTGAGTTTCCATCTTTCATATGTTGATATTGTTGTTTAGTTTTTGATGGCATCGAATTTATGTGGTATTTCTTATTGCTTGATATGGACGCTTAATATATAATCCTGGGAATATATTGGTTAGAACTGTTTAATGCCCACATCAATTTCAATGCGTGAATGGTCAGTTTTATGAAGGAAGATGGTATTGAAAATCTCTTTAGAGGGGAGAAGAATGAAAATTTGGGTGAAAAAATTTTTGGAACCAACTTTTGGAACGATATCATATCAGTTATGTGCCTTGTCATTGAAATCAATGGAAGGTGTTGATCAGAGTGTTCTTCTGGGAGTGGTAGATCAGTTTAAGGATGTATTTCCCAAATAATTCTCATGGTTGCCACCCATGATAGAAGTGGAGTTTATTATTGATCCCATTTAGGGGATCATTACTATCTCACTTCAGTCTTACCGAATGGTACCAACAAAATTACTAGAATTAATGTTTCAGTTGGAAGAGTTAGAAAACAAAGGGTTCATCTGGCCTAGCACGTCTATGTGGGTTGTGCCGGTTTTGTTTGTTAAAATGTTGGATGGAACCTTGATAATCTCTATTTATTATTATAGACTTAATTAGGTTACAATAAAGAACCAATATCCACTTCCATGCATTGATGATTTTTTCGACCAGTTGAGGGGAGCTCAGTGGTTCTCTAAGATTGACATGAGGTCAGGGTATCACCAATTGCAGGTGAGAAAATAGGATATTATGAAAACAACATTCAGAAGTAGATATGGCCATTATGATTATGTGTTTCTACCCTTTGGTCTAACAAATTTACTAGAGGTGTTCATGGAATTAAAGAATCATATATTTCAGAAATATATGGATTATTTTCTGGTGGTATTTTTGGATGATATACAGATGTATTAGAGGACAAGGGTAGAGCATGAGAAGCAATTAGTGATAGTTTGAGAGATCTTAAGGGATCATAGGTTCTATTCCAAATTGTCAAAGTGTGACTTTTGGATACATGAGGTTCATTTCCTTGGACATGTTATTTAGGAGAGGGGTGTTTTAGTTGATCTGAAAATGATAGAGTTTGTTATCTCATGGAAAGCACCAAAGAACTTGTAACACCCCGACCCCAATTACCCAGAGTCGGTGCATTATTACATAAAATTGACATGATCACAAAAGATAAAGTCTCAAAATACCGGTTAGTTTAGTATCCTTGGAAGCACTAGATACAGACTATCCATGCAGGTCAGTCATAAAATACTTCTTCACATCCTGGAAAAAATAAAACATATAAAGGGGTGAGCTCAGATGCTAAAAAAAGGATAACAATATAGCCGAAACTTTAATAAATAATCATAAACATTTACGGCAATTTATAACTAAAACAAAATCCTTTTAAACTTGAACTTCAGCATAATATGGAAAAAATAAAAGGAAATAATTCCATTTACTTATTCACATGGATATTCTAATAGTCGAATAATCACATGCAATATCAGTAAAAACTTTCATAATGATGGAATGCATAATGCCAGACTATCATAACCACATAGTCAAGGACATGTGCCAAGACTACAAATAAGATTTTGTCAAGGCCTTGTTCTAAGACACTAGTTTGTCTCATGAGACCTACCGATGCATCGAGGAGCTATAGCGGGATCCACCCATCACTTACTAAGTCCACTGCATTCCTCATATAAACAGGTTTAAACATAACATAAACATTCATATTAAAAATAGCATACAAAATGTCAATACTTTCTTCATAAACCATGAACGGTATAAAAATAACACATCCACAATCAAACATATCACAAAACCTCCAATACAATATGTATGATTTGTATCAAAATAAATCAACTTCAAATAAGCTTAAAATTTATTAAAGGATGTTGAAATAGTTGAAATCAAAACTATTTGTGAGAAATATATCTTTTTTTGAAATCATTTAAAAGTGACATAGTTATAAAAGAAAACATTTACTTTGAAAATATTCTTAATATCTTATAAGGGAAGCTTCGACGATTTTATAACAGTAGAAAATAGCTGCACCCTCCGTATAAGTAAAAATGACATTCGTGCCTTAATTCTGTCGAAAAGGTTAAAAAGGACCTTGTTTGGAAAATGACGAAAAGATTTCTTTATAAAAATCTTATAAAAAGTAAAACAAGGGTATAAATGACTTTAACCCATAGTCTATATATTAGTAAGAATGTTTTGAAATACATTTTTAAGAAACGTAGATGTGGATTATAAGGAGGTATCAGTTGATACTTACGTGAAAACTATCTCGGATAATAAAGAGATTGTGAAATTAACCCTTAACTTGTACTTATACTTGGTCAAGGGTAGGTTAAACTCATGTATAATGGTTAAATAATTTTTATTAAATTATACAATAATCGTATACTCTAATATGAGACCATATATGATCTTTTAACATTGTTTTGTAAATAATATCTTAGTATTATCATCATTTCGGCTGTTAACGGATTCATTTTACTTTATATTTTGAGTCATATTTGTTATGTTTGGGATGTATCTTATTCATATCCAGAATGATATCAAGTCTTTAAACATTAATTTTAATCATCTAATGAAAATTAGTCTTGAATGGATATGATGAGGAATGAATCTCATTGCATTCGTGGAGACGGTAATCCGTACGTACACATGAGCGAAAATATCATTATTTTGAAAATAAAATAATATATAATCAGATGTTATATCATATATACATAATTATTAACATGTTATAGTTATTATTTACATGAATGACACGTCATTATTATACCCATCTAAATAATAATGTATTGAACAATAGTTACACCACGTTGTGGAGATGGTAATCTGTACGTACGTACGTATGGTGACATGTGACTCAAAGGATAGATAGAATAATGAATATGATTGTAAAATATTTATAATAACATCACAGTATATATAGGATATTATAGTTTTTATTTTATAATGTAAATAACGAAGAAATAATAAGTGGAAGAAGAAAAGAACTTGAAAGATGGTGGTGAAATTATTACCTCTTGTTCGGGTTCTTCCTTTTGATTTGATCAAAAGGGCTCCTTAAGATGGATTTTTGACTAAATAAAGGCCTCTAGGATGAAGTGAGGGAAGTTGAGAGGATATTTGGGTAGGGTATTTCCGATCCAAAAGACTTTGAAGGTGTGAATTAGAGAGAAGGGGGAGTGCCCTTTTATAAGAGGGGTGAGGGGAACCTTAGGAAAAGCTAGAAATATTATTTTATAATAAAATCCTTTTATGTTTATAATGGCTCCAAAATGGATTATTAAAAGTATAAGGTGGTTATGGGTCGAAAAAAACCCAACCAATATGTTTTAGACAGGTTTGGATCACTATATTAACCTTAAATTTTAGATTTAACTCTTAGTTAAATAGTTTGACATTTACCGTGTCTCTTTGTGTTTTTATATAATATGGTTAATAAACATACAATATACTTACAAGAGAACCCCATGTGGTTCACTAATGATACACCTATAATTATATAAGTCTTTTTTTCTATCCTTAGATTTTTAGGAATTGAATATCAATTAATAATATAATATTTGTTTCAAAAACACTTTTATGTCAATTCTGGCACTATTTGGTATTTTGTTTTTTATAAATTTATAACGGCATTATTACATCATAATAAATTTATATAACTAACCCTAATATGTCATATTAACCTTGAAAATTAGTTTAATTTAGAAAAAGTCTCAAATTACATTTATTTGGTTATTTAAAATATCAATTATTTTAAAATTTCATTAATAAGGTAAATACTGCATCACCATTGTGTAATAAATAAATTAAATTATTTAATGTCTGAAAATTATAAATAAAATACTATTATGTAGGAAATATTTTTTTCTTTCTAATGAATATTTATAATCAAATTTATCTCATGTGTAACTCTATATTAAAATGTTTTAGTTATTGAACTTTGATTTTACCTCTTTTAACTCTTCTTTGAATTAAATAACAATAAATGTCTTAATCTAATCCAAGTGGACCAAAGAGGTTCATATTCTATTCATAAGGTTGGTTTTGGTCTAATTATACATATCCAATAGAATTAGGACATGTTTTATGGTAATAATAAAATCAATTTTACCCTTAATTACCCTATTTACTTTTAACCGTGGTAAATAAAAGTAAAAAAGTTACTATACACAAAAAATTATTTTTATCTTGTTGAACCACATTTTACTACTTGATATTAACCGTGTCTCTTAGATTTTCAAAATTCAACCCACAGAAGTTGTAGATTTAAGTTTTATGTGAATTTGAAATTTTTTCAAGGAGATGGGTAAAAGACGGTGAAAAGTTCAATAAACTTTTTATATATCTAAAATTATTATAAATTGACTCGAGTGAATTACATTAAACTTATATAGGTATTATGTATATATTTTTTCCTAAAATAAATTTAAATTAAATAAATAATTATTTAAATAAAAATTCGGTTTTAGACTATAACTCGATGTTTTTCACTATTCATCAAAAATTGAATGTTTTTAGAAAAATACCAAAAATTCACCCTATGCTAATTTTGATATTCTGAATCCAAAAATGAAGTCCATTTTACAAAATTAAAAACATATAAGTTTCATTTATTAATTTAAAATTAATTCCCGTTGTCAAAACCAAGAGGCATATTATTTAGAAACAATATCTATCAAAAGATTGACATTTGTTTATGTCCAATCTCAAAGTGAAATTAATTAAAATGACAAGCATTGGATTAAATGGTAAAAATAAAATCTATTTAAACTTCCAAACCATTAAAATTTATGATTTAACACTATAAATTATTTTGATTAAAAAATTTGTTTTCAGTTAAAATATACTATTTTTTACTATTCACCAAAATATGAAAGTTTTCAGAAAAACACAAAAAATTTATTGAAACTAAATTCTTATGTCCCGATTCTAAAGAAAAAGTTTATTTTTTCAAATAGATTATATAAATGTTTCAAATATTAGATTTAAAAAGGGTTCATCATTAAAAGGCGACAAAAGTGCATTTTTTGAAATAAATAATTATTTTATCTGAAAAAAGGAATTTGTTATTAAATTATGTCTAAGAAACTCATAATATGGATTCTAAAATTATAAGTATTATATATAGTTAAATATTTAGTTAATACTATTCATAACCTCTTTTGAACGGCTAGTTTGGTAATCTTGTGGTGTGCTCGAACCCGGTGTTGCGTGTAGTGCAAGTTATTGAATTTCATTGAAGAAATAACACAATATGAAATCTTGGGGTGTTACAGAACTTTTTTGAGATATGGAGTTTCCTTGGTCTAGCTAGGTATTATCGATGTTTGGTTCGTGATTTATTAGGATTGGATTCACCGATGACATCTTTGACAATGATGAATATCCATTTTCAATGGGATGAGTAGTGCCAACAATTCTTTGAAGAGTTAAAGGGTCTCCTTACATCAACACCAATATTTGTTTTTAAAAACCATGGAAAGGGTATGTGGTGTATTTTGATGCATTGGGATCAGAGTTGGGGTGTGTTCTCAATCAGGTGGATTATGTGGTTTCATATGGCTCACGATAGTTGATTATTCATTATATGAACTACACAACACATGATTTGGAGTTAGAAGCAGTGGTTCATTCATTAAAAATGTGGCATCATTCTCTCTTCGATGATAAATTTATATTCTTTACTAATCACAAGAGCTTAAATCATATCTTCTCATGAAGAGATTTGAACCAGAGGAAAAGGAGATGGATGGAATATCTCCAATTGTTTGATATCAACATTATGTACACACTGGGTAAGGGAAATTCAGTGGCAGATGCATTAAGTAGGAAATCATATGCTAAAGTAGTGAAATAGGAATCAGATCAGTGGAAGTTGATTCCGGTCATATCCGACATGTAGTTGGAATGTGAGGAACAAGTTGAAAGAGTGGTCTTCTTTCTGGTTTTCTTGGTTCTTAACTTGGCTGGTTTGGTTAAGGAGGAACAAGAATCAGATTCTGAGTATATGGTGATGGGGTTGAAACTCAATGGTGGGGAGAATATTGAGAGATGGGAAGTGAATGTGAATTTAGTCTTCTGTTTTCAAAATCAGATAGAGGTACTAGTGGATTGTCGAAGGAACTTCTCAAGTCTTATCATTATTCTATGTGGTCTTCCCATCCTGGAATTCAAAAAAAATTATAAGGATTTGAATGCGCAGTTTTGGTGTGCTAGTATGAAAAGGGATGTGGACGATTTTTTCTCAAGATTCATGACTTTTTAGCTTGTCAAGGTAGAGCATTAGTGGCCAATAGACATGTTGCAGTCTTTACATATCCCATTGATGAAATTGGAAAAGAGAACAATGGATTTAGTGATAGGTCTTCTGAGAAAGTTCTGGAAACAAGATGCCTTTTGGGTGATTATGGATTGGCTCACAAAGTCGGTCCATTTCATCCTGATTCATGAATCTCATATGATGGAGGATCTATAAAAAACTATTACCCGAGAGGTGGTAAAGAGGAATGGAGTTCGAGTTTCAATTGTATCAGATAGAGATATGAGCTTCACATCTCGTTTCGGAAGATCCTTGTATCAATACCTTGGGACATAACTAACAATGAGCATGGCGTATCATCCTCATACAAAAGGCCAATCCTAGAGGAGGATACAAACATTTGAGGATATGTTAAGGGCTTGTGTGGTGGATTTTTCTTATTCATGGGAGGATCACTTAACATTGGTCGAGTTCTCCTATAATAAAAGTTACTAGGCATCGATACATATGGATCCATTTGAGGCTTTGTATGGGCATCTGTTTCATTATCCACTATGTTTGGTCAAAATAGGTGAGACATCGATGATCGAACTGAGGCTTGTCTAAGAGAATATGAAAAAGATCAAGTTGATCAGGAAGAGGATGGAGACGAGTCAAAGTATTCCAAAATCATATGTGGAAAATCTTCGATAACCATTGTCGTTCAAGGTGGGTAATCATGTGTTCTATATAATCTCTTCTAGCTTGGGACATCGTCAGTTTGGGAAGAATGGGAAGTTATCTCAATGGAATATTTGGCTTTTTGAGATACTTGAGCAGATTGGAGAGTTGGATTATCGTTTTTCTTTTCCACTATGGTTTAGTTCAGTGCACAATGTGTTTCATGTGTTGCAGTTGAAAAAGTATCAGTCAGATCATGACTATGTGATTCGTTGGGATCATATTGAGCTAAAATTGTATGCTTCCTTGGTACATGTGCCAATGAGGATTGTGGATAGGCAAGATAAAGTATTGCATGGTAAAAGTAGTGGTTAAGTTATTTTTTTTGGAATCATAGTTAGATTCCAGAGGATACTTCGGAATGGGAGAAAGAGATGGTCGAGAAATGTCTTGATCACTTTCAACAATTTGATGGTTCCCTACTTTTTGAGGATGGAAAATCCAATGGTTAGGAGAATGTATCACCCAAAGTTTGAGTTATGTACCCTTTCATGAATTTTTATTTGTTTAATGTTATTTGGATGAGTTGGGAAGAGGTTGGGAGGGTTTGGAATGGTTTTGAATAAGCATAGAGGCTTTTCTAAGGGCACACAGTCTGATCATGGTTAGGGAAAACATTGTGGGTTCTCAAGGAAACTTTGTAGAGGAAGACAGTGGGCTTCACACAGCCTTCACATAGTTTTCCAAAACGTGCGAGGAAACCGTATGGACCTCTTCTCTCGAGGTTTTGGTGTGTGCATGATTAGCACATGATTTTTCAAATTGTGCGGGCTAATCGTGCGAGCACTTAAAAATGGTGTTTTTAAATCTAGGATCTCTAAGGGTTACCTCATTTCATTCCAAACATCCTCCCACTCGAGTCTCACTCAGTATTTTGGGTTCTCAAAGGTTTGAGGTTCTCTCCCACACCTTTTGGAAGAAAATTAAAGTGGTGTCTTGGTGGATTCATGGTGGTTCTTCTCAGGTAAGTCCTCTCTCATGTTTCTTTCTAGTTTCCTCTATCTACACCTCCCTCGGTCTCGGTTTTCTAGATCTACACCTGTTGTGTATAGATATAGGGTGTTGGTTGTATTGGATGCTGATTATCATGCTTGTGGATGTTAGGTAAGGGGATCTAGAGCAGTTTTGATGGTACGTTCTCCATATTTAAGGTGTAGTTGCTTGTGTGTTGATTTCATCGGAACCCTAAAGGTAGGTGGATTCTCTCTCGAACCCACTTGGTTAGAACCAGTGTTTTTGGTACAATTAATTTTTTTTCTTTAAATTAATTGTGATAATGATGTGTGAATATTTTTGGAATCCCAATTGGCGGTGATTTGGGGTATTTTCAGGAAAATGGGTTATTATTGCAAAAGGGTCCTGTTGTGTTATTTTAAAATGTCGATTTTAAAATCATTAGTGGTTTATTATGAATTTTTTTTGTGAAATATGGATTTAATTAATGTTTTTTATTGAAATGTGGATGTTCATGGAAAATTGGATAAAGGATGTTTTCAATAAATGGGTGACTTATTGAAGTGAATTAGAATGTGATGGGAATGAGGGTGTGATTTTGTGTGGCCTTTGTGCTTAGTTCTTGTTATTTGATTAAGTGTCATGGCTTGTGTGGATTTTGTAGGACTGAAATAATGATGTAGATGCTCAATATACAAGAGGGGGGTGAATTGTACACTTTAAAAATTTCCTTGAACAAGGAATGATCTAAGTTTAACAAAGTTAAACAAAGAAAATTCACAACACCTCTAACACCAATTAAAATATTGGGACAAAGTATGAAGTTACAAACTTCCAGTTCTATACACTTGCTTAAATCTGGAAAGTGATTCCGAAAAACCAGTTCTGGAAATATGGATCCGGAAAATGAAATTTAACCAATGTTTAAAATACGAGATTCTACCTTGAAGCATATATAATCTAACCAAATCAGAGTACAAGTGTAAGGATATATAAAAATATTATACTTTCCTTACAATACACAATGCAGTGGAAAAACTTGTAACAAAAACAAGTAACAAGATATAAATATTTTAACCCAAATAGAAGGGTATCCAACAACCTTGGATAAAGGTCCCTTGATTTATACATTCAAGAATTTCTGTCTAACCCACACCCAGGTAAGCCCTCGATACGAAGATCAGAGTCTCTGTCTTGATATCCCAGCAAGCCCTCAACTTCAAGGTAGTTGGAACCTCTGTCTTCCTCAGAAAGGAAGCCCTCGAACTTCAAGGTAGTCGTCACCTCTGTCTTCCTATCCCCGGAAGCCCTAAAATGTAATCACCAACATTAGGAGTCGCACGAAGAAATCTGAATGAGCAGTTCAGTATGCACAAGGCATGAAAATCTTCTCTCTCTAGAAATCACCTTAACAGTGTGTGGTCTCTAGAGTGATCAACTTGTGTATTCATTTTTTTCCTGAGCTCTTTCAAATGAGCTTCTATTTATAGGCTCGGTTGGAACGGTCGACTCCCTCCTCTAATGGTCATATTTTCCATAAATTTCAGAGGGACCTGTATGCTTGTCACTCAACCAATGGTAGGTTAGAAACAGAATAGAAGACCACATTTTATACAAAAACATGTGTAACTGAAAGCACGACATTGTTTTAACAAACTTAACAAATCGGAGTATAAGTAAAAAGTTTGGAGTCTAACCAAAAAATATATTTGGAGTCTATATTACAAGGATGTTAGGATTTTGTTTATCAGAATAATTCAGAGTCAAACTTCATAAAAGTTCATATCCATAATTCGTAATCAGAATTCACAACCATAATTCGTAATGACAATTCTGCACTGGAATTCGTAATGAGAATTCATCCCATAATTCATAATGGGAATTCATCACATAATTCGTAATGAGAAATCATCATAGAATTCATAATGAGAATTCATCACAAAATTCTTAATGAGAATTCATCACATAATTCGTAATGAGAATTCATTACAGAATTCGTAATGACAATTCATCATCAGAATTCATAATGAGAATTCGTCATCAAAATTCGTAATGAGAATTCGTCATGGGAATTCATAATGGGAATTCGTCATCAGAATTCATAATGAGAATTCATCACAGAATTCGTAATGAGAATTCATCACAGAATTCATAATGAGAATTCATCACAGAATTCGTAATGAGTATTCTGCATTAGAATTCGTAATGAGAATTCATTATAGAATTCGGAATGAGAATTTGGATCCTGAAACAGAATTCTTCATATCTAATTATTATACGATTCTGAGAATATAGATATGAATCCGATTTTTATACTTAAGAAAAATATTGATGTGAACAATGAAATCAAAAGAGAGTTAAATTTCCTTAAGGAAATTTTCCTTATAGAAGCAAAACAGGGGTAAAAACATATTTTCTTAAAGATAAGGTGTTTGTGATTTTCAAAACAATAATGAATGGAAAAGTCATAAGGAAATCCTTATTGAATCAACAATCTCCCCCTTTTTGGAAAGCACAAACATCCTTACGCAAAAGAATATAAGGACTTAGAGTAAATTTCTAGACATTGAAATTAAAGCTTATATCTATTTTATTATGGATGATAGTGAATTCAACTAACTCCCCCTTAGGATTTAGAACTCTAAGGATTGTATTATGGATTTCCGGAATGGAATTTTCATTAACATAAGAATGAAAAACTTCGTAATGAAAAACTCCCCCTTAGATAAGCTCCCCCTTACATAGGGATAGTTCTTCTTTACATAGAAATTTTTCTTCTCCCTTTTAGATTCTTCCTTCTCTCTCTTTTGAGTAATTATTTTTTCCTTCTCCCCCTTTGTAATTTTCAAAAATAATTGAGGGAATGAAAAAGATAATAAAGTAACTATAATATTAGTACATGCAACCAACAAAAAGACAAGTAACCAAAATTTCATTACTATTGGAAAGACTTGTACAAGGAAAACAGTACAACAAAAGACCAGAGTGGTCTATTTTTTTTCTTTTTCCTTGGGCATAAGCATTTTGACAATTGTCTTCAGATTCTTCATTTCTCCGTGGTCCTCCTCCACTTGCTTCTCTAAAGCAATGGTTACTGCACCTTGATCCTCCATTACCACTACCTGAGCTTTAAGAGTTTCATCTTTCTTTATAACCTTTTCTTCCAACTGAATCCGAAGATCTTTTTCCTCCCTATAGTATTGGAGAAGAGAACTTATCTTCCCATTCCGATCTTTAACCTCCTACATCTGAACATCCTTCTCAAGAGTTAACTTCTTCTCAAAAGAAATTGTAAGATCCTTGATTTTAGAGTTTTTGGAATCAAAAGCAACTTTAACATCTACTTGGAATTGATCAAAGTCTGCCATGTCTTGAACAAATTTGTTAGACCACTTGGTTATCTTCTTGAAAGAAAATCTATGAGCATCATAATTGATAAGAAAGTTTTTATGATCAGACTCAAGTTTAGCACACTTATGCATCACAATGGATATAGAGTCTGATTTTTGATTCATGCTATGCTGAAGCATCTGGCATCTGGATTCTATTGCTGGAAAAATCGGAATGACATCCACCAGCTTCTTTAGGGAATATTCAACAAAGTCATGTCCAAAGACATATGACTCTGAATATGATATTCTAGATGGAGATGGTTCTTCCTCTGATACCAATTGTAGGATCGAAATAATGATGTAGATAATCAATATACAAGAGGAGCGGTGAATTGTACACTTTAAAAATTTCCTTGAACAATGAAAGATCTGAGTTTAAAAAAGATAAACTAATAAAATTCACAACACCTCAAACACTAATTGAAATATTGGGACAATGTATGAAGTTACAAACTTCTAATTCTATAAACTTGTTTAAATCTGGAAAGTGATTCCGAAAAACTGGTTCCGGAAATATAGATCTGGAAAAATAAATTTAACCAAAGATTACAATATGATATTCTACCTTAAAGCATAAAGAATCTAACCAAATCAGAGTACAAGTGTAAGGAAATATAAGATGATTATACTTTCCTTACAATACACAATGCAGCGGAAAAACCTGTAACAAAAACAAGTAACAAGATATAAATATTTTAACCCAAATAGAAGGGTATCAAATAACCTTGGATAAAGGTCCCTTTCTTTATACTTTCAAGAAAGTATGTCTTACCCACACCCAGGTAATCCCTCGATACAAAGATCGGAGTCTCTGTCTTGTTATCCCCGCAAGCCCTCAACTTCAAGTTAGTTGGAATCATTGTCTTCCTCCACAAGGAATCCCTCGAACTTCAAGGTAGTCATCACCTCTGTCTTCCTATCCCCAGAATCCCTCAAATGTAATCACGAACATTCAGAGTCACACGAAGAAATCTGAATGAGAATTTCAATACACACAAGGCATGAAAGGCTTCTCTATCAAGAAATCACCTTAACAGCTTGTGGTCTCTAGAGTGATCAACTTGTGTATTCATTTATTTTCTTGAGCTCTTTCAAATGAGCTCATATTTATAGGCTCAGTTGGAATGGTCAACTCCCTCCTCTAACGGTCATATTTTCCTTAAATTTCAAAGGGACCTGTATGCGTGTCACTCAACCAACGATTAGTTAGAAACATAATAGATGACATCGTTTTATAACAAAACATGTGTAACTGAAAGAACGACATCGTTTTAACAAACTTAACAAATCAGAGTGTAATTAAAAAGTTCAGAGTCTAACCAAAAAATATATTCAGATTATATATTAAAAGGATATTCAGATTCTGTTTATCAGAAGAATTTAGAGTCGAACTTCATAAAAGTTTGTATCCATAATTCGTAATCATAATTAACAACTAGAAATTGTAATGAGAATTCTGTACTAGAATTCGTAATGAGAAATCATCCCAGAATTCATAATGGGAATTCATCACAGAATTCATAATGAGAATTCATTAAAGAATTTGTAATGAGAATTCACCACAGAATTCACAATGAGAATTTATCACAGAATTTGTAATGAGAATTCATCATAGAATTCGTAATGAGAATTCATCACAGAATTCGTAATGAGAATTTGTCATCAGAATTTGTAATGAGAATTCGTTATCGGAATTCATAATGAGAATTCCTTATTAGAATTCGTAATGAGAATTTGTCATCAGAATTCGTAATGAGAATTCGTCATCAGAATTCGTAATGAGAATTCATCATCAGAATTCGTAATGGGAATTCATCACAGAATTCATAATGAGAAATCATCATATAATTCGTAATGAGAATTCATCAAATAATTTGTAATGAGTATTCTTCATTATAATTCGTAATGAGAATTCATTATAGAATTCGGAATGAGAATTTGGATCCTAAAAAAGAATTCTTTGTATCTAAGTATTATACGATTCTGAGAATATCGATATGAATCCGATTTTTATACTTAAGAAAAATATTTATTTGAATAATGAAAACAAAAGAGAGGTAAATTTCCTTAAAGAAATTTTCCTTATAGAAGCAAAATAGGGGTAAAAACATATTTGCTTAAAGATAAGGTGTTTGTGATTTTCAAAACAAAAGGAATGAAAATGTCATAAGGAAATCCTTATTGACACAACAGATTGTGTGAAAGTGGGTGGGAATTACCACTATATAAAGGGAATGGATAGTGGACAAAAGGGCCACCATCAAAGGAAAAGTGGACGGGAAGTACCACTAGTTGGAAATGTAGTGAATGAGTTGGATGAAATCTCCACTCTTTTTGCTTCCTTATTGGGTGTTTCTTGCATGATGGACTTTTTTGTGTTAATTTGAAATTGTGAAATGTATTGTGTCATGGTTTTTTAGATTTAATATGTGTTTTTATCATTTGGGTGGAAATGGATTAGTAAGGGAGTGTTTGTATTGTTGTAAGTTGTGGCACTATTGAATGTTTATTATTGACTATTTTATATAAATGTGCTAATGGTTTTATCCTAGTGTCATGTGTAGGGATGTCATTTGGGGAAAACCTTCTGAGTATTTTTACTCACCCCCTGCTTTAGAACATAGGTACTTTTATAAATTTTGTATTCCAAGACACAGGTAAGAGTAAAGAATCTAATTTCGCTAGCAGTACGACATGATTCGTCGGTGATGTTGTGGTTCTTGGATCATGGAGCTTGGTGTGGAGGTATGGGTGGTTTCCTAGTTCTGTCGGAGTTTTTTGTAGTCTTCCTCTTGTTACTCTGAGTTTGGATTGGTTCTATTTGGAATTTTGGATTGTTAAAGATTAGTTTCTTTTCTTTTGGTAATGCATGGGTTTGGTTTTTTTGTCTACATGCATCATGTAGTTTTTTGATAGTTGATTTCATGGTTGGTTGGTTTTATCTCAAGGGAAATTCATTCCCAAATTTATTCTCAGATCCCTCAGCATTTATTTCCAACCATTGGCACCTTGGAAACATTTCTTAATGTAATGTATCATTCCTCCACCCTCTAAATCCAATGAGATGGGGCAGGATGTTATAGGAAGAATCCCTCTAGAGTTTATCCATAATTCCTCTAATGATTTTCGGGTAATTCACTTCAATATTTAGAGGATATCATGGAAAATTGAATGACTTGTGTTGTTTGTTATTGATCGATCATTCTTCACTCTTGAGGAAATATATATTGGGATCCTTTTCCTGAGAGGGAGAGATATGGAGGGGTCAAAAGAGAATTATATGTGCATAGTAATTCTCACTTTTTTGATAACCTACACAATATCCATAACACAACTATTTATAGAGGTAGGGTTTAGGTTAGAATATTTTTTAATTACATTATATCCTTTAAAAATATTAAAACCAATAATAAAACCCATTCCACAAAATAATAATATAATAATTATTTTTTATGTACAGGAAAATGCTCCATCACTGTATTTGTGCCGGGCATATCTGTAGAGAGGGAAACTATGTCGTGGACATTTTGGACAGAAATTGTAACCCAAGAAAAGATATTATTATCTACTTTTGTAAAGGTTTCCTTACCCAATTATTTTTTCCTTATTATAATGGATGACTCTCTAGGGTTGCAACATTTTTATCCCCCATAATCTCAAGCCCCTTTTTCATCCTTCATAATAAAAAATATATTCTGAGTGATGAAATATAATTTACTAGCTTATAAATAATTATTTATCAGTTGACATGGTATTAGTCCATTTTAACTCCATGATATTTTTTAAATACCCAAATAGATACATTTATTCATAAATAAATATTTCATTCACATATTGGTGAATATATATTTATTAATAATTCAAAAAAATAGATAAATTTATTTTTATTTATATTTTAGAGAATAAATATTTATTTAATTTACGTGATCAAAATCATATATGAATTTTCACTATGTAATACAATCGATTGGTAAAAGTATCTCATCAAGTAGGATGCACGACGATGTCATCAACATATATTATTGATACATATTTCTTTGACTATCTGAAAAAACACATCAATAAACTATGGTCATGGAATTTATGTGAAAGTTATATTCCTATAAAAGAGAATAGATATCAAATCCCATAAATATAGAAGAGATAAATACATCCATGAGTAATCCATTAATGATGAGTCAATCATTATGGACCCAACATACACTACTTCCCAGTAACATATGGCACGTTAGTTTTTGGTAGTAAATCTAAGTGAGAAAAATATATAAAGAAAAAATTATAATCTTAAAGTCTAAGGACCGTTACACACGCTTGGAGATAAGAATATATAATGACACAAAAACATTAAAAAAATTCCTACTACAGGTCTATTCACAAAATCTACCATCTTGGAGATTACAAAGTGAAATATTCTTAATAAGAAACCTCATCCTCTTATGAGTACTCACACCTAATGGTCTATATACTATGTCTCCCATCATAGTATATTATCCAATCATATAACTAAATTAATAATATTTTCATAGAATATCAAGGTTCTCATCGTAGTGAGGAACCGATATGGTCTTATCAATGAGACAAATATTATATGACATTATTACATTAAATTCATGAAGAATAATGAAAAATATTTAATAATATGTCCAATTAATATTAAATAAATATAATATACAAGTAATAAATGTATACTCAATTGGTTCTAGAAAACCAAGTACAAAAAAATCAAACTTTGTCTTGAGACAAGTACCTATGACTTTTAGTCCACTGTACCACACATGATAATCAAGTTTCTACTGATTTAAGACATTAGTCAAGGGGTCCATAACATGGTCTTCCTTGGAAATAATTCTCACTAAAAACTCGATTCTCTGAGAAAAATACATAAAGAGCTGATACATATGAAGTATATGCTTCATTCGCTGAGGTGACCTTGGCTTTTTTGCGATAAACATCGATGTAGTATTATCAAAATATAGTTTGATTGGATATTTACTTTTAGGTAAAACATGATGATCTTATATTAAGTTTCATATCCATACTAATTATTTAGCACCCTTATAAAATGCAATATACTTATAATCTTTAGTATAATTTGTGACCATATCCTTCATTGAGATATTCTAACTCACAACAACTCCATTCAGAGTAAAGATATATCCCATTTTTGACTTAATGTCCTATTGATCTGTTTGGAAAGTAGTATCTTCATATCCATTAATTACTAGTTCCACATCTCCCCCATCAATTAGGAATATATCCTTAGTACACCATATATTCTTAAGGATATTCCTGGCTACCATCAAATAGTGGTCACCTAGATCAGTATCATATCTTACTACCACACTCAATGAGTAGTAAATATCTATCCTAGTATATAGAATGGAAGATATAAATGACCCAATCATTTACACATGTGTAATATATTCCATTCTATTTCTTTCCACATGTTTCTTAGAAAACATATTCCTATCATTATTATTTCAATGTGACAATGGTAATAATTCCTTTTTAGATTTTTCCATACCAAATGTCTTTAGTATATTTTCATTATATGTACCTTAAATTTGGCTAAGTAGTCTCTTAGATCTATAATGATGGATCTTGATCCCATGAATATATGATCCATCACCTAGTTCCTTAAGCAAGATGAATTTATTCATCCATGCCTAAATGTACTATAATACTAGTACTTCATTTCCAATAATTAATATGCCATTGACGTATATTATTAAGAAAATGACCAAACCCCCAATAAACTATTTATGGACACACAAATCACAATCATTATTTATGAGACCAAATTTTGTTATAGACTCATCAAAGAGATAGTTCAATGAACTATATGCTTTCATTATTCCAAAAATGGATATTTGCAACTTGCATATCTTTTTGGAACACTTTGGAGTTATATCCACATCGGGATGTGTCATATAGTCATATTGCCAAATATTCATGTTAAGGAATTCATTTTTGACATAAATTTTCTAAATATCATAATCAAGGAAGTCTATAATGTCATGTATAATTATAATGGTTTTCATCATTGAAACTGGTGGGAAGGTTTTTTCATAGTCAAAGCATTGATGGTGTTTAAAATCTTTTAGAACTAACCAAAATTTATATGTACTAACATTCCCTTCCATG
This sequence comes from Viscum album, assembly GCA_963277665.1. Classification (NCBI taxonomy): domain Eukaryota; kingdom Viridiplantae; phylum Streptophyta; class Magnoliopsida; order Santalales; family Viscaceae; genus Viscum; species Viscum album. The sequence continues at coordinate 1,043,445,422 of OY728141.1, read as the reverse complement.
TCCTTTTTCTTCTTGAGTAACCATTTTTAACCAAAATTCTTTACATCTAATAGAGGGTCTTCCAAAATCTATAGTCGGTTTTGGTACATGGAATCTTTTTATTCTCGTCGCATGGTAAAATATGTGCCACTTACAACATCCTTATAGGTTAGAGGATCATTATTATCAACTAATAATGAGTCACCATCCTTTGTGACTAGAGAACCATTAAAATATAGTTCTCTAATCTCTCTTGTACTCCAACTCAGTAATTGTGTCTTTAGAATAGTTTCTTCTTTAATTGGTATTTATGGAATATTTTACTTTACCAACTCTTGTGTTCCTTGAGCCTGGACATCATCAATGTCTATCCCTCCCACTATCTCTTTTAGATATGTTCTCCCTATCAAGGAATATGGAATTTATTTCCACTATAACCTTTTTTCTAAGGGGTCATATATGTAATATCCCCTTATTTCCTTATGTTATCCTATAAAGGTAAACTTTGTGCCTCGAGGGGAATGTTTTTTACTAGAATATGCCTTAAAAAAAGATTTTCTTCCCCACACATGTAAACTTATTTATTGGTTTTTTATTACACTCCAAAATACATGTAGAATATAGTTTGTTGATTTACTTGGTACTTGTTTTAGTATATGTGCTAATGTTTGTAACACATATCCCCCAAAGGATAATTAAAGACTCTCATGACTCATCACTGATCCCACCATGTCTGACAATGTGCAGTTCCTCCTTTCACTTGTACTTTTCCATTAAGTTGTATATGGAGGGGTAAGTGAGATAAAATATCCAACTCCAATAAATAATAAATTAATTCATGATCGAGATAATATTCACCATGATCTAAGCAGAGTTTCTTAATCTTCTTACAAATATAGTTCTCAACTTCATTCTTTTTTTCCTAAATTTTTTTAAAAGTAATACTACTTATATATCCTTGTTTATATATATCAATATATACTAAAATCATAAGTAAAGGTTATAAAGTATGAGTAACCACCCCTTTCTTCAATATAAAATGGTCCACCCAGGTCTAAATGAACTAATTCCAGAATCTCTTTTGCCCTTTCACCATTCCCAATAAATCGGAATTTGGTAATTTTTCCTTGTAAACATACATGACATACACCAAGTGATTTTAGTTTAAAATAATATAAATATACATCTTGATTTAATTTAGTCAGTAATTTTTCATATACATGACTTATCGAGTGATGCCAAAGTTGGGTGTGGTATTATTCATGTAAGGGTGTTTTGTTATCAACTTCCATTAGTTGGTTTGTGTAGTCTAACACATAAATACCATTAATTAAATATTCCTTACCATAAAAACTTATATATTTATAAATGAAGAAACTTTTATTTAAAAATTTGAATATAAATCAACTGTATCTAGTCTAGATAATAAAAGAATGTTTTTGGTACTAGATCAAAAATAAAAAAATACCTTTCAAAACAAAGATCACTCTAGTTGGAAATGTGAGGTGATAGTTCCCAATAGCTACAACAAAATGTTTAGCTCTATTGTATTCTTTTAGATTAACCTCACCTCATTTAATTATCCCAAATATACTAGGTTTCTATTAATGAATAGATATACAAGAACAAAAATATTTATCTAATACCCCATTTGTAGAAATAGATAAATTTAACTCTATAAAAAACACACCATAAGATTCACCTTGCTTCATAGGTTGGGTGTATTTTTTCTTTTAGCAGCCCTTCATCCCACATGAGAAACAAACTGAATCATATTACCATGATTTCCCCTTTATCTTCATCTTATTTTAGGTGTATTTAAAAGTATCCTTGGCCTTAGGTATTTTAATTTTTCCTTCCATCTAGTTCATTATAAGGAATGAAGGTTTTTCATTCTTTATAACCATATCTGCATGGTGAAGAAGAGTGGGAAGATCTAGAAGAGACTTATTAATGTTTTTCATATTATAATTCCCAAAAAAATTAGAATCACTTAGTTATTGATGCAAGAATGAGGTTTGTTTCCAAATCTTCAGTGATTTTAAACCATATACCTCTAGGTTCCCAATGTAGCCAATAATATTGACTATGTGAGGCATAATTGTTTAACATTCTCCAAAATTTCTTTGAAAAACAGCCTTTGATATCTCAAAATTATCCTATCTCTCTCTCTCATGATATAGGCCACATAGATTCTCAAATATTCTATATGAATCCATATTTTTGTGAGACTTCATGAGATCCTGAGGCATACATTAAAGCATTATACATTGAAAATCTACCACATCGTTCTTATTTTTCTTATAGACTAGGAACTATTCATTACATTCTTCCTTATCAGGAGGATCATGAATTAAGGATTATAGCATGTATGATTTCTATTCGAGGCATAAAACAACCCAAAAGAATATTTATATTTACTAGAAGTTACTTCCAGTTAAGATATGGTATTTTACCAATATAGATCAAAGTAATAGTGTGGTTTAAGAGATTTAAATTGGTCCTACAATCTCAAAAATTAGATTATTTGTACTTTTCTATTACATTTTTAGTGAGATATAATAAATTAAAAGTTTTTTTAAATTTTATACGACTTTATCAAGCCCAAATATCCCTCATCATTAAACTAATAATTTCTAGTTTCTTGGAAATTATAGAGGAAAGTATCCAAATTTTCCTTTGCATAACCCCAACAAGGGTTGGTTAAGATATTTAAAGTCATTTATATAGGCATGTTCTTATAAATGCATGCTTGAAGCTCCTTGATCAATTGAATAGACTCAATAATCCATAAATTCTAACATGAATTTACAAAACACTTTCCTTCAAATTACACCATGTTTAGAATGGGTTACTCTTGATTTAAAATAGTTTAGCCAGTCCATAACATTCAGATGAACTCCCCTTATAAAATTATGTGCCCCATGACAAGGATATGCCCTCTGATTCTCCAATTTCCTCTTGTCCTGACATTGTTAATGTGAGCAAGTCACTAGGAAATACCCCTATTAGAATGATGTTGATTTCATCGACTACTGAAACCCCTGGTAATAGAATTCAAGTCACCAAGGAGAAAACTAGATATAACTCTGGTGCAATGAAGTCACCTATTCTTTTTTCTAAAAACTCAAGTGGTGAAATGCATGGTAGTAGGGGGAAACTTGAACCAATTAGTATCACTACTATTAGAGAGAAATATACTATGAATGATGCTACCAAAGATAGACCGATCTATTTTTATGAATATAGTATTAAATCTAAATCAGGAGTAGGTAGCTCTACATCAAGAAACATTTCTTCTTAAACTTGGTTGTATAAGGTAAATAAGTATGTGTGTATTCATAACTCTTTTGACCTTATTGATTTTTCTAGCAGTGATGATGATTAGAAGAATAGTTATGGTGTGTATGGAGATAATACTAGGAAGTTTGGTGTTGTTTCTAAACACTTGGATAATGATGAAGGTCCATGGGTGTAGGTCAAAACCAGGAGAAGGGGTCTCCACCCACATGGAAGGGGTGGTCGCACCACTCCTCATAGTTTGAGTACCCACTAAAAAATAGGTTGATGTCTTTTGTTTATCTATGTTGTTTTGTTTCTCCTTTTGACTCTTTTAGTTTATTTTGTTATATTAAATAAATATGACTTTGTTCCTCAACATTTAAAAAATTATTGTAAGGCCAAGTATGACTTACTTTTTTTTGAGGGTTTTTAATTTATTATGAATAAATCTTATATTTTTTTATCATTTACATTTCTCGTTAAAATTCAGTGGATTTTAAATAATTAATTATCCATGTCGGATAAAAAATTTATGCCCAATACATTTATTTAATTTTTCCCATTTCACGTTAGTTCCCTTATTTATCTGGTTGTGTTCTTTCATATAAAAAATAATGCATATATAGAAATAAATAAATAAAGTAAATGACCTAACCATGATCCTATCTGACTATTTATTTAACTAATGGACATTAAATAAAAATATGACCTAGGTGAATAACTCCAGTTTCCATTATTAGCATGGTTTATAGCCTTCCACCTATACACCTATGTATCACCAATTTAGAATCATTGTAGTTCTATCTTAAACTAGATACACATGACTTAGTATACTCCATTAATTACATGTATTTAGTACTTACACACAAATGAGAGGAACTAAATGATTATTTAAACGAGATTACAAAAATATCCTGGGACATGTATGTCCTACATAATAATGGAGGGAGGGATGCCTCACATGCCATAATTTAATTTAATATTAAATAATTAAAAATCCATGAAATAAATTAAATTAAATAAATTTTAATACATACGTAGGTCTTGGAAAAGCTCATGATTGGTCATTGTTGACACTCTTTTCATCACAGAGTCTAAATATTGGAAAAAAGGAATATCTGAGCTCAAAGTGATTCAACCTTTGGACAAATATCAAAAATTGGCAAAGGAAGGAATAAGAAGAATGTTGTACAAAGTTCGCGCAAGTTCTACGATCGTCGCGCAAGTACACTTGTGCACCGCAATGGTCATGCAAGTGACTTGCGCGCCCCAAAGGATAACCTTCCGGGTCTTCTTCAGCCTATAAATAGACCCTGTGGGCCCCCATTCGAGGAGGAATTTTTCCAGAAACTCAGATTTGAGCTCCCGGTGCCCTAGACTCTTATAAAAGCTTCCGAAACACTTTTAAGGTAATTTCTTACCTAGAACGGAAGATCTAAAGAGAGGGAGGAAGACCTAAGTGTTGAAACTCATCAACACTTGCGCGCCTGAGTGGCCAGCCCTTAAGGGAAAATCCACACTTGCGCATCTCCTTACTCCTTCAATAGAACTTGCGCGCCCCTCTTCTAGAAGAACCTCAAGAGGATTCTAAAGGCTTTAACCAAGAGTCACTCAAGTATTACCCTACTGGTTAACTGTCGCGCAAATACCCATATGTCGCGTAGGTATACCTGAGCGACCGGGACTTGCACGCCCACACAGTACTTGCGCGCCTACCAAGACTTGCGTGCCTCTACCTCCATGGGTGCCCTTCTTACCCATTTCACCCCTCTTATTTCATTCCACCTCTCTTATTAAATATTCAGTCTTGAAGACACTCTTCAAAGCCATTTATAGCGTGATTTCTTGATTTGACATCCTTATCTGAAAGGAATTCTGTGGAATAACTCTCAAAATCTAGTGATTTACACATCTTTATGTCACTAATGATTGAGATTTCATTCATTCAACCTCATCCTTTACGATGAGAGAACTCATTAACCTGGGCATCCTCCTTAGGAGTAAGCCCCAGTCCCCTAATCCGGGCCTCCTTTTCATGAGTAAGCCCCAATCCCTTAATTTTTTAAGTCTCTTAACCTGGGCCTCCTTTTCAGGAGTAAGATCCAGCCTTAATTTCTCTTAACTAGTCCTAATTTAACTTTGATCTGGGATTCCTTTTCAGGAGTAAAACCCAATCACAAGTCCTCTCCTAATTTGGGCCTCCTTTTCAGGAGTAATCCCCAAGTTAGAGTATTCAAATATCCATGAAGCACATATACCTTTATGGACCCTATTCCTGGATTTCTTCTCTAAAGTAAATCCTAATCTTCATTTATCTGGGCAGTCATACATACATAAGCCCCACATTATTTCTTATGATTGCATCTTTCATGGCACAATTGTCTGATTTTTACTAATACCTGTTGTTTCTCACACCGAGAATGACTCACGTGAGCTTAGAGTGTAAAAGTAATTATGACATCCTTCTTTGATCCATCAATCGTAAACATCATACTCCCTAACTCGAACAACGTGGGTTCTGATTCCTTTTATAAATAGAGGATACGTAGGTAGCCCATCTGCGGGTTCGATCCCAACTCTGAAATAATACATGTACTTCTAAATGACAATAAACTTCAAGTGCCCCACTGAGTGGCTTTGAAACCTTAATGGTTGTCATAAGGACCAAGAGACTTTTACGTATCAAAGGATACCATTGACTAAGAATCTCTAACAAATACAGATGATTCTTTATCAGTGAAGAACCTCGAATACATATATTCTCTAAATTTCCTACGTATCGATCATTGATTGTCAGATCTAAAGGAAAACTCATTTTATACATGGTAATGTAATAAAGATTCACGAACATAACTTAAATCTATAAAGAGAGTCCTGGAGTAGACAATAATTCCCCTTAAAAATGTGTGATGAGTCCGACCTCCCATCCTCTCGAACAATGCAAATTCCTAAGCCTCATTAGTCCAAAAACTAATTAGCACCTACCTTTGGAAAGTAGGTCCTAATGGATGTGGAATCATTCGATGTTTCCGGTTCTATGAACAAACCCATTAGAAACTGATCAGAATGTTTGAACCTCCCATCAAAGGAGGTCATCCCCGAAGTCCAAGGGAAACAAAAATGGTGAACCCGACGTGAATCCTTAACCAAGTTAAACTGATATTTTACCTATTTGTTAGGCCCCTATTTAAAACTTAATAAGAGGGCCAACAAAATAAATCATTGACATATGTTATCATCCAAAAGATTTAGTGGCTTAATTTATCTTGATTACGTATGTTATATCAAACAGACACCCTTTTCCACGATCTTCTGCATTTCTAGAATGGCTGCTCTCAAGTTCACACATGTGAATACTGCTGCTGCAAATGCTACTGCTGCTACTCTTGCTGGATCATTGTCCACTCTGAGGATGATATCACCTACTCAGCATCTTCAATGTTGGGTATCAAACGCACTGGTTAAGGAGTACCGTCAACACGGTACCATCCCAACTCTGGAGGCTGCCCGACAAGCCCTCCAAGTAAATAACTCACACCGGTCGTCCGGACAATGACGAATAGTGATCAAGAAGCAGGTGGTGCTGAATATCGTCTCTAACCGTTTCGGGTCGTTATCCCCAGAACACAATCACCATTCGCTCCCTTATTCTGTGGAGGTGAATGAGTAGGTCCCTCCGGGCCTTAATTCAAGCAGACATGAGTCCTTCCTGAGGGCTCCCACCAACAATCGCTGCCAGACTTGTGCGGCAGTGTGCCCTCAACATCATGAGGGTACCGACTCCAGGCGTTTGGGTCAGTTTCATCGAACCCGAGCAGGCAAGACGAATCACCAGAGGCGAAGTCCGGTTAACAGTGAGAAGGTTCTCATCTCTGCCATCTCTGGAGAAGTCCACTAACCTAACTTGGTGGCAAGAAACAAGCAAGCACACACACCTGTTTGTTTTAATTCCGCTGTCCAGTAGACTCGTTTGGCAGCATCACGCCAATCCCACCAGGAAATTCAGGCGGAGTACAATAGGCAAGAACATACACCTGTTTATACATCATCAGCTAGTCAGCAGGATCGTCTGACTACATATGATGGATCTCGTCAACTACGTTCGGCGAAGTGTAATCAGCAGGCACAAACACCTGCTAGAATTGATCAAGCCTACCAACAGTCTCACATGGTAGCATTCAGAGAAGTCAGTCGGAAAGCTCTGACGACAAACAGGAGGCAAACTCAACTCTCTACCCCCACACATGAGTACTGTCAGGAGTCACTGACAGGAAAAGGAGGACTGGAGCATGAATATACACCTACTCCACGCATGGAATGGACGTATATCCCCGTTCCGGCAGCTGAAGTCACCAAGCATATTCTATCAATGGTGAATGATCAGAAGCAAATCTCTGCTCATATTCTGGACGCTTTCCATGATATTGTAACAACTTCAGCGGCATTTCAGGGAAAGACACATAAATCTATCCCTACCAGTGGAGTGACACATCAATAGTTCACTCCGGAACAGACACACACATCTATTCTAGTCCAAGAGGGTTGTGGGGCATACTCCCCCATATCATACGAACAACCAAGTCAGGCACATACACCTGATTTGAGTGGAGATCATCAGCCTAACCTAGCCATCTTTCCTGATTAGGCACATACACCTGCTCAGAGCAGCCACTTTCGTCAACAAATGGTTTCCAAGGTAAGTAAGAATGTGTATAAGAAAAAGACCCGCCCAACACAGTCAGAAGATCAAGATCCAATCTGTAACAAGGCCTTACTCGATGCTGGAGTTCTTGAAGCCCTCAGACAGTTATCTGTTGGAATTCAATATTATACTCCCTCATTTCCCAGTAGTGGGAACATTAATTCCGAAGGTCTTCAACAGACACTTCCTCATGAAGGCTTGCTTCATGAGAATTCGGTCGATCTCGAAGTTTCATCTTCAGATTAGAGCCACATCAACCCTCTGTGTGGTCAGAAGACCATGGAGCAAGAGATCACATCTTTTTCTGTAACCCATTATGGTGGTTCTCCCCATGATGATGAATTTCGCTGTGAAATTACTCTCCGTAGTAGTGATGCACATTTCCCGGAAAATGCTCCAGTGGAAAATGTAGTGCCAAGAAAGCCCTCTTATCTTGAGGCACTTGCAAATGTGAAACCAGTCATGTCTGAAGCTTCATCGCTAGCAGATGAAATACTTTCTCAATCAGAAGATAGACTAGGGTGTAGGTCATTCTTTGAACCACCCCTAAGTCATGCATCTTCTTGTTTGATCAATGATTTCTCTACCAATCCTATTTAATCCAATGAAGAAACAAGGAAACACCAACTCTGGTCAAATCAGGTAAAAGAATCTTCATCAAATTATAAATAGGAAATGCTGAACATGAGAAAACAACTGGAAAAAGGTGAAGTGCCAGTCATGTTTTGGCCTCTGGCTGACTCTCAGTATGACATTCCAGAAATGTTGACGGAAGATGAAATTCAGGATATTCATCTCAACATATGGAAAACTATTTGTCAGTTGAAAAAGAAAGTATTATCTTATGATGAATATGAAAATCATCTTAAGATAATATAAGGGTTACAACTTCAGATTGATTTGGCGTCTCTCTCAGTCTCTCGATATCCGAAGGCTGAAAAGTAGCAGAGTTCCATTCCACGTTCATGCTTTGGCACACTAAGAAGATTGTGTCAGTTAATTACCAATGCCCCATCTAGTATTCATATCAGAGGAAGGGGTGTTCATGGATCACTGCATTTCACGGTGCTCTCCAGTCAGCAAAGCCCACCGAAAATGGTCTCATTCAATATTATTTCCCATGGTCGGCCACAGTCAATGAGAATTGTTTGTAATCAAAAGCTTGCCCAAGAACAGGCCTCAACTAGTTCCTCTCAAAATCAAGAATACATAGAACAAGTTTTTGAATTACTCCTGCATCAAGCAAACGAGAATATTGAATAGGCCTCTTGTTTGGATCAAGCACGTCACTAAGTGACAGAAGTGTCAGAAATCATCCAACGGTCCTTTGAACCGAGTGATAAAAGTGGATACAGGTTAATGCATCCAGCTAATTTTTGGACTAAGGTTCGCAAGATCAAGAGAGCTTTTAAGAAAGTATCAGACATAGCATGTCAAGAGACACCCCAGCTCGCTAGACTGGGGACTCTTTTAAACCAACCCTCAGAATCAACAAATAAGATTCAAGGAGTTGAGAAGGAACAGCCCCAGTCCATCGGACTGGGGACTTTTTCAAATCATCAATCCCCTCCTCAGAGAAAGTCAGTCTTTTCTCGATTGGGGAAGAAGCCTCAAGAGGAACGAAAAGCCAAATTATTAGGAGATTCCCTCCAAATTACGATTTGTCAAGAAGTTCCTGAGGGATCTAATCAACAAAATGAAATGTATCATCAAAGACATGGAAGAAGACGATATCACAAAAATGTTGATAGAAGGGATGTGATGCTTTATGAATCAATCAATGTCATCAATGACGTTGTTGCTGATCCACTAGATGAGGGTCACTCAGGGGACTCAGATAAAGAGGTTCCTACTCAAGAAGATGTATGCACCGACACAAATGAAGAAGGTTTGCGTACACGAAGTCAAAGGATTACTCAGAACCTAGGTAATCCTTCGAGTAACCCACTTCCCCCTCTTCGAAAAGTATCCAACAAAGGGAAGGGAAATAACTAGGTTACATATCCTTCCTCTGGAGAAGGTCAATCGCTCTCACTAGAGAAATGGTTTGCACAATAGGAGGAAGAAATGAAGGAATTAAGAAGGTTGAATGCAGAACTACTTCAGAATATTCTTCTTCTTAAGAATGATGGAGTCATTCAGACAAAATAATTTTTTCCAGCTACTGAGATAGATCAAGAATATCCTCCTCTATCAGTACACCCTCACAGGTCTAATCCTACAGGTCAAGTGCAATAACACTTGGCAGTGCTACCATCAGTTGCAGCACCAACCACCACATCTATCCAAGCTCCAGTCATTGCACCTACCCAATTCCAAGTTCAACAAGATGTTTCTCAAAAGTTAATAACTACTATTGAGTCATTAATAGCTCGGTTAGAAACTATGGAAGGGAAACATGCGCAAGCTCAACCAGAAAAGAAAATTTACCCTAACTGGTTAGATTTAATCTCTCCTCCATCTAGTTTTGGGAACCCTATATTCCCTATTTTCAATGGATCAGGCGACCCTGAACAACATTTGACACATTACGTGTCTTTTTTTGATCCTATGATGGGAACACTGGAGAAGCAAGAAGCAGTGAAACTCAGATGCTTCATGCGAACCTTGAAAGGACCAGCTTTTGTCTGGTATACAAGCTTGCAATCCCAGTCAATTACCGGATGGGAGGATCTTCGGAAAAAATTCCTCCTTCAGTTCAGCTCAATTTTTCCAAAGACAACAGTTTTCGATCTTACAAACTATATGAAAAGGGAGAATGAAAGGGTCTCTGATTTCATTGCTCGCTGGAAGGGATTAACATATTCCTTGAGCTTAGTACTCCTTCAAGAAGAATTGTTGCCGATCTGTGTGGCAAATCTGCGTGACGAATTACGCACGCCGTTAATACCTGTGAAATACACAGGAGGGTTTTGAGACCTTACTTCAATCACCCAACAGATTGAAGATTCCCTTATATAGGCTAAGGCTAAATCACATGTAATTACATCCGCTCCAGGAAGGAGAATGGGTAAAGAAGAAACTGATATAGTTATGCTTAAACAAGCACCTGTACCTATTTCTACCTCAAAACCTTCACCTTCTCTAAGGGATCAACCTCTTGAGCACCAAAAACAATGGATGTTTCATCCAGACGATCAAAGAGATCAAAGAAAAAAACAATTTGAGGATCTGAAGAGAAAAAAATACTCTTTCCGAAATGAACAACTTCCTGGTTATTTCATTGCAGCTCTAGAAAGCAATTTGGTTCAATTTCCAATGCCCAAGAGGCCAATCAATAAAGGAGATTAAGACCTCCCAATTATTGCCCTTTTCATCAAATGTTGGGGCATCTCATCCAGGATTGTTTTGTCTTCAAAGACCTCCTGCAAAATATGGTCGACTCGGGACAAGTCAAACTGAAAGGCTCTTCAGCTCAGGTAGCATGTGTTACTTCTACAGTTCCAAAAGGGAAAGGTGAATGGTAAGAAGTCAAAATAAAAAATGCACAGAAGTATGATGATTGGATGGTCAGAAATACAATCAATCGAACTCATGCTATTTTGTGAACACAATTAAAGAAACCAATTGTGTCTTCTGCCATGAATTTTGCGGAAAAACCCTCTTCATTAGAGGGAAAGTCCTCAAAGAAACGACATGATTCAATGAAAGAAAAAGAATCAGAAGAATATGAGTATGTGTCAAAGCCTAAGTTGTCTTTGTCTTTCACAGACTTCATGCCATCTACTTCAAAGCCACGGGCACCGCCCCACCAAATGGCACAACCTACACAGGCTAATCAGGCATAGTCTTCATCAGACGAAGAGTTAATCTTTGGTTCTGTTAATATGATTCAATTAACAGATCCATATGCCAGTCACAGTTTTGATTTCAATGAGCCTAAATTCCCTGTATCAAACAGGGGAATCAGAGGAAGTTCTAGGGGCTCAGAATACAGGGGAAGACTTGGATCTTTCAGAAGCTACTATTCCAATTCTACCCTTTCTAGAACTGTGTACGCAGCAGAAACTCGTGGTAGAGCCCTTCAGCAAGCTCAACAAGAACAAACAAGTTCTTCTACCAAAATAAAATTTAGTCCTGGCATAGTTATTTTGGAAGACCGGTTGAAAGTTCCATCTTCTTCCTCTCCGAAATTAAATGGATCTAATTGGTATAATCTTCCAAAACCAGGAATATTGCCAACTCCTATCCCGATACAAGATGCATCAACTTCCAAAACATCTGCTTCCAAGTTTCCTACTAAACCACATATTCCTATTGGGAAACTCAGACCTCTAGATCAAAAGTATGATATATTGAAGCACTTGGCCCATGTACCAGCCAAGTTATCAATTCTGGATGCTCTGAATCTATCAAAAGATCTTCGGGAAGCACCCATAGAGGCATTATCAAGTCATCAGGAGTTTGAAACTGAAATTTATGTAGCTGAAGTCTATCACATAGAGAATAATCTTACAGAATGTCATGCAATAATATCTTTTACTGATGAAGATGAAGATGATGTTTTGCATGGACATATTAGACCATTGTACTTGTCTGTAAAGGTCAATGGCGTAGACTTCCGAAGAAATTTCATTGACAATGGTTCAGGAGTCAACCTCATGCCCATTCGTACCCTTCATCGATTGGGCCACACGGAATCTGATTTATCTCCTTCTACCATGATGTTACAAGGATATGATAAAAATAAACAAGAAACACTGGGTGAAGTTACACTCAGAACTCAGTTTGGAGATCTTGTATCCAATTCAGATTTCATGGTTGTTGATCAAGACTCAGCCTTCAACATCTTACTTGGAAGACCCTGGCTACATCAACATGCGGCTATCCCTTCATCATACCATCAATGTCTCAAATATTGTTTCGATGGTCAAGTTGGGAAATTGTATGGTGATAAGGCCTTGTTCAAGACATGTGAGTCTCAATACATTGAGGCGGAATTCTATCACATGAAGGGAAGGGAGAAATCCACAACAAAGGATATTACCAAAGTTAATGCTCCATATGGTTTGGAGAAAATTCCAGTAAATCCATTTACACATGTGAGTATAGATTATGTGTTGCCTATCAGTAAAATTAACAAGATAAACCCAAATAAAAATACTCTTATATAAATATCCATAATGTCAATTACGGCAATCGAGCCAGACAACATGGGAGAAATTGGTTATATACCAAGCAGTGATGAAAGCACAAATGGTGACGTCTTCATTTCATCTGCTAAAATCCAACAAGTCTATGATTCGCCAATTAGGCCAGATGAAGTTATAGCTACATCAGTAGTGAACAATGATGTCGATTCCCAATCCATCATCTCCTCTTTATTACCCAAAGAAGACACTTCATCATCAATCGGGTCGGAAATGGAAGCTTCTTCTTCAAGATATGCAAATTTTGACATCTCTTCTGGTCATGAAAATTCTACTTTATCATCTACTATGCAAGTAGAAATGGAAGAAATAATACATGATGAAGAAGAAGAGGAAGATCTCAGAGATGCTCCTCCAACATTTGAAGAGGGTATCACTACCACTGTGGATGAACTCAGAGAAATAAATCTGGGTACAAAAGAAGATCCACGCCCCACTTTAATCAGTACGACCATGAATCTTGAAGAGCAAGATATGTATATTTCTTTTCTAAATAAAAAAGAGATATATTTTCCTGGAACTATATAGAAATTCCCGGGCTTGATCGTGATATTGCTACTCATCATTTGGGTTTACCAGAAGAACATTGAGGATTTATGCAAGCCGTGAGAAGAACACACCCAACTTATGCTTCCAAAATTGAAGCTGAAGTGGATAATCTTATCAAAGATAACTTTGTCAGAGAAGTTCAATATCCCAAGTGGTTGGCTAATATTGTCCCTGTAAAGACGATGAACGGACAAATTAGAGTTTTCATCGATTTCAGAGATCATAATCGGCATTGTCCTAAGGATGATTTCCCAGTTCTGATTACAGAACTTTTAATTGATGCAATAGCTGGCTATGAAGCCCTTTCCTTCATGGATGGATATTCTGGATATAATCAGATCAGAATGGCCCCAGAAGACGAGGAATCTACAGCGTTCAGAGCCCCTCAGGGTGTGTTTTTCTACCAGGCAATGCCCTTTGGCTTAAAGAATGCAGGTGCAACTTATCAGCGTGCCATGCATCGTATCTTCAAACCCTTCTTAGGGAAGTTTGTTAAATGCTATGTAGACGATTTGGTAGTTAAATCCAAACAACGTCCAAATCACTTGGATGATTTGGAAGTCATATTCCTCAAGCTTCAACAACATAATTTGAAGATGAACCCCTTAAAATGTGCTTTTGGGGTAACGTTAGGAAAATTTCTCGCTCTTGTTGTACGCCATCGTGGTATTGAAGTCGATCCTGAGAAGACCAAGTCAATACTTGGTATGTAACCTCCTCAAAATTTGAAAGAATTAAGAGGACTTCAAGGAAACTTATCCTATATTCAGCGTTTCATCGCCAATTTAGCAGGCAAAAGTTTACCCATCACCAAATTGATGAAGAAGGGAGTCACTTACCAGTGGACTGAAGAATGTCAAGAAGCATTCAATATTCTCAAGAAATACCTCTTGAATCCATCGGTAATCATTCCACCTGTTAAACGAAGACCACCTATCCTCTACATGACAGCTCTAGAGCGATCATTGGGTGCCTTTCTTGATCAAAAGAATGATGCTGGGAATGATAACATCCTCTACTATCTCATTCGAACTATGCTTGAAGCAGAAACCCGATATTCAAGTATTTAGAAGTGCTTCCTGGCATTAATCTTTGAAGTTCAGAAGTTGAGACACTACCTGCAACATCAAGAGGTCCCATTTCTATCTTGCAATAACCCGCTCAAATTCATCCATAGTCGTCCAATTCTTACAGGACGTCTGGCAAGGTGGGCAGTTATTTTGCAGCAATTCGACATTCAGTATGTGTCTCAAAAGGTGATAAAGGGCCAAGCTCTGGCTATTTTTTTGGCTGAACACCCTTTAGTGGAAGACACATCTTCAGATATTGAACTCCCTAATGAGGAAGTCTTCTCTATTCAAGAAAGTCCTCAGGCATGGGAAATGTATTTTGACGGTGCTTCCAGAAGTCCAACAGGGAGGAAAATGGAAAATCCTAAATTCAACAAATTTGGCTTAGGAATTGTGCTCATTTCTCCAGAAAAGGAAGTGTTACCTTATTCCTTCTTATTGTGGGAAGGTGGTACCAATAATGAAGCAGAATACCAATATATCATCGTAGGCTTAGAATTAGCACTTCAAGCACAAGTGAATCACTTAAAGGTGAAAGGTGATTCAAACCTGGTAATCAAAAAAGTCAATAGGGATTATGCCATCAGAAAAGAAGAACTAATCCCTTTGTATGACTGCGTCAGAGAGTTAATGGCGGAATTCCCTTTGGAACCGACATTTTCTTATGTCCCAAGATCACAAAATGCTCAAGCTGATGCACTGGCTAATATAGCCACAACTCTGGCAGATCCACATCGGGATAAGGCAACCATCAGTATTTCCCACCATCGTGTAATTTCACCTTATGTTCAAATCAGAACAGAGGAAATTAATGAAATTAGTCCCATTCCTAAACCGTATGGTAATACTATATAATTGATGTCACCTATCAGGGAATACCTTCAAAATGGAACACTTCCACCTGATAGAGCTGAGAAATAACAAATCCGGTGACGTGTGGTCAATATTACTCTTTATGATAGCCCAGATCACCTAGAGAAAATTCTATACAAACGTGGTTTTGATGGAGTTCTCTTCAGATGCACTGAGGGTCAAGAGACAATGGCTGTCATGAAAGAAGTGCATGCAGGAGTCTGTGGTGCCCACCAGTCTGGACATAGACTGTCTGATCAGATTTGAAGGCTTTGATACTTTTGGCCTTCAATGATACAAGATTGTGTCGATTTCACAAAGAATTTTCATTCATGACAAGTACATGCCAACTTCATTCATCAACCTCCAGAGTTTCTTCATACAGCTAAATACTCATGGCCATTTGCCACATGGGGAATGGATGTGGTGGGACCTTACCCTTCGGCTACGACCAAGAAGTTTAAGTACATTCTTACTGCTAGTGACTTTTTTCCAAATGGGCAGAGGCAATACCTCTCAAGGAAGTCAGTTCTAAATGCGTTGTTAGCTTCATCAAGTCTAACATCATTACCAGATTTGGTGTCCCTCATACCATATTGATGGACAATGGCACCAACTTCTGTTCATATGAGGTGAAGAAGTTGTATAAAAAATACAACATCAAATCCAACCATTCATCTCAGTATCATGCAGTAGCCAATGGCCAGATAGAAGCCTTTAAAAATACTCTTTCAAATATACTGCAAAAGATGGTGGATAAAGATAATAGGTCATGGCCTGATAAACTCCTTCATGCTTTATGGGCTTATAGGACTACCAGCTGCACTGCAACTCGGTCAACTCCAAATTCATTGGTATATGGAATGGAAGCCGTCTTGCCCATTGAAGTTAAACTACCCTCTCTCAAAGTTGCCATTTGTGATCAATCATCTATAGATGAACAATCTCAAAAGCAATTGAATGAATTGGAATGGTTAGATGAGAAAATATTGTGCACTTTGCACCACTTGGAAGTCTATCAGAATCGAATAGAACAAGCTTTTAACAAAAAAGTTCTTCTTCGTTCATTCACTCAGGGAGAATTGGTATTAGTTTTCAGAACTCCAATGATACCAGGAATGAAACCTCCCAAGCTTGAGCCAAAATGGGAAGGACCTTATTCAATACATAGGGTCTACTCCAATGGAGCTTATTCATTAATCTCGATGGTTGGAGAACTCATCACTACTCCAACCAATGCCAGATTTTTGAAGAAGTATTTTGTATAAACACAAAACCTTCATTATCCTTGCTATAGGATGTTAAACTATACAGAAATGGTCCATACATATGACCTTAAACTGTTTGTATTACTTTCATCCCACATGACGTTAAACTGTGAAAAAGTTCCCTAAATGGTCCAGTATGACCTTGAACTGCAACTAGGTCTTGTATGACCTTAAACTGCATCATCAACGGTCCATGCATATGACCCTATACTATTTGCGAGTCCCTTACGTCCATCAAGATGTTAAACTGTGATGTCCTAACTACATGACGCTAAACTGTATAGAAGTCCCTTACGTTCGGAAAGACGTTGAACTACATAATCATCAAAGGTCTTGTATGACCTTAAACTACACTTTTTTCTAGCATGACATTAAACTGCACCATCCATGGTCCATGCATATGACCTTAAACTATTCCCACATTCTTCCAACATGACGTTAAACTGTGGAAAAAGTCCCCAATGCATCCAACATGACGTTAAATGGTGTACTCTTTTGTCCTCACTGCGTGAAATTAAACTGCACAGTCCCCCTTTCATCCAGCATGATGTTAAACTATATTGTCCCCATCGTCCTAACTACATGACGCTAAACTGTACAGAAAGTCCTTGATATGTCCTACATGACATTAAAATGTACTTTGTCCCTGCTACATGACATTAAACTGTGCAGCACAAATAGTCCTAACTGCAAGAATTTAAACTGCATAGTCCCTTTATATGTCCTACATGACATTAAACTATGCATCGTTAAGGTTGTTGTTACCTCTTGTTTCTGACACCGAGTATGACTCACGTGAGCTTAGAGAAAACATCAACCATAACACTATCTTTGGGCTACTAACCATGTGTAAGTCCCAACAACATCATTTTTTTAGGTCGTTGTCCCCAAGAACAACATGATCATTAATTCATTCTTTAATTGAACTATGAAGACTTTGATCCTTGCCTTCCAGGCTAGGTACGTAGGCAACCTCCCATGGTTCAAGTCCAAAATCAATCTCTTCACATCGGTTCACCTCCATCTCACACGATGTTAATTTGTGAAACCACCCCTAGAATCAATATCTTTACATTGGTTCACTTTCATCCTTACTATAGGACGTTAAACTATACAACAATTTTTTCCAGTATGACAATAAACTACAATATTCTTTGATACCCTCACCTGAGAGGGAACCATTATTTACATTAATTTTTCAATCGTGTTTCATTTCAAAGACTACGTGCATACATGGCAATGCCCAAACCTTTTATCTTGGGTTAAACCATTATTGTACTAAAATCCCCTTTCACCCTTCACATGTACGAACCAAATTTGTACAGAGGGTATTTCTAGAACTATGTGGGATTGATTCCCATCCTTATGGGATACGTAGGAACGTTCGAGTGTCCCTCGAATCCAGCCCCAAGTCTTTAGGCCTAACCCCAAATTCCACTTTCAGTTCCCTGGCTGGAAAGTCCCTATGAAAACACACAGTGTGTATTTCTTACAATGGTCCAAGCTCTATGACCCTAAACTAAGATCTCTAATCCTTTTGTCCCACACGACGTTAAACTGTAATTTAAGAACTACGTATGAGCTTGATTCCCATCCTTATGGGATACGTAGTGGAGTCCAACATTTCAATTCAGGACCCATCCACAACATGATTATGGTTAGCATTGAGTTGTGTATCTTTGTATACATTGAACAATACCCATATTTATGTTTCATAATCCTAACCTTAAATATTTTCAGATCTTTATAAACCCTTTTCATGACTTCTAAGTCAAAAAAATGTCAAACTTCTGAGAATTATTTTTCCGGACTATGCAGCACGTGCCCATAGGCGGCCTTGCATAAATAGTCTATATAACAGACTTGTTAGCCAAAAGATACTATTATCTGACTATGAAACCAATTCCCTTAGGTGGCCCTGCATAATTCAACCCCCTAATGGGTTTGTCGGATAGTGGTAACTTCATTCTTGGGAAGAATTCCTCTTTTGTCCTTATTTATCTTAAATGACAGTATGCAAGGATCCGCAAAAACAGATATCCTTAACATATTTTTCCCATATCCTTTTTCGTGATCTGAAAGTATTCATGTATATGGTTTATATTATCCTTCCCTATTTTTGGGTGAGACCTTCGTAGGAGTGATATCCATCCAGTTCTTCTATAATCTTGTTTTGAAATATCTTCTCCATATTCAAGTACCTTTTTCCATACAAAAAACTCTATACTTTGGAAAATTTGAATCTCCATAAAATTTCACTGGATTTTAGCACTAGGAAAGTAAATTTATGAGAGTTCTTTTTCCTGACTATGCAGCACATTCCCATAGGTGGCCTTGCATAAATAGTATACATTACAGACTTGGTAGCCAAAAGATACTATTTATTTGACTATGCAGCCAATGCCCTTAGGTGGCCCTGCATAATTCAACCCCCTAATGGGTTTGTTAAATAATGGTAACTTCATTCTTGGGAACTACTTCTTCAAATAACTTTTAGCTCTTTTTCATATCATTACTCAGATTCAAATATTCTTAATTCATAGTTTACATTTTTTCCCTCATACTTGAGTATGGTACATTGTTTTTAGATGAATTGTCAAGGAATTGAGTCAATTTTAATTCATTTCGGTCAAAGCTATTTTGACCTTAAAAATTAGCCTCTTTATGTCCAACGTGCATGACTTTAAGCTGCCCGCAAAAGACAGGGGAACTCTGAATAAATGTCAAGTTCCAGCTCACTAAACATACATTTTGTATGATTTAGGTAATATTGATCAATTAAAAGGTTCAATGTTTGTAGGGTTATTTACATTAATCCTAGTAAAAATCAAACTATGCTTACTAGGCCCATTGGCTTAGGTAAAATTTAAAGTATGTAGCAAGAAAATGCGTGCACAAATGATTGAAGGTGAATGTGTTTTTCATTGATGCACAAGAATTAGAAGGACATCCACAGACTAGAGTCTCTTCTCTTTTTCAAGAATTAAAAGAGGCTTTCAACATAAATCTTCATTTGATTTACGGCATCCTGAGCTTCATCAGCAGCCACCTGAAATTCATTCATTCAACTGGATACCATAAGAGATTCAGTGATACCATCTCTTCTTAGAACAATTGTAAAAGAATGTTCTTGAGTGCGGTTTGAGAAAATTTTCTGCTGATCAAACAGTGACTCTGTTTCTGTCCAAGAGACTTGGAAGATGGGTACATGGATTTGAGAATGAAGCATTGAAAGTAAAGAGCCATTTGGAGAGAGTACTCTTTTCAGATATTGCTCTAATTCCATGTTTGTCTTCTCTCCACCAACCGGCAACGGAAAACATTTCAGCCCATGGGTTTTCCATTTTTATATCTGCAAGGAAATGACATGGAGGAAGAATTTAGAAGTTCACACCATTGTTGTTGCTCTTAATGCACAATATAACCAAAATAGAGGAGTAGTAGTGTAGATGCATCTCAGACATATAATTCTTTGCATCTGGAACATTGACTCTTTGCAGATGACCATGACCATATAGAGGCAGGTAGATGCTCTGTGGTAAATTAAGAAGATATTTCTTCAAGTACTTAGCCAAATATGGGAGAGTGTTGTCACATATATCATAGTAATCATGGCCAACAATGCTCATCATGTCATCAATCCGCTTGCTAGACAGTTCATCAGCCGTTCTGATTCTGTTGGGAGCCATTGAATCTGCACAAAGGATGAATAATTAACTCTTAAGTAAGTTTATTTTTTCATAAATTTTTTGAAAGAATTCGAAAAAAATGGAAAATGCATTAAGGCGCGCAAGTATAAACATGGTGCGAAAGTATGGAGGTGCCACAAAAGTATTTGGCGTGCAAGTATCACCGCGCAGGTCCAGATACCTACACAGCAGCGCGACGACAAAGGAACAGTGGAAAAGAGAGCAACTTGCACGGTGAAGATGAACTACGCGGAAAGAGCTCGAAGGTCTGATATCTGGAAATCTGGATGCTTTGTACGGAATGAAGCCCCCTATTTATAGACACAACCCTGACCCCACGTGTCGTACCCTGCGCGATCAAAGGTCATATCCCTACGTGCCAGACCCTACACGCCCAAAGCTCATTTGTGCGCCCTAACCTGCACGACCCAAGTTCCTTTTGATTCTCGATTTCCTCAGGGTCAAATCCTAGTTTCTCTCCAGATCCAACTCTGAGGGGGGACTTTTGTTGACACTCCTTTCATCACAGAGTCTAAAGATTGGAAAAAAGGAATATCTAAGCTCAAAGTGATTCAACCTTTGGACAAATATCAAAAATTGGCAAAGGAAGGAATAAGAAGAATGTTGCACAAAGTTCGCGCAAGTTCTACGATGGTCGCGAAAATACACTTGCGCACCACAATGGTCGCGCAAGTGACTTGCGCGCCCCAAAGGATAACCGCCCAGGTCTTCTTCAGCCTATAAATAGACCATGTGGGCCCCCCATTCGAGGAGGAATTTTTCCAGAAACTCAGATTTGAGATCCCGGTGCCCTAGTCTCTTCTCAAAGCTTCTGAAACACTTCTAAGGTAATTTGTTACCTAGAACGGAAGATCTAAAGAGGTGGAGGAAGGCCTAAGTTTTGAAACTCGTAAATACTTGCGCGCACGAGTGGCCAGTCTTTAAGGGAAAATCAACACTTACACATCGCCTTAATCCTTCAATAGAAATTGTGCGCCCCTCTTCTGGAAGAACTTCAAGGGGATTCTAAAGGCTTTAACCAAGAGTCGCTCAAGTATTACCCTGCCGGTTAACTGTCGCGCAAATAACCATGTGTCACGCAGGTATACCTGCGCGACCGGGACTTGCACGCCCACGCAGTACTTGCGCGCCTGCTAAGACTTGCACGCCTCTGCCTCCATGGGTGACCTTCTTGCCCATTTCACCCCTCATATTTCATTCCACCTATCCTATTCAAGATTCAGTCTTCAAGACACTCTTCAAAGCCATTTATGGAATGATTTCTTGATTTTACATCCTTATCTAAAATGAATTCCGTGGAATAACTCTCAAAATATAGTGATTTATACATCATTATGTCACTATAGATTGAGATTTCATTCATTCAACCTCATCCTTTACGATGAGATAACTCATTAACCTGGTCATCCTCTTTAGGAGTAAGCCCCAGTCCTCTAATCTGGGCCTCCTTTTCAGGAGTGATCCCCAGTCCCTTAATTTTTTAAGTCTCTTAATCTGGGCCTCCTTTTCAGGAGTAAGCCCCAGTCTTAATTTCTCTTAACCAGTCATAATTTACCTTTGATCTGGGATTCCTTTTCAGGAGTAAAACCCAATCATAAGTCCTCTCCTAATTTGGGCCTCCTTTTCAAGAGTAAGCCCCATGTTAGAGTATTCAAATCTCCATGAAGCACATATACCTTTATGGACCATGTTCCTGGATTTCTTCTCTAAAGTAAATCCTAATCTTCATTTATCTGGGAAGTCATACATACATAATCCCCACATTATTTCTTATGATTGCATATTTCATGGAACAATTGTCTTATTTTTACCAATACCTCTTGTTTCTCACACCGAGCATGACTCATGTGAGCTTAGAGTGTAAAAGCAATTATAACATCCTTCTTTGAGACATATATCATAAACATCATAGTCCCTTACTTGAACTATGTGGGTTCTGATTCCTTTTATAAATGGATGATACATATGTAGCCCATATGCGGGTTCGATCCCAACTCTAAAATAATTCATGTCCTTATGAATGACAATAAACTTCAAGTGTGCCACTGAGTGGGTTTAAAACCAGTATGGTCATCATAAGGACCAAGAGACTTTTACGTATCAAAGTATACCATTGACTAAGAATATCTAACAAATACAGATGATTATTTATCAGTGAAGAACCTCGAATACATATATTCTCTAAATTTCCTACGTATCGATCATTGATTGTCAGATCTAAAGGAAAAATCATTTTATACTTGGTATTGTAATAAGGATTCACGAACATACCTTAAATCTATAAAGAGAGTCCCAGAGTAGAAAATAATTCCCCTCAAAAATGTGTGATGAGTCCGACCTCCCATCCTCTAGACTAATGAAAATTCCTAAGCCTCATCAGTCCACAAACTAATGAGCACCTACCTTTGGAAAGTAGGTCTGAATGGATGTGGAATCATTGGATGTTTTCAGTTCTATGAAAAACCCCATTAGAACCCGATCGGCATGTTTGAACCTCCCATCAAAGGAGGTAATCTCCAATGTCCGAGGGAAATAGTCATACAAGCAGCTAACACATAAAATTAACCACATATAATTCAATTTTTTTTTATTTTTTCATTAATATTATGATGAACATGCATGCATTAATTAATTAATTAATACCCCTTCATACTAATGATCATCATAAATTAATTGGAGATATCGATTATTTATGGAATTCATGGAAAATAAACAAAAGAACCAATATTGAAATATTTATTAAAATAATTTAATTTAGAATTAAAAATTATTTAAAACCATTATTAAATTTTAAAACACAAATTGGTGGGAAAGTCATTAAAATAATTTTTTAATGATGTAATTTTCAATTTAGTGTAATTTTCAATTCTATCCTTTAATGGGAGACTACACATTGTGTAATGAAAATTTACACATTGTGAATCTCCATTTCCATGTATACAGTATAAATGCATGGGTTTGTTGTATGTACATTGTCTAAAATACACAGTGTTTATAAACCATCAATGTGTCAGGTGTTCTACTTTTCATGTATCCGAGATGCACTCTGGGTTCTTCGATGAGTGTTTCAAATATGGTAATTGATGAACTACACATCATGTACACCACATACACATCATGTCTATCATAAATTTTCTAGGTTTTCAGTATCAAGCGGTTTTACCATGTATAATGACCACCCAGATTGTATAATTTAGGTTGTTAACCTACATAGATAACATGGCATGTACACTGATGCATTTCGTGTAATCTGACAACCTGTGTTCTTTACAATCTCAGTCTACACATGGTGTACAATAACTCCTCTATGTTCAGTAGTTTTTTGACATACCATGTATCCCCTGACACATCCATATGAAGTGCACAAGGGTTACATGGTGTGTACATCCGAGAACATACTGTGTAACTCTGTCTTACCAGAAAAAAATTGGTAGATCTTGATGGAATCTTCAATCATTATTCATTTTTCCTTACACCTTTAAGAAAATTAAACACTGTATGAATAATTATTAATATTTTTAATCATCTTAACTCAAATCAAATTAAATATTACATAACATAAAATGAAAATAAAACAAAAATTTCATAGAGATCGATAATCAAATAAATAATTATAAATTTAAATATAACCCCTATGATACCTCTTGAAGGTTCTGAGTATAGTATAATCATGCAGTGGGAAGTCAAATAAGTAAATTTTATTTTAATTTAATTTTCCCAGAACCTAAATAGAGGATATTT
The DNA here is from genome assembly GCA_963277665.1 of Viscum album. Classification (NCBI taxonomy): domain Eukaryota; kingdom Viridiplantae; phylum Streptophyta; class Magnoliopsida; order Santalales; family Viscaceae; genus Viscum; species Viscum album. The sequence continues at coordinate 1,043,421,119 of OY728141.1, read as the reverse complement.
CATGTTATGTTTATAATTAATTTTTTAATATTAAAAGTAAAAAAATTAACTTTTCTTAGGTTTATTTCTTTGTAGTCAATGTCAATCATCTGAAAAGACCATTTCAGATTTCATTCATTGTGATTGTGAATATCCAAGGGTATAATTCCCCTGGTAGTGATCCACATGTGCTCCAATGATCTTCAAGAAATTTCACTCAATCTAGAATGGTGAATCGAATGTCGTGCATTTTTTATTCTTGATCTATCAATATTTGGTATTAAATAAAGCTCACATTCATTATCTTTCATCAGATGGATAGATATAGAGGCGTTGAAAGATAATTCTTTGTGCACAAAAAATCTCTATTTTTTCTATTACCTACATAGTATCCATATTTATATATTTATAGAGGTAGATTTTAGGTCAGAATATTTTTTAATTTCATTATCTCCAATAAAAAACATTAAAACATTTAATAAACCACATGAAACACAATTAAAATATAATTATTATTTTTTGGTGTGAGACATCTTGCACAAATGAAAAAATAATATTTACCGACTTATAAATAATTTTTTATTTCTAGACTTTGTCTTAGTCTGTTCGAACTCCTTAGTATTTATTGAATACCTAAATAAGTAATTTTATTCATAAATAAATACTCCATTCACATACCAGTGAATAAATATCCAATAAATATTCAAAAAATAATTAAATATTTTTTTATTCACATATCGGTGAATGAATATTTATTTATTTAATATGATAAATATTACTTGAACAAAATTGTTTCTTGGTTTTGAGAATAATATTAATTGTATTATTTAAATTCAAAAAGCATTTAATTGAGATCAACAGAAACACTTAGTGTCTGACTCTCTAGGATCCATTCTCATTAGTATTAGGTGAGCTTACATAAATTCCATGACTTATGTCTAACAATGGGTCATGAAACTTAAAAGAGGAAATTTTATGTTAACCACATTGGAAAAATCACTTTGTAATATATTCCCATTATCATAATATCTCATTATGTAGATTAAAAATGGTGTCACCGACCTATATGCTCGATACAACATTCTTTAACTATCTAAAATAAACATGTCGATACAATATTTCCATGGAATTTAGGTGGTGGTTATATTCCAATAAAAAGATCAAGATATCAACTCCCATAAATATGGAAGGAAAAAATCCTTCCTCAACTTATCCATTAATGAGATGTCAATCATGACTCACCCAACCTACATTACTTCCCACCAATATATGGTGGAATATTTTTTGTCAGTAAATTTAAGTGTGAGATTCATGAAATGTGCCATGGAAAATCTTTAACTCTAAAGAAAATTACACATTTTGTCAGAAAATAATATTCGATGACATGAAAACATGTGTAATTCCTTATGTAGTTCAGTTTTCATAATCACTCATCTTGGAGATTACCATGTGTGAACTTCATGATAAGAAGCCTAATCCACTCACAAGTACTCACACTTGAAGGTCTATATATAGTTTTCCCATAATATTTTGTTATCTGGCCATATAACTCTATCAATAATATTTTTATTTCACTTCATGGTTCTCACCATAGTGGGAAACTTCTGTTACTTTATCAATTCAAATATACTATATGACATTATTAAATTAATGTAATGCAGAAAAAAGAAAAATATGTAATAATATATTTAATTAATATTCATTTCATTGAATATAAATTTAATCAAAGTATAATTATTTGTTCTTTGGAGACCAAATCCGATAAATAAGTTCATAACGTGGCCTATGTCTCAAAGAAGTCAATTTGAGATAAAAATATCTTAATGCTTTAGTAATATTTGGAATCATAAGCGCCAATAAATAATAGATTAGAAATGAGGAATTAAATATCATAAAGATATGTATATTCATTATATAACAAGTCAAAGGGGTAGTATATGCACCAAAAAAATAAACATGTGGTGAATTTTCACATTGCATCTAGAAATGAATGTCTGGCTTGAAACCACATACCATAAGTATTGACTTCTTTTATACACATTTGAACCTAATGTATAATAAATATAATTTTATTATAAATATATTACAAACCCATACTTATATATATCTTACCATTTATGATTTACTTATTCCTTTTTATGACCAATTTCTTAATAATTCATGGATAAAATCACATTTCAGATAATAACTGCTTTATTTTTCATGTATCTTTTGATTTTTTATTTTCATTACTCATTATTTGATCATGGATACATTATCTGAATAATTTTAACAATTATATAAATATAATATGTATTTAGTATATATGTATTTATATTAATCCATAAAATTTAGATATTGAAAATGAAATAAATCGTTCATATAGACGGTTGGTCGTACATGTGCATGAACATTGTTTCCATTTTCATAAAGGAATGAAAGAAAGAAAGGTAAATAATATATTTAAATTAAATAATAATTTTTATGTAATATATTTATGTTACATGTTTTTATTTAAACCTATCTTTGTTACCTTCCAGGTAAATTGTATGTGATGAACGAATTACATTGATTCACAAGGCATTAGTCCTCTGTACTATTGAGCGACATTGTTGAATTCTTCTGGAATAGAAAGTAGGGAGGTATATGTGATATTGAAACTACATAAGTATAAATATTTCATGAATATAATATATTCTTATTTAATATATCATTTTTACCATCTAGTTAAAATAGAAATGAAAGACATGTCACATTAGTTCGAATGGTGGTAGTTCGATGTACACATGAGCATCATTATTATTTTCCAACAAGTTCAAAAGTAAGAAGTTATATGTGGTATTATAATTAAAAATGTATTATAATATTATAAACATCATATATAATAATTAAATCTGTCATTATATCCATCAATGGGAGGAGGTTATGGAAAACAAATAACCTCGGGTCGCGAGGTGGTAGTCCATCACACACATGAATGATGATTTTGTATACCATTTCATGGAAGAGGATATGAATTTAGTTTATTAAATTAACATAATAACATCTCATTATATGGTAGAATTTTTTTTAATATTTTAAAAATATTAAAGAATGTGGATGAATAAATAAAACAAAAATGAATGTTTAAGAATTTTACCTCTTCTACAGAGAGCCTCGATTAGTTTACACATAACACCTTTTTTATAGGGATTACTAAATAAATAAGGCCTATTGGATGATTGTAGGAGGTTAATTAATTTACATGTTTAGTTAGTGGAAGAATAAAATGGTTTTGGAGGTGTGAAGAGGGGAGGAGAGGGGTATCCTTTTATAACTGAGTTGAAGGGCACACTTGTATTTTTTAAAAAGAAAAGGTTGTACCAACATTTTTCACATTCCAAAAGGATAAAAAAATGTTTAATTATAGAACCCTATATGTTATAAGGTCTAATTATATCTATCTAATGTGTTCTGGATAATTTTTTTGGTCATTTACCTCTTATCTGTTTAGTTTAATCCTCATTAAACTTTCTTTAACCTTAACTGTGGTAATTAATTTTTACTGCTCTTATAATTAAATATGGTAACAAATTAATCTTAACTAAATATAAAATCTAAATTATTATTATTAAAATTATTGAATATATTTTTCAAAATTTCACTCACATAATTTTAAATTTTTTATTTAAAATTAATTCTGCATACATGATGATAAAGTGGGTTTCAAATATATTGGTTTCAAAAGTTTAAAAATTTATTATATCAAAATTCAATATAAAATTGATTCCATTAAACTAAATGGAATTAATATATTTATAATTGAAATAATTATAAATTTAAAACCATATTAAAATAAATTTTTGTTTTTAAAAATCTTCTAAGTAAATGAAAATTAATATAAAAAACCAGAATTTTCCACTATTCATCGAAAAAATTTCCTTTTTAGAACACTATAAATAATTCAGTCCAAAATAATTGGATACATTATGATTTCAAAAATTAATTTTATTTTTTCAAAAATAAATTTTCTTAGTGGAGAAAATTAATTTTAGTATAAGTGCATAAAAAGAGATTAAACTGGTGTATAAAAATTTAGTTTTAAGCATAAAATTAGATTTATTTCGATATCATTCATAGAAAATAAATAATATGAATGTTAAATATTTCATTGAATTTATTATATAAAAATTAAATTAAAACAATTCAAAAATATTTTTTAAAAATTTATTGGGGTAAAAATCATGTGTGCGTATAGAAACAGTTTTCCAAAAAATGGTTTCTTTATTCCAAATAGTTTATATTTTCATTTATAATTAATTGGTCACCAAATAATTCACTATATATATACATTTCTTGACCATATATTTAATAATTTTTTTATCCATATCCATACATTCTATTCTAACTGCTACGTAATTAAATAATGTCATTTTTATAGTATGCCATGTTTAATTTAGACATTTGGTTATGTGTTATGAAATATAAACTAATTGTTTCATGTAATTAATGATAAACATAGAGTTTTTTGTAACATAAATTATATAAAAGATTAAATTTATATGAAAAATATATCAAAATCTTGGGGTGTTACACTACTTGATGTGGTATAAGTCTGGGTTTTTTTTGAGGAATTAAAGAATGAAGTAGAGAATCAATATGGAAAAGAAGTTAAAGAATATTAGATCTGATGGAAGTTGGGAATTGTTTAACCAAGATTTTTGATAATTTTTACAATAGTTTGGGATTCTTTCCCAACTCACTCCAATTTACACATCACAGTGTAATGGGGTTAGTGAAAGGATGAATTGTACCATTCTAGGCATGATAAGGTCAATACTGAATCATGAAGAGCTTCCATTGTCATTTTGTGGAAAAAAATAAAGAAAATAGAATTCTCACTAAACTGAGTGCCCAATAAAGTAAGAAATTGAATTTCCATCAAGTGCTGGAGTGCAATGACAATTTCCTTGTCACATATGTGTATGTCATTACAAAAATTTGTAAAGGCCATTCCAAAAAAATAGCACCTTGGAGATGAAATTGTAACATTATAGGTTATCCTGAATAAATAAGGGGATACTACTTATAAAACCCTTATACAAGAAAGTTATTATTTTCAAACATTCCTTTTATTCTTGAGAGGCATCACATTAAAAAAAAGGATTGTGGAGAAAGATAGAATTTGATGATGTTGATGATAATAATACACAAGATTTGGTACATGAATAGATTCCTCGGGTCTCCCTAAAAGAAGTTGTTTATGAAAAATATGTAATGCATTAGAGCATCAGGGAGGTAAAGGAAATAGAGTGATATGGTTTTCCAGTCACCGAACATGGTGACTCAGAAACTGGAATATAGAAATAAACTATGAATTTTAAAATGTATTCCATGTATTGAAAATGTTTTTGGGTTTTGGTTGATGGTTGATTTAAATCCTATTGGGTAATAATGAATATTCAATAGAAAAATAGACCTCGTAAGTTAAAGTAAATACCTACAAATAAATTCTAGTGTATAAAGGTTTTAAAAAACATCAATTAATTGATTGTGATGATAAAATTTCTCTAGTTTCCATGTTGAAATCCATGAAAATTGTAATTGTTATTGCGACATTACATGACTGTGTAATTTGAAATATGGAAATGAAAACAGTTTTCTTTAATGTGAACCTTTAGAAAGATATCTATTTGACACAACCAAAAGGTTATGTGTCTCATGGTGATGTAAAAAATGATATTCAAGTTGCAGAAACTAATTTATGGATTGAACCAAGAATCCAGGACATAGAAAATTCGGTTTGATGAAGCTATAAAAGAATTTAGTTACATTAATAATGAATGTGATCAATGTGATTACAAGTGGTACTTTGGGAGTTCCGTCATTATACTAATAGTATATATAGATGGCCTATTACTCATTGTAAATGACATACCAGTACTAAAATCAATTAAGGACTGGTAAACCAATGCTTATCCATGACGGAATTAGGTGAATCAGCCCACATTATGGGGATTTAGATCATTCCAGATTGATCCAAGAAGCTTATTGGACTAAGACCAGGTAAATACATTGAACAAATACTATATAAATTTTTGTATGGAACAATCCAATAAGGGATTGGTTCTAGTGGAACATGGTATACACCCTTCAATGAAAATGATTCTTCAAAAGCAAGAGGAGAAAGATAGCATTAGTTAGATCCCATACGTTTTGGTGATAGGATCAATCATATATTCCATGTTATGTACTAGAATTTATTTTGTCTACACATTGAGAATGGTGGGAAGATATCAATATGATCCAAGTGAAAAATATTGGTATGTTGTTAAGGATATCCTTATCTATCATAGAAGAGGTAATGATATGTTCCTTGTGTATAAAGGAGACGAGTAAATAGTCATCAGGTGTTATAATAATACTATATTTTAAATAGATCAAAATGATCTAATGTCATAGTCAGGATATGTATTCAGTCTCAGCATAGGAGTTATGAGTTTAAGGGGTTCAAAGTTGCTAATTTTCATTGATTCTTATATAGAGTCAGAGTATATAACATATTCAGATGAATATAAATAATTCAATAGGATATGAAACATTGTCTAGTATAATGATGTGGTACATAATAATAAATACCATATCACATTATATAGTGATAATACTATAGTAGTTTCTCTTGCAAAAGATCTAATGTCACATCTACAAAAAAACACAAAATCTAAATGTATCACCGCAAGAGGTATTTTTCTCCGATGCATGAAGTTGTAGTGAGTAGAGTTACCATATAAGAAAAATTGGTGGACCCCATGACTAAAGAATTATCTTTGTGTAATTTTGACTATCATGTGAGTGTTAGAGGATTTAATGTTTTTAACAGTTGGATCTAGTGTAATTGAGAGTCTATTGAGGTTAGATCCCTAAAAGAAACTTCTATGAACATTATGATAATTAGTATTCATAGTTTTGAATATTAATAAACTACTTATCCCAACATGATTTTTCTTCTAGATGACATAGTATGTGATAATGTTTTAAGAGTAGTTGTTTCATTGAACGATCATAGTAATTTCATTTTATGATTTGAACACAAAACATCCTTGAAAATATTCATAAATATTTGTTCAATAGATAGATAAATAATTTTAAGGATACAAATACTATAGATTATTAGGGGTTGAGACTCATAGGACATTGAGGAACCTTTTAATGGTATACTCCCTTGGAAATTTCTAGTGTATTATATTATGAGAATGAGACCTGACAGTAGGAAATACATATTTATATGTGTCATTATAAGTCCCTATTTGTGTACATGTGTACGAATCCTTAGACTTTACTGCTATTATTACTTGATATTATGAGTTTCATTATTTGATGTATTGATATAAACTATGGTGACATATGTTCATGGTGAAATAAGATATGTTGGGTGCAACATGAGAAAAAATTTATTAATGAATGATGTGTGAAGTTATTTTTCCCTTATGTTATTTAGTGGAAGTTGATATCTTAGGCTCTTTAATTGAAATCATATATCCTAAATAAATCCATGACCATTGTGTTCTGTGGGAAAGATAAATTCCAAGAAAACAATAAAAAGGACATTTAGAACATGTGATGATGACACCAATATGCATCCTGATAAATTAGAAATAATATAATAAAGGGATTATATTAGAGATTAAATATCCTTATCAGGTTTAACATTGTTGGGTCATTAACTTTTTTTCTAAGGGTTCTTTAGAGTTTGGTTAGACACTTACCTTGGACATTGTGATACTTTACCTAATGCCACTAAGAAATAGGCCTATATGGTCACACAATAAGTGTATCCAAAAAATTAGTAAAAATATATATTATTTATTATTTTACATGTTGAATACATATTATTCCCACACATGGTTTAAAAATTATTCATGTTTTCATGATTGAAAATAATACACCACAAGATATTCAAGAGAATAATCTGTGAAAAGAATATCTATGAAATATATTTGTTAAAATAGTGAATTGAATATTTATTTATTTATTTTTGAATAATGTAGTGATATTTATTTATTAAATAAATGTAAAATATTCAAGGCCAGAAAAATATTATTGAGGAATGGTGGGATTATTTTAATAGTCTGATTCATTACAATTTATGTTAAATATTATTTTAATAAATAATATTTATTTAATTTGATAGTGTTGCACATTTCAAGAAATAATAGTAATAATATTATTATTATTATAGATACAAAGTTCCATAGGGATTAATAAAATAATAATGGTTCTCGTGTAATTATATTTTCCATCCCTAGCAGTATTTTAACCCAATTTTATTATTTCTATGGGTTGGCCCAGTTTTTGTTGGTTGTGCACTAGAACATATAGTAAATTCTCTAAAATACCTCGAGAGATCCCTCTCCAAGAAAACTCTCATGAATGAAGATCGTCCCTCCTCTACCGCTACTCTATATTGTAGAGAGATCCAAGAGAATCTTTCTTGAATCGATTCTTGGGGTGATCAAAAGAGAATAGAAAAACTATTACGATCTTTTGTGTTAGTTCCTGGAGATTCTAACACTGGATTTTAGAGTTTCATGGAGTTTGTTAGGAACACCTCTAAAGTTAATATACAGTTTATTCCTATATTTCAATGATATTAAAACATATAGACGTTGTCATCTTTATCAATGAATAAATAATTTATGACAAGGTAATTCTTAAATTGATTAAATTAATTATAAATAATTATATGACAAACAAGAATTGTGGATCTAAAATTCTCTCATAAATTATTCCATGATTCAATTTCATTGGTGATTATGTTTATCATAAATTCAAATCATGGATTTATCTTTTATTATTACTAATTCTATGTTGTGGATAATCCATCAGGTGCTTCTACTACACCTGGAACCATCAAGTTTCTCATTCTCAGTCTTTATTTATAGTTTAAACCATTAGTAAAAAATTATAATTAAAAAATAGAGATATAATTCCCAAATATATATCAGAAAACAAGTAATTAACAATCACCACCTTTTATAATCCACACATTGAGTTAATACATTTATCTACATGAAAATTATTATTTATTATTATTATTATTTGTTTTAATTTTTATTTTTTAATACTCATGTTAAACATAAAACAATCACCAATCAAATTTTATTACTATAAGGACCCCATGTAAAAAAGAATAATACCTCAAAATCCAAAGTACATGCACTATAAATCTTTTACTGAATATATGAAAATATATATGGTGAAAAATACCAACAGAAAACCATAGTTTACAAAATTTATTCTCTGGAAATTTAACATTCATTAAAACTATAAACAGTGAATGGAATGTTATTTTATATTTACTTATAATTCATATAAGTTACATTATCCAATTAAAGGATAAATAAATTATATTTTCCATTAACATATAATTTTTTCCCATTTTGGTATACAATTTTTTTCTTCAAAGTTCATAATTTCTTTCTTTCCACCCATACAACATAGAATAACACAACCCTCAACATTAAAAATACAATAATGGGGAAGAAAAAGAGGATAGGAGTTCCAAAATTAAATTGAAAATATAATTATTGAGAAAAGTCATGTGGTGGTTTGAATATGAATATTGTGCTCCAAAAAATTAATTATTCAAGATCTATATCACTTGAATATGCCTTATAGGTTATGGAAGATTATGTTTTAACTTTTTGAAGTATATGATTTTATTTTCAATCATTCAATAACATTATAAAATGTGTCTCACACAAAATCTATTTATAATACCATGGATACCCCGAAGGTTTCACTTAGTTAAAAATGAAAAGAAACAATAAAGAAAGAAAAAAATGAACCTGTTTCTTTTAGAACACCAAAAACTAAATCAATATATTAATTAAGAATAAATATAAAACTTTTATAAAAAATATAAACAAAGAACTATGTTATATATGAATATATGTAAGTATATATATTAAAAGGTTTGGATTGGGTATAGACTTATAGATTATGATTTCTCCAGAATTTTTTTTATTTGGTGATAAAAAACATCATCATAGGATCTAAATGAAATGGATTCAAACCATAGATATAAATTTACCTCATGTGAACATTTAAAATTAATATTTTCTTTACTTAAACATCCTTCAACAATTCTTTGATGTTTTTTAGGTTCAATTTCAACAATACATATCCAATTCACCTTATGAAGATTTTTATATCTAGGAAGAGATGAATAAGGATGATAGGAATTTGTTCCCTAATGTCAATTTTTTGGTTATTTTCAAGGTAAATTATGTTAGTGGGGTAGATGATGTTTTCAAATTTTACCAAATAATATATTAATATATCATTGGTAACTAAAATAAAACATTAAACATGTTATGGAGTGATATATGTGGATTTGTATTAATGAAACACTAACTAATGATACAAAAAATTTAGAATGAGGTTAACAGTGGTTTTTAGGCCTTATAAGTAATCAGATTACTTTTTTGTCCTAGTTCCACATTGATATATTGAAAAATATGGTCTTTCATCTTAAGTGGCATGATTCCCTAGATGATGGATCTCACATTACTAGGAAAAAGGACTAGGTTTTTGTTAGATAATTTTTTTTAATTTTCATAACCCTTTAATGAACTAAAATTATTTAGGTATGGTTTGGATTTCATTGATAAGTGAAATGTTAATTTTAAATTGAGGCAAGATTTCTAGTATTATTTAAGTCAATATGGGTTTCCATTTTCCAATCATTATTTGGGAAAATATCTTATCTTTATGGATTGTATATGAAGCTAGTGGTTCCTATATATTCTCCTTATATTTTTTATATTCTACGGTTGTTTCTTTAGATTTATCATGAGAGTATGAAGACTCGTGTGGATTAGGAATTGTTGTTTAAGGCTTATCATTTAATTCACCATTTATCATGATAGTTACGCGATTGATCTATTTGAGAGAATATTTTGAGAAACTATATTCTCCACGTAATGTTGTTGAAGGGACAAGATGGGTAAGCATGGGTTCTATACTAGTTTTCATAGATTTAAATTTTTTTTAAGGATGAAAATTCATAATTCATTTTATATATTTTCTTAGATAATTATTAAATTAATCTGAGATGAATGTATTGGGAAAGGGGTTGGATAGTTAATTAATTCTAAGAGGTTATTTAGGCTATTTTATGGGTTGCTGGATGGGATATTAGAATTTTGTTAGGGGATTTTGGAATAGGAATGGTTTGGATTGAAACTAATTAGGGTTTGGAAATGTTTTTAGTGTGTAGGGATTTGGTCTTTTCACTGGGTGGGTTATTTTTTATATTTACAATGGAAGCCTAGAAGGTCATTATACCTTGGATTGAAAGTGTTTATTTATTTTGAATTTTAAAAATTTATAGAATTGAAATCCATTGGTATCCTTGTTAAATAATAGCATTTATATAAGGAATAGTTAAGAAATTTTCAATCATATATTCATGTTTGTCACAAATTTTTCAAATGTAGTGAATATATTTAATTTCTTATACATTACAAATATTGAACTCCAGGAATATCATAGTAAAGAATGAATGTTTTTCCTTAATAATTTCTTCTTACATAATAGTTTTCATTCCAAAATTTTTTGGTGGCCCCTCATAATAGGGTGGGTTTCCCCTTGTTTTTTTATTTATTATGACCTTACAAATACTAACAAGAATCATTTTGGGATTTTTTTGAAGGTACCATTACACATCATGTCAATGAAATATTTATTTCATATCTCTAACCCCTTATAAATGATTAACAATTTTTAATGAAATATAAAACCTTGGTGACATATGACGTTTTTTATATATTTAAATTCGTCCCAAGTTTCATTAAATTAATACCCTAATTTTTCAAAAAAATTATTTTTTAAGTGAGATTATTTTTTGGTAAAGATATATTTTTTTTTATAAAAATAAATTTTATGTTGTTCACAAGAATGGATGAATTCTGATTATAAAATTTTTTACCGATTAATAGAATAGTCCTTCTTGTACAAACGGAGTACCCCTATCTTATTTGACATTATTTGATATGGGGTCACATGATCTCAATAATGTCATTGAAATCTTCTAAAATAGGTAAAGGTATTTATGATTCAATCACATGAAATTTTGGAGAGTGGATTTGGAAATATAGTTTAAATACATATTAGAAATATCCTGAGGAAACATTTCTAATGTAAGATGTTACATTGTTTTAGGAAGGTGTGAGTTTTTCATTCATGGTTTGATTTACCATAGTTACTAAGTTAGGGGCCTCTTCATTTAGATTTCAATTTTTGGTTTCTATACGAGTTTACAATTGGGTTTCTTGGAAGGAATACCATAGGATAACACTTATGTTTGTAATATGGATTATTAGGAAGTGTATGATCTAAAGGAATGATAACCTTGCATATATTGGCTCCCACCTCTCGAATAATCCACCATAACTGGTTGTTTTGAAGGGTCCCAACTATAGGTGGACATAAAAATATAGATAAAAGGAGATAGGTTAAGATAAATGGGATTGATAATATATAAATGAGGTAATAATAGAATAATAATGTCTATTATCACTTACCTGGGTCCCTATAAATGATTCCAAAATTTGATTCTATTAAATTTAACTAGAGTATTTATGTTCTCACTAGAAACACATATTTGGTTTTCAAATCCTTATAAACACAAGGAGTGGCATAAGGACACAATAAAATTCCATTGGTGAATTTAGATATGAAGTGTCCAAATTTATGGATTATTCTAATTCGATTAATATTACACTAAAAGTTCTTTGGGAACTTGATTAATGAGAATGAGTTGATCATAATTTATTTCTAGGGTAGATTGGTTGATTCTTGTTTTAGAGCACTTTAATTTACAAAATTTTCGAGGGATTCATTTAATTAAATAATAAATCCCCTCATCACTCACTAGTTTAGTACTTAAAATACCCAAATGACTATCACCTAGACACATGGAGAATCATTTTCATGAATACTCCAAGGTAGAGGATCATTTTATTACTTTGAATGTGTAGAATTAAATTTATGATAATGAATGAGAAATTAATTTTTCGAACAAAAATTCTAAATAAAGATAAATTATTAAAAAATATTGTAATAAGAAATAACAACTAATTTATCCCTTTTAAACATCCTTATATCAACCCATTAGATTTTTAACCCTTAAATGATGCAAATATCTCATTGGAATATAAAAATTAACTCATAGAAGTGGAATTTTACATGATGAAAGAATAAATTAATGAAAAATTTTCCACTATGTGAAGGATGTCTTAATGTTCAGTGTAAATAACTTCAAAACTTAAGGAAATTATATAAATATTCTGAGTAAAATAATAGAAAATATGATTAATAATAACTTTTATTAATATTCTATATTGATTTGATAAACTTATATGATAAGAATAAACTTGCAACAACAAAGAAACAATATAACATTAAAATTAAAGTAATAATAAAACATCCTTCCATTTCAATTACTTTAATTATAATAAATTATATTTTTTGGAACCTTGGGTCAAAAATATAGTTTTTTAATTTTTTCCTAATTGGTTAGGGTTGTCACAGATGGTTGGAATGTTTATTTAATGATTATTTTAAATACATGAATGAAAATATGTGAAAACTAGATACCACATGTCGGTTAAATAATAAGAGCTTTTATATGGATGAATTTCAGTGGGTTTGAGAAGGTAAAAATTTTATAAAATATTAATTCTTACATATGGTGAAATTTTAGGCCATTTGGATTAGTCAGCTGGGAGTTAGGATTAAAATGGTGATCTATCATATTAGGCCACAAAATTTTGAAAAAACTCTATCTTCTATTTGGGATTCCTAGACCACCCCCATCAACATTAGAATAAGCCCTAAATATTGTTTAATGAAATTATACTCATGATTTCATCAATCTATTTCTGAAATTTCAACTTACATGGTCTTATACCACATATGATGCATTAATTTTAGTGGACTATTTTCCAATTCAAATTACTTAGAATTTTCTAGCGCAAAATCAGTGTATTTCCATGTGAGTCACCTAATTATCCATAAGGAGAAAATCTTCCCCATGATATGGGCATTCTGATGATGAAATATGAAATTTTAAATCAATAATAGTGGATGTTTTATAATGTATTTAAAAATGTGGTGGGTATTAGTTAACTTTAAGAAATAATTAAAAATAAGAAAACAAATTAATTTTAAATTTCAAAAAAAACTTATATCAGTATTTCTAAACAATGAGGTACATGAATATTCAATTATAAATAATTAATATGAGCCTCATTCAATGGCTAGTCAATCTACTGGTGGATGGTTGTAGAGACCTAAACTTCTCACACATAGACATCACATCTTCATAGATGAATATTCATAACATTTCACAAATATACACCAAAAGACCATAATAGTTTAGTGACTTTGGAGATAAGGTACCTGATCATCTTATTCAGTGAAAGATCTTCAACATCTCCTATAAAGATGATCCCCTTTTTTAATCTTCAAAAATACACTACTTAAAACCTTTATTCATAACATAAGAAAAAAACATAATGAATAGGGAGATTAGATTCTCTGGTAAGTTAACAACAGTAAATACATAAAAAAATGTGATAAAAAGTGTATGAGAACATGAACATAATGAAGGAATCGAGAACGCAGAGGAAGACCCAAAAGTTGGAATTTTAAAAAATTTCATTGCAGATCGACGTAATCTTGTCGATATCCGCAAATAGTTGACCAGTTTAAGCTGAGGATCATGTGTTAAGAGTTTTAAGCACAAAAAATAAAACCCTAAAATACCTGGTTTAGATCGGAAACCATGCATGATATCATCTCATCATTAGAGATCACAACTCGAAGAATCTGAATATGAATCCCTCTAGATCTTCCACACGCACTTCATGAAATCTACAGGAGCATCAATCATTGAATTCCAGGTGCAAGCGCGGAGATCCGATGACGCCTTTGATGCTTTGATGATCACTACATTGTTTCACTTATGATTCTTAAGAGAGAGCTCAATCCAAGCTCCTTGTATCCAGAGATTCTATCCCTGGATCATGGGAGAGAATATATAAGAGGTAAATCCCATGAATAGTCCTTGGAAAAATCCCATCCTCCTCTATTTATATCATGTAATAAAAATACCCTGTATTTCCACTCCACCCCCCTAATACTTAATTCATTACTAATGACATTCTATGACTACTATTATGAGTCATTAAAATAATTATATCTCTCTTGTAATATATTAAAATAATACATGATAATAAATGAGCCATTAACTTGAATTTCCATTCCCACAAAAATTATTTGTTCCTTGAATATATTAAACTAATATTCATTCAATTATTATTTTCATGTATTTACATAAAACTTGTAAATACATTTAATAAATAAATTCAATGATCATTATTCTAACCATCAATAATATGAATTTATTTATTTCATTGGTGATCATATATCCTTCAGAAAATCCTAGACCCCAATGGTGGGGCCCACCATATCCAAAAAACAAATTCAAATGAATATGACAGATTATTGAATAGGCATTTGTGTGTGAACCTCTAGGTCCTTATATCTATAGTAGTGAATGGTATTCATAGACCAAGTGATGGATCTGGAAACACATCATGGCCCCTAAAGAGATAAGTAATTTCACAACAGTGATAACCAACCTACAAACACTTATTGTGTAATATAATCTCTTTGACTTTAATATCTCATAAAGCAGGACACACACATGTGTCATCATCCCATTCTTACTTTATTGTTTATTGATCTAACTGGATGGATTTACATTCAACTATCATGTCCATGATCTTATGAAGGTATTTACATCAATGTCATCATGGTTTGAGATATATTACTTCCATAACATAGAAGTGAAAACTCCTTTCTGGATCATTCAACCAATTACATGTCACCAAGGATGCACCCAACACAAACTACCTCTCCACAATTTCAACATCCTAGTTTTCATATTGCATCATAGTATGCAATCAAATGACATACACTAGCAATGATCTCATGTCAGGAGACCATTAAACATGATCGTAGAAAGGAACTTCCAATGACATTAAAAACATGTGGTGTTTCTATTAGTGGTTCTATCCTCATTATCTCACTACTAGATATCACCAAGTGAAAACTTCATGGGAATAAGTCTCAATGCTTGTGAGCCCCCAACACCTGATAGTCAAACGTCTATTGTGTCTAATCAGTAAGATGTATCTAAACCAAAGAACATATATTTAAGATTAATGTCATAGTATCTCAGGGTTTTCATTATAGCATGGTATCTGTTACAACCTCTCAACAAGAAAATTAATATATGAAAATTACCATTATATAGTGGATGCTGATATTTCTACACTATAATAGTAATAATACATCATGTGTAGCTAACTGTACACATGATATGGTAATCAAAATCAATGAATAGTAGGGTCTTGGGTACCCACTATTTCAACACTCCCACTTGAACTAGAGACAACTTGATAACGAAACATGTTTCTAATCACATGATAATGATCATGTTTCTACTGAGTAATGACTTTAGCTACTCGGCCTGCCACGGTTCTTCTACTGTGTGGAAATTAGGCAATAGCATCCTCATCTCCTTGAGTACAATTTCTCAAGAGATGGTATCCCCAATTATATCCCTTTTGTTCACTGGACAAACTTGACATCTTGTCCAGTAATAATATCATAATTTACATTATGATATTAATTTTATTAGTATGTGTGATTCCAAGAACGGAAAAAATATTTTCATTTAACCGTATCTTAGCTTCCTTAGAAGTTGCAACGTACTCAATATTTATAGGTATGGCTACCACTAGATTATATGAGTTTGTTTGGATCATCAACTTAACCAAACTATGATACTAGATCACATTGATCTATGGAAGACTAGTTTTTATCCTCAAAAACTAGTATCTATTCTTCTCCACATACCAAATACATATCATTTTGTACTAGTCAAAGTACAAATAAATATTTCTGACTGCATCACTTGCAGTGCTCTTGGATATAATTTTTATTTTCATACTGTTAAATATACCATTGGAATATAAGTTCTTGAAAATATTCTGACATATTTGACTGATCCATTGAATCAATGTATAGATTTCACCACACTATGTTTATCTCCTCCCATGTCTTGGACATGTCAACCTAGAGAGATTCATGCTATGTGACCATGTTTATAAATACTTACTTATTTGTTGGTAATTATCCATAATTAGATACATTATTTTATTTTCGAGCATTTAATTTTTAATTTGTAATTTTTAAATATTTTTTTGATTTTTAAACAATTTATTAATATGTTATTTTTATAAAATATCAATAGTGTCAATTTTGACACTATTCAATTATTGGAACATAAATAACATCCACACAGAAGATATATTGGAACCAAAATATTTAATAGATTCCTAAAATGGCATATTCATCTAAAAAATTCTTTTATCGAATTAATTTGTTCATTTAATATTTATTTAAATATTTTTAAAACCAATTATTTGATATTTTTCATTGTAAAATAATTACTACAACATTTTTTTGTAAACATTTTATATATCTATTTGTTGCATAAAAATTAAAACTAAAATCCTATGATAAATAAAAATCTATTAAATTTCATAATAATATTTTTACTCAAATTTATCATCTTAAAATCACAACATTTAGATTGTTATATTTATTAAATGATGAAGGTGACAACTTTTACATCTTTTAAAATAAAATAATATAAGTGTCATAATCACTTTTATAAGGCTCAAAATGGTCAAAACCTCTACCTTTGAATGATTTAGGTTTATATTTACACGACCAATAAGTTTTTCTCAAGAATTTCGGCCTTTTATGGGTATTATTAGTTTAATAAAAACTATATTATTGATTTTTCGGTAAATAAATAATTTCTGCATCATTAATGTAAAAGCTATTAAGGTAATTGTATATTTCTTAAAAATTTAAAATAAATTACCATGATAAATAAAAAAAATTTATCTTTAAAATGAGTATTTATAACAGAATTTATATTCTGTATAACCTTATAATAAAAATAATTTAATTATTAAAGTTTCAGTG
The DNA here is from genome assembly GCA_963277665.1 of Viscum album. NCBI lineage: Eukaryota > Viridiplantae > Streptophyta > Magnoliopsida > Santalales > Viscaceae > Viscum > Viscum album. Next base: position 1,043,403,050 of record OY728141.1, on the reverse strand, counting down.
AGACATATTTCACTTTCATTTAAATAAAATAAATTAAAGGTATTAATCACATACAAGTGGGTTATAATAGATACCATTTCTACCCAAGTATATTTTATATTGAAATATAATCATCCAATTATGTTAATGTTAGTGTTATTGTAATTTTATTATATTATTTTTACCCTTAATTACCTAATTTACCTTTAACTGTGGTAAATAAAATTTATCGTAGTTACTATTCATAATGCCCAAAAATAAAAAAGTAGCCTATTAAGATAATTTTGACCTAATGATTCCAAATATAGAATCTATATTTCCTAATTCAAGACCTAGAAGTTACAGAAATTAATTTAAAATTAATCCCATTGTCGAAAAAATGGGTTTTTGTTTAAAACATTGCAAAAGACTGAATTGATTTAACCTATGAATTCAATGTAAAATCAATGATAATGAAATAAATTATATTAAATGGTAAAAATATATTCTATTTATACTTTAAAACTATTAAACATTATAATTTAACCATATAAATTATCTCGACGAAAAAAATTTGGTTTAAATTAAAATTTAGCATGTTTTTACTGTTTATTAAAATATGAAAATTATCAGAAAAATATCCAAAATTTATACAATGTAAATTTTTATATCCTGATTCAAAAGAAGAAGTTTATTGTTTAAAATGGATCTTATAAACATGTCAAAAATTTTATTTAAAATGGGTGCGCCATCAAAAGGTGGAAAAATGCATTTTTCTGGAAAATACTTATTTAACCCAAAAAATTTATTTTGTTCTCATACCATGTTCTAGAAAATGTGTAAGATGAATTAAAATGTTATAAAATTCAAAATGCAGTTAATAATATTCATAATAGCTAGTTCATAATAATAAAATAACAAAATATCATTGTTTAGTGAAACTCGGTATTGTGTACAACACACGCTATCGAGGAAAGTCGCTCCTGTGTATAATGCAAGACAAGTAAGGGTTGCATGTAGTGAAACCTTCTTTTGGTGTTGTGTATAACATAATCAAAATATATTTCATTTATACATTTATCAAAATCCATACTTGGAGTTGAGTAAAATTAATTTTATTCTAAAGAACTTGAAATTGTGTGCAACACAAGCCAAGAATAGTGTTGCGTATACTACAAGCTAATACGGTGTTTCCTATAGCGCAAGATAATCTTGGTGAAGGGTATAATAGAAGACATCAAAGAAATTAAAAAGAATACTTCTCATAAAATCTCGTGGTTTTACATCCTACCCCCCTTAAAATGAATTTCGCCCTCGAAATTCATTGGGGTTGTAAATGGTTTTCTACTTGAAAGTTTCTTTCATAGAAACCCACATCATAAAACAGATTACTAAAACATAATTTTAAAATGTAAAGTAATAAATTTAATGTTTACCAAGATTAACTCATCACTGGTTTTCCACATAGGGAAAGATAGGTGAAAATATGGATATGGAGGAGAAATCTAACCATCGTGTTCTGATAAAGAGTGGTAGAGAAAATGGATATGAAAAATCCAAAAATCCCAAAGCCATATATTTGTGATGATATAAGGTACCAACTAATTCATCAGATATTAGGGAACTAGGATAAAATTTTTTGTTTTCAAGATAATTTCCTTATAGTTGATGAATTAAAAGAAATACTTACTTGATTTTGGTACAATCTCACCGTTGTTCGTGCCTTGATCAATTTCCACTTCATCTCTTAAAGAAATGAAGTTGAATTTTTCATTCGTTAAGTGTTAGCAGATCATCCGATAGAATGATAGTTCATTCCATCTATGTCAAACATAAGGTTAGAAAAAGTTATTAAATATACATAAGTTCATCTATGGTGAGATTAATCGTATATGGTTCCCAAAATGGACTTATACTTCATCTATCATACCGCTCAATAAAATAAAACTAATTTCTACTAAACATGGACTTTCTGTAGCCCAGAGGTAGGTGATAAAGGTATGTCTAACTTCATTTGTGGGTTCTATTCCCGTAACCTTTTCCGAAATGATGGGTTTTCTTCCATCCTAAAGGTTGTACCTTCTCTGAAACTACACTATTATTCCAGAAATAATATCAAAAAAGGTTCTAGCCTTAAACAATACTATCTGGTGTCCATATTAATCCATTAAAATCTTTAGGCTTATCTATAATACTTCCTTCCAAACATATAGTATGAAGAGAATGATTACGAGAAAGGTCTTATAACAAGCACGTGAATACCATCATTTATATATCACAAGATATATCTTGTTGGTCACATTCAAAACATGTGAATAACTTAATCATGTATTCTCTTGGAACATGAATTACTAAATAACCTTAGTGAAAACATGAATTCTGTCCAAAGGTAACTCTTTCCACATACCAAAATCCCAAAAATTCTATATACTCAAACCATGATATCACTTGTCCTTACATCAATCATGAGCTCAATAATACAATCAAATATATTATTTTCTCCATATTCATTAATTATGCGCATATCATCTGATTTCCAAAAATATTTCAAACACTTTTCATGGTTACTAGTACCATATAATTATTGAAAACCACAACAAAACAATACATAGATATTACTATATTGCACAAAATGAGATTCGACAACATTATTTTGGAATCCCATTACATAAACACTTAATCATTCCACCACTTCGTTGTCATACTCAACATCACAAATACTGATCACATGTGACTTCCCTTTGTATTTTTATTTAAGAGGTTGTTCACTTCGATCATCATTAACCATTGGATTAGGGCATTGATTAGCATAATTCCCCATTTCCTTGCACTTGTAGCATTGAAGTGTTGGTGGTGTGTTCTCTGTAGTCTTTTCTCTATTCACATCATTAGATACCTTTTTCCCAATACTTTGACACTAAGCTCCTCGATGACCTTCTTTTCCACACTTAAAACATTTTCTAGTCCCTTTAATACAACCTCCACCATGCTTCCTTCCACAATTTGAGCATAACAAAACATCCATCTTCTTTTCACCATTGTTTTGAGATTTTTCCTTGAACACTATCTTTTGTTTCTTGTCAAACCCATGAGATGGATATGTAACACCAACTTCCAGTTCTACATTGATAGCACAATGCACAATTTATTCATAGATACTGAAGTCTCTTATAGCTAATTCCCTTCGAATACTTGGTTTTAAGCCACTAAAGAATCGATCAACTTTACATTCACTTTGAATGATAAATCCATATGAATACCTTGAATGTCTTGTAAAATTCGCTTCGTATATACCAACATATTCATCATCCTTTTCCATAAGCTCTAGGAACTCCTTTTCCATCCTTGTTAGAAGAATACGTGGGAAGTACTTATTGAAAAACAAGTTCTTGAACTCATCCCCTTCCATGGATTCAATTTCATCTTGGGGCCTTGTATTCTTAATTATATTACACCACTAGTCTGCTTAACCTTCTAAATGGTAAATATCCGAAATGAATTTTTCATGTTCTGAATAGAAAAGTATGGAAAATATCTTTTTAATGGTACTGATCCATTGTTCAGCAATAAGTGGATCAGAAGACCCATTGAAATAAGTTGGACATTGCCTCATGAAGGACTCAATAGAACATTGTTCCCTTCTCTGCTCATTTGGAAGTCCATAATGATTCATATCTTGTGTAAGTATAGAAATAAGATTTTATACTCCATTTCCTATAACATTGGTTTGTTCAGGAGGATAATCATTGCATTGTCCATTACAATGATCAACATGGTTCCTTTAGGTTCCAGCCATCATCTAAAACCCAAAAAGAATAGTGTGAGAGGAAAAAATAATTCTATGAGAAAAAAATAATAAAGGGGGAGTACCTTCAATATCTAACATCTTAGGTTTAATTCTAAGATCGTCACTATAATTATAGTACTTTAACTTATACTTATACTTAACATTAGGGACATCCCCAGACATATCTCTAAAGATCTCACTAAATTTTTCACATCCTAGATTCTAAAGGTTAACTAAACCTTTGCTCTGATACCAACTGTAGAGACCCAAAGCATGACGTACATAAACATTAAATTAATTTTGCAGAATACTTAATACATGACAAAAACAGATACCCAAAGACCATATTAGTTTAGTGTCTTTGGAAACTTTGAACATAATCTTCTAATCATGGTGAATGATCTTCAACATCTCCCATAAAGATCGTCCCCTTTGGTTTTCTTAACTAAAACCATTCTCTATATCCTGGGGAAAAGGGAGCATAAAAAGGGTGAGCTAAAATGCTCAGTTAGGGTAAACATGGAGAATATAAAACAATCCCTAAACATTTGAATGTAAAAACATGAACATAAAATCTATACATCAAAATATTGGGCAATGACATAAAACATGGCAGTACACAAGGAATATGTCATAAAGAAACATTAATCATGATAAATAAAATGGAAAAAAACATGGAATTGTGGAAAACCATTAAGCACATGTTATGATTTCCATAGTATCCAAGGCATTTCTTCCAAGACCACCATAGTGAACAAACTCCATTACTGAACTGAGTTTACTTGTCGTTCCAGCCCTATATTACTGAACCAGATTCACTTTCTGTTCCATCCATGTCTATATCATGAGATATAAATCTTTACCTAATTATTTAGAGGGAGATATAGGTCCCACCTATCTCATAATGAAATCATTTTTACGTGTTCCACAAAATAAACATAAATCATTCATCATAACCCAAAGAATAAAATGGGTTTCATAAATATCATCCCATCATAACATTACCCATATAAAAAAATGGATATTATTTCATCATAATAGAAATCAAACCATGAACATAGTAGAGACATTATACTTGAAACATAAACATAATGTCATACTAGATGGAAAATAGTTTTTATAAAACACTTGAAATGAATTCCTGAGGAAAATATCCTTTCTTTTTCAAAATCATTTTCTTTTCACAAAATGTCATTCAATTTTAAAAGAAAAGAATTCTGTTGAAAACATTCTTGTAATCTTTTAGAGGATGTTTCATGGAAATAAGTTGTTAAGAACCGTAAAATAAATCTATTCATTTTATATAAGTTAAAAAAACATTCTCCTCGTACTTTTTCTGGAAAAGTTAAAAAAGTACCTTGTATGGTAAACAAAAGAAAGATTCCTTCCATACCACATAATAAAAGTAAAATAGGGGAAAACATGAATTTAAATATACAGGGAAGAATAGAAAATACTTTATGAAAACATTTTTATAAAACATGGAAATGGATGTTAAATTTAACCCCAGTAAATACTTACATATAAGCAATCTCGGATAAAAATGAGATTGAAACAATATCCCTTACCTTATGTCCAATTTCTTCTATATGTATCTGAGACTCCTGTATAGTGGGTTTAAACATATTATTAACTTTTAACAGAACCATAATAATATTTATGATATCATATATGATTCACTAATGACTTTATATTACCCGTTCATTTGTTAATTCCATGTTAAAACATCATTTTGGGTAAAATAATTTCATTTGTCGTCCGCGTTTTGATGTGTAATTATTTATATGATTACTTAGATCATGATTACTTACTTCCAGAATTTAAAACATTATTTATATATAATATATATTCAGAATATAAATATATATAATAGATGGATAAATGGAACGAAATACACCATTCATGGAGACGGTAGACCGTTCGTACGCATGAACGTTGTTTTCTTTTCCTTATTAAATTGAATGGATGTAAGTAAATAACATATACATAAATCTCGTATCATTATTATGTCATATATTTCATTATTATTCACTATATATACTTTATAATCATTATTGAATGGTTAACATGGAGAATGAATGTCATCGCGTCGTGGAGACGGTAATCCGTACGTACGCACGAGCGATGATATTGTTCCCATAATTATTGAATGGAATTGGAGTGGATGATAGAATATATCAGAATTAGTATCATGTTATAAAAATCATATATATTTTTTCTTTACACCCTTATTCCCATCCAAATAAGGTAGTGGTGGAAAAAAATATTACACCACGGTGTGGAGACGGTATTCCATACGTACGCACGCGTGGTGATTTTGTTTTCTGTAGGATGGATAGAAGGTGAAATAGGGTTGTTTCAAATTTATAATAACATATAATTATATAATTAATTCTTATGTTATTACATTATAATTAAACAACTAAAGAAGATGAAGTAAAATAAGAAATAAACTTGAAAGAATCAGTAGAAGGTGTTACCTCTTCCTCAAAGTGCCTACTTTAAACTTCCTCTTAGGGGACTAGAGTTGGTCTTTCGAGAATACCAGAATCTCTGTGATATAACTAGAGAGGTTTAGAAGAGTAATTGGAAGGTTTTGGCAGAGCTTGAAGGCTCAAAATGGTGTGAAGAGAAGAGGGAGGAGGTGCCCTTTTATAAGGGATGAGAGGGGCACTTTTGGAAACCTAAAAAATATTAATTTATAATAAATTTAAACCCCACATAAAACCCACAAAAATTACTACCATTAAAATATGAGATGATATAGGGTTGTAATATTATCAACCAATAAAATTTAGACATGTTTTAAGTTTATTTTAATCCTTATCACTTTGATTTACCCCTTATTTAATATATTTAATTTTATTTGTGGTAATAATATTCTAATTATTAAATTGTTATAAATACTTACTTATTTTATTTAAATTTTCCAAAATTAGATACCTTATTTTATTTTAGACCATATAATTTTCAATTTGTAATTTTTAAATTATTTTATGATTTTGAAAGAATTTATTAATATGTTATTTTTATAAAATATCAATGGTGTTAATTTTGACACTATTCAATTATTTGAACATAAATAACAACCAAACATAAGATATATTCGAACCAAAATATTTAATAGATTCCTAAAATGTCATATGCGTCTAAAAAATTCTTGGATCACATTAATTTGTTCATATAATATTTATTTTAATATTTTTAAAACCATTTATTTGATATTTCTCTTAGTAAAATAATTATTAAAACATTTTTGTATAATTATTTAATATATATATTTGTTTCATAAAAATTAAAAATAAAATCTTATGATAAATATAAATCTATTACCATTCTTAATAATACTTTTACTCGAATTTATCATCTTAAAATCACAACATTTAAATTGTTATATTTATTAAATTATTAAAGTGAAAACCTTTACAACATTTAAAATAAAATAATATAAGTGTCATAATCTCTTTTATAAGGCTCCAAATGGTCAACAATTCGACCTTTGGATTATTATGGTTATATATACATGACTAATAAGTTTTTTTCAGGTATTTGTGCCTTTTATGTGTATTATTAGTTTAATAAAAACTAATTTATTGATTTTTTACTAAATAAATAATTTCTGCATCATTAATGTATAAGCTATTAAGGTAGTTATATATTTCTTAAAAATTTCAAATAAATTACCATGATAAATAAAAAACTTGTATCTTTAAAATGAGTATTTATAACCAAATTTATATTCTGTATAACCTTGTATTAAAAAAAATTTAATTATTAAAGTTTGAGTGAGACATATTTCACTTTCATTTAAATAAAATAAATTAATGGTCTTAATCACATACAAGTGGGTTCTAATAGATACCATTTAGACCCAAGTATATTTTAGGACGAAATATAATTATCCAATTATATTAAGAGAAGTGTTAGGGTAATTTTATAATATTATTTTTACCCTTAATTACCTAATTTACCTTTAACTGTGGTAAATAAAATTTACCGTATTTACTATTCATAATGCCCGAAAATAAAAATTAGACTATTAAGATAATTTTGACCTACTGATTTCAAATATGGAATCTATTTTTCCTAATTCAATAAAAAGAATTTTCAGAAATTAATTTAAAAATAATCCCCTTGTCGAAAAAACAGGTTTTTGTTAAATACATTGCAAAAGATTGAATTGATTTATCCTACGAATTCAATGTAAAATAAATCCAAATGACATAAATTATATTAAATGGTAAAAATATATTCTATTTATACTTTAAAACCATTCAAAATTACAATTTAACCATATAAATTATCTCTATGAAAAAAGTTGTTTTTAATTAAAATTTAGGGTGTTTTTACTATTCATTAAAATATAACGGTTATCAGAAAAATATCAAAAATTCATCCAATGTAAATTTTAATATCATGATTCAAAATAATAAGTTTATTTTGTCAAATTTGACTTATAAACATGTCAAAAATTAGATTTTAAATGGGTGTGCAATCAAGAGGCGGCAAAATTGCATTTTTTTAAAATACTTATTTTACCCGAAAAATTTATTTTGTTCTCATACCATGTTCTAGAAAATTTGTAAGATGAATTATAATGTAATAAAATTCAAAATTTGGTTAATACTATTCAAAACGTCTAGTTCATAATAATATTATAACAACATATCGTTGTTTTGTGAAACTCGGTATTGCGTACAACCCACGCAATCGAGGAAGGTCGCTCCTGCGTGTAATGCAAGCTAAGTCAAGGTTTCATGTAGTGAAAGATTCATTTGGTGTTGTGTATAACATAATAAAAATATATTTCATTTATAAATTTATCAAAATCTATACTTGTTGTTTTGTAAAATGAATTTTATTTGAAAGAACTTGAAATTGTGTGCAACACAAGCCAAGAATAGTGTTGTGTATACTACAAGATAATACGGTGTTACGTATAGCGCAAGATAATCTTGGTGAATTGTAGAACACATGACATCAAAGAAATTAAAAATAATACTTCTCATAAAATATCGGGGTTTTACAGTAAAGACATTCATCCTCAAAAAAATATCCCTAAAACATATAAATATCTAATGGATTATATTTCCATAAATGTCTCTTAAAATCTCCCTAATAATGATAAAACCCCAAAAAATAAAACCTCCAATGGGGTGTTAATGACTTTAAAATTATGATCAACCTTAAACTCATAAACCCATGATTTTATCCATAACACTTATGTTAATCTTACATGGAGATATATACACTTTTAAAAGATAAATCAAACATTGATTCTTAAATAATATCTTATCTTGTACAAAATAATTTTTTATTAGATTCTTAGATTCATCCTTGTAATTATAGAATATGAAATGCAACTTCATTATTCTAGAATCCTTGTATCCTAAGATAACGAATGCTCAAAATCACATGAAATTTCACTAATTTATGGTCAATAATATCTTCATTGGGATCATCCACACAAATTTAAACATGAAATTATGAACTCAGGAGGGACGGATAATTGTTACCTAATTATCATGATTAACTTAATCCAGTGTGGTTGCATTATATTTCAATTTTTTATTTGTATTTAGATCTTGTTGGGTGTTATCATTCACACTATCCCTTGGATCAAGTAACTGATTCATATAATTCCCAAATCCCTTGAACATGAAACTCTTGAGAGTTGGTGGGGAATTGTATGAAGATTTCTCTCTAGAATAATTAATATCGATCTTCTTCCCATAAATTCATTAGTCATCCACTATATGACCTTAATTTACACACTTAAAACATTTAACAGTCACTTTAAGACAATTTACACCTATTTTTTTCCACACATTGATCATTGAGAAATAACATCTTCTTTTTCTCTATGGTTTTTAGAGTTTCCCATGAATTCCAACAATCTTTCCTTATCAAAATCTATCGATTGATGGGTAAATATAGAAATAATTTCCATATTTATTGAAAAATGAATGATCTCTTCATATCCATAAATTTACCTTGTGGATAAAATCATTTGGATTCTTGGTGTTAATCCACTAAAGAATAAATCAACCATAATTTCAGGTTGGATGATAATGCCACAAGTGTACCTTGAAAGTCTTGTAAAATTTTCCTCATAGGTGCCAATGGATTCGTCATCCTTATGATTTATCTTAAGGAATTCATTATTTATTTTTGAATTCAGAATATTAGTGAATTACTTATTGAAAAATAATCTCTTAAACGCATCCCACACCTTAGAGTCAATTTCTCCATGTTGCCTCATATTCTTGATGGGAGTCCCCCATTTGATATTCTTCTCCTTTAAAATTAAAACAACTAAAATGAACTTTTCTTTCTCCAAACAATAAAGAACAGAAAATATATTTTCAATTGAACTGATTCACTACACGTTAACTAGTGGATCAGTGGAACCCTTAATATATGGTTTTGATGCCTTATGAAAGACTCAAGAGAATATCATTCTCTCCTTTTCTCCTTTATATATTTATCATGATTCATAGAACGTTATGTGAGAATAGAAATAAAATTATTCATTCTAGAACCCATAATGTCTGATTTATTAGGGAAAACATCATTGTATTGTACATTGAATTTAGTATTAAAATGATTCATTTGGGTTCCATCAATTGACTAAAACTAAGCCCATAGCATAAGTAAAAATACTAATAGTGGTAAACTAGTTAATAATGAAAAAAATATATAGTATGTCTAACTCATGACACATTATTTTCAATCTATGATACCTTAGAACTAACATGGTCCATTAATAGTATTTATTTTAAAAATTCATGATGGTTTATAAATATTTTTTGAATTTCCAAAACATTTCCCCTAGGGGTGTCAAACCAGGTGTTCAATAACTCTTGTTGTTAGCCACCAGGTGAGGATTGATTCCAGCTCAATGTTCCATTTTTTGAGTTATTACCCCTAGGTACCTCAGTAATAAAGCCACATCTCCTTGTAGTATATTGACATGGATATAATTTCTTTGAATCCACTCTCTTTATCCTTTACCAAAATTTGAAGATATTTACATATACTTTAAATCATCCTTAGAATTATCCATAAACATATCCCTAGATATATCCATATAAATATCACAAGGGATATCACTAATGTTTTCTCATCCTGGTTTCTAAATTATAACGAAACCCTTCTCCCGATAGAAATTATAGAGACCCAAACCTCTCATACATATATATCAAATATTAATAGATAAATATTTATTACATTTCACAAATACACACCCAAGGACCATAATGGTTTAGTGCCTTTTGAGACTAGGTATATAATCTTTTTATTTAGTGAAAGATATTCAACATATCCCATAATGATCGTCCACTTTTATACTCTTAGAAACATACCCTACTTAACACCTTTTTCTTAACATGGGAAGGAAACAAAAAAATTGATAGATCGTATGCCCAGTAAGGGAAATAATGATAAATAAATAAAGATAAATTGAGCACAGGGGTATGAGAACATTAGTATAACAAATGAAAACCATGCCCTTTATATCAAAGATCAAAATATTATGTTAAAATTGGTAGTTCATAATACATGAATCATAATGAAAAAAAAGAACATGTGCATTGAAAATATAACTTTTTCACAAGACATATACTTTGGAATACACATAAGCTTCTAAAAATGTAAACATTTATAAATAGAAACAAGTTCACTCATTATGTCAAGGACATGAAATTATACACGCACAAAACATTATGGACATGAAACCAGGTCCATGCATAACATTATGGACCTGAAATCTGGGTCCATTCATAATACTATGAACATTTAATTAGGTTCATAGATAACATTGTGAACATTTAATTAGGTTCACACATTGTTAACAAGTATTCAGGTTCATTCATATAATATTTACTCATATGTTGTCCATATTTACCTAAAAAATTAGAGGGAGATATAGGTATCATCCATCACATAATATATAAACTTGTGTTCCAAAAGATTATAAAAAATTCAGCATATCCAATATAATGAATTGAAATGGTATTCTAAACACGTTTATCATATCAAAACCCATGAAAATAAATGGGCTTTATAACACATTTTTCATAATGTAACCCATGAAATGAAATGGGTTTCATAATCATTTAATCATAACATAACTCATGGAAAAGAAATAAGTTTCATAAAAAAAATTCATCATAAAGATAAATCATATATATAAAGAATAAAAATAAATCAATGAAACATATCCCTAGTAAAGGTTATGTAACATCATAGGATGTCATATTAGATAGAGAATGATTTTGAAGAAAAATATCTTGTAACATTTATTGAGGAAGATTATATTTCTTTGAGAAGAATATATTTAAAATTATAAATTATTAAAATATTTTTGAAGCCATTTTATTTTTAAATAATGTGTGAAGCTTATGAAAGAAATATTTTAAAATAATTGAAAATATTTCATGAAGAAAAAATCCTTTCCACTTTGAAAATGCTTTTTAAAACATGAAGCATTTTCAAAATCATTTTATTCACAAATAAATTTATGAACTTATAATGTACTCCTTTAAATATTTATTGTTCATGATGGCATAAAATATCATTCATGTCTTACATGTTAAAATAAATATTACTTTGACATCCATTAGTAAAATTCAAATACAATTTTTTTTAAAATTAAATGAATATTCTTTCTAAATTTCTTTTTAAAAAATAAAAATAATCTTAAAATTAATTTTAAAAAATCCTATAGGATTTATGGGATAAAAAGGGTTTTTGACCGAACAAAGAAATAAATTCAGTTTTTATTAAAAAAAATATTTAATTGGAATATTGTGTACATAAATGGAGGAAAGTGAATATAAAACATTTATTATTAATGAAAAACCATATGGGAATAAAATTAATGAAGTTATTTATAATTATATCATAACATTTCATCACTAAAAGAATAATCATAAAAAATCTTAACAAACAATTAATTATCTCATAAAACCATTACCACATTACTAAATTTGAATCATAAGCACTGTGAAAGATTAAAATTAAATGAAACTTAAAATATCATGATAATAAATGATTTCATGTTATTAAATGTAAAAGGTTTTTTATATAAAACTCATAGACTGGTATAAGTTCATAACACATCATATGTCTCAAAGAATGCACATTAAGACAAATAATCCCTTCCCCCTTTGGTAAATTGTGAACCATAAACCCAATGAAAGATGTATAATCAAATGTATATGTAAATAAAAATAACATTCAGGAAAATTATAATAATATTAATCTATGGTTTGTATATTCACCACATAAAATAAACACATGGTGAATATGAAATTTGTCTCAGAAAATAAAAGTGAGAAAAAAATCAGTTACATTAAGTATCAACTACCATCGTAAACATTGAAAACTCTTATATAATAAATATATGTTTATTATAAATATGTTACAGATCTATAACTACATATATCATACCATATGTGATTTACTTATGACATTTTATTTCCCTTTTATTAAAAATTATTTGTTAAAATCATGTTTCTTGTAATAACATCTTTTTTTCTTGTATGTTTTGATATATTATTTTCGTACCTATAAATTTCATCATGGTTCTATAATATATTGTATTTTAAATATTATATAAATATAACATATATTTATTATATATATATTTATATTAATAATTCAAAATTATAAATAAAAAATGAAATACATCAATGATTGATATAGAATGTCATACGTACGCATGAACATTGGATGCATTTTCTTGATAGATGAAATAAAATAAAGGAAAATAATAAATCACCTTTAATAATATTTTTTTTGTCATATATATCATATATATTTATTAAATTTACACTTATTAACTTCCATGAAAGGAGTTAGGGAAAAATAAATCACATAATTTCATGAGGTGATACTCCTCTATATATAGGAACGACCTTATTGTTTCCCCCATGGAAAAAAATAAGAAGGTATATGTGAAATATTTATTAAATATGAATAATTATGTCAAAAATATCATATATATTCATTTAATATATCCTTATTACAATACAATTAAATTTAAAATGGGAAAATACATTGCATTGGTTTGTGAGGTGATAATTCTTTGTACACATGAGCGATGCTATTGTTTTTCAATTGTTTCAAAGGTAAGAAGGTAGATGTGGTATTATAATAAATAGGTATAATAATATCAAAAATATTTAACATAAATATTAAATTGATCTTTATATCCATCCGTGAGAGGTGGTGATGGAAAGAAAATAATATAGGTTCACAAAGTGGTAGTCTTCCATACACATGAATGATGATTTTGTATCCTATTTGATGAAATTAAAGATGTATATAGGATATAACATTTACATAATAATATCTTAGTATATATAATATATTGGTGTAATTATTCTATAATATTTGTAAAATATATGAAGGAGTTATAAGAATGAGTAAAACAAAAACATATTGTTAAAAACTTTAACTCTTATTCAGATAACATCTTTATGTTTAACCTAATTCCTTCCTAGATTATCATTATATTTTCACCAAAGACTCTAGTATGTGTTTAGGAAAGTAAGTAAGATATTTTGGTAGTTATTTTCTAAAATAGGGTTTTTGAAATTTGAATATGAGAGGAGTGTAGGTGGCCTTTTATAAGTGGGGTGAGTGACACACTTGTAATTTTTCAAAAAAAAAAGGTTTACCATAATTTTTCACCATAAAAAAGGATTAAAAATGGTCCATTGTCAAACCTTATAGGTGATAAGGTCTAAAAGTCATAATAAAATTGGTGTTGTACAAGTTTCTTAGTCATTTTACTTTTTATCATTTTACTTTAACCCCCAGTCAACCCATTTTAACATTAACCAAGGTAATTATTTGTTATAATTTTTACTATTAATTATGGTAATAAATTAAACTGATATATATATATAATATAAATTAGTATTTGTAAAAATATTTAATCCATTTTTCATATTTGATTCGCATAAGTGGACATTTTTAATTTTAAATTTATCCAATATATATGATGAAAAAATGGGTTTCCAAAGAGAAAATCATCAAATGTTTAAAAAATATTATATGAAAATTCAATATTAAAATGATTAAAATGAACTTAATTTTTTTAATATGTATAATTAAACTAATTATACTTTTAAAAATTCCATAAAGTACTTTTTAATTAATTAATTTTATAAAAAAACATAATAAAAACACATATTTTTTCATATTCATCAAAAAATTATCAATTTAGGAAATAATTAAAAAATAATCTAAGATAATTTTGACATGATTATTTTAAAAATGAAGCTTATTTTTTCAACTAATTATTTTAAATTTAGAGATATTTAATTTTAAAATAATTGTATGAAAGCTGATATAGTTTTTGGAGAGAAATATTATTCTAAGCATAAAATTGGTTTTATTATTTTCTCATATCTAGAAACAATTAATTTGAATGTTAAAAATTTTATTGAATACATAATATATAAATTTTATTTTAAAAATTTAAAAAAAATTATATTTTTAATCTATTAATTTAAAACGAGTTTGTGTGCATCAATTTTTTTTTTAAAAAACCTTATTTTGATATAGTTTTTATTTTAATTTGTATTTAATTAGTAACCAAAGAATTCATTTTATATTCATGTGTAATCCATATAATTTTATAATTTAGTTAATATTATTCATATTTTCCATTCCAACAGCTAACCAAAACTATCATATTAAATAATAATATTTTAATAGTATGCTGCATTTCGTTTAAACTCATTGTTGTGTGTAAAAAATCTATAATTAGTGTTGTGTATAACACAAGATAAATTCAATGTTAGGTGTAAGGAAAAATATTTAAAAGATTAAATTTATTTGAAAATAAAATATTTCAAAAAATATATAGGTGTTAAAATGGTTCCACCCAAGTACATCTAAGTTCGTCTAACTGGATGCCTAGGAATTTTCCATTATTAGATCAATTTTATAGTTTTATAATCTCTTCACTTTAGTTTAGTTCCTATTATAACATTACTATTATAAGTCTTCCATGATATATATTATATTTTATTCACTTTTATGATTTGGTCATACGAGACCTTGATTGGGTTTTATTAATTACTTTTTCATTTTATTTATCATTAACATAGTTCCTAACTTTCAATGATGTTTAAATTATATATTTTATTAGTTTGGTTAATTATATATAATTTTTTATAAAGAGAATAAAATAAAAATCATTATTTAATTTCCCTTTCAAAGAATAAATATTAAAATCATTTTTTGAGTATGTTATAATTTAAGACATAGGTTTTAGTAGTGAATTCATTACGCTACAGAAAATAAGGCCACACTACAAAGGTGTTATGAAATGGAGATTGTTTTGATAAAATTAATAGAATGATGTTACAATTAATATCCCACATCGTGGTGAATATATCACATAATTTTTTTTATTTCATGAAATAAAAGAATTGATGGTTGTGCTAAGGAAGGGAGAATACATTGCATTATTATTTATCTTCATGTGAATATGCTTGCTAGAATAGATAAATGACATGTGGATTTTCTAGATAATTAATTAAATATAGATATGTAATTATTATGGAAACTATGAGGTGAATTTAAGATTGATTTTTTAGGAAAAATTAAATGAGAATATAGGTTTTTTTGTTTGAATGAGTCTGAAGCCTGTGGATTCACTAGTGTAGAAAATGGTTTTTATAGCGGTTATTTTTTATTTTTTACGTCGAATTATGGCCGAAGTTATTACAGGAGACATTATAAACATTTTTTTACATCGATTATTTTATAACTGATGTAAAAAAAAATCCGAAGGGTTTTTCACATTGGTTGATAAAAACATGATGTGGAAAATGATTCAAAGTTATGGTTTATTACGTTAGTTATTAAATAAATGACATGGTATATACTCTTTCACATCAACGGTTATATAACTGACATCATAAATCACTCTTCTAAAGCGTTTATCACGTCGGTTATTTCCATAACTGACGTGATAAACCTATCTACCAAGCGGTTTCCATCGTCAGTTAAATAATAACTGATGTGAAAACATATCTACTACATCAGTTATAAAATAACCGATGTAAAAAATTATTCATTTCCATTTATTACGTCGGTTATTTCAAAACCGACATAAAAAACATTTCACATGAATTTATTACGTCGGTTTCCAAATAACCGACGTTAAAACTAATCCCAATGCAATTTTTACGTCGGCTATAAAATAACCAACGTAAAAAAATTAAAATAAAACTTATCAGCCACTACTATGCCATGCCAAAGGACCTGAAACAGACCAAAAACTTACTAGAAATAAACCAAAAATATACCAGACCCCCCCTACTAGAAAACCCCAGCACCGATCAACCACTATTATGCCCTACCAAAAGACCTGAAACAGACCAAAAAATGACCAAAACCCGACCAAAAATAGACCAGAACCCCCCACCCCACTGTACAGGCCCCACCACACCCCTGGACACCCCCACCCCACTGGACACCCCTAGACCAAAAACAGACCAAAACCCGACGAAAACCTGACCAAAAGCCCCCACCCCACTGGACATCCCCCACCACACCCCTGGTCACCACCCACACCCCTGGACTACCCCTCCCCCCTGGACATCCCCCCACACCCATAGATAACCCCCACCCTCCTAGACACCCCCACCCCCTGGACAGCACTCCCACACCCCTGGACAACCCTCCCACGCCCCTAGAACCACCCCACCCCACTGGACAACCCCCACCACACCCATGGAACCACCCCCCCCCCCCCCACACACCCTTGTACTGCCCCCACCCCCTGGATAGCCCCCACACCCCTAGACAACACCCCCACCCACCCTCCCGGACACCCCACCCCAAGGGACAACACTCCCCTGGACAGCCCTCCCACACACCTAACCCCCACCACCCACCCCACTGTGCGGCCTCCACACACACCTGGACATCCCCCACTCGCATGGACATCACTTCCACCCTTCTGGACACCCTCCTACCCCACTAGATAGCCCCCGCCACACCCCTGGACACCCCCCCGCGCCTCACTAGACACCCCTAGATTAAAAACAGACCAAAACCCAACTGAAACCAGACCAGAACCCCCCACCCCACTGAACATCCCCCACTACACCCTTGGAACCCCCCCCCCCCCACACACCCTTGGACTACCACCACCCCTAGACAACCCCAGGATAGCTGGTATTGGGAGAGGAGGCGTTGCCATCCCTCGAGGGGATGAATTCCACTGGAAGGTACTCATCACTCTCACATGCAAATCTTGAGCTCTCCAAATGTTTCACCAATGCTTTCTTCCCCTGTAAGCATCATTCATTCTATGACTTTTATTCCAGTATAACTAGGGAAAACACTATCATGTGTGACTAAAATACCTGGATCATAGTGGTGGAAATCTCCCGGATCTTGTGTGACTAGAAATTATGCTCCCAATGCTTCCAATGAGATGCTTGAAATGATGTTAACAAATACCCCGGTGGTGGGAGGAGGGCGCTCATTCAGTTGGTGGAGAGGGACACGAAGAAGACGACTACGATGATCTAAAATATACCCAACAAGTACACGTAAGTGACTGTTTAGTTTCCCAAATTAGATTATTGCACAAATATAGGGTTGTTTGTGTGTTTTTTTGGTTACTGATGGGATATGCTGGTAATGTTCCTAGAATAACATTGCATGGAGGAGAACAACCGAGGTGGTGGTGAAGGTGTTCTGTCATCATTTGATTTTGTATACCTGCCCATTGACTTCAAGTGAGCAACATATTCCTTGATTTTTTTACTTCTGAAAGTGTTTTTTTGTTTGATGGATTTGATTTCTATGTTGTTGTTGAGGACGGGGTGCAATAAGGGATATGATTATGTGAACTTCACAAGATCCAAGGCTGTTTGGAGGATGTTTCAGGAATCTCATGGGCAGCCTTGGGAGAATCATTTCTAGTCCCGCAAGATCTGGGAGATTTCCACCACCAAGATCCAGTTATTTTAGTCACAAATGATAGAGTCTCCCCTAGTTATACTGGCATCAATGTGATATAATGAATGATTTTTACAGGGGAAGAAAGCATTGGTGAAACATTTTGAGAGCCCAAGCTTTTCATGTGAGAGTGATGAGTACCTTCCAGTGGTGTTCATCCCCATGAGGGATGGTGGTGCCTCCTCTTCCACCCCCCAAGACTGCCCCCCCCCCCATCCCCATGGACACCCTGGACACCCCCACCCCACTGGACAGCCCTCCCACACCCCTGGAAACCCCCCTCACACCACAGGACACCCCCCACACCCTTGGACACCCCCTAGACAGCCCCCACTCCCCGCGACAGCCCACCCACCCTCCTGGAAATGCTCCCATCCCTGGACTACCCCCCCCCCCCCCCCAACTCTCATGGACACCCATGACACCCCCCTCCTGACCGGACAGCCCTCCCACACCCCTGGATACCCCCCCGCCACACTGGACACCCCCCACACCCTTGGAACCCCTCCCCCTAGACCAGAATCCATACTAGAAAAACCATCATAAGTAGACCAAAATAAGAAGTATAGAAAAATTAAACATTCACATATATAACATTCAAAACATACAATGTCAACTTAAAAAAACTAAATCCAACCTAAATGACTACCAAATACACAATTATAATGACAATATTCAAAATTACATTTTACACTACAAACAACTAAAATTCAATCAAACCTGTAAAATTATTTGACCATTCCAATTTTAAGGGTTTGACGTATTGAGCACTATAGGGTTGAGGGTCATCAAATAGCTAAAAATTAAAAGGATAGTATTTAATGTGTATACTGAATAAATCAAATGAAATATTATGGAAAAGTTTAAAAGGAAATCTTACCAGGTCAAAGTTCACAACTGTTCCAGTTGTTATTATTTCATACAAAAATATTAACATATAATATTCACATTCGATGACGCCTTGTTGTTCATGAATTTTTTTTTGAATGAGTGTAAATTCAATATATTATTTTTATTTAATAAATCAAAAGGTACAATTTATAAATGGACATTTACCTTTACATTTACATATTTTATCTTCGCACTCATTTTCTTTGTGTTTTTTTGAAAGTACAACCATCCCCTATTAGAAAATAATATGAATGGGATTAATTTAAAATTCATTATAATATATAAAACTATTGAGAAATTGAAACATAATTTTCCAACATTTTCTTAAAAATTTCCCACACATCTCCATGGATAGAGCATATCCAATAAATTTTTTTCTCCCTTGGGAAAAACACGCCTAACATCCAATGATCACTGATAAAAGAAAATTTAACGTTAGTGGTTTTTTAATGTTAAAATATAATGAACTCTTTGAGAGATATGTGTTTCATACCTATCAAAAAAAGGGATCATCCAACATTGTGTGACTATATTCTGTTCAAATATTTTAGCAATATAAAGCATTCTTTGTTCCTCATCCAATGCACATGCTTCAAGGGAAATCAAATGCGGGTCCATGAATCCATATGAATTTGCCTGGTCATTCTTCTCACAAATGTTATAAAGATACCTAATACAAAATAGACATAAGTATGCATTTTTAATAAATATAACACAGGGAAAAGGTGTTAATACTTACATGGAAAAAAAATTCACCACGTTGATGCCAAACTTATCTCCAGTAACAAGATCCATGATATCAGTTTTTGCAATCCCCATAGTTATGGCACATCCAAAAACATGAGTTTCCATTGAAAACTCATAATTATCTACCAACAAATTTGAATATCTTGATAATCTGCCAAGACTACTAGAATCTGTATCTGATGTCATAGCCATTTGTCTTTGTTGTTGTCTGTACAGTATTTCTTTACCATTGAAGTATTTTTGTAAAAAATAAATAGAAAAATATATTAGTTTTCAAATGATAAGACAACTTTAATAAAAAAATAGAATATATAATATACATACCTCTATGGTAATGAGTCGCAGAAGTCTGGATGGAAAAATTAAAAAATGGTCGATACTATGTCCAACTATCGTCACCGCTTTTGTAGGTAATGGTACTCTAGCTGATCTATCTATAATATCCTGTACAGTGACCCTATGATTCTCTACCTCTAATTTTTGATGACGAACTGTATCTTCTATACAATATACCAGCCCATATGAAACTATATGATGTTGAGGATCATAAACATACATCTCACAATAAGTAGGAAGCTTCGGCAGAGGAGTATGATAAAAAATGGGGTCCGCAGGCTGAGGTGGGGGAGTGGGAGCTACTGGCGAAGGTCGAGGATAAATAATTGGTTCTATAGGGGAGGTAGAAAAGTGGGAGTTGTAGTCTGAAATCGCCTTTTCATGTCTGCTAACATAGATTGTACAGACGCTATAATATTTTCCTCCATTGTCGCATTAATATTATGAACCTAAACCTCTAAGTATTCTATTTTTTTATAAACACCCTCAATATAAGAAGTTGAATAACGTGTCAAAAATTTACTTACCGATACACCTACCGGATATCCTTGTACATGACCAGGATGTTCAGGCTTTCCAAATGTTGCAGATAAAATATCTTGCCTCCCAGTAGCTTTAAATACCCCATGTGAGCTCTGCTCCTCAAGAGAATCTTGTATTAATTAATTGAAAATTTCTTTAATGATTGGAATTATATGAAGAATATAGTTGACTTAAATAAATAAAATAGATATCTTACAATCCTCTCAGCTATGATTCTCAAATCTTCCGAAGGATATTGCCCTTTTTTCCCATCCAAGCTCTCTTCCATTTTTCATGTCTAGATAGAGGGGATAAAGGGGCCACCTCTCAAAATCTTGAAGACTCAACTCTTAGTTTCTGTAATTTTTCCACCATCATTTGTTCTTCCAATAATGTATACCCTCCTCGAGATAAACTATGAGGGTATAAATTTTTATATTGGACCTCTTGATGAGATTTCCTTGTTTGCTATAAATTAAGAATAAGAAATCATTAACAAAACATTAATGAGATCATTTATATAAGAAATATTATAAACTTTTACATTACACTTACCAAAAATGAATCGTTTCTTCTACTTTCAACAAAATATCTCCATGTGTCTTCATCTATGAAAGGATATATATAACATGGATTGTCATGACTCCTATGACCCAAAATGAAATCAGATGAGAGGGTTGATTTGAAATCCCTCCATCTCTTGGAAGCCATTGATAAACATTTCTTCCTGACTCCTCTAGTGTTAGGAATATCAAATGGCATCTAATAAATAAGAGGTTAAAAATATTGTATATACTAGAAACATTTCAAGAATAAACAAACAATAGAAAAAAGATTTTACCAAAATCGTCTCCCACAACTGAGAGATTATCACTTTGTCCACGCTTCTCCAGTCATCATACACAATGCTTACTTTTATCTTACCCTTAGTTGATACAAAACTCTTAAAATCTTTTGCATTTGGACCACTAGGAATATCATCCTCATCAAACTCAACTAGTATCCTCTGATCCTACGTATGGGTAACTGATATTTTTGGTAAATGTGTGCACCCACATTTACCAAATCTTGAACTCTTTTTTGTAATTGGATCACATGAGGAAGATTAGGGAACCTCAAGAGGAGTATGTGATGGTTCCTCCCCAGAGGTATGACCAATATTCTCATCTACAGAATCATGTGGTTGACCAACTGATTTATCTTTCATTATACTTAAAATAAAAAAACAAACATTAGTTCACAAATATACAAATTCAAATATTACAATACTAATGTAAATAGAAAATAGAAAATTGTACTAAGTTATGTAATAGTATACATGGTTAATATGGTAAGCATGTTAAACAATGGTAAATATGGTAAATATAGTAAACATGGTAAACATGGTAAACATGTTAAACCTAGTAAACATGGTAAATATGGTAAAGTAATTTTCATTGAACAAAAATAATAGATATATAATTTATGTAATGGTAAAAATGATAAAGTAAACTAAAAAAATAAAACAAACAAAAACTTATACTTATTTGTTTTAATACATGTTTTAATAAAGAAAAAACTTATAATATCAAAAAATTTATGAAAATAATAAATGTAAAAAAGAAATAAACAAATGTTACCTGTAATTTTAGGAATGTACAAATAGATTGTTTTCCCAAATTCCTTCTTCGTGATAATTCCTTATGGCACAAACCATGTCTTCAACAAGTTCATCATTATGTTCTGTTAATCCTTCCATTGAAGTAGGGATCTCACATAAATCAGCATCTTCGTCAAGTTCATCCTCACCAACATATTTTTTTCCCTTGTAAAACAATATCCCACTACATATCTGATTGATCTACTACAGAGAAATTTTTTTTACATGTGTTTCTATTATAAAAGAATCAGATGTGTCTTCAAATCTATTTAGATTAACAACTGTCATTCCAAATTCATTGTGTCTGACTCTGTTTTTACCAATAAACCATTTACAGTTAAAAACAGGAACATTAATTTTAATGTAATCAACCTCACATATTTCTTAAATCACTCTATAATATGCACTTGATGCAGAAATTGGGTTTTTGTCTTTAGCACTCGAAAAATGCATTGCTTTTGCAAACACCAATACATCACTATTCTGAACTGCACTTTTGTTGTCCTGAGCTTTCATATGAAATGTATATCCATTAATGTCATAACCGGACCATGTTATCACATTTAAACATGGACCACCCACTACCCAATTTAATGTCTCTGATACATCTGATCTACCAAGCAAGGTATTTTTAAAATATGACAAAAACGTTTTATTATTCTCATTCAAAATCAAAATTTCTTTCTTCTTTGGATGAAATTGTTTCAACTCATTAATATGCAATGAGATATATGGTTGAGCATCATCTATGTTATTAAAGATGTATAATTCTAACTTCTTCATCTGTTTAGCTGACAACAATTTTAATTTCAAGCCACGAATCCCCTTCCCCTCATTATTAACTCATTCAGGGAGAGATGGAGGCAAACCATATTGCACGCCGTAGCAAAGTAGCTCATACAAAACTCATAAACCTCCTAAAAAATATACTTTTCAATAATGGAGGCTTCAGGTCGATATGGATTCATAACATACCCCTTCAATATTTTCATATACATTTCAAATGGATACATCCAGCGAAGATATACAGGTCCACAAATATTTATTTCTCGAACCATATGAACCATTAAATGAACCATTATATCAAAAAAAGATGGAGTAAAATACATTTCCAATTGACAAAGTATACAAATTTCATTATTTTCCAAAATTTTCAAAGCATTCACATCAATCACCTTATTACAAATTGAATTGAAAAAATAACACAACTTCATTATAGTCTTTTTGACATGGATGGGCAATATTCCACGCAAGGCAACTAGTATAAGTTGTTGCATCATGATGTGACAATCATGATATTTAATACCTATCAACATCATGTCCTTCAATGAGACAAAAATTTTTACATTTGAAGAATAACCTTGAGGAACTTTTATATTCTGAAGACACTAACAAAAGATAATTTTTTCCCTCTTAGATAATGTATGACAATATGGGGGAAGAAATGTTAATCTTCTATTAGGAGTGGGAGCTAACTCCAAAGTTATTCCCATTGATAGTAAGTCTAATCTTGCATTCAACCCATCTTTTATCTTTACATTAATATCTAACAACATTCCAATCAAACTATCACGTATATTCTTCTTCATGTTCATGACATCAATATTATGTTTAACTTCATGATATTTCCAATATGGTAGCTCGAAAAATATTCACCTTTTCTTCCAAATATTTCTACCATTACCAGATTTCTGTGTCTTTCCTAATGTCACATCACGGTTTTCCACCCTCTCAAAATACAGATCAGGGGATAAAGGTTTTGGAGAAATATCAAATTATTGTGATCCATTGAATGCCTTTTTTAGTCTTCTATAAGAGTGATCCATAGAAAAAAACTTTCGATGAACCATGTACACTGTTTTCCTCCCATGATGCAATTGACAATATGAAGTGTGTTGTTCACAAATTGGACATGTTTTATGCCCTTTAACACTATATCCAGAAAAATTTCCATATGTTGAGAATTCGTTTATAGTGAACATAAGCACTTCATGTAGTTGAAAATATTCCATTTTATAAGAATCATACACCCTAATACCATCATCCCATAAAAGTTTCAAATCATCAATAAATGGTGACAAGAAAACATCAATATCATTGTCAGGTTAGTTCAGACCAGAGATCATTATAATCGACATGACATATTTGCACTTCATACAAAATTCAAGAGAGAGGTTGTAAATTACCAATAAAATAGGACATGAACTATGTGTGATACTGAGGGTTAGGTATGGATTCATTCCATCTATGCACAACCATGGTATGAGATTTCTAATTTCATTTCTAAATGAAGGATACTGCTCCTCAATATTCTTCTATTGTGGACAATCAGGTGGATAATGTATATTTCCATCACATATCCACTAATCAGCATGCCATATTAACCTTTTTTCATCATGTGAATTAGAAAATAAATTTTTGAAATGATGAATTATAGGAAGATACCAAAATACCTTGGAAGGGATTTTTGTAATCTCTACATCAGCTAGTGATTTTTCTTTCACCATATACCGTGATGTCCCACATTAAGGACACTTGGAAAGAAATTCATATTCCGTCCTATGTATCATATAGTCATTCGGACAGGCATGTATTTTCTTGTATCCCAATCCCATTAGGCATAATATTTTCTTGGCCATATAATGTGAATCTGGAATATTTTTATCTTTTGGAAGAATGTATTTCATCAATTTTAGCAGCTCTGTAAAACTTTTGTCACTCCATCCATGTTTCTCCTCTAGGTTAATCAATCTTAACACTGCCGATAAAACCATAAAATCTATACAACCAAGATATAATGGTTTTTCAGTATCACCATATCAACGTGAAACTGTTAGTTCTATATCAATTTTTTCTACTATAATATCACGAATCATTTCTATAATTCCATCAGCATTACCATCTTGTGAATCATCATCATTAGTAGATCTGACATTCTGTCAAGTTTTACATTGCCAAATACAAGGTTTGTAACTCGGACTAAAACCATGACAAATCAAATGATCTTTTATCTCTCTACTTTTCAACTTCTTCATATTCAAACATTTTAGGAATGGACAGAAAAAAAATATCACTGCTTGGAACATATTTTTTAGAAAATTCCAAAAAGGCATCAACACCGTCCTCATATTCATTTCTCATTTGATGTACCATAATCCAAATTCGACACATTATTACCTATAACAAATAACAAAATTATAAATCTTTTTAAGATAAGAAAAATATGTGTTTATATCAAAAATATCATAATTTTAATGTAAACCAATTTTGAAATATAAAACAAATCTATGCGTATTTAAAATCATATGCTTGAAAATGATTTTAAAAAAGATAATATAGTTAGATATAACAGTTTTAAATTCATCTTGGATCCTTTCTTCTTAATGTTCACAAATAATACATCCTGGTGCAACTGGATGCCAAATTAACCCTTTCATAAAAAAGAAATATGAAGCCCAAATATTAAAATATGTATACACTCACTACTGAAAATTACACAGATCCCAACGATTTGAAACCTATGGATATCCCCCACCCCTCTAGACAGCACCACCACCCCCTGGACACCACCCCCACCCCCTTGGACACCACCCCACCCCCTTGGACCCCACCCCCACCCCCTTGGACACCACCCCCACCACCTTGGACACCTCTTGGACACCACCACCACCTTGGATAGCCACCCACCCCCTACAAACCACCACCTCTTGGACAGCCCCCACCCCTCTAGACAGCCCCCCCCCTCCACCCCATGGATAGCCCCCACCCCCTTCGACACCCCACCCCTCCTAGACACCACCCCCACCCCCTAGACAGCCCCCAAACCCTCTGGATAGGCCCCCACCCCCGTCGACACCCCCACACCCTTAGACCCCCCCCACACCCCTAGACTGCCCCCCACATTCATGGACACCCTGGACACCCCCAACCCTCGGAATAGCCCCCCTGGACCCCCCTACCCCCTTGGACAACCACTAACATCCTTGGACACCCCCACCCCCTGGACATCGTATCCCCTTGGACAACCCCCTCACCCCTTGCACACCCCCCGGACACCCCACAAACCCTCTAGACAACCCCCCCCCCCTAGACAGCCCCTCCTGGACATCCCCCACCCCCTTTGACACCCCACCCCCTTGGACCCCCCCCCCCCCCACACACACACACACCCCTGGACTGCCCCCCCCCCCCCCACCTCCATGGACACCCTGGACACCCCCAACCCTCTGGACAGCCCCGTGAACCCTCTGGATAGCCCCCACCCCTCTGGACAACCCCCCACCCCCTGGACAAACCCCACCCCTCTGGAAAACCCCCCACCCCATGGACAAACCCCACCCCTCTAGAAATCCCCCCACCCCCTGGACACCCCTATCCCCTTGGACATCCCCCTTAGCCCCCTCACCCCTTGGACACCACCACCCCCCTGGACACCCCCAACCCCCTTGGATAGCCCCTTCACCCCCTGGACACCACTACCACCCCCTTTGACACCCCCTGGACACTCCCACCCCACTGGACAGCCCACCTAACCCCCTAGACACCCCCACCCACTTGCATATCCCCCACCCCCTTGGAAACCCCCTATACGCGCACACACACATGATAGAACACACAAAAAACGTAAAATTGCATGATATCACTTCAATAAGATTATTTTACCAGAAAAGAATTTATCATGGTATAAATAAACAATATGAAACATACCATGATAGAAAGAACAAATAAAAATAACATCTCAAAAAATTAGTTTAGGGCACTGTGGAAAATAAAAACTGAAAACGAGTTGTGTGAGGCTTAATTGAGTGTTGTGAGTCAACCTGATAGATCGGATGATAATAAATATGAAAAATTAGGTTGAAAAAATGAGGCTAGAGGTCACGACTTTGAAGAATCATTTCTAGGTTTTCCTCACGAGAGAGACAAGTCATAGGTCGCATGATCGAAGAAAACAGAATAACTGAATACAGGGTGCGATAAATCATTTAAAAGATTTAGCAGGTCAGTTATTTAATAACCGATGTGGTCAACTTTTTTTTTATGTTTATAACATTTTTTATTTAATAACTGATGTAGAAAACAATGTATCACATCGTTTATAAAACAAATGACATGATAAATGTCACTTTATCACGTCGGTTCTTTTGATAAACGACGTGATAAATTGATGAGATTAACTTTATCACGTCGGTTTTTTATAACTGACATGGTAAAGCACCGAGCTTTCCTTTATCACATTGGTTATTTTATAACTGATGTGATAAAGCATTCGAGATTTGATTTTCACATCGGTTATAAAATAACTGACGTGATATATCGATTATTAATGATTTGAACGTCGGTTATATAGAACTGACATGAAAAATGCTGACGTGTTAAACGTTTTTTACACTAGTGATTATAGAGAATTAAGGTGTCAAGATTGATGATTTTTTCATATATTAAAATAGTGAAACAACATCATCATGGGAATTGTGAAATTATAAATATAATGTGAATAAGATATTAAATATTTAGGGTGAGAAATATATAATTTATTATACTGAAATATTTCATTTTCATTAATGAATATGGAGAGGATACTGGCTCTATGACAGTCGCATACTATCAGGGTTGAATAAAGAGAGTTTCAATACTGCTGGAATTGAAAGATCATATTTTTAATTGAATAAGAATAAAATTAATAGAAGAGAGAGAGAGAGGCCCCAAAAAATTAATATTTTGAATATTTATTGATTTGAATGAAGAGATATATCCAATGTTGTTGTGAGAGACTATCCATGCAAGTTAATAAAGGTAAGGAAGATAAGAGGGAGACCGGAAAATGTTT
Organism: Viscum album; assembly: GCA_963277665.1. Lineage (NCBI taxonomy): Eukaryota > Viridiplantae > Streptophyta > Magnoliopsida > Santalales > Viscaceae > Viscum > Viscum album. The sequence goes on along the minus strand of OY728141.1, from coordinate 1,043,374,343 downwards.
TTTTGTTGAAGATAATATATGATAAATAAGAATAACTTGAGATAAGTTTTTTTTCATAGAAAAGGATTCCTTGAAGATTAGTTCAATCTTGAGGAAAGAGATTAGATTATTTCAGTCTAATGTAGGTTCAAAAATTCTTATAGATAAAAATTCTAAAGTGCTAATAAAATGTAGTCAGCATAGAAAAATAACTTATAGATTCATGAGTCTGAATATATCTTCTTGGTAATTATATGTTACATAGTTAGTAATGGGAATATAGGTTCAAGTAAATACTCATGCATGTGCTTCTTCCTAAAAAATAGAGATGTTATGTATAAGGTAGATAACCACCACCATATATCAGGGACATATAAATCAACATTGCTCGTGAAAATTGAAAAAACAAATACCTACATTACTGGTTTTATTTCATATTTATCATTTCATGAAAGAGAACCAAGTGATAAATTAAGAGATAGATATATCTATTCACCCTAACCAATGTATAGGTAATGAAACAAAAGATTTAATTTTATAAAAATTCACCACACTAATTCACCCCCTCTTAGTGGGTTTCACTAATCCCAGTGTATCAAAAATAAAACCCATCATGATTAAAAAATAATACAATTTATTAATTTATTATTTAAAACTCCAATACCATTTAAAAAAACAAAATTTATCTTGGCTTCAATACACTCCTAACAAACAAAATAATTTATTCCATTTCAATCCTTTTTGAACGTCATTATTTTTTATCATTAAATCACAGTAATATTTAACATAATTTAGTATAAAAATCAATAAATAAAAATTTATTTTCAAACATGTAAATATAATTTAACATAAACTTACTTATTTCATACTAAATATCTCTCATTAGAATTATTATTTATAAAATATTAATATAAACCTTCTTAATACACATACCAATATAATAAAATTTCAAAACTTCATATTCATATGCCTTTAATATATAGAATTTATTTTATTCCATTACATAATAAGAATGATTCTCACTTCTACCTTGGAATTAACAAAGTGAAACATTTACTCACATATTTTCCATGATGGACCATGCAATTACCCATTTATCAGAATGATAATATAAATAATAAAAATTTATTTAGGTATATTAAACATTTAACAGAAGTCATGTTATTCAATCATACTCTAACTTTATACTCAATTTTTTTTCATAAACTATTAAATTACATCATTAAATTAATACTCATTATAAAATTACCATCTTTAATATTTCATGTACTAATTTTACCATTATACCCATTATAACATGATGATTATGAAAAATTTAAATTATATCGTCATTAATTCATGGAAATATATTATATAATATCTATTCACAATCAATATCAATGCAATAAAATAACATAATTTAAGTAAAATAATTAACCATAACGAAATATTGTTAATAATATATTTTTTTAAAATTGTGAAAAATATCATGATAGAACCCTATCGATACCCTTTCCTGGTTAACCGGTAAAACCATGTGAAAGAACATAAAATCATATTCAATAGGCCAGGTGATGGTGTAATAAATTGGATTCCTAGAATATTGAGTCAGAAGTTTTACTTCATACTTTTTCATTCCTTTAGTTTTGAAAATGAAAAGCACTTTACAAGACATGTTTATTAGCTTTCTATATCCAATTGATTTTTTTATTAATTTTTAGAAAACATTATCATTAACCATACATAGAAAAATTTATAGTGTATCATGAATATAAACTTACTATTATTTATTAAAATAATCATAATGAGTATGGTTATGGTTAATCAGACTTCCTTTGTTCAGACCAGTGGTTAGAGTTATTTTCTTTCTACTTGAATGAGAAATGTAATGACCATAATAATGACCATGGTACCGATATATTAGAATAAACCTCATTTGTTACATAATATTTATGATAACTAATGGATTTCCATCAGACTAACTAAATATTATAGTCAGAATTATATAGGAATTGTTTCTATCATAAAGAATATATTTAACACTATAATGGTGTTAATCAATATGACTTTGGAAATTTAGTTACAAATGAGATTTCAAGCACAAATTATCAAATGAAATTGCAAAAAACATGGAAATATGGCCATTAGGTGATCTCCTCTAAATAGAAAGTCATTTAAAAATGTTTGGAGTTGGTTGATTACTTTTTCTTCTGAAGATTTCCGTATGTGAAACAATCATTCTTAGTCAATGTAATCTATAGAGAGTTATTGTTCTAGGGAATCCTTATCATATTTTTTTCCTTAAGAACATTTTCAATTGTAATCTACATGAAATCATTGTTATGATAAAAGTCTTCAAGGGATAAATATATGGTGAATCTGATCCATTGGATTGAGGGATTTTGGGGATACGAAAATAGAGCAATATGATATTCGTATCAAGGGATTTCATGGTAAGGAAATAAATACTTTATATAAGTATAAAATAGTGTATACCTTTATGAAAGGTTATTTACTACCTTAATATTAGGGTTAAAAAAGGTAAATATTTTAATATAGCTTGTAAGTCACTCTTACTATTACTATCTATTGTTTGTTTTCATTTTCATCTATTCCATTATGAATGATAATAGAAAGTCAGTCATCGCTCATACCTTTTTATAGATTTGGTTTTATCAATGTGATTATTAATATGAAAAAAATATACTTTGATATTTATCGCATTCATTGTGAATGTGATTCTTTTAATATGATATAATCGAACTATTTTTTATTTAGATTTTGTGACTCTGATAATTAGACTGAGTCTGAGTCTGAAAATATTAAATTATGAGGTTTTTCTTGTTTAGTTTAAATATTTTTTTTAAAAATAACTATAATTTACCCCCCACCTCTTGTAAGTATATCCATCATAAGATACTTTTAATATCCTATATTTGGTATGAAAGAAAGTTTCTACTACTTAAAATTGATAGGTTTTTTCCTCTTTTATAAAGTTCAGGTTTTTTTATGTTTTGTTAGAAACTTCCTGCTTAAAAATTGTTGTACACAAAAGTGTTTTTATAAAAAGATGTTCAATTAATGTTAATATGGAAGTTATTAATGTTGGATATATAGAAAATCTGAGTCCAAAAAGATCACATATATTTAATGGTGCTGATTATAAGTACAGGATAGATAAGATAAAAACTTTTTTTATCAATACTATAGTTGAGAATTTTTTTATGCTTTTAGGAGACTGCAAGATTCCTAATAAGGAATTCTCTGGTTTTAGTCATTAAGAAAAACATGAAATTAAATTAAATTATTGAGTAAGTAATACTCAATTTTTTTCCATGACACAACGTATATACAATCAGATATCTTCATGTGAATAAAAAATAGTATATGAAAAAATATTGTAGTCACACACTTCAGATATTATAATTTTATTAAGATAGGATAATCTATTCTTAGAGTAAACTACCATGAATTTGATTTTATTTCTAGAGAATCAATTACAAAGATACACTAGACGTTCATGAATATTAATAATTCATTACAATCTATTAGGTAAAAGGTTCTTGATGAAAAAATACTTGTTGAAAAGATTATTGATATCATGACCAATGGGTGGGTCCAAAAATAAAAGTTGTGGATGATAAAATAAAACTTTTCCCGAATGGCCCGAAGGCATTATTTTTTTATTTTTAATAACCCCCTTTCAAGGGAAGAGGGGGAACCCTTACAAGGATTGTAGTCTTAGATATTAAATGACCTGTAGGTCTTATGAAATATACAGACTATACTCGGAACTCCTTCTCTCTGCTTCTTCATCATGATATCAGTTATCCACCTTCGCATGGTTATTCGACTAGGCATCCCATGCAATCACAGGCTGGTCCTGATAGAAATTTCATACCCTCTCTTTCTGACAAATCTGCTTAGAATTTTCTCTGTTCAATATTCTTGCTCTGAATCCCCATATGGATTTTGCTCCTTGAAGAGTCTGAATGATCATTTAAGCACAATTTCAAGTGGCCCGAAGGCCTTGAGGTGACCTGAAGGCCTTGAGGTGCCCTGAAAACCTTACTAGCCCAAATGACAGGGGTGGCCTGAAGGCCTTAAAAGACCTGAGGCCAAAACTAGTGTACCAAAATCATATACGGATGAATAGTTACTACTGCTATAGTACTGAACAGTGTCTAGTACATTAATGCTATAGTACCCGAAAATATGTTTGTACCTGGAAATTTTTTGTTTATTCATATTATTTTACATATTAACATTCTTATAATGAGTTTTCTAATCTCACTAAATGTATGAATAATATTTCAAGAAAGAAATATTTTCAATAGCGATATAAAAAGGGTAATAAGGGTAATGGTTATAAAAGATTCTAAAGTTACTTTCTATGAATGTAAGAAACATAGATATTTCTAACCTGATTTTCCTAAGCAAAAAATAATTGATAGAAAGGTAAGTACTTCAGAAGGAAATTCCAATAAGTATTATAAATCTAAAGGAAATAAATTCTTGAATTATTCATATTCTTGGAGATCTAGTGTTGGGGATTCTTCTAATAGTTCTTTAGATAATGAAATTTCAGGACAAAGGAACATAGGTCTTTTTTAATTCACCCATGGTAAATAATTGTTTCATGGAAAAGGTATGAACAACTAAAAACCTTTAAAATATTTATTTTAATGAAAATTATCTTGTTGAGAAAAATTATACTTCTTATGATGAAGAATCTTCCTCAACCAGTGAAGATAAATCATTACCTAGTAATGATAATGTTTCAATAATTTCAAAATTAATATGAAATGAGAATTGTATGATTTAAAAAACTGATATTGCTAAAGAAAAACCTTCTAAGTCTGATTTGAGAATAAACCTTTTGATAAATTAAATATCATATCTTTCTCTAGATCTTGAAAATAAAAACATTGAAAAATACACTATTTCAAAAGATTTTGAAAAAGTTGTTTCTAAGAAGAATGTCTTGCAAACTAGTTGTGACAAACTTATCTCCAAAACTATTACTAATGAGGCTAATCATTTACATGTAAAATTAAAATTAGAAATTTCTTCTTTGAATGAAAATTTATCAAAGATTACCATGTGTAAGGAAAACATTGAAAAATGTAAAAAAAATTCATCTATATAGTGATAATATCGGAATGGGTTTTAAAATCAAAAATCATGCTTTCAATTATAATTACTTTGTTCCAAAAATTACACCTTTTTGTACTATGTGTCAAATTTTTTGGCACTGAGAGAAATATTCTTTTTTAAATAAAAATAAATATTTAGGATTTCCTAATGCATACATTTTAAAGGAAATGAAATTTGTCTAAAAAAATAGGCCAATGTGATTACCTATGATTTTGTTTTCAAATAATACCGAACCCAAGAAGGATTGGGTTCTGAAAGTCTATTCTTATTTATTTCAAGAAAACAAAGATAGTGCCAAAAAATAATATACGGAACATTGATAATGGATGTTCTAGATTTATGACTAGAAAAAAAATATTTCTTCAAGAATATAATCTCGATGAATTTTGTAAAAGTAAAATTCAAAGATAATTCTAAAGAATATATAATATTACAATTCATTGAAAAATAATAAAATATTTCTAACATCATTAAAAATAATCCTTAGTTCCAAAATACTTAAATACATTAAAAAGAATTTTGGAATGGTCAATGTAATGTATTAATTGATATCTACTTCATGTTTATTCATATCCTTACATTAATATACTTATTATTATTGGTGGAGTACATTTGTTTTATTTTTTCCAAAAACATTTAGTTTTTTAGTTAAAAATTGAATTCTATAAAAATATTAGTTTTTATAAAACTTTTTTTGTATAGAGTTTTCCAGAATGAAATTTTTTATTAAAATTTTGGATTCTAAATTCTCAAAATGTTTTCCAATCATGTATATTATAATAAAATTTCTAGAATCATATTTTTTGTAAAATGTCTAGAATAAAATTTTTTAAAAAAAATTTGGTTTCCAAAAATATTATAATATGTTTTAAAAATTATACAATTATAATTAGTTTAAGGAATGAAACATTAATCCTCTAAAGGTACTCTTATATTGTTTTAGTTTCTTCACTATTTCATTGTGTTAATTTATAATTGTTATTGGTGTTATACCTTTAGTATTATAAAAATTTGTTTTTATTTTTAATTAGAAAAAACATTTTCTTAATTAGATTCATTCTCAATCTGATTAAAGTCTTAAAATCCATGAGAGTTCAAAAATTTATTTAAAACATTGTTCAGATCAATCTTGACCATCATATTAGAATGTTTTTAATTATCATCCATTATTTATCTTTTGGAATATGAACTATAACCACTGATGCCTATATAATTTAGGTCTACTCCATATCCCACATCAGTTCTTTAGAGTTTCTTGTTCTCAAGCTGCTTCACCACTCAGAGGCCTTAGTCTAATTTCATTCCTTTATATTTGTTCACTAGTTTCAAAATCCAAATCTGATGGAGACTATGGAAGATTATGATAAGTGGTTTGTCTTCATGGAGTGTTTTGTCAAAATTTCATGTTACGAAAAATAAAATTACACTCTTAATAATATAATTTAATTTGATGTATGGGAATTGGTATATCTAAAAAAATGAATAACAATTTTAACTTTTATTATCCAGAATTTGTTTTGGATTTTTATGCCTCGATTCAATTTGTTAACAAGGATGGTAAAGGAAAATTTTCTTCTACGATGTCTGGAAAGAGGTATAAGATGTCCTATAAGAAAGTTTCTTACATGGTTTTAGTGCCACCAGATGGAGAATCCTACTATCCTTCTCATAAGAATCCAAATTATCTTTGTTATTTTAATGAAACCAAAGTTGAATATTCACTATTTTAAAAATATAAAAAAGTAAATAAATTATCACACTTGACTCCAGCTAACTGAGTAGTTACTCTTTGGATGCAAGGTGTTTTAATTTCTAGGAATGGAGACTTAGATACTTTAAAGGCATTAGATATGTTTTTTTTGGAGTTATTGGTGAATATGATAAAAATTGACTTGGTCAATTTTATTGTTATCACAATGGAGAACATGAAAAATCACTCAATCAAATCAAATATCACCATGTTTCCAGCCTTTATAGGAAAAAATGGTTGTTAAGTGTGAGGAATTATTCATGTTGGAAAACACAATGTATCCAGTATAAGAAAAAAAATCATTATTAGTGAGTATGTGATGTACATTATGAGATTAGTCTTTGATTTCAAGTACAATATGTATGTAGAGAAAGATGGGGGTGCTGCATTGGAAGCCCAGCCACCAAGCAAACATAAGGAGGATAAGAAAAATAATATAAAGACAGAAACATATCCTCTAAAGAAAAAAAAATAATGAAAAGAAGATTAATTACAAAGTTTTTGATGAAATAATGAAATGTAAAGATGAGAAGAAGACTAGGGATACATAATTCAAAACTGACCTCACTGAAGATAAGGATTTAAGGATCTAGGCGGATGAAAAGTCAGATGAAGGAGAAGAAGAAGAAGTAAAATAAGGTATAGCGACCTGTCCTTTTCTTACATTACTATTACATCATTCCAAAGATAAACAACATAATAGTATTACTCATAGAGGATCCAGAGGTTTAGTGTCTTGGGAGAACTAGGACCATACATAACAAATACATCATCAACCATAAACATTTATTTAATTTCTTCTTCTCTAGCTTCTAAGTGGAACTTGTCCTCTCCTTAGTACATGTATCCACCTGAGGATATACATCAAAAGGGGTGAGATAGAAGCCTAGTAAGAGGATAGATAAAAACAATATATCATGGGGTGATCATAATCATAACATAGCAAAAGATCATGAACATGATAAGAGCATAAATAAAATACTTGAATTATGGAAATGCATAAAAATGAAACATTTTGTCTTAGTGGTTAACTACCACACATACTTGTGAACCAAGCTAGAATATTGTTCACACATAATTTCACATTTACCCATGAGATTAATCACTTTACCCAATGCATTGGTGCGCTGTATAATTCTGGGCGCACCTGTCACATTTAAACATTCATATTGCACTATATAATTCCAGGCGCACCCGTCATATCGTAACATTATCATTTATCATGATTTCCACAATGAACATCTCACATAAATTAACATAATTAACCCATGAAAAGTAATGGTTTTCATCTCATAATAACATATTCATAAGCTTTGGGTTCCCAAAATAAATATGGAATAACATACATGTTACAAGAACCGTTCACTTTGAGTGAGAAGAAAAAAGGGGTGTTCTTAAAAAGAAGAGTTCTTTTGGAAAACATTTTGTTGGACATAAAAACTAGTGATGAACAATTATATCCCATAAAATTAAAAGAAATTATGAAAAAATGATCTTTGAGGAGTAACCATATCAAAAATGGAGTGAAAGAGGGAGAACCTGAAGGAAGATAATTGGGTTCGAGATTTCCCCTTACCTTGTAACCGAATGCTTCATTCTCTTTAATGTCCTGTATAATGACATTATATTCATTAATTAGAAATAAAGAACCATGTGTACATTAATTGGTTTAATTATGGTTTCATTATGTCATATTATCTTCTTTTGGATGATATATAGAGTTTAAAAAACATTGTTCGGGGATGTTCATTTTTATGGTTTTTCTTGGGTGGTTCACTTGTATTATTAAATTGATGTTCGGGTAGATCATGGGTAAACATCCAGAAATGATATTACATGTTATTAGTGATATTAAAGGATCTTTAATGATTTTATAATGAATTATATTAGATCCATGTGGGTGAATCATTAGATAAGAATTAAATGATGATTATTTGGGTTAATTTGAGCGGTTTTTGGATCACAATGAACTTGTTTTAACTTTTCACTTAGTAATATGTCCATAGGTTATTTACAGAACTTAAAATAGAACATAATACATATAACATATTCTGGTTCAACCATAAAAATGGTTTTAGGACCATATCTGAATGTAGAAATGGAAGAAGAGAGCATGTCGTTTTTTAAGGTGATAAATTAACACCTCATGAACAATGTTCTCTTTAATAAAATAAAAGGAAGAGGTAAAGGGTTCAGGGTGATATAATATCCCATTAGAATCATAAATTTAAATTATATGTATAATATTGGAGTTAAAAAACAATTTGGATGAAGATAGGTGGGGAGATATCAATAAAAGAACTTGAACTTGAAAGGAAATTAAAGGAGAAGAGGGAGGGGAATTACCTCTTAAATCCTTCTCTTGAGAACCTCCTTAAGGGCCTATGATTGGTATTTTGATGATACCATGAAGCTCTTGGGCGTGGGGTATTGGCTAGGGGAGATTATTGGGTATAGATTATACAATTCTTGAAGCTTGAGAGGTGTGGTTTGGCAAGAGGAGGGGGAGGGCTTATTTATACATGATGAGGGAGCTGTTTTTATTATAAAATATTAAATAAAATAATATATCAAGAGTTGGACTTGTACTAGAATATTTTTGACAACATAAATCATATATTAATATAATATAATTCGTTTTAGGCTTTAATTAATCTTTTTAATTCGAATTCATTAATTTATTAAAAGTAAAGTGAAAGAAAGAGAAAAGGACACTTTAAGAAATCACCTTTTGACTATAGGCTTAGGAAAATTATTTTTAGGTTTTAGAAATGGATTTATTGTATTTTAAGGAACAATTTACTAAATTTAATATGTTTTTTCCGAAACTAAATTTCCATAATGATTATGTCATCATTACATCATTAATGATGCAATTTAGTATACACTGATTATGCGAAAAACTGTATTTTTTTACTATTCACCCGAAAATTGAAGTATTTCAGAATATACCCAAAAATTTAACCGTTCCATTTTTTTATGTGTAGAATCCAAAAATGAAGTCCATTTTCAAAAATAATTTTATAAATATTATGAATTTAATATTTAGATAAAATCATAATATACTTAAAAACAGTTTTTAAGATTAAAACTGATTTTATAGTGCTTCCAAAAATTACGTAGGGTCTTATAAAATTATCTAAAAACTATAAGACATTGATTCAATAATTTATGAATACATTTTATAGAAATAAATATTCCTTTAAATTAATTAATTAATTATAATTAATTATTTATGACTTAGAAAATACCAAAACGTTTACTAAGGTCAAATTGTCACTTTCTAAGATGACTAAATTTTATTTAATTAAATATAGGTAATGTTAATCTTATATTGGACGATTTACTATTCATAAGGGTAATATTACTATTCATAAGGGTATGTTACTATTCATAATGGTAGGTCACTATTCACCAAAAAATTATTTTTGTTTCATTATACTCCAAAAATCATCTTGAACATAACTGTGTATGTCAGATTTCCAAAATCCCAAACACTGAAGTTACAAACTTATGTTTAATGGTCACTTATCTCTTAGTGATTCATTATGTTGTTATTTCATGTTAATTTATGACATATTTATAATAGGGGAATTTCCATTAAAAAACTTTGGGTCATTACATTCTTCCCCCTTTAAGAAATTTCGCCCCAAAAATTTCACTTTACAGAAACAGGTGAGAGTACTTCTCCTTCATTGACTCTTGTGGTTCCCAAGTTGCTTCCTCAAACTTATGGTTCCTCCACAACACTTTGACAAGATGGGTTGTCTTGTTTCGTATAACCTTATAACTTCAGTCTAGAATCTTTACTAGTTTCTCCTCATAGGAGAGATCATCTTCCAGCTGTACCACCTCTGAGTTTAGTACATGTGAGGGGTCTGCTATGTACTTCCTCAGTAGTGATACATGAAACACATCATGAAATTGAGCCATATTTGGTAGAAGTTCTAGATGATACGCTATGGCTCCTATGCGATCAAGGATCTGAAAGGGGCCAATATACCTTGGGCTTAGCATCCCTTTCTTCCCGAATCGCATGACTCTCTTCCATGGAGATATACAAAGGAAGACTTTATCTCCAACGTCGAACTACAAGTCCCTTCGATGGTTGTCAGCATAGATATTTTGCTGAATTTGAGCAGCTTTGATGTGTTTCTGGATGACTTGAACCTTCTCTGTCATCTCTTGAACAAGATCGGGTCCAAGTAGCTTTTTTCTCCAACTTCATCCCAATAGGTTGGAGTTCTACATCACTTCCCATACAGAGCTTCATACGGATCCATATGAATACTCGAGTGGAATATATTGTTGTATGAGAACTCAACCAATGGGAGATTCGGATCCTATCCACCTTTGAATTCTAAAGAGAAGGCTCTTAGAATATCTTCAAGCATCTGAATAGTCCTTTCAGACTGGCCATTAGTTTGGGGGTGATAGGCCGTGCTGAAATTTAATTCAGTACTCAAAGCATGTTGAAGGATCTTCCAGAACATAGATGTGAACCTTGGATCATAGTTAGAGACAATTGAGAGTGGAACACCATGCAGTCTCACCACTTCCTTCACATATATCCTTTCAAGTTGTTCAAAAGAGAGGTCTTCCCGAATAGCGATAAAATGGGCAGTCTTGGTGAGTTGATCAACCACAACCCATATCGCATTATTTCCCTTTGATGTCTTCAGGAGACCCGTGGCAAATTCCATAGTAACATTTTCTCATTTCCACATGGTTCTAGGAAATGGTTGCATCATACCCTTGGACTTTTGTCACTCAGATTTAACTTGCTGACATACCAAGCACCTTGATATATATTCTGCAATCTCCTTCTTCATGTTATCCCACTAGAAGTGTTCTCGGAGATCACAATACATCATGGTACTCCCAAGATGGATAGAGAAAGTTGATCTATGTGCATTAACCAATAGATACTTCTTTATCCCGGGTGATGAAGGCACACAAAGCCACGTTCCAAACCAAATCACACCATCATCGTCGATATAGAACTCTTGCAGCTTCGCTCCCTTTACTGCATTCACCGTCTTTTGTATCTCCACATCCTCCCTTTGTGCTTCTTTAATATTCTATTGGATGGATGGTTGTGCAATAATTTGGGCAAGGTAGGATGTATCCCCTACCCTTACGATTCCCAAATCCATATTTTTCACCTCCATGAAGATAGGGTCTTTCTCAATCCGCAACATGGATAGTGTAGCAGGTTCTTTTCTGCTTAGAGCATCAGCTACCTTGTTCTCCTTTCCAGGATGATAGTGAATAGATCAATCGTAAACCATGATTAGGTCTAACCATCTCCTTTGATGCATGTTGAGATCCTTTTGTGTGAATATATACATTAGGCTCTTGTGGTCAGTGTATATGTCACACTTCTTGCCACTAAGGTAGTGACGCCAGATTTTCAAGGAAAAAATCATGGATGCCAGCTCTAGATCATGCATCGGGTAGTTCTGATCATGGATCTTCAACTTTCATGAGGCGTAGGCTATCACATTATCATCTTTCATGAGTACACAACCAAAGAATTTCTTTGAAGCATCACTATATATCACAAAACTTTCTCCACTTTTCAGTAGTGTGAGTACAGGTGTAGTGATCAGCCTTCTCTTTAGCTCCTTGAAGCTTCCCTCACATTCTTCTGTCTAGACATACTTTACCCATTTCCTTATTAACTTAGTTAGCGGGCTTGACAATCATGATAAGTTTCTCAAAAAACGTCGGTAGTACCCATCTAATCCAAGAAAACTATGGATTTCTGTGACACTATAGGGCCTATTCCATTCCTCAATTGCCTTTTTCTTTGAAGGATCCACAGAAATTCCCTCACTTCTGATCACATGTCCCAAGAACGTTACTTGATTCATCCAAAAGTCACACTCTCTGAACTTGGCGTACAACTTCTACTTTCTCAATGTCGCCAACACAATTCTCAGATGTTCTTCATGTTCCTCCTTGCTCTTGGAGTATATGAGAATATCATCAATAAACACTACCACAAATTTGTCGATGTAATGTATAAAGACTATATTCATCAAATCCATGAATATTTCAGGGTCATTAGTAAGTCCGAAGGGCATCACCAAAAACTCATAGTGCACATACCTTGTACGGAAGGCAGTCTTCTGAATATCTTCCTTCTTCACCTTTACCTGATGATATCCAGAACGAATATCCACCTTTGAGAGGTATTGAGCTCCTCATAACTGATCAAACAAGTCCTCAATCCTTGGGAGAGGATACTTGTTCTTTATGGTGATCTTTTTGAGTTCCTGATAACCGATACACAGCCGCATTGTTCCATCCTTCTCCTTCACAAAGATCACTGGCGCACCCCAAGGTGATGCACTAGGGCGTATGAACCCTTTGTCTAGATGATCTTGCAGTTGCTTATTTAACTCCTCCAGTTCGATAGGAGCCATCCTATAGGGGCACATCGAGATAAGATTAGCTACAGGTATGAATTCAATTGAGAACTCTACCTCACGATCTGGGGGAATTCCGGGTAACTCTTCAGGAAATACATCACCGTATTCCCTCACGATGGGAATTTCCTCATGGTTGGAACTTTTATTCAACTCAACCATTTGGGCGAGGTATGCTTCTTCATAGGGAATCAACACCCACACCATTGAAGGATTTTTCAAAGGAGATTCATGATATTCCATGAATTTGAAGAGTAGTATGGGATGATTGGGAATATGAAAATATATTTCATTTTCCCGACAGTTGATATGTGCTCTATATAATGAGAGCGAGTCCATTCCCATTATAGCCTCGAATTCCACCAAGGAAAGTATTACGAGATTTTCCGGAAGAATCTTCCCACATAAAACAATGGGAGAAGATTCAAACACTTGGGTTACAATGATTTCACCACTTGGTTTTTTACAGATATCTCTACTTTAAGGTTTCGGGGCTTCGATTCTATAGTTCTAGCAAACTTGCAATATATAAAGGAATGCGTAGAACCAGAATAAAATAAAAATTTTTCCATTCTTGAGTGAATAGGAAGTGTACCTTGTATGAATTCATTATCATGATCCACCTCCGCAGTAGTGATGGCATAATCCTTCCCTTGTTCCTTTGGTTTTGGTGCCTACTGACGCTGATTACCCTCAAGATCCCGAGGTTTAGTGCACTGGTTTGCATAGTGCACTAGCTCCCTACAGTTGTAGCATTGAACCATGGGTTGTTCTCTCCTTTCATCAGCTACATTCTCATTCATTTTCATTTCTTTTCAACACTCTTGAGCATGGTGTCCTTATTTCCCACACTTGAAGCATTTCCCCGTCCATTTGAGGCAGTTCCCATGGTGCAACTTCCCACATTTTTGACATGTGGGTCGTTGATTTTTCTTCCAACCTTTGTCATTAGATCCACCATCTTGAAAATCCATCTTTCTTTTCTTATCACCATGTCCATGTGACCATTCTCCAAATTCCATCTCCACTTTGAACGCACACCAAACAACTTCTTCATAACTCCCAAATTTTCAAATTGTAAGAGCCTTTCAATGGTGTGGTTTTAATGCACTAAAGAATCTATCAATTTTTCTATCATTGATGATAACAAAACCTAAATCATACCTTGCGAGCCTTGTGAAATTCGCTTCGTAGGTTGTGACAGATTATCCTTCTTTTTTCTTGAGCTCTATGAATTCTCTCTCCATCTTCGTGCGAAGAGTTAGTGGGAAATACTTATTATGAAACGTTATCTTAAAGTCCTTCCATTCCATATCTACAATTTCCTCCCATGGCTTGGTGTTCTTAATCAAATCCCACCATTGATCAGCTTCTCTATCTAGATGATAAACGTCTAGAGTCACCTTCTTCATCTCATAATAGTGAAGCATAGAAAAGATCTTCTCCATGGATTTGACCCACTAATCCGCAACTAGTGGATCAGAAGATCCACAAAATGTCAGTGGTCATTGTCGCATAAAACACTAAATAGCCAGTTTCTACCTCTTTGGTGAAGGAGGACATTCCCCATTTTTATGTTTATTGTTCATAACCTGAGGTAATTGGTTAAGAATCGCTATGAAGTTTTGAACTCCACCTCCAAAATCATTGGGGATGTCATTCGGGTAATCGTTGCATTGCCCCTCGCATGAGTTGTTGGTCTGATGTCTCCTAGTTCCCACCATATTCTAAAATAGAAAAGGTTAGAATAGAAAATAAGTAAAAAATTCACGAATAAATTATTCATTTAAACAATTATACCAAAAACAGAACATATGGGATCCCTAGGTGAATATTCTTGTGTGCATATTTTTACTTAGTCTCATATTAGAGGTTTTCTCTAGGGTTCACTAATCTGAATTCCCAAATTAACTAAACCTTGCCTTTGATACCAACTATAGAAACCCGACCTTTTCTTACATTACTATTACATCATTTCAAATATAAACAACATAATAGTATTACACATAGAGGATACAAAGGTTTAGTGTCTTGGGAAAACTAGAACCATACATACCAAATACATCATCAACCATAAATATTTATTTAAATTCTTCTTCTCTAGCTTCTAAGTGTCACTTGTCCTCTCCTTAGTACATGTATCTACCTGATGATATACATAAAAAGGGGTGAGCTAGAAGCCCAGTAAGAGGATAGATAAAAACAATATATCTTGGAGTGAGCATAATCATAACATAGGCAAAAGATCATGAACATGGGAGGAGCATAAATAAAATACTTGAAATATGGAAATGCATAAAAATGAAACATCATGTCTTA
This sequence comes from Viscum album, assembly GCA_963277665.1. NCBI lineage: Eukaryota > Viridiplantae > Streptophyta > Magnoliopsida > Santalales > Viscaceae > Viscum > Viscum album. The sequence continues at coordinate 1,043,358,725 of OY728141.1, read as the reverse complement.
GTGGTTAACTACCACACATACTTGTGAACCAAGAGAGAATATTGTTCACAAATAATTTCACATTTACTCATGATATATCACTTTACCCAATGCATTGTATCTCTGTATAATTCCGGGTGCACCTGTCACATTTAAATATTCATATTGCGCTATATAATTCTGGGTGCACCCGTCACATCACAACATTATCATTTATAATGCTTTCCAAAATGAACATATAACATAAATTAACATAATGAAACCATGAAAAGAAATGGTTTTCATCTCACAATAACATATTCATAAGCTTTGGGTTCCCAAAATAAATAGGGAATAACATACATGTTACAAGAACCGTTGACATTGACTGAGAAGTAAAAGAGGTGTTCTTAAAAGAAGAGTTCTTTTGGAAATCATTTTTTTGGACATAAAAACCATTTATAAACATGTATATCCTAAAAAATTAAATTAAATGATGAAAAAAAAGATGTTTGAGGAGTAACCATATAAAAAATGGAGTGAAAGAGGGAGAACCTAAAGGAAGAAAATTGGGTTCGAGATTTCCCCTTACCTTGTACGTGAATGCTTCCTTCTCTTTAATGTCTTGTATAATGACATTTTATTCATTAATTAGAAATAAAGAACCATTTTTACATTAATAGGGTTCATTCTGGTTTAATTATGTCATATTATCTTCTTTTGGATGATATATAGAGTTTAAAAAACATTGTTTGGGGATGTTCGTTTTTATGGTTTTTCTAGGGTGGTTCACTTGTAATCTTAAATTGAAGTTAGGGTAGATAATGGGTAAACATACAGAAATTATATTACATTTTATTAGTTATATTACAGGATATTGAATGATTTTTTAATGAATTGTATTAGATCCAGGTGGGTGAATCATTAGATGAGAATTAAATGCTGATTATTTGGGTTACTTTGAGCGGTTTTTGGATCACAACGAACTTGTTTTAACTTTTCACTTAGTAATATTTCCATAGGTTATTTAAAGAACATAAAATAAAACATAATAGATATAAAATATTCTTTTTCAACCATAAAAATGGTTTCATGACCAGATCTTAAGGTAGAAATGGAAGAAGAGAGCATGTTGTTTTTGAAGGTGATAAATTAACACCTCATGAACAACGTTCTCTTTAATAAAATAAAAGGAAGAGGTAAAGGGTGTGGGGTGATATAATATCCCATTAGAATCACAAAATTACAGTATATGTATAATACTGGAGTTACAAAAAAAATTGTATGAAGATAGGTGGGTAGAGATCAATAAATGAACTTGAACTTGAAAGGAAATTAATGGAGAAGAGGGAGGGAAATTACCTCTTAAATCCTTCTCTTGAGAACCTCCTTAAGGGCCTAAGCATGGACTTTTGATGAGACTAGAAGATCTTGGACGTGGGGGAGGGGATAGGGGAGATGATTGGGCAGAGAATAGAAAATGTTTGAAGCTTGATAGATGTGGTTTGGCAAGAGGAGGGGGAGGGCTTATTTATACATGGGGAGGGAGGTGTTTTTGGTATAAAATATTAAATAAAATAATATATCAAGAGCTAGACTTGTAATATTATATTTTTGACATCCTAAATAATATATTAATATAATATAATTCGTTTTACTCTTTAATTCGTCTTTATAATTCGAATTCATTAATTTATTAAAAGGAAAGTGAAAGAAACAGAAAAAGACACTTTAAGAAATCACCTTTTGACTTTAGGCTTTGGAAAGTTCTTTTTATTTTTTAGAATTGGATTTATTGTATTTTAAGGAACAATTTATGAAATTTAATATGTTTTGGACGAAACTAAAGTTCAAGAATGTTTATGTCATCATTACATTATTAATGATGCAATTTAGTATACACCGATTATGAGAAAAACTGTATTGTTTTACTAGTCATCCGAAAATTGAAGTATTTCAGAATAACCCCAAAAATTTACCCCTACCATTTTTCGACGTGTAGAATCCAAAAATGAAGTCCATTTTTCAAAAATAATTTTCTCTATATTATTAATTAATATTTAATGAAAATCATAATTTACTTAAAAAACAGTTTTTAAGATTAAAATTGATTTTAGAGTGTTTCCAAAAATTACGTAGGGTCTTATAAAATTATCTAAAAACTGTTATACATTGATTCAATAATTTATGAATACATTTTATGGAAATAAATATTCTTTTAAATTCATTAATTACTTATAATTAATTATTTATTACTTAGAAAATACCAAAACGTTTACTAAGGTCAAATTATCACTTTCTAAGATGACTAAATTTTATTTAATTATCTATAGGTAATGTTACTATTATATTGGATGATTTACTATTCATAAGGGTCATATTACTATTCATAAGTGTATGTTACTATTCATAAGGGTAGGTCACTATTCGCCAAAAAAATTAATTTTATTTCATTAGACTCCAAAAATCATCATGAACATAACTGTGTATGTCATATTTTCAAAATTCCAAACACTGAAGTGAAAAACTTATGTTTAATGGTCACTTATCTCTTAGTAGTTCACTATGTTGTGATTTCATGTTAATTTATGACATATTTATAAGAAGTTAATTTCCATTAAAAAACTTTGGGTCGTTACAATAAGGAGAATACAAAAAATTAAAATAAGAAATAGAAGAAGAGGTATGAGAATAATATGTGTAAGAATATGAGGAAGAAGAAGAGGAACATAAAGATGAGAATGAAGATGAAGAAACAAAATCAGACAAGGATTCATTGGAATCATCATCTCATCATAAGTACCCTCCAATATTAATAAAGATGAAAAAAATACTAGTAATCAAGTAAAAGAATCTTTATTAGAATAAGAATCATAATGTTCATCAAATAAATAAAAAAGAATACCAACATTAAAAAATAAAATTCAATAACAAAAAAATAATGATAAAGATATACAAACTATGGAAATATCATATGATATTAAAATTTTTAAGGAAGGTGAAAAAGAAGTTTTAAAGAAAGATATAAATAAAGGAAAAGAATTGGAAGTTAGAACTTGTAGAACTAAAACACCCCATCTTGAGTACGATCAATCAGAACCTATAGAAATGATAACACAAAAATGTTTGGACTATATTTTCCATGTTTGGAGGATATTTGAAAGAATAATTACTTTCATCCCTCATATTTATGTAAGGATTCTTCTAATCCAATATATTATCAATTAGAAATTAGAGTCAATACTGACTGAAAATTAATTTTTTTTATTATATTCAAAAACACTTTTGAGGAAAAGTGAGAAACCATAAAGTCCAATAGACCCACAAGTAGCCAAAAAAAACCTAGAACAAACTACAGAATAAATTTCTACCCAACAATTAAACCCTAAAGATATAAGAACCTGGATCTTTGTTTTCAGGTATGTCTTTACTTTTTAGGGAGTTTCCGAGAAAAATGGGATTTATGGGAATTTTTGAAGTACACACCGTGTACTTTCTGAGTACACGCCATTTACTTCTTTGCCACTCGAAGCCATGTGTTGGTCATGTCTGGACCACACACATGGTGTATAGAGGCGACGTGGCGGCCGCTTAAAGCAGAGTACAAAAAAATGGAGTACATGTTTGGTACTCAAGAAGTACATGCCATGTACTTTCTTTTTTTCATTAAACGCACTGGGGTCACGCCTGACAGACAGAACACACCCCTTCTCCAGGTTCTTCGTCCGAGAGCGACCTGTATGGCTGCATTTCTTCCCCGAGCTCCATAACCTCCGTCCAATCTCTGTTCCAGCCACCGTTGATTGCGTTGGGATCACCTCGGTAAGCTATATCTTCTACTTTAGACTTGTTCCATGTTTCCTCCTCATTTCCAAGTTATCGTGGGTTGAGCGTTTTGGGAATTTTCTCAGATCTTCGACATTCTAAGGGGAATCAATCATCGTGGTTCATGTATATCAATCTCCTAGCACCAAGGTAGGTGGTTTGTGCCTTTCCATAGGAATTCTGTGAATATTTTGTGCAAATTCGACCAATTCCCTTGAACGGGGAATTGTGGGTTTCCTGTTTTTCCCCTGTTGTTGTCTTCTTTTCTTGATTTCTTGAGTAGAGATCATTGCTTGTAAATTTGGATAATTTATACTGTGTTCTTGTGCTTTGCCTTGTATTTTTATTATTAGGCGTTTTTTCAGTTGCCATGCCTAGTTATAGGATAGTGGAACTATTTTACTTTTATTATGTTGTTCCTTATAATGATATCCAAGTAGTTCTTGAGGTTTACGTGGGTCTATACACGCGCTATGCATGTTATTTATACATAGGGCTATGATAACCTAGTGTAGTGGACCATAGGGAGAATGGACAGAAGGGCTTCTCAAGAGTGTCCTTAATTTAAGATGTGAGACCATAGGGGGAATTGAGGTTGAGTGCTTTCTCAGAGAGTCTGCAGTTCCTCGACACGGGCCACAGGGGGAACTAATGTTGAGTGCTTCCCTAAAGATCCTTTAGTACGATACCAGACTATAGGGGGAATTGACGGTGAGTGCTTCCCTAGAAATTCTATTAATTATATAGCAGAATGAGAGGGGTGAGACTGGGTGTGCCTCCCAGAGGGTTGCTAGTACTTGTAGGTTGAACCTCAGGGGTTAGGCTGTGAGAACTACCCAGTGTTTACCTTTTTGTTTTGCTTGCATGAGTGGTTGTTTCTTATGTGCTTTATATGTTAGAACTATGGATTGTAGCTGTTGTGTGCTTTCATGTTTACTACTTCCTATTTTATTACTGCCATGTATTCACCGACTGTTAGGCACAGATCATTGGGCGGTTGCCTATTGGGACTTTGTCTCACACCCTTTTTGGGTCATGCTTTTAGGCCCAAACAGACTATGTTGTTGCAGGTGTAGATAAGGGCAAGCGCCCTTCTACTTCAGGTTCTTGATTGCACTGGAGCTGGAGAGCATGGGACCGAGCCGAGGCTTGCGATGCTGAGGAGTTGCTCATATGTTTTTCTTTTGTACTTTGGCTTAGTACTGTATTTAGAATTGTGACTTTTTTGGATATTTTTTCTATACATATATGTATCATGCATCATTTACATATATTTATTCTCTAGTTGTTTATTTGTTAGTCTTCCACTGTTTATTGTTTACCCTTGTATGGATGTCAACTACTTCCGCTATTGTTTTTATTTGTTGTTTTCCTCTTCCGCTGTGTACTCTGCCAATGAGGGCATAGTTTCCCCACTATCACACCCAAGGCCCTCGCTGCTAGTCAGTAGCCTCTGGCATTCAAGGAAATGCGCTTGAGGCCATGTGACCAACCAGGTACGGGGCGCCTCGGGGTGGCTTCCGGAACCGGGAAGTTACAAAGTTGTATTAGAGGAGTTCTTTTATCTTGATTTACTGTTTGGAGCATTTATCCATGGATAGGATGGATTCGGTACTTGGTGTTAAGCTGTTCTTGGGAGTAGCTAACCCGTGTATAGGGAAAATCCATACTACCTCGATTATTGCAGTTTTCTGGTTTTAAGATTTTACATTTGATATGATTTCACCAAGAGTGATTGACATGACATGTGTTGTTATTGTTGTTGTTGTTCTGGTTCTATTTCTGTCACAACCCGATGAGATGAGTGTATTCCATCTCATGCATCATATATTCACTTTTTAGAAATCACATGCCATGCATTCTTGTCATGCCATCTAGGGTGCATTAGAAATTGCATGTTATTGTGATAGACTTTGTGTAGATTATGCATGCTGTTGTGATAGATGCTTTGTTAGAATCTCTTCTATTTATTAGAGGATTGTTTGTATCAGAATTTTCTTAAATGGATTCCAAGCTTTGATTCGTGGGGAGTATGGGCCCTCGCAAATTGGAATTGGGCACCTTCTTTCTCGTTTTTCAGTGTTTTATGGTCTTCAGTGCAGTTTCAGAGCTACTGCCCGGAAAACCCAGAATACACGGCGTGAACTTTATATATACACACTTTGTATTTTTAAACCGTGTCACTGACTGTGTGAGCAGAAACATGGGTTGTGAAAAATCTCCAGGAACACGCCGTGTATGGTAGATACACGCCATGTAGTAGTGAGCATGTACCTGGACATGTAACGAACAACACGGGTCAGGGAAGCTCGTGTCATACACGCCGTGTTATGTATAAACACACCATGTATCCTTCTTCTCAGTACCCGGCCATGTCACGAACAACACAAGATGGTGTCCTCATCTCCTATACACGTCGTTTTTGTTTGTAACACACCGTGTAAGGGTCATCCGTGTACTTGGTCATGTTGCCAACAACACGGGTTGGGAAAGTCTTCAAGTACACGCTGTGTTTGTTCGGAACACGTTGTGTAGTCTCATCCGTGTATCCATCTGTGTAACTAACAACACGGGTCATTGAAACCTTTCCTACTACATGCCATGTCCACAGGGAACATTCCATGTAGTCTTAGTTTAAGAAGACCGTGTGGGTTAGCCATGCAAGGAGAAACTGGTAGGGGAGTGCAGTTAACAACACGCCGTGTAGTCTTGTTTTGTAAATCTTGAGTGTTTCCTTCTCTTGTTTCTGTATTTTACTCCATTGTTCTCTGTATTTGTTTTTCTAATCTAAGTTATGATTTTGATCTTTCAGATCTATGCCTCTAAGATGTCCTCTGGTTGTACATTAGTTGTCATGCAGTGATCAGACGCCATAAATAAATGATTGGGGAATTCTTACTGATCCTCTGGTTGGTCCAGCCTTGGTACCAGTGGTGATACCAGTTGCAGGCACTAATGCGCAGTTCATGGAAGGTTTTATGAGGATGATGCAGACCTTTCAGGTAGCACCACCTCCTGCCATGTCTATGGCAGACTTGACGTGGGTTTTGCAGCAGCTGCATCCTCCCACTTTCTCGGGGGAAGGGGGACCACGGGCTACAGAGTCATGGATGGAAGCCATGCTGACTATCTTCAAGCATATGGAGACACCTCTATTGAGGCGTGTCAAGTTCGATACCTACATGATCTGAGACTCTTCCAAGAGGTGGTGGGATGTGATCTCACAGGCGGTTCATCAGCAGGTTATGTCTTAGGAGGAGTTCCAGCGCGTGTTCTACGACTACTTCTACCTGGAGAACCTGAGGTCCGATCATGCCTGGGAGTTCATGAGTCTAGAGCAGGGTACTCTTTCTGTCATGGAGTATTCCTCTCATTTCACCGAGCTACAGCATTTCACACCCCTCCGGGATGGGAGTGAGGTGTTCTTAGTAAGGAAGTTTGAGGATGGTCTCAGGCGGGAGATCTGCTCGTAGGTGAATATCTTACAGTTTACTTCTATCACTTCCATCGTCAAATAGGTGCTGATTGTGGAGCGCAATCTGAGAGACTCCGAAGCTGCGAGCTAGGGTGGTTCTTCTTCCAGAGAGAGTGTTCCTCCAGTTGACAGCAGGAAGCGCCATAAGGAGCCTACGGGCAATGATCCAAGGAGGCGATATACATCTTCAGGTAGCCAGGTGGTATACTGCGAGTGTGGAAGGGCATGGCACATGAGGTCATGGTGCCAGAGAGACCAAGTGGAGTACCGATCTTGAGGAAATATGGGTCACCTTCAGTGTTTCTGCCAGGTTTTCTCACCAGTAGCTGGTGACGGGGGTTCTTCCATGACCCCTCGTTCAGGAGCAGAACCACTAGTTTCTCACCAGTCGGGGAACTAGAGTTCTTCCAGTCGCTCGGGCCGAGGTGGAGGTCTAGGTCATGGTAGTAAGTCACCAGTCCCACAGCGCTAGCAGGGCGGATCAGCTCAAAGTGGTCAGGTAGGGTCACAGGGCCGCGGTGCAGGCCAGACCTTTGCGGTAGAGCAGACCTATCAGGATCTGTATCTCAGACCTTCTACCGTTCGAGGTACGATTTTAGTAGCCTCAGTTTTATCTTTAGCTCTTTTCGATACTAGTGCTATGCATAGATTCATCTTTGTTGCTGTTGTGGAGAGATTTGGGCTCTGTATCGTTTCTTCTGCTGACTCATTGACACTATACACACCATTGGGGACAAGGACATCTAGTGTACATCAGTGTAGATAGTGCCCTCTCGAGGTTGCAGGGTATCATTTCTTATGGGATTTCTATATCCTAGAGATGACAGGCTATGATGTCATTCTCAGAATGGACTGGTTGGTTCCCTTCCAAGAAGTCTTTGACTATTATCACCACAGGGTGACTTTTATTTCACTAGAGGGGGAATCTTTTCTTCATAGAGGTGAATGGTATGTTCAGGCGATTCGAGCAGGACTCGAGCATCATGGGCTAGGTAGGGTGACGACCCAGATTTCCAGCCTTTATCTGGATGACTAGGGGACTTCAAAGTTGGACTTTCCTCCAGTGGTGGATCATTTCATGGATTTCTTTATGAAGAATTTTTAGGTTTGCCTCCGAAGTGTGAGGTGGACTTCTCTATTGAGCTCGTGCCAGGAGCGGCACTGGTGTCCATTCCTCCCTATAGGATGGCTACACCTGAGTTGAAAGAGCTCATGAGGCAGTTGGAGGAGTTGTAGGAAAAAGGTTTCATCTGACCCAGTACTCCTCCTTGGGGTTTGACTATCCTGTTTGCAAAGAAGGCAGACGGTACCCTTAGGCTTTGTGTGGATTATCGGAAGTTAAACCATTTGACGGTCAAGAACCGATATCCCATGCCGAGGATTGATGACCTTTTTGATCAGCTTCGGGGAGCCTGAGTGTTCTCAAATATATATTTGAGGTCCGTTTATCATCAGTAGTGTGTTAGATCATCAGATATACCTCTGATAACCTTCATGAGAATGTATGGTCTCTACGAGTATACGGTCATGCGGTTCGATCTCACGAATGCGCCAGGAGTTTTTATGGCACTGATGAACTGAGTGTTCCATCCTTACTTGGACACCTCTTTCATGGTCTTCATTGATGATATCTTGGTGTACTCTCACACTCGACATGACCATGCTACCCATCTTGATATTGTTCTGAGTACACTGATAGAGCATCGAATTTATGCTAAACTCTCAAACTTCCACTTTTGCATGTATTAGATTCACTTCTTGGGTCATGTCATCTCAGAGGCATAAGTATCTGTGCTCCCAGAGAAACTGAGAGTTGTAGTTTCCTGGGAGCAACTGAATTTTTTTTGAGGTACGGAGTTTCCTAGTGCTGGCTGTATACTACAGATGATTCATTCAGGACTTCTCACGCCTAGAAGCACCTTTGATAGGTCTGAACAAGAAGGGGGAGAAGTTCTTATGGTCATATTCTTGTGAGTTAGCCTTTCTATAGTTGAAGGGAAGGTTAAAGTCAGCACCGATACTAGTCTTTCTAGAGCCAGGAAAGAGCTACACTGTTTATTGTGATGCTTTAGGTATCGGGTCTGGTGCTATGCTTATGCAGGGAGATGGAGTCATTGCATACGGGTCTCGACAATTGATGCCACATGAGAGGAACTACCCAACGCACGATCTGGAGCTAGCAGCTGTTGATCATGCCTTACGTTGTTGGAGACATTACCTTCTAGGAGAGCATATTTTGGTTTTCACCGACCACAAGAGTCTCAAGTACATCTTCACTCAGCGTGATCTCAATCTAAGACAGCGCAGGTGGGTTGAGTATCTTCAGTCTTTTGATTTCGAGTTTTCCTGTATGCCGGGAAACGGCAACGCAGTGGCAGATGTGTTGAGCAGGAAAACTCAGATTCAGGCAGTTCAAGAGGCCAACAGTGAGTGGCAGCTTATGGATTTTTTCTCTAAGATGCATCTGGAGGTGCACGATAGACAGCGACATACTTTTCTATCTTATTTACCTGCTACCTCTACACTACATGATCAGGTACGGATGAGGTAGTTATCAGACATAGAATTCTTAGTCATGTGGGAGAGTGTGTCAGGAGAGGACCCTCTTCCTCAATGGATTGTGGGTAAGGATGAGATCTTGAATTTTTAGGGATGCGTATGGGTGAAAGTAGACATACGCGAGGAGATGATGTGGGATTTTCATTCCTCGGTTTGGGAAGTTCATCCTGGCATCACCAAGATATATCGGAATCTTCGTCACCAATACTGGTGGCTAGGTATGAATAGGGATGTTGCTGGTTTCATCTTGCGGTGTTCTACTTATCAGTAGGTGAAGGCGGAGCATCAATGACTAGTAGGCCTTTTACAGTAGTTACCCATTTTGAAGTGGAAGTGGAATGATGTCGCGATGGACTTCATGACCAGATTTCTGAGGTCACCTCGAGGGAATGATGTTGGTTGGGTTATCATCGACAGGCTTATGAAGGTTTATCACTTATTACCAATCAAGGAGGCCATCAGTGTTGATGATTTGGGAAGACCGTACATCCGAGAGATTGAATGTCTGCATGGAGTTCCACACTCCATTGTTTCAGACAGAGATGTGCGCTTTACTTCTCAGTTCTGGAAGGGGCTTTAAAAGGATTTGGGTACACAGATACTTTTGAGTACAACATATCATCCCCAGATAGATGGAATATCCGAGAGTACGATCCAGGTTCTTGAGGATATGCTCCAATATTGTATTCTAGACTTTGGTGGTTCTTGGGAGAAGCATATCCCTCTGGTGGAGTTCACCTAAAACAACAGTTTTTAGGCGACTATTCAGATGGCACCTTACGAGGCTTTGTACGGTAGGTCATGCCGATGACCCTTATGCTAGCTGGAAGCAGGATAGGAAGATTTTCTGGTACCTCTTCTTGTTCAAGAGACCTTAGAGTAGATAGAGTTGATTTGAATCGGATGGCTACAGCACTGTCTCGACAGATGTCTTATGCTGATTAGCGGAGACGACCTCTGGAGTTCGAGGCCGGGGATCAGGTTTTCCTGCATGTCGCACTGAGGTTACAACACAAGAGGATTCAGAGACAGGGTAATATTTCACCGCGGTACGTTGGGCCTTTTGAGGTATTGGAGAGATTTGGGCAGGTTGCCTATCGGTTGCAGTTACCTCAGAGGTACCAGCCCATGCAGGACGTCTTCCATGTCTCTCAGCTCTGACGTTACTTTTCAGACCCATCTCATGTCTTTCAGCCCAAGGAAGTTGAGCTCGAATCGTATGCATCGTTTGAGGAGAATCCTATCCGGATTGTCGATCGTAGTATGAAGGTTCTCCATGGGTGGTATGTTCCTCTAGTACGGGTGATATGGAAGCGTGGGCAAGTACAGGACAAGACCTGAAAATGGGAGGCCGATGTACGGTCGTAGTGGATAGAGCTGTTCGGGGTTTCTTCTTCTCCACCTTGTTAGGGAAATTCAGGGATGAATTTCTTTAATGGGGGAGTTTGTAAGAACCCAGATCTTCGTTTTCAGGTATTTCTTTCCTTTTTCTGAAGTTTTTGAGAAAAAATGGGATTTCTAGGAATTTTGGAATTACACGTCGTGTACTTTCTGAGCACACGTCGTGTACTTCATTGCCACTCGAAGCCATGTGCTGGCTATGTCTGGGCCACACACATGGTGTGTATAGGCGACGTGGCGGCCAATTAAAGTGGATTATGGAAAAATGGAGTACATGCCGTGTACTTTTTTTTCATTAAATGCACTGGGGTAGCGCCTGACGGACAGAACACACCCCTTCTCCAGGTTCATCATCCGAGAGCGACCTGTACGACCACATTTCTTCCTCGAGCTCCAGAACCTCCATCTGATCTCTGTTCCAGCCCCCATTGATTGCGTTGGGATCGCCTCGGTGTGATCTCTCTTTTGCTTTATCCTTGTTCAATTTTTCCACTTCATTTCCAAGTTATCATGGGTTGAGTGTTTTTTGCTTTTTCTCAGATATTCAACGTTCTAAGGGGAATAAATCATCATGGTTCACTTATATAAATCTCCTAGCACCAAGGTAGGTGGTTTGTGCCTTTCCGTAGGAAGTGTGTGAATATTTTGTGAAAATTCCACCAATTCCCTTGAACGGGGAATTTAGGGTTTCATGTTTTTCCCCTGTTGTTGTCTGCTTTGGTTGATTTCTTGAGTAGAGATCATTTCTTGTAAATTTGGATAATTTATATTGTGTTCTTGTGGTTTGACTTGCATGTTTTGGTTATTAGGAATTTTTTCTGTTGCCATGCCTAGTTGTAGGATAGTGGAACTTTTTTACTGTTATGTTGTTGTGCCTTAGAATGATATCCAAGTAGTTCTTGAGGTTTACTTTAGCCGATACGCATGCTATTAATGTTTGTTATACACAGGGCTATGAGAACCTAGTGTAGTGGACCATAGTGAGAATGGACGGAAGGGCTTTTCTAGAGTGTCCTTAATTTACGATGCGAGACCACATGGGGAATTAATGTTGAGTGATTTCTCAGAGAGTCTATAGTTCCTCGACGCGGGCCAAATGGGGAATTGACATTGAGTGCTTCCCTAGAGATCCTTTAGTACAATACAAGACTATAGGGGGAATTGACGGTGAGTGCTTCCCCAGAGAGTCTATTAATTCTTTAGCTGAACCAGAGGGGTGAGACTATGTGTGCCTCCCAGAGGGTTGCTAGTACTTGTAGGTTGAACCTTAGGGGTTAGGCTGTGATAACTACACAGTGGTTACCTTTTTTATTTGATTTCTTGAGTTACTATTTCTTATGTGCTTTGTATGTTAGAACTGTGGATTGTAGCTGTTGTGTGCTTTCTTGTTTACTACTTCATATTTTATTACTGCCATGTATTCACTGACTGTTAGGCACAGATCTTTGGGTGGTTTCCTATTGGGACTTTTTCTCACACCCTATTTGGGTCATGAATTTGGGCCCAAACAGACTATGTTTTTTCAAATGTAGATAAGGGAAAGTTCCCTTCTACTTCAGGTTCTTGATTGCACTGAAGTTGGAGAGCATGGGACCGAGCCGAGGCTTGTGATGCTGAGGAGTTTCTCATCTGTTTTTCTTTTATACTTTGGCTTAGTACTATATTCAGCATTGTGACTTGTTTGGATATTTTTCTAGACATATATGTATCTTGCATCATTTACATATATTTATGCTCCAGTTTTTTATTTTTTAGTCTTTCGCTGTTTATTGATTACTATTGTATAGATGTCTACTGCTTCCGCTATTGTTGTTATTTGTTTTTTTCCTCTTCTACTGTGTACTCTGCCAATGAGGGCATAGTTTCCCCACTATCACACCCAAGGCCCTCACTAATATTCGTCAGTCTCTGGCATTCGAGGAAATTCTCTTGAGGCCATGTGACCAACTGGGTACGGGGCACCTCTGGGTGGCTTCCAGAACCGGGATGTTACAGAAGACAAGATTCATCCAAGGATAACCTTTCGGTGAGCAGTCCTATGAAGAAATTAACAGGCACAGAACTGATGGCAAGCCATACCCTCCCATCATCCAGATCCAAAATAAAATCTCTAATGAAGACTAGATGCGTTGATCCCAATCTGGAGCAGATCCAAGTACTGTGTTGAGGATGAAACACCACAAAACTCAAAGAAACCCAACTGATAATTCTGATCAACTGAGACAAAACCCACAAACCAAACTAGATGAACCAACCAAGTAACATCCAATTCAAAAAAGGTCATAATAGATAAACTTAGTGTCACTAGATTCTGATTCCCTATAAAACTTCCAAGATAAGTCTGGAACATGAGAATTGGGTACCTCCATCATCATCCTTTCAACCTCAGAAGCGATCTAGTCCCATGATTGTATATACTCCTCCATGTTTACCTTCCCTCTATTGAATACCCCTACTAGAATTAGATCATGTTTATCAATCCATATATATATTGATTCTCATTGAGAGACACTTTGAGGGTCATCCCCATCATCCTGGTTTCCCACTTTTAGGTTTCATTGAGCATCAAAACTTGTTTAGTCACTTCCTCATCTGATCTCAACAGAAAAACCATGGAATGTTTGTCTTGGGTCCCTGCCCTCAGGTGTCTCAAAGTATCAATTTTGGATTTATTGTTGATTAAATTTTTTTAATATCAAGTCTCCAATGGAAAAGGTAACGAGGAGTAATCCTTTCCCCCCTTCCTCCTCCTACTGCTTTTACTTCTCTTAGAAATTTGGGCTTCGTCGGTCGAATGCCCGAGTTCACTCCCAATGGATGCTTTCCCCCAGACCCCATTGCCAGCGTCCTCCCCTGGACTAGAAGAATTCGAACCCAACTTTACCTCTTGGAGTCCTTCAAATCTATTGCTCGGATGAATAGGGGTCCGATTCAAAGAAACTAAACCCCTACAATAATAGCCCTGCCACTATCTGTAAAATCCACTTATGTATCAACTCCCTACATACCCTTGCACACATCCACACTGCCAGGTCTAGACTCCTCAACAAAAGAGCCCAACAAGGCTGCCATACTCCTCGGAATTTCACCTCAAGCATGCCCATGATGAGACATTCCCTTATCCTTCTGCAGGTTAAAGGGACTCGTGAGATCCTGCCTCAGTAAATTAAACACCACATATACCATCATATTAGGCTGAAGTGCCATGTCTTTCTTCCCCATGATAGAACCCATATCGTCCTAATCAATGCAGTTCACTGCCTCGTTGCTGATATGTTTCTCCATGCCTGGTTGCAAAAATAGAGGTTCCCAACCTCTGACTTATCCAACAGTTTCAATCTATCCCGGACCAACCTCCCCACCAGCATTAGTATCATTTTCCCGACCATTGTCCATCATCCCTGGCAGACCTGGGACACTCCAATGACCACCCTCCGACCGATTTTCTATTCCCCTTCCCACCATTTAAGCAGGACCCTAACGATAGACCTCTGTAGAATTCCCCAACCATTTACAATAATAACAAAAGTTCATCCATTTCTCGTAGACAACACTCTACATGCACCTATATTCCTCACCAATTTTGATCCAAAAAACTCTAAGGGGACTCTAGATACATCCACCTCAACATAGACAATCAGATTCACTAGATAATAAACTGATTCTGTGTGGCTATCTAAACATAAATACCTATCTATAAAGTTGCTGATAATTCTGATAATATGGAATTATGGAAAGTTAATGGAAGGTTAGGGAGACTAAACCACATTGTCGCAGAAGGCGAGTCACGCTTCATGTGAAATTCGAACGACCATTAGAATAGAAATAACTGAAGACCATTGCAGCATCGGAGGGGGGGGGGGGGATCAACCAGGCATAGATGAGGTCTTCCTTCGATGCAAATTAGATCATAATATGTTGATTATCATCCAAGACCACTATCACCCTATCTTGAAGCTCCCAAAAATTTAATACAAACTGATCGAAGGAGTCAACTGAAGGCCTTCACTGCTTAAATCGTGCCACCATGGTGAGTTTTAAAAGTGCATATGTTTCGGTAAACTCCACTGTCGTGATCTAGAGGTTTGAAAGACCATTGATGAGGTCCATAACTTTTGGGCATAGTAATTTCTTCGGGAAAGGAGGAAGAATGTCAGGGTTCGAGAAGGGTTGGAACATCAGAGACCCCCCCCCCACTAGGGGGAAAGGATCATCCTGGTCACCGTCATTGTCACTAAAAGAGAACGGATCATCTAGGGTTCCCAAGAGCTATTAAATGGAAATAAACCTATAAATAAGAGTCAATAAAATTCTTAATATAATCTATGATTCTGATTGAAGTAGAGTTAAATACATTCCAAGAAAATTCTCATACTCACAAGAGATCATGTAATAAGATGGTGAAGTGGTCAAACTAGGTTGATTTAGATATTAATATGAATAAAAAATTGATGAAATTAACAATCTCTTGTTAAAATTGGTTGATTCATTCAAAATTTTATCATTTTAGATGGAAGATAGAGTTAAATGTTTTGAATAATTTAGAGATTTAACTGATGAACAGACATAATATGTTAATGTTTTGGAATAGAATATTTGTGATATGGAGATGGAAATGACTAGACTTTGATCTTATGATGATGAAGTGTTTGTATTGATAGATCTGAAAAAATAGTTATCTATGGAAGTTAAAAGGTTGGAGAATCAAGACCAGACTCAAAAAGAAATAATTGAAATGTTTTAGAAGGACCAACATGAGCTTAGGAAGATGAAATCCTTCATTAATATTCTCATAAAGAAATAGTGATTTATTTTCTTTTGAACTATTGATGTATTTATTTTTATAAAACATTTTAATTCTTGTTAATGAATTAATTTTCACCTAAATCTGATTGTCATGAATTTTTTCAAATTCTGAATTGATATATATGATTTTATATTTACATGGATGATTACTTATTTTAGTATTGTTTCATATGTTATATTTTCTATCTTTTTTGGAAACATTGGATCCTTCACATTTCTTTTAGAAAATCACAAATGGGAGAGAGATTTATAAATTGGGAGCTTTTATATAAAGGGATGAGTTATTTATCTAGGGTGAGTTTGTTTTCCAATGGATAATATATTATTATCAGGGGGTTAAATTTATCCTAAGGGGGATAATTGTTTTTAAGGAAAAACTATTCTTATACACTACATCATATTTAGAGTTATGAACTCATGCAGGTTTAGGTTAAAAGAAAAAAACTCTAAATATGAATTTCTAAAATTACAATGGGTTGTAATATTTTCAAGTTATATTTCATTTAAGTTATGTGTTTTTTTATTTATAAAAAGGGGGAGATTTTTCAGTCATAACTTTTATATATTACTATTATATTCCTTTAGTTTTTAAAAATCACAAAAAAAATTCTTAAAACATGTCTAATATCTATTTATGTCCAAAGTTTTTTGGTATTTTTTTGTGTAAAACATTACCTTTTACCATACATAGAAAATGTTATAATGTATCATGAATATAAAAAAATATTATTGATTAAGATAATCAGAATAATTATGGGTTTGATTAATTGGAATCAAAATTGTTAAAACTAGTGGTTAGAGTTATGTTATGTTTACCTGAATTTCAAATGTAATAATCATCATACTGACCATGGTACTCATATATTGGACTAACCATCATTTAGTTCAACGTATTGATAATCAATAAGGAATTCCATCAAAATGAATAAATCTTATAATTGGAAGTGCATAAGAATTTTTTCAATAATAAGCAATACCATTAACACTATAATGGTGTTAATCAATATAGTGTCAAATATTCAGTTACAAATGATCTATTAAGTGGCATCAATCTAAGGCTGTAACACCTCGAAATTCTGAGGTAAGAATATATTATTTGATAGTGTGTATAACACGCAACACCAAGCACATAAAGGAAAATAATATCCTAATAAATTAAAATATATATTTTATTTTAAATAGATTAAATATATTCTATATACAATATTTCATTCAACATTTATTTTAGCTTTTGATTCATGCCATGAGATTCTTCGATGGTTTCTATTACATGCATGTCTGAATCTTACTGAATACTATTAATATTAATTTTAAAAACAAGATTATATCATAGTCGTAAAATTGAGGTTCATAATAGGATTAAATAAATTCTAAAAATATATATTTTAATCTAATGGTTAAAAATTAATTAGAAATGAATATAGAAACCAAATGAATATAATGTGAATGATTTTATAAAAAAACTATTTTTATTCTTCAAAATCCATTTTCTACTAAAAAATTAAATTAATTACTATTAGAGAATGATATTAATGAAATATATATATTATTTATTCAATAAAATACTTTTTACGTTAATACAATAGATTTGATAAGGATGACAAAAGAAAACCCCCATTTTTTCATAGAAAACATGTATTTTTATAAAGGTGGTTTTACCGCCTTTTAATGGAGAGCCTTTTTTAAATCCAATTTATAGAACTTTTATTGATTTTATATATAAAAATATAAATAAAAATTTCAATAATAACATAAAAATTATCCTATAGTGAATTTTTGGTACTTTTGGTGAAGTTTCATTTTTCGATGAATATCGAAAAATGCTGAATTTTAATTAAAAAATTCTTTTTTGTCAAATTTATTTATAAGGTTAAAATATTTTATTAATTGATTTTAATGGTTATTTTGAAAAAAGTAACATAAATTAATAAAATATAGTTCATTGGAATCAATTTTACATTGTAATTTGATATAAATTTATAACAAGTGTTTGAACATTTTTACTTTAAAAACACACATTATTGTCTTGTCTGTGGGATTAATTTTAAATTTATATTTGACACTTAAATTATTTTAATTTGGATAAGTTGATTAAATATTTTTAATAAGAATATTCTATAACTTATAATAAGATAAACTTTGTTTTTGACCAAAAGGAATAATAAAAGTGATTAAAAATAATTATCGCGATTAAGAGAAAAAAATAGCTTAACAAAGGACTAAAGCTTAAACATAAGGCCCAAAATGACCTATAAACATTTCCAAAAGACATTAAATGTCCGTATTTAGATTCTATACTCACTTTTATAGAATTAAGACAATTATTGGATATATATATAATTTAAATAATGTGGATGGAATTCCCTTTCAAAAAATTTACAAGAATACCAGTGCTCCACTGTAAAAAGGCACTCACCCCTCACACATCCTCACACGTCTCATTCCCTTTTTATCTCCAAAAATATACTCAAATAAGCACCAAAAATCCCTATCCTCATCATATAATCCAACCTTGTGGCATAAATCCATCCAAGTAATCCCTTTAGTGAAAACCACAAGGAGTTTCCCAAAGAAGAGGTGGAATCCTTCCTCAAGCTCCTTTGTTTTTCTTCATTATACAACCCTAGACTATTTTTGTTCCATTATTAAACATTAAAATAATTTGAATAAATATACATACATTTTTTTAATTTATGTTTTATACATAAAATTACACACACTTCCATATAATGGGTAATGAATGTAATGTTCTTTTGTATGGTGAACTACGACCTCACAAAATGATGTTGTTCATTATTTCTTTTACCAAATTTTATGGTTTTAAATTATGATGAACACACTATTTTTATATGAAATATATTATATTTATGTTTTCTTAATACTTATTTAATTTTTATATAACACATACCTTTATGCTTTCCATTTTGTGTAAATATGATAACATCATTTGTGGAAGTGTGGACTTCCACCTCCTCAAAGTGATGTGATCTGTTCATGCAAATAATTGGAATGTATAAAAAATTTATTTAATTAAATGTATATCAAATTAATGAAATCTATAGTATATTAAAGAAATAATTTATTTTTTGGAAATATAATATATCATTTTCTTCATTAACCTTTTCAAAAACTAAAAAGTGATAATGTCGGTCCTAGAAGTGTGGACAACCGCCTCCTCGACACAATGTGATTCCTTTTATAACACAAGAATTATATATATGTGTATATATGATTAAATAAAATTTTATTTATTATATAATTATCATTATGAAAAGATATAATTTTACTTACCTTCTTTCCAAAATGATCATTAAAAAATGGGAACGTTACTCATGTGTATGTATAGCCTACCATCTCCATGGTTGTAACATTGGTTCATTTTTCTTAACTATCATTAATGATTTGTTTTAAAAGTTTTATTAATGTATAAATATGATAATTATTTCTTTATTATTTTCCTTGATATTTTTATGTAATTTCCCCTTTTACTAAATCCAACCTAATAAAGTTATTTTTAACCCACGAACCGAATTTGGTCAAAACATCGGACAAAAACTTGACTGTTTCTATAGTTTTATACAAAATTGTAATAAGTGAATTAAAATTAATAATTTTTTTTTAAAATAATCGGAATAAATTAAATAATTAACATGATTTTATTATTTAGGAATATAAATACACATGTGACAAGTCAAAATCAAGGTAAGGGATTATTGTCTCACTTTTCCTTCTATGGAGTATATTCTATTAACACCACTTACTTATTCTATGTGGTGTGACTACTTCCTCTTTTTATATAATATATCATGAATTCTTTTATTATAATGGTATTTAAATATTTTATTTTATTATTATTACCTTTGGGTCTTCCAATTCGCATGTTACTATAGTATAAATGGATTTCGCATCAATTTAAATTCCCTTGATACTTATTTGCTGTAATATACAAATTCACTTTTACATTGTGTACATACTACCCTTTGATAAGATATATCATGAATCTCATTATTCTCATGATATTCTATGTTTCATTTATTTTTATTTCTTTATGGTTATTATGATTAAAATGTTTCAATGTGGCATTAGACACTTGAAAGTTTTTAATGATTATTTCCCTCAAAAAAAATTTAATGATCATTCATTGGTAATTCCATTCATCAATCTCAACAAACCACATTTTTACTTATAGTCCCCTAAGAAAATATTGATAAATATATATTCATTATTAAATAAGGATATTTGGTAAGGAATATTGATTATTAAGTGAATCAATTACTCAATATGAGGAATGATTTGTACATGTAATGATGGGGTTCACAAACATTATATAGCCCATTCGATGCATCGATGGTTTCTTTTGAGAAAAATAGTTTCTCCAAATAAAATAGATTTCTACTGATATTTTTAAAAAATTATTTGAATGGACTTGACGGTATATGTCTTTATGTGACTCATACATGACACCCAAAAATTATGCATTTCCTTCATTGGTATTTCAGTTATTATTTTCATTATCCATGAGATTTTCATATGATAAAATCTATGAATGCATTTCATTAGCAGTTTATTGAGTAAATGGAATGTGTTTCAGTGTCTTACATTTTAATATTGATTATTCCATATCATTTTATTTCAATTGCATGTGTTATCAGTTCTTTACCTTAACATGTTGATTTATTATCATTAATTCATTATTTCTTCCACTTTATATACCATTAATGATAATCTTGTCTCACCCTTATTAGGCTTCCTTTACCCATGTTATAAAGATAAATCCTTTTAATTATTCTCAAGGATGAATTTTATTTCATTTTATTATTTATCATGTTTTTTTCTATTTCCCAATGTAATATGGGTATCATGTATGTAATATGGTTTTCCAAAACTACTTCACCGATCAGTCCTTTAGGATTTGAATCCTTGAAATCAAGACAATGTAATAAAATAATGCACTATCTCTGAGCTTCTAGAGTTGGGTGATATAGTTTGTATCAAAGGATATCCAGTATCAACCTTGTAAATCAGATTTAGAAAACATTGATTATGTAATATAACCCTGTACTACAATTTGAGTATAATTATAGAAAAACAGCATAGAATTTTTATGAGTTAGAGACTATGTTAGTATTCTTAGAAATAAATTTCTATATAGATATTACATGTGGATGTTGTTCTAGAACAAATCTATGTAGGGATAACAACTCAAAAAAGGTGTGTTGGGCCTGACTCGGTGTAACCTAGTACACAAAAACAGACCTTATTGTGCACCTGGTTTGACACTCATGGGGGGATAAACATAGTATAATTCACATATTTGTTAAAAACCATTATGAAGGATTTAAAATTAAATATATCTATAAATAAATCATTTTTATGATTATCATATTATCTACGCATAAAATTTTTAATTCTTGTTAAGTGTTATACTATATTTAGAGTTATAAAAAGTTGAACGTTTTATTATATAATCTTGTATGTGCCATTTTTTAGAAGTGGAACCTAGAAGGAAGAAATTTACCAATAATTGTGGCCAATATAGAGGTTTTCCTACTGAGAAATCCAAAATATATATTATTGTAACTGATAAAGTAATATATATATATATATATATATATTAGTAAATCATAATCAGTTTATGATACATAACCTTCTCGAATAGAGAAACCAGTTCCACAATGAGATTCTATGATATTGGATCACATTATATGATCGATTCCACAATCATATAGTTAGAATACTGACCCAATTGTGGATAAGTAAAGGATTAAGTCTGTTTATAATATATTTATGGAATTGGGATGTAGTAAAAAGGAAAAGGTTATACTTGAAGTGTATTGTCTCAATGGAGGCCATTGATCTAGAATACTTAGGAAGAAGAAGAAATAAAACACATTGAATGGATAAATTTTAAGGAGACATTCCTCGATAAATACTTCCCTCGTGATCAACAAAATGATATGAAGATAAAGTTACATAGTTTAAAGAAAAAGGAAGAATAAAGTGTTTTAGAGTATGAAGCTACCTTTACTAGGTTAGTAAGGTATGATATAGATTTCATATCCAACATGGAATGAAAGATTTATAATTTCCTTGAAATAATGAATCCAAGTATTCAAAGGGTATTGGTGTCTCATAGCTTTTAACATACGATGATATAGTTTTATGTGTTATCATGATAGAGAAAGAATTATCCAAGTCCTATGTATTCACAGGGATGTAAGAGAAGAATATAAAGGAATAGAAAATGATATATAAATAGAATAAAGGAAATAATGATTTACCCACATGTGATAATTGTGTAAATATTCACCCTCATAAATTCTTTAAAGGAATTGGATTTTGATATAAGTGTGGATAAAAAGGTTACCAAGAAAAAGAATTCAAAAGGGAGAAAGAAAACTCTACTATTCAGTGTTATAACTATAGGTATATAGGGAATTATACCAACAGATTTCCCAATATTCAAGGGAATATACCCTAGAAGAGGCCAAAGTGAGATGGAAAATCTTATTCAATTGATATAATTGAAGAGGAATGATTAATTTTATCATGTGTTTGGGTCCTTGAATAATGTTGTAAAAGTATTTTTTCTGATTTCCTTGTTATAAGTATTATGGAATATATAATGATTGTATTGAAGTAATATTTTATTATGTATTTGAAATAACATATTCAATGATACCAAGAAAAGTAAATCAGTAAAAATTTATCTTTTTGGAAAATACATGGTTGATGTAAAGAAAAGCCTTAATATGTTTCTGATGTTGATATAATGATGTTTTGAATAAAGAGATTATTAATATAGATAAAGTAAATTGGATACTAATAACTACCATGTAAATGAATCTAAAGTTTTGTATAATAATATTTTGAAAGGTTAACCATTTATGAAATGGTTTAAGTAGATAATTGGATAAGGTTTCAAAGGTTAAAAAATTACTTCACCATATGTTGGAACTTTTCCTTATAAAATAAGTAGAAATAGTTCAAGGAATGACCAAAGGATAATATTTTTCTTATAGAAATGTATCAAGTTTGTATATTTACTTATATTTAAATAAAATGATTCAATTACTCAACTCTAGAAAAATGGTCATGAAACAAAAATGTTGTCTTATTGTCATTATTTTTTATGACATCAATGAATTTTATTCACACCTCTTTTTTTATGGTTTTTTGGTTGAAAATTTTCTCATGAACATGTTTTTTATCACTTTCCTTTGCAATATGATGGTTAGATTTCTCTTACATGTTCATGTTTCTATTTCCAACCTATGTTCTCCAACTAGGGAACCTAGTTATGTGACCATTGTACTTTCCTTTCTCTCTTATTAAGAATATTTTTTATTAATAGTATTTATGATGTCTAATTTTTAACAATGGTATTTTAAAATATTAAACCCTCAATTATTGAGATTACGTTTTAATTTCCATGATTCAGTTTAATTATGGTGGGGAGAATGTAACACCCCGAAATTATAGAGTATGAACATTGTATTTGATAGTGTATATAACACGCAACACCAAGCGCATAAGGGAATATAATATCATGGAAATTAAAATAAATTTCTAATTTAAATAGATTCAATATATTATATATAATTCAATTCACCTAAAATTTATTTTATCTTTCATTGCATGCAACCACTTTCTTCGATGTTTGGTGTTACACGCAAGACTGAATCTTACCGAATACTATTAATATTACTATTTAAAATGATGATTATATCCTAGTCGTTACATTTAGGTTATGAATAGAATTAAATAAATAATAAAAATATATATTTTAATTTATTTGATACAAATTAATTAGAAATGAATATAGACACCAAATGAATATAAGGGGAATGATTTTATAAAAACTATTTTTATACTTCAAAAGGAATTTTATCTTAATAAATTAAATTAAATTCTATTAGTAAATTATATTAATGATTTATATATATATTATATATTAAATAAAATATTTTTTACATTCATCCAATATATTTGATAAGCATAATATAAGAACAAATATCTTTTTTCACATAAAACCCTATATTTTTATAAAGGTAGTTTTACCATCTTTTAATAGAGAACCTATTTTAAAGCCAATTTTTAAAACTCTTATTAATTTTATATGGAAAAATAAACTTCATATTTAAAATCATACCATTAAAATTATCTTAGGGTGAACTTTTTGTATTTTTCTCTGAAATTTCATTTTTTTATGAATAGTAAAAATTACTAAATTTTAATTCAAAACTGATTTTTCAACAAATTTAATTATAATTTTAAATTATATTTTTAATTTATTTTAATGAATAATTACCTAAATTTTAAATATATTAATCCAATATAAGTCATTATAATCAATTTCACTTTGAAATTTGATATTAACACATAGAAAACTTTTGAACATTTTTACTTTAAAAACCTACATTGTCCTCCTATCTACTGGATTAATTTTAAATTAATTTCAATAAATACTATGATTGGAACTTGGAATAATGGATTCCATGTTTGGAATCATAATAATTTATAATTCATAATAATATCAACTTTTTTTTTGACCAAAACTATTATTGAAAGTGATTAAAATTAATTACAGTGATTAAGAGAGAAATTATCTTAACAAATGAATAAATATGAAACATAAGGCCCAAAATGACATATAAACTTGTAAAAAAGAAATTTTATGGAAATATTTATACCATATACTCACTTGGATCTACGTTTTACCATTAGTTTATCAACATTCAATGGAAAAAATGTGGGTGGAATTCCATTTCCAAAAAATTTCATGAATGTCACTCCTCCTCAACTATAAAAATGAACTCAAGCCTCCCTCTTCATCACACCTCTCAATCCATTTTAATCTCCCAAAATATTATCAAATAATATACCAAAATCACTAAATTCATACTATAATCATATATTTTTTATAAATCCATCCAAGGAAGCTCTTTGGTGCAAACCAAAATGAGTTACCAAAATAATATGTAACTTTTGTCCTTAGGATCCTTTGTTTTATTTTCATTTCCCACCCCTTGAAATCTTCTTATTCCATGATTAAATAATAAAACAATTATCCAAAATATACTAATAATTATTCATTATAATGTTTATACCTATACATACACACACTTATATTTATGGGTATGAAACTTACCCTTCTTACGTGCGATGAACTATCGCCTCACGAAATAATGATGTTATATTTTCCTTTAACACGTTTCATGGTTGGGAATTATGATGGAAAAACTTTTTAATATGATATTTATTATATATATTTTTTAATAATACTTACTTAATTTCTATATAACACATACCTTCATTCATTTCATTTTTTTAAACATGATAACATCGTTTATGAAAGTGTTGATCACCGCCTCCTCAAAGTGATGTGATTCGTTCACGTGATACAAAAAAATTGTAAAGAATGGATTTAGTTAAATTTTTGTGACATGAATTAAATATATATTATTTTAATTACCTAATTAAATATCTTTAAATATAATATATCATTTTCTTTATTACCCTTTTATTTTCACACACTAAAAAGTGATAACGTCGGTCATGGACGTGTGTACTACAGCCTCCTCGACATGATATGATTCCATTTAAACTATGAGAATTATATATAAACATATATATAATTAAAAAAATGTTAGTTATTAAATTATTATCATTTTTTAAATATATAATGCTACTTACCTTATTTCCAAAATAATCATTGAAAAATTGGAACGTTACTCATGCGTACATATGACCTACCATCTCCACAGTTGTAACATTGGTTAATTTTTCATAATAATATTTTATGATTGGTTTAAAAATTATAATTGATTTATAAATATAATAATTATTTTATGAATATTATACATATATATTTATTTAATGAACCCTTTCACCATATTCAACCTACCAAATCCATTTTTAACAAATGAACCAAATTGGGTCAAAACACCTAACATAAACTTAATTATTTATATAGTTGTATAAAAAGTTGTAATAAGTGAATTAAAAGTAATAATAAACATTAACATTATTCTAATGAAATTTAGTAATTAATATATGTTTGTTATTTAGGAATATAAAGACACACATGACAAGTCAGACTCAAGGTAATGGATTTGTGTCATGCTTTTCTTTCTGTAGGGTATACGCCATTCACACCACTTATATATTTTGTGTGATGAAAATACTACCCCATTTTATATATTATATCATTAATTATTTTATCATAATGGTATTTAAATATTTTTACTTTTTTTATTATTACTTTTGGGTCTTCCAATTCATATGTTACAACAATGGCAAGGGATTTCATCTCAATTTACATTCCAATGAGACTAATTTATTATTATGAACCAATTAACTTTTATATGGTATATATACTACCCTTTTATGTGTTATATCATAAATATACTTATTATCATGATATTATAAGTTTAATTTATTTTTATTCATTCATGGGGATTATGAATCAAATGTTTCAAAGTGGTGTGAGACACTTTAATGTGTTTAAAAATTATTTTCCTCAATAATTTTTTAATGATCTTTCAATGGTATTTCCATTCATCAATGTCGAAAACCCTCATTTTTACATATCCTCTTATGAGTAAATATTGATAAATTGGGATTATTTATTCGATATAGATATTTGGAAAGTAATATTGTGTATTAATTGAATTTATTACTCAATATGAGGAATTCTTGGGACAGTAAATGTCGTATAGGGGTCATACTTTATATGGTACCTCGATGCATCTAAAGGTTCTCATGAGAAATATAAGTCGGACAAATTAAATGGTTTTTTGAAAATATTTTTAAAATTTATTTAGAAGGGAATTGATTATCTTACTATTAAGTTTAAATTAATTAAATATTTTAATATAGCTTGTAATTCACCCTTATTATTATTAGCTATTGCTAGATTTCATAAGTGTCTATTCCACTATGCATGTTCATTGAAAGATATTCATCATACATATTTTTTTTTATAAAATTGGTTTTATAAGTGTGATTGTTAATATAATAAAAATAATAATTTTATTTTAATCATATCCTTTGTGATTGTGATTCTTTTACTCTGATATATTTGGACTATTTCTGATTTTGAATTTTTTACTCTAATAATCAGACTCAGTTTGGGTTTGAAAATATTACTTTAATATGTTTTTTTTAGTTTAAATCATTTAAAATAATTTTTTTAATCAAAATCACCCCCACTCTTTTAATTATATCAATCATAATTTACTATTATGATCCAGCATAAAACACACACATATTGGATATATTTCACTCAAAATACAGAACCAAGAATTTATTTATGTAATAAGTGAGGAAAAATATTAAAAAATAAGAAATATCTAAATTAAATACTATATATATCATTATGACATGAAAATTATTACAACCATATCAAAACTAAGCAATTTCTCATGAAAAAATGAAAAAAAATACCTATGATAAGGGAAACTGAAAAAACAATTCTATTATACCTGAACAATAATATACACATACTCAAATTCCAAATAACCACCAAATATTAAGACAACACATATCACTACCTCAACGAACACATTCTTGGATATATAAAAATATATATGATCTGTAGGGGTGAATATAAAAATATTCAGTAAGTTTACATTCTAGCCTCAAAATTTTTTTATTTAATAAAAGCACAATAATGCCTATGTTAGTGTAAAAGATAAACCATGAAACCATACCACTACCATTTAAAGTCATGAAACCTTATAAACCCTATAGTTTACCATAATCACACTCTCTATAATCATAATAAAATTTATAAATTGTATAAGTCAGAGCATTAAAATCCATCAAAATAATGGACCTAAAAAATAATTTCAACCACAATAATATCTGACACAGAGTTTCATATATAATTCCATTTTTCACAATCAATGATGTCACATCATACCCATAACCATTCCCATAACCATCCATCAATAACATTAAGTATTTAAGAGGGTACATTTTACCTTACTAACCATCATAGATATGTCCATCCATAATATAAGGGGAAACACTTGTATATCCCTTACTTGGGTGTTGATTTATAAATTGAATGAATCTGAACCATTTCTCTAATAAAAACATATAATGGAGATACAAAAAAATACATAGTTTAATAAATGATCCCTAGACTTTTATGATATCCATAGTTCCAAACCAAGTAATACATCTCACCATATCTATAACAAAGATATATTGAATTTCATCATGTCTTGAATCTACATATATAAGAGAAATTAATAACCTATCCACCCAAAAATCTATATCATTGATAAATTTCAATGGATCCCATCATGAATCAACCTATTGGGAGGTGATAATAACTTAACTACCCTAATCATCATCCTACCCACTACCAATGAATATCCAAGGTAAAAACATGGGGAAAATAAATATGTAACTAAAATTCATCACAATATAAATTCAATGAATAACACACCATTTATACCTTCCAAAAAACACTATGTATAACACAACTTCAATAATATCACCTTAACTATAAATGCAAATCAAATCATTAGGAACAAATAATTAGGCCATCAAACATTACCCCAAAATTTTCTTACTAAGTCATGATCAACATTATACAAAACCAAAAATAAAATCACCAAACTAATCATAGAACAATAAAGTTGGGTTTACATCAATACCATATAAAATAAATTTTTTATTAACACCATCGGGAACCACCTTCATTACTATATAAAATTAACCTTTAAAACCAATTTTCGATTGTAAAATAATATTTCTTCATAACGAATAGTGATGTTTAAAAGCATTAGTATCTGAATCTAGAAGTTGGGTTACCAATCCATCCCTCTAGAACATACAATATGGGTTGTAAAACATCACTCTCTAACATTAACTTCATGGTCAACATCATCTAATCCTTCAAAATCACTTCTTTAAAATAAAAATCATACTCTAATGATCCATGCCTTAACTACATACTATTTCATCATTTTAATCCTTATTTTATGACATATACACTCAATGGATTAAGAAGTATAGTTTATCTATAATATTTTATAAATAAATACAACATATTAAACCAAAACTCAACATCCTTGTTTATATCTCCCAATAGTGTTGGAACTTTGATAAGTCCTCAAAAAATATATGGGATATCCTAGGGAAAAATACATGAAGGAAAGTGTGAGATAAATATAAAAATTAGGAAATAAACATGGAAATAAATCAAAACATTAGAGTTAAGAGGAATAATATGATAACATAAATATAATGATCAAAAAAATGGAAACGTGGATTAATGAAATAAAAGCATAAGATCTTGGAATCACAAACATGTGGAAACATCATAAATAATGAAATCATAATAATATTTCAAGAATAACCACAAAGAAAACCTAATATAGGATATACAACATTATAATCATGTTATTATTTGGATTAAAAAATCAAAAGATAGTATTACAAGGATAACTTTCTATACACCATACATAGTGTGCTTAGGCTAACCGATCAAGTACTGTACACGGAATCTCATGAGACATTAACTTTACCCGATGTATTGGAGGGATATAATGGACCCAAACACCATAATGTAGGATAAAATATATCATAATATATACAACCATATATGTACCATAAAATAAAAAACAAACCATACATAAATTATAATCATGATAAAACTCATGAAAAGAATATAGGTTTCACAATCTCATCTTAAGGAATAATTGAAGGCTATATCCTAATGAATCTAATGAGACAATGGAATAAAATTATTTTGGATATTAATTTTTTTTAAGAATAAAAACACTTATTTAACATTGGAATCAATTTTATAAAATAATTCTTAAATAAATTTTAATAAGTAAGAATAAAATGAATCTCTTAGGTGATGCTTTCCAAAATGGGTGAAGGAAATTTTAAAGAAGAAAAATGGGAAATGTTTTCTTTTTAAAAATATAATTTAACTAAAGAGGGTTTTAATGAAATAAGTATGGTTTTTATAAAAAAATTTAAATCTAAAAAAATTTATTGTGTGATACTTGATCTGATTTTAGACAAACAGATGCACTCATGAAAATCGAGAACACCTAAAATAGAAAACATTGAAGGGAAACTAAAAATGTACTTTATATAAAATATATAGTAAAATTAACATATTTATATATGAAAATATAACATATATCAATAATATTGATGATATACCTGAGAAGAGTATAATGTAAAATGGATAAGAGGAAATATAATGTGTAATCACCAGGTATTGAGAGTGGTTCAAAGGATCCATTACCTATATGTTTGAAGGCATTCTTAACTGGAGATTAAAATTCATAAAAATAAATTTATTTTAATTAAATATACCAATGAACTTTATTGATATATATTTAATTTAATTATGTTCATTTATTATATTTTGGTACTTACTAACAATATAGGTTTCTCTTATGTCAGTTACCTGGGCTTGTTCGGTTAATTTCTTTACAACACATACAATTTATTATACATGGTAAAGGGTGATATAAAATAACTGAACAATATATATAATTTTTTAGTATAATGTCCTTTATTATTAAATTAGTACAATATAAATACATTTTCAATGTTTATCACTAAAAAATCAAAATTATGGAAGATGCATTGATATGTCCATTAAGGCGGTTAATCTTACTATAATTGTTTGTTATTTTAATTATATGTAGATTTTAATATATTTTAAATATAAAATATTTATAGTTTAAAAGATATTATTTTGAAATACCAAATTAATTTTTAATTTCATCCATGTCAAGTAGTCATGGAAAACTAAACATGTCGTTCTTGGTGGCGGTAGTCTGCACACAAGCATGATGACATTTTCCTTTTTCTCAATGACTTTGAAGGAAAGTGTAAGATGAATATTCCATTATTATAAAAAAATTTAATAATGTTAAGAATTTTTTTATTATAAATTCATAGATATGGGGGACATAATGGGTGTATAAGGAGAAACACACTCATAATGGTTAGGTTCAGAGTATTACCTTTCCCATGAATGTTATCTCTTTTGTAACACATTAAGACTCCATAAAAATGTCTTTTAGCACAAAAAATGATTAAAACGAATGGGGATGGTATTGAATTACTAGGAATTTGTTTTGGGTGATCCATGTTTTTTAAATGGGTAGAAAATTTGGAGCAGGTAGTCTTCTTTTTTAAGTACAGAAAATAACACTTTTCTAATAACTCATTTTTTCTCAACGAAATCACTCCATTATTCATTCTGAAAGGTTTAAAAATAGAAAATAATGGATTGGTGATATATTTAAATCCTTTAATCCCTAAAACATTCAATATAAAACATTTTTATCATATTTTAAACCTTTTTAACTCTGTTAAAACATGTTTACCCTAATTTTCCCTTACCTCAGTAACTAAACTTATACTCTTCGTAACAATGTTAAATAGCCAAAATTAAAAATAAAATTTATTAATATATTGAACATAATGATTTTAAACATGTGAATAATTTTATAAAATAAAATTTCATTGATTTTATAAAAATTATTCTTAATATTACGACATATAACTTACAAAACCTATTTTTATGAAAAAGTGAATTTAAATAATAATATTTGTGTTTAGGGTAAAATTAACCATGTTATTAGTTATATTGAAATTAAATTATTTTTATTATTCAATATATATTAAAATAAAATTCAAATAATTTTATAAATTAATTAAACCATGTAAAAATTATATTAAAAGAAAGAGACGAAAAATTATTTTTCTAAACCATTAAATAAATATCCTATGATATTAAGTGTGAGATTTATATATCAATATATTATTTTTAATTAATTAATTTAACCTTATAAAATATATTTTCAATCATAAAATTGGTTTCTCAAATCATTCATGGCATTATTCGTTTTTATTTTTATAAAAATTTCAGTTTTACTAAAATAAGTATTTTCTATTATTCACCTAAAAATTAATTAATTTTGAAAAATCCAAAATATTAATCTTGAGGTCATTTTTAGATAGTGAATACAAAAATTAAAGTAACTTTTTTATATTTCACTTATATAACTTCTTCAAATAAAATAAAAAATAATTTTTTTTAAAATGTATTTTAAAACATGAAATATATCTATATTATAACTAAACCATAAGTACTTTTTTATCCAAAAGGTAATATTCTAAAAAATTTATTTTTAAAATTAATTATATGGTGATATTTTTTTTATAATATATATTACCAAATAATATACATATTTTTATTAATAAGGATAAAAAATTTATATATAACTTTTGGGTCGTTAAATCCCCCCCTAAAAAATTTTACCCTCAAAATTTCATTCCATACATAAAGGTAAAAACAATTGAGGGTACTTTTGTCTAATTTTTTCATTATGTTTCCATGTTTCCTATTCAAAATTATGGTTTATCTAAAGTAATTTTATAAGGTGATTTTTTTTGTAGAACACTGTCTTAGTGGCAAAATATATTCACTAAATGCTCCTCATAAGAGAGATATTCTCTAATTGTACTACATTTGGATTTAGTAAATGTGAGGGATATATTTTGTAATTCCTAAATAAGGATACATAGAACACATCCTAGACTTAGGACACATTTAGTTGATGTTCTAGTTGATATGCAACATCACCAACATGATTGAGGATCTCAAAGGGGCCAATGTACCTATAAACTACCTTTCGATCATTTCCGAACATCATAACTCTATTTCTTGGGGATATACGAAGAATCACATTATTTTCAAATTAAAATTACAAGAATCACTAAAGGTTATCATCATAACTCTTATATATAATTTTATTCATTTTGATGTGTTTATGAATGGCCTTGACCTTTTCAACTATTTATTAGCCCATTTCAAGTCTCAGAATCTATTGTTCACCAGCTTCATCCCAACATTCATGCATTCAAAATCTCTTCCCATATAGGGATCTATATGGGTTCATTTTAATGATCTAGTGGAAAACATTGTAATATAGGAAGTAAACCAATGAAATTTGTTGGTATCATCCTCCCATTAACTCAAAATATAAAGATCTCAACATATCTACAAGTGTCTGAATAGTTCTTTTAGATTGGCCATTAGTCAGGGTATGATATACTATACTAAAGTTCAACATTATGTTTAGAGTATAATTAATACTCTTAAAAATCATTGAGGTGAACCTTTTATCATGATAAAATATATTTGATAGCAATGTTTCATGAATCCTTACCACTTCATTAATGCATCTCATTTCTTGTTAATCAAGTGAGAAGTCTTTTTAAAGGAGATGAATTGTGACATTGTAAGATGATCCATGAAAAACCATATAGTATTGTTCATAGTTGATGTCATTATAAGACCTATTAAAGAGTCCATTTTAAAATTTTCTCATTTCCATATAGGTGTAGTCAATGATTGCATCATCCCTATGGTATTCTTCCTCTCAACCTTCACCTAATAACCCACCAAGAACTTTGATTTTTATTCTGCAATATACTTAATAATTTTTTACTACCAATAGTTTTCTTAGAGATATTTATAAATATTTTTGTTTATTATGTGAATAACGAATTTTGATATATGAGATTCACTCAATATATCTTTCTTTATCTGAGACTCATTTGGAAAAAATATTTATTTTCCAAATCTCACAACTCCATCATCTACGCTGAACTGTAAGGATTTTCCCATTCTCACAGTATCCACATTATTCCTATATCTCCACACAATTCATTTGGTATTTTTTTAATTTACTCTAGAATAGATTATTGGTCAAACATTTTAAAATTTTGGATGATTATCCCTATATTATTACTCCCATTTCCATCCTTTACTTTTCTGAGAAGATAGGATCCTTCTCAATTCTCATCCTGGATAAGGTTATAGGATCCTTTCTACTTAGATCAACTAAAATGTTATTTTCATTCAAAGCATAGTAATGGGTTGAGAAAACATAATATTTGATTAGATACAATATCCTTCATTAACACATGTTGATCTCC
Source organism: Viscum album (assembly GCA_963277665.1). NCBI lineage: Eukaryota > Viridiplantae > Streptophyta > Magnoliopsida > Santalales > Viscaceae > Viscum > Viscum album. The sequence goes on along the minus strand of OY728141.1, from coordinate 1,043,324,704 downwards.
TTCTATGTGAATACATATTTTAGGATTTCTGTGATCCATATATATTTCTCACATATCCACATATAGATACTTCTACTAAATATTCAATATAACAAAAAATTAAAAATTTTATTGGAAAACACTTTTAAGGAAAAGTGACAAACCACATAGGTTCAACCTGGAGGATAGGACTCATAATAGATCACAAAATAATGGAAATAGAACTTCATCCTATTATATGATTCCTCCCTAAATAGTTTCTAGGAGAGAGAGTGAACCTATGTATCTAGATATTCATTAATTAAGTCTTACAAGTGATCCACCAACTTATCCCAATTTTGACTATAATCCTATTTACTTATCATACCTTCATTAAAACCCATCATCAGTATATGTTCATGTTTGTTGATACATGAAGCCATCTCATTATTAACAGCCACTCAAAGAAGCATACGCATCATCGTTTCTACCACTTCTTGTGTAGAATTGATATAAAGAAACTCATCCACCATTTCTTCTTATTATTGGACAAGTAACCCTAGTGTATAACATCAATGGTATTTATTTCACACTTAAACAAAATTTATTTCATAAAATATTCAATTGATACAATATAGAAGATCAAGAGTTGTAGTGTATTTTGGGATTAGGAACATTTCATAACAACTTAAAAAATTAAATATACATCTTTATTGAAAACTTATTTTAAATAAACACACACATTCCTTCATACTTATCATTTCATGGGATCACCTAAGGACATGCATAAGAAAAAGGTGAGATGTAAATCCCAGTAAGGGAGTAAAAAATTCATAACATGAAGAATAACGTACATGTTAGGCAATAGGAATATAAATGCAAAATAATATAAACATGAACATAAAATAATTATATATCATGATTATCATAACATGGAAATGTGGAAAAAACATTTAACATGATATTAGCATAATCCAAGGCCCATTGCACATGGAGAATGACTAAACCCTCATTGAACTCGAATTAGCATGAGTAAACCCTCATTGCACTTGATGTATCATGATATTATTCTTTACATAATGCATTGGAGTGCTATAAGGGCGCACCCTTCTTAACCATTTCATTTCATGCATAAGTGTTCTACTTGGATCATATAACAAGTATTCCTTAAACATAATCATTTATTCCATGATAAAGGAATATAAAATTCATACATGAAACTCTATAGTCAATATGTAAATTTTCCTAAAGGGCAATACCCTTGATAGAGAAATGGGCATGGTATTCATTACACAATGACTTTGGTTTAGAAAATTGTGGTACAATTTCGGAGCATAACGATGTGTCATAAGAATTCATAAAATTGGATGATGAGAGATAAAGTGGTGTATCATAATATTTACATGGAATTTATAGCAATGGGGTCATATAGATACATGTCACAACATATTTAATAGAATTTAGAATAATAATACAAAATAATTGCTTGAATGTAAATGCGGAGAGGGAAATACCTTACGGAATTTTTGGTAGGGTAACAGGTCTACATGGAAGGAATTAATGAGATAGAAATGGGTATCTCATCATTAAAAAATATTTAGGGAAGTATGGTGGAGTTTTTAAATCATACTCCGACATTTTTAATTGACAATACAAGGGTATATCAACATAAAGAAACATGCACAAAAATGACAGAGGAAAAAATACCTTACTCGGAAGTGTGATCCCAAAGGCTTGGGAGGGGCTTCAAGAGAGGATTATTTAGAGATTGGGGTACCTTGGAAGGATTATAGAGAGAGAAGGGAATACGTTGGTCTATCTCTAATGGATTTTTGTGAAGAGGAAGTGATATGTTGGGTGGGTTTATATAAGAAAAGGGAGGGAATTCTTTATTATTTAGGTTTTGGACACCACACATTAAACTAATAAAAACCACAATCAAACCCATGGTTTTTGCCCATGGTTTTTTCCAAATGGTATGGAAAAAAATTATTTTATAAGTCCAAAGGCATAACTTATTAAAATATCTATCTTGCTTATGTAGAGGTTAGTCACACCCTCAAGGAAATCAATTTAAAAAGTTAAAATGTTTTATAAGTCTTGGACAGTCCACTAAGGCACCATAAAAATTATCAGACAAATATAAGATCACGTTATTTTAAATTTAAAACATATATTTTACTAACAACCTGTTTATAGTATTTTATTACATCACTATTGGGTCATTATGATGTCACAAAACACATTATATATTTAAACCGTATTTATTTTTTACCCAAAAATTTGACTCTCAGAAAATTAGGTAAAATTATTCATTAGAAAATTCCATTGTCCTGATTCCAAAATTTATATTCATTTTATCTAAACAGTTTTCTAAATATATTATTTTTTTCTTTTAAAATAAAAATCCACATTTATCAAAATTTCATGGTTTTTGACAAAAAAAAATTTCAAACCATAATAAAAATCACAATTGTATTAATAAAAATTATACGATCATTTATATTTAATAAAAATTAATTTATTAATAATATTTTATTAAAATATTTTTTAATTAAAAATCCATTAATTCATCAAAATAGATTTCTTAATTGAAAATTAACTAAAAAAATACTATTTTTTCTTTAAAACTATTTACAAAATAAAAATAATAAAATAAATGTATATTCTTTATTCTATACAAAACTAATGAACATAATCATCGTGCTAGGTTCTTTTACATAACCCCTCATAACACCCTCATAAGACCGAAGGGTAAGGTGTGTGAAGGTGAAAAACTCTTGGGGTGGCTCGAATAACATCGCTCAGGTGGTAATCCATATCGACATCCAGTTCTCCCATAGGCGGTTACATTTGAGTTTAATGTGTTGAAGCTTTTCTTGGGATTGGTCAAGAGCGAATCCCAGTTATGCCACCTCCTTTCTGAGCTTTGAAAAATGGTCTTCCTATGGAACAATTCTATTGGATGAGGTGATATCTTCCTTTGTATGATTAAATGGGATTTGTTAAATTCTTATATTTATACTCATCATGTGATCACTATTTAGTGACTATATTAGCAACGGTCAAAATTCTTAACAGTATTTGAAAATCCAAAAAACATAAAACCAAGGAAGTTCATATTTTATATAACCATTTTACATAATAGCACATTTAATTAGATCAATAGGAATTTTCATTAACAAATTTTTGAGTCGTTACAATCTTCCCCCTCAAGAAATGTCTACCTCGAAATTTTTTTTTCCCACACTAAAACAGTTGTGGGTAGCTCCACCTCATCAATTCCTATGAATCCTATGTTGCCTCTTCAAAATTTTGGTTTCTCCACAACACCTTGATGAGGGTAATTTTCTTATTTAATAGAACTTTTTCCATATGATATAAGATCTTCACTGGTTTCTATTTATATGAGAGGTTATTCTCCAATGGTACCACCTTTGGATTGCGTATATGTGATGGGTCAGGTATGTACTTCCTCTGGAGTGATACATGGAATACATCATGTACTTGAGATAGGTTCAGTGGAAGTGTTAGTTGATAGACCACTGCTCCAATGCAATCAAGGATCTCAAAATGGCCGATGTACCTTAGACTAAGCTTTATATACTTCTCAAATCTCATAACTCTCTTCCATGGTGATATGTGGAGGAATAACATGTCTCCGACATCAAACTCTAGGTCTCATCGATGATTATCAGCATAGCTATTTTGTCGACTCTAAGATGCTTTAATGTGATTACATATGGCCTTAACCTTCTCCACTATTTCTTCAACCATTTCTAGACCTATGAGTTTTTTCTCACCAACTTCATCCCAACATGTCCGTGTTCTACACCTCTTCCCATTAAGGGCTTCATAAGAATCCATTTGGATTATTGAGTGGAAAATTGTTATTATAAGAGAACTCAACCAAAGGAATATGTTGATCCCATCCTCCTTTGAAGTCCATTGGGAATGCTCTCAACGTTTCCTCATGTTTTTGGATAGTCCTCTTAGATCAGCCATCAGTTTGAGGATGATAAGTTGTATTGAACTTCAACTCAGTATTCAGAGCATGTTGAAGACTCTTCCAAAACACAAAGGTGAATATTGGATCTCAATCAGATACAACAGATAGTGGAACACCATGCATCCTTACCATTTCTATGATGTATTTCTATTCCAATTGATCTAGTAACAAATCATCTCTAATTTCAATGAAGTGTGCAGTCTTTATAAGATGATCAACAACAATACAGACATCATTGTTTTCTTTGGGTTTCTTCATATTTATAGTGACAAAGTCCATGGTGATGTTCTCTCATTTCGATTTTGGTATGGGTATTGGTTGCATCATCCACGTAGACTTTTTCCTCTCAACCTTCACTTACTGTCATACCAAGAACATTTATTTATACTCAATGATCTCCTTCTTCATGTTATCCCAACAATAATTCTCTTAAATATCTAGATACATATTTTCATTTTCTAGGTGAATGGAAAAATTTGAACTATCTATATCATCTAAAAGTTCATTCATTAACTCTGGATTCTATGGAACACCTAGTCTTTTCCCAAATCTCCCAATTCCTTGTTCATTAACATTTAAATCCAAGTATTTCCCTTTTCTGATTGATTCCACTTTCTTTTGAATTCCCACATCATCCTTTTGATAATCCTTTAACCTTTCCAAAAGAGATGGTTGAGAAATCATTTGTGAAAGGATTGATGATGTTCCCTTATTTATTATTCCCATGTCCATCTTCATCAAATCTTTGAAGATTGGATCCTTTTAAATTTTCATTAATTATAGAATTGTTGGGTCATTTCTAATTAGAGTGTTCAACACCTTGTTCTCTTTCCCAGGGGGTAATGGATTGGAAATTAATAGTCTTTGACCATCTCTAACAATCTTCATTGGGGCATATTCAAATCTTTCTGTGTGAATATTTACTTCAGGCTTTTGTGATCCGTTTATATTTCAAACTTCTCCCCAAGGAGTTAATGTCACAAAATTTTCAAAGGGAATATTACTAGAGCCAACTCCAATTTCTGTGTTGGATTGTTTTTCTCATGAACTTTCAATTTCCTTGAAGCATAGGTAATAAATGTCATTTTTCATCAACACACAGCCTAGGACCTTCTTCAAAGCATCACTGAATACCAAAAAAAGTTATCCACTTGTGGGTAATGTGGGCACGAGTGCAGTGATAAGCCTCCTTTTCAACCCCTTAAAGATATATTTGTATTCATCACTCCATGAAAAATTTAATCCCTTCTGAGTAAACTTGATAAGAGGTTTTGAAAATTGTGATAAATTTATCAAAAATCGGGGATAATGTCCAGCTAACCCCAGGAAGCAACAAATATCTGTTACTAATGTTGGCCTGGGTCTTCCCTTAATTGTAGTTGTCTTAGAGAGATCCACAAATATCCCATTTCTTATGATGATATGACCTTATAATGGTACCTCCTTCAAATATAACTCACACTTTATATACTTTTCATAGATATTCTTCTTTTTCTAGGCCTCAAGTATAGTACTTATATGATCTTCATTCTCCTCCTTGGTTTTGGAGTATATTAGAATATCATATATAAAGAAAACCACAAATTTTTCAAGGTAATCTCTAAAGACACTATTCATCAAGTCCATCAAGATTTTTGGATCATTAGTGAGTCTGAAAGGAATTACTATGAATTCACAATGCATGTATCTTGTATAAAAAGAAGTATTGGGGATATACTCCTTTTTCACCCTTACATGGTAATATCCCGACTGAAAATACACCTTGGGGAAGTATTTTTCTCCACAAAGAAGATCGAAAAAGTCATCAATTCACGGAAGATGATACATGTTCTTTATAGTGATTTTATTAGCCACACAATAATCAATGAAAAGGCGCATTGACCCATATTTCTTCTTGAAGAAGAGTAATGGTGAACCCCATGGTGAAGAACTTGTGCATATAAACCCTTTATCCAGATTCTCTTATTGTTTTTTATTCATATCCTCAAGTGTCAAAACATCCATTATGTACAGAGTCTTGGATATTGTCAATTCCCCTAGTATAAGATCAATTGGGAATTCAACATCTCTTCTAGGATGAAGACCATGAAATTCCCCAGGAAACACTTCAATGAATTCCCTCACAATAGACATGTCTTCAAGGATGGTTGATTCCTTAGACTCAATCATATGAGTAAGAAACGCATGCTCATTGGGAATAACTATCCATGGTTGAGATTATGGTGCAAAATAAGATTCATCCTCCTCCTTGAACTTGTAGAGAATCAAGGGTCAATTAACCATATGGACAGTGATTTCGTTCTCATGGAAATTTATATTGGCATTTTATAAGGAAATCCAATCCATGCCAAGAATTGCCCCAAATTCCACTAAAGAGATTATGACGAGGATTGTTGGGAATTTCAATCCACAAACTAAGATAAGAGAGGAGTTATATTCCTGGAATGCAATGATTTCCCATTTTTTGATCTCACCAACATCATTATTTCCATAACTTGTGGTGGTGTTGGGATTGTTATACTAAATGTTCATGATATAAATGAATGTGTAGAACCAAAATCAAAAAGTATGTTTTCTATTATTGAATTAATAACTATCATACCTATAACCACTTTGTTTTTGGGGTTCACTTCGATGATAGTGATGGAAAAATCTCACCCTTGCTGCCTTAAAGGTTTTTGGTTTCCTCTGAAAACCCTTGTCTTAGGTCTCTGGTTTTTAAACCGCCCCGGTTCTTTGCAGTAGAGGAAATGAACAACATGTTGAGGGTCTAACAGAGCATTTCTATCATTTTTCATAGCCGTGGGAATTTATTGTTGGAATTTAATGGCCATGTTCCCTTATCTACCACACCTAAAGAATTTCCTCATTCCCTTCAGGAAATTTTTGGGGTGCTTCTTTCCGTACCTTTGGAAAGTGGGGTATTGGATTTTCTTATCATCGTTGGATTTATCAAGCGGACTTCTTGAATTAAATTCCACATTACACTTTTATCCCTATGATACCCCTGAGATTCTCCGATATATAATTTGACTTTCATAGAACATCGTACAATTTCCTCATACCTCTCGACGTCACGGATTGCAGGGGCTATCCATATGCAAGGTTTTATCCCAACAAATAAGTGTTCAACATTTCATTTAGGGGTAAAGAAAAAAGTCATAGGCGTATCGTTAAAGCCTTGTGAAGTTTTCCTCATATGCTCGAATGGATTCGTCATCTTTCTTCTTGAGGGAAAAAATGTCCTGTTCCATATTAAGTTGGTGGGTGTGAGGAAAATATTTATCTAAAAGAATTTTCTAGAAATCCTTAGATTCTAACGGGTCGATTTCCTCCCCTTGCTTTGTATTTTTTATCAATTTCCACCATTGATCAGCTTCAAACTTCATATGATAACCATCCAAAAGAACCTTCTCTTGTTAAAAATATTTAAGGATGGAGAAAATATCTTCAGTGGAGTTGATTCATTTTTTGGAAATTAAGGGATCAAATGATCCATTAAAAGTAGGAGGCCTTTATATCATAAAGCTCTCAATTGTGACGTGTTCTTTATTGGGGGTTTAATGTTCCTCTTGATCCATGTTTCCATTCAAAACTTGAGTTAACAGAGATAGTATCATGACAAAGTTCGTGATTCCAAAAACCATCAAATTGGGCATATCATTAGAATAGTCATCACATTAATCTTTGCATCGTTTGTTAGCCCAAATCCTACTATTACCAGCCATTGGATGGAATAAAAGGAATGTCAGGGTAACCCATAAAAGGTAATCCAAAGACAAAAACAGTTTACTTAAACATTACTTTTATTTCCTTAACATGTGAATTTATTGGCTTTAATATATGTTATCCCTGATCTACTTCCAAACATATATTCTTAGGGGAATAATTTTATAACCTTAATAATGGTTCGTACTAAGGGTGTGAATTTACCAAAGCATATCCCATGTTAGTTTCGTAACCAATATTGTAGAAAGTCACATTATCGTGCACCGGTTCCTGTTCGAGTCTATCTCAAAGTGATGTTTTCAGGTTTTACACCTAGATACATCTTTTCCAGAGTTTCCTCTACCTGCTCGTATCAAGAAAGGGATGTATTTTCTTTATAAATCACTTACTCAACACTCAACAAAATCTAGGTATGTTTTTATTATGCTTAGTCTCATCCCTAAGGCTTTCACATGGGCTTTCTAATCCTAATAACAAAAATAACTAAACCTATCCTCTGATTCCAAGTATAACAACCCTACTCTTTATTGCACACTTAAAAATAATTTATTACATAAAATATTCACTTGATACAACATAGTTGATTAAAATTTATAGTGTATTTTGGGCTTAGTAACATTACATAACAACTTAAAAAAATTAAATACACATCTTTATTGAAATCTTATTTTACATGATCACACACATTCCTTCATACGTAGCATTGCATGGTATATCCTAAGGACATGCATAAGAAAAGGGTTATCTATAAATCCCTGTAAGGGGGTGAACAAAGATTAAAATTAAGAATATAGTACATGTTAGGAAATAGGCATATCAATGGAACACAAGAGACAAATGAACTTAAAGGCATGATAGAGCATGATAATCATAAAATGGAAATGTGGAAACAACATTTAACATGATATTAACATGATCCAAGGCCCATTTAACATGGAGCATGAGTAAACCCTCATGGCAATTGAATTATAATGATTAAAATCTCCTTTCACTTTATGTATCATGATACTATTCTTTACCAAATGCATTGGAGTGCTATCATGGTACACCCTTCTTAATCATTTCATTTCATGCATAAGTGTTCCACATGGATCATATAACATGGATTCATTAAACATCATCATTTATTCCACGATAAAGGAATAAAAAATTCATACATGAAACTCTATAATCAATATGTAAATTTTCCTAAAGGTTACCCTTGATAGGGAAATGGGTATAAAATTTATTGCAGAATGACTTTGGCTTGGAAAATCGCGGTGCAATTTCGGAAGCATAACGACATGTCATAATAATTCATAAAAATGGTTTATGAGAGAGAAAGGGGTGTCTCATAATATTTACATCAAATGGATAGTAAGGGGGTCATATAGATACATTTTCCAACATATTTAATGGAATTTATAATCATAATACAAAATAATTTCTTGAGTATAATTGAGGAGAGAAAACTCCCTTACTGAATTTCAGCATGGTAATGGGTGTAAATGGAAATAATTAATGAGAGATAAATGGTTATATCATCATTACAAATAAATATACTAGTGTGGGGGAGGTGAGAAATCATACCCCAACATTTTTAATTGAAAATACAAGGGTATAGAGACATAAAGAAACATTCACAAAAATGAAAGAGGATGAAATCCTTTACTTGGAAGTCTGATCCCAAAGGCTTGGGAGGGGATTATAGAGAGGATTATTGGGAGCATGGGCTATCTTTTTAGGATTCTAGAGAGAGGATGGAAGAGTTTGGTCGAGCTCAAAAGTATTTGAGTGAAGAGGAAGTGGTATCTTGTGTGGGTTTATATAGGAAAAGAGAGGGAATTCCTTATTATTTAGGTTTTGGACACCACACATTAAACTAATTAAAACCAAAAATAAAACCATGGATTGTAACCATGTTTTTTGGAAAATGGAAGTGGAAAACATTATTTTATAAGTCCAATGTCCTAAATTCTTAAAATATTAGGCTTTCTTATGTGGAGGTGAGTCTCACTCTAAAGGAAATAAATTTAAAAACCCAAAATGTTTTATTAGTCTTGGAGGGTCCACTGAGGCACCATAAAATTTATCAGAAAAATCGAAAATCACATTATTATAAAGGTAAAACATATATTAGCCAATAATCATATTTATAGTATTTTATTACTTCACTATGTGGTCATTATGATGTCATAAAACACATTGTATATTTAAACGGTATTTACTTTTTACAAAAAAATACGACTGTCTCAAAAAATTATAACAAATTAACTATTGGATAATTTCAATGTCCTAATTCAAAAGAGGATATTTATTTTATTTAAATAATTTTCTAAATATATCAATTTTTTCTTTTAAAATAAAAACCAATATTTATCGAAAAATCATGGGTTTTGACAACAACGACTTTCAAACCTTAATAAATATCACAATTGTATTCATAAAAATTATACTATCGTTTATATTGAATAAAAATTAATTTATTAATAATATTTTATTAAAATATTATTTAATTCAAAAAAACATTAATTAATTAAAATAGATTTCTTAATTGAATATTAACAAAAAAATACTATTTGTGCTTTAAAAACTATTTACAAAATAAAAATAATAAAATGAATGTATATTATTTATTCATTAAATAACTAATGCACATAATCATAATGCTAGGGTCCTGTTACATAACCCCTTATGACACCAGCATAAGACTGATGAGTAAGGTGTGCGATGGTGACAGACTTTTGAGGTGGCTCAGATAACATCATTCGGGTGGTAATCTCTATCAACATCCACTTATAATGTAGGGAGTTTCTTTCAAGTTTAACATGATGAAGCATGGCTTTGGATTGGTTAAGATCAAAGCCCAGTGACACCACCTCCTTTCCAAGCTCTGTCAAATGGGATTCCTACGGAACAATTCTACTGGATGAGGTGATCACTTCCTTTTTCTGTGTAAATTGGATTTGCTAAATCCCTATATTTATATTGAACATGTGATCACTATTCAATGACTATATAGAAATGGTCAAAGTTATTAACGATATTTTGAAATCCCAAAAACATAAAACCAATGAAGTGCATACTTTATATAACCATTTTACATAATAATACATTTAATTAGATCAAAAGGAATTTTCATTAATAAGAGTTTGGGTCATTATAATCTTCCCCCATCAAGAAATTTCTCCTTCAAAATTTTCTTTTAACACACTAAAATAGATGTGGGTAACTCCACCTCATCACTTTCTCTAAATCCCATGTAGCCTCTTCAAACATTTGGTTTTTCCCAAACACCTTTACAAGGGAATTGAATTATTTCATATAACTTTTTCCCTACGATATAAGATCGTCACTGGTTTCTCTTCATAGGAGAGGTAATTCTCCACTGGTACCACCTAATGATTAAATATATGTGATGGGTCAGGTATGTACTCCCTTAGGAGTGAGACATGGAATACATCATCTACATAATATAGGTTCAATGGGAGTGTTAGTCGATATGCCACTACTTCAATGCAATAAAAGATCTCAAAATGGCCGATGTACCTTTGACTGAGCTTACCCTTCTTCCCAAATATCATAACTCTCGTCCATGGTGATATGCAGGGGAATAACATGTCTCTGACATCAAACTCTAGGTTTCCCTGAAGATTATCATCATCGATCTTTTGTCAACTCTGAGAATCTTTAATGTGATTTTGGATGGTCTTAACCATCTCCACCATTTCATCAACCATTTCTAGACCTAGGAGTTTTTGGTCCCCAACTTCATCCCAACATGTTGGTGTTATGTACATCTTCCCATACAGGGCTTCATAAGCATCCATTTGGATGCTTGAGTGGAAACTATTATTGTAAGAGAACTCAACCATAAGAATATGTTTATCACATCCCCCTTTGAAGTCCATTGATCATGCTCTCAACATGTCCCCATGTTTTTGGATAGTCCTCTTAGATTTATCATCACAATGAGGATGATAAGTTGTAATAATATTCAGATCAGTATTCATAGCATGTTAAAGACTCTTCCAAAACATAGTGGTGAATCATCGATCTCAATCAGATACAATAGATAGCAAAACACCATTCATCCTTACCACCTATCAGATGTATATTTGTTTCAATTGATCCAATGAGATATCATCTCGAATTGCAATGAAGTGTGCAGTCTTTGTAAGATGATCTACAACAATCCTGATAGCATTATTTCCTTTGGATGTCTTCATAAGTCTGGTGACCAAGTCCATGGTGATGTTCTCACATTTCCATGTAGGTATGGGTAATGGTTGCAGCATCACCGTAGACTTCTACCTCTCAGCCTTCACTTGCTGACATACCAGGCAATTTTAAGTATACTCAATGATCTCTTTCTTTATGTTTTCCCACCAATATTACTCTCGATGATCTCGATACATCTTTCCATTTCCTGGGTGAATGGAGAAATTTGAACTATCTGTATCTTCCAAAAGATCATTCTTTAACTCCCAATTTTATGGAACACATAGTCTTTTCCCAAATCTCCCAATTCATTCGTCATTAACATTGAAATCCAAGGATTTCCCTTTTTTGATAGTTTCCACTTTCTTCTGAATTCCCACATTATTCTTTTGATCATCCTTTAAACTTTCCAAAAGATACGTTTGAGCAATAATTTGTAAAAGGATTTATGATAGTCCTTTCTTTATGATTGCCACGTCCATCATCATCAAATCTATGAAGATTGGATCCTTTTAAATTTTCATTAATGATAGAATCATTGGGTCATTTCTACTTAGAGTGTCTTCCACCTTGTTCTCTTTCCTCGGGTGGTAATGTATTGAGTAGTCCTCTTCTTTGATTAGCTCTAGCCATATTAGTTGGTGCATATTCAACATTTTTTGGTTGAATATATACTTGAGGATTTTGTGATCCATGTATATTACAAACTTCTCCCCAATGAGGTAATGTCGCCCAATTTTCTAAGTGAAGATTGCTGCAGCAAACTCCAAATCAAGTGTTGGATAGTGTTTCACATGAACATTAAATTTTCGTGAAGATTAGGAAATTACTTTGTCATTTATCATCAACACAGAGCCCAGCCCCTTCTTCGAAGCAACACTGAATACCACAAAAAGTTCTCCACTTATGAGTAATGTAGAAACCAGCACAGTGATAAGCCTCATTTTCAACTCCTTGAATCTATATTCGTATTCATCACTCTAATAAAAATTTACTTCCTTATAAGTTAGATTGGTAAGATGGTTTGGAAATCATGATAAATTTCTCACAAATCGGCAATAATGTCTAGATAACCCCAAGAAGCTACGGATATTCGTTACCAATGTTGGCCTCATCCATCCCTCAATTGTATCTATTTTGGAGGTATCCATAAATATCTCATTTATTGTGATGATATGACCCAAAATGAGACCTCCTTCAACCAGAACTCACACTTACTATAATTTTCATAGAGAATATCCTTTCGCAAGGTCTCTAGTATTACTTAGATGCTCCTCATTCTCTTCCATGGTTTTGGAGTATATTAGAATATCGTCTATAAATACAACCACAAATTTGTCAAGGTAATATCTGAATACTCTATTCATCAAGTCCATGAATATTTACAGATCATTAGTGAGTATGAAAGGCATTACTTTGAACTCGTAGTGCCCGTATGTTATACAAAAATCAGTCTTGGGGATATCCACCTTCTTCACCCTTACTTGGTAATATCCCAACCACAAATCCACCTTGGAGAAGTATTGTGCTCCACAAAGCATATCAAACAAGTCATCAATTCATGGACGAGGATACTTGTTCTTTATCGTGATTTTATTGATCTCATGATAATCAATGCAAATGTGCATTTACCCATCCTTCTTCTCGACGAAGAGTACTAGTGAACCCAATGATAAGGAACTTAGGAATATAAACCATTTATCCAGATTCTAGGTTAGTTGAATCTTCAGCTCCTCAAGATCCGCAATAACCATTCTATACATATTCTTGGCTATTGTAAATGCCCCGGGTATAATATCAATTGATAATTCAACATCTCTTCAAGGAGGAAGACCAGTAAATTTTTTCGGAAACACTTTAGAGAATTCTCTCACAATAGGAATGTAATCAAGGATGGTTGCTTCCTTATACTCAATAATATGATATAGATACGCATGCTCATAGGTTAGTAATATCTATGCTTGAGATTATGGTGCTAGATAAGATTCATCCTCCTCCTTTAACTTGTACAGAATCGGGGGGTCGATTCACTATATGAATAGTGATTTCTCTCTCACCACAATTTATGTTGGATCTATATAAGGAAATCCAATCCGTGCTAAGAATTGCATAAAATTCCACCAAATGGAGTATGACAAGGTTCTTTGGGAAGTTAAATCAACAAATTAAGATAGAGGAGGAGTTATATTCATTGGATGCAATTATTTCCCCATTTGTTTTTCTGACATACATCTTTACTTCCATAACTTGTGGTGGTGTTGGGATTGTTCTACTAAACTTTTGGGATATAAAAGAATGTTTAGAACCAAAATCAAAAAATACATTCACTATTCTTGAATTAATAACTAGCTTACCTATCACCACTTCGTATTTGGGGTTCACTTTAGTGATTGTGATGGAAAAAGCTCACCCTTACTTCCTTGGAGGTTGTTGGTTGCCTATGAAAACCCTTGTATTAGGGAATTGGTTTGAAAAGTGCCTTGGTTATTTGTAGTTAAAGAAATGAACAATGTGTTGAGGGTCGTATAGAGTGTTCCTCTCTTCTGTCGTAGTCGTGGGTTTTTTTGTTGATAGTTAGTGGATAGGTTCCCTTCTCTTCCACACCTAAATAATTTCCTCATCCCCTTCAGGAAATTTCCAGGGTGCTTCTTTCTGCACATTTAGAAAGAGGGGTGCTGGATTTTTTTATCACCATTGGATTTATCCACCGGACATCCAAAATTAAATTCCACCTTACACATTTATCCCGATAATACCCCTAAGATTATCCGATATCCATTTTGACTTTTAGGGCACATCGGAAAAATTCCTCATAGCTCTCGACGTCACGGATCGCTAGTGATTTCTGTAGGGTAGGGTTTAACCCAACAAAGAAGAAGTCAACCTTGAATTCATGGGTAACAAAAATGTCTAAGGCATATCATGCAATCCTTGTGAAGTTTTCCTCATACACTTCGATGGATATTTTTTTTTCTTCTTGAGTTTAAAAAAGTCTCGTTCCATCTTAAGTTGGAGGGTGCGAGGGAAATATTTATCAAAAAACATTTTCCAAAAATCCTTCCATTCCAATGCCTTGATCTTATCTTGAGGCTTTGTATTTTTCACCAATGTCCACTATTTTTCAGCTTCACCCTCCATACGATAAACATCCAGAACAAACTTCTCTTTTTCATAACATTAAAGGATGGATATAATATTTTCAATAGAGTTCATCCATTTTTCAAAAATTGAGGGATCAGATGATCCATTAAAAGTAAGAGGCCTTTGTCTCATGAAGCTATCAATTGAGATATGCTATTTCATAGGGGGTTGAATGTTCTTCTTGACCCATGTTTCTATTCAAAACTTGAGTTAACTGAGATATTATCGTGACAAAGTCCATGATTCTCGATCCCATCGGATTGGTCATCACATTAGAACAATCATCACACAAATCTTTGCATCGGTTGTTAGCCTGAGTCATCCTATTACCAGCCATTGGCCAGAATAAAAGGAAAGTTAGGGGTAACACATAAAGGGTAATCTGAAAACAAAATTGTATGACTTATAAATTGCTTTTATTTCCATAACTTATCAATTTAGAGGCTTCAATCTATGTTATCCATGATCTACTTCCCAACATATATTCTTAGGGGAATTTCTTTTATTCCCCAAATAATGGTTCATACTAATCTTATGAATTTACAAAATCATATCCCCTAAGAGTGTCATAACCAAGAGTGTAGCAAGACCCATTTTCGTGCACTGGTTCACGTTTGAGTCTAGCTCAAAGTGGTGTTTTTAGGTTTTACCCCTAGATACATCTTTTCCAGAGTTGCCTCTACTTACTCGTATCCAGACAGGGATGTATTTTCTTAATAAATAATTTAATCCACACTCACAAAAATATATTGATGGTTTTATTATGCTTACTCTTATCCCTAAGTATTTCACAAGGGTTTTCTAATCCTAATCTTAAAAATAACTAAACATATCCTCTGATTCCAACTAAAACAACCCTAATATTTATTTGGCACTTAATCATAATTTATTACATAAAATATTCACTTGATAAAACATAGAATATTGAGAGGTCTAGTGTATTTGGGGCCTAGTAACATTACATAACAACTTTAAAAAATTAAATACACATCTTTTTTGAAAACTTCTTTTACATGACCAGACACATTCCTTTGTACTTAGCAATACATGAGATAAACTGAGGACATGCATAAGAAAATGGGGATCTATAAATCCCTGTATGGGAGTGAAAAAGGCATTACATGAAAAATATAGTACATTATAGGCAATAGGAATATCAATGGAACACAAGATATGCATGAACGTAAATTCGTGATATAGCATGATTATCATAACATGGAAATGTGGAAACAGCATTTAACGTGATATTAGCATGAGCCAAGGCCCATTGCAAATGGAGAATGAGTAAAACATCATTGAAATTGAATTATAATGAGTAAACTCTCCTTTCACATGACGTATCAGGATACTATTCTTTACCCAATGCATTGGAGCACTATCAGGGAACACCCTTCTTAATCATTTCATTTAATGCATAAGTGTGCGGCATGGGTCATATAACATGGATTCACTAAACATAATAATTTATTCCTTGATAAAAGAATGTGGAATTTATACATGAAACTATATAATCAACAAGTAATTGTGTATAAAGGTGAATACCCTTGATAGAGAAATGTTCACGGTATTCACTATATAGTGACTTTGGCTTGGAAAATTGAGGCGCAATTTTGGGAGCATAACAGTGTGTCATAAGAATTCATAAAAATGATTGATGAGAGAAAAATGGTGACTCGTAAAATTTACATTAAATAAGTAGTAATAGGTTCATATAGATAGATTTCCCAACCTATGTAATGGAATTTAGAATCATAATACAAAATAATTTCTCGAATTTAAATGAGGAGAGAGAAATCCCTTTTGGAATTTTGGAATGGTAACAGGTTTACATGGAAGGCATTAATGAGAGAGAAAGGGATCTATAATAATTAAAACATAATTAGGGAAGTACAGGAGAGGTTGGAAATCATACCCCAACATTTTTAATTGAAAATACAATGGTATAGAAACATAATGAAACTTGGACAAAAATGAGAGAGGAAGAAATCCCTTACTTGGAATTGTGATCCTATAGGCTTGGGAGGGGATTTGAGATAGGATTATTGGGAGATTGGGGTACCTTGGGAGGATTCTAGAGAGATTAGGGAATAGGTTGGTCCAGATTAAAAGGATTTTAGTGAATAGGATGTTGGATCTTGGTTGGGTTTATATAGGAAAAGATAGGTAATTCTTTATTATTTAGGTTTTGGACACCACACATTAAACTAATCCAAACCACAAAACAACCCTTGGTTTTCCCCAAGGTTTTGTAAAAATAGGATTGGAAAGAATTATTTTATAAGGCCAATGGCCTAACTTATTAAAATATTAGTCTTTATTATGTGGAGTTCAGTCACACTCTCAAAAAAATCAATTTAAAAAGTAAAAATGTTTTATAAGTCCTAAAGGGTCCAATAAGGCACCATAAAATTAATCAAACAAATCTAAAATAATATTATTTTAAATTTAAAACATATATTTTCCTAAAAAAAATTTATAGTATTTTATTACATCACTATTGTGTCATTATGATGTCATAAACACATTATATATTTAAATGGTATTTCATTTTAAACCTAAAAATTTGACTGTCTCCGAAAATTATGAAAAATTCACCGTTGGATAATTTCAACATCCTGATTCCAAAAAAAATATTGATTTTATCTAAATAATTTTATAAATATGTGAATTTTGTCTTTTAAAATAAAAAATGACTTTTATCAAAAATTCATGGGTTTAGAAAAAAGAGGCTTTCAATCCTTAATAAAAATCACAATTGTATTCATAAAAATATAAGATCATTTATATTTAATAAAAATTAATTTATTGTTAATATTTTATTAAAATATTATTTAATTCAAATATCAATTAATTCATCAAATTTTTTTTCATAATTGAAAATTAACTAAATGAATACTATTTGTGGTATAAAACTATTTAAAAAATCACAATAATAAAATGAATGTATATTATATATTGTATAAAAAACTTTTTCACATAATAATAGTGATAGGGTATTGTTACATAACCCCATATAACTCCCATATAAGACTGAAGGGTAATGATTGTGATGGTGACAGACTCTTGGGGTGGCTTGGATAACATCTCTCGGGTGGTAATCTCTATCAATTACCACTTCTCTCGTAGGTCATTTCATTCGAGTTTAACGTGTTGAATCTTGGCTTTGGATTGGTCAAGAGAAAACCCCAGTGACGACACCTCCTTTATATTCTCTTATAAATGGGCTTTCTATGGAGCAATTCTACTGGATGAGGTAATCTCTTCCTTTTTTTGAGTAAATTTTATTTGTTAATGCCCTATATTTATACTAATCATGTGATTTCTGTTCAATGGATATATTAGCAATGGTCACAATTCATAATGGTATTTTAAAATCTCAAAAACATAGAAACAAAGAAGTGCATATTTTATATAACCATTTTACTTAATAATATATTGAATAATATCAAGAGGAATTTTCATTAATAAAAGTTTGGGTCTTTACATAGGGATTTCCTATTAATTACATTATCCACACCAGTTTGGTCCCAACTTACCTCACCAGAATTGACCATCACTTCATTGGATTTTCCCTACATATTAACAATATAAGTAGGCATTAATTCTATCCCTATTGATTTAATTTGTTTACTTGAACTACTATACATTTGTTTTGGAAGGTATGAGTAATCCTTGTTCCCTTTTTTCTTCCCTATTTTCAAGATGCAACTTCTTGGGTCTCGATCATATTTCTATCCCTTTTTCTTCCTTTCATTTTGAGGGATTTTATTATGATTTCCTCCCATATAATCCAATAAAAATTACTAGGTTGATCTTTATAAGACTCTATCCCTCATATTATTTTAAATTATATAGAATTCTCTTGATTTTGGCCCAATCCCTCTAGACCCACAGAATGATTACATGTTTGGATGGCCTCCTGAGTCAATCGCAAGCCTGTGACCCAATAACCCTCCAGCTCGGTTGGGGTACCGTGTGTTGAGTCATTCATAGGCAAGTTATAGCTTCCACCATCAGTTTTCTTCAGAAAAATCAACTTAGGATCTAGCACTCTACTTGGATCATCTGAGATCCCTTCTTAAACCTGTAGCAACCAAGTATTAATAGTTTGGTTTCCCTTAAACTCCACTAGAGTACCATGTTTGGAGATAACCTGATCCTTATCTCCTCCATTTCCTTCTAAATCCTTTGAATGAAACTACTCATAGACAAGGAAATCCTCTAAGTGAGTTATAAATTTTATGGTGTTCAATCATTAAATATCATGAACCTCCACTGCCTTTCCTGGATCAAGTGGATCTTTATCGGATCAATCCACTAGGTCCTTCTTCTGATGATTACAAATATCCACTACCTATATGTCAAATGAGGGTCTTTCCCCCTTCTATATCAATATGTCAGTATTCACTATATTGAAATCGATGTGATTCAATTCCATTTCTTTATCCTTCTTTTGGATCATGTCCCCTTGCCTTGTACCATGCCTGCACCCAAAACCAGATTCCCCAAATGCCTACATAATGAGAAAAATCCAACCCATGCTTTGAATACCATAGCCTATTTTCACCAAAAATCTTCACCAAAAACAACCCAAACCCACTCCACTGGGGATTTGGATACATACACCTCCACACAAATCTGTGGTTTAATCGAGTGACATACAAATTGGGTTCTACTGTCAGCACAAAGGAAAAGTCCAACCATATTCCACAAAATTTCAAGGATATAACGGTTTTGAAATGGGAGTGGTAGTTTGGGAAAGATAACCCATATATAAGTTTAAGGACAATACCTTTTCATGTGAAAATAAAAATACAACAAAAGATAAAGAACCTATAACCTATGCATTTGCATGAATCATAGGACAACATGAAAATCAGGTCATCCTATGATGTGAAGAGAATCATCAAGTGATGCTAGTCAAGAAGACCAAAAATAACCCATTAATGTAGCCCCAAGTATTAAAAAATGAATCGGTCAAAATCATCAACTATTGTTCTTCATTTTCTAAAATGAGCCACCAAGGTCGAATTCAAGAGTCATGAAACTTCTGTGAAATCCAATGTCGATAACAGTAGTTGTGGCATGAAATCAAATGAATGAGGAACCTTAAAAATAAGCTAGATGTGTGGAATTTCGATTGATCATCTAGGTTCGACAAGGGAGGGAAAAAACCTATAAAAAATATAGAGGAGATTTCTCCCCACTTTTAACATTGGGAAGAGGGGAGGCCTAAGCCATCACCATCCCTAGTTATGGAATCACCACCGAATACTGAGAGACAAGAGCCTTCTCCCACCATTCAAAATGTTTTGTTTCGGCCAGATGGAAATATATAAATATTCAATGTGAATATTATTGTCTCAAGCTCTATATCATGCATTAAATATTTCAATCATATACATCCAACTTTCTTGAGGCATATGGTATTACTTTATAAGTTTTCATGAGAACGCAACCCGTGACCTACTTTAAATAATCATTATAAATAAAAAATCCTTACCTAGTTAAAGTTTTTATGAGTATTGGAGATTTTATTAGTAAAATCATTAACTCCTTGAATATTACCTCACATTCATAATTTTAGTTATACATCACTCCCTTATGAGTTATATTGGTCGGTGACTTTGATTGTCATGATAAATTTCTCACAAATAATTTATAATACCAAACTAATCTAATAAAACTATAAATTTTTGTAATATATGTTGGTTTGGGCCATTCCTCAATTACCTTTTTCTTTGATTGATCTACAAATATTTGTTCACTTGTGATAAAATTTACTAATAATGACAATTTATCTATCCAAAACACACATTTATTATACGTTCAATATATCATATCCTTACTTAATGTATTTGGTATAGTATTAAAATGATCCCCATGATCCTCTTTGTTTTTAGAATATATAATATTGTCATTTATAAGTAAAACTAAATATTTATCATTATAATCGATAAGATCTCAATTAATTAAGTCCATGATGATTGATGAAGTACTTTCATGTCTCAATGTAATGACTATGAACTCATAGTGCCCATATATTGTACAAAATGAGTTCTTGGGAATATACCACATCCTCAACTTTAAATGGTGATACCCTGGACAAATGTCGTCTTTAGAGAAGTATTAATTTACATGTAACTGATCGAACAAGTAATCAATATGTGGAAATGGATACCTGTTCTTAATGGTGATTTTGTTGAACTCATGATAATCTATGTAGAGACGCATTGACCCATCCTTATTATTGGAAAAAAGAACTATTTCATCCCATGGTGAAGGGATCAGGTGAGTGATTCTCTTATCTAGGTACTATTTTAGTTGTTTCTTTAATTATTCAAGTTTAGTGAGGTTAATTATCTATGTATACTTGGATATTATAAGTGATTCAAGTATAAATTCAGTTAACAACCTAACCCCTCAGTTATGATGAAGGTTAGGAAAATCCTTAGGGAATACATCAATATATTCCCTTATAATGGGAATTTCGTCTAGAGTGTTCTTCCCCTTTGTTTCAATCATCAGAGATAGATTTGTATTCTTATAGGGAAATAATGTCCAAGATTGTGATGAAAAATCCAAAGGGGATTCAAATTTATACTCTATAAACATGTACACAATTAGAGGATAATTCAAAACATATTAACATATTTCCTTCTCATGATAGTTGATATAGTCTCTACATAAAGACATCTAGTTCATACCAAATATGTAATCAAATTCCACTATAGGAAGTATGACTTGGTTTGATGGGAGATTCATCCCAGATATATTAATAGTGGAATACTTGTGTTTTTAGTATAAAATAATTGATCCATTGGTAGTTATCACTAATAAAAAACCTCTATGTTTTGTGATGGGGTTTTAATAGTTCTATTAAACATAAACAATATGATAGAATGTGTAGATACTAAATCAATTAATATTTTCTCTATTATTTAATGAATGACTACTATACCTAGCATCACACCATCTTCCTGATCCAACTTAGTAGTAGTGAAAACATAATCACTCCATTTTTCACTTATACTTTTAGGTTATTTTAATCGGTTACCTTAAACAAACCATAAATTACAGAAGTGGTTTGCTTAGTGTATGTGTTTATTATAATTGAAACATTATACCATAAAATGATGATAGAACAAACCCTTCATTTAATCCATTGAATTAAATGTAATATTCATTTGGATTTCACATTTATTCACTTGATTTCCTTCCATTGAACACTGGAAAAAGTTTCTTGTCCACTTGAAGAAGTCTATAAATGATTCATCCCATGTTTATGACATGTGGGAAGCTGGAGTTTCATTACATCAATAGATTTATCTGATGATACTTTAGATTTAAACTTTATTTTATGATTCTAATCACTAGAATCCATCCCAATATTGAGTTATCTTATAAAAATGTCCTCATAACAAATAAAATTACAAAACTACAAATTTTTTCAAAAGAATTAGGTTTATACCCTTAAAAGGGTTCATTTTTAATTTTGATATTAATGAAAAATCTGATGGCATACCAAGAAAGTCTTGTAATTCATTTTTCATATGACCTAAAAGATTTTAAAACCATTTTATTAATTTCATGGAATTAATTTCTTATATTTTTACAAACCATGTGGGGAAAATTTTAATTAAAAAATATCCCCCTGAATTCTTTTCATTCCTTATATTCAATTTCTTCCATATGATTTATATTCATGATAAGTGTGTACCATTGTTCTGGTTCTACCTCAATGGGATAGTATACCAATGCTCCTTTCTCCATCTTAGAGAATTGGAGTATAGTGAATATATTCTCAAAGGAGTTAATCAATTTATTCATCACTGGCCAATCAAATGTTCTTCTAAATATAGGAGGATTTTGATACATAAAGGAGTCCATCAAAACTAGTTCTCTTCTTATTTTAGGATGGAGTTCCATATGTATCAATTTATTACTCATACCTTGAGTAATTTTTGACAGTGTTTATATAACGTTCTTGACTCAAGCTCTCGTCCTCTTAGGAATTTTTTAGGGAAATAACCACATTGTCTATCACATAAGTTTTTCAAATGGTTCCCCCATGTACAACCATTTTCTAGAACAAATGGATATTAAGTGTGAGGATTCTCAAATTAACAAGTATTTAAAATGAAACTATGAATATTCAAGAAATAATTCATAATTAACATTAATTCCCTAACTTATGAATATCTAATCTTCAATTTATGTTACCCATTAAAACATTCATATTTGGTTCTCAATATCAATTTCCATAATAATACACTAAAATCCTTCACAATGTTTTTTAATGAACATGTGAGATATCAGAAGCATATCCCATGAGAGTTTTAAACTATGTAAATGGTATGGTCCCATTCACCATGAACTATAATGATGGATGATATATAATCAAACAACTCTTTTTAGAGTTATTACCCTACATGCATTTATTCCAAAAACCACATCCACTTATAGTATCCAAACTGGGATGTATTACCAGGAACACAACATAATCTATACATTACCAAAATATCAAGATATTATCATATCATTAGGATTATCCTTAGGGTTTTCACAAATGTTCTCCAATCTTAATATAAAAAATAACTTAAACTTCCTTTGACACCAACTATAATGAACTTAGCCTTAATGACATATTATGTTATCATTCATAACTTTATTTTCTATTAAATACATATCCATCATAAATAGGTCTTGTATCTATTAAAAATTAGATTTATAAATAAAATATCTTAAACCTAAACACAATGTATTTCATTAAAACATAAAGTGGTTTTCTTACTCCAATATGTCCTCTAAAAATGCGTGGGATATCCTAAAAAAATACATAAAGGAGAGGATGAGATAAAAATACCATTAAGGGAATAAACATGCTAATAAATCATAACATAAGAGTCAATAGGAATGATGTGATATCATTAATAGATTTATTATAATCATGAAAACATTTTATAAGTAAATTGAATCATAAGTTCATAAAATCATAATCAGTTTCAACAACACAAGGCACACATTCATATGTATATGTCAAGGATAACCCCCATGATAGAATAATATAGGCAAAACATAATTATAATCATGTTATTATTTATTGGACCTCCATTATAACATTTTTTTAGGTTAAAGTCCAATGCACCACACATAGTGTTCTTAGGATTTCCACCTTTACACCATACATAGAATGTCATGAGACATTAACATTTTCAAATGCATTAGAGGGATATGAACGATCCAACCATCACAAAATAGGATAACTTACATCATATTATGTACAATAATTTGTGTTATACAAAATGGAAAAACTAACCATGCATAAATTATAATCACTATAAAACCCATAAGTAGAAAGTGGGTTTCACAATATTATCTTAAGGAACAATCTAACGATATATCATATGGGTTCCAAAAAGATGATCGAATAAAAGAAGGAAATTTTAATGAAAAAAAATAATTCAGTTTAATAAAATGAAATAAATGTGTTTTCATGAAATTAATAAGTTTTTTAGAAAAATATTCAAGTTTGAAAAAATATATAGTGGTGAGACTTGAGATAATTATATATAATGGAGAGTTCTTATAAGAATTAAGTTCACTTAAAATAGAAAAAAAAAGGGAACTTAAAAGTATACTTTTAAAAAATATAAACTATAATAGATATATATATGTAAATATAAAATATATCTAGATATGGATGATATACTTGAGAAGAAGTTAAATAAATGTTGGGAAGAATAAATATAATGTGTAACCAAAAGGTAACGAGGGTGTTTCAGAGGATACCTTACCTTTATGTCTGAAAGTATTGTAACATTAAACTTAAATATGTTAATAGTCAAATTATTTTTATTAAATATATACCTATGAAACTTATTCATCTATATTAAATTTTCTATGTTTCATTTATCAACTTTTTTACTTATTTTTAATATTGTTTTTTCTTATGTCGTTTACCCAGTGTTGTTTGGTTAATTTCTTCATAACACTTTTTATTTGTTGAATGTGATCCAAGGTGCATTAAAATAACTTCATGATATCTAAAAAAATTATGTTTTTTAATTATTTTTAAATTAGGGTAATAATTATTCATATTCAATTGTTATCCCAAAAATACCCAAATTAATAAAGGTTCCTTAATAAAATATATTTTAGATGGCTAAAGTTATTATAACTATTTATTAATATAATTACTTATATAATTTCATATATAATCATAAGATAATATTAATGGTGTCAAAAATATAATTTTCGATATAATAAATATCTTTTTAATGTCATCCATATTACGTTGTCAGAGAAAAAAAACATGTCATTCATGGTGGCAATAGTCCGCACACATGCATGATGGTATTTTAATTTTTCTCAATTATTTTGGATGGATGTATATGATGGATATTCTGTTAGCATAACAAATTTATTAATTTATTAATTTTTTTATTATTATAAATTCATGGATATATGGGAATTTATGGGTGTATAAGGAGAAAATAACATAGAAAGGTTGGGTTGGGAGTGTTACCTTTCTCTTGTATGTTCTACCTTGGGTAACTCCTTAAGAATCCTTATCTTGATTTTTGGAGAGATAAAGGCTCTAAATGCATGGGGAAGGTGTTGAGAAGAGACTAGGGTTGATTTTTTTGAATTCCATGGCTTTTTAATGTGTCTAAAAATGGGGATGTGGTTGTCTCCTTTTATAAGTGAAGAAAATGGAACTTTTGTAAAAAATCATCATTTCTTAATGAAATTACTCCATTATTCAAGGAAAAAGTATAAAAAACTGGAAAAAATGGAATGGTGATATATATAAATCTAATACTTACTCATTTGTTAAATATGATTTTTTATTTTTTTCATCCTTTTTCACAATGTTAAATCACTTTGACCCTAATTTAACCTTACTGTAGTAACTCTTGTTTTAACATTGGTAACATATTTTAGTGGAAAAAATTAAAATTTATAATATTTAATAATTTTAACATAATAATTCTAAACATTTAAACAATTTTATGAAATAAAATTTCCTTGAGTTTATGAAAATTAATCTTAGTATTAGTGCATATAATGTGCACAATCAATTTTTAGGAAAATGTGCATTTTAAGCATAAGATTTATGTTTCGGATAAAATTATCAATGTTATTTATTTTAATCAAATTAAAATGTTTATTATTACTATATAAATATTTAATTAAAATTAAAATTCATTTGAAAAAAAATAGCTTGAAACATTTATGAAAAGAAAGAAAAAAAATAGTTTCATTAAAACATTACTTATATTATCTAATATGTTAAGAATGAGTTATATATAAAACAATATTATTTTAAATAATTTATTTAATTTTATATAATATATTTTTTATTGTCGTTTTTTTCAAAAAAACATGGAATTATTATATGTTAATTACATAAACGTTTCACTATTACAAAATTATTATTTTCAATATTCACCTAAAAATTAATTATTTCCAAAAAAATTCCAAAAATTAATCTTAAGCTCATTTTCTTATAATGAATCAAAAAATTAAATTAAATTTATTATATTCAACTTATATAAGTGATAATAATCAGTTTTATATATAATTTATTAAAACATAATAATTTTGTTTTTGATGATTTTGTTTAAAACATTAAATATATCTATTTTATTACGATACCACAAGTTAGATTTCTTATCCGAAAGGTAATTTTATAAACCCATTATATTTTGAACTAATTATAAGGTTATTTTAGTTATTATCATCTATATTTCCATATAATATGCACTTATTTATTCAGAAGGTAAAATATTTCTATATATAATGTCAAGGTTATTACACTACTACCATTAATCAATCATGAAAAAAAGGAAAAGACAAGAAAATTAAATTTATGGTCCCATAAGAACTAAAACCTCCAAATCCTATCATGGAAATCCTTTTAACAAATTATTCTAAGGATATACTAATGTTAACCATGAAAAATAATTCAGCAATAACCCTTCATAACCCATTAAATTTAAAATCCACAACTTCTTTCCACAAAATAATCTTGAATGTATCCATCTGATTTTATTTCATATAAGTAAGATGTCCAAAAACAACTAGACGATGAGAAAATCAGAAAACCCTATAATGGAAAACCATTCCACTATACCATCTATACTTCGTGACATTATCTTTAAGTAAAATCATATAAGGTACCACTATTTTATAACTTATAAGTCCAAAATTGGATAGTAATATCTAATCCTCATAAAAATTCAAACTTCACATAAAAATACACTAAAGAAGAATTTTTATTTTAAGATATTTTCAAGAACCTTTTGAAAGGATACCATAATTTAGAATGATACTCAAACCTAGTGGTTTGTTCTATATTCTGAAAAATATTTCATGTATCAACTAATCCTTTTGATATTTACAATACAACCATTCATCCCATTTAAATCAAATCAAAATATTAGACCATCCAATTTCCACCATTTGAAATACATATCATAATCTAAAAATTTAAATGAATTTAATAACTGATGAAACTAGATATTTGAATACAGCCTAAGCTGGCCCAAATAGTTTTATCTATCATAGGCTTAATATTATATAATCTATAATTTATAAAACCATTTTTTATAGGACTAAAAAATTAAATCATGATCAGAATAACATGGGATTATATGTTAGACATGCCAAGATATATTTTTTATTTAATTTCACAATTGAAAATTTATAATATATAAAAATATATTATTAGAAATATATGTCTCATTAAAAATATTTTATTTCAGAAATGTTTTTTATACATAAGTGGAGGTGTAAGAGACTATACCATGTGTGTTAGATGCTACTTAAGAGGAGATTTTACCTTTGATATGAAATCCACTATCTTAATGATTCTCAAAATATAAAACCAATTGAATATCTAATTCATTAACATAAATACAACCCATCCTTGAGTTAGGGATGGGTCTTTTTATATTAAGGATTACACGTATTGGATCCAAATCATGAAAGGATTTCAACATGGGTTCTTCTTGTATCTTGGTAATGAATTGTATGGGGTGAGTTTCATATTTAGTATTTTGTATCATGAGTCCAGTTGATACAATTTTTATTCACATGGGATTGGGTAATTTTATACTATGGGATGTTTTTTCCATTAAGTTTTCTTGGTAACCTGAAGTATTATTATGAATATAAATTAAATATGTAATAAAATAAAATAAAAATATGAAATATTATGTCATTTATTTGACTTGATTACTTAATAACAAGTTAATATCTAAATTTAATTCTTCATTTAATATATATATATATATATATATATTATTTGTTAAATGGGTTAGTTTGTCTCTTGTGATAAATAGCCCATATATACAAATATCTTAAAGAGTCTACTTAAAAATCCCTTTTTAGTTTGTACAATTTAAAGCCTAACCTTTTCCATTTAATGGACTAAATGGTCCATTCAATAAAACAAAAAAATTATTATTAACTATAATAAAAATAAATATCCATCTAGGTATTCCAATTTACTTTTACACTAATGAAAAACTGAAGCATGTTAATACACATAAAATATAAAAAAGTAATAAATAGAGGATCGACTAAAATAAACTGATTACCAACATGGATGAAACACTAGAAAGACACCTTTTAGAACACCACCTTCCACTGAGCCCTAATGAATCCACCATGTAATATTCAATAATATAAAGAACTCCTTTATTATAAAATAATAGTTCCTCTAAAAAATCACTATATTCTTTCAAATTCCTTAAGATGAACTCTATCTCGAAATTTATTCAAAACATATGTAGATAAAATTTATGGGAGATGAAAAATTCCATGAAATTATCCAAGCAATAACAACTTATTAGAACATGGTGGATACTACATTGAATAATTTCTCACCAGATAGCTAAAATATTCACAACATATTAATTTTATCTAGTTATAGTTTCTTTCATTAGAACCAACACTCTTTTTAATGTCATGAAAACAAGAACTTAGTTGCCTAAATACTTTGATCCATCAACAAAAGAATCAATATATTTCTCAAAATTTGACAGAAATTGATCATTTAGTTTCAATAGTAATCCATCTAGTGAACAATGATTCGCATAAGAAACTAGCTTCAAACATTAACACATCACCCTAACCAAATAAATTTTCAATAACTACCCAAAATTATACAATCAAACTCTGATCGTAGTGGAACTCACCCCTAGGGGTAAACACTATTAAACCTATTAAACCATGTAAAATAATATCAAATATGAGATCATCGAACCTATATGTCTACAAAAAAATGGTTAAATAATAAAAGAAAAATCCAAATAGGCCTTTTGGCGTTAAAATTTTATTTTTATTTATTAAACCACAGTTTTTATGAGGCATAAAATTTAAAATTCATAAAAAAACTCTCATATAGAAACCAAATAATGATTCTACGAGGAACAATATTATTGATTTTAACACAAGAAATATATTTCTTAATTAAAATAAGAATATACTAAATTAATATCAAAATGATTCACTAAATTTATTATTTCTCTTTAGAATACTTTCGCATCATATTTTCACAATTAACAACTCGAAAAAAGTATTTTCCAAAGAACAACTTAATATTTTACAATAACATACAAACACGCATTATTTTCAAATATTCATAAATTATTACTATACCAAAAAAATATACATATTTAGATATCATAAAATTCTATAATCCAGATGAAAATTCATTTTTACCCCAAAAAATTATATTGTATATCAGACATTACACCAAATTGGATAAATGCCTCTAAACCAAATTCATTTTATTTATAAATATAAATTCTCTTTTTCTAATCACATTCATACCACATGCCTATTTAATAATATAATCAACAAACCCATATAATATTAATATTATAAATCTCATTTCACATTATATATAATTACATGACTAAAAATTTATATCAATAATATCTTTCAATTTAATAAATCATTTAAAAGAAAAATAATTACATTCTAAATAACAATTGTTTTAAAATATAATTTAAATATCATTTCATAAAACAATATTCTTTTCTAAAACAACATTCTCTCATATAAATTTTCCAAGATTAAAAAATTCATTTCTCATAAATACAATGATTAAATTAACAAATATTCATATAAAATTTCAAGAAGATTCAATTATCATGATAAATAAATTTTCGACATTCATTAATCATTTTTTATTTAAAACATTTTCTCCATTAATCATGCTTTTATCATAAAATTGTTATTTATAGAATCCTTATACATTAATTACTAAAAAACATTTACTTCTAAGATAAACAAACTTTTAAACCATTATCATAATAATCAAGTATAATAAGTATCACAAATTGTTGGAGTACAACATTAGTTGGAATTTCCATAATAGTACATTCTAAATTAGATGACCCCAATCATGAAAAATAAATAAATAACCAACCAGTATCTTGATTCCCTATTATGTACTCATTAGTGGAGTATAACTCACTCAAAATTATCTCCTATTAGTATTTACCCTGATCCTAACCTATTCATTCACCATTACAAACTAATTTAATTATCCATTCATAATTAATTAATGACTTCTATAAATTTAGGATTTTCCAAACAAAATCATCCCAATCAAATATCTTCTTCATAATTAAACCATATTAATGGAAATAACATCATTCAACATGTTTCATAATAAAAAACCTTCAAATACTTATCAATTAAATCTCCACTTATAATTATTTGAAAAACTATTAAACCCATAGAAGTGATGTTTTAATAAATTAATAAATCTCTAATATGATAGTTCAATTTAATTTTTATTAATAAACTAATAATATAAACAAACAATCTGGAACATGTATCACCCTCATATTCACTTAATATAATGAGTTAATGCACACTATTTATACCCATGGATTATATAAAATCAATAGTCAAAATAAGAATACATATATATATAATATCCCACACTAACGTACAATGTTGTGATTCAATTATAATTATATTAAAAATAAATATGTATAGATCACCTAAAAAATCATAAAAACTTTATCTACTTCTAAAAATTATCTCAAATATCATAAAAAATATAACAAAAAAGAAATTTCTATGTTTCAATTTTGTATCATACAACTCTAGAATGACTGTGGAACTTAAGAAAAATTACCCAAGGTCTCAGGTGTACCCATTTATCACTAGAGACAAATGAATATCATCGAGGGTCTACAAATATTTATTAGGGAAATTTTTATCCTTTAATGAGTCAAATCAAATGAATATTAGTAGTAAAAACATTTTATTAACCAAACACGATAGAAAAAATAACCAAGTATTTTTAAATAAATTAACAAATAATCCCTTAAATTCCATTAAATTTCATTTAGTTATACATGAAACAAACTAAGATCCAAGTAAATTCATTAGTTACAAATACAATCAATAAAACCCAAAATATATTATAGAATATAGGATCCTTACAAGACTCGAAATCATTCAAAAAGTATCACCCTAAAACCAGAATATACTACTACCCATATGCATAGGGTTTGTTACCTTACCTATAATAATAAAATTTTATTCTATGTGTATATGATAATTTTACAAACAGGCTGAGAGAATAAACATAGTAGGATTATAACTAGAGATTTGAAACATATCTTGCATCTAACATGTCCACATATTTACAATGTAGTGTCATATAATGAACTTAACAACATATTAAAGTCAAAATCAACACACATAACAAACATTTGTGTGATTACTTATATACCTCAATAACATATTTAATTTTTATCTAATTCTAGTAGATATTTATATGCATAAAAAATTAATTTATATCATTTTTAAACACATGTACTATCATGTACCATATACAAACTCATGGTTTAGCATACATCATATCCAACCTCACAGTTTATCCCACATGATATAAAAACACATGTATTATCCTATATCATAGATAAAATCATGGATCCTTAGTGTCATATCATAGCCAAACATATGGATTACCATCATTGTATCATAACAAACACATGGTTTACCCATATTATAAAAATTATCATTTTTAGAAACATTTCAAAAAAATATATAATAATAAATATTTCATAAAAATAGTTTATCTTATTTGATTTTGTATGATTAATTTGAACATAATATAAGAATTTATCAAAATTATCACTATAACCAACCATAACATTACAATAGTAATTAATTGTAAAAAACCCCATTTAAAAAAATAAAATAATTTTTAGCATATAATCCTCCTTTACATTAATCAATATATATAACATTTTCAACATAAAATCTCATATCATAATTAATTTTGTAAAATAATATAATCATCTTTATCCATGAATAATAATATTTCACACATCACAGAATAAAAAATATAAATTAAATAAATAATTAATTTCAAGCATAGTTTTGAGTTCATCAATAAGAAGATAAATTTATGATTCTCTGAAATAATAGATTTATATTTCTGAGAAGAACATCATAAACTCAATATTTACTAAAATTGAACAAAAAAATCAATTTAGACAAATAAGTATCAGAATTGTAAAAAAGACATGGAAACCCATAGGTATTGCCTTGTAATTACAAATATAATTCTAACACCATTATCGAAATAAAAAATTTAATAAGTAATGAGAGGTTTCAATTGAATGATTTTTTTTTTTAGAATTTTATAGATAGAGAGAGTAATTGGGAGATAAATAGGTGGGTCATTATTTCCATGTTCCTGAGAATTAGAAAAAGGGGATGGTTTTTTGTGTCTATACCACTCCCTCCCATTTAATTATTTTTAAATTAATTTTTTAATAAGATAGTTTGGATATTATTTATATGTTTTTATAGAGACCAAAGGTTGAGGTTATAGTTTTAACCATGACATTCTTTCCTTTTTTCATTTTATTATAAAAAATATGTTACATGAACAACTAATCCTACTCCCCTCACACACACATTTCCCTCCCTCACATACTTTACATTCCTAACTATATATAATAATAATAAAACTAATAAATATTTTTATTTATCAATTTTTACATCTATATGCATATCATCAAAAAATAACGATTTTTTTCAAGTAAATATAATAATTCTTATAAGTTTTACTAAAAATACACAATGATGTGGATGATGATGATATTAATAATATTCATATATCATGTATCATTAAACATTTATATAACTAATTAGTATAAATTCACACTTTAACATATAAAAAATTAATTCATTTGTAATACTTATTATTTTTTGTTTATATTTTAATGATTAAATTAAAACCAAAAAATAAAAAATAAAGTATAAAATACATGAGGTGTTACAAACCCTTATCAAGACCATTTATATTACCCTTAATATATGAAATAACTAAACCATTTATATCTATATAAACATCCCTATAACAACATACTTAAGGATTCACTTTTATATATTAATTATAATAAGATTTATGATATATATATCATTGGTTATAGAAATAATTTTCCATAATTATCTTTCTAAAACATTTTATATGAAATTTTTCCTGGTATTTATTCCCACAAAATTCGTTTTATTATGTATACATTATATAATATGTTCAGGGTTGTCTCCTTGGAATCATTCTTTTTTTTCACTACGGTTTAATTTACCAAATTTTAAAATTTTAAATTCTAAATAGGTTAAGATTTATAGTTGTTAATGGTTTTTATATGAATAATATATGATACATCCAGGGACATATTTTATTTATTTGGATTCTGTAATTTTTTAATAATGTATGATATAGGTTAGACCAAAATTATATAACCTTCAAATGTGTGGAATAATGTTTTGAATTTATAGATATTATTAATGAAACATTTGTTTTAATATTTTCCCATTATGATACGAAATCTTGAAAAATAGTCTTGATCATATGATATTATAATATTTAACATTTACAACAATATTAAGATGTTCAAATTCATGATTTTCATACTAATGGGTTTGAAGGGATCTAATGAAACTCCTCAAATAAAACATAAACAACATAGGAACCCAAATCAAAGATTGACCATGATATAGAAATAAAATCATGAACAATATAAATGAAGAAACCTAGAAATGTGTACCTTACATTGTAGTGATACAACTGTGATCTATGACTAAATGGGATTGATGAAGATAATTGATGGGGTTCTATTAGAATATTTTCTCCATGATGAATCAAAGGGTTTTGATGAATCAATCATCATAAGATCAAGAATTGTCAACCCTCTAAAACATGTTAGGGACCCATGGTGTAAATGATGTAAAAGAATAGATATATTGGAAAAAGAGCCTTGTCTAAGGCTTGGGTAATCCTTCTGTTTCACAATATCATGGTTAAATACCCTTTATAAACACCTCAAGTACACTTCTAAAGTGGAAAGGCATTAAATCATACATTATGAGTTAATGTATGTATCAATTATAATTCTTATCTATACCAACTACCTCATTTTTTTATCTTATAAAATGACTAATAAGTTATAGCTTGTGTGAAGAATATGTGTGTGTTAAATAACACTCCACTACCTTCGATGAATTATGGAACTGACCAAGTAATTATACCATATGATTCATGACCCTATGATTTACCATATCTTATAGTATGACTAGTTTAGGTAGTGTATATACAATATCTTTATGTCAAAAAAATAATATATACCCAAAAGGATTAAAATAAGCATTATTCCATCTGTATGTTATACTCTATGAAATACTACATCATTATATACATTATCTCATAAAAATAGGGCATATTAGCATCAATATCCAGCTTATACTAAATCCTAAATAAAATACTTTCCATTTCAACATATATTGTATCATATATGATAACTTATGAAATCATATCCAAAATTCCTTTTGGATAATTCCAAAAAAAATTGAAAAATATCATCGAATTCACCATGTATCACATTATATGTAATACCTTGTGAATAACCATATAAAACATTTTTGGATAGACTATAAAACACTTTTAAATTATATCACTAAGTCAAAATTAATCCTCATTTATTTAACCACAATGTGTGACCACACAGGCCTTTGTAGAATTGACAAAAAAAAATAATATGAATTATTTGATCCATAAATGTAAAAAATGATATTTTGTTATAAAAGAATCAATTTTACTCAATCTACAAATGGATTTGGAATTATCTCTATCAAAAACATGTATATTTATACTTATTTCCACCAGCTACATCATATAAAAGCATGCATTCTTATAGGGTCCCTTTTTCTAAGACATTGAGGGACAGTGCGGCATAGATTATGTCAATACCTCATATCCTACTCAAGAATTTTTTACTCTCTAGGTATGGTCTATACTGGTTAATGAATATATCACATTACATTCACCTTTATGGATGACCACATAACACGTATCTCACCCATAATATATAGGCACATCATGTGTACTATTTAGGTGTGTTCGTGCACTTTTTTGGACTATCTTAGTCATGGGATGAGATGTTTTACTCATCATATGAGAGTAAAAATCCTACCTCGGATGAGATCAAACTGATCACATGATCAATGACATACCCATCAACACCTAATTAGTGAATCGTAAAGGTTTGTGTAAGAAATTTATCAATATATAAAGCTTTTGGTTAGAGAAACTTTTTTCAATGTCTCAAGTGGGTGGGGGTGAATTGTGTTCTTGAAATGTTATTTAATTAATAATAACTCTCTTTACACCTAAGTTATTCTAATATAAACTTATTATAAATTTTCCTGGGAATGAAAAATTATATGAAAAATATATTGTAAAGACCCAAAAATTCCGTGGAATTTTTTTTCTTAAATTCATGGGATTTTTAAGAGTCTGTGAAAATTTACGGTGCTTGATTCTGATGCCCGATGTGCCCGGAATCAATTTCTGAAGTTTTGTTTGGGTACGTTCGGTAATCGTACGAGTGGGAATTTATAACTTTTGAACCGGTCCTCCGAATAGAAATTTGAGGGCACCGTTGAACTCGCAGCGCCAGTATTCACTTAAAAGAAATTTCACCTCGATGACAATCGATCGAGAATGAAAGTTATTTTTTGGGGTTTTTAAATTAAATTAAAAAAAAATAAGGTGATAACTTATTTTTATGTTGTGGTGGTTAAAACCTCCAAGAGGAGGTTAGTGGTGGGGTCCACCACACCATAATCTCCCTTGAGAGGTTATGGTGGTCGGGCTCACCCGCACGTAACCTCCTTTGGGAGGATATCATTGGCAGGGCCCACGTGGGCTTTAAACCCCTTTAACCCCCCATTTATGTGGGAGAAAACTCTTCACCTTCCCACCATTTAATTGATCCAACCCATCTCATTTATTTCGTTAAGTTTCACAATTTAATTAAACTCCTTTTGGATTCATTTGAATTCTTTCCAACCATTAAAATAATAGATAGTCTATTATTTTTGGTTGGAAATTCATTTGGTGGAGCTTGTGAGTGGTATTGGAAGAACTTGGAGAACTTCATTCTTCCAACGAAGAATGCCCCTCACCACCGAAGAACGACGAACTCCTTCTTTGATCCTCAACTTTGCCTAAAGAGATGGAGATGACCGCAAAGAATGTCGATGGCGCTTCTTCCTTGATTTCTTACCCCGGACGCTTCCCGATGTCAATGAATCGACGTCTGGCATTCCTCTCCTTCCACCTTCAATGATCGACAAGAGAGGTAGGGGTTGTTCTATGTATGAGTTTTACCCTCTATTCATCATCGTTTAAATTATGGATTGTGAACTTTTGATTGATATCACCATAAAGAGGAGGGCTCAGACCACACGGACATGGCCTGACCCTCCCCCTTCCTTCTCCTCTTTTGTTGACGACCGCAGAGCGGAGAAGTGGTGGCTAGCGTTGAGCCGACTGCAAAGAAATCCAGCCACGAAGGAACTGGCAGCGTAAGGCCGCCAGGTCACTGGAAGGGCACGACACCGTCGTACCGTGCGGAGGAGAAGGGGTCGCGGTCAGGTCGGGCCATGGCGGAGGTGGTGAGGCGTCGTCACTCCACGCGGAGGAGCAGGATGCCGCGATCAGGCCCGGCCACAGCGGAGGTGGCGCGACGCTGTCGTGCAGCACGGTGGTATAGAACTGCATATAGGGTGGGCCGTGGTGGAGGGGCGCGGCAACATCATGCCACGCCAGCCAGCTGGACAAGGTGGGACCCCCCAAGTCCCGCGGGATTCTGAATCGGTTCCTAGCGCCGGTTCTGTTCAGAAGCCATGGGGGAACGACACCCCCCCCCCACTCGTGGCAAGGGCGGGCCCTGTAGGGTGCTGCCAGCTGGCCATGCGGTGGCCAGTGGGCCACGAGGGCCACCTGTAGGCCACGCTTGCCGCCAGCAGGCCACGCGGGCCGCCAGTCAGGCCACACGGACCGCCAGTAGGCCATGTGGGCCTCCATCCACGCCACTCATGCCGCAACCTCGGGTTGGGCCGCCCACTTGGATCGGGTCGTACCCTCAGTCCGGGATGCCCCCTCAGACATGGTCAGACCCACGGATTGGTAAGACCCTAGTCCGGAACCGGTTCGGGTCAGGTCGTCCAACTAGGTTGGACCAGACCCGGACCCACTATGGCCTATTTTTACTTTTTCGCTCATATAGTGGTCTATGGGTGTCTGATCGACGAACCGGCTACGGTGACAAAAATATTAGAGCGAGACGATTGATTTGGAATACCCCACCTGAGGTTTGGATGCAGTTGGGGTATGTTCAGGTTGGTTTGAACCTAATATCCAACTGAGCCCCTCGAATGGAAATTCCAGTAACTCACAGACATGGCGTCTGATTGACACGTCCTTAGTTGTGCTAATATCTATTCGACATGGAGGGCCTTTGAGATACTTCTACTTGTAACTTCTTTATAGATGGATTATCCACCAGTCACTCGTGGAGCGGATCCTCCTGCAGACAAGTGAGTGGAGTACGGAGACCTAGTAGGTGCCTAAGACCTGACGACTGCTAGCCTTTCAACTCTGAGTGTTTCGACTAGACCAGTGGGAAGAGCCTCTATGTGACGTGGCAGACCCACAGTGGGGAGCGCCTCTATGTGATGCAGCAAACTCACGGTACTCAACAGGAGAAGTACCTTAGCAGGCTATGAGGGGGAGCACATCTGTGTGACACGGAAGACCCACGGTGGGGAGCGCCTCTGTGTGACATAGCAGACCCACGGTACTCAAGAGGAGGAGTACCACAACAGTCCAGGATAGTGAGAAGCGCCTCTGTGTGACGTGGTAGGCCCACAAAACTCTATAAAGGAGTAGTACACCACTTGACAACGTTTCGACAGTTTGACTGGGAGTGTTATATGTTACCACCCCAAGAATAAAATCTTGGTTTGAGCTGAGTCGATGACATTAGTGTTGTCCCCATGATTGATATGGGTTACTAGATAACTTAGGTGTATGTATGGTCATATACCTAAGTAATTGTTATTCATTGTTTTCGTATTTTGTGGCTTATTCTTATTAGATTTTGTGAGACCATGAGGGTATTAGGGTCCCTACTGAGTATCATTATAATCACCCCTGCACGGGCTATGCCCGTACCCCGTTGTGTTGGTTGCAGACGACAGACAGTGCAGATTGAGGCAGAGAGAAGCAGGACTGGATGGTACCTAGAGGTGGACCAATCAGTGTGATGGTACATGGAGCGAACGGACAGACATTGAGTTCTTAGGAGGCCATCAGTACATACCCTTCACGTTGGAACCTCGGAGGATGATCCAGTAGCTGTTTTACCTTACTTCAGTTGTACTAGCATTTTAGTTGTATTGTACTTTACTACTGAGCTTGTATTTCTTTCCCCTTTACTTTCAGCACTCTCTTTTTTATATAGTTTTACATAGTGTTTTACATCCAGTTGTGTACTCTGTTGTATGATTATCAATTTATAAAGGCAACACCCTCCCAATTTAGGGATTTTCTCCTTTGGTGCTAGTTTCCAGCCCCTGGCCTAAGGAAGGCGGGCTTGGGGTAGTCACTATATGGGCCCCGGGGGACAGGTCATGACAAATTGGTATCAGAGGTGTTGGTTCTACCGCAGAACATATGACTCTAATCATTTTTTTTTCTGTGAATCAATAGTGTTAAGGTTACTAAGCGTGGTTTTCAATTCAGGGAGTCTCGTATTGGTGTGGGCGGCCGACGTATCCATGCACCAAGACCCTGACTACTGATTTCCGACTTAGTGCACAAAAACACTGTTTTTGTGTGTGTTTTCAAAAGTTTTATTAAGTCAGCTTAACCAGTTCATCTTACCAGGTATAATCTTTTGACTGTGTTGCAACTGTTTCTTTTAGGATGCCTCCCTGAAGAGACCTAAGAGTCGTATACTCTGACAGCCCACCGAGCGATGAGGCCTTAGTGTAGGGCCCTTTACTAGCAGAGGCACCAGTGGTGACACTTTTCGTTGGGCCACTGATTCCACCAGCCCCAATAGCAGACGATGCACGCCACTTGAGCGCGTTGCATGAGTTCCAGTGCCAGAGGACACCTAGGTTCCGGGGAGATACGGACCCACAGGTGGATGAGGATTGGCTGGAGACTTTGGTGAGAGTCTTCTGGCTGGTAGGGACACCAGCAAACCTCATGGTGATCCTTGCTACGATTATCCTTCAGGCATCAGCAGGCAGATGGTTGAGCCTGATGCTCCAGGTACACGATGAGGTGGCACAACTCTAGACAGACTTCGAGAGCCTGTTCCAGGCAGAGTCTGTTCCACCGACTCTACGAGTGGTGCAGATACAAGATCTACTTCATATTCAATAGGGAAGCATGACATTAGCAAAGTACTCAGCGAGGTTCACCAACAT
This sequence comes from Viscum album, assembly GCA_963277665.1. Taxonomy (NCBI): domain Eukaryota; kingdom Viridiplantae; phylum Streptophyta; class Magnoliopsida; order Santalales; family Viscaceae; genus Viscum; species Viscum album. Next base: position 1,043,284,833 of record OY728141.1, on the reverse strand, counting down.
CTCATGATACTCCATAGATATGGTGTGGTACCCATTCTGAAGGGCTCGGACCTTCGACCAGGGGATCAAGATAGAGATCAGGGCATAGATGATCCCCCTCAGCATCCCGACGCAGGCGGGTAGGGTCACATGGCTCATGACTGTCCGAACCGCCGTTCAGTAGATCAGCAGATAGTGGAGGGACCTCACAGGCAGAGATAGAGGTTCGATCGAGGCGGCCTACATGGCATAGGTGGACGTGGCAGAGGATCTGGTCGAGCAGCTGGTGGTGGACGACGTTACGAGGTGCTATTGCAACCACCACCAGGAGGACCACCATGACTGTAGGGGGTGGATAGGGGAGAGCTCAGCTTCAAGCAGCTGAGGCCTACGACCATGGCGCTCCAGAGATGATTCGAGGTATGATCTGTGTCTAATCCACCATATATGCAGTTCTTATAGACATAGGTTCAAGTCATTATTTCATAGCCACTGCACTCATTTGGAGCATGGAGATTCTGACAGAGTCGTTGGCTCGATCCTTACGGCTAGAGACTCCTACGAGAGAAGACTCGATAACTACACACTAGTGGAGGCAGTGTGATCTTACTCTAGGAGGAGAGAGCTTTGGCTAGGATCTCCTCATAGCGGTGTCGAGGCCTTACGACCTCATCTTGGGTATAGATTGGTTATCTACAGTCCATGCTCAGATTAACTGTATTAGGAGAAAAGTGTAGGGTGTATGCACGGATGGGACCTGTTTTACCTTCACCGGCGAGAAGGGAACCTTTACAGCATAGGATGGACATACTCGGAGGAGGGTGCAACTGATCACTCACCAGTTGGCCTGCCTTACCCTCGGGGTAGTTGATGTGAAGATTCTGACTTATCCTATTGTGGTGGACCAGTACATGGATGTTTTTCCTGAAGATGTTCTAGGACTACCTCCTCACATAGAGGTGGACTTCTACATTGACCTGTACCCCGAGACGGCACCAATATCTACTCCATCATATTAGATGGCTCTCACTGAGCTTCGCGAGTTGAGAGTATAGCTTGAGGACTTTCAGGGGAAGGGATTCATCTGGCCTAGTGTTTCTCCCTGGGCAGCCCCGATTATATTCTCCAAGAAGGCGGATGGGATCTTGCAGCTTTGTGTTGACTATTGTTGCCTAAACCATGTGACCATGAAGAACAAGTACCCACTCCCGAGGATTGACGACCTCTTTGATCAGCTCAAGGGATCTCGATGGTTCTCGAAGATAGACCTCATATTAGGGTATCACCAGCTCAGAGTTCGAGACAAGGATGTGCAGAATACAGCCTTCAGATGTCGGTACGACCACTATGAGTTCTTGGTTATTCCCTTCAGCGTAACCAACACTACAGCAGTTTTCATGTGTCTCATAAACAGGATCTTCTAGCCATACCTCGATCTCTTTTCTGTGTTGTTCATCAATGACATTATGATCTACTCAACTATTGAGGAGGATCATGCCTAGCATTTTTAGGTAGTACTGGATACACTCGAAGAGCACTAGCTTTATGGTAATCTCTCAATGTTCCAGTGTTGGATTCGAGAGGTTCACTTCATGGGACATTTCATCTCAGAGGCTAGAGTTGTAGTAGATCTAGTTAATATTGAGGTAGTACTTGCTTGGGAGCCACCCATGAGTGTGATGGAGGTACGAAGTTTCCTGGGATTGGATGGATAGTATCGTAGATTCATTACATACTTCTCTAGAGTTGTAGTACCACTGTCAGCCTTGACGAAGAAGGGGAAACCCTTCGTGCAGTCGGAGAGATTCCAGCAGAGCTTTCATGAGTTAAGGCAGAGGTTGACTAGTGCCTCCATCATGAGGCATCCAGAGGATGGTGTAGGGTATGTAGTTTACTACGATGCATCCGGGAATGGACTTGGGTGTGTCCTGATGCAGGATAGATCTGTGATCGCATGTGGTTCTCGGCAACTGAGACCACATGAGTAGAACTATGCTACCCATGACCTGGAGTTAGCAGCAGTGTTCTTCTCCTTGAAGATGTGGAGACACTATCTGATGGGTGAGCATTTCATAGTCTACTCTGATTACAGGAGTCTCAGGTATATCTTGTCTTGGAAGGACTAGAACCTGAGACAGTGGCGTTGGATTGAGTTCCTCCAGGATTATGAATTCGAGATATTCTATACTTCTAGGAAGGGGAATGTTGTTGGAGATGCACTCAGCAAGAGATCTGGTATATAGCTTCTAGGGGAAGCGATAGAGAATATTACTTACTTGCAGAAATCCTTTGTGTATTGGGATGGAGCAGCCTATCTACAGTCTCTTACAGTCCCTACTCCACTTCTTCAGTGAGTCAGGGATGCACAGTGTGGATACACTAACTGCGAGACACGATGTGTTATGTTATCCACAGGACAGGCACCTGATGGATTTTTTGAAGGTGTGGAGCACGTCATCCTCTTCAGAGGACATACTATGGTGCCAGTGTCAATTCAGGAGGAAGTGTTGAGAGAGTTTCACATTTCCCATCTGGCAGTACATCCAAGAGTGGTGAAGATATACAAAGACCTTCAACAACAACACTGGTGGCCAGGTATGAAGAAGGCAGTAGCGGATTTTGTCTCTCGATGCCTCACTTTTCAGCAAGTGAAGGCGGATCACCAGGTAATAGCAGGCTTTGTTTAGTCCTTATAGGTCCCATAGTGGAAGTGGGATGGGATATCCATGGACTTTGTAACAGGTCTTCCACGTACATCCAGGAGTCACGATTCGGTATGGGTGATCGTTGACTGGCTCACTAAGTCGGCCCAATTCCTATTGATCAGAGAGCAGGGCTTAGTAGAGATATTGGGACACCTCTATGTATAGGAGATTGTGCGTTTACATGGAGTACCTTTACCTTTTTTTCTCCGAATGTGATGCACGGTTTACTTCTCAGCTACGGAAGGGGTTGTAGGAGGCTTTCGGGGTGCAACTATGTCTGAGCACTGCCTAACCTCCTCAGACGGATGGCTAGACTGAGAGGACCATTCAGACTCTCGAGGACATGCTCTGTGCTTTTATCCTCAACTTCTATCACAGCTGGTAGGACCACTTACCTTTGGTGGAGTTTTCCTATAACAACAGTTATCACTCCACAATCGGTATGGCACCTTTTGAGGCATTTTATGGTTGACCTTGCAGATCACCACTGTGCTGGAAAGACCCAGGGGAGTCAGCACTAGTGGGAACAGATATGGTATGGGCTACCACAGACAAGGTGAAGATCATCTAGGAGTGGATGAAGACTGCACAGAGCAGGAAGAAGTCATATGCCGACAGAAGAAGGAGGCCTCTAGAGTTTGAGGATGGCGACCACATCTTTCTATGGGTCTCACCTCAACGAGGTCTATGGATATTTGGGTGAGGCGGAAAGTTATCTCCACGATTCATCGGACCTTTCCAGGTCCTCAGCAGAGTAGGTGAGGTGGATTACTGCTTAACTCTTCCACCTTAGTTGCATTGGGTACATGATGTCCTCCACATATCTCAGCTGAGGAGATATATGCACGACTATTCCCACATCATCGACCATGGAGAGCTGGAAATTGATGATGGCACGACTTTCACAGGGGTTTCAGTGGATATCAAGGATCGATAAGAGCGGGCCCTTCATGTATGGTCGATACCTATGGTGCGCATTCGCTGGCAGAACGAGAACCTGCAGGAGAGAACATGGGAGTGGGAGGCTTAGATGAATGCCCATTACCACCATTTGTTCCCTTAGTTCGAGTTGTAGCTTAAAGGGACGTAAATCCCTGAGGTAGGGAGAATGTAAAGACCCGGAAATTCCATGGATTTTTTTTCTTAAATTCAGGGGATTTTTATGAGTCCATGAAAATTTACAGTGCTTGATTCCGAGGACTGATGTTCCTGGAATAAATTTCTCAAGTTTTTTTTAGGTACGTTCAGTAAACGTACAAGCGAAATATTATAACTTTTGAACCGGTGCTTGGAATTGAAATTTGAGGGCACCATTGAACTCGTAGTGCCGGTATTCTCTTAAGAGGACTTTCACCTCGACGACAATCGATCAAGAATGAAAGTTATTTTTTGGGGTTTTTAAATTAAATTATATAAAAATAAGTTGATAACTTATTTTTATTTTGTGGTGGTTAAAACCTCCTAGAGGATGTTTGTGGTGGGGACCACTACACCATAATCTCCCTTGAGAGGTTATAGTGGTGGGTCCCACCCGCACATAACCTCCCTTGGGAGGATATCCTTGGTGGGGCCCACACGGGCTTTAAACTCCCTTTAACCCCCATTTATGTGGGAGAAAACTCTTCACCTTCCCCACAATTTAATTGAGCCAACCAATCTCATCTATTTGGTTAAGTTTCACAATATAATTAACCTCCTTTTGAATCCATTTGAATTCTTTCCAACCATTAAAATAATTGATGGTCTATTATTTTTGGTTGGAAATTCATTTGGTGGAGCTTGTGAGAGGTATTGGAAGAACCTGGACAACTTCATTATTCCAATGAAGAAAGACACTCACCACCAAAAAACGATGAACTCCTTCTTCTATCCTCAACCATGCCAAAAGAGAAGGAGCTGATCGCGAAGAATGCTGATGAAGCTTCTTCCTCGGTTTCGTACCCCAAACGCTTCCCAACGTCAACGAATCGATGTCTTCCATTCATCTCCTTCCACCATCAACTATCGACAACCGAGGTAGGGGTTGTTTTATGTATGAGTTTTACCCTCCATTCATCATCATTCAAATTATGGATTTTGAACTTCCGATTGATATCACCCTAACGAGGAGGTCTCAGACCGCACGAACACAGCCCGACCCTCCCCCTTAATTCTCCTCTTTTGTTGATAACCGTAGAGAAGAGCAGTGGCGGCTGGAGTCGGGCCAACTGTGAAGAAATATAGCCGTGAAGGAACCGACGGTGCAAGGCTGCCGAGTCGCCGGAAGGGCGCGACATCGTTGTGCCGCGTGAAGAAGCAGGGGGTCGCTGCCAGGCCGGGCCGTGACGGAGGAGGTGCGGAATCGTCACACCGTACGGTGGTGAAAAACTGCAGCATGGACGTGGCGGAGGGGCGTGACACCATCATGTCGCATTGGTGGTGCGAAGACGGTCAGCCGCTCGGCCAGCCGGACAAGGCGGGACCCCCCGGGTTCCCCAGGATTCTGAACCAGTGCCTAGCGCTGGTTAAGTTCAGAAGCCAGGGGCGCGGCACCCCCCCCCCCCCCCCCCCCGCCCCCCCCCCCCCCCCCCACTCGAGGCTAGGGCAGGCCCCGTAGGGCGCCACCAGCCATTGGACGACCAGGCCATACGGGCCGCCAGCTGGCCATGTGGGCCACCCGCTGGCCACGCGGCCGCCAGCCAGGCCATGCGGGCCACCAACAGGCCACGCGGGCAGCCCCCTCGGACCGGGCCGCTCTCGGGCCGGGTCGCGCCCTCAGTCCAGGACACCCCTTGGACCCGGTAGGACCCACAGATCATGTCGGACCCCGGTCCAGACTTTGGTCGGGCCGGGTCAGTCCTTCTGGGTCGGATCAGACCCGTAACTGTTATGGCCTGTTTTCACTTTTTCCCTCATATCTTGGGTTACGAGTGTCTGATCAAAGAACCGTCTACGGTGACGGAAATATTAGAATGTGAAGGTTATTTTGGAATATCCCACATGAGGTTTGGATTCAGTTGGGTTATGTTCAGGTTGTTTTGATCCTAAAATCCAACCGATCCCCTAGAAAAGAAATTCCAATAACTCACATACTAGGCGTCCGATTGACGTGTCGCCAGTTGCGCTGAGACCTCTTTGACATGGAAGACATTTGAGATACTTCTAATTCTGACTTTGAGACAGATGTAGTATCGACCAGTAGCTCGTGGAGCGGATCCTCCCGGAGACGAGCGAGCAGAGTATGGAAACCTAGTAGATGGTTGAGACCTGACGACTGCTGACCTTTCGAATCGGAGTGTTTTTGACAAGCCCAGTGGTAACTGCCTCTATGTGACACGGTAGACCCATAGTGGGAAGAACCTCTTTGTAACACAGCAGACCCATGGTACATGATAGGAGGAGTACCACCGCATGCTACAAGGGGGAGTGCCTCTGTGTGACGCGGCCGACCCATAGTGGTGAGCGCCTCTGTGTGATGCAGCAGACCCATGATACTCGATAGGAGGAGTACCGTAGCAGTCCAGGATAGTGGGAAGCACCTCTGTGTGATACGACAGGCCCACAGTAATCTATAGAGGAGGAGTACACAACCAGCCGAGGTTTCGACAGTTTGACTGGGAGTGTTATATGTTACCACCCCTAGAATAAAATCCAGGTTTGAGCTGAGTCAATGACATTAGTGTTTTCCTCATGATTGAGATGGGTTACTAGATAACTTAGGTATATGTATGGGCATATACCTAAGTAATGGTTATCCATTGGTTAATATTTTTTGGTTTATTTTTGTTTGATTTTTTGAGACCATGAGGGTCTCGGGGTCCCTACTGAGTATCATTATACTCACCCCTGCACGGGCTATGCCCGCACCCCATTATGTTGGTTGCAGGCAACAGAAAATGCTGATCGAGTCAGAGAGAAGAAGGACTGAACGATACCCAGAGGTGGACCAGTCGGTGTGACGGTACACGGAGCGGACAAACGGACGTGGAGTGCTGAGGAGGCCATCAGTACCTACCCTTCAGGTAGGAACCCTGGAGGATGATCCAGTGGATACTTTACCTTACTTCAGTTGTAATAACATTTATTTTCTATTTTACTTTACTGTTGGTCTTCTATTTCTGGCCCCTTTACTTTCAGTAGTCTCTTTTTTATATAGTTTTACTTAGTGATTTACTTCCAGTTGCGTACTCTGTTGTGTGAGTTTCAGTTTATAAAGGCAATGCCTTCCCATTTTAGGGATTTTTTCCTTTGGTTCTAGTCGCCAGCCCCTGGCCTAATGAATTCGGGCTTGGGGTAGTCATGATACGGGCCCCGGGAGATGGGTCATGACAGATATATAGAAAATAATTTATAGTGGTATGCGGCCTATAGATCCTCTATTCCACTCCACCAATACTCTTCTCCAAAATTTTGGTGATATATATTATACCATCCATTTTTTGGTGGGTTTCCCAGTTGAATGAAAGTAGAATTTACTTGTTACAGATGTACATGATTTATTAAATATACTATCCTGTTATAATAAATATCCATTACCTTAGAAAATATAATAACAATGAATTTAATGGATATAGAAATGATCAAGAATTTTGAACAATGTATAAAACACAATTTCAACAAGTAGCTAAATTTTTTTGAAGAGAAATATAGATAATATGAGTATATTGAATGATAATCTCTATAGGTTATTTGATTTCAAAAGATAAACTTGTTACCATAGAAACAATAGATGTTTTTTGTATTGCATTATAATGGGTCATATTAAAAATGTATTGTATCTCTATATATCTTACATGCACCAAAAAAATCTTCGATATCAATATCTCCTTTTTTTAATTTTAAATAATAACACTTGATAGTTTTAATGAACAATAAAATAATACTTTTAAAAAATTGATATGTCGAGATTTTTATTATAATGTTTCCTTATTTTACAAATATTGAATAAATTCAATTGGAAAAAATAGCAGGAATCATCTTATATAATTTTTTCATTCATGGGAAAAATATTATTTGACCAAATCAATCAATAATTATATAGATAAAGCGATTTATAATGCATGTAAAAATATAATTTGGCTTATCAAATTTCACACGAATGGTAAGGAGCCTAATCATAATGATCCTTCAAAATGTAAATTGATCTCTATAAGATAAAATGTTGTAACCTCTATTCTCATAAGATAATTCAATATTATAGCTTCATAAGATAATACAATTCGTAATTATATGGATTTATTTAGAGTGCCAGATAAAAATTTTTGTCTTTATATTCATATATGTTAATTCATCCCTATAACACTACTAGAAAAATAACATATAACAATGTTTTTTATCCATTGCTATAGGTCCCCAAACCATTGGTATAGCCTATACCAATGGTTTGGAGGGTCTTTGGCTAATTTGGTGTTGTGATAGGTCTATCCCAACGCTTTTCCCCAAATTATTGGGATTGGTAATGGAAAATAAAAACACAACTGACGATTGAACCCACAACCTCTACCTTATATATCAAAGACCTGACCACTATGATACAATTGTATTTGTGAATATATATATATATACATATATAATTTATATATTAATTTATTTGATGATATGTGACAAAATAATTCCTTAAAAGTAATGGTACATATCCCAATAGTTTTGAGAACCGTTGAGATATGTACCCTTATTTTTGGATCTATCATAGTGGTTCTAAAGAACCTTTATGATAGGAATACTTTTATTATTCTATCCCAATAGTGTTGTAAAAAAACTGTTGGGATTTCCTTACCCTATCATAATAGTTCTCTAGAATTTTTGGATAGGAATAATTTTTTGGATCTATCCCGATGGTTTTACAAAAGCATTGGGATAGATTTATATTACATGTCCTACCCCAATGGTTATGAAGAACCATTAGAATAGGATCTGTATCCCAATGAGTTTTACAAACTATTGGGATAGGGGTGTTGGTATCGATAGGATTTCTATTGGTGTAAGATAAAATACGTACTCAGATGTATTCATAATATAATCTTTAACATTCTTAAGATAAATGAATTTTGTAATTGTCTTTTTTATCATAAGATAACCCATTTATGATGTTCATTTTCATAAGATAAAATAACTTTATATTTTCTATCTTACTTAGACTTCTAATATTGACTTATTTGAAATACAATTCACTTTGGTGGTAATATAATAATTTCATTGTAATATTTATTTTGATAAAATTATTTACAATAGACTGAGATTCTGGGGAAAGTAATAATTTATTGTCATAATACAATTTTTCACCCATAAGATAAACCTGACATGTAAGATAAATTCCTTTGATAGAACTAAATTCCAACATTTGTAGAAGTAATATCTTTACTTTTCAAAATAAATGTTTATTATGTATTATCCTAGTAATGTAAATTACTTTAGAATTTATTCATCAGATAGCTCATAGATTTTAAGAATATTTAAAAATAAATTCCTAAAAAAATAAGATATACTCATTAATAGACACATTGGTATTTTTTAGTCTTAAAATCATATAAATTGATGAGATTTATTGGGAAAACATAATTCTTTACAAAAATATCCAAATTTTGTATTATCACAAAAACTATAATTAGGTAATCAAACATTTGAAAAAATGAATATTTTATCAAAAAAATATTTGAAGTAAACTTTTTGAATTTGGTTCTCTCTTCTCACATAAAGAACTTGTGGTATCTCTTCTATGACTTATTATGATATAAAAATAACTAGGTTAATTATAATAATACATTCATTATTTTACATGAAAAACTGTAAAATGTTAAAATAGTTGTAACTGGATAGGAATAGAATTGGTCATGGACTTTCAAGGAAAGAAAACACAACAAAAAATACTACACAAAAAATTAAAATATAATCATTGAAAAAAATTATTGAAAGTAAGTGAAATAGAAATGAGTAAATTGTTAAGAGATAACTATTCAGGAAATGAATAGGAAATTATTCAAATGATATACAAATTCCAGGATATATCGTTAGTCAACCATAACAAAAATATGAAAAAAAAAATTAGTCATGTGTCGTAGTATTAGAAGGATGGTTCTTGGGAGGAGTTTTCTTCATTGAATAAGGATTCCATGAAATTAATGAAAATGTTTTCATAGGTAAATCAAAAAAAAATCTCCATAAACATCTCCCAGGGAGGCATCCAATCCAAAATGATCTCCAAGGCCATCTTGATCATTAGAAATTGTCCTTATAATACTAAATTGGATACCAATAGAGGCATTCTATGCTTTGGCTAAATAAAACCTATCAGTGAGAGTGAAAGGAAACTTGGTTTATGTAGTGGGATTAGTCTACAATGTTTCAGGATGAACCTTTTGATTCTCATTAGCATAAATTAGATCATAATAAAAAATTTCATTCAACTTTTGAGATTTGGAAATATTTTATTCAGGAATATAATTCCATAAAGTAAATATTCCTAATAATTAAAACAAAGTATTCACACACATATCAATAATTTTTAACATATTACTCTTTCATAATTATAAGATAGCAGTGAATCCATGAAATTATTTCTAAGCTAAGTTAGAGAAACATTTCATTATATCCATAATTTTTACACAATTCATAATTAACATCTTTAGTGTATCCAATTTGTAATACTAAAAACTAATGGAACATGTTTTTGGGGATGAAATAACTAGGACTTCCTAAGGTGAAATAGTCGTAATAACTTCTTCTTTATTAGATGTATCATGATTATCCATTGGTACAAGAAAAATAATATTCTTTCTCTGAATAGGAATATTAAATCCGAAAATTTAGAAATAACTAGTGAGGTATTAAAATAGTTTTATCCAAAATGGAAATATTATTTTAAAATTACCAAACCAATTTCCCATGTCTTGTTGTAATTAAACTAGTAACCTTTTTTTCTTTCACATATGCATCCTTAATCAATGGAACATTATCCTAAAGAAAAGTATATATATTTTTCTAAGATAGAACTATGAAATAGAAAATGAATATATGAATGATCATAATGCTCCAAATTTTAGCAAAAAATCTTCATTAAGAATATTTCAAAATATCAGGGGAAATAAATTCACACTTCATTGATATGATTCCAACATTCATAGAGTCAATTGCATGAGAAATAGATTACAACTTATTTTCTATGGAATATTGATCCCATGAACCTAGATTTTATGATTCTACAAAAGTTTCCCTCAAATAATTATCCAAATAATATTGGATTGTGATTTTCATTCAATTAAAAATTTTCTTTTAAATGAAATTTTTTTGAGAAGTGGGTATTCTCTTAATATACTCAAATATTCTAATACAATATTCTTTAGTGCATCTATATCCTCCTTGGAAAATAAATGTTCTCTGTGTTTATTAAATTTATTTCAATATTATATCAAATCGTTCTTTAAAATATATACTTCTAACAACATATCTTCATACTTGGGAATATTTTATTAACCAAAATCTTCAATTTCAGTTATAGGTAATTTTGAACTACTATGTGCTATATCAACATGAGAAGGTGAGGTTACATTATCATGTTGACAACTACCTAAGGAATTTATTTTTAATGAATCTATTCAACTTAGAGATTTTATTCAGAATCTAAGGGATGAACTAAATTCCTCTACTTTTGTCTCATCCCTCCCAACTCATCACATTTTTCATACACTTCTTTTTTTTCCATCATCAGATCCTAGAATTTAATTTATTTTGAAAAACAATCTCACTCGTGATTATATGTCTAGTTTAAACTAGTTTAGGAACTTCAAATAGGGTCACAACTCCAACAAATATTGTAATATTATTCTTTTAACCGATGATTATCAACTTAGTGATAGTTTTATCCATACATTCCCTAGTCATAAATATAGTCAAATTGGAGGTAAAGTAGTAGAAAGTGTAGGTGTTTCATTGAAAATCTATTTCACTTTAGAATACACCTCTTCCATGGTATCCCCAATTCATTAATTTCCTTACTATTTAATTTCATCCAATATAAATACTCTCACTCACCTTCCTTTATCATAAATAGAAACTTCATCCAACATGTCTTCTATAGTTATATTAGAATCAGAAACTTTTATTCCACAACCAACAACAACCACCTAAAAATTGTCCCCCTCAACCTAAGTAGTGTAAAAAAACATTCTCATCATCTCCAACTAGTAAAATGTTTCTAAAATAGAAACTCCAAAAATATTCTCTTCACTTTAGCACACCATCCGTGAGATTTATTAAATTGAGGCAACATGCAGCCATAATATCATCTAGGTGTATAGAAAAATTCATAAAGACTGTCATTGAGATCCTCCCAAAAGGAAAAATATTCATAGACTTATTTTATATATGTAATGTGTATCTAAATATATATCATTCTGTATTGACATGTCTCTCTATCAAGAACAATTAGTTGTACATAATGTTTAGAAGTAAAATATTTTCAATCTCACTATTACTTTTATAAATCACCAACTGAATGAGTTTGAAAAAGTCATTTTTTAGTCTCTATATATTTCAAAACCTTTTTATCAACATAAAGAATTAAAAAATTAGTTTTCATAATTTGTGTAGGGATTAGTTCATCCACTTCCATGAGTGAGATATTGAATTAAAATATTCCCCCATGAGGGTATCGAGAAACTTTATCCATGACCACTGAAGACTAAAAAAGTTCTTCCGATTTACCATTGAAGTGACAAGGTCTTTAGTATCTAAAAATTAAAAAATACATTCTTATAGAACACACTTACATATTTCTCAACGAAAATTTCATTCATATTCTGATCAAAGAAAAACTCATAGAATTGATGTTTTATAACCATTTCCATAACATGTCAATTTTTTCCAACCATTCTAAATCAACTTCCTTACTACTAAGAACATTTCACAAGGTCTTTGAACATTTCGAACTACCGGTGGAAGTAATATACAATAAATTTTTTATTCTCATTATTGAAGGAAGGATTTTTTTCATGGTTTTAGTGAAAATTTATTGGATAATGAAGGATGGGAGCTATGAGGTTTGAAAGGGGGGATATTTTCAAATGTAAGAATGATTTTATCTCAGTGTCTTTTGGGATAATAAAAGGTCACATTAAGTGAAAGAAAAATAATCATTAAAAAATATGCAATATGTCTCACTAAATAATGACTAAAACTAAAATAGAGGCTCTAAAAATATAGAGAATAAGGATTAACTAAAAATATATCCCCCCATGGAAAATAATAAAACAAATAGAAAGAATAAAATTATTTTAAATTGAACAATAATAATTTGAATTTAAGAAAATCACAATGATCAGCATGTAATGGATTAATAAAAATGTATTCTAATTGATTCTCAATAAAAATATATTGTAAAGAGATATAACTTTTCTATACATTACCTCTTAATAAATTATGTCTTGAATCTATGTGATATATTATATATTAGTTTATTAGTTTATTTGAAATGTTGATATCACTAGTGTTATCAAATTTTATTTGAACATGATTAAAATTGAAATCAAAATTCATCAGGGGATGTTTTATCCACAACACATATGCATAAAAACATCCATTTATAATATAATTAGCTTCAACAGTTTATAATGAAATATATTTTTGTTTCTTAATAGACTGTAATACTAAATATTTTCAAAAATAATTATATGTTCTTGAGGCACTTTTCCTATCTAGTCTACACCGACCAAAGTCTTCATCAAAGTATGATGTTAAATTAAAATCAAAAGTTTGTGGAAAAATATAATAATGGGATATCGTTCCTTTTAAATATCTTAATATTATTTTGAATGAAATCAAATGAGATTATTTTTTGTATTTTAATGAAATATATCATAAATACATGCTTAAAACATAATATCATTTCTATTTTTGATGTGATTAAACAATATTCCAATTATTAATCTTTATATATTTTTATCAACTTGTTTTCCAACTTCATACAAGTAATGTTTAATATTATAACTCATGGGAGTTGGAAAAAATATTTTTACATTTAATTCCAAATCTTTTAAGTAAATCAAGTTTGTATTTTATTTGGTATAAAAAATTTCAAAAATATATTTGATATATTTGAAAAGTATAAAAATAGTTTAACTAACCAATCATGATAATTTAACATCTTTTTCACATAAGTTTCAAAAAATCATTATAATTTTTTTCAATTTGTTGATCAAAAAATAACGTCATCTCCATATGCTTTTGTATAAAAGGAAAATTCTAATAACGTTTTCCTATAAATATTAGGGTCTTCCAATATAATGATAAAGTTATCTGATAAAATAAAAGAACTCCATAATCTTACCAAGATCTATGTACATGTTTAAGAACATACAATGATTTGGTATGTTTGAAAACATAATTTTGAAGATGAGGGTGTTCAAATAAAGGCTCTTTTTTGACATAGACTTCCTCTATTAAAACCCCATTTATAAAATAATATTTGACATACATATAGAATATTTTTTAATTAATATGATATAAATAACATAATAGGATTATAATTTATTTAAATCTAAATAAAATGGAAAAGTTTTCCTATTAATATATGCATTATTCTTGGTTGTAAACTTTACCAATTAACTGAGCCTTAATTCTAGTGATCATGCCTTGATCATATTTCTTGTTCCTAAAACACCATTTGGATATAATAATAGGATAGTTAGAGGGTCTATCTAATAACTCTCAAAAATTTATTTTTTTAGAGTTTCTTACTCCTCTTTCCTAGAAAGTACTAAATTTTCATCGTCTTATGATTCTTTTATGGTGTTTTCGTTCAAGTTATGAAATATAGGAATAAAATTCAATAATTTTTCCTACACCACACCTCTTTATTATGCCTATATCAAGATATACAATTATAGTCTATAGAGGATTTTCTTTATGGTTTATAGGTTTTCTAGGAAATACATTATCAAGTACTTCAGAATCTATACCTTATGCTTTGGATTTTTCTTGATCATATTCTATATCATCCTCCTTTTTTATTATACAAAATAGGTTTATGTTCCATATTATCAATAAAATCAATCAATTTATCAATATGTTCATTCTTTTGATCAAAAGGATCACTTTCATCGATCATAACATGAGTAAAATATTCAACTACATTTGAATTATTATTATAAATACTATAATATTTTGAAGTACTAGAGTAAACCAAGAGGATTCCTTCATAAATATTTGGATATAAATTATCATGACAGTCCTTGGGATTCAAGGTATAAAAATTACATCCAAAAATAATAATGTATTCTGCCTTTGGTTTTCCATTATTTTATAGATAATTGTTTGTTTTCTATAAGACTATCCTTATTATATCCATGTTAATTAAATAACATGATGTTTTAATGACCTTAGACCAAATAAAGTGGGAATATTATATTCACATAGATTTTTTTTTGAAATTTCATGAAAGGTTCTATTTCACCTTTCAATAGTACTATGCTATTGAGATTTCCTAGGGGTATTAAAAGTATGTTCAATGTCATGCATTTATAAAAATGAATTAAATTAATTATTCTAAAATTCTCCACCATGGTCACTTCTTAGAGCCAATTTTTTTTCATCTTTTTATATTTTATATGTTTTCAAAAATAAATAATAATTGAACATGATTCATTTTTAATCTCATGAATTAAACCCATCTAAATCTTGAAAAACATCAATTAAAACATAAAAAATAATATTCTTCATCTATACTTTCTATTATAAAAAAACACAAATAGATCCATATTGATAAGATCTAAGGTTCTATAAGTATAAACCTAATTTATTGGTTTAAAATATTTTTTTCATTTATTTCCCTTTATTAATTCATCATATTGTTTCTTTTTATCCAATATAAGGTTTGCAAAATCAGTAATCATGTTTCTTTTAGATAAATTTTTTAGGGAATACACATTTCAATGTATATGTATTATATTACAAAGAAAGGATTTACTAATTTCATCATTAATATTTATTAAACTTTTTTACATAAATAATTCATATATAATGTATAGACATTTTCAGTTATTCTTGCCTTCAACTTAAGTGATTTACCTTAAAAACTAAATGGGAATTGATAGAAAAAATAAACTAAATATCCACTATCAAAAAGTTGATAAGTAATTATTATGTTTTTCATTAATCTTTAAAAATAAAGTACTTTTATAATGAGGGTTGATTGTGTATTTCTAATAGATCCAATACAAAAAATCTTTCATTTAGTATTATCAATAAAAGTTACATGTCCTCTATTATTAATAGATAGTATGTGGAAGTTGTAGAAATATCCACTGATAAGTATTAAACATCCACTTTCCAAATATCATTTTTTATTTCTATTATTTTTTAATTTTCCCTGCCAAAATAAATTAATAAACAAGATGTTGTATTAATAAACACTCTTGGGTCCAACAGTATTAGATATGAAATATTTACGAATTATAACATGTATGTATTTTTTGAAACGATAACAGTAATTGGAAAATTTTCTAGAAATAAAATATTTCTTTATTCAACGTAGGTAAAGATTTCTTAGGGAACATACATTTTCAAGATGACCATTTACACCATAATGAAAATAGATAATACTAGATATATTTTTATTTTTAGAAATATGTATGAAATATTTTTTATAAATCTTGGTGTATTATCCCTTGATTTATATACCATATATTTTCTTATTAGATTTGTTTTTACCAAGGATTTTATTTAAATATTCATAACCATTATTAAAAGGACTACAAATATCCTTCAAATTTTCTACTCAAATTTATAATTCATTTATATTTCTATCATGGGTAGAAAAATTAGAAACAGACACATCTATTTTAGCATTAAATATAGAAATATTTTTGTTAAAATATTAAATTTCATTGATAATGATATAAAATGATCTATCTAAATTTTTTTATTTTTCTTTAAAGACTCATAACGGTCTTCTAAGATGGAAAAATTTTAATTAAATTTATCATAATAAAAGTAATAAAATTCAGATTAAAATGGTGAATAATAAATACAATGTACATCATCTATTGGTTCCATAAAGAAAATTTTATCCTTTTGATTAGCTAACAAAACATTAGAATTCAAATAGGAATCATTACTAGATTCATACGAGTCAATACATGTTTTATTTATGGATTTAATTTATTTATTCTTATATTTAACCTTCTTGAAGTACTTCTTCTCCAATTTTTTATTATCTTTCATTTGAGAGTAGTCTAGTTTAATTTTTTTGAGTTTCTTACACTTTTAGCATATAAATTCCTTAGTGTTTCTGTCAAAATTATTCTACTTGTTAAAGGGTATTCTAAATCCAATTTTCATATGGTAAAAAATTGTTAATTTTTAATAAAACTAACCAATATCATCATTTGATTCCAAACTTCTTGAAGTATCCTCTTCATAATATGATTCAAAAAAATTATACTCCTTTTCTTCTTATCATCCATCGAGGTGGAAACATTCAAGGTAAAATTTTCATTTTTAACCGGGTTATGATCCCCAACCTTATCTTCCATATTAGCTTCATACATAATTAGTGTACCATTAAAATATTTTATTTGAAATTTTTTTATACCCGTATATTTCATATTGAAAGCTGAAATTTAAATTGATTTTTATGGAAGAAACTTAAGAACATTTAGACCATGATCAGTTTGAAGAACCAGTTCTCATAGAGAAGTGATATTATTAATGATTTCTATCATCCTAAAATTCACCTATGTTATTATTTCCCAAAAATAATTTTGAATGTCTCAGTCACTATGTTTGTTGTATTTTACCATAGTCTTATTACATTATCAGTATCTTCATGAGGTTTTGATACAGTTCTCAATATTTTAGCTGATGTAGCACATTAAGAAACTGTATATAACTCATTGGGATAGATTCTACATATTATTTTGTTAATGGATTTGAAATTGAGATCATTGATAGCTTTATTAGTAGCATCCCATGTTTTATAGCTAGTCATAATAATTTAATAATGCTTGACGGCCTTTAAATATATTTTTTGAAAAAATATTTTTCAGGTGAATAATTTTTTGATCCTTACAATATACATAGTTTTTTCCACTGAAATAAGGTACTCGGATGATAAATATTCCTTCTTTATGATCAGTAATTGTGGAAATTTTAATTTTACCATTATGACTTCAACATTTAAAAGATGATAACTTAAAGTTAATCCTTTGATAAAAATTTTTATTCAAAAGAAAATGTTGCAATGACTCAAGTGGGGGTGGGGTTGAATTGGGTTCTTGAAATTCTCATTAAATAAAAACAACCCTCTCTTTACCATTGAATGATTTTGATATGACACTTGTCTTCACTGGAGTGAGATGGCGAGCAGCGCGGAACGCTCCCTGGCTTCTCGATATGTCGATTAGGGTTTGCATCCTCCGTCTTCAACATCAATGGAAGAATTTCTCGCACAAGGGCGTTTCGATTCTCATAAACTCCAGGCAGCATCAGCGCTCGTGAATCAAAAATCTTCGGATTCGAATAGAAATGAGGTCAGTTCTCATAACCGCAACTTTACTTCCTTCAAAGCTTCGAATGCTGGTATTCGTAGGAAAGGAACAGTAGCTCACGTCAAAGCTGATATGGACGCTATATCGGAAAGACTGGAGATGGGGGGCGCACACTATCATTGCCAGACTCATCTTTCCGAAGGGCTCTACGCCATGGAAGCTTGAACTTCTAATACAACGCTTGACGGAAGTCTGGGGTTTCGACTCCTGGAAATGTATCTCCTTAGGGAAAGGGTTTTACCACATCTTATTTCCATCCGAAGACCTTAAGATGCATGCCCGGGGTCACGGATCTATCTCCTTCAAGCCTGGAGCATTGCATATCCGAGAATGGGACATAATCTTTAACCCCCTAGAAATAGGAAATACGACGGTTCAGACTTGGGTGAAGGTATTTGGTCTAAATTGGATCCTTTGGCACCCTCGCATTCTATATGATATTGCTCTAGCAATGGGAGTTCCAATCAAATTGGACAAGGAAACGGAAGCTGCCAGGTATGGACACTATGCCAGGTTCTTAGTTGAAATTGATCTTTGTTCTACATTAATTGATAAGGTCTTTCTCTCTACTGATGTTGATGAATTGGAAATGAAAATTGAATATGAAAACCTCCCCAAGTTTTGCCCAGACTGTAAGACTATAGGTCATGAGTCTTCAAATTGTAGAAGATCAATTGTTTGCGCTTCCTGTGCTAAACGTGGGCATGATATGCATTCCTGCTTCAAAAAATCACATCACCAGAAGACCAATAGCTCTGGTCTAACTACACAGACTGCTGGTTTTAATGGGGATGTCTTGATTTCTGTTAATACTGCTCAGATGATGTCTGTTCCTTATGTCCAATGTGATATTGACAATAATCAAAAGAAGGTTGTTTCACCTCCGCTTATTGCTATGCATAATACTCTGGCAGATAACACAGCAGATCATATTGTGGATCCACCATTTGTGCATGATCAACCTCAGTTGATCACTGGCCAGCATGGCACTCGGTCTTGGGCTGATATTGTTGAGCACGGGGGGAATTGTGAGACTCATATTGCCAAGGACCTCACTCAGGATCCGGCAAAGGTGGGGCTCACTGTTTCCCAGATCCCCCTGCCCAAGGTTCAAGATGATTCTTCTTTGGTGAAAGTAGTTTCTTCCTCCTCTGACACACATTCTTGTGATGATAAAAAAGCTGGAAAAATGCCTTTGTATCCAACTTCTGATCCCACTGTGGCTGTTCCTCCTGGAATTGATATGTTTCCCTCAAAAGAATTCCAACTTTCTGAGGGGGATATTGGGGCTTCATCACCCACGTTTCCCTCACCTGGCAAGGATGATAGGCAGACCTCTTCTCATGAGCATGTGAGAAATTCTAATTTTCCATGTAGTGTTTCAGGTCAGTTAGAGGCTGTAGTTGTTGACCCTCCTCGGAAAGAGGTGGAAACCACGACTTTGCACTCACCAAAGCTGCTGGAAAATCAGCAGATGACAGAGGATCCCCACATGACAAACTTGGATTCTACTGCAACCTGTGAAGCTACTGCTTCACCTGGACTTTCTGAAAAGGCTGACTCTGCTACTCTTTCTATGGCTCCATCAATCTCTGAACCTTCTGTAGTGGCCGTTGAAGATCCGACTAATGAAGTGGTGGATAACACCTCGGTCACTCCAGCGGGGAAGGTGACAGAACAGCAAACAGATAAACCAAGAAAAGGTCACCAAAAAGATGGAGATGATTAAGGTACTTGGCAACAAGTCAGAACCAGAAGTCAAAAAAGGGTAGGAAAGGAGGCCTTGAAGATGAAGGAGGAGGTGCAAGCTGACAGCTCGGATGAAGATGTTGAATCATTGCTACAGCAAGCCAAAGAGTTTGAAAGCCACTTCACGAGAGGAAGAGGTCGAAGGCATATCAGTGCCAAAACATGGAACGAATGGAGAGAGAAAGAAAGATTAATTGCTGACAAGATAAGGAAAAAGATTGGTTTACCGGGACAGGGAACTTGATGTATTATCCTGTATGTTGACTTTGGTGTTCTCCTTTGATTTTCTTTTAATATAATATTTTGGGGCCTAGCCCCCCCCCCCCCCCCCTTTAAAAAAAAATTGAATGATTTTGATATTTTCGTATTATAAATTTTGAATAGAATTAAAAACTCTAAGAGAAATACATAACCAAGATAATTTATAGTGGTTTGGGGAACAATGACTCCCTACTCTAATCCACCGAAACTATACTCCATGAGTTTGGTGATTTACACTATACCCACACTTTTTCTTGGGACTTCCTAGATGAGTGAAAGAAGTTATTACTTATTACAAAGGAATAAGAGATTTTAACAAGGATCTCCCTTTGAAATACATATCCATGGCCTTAGAACACTCAATAACAATGATTTCAAATAGATATAGAGATGGATAATAAATATAAAACCGTTATAACATGTTGTTGTAAGAAAAAGCGGAAAAATGCTGAAGAAACATACATAGAAGATGAGTATCTTCAAAGAGAAGCTCTAGAGGTTCAATAATTGTAAAAGATAAACATTTAATCATAATAACTATAAATCAATCTTCAAGTGTTGTAAATATTATGTCATAAAAGGCATGTATCATATCTCTTTGTATCTTATATGAACCAAAAAACTCTTCCATATATATATATATCAATTTTGAATTTGAACTAAGGACACATGATAATATAAATTGTCAAGTAAATAATCCTTTGAAAAAATTGAATTGATTGGATCTTAAATAGTGTTTTCCATTATTTTCCAAATTTGGAGTAAATTATGTTTATTTAAATATAATTATTAATCTTTATCATATTTTTCCATTATTGGGAAAAAGATTCTTTATTTAAATCCATCTTTAATTATTTATAAAACTACTTTTTGGATGCCTGTAAAAACATAAGTTGATTATAAAAATTCATGCCAATAGTTTGGAGCCTAATTATAATGATACATAATAAGATAAATCAATAAATATAAGATAAAAGTCTGAAAATACTATTATCATATGGTAATTCCATTATACAGCTTCATATGATAAAACACTTATTAATTAATTTTAATTATTTTGTTCGTAAAATTAAAATTATGGATTTACGATTCCTATAGAGTAATTCCACCATTTAAGATAAAAGAATTACTCATTTTTATTAATAAGATACAATTTAACTATCCTATAATAAGCAACTTCTACAATTTTCTTTTCTTCTGTAAGATAATCCTTGTACTAAGGTCATTTTCGTATGATAAAAGATTTGTTTAATTTTCTATTGGAATTAGCTTCTTGATATTGACTTCATTAGAAGATAATTCATATACACTGTTAGATAATTTACATAAACAGTATGATAAATTTTTTAAATTGACCTTTAATATGATAAAATTATTTGGAACAAATTGATATTACATCTCAAATACTAAGTTCAATTCATAAGAGAATTACTTTATACATAAGATAAAGTTGTCACCTAAGACAACATCCTTTTATAGAACTAAATTCCAATGTTTAAAGAATGAATATCTTTACATTTTCTATAACAAATAATGTTTATAAATATTCCACATAATATAAATTCTGTTAGATTGTATTCGTAAAATACCTCATAACTTTTAATGATAGCTTAAAATAATTTCTTAAAATACTCAAGATAAAATTATAAGAAAACTAATAGGGATTTTTTGAATCATCAAAACATATAAATTATTAAGATATGTTTGAATAATAAAATTATTTTTGACAAACATTTCTCATTCTTGATGTCTCAATAACCATATGTAAAAGAGACTCGAAATATTATCCATGCACCACTAGTATAGAAAATAGATGGTATATGACACTTCATACAACATAATTAGTGGGTAATCTATTACATTAATATATTTGTATGTCCAATGATCATATTCTATATCTAAATACAAGAATTACACTAACACTAACTTTACCATTTTTTCATAAAAAATAATACTCCATGAAGAACACAGGTTAGAGATAACTCAGAGTCATACTTTTTTATCATAATTATCATTAAACATCATGAAATATATGTTAATATATACATATATTTTTCCAATGTGAAATAATGATAAATTATTAATTACCTATTATTCCACATGAAACGTTCTATATTCTCAAAATCCATTAATAATACTTAACAAAAATGTATATATGTATAACAAACCAACCTAGGTTTCCATCCACTTGGCACCTAACCTGGATCATCACAAGTCCTGAAGGGCATTCTCGATCCCCAAATGTAAGAAACTATTTCTATAGAATCAAAATAATCATTATAGGGATACTTTCACCCTAAATTAGAGATAAAATACAATGGAATAACCTATGAGATTTCAGTACAGACCATATTTATAATAGAAATCTATGAGATATCAAACATATAACAAATCAAAGTAAACAAATATTCCATAGAGGTTAGATCCAACAACACTAATTCAACTCATTTTTATAAATGCTCAATACCATTCATAATCAATACAATAAAACATAGAATAAATTAATATAATAAAAATAATTGAAATCATCTACATAGATGTTGTTTTTTCCCAATATAATGCTAACCAAAATAAAATAACCTCAAAAAATTCATTCCAAACCTAAACAAAAATCCATTCACGCTCTAGTTTCTCACCACCTATAAAATCACCACATTTTGTCCTAAATAATAAAAGATGGATATAATTAAAAAACATAGATCCTGAAATATATAGGTTTGAGATAAACATCATAGTTGTTTTTCACCCACTGCGATTATGGAGTTCATTTCATAAGGTAATTCACAATTGCGAGTTTGAAAAAAAAATTAGAATGTATGTTTTATATTCATAAAGAATGTGAAAATTTCATTCATGTCTATAAACAATTTTCAAAATATTTGAATTATTTTCTTTAAGTGAAAGTAGTCATTTTATAAACATTTCACCAGACTAATCAATTTTTAAACCTAAATTACCATTTTGAAATAAATTATAAAAACCCAACACAAGAGGTATTATTTTGAGATGTGTTTTTCCAAAAATATTTGAAAACTAATTATAAATGGAAATTACCGAAACATACACAGGTCATTCATAATAAAGCAGACACTACAAGTCACAGGGAAAATAATAAATATTAGAATGATATGGGTGTCATGATGTTACAATCAAGGGGAATGGTGTAATTTTTCACTAGATTAAAACCCCTATTTTCAACCACCAATCAATAAAAAGAATGTTTCACTAGATCTATATTTAAAAGGATGACTTTATATGTGTCTAAATTTATTATTTTATTTCACATACCAACTACTGGCATATTCTATGTCCAAACCACATTCTCTCTAACATTCCCATGCAAGATTCATTTTAATTGAAAACTCCTCTAAGAGTATGTTCATAGCATGGATGGAGGGCCCATATCTTTGAATGAACCAATAAGTGTGACATAATAATAGACCCCCTACTTAGTAACTAGGTCCCCATGACCAATAGAAAGGTCAGGTGACTGAATAGACATGCCAAGATCAACAAAAGATGAATAAACAATAAATCTCCTTGAGGTTCATCACCCTCACAATAAATAGCTTCATAAATCCCATAAATTCACAACAAAAACAATAACATTTCCCCATACGTGGATAAACAAGAATATCATAGTGATAAAAACCCACATTGGGTGAAAACGACTCAAAGGTAAATCAAGAGGGTCCCTCACAACCAACAATTTAAAACTGAAGTTATAAATAGTCCTTAAATGAAAAAAAATTATTATAATTACTTTCCATTTTATATCCCATCAAACGCCATATCTTGAATCCATAAATATCCCATAAAATCACACACCATTTAGACATTTCAAATCCACCTTTTAAAGCATGGGTTTTTTTATTTTAAATTCAAATCAAGTCCAAAGGCCATCCATTTTCACTGATGTTTTTTAATGAGTCATTAAGGAATTTTCGAAAGGTGTGAACCATGAACTCATTTGAAACAAACATATGAAATTCATCAAATAAACCCTTTTTAAATCACAAAGAGGTTAACACCCCAATTTTAAATGATCCCCACTTTAAAAAATATTTTTCACTTGTTCAACAATAAATCAAATAAAATACCAACACATATCATTTATAACATCTCAATGAGCCTCATATGAATTTCAAAAAATCTTGTTGTATACAAAAAATAATTTTCAAACATGAAAAAATGGAATTAAAAATAGAAAACCATTATTTTAAACTCAAACATCAAGGGAACTATTTCAAATCACCACAATGATATCACATATATTCATACATTAATTAAAAATATATTTAAAAGGATTAAGAACACATTGAATTAAATAATGAAACAATTTCATAGAAACACCTACCTTAAAGATGTAGAAATTGAGCTGAACCCCATCAAAACGTGTCATCTTCAATGAAAGGCACCAGAAAAAGGATATATATCATTTCAATAAACCCTAGACACCAAAAATAGAACAATAGATCTACTAAATACCCTAAAGTCAGATAAAAGTGTTGTAAGGTTTGTGAGAGATGTCAAAACATTGAACAATGGAGGAATACAAAGAAAAGAGGGTAAAGTGATGCTTATTTAAATTGGAACCACTTGGAAATTTCTAAGAACAGTACATGATTAAAGAGGGAATGAGGGTTTGATCTCTTCATTAGTATCCCATGGTTTGACTGATTTGTATGTGGGAAAATGGGGAGAAATAAATTTTAATTCAAAGAGGTATTTTTTGGTAAATTATATAATTTTAAAACATTGGGATCTATAAAATTCGGCCTCATGGTTTTCTAAATCATGTGCTAAATGTGTGGAAGCCACTCACCAGGCCAAGACCACCAAAATGTTTTCTTGGTAGCTATTACTAAATTGAATAATCATACATAGACAGTTAAAAACCTCAAAACCACCAAGATAGTTCCCTCAATATGGGTTCCATGTGATTACCCTAACCATGTGGGTAAACCATAAAAACCCCCAAAATCCTTGAAAAATAAAAATTTCTTACCCAAAAAAACACTGAATACCACAATGACCAAAGATAACATAAAATAAATCAAATTATGCACTATGGTAAAATGTGGGTGCCATAATTATCCCCATTATTCCAATTTGTAAACCTAGAATGTCTATAGATAAAGAGGGAAGTAAACAAAATCCAATATCCAAAGAAGACATGGCCAGAAGAACCACTCAAAACAAACTAATCTCTAATCCAATCAAACATGTTCTTAAAAAACTACCAATCCAAACATCTATAAAAATCTCTAAATATGTCCGAACACAACCAAATCAAGTACCTCAAACAATATTTCTTAAAGAATAATGGTGAAAATACATGGTTTCACCACCATTTATAATCCCTTTAACATAGTGGAACTATATAAAACTACTAATAGATGCATCCTCAAAATAACCAAGAAACCATGAAAAAAACTCAATCTCAACTGAAAATAACTTATAAGATGAAAGAAGAAAGATAAACTCACAAGCGGCCTCAAACGTATGTCAAAAGATCTCACATAGGTCCATGACACACATGTATAATATAGTTTTTTATACAGGATCACCCTCAAACTGTGAGTTTGAATCTTCCCAATCTAAACATTAACTAGTATTCAAATGAAATGGGCGGTTCACCCATCGTAGTTACCCAATAATCCACCCCAAGTCCTTTCTTATATACAAAAAAAAATAGTACCTCAAAATTTAAATAAAAACAATGTGAAAACCAACCACCCTCAAGAAAAGTTCACTAAAACAACAAATCACATCAATGAATCCCTCAAAAAAACCATAAAAGAAAAATAAAACCCAGAATTGAAATATCTAAACGCATTTGTAAGTGGTATTCTATAAAAGAACTAATAAAATTATTTCAAAAAACAGTAGTTGAATAAGTAAAAGCTCATTCAAAATTCAAGACATTAAATGAAAAACACTAAAACAACCCCTCCAAAAAAGGATTAAACATGATACCACTTATATAACCCTGAAATAAAAATATTTTTGGGATGACCTAACTAGATAAAATAGAGGGAAACTCTTTTCACTTTAATATTGGAGATCTTATAATTCCCTGAAGCCTCACACTAGAAGAACAGAAGTGATCTTTTCTTCCCAAGATATCTAACATTTTCTTCTAACCCTATATCATCCTTCCCCTATTCCTCACCCATCAGTTTACCCTCATTTTTCTTAGATAGAACAAAGGCATCACCCACCATTGTTTTCCTAGACAGGCCGGTTTCTATCCAAATTTAATTTTTGATAACCTCCTTAAATGATTTTAGGCCATATGCAAGTATAACTAGACCAAAATCAAGGAAAGTCACCCTTTTAGGAAACAAGATCTCTCAGAATCATTGTTAACAAACCTCATAGAAAATATTACTAACTCTTATAATTGATCAATGAAATCCCTTAAAAATGAAACACCCTGATGAAGGATCATAAGATCAATCACTCTATCCAATTTCATGACCTTAGGAAAGAACCACTTGATAAATACCATTATGAAAATCTCCCACGGAATACCATTACATAGCTAAGAAAGTATCAGTGTCCCGTAAAACTCAGCTAAAACTCACAAGAATGCTAAAAACTACTCTCACACATGAAATTTCAGGTGTTATGATAATGATAACCTCAACAATTTCCATCCACCTTAACACTTCTATTAAACCTTCATCATTTCAGAAAGAAGTATTATTTTTGTTCAAGAAGTATGAGATAAGGTCTGCGAGCAAGGAAGGTCCAACATACACCACTCCAATCAAAGTCTTGGTAGATTCTGGAACTGAATAAACATTGTTGACCATTTTGGAAGGAATATTATAAACATAATGGAACTTGAAAAAAATAAATTCATTCCTAAAAACATAAAAAATGTTCCCATAATAAGATAGGGATCAAAATAAAATCATAAATTACAGACACAAGGCACATCACTTTCACACTAAGAAAGAATAATTTTCCTTTAAAATCAATAACTTCCACTAAGTAAATTTAAAGAAACACTCCATAAATTATTATAATTTAAAATAAATCCCAAAACTACTAATTTAAAATAAATCAACATTGGTGGAACTCATAACACCCATACAAGCATGGAATAAAATTACATTCAAAATTCCATTCCATTTTGAAAACTAATGCATAAGAAGATTTATCATTAAAACTCACTTTACTTTTTGAAACACCTTTCATATTTACATAAAAAATACCCTTTAATTTTAAAACACTTTTAAACCCCCAGTTTTAAATCACTTACTTCTGGTAATAGCTAAAAACATATGTATGAAACACCACACTTTCTTCCTTTTATACATTTTCCAAACACCACAATATAAAAAATAATTTTATAAAACATTACATAAAAACTTAGTGTATTTACTCTTTCCATCAATTTAATAAAACACATTTTGAGATTAAAAACTTCACAAGATTCCCTCATTTTTTATAAAAACGGGTTTTAAAATCAAGCCTAACCAAAGCACCATAAAAACATTCTAATAAGGTTTATGAGAACCACAACCAAATATCATCCATACACTCTTAAATAAATCTCTAAAAAAGTTATAATCACATTAATATTTATTCAAAGTCAAGAAGATTCAAAACAACACAATTTTATATGATGTAGGGTTGTAAATGATTTAGAGGAATAAGTTAGAAAATCATGTGCCTGTCATGCAACAGGATATGTGAAGGAGGATGACCCAAACCACATAAGCACCACAAGATTCCTTGAGTCATTTTAGTTAACAATGCTACTCAAGTTCTCCTCTATTTTCTACCCAAAAATAATGTTTGAACCACTTGAAATCACTTATGTATTCAAATTGGACCAAAAAACATCAATTCACATCAAAATTCATCAAAAATAACATAAATTTAACATAAATTTATGATTCAAACAAAAACTTCCCCTAGATTCCTAAGGATATGTAAAAGAAAGAGATTTATAGACTCTCCCTTCCCTTACCTATCAATACCTAGAAACGTTAATCTCTTTTTTACCAGGGTATACCAAAATAACAAGATTTGTACTCAATAAGAATATGATCTCATAAAAAACCAAATTCTATGATACAATTCTGTTGTGAACCAACCTATGCTTCTATAAAATTTTCACACAACCTAGAACACCAAAATTCTAGAAGAGCATTCCTAATCCCCAATGAATGGAAACCAGTTCCTCGGCATCCTAAGAATCCCTTTTGGAATTAGCTTTTCATAAATAAAAACATAAAAGACAGAGAAACATCATATGAGAGTCTGAAATGGATTGTGCTTAAATTAAATATCTATGCAATATCAAACATATAAGAACTCAAAGTAAAAAAACATGGAAAACAAGTAATAACCAACAGAACTGATCAAAACCATTTTTATAAATACTTAATACAATTACTAAAATATATAAAAATATATTTATTAAACGTATATGAATACATAACTGGAAATAGCTACATGTATGGACATCTTTCCCAATACAATAACAAAAAAAATAAAAAACCTTAAAAAAATTGATCCAAACCTAAAAGCATCTCTATGGAACAACTAGTTTTCACCATTTCCAAACTCAATACACATCGGCGACAAGAACAAAAATATAATTAGGATAAAAAACACAGAACCATAAATATAAAGGCATAAGCTAAACAATGTAGTATATCACAACCCACTGAAATTTTGTTATTCAATTTATATGAAAATTAATAAATTCTAGTTTAAAAATACATCTAGAAATTGGGTTTCAAAAACATAAATCTTGTGACAATAACTTTTATTTCCATAAAAACATATCATAATATACCCATTTTATTTAAATAAAAAATTTTATCTATAAAAATTTCACTATATTAAGACTTATATTATATAAAATACCCATTTTGAAATCCACTTTAAAATCCCAAAAAAATATTCACTATTTCAAAATAGATTTTTCTAAATATATTTGAAAACCCATTAATCAAATTAAATGACGCAAACACACATGGGTTAGAAATAACAAAGTGGGAACCAAAAGTCACAATGAATATAATAAATATAAATAAGATATGGGTTCTACAATCGTACAAGTAAGGGGAATGATACAATTGATTAGTAGATGAAAATGCCTAATGTCAATCACTAATCAAATAAATAAATGTGTCATAAGATATACCCTAAACAGATAACATGGGATGTGTTTAACATTACGCATTTAACTCACAAACCAACTATTGAATGTTTCTAGATCTAAACCACAAGCTATCCAGCTATCCATTAAAAGTCACATTGCAATGGAATAGTCCTCCTACCCATAGTTCCTATCTTGATAGGAGGTCTGCTAGTATTTTTTGAACCGACTAGGGTAACATAATAATAAAAATCCCACTTAGTTCCTTGGTTCCCATGAAAAATAAAGAAAATGTTAGTAAATATGAAAGCCAAGATCAATACATAAGGTATAATCAATAACACTCCCTCATCTCCATCACCCTTACAATTAATATCCCGATATATATAATACAGATGCATCATATACAATCACATTTACACACAATGGGAGGAAAAATCATCTCATAGTGATAAAAAAACACACACAAGGTGCAAAAAACTCAAGGGGAAATCAATAGGATCTCACACAACCTACTATTTAAAACCAATTTGCTAAATAAGCCCTTAATTCTAACACATTTCTAGGAATACCAATCTATTTTATTTCATTTAAAACACAAAATAATTCATACATAAAGATCCCTTGAAATCATACACCATTTAAACATTTCCAATCAACCATATAAAATGTGGTTTTTCCTCTTTGAAATATAAAACAAGGAAAAATACAGTAAAATTTCACTAAGACATTTTAAATATCCATTATGGAATTTCCATAAGGGGAGTACCACACCCTCATTTAAAACCAAAATTTTAAATTAATCAATGAACCCCATTTTAAATCACTTTGAGGTCATCCCAACAATTTAAAACAATTACCATGTTAAAACATAGTTTTCAATCATTGAAAAAAATCACATCAAAACCTAACACAAATCAGTTATACCATTTCATAGAACCTCATAGGTAATTAACAAGTTCCCAACACATAATAAAATTCCAATTCAAACATGAAAACATGTAATTAAAAATAGAAACCATTTATTCCGTGATCAAAACTCATGGGAAATTATTTCAAATATTCACATGGATATCACATATATTCATAATTTTGTTAAAAATATATTTAAAAATATTAATCCCACTTTGAATTACAAAAATCATAAAATTTCATAGAAACACATTCCCTAAAGAGGTGAAAATTGAAACAAAACCCATAAAAAATAACCTTAGATGGAGATAAAATCCAAGATAAATATGGTTTCTATAAACCCTATACACCCAAAAACCCAACATTACATCTACCCAGAACCCCAAATCAACCACAAGGTTTTTAGGGTTCATGGGAGAATCAAAAACCAATAACAGAGGAGGAATAAAGAGAGATGAGAGGAAACAAGGGATTATTTTCTTTGTATCCACTTGGAAATCATAAATAATATGATTATATTGGAGAGTGAAGGAGGGTGGAAATGCTCATTAGAGTATTAAGGTTTGGTCTACACATATGGGCGATGAAAGGGGATAAATACCTTTAAATTTAAAGAAGAAATTTTAAGAAAATCCCAAAATATTACCATGTAAAACCTCAATATGTACATGATAGTTACCAATGAACATGTGCCACAATGTTACCCCTAATAGTACAGGTAAACCATGAAGCACCCCAAAAGCCTCCAAATCTCAAAAAATATGGTCTAAAACATGTGGGTTCCATAATGGTATATGATAACATAAAATCAAGAAAATTATGTACTATTGTGAAATATATTTGTCACAATAATAACTGGTATAATATATCATATATAATATACTTCTATATCATCCTTATGTTTGAAATACTTTCAATAGTTTTTTAGAAACTCATTATATCTCTATTTAATTCTTTCCCTTCTCTATGTTAAAATCTGAAAAAATATTCTCTCTAAAATTTTAATGAGAACCATATCTAAAATGTTTAAAAAATGGTGAGACTTTGGAATAATATTCCTAACATTCAACTACTTAAATGTATTCAAACTCATTATCTACAAAACATAAAAAGTTTTGATGTCAACTTATATTATTTAACCTATTACTCTTTCTAAGAATAATATCATCATTCTTAGAAGGCATCTACCAAAACATTTTGTTGAAATATTTTGGTAACTAATGCTACTATTTATATTATCATATATCAATGCATCGTAAACTCTTTTAGGATAAAGTAACATTCACATTTTTATAGTAACTAAATGTGATTGTTCACATTTCTTGTTACCTATGTACCCTGGAATATTTTAGGATATTAAGTGAGATTCACTTTGAATTTTAAAAGGCATGATATTTTAATTTTTATCTTTGAACTTCTTTATATTCAAACATACTCCCATTATTCTCTTGAACAATATGTTATCTTCATAATATAATTATAAGATACAAAAACTACTTTTTTAATATGAAATAACTCTAATTCATTGATTGTGGGAATATTTAATAAAAGAACATCATTTCTTTATCAAGTATGATAGTTTATTTGTTCATAAAAATATCTTGTAAAAAGAGTGTTACTCAAAGTATTCCACTTAGGGGTGGTGGGATCATTGATAAACCACAATTTTTTTGAATATTTTATCGATAATAAATGAAACAAATTCTTCACATTATGTTAAATATGTTCATTTATAAAACATTTTGGAGTAGATCATTCATTTGAAAATTGGTTGAAAATTCCAATTTTACCCTTTACAAATTCATTGTACTATTTAGAACATAAATAAGGTTATTTGATCTATTTGGAATTAATATTTTGTTAATAATTTACTAACTTAATTGGATTCAACTTTTATTCAGGACATCTGAGCTAAATCATTCATTTGGTTGGAGAAAATGGTCCATGTAGTCAAAATTTGTTTGGACTCGTTAGATTGGGAATCACTTCAGTATGTGGGACATAACTTTTTCATAAATTAATTTAATGAGACAAAACTTGGTGAAGAGATAAAGGACCCAATTAAAACAAATAAACCTTATATAAGGAAATCCACTTTAGGAGTTTTGTGGTCAACTATATTGTTAAAATTGGATTAAAATATTTGGCTGAATTTCCATATTCACACTTGAAACCACTTGTAACCTACCCTCCCATACACTGAATAAATATGTATTTTTTCATTTGTATGGGTTGGGACATGAATTTGGAGATTTTTATAGAGGATAAGTTGTTTTGTACCATTACAATTTACAATTGGAGGAGGGAATCTACCAAGAAATGATCTCCTCCAAAATGATCTTCTTTTCCTCTTCATTGTTGTAATGTTGTTATACATTCAATAAAATTCTTGTTTCTCTTCCATTTATTCTTTTATTTTCGATTTCATTCTTCTATTAATCCTCTTATTCGGTTTGGAAATCTATATTAGAAATGATATTGGGTAATATCCTTTTTAAATCTTTACAAATGCAATTTGTTTCTATGATGACTACACTGCCCAAGGAAGAGTGGTTTGCTTAGTAATTGATCAAACTCTTACCTTATTTATTTATTTATTTTGAATCATTAAGATAATTTAATTTTAAAATCATGATTTGTTAATTGAGTTTTTAAATTAGAGGAAACTAATAAAGTAATTGAACAATTGACACAAAAACCTACGCGGTCGAGATTTGTGTAAATTGTGAGAGCGCAAAATTAATACATAAAACCAAACCACTTGGGATAAATATATTGAGTTAAAATATAATCCCAATAATAAATTAATCCTTATTTATATAATGTATTTATTCCCTAATTTACCACTGACCATAATCTAGTCTTAGAATGACAATCAATGCACAGTGATGTGATTTCATGTTCTAAAGCTGGCCTCGGGTTTATCTCTTTTCATCTTTATGGTAATTTTAATTCTTGTGGAGTATAAAGATTTATAAAATAGGGTATCATAATTAAGTGGATGTTAATTTAAATAATAATGATCAATAATTAAGTGAAGATATAGAGTTATATCGATTACACCTTTTAAAATATTTTCAAAAAAAACATCTTATCATTGTGTCGTATTAATCGAATTTCATTCCAAAAACAAAAACAAAGAAATAAAATCTTCTTACAGAAAACGTCTTTTTTAACTTTTATTAAAAAAAACAATCCTTTTATGTAGTTATCTTCTTCCCTTTTATACCATTATTTTTTTCAATTACTTCCTCTTTTGAGAGACGTACATGGTCAACCACTCTACTGACCCTAAATAACCCAAAAATTAACATAATTTGAGAGCACCCACGATAGTTCCTTTAAAATTAGAACCATTTTTTGGGGAGGAAATTATTTTATTCAACTAATTATATTCATTTTATTAATTTTATTTTATCCTTTTTTCTCTTCGTTCTTCATTCTTCTTTCCCCTTTCTCAATTTTTTTTTGTTTCTCTTTCTTCTTCCTCTCTCTTTTCCTCTCTATAAGACTATATATTGAAATTTTTTCTCATGATATTATAGTCTAATTTTTTCATTTATGACACAATCACATCACAAGGATATATTTGATCTAGACCCCGATATTGAACGCAACCATAAGGCTGGAATAAGAAAATCTCGGTATATGGGAAGTGTTTGTATTTTCACAATTGTGGAATTCCTACACTCTAAGAACATTGAAATTACAAACACTTCTGAATTCAGCCTAAAACAAGAACCAATTTCTGAAAATAATAATAATGAACTTAATATAACCATTTAAGAATTATCTTCACTGAATTTTAATTATCAAAAAATTTGTATTGAAAATCCAAATCATGAATAAAACTTTGATATGAAATATGGTCTAATTCACCTAATTCCAAAATTTGATGGATTATCTGGTGAGGTTCAAAAAAACATTTAAAATAATTTAATGTGGTTTTATCAACCTTAAAACCATGAAATGTATATGAAGATCAAATACAACTAAGAGCATTCCCATTTTCACTTGATGGAGTTGCAAAGGATTGGATGTATTATTTACAGCCTGAAGATTTAACATATTAGAAAATTTTGAATCATATTTTCTTACATATATTTTTTACAACATCAAGTTCCACTTCTATCTATAAAAAGATCTCGGGGATCAAGAAATCATAGGGGGAGTCAATGTATGAGTACTGGGAGTGATTCACAAAGTTTTGTGCAAGCTTCCCAGTGAGAAATTATTCATCCAGTACTTCTATGAAGTACTCACACTTAGGTAAATAATCATGGTGGATGCCATGTATATAGGGGAATTTTTTGAAAAAACACTAGCAGTTGCACATTCATTGATCAACAAGATAGCACAAAACTCCCAACAATATAGATATTGAGGTACACCACATGTTAGAAGAGTACACCAGGTAAGTCTATCATCTCTTGAAATTCATTTAATTGATACCAAGTTGTAAGAGTTTACTACTATGGTGAGGCATATTGCTTTTTCTCAAAATACATCACAACAAACTCTTATGAGGCCTTGTAGAATTTTCATGGAAACAGGCCACCTAACTGATTATTTCCCCCAATTACAAGAGATGGGAGATTATGCGGTAGTATTCCCTAGAAGAACATATTGGTAGAAATAACAACCAAATCCCTAAAAGAATTATGATTATTCTGTACCAACATAAATCATAGGGTGGGAGGATCAATCAAACATGAGGTATGGCTTTGGATAACAACAAAGTCCCCCTTTTCAAAAAAAAATTCTAGAAGCCTCCACCTTAACAATAGGGTTTCCAACAACCCAAAAGAAGATTTGAAGCCCAAGCAGTAAAAAGTCAACAACAGGGTAATTGTCAACCAATGGGATATTATACTACTGATGATCTTTTGAAACAAATTATTCTTAATCAACAGAATGATTTGAAATGTCAAGGTTTGTAGTTGAGGGAGTTGAAGACACAAATATGCTCAATTTCTATTTCCCTCCATGAACTGGTATATAAGAAGTCTGGAAATATTCTTTCCCAACCTACTCCAAATCCCAATGGTAATTTTAGTGTCATCACATTGAGTAGTGGGATGAAAACAACTAATACATTTTCACCTATTGTTCCACTGGGATCCACCTCAACTCCAGAGAACCCCCATTCAAGAACCACTGATGAGCAACCCAAAGGGGAAGATAAAGGTAATAAAAATATTTATGATGTTCCTTCTAAAACCATTATCTTTCCGAATAGAGTTTTTGAAACCAATAATATGGCTGAATAGGTGATTAAAAATAGGTTTTAGACACATTCAAGTGTGTGGAGATCAACATCCCTCTACTTGAAGACATTAAAAAGATACCAAGGTATTCCAAATTCTTAAAAGAACATTGTACTAATAGAAGAGGGATCAAGGGAAATGAGAGGATCAATATTTGAAGGAATGCATTAGCAATCAATACACAAACTCTTTTAATGCCAAAAAAGTGCAAGGATCCCAGGAAATTCACCATACCATGCACCAAATGGGAGTTACACTTTTTTGATGTTTTATGTGACTTAGGTGCTTCCATAAATGTGATGCTTCACTCTGTATTATATATTTTACAAGTTTGTGAGTTAAAGATGATGAGAGTAGTGGTTTAGTTTTCAAATAGAGCTATAGTGTATCGATTTGGAGTCCTTTAGGATGTACTTATTTGGGTAAAATAGATGATCTTTCCAAAATATTTCTATGTGCTTAACATGGAGGATGAACATGTAATTTATCATGCTCCAATTATCTTATCTATTCCCTTCCAAAAAACTAAAAAACGATAATAAATTTCCAAGAGGTTACACGCACTATGGAGTTTTGATATGAAGTTGTAATATTTAATGTTATGGACTCTATGAAGTACCCCATATAGGACCATTCAGCTTTTGTTATCTCCCATTTTGAACCACCAAGTAAAAACCCCATGGAAATATATTGTCCCATGCTTAGGGATATTATAAGCATTGATTCTATTTTGATGTGTAATATCACTCGCACACCAGTTTATAATTCAAAAACCTCTCTTATATTTTATTTTTAAATGGATTCAAATTCTGATTTTGATCGTGTAAGCTATGATTATGACATTGTTGTTGAGTATTCTAATAGATTTGATGCTTTATTCTCTGATTTTTTTATGTATATTCTGATACTAATGTTAATTGTGCACAAATTTCACTTCTTTCAATTTCTCTATCCATACATCACCCCCTACATTGGAACTCAAGACATTGACACAAAATCTCAAATACTCATACTTTTTTGAGTGGTGAAAGTTTACCGGTTATAATTGCTAACAATATCCCTTTTGAAGATGAATAAAAACTTTTAAATATTTCTAGTGATGACATCAAGGAATCCAGGTGGATCATGGATGGAATATCAGGTATTATCCTCTTTATTTTCGTGCATAGTATTCTTCTAGAAGATGGGTCTAAACGAGTTAGGTACCACAAAGGATACTCAATCCAACCTTTCTGAAACTTATTAGAAAATAGGATGAAAAATTGCTCAAGGATGGTATACTTTATACCAATTCAGATTTATAGTGGGTAAGACCTATTCAGTTTTTGCCCATGAAAAGTGGTCTTACTATTGTTAAAAATGATAAAGGGGAGTTAGTTCCAATGAGGGTGCAAAATAGTTGGTGTGTGAGTATTTATTATAGGAAACTAAATCAATCCAATCACAAAGACCATTCTCCCTTACATTTATTGATCAAATTCTTGAGAGAATACCTGGGAAGACACATTATTGTTTCTTAGATGGATTTTCTGGATAATTTTAGGTTATTATAACTCTAGAGGATCAAGAGAATAAAATATTCACTTGTCCATTCTGCAAATGTTCCTACCTAAGGACTCCATTTGAACTTTACAATTCCCAAAGTACCTTACAAAGATGCATGGTGAGTGTTTTTTCTGATTTTATTGAGACTATTATAGAGGTATTTATGTATTATTTTACAGTTTATGGTCCTTTATTTGATGATTATATTTCTAGTTTGGGAAAGTTATTGAATCATTGTATTGATAAGAATCTGGTCTTAAAATTTGAAAAGTGTCATTTCATGGAAGATCATGGGGTTATCTTTAAGCATGTAGTGTCAAAACATGGGATAGATTTTGATAGATATAAGGTAAATATTATTTCATCCTTACCTTGTCCTTCATGAGTGAATGATGTTAGATCTTTCTTAGGGCATGAAGGATTTTATAGGCACTTCATCAAATATTTTAGTAAGATTTCTCTTCCTATATCGCGATAAATTCAAAAGGATTATGATATTGTGTTTAAAGATTCTTGCAGGATTTCCTTTGATGAACTAAAATAGTGCCTGACCACTTCACCAATCATACATCCCCCACGGTGGGAAATTCCATTTGAGCTGATGTGTGATGCTTCAATCTTCGTAGTTAGAGAAGTCTTATCATAGAGGGAGGAGGGACGTTCACATGTGATTTCCTATTCCTCGAGGAAATTGGAATCAACCCAATAAAACTACAAAACTACAGAAAAGGATTTTTTTCCATTATATTTGTTTTAGATAAATTTGGTTCATATTTGTTGGGCTCTGAAGTGTTTTTTTGTTCTAAACATGCATCTATGAGGTACCTCTTGAAGAATCTAGATGCAAAGCCTAGACTTGTCTGATTGATTCAACTTATTTAGGAATTAAATATTTAGATAAAGGACAATAAGGGGTCAGAGAACTTAGTGGGGAACCACATGAGTAGGTTTACTCACACATTAGAGGATAACACTTTAGAACAGTTACCAATTCGGGAAACTTTCCCTGATGATCATCTTTATTTCATCTCATTTATGCATCCTCAGTATGCTGATTTAGTTAAATAACTTGATTCCTATAAAATTCCTACAAATTTAAAGAAACATCATGTCCAAAAGTTAAAGAGTGAGTCTATATTTTATGTGTGAGATGATCCCTACCTATGGAGCATGTGTGGTGACCAAGTTATTTGGAGGTGTGTTTCTGATCATGAGTTTGATTCTGTTCTATTTTTTTCATACACTAGCTTGTGGTGGACACTTTGGACCCCAATGAACATCTAGGAATGTCTTAGACTCTGGATTAAATTTTCCTAGCTTTTTTCATGATGCACATGTGTTTTTTAAGTCATTCTCATGTTTCCAACACACTGAGAACATTTCTCGGAGACACGAGATGTCCCAACAACCCATATTATTCTGTGATGTTTTTTATTTATAGGGAAACAATTTTATGGGTTCCTTTTCTAGTTCATTTTTTTTTTGAAAATTTTGGTTGTTGTTGATTATGTGAGTAAATGGGTGGAGGATAATGCCACCAAGACTGATGATTATGATGTTGTAGTGGACCTGTTCATGGAACAAATTTTTTGTAGATTTGGAGTATCAAAGTCCATCATCAGTGACCAAAGGAAGCACTTAGGAAATTAAAATTTGGATACCATCCATAAGAAGTATGGGGTTATACACAAAATATCATCATAATACCACCCCCAAAAAAAATTACAGACTGAGGTTTAATATTGGGAGTTGAAAATTTTTTTGTAAAAAGTCATGCAGCCAAATAGGAAGGATTGGATCAAGCACCTGGATGATGTACTTTGGGCTTATAGGACCCCATACAAGACACCCATCAGTATGTCCCCATTTTGGATTATTTTTGGGAAGGCATTTCATCTTCCAGTGGAAGCCAGGCATCAAGAATATAGGGATATAAAGAAATGAAACATGGATTTGTCCCAAGATGGAATTCATAGGATGATTAAAATTCAAGAGCTTGAGGAGATCCTATTTTCATCCTACGAGAACTCAAGGCTCTAAAAGGAAAGATCAAAAGAAACTCATGACAGAACGATCCAACAAAGGGAGTTTCATGTTGGAGAGAAATTCTTACCCTACAGTTCACCACAATAACTGATACGTTGTAAGTTGTGTTCCAAATGGTTAGGTCCTTATATTTTATCTAATATTTTTCCTTATGGTGTAGTGGATATCACACAAGAGGACACTATAAGAAGCATTACAATCAATGGGAAACATTTGAAGAAATACATTGAGGGAATTCCTATTGATTTAGTTTATTTCATCATACTTCCTAACACCATCATCACTAGAGAATATTAGGTTATTACTAACCCATTCACTTTTTTTTCCTATTTAAAATTCTTCATTTTATGTGCACGTATCATTTTATAAGTTCACATCAAGGAAAATGTAATATTTTATGTGTGGGGGAGGGGAAAAATATTTTTTGTGGATATTTAGGATTTTAATTTGTGTGTTTTTTTTGTGTTTTTTTTGTTTTTAGTTAAATTTTTCAGAAAAAATAAAAAAAACAAAGATATCAAGTTACATTTTCATGTGGAACATGTGGAAAATGCATGTTTTCAAAATTCATTGGTAGACTGATATGAATGAGAATGATTTCATCATCGAGGGTTTCTTTTTATAAAATTTTAATTTGTTGATGATGTGTTTGGTTGTGTCATTATAAAACCTTTTAGATTTTCACATCATTATTTCTGATATTTGTTCATGGTAAATTATTTCATTGATTTCTCCACACAATTTTTCACTCAACCATGACTTATGAAAATTTTCATACTCAATTGAATGTATAATAATGTTAGGTAAAAAATTCTTTGGTTGATCTATACATTAGTTTCTCTTCTGATCAGTTTCATTACCGTACTGAATTGACCTATGCATGTGAGAAGTTATCTGACTATTGTACGCCCTAAAAAACAAAAAAAAAACCAAAATATGACTTGTGTCTTGGGTAGTTCAAAAACAAATATTCCTCTACCTTTGACCTTGTTTTAATTATTAAAATTAGTTTTGAGAGGAGATCAAACAGATATTGAGAGATGAGTGTGATATTTTATCCAAGTGAAACTTAAAAACCCAATAATAATTAATGAGGGGAGTGATTAGATGTTCAACATATGGGGATATATAAGTTAGGAGGTTACGGTTTGACTTTTATGAATGTATAATTGAGTGGGTCTTGAAATTTGATTACAAAGAAATATAGAATAGGTCTATTAGAATAAACTATGTAGATGAGTTGTTTTACTTGACCTAAATATAATAAATAAAGGGTTGACATAGGAGCTTGGAATGGTTGGCACACACACTTGTGGAGAATTAGTGGCATGGTAGACCCATGACTGGTTTCATTATGATTAGTGTTATGAATCTCACTGGATTTTTATTTGACACAATTTATGACATAATGACTTTAAATTTATTGATATTGAGTCCTGATGGGATTCTTACTTCGCTTATACTTCCACTGTAGATTGAGAAATATGAACATGCATATCTTATCACAATTTTTCGAATACATGATATGAGGTTTTACCCAGTAGTGCAAAAGGGTAATTGTAAGGGAGTTGATAAAACAAAATTTTATGCATATTTTATTGATAAAAAATAATGATATTTCCTCACATTGTGTTAAAAACGTTTATTTATAAAATATTTGGGAGTAGATCATTCATTTGAAATATTTGATGAAAATTCCAGTTTTACCCTTTAAAAATTTATTGTAGTATTTCAAACTTAAATAATTTTATTTGAACTATTTAAACATAAAATTTTTTATTTGTGCCCCTAACATAATTGGATACAACTTTTATTCAGGACATCTGTGCTACATCAAGCAATTGGTAGGAGCAAATGAACCATGAAGTAAAAGTTGGTATGGACTCGTCAGATCAGACATCACTCCAGTATTTAGGCCATAAATTTTTTGTTCTTGATTGTAATGGGCCCAAATTTGGAGAGGATCTAGTGGAACCAATTTATAGTAAATAATCCTTCTATAAGGTCATCTTTTTCTCACTTTTTGGTATTTAAATAGACAGTGAAAATTGGATTGAAATATTTGTTTTCAATTTCCACTTTTACACTTGAAACCACTTTTAACCTAGCCTCCCCCCCCCCCACTCTATAAATAAGTATTTTTCTCATTTTTATGGATGGGTACATGAATTAATAGCTTTAGAGAAGAGTCTAAGTGGTTATATACCATTTCAATTCACTATCGTATGAGGGAATCTTCCAAACTCGGATCTCCTCCGAAATGCACTTCATTTCACATTCTTTGTTGTAATATTATTGTACTTAAAAAACTCTTATTTTTTATTATATTTATTATATTATTTTAAATTTTATTCTTCTCTTAGTCTTCCTATTTTTTCTAGAAATCAAGAGTATAAAAAATATTGTGTTATACCCTTTCTAAATTTTTGAAAATGTAATTTGTTTCTAAGAAGACTACACTTCCCATGGAAGAGTTGTTTTCTTAGTAATAAATCACCCTCTTACCTTATTAATTTATTTATTTTGAATAATTAGGATACTTTAATTCCAAAATAGGATCCACGAATTGAGTTTTAAAATTAGAATAAATTAGGGAAAAAATTGAACAATTGATACAAAAACATGTGAGGTTGATATTTGTGTAAATTGTGAGAGCACAAACATAATTAGTAATACCAAACCACATGAGATAAATTTGTAGAGTTCAAATTTAATCCATAAAATAAATTTATCATTATTTATAGAATGTATTTATGCCCTAATTTACCACTAACCATGATCTATTCTTAGAACGATAATCAAAATAGGGTGTTGCGATTTCATGTTCTGAAGCTGGCCTATGGTTTAACTCTTTTCATATTTGTTGTAATGTTAATTATCATAGGGTATGGAGATTATAAAATTAAGGGATCATAATTAAGTTTATTTTAATTTAAATGATAAATATAAATAAGTGAAGAGGTAGAGTTAGATCGATTACACCTTTTAAAAT
Organism: Viscum album; assembly: GCA_963277665.1. Lineage (NCBI taxonomy): Eukaryota > Viridiplantae > Streptophyta > Magnoliopsida > Santalales > Viscaceae > Viscum > Viscum album. The sequence goes on along the minus strand of OY728141.1, from coordinate 1,043,242,732 downwards.
ATTTTCTAAAAAAACATATTCTCGTTGTGTCTTATTAATTGAATTTAATTTATAAAATAAAGATAAAAAATTAAAATATTATTCTAGAATAATTATTCTTATTAATTTATAAAAAAAACCCAAATACATTTAATTAGAGAAGTTATTACCTTTTATACCTTTATTTTTTTGTTTTAAATTACTTCCTCCTTTAACAAAAAAATTTGGTCTGCCACTATAATTCACGTAAATAAACAAAAACTGAACATCATTTGAGAGATACCATGATAGTTACTTTCAATAATATCCCTCATATTTTAAAAAATATCTCGATAAACTCATTTATCCATGATAAAACATATTTATCCTTATCTTCTTCTAAAAACACATTAGTGAAACTGATGAATCGTAAACAACATGTATTGAATTCATTATCTTATATTATTCATAAAAACTATTTTATAACAAATAACTCCTCTTATCAGGAAATATAAATGAGATAAAAACATTTCCTTAAATATATTTTAGATTTATTAATTATTATATATTTAACTCTCTCATGTACAAACACTTTTGTTCATCACTTCAATACAAAATAAAATATCTATCAATTCTTACCAAGATGTTTGAACTCATATATATTTTCAACATTTATAAAGTATAAATTTGATATCAAATACCATTTAAATCCAAAGAATAATTATCTATAATAATGATACACAATATATATTTTCCGAGTAATTTCACAAAACCCTTAAGGTGTTATAAACAACTCAATCCTATGGAATCATTACTCAATTTTCCTAAAAACTTCTTTAGGTTACCATGGTCTTGGATGAAAACTAGAAGAAACATATTTGAACTATCCAACTTACTTTTCTTCTTATAGTTTTAAAATTTACCAACTTTTACTATCAACATAGCACTAGAACCATAACATCATATGATCAATTAATCCATCCTCAAAACTTTAAAAGTATTGAGTAAACTTTCTTGAAATAATTTATTTTATCATAGAATTTCCATCAATAATAATACAATGAATTAGTCATCTAGAAAAACCAGAATTAAAACTTAATTCTCATTATGTAGTCGATATAAACAATCATATTGATCATATTAGTGGAGTCTAAAATTCCTCAGGTAATTTTTCATCTTATGAATTTTAAACGTCAAGTGAATAATTATATTCTTATAATAAAAATCATGATTATTTTTTTGAAACACATAAACAAATGGTTACTCAGTAAGGGGTCACTCTAACACATATAGTCGCTCTTAACTAATAAACATTATTATGATACTGGTCTATGAAGTTTAATACATTATGATAATTTTTTTCAACGATTAATATCAAAGTCATGTTGATTATGATTATGTATTTTATCTACCTCAAGATCTTTTATCATATTAGTATCATGTATTACATTCATTTGACATGTAATTTTATTAAATATGTTGCCACTAAAATAATGACCCTTTTAAATTCATCATTTCCATTAATGGTCCATGATCAATATTTTACTAATAAATGAGTCTTATTTGTAATTTATTTCAAAACATAATTATTTTGTTAGTCCATAATCCCAATCTTATTATATATGAATCTTGGATACTTGAGTGTATAATTTTTTTCCCAACCTGTCCTATGGATAAACTCAACTCCATTTCTATGGTAACCTAATTCAATTAGAAACACTTGGCTAGGTGTAATCCTAGAAAATTCCAAGAATAATTACCTAAAACTATTAGGGTCTCCCATTTTTTTCTTTCCTTGCCCAATATAATCTAGTGGAACCCAGTTAGGGAATTTCATAGCAAGTTATATGATTGAGGTTTTGATAATTACTACATTTTATGGAATATAACATTAATTATTTGAGAGTGGGTTTTGATCTCATAATATTGTCACATGTTAATCACTTTATGTATACCTTTATCATGACCACTCACTCCCAATGTACCCCACTTGGGATGGTAATGTGAAAAGGGAGATAATGATGCTCAAAGACAACCTCCAATATAACAAGGGTTAGAGATAGGCACTAAGGGTATAACATACCCATGTAAAAGTTGAATTACCCTTTATGATTTGAGAATCGAGAGAGATAAGATGGAAACACCAAAAATTTACTACCCAAGACAAAAGTAAATAGATATCCCAAGTTCATTATTATAATTTCACAAAAAATTAAACATTATATTGAAAACTACAATTACCAAAATAAAATCCTTGAAAGTGACCGTAAATCCCAAATAGACCACAAACAACCTCTCGAGCTTGTATTGACAAGCCAATCAACAACCAGGTCATGCAGAACTGAAAAACAAAGTATATATATACATAGGGTTGGAATAACATGTGTACTCAGTATAATAATCCCTAGATCCTCTCTTGAAAATGTTAAAGAAATTATGTTGAAGACTAGTGAACAACAGGTGATTCTAACACATCACCTAAAAAATTATAGTGACTGAGTAGTTTACATGAGTCACCACAACACGTATGTTGTGTATTATACCTCAAGGAATCTTATCCAATATATTAAATACCAATATAAAATATATAGTTTATTATATATAGATATACATATGTATCAAATAACCACAATACATTATATATGACTATATACATATATGGATAAATATAACCATTGTGCATTATAAGCATAATACTACCAGGAGAATAGAGTGGGGTCATAAAGAGAAGTCAACCATTTGTTCCTCTTTAACATAGTTGTTTTAGAAAACACCTTCCAATTGTCCATTGGGTGTCAGTCACCCTACCAAAAAGGGAAGAGTAGTGTATAACGTCACATCACATATATGATATATGTATATATATCACAACAACACTATGGGAAACTACCTAGTCCTAGAATAAACTACAACTATAATCTATTGGGAACCCAACTTCCATCGTTAAAGATTACATATCCTATAAGAACACAAAAATTTCTAGAAACATCTTAAAATAAATTTTATCCTTTAAAAAAATTATTAGCTACATTATATTATTCATTATCCATTAATTAAAAAAAATCAATTTCAATTTAAATTAACATCCATATAAAGTCCATTCCCTCTAGGAATAATCCATCCAATCCCATGGTTCCTCAAGAGTTACCATAATTTTCATTCCATTCATGAACCAACCCCATGTATTAAAAAATTTATTATTATTATTATAATTCCATAATTTTAGCTACTCTAAGAAATATCATTTGTTACCATAAAATAGATACATAAACCAAGAACAACCAAATTCCAAAAATAGTGGGGAAGGAATGAAGAAACAAGAAACCCAACCATACGACCTTTTAAGAATATTTATTAACAAAAAAACATGATACTTTCATCACAAAAATAAGAAATACTATATTCAACCCATTCCATAATTCTTTATTCCACCCTTGACACCACAATTCATTTTACCATGCATCAATCCCTCCATCACTAACACTAAATGCTACCATAAAACCAATAATTACTACCCATGTCTCATCAACTATAAATTATCCTAGGATCACATCCGCAATGAAATTATCACCTCTAGATAAATAATATATTGTAGAAAATAAAAATCAGATCCAACAAGGCATGTAGGCCCCAAAAACAAAGCGTCCAACCTTCGCATGAAAATGGTATCACTCAGGACCAAACATTTACATTTATAAAAAAAATTATCTTCAATGCCATCTAAGATTAATTGATTCATTTATCTCAGGTTAAAACCATGGGTATCCTAAGGCATAATATTTAAGAGTAAAGAATTATTTAAACATGATTTAAATAACATCATCTAGTTTCATTAAACATAAATGAAGAGCATTTCATTTAACATGTCTCTTTATTATTTCCGTCAACAAGAATTTATAGCTCTTTATTATTTATCTATTTGAATTCACATATGGTCGTACATTTTAAATTAAACATGCATTAAGATTCATTATAATTTCCATAAAACATAAAAAGAATGATTTTTTTTAAACATGCCTCTTTAATTCCATATCCAAAAAACATTATTGGAATTATGTTATTTGATGCTTTTTAACATTTAATTCATGCCAAAACAAAACATAAATGAACATGATATACCAAATATAATCATAAATAACACACGATCTAGTAAAACATGAATCAAACTTGTTTTCTTGGTGTAAAAACATGTGATCACTATAACTATACAACACTTATTTTCATTATTATGGTTTATTCTTTATAAAGTTTAATTCCACCATAACTAATTGGAATAAATCATGATAACTTTATGATTTCCCAAAAAATAATATGATAAGTGAAGAATCCCCTACTTCTATTTGAAGTTCAATTTTTATTGCATAATAATGGAAAAATGAGGTTCAAACACTTCCCAAAGTAACACCACCAGGACAAGGAAGGATAACTTGAATCTATCATTCACAAAACAAAATCAAACCAGGATCAGTAACACCCAAAATAGAGGGTGAAACCTTAAAAATCACCACTAGAGAAGAAGAAAAATGAGGTTATCAAAAAATAGGTGGAAATGGTTACCATAAACCTGATCCATACGATACTCCTTGAACCAGTGGTTGAAACAACAAGGAATCAAATAAGAGGAACCCAAGAGAGTTATAAGGAACATAGAATTGAGGAACCTCTGTTAATGAAGCAAAAAAAATAGAGATACAGAGAAGGAGAGAGAGGCCACAACCTAAGTTCACCAATTGTGTCTATAAATCGAAGGAATTTGAGAGGAGAAGTGAATATTTGTTAATATATTGGGTAGAGTCAATTTAAAAACCACATTAAAGACCCAAAAAATATGATTCACGTATTTCCCTATTGAAATAGATAATATCCACAATGAAATGAGACAAATTCATACCTTTATAAGAAAATCAAACCATCACCATGACTTACACAACACTCTAGTCCAAGACATAGTTTTTTCAGCGTGAAACCCAAAACAACATTCATCTATAATGTTTCCCACACATGTAGTATTCCCCTAATAAAACCTTCTAAAATGACTTCTCAAGATATTCTTTGGCCGTTTCAGATAAAAATAGTCTCCAAAGACATACAAATCCCTTAAAACTCCTCCAAACACTTATTCAACACCCCCATGCATCATTAAAAAAAAGTAAAGTATAATAAGGTTTCAAATATTAAATTATATATTGATCAACCAAATATCATCCTCAATAATTAAAACCAAATCCAATGTAAATAAATGGAAAAGGCTTCATCCAAATAACTGGTATGTCAGATACCTCTCAAGAATCTCACCATCATTGGAGCTCAACTATATCTCTTAGTAGAATAAAGTAAAAAAAACACAAAACACTGATAACCATATCTTAACCACTCTCCTAGGGGTGATACCTCTCAAAAAAGATCAATTCAACATACAAGGCATCGAAGATGGGAGAGAACCTATCTCATAAATTAGAAAAAATGTCAAAAATCCCAAAAGAATCATAAATACAAGATAATATCATGAAATTAAAAACATAGGATATTGAGCACATATTTTTGAATCACATTCACAGGTTCTATCCTCTACAGTACCTTGTTTCTACAATACACTAACCTAGGGAATAATACTTCCACCCAACACCTTCTCCTAGAGGTCCTGGATCTCTGCAGGCTACTCATCTAGGGTCTCATCAGGAATAACATCAATCTCACCTCAATTGATGATGTGAAATTCATTATAAAGATAAAATATGAATCAGTGACATATAACACCATAATGTTTTATAAAAAAAATTTATCAAATAAATTTAATTTCTTTGATGGCTTGTGTTACGCACAACACTGAGTTTTAAAGAACCATGATATACTAATAATACTATTAGATAAAAATCATTGTTATAATTGAGTCATTAAACATGATGGTATAAAAAAAATTACAAAATTTTTAAAATTATGTATAATTATTTTATTTAAAGAATACAAATTAATAATAAAGTACTTAATAATTAGTAAAGTCTTTATATGATTTAAAAATATTTTTTTCTCAAAAATTTCCTTTTTTGATTTTTGTAAATAAATAATACATTTAATTTTTTAAAAATTTAGAAAATTTATTTGGAAAAATAAAATTACCTTTTGATATCAAAATTTAAAACTTATCTTATAGTTACTTTTTATTGTTTTCTAAAAAGAAATTGTTTTCGATGAATAGTGAACATACTAATTAAAATTTTCATTTTCATTAAAGAATTTATTGACTTACATTATATTTTAAAATAGTTTCATAATTAAATTAGTAAAATTATTTTATTATTAATCTAAATTATGTTACTATAATAAATTTCATTTTCAACTTTGTTATATAATTTTATTTATACTTTTTAAAGGATATTCTTTGGAAAACTATTTTTTCATCACAACTGTGGTTTTAATATAAAATCAAATTACCCCAATTCTATAAAATGAATTTGTAAAAATTTATTCTATAGTTTAAATAATAATTAATAATAGTTAATAAGTCCAATATATTTTTTACTCAAAATTAATAGTAAAATTAGTAAAAAATAATTACAGTGGTTAATGTTAAAACAGGTTTACCGAGGGTTAAACTAAAGGATAAGGGTATGTTTTGAAATTAAACAAGTCTAAATCCTATTTTATGGAATTATTTATACTTTATCCTATCATAAATTTGAATATATGGTTATTTTTAAGAATTTGTCTTGGGAATTAATTTATCATTTTGGATTGTTTTGGGAAATTTCCATGTAGTTTACTAGTGGGTTCCTTTCCCCACTTATAACTGGACATATTCTATCCTTGACTCTTTACACAAAAATATCCTTTTTTAAATCCAATACCTAAAAAAATAGATTCCTTACATCAAATAACACATCCTAGGGGCATATGTTTATTAGTAATCCCTTCTAAGATGGATTTTGGTGCCAACCTAAAGAAGTTGTTCGAAGATGAGGCATCGTTCTTAACCGAGCCTTTTTTTATTTCTTCTTCACACTCCTTCAGAAATTATTGAACTATGATGATATAATATCATAATTATAAACCATATAATTATATTTTATTATGTTAATTTCATAACCAATATGAATATATACTTTTATAAAATGTGAAATGAAATTGTAGATTGTGTGTTTGACAGACTACCGCCTCAGAAACTAGTGTAAATGATTTTTCGTAACCACCCATAATGGGTGGATATAATGATGCATTAAAATTATATTTATTATATTTATGAAATTTTTATACTTATGGATTATAATATTACATATACCTTCTTACCTACCAATCTGTTCGAAAATTATGACATCACTCATGTGTATGTGTAGACTACCACCTCCACAAAGTAATGTGAATCATTTTTCATTTTATTTTGACATGGATGGTAATGAGGGTATATTTAATAAATATATTTGATATATATCATATTAAATGACTCAATAAAAGTGAATTCATATTTATATTTCTTTCTTTTTTTTCATCGATAAAATGGAATCAATGTTTATGTGTACGTACGACCTACTATCTCTATGAACTGTGTAATTTGTATTCTATCAATAAATTTTATGGATTAATATAAATAAATGTATTCTGAATATATATTATATTTTTATAATGTTTACAAAAATTTATATTATAGAACCTTGATCAATGTAAAATGGTCAAATATACCAAACCAAAATATACATGAAAGACATAAATAATTATTACCTAAAACATGATTTTAACAAGGAATTGTTAATAAGCATGTAATAAAAGTTCCTAATTAAATCATATATGGTATTATATATATTATTATGGTTCTAAAAAATATTTATAAAAATCCTATATATAGTATACCTGAGGTTCAAATATGTATAAATAAATTTAAGACTATAGGAAATGGATTTCCGTCTCACTTTTGTTTTATGAGACACATTCCATATTCAACGCTTGTTTATTTTGTGTGGTGTATATTATTATAATTAATTGTTGTTAATATGATTATTATTAAAATTATATAGATTTACATATCCGTATATGTTTATTTATTTTAGGGTTCTTAGGGTTCAAACATTACCAAAGTGGTAAAGGTTTTATGTTACAATCTCATTTTTTATCAGGATTGTTTTTTATTATACTTATGATGATGAAATATTATTATCTATATATCAAGAAACTAATTAAATTTATTATAATATAGTTATTCATAGAGAATACATTTTTTTCATTTAATTTTTCTTACTTTAAGTAATCATGATATTTAATTAATATTTTTAGGAAAAATCAAATTTATTTCTCTCTTTGGGTGAAAAATCCTTTTTCTTCCATGTCTATTTTTTCAAAAATATTTTAAGAAATATATTATGTTCTCCAATAAATTTTTACCCATTATTTACATTTAAAAAATCATTTAAAAGGAATATTCTTATTTATTTATGAACATAACTCATTTGACTTTTTAATGAAAATTTGAAAGGAATCTTCATTTCAACATGTACGAGAAGAAATAAATTTTCCACCATCATAGAAGTGAAATGATTTAAGTATTACTTTACATGTTTCCAAGGTTATTTTCCCCATGAAATTTTCCACGTGGTTTTTCAAAATCATTTTATATCTAAGAGGAAATCATTTTATGTTACTTAAGATTTAATAGGGATATGATCCAATTATAAAATCCTAATTATTTTTTTGGATGGTTTATGATTATTAAGATAAGAAATTTATGAAATAAATTCCCTTTAAATGGATTATAAAATGATTAATTAATAAAATTATTATAAAACTAGTTACTTTTCCACGGGTTATGCAATGATGTAGTATTTATGAAACCCATTATTTTCATTTATTATGAAATGATTAATGTTTTATGATATATTGGAAAAAATGTGTATGATTTTTAATTATGTGAAATGTGAGAATATAATTATAAATCCCTCCAATAAAATTGGTAAAGATTAATGTCTCGTTGGATAAATATGACTGGAAAGGGGTTTGAACCCAATTTCATAAGGAACTCTGTCCTCTATGATAGTCTTTAGAGTGAATCTAGACAACTATGATGGTTTTTGGAGTGAATCCATTATATTATGATAGATTTGAAAATCATACTTGACTACTAAGGAAATTATTTTCTATGCGTATGTGTATTCCAAAAAGAAACATTGTATGCCACTATTTTTATCTCATGGATTATTTTCTTTGATTACTTTAAGATTCATCTTCTATGAGGCTAACAAACATTATGAAATGACTCAATTTTATGATCTATTATATACATGGTATTTTTTTTGAAATTTTATTATCATGTTCTCATACGCTTATGCTCATTTTATATTCATATCTCCCTTGTTTACCCTTATTGAGAATTTAACCTCGCCCTTTACATAAGATCTCAGTCTTTTCTAGAGTCATCTTGGGCGCGTTTTCAAGTACTTTTTGAATATTTTATGTACCCTTGATTTTGATTAGTGCCTTGGGCTGTGTTTGGGTGAATATTTAAAGAAAACTATTGGACACTTGATTGTGAATGGTTTATGCATGGTTTGAAAAATCGTGTAGCTAAACCATTCCAACAAAATGTTCCGCACTGTTTACCCAGAGTTTGAAAAACCATGCGACCAAACCATGACAAATGTGAAAACCTAGATAGAGAGGTCTGCAAATTTTTCATATGGTTTTCTCTAACCGTGCACCTCTACCCAGGAAAAAATGCGCATGGAATTTAATATCCGAAAATCTTTTTTAAAACCACCTGAACCCCCCGATACTTGAATATTTTGACCATGTCTCAAGGTTAAAAAATTCTAGGTGTTCCCGAAGCCTCCCATATATATTCCATGGAAATTCAAACACCGTTCTTCAAGATTGAAATCCCGGATTAAAGATCCTCTCTCTTCTCAGTAAGTGGATTTCATCTCGTTACTTCTCTCGTTATTTCCTCTATTCATTCTTAATATTTTTAAAGAATATATCCATTGTTTCCATGGATATAAGTCGATTAATTAATATATAGATATAGTACTATGGATCTAGATCTATATTTTTAATATCTTTATGCCTTTTATATTAATTTTGGTTTAGGTATTTTGATCTGGAGCTTGATCGATGACTTTGTGCTGCTTGGGTTTTGGGGATTTCTGTTGGGATAACATCAATCAATAAATCATGGTAAGTGATCTAAATAGAACTCCCATTGTTTTTATTTTGATATGTGTATGTGAGTTTCTGATTTTCTTTCTTTCCTTGATAATTGATTTCCTAAATTTGGGTAATTAGGAATGTGGAATTGACTTTTGATTTCCATGGATATTAATTGATTATTGAATCATAGAATAAATGAATGGGTTTTCCCAAATAGATATTTTGGAAATTTTTTGTGGGTTGAGATATTTTAATTGATATATTAAATTGGTTGTGTTAATATAATTAATTGGGTGGAATTAATTATGAAATTATTTTGGGCTATGTAAGATAATTAATTGTCAGAATTATTTATGTACCATGATATTGACCAAAGATACTTAATTGTGAGCATTTACTATGTGTCATGATGTTGATCAAAGATAATTAATTGTGAGAATTATTTACGAAAAGTTAATATTTGATATGCATAATTAATTATGAAAAAAGTAATTGTGAATAATTAATTATAGAATGATAATTGTGTTGATTGATTAATTAAGTGATGAATTAATTAATGGGTTATGTGCCTAGTTAAATTTTGAGTTTACTAATTTCCTTTTAAATGTTTAACTAATAGTTTGATTAGTAATGTAATTTTGTGGATAAATCTTGTGAATTAATAAATGATTAAATGGATGGGATTTTTGTGGTTCTAGACATGACATTTTAGACTGATTAGAAGTTGGAAATTTGACATGGTGTTCCTCCCCAATAGTTATCCAAACTTGAGATTATGAGGTGCTAGGCATGAAGAACTACAAATAATGAGATAAAGAGTTCTAGGCATGAAAACCTACACTGAATGAGATGATATGGTGTTAGTCACGGTGACCTACAATAAATGAATGATAATAATGAATGATGATTCAAATGGGAAACATGAATTAAAAATGGTCATAATGTGATGATTAAAGATTAAATGACAATGTGATAACTATTTTATTATGCATTGTATTTATTTCTTCATAGAACTAAGTGTTTTATCTTTTTATTGGACTCATTTTAGACATCGTTGGTTATGGCCTACAGAGTTTTACTCGCACCCTATTTGGTCTGCCTGATCGGCACCCGAGTAGACTTTGTCGTTGCAGGATAGGATAAGGGAAAGGCCCTAGGATAGGTTGTTTTCTTTTGGATTGGAGGATAGGAGGGGGAACTGAATGTGGTTTGGGACCCTCTTTGGAGGCATTGTGTCTTTACTTTTAGTTTCATTATAGAGACTTGGCACATTCATTGTCATTAAATGTTTTACCTTCTAGTTGAGTGTGGTATTTTCTTATTTCCCTATCATATGACATGGTATTATTTTGGTTATTTATATGATTCCACAATTGGTTATTGGTTTTTTCTTCCATTGGTGTTTTGATTCTGATAAAAGAAGGTATAATCTCCCTAAGACTAACTTACCAGACCCTCACTACTAGTCGACACACTTTGACATATGGGGAGGTGTGCTTGAGGGAATGTGGCCAACCGGCTTGGGGCATTATTTAGTGTCACCCGGGTTGGGCTGTCCCAAAGTTGTATCAGAGGAGTTTTTTTTATTTATTCTTATTTGGTATAACTATTTTAGTAAAGGTAGATAGAAGACTAGGGAAATTTTTTTCTTGGTAATGAGCTCATTCATGGGAGTTGAAAACCCATGTATTGGGGGAAATCCATGTACTCGGGGTGGACTTGTTGTGATTGATGTTTGTTGTTATAGTTGGATATTATTTCACTTTGGGTGATGCAGTTGCGGTGTGATGTGATATTTGTTTTTATAGTTATTAAATTTTTATTCGTGGCCTAAAGAGGCATGATACTTGATTCGGCATGCATCACTCTAGGAACATAGGGTTATTGTGGCATGCTTCATTATATGAACTCACGAAAAATGGATTGTGGGTAATTTGTTGAACATAAACTTTTTTCCTTATTGTGAGATTGAAATAATGATGAAAAATGACAAATAATGGGTGTCTAATGAGAACCTTGATTTATTAAATGAGTATGATTAATTAATTAATTAATTTTCAAATTAATTAATTTTATATAATGTGATTAATTATTGGTTGAATTAATTAATGAGAATATTTGGACCCTTGTTAACCAAGACCTAGGAGTAAGATAGTAAAGAATAGTAATAAGGCATTGGTGTTGACCATGTAGTGAGAAGAAGGGGGAAAGAAAATGTTGAATCTTTTTGTGTTAGTGTCTCCTCTTACGTAAATGTTATAAGTTTTCATTATGAGACCTAATATTTTTGTTTACCTTGTAGAGATATGAATCCACGATGCTTGTTGAGGGAGAGACAGAGGGTATGGACCAAAATGGACTTCCAGATAGGGAACATGAGGAACCTTTTCTGCAAGCTGAGAAAAAATGGGAGCAGTTATGAGGGAACTTTGCTCATATCATGAAATTCATGAAGAGAGAACCAGGGAGGGTTCTGAGAAGCATGTCTAAGTTGACAAGGGAGTTTTAGCGGCAACACCCTCTTACTTTTACTAGAGAGGGTAGACCAGAGGGAGATAAATTCTGGATTGAATCCATAGAGACAATACTTGTCCATTTGGATACTCTAGTTGATAAGAGGGTCAAGTTGGATGATTATATGCTACGAGGGATAGAGAGATGCTGGTGAGACATTCAGGTACGATCTGTACAGACTGATGATATGTTATTCAAGGACTTTCTAGACAAGTTCACAAATCACTTCTATCCAGAGATTCTAAGATAAGATAAGGCTTCAGATTTTATGCATCTGACCAAAGGAAATATTTCCATAATGGATTACACATATTGTTTCATAGATTAACAACATTTTTATCCAAATTTGGTGGAAGATGAGGCTTCTTTGGAAAAATTATTTCAAGATGGGAAAATGGTGTAAAATTAAGTCCTAGTTAAATATCATTAGGATGAAGAAATTCTCATAAGTGGTTTATCAAGATCTCATTTTAGAGGGTAAACTGAAAGAGGATTCAAGTAATGGATAGGTAGCTGTCAATGTATGATCAAGGAGTGTGCCTTCCAAGATTAGGAAGCATCGTTACGAGAACCTTAGTCCAGACAGTGGACAAAAGGTGGAAAATCATGAGGAAAATTTTTACCAGATCTTACTCATGTGATTTTCCACCATTTAGGTAGGAAGGGACAATATAATAAACATTTTCCTCAACCACCAGTGGAGTTCTACTTTTTTGGGAAGATGGGGAGCCTATAGAAGTTCTTCAAAAAGCAGTGACAAGATGGTGCTAAGGGAGAAGCTGCTTAGAGTCTGAGTGTGGTAAGGGGGTCTTCTACACTATATAGGTCTAGAATCTAGATTTCTACTGGAAGATGTGGTAGAGGATTTGTGTATGGTGCTTCAGGGTATGAATTCTCGTATCAAAAGAGTGGTGCTACTCAAGGGAGTTAGACGACACCACAGGGAAGAGGTTCATGAAAGTTACATTAAGTTAAAACTACACTAGTGGAGATCAAGGTCAGACAATCAATAGTTAGAGGTACCATTCTAGTTCTTTCTACTTTAGCTACTTCCTTGTTTGATATTGGTTCTTCTCATTCGTTTATATATGCAAATCTTGTCAATGGCTTGATCCTGGAGGTTGAGTCCGTAAGAGGGGTGATGAATATCAATACACCACTAGGAACACAGTCTAGGGATATCTTTTTGTGTAAGTAATGTTCACTAGATATTAGAGAGTATCATTTTCTTTGGGATATATATATCCTTGATATAATGGGCTTCGACCTGATTAGGGGTATGAACTGGATAGTCGCATACTGAGCCCATATAAGTTGTTACCGTAGGGGAATGTCATTTCTATCTCCTAAGGGTGGCCAATATATTCTTTGTGGATAATGGGATATCCATTTAGGCTGAGCTGGGCCAATTACTCCGCAACTAGGAGAGATCATAGCCCATGTTTCTAGACTTTAGCTGGATGATGGGAGTGGTAAGCAAGACATCCTTCCATTAGTAGTTGAATAGTTTTAGGATGTAATTCCTGAAAACATTTCAGGGTTCCCACCTAATAGAGATTTTGAATTCACCATTGATATCATGTCAAGGGTTGATTTGGTATCTATTCTACCTTAAAAAATGAAACTAACTAAGCTTCAAAATCTCAAAACAAAGTTAGAGGAATTGGAGGGTAATGGGTTTATCCATCCAAGTATGTCACATTGGGGACCACCTATTTTTTTAGAAAGATGGTTGGTGGGAGTTTATGTTCGTGTTTCGATTATCGTATGTTGAATAAAATTAGAGTGAAGAAATGATATCCTCTTTCTTGTATTGATGATCTGTTTGACTAGCTGAAGGGTTCTTGTGTGTTATCAAAAATACATCTAAGATCAAGGTATCATTAGGTGAGAATTTGGACTTCTAATATACCAAGAACTATTTTCCAAAGCAGGTATGGCCTTTATGAGTTTGTCATAATTCCATTTGGGCTGACAAATTCTTTATAAGGGTTTATTCCCTTGATGAATATGATCTTTCATTTGTACATAGATCAGTTTGTGGTGGTGTTTGTGGGCGACATCTTAGTGTACTCTAAGACTCTTGAAAATCATGAAAAACATCTTAACATCATTCTGGGTACACTGAGAGAGAAATGGATATATGACAATCTATCAAAAGGTTAGTTTTGGATTTACAGGGTACACGTTTTTGGGAATATAATCTTAGAAGAAGGTGTGACAGTGGACCCAAAAAATGTGTAGGTAGTGGTTTCTTGGGAGTAGCCCAAGAATGTTTTGGATATCTGAATCTTTTTGGGATTATCTGGATAATACAAGAGGTTCATCGTGGACTTTTTCCGATTTGCAGCACTACTTTAAAGTTTGACAAATAATGGGATAAATTTTTATTGGATAAAACTATACAATAATAATTTTTAGTAGTTGAATAAATTATTGACATCAACACCAATTTTGATCTTGTCTAAGTTGAGTGAGGAGTACACAGTGTATTGTGACACTTTTGGTATCAGACTCAGAGCTGTGTTGATGCAATGGGATCAAGTCATTGCATACAGGTCATGGAAGTTGAGTCCACATGAACAGAAAAACCTTATACATTCCCTTGAGTTGGAGGAAGTGGTTTATCCTATAAAGTGTTGCTTACACAATCTTTTGGGTGAAAAATTTACAGTTTTTACGGATCAAAAAAGCTTGAAGTATATCTTTTCACAACATGACTTGAATCTTCGACAGTGAAGATGGGTAGAGTATATGAAGTCCTTCGATTTTGAACTAGCATATACACCTAGAAAGGGGAATAGTGTGGCAGATTCCTTGAGTAGTAAAACATAGACTTTTTGGTACATTA
This sequence comes from Viscum album, assembly GCA_963277665.1. Lineage (NCBI taxonomy): Eukaryota > Viridiplantae > Streptophyta > Magnoliopsida > Santalales > Viscaceae > Viscum > Viscum album. Next base: position 1,043,227,281 of record OY728141.1, on the reverse strand, counting down.
GTCGAGTGCAGAGTATGAGATGATGACTTTATTAGAGGAAATGCATGTGGTAGCTCTGGAGAGTCAGGATAGGATGACTCTGGTTTCTGAAGCAGTGGAGTCTGCACTCTTGAGATGGATCAAGGATAGGAAGTATGAAGATCTGGAGTGTTTATACTTAAGTTAAATCCTTGAAGGTGGGTATGAACCTTCAGACTAGATAGTAGATGAGAATGAGATCATCTATATAAGAAATCGGGTTGTTGTACCCACGAGTATGGGAGAGGAACTCATGTGATAATTTCATGCCATGAAGTGGGCAGTAAATCCTAGGGTGAAAAAAATGTACCATGAACTATGATGATTGTTTTGGTGTCCAAGCATGAAAAATTTGATAGTAGGTTTCGTAACAAGATTTTTCACCTGTCAACAAGTGAAGAAAGAGAATCAAAGACCTAGAGGCATTTTCCAGCTATTGCCTATTCTATAATAAAACTAGGACGACATGACTACGGATTTTGTGGAAGTAAATCCAAATACTATAAGGAATAATGATTCTATTTGGGTCATTTTGGATCAACTAACGAAGGTATAACATTCATTTCCTATCAAGAAAACCATTATAGTAAAACATTTGGGAGAGTTGTATGTATGAGAGATATTTCATTTTCATGGGGTGCCACAGAGTATAGTTTTAGATCATTATTCATGCATCACTTCATTCTTTTGGTAGGGTTTATAGAAGGCTCTTGGTACATAGGTTTTTTTAATTATAACATTCCACCCATAGACATGTGGGAAGTTGGAACATACCACACACGTGTTAGAAGATAAGATGCGGGCTTGTGTGCTTAACTTTCATGGATCTTGTGAGAATCAATTGTCTTTAATGGAGTTTACATATAATAATAGTTATCTTTCAACTATACATATGTAACCATATGAGGCACTTTATGGTAGACCTTTTGGATCACCACTATGTTGGATAGAGGCAGGTGAGTCAGAGTTGTTGGGACCGAGTCTCATTCATGAGACATCGGAGCAAGATTAGTTGATTCAGAAATGTATAGATACATCTCAGAGTAGGTAGAAGTTGTATACTGATAGATAGATATGAACCCTAGAGTTTACAGAGTGTGGTTGTGTATTCCTTTAAGTGTCACCTAGATTGGGTCACCACAGGATACAGAGGCATGCCATGTTGGCACCCAGGTTCGTGGGACCGTTTGAATTACTTGAGAGAATCGGGCCAGTGGCATACCAATTAGAACTTCCACATAAATTCATCATTATTCATGATGTTTACCATGTGCCCCAATTTTAACGGTATCATCCCAACCCTTCTCATTTGATTAATGTTGAAGAGGTTGACCTCGAGATAGATGTGTCCTTTGAGGAGCATCTGATATGAGTGTTAGATCGCAGTGAGAAAGTGTTATGAGGAAATACCGTGTCATTAGTTTATGTGTTATAGAAACAAGGACGTATTCAAGAGCAAACTCAGGAATAAGAATCAAACATGAGGGATCAATGACCCATTCTTTTTAGCTCGAAATCTTATAGAAGTTCAGGAGTACATCTCGAGGATGAGCTATTATAAGGTGGGGAGAATGTAAGATCCTAGACTTTTATGGAGTCATCACAGGCACATTTTCAAGTAATTTTTGAATCTTTTAAGTACCTTGGATTTGAAGTAGTGTCTTGGGGTGAATTTGGGTGAATTTTTAAGGAAAAATAAAGGGCAGTGGGATTTTCAAGGTTTGCACATGATTTGAAAAACTGTGTGGCTAAATTGTACCAATAGAGAGGTCCACATGGTTTGCGCACAGTTTGACAAACTTAGAGAAAAAACCATACAAACCGTGTAAACATGGATAGAGTGGTCCTCATGGTTGGTTCATGGTTTTCCCTAACTATGTTTCTTTTCCCAAGAAACTGGGCACGCAGAATTTAATATCTTAAAATTCTTTTTAAAACCACCCAAACCCCTCAAGACTCCCATATTTCAACCTTGGATCAGTCTTGACAAATTCTTGTTGTTTCTGAAGCCGTCTGGAGGGATTCTAAGGCAATACAAACAATTTTCTTCAAGATATAAATCCCAGATTCAAGATCCGCACTTTCCCAGTAGGTGGATTTCATCCCGTTACTTCTCTCATTCTTTCCTCTATTCATTATCAATATTTTCATGGATGATCTCCACCATTTACATGGATCTAAACCAATAATTTGAGATCTAGATCTATTATTTTGGATCTAGATATATATTTAAAAGATCTTCATGCCTTTGATCTTAATTTTGGTTTAGATATTTAGATCCAGATCTTGATCAATGATGTTGTGCTGCTCGGATTTTGAAAATTTCTGTTTGGCTAACTTCAATCAATAAGCCAAGTTAGGTGGTCTAAATTGAACTCTCATAGTGATTATTTTGATATGGGTATGTCAGATTATGATTTTGTAGATTCCCTTGATAATTTATTTCCTAAATTATAGTAATTAGGAATGTGTATTTGACTAATGATTTCCTTGGTGATTAATTGATAATGGAATCCTGGAAAAAATGAAGGGGGTTTCCCAAATAGATATTTTAGAGATTTGTTATGGGTTGAGAGATTATAATTGTGATATTTAATTGGTTGTGTTAAGATAATTAAATGGGGAATTAATTATTAAATGATGTTCATCCATGTAAGATAATTAATTGTGAGAATTAATTATGTTCCATGATATTGAATAAATATAATTAATCATGAGAAATAACTATGTGTCATGATGTTTATCAAAGATACTTAATTATGAGAATTAATTATGAAAATTTGATATTTGGTATGGATAATTAATTCTGAAGAATTAATTATTGAATGAGAATTGTTTTGATTTATTAATTAAGTGATGAATTAATTAATGGGGTATATTACTAGTTAATTGTTGAGTTAACTAGTGGCCTTTGAAATGTTTAACTAATCATTGGATTACTAATGTAATTATGTGGATAATTATTTTGAATTAATAAATGATTAAATGGATGATATTTTTATGGTTGTAGACATGGAATTTTAGACTGATAAGAAGTTGGGACTTGGACATGGTGTTCCTTCCCAATAGTTATCCAAGATTGAGATTATGGGGTGCTAGGCATGATGACCTACACTGAATGAGATAAATAATGCTAGGCATGATGACCTACACTCAATGAGATGATAGGGTGTTAGTAATGGTGACCTATACCAAATTAATTATAATAATGAATGATGATTCAAATGGGTAACATGAATTTAAACAAGGCCTAACATGGTGATTAAATATTAAATGAAAATATGATAACTATTTTATTATGCATGGAATTTATTACTTCATAGAACTACATGCACTATCTTTTGACTGGACTTGTTTTAGGCACTGTTGTTGGTGGCCTTCAGAGTTGTACTCACACCCTATTCAGGATTCCTGATAGGCACCTAAGTATACTTTGTTGTTTCATAACAGGATAAGGGAAAGGCCCTAGGATAGGTTGCTATTTGGGATTGGAGGATGGGAGAGGGAATTGGGTGTGGTTCGAGAACCTCTTTGGTGTCGTTGTGTCTTTAATTTTAGTTTCATTTTAGACACTTGGAACTCACATTATCATAACATGTTTTACTTTACAGTTGATTATGGTATTTTTCTTGTATGACTATCATATGACATGGTATTATTCTGGTTATTTATACACTTACACACTTTGGTTATTTTTCTTATGTTTGTGTTATGATCTTGATAAAAGAGGTCATAGTCTCTCCAAGACAGACTTAACAGACCCTCACTGCTAGTCGGCACCCTCTAGCGTACGGGGAGGCATGCTTGAGGGCATGTGGAAAACCGGCTCGGGTTACTGTTTAGTGGCACTCAGGTCGGGATGCCACACTTTATTTTTTTCTCATTCCCCAGGTTATGAGAATAAGTATTATGTATGGTATATCTAAGAAGGGATCTAGTTTTGAATAACATAGTGGAAAATTATGTAGTTCACTTATGATCTAGTTTTTTATGTATCTATATTCCCAAAGGCAATGTACCTATATGATTCTGGTGTAGATAATTATATTATGCGATGAATATTCATATAATAAGATGTAATATATATGTATTAAAAGTGTGGTTCCATATATTTGGTATTAAAGATAGTTTTAGTTAACATTTTGAAACTATGATGAAAAAATATTAGTGATATCCCTTGGGATATCTCTATTGATATATTTAAGGATATGTTTAAGGATAAGTCTATAGATAATCCAAAGTATAAGAAAATGTCCTTGGGTTTTATTAAAGTATTGAGTCAAAGGTTTCTAAGTAATTACATCCTTATTTGGATACAAAAATTTGACTTTGTTCTAGAACAGTTCTACCTAGGGGTCATAACTCTAAAAATGGCACATTTATCAATACTCAATCATCACATATTGTCTAATAATGGGCCTTACTTCACACCTGGTTTAAAATTCCTCGGGGGTATGTATTGAAAAAGAAAAAACCATTTATGAACCATCAAGAAGGATTTGAATAGATGATGACCATGAATGGACTTGGATAAACTTAGGGATTCATCGATTGAAAATAATGTGTCATTATTTAGACATCTTGTAAATGTTCTTTTCATGACTATATTGTTTCCCACTATGATTATTGTTACTTACACCATGATTTTTGGTTTTATTCAGTGGATGTAACCTAGAGGAATCATGTCAATGGTTAATGGGACTACAAAATTAACGATTTAACAAAAGAGAAACCAAATATTATGGGATCTACAATGAAAAATATTATTTCTATGATCAAACAACTTTATTGAGATATGAATCATTCTGAAATTCCAAATGAGAAAAGGAGTGAAAAATTTTCTACTGAGTCCTTCATGAGGAAATATCCACCTTATTTTAGTGGTTCCAATGATCCACTAGTTACCAAGAAATGGATTCGTACCATTGAAAAGATATTCTCTACTATACATAGCCTATAGAAAAAATTCATTTTGGTTGTCTGTCATTTAGGATGAGAAGAGGTTCAATGGTGGAATTCTATCAGGAATATGAGGTGAAAAGATTAAATTGACTCTATAGAGTGGGAAAATTTTAAGAATCAATTTTTTAACTAAGTACTTTCCATGTATTCTTATCATGAAAATGGAAGAAGAATTCCTTGATCTTAACTCGAAAGATGTTGAATTTTTTTGTCAATTATTTGGTAGCATAAAAACAACTCTCTAAAGGGTGTTATCCATAAGGGGCATTAATATCTCCGAAGAAATAATTTCATGTGACATAAAAGTGGAATTGGATATTATACTTACCTATAAATATCATGGTTTGGATATGAAAAAAAAGATATAATTCAATGGAAACTCTAAAAAACCTGGAGAAAAGAAGGTGATATTAAAAATTCATGATCAAAGTATGGAATGAAACATGTGGTAAATTGTCTTAAGGGTACTATAGAGATGTTTTAAGTGTGTAAATTAAGTTCATAAGGAAATATAAAGATGAAGTGATAGGAAAAATTTATCTAATTATGTGGATAGAGAGAAAGCAGCATAAAATTTACCACCCACACTTCATTGTTTCAAGTGAAAGGATTGAAAGCATTATAATAACCAGTTCTTGAATCCAAAGGTAAGTGATGATGATCAAAATTAACAACCTCTTATGTTAAGGGACAAAGGGAAATATAATGCAATCACTATTTCTGATCAGGGGTGTGATGATTATGTGGGAAAAGGTACACTTATCATTCACTCTATAAAATCAAATGTATTATTTAAATATAGATATACCCTCTCTTTTTTAAATGAATAATTATCAAGGGCACAATAATACCACCTAAATTATTAAATATTGAAGTAGTAGGGAAAATCCCAAATAGTATAATGATATCATCTCAATTATATGATTCCTATATAGTTTATGTTTATGGGAATGTGCTTCCTAAAAAACTCAATATTCTTCCTTTAGTTGAATTTGATGTCATCTTAGGCATGGATTGGATTTATATACATAAATACCATATAAATTTCTGATAAAGAAAAATTATATTTTGTAATCTGAAATAAACTATGATTGTCTATCAATGTGACGACAAATATTATCTTCTAATGGAAATCACATACATTTTATGGGTCATGAATCCCATTAAAAAGGGATGTTTATCTCATATTATTGGGGAGAAACTCAAAATTGATGATATGACTATTGGGAGGGAATTTTTTGATGTCATTCCAAAAAAAATTCTCAGTTATCCACCAAAATGTTAAGTTGAGTTCTAAATGTAACTTACATATGGTGATACCCCTATTTCAAAGACTCCTTATAGAATGGACCCTATTAAGTTACATGAATTAATCAATAAACTCAAGGAGAACAATAAAAATTGATTCATGTATCCAAGAGTTTCATATTATGGTGCACCTATTCTCTTTTTAGGAAGAAATATGGATTGATGTGACTCTACATTTATTATCAGGAAAAGAATAAGATCACTTCCAATAAAAATGATATTATACTCATATTCATTAACTGCTTGATCAATTGCACAAAGATCAATACTTTTCCAGAATTTATTATCATTTTGGATATCATCAATTATGGGTTAATAAGAAGGATATAACCAAGATAACATTATTTATAAGTAATGAACACTATGAGTATATAGTGATTCCATTTTGTCTAACTAATTCCCCTACTAGATTAATGGATTTAATTAATAAGTTCTTTAGAGAATGCCTTGATCTTTTTTTGGTAGTCTTTATATATGACATTGTTATATATTCAAATAAAAAAGAAGACAATGAAGATCAATTGACATTGTATTAAATATAAGGCCCGTAATTTTCATATTTATATATATACATATCACATATTAATTAATTAATATTTATTAAATAACATAATGATCCATTCCAAAATATTATGAGTCTAGTACCTTTGGAAACATGGAAACATATACAACTGGTTTATAAAATATCTACACAATCTCCCAATACTTTATTCATAAATAGCCTCCATCTTAGACATATCATACTCATTTCCTTTCTTCATAACCTGTGGAAATTAAATATGTGAAATGGAGAGCATGGATACTCAGTAAGGATAAAAAAGGGAGATGTCAATGATCACTTGAGATTGACATAAGGGTATGAGAACATAAAAATAACATTTGAAAATAATACCCTATGTATCATATATCATAATCTTGAGCCATGGAATAAAATTTGGTAGGTCATAAGACATTAATCACAATAGAATCAAATAAAACTATCCCTAATAGAATAACATTTTCATAATACATATTTTTTGGCATCCACATAAGCATAAAAAATCATTTCCATAGTAGTAAAGTCTCATTTCCAATACTAACATAGTAGAAGGTTTCACTCCCCAAATCATTATAGTAGTAAAGGTTCACTCCCAAGAATATAATAGTGTACAAAGTACCTTACTGAACTGGGTTCACTACCCATTATAGTCTTATTTATCTCATGATATATCAATCTTTACCCAATACATTTTAGGGAGATATAGCTCTCACCTATCCATTGTTATAACATAACCCCCGCCCTTAATTATAACATATCCACATTACTTAGTTATAATGTTACAACCATCCTTGGAATTAACATAACCTATATAATATAATGAAGACCATACTTATGTTTTCTAGAAGATCAAAAAATATTCATCATATCATCACATCAGAAGCCATGAAAAAAATCGGTTTCATAAACATTTCATCAATTCACTATAACATAACCCATAGAAAATAAAAGTGTTTCAAAAAAATATCATAAATATAAACATTATCCATAAATAGAAATAAAATTTGTGGTATCATTAGATAATATCACTCATTAGTCATAATTAACATCAATTGATGTTATCACACATGAAAATTCCAATAAAATTTAATTGAAATATTTCTTGAGGAAATAACATTTCCCTTTTAAAAATCACATTTAAAATATAAATATTTCAAAAATATTATGGAAAACATTTTCTTTGAAAAGGACCTTATAAACATATAAAGTAATCATTAAAACTATGATTGGTGATGGTAGCGGGAAATTCGGTTCATGCCTTATATGCTAAAATAAAACATTCTTTTCACACATTTGTAAAAGAAGTCAAAAGTCACCTCATTCAAAAAATGACAAGAATATAAATTTTAAAAAAATTTGTAAAATTTAAATCATGGGTAAATATAACTGTATAAAATCATATTATAATATTAAAAACTTTTACAATTTTTTTTAGAAAAAATGGATATGGAAGAAAAAAAGTGTTTCGACTGAAGAGAGTAATAAAGATAATTTTCCTTAATAAATTGGTATCTTGAGTACTTAACAAAAGTAAACAAGAAAGGAAAAAATTTATTCTAAATAAATAACCAAGTGAGAATAAAATTAATTTATTTATTGATAGTTATATACTAATATTTCATGATTGTAAACATAATCATAAAAAATCCTATTAAACAATGGGATTGTAACATAAAACCCCTTCCACTTATGTATATTTTTAATCAGAATCCCCATTAATGAAATAAACATATATGGATATGTATATCACATAATTTTAAATATAATAATTATAAAATAAATTCACGGGTAGTATATAGATGACATAAAAGAAACAATAGGTGTATAAGGCATGTGTCACACAAAAATAAAAGTGAGATGAAAATCCATTTCTAATTTGAAAGCATTTTAATAATAAGACCCATGAAAGAATAAAATTAATTGAAACATTAACTATTATTTAAATATTGATTTTCATTATATAAAATTTCAATGTGGATGTATATACACCATAGAAAAGAAATGTTAGGTAAATTTAGAATAAGTCTCCCATAAATAAAATTGAGACTAGAAATCCTTTATCTTATGTCGGAATTCCTTCATACGCATTAGAATATCATGTATCATAAATATTTATTTATTATAAATCTATTAGATAACCAAAATTATATATATCATTCCATATATTTTTAAATTATAAATTTTTACCACTCATTTTTTAACAATTATTTATTTAAATCACTATTCCAGGTGATATCTGATTCGTTTTTCATGTATGTTTTGGTTCGATAGTTTTCTTCCTTGTACTTTGATTATGGTTCTATAATATATATAATTTTAATAATTATTTAAATACAATATATATTTATTATATACATATTTCTACACATTCATAATATATAAAGATAGAAAAATTAATTACACTACTCCTAGAGACGGTAGGTCGTACGTACACATGAATGTTGTTTTCATTTTTTCAACGGATAGTAAAAAAGGAAAGGTAAATAATGAATCACATTTACATAATTTTTATTAGATAATATATATATCGTATATATTCATTATATCCATTATTATTACCAAACATGTAAATAATAAATGAAAAATGAATCACGTCACTTCGTGGAGGTGGTAGTCCACACGTACACATGATCGATTTTATCATTTTACAACGGCTTGGATGGTAATAAGGTAGATATTATATTATCATTGAATATGATTAATTATTTTATTTGTATAATATATAAATATTAAAACCATCATAATAACCATCTATGAAATATGGGGATCAGAATTTATTTTTATTGCGATGTGCAGACGGTATGTTGTACCTACGAACAAGTGATATGTTCACTTGACATTTGATGGAAATAGGGTGAATAAATGTGGTTTTATAATCATAAAAATATTTATTTATATTTATTATTATGAATTTATTATTTTATTAATAATATAATATATTTATTGGATGTAAAATAATAATTAAGATAATTAATTGGTTCAGGAAATTACTTATTCTTTAAAATAACTCCATCGAATCCTCTCATAGGGGATCTAGGGTTGGTATTTTCAGAATTAATGAAACTATAGAATATTTCTAGGATATTTTAGAGGAGAAATTTTTAGAGTTTTTTCAATCTATAAGTCTCAATGTTCTTTGAAGAAGAGAAAAAGGGGTTCAATTTTCTAATTGAGGGGAGGGGCACTCTTGGAATTTCATAAAATATTAAATTAATATAAATTAATTTTGATGTAAAAAAGTATCCAAACAGATAATATTCAAACATAATATGAGTATTATTTTAAATACTATTATTAAAAATAATTTAGATATGTTTTTATAATATTTTTATCCATATCATTTTATTTTAACCCTTCATTGACCCTTTTAACAATTACCAAAATATTAAATTTTTCAACCATTTAAGGGTTAAATATTTTACAATATAATCAAAAAAAGACCCATAAATGGACCATGGTTGATTTTTAAGACCATATCTCATTCATTTTTCACAACATAATATTTTTATTAATTTTAAATCATTTAATGAAATATTATCTTTTATAAAATATCATTAATGTAATTTTTAACACTATTCATTTAATTTGACTTTAAATTGTATATATACAATGTTTTAATTCAAATATAACTATTTAAACTAATATTAATGTGTCAAATTCATCTAAAAATTTCATGGTACACATTAAATCATTTAAATTATAGTAATTTTAATATTTTTAAAATCATTTATTACATTTTTTATAAATTTGAGAAATAGTTCATTAGTGTTACATAAGAATTTAATGTCACTATATAGATTCAAAAAATTAGATATAAATTTTTTATAATGAAAATAATTTCAATAATATCATAATAGACACTTATATTCATTCATAACTTTCCTTTTTCCTATATGGACAGAAAATATATATTTAAAACTATGAGAGTTCCAATTTCTAACTTTCTTTGATTTAAATATTATATAGGTCCTTTACATGGAAAAGTGTCCAATAAACAACTAAATTTATATAATAAAGTGATAAGAGTCAAATAACCTTCATCAAATGAGATTTATGATTAAATATTATGGCCATATCTCGTAGTTTTAACCTAGGTTAATCTGATTTACCATTTACCGAGATAATATGTCACGACCCGTCCTCGGGGCCCGTTTCGTGACTACCCCAAGCCTACCTTCCATAGGCCAAGGGCTGGTGACTAGAACCAAAGGCGTAAATCCAGATAACTGGGAAGGCATTGCCTTTATAAAAGTAAACAAAACACCACAGAGTACAAATGGAAGAAAAAAACTAAGTACAAAAGAAAGTGCTGAAAAGTAAATCATCCAGAATACAAACCCAACTGAAAGTACAGCTACAACTGAACAAAAGTACAACAGAAAAAGACAACAACTGGAAGAAAGGAAGAAGCTCCTGGGTCGTCGTCCTCGGATCCTACCTGAAGGGTAGGTACAGATAGCGCAGCTCCTGGATCATCCACCACGGATCTTACCTGAAGGGTAGGTACAAATAGCCTCCACAACGCTCTCTCCCGTCAACCTCCTCCGAGTGTTGTCTCATTGTGAAGTCCACCTCCGGATACTAACTCGTCGTGTGGTCCACCTTCGGGTACTAACTTATCATGTGGTCCATCTCCGGGTATCGTCTAGTCCTCAAACACTCGGCCTCCGTCAGCTCTGCCTGTTGTCTGCAACCAACACAACGAGGTGCGGGCATATCCCATGTAAGGGTGAGTATAACGATACTCAGTACGGACCCCTAGACCCTCAAGGTCTCACTAAAACCATCATGGATAACCACAATGAAGATCTCAATAGATAACCTCTAATTAGGTATATGCCCATGCATATACCTAAGTTATCAAATAACCCATCTCAATCATGAGGAAAACACCAAGATCATGAAATCAACAGATAACCACTACCCAGGTATATGCCCATACATATACCTAAGTTATCAAGTGACCCATCTCAATCATGAGGTAAACACTAAGGTCAAAAGTCTCAGCTCAAACCAGGATTTTCATTATCGAAACTGTAATTACTGAAGAGCCCTGTCTCAGGAGTGTACAGTGGTCCTGTCACGACTCCGAGGTACTGCTCACTAACCGAAGACTGCTGAGGTACTCCTCCTGTCGAGTACCGCGGGCCAGCTACCCAAACACAGTAGTGCTTCCCGATGGGGTATGCCACCCAAACACAGTAGTGCACACCCCCTAGTAGCCTGCAGAGGTACTCTCCGGACGAGTACCGCAGGTCTGTACTGTCACACAGGTAGTGCTCCGTCCGCCATGGGTCTGCACCCAAACAAGGTAGTGCTCTGTCCACTGGTCTAGTTGAATCACTCCAAGTTGATTCGGTCAAGCAGTCGTCAGGTCTCAGTCGGCTGCACGGTCTTCGTACTCCGTACTCCATACGCTCGTCTCTGGGAGGGTCCGCTCCACGAGCTACAGGTCGATACTCTAACTATCACAAGTCCAACGAAGAAGTATCTCAAAGGACCGCCTCATCACAGGGGTCTCAACGCAACAGACGGCGCATCAATCGGACGCCCGGTATGTGTGTTACTAGCCTTTTCGCCTCACGACCCGTCCTCGGGGCCCATGTCGTGACTACCCCAAGCCTGCCTTCCATAGGCCAGGGGCTGGCGACTAGCACCAAAGGCATAAATCCTGATAACTAGGAATTCATTTCCTTTATAAAAGTAAATAAAACACCACAGAGTACAAGCGGAAGAAAAACACTAAGTACAAAAGAAAGTGCTGAAAAGTAAATAGGCCAGAATAAAAACCCAACTGAAAGTACAACTACAACTGAACAAAAGTACAACAGAAAAAGACAACAGCTGGAAGAATGGAAGCAGCTCATGGGTCGTCATCCTCAGATCCTACCTGAATGGTAGGTACAGATAGCGCAGCTCCTGGATCGTCCACCACGGATCCTACCTGAAGGGTAGGTACAGATATCATCCACAACGCTCTCGCTCTTCAACCTCCTCCAAGTGTCGTCTCGCCGTGAAGTCCACCTCCGGATACAAACTTGTCATGTGGTCCACCTATAGGTACTGACTCGTCGTGTGGTCCACCTCCGGGTACCGTCTAGTCCTCGAACACTCGGCCTCCATCAGCTCAGCCCATCCTCTGCAACCAACACAACGAGGTGCGGGCATAACCCGTGCAGGGGTGAGTATAACGATACTCAGTAGGGACCCCGAGACCCTCAAGGTCTCACTAAAACCAACATGGATAACCACAAAGAAGATCTCAACAGATAACCTCTACTTAGGTATATGCCCATGCATATACCTATGTTATCAAGTAACTCATCTCAATCATGAGGAAAACACCAAGATCATGAAATCAACGGATAACCACTACCCAGGTATATTCCCATACATATACCTAATTTATCAAGTGACCCATCTCAATCATGAATTAAACACTAAGGTCAAAAGTCTTAGCTCAAACCAGGATTTTCATTATCGAAACTGTAACTGCTGAAGAGCCCCATCTCAGGAGTGTACAGTGGTCCTGTCATGACTCTGAGGTACTGCTCAAAAACCTAAGACTGTTGAGGTACTCCTCCTGTCGAGTACTGTGGGCCAGCCACCCAAACACAGTAGTGCTTCCCACCGGGGTATGCCACCAAAACACAGTAGTGCACACCCCCTAGTAGCCTGCAGAGGTACTCTTCGGACGAGTACCGCGGGTATGCACTATCACACAGGTAGTGCTCTATCCACCATGGGTCTGCACCCAAACCAAGTAGTGCTCCATCCACTGGGCTAGTCGACTCACTCCAAGTCGAGTCGGTCAACCAGTCATCAGGTCTCAGTCGGCTACACGGTCTCCGTACTCCGTACTCTGAATGCTCGTCTCTAGGAGGGTCCGCTCCACGAGCTACAGGTCGATACTCCAAGTATCACAAGTCCCAAGAAGAAGTTTCTCAAAGGACTGCCTCATCACGGGGGTCTCAACGCAACAGACGGCGCGTCAATCGGACGCCCGGTCTATGTGTTACTAGCCTTTTCGTTCCAGGGGCCCGGTTGGTCTCATGTGAGAACCAATCCAGTCGTATCTCAACTGTACCCCGAACTCTCATAGGGTATACTCATAGGGACCTTTTCTCAATGTGATCACCAACTCCGCTGACGGTTCGTCAAACGGACGTCTAGTCTGAAAGATATCAGCTTTTCTGTTCCAAGGGCCCGGTTGGATTTCGGGTACAATCCAACCCGGACACTATCCAACAGAAACCAAAACTCAGGCGAAGTATGCGAAAAGTTCTATCTCATCAAGAGGAATTCAACGAGATAGACAGCGCGTCAATCGGACGCCCGGTCTGTGAGTTATTGGCTTTTTCGTTCCAGGGGCCCGGTTGGTTTTGTGAGCGAACCAACCCGACCACACTCTGACGGCATCCAAACCATGAGCATAGTAAGCCAAAAGATCCTTCTCACTTAGATGAATTCATCAAAGTCGACGGCACGTCAATCAGACGTCCGGAGCTCAAGATATTAGTGTTTCCACTTCGAGGGCCCGTTTGGTTTTGTGTATGAACCAACCCGGCCGAACTCAAAGTATTCTGAAACTTTTTAGCACGATATACTGAAACGACCATCTCGACCCAAGGATCGCATCGCCACTGAAGGCGCGTCGATCGGAGGTCTGTAGCCCGAGATATGGGGAAAAGACCCAAGAGGTTCCGAAAATGGGGGTTTCGGGCCCGGTCCGTCCCAGCCGAGACCCCCTGGGTCGGCCCGGCTCGGTGGCCCAGCCCGGCCCGGCTGCCGGCCTGGAAGTCCGGCGCGCTGGCGCGCTGCGCCAGCTGGCTCGGTCGAATGTTCGAGCTATTCGGTTATGCGGGGGGGCGCGCTGCCCTCCGCCATTCCGAAACCGTGGCCCCAATTACGGGGCCGCTCAGCTGGCCAGTCGGGGGTTTTGACCCCAGGCTCTTCCCCTGTCCGGCCGGCCCGCCCTGGTCGGCCGGTTCTTGCTCCACGGGACCGGCGATGGCCGGTCCCCTCCCTGCTCCGACGCCGGCGGCCCGTCTCTGGCCGCCGGTCACCCTGCTTTGCCGCAGCCCGGAACCGACCGCGGCCTTGGTAGTCCGGTGCGGCACGACGGCGTCGTGCTCTTCCACCGCGGCCCCACTCCAGCCGCAGTGTCTTCGGGTTTCTCCGATGAGGCACGATGGCATCGTGTCCTTGTTCGTTTCCACGGCGTGGCGCGACGGCGCCGCACATTCCTTGTCGCACGATCACACATAGTGCGACGGCACCGCGTCATTCTCATTTCAAACCACAAGAAACAAACATGGATAAAGGAGGAGGGTTGGTCGTGTCTGTGCAGTCTGGACCCCTCTCATAAATTTATAGAAATTGGTCGTATTTTCACGAAGAACGACAAGGTGGTAAACATGAACAAAATAATTAAATAACCCCTATATGGATATTTGACGCCGCACGTCGGGTGTCGCGGAGAACGACATCACGGGGTCGGACATAGATTCCATGGACGTCGGGGTGCGTCCGAGGAGGAAACGACGTCTCCTCACTTTTTGCTATGATAAAGAAGGAAGGTACGTTGTCGTTGGCGATGATCACCGCGGTCGGCAACTTCTCCCTTGTCGTTGAGGAAGATGAAGACGGATGAATCCGGGTCGCCGAGTCTTCTAAGTGGAAGGGTCGATATTCTTCGTCGGAGAAGAACTGGTCTTCACGTTCTTCAACGTGGAATATGAAGTTCTTCAAGGTATATAACTCTCCCTCTCACAATTCTCCACAGTAAAAACCAAACTGAAATAAAATAAGGCTTTGCCTTATTTTATTTACTTATGAAAACATTTTCAAAAACTCAAAATTCAAAACACATAACTCACTTAATTAAGTTAATGTATTGGCTTTGAATTAAAGTGGGAAGAGGGAAAGTCACCCTAATCAATGGTGAGTTTTTAAGGGTTACACACTTAAGAGGGAGTTTTAAGAATTTGAAGGGGTGGGGCTCGTGTGGGCCCCACCTCACAAATATCCTAACAAGAGAAGTTAGGATTTAGTGGGTTCTACCCCAACTCCCTCACATGGAAGTTAAACCAATTAGTAGAGAGAAATAAAGTTGTGACACAACTTTATTTCACTTAACACTTAAACCTCTTAGTAAAGAAATAAAATAAAATTGTAAAAAAATTATTTTTATTCCTCACATTTTTAACAACTCCTCCTGAGTAAACGCACCTTCGGAAAAGGTGATCCTAAGAAATTACCGGTGCTACGGTTTCATCGGTGCCCTCAGATTTCAATTCCAAGCACCGGTTCAAAAGTTAGGAAAACCCGCTCGTTCGTTCACTAAACGTACCCAAGCTAAACTTCAGAAATTGATTCTGGGCACACCGGGCCTCAGAATCAGGCTCTGTTAGAAAGTGCGTTCTTTTAAAATCCCAAAGAAAATTTAAAAAAAATTCCCTTTAATTTTACGGGTCTTTACATTACTCATACCTCATGGGTTTACGTCCCCGTAAAGCTTCAACACAAACTAGGGTCACAAAAGTGGTACTGAGAACGCTTCTGAGCCTCCCGGTCTCATGTGCTCACCTGGAGGTTCCTGTACTGCCAGTGAAAGCACACCAGAGGAATAGACTGTTCTCATAGGATCCACCCCTGTCGATCCTCGATCCCCACTAGAACCTCCGTGAATTTCACCCCATCGCCATCGTCCAGCTCCCCATGGTCGATGATATGCGAAGGGTCGAGCACTTATCTCCTCAGTTGAGATACGTGGAAATCGTCATGCACCTGGTGCAACTGAGGTGGATGGGTCAAGCGGTAAACCACCACGCCTACCCAACTAAGGACCTAAGAAGGTCCGCTAAACCTCGGAGATAACTTTCCGCCTTGGCTGCATCACCGTAAACCTCGTCGAGGTGAGACCCGTATAAGGACGTGATCGTCATCCTCAAACTCTAGAGGTCTCCAATTCCTATTAGAACTGGAACTCAAATGACTGCTTCCACGAGGGTATGTTTGACCGACTCAAGAGTGATCGGCCACACCCTCTTGTGCATGAGTTACCCTATGCTGCCTGGGGTTTCCTTTTCACCAACCAAGGAAAATACATTCCGACGTCGTAGTTAAACCACAACTTTTTTTGCCTAATACCGTCAATTTGTGTATGAATTGTGATTGCCCAGTCCATACTCAAACCAACGTCGTAAGGCCTCAACGCTGCCGCCAAGAGATTTCAACCGAAACTCTCGCCTCAAGGGTCTGACCACACTATCGGCGTAAGTGTGGTTATCGAGTCTCCTCCCAAGGTATCTCCATACGTGAGGGTCATGTCCACGGCTTCCGGAAACTCTAGGTCTGGAACAAGATTTGCAAAATCAAGGAATGATTCATATCGACGTCTGTTACTACAACAGCTAGTAGTGGAGACATACTATCCCTTGAATCATTTTTAGAGCCATTGGGTCACACTCCTTGACCGCATGCAGCCGCACTCTTCCTCCGCCCTCCAGCTCCCTGATCCTGGTGGGGACAACTAAGGTGGGTGGTTGTAGCATGTTAAAAAAAGTACACCACCTCATGCTACTCTCCTAGCTCTGCCTCCACTTCGGCTGCTTCCCAGACTCATCTCTCCTTAAAGCTTCCTCATCTTGAAACATTTAACACGCTCGAGTCTATAAGATTGGCGTCGGTTTCCTGTTTCTTACTGCACTGTTCAGTATTCATCCATTCCTGGATGATCTGCACCTTCTTTGCCTACGATCTGAAAGATCTTCTAAAATTTCTCCTTTACCGAAAAGAGAAACTCGGTCTCATCCCCTGGATGAATCACACCCATTGCCTAATACATTCAATCCTGACATGAATGATGTATTCATGCCATGGATGACGTCGTAAGGCCTCGACGTAACTACCAAGAGGTCCAGCTGTCACTCTCGCCTCCAAGGGTCGAGTCACACTGTCGGCATCTGTGTGAGGTCATTGGGTCTCCTCCAGTAGAAATCTAGAAAGTGAGGGTCAAGTCAACAGTATTAACCGGGACCACTCAGTATCAACCAAACAAAAGGATAGGAAAGAAAACAAAGATAAGTGTCTTTTTATTATTGTAGCTCATAGTACAAAGACACGAATACAACAGCAATATGGAACTATAAGTACAAGGGACGTATCCACTAGTTCCTCTCCAGTCCACATGCTCCCGGAGCTCTACTGCCTTTTCCACTGCTTGGCTGTTGCTCAAGCGCTCGTCGTTGCTTCTGCCTCGGTGGCTCCTCTAACGCCTGCGGATCGACAGTGATGGGGGTCGGACAGTCATGTTCCAGGTGACCCTTCCTTCCGCATTCATAACACTTCCTGCTCCTCGTACGGCTGGCTCTGACCCCACCCTGGGTGCCCCGCACCACCAGTCCTAAAACCCGAGATCGCCAACTGCTGGTCTGGTCCTCCTGGAGCTCTGCATCATCTGTCTACTGCCCACATATGACTCGGCTACTGATCGAAAAACACGCGGCAAAGGCAGTAGCTCCTGAACACGCTCGGGGTGTAGAGCTACTGGCACAAACTCCACCCTGAAGAAGGTCTCGAAGTCTTCCCATGCGAAGGTCATCCCGTCACAAAACTGGAACAAGTGGATCCACCACCTGCCTAATGCTGCCTAAAGAAAGCTGGCAGCAAAGATCACCATGAAGTCTGCAGGCGTCCCCACTAGCCTGAAGACTCTCACCACAGCCTCCAGCCAATCCTCAACCGCCTGCGGGTCCGTCTCTCCCCGGAACCTGGGTGGCCTCTGGCACTAGAACTCGTGCAGCGCGCTCAAGTGGCGTGCATTGCCTACTGCTGGGGATTGTGTCATCGGTGTCCCAACGTATGGTAGTACCGCTGGTGCCTCCGCTGGTGCCTCAACTGCAAGAGGGCTTTGTACCGAAGCCTCGTCGCTCGGTAGGCTGTCAGTACACACATCCCTCTGAGCTCTAGCTGGTTGTCCGTGAAAAGGAATCCTGAAAGAAAAAACGTGACACGGTCAAACTATTAATACCTGGTGAGCTGACCTGGTTTGATCTGACTTTTAAAAACTTCTAGAAACACACACGCAATCAGTGTTTTCGTGCACAAAGTCGGAAATTAGTTGTCAGGGTCCTGGTGGATGGATACGTCGGCTGCCCGCACCAACACTGGACTCCCCGATCTGAAAACAACAATCTTTACTCTTAACACTATCACTTCACAGAAAGAAAATATTAGAGTTATAAGTTCTATGGTAGAACCGAATCCTCTGATACCAATTTGTCACGACCCGTCCTCGGGACCCGTTTCATGACTACCCCAAGCCCACCTTCCATAGTCCAGGGGATGGCGACTAGCACCAAAGGCATAAACCCCTATAACTAGGAAGGCATTGCCTTCATAAAAGTAAACAAAACACCACAGAGTACAAGAGGAAGAAAAATACTAAGTACAAAAGATAGTGCTGAAAAGTAAATGTGCTAGAATACAAACCCAACTAAAAGTACAGCTACAACTGAACAAAAGTACAATAGAAAAAGACAACAGCTGGAAGAAAGGAAGCAACTCATGGGTCGTCATCCTCGGATCCTACATGAAGGGTAGGTACAGATAGCGTAGCTCCTGGATCGTCCACCACGGATCCTACCTGAAGGGTAGGTACAGATAGCCTCCACAACGCTCTCGCCCGTCAACCTCCTCCAAGTTTCGTCTCGCCGTGAATTCCACCTCCGGATACTAACTCGTCGTGTGGTCCACCTCCGGGTACTGACTAGTCGTGTGGTCCACCTCCGGGTACCGTCTAGTCCTCGAACACTCGGCCTCCATCAGCTCTGCCCGTCGTCTGCAACCAACACAACGATGTGTGGGCGTAGCCCGTGTAGGGGTGAGTATAACGATACTCAATAGGGACCCCGAGACCCTCAAGGTCTCGCTAAAACCAACATGGATAACCACAAAGAAGATCTCAACAGATAACCTCTACTTAGGTATATGCCCATGCATATACCTAAGTTATCAAGTAACCCATCTCAATCATGAGGAAAACACCAAGATCATGAAATCAACAGATAACCACTACCCAGGTATATGGCCATACATATACCTAAGTTATCAAGTGACCCATCTCAATCATGAGGTAAACACTAAGGTCAAAACTCTTAGCTCAAACCAGGATTTTCATTATCGAAACCGTAACTGCTGAAGAGCCCTGTCTCAGGAGTGTACAGTGGTCATGTCACGACTCCGAGGTAATTCTCACTAACCTAAGACTGCTCAGGTACTCCTCCTGTCGAGTACCGCGGGCCAGCCACTCAAACACAGTAGTGCTTCCCGCCGGGGTATGCCACCCAAACACAGTAGTGCACACCCCCTAGTAGCCTGCAGAGGTACTCTCCGGACGAGTACCTCGGGTCTGCACTGTCACACAGGTAGTGCTCCATCCGCCATGGGTTTGCACCCAAACAAAGTAGTGCTCCATCCACTGGTCTAGTCAACTCACTTCAAGTCGAGTCGGTCAAGCAGTCGTCAGGTCTCAGTCGGCTACACGGTCTCCGTACTCCATACTCCGTACGCTCGTCTCTAGGAGGGTCCGCTCCATGAGCTACAGGTCGATACTCCAAGTATCACAAGTCCCATGAATAATTATCTCAAAGGACCGCCTCGTCACAGGGGTCTCAATGCAACAGACGGCGCGTCAATCGGACGCCCGGTCTATGTGTTACTAGCCTTTTCGTCCAAGGGGCCTGGTTGGTCTCGTGTGCGAACCCATCCGGCCGTATCTCAACTGTACCCCGAACTCTCATAGGGTATACTCATAGGGACCGTTTCTCAACGTGATCACCAACGCCGCTGACGGTTCGTCAAACGGACGTCCAGTCTGAAATATATCAGCTTTTCCATTCCAAGGGCCCGGTTGGATTTCGGGTACAATCCAACCCGGACACTGTCCAACAGAAACCAAAAATCAGGATAAGTGTGCCAAAAGTTCCTTCTCATAAAGAGGAATTCAACGAGACAGACGGCGCGTCAATCGGACGCTCGGTCTGTGAGTTATTGGCTTTTTCGTTCAGGGGCCCGGTTGGTTTCGTGAGCGAACCAACCCGACCGCACTCTGATGACATCCAAACCTCAAGAGGAGTAAGCCAAAATATCCGTCTCACTTAGAGGAATCCATCAAAGTCGACGGCACGTCAATTGGACATCCGGAGCTCAAGATATGAGCGTTTCCACTTCGAGGGCCCGGTTGGTTTCGTGTACGAACCAACCCGGCCGAACGCAAAGTATTTTGAAACCTTGAGCGCGATATTCCAAAACGATCTTCTCGATACAAGGATCGCATTTCTGCTGACGGCGCGTCGATCGGAGGTCCGTAGCCCGAGATATGGGAAAAAGACCAAAAAGGTTCCGAAAATGGGGGTTTCGGGCCCGGTCCGTCCCGGACGAGACCCCCTGGGTCGGCCCGGCCGGGCGCGGCTCGGCTGCCGGCCTGGCGGTCCGCCACACTGGCGCGCGACGCCAACTGGCTCAGCCAAACGGCTGATCCATTCGGTTATGCGGGGGGGGGGGCAATTAAGGGGCCGCTCAGCTGGCCAGCTGGGGCTTTTGACCCCCGGCTCTTCCCCTGTCCGTCCGGCCCACCCTGGTCGGCCGGTTCTTGCACCACGGGATCAGCGGCGGCTGGTCCCCTCCCTGCTCCGACGCCGGCGGCCCGTCTCCGGCCGCCTGTTACCCTGCTTCGCCGCGGCCCAGAACCGGCTGCGGCCTTGGTCGTCCGGTGTGGCGTGACGGCGCCGCGCTCTTCCACCATGGCCCCGCTCCGGCCGCGGTGTCTTCGTGTTTCTCTGACGCAGTAAGACGGCGTCATGTCCTTGTTCGTTTCCACGGCATGGCGCGACGGCGCCGCGTATTCCTTGTCGCACGATCACAGGCTGTGCAACGACACCGTGCCATTCTCGTTTCAAACCAAAAGGAACAAACATGGATAAAGGAGGAGGGTCGGTCGTTTTTGTGTGGTCCGGCCCCCTCTCATTAATCGATAGAATTTGGTCGTATTTTCACGAAGAACGACAAGGTGGTAAACATGAACAAAATAATTAAATAACCCCTACATGGATATTTGACGTCGCACGTCGGGTGTCGCGGAGAACGGCATCGCGGGGTTAGGCGTAGATTCTGTGGACGTTGGGGTGCGTCCGAGGAGGAAATGACGTCTCCTCACTTGTTTCTATGATAAAGAAGGAAGGTACGTTGTCGTTGGCGATGATCACCGCGGTCGGCGACTTCTCCCTTGTCGTTGAGGAAGATGGAGACGGAAGAATCCGGGTCGCCGAGTCTTCTAAGTGGAAGGGTCGATGTTCTTCATCGGAGAAGAACCGTTCTTCACGTTCTTCAACATGGAAGATGAAGTTATTCAAGGTATAGAACTCTCCCTCTCACAATTCTCCACAGCAAAAACCAAACTGAAATAAAATAAGTCTTTTCCGTATTTTATTTACGTATGCAAACCTTTTCAAAAACTCAAAATTCAAAACACATAACTCACTTAATTAAGTTAATGTGTTGGCTTTGAATTAAAGTGGGAAAGAGGGAAAGTCACCCTAATAAATGGTGAGTTTTTAAGGGTTACACACTTAAGAGGGAGTTTTAAGAATTTGAAGGGGTGGGGCTCGTGTGGGCCCCACCTCACAAATATCCTAACAAGAGAAGTTAGGATTTAGTGGGTTCCACCCCAACTCCCTCACATGGAAGTTAAACCACTTAGTATAGAGAAATAAAGTTGTGACACAACTTTATTTAACTTAACACTTAAACCTCTTTGTAAAGAAATAAAATAAAATTGTAAAATAGTTATTTTTATTCCTCACATTTTTAACAACTCCTCCTGAGTAAACGCACCTTCAGAAAAGGTGCTCCTAAGAAATTATCGGCGCTGCGGTTTCATTGGTGCCCTCGAGTTTCAATTCCGAGCACCGATTCAAAAGATAGGAAAACCCTCTCGTTCGTTCACTAAACATACCCGAGATAAACTTCATAAATTGATTCTGGGCACACCAGGCCTCAGAATCAGGCGCCGTCAGAAACTTCATTCTTGTAAAATCCCAAAGAAAATATAGAAAAAATTTCCCTTGAATTTTATGGGTCTTTACATAATAAATATTTACATAGTTACTATTTATATTGGTCAAAAATAGAAGCATACTACGTAACAAATTTTATGTTTATGATTTTAAATATGTAATAAATTTTATCAAATTCAACACATATAAGTTTTAACATCCAGTTATGCACTTTCAGGTATTGTTCCTCTCTTTTTTCACTTCTATCATTCTTTGGGTGTGTTTCGGGACTTCTGAAGATGGAGAGTGTTGATGGGGAAAATAAAATAAATTTTGGGGATGTATGTTAGTTTGAATTAATTTATTTGAGTAATAAATATTTCATAGGATTTTTGAGCTTCTCCCTAAGTTTAGATAACTTAAAAGATGGTTTGGGTTCTTTTTTCAATGTTTGGAATGTTCACTGCCTGCTGCGAATTTTTACATCATGAATGGTTACATTTCATATATTAATATACTGGAATATTTCATGAATTAGTTCAAGTAATGAATGGTTTAAATTCCTTAAATATTGTTCACATTAGAAAATAGTTTAATATTCACTTTTTAATCTGAGGTGACACATTTTAGGCATATTTTTTTAACTAAGAAATTCACACTGTTAAATGGTTTCACCTAATTAATTTTTTGGGATTAGTGATTTTAGGGAACTATATGGATGATTAATATTTAATTTAGTAGAAAATATTTTATCTTCATATCTATGTTCTCTGCTTAGAAATTTTGAGGATCTTTGCTCCTTCTGGATCATTTCATTCAATGATAAATCTTCATTTTGGATGCACTACGTCTCTCTGGGTAAGTCATACTTCTAAATCTCCAATGAATTTTGTCATAGTAAAACTATTTCACTATGTTTTCAGATCCATTAGACTTATGCTGATGATTCTCTTGATCCTTTCTATATATGTTGTGTGATCTACCTCTATAGGATGATCTTTTTCTTGTTTGTAGTGTGTTGTGCGAGTTTCTTGAGGTATGTGTTTTTTTGTCTTCTATTTTAACCACTATTTTTTTAATTTATTCTGAGATATAAGGAATGATTCTATGGAATATGTTGTTACCATTGAGATTTTTTGTGTTGGTTTATCCTGTTCCAAGCATGTGCAGCCTGAGTTTGAGGTAGGCGGTTCCATCTCTAGCCTATGTTGAATGAGCAATATTTAACTAGTTTTGTAAATTATTTTATAAATAAAATATAATGATTGAATTGTGTTTGTGGAAATGGGATTTTGAGAAATGATGGGTTTTCCCTTGTTTTGGTAAAAAAATGTATTTTTAAAGAATTTTTAAGTGGATTATTGAAATGGATTTCAAAGCATGATTTTGATGAAACTATTTAGAAAACCCAGCACATGGGAAGCCTTGGGTATATAAGTGAAAGGTTTATTAATAGTCTTCATCCATTTATACTATTAGGGGATCACCCATGGTGTGTTCCTTTACTCTCTATTCCCATTTTTCTATGGACTTGTTAGATATTTTTTGAGGTTAACTTGGAGGGGAGTTTCTATACACTCTAGAGACTCGATGCATATATCTAGAGACTTTATTCATTCTATTGTCTATGTTTAGTTATTAATGTCCTAGATATCCTAACTTGTAGTGATTCTTGTAATTATGTTACATTTTATTTTGGATTGGATTGATTTTTATATTAATATTATATTCTATACATGTTTTTATTTGAATTCTATGTTGTATATGAAATGACTTGAAACTATTTTACCTTGATTATTTGAAAATGTGGAGAAGGGGGAAATATTTTACCCTGGTTTTGATATAAAAACTATTTAACTAATTATTTTTCCTTATTTCATTTTAACTTAAGAATGTTTAGTTTGTTATATAGACACTTCATATGGAACACCTTGGTGAGATCCTACTGATCATGTTTAGCTCACACCCTACACACCATTCAATGGTATATAGATCTTGGTATATATTTCAATATAGGGAAATTAAAGGCACTACAGTGAGGAGGTGAGGTTCTTTTCAACTATTCTAGGGTATCTTTTGGTGATATGGTGATATTTTTACCATTCTATCAAATGGTGTAGTTGTTTTAGTTTTAGTTTTACTTTGTTTTTGGAGTTGTACCTTAGAGATTGTTTAGCTAATTTTATGTTATATCGCTTCTGTTTCATCCATTTTTATATGAAATATGTTTCTTTTTTTACTCTACCTTTATTTATTCTCATCATATGTATGTATATATATCATGTTGTCTCCTTCAGGTTGGGAATAATCGTTCTCTCTTGTTGTTTTGGATACCTAGGTGCTAGTCCCCAACCCGTGGGGATCAGGAATTCCCTTCTAGTCTGTAACACCCTAAGATTATATGAAATATATTTTTTCAAATAAATTTAATAAATTTAATATTTTTAATTACACACACAATTAATTTTATCTTTCATTATATGCAACACTTAATTTACTATTCATTGTGCACAACACTATGTTTAAACGAACTGTTTCATACCATAAAATGTTATTATTTAAGATGATAGTTATCACCTAATAGTTATAAGGGATGTTATGAATAGGATTAACTAAATAATAAAAATATATGGTTTTCACATGTATATATAATTAAATTTTTGGTGACTAATTAATAAAAAATGAAAAGAAAAACTATCGTAAAATCAAGAAAATCTTTTTCTGAAAAACAATTTTTACAGAAAAAACACATTTTACATCAATAAATAAACTAAGACGCTTTGTTTGAATAATTTTAATGAAATATATATATTATATATTTAATCAACTATTTAACATTAATCTTATGGGTTTTCTAGTCAAAAGATGATAATAAATCCAATTTACGGTTAAAAACTATATTTGTCTAAAAAAAACTTTTTCACCTTTTGTGAAACTATTTGAAAACTATTTTTAGAACATTTATTTGAAAAAATGAATTTTAGTTTTCAAATAATCATTTCTAAATTATATTGGGTTTAATTTTTATAAATTTTGTACAAATATTAATTTTTTTAATGAATAGTGAAAATACTAAATTTGAATTGAAAACTACCTTTTCATTTAAATTATTTTTAATGTTAAATTATATTTTTAATTTTTTTAAATTAAAATTACTTTAATTATATATCTATTAATAAATTTTAGTTCATTTTAATCATTTTGATATAAAATCCTTATAAACTTTTGAACACGTTCTCTTTAAAAATCCATTTTCTCATTGTGTTTGTGGGATTTACTTTAAATTAAAATTTCAATTTATGTGAATGGAATTTAGAAAAATGGATTACATATTTTAAATCATAATAATATATATTATCTAATAATCTAAACATAATTTTTGAACATAATGAATAGTAAAAACAGTAAAAAATTATTTACCATTGTTAAGGTAAAAGTGGTTTAATCGGGTTAAACAAAAAAGATAAGGGTTAAAATAACTTAAAAAGATGTATAAAATATATTATCTGAACATATTTAGACCTTATAATTTCTAAGGATTTATAATATTATATTTGGGACCCTTTTGTCTTGTGAAAAATGTGGTTACACCTTTTTCTTTTCAAAAATAACAAGTGTGCAACTCACCCCACTTATAAAAGTACACCCACTATACTCCCCCCTTCACACATTCAAACCCATTTTGTTCAGATGATACCTTCCCAAATAACTTCAAAAATTACCTCCCCTATTCATATAATCCTTATTTTTTTATAAATCAATCCTAATAATTCATTTTGGTATAAACCTAAGGAGGTTACACGAAAAAGAGGTAATGTTCCTCAACGAGCATTATTATTTTATTTCTTCTTCCACATCCTTAAATAATTATTAAAACATGATGATATAATAAACATATATTATTAAATATTATAATATTTTTTATGTTAATTTCAGGACCTAAACCCACCTCCACTTTGATCAAATGGTTTATGAAATCATCATTCATGTGTATGTTGGACTACCGCCTCATGAATCGACGTCATATGTTTTCCACTAGCACCTCAAAAGGTTTGGTATAATGATTGATATAATGTATATATATTATATTTATAACAAAATTATGCATATATGGTATTTATATTGTATATATCTTTTTTTACTTCCATTCTGTAGGGGATACGATAACATCATTCATGTGTACGGTGGACTACTGCCTCGAGAACCGATGTGATTCATTTTTCTCTAACGCTTTACATAGATAATAATAAGGATAAATTTAAGGAATATTTTTGATATAAATGAAATAATTATATTATTAATGACATATTTATCATTATTAAAATATAATATATCATTTCCATTATTAATTTTTCAATCACTAAAAGATGATAACGTCGTTCATGTACGTGTGGACTACCGCCATCAGGAAGTGACGTTACTCACTCTTTTCATCACCACACCACATGGATTATATATAAAAGTATATTTAATGAAATAATATTTTATTTTATATATTTTGTTAATTTCTAAAATATAAAATATTACTTACCTCTTTTACATAATTATTAGTTAAAAATTGAAACGTTATACATGCGTACGTATGTCCTACCATCTCTATGATCATAACATACTTCATTTCTCAAAACCATATTTCATGAATGATATTAAAATTATTATTGATGTATAAATATGATAATTATTTCATAATAATTACTCTATATATAATTTAACCATGATCAAATTAAGAGGACTAAAAATAAAAAATTAAAACATATATGAAAAACAAAGCGGTTATTACCTGAAATGTGATTTTTTCATAGAATCGGTAATAAATGGGTAATAAATTATTATAATTAAATCATATATAGTATAATATATATATGTATGTTTCTATTAGATATTTATTGTAAAATTATATTTATTATACTAGAGTATTAAATGTGTAAGAATGAATTCGAGACTTATGGTAAGGGGTTTCTAGTCTCTATTTTATTTATAGGAGAAATATGAAAAGTAACCACTAGTTTCTTTTTGTGTGGAATATCTAATGAACCATTAAAATTTTAAAAAATGAATCTAATTATTTTCATGATATTTAAAGTTTCATTTTTTTGGGATTTTGATTCAAAATATTACTAAAGCGGTAAGAGATATTTATCTCACTTTTTACTTTTGTGAGACACATGTCATATTATCCCCCTATTAATCTTATGTGGAGTAAATAATACCCATTAAATAAATTTATGATGACTATACTGAATATTATTGAGACTAAATATCAATTTTATGATATCTATTTCATGGAGATTATGTTTTTAATGTTACTACAGTGGTAATAGATTTATGTTACAATCTAATAATTTATCAAGATTGTTTAGGATTAAGTCTCCAATGTTGAAATCATATGGTCTAAATCTCATGAATTCTCATGAATTTTCTTATACACTAGTTATTCGTGATATTTATATGTAATAGTACCATTTTTTACACTATTTGGTAATTAAAATAGTTGAGAAAATTTTTTTAAAGAAAAAACATCTTTATTTCTCTCTTTGGTTTAAAACCCATTTTCTTCCAAAACCATGTTTTATAAAAAAAATATATTATTTATATTTTAAAAATAATTTATAATAGAAATTTTTACCCATTTTTTAATTTTTTAATAAAATTGAAGGAATATAGATGTTGTTTTCCAATCTATAACAAACATTTTCTTTATTACAAGTTAATTCATGATTTAATACATAAAATTACACATAAAAACTATAAGATCAAGAAGTGTAGTGTATTTTGGAATTAGTTACATTACATAACATCTTAAAATAAAAAATACATTATCCTTTCTGAAAACGTACTTAACTCGATCATAATATTCCATCGAATATAAAACTTCATAGGATAACCTAGGGGTGTACATTAGAAAGGGGTGACCTATATAGCCTAGTAAGGTAATGAAAATGGAATAACATGACGAATGTAATAAATTTTATATAATATGAATAAATTATTGACAATTTTAGACATGACCAATGAGACATGGTATATAATTATAATCATAAAGAGAGTGTGGGAAATCTAGAAACAACTTAAAATACTACATCATAAACATAGGTTAAGGCTAACTACCATGAAATAATAATTGAAAATTTACCATAAATGAATCAGGTTCACTAATTATCCTCACATTATTTATCATGAGACTAAACATTACCCAATTAATTGTAGTGCTATATAATTTTGGGTGCACCCATAACTTATATTTCATTCTCGTGCTCAAGTGTTCCACATAGATCATACAACATGGATCCATTCGTTATCATATTTTCTTACATGATCTAGGAGTGTAAAATTCATAAATATAAGTCCCATTTAACATAATTATAAGTGTATAAATTTCAATACCCTTGATAGTAAATGGGTATGGTATTCACTACACAATTTTTTTGGAATGGAAAATGGCAGTGAAATTTCGGCAGCATAACGAAATCACATAAAAAATCATAAAATGGTCAATGAGAGAAAGTGGTATCTCATCCTTCAGACATAAAATGGGTAGTAATATGGACATGTAAAGAAATATCCCATCATTATTAAATATAAATAACATGAATAATATAATAAATAAACTTGAATAACGTTGAGAATGTGAGGATCCCTTACTTGAGTTTGTGACTACAAGTGCATGGGAGGGTCTTCTTGAGATCTTGTTGGTGACTTGGGAGGACTCTATAGAAGTTATATCGGAGTAAGAACCTGATATAATGATTTTAGGAAAATACATTTGGTAAATTTTGGGGGGTTTTATAGGAAAAGAGTGGGGAATACATTAATATTTCTCAAACATAGGTTTTGGAATCTATAAAATAAAATTACCAACAAAAAAAACATTCCAATGGTTTTTTCCATGGTTTCATCCATATGGGAGTGGTTTTTATTATTAAATAAGGCCAATGTTAGAACATAATAAAATAATCCATTTTATTATGTGTAGGTGAGCAATACTCCTAAAGAAATGATACTAAAACCTTAAAATATATTAATGGTTTTGGAGGATTCATAAAAGATTTATAAAATTAATCAAATAAAACTAAAATAACATTATTTTAAATTTAAAACATGTATTTTTTAATGAATACCATTTATTTTATTTATTACATCTCTTTTGGGTCATTATGATGTCATAATACACATTATATATTTATATAGTATTTAATTTTTACATGGAAAATCAACTCTCTCAGAAAATTATGGAAAATTCACCACTGGATAATTTAAATTTTATGATTCCAAAAATAATATTAATATTATCTAAATAATATTTATACTGGTTGTACTTCCTATTTTAAAATATTAATCATTATTTATTGATAAATGTTGGGTTTTTTGAAAATAATCCTTTTTTGAACCCTTAAAAAATTTATATTTGACTTTATAAAAACTATATGATAATTTATATTTAATAAAAATTATTTAATAATAATATTTTATTAAAAAATCATTTACTTCATGATTCCATTAATTTATAAAAATAAGTTTCTTAATTCAAATTGATTGCAAATTAAAAATAAAACTTGAGTTTTATTGTATAAAAATATAAACCATTAGTAAAGTAATGATAAGAAAAATATAAGAAAGTTATAATGTACATATTATTCTGGTCGTGATAGATATCTATTTAATTCACTCGAAAATTCCCTAAGGGGATGGTATATGATGGTTATACTTTCATGGGGTGGTTTGATGAACATGGTTTGGGACGTGATGCTTATGAGATTGAACTTCTCCCATAAATGGTTTCAATCATGCTTTAGTTGTGGGATATCATCTTGGTATTAGTTTATGGAAAATATAAGTGATGTTATCTCCCTTAAAATCTATGATAAATGTTCTTCATAGGGTACAATCCTACTGGCTGAGGTCATCACTTCCTTTGTCTCTGTCGATTGGATTTGTTAAAACTCTATATTTATAAAAATTATAGGATCATTGTTCAATAGATATATTATCAACAATAATGATACTTAATGGTATTTTAAATTAAATTTGATATTATAAAACAAAATAAGTGCATTTGTTTTTTATGAAAATATTATATAATAAGATATTTAATTAAATCATATGGGGAATTTAATTTATAACAGTTTGGATCGTTTCAATCTTCCCCCCTTAAGAAAAATTTCCATCAAAATTTTCATTTACCACACTCAAATAGATTAGTTTTCCTCTATTTAATCACATCCTCATCCTCCCACATCGTCTCTTCAAACTTGTGATTTCTCCAAATCACTTTTATATGTTTCTTTATTTTATTTCTTAAAACTTTGTCTCTACAATCTTTGATTTTCACTGGTTTCTCTTCGTATGAAAGTTCGTTCTTTAAGGGTGCCTCCTCATGATTGAGTACATGTGGGGGCTCTGGTTTGTATTGCCTCAATATGGATACAAGGAATACTTCATGTACTTGAGATAGGTGAGGTGGGAGTTCTAGTCAATAGGCCACCACTCTGATGCGACCAAGGATCTCAAAGGGGATGTTATATCTTGTACTAAGATTTCCCTTCTTACATAATCTCATCACTTTCTTCTATGAATATATTTGGATGAATACCATTTCTCCAACATCAAAATATATGTATCATCGATGATTGTTAGCATAGCTCTTATGTCATCTCTAAGAAGCCTTAATGTGATGTTGAATGGTCTTGAACTTTTCCTCTATTTCCTCAACCATTTCAGGAGCTAGTAGTTTTTGTTCCCTGAATTTATACCAAAATGCATGTTTTATGCACCTCTTCCCATAAAGATATTTATAAATATCCATTTTTATGCTCAATTGGAAATGGTTGTTGTAGGAGATCTCATCGAGAGGAAGATATTGTTCCCTTCCTTTATTAAATTCCATAGAACATGCACACAACATGTCTTCTAGTGTATGGATAGTCTCCTAAGATTCAACATTAGTCTGAGGATGGCAATTCATATTGAAGTTCCACTATATATTTATAGAATATTGGATATTATTCAAAAGCATGGAGTATAATCTTATATCTCGATCAGATACAATCAATAGTGGTACTCCATGAAAACTTTCCACTTCTATGATGTATATTCATTCATGTTGATCTAATTATAAGTCCTCTTGAATTATTATAAAGTGATCTATCTTTTTAATAATATCCACAACAACCAATATATAAATGTTTTCTATGGATATATTTTTAATTCTATTAAAAAATTCCATGGTGGTTTTTTCACATTTCCATGTACGTATGGGTAATGGTTGTGTCATCCCCTTATAATTTTGTCTTTCATATTCCATTTACTAACATACCAGACACATTAATGTATATTCATTGATCTATCTATTCATATTGTCCCACCAATAGTTCTCTTAGATATTTCAATATATATTTTTTATTCCAGGACGGATAGAGAAGGTCAAACTATGTGCATCATCCGACATCTATTTTTTTATCTTAGGATTGGATAGTGTATATAGTCATGACCCAAATCTTGAAACCCCTTCATCATTAAAATTTAACTATGAGGATTTAACTTTTCTTATAGTTTCCAATTTCTTTTGAATTCCAACATCATATTTTTTTCATCCTTTATTTTCTCCAGAATATATTGTTGAGCAATAATTTGTGAAAGGATTGATGATGTTCCTTCCTTTAGGAGTCCCATTTCTATCCTCTTCAAGTCTAAGAAGATCGGGTCCCTCTCAAATATCATCAACGAAATAATTTTTGGATCCTTTCCACTTAGAGTTTCTACCAATTTATTCTCTTTCCTAGGATAGTAATGGATTGAGTATTCATAGTCCTTGATCATCTCTAACCATCTTTGTTGGAACGTATTCAACTTTTTTTATGTGAATATAAACATGATGATTTTGTGATATGTATATATTTCACACTTCTCACCAAATAGATAATGCTTCAGTATTTTCAAATCGAAGATCACTTCATGTAATATTAAATCATTCATTAGGTAGTTTTGTTCCTAAAATTTAAACTTCCTTGGATCATATTTAATAACTTTTTCATTCTGCATTAACACAAAACCTAAGCCCTTATTTGAAGCATAACCAGATACCATGAAAAATTCTCCACAAGTAGGTAGTGTGAGTATAGTTTTAGTGATAATCATCCTTTTCAACTCCTTGAATCTCTCTTCAAATTGATCAATCCAAGAAAACATGACTCCATTTTATGTTAGCTTGGTAAGAGGGTTTAATAATTGTGAGAAATTTATTAAAAATCGGTGATAATACCCAGATAACCTAAGGAAACTATAGATATTTGTCATAGAATTTGGCCATATCCATCCTTCAATTACATTTTTTAAGGGTCCACATATATCTCATTACATATGATAATTCTCAACAATAAAGTGACTTCCTTATAGTAGAACTCATATTTTCTATACTTGGCATAAAGATTCTCTATTTGTAGGGTCTTTATAATAGTGATTATATTCTCTTTATGCTCCTTATTAATTTTAGAGTATATTAGAATATCATCCACAATAAATACCCAAAAAAATCAATGTAATATATAAAGACTCTATTCATCATGTGAATGAAGATTTATAGAGCATTAGTGAGTCTGAATTACGTTACTATAAACTTTTAGTTCGCATACCATGTATGAAAATTAGTCTTGGGGATATATTTCTTCTTCACCATTACTATAAAATATCCCAACTAAATATCCTCCTTGGAGAAGTATTGTTTTCCATATCTCTAATAAAACATTTTGTCAATATGTGATAGAGGATACTAGTTATTTATCGTGATCTTATTAAGCTCTTGATAATCGATGCAAAGGTGCATTGACTCATCCTTCTTGATAAAGAGGGCCGGTACACCCCTTGGGGAAGCACTTGTGAATATGAACCCTTTATTTGGGTTCTCCTATAGTTTTTTCTTCAGCTCTTCAATTTCTATAACAACTATTAATTCCCCATGTATAAGATCTATTGAAAATTTAACCTCTCATCTATGAGGAAGACCAGACAATTCCTTGGGAAACACATCAGTGTATTCCCTAAAAATTGGCATGTCTTCAAGGATTATTCTCTCCATAGAATCAATCATTTGGGAAAGATACACTTTCTTATATGGAAATAATATCTATTCTTAAGATGTAGGTTCCAAATAAGATTCATCATCTTCCATGTACTTATACAAAATTAGGGGTCGATTTGTAATAGAGAGAGTGATTTCCTTCTCATGTAAATTTATGTTGTCTTTATATAGGGAAATCAAATCCATTCCAAGAATTTCATAAAATATCACCAAAGGAATTATGAAAAGGTTCATTGGGAATTTCAATCGTAAAATTTTGATAGGGGAGGAGTTATATACTTAGCATGCAATAATTTCCTTATTTCCCATTTTAATGGATAAGTCTACTTCCATTATTTGTGGAGGTGTTTGAATAGTTATACAAGACTTTAATGATATGAATGAATGAGTGGAACCAGAATCAAAAGGTACAATATCAATTCATAAATTAATACCCGGAATACTTTTCACCACTTCCTTTTCAGGATCCACCTCAATGGTTGTGATGGAAAAATCTCTCCCTTTCTACCTCATAGGTTGTGGGTTGTCTCTGATAACCCCTGTCTTTGTGTATTGGTTTTCAAAGTTCCTTAGTTCCTTGTAGTTTAAGAAATTTAAAATAAAATGCGGTTTGATTAGAGCATTCATTTCCTTCATCAAATTAGTGGGTTTCTCTTGCCTAAAATCATTATGTAGGTGTCCTTCCTTCCCACACATAAATCATTTCCTCATTTCCCTTAGGAAAAATTTAGGGTGTTTTTTTTCAACCTTTGAAAAGTGGGATGTTGTAATTTCTTTCCATTTTCAAATTTCTCCATTATAACACCATAATAGAAATTTAATTTCAGCTTCTTATCCCCCCGTGATACCCTTGAGATTCACTGATCTCCATTTTGACTTTGAGGGTACATCGTAAAATTTCCTCATAGCTATCAAAGTATCAGATCTCCAGGGATTTTCATAGACTTGGTTTTATACCACCAAAGAAGTGTTCAACCTTTCATTAAGGGCTAATGAAATATCTATTGGCATATAATGAAAGCCTTGTGATATTTTCCTCATACATACTAATAGATTCAAAATATATTTTCTTCAGGGAAAGGTAATCCCTTTCCACTTTAAGTCGGAGAGTGTGAGGAAAATATTTATCAAAAAATATATTTTTAATTCCAACCACCCCATAACTTCAATATATTCCTCAGGATTTGTATTCTTGATCAATTCCCAACATAGATCATCTTATCCCTCCAAAAGATAAATAGCCCGTAGAACCTTCTATTATTTGAAACACTGAAGGATGGAGATCTTATTTTCAATAAAATTGATCCATTGTTTCATGATTGATGGATCAGATGATCCATTGAAAGTATGAGGCCATTGTTGCATAAATCTCTCAATCACATATTGTTATCTCTTAGGGAGATTTAGATTCTCCTTTTGATTTAGGTTAATATTGAGAACCGGCTTCTGTTGAGAGAGTATCATTATAATGTTTTTGGTTCCCACTCCCATGGTGTCGGGCATCTTGTTGAGGTATTCATCAAATTTCCCTTGACAGTGGTTTACTAACCTAATTCCTCTTATTTCCATCAATTGGATATAATAAAATGAAAATTAGGGATGAATATTTTTAAATTATTAAACACGTAAAGGGGGAATCCAAATACAATAAAGATATATCTTTAAAATTAAATTTATTTCTTACCTTATTAATTTCAAGTATTCAATCTATGTTATCCATAATCTATTTCCTAATATATACTATTATTGGAATTTTTAGTTTCCTTTTTATGGTTCATAATGAGGTTATGAATTTACAAAAGCATATTCTATGGGAGTGTCAAACCATGTGTGTTGTATGGCCCATTTTCATGCATGAGTTTTCTCGATCGAGTCTGGCTTAATGTGGTATTTTTGGGTTTTACCCCTATGTACATCTTTTCAAGATCCACATCCACTTTTATTATCCATGCATGGATTAATTTTCTTGATAGAACACTTAGTCTATACTTTCCAAAATTTAGGGTAGTTTTCATATACATTATCTTATCCCTAAGTTTTCCACTAGAGTTTTCTAATCCTAATCCAAAAAATAACTAAAGTATTCCTTTGGTACCAAATATAACAACCCTTCAATTTATTACATATTCATTAATGATTTAAAACATTAAATTACACATAATAAAACCCAAAATATAGATAAGTATAGTGTATTTCTGAATTAGGTAAAGTAGATAACAATATAAAATAGAAAATAAATCATATTTATTTAAACCATCCTTAACATGATCATACTATTACATCAAACTTAAAACTACAAGGGATAACCATGAGATATAAATAATAAAGGGGTGATCTATATAGACTATTAAGGGAAGAAACATTTCACAACATGAATAAATTAATACATATTATGAAATAGGTATAAAGGGTTGAGAATAATAATCATAAACAATGAGGCATGGTATAACTTGATAATCACACAAGAAACAAGGTAAATGTGGCAACAACTAAAAACACTACATCATAAACATAGGTCAAGTCTAACCGCTAAGACATCATGATGGAAAAAAGTAATATAAATGAATCAGGTTCACTCCATTTCCCAACATGACAGCTTATTAGACTAAACATTACCCAATATATTGGAGCACTGTATAATTTAGGGTGCAATGGTCATTTTCATTTCATTCCATGATTAAGTGTGCCACAAAGATCATACAACATGGATTCATTCATCATCATATTTTATTATACAATAAAAGAGTGTGAAATACATACATTTAAGTCAAATTTAAATTAATTATAATTTTATAAACTTGAATACCCTATATAGGAAATGGGTATGGTATTCACTACATAATGTTTTTGGAATGAAAAAAACGGTTAGATTTCAACCGCATAAGGACGTCAAATAAAAATTCATAAAATGGGTTAATGAGATAGAAATAGGTATATCATCATTATTACATAAAATAATCAGTGATAGGGAAAATTAAATACATATTCCAATATTAGGAATTGGAAATTTAAGGCATAATATAATAAACATACGTGAATAAAAAAGAGAAGGTTAGGATCCCTTACATGATTGTGTGAATCCAAATGCTTGGGAAGAGCTTATTAAGAGCTTGGTGGTGCCTTGGTAGGACTATAGATAGGGGAGGGAAGAGTAAGTATGTTATCCAAGGATTTTGATTGAAGATAAATGGGTTCTTGTTGGTTTTATATAGGAAAAGAGTGGGAAACTCATTAATATTTATCAAACATAGGTTTTGGACTCTATATAATAAAATTACCAAAACCACAAACCTTCCCCTGGTTTTCACATTGTTTCTACCAAATGGGAGTGGTTTTCATTATTTTATAAGGCCAATGGCCTAAAATAATTAAATAATGTCCTTTAATTTGTGGAGGTGAGTCATACTCCTATATAAATGATTTTAAAACCTTAAAATATATTAATGGTTTGGAGGATTCATAAAGGATTTATAAAATTAATAAAATAAACATAAAATCACACTATTTTGAAGGAAAAACATATATTTGGTCTTTTATACCCTTTATAGTATTTATTAAATCACTTTTTGGTCATTATGATTTCATAATACACATCGTATATTTATATGGTATATATTTTTTACCCAAAAATTCAACTATCTTACAAAATTATAAAAAATTAAAAATTGGATAATTTTAATGTTCTAATTTCAAGAAATAATTTAAATTTTATATAAATATTTTTCTAAATATTTTTCTTTTCACTTTTAAAATAATAATCACCATTTCTTAAAGAATGTTGGGTTTCTTGACGATAATAGTTTTCAAACCCATAGAAAAATTACATTTAACTTCTTAAAAATTATATGATCATTTATATTTAATAAAAATTATTTAATTTGAAAATAAATTCACTCATAAAAGTAATCATCTGAATTGGAATTGATTTCCAATTCAAAATATAATTTTAGTTCAATTTTAAAAAAATCAAAAACATTTATAATGTAATGTTAAGAAAAATATATGAAATTTATAATATACAGATTATTATAGTCTTGATATATGTCCCTTTAATACTTCAAAAAACTACCTAATGGTAAGGTGTGATATGGTGATACATCCAATGGGTGGTTCGTAAAACATGATTTTGTTTTTGATCTTGATGATCTTGAACTTCTCTGGTAAATTGTTTCAGTCGTTCTTAAGTTATTGGATCTCAACCTGGGACTAGTCGAGGGAAAATCTTAGTTATTCTATCTCCCTTGGAAGCTCTAATAAATGTGATTCATAGGGTATAATCCTACTAGTTAAGGAAATACAATTGTTTTTCTGTGTCAATTGGATTTTTAAAAAAATCATATTTATACTAATCATAGGATCGCTATTCAATAGCTATATTATCAACTATAATGATACTTAATGATCTATTAAATCCATTGGGATATAATCATTAAAAATTAGTGAATGTTTTTTCTATGACAATATTACATAATAATATATTTAATAAAATCATAAGGGGGGTTTTACTTATAATAGTTCAGGTTTTTACACAAATAATTATTATTTTAATTTTACCAAAAATATTAATGGAATATTTATTTTAATTTGTACAACATGGATGAAAGTGTATGACATTAGGAAAATTACTTTCTTAGAATATTCCATTATAATTTTTCATTTTTTTAGGTAAAGGATTTTCAAAATGTTTAAGTTTTCAAAAAAGTTTTTTCAAAGTGGAAAGGTTGTTTTCCTCAATAAATGTTCAAAGTGATATTTCAAAATAATTCGCTATCTAAAATGGAATAATTTGATGTATCTTTTGATTTATAATGGATATAAACCAAGGATATAGTTATTATTTTTTCTCTAAATGGTTTATGATGAAAATATGTTTATGAAACCTATTTATCTTCAATGGGTTATGCCACGATAGTATTCATATGAAACCCGCATCTATTCCATGGGTTCTTCTATGATGAAATGATTATGAAACCTATCTATTTTACAAATTTTAGTATATGATTAAATATTTATGAAACTAATTTCATTTTTTGGGTAATAATATGATGGATGTTTTAGGATATTATGGAACACATATTAATGAGTTTCATTATGTGATAGTTGGGACTTACATCTCCCTCTAATTCATTAGATAAATATGAACAGCTCATAAGTAAATAATTTTTACATGAACCTGATTACATGTTCATGATTTTATACATGAACCTGATTATATGTCCACAATGTTATGAATGAACCTCAAAATGTTATGCGTTAACCTAATTACATATTAAAAAATTTATGTATGAACCTGATTACACGGTCACATTGTTATACATAGACTAGTCTTTCATACCCATAAAGTTGGGTATAGACCTTGTTTCATGTTCATAAGTATTTGTGAGGGCCTAATTTTATTTCCATAACCTAGTGAGTGAACCAATATTTCATTATAAATATTCAATATTTTTAAGATTATGTGTATGATAAAAATTTAGGTCTTATTCGAATATTATGCTCTCCTGGATCATGTTATTTGATTCCCTTGTGATTCATGTCTTGTGAGATTCCAATGTTTATTCTAAGACTCAATATTGTGATGTTTTATATACAGGGTATGGTTTTAAAATGTTACTATCATATTCTCATACTCTTATGTTCATTTTGTGGTTACGTATCTCCCTTTTTTACCATCACTAAGCATATGAGCTCTCCCTTTATTTTGTTTCCTTTCCCAAGGTTATAAAGAAAGGTTTTATGTCGGGTATGTTTGTAAATATTACTGAAGGGGAATGTCTTTATTGGATATTTTGAATATATTTAAAAAAATTGGATGATTGTGTACCTAGTTTCTAAATACACTAAACTATTGTGGTCTATAGGCATGTGTTTTGGTAATGTATTGAATATTCATCTAAAAAGAGGTAATATCTATATATGATAATCCAAGGTCACTATATTTGGTATCATATGAAAGGTTAAGTTTACCTTTATAAAAATGGATGATAAAACATTACTGAGATATCTAGGTATATTTATAAGGATATTTTTTGGGGTGTATCTAAGGATAAGTCTAAGGATGAGTCAAATTATAGGAAAATATCCTAGAATTTTGTTAAAGGATGAAGCAAGTGATTTCTATGAAATCCAATCCTTATCTGGATACTAAAATTGGTTGTTGCTCTAGGACAGATATACCTAGGGTTAATAACTCCAAAAAAGGTAGCATTGTACTAGAATCAATATTAACATGATGCATGAAATGGTCCTTGTTGTATACATGGTTTGACACTTCTAGGGGATATGATTTAGAAAATCATAAACTATTTATGAACCATCTTGAAGGATATAAATAAATAATGACTATGAATGAAATAGGATAAACCTAAGGTGACATATATTACAATGAAATCATCTTGATTTAGACACCCTATAAGTGATTTATCATGATTATGTGGTTCCCCACTATGATTTTTGTTGTTTATACTATACTTTTTGGTTTTTATAAATGGATAAAACCTGAAGGAACCAAGTTAATGTTTAATAAAACATCAAATTAAATGATTTTACTCCTCAGAGACCAGATCTTATAGTAAATGAAATTATGAACCTCATTTCTATTATCACTCAACTAACTCAAGATATGACTCATGCATAAATTCCAAATGAGAAATGGAGGGAAAAATATTCTATTGATTCATTCATGAGGTAGATCCCACCTTCTTTCAATGGTTCCACTAATTCATTAGTTCTTGAGAAATGGATCAGTACCAATGAAAATATAATATTCATTCTCCAGTGTTCAGATCTTCAAAAAATTAATTTTGGTTGTCTATCATTTGGAAGGTGGGGTATATCAATTGTGGAATATTACTAGTAATGTGAGGAAACAAGAATAAATTTACTCCGTAAAGTTGGATGGGTTTAAAAGATTATTTTTAAATAATTAATTTCTTTATATTCTTCATACAAAAATAGATAAGGAATTAATCAAGATTAATAATAAGTATGATGAATCAGTTAGTATCTATGAAGTGTATTATACAAAAAAAATAGGTTTTATGTGGGTGTTATCATTAACCCAGAAAGTAAGTTTGGTCAATTCAACAATGGATTAAATCCAAATCAATTAAGTTCATTTGAAATAAAGGACTTTGGATACTATGAAGAAAATTTTCTCTCTGGATTAAAAGTATAAATGGAAGTTGGAAACCCTCTTTGTTTTGGTGATATGAAAATAAATATGGGTTTATATCGATATTCAAATGATATGTAACAAGGAGGGAAGAAAAAAATTTAAATCTTACTTTCTAAATCAATGGTAAGGATCACTAAGGTTAGTAACTAAAATGAATAAGAACGTGTTTCATGTGTGGGATTCCTAACCATAGAAAAATTAATGCAGGAGTAGTGTGAATAGGATAGTCAATGAAATTAATAGAGAGAGAGCTCAACAAGAATTCACTACCCACACTCCAATACTTTATTTTCATGGATTTTGGGAATTATATGAATAAATTCCCTAATAAAAGGTATAATGTGGATGATAATCCAAAAACACTCTGATGAAAAATGGAAAAGTAATAGTTTATTCAATCATAATGGATGAAGTAACTCATGATAATTAGGGCACACATATGCACCCCCCCCCCCTTTAGTTGGAAATTTCATATTTTATTTCGTGTGAATGAGCCCTATGAAAATCCTATTTTAATCCTTTAGTGAAATTTATTATGATTATATCCCTCTACAAGGATTCTGGAATCATGAAATCACATATGATATTCTATCAGTACTAGGATGAACCCAATATTCCAATGAAAATGATTTTTTATAATATAAGAGATTATATATGGAATAAAGTGTTAATTAGCATCTAGGAGTGTATATGTCTCCTTGTTGTATTAACTTAAGATTTATGGATACCATCAAGGGTTTATTAATTTATGGTTAATCATAATTTCAAATTCACTAGAACCCCTTTTAATGTTTTTTGTGATTGGAGTTTTTCATGATTAAGGATATTTAAATAGAAATTTTATGAAATACAACCCATTTGTTTTCTATATGTTTTACTAAAAAGAAAATTTGAGGAGGAATTCCATTAAAACTTGTGGAAATATGATTAAAGGTACTTTTAACCTTTAGAGTTTATATTATCCTTGATGTTGAGGTAATTATGGGTTGATGTTGACCACCTTCCAATGTTAGAAAACTTCATTGTTTCCAAATAATATTTCTATTTGGATATTATTTCCAAAATATATACTAAGGAAATTGAAATGTATTATGGGTTATCACATTCAATTTTATCTCATCAGGACATGAAGTTTTCCAAAATGTTTTGTGAAATTCTATAGTTATATCTTTATATAAAGTTGAGTTCCATCACAACGTATCATCCTCAGATAGATGATAATTCTACATGAACAATTCAAACCCTATAAGATATGCAATGATCATATTATATGAGTTTAAAAGGTGTTTGGGATTAACACCTTCCTCAAGATAATTTTTCATGCAATAACATCATTTAATCCAGCATTTAGACAGATCTTTATGAATCCCTTTACAAATATACGTATATAAATCCAATATACAGGAATGAAGTTGAATAAAAAAAGACATCAACACTTGGGAAAGATAATGAAATTGAATAGAATGTTAGATCCATTCATAAACATGTACAAAAAAGTTGACAGAAATATTAGGCATATAATCTTCAATGTGATCTTGAATTTGATATTGGTGAGAAGATATTTCAAAAAGAAATTCCATGGTAGAAAGTATGGAATGGTGAAACATGACATACTATTAAAACATTATTATTTAAAATTAATGTTATCTCCTATCCATTGGAATGGTAGATATGAATAGGAATAAATAAATTATAAAATTATATTTTTTAAAAATTTATATAAAATGTATTCTTTTATGACCAATTAATTAAAAATAAATAAACAATTTAAAAATAAATAAAATCTTTTTCTTAAAAAATTATGAAAAAAATATGTTTTACCATAATAAATTAAAAAAAATTGGTTAATTATTTTAATGAAATTTATATATTATATATTTATTCATATTTTAACATTATTCTTGGGTTTTTTCTAGATAAGAATAAGAATAAATCAATTTTTATGCTGAAAACTATATTTTTTAAAAAATCATCTTTGTCGAATTTTTGTACACTTATTTTAAAACTAATTTTTTAAAATATTGGGAATTATTTTTTAAAAAAATACAGTTAATTTTTGAAATAAAAATATCAAAATTATCTTATGGTTACTTTTTTGTAATTTTATGAGAAGTTAAATTTTTTTGGTGAATATTGAAAAATTATGAATTTCAATTGAAAAGTACATTTTTATTTAAATTATTTATAAAGTTAAAATATATTTTAAATTTCCTTTAAATTAAAATTAGTTTAATTATATATATATTAATCCAATTAAGGTCATTATAATCATTTTTCTATTTAATTTTAATATAAAAACTTTGTAAAAGTTTGAACATTTTATCCTTGAAAACTCATTTTCTCGTTGCGTTTGTGGGATTATTTTAAATTTAAAATTTTCCAATTATGTGAATAGAATTTATAAAAATGGGATAAATATTTTTAATAATAATAATTTAAATTATCTAATAAATTCAAATTATTTTTTTACAATAATAAATAGTAAAAATAGTAAAAGTTATTTACCGCTGTTATGGTAAAACTAGCTTTAGTGGGGGTTAAAATTAATAGAATAATGGTTAAAACGACCTAAAAACATTTCTAAAATATATTTTATGGACATATTTTGACCATATAATGTATAATTATCCATATTACTCTATTTTTTACTCTTTTTTAATGTGAAAAAACATAGGTACACCTTTTTCTTTTTAAAAATTACAAGTGTTCCACTCAACTCACTTATAAAAAGACACCCACTCTCATATCCTCTTTACAACTTCAAAAACTTTTTTTTTGACACAACCGGCTCAAATAACTTCCAAAATTCATTAATATCAATCTATAATCATTATATTTTGCATAAATAGAATCTATAAATGATTTTGGTTCAAACCTAATAAGATTACCAAAAGAGGAGGCAACATTCTTCAATTGGTGTTTTTATTTTATTTCTTCCTCCACCACCGTAAATTATTATTATACCATGATGATATAATAACCTAAGTATATTATATATATATTTATGTTTTTATTTTAATTTAATGACCTAAAAACATCTCCAATTCTGTCAAATGTGTTATAAAATCATATTTCATGTGTACAAGAGACTACCGCCTTAC
The DNA here is from genome assembly GCA_963277665.1 of Viscum album. Taxonomy (NCBI): domain Eukaryota; kingdom Viridiplantae; phylum Streptophyta; class Magnoliopsida; order Santalales; family Viscaceae; genus Viscum; species Viscum album. The sequence continues at coordinate 1,043,183,045 of OY728141.1, read as the reverse complement.
GAACCAATGTCATTTGTTTTTCCATTGACACCTCTCACAGTTTTTTATGAAGATGAATAAAAAGAATATTTATAATATTTATGAAATAATTATACGTCTTAATTAATTATATCATATATACCATTTGAATTTCCATTCCATAGGGGATATGGTAATGTTGCACGTGTGTACGGTAGACTACCGCCTTACGAAGCGATATGATTTATTTTTCACTAACGCTTTACATAGGTGATAATAAAGATATAGTTGATGAATATTTGTGATATAAATGAAATTATTATGATATTAATGAAATAATTATAATTATTTAAATATAATATATCATTTCCTTTCATACCTTTTTACTCATTGAAAGATGGTAATGTCATTTTCGTACGTGTAGACTACCACTGTCACGAAGAAATGCGACTCTCTCTCTTTTTCACCACACAACATGGATGATATTTATAATTATATTTAGTTAAATAATATTTTATTTTATATATTATTATCATTTTTTAAATATTAAATATTACTTACCCCTATTCCATATTGATCACTAAAAAATGGAAATGTTACTCAGTTGTACGTACGACCTACCATCTCCATGATTATAACATAATTCATTTATCATAATAATATTTCACTATTAGTATTGAAAGTATAATTGATCTATAAATATAATAATTATTTCATTATTTTTATTCTGTAAATTATGGAACCATGATAAAAGCAAGAGGACCAAAAATAACAAATATGAAAAAAAGACGGTTAATACCCGAAACATGATTTTAACAATGAACTGGTAATAAAAGGGAATTAAATGGTAATAATTAAATAATATATGGTATAATATATATAATTATGGTTATATAATAGATATATAATAAATCTATATTTATAATAAAAGAGTTTTGAATGTGTATAAAGGAAGTAGAGACTTAAAGTATGGGATTTCTGGCCTCTCTTTTATTTCTGGGAGACATGAAAATTCACAACTAGTTTCTTTTATATGGTTTATATACATCCCCATTGAAATGTTATATCATGAATATAATTATTTTAATTATATTTAAGATTAATTTTATGTTATTATCTATTTTTTCTTATGATTAAAAATATTACTAAAGCGACAATGGATTTCTGTCTCACTTTTTACTTCTGTGAGGCACATGTCATATTCCCCACCTATTTATTTTATTTGGTGTATATAATTTCCATGAATATATATTTTCATGATTATATTTAATATTATGAGGATTACATATCCATTTTATTTTCTCTCATTCATGGGTATTATGTTTCAAATGTTACCAAAGTAGTAGTGGATTTATGTTACAATCTCATCATTTATTAGGATCTTTTATAATTAAGGCCCCAATGTTGGAATATTATGATAAACGTATCAATAATTATCATGAATTTTATTATCCTCTGGTTATTCATTATACTTTCAATTAATAGTGCCATTTTTTTTACTATTTGGTACTTAAAATAATATAAAAAATGTTTTTAATAAACATTTTCTTTATTTATTTCTTCGATCAAAAACCCTTTTTTATTCCAAAACCATTTTTTTCTAAAAAAATGTATTTAAGTATTTTTAACATTATTCAAATTATTTATTAAAATAATTTTTACCAATGTTTTAATTTTTTACCAAACTTTTTGAAATTAATCTTCATGTCAGTTCCCAAACAATACCAAATTTGATTTTACTGAATTTGTAAAAGGAATATTTAATTTAATGTGAAGGGAATGAACCAAATTTTATTCTATCATGAAAATTATTTTAATTTAAAATTACCTTATAATTTTTCAAGATTATTTTCAAAGAAAAATATTTTCTAAAAAAATAATGTTTTAAAAATGTGTTTTTCAAAGTGTTAAGGTTATTTTTCTCAAGAAATGTTCCAAGTAATCTTTCAAAATAATAATATATATAAGAAGATGTAATTTGATGTAACTTTCTATTTCTTGGGAATATGAACCATGGATACCATTTTTTGTTTTTATCTAAATGGTTTTTGATGAAAATATGTTTATGAAATCTATTTATCTTCTATGAGTTATACCATGATAAAATTCTCATGAAACCCACTTCTTTTCAATGCGTTATGCTATGATGAAATAGAGAAATGATTATGAAACCCATCTATTTTCCATAGGTTATTATATGATGAAATATTTATGAAACCCATTTCATTTCATAGTTCATGATATGATTAATTTTTTATGATTTTTTAGCACATATACATATGATTTTCATTATATGATAGGTGGTACGTATATCTCCCTCCAATGCATTGAGTGAATATGGATAACTCATGAGAAAATATGTTATGTGTGAATCTAAGTACATATTCACAATTTTATACATGAACCTGATCACTTGTTCACAATGTTATGAATAAACTTGATTACATGTTCAAAATGTTATGTTTGAACCTGATTACATGTCACATTATTATACATGGACCAATATTTCATGTCTATAATGTTATTCATAGACCTGTTTTCTTGTCCCTAAGTTTATGTGATATCCTTATTTCATGTCCTCATCATAATGAATAAACTTGACTCAATTTATAAATGTTTACAATTTTATAATATGATGTGTATACCAAAAATATATGTATTATTCAAATTTTACGCTACCATGGATTATTTTCTTTGATTCACATATGATTAATTCCTTATAAAATTCTAATTTTAATTCTATGATTCAAAATTATCATCTCTCATATAAAGGGTATGGTTTTCAAATGTTATGATCATATTCTCATACCCTTAGGTTCATTTTATTCTTACATATCTCACTTTTTTACCTTATTGAGCATCTTAGATTAATATTTATTATGTATCATTTCCCCAAGTTATGAATAAATGTTTTATGTAATATATGTTTGTAAATATTAATAAAGTAGAAGATATTTATGAGGGATGATGAAGATATTTCACCAAATTAAAATATTAAGTAACTAGTCTTCAATTACACTAAAATATTAAGGTATTTAGGCACCTATTTGTGTAATTTATTTAATATTCATCTATAAAGATGAAATATCTATTTATTTGAAGACTAGGTTGTTATATGGTATGTGACAGTTTGGGTTAGGTGTTGATTCGAGAGAATATATCGGTTTGGTTCATCATAATTTCGTATTAGAGTAGGTGAGTCTTGGTTTTGCAAAGCTGTAACATTGGATATAGGATTTTCGAGACATGATAAGTTGATTTTGGTGAGTGACTACAAGATATTTCCATGAAAATACATGTGTACCATGGGATGTTGGAATCTATGTCTCTTTTTTTGAGTTCTTGATCTTAATATAAGCTTTTTCATACAATTTTCTGGTGTTGAAATGATATTATCTTATTGATTGATAATTTATTATATTTTTGTTCATAGTGGTATGCCTACAAGACATATTTCATGGGTTCCTTAGGTGGGTAAAATAGACAATCCTCAAGGGATCCCACCTCTAGATCAGAATACTATCATGGCTATCGTGTGGGCAGTTCGTACTGTAAACCAAAATGTTCTACAAGTCCAGAATGTAGTTGTTGAGGTATATACAGGAGATAGAGGAGAAATGTATAAATCATGAGAGTTTGTGCACAAGATTCCACCATTCCTTATAGGTATTTATGAACCTCAAATAGTGGGGGGATTTCTAGAAAATATTGATTAGATCTTTGACTTCCTAGAAACACCTAAGAATATCAATGTGAAGTGTGTTGTATTCAGACTCAAGGGGCCCATTAACTAATGTAAAGATTCCATGGTACAAGAAGATAGAAATTTGGGATTTTAGTGGAAGGGTTTCACAACCCACTTCTTTAAAGAGTTTTATCTATAGTCACTTATAATAGGGAAGTCTACAGAGTTTATATCCTTATAGGAGGGGGATCATTCAGTGTCATCATACACCCATCATTTCACGGTGCTTGTCTATTTATCTCAAGAGGTGAAAAATATTGAACAACTAATGGATAGAAGTACATGAAAGGTTTTCAACTAGATATTAGGTCATCGGTATTTATGTTGAATCTTTAGACCTATGTGGAGATAATAGATAAAGAAATGAAGGTAGAGATGGACATGGAAGTCAAGGTTGATTATTTATCCCCTTATCTTCCACCCATTGGTAATTTTTGTAGCGCATAGGGGAGGAAGATTATGTGTCATGATATTCATAGGAGTGGTGTGGGTGGTTCTCAGCAATAGGACATCTTTGCACCTTCAGTTTTAACCAGTAGTGTACCCCTAACATTTTATGAGTGTGATAAGGTCTAACACACCTAGAATTTTTGTTCCAAACCTATGAAGATGTGTAACAGTTTTAGACAATATAGTTATCTTTCATACTTATTCTAAACTATGTTTACACCTTATTATGGTCAGGGATCATCAACTCCAAATGAAACTATTTCATAATAAAATGCTTAAAATACTACATGTCTCCATCCATATTCCTTAGGAGTGAATAAATTTCCCACAAAAGATGAGTTTCAAGTATTAGTAGATATGGGTCCAAAGATAGTGAGTGATTCCATCTTTATTGAATCTTCAATAAAGACTAATTTATTTCATATAAGTTCTTCCCACTCATTTATATCTAGAAATTTTTTAGATAAGAATAAAATACCAATGGAACTCATTTACATTGTTAGGGAGTTAGTGAAATCTCTTAGAAATAGAAAGAAGTAGGGGTTTCAGTGTCCTTATTCTCTTTCAATAATTGATGCTGAGTTGTTAGGGGATTTCATCATTCTCAATATAGATATTTCTGAAATCATCATCAGAATGGATTCGATTGTTTCCTTTCATTCTAAGATTGATTTTTATCCTCAGTGTGTTTTGTTATTTTCTAACAATGGGAGATATCAGTTGTTTCCGGGAGAGTGAGATCTGATATTAGGTTGTACAATACCTTCTCACCCAAAGATCGTGAGTTTTTTTTCTACTGTACAAGTTAATCATGATTATGTTTCTTCCATTGATGACATTTCCACTATTGTTTTATATATTCCTGGAGTTTTACTAGAGGATTTATTTATTCTTCCTCTAGAGAGGGAGGTAGAGTTTATTATTCATCTGGTTCCATGTATACAACCAGTCTTGATACCCTCTTATCATATACACTAGTATAGTTGAGAGAGCTCAAGATTCAGTTGGATGATTTGTTGTAAAATGGTTTTCTTCATCCTAGTGTTCCACCTTGGTCATCCCCTATTAAATTATTTAATAATTCAGATGGTTCACTCCAATTATGTTTGCACTATCAAAACTTTAATCGAGTAATGATTATGAATAATTATTCTTTTCCCTTTGTGGGATTTTTTGGCTAGTTAAATGGGGAAATGTGGTTTTTTAAGATCAATATTTGGTTAGGTTATCATATATTTATATTTTGGGTGTCTGATATATTGAATACACCTTTTAGGAGAAAGTATGGACATTATGAATATCTTGTGATGTTTTTTGACTTAACTAACACTCCTACAGTTTTTATGGATTTTTTGATTTAGATGTTTCATGAGAATATTGACACTTGTTTCTAGTGTTCATGGTTGATATTTTGGTTTATCTGTGATTAAAAAGTGAGAATCAAAACCATTTGAGTTTTGTTTCAGAAACCCTAAGAAGTCACCATTTGTAATCAAATATTAAAAAAATTCATTTTATTGATTCAAGACGTGATGTTCTTGGTTCCTGGGATTTATGATCATAATTATCAATTGATCATGAGATGGTGAAGGTTTTCTTATCCTGGGATGATCCATTTAATGCCATTTAGATTCAGAGAATCCTTATCCTTATTAGACACTATCGATATATCATCTAGGATTTCCCAAATTTGGTGTCACCATTAACTAATCATTCCAAGAAATTAGTGAAATTAATGTTGGATGCAAAGTGTTATTCTTCTTTCGTTGATATAAAATGAATCCTGACATCAGCTCCTATTCTAATATTACCTAATCTTAGTAAGAGGTTTGTGGTTTTTTGTGATTCTTATAGTGCTGGTATAGGATTACAACTCTCACCATCATTGAATTCATGAGAAGAATTACACCACTTATGATTTAAATCTTGCTTCAGTTATGCATGTGCTTAAATTTTGGTGGAACTATCTTTTTTGTGAGAGGTTCACTGTCTTCTATGAACAAAATATTCTGAATTATATATTTTCTAAAAAACTACATGAATCTAAAACATAGAAGGTAGATGGATTATGTTCTAACATTTGACTTTGGTACTACCTATACCCAGGGGGAGGGAAATTTCATCACAGATTCTATCAGTAGGATTGTACCATTATAGGCTATTCTGTAATGAAGGAGGATTGGAACCTCATGGGACTCTTTGCTCAGTTGAACTTGGATTCACATAAGGATTTATCATGTTTGATTCTAACCAGTGTTTAGTTATCATCATATCTCATTGAGTTTATTTTATAGGACTAGCATTGGGGTGATGAATTTTAGGTAATTAGAGAGACCCTATATGGTGGGGATATTATTTCTGATTAGTCTCTATTTTCAAATGGTATTATACATTTTAAGGATTAGTATTTTCAAAATATATGAGTACCATAGTGTTTTTTTACTATCATAGTTCTTCATGGTCCATTCAACAAGGAACTAAAAAGATTCATTATGACATAAGATGGTGATTCTTGTGTCTAGGTATGAAACATGACATTGTAGATTATGTGTCATGATATTACACCAACCAATAGATAATGATAGAGAATTTAAAACCTTTTGGGTTTCTCCAGCCTCTTCTAGTGACCATTTATAAATGGGACAAGGTTTCCATATACTTTTTTTTTAGATTACCATAGAATCCCCAAGGGAGGATTGTTATTTGCGTTTTTATTGATCAATTGACAAATTCGGCTCATTTTATTAATATATGGGACACCATTAATGTTGAAGAATTAAAAATTTCATATGTACATGACGTTTTGAGGTAACATGTGGTTCCCTCTGCCCTTGTTTCAGACTAGGATCCTAGATTTACCACAAATATCTGGAAGAGTGTCCAGGAGGAAGTGGGAAATCATGTCAAATTAATTATAGCTTACCATGCAAAGACAGACAGCTAGAAGAATCATGCTATTCAAATCCAAGGGATATCCTTCATGCCTACTTCTTTGATTTTGGTGGATAATGGGAAGCCATTTGGGACATGTTGAGTTTATTTATAACAATAGGTATTAGTCTTTGATCAAAATGGATCCCTTCGAGGCTTTTTATGGATGGACTTTTTTGTCACCTATTTTTTTGGGTGGAGCTGGGTTAGGCCTCTCTTTTTGAACTGATTCTCATTGAGGAGATGTCGAAATAAATTCTGGATACACATCGATGTCTGGTTACAACATAGAGTTAGAATAAATAGTATGTGGATCATCAGTGTCAGCCTTTTGATTTTTTTTATTAGTGAATAATTTTCTTTAAGTTTCTCCTCAGTTGGTTTACTGTTATCTTGGAATATAGGGAAACTTAGCTACAAGTTACGTTGGACTGTTTGAGTTCACTTGGTGTCTTGGATATGTTTCTTATTGGTTCGAATTATAATTTCAGTTGAATACATTAATGATGTCTTCTACATATCTCGTCTCATGATGCACCATCCCAATCCCTCTCATATTATCAGTTGGGAAGAGATTGATTTGGATCCATACATTTTTTTGTCGAGAAATTAGTGGAGATAATTGACTTTCAAGTAATAGTATTGCATGATAATTTGATTATATTAGTCATAATTTTATGGAGACATGGAACAGATTCTCATAAGACTTTAGAATGTGAGTTGTTGATGAGAGAAAAGGGGACTCATCTCTTTCTGGACATCATTATTTAACATAACTTCTTGGGGATATAAAGTCTTATGGTGGTGATTTTGTAAAATAATATTACCAACTATTAGTTATTTCTCATATATTGTTTTGTTCCCCTCTTTGTTTAGGTAAATTTTGGGAATTCTAAGGATAGAGATCATTGTAGGGTAAAAGGAAAACAAATTATGAATTTATTTTTTTTAATTAATGGAATCATGGTATAAATGTATCAAAGGCTTTGTGAGGTTCTCCCCATGTTTAGAGAACACTAGAGACGGTTTTAGTTCTTTCTTCAGAGTAATGACTATTCACTTACTATAGAAAATTTCCAAATTGTGAATAGTTACCCATCATGTATTGGTTTCTAAGAATATATATTAAATTGGTTCAAGGATTGAATGTTTTACACTCCATTAATCGGAATAATGTTATGAAATGGTCAAATTCAGGATTTTTAATCTACAGTGATACATTTTCTAGTGTCTTTTCTAAATTGAAAAATTCATGTCATGAAATGGTTTCACATCATGAATTTTTCTAGATTAGATATTTTAGTGCACTCCAAGGATGATTAGTCTTTCATTTTGTGTTTATTATTTTTTTCATGAGACCTAGGATCTCTCCCATGAAATTTTGGGGATCCCTTCTACTTATAGATCATTTTTTGGGCTTAATTGTTTCTATGGTTGCATTATGTCTCTCTAGATAATTGATCTTTCTTCTTATTCATTGTTGTTGGTTACATCAGTGTTGTTGTAGTAAATTTTTAGTTCCATGGGTATTTTGGAGTAGATTCTCTTGATCATTTCAAGATCTATTATGCGATATTACTTTAAATCATGTGATTTGTATTTTTTGTGGGGAGGTGTGTGAGATTGTTAAGGTTTATTTTGTTTTATCCTCTCCACCAACCACTTTTCTTGTTGAATTTCTTATGATATGTAAGGATTAATTCTAGGGATTCTTTTGTTGTATTTCCATTCTTTTTTATAGGTGGATCCTGTTGTGGGCGTGTATGACCCAATATTTAGGTAAGTGGTTTTGTCTCTAGCATATGTTAGATGAACTATATTACTCAAGTTTTACAAAAAAATTATAAATAAACTGGAATGATTTAATTATGTTTTTGTAAATGGTTTTTCTAGAAAAGATTGTTTTTTCCTTATTTTGGAAAAGGGAAAATGTATTTTCTAAGTATTATGAAATGGATTTATGAAATTGTTTGGAATCCGGATTTTGATTAATTTTTTTGGAAAATATAGAAAATGGGGATACTTGGGAACTTAAGAGGAAGGTGTAGTGATTGGCATTATCCGTAGATACTATCATGTGGTTCATTCATGGGGCGTTTCTCTACTCCCTATATCTATTCCTCTTGGGACTTCTTAACCACTATTAAAAGGTTCACTTTTTGGGGTGTTCTTATACTCTCTATATTCAATGAATATATCTAGAAACTTGATTCACACTATTTTATATGTCCATGTATGAATGTCTAAGAAATACTAAACTATAGTGATCCTTGGCATGATGATACCTATTCTTTTTGTTAGGATTTATTTAGATCTTGATATGATATGTAATATATTCTTCTCTTTACTATTTTTATGTACATGAAATTATTTGAAACTATTTTACTTGTATTGTTTTGAAATATAGAAAAGAGGGAAATATTTTACCATTATTTTGATATAAAAACTATTTAACTAATTACCATGCCTTGTTTTTTATAAATTTGAGCATGTTTAAACTGTTTTCTAGATACTTTATATGGACCATCGGGGTTGGATCCTATATATCATTTTTATCTCACACCTTGTGCACCACTTCTATGGTTCATAGACCTTGTTATAGAATTAAATACCGGGAATTAATAGGGTTTGGATTGAGGAAGAAAGGTTATTTTTAGTTGTGTCTGGGTAGCTGGTGGTGAGATGGTGCGAGTTTTCCCAAACTATCATATGGATTAGTTTTTTTAGTTTTTGTTGTTATTTTTTTCTTGGATATTGTTGAGTTATTTTGGTTTTTATCAATTCTATTATTTACCTTAATGACATACAATATATTTCTTATTTTACTCTTCCTTATTTTCTTCATTATTTTTGTGTGTGTGTATATATATATATATATCATGTCGTCTTTTTTAGGTTGGATAAAATTGCTCCCTCTATTTGTTTTTGATGCCTAGGTTCTAGTCACCAACCTATGGGAACAAATAATTCCCTTCAATTATATGATGTTTTGGGTTGGGTATCATTTTTAGAGTGAATTCATCTTGGGTTCATCACTTAATTAGTAGAAATTAATTTTAAAATAACCATGAAGAACATGATGAAAACTTCTTTTTAGAGATATAAAAATCAATTTTAAACACAAAAAATAGTTTATACTTATACCATGATTATAAAAATAATAAATGAATGTTACACCATTTTAGTTAATATATAATATTTAAATTTTATTAAAATAATTCACTAATAATGATTAATTTAATTTATTGAGATAGAAATATATTGTGCACACAAAAATAGTTTTTCAAAAAAAAATATTTCCCTTTTTCCTTAAATTTATTTTGTTTTTCATTTATAATCAATTGATTACAAATTAATTAATTTTATACATATTTAACCATAAATGTCTCATAAATTTGTTTTTTGTATCCATACCTTCCAATCCATCATCGGGGAAATAACTATTGTTTTAAAGAATAATATTGTATTAGTGTATATCTATTTGTTTAAGATCACTGTTGTGTGTTACGTAAGTGATCAAAGAAAAAAATTATTAAAGAGAAATATTTTCTAAAATATCATGGTGTTATATGATCTCGCCTTTAATAAAATGTTTCCTCACAATTTAAACATATTCTCAAAAATCAATGGTTTAATAGTTTAAAAAGATTTTATTGAAAACCCACATCATACCAAGGGTTAATAAAATTTCCCCTTAAAAACAGGGAAAGAGGAGTATGATGGTTGCCAAAAAACTAGGTTTATAAATAGAATAACATTATTGGGAATTTAAAATGTGGAAATGTAATAGAAAACTAATTCCCACGGATTAATAGAGAGTCATAGACAACATGGTCACGATAAAGTTAACAAAAATAAAACCACGAATCTATGAGTGGTTAAAATACCATCAATTCATTGTAATTAAAGGTTATATGAAAACATTTTTGAATTAAGATCCTTTTCTTAGAGCTATGTAATTCCATCACTATCTATACTAAGAACATGAGGAAATATACTTTATTGAAAATTTTAATTTTATCCTTTGATCAAGTTCCACCACATAATGATTGATGACTATTTGAGATTAATTTTTTGTGTTTGAAGCACTCTAACAATATTCTAAGGGATCAAAAAGTTATATCAAGATATTCCTCCAATATTTAGGAATTAACCAAATTCAAAAATGATTAGCACAATATAATTATCAAAATTAATTAACCATCATATGAAGAAAGTCCAAAATTAATCTCCAAAACGTTAATTAACTCAAAAACCTAAACATTAAAGAATTTTTAATATCAAGCCATATATCAAACCCTTCATCTTCAAAGATTTAATTTCATTCTACCGAAATAATCCTTCATGTTAAATAAATTTTTAAACCTAAGGGTTACATATATCTCAACCCAATGAAACAACTCTTAAATATCATTAATCACCATGATAAATTACTATATAATCCTATAAGGGATTAAAATTTACTAAAATATCATGAATCAAATCAGATATTAAACTAAAAAGTATTCCTTAACTTGATATTAAATATCCATGAAAATATCACCTTATCAATGAACTAATTTTCAACCATAAAGATAATCTATATCACATTCTGCAATAGTCTATAATTAACTTATTATTAAATCATTAACAACCAAAAAGTGTATTTAATATTCAATAGAGTATCAAAATCCCATCACTTAAAACATTTAAAGGGGATTTTATGCCTTTGAAATTACGATTAAACTTAAACTTAAAAACCCATGATAGTAGCTATAACATTTAAGTTAGCCTCACATGAAAACATAAATGCTTCCAAAATTAACACAATCCTTATTTATTAAATATGTTCACAATTATTTACTATATTCCATAAATCTAATAATGCAATAAACTACATCAAAGATGACCTAAATTACTATTTTATCAAATAGCCAAACAATTTCAAAGTTACCAATACTATTAATTCCTTTCAACTCTTTATATGAACTAAACATTATTAACTCAACTTTAGACACATATCAATGTATATCATTCTATATATCATGTGTTCTCTAAAAATATCACCTTAACACTAAATTACTTTTCTTGGCTATAAGAACCATTCAAAATATATTTTCAAAGACTTAATGAAAAAACTAATCTGGAACAATCTATATATGTTTCGTCATTTTATAAATCTCTCAATAACATCATGTCATCTCTAAGGGGGATTTAGATTCTCCTTTTTTTTAGGTTTATATTGAGAACCTGTGTCTGCTGAGAGAGTATAATTATAATGTTATTGGTTCCAACTCCCATGGTGTTGGGCATCTCATTGGGGTAGTCATCAAATTGTCCTTGACAGTGGTTGATTAACCTGATTCCTCTTATGTCCATTAATTGGATAGAATAAAATGAAAATAAGGGTTGAATATTTTTAAACTATTAAAAAAATAAAGTGGTAATCCAAATACATTAAAGAGATATCTTTAAAATTAAATTTATTTCTTACCTTATTAATTTCAAGGATTCAATCTATATTATCCATAATCTATTCCCTAACATATATTATTATGGGAATTTTTTGTTTCCTTTTTTATGGTTCATAATGAGGTTATGAATTTACAAAATCATATTCCCAAGGAGTGTCAAACCACATGTGAAGTAAGGCCCATTTTCATTCATGAGTTCCCGATCGAGTCTAGATTAATGTGGTATTTTTGGGTTTTACCCCTATGTACATCTTCTCTAGAGCCACATCCACTTTTAGTATCCATACATGGATGTATTTTCTTGATATAACATTTAGTCAATACTTTTCAAACCTTTGGGATGTTTTCATATACATTATCTTATCCCAAAGTTCTTCACTGGGGTTTTCTAATACTAATAAAAAAATAACTAAACTTTTCCTTTGTACCAAATATAACAACTCTTTTCTTTATTATAAATTCATTCATGATTTAAAACATTAAGTTACACATAATAAAACCCAAATTATTGATAAGTATAGTGTCTTTGGGAATTAAGTAAAGTAAATAACAACTTAAAATAGAAAATACATCATATTTATTTAAACCATCCTTAACATGATCATACTATTACATCAAACATAAAACTATAAGGGATAACAATGAGAAATACATAATAAAGGGGTGATCTATATAGACTATTAAGGGAAGAAACATTTCATAACATGAATAAAGTAATACATATTATGCAATAGGTATAAAGGGTTTAGAATAATAATCCTAAACAATGAGGCATGGTATAACATGATAATCACAAAGGCCACAAGGGAAATGTGGCAACAACTAAAAACACTACATCATAAACTTAGGTCAAGGCTAACTGTTAAGACATCATGATGGAAAAGGTAATATAAATGAATTATGTTCACTCCATTTCCCAAAATGATGTCTCATGAGACTAAACATTACCCAATGCATTGGAGAACTATATAATTTGGGGTGCAACGGTCATTTTCATTTCATTCCATTATTAAGTGTGCCACAAAGATCATATAACATGGATTCATTTATCATCATATTTTATTCCAAAATAAAAGAGTGTGAAATAAATACAAGTAAGTAAAATTTAAATGAATTATAAGTGTATAATGTTTAATACCCTTGATATGAAATGGGTATGGTATTCACTACATAATTGTTTTGGAATGAAAAATCACGGTGAGATTTTAGCAGCATAAGGACATCAAATAAAAATTCATAAAATGGTTTAATGAGATAAAAAGAGGTATATCATCATTATTAAATAAAATAATCAGTAATAGGGAAAATTAAATACACATCACAACATAAGGAATTGGAAATTGAAGGCATAATATAATAAACATACGTGAATAAAAAAGAGAAGGTTAGGATCCCTTACATGAGTGTGTGAATCCAAATGCTTGGGAGGAGCTTATTAAGAGCTTATTGGTGCCTTGGGAGGAATCTAGATAGGGGAGGGAAAAGTACGTATGTTATCCAAGGATTTTATTGAATATAAATGGGTTCTTGGTGGTTTTATATAGGAAAAGAGTGGGAAATTCATTAATATTTACCAAACATAGGTTTTGGACTCTCTATAATAAAATTACCAAAACCACAAACCTTCCCAGGGTTTTTCCCATGGTTTCTACCAAATGGTAGTGGTTTTAATTATTTTATAAGGCTAATGTCCTAAAATAATAAAACAATGTCCTTGCATTTGTGGAGGTGAGTCATACTCTTGTATATATGACTTTAAAACCTTAAAATATGTTAATGGTTTGGAGGATTCATAAAGGATTTATAAAACTAATAAAATAAACATAAAGTCACACTATTTTAAAGTAAAAACATATATTTGGTCTTGTATACCCTTTATAGTATTTATGACATCACTTTTTGGTCATTATGATTTCATAATACACGCCGTATATTTATATGGTATATATTATTTACCCAAAAATTCAACTATCTTAGAAAATTATGAAAAATTAAAAATTGGATAATTTTAATGTTTTAATTTCAATAAATAATTTACATTTTATATAAATATTTTTCTGAATGTTTCTCTTTTCACTTTTAAAATAATAATCATCAATTATTAAGAAATGTTGGGTTTCTTGACGATAATAGTTTTCAAACCCATAGAAAAATTACATTTGACTTCATAAAAATGGTATGATCATTTATATTTAATAAAAATTATTTAATTAGAAAATAAATTAACTCATAAAAGTAAGCATCTAAATTTAAATTGATTTCCAATTGAAAATAAAATTTTAGTTTTATTGTAAAATAAATCAAAATCATTTATAATGTAATGATAAGAAAAATATATTAAATTTAAAATATACATATTATTATAGTCTTGATACATATCTCTTTAATACGCCAAAAAAAACCTAATGTTAAGGTGTGTGATGGTGACACTTCCAATGGGTGGTTCAAAAAACATTATTTGGTTTTTGATCTCAATGATCTTGAACTTCTCTAGTAAATTGTTTCAGTCATAATTAAGTTGTTGGATCTCAGCTTGGGACAGGTCAAGTGAAAATCTTAGTGATTCTATCTCCCGTGGAAGCTCCAATAAATGTGATTCATAGGGTATAATCCTACTGGTTAAGGAAATAAATTCCTTTTTCTGTGTCGATTGGATTTTTTTAAAACTCCATATTTATACTAATCATTGTATCTCTATTCAATATCTATATTATCAATTGTAATGATACTTAATGATCTATTAAATCCATTTTGATATAATCAATAAAAATAAGTGAATTCTTTTTCTATGATAATATTACATGATAATATATTTAACAAAATCATATGGGGGATTTTACTTATAATAGTTCAGGTTTTTACACAAACAATGTCCATTTTAATTTTACCAAAAATGTTAAAGGAATATTTATTTTACTTTTTATGACACGGATGAAAGTGTATGACATTAGGAAAATTAATTTCATAGAATATTCAATTATAAGTTTTTGTGTTTTTTTAAGAAAAAGATCTTCAAAATGTTTAAGTTTTCAAAAACGTGTTTTCAAAGTGGAAAGGTTGTTTTCCTCAATAAATGTTCCAAGTGATCATTCAAAATAAATCTCTATCTAAAATGGAATAATTTGATGTATCTTATGATTTCTTGAGGATATAAACCAATGATATAGTTATTATTTTTTATCTAAATGGTTTATGATGAAATTATTTTTATGAGACCTATTTAATTTCAATGGGTTATACCGCGATACTTTTCATAAGAAACCCGCATCTATTCCATGGGTTTTTATATGATGAAATGATTATGAAACCTATCTATTTTACAAATTTTATTATATGATGAAATATTTATGAAACCAATTTCATTTTTTGGGTTATGATATGATGAATGTTTTATGATCTTATGGATCACATATTAATGATTTTCATTATGTAATAGGTGGGACTTACATCTCCCTCCAATGCATTAGATAAATAGGAAGAGCTCATGAGTAAATACTTTTTACATGAACCTGATTACATGTTCCTAATTTTATGCATGAATCCGATTATATATTCAAAATTTTATTCATGAACCTCAAAATGTTATGTGTGAACCTAATTACATATTCAAAATATTATGTATGAACCTGATTACACGGTCACATTTTTATACATAGACTAGTCCTTAAAACCCATAAAGTTTGTTATAGACCTTGTTTCATGTTCATAAGTATTTTTGAGGGCCTAATTTCACATCCTTAACCTAGTGAGTGAACCAATATTTCATTATAAATATTCAAAAATTTATAAGATTATGTGTATGATAAATATTTATGTCTTATTCGAATGTTTTGCTCTCCTGGATCATGTTCTTTGATTCCCTTACAATTCATGTATTTTTGAGATTCCAACGTTTATTCCAAGACTCAATATTATGATATTTGATATACAGGGTATGGTTTTAAAATGTTATTATCATATTCTCAAACTCTTATGTTCAATTTGTGCTTACATATCTCCATTTTTTACCCTTACTTAGAATCTGAGCGCTCCCTTTCTTTTGTTTCATTTTCCTAGGTTATAAAGAAAGGTTTTATGTGGGGTATATTTTTATATTATTAATAAAGTGGAATATATTTATGGGATATTTTGAATATATTTAAAAAAATATATGATTGTGTACCTAGTTTCTAAATACACTAAACTATTGTGGTCCATAGGCATGAGTTATGGTAATGTATTTAATATTCATCTAAAAAGAGGTAATATCTATGTATGATAATCCAAGGTCACTATATTTGGTATCATAGGAAAGGTTTAGATTACCTTTATAAACTAGGATGATAAAACTTTAGTGATATATCAAGGTGTGTTTATAAGGATATTTTTTGGGGTATATCTAAGGATAAGACTAAGGATGAGTCAAATTATAGGAAAATATCCTAGAATTTTGGTAAAGGATGGAGCAAGTGGTTTATAAGAAATCTAATCCCTATCTAGAAACTAAAATTGGTTGTTGCTCTGGGACAGATATATCTAGGGTTATTAACTCAAAAAAGGTAACATTGTACTAGAATCAATCTTAACCTGATGTGCAAAATGGTCCTTGTTGCATACCTGGTTTGACACATCTAGTGGAAATGATTTAAAAAGTCATAAACTATTTATGAACCATCATGATGGATATAAATAAATTATGACTATGAATGAAATAGGATAAACCTAAGGTGACATATATTACAATGAAATCATATAGATTTAGACGCCCAATAAGTGATTTATCATGATTTTGTGGTTCCCCACTATGATTTTGGTTGTTTACACTATACTTTTTGGTTTTTATAAATGGATATAACCTGAAGGAAACAAGTTAATGGTTAATAAAGCATCAAATGAAATTATTTTACTCCTCAAGAACCAGATCTTATAGTAAATGAAATGAAAAACCTCATCTCTATTATCAATCAACTATCTCAACATATGACTCATTCTTAACTTCCAAATGATAAATTGAGGGAACAATATTCTATTGATTCCTTCATGAGGTATCTCCCATCTTATTTCAATGGTTCTTCTAATTCATTAGTTCCTGAGAAATAGATCAGTACCTATGAAAATATACTATTCATTCTCTAGTGTTCAGATCCTGAAAAATTAATTTTGGTTGTCTATCATTTGGAAGGTGAGGTAGATCAATTGTGGAATCTTACTAATAATGTGAGGAAACAAGAATAAATTGACTCCATAAAGTTGGATGGGTTTAAAAGATTATTTTTAAATAATTACCTTCATTATATTCTTTATACAAAAATAGATAAGGAATTAATCATGATTAAGAATAAGTATGATGAATCTGTTATTATCTATTAAGTGTATTTTACAAAAAAAATTAGGTTCTATGTGGGTATTATCATTAACCCAGAAAGTAAGGTTGGTCAATTCTTCAATGGATTAAATAAAAATCTATGAAGGTTATTTGAAATAAGGGACTTTGGATACAATGAAGAAATTTTTCTCCGTGGATTAAAAATTTAAATGGAAGTTGGAAACCCTCTTTGTTTTTGGTAATATGAAAATAAATATGGGGTTATATGGATATTAAAATGATATTTCACAAGGACGGAAGAAATTTTTTTGAAATCTTACTTTATAAATCAATGGGAAGGATCACTAAGGTTAGTGACTAAAATGAATAAGAACGTGTTTCATGTGTGGGATTCCTAACCATAGAAAAAAAAATGTAGGAGTAGTGTGAATATGATAGTCAATGAAATGAATTGAGAGAGAGCTCAACATAATTCACTACCTACACTCCAATACTTTTTGTTCATGGATTTTGGGAATTATACGAATAAATTCTCTAATAAAAGGTATAATGTGTATGATAATCTAAAAAACTCTGTTGAAAAAGGGAAAAGGAACAGTTTATTCAATCGTAATGGATGAAGTGACTCATGATAATTAGGGCACACATATCCTACCATTTTTAGTTGGGAATTTCATGTTTGATTTCGTATGAATGATCCCAATGAAAAATCCTATTTTTAATCCTTTAGTGAAATTTATTATGATTCTATCCCTCTACAAGGATTTTGGAATAATGAAATCACATTTGATATTCTATCAGTACTAGGATGAACCCAATATTCCAATGAATTTTTTTTTTATAATATAAGAGATTATATATGGAATAAACTGTTAATTAGCATCTAGGAGTGTATATATCTCATTGTTATATTAACTTAAGAGTTATGGATACCATCATGGGTTTATGATTTTATGGTTAATCATAATTTCAAATTCACTATAACCTCATTTAAGGTTTTTTGTGATGGGATTTTTTCATGAGTAAGGATATTTTAATAGAAATTTCTTGAAATAAAACCCATTGATTTTCTATATGTTTTAATAAAAGTAAAATTTGAGGATTAATTCCATTACAGCATTTGGAAATACGATTAAATGTACTTGTATCTTTTGAGGTTTATCTTATCCTTGATGTTGAGGTACTTATGGGTTGAAGTTGATCACCTTCTGATTTTAGAAAACATCATTGTTTCTAAATAAGATTTCTATTTGGATATTATTTCAAAAATATACACTAATGAAGTTGAAATGTTTCATGGGTTATCACATTCAATTTTATCTGATCGGGAAATGAAGTTTTCCAAAATGTTTTGGGAAATTCTATATTTATATCTTTATATAGAGTTGAGTTCCATCACTACGTATCATCCTCAGATAGGTGATAATTCTATATGAACAATTCAAACCCTATAAGATATGCAATGATCATATTATATGGATTTAAAAGGTGTTTGGGATCAACATCTTCCTCAAGATATATTTTCATGCAATAACATCATTCACTCGAGCATTTAGACGGATCTTTATGAATCCCTTTACAAAAATAAGTATATAAATCCAACATACGGGAATGAAGCTGCATAAAAAAAATATTATCACTTGAGAAAGATAATGAAATTGAATAGAATGTTAGATCCATTCATAAACATATAAAACAAAGTTTATAGAAATATTATGCATATAATCATCAATGTGATCTTGAATTTGATGTTGGTGAGAAGATATTTCTAAAAAAATTCCATAGTAGAATTAATGGTAAACTAATCTATAGGTATATTGGTCTCTATAAAATTATTAATCATATTGGAACTCTAGATTATTGCTTGGTGCATCCACCCAAACTCTCTCAGGTTCATGATGTGATCGATGTATCTCTATTGAGAAATTATATACCTAATCTATAACATTTACAGAACTCAGAGTCTGTACAACTAGAGAATGATATTCCTTATAAGGAACAACATGTATAGATTCTAAACTAAATAGAAAAGGTTATAAAAAACAAAAACCACCTAAATTTTCATTTTTTGTGAAACAACCAACTTTATGATCTATATGGGTACCTAAGGATGTAATGAGGAATAATTATTCTCAATTGTTAGTACCAATGTGAAAAAATTCATGGACAAAATTCATTTTAAGTGGGCTATAATATTTCACCCTTAGATATTATGAAATATATTTTTTCAAATAAATTTAATCTTTTCAGTATTTTGAATTACACACAACACTAAGTTTATCATTCATTACATGAAACACTTAATTTATCTTTTGTTACATGGAACATTGATTTTAAACGAAACATGACATACTATTAAAACATTATTATTTAAAATGGATGTCATCTCCTAACCATTGGAATGGTGGATATGAATAGGAATAAATAAATTATAAAATAATATTTTTTTAAAATTTTTATAAAATGTGTTATTTTATGACTAATTAATTAAAAATAAAAAAACTATTTAAAAATAAATGAAATATTTTTCTAAAACAATTATGAAAAAAATGTTTTACCACAATATATTAAAAAAATGGTTAATTATTTAAATGAAATTTATATATTATATATTTATTCATATTTTAACATTCTTCTTAGGTGTTTTCTAGATAATTCATAAGAATAAATCAATTTTTACGCTTAAAACTGTATTTTTCTAAAAATCAGCTTTGTCGACTTTTTGCACACTTATTTTAAAAATAATTTTTAAAAATATTGGGAATTGTATTTTAAAAAAATAAAGTTAATTTTTGAAATAAACATATCAAAATTATCTTATGGTTAATTGTTTGTAATTTTATGAGAAGTTAGATTTTTTTGGTGAATATTGAAAAATTATGAATTTCAATTGAAAAGTGCATTTTCATTTATATTATTTATAAAGTTAAATATATTTTAAATTTCCTTTAAATTAAAAATAAATTAATTATATATCTATTAGTCTAATTTAGGTCATTATAATCATTTTAATATTGAATTTTAATATAAAAACCTTGTAAAAGTTTGAAGATTTTCACCTTGAAAACTCATTTTCTCGTCGTGTTTGTGGGCTTATTTTAAAATTAAAATTTTCCAATTATTTGAATGGAATTTATAAAAATGGGATCCATATTTTTAAAAATAATAATTTTAATTATCTAATAAATTCAAATTATTTTTTTACCATAATAAATAGTAAAAATAGTAAAAATTATTTACTGTAGTTTTGGTAAAACTGGGTTTAGTGGGGGTTAAACTTAAAAAGATAATGGTTAAAACGACTTAAAACATGTCTAAAATATATTTTATGGACATATTTTGACCATATAATGTATAATTATCTATATTACTCTATTTTTTACTTTTTTCAAGTGAAAAAACATAGGTACATCTTTTTCTTTTTAAAAATTACAAGCATTCCACTAACCTCACTTATAAAAGGCCACCCACTCTCATATCCTCTTTACAACTTCAAAACCTTTTATTTTAGACACAACCTACTCAAATAACTTCCAAAATTTATTAATATCAACCTATAATCACTATATTTTGCATAATTACAACAAATAAATGATTTTGGTTCAAACCTAAAAAGATTACCAAAAGAGGAGGCAACGTTCTTCAATTAGTTTTTTTATTTTATTTCTTCTTCCACAACAATAAATTATTATTAAACCATGATGATATAATAACATCAGTATATTATATATAATTATATGTTTTTATTTTAATTTAATGACCTAAAAACATCTCCAATTCCATCATATGGGTTATGAAATCATATTTCATGTGTGCAGGGGACTACCGCCTTGCAAACCAATGTCATTTGCTTTTCCATTAACACCTCTCACAGTTTTTTATGACGATGAATAAAAAGAATATATATGATATTTATGAAATAATTATATGTCTTAAGTAATTTTATCATATATACCGGTTGAATTTCCATTCCATAGGGGATATGGTAATGTTGCATGTGTGTACGGTAGACAACTGCCTTACGAAGCTATATGATTTATTTTTCACTAAGGCTTTACAAAAAAGATAATAAAGATAAATTTGACAAATATTTGTGATATAACTGAAATTATTATGATATTCATGAAATAATTATAATTATTAAAATATAATATATCATTTTTTCATACCTTTTTACTCATTGAAAGATGATAATGTCATTTTGGTACGTGTGGACTACCACAATCACGAAAAGATGTGACTCTCTCTTTTTATCACCACACAACATGGATGATATTTATAATTATATTTAATTAAATAATATTTTATTTTATATATTATTATAATTTTTGAAATATAAAATATTACTTACCTGTATTCCATAATGATCACTAAAAATGGAAATATTACTCAGTTGTGCGTACGACCTACCATCTCCATGATCATAACATACTTCATTTACCATAATCATATTTCACTATTGGTATTGAAAGTATAATTTATTTATAAATATAATAATTATTTCAATATTTTTATTCTTTAAATTATGGAACCGTGATAAAATCAAGAGGACCAAAAATAAAAAATAAAAACAAATATGAAAACAAGGTGGTTAATACCCAAAACATGATTTTAACAAAGAACTTGTAATAAAAATGAAGTTAATGGTAATAATTAAATAATATTTGGTATAATAAATATAATTATGGTTCTATAATAGATATATAATAAAACTATATTTATTATACAAGAGTTTTGAATGTGTATGAAGGAAGTATAGACTTAAAGTATGGGATTTCTGGCCTCTCTTTTATTTCTAGGAGACATATGAAAATTCACAAATAGTTTCTTTTATGTGGTGTATAAACATCCCCATTGATATTTTATATCATGAATATAATTATTTTAATGATATTTAAGATTAATTTTATGTTATTTTTTTTTATGATTGAAAGTATTACTAAAGCCACAATGGATTTTTTTCTCTCTTTTTACATCTTTGAGACACATGTAATATTCCCTACCTATTTATTTTATGTGGTGTATAAAATTTCCATGAATGTATATTTTGATGATTATATTGAATATTACAAGTATTAGTTATCCATTTTATTATCTCTCTTTCATGGGTATTATGTTTCAAATGATACCAAAGTAGTAATGGATTTATGTTACAATCTCATCATTTATTAGGATCTTTTATAATTAAGTCCCCAATGTTAAAATATTATGATAAACCTATCAATATTTATCATGAATGTTATTATCCTATAGTTATTCATTATATTTTAAATTAATATTACTATTTTTTTACTATTTGGTAATTAAAATAATATAGAAAATGTTTTTAATAAAAAATTTCGTTATTTATCTCTTCAGTCAAAAAACATTTTTATTCCAAAACCATTTTTTATAAAAAATGTATTTAAGTTTTTTTAAAATTATTCAAAGGATTTGTTAATGACATTTTTACCAATGTTTTAATTTTTTACCAAATGTTTTGAAATTAATCTTCATGTCATTTCCCAAACAATACCAATTAGGATTTTTACTGAATTTTTGAAAGGAATCATGAATTTAATGTGAAAGGAATGAACCTACTTTTATTCTATCATGAAAATTATTTTATTTGAAAATTACTTTATAATTTTTCAATATTATTTTAAAATAAAAATATTTTCTAAAAAAATATGTTTTAAAAATGTCTTTTTTAAAGTGGGAAGGTTATTTTTCTCAAGAAATGTTCCAAGTGATCTTTCAAAATAATTACATATAAGAGAAAATAATTTGATATAACTTTTTATTTCTTGGGGATATGAACCAAGGATACCATTTTTATTTTTTATCTAAATGGTTTCTAATGAAAATATGTTTATGAAATCTATTTCTCTTCTACGAGTTATACCATGATAAAATTATCATGAAAACCACTTCTTTTACATGGGTTATGCTATGATGAAATAGTGAAATGGTTATGAAACCCATCTCTTTTCCATAGGTTATGATATGATGAAATATTTATGAAACCCATTTCATTTCATAGTTTATGATATGATTAATGTTTTATGATTTTGTAGCACATATACATATGATTTTCATTATATGATATGTGGTACATATATCTCACTCCAATTCATTGAGTGAGTATGGATAAGTCATGAGAAAATATGTTATATGTGAACCTAATTACATATTCACAATTTTATGTATGAACCTAATAACTTGTTCACAATGTTATGAATGAACTTGATTACATGTTCAAAATTTTATGTGTGAACCCAATTAAACGTCACATTATTATACATGGACCTATATTTCATGTCTATAATGTTATAAATAGACCTGTTTTCTTGTCCCTAAGTTTATGTGATAACCTTATTTCATGTCCTTATCGTAATGAGTAAACATGACTCGATTTATAAATGTTTAAAATTTTATAATATTCTGTGTATACCAAAAATATATGTATTATTAAAATTTTACGCTACCATGGATTATTTTCTTTCATTACCATATGATTCATCCCTTATGAACTTCTAATTTTAATTCCATGATCCAAATTATCATCTTTTATATAAAGGTTATGGTTTTCAAATGTTATGATCATATTGTCATACTCGTATGTTCATTTTATTCATATATATCTCCCCTATTTACCCTTATTGAGAATCTAAGACTATGATTTCTTATGTATCATTTCCCCAAGTTATGAATAAAGGCTTTATGTAAGATATTTTTGTAAATATTAATAAAGGGGAAGATCTTTATAGGGGATGTTGAAGATATTTCACCAAATTAAATTATTAAGTAACTAGTCTTCAAATACGCTAAAATATTATGGTCCTTAATCATGTGTTTGTGTAATTTATTTAATATTCATCTTGAAAGATGAAATATCAATTTATTTTAATCCAAGGTTGTTATATGGTATGTGACAGTTTGGGTTAGGTGTCAGTTTGAGAGAATATCTTGGTTGGGTTCATCACAATTTCGTATTGGAGTTGGTTGTGCTCAGTTTTGGGAAGTTGGAACATTGGATATAAGATTGTCGAGACTTGAAAAGTTCATTTTTGTGAGTGACTACCAGATATTTCAATGAAAATACATGAGTACCATGGTATTTTGGAATTTATGTCTCTTGTTTTGAGTTCTTGATCTTAATATACATTTTTTCATACATTTTTCTGGTATTGAAATGATATTATCTTATTTATTGATAATTTATTCTATTTTTGTAAATGGTGGTATTCCTACAAGATATATTTAATGGGTTCCTTAGGTGGGTAAAATAGACTATCCTCAAGGGATCCCACCTCTAGATTAGAATACTATCATGGCTATCGTGTGGGCAGTTCGTACTGTAGACCAAAATGTTCTACAAGTACAGAATGTAGTTGTTGAGGTACATACAAGAGATGGAGGAGAAAGGTATAAATCATGAGAGTTTTTGCACAAGATGCCACCATCCCTTATAGGAATTTATGAACCTCAAATAGTGAGGGGATTTATGGAACATATTGATTATATCTTTGACTTCCTAGAAACACCTAAGAATATCAATGTGAAGTGTGTTATATTCAGACTCAAGGGTCCCATAAGCTAATGGTAAGATTCCATGTTATAGGAAGATATAAAGATGATATTTTAATGGAAGGGTTTTATGAACCACTTATTTAAACAATTTTATCTATAGTCACTGATAATGGTGAAGTCTACAGAGTTTATATCCTTGCAACAGGGAGATCATTCAGTGTCAGCATACACCAATCGGTTCACGGTGCTCGTCTATTTATCTCTAGAGGTGGAAAATAATGAAAAATTAAAGGATAAAAGTACATGAAAGGTCTTCAACTAGATATTAGGTCATAAGTATTTGTGTTGAATCTTTAGACCTATGTGGAGATAGTAGATAATGAAATGACGATAGAGATGGATATGGAAGTCAAGATTGATTATTTATCCCTTTATCCTCCAACCAATGGTAATTTTTTGTAGTGCACAGGGGAGGAATGTTAGGTGGCGTGATATTCATAAAAGTGGTGTGGGTGGTTCTCAGTAGTAGTACTTTTTTCACCTTCATATTTAACCAGTAGTGTACCCCTAACTTTCTAAGAGTGTGATAAGGTCAGGAACACCTAGAATTTTTGTTCCAAATCTATAAAGATGTGTAACAGTTTTCGACGATATAGTTATCTTCCATACTTCTTCGAGACTATGTTTACACCTTATTATGGTCAGGGATCATCAGCTCCAAAGGAAACAATATCATAATAAAATGCTTAAAATACAACATGGATCCATCCATATGCCTTAGGAGTGAATAAATTTCACAAAACAGATAAGTTTCATGTATTGGTAGATACGGGTCAAAAGATAGTGAGTGACGCCATATTTATTGCATCTTCAATAGAAACTACTTTATTTCATATAATTTCTTCCCACTCATTTATATCTAGAAATTTTTTAGATAAAAATAAACTTCCAATGGAACTCATTTACATTGTTATAGAGTTAGTGAAACCTCTTATAAATTGAAAGAAGTAGGGGTTTCAGTGTCCTTGTTCGCTTTCAATAATCGATGCTGAGTTATTATGGGATTTCTTCATTCTCAATATAGATCTATCTGAAATCATCATCAGAATGTATTTGATTGTTTCCTTTCATTCTAAGGTTGATTTTTGTCCTCGGTGTGTTTTTTTCTTTTCTACCAATGGGAGATATCGTTTGTTTCAGGTAGAGTGAGATATAAGGTTAGGTTGTACAATACCTTCTCACCCAAAGATCTTGAGTTTTTTATCTACTGTAGAAGTTAATCCTGATTACGTTTCTTCCATTAATGACATTTCCAATATTTTTTTATATATTCCTAGAGTTTTACTAGAGGATTTATTTATTCTTCCCCTAGAGAGGTAGGCATATTTTATTATTGATCTGGTGCCAAGTACACAACCAGTCTCGATACCCTCTTATCATATACACTACTAGAGCTGTGAGAGCTCAAGATTCAGTTGGATGATTTTGATGGAAAATGGATTTTTTCATCCTAGTGTTTCACCTTGGTCATCCCCTATGAACTTCTCTAATAAGTCATATGGTTCACTCTTATTATGTTTGGACTATTAGAAATTGAACCAATTAATGATTAAGAATAAGTATCATTTTCCGTGTATGGGATTTTTTCGTCCAGTTAAATGGGGAAATGATGTTTTTTAATATCAATATTTGGTTGGGTTGTCATCTATTTATATTTTGGGAGTATGATATATTTAATACACCTTTCTAAAGAAGGTATAGACATTATGAATATCTTGTAATGTTTTTTGACTTAACTAACACTCCTACAGTTTTTATGGATTTTTTGATTTAGATGTTTCATGATCATCTTGACACTTTTTTTCAACTGTTCATGGTTGATATTTTGGTTTATCTAAGATTAAAAAATTAGAATGAGAACCATTTGATTTTGGTTTCGGAAACCCTAAGGATTTCCCATTTGTATTCAAAGATTAAAAAATTCAATTTATTGATTCAAGAAGTGATGTTCTTAGTTCATGGGATTTATGAGCATAATTATCAATTTATCTTGAGATGGTGAAGTTTTTCTTATCCTGGGATGATCTATTGAATTCCATCGAGATTTAGATATTCCTTATCCTTACTAGATAATATCGATACATCATCTAGGATTTTCCAAATTTGGTGTCACCATTAACTAATCATTCCAAGAAATTAGTGAAATTAATGCAGGATGTACAGTGTTATTCTTCTTCTGATGATATAAAATGAATCCTGACATCAACTCCTATTCTAATCTTACTTAATCCTAGTAAGATGTTTGTGGTTTTTTGTGATGCTTATAGTGCTAGTATGGGATTACATCTCTCAACATCATTTAATTCATGATAATAATTGCACCACTTATGATTTTTATCTTGCTTCAGTTATGCATGTGCTTAAATTTTGTTGGCACTATCTTTTTTGTGAGAGTTTCATGATCTTCTATGACCATAAGAGTCTGAATTATATATTTTCAAAAAAATACATGAATCTAAAACATATATGGTACATGTATTATGTTTTAACATTTGACTTTGTCATTGCCTATAACCAGGGGGAGGGGAATTTCATAAAAGATGATATCAGTAGGAATGTACCATTATAGGATATTCTGTAATGAAGGAGGATTAGAACATCATGGGAATATTTGATCAGTTAAACCTGGATTCATAGAAAGATTTATCATGTATGATTCTAACCAGTGTTTAGTTATAATCATATCTCATTGAGTTTATTTTATAGGACTAGATTCAGGGTGATGAATTTTAGGGAATTAAAGAGACACTATATGGTGGGGATACAATTTCTGATTAGTCTCTATCTTCAAATGGTATTATACATTTTTAGGATTAGTTTTTTTATAATCTATGAGGAACATATTTTTTTTGAATATCATAGTTCTTCGTGGTCCATTCAACAAGGAACTACAAAGATGTGTTATGACATGAGATGGTGATTCTTGTGTCTAGGTATGAAACATGACATTGTAGATTATGTGTCCTGATATTACACCTACCAATAGATAATGATAGAGAATATAAAACCTTTTGGGTTTCTCCAACCTCTTCTAGTGACAGTTTAGAAATGGGACAAGGTTTCCATATATTGTTTTGTTGGATTACCATAGAATCCCCAAGGGAGGATTTTTATTTTTGTTTTTATTGATCAATTGAAAAATTCAGCTCATTTTATTAAAATCTGGGACACCATTATTGTTGAGGAATTAGTAATTCCATATGTACATGAGTTTTTGAGGTTATATGTGGTTATCTTAGCCCGTGTTTCATACTAGGATCCTAGATTTACCACAAATATCTAGAAGAGTCTCCAGGAGGTAGTGGGGAATCATGTCAAATTAATTAGTGCTTACCATGAAAAGACAAAAATCCAGAAGAAGCATGCTATTCAAATCCAGGGGATATCCTTCATGCCTACTTCTTTGATTTTGGGGGATAATGGGATAGCCATTTGGGACATGTTGAGTTTTATAATAACAATTTGTATCAGTCTTTAATCAAAATGGATCCATTCGAGGATTTTTATGGCTGTACTTTTTTGTCACCAATTTTTTGGGTGGAGGTGGGAAAGGCCTCTCTTTTTGGATTGATTCTCATTCAGGAGATTTCTACATGAATTCAGGATACAAATCGATTTTTGGTTACAACATAAAGTTAGAATAAATCGTATGTGGATGATCAGTGTTAGCCTTTTGATTTTTTTATTAGTGACTGATTTTTCTTTAAGTTTGTCCTTAGTTGGTTTACTATTATCTTGGAATATAGGGAAAGTTAGCTGCAAGTTATGTTGGACTATTTGAGTTCACTTGGTGGCTTGGATATGTTTCTTATTGGTTGGAATTACAAGTTTAGTTAACATGCATTAATAATGTCTTCCACATATCTCAGATCATGATATACCGTCCCAATCCCTCTCACATTATAATTTGGGAAGAGATTGATTTGGAACCATAAATTTATTTTGTAGAGAAATTAGTGGAGATAATTTACTGTCAAGTAATCGTTTTTCCTGAGAATTTGATTATATTAGTCATAATTTTATGGCTACATGGATCAGATTCTCATAAGACTTCATAATGTGAGTTGCTGATGAGGGAAAAGTGGCATCATCTATTTCCTGACATCATTCTTTAACATTAATTCTTGGGGATATAAAGTATTATGGTGGGGAGTTTGTAAAATAATATAACCAACATTTAGTTATTTCTTATCTATTGTTTTTCCCTCTTTGTTCTGGTGAATTGTAGGACTTCTAAGGACAAAGATCATTGTTGGGGAAAAGGAAAAAAATTAGGGATGTATTTTTTTTAATTAATGGAATCATGGAATAAATGTATCAAAGGCTTTGTGAGTTTCTCCCCATGTTTAGAGAACACTAGAGACGGTTTGAGTTCTTTCTTCAGAATAGATACTATTCACTTCCTATAGTAAATTTCCACATCGTGAATAGTTACCCACCATGTATTGGTTTCTAGGAATATGTATTGAATTGGTTCAAGGGAGGAATGTTTTACACTCCATTAATCGGAATAATGTTGTGAAATGGTTGAAGTCAGGATTTTTAATCTATGGTGATACATTTTTCGGTGTATTTTCTAAATTGATAAAAATTCATGTCATGAAATGGTTTCACATCATGAATTTTTCTAGATTAGATTTTTTTAGTGAACTCCATGGTTGATTAGTCTTTAATTTTGTGTTTAGTATTTTTTTCATGAGACCTATGAGCTCTCCCATGCAATTATAGGGATCCCTTCTCTTATAGATAATTTTGTTTTAGGCTTGATTGTTTCTATGGTTTTACTATGTCTCTCTAGATAATTCATCTTTCTTCTTATTCATTGTTGTTGGTTACATTAGTGTTGTTGTAGTAAATATTTAGTTCCATGGGTATTTTGGAGTTGATTCTCTTGATCATTTCAAGATCTATTATGTGATATTATTTTAAATTGTGTGATTTGTATTGGTTGTTGGGTGTCGTGTGATATTTTTAAGGTATATTTCGTTTTATCTTCTCCACCAACCACATTTCTTGTTGAATTTATTATGAGATGTAAGGATTAATTCTAGGGATTATTTTGTTGTATTTTTATTCTTTTTTATTGGTGGATCCTGTTTTGGGCATGTACGACCCAATATTTAGGTAAGTGGTTCGGTATCTAGAATATGTTGGATGAACTATATTGCTCTAGATTTTAAAAAAAATTAAATAAACTAGAATGATTGAATTATGTGTGTGTAAATGGTTTTTTGAGAAAAGACGGTTTTTCCCTTATTTTGGAAAAAGAAAATGTATTTTATAAGTATTATGAAATGGATTTATGAAATTGTTTTGAATCTAGATTTTGATAAATTTCGATGGAAAATATAGAAAATGGGAATACTTGGGAACTTAAGAGGAATGTGTAGTGATAGGAATTATCCATAAATACGATCAGGTGGTTCATTCATGGGGTGTTTCTCTACTCCCTAGGTCTATTTCTCTTGGGACTTGTTGAACACTATTAGGAGGTTCACTTTTTGGGGTGTTCATATACTCTCTATATTCAATGAATATATCTAGAAACATGATTCACACTATTTTATTTGTCTATGTATGAATGTCTATGAAATATTAACCTATAATGATACTTGGCATGATGATACATATTCTTTTGGTTTGGATTTCTTTGGATCATGATATGATATGTGATAAGTTCGTTTCTTTACTAGTTTTATGTACTTGAAATTATTTGAAACTATTTTAATTGGATTTTTTTGAAATATAGAAAAGAGGGAAATATTTTACCATTATTTTGTTATAAAAACTATTTAATTGATTATCATTCCTTGTTTTTTTTAATTTTAGTATGTTTAGATTTTTTTCTAGAGACTTGATATGGCCCACCTGGGTGGGATCCTACAGATTATTTTTATCCCACACCCTGTGCACCACTTTTGTGATTCATAAACCTTGTTATGGAATTAAATACAAGGAATGGATATGGTTTGGATTGAGGAAGAAAGGTTTTTGTTAGTTTTGTCTGGGTAGCTGGTGGTGAGATAGTGCGAGTTTTACCACATTATCATATGGATTAGTTGTTTCAATTTTAGTTGTCATTTGAT
The DNA here is from genome assembly GCA_963277665.1 of Viscum album. NCBI lineage: Eukaryota > Viridiplantae > Streptophyta > Magnoliopsida > Santalales > Viscaceae > Viscum > Viscum album. The sequence goes on along the minus strand of OY728141.1, from coordinate 1,043,151,545 downwards.
GTTGAACTTGTTCCTTGGATATTGTTGAGTTGCTTTTGGTTTTTATAAATTATATTGTTTCCCTTAATGATATGAAATATATTTCTTATTTTACTCTTCCACAGTTTCTTCATTGCTTTTTTGTGCATGTGTGTGTGTGTATATATATATATCATGTTGTCTCCTTCATGTTGGATAAAATAGATCCCTCTGTTTTTTTATGCCTGGGTTCTAGTCACCAGTATGTGGGGACCAGGAATGCCCTTAAAGTATATGATGTTTTGGGTTGGGTATCTTTTTTAGAGTGAATTCATCTTGGGTTCATCACTTAATTAGTAGAAATTAATTTTAAAAAAACCATGAAGTACACGATGAAAACTGTTTTTTAGAGAGAGAAAAACAATTTTAAACACAAAATATAGTTTATACTTATACCATGATTATAAAAATAATAAATGAATGTTATGCTATTTTTTTAATATATAATTTTTAAATTTTATTAAAATAATTCAGTAATAGTGATTAATTTAATTTATTGAGATAAAAATATATTGTTCACAAAAAAATAGTTTTTCAAAAAAAAAATTTCCTTTTTTCCTTAAATTGATTTTGTTTTTCATTTATAATCAATTGATAAAAAATGAATTAATTTTATACATATTTAACCATAAATATTTCATAAATTAGTTTTCTGTATCCATACCTTCCAATCCAGCATCTGGGAAATAACTATCATTTTAAAGAATAATTTTTTATTAGTATATCATTATTAGTTTAAGATCAGTGTTGCGTGTTACGTACGTGATCAAAGAAAAAAATTATTAAAGAGAAATATTTACTAAAATATGATGGTGTTATATGATCCCCTGTTAATAAAGTGTTTCCTCACAATTTAAACTTATTCTCAGAAATCAATGGTTTAATATTTTAAAAAACCTTTATTGAAAACTCACATTGTACAAAGGGTTAATAAAATTTCCCCTTAAAAATAGGGAAAGGGGAGTATGACGATCACCAAAAAACTAGGTTTATAAATATAAAAACATTATTGGGAAGTTAAATTGTGGAAGTGTAATAGAAAACTAATTCCCAAGGATTAATAGGGAGTGATAGACAACATGGTCAGGATAAAGTTAACAACCAAAAAACCATGAATCTATGAGTGGTTAAAATACCATCAATTCATTGTAATTGAAGGTTATATAAAAACATTTTTTGTATTAAGATCCTTTTCTTTTAGCTAAGTCATTCAATCACAATCTAGACTAAGAACATGAGGAAATATACTTTCTTGAAAATTATAATTTTATCCTTTGATCAAGTTCCACCACATAATGATTGATGACTATTTGAGAAGAATTTTTCATGTTTGAAGCACTGTAAAAATATTCCAATGGATCAAAAAATTATATCAAGGTATTCCTACAATATTTAGGAATTAAAAAAATACAAAATTGATTATCACAAGATAATTATCAAAATTAATTAACCATCATATGAAGAAAGTGAAAAATTAATCTCCAAAACAATAATTAACTCAATAACCTCAATATTAAATAATTTTTAATATCAAGCGATATATCATTCCCTTCATCTTCAAAGATTTAATTTCATTCTACCCAAATAATCCTTCATGTTAAATAACTTTTTAAACCTAAGGGTTACATATATCTCAACCCAATGAAACAACTCTTAAATATCATTAATCACCATGATAAATTACTATATAATTCTATAAGGTATTAAAATTCACTAAAATATCATGAATCAAATTAGATATTAATCTAAAAAAATTATTCCATAACTTGATCATAAATATCCATGAAAATATCACCTTATCAATGAACCAATTTTCAACCATAAAGATAATCTATATCCCATTATCCAATAGTCTATAATTAACTTATTATTAAATCATTTATCATCCAAAAAGTGTATTTAATATTCATTAGAGTATCAAAATCCCATCACTTAAAGCATTTAAAGGGGGTTTTATACCTTTGAAATTATGATCAAACTTAAACTTAAAAACCCATGATAGTATCTATAAAATTTAAGTTAGCCTCAAATGAAAACATATATGCTTCCAAAATTAACAAAATCCTTATTTATTAAATATTTTTACAATTATTTACTATATTCCATAAATCTAATAATGCAATAAACTCCATCAAAGATGATCGAAATCACTTTTTTATCAAATAACTAAACAATTTCAAAGTTACCAGTACTATAAATTCCTATCATCTCTTTATATGAACTAAACATTGTTAACTCAACTTTAGACACATATCAAGGTTTGTCTTTCCCTATATCATGTGTTCTCAAAAAATATCACCTTAACACTAAATTACCTTTCTTGGCAATAAGAACCATTCAAAATATATTTTCAGACACTTAAAGAAAAAAACTAATCTGGAATAATCTTTATATGTTTCATCATTTTATAACCAGAATATATTTATATTATTGCATATACAATATAATTATTGAATACAAATACATAAACAATTAAGTCATCTCACTTTCTTCTTAAACCATTATCTAGGTCTCATCATAATATCCCCCAATACTTATTTCTTACAATATGAAATATGAATCAGATATTAAGATTTATAAACATCAATTTAAACATGATTCTTACTTTACACATTAGAAATGTGGTTTAAAAATCCCATACCATTCATACATCATTCTTAGTCTCTTCATCACCATTGTTAAAATTATTACTCATATAACCTTATGGATTATTTTATCAATATTTCCCCTTATAAATTTATTTTTATAATTCCCACAATTTCTAAATTTAAAATAATCAATCGTTGAGGATACCATAAGGATACCATTATTCTCGTCCATTACATTAACTAAATTTTCATTTTTCATCCAAAAATACTTTCCTTGTGTCTTTATTTCCTACACTCAAAATATCTTCTCATTCCATTAATATAGTCAATTGATTCCTTCTTTCCACAATCTATACAAGTTTGAAGTGGAATATTCTTTCCTTGGAAGTCCTTATGATATATCGTCTTTATCTTAATATGTGTGTCATGAATCTCACAAAATATGATATTATTAATCATATAATGAGATATTTTATTATAAATAATCACAAATTTTCTCATTCCGTATCTTATTTTCCTTGGTTTCTCATGAGGACAATCATTCTATTTACCATCACATTAAACATTAACGTTATTACTTTACGTTAGAGCCATTAACTAAAACCAAAAAACATAGTGTGATAAATATGGATCAAAGTGTGAAAACACATAATCATAAAAAATAATTTAAAGGAAGTTTAAATCATGGAACATTATTTTATAACACCTTAGGTTTAACCTAAGAAATTCATGATCATTACCAAAAATTTTGGATTCAATCCTCTACATAGACTCATCCCCATGTTCTCACTAAAGTTGTATCATCCAAGTTTCCAAAGGTTAAATAAACCTTGCTCTAATACCAAATATATAAATGCATACTTTTCATACATATATATAACTTCTTAATATATTAAAATTCATTACATAACATAATGATCCAGTCTATATTCGTATAGTTCTAATTCATTTAGAAACATAGACACATAAAAACATTTTTATAAAATATCTATATCATCTACCACCATGTTTTTTATAACTATAACCCATATTGACATATCATATTTAGTATATTCATTCATAACGTTGGGAAAGGAAACATAATAATGGGAGAGCTTAGATGCACAGTAAGGGTAAAAGGGGAGATATCAATGATCTGTTGATCATAACATGAACATAATTGTATCATTACATGAACATAATATTTGAAAATAATACCCTACATATCATAAATCAAAATATTGAGTCATGGAAAAAACATAGCAGTTCATAAGACATTAATCATAATGGAATCAAAGAACACGGGCCATGAGAGAATTTTATTTTCATAAGACAAGATTTTGTGGCAAACATATAAGCATATAAAACCATGTCCTAAGAAGTGAATGCTCATTTAAAAGACTATAATAATAGAATGGGTTCACTCACCAGTCCAACATAGTACACAAGGCCCAATCACAGGATTTTTATAGTGGATAAAGTCCCTCTCTGAACTAGGTTTACTCCCCATTCCAGCATTGTTTATCTAACAAGATATAAATATTTACCAAATTTATTTGAGGGATGTATAGATCTCACCCATCCTTGGTTTTAAAATCACCACATCCATTGGTTATAATGTAAACATATTCCTTGGTTATTACATAACCACAGTCCTTGGTTATAATGTAACCACCATCCTTGGTTATAACATAACTTATCTCAAATAATGAAAAACTTACATATTTCTTCCACAATATCATAAAAAATTCATCATATAGTCACATCATAAACCATGAAAAGAAAACGGGATTCATAAACACTCCATGAATTCACTATAACATAACAAATAGAAAATAAATTTGTTTCTTAAAAATCTCATCAATATAAAAATTAATTATACAGAGAAACACTAATAATGGTATCATTGGATCATATTCCTAGTAAATTATAATTAAAATAAAAGTATGATATCATATATCAAAATTATTTTGAAATACCAATTAAATACTTCTTGAGGAAAATAACGATTCTATTTTGAAAATAAAATTTAAAATAAAAATATTTCCAAAATATATGTGAAAAGTTTTTTGGTGAAAATAAACTCAGAAATTTTTAAATTAAGTTTAAAAACATTGAGTTTCATGATATTGGGAAATTTTTTCATGTATTATAAGTTAAAATAAAACATTCATTTCACGCATTTATAGAAAAAGTCAATAAGTACCTTATTCTAAAAAACAACAACAATATTACTTTTAAACAATTTTTGTAAAACTTAAAACATGAGTAAAAAATACAATAAAAATAATAGGTTAATATTAATAAAGAAATATAAAATATTTTTAGAAAACATGGATATAAAATAATTTTTTTTGTATCAAATAGATAAATAATGTTTATTTTCCTTAAAATTATATTTTCAGAACCTTAAGTACTTAACATGAAGAAAAGTAAAGGGAAATTTTTTTTATTAATAAATAAGTGTAGAAGAAGAAAATTAATGATTTTCTTGATAGTTAAATCAAAATATTTAATCATCGGAAACAAAATCATAAATAATCCTAATAAAAAATCAGATTGTAACATAAAGCTCTTACCACTATGGTATATTTTGAAACATAAGACCCATGAATAAAATAAATAGAAATTGATATGTATATCCCATAATTTTTAAGATAATACTCATAAAATACATTCATGGGTAGTATATACACCACAAAAAATAAAAAATTGGTGTATAATGCATGTGTCCCACAGAAATTAATGTTAGATGAAAATTCATTACTAATTTGGAAAAAATTTAATCATAAGAAACGTTAAAGAATAAAATAAATTGAAAAATTAAATATCATGAAAATAATAATATTCAATATATAACATGTAAATTTTTCATTATATACACCAAAAAAATAAACGAGTGGTGAATTTGGCATAAGTCTCCCAGAAATAAAAATGAGGCAAGAAATCTCTTACCTTTGGTCTCACTTCAATAGTTTGTAGTGGAAGCTTCTATTTAATAAATATGGAATCATTATAAATATATTATATAAACATAATGATATATATCATTCTATATATTATTTACTTATAACATTTTATCACCCATTTTTTAATAATTCATTTTCAAAATCCCTACTCGAGGTGATATCTGCTTCGTTTTGTATATTTGTTTTGGTTCGATAGTTTTAGTCATTTTAATTTGATCATAGTTTCATAAAATAAATAATTTAAATGATGATTTAAATATTATATATATATTAATTATATAAATATCTATAGCCATTCATAAATGATATATATATAAAGGAATTTCATTTTTCTTGGTGAAAGTAGAATGTACGTATACATGAACATTGTTTTAATTTTTTTGAAGGATGGAAGGAAGTAAAGTTAAATAATAAATAAAATTTCAGGAATAAATATTATATCATATATATATTTCATATATATTCATTAAATTAACCCTTATTACCATCCAAGTAAATCAGAAACGGAAAAAAATTGCATCGCTTTGTGGAGGTGGTAGTCCACACGTATGTGTGATTGGCATTATCATTTTCCAATGATTTGGAAGGTAAAAAGGTAGATATGATATTATAATTACATAAATATAATTATTTCATATGTATCATATATAAAAATTAAACCCATTATAATACTCATCTATAAAATATAGAGATGAGAAATTAATTGTATCGTTACGTGGAGACGGTAATCCGTGCTTATGCAATATTTTCACTTCTCATTTGATGGAAAGAGGGTTAATAAAGGTGGTTTAATAAAAATAATAATAATTCAATGAGTTTATAAAAATTAATTTATTATTTTATGAATAATATAACATATTTAGAGGAGGTAAAAGAATAGTTAAAAAGAAAGTGATCAGTTAAGGGGATTACCTATTCATTAAAAAACTCATTTAGATATATTCTTATGAGATATAGGTTTGGTCTATTAGGAATACAAATACCTATAAAATGTTTATATGGGATTTTATAACATAATTTTTTAGAGTGTTTTTAATCTATAGGTCTCAAAATTGTGAGAAGAAGAGAAATGAGGGGAACCCTTTTATAATTGAGTGGAGTGAGACTCTTGGTATTTCTTAAAATATTAAATTAATATAAAATAATTTTGTTCTCCAAATGGATAAAAATTGATAATATTATAATAAAATATTAATATTTTTCTAAATTATATTATCCAATAAAATTTGGATAAGTATGAATGCAATTTTGATCCTTATCTTTTTGTTTTAACCTTTCATTAACCCTTTTGAAAATTATCATAATATTAATGTTTTCTACCCTTTAAGGGTTGATAATATTACTATAAAATGAAAAAATTCAAATAAATGGACCATGGTTTATGATTAAAATAATATCCCATTACTTTGGATGGATATAATATTTTTATTAATTTTACATTATTTAATAAAATATTATTTATTATAAAATATCATTAATGTCATTTTGAACACTATTCATTTAATTTGACATTAAAAGACATAAATAATTTTTTTAATTCTAATATACTAATTTTACATAACACTAATATGTCATATTAATCTAAAAAAATACTATCAAACATTAACACACTCAAATTATTTTACATTTAATATTTTTAAATTATTTATTATATTTTTTTATTGTTTAGAGAAATATTGTATCAGTGTTGCATAAGAATTTATGGTCATTATATATTTTATAAAAATTATAAGTAAATTTCTATAATTAAAATAATTTTACTAATATCACAATAGACACTTATATTAATTCATATCATGCTTGTGTGCCTATGTAGAAGCAAAATATATATTTAAAACTAAGAGAGTAACATTTTATAACTTTATTTAATTTAAATTTTATATAGGTTATTTTCATGTAAAAGTGTCCCCTAAAAAACTCAATTTATATCCAAATGTGATAATGGTACAATTACCATCATAAAATAATAGTTTTTATGAACAATTATGGAATATAACTTAGTATTAACCAAGATAACCTAATTTACTTTTTACTAAGGTGATACATTTTACCATAGTGACTATTCATATTGGCCAGTAATATTAGCGAATTATTTCCAAAATTTTAAATTCCTAATTTCAAATATTCAATCTATTTTAAAATTTTCAATTCATATAATTGAAATAAATTTATTTTAAAAAAAGCGAAAAAAACATGATGAAAATCATTGTTTAGAAAAATACATTTTTAAGCATAGAACTTGTTTAATTTTAATATCATAATTATAAATATATTAAATTAATTTTAAAAACAATTATTGAATATATTATATAAAAATTTCATTAAAAATAAACAATAGTGATTAATTTAATTTATTAAGATAAAAATACATTGCTCGCACTAATACAGGTTTTTCAGAAAAATATTTCATTTTCATTCAACTGATATTGATTTTCATTTATAATAAATTGATAACCAATGAATTAATTTTATACATACATAACCATATATTTTTAATAATTTATTAAGTTCTATTCATACCCACAAATATAATGGAAATGTGATAATTGCACTTTAAATATCAATATTTTAACTGTATATCATGGTTCATTTAAACTTAGTGTTCCGTGTAACGCAAGCTATTGATGAAATAAAATTATTCAAATAGAAATTTTTTCTAAAATATCTACATGTTATAATTAAGACCCTAATTAATGATTAAATTTATTCAAAATTTAAAAATTGGGATTTTTGGCAATAAAAGGTTTCATTTTTTGTCATATAATTTTAAGAGTGGGTATATTAGTGGATCCATCTATGACTGAAGCTATTGAAAGTTGTCTCAAAACAATTATGGTGACTAAGATATTAATTTTTCTTAGTTTGGATAGATATTATCTATCTTATATAGATAATTTATATTAACAATATAATCCACTCACCCAGATAACATGGAAGGAAGCCAAGTTCCTTTGGATGGATGAATGTGAGGAAAATTTCAAGGAGCTAAAGAGAAGGTTTGTCAGTGAACCTGTTCATAAATTACCCTATAGTGGATAAGGTTTTTTAATATATTCTAATTCATCTAAGAATGTATTGGGATTATTTATCATGTCGAAAAATATGGTTATATATTATGACTCGTGATAATTGATGGTTAATTGGAAAAAATACCCCACCCATGACTTGGTCTTAGATGCGGTAATTTTTACCTTACTGATTTGGAAGAATTATCTTTATGAAGAAAGGTGTGATATATATCCTAATCATAAAATATTAAAGTATATATTCACATAGAATGAGTTTAATATGCTCCATAGGATATGGTTGGAACTGATTAAAGATTATAACTGCTCAATACATTACCACCCAGGGAATGTGAACAAGGTGGCTAATACATTGAATCAAAAGGATCATGATATCCTATCCATTTTGGGGATAAAAAATATCCAATATTTAATGATTATAAAAGTATGGATTGGTAAATCCTTAAGTAAGAGTTAAAATATTATATTTCCCAAATAATTGTTCAACCATCTATCCATATAAAGATTAAAGAGGCATATAAGGATGATGTAGTGCCACAAAAGAAGGTTAGAAATGTTCCTAAGTTTAAACATGATTATGATGAAATGATATGGTTTAGGATCCATGTATATGTTCTATTCATACTGTATTTCAAGAAATATTTGTTAGAGGAATCTTGTAGTTATTCATTTTCTATTCTCCTAGAATTAAAAATATTTTTATAGATTTTAAAGAATATTTTTGTTGGTATGGAATAAATATAGACATTATATAGTTTATATCTTGGTGCTTTGTTTGTCAGAAAGTTAATGATGAGAGATAAAATTATAATTGGATTTCTGAACCATTTTCCATACCAAAATAGAAATGAGAAAATACCACCATTGATTTTTTTCATCAAAATCCCCAAAATTTATAATGGGTTCAATGTTATATGGGTTGTAGTTGATCACCTTGAAAAGTATGTACACTTAATCTCTATTAAGAATATTTATCTCTAGATCATATTCCAATAAAATACATTAGGGAAATGGTAACATTTAATGGAGTATCACATTAAATTATATCTTATCATGGTTTGAGGTTTATCTCTATTATCTAGAAAAGTATTCAGCAGACTCTAGATATAGAGTTGAGTTTTAACACATCATATCATCCTTGAATAGATGTTAATCATGAGATAACCATTTAAAAACTACAGTATATTATAAGATCATATTCTATATATTTTGAAGGTGTTTGGGATCAAAACCTTCATCTAATTGATTTTTCTTATGATAATAGATATTACTGAAGAATTCAGATGGATCCTTATAAAGACCTCTATAGAAATATGTGTTGAACTCCAACATGGTGGAATGAAGTTAGAGAAACAAACCAATTATGACATTATCTAGATGAATAAATATCATAAAAACTTATATCCATTTAATAGAACATCAAGGTAGCTAAGATTTGAAATAAAATTTATATTGAATATCATCAATGTGATCTGGAGTTTGAAGTTGGTGAGATGGTATTCCTATGAATTTGTTCATGGAAGAAAGTTATGAGATTTGGGAATAAATTAAATTTTATCCCTATATATATTATACCTTCAATATTCTGGATTCATTAGAGCCAGTAGCTTATCTTTTTTTACTCCCACCGAACCTCTCTCAAGTCAACATTGAGTTCCATATATCTCTCTTGAGGAAATATATACATGATCATTCATATAAACTAAACATATAGGCCATACTTCTATATCATTATCTTTACTATGAAGAAAAACTTGATTAAATTTTGTATTGTAGAGAAAATTTTTAATGAAACAGGACCACTCACCTAGTCAAAGTTTTTGGGATAAACCACCAACTTTAAGAGGCTATGTGGTATCCTAAAGAAATGATGAGGAAAAATTATCGTATGTTTTTTATAACAAAGTGGTGGAACTAATAGGGAAAAAATTATTTTATGGGGGAGAAAATTTGACACCTTTATAATTTATAAAATATATTTTTTCAAATAAATTAAATTTCTTTGATAGTTTTCTTTACATGAAACACCTTGTTTTAAAAAACCGTGATATACTATTAATATTATAATTTAAACATGAATGTCATAAAAATCCATTAAACTTGATGTTTTGAATAAGAATAATGATATTTTTAAAAATATGTATAATTTTTTAATATAAAGAAAAAATATTGATAAAAAAGTACAAAATATTTAGTAGTATTTATATTCTTCAAATATATATTTTTCTCAAAAAATGTTTTTATTTATTTTTTTGAAAAAAAAATAAAATTAATTTTTACCACTTAAAGAAAATTTATTTGGAAAAATAAAATTCATTTTCTAAATCAATATGTAAAAATTTTCTTTTCATAAATTTTTTATAATTTTCTGAAAAGAATATTTTTTGATGAAGACTGAAAAATACTAATTAAAAATTGTTTTTTAATTAAAGATTTAACAATTTATAATTAATTTTTAAAATAGTTTTATAGTATATTTGGTTCAATTATATTATTATTTATTCAACGTTTATCATTTGAATAAATTTTATGTTTAACTTTTCTTAAAAACTTATTATACTTTTGAATGTTTTTCTTTTGAAAAATGTTTTTTCATCGCGTCTGCAATTTTAATATTAAATAAATTTACTCCACTTATGTGAATTGAATTTGGGAAAATAAGTTCTATATTTTTAATCTTTATAATATATATTATATAATAAGTACAATTTAATTTTTAGTCATAATAAATAGTATATGCAGTAAAATTTAATTATCGCAGTTAAGGATAAAACATGTTTACTAGGGGTTAAACCAACTTATAAGGGTACTTTTTCCAATAAAACATATCAAAATCATATTTTATAGTAATATTTAAACCTTATCCTATCCATAATTTGATTTTATTTCGATTTGGATTTGGAATGACTATCATTTTGGATTCTATTATTAAATTTTCCATGTAGTTTCCAAGAGGGTTCCTTTACCCACTTATAAAAGGAATCTCCTATCCTAACCCATACACACTCAAATATCATTTTGGTTCATAAAAAATCTTCCAAAATATATTATTTAATTTCATTACAAAATCCTATAGGCCTTATTTTTATTAGTAATCCCTCCTGATAAGTATTTTGGTGTTAACCTAAGGAGGTTGTCTGAATAAGAGGTATCATTCTTAACTAAGCATTTTTCTTATTTCTTCTTCCAAATACATACAATTTTATTTAGATATTATGATATAATTACATAATTATATTATATATACATATATTTTATTGTGTTAATTTCATAACTAATATTTTTCTCCTCTTCCATAAAATGGTTAACAAAACCACCGATCGTGTGTACAATGGACTACTACCTTGCGAACTGATATACTTCATTTTCCATCACCCACCTCTCACAAGAGGATATAATGATTGATTAAAAGTATATATATTATCTTTATGGCATAATTATACTTATTTATTTATAATATCACATCTACCTTCTTGTTTTAAAATCTGTTGGAAAATGATAACATCGCTCATGTGTACATGTGGACTTCCACCTCCATGAAGCGATGTGATATGTTTTTCATTTTATTTTGAATTGTATGGTAATAAGGGTATATTTATTGAATATAAATGATATTTTTGGGATAAAAATTATTCTATAAAGGTAAATTAATATTCAACATTATTTTATTATATTCTTTAATAAAATGGAAACAACATTCATGTGTGTGTACGTCATACCATCTCCATAAACAATGTAATAAATTTTTTTATATATAACTTTAATGGATTAATATAAATAGATTTATAATTAATATATTTTAAATTTATATCATTTTTAAAAAATTTGTGATTATGTAACCATGAAATAATTAAAGGGACCAAAAATACAAAACCCAAACACACATGAGATACAAACCAGTTATTACCCAAAACATTATTTTAACAAGGAATTGTTAATAAATGGGTAATATTAGGTCTTAAGTAAACCATATATGGTATGATATATATGATTATAGTTATTTAAAATATTTATAATAAAACTATATTTATTATATATGAGTTTTGAATGCGTTGGAATAATCTCAATACTTGAGGCCAGGGATTTTATTCACACTTTTATTTTTACAGGACACATGCCATATTCATCACTTGTTTCTTTTGTGTCATGTATATTCTAACCATCGAAGTGTTTTATGATGTTTTTTATGAAAATTATTTGGATTTACATATCCATATAAGATTATTTATTTAATTTTTTGTATGATTCAAACAATACTAAAGTGGTAAATGTTTTATGTTACAATCTCATTATGTATCAGGATTTCTTATGGTTATGCTTATGATGATGAAATATTATGATACATCTCTCAAGAAAATCGTGAATTCATCTACTATATTTATATATAGATAATAATTTTTTTTAAATTTTACTCTCTTTAAGTACTCAATATACTGAAATATTATTTTTATGAAAAATCGACTTTATTTCTCTCTTCGATTGAAAAATACTTTTTCTACAATGTCTATGTTATTTGCAAAAAAAAGTTTTAAAAAAGAATTTACCATTCTCATATAATTATTTAAATACATTTTAAATATGTTTTAAATTTTAAAAAATGGTTTAAAATTAATCAACTTGACATTTTCCAAAAAGGTCTCTTTAGGATTTTTACTAAAAATGTGAAAGGAATGTTCATTATAATGCCTAAAACATGAAAAATACTTTCCAACATCATGAATGCTCCATGATTTAAATATTCCATTACCAGATTCTATGTTTATTTTCAAGGAAAAAGTTTTCATTAATATTTATTAAATTTTTGTATTTTCATAAGTAATTTTAAATTGAAATTGATATTTTCTTCAAGAAATGTTCCAAGTGATTTTTCAAAATCATTTTCTATCTAAGATGACATACATTAACATTACTTAATAATTAATGGGTATTTCATCCAAAAATACCATCCTTACTATTTCTCTGATGGTATGTGATTATTATGAAAATATTTTTAGTAAAATCATTCCATGTCCATGGGTTATTCTATGATGAATTGATGAAATAATTATAAAACATATTTTTACATGGTTTATACTATGATGAATTGTTTATAAAACCCATTTATTTACATGTATTATGAAATGGTGAATATTTATGATCACATGGAACATATAAGTATGATTCTAATTATGTGATAGGTGGCCCTAAAATTATATATACCTTCAATTCATTGGGTAATGATTGATATATCATATTATATACAATACTAGAATTGGGATTGAACCTAGTTTAGTAAAGGAATATATCCTCTATGATAGTTTCGGAGTAAACCTTGAGTACTATGATGGTTTGGGAGTGAACTCATTCCACTATGAGTAGATTGTAAATGATCCTTGACTATGAAGGGGGTGATTTTCTATGCTTGTATGTTTGCAAAAAATCTACATCATATGTCAATATTATGTTGTCATGGCTTATGCTCATTGATTCATTTGTAATTTATGTATTATTAAATACTAATCAATATTCCATGACTCATGTTTTTTATCTATGATATATAGGGTGTGGAATTTCAAATGTTATTCTCAATATCTCATACCATTATGCTCATGTTATGTTGATATATCCCTTATTTACCATTACTGAGCATCTCATATCATGCTTTCTTATGTTTCCATTCCCTGGGTTATGAAGAAAGGAATTATGTATGATATGTATAAAAGGGTGGTAATTATGAATAATAATGGGATATGATGTAATTCACTTATGAACCAGTTTTTTATGTACCCAAGTTCCCAAAGGCACTAGACCTATATGATTATGGTATGGATCATCATGTTATGTAATGAATATCCATATAATAAGATGTAATATTTATGTATGAAAAGTGTGGGTCTTTATATGTCACATGGAAGACATCATGTATCTGGATAATATGTGAAGGATTTTCTATCTGATATACCATAGCTCCAATCTAATCCAACACCTCAAAAGGCTAAAAAATATGAAGAAAACTTACTCCCACATTCATACCTTTAATTACCTTAGTTTTGATTCTCCTTCATAAATACATGATCTCCAATATAAAACTACATATGTCTCATCCTATAGTCTACATAATTTTTATAATGATCTTCTGATATTTTCAATCTCTCATGGATAACCTAGACTCTCTTTGATTTGATCTGTACTAGTTACATCTTGATAATTACTCAATCTCTAACCCCAATCTAGAATAATGGAGAATGGAATGGTCATTCATAAAAATATTAAAAAAAAGTTACATGATAATGGGGGAGTGAAAACTATTTTTGAAATACTAGTCAACCAAATTAAGGTTCTTCATCCACCAATCTCCATAATCCAGTACACTAGAATGAAACATGCCCATAAGAGTTGGGATGGCCCCCTCTATATGACCATCTATCTACGGATGAAAATAACTTTTAAGGAAAAACTAAGAGACAAAATTATATTTGAGAACTGTCCATACTCTAGAGGTAGAATTAGGATCAATATTAGTTATTATTATCCTCTAGACCACATGGAGCCTCACCACCTCCTCCAAGAATTCCCCCAATGAAACCACCAATGAGCTTGACTCCTTGATTTCTAATAATTGGAGTGAATTTTTAAAAACATGCACTATAACACGTATAGAATCAAATAATCCATTATATTTAGGTAAAATAGTAATGAATTCCATTAAAATTTGCTCCCACTTCCACTGAGGAACATATAATAGCTAGAGAAAACCATAGGTAACATGGTGTTTAGACATCACATTCTAGAATACTATTCAATAAGACAAAAAATATGCATTTGAATGCTTAAACACATGTCACCAGAACTAACCTCTCAAATAATGGTACATCTTCATCACACTAGGATGTATTATTAATAATTATTTGTGTAACTCATGTTGAACCACCTCATGCATCACCAAAAAGAATTAAAATACTTAGATGGAACAACACCCAATTTTTTTCATCCCTAGACCAACCATCTAGGTCAACTCCACAGAATACATATTCCCTTCACACCTCTACCTTGGAATCCCTATCTAGGAATCCTTCACCTGCATTACTGAAGATGACTACACTGACCTCTAAAAAAGGAAACCTCTACTACCAACCACTCCCATATCAATATGCATTACTAATATATCTTCCATCGCTCACCATGAATCATCATATTCATGCACCAAATCACTGTGTGAATTCATTTATAGTGAATCAACTAAAACATAACCCTTTCCTAGTGTATAAAAAATATTGAAGTTATATCCCTATAATAATTCAATTCATCACCATTGTCACATGTTTAGGTCATACTGGGAGAAGATGTACCTCAGGTTCTTAGGATAATTGAAAACCACAAAGTGCTCATTGGTGAGGTAATGTCACCACAACTTCAATGAAAAACTGACTAATACTAACATGAGATCATGAATGAAATGGTTATTCTTAGGAGGATATAACTTTTTAGGCCCATAAGAAACAAATAATATCATCAGCATCAAAACACAACAAAATTCAAGATGTAGAGAATTACATAAAACCTCAACCTGAACTCCCTCTTCTTGAAAACGAAGAAATGGGACGCTGAAAAACTTCTCATTCAAATACTAAAAAGTTTCTTAGTATTGGTCATTCCATAATAACACTAAATCATTTCTGTTAAAGGATTTCAGAATATTAATAGTTCAATAGAATTTAGATATGAACCTCATATAATATCCTACATGAAACTGGAAACTCCACACAGATGTAACCTTTTTTGGGTCTTTCCAAGAAGAAACCACCTCAATCATTGAAGGATCCACATCTGCACCACATTAGGACATTAAATTAAATAAGAAGAAAACTTTATGAGACCAAAACTCACATGTTGAAAACTTAATAAATATATTTAAGAATCAAAAGACTCCTGAGGTAGAACATATATGCTCTATTTTTTCCTTCTGAGATGCAGATTACACAAGAATATTATCAATAAAAACCACCATAAACTAATACTGGGACTCTATAGAAATTGAATTCATCAAACCCGTGAACATTGATGGATTGTACATCATTCAAAACTATATCATTATTAACATGTAATTCTCATAACAACATTAAAAAGTTGTATTCGGTATATCCTAATCCTTTCCCCACCTTTTTGATATCCTAAAAAATATCGATATTTGAGAACCAACTAGATCCTTTCAACTAATAAATTAAATCATACATATATGTAAGATGATATTGTTTCTTCTCTATTCCCTAAGCCAAGTGACAATTATTGATATAGTGATGAAGACTATCCTCAAACATCTTCACTAAAAAAATGTTGCACCCTAAGGTGACATGCTCGGACGAACAAAAACTCACTATAAAATATCATCATATCGTACCGAAAACCCTCACAAATCATAATACTCTATCTTATATAGAGACATATAGATCAAAAAAACACCTGGATATAGTTATTTCCCACACTTAATCTCTCATTAAAGGAGTAATTCCAACACCTCCTCTTGAAATACATTAGGTTACTCTTCCACAACCTTGGGAAACACTAAAAAATGAACCTCTAAAGAAGTCTGCATTAGATTTTCCATCAAAGAAGATAATTATGAAACACATATCCGGTTCATATAAGGGTATTGCTCACCCACAAACATAACATACTCTCCATCAACATCATAGAATGCATTCTACCCCCTAGGGAAATCCACAATAGTATACACTAAATATAGAAAATCCATGATGAGAATGATTTCATATGGATGTATTGGTAAATATAGGAGGTCTCTCCAAGAGTAGTGTTTCTTATTAAATAGATCATTATCTCTACATACTTCATATAAATAATCTTAACCTCCAAGTGTAATAGTAAATGTCAATGGTACTGGAAGCATCTCCACCTCAAGTCCTAAAGCACAGAAAATGATAGCTGATATGAAAGAGTGTGTGGCTAAAAAATCAAACAAACCATTCATCCATGTAGAAAACAGACAAAGGATACCTCAAACAGTGTCCAACTCAACTAGTGCTTGAAAATTGAAAGCATGTGGTAGACTAAAACCTACTCCACGACCTCTATATCCATAATGGAAACCACAAACATGTACATGATCTACTATTTTAGGATGATTATAATCTCAATAAAATCCTTTTCATACCTCGTATTCTATATATTGATCTAATCTGGAGCACCCTACTACTACTGCCTTGGTGGGAACTGTTGCAACGAAAGAACTTGAAGTAAAATACATGTTTCATGCTACCTACTTAGATATTTCAAGAATTATCTCCATTTATGACCATCTCATCCCTATGAAAAGCATGTTTCTAATCCTTTATAAGGGGCTTGAGAGAAACCACCCCTATAAAAATGAGATGATGAGAGATGGGACCTAACATTGGCTATTTGAAAGCTCTTTAGTCCAGGAAACTGGGAACCCGATGACATATCTTCACTCCATGAAAGGTATTGGTTAATATCTTCACGTGATGATCCATTTGTGATGTCTCATCTTGGCCCGTCTGGTAATAGTATTTGAACTGATTTCCCACATGGACACATGTTTACCTCCCCATACTCCAGAGGCTTCTAACTAGCGGTGAGGGTCCAAGGTGGTATAGTTGGGAGACTATACCCCCGTGATCAGATTGGAACACAACAATAAGTAATGTAGAAATAATTAACCAATAACATATTCAATAACAATGAATAAGGTATTAGAACAAGTATAAAAATCTTAGTAAAAAATAATCAACTCACAAGCTAAAATAGTGCTATATAAAATAATGATTTCTTGTATCTAAAAAAATAAAATCATACATGGGAGTAGGAAAATACTATATTCAAAAAGGTCAAAAAATATATAATCATATCAATTATTGGTTTGGTCATCTACCAAAAATCTCTATTCCTTATATATGAATTCACACATCTATAATAAGAATATTTCCCTTATCCACACCTGCAATTATATAATCTACTCGGGTACTATCAGCATCCTGGAAAGGGTGTGAGATAAACTTAGTAGGATGTTAATAACATTTCCTATACAAATATAGTATTTTGATATAAACTATATCAATTTATAGGTATATCAATCTAAATCATGAAATAAATAAATCCCAAATCTAACTTGGGTTCTTTATGGGATACTTGGTCAACCATACATGATTCAGCCTATGTTGGATGTCACTGGGCATGTGTTCATTTAATAATTTAGTTAATGTATTTGGAAATATAATATATGTGACCTTGGAATGATAATGATAATAATAATGAAAGATGGTCCAAGTAGAAAACAAGGGATCCTTGGCCTTATAAGGTCAAACTAGCTCACAGTAAAGAACTATGCATCCTAGAAAAATAGATAAGTGTAATCCAAGGGGTATACCCAAGTTACTCTATTGGAAATATTTCAATATAATTCTACATATCACATCAAAGGTAAATCCTGAGTTAATATTGAATGGATACCATGGAGTATAATACAAGGCATTGTTTTTTATAAGAAAACATGTTGAATCATAGGAGTGCATCCAAGGAATTATAATTTTTTGGAGGAGGATAGGGACCATGTGGAATACAACTGGGAATCCACTAGTAGGAATGGACCAAGTTCCAAGGTGGGTTATCCCTTGGAAACTAGCATGATTAATTGGAATGGTTTTATCTAATTTCTCAGGGAATTCCCTCGGGGATTCAAGGTAGGATCAAGTCTGACCATTCCTATAAACATGAAAAGATCCATATGTGATTGGAACTGTATACTCATTTATATATATACTCATAATTCATCATAGAACATATAATAATAATTCCTATTAAAATTTACTTAGGTTTATTCTGACACCTTTCATTAAGATGACAATGGTCAATAAGGGACATGTAACCATAATAGTTTAACTATATATAATAAAATCTTAATGATCCAGTATTTCCATTTATGATTTATAATCCATTTAATTAAAGGTAATTACTATAATAAAGGTCAAGTAAATCATGCCCAAGTAGTGTTCTGGGTAGCCTTAGCATTGGTCATTTAATTCATAACATGAAAACACCCTAATTGGGTGGTCGGTGTTGAGGTCTCAACTTCCAAAGATGTCAATTATTATTAGTAGGGATTTAGAATAACATTTAGACAATGTAATTTAAATTATATGAATTTTAGGAGAAACTCTCAGTGAAACTGATGTGCGCACAACAAAGAAAATTTATAAATAGTGAGACTTTGGGGAAAAGGTCATAAACCACATACCTTATAAATGTGGTAGATCAATCATCTAGTATCTTCCTTTGGTTTGGTACAAATCATAAGAAAATGGAATAATGGACAAACTCTCTGAAATAATACATATGATCTCATAACAAAATAACTCCATCAATAGGAAGATGAATTATGAAAGAAGCTAAAAGAATATAGAACTTATTAGTAAGAATCAAATGAGATGAACAGATCTTGATTAGGAGGTCAGACAGAGAAAAGGCTTCAAATAATATCTTTAAGGATGGAGGGAGATTAAAATGTGAATAAGTAGATATATTTTCCTCTAGAGAGAGAAAAAATAAAAAGGGTGATGCTGTGAAGAGAGAGAGAGGAAAATGGTAAGTTCATCCAAATATTAAAGGGTTCACGGTTTGGCTGCATGGTTAGCCAAACTATGAACCAACTGTGAAACTACCACTATCCAAGGATAGTGTCCCACATGGTTGGTTAGCTTGGTTTTTCAAACCATTCTATACCCATTTTTTCCTCTTCCCAGGGGATAAACCCTACAAGGATTGCAATTCACTTATAAACAAACTGTGTGCAGCCCATGAACTCTCCTCTGTAGAGTCTTGAAACACCCATTATATTTTTTCCAAACCATGTGGCCCTAGGTTCACAGTTAAATAAAACTATTTTCTTATTATTTTTTTCTCCAAAACAAAGATTTCAATGCTATAAAAAATCCCCAAACACCCCTGAGGCCTTCCTTATTCTATAGGGAACATTTATTTTAAGGATAAAAGTAATAATTTAAACAATAAAAAAAGGTTCCATACCTCTAATAAAATTTCAGTTCATACAATACCCCCCCCCAAGTAACTTGTCCTAAAGTTTCCATTCCTAGGGTGTTAAAGTATAATCATAGAATAAATATGGCCACTAGGAATGTACATCATCTTTAGTCTCCCAAACATTATCATGTAGACAATTGTGCTTCCACAAAACCTGTACTAAAGGGATAAAAATTACTTAAAGATCCTTCATGATCAGATCAATGATATGAACATGATACTCCTTAAAATAAGCATTGTCCTCCAATTCAACATCTTCAGGATGAAAATAATGAGACAAGTCATCATGATATCGACAAATCTATAATATATGGAAGACATCATGCATGGATCGATACCTCTAAGGTATATATAACTGATAGGAAACTCAACCAACTCTCTCTAAAATAATAAAACATTGAACAAACTTTGGATATTTTCTTCCCTTTCCTCTATATCTATCCATTCCATGGTCTATAAAAAACACATAAGAGAACATGATCCCCAAAATCAAACTCTAGAGGTCATAGAAAATGGTCAACATAAGATTTCTATTTAGAATATGCACCAAACTTATATGTCTTGAAAAGATGAACTTTCTATAAGATGTCATAGATGGGATGAGATCCTAGTACCACTACCTCTCTTACCTCTATCTAGCATAGTGGTGACCAGTAGGACCTTCCATATAAGGCCTCATAAGGATCCATTTGTATGTTCTCCCGATAGTTGTTATTTTAGGAGAACTCGATAACATGTATATGTTTCTCCTAAGAACATCTGATATCAAAGACACATACTCAAATAATTTCCTCCAAAACAAGTAGTGTTCATTATAAATGGACATCATCTTTTGGGTGGTAAGCTATAATCACAAGTACATGTGTACATAGTTCTTTATAGAACCCCTACTAGAACCTAGACATAAAACGAGAATCCCTATAAAAAATGATAGAATGAGGGACCCTGTATAGGAATATAGTCTCATTAATGTATATTATCTCTATATCATCCATTGATAAGGTCTTACAGATAAGAAGGAAGTGATATACCTTCATCATCCTATCCATGTCAACCCAAACTCTATCACTAACCTCAAGGATAACATGATATACCAATAAAAAAATCTTTTATGACATTATCTTATTTCCATTTTGGGAATGATAATGCATATAAAAATCCATCATGTTATTGCTTCTCCTCCTTTACTTGTTGATAGGTTGAACACCTAGTTATAAAACTTTTCATTTATTCTTTCATCCCAGACCAACATTACTAGCAGTGTGTTTTATGATAAATCTTGTAAATCCTTGTGTGAATTTCCCATTATAAATCATGGGATTCCCACATGAGTTCCACTCACTTATTTTTAGGAACCCTAATATTCCCATGTATAAGAATTATTTCATCTCCATCAATCAGGAAATTTGGTGGTGTGTCTTCCCATTGAATAATTTCCCTCAGGACCAATCCTTCAGGATCTAAGAGCTTCCACCTCTTTAATCTATCCATAAGTGATGAGGTTGCCTCCAAGGATGTAAGAAAATCCCACTCATAATATTCCTAAACCTCTATATTCATCTAATAAAGAATTTTCATCAACCTCTATTCATTACTAGCTTCCTAAATATATTTTTTACAAGTCTTCTAGATCATAGCATCAGTAACTACATTTTTGTTACTGGTCATATATTTAAGCTCAAAATCAAAGTACTAATGGTATTTGACCCATATCTGATGTCTTGGGTTCGAGTAATTATACATTAATATATACTTGAGGCATTTTTGATCTGTATACACCACAAATCACTCTCTTAGCAAATAGTGTCTCTAAAAATGTAGGGCATGGACAACTGTTGCAAGCTTGATATCATGCATTAGGTAGTTACGCTCATAATTCATAAACTATTGAGATTATGTATACAACAATCCTATCTTTCTACATTAAACTACACCTAGACCGATGTTAGAGTCATCACAAAACACTATATATCCTCTTACACGCTCAAGTAAAATCAAGATTGCGGATAAGGTAAGTAATCTCTTAAACACCTGAAAATATTTATCACACACTTTTTACCATTTAAACATGACTCCCTTCTTGGTCAAAACTGAAATAGGTGCTTCAAGATAAATGAAATATTGAATAAAATGCTTGTAAAATGTGTAGATCCCTAAGAAACTCTATATGTCAATGATGATCTTGTGATTATCCAATGAAATTATTTCCCTCGCTTTCTTTGAGTCAATTGATACTCCTAATTATAATATAATATGAATCAAGAAGGAAATATTATTTATCTAGAAGTGTCATTTTGTGAGTGTGAAATACAAACTATTCACTCTTAGTGTACTCAAAATCATACCACAGTGTTTTTCATGATCATGTTGAGTTTATGAGTACACCAAGATGTCATCCACAAACACCACAAAGAAAGAATATTGGTATGGTGGAAAACTAAATTCACTAAAGACATTAATATGATGGGTGTGTTCATAATAACAAACAACATAACCAAATACAAAGAAGACCATATCTATTAAGAAACACTATAAGAGGTATGTTATAAGGTCTAACATATACATGATGATAACCTGACCTCAAATCTATCTCCTAGAATAATTTAGCTCCTCTTAGATAGTTTAAAATATCATCTATTTGAGGTAATGGATACTAGTTATTAACACTATTCTAGTTCAACCATCATTAATCCACACATAGACTATGGGTCTCATCTACATTTCTTGTGAAAAGAACAGGTGAACCCCAAGGTGAATTATTGGGTCAAATAAAACACTTAGATTTCAAGTCATATAATAGCCTATTGAAATATTGTAACTCAGTAGTATCCATCTTGTAAGGATGAATGGATATAAGTACAACACCTAGAACTATTTAGATAGAAAACTTCTCATCTCTCTCTAGTGGTAAACTAGAAAATTAATCATGAAAAAATATCTGAAACGATCTACTATAGGAGGAAAATCATCTTGATGTATCCCATGATCCTCTATATAAAATATAGCCATCTAGTATTTCACTCTTCCTAACCCATGATGCTCTAGTCTAGTTCTACTTGATTGGAAATCCCATTCACCCTTGAGAACATAACCATCACCCTCTAGTTGTGTAAATGATATCTTATAGTGATAGTAATCAACATAATCATGATAGGAGACTAACCAATCCATCCTGAGAATGAACTCATAAATCAACATCTCAAGGAAGAAGTGTTCCCATAAGAAATTATAAATGTCTACCTCAAGGGGGAATTCATTGCACTAGAATACACTCTCCGGTCAAATTCCCAATAGAGTATCAATTTTCATCATGCCATAGAAATATTGAATTTCTATCCCAAGATATTCCATGATCGATACATAAATACTGAATTGTGATGCACCTATATAGAAAAATTAGAAATGATAGTAAAGGCTACTAAAATAGTACCTCATGCTATAGAAGGAATTGAACTATGTTCCTTGAGTATCAACTGTAATGTATGAAACTATCCTGATCCATGGACCTGAGATAAATCTTGACTACCTTGAGAGGGTACACTCTGTAGATTTTGAAAGACAAAAGTCTAGCTATTATGAACATTACCTCCTCCTCAGTATGATAATCCAATGATACCCCAACTCCTTGAATTTTTAGGAGTTACTGATCCTCATCCAAAAAGTTAGATCTGGCATGGATCTTCTCCCACTCGAACTAAATGGGAAGGCTCGGTAGAATCTTCAAAGATGGACCATTAGTCCATAGGC
Organism: Viscum album; assembly: GCA_963277665.1. Classification (NCBI taxonomy): domain Eukaryota; kingdom Viridiplantae; phylum Streptophyta; class Magnoliopsida; order Santalales; family Viscaceae; genus Viscum; species Viscum album. The sequence continues at coordinate 1,043,127,167 of OY728141.1, read as the reverse complement.
TCTACATTTGACTAGGTTCATGTAAAAATAATTCATCAAGAGGTCTTTCCACCCACACTTATGGAACACTACCAAACTACTAATATTGATTCTCTGCATATCACTTCCCATAAGAAAATTCTCATGAAGATGTTTCTAGGCACCGGAGGAATCACTACCCTACCTTGGTAATAAACTACCGTGCATCTTTACATTCAATTTCCATCATTTTTTATTCAGTTATTAGGTATTAATTCACAATATATGAAATTGTATCTAACCTAAATACATTTACATGATATCAGATGGTTTATATAAGCCTCTCCTTGAATATTCTTTCCTTAGAAATCTCATCTCCCACTATGGTTGATGAAAAACACTGAAAATACATAAAGTGATCTGAAAATTATATGAATACATGGTTCTCAACTCCATGTGAATTAAATATCGATACCTATTATATCTTAGAATATTTAGGAAGAATAATTCATAGAAACTAGATTGTAAATTTCTCCAAGTCATACCCAGTGCTGATCATCCTAATTCATAACATCCCACCAAAACATAGTTGAATCATGAAGAACATAAGTGTAGATCCTCACTATCCTCTTGTGAGGTTTCTCTAGGATCATGGAAATATATAAAATGTACTTGATTTGTGACTCCATTACCTGAGGATCTCCATGCCCTAAAGACATGGGTGGATGTTTCTGTTGAAACTCGCAGGTCAATTATTCCATGGAAGAAGTAGGTTGAGGAGCTCCCAACATTTTCTACATAAGATTTAGGAAATCCTCTAATAAATAGAAATCATCTCCCACATCATGGATATCTAGACGTTCCACAGGTGGAAATACTAGAGGTAACACTAGTTGCTTAGGTCCCACTACCTCTAGTTCATGCTCTCCAACACCCTCTTGGCACACAATTTGAGGACATCATGGTGGCATAGCCTAAAAATACCAAACCCATGCCTTATAAATAATTTTATAACGGTAAATAATTTAGTCATGAGAATAGGACATTTACAAGTCATCCTATAAGTAAGTAACACCCATTTACCTATTTCCATATACATGGATAGTTGATGTTTCAGATTATAATGAACCGCAAGAGACATTGCATACTACCCAATACACAAGTTGGATGTAGTTCAAGATATTTGTTTCACTGTGAGGGTCCTAGTATATAGAGTTTTAATTTTATGTTATATAGGAAAACACCCTTTAAGTTACAATTGTAATCCTCATTTAATGGAGACCACATTTTAATTTAGGATTTATAAAATCTTTCAATATTATTATAGAATAGTTAAATGAAATACCATTCCCAATTTATAAAAGTATTTTATGTATAAATTACAATTTGTAGTTCATATAACTTTATCCATACCAATACATTAGAAAACAGAATGTAACAGGTAGTATAAGATAATTTTTCTAGATAAATATCCATTCCCAATGTTGAGAGGTACATGCACTCTTTAAATTAAAAATGGAATTCATATATTCAAAATCAACTAAATTTTCAATTCATGTAACCCTGGTTACATAACTCACACATGTTATAATTGATTAATTAAGGTAGAATCATCAAACTATAAGGGAAACCCAATTTAGGATGATGAAAAAACATTAATAAACAATAATTAAATTTCCTTTTCATGTAGAAAAGCTAGTAACACAATAAATATATCACTCAAGTCACATTAAATAGATATCATGAAGCGAAACAATGCAACCTATATGGAATGGAATAATTCATGACATTTTATTCCATAAGGTTTTTATTACGATGTATGAGGAGTGGTTACATTCCATAATGGGACAAGGATTAAGCAGAACCAATAATTAAATAATAAACACAACAACTCTTGTGTGACACCTAATGGTGAAACCAGTGAAACTATAACAGGAATAATTGAGAACATCAAATCACATCCTAGGAAATTGGGCTTTTCCCTTGTATGTGGTTTAGCTACTCTCAAGCACAATCTCATCACAAAATTCTAAAACGTCCTAGTATTATTTCTACCAACCCAAAATAGTAATTAAAATAAAAACTTCCTCTGATACCACTGTGTGAGATACCAACCTAGCTCACCCAGTAATAGTACCAAAACTAGTTGGACACATGACCTTAATCACGCCTTCCCATATGTTACTGGTCATCGTCTAGTAGTGAGGGTCCATGTGGTATGGTGGGGAGACTATACCCCATTGATCAGAGTGGAACACATCAGTAAGAAATATAGAAATAAGTAATGAATTACATATAAAACAAAAATGAAAAAGGATTTGGAACAAGTATAAACATCTAAGTCATAAATAATAGACACACAAACTTAGATAGTTCTATATACAATAATATTGTCAAGTTTGTGAAAAAATAACAAGCATACATATAATAAAGAAAATAAAAAATATTCAAAAATACCAAAAACAATCTAAGAATATCAAGCACTATCTAGGTCATCTAATACCAATCTATCATCCTAATACAATAATTCACATATGTGTAACTGGATGCTTCCCCTAATCTACACCTTCAATAATATAGTATTTCTATTTACCATCAATGGCCTAGATATAGTGTGAGATAAACTCAGTAGGCCACCACCAATTATGTCTATAACAATCCAGTCTGTGAATATAACTATAATAATGTGAAGGTATATCAATGTAGAATAGGAAATAAATACAACCCAAATCAAGCTCTGGTTCCTCATAGGACACCCGACTGACCATACCTACTTCATATTATGTTTGATGTCTCTGAACATGTGTTAATTTAATCATCTAGTCGAGCGATTATGGAATATAATATAGGTGGAAATTTAATAATAATGATAATAGTAATGAAAGAGTATCTAAGGAGAAAACAAGGCATCCCTGACCTTAGAATTACTGGCTAGCTCATGGTACACAACCATGCATCCTAGAAAAAGGGATAAGTGTAATACAAGGGGTATACCCAAGGTATTACACTAGAAATATGTCTAAATGATTCCAAATATCATGTATAAGGTAAATCCTATACTAATATTATAGGATCTTGAGGAGAATAATCCAAGGCATAAAATTTATAAAGGCATCATGCTAAATATGAGGAATGAATCAAAGTAATTATAATTTTCCAAAGGAAGATTCAGATCATAGAGGGTCACATTGTAACACCCCGAGATTTTATGAAAAATATTTTTTTAATTTTATTAATGTCTTGTTTTGTATGCTACACCAAGATTACCTTGCGCTATACGCAACACCGTATTAGCTTGCAGTATACGCAACACTATTCTTGGATCGTGTTACTCACAATTTTGATAATAGTTATTCTACGCAACATTGAGTGTATATATATATATATATTCAATGTATAAATGAAATATGGTTGGATTCCGATATACGAAACAACAAAGGATTCTTGCACAACACGCAACCCTGACTTGGCTTGCATTACACGCAATCGCGACCTTCCTCGATAGCGTGTGTTGTACGCAATACTGGGTTTTACTAAACAACGATATATTATTATAATATTATTATGAACTAGCCGTTATGAATAATATTAACTAAATTTTTAATTTTATAACATTATTATTCATTTTACACATTTTCTAGAACATGGTATAAGAACAAAATCAATTTTTCGGGTAAAATAAGTATTTTTCAAAAAATGCATTTTTGACGCCTTTTGATGGCGCACCCACTTTAAATCTAGTTTTTGACATGTTTATAAGTTCAATTTGACAAAATAAAATTCTTCTTTGGAATAAAGAAAAAAAAATTTACTTTGCATAAATTTTTCATATTATTCTGGTAACTTCCACATTTTAAGGAATAGTAAAAACACGCTATATTTTAATTAAAAACAACTTTTTTCATCATAATATCTTATGTGGTTAAATTATAATATTTAATTGTTTTAAAGTATAAATATAATATATTTTTACCATTTAATATAATGTATTTCATTAGCATTGATTTTACCTTGAATTCGTAGGTTAAATCAATTCAATCTTTTGCAATGTTTTAAACAAAAACCTGTTTTTATTCGACAACGGTATTAATTTTAATTTAATTTCTGAAACTTCTGTGTATTGAATTTTAAAAAATGGATTCCATATTTGGAATCAGTTTGTCCAAATTATGTTAATAGGCTACTTTTTATTTTTGGGAATTATGAATAGTAACTACGGTAAATTTTATTTACCATAGTTAAAGGTAAATCGGGTAATTAAGGGTAAATATAATATTATAAAATTACCCTAACACATTCCAAAATTCTATTGGATGGATAAAAGTACACCCATATCAACTAAGTTTCGGATTAGATTCATTTTATGGACTTTATACCATGAAAATAATTTAATTATTATTAAAACCAAAGAAAGTGACAACATGTCACTCTCTTAAATCTTATAAGTATAATAATTTTAACTTAGTGATAAACATCATAAAACTTCGAACATGAATAGTCTCCAGAACGCTAATATAATTATCTACATCATATGAATTTATTTATAATTTTTAGGGATTAAATAATTATCATTTATTATGACACAAAGATGATGCAGTAATTGTCTTATTAATGAAATATTGACATAATTGATGTTATAAATGCCCAAATAAATGTAATTTGAGACTTTTTATGACTTAAACTAATTTTATAGGTTAATATGACATGTTATTGTTGATTTAAGTAACTTGGTTCGAACTTATCATTCTGTTATGAATTTCATAAAAATCATGTACCAAATAGTGTCAAAATTGACATAAAATAGTTTTTAAAACAAATATTATATTATTAATTGTTATTTTATTCCTAAAAATCTAAGGTTCAGCCAAATGACTTATATAAGATTATATATGTTAATAATAAACAACTTGGAGTTCTTTTGGCTTGATATAGTAAGTTTATTAACCATATAGTGTAAGAAAACAAAAAGACACGGTAAAAGTTAAATTATTTAACTTAGAGTTAAATCTAATTGATAAGGTTAAAATAATAACCCAAACTTGTATAAATCCTATTGGATGAGAGTATTTCGACCCATCCCCACCTTAAACTCGAAATAAATCAATTTTGAGCTATTTAAAACTGAACTTGACTTTATAATAAAAAATATTTTTAGTTATTCCAAAGGTGCCCCTCTCCTCCCTTATAAAAGGGCACCTCCTATCTCTCTTCCTCACACAACATTGAGCCTTCAAGCTCGGCCAACCCCTGCCAAATTCTCTTCTCCACTTCCCTAGAAACATCCTAGAGGTTCTGGTCTTCCTCAAAGACAAATTTTAGTGCCCTAAGAGGAGGTCTCAAAGAGGCGCTTCAAAGAAGAGGTAATTTTTGTTACCGATTCTTTCACCTTTATTTCTTCTTAAACTTCTTCTTCTTAGGTTGTTTCATTATGAAGTAATAACATCAGTATCACTAATATACTGATATGTTATTATAAGTATGAAAAAATCCTAATTCACCATCTATCCATCCTATGGAAAACGAAATCACCGTGCGTGCGTACGTACGGAATACCGTCTCCACGCCGTGGTGTAATCTGTTTTTCCACCAACACCTTAAATGGATGGGTATTATGGTGTAAAGAATAACTATACATAGTTATTATAAAATCATAATTATTATGATATATTGTATCATCCACTCCAATTTAATTCAATAATTATGGAAATGATATCATCGCTAGTGCGTACGTACGAACTACCGTCTCCACGACGTGATGAGATTCATTCTCCATGTTAACCATTTAAGAATGATTATAAAGTATATATAAGAAATAATAATGAAATATATGAAATTATAAAGCTACTGGATTTATGTGTATATATATGTATGTCATCTACTTAATTCCACTCAATTCAATAAGGAAATGAAAACAACATTCATGTGTACGTACGGCCTACCGTCTCCATGAACGGTGTATTTCTTTCCATTTATCGATCCATTATATATATGTACATTCTGAATATATATTATATATAAATCATGTTTTATAATTAAGTAATAATGATCTAAGTAATCATATGAATAATTACAAGTTAAAACACGAACGACAAATGTGACGATTTTACCCAAAACGCTACTTTAACATGAATTTACAAAAGAACGGGTAATATAAAGACATAAGTGAACCATATATGATATAATAACAATGAATATGATTCTTTAATAAGTCAATGACATTATTTAAATCATTATACAGTAGGTTCGGACACTTACAATGCAAATCGGACATAAGGTAAGGGAAATTTCACAATCTCACTTTTATCAGAGATTGTTTTTACTTTGGTAATTATTGGGGTGTATTTTATCATCCACATCCATGTTCCCTCAATATGTAATATTATTTCCATCCACCTACAGTTTTTTTAAAACCTATTTCACCCTTCGGTGAGTTTTTTGTAAAAGATATGAAAGGAATCTTTTGTCGTTTTTCGTACGAGGTACTTTTTGACTTTTCTGACAAAAGTACGAAGAATGTTTTTTTAACTTATACGGCATGAATGGATTTTTAAAACATTATTTCCAAGAATCTTCCTTTACAATTTTTCAAGTTTATTTTTAATCAACTTCTTTTAGTTTATAATTGTATGACATATTAAGAAAGGAAAAGTGTTTTTGAAGAAGAAAGTATATTTTCCTCAAGAATTCATTTCAAGTGTTTTATCTAAATTATTTTCCATCTAAGATAATATTGGGTTCTATTTCTATCCATATTATTACATTGATTATGTTGTTATGGAAATATTTTTTATGAATCCCTTTATCTTATCTGAATTGTTATATGATGTCATGATTCCCATTTTTATTACATGGGTTATGTAATGATGTATGATTTATGATTTTGTGGAACACATAAGAATGGTATCATTATGAGATGGGTGGGACCTATATCTCCCTCCAATGCATTGGGTAAAGATTTTATATCTCATGAGATAGACATGGCAGGAACGGTAAGTTATACCGGTTCAGTGAAACAGGACTGAAACGAGGGTGACTCGGTTCAGAAATGGACTTTGTCCACTAAGATAGTCTTGGCAATGAGTCTTGACTAATAAGAAATGATTCTCTAGGATTATGTGTGTATGCCACAAAGTTTCATGTTTTAAGTTATGATTATTGGGATTCCATTTCACTACTATGATTTATCCCATGTTATGAAATTATGCTCTCTTTTGCAGGTTAAGATTTCCAAAAGTTATGTTCTTATGAATATGATGTGATTGATATTTCTTTTGTTTACCCTTACTGAGAATTTGAGCTCACCCTTTTATGTTTTCTTTTCCCCAGGATATAAAGAAATGTTTTAGGTAAGAAAAAAAAGGAAGATCTTTATGGGAGATGTTGAAGATCTTTCACCATGATTAGAAGATTACGTTCCGAGTTTCCAAAGACACTAAACTATTACGGTCCTTGTGTGTGTGTGTTTTTGTTATGTAATAAGTATTCCGCAAAATTAATGTAATGTCCTTGTACGTCAGGCTTCGAGTCTCTACAGTTGGTATCAGAGGAAAGGTTTAGTCAACCTTTGGAAACTAGGATGCAAAAACGTTAGAGAGATCCCTAGAGACATTTCTAAGGTATGTCTAGGGATGTCCCTAAGGATAAGTATATGTATAGGATATAGTCCTAGAACTATGGTAACGATATTATATTAAACCAAAGATGTTATATATTGAAGTTACTCCCCCTTTATTATGATTTTTGCCTCTCACACTATTCTTTTTGGGTTTTAGAAAATGGCTGGAAACAAGATGATTCACGATAATGGAGAATATGATGGAAAATGGAATGATATTCTTCATGAGAAACCAAATGAAATGGGATTTGGAAGTCCAAACATCATTATTATGCCGAATCAGCAATCTCATAATATGTTCAAGAAAGTAAAATTTGGTAAGTTTTCTGACTCGGCTAATAAGAGAAAGATGGAGTTTCATGATGATCATAGAGGAAAGAAAGTTCAATTTCTCCTATGTAAATCATGTGGGAAGAGGCATCAAGGAGAATGTTTCAAAGGAACTGGAAGATGCTTTGGGTGTCGAAAAGAAGTACACAAAGCCAGTAAGTGCAAAGGAAAAGGTTCAGTTAACACCAGGGATGAGGATAATGGTATTGCTACGACATCAACAATGGTTAAATGTTTTAAATGTGGAATGTACGGGCATTATGCAAACCAATGCCCTAAGGTAAAGTCTCATGAAGAGAATAAGTATGGTCATATGGGTAGTATTTATGTTGATGATGATGAAGAGACTGCAAATGATATATGAGATGAAAGAATTGTTGAAGCTCGGTCAACGGTTTAAGAATGTAGTGGAATGATTACATGTTTATCATGTGTAATGTTGTATAAGTAATCTCATGGTACTATGGAATAAAGAGACATATAAGGAATTGTTACACTATTTTCTTTCCTTGAGTTTTGAAAGTGTATGATTAATGGTACCAATATCCATGAAAGGTTATTCAAATATTTTTGGAATGTAGATGATATGCGCATAATGAAGGGATAAGGATAAAATTAAATGTTAGTATTCATGAGCTCGTAATTGATATAAGAAGAAGGTTATATCATGGTTTGAGTATATATAGAATTTTTGGATTTTGGTATGTGGTAAGAGTTATCTTTTGACAGCACTCATGTTTTCACAAAGATTCAATGGGTATTAATTTTTCAAGAGATTACATGATTATGGTATTCACATGACTAGAATGTGACGAACAAGATATATGAGGGATAAATGATGGCATTCACGTGATCATTTTCTCTATACTATGAGCTTGGACCGAAGTATTTTAGATAAGCCTAAAGATTGGAATGGATTATGTTGGACATAAGTTAGTATTGTTTAAGGATAGAACCTTTTTTTGATATTATTGATGGGATGTTATAGTAATATAGATTTAGAAAAAGGACAACCTGCAGGACGGGCGACAGCCCATCACTTTGGACAAGGCTGTGGGAATCGAACCCACAACTGAAGTGCGACTGGACTTTATCGCCTACCACTAGCCTATAGGAAGTCCCTATTTAGTAGAAACTAGTTTTATTATATTAAGAAGTATTATATATGAAGTATAAGTCCATTTTAGGAACCATATATGATTAATCTCACTATAGAATGACTTATGTATATTTAATAACTTTTGCTAACCTTTTGTTTGAGATAGATGAAATGACCCGTCATTCTATCACATGATCTGCTAACACTTCACGAATAACAAATTCAACTTCATTTATTTAAGAGATGAAGTGGAAATTGTTCAAGCCACGAACAACAGTGAGATTGTACCAAAATAAAGTAAGTATTTATTCTAATTCAAATTCTTCAATTTTAGGGAAACGATCTTGAAAACCAAAAAAGTTTTCCTAGTGATCTTATATCTGATTAATCATATGGTAGCTTAGATCATCACAAATTTATGGATTTGTGATTGTTGGATTTTCTATAGCCATGTTCTCTACCACTCTCCATCAAAACATGATGGTTAGATTTTTCTTCCATATCCATATTTTCACCTATGTCCTCCTACGTGGAAACCCAGTGATGAGTTAATTTGGGTAACCGTTATATTTCATACTTTAGTTTTTAAAGCCTTGTTTTGGTATTCCTTTTTTACGATGTGGGTTTCTTTTAAGCAAACTTTCGAGTAGTAAACCATTTATAACCCCGACGAATTTCGAGGGCGAAATTCATTTTAAGGGGGGTAGAATGTAACACCCCGAGATTTTATGAAAAATATTCTTTTAATTTCATTAATGTCTTGTGTTTTATGCTACACCAAGATTACCTTGCGCTATACGCAACACCGTATTAGCTTGCAGTATATGCAACACTATTCTTGGATCGTGTTACTCACAATTTTGATAATAGTTATTCTACGCAACATTGAGTGTATATATATATATATATATTCAATGAATAAATGAAATATGGTTGGATTATGATATACGAAACAACAAAGGATTCTTGCACAACACGCAACCCCGACTTGGCTTGCATTACACGCAATCGCGACCTTCCTCGATAGCGTGTGTTGTACGCAATACCGGGTTTTACTAAACAACGATATATTATTATAATATTATTATGAACTATCCGTTATGAATAATATTAACTAAATTTTGAATTTTATAACATTATTATTCATCTTACACATTTTCTAGAACATGGTATAAGAACAAAATCAATTTTTCGGGTAAAATAAGTATTTTTCAAAAAATTCATTTTTGACGCCTTTTGATGGAGAACCCACTTTAAATCTAGTTTTTGACATGTTTATAAGTTAAATTTGAAAAAAGAAATTCTTCTTTGGAATAAAGAAATAAAAATTTACTTTGGATAAATTTTTCATATTATTCTGGTAACTTTCACATTTTAATGAATAGTAAAAACACGCTATATTTTAATTAAAAACAACTTTTTTCATCATAATATCTGATGTGGTTAAATTATAATATTGAATGGTTTTAAATTATAAAAAGAATATATTCTTACCATTTAATATAATGTATGTCATTAGCATTGATTTTACCTTGAATTCGTAGGTTAAATCAATTCAATCTTTTGCAATGTTTTAAACAAAAACCCGTTTTTATTCGACAATGGGATTAATTTTAATTTAATTTCTGCAACTTCTGTGTATTTAATTTTAAAAAATGGATTCCATATTTGGAATCAGTGGGTCCAAATTATGTTAATATTCTACTTTTTATTTTTGGGAATTATGAATAGTAACTACGGTAAATTTTATTTACCATAGTTAAAGGTAAATCGGGTAATTAAGGGTAAATATAATATTATAAAATTACCCTAACACATGCCAAAATTCTATTGGATGGCTAAAAGTAAACCCATATCAACTAAGGTTCGGATTAGATTCATTTTATGGACTTTTGACCATGAAAATAATTTAATTATTATTAAAACCAAAGAAAGTGACAACATGTCACTCTCTTAAATCTTATAAGTATAATAATTTTAACTTAGTGATAAAAATCATAAAACTTCGAACATGAATAGTCTCCAGAAAGCTAATATAATTATCTACATCATAGGAATTTATTTAGAATTTTTAGGGATTAAATAATTATCATTTATTATGACACAAAGATGGTGCAGTAATTGTCTTATTAATGAAATATTAACATAATTGATATTATAAATGCCCAAATAAATGTAATTTGAGACTTTTTATGACTTAAACTAATTTTATAGGTTAATATGACAGGTTATTGTTGATTTAAGTAACTTTTTTAGAACTTATAATTCTGTTATGAATTTCATAAAAATCATGTACCAAATAGTGTCAAAATTGACATAAAATAGTTTTTAAAACAAATATTATATTATTAATTGTTATTTTATTCCTAAAAATCTAAGGTTAGGCCAAATGACTTAGATAAGATTATATATATTAATAATAAACAACTTGGGGTTCTTTTGGCTTGATATAGTTAGTTTATTAACCATATAGTGTAAGAAAACAAAAAGACACGGTAAAAGTTAAATTATTTAACTTAGAGTTAAATCTAATTGATAAGGTTAATATAATAACCTAAACTTGTCTAAATCCTATTGGATGAGAGGATTTCGACCCATCCCCACCTTAGCCTCGAAATAAATCAATTTTTATCTATTTAAAACCGAACTTGACTTTATAATAAAAAATATTTTTTGTTATTCCAAAGGTGCCTCTCTCCTCCCTTATAAAAGGGAACCTCCTCCCTCTCTTCCTCACACAACTTTGAGCCTTCAAGCTCGGAAAACCCCTGCCAAATTCTCTTCTACACTTCCCCAGAAACATCCTAGATGTTCTGGGCTTCCTCAAAGACCAATTTTAGTGCCCTAAGAGGAGGTCTCAAAGAGGCGCTTCAAAGAAGAGGTAATTTTTGTTACCGATTCTTTCACCTTTATTTCTTCTTCCACTTCTTCTTCTTAGGTTTTTTCATTATGAAGTAATAAAATCAGTATCACTAATATACTGATATGTTATTATAAGTATGAAACAATCCTAATTCACCATCTATCCATCCTACGGAAAACGAAATCACCGTGCGTGTGTACGTACGGAATACCGTCTCCACGCCGTGGTGTAATCTGTTTTTCCACCAACACCTTACATGGATGGGTATTATGGTGTAAATAATAACTATACATAGTTATTATAACATCATAATGATTCTGATATATTATATTGTTCACTCCAAAACAATTCAATAATTATGGAAATGATATCATCGCCCGTGCGTACGTACGGACTACCGTCTCCACGACGCGATGAGATTCATTCTCCATGTTAACCATTTAAGAATGATTATAAAGTATATATAAGCAATAATAATGAAATATATGACATTATAAAGCTTCTGTATTTATGTATATATATATATATTTCATCTACTTAATTCCACTCAATTCAATAAGGAAACGAAAACAACGTTCATGCGTACGTACGGCCTACCGTCTCCATGAACGGTGTATTTCTTTCCATTTATCGATCCATTATATATATGTATATTCTGAATATATATTATATATAAATAATGTTCTATAATTAATTAATAATGATATAAGTAATCATATAAATAATTACAAGTTAAAACACGAACGACAAATGAGACGATTTTACCCAAAACGCTACTTTAACATGAATTTACAAAAGAACGGGTAATATAAAGTCATAAGTGAACCATATATGATATAATAAAAATGAATATGATTCTGTAATAAGTCAATGACATTATTTAAATCATTATACAGGAGGTTCGGACACTTACGAAGCAAATCGGACCTAAGGTAAGGGAAATTTCACAATCTCACTTTTATCTGAGATTGCTTTTACTTTGGTAATTAATGGGGTGTATTTTATCATCCACATCCATGTTCCCTCAATATGTAAAATTATTTCCATCCACATACAATTTTTTTAAAACCTATTTCACCCTTCGGTGAGTTTTTTGTAAAAGATATGAAAGGAATCTTTTGTCGTTTTTTGTACGAGGTACTTTTTGACTTTTCCGACAAAAGTATGAAGAATGTTTTTTTTAACTTATATGTAATGAATGGATTTTTAAAACATTATTTCCAAGAATCTTCCTTTACAAGTTTTCAAGTTTATTTTTAATCAACTTCTTTTAGTTTATAATTGTATGACATATTAAGAAAGGAAAGTGTTTTTAAAGAAGAAAAGATATTTTCCTCAAGAATTCATTTCAAGTGTTTTATCAAAATTATTTTCCATCTAAGATAATATTAGGTTCTGTTTCTATCCCTATTATTACATTGATTATGTTGTGATGGAAATATTTTTTATGAATCCCTTTATCTTGTATGAATTGTTATATGATGTCATGATTCCCATTTTTATTACATGGGTTATGTAATGATGTATGATTTATGATTTTGTGGCACACATAAGAATGGTATCATTATGAGATGGGTGGGACCTATATCTCCCTCCAATGCATTTGGTAAAGATTTTATATCTCATGAGATAGACATGGCTGGAACGGTAGGTTATACCGGTTCAGTGAAACAGGACTGAAACGAGGGTGACTCAGTTCAGAAATGGACTTTGTCCACTAAGATAGTCTTGGCAATGAGTCTTGACTAATAAGAAATGATTCTCTAGGATTATGTGTGTATGCCACAAAGTTTCATGTTTTAAGTTATGATTATTGGGATTCCATTTCACTACTATGATTTATCCAATGTTATGAAATTATGCTCTCTTTTGCAGGTTAAGATTTCCAAAAGTTATGTTCTTAGGAATATGATGTGATTGATATTTATTTTGTTTACCCTTACTGAGCATTTGAGATCACCCTTTTATGTTTTCTTTTCCCCAGGATATAAAGAAAGTTTTTAGGTAAGAAAAAAAAGGAAGATATTTATAGGAGATGATGAAGATCTTTCACCAAGATTAGAAGATTACGTTCCGAGTTTCCAAAGACACTAAACTATTATGGTCCTTGTGTGTGTGTTTTTGTTATGTAATAAGTATTCCGCAAAATTAATGTAATTTCCTTGTACGTCAGGCTTCGGGTCTCTACACACATCAATCATCCACTACCAGATAGGGGTTGAGTTCCAAGGTGGGTATCTCCCTTGGAAACCAAATCGATGAATCGAGATGATATCCTCTAAGTGCTCAAGGCATTCCTTAAGGGAATCGAAGGCAAGCTCAAATCTAAACATTTTTATAAATATAAAAAGGTACATATTTGATAGGCCTTGTATACTCATGTTTATATATATATATATATATTAATAAGTCATCAAATTATATTTAATAACCATTTATATTACAATTTATATAGGTTCATTTTGATACCATTCATTAAGATGACAAGGGTCAATGAGGGACATGAAACCATAACAGTTTCACTATATCTGATAAAATTGAAATGATCCATGATTTATATTTAATGATTTATAATAAATTTAATTAAAAGGACTTACCATAATAGTGGTCATTTCAAGAACACCCAAACAATGTTTTGGGTTGTCTCAGTGTTGGTCGTTGAAATATTAAAAAGGAACACATCCTAATCAGGTGGTTTCCATTGAGGTATCAACCTCTATTGATGTTATTTGATCTTAGTAAGGACTTATAATTCCATTTGGATAGGTATACAAATTTTAGTATCAACATCCAGTGAAACTTGCCTGTGGACAGTGAAGAAATTTATAAATGGGGAGACTTTGAGGAAAAAAATCATAGACCACCTACCTTATTCTTGTAGTATATAATTATTCCAATATCAACCCTTTTTGTCCATATTGAAGTAAAATAGAATAATATAAAAATGATCTAAAAATAGGGCATATAAGATTGCACCAAAATAACTTCATCAACAGCAATATGAATGAATAAAGAAGATAAAGGAATAAAGAACTTACCTATAGGAATCCAACATAATGAATGGTTCTTAATTCATAGATCAGATGGAGAAATGGAATCAATCCCTATATTGAAAGGAGGAGGGATATTAGAATTTTAAAATTTGGGGAAAATATTCCCTAGATAGAAAAAAAAGAGGGGTGAAATTATAATGAGAAAAGTGAAATGGTCATTTGTCCCCAACATTAAAGGGTGCATAGTTTGGACGAACAGTTTTCCAAACTATGCACTAATATAATTCCTATCACTATACAAGGATAGTGGCTTGCATAATTGTAGAGCATGGTTTGTCTAAGCATTCTCAACCTATGTTCTCTACTCTTCCTAGGGGACACATCCAACATAACTTGTAGGGAATAGTTTAAAAACTAGTTTTCAGCTTGTCTATTTGCCTTTGTGGAGCCCTGCAACACCCCACATAGTTTTCCCAAACCATGTGTCCTTAAGTGTATGGTTAAATAAAAAAAATTTCTTGGTCTAATTTATCCAAAACATAAAGTTTAAGGATTTTAAAAATCCCCATACACTTCTAAGGCCTCTCTTAGGCCATAGAGAACATTTATAAGGATAAAAGAAACAATTTAAACTAGAAAAAAATGGTTCCATACATCGAAAAAGAGCCAAGTTCTTACACCAGTCCTGGCAAGCATCTTCTCAACAACCTCTTCTCTTGGAAATTCCTCAAGATTCATCAACAATATAGATGGGGTAACCTGAAATTAGATATATAGATGCAAAGAATACTCAAAATTCCTTAATTTTTATTCTATATATGGAAATAGGTCTGAAGTATAGTAGACAAGTTTCCTAAAATAGATACCAAACTCCAATACACTAAAACTCCTATGTTATAGGGTAATAATATCCTAGAAAATTTCCTTCTTTATGGTCAAAGAAAGAAAATATACTCATAAATTTTCTAAAAACATATCCCATGAGACGAATGACTCCTTTCATTGTTATATGAACAAGAACCACCACTTCCTTCCTACACCACTTATCATCATCACCGCTAATGAAACAAAGTGCTCTTCCTGAGAATAGATCAAACAGAAGGTTATCTCTAACACCTCTAACCATTCCTCTATCAATGAGTCTAAAATAGACCCTTAATACATCTATAGACCCTGAATATGAAACTTTGTGAGTATCCACCTCCAAGTTTCATCATCATTGATCTCTTCTCTATAATGATAATCTATCTCATCCTATTGAATATCATTAATGATAACCTAATGGGGATATCGACCTCAAGACACACCTGGAAAAGACAAAACTATTAAGATATCCTAAACCAAGAAGATGGAATATTTAAGATTTATTTATTTATTTATGGTTCAACTGAATCCCAAGTTTTACCTATTTTAAAAATAGTAAAAATCATAATGATGTATAAAAATTTCCTAGGTATCTACCACACAACTAGTATCACTTCGCATTGTAAGATCGATAAAATTAATGGACCATGAAAAAAAATTAGATGGGAAACTAAATACATGTGTCTGAGCCATTATCCCTTGTTTTCATTTCTTAATAAACTCAGATAGAACTATTTTCTTACCAACCCATTGACTCATCACCTATTAAAACCTCTTAACTCCAACCTATCCTTTAAACTGAACCTTTGATACCACTCTATCATGACCCACTCACCCAAAGGTACCCCACATGTGCTGAAAATGATAAATGGAAGACAATTATGCCTGAATCCTAGATCTAATAGGAAACGAGTTATCAATAATCATTCATGACATAACGTACACACATATGGGATACATTACACTCTATGATTTGATAATTGAGTGAGATAAGATAGAAACACACAATAGATACTTATCAAGATAAAAGTACATAGGGATACTAATTTAATTCACGTAATGTCATACAAAACTAAAAAACTATGAGGAATATTATGTGAACTAAAATAAATTCATCAGAAGAAACATTGAATCCCAAATAGCTCCTGAATAATCCCTCAAGCTAGTAATGTTCATCCTGATCTCAATATATCTTCTAAGAACCTGAAGAAATAATATGTTTATATATACATAGGGTAAGCATAAAATATATATTCAGATGGATACTCTTCATAGCCTCTCATGGGACAGATAAAGAAAGCATTTTAATGCCCATTGAACACCAAGTGAAGCTAACTCTTCACCTAAATAGGTATACTAAGTTCTCAGCCTCAACATGGATATCTCTCACCAAGTAATGCACATAAGAATAATATAATATAACATTAAAATATGGTAACCACTACCACTTAAAAACTATTTTTTTCTCTACCACAATATCACACCTCCTAAGACATATCTCTACCAATGAATGTTATCCTAAATAAACCTATTCTAAAATAGCATACCATGTACCATGTGAATCACATCATCTCATCATCATGTATTATGAACCTTGTGCATAAAAACATCTTATCATACCATACCACATCTAGATAGTAACTGAGTAGTTTCTAAGAGCCACTATGGATCGTATGTTGTGTATTATACCACAATCCATCACAACCCATACCTAATATACCTATAAAAATCCATAGGATACTATATCCACATATAAATTCATGTGAAATAACTAAAAACCCTCATATCCCACTCCATAGATATATTGGTAAATATAAACACCATGCATTCGAGAACCTAATACTACTAGGAGAAGAGAGAGAGGTCATAGGGAGAAGTTAGTAATTTTTTCCCCACCAACCTGGACATTGGGGATAACACCCACCTAGATTCCACTGGGTGTCAATCAACCTACTAACATGGGTGGGGTAGCATATGAAATCACCTAACAAAAATGATATATCTATAACTCAAAACCACACTATGGGAAACTACCTAGTCTTAGTCTCAACCAAAGCTATCGTCTCTTGAATAATTGACTACCACCACAAAGGACTTGACATCTTTTTTGAAAATATAAAATTCAAAAAACATAATTAAATTAATTAGTTTCAATAATAATTTCTTAGTTATGTTAATTAATTCATTATCCATCAATTCACATTATTCCATTTCACTCTACTTTAACAACCACTTGAATTCCACGCCCGCAAGTAATCACCAAATAGGTCCCATGATTCATCAGAAGTAATCATAATTTTATTTCTATTCAAGATCCAGTCCAATATATTTAAATATTTTTTATCATTCCATAATTTCATGTAATCTATGAGACATCCTAAGATACCTTAAAAGAGATGGATAAATAAAGAATAACCAAAAGTCTCAACTAGTGGGAAAAAGAATTAAGAAACATGAAACATGTCCATATAGTCTTTTAATAAGTTTTAATTATAAAAAAGCATCCCTTATTTCATAATAATAATAGGAAATACCAACTTCAACCAATTCCTTTAGTATCAGTTCCATACTTGTCACCACCATGCATATCCACATGTATCTATTCCGCTATCATTGGTGAAAACTCGTCCCACAAAACTAGGCCTCCCTACCCCTATCTCATCAATCAATAGTTATCCCTAGATTATATCATGTTGAAAATCATTTCTCATATAAAAATAAATCACATAATACAATAAACAACAAATAGAGTCAATGAGGTATTTAGGCCCTAAAAATAAGGCATATATCCTTCACATGCAAAGGGGCTCACTCAGACCCAAATATTTATCTTTATTAAAGAACTATTTTTTATTCCATATTACATTGACTAATTAAATTATCACTTGTTACAACCATGGGTAACATAAGGTATTTCCTTTAAAAACTAATAATTATTTAAACATGCTTCCAAGAAAAACATTAGGTTTTATTAAACATAAAATAAAGAACATTTCATTTAACAATCCTATTTATTATTTCCACCAAAAAAAATTTCAATATTCGTGTTATTTATCTATTTAAATTAAAATATTTTAGAATATTTTTAATTCATCAAGAATTAATATTTACTTTAATTTCCATCAAACATAAGAAGAACATTTATTTTAAATATGCCTCTTTAATTCATCATCTAACCAACATTAAAGGCTTTATGTTCTTTAAACATTTTAAATATTTCAGGAATTATAAACCAATGTATAAACATATATTATTAACCAATCATAAACATATATAGCACATTATCTAGTAAAAAAAGGAAAACCCCTATCATAGTGTAAAAAATGTGACTGCTACAACCATCAACCATTTCTTTTCATTATTCTAATTAATTTCTTATTATGTTTAATTCATACATAAATAAAAGTAATAAATAATGATCAAAATAATATTGGACATGAAATAATTGGAGAACTAATGATTCCCCTAATTTCATTTCAATTTGAGTATTCTTCACACAAGAATAGAAAAAAGATGTTCAACCACCCCAAGGAGGAACACCACAAAGCCAAGTAAGGCTATCCAGAACCAAGAATTCATAAATAAACATCAAAAGAGACTCAAAAAATAGCAAAATAGTTGTTAAAAACCAAAACATATCCCATAAAAAAGAAGAATAAAGGGGTGAATGAAAAATAGGGGAAATGGGTACCTTAAAACTGAGGTGTCTAATACTTCTAATACCAATGCTTAAACCCAAATTTAATCAAACAATAGGTACCTAATAAAGGTAAACTAAATACCACCTTGAAGTAACTCTATCAATGGATCCCCAATCCAAAATATAGATATAATCTATGCTCTAGGTTCACCAAATGCATTTAAAAATTGAGTGAATTAGAAATATGAAGTGTAGATCTGTTAATAGAGGGGAAGAATTGAGTTAAAATCAAATTCAAGACACTGTATTTATGATTCATGCATTTACCCCTATTTAAATGGATGTGAAACTTAAAGAAATGTGATAGTTTTCTCTATTTATATGAAAACTCCACCATCACCCTTACTTGCACCATGCCCTAGTCCAAACTATGGTGTTCTTTATTATGCATCCCAAAACGACATGTACCTGGGAATGTTTCCCACATCTAGGGTATTTTTTTCCTCAAAAAGACTTTCAAAACGTCTTTACAATCCATTTTCTAGTCATTATAGACAAAAAAAATATTCTCTAAAGACCTCCAAGCACCTCCAAATGACTCCTCAACACTACCAAGACACAAGAAAACACAAATAAAAGGTATGGAAGGTTAGAACCACTACAAAATACTTACAGTGATTTATTTTTTAGTCTTTTTCCTTCCACAAAATCAATATGTTCAAACTATATTGATGTGTTACTCATTAGAAAATTCATATATTTTTTTACTAACCAAAATTATAAGATAACTTTATTTATACATATTCAAATGTATCCTATGAACATGGTAGATGAAACTCTTTCATGTAAAGGACTAGAATTATATGAAAAAAACAATTTCTACATGAATAAGATTAGATCTATATATAGTCAACTCAAATATTTCTAGACTAAGGGATAAGTCTATGGGATAGAGATAGGATCAACCTAAAGTCCTTTTACCCAAGGATATTTTACTCAAAATATATTTTACTTCCCCATAGATTTAATAATTAATATATAAACTATATTATATTACTAAATTCTATATAATAACATTAATTAAAAATTAATGTAACTATAAAGGATAAATAAATCCATTATCATACCTATAATGTGTCTCCTTATATGTGTATATGATAATTTATAAATGAAATTTAACAATTTAAACTAAACCATAAAAAATTAATTATATATATAATTTATAAATATGAATAAGGAAAGGAATAACTTTTAAATTAATTAAAATTTTATATTTTTAAATGGGATATAAACATTTGTGAATAATTCATATATATAATATAATAATAAAAACTTTATAATTTTAGATATTCTTATAAATATTCCATAATATTGAATATAAAATCTATATATCCATTTCCTAAAATGAACTTTGTAATACCCCAATCCATATTGCTCAAACAACACCCAAGTAGAGATTCTACATGACATCATGCACATATCCCTGAAAGAAAGAGGTTACTAACTAGAAATGAGGGTCTAATGTAACATGTGGAGAATATAACCTCTTTCATTATATCCATAATTAGTAACTCTAAAAAAATATAAACCAATAAAAATCATATAATAAGTTAACCAAACAATGATAAAATAGATGGAATGTGATGTTATACAAGGATAATCAACCAGACCCCCAATGTGGTGGGTCCATCCAAGAATCAAGAATAGAAAAATAAATAAATGTTTTTTCAATAGTCTATAGTATTTCCTCACATAGCCTTTGAATCCAAACCTCTATCTCCTGAGCTCCCTGTCACTATGCCCTTTCCCTTTATTGGATCGCTGGTCATAAAGACTTTACATGCATTGAGATTCCCATAAAGTGTGTGAGTATAATTGAATAGTAAAAAACTAATGCTTCCTTAACAAAAGTTAACATGAATATAGTGGTGTATGATATGATGATAAAATAATTTCACACATAAGAAAAAAATACCATACTAAGCATCAATGTACTATCCAGGACATCTCAAACCCCGATTGTACCCTCTTTAGTTTCATACTGGAAGAAAATCTAAATGGTCATCGGAATATCATTAGTGGAGGATATAGCTAAAAGACTGAACAATGGTATTATAGGATTTAGGCCTATATGAAATACAACATAAGGCCATTTTTTCATTTGTTATCTATCAGGTCAAATCACATAAGAACAGAATTCCTCACTTTTCCCTCTCAGGTCAAATCATTGAAGACCATCATGTCCCTTGTTCAGGACACATGAGGCCATCATGCCCTGGCATCTAACTCAATCTTGTCACCATGTCACTTTTAGTGTCAGAGCATGATCCCCCTCTAGGGATACTGAGCCATGACGGGTTCACCTTTCACGTTGATATCATGTATAGAACAGCACCAATATAACACATACCAAATACATCACATAGAAACAATTTTATCATATCATTCACATATATCCAGAGGCACTTCCCAACAATCATGGGTCTCATAGTATACACATGTACACACAGCCAAACCATATCACACAATGGTTATCTATATTTTATCAACACACTGGATAATGTCATTTTAAATGAGAAATCTATGTTTGTCGATGAAAATACAATAGAACATGGAAACCAATCCATAATCAAGTCCTTTATGGTAAGTAAATCCTACCTCAAGCTCGTTGACACCAACATCATGGTTTTTCAAGAGTTTCATCACCCAAAAACATCTTCAAACACTTACTCAAAAAAGCCTTCATGCCAAGAGTTCTAAAAAATTATTCAAATAATAATAATAATGGTTCTAGAGTATGTTTGTTTAGAAATATTCAAATAGTAGAACCATCACATACCAAACATAGACCACTGTCCATAGTGAAATTCAAGTCTGTTTTAAGATGGATAAATTCGTTACTCTTAGACAAATATGAGATAATATGACTTATTTCCTCCAAAACAATGAAAATAGAAGAATAGGAGAGGCCCCCATAGTTCTAATTTTACAAGAACTCCCTTTTTCCTTGATGGGTTGCTTCCCTAAAAAGTTTCACAAGGATGGTTGAGAAGAATGGGGCCACTAATGGATATAGCTCCTATAAAGAAGAATGTTTGAGTACTTTTACTAAATTCATCCTAAAAGTCATAAAGAACTCATTTGGAATTCATATCAATTTAAGGAATGATCAATGGAAGATAGTTAATTGATTAATAGAGGGTATAAATAATTGAAAATGAATTACAAACCCCTCATAATCATTTAATGTATTTTTTTCTTTTGAACTCTCAAGGTACATGAAGAATGTAATTAGTTTTGTCCATTAAGATTATATCTCAACCATCACCATGACCTATGCCATGGAATCCACCATGGTCATGGTGGCTTCAAACAAACCATCCTGACACAACACACCATACATGGTGTTTCTAACATCATGGCCATTTTGGTCACACCATGCCATTCACCACAACATGGTGAGGCTGATCTAGCAATTTTCAATTGAATCTTCACTAATGCTCCATTCCTATGGAAACACCTTCATTAGGTAGTTTTTCATTGCCTGTTTTAAATAGGGTCTCACCCAGGACAAACACTGATTAAACCATGGGAACGGTGTTTTCTATTTTCAAACAAAAATATCTCTAAAATATTCAAAATAAACACAAAATATCACAACATTTCACCCAATAATAGATCAACATGAAAACTTAAAGGATAATATAGAAAAAGGTATTAATCATATTAGAAACAAAATTCTGAGTCCTTAAAATCTCATACTTTATAGATTCTTATCCTTGAGAAGCATCTCTAGTGGTCCTTATCAAATAACTTAGGTCATTGCACTTGAAGGTCATACTCTCAATCTGATATTTCCTCTTGGATCCAATCATCCTTATATAAGTCTCAAATAAGTGGAACCATCTTCCCCCTTAACACCATGTCAGTCAGTTCTATAATAAAAACAAGGACCTAAAAAAATGTGTGTCTAGTTACAATTCAATGTTCTCACATTTGATCACATGAAAAAGATCAATCATGTACCAAAAAAGATGAGAAATTTAGAACACATAATGTGTGCCTAAATAACATGGAGGAAGGTATAGTTGGTATTCAACAAATTCAATACATTTTATGATTAAAAATAGTCTAACAAACTAGGGTACCAACTTCCCTTTCTTCTGTAAATGATGATTCCCACCCGAGGCGACACCCGTAAGAAAACTTTATAAACAATAACGAACTCTAGAAGTTTATTCATTTGGTTGAGATATGAGAATATCCTTCTCTAAGTGATAGTCAAACACATCCATATTAGTTTAACTTTTTCATAGGTCTCTTATATGATGCTCAACCCTTTCACAACTGCCTCACATACCTCATTCAAATTTAACAATGAATAACAATGGCGACCATAGAGATCCTCAAATGGTGACATCTGAATAGAAGCCTTGAAGCTGTAATTGTATGAAAATTAAACTATGGATAGATGATCATACCATTATATAATGAAATCTATGATTCATTCCTGAAACATATCCTCAAATATATGGATTTTCTTCTCTGATTAACCATCGGTCTATGTATGATACATTGTTCTCATTTCTAGTTGGTTACCCAAAGCCTTCTACAAGCCCTTCCAAATTTGATATATGAAAATAAATATCTATCATATAAAATTCTTTAAATAACTCCATATATACATTAATTATCTCATAAATGAAAACTTCCCAACTTTTCTACTGAAAGGGTCTCTCAAATTCATAATAAATGATCCACTTTCTTTAATCAATAAACTATCACCCAAAAGACATCATGAATCCTCAAGGTCCTTGGTAACCCTATCATAAAGTCCATTATCTCATCATTCAACTTCCTCATTGTAATAAAAATGGTAGAATAAAACCATATGGATGCTGATGTTATCCCATTATCCTCTAGAATGTAAGGAATTGCAAGACAAAACCAACGATGTCTTTTTTCATACCTAGACACCAAAAGTGACATCAGATATCATGGTACATCTTAATCGACCATGGATGCATGACCCACTTCAAATTAAAAAAAATTCTCTCATATAATACTCCCTCAATTATTTTGTTATAACTAAACTTCCATTTTTTATTATCACATCATCATCATTTAAGGACCACCCTACAATAGAATCATCACCTACCATGTATTCTCACATCACTACACACTTCAAATCTAACTCTTGACTTTATTTCACATGGTTCACCAAAGAATACATGATAACTAGAGGTTCATATATAATAACTCTATAATCCTCTCATGCATCCATTATCCACTCAGTCATCAAACTCAATCAAAACCAGTCCACTTATGAAGGCCACTCGCCAAGCTCTTGTGTCTATTTCATTTTCTTACAAAGAATATCGGAATCGACATTACCATTACCTGAGGCATAGGTAATATAAAATTCCAATGACTATAAATACTCCACAAAATTACTAATAATCAAATTGAGATCCTAATTACATAATATATATCATAGGATCTTGTGGTTTATGGTGATGAAAAACATTTCACCAATGAGATAGTTCCACTAACACTTTAGGTTGTTGACCAAAATTTATATCTCTAAGTCATGTGTTGGGTAGTTATAGTGATGAGGTTATAGTTATTATGACCCATAAGAAACTACATGATCCCTTTGTATCATCACATCTCATAACCCAACACCTGAGCCATCACAATATACTATGTATTCGATCCCATTCTCTAGAATAATCAAAACTGGACTTATCTTCAATCTTCTATTCAATTCAAGAAAATACTACCCATACTGATCAATGCATTTATATTCCACACCCTTCTTAGAGAAACCCTTCATTGGTTCTTAAAAACTAGATAACTTTTAGATGAAGTATTGGTATAATCTATCCAACCTAAGGAAACACCAGATCATAAAAACTCTCTAAAGAAGATCTCAAGACATCAACGCTTTCACCCACTTTGAGTCCACAAAAATTTATGTCTATAAAATCACATCGAAAAGAAAATACACATCTCGGATAAATAAACTACACATTGAAATATTATCATAAATCTAATGCACTAATATTGTACACAACACTATCTCAATATGTTTATCTTGTAACTCAAAAGACTATAAATATATAAGGATATAATCAATAAATACCATGAAAGAAGACTCAAGATATGGATAGAATATCTTATTCATGATCTCCATGGACACTGATAGGGAATTTTTAAAACTAAAAGGCATGATGGGGAAATCATACAAACTATCTCTTCTTCCAAATTCCATCTTAGGAATATCCTCCTCTTTAACCTGCAACTAACAGTGGAATGAACAAAGATCAATCCTAGAGAACCATAAGGATCCCCGTACCTAATCAAAGAGATAATCAATCATATGTAAAGGATACATATTCTTCCATGTTACCGTATTCAACATTCGGTTGTCCACAATGATCTTTGGACTACCATCTAACTTCTTTGAAAACAACATTAGAGCACCCAAAGGTGATTTTCTCAGTTTGTTAAAGCCCTTAACCTATAATACTCTATTTATACTATAAAATATCTTATTTTATTTTGTGTCATATGATAGGGATGAATCAATGTGAGTTATTAATCAAGATTACACTCAATCTCAAACATAATTTCCATTTCTAGAGGAACAACTGAGAAGTGTTTTGGGAAGACCCCGTGATGGCAATCCCCCACTAGAGGGAAAATAGAGGGAGTTATTTTTAATTATTCTACAAGAGTCGTGACTGCTAATTCCTTTATTATATCACTAATATAGATCAGGTCTAGTCTCACTCTACTATCTTTGACATATCATTCACCAATAATCAAAAACATCACTCCCTTGGGTAAAATAAAAGATATTCACCTCTGATAATAGTTGATGTGAGAACTAAATCTGGTTATCCAGTCCACTTTAATGATCACATAAAGGTTATTCATATCATGTATTATGAAATACCATGGATTTCAATAGCTAAAAACAACCACTAGAAACTTTAGAATACTCTAGAGATGATAAACTTTTTTTCCCAAATGTGTTTTGAGAGACAAAAACTCAGGGTATAACTTAATCAGTAAGTCAATGCAAAAAATAACATGAGAAAATTTAAATGAATGAGATGAACTGGTATCAAATAGAGAGGTAGAAGGAGTATATGTGATGAAACCTCTTTAATGATATCCGGAATCTATTCCAATATATACACCCATCCTACTGAAGCTCATGTCTCTTATTTTCATGACTCTCTTGAGTCATCATTGTATAAGGGTTTTTAACCTACTATTGAGGACCAAAACTAGTCACATATCTCAATTTATATGTCAGGATTATTCCCCAAGATACCACATCCATGATGCTTTTGAGAAGAAATTGTGTGTATTACCAATATTTCCATATTGGTGGAACTTCCTCTAGGGATCTGGGAATTATTGTGGTAATTTTCACTCTAATAATAGGTATAACATTGGGGAACATTGTTTCCTCTAGAGGAAACCAAAAATACCTACCAGGAACTATCTTCCTATCATTGTATTGTTGTAGCCCTTAAACCCTCATTTTATTAACCCTATAAGAAGTAATCATAGTATCACTGGGTATTCCACCCATCAATCCAATGGGATCTATAAGAATACCTATTGTAGGTTCATCCTCTGACCCATTCTCAATGGTGGGATCCTTGCGAAATACCATAGGGTAATTCATCGGTTCAATGTTATTGACCTAGAATCTAAGATCCATACAAAGACTATCTCAAACATACTCTCTTTATTTGAACCATTCCTAGACAAGAGAGGATAAAAATGGATATACTCTATGAGATAGGTTGAATAGGTAGATACTGACATCATATCCTATGAATCCCTATGATATATTTTTCTTGTTTTATCTTTATTGAGTCAGAAAATAATTATTCAAATAATATATCCTTAATGTTTTCCATTTAAGACACATACATTTTATAGTATGGTTTATGATACTCCAAAATCTCCTGGTAGGTCCCTAAAACATAAATTTAGCTAACATAAGCCCCAGTCATAAAGAGTATCTACCAAGATAAATATTACCTTAGTGATTTCAACTCAGTCCCCATCATCTGAGGGACCTCTAGTTCCTAGAAATTTTTGAATTGATGGATATATAAATTCCAAACAAAATAAACCATGATATTCAGTGCTCCCTTTCCTTGAATTGGAATAATCTAAAAAACATCTAGCTATATCACATCCACTACCTAAATCATGGGAGTAGGTGCAAGAACATCTTCAGTTTCACCTTCATGTGTATTTGGTGGTTGTATATAAGAGTTATACCTTATAGGATCACTCTAGTATTCTAATGGAGGTGTTAATATTAGACATATCTGAGGAGTAATTTTATAAAATTTCAAATTAATTTTTATAATTCCAATAATAGGTTTCTTAAGAGAGTATCTTATGTATCTTTAAGAAACACATAAGGTATTTACATCAAGATTCCTATTGTAAGGCCTATCCTAGGGGATACCAGCACCTAATGTATAACACTCTTAGTTCTAGCTAATGCTCAATCCTAGTCCTCTATACCTGTAAATTTTTTATAATAAAATTTATAAAAACTAAAACAACATTCTCAAGTTCAAGTAAATAATTTCAAATCGATATGTCACAATATTAGGTAATATAGATATATCACTCAATAATTAGGATAGATCAAGGAATTAAATTAAAGAACGAGTATACAATACAAAAAATGTGTTTGTATATATATATATATATGGAATTTGATCCTATGTGCTGACACATTATGCCTGAACAACACAAATATCATAAAATTTTAACAACCATCTGATCATCAGTAACATCAATGTCTATTACACATGAGCTAGTTTGGAACATGGAAACTCCCATACCCAAGTTCCACATAGCCTATCTCTTTTATACCATAACACCAGATGATAACAAAGTAAACCTTAGGTTCTTTGATACCATTTTATAATACCCTAACCTGGATTATACAAACATTATCTAACTGGAGACCGTACAAGACCTCATGAACACCTCCCTGTATGATAGAGGCTACCAACTAGTAGTAGGGGTCTAATGTAATGTGTAAAAACTATGCCCTATATCATCATATAAACCATATGTAACTCAATAACATAAATATAAACCAAATAAACATCATAGAATAATGTAATTGAAAAATTATGATATAGATGTAATTTCAAGTTATATAAGGATAATTAGATGGATCCATAATGTGATGGGTCAAACCAAGAATAAAGAATCGAGAAGTAAATAAATACACCAATAATAGTCTAGAGTATGTCCCAAAATTTCCTCTAACTACAAGCCTCTATCTCCTCAGATCACTATCATAGGGTACTTTCCCTTCATTGGATCCTTACCCATGAAGTCTGCACTCACATTGAGATTCTCATGAAGAGTGTGATTATAACCCAATAGGAAACTACTAATGCCTCCTTAACATAAGTTCAAAAGAATATAGATGTGTATCCCATGATAATAAAATAAATACACACACAATAAAAATTATCATACTAATAATTTATACACTAACCAAGCCCCCATGAACCCAAGTCAGGCATGCTTCTCCTCCATACTGTAAGAATATATAAATGGTTATGGGAACATCATAAGTAATGGATCCAGACACAAGGCTACTCAGTAGTAGTGCGTGATCTAAGCCTCCATATTTGACCACAAATGGCCATCATGACCTGTTGCTAACTCTTGGGATAGATAACAAAAGACAATCACGATTCACTATCTCCTCTCGATTCATATCACTGAAGACCATAATGCCCTACGGTCAAGTAAAACAAGGCTATAATGCCTCATCATCTAACTAGGTTTTGTTATCATGTCACATACAACATTTGAACATGCTCCCCCTCTAGGGCTGGTTAGCCACAACTGATTCACCTATCACTTTAGTACCATGTATAGAATAAAAACAATATAGAACATATAAAACACATCACATGGAAATAAAGTAATTATATTAGTCATGTATATCCATAGTTATAGAATAAGAAGAATGGGTCTCATTTTAAAAACACACACACATAGGCATACCATATCACACAATGATTCTCTGGGTTGTTTCTAAACACGATTCAATACGTAATTTGACAAAATCCACCTATGGATATTCACAAACATATTTATGAACATGAAAACCAACTCAATATCAAGGCCCTATATAGAAATGAATTACTACTTCAAGTATGTTGAAATCAACATATACTTTTTTCAAGAGTTTCTTCATACAAAGAACATTCACACACTTACCAGAACAAGCTTTCATTCCAAGAGTTCCTAAAACTAATTCTAATAACGTGTAATAACGGTTCTCGAGTAGGGCTATAAAATAAAAATCCAATGTGTAGAACTATCAGATACCCAATAGATACCATCATCAATTGCATAATTCATGTTGGATTTAGGATAGATAAATTATTATCTCTTAGAAAATGATAAGAAATGTGAACCTGCTACTTCTAGAATATAAAATAGAGGAGAAGAGATGAGGCTAGTATGATTATGATTCAATTAGAACAACCTCCATTCACCCTAGTCTAATTCTCCAATATGTAACACAAAGACGTTTGAGATGAAAGAGTTTTCCCAAGGTCATAGATCCTACAAGGAATAATGTTCAAGGAATTTTCCACCAATTACCTTAGATATCACCTAAAAATCATCTTGAATTTATCTCATTTGAATGAATGGTGATGGGTGGATCATGGATTGATTAATGGAGGTAGGAATGAATTAAAAACACATTCAAGAACCCTGTAAAATATTTCACACATTTTCCCCTTTGAATACTCAAGACCCATGAATAACAGTAGCCATTTTGGCTATTTCCATTCAAGCCTTACCATCACCATAGCCTCTTCCATGGCCTCCACCAAAGTCGTGGTGGATTTGAACATTCCATCACGACAAGACACCCTAAATGGCATGTTTCCAAGATCTTTTATATTTTTTTCTCAGCATTCCCTTCACCATGGAATAGTGATTCTAATCAAGACATTTTCCACTAAAGTTTCCCCATTTTTCTATGCATGGGTCCATTCCCTTGTCTGTCCATTTTTCCTTGCCAATTTTACACATGTGATCGCCTATGACCAACGTGACTTTCACTAAGGGAATGGTGCTGTATATTTTGAACCAAAAGGTCTCTAAAACATTCAAAAGCTACTCGAAAGATCATAAAGTTCTACCCAAGCATGGATCAACCCAGAAACTAAAAGAATAAAATTTAAATAATGATTGATCGTAATTGAAATAAATATGAGGCCTTACCAACTCTTTCATATTATACATTATATAGAATTTCAATTTTAATATATATTGTTAAATCTAATATAATCATTTTATATTTTAATTTCTATTATGAAAACCATTTTTATAATATAAATATCACATACTTAACATTATTTAATTATTGATAAAAATATCACTTTAGGTGGATTAAATAAACTCTTCAAATAAGGCCTTTAATTTTTATATTTCAAATTAATTAATAATGAAAATTTTATAATTAAATATAAATTCTTAATATCATTTCCTTTTATTTTATAAACACATTATAAATTACCATTATAATTTATAAATAACCACATTATTTAAAAATTATAAGGCATAATATATAATTTACAAGGTATTTTAATAGTAATAGTTAATATTATGTAATATTAATTAATTAATGTTTCATAAACATTTAATTATTTAATAATATAAATTTCATATTTAATTAATTTTTAAACACTTTTATAAATTAATAAATATCAAAAAGTCTTTTTATTATACCTTATAAATAATTTATAAATTATATAAAATAATTAATAATTTAATTTTTCAGAAAAATAATTTTTCTATAGAAATTATATTTAATGATATATGTTGAATCATAGATTATGTTTGATATAATATCGTGTTTAACCCATTTAAGAGTTAATAGTCATATTTTATAACTGATAATATAATCCCCACTTATGATAAGTACGATGAATTTAGGATATATTCACTTCACATACATCATAAGAAATATAATGATTTTCTAACATATATCATGTTCATTATACTGTTTAATTGATGTTATACACATTATCTTCTTAAATACACCAACACTCACTTTTGTTTAATCGTTATTTGGATATTTGTAATTAAACTTTTTATTATATTGTATTACTCAAGGAAAAAGTAGTTTAAATTATAGATGTGTCTATGAAACATGATTTATCAAGGTTTATTTATCAATAAAGATTATAAAAAAATAATGTTTAGTTTTAAAATAATAAATTGGTTCACCAAATATCTGAAGACTATTAAATTTATGAATCTTGGATCTAAATTAAATATAGTTTTAATTAAAATATATAATTTATGAAAATTTTAATTATAACACTGGATAATTAAGTGAGGGTATGGATAATTACACTTGATATTGGATTTTATTAATTTATTAAAACATATGATTTAAAAAAATAAGAAAAATATAAATGTGTTCTTGAACATATTATTTATCTCTTTGGAAAAAAATCAGAAATTTGTTTATTTTTCATCTAATTTTACCATTTGGATTTGGGAATAGACCCCTCAGTAAAAATTTCTCTTATAAATAATATCATTACTAGTTTTTCAATCATATTATAAAATAGGGAGGGGAAGATTGTGAGATGAGAAAGTGGGATGGGGGGAATGAGTGAGGAGTAGATAAAGATGAAAACATTGATAAACAAACTGAATATTTGAAAAGAAGTGAAAAAAATAAAAATTATGATAAATTAATTTTTATTTTAAAAAAACATACCATCCTCTCCCTGTATTTATTCAACAAAAATAATCATTATCTAAAAAATATTCTATCCACCTCATAAAAATCTAGAAAAAACTTAAAAAATAAACACATTTTATATCTGGATTGGTTGTAAACTAGGGATTAAGGGCTTTAATACAATTCTTTAATTAGTTTTTTTATATATTTACTAATTTAGTTCACCTTAATTAAAAAACGTTATTTAGAAATTTACCCTGTATATTTATTTAGTATTTGAAAAGGTTCCAATACCCTATCTCACTATCCCACTAACATTATTTTTTCTTATTCTTTAACCCCAATTTTACTTCCTTATATTTCCAAATTTCAAGGCAACCTCACAATAGTAAGGTCTTAACCACTGATATTCATCATTATATCTAACAAAATTCTTATAATAAATCCATATATTGGTTAAATTTTTTTCTAAAAATTCCCTACAACCATTTAACATTAATAAGTGTTATCCCAAATTTTTTATTATATAAAATGAGGCCAAGAATCCATAAAAAATTAAATATTCCTGAAGTCCTGCAAAAGGATAAAAAAATTAGAGGATAACCTTCATGAAGGATCCCTAAAGAACCAAGTTGTGAAAAAACCTTAATACCTAATTAGATAATATCCAAATAAACTAAGTGAGTTTAATACCCATTTAGAGAAGGTCCCAAAGGTTTCCTCAGATATGAATTCACAAAAATTGGGGAGGGATACCTCATACATATCTACATACCCACCTTACTCATATTTTTAACACCATTATATTTTATGATATATTTATTTTCAAATAATTTTAATTTATTTGATATCTTTTGATGAATGAAACACTGAGTTTAAACAAACATTGATATACTATTAAAATATTATTATGATTTCACCTAGCTGTTAGATTGAAAGGAATAAATAGGGCTGACTAAATTATGAATAAATTGTGGTTTATATATTTATAAAATTAATTCATTAGTTAATAATAAATTATAAATGAAAATAAAAATCATTTTAAAAATAAAAGAGTTGTTTTTCTAATAAAAGTGTTTTTATATGCGTAATGTGTTTTTACCTTAATAAATTAAAATAATAACTATTGGTGAATGTTTTTAATGAAATTCATATATTATATATTTTTAATAAAATGTTTTAAAATTCATATAATTTATTTTTCTTCGAATTGAATAGAAATAAATCTAGTTTTATATTTAAAGATGTATTTTTTTTAAAAACATTTTTCATCACATTTTGAACGCTTATTTCAAAATGAATTTCTAACACTTATAGAAAATTCAACATGAAAATATGTATACCATATTCTGAATATGTAGGATCAAATTTGGTAAATATTTCACTTCTATTTTTGGTCAATATGAGTAGTGACCATAGTAATTTCTGTCACATAGGTAAGGGTAAAATGGTTAAAATAGAGTTAAAACATTGAGGGAAGGATTTAAAATATATCTAACACTTAACTTTATTGTAACACCCCGAGCTTCCATGATACGTTTCTCTTTCAATAATGCAATAGCTTGCATTGTACGCAAGTTTGAAATTCTAACACACCGCGACCAATCAAAATAGCCATTATGAATAGTAATACCCACTTTTTCAAATTATATATATTTTATATTTCAAAATGGACTTCATTTTTGGATTCTGAATATCAAAATTAGCCTATGTTGAATTTTTGGTATTTTTCTGAGAACTTCCAATTTTTTATGAATAGTGAAAAATACTTAAAAACAACTTTTTTAATAAAAATAATTTAGAGTGATAAATTATAATATTGAGTGGTTTTAAAGTATAATTAGAATATATTTTTACCATTTTATCCAATGGTGGTCATTAGAATTAATTTCACTTTGAAATTGGACATAAACAATTGTCAATCTTTTGATATATATTGTTTCTTAAAAACACGCTATTTGTTGTGACAGCGGAAATTAGTTATAAAATTAATTAATGCAACTTATATGTTTGAAATTTTGTAAAATAGACATCATTTTTTAATTCGGAATATCAATTAAAGCTTAGGGTGAAATTTTGGTATTGTTCTGAAAAACTTCAATTTTTTGATGAATAGTGAAACCACTAAATGGTAGTTAAAAAACTGATTTTTCATTTAAATGAAACATTACCACTTCTGTGATTTGATTTTCAAAAATCCGACATTCATGGTTGTCATTTGGATGTAAAATGTGGTTCAATGGGATGAAAATAATTTTTTTGTGAATAGTAACTTTTAAGTTTAATTAATCGTGATTAAAGGTAATTAGTGATATTTTAGGTAAAAATGATATTATAAAAATATTAAAATACCTTTACACTTGTCCTACCCCTATTGGATGTGTCATGCCCAACCAATACAATACATGGGTCAACTTGGGGACCCCATGGAGCCACTTTGGTAGGAAAATGACATAAATAACTTTTATTTAAAGTTAAAATAAAAATGTCACAAACATAAGTTGTTTTACTAAAACAATTTTTAAATGGGGTTATAAAAGTAATATTTTTGACTATAAATATTCATTAGAAATATAAAAATATTTCCTACATCATGATATTTTTTTTATAACTTTTAGACCTTAAATAAATTAACGTATTTATAACATTAAGATGATGCAGCGATTACCTCATTAATTAACAATTTAAATAAAATGAAAAGATAATGTAAAATCCAAGGCATACACTTTTCAAAAACCTATTGGATGAGTAGATTTCGAACCCTTATCACCTTATCCTCGAATTATATAAGTGTGTGACCTTTAAAATCCGAAACTCATTATATAATAATGTAACATTTCATTACTTTCCAAGAGTGCCCCTCCTCTCCACTTATAAAAGGCCCTTACCACTCCCACCTTATTTACACTTTCAAGCCATTTGGCTCAGACAAAATCAACCCAAATACTCTCCCAACTTCCCTATATTACTCCTAGAATCCTCACTTTGGGCAGAATTCTTCCCAAGTAAGCCTTTGGCTCAAATCAAAAAAGAGTTGCCCATTTTAAAGGTAGTGTTTTCTCTTGTGTTCTTATGTTTTATTTTACTTCTCCAACCCCTAAACTCTTTTTATTCCTTTATTTTGTAACAACACCAGTATATAAAATATATTAGGATGTTGTTATGATAATTATTTGGTTTACACTTACACACACCTTCGTCTAATGGTTAAAGAACATACTGTTTTTGTGGGTGGCGAAATACTGCCCCACGAAACGATGATTGTTCAATATTTTTTTAACACCTCTAATGGTGGAAATTTTGATGACACTATTTTAATATATTATATATATATATATTATTTTTATGTTTTCCTTATGCTTCTTTATTTCTCATTTATGGAATTCTTTATTATTTCCATTATGGGTAAACGCGGTAATTTCATTTTAGGAAGTGTGGACTAACGCCCCCTCAAAGTGATTTGAATCGTTAATGCCATATGTGGGATGTATAAAGGATGGAGTAAATGGTATTATACATTATATTATACTGGAATTATATTATACCTTTATATAATTATAAATTTATTCCATTAAATATGAAATGGAAATGAAAGTAGTGTTCATGCGTACGTACGGCTTACCGTCTCCATGAATGGTGCATTTCATTTCTTACCTCTAAATGTTATGTAATATTATAAATGAATGTATATACTGGATATATATGATGTATATGATATATACATCATGAATATAATTATGGATATAATGTATATTTTACCACATGAAGAAAGTGTAATTATAAGAAGTTTATTTTTGACTCAAGTACCTAAGATCGACAAAACGACCGTTATAAACTTAAATAATTACATAATGTTCATGACATGGTAATAAGTGATATAAAAGGAATAATGAACTTGAAAAAGGTTCTTAAGAAGGTAGAGATTAACTCTAGTTTATTATTCAGGAGATCAAAGAACGGTCGAGTGAATTCGGACACGAGGTAAGGGAACTTCTTAACCCAATTTCTATTCTTTGGGTTAATCTCCTACTTTCAAATTATGTCATGATATTATTATGTCCTATCTTGTATTTGTACTTTATTTATGTACTTATTGTTAATACACATAATAGATCTACTTTGTTTAAAAAAATGATCTTTGTAAGGGTCTTCGTCTCAATCTCTTTTCATTGAGGCATATTTTGTTTTATACACAACTTTCTTTTATACGGTGTATAAACCCCTTTGACTTTTAAGTTTATTCAAAAGGAATCTTTTTATATGAAGCATTTTACTAAACAGAAAAAAGGGAATGTTTTTCTTGCCGTACATATGTGGCGACAACGACTTCTCCGCCATCGTGACCATTATTTGAGTTTCGGCTTCCTCTACAAGCCATAACTTTTTTTTAATGAAAAATAAATACAAAGTTTTAATTTTATTTAATTTTGGTATTGAAAATGGTTTTGAAATTGTTTTTATTATATCAATTTGTTTTATTGATATCTTGTGATTGAAATGTGGAAATGTTATGTTTCCTTTATGCATGTTTTATGTGATACGATTATGTTTTGGTTTATGATATGTTTAAACATGTTCATATGAGGAATGCATTGGACTTAATAAGTGACGGGTGGAGCCCGCTATAGCTCCTCGATGCATCGGTAGGTCTCATGAGACAAACTAGTGTCTTGGCACGAGGCCTTGACAAAATCTTATTTTTGTTCTTGGCAGGAGGCCTTGGCTACGTGGTTATGACAGTCTGGCATTATGCATTCCATCATTATGAAAGTGGTTATTGATATTGCATGTGATTATTCGACTAGTAGAATATCCATGTGAGTAAGTAAATGGAATTATTTAATTTTATTTTTTCCATATTATGCTGAAGTTCAAGTTTAAAAAGGTTTTTTTTAGTTATACATTGCCTTAAATGTTAATGTTTATTTATGAAAGCTTCTGCAATTTTCTTATCCTTATTTAGCATCTGAGCTCACCCATTTCAATGTTTTAATATTTTCTAGGATGTGAAGAAGTATTTTATGAATGACCTGCAGGGATTGTCAGAAGAGGATATGAGTGTGGACTATGGATACTTTTTTATTGTAGTTTTTTTACTTTATGAGGTAATGTAACATTTATGAATTTATCTAGTGTTTCCAAGGCTACTAAACTAATCGGTCTTTCGAGACTTGATCTTTTGTGATCATGCAAATGTTACGAAGTAATGCACCAACTCTGGGTAGCTAGGGTCGGGGCGTTACAGTTGGTATCAGAGGCAGTTTAGTACTAACCTTGGAAGCTATATTTAGATAAACTCTGATTAGAGCACATAGCCCGAAGATAGACTTTGAGGATTAGTATAGAAGAACTTACTAGAATTTTGGTATTATAGAGATTTTGTGAGTTTTCCGAGAAATACATCCCTGTCTGGATACGAGCAGGTAGATGCGGCTCTGGCACAGATGTACCTAGGGGTAAAACCCGAAAACACCGCTTTGAGCTAGACTCGAACGGGAACTGGTGCATGACAACGGGCCTTGCTGCACTCTTGGTTACGACACTCTCGGGGGATATTCTTAGGATAATTCTCGTTTTCTTTACAAACAACTCTGAAGGGTTATGAGTATATACTTCCTCAAAGAAAACATTTTTATGATTAGGGATTATATCCATAAATAGTTCAATTTATGTTAAGTATTTTATAAATATGGAATTATGTATTTTGATTCATAAACTAATCTAGTTTATGCCATTATTTAGAAATGGCGCCTAGTAGAAGGAATGGAAACTGTATCAATGCACACACTCCATGTAGGGATTTCCCTCCTGCTCAAGATAATTATTGTGGAGCTGGAGATACAACTGGTGCTGATCAACTTATTACCATACTGGGAAAACTCACTCAGGTTATGAATAATAACCTTACTCGTATGGAGCAACCTGATCCGCAACGTGGAGGATCAATGTTAGACCGCTTCATGAGGCAACAACCACCAACATTTAATGGGGGTACAAACCCATTAGTAGCTGAGCAATGGATAAACTCCTTAGAAACAATATTCCATGCCTTGGGGAGTAGTGAAAGGGAGAAGGTTGTCATGGAAGTCTATCGCCTCACTGGAGATGTTTATCAGTGGTGGTCATTGATTCAAAACACAAAGGAAGATGATGATGTATCAAATATGGAATGGAGGGAGTTCAAAGAGATTTTCCTAGAAAAATATTATCCTCGTGACCATCGAGCAGAAATGGAAAGACAATTTCTGAGTCTGAGACAAAAGGAGGATGATAATGTCGCAAAGTATGAGGCTAACTTTACAAGGTTAGCGAGGCATGCAGCAGATTATATACGTAACCCAAGAAGTAAGATCGATCGTTTCATTGATGGGTTAAAACCGTTCCTCTGTCAAGCTTTAGTATCACAATATTTTTCAACATATGAAGATATAGTCTCGTGTGCTATCAAGATAGAAAATAAATTCTTGAAGTCTTATGACAACAAAGTAAAGCAAGAGAAGAAGAGAATGGTGGAACAAGAGATAGGTAAAGGGAAAAAGGGAAAGAAGGATTTTCCATCATGCGATAATTGTGGGAAGAATCACCCTGGTACTTGCCTTAAAGGAATGGGATTTTGTTATAAATGTGGAGAAAAAGGTCACCAGGCTCGTGATTGCAAGGGAAAGAAAGAGGATATCAATGTTGAATGCTACAATTGTAGAGAAATGGGGAATTATGAAAATGAATGTCCTAAGCATCAGGGAAACTTACCTCAGAAAAGGACAAGGGATCAAGGAAAATCTTATGCTGTTACTATAATTGAAGTGGAATAATTAATGTATTGGTGCTTTTGGACTCAAGGGTTATATTCTGGTTATAAGAATAATGTGATATATATAAGGATTGTACTGCATTACTTGTGGTTTTCATTAAGGTTTTAATATGATGAAGGTAATCATATTTTTAGTATGTGACAATAAGAGAAACTTTACTTTGTTTGGGGAATCTAATGTTACAATTGATTTTGGAATTTAGAGACCTTTTAGAGAAAGTCTGGACAAAGGTATTTTGGATAACTATATAGGTTGGAATGGATTAAGTTGAAACTTGGATTTTATTGTTTAAGGTTAAAACATTTTTGAAGATTATTTTTGGTATATTATAATACTATAGTTGTAGGAAAAGGACAACTTGCAGGGTGGGGCATAACCCGTCGCGTTGGACAAAGCTGTAGGAATCGAACCCACAACCATAGTGCAACAGGAATTTATTACCTACCACTAGCCTACAGGAAGTCCCTGGTTATTAAAAAATATTTTTACTAATCTAAATGGTATGTGCTAAAATTTGGAACCTGTTACAATTAGGATAAATAGAATATTTTTGAGTTCTATTACCTTTTAGAGTGAAATATGGGTTTGTGGTAAAAATTTATTAAAGAATGAAAGTCTACATGACACGTATGTATATTCCCTTATGTTCTTAGTAAATCTCCTAAATAAATTCTTCAAATTTATAAAAGGTAACTTAAAACAAAAACATTGTCGGTTAACTTTTCCAACTGAGGATTCAATGACCATTTAACCAATCACAAGTTTGTGATTTTCTTATGGTTAACTTTCTCCAAATCCAGTTTTCTAAAACTCTCCATCAAACCATGATGGTTTTTTTTCTTCCATATCCATATTTTCATAGAATCCTAGTATGGGATATCTCGGGTGACCTTTGTACTTCTCTTTCTTTCTTTTAATGTTATATTTTTATTAACCCTATTTCCGATGTGGGTTTTCCACAAAGGTATTTTCTATTTTCAACCTTTTATTTTCAAAGAAAAATTTCAAATTGCGAGGATTCAATTTATTGAAGGAAGGGAGAATGTAACACCCCGAGCTTCTATGATACGCTTCTCTTTCAATAACACAATAGCTTGCATTGTACGCAAGTTTGAAATTCTAACACACCGCGACCAATCAAAATAGCCATTATGAATAGTAATACCCACTTTTTCAAATTATATATATTTTATATTTCAAAATGGACTGCATTTTTGGATTCGGAATATCAAAATTAGCCTATGTTGAATTTTTGGTATTTTTCTGAGAACTTCCAATTTTTTATGAATAGTGAAAAATACTTAAAAACAAATTTTTTAATCAAAATAATTTAGAGTGATAAATTATAATATTGAGTGGTTTTAAAGTATAATTAGAATATATTTTTACCATTTTATCCAATGGTGGTCATTAGAATTAATTTTACTTTGAAATTAGACATAAACAATTGTCAATCTTTTGATATATATTATTTCTTAAAAACACGCTATTTGTTGTGACAGCGGGAATTAGTTATACAATTAATTAATGCAACATATATGTTTGTAATTTTGTAAAATATACATCATTTTTTAATTCCGAATATCAATTATAGCTTTGGGTGAAATTTTGGCATTGTTCTGAAAAACTTCAATTTTTGATGAATAGTGAAACCACTAAGTGGTAGTTAAAAAACTGATTTTTCATTTAAATGAAACATTACCACTTCTGTGATTTGATTTTCAAAAATCCGACATTCATGGTTGTCATTAGGAAGTAAATTGGGGTTCAATGGGATTAAAATAATTTTTTGGTGAATAGTAACTTTTAAGTTTAATTAATCGTGATTAAAGGTAATTAGTGATAATTAAGGTAAAAATGATATTATAAAAATATGAAAATACCTTTACACTTGTCCTACCCCTATTGGATGTGTCATGGACGACCAAGAAAATCCATGGGTCAACTTGGGGACCCCATGGAGCCACTTTGGTAGGAAAATGACATAAATAGCTTTTATTTAAAGTTAAAATAAAAATGTTTACTAAAACAATCTTTAAATGGGGTTATACAAGTCATATTTTTTACTATAAATATTCATTAGAAAGATAAAAATATTTCCTACATCATTATATTTTTTTTATAATTTTTATACATTAAATAAATTAAATTATTTATGACACCATGATGATGCAGCGATTACCTCATTAATTAATGATTTAAATAAAATGAAAAGATAATGTAAAATCCAAGGCATACACTTGTCAAAAACCTATTGGATGAGTATATTTCGAACCCTAATCACCTTATACTCGAATTATATAAGTTTGGGACCTTTAAAATCCGAAACTCATTATATAATAAAGTAACATTTCATTACTTACCAAGACTGTCCCTCTTCTCCACTTATAAAAGGCCCCCACCACTCCC
Source organism: Viscum album (assembly GCA_963277665.1). Taxonomy (NCBI): domain Eukaryota; kingdom Viridiplantae; phylum Streptophyta; class Magnoliopsida; order Santalales; family Viscaceae; genus Viscum; species Viscum album. Next base: position 1,043,085,794 of record OY728141.1, on the reverse strand, counting down.
ACCTTATTCACACTTTCAAGCCATTTTTCTTGGCCATCCTCTACCCAAATACTCTCCCAAATTCCCTCTATTACTCCTAGAAGCCTCACTTTGGGAATAATTCTTCCAAAGGAAGCCTTTGGATCAAATCAAAAAAGAGTTAACCGTTTTAAAGGTAGTGTTTTCTCTTGTGTTCTTATGTTTTATTTTGCTTCTCCAACCCCCTAAACTCATTTTATTCATTTATTTTGTAACAAAACCAGTATCTACAATATACTAGGATGTTTTTATGATAAGTATTTGGTTTACACTTACACATACCTTTTTCTAATGGTTAAAGAACATACTGTTTCTGTGGGTGGTGAAATACTGCCCCACGAAACGATGATTGTTCAATATTCTTTTAACACCTCTAATGGTGGAAATTTTGATGACACTATTTTCATATATGATATATATATTATTTTTATGTTTTCCTTATGCTTATTTATTTATCATTTGTGGCATTCTTTATGATTTCCATTATGGGTAAACGCGGTAATTTCATTTTAGGAAGTGCGGACTATCGCCCCCTCAAAGTGATTTGAATCGTTAATGCCATATGTGGGATGTATAATGGATGGAGTAAATGGTATTATACATTATATTATACTAGAATTATATTATACCTTTATATAATTATAACTTCATTCCATTAAATATGAAATGGAAATGAAAGTAGCGTTCATGCGTACGTACGGCTTACCGTCTCCATGAATGGTGCATTTCATTTCTTACCTCTAAATGTTATGTAATATTATAAATGAATGTATACACTAGATATATATGATGTATATGATATATAAATCATGAATATAATTATGGATATAATGGATATTTTACCACATGAACAAAGTGTAATTATAAGAAGTTTATTTTTGACTCAAGTACCTAAGATCGACAAAACGACCGTTATAAACTTAATTAATTACATAATGTTCATGACATGGTAATAAGTGATATAAATAGAATAATGAACCTGAAAAAGGTTCTGAAGAAGGTATAGATTAACTCTAGTTTATTATTTAGGAGATCAAAGAACGGTCGAGTGAATTCGGACACGAGGTAAGGGAACTTCTTAACCCAATTTCTATTCTTTGGGTTAATCTCCAACTTTCAAATTATATCATGATATTATTATGTCCTATCTTGTATTTGTACTTTATTTATGTGTACATATAGTGAATACACATAATAGATCTACTTTATTTAAAAAAAATGATCTTTGTAAGGGTCTTCGTCTCAATCTCCTTTTATTGAGGCATATTTTGTTTTATACACAACTTTATTTTATACGGTGTATAAACCCCTTTGACTTTTACATTTATTCAAAAGAAATATTTTTATATGAAGCGTTTTACTAAACGACAAAAAGGTAATGTTTTTCTTGCCGTACATATGCGGCGACAACGACTTCTCCACCGCCATCACCATTATTTGAGTTTCAGATTCCTCTACAAGCCATAACTTTTTTTTAATGAAAAATAAATACAAAGTTTTAATTTTCTTTAATTTTGGTATTAAAAATGGTTTTGAAAGTGTTTTTATTATATCAATGTGTTGTATTGATATCTTGTGATTGAAATGTGGAAATGTTATGTTTCCTTTATGCATGTTTTATGTGATACAATTATGTTATGGTTTATGATATGTTTAAACTTGTTCATATGAGGAATGCATTGGACTTAATAAGTGACGGGTGGAGCCCGCTATAGCTCCTTGATGTATCGGTAAGTCTCATGAGACAAACTAGTGTCTTGGCACGAGGCCTTGACAAAATCTTATTTTTGGTCTTGGCACGAGGCCTTGGCTATGTGGTTATGACAGTCTGGCATTATGCATTCCATCATTATGAAAGTGGTTATTGATATTGCATGTGATTATTTGACTAGTAGAATATCCATGTGAGTAAGTAAATGGTATTATTTAATTTTATTTTTGTCATATTATGCTGAAGTTCAAGTTTAAAAAGGCTTTTGTTTTAGTTATACATTGCCTTAAATGTTAGATTTTATTTATGAAAGTTTCCACAATTTTTTTATCCTTATTGAGCATCTAAGCTCACCCCTTTTAATGTTTTAATATTTTCCAGGATGTGAAGAAGTATTTTATGAATGACCTGCAGGGATTGTCAGAAGAGGATATGAGTGTGGACTATGGATACTTTGTTATTGTAGTTTTTTTACTTTAATATGTAATGTAACATTTATGAATGTATCTAGTGTTTCCAAGGCTACTAAACAAATCTATCTTTCGAGACTTGATCTTTTGTGATCATGCCAATGTTACGAAGTAATGCACCGACTCTGGGTAGCTGGGGTCGGGGCGTTACATTTATCCTATTTGATTATATGAGTTCAGATATTTCCATTTAATTCTATAATATATATCCACTTGGTGTCATATTTCTTTTAATATTATTTTTATAATAATTTAATAAAAGAATAAATACAAAATGCCATTATCATGACTTTAGTATCTCTAAAATTATTATATAAGGTAAAAGAAGTCTAATTTTGGTTATAAATTTTTATTTGAAATATTAATTATTTTTTAACCTATTTGTTTATTTCAAATTATTATTGATTGAGTAATTACCTTAAATAATCATTCACCGATGACACAATATTTATTCAATTAATCAAAAAATAAAATAAATAGTTTTAAAAATATTAAAAGAAATAAAATTTAAATTAATTGTTGTTTTCCATGAATTTTTTAGATAAATATGATATATAATTTATTTATTAATATATTACATTCTAATTTCATATTTTTCTTGGGGATTTGAAAGTCAAATTAAATGAATACTTCCAAAATTAACATTAATGATATGTTATAATAAATAATATTTGATTAAAAGATTATAAATTCATAAAAGTATTATAATAAGACAAGTGAATTAATATGGTTTAAAATACCATATATGTTCCATTTATGAGTCATTTTTTCATTTATGGTAACATTCATAACCCTTTGTAATTGAAATAGTTTTTACAATGTATAAGGTTAAAAATGATTAACGAAGGGGTTAATCAAAAAGATAAGATCTAAAATGACACCAAAGAATGTATAAATTTTTTATATAATTATATTTGGACCCTAGATTATTTTATTCAAATTATTTTACATTTTAAATCATTTTTATTGAGAATCAATTTATTATATTTTAATATATTGTGAAATTCCAAGTGTTTCATCCTCTTTCCTTATAAAAGGAAACCCATTATTTCTCTTACTTACACCACTTTAATCCTTCTATATCAAACATAACCTAAAAAATTTCTTTTGGAAATTCTTATAAATATTTTAGAGGTTTTTTAATTCCCAAAATACCAACCATAGTATCCTTAAGAGGAGATGTAAAAGAGTTCTTTCAAAGAATATTTAATCACGTTAAATGATCACATTCATTTAAATTCCTATTTTACCTCAAAATATATGGTATTTATCATAAAATAATAACTTTAGTATACTAAATATACTTATATGTTATTTTGAATATTAAACTACCATTATCCACACTCTTTTCCATCAAATGGGATGTGAAAGTGTCGTTCTTGAGTATGTACGACTTACCATCTCCATGTTGTGATACAATTCATTTTTAATCACCATATTTTTTGGATGGTTATTATGATTGTTTTAATGTTATTTTATGATATTTATGAAATAATTATTGTATTATAATTAAATTATCATATCTACCATCTTACCTTCCAATCCTTTGGAAAATTATAACATCGCTCATGGGTATGTGTGGACTACCACCTCCAAGAAGCGATGTGATAAATTTTTCATTTCTATTTTATATGGATGGTAATAATGATTAATTTTATGAATAGATATTATTTATATGATATAATAATGATTATTAAAATTTGAATTATTATTTACCTTTCCTTCATTATATTCATCGAAACGTGAAAACAGTGCTCATATATACATACAACCAACCATCTCCATGAACAGTGTAATTCATTTTTCTATCTCTAATTAAATGGATGAATCAACATGTATATATATTGAATATATATAACATTTATATAATTATTAAAAAATTTATATGATGGAATCATAAATAATAAACAAGGACCAGAACTGTTGAACCAAAACATACATGAAAAACGAAGCAGTTATCACCCAGAATAAAGATTTTAATAATTAATTATTAATAAATGGGTGATAAATGGGTATAATTAAATAATTCAAGGAATTATAAATATTATTATGTTCATTTACCATATTTATAATAAATCTATATTTATTTTATTAGAGTTTCAAACACATATAAATGAAGCTGGATATGAAGTAACAGTATTATGTTACAATATCATTATTTTATGGAATCATTTATGATTAAGTTCTATTGATAAAATTTTATGCTATGTATCTCAATAAACTCATTAATTTTATTATATTCTAGTAATTTTTTGGAAATTACATGTTTTTATATCATTTTTTTCTCTTTATTAACTTATGAAGCCAATAAAAAAATAAGAAAAAACCAACACCACCACTCTCTTCTATCGAAAATAATTTTTATTTAATGTATATGATTTCATGAAAATGTTTTAAATAATATTTTAAAATTATTATATGAATTTTTAAAGTCACTTTTACCAATTTTTTAATTTTTACAAAATTTTTTTAAAAATAATATTCTTGTAATATTTTGAATGAGTTAATTTTTAATTTTTTACTAAAAATCTGAAAGGAATATTTTTTTAACATGAATGGAATGAATTACATTTCCTACAATCATGATCATTCATTGATTTTATAATTCATTTTCAATTTTCTAAGGCTATTTTCTAAAAAAATCCTTAATATTTCGGAAATTTTTATATTTCAAAGATGTTATTTTAAAATGAATATTTTATTTTTCCTCAAGAAATATTTTTGTTATATTTTAATGGTATTTTCATAAAGGATGACATAATTCGGATATGTTTCAATGAAACCATCCTCTTTCATTATTTTTACAGCTTATAATGATGATGATTTAAGGATGATTTTTTGAAATCCATTTATTTTTCAGGGGTTAATTATGTTATAAAACATATTTCATTTCCAAGATTATGCTATGATGAAATGATAAAATGTTGATGAAAACTATTTCCTTTTCATTAGTTTTGATATGATGAATTATTTATCATCTTATGGAATACATATTCATGATTTTAGTTATGTTACAAGTGTGAATTAATTTATAAATCACTCAAATTCATTGGGTTAATATGGATATCTCATGGGATAAACATGACTTGAATAGGGAGTGAACCCAATGTAGTAAGGGACTTTGTCCACTATGATAGTCTTGGGAGTGAACCTTTAAAACTAATATTGTTTGGGTAGTGAACCCAATTTACTATGATATACTCGATAGTGAGATTTTACTACTAAGGAAATTATTGTATATGATTATGTATATGACACAAACATATGACTTATTCCAATGTTATGCTCTTGTAGATTGTATTATTTGATTCCTTTATGATTCAAGTCTTATGGATAATAAATATTTTTTCCACGAATCATGATTGTGATCTATGATATGCAAGGAATGGTTTTAAAATGTTATGTTCATGTTCTCATACCCTTTATTCTCATTTTATGATTATTTGATCATTGATATCTCCCATGTTTACCCTTACTGAGCATCTAAGATCACCCTTTCTTATGTTGCATTTACTTATGTTATGAAGAAAGGTATGAAGTATTATATCTATAAGAATGGTTTTAGTTATGAAGAAATTAGTGGGAATTTATGTAGTTCACTTATGAACCATATATTTATGTATCAAAGTCTTCAAATATATTAGAACTATATGATTTTGGAATTGATTGTTATGTTATGTAATAACATTCATCAAATATATGTAATATCTATTTCTGAAAATTATGGGTTTCTATAGTTGGTAATAGATAAAGTTTTACTGATCCTTTAGAAACTAAGATGATAAAACTCTAGTTAATACCCTTAGGATAATCCTATGAATAAGATAATTTACTATGTTATGGTAAATAAAGGAGTCTGATTTTCCTAGAATAACATCATTGTCAAGATAATACAAGTGTATGGGGTTTTAGTATTGATGCATCTTTAGGTAATAACCTTGAAAAGAGTTGGTCAAGTATATCCCTTATATAATTCTATTTAAATGTGAGTGTTACCTTACTATGAACCTTTTTTGAAACTCCTAGGATATTCTTGGGTTAATTCACATTATCTTTGTAACCCATTATGAAGGATTTTAATAAATTATGAACATGAATGACCTAGGTTAAATTTATGGTGTCATAGAATTAAAAGAATGTGTTTTGATTTAGACATACTGTAATTTATTTTTCATAATTTTGTGGTTTCCCAATATGATTGTTATTTATCACAATATGATTTTTAGATTTAGTTAATGGTAGGAACTAAAGTTACCAATCAGGATCTGAGTATCACTGAGAGGGGGAGGGGGTGAATCAGTGATATCTTTTTCTTTTTAAGTTTCCCTTTTTTTGAAACAACCTTCACCTCCTGTTAAATAGATTCTTCCCTGCTGAACACACACAACCACAGGAACACAAGATTTACAAGGTTCACTACTCAACAAGAGGTAGCTACGTCCTTGGTATGGTACGGAAACAATCCAGTACCACACAATCCACTAGAAAAAAATCCTTTGATGTGGAATACAACGAGTAGGATATACCCTTACACTCGTGCAGCACTTTAAAAACAATCTAATAGTGCATGTGCTCCCTCTTAGCACAAATAGGGTGACACAATGTTTCAGTGCTTCTTTACAATTGAACAGATGTATTCTCTGAAGTACAAATCTTCACTTTCTTACCCAGAAGCCGGTAAGAACTCTCTTACACACTACTGAATACGTGCGAAGACCCAAAATATTTCGCGCAGCCTTTAGGGTGCCTTGCGCGCAATTCAAATGTCTTGCGCGTAAAAAGCCCTTTTGGCGCGAAAAACGTTTTCGCGCAACTTTCCTTTTGCGCGCAACTTTTCCTCTTTGCGCGCAACTTCTCAATTTTCCGCGCAGCTATCCTCTTTTCATGCAAACTTATTTCTTTTCGCGCAACTCACTTAGCGTAAAATTTACGCGCACCAGAGCTCGGGATTTCTTCTAAGTGTCGAGCATTAACAACTAACAAGGATTAGCCTCATATTTATAGGCATTTTTGAACCCGCGTGAAAAACACTAATCCGCGCGTAAAACCTCCTCCATGCGCGTAAAAACTCTTTTATGAAACTTCATATTTCGCGCCATGCTTCATGTTTTTGCGCACCTCATGCCTTTTCCATTTTTCATCCTTCTAAGCATGAAGCACCAATTGCGCGCAAAATTCCACACCGCGTTCCATATTGCGCGCAAACCCAATCTTTCCTGCAACATCAGATTTCGTGCACTGCTCCAATATTTCGCGCCTTTTATGCCTTTTCCAATTTTCAATCTTCTGATCTCGAGCCATCATTTGTGCGAAAAATTTATTCCTCAATTTCACGCACCATGCCAATATTTCGCGCATCCCGCAGATTTTTCCTGCAACCCGCTACTATTTCGCGCATCCCGCAGATATTGCGCGCACCACTTTATTTTTGCGCGAAACATGCCTAATTTTCTGCGCACTCCATTCCTTTGTCATTTTTCAACGTTCTGACCTTGAATAACTCTTTTTCACGTATAAACCATCTTCAATATTATGCGCAACATCCATTTCCAAGAACATTTCTTCATCTCCCGATTTTCAGGCCCTAAAATTTGGCAAACACTGGAAAACGGCGCCACTTTAAACTGTGCTTTTCTGCCATCCCCAGATTGTCTATTGCTTTGCCATTTTGTCTCTTTACTTCTTCCCATAACCATTCTTCTTCTCTTATCACGAATCCCACTATCATGATATTTATCCTTTGATAGATCAGCTTAAGCATCGTCAGAGTTGCAATGGGAACTAAATCTTTCCTATCTTCCAGCAGCATCATTCCTTCCAATCAAAACATTATATGACTGGCATCATCATTTCTCCCCCTTTCCTTCATAAGGCTTGCATCACAAGTTCTCCTAACTCATGATTTGTGTGAAATACATACCAGCAAAGCATCGTCTGATTTATGATCCTTCTACAAAGTGAATTGATTTATCGCCTTTGACAACAAAATACAACACTCTGCAAAAGCTAACTCTTAAAACTTTCATCTTCATTCAACCTGGTCCCAACAGGAACCCAAATGAACTATGTTAATGCTGAATGTGATGGACAATAGAATGATTTTCCTCCCAGGAAACTAAATTTTATGGAAAAGAAAATATCATTACTATGATTACAAAAATTTCTCAAGATATGAATTATTATGAACTTCCAAATGAGAAAATAAGGGGATGAAATTATTTTGAGTCCTTCATAATGCAAAGTACATATATTGTCTCACCCTGGGTTCCACTTACCAGTGCCCTGAGACAGTGTCCGGAAGACCTTAAGCACTCCTCCTCAAATTCTAGAGACTACAGACTTGTAGATAGGGCCTAGGGTATGTCAATGGGGTGCCTATTCCTTTATCAATAAGAGTTAATATCAATAATATATATATATAATAAGAAATTATATAATCATAATAATAATAATAATCCATGCTAGAGAAACAATCAACTAGTGGAAGCTAAATAGTCACTTAATACTAATTGATGATGATGTTGATGATGCTATACAAAAACATAAGTGTGCACTGGGAATAGGGGATACAAGCATAAACTAAATGCTATACCAAAAATCAAAAAAGACCAAAAAATGATACAATTATCATCTCAAGCATAGGATCAATCCTATGACTCATACTAAGACCTAGAAGAATAATCAAACATCAGAAATAGGACACTTCCCTTTATCCATTCTTGTAATAATGAAATTTTATTGGGTACCAAGGGCGGTCCATGTAGGATGTGAGATACAATCTAAGTAGGCCACCACCAATGGTTTCTAGTTCAATCCATTCTATTTACTAGATAAACTAACAGTTTTCCATATATAATAATTTCATAGAAAAAAATAAATAAATGAATGAATACTTCAGTTTGGGTTCCAACAACGAAATCCAACCATTACCACCTACTTCTACCTAAGCGAAATGTCTGAAATAAGTTAGTTATACAAGTGTTATAATAAATACATAGACCATCATAAATGAAAAAACTAAGATAGGTGGAACCCAAAATTGTTATTTGTATTTGCAGTCATTTCCCTATGAAATCTAACAAACATACTCATAATATAAATAAGTGACATCCTACATGACACAAGAAAGAAAAATATCAAATCCAATGATGGTGTCTCGATCCCATCAGACGTGATCTATATTGAATCCCAAGGGTTACTAAAAGAGTTATGATATAACCAATACCTTAAATTCCATCCAACGTAACCCATAAAGGTATCCCTTATATCACTCATGGCATGGTGAACCCTGAGTCTGTACCAAATATCTCACATAGGGGATAGGGTATCACCCAAGGCATGGGGTATCCATCTTTCCAATGATTCTATCCACAATTTCTCCCCTGGGGAATTAGTTTTACCCATGAGTATGAATAATCCACCCAGAGATCCCATACAAGGCACGCCAAAGTATTGCTCCGGGCACATCAAGTAGTTCCAAGGCTAGGCACAATGATTCCATCAACATATTCCTTATGTCAGGACCTATTTTCTCTCCCAGTACACAAGAAAGTAAGTCATAGCAACCAAGGCACATAATAAAATATAGAATTTACAATCATATATAATCAATAATCATTCCAATATCACATACTAAATAATATATCCATGTTACGCAATTCGAGTCAAAAAACTATGGAAATAATCTCAAGGAATAAAATTTAAGCAAGAAACAAGGAATATGGAATAATCCATAGCATGAGGTAATGAGACATGATTCATAGGGTATAACCACAAAGTACTAAGAAAAAAGTTCAAGTATAAGGCACATTACATAGCATAAATGTAAAGAAATGACATAAAGTATAAAGAATAAAATCAATCAATAAGTATGAAGCGTATGGAATTTACAAATTGGTCCTAACTCATGGATCACAATTAATCTTAGTTAACATTATAAAATAAAGAATTTAATAAGAGAGAAACATGCACATTTGGTGGTCAAAGACTTAGGGAATGGAAAATTAGGCCCTTAAGGTGGTCACACCCAAAGGTGTATCCAATAATAGGGAGAACAAACCACATATGGTTTTATCTAGAATGAAAGGTCACAAAAAGACATGTGTAACCCATTAATTTAATTTATCAAATAAATTTGAGGCATCTTAGAGAAGTTCTAGTGCATGTAATAATTCCACTTCATTTAAAAAATAATGAAACGAGTGGGAAAGACCTAGAACACCTACCTCGATGTAGTAGAACTCCACTCATCATTTTTCAAAGCTTCTATAGAGTTAGAATCGGAGAACTAAAATAAATCATCCAACGCCCTAAAATAAGGGGAAAGTGGTTACACCTAAATATAAAAATAGATTGAATTAAGGAGAAATAGAAAGTAGAGGATTGTATAGCTTACAATTATATTTCCAATGGATCCTACCGAGATCTATTTGGTTGAGGAATGGGGAATATGTCCCAAAACCTATGGAGGAGGAAGGGAGAAGGGTTCACTCATGAGGGAGGAGGAAGAACCTACTATATGTGTATGAGGAAGAATTAAAATGGGGTAAAAACATTCATTAAGGGAAAACATGTAATTTCACCCACATAGTAAGGGGTTCATATTTTGGATACATGGTTGGCCAAACTATGCTTCAACTGTGTGAATTGTCTCTATCTGAGATACCTGAATCACTACATGGTCATGCACCAAGGGTTTCACAGTTGCATACATACCATGTTTCCCCCATCACCCCACTATCTACAACCACACTTTGTTGGGAAATTGTGTGGGATGGGCTTCACAATTTCTACTAACCATGTGGCCCATTCTTTCACTTTAATTTTCGAAATTTTGGGCTCTGAATGATCTCATGAAGTCATTGAAACCTCCTTGAATCCATTAGGAATTATTATTAGGGAATAAATGGAATGAAAACTAAAAAATGGTATATGAATTTTTGAAAAACCAAGACAATAGAACCTTCCCTCCTTAAGCAACGTATCCCTGAGTTTTCCTTCTGAGGGTGGTAAGACATCATCTAAGAAAAGTTCTGGCCACTGTGCATGTACATAGACCTCCCAATCGGAGGTCTCTCATCCTGTACGTGTATTTTCTTCCATAGCACTTGGACTAAAGGAACTAACCTACCTCAAATATCCTTGATGCTCCAATCAAAAATACATCTCAGATGTTCCTAGAAGGACACATTTGCCTCAACCTTAATATACTTAGGGACAAAAAAATTAGAGGGGTAATAATGATATCAATGAAACTATGATACATGGAAGATGTCATGCATGGTATGGTACCTCTGAGGTAATATAAACGGATAGTTTACCGACCAGACTCTCTAAAATATCTCATATGGATCGAAATAATGAGGTGATTACTTTCCTTATCTCTGAATTCATCTATGACTCAATCTAGGTGATACATGTAGAATTACCCAATGTCCCACCTCACACACTAATTTTTTATGATGAAGATCTGTATAAGACTTATTCCTAGACTGAGGTATATTCATATGATTTAGTATCAGCTGAAATTTCTCTGAAGTTTCCTAAAGGATATGAGGACCAAGTAGAGTTGCCTCACCTACCTCAAGCTATCATAGAGGTGAATGTCATGGAAAACCATAAATGGAATTATATAGACCCATATGAATCGTCTCCTAAAAACTATTATTGTAGTAAAACTCAACCAAATGAATATGATTTTCCCAAGAACCTAAAAAATAAAGGATTCAGGACTAATGTATATCCTCTAATAAACCTATTAGTGTGGGGGTGATATTTTGTAGTCAAGAGAACCTATGAGTCCAATTCAGTTTTCAACCCTTTCTAGAACTGTGATTTTAACCGGCCATCTCAATTCGAAATTATGGAATAGGGTGAACCAAGAAGGCGAACTATCTCCAAGAAATAAATTCTTCCAAGACCATCAATAGAAAAGGCCTCCAAGATAGGTAGGATGTGTCCAACATTTTTTAACCTATTGTAGATCACACATATTGCATATCTTCCTTGAGGGGATATCAGTAATCCCATTTTAAAATTCATGATGACATAATTCTATTTCCACTCAATAATGGATATAGGGTTTAGATGTCTAGTAGAGAACCAGTGCTCTGAATTCACCTACTGATAGTTGTAGCACTGCGTGATGAAACATATGTTGGGACCACTTTGTGTATAAAGATTGTATTTTTTATAAATGGGTGTCAATGTATGTCAATAATGATCAATATGAAGAAAGGAACTCTCCTAACTGAAATGGAGAATGGAATTCAGACGATTGACGCACTGATCCTAATTGTTCTTTATAAGAAGTAAAATAAAAGGAGAAGAAGATGGTGTGAGGAGGCTTGGAATTTCAAGGTGTCCATGCATGGGTTTTTAGATAGAAAGTCTCCATGCATTTCAATGCATACTTAGATTTCTACTAAGTATTCTTATAATCCTTAGATAAAAAATAGGGCCATCCCACTAGCCATCCAACCAGCCTCAACCTGAGGCTCATGCAGGACTATAGTGGTTGGTCGCACCCACAGGGAAGCTAGCCTAGCCAGCCCATAGGAGGCACATGGGGGCCGTGTATAAGCCCCAGGGTATGAATAGTGGGCGCTAGGAGTGTGTTCGTGGAGAACCGATGCTGGGCGAAATTAGAGGGGGGATAGGAGTAATCTGGCACTAAGGTAATGAAAATTTATTGATAAACCACGGCTCTTATGTGTCTCTATTTCAATGTGGGATGAAGATTTTAATGAACAATCTAATATAAGTCGTCCATCTGATCTAATGAACAATCTTATCCTCACATCTTATCCCATGTCCAGTGATATAATATGAGCCATTCATTATCCATGCACTACGTATGATTCTTCCAACGCCATCTGATCTTCTCCATAGAGTTTTTCTTCAACATCAAGACACCTGTATGCACCCATGAACTAGTGCTCGAGATGAATGATGATCTCCCCACTCTGGTCATCAATTGATCTCAGTTAAATCCCACAGTGATCATCTAGATTATACGATCACATGCATGCAATTATATTTTCATGCATGTGAATGAAACAAAAAACGAGCAAATCGATGAGGCAAAAAAAGTTTCCAAGGCCATGTAGATTCGAGGAGGGATTAAAAAAGTGATACATTCCATCTAGGATACATGAAAGATTAGTGAGAATTTTGCGAGTTTGAAAAAGGGAAACATTGAAGATATGTGGCGTATCTCCATGTGGGTTTGAAGATATTAAAGAACCAAAGATCTCGTTTATTCAAGGAAAAATACTAAAGAGCGTATTGTGAAGATTTTGGATGCGTAAAAGATATGATCTCTACTTATAAAAAGAGACCCACCAATTCTAGAGGGGATTCTACTTCCAAACCTTTCAAGAGCTCATGTTCTGATAAACAATGTTTCTTTGATATTTATGATCAAGAAAGATCATGCATGATACATGAACCATTTTAGGTTCGTGAAGTGGTAAACCACGTACCGATCTGGTTAACGAAGAAGAAGAGTCGTGAACCACTTCTTGTTCGTGAAGAGAACAACCCATGTACCATTTTGGGTTCATGGATAAAAGTTCCCATGTACCACTCGGATCGACTGCATACCATTTTGGTCTGCGGTGAAGAGTGTCCCATGAGGGGAAGTATCGTGTACCACTTAGTTTGTGCAGGAGAACTATGTGTCACTTGGTATGCAAAGAAATCCCACGCATCCCTTGTGGAAGGAGGGGCTGTGAATCATCCTGGATTGCATAGGAGACTATAAAACTTGTACATAAGAAAGTTCTATACCCGTGGTGTGTAAGAGGAGAACAAGATAACTATTCCATACCGAAATACACACATTGAGGTTTGAATAAAATCACATACTTATAAATATAACAAGGGAGAAGGAAGATTGTGCATGGTGATGGGAAGTGAGTGCATTCATTCATATGCATGATTTGAAGAAGAACACAATTAAAGCCCAAGGATATCTGAATCAAGTGCTAAGAAAAAGAGATAAGAGGCTTCATGTGTTCTTAAAGGAACCATATCCATTTGGGCCTTCACACAAGAAAGTAGAAGATGAAGTGTATCCATTCATGAATGCACATGAATATGTGAATTATTTTAAGAGAATCATCATAAACTGAGGGTGCACATGTGTAACAAAGTGAAGAGGAATAGAATATCTAAATTGTCACATGCATGGTCACATGCACACATGGAAGAATAATGGTTGATTCTGATGATGCTTAGTGAGATGTTTTCCAGTGTTTGAATAATCACAAAATAATTTATGATTATGGCCAAGAAGAACAAGAAGTCCTAGTTCATCTGGTTGTTGAACTGGAGAATATATTGAATGTTAAAGAGCATAAACTCTATGCCTCGATGCAAGTAAATTCTCATGCTAAACAGGAGACAAATACTTTTATTCCTATCAATTTAAGGGACATTCACGTCTATAAATTGAGTGTGACTTCACCCAGGGCAGTAAGCCAGAGGGATTAAATGGGAGTGATTCGAGGGAAGCAGTGAGCAGTCCCTGATCTTTTGTAAAGGTAGTGTGTCTAGGATAGAGTGATTGTACCTGAACCTTGTAATACACATCTAGTAAAGAATAGTGGAATTAGGTACGACTGGAAATTTTTTAGTGTATACTCCTTGGACATAGCCCTTAGTTTTTAACCAAGTAAAAGTGTTAATTTTTCCTTCTTCATGTCAATGTTTTTATTACTTCACACATCCATCATATAGGTTTAACCCCCCCCCCCTCAAGGTGACCTAGGGTCCTTCAATTGCTATCTGAGGGAAAAGGTTCATGTTTTTTGGATACTCCTCAGCAAATTTATTTAGAATAGGATTTGTGTTTTCATTCCTGAGTCAATAATGAAGATAAATCTTGAGGAAATCTCAGTTATCTTGGATAATAAGTCTATACCCAACAAGACCATGACAAAAATGAAAAATAAAGAGAAGAAGTAGTTGAAGAATCCACTCATTCATAAAGAAGATAAAATATCTAGTTCTCCATGCCTTATTAATAATGAAGTAATATCATTCTTGGAAAGTAAGGAGCAGGTGGCTCAGTTTTCCATAAAAATCAATGATTCCAACAAAAGTTATTATGATGATAAAAACATTACTTCACATGAGATGACAATAGATAAATTAAGAGCCTATATGCATGATATTACTGAAGAAAGAATTTCTATTGTTTTTAGAACATTTCAATGCATGCAGGTTGAGATCACCCGACATGAAAGAGAAGCTGATAATGTGGGAAGGGGATTGGAAGAAAAAAATTTGAATGTTTAAAACTCTCTATATTGATTTAAGTCTTTCAAGAGAAAGAGGGAGTCAATAATACTATAGAAGAAAAAGATCCATGCATTTAAAGATGAGCTAAAAAAGAGCACTGAAGCCAAGGTTCTAAATTTGGAAGAAACTTAGAAGAAGAACAAAGAGCTTGACTCTTTGTTACAGAGAAAAATTAAGATGCATGAAGATGGGGTTGAAATATTGAAGAAGGCTTGTAATGAAAATATGATCATGTTTTAAGATCAAAAGACCATACTCAATATGGAATGTCTAAAATTGGAATCCCAATTGACCAATCTTGAGAAGACGCATATTGAGACTTCAAAAAAGAATGAAACAGTTGCTGCTAGTACTCAATTCTCACTCGAGGATTCTAAAGCTGAAATACCTCTAACATGTGATAAGAAGATCATGACTTCACTCGTTGATTTATCACAAGAAGCTGAGAAAGTGAAGGTACCATCCATACCAACTTGTACTATTGTTTCTAAATATGTTTCTACTAAAAGTACAGGTTGGAATAATAATTCTAAAGAAGTGTGGATGAGGAAAGGTGAGAAGAAGAAACCTACCAACATGGATAGGATAGATAGGATGAAGAAGCTGGAAGATGGTTCCCCAGATAGAGAACAACACATTACCCAACTACCTTATACTGAAGATATCAAGAAGATAATATTTTTGGGTCAATATTGGTGTTACAACAGATTTGGGCATTATGCACTGGATTGTTGGTACAATCCTTTAAATGAAAAATCACAGAGAAATTCTATGTCAAAAGGGAGAAAACCAGATAAAAAAGCAAAATCAATAGATCTAGAAGCATCTGTATACCGCAAACAGGTTTAGAATGATAAAAAAATCAGTGATGTATGCAATGGGAGTGGTCACAAGAATGGATCATGATTATCTCAACATATGTCCAGATCTGATAAGAACAAAAGATCATAGAATCTAGATGAGAAAGAAGAATCTACCTTGGGAGAAAATCATAAGAATGTTTCAAAAGAAAATTCTCTCAAGGAGACGCCAAGAAGGAAAGGTGAGAAGTCCTTGGATTAAAAATCCAAGAAGTTGAAGAGTGGTACATCCAAAATAATTCCTAAAATATATGACACTCTAAAGAGTCCAGGTGGAAAATCCAAACTTACTTTTATTGTTCCCAGAGACATACTGGTTATCTAGACTAAATATTTGTAAAGAATAAGAATGAAAGGAGACGCACAGGCTAAGGCTAGTGCAATAAGAAATAAGAAGATTCCGAATGATGATAAAGAAGTCATGTGTGTGGGGTGAAACAAGGCTGGTCACACTTTTAAGAAGTGAATTTCATTTATACCATCCTAAGAAGAATTCCTCAAGAAGATGAAAGTTGCACCAGGAGATTCTAGTTCTTTGAAAGATCTTCAAGAAAGAGGACTCACACACGAAGAGATGGAAGAAATATTTAGATCCAAACAACCAAAGTCAGAACTTATGATCAAATTTTCACATTTGAGGAGTAGAGTAATTAGGGAATCTTGGTTAAGAAAATCATATCAGCCTTCCAACTCATATTTAAGAATCAAGGAGGATCCCCCTTATTCTCCAAACACTTTTTGTATTGTACTGATTTAATAGGAAATTTAAGGTGAAGCAAGAAATCATAGGGAGAAACTAATAAGTGTTCCTTTGAGGGGGAGATAGATAAATAAGTTACTATAGTTGTTATTTCAAATTTAGTTGGTATCAAATTAAATTACTTTGAATATTTCTTGAAGATCAGGTCACTGGAAAAAATATGTCATTTCTCAATCTCTCATCCTCCGTTACTCAAAAAAAAAGTTTTTATAGAGGGGGATTAGCTAAATCAATCAGTGATATAAGAAAATTGTAAAGGACCCTAAAGACAAGTACATGAGTTCTCATCACAATGAGTTATCATGATTAGAGGATAATGGACATATTTTTTGTTGAGATCAAATCCCCTTGTTTTCTACATCGAGCATTGCTCAAGTAGACTTAGAATCATATGATTGATGGCACAATTGATTAAGTATAGACTGATACCCTCTCTAACATAAACGTTTTATTTCTTGTCAACAAAGGGGAGAGAAAGTGAAATGAAAGTTGAAAAGTGAAAGGGAGAGAGAACATCATTTTGACATTGACATGATCATTTTAGAGAACGTTGAATTATCAACAACAAACATGAAGGGGAGATTGTTTGGACCACTTTTTGTATGAATATTGTATTTGTGGTAAATTGGTGTCAATGGATGTCCATAATGATCAACATGAAGAGAGGAACTCTCCTCTATGAAATGGAGAATAAAATTCAGATGATTGATGCACTGATCTTAAGTGTTCTTTGGAAGAAGTAAAAGAAAAGGAGAAGAATAGGGTTTGAGGAAGCTTGGAATTTTATGGTGGCAAGGCATGGGTTTTGAGATAGAAAGTGGACATGAATTTCAATGCATACATAGTTTTTTACTAAGTATTATTATAAGACTTAACTAAAAAATATGTCCATTCCACAAGTCAGCCAGCCAACCTCAACCCAAGGCTCATGCAGGACCATAGGGGTCGGTCACACCCATGGGGAAGCTAGCCCGGCCAGCCTATAAGATGTGCATGGGTTTTGTGTATAAACCCCAGGGTATGAATATTGGGCGCTAGGAGCGGGCCTGAGGAGAACCGATGCAGGCGGCATCGGAGGGGGGAGAGGAGTAATCCAGCGCTAAGGCCGCATGGATTTATTGATAAACCACAACTCTTATGCATATCTGTTTTGATGTGGGACGAAGATTTTAATGAACAGTCTAATCTAAGTTGTCTATCTGATCTCGTGTGTGATCTCGACCACACATCGCATCTCATGTCCAGTGATATAATCTCAATCGTTCATTATCCCTACGATGCATATGATTTAACCAGCACCATCTAATCTCCTCTATAGAGGGTGTCTTCAACCACCAGACACCCTCATGCACCCACGAACTAGTTCTTGGGCTGAATGATGATCTCACCACTCTGGTCATCAATTGAGCTTATTTCAAGACCACAGTGATCATCTGGATACTACGATCACATGCATGAAATTACATTTGCATGCATGTGAATTAAACGAAGAACAAGCAAATGGATAATGAAAACAATGTTTACAAGGACATGTGGATTCAAGGAGGGATTAAAAAAGTGGTACATTCCATCTTGGATACACGAATGATCAGCAAGAAGTATGTGAGTTTGAAAAAGGGAAACATCCAAGATATGTGGCATATCTCCACATGGGTTTGAAGATAGTAAATAATTTAATATCTCAGTTATTCGAGGTAGAATCTTGAAGAGCGTATCATGTGGATTTCAGACGTGGAAAATATCTTATCTCTACTTATAAAAAGAGACCCACCGATTCGAGAGGGGGTTTCTACTTCCAAAACTTTTGAGAGAACATGTTCTAAGAAAGAGAGTTTCTTCATTATCTAAGTTCAAGAAGAAGCATAAAAAATCCACGAACCATTTTAGGTTTTTAAAGAGATGAACTGCGTAACAATCTAGTTCGCAATGAATAAGAGTCGTGAACTACTTCCGGTTTGTGAAGAGAACATCTCACGTACCATTTTTTGTTCGCGGGGAAAAGTTCCCGCATACCACTCGGATCGACCGCGTATTATTCTGGTTCACGGTGAAGAGTGTCCCACAAGGGGAAGTCCGGCATACCACTCAGTTCATATAGAAGAATCGCGTGTCACTTGGTACGCAAAGGAATCTTGTGAATACATAGTGCAAAGAGGGGATGAGAATCATCCTAGTTCGCAAAGGAGACAAGTACACTTGTACATAATATATCTCTCTACCCTTTATGTGTAAGAGGATAACAAGATCACCATTCCATACCAAAATGAACACATTGATGTTTGAATAAAATCACGTACATATAAATATAAAAAAATAAATGTGGATATTGTGTGTTGAGAAAGGGAGAAGGTAGATTGTGCATGGTGATGGGAAGTGAGTGCATGCATTCATATGCTTGATTTGAAGAAGAACAAAATTAAATCCCAAGCATATCTGAATCAAGGAAAAAGAGAAATGAGGT
This sequence comes from Viscum album, assembly GCA_963277665.1. Lineage (NCBI taxonomy): Eukaryota > Viridiplantae > Streptophyta > Magnoliopsida > Santalales > Viscaceae > Viscum > Viscum album. The sequence continues at coordinate 1,043,066,209 of OY728141.1, read as the reverse complement.
CATGTGTGTGCTTAAAGGAACCATATCCATTTGGGCCTTCACATAAAAAAGTAGATGAGGACGTGCATACATTCATGAATGCACATGTATATGTGAATTCTTTGAAGTGAAGCATCCTAGACCGAGGGAACACGTGTGTAAATAAGTGAAGAGGAAGAGCATATCTAAATTTTTACATGCATGGTCACATGCACGCATGGAAGAAGAAGTTTTGATTATGATTATGCCTAGTGATATGCTTTTTAGTGTTTTAATAACCACAAAATAATTTGTGATTCTGGCCAAGAAGAACAATAAGTCTTAGTTCATCTGGTTGTTGAACTAGAGAAGAGATTAAACGTTAAAGAGAATCAAATTTAGAACATGATGCAAGAAAAGTCTCATGTTGAACATGATACAAATACTTTCATGCCTATCCATTGAAGGGGCCTTCACATCCATAAACTGAGTGTGACTTCACCCATGGCAGTGAGCTCGGGGGAGTCAATGGGAGTGATCCGAGGGAAGTCGTGAGTTTTCCCTGAACTTTTGTAAAGGAAGTCTACTTAGGATAGAGTGATTTTACCCAAACCTAGTAATTCATAGCTAGTGAATAATAGTGTAATTAGGTATGACTAGAAATATTTTGGTGTATGCTCCTTGGACATAGCCCCTAGTGGTGAACCAAGTAAAAGTGATGAGTTTTCCTTCTACATGTGAATATTTTAATTACTGCACATATCCATCATACAAGTTTAAATAAGTTCCTACCAATATGGGAACAATAACCAATAAACATGAGAAAAATTTGACACCCTGATTCCCCCCCCCCTCTCAGGGTGACTTAGGGTCCTTAAATCTATTATATTTCTCTTCATACATAGATAATAATACTGACAACCCATGTCTTAATAAATCTTGGTGTGGCCAGGGTGAACTGTCCAAAAAGAAGTGTGAGATTTTCACATCATCTATTCCTATATATCTGAAGGAATCCAAACATTCCCATATAAGAGAAATGTCTTTGTCCCATTGACAACCCAACCAAATGGTGGGTTTTCACATATAACGCTCTCCCTCAAGACGAGGCCCTTAGAATCAGATAGTTGCCTCATCCAGTCTCACTCTATAAGAGAAGATGTAACTTCTAGATCTATTATAACTGGATTCCAATGATATTATTGAACCTCTATATACATCACACAAAAAAACAAATCCACCAACTTCCACTCACTTATATCCTCCTTTATATCTTGCATGTTAGTTTTCTCACTCCAGGCATCAGTTATGAAATTTACCTTTCTGGGTGTGCAAGAAAGCTCAAAGTCAAAAAATTGTAGGTATTCTACCCACCTACACTACATTTGATTCAAGTATCATTGTGTGGGGATTTATTTTATAATTTCATAGCCTAGTTAAACAACAAACTTCTCACCCAACAAGTAGTCCCTCCAACAGCGTAGAGAATGAACCACAGTTTCTAAATTGAGGTCATTCGTAGGATAGTTTTGCTCATGAGTCCTCAGTTTGTGGGACTTATATGATAAAACCCTATCTCCCTACATCAAGACTACACCCATCCTAATTTCTAAAGAATCACTATAAATTGTATAGCATCTTCTTGGATCAAGAAGAATTAGGATTGGTGTTGAAGTCAGCCATCCATTTAACTATTGAAAATCTATATCACAAGCTTCAGTCTTGTCAAATTTCACACCATTATTGGTCAATACCATAAGTGGTTCTTACATGCATGATAAATATTTTATGAACCTCCTGTAATAGAAATCTAGTCCTAAGAAACTTCATATTTTGATCACATTCTTGAGATGCTTCCAGGAAACCATGAAACGCACCTTCTCTAGGTCAATAAACATGCCTTCCAAAAATATGATATGACCCATGAAGTTAACCTTAATGAACCGAAACTAGCATTTAATAAGATTTTAATATAGATGGTTCTCTCTCAGTGTACTCAGCATGATCTCAAGATTATTTTCATGCCGATGTATGGTGTGCGAATACACTAAGTTGACATCTACAAAGACTACCATGAAGGAATCAAGATACATGTGGAAAACCCAATTCATCAATGCTATGAAGACTGTCACCATGTTCATTAGGCCAAAAAATATAACCAGATACTCATAAAATATCTACCTACTAAAAAATATTTTAAATGGTATTTCTGACATTCTCACATGCACTTGATGATTTCTTAACCTCAAATTGGTCTTGGATAAAACATTTTCTCCTTGGATCTGGTTGAAGAGGTCATCGATGTGACATAATGTGTAACCGTTCTTCATAGTAATTTAGTTAAAACATTTTTAATCCACACAAAAATAGAGGATACCATTTTACTTGGTGAAAGGGACCAGTAAACCCCATGTAAATGTGTTTGGTTGGATAAAACTCTTTTCCTCTAGGTCTTCAAGCTGATTCTTGAGTTCTTGGAGCTCTGTAGGTGTTATCCTATATTAAGGAATACAAATTGATTCCACACTTAGAACCAGCTCAATGGTGAACTCAACCTCTCTCTTAGGAGGTAATCTAAAGAAATAATCAGGGAAGTTTTCTTGAAAATGATCCACAATAGGAGGTAATTCTACTAATTGCATTCCCCAATCAATCATAAAGGGTCTCTCCATATGATCTGCCATTCCACCTATCCCAGTACACTTAAGTCCATATTAACCTGCCCAGATATCCCATTCTCCATTATGAATTTACATAATTCACTTGGGTAATGTGATGGTTACCCATCATAGATAACAATTCATTAAGACTTGATAAAGAACAATCCAGTCTATATCAAGAATAATGTTAAAGTCATTCATGTCAAGGATGAATAAAGTATATAAGAAAAAGTTCCCACTTATTTTAAGGGATAACTCATAACACTATCACATTCCCTCTAATATATCCCCTAATAGAGTTTCAAGGGACATGACACCACATAAGTGATCAATTGTAGGTCCCAAGCTTTCCACAACTACAGAAGATATAAAAGATTATAAAGGACCTGTAACAAAAAGGACAGAAACTAAAGTTGACGATACTAGAATAGTACCACTAACCATATATTACCCTAGAAATTTCTCCTCAAGTGCAGTATTTTCTTTATAAATGTAGTTGGAACCATATCCATAAGATGTTGTTTCATTGGACTGGGTAGGTCCAGTCTACTGATGTTGATGTTTTGAAGCTTGGCTACCTTGGACACGGATACTACCACCTTAGTTTGATCAACTGGTAGAATACCAACTCCCACCCTTATGTGTAGTTACTGATCATATACCTGATAGAGGTGTTAGTATCCCCTCTCATTGGATTCTAGAGGGAAAAACCATCAGAAGCTATGATGGTGACCCGTCTGGCAGCAAGCTCGGTACTCGATCAGGTTCCTCATGCACTGGGGATTATTATAGACTATCCTTCCAAACTGGTGACACACTATATATCTTTCAATGCGTTTTACCTAGCTAGAACCACCCCCACATGAACCCTTGAAATTATGCTTCCTACTTCTATAAAAACCATTGCCCTACCTCAGAACTAAATCTCCCTAGATCATAGTGCCAAATTCTCTAAGATTTTGTTCTATAATAAGGGCCAACTTCACTATCTATGTAATTGTATTCAACTAGAAAGAATTAAACTTCGATCATACATTTTAATCAATCCCATACTCGAATTTCCTAGCATTCATCAACACATCACTAGTCAAAAATAAAGAAAAACACAGAATCTCGGTGAAGTGAGAATAATACTATAGCATGGTCATAGAGCCCTACTAAAGTTTCATAAACTCCCTGGTGTAGTACAACCATATATTCTATAAGAATAAGTGGTATTAATAGGTTGTATGAAATTTTACCTAGACCATACCCTGATGCTTCTCAGCCTAAGATATGATGTCCCTCTAGTGCTTGGAGGAATAATGAAAAATGTATGTAGCGAGAATTATCATATGATCTGGAGGTGTCTCAATTTGATCAAATGTTAATACCATGACCTCTATCCGAGACTCAGCATCCTAAGATCCTTCATCCCCTAATAATGTGAGGGGATATTACTGTTGGAAGTACTATTTGAGACTTACCATAGTAGGGAAGGACATGGAGCACCCTGAGCAGACTACATAAACCAAATAAAACTATCACAGAACAGAGAATCAACGCCTAGTGGATGATCTGTAGGAGGTTCCTCAGGTGGAACTATAGGAGTTACTATGGGTGGATCAGGTCCCACCACCTCCAGAGTGTTCTCATAACCACTATTTTTGCGTACAACATGAGGATTTAATGGTGGTATAACTCTAAAATTTCCAAGAACACTCCTCAGACAATATTTAGAACAGATAGAAAAAAGAAAATAAGGAAAAAATAAGGAAAGGGTAGGTACAAGGCCTCCCTATAACTCGAAATAAACATCATCCTGCTCTTATATCCAGGTCTAGTTGATGAGAAAATGCAACTAGATCACATAAGACACATCATATTTCCCACTCCTAGGTTAGGTTAGGGTTAATGTCTCATTTTCCTCATATAAATTTATCATTTCATTTTTAAAGGTCGTATTCATTTTAACTCATTTATGTATTTAAATCCCTTCAACTGGTTGAATTTGATGGATCACCATTTCCAATTTATAAGGTCCCATGAAACTAATAAATTGTAATGTGGTGGCTATGTAATCCTAACCATAACACTTTCCATCCCATGTGACCAATGGTCCATTAATCAATATGTCATAACTGATGTCATAAGGTGACTACTTTAACCCATGCAGGAAAATGTTGTTAGGTTAAGGTAGGTAATTTAAGTGTTTCATATGTTTTTTAGTCCTGAAATAAAATTTTTCATGTTTCCATATGTAAAAATAAAGTACTGAAATAAGCACAACCAATGCACATTGTAAAATAGATATGGTGCGGCGTAATGCATGACAACAAAATCCTATGGTTCCTTGTATTATGCATGCTTCGATACACCCTCATATCATTTTTTCAAGGCTAAACAACCCTTTATTAATAATTTCATAAATAACAACAACATCATAAAGCATGTGCATCACACAATCGTGAAATCCATGAAACTATTACAACGGAAGTAATAATAGCATTTACACATCCTAGGTAATTTGTATTTTCCTTATATGTGGGTCAGCTACTCCCAGTAATAGATTCATTACCAAATTCCAATGTCCTCGTCTCTTATATAAACCTAAAAATTATAAAAATAGAAAAAATTCCTTTAATACCACTGTGTAGTGTCCCGCCCTGGGTGCCTTTTACTGATTCCCTGAGGTGGTGTCCACAATACCTCAATCATGTCTCCCCAAGTATGTTCATGATGATATAAAAAACATAAGAGTACATGGGGAACATTGGATACAGGAATATACTACATGCTATACCAAATTATAAAAATATCAAAAACTTCTACAAATAATATCTTAAGCATAGGTTGGGTCATATGCCTCATACACTAACCTAGAAGAATGATCTAGCATTTGAAGTCGGCCGCTTCTATTTATCCATTCCTGGAATCATGAAATCTACTTAGGTATGAAGGGTGTCCCATGAATTGTGTGATATACAATACTAGTAGGCCACCACCAATGACATTTACATCAATCCATTTTGTGGGAAAGATAAATAAATAGTTTACTATATATAATAAATATAGGGTAATAATAAATAAAGGAATGAATATATCTGTCTAGGTTTCTAAATGGACACCTGTCTATTACCACCTACTTTGGCCTAAGTTGGATGTCTGAACCAGGTTACCTATACAAGAGATATGGTAAATATATATACCATCATAAATGAAGAAACCAAGGTAGGTGGACCCCAATCGTGTTCTTTGGATTTGAGGTCACATCCCCCTAATGACAAACAAGCATACTCATAATATAAATAAGATACATCCCATGTGACACAAGCAATAAAACCATAAAATTCAATGATGGATTCTGGATCCCATCTAAGAAGATCTATAAAGAATCCCAAGGGTTACTACATGATTTTTTGATATAACCAATACCACCGATTTTGTCTAAGGAAACCCATAAATGTGTCCCTTGTATCACTAATGGCATGGTGAACCCTAATTTCATACCAAGTATCTCACATAGGGGACTATGCATCACCTGAGGCATAGTGTGTCCATATTTCCAATGATTTCATCCAATATTTCTCCCCTAGAGAGCCAGTGTCACCCATGAGTATAAATAATCTGCCTGGAAATCCCGTAACGGAATACCAAAGTATCACTCCTAGCATGTCTATTAGTTCCAATGATAGGCACAACGATTCCATCCTCATCATCCTTAAGTCAAGACTTGTGTTCTCTCCCAGTCTATAATCAAGTAAGGCATAGAAACCAAGGAACATAATACAACATTACTTTTACATTCATATCTCATCAATAATCATTCAAATATTACATTCTAAATAAGTTATCCATGTTACATTATTTGAGTCAAACAACTATTTCAATAATATGAAGGTAGAAAATGTAATCAATGCCCAAGGAACATAGTAGAAGCCATATTGTGAGGCATAAGTAATGAACATAAGGGACTAAGAAACAAGTTCATGTATAAGGCACATGACATGGCATAAATTTAAAGCAATGACATAAGGCATAAATGTAAAGAAATGACATAAGGCATAAAGCATGAGGTTAATCAATAAGCATGAAGTATAGGGAATTTCCAAATGGTTTCTAACTCATGGTTCACAATTCATCTTAATTAAAATTATAAATTAATGAATTTAACAATGGATAAACACACACATCCACTGGTCAATGACTCAAGTCATGGGAAATTAGTCCATTAAGGTTGGAATTCCCAAAGGGGTGGCCAATGACAAGTAGAACAACCAATATATGGTTTTCTCTATATGTTAAGACCACAAAATACATGTGGAACCCATTAATTTAATTAATTAAACGCATTTGAGGTGTCACTAGAAAGTTCTAGAACATATCACAATGACACATCATTTTAAAAAGCAACAAAATGAGTGGGAAATACTTAGACCACTTACCTCGGTGTAGTATCTCTCTACTCTTCTATTTTTGAATCTTAAATCAATCTAGAATGAGAGAAATAAAAGAAATAATCCAACACCATAAAAAAGGAAAAAATGTCACACCTAAATAGCTCAATACAGGATGGAATCAAGGATAAATAGAAAGCATAGCATTATAGAGGTTTCCAATGGATCTGACGGTGAGTGATTTGGTTGAAAAACAAGACAGATATCCCAAAACCTATGGAGGAGAAAGGGAGAAGGCTTCACGCATGAAGAAGTAGAAATAACCCACTAGATGATAAGGAGGAAGAATAAAAAATGGTTTAAAACATTTATTATGGGAAAACCTATAATTTCAACCACAAAGGAAGGGGCCCACATTTTGGCTGCATGGTTGGCCAAACCATGCGCCAATAGTGTGAATGGTCTAGGTACGAGAGATCTATAGCACCAAACAGTCATGTGCTTGGGGTCGCACAGTTATAGATATATCGTATGGCCTCCAGTGCCCCACTATTTGTAACCACATGGTTTTGGAAAACCATGTGGGATGGGCATCACATTTTCTACTAACCATGCAGCTCATTCTATCTCATTAATTTTCATGGATTTGGTCTTCAAATAAGACTCTAAATCCATAAAAACCTCCCTTGACTCCCTTAGTAAACTTTATTAGGTCCAAACAAAGGAATCAAAACCAAAAACAATGTTCCATACCTTTGTGAAAATTTGGGACATTACACTCCACCTTATTTTAGTGTGTCCACTGATCTATTAGTTTCTAAGAAATAGAATAGTTCCACTAAAACTATATTTTCCATTCTCCAGTGTTCAAAACATGAAAAGTTATTTTGGTTGTTTGTCATATGGAAGGTGAAGAAGATCAATTATGGACTGTTATCAAGAACCTGAGGTAATGAGAAGAAATAGACTCTATAGATTTATATGGGTTTAAGTATTTATTTTTCAACAATTAATTTCCTCGTATTTTTTGTATGAAAATGAATAAGGAATTCCTTTATCTAAATAATAAGGATTATGAATCCATTGGTGCCTATGAGATAAATTTTACAAGAATTGTGAGGTATATCTTTTGTATTATCATCCAACCTGAAAGTAAGGTTGATCAATTCTTCAATTGGTTAAAATCATGTCTCCAAAGGGAATTAGCCATACGGGACTTCAGTAGTTATGAATAAATAATTTTATATACTATAAATATGGAAATCGATATTGAAGTTACCTATAAAACTCATGTTTTTATAATAAAATAAACATATAATTCAAATAAAACTATAAAAACAGTGGAGAGAATATAAAAATCCTTCCTTTATTCTTAAAGTATAGAAGGAAACATTGAGGAAATTGTCTCAATGGGATAGGTAAATATTTTAAGTGATTAAAAAGTTTATTAGTAAATTAAATACTAATGTGATGGAAATAAGTTATCTAATTTTTTGAAAAGAGAGAAATCTCTATAGAATTTACCATACTCACTCTAGTGTTTAAAATGAAAGGAGTATGGTAATTATGCTAACCAGTGCTCAAATATAAAGGTTAATGATGAAGATTGATGTTAGTAACCTCTTTAACCCATAAACAAAGAAAAATATCATCTGATCACTATTTCTAATGAGGGTTATGATACTGATGTGATGAAAGGTTCACTTACCATACATTTTTGAATTTCTAATGTCTTGTTTGTTTTTGGATCTATCTAATCTCTTATATCTCAATAATTTTATAAGAGTATCACAGTTCCACCTTAACTATTAGATGATAAATTATAAGTGAATCCCCTTAATGGTTTGATGATCATATCATAAGTATATGATTCTTCTCAGGTTGAATTTTTGGGAGCGTGCTTCCTATAAATCTCTTTATTGTCACTCTAGTTGAATTCGATTTTATTTTGAGTATGGATTGGATTTATTTAAATAATTTTAACATCAGTTTATGAGGAAGGGAATTCATGTTTGATATTCTAAACCAAACTATTATCATTTATCTGTGTGATGATAAATATGATATTCTAATAGAGATTTCATCCATTATAGGGGTTGATTCATATTCAAAATGGGTGTTTATATTACATAGTTAGGGAGAAACTCAACAAAGATGATATGAAAATTGTTCAATATTATATTGATGTATTTCTAAAATATTTTCCTTGTATTCCACTAAATCATGAATTTGATTTTTCAATAGATATCATACTATGTACTACACTTATTTCAATGACTTGATATATAATGGCCCGGATTCAGTTGCGGGAATTAAATAAGTAACTCTAGGAGAATCTTGATAAGGGATTTATTTATCCTAGTGTTTCACCTTGGGGTGAACCTATTATTTTTTTAGAAGAAAATGGATCAATGTGACACAACATTGATTATCAGGAACATAACAACATCATAATTAATAACAATTATCATCTTCCTCATATCGATGACTTGTTTGATCAAATTCACAGAGCTCAATACTTTTCCAGGATTGATATTTGTTTTATATGTCATTAATTAAGGGTCAAGAATGATTATATACACAATACAACATTATATACAAGGTTTGGTCACTATAAATATATAGTGATTCCATTTAGTCTTACTAATTCCACTACTATCTTGATTGATTTAGTGAATAAAGTCTTTCAATATTACGTTGATCGGATTGTGGTAGTACTTATAGATGATATTATTCTACATTAAAATAGAAGGGAAGAGAATGAAAATCGCTTCAGGATTGTACTGAATACCCTAGAGAAGGATAATTTGTTTGAAAAAATTACAATGTGCAAATTTTATCTAAATTGTTTTTCATTTTTAAGTCATATAATCTCATGGGAGGGTATATCATTAGATCCATCAATGATAGAAGTCATTAAATTTTAGACCCAACCAACCACTATGATTGAGATCAACAGCTTTCTTGGTTTGGATGGATATTATAGATTTTTTTGGATAATTTAGCATGACTATATAATCCAATCACCATGTTAACTCAAAAGAGACCCAAGTTCATTTGAATATATGAATGTGAGGAAAAATCAAAGGAATTAAATAGTAGGTTAGTTTGCACACCTATGATCACAATACACTACAGTGGAGAAGAATTTATAATCTATGGTGATGCATCAAATAAGGGATTAGGATTCATTTTCATACAGAATGATATGGTGACAGCTTATACCTTATGAAAATTGAAGGTTAATGGGAAAAATTACCCAACTTATTATTTGGGGTTAGCTATGGTAATTTTTCATTAAATATATGGAGGAGATATATTTATAGATAAATATGTGATATATATATACAAATAATAATATTTTAAAGTATATATTCACATAAAAGAGATGAATATTTTCTAGAGAAGATCGATGGAGCTGATTAATGATTATGACTACTCTATATATTGACACCCTAAGAAAGAAAAAAAAGTGGTCAATTATTTGAGTTGAAAGGATCATGATCACTTATATATAACAAGGATTATATAAGATCCAATATTTCTATATTTTCAAAGGATGGATCTAGAAATATTGAAGGAAGGGATGAAATATCATATTTCTCACATGAGTGTTCAACTATCTATCCATATGAGGATTAAAGTGTCCTAGAAGAAGATGTGGAACTATAGAAGAAGGTAAGAAATTTTCTTGAGTTCAACCTTCATTGTGATGGAATGGTAAAGTTTAGGAACATTTTATTTGTTACTAACATACTAGATTTGATGAAGGAGATATTGTATTACACTCATGGTTCATCGTTCTCTATTTATCCTAAAATTAAGAAGATATATAGTGATTTGAAAAATTATTTTGGGTGGGATAACATAAAGAAAGATATTAAATATCATGTGTCTTGGTTATTGGTATAAAAAAGTTAAGGTGATGTGATATAAGACTAAGGGTATCTTACAACCATTGCCCATACCAGAATGGAAATGGGAAAACATAAACATGGATTTTGATGTTGGACTCCCCAAAACATCTAAAGTTCATAATACTATTTGGGTTGGTTTCAATTAACATAAAAATTCATCACACTTTATTTCAATTAGAGAATATTTCTCTATGGATTAGATTTCCAAGATATAATTAAGGAAAAGGAAATTTTTTTTGGAGTACCTCATTCTATTTTATCTGATTTGGATTCTAGGTTTACCTCAATGTTCTAATAAAGTCTTCAGCAATCTTAAGATACATAGATGAGTTTTAGTATAGTGTACCATCATCAGATAGTGGGTCAGTCTAAGAGAACCATTCTAACCCAAGATGATATGAAAAGATCAGGTTCTAGGGATTTTAAATGTGTTTGAGACCAAAATCTTCTTCTAATTGAGCTTTCTTACAATAATATATTTCCCATTAAGAATTCACAAGGATCCTTGTGAAGCCCTCTATGGAAAGAAGTATAAAACTCCAACGTTGTGAAATAAAGTTGGAAAATGAAAACTATTGGGACTTGATATATCATAAGAAATGGTAGAGAAATTTATATCTATTCAACAGCATGTCAAGGTATCTTAGAGTCGATAGAAAATTTATGATGATAATCGTCAGTGAGATTGGGAGTTTGAGGTTGGTAAAAATTTGTTTCTGAAAATTTCTCTATAGAATAATGTTATGAGATTCAGGAATAAAGGAAAGATGATAACTATGAATATCTTCCCCTTCAATATTATTGATTTACTAGGGATGGTATCTTATCACTTTGAATTTCCACCAAACCTACCTCGGGTATATGATGTGTTCCATGTATCTTTCTTAAGTAAGTGTATAACCAAATCTTTACATATATAGAAATATAAGTCCCTACCACTGGAGAATGATCTTTCCTATGAAGAAAAACTAGTATATATCTTGGAATATAGATGTAATGCTCTATATAAAAATACTACTCACATGGTTAAAGTTCTCTAGAGAAATATGAAATTCGAAGAAGCTACTTGGGAACCTAAGGATGTAATGAAATAGAGATATCCTCATTTTTTAGATCAGATTAATTGAATTTCAATAGAGAAATTAATTTTTAATGAGGTATAATATAACACCCTGATATTTTATGATTTATTTATTTTCAAATAAATTTAATTTCTTTGATAACATGTGATACATGAAACACCACATTTAAATGAACCATGATATTATGTTAAAATATAATTATGTTATCACCGAGCCATTGGATTAGAGAGTATGAATAGGATAAAAATATTATGAAATATTTATGGTTTACTTATGTATAAAATTAATTCAATGGTTATCAATTAATTATAAATAAAAATAAAAAAAAATTGAAAATAAAGGAGATCTTTTTTTGAAAAACTATTTTTATGAGTGTAATGTGTTTTTATCTTAATAAATTAAAATAATAAATATTGGTGAATTATTTTAATGGAATTTATATATTATATATTCAATAAAAGTTTTTATAATTCGTCAATTTTTTTTATACATGAGAGAGGAATAGATCCATTTTTATGATTAAAAATGTATTTTCCTAAAAAATGGGTTTCGTCTCATTTTTCATGATCATATTAAAATAAATTTTAGTAAAATATACAAATTGAATATTAAAAAATAAACTCCATATTTTTAATCATGATGATAAAAAAATTTAAATAGGCCCCATTTATTTTTTGTCAATATTAATAGTAACTATAGTAAATTTTTGTCACATTAGTAAGGGTAAAACAGGTAAAATATGGTATAAACATTGAGATAAGGCTTTAAATTTATATAAAACTGTAATTTATCCTTTTGGATGAGTTTATTTCATAAATTTACATACAAATATTTAATATAGGTCCAAATTGTTCTATATTTTATTGAATATGAACTTTATTTTATTTAAGAAAATAATAAATACAAAATGTCACTCTCTTGACTTTAATACCTCTAAAAAATTTATATATAGACAAAAGTTGTGTAATTTAAGTTATAAATGTTTATATGAAAGATAAATTATTATTTTTTATAATTTTAATTTATTTATAATTTTTAGTGGTTGAATAATTTCCTTAAATGCTAATGCATCACATAAATAGTATTTATTCAATAAATTGAAAAAAAAAGATTTTGAAAATATTAACAGCAATACTATTCAAGTGAATTATTGTATTACATGAATTTTTAGATACATTTGTAATATTAGGGATGTTTTAGAATATTATATTATAATTCCATATTTTTATAGGTATTTTTAAAGTCAAATAAAAATTAATAGTAATAAAATTGACATTAATGATATTTTTTAAAAAATATTAATTTTTAAAATGATTTAAAATTCATAAAAAAACTTATATTCAGATAAGTGTATTTAATATGGTTTGAAATTTCAATCATGGATCATTTTTGAGTCATTTTTACATTTATGGAAACAGTCTTTACCATTTAATGTTGAAATAGTTGTTACTATGGTTACGGCCAAAAATTATTAACGAAGGGGTTAATAAAATATATAAGGTTTAAAATGATACCAAAACCTATATAAATTTCATTTTGTGATATTATTTCAATTATGTAATATTTTTCTTTGAATTCATGGACATTAGAAATAATTTTTATTTAAAATAACTTTATTTTATTTGAATATTTTAAAAAATTACAAATGTATCCTCCCCCTTCCTTATAAAAATGTCCACCCCTCCTTTCAATAATTTACACCACTTTTATCCTGATAGATCGACCATAACCTTAAAAATTATCTTCTAAAAATAAATATATACAATATATAGGTGATTTTATTCTCAAAATACCAACCCTGGGGTACTTAAGAGGTGGTCTAAAGGATATCTTTCAAAGAAGAGGTAATCTCTTTAACCAATCACTTTATTTTTTTAATTTTCATTTTAACTCCAATAAATATGTGGTACTTATAATAAAATAATAACTTTAGTATAATAATAAACTAATTTTTTTTATGATTATGAAACCACTGTTATATACCCTCTTTCCCATCAAATGGAAAGTGAAATTATCTCTCGTGCGTACATATGACTTACCATCTCCACATAGAGATACAATTTATTTTTCATCACCATATTTTATTGATGGGTCTTATTATGGTTTTAATGTTTATATATGTTATTTATGAAATAATTATTCTTTTTTAATTATAATATAATATCTATCTTCTTACCTTGCAATCCTTTGGAAAATGATAATGTCACTCGTGTGTACATGTGGACTACCACCTCCATGAAGTGATGTCATTCATTTTTCATTTCTATTTAACATTGATGGTGATAATAATAAATTTTATAAATATATATCATTTATACTGTATAATAATTATTCATTAATGATTAATTATTATTTAACTTTATTTCATTCTATTTGTTGAAAGGTAAAAACAAAGTTCATTCATATATATGGCCAACCTTCCCCTTGAACTGTATAATACATTTTTCTATCTCTAATTTTATTCATGACTAAATATATATAGAATATGTATTAAATTTTTATCATTATTAAAATTGTGTAGATTATGGAACCATGATCAACATATAAGTCCCAAACTACCAAATCAAAATATATAAGAAAAATGAAGCAGTTATCACCCATAACATTGATTTTTATAAATAATAATAACAAAAAATTTAATAAAAGGGTTTAAGTAAATCATATATGGAATGATATTTATTATTATGGTTTTGGAATAAATTTATAATAAATTTATATTTATTATATAGGAGCTTTGAACATGTATGGGGGGTGTCAGACCAGAGGTAAGGGTTTTATGTTATAATATCATTATTTGTTGGGATTATTTATGATTAAGTTTATTTGATGAAATATTAAGTTATATCTCTCAAGAAACACATAATATTATTTTACGTTGGTAATTTTTTTGAAATGACATTTTTTCCTCTCATTTTACTCACTTTTTGAAATCAATAGACAGAAAAATGTTTTTGATGGAAAACAAACTTTATCTCTATCTTTAGTAAAAATATACATTTTATTCCATGTATATGTTTTAATTAAAATATTTTCAATAATTTTTTACTATTCTTATATGATTATTTAAAGTATTAAATACCAATGTTTTCATTTAAAAAAATGGTTTAAAAGTAATCTTCTTTTTGTTTTTTGAGTGAGGTACTTTTTATATTTTTATTGAAAATGTGAAAGGAATGATTTTTTTATTGTATACTACATGAATAGAATTTCCTATCATCAAGACCATTAAATTTATTGAAGCTTCCTTTATAATTTTATAAGGTTATTTTCCAATAAAGTTTTTTACAGAATATTTGGGAAAAAATTATATTTTAAAGAAGTTATTTCAAAATGAAAAGTTTATTTTCCTCAAAGAAATATTCTAGATATAATTTATAGGTATTTTATTTTAATATTAAATCATTTTATGTTACCTTTTCTTCACTAGGGATATGATCTAACTGTAACACCTCGTGATTTTGAGAATTATTTTTTTTCGAATTAATTTATCTTTTCGATATTTGTTTCATTTCACATAAAACTAGAAATATTTATTTATATATATTAAAACACTAATTAAAACATTAATTTCACACATAATACAAACTTGTATTATGCTACACGCAATACCCACTTGTCTTGCACTGCTTGTAATGGTGACTTGGCGTACGACGCATGCAACACTGAGTTTCTATAAAACATCATTATATATATATAATTAATTAAATGAGGTAACCATTAAAAAATTTCATATTAATAGTAATAACTACATTCCAAATATTGGTTATAATTATTTTATATAAACAAAACATATTTATAATTAAAGATCTGATTTCTGGTATAGTCTTTTTATGTTAAAAAAATATTGTTCTCTCATAAACTGTTTCTAATAATGAAAGTCATTTTAAACACATTTAGAAATTTAATTTGATAAAATAAACTTCATTTTTTGAATTCATAACATCAAAATTAGCCTAAGGGGAATTTTTTGGATTTTTATAAGGAACTTCATTTTTTGATGAGTAGTAAAAAATACTATTTTTTAGTTAAAAACAACTTTTTTCTATAATTAATTATTAATTCTAAATGATATTTTAAATATGTTTTAAGGAAAAATAGATATTTATTATATATATTTAAAAAAACTAATTCATTATAATCAATTTCACATTGATACTTAATATAAAATCTTAACATACTTTTGAACTTTTTCCTACTTTAAAACCTCGTTATTTCGTCTCGTCTGTGAGATTAGCACTAATCTTATTTTTTCTGATTCTATGAATTGAATTTAAAAAATACAAAATATACCATTTTATATAGTGTAGTATTTAGATTCTAATAATTTAATGTTAATTTTTGACAAAAAATATTAGTAAAAGTGATTAAAATTAATCACAACACTTAAGGCCAAATTAAGCCTAATTAGGGATAAAACCATAACATTAAGGGCCCAAACGACCTAGAAACTATCCCAAAACCCATTTTCTGTAAATATTTCGTCCATAAACATTAAATTATTGAGTGTTATTATTTTTTTAACACTTTATTTAGGTAATAACATGTGAACACCTAATTTTTTTCTAAAAATTCCATATGAGTATTTTTTCCTTCCGGATAAAAGCACACCACCTGTACCCATTCCTCACACCTATCAAACCTATTAAGTTCCTCCAAGATCTGAAAAAATAGAGTAAAAAATCATACCTTCTATTTTTAATCCTTCCTTTGGTCATAACTCTTATCAATGAATCCTTTTGACATAAACCAAAGGGAGTTACACGATTAAGAGGTAACGTCTTCTCACAAACTCATTTCCTTTATTTTCCTTCTCCACCCCCTCCACTGTATTTATTACATTGTTTTTTGAAAACAGATTTATCCTATATATAATATTATTTTGTTACAAAAATGGAATGACCTACACTTACACACACCTCCATCTAATGGATTTTGAACATACTATTTCTATGTACAGCGAACTACTGCCTCACAAAATGATAAATATTTGTTTCTCCTTTACCACCAATCATGGTGTGCATTATGATGGAACATTTAATTATATATTTCATATATTATATTTAATATGTATTTAAGCTTCTTTATTCCTTTTAAGACTAACATCCCTTTACTTTCCATTTGGTGTTAATATGATAATCTCAGTTGAGGAAGTGTGGACTACCACCCCCTCAAAGCGATGTGATTCGTTCACACACCAGATAGAATGTATTAAGAATGGTTTTAATGAACATATATGATATATATAATATATTCATGAAACTTTAATGATTATTTATATATATACATACTTTATTTACATACTTTCTTTTAATACAACATTAAAAACGGAAACATCGTTCATATGTACGTGTGGCTTGTCATCTCCATGAATAGTGTATCCCATTTCATACTTATATATTATATAGATTATTATAATTAAAATATTATATAAATATATTATATTTATATCATGGTTTACTTTTTGGAATCATGATGTAAGTATAAGGACCACAGCTATAACAAATTAATACACATGCGAAGAATAAAGTGAATATTACCCGAAGAGAAACCTTAACCTAAGATCGTTAAGAAGTGGATAATATAAGGTTATAATGAAACCATATATAGTAATATATATAATAATTTTCTTCTGTAATAGATTTATAATAAACATATATTTATTATTTGGAAAGCTTGTACGAGTACAGAGAGAGTCAAGGCACAAGGTTAGGGGATTTCATCTCACTTTTAATTTTTGTGAGATACAAGATATGTCCGCCACTATTTCATTTTTTGTGGTGTATGCTCAGAACATGAATGAATTATATGTATATTATACTTAAATATATTTGTATTCACATTCCCATTTTATTATCCTTCTTTCAAGAGGTTAAAGTTTCAAAAGTTACCAAATCCGTAAAATTGTTTTGTCTCAATTTGCCTTCGTTAAGACTCATGTTTTGTTTTGCACCTCAAATATTTTTCAGGGTGAATATACTTGAATTTTACAAGAAATTTAGTGAATATAAATATTTTAATGATATTATATGATTAAATTAACTTCATTTCCTTACATGGAGAGCATGATCCCAAGATACCAAGTTATAAGATTTTATTGAGACAATATCATTTCTTTTCGAGATTGTTTATGTTTATACTTCCTTTGATAAAATATTATGATCCATATCTCAATAATATTAATGATTTTCCATAACCTAGTTTATTTCATGATATAATCATGTATTGGTATCATTCTCTACTCTTTGGTACATAATATAGTTAAGAAAGTGTTACTAAGAAATCCCGACTTTACCCTCCCTTCAGTCGGAAATATATGTTCTCTAAAAAGGGTTTCCAAGAATATTATACCATTATACAATAGGATTTTAAAGAAATTTTTACCCTTTTTTCTTTATCCACTCTCTTTAAGGTAATATTCTTGTTTCTTTATGAACAAGGAATTCCTCCTAACTGTTTTTTCATGCAAAAGGAATGTTCTTTTTACATCGTATGCCATGTACGGATTTACCCACCATCATTCCTTTGAAGATTCCTTTTCATTTTTAAATGGTTTATCTTTAGTAAAAAAAATAAAATTACTTTTCAAGTAAAAAGGTTTTCAAAATGGTTTCAATTCTTCTTTATATGTCTTCAAGATATTTTTTTAGAAAATTATTTGTAAATGGTTTTATGTATTAACAATCCTTTTTCAAAGAAGAAATGATATTTTCATCAAGAAACTTTTTTGAAAGATATTTCAAAACTATTTTCCATATAAGATGAAATCCATTGATGTACTCATTCCTTTTTGTAAATTCTCTAAAGGTTCCATTCATATCCTTTTTATGAATAGGTTATTCTTAATGTCATGGTATTTATTAAACTTGTTTCTCTTTCAGGGGTTGTATGTTTATAAAATCCATTTCTATTTCATGGGTTATGCTTAGATGAACTGGTTATGAAACCTATATATTTTATATAGTTTTTGATGTGATGAAATGTTAAAGATACCCATTTCATTTTATGGGTTATGATTTGATGTTTATAAGACCAAAATCTTTTTATGGGTCATGATATAATTAATGTTTTATTATCTTGTGGAACATGTGTGAATTATTTTACTATGAGATGGGTGGGACCTATATCTCCATCCAATTAATTGGGTAATGATATGTTTTATATGAGCTCCAAGGTTACATGTGTTATATCCTAGGCCCGAAAAGAAAGAGGGTGTATGGGTTATAGCCCAAGCCCAAAAAGAAATATGGTGCATGGGTTGTAGCCCAAGCACAAAAAGAAAGAGGGTGTATGGGTTGTATACCAAGACTAAATGAAAGAGGGTACATGAGTAGTATCCCAAACCCAAAAACGAGAAGGTACATGGGTTGTTGCCTATGCCTAAAAGAAAGAGGGTTCTTAGGTTTTAGCCTAATTTGGAAAACAAGAAGGTACATTGGTTGTAGCCAAAGCCTAAAAGAAAGTTGGTAAACGGGTTACTATCCCAAGCTCGAAATATGTACATGGGTCGTAGCCCAATCCTAACATGTTGTAAAGTTATTTATAGGTATCCCTAACATAAAAGGTTATATTCTTATATGTATTCCTCAAATCATATGTCTTATTCCTTAGTTATTATTTCATGGATCATTAAGTTTATTTCTTTATGATTCATGTCTTATGAACTGCCAATACTTATCCCATTACACATGTTTATGACCATTGATTTGCATGGTATGATCTCCTAATGTAAAAATCGCATTATCATACTACTTTTTTTATGTTTATGCTTACATGTCTCCCTTGTTTACCCTTATTGAGCATCTGAGATCCCCACTTTCTTATGTTTCCTATCTATGGGTTATAAATAAATGTTTTAGGTAGAAGTACTAAAGGTGGAGATATTTATGGGAGATGTTGATGATATTTTACCGGGATAGAATATTGTATTTCCAAGTTTCCAAAGACACTAAACTATTATTTTCCTCTAGAATTTATTTTTGTAATGTAATGAAAATTCGTCTAAAAGTATGTAATATCCATGTATGTTATGTTTATGTTTCTATAGTTGGTATCAAAGGAAAGGTCTAGTCATCCTTTGCAAACTAGGATGATAAAACCTTAGTGATATCCTTATGATTATTTCTAAGGATATGTCTAGGGATGTCTCTAAGGGTAATTGTAAGGATAAGTTAACATTTAGGAAAATGTCTTGGAATTTTTAGAAAATGATAGAGTGAGAGGTTTCAAAGAAACACATCCCTATCTAGACACTAAAAGTGTATATGGATCTCGAATAGATGTACCTAGGGGTAACAACTCCAAAATATATGTTTTGGGCTTGACTCGGGATAATCTGGTACATGAAAATGGGCCTTGCTACACACCTGGTTTGGAACTCTTGGGGGATATGCTTTGGGAATTCACAAACTCTTCATAAAACATCATAAAGGATTTAGATATAAGTTGTCTATGAATAACCAAGGATAAACTTAGGGTGTCATAGATTATGGAAGGTGTTAGGATATATACATCCTATACGTAATTCTTTTCATGACTATGTGGTTTTCTTCTATGATTCTGGCTTTAGTCAATGGTGGGAACCAGAAGGTACTGGATTAATACTGAATGTTATGGCATATTTTCTGATGAGCAGTCAAGTGGGATGATAACTTGAATGAAATATTTCATGATCATGCCTAATCAGTTTTCACAAAACATGAACAACAATGTTTACCTTAACTAACTCTTAGACTCACTAAGGAAGAGAAAGAAGGAGTTCGATGAGTGTTTGGTTAATGGATACCACGGTGGAAAGAAAATTTGGTTTCCTTTATGTCAAGAATGTGGAAATAATCACCTAAGTAAATTCCTTATATTAATAAGAATATGACTTGATTATGGAAAAGAAAGACACAAAGCAAGTGACTGTAATGGAAAAATGAAGATTCCAGTAAATGAAATGGATAGGAATGTTTTCCTCCCTATGTTATTATCAATTTATGATTTCCATAAATTGTTAAAGTATGGTAATTATGAAAATAAATATACTCTGTGGAGGGATCATGAAGAGAATCAGTAGGGTGGTGCATGTAATGGTTTTTCTATAGATAATGAAGAAACAAACAATTGAATATAAAAGGTATGTGTGGTTGTCGATAATCATGATTAAATTGAGTTTGATAAATGTTAATACTTAATTATTATTTAATATTATCTGAAATAGGTATTAAGGAAAAAGTTAACGATTCTTGAGTAATGGTTTATGAATAACTTTAGAAAAATGAAGTATTTATGTTTTGGAATTTAGAGATTATGTTATATGAATCACGAAATATATATGTATTTTCAGTATACGTTTTCATTAAGGATTATGAAAGGACATGTTTAATGGTGATAAAGACATAGAAAATTAATTTCATGTAAAGGTGATATTTTGATTAAGGGAAGGTGTCTAACAATAAGATAATTATGTTTGGATAATGATATACTATTTATGAATAAGTAAATTGGATGGTATATATTTTCCTGGAACTAATTATTTATAAAGTGTTCTATGTCATCAAGGATGAAGATTACAACTTCTTGGATTTAAGGGATGTATCCAGTAATCATTGGAATAAGGAAGAATGCATTATTTTCAAAAGTATTTATGGTAATTTAGGTTATTACCATGTTTCAGGAGAATATATGATGAGTATATTCACAGGTTTCGAATGTGATAACCAAGAGATACTTTGGAATATAAAAGGGACTCAATGTTAAGATGATTTCGTGACCTTATTTATAAAACATTGAATTTCCATATTTCATAGGGGTTATTAGGTAAACCATTCATGTAAATTTTAAGTTAAACTTCTGATTAAGTTAGTAACATTAATGTTTTATCTTCTATATGAAGATTTATGAATATTTGATAGCTTGTTAAAACTTCCTTGTGTGTATTGTAACTGATGACAAATGGGATAGAATATCATGGAACTCATGATCTGTTATAACTTTAGGAATAAAAAATTAACCTTTTTTATAATGATTTTAAGTGGATCAACAAATAATAAAGGGATTTGTTGTCTAGAAACCATGCAATTATATCTTTTAATGAAAAATATTTAACTTTTTTGAAACCAAAAATGTTGTCTTTTACCTACATTTTTATGAATCAGAAGGTCCCTTAGGTCATTATAGATTTATGAATTTTTTGTTGTTAACTTTAACCTAACCTTGTTTATATCACTCTCCGTTAAAACTTTATGGTATGTTTCTTCTTCTATATCCTTTTTTCACTTTCCACCTATTATCTCCCATGTGGAAACGTATTTATATGTTACTTTGGGTAACTTCTATGGTTCCAAATTTCCCTTTTTTAGGGAAGTTTTAGTGTTTATTTTTACGATGTGGGTTTTTATAAATGATACTTTGAAGTATTAAACCTTTGATAACCCAGATGAATTTTGAGGGAGAAATTCATTTTAAGGGGGTAGAATGTAACACCTCTAGATTTTGAGAATTATTTTTTCCAAATTAATTTATCTTTCCAATATTTTTTAATTTTCACATAACACTAGAAATATTTATTTATATATATATATATATTAAAACAATAAGTCAAATATTCCTTTCACACATAATTCCAACTTTCCATGCGCTACATGCAATACCAACTTGTTTTTCACTACAATAAACTATGACTTGGCATACAATGCATGAAACACTGAGTTTCAATGAAACATCTTTATATATATATATAATTAAATAAGGTAATTATAACCTAACCATTAAACATTTTCATATTAATAGTATTAAATACTTTCCAAATATTTTTTATAATTTTATTATATAAAAAACATATTGATAATGAAAGATAAGATTATTGGTAAAGTCCTTTTATGTTAAAACAATATCAATATCTTGAATGAACTGCTTATAATAATGAAAGCAATTTTAGAAAAATTTTGTAAATTTATTTTGATAAAATAAAATTAATTTTTTAATTGAAAACATTGAAATTATCCTAGGGTGAATTTTTGGGATTTTTCTGAGAAACTTCATTTTTTGATGAACAGTCAAAATATAGCTTTTTAGTTAAAAACTACCTTTTTCTCTAATTAATTATTAATGATAAATGATATTTTAAATATTTTTTTAGATCAAATTAGATATTTATTATATAAATTAATATAATTAAATTCATTTTAATCAATTTTACTTTGATACTAAATATAAAATCTTAACAAACTTTTGAACTTTTCTTTACTTTAAAACCACGTTATTTCGTCCCGTCTGTGAGATTAGAACTAATATTAATTTTTCCTATTCTGTGAAGTGAATTCAAAAAATCCAATATAAAACATTTTATTCAGTCTAATATTTAGATTCTAATAATACCATGTTAATTTTTTACCAAAATATTAGTAAAAGTGATTAAAATCAATCACATTAGTTGAGGCCAAATGAAGCCTAATTAGGGACTAAACCTTAAAATTAAGGGAAAAAGACCTATAAACATGTACAACACCACTTTTATTTCCATTTTTCATCCATAAAACTTATTTTATTTATTTTTTTTGTTTTTTACGGTTTTTTTAGGTAAGAACATGTGGACACCTAATTTGTTTCTAAATATTCCATGTGAGTCCTTTTCCTTCCCTATAAAAGGCCACCACCTCTACCCATTTCTCACACCTCTCAAACCTTATAAGTTCATTAAATATCTACCAAAATAGCCTCCAAAAATTATTCCCTTAAAACTTTAATCCTCCATTTGGGAATAATTATTCTCAAGGAATCCTTTGGTCACAAACCAAAAGGAGTTACTCGATTAAGAGGTAACGACTTCTCTCAACCTCCTTTCCTTTATTTTCCTTCTCCACACTATCCACTCTATTTATTCCATTATTGTGTGAAATAAATAGTATCATATATATACTATGATGTTTTAATGTAAATTTTATGATATACACTTACACTTACCTCTATCAAATGGATGTTAAACATATTTTTTCTGTGTATGGTGAACTACTGCATCACGAAACGATGATTGTTCATTTCTCTTTTACCACCAATCATGGTGGTCATTATGCTAGAAATTATAATTATATATTTCATATATTATATTTAATATTTTTTTAAGATTATTTATTAATTTTACAACACACATCTCTTTACTTTCCATTTGGTGTTAATACGATAATCTCGTTTGAGGGAAGTGTGGACTACCGCCCCCTCAAAGCGATGTGATTCGTTCACACACCACATAGAATGTATTAAGGATGGGTTTAATGAACTTATATGATATATATTTTATATTAATTCTACTAAAATAATGATATATATATATATACATACTTCATTTACACACATTCTTTCAATACAACAATAAAAACAGAAAGAACATTCATACATATATACGGCTTACCGTCTCCATGAACGGTGTATTCCATTTCATAATCTTTTATTATATAGATTATTATGATAAAAATATACTTTATATATATTATATTTATATCATGGTTTACATTATCGAATCATGATGTATGTATAAGGATAAAATATGTAACAAATTCAGACACATGCGAAGAACAAAGTGAATATTACCTGAAGTGAAACCTTAACATAAAATCATTAACAAGTAGGTAATATAAGGCTATAATAAAACCATATATGGTAATATATATAGAAATATTCTTATGTAATATATTTATAATAAACTTATATTTATTATATAGGAATTTTTTATGAGTATAGAGAGAGTCAAGACACAAGGTAAGGGTATTTCATCTCACTTTTAATTTCTGTGAGATACAAGTTATGTTTTCCACTATTTACTTTTGCGTGGTGTATGTTTTTTCCATGATTGAATTATATTTATCTTATACTTAAATTTATGGGTATTAACATGCCTATTTAATGATCCTTCTTTCATTGTGTTTAAGTTTCAGAAGTTACCAAATCGGTAAAAATGTTTTATCTCAATTTTCCTTCATTGAGACTCATGTTTAATTATGCACCTAACCTCTTTTTCAGGGTTCATATACATAAATTTTACATCAAAAATCATGAATATCAATATTTTAATTATATTATATTCTTCATTTAATTTCAATTTTTTACATGGAGAGAATGATCCAAAGATACCAAGTTATAAGAGATTATTGAGACAATCTCCTTTATTTTCAAGATTGTTTATGTTTATGCTTTCTTTGATGAAATATTATGATCCATCTCAAAAAAATAATAATCAGTTTCCTTATAATATATTATTTATTATTATAATAATTTATTGGTACCATTATCTACTCGTTAATACATAATATTGTTAATAAAGTGTTATTAAGAAATCCTGAATTCACACTCCCTTTGGTCGGAAATCTATGTTTTCTAAAAAGGGTTTCCCAGAATATTATACCATTATACTATAGGATTTTATATATATATTTACCCTTTATTTATTTTACCAATATCTTCAAGGGAATACTCTTGTTTCTTTCCTAAAAAATCTTTCCTCCTAATCGTTTTAGCGTGAAAAAGGAATGTTCTTTTTTACTTCATAAAACATGTACGAATTTACCCATCATCATTCCTTTGAAAATTACTTTTCATTTTTAAAAGGTTAATCATTAAGAAATTGTGTTAAAAGTAATTTTCAAGTAAAAAGGTTCTGAAAATGTTTTCAATTATTCTTTATATGTTTTCAATTTATTTTCTGAGAAAATTATTTTTAAATGGTTTTATATATTAACAATCCTATTTCATAGAAGAAAAGATATTTTCTAAAAGAAATATTTTTAAAAGATATTTCAAAAAAATCCATCTAAGAATAAAGAAATTTATGTACTCATGGCTTTTTGGAAATCCTCTAAAATTTCTATTCATATCCTTTTAATGAATGGGTTATGCTTAATGTCGTGGCCTTTATGAAACCTGTTCTCTTTCATGGGTTATATGTTTATGAAATCCATTTCTATTTCATGAGTTGGGTTTCGGTGAAATGGTTATAAAACCTATCTCTTTTTCATAGGTTATGATGTGATGAAATGTTAAATATACCCATTTCATTTTATGGGTTATGATTTGATGTTTATAAGACCTATATATTTTTTTGGGTCATGATATGATGAATTTATTATTGTATTATGGAACATGTTTGAATGATTTTACTATGAGGTGGGTGGGACCTATATCTCCCTCCAATTAATTGGGCACTTATATATTTTAAATGAGCTCAATGGGTACATGGGTTATATCCCAAGATCGAAATGAAAGAGTGTGTATGGGTTGTAGCCCAAGCCTGAAAATAAAGAGGGTGTATGGGTTGTAGCCAAAGCCCAAAACAAAGAGGGTGTATGGGTTGTAGATCAAGCCTAAATAAAAGAGGGTACACGGGTAGTATCCCAAGCCCAAAAACAAGATGGTATATTGTAGAGACCCAAAGCTTGACATAAATGGACATTACATTACTTTTTCGGAATACTTAATACATAACAAAAATAGACACCCAAGGACCGTAATAGTTTAGTGTCTTTGGGAACTCGGAACATAATCTTCTAATCATGGTGACAGATCTTCAACATCTCCCATAAAGATATTCCCCTTCTGTTTTATTATATAAAACCTTTCTTTATATCCTGGGAAAAAGAAAACATATAAAGGGTGAGCTCAAATTCTAAGTAAGGGTAATCATGGATAAAATAAAACAAACCATATACATTTGAACTTAAAAAATCATTAACATAAAGTTTAAACATCAAAATATTGAGTTGTGAAATAAATATTGGCAGTACGTAAGGCATAGATCATAAAGGAAAATTAATCCTAATACAATAGAATGGGAATAAAACATGTAATTATGGAATCCAATAAGCACATTGTTATTATTTCCATAGTAGCCAAGGCATTGCTTCCAAGACCATCATTGTGTACAAAGACCATTACTGAACTGGGTTTACTTGTCGTTCCAGCCCGGTATTACTGAACTGAATCCAATTGTTGTTTCATACATGTCTATCTCATGAGATATAAATATTTACCCAATTCATTGGAGGTATATATAGGTTCCACCCATCTCATAATGAAATCATTCTTACGTGTGCCACAAAATAAACATAAATCATTCAACGTAACCCAAACAATAAAATGGGTTTCATAAACATCATCCCAACTTAACATAATCCATATAAAACAAATGTATATTATTTACTCGTAAGAAAAATCAAACAATGTAAATAATAGAGACATTATATTTGATTCATAAACATATTAAATAATGTCATCTCAGATGGAAAATAATTTTAATAAAACACTTGAAATGAATTCTTGAGGAAAATATCCTTTCTTCTTCAAAATCATGAAATTTTAAAAGAAAATGATTTTTTTTTAAAATAATCATGAAATATTGTAGAGTAATCTTCATGAAAATAAGGCGTTATAAAACCGTAAAAATCTGTTTATGTCGTATAAGTAAAAAAAAATTCTTCTCTTACTTTTGCCAGAAGAGTCAAAAAAATACCTCGTATGGTAAAAAAAGAAAGATTCCTTACATACCCTGTGGAAAAAGTCAAAAAAGGGTATAAATGACTTTAAACAAACATAGAATAATATTAAACATTTTATGGAAACATTTTTAGAAAACATGGACATGGATGATAAACATAACCCCAGTATCTACTTACGAATAAACAATATCGGATAAGAACGAGATTGGAATAATTATCCCTTACCTTATGTCCAATTTCTTCCAAATGTGTCTAAGACTCCTGTATAGTGGGTTTAAACATATTATTAACTTGTAACATATCCATAATAATATTTATGATATCATATATGATCCACTTATGACTTTATATTACCCGTTCATTTGTCAATTCCATGTTAAAGCAGTGTTTTGGGTAAAATCGGTTCATTTATCGTACGTGTTTTGACTTGTAATTATTCATATGCTTACATAGATTATGATTACTTACTTCCATAATTTAAAACAAAATTTATATATCATATATATATTCATAATATATATATAATAGACCTATAAATGGAATGAAATACATTGTTCATGGAGACGGTAGACCGTACGTACGCATGAACATTGTTTTCATTTCCTTGTTAAATTGAATGGAAGTAAATGACATATATATATACATAAATCCAGTATCATTATTATGTCATATATTTTATTATTAATTATTATACATACTTTATAGTCATTCTTGAATGGTTAACAGGGAGAATGAATCTCATCGCATCGTGGAGACGGTAATTCGTACGTACACACGAGCGATGATATCATTCCCATAATTATTGAATGGAATTGGAGTGGATGATATAATATCTCATAATTAGTATTAATTTATAATAATCATATATAGTTATTATTTCTACCATTATACCCATCCAAGTAAGGTGGTTGTGGAAAAACAGATTACACCACGGCGTGTAGACGGTATTCTGTACGTATGCACGCGCAGTGATTTTGTTTTTCGTAAGATGGATAGAAGGTGAAATGGGGTTGTTTCATATTTATAATAACATATCAGTATATTAGTGATACTTATGTTATTACTTTATAATTAAATAAATAAATATTAGGAAGTAGAAGAAGAAATAATTTGAAAGAATCGGTAATGGATATTACCTCTTCTTTGACGCGCCTCTTCTAAACCTCCTCTTAGGGCGCTAAAGATGGTCTTTGAAGAAGACCAGGACCTCTAGTATGTTTCTAGGAAAGTGGAGAGGAGAAATGGTCAGGGGTTTTCCTATATTGGAGGATCAAAATGGTGTGAGGAGGAGAGGGAGGAGGTTCTCTTTTATAAGAGAGGAGAGGGGCACTTTCGGAAACCTCTAAAATAGTAATTTATAATAAACTAAAAACACACCTAAAATCATCAAAAATGACTCAAATTCAAATATGAGATTAGATAGGGTTTTAATATAATCATATAATAAAATTTATACATGTTGTGAATTTATTTTAAACCTTATAAACTTGATTTATGCTATTTAATCTATTTAATTTTATTTATGGTAATAATATTCTATATTTTAAATTGTTATAAATAATTAATTATGTGTTGTTAATTGTCCATAATTTCTTAACTTATGAAAATTTAGACCATATAAATTTCAATTTACAATTTTTAAATAATTTTTGATTTTTAAACAATTTAAGAATATGTTATTTTTATAAAATAACAACAGTGTCAATTTTGAAACAATTCAATTATTTGAATTTAAATAAAATCCACAAAGAATATATATTCAAAAAAAATATTTAATAGATCCGTAACATGTAATATTAATCTTTAAAATTTGTGGATCACATTAAATAGTTCATATAATATTTATTTTAAAATTTTTAAAACAATTTATTTGTTATTTCAATCAATAAAGTAATTTCTACATCACTATTGTGTCACCATTAATGATAATTATTTAATCCATAAAAATTATAAATAAATTAAAATGATGTAGATAAGTTTATTAGATTTATGGTGACTATTTATTTTCTAAGTTTTATGAAGTTTATCACTAAATTAAAATTATTACACTTATAAGATATAAGAGAGTGACTTGTTGTCACTTTCTTTGGTTTTAATAATAATTACATCATTTTCATGGTAAAAAGTCCATGAAATGAATCTATTCTGACCCTTAGGTGATATGGGTCGACTTTTATTTATCCAATATAATTTTGGAAGGTGTCAGGGGAATTTTATAATATTATGTTTACCCTTAATTACCCGATTTACCTTTAACTTTAATAAATAAAATTCACCATAATTACTATTCATAATGTATAAAATTAAAAAGTAGTCTATTAACATAATTTGGACCTAATTATTCCAAATATGGAATCCATTTTTACAAATTCAATACAAAAAAGTGGAAGTATTTAATTTAAAATTAGTCCTGCTCTTGTGAAAACTGGTTTTAAAAGTTAAAACATTGCAAAAGATTGAAATGTTTTTACCTATGAATTCAATGTAAAATTAATGATAATGACATACATAATTTTAAATGGTAAAAATATATTCTATTTATACTTTAAAACAATTAAATATTATAATTTAACCATATAAATTATCTTGATGAAAAAAGTTGTTTTTAAATAAAATTTAGCGTGTTTTTACTATTCACCAAAATATGAAAGTTAGCAGAAAAATATAAAAAAATTATCCAAAGTAAATTTTTATATTTTTATTAAAATGAATAATTTTATTTTTTCTAATTGAACTTATAAATGTGTCAAAAACTAGATTTAAAGTGGGTGTGCCGTCAAAAGGCGCAAAACTGCATTTTTTGAAAAATACTTATTTTACCCAAAAAAATTATTTTGTTCCCATACCATGTTCTAGATAATATGTAAGATGAATGATAATGTTTTAAATTTAAAAATTTGGTTAATAATATTTATAACAGCTAGTTCATAATAATATTATAACAATTTATCGTTGTTTAGTGAAACTCGGTATTGCGTACAACACACGCTATTGAGGATGGTCGCTCTTGCGTGCAACACAAGACAAGAATTGTGTTTTCATATAATATAAGCTAATACAGTGTTTCATATAGTGCAAGATAATTTTGGTGTATCATACAACATAATACATCAATGAAATTAAAAAGAATATTTCTCATAAAATCTTGGGGTGTTACATTCTACCCCCGTTAAAATGAATTTTGCCCTCGAAATTTGTCGGGGTTATAAATGGTTTACTACTTGAAAGTTTCTTTCATAGAAACCCACATCATAAAAAGGAATACTAAAAATTAGTTTTCATAAGGAGAAATACTTACTTGATTTCAGTGTAATATCAGCATTGGTCATTCCATGAACAATTTCCACTTCATCTCTTATTTAAAGAAATGAAGTTAAATTTTTCATTCTTGAAGTGTTAGCAGATCATGTGATGGAATGATGGGTCATTCCATCTGTCTCAAACAAAAGTTTATCAAAAGTTATTAAAAATACATAAGTCCATCTATGGTGTGATTAACCGTATATGATTCGAAAAATGGAATTATACTTCAACTTTCATACCTCTTAATAAAATAAATCTAATTTTTACTAACCAAGGACTTCTTGTAGGCCAGTGATAGGCAATAAAGGAATGTCGCACTTCGGTTGTGGGTTTGATTCTCGCAGCCTTGTCTGACGTGACAGGTTTTCCTTTTTCTAAAACTATACTATTATAACATTTCAGAAATAATATCAAAAAGTTATAGCCTTAAACAATACTATCTGATGTCTAACTTAATCCATTCCAATATTTAGGCTTATCCAAAATATTGCAGTCCAATCTCATAGTATAAAGAATAAGATTACTAGAGAGGTCATCTACCAAGAATGTGAATACCATCATTTATCCCCCATATATCATAAGATATATCTTGTTGATCACATTGCAAACATGTGAATAACTTAATTTTGTATTCTCTTGCAACATGAATTACCATAGAACCTTATTGAAAGCATGAATGCTGTCAAAAGTTAACTCTTTCCACATACCAAAATCCCAAAAATTCTTTATACTCAAACCATGATGTCACTTTGTCCTTATATCATTCATGAGCTCATTAATAATATCAAACATATTATTTTCTTTTTATCCCTTCATTATGCGCATATCATATTCTTTCCAAAAATATTTCAATCACTTTTCATGGTTATCGGTACCATACAATTATTGAAAACCACAATAAACCAATACATAGATATTCCAATATTCCATCACACTAAAAATGAGATTCCACGACACTATTTTGGAATCTTGTTACATATACACTTAACCATTCCACCACTTCGTTTTCATATTCAAAATCACCAATAGTGATCACATGTGACTTCCCTTTGTCCTTTTCCTTAATAGGTTTTTGAGGTTGATCATCATTAACCCTTGGATTAGGGCATAGGTTAGCATAATGCCCCATTTCCTAGCACTTGTAGCATTGAAGTGTTGGTGGTGCATTCTCTATAGTCTTTTCTCTATTCACATCATTAGCTACCTTTTTTCCCTTACTTTGGAACTCAGCTACTCGATGACCATCTTTTCCACACTTAAAACATTTTCTAGTCCCTTTAAGATAATCTCCACCATACTTCTTTCCACACTTTGATCATAGTGAAACATTTTCCTTCTTTTCACCATAGTTTTGAGATTTTTCCTTGAACTCCATCTTTCGTTTCTTGTCAAAACCATGAGATAGATATGTAACACCAACTTCCAGTTCTACCTTGATAGCACAACGTAAAATTTATTCATAGCTACTTAAGTCTATTATATCCAATTCCCTTCGAATACTTGGTTTTAATACACTGAAGAATCGATCAACTTTACTTTTAGGTTGGATGATAAATCCAGATGCATACCTTGCAATCCTTGTAAAATTCACCTCGTATATACCAACAGATTCATAATCCTTTTCCTTAATCTCAAGGAACTCATTTTCTATCATTGTTCAAAGAATATGAGGGAAGTACTTATTGAAAAACAATTTCTTTAACTTGTCCCATTCCATGGATTCAATTTCATCTTGGGGCCTTGTATTTTTAATTAGAGTCCACCACTGGTCTGTTTCACCTTCAAAACGGTAAACATCCTAAATGAATTTTTCATATTCTGAACAGAGAAGTATGGAAAATATTTTTTTCAATGGTACTGATCCATTGTTCAGCCAAAATTGGATCAGATGACCCACTGAAAGAAGGTGTACATTTCCTCATGAAGGACTCAATAGAATATTGTTCCCTTCTCTTCTCATTTGGAATCTAGAATGATTCATAGCTTGTGTAAGTATAGAAATAAGATTTTTAACTCCATTTCCCATAACATTTGGTTGTTCAGGAGGAAAATCATTGAATTTCCCAGTGCATTTATCATTAACATAGTTCCTTCGGGTTGCATCCATTATATAAAACCAAAAAAGAATAGTGTGAGAGGGAAAAATAATACTAGAAAAATATCTTAATCAAGGGGAGTACTTTCAATCTCTTACATCTTAGTATTAAACCTAGGTTATTCATGATCGTTATCATATTTCTAGTATTGTAACCTATACTTATACTTAACCTTAGGGACATCCCTGAACATACCTTAAAAATATATCTAGGGATCTCACTAAAGATTTCACATCCTAGTTTCCAAAGGTTAACAAAACCTTTACTCTGATACCAACAGTAGAGACCCAAATCTTGACATACATGGAAATTACATTACTTTTGCATAATACTTAATACATAATAAAAATAGACACCCAAGGACCATAATAGTTTAGTATCTTTGGAAACTCAGAACATAATCTTCTAATCATAGTGAAAGATCTTCAATATCTCCCATAAAGATATTCCCCTTTTGTTTTCTTACCTAAAACCTTTATTTATATCCTAGGGAAAATAAAATATAGAAAGGGTGATCTCAAATGCTTAGTAAGGGTAAAAATGGAGAAAATAAAACAAACCATATACATTTGAACTTAAAAAAACTTGAACATAAAGTTTAAACATCAAAATCTTGAGTTGTGAAATAAATCTTGGAAGTACGTAAGGTATAGATCATAAAGGAACATTAATCATGATAAAATAGCATGGGAATAAAACATATAATTGTGGAATCCATTAAGAATATTGTTATTATTTCCATAGTAGCCAATGCATTTCTTCTAAGACCGTCATTGTGGACAAAGTCCATTACTGAACCGGGTATAATTTTCTTTGCAGCCCAGTTTTACTGAATCGGGTTCACTTGTCATTCCAGCCATGTCTATCTCATGAGATATAAATCTTAACCCAATGAATTTTATGGATATATAGGTTCCACCCATATCATAATGAAATCATTCTTATGTGTTCCACAAAATAAACATAAATCATTCATTGTAACCCAAACAATAAAATGGGTTTCCTAATCATCATCCCATCTTAAAATAATCCATATAAAACAAATGGATATCATTTCATCATAATAAAAATAAAACCAAGTAAATAATAGAGACATTATACTTGAAACATAAACATATTAAATAATGTCATCTTATATGGAAATTTTTTTTAATAAAACACTTGAAATGAATTCTTGAGGAAAATATCCTTTCTTCTTCAAAATCATTTTCTTTTCACAAAATGCCATGAAATTTTAAAAGAAAATGATTTTGTTGAAAATAATCATGAAATATTGTAGAGTAAGCTTCATGAAAATAAGGCGTTATAAAATCGTAAAAATCTGTTCATGCCGTATAAGTTAAAAAAATTCTTCTCATACTTTTTCCAGAAGAGTCAAAAAAATACCTTGTATGTTAAAAAAAAGAAAGATTCCTTCCATAACATGTGGTAAAAGTCAAAAAAGGGTATAAATGACTTTAAACATACATGGAAGAATAGTAAACATTTTATGAAAACATTTTGAGAAAACATAGACATGGATGATAAGCATAACCCCAGTAAATACTTACGAATAAACAATCTCAAATAAGAATGAGACTGGAATAATTATCCCTTACCTTATGTCCAATTTCTTCTGTATGCATCTGAGACTCCTCTATAGTGGGTTTAAACATATTATTAACATGTAACAGAACTATAATAATATTTATTATATCATATATGATTCACTTATTACTTTATATTACCCGTTCATTTGTCAATTCCATGTTAAAGCGGTGTTTTGGTTAAAATCATTTCATTTATCGTACATGTTTTGACTTGTAATTATTCATATGATTACTTAGATCATGAATACATACTTCCAAAATGTAAAAAATAATTTATATATCAGATATATATTCAGAATATATATATAATAGATCGATAAATGGAATGAAATACACTGTTCATGGAGACGGTAGGTCGTACGTACGCATGAACGCTTTTTTTATTTCCTTATTTAATTGAATGGAAGTAAATGAAATATATATATACATATATGCATTAGAATTATTATTTCATATATTTCATGATTACTTATTATATATACTTTATAATCATTCATGAATGGTTAACATGGAGAATGAATCTCATCGCATCGTGGAGACGGCAATCCGTACGTACGCACGAGCGATGATATCATTCCCATAATTATTGAATTGAATTTGAGTGGATGATAAAATATATCATAATTATTATTATGTTATAATAATCATATATAGTTATTATTTCTACCATTATACCCATCCAATTAAGGTGGTGGTGGAAAAACATATTACACCACGACGTGGAGACGGTATTCCGTACGTACGCACACGTGGTGATTTCGTTTTCCGTAGGATGGATAGAAGGTGAAATGGGGTTGTTTAATATTTATAATAACATATCAGTATATTATTGATACTTATGTTATTACTTTATAATGAAACAAATAAATAAGAGGAATTATAAGAAGAAATAAATTTTAAAGAATCGGTAAAGGATATTACCACATCTTTGACGTGCCTCTTCTAAACCTCATCTTATGGCACTAAAGATGGTATTTGAAGAAGAACAGGACCTCTAGTATGTTCCTAGGTAACTGTAGAAGAGAAATGGTTAGGTTTTGGCCGAGATTTAAGGCTCAAAATGGTGTTAGGAGGATAGGTAGGAGGTGCCCTTTTATAAGAGAGGAGAGGGGCACTTTCAGAAACCTCTAAAATATTAATTTATAATAACCTAAAACCCACCTAAAAACCTCTAAAATGACTCAAATTATAAGACGATATGAGATAGGGTTTTAATATCATCATACAATAAAATTTATACATGTTGGGAATTTATTTTAAACCTTATCAACTTGATTTATCATTATTTAATCTATTTAATTGTATTTGTGGTAATAATATTCTATATTTTAAATTATTATAAATAATTAATTATGTGTTGTTAATTTTCCATAATTTCATAATTTATAAAAATTCAGACCATATAAATTTCAATTTATAATTTATAAATAATTTTTGTGATTTTTAAACAATTTAAGAATATGTTATTTTTATAAAATAACAAGTGTCAATTTTAACACTATTCAATTATTTGAATTTAAATAAAATCCACAAAGAATATATATTCAAAACAAAATAGTTAATAGATTTATAACATGTAATATTAATCTTAAAAATTTAGGGAGAACATTAAATAGTTCATATAATA
This sequence comes from Viscum album, assembly GCA_963277665.1. Lineage (NCBI taxonomy): Eukaryota > Viridiplantae > Streptophyta > Magnoliopsida > Santalales > Viscaceae > Viscum > Viscum album. The sequence continues at coordinate 1,043,030,134 of OY728141.1, read as the reverse complement.
TTTATTTTAATATTTATACACCATTTATTTGATATTTCAATCAATAAAATAATTTCTACATCACTATTGTGTCACCATTAATGATAATTATTTAATACCTAAAAATTATAAATAAATTCACATGATGTATATAAGATTATTATCTTTCTGTTTACTATTAATGTTCTAAGTTTTATGAATTTTATCATTAAATTAAAATTATTACACTTATAAGATATAAGAGAGTGACATGTTGTCACTTTCTTTGGTTTTAATAATAATTACACCATTTTCATGGTCAAAAGTTTATGAAATGAATCTATTCCTACCCTTAGGTTATAGGGGTCGACTTTTATTCATCCAATATAATTTTGACAGGTGTTACGGTATTTTTATAATATTATTTTTACTCTTAATTACCTGATTTACCTTTAACTGTAGTAAATAAAATTTACCGTAGTTACTATTCATAATGTCTAAAATTAAAAGGTAGACTATTAAATTAATTTAGAACTACAGATTCTAAATATGGAATCTATTTTTACAAATTCAATACACATAAGTGGCGGTATTTAATTTAAAATTAATCCCGTTGTTGAGAAAACGGGTTTTAAAAGTTAAAACATTGCAAAAGATTGAAATGTTTTTACCTATGAATTCAATGTAAAATTAATGATAATGATATAAATAATATTAAATAGTAAAAATATATTCTATTTATACTTTAAAACCATTCAATATTATAATTTAACCATATAAATTATCTTGATGAAAAAAGTTGTTTTTAATTAAAATTTCGCATATTTTTACTATTCATCAAAACATGAAAGTTAACAGGAAAATATAAAAAATTTATCCAAAGTAATTTTTTATATAATTATTGCAATTAATAAGTTTATTTTGTCTAATTGAACTTATAAACGTTTCAAAAACTAGATTTAATGTGGGTGCCCCATCAAAAGGTGACAAAACTGCATTTTTTGAAAAATACTTATTTTACCCAAAAAAATTATTTTGTTCTCATACCATGTTATAGATAATGTGTAAGATGAATTATAATGTTATAAAATTCAAAAAAAAATTAATAAAATTTATAACGGCTAGTTCATAATAATATTATAACAATATATCGTTGTTTAGTGAAACTTGGTATTGCGTACAACACACTCTATTGAGGATGGTCGCTCTTGTGTGAAACACAATCCAAGAATTATGTTTTCATATAATACAAGATAATATGGTGTTGCGTATAGCGCAATCTAATTTTGGTGTAGTGTACAACAAAATACATCAATGAAATTAAAATGAATATTTCTCATAAAATCTCGGGGTGTTACATACATGGGTTTTAGCCCAATCCTACAAGAAAGAGGGTACACAGGTTGTTGAACAAGCCTAAAAACAAGAAAGTTCATGGGTTTTATCCCACGCCTAAAATAAAGTGGGTACACGAGTAACTAGCCCAATCCCAAAGTAGGTACTCGGTTCATATCCCATGCCTAACATGTTATAAATGTCTTGGTAGGTAGCCCTTCCATAAAAGTTTATATTATTCCATGTACGCCACAAATCTTATATATTATTCCTTTGTTATTATTTCATAGTTAATGATGTTTATTTCCTTATGATTCATGTCTTATGAACTTCCAAGATTTATCCCATAACTCTTGTTTATAACCTTTGATGTGCAGGGTATGATCTTCTAATGTTATGATCGCATTACAATATTACTATTTTCATGTTTATGCTTACATGTATCCCTTTTTTACCCTTACTGAGAATCTTAGATCACCCCTTTCTTATGTTTTCTTTCTCCAGGTTGTGAAGAAAGGTTTTAGGTAGAATTATTAAAGATGGAGATCGTTATGGAAGATTTTGATGATCTTTCACCAGTATAAAATATTTTATTTCCAAGTTTCCAAAGAAAATAAACTATTACGGTCCCCTGGCATGTATTTTTGTAATATAGTTAATATTCATCTAAAGGATGTAATATCCATGTATGTTAAGCCTGGGTCTCCATAGTCGGTATCAAAGGAAATATTTAGTCAACCTTTAGAAACTAGTATGATAAAACCTTAGTGAGATACCTAGGTTTATTTCTAACGATATATCTAGGGATGTCTTTAAGGAAAAGTTTTAAGGATGAGTTAACATTATGGGAAATGCTCTGAAATTTTGGTAAAGGATGGAGTGAGTGGTTTCCAAGAAATACATCCTTATCTTGATACAATAAGTGGATTTGACACTAGTACATATCTACCAAGGGGTAGTGACTCAGACAAGTTGTTTTGGGATTGACTCAGGGTAATCTGGTACATAATAATGGTCCTTGTTGCACACCTGGTTTGACACTCCTAGGTGATAAGCTTTGGGAATTAAAAAACTCTTCATAAACCATCATGAAGTATTTAGATATAATTTATCTATAAATAACCAAGGTTAAACCTAAGGTGTCATAAATTATGGAAGGTGTCATGATATAGACACCCTATAAGTATTTATTTTCATGACTATGTGGTTTTCAACTATGCTTTTGGATTTAGTCAATGGTGGGAACCACAAGGTACTATATTAATGTTGAATGTGATGGAATATTTTCTAATGAGAAGTTAAGAGGGATGGTCATTGGAGTGAAATACATCGTCATCATGCCTAATCATTTTTCACATAACATGATTAACAATTTTTACCTTAACCAACTCTTAGACTCACCAAGGAAGATAAATACAGAGTTCATTGAGATTTAGGGTAATGGATACCATTGATGAAAGAAACATTGGTTTACTTTGTGTCGATAATGGGAAAATAATCACCTAAGTGAATTCCTTTGAGGAACAAGAAGATGTTTTGACTGTGGAAAATAATGAAATAAAGAAATTGAATGCAAGGGAAAATTAAGAGTTCAATAAATCAAATGGATGGGAATGTTGGCCTCCCTAAGGTATTATCAATTTAGTATTTCTTTAAATTCGGAAAGTATGGGCATTATGAAAATCAATTCCCCCTATGGAAGGCTCGTAAAGAGAATAAACAACGTGGTGCATGTAATGGTTTTTCTACAGATGATGAAGAATCCAAGAATGATATATGAAAGGTATGTTTTTTTGCGGATAAAAATGTTTAAATTGAGTTTTATAAATGTTAATACATGTTTTTTATTTCATATTATCATAAATATATGTTAAGGAATAAGTTAATGAATCCTAAGTAATTGTTTATGAATAAATTTGGATAAATGAAGTATTTATGTTTTGGAATTTAGAGACTATGTTATATGAATCATGAAATATATAAGTATTTTCAATATACGTTTTAATTAAGGATTGGAAAAGAAATGTTGAATGGTGATTAAGACATGGAAAATTAATTTCATGTATAGATGATGTTTTGGTTAAGGGAAGGTAATACTTAATTAATGTATAATGCTAAGATAATTATGTTTGGATAAAGATATATTATATATGAATAATTAAATTGGACAGTACAGATTGTCCTAGAACTAATTAATGAAAAAGTGTTGTATGTCTTCAAGGATGAAGTTTAAAACTTCTTGGATTTAAGGGATGTATCCAGTAATCATTGGAATATGGAAGAATACATGTTTTCCAAAACGATTTATGGTAATTTAGGTTATTACCATGTTTCAAGAGAATATATGATGAGGATATTCACATGTTTATAATGTTACAACCAAGAGATTCTATGGGATATACAATGGAATCAATGTTAAGCTTATTTCATTACCATCATTCTAAAACGTTGAATTTCTATCTTTTATAAGGGTTATGAGGTTAACCATTTAGGAAAATTTTAAGTTAAACTTTAGATTATGTCAGTAATATTAAATTTTTATCTTATATATAAGGATTTATACATATTGGATAGTTTGTTAAAACTACCTTGTATGGATGGTAACTAATGAAAATTGGGATGGAATATCATGGAACTCGTGATCTGTTATTACTTCAGGAACAAAAAATTAACATTTTTTATAGAAGAATGTTAAGTGGATCAACAAACAATAAAGGGTGACATTGTCTAGAAACCATGAATGTATATATTTTAATGAAAACTCTTTAACTTTTCTTGAAACCAAAAAATCCATATTATACCTACATTTTTTATGAATCTGATGGTCCCTTAGGTCATTACAAATTTATGGAATTCTGGTTGTTAACTTTCTCCTAATATTTTTCTCTATCACTCTCCATTATAACTTGATGGTAAGATTTTTATTCTATATCCATACTTTCACTTTCTACCTATGATATCCCATGTGGAAACATATTTATGTGTTACTTTGGATAACCATTATGATATCCCATGTAGAAACATATTCATGTGTACGTATGACTTACCGTCTCCATGAACGGTGTATTCCATCTCTTAATCCTATATTATATAGATTATTATAATAAAAATATAATGTATCTACCTTATATTTATATCATGGCTTATATTCTGGCATCATGATGTAAGTACAAGGATCAAATATGTAACAATTTAAGACACATGTGAAGAACAAAGTGAATATTACCCAAAGTGAAAACATAACATAAGATCATTAAAAATAGAGTAATATTAGGTTATAATAAAACCATATATGTTAATTGATATAAAAATATTCATATTTTAGATATGTATAATAAACTTATATTTATTATATAGGAATCTTGTACGAGTACGGAGAGATTCAAGACACAAGGTCAGAAGATTTCATCTCACATTTAATTTATGTGAGAAACAAGCTATGTTCTCCATTATTTCCTTTTGTGTGGTGTTTTTTATGGACATGATTTAATTATATGTATCATATAATTAAATTTATGGGTATTCACATTCCCATTTTATGATTCTTATTTCATGGGGTTTACATTTCAAAAGTTACCAAATTGGTAAAAATGTTTTGTCTCAATTTGCCTTTATTGAGACTCATGTTTTGTTATGCGCCTAGAATCTTTTTGGGGTTCATATAAATAAATTTTACATTCCATATCATGAATATAAATCTTTTAATTATATTATATGCTTCATTTAATTTACTTTCCTTACATGGAGGGCATGATCCCAGGATACAAAGTTATAAGAGTTTATTGATACAATCTCATTACTTTTCGAGATTGTTTATGTTTATACTTACTTAGATAAATATTTTTATCCATCTCTCAAGAATTTTAATGATTTTCCTTATCATATTTCATTTCATTATATAATCTTGTATCAGTATAATTCTCTACTCTTTAGTACATAATATAGTTATGAAGTTGTTATTAAGAAATCCTGACTTTACCCTCCCTTCGGTCAGAAATCTATGTTTTCTAAAAAGGGTTTCCAAGAATATTATACCATTATCCTATAAGATTTTAAATAAATTTTTACCCTTTTTCCTTTTACCAATATCTTCAAGGGAATATTATTATTTATTTCTGAACAAGGAATTCCTTCTAACTGTTTAACCATGAAAATCACATGTTCTTTTTACTTCGTAAAACATGTAAGGATTTACCCACCATCATTCTTTTGATGATTCCTTTTCATTTTTAAAAGGTTAATATTTAAGAATTTTTTTATAAGTAATTTTCAAGGAAAAATGTTTTCAAAATGGTTCAAGTCTTCTTTAAATGTTTTCAAGGTATTTTTGTAGAAAATGAGTTTAAAATGGTTTTATGTATTAACATGCCTTTCTCAAAGAAAAAAAAGGATATTTTACTCAAAAAACATTTTTAAAGATATTTCAAAAATATTTTCCATGCAATATGACATCCATTGATGTAATCATTCTTTTTTGGAATTTCTCTAAAGGTTCCATTCATATCTTTTTTTTTTGAATGGGTTATGCTTAATGTCATGGTCTTTATAAAACCTTTTTCTCTTTCTTGGTTTATATGTTTATGAAATACATTTATTTTTTATAGGTTATACTTCAATGAAATGGTTATGAAACTTATATATTTTCCATAGGTTATGATTTTATTGAATTCTAAAGATACCCATTTCATTTTATGGGTAGTGATTTGATGTTTATAAAACCAATGTCTTTTTATGGGTAATCATATGATGAATGTTTTATTATCTTGTGGAACATGTGTGAATGATTTTACTATGAGATTGGTGGTACCTATATCTAACTCTAATTCATTGGATAATGATATGTTTTATATGATCTCAAAGGGTGCATGGATTGTAGCCCAAGCCTGAAAAGAAAGAGGGTGTATGGGTTGTGGCCCAATCTTGAAAAGAAAGTGGGTGTATGGGTTATATCCTTCCCCCAAAAGGAAAGAGTGTGTATGGGTTGTAGCCTCAGCCTAAATGAAAGATTTTACATGGGTAGTATCCCAATCCATAAAAAAATAAGGTACATGGGATATATCCCAATCCTAAAAGAAAGAGGGTACACAAGTTGTAGACCAAGAAGGTACATGGGTTGTTTCCTAATCCTAAAATAAATTTAGTAGATGGGTTATTAACCCAAACCCGAAGTAGGTACACTGGTCGTATCCCAAGCCTAACATGTTATAAAGGTCTTGGTAGGTATCCCTAACATAAAATTTTATATTCTTATATGTATTCCACAAATTCTATGTCTAATTCCTTAGTAATGATTTCATGGATCATGATGTTTATTTCCTTATGATTCATGTCTTATGAACTGCCAATCATTATCCCATAACTCATGTTTATGACCTTTCATATGCAGGGTATGATCTCATAATGTTACGATCGTGTTATCATACTACTATGTTCATGCGTGTGCTCGGATGTATCGCTTGTTTACCCTTACTGAGCATCTGAGCTCACCCCTTTATTATGTTTCCCTTCTACAGGGTATAAAAAAAGGTTTTAGGTAGAATTACTAATGGTGGAGATCTTTATGGGATATTTTGATAATATTTCACCATGATAGAAGATTTTTTTCCATGCTTCCAATGACACTAAACTATTACAGTCCTCTGGAATGTATTTTTGTAATGTACTGAACATTCATCTAAAATGATGTAATATCTATGTATGTTAATCCTGGGTCTCTATACCAATGATATCATCCACTTTAATTCTTTTGATGGCTTATTATAGTGATTATTTATGGATGATACTATGTTACCATTTTCTTTTCCATGTGTTAATTAAGTTATGTAACTAATTTATTTCCCAAGGGTTATTCTATGATAAAATGATGAAATATTTTTGAAACCCATTTCATTTTAATAGTTTATAATATGATGAATGATTTATGATCATGTAGTGAACATATGTTGGACATTAATTATGTGATAGGTCAATCTAAAATTATATATCTTATCAATGCATTGGTTAAAGATATATATCTCATGATACAAATAGTACTTGAATTGGGAGTGAACCCAGTTCAGTAAGGGTATCTATCCACTATGATAGTCTTGGGAGTGAACCTTCAATACTATGATGGTTTGGGTAGTGAACCAAATAAAATATATTAGTCTTGACAGTATTCATTGACGACTAAGGAAATGTTTTTCCATGCTTATGTAAATTCCAAAAACCTATGTCTTATACCAATGTTATGGTCTCATAGATCATATTGTTTTATTCCTTTATGATTCATAACTTATGAATTTCCGGTATATATTTCGTAATCTATATTATGATCTATGATATGAAGGGTATGGTTTTAAAATCTTTTTTTCATGTTCTCTTACCCTTATTATCATACTCTGATTAAGTGATCATTGATATCTCCCTAATTTAGAATTACTAGGAATATGATATCAAATTTATTTTGTTTTAATTACTTAGGTTATGAATAATGGTATTAAGTATGATATTATTAATAAGGGTGATAGTTATGAATAACATAGTGGGATATGATATAGTTCACTTATGAACTAGTTATTTATGTATCCATGTTTCCAAAGATAATAAACTTTTATGATTATAGAATAGATCATTATTTTATGTAATAAATATTAATCTAATAAGATGTAATATATATTTATGAAAATTATGGGTCTCTATAATATTGGAAATACCCTAACAATATTTCTTACCCACCTTTCATTTCCACAACAACACCCTGAGACCCACCTTCTCATACACCCATGTGAGGAGCACTATAGTGGAACATATCCAACACCAAGAGGGTGTATAAGTGTTGATCACTTTTTTACTATTATTCTCAATTAACCAAACATTTCCTATTGAATTAAAAAAATATCTCTATGATTTTATTAAATAAAATCCTAAAAAATATATTGTATATATTAAATTAATAAAAAATAAGAAATGATTTAAAATACAATCCTATAATGTGGGTTACTATATCCTTACTGTGACTAGTATCAACCAATCCTTAGATTAATAAACTAATTTCATAGAGTAAATTTTAAGTAAATTTTGAACAGTTTTATCCCTGACTTAAATATATTACATCTTAAAAATTAACCAATAATCATACCTATTTCTTAAAAAATGTGAGATCATGATTTGAAATATCATAATGAAAAAAATATGTTCTTATTTATTAAGGAATTAATCTTGGTTATATATATATATATATATATTTATATATTTAATAAAAACCTTCTGAGACTTCCTCAATCTCTCATAATATAAAATCTCTCCACTATAAAATATCCATTTAAATCCCTCTCTACGATTTTATTTTCTCACATGAAAAGTATCTCAACCCTTTTCTAGTTCTAATTTCTATAATATATCTAAAATTTACATTATAAGTATAAAAAAATAATCAATGAATCTCAAACTAGATTATATTTCCATATTTACAAAACTTTTTAAATACTTTGTCTTTATATCATATATAAAAATAGTATGCATTCAAAAACATCTTCAACATTACTTAAATCTTGGAAAGGATCATCAGTTTCTTCATTATTCAAATAGGTTACAAATTTTATCAAGATTTATCCCACCTAATTTATTTTATCATGAAGTTTATATCACACAACTCTAATACTTATTCATGAAAGTCTTCTATCATAATGATCTATCTCACACAACTATTTAAATATGCATAACTATTTTAATAAACCTTTAATGTCCTTGATCTACTTCACACAAATTCTATGATTTTTATTCTACCTCACAAAACATATTATTTCAAAGGTCTAATTCACCCAATTCCGTTATCATGTCATTATATGTTTTTCTACTATTTACTTTAACAATTTTAAAAAAATCATCAAAAGATTATATGATTTTCTTTATTATTCTTCCAAAATACTTTAAAATAGTTCCAAAATGTAACTAATATATATTTAATAAAAAATAATCAACTATAGTTATCCAACCTCAAAATTGAAAATACATACAATATTATAAATCCATGAGTAATTTAATCCTTTTTCTAAGATCCCATTATATTATGTATCTTTATAGTTACATGGGTATATAATCTTGCTAAGTAAACTGAAATATGTCCATTTTTATATGGGTAATTTAATCTACTCATTGGGATTTTTTTGACATAATAAATATTCTTATTTAGCATAATATAAATTTTTTCCCTCAATAACAACTGAATAAAATAATCTCTACTATGTACCAATTATGATGTTGAATTAAAAATGATACATATAACTAATTATTCATTATAAAAATTATACTAAACTAAAAAATGTATGTTTTTCACCAGTTATAATGTATATGGTGGATAAAAAATCATAAACTCATGCTCAACTTTACTCATTTCATATAATTATCTCAAAGAGAAACACTCAGATCTACATCACTAGATTGAGTGTTGTTTTTAATGAATCTATCTCCCTTAGTTACCAACATCTCATTCCTTATAAAAAAACATTATCCCAACTATTGAATGTTTCTCCCCATTTCACATAAAATATTTTCTTCCACTTTTTTCTATCAAAAATTTATTTATTATCCCTTTCACTCCAACTATATTTAATAAAAACATCTTTGAATTTCATTATTGATTACATAACTCTCAATATCAATTCACATAAGATTTATTTATTTCAATTATAAAAAAAACTAATTAAAATATAATGAAGGTGTTATACCAACATACCTCAAGTAAGAGGGTTTAATGATTGGTCTTAAATTTTATCCATATATTTTTTACCATTTTTATTGATGGAGTTTGCAAAAAAATATCAGAATATTTCTCTTCAGATAACACATACTAAAGTTTATAATTCCCTCAGAACCCATATCCATGATAAAATTATAATTCATACCAATTTCCTTTTATTTATATTGTTTTATAAGATTATATGATGAATTGAATATATGTTGATTATTATAATCAACCCTTAACAAAACATCAACATCCACCATTATATATCAATGATTTTTCCTTTATCCAAAAAAATTATATTCATAATCATTTAGTAGTCCCATGCTTATCATCAAAAAAATTAACAGTTATATAATTTTTATTTTTTCAATATAAACTCATACATATTTTTATAATAAATAATATAACATATAAAGTTAATTTTATATAATCAACATTTTCTTTGTAATAAATATCATTTCTACCAAACAACTCATTATTACATTTCATTCATAAATATCATACAATTCACATTTTTATTGGTATATCTCAAAATTATTTTACCAACCTTCATAGAGGACGCCTAAGGATAACTCTGAAATCTTACTTATAAAGTCACTTTAAAAAATAAAGTATAGATTCTATCAAATGTACTATGTTTCTATTTAGTTTTCATAATTCTTTCTAATTAACACTTTATCCAACATTTTCATTAAAAAACTTCACACTTGTTATTATAGCTATCAATTTTTAAATAGACTTTAATACACAAATATATTCATCATTATTAATATTAAAATAAAAATCAATTTTATAATTCCCATAAACTATTTTTTTAAATGCATTCTTAAAAATCATATTGTTGACCTGAATCAATTTTCCTTAGTTTCATCATTCTTTTCATCATTTATAGAGTTTTTATAATAATATTCCCATAATAAATGTCCACCATCTTTTGAATACTTTTATTCTGAAACTTTTAACCACTTGAATGTGATAAATAACCCATGAAAGTTCATTATTCTCTAATTTAATCAAAATTCAACAAATATTAATGTTTAATTTTATTCAAAACAAGATTTTGAAAATCCATGAAATATTTTATAGATTCAATTATCTTTAATATTGAAATAATATTTTCTTATCATGTAATGGGAACATTGATGATTTTACTACATAGTCTGATCTTTATTTTTCTTTCAAGATGAATAAATCTAGGATTACTAGGATCAAGAATTCATAGTTTAACAGAACTTGGGCAAGGAATCATAATTTTTACAATTATTTTTGTTACTTGACTAATCATTTATATTATTTTTTGTGGGAAGGATTATGATACTCATTTCGGCCTTCCTCATTTGGAAGTATATTAATTTTAGTGTTATTTTAAGAAATAAATATTGTGTTTGAGTTTTGTTCTTATAGGCCCGAGTTTAAGGTGAGTATTAAAGGAGTATAGGTTTTTATTTTATCTTACTAATTCTAGGTTATGTTTGTATTTCCTAAGTCTAGTGGTGGTGAACATGATTCTAGAATGACAGTTTTATATTGGGGGATGGACTATGTGGAATTTTTGTAGATTTGTGTGGATAAGGTGGGGTTTACTTTCATGTATAGTTCAAGTCCATTATTTGGAAAGTGGTGATCATAAGTATGGATGGGGAAATAAAATTATCACTATATTATATATATTTAATGGTTTTTCCTAGTTCTCTTACCTTATTAGAGTCCTTGTGTCCCTTCAAGTGTTTGAACTCATTTTTTTTGTGGCTTTTATAAGACCAGTTCCTTTGTTTCTACTATTTTTTATGCTTGTCTGATTTTCTTTGGTTTTATATATTTTTATAGGGTAATCCATGTGTTGTATTCAACTTATCTTTTTTTATATTAACAATATTGAGATATTCTTCTCAATCTCTATCTGGGATGATTCTTTTGGGGTCTCTGTAACTATCTTTATTCGTATTGAATAAATTTCAGATTTTTATAGATTTATCTCAAATATTAGATCATAATAAAATATTATTAGGATTAATCATTAATAATACATTATTATTAATATGGGAAAAATTAAAATTAAACTTATCTAATTTTTTTAAAGCATGTTTTATTCTTGAAAATTTTTGTACGTCTTCTTTTGACCTTTATTGTATTATTTATCACAACCACTTCATTTTATTAAGGTGTTTATTTAGTATTTTACTAATTATTTATTAAATGATTCAAATGGTAATAAATTATAAGTGTACACCTTATCAATTATTATAATCAATGCAATAAGACAACCTGGGTTACCGTGTCTTGATTCCCAAGATGACTCATAAAAAACCAAATTTCAATCCTCATCACCATGGATTAGCATAAAGTGTAAAGGGAATCAACTATATTCATTAGGAAAAAATTTATTGAACAATTATAAAACTATATAACATATTCAAAATAATAAACCAACATGATCATGCCTTATGTTAGAGGATTCACCCATATAGAATAAACACTTTTAAAAATAAAGTGAAGACAAAAAAAGGCATAACATAAATAATGCCTCATAAAATCATAAAACATATAAAGACATAAAAAAACAAAAAAAAATTACATTTAAAAATTAAACCATCATGTATGATATAAAAAATTAATATAAAATAAAAACAAATGGATGGAAATACAAAGTGATTGAATACATGGAGTTGTCCAAAATATATAATCAAGAATATGAAAAAAACTACTCATCTCGATGTGAAAAGTTTCTACCATCCACTTGATACCACCTTTAAACCATAAAAAGGTCTATAAAACATACTCTAATTCAAATAAAAAACTTTCTTTTTCCTATATGAATGAAAATTAGGTCTAAAAACCATCATAGTATGTATTTAGGGTGTGATAAAAAATTCCTAATAGGATACAACCAAGGTTCTCTACAGATCCCTAAAAAACTATGAAATTATAGTTTAAAAATACAAATAATAAATTTAATTTTAAATTTTTATGGAAAAAAGTAACATGAAATAACATATTTAAGACTTTATTATAAATAAAAAAGTTACCCAATTTTAATAAAATTAATTTAAACACATGTTCTAAATCCTTAGTATAAACATCAATATCACATAACCTAACTCAATAGGTATATTTGGAGAGAACATATGGGAATAAGGTATAGAAATCAATAACCCTCATACTTAATCCACTAACTAGGTGTAGGATACTAATCGTAGTGAAAATCTAAACTAGTTATTAATTCTCTAGCCAATGTATAATCTAAACTAATGACAAGAGACCAAATTTAACTAACGAAAGAAACATCCTAAAATAGTGCATCCCAAATCATATATAATTTAAATTAGGGGTATACATATGTAGTTTATAATATATCCTATCTAATATACTTTTCACTAGAGTCCCACCTAAGTACCCATGATATTCCCATGACGTTTTCCAAATCAAAGTGAAAAATAACTCAATTCAATAAATTAAATAAATGCTCACCCCACCTTTGAACACACATCAAATAATGAATCCATTCAAACCAAATATATAATTAATTAATAAATTTAAAAAATTTACATAATAAAAAGGTTAAATAAATAGTAAAAATAGGAAGCTGGATTATATAAGATGGAAATATTCAATAATCATCCTAAAAAAGATTTTATTTTTATAAAACATCATAAGAATCATAAAATTCATATTTATAATTAATAATAAATCGATCCATGAAAATAACTTGATTATTTCATAGAAAAAAAATTATGCATTTCATTGAGAACCTTGTGTGAGTAATTTATATAAAAAATAATTTTACCATTTCTAAAAAACACATTTCTATATCAAGAGACAAATAAAGAGGAAAAATAATCTAATTATCAATATATATATATATATATTATTTAATGATAATATAATTTTAGAAAGTTAATCTAACCAAAAAATGAATAATATAACACCACTAAGTAGTAAGGATTCAAATCAACAATAAATAATATTCATCTACCATAAGTGATGAAGATGGACCTTTATAAGGAGAAGAAAACTAGTAAAATGGAAAATATCCCAAATTTAATTCTTCCAAAATGAAACCCTAATTCACCAGGTAATAAATTTTGTAAGAACATGGAATAAATAGGATATAAATTAAGAGGGTATGATATTTTGAGTGACATGAATTAATGAATCAATCCAAGATAATGAAGAGACCACCCAGAGAAGGAAAATAAAATAGGATATCCAAGGGGGTTTATTCCTTAAGTGATCCCAAAAAATGAGAAAATTAGGTTTGGATTCATTAATAAAGAATATAATAAAATAAAATTATTTATGTTTTAAAATTGTTTCATTTTTGGGAAAACCATGCATCAATCATGGATATAGTACTGGTATGATGTTTTTGGAATAAAGGGACCTTATTTGTGGTTTGGGTAATTGTTTTCCCAAATTGTACATCCTAAAATATTCCCTATATGTTTTAAATATTCACTCAATATATAAAAATAATAATAAGTAAATAAAAATATATATAACAAAAAATAAAATCATGGATATAATTATCCACACAATTCCACTTTATGCATCCAAAAAAATCCTCAAGAAGATTATTGATCAGATAAGAGTTGAGTCCATTACACCCTAATTTAATATTCCATCCTCCATGTGTCAAAATATTAATTTCCTTTTAACCATAGAATATATAATCAAATAATTAAATTGCTTTGAAACTTTTTTTTATGATATTCAGGAATCGAAATTGGTTATTCAACAAATGAAGTATCATGCTTCAAATATAACTCTTCCTAATTTAGAACATGAGAGTGATAATAATGATACTTCTTCAATTTGGATACATTAAACACATTGTTAATATAAGATATATATATATATATATATATATTATTATTATTATCTGGTACAAAACTATTCCAATCCACAACCCTCAATGATCTAGTCAAGGTTAAAATTTCAAGAACCCTTAATAACTAATAAAAAACTGCAATGGTCTATGACAAAGATCTGTATAATATTTCTTGAAATTTTGATACCTAACCACAATTTTTTAATAATTAAAATCTCCATGGTAATATATTTTACTATAATTAGTCCCACTAGAGAATATTCACCAATACAATCACATCTATGTGGATTTTTAATTGTTGTCCATATAAATCTTCAAAGGGGGATATATTTATCAATGATGGGTAACTATTATAATATAACAAATCATGAATTATTATATGGTTATCCTATGATCATTAAAAATATAATGCACTAGTATAATTAATATCTTCAAATATTTTAATTTCCCTCCATTTTGACCATTAGTCTAAGGGTGATAATCCATACTTATCTTCATCTGAGTCCCCATTGACTTTTAAAGGAATTTCAGAATATATAAGTGGAATAAAAATATTTATCCAAAATTATAATCAAAGGATCCATTTTTAATTTAACAATCTCATTCATGTGTAAATTTCTAAGGTCTTCAGACTTTATACTAACTTTCATGTAAATAAAATGGTATGATTAAATTAGTTTATATATAATACTCCAAAAAAAATTATTCTCATGATTTTTATAAAGACATACAATGATAATGTTAATGGATATATAATACCACTTCTAGGTATAAATGGGTAAGGGTTGTAGAGTTATAGGAGTATTCAAGTCCCCCACAATCAATTTATAACAAGTTAAACATCAAGATACCTAATAAAAAAGTTCCCTTATCATACAACGACACCAATAATAATGATTTATTAAAAAATATATTTTGGTTTCACATTGATGAAAAATTTATATAGAATGATGGTAATATTTGATCACTCCCTTTATCAAGTAGAAATTAGACATAAGGTAGCTTCTAAATAAAATGACTCCATCAAATGAAAGTTAGCATTCACTAGTGATCTCCAAACTTTTTGAAATTCCACTAAAACACTAAAATTAAAGATATAATGGCTAATTTTTATTAATAAATTCAATAAGATAAGGGGAATCCATAAATTTTATATGAACATGGTATTTTACTCCTCCGTTCATTCACAATTCCAATTAAAAAAATACTCATCAATTTTCATCCTTCATTGCATTCCTTTATATATTGAAATAGCAATTACTTACTTAGAGATCTAATGAAAAAATTCAATTTATAAAAGTATAGAAGAGGTAAAAATATAATTCTTGAATTTATTATACCAAGAGACTCTATATGAGATTTAAATCCTTCCACAAGAATATATAACATAAACTTTATAGGTTGGTATAAACTATAAAATTTTCACCAAGTAAGTTGTACCTACAATGATTAAGAGCATGAATAACCACAACCAGTTAATATTAATGGTTCAAGTAGTTATTATTATATTAGCATAATTATTCGGATCTATATTCCATAACATGATCATTTTACATGAGTTCAAAATATACACATATAATTGTTGTGTCACAATGAAAAACACAACCTTTTTAGGTTTAAGAAAAATTATAATTGTATATGGTGCCAACCTTTATCTCAATTCATTAAATGATTGTTGATATTTAGGATTATATATAAATTTCACCCTTATAAAGGTTAGAATAGTAAATTAAAATGTTATATTATATAAATATTTTACAAATCACTTATAATATCCCATCAAGATAATGATTTTCAGTATCTAAAAGGCATTCTTTAAAACCTCCCAAGACATTACAGCTCTCACATTTTCAGGATCAATCAATATAACTTGTTTAGAAACCACATGTCCCATGAACTTTTCTTCTTAGATAATGAAATGAAATTGGGATAAATTTTCACAAAAGTAATTATTAACTCCTACCTCAGTCCATCAAAAATTATTATGATCCACCTCTAACATTGAATTAAAAAAAATCATCCACAAATACCCTGAAAAACGTTTTGATTTATTAATGTAAGATATGATTATAATGTCCCATGAACACTTTAGAATAATTTTTTAGACTAAATGTATATATAAGAAAAAAATGACTATATTTTTTCAGATTTTTGTCTTGTGAATATCACTTTCCTTCACACTACTAATGAAACCCTAACCTAAGATCAATTTTAGATAACCACCTCACCCATTTAAATTGGTTAATTAAGATATTAATTGGGTTAGAGTGTATTTTTTATTTATAGTCACATGATTTAAGTTCTTATAATCAGTATATACATGGTGGATCCCATCAAATTTTATTAGAAAAATGAACACGAGCTAACCACAATGACGTGTCAGGATAAATAATTCCTTTACATTATAAATCATTAACCTAAGTTTTTAACTTATTTAATTTAATATGAGCTATAAGATATAAAGGTAAGGATGTAGATTAATTATTATGAATATGATCAATAGAAAAATCCACTTCACACTCTTAGGGAAACCCATAGAAATCATTAGGAAATACCTTATGAAAATATCTAATGATAGGATGAATCTCCTACCATGAATACCATTTAATATAGTCCACCAAGAAAGGATGATAATTTTTATTATAATTTAATAACTTGAGGAAGAGGATTTTTATCACAAATCAACCAGTGATCTCGTTCCCTATAAATTAAATGAGAATCTAATTAGAAGAGATAAAGACCATTATTCCATGACAACAATTGAAATGAGATTTGAATTCAATTATCTAATTAATTATGAGTATGATGTTAAAGAGTCCCATTTCAAGGATAATAAATCTCATGCTAGTTTCAATTTAAAAATATATATGAGACATAATATAAAATGAAAACCCTTTCCCATTATCCTTTATAAGAGGAGTTGATATCACTATCACATAAACAATCACTTCAAATTGAAGAGTCAATATATCCAAAATTAAATTATGGATAAATAAGTGAGAGGAAAATGAATAAAATAATTCAATATACCCATATAATATAATGAATACAGTATGGAATACTATATTAATTTTTTATTTAGATTTGGTGGGTGATTTCATATTAGAAAATAAATATCCTAGCTTGGATTGAGTTTATGAGTCTACAGCCTCCCATTAAATTGAGTCTCTCTTCTCAATTTACTTTTTCCATGTACATAGTATCCTTTATCTCTATTCTCCTAAGGATTATATCTCATTAGGTTATTGGAAAATTAATTTTTCTAGGATCCCTTCATATTTGATGAATCCATGCCACTTTTTTAAAATTTCCAGCCTATAAAACATCCAACAGTAAATAATATATCCATAAGAGCTATAAGCCTTGGGAACATCTTGCATTGAATTAATAGTGGATCCCTATTTTTTATATTGATAGCATTTTAGAGGAATATTTATTTTAATAACTAATGAATTCAACTAATATATCTCTTCCACTTTTTGACTTCCCCCACTTCCTCTTTTTCTCTAGGAAGTCGGTCTCATTATCACTTGGAGTATAAAGGCAAAAAATTATCCCTAATAATCATAACTAATCTATATCTACAATTATTTACTTGTCCATATCTTTAAAATAATACAATTTTTAAAACAAAAATAATTTTAAAAAATATTAGGTGATTACCCATTCCAAATAATTGCACCTTCAAAGTGTCATCAATGATAAGATCTAGAGAAAATTTCTATATCTTGATGAATATATATTCATGCTCCATGAATATCTATTTTACCTCTTAAAGATATAATAAATCATGTTTCTTATACAACATTATCATCTCAATGTAAAACCACTAATTAACCACGACTTTAAAATATTTATATATAAAATTCTAATACATTTTACACTGAACTATATACCCCCACCACTTCCTAATATGTCCCTCATGTGTGAATATGGCAGAACTCACCTTTAAGGTCCCTGGAGTCTTGAGTAATTCAAAAATCCTCTAAATATTATCTATAAAATACATTTTTTATTAAGGATATTTTATACCTTGTAATATATGAGGATAATGATGATGAAATTCCTAACCTCTATCTTTAGCTTGAGTTAGTCCAAGATAGAATTCTCTTTCCATGGATCAGATAGTTCGAATAACCATATTGATTAAACATTGATGTGCTGGAGGATTAACTTGTATAAAATTATTCCTTTATCCCTTCAAAATATTAAGTGGGACTCATTTGGGAGGTATAAATCTAAAATTCATCAAGGATACAAAATTTCATCAAAGAGATAAAATTTCATCAATCAGAATGATATAAAAATAAAAACATATAAAACTATATAAATATAAATAAAATATATCTTATTAAAATCATTAAAGATCACATTGAGTCATTAGATAAATTAATATTATAACTAAACCAATATATTTTTCATAATTTATAGTTTTTGTGTATGGTTAGATGAACTATACCACAACTATACAAGCATTATGACAAACATCAAGTTAAATTTCATGGTTTTGATGCATAGTTTGAAATCTATGTTCCCTGGATTTTCATAATGGGACTGTATTTCAATTTTCATTCAAAGATATGAATTTTTAAAAAAAAATAAACAAGTCTAGAAATATAATATATCACAAAAAAAATTAAACCTAAATTAAATTGAAATTATACACGCTTGACAACCCAATGTAAATCACGAATTCTTATAAAAAGTGTTGTCAACACACTCACACTTGAGTTATAAAGATAATATCACATATTTATCTTAATTCCAAAACAATCACTACTAGAAAAGCAGGTATTTGCGACGGTCTATTTGCGACGGGATCCCGTCGCAAATAGCCCGTTGCTGAAAACGCCGTCGCAACTAAACTTATTTGCGACGGGACCGTCGCTAAAGCCTTTTTTTGGGACGGGCATTCTCCCCGTCGCAAATAGTATTCCGTATTTTTGTAAAAAACTTTTTAAACAGTTATTGCGACGGGCCCGTCGCAAATACCTTTTGCGACGGGACCCGTCGCAAATAGTTTTTGCGACGGTTCCGTCGCAAAAACTCTT
The DNA here is from genome assembly GCA_963277665.1 of Viscum album. Lineage (NCBI taxonomy): Eukaryota > Viridiplantae > Streptophyta > Magnoliopsida > Santalales > Viscaceae > Viscum > Viscum album. The sequence continues at coordinate 1,043,010,237 of OY728141.1, read as the reverse complement.
TTTTAAAAAAATAAAAAAATTAATAATACTAGTATTTGCGACGGGACCCGTCGCAAATACTCTTTTAAAAAAAATAAAAAACTATTAATAATACTAGTATTTGCGACGGGCATAGTATCCCGTCGCAAATACTATAAAAAAAATAAAAAAAATAAATTATTAATAAATTATTTTAATTAATATAATAATAGAATTATAATTTACAAATGAAAATAGTAAATTATTTTAATTACTATAATAATAGTAGAATTATAATTCAAAAATAAAAATAATAGAATATTAATAAATAATTTAATTAATATAATAATATTATAATGATAATTCATAAATAAAAAAAATATTAATAAGTTATTTTAATTAATATAAAAATAATAGAATTATTTTACATTCAAATATTAAAATAATTCAAGTATTACAAAAAAATAATTAAATTATAATATTATAAAATTTTAATATATATATAAAATTTTATTATATAAATAAAATTTTAATATATATATAAAATTTAATATTATAAAATATAAATATTATTATTATTCATATTAATATTGTTATTTAAAAATATAATATTATTAATATTTTATAATGAGACAGAAACTACGAATAGAAAAAAAAAATATTTTGATTTCACAAATTTTATAACAGAAATACAAACTCTAATCTGTAGGAGGGGGGGAGGGGGGGAGGTGGGGGATCTGCAGATGGTGGTGGAGGAAACTCCATCCCTAAAGCATGAGTGAGTCGGCGCATGTACTCCATCTGCTCCTGATGCTGCTGCTGCCACCGACTCGTCTGCTCCTCGTACAGCTGCTGCTGGCGTCGACGCTCCTCCTCATGATGCTGACGCATCTGCTCCTGCTCCTGTCGGAGACTCTCTATCTGTGCAGTCTGAGATCGCAACTGCTCCTCATACTGTGTAGAAGAAGATGCACGAGCTCCTCTCGAGCTGGACGCCGACATCGCAGCACTGCCATAATAATCTCCGGGAGTCAGTCGAGAGCCGATACCAACTACCCGGCCCTTCTCGAAGGCATACTGGGTGGCCTGCATCCATGCTACCTCATCAAACTGACGGGCAGTGGTCTGATCTGATGCCTCGGCCTGACTCTCAGGCCGGGCCTGTGCCGCTGCAGCCTCATATGACTCCTATAGTTGCAATTTAAAATTAAAATTGTGAATATATTATATGCAGTTAATTTTTAAACTTGAAAACAAATAATACTGAACACGATGTGATGCTGACGATCACCTCTGAGCTCCCCAGTAGCAGGATCACTATACATCCTCCGATATACGTCGTACTCTGTAATATCGGGGTGCTCGACAGCCTATAAGAATAAAAAATAAACTGTTAATATTTATAGTTATATAAAATATTTATAAATAATGTACGTACCAGATGCTGTCTATGAGTACTGAAAGAACGACTCCCAGCTCGATGAGTCACCTCCTGCCTCCCCCGATTCTGCCTCCCCACCGATGATCTCCTCTGAAAGGCACCACTCAACCAGTGCGCACATAATCCATCCCATACATGGGATGAAATGTACTCTGGTCGGTGTGCTCTACATGACTCATCAAAATCTGACACTCCTGCTTTCTTCATCGCAGCTTTTCTTAAATTGTGCAAAAACTGACGAAGGCGATAACGCATGGCCACCTCCCATGCCTCGTGGATGGCGTCACGCATGGTATCCTCAATCGGATACCATAAACCCTACAAATAAATCAAAATATCAAGTTAGAAATGAAATAATTTTCAAAATAAAAATTATTTATTTACGTACGTACCAACCAATGGCCGAACATGGCCTGCTGCACATCAATGGGAATCTGCTCCCATGTGGTCCACGGCTGAGAGAAATAGTTGCGCAAAATAGCGCTTCCCTGTCCGACTGCTATATGCGAAAAACTGAAAAAATAATAAACATTTATTATGTGAATAGATTAATGAAATCTTAGTCAAATTCACAGGTTATTACACAGGTTATCACACCTCCGGGTGCGCGGATCAAACCCAAGACGTGGACGTCGCTCGGGGATGGGGTCAGGAATCATCAATCATGCAAGACCGCGCCCCCTCCGCGTACTCCCTGGAGTGCCTGCAGGCTGAGGGTCATCTGCCAGCAACTCATCCGCATCGAAAGGCAGGTCAGCCTCCGCCAACTCGCGAAATGTGGCCTCGTCCATCTGAAACAGAAAATGTTAATATTAGCAAATAATTGATAATTACTATTATATATACATATATACATATTATGATTGTATATAAATACCATGGAATTCTATAAGTGTTCATCTTCATCATCATCTTCATATATGTCAATGTCATCTTCATATTCCTCCTCAACATCATCGATATCCATTCGAGTTGCAGTTGCTTCATCTCTTACCATTTCAAATTCATGTGTGACATCATTAACATCATCGTCATCACCGACTCTTAAATGTGGGGTGTCGTCATCGATACTCATATCTCTTTGTAAAAAAGATTGATTTTGAGTACTCTCTTGAAAAACTTCAATTCTTTGCACATCAGTGAAAGCACATTCACTTTGACTAAACTGATTGTCTCGAATTTTGATTTTTATTAAACTCCACCAATCAGTCAAGTCTCTTGATGTTGCACAGTACTTTGCATAATAAACTTGATATGCCTGTTGAGCCAATAAGAATGGTTCATTTACTGCGAGAACACTTTTACATTTAATATCGATGATTCCATGAGTCGGATGAACACGCACGCCTCTCTCTGTATCCAACCACTGACATTTGAACATGGTTATGTAATGTTGTCCAAGATAACAGAGTTCAATGATTTCATCAAGTATGCCATAAAAGTCAACTTCATTTTCTCGATGATGAGATCCTCTCAAGCTAACTCCACTGTTCATTGTTTTTTTCGATTCCCCATATGCATGTGTGTGGAATCGAAATCCATTCACCACATATGCATTATAAGTTTTAACAAGTTTGGAAGGTGGGTTACTCAATACACACAGCCGTTTGTCAATTTTATCAGCATGTCGAGACACCTGAAGATTTGTGAAATAATTATCAATATAGTAAACTATACATTGAATGAGTTGCTAAATGATAAAGAATTTATGTTACCAGTTTTTGAAACCACTGAGAGAAATTTTTCAGTCGACGTTCTTCGAGAGCAGCTGCTGTAATTTGTGGAATTTGTTTCTTGATATGATTATCATACAACCTATAAAAACCAAAGTTATTTACTGTAACATAAATGATAGAATAAGTGATATAAACACTTACAGTACAACTAATGTCATCTCTTCACAGTTGAGCAGAACATACGTATGAGCTCTATGATGTTCATCATCTGAAAGCCAGCATTCAGAAACTCCACCAAAACCAAGCTCTGACTGGTTGAAAATAGATAATTGATTGTCGATTTCATCAATATTCCTCTCATTCCGTCCCATTCGGTTGTGTTTTGAAGGATACTCAGATTCAAAATAATGGGAGCAGAAAAAAGATATTTCCTCTTGCAAATAAGCTTCTGCAATAGATCCTTCAACAGATGCTTTGTTGCGTACTTTTCTTTTCAATTTTTGCATGCATCTTTCAAATGGGTACATCCATCGAAACTGTACCGGACCTCCACATTTGGCTTCATATGGAAAATGTAACATCAAATGTTCCATTGAGTCGAAGAAAGACGGCGGAAATATTTTTTCCAGTTTACATATAATTACAACAACATCTTTTTCAAGTTTGCCTAGAGCATCATAATCTGCCGTAGCCGCACAAATTTCCCGAAAAAAATGAGACATGTCTGTTATGGAATCCCAAATCACAGAATTCAACAGACCTCTTAATCCAATGGGTAGAAGTCTCTCCATTATAACATGACAATCATGACTTTTCAATCCAGTAATATGACCATTCTTTACACATCTACCCAAATTGGAAGCACAGCCATCTGGAAGTCTCAAATCTGCAATCCACTGACAAAATAATAAACGGTTTTCTTTAGACAGTCTATAAGTTGATTTTGGTTTCAGTAACCTTTCTGTTCTGACATTCTCAAATAGTTCCAATTCTGGACGCCTGCAAATTTGGGCAAGATCTAAACGTGCATTTACATTGTCTTTTCTCTTTCCTGACGTATCCAAAACTGTATGAAACAAATTATCAAAACAGTTCTTCTCAATATGCATGACATCTAACATGTGCCGGACCAACAAATCATACCAATATGGCAAATCCCAAAATATGCTACGTTTAATCCAATTGTGTTCTTTCCCAAAACCAGAAATTTTCTGTTGGTTTATTGTGGGACCAAAGGTGATGGGAGGTAATGAAAATACAACCGATTTTAACTCCGAACCTGATAGCATTTTTGGAGGTCCATCCCTTTCAGCTGTTCCTTTTCTGAAATGAGATCTGTTTCTGCGAAAAGGATGATCAGCTGGAAGAAATCTGCGATGACAGTCAAAATAACAAGGTTTCTTTCCATGAATGAGCATAAATGCTTTGTTCTCTCCCATACAGTAAGGACATGATTTCTAACCATGTGTACTCCAGCCAGATAACATCCCATAAGCCAGGAAGTCACTTATTGTCCACATCAATGCTGCTCTCAGTATGAAATTCTGTTTCGTTGCAACATCATATGTACTGACACCAGTACTCCACAATAAATTTAATTCATCAATCAATGGCTTCAAATAAACATCAATATTTTTCTTCGGATGTCCTGGAATTAGTAAAGTCAAAAAGATATATGGCTCCTTCATCAACATCCATGGAGGTAAATTATACGGAGTTAAAAAAACAGGCCAACATGAATATTGACTACCATAAGATCCAAACGGACAGAAACCATCAGAGGAAAGGCCCAGTCGAACATTTCTAGCTTCTAAAGCAAATGATGGATGCACTCTATCAAAATGTTTCCATGAATCACCATCGGCTGGATGATTCAAGCTTTTATCGGTTGAAATATTCTCTTTATGCCATGACATCATTGTCGCTGTATTCATAGACATGAATAAACGCTGAAGTCTGGATGTAAGCGGAAAATATCTCAACTGTTTTACAGGAATCAAACCAGACTTCCCATGTTGTCCTTCTTTATATCTCAGTTGCCCACATGTGGGACAACTATCCAACGACTCATTTTCCCCTGAATATAAAATGCAGTCATTTGAACATGCATGAATCTTCTGACAAGTAAGTCCCAAATTTCGAACCAACCTCTTACTTTCATAGTAATTTGCAGGTAAAACATTTCCTTCGGGTAACAGTGTTTTCAGCAATGAAAATATCTGGTCAAAACATGTGTTTGACATTCCGTTATCTGATTTGATAGCCATAAATTTTTCAACTGCTTCTAATTTTCTCATCTTGCAGCCAGGATATAATGCATCCTCAGCAGACTTCAACAACTCATAAAATTCAGACGGTCCCAACTCAGGATTTGAAGCTATATCAGCCGGAGTTTCTGTATGTTGAACAGATGAACCTGCAACATCATGTACTAAATCTTGAAACCGGGATGGATCCGGAATCAAGTTGGTATCACCTGCTCTGGAACTGCGTTCACCATGTTGATACCAAAAAACATAATCTGCTTGAAAACCAAAACGCAAGAGATGTTCCCCCACTTTGTCAAACGTGTCAAACGTTCTCAATGCACATTTTCTACAAGGGCATTTTATCTTTCCTTCTGAAACAAATTCTGAATTTGATGCCGCAAATGATAAAAAAATCTCTACACCCTCTATATATACTGGATTTAAACCAGAACCATTTGGATTTCTACGTTGATTTATCCATATGCGGTCATCTAATAATGACTGTTGACGACCTCGTTGTTCCATATTTTTCTATAAAATATAAAAGCATTACTGTTTTTGAATAATTTGTTAGAAAAAACACTCAAGCAAGGATTGAATATATTGAGAATAAAGAAAAACCTGTTACAAATATTGATAATTTTAATATTATATTGATTTTTTATTTTTTTTAATAATACTAATATAATTTTTTTTATAAATATTAATTATATAATAATAACATCATTACATTATTAGTATATTTTATTATTAATATTAAAATAATATAATTTTTTATATTATATATAATTCTCCTTTCATCTGTGTGTTTCACATTCTGTCTCCACATGTAATAAGGTAATTATTCCTAATTATTCCTAATTATTCCTAATTATTACAATCTATTACAATTTATTACTAATTGTTACTAATTATTACAATTTATTACTAATTATTACTATTTATTGCTAATTATTACTATTTATTAATAATTTAGCAATACTTAGCAATACTTAGCAATACTTAGCAAAAGGAAAACTGCTTGAATAATGAAAGGAAATTTGGTAATCATCGTTGTGGAGATGATTATAAATTTTCCCTTCATTATCCAAGCAGATTTCGTTTACTAATTATTAGTAATAAAAAAAATATTATCAATATTTACGAAAAAACAATATTAATATTATTAAAATAATAACAAAAATTAAAAAATATTAAAATTATCAATATTCATAACAGACTTTGTTCTATTATTAACATGTTCAAATCTTAAAGGGTCGCCAATTGTCAGGTCATGCGCAATAAAAAGTTTGTGTCAGCCATGCTCAAATTTTTATTGCGCATGACCAGACAATTATCGACCCTTTAAGATTTGAACATGTTAAGAATAGAGCAAAATCTGTTGTGAATATTGATAATTTTAATATTTTATAAATTTTTATTATTTTAATAATATTAATATTTTTTTCATAAATATTGATAATATAATTTTTTTTGCTAAGTATTCTTGAGTATTCTTGAGTATTCCTGAGTATTCGTGATTATTCGTGAGTATTCGTGAGTATTCATGAGTATTCGTGACTATTCGTGAGTATTCGTGAGTATTCCTAATTATTACTAATTATTCCTAATTATTCCTAATTATTCCTAATTATTTGCAATTATTGGCAATTATTGGTCATTATTACTAATTATTACAAATTATTGGTAATTATTACTAATTATTGGTAATTATTACTAATTATTCCTAATTATTACTAATTATTCCTAATTATTACTAATTATTCCTAATTATTACTAATTATTCCTAATTATTACTAATTATTCCTAATTATTACTAATTATTCCTAATTATTACAAATTATTGGTAATTATTACAAATTATTACAAATTATTGCTAATTATTGGTAATTATTCCAAATTATTGGTAATTATTCCAAATTATAGGTAATTATTCCTAATTATAGGTAATTATTCCTAATTATTGGTAATTATTCCTAATTATTGCTAATTATTCCTAATTATTGCTAATTATTACTAATTATTGCTAATTATTGCTAATTATTGGTAATTATTGCTAATTATTGGTAATTATTGGTAATTATTGATAATTATTGATAATTATTGATAATTATTCCTAATTATTACTAATTATTGCTAATTATTGCTAATTATTACTAATTATTCCTAATTATTACTAATTATTCCTAATTATTACTAATTATTCCTAATTATTACTAATTATTCCTAATTATTCCTAATTATTCCTAATTATTCCTAATTATTACTAATTATTCCTAATTATTACTAATTATTTGCAATTATTTGCAATTATTGGTAATTATTACCAATTATTGGTAATTATTGGTAATTATTGGTAATTATTCCTAATTATTACTAATTATTCCTAATTATTCCTAATTATTCCTAATTATTCCTAATTATTCCTAATTATTCCTAATTATTTGCAATTATTCCTAATTATTTGCAATTATTGATAATTATTACTAATTATTGGCAATTATTGGTAATTATTACTAATTATTACTAATTATTACAAATTATTGGTAATTATTGGTAATTATTCCTAATTATTACTAATTATTCCTAATTATTACTAATTATTCCTAATTATTACAAATTATTGGTAATTATTACAAATTATTACTAATTATTACAAATTATTACTAATTATTGTTAATTATTGGTAATTATTCCAAATTATTGGTAATTATTCCAAATTATTGGTAATTATTCCAAATTATTGGTAATTATTCCAAATTATAGGTAATTATTCCTAATTATTGGTAATTATTCCTAATTATTGCTAATTATTCCTAATTATTCCTAATTATTTCTAATTATTGCTAATTATTCCTAATTATTGGTAATTATTACTAATTATTGGTAATTATTACTAATTATTGGTAATTATTACTAATTATTCCTAATTATTACTAATTATTCCTAATTATTACTAATTATTCCTAATTATTACTAATTATTCCTAATTATTCCTAATTATTCCTAATTATTCCTAATTATTCCTAATTATTCCTAATTATTCCTAATTATTCTTAATTATTTGCAATTATTGGCAATTATTGGCAATTATTACTAATTATTACTAATTATTGTTAATTATTGGTAATTATTCCAAATTATAGGTAATTATTACTATTTATTGTTAATTATTACTAATTATTACTATTTATTGTTAATTATTACTAATTATTACTAATTATTCCTAATTATTACTAATTATTGGTAATTATTACTAATTATTACTAATTATTACTAATTATTACTAATTATTACTAATTATTAATATTTATTCTTAATTATTACAAATTATTACAAATTATTCCTAATTACCATTAACTATGAACAATACTAATAATTTAAATTTATTAAGTAAGAAAACAATATAAACATAATTAAATTACAACTAATCAAAAATAATTGAAATTAATACAAAATTAAAAATAAATATTAAATTAAAATGAACATAAATACCTTGAAAATTGATGAGCTCTGATCGTTCTTCAAAACTTTAATAACAGCTCCGAAGAAAAAAATTAAACTGAACAAAAACTCAAATTTAGAAATAGAAATTTTAGAGCAGAAGAAGGTGGAGAATGAGAATGATTTGAGAAAAACGGATGGGGGTATTTATAGGTTAGATTATTAGCGACGGGTCCATTTGCGACGGGAATCCCGTCGCAAATAGTATTATTTGCGACGGGCACTGTCGCAAATACCTTCGCCCGCATTTATTACGGTCAACCGGTAAATAGTTATTTGCGACGGGACCCGTCGCAAATAACATACTATTTGCGACGGGAATACTTTCCTGTCGCAAATACCTTTTACCGCCGCCGGTTATTTGCGACGGGAATACTTTCCCGTCGCAAATACCTTTTACCGCCGCCGGTTATATGCGACGGGGAAAGGCATCCCCGTCGCAAATAGTTTTCCCCGGATTTGGCGCCAAAGCCCGGGAAAACTATTTGCGACGGGGAAGCCTATCCCGTCGCAAAAGACTACTTATTTGCGACGGGTAAAGACCCCCGTCGCAAATAAGTTTTTAACGGGACTATTTGCGACGGGATTTATTCCCGTCGCAAATAACCCGTCGCAAATACCCATTTTTCCCGTAGTGAATATAAATAAAATTATTCTTTGATGACATTTTTTAATGAATAAAACTAATATACCATATCCCAATATCAAATCCAGTATTCCATAATGAATAAAGCACATTCTTAATCATTGCATGATTAAAACAAATTCAAAGGGAATTAATTATATTCTAAGGGAATGATTTTTCATGATAAAATACATAACTAAATAAATCATTCCAACTAGGAACCTGACATGGACACTATATATATAAAAGTTTTCACCAATATAGAATAATTTTTTTAAATAAATCAGTACTAAACAAGGAATAAGAAATAAAATATCTCATCAAAAATAATTAAACATATAAGGAAATCAAATGAAATATAAAAAATAACTTTTATAAATTAAACCATCATATATGATATAAAAAATTAATTTAAAAGGATGAATAAAGAGATATAAAGATTAAGTGTCAAGAATGCAATGAGGTATAAAAAATAAATAATAAAAATATTCCAAAGCAACCCATATCCATGTGACAAGTGTGTAACCTCCACTTTGAACCTCCCAAAAATTTGAACAAAAGATATAAAACATACTTTAACACAAATTATAGTTTTCCTTCTACCAAAATTAAAATATACCAATTAATCATACACAAAAAACTGTGTATACAGGGTGGAAAAAATCCTAATAGGATACCACCATGTTTTTATACAAAATTATAGTATAAGAAAAAAATAAGAAAGTTCCATTTTGATATTTATGAAAACAGATAATCTGGTATAACACATTTATATATTTATTAAAAAAAGTAACAAGTTGCCTAATATTACTGAAATAAATTTAAATACTAGTATTAAATCATCATTATAGATAACTATATCACATAACCCATTTTAATAGGCATCATGGGACACTACTTGCAAGCCTAATGTGAGGAAATATAGGATTCTCATAATATATCCATAAACTAAATGTGGGATACTATTTAAAGTAGAATCATAAATTATTAACATATTATATAGCCATTGAATAATAAAAACTAGTGAGAATAACCCAAATGGAATTAGGTGGAGCATTATCTTAAACCAGTCCATCCTAACCAATATCTAATTTAAACTAGGGGTGAAGCTAAGTATTTAATAATATAACCTAGTAAGTATAATTTTCACTAGAGTTCTACTTAAGTACCCAAGTTATTCCCATTATTTTTTATATGCCAAAGTGATAAAATTATTAAATTCAATACATTTAATAAATTCTCATCTCACACATAATCACCCATTAATGAAACAATCCATTCATAACAATAGCCATAATGTATCATTAAAGATAATATAATTATATATTAAATAGTATCATTATAAAGGAGAGTACTAATAGTAATAATATGGATGTGGATCTCATGTGAAAAACATGTTTGATAATCATTCCAAACAAGACTTCAACTTTAGATAACATCACTAAAATCATAACATCCTTAAAAACTAAGAATTTCATCAAAAACATTATGTGTGTAATTTATTTAAAAATAAAATTTTAAATTTTTAAGAAACACTTTTCAATATTAAGAGGAAAAAAAGTAACAATAGTATAATTAAGCTAAAAATATTATATATATTGATTATAGATTATAATTTAATTAAAAAAATTAAACATTTAATCATTAAATTTTTTAATAAACCAAAAGAGGAATATTGAACCACATATCTGTAAGGAATGAAATCAATGACACCAAACATTATTCTACCAGAATATTTGATGTTATACCCTTATAAGAAGATGAAAATTATAAAAATTGGAAATCCCCCAAATAAATTCATTCATCTTGGAACCCTATGGCACTATGGAATCAATAGGGAATAAACATGGAAAAAATGACGCAAGTGAAGAGGGGAAGATATTTGGACTAAAATACCTTGGATTATCAATCCAAGACAATGAATAAACCCCTAAATAAGGAAACAAAATGAGGATATCAAATGGGATCAAACCCTATAGTGTTCCCGAATAAGTGAGGAGGAAATGGGTTTGATTTAATTAAAAATTGATTTAGGAAAATAAAATTATTTACATTTTTAATTTTTTTGTGGTTTGGATGCATGATTATAAAAATCATGAACCAAATATATATATTCTAATAGAAATATGTTTATATAATGAAGTGAGCATATAAATGATTAAGGAAACAATGTACCCTAACTATAGAACCTTTTATTTCCACTAAATATTTTAAATTTTTAATCTAATTATAAAAATAATAATAAAATAATAAAATGAAAATATATATACCAAACTATGACATTATGGTTGTCACAATTCTCCACACATATCCACTTTCTATACCCCCAAAATTATGTAGGAAGATTTTTGATAAGAGAATATTTAATTTCATTACTCCTTAATTTTAGATACATTATCTCATGTATTTATTTAGTAATTTTAGTGTGTCCATAGAATACAAACCCAACGAATCAACTTTTCTCATAGAACTTTATTCTAAAAATTAATAATCTTAACAATAATTCAACCAATAAAGGATTATGATATTATTCTAACTCGTCCTAATTTAAAATATGAGAAGGATCAAGATGATAATTATTTAATTTGAAAAATTGAAATAAATTGGCAATAGAAGTCATTTATGGAGGTAATATTATCCAATATAAAACTTTTCTTATACTTTTAATAATTTCAAAATGTTCAATGTACCTCATCATAAGATTACCTTTCTTATTAAACCATTTATTACCCAGTTGATTTGAAACATTCATGAACACCATATCACAAGCCTATAGCTCAATTTTTCTATTAAAATTATCAATATAATATTTTTGGTGACAATGAGTTTCCACCAAATGTTTTTGAATTAGCTAAATCTCCTACACCATCTTTATCAGTATTCCTAGTCCCATTAGTGAAGATTCACTAATCATATCCCAAAAAGGTGTATATCTACAATTTGTCCATATAAATATTCAAATTAGACCATATTTATTCAATTTTTCTTATTATTATATGATAACATCACTATGGATAGATGGTAATCCTACGATCTTCCCAAATCTAATGAAAAATCACTGATTGTATCTTCTAGAATTTGAATTACCCTATCAGTATTTCCATGGGCCTAAGGGTTATAGTTCATGTTAAACTTGACCTAAGTCCCCATATCCTTTTGATATAGTCTCTTTAATTGTTAAGTGAAATTATAATCTCTATTGATATGATCACTAAAGGCACGCCATAAAATTTAACAGTCTCATGCACACATAACTCTTCATAATATTTAATATTTATACTATATTTTATTGGATAAAAATTGGATAATTTAATCAAAATATCTATAATAATTAAAATTAAATTATTTTTATGTTGTTTTTGATGAAATAAAATTATAATTACTCTCGATATATCATCCCACTTCCTGGTCATAGTGGGTACGTAAGGAAGCATTCTTGAAGGATTACAGTGTAACATCTCATGTAATTATAGAATAAAACATTTTCATATCTATTAATATTTTTTAATTTAACATTAATTTTAGTTTAAAGGGGAAACTATGTACGATATCATACTCGACACACTAAAATGGGTTTCTCTAAAATCTTACATTGCATAGAACACTGAGTTACACCAAAAAATAATACAACAGTAATATTATCATTTTAAATGATAGTTAATGCCTAGCCATTATATTAGCAGTATTGAACAATATTAACTATATTATGATTTTATATACTTTTTTAAATGTTTTTGCATTTATACAATAAATTTTAGGGGCTTAAAATGAGAATGAATCCAATTTTAATCATAAAATACTCTAATATTTTTAAAAGGTAGTTTTATCGCCTTTTGATGGAGAACCCTTTTTAAATCTAGTTTTGTAACTTTTATATATTCTATTTGAAAAAATAAAGTTCTTATATAGAATTGGGACATCAAAATTTACATTGGATAAATTTTTGTTAATTTTCTGATAAAGTTTATTTTTTTAATGAATAGTGAAAATACCACATTTTAAGTCAAAAATTTTCTTTTCATCTAATTTATTTATATAGTTAGATTATCTTTTTTTATTGGTTTTAAAGAGTATTTGTATTATATTTTTATCATTTAATCCAATTTTGGTCACTTTCATAAATTTCACATTTAAATTGTACATAAACATATATTAATCATTTGATAGTTTTTATTTATTAAAAAACTTGTTTTCTGGTTTTAAAAATGGGAATTAATTTTAAATTAATTAATAAAACTTCTGTGTTTTGAATTTGGAGAAATATATTTATATTTGGGATCATAATATTAAAATTATGTAAATTGGTACCTTTTATTATTGGATATTATGAATAGTAACTTCAGTAATTATATTTATTTACCATAGTTAAAGGGAAAATTAGGTAAATAAGGGTAAAAATAATATTTTAATAATATAAAACTACCCTAAAATTTGTATTAATATTATTTTATAAGTCATGGGTGACCAAAAAAACCTTAGGCTTAACTTTTGGCATTTGGGAGCCACTTGGATGTGAAAATGACATGTTATAATAATTAATTTAAAGTAAAGAGAAATATAACATAAACATGTATCTTTTTACTTAAAAATTAAGGTGGCATTCTATAAGTGATATATTTGTATACAAATATTAATTATAAAGATAAAAATATTTCCTACATCATGGTATATTATTTATAATTTCTATAGATTAATTAAATAAATTTAATTTTTACACAATGATGACGCAAGGATTGCTTCGTTAATAAAGGACTCAAATGAATGATATTATAAATATTAAAATAAATATTATTCGACATAATTTATGTCATAACCAAATTTTATAGATTAATATGACATTTTATTATACTATTCAATTTTTTCGTTCGAATTTATCTCTTAGTTTGGATTTTATTTAAATTCGATAAAGTGAATAGTGTAAAAATTAACATAATTTTTTTTTAAAAAACAATAAATTATTAAATTATTTAAAAATACTAAAAATATGAAAATAAAAAGGTGATTATGATATGGTATAAAAGTTAATTATGTGTCAAATTATGGGAAATTGACCCCATATAAGTAATATCAATAGCTTCTTAACAATTAAAATATTGTTACCACTTTTAACAATAAAAGAGAATAATTAAGGGTAAACCAAAAATATAAGGTTTAAAATAAACTCAATAAATATCTAAAAACTATTGGATGAGATTATTACGATATATAATCATATTATCTTCACAATATCTCAAGTTTGAACCAATTTTACTAAAAAAATATTAATTTAAAATTTTAATACTTTCCAAGGGTTACCCTCCCCTCTCCTATAAAAAATCACACATCCCTCTCTATTAATCACACATCAAAATCCTTTTCTTTCAGACATTATCTCTCCAATTATCATACTATAATCTCTACCCACATTCTTAAATCCATGGTTTCGGTAGAACACCCTTCATAGAGGTGTTTAGGTGTTCTTCAAAGGTGATCAACCGATAAGAGGTATCATTTTCTTTTAAGTGTTTCTATTTTGTTTCTTCTTCCATGTCCTAAAATATCATCCAAACATTATGAGATAACAATTATAGTATCCTCAATATACTGATATGTTATCATTTTAATATCATCCCCTAAATCTATCTCTACTTCCATAAAATGGGAAAGTAATTAATCATTTGTGCGTACATGTGAATTATCACCTCCACTGACCGAGTTAATTTATTTTCCATTACCCTCTATTAATATTGGTTAAAATGATGTAATTAATATTAATATGTGATATTTATGTAATATTAATCATTATAAGATAATAATATTTCATTTACATTCTTACTTCCATGTGCATAAAACTGATAACGTTGTTCGTGCGTACATGTGAACTATCACCTCCACGAAGCGGTGTGACTCATTTTTATTCATTGTATTACTTGTATGATATATATAATTATATATAAATTATTATTATTATTTTAATAACATCATGATCATTCTAGAAATAAAAAAATATATAATTACCTTATTTCTATAATGATCAATAAAAAATGGATACATTACTCATGCATACGTACGGCCTACCATCTCAATGATTATAATGTTATACATTTTTCATAACCATATTTAATGGTTTAAATTAAAAAAATATGATTTATGTGTAAAATTAATGAATATTTCATTTATTATATTCTAGATATGATGGGCTTACGACCGCCTGGACTAGTGACCTCATACCATGTTCATTTTTGACTCAAGAACATATTATCTACAAAACATCTGACATGAACTCAAATAATAAACTAATTATTATAACACGGTCATAAGTGATGTAATGGGAATAATAAAAATGAAAAATTTACTTAATCAAGTAGAAAATATCTTGTGTTTATTATTTATGAATATAAAGAATAAACAAGATAGGTTGGACTCAAGGTAAGGGACTTCATCTCAATCTCCATTAATTGAGGCACATTTTGATTTATATACGAACTTATTTTACACTTTGTATAGTAAACCCCTTTGACTTTCAATTTCACTCAATGGTTTTCAAAAGAAATATTTTTTTACAAACTATTTTACTAAACAGCAAAAGGAATGTTTCTTTTTAATGTATGTGGAGACAATGACCTTTCTTCCATTATGATCATTATTTGATATCTAGTTTAATATACAATTCGTAATGTTTTAAAAACTAAAATTAAATAACATATTCCTCTTTTAGGTATTTTGGTATTGAAAATGGTTTTGATAATGTATTGATTATATAAATATCTTGATTTCAATGTGGAAGTGTTATTTTTCCTTCATTCTTGTTCATATGTTATGATTATGTTATAGTTTTTGGGAATTGCTAATGTATATGGGTGGTTCCATGACAAACTGAGGGTGGGTGAGCCTGTGATACCTCTTCAATGCATTGGGTAACGTGATGAAGGTAAACATTAAAGTTTCTCCTAAGATATTTAGGGAATATACTGTGATGGGTATTCCAAACGTAACCATGAAGGTTACTCCTTATGTATCTGTGAAAGCTAAAATGTAAGTATATTATGGATGCCACAAGTTACCTTTTTTGATTTATGATTTCAATTATTTATTCATAAAACTTTTGATTTCATGAGGTATACTAAAGAGATTATGTTTTATGAGTGAAAATTATGATTTCATTTATTTTTATGTATTCATGGACTAATGTTTTCTTTCTTTATTTTATAACCCTCACTGAGCTTTTTATTCTCCTCCTATATTTTTGAAATGTTTTTCACAAGGTATAAGGAAGGGTAAGATAAAGGTATAATTCAAGGATATTTTTATCAAGAAAATAATTCTTGTTTTATTTAAGGAGTTTTATTATTGTAAAAAAAGTGGATAGAGTAGAAGTGTATACTTTATAATATTTTAGATGTAAAGTATTAATAATGGCCTAATTCTTTAAAATTATAAACCAAAAAAGATCCTCGGTGTGAATTAAAGTAAAATTATTGACTTATCTCAAGTTTATGTAATTGTTTAAGGTTGGTCCCTTATAGTTGGTATCAGAGGTCGGTTTAGATAACTTTAAGGTTTAGGGTATTGTTAATAGAACATACTTAAATTATTTTTACTTTATGGTCAAATTTAAATGATATAGCATTTAAAGATTACCGTGCTGCTTCACCTAAGATATTTTTGTGTTCAGAATGGTTTTCTATAGAGGAAATAATGTATCTATGATGGGAGGACATCAAGAGGAAAAGAAAATACCAAACTAGAAACCAGGTATGGTCATAATCGGAACTGAACAGTTTGTTGCAGTAATGGCGTAGTTGACTCGGGCTATGAATAGTGGTGGTATCCATGCACGAGATCATTCTGATCAACCAAAGAGGAACATGTCAGTATTGGATCAATTCATGATGCAATGTCCTCCATCATTTAGAGGATCATCTGACCCTGTATTATTTTAATAGTAGATTAAACCACTGGAAGATATTTTCTATTTCATGGGGTGTTTTAAACATCAAAAGGTTTGTCTTTCTATTTACCATTTTGATGGTGAAGTTGATCAGTGGTGGATGATGGTTAAAAATATCAGGTATAGTGAGGATATTTATGCTCTTGATTGGGATGAATTCATGGGTATGTTTCTTTAGAAATATTTTCCTAAGTTGGTTTGACTTAGAATGAAAAATAATTCTTATAGTTGAGGTAGGAGGATGACTGAGCGGCTACTTATGAAGAAAAAATAACTTGATTGGCAAGGTATAATCCAAATTTCATACAGTATATTGATAGTAAAATCAATCATTTTTACTCGAGATTAAATCCAAATTTTAAAAGGTAATTAGCTTATCGTAAGTTAAAAAGTTATGAAAAAACTTGTTCAATGTTTTGAGAAGGGGTAAATAGAGTTTTCTGATGATTAGGTGTTCTATTTAAAATAATATAATAAGAGGTCTAGGTGGCAGACGAAAGAGAAAAACTCTTCAAAAAATATTTATGGTAATAAAATTAAGTTTACAGTTTCTAAAAATTTTGGTCAAATACACACTAGGGAATGAATTTTGAATTCCAGTATGTTTTTTTGATGTGTTAAAATGGGACATAATGCTCAGAATTTCACTATGAAAGATTAGGGTAGTGGTAAGAAAAAATATGATTTACAGTCAGTAAAATTTTTTAAGTGCAATGAGATGGTTCATTATGAAAATTAGTTTCCTATGAAGAACTAAAATGAGGGAAAGAAGTCGAACTATAAGCAGAAAGGGGTGGTGAAATCCTTTTCAACTACTTCAGCAGATGTTGGGCCATCAAATGATGTATTATCATGTACATTGTCTATTTATTTATATTATGTCAATGTGTTGTTTGATTCTAGGTCTATACATTCTTTCATTTCTATGAAATTTTCTACTAAATTGGGAATTCCATCTTAAGAAATGAATCCATAACATATGGTAAAAACACCTAAGGGATATTTTGAGATAAAAAATTTTTTAAGAACCTTTTTTTACTTTCTTATGGAAATAATTTACCTACAAACCGTGTTGTTTTTTCTCTAATGGAGTTTGATGTTATTTTGGGTGTGGATTGGATTTCCATTTATCATTCTAAGATTTACTATAAATATAAATAGGTTTATTTTTAGAAAGAATTTCAGTTTGTGTACAAGAATGAACCCTTAATTTTGAAAACATATCAGGAAGATGAGAAACTGGTAAAAGATGGAAATGAATGTTAGCTTCCACATATTGTTGAAAACAAAGGAACTATTCAGGTTAATGTTGTGCCAATGGTAAAAGTGTATCTTTATGTATTTCTTGATGAGTTTCCTGGTATAATACCTGGTCAGAAAGTTGAGTTTACTATTGACTTGTTTCTTGATTCTAATCTAATTTCAAAAACCACTTATCAAATTTCTAAAATTTAACTTTTAAAGTTAAAGAGGCAATTGTTGGAGTTATTAGATTAAGGTTTTATTCAACCTAGCACATCACCATGGGGTGATCCTGGCTTTTTGTTAAAAATAAATATGGTTCAATGAGACTTTTCATTGATTATAGATCTTTGAATAACATCATTGTTAAGAAAAATTATCCCTTTCCTCATATCCTCGATTTGTTTGATCTGATCCAGGGAGCTCAATATTTTTCAAAAATTGACTTGAGGTCAGGTTCCATCAGTTGAAAGTAAAGAAATTAAAAAATTCCAAATACTATGTTTCTCACTAGATATGGACATTATAAATTTTTAGTTATTCATTTTAGGTTAACCAATGCACTTGTTGTATTCATGGGTCTTATGAATATAATTTTAAATGAGTTATTGGATAAGTTGGTGGTTGTGTTTACCAATGATATTTTGGTATATTCTAAAATTAAAGAGGAGTATTAAAGTCATTTAAGGGTTTTATCAAAAATATTAAAAGAAAATAAACTGTATGGGAAATTTAGAAAGTGTGAGTTTTGGTTACAACAAATTTCTTTCCTTGGTCACATTATTTCTAAATATGGAATAACTGTTGGTCCTACTAAAACAAAAGTGGTTTAAAATTTTCCAAAACCCAAAAATATAACTGAGATTTATAGTTTTCTTGGTTTAGCAAGTTATTACCAGAGGTTTATTGAAAAATTTTCATGGTTATCTAGCCCACTGACTAAATTAAATTGGAAAGTTGTTAAGTTTATTTGGACAAAATAATCCAATTAATGTTTTTAGGAATTGAAAATAAGACTGGTGAATGGTCTAGTTTTGGCAATGCCTTCCAGAAATAGTGAATTTTTTATCTACATTGATACTTCATTGAAAGTACTTGGTTGTTTCCTAATGAATAATGATCATGTAATTGCTTATTCTTCACGTCAGTTGAAAACTCATGAGTTAAATTGCCCTATATGTGATTTGGAATTACTTGATTTGTTTTTCTTTAAAAATTTGGATACATAATTTTTATGGCGTAACATGTGAAATATATACTGATAAAAAAAATTTGAAGTATATATTCACTCAAAAATAATTGAACATGAGGTAGAATAGATGGCTGGAATTAATCAAGTATTATGATTGTATGATTCATTACCATCCTAGAAAATAAAACAAGGTGGTTGATGATTTGAGTAAGAAAAGTAATGCTAAATTAACCGTGTTACATTTGGAAAGTGACTCTTTGAATAATGATTTGATGAAATTTGTCCTGGAAGTTGTTGGTGCAAGAAATTCCTCTGTTTTGTTTCAGGTTTCAGTGTAATCATCTCTAGAAGACAGAATAAATCAAGCGCATAAGGAAGACAGTCAGTTGTAGGAAAAGTTAGAATTAGTTCTGAAGGGTAATTTTCTTAGATTTAACATTTATAAAGGTTTTTTTAGGTTTGTAATGAGATTATGTGTGCCTTGTGATTCCCAGTTAAAGAAAGAGTTGTTGTGTGAAGCTCATAGTTCTCTATTTTCAGTTTATCCTGGCAGTACTAAGATATATAAAGATCTTTGGGAGTATTATTATTAGGATGGAATGAAAAGAGATATTATTGAATTTACTATGAATTGTTTGACTTTTCATTAGGTGAAAGAATAATGAAAATTGCTGAGGGGGATGCTTCATCCTTTTCGAGTACCAAAGTGGAAATGGGAAAATTTATCCATGGAATTTGTTATGGGATTACAAAAGACATCTTGAGGTAATAATGAAATCTGTTTTATTGTTGATTGATTGACTAAATCTGCTCATTTTCTTCCTATTCAAGATACACAGTCTCTAGATCAACTTTTTTGATTTTATATTGAATATATAGTATGGTTACATGGATTTACCCTCTCCATTTTATCTAATCATGATCCTAGGTTCACTTATAACTTTTGGAAAGGCCTTCATAAGTCTTTAAGAACCGAATTAAATTTCATTATAGATTTTCATACTAAATCAAATGGGCATTCAGAATGAACAATTCAGACCTTAGAGGATATGCTATGTGCTTGTTCAATGTATTACTAGAAAATTTGGGATCAATATATTTGTTTGGATGATTTTTATTATAATAATGGTTTTCATTCTAGTATAAAAATGGAACAATTTGAATAATTATATGGAAGGAGGTGTTGAACTCTAGATTTTGGGGATGAATTAGGTGAAAGGTATTTGATGGGACCAAAATTGGTCGAAGAGATGGCAGAAAAAGTTCATTTGATTCAGAAGCACATGAGGAAAGATATGAGCAGGAAAAAAAGTTATGCAGATAACAAAAAGAAGGATCTTTATTTTGAAGTAGGTAATCATGTCTAGATCAAAGTTTCTCCATGGAAAAGTGTGATTCATTTTGGTAAGAAGGGAAAGTTGAGTCTTCGGTTCATTGGATCCTATGAAATCTAGGAGAAAGTTGGATCAGTTGCCTACAGAGTGGATTTACCTCCATGTTTATCCCAGGTACACAATGTTTTTAATGTTTCAATGTTGAGAAAGTATTTTTCAGATCTATCTCATGTTTTGAGTCCTGAGGTATTTCAGTTGGAAGAGAATATTTCTTTTGAGGAACAGTCAGTACATATTCTTGACCGTATAGAGAAAATGTTATGGAATAAGGCGATTCATCGGGTTAAGGTTTTGTGGAAAACCATATGGTTGAAGATGCAACGTGGATATCTGAAAATGATATGAGGGATAAATAACCCCACTTATTTTATAAGTGAATAATATTTTGAGGATGAAATTTCCAAAAGGGGGAAATGATGTAACATCCCATGTATTTATAGAATAATACATTTTCATATCTATTAATATTTTTGAATTTAACATTAATTTTAATTTAAAGGGGTCACTATGTATGAAAGCATACCCAAAATGAAACAATGGGTTTCTCCTAAATCATACTTTTCACACAACACTTAGTTATACCAAAAAATAATACAATAATAATATTATCATTTTAAATGGTAGTTAACGCCTAGTCATTGTATTGGAAAGAATGAACAAAATTAACTATATTATTATTTTATATATTTTTTAAAAAAAATTTACATTTTTCCAATAAATTTTAGAGGCTTAAAATGAGAATTAATTCAATTTTAAGCATAAAATACTCTAATATTTTTGAAAGGTTATTTTACCACCTTTTGATGAAGAACCCTTTTTAAATATAGTTTTTTGTAACTTTTATATTTTATATTTGAAAAAATAAAATTCTTATATATAATAGGGACATAAAAATTTACTTTGGGTAATTTTTTTGTAATTTTCTAATAAAGATTATTTTTTAATGAATAGTGAAAAATACTGCATTTTAAGTCAAAAGTGCATTTCTATCTAATTTATTTATATAGTTAGATTTTTTTTTTTAAATTTTAATTGTACTATTTTTTTGTAATTTAATATAATTTTTGTCATTGGAATTAATTTCACATTTAAATTTGACATAAACACATATCCATCTTTTGATAGTTTTTATTTCTCAAAAACCCAAATTCTGGTTTTGACAACAGGAATTAATTTTAAATTAATTAATAAAACCTATATATTTTGAATTTGGAAAAATGGATTCCATATTTGGAATCAAAATATCCATATTATGTAAATATGTACCTTTTATTTTTGAATATTATGAATAGTAACTTCAGTAATTATTTTTATTTACCACAGTTAAAGGGTAGATTAGGTAAATAAGGGTAAGAAAATATTATAATAATATAAAACAACCCTAAAACATGTCTTAATATTATTATATAACTCATGGGGGACCAAAAAAATCCTTATGCCTAACTTTTGTCATTTAGAAGACACTTGGGTGTGAAAATGACATGTTATAATAATTAATTTAAAGTGAAGCGAAATATAACCTGAACATTTATCTTTTTACTAAAATAGTTTTAAGGTGGGGTTATATAAGCTATATATTAGACTATAAATATTAATTATAAATCCATAAATATTTCCTAAATCATGGTATTTTATTTATAATTTTTAGAGATTAAATTTATAAATTTAATTATTACACAATGATGATGTAGTGATTGCTTCATTAATAAAGGATTAAAATAAATGATATTATGAATAATAAAACAAATATTATTTGAAATAATTTATGTCATCCAAGAATTTTATAGATTAATATGACATGATATTATACTATTAAATGGTTTTATTCGAAGTTATCTATCTTTTTGTATTTTATTTAAATTTAATAATATGAATACTGTAAAAATTGACATAATCAATGCTTTATAAAAACAATAATTTATTAAATTATTTAAAATTTCTAAAAATATTTTAAAATAACAAAGTGAGTATTATATGGTCTAAAAGTTTATTAAGTGTCCAAATATGGGAAATTTACCCCATATAAGTAAAATTAATAGCTTCTTAACAATCAAAATGTTATTGCCACTTTTAAAATTAAAAGAGAATAATTAAGGGTAAACCAAAAAGATAAGGTTTAAAATAAAATCAATACATGTCTAAAAACTATAAGATT
Organism: Viscum album; assembly: GCA_963277665.1. Classification (NCBI taxonomy): domain Eukaryota; kingdom Viridiplantae; phylum Streptophyta; class Magnoliopsida; order Santalales; family Viscaceae; genus Viscum; species Viscum album. The sequence goes on along the minus strand of OY728141.1, from coordinate 1,042,986,871 downwards.
ATAGTATTTAGATCTATCCTCATCTTAGATTCTCTATATCTCATGTTGGATCCACATGGATTAAAAAATAATTTATATTAATTTAATATTTTAATATTTTTCAAGGGTTCCCCTCCCCTCTCCTATAAAAAGTCCCCCATACCTCTCTATTACTCACACTTCCAAAGCCTTTTAGTTCATCCAAACTCTATCTAATACTCTTACAAGAATCTATCCTCATATTCTTGAATCCTTATTTTAGGCATAACACCATTCATAGAGGTGTTTAGGTGTTCTTCAAATGTGATCAACTAAAGAAGAGGTATCGTTTTCTTTAAGTGTTTCTATTTTGTTTCTTCTTCCACTTCCTCAAATATCATCCAACCATGATGATATAATAACTCCATTATCCTAAATTTACATAAATTTTATCATGTTAATATCATCCCCTAAATCCATCTCTATTTTCATCAAATGGGAAAGGAATTAATCATTCATTCGTATGTGTGAATTATCACCTCCACGGACTGATTTAGTTCGTTTTCCATTAATGTCTATTAATATTTGTTATAATGATGGAATTAATATTTATATGTTATATTCATGATATATTAATCATTATAATATAATAATATATCAATTACATTCTTCTTTCCATGTGTATAAAAATGATAATGTCATTCATACATATGTGTGAACTATCACCTCCACAAAGTGGTGTGAATCATTTTAATTTATTGAATCACTTGTATGATATATATAAGTATATACAAATTATTATGATTATTTGAATAATATAATAATCATTTTAGAAATCTAAAATGATAATTACCTTATTTCCATAATGACCAATGAAAAAGGAAATGCTACTCATGCGTACGTGTAGCATACCGTCTCCATGATTATAACATTGTTCATTTTTTATAACCATATTTATTTTTTTAAGTTAAAAAAATATGATTTATTTTTAAAATTTATTAATATTTCATGAATACTATTCTATAGATAATTTAATTATGATTACATGGACTAGTGATCTCATGCCATGTTCATTTTCGACTCAAGAACCAATTATCGACAAAATGTCTAACATGAACTCAAATAATTAACTATTTATTTCAACATGGAATAAGTGATATAATGGGAACAACAAACATGAAAATTTTTCTGAATCAAGTATAAATTTACCTAATTTTATTATTCAGGAAGATAAAGAACGAACAAGAAAAGTTAGACTCAAGGTAAGGAATTTTGTCTCAATCTCTTTTCATTAAGACATATTTTGATTTATATATGACCTTATTTTATACGGTGTGTAATCAACCCATTTGACTTATAATTTTATTTAGTGGTTTTTTAAAGGAATATTTTTTTTAAAAAGTGGTTTACTAAATGAAAAAAGGAATTTTTCTTTTTAACGTATGTAGTGACAAAAACCATTCCACCACCGCTGGAATTATTTTATATTTGGCTTCCTCTATAAGCCGTAATGTTTTTAAAAAGAAAACAAAATACCATTTTCCTTTTTTAGGTATTTTGGTATTGAAAATGGTTTTTAGAATGGATTGATTATATCAATATCTTTATTTCAATGTGGAAATGTTATTTTTTCTTTACGCTTGTTCATATGTTATGATTATGTTATGGTTCTTGAGCATTGCTTATGGATACAACTGGTTCCATGATAAACTAAGGGTGGGTGATCCCATGATGGCTCTCTAATGCATTGGGTAACGTGATTAAGGTAAACATTGAGTTTTCTCCTAATATATTTATAGAATATACAATGATGGGTATTCCAAACATAACCATAAAGGTTACTCCCTATGTAGCTGTAAAAGCTACAATGTAAGTATGTTATGGATTCCACAAGTTACCTTTATGATTTATTATTGTTATGAGTTATTCATAAATATTATAATTTAATGAATTATGTTAAAGAGCTTATTTTTTATGAGTTAAAAGTATGATTTCATTGATTTGTGTGTATTTATAGACTATTATTTTCTTTCTTTATTTTATAACCCTTACTGAGCTTTTTATTCTCATACCAATTTTTTGAAATGTTTTTCACTAATTATAAGGGTAAGAGAAAGGAATAATTCAAGAATATTTTTATCCAGAAAAGAATTATTGTTTTATTTAAGGAGTTTTATTATTGTGAAAAAAATGTATAGATTAAAAGTGTCGACTTTGTAATATTTGAGATGTAATTTATTAATAATGGCCTAATTCCTTAAAACTCTAAACCTGAAAATATCCTCAATGTGAATTAAAGTCAAATTATTGACTTATATCAAGATTATGTGATTTTTTAAGGCTTGGTCCTTATATCTAGTGTTTTTCCATTAATTCCTAACATGTTAAGTGTCAGTACACATAATCATAAATATGAATTCTTATACCATGAAACCAATAAATAAACATTATATAATAATAAATTTTTCTTATACCTAGATGAATAACTAATATAGAATAATTGAAATATTTTATCACTACCTTTATCAAAGGGTAAGTAATTATAATGAAGTACCCAATGTAAAAGACATCATCATAGGAGAGAGAACATTTACATGTGGTATCCCACCCATTTAAATTTAAAAAAATATTGAAATTAAATATTTTATTACTACTCTAGGTGAATTAATTTAAAAAATAATAATAATGTTTAATAGAAATATTTAATAATCATTTAATCATATTCTCCTCCCTAACTTAGAGATAACAATTAGAAAAAATATTCATTAGTTTTCATTATTTATTAGATTCCTTATTATCATATGTGGAAACTTATTATCAAGATAATCAATCATAATAATAAAATTTTCAGAGTATATGAGACTTTAAAATTTAGGGTATGAGGACATTATAACTACTGATTTTTTTTATTTTCAAATACATTTTGGAGGATATATAGCTTAAGATTTTATGGTTCAAATATACCATAAACATTTCACTAAATAGTTAGTGTCACCAAAAATTGATAGAAAGCATAACTATATCTAATTGATGATCATAGGATCGGTAGTTCTTCTCATGTAGGAATAATTGGCATGGACTATATAACACAACCTGATAATTCTAAATGACTACACAACCTAGATACAAATTTGATATATATTAATAGAGATTATATCACTCTATATGTTTAGGAATAATTGGAATTAGTGATGATTTCATACCTTAGTTAAATTTATGAAATTATGATTTAAATTTTAGAATTTGTATATATTTCACCTTTGTATGGGTGATATACATCAATGGAGATTATATCATTGATAAATCCTCTATAAACCATTCATAGTATCCCAAATACCCAAGAATATCCATATATTTAATTTATTCTATATAAAATCACTCGGTATAATAATTTCCAACTTTCTTAGACCAATTAATATTCCTTATACATAAATAAAATGTCCCATGAACTTTATATCTTGTATATAGGAATGAAAATTATATAAAATTCCATACAAGAAATTTTTTCAAATAATTACCACCATGATCCTCAAGTGATACTTTTTCTCATCCTTTAACTTTGAATAAACCAATATTCCATACACCAATACCATGATAGAATATTCAAAATATCATTTGGATATATGGTTCATATGTTCCATGAATACCATAAGAATATTTTCTATACCAAATAGAATCACAAAAAACTAAAAATGATCATATCTAATTTGGATGTTGGACATGCAAATGTTATCACCCTTTACTGTGAAATGATGATATCCTGAACTTATATAAATTTTAGATAACAAAATAACCCCTAAAAATATATCAAATATATCATTAATATGATATATATTTTTTTGTTATTTATGGCCACTTTATTTAATTTTTAATAATAAAGGCACATGCATAATATCCCTTTTGATTTCCTGAGAAATAACGTGTGAGATTTCCATGATAACACACAAGAATGAATGAATCTATTACTTTATAAATCATATATTTGGGTTTATAACTCATTTAATTCACTAGGATCTATATGATAATAATTTAGGGATATAGTTTTTATCCAAAGAATAGTATTAGCAGGATGGTTTTCTTCCATATCTAGAGGTAACCATGAGAATTCCTCCAGAAGAACCTTGAGAAAATATTCCACTATAGGAAAAAGATCATTTCTTGAATTCCATTCATTATCTTCCACTAAATGGGATAATTATTATCATGATAATCTAATAAATTTAGGATAAATAGGTCTCACTCGACTCAAAAAAGGATCTTATTTCCCTTTAAATAGATGATAATTCCCATCATAATAGACAAAGACTACCCTTTTGTGATAACAGTCAATATGATCTTTTAATTCAATCATTTGGTAGAAATTTTGGTTGATGTAAAAGTGTACCATTTTGAGTATAATAAAATCTTGTGCCTATTCAAAATATGAATTAAATATGTTTTTCCTAGTATGATCATATAGTCACACTAGGAGGGGAGTGAATCAGTGTGAACAATTTTTAAAAATTTCTATTTTCCCTTTTACTGAAGCCTTATAATATTCATCCCTATACACCTATTAGGGTTACAATTTTTTATTATAAAATATTATCACACCATAACATATGAAAAGAAGTAAATAATCAAGTGAAGTAGTGCATAATACTATTACAAGGTTCAATCCCAATGTAGGTGTCTACTCTTTCCTTTGTTTGGGTTAAGTTTGAGACACATATATCCACTAATATAATCTAGCGAATATAGGTGAGGGAGGTATCATACATAACCAGAAGTATCTATATCAAAATATTTTAGAGTCTATAAAATATTATATAATATCCTGATTTCTTATTATAATGGATCATTCTAGTTTATAATGGGTCCTCCCATTCTCACCCTTAAACAATATCTTTAATTTTCTCTGAGATGTCAGTAAATCAACAGGTAAGATATTATTTCTCTATCAGAATCCTTGATATACAAGATATATTCTATGAAAATATCATTCCTATTGATCTATTCATATCAACTAAATTTCAAATAAAAATCCATGTAGATGGTAGGTTTCTTCACATTTTCTTCTTATTAGTTTACATAAGATCTCATTCTTCATCTTTTTCTTCTTATTCAAGAGACTCAACACATAGAACATGAATAAGTATAATCATTGTAGGACTTAATCAACTTTATTATTTACCTTCTTATTTTTTAGAATTTATTTCATAATATTATCATATGTAAAGTATTCAATCCTCCTCCTTCTTCTCCCATGATGTATTAGATCTTCCTTCCATAATATTATTGGCCTCTATCTTACTTTGTTTCTTTGATACATTGAATCTATATGAATATTATATTATATGTTTCTTCTCATTCTGTTATATTCTACACACTTATTTTGTACTTTGTTATTCTCTTTTTATATCTAATTATTCAATGGGTTTGGTGGGTTTGTTCTCTATGATCTTAAATCAGTACATACTTACATGTGACTTTTCCCATTACCTTGAATCCTTAACATTATATTAAGATTATTAAATTGGTATTCAAAATTTCCCTCTCTAATTATAATCTTCCATTTTTATAGGATCATATGTATAATATTCTCATTTAATTATCCTTTTAAATAATATATGTATTTCTCTAATAAAACCGCCAGTTTTGACCTTCATAAATGATTTCAATTCTTCATATTTGAAATTCTAGAATTATCACACCAACATTATATTAATTTATTTTCATTTAATTATCATTTTTGATAATCTTGAATCATAAATAAACCACCAACATTAGGATATTTAATCCATGAATAAAATCTCGACATCATCATATATAAATTCCTAGAATTATTATATTTTTTCAAATTGATAATCCTTACATAATAAAGGGAATATATTATGTATCACTTTAGTGAACTAAAATAACTTTTTTATTCATAAGAATATATTCTATATTATTCTAATGATCTTATGTAATCCTTGACATTTCCTCCATTTCATGAATAAAATATTACATATCACAGTAGGTCTAATACTTTGGAAAATTTCTCTCTACAATTTATTACATTCCATCTTGAAAATATTACATATCTCTTGGAATATATTATTCACTACATATGAAATATTACATATTGATTTTAAAATATTATGTATTCTTAAAATATATTATGTATCATAGTTTTGTATTTCCTATGATGAATTTCATCATGTACATCAACACATATCTTTTTTATACACTAAGGTATATTATGTATCAATAAGAAACCCATATAATCAATATACAATGTGCTTCATATCATAGTTAAACTACTAGAATTATTTACATATCATCAAAAAAAATTTATTTATCTCACTAATATCTAGTACTTATTCAATATCCTAATCTGAGGGATATTCCACATGAATTTTTCAATTTTTCACCTCATAATAAAAATTCCATAACTTCTCCAACTAAGCCCAGAACATGTTCAAACATTTTGAGGTAATTTACCACTGCTTGAAATCATATTAAAACAACTTAAATGATATTATAAATTTATTAAACCTTTAACAAAATAATTCAAAGTAATTTTAAAATAATTTTATAGCATACAAATACTTTCTTTGAGTATTTTAATTACTATGCACAACCTCAATAATTCAAGATTAAACAACATCAATTTTGCGAAAATGAAAATTCTTTCATAAATTATAATAAATATATAAAAAATATTATTTCTTCTCCAATATTATAATATAAATAAATCTAGTTATCCAAGTTACACTTTATCAATTTTCTCATGCTAAAAACACATGTATGGGTACTCACTCTTCTAGATAGTTGTAGTCTTTTTAAAGAGGATTCAATCACAACATTCAAAAAAATATTATTTAAGAGGGTGATTTCATCTTCTATTTATAATTTTCATTGATTCACATTAATATATCAGTACTAAAATCATTTTATATTATGGTTTCTTCCAAAACACTAAGAAACATCCACTTTCCTTATATCAATATTTATTGATAAAAATAATATATTTCCAATAATATATTCATCTGTAGGATGTACATAAAATTATCATAGGAACCCTAAGATAAATCACATCCTAATGAACTCTTTAATATTCCATTTTCATGAAACACTTCATCGATCAGGGGTTACATTATTTTTCTCTATACATATTTATAGCTTCACTTATTGACATTAACATTACTTGTTTATAAAAAAATACAATCAGTATAATCCATTGGACCCTTAAATATTCCCATATGGATTTTTTTTAAATACCCTTAAATACCTCAAACAAATAACTACCAATATGCTCTTAACAATTCATATCTTTTATCCCCCCATATTGATAATAAATACAAAATATAAAGACTTAGGGGAAGTCACACTAATCTCTTTACAAATTGATGATAAAACCTTTATCTTCTCCCCCTAATTGAAAGTGAAACTTGGTTCACTTGAGTGAAGGTAGAAATAACATTTCTATTATGAAATTATATATAAATTAATAAAATAAAAGTATATATAATACATATTAGTTAAAAAACAAGTTTGATTAATATAGATAATAAGGATATCTATAAAAAAACTCTACATGTGATACCAACTCAGATTTCTATTTCTAGTTCTTTAATAATATTCTCAAGAAAATTATCACTTTTACTCAAATAAAAAATCACATTAAAAAAATTCATTTGCAAACAGGTTTCTCCACCTTTCATATTCCTTCCAACTTAATAATCTCTCCCTTTGATAATTAGACTAGATTAAATAAAATCAATGATTCGAAAGTGATTATCATATCTGAACTTGAACTATTTCCCATAAATTCCATATTCATGTGTAATAATGACATTATATTATATTCTTTACCCAAATAATATTCAAGGGATGAACTCTAAAAATCTTCATCATAGATGGTATTCTATAAAAATAATCTCGAATAATATATTTTTAATACCAGTTAAATCCCTACATGATTGAAAATTATCTATTCTAGAAAATTTTTATAAAAATATTATTCTACCACTATATAAATAACCTTTAATTTCATGAGCAATGAAAATTAACAAACAAATATATGTTAATAATATGTGTTTTAGATATCTCCTTAGTGAGATAAATGGGGATAAGATTTGATTCTCAACCCAGAAACTAGTTTATAATCAACTCTAGTTTGGTGAGAAATTTTCATGCTTAATTCTCTTTTTATTTTAAAAACGTGATCATTTATTAGAAGTGAGGTATTAATTATTTTCAAAATATTATTCCCAAGTGGAACTATATTTTTTATATCAACTCACAATGAACTTTAATTATTTTATGTTTACTAAATCTTACTTGCCATTTACAGTTATTATGGACAAAAAATAATATAATCTTTAGTAACATGCTTATATTTCTTATATTTTTTACTTAGTTTATCAATAAAAATTTAACCAATATTTATTATAACTTCTCTTTTTTTTATTAGATCTATTCTACCAAACCAATCCTTTTGTTTCTTTGTTTGATTGATTTTATACTTTGTTTTGTCATAATTCCTCTATCATTATTTTTCATGGAATGTTTTTAAAGGTACATAATTTTTCATTTTCTAACAAAATAAAAGAATCTCATTCTTGATGTAGTATCCTTATAAGACATATTTCTTTGTTTTATTTAATTTTATTTTTCTTTGCATCCAAGGAAGACTATTATCCATTTCTAATTTATCTCATCATATTTTTTGGCATTCTTCTATTGGAATATTTTAGTAAATTCTTGGTTGTTAAATACCATCACTCTTCACCATTATGACCACATTTGTTGGAATTACAATAAAAAATTTCATGACATTAAAAAAAATTGAATTCAAAAAAAATACTATGTGATTTTCTTTTGTTAAAATATTTCCCCTTGATATTGGCCTCCTATAACATCCATGGATTTATATATTATGATAATAATCAATGGAATTGTGTCTGAATATTCCCCAACACCAATAATGGACAATAAATATTGATTTTCATTTATGTGTACTAATATGGGAAACCTGAAAACCTCATTTTTTCTAAGTAAAAACACCATTATTTTGGGAATTATTTAGGGATCCTCCATTATTATACATGTTCACATCCACCATTGATATAGTAGTAGATTTATTGTAATTTTTTACTACTAATATTTTTATATATTTTTAATTATAAAATGAAGTATCCATTGAATAAATATTAGTACATAAAAAATTAGGAAAAGGGTTACCCTTTTTCTTAATCTTGTAATAGATACATCTTTAGATGATCTTCACCCATGATTTATATTTTAACAATCCTTTTTATAAGTAATAATATTATCACAAAAATTTATGGAATCACATCTATTCTTAACTTATTATAAAGATTCAACTTGTTTATCTTCCTGATTTTTCATTATTTACTTATATTAAAGACACTTCCAATTCATAGTGTCCTTCTAATATTCAAGTGATTTAACTCTATCTTAAAATTATTTTTTCATATTCTCAACTTTATTATCATGAAACATATAATTTTCATGAAATTAATGTTCAATATTCATTCTCCTTTTAACATTGAACTCCAACTAAGAATCATTAACATATATTATGTCACTTTTTGTTTCTTATAGTGAATGGATCTTAAATTTAGTAATTTTACTTACCCTAATATTATCATCAATAATATTTTTAAATTATTCATCAAATAGGGAGAATTTTTATTTATGGACCAATAAGGTATGTTCTTTAACATTAAAATGTTTTATGGTAGAGTTTAACTTTTGTAGTTCTACTACTAATGCATCGTCTATTACATCAAAATCGAACTTCGACTATGATTTCTCATCTTGTAGACCTATGATAAACTTTAATATATATATATATATATATATAATTCAATATGGAAATTTTTCAAATAATACTTCACTAGAAAGTAAAAAAGTAGTAAGGGTTTCAATATGAACATACTTTTCACAGCCTAGTCTTTATATTACCATATTATCTCATGTATTATCTTTACCTTTTTTATGCTTCCAATGGTTTATTTTGGAGACTTTTTCCTTCCACCAAATAAATATTTTTGATCAATATTTATGCGTAAATCTTTAACAAACTCCTAGATTGTGTTATTAACCTAAATTAAAATCCAAATTTATTCATATATATAACCAAATGTATCTCATGCATATGTTTCATGAAATAATTTCATGTAAAATATTAAAATAATATAAAATAAAAAATATCCAAAAGTGTAATTTTGGAGAGACAGATAATAAGCCACCATTTTTCTAAACAAGGCATAATCCCCCATCATAGTGAGAAGTTTCCCCAAAATCCCATCTACCAAGGGATACATTTCTCAAGAGTGACTTAAATTACATCATAACTATAATATCCATTATCTATAAACTATAATTAACTTATTAATTCAAGATCATGGCCTATTAGAATCCAAAGTCAAGGTATAAGTAAACTAAATCAATTATCATACCTGACATGTAGCAATGCAGATGTATGTATGAAAATTTATAGAAGTAGTTTAGAAATTTAAACTAAAGAATACATCATAATAAATACAATTTATACCTATGGATAAATTATTGAATAAACTAAACCAATGAACAATTTATATATTTAAACATGTGAAAAACATTTCTCAATAATTCATAAATAAAGCTAACTTTAAACACTTTATAATTCAACCATGAATTACGGATATTCCATAATTAAATTAATGTAAACATTTTATATTTACTTTCAATATGAACTCCTTTATATTATTCATTATATGAAATTTAATTAAATATATTATATATAAAAATTAAAAATCTATATATAAACTATTCATATATATTATGTAAACATCCAAGATATTAAATATTTATTTTTTAAACCTTGATCATATCAATTATCAAAAATTCATTTGAGATTGTGTGAATAATTTATAAAATAAGGACATTAATTTGAACAATTCAAATTAATTACTATGAAAAACTAATAATATAATATAATCTCCATTATATTTAGCCTTGTTTTTAAATTTTTAAAAATTTTATAACTTACACTTATAATTTTCATATAAATATTTCATATACAAATTATAATTCATTCTTTATTATTTAAAAATTCATTTTATATATAAACATTTAATGTTAAGTATATTTTTGTGACACCTTTAGGATCACTGGTACTTTTAATTTTGATTTTTATTTTTATTTTTATATTTTCTTGGGGTTCTAGGGTTTCATGGATTGAAAATGGGGAATTTTATGAAGACAGACCAAGGAATGCGATTAGTGTGCGGTTTGTCTAGCTATTCATCTAACTATGTGAGGGGGATATATATGGTGACAGTGGGGTATGGCCAGTTTTTTGAGCATGGTTTTTCAAACCATGAAACTCATAAGAGTAACCATGCAGCCCATTTTGGGGAGAAAGTGGCTCCCTCATGGTTGGAACACTATTATCCTAACTGTGCGATCAAACCATGCATCATATCTAGGTCACATAAAAATTGGTCTCTTACCATTTCCCCCTATAAAATTTTTATCCTTTAGCCCTATTTTTATTTCTCCTATCACATGAAACTCCTCATAATTGGACTTATATCTCTCTCTCTCCCTTTATGGTGATTTCTCCTTGGAATAAAAGTGGTTTAGATTGAGGTAAGTCAATTTATTCATTGTTTCTTCTTCCTTCCCCCTTATTATTTCTTATTCTTAGATTTTTTTTGTTGATGTTTGGAAACCTAGGAGTGATTTTGGCCACATGTAGGGATTTGTATGGGGGTTTTGGTTTTTTTATTATGGATTAGGTGTGTGAGTTCTTGATCTACCTTTTCCATGTGGTTATCATTGAAGATGGTAGAGTTGGAACCATTTTCACAACAGGAGTCTCTATTTAAGGGAATTTACCACAGTCTGCCTTTAAATTATGAATTGCCCCTAGATTTTTTTTCCTTTGGAATGATTTATGATTGTTGGTTATTCCATGTTTTATTTGATTCATGGATTGGTTTAGCAATTCAGGTTCTTAAGAAGGGTTTTCCAAATGGGTTTGTCTTGTGTGCACACCGAGTGTTTGATAAAATGGCTCAAAGTGGTTTTTATTGTTGGAATGGATTTATAAAATGGTTTTTGAAACCAAATTCATTGGGAAATGTGTATTTTTAATGAGAATTTTTTTGAAATTTTATTTTGAAATAGATTTTGATTGATGGTCATTTTTTTGTGATTATGTGGCATAGAGTAGTATGTGGGTTAAATGTGGTGTGAGAGAGGGTTTTGTTCAAAGGAATATGCAAACCTTTAAAGGAAAGACCGTGTGAGATTTCATTTTTATTTATAAGAGATCATGAGAGCCTTTGGGTAGGAAGACCATGAGATCTTCTATCACCGGTTTTTGAGAGACCATGTGAGCTCTTAGATTTGGGCCCAGAGAAGACCATGAGAAATTTAATTTTCTTTTCCAGATTATATACATTTTTACCCACTAATTATAGGCCTGGTGGTTATATAAATATGTGAACAATAATCATGTTAGATTGGTATATATATTATTTATTCTTTTTATTATTCCATTTTGATGTGATGAGATGTAATATTCCCCTTTTCCATTGATTCAGTTACTTTTTTTAATTTTATACTCACCATTTGTTATTACTTATTGGTTATATTAATAATTTTATGCCTTGTGGTTTTGTTTTTATATTTGAGCCATGTTTGGGTTTTATTTTGTAAAACTATTTTTTTATAAAATGGAAAACCATAGGGATTTAAATGTTTTATTTTAAAATTTTATTTTTCAAAGTGCTATAGTTTTGAAAAGTTTTTTTAAACTATTTTATTGGTTTTTTAAGTGTATGATACTGAAATAGAATCTTGTTGGTATTATACTAGGCTTCATTCCTTGCACATTTCTTAGGATATTGGGAATTCTCAAAAACAAATAGGGCATAGGTAAGGTAAATTGAATGGTGTACTGGGGTGGATCCTCTTGATCACGTTTGTCGATGTTTTGTGGGAGATATGTGGTCTCATAGGGGTTGGATAATGTGGATTAGTTTTGGGGTTATTCTATCCATTTGGATGTATATTATGTCATTTTTTAAATTGTTCCCATTATTTTGAGTTTTGGTTTTTTGGTTGAGATTCCACGTATGTTTATGTCCTGTTATATCCTACATTGTTTGATGATTTCAATGGTATCTGCTTTTCATTATATCTATTTTGAATTTTTATTTTTTTATGCTGAATATAATCATATTGGTGTGGCCATCCCATTTCATGGATGTATCATGCTGATTTTCCATGTGTGAAACTATTCCAAAGAGTTTTTTGGTTATGTAAAGTTCTTGTCACCAGATCATTATGATCAAGAATGCACTTTAGTCTTTATGGAGAGATATCTTAGATGATAGGGTGGATTTACTAGGTCAACCCAAGTTAGTTCATTAAAAAATTGTATTATAGGTGGTTATTATTTGGTAGTTAGTTGTATACCAGAGATAAAACTGTTAAGACTTAGGAGGTAGGAATGGGGGAGTTCGTAGTCATCTCTTATTCGTGTTAAACCTCAATTTTTCATGGGTTATCATGGATTTTGGTTATGCTTTAAGCCTAATTATGGGGTTTTTATGTGATTTTCTTATGTTTATTTCATTTATTTTGAGATTGGATTATTCTTGATGATGCATGTGTTTTTTTGTAGATGATGCCTCCTAGAAGAACCTCGTTCATGTGTATAGTGGTTTTTTGTAGGGAATACTCCATAGGTTAACCCTCCCAATGATCCAGTTTGGTGGATTTAGTGATCTATATAATCCAAAAATTGGGTCAAATGGGATGTCGATAGAAGACACTAACAGTGGAATATTCTCTAAAGTTTTTGAGGAAGAATCCATCAGTGTTCCATGGTGATAAGGGACCCAATGATCCTAAGGAGTGTTTGGAATGTATCTATTAGATATTTGACTTCTTAAAACCCTTGATACCTCTAAAGTGGGATTAAAAATGTTTTTTCTATAAGGACTAGGTATTATATGGTGGGAGTCAATAGTGATTTCATGGAGTCATGAATATCTCAGATAGACCCTGTTTAATGTGGATTTTAATAAGAAGTTATTCTTATATACCATAAGGGCGATGAAGTCCCATGAGTTCCTAGAGTTGGATTAGGGTGATTATTTGGTGATGGAGTTTTCCACTCAATTTACCAATTTAGTGCATGTTTCTCCAGATATTCTCTCCAATGGCTTCCTCAAGGCTTGAAGTTTTAAGATATTCTTGAGGCTAGATATTAGATCTATGCTCATTATTATTTTTCTACCAACCTATTCAATGGGGTCGATAAGGAGGCTATATAAAAAGAATATTTGGATGGAAAGGAAGGTATTGGTGGTGTTCCTTTTATGGGTGGTATCCATAATTCTACATTAATTTTGAATCATAAGAGGGGTGATTCTCACTTGCGTAGTGTAAAGAGTGTTCAAAGGTCATTGGATTTCCCTCCTATGGATTCTATGGGATATAGAATATTATTTTATTTGTGTGGGAATGAAAGACATGCCAGGATCAGTTTCATAAAGGCTCTGAGGGAGTGACACAAATGTGGATGTCTAGTTTATCTTCAGGGCTTCTGCCGGTTGGTTTTGTAGGTGGGATGACATGGGATCCATGATATCAAAGGGATATCAAGTGCATTCATAAGATTCCAAGGGTGGAGGATCTTTCCCTCATGGTAAAGAAGATTTTCACCAAGGGAATAAGATTTTGGGAGGTTCTGAGCTACTATTTATACATTAATAATAGGTTGCTCAAGAGTACTCATATTATGGGTTGGCCACCATGAGAGTTACAATATTTATTTCTTCTTCTATGGAATCAATTTTATTTGACACTGGCGTATCCAATTATATCATTTCACTTAAGCTGATTGATTTTTTTGGTGTGCAAGCTATATTGATCCTATTATTCATTGATTTTTTAATCCTATTAGGTTGGAAGAAGAAGAAAGTTTTTAAGTTCCCTAGGTTCCACATTTTGGTAGATGAAATGGAAGCCATCTTGGACTTCCTTGTTTTAGACCTGTATATTTTCAAACTTATTAACAGTATGGATTGGTTCATCATCTTCATGGTTCTGGTTGATTTTTATCTTCATAGGGTCTAATTCATTACTCCTAATGGGAGAACTCACATCTTTGGGGGTGATTTGGATCCATGTTTAGGGAGGTCAAGGCCAATTTCTTTAGAGTTGGGGTTCATTTCATGAAAATTTTCTAGGTTTTTTCTTGAGGGTGTGGAGAATAGTTTAGTTGGTGAAATTCTAGTGGCCTTAGATAGGAACCAATATGTGTTTCTGTAGTATTTTTCAGTATTTCTTCGAAAGTGATATGTTGATTTTACTACCTATTTTCTTCCTGAGAAAAGTTTAATTTTCTTTCTATCTTACCAGATGTCACCAGAAGAGATTAAAGGGTTAAAATTCAAGTTAGAGGATCTTGAGCTTAAGGGATTTATCAATCCCAGCATGTCACTATGGAATTATCCAATTCTAATAATTTTGATGGTATACTCCAAATTTTCATATAATACCATAAGATTAACACTGTTACCATGATAAATATATAATTGTTTCCCAAAATGGATGAAATTTTTGATTATCTTAGGGGATACCATTGGTTTTCCAAGATTGATCTAAGATAAAGGTACCACCTATTGGGGGTTTGAGAAGAGGATGTTACAAAAAACATCTTACAAAGATGGTATGGACATTCTAAGTAATTGGTTTTTCATTTTGAGTTACCAATTCTCCTTCAATATTTATGGAATTGATGAACTGTATCTTCCACCACTTTTGTACTCCATCATGGTCATGATTTTGGATGACATCTTTGTGTATTACAAGATTAAGGAGGGGAATAAAAACCATCTGGAGGTTATTTTGGGTGTTTTGAGGTACTATTTTCTATATTACAAGTTTTCCAAGTGCCATTTTTATATTTAGGTAGTTGTGTCTTTGGGACACATGATTTCCGAGTCAGGAGTTTCAGTGCATCCAGAGAAGGTTTGAGCAGTCGTGTCTTGGGAGAAGCCTTGGAATGTGTTTGAGGTTATTAGTTTTATGGGATTGGTTGGGTATTATATAAATTTAATTCTATATTTATCTATTTTATCTTCCCCTTGATGGATTTGACCCAAAAATGGGTGCATTTTGAGTGGTATGAGAATTTTCATAGTTATTTTGAGCAATTACAGACCCATATTACATCTTCACCTGTCGTGATTATTCCTAATACTATGAGATATTATGTAGTGATATGTTATACTTCTGATTTGGGGTTGGAATGTGTGATGATGTAGAATGACCATGTGGTGTCATGTAGATCATGGAATCTATTCCCAAATGACTAGAATTATCCCCCCCCCCACGGCCTAAAATTTGATGTTGTTATACATGTGCTGAAAATATAGTGGAATTAGATCTTCATTGAGTGTATTACCATGTACTCGAATTATAAGATATTGAATTATACCTTCACCTAGATGGACCTGAGCCTCGGGTAGAGGTAGTGTTTGTATTATCTCTAGAGTTATACCAGATTAGTAGTGCTTAAAATGGTGGGTAAACCTTGGTTGATTTGTCTCAATCACCTGATGCTTCACTTATCTTTAGAAAGTGGTTGGTTTTTCCTTTGATCCTTAGGTAGAAGGTGATGCAAGATTCATGTCATTCTAGTTGTGTTTTTCACCCTGGGGTAACCAAAAAATTTTATACCTTGAGAGGTTGGTATTGGTGGCTTTGGATAAGATGTGATGTGGAAGACTTTTTTCCAGATGCTTGACCTTCTAGAGGATCAAAGATGGGAATAAAAGGCCATACAGGTTACTGTAGATACTTCTCATGCCAATGTGTAAGTGGGATGAGATCACTATGGATTTCAGGATCTAACTACCTAGTAATACAATTGGTAATGATTCTATATGGGTGACTTAAAACCATCTGAAAAATCATCCCACATTCTTCCCATCAGGGAGTTAACAAAGGTAGAGGAACTTAAATGCCTATATGTTTGAGAGGTTTCTTGACTTAATGGAGTTCCCTTAGTGGTAGTTTCGGAATTTTATTCCCATTTAACTTTTAATTCTTTAAGGTACTACAAGAGTCTTTGGGAACCCAGTTGAAATTGACCACCACGTACCACCCGCAGATGGATATTCAGTTGGATCAGACCATCCAGACTCTCAAGGATATGTCATACTCATGTGTTCTTGATTTTGGTTGTTTTTGGAAAAGGAAACTTCTTTTTTTATACGGTTTCCTATTACAAATATTATTAGGATTTTAGTAAGATTTCCCAATTTGAGGTGTTATGCGGGAGGCCATGACAATCCCCATTGTTTTAGGATGAGGTGTGTGATCATTCCACGGTTTGAATGAGCCTCATCCATGAAATGAGTAAGATAGTTAGAATTATTAAGAAATATTTAAGGATAACTCGGAGTTACTATAAGTCATATGTTAACTGTCATCATCACCCATTGGAGATTCATGTTATACATCATGTGTTTTTTTAGGTATATATTTTTCAGGGGCACCATAATTTGGGAAAGAATACGAAATTTGTTTCATGTTATATTAGGTCATTTCATGTTTTGGAGAATCATGGGAAGGTTTCCTATAAATTGGGGATGAAAAAATCGATAGCCTTGATCCATGAAATCTTTCTTGTCACCCAACTGAAGAGATACCATCTAGATCCATCTCATTTATTATAGGGGAAGAGTTAGATTTATCCTCATACCACTATTGTGGAGATTCCTGTTCATGTATTAGATTATCAAAACAATGCGATTCATGGTAAATTGATCTCATTGGTCTATATTATCTAGAATATTGTAATTTATATCTGTAAGATATGGGAGTAGAAGGCTTTGGTGAGGAAGCAGTATCCTCAACTTTTGTCTTATAGAAACTTCTGAGGACTTTTTGGGGGAAGAAAGTGGCATGGTGGGGAGTTTATGACACACATAGTTTCAGTAGTACATCTAATTTTGAGTTTTATTTCCATTTTTATATTTTATAAGAGTTACCAGGTGCGTAGGGTATAATATGGTGATTTTTATGAAGATAGACCAAGGTGAGTAGTCATATCACAGTTTGTCAAACCATGAAGCTAACCATATGAGAGGGGCTATATAGGGTAATATTGTAGTTTTTAATAGTTTGATCATGGTTTTTAAAACTATGTAACACCCAATAGTAACTATGAAGTCTATTTTTGAGAGATAGTGGCTCCTTCATGGTTAGTACATGGTTTTCCTAATCATATGTCTAAACTGTGACGCATGTCCAAGTCACTTAAAAAAGTGGTCTTTCACCATTTTTCCCCTATAAAATTTTTAATCTTTTTCCTGATTTTTATTTCCCATGTCACATTAAACTCTTTATTCTTATCCTTATGTATCTCCCTATCCTTTTATGGTGATTTTTCCTTGGAATAAAAATTGTTTGTCTTGAGGTAAGTCAATCTCATCATGGTTTCTTCTTTCTTCCCCTTCATATTGATTTATCTTCCATTTTGTGGAATTATCGAACCCTAGGAGTGATGTTGGACGAATCTAGGGTGTGTGATGGGGTTTTTCATTTTTTTTTTATTGTGTATCAGGTGTGTGAGACCTTGATTTACCTTTTCTGGGTGGTTATCCTCAAAGGTAATGATGTTGGAACCATTTATGGGGTTGGTGTCTCTATTTAAGGGTGTTTTCCATAACATAACTTTAAATTATAAATAACCTTTGGATTTTGTTGTTTAAATTTCCTTTTAATTGATTTATTATTCTTGGGTATTCTATTTTTTATGTTATTTATGGATTGGTTTGTAAATTTGGGTGTTTAAGAAGGGTTTTACAAATAGATGTGGCTTCTGTACAAACTGAATGTTTGATAAAATGGATCAAAGAGGTTTTTATGGTTTGAATGGATTTATAAAAAAAATAGAAATTTTTTTACCTTAGTAATGGTTTTCTGATAAAATTTGTGTGTGTTTTTATGAAATTGGTTTCTAAAATGGATTGCGATTGATGGTCACTTGTTTTTGATTGTGTGGCATGGAGTAGCACATGGGTTAACCAGAGTGTCGGCAAGATTTTTATCCAAGGGACTGTGTGAGAATTATAATGTAAGAATGTGTGAGATTAAATTTTATTTTCCAATGGACTATAAGAGACTTTAGGTTGGAAAACTGTGAGAGATTCCATGATTTATTTCAAAGAGTCCATGTGAGCTCTTGGGGTTGGTCCTGAGGGAAACTATGGGAGTTTCCATTTTCTTATCCAGCTAGTATACCTCTTTACTCACTCATGATAGACCAAATGGTTAGATCCCTAGGTGTGAATTACTCATTCTAGGTTGGTTTATATATTTTTTATGAATTTTATTAGTTCCATTTTTATGTGATGAGATGTAATATTCCCATTTTACATTGATGTCGTTACTTCTTTTTAATGTTATGATCACCCTTTATTATGCCTTGTTGGTTATGATTAGCATGTTATGAATTGTGATTTTTTTCTCTATTTGATCCATGTTTGGGTTTTATTTCAGAAATTAGATTTTGTTTAAAATGGAAATCCAAAGTTATTTCAATGTTTTTTTTGAAAATGGAATGCATTCAAATTGGTACAATTTTTCAAAAAAAATTCAATATTTTTTATTGGTTTATATGGGTAAAATAATTAAATAGATTCATGGTGGTGTTTTACTAGGCTTGATTCCTCACACCCTTTATTAGCCTTTGTGAATTTAAAGGCTTTGTTTTGTAGGAAATATCTAAGGGAAAGGCCACCATGTACCAGAGTGGATCTTCTTCACTAACATTGTCTATGTTTTGTAAGGGATATGTGGTCTCATAGGGTTTAGATCATGTGGAGTCATTTTTGGGATTTTGTATCCATTGGGATATATGTATAGGCATTTTTTGGTATTGCTTCCATTATTTTGAGTTTTTGGTTTTTAGCATGAGATACCATGTGCCTATATATCATGGTATAGTATGATTTGTTTAATTTTTTCTATGGTATCTTCTTATCTTTATACATACTTTGAATGTCTATTTTTGTATGATTACTCTGATCATATTGGTTTGGTAGTCCCATTTCAAGGATGTTTTATGCCGGTTTTCCATGGGAAAACCCATTCCCAAGTGATTAATGGTTATGCCCACTTTTTTTCATCATTCCATAGTGATTGGGAATTCCCTTTGGGCCTTATAACGATCCATATCAGATGACATGATGGGTAGTTTAGGTCTACTCGAGTTGGCTCAATACAATTTATTTCATAAATGTTTCATAAATATTTAATTAATTATTTATGAACATTTTATAATTAATTATTTCTTATACCTTTTATGAATTAGATAAATATCCTAAAATATAATTTTATGTGATTTATAAATAATTTTTAAACCATTTAATTTAGTTCGGAATTGAAATTTTATAAAAATTTACTTTTTATATTATATCATATCCAGTGATATATGCATGTTGTAGTAAATAGTTTATAAGACATGAAATGTCTGAACCTTTTAGGTTTTATCATTAATAATTTAATATTGATAATCCTCACCTGGAACATTTTTGTTTAAGACTTTTCATGATGGCCTATATAATATTAACACTATGTTTTAGGCTAGAATGACTTACAACATGACCAGTGTTGCACTAACACTTAGACACTTGAGAAATCATTCTTAATGATAGTCTCTATATCATATAGATGATACAAGGATCTATATTTTATCCAAATGAATTATTCATATTAGTTCTATAATATGTTGTGACTTTCCATGTCATGTGCTATGATATATATAAAACCAAAGGATTGAAATAAATTTCATGCTATAATATCTTATATTGAATACAGCGATTCAGTCGCATCATTTGATTTATAATACCATAAGACAAGACACTATTGAAAATTTCAACCATGTTTTCTGATATCAATATGATATATAATTTATTTATTTTAAAACAAGATTTCAGGAATCAAATGTCATTTCATTTCTTTGATACCTGTAATACCTCAAAATTTTATGATATATTCATCTTTAAATAAATTTAGTTTCTCTGATAGCTTGCTTTACATAAAAAATGGAATTAAATAAACCAATAAAACATATTAAAATATTTTTATTAGGTATTTTATCATTTTTTATATCATTATATCGTAATTATCTTAAGTATATTTTTTAAATAATCATTTTTAGTAAATAGAGAAAATAATTTTTTTTTGTAAAATTATCATTTCTTATATTTATATTAAGGAATTTAAAAGTCCTAATATATTTTGGATTTGGTACTAAATTGATATAAAATAAATTTTATTTAAATTAGGATCAATATTTTTCATGATTTTGATATGATTCGTTTTTTATGCTTAAAATGTAATTTTCTAGAAAATAGTTTTTCATCGCATTTTACGGATTAATTTATTAATTAGTTTATAAAAAAAAGAATTTAATTTGATCAATTAGATTCCACATTTTGAATCAGTAGGTTCAAATTTTTTGAGTAGGTCCCTTTTTATTCTTAGGCACTATTAACAGTAACCATTGTAAAATTTATCACCTCAGTAAAGGGTAAATCTGGTGATCAATGAAAAAAATAATGTAATAAGGCATTAAAAATTTATCAAAAACTTGACTCTATTTCATTGGATGATATTAATTCGACCATATACATCATAAATTCTAATATTTATAATTTTTATTCAATTTACCTTTGATAAGGACATTTTTATTATTTTAGGTAAAGAAAATTCCAAAATGTCACTCTCTTGGATTTAATATGTCTAAAATTTTTAGATAAGGATAAAAGGAGGATAATTTAGGTTATAAATTTTTATTTTAAATATTAATTATTATTTTTTACCATGGTAATTTATTTTTAATTTTTAGCGATGAAATAATTAACTTAAATACTTACACAATATCGATACAATGTTTGTGCCAACGGATAAAAAATCATTTAAATGATTTTAAAAACACTAAATTAATATATTTTTTGGGTGATTTATAGTTAAAAAATAATTTATAGTTTAATATAACATATTATGGACGTGTTAAAGGTTTATATTATAATTCAATATTTTTATTTTGGTATTTAAAGTCAACTTAAATGAATAGTTTCAAAAATGAAATTAAAAAAATTATGAAAAAAATATATTATTAAATTATATAAAATAATAAAATATTGAAATAGGACAAGGGTAATAATATATGGTTTAAAATTTTACCCATTTCCATTTAAATTTTAATTTTTACCTTATGATTAAAATTATAACCATTTAATATTCAGATAGTTGTTACTGTTGTTAAGGTTAAAAATGTTAAACTAGGGGGTTAAGAAAAAATACAAGGTTTAAAATGATATCTAAACCTATATAAATTTTATTGGATTATTATATTAGGACTATATACCCTATATATTCAAATACAATTCATTTTTTAAACCACTTGGACATTAATGTGACATTATTATATTTTAATATTTTCAAAATTTACAAGGGTTCCACTCAACTTAATTATAAAAGGATGTCCCTTTTCTATTTCCTTTACACAACATTGATAAACATATATCAACCAAAACCTACCCAATTATCATTAAAAATTCCCTATAAATAAATTATAAGTTCTTTTATTCTTAAAATACCATTCTAAGGGTCATTAAGAATTAACCTAATGGAAGTCTATAGAAGAGGTAATCTTCTTTACCAACCATTTAAAATTTAATTCTAATTATAAATAATATAAATCAATTTTAACCTTCATAAAATAATAACTACAGTATCATAAATACACTATGATGTTATTTTGATTTTTTTATAAACATGTTTTCATCTCTTTTCCATTGTACAGAAAGTGGAAACATCGCTTGTGCGTACGTATGGTCTCCACACAACGGTGTAATTTGTTTTTCATCACCATTTTACATGGATGTTTATAAATATTGAACTAATTGATATATATAATATTTATGAAATAATTATTATTCTATAATTATAATATCATATCTAACTTCTTACCTTTCAATCAATTGGAAAATGATAATGTCGCTCGTGCGTATGTGTGGTCTACCACCTCTAAGAAGTGATGTGATTCGTTTTTCATTTATTATCTACATGGATGATAATAAGGATATATTAAATTAATATATATGATATATATGATATAATAATGAATCTTTTAGGGTTAATGTTACTTTACCTTTCTTTCATTCCATCTATTGAAAAGTGAAAACAGTGTTCATGTGTATGTATCGCCAACCGTTTCTATGAACTGTATAATTCATTTTTCTATCTATAAATTTTATGGGGGAATCAATATATATATATATTATAATTTATATTTATATCATGATTAAAAAAATTTAAGATGATGGAACCATAATAAATGTACAAGGATAAGAACTATTAAACCAAAAGTCTCACAAAAAAATGATGTTGCTAACACTTGAAATAATGATAATGATAAAATATTGTTAACAAACAGGTGATAAGATATTATAAATGGATATCATATGATATTATAGATATTTATATGGTTCTATTATACAATTATAATAAGTTTTCATTTTTTATATAAGAGGTTTAAAGAAATTTTGGGGAAAGTCGAACTCAAGGTAAGAGATTTCATCTCAATTTACACTTCATTGAGACATAACTAGTATTTTTCAACTATTTATTTTTATGTGATTTTTATAATTCCCCTAGGATTATTTATCATTAAAATTTATTTATTCTTGATGATTAAATTTTCAATTTTAGTTTACTCTTTCAATATGTTAAAATTTAAAAGTTTGCAAATAGGTAATAATTTATTTTACAATCTCATTTTTGGGATTAATCTTATTTTCATTGAAGGAATATTATAATCTAGCCTTCAACAAAACCATCTATTATATTATATAATAGATATTTAAAGAGTTTCTGTGTTTCCTTATAACTCCTCTCTTTGGAACTTTAATTATGAAATGAAATTATTAAAATAAAATTCAATCTTATTTCTCTTTTTTATCGAGTGTATTTTTCTTCTATATTGATATTTTAAAAAATTATTATACAAAATTAATTTTTATTTCTAAAAATTATTTATGAATTTTATTTTAATTTAACCTTTAATTTTTATAAGGTTTATAATGAATATATCTTACAATTCCCAAAAGGTTCATTTTAATATTTCTTTACAAAAATACAAAAGGAATGTTTCTTTTTAATGAATATGAAGTTAATGAATTTTTTCACCACTATAACTATTTTATACAATTTAGAATCTTCTACAAGATTTCAATTTTTTTAAGAAAAAAAATTAATGAATGAATATTTTAATGGTCTACTTACATTTTCTTTATTTATCTAAAGAACAACATTTTATTATAAAAAATATATTTTAGATGAATTGATAGTCATATTTTATCTCATATTAATTTTATATTCATTAACTTTCAATTAAAACATTCACTTTCTTGTGATAATGTTTTATTAGACAATAAATTTATCTTAAATATCTATATTATTGGTATCGTGGAGAAGATTATTTCATAAACCGTATATCATTTCAACATATAGTATTTTACTATGAAATATATTTGATTAAATCGGGAAATATTAATATTCTATGTTATTTACATAATTATAATATTTTTTGATAAGGCATATTGTTTATGAGTTAAATTTTATTATTCAATATATGTTAGATGCATTGGATATGCAGTGATAGATGGGGCCTGGTTCTAGATATCCCCTGGATGCATCGACAAGACTCATGCGACAAACTGGTTAGCCAAATTTAATAAATGGGTTTTTGGTGTATACCTACCCATCGATTAAATTGTCTTAGAACAAGGCCATTATGGTAAATATATCCTGATGTATGAGATCATAACATAAAATATTAATCATTTCCCTTAAAGAAAATTTAGTTATTATTTTCCATAAGATTACTACATTTATATTATCCATGGACGAATTTTTTTTCTTAATTTATTGATTAAATGGAATGTGTTTTTCATTATTTACCTTTCCATATTGATTATTAATTATTTAATAATTATATATTTAAGTTTATGAAACCCTTAATGAGAATATGATCTCAATCTTTATTTTTTTCCCTTTCCTCTGGATATGAATAAGGATATTATGAATAATATCAAGGATTCAAGAGTTTTTCTCATGTTATGTATTTTAGATTTCCATTATAATATGGGAATCATTTATGTATCTAGTTATTCAAGACAACTAAACTAATTGGTAATTTGTGATGTGATCCACTATATCTTGTGCCAATTTAAAATTATAGGACCCATCTGGTTCTACTAGTTTATTTTCCATCTGATCATCATGATATGAAGTCTAACTGATATGATCTTTACTAAAAATTATGTATTTGGTCAAAAAATCACATCGCCACAAATCTTCTACCTAGTAAATAGTGTAATCTTCCAACACTTTTGTAAAGTAACTCTTATATAATGTCATATAATTCACTTATGCTTTTTCTTTTATATAAAACAACCTCAAAAATACATTAGTATTTTCCTAGAGTAACCTTTAGAAACGTTCTTTTCAATTTCCTACACATCCTCCAATCTAAGTGATCATGGGTAAATACCATTTGTATCTTTCAAATATACAATTTGAACTACATATTTTGGTTATCCCTACATCAGCCACTACCACTAAACCATATCATAAATTCATCAAAATAGAGTCTTATAGAATTTATTCTTCTGGTATTCTTGGAATCTAATCTATAATATGGTTTTAAAAGTTGATCCTAACAATATATCAATTGGGAATCATCCTTATGACTTAAAACCTAGTTCACTTCAGTGTCTATAGACCTTCATCCACTCTTGAATATTATTTTGTAGACACATAGTTACCCCACCATGCTTTTGGTCATCCCATCCCAACAGATATGCAAAAACACCTTAGTATATCCCAAACTATGAACTTTGTCAATATATCTATAATATTCCAAGCTCCTTGAATATTCTATTAATCCAATACTAAATCCTAAAACATCTTCTAGATAAAGTGATAATTTATCTAAATACGCTTCATATTGGAATCAAATATCTATTTTTTTCCAATTTAATCACACTTAGTGGGTCATAAAATAATATCTCATAAACTTTACTTATTCAATGATCATCCAATATCCCCTTAAGAATAGATAAAATCCTTCATAGCTTTTGTTAATATAGAATACTCTACTTATAGTATCAATTTTACAACTATCAGTTAAAGAATTGGTATCCAACTAATTGTTCTTCCTCTAAAATTTAATCCATACCTAGTGGTTCTTTTTTGAGAACCACCATATCCACCAAAATCTGAGTCTGATAACCCTTGAAATTTCTCATCCTTTCTAAAGAAAAATGAAAATCCATAAATACCTTTTAAGTACCATATAATCTATTTCATAGAATCCCAATTTTAACTTTTAGGATTCAACATGAATTTTTTTACTACTCCCAATAATTTTTAAATGATTGGTCAAGTATAAACCATGGAATATATTATACTTCTAATATCTAATGAAAAAGTAACCCTTTCCACATACTCTACCTCAGCTTCTATCCATGGTTCCTTCTCCTTTATTAATATTAAATTCCTATAAAGGTATGTGATTATCAGTTTTTCCTCTCCCATTCTAATAACCTTAACCACCTTTCAGATGTAATTATATTTTTTCAAGCAAAATGTACCAAAACTTAGGTCTCTCACAATCCTCATCCCCTAAGATCTATTTGGATGAACTGAGATCCTTCCTTTAGAATCTTCAAGAAAATTCATCTTTCAAATAATTTATTATTTCCATTACATGTCTGATAATAATAATATAATCAATGTATAGAAGTAAGATGGTTAATTTTCTATCATTTAATGCATTCTAGTAACCAAAATGGTCGGTATTTTTCCATATGAATTTACACTTTTCTATAAAATCATTGAATTTTTTGTTCCAATTCTTGGGTGCATTCTTCAATCTATAAAGGCTCCATTTGATTATATTCCCAAGTTTCCCATTTTTATTCTCTAAAAATAAACCATATGATCCACATATATTTCTTTATCTAATTTTCATTAAGGAATATTATCTCCATGTCCAACTTCTCCGGATGAATTCCTTCTATTTCAAGTATGCATAGCACCATATGAATATTCCTATGTTTAAATATGAGTGAAAATATATCTAATAAATATACACATTACATTTTTGAAACCCTTTTATGATCATCCTTTCCTTATACCTCTTCCTTTCATCCACTTCTTTCTTCAACTGATACACACATTTATTCTGAAATAATTTCTTCTTAACGGGTCTCTCTGTCAACTCTTATTTTCAACACACATAAAGGGAATCAGGTTCATCCATCATGGATAAATATTAATAAATTGAGTCTTTCAAATTTCTCACCTCCTATATGTTCTATTTCTCTCCATTTTCTATAAGAAGAAATAAATTAAAGTTAATTTCATACCTATAAACTTGGAACATAAATTTTGTATATCTATACAACTCCCTTCATAGATCAGCTCCTTCTGGTTCTACAAATTATATAGTTCTTTATTCTTGAAATTTTCTTAATATTTTTCAGTCTTATAGATATCTAGTACTTTATTTCATAATAACATCATCATAATTAGACTACCTTCCAAAACATATTTTGGATAAGCTATAGTTTTTGGAACTGAAAAGCATCCAAAATTCTCTAAAATGCCAATAACTTCTAGATTTCTATTAATTTAAACTTGAATCTCAGATGTTACTTTTCTTTTTCCATCATTATCTATTAATTTTTTATTATTAAATATGATCTTTCTATTTAATATCACATTATGGATTCTAACATCTATAAAAAAGTTATTATCCTAGATCCAAAAACCAAAGTATTCATTACCAAACCCAATAATGTAATAAACTCAAGACTTAGCCTCCAACTTATGTCCCTCCTTGGAATTTATGTGGACATAGAAAATTAAACTGAAGACATTTATATATGTGAAATCGGAATTCCTTCTGGAACAATATACTTCTAGAAGTTCCAACCCTAGTGGAGAAGGAATCTCGCTTATTATGTATGACACATGTTGTAGGCTGAGACGCCCTAGAGGTGAATCAATGTTTATTCCAAATTAAACATTTTATTTATCTTATTTATCATTCTTTAGTATCTTGTTTTCACATTAGAAGGACCTATGTTCAATATGTTATTCAAAAACTCTTGTTCACAACCTCAAAAGGCAATATATACTGATATAAAAAGTAAATCACACACATCATGTGATAATTTTACTTGGTTCACCACAATGGTATAATCCAAGGAGCATACACCAATAATTTTTCAATGTGCTAGGTGGTAATACTAATCAATATATATATATCATAATTATTTAATAAATGAACAAAACTAATCCTAGGGAAACCCCCTCTTATCTCCCTCTATACATTGCTTCATTAAAGGACTTCAATAGTTTATATACATGTAGGTATCTCCATGATCATTAATGAAAACATATCATTGTACATATTTAAATTTAGGTATATTCACACTATGATCTTATAATTATATTAGTCTCTTTTACTTTAATCCAAATGAGAGTATCTTCTTACTATGAGGTATTAATTTTTTACTTCCTTCGATCACAATTGCAGAAAAACTTCCTCCAGATGAGTATAATTTAATACTAGAATTATCTTATTTATCTTTTCTTTAATTAGAATGTGTAGTAGTGGTATTTATCCATCCATTGAACCTTATTAAATTAAACTAAACAATATATGATAATTGTAATTATTCCATGTATTATCCCCTTGTTTTTATATGGAACCAAATATATAAATCCATACAGGACCTCCTCTTTCTCCTTTCAAAACTAGAAATTCAATTCCTTTTGTCCTATTTTCTTCTTTAACTCATAGATATTTCGATAATAAAAGTTGAGTCTATCTCTATTTTTTACCATTTTATACTCTTATTATATGAATAAATAATACCCGCATGAGATATTTTTCTATAATTAGAATATCAAAATAATTTCTTATTCTCGGTCTTGTTATTTATTTTATTCAAGCTACCATAACTCTAAACCCAACCTATCCAATTTTAATGCATAAGATAACATTCTATATATTAAAAATAGTAAGTTTTACAAATACATACTATGAAAGTCTCTTCTTTAAATCCTTTATTAGTATTCATATAATAATATAAAAAATATTTTCATAATATCCAACATCATATTTTTCTTCATTTTTGAATACTTTAACTGAATCTCAAGACTTAATTATCTATTATTCAGGGTTATTTTACTTTTTCCTTTTTCATCCTTATTGTCTCTATTAAACATTATAGTCACTTATCATTACACAAAATCCACAAAAAAAAAATTATTTAAATTTGACTGAATTGTCAATTATAACTTATGATTGTTAATATGCATTGAATTCCACATGGATCACTATAGTTTTCTGGCACATGTATAGATGTTATGGAAAGAATCTTCAGATAAAAGAAATGAGATATCGCTTTTTTATTTTATAAGTAAAGTAAAAAAAGTCTTATGTATTCTCCCACAAAACATAATAATTATCAACCATCGTCTTTTTTATTCATGGCATGACAGCCCTTCATTTCTCCCAAAGACAAAGTGTAAAATATTACGTATCATCCTCAAAACATCTTATGTATTTTCAACTTCTTCCAGAGACAAAGTAAAACATATTACATATATTCCTACAAGGATATTACATATTAAAAAATCCTTCCATAGATAAAGTAAAAAAATATTATGTATCATCCTCTGAGCATCTTATTTATTTCTTTCAATTTCTAATTTTCAATAAACATCAAGGAAATCAACTTATGTATCATTTTCCTTTTCCTATTTTCAATGAACTCTAAGGAAAAAAATTACTTATCATTTTTATTTATTTAATTTTAATTAACTCCATGAAAAAGATCTTACATATCATCTAACTTTACTAATTTTCAATTAACTCAAAGGAAGACATTTTAGATATCACTTATTAAATACCCTGAAAGTCCAATCCAAGCAAGCTTGGACCACCAAATTTATTAATAAAATAAAAGTGCAGAAACAGGAGAAGGAAGAGAGAGAGATTACAAGTCAAAACATTCATAGTCACCACCCCCATACCCGGTCGTGTCATCAGCATCAGCTGATTCCCATTCTGATTGGGTCTCGTATTGTTTAAGAAGCCTCTTATAGAACCTCCGTTTGTCCATCTGCTCCTTTGATAGCTTCTCAATCTCCTTCTTGGAAGATGCCCTAGTAGTCACGGTCCTCGGAACTGCAGAGTAGTCCTTCCTTGGTTTCCTTGAAGCAGGGGCAGATCTGACACCCTCATTGTCAGAGCCTCTCTTCTTTTCTCCTCAGACAATATCACTATATGATATCGTAGTTGCATCCAAACCTCTTCCCTTGGTCTCAACATGAGAGGCACCCCCTTCACAGAGGGTTAGGTCCCCAACTCCAGGAGTGGGTTCCTCCGCCCTTCCTTTCTCAGTAGTCTTTGACTTGTCACCATTGCCCGAGACCCTGATCGGTGTACACACCTTCCCCTGTTCATCTTCAGAAATGTTCCCCCAGTTCTCATGAAACTCAGATATCTGAAATTGCTTCTGGATTTGATGATGATAATCAACATGTAATTGCACATCACCCTGATTATAAACATCAACCTGGTGAGAGTCAGGGATCAAATTATCAGAAGTGATAACCTCCTGATCTCTAGAAGGGCCGCTATAAGATCTTTTCGGAGTAGAATCAACAATCAACTCTTTGCCCTTTGAAGGAGTCGGCACATCAGGGACTGCCTTCATAGGAGGGTCGCTGTCCTTGGTGACATGCTTTGGAGAGGGCGATTCCTTCAAAGTATCCTTTTTCGACAGATATTGGAGGGGTGTCCTCACATCCCACACTCTTTACAAGAGTTGTTTTTACGACACAACTCCAAAGAGTTCCCCACAGTCACACATTTAGTGCAGAAAAGAGGCATCTTTTCATATTCAACATCAATTTGAATTTGATCAGACGGAATAGAAAGAGTTACCGTATCAATGAGAGTGGATCTGAGATCAACTTCCACCAGCATTCTAGCGAAGTGCCCAAATCTGACATCAGTTGTTTCCTTGTCAAGGCGGATGGGAGTTCCAATTGCCGTTCCAATATCATGCAGGATCTCTGGATGCCAAAGAACCCAATTAAGACCATGAAGACGCACCCATACCTGAGCGAAGACATTTTTTGCATTCGAGACATTAAAGTCAAGTGACCATTCATGCAGATGAAGCGATCCCAGTTTTAGAAACATGGAACCAGAACTCCATGCCCTAATCTTGAGATCCGCCGATGGAAACAAACAGTGGAAGAATCCCCGCCCAAGGGAGACACATTTCCAGCTAGCAAAGCCCCACAACATCGAAATTCTGCGGAATAAATCTTCACATTTCCAGGGTTGCGCACCTTTAGGAAGAACAATGCGAGCAATCAATGAGTTCTCACCCAATGCCAACCTTTCAGCAATCACACCGGGGTTCGCCTCAACGTGAGCCAAAGATCCCTTTCGGAGAATCCTTCTAAAGCAGGAATTCTCAATCTTTTTCTGATCCGATAACGAATCCTTCATCACATCAACAAATGAACGTTGTCCACATGATGCGGCACCAGCAGGAACCCTCATAGATTCCTGAAAC
This sequence comes from Viscum album, assembly GCA_963277665.1. Classification (NCBI taxonomy): domain Eukaryota; kingdom Viridiplantae; phylum Streptophyta; class Magnoliopsida; order Santalales; family Viscaceae; genus Viscum; species Viscum album. The sequence continues at coordinate 1,042,955,162 of OY728141.1, read as the reverse complement.
TGACCAAAATTGACATCGGAAGAGGCAAACTTCAAAACCTCCTTTACCTTGGACCTCGAAGAATCCCGAGCAGACTGGACGGATTTTCCAGGCGGAGGTTTCGCAGCGACGCAACGGTCCATCCTCGCCGCACCATCCTCCGATCTCATCAGAGCAATCTCACAAGAGGAGACCTTCGCGCCACCAGCCGGTGCGACATCAGCAGAGGAAGCCGCCAGATTTTTGAAGCTGCTCGGGTCCGCATCCTTCCCAGAAGGCCGTTGGTCGCCGGAGGAGACCACACCACCAACCGACGCGAGCAAATCACGAGAGGAAGCCACTGGTTTTCTGACATCGGAACTCGTCACTGGTTTTCTGACATTGAAACTCGGCACTGGATTTCTGAAATCTGAACTCGGCGCAGAGGAAGAACCACTCGGAGCCGGATCCTTCCCCACCGTTTGCATGTCGAGACGATTGAAACCAAGGAAGTGCGGAATCTCCATCTCGGTAGAAAACCCTAGCAGACGCCATCCCGCGCCGTCGCTCAGTTCGCCTCCCGTCTCGCCTCCCGTTTCGCCATCATATTAGGAAAATAGAAATCACTTATTAAATAAAACAATCATTTCTTACATATCATTATTCCGATAAAGCATCTTATATATCTATTCACTAAGGAAAACTTATTTTGTATTACTTCAACAAAATAAGCATGTCTTATGTATGGGTATGGTTTTTAAAAAGACCTTATTAGAACAAAATACTCCCAAAACTCTTGAATCAAATCTAAAATAAATTTTTGATCTACCGACTTCCAAATATTAAATTATTCATTCATATTTCAGAACACCTTCTCCAACACCAAATCGATTCACTATCATGTATCTTTTATAAATATTAGAATTCAATTTTCATGTGTATTAAAACTATATTCTTCTTCATTCCTTTATCCAAGACACTATATATTCAATATACTTATTATCGGTACTTCTTTTAAACATTCAGCAGCTATTATTAACAAATACAATAAACAGCATATTAGTTTGAACACTCTATCCATTTGAATTTCATTGACAATACTTTCTGAAATCATACTTTGATACTTCTTAAAAGGAACCTCTAGGATCAGTAAAGAACCACTAAGAGGGGAGTGTCAATGATTCAATTTCTTTTTAAGTTTCCTTGGTGAAACAAACCTCATCATAGATTAGAGTGAATCTTGATCATTTTCTAACACACAAACATGAATAAAAAATAATATTTAAAAGTTTACCCTTTCAAAATGAGAATTATAGTACTTTAAATTATCTATATTTCACCAATATCATAAGACCCACTAGTTTCAACATGCTAGTATAATGAGAAGGTTGTATCCTTGAACTAAGGTTACAAAAATCCTCCCAATTTTGATAGTGTTTCCTTCACTTTTACAATGATAAATAACATGGTATCAATAAGAATATATCCTTCCAAATATTTTATTTATTTATTGACTTGGTGTTTCTATCTCTCACTTATTTAAACTATAGAAACTCAAGTATGATATCTTTGATATATGCCAATTATCATATACCCTTATTCTTCATCTTATAAAATTCTAATAATCTCTTCTTCTAAACTTCCTCTCTCTATTCTTATTCTTATTTTACACATATCAAACTTTTAATTGTAGAAATATCATAGAATAAGTTCCAATATTAATTTTTCAAATTTGAACTTCTACCAATAACTTCCTTCAACCAACTCAACTTCTCCCACATCATTTTCATCCATTATATCTTGTTAGATATTCTAGATACCATTTATTCTTTAAAAAATGTCCTCGTAGATCGAGTTAGAGAGCCATTATATCATCCATGAAGACACATCATCGAAAACTACTTGAAACTAATTCAAACTCCCTGACACAGCTTACCCCATGTCCTAGTGAAAAATAGTTGGCTATTTTTTCTTCAAAATGCCTTGAATTATTTTAATAGTCATTATTATCCTAGAAGTTTGGGCCTACACTTCTACCTTTCCTCCATGGCATGTTCTACCATGGGTGTGGTCTCCTTCCTTAGCTCCTTTTAGCTCACTACATCACCAATAAACCATGACTTTTGAAACATCTCCATGACCATTTTTAGATTTTCTATTTTGCAGAGGTATACTCAATGAACACCATGGAGACCACCATGACTGTATTTTCCTTATCAATTTTTCGTAGGCACACTATAAGATCACCACGGTAACCACCACAACTATTTTGGACTTTTTTGTTTCTTATAGGAACTCCGCCAATTCACCATGGCATCTGGTATAGCTTTATCAAGCCATTTTTCTTCCCGTGTTGTCTATTTTGAACTACAAATCATCAAAACACCTTTTACCATGGGTGTGGTATTTATTAGATTCTCCAAAATTCCCTTCACTATGGTTGTGGTCTTCCTAGATTTTTCCTCCTTTCTTACAAGAGCCTTTAATACTCCAAGAACCGTCTTGTAACCACATAATATCCTTCCAATATTATAAAAGTCATAAATCATGATCAACCAATCATGATATATAATAATAAAAAAATATTACTTATCATAAACTAATTTTAATTTTAATATGTTTTATGTATTTACAACAATATCTAACACACTCAATCATATTTTCTTCCCCAATTCTTCAACCTCACTTATCACAACACCATCTTAGTACCACTTGGGCTCAATAATATATCCATTTATATTTTTTCTGTCAACCAAGTAACATAAATCACTATAAAACTATGAAAAATTATAAATTGATCACTATCCAATAATTATAATCCTATATGAGTAAACTCAGAGTAGGAAATAAAAACATTGAGCAAGTAATACCACATTGTCCATAAGATAGTGATCTATATGATTTTTACTTAAAACAAACCTAAAAAACTTTAATCATCTCATCATTAACTTTTTTAAACCTGAAATATTCCTAAAACCACTAACAAAAAAACTATTAAAATAGATTACATATAATGAAATCACATCTTACCCCTTTTAATAACTCTGTCTAAATATATAATTCCTTTAAGAAATAATTTCCCCAAATTTAACACATGTCAATGGATTCTCTCCCTTAATATACTCCCCCTTTGACAAGAAATATTAGGATATCCATTAAGTAAGGATTTATATTATCAATTTATCTCCACTTTGACAATAATATCCAAATATAATATGAGAGAGGGGTGACTACGATATAACTTAGCCCAGTAAATAATGATTTCAAACACCTAACTTTAACCTTAGATTATGAAATGATTCCTTTGTTAGTGGCTTGGAAAAAACATTGGTAATATGATCTTTTGTAGGAACGAATTATAATTTTAACTCATTCTTATCCAATAGCTCTTTAATGAAGTGATATTTTTTATCAATGTTCTTATATCTTGAATACTGAACTGGATTGTTTGAAATATTAATATCACTTTGATTACCATGTCCCAATAGTAGTGGAAACTTCACTTAAACTTTTAAATATTCTAATTGATTCTTCATTCACATAATTTGTGTTGAGGGATGGTTAAAATCCATGTATTCATCCTCTATAGTGCTCAAGGTGACTAAATTCTAATTTTTTGAATGCCAACAAACTCATTTTTCTCCATGGAAGAAAACTCTACCAGATGTAGACTTCATATCATCAACACTTGACACCCAATCTACATCTAAATATCCAAATACATAAAGCTTCCATTTTCTACCATATTTTAATCCATATTTTGATGTTCCATTTATGTATCTAATTATTCTCTTTAAATCCCTAAAATGAGACACGTTTGGGTCACTTTGATACTAAGCACAAAGTGTAACAAAATAAATAATATATTGTATTGAAGATATCATGTATAGTATATAACCAATTGGTTTTCAGAATTACCTTAGATCCACATTCTTTCCTTTTTAATTTTTGAACAATTTAGTTTCTACTAAAATTATTTCTGAAATCGACTTCAAATTATCCATTCCAAACTTCTTCAAAAAATCATTATCATACTACTCTTGAGATCGAAAAATGTAATCATTTATTTGTGAGATTTGTATACCATGAAAGCATATCATCTCACCCATCATAGACTTTTCAAAAACTTATTCACTTATTTATAAAATTATTCAAAAACTCTATAATTTATAGTAAAAATAATATCTTCTTAAAAATAACAATGATAAATAGCTCATTATCATATTTAATTTAGATATTATTGTCAACTCTTCCTTTCCTAAAATTCAATTTATTCAAGAAGGTGTCATGATTAGGATACCAAGATATTGGTTCTTTATTTATCCCATATAAAACCTTATTTAACCTAGAAATAAAATTCTCATCTTCACTAAGATAGAAAAAAATGGTTGTTCAATATAAAATTTGTCTTCCAATTCTCTAATGAGAAAGGATGATTTTATATCCATTTAAAATATATTGAATTGCCATTATGATCCAATGATAAGAATGATCATTATGGTTTTGAATTATAAAACCAATGAAAATTTCTTATCCAATTTAACTCCTTTAACTTATGAATATCCTTTACAGACCAATATTTATTCATTTTTTACCACTTCAACTTTTTCATTAAAATTGTTTCAAAACACCCACTTTATTACAATAATGTTCTCATCTTTAGGATTGGGTACCAAATACCAAGTATCATTATTTTCTATCCGGTCTATATGATCATTTATTTCATTAATACACTCTTTGTGTTTCATTTATTCTTCTAAATATTTTGGTTCAACTTGAGAGATCAATGAAATATGACAGGATGTACTCAAAGTCTAACTTGTTTTAATTTTTTTTCATGATTTATAATGATAATTTGGACCTAAAATTTATTTATTATCCTTGGATTATGTCAAAAAGATTTTTATTCGTCACTTGAATTCTCTGAATCAACTTCTTCAAATTGAACTTCTTCAGAATTCTCACTATTTTCTAAAAATTTGCCTTGTTTTTTTATAAGAGGAGATTTATTTTCATCACTTTTAGAACATTATACTTTATGTGAGTTCACTTAATTTTTATGTTCCATAACATTCAAATTAATAGAATAAATAAAATATCATGTTTTTTTAATGAAAATATCCTCTTCCATTTGGTGGATAACCTAAGAAGATGCCATCAACTCTTATTCTTTAAAAATTTCCCAAATTTTCACCTTTAACATTGATAATGAAAGGGATTCCAAACACTCTTAGATAATTCAAACATGTATATTTATTATAATAAATATCATATGATGACATATCAAAATTTTTCCTATAAAGATATTTATTTTTAATATGAACCACTACTCCAATAGCTCGACTCCATAAATAATGATATGTTTCATGTTCTAACAACATAGTTTGATCCATCTATAAAAGAATTCTACTTTTTTAGCCATACAATTTTGTTAAGGTGTATATGGGTAAATGAGTTCATATAGGATACCGTGTTTTTCAATATAGTCTTGAAATATTCCTCTTGTATACTAAGCACCATTATCTGTCTGAATCTTCTTCAAAGAGTTACTATACTCTCTCTAAACTTCACCTGAAACTCTTAAACCACTTTAGAGCCTCTGATTTATTCTTCATAAACATAATACGTGTAATGTGAGTAAATTAATCAATAAATTAAATAAAATAATTATTTCCATTTTTTGACTCCTTCTTCATGGGCCAACAAATTCCAAAGTGAATTAACTCTAAAGGATGAGTAGATAGTATTTCATCCTTCTTGTGTGAACTATTCAAAATATTCCACTTTTTAAAAGTTTAACACATCTAATTAATTTATATTTTAAACTTAGGAACATCAAAAACATTTTCTCCATGAATAATGTAGTGTATATACTTTGGGATAAGATAAAAAATATTTGATGCCCTAGTTTATTTTCTTCTTTCATACTCAAATAACATGAATTCCCAGCATCATTAATTTGAAAAAAAATCCACTTGATCACTATCCACTTTTCAATATACATTCATCATTTAAGATCAAAATAATAAACTCATATTTCTAAAAAATCACTTCATTTCCTTCACCAAATAACTAAGACACACTAAGAATATTGTGTTCCAATCCTTCAATATACAATGTGCTCTTGGATTTCAATTAACCTTTACCAATCAATGTTGATATAACACCTTTTATTTTTAGTAACCCATCATTTAAAAAATTAAATGATCCTTCTTTACATTTTTAAACATCCTTTAGAATATTCAAATATCCTATTATATATGAGTAAAAACTATGCTCCAAAATCCACATAAATTATTCTTTGGATTCTTTGTATCCAAGTTCATATACTAAATATTTCTCTTTGAATTAATCCTTATTATTTATAGATTTCTCATCAATATATATTAATAACATTTAGTATTGTATCATAACAAGACACCCTTTTATAATATGACCAAGTTTCTCACATTGTTTATAAACAACTTCTAAGAGTTAAAATCTATTTTTAATTTTCAATTTTCAATCTAGATTTCATAGGATATCTCAAACATTTTTTTATTTTAATGTGATGACTCCCCCTAAATTTCTATCATTAAAACCATATATAATAATCATTTTATTGGTAATTAAACCAAATTTTTCTTTCTATTTTTCCAAAACCTCTATAGTTATGAAAATAATCATAAAAATAATATTTTCCTTTAAAAACATCATGTTTTCTAGAACTAAAAACATATATTTCAACATACTTAACACCATTAATATACGATCCTTTTTGAAAACCAAAATTTTTGTGAACTATTGAAACATTTTTCTTTATATAAAACTTATTCTTATCCTTTTTGTCTTAACAATTTTTATTAATTTTTTCATTAAAGTAGATGCACTCAGAATTTATAAAATCTAGAAGATCACATGGTTTTTCTAAAAACTTGGTCTTCTTGATTTGATTATTATTTTATGAGTTATTTATAATATTTTAATCATTATTATCATCCTTAATAAAATATTTATATTGGTATTCTTGAGATTAAAACTTATTTTATCATTATCTAATTTTTGAAATATAAGTCTTAACATTATATCTGCATTTCTTCAAAGTTTTACTGTAAATGATCAACCATGTTTTACTTATCCTTTAATTTGTAGTAAAACATTATGTTAAGGGTCTTATCATCAATAATTAACTTTTTAAACCCTTTAACTTCATCAATAAACTTTTACTTTTCTTTTTCAATGACAGATTCACCATTTAACATCATTTTTTAATCTTCTTATCTTGTTTGGAAATATTTAAGAAGAATTATTTTAATTCCATCTTGTATATTTTTTCCATATTTGTTTATTCACTTTCCTTGTCTTCACAAAAAATTTTGTAGGATCGAAATATAATATGAGATGCTCAATATACAAGAGGGGGGGTGAATTGTATACTTTAAAAATTCCTTTGGAACCTTTAAAGTTAGTTATGAATAACTAGAGTTTCCTTAAGAAAAGGAAAGAACTAAGTTTAACAAAGTTAAACTAAGTTGATTCACAACACCTCTAACACCGAACTAAACTTGGAAAGAGATTCCAAAAGAAGGTTCCGGAAATATGGTTCCGGAATTTGAAACTTAACAAAAGTTACAATATGAGATTCTACCTTAAAGCGTATAGAATCTAAACTAATCAAAGTAAGTAAGGAAGTATAAGAAAATTATACTTTCCTTAAGATACAAAATGCAGCAGAATAAAACAAGTACAAGTAGAAGAACTACTAGTAACAAGATGATAGTCTTTTAACCCAAAGAGAAGGGTATCCAACAACCTTGGATAAAGGTCCCTTGATTTATACTTTCAAGCAAGTCTGTCTTACCCACACCAGGGTAAGCCCTCGATACGAAGATCGGTGTCTCTGTCTTGCTATCCCCGCAAGCCCTCAACTTCAAGGTAGTTGGCAACCTCTGTCTTTCTCGACAAGAAAGCCCTCGATCTTTAAGGTAGTCGGCACCTCTGTCTTTCTCAGCAAGAAAGCCCTCGATCTTTAAGGTAGTCGGCACCTCTGTCTTCCTATCCCCGGAAGCCCTCGAATGTAATCACCAACATTCGGAGTCGCACGAAGCTTTGAGAGTTAATAAGAGACTCTCTCTCTAGAAATCACTTCAACAGCATGTATGCACAAAGTTCAAATGTTCATCCATCCGTTGTGAGCTTTTTCAAATGAGCTCCTATTTATAGGTGAGGTCGGCTCCTTCTCCAACGGTCATATTTTCCTTAAAGTTCGGAGGGACCTGTACACGTGTCACTTAGACAACGGTTAGTTTATAACAAAATGGACGACATCGTTTTATAACAAAGTAAGTGTAACAGAAAGTACGACATCGTTTTAAAACCTAACATAAAGGTTCGGAATAGAAATTTCGGAGTGAAAGTTCGGAGTGAACAAATTCAGAGTGTATAAAACAATGATATCCAGATTCTGTTTAATGAGTGAATTCGGAATGAGAATTCGGAATAGGAATTCGGAATAGGAATTCTTCATCAGAAATCGTAATGAGAAATCGTCATCAGAATTCGTAATGAGAATTCGGAATGAGATTTCTTCATTAGAATTCGTAATGAGAATTCTTCTTCAGAATTCGTAATGAGAATTCGAAATGGGATTTCTTCATTAGAATTCGTAATGAGAATTCTTCTTCAGAATTCGTAATGAGAATTCGTAATGAGAATTCTTCATTAGAATTCGTAATGGGAATTCTTCTTCAGAATTCGTATCCTGAATCTGGAATAGAACTTAGTCAAAATTCATAACCGGAATTCGGAGTGAAACTTCCTTATAGTTCTTGTCCAGAATCCGAACCCTAAAACAGAATGCTTTTTATCAGTTTTAATGATTCCGAGAAAGTGAATCCGAATTTCATACTTAAGAAAAATATTAATGAAAATATGATAAGGATAAATTTTTCTTATAAAAGCGTTTTTCCTTAAGAAAACATTTTTCCTTATAAAAGCAATTTTCCTTACAAAAGCGATTTTCCTTAAAGATAAGGTGTTTGTGATTTTCAAAACAAGAAGGAATGGAAAAGTCATAAGGAAAACCTTATTGACTCAACAATCTCCCCCTTTTTGGAAAGCACAAACATCCTTACGAAAAAGCTATTTCTAGGAAGAAAGAAACACAATAAAGCTTATCTCCCTTGGTTTAAGAATATAGATGAATACGACTAACTCCCCCTTAGGCTTTGAATCTCTAAGGATCGTATTCATATTTCCGGAGTGATATTTCTTTAAGATAAAAACTCCCCCTTAAACAAACTCTTATTAGAGTTCTATCTCATTGGGTATTTTTCTTTCTCCCCCTTTGATAAGCACTTATTAGATTTCCTCTTTTTCTTAAGGATCTTTTCCTTCTCCCCCTTTGTGATTTTCAAAAAGAATTTCGAGGGAATGGAAAAAATAACAAAGTACCTGAAAGATTAGTAACAACAACAAAGCAGAACAACAAGCACGATTCTCATTAAATTTGAAATGTCAGCAACAAAAACAGATTACAACAAAAAGATCGGATTGATTATTTCGGATCTTTCTCCTTTGACATAAGCCCCTTGAGAATAGTCTTGATCTTTTTGAGGTCCTTATGATCTTCCTCTGCTTGCTTTTCTAAGGCCACTATTCTTGCTGACTGAGCTTGAATGATTTCTTCCTGAGCCTTCAACTTTTCTTCCTGAGCTTCCATTTTCTCTTCCTGAGACTTTATCCTTTCTAGAAAATTGATCCGATGATCCCTTTCAAATTTCCAACTTTGATTAACAGAGTTGAGCTTTCCATTCAGATCTCTTACTTCCTGACTCCGAATGTTCTTTTCCTCTGCCAATTTCTCATCGAATGATGCAGTCATCTCATGAAACTTCTTATCCTCGGTTTGAAAAGCATCCTTAACATTCTCCTGAAACTCATCCAGCAACCTCATCTCTTCCACATTCTTCTTCGACCAGCTAGTCATCCTTTTGCAAGATCTTTTATGGGCTTCGTAACCAATGAAGAAATTTTTGAACTGGGCTTCTATCTCAACACACTTATCCATTACCATGGATACGGAATCGGTTTTCTGATTCAGCGTATGTTGGAGCATCTGGCACCGAGAATCAATACTGGAGAAAGTCGGAATGGTTCCCACCAACTTCTTCAAGGATTGAACAACAAAATCGTGCCCCAACGAAGATGATTCCGAATCTGACATCTTGCTAGGAGAATTTTCTTCTTCAATAAGCTCCAACTTCCTCTTTGAAGAACTACCAGCTTCCTTCCTCATACTCTTTTCTGAACTCGGGGTATCAGCAATAACTTGTTTCCCCTTATCTTTTTTCGGAATAGAAACCTGTTCCGGAGATTTCTTCTCACTGTCAGAAACTTGAACAACCAAATCTTCCTCATCAACAACTTCTATATTTTCTTTCTGAGCAGCATCAAGTGAAAGATGTTCTTCTTCTCCATGATAAGAAACTTCTTCCTCTCCTTCCTTTCCTTCTATTACTGGAGTAACTAGTTTTGAAGATTCGGCTTCAGAAGTTCGGAGCGACAGGTGTTCCGAAGGAGTTCCCTTGTATTCATCTACTTGTTTAAGCACATCTCCTGTCTCACCACTTCCTTCAGCAGCTTCTTCCACTTCTTCCACTAGCTCTACTTCCTCAGCATTCTTAGCAGCAGCCTCTTTCGGATCATCGAGATTTCTTCCTGGAGTCTCAGGTAGAGAGTCCAAAGAAAAAGTTCTCGGAACGGGAATGGTTGCTGAAACCATTTCATTAAACTTCAACAAGGCTTGCACAGCCTCAGCTTCTGACAACTTCTTCTTCAGCTTCTTTTCCTTAGCTTGCTTCTCGAGCTCATCAGCAGCCTTTTCTTTCAGAGCTTTAGCCTCTGCGGGATCCAATCCGAACTGCGGATCTCCTTCCTTCCTCTTTTCCTTGTCAGCTCTCCACTTCGCTGCAACCTCATCAGTATATGTCTTCTTCTTCTTAGGCTTAGGAGGTGCGGAATGGACTTCCTTAGACGTAGGTTCTTCAGCTTCACCTACCACTTCTTTCAGCTTCCTCTTCCTTACCGGCTTAGGCGATTCCGGATCAGCCACTTTCGGAGTCACTTCTTCTTGAGGAGGAAGATCAATAAACATGCCAGACTTCTTGTCAAAAGCTATATTCATCCTTTTAAGAGTTGCATCACTGAGCAACATGATCTTGCAAACTTTCGGTTTAGAACTGCAAGCAACCTTGAAGGACTCAAGGCACCGAACTATCAGCTTCGACAATATTGCCGGGTACATTACTATCTGAGCTCTCAGATTCCCTTTCTTTAAATTCTCAAGATTAAGAAGGATATGCTTCATCAGGTTGAACTTCCTTTGATTTATCAAGAAATCTAAGATGTATATCTCACTCTTCTTCAAGCTGTCCTTGTCTCCTTTTCTCGGTACAATAAGCCCTTGCACCCATAACTCCAGAATCCGGAAGTTTGTAGATAGGGTTGCAATTTTCGAAGCCTTATCATCATCCAGTCCGAGAATTTCTAAGGCTTTCTCCTAAACTACCCAAGGAGTCTGGTAGAACATGCGAGATAAACTCAGCTTCCCCTTCATAATTCAACCCCTACCAAGCTTGCAGCCTTGGTGTAAGATAGCTTATAAGTCTTGCCATACGATTTGAAGGAAAATTTTTCTCTATTGTCTTCCACGAAGAAAGCAACCGACTCATAAAACTCAACAAGCAAGTCTGGGGTAAACTTCATCTTGGTTGCCGGTTTTTGATATCGCAACATCTTCCCAGCCATTGAGCTTGATATTCTTTGATATAATAGAATCATAGTTGCTGAAGAAATTCGGATGCACTAACCGCTCTCTGTAGACTAACCACTGTGAAATGGGGCTTTGTTGAAGACATCTCTTGAGAAGCTAACTCTGCAGACATTCGGATTAGAAGTCTCTGAGAAGTTTCGGAACTGAGAAGACTGAAGTTCGGAACTGGAAAACTGTAGTTCGGAACAAGCCTTAAATCAGAGAGACAGAGCTTCAGCACGCAAGAGCTTGAGATCGATGTGGGGACGAGAAAATAGGGTCCCCTTTATATAGCTTTGGAATGACGGTTCAACTTCCTCGGTTGATCTAACGGTTTAGAATGATCTGAGATCAGATCTGACGGTTGAGAGGGTTGAATCCGATCTTTTTGAGGTTTTATTAAAACAGAATTCAAGAAATTCAAAAACCGAAAACAAGCTATAAGAAAATGCCAGCAAGTAAAATATGATTACGAAAACTTCAGTAAGGAAGTCATACCTTTCGGATTAGCTTAGGAAAGTTATTCGTAATGGGTAATGTAAAGACGACTACGAAAAAAAAACTCAATACGAAAAACTTGATACGAAAAACTTGATATGGAAGATTCAATACGAAAGTTTTTCCATTATGAAAATACCAGTACGAAAATTTTCCATTCCGGAAATTTTCAATACGAATACTTTTATTCCAGAAGTATTTTGTATGGAAATATCCATTCTGGAAAATTGTAGTTCCGGAAGTTCCATTCCGGAAAATTTCGTTCCGAAAAATTTGAAAACAAATTTTGAAAAACTTTGTTAAAAAAACAAACAAATGTACTCCCCCTATGAAAAGGAGTTTATTACTGTGAGAAGATTTTTCCAACAGAAAGTTAATTAAGGAAGATTACCTTACGGTTATCATTCCTAACTTCTGTTTAATATATTCAAATCTATCAGAAGGTAAAGATTTTGTGAAAATATCAGCAAGTTGATCTTGCGTTCCGATAAACTGAAGAATAATATCTCCTTTAAGTGTGTGATCCCTAAGAAAGTGATGCCTAATATCTATGTGTTTTGCACGGGAGTGATGTGCAGGGTTTTTACTTAGAGCAATGGCACTTGTGTTATCACACAAAATTTGAGTTTTAGTAAAACTCAAGCCATAGTCTGTGAGTGTGTGTTGCATCCACAACACTTGTGCACAACAACTTCCAGCTGCTACATATTCAGCTTCAGCAGTGGAGAGTGCAACAGAATGTTGCTTCTTGCATGACCAAGAAACTAATGAATCTCCTAAGAAATGACAAGTTCCGGATGTACTTTTTCTATCCATTCTACAACCACCAAAGTCAGCATCAGAAAAGCTTTTTAGAACAAAATCATTTCCAGAAGTATAAAATAATCCTAGATCCATGGTTCCCTTAAGGTAGCGAAAAATTCTTTTTACCGCCTTTAAGTGAGATTCCTTAGGATTGGATTGATATCTTGCACATAAGCATACAGAAAACATTAAGTCTGGCCGACTAGCTGTTAAGTAAAGTAGACTTCCAATCATACCTCTAAAAGATGTTTGATCTACTGGTTTCCCAGCTTCATCAAGATCTAAAGAGTTTGAGGTACCAATAGGAGTACTTATACTCTTAGTGTTGTCATAACCATACTTTTTAAGAAGATCTTTAATATACTTATGTTGGGATATGAAGATTCCTTCTGGTTTTTGAGAAATTTGAAAACCAAGGAAAAATGTTAACTCACCCATCATACTCATTTCAAACTCAGATTTCATTAGACTAGCAAAAGAATCAGTCAAAGATTGCTGAGTTGAACCAAATATAATGTCATCAACATAAATTTGTACAATCAAAACATTTTTCTTATCTTTCTTTATAAAAAGGGTTGGATCTGCATTTCCCTTAACATAGTTATTTTGAAGCAAAAATCCAGTGAGTCTATCATACCATGCTCTTGGGGCTTGTTTAAGGCCATACAAAGCTTTGGTAAGTCTAAAAACATGATCAGGATGTTTTGTATCTTCAAAGCCAGGAGGTTGTTCAACAAAAACTTCCTCTTGAACATAACCGTTAAGAAAAGCACATTTCACATCCATTTGAAATAGTTTGAAATTAAAGAATGCTGCAAAGGCAAGTAGAATACGGATAGATTCAAGTCTAGCTACTGGAGCATAGGTTTTCTTCATAGTCTATTCCTTCTTGCTGATTATAGCCTTTAGCAACAAGTCTAGCTTTATTTCTAACAATGACTCCATTTTCATCACATTTGTTTCTGAAGACCCATTTTACTCCAATAACAGAAGTTTCCTTAGGTCTTTCAACCAAGGTCCAGACTTTATTCCTTTCGAATTCATTTAGCTCATCTTGCATTGCTTTGATCCAATCATCATCACCTAAAGCTTCATCAGTGCTTTTAGGTTCTAGTTGGGAAAGAAATGCTAGATGTTCTACTTCATTTCTTAAGGAACTTCTAGTCCTTACAGGTTTATTTACATCACCAATGATACTATCACTGGGATGATTCTTAAGAAACATCTGATTTGAGTTTTGTAAAACCTGTTCATCAACATAAGGTAGAAAGTCTTCTGGGGTAAATGTTTCAGAAGTATCTTCTAGAACAATTTCCTTATCAGAAGGTTCTTCTAACAAAGGTTGACAATCAGTTTTTGAAAACACATCTGAAGATGTAAGTTGGGAAGTTTTAAAAACAAAAGGATCTGACTCATCAAATTTCACATGTACTGTTTCCTCAACAGTACAAGTATTTTTATTAAAAACTCTATAAGCCTTAGAGGTTGTGGAATATCCTAAGAAAATTCCTTCGTCTGATTTTGGTGCGAATTTATGTAAGTTATCTTTAGTATTCAAAATGAATACTTTGCAACCAAAAACCTTGAAGTAGGAAAGCCTTGGTTTTCTACCATTCCATAACTCATAAGGAGTTTTATTAAGAAAAGGTCTAATCAAAACTCGATTTATAGTATAACAAGCAGTACTTACAGCTTCAGCCCAGAAATGTCTAGCAATAGAATATTCACTCAACATGGTTCTAGTTATTTCTTGAAGAATTCGATTTCTTCTTTCAACTACACCATTCTGTTGAGGAGTTCTAGGTGCTGAAAAGTTGTGAGTAATACCTTTCTTACTACAAAAAGTTTCAAAATCAGAATTTTGAAATTCTCCTCCATGATCACTATGAATAGTTTTCAATGGAAGGTTTTTCTCATTTTTAACTTGAGCTCTAAAACTTTTGAAATAAGAAAAAGCTTCAGATTTCCTTGCTAGAAAATAGACCCAAGTAAATCTAGTGTAATCATCAACTAGAACAAACACATAGTATTTGCCTCCAATGCTTCCAGTTTGTGTAGGACCAAAAAGATCCATGTGCACCAACTGTAATGCATCGGTTGTTGAGACTTCACCGATTGACTTAAAACTAGATTTATGTTGCTTGCCATATTGACAAGGATCACAAACTTTAGAAGAATCAAATCTAAGCTCCGGTAGATCCTTAACTAGTTTCTTCTTAGAGAGTTTACATAGGTTTCTAAGATTACAGTGTCCTAGTCTTCTATGCCATAACCAAGAATGATCTTCCATTGCACTTAGGCAAGGTAAATCTTGGCTTCTTAGGACTTCTAAGTTTAAGGTGTAAACATTCTCTTGCCTGTTGGCTGAGAGAATAAATTCTTCCTTGGAATTGTGAACTAAGCATTTATCATTCCTAAAATTCACAAGGTAACCTTCATCACATAACTGACTTATGCTAATGAGGTTGTGCTTAAGACCTTTAACAAAAAGAACATTTGAAATCAAAGTTTTACCTAAAAGAACAATATTACCAAAACCAACAATCTCTCCCTTAGCATTGTCTCCGAAAGTTACCTTTCCTCCTTTCGTCTTGATAATTTTTTCAAAGAAGCTTTTGTTACCAGTCATGTGCCGGGAACATCCACTATCCATGTACCAAACATTGTTGCTGGAACTTTCTTTATTTTCCTGAAATTAAGAACAAAGTTAGACTTTCGGAATCCAAACTTGCTTGGATCCGAGATTTCTAGACAATAAAATCTTAGGTACCCACATTTTCTTGGAAAAATAAGCTTTATGAAAACCTAAGGATTGGGTTTTGTTTAAGAAACAATTTCTTGCCCAGTGACCACCACATTGACACTTAGTACAAAATGGGGCACTTTGAGGAACAAAATAATTGTTGCTGAAAACAGGTTTTGCATGGGTATAACCAAATCCGGATTTATTTCTTAAAGGTCGTATTTGAGAATACATCTTATCAAAATTTTCCTTACCATGGGTAAAGTTTGATAAGCACTTCTTTAAGGAAAAAATTTCGGACTTGAGTTTTACAACCAAGTTTTTATCTTCAAAATCATTAGTTTTGGAACTAGATTTAGGCTCGAAAACATTTTTATTAGAAATTACTTTTTCTAACTCTTTAGAAAGTTTATTCTTCTCAGAACTTACTTCCTCAAGATTTTTTGAAATACTTTCAAAATCAGCATTTTTCTTATCAAGATCTTTAGAAAGATCTGATATCTCTTTAGTAAGAATAGAATTCCTAGAATTTGCCTTATCAAGTTTCTTGTTGAGTTTGGAATTCTCAATCTCAAGAAGTTCAGCAAATCTAGAGACTTCTTCAAAAGTAGGTAAAGTATTTTCCTCATCAGAAGATGATTCTTCATCAGAAGAGTTATAATACTTACTATCATTAGGATTTAAAGAAACATTGGTCAATGATTCAGCATTTCGTACCTTAGCCATAAGACAATGATTATCAATAGGTAATCTGGCTATAAGACCAAGATTCTTCTGTCCTGAAGATTCATATTCAGAAGATTCATCTGAAGAGTCACCACCACTGGCACTCCAGGTGTCATTAGCTTTCAAAACTTTCTTAGCTTTAGCTTTGTAATATTTCTTCCTGTTCCTGTCTGAATGCCTTTCCTTTCTTTCTTTCTTTCTGAGCATAGGGCAATCTGGTCTAATATGTCCTGCTCTCTTACATTCATAACAAGTAACTTCTCCATCTTTCTTATCTTTCCTATCCTTCTTCTTATACTTGGATTGAAAGTTTCTTTGTCCAGCTATCTTGTTCATCCTTCGAGCAAGATTGGCTAATTCATTTTCTGAAACTTCACTTTCACTAGATTCGGATTGGAAAATGACTTTCTTCGATTTGGATCTGGTTACTCTCTCAGGAGTCTTAGCTTTCATCTGATTCGAAGTTGTAGTAAAAGCAACAGTACCATTTCCATTCTTCTTCTTGATGTTGTCAGCATCTCTCTTCATTCTGGTCTCATGTTGTAGAAGAGTTCCAAATAATTCATCAAGAGTTATTTGAGTAACCTTCCTGTTCTCATCTATAGCTGTTCTCTTGGATTCCCACTCATTGGGCATAATGTCAATTATCTTGTCCACAAGAGCTTCATCATCTAAACCTTTCTCTCCCATAGACTGTAGACTATTGACGATTGTCATAAATCTTTGTTGTACTTTACAGATAGGTTCTCCATAAGGAAAATTAAAGCCATGATATTCAGCTCTAAGCATAGCTCTCCTAGTCTCAATCACTTTAGAAGTCCCAAAATGAGTAACCTCTAACTTCTTCCATATACAATTAGCTGCTTCACAAGAAGAAATTTGGCTATATATATTTCTGGTCATTGAACATAATAAAGTGTTGCGTACCTTGTAGTTGAGTTGATATTCTTGCTTCTCCTGGTTAGTAAAGGTTCTGACTTCCTTGTCAGGAATTTTGTAATCACCAGTAAGCATGACAAAGTTATTTACTCCAGTATTGATAACAAACGTCTTCATACGATCTCTCCAGTATTCATAATCATTACCATCAAATATTGGTGGCCTTGTAGGATTCAAATTGTCTATCGAACCAACATTCATTCCTGCCATACTTGAAAATAACTTGGAGACAAACTTGTTAATAACAAAAATTCGGAATTAAAAAGTTCGGAAAAGGAAAAGTTCGGAATGGATAATCCGGAATGAAAAAGTTCGGAATTGAAAAGTGAGCAAGAAAAACTTGAACGTGAGTACAAGTATTTCAGTAACCTTGGCTCTGATACCAAATGTAAGAATGGTATAGAGTAAGAGGTTTCCAACCTCTGATACCAATTGTAGGATCGAAATATAATATGAGATGCTCAATATACAAGAGGGGGGGTGAATTGTATACTTTAAAAATTCCTTTGGAACCTTTAAAGTTAGTTATGAATAACTAGAGTTTCCTTAAGAAAAGGAAAGAACTAAGTTTAACAAAGTTAAACTAAGTTGATTCACAACACCTCTAACACCGAACTAAACTTGGAAAGAGATTCCAAAAGAAGGTTCCGGAAATATGGTTCCGGAATTTGAAACTTAACAAAAGTTACAATATGAGATTCTACCTTAAAGCGTATAGAATCTAAACTAATCAAAGTAAGTAAGGAAGTATAAGAAAATTATACTTTCCTTAAGATACAAAATGCAGCGGAATAAAACAAGTACAAGTAGAAGAACTACTAGTAACAAGATGATAGTCTTTTAACCCAAAGAGAAGGGTATCCAACAACCTTGGATAAAGGTCCCTTGATTTATACTTTCAAGCAAGTCTGTCTTACCCACACCAGGGTAAGCCCTCGATACGAAGATCGGTGTCTCTGTCTTGCTATCCCCGCAAGCCCTCAACTTCAAGGTAGTTGGCAACCTCTGTCTTTCTCGACAAGAAAGCCCTCGATCTTTAAGGTAGTCGGCACCTCTGTCTTTCTCAGCAAGAAAGCCCTCGATCTTTAAGGTAGTCGGCACCTCTGTCTTCCTATCCCCGGAAGCCCTCGA
The DNA here is from genome assembly GCA_963277665.1 of Viscum album. NCBI lineage: Eukaryota > Viridiplantae > Streptophyta > Magnoliopsida > Santalales > Viscaceae > Viscum > Viscum album. The sequence continues at coordinate 1,042,936,572 of OY728141.1, read as the reverse complement.
ATGTAATCACCAACATTCGGAGTCGCACGAAGCTTTGAGAGTTAATAAGAGACTCTCTCTCTAGAAATCACTTCAACAGCATGTATGCACAAAGTTCAAATGTTCATCCATCCGTTGTGAGCTTTTTCAAATGAGCTCCTATTTATAGGTGAGGTCGGCTCCTTCTCCAACGGTCATATTTTCCTTAAAGTTCGGAGGGACCTGTACACGTGTCACTTAGACAACGGTTAGTTTATAACAAAATGGACGACATCGTTTTATAACAAAGTAAGTGTAACAGAAAGTACGACATCGTTTTAAAACCTAACATAAAGGTTCGGAATAGAAATTTCGGAGTGAAAGTTCGGAGTGAACAAATTCAGAGTGTATAAAACAATGATATCCAGATTCTGTTTAATGAGTGAATTCGGAATGAGAATTCGGAATAGGAATTCGGAATAGGAATTCTTCATCAGAAATCGTAATGAGAAATCGTCATCAGAATTCGTAATGAGAATTCGGAATGAGATTTCTTCATTAGAATTCGTAATGAGAATTCTTCTTCAGAATTCGTAATGAGAATTCGAAATGGGATTTCTTCATTAGAATTCGTAATGATAATTCTTCTTCAGAATTCGTAATGAGAATTCGTAATGAGAATTCTTCATTAGAATTCGTAATGGGAATTCTTCTTCAGAATTCGTATCCTGAATCTGGAATAGAACTTAGTCAAAATTCATAACCGGAATTCGGAGTGAAACTTCCTTATAGTTCTTGTCCAGAATCCGAACCCTAAAACAGAATGCTTTTTATCAGTTTTAATGATTCCGAGAAAGTGAATCCGAATTTCATACTTAAGAAAAATATTAATGAAAATATGATAAGGATAAATTTTTCTTATAAAAGCGTTTTTCCTTAAGAAAACATTTTTCCTTATAAAAGCAATTTTCCTTACAAAAGCGATTTTCCTTAAAGATAAGGTGTTTGTGATTTTCAAAACAAGAAGGAATGGAAAAGTCATAAGGAAAACCTTATTGACTCAACAAATTTCACTAGTGAACTCTTCTTTATTCACCTTATTAATGAGAATCTTTTCATCAATATATCTTGACATCTCAAATTTCTCTTATTCATCACTATTATCTCTGATTTCACACTTAGATAAAAAAAATTACCTTTTTGAATTTTAATAAACTATTTATCTTCCATTTAGAATAAGAACGTGATTTTACAAACTTTAATGATTTATTCTTAAAGAATCACCTTGGTGATTCTTAATCTTTATCACTGACTCTATATTATTTTAACTCAATATAATTTTCATAAAAATGTAAAATATCTCCAAACTTAAACCACCGTAATGGAATATTACCTTCAAACCTTCCCTTGACTCTTATCACATTTATATAGATTAGGGATATCATCATATCAAACTTCTGATACTAATCAGAATATGAATATGAAAAAGATTATTCTTCAATAACAGCCTTCTTATTCAATGTTTCATACTTTATATCTTTAAAACAGATTTATTTTTCATCCTTCACCTTCTTCTTGATAGTATTATCTTTCCTCACTTCATAATATATTAGAACACTCTACAAATCATATAGATAAATATCACTTGGATATTTTTTTTATAATGTAATTACTTTAGAATCAAACTTATCTGGTAATATACATTAAATATTTTCAACAATATCATAATCTTATAACTTCTCACCATATCCTTTGATTTTTCTCATATATTTATTCACCCTTGTGAAGAAACAATTAATAGTTTCATCATCATTCGTCTAAATATCTTCAAAAATAAGTCTCCAAAACTTCAATTTTTCTCACTTCACTTTGGTCTTTCCTTCATAAATATTCTAAAATTTAAACAATATTTTTTTAGTAGTCTTGAGTCCTTTTACTTTCAAAAAAAGATTTTTGAGAGATATGACAGAATAAAATTATTTACATGACCATCATTCTCTAAATTCCTCTTATATACTATTGTAATAAAAAACCTTTATCTTAGGGAAAAAAACCCATTTTTTGTGACTTCCAATATTTCATAAATTATATATAATAGTTATGGAATTATATTTTATTTCTATATATGATATTTTTCCTATAAAATGTATGTATCCTATTTTTATTCACTTGATTGTGATTATCCATGACATACACTAGAAATTTAGTGAAAATAACTTTGTATAGAGAGAAGATCCTTCTTCAAACTCAAAAAAAATCACCAGTAATAGGAACATTGTTCTGATACCACTTGAAACTAAACCTATATTATTAGTGAAAAATAACTGAGTGCAGGAGTTAATTAGTGATTCAATTTCTTTTTATGTTTCCTTGGTAAAACAACCCTCATCACTGATTAGTGTGAATATTGTTCACTATCCAACACACACATAGAAATAAAAATATATTTACAAGTTTCACCTCTCAAAACAAGAAGTCTAGTCCTTGGTATGATCTAGATTTCACCAAGATCATATGACCCACTACTTTCAATATACCATTATAATGAGTAGTGTTTATCCATGAACTCATGTTATAAAAAGTATCTCGATTGTGAAAGTAGTTTACACACTATTAAAATGATAAATAACTTGATATAAACAAGAATAAATCCTTACAAACATAGCCTTAATTTGTTGATTTAGTTATACTCTTTCTCTTCCTATAGAACCTATAGAAACTCATGTATGATCTCTTCAATCTGTGCCAATTTTTACATCCACCTCTTCTTCTAATTTTAAACTTTTTATGTTAACTTCTTCTCATCGTCCTCTCTCTTCTATTTTTCTTCTTAAACATATCCCATACTTTTCACAGTATCAATAGAAAATAATAAGAGTTTATTTCAATTTTTTAAATTTAAATCCAAAACAATAACTTCATTCAATAGACTCAAATTCTTTATCTTAATTTTAATCCATTACATCTTTTTGGATCTTCCAGATACCAATTATTATTACAAAAATGACCTTATAGATCAAGTTAGAGATATATTATATCATCCAAGAATCCACATCATCAAAAACCAATCATAACTAAATCAAACTCCCCAAGATGGATTGCACCATAGCCTATTATATAATGCTTAGTTATTTTTACTTCAAAATTCATTGCACCATGGGAATAGGCCTCCTACTCTTAGATATTTTGGCATAAATTTCTACCTTTAAATCATGGAATGTTCTACCATAGGCGTGGTCACATACCATAGCCTGTTTTAGATTTCTATATCACTCATTGACCATGAATTTTCAAAAATCGCTATTCCCATTTTGAGCTTTACCATTTTATATAGGTAGAATCAACAAAAACTATAGGGACCACCATATCCATATTGGCCTTGTTCTTTTTACACAGGCACACTGTAAAATCACTACGGTGACCACCATGACCATTTCAGCCTTAGTAATTTCTTATAGGAACACTGCCATCTACCATGGAATCTTTCATGGATTCATCAAGATGTTTTTTAGACTATGTTTTCCATTTTTAACTATAAATCCTCAAAATTAATCCTATCATGGATATGTCCTTACCTAGATTCTCTAAAATTCACTCCACCATGGGTGTGGTCTTCCTATCTTGGTCCTCCTTTATTCCAAGATCCTTTAACACTCCAAGAACCTTCTCTCGACCACATAGGCTCCTTCAAACTTCATAAAATGTATGAATCATGATAAAATAATCCTGATATATAACAATGAATACCATATTACTTGGAATCATCTAATTTTACTTTGAATGTGATTTATTTATTGATAATAAAATCCAACACGCTTGATCATATCCTCTTAACTGATTCTTGAACTTCACTTATCATAACAATCAACTTAGTTCCTATTGGAATCAATAACAACTTGAAATATTATATCTCCAAATTATTCTAAGTTATTAAAAATTATGTATGGATTTAATTTGTATTCTAATTTTTCTCACCGTTTTTCAATAAAATAAAAAATGACCCTTTTATCCAGATTTTTTATTAAATATTCTTCCTCTTATACCTCTGATCATCATAGGGTTAATTACCTTATATTTACTTCCCCTTTATCTAAACAAACTTTTCTATGGATATTTCATGATCTACATAGAGATGATCATGGGGAAAACTAAATATTATCAACTTCTAAAAAAATAAATTAAGAGATATTTTTATCCCTTTGTCATGAAATTATTTCATAAAACATTTGTTATTAGGCACTACCAATTATATTAAAAAATGCTTTCTATTTTAATCCCACTTAAAAGCACTAGATGACACCTAAAACTCTTATTTATGTAAGATATTTAAATAATTTTCTTCTAAGAATAGGTTTATATTCAATAATTCTAGATCAAACATGGATATTCCATGGGTGTATTACCATGTTTAACTCTCTAGGATTTCTTCTTCAGATTTAAAGATTCATTGGACTATAAAAATAATTATTTATAAACATACACCACACTAGTATAATGATAGAGCATGTTCAAACCCAATGTAAGTATAATGAGTGGTCAAAGGCCATATTTTTCTCTAAAATATTGAAAAATATGACAAAAATAATGAACAAATGACATGGAATATCTGTATAGAAAGAAGATATAAAAGTATGGTGTTAAAGGAGTTAAAACTAAACTATGGGGTAGATAAAATGAAAAAATATGGTTGAGGGGAGGCTCGAATGATATAGCTAATTGAAAATGTTGTGTTCAAGAAAATGAAATCAACAAAACATGAAAGCCATATCACAAAAATATTTAAGAAATCTATTGAGAATTTTAACTACCAATATAAAAAACATTATCTTTTTCCAAAATTATTTTTATATAGAAATAAAAGGTGAGTTGATAAAGGGTTAATCATAAATTAAAAAATCATTTATTTATTAAAGTTAATTCTAACTAATTATGATACACAATCTATTAAATTAAATCATTATATGAAGTTAATTCAATATAATCTTTATATTTATTTTCATATGTCAATACCACAATAAAATTAAGAAATGCATCTAAATAATAAAGGATAAAAATATAAAATTTCAGTAATGAAAATTATTTCAAGAATAGAAATTGAATTAACAAACTACACAATAAAAAACCCTCATTGAAATTAAATACAGTACTTATTTAGTAGAGAGTAACATAAAAAATTATAATAGAAATGTAGTAGAAAAATAAATATGAAGAAAAATACTTCTCTAACGAGATAGTGACTCATTTATCCCCCATTAAACTTTTTTTTCCTTCTTCCTTGAAGAATAGATCATGCCACCAAGTCTTACCCTCTGATTGGGTAATTTTTTCATCTAAATATTTCTATCAAATAATTATCTCATCCTATATTTCTTATTTTTCTACACCCTATTAAAATAATTTTTTTCATTGACTCAAATCTGCTGCTACTATTGGTATGAATTTCCAAAACCATATTTTCACATACCCAGATTCCAATCATTAAATTCCTCCCACCTCTATTTTAATTTTTTCTAGTTTTTATCTCTATCATCGTGAAATCATCAAGGTTAATTCATCAATTTTTTTCCAAAACAAGAAAATAAAATATATTTTCCTCCATAAGATATAAGATTTATTTTATCTTGACATCCCCACTTTAACACTTGAACCTTAGTTCAGATTGGTTTTCAGTCTTAAATTAGTAATCTATGAACTAAATAGGCTTAGATTCATTTTAAAGAAAACATATTTGTTGATTCAATTTATTAACCACATTCTTTCATCTTGTCATGCACTTATATACAAGTGAAACTTCATTCATCAAGATTAGGTGAAGCTCAAGTTACTTTATTTGTCTTTAGTTGTTAGTGAGACTCAACACTGGATATAATCTTTCCTATTCCCACATCCTTGGAATAATATAACTATGAGGCTCTGTTTTTAATCTAAGATCAAGTTCGTATTTCCTTCTAAAATCTACAGAACTACTCACAATAACCATAGATGAGAAAATTATCTCGATCAACCCTTGGTTCAATAGAAATACCCAATAACATGAAATATTCATCCTAAATGTTTTTTAATGAATTTGATATTTGTTTTACATTGGTTCAATATATTCTTCCAAAAATTAAAAAACAATTTATGTGACACCATCTCATTATGAAAATAGTTACTCTTATTTAGAACTTCATTAAGGCATATCATCTAGCACCTGATGTATTCCCATATTCAACCTTGAAGTTATAGTTCCTGGTAGTTTAAAGGCCCCTCCATCATATTCATCAACATAGAAACTATAAATTAAAAACAACCAATGAATGAGTGTCTTTTTCAAGCTCATATTCAATTAGAAACTTCATTTGGATCCATCCACTTCTTGAATTGATATTTTCTGAGATCTCAAATAAAAATAGGTTCATCGACTACCTTATGTTAAATCAGATTCAACAACATGGAGAAACATGATAAGATTCATAGTAGCTTCATCCTTGATTTTAGTTTTAGTTGGCCCAGGATTGGCTCTTCTAATAAAAATCATTCTTCAAATTTGGTTTTATTAAGCCATAATTATCTATCTTTCAAATCATCTTATTCATTTTTTCATATGATTATCATCTCTAAATACTATTCCAAGGTTAGCTTTTGGGACTCTTATCTTTGGTATTCCATATATAAGACTATATAATTGTCTCTTGAACTAAATTTCATATTTAACTAAGAAAATCATGCCCATTTACATATCCTTAATGAATTTTTAAAATTAATACTACATATAATTAAATCATCCTTAGGAAAATGATTACATAGATTGGGCACCTTTACATGTTGTTTTCACCAAAGACTCTCACGCGGTTATGTCCATGTGTAATGACCCTTACATGGGTGGCTAAGCATTCAAGAACTATTATGTAGGTCTGTTAAAACCATGATAACCCTTGTGTGTCTGCTCTAATTCACACATACATATTTGGGTTGAAATATTATAACTCATACATGCTACAGCAAAAATATAATCAATACTTGTGAAATTTTATTATTAAAGATGAAAAATTAAACTTCAACATATTTGAAAATGTAATTTTAGATTTAAAAATAGAATTTAGTAATATATTCCAATAATTAGTATTAAATATAAAAAATATTAAAATATTATGTACTGGATTAAAAATTCAAAAACCTTTCCAAAACCACATCAATACATTATTTAATTTAAATTTCTATTGAAATAAATCAGAAAAATTGTTCTAAGAATATAGGAAAATTAAACCAAAAATAAATTTATCAATTTAGTACTGAAAACAAAAAAAATCATTAAAATATTCTATGAATAAAAGTTTCAACTCCAAAATGAATGAAACTAAAAATATTTTTAATCAAAGAATAATTTGATACCAAAAATAACTAAAATTAAATGAAAAGTATGTGTAAAACATGTATCAAAATAAATTTATATCACAAATCACCATAGAATATTTTTCTCTCATAGTTAGTACCACCTACTGATTGAACCTTTGGCTCTTCTACCACCAGGTTGGCACAACTTGTTATAATGGAACTCAAAATTTAAGACTTAATACCTCTTACTACTACCATTTGTTGATAATAATACTACATAGTTTTATCCTTTCCATTTTTGATGATCCAAAATAATTCCCTACTTATTTGTATTTTCTCTAAATATACCAGCGATTGAACTTACCACTTGACATTTAAGTCATCGAAAAATACTTCAAGCTAGGTATATCAAAGCTCAGTGTAGGAAAAGATATTTTAAGTCAACTATCTCAATGTATTTTATGTCACTCACTAACTTCAAAAAACAAAAGAATATTTATCTTTCTACTCTTCAACACGTCATGTGAACTTACTCATTCTCACACAAAAAACATCATCAAATGAGTAATAAACATAAAGTGTGTGTTTCATACCTTAAGAAAATTCATTTAATACCATTTATTATTGTTAAACCAGTGATACCACATTTTTTCATGCTTATTATTTATTTATATGGTTGTACCTTCTTAGATAAGGATAAATAACCTTTTGAAAATTCATCAAAACCTCCCTTAATTTTAGGAACACATATTTAGACACTCTTCAACTTGGGGAACGCAATATTTTAATCATGATATTTCCTTTCAAAAGCTTTTGGTAACCCATCAATATATCTCCTTCATTATTGGTGATTAAATACCACTAAAGTAGTGACTAAAATTCACTTGTTTTACATCAGATTCATCTTGATAATATTGGATACTTTATATAATACTTTGAGATTATTTTTTTCTGTATCAGGCCCTTCATTATAAGTACTTATTCATCATATCATGCAACCTCCAAATTATTCATTAAAATACAAAGTTGTTTTTATCACTACTTATTGAGTTAGAATGATCCATGAAACCTTTTGGGTTATTTTTTAAGATTGATATAAATAATACTTGTACTATCTTTGAATCCACTGGTTTCATTAATTCCATTTCATCTTAATAAATTCTTATTTTTAAATTATATCATGGATCATATTTACCCCTTAATACTTTACCACTTCCAACAATATTTAGAAACATTTTTTGCATGGGTATAGGGTTGCCTCTAGTATCCCTATGTTGGGTATTATGGTAAATCATGGTGAACTAACCTTATGATGCCAACTTTCTTCCCATCCTTTATAGTGGTCTTATTTGAGTGATATCACTCATCAAAAATTTATTTTGAATATATAGTTTAAATTTATTCATATTCTTCATTTTTCTTATCTTGTGTTCCATGTTGATTATGGGATTCAAACCACTTGTACAAGTAACCTCCTTTGGTGATCTATTGTTACTTCCTTCTTTTTTCATACTTATTTCTCCACATAATAAAATTTACACCAATACTCTTCTCATGATTTATAGTAGTATGGATGACACCACTTTAGAATTAAACTTATTTATCCTTTATAATTTCCATAAGAGTCATCTAAGACTTATTTTTCCTTGATGAATCTTTCTTTGAGTTCACATCATCCTTTATCATAGTTTAAACATATTCCTATTTTTTCTTTATCTTAAAAATTTTCTTCATTTCTTTCCAAGAGAGATCTTGTGAGTGAAACATTGTAGGTATTTTATACGCCCTTCATTAATATCTATGTTTTTTATCTATGTAAGTTTATCTATTTTCTAGCTTAATATATTGTCTCATATTTAATATCATCTCTTTATATTCCATTAGAATGGAAGAATTCTTTGTGAAACTTTTAACTTCGTTCATGTTATAATATCTAGGCATATTCCCTTAGTTAGTGAAAATAAATCATTTCTCATAGATATCACACCTTATATAATTATATTTCAGTTGAAGTGTAGGTGTAACTGTAATTATTTCACTTATTAACACTTGTGATTTTGGACACACACTTATAGTGTGACCCATTATTTTATATAATTATAACTTTTTATAAACATTCCTCTAAGATCCTTTACTTCCAAATTTGGAAGGAAGATTTTTTTTTCACTGATCCTAAATTTGGTTCTTTGTGCTCTCTATTTATCAATTATGCTTTGAAATAAATATCCACTTTTTATTTTCCAATTGAGAATATGAGATTTTATTTTTTCTCCTTGATTGTATCATCATTATCTCTCATTTAGGAATCCATGTTCTCCAACCTTGATCCAATTTCACTTCTAGATTTTGTCTCTTCAAATTGTATCTTGAGAGGGATAATTATTTCATTTAGTTATTTAATTGTTTTCATTTTATTTACTATATCTTATAAAATTTCCTTAATTATATAACTTTATACCCTCATAATTTCACTCATCTACATTATATCATAATTCAAGTCCACATATGCTCTCTTAAGTCTTTTTTTTTCTCAATGAACGAATATTTTAAAACTTATAGGTCCAATTTATGCATAATCTCCCATCATTCCACCTTTTCATGAAAGGAATGGATATAATCTTGGTTACTTAATGAAAATATTCTAGATTGGAAACTATTTTTATTATTAATTTCATCATTAAAATATATACTTTTATCAATCTCCAAGGGTGATTCTATGTTTTTATATTTTCATATAACTTGTAAAACATTATTATAATCATATTTAATAATAGAATCATAACTATTCACATAGATAGGAGAGTCCATTTTCATAGGGGACTTATTCCTATTTTTCTTCTTTTTATTAGTAGTTTATATAATTCAATCTTCTCCATATTAATTCACTGGTTTTTCAATATATCTAGTTTTTCAATATTCTCTCAAAGTGGGTTATGTTGCCTCTGTTTCTTCCACTTCTTTCCTATATATGGTCTCTATATTCTTCCACATCTCGAATGAAGTATCGTAATGAGGGTTTTTATTATATAACTATTTGACAAGGATTTTATTATAATCTTCTTTATCTTTAAATAATTAACTCTTTTACTATGATTTGTTAAATCAATATCTAGAAGTATATACTCAAATACCTCCTCAACGCAAGCATATAAGAACATGATCATTTATTTTTTCCAACCTATAAAATTTATTTCCTTTGAAAAATTAAGGATTCATCATAGAATTAATATTTGAAACAAATTCAAAAGAGGATACTGAGGCTAAATGATAAGATGGAAACTTTTGGCTCTGACACCTCTCGTTGCAGCCTAAGACACCCTGAGAGGGGATTCAATCAGGTTGTAAGCCAAATTAAATTTTTTTTATTTCTAATTTTTATCTTTATATAATATTTTTTTATGTTGTTTAGAATTGTGTTCAACTAGTTATTCAATAAATCTTGCAAAAAAACTCACCAAGCGATAAATTCTAATGCATTAAGTAAAGAAAAAATAAAGTGAGTATTTTAAATGGTTCACCACAAAGTGATAATATAAGTAGTATAAATCAATGATGTTTTGACATAACATGAGGTAATAATACTCAATATATTTATTATAATTTTTTAGGAAAGGTAAACCTTTGATCCTAGGGAAACCCCTCTTATTTCCCTCTATACAATTCTTGGTGACGGACTTCCACAGTTTATAGGCATGTTGGTCTCTCCATTATAATCAATTAATGTTTATCTTTATACATATTTAAATTCATGTATCATAATGTTTTATCTTACACCAAGTTAAATCTTTTTTCTACTTCAATACAAATGAGATTATCCTATTACTGTGATGGTTTACTCTTTGTCTTCCTCTAATCACAATAGTATAATACTTTTTTTGGATAAAGAAAATTCTATATTTTAATTATCCAATTGTACTCTTCTTTGATAAAAAATATATAAGTGGTATTTTTCCTTTATTAAATTCTTATTTACTTGAATTGAACCATATATGATCACTGTAATTTTTCTATGAATTATCCCCTTCTTCTATGAAACTACATATAGAAATATTTACAAGACCTCCTCCATCTCATTTTTAGAACCATATGTTTAATTCTTATTTTTCTGTCTTCTTATTTTACTCATATATTTTTTCCATATTTTTTAATACACTCTCCCTTTTCCCCTTTTCCTTTTCCCTTATTATAGAAACATATAATATCCATGTGATATATTTTTTCATATTTAGAATATGGAAATCATCCACTAATATTGGTCTTTTTAATTATTTAATTCTAGACACCAAAAATATAATCCCATATTTTCCACTATTATTACATGATATATTCTTCCATATATTAAATATGGAAACTCTTTTAGAATATCACTGAGAAATACTCTTTTTTAAATCCTTCATGAGTATTCAAAAAATAATGTGAATAATATTTCCATAATATATGGCATAATGTTTTCTTCATTTTTGACCACTTTAACTACACCCCGTGAATTAATTATCCATGATTCATGGTTCTTTAAATTATCCCATTTTCTTCCTTATCGTCTCTATTAAATAGCATGAAATCTTATTCTTCCACAAAATCCAAAATCATATTCATTTAAACTTGGATGAATTATCAATCATAGATTATGATTGATAATATACATTGAAATCCATATGTCACATTGTAATTTTCTTACATGCATGTAGATTTTTTAGTGGGAGTTTTCAAATAATAATAGTGAAATCTTCCTTATTGTTTGAGAATAAAAGTAAAACATATTACATATAATCCCACAACATCTTACAAATTATCCATCAACTTATGTATTCATGGAATGGAAACGCTTCACTTATACCAAATATAAAGTATAACATCTTATGTATCATATTAAAAACATATTAAATATTTCTAAATTCTTCTAGAGTAAAATTAAATCATCTTCCATATCAACCTCTAAGCATCTTACATATTTTAAAATCCTTTTAAATACAAAGTAAAGCATCTTATGTATGGACCTGTAAGCATCATATGTATTTTATGACATTTCTAATTTTTAATAAACTTTTGGGAAAACATCTTATATATGATTTTCATTTTTCAATTTTCAATTAACTCTAAATAAAACATCTTACATATCATTTTATTTTGCTATTTTTTAATGAAAACCAAGGAAAAAATCTTATATATCATATTCAATTGTCAATTTTCAATGAACTCTAAGGAAAATATCTTATGTATCAATTATTTAACAAAACAAGAATGTATTATATATCTTTTCTTTATCGGAAACATATTAGGTATAATTTCTCCAAGTAAAACATATTATGCATCATTTCATCAACAAAAAAACATGTCTTGTGTGTGAATTTTATTTTTTCAGAGACCTTATTAGAATAGAATACTCCCAAAACTCTTGAACTAATTCTAAAATATTATCTGATCTTTCAGATGAAAACATCAAAATATTAAATTATTCATTCTTATAGGGTTCATAGGGGTCTAATAATAGTAATTCGATAAAGATAAAGTGATATAATCCCATGTCCAATATCACCATGTATAGAAATATAAAATATGCATAAGAGCTAAAATAAAGAACTTTTTTAAATTGATAATATCTTACAACAAAGATAACATGACTACATCTTGATATTTATCAAATTTTTTTGATAAATATAACTTGATAGAATCCAAAATACATCCCCTTTCTATGGTGTATCTATGGGTTGTGCAAAAATAAATTACTATATGATCAAGAACCATTAACCATCGTGATGTTCTAGTACCTTTCAACCCTAAAGAGGAAGGTAATGAGAGATTCATGGGTTTTGGAGATTTTTAACTAACCTGTAGAACCAATTCACAATGAATTTCATGGAAATGGACTTTCATTGAGCTCTTTAAGATACTTATTATGCATTTTAAGTATTAACTCATATGATATAATGAATAATTTAATACCTTTAGTCAATGCATGCATTGTATACAACAATATCCCTATGTACTATATCTTATGTAACATTCCTTTAATGATAGTCATCATGGGAATGGGCATTTCATGCAAACATCATCATCTCATGTAAAACGTTAGCACATATGTTGAGATAATTTATTTTCAAGGCTATACCCACCAAAAAATATATCATATACAACATCAATTTTAAGGTATATTCCTTTCAATCTACCACATACACTAAATCTTCATAGATGTTGTTATATTTTCACATTATATTATATCATATACATTAACTTGTGAAACAATATTCAAAAATCCTTTTTAATATATTCCAAAACACTTTTAAAATTATATTATTAACTTCACCGTGTATTACATCATATGTAATACCTTGTAAATACCTATTCAAAAAATATTTATTAACTCTTACACACTTTTTAGAGAATATCTATGAGTCATACTCAATCCCTATTAATTCAACCACAAATTATGATCCCACAAGTCTTTACAGCATTAGAAAAAATAATAAATCATCAAGTACATAAATTTAAACAAATATCGGCCTCTATTAAAGAATAAATTCTACCCAAGATGCAATAGGATCTAGTGTGATCTCCATCAAACAAATTACCTACATACCTATGTCCACTTACCACATCAAAAGATAGAATGAACACTCATATGTTCTATTTTTCTAAGAGATCGAGTGACTATGGGACATGAAGTATTTCATTCACATATAGCGAACTCATACATTCTCGATTCTCAGAGTATAGGCTGACATGATCGATGAATACATAACATGTCATTAATATTTACGGATGATCAAATCACATGTCCCTCTCTTAAATAGATAAGAACATCACATTTACTCTCTAGTTGTGTCCAAACACTCCCTATTCTATCTCAATCAAGGGCCTAGATTTCATACTCGTCATATAAGAGGACAAATCCCATCATGGTTTTTCTATAACTGATGAAATGATCAGCAACATACATAACCACCCATTGATTAGATAATTCATTTTTAAAGAAAGGTATCAAAGTATCAAGGTTATCATTCTAGGTATATTTTCAACCTTAGGTAGTGGGGACTCCTATATGATCTACTCACCCCTAGAATACCAAATAAATAGTGTATGACACTCTGCGTAGTATAATTCACAGGCCATACAACATTAAAAAAATATTTTTTATTCAATATGATCATATTATTGTATCTATATAAAACATACTACACATTATAAAATTAAAATTTCTTTATAACCTATAATACTTCATGAAAAAATCAGTTTGGGATAACTCAAAGTCGTACTTTTAAAAGTAAATTATCATTACACTTAACAAAATGCATATCTATATATACATCTATAAAACCAACATAAAGGAATGATAAAGTAGATATTTCCTTTTATATGATACATTTTATACTCTTAAACCTTTTTATGAATCTTTAAAAATCCACCATAAGTGTTCATCTATCATAACATATATGATATACTTCCAGGTCTTCATTGTGATTTCTACACTTTCTAGGGGGGTTTTAACTCATTACAACTTTATGTAAGTCATTCCATCTCTATATGACTATCTGATAAAACCCTCCCACTAAAAAATTTACTTATAATCATATATAAAGTATGAATGTTTGAGTAATTTCAAGAATTAAGAATTATATTCATGTTGATCAATTTTTTGAACGTATTCAAAACTTCTTAAATCCACAACATCAAATGTTATGATGTGAAATTCTATTGTATACTCAAAACTCTTTATAAGTACATCATTATCATCCTTGTAACACCTTACAAAAAACTTTTTTATTTAAATATTTTCATGGATAATTTAACTATTTACACTATCCACACATCCTAAACTCTTTTAGGATAAAGTGATGTCCTATTTTTTATAGTAACTAAATATAACCCTTTATATTTCTAATTACTATCTTACCCTAAAACTCTTTTAAATTTTCAATTGTAATTAACTTTTCATTTTTACTAGTATAATACTTTATTTGATAAATTTTAAACTTATCAAGTCCAAACATAATCCCACAAGAAAGTTACAAACTATATTATTTTCAGAATATCATACTAAGAAACATAATCTTATTTGTGTTTAAGAAATAAAATTTATTTCCTTTTAATGGGAAAATTTAAAAAATAAACTATTATTACCATAATATATATAGTATTTTATTTTTTAAAAACATTTTACTTTGAAAATAATACTTTATTAAAATATACCACAATTAGGTGGTAGAAACACATTCCCTCGTATTTTAACAAACATATGGATAAACACTTTACCCTGGATAAAAAAATTTCATGTTTGTATCCTTTTCAAAATATTTTATATAATTTTATGAATCATAACCCATGTGTATATAATTAATAATCTAAATTTTGTTCATAAAAAATATTTTTCATCTGACAACTTCTCCTATAACATAATAGAAATGAGATAAAGATACATATACTTTACTTAAAATCATTTGAGCTTGAAAAACTCCTTTACATTCAAATAGTTGGCGTGACGGCTCTCTTATTCATCATTTGAATGAAAACTACTAGTTCTATTAATCCTTACCTTTATTGTTTCCTCCTTTATATTCACAACACTTATGAATTAGACATCCAGTATCATATACCTTTCCAAATAGAATAATCAACTTTTATAATACCAACCTAATGTGGACATTTCATGGAGTTTCAAAATCCTCTTCCTAAATTTACCATTATTTATCTTGAAGAAACATTATTGGACTCTCTATTTCATGACCCCATCCCTCAAAAGGTACCCTACAAGGGTTATAAATAAAGGATAAGAGAAAATACCCCTCAAATCCCACCAACAGTAGGCCTCAGGTAATCAACTAGCACTGAGGGTATATGAGTTACACATATGGGAGGAATTACAATCAATAATAAATAAAAATTATTATGAGATAGGATAAACAATAAAAAAAATAACTCTATCACATAATATAAAAGAAAAAAATCCAATAATGAATGTCAAGTGATATAATAAAATTATCCAAAATAAATACCAAAAGGAAACTATGGAGAAACTCCATAGAAAATCCAACCTCCAAGATAGAAATACCCAGATTGATCTTTGAAATCCTCCTAAAAATGTAAAAAAAATTAGAAATATGTAGTGTGTTATCATGACCTGTCCCAGTGGGGCTCATGCTGCAACTCCCCAAGCCCACCTCCAATTGGCTAGGGGATGGTTACTAGCACCAAGTAGGCATATCACTAACATGGGAGGAATTGTTTAAGTACATGTACACACACACACATATCTCAAAGCCCAAAAATGTGAAAATGTAAAAACCACTAAGGAACAAAATTCCTGTATATGACAAAACCCAACCAATAGAGTAAAATGGAAAGTAAAGTATAGAAAGTAAATTGGGCCAGAATAAAATCCCACCAAAAGAAAGAGTCTAAAACTAAAAAGTCCAAATTTTATGCAAGAAATATGTACTGGGACAACTACACATAGTTGTAGGAACACCTTGGACTATATGGGAGCTCACAAAGCTTGGTCTAGCCCTGGTCCACCCTAGATTTTGTCAAAAGGCTACTCATCTGTACAAGACACGACACGTGCAGGAAAAGCCCGTGCAGGGGTGAGTATAACAATACTCAGTAGAGGACCCCAAAAACCACAAAGAAATACACAAAGTAAAGGTATAGTCATATCTACACAATATATTTCTACATAACATATAATAAGAGAAACATATCCAGATATACATGAAACCCATACCAGTAGTCTAGACACAAGTCACAATGACCGCATACCCATGCTAGGGATTCAGTTCGAATATTCCACGAAGCACTCATTTGGGAGAACTCAAACCATGAGTCTGGTAACTCTAATTATGTACTTCCAAGAACTATGTTCATTGGGAAGTGTCAAAATAGAGATAGACGCACTGATAGATCTGAAGAGGAAATAGATGCACTCATTTCAGGAGAACTCACTTCTGAGTGGGGAAAGATCATGATACATAGACGAGGATCACTACCAAGTCCTTGGCGTATAACACGACTCATTTGAATTCACCTACTAAGTAGGGTATTAATATCATATAGGATTGGTCACATTGATACTTGACTCTACTTGGGGCCAATAATGGGTATAGGATCTCACTCTAGGGCTCTCGGAGGGATTTTGACTCTATCCAGAAAGTCCTACTGAAGGGATCATACTCTTGTGGATGGAGAAGATACATGACCTTCTGGATAAAAAAAAGGGGTACTAAACCAAATGAAATTTTTCCAAGGAACAGGGGACAAGGAGATCAAACCATGTACAAGAAATTACATAGCATGTAAAAGAGTCACACATAATGTCTCTTGTCTTCAGGTACTGCCTATGTGCAACAGCCTGAGTCAGGAGAACATGTCATTTAGAAAGGGTATACACAGTGTGTAGAAGAGTAACATGTCATGTCTTACCATCCAGGGGTCGCTCCGTGTAAGCTTATTGGGTGCCCGTATAGGGCTTCAACCCGTGTCTACTAACCCGTGTACCAGAACACAGTGTAACTCATGTACCAATACAAGGGTTAACCCATGTAACGATCTGGTCTTGCTATGTGGTGGAGTACATGCAGTGTACTCCACCCCGTGTTTGTGTATCATCTGAGATACACGGTGATTCCCAGGTAAGGACTCACACACCATGTGACATTTTTCACATGCCGTGTCATTGATTTTTTCGCTTGAAACCCTAGCTTCTCCTCAATGGGGCCCATATGTCGTGTTCGTTGTGATTTTCTAGAATTATGGTTCTTCACTAGTATGCCTCAGGTGATTCTAAAATCTTCGATTCAGCTGTCTAATCACATCGAAATTGATGATCTAGAGTCTCCCCACAATGGTACCACTGAATCAGTAGGTTTCAGGTGTTCGACTGGCCTTGAAAACCTGTTTCAATTATCCACATAAAGAACACTCAAAGTAATATTTCTCCCGAACCACATTGATTCATCTGCTTCCATCATCATCGTACCTCTTCTGGTCACCACGATGTCGGATCTCTAATTTGGGATCATTTCCTTGTGAAATGGATGTGCAACGATCCATTGTTCATAACCACATGAAGAATGTGAAGAACGCGGGGTCAAAAAGGGGGAAGGAAATAAAATAATGAACCAAAGAATGAACCACCATCGCCGTTCATCACAGCATTGATCTTCTCCCATTAGAGGGATCAAACATAGGAAATCAAAACATAAATCAAATTAAACATGGATTAATTCCCCAAAGTAAACCTGATAAAAGACCCTCCCATAAGAACGATGATCTATGGGTCAACCTGTTCATGTTTTGATCCACGTTAATTTTTTGAATCCAAGAATGGGAAAATAAGAATTAAAATAATAACCCCTTCCTTGGTCATTGGCAAAGAGGGATATCGGTCATATTTGGGTTTCGGTCTTATTGTACAATGATCCACATGTCGCTATTCATTGTCATTCGTCAGGAATTCTCTAGGGTGGCTCCTCTCCAAAGTTCTAGAGGATTCCAAGGGAATTTTCCAAGGTTATAAGCCTAAACCTAGGATCCTGGTCATTTAAAACCAATTAATGTGTCGTTATGTTATGGAAATGTTTAAAATAAATACATTATTAATTTATTTTATTTACTTGAAAATTTCCAAAAACAAACTTCTGCAGTCGACTCATATAGGTCAATGTTAGGTCTCATCTAAGGTAAAGTCACTACACTGAACATAATGGTTCCATCATATTTTTTATCCAGACACCCATTTAAAATTTAGTCCACTTTTTCAGTAAAACCACTCGTGCACACTATATAAAATTTTAATTTATTTCAAACATGTATTCTGGGACCTCCAGGCCTCAGAATCGTACGCCGTCACAAATATTGGTCCTGTAATAATTCCAAAT
This sequence comes from Viscum album, assembly GCA_963277665.1. NCBI lineage: Eukaryota > Viridiplantae > Streptophyta > Magnoliopsida > Santalales > Viscaceae > Viscum > Viscum album. The sequence goes on along the minus strand of OY728141.1, from coordinate 1,042,917,427 downwards.
AATATTTAAAAATAATACATGGAAAATATGAGACATTACATGTGTGCATACCATGTGTAATTAGTAGGATAATACACAAGGTTTTTCTTGAAAATGTGAAAAGATAGTATCAATGAACTAATGACTAAAAAAACTAACAAGAACATAAATGTTTCAGATATCCAATCATAACCTCACCATGAAACTCTCACTGAATAACTAATCCAATTTAGTAAAATAATATCAAAATAATATAAGAAAAGGTTCTTGGTAACTATTTCCCCACTGATTTTATACTCTCAAACCCCAATATTAAATTTCAAGTTCTCTCATAACTTCTATTTATACCAACCATATATACATCCATATATAATGTGGATTAGATTGTTACCTTACCTAACCCTTCCTCCCAAGGTCCCAACATCTCGTGTTGGCATATGCCAATATCCACACATCACATGCCACACCTACATAATCATCCAATTAAACACTTGTATAACTAAAAACTCTTAACCATATCATTAGGGTATCTTGAACATGAAGGGAATAAACCTCATTCCATCTTACTACCACACATAACCCCCACTACATGTTACATACTCTAATCACCAGACATCACCACCAACTATGACATCATTGGCTGATACTCACCACCAAAAGGGTACCAGCACCATGTATCACTACTGAAGGAATAGTGTAATAGAGGGGGCAGCTGGCCATTCATTTCAATACCAACATTGATGTTGGAGAAAATACTCAGAACCCAAAACATTTAAGAATCTACAAGGTTATCCAACTTGGGTGGGGTGCATATATAAAAAACATGAAAATAAAATATATATAGATATAACACCATACCTAGTCTAAGGGTTTTCACAAAAAACCAATAGTGCATATTACAACACCACTAAAATATCTCAATACATTTTAAACCAACCATTACCACCACTAAATTCATCACACTAGACAATAGCCACATATAACTGTAAAATTTCTCTCTTTCAATAATAAATCCAACAATTCCTATATTTATCTATTTACCGAACAACTTCCATTTATTAATCCATTTCATTTAATATTTAATGAAAAATAACTATAACCATTACCCCCATTAATTTACTTCAATTCATTAATTTTATCACTATATATGATTTTCCTCCCACATTGATTTAATTTAAATCCCATTCTATTTTAATTTCATCATAACAACTCTATTACAATGCTATCAGGAAACTACCAAAATTAAACAACTCAACAGCCCATCCACAAAAAAAACAACAATCATAACATCTCATGCCAAATCTATTTCCACAACCCAACCATATCATAGAAAAAATTATAATTTAACAACCAAGAATCATCCCCCATCACATTCCATGACATCTTAATCGTCACCTTGTTGTCCTATCTCCTTCCAAATCCAAGTCAATCATCCCCATCACTAAATGATCCCCACAAGATCCCAAAAATACATGAGGAAAACATAGAAAACACACTTCCACTTATATATATGAATTAAACCTCAATAATTTTAATAATTCTATTTTTAGTGTACTTCCATAATCATCACATCATTACTTTCATGGGTATTTCCACACACAAAAAATACAGATTTTCACACAACCAGTTCATTATCCATATATAAGTGCTTAAAATTTTATGAAATGTGAGTTCATTCAAGAAATATCAACATGGTTCACAAGTTATCCGCAACGACAACACATAGAAGGCTTAAAAATATGGTTTTTAGCAATATAAATGATCGTGCATCAAGCACAGAAACAATAACATGAAATTAAATAAACTCATAGTAAAACACCCCTTACCCCTTAAATTTGATTTAATATAATTAATTATCTTATTAAGTCAACTTATAATATCCACCTAAATGGAAAATCATAAAAATCCCACATATTCATATAAAAAAATATAACAAGGATCCCCTACCTTGATTAGAAACTTTCGAAAATGTTGTGCAATAAAAAGAAAGAGAAATATGACTAAAAATTACAACAACACAAAGGAAAACCTCGATCAATCTAAACAATATAAATCCACATCAATATCCCTCCATAACATCACCCAAACCATCCATCTCTTCAACCAAGACCTCCTTGGAATGAAGAATCGATAAAAATGAAAGAGGGAAAAGGAGGAAACTCACCTAGAATCACCAACACTCAATCTATTGATACCGAGGATAAAATACTAGAATTATGTGATGAAAAAAGAAAATTAAAACACAAGGACTATCTAAAGTGTTGAGAGAAAATATTTAATAATGATAAGATTTGAAAGACCACAAAAATTTATACCCATCATATTATTAAATAAACCACAACACAACACCATAGATCATTCTATAGTCAATAATATTTTCACCAAAAATATATTGAAAGAAAAGATGTTATTCTATATGGTACCTTGGTCTAAATGACCTCCAGAACACATGTTACAGATATGAGTAAGATCTAACCATGATCATATCTACCCAGGGTGTGGCTAATGTGTAACCCATACACCATATCATAACTACCCTCAAATAAATAAGGAAACCCAAAATCTGGCCACTCAGGACTCCACTCTATAAGAAAAAATCTATTCCACAAGAATACCACCACAAAATCCACTATTATACAACCTCTAAGACAAGATAAAAAATCACCCAATTTAATTGGAGCAGAAAAAATTGGGCACTCGAGCCTCTACACTATATCCAACCTCTATACAGTAGATAAGTAAAAATCAATAGGAGCACCAAAACTCATCATCAAAATCCTATGAGGTCCTCTATGTAGTAACCTAGATCACCATGCCAAAAAATCAGACTCCATCTGAAATTTATTCTCAAATATTCCTCCCCTTTCTCATCCCCCTCAAAAATTACATCGAACACCTATATCCCATGAATCCTCATAAAGAAATGGGTTAAAAAGTATGGTTCATTGCACTCTAACTAAATTTCCAATTTCTAGTTTGAAATTTTACACACTTTTATTGTATATATAGAACTAGAACCTAGATATCATATACCTAGTTCAAATATTCTAAACATTTTTTGGATATAGGTAAATTTTTCTTGAACTAATTCATATTTTTAGAACATTTTCATTAATGAAAATAAGATGAATTATTTAAATAGAAAAATAATCATGGAAACTTTTAGTCTTTCTAGACATATTAAATCATATTTAATATCATTAGAATTCCCAATTGTTGGAATCCTCATGATTTAATGCTCACAAATCATGTTAATCTGGTTTTACAGATCACAAATCATGTATGAATCTTATAAACTATATTTAATATTGTTCTATTATATTTCAGTATGATTATGCTTAAGTCTAATCCATTCTGTGAGTATTGCTTCTTAAGACAGTTTATAGATATCTGGCCAAGTCTGTGACACTATAAGTGTTCTACTAGTTCTATATTATCGCAAAGTACCTGACACCGTTTCCTTGCTATAGTTTCTAAGATATTGTAACAAGAAACCATTCAGAATTTTGAAAAAGTACTGGACACCATTTACTTGACATTGTAGTCTTTATACTGGTTCCAAAATTCTCAAAGGACCTGAAACTGTGACCATGCTATCTGTTTCAAATTTTACAAAGGATATGCTACCACAATCTTTCTACTGGTTCCATAATTGAAAAAATATCAGACATCTCTCCAGTGATACCGCTCAAATCTAAATGAGAATACATTGTTCCATGTGGCACTGTGACTATATCACCATGATTTTCTCACTGAAACTGTGACACCATTCTATACTTAACCATTTTTCTGTCTTTTTTAATTAAATTTAAATGTTATTTCTAATGGTCATATTTGAGTCATTTAATGACACTAATTTAATTAATGTTCTTTTTCAGTCTTGTCAGCAGACAATATAAGGTACTAGAAGTAGAGATCATGATCCCTGTCATCCATAACAAACAAATCCCAAAGATAAAATACATGGTGGTGCATGATCTTCATACATTTCAAGAATTCTATTTCATGAAAAAAAACACATACACTGAAGAACACATGAATAAATCTCGGTTACTAGTGGCTGAATTGTTGTGGATCAAAACTTCAAACATCATCACAACAGCAAATATAATAAGAATAAGAGATACAAAGCATATATCATCAAACTAAAAATCAGAATAGGACTCACGACACTCTGGTTTTACAAGAGGACTCGAAGATAATATATGCTACATCCTATAAGTCCATAGCTGCATAAAACAACACTTAGAGCATTTCTAATCCTTTCTCATTATCTTTGCTCTGTTGTGTACTATTTTATTACTTTTTGATTTGTGTGTGTGTGTCTGTATTAAAATAAACTCTGTCTCCTGTATAAAACTAAAGGATACAATATATACTCACTCAAATATCTTTCTACACTTTGTTTCACACATGTATAATTGTGGAAGAGGTCTTTTGTGACCTGGTTGTTTGTTTTCCCATATAGAATAGTGGAAGAGGTCTTGTGACCTGTACAATCCTATGTGCTATTGTTAACCCCGATACATGGTGTGGATAAAAGATTTATACATATATATATTGTTTGGTGATAGGTGATCACCAAGTGGATTAGATTTGGTCTCATCTTGAGACTGATCCACTTGTTTTATTCGTTGTGTCTTTCAATTTAGTTTTTCTTTTCTTTAACTAATATTTCAGAAAACTAAATTTTACTTTTATAGTTAGTCTTGGATAATAGTCATAATTGTTTTTCCTTATTAGGGTATTTTCAAAATTTGTATCAATATTTCATATTGGTATAACTGAGAATTAATCAATCTTTTGAGAAACTATTTGAATAGTCAAACTATTATAATTTTACTACCTTGGTTAACTAGCATGTTTTATTTGAATTTGGGGCAATATTTTAAATAATAAATTTAACAGAAATATTTTATAGGAACTCAATTCACCCCCCTATTGAGTGTTCTACTTTGACCAACATATGGTATTAAAGGATTTTTTTTAAATCCCTATTTTCAAAGTTTTTAATTTTTTTCAAATATTTTTCAACTACGAATTTATTTGTGTTTTAAAGATCTCAAAATTTTTGTTAGTTCTAAATTTTTTTCTCTTTAAAAATATATATTGTATTCTTTAGTATGGATAATAGATAGGAAGGTGATTATACCAACATAACTCCATTATTTAATGGAACAAATTATGTACAATAGAAAATTAAAATGAAAATGCACTTAGAAAGTATGGGTTTTGATATTTAGTCTTTAATTATAGATGAGTATAAGATTCTTGCTACTGCTAGAAATAATTGGGATGACCCAAATAAGTCTTCTTATAATAATAATTGAAAAATCCAAGAATTCATTATACTATTCTTTAGGATATGAATAGTTTAACAGAATTTATGCATGTAAAACAGCACATGAAATTTGGGATACTTTATCTGTTTCACATGAAGGAACATCTAGTGTTAAGGAAATGACACTTAACACATATACTATTAAATATGATAATTTTAAAATGAATCCTAATGAGCCTATTTATGACATATATCTCATGTATAATGAGAGTGTGAATACTATGATCTCTCTGGGAAGAGATGTTACAGCCAAGGAGAAAATTAAGAGAATACTCATATGCTTAACAGATATATGGAGAGGAACATATTTCTCAATTAAAGAATATTTTCATATTAGCAAGCTGCTAATCAAGGAGCTAATACTGAATTTGATGACGTATGAGGAATAATTTAAAGTCAACAAAGAATAGGAGGATGAACCCAAAAGTAAATATGTGACATTCAAGTATAATACCTCTAAACATAAGTAAAAGAAGAAATTATGAGACCCTACAAAAATTTCTAGCAGCGAAAAATCATCACCAGACATTGATGAGTAAATGGATCAATTATCTAGACGATTTAAGATGTTTTATAGAATAAAAAAATTAAAAATCCAAAATTTAAAGGAAAATATGATCACAAGGGAAATTGGAATAATCATTGGAAAATAATTGAAAAATCTGATGAAATAGTCTGTTATGAATGAAAACGAAATGGAAATGTGAAAGAAGACTGTCCTCAGTTAAAATATAAGAAGAAATTTGAGAACAAAGATAAAAAATATAAAAATTCCATGAAGGCAACATTGAGTGATTATGAGGAGAGTTCAAGTGAATCAGGGTCTCCACATGATGAAAAGGCTGACAAATCCAATATGTGTTTTATGAAAAACGCATATGAGGTAACCCTTGAGTCTCCTATACAAAATTTCTATTATTATGGAGATGAAAGTGATTCTGAAAATATGACAAATGAGTAAATGTTTGAATACTTAAAAATGCTAGAAGACACCTGAAATGAGATAAAATATAAATACAAATCTTTAAAGAAACATCATACCTTGACTACTACTATCACATCTGAAATTGCTGTAGAGAACGAGAAAAATGTGCATTTACTCAAAGAGAAAAATGAACTTAAGTTATCTAATGAACAATTAAAAAAGGACTTAGAGAAATTTACTAATGGAAAAAATACTATTACAGATATTCTTAGTAAACAAATTTCCCCTAGATACACTAATGGTATAGGATATCAACCAAGGCAAATAAATCTTAACAAAAAAAAGTTTGTAATTAAATCTGTAAAATCTATTTTTCTACCCAAAAATGAAAATTCTACTACTAGTTCTAATTCTGGAAAAAAATTTACTAACTCTAGTTCTTCTATACCAAATAGAGTCTATTTTAAAATATTTTACATAATTCTTATAGGAAACCCATAAAGTAGATGTGGGTTCCTAAAACACTAATTACTAATTTAACTAGACCCAAACAAATATGGGTACCAAAAATTTTTTTTGTTTGATTATTTTGTGGGAAATTTTCTTGAAGAGCTCCTACAAAACATTATAGTACTTTGATAATGGATGTTAAAGACATGTGAGAGGAGATTACTCATGCTTTAAAATTTTAATAAATATTGATGGTGGGAATTTCACCTTTGGTGACAATGATAAAGGAAAAATAATTGGCCTCATCCAGATTGGTAACTCTAACTTAGTTTTAATTTCTAAAATACTTTTTTTATGGATTAAAATATAGTTTTCTTAGTATCTCATCATTATTTGATGATGGTTTTCATGTTAAATTTTAAAATTATGCTTGTAATGTCTTTAACTCTAATAATGAACTAATATTTTCTTATTTTAGAAATAAAAATATTTATGTTCTTAATTTAGATTCTTTAGTTTCTCAAAATGTTTCATGATTAAGTTTATTTCACAGAGTCTTGGCTTTGGAATAAAATATCAGGACACTGAAATATACACTCCATTAGAAGGATTACTAGAAAAGGTTTATTCAAGGATCTACCCAAACTTGAGTTTCGAAATGATAAAGTCTATAATCCTTGTCAAAAGGGTAAACAACACAAAATATCTTTCAAACTAAATAAAGAAGTTTCCACTTCTCAACATATTGAGTTGGTTCACATGGATTTTTTTTAACCATACAGAGTTTCTATTTTAAATGGGAATAACTATGTTTATGTTCTTGTAGATGATTATTCTATTTATACTTGGACCTTCTTTTTGTCTCACAAAAGTGAAGCATGTAACTACTTCACTAAGTATGCTCAATCTATAGATAACTTAAGTGGACTTAGAATTAAATATATAAGAAGTAGCCATGTCCATGAGTTTTAAAACCAAGATTTTGAATCCTTTTTCTCACAAAATGGATATAGACATAACTTATCTTTCCCTAGGACACATCAACCAAATGGTGTTGTAGAAATAAGAAACAGAACCTTAAAAGAAATTGCTAGAAAAATGATTAATGAATATGATCTACCTATTTATTTTTGGGTTGAAGCTATAAATACAGAATTATATATTATTAATAGAGTGTAAATTAGACCTATTCTTAAAATAATTCCTTATGAGTTATGGAATAATAGAAAACCCAAGGTTAATTAATTCAAAGTTTTTGGTTGCAAAGTATATATTTTTAATACTAAGGATAATTTGGACAAATTTCCTCCAAGAGTGATGAATGAATTTTTCAAGGATATTCAATCTCTAGTAAAGCCTATAGAGTCTTTAACAAAATTACCAATTGTGTGGAAGAATTTGTACATATAAAATTTGATGAAACAGGTCGACATGAAACTAAGACCTCCCTAGAGAATCTAGAGGATGATATGTCAAATTCAGACATCAATTCTAAATCATCTAACCATCTTATAAAGGAATCTGTTAAAACTTCCAATTCTAGAAATTCTCTTGATTCAAGACATAATGAACTCGAACCTATTGAAGAACATGAAATAACTAGTCTATTTTCTAGAGCTATTATAACTCTTAAGAACCATCCTCTAGATATTGTTGTTGTAGATATATATAAAAGAACACAGACTTGAGCTTCTATAAGAAATCAGGTTGAACATCAAACCTTCTTATCACAGATTGATCCTAAAAACATAAATGATGCTATCAATTATAAATTTTGGGTTATGTCTATACAAGAAGAATTAAATCAGTTTGAATGGAATAATTTTTGCAAACTTGTAGAGAGACCCAAATACACCTTCACCATAGGCACTAAATGGGTGTTTAGGAACAAATTAGATGAAGCTAATAACATAGATAGAAACAATGCAAGATTGGTTTCCTAAGGTTATAGTCAAGAATAAGGAATTTACTATAAGAAAACTTTTTCACCAGTTTCTAGAATAGAATCCAATAGAATCTTGATTTCATATGCAGCACATCTAAATTTCTAACTTTATCAAATGGATATCAAGAGTGCATTACTAAATGGGTATATAGTTGAGGATGTTTTTGTTGAACAACCCCCTGGTTTTACAAATCCTCACTTACCAAATCATGTTTCTAAGTTAAAAAAAGCATTATATGGTTTAAATCAAGATCCAAGAGTTGGTATGATAGATTAAGTAGTTTTCTTATTTCCAAAGGTTTTACAAAAAGGTATATCTGATCCTAGTCTATTTATAAAATGAATTTATAAATATGTTTTAGTTGTTAAAATCTATGTTGATGATATTATTTTTGGATCTTAAGGAAATTATTTATGTAATGGTTTTTCAAAAATGATGCAAAATGAATTTGAAATGAGTTTAATGGTTGAACTAAAATTATTTCTTGGATTTCAATTTTTTCAAAATAAGGAAGGTATTATTTTAAATCAAAGAAAATATACAAAAGATATCGTAAATTTTTTTGGCTTGGATAGCACTAAAAGTAGTGATACTCCAATGAGCCCTACCTGTAAGTTGGATCTTGATGAAAATGGTAAATCTGTTGATCAAACCACTTATAGAAGAATGATTGGAAAGTTACACTACATGACTACTAGTCAGCCTGATATTATGTTTAGTGTTTTCATGTGTGCGCTTTTTCAAGAAAAAACCCATAGATTCTCATTTAAATATTGTTAAAATAATTTTCAAATGCCTCAAAAATACTACAAATTTATAACTATTATACCCTAGAGGAAAATCATTTTTCTTAGTTAGCTATTGAGATGCTTATTTTGGCGGTTTTAAATTACATAGAAAAAGCACCTCTGGAACATGGCATTTTTTAGGAAAGTCTCTAGTATCATAGAGTAGTAAAAAGAAAAGTTATGTTTCATTGTCTACTGTTGTGGATGAATACATAGCTGATGTTAGTTGTTTTTCACAAATTTTGGGGATGAAACACACTTTACTAGATTATGGATATCAATTCAGACATGTACCTATAAATTGTGACAATACAAGTGCTATTAAAATTTTAAATAATCATGTTTCACATTCTAGGAATAAACATATTGATGTAAGACATCACTTTTTGAGAGATCATTATCAAAAAGGTGATATCACTTTGGAATTTATTGGCATGAAACATCATCTTGATGATATATTCACCAAGCCATTAAATTATGAATGGATAAATTATATCATACATGATTTAGGGATGATAATTCTTTAGTAAACAGTTTACTGTTTCATAGTTTATGGTTTCACAATTCACACTTTCACAAGTTATTATCTTGTAGTTACTGTCTTACACTTATGGCCATACAGTGAGAGTCTCTCAGTTATGGTCTCATACTTTTTTTCTCAATAATACGATTGAACCATTTAGAGTCACACCATAATGCTGACATTGTGACTACCTATTCGAGTCTCACCGTAATAACTCGGACTTCTATTTTTATAAAAAAATCATATTTTTATATCAATTATTTTATTTATTTCATACTGCATATTTATTTTTATAACATTTGAAATCCCTAAATGATAAAAACCTGATATTTTTCACTCTTCTCTTCACTAGATCTCTCTTCTATTAAAGCTGAAACCCTTCTTTCTCAAACCATTATCCCTATTTCAACCTTTAATCCTTCTTGAAACCCACAGTGGATTCCCAGAATGAATTTTCTATCTTTGTTGACTCTTGAGAAGTGTAGGTCTCAAAATAAAGTGAAAAAGGATCTAAAAATAATTCTTGAGAAACTGTTGAATCTAAGACTTACTGGTCGAATAGTAGTTCCAGAGAAAGAAGTTTTTATGAAATAGATTCTTACAAGTAAGTCGCTTTTTTTGAAAGTATTAGATGAATAGGGATGGTTGGACTGGTTCAAAAAAGAGAAAATACCAATTTATCTAAAGCTATTTTATGAGTTTTATCAGTATGTTTAGTTTTTATTCAATACTGAAGATGATTTTATAATAAGAAGTTGGGTTAATGGTCAAAGGTGTACCTTTTCTTAGAAGTTGTGGGTTGGCTTCTTAGAATACCCCATAAAGGAATATTTTAGGATTACTAAAGATATCCTCCTCTACCTGGTGATGTGTTTAGCTATAAGAGGCTCTATAAAGTTTAACTAGAAATAATAAGAGAAGGTCCATTGCTACTGAGATGGATGGTGAGACAAGACTATTGTTCAAGTTTATTCAATATATTATTTGTCCAAGGAAAGGGTACTTTTCCACCCTTAAATATCAAGATGTTTTCTTGATACATATTATGAATAATGGGCATAAGATCAATCTATATAAGTATATTATACTTCACATGTGTGAGATGATTAAGACAACTTCAAATTCAACTTCTTTGTTTTATTCATGGTTAGTTTTTAAAATGATTTTTTACAAGGGAGTAGTTGGTTCAAATGAATAAGTAATTGAAGATTTTGAGTTTTGTATCTCAAATTATACAGTTAAAAGAATGAAAATTAGCTAGAACCTATGGATGAAATCTTTGGTGGAAGATAATTAAAGAATTTATGAACGATTCAAACCAGTTGAAAACCCTTCAATACCTAAGAGTGTTTCTGACCCTATTCTAGAACATTATTAAGTTGTTGAATATTCAGATGAAGTGGTAGAATATTTAGTAGTTGTACCTCAGGAAGGAACTGTCTTAGATAGTTAATACAGGGGTCTACCTTTTCCACAAGAAGTAGTTGAAAAAGATGTAGTTGCTGATAAAGGAAGTATTGGAAATGAAGAAGAGACCATTGTAGAAGAAGAACCTACTGTTGAGGAAGAGTTTGTTTCTATAGAATAGTATAAAGAACAAGATGAACCTGAAATAATATTATATGTTGAGAAGAGGATGGAGCAGGACATTCAGCTAGCTAGAAAAGATATGGGTGAGCCTAACAAAGTTGAAATTTTAGATGTAGCTCAAGAGATTTAATATCTTAATCCTATCATATATGCACCTATTGAGGGGGAGAAGAACTCTATTTAAGAAATAATCAAAGTAACCAAACCTATTTATTTAAGTTTAGTGGAAAATCAGTAGAGATTTCCAAAGTATTTTGATGTTACTGATTCTCAAGGAGTCTCAGTTAAATCAATTTATCCCTCCATAGTGTTTAATCTCAAACTGATCATTTCCATATAAATTGTGTCTTTAATGTAATCAAAACCTATGTCAGTTTCTATTTCTGACCCTACCCAAGAAAATCCTGCTTATGTAATTAAATGCAATTTAAAAGACTTTAGAAACACCTTTTTATCTATATTTAAAAAGATCATGAAATCATAGCCAGCCCCTGTGACTAATCTTATTGAAAGAGATGTTGCCTTGATGTTAGAGAAAATTATATGGTAGATTCAACCAAAGATTATTCATGAAATTCAAGAAGTTAGGATTGAGAACAAATATTTGAGTGATGAGGTGAAGTCTCTAAAATCCATGGTTGAAGATATACCAAAAGTTTTGCAATATAGACAAGATCATGTTTCTCATCCTATTTAGGATGTTGGTGATTAGATCCCATAAAAGGTTGTATATATAATTCAACCAAACCTAGTTATAGTTTATGAAAAGTTGGTTGAGAGAAACACCAATATAGTTAATGAGATATGTGTGCTTGTTGTTGGACTTAATAAGATGACAGATGAGTATAAGGGATGTTTACAAAAGTCTCCAAATCAACGTAAGTCTCTCACATTAGATGTTGTCTCAGACTATGGATAGTGACATGATCATAATAGTTTTCAAAGAATAGATTCAGTCAGTGTTGAGTGGTATTGATAAGGAATTTGTATCTACTATCATCAAGAATAGTGATTGAGTGATTGAAAATTCCTCCTATCACTCAAGCCTTCAAGACTCAAGTTCAAAAGCTGAAATACTTCACTACTTTGTTAGAAAAGTTCCTAGAGAAAAAAAATATTACTTTAAGAAGGCCATGTAGTATAGTGGTGAGATCATCACTGATTTCATTAAGTTGTTGAAGCCTTATATCTGTGTGCAAAGTACTACCATAGTAGGTCATGTAGCTTCCCCATTACGGCCTGGTCCAACTCCTTTCTCCTCCACTACCTTTTCTCCTACTACCATGTCTTCATCTCAAGCTTTGAGCCAAATTAGACCTATTATTATTGAGAAACCATTGACTCAATATTCCATTAAACCATCTATTGTACCCTATGTCTTTAAAGGAGTGAATTTTCCTTCTCTCATCATTGGATCAATCCCTTCTACCACTTCTAATTCTGCTCTTGTGGATTATCCTGATGTTTTTACCAAGGGAGAAGAAAAGACTATTGGATCTGAAGAGAAGTGAATCATGTATTTTTTATAGGAATGTTTTTTATTTTCCATTATACTTGTAATAAAAGCACTTGTTTTATTCAATACAATGTGAACTATTGTTATTTATTCTCTTACTTTCCTTTAATTAGTATTTCTTTTTATTTTTATTTGTTTTAGTTTTTGTATAATCCTAAAAGGGGAGAATAAGACATAGAATTTATGGAAGAATTTATGGAAAAATGATCTTCATGGGAGAAGAACAGTTTTTTTTATATATCCTATCACATATATACTCAAATATATTATCTTTACTAAAATATATGTCTTAAAATTCCATGTTTTTTATCATCAAAAAGGGGGATATTGTTGGAAACCTCGTGTTTTAATTCTCAAAAATCATGTTAATCATGTTTTACATATCACAAATCATGTATGAATCTTGTAAAATATGTTTAATATTGTTTTATTATGTTTCAATATGATTATTCTTAAGTATAATCCATTCTGTGATTATTTCTTATTAATATAGTTTACAGATATCTAGCTAAGTTTGTGACGTCGTAAGTTTACTACTGGTTCTAGATTTTCACAAAGGACTTGAAATTGTTTCCTTACTATCGTTTCTAAGACATCGTAACAAGACACCATTGAGAATTTTTAAAAGGGACTAGACACCATTTACCTGACACCATAGTCTTGATATTGTTCAAAAAATCACAATGGACCTAACACTGTGACCATGCTATCTGTTTAAAATTTCACAAAGGATCTAATACTGCAATCTTGATACTGGTTACACAATTGAAAAGGGATTAGACACTGCTCTAGTGATACCGCTCAAAGGAAAAGTAGAAGAGATAATTCTAAGTGGCACTGTGATTATCACACTATGACTACCACACCATGACTGTCTCACCACAACTGTGACATCTTTCCATAATTAACCATTTTTTTGTCTTTTTCAATTAAATTTAAAAGTTATCTCTTACAGTCATATTTAATTCATTTAATGACACTGATATAATTAATGTTCTTTTACAGTCCTATCAGCAGACAATATGAGGTATGATGTGTAGAGATCGTGCTCCCTGTTGGCCATAACAAAGACATCCCGAAGATAAAATACATGGTGGTTCACAAGCTGTATACAGTTCAAGCAATAGATTTCATGAAAAAAAAGGCGAACACATACACTAAAGAACACACGAAGAACTCTCGATTCCTGGTGGTTGAACTACTGTATATCATAACCTCACACATCCTCAAAGCAGCAACACTAAGAAGAACAAGAGCTACAAAGCCCATCTCATCAAACTAAAAACCAGAACATGACTCCCAACACTCTATTTTTATAAGAGGACTAAAAAATCATAGTTTTTACATCCAACAAGTCCAGATCTATATAGAACAACACTTAGAGAATTTCTAATCCTTTCTCATTATCTTTTCTCTGATGTGTACTATTTTATTAATTTTCGATCAGTGTGTGTGTTTGTATTAAAATACACTCTGTCTACTTATAAAAATAGAGTATATAAGATATCCTCACTTAAGTATCTTTCTACACTTTGTTTCACCCAAGAATAACTATGGAAGTGGTCTTGTGTTACCTGGTTGTTTGCTTTCCCACATAGAATAGTGAAAGAGGTCTTATGACCTATACAGTTCTATGTACTATTGTTAACCCCGATCCAGGGTGTGGATCAAAGCTTTATTCATATATATTTATTTGTGGCAGGTGATCACCAAGTGGAGTGGATTAGGTCTCATCTTGAGATTGAACCACTTGTTTTATCCCCTATGTATTTCAATATAGTTTTTCTTTGTTTTAAATAATATTTTAGAAAACTAAATTTTACTTTGATAGTTAGTCTTGGATAGTAGTTATAATTGTTTAGCCTTATTAGGGAAATTTCAAAAGTTTTATCAACATATTATATTGATATAACTAATAATTAATCAATCTTCTGAAAAACTATTTGAATATTCAAACTATTATAATTTTACTACCTTGGTTAACTGGTATATTTTAGTTGAATTTGGGGGAATATTTTAAATAAAAATTTTAACTGAGATTTTTTATAGGAAATCAATTCACCCCCTCTTGAGTGTCTTACTCTGACCAACACCAATCAAATTGAATATATGAGTGGAGACTAAAATTCCTTATATAAATTTGCATCTAATGACTTTGAATCCTTATTTGAATCATTTTATGCTTCTAATATGCATCTCGATTCATGTGTTGAATAACTGGAACACTTGGTGACTCAAGATGGTCTTTCACTATCACATTAAATCTTTATTTTACTTAATAATTATTCTTAATTTATAGGAATTATGAGTTTTCTACATTATGATTCTCCTTTACAATGATTAATTTTAGAATTGATGATTTTATTATCTACAATATAATATTTTATCATAATATTTTCATGTTTTATTAAACATTTAAAAAGTGGTTTTATTAAATGGTATCCCACTAAAATGATGACCCCTTATAAATTAATCATACCCATTAGTGGTCCAAGATCCATATTTCACTAATAAATGAGTCCAATTTGGAATTCCTATAACCACTTAGTTTCTTAGGTAGCGAATTATTCTAATTGTATCATATATGAATCTTGGATAGTTGAGCAGAAAAATATTTTCTCAATATATAATATGGATAGACCCAAATCTGTTATTCAGGTATCCTAACTCTTATGGTGTCCTAGATAAGTGTTACCCAAATAAAACACCAAAAATAAGGTAAAAATATAATCCAGGACCACCCTGTTTTGGAAGAAACTATCGATTAGATATTCCATAGTTACCCATTATTTTATTACATTAGACAAGATAATCCTGGGGAACTCTTCTTTAGTTTAACCTACCCATTTGAATGATTAATGTGTTGAAAAGTACTACTTTTCAAGGAATATCACACTTAGAATTTGAAGGGGTTTTAATATCACCATCTTATTTCATGTTATACCCTTTATAAATGTTTCTAATAATTTAGTTTGGAATCATATTCCTCAAAACAAATCAAAATGTTCACACCATATTGATGTGTAACTTTTTACACAACTCACTATCTATGTTACTTTTCCAAAATTAGAATTAAAATATTTTTATATGTATCCAAATATATATCATTTATAAGGTACATTAAATTTTCATGTAATGACTTAGAATTATATGACATTTAAAATCTCCACATGAGTAATCTTGGAACCAATGATAGCCAACCCCCACCTTTCTAGAGAAATTCATAAGCCTTTGGGATAGTGGGAAGTCCAACCCAAAGTCTCTCTACCCAGGTATACTTTACTAAAGAGAGATTATAGTTCATTATAATTCTAATACCTGATATATATATATATATATATATATAAACTATATTTAAAAACTAAATTCAAGATAATATCTTCAATTAAAAAACTAAATTAAAGGTATTTAGAATATAAATACATTTATCATACCTAACATGTAAAAAACAAATTCATTTTTGACGAACCATGACCCCCTCTACAATGTGGTGGAGTTTACTTACTCGTTTTACATGTGTTACACTTAATGTCAAGGTCTCAAATTACTATCTACATGATATAGTTCAAACCTTTTAGTTTTTTCCCTCATGGGAGTCCCTCCATAGTGTGGTGATGACTCAACTTTGTAGTAGTAATTCATAAAATATTTTAATTTGTTTTTAAATTATTATTCATTTCATTCATGATTTTAAAAATCTAAAACACAAGTTTATCTTATACCACTACTGGTGGAGCAATTTTTATTCCTTTTGTGGACATGTATAATGTGATATTTATATGAACCTATCAAGTAATTACATTTCCCAAACTCTTTTGGAATGAAACTCATTTCATCACAATGGACCCCCTGGGTGGAGAACTACACTTCATCGCATTTTCATGCATGAGAGTTCCCTAGAATTGACTAAACCTTTAGCCTCTTATCTAATAACATTGATATTGATGGAATGTGTATTCCTCATATGGAAACATCTAACATAAAATCTATATGAAACTATCAAATAAATCCATGGCCCCAACAATTTGGGCACAGAACATTTTGCATCATAATGGAACCCTTAGGTGGAGATCCTCATTTAGTCATATATTCATGCATTATAGTTCTCAGGAATTGGATAACCCTTTATCCACTTATTTGATACCACTACTAGGATTTATATGGGTATAAAAAAATATTAGTATATCGAGTAGAAGATATATAATCCCATTTCTAAGATCACCATGTATATAAATATGAAATATGTGTAGAAACTAAAATTAATTTCTTCTATAAATTGAGAATACCATACACCGAATATGAATCTTATATATCTTGATCTTCATCTAATTTTATTAATAAAGATCACCCAAGGGAATCCAAAATAAAACTCCTCTCCATGGTGTATCCATAGGTTTTTCCAAAATTGATCATTTTATGATCACAAATCACCAACCACCAAAACATACTAGCACCTCTCAAAGGTAAGGAGAAATATGATAGGCGCTTCATGAGTTTAAGGATTTTTTTACAAAACTGAATAACCAATTCACTATAAATTTACTAGAAAAAACATTTATAAGACCCTATAGGATTCTCATTAAGTTTTTTAATTATTAACTCATGTGTTATAATGTATGATTTAATACCTTTTTTCAATGCATTAATCGCATACATTGATATCCTTACTCATTGCATCTTATGTAACTCTACTTTAATGATAGTCATCATGGGAATTGTAATTTCATGATAAAAATAGCATCTAATGATAATAGATATACCTTATTTCAATCCATCATATTTTCAAGTCCATATCCACCAAAAATAAATTATATGAAACATTATTTTTAGGGAATATTCCTTTCACATTCATCTTCTATAATACTTTCTCTTGCTCTAGAGTTATTCACTATCATGTATCTTTCAAAAACATTCAAATTTGGCTTTCATGATTATAGAAACCATATTATTATTCATTAATTAATCCAATACACCACAAATTCAATATACCTATTTATAGTACTACTTTCAAACATTAAATATCTATTTAAAAAAATACAACAAACAACCTATTGGTAGCGACACCACACAATTCAATGTTTCCACCCAAAACACCTTGGGGAATCCTGTGTGAATTATCATAATCTTTTTGTTTTCAAAAAAAATTGGTTTATACTCTCTAGTACTTTGTTATATCCTAGAGTTCCTAGTATGGTATTCTCAAACCATATTCCTTTCCTCCAATAGAACCTCTAGAACATCCTGCTTCCATAATCCACACAACTATCAAACTATAAGAATTTTACTTTACATCTAGTATACTTTTCCACCATTGGTATCCATTGAATAATGATTCATAATAGCTCAAACTTGTTCTTGAGAAGGAACACCCACACTTTCCACGTTTCATCATCGACTAAAGTTAAAAAGTATAGTGATCATCTGTGAGAACAAATTGGACCTGATCACCATACATTTGTATGAACTAACTATAAATTTCAGTTATTTGGTGAATTTTTTTAAATTTTTAAGGAAACCTTCCACTTATTAACTATAATTAATTTCTATTATATTACATACTTCACATTTTTATCCTTAAACATCCCTTTATCAAACAATACTGTCAACCTTTTCTTACTAAAGTAACTCATACAGTCATGCCATAACTTTGTGGAAGTTACTTGCCTAGAATTAATCACACCTTCCAATACTATGGTTTGGTACAGGTTTATATCCTTCACTAATTTTTCTAAAACCATGGATCTATGAAAAATCTTCCTTGATTCATCTGTAATTATTGCACAAAACCCACATCATTTAACTATCCATTATAAATTAAGTTCTTTATTAGTCTCTGGATTTATTTCACTCCTTGTAAATTCAAAAATATTCAACTCCTTATCCAAATGAAAATTTATATAATTCCATATACCTAAAAAGATTCATAATTATCTATATGTACAATATTTAATCTTCCAAAAATTTAATTCTTCATACTTCATCTCTTGGATGTTGAGTGAAATGAAACTCCAGAGTCTACCGCCAAAGATTCAGGTGAACCAGAATAACATAGGATTAAGATACTATTATCTTATAAAATAATATTCATAGATACAATTTTTTAGTCTTATATTATATAATTCACTCTATTCTCATTTCAATCATTCTTAAGGTTACCTTTCTTACCACGATTTCAACACATGGGACCACATTTGGTCAAGATACTCCTACTTTGAATTCTCCATCATTTAAATTTATTATGACTCTTCCATGTTATAGATCATCCACTTCCTTACACACTATATGAATTCTTGTAATATATTTGGATCTCATTCCAACAAATTTTCTCATTAATAACTAAATCCATTACTTTTTCAAATACTAGGTCATTTGTAACACCCTGATATGCCATTATGTAATTCTTAATTAAAAAATACAGTGTTGAATAGATTGTGATATAAAAGACACAAAATTAAATTGAACAGTACTTTATTCAATATGAATATAAAATTTTCAAAAAAATTAACACTTATTTATAATTAATTTGAAATACGTTTAAGAACACTAAAGTTTTAAAAGGGTCTTTTTTATATAAATGTGGGTTTTCTATATATTTGTTATTTTCATTTAAAAGATAATTTTAATTTTTTTATAATTTTAATATTATTAAATTTAATTCATCTTTTAATTCATTGTTTCATAATTATATTAGGGTGAAGTTTTAGAATTTTTCTAAAATGGATGATTTTGGATGAATAGTAAAAAAAATACAGATTTTACAAATATAGTCACTTTTATGAAATTATCATGATATAAGAATGCCTTTAAATTTTATGAAACCTTTTTTATAGAAAAAATAAATATTTTAGAGGTAATATAATTTATTTATAAATATTATTTCTAACTTACAAATCTATGTTTAGCATTTTTGAATTCTAAGTAATGTTTTTATTCAAATAAAAACTATTTTGGGTTATTCTCTATTATTAAAGTAATTACAAGGTTACTTTCGTTTTTGACATAATTTAAAAGTTAAATAAGTATACATTTATTAAAAATAATCCAATTAATTCCATAGTAATCAACATTATATATGATTTTTCTATAAAATCATTTTTATGCTTAAAAATGGAATTTTTCTAAAAACTATTTTTCATTGTGTTACGCATAATTATATTAAAAGTGATTTTTAAAAATTATAGAAATTGAATCTTAGAAAATGGATTCCATATTTGGAATCATAATTTTAAAATTTTTTAATGATTTTAATTTCATTTTTTTATAATGAATAGTTACCATGGTAAAAAAATCCGTCTCACTAAGAGTTAAATGGGTCAAAAGGGTTAAAACCAAAGGATGAGAGCCCAAATATCTTAAAAAATTATCTATAATATTTTTGGTTGAGTTTTTTAGACCAAAATCATTTTATATTCTAAAATATGGCAATATTTTAACACTTAAACTTGTAAATGACTTTATATTATTTTAAGTTGATATATTTACAAAATGTCACTCTCTATCGCTTATTATGTTGTCATGATAATGATGTAGATAAAAATACCATATTAATGTATATATATATATATATGATAAAATTTATTAATAATAAATTATA
The DNA here is from genome assembly GCA_963277665.1 of Viscum album. Taxonomy (NCBI): domain Eukaryota; kingdom Viridiplantae; phylum Streptophyta; class Magnoliopsida; order Santalales; family Viscaceae; genus Viscum; species Viscum album. The sequence continues at coordinate 1,042,896,775 of OY728141.1, read as the reverse complement.
TTTATGATATTTATTTATTTTTAATTTTCAATAATATTATAGTTATTTAAAATTATTATGCAGTGTCGACACAACGCTTATGTAAGTTGTAGAAAAATCAAGTAGATGGTTTTAAAAACATTAAAAGTGATAAGGTTTGGATGAATTATGGTGTTAAATTAATTTAATAGATAAATATTAATTATAATTGGTGATTTAAGTGTTTATTTTCTAACTCCATTGTTATCTTGATGTTTTTAAAGTCAAATTATGTGAATTGTTTTAAAAATGACTTTAAGGATATTTAATGTTAAAAAATATTTTGTTAATTAATTTAAAAAACATAAAAAACTTATAAAAGGAATAGTATGATTATAAATGGTATATAATACCATACATTTTATGTTTATGATCCACTTATCATTTTTAAAATTACATTCTTGGCCCTTAAAGACTCGGTATTTGTGAAAATACCAATGATTTTTTTCTATAAAAAGAGACTTAATCTAACCCTTTCAAAGAAACATATGAGTTCATTTTTGTAAATACCTAGACTCCAGTATCCCAGATCTGATGCCTTACTTTATTACATTGTAATAATATATAATAAATCGCATCCTAGTGGAACAAATAGTTTATCAGCCTCAATAAACTAAATATATATTTTAAATTCAAATCTAATTTTAAACAACAACAAAAAAATTGAGAACACCATTGTTATCCTAGATTAACCCTATATATCATTCATAATAAACTTCTTGAAATCCTGGAGAAAATAAAACACAATAAAGGGGTGAGTAAAAATTTTAAGTAAGGGTAAATATAAAGCGGAATATAACATAAATAAACATAAACAATAAGGTAAGGAAAATAACTAAAAAACATTCCAATAAAACATAATCTTGAACATAATATGAAAGGAATAAAAGATGATTAAATAATGTCATATAAATAATCACATTAAAATTAAACTTAACCATGGATATGATAATATTCTAATAATTACATGGATTATCGATAACTTATCTCATAATGAGGGATGTCTAAAACATACCATCAAGGCCTCGGTCAAGAAGTCTTCATAAATGGGTAAGGCCTCGGCCAAAACTCGATCTAGTTTGTCTCATAAGACCTATAAATGAATCCATGAGCTATATTGGTCCCCTAAAAACACTTACTAATTCCAATTAATTCATCTTATTAAAGGTATAAAACATAATCAACATATACATTCATATTGAAAATAGCATATAAAATAACTTTCCCAAAAAAATATCATAAACCATCCAATGTAATTTGGTGAATGGTATCAAAATAGCACATCCACAGTCAAACTAATCATAAAAAAATAAAAATTAGATGGTAGATGGTATCATAAAATATCAACCTAAATTAAGAATAATATCCATCAAATTTTGTTGACATATATGAAAATACTTTAATAAAATCATTGAGGAATTATTTGAGAGAAGTAAAACTTTACTTTTAAATAAATTATTTAAAATTTTGTTCAATTATAGAATAAAAAAAATTATTTTAAAATAACCTTTTAAACTTGTAAATTATTCCTCAAGATATTAATGCATCATGAAATCGGGAAAATGTTCTCATTCTATAAGAGTTTAAAAAAATATTTCCTTTAAACTTTGAAAAAAATAGTGTTTTTAAAAGAAATTATAAGCATTAACCAATGAAAATATTATGTTTATCATATATAATACACATAAAATAAGTGTAAATAAAATTTAATATAATCAAAATTAATTCTACAAATAATAATAGCATGAAAAAATAAATGGATTAAAAGTTTAACCCAAATAATGGAAATTAGGTTAAGAATTCCCTTACTACTTTGTAAATAGTCAAACTGTATGCCCCATAAAATTAATGATCATAAAATGAAAAATTTAATAACATAAATATAAAGAGATTAATGATATTATATATCAAATTTAACTATACATACTCCAAACACATGTAATAAGTAGTGAATAAGGCATATCTCACATAAAAAAGTGATATGAAAAAATCCTTACCTTATGTCTTGAAATATTTTTCACTTGTATTTAATGTCTTGGATAATAAAATTAGATTCATTAATTTCTTAATTTAGAAAATCTTAAACATATTTTTGATTTATTATAATTTTATTAAGTTATTTTATGGAAATTTTAATGAGTTATATATTTCAATTTTAATGTTCTAGAAGAATTAATTTTCTTGGTTTTACATGGTCTGTTCACTTGTATACATGTATGGAAGTTTGTGTAAAATGAGAATAATTATATATGAAATTATATGTTAATAATGAACATATATTATTTTAAATGGTCTTATAATTCATTTTTTATATGTTATGAGGATGTTTCATTATATAAAAAATTAATGAAAATGATTTAATTTATTTTGGTAGTTTTTACGAGCATCATGAACTTATATCATTTTATTTGATACCATATTTATATTTTAGTTCCAGAACATTATATAACTTATAATATGTATAAAAATATATTTTTTAACCATAATAATGGTTTTATTACCATCCTTTAAATCTTTAATGTAAAATGAAAACTCGTCGTCCATGAAGGCGGTGAATCGACACATCACGGACGATGTTTTCATTTTTAGAGTAAAAGGATAGTAGAAGAGGTTTGATGATAGATAATTCCATTAACACAGCATAATTACATTATATATGTGATATTGGATTTATTATGACTCTTTTTATAGGGTAGGATATTAGACAAAATGAAAAAAAACGAAAGAGGATTTTACCTCTTGAATTTCTTCTCCTTAAAAACCTTCTTAAGGAACTTGGATTTAGACTTTTATTGATACCAGAAGCTCTTAGAAGTGTGGGATAGTCTTGGGAAGTTAATTGGAAAAACTATAGACATTATTCAAGTCTTATAATGTGTAATGAGAAATAGTAGTGAGGGTGGTATTTATAGTGGAGGAGAGGGAATTTTTTTGATTATTTAATTCATTATTTTATTATTTTGGATAAAGAATATAAATAGTATTGATTAGTGTGACTAAAAATAGTAAATAGTTCACGTAAATTTTAAATAATGGTTTTTTCATCATACATACATCATCCATGACTCAATAATTCAAGTATTTAGCTGATACCATAAATTACTGTATTTCACTCTTCACCAAAAATTCAACTATTTTAGAAATATACCAAAAATTCAACCTAACCATTTTTTGATGTGTAGAACTCAAAAATAGACTCTATTTTATTAAAATGATTTTATAAATATGATAATTATAATTTTTAAATAAAATCATCATTTATTCCAAAAATATCGATTTTAAAATTATAATCGATTTTATAACACTTTGAAAATTTAATTAAGGTATCATAAAATTATCTCATAATCATAAGACAAAAAAATATTAATTTATAAATATATTTTATGAAAACCAATTTTATTTTAAATTATTATATTAATTATAAAATTGAAAATAAAATTTTTCATTTTATAAAAATACCAACACTTAATGTATCATTTTTAAAACATTTATTTACTCATTCCATGGTATAAATATATCATATTTTAATTTATGAGATACCTTAATTTTATTTATGATTTCATAGGTGAGGTTATTATTCTATAGGCCATATTATTATTCCTAACATTAATGTTACTATTCCAACAGTCATGTTAATATTTAACATCATATCATGGTTTTGAACTCGATGTTGCGTGTAATATAAGCTATCAAAGATGTTAAATTTAAAAGATACATACCATAAAATATTGGGGTGTTACATTCTCCCCTCTTTAAATAAATTTTTTCCTTGCAATTTAAACTTGTAATTGGTAATCATGGAGTTTTCATTTTAAAATACCCTTAGAGAAATCCCCCATCATCAACAGGGTTAATAAAACTTCCTCTTAAATGTAGGTAATAGAAAATGTGATGGTCATCACAAAACTAGGTTTCTGTAAAGGAGAACATTAGTGGAAAGTAAAAACATGGGCCTGAAATAGAAATATAACTATCATGTTTTAATGTAAATTGATAGAGAAAATAGTCATTAGAAAGTATAAAATCACAAAACCATAAATTTTTTATCAGTTAAAACACCATTGATTTTTTAGAAAAATAAGTAAACAGATAATGTTTTTGTTCCAAAATCATTTTCCTAGATTTTAGGGTTTATTTTACTATCCATATAAGTACTTAAGAAAATAAACTTACTTGATTCCTTTCCATGTAAATATATAATCCTTTTTTGTGATTTGATCTATCTCCATTTAATTTCTTAAATCTGGAGATGAATATTTAAGAAAAAAGATTACTTCTGAAGCACTTTTTTGAATCATAAGATCCACAAGTCATTCCTCCATCCTTAAAATGATTATTGAAACCAAAATTTTTATCATGGGTTTTCCAATATGGTAAATCATACTTTATTCTTAATCAATAGTATCTTTAATTCATTCCATAAGTATTTAACCTTAAGAGTCATCCAGAAATATTTCTTTCCAAATTAAAAGACCAAAAATTTAAAAGGAAGGTCACTAAATTTACAAAAGAAACTTAACATAAAGTTTCACTAAATAATTTAGATCTTATTGTTACATACTAAATATATGAGTACCTTAATCTCCTTTAAACCGTTACGAAACATTCATGATTATAAGAGAAAAATCTCAAGTTGTTGAATATATTCCTTAAATATAAACATGTAGTAAACCCAAAAAAGATAACATAAACCAGTAAATCACTAACCACTTTCATGGTCACCAATATTATCTTATAAACATCTCTTTATCATTATTTTATAAAGATAAAGAATATATTAAGGGTTATCTTCCCTCAATCATGTGTTTTCAAAATGATCAAATTTCCACATAATAACTTCTCTTGGTTACTGGTACTACTCATCATGTGCTCCAAAATCATTAAAGAAGAAGTACTATAGTAAAATCCTTATATATTTAGATCATCATTGATAAAATAATTTTTGAATCTAAATAAACAAGAACTTTGATCATTATACGTAATTCTTAAACCATTAACTACACTTCATCATCTTATTTCTTAATACCTCATTCCTTTCATATGTAATTTGAAGTTTCCTTATAATCAGTCATATAATATTGTTGGTCCTCTTTAATAGATTTCCTCCTATGACATGTATTTTCGTAATATTAAATCATCGATAATAACTGAGGCTATTATTATCATCAACTTCATTAACCAAAATTTTCATTTTCCCATGGTAATTACTTACTTTATGTCCTTCTCTCACATACCCAAAATATATTATAGTTCCTATATGACATTCACATGGGTGTTTATTCTCACATTATCAACATATAGTAAATTGAATCATCTTTCCTCCAAGGTTTACACCACCCTAGCTCTTATTGAACTCTATACTTCTCTTATTTGGTGAATCTGAGAGTTGGTTAAGGTGCATGTTTTCAATCATATATTTCATTACTAGGTTAATCATAATCACAATATTCTTTACTCCAGTCATTATCCCATTTTATTTCTCATCAACACATTTTCTATAACATTCATCATTAACCCAGTTCCTTTTGGTTCTATCTATTCAATAAAACAAAAAAGCACATTGTGACCAATACTAATCATAGTGATATAGTTATGAAGAATTATTTATAGGATGTATAAATAATAACATATTCTTATAAATCCATAATTCCATAGGTTTAACCTGGGTTATTCATCGTCACTACCAATTCTATAGAATGTTATCTTATACTTATACTTATCTTCAAAAGTCAGTCATAGGGTTATGTACCCTAGTCTATGTTTTTCTAAATCTAGTTACCAAGATTTATATTAAAATTTCCCTAATACTAACTATAATGACCTCAACTCCAGTATCCTAGATTAAATTCCTTACTTCATAACATTTACATAAGATATAAGAAATCACATCTCAAAGGACCGAATAGTTTAGTAGTCTTGGTAAAAAAGATATATATTTTAAATTCAAATTACATTTTAAACATAAAATAAAAAAAATATTTTATTTTATAACACCATTATTATCCTAGATTAACCATACATATCTTTCATAATAAACTACTTGGAATCCTGGGGAAAAATAAAACATAATAAATGGGTAATATCATATGCTCAGTAAGGGTAAGCATATAGTGGAATCTAACATAGATAAACATAAACAATAAGTCAAGGTTAATAACTAAAAACACATGCCATTAAAATATAATTTTAAGCATAATATGACATGAATAAAAGATGATTAAATAATTCCATACAAATAATCACATTAGAATGAAACTTAACCACTGATATTATACTATTCAAATAATCAAATGGATTATTAATATCTTATCTCATAATGAGGGAATTCATAATTCGGGACGTCTAAAACATACCATCAAGGCCTCGGCCAAGAAGTCTACATAAAGGGGTAAGACCTCGGTCAAAACTCGGTCTAGTTTGTCTCATGTTACCTACTGATGCATTGAGGGGCTATATCGAACCCCTCCCGACACTTACTAAGTCCAATGAAATACTCTTATGAAAGGGGTGAAACATAATCAACATATATATTCATATTGAAACTAGCATATGAAATAACTTTCCCCAAACAATAATCATAAAATATCCAGTGTAATTTTATAAAGGGTATCAAAATAGCACATCTAAAATCAAATTGATCATATAAATTTAAATAAAATATAGTATATAGTATCATAATTTATCAAACTTAATTAAGTATAAGATCCAAAAAAGGTTTTTCACATGGATTAAAATACTCTAATAAAATCATTGAGAAATTATTTGAGAGAAATACCACTTTACTTCGAAATCATTTATTTAAAAAATGAGAAATTATAAAATAAAAAGTTTTATTGGAAAATAAAATTTTAAACTTTTAAAGGATTACTCAATAAATTAAGTCTTTATTAAATAAGGAAAATAATCTCATTATATATAAGTTTAAAAAACATTTCCTTTAAACTTTGAAAAAAAATTAAAAGAGTGTTTTTAAAAGAAAGTGTGAGCATTGACCAAATGAAAAGATTATGTGTATCAGATGGGAATACACATAAATAAAGTGGAAATAAAACATAATATAATAAAAATAAATTTTACAAATAATCATATAATGACATAATCAATGGAATATAATTTTAACTCAATGAATGGAAATTGGGTTAAGAATTCCTTTACCACTTTGTAAACTGCCAAACCGTATGCACCATAAAATTAATAATCATAAAATAAAACATTAAATACCATTAATATAAATAGATTAATGATATTATGTATCAAAATTATGTATAAATACACCACAATAAGGAATAAGTGGAGAATAAGTAATATCTCACAGAAAAAAAAAAGTGAGATGAGAAAACCCTTAACTTATGTCTGAAAGTGTTCTACACTTGTACTTAATATCTTGGATAATTAAATTAGATTCATTAATTACTTAATTAATAAACTCTTAAATATATATTTTATTTATTATAATTGTATTAAGTTCATTTATGTACATTTTGATGATTTATAGAGTTCAGTTTCATCATTCAAGAAGTGTTTATTTTCTTAGTTTTACATGATCAATTCACTTGTATAAATTAATGGAAGTTCATGTAAAATGAGAATAATTCCCAAGAATTGAAATTATATATTATTAATGAAATTAAATAATTTAAATGGTCTCATATATCATTTGGTTATATGGTATGAGTATTATTTATTAGATAAAATGTTAATGAAAATGATTTAATTTATTTTGGTGGTTTTTATGAACATCATAAACTTATATCATTTTATTTAATACTATGTTTATATTTTGGCTCCAGAACATTATATAAATTATAATATGTATAATAAAATATTTTTTAACAATAATAATGGTTTTATTTCTATACTTTAAATCATTAATGGAAAATGAAAATGTGTCTTCCACGAAGGTGGTGAATCAACACATCACGGACAATGTTTTAATTTTAAGAATAAAATGATAGGATAGGAGTTTTGATGATGGATTATTCAATTAAAATAATAAAATTATACTATATATGTGATCTTGGAGTTATAGTTACTCTTTTTATAGGGGGTTTTATGAGGTAAAATGAAAAGAGAATAAAATAAATTAAATTAAAAGGGAACGAAGGAGGATTTTACCTCTAGAATTTATTCTCCTTAAGAACCTCCTTAATGCATTTGGGTGTGGTCTTTTATTGAGTCCAGAAACTATTAGACTTGGGGGAAAGGCTTGTTCAGGTAATTGGACTAAATATAGAAAATATTAAAGGCTTATATTGTGCGGGGATTAGGGGTGATATTTATAGTGGATGAGAGGAGTGTTTTTTGAATATTTTAATCATTAGTTTATTATTTTGGATGAAGACTATAAATAGTATTGATTATTATGACTAAAAATATTAACTATTTCATGTTATTTCGAGATAATTGTGCTTAAATCATCCATAAATCATCCATGACTCAATAATTCATGTATTTATCTAATACCGTAAATTACCGTATTTCACCATTCACCAAAAATTCAACTATTTTAGAAAAAATCTAAAAAATCACCCTAACCATTTTTCAACATGTAGAATTAAAAAAATCAATCCATTTTATTAAAATAATTTTCTAGATATGATAAATTTAATTTTTAAATAAAATTATCATTTATTTGAAAAATTGTGATTTTAAAATTATAACTGATTTTATGACGCTTTGAAAAATTAATTAAGGTCTCATAAAATTATCTCATAATCATAAGATAAAAAGTATTAATTTATGAATCTATTTTATGAAAATAAATATTATTTTAAACTATTATATTAATTATAAAATTGTAAATAAATATTTACATTTTACAAAAATACCAACATTTAATTCATCATTTTTAAAACATTTATTTACTCATTCCATGGTATAAATATATCATATTTTTATTTATGAGATACATAAATTTTATATATACATTAATAGGTGAGGATATTATTCTATTTTCCAAATTACTATTCTTAATGGTCACATTACTATTCCAATGGTCATGTTAATATTTAATAGTATATCATGGTTTTGAACTTGGTGTTTCATGCAACATAAGCTATCGAATATGTTAAACTTAAAAAGATACATACCACAAAATCATGTGGTGTCATAGTTTTTATCTAAAAAATATACCCAAATACCACTAAAAAATCATGTAACACATCATAAATCCCCTGTTTTGACCATAAACCTCTCCTTTAAAGGCCTTAAGATTAATCGAAGGACGGGTATCTAAGGAGAAGGTAATTGTTCTAAGTTATCCAATTTTCTTTCTTCTTTCACATCCTCCAAATATTCTTTAAAAATATTAATATAAGGACATCAGTATCATTAGTATAATAAAATTTCATTATGTTTATGGTATAACCATTATCTACTTTCCATCCATTAGAAAAATTAAAACATTTCTTATATGTACGTACGGACTACCGCGTCCATGAAATGATGTATTTCATTTTTCATGACGGTCATACATGGATGGTTATAAAATTATATTGAATGTAAAAAAATATAATTATAAAATTTAAAAAAAAATAGATAATGAAACCATGAAAAAGGTGCAAGGACCAAAACTGTAGAATCTAAACATGTAAGTGAAATAGGATAGTTAACACAAAAATACTGATTTTTAGCGATGAATTATTAATAAGTGAATGATAAGAAATTATAAGTGAATGATATCTAGGAATATATATTTAAACATTATCCTAATATGTATTTATAATAAATTTAAATTTATTATACATAAGTTTATAATGTGTTCGACAAATCTAGAATCCAAGGTAAGGGTTCATGCATCCCAATTTCAATTTATTGAAACATGTTTCATGTTTAGAACCATGTTTTATTTTATATGGTGTAAATCATACCCCATGAATATATTTTGACATATTATTTTATGAAATTCATGGGATTTATTTAACCATTTTAAGTTCTAACTTTCTATTTTTTTAATGAAAGTTACTAAAGAGTAAGAGTTTCTATTACAATATCACTTTTTATTGAGATTGTTTATTTTTAAATATAAATTGAGGGAAATTTTATTTTAATTCCTAAATAAACCCCATATATTTTCTTATTTTATGGTTATTTATAGGGATTTCAATTATTACTATCATTTTTCCTCTCTTTGGTACTCAACAAAACTGAAATAATGTTTGTAAGAAAATCTGACCTTATTTCTATTTTTTGGTCAGGAATCTTTTTCCTCCAAGTAAATGCTCCTAAAATTATTTTATGAAATTTTTTATCTAAACATAAATATTTGATAATGGTATTTTAAACTACATCTTATTTTCTTTAAAAATGATTAAAATTAATATTTTAAAATATTTTCTATATGACTCACTTTTGAAAATCATTACAAAAGTGTAAAAGGAATGTTTTTTTAAAACATATGGAATGAATGTATTTTTCCACAATCATGGAAATTATTCATGATTTATCTTACTTTCCAAGTTTTTATAGTTTTCTAAAGTAATATCCATTCCCATTATTTTTTTAAAATTTTTAAAAATAAAAGGGTATTATTTTCTTAAAATTTATCAAATGGTATTTCATTCCACTTATGTATATTTATCTTTCACTCCACATTTTCTTAATTAAGTATAGCTTATTTTCAAGATTCCATTATTATAAATTATTTTATAAGTTATGTTTTAAAATTATTCTTTAAATCTCATGTAAATATTTTTGAAATTGGTTTTTAACTTTTTTTTAAAAAAAAAATAACAAAATATTTATAGAAAATTTATTATTAAAATATTTTCTTTCATTTGACTCTATATTTTAAAAAATACTTTCATTTCTAAAATATATTCATTTATAATGAATTGATAGTTTTCTTCATACCCATGTTATTTATTATTATTGATGTATTCTACATCATTTCTAGTAATTGACTTAGTTGTATACCCATTAATCTATATGGTACAAACAATCTATTTTACATAAATTAGATTGGTTTGTTTACCAAGAAAGATAGCTGATTTATTTAATAGGGAATTATTTTAAATCCATATATTTTTTAGTTCTATATGAATGATTTTAACTATTAAGGTGTGTTGATTATATAATGAAGAAATTTGGAAATTATATATACTTCATCCAATTTGGATACTTATATTTTTTTCATCTATTTCATCATCCTCTATTTATTATTATTATTTACTAGGGATATACTCTAACGATACCATCAACCTTCTTTATCTGGATGTCTTATGATGATGTTTTGAGGAAATTTTCATGAAGCTTGTTTCTTTTCCATGAGTTAATTAAGATATAAAGTAAGTATGAATGCTATCTTATTTTTGTGGAATATATATGAAAAATTTATTATTATGTGATGGGTGGGTATGTTATATCCCCCCAATTCATTAGGTAATGTTTGATATCTCATGAGATCAAAGGGTGCACAGGTGATTCTCCCAAGCCTAATAGGGTATATGGGTGTTTACCCCAACTCTAATAGGTTACATAGGTGTTCATACCAATACTAAGAGGGTATAAATGTGTTTATAATAATCCATATAAGATATATAGGTGTTTATCCTAAACCAAAGTGGGTATAAAGGTGTTTATCCCAAGCCAAATAGGGTACGTGGGTGGTTATCTCAAGTATACTATGTGATGAATGTCTTTTTGGTTATCCTTGAAATATGATATATATTATTATGTTTATTCCACACTATTATGTTATATTCTTATGCTTATGATATGATCTCATGGTTCATGATTGATTAATAATGTCTCTGCACTCTTATGACTCATGTATTTTATGCCAAAGCCTTATACCATGACTAATGATTTAAGAACTATGAATTCTTGGGTATAATTTTCAAATGTTAAGATCATATAACCTGATTTTTATACCATTACCTTATTCTCATATTATTCCCACTTATTATCATCAATTTATATCTCCCATTTTTACCCTTACTGAGTATCTAAGCTTACCCTTTCTTATGTTTCCATTTCCTCAGGTTATAAAGAATTGTATTAAGTAGGATATGTCTAAGAAGGGTTCTATGTTAGAATAAATTTTTAGGGGATGTTGAGGATATTTTATGGGATATTTTTAAGACTTATTAGGGAATATGAAAATTTTAGTATGATGGGAAAAATGTCAATTTTATGAGTGTGAAGGATTAATTCAAAATAATGTTATTATTTTTAGTGTGAAGGATTAATTCAAACCTAAGTTTTAGAGAATTTGGAAAAGGGTCATACGTTCTTTGATGTTGATGTAATTATGGTTATTTAGGGAAAAGGGTTATCATGTTTTTGGGAAAATATATTTAATGGTATGGATAACCTTGGGGATTTAAAATTTATTTGTTATTTAGGTTATTGATGTTATTTTTAAACAAGTTAACAATATTTTTGGAACATTATAGGATTAAGTTGAATGAGAAATTATTTTCTAGTATGATATTTTTGGCCAAATGGTTGATATATTTTAAGTAAAAAAGGTTGAGTTATATTTTTTAAGAATATATGATTTTATTTTTATTTTTATTTCATGGTGATTATATTATTTTGGGAAAATATTATTATATATTTTATAATATATTTCTAGGTTATACACATTTTTGGTATGTGACATTATGAGCGATTAATGATATTCGGAGATAAATGTTTTATTGATCTCAAAAGAATATGTGATCAAATATTTATAATTTTTTTAGGCTGAATGGACTGAAGGCCGAAATTTTTATTAATTTTAGATAAGCCCCCTTTTAAGGGTAAAGGGATGGAAAACCAGGACTTCAAGGACATCAATACTTTAACAAAAATTGAGAAAAAAGGGGTTGCAACCCAGAAAAAAACATGAGGGAGTGCTTCAACCCAGCATTAACATCATTAAGGAATGCCTCCACCAAAGAATGGCTATTCAGCAAGAAGTCTCGTGCAAGAGTGCACGGGCACGGTACTGATGGCTGCATCATAACCTCTCAATCCTCCAAGTCTGAAAAGTCATGCGCGGTGAAGACGACCAGCTCTATCCTAATCTAAAGAAAACCCTTGAAGAAAGTCTAGGTTCCCCAACCAACCATCTAATTCACCTCCAACAACTCAACCAAAGAGCAACCAATACCACCAAAAACACAACCATTCAAACATACACCCAGCTTAACCAAAACTGAACCTAGAAACAATAATCAAAAGAACCAAAATGAAAATCATCCCTCCTTCAAGACACTAGAACTGACCACGAGCACACCATATCACTCAAGGACCGACGTCGAGTCAGGACGAAGCCGAAACAGAGCCATATCTACCGTTGCTGAACATGCCGACGCCAAGCACCCTGCATCCATTATGAAAACCCGAACAAGTAGAACAAGATTAAAGTGAGCATTAGGCCAAAGATGATAGTCGCGATGAGATCCTGATCCCCTGGAAGGATCCATTACCGAGCCACTAGGATCCATAGTTGTGATAAGATCCCGAAGCTAGACCACTCTGAGTCGCACATCGACGCTGAGCTGAGAACCCAAATCCAGGGATGTCGAGGCCGACACTAAGGGCACCGAAGCCAACGACGAACAGACCATAGCCGAGTCAAGAACCTGAATTCGAAGAGAATCTGCCGCTGAACCCATAGTGAAGTCGGACCAAGAAGATTCATCACCCAATGATGCTGATCCGAGAGGAGACCACCGTCACCGAGGTCGGGCCATGCTAGAGGAGGGGAGGAGATGGATTGAAGGAAAACCCCTAGGCTCGCGAGGGAGGGGGAAAGCCGCCTCTTAGAGGCTCCTTAGTTTTTAGAAATATTCAATTTATTTTTAAGTTTATACATTTATGTAATAATTTAATTTTACATTTTATTGTTATTTTTTAGGTCTATATATTAATATATTATTTTTTTATATGAATGTTCATTTATATTGGGTATTATTTTTAATTGTGATAACAATTTTTGTTTTAGTAAATGGATATTGATATGAGGAATAACATTCTATTTGGTGGATCCTATGATAAATTAAATGTTTCTTTTTATTTTTTGATGGTGAAAATTTTATCATGGTTATTTATAATTTAGAATATGTGCTGAAGCATAGGTGGAAAACTAATCGAAATACAACTGGAGGGTGAAATTATTTTTATATGAAGGAACAAAATAAAGTATATTTTATCATCTTATCTATCTTGATGGTAAAATAATTCCTTAGAATAAATAAATATGAAGATAAATATATCAATTATTATGTGGAAAATATCACTCAACTATCAAGGTATGCTTTTGGAAACTCATTCAAATGTACGAGTCTCGTAATAGTAATTTTATAGTTTATGAAATATTTATTTAGGAAGTGATAAGTTTATTAGTCTTAACTAAGATATTAAGGATGAAATATTATTTGAAATTATATCATAATTATTAATTTTCTTATTATTTCATTAAATATTTTCTTTAGTAAGTGATATTTAAAATTGTGAGGGTGAAATTTATTTAAGGGGCTAAAATATAACACCTTGAGATTTCATTATATAATTATAATTTAATTAAACACAGTTTTAAATATCTTGTGCTATACAAAATAGTTAAATAAATTGAATAATACTTTATTCAATATGAATATACAATGTGAAAAGAAACTAACACTTATTAATAATTAATATAAAATAAGTTTAAGAACACTTAATGTTTAAAAGATAAATTTTTATATAAAAGCAGGTTTTCTATATATTTGGTATTTTAATTTGAAAGATAAATTTATGTTTTTTTAATTTGAATTTGATGAAATTAACTTTATTTTTGAATTCATAATTTCAAAATTATCCTAGGGTGAATTTTTTATATTTTTCTATAAAGGTTGATTTTTAGATTAAGTGTGAAAAATACTGGTTTTACAAATAATGTCACATTTATGGTATCACCATGATATAATAATGAAAAAAATGTTTATAAAAACATTTTTAAAGTAAAAATTTATATTTAATAAGTAATATAACTCATTTATAAATATAATTTTGAACTTATAAATATATATTTGACATGTTGGAAATCCAAATAATGTTTTTAATCAAATAAAAACTACTTTTGATTATTTTTTAATCAAGTATTCATAGCGTGAATTTAAATTTTTATTTAGTTTAAAATAAAAATAAGTCTCTTTTTATTAAAAATAATCCAATTAATTCCATTAGAATCGTAATTATATAATATTTTGTTATAAGATCAATTTTATGCTTAAAAGGGATATTTTTCTAAAAATTGTTTTTTGTTGTGTTATGTGTACTTATATTAAATGTGATTTTTACCAATTATAGAAATTTAATATTATAAAATATATTACATGTTTATAATTATAATTTTTAAATTTTTTAATGAGTTTGATTTCATTCTTATTCATAATGAATAGTTTCCATGGAAAAAGTTTGACACCTTATAAAGAGTTAAATGAGTTGAAAAGGGTTAAAACTTAAAGATGAGGCCCAAAATCTCTTAATACAATATTTATAATATTATTAGTTGAGTTTATTTATACCCAATTCATATTTCCTTCAAAAATATGTAAATTTGGTTCCACTTGACCTTGAAAATGACTTTATATTATTTTCAATTAAGATTATTTAGAAAATGTCACACTCTCCCACTTATTATGTTGTCATGATAAATATATAGATAAAAATACTATATTAAAGAGTATATATTATAAAATATTTTCTTCGGAGTGAGTATCTCAATAGGGGGTTGAATTGAGTACCTAATAAAAATTTCTATCTAAAATGGATTATTTTGAAATCCTATAAAAGATTAAACACAACCCAGTTTATCAAAATAAGTAGTATGGTATAGATCTCAATATTTCTAAAAATTTATATAAAGATTTATTAGATCTCAGATGAATAATATACGATATCTTTTTATCCTTTTAAATTAGTTTACTTGATAAAAATAATATATAAACACAAATTAAGATAAACTATGAAAGTGTGTATTTTGTTTACAGTTAAAAAATAGTTTTAAAGTGGAAATAAAATAAAACAAAATTAAAACACATAGTGGAAAGAATAAAAACAAGAGGTTCAATCTCAAGTCGAGACATAGTTCTCTCTACTTGGTGATCACCTTCCCCCAATAAGTTTATATAAAATAAATAAGATGATCCACAACCTGGATTGGGTTTTACAATAGTTAACACATTTTTGAGGTCACACACAACCTCTTCTATAGTTATTTATGGTAGAAAAACTAAACATTCCACACAAGGACCTCTACCACTTTTATCAGTGGGAGTAACAAATATAAAAGGAGTTTGAGAACATATTGAGTATCTTCTAGTTTAGCACACGAGACAGTGTGCATAAATAAAATAGAGTATAAAACAAACTACTTAAATGTAATAAATAAAAAATAAAATAGAGAAATCTATAAGATTATAGTTTAGAAGTGCTAGGTCTTTTTCAATTCATCTTGTGACTCATAATTTTATTCAGTGGTTAATCTTGAGTTGGTTTCTCTTGAGAACATTAGGAAAAAAGTGTATCACATACTCTTGTTCTTTTATTGGAGAAAGGTACTAGATGTGATGATGTAGTTTGGCTTCCTAGTTGAATGTTCGCAGCATGTGAACTCTAAGTGTGTTCAGGAAGTTTGATCTCTTAGATTTTCATTAGTTCACTACTTCCACCACTGCATCTCTTTTATTCTAATTGTATGTATCTTTATATATGTATATATTTTACTAGGGAGTGTGATTAACTTTTATCAATATTAGTATAAAGAAAAATATCTAAAATAGCTAATACATCATACTATATATCCTGACAGTCTCTTAAATTCTCTTTATCGATCATTTAAGAGACAATCATTAAAATATTAAATAGTATTAACTTTAATAAAAATATTATTTAGAATATTATTATTCAAAAATATAAGTGAAGTAAATAGTAGTGATGGCTTAGACTGGTGGTGTCTCAGTGATGGTATGATATAGGTAGTTTCTTATACTTAGCTAAATTTCCACTATGATGGTGGTGTCTCAACTATTTGTGTTTGTTCTGGTGGTGTTGGTTTTGGTCTTTTCTTATACTTAGATGAAATTACGTGTTGATGGTATGATGTTGGTGATGCTTAATTTGGTGGTAGCTCGTACTTAGTCAAATTTTAGTATGAAATCATAACGGTATGTTGACTAATGGTGTCTCGTATTTTTTCAATATCTTAGTCCAATTCTATGATAATCTGGAAGTGTTAGATCCTAGTGGTATCTCATACTTAGTGATATTTTAATGCTGGTGGAGATTCATGGAAAATGGTGTCTCTAGTTGGTAGTGCCAACCTCAATGGTATCTTGTACTTAGATAAATTTGTCACCTCACTCAGAATACATATTACTTATAGAGAAACATAAAATGCATTATTAACATCAGAAACATGATTTTGTGATCATTAAAACTAGAAGGTCAACAATATTTATTAATAATAAATTATATTTATGATATTAATTTATTTTTTGTTTTTAATAATATCATAATTAGTTAAAATTCTTATGTAATGTCGATGAAACTCTTGTTCAAGAAGTAGGAAAATCAAGTAAATAGTTTTTAAAATATTAAAAGCAATAAGGATTAGTTTAATTGTAGTGTTATAAAACATTAATGTATAAATATTAAGTGTAATTGATTATTTAAGTCATTATATTATAACTCAATTTTTATATTGATATTTTTTAATCCAAATTATGTTAATAGTCCCAAAAATGACTTTATGGATATTTAATGTAAAAAAATATTTCACTAGATAATTTTAAAAAAAATATTATAATAGGAAAATTTAGATGATAAATGGATTATAATACCATAAATGTTCCTTTTATGGGACACTTACCATTTTTTAAATTGTATTCTTGTCCCTTAAAGACTAACTATTTATGAAAACTCGATTGATTTTTTCCTATAAAAAGTGACTTCATCTAAACCTTTCAAAGACACATATTAATTAAGTTTTCTCCAAATAATCTAGAAACATAACTCTCTAAGATATCCTTACCATGTCTCAAATCCACTAGTGTGTCCATAAATATAATTTCCCCAAACCCATACTCATATATCTGGTGCTAAAAAAATAATCATTACATTTTAGGATTTAATGCCGATAAATGTGACCCAATTTTAGTCATCCAAAACATATGACATAAAATAAAAATATTTTATCACTTACATACCCAATTTCCTTTTAGGTTTATATTTTTATAGAATTAGTACAAACATTTACATAATAATACCCATGTCTTCAAGTAGTTATTTTTTCTACTATACCAAGCTTTTCTTATTTCAGAATAAGTATTCAATATCTCTGATTAAATTACTCACAAAGAAAACCTTTATACAAATAATTAATTTAAAACCATTCTTAATAACTTGGAGAAATGAAAAACATAATAAGGGCGATCTCAAGTACTTGATAAGGGTGAACTAAAGCATTAACAAATGAATTTCATCAGTGAGCATAAAATGAGCATAAGGGTGTGAGGGAATATTCAAGGTGAAAGAGAATTACATAAGAGAATTCATACCCATAAAAACTTGGATCATTAAAAAAGTTATATGGAATAAATATTTAACATTTTAAAGAGTCATAATATTCAATAATCATGATTCATGTGATGTCAAACTTGATCAAAGGATCCATTAAAACTCATATCAAGCATACAGAACATGTGTGGTATATTGTAACATTATCTTTATAAACCATGTTCACTTGTGTCAAAAATAACTGGAACCTGGTTAAATCTATTAAAGAAACCTCCCTATTTAACAACCTCTTTCTTTCCTCTAAAGGCAATGAACAATAGCCAATTCATTGGAGAGCTATATTGGGCTCACCCATTGTATAAGTTGTATCAGGATCACTAGTCACCATGAGCTATATCAAGATCACTTATCATCATAAATAATTTCTAAGTACCATACATGAATACAACTCACATAATATTTAATTTTCATTATCAAAATTCTAACAAAAACATTCATTACTTTATTATTTGATTTACCCATGGAATAGAAATGGGTTTCCTAACAATCTCTTTAAAATAATCATCATAAGTTATACATAAAAAGAATATATATGGTATCATAAGATCATATTCCAAATGAATCATAGGAATCATTAAAGGATATTTATGTAGATTAAAATACCTTTAAAAGAAAAATTAAAACATTTCTTTGAAAATAGGTAAAATAAACTTTTCTTTCGGTACCTTTAAAAACTAAAAATTCACAAAATATTGAGAAAATAATTTTATTTAAAAATAAACATGGAAAATTATAAATAAATATTCAAATTAAATAATTTTCATAATAGTGGGAAAATATTTTCATGTGATAAATTTTAAAAACAAACATTCTTTTCAAACTTTTGTAAAGAGAGTAAAAAGTGACTCATGTGGAAAATTTTATGGAATTTCATTTTAAAACCTTTTAAAAGAAGGTAAAAGTTCATGGAAAATAATTTTAGGAAATAATTTATGACTATGAAAGAATATTCTTGAAATAAGATAAAGAACATTGAGGAATATAGTGGTTTCAAGAGGTCGGTGGTGTGGCAGGTGCGGTGTCGGGCTCGACAGCAGCAAGGCATATCCATGGAAAGAGATCAGTGTGGAAATCATTAGACTCTCGGTAGAAATAGTGTGTCTCATAAATTGGTTATGGTTTATAGAATTCATCCATGTAGTAATAGTAATGGATGATGATGGTGTTTGGAAGTAGTGATGGGGCAGTGAGAATTCGGTGTCAGTAGGCAGCAAGGAGTCATTCAGTGGTGTGGTGGGTAATAAAGGACCCCGGAACACCCTGAGAGGGGAGGGGTGAATCTGGGTGTCAACCTTTTCTCCTAAAATGATGGATCTTTTTCCCACATAGGTAGGAACATGTTAAAAATGTATTTCCAAGGATAATACTCCGATAGTTTTTCAGTCATACCAAAAACCACTAATATTCACTAGATGTGGAACACAAAGGTTTAATCACAGTCACTCTATGTCAAGCGCACTACCTTTACAGTGGTTTAGGGATATCTCACTGCATACTTCAGATCACTTCCATTGACTCCCCCTAGCTCACTACTTTGAGAGAAGTCTAACTCAGTTTATCGACTTGATAGTCTCTTTAATAGATTGGCATTGAATTCTTTGTCTATGTCCACCACGAGACACTACTTGCATCAAATACCTAAGTAGATGCTCACTGAAAGCCCTAATCACTCAATAATGATACTCAATACATCCCTTTGAAAATCTCCTTCACAAAGCTCAACCCTTCATAGAGAACACCACTTCATAAAGCTCACAACTTCGTAGAGCATATCCCTTCGCAGATCTTACTACCTTGTAGATTACAACCTTTCGCGGAGCTCACTGCCTCTTATGGAACAATCTTTCGTGAAGATCACTACCTTGAAAATAAACCTACTTTTTAAAGATCACTGAGCCAATTTAGAACACCACATCTTTATGAATCTCACATGACTTAGAAGCATTTTCGTCATTTAAGATTTTAAAAGTCTCTTCGTAAAGCTCAAGCTCACTTAGAACAACCTACTTTGTAGAGCACCCATCACTTTACAAATTCAAAGTGATCTTGGATTTTCTCTCTCAAAATCATGTGAAATGAAGAGGGGTGGCCTCTTATTTATAGGCACAGTTTAATGTAGAGCTTTGCTTCTTCAGGAACAAAATATGGATCAGCCAAAAACATCTTTGTGGTGCATCTCTCTCTCCATAAAGCTCTATGGAAAATCCCCCTTTTAAATGATCATCATAACCACATAGATCTCCATCAAAACCCTTCACACCATCACAAAGAAACACCACAAAGCACCACTTTCAAAGATCCTTTCCTTCACTATTAACGATGCTCATTTTTACCGTGAAGAAACACTGTCTCAACTTGCGTAGCTTCAGTTTTCCAAAAAACCTCAATCCATACTTCATGAAATCTATACCTTTTCCATTTTTATGAAAATTTTATAACATAAGTATACCTTTCACGGAGCTCAGAGTCTCGTAATCATAGTGAAAACCATCATAATCTTTATTTCTTTTAGGAACACACTTCATAAAGCCCATCTCTTTGAAACTCATGACTTTTACATATTTTCATGAGACCTTTAAGAAAAATAACTTTTCACAATGCTTTCCATTACTCAGATTTTGGACCCAAAAATTAGGAAAACACTAAGAAACCACATCACCTTAAAAATTGCTTATGGATTGAACTGTATGATCCCTTTCCTTGAAATCTACCTGATCATCCATGGGAGTATTGACAACAAACACAAACCATGCTCATTTTTTAGAAAAGAACTTCCTTGGTTCCAAAAATCTCCCCCTTTGGTTTGGTTGGAAATCTTTAGATAAGTTCATCATAGCACCAGTCACTATCAACACCAGACATGAATCATGTTCTCATGTGTTCGAATGAATACTCGGACTGTCATAACACTAAATTTCTCCCCTCACATTCTCCATTTTAATCCCGAAACCAAAAAACCATTTCATTCTCCACATTTCCAAATTGAATTTATCCATTTCTCCCCATTATCAATAAACCCAAAGAACATTATTTTGAACAATGTAGATATCAGAACATATTTCCCCTAGATTATATCTCTCCCATAAAACTACAACACTTCCAAAAACAGATTAACACAATTAAAACTATGTGGGAGAGGGGAGAATTCTCAACATCCTCATGCACTGGGAGGTGTCTGAACACTGAGGTTCAAATGATGTTTCTCAAACACAACCACTGATAGTGGATTTTTCATAATATCATCAACTTGATCATCAGTTCCCACATGGTTCATATTGATCATGACTTGTAAACTTTTTCTTTGATGAAGTGATATCTTATTTCAATATGTTTTGTACGTGAGTGATGAACAGGATTCTTTGTAATATCAATTGCACTCTTGTTATAAAAATAAATCACCATTGTCCATTTCACTTCATAACCAATATTAGTTAGTTGCTACTTCATCCACAGTAACTGAGTGCATGCCTTTGTAGCAGAGATATATTCAGCTTTAGTGGTACTAAGAGAAGTACTTTCTTGTTTCTTGCTCAACCAACCCATGTATTTCTTCCCAATATAGAATTATCCACCACTGGTGGACTTTATGTCCGCTACATATCCATCCCAATCAGCATAAAAATATGCTAATAGTTCATTATCTCCTCCTGAAGTGAAGTATAACCCATAATTATGAGTACCTTGAATGTACCTCATGATTCATTTCACTGCTACCACATGTTCTTCCTTTAGATTACTCTGAAATCGGGCTGCTAAGCATGTTACAAAGACTATATCTGGACATGTTACTATCAGGTAAAGTAATATTCCAATGATTCTATTATACATTGTGGAATCTATATACATTCCATCCTCATTCTTTTATATTTTTGTTCCAACCTCAATCGGAGTCTCCATTGGTTTGGAATCCTGCATATTAAATTTCTTCAGTAGCTCTTTTTCATTTTTCCTAAGAAACGAATGTGTAATCCTTCTTATGAATCACCTAAAACCCTAAAAAGTATGTGAGTTCACTCATAATTGACATTTCAAATTCTGATTTCATGTGATTGGAAAATTCATTCATTGTTCCCTACCTGCTTCCACCAAAAATAATATCATAAATGTATACCAATACCATGAATTGATCCTTCTAAGAATTCTTCACATAGATATTTTAATCCACTCCTCTTTTTAATTCAATCTTTTTCATATAAGAATCTAGTCAAGAGTACTACACCCATGGTGCCTGCTTCAGTCCATAGAGTTATTTCTTTAATCTGTATACCTTCATTTCATCGTTTCTGAGCAAGAAGCCCACCGGTTGTTCAATGTTGACTTCTTCTTCCAAGACTCCATTTAATAATTATGTCTTAAAATCTATTTGATACACTTTATAACATATTTTTATTTTCATGGAAATAAATAGCCTGATTGACTCTAGTCTCGCTACTAGAGAAAATGTCTCTTCAACATCAATACCTTCGATTTGTGAATATCCTTTACAAACCAAGTATGCCTTATTTCTGATCACATTTCCTTGATTGTCAAATTTTTTCTTGAAAATCCACTTTATACCAGTCACATTTTGACCTTCGAGTCTCTTGACAAGATCCCATGTTGAATTTTTTTCAGTCTGATCTAACTATTCATTCATTGATTTCACCCATGACTCATCCTTTGCAACCTCTTCAAATAAGGATGGTTCAACAACTGATTGGAATAAATATTTTTCATTATTCCTCATTATCCATGTCTGTTTATGTGCATTTCTATCCCCTATAATATTGGATTGATCAATCTATACTCTTCTATTTCTCATGTGAGGTTCATTAGAATTCTCTTCAGCCATGGTTTTGTCTTCTGATTATTCTTCTAATTCAACATCATGATGTGACTCCTATGATTATTGTACACCTTCCTCTACTTCTATATTTTCATTTATTCCATGTTCATATTCCTTATCTTCTTCTATCATATCAGCATAAGAGTTCCTTGAATCATTTTTGGTTTTCTCTTCAATTATCTTAACATCACCGCTTTCCACAATCCTTCTCAGGCGCTTATTGAAACACTTATAGGCTTTGTTGTTCATTGAGTTTCCAAGAAATATTCCTTCACCTACATTTTCATCATAATTCCCTTGATTTCCTTCTTTATTTCAGATGAAACATTTACTTCTGAAAACACAAAAATATTTCAAAGAGAGATTCCTTCCATGAAACAATTCATATGGTGTCTTTGTCTCACCCATATAAAGCCCTGTTTGATTTTAAATATACATTGTATCCTAAACATCCTCTTTCTAGTAATGTTGAAGAATACAACTCTCAATTATCATAGTTCTATCCATGTTTCTAACCTGTCGATTCCTTCTCTCAACAACTCCATTCTTTTGTGGGGTTCTCACAACAGCCACTTCATGTTGAATCCCATGTTTCTATAGATAATTTTAAAACTCAATGGATGTGTATTCCAATCCATTTTCATATCGCAGCACTTTAATCATCTATCTAGTTTCATTTTCAACAATTCAGCTATAAGTATTTATACAATCAAGAACCTTTCATTTTCTATATATGACCATCACACAGGTTGTTCTGTTATAGTCATCAATGAAAAGGATGAAGTACATTTCTCTATTTGTTCCAGCAACATTTATCGGACCTCATACATCTGTATGGATGAGATCAAGAAGATTTAGTGATTTTTCTTCTTTGCCCAATATAAACTGTATACCAGCTTCCCCCTTATGCAAGCATCATAAGTCTTTTCATGATCATGCTTCAAGTTAGGGATATCCAAGATACTTTTTATCCTAGAAATCTTATCCATGTCTTTTTGTTTAATTTTCCCCAATCTCCAATGCCAAAATTTATTCTCTTATTCAAATATTAGATAACATATGTTATCTTTTCTATCAACTTGATATAAGTTTCCATCTATTATGCATCCTTTCATGAGAGGATTTCTTATCTTTCCCTTTATAGTACAGATTTTTTGATTGAATGTAACTATGAATCCTGATTCAGAGAGTTAACTCACACTAAGTAGATTATGTCACAAAACATCCACATAAATAACTTTAGTTTTCTTAATCTCACCATTATGCAATTCATTACTTCCACTGCCTTTTATCTTTAATGCACCGCCATTATCGAACCTTACTATTCCATCGACCTTTTTCTTAAAATTCATTAGTAAGTCATCATTACCTTTCATATGGGATGAACATCTGCTATCAAGAATCTCGGTGTTGTTTCACTTTATATCTTTGAGGGATACTTCAGCAAGGTTGGATTTCTCAATTTTCCTATTTTCTTTCATTGAGATATTGGATTGAGTGTAGGATGCTAATGGCCCTTCAACTATAACTTCTATGTACATAGGTTCTTCATATTCAAACTCTTCTTCTAGAGGAGAAAACATGTTTGAAAGAGAAACATTGTATTGATGAAGAACATTGAATTTTATTTAACTTCAGTATGAGGTTTCTATGTTACTCTTATTCCTTCAATATAAAGATTTGTGGCCAAAGTTAGAACAATGAAAACAATATCCATAGAAATTATTTCTTCTATAAGCAGTTGGATATGAATTTTTTCTCATTTTTTGAACTCCCAGCTTTCCCCCATTCTGATAGATCCTTGATTCTTATCAATATGATATGGTATGGCCCAGATATCCATAGAACTAACACTTCATGAGAGGAAATTTCTTCTCACTTTGATTTATCCTTAAGCCTTCTTCCTTGGGAAAATATTTTGATTGTCTTTCATTACTGGAAGATCAAGGATAGGCTTCTGTTCTCCTTTTGGTTTGTTTTATGGGTCTCTTTTTCAACACTTATGATAACTTTTCTACATGATCAACCATCATCTTGACTTTATTCTGGTCTACTTTGCTTACATAATTTGATGTTTTGACATCACAACCAATTCCACTATTTCCCATGTATGAAGGTCTTTGATCACTCGGAATCTTTTCAAATCCATCAGAATCACGTTTTTCTCTCTCTGGTAGCTTAACATTTGAGAACCTTCAAAATTGTATTTTCTTATTTTCTTCTTTTGAATTCGATTCATTTTTTAATTTTCTTCTAAGAGTAATGAATTCTTCTTTGAGTCCCTCAACAGTTTTGGAATTCTGATCCAGTCTCGAGGTAAGGTTATTGATTACCTTTTCATTTTTTTCATTTTGAGATTTATTTCCACTACATTATCAGTCCTTTCAAGGATTTATGACTATATTTTCACGAGTTATTTTAGTTGTTCAATTTCATCTTCAAGCTAATCAACATATTATTATGATTCTTCCATTATTTATTTCCACTTATTGCATCTATTACACTTATTATCATGATTACCAAAATCTTCCTTAAGTTGTAACTTGGGATCATAATTATTTTTCAACTGGTTGTCTCTATATTTATTTTTTTATGGTTCTGACTTTTCAATGGTATCCATCAAGGAAGTATGGTTTCCAGATTTAAATTCTGGTTCTTCTTCTTCAAGAAATTCATTATCATCATCTTCCTCTTCAAAAAAAAACTTTTCTTTTTTAATTTATTTCTAGATTTAAAGTTTCTATTTTTTAAAAACATTTTCTGAGTCTTCTCAATGTTTTTAACTTCTCTCTCTTCATCGTCGAGCTTTCTTGAGCACTGAGAGGCAATGTGCCCAGCTTTTCCACAAAGAAAGAAAGCTAGAGGTAACTTCCCTTTAAATTTTCCTTTTCCCTTCTAAAAATTCTTGGTAATAAGAGAAAGAATTTATTTTTCCTCATCATCTTAACCACTACTATATCCTAAAATTTTCATTTTTTCTATGGATTTGAACATCATTTCCTTGATCACACAAATCATTGCATCTTCTAGTTTCACTCTCATTTCATATGCCACCAGGCTTCTCAGCAGATCATCCAGAGAAAGTTTGGAAAGATCTCTTTCCTCACGGGCTGAGACCTTTTCATTGTAAAGGGGTGTAAGTCTTATCAATATTTCCTTTACAATGTCAATTTATTTTATTTCTTCTCCCAGACCTTGAATTTCTCCTACTACTTCAGTAATTTGATTGAAGAAGGAATCTGTATTCTCATCAGGATGCATTTTCAAATCATCAAACCTATTGTGAAAGACTTGTGGTTTCATCTCCTTCACTTTTCTATCTCTTTCATAAATAATTTCAATTTTATACCACATATAATTTTTCGAGGTGAAAATCATTACCTTTAAATAGATCTAATCAGATACGTCCGCAGTGAGAGCATTTTACGCTTTAGCATCTGCATCAAAAAATTCCCTATCTGTATTAGTCATAGCCATCCATGTTGGATCAGTAACTTGTATTCCTTGAACAGTATAAAATAGGAATTTTATCCCAAGAGATCTTAAATGATATCTAATTCTATTCTTCCACATCTAAAAATTAATTCCATCGAAGAGGGGGACTCCCCTAACATTGCCCAAATTCTCTATGATGGAAAGGGACAGACTACGGGCCATGTAATCTCTAAGCCTATGGGCCTTGTAAGGTTTCCCCATCATCCCTTTAAAGGGGAGTTATCAAAAATCAATAAAAATGAAGGCCTTTGGGCCATTCGGGCTAAAGGGACAGATCTAACACCAGTAACATTTTCCCTCGGATACTACTTGAAGACCCTGTAACACCCTGAGTGGTGAGGGGTGAATTAGGGTGTCAACCGTTTCTCCTAAACTAATGGATATTGTTCCCATGTAGGTAGGAACCTACAAAACCTATCATCTAAATGCATGAAAATATATGACACGGTAGTTTTACTTGGCTCACCCAAAATGGTTGTGTCCAAGGAGTATATGCCGATAGTTTTTCAGTCATACCAAAAACCAATAATCTTCTCTAGATGTGGAATACAAAGGTTCGTTCATAGTCACTCTATGCTAGGATCACTACCTTTATAATGGTTTAGGGATAGATCACTGCGTCCCTCAGATCACGTCCATCGATTCACCCTAACTCACTGCTTTGAGAGAATTCTAACTCAGTTTATAGACTTGAAGGTCGCTTCAATAGATAGGCATTGAAGTCTCTATCTTTGTCCACCATGAGACACTACTTGCATCAAAGACCTGAGTAGATTCTCATTGAAATCTTTGACCACTCAACACTAATACTCAATACATACCTTTGAAATGGTTAACCCTACATAGATCACACCACTTCACAAAGCTCACACCTTCGTAGAGCACAACCCTCCATAGAGCTCACTGCCTCGCAGAGCATAACCTTTCATGCAACTCACTACCTCATAGAGCACAACCTTTCACAAAGATCACTACCTCGCAGAGCAACCTACTTTTTGAATCTCATTGAGCCAATGAGTAACACCCTATCTTCGCAAATCTCACATGACTTAGAAAATTTGGAATCATTTAAGACTTTAAAAGTCACTACGTAAAGCTCAATATCACTTAGAACAACCTACGTCATGGGGCACCCCTTACTTCACAAAGTCCAAGTGATCTTGTATTTTCTCTCTCAAAATTGTGTGAAATAAAGAGGGGTGTCCTCTTAATTATAGGCACAGTCGAACGCAGAGCTCCTCTTCTTCAATAAAGAAATCTAGATTGGACAAAAATTTCTTTGTGATGCATCTTTCTCTTTGAAAATCTCCATGGAAAATCCCCATTTTCAATGCTCGCCATAATTGTAGAGCTCTCCATAAAAACCCTTCACACTTCCACAAAGCACCACCACAAAGCACCACTCGCAAAGATCATTTCCTTTTTGTTCACAATACTCGTCGTGACCATGCAGAAACACCATCTTAACTTGTGAAGCTTCGGTTCTTTGAAAAACCTCAACCCAGACTTCACGAAATCTATACCTTTTCCATTTTTATGAAAATTTGATTCCATAAGTATACCTTTCATGGAGCTCACAGTCTTGTAATCATAGAGCACACTGTCACAATATTCATGTCTTCTAAAAACACATTTCATGAATCTCATATCTGTGAAACTCATGCCTTTTCCATATTTTCATGAGATATTCAAGAAAATCCACTTTTTGCAGTGCTTGTCATTTCCAAAATTTTGGACCCCAAAAATTTGGAAAACACTGGGAAATGACATCACCTTCAAAATTGCTTACGACTTGAACTATATGATCCATTTCCTTTCAATATCCCTAATCATCCATGGGAGGATTGACAAAAAATACAAACCATGCTCCTTTTTTAGCAAAGAACAGCCTTGGTTCCAACAGGTACATCATCAGGATCGGTGGTAGAAATTTGTTTCCATATAAGGGGATTCTTGTGGAAATAATTGGACTCTCATCAGTGGTTAGTTTTCTTTCATGGTGGATATGGGTTACAGTGGTCGGGCACAGCAAGGGACGACCATAGTTTCAGGCAGAAATGATGTCTATAGTGTGAGAAAAACACAAGTTCATCCTAGATGATATTCAAAGAGGAAGAAGACATCATAAAATCTATTAGATTAGAATAATGAGAGGGTATGGATTTATCCATCAATACCAATCACCATGTAGTTATTCATGGGGAATATTTTTCTGATCATCCTTGAAGTTAATATTCATTGGATCATCATTTGCATCAGCTATGGTGTGGTCTACTCTGTGTGTATTTGGGCTTTTAATGGTCATGTATTGGGCCTAAGTGTTTCTAAGATTATGGTCCATATAAGGTTACCCTTAAAACTAGTAAAAAAGGGGAAAATAAATAAAAAATTAAGGCCTTTCTTCTTGGTCCAATATAGGTGCATTAATCAAAACATGTCTCAATAAAAGAATTTTGTGACTAGAAACCCATGTAACTTGGGTAATGATTGAATCAAAAATCCATTGAAAGAAGTAACATAAAATGATTTTTTAAAATCCATAATTTCCATGAAATAATATGTTAAAATATATTTATGGGGAAGTAATTAAACCATATAAAATAAAACATGGTGCACAAAATGAATTATGTTTCAAAGAATTGAAATTGAGACCATGAAAACACTTGAAAATTTTATAACATTTGAATCAATATCTCATGAAATAAATAAATTAAAAGGAATATTAAATATCAAGATATAAAATCTCAATAGGTAGCATATACACCTCATAAAATAAATTAGGTTCGTAATTTGAAACCTTTACCTAAGAAACAATATTGAGATGAATAATCCTTATAAAGATCATATAATTGGAGTTATCCATGAGGTGATTGTGTGTAATAATTGGAAAAAAATAAATCAAGTGTAAATACATCATAATATAATCATAGTAATTTTCACATATAATAATTCTATAATATATTCAATGAAGTATAATTATATCTTAATGCATGGAAATTCAGTTAAGAAACCCCTACCTCAAGTCCTGACTTTTTATATATGTCTTTAACTCCTATATAATAAACTTATATTAATTATTTAACTTTTTAAGAAAAATTTAAAGTTTTATTAATTTATCATTAAACCATTTATTTCATTTATTTTATTTATTTCAATTACATATTTAATTACTTAATCGGCTAAGTCCACATCGGGTGTTTTGAGGATATTCGATTCATAATTACAAAACGACTTTCGTATGTTGACCTTGATCAAAGATTTTATTATTCCATCATATATATAATAATAATCATGAAATAATCATCATTTTTATACATTAATTATAATTTAAGAACCAACTATGAAATTTGGTTATGAAAAATTAATTACGTTACAACATGGATAGGGCAATTCATACGAACGCATGAGTAATGTTTACATTTTTCAATAAACATGAGGGAAATAAGGTATGTATAATTTTATATTTATATAATTATTATTATATAATATATATCATATTATATCTTTAAAATACACAAATATATACCATTTATTTGAGGTGGTGATGAAAAATGAATCACATCGCTTCGTGGAGGTGGTAATCCACATGTACGCACGAATGACGTTATCATTTTTTAATGGATGGAAAGGTAAGAAAATAGATTATATATTATATTTATAGAATTATAATTAATTAATTAACATCACATATATATATACATTAAATCTATATTTATAACTACCTATGATAGGTAGTGATGGAAAAGGAATAACATCAGTTCGCAAGGCGGTAGTTTATCGTACACATGAACAATGATTTTATTACCCATTTGATGGAAGAGGAGATGGGTTAAGGTTATGAAATCATCAAAATAATATCTTAGTATATGTTATATATTTATTTTATTATATTTGAATATTTTATATAGCTTTGAATGAGATAAAATAATAAATAAAATAAAAACACTTAGTTAAGTGTTTTACCTCTTTTTCTGACAACCTCCTTAGGTTTACAGCTTTGTCCTTTTAATTTGGATATTATGATTAAACTAATTCCTTTATTGTGTGTATATGGATTTTAAGAAGGTATTTTTCATGTATTTGATGAGATAATAGGCTCTTGAAGTGTGGATAAAATAAAAGAAGGGGTGTCCTTTTATAAGTGTGGGATAGGAAACACTTGGAATTTTTCAAAAGATTTAAATATTACTAATAACTTTTCCTGGAAAAGTGTCCCATAAAAAAATAAATTTAAATACTAAGTTGATAAGGGTTTAAATAAATTCATCTAATAAGAATTTAGACGAAATTATGCGGCCTTATTACTTAGTTTTAACCCACGTTAACCTGATTTACCCTTTTACTATGGTGTCACATTTTTTACTGAAGATGTTATTCATAATAAAAAAATAAATAAATTTCACACATTACTAAATTCAATTTATATAAGTGGTAGAAATTAATTTTAAGTATCCATGTAAAATGAAATGAAAACCACTTTTTATAAAAATGCATTTTAAGTATAAACTGAATTTATATTCATTTCTTAGTTAGTAAAAACCATCGAATGAATATCAAAATATGTATTTGAATATATAATTTATAAATTTAATTAAAACAATTAATAAATAATTATTAATATAATATATTTAGATAAAAACACATTGCATTCATAAAAAAAGTTTTTAGAAAAATGTGTTTTTAAACTTAAAAATGAACCTATACCAAAATAAAGTATAATGTTGATAACTATGTAATTAATAAGATTAATATTAATTAAAATATATTTATGTTAATTTAATATAAAATTAAAAACATTATGGTATTTTCCATTACTTTATTTAATGAAAATAAATGACATTTTTATAAAAAATGATATTTTCACCATTCATTGAAAAATCAATGTTTTTAGAAAAATCCCAAAATTTCACCCTAAGATAATTTTCATATGATGGTTTCAAAAATTATATTTACTTAATCAAATAAAATTCCTAAAAATGATATAAATTCATTATAATTTTTGTGCAAAAAATGCAATAAAACCCATTTTTGAAGAAAATGTATTTTTAAAGAATAAAATGAGTTCACTAAAAATTGAGTACTTATTTACTAATAATTAATTAAATATTTCATTAATTAGGACCATTATGTAAATATTTCATAATTTAGTTACTCTAATTCACTCCCACCACAATTATAGGGCTAAGTTATAACAAACGCATTTAAATAATAATATTTTTATAGTATATCACAATTTTCTTAAAGTTCAGTGTTGTGTGTTAAAAAAACTATAAAGCATAGCATTTTTTTAAACTAAATTTTCAGGTTTTTACATTATACCCCCTTGATGAAATTATTTCCTTACAATTTTATCTTGATCTTGGTAATCAAGGGTTTCAAATTTGAAAATACCTTTTTGGAATAAACACATCATAAAATGGGTTGATAGAACTTCCTTTTAAAAATAAGGAAATTGCAATATAAAGGTCATATGGAATAACACAAAACTAGGTTTCAGAATATAATAAGATAATTGGGAAGTTAAAATATATACATGGAGGAAAAAATTAATTTCCAAATAATTATGGAGAGTGATAGAGAACATTTATCATGATAAAGTTAATAACTACAAAATCATAAACCAAGGGGGTGTAAAAAAGATCATCCATTCATCATAAATGATGGTAATATGGTAACATTTTTATTTCAATATCCTTTTCCTAATGTTGATGAATTTATTTACCATCTAGACTAAGAAAATAAGGAAATATACTTACTTTATTTTCTTTAAATCCATAAATGAAATTTAATCCTTTGGTTATGTGTTTCAACAATTTTTCACATTTATATCATCTTTTAATCTAAATAATGATCATGTATATTTAATTCTTGGAGAACTATAATTAACTTATAATAGACCATGAAGTATATAAAAGGATGATAATTGTTTCTTACTATCTTTATTAAAACCAAAATGGTTAGCATGAGGTAAAATAATACCCAAAATGAATAAACCTTCATATGAATAAATAATACATTTAAATCTAAAATTTATATAATAAAACCAAAAGTTCAACTTACATAATTCCATTAATAAATAAACCTACATAAAAAATAACCTAAATAACCTCAAAATTAAATAACTTTTTAACCTAAAAGTTTATCTCATTCCCTTCGACTTATATCCCCAAAAATTTAATATCATTCTTCCCAAATAATATTTCACATTAAACTAAAGGGTTAAATATACTCAACCCAATAAAATATATCCCAAAAATATCATTAATCACATTAAAATCCCATCACATGAAACCTGAAAAAGGGATGTCTATACCTTTGATCTTATGATAAACCTAAAACTTTTAAATCCTTGATGGTATCCATAACTATTAAGTTAACCTCATATTAAAACATCATAATCTATAAAGTTTCATAAACTCTACTCTAATACCAACTATAAAAGACTTAAACCCACACTCTCAAATCTGATGCTAAACACATAATATTTACATTTATATCCTTGATACTAATAAATGTGACCCAATTTTATCCATCCAAAACATAAAACATCAATTGAAAATATAGTATCACTTACATACCCAATGCCCTTTTAGGTTTATAGTTTTATAGACTTAGGAAAAACTCTTACATAACGATACTCATTTCATTAAGTGGTCATTTTTTCTACTATACCCAACTTTTATTTTTTAAGAAAAACTATTTAACACATCTCATAAAATTATTCACATATTAAGATTTTCTTTACATAATTCATTTAATATCATTCTACATAACTTAAAAAAATAAAAAACATAACAAGGGTGAGCTCAAATGCTCAATAATGGTAAACATAAGCCTTAACAATTAAATATCACCGGTGATTATAAGTTGAGGATAATGTTATAAGAACATATTCACGGTTCAGGAACATTACAAAAGATAATTAATACCCATAAAATCCTGGATCATTAAACATGTGACATGGAATAAATATTTAACAAATGAAAGAGCCTTAAGAATAAATAATCATGAGCCATATGATGTATAACTTGATCAAATGAACTATTAAAACTCATAGAAAGCATAAAGAAAACATGTTAGTATCTTTGAACATTATATTCATCACTCATGTTCAATCATGTCAAAAATATTTAGAGCCTAATTAAATTCATAGGAAATACCTTTGCGGTTAACTCCCTCCATCTTCCCTTTTTTTACAAATAACATTACTCAATGCATTGGAGAACTACATTAGGATCACCCATCATATAAGCTATATCGGGATCACCCATCGTATAAAATGTATTAGGATCACTTATCATCATGAGATATATTAGTCTCACCCATAATCATAAATAATTTCTAAATATAGTACATTAATATAATATATGGAATCTTGCATTTTAATTTTCAATCTTTTAATAGAAGCTTGCATTCATTTATAACTTGATTTTCCCATGGAAGATAAATGAGTTTCAAGAAAATATCTTTAAAACAATCATAATAAGACATCCATAAAAAAATATGGATGGTATCACAAGATAATATTTCTAGTGAAGTATATGAATCATTATAGGATTTTGAAATAGAAGAAAATACCTATAAATAACATCTAAAACGTTTCTTTGAAAATAGGGAAAATACCCTTTTCTTTCGGTACTGTTAAAATCTAAAAAGCCACAAAATATTGAGAAAATAATTTTATTTTAAAATATCTATGAAAAATTATAAATGAAGTTTCAAATCAAAGAAATTTTTTGACGTTAAGTAAATCTATTCATTTCAAAAACCATTAAATTAAAAAATTCTTTTCAAACTTTTGTAAAGATGATCAAAAGTGACCCTTATAGAAAAATTTATGAAATTTTCTTTTAAAAAATTTTAAAAGAAGGTTACAGATCATGTAAAATAGCTTTATTAAATCATATATTCTTAAAAAAAGTACATC
This sequence comes from Viscum album, assembly GCA_963277665.1. Classification (NCBI taxonomy): domain Eukaryota; kingdom Viridiplantae; phylum Streptophyta; class Magnoliopsida; order Santalales; family Viscaceae; genus Viscum; species Viscum album. The sequence goes on along the minus strand of OY728141.1, from coordinate 1,042,861,961 downwards.
CTTCAAATAAGATAATGAATATGAAGGAAGATTTTGGTTAAAAGTCTTTAAAAACATTAAAATGACATTTTTAAAGAAAACTCGTTTAACAACATTTTAAAACCAAAAACCATTTAAAAGAAACAACATAAGAAGAAATATAAAATTCCATGAGTATAAAAATATTCATAATATTATATATAAATATTAGTTTTATACACTATATAAATGAATATAGGTGCATTAATCAAAACATGTCTGAATAAAAGAATTTTTACATGAGAAACCCTTGCAACTTGGGTAACGCTTGAATTAAAAATCCATTTAATGAAGTAAGATAACATGATTATGTAAAAATAAATAATTTATAAGAAATAATATGTGATTAAACATTCATGGTGTATTAAGTACACCATATTAAATAAAACATAGTGCATAACGTGAATTATGTCTCGAAGAATTTAAATTGAGACCATGAAAACCCTTATAATATTTATAACATTCGAATAAATATCTCATAAAATAGAGAAATTAAAAGGAACATTAAATATCATGATCAAATAATCATTAATGATATAATATATTAATATGAATCATATACATCATATAAATTTAATAAGGTTCATAATATGACATGCCTCAAAGAAACAATATTGTGACGAATAATCCTTACAAAAATCATATCACTAAAGTGAGAATTAATCATTGAGGTGATTATTTGTAACAATTTTAAAACCACATAAATAAATTTTAAATAAAAATAATATAATCTTAGGTAATTTCAATCATAATCATTATATAAGATAGTCAATGAAGTATAATTATAAACCAATAAATAAAAATTGAATTAAGAAACCCCTTACCTCAAGTCGCAACTTGCTATGTATGTCCATTAACTATTATATTATAAATTTTTATTAATTATTTACTTGATTAATAATATTTTCTAGGTTTATTAATTTATCACTGAACTATTTATTTTATTTATTTCAATAAAAATTTTAATTACTTAATCAGTTAAATCCATGACAAGTGTTTTGAGTGTGTTCGGTTAATAATTGCACAACTAGTTTTGTATGTTATACTTGGTCAAAGAGGTCATTATCTCATCATATGAAGAATAATAACCATGAAATAATTATAATTTTTATACATTAATTATACTTTCATGGGAAACTATTTAAGTTGGTTATGAAAAATGAATTATATTACAACATGGAGACGGCAGACCGTATGTACACACGAGTAACGTTTTAATTTTTCAAAAAATATGAGGGAAAGAAGGTAAGTATAATTTATCTTTACAGAATTAGGATTATATAATATATATATAATATTATATCTTTAAATACACTTATAAATAATATTCAAGTGAGGTGGTGATTAAAAATTAATCACATTGATTCGTGGAGGTGGTAATCCACACGTACGCATGAATGACATTATCATTTTTCAATGGATGGAAAGGTAAGAAAATATATGATAAATTATCATTAAATAATTATAATTATTTCATTTATATCATATATATATATATATATATTAAATCCATAATTATAACCATTTTTGAGAGGTGGTGATGGAAAATGAATTACATTGGTTCGCAAGGCGGAAATCCACCGTACACATGAATGATGGTTTCACTTACCATTTGATGGAAGAGGAGATGAATAATGGTTATGAAATCAACATAATAACATCTAATTATATTTTAGATAATGAATTTATTATATTTTAATGGTTAATATAGGTTTTAAAGATGTAAAATAAGATATAAAATAAAACCACTTTTTCGGACAGCCTCCTTAGGTTTACACATTTGGCCTTCTATGGTGGGTATTCGGATAAACCAGGGCCTCTAGGGTGTAAATAGGGATGTTAAGAAAGTATTTTATCAGTTATTTTATGATATAATAGGCTAATTAAGTGTTTATAAAATATTATAATATGTTTCCTTCTATAATTGAGGGAGAGGACACACTTGGAATTTTTCAAAATATTTAAATATTATTAGGTCATTTTTATAGACAAGTATCCCATACACAAATAAATGTTAAGATTAAGGTGATAATGGTAAAAATAAAATCATCCAATAATAATTTAGATGAAATTTGGTGTCCTTATCACTTATTTTTGACCTAGGTAAACCAAATTTACCCTTTTATTGTTGTGACATTTTTTTTACCAAAGTTACTATTCATAATAATGAAAAATGAAAATTGTCTCACTAATAAATTTGTAAATAATTAATAAAAAAATGGAATCCATTTTATAAAATTTAATTTCAATAAGTTTTAAAAATTAATTTTAAATAATCGTGCAAAATGCAATGAAACCTATTTTTAGAAAAATACATTTTTAAGCATAAAACTAAAATTTCATTCATTATTTTCTGAGTGAAAACAATCAAATGAATGTTAAAATATTTGTTTTAATATATAATGTATATATATTTAATTAAATAATTAATAAATAAACATTAATATAATTTACTAATATAAAAACACATTGCATGCACAAAAACGGTTTTTAGATAAATGTGTTTTTAAGCCCAAAAATGAACTTATACCAAAATCAAGTATAATGATGATTCCTATGTAATTAATTATATTATTAATAATAAAATAATAATTATATTACTTTAATATCAAATTCAAAACAAGAAATTATTTTTAAATTACTTGATTTAATGAAAAGAAATGACCATTTTACAAAAAATGATATTTTTCACTATTCACTGAAAACTCAATCTCTTTAGAAAAATACCAAAATTTCACCATAATATAATTTTTATATTATAATTTAAAAAATTATATTCACTTCCTAAAATAAAATTCCTAAAATTTTTATATATTAATTATAATTTTTGTGAACAAAAAGAAATAAAAACCTTTTTTGAAGAAAATGTATTTTTGAAGCCTAAAATGACTTCACTAAAAATTGAGTGCTTATTTCCTTATAATTTATCACTACATTTCTATTGAGTATAAAAATTATACATATATTTCATAATGTGGTTACTCTTTTTCATACCCACCAATTCAATGACTAGGTTATAATGCTCACATTTTAATGAGAATATTTTTAAAGCATATCACGATTCTCTTAAAACTCGGTGTTTCATGTTAAGAAAATTATAGAGAATAGTATTATTTTAAAATAAATTTTTAGGGTGTCATAATAAATATATCCTCCTAAGTCCTTAAAATCAACCAAAGAATGGATATCCAAGGAGAAAGTAATTGTTCTAACTAAGTTATTTAGGTTTCTTTCTTTTTTCACATCCTCCAAATTTTCTTTAAAAATATTAATATAATGATAGTAGTATCATTAGTATAATAAAATTTTATTATATTTATCATATAACCATTATATACTTTCCATACATTACATTGATAAATGAAAACTTCATTAATACATATATACGGACTATTGTCTTAATGATCGATGTATTTCATTTTTCATTACCACCTCACATGATTGGTTATAAGAATTAATTTAATGAATGAATATGAAAAGTTTTATATTATTATTATTTTTAAAATTTAAATTATTATATACATACTTTATTTTAAATCTATCCTAAAAATAGAAACTCCACTCATGCGTATGTGCGGATTACTGCCTCCATGAACGAGATATTTCTTTTTTCCATCACTACTTTGCATGTATGTTCATAAAGATGGATTTAATTAAAAAATATAATATTTTTAATATTTTTAATATTTTTAAATTTAATCCTTTATCTTATTTATTTAATTTTTATCTATTTGAAAAATGAATGCATCTCTCATGTGTATGTGTGAATTTTCACCTCCATGAAATGATGTGTTTCATTTTTATGACCACCTTACATGGATGGTTATAAAATTATATTAATATAAAAATGATAATTATAAATTTTTCAAGATTATATAGATGATAAAACAATGTAAAAGTTTCAAGTATTGAAACCGTCGAATCAAGATATGCATGGGAAATGAGAAAGTTGACACATAAATATTGATTTTTAACAAATAATTATTAATAAATAGGTGATAACAAATTATAATAGAATAGTATGCAGAAATATATATGTAAATATGGTTATAATATTTTTTTAAGGTTGATACCAAAGCCTCATTTATTATTTAAAGCAAAGAAAATACCTCTTTTAACTAGGTAGAGGGAGACCCATTACATAGCACTAAGGCCCAGTGGAAAATTAGCCCATTACATGGCCTGTAGGCCCAAATTTTTGGATCAAGGCCCATTATATGAATTGTACTACTAAATTACTTCACAGTATCTACCATTGCTACAGTACCCTACTGTCGCTACAGTTCTGTCACTGCTACAGTGCGATACAATACTGCTACAGTACCTGCGCCTAATGGGTTTTGAACCCCCATTTTCATGTAGGATTATGGGGTGGTTACCACTAAGCCAAACCCCAACTACAAATATGGTTATAATATGTATTTATAATAAATTTAAATTTATTATATAGGATGTTAGAATGTGTTCGACCAAGGATGAATCCAAGTTAACAGTTTGTATGTCTCGATTTCAATTTCTTGATACATGTTTCATGTTTGGAACAATGATTTATTTTTTATGGTATACTTAATGCACCATCAGTATATTTAGAAATATTATTTCATGAAATTCATGGTATTTAAAAAACCATGTTAATTTCTAACTTTCAATGGTTTCTTATTTGAAAGATACTAAAGAGTAAGGGTCTCTATTATAATCTCACTTTTTTCCAAGATTATTTATGTCTAAATTTAAATTACGGGGAACATATGTTATCTCCCACCTAACACTTATCTATTTTCTTATACTATGGTTATTTATGGGGTTTTCAATTATTATTATTGTTTTTTATCACTTTGGTACTCAAAAAATTTGAAATAATATTTTAAAAAAACCAACCTTATTTCTCTTTTTTGGTCGAGAATCTTTTTTCCTTCATGTTCATGATGATGAAAGTGTTTTATGAAATAATTTATCTAAAACTAAATTTTTGAAAAATGTATTTTATAATAACTTTTTATTTTTTTATAAATTATTAAAAGGAATATTTTCAATCCTTTTTTATACCACTCAATTTTTAATTTCTTTACAAAATTATGAAAGGAATATTATTTTAATATATACAATATGAACATATTTTTCTACCATCATATCCATTCCTTGTGATTTACCTTAATTTAAAAAAAATTATGGTTCTAAAAATTAATATACATTCCCATTATTCTTCTAATTTTTCAGAATAAAAGGATATTATTTTCATAAAATTTTTAAAAAGGGATTTCATTCTGCTTATCTATATTTTATCTTTCACTCCACATTTTCTTACATGAGTATAATTTATTTTCAATATTAAATAATCTAATGTAATATTCTTATTATTAAGATATCATATCATGGATAGTAATTTATTAAAGGTTTTTTCACTCTTATGACTCGTTTATTTTATTCTAAGCCTTACTTCATGAATCGTGATTTATGAATTATGAATTCTATGTGTGATTTTAAAATGGTAATCTCATGTACCTTGATTATGGTCCCATTCCCTTGTGTTGATTTTATTCCCACTTATGATAATCTATTTAAATCTTCTATTTTAATACTTACTGAACATCTATATAGCAACCCTAATTTTTCTTACATGATTATTACATCATTTTAAAGATAAATAATGTAATAGTTATATATTCAAGGATCTAAAGGTTTAGTATCTTGGGAAAATTAGGATCATACGTCAATTATACATGAAAATTAAAAAAAATTATTTAAAATACTTCTTTATCCTTATAAAATATCATGTTATCCTTAGTACATGTAGTCACATGAGGATATACATCAAAGAAAGGGGTGATTAAAAAACCCAATAAGAGGAGGAATAATGTTGATAGATTAATATAACATGGGTGAGAGTAATCATCATCATAACATCATAATAATAGGATCATCATCATAATTATGAGGGAATCACTTTATAAAGGAATGGAATTTTTCAATACATAAGAATGAAAAGTAATGTCGTAGTGGTCAAATACCACTCATAGTTGTGAAATAATCATGTGTCATGTTCACACATAATATATGTTCACAATCATAACATCGTCATTGTGAAAAAAAAATATCATCGTTTTCATGCATAATAAAAATTATATCATAAGATACATAACATTACCCAATTAATTGGATACCTATATAATTTTGGACCCACCCATCACATCATAATATTCACATAATCATGAATGCCACATAAAATGTATAATATTCATAGTCCTAAAATAACCCATGGAAAATAATGGGTTTCATAAATATTTCATCAAGAATAATTTCATCAATAAACATGGGGCTCCAAAATGAATAAGAGAAAACATATTTTTCATAAACATCATCATTATTAATTTAATGGGAAACAACTTGAAAAGGAGTAAAATATGTGTTTTGGAAAGAAAAATCTTTTTGGAAAATATTTTTGTTTGGATTAAAAAATCAAGGTGGAAACATGTATATCCCCAAAAAAAAAGGGAAGAAAAATAAAGTTATATTTATGTAATGTTATAGGAATATAAATACCTAATATTTCATGAAATTAGGATAACCCAAAGAAAAGGAGTTGGGTTTGAAAATCCCCTTACCTTAAATCCCACTTTTTTTCATCGCATTTCCACCTCCTGAATAATAATCCTAATATTATAAAAACTTAATTAAAAAAAGTAATTATTTTAAATTTTTATACCATTTATACATTATAGTTATTGGATTATAATTTATAACACTCTTTGTTAAACATGAATTATTTTGATATCAGGTTTTTATTAAATTTTCCCATTTTGATTCGATGTCGCTATTTTTGTTCGAGGTCATTTATAAATTAGTAGAATTAATTATATAATCATAAAAACATATATTTATAAAATTATATATCATAAATAATTTATTTTAATCCACTACAGGTTTTTTTGTTATAAAATCATTGGCGATGTACTCATTGGCGATTAACCGACTGTTGACAGGACATTGTTGAAAGAGCGGAAAAGGGAAGTTTGAAATTTTTATATTCCATAATTACGATACTTATAGTAGGTTAAAATAATTAATATAATTATAACATATTACCTAATAAATTTTATAATATTTTGTATTGAAATGAATTGGTAAATAGAAGAATAAAAAGAGAGAAGCATTGATAGAAACTTACTCTTTCCCTAGTGTAGCTTCTCTTATATGACACTAAAACCCCCTTGATGTTTGGAGTTGGTTTACTCTAGAACATTTGTAGGTATTATAAGGGGATTGATAGGGGGTTTGGGTAGATATTTGTCTTTATAAAGTTAGTGAGTGTTTTTTCAAGGGGAGGTAGCGGGGTTATTTATACTTAAAGAGATTGGTATTTTTAGAATAAAATACCAAATAAAATACTATATCTGAGGTAAACCTTATAATAGTAATATTTTTTACATTATAAACCATAATTTAATTAAATAACATTATTTTAATAATTTTAATCACTTTATAATTCCAACTAATTATATTAGTTAAAATAAAAGTTTGAAAAAATGAGAAAATATTATTTTAATGTAATACTTTAAATTTTAGAGTTTGGAAAGTACTTTTTAGGTCTGAAAATTAAGTTTATTTTATTTTAATAACTAATTTATGAAATTAAAAATATTTTAGCTGAAACTAGAGTTATATAAATTATTAATTCATTATTATATCATGAATGATGTAATTTAAGATACATCAATTATGTGGAACCTATTTTTTACTATTCACCAGAAAAATTGAAGTATTTCAAAAAATTACCAAAAAATATCCCTTGGAAAATTTAAATTTATTTATTTCAAAAATTATATTCATTTTTTTTAAAATAGATTTATAATGTAGGTAATTTTAAATTTTAATATAAAAATTATGATTTTTATGAAATACATTAAAATATAGTTTATTAAAAATGTGCCTATATTTTCTTTGAGTTATTTAATAATGATATTTATTTTCTGGTATTATAATATTTATATTTACTAATATTACTCATGATAAATATTATTTAAATCACACTTTAATATTTTGATGATAAATTATTATTCCAACAGTCAAGTTACTATTCTCAATGGTCAGTTATTATTCCCAATGATTAGGTTATTGTTCCCAATGGTTATATTAATATTTTAACAGTCATATTACCTCAAATAAATACCACTTAATTATTTCTCTCAATATTAAATAGAATTATTCCCATGGTTATATATTTTACTTTTCTATGATTTTGATTGGTTTACTAAATTTTTTTCCATTTTTAAAGTGTTGGTCATGAGGTAAATGATTATAATATATTAGAGTGATCCATATATTCACATTCTATCTTTTATATTTTATATTTTTTGTCCAATTGTAATGTTTAGTATTTTCATTAGTTTCGTGAATGGATAATGTAATGGTATTTTTTTAATAAATTAAAGTATTGTTGGTTTCTCTATATTCTCTATGCTTATAATACTTATATAATATAATATAACACATTTATTTATGAAAATTTATCATTTAAAAATTATGGGTCCTTACATTATTTCCCTTTTAGAAATTTGTCCCTAGATTTTCAAATCATATTCTTAGTTTAGAATAGGTGAAGGTACTTCTATTTCATTATTTCCTCTGGTTCCCATGTATCCTCTTCATACTTATGGTTCATCTAGAACACTTTCACAAGGGGAGTTGTCTTGTTGCATAGAATATTGTCTTTTCAGTCCAAGATCTTCACTAAATGATCCTCATATGATTGGTCATTATCCAGTCATACCACCTTTGAATTTAGTACATTGGAGGGGTAGGGTATGTACTTAATCAGGAGAGATGCATGGAACACGTTATGAAGTCGATCCATATTTGGTGGAAGTGTAATCTGATAGGATACTACTTCTATATGATCACGGATCTTAAAGGGGTCAATGTACCTAGGGATAAGCTTCCCTTTCTTTCTAAATAGCATGAATCTCTTCTATAGTGATATTTAAAGGAAAAATTTATATCCAACTTCAAACTCCAAAACACTTATATATTTATCATCATATCTCGTTTTCCAACTTTGAAAAGATTTTATATGTTTTTGGATGGATTGAAACTAATTAATCTACCATTCACAACTCTATCCTTGGAAAGAAGCCTACCCCATGGTCTATTTCCTATCTCATTTGGTGGTTTATGGGTCATTTATCTAATGGGAGGACTTTCTTTATACTTGGTGGGAGGTTAAAAAAGTGGATTTGGAATGCATGGATCTGGTTCGGGATGACGCTCTTGGCCTTCACTATTTTAGACCTCCTTAGCCTCTTTTTTTTTATCTTCCTACTTTGTACTGGTTTTACTGTATCCTAGTATAGATAATAAAATAAATATTTATTGGTGGTGTTGAAGACTTCTCTAGAATTTAGATGTGAACCTTAGATCATGATCAGATATGATCAAAAGTAAAACCTCATGCAGCCTCACCACTTCCTTGATGTATATCTTGGAAAGTTATTCTAGTAATAAATATTTATGAATAGTGATTAAGTGGGTAGTCTTGGTGATTCTATCCACCACAACCCATATCACATTGTTTCCTTTGGATGTCTTCAGAAGACCAGTGACAAAGTCTATAGTGACATTCTCCCATTTCTATATGGTTATAGGTTATGGTTATATCATTCCCTTTATCTTCTATTACTCGGATTTAACTTGATGGAATACCAAGTACCTTGAGATAAACTCCACAATCTCCTTATTCATGTTGTCCCACCAAAAGTACTCTCAAAGATCATGGTATATCTTGGTACTTCCAGTATGGATAGAAAAAGATGAGTTGTTTCCATTATCCAATAGATCATTATTTATCTTATGTAATGTAGGCACATAAATTCTAGTTCCAAACCAAATCACACCATCCTCATTAATCTGAAACTCATGTAGCTTCACTTCCTTTACTACTTTCACCTTATTTGGTGGCTCCAGATCATCCATTTTTGCCTCCTTGATCTTCTCTTGGATATATGGTTGTGAAATAATTTCTATAAGTTAGGATTTATTCCCTCTCATTATGATTTCTAAATCCATCTTTTGTATATCCATCAAGAGAGGGTCTTTCACAATCCTTGTTATGGATAAAGTAGAAAGGTATTTTCTACTAAGAGCATCAACTACCTTGTTCACTTTTTCTATACTGTAGTGAATAGAGAAATTTTAGTCCTTGATTAGCTATAACCATCTTCTTTGACATGTGTTGAGGTCCTTGTATGTGAATATATACTTTAAACTATTATGATCAATATATATATATATATCATACTTCACACCATAGAGATAGTTCCACCAAATATTTAAACTAAAGATCACAACTATTAACTCTAGATCATGTATTGGGTAGTTTTTCTCTTGGATCTTCAAATTTCATGAGTCATAGGCTATCACTTTTACATTTTTTCGGAGTTTACAACACAATACATTCTTCAATTCATCATTATAGATCATAAAACAATCACCACTTGTTGTTGGTGTGAGTAGGGGCATAGTTATTAGCCTCTTCTCGATCTCTTTAAATCTTTCCTTACATTCTTCTTTCTAAAAATGAATTACTCCTTTCCATGATAACTTAGTTAGCAGGATATAAAATTCTGAGAAGTTTCCCACAAAACATCGATAGTACCCTGCTAATCCAAGAAAACTATGGATTTATGTGACACTAATGGGCATGTTCTATTCCTTAATTTCCTTTCTATTTGAAAGTTCTAAAAAATTTCCCTCACTTGTGATCATGTTCCCTAATAATGTGAATTTATGCATCCCAAAAGTCACACTTTCTGAGCTTATCTTAAATTTTATCCTCCCTTAATGTCACCATCATAATCCTTAGATTATCTTCATATTCCTCCTTTATCTTAGATTAAATGAGAATATCATCGATAAACACTACCAAAAATTTTTTGAGGTAGTCTCTAAATACTTTATTCATCAAGTCCATGAAGATTTAATGGGAATTAGTAAGTCTAAATGGAATCACTATGAACTCATAGTTCCCAAAACTTGTACAGAAGGTTGTCTTCTGAATATCTTCTTCCTTCATCTTTAGCTGATTATACCCAGAATAAAGATAAACCTTTGAGAAGTACTGATCTCTTCATAGTTGATCGAAAAATTCATCAATACTTGGTAGTGGATACTTTTTCTTTATAGTGATCTTTTTGAGATCCCAAGAATCGATCCACATCCGCATTGATCCATCATTCTTCTTAACAAAGAGAACCGGTGTATCCCAAGGTGATGCACAAGGACTTATGAACCCTTTCTCCAAATTCTCTTGAAACTACTTATTTAACTCCTCCAATAACATAGGGTCCATCCTATAGGGGTATTTAGATATAGGAGTGGCTCTAGGTATAAGTTTTATTGAGAACTATACCTCATGATCTGGGATAATTCTGGGTAATTCTTTGGGAAATACACTAGTTTATTTCCTTATAATGGGAATTTTCTCCAAGTTGATACCATCCTTTAACTCAACCATTTAGGAGAGGTATTCCTCTTCATATGGTATCAATACCCACACCAATGAGGGATCTTCCTTTCATTTGTAGAGGATCATGGGATGGTTCAGAATATGAAAATAGATTTCCTTTTCCTGATAGTTGGTGTGTACTATATATAATGATAGCCAATCAATGCCTAGTATAATATAAAATTCTAAAAAGGGAAGGATTATTATGTTCACTGTAAGAATATTCCCACATATACTAATAAGATAATATTCCAACACTTTGGTTCCTATGATCACACTACTAGTTGTTTTTATAGATATGTATACTTCAAGGTATCAAGGCATTGATTCAAAAGTTATAGAAAACATGTAGGATATAAAGGAATGTTCCAAACTAGGATCAAATAAAACTTTTTACATTCTTTATTGAATAGGTAGCATACATTTTACAACTTCATTTTCACACTTCACTTCAGTATTAGTGATGGCATAAGATTTCCCTTTCTCCTTTGGATTTGGTGGTTAAGGACCCATGGTTTAGTACACTATCTTGTATAGTTCCCTTGATCCATATGGTTAAAGCATTTAACCATGGGTGGTGCATTAGGAGGTTTCTTTCTTTCCTCCATCATGTTGGATGGATTATTAATGTCTCTTTAACATCCATGATATTGGTATCCTTCTCTCCCACACTTGAAGCATTTCCCCAACCCTTTGAGGTAATTCCCATGATGTTTATGCCAACATTTTTGACATGTGGGTGGTTAGACCCTCTTTCCTCCTTTTTCACTTGACCCACCAGCTTGAAACTCCATTATTCTATTATTATCTCCATAACCATGGGACCATTCTTGAAACTCCATCTCTATTTTTATAACACATCAAACCACTTCTTCATAGCTCTCGAAGTCTCAGATAGATATATCCTTTCGAAGGTGTGGTTTTAAACAACTAAAGAATTTATCTATTTTTATATAATTTTTTATAACAAAAACTAAGACATATATTTTAGGCCTTGTGATGTTTTAATTTTAATCCATTATTGATTCAAATTCCTTTTAATTTAGATTTATAAATTCTCTCTCCATATTTTTTTTGAAGAGTTTGAAGGAAATACTTGTTAAGAAAAAACTTATTAAATTTTTTCTACTCTATATATTCCATTTCATCATTTTTATTGGATTTATTTATCAAAATACACCATTTTTAGGCTTCTAAATCTAAACAATAGATGTCTAGAGTTACCTTCTCCTTCTTAGGATAGTGGAGCATGGAAAAGATCTTCTCTATTGATTTAACCCACTATTCTACAATTAGTGGATCATAAGATCCACTAAATGTTGGTGGTATTTTCCTCATAAAATAATAAATAGATAGTTTCTCATTATTGGGTTAAGGAGGATGTTCCACATGGTTTAGGTTATTGTTCATAGACTGAGATGTATGGTTAAGTGTTTCTATAATGTTTTGAACTCCACTTCTCATGGAATTTGGGATGTCGTTCGTACAATCATTGCATTATCCCTCACATGGGATGTTGAACTAGTTTATCTGGGTTCCCAACATTTTCTAAAATCTAAAAGTTTTGAATAAAATGTAATTCAATAAATCAATAATAAAAATTTTAATCTTTTACACAATTAACACTAAAGGCATATCTTATGGGATCCCTATGTTTATCTTTTTTCTAAAATAAATATTCTAGGATGTTTACATATACTTATACTTAACCTAATGGTTGTCACTGATGTTTTATTATAATGATTCTCAAATTAACTAAAACCTCATATGATACCAACTATAGCAACCCTACTTTTTCTTACATGACTATTATATCCTTTTAAAGATAAACAACATAATAGTTATGCATTCAAGGATCGAAAGGTTTAGTATCTTGGGAAAATTAGGATCATGCATCACTTATACATAATAAATCATAAAAAATTGTTTAAATCATTATTTTTTATCCTTCTAAAATCACACATTCTCTTTGGTACATATAGTCACCTGAGGATATACACCAATGAAAGGGGTGAGCTAAAAGCCCAATAAGTGGAGGAATAAGGGACATAAATCAATATAACATGGCTGAGCATAATCAACATAATCACATCATGAGAATGGTATTATCATAATAATCATAAGGGAAATATTTGATAAATTCAAGGAATAATGAAATGCATAAAAATAAAACAACATGTCATAGTGGTCAAATATTACACATAGTTGTGAAAGAAGCTAACTCATGTTCATGAATAACATACATTCATAATCATAACATCATCATTATGAAAAAAAATCATAATTTTCATACATAAAACACATTATCTCATGAGATACATCATATTACCCAATGAATTTGAGGGTTTTATAATTTTTGTCTCACTCATCACGTCATAATATTCATATAATTATGAATGCCGCATAGAATGTATAACAATCATAGTCATGAAATAACTCACAGAAAGGAATGAGTTTCATAAGGATTTAATAAAGAATAATTTCATGAATAAACTTGGGGATCCCAAAATAATAATGGAAAACATATTTGGAATAAATATCATCATTCTTGAGTAAAGGAGAAACAACTCAAGAGGATTAAAACATGTGTTTTGGAAAGAAAAGTATTTTTTGGAAAATATTTCTATTTGAATTAAAAAATCAAGGTGGAAACATGTATATCCACAAAAATAAAAAAAGGTAGGAAAAATGAAATGATATTTAAGAAATATTATAGGAATATCCATACTGAATATTTCATGAAATAGGGATAACCCAAAGATACGGATTTGGGTTTAAAAATCCCCTTACATTAAATTCTTCTTTATTTTATCGCTTTTCTGACTCTTGAATAATAAAATTAGGGTTATTAAAGCATAGTTTAAAAAGTTAATTATATTAATTTATTCAAATATTAATCCATTATAATTATTGTATTCTAATTTATAACATGATTTGTTAAATGTGAATTTTTTTAATATCATGTTTTTCATTAAATTTTCTAATTTTATTTCGATGTCACTATTTTTGTTTGAGGTAATTTATAAATTAGTAGAATTAATTATTAAAGCTCAAAAAAATATTTATACCATTATATATAATAAATAATTTATTTTAATTAACAATGGTTTTGGTGATGAGAAAATTATTATAAATTCCCTCATTGACGATTAATCAACCGTTGGTGGGACATCATCGAAAGAGTGGGAAAGGGAAGTTTGAAATTTTTATATACCATAATTATGATACTTATAGTAGGTTAAAATCATTAATATAATTATAAAATACTGCCTAATTAATTTTATATGATTTGGTTTTGAAAGTAATTGGTAAATAGAAAAAGAAAATGAGAGAAGAGTTGACAAAATCTTACTCTTTCCTTGGTGTAGCTTCTCTTGTACGACACTAAAAATCCCTTGATTATTGGAGTTGGTTTACTCTAGAACATCCCTAGGTATTATAAGAGAATTGAGAGGGATGATTTGGGAATATCTTTATCTTTGGTTTTTTAGGGAGTATTGGTTTGGAAAGGGGAGGGTGAGGGGTTATTTATACTTGAGGAGAGAGGTATTTTAAGAATAAAATATTGAATAAAATACTATATCTAAGGTAAAACTTATAATAGTAACTTTATTTACATTATAAATATATTTGAAATAAATAACATGATTCTAAGACTATATATAACTTTATTATTTGAATTCATTAGTTTAGTTAAAAGTAGAAGTGAAAAAAATGAGAACATGTTATTTTAATATAATACTTTAAATTTTAGATTTTGGAATATACTTTTTATGTTTGGAAATAAAGTTTATTTTATTTTAATAAATCCTTTATGAAATTAAATATATTTTTGATGAATATCATGTTCTATAAATTATTATATCATTATTACATCATTAATTATGTATTTTAAGATACAACGGTTATGTAAAGAATTGAATTTTTACTGTTCACATAAAAATTGAAATATTTCAAAAAAAAATACCAAAAAAATCACCCTTGGAAAATTTTAATGTACTGATTTCGAAAATGATATTAATTTTTTAAAAATAAATTTATAACATTGGTAATTTTAATTTTTAATATAAAAATTATGATTTTTATGAAATACTTTAAAATACAATTTATTAAAAATGTGCCTATATTTTATTTTATTTTTTTAATCATGATATTTATTTTTCAGAATTATAATATATATATATATATATATATTTACTTATATTACTCATGCTAAATATTATTTATATCACACTTTGTCATTTTGAGGTTAAATTATTATTCCAATTATTAGGTTATTATTCCTAACGGTCATGTTACTTTTTCCAATGGTTAGGTTACTATTATTAATGGTCATATTACTATTCCAATGGTCATATTACCTCCTATAAATATCACTTCAATATTTCTCTCAATATTTTCTGCAATTCCTCTAAGGGTTATATATTTTCATTTTATAGGATGTTGATGGGTTTAACAATATTTTGTTTCATTTATATAGTGTTGGTCATGGGGATAATGATTCTAGAAAATTGGGGTGATCCATATTTTCTCATTTTAGATTTATTTTTTTTTAATTGCATTTTTTTCATTTTCATTGGTTTTATGGCTAACTAATTATAAGGACTCAGCCTTAAAACATTGCATAATCTTAATTTTTAGTCAATAAAGGTATTTTATTCCATATTGAGGATATTTTTAGGTTTATATTTTTATATTATTGGGTCATAATATTTAAATAACAACTCATAAGAATAGAATGGTTATAATACTAAAACAATATCCATTTCTTCCATAATATCCTGTGAAAAACATGATTTCTTTGACATAACTTCATAATATTTAACTTGACTTCCTCTTTTCTCTTACTCATCCTTATACCCTGTGAAAAAAAATTTAAAACATGGGATGATAACAAAAATATCAGTAAGGAACATAAATAAATAAAATCATTATTCTATTGAAAACATGAAAAACCATTAAAAACCCTTTTATTGAAAAATTATTAGCATTAATTGAAAAATCATGTAGTTTCCTTGTGACATATTTACCATATCACTCTTACATTCTGTAGCACCCTCAGTTTGAGGTATGGAACCTTTATTTATGTATTTTTTGTGTATAAAGTGGTTGGATAAGGTTTGGGAGAGTTTATATTATTTTTTGGGGAAGGTTTCAGAGATTTTATAAGGGCACACGGTTTGAACATGTTTATTGGAAACCATGAAAATTGTCCAGGAAATCATGTATGTTGAGGCAGCGGGCTCTGGGATGGTGTATGGTTAAGGCGCACAGTTGTCCAAACTTTGTGACCGCCCAAGATAAACTTTGAAACATGGGATAGTGGGCTTATGCACGGTTGGTGTATAGTTTGTCTAACCATGCAGGATAACCATGTGAGGTACCCTTGTGAGGTAGTAGCAGGTGCATGGTTAGTGCATGGTTTTCCTAACCGTGTGGTTAACCATGCATGGTTTAAAAAATGGGTTTTTAAAAAGGTATCTCATAAAATTTTAACCTTAAAACCCTCATTTTTTTCCCCATTTCAATCCACTCTTGGGATTTAGTCCTCCCAAGGGATAGGTAACCTACCCTCATCATTATAGAAGAAATTCTAAGGGTTTTTTTGTTTTCTTAAAGTTGTATCTTCCTTGTTAAGTCTTCTTTATGTTATTTTTCATGGTTTTTATTAGATATACCTATTCTCTCTCCTAGTTTCTTAGATCTAGTTCTATTAGGGATAGATCTAGGTTTTATTCCAATCATGGTGATATTTGGCTTTGTTGATGTTAGTGGAAGGTATATAAGAAGGATTTTCAGAGTTTTGACCTAGATTGGTGAGCATTTTTTTGTCATTCATCATTTCCACCAAAACCCTCGAGGTATGTGGCTTCACTCTCAAATCCTCTTGCTATAACTAGAAGAATTAATTTTAAATTGGTTTTTTTATTGAAATTGATTGCAAAATTGATGTTTGATGCTTGGTTGAAACCCCTCTGGTGATGATTAGTGAATTTTGGGGAAATTGTGATATTTTTTTGTAATATGCTTCATTGTTGGAATTTAAAATGAAGATTTTAAAATCGATTTATTAGGTTGATTGATAAAAATGGTTTGTGAAATGGTTTTCAATAAAAAATTATTTTATTGAAATAGGTTTTGGCATGAATATTCAAAAATGGTTTGGCATGGATGTTTGAAATGGTTTTGGTATTTTTATTTAAAATGTTGTTCGACGTGGATGTTGTCTTATGAGTGTTTTCAATAAAAAGGGATAATTTTATTGAAATGGTTGGAAATAATTGTTTTGAAATGTTTTGGATTAAATTATTAAGAGTGGGTTGAAATGGGGATGGATAGTGGTCATGAATTACCACCATCAAAGGGTTAAAATGTGGTTGTGAAGTACCATAATAAAAATGTAATGGGTTATGGATGTGAAGTTCCACCACCAATGGTAACACCAAGCTTGGGTGGTTGAGTTTTGTGTGTGGTTGATTTTTACATATTGGGGTCATATTAAATGAAATGGGTTATACCAATATGGAATGGGGGAATGGTAATTACTTGTTGGTTACATTCCTTAGAATTGTGTTGATTTGGGTAAAAATGTTTTTGTAAGGATGTGTTTGGTTTTCTAGAAATTATTGTAATGTTTAAATGATTTTATATAAATTGTTTATAAATATGTGTTAACTTGTTCTATTCTAGTGGCGTGAGTAGGGAATTCATTTGGGGAAATCCTACAGAGTATCATAACTCACCCCTTCTTTGGCACTTTGGTGATTTTTCAGATGTTGAATATCGAGACATGGGTAAAGTTAAGACATCTGATTTCTTTAGTGGTTCCTTGTGATTCTTGGGATGTTCTGGAGTTGGATCATAGTTCTTAGTGTGGATTTGGGGAGTTATGTCATTGTGTATTGAATTTTTATGTTAATCTTCTTCTTGGTACTCTGATTTTTTATTGGTATGTTTTTTATCCTTGTCATTGGTATGATGTTGGATTTTAATGAATTGTTAAAAAGCATCATGTAATTGTATTTGCATATGGAATGTTTGGTTGGTTGTTTTTATTTAAAATGGAAAATCATCCCCCAATAATTCATTATTCCCTCATCATTTATTACCAACTATTGGCATCTGGAGTACCCAATGCATTAGAGATACATAATGGGTCTCACCCGTCATATCTTAAGCTATAATAGGAATCAACCCATCATATATTAAGCTATAATGGGAATAAACCCATAATATCTTGAGATATAACAGTCTAAAACCATAATAAACAATTTCCAAGGAATATATCATGAATAAAACCCTTGATAACTCATTTACACCCATGATAAAAAACACATTCAGATATCAAAATACCATTTTCTCATAAAAATCACTTTTAAAATATAAAACTCATGCATATAATAATGAAATAATTTTATTCAAAAATAACTATGAAAACATATTAAGTAAAAATTATAGTAAAAAATCATCATGAAAGTGGGATAAACTACTCATTCTATATAAAAACAATCTTTTTGAATTTTATAAAGGGGACATTTAAAAGTATTTTAAAAGGAAAGTCCCTCAACTCGGGTTAATCTTACTTTAAATGTGTTTAAAACTTCTGAATAATGGTTTAAAATATGTTAATAACTTATACCATAACCATAATAATGTTTATAATATCATATATCATCTTCTTATATCTTAGTACCTGTTTGTTAACAATCTTTCATTATTTTCACTATTTTGGGTGTTAATTGCCCAGTTTCCTCAAGTATGTTTTGACTTGTTATTTATTGTTACTATTACATAGATCATGATTTAATAATCTAATAAATGTAAACCATGATTTAATTATCATATATATTCATTATATATGTATTTATAATAATTCATAATATTTGGAGATAATAAATGATATGAATCGTTCATGGAGACGGTAGGTTGTACGTACGCATGAACGCTGCTTCCATTTATTTTTCATATTAAAAGAATGGAAATTAAATTATACATATGTATATTGTAATTAAAATATCATATATAATTTATATATATTAAATATATTTATTAAAATCATCATTAATATATTCCATGTATAGCGTGAATGAATCACATCGCTTTAAGGAAGTAGTAGTCCACACTTCCACAAACGATGTTATCGTATTTACACAATATGGAATGTATAAAGGTATAAGTTATAAAAGAATTACAGAAGTATAATTACATAATAAATATCATATATATCATATATAAACATAGTGTTCATCATAATTCTCACAATGATAGGTGGTAAAGGAATAACGAACAATCATCATTTCGTGAGGAGATAGTTCACCATACACATAAATGGTAAGTTCGTTACCAATTAGATGGAAGTGTGTGTAAATGTATATTGAACCCTTATCATAAAAACATATTAGTATATTGAGTATACTAGTGTTATTATATAAGAATTATATTATAAAAAATGAAGGATTAGAGAATAAAAATAAAATAAAATAACTTGAGGAAGAGTGTTACCTCTTATTTGGGTAACCCCTTTTGGTTTGCACCAAATGAATTTATTGGATTGTTTTCTGCCCAAGGGGATTAGTATAGGATTATTTGAGGGATTTTGATGATCTATTTGGGTATATCTTAATCGATCCAAAGTGTCTTGAGAGGTGTGAGGAAGAGGTGGTGAGGGTGATATTTATAGTAGAGAGGGGTATTTTGAATATTTTATTCACTTGTTTATTATTTTGGCACAAGAATGTGAATATTTTGAATATTGTGATTAATTATAGTAACTAGTTCATGTTATTTTTAACCAATAGTGCTTACATCATTCATGACTTAGGGAATATTGTATTTTACTTATAATGTATATGTACTATAAATTGTCGTATTTCACTATTCACTAAAAATGCAACTATTTTAGAAAATTCCCAAAAATTCACCCTAATAATTTTTTGATGTGTAGAATTCAAAAATTAAATCTATTTTATGAAATAATTTTATATATATGAGAACATCATTTTTTAATTAAAATCATAATTTATTCAAAAAATACCAATTTTAAAATTATAACTGATTTTATAACACTTTGAAAAAATTAATTGATATCCCATAAAATTATATTATAATAATAATAAAATAAAATATTAGGTTTTGAATCTATTTTATGAAAATAAATTTTATTTTAAATCATTCGATTAATTGTAAAATTATAAATAAAAATTTATGTTTCACAAAAACACCAACACTTAATTTATCATTTTCAAAACATTTATTTACTTATTCCATGATATAAATATATCATATTTTCACTTTTAAGATATATGAATTTTATTTATACTTATATAGGTGAGGTACTATTCTATTGGCTAGATTATTATTCCTAATGTTCAAGATACTAATCTATCACTATAGATTCCTTAAAATACCACTTATTTCATTATACATTTATAATGAATTTTACTATTTAATTTTAGAACAAAAACAAATTATTTTATAAATACCTAGGTTGTTACATTCTTCCCCCCTTATATAAATTTCATCCTCAAAATTTCTATTCACTTACTAAACAAGTGGGGATACCTTTCGCTCATAGAATTTTCAGATTCCCATGTTGCTTCTTCAACCATGTGGTTTCTCCACAAAACCTTAACCTAGTGAATTACCTTAGTCCAAAATAATTTCTCTCTATGATCAAGAATATTAATAGGTTTATATTTATTAGAGATGTTATCTTCAAGCGGAACTACTTTTGGGATCAAAATGTGAGATGAATTTGGCATATACTTTATCAACTTCAAAACATTAAAAACATTGTGTACTTGAGATAAACTCAGAGGCAAAGATACTTGGTAGGCAACTGGTCTAACTTTCTCCAAGATTTAAAAAGGTCTAATGAACCATGGAATTAGATTTCCTTTCTTATCAAAACACATAACACTTTTCTAAGGAAATATTCAACAGAAAACGTGATCACTTACCTTGAAAGAAAGGTCTATCCTTCTATTATCTGTATAACTTCAATGCCTACTATGAGATATCCTCATGTGTTTCTAGATAACCTTTAATTTCTTAGTCTCACCCTCTATTACTAATGGTCCCATCAACTTCCTTTCCCTGACTTCATCGCAAAATTCTGGAGTTCGACACCGCTTTCCATATAGTGCCTCAAAAGGATTCATCTGTATGCTGGAATGAAAACTGTTATTATAATAAAACTCAACTAATTAAAAATGTTGATCCAAAATTCTCTGGTACTCCATTGAACAATATCAAAGAATATATTTCAATGTCTAAATTGTTCGCTCAGTTTTTTCATCATATTGAGGATGAAAGGCTGTGAGGAAATTTAATTCAGTGCCCAATGACTTTTAAAGGCCTTTCCAAAAGTTATAAGTGAACCTAGGATCATGGTCAGATAAAATAGAGAGAGGAACTCCATATAACCTGAATATCTCCTTTAGATACAAATAATAAAGTTTATCTAGAGATATGTTGTATCAAATAGGAAGAAAATGAGTATATTTAGTCAAAAGACCAATAATTACTCAGATCACATTGTTACCTCAAGATGTCTTTGGTAGTCCCACCATAAAATCCATGGATATATTTTCCCATTTCCACTATGGAACTAGAAAAGGCTGAAGCATCCCCTTCATTAACATCCATACTGTTTTAACCTATTTATAAGTCAAGCATTTCTCATAAAATCAGTAATATCTCTTTTCATTCCATCCCACCAATAATATTTTTGAAGGTATCAATACATCTTAGTGATTCTAGGATGAACTAAAAATAGAGAACTGTGATCTTCACATAATAATTATTTCTTCAACTTTTATTCACAAGGAACAAATAATCTCTTCCCAAATATCTAAAAAAATCTAGAAATGTTAAATTTATTCAAATTACTCTTTTTAACCAATTATATCATTTTATATAACTCACAATCTTCCTCCTTTTCCAAATTAATTCTATCTTACAGAGATGATTACACTGACACCTAAAACAAAACAGAGGAATTTCTAACACCAATAACTTCTAAGACAAAATTTATCAAATCATTAACCAATGGGTTATGTTCCAAACGTAACATGGTTAATGTAGCATTATTTTTCTAACTCAAAGCATTATCCACTTTATTTTTTTTTCTAGGATAGTAAATAATCGTGAAATAATAATCCTTGATTAGTTCCATCCATCTTCTCTTTCACATTTTCAATTATTTCTGAGTGAACATATACTTCAAGCTTTTTTTATAAGTATATATTTAACACTTTACTCCAAACAATAAATTCCTACCAATTTCAAATGAAAAAACAACAGTAAATAATTCCAAATCATGTGTAGAGTAATTTAACTCATGAAGTTTCAATTAACATGAAGCATAATCAATTACCTAGTAATTTTTCATCAGGAAGAAACAAATTCCTTTTCAATAAAGAATCGTTATAGATGAAAAATTCACCATTTCTGGAAGGCAGGGCCAAAACTGGAGCATTCATTAATCTTTTTTTGAATTCATGAAAATAATCATCACATTATTTCATCTAGAAAAATTTAACTCCTTTTTGAGTTAACTTAGTTAGTGGGATAGATAAGCATGAAAAGTTTTCTACAAACCTTTGTAATATACTACTAAAATAAGAGAACAATGAATCTTGGTTATATTTTTGGGTATTGTATATTATTTAATAACTTTCATTTTAGAAGGATCAAAGGTTATACCATCTTTAGAAATAATTTGACCAGGAAAATAAATTTTTTGCAACCAAAATTCCCACATTATAAATTTTCCTTATAGCTTTTTTTCTTTTAAGGTTTTCAAAAAAACCCTTAGATGTCTTTCATGTTACTCTTTAATTTTAGAATATACCAAAATGTCATCAATAAACACAACAACAAACTTATCCAAGAACTCATGGAATATTCTATTCATAAGATCCATGAATAATGTAGATGAGTTAGTTAACCCAAATGGAATAACTACAAATTAATAATGCCCATATCTAGTATGTAATTTAGTATTTGGAATGTCTATTTCCTTTACTTTCAACTGATGGTACCCCGACCTCAAGTCATCCTTCAAAAAATATTTTTATCCTTAGAGATGATAAAATAAATCATTGATATGAGGCAAAGGATACTTGTTCTTAATAGTGATGTTATTCAAGGATATATAATCAATGAAAAGTCTCATTGAATCGTATTTCTTTTTAACAGACAAGAAGGGAGCACCCCATGGTAAATTTCTAGGTTAGATGAAAACTTTATCTAATAATTCTTGTAACTTCTTTTTCAATTCTAGAAGTTTTACTTGATCCATTAGATAATGGGGTTTTGAAATTAGATTATCATCTGGAAATAAGTCAATAGTAAATCCAACTTCATGATCAGGTATAAAATTGGGAAACTCATCCAGAAAAACATCCAGGTATTCATTTACCACTAGAACATCATTAATCTAAATAGTTCTCTTGTTTTCAAAAATATATGAAAGATAACTTTCATTTCCATATTTTAATAGTTTCTCAGCTTCCTGATATATTATCAATGGTATGGGTTCATTCTTGTATACAAACTGTAACTATTTCTAAAAAAACTACTTTATCTCCATGATCAATATATACATGATAAAAAGAAATCAAATCCATACCTAGAATAAGATAAAACTCTAATATATGAAAAACAACAACGTTTTCAGGTAAATTCCTTCTACAAAAAATGACTTCAATATTCCTATAATGTCATTTTTCCTTAATATTTCTCCTAGTGATTTAACCATGATCTCTTACTTCATTTCTTGAGGTGAATTTTCCAATTTACCAAAAAAACTCAAAAATAATGGAATGTGTAGACTCCGTATCAAACTAGAAATTATAAAAATATGAGTAAAAAAACAAAATACCTAATATCACTTAATTGGATGAATCAACATCTGTTGAATTAGTTGAAAAGGATTTTTCCACACCCTTTTATTTTCAATCTTGTTGATTTTCTACCTGAGTGACTAACATTAGACGCACATTAAAAAATGACCCAACTCCTTATAGCTAAATCATATTACCATCATCTTCTCATCATTATTATTATCATTTTCCTTGAACTCACAAGCCATGTCTCCAAACTTTCCACATTGGTAGAACTTCCCATAACTTACAAGACATTCTACAGGATTCTTTTTACCACACTTTTTACATGAAGGAAATTTTATTTTCTTACCTCCAAATTTATTCGATAAATTCTTCCCCAAATCCTTCCAACATGAATTATTATTATTATTTTCATCATGAGGCAGATATGTGTCAAAAAACTCTATTTCAACCTTTTAATCACAACAAAAAACTTTCTCATAGCTTTTAAATTCTCATACAGCCAAATCTCTTTGTAAACAAAGTTTCAATCCTAAGTTAAACTGATTATTTTTTCTATCAATGTTGTGAACAAAATATAGTACATACCTATCTAGTATTGTGAAGTTTTATTCATATGTGTTAAGTCAAAAGTCTTATTTTGACTTCTATATCATGTTTTGGAAATCACAAATGCATTCTATCATATTTTAGAAATTACATTTGTCTTCTATCATGTTTATCGTATCGTACAATACTGATCGTACTGACTCTGTCAATCGTATCGTACTGACTCTGTCAATCGTATTATACTGACTCTGTCAATCGTATCGTACTGACTCTGTCAATCGTACCATACTGACTCTGTCAATCGTATCGTACTGACTCTACTATTCAGATATTCATTATTTGTTTTGGTACTTAGTCAAAAACACTCATTACATATGAATCGTACTCATGTTCTTTATTTATTTATATCTCTTTTCCTAACAAAACGATGTCGTTGAGTTAGTTACAAACTAATCAAAACGATGTCGTTCTTTCTGTTTCAATATGACCGTTGGAGGCAATATGACCGTTGGAACCCGAGGCCTATAAATAGGAGGTCATTTGAAGCTGAGAGAACAACGATGAACGAAGAGAATGAATGAAGAGACTTTGTGAACTACCAAGATTCTACAGAGAGATACTGTGACTTCTCTCATCTGCCTTGTGCGTCCGATCATCGTATCGAGGGATTTTAAGTAATTAAAAGACAGAGGTGCCGATTACCTACAAAATCGAGGGCTGCCAGGGATAGGTAGACAGACGTGCCGATCATCGTATCGAGGGCTGCCAGGGATAGGCAGACAGACGTGCCGATCATCGTATCGAGGGCTGCCAGGGATAGGCAGACAGACGTGCCGATCATCGTATCGAGGGCTCACCAAGGTGTTGGTGAGACAGACCTTTTATCCTAGGTGAAAGGATAACCCTTATCTTTGGGTTAAAATAATTGTAATACTTTTACTTTTCCGCTGTTACTTGTATTAGAAAGGGATTTTTATTGTTTTCTTTCTTCTTTACATATTCAATTGTAATTGTTTCAATTACAATCATTCTATTACATTTTGTATTGATTGATTCTATACGCTTTAAGGTATAATCGTTCATCTTTGTATTACTCTGATTATTGTGTTCACCTTGAATACAATTGTTTTACATTACATTAGTATTACAATACATCATACCTTTTATATTCAATACAATTGTGGGTGTTTGTATTTGTATTATTTTAAGATCATTTAAACTAATCTCTTTTTTTCTAAAACTCAAAGGTTTTTAAACCTAAAATTCACCCTCCCTCTTGTATTGTTCCATCTAATAAACTTTTGTCTACATATTCGATCCAACAATTGGTATCAAAGGAGGTTTTCCACTGATTTGTATTACTAGCTTTATTTCTTATTACTATCTTGAATATTTACTACACTAACGTGTGGAGTGGAAAAGTTGTTTTTGTTGTATTAGATGGTAGGAATGAATATTGGATAAATAGATAATCTGAATCCTTCTAGACCACCAATCTTTGATGGGAATGATTATGAGTATTGGAGAGATCGTATGAAGACTTTCGTTATCAATACTGGTGTAGACAATTTTATAATGCTTACTGAAGGTTACAAAATTCCTGACAAAGAAGTCAGTACTTTCACCAACCAAGAGAAGCAAGAATATCAACTGAATTACAAGGTACGCAATACTTTATTATGCTCTATGACCAGGAATATATATAGTCAGATATCTTCATGTGAAGCAGCCAACTGTATTTGGAAGAAATTAGAAGTTACTCATTTTGGTACATCCAAGGTTATAGAAACAAGGAGATCGATGCTTCGAGCAGAGTATCATGGATTTGTTTTTCCTTATGGAGAGCCAGTATGTAAAGTGAAACAAAGGTTTATGACAATTGTAAACAGCTTACAATCTATGGGAGAAAAAGGTCTTGATGATGAATCTCTTGTTGATAAGATTATAGATATTATTCCAAATGAATGGGAGTCAAAAAGGATAGTTATTGATGAAAATAGAAAAGTATCCCAGATTACTCTTGATGAACTCTTTGGAACTCTTCTACAGCATGAGACAAGAATGAAGAGAGATACTGATTTCAATAAGAAGAAGAATGGGAATGGAAGTGTAGCTTTTTCATCTAAAGCTAAAACACCAGAAAGGCTTACAAGGTCTAAATCCAAGAAAGTTGTTATATCTGATTCAAGTGACTGTAATCTTCCAGATAATGAGTTAGCCAATCTTGCTCGAAGGATGAACAAGATTGTGGGAAAGAAATATTTTCAATATATATTCAAAAAGAAAGATAGAAAAGATTCAGAGGTAACTTGTTATGAATGCAATAAAGCAGGACATATAAGGCCTGATTGTCCTTTACTGAAGAAGAAAGATAGAAAATAGAAACACTCTGAAAGAAACAAGAAAAGGTTTTATAAGACAAAGAAAGTCTTGAAATCAAATGATACGTGGAGTGCAAGTGGTAGTGATTCCTCAGATGATTCTTCAGAATATGAGACATCAGGACAAAGAAATATTGGACTTCTAGCCAAACTACCAATTGAAGATCATTGTCTCATGGCTAAGGTACATAATGCTGAAGCTATTACAAATGTCTCTTTAAATGCAAATTATATTGATAATAGATATTATGAATCTTCAAATGATGAATCCTCATCATCAGAGGATGATACATTACCTTCTTTTGAAGAGGTCTCTAGATTTGCTAAGTTACTTGAAAATGAAAATTCTAAACTCAAAAAGAGATTTGAAAAGGAAAATTCTAGAATTTCAATCTTGACTAAAGAAGTATCAGATCTTTCTAAAGATCTTGATGTGAAAACTTCTGATTTTGAAAGTATTTTAAAGACCCTTGAGAAAGTTAAATCTGATAAGGATAAACTTTCTAAGGATCTTGAAAATGTAATTTCAAAGAAAAATATTTTAGAGTCCAACTCTAGTTCAAATTCAAATGTTTCAGAAAACAAGAATTTGGTTTTAAAACTAAAGTCAAAGATTTTATATTTGAGGAAATGTTTGTCAAACTTTACTCATGGAAAAGAAAACTTTAACAAGATGTATTCTCAAATTAGACCTTTGAGAAATCGTTCTGGTCTTGGTTATACTTATTCCAAACCTGTTTTTAGCAATAACTATTTTGTTCCTCAAAAAACCATTTTATGTTCTAAGTGTTAATGTAGTGGAAATTTTAGAAGAGATTGTTCTCTTAACAAAACTCAATCTTTAGGATTTAATAAATCTCATTTTGAAAAAAAAATGTGGATTCCTAAAATTCTTTTATCTAACCCTTCTGGATCCAAACAAGTTTGGATTCCGAAAATCTAATTGTTTCTTTTTCAGGAAAACGAGAAGTGTACCAATAAGAACACTTGGTACATGGATAGTGGTTGTTCTCGACATATGACTGTAAACAAAGATCTTTTTGAAAAGTTTATCAAAACAAAAGGTGGAAAAGTTACCTTTGGAGATAATTCTCAAGGAAAGATTATTGGTATAGGTAATATTGTTTTTCTTGGAAAAGTTCTTATTTCAAATGTTTTGTTTGTTAAAGGTCTTAGGCACAATCTCATCAGCATAAGTCAATTATGTGATGAAGGTTACCTTGTAAATTTTAGAAATGATAAGTGTCGAGTTCACAATTCCAAGGATGAGTTCATTCTATCTGCCCATAGGCAAGAGAATGTTTACACTATTAATTTAGAAGACCTTAGGAACCAAAACTTACCTTGCTTAAGTGTAATAGAAGACCAATCGTGGCTATGGAATAGGAGACTAGGACACTGTAATATGAGAAACCTAAGAAAACTCTCAAAGAAAGGACTTGTAAAAGGGATACCGGACCTTAGATATGATTCTTCAAAAGTCTGTGATCCTTGTCAATTTGGCAAGCAGCATAAAACTAGATTTAAACCAATTAATGAAGTTTCAACTTCTAATGCATTACAGCTTGTGCATATGGATCTGTTTGGTCCTTCACAATCTGGAAGCATTGGAGGCAAATACTATGTATTTGTTTTAGTTGATGACTTTACTAGATTTACATGGGTCTACTTTCTCACAAAGAAATCTGAAGCCTTTTCCTATTTCAAAACTTTTAGAGCTCAAGTTAAAAATGAGAAAAACCTACCATTGATAACTATTCATAGTGATCATGGTGGTAAATTTCAAAACTCAGATTTTGAAACTTTTTGTAGTAAGAAAGGTATTACTCACAATTTCTCAGCTCCAAGAACTCCTCAGCAAAATGGTGTTGTTGAAAGAAGAAATCGTATTCTTCAGGAAATGACTCGAACCATGTTGAGTGAATACTCAATTGTTAAGCACTTTTGGGCTAAAACTGTTAGTACTGCCTGTTATACTATAAATTGTGTTTTAACTAGACCATTTCTTAATAAAACCCCTTATGAGTTATGGACTGGCCGAAAACCTAAAGTTTCATACTTTAAAGTTTTTGGATGCAAAGTATTCATTCTGAATACAAAAGATAATCTCCACAAATTTGCACCAAAATCTGATGAAGGAATCTTTCTAGGTTATTCTAAAACCTCTAAGGCTTATAGAGTTTTCAATAAAAACACTTGTACTGTTGAGGAAACAGTACATGTAAAATTCGATGAAACTGATCCTTTTGTTTTCAACCAACCCAATCCTACAGCTTCAGATGTGTTTTCTAAAAATGTTTATCAACCTTTATTAGAAGAGCATTCTGATATGGAAAATGTTCAAGAAAGTATTCCTCAAACATTTACCACAGAAGATTTTCTACCATATGTTGATGAACAGGTTTTACAAAACCCAAATCAATTGTTTCTTAGGAATCATCCCAGTGATAACATCATTGGTGATATAAATCAACCTGTAAGGACCAGAAATTCCTTAAGAAATGAAATAGAACATCTTTCTTTTCTTTCCCAATTTGAACCTAAAAGTCCAAGTGAGGCCTTAGGTGATGATGATTGGATCAAAGCAATGCAAGATGAACTAAATGAATTTGAAAGGAATTAAGTCTGGAATTTAGTTGAAAGACCTAAAGAAACAACTGTGATTGGTGTAAAATGGGTTTTCAGAAACAAGTGTGATGAAAATGGAATCATTGTAAGAAATAAAGAAAGACTTGTTGCTAAAGGCTATAATCAACAAGAGGGAATAGACTATGAAGAAACATATGCTCCTGTAGCTAGACTTGAATCTATTCGTATTCTATTAGCCTTCGCAGCATATTTCAATTTCAAACTATTTCAAATGGATGTCAAATGTGCATTTCTAAATGGTTTTGTTCAAGAAGAAGTTTTTGTAGAACAACCTCCTAGTTTTCAAGACCCAAAACATCCTGATCATGTTTTTAAACTTACCAAGGCTCTATATGGTCTTAAACAAGCCCCTAGAGCATGGTATGATAGACTTACAGGATTTCTTTTACAAAAAAATTATACAAAAGGTATAGCAGATCCAACCCTATTTATCAAAATGGAAAACAAAAATGTTTTGATTGTCCAAATCTATGTTGATGACATCATATTTGGATCAACTCAAAAATCTTTAACTGATTCTTTTGCAAAATTAATGAAATCTGAGTTTGAAATGAGTATGATGGGTGAGTTAACATTCTTTCTAGGGTTTCAAATTTCTCAAAAACCAGAAGGAACTTATATATCTCAACATAAGTATATTAAATACTTACTCAAAAAGTATGGATTTGACAAAACTAAAAGTATTAGCACCCCAATTGGTACCTCAAATACTCTTGATCTTGATGAAACTGGGAAACCAGTAGATCAAACAAATTTTAGAGGTATGATAGGGAGTTTGCTATACTTGACAGCTAGTCGACCCGACTTGATGTTTTATGTATGCTTATGTGCAAGATATCAATCTAATCCAAAAGAGTCTCACTTAAAAGTCGTAAAGAGAATCTTTCGGTATTTAAAAGACACTATGGATTTAGGTCTTTTCTACTCTTCTGGAAATGATTTTGTTTTAAAAAAAATTTCAGATGCTGACTTTGGTGGTTGTAGAATGGATAGAAAAAGTACATCTGGAACATGTCATTTCTTAGGAGATTCTTTGGTTTCTTGGTCCTGCAAGGAACAACACTCAGTAGCACTCTCCACTGCTGAAGCTGAATATGTAGCAGCTGGAAGTTTCTGTGCTCAAGTATTGTGGATGCAGCACACACTCACTGACTATGGTTTGAGTTTCTCTAAAACTCAAATTCTTTGTGATAATACAAGTGCCATAGCTCTTAGTAAAAACTCAGCACATCACTCACGTGCAAAACACATAGATGTTAGGCATCACTTTCTTAGGGATCACACACAAAAAGGAGATATTGTTTTACAATTCATCAGAACGCAAGAACAACTTGCTGACATTTTTACAAAACCTTTATCTTCCGATAGATTTGAATTTATAAAACATAAGCTAGGAATGATTACATTAAAATAATCATTCATATCTACTTCCTATTTTACATCTCTCCTAACAGTAAGAAACTCCTCGTAGAAAGGGGGAGGACATTTCTTTCTATGTATTTATGTTTCTTTTTATCTTATGATCTTTAACTATTTACTCTTTGGATTGTTTTTTTTCCTGTTTATCGTATTGACAGTTTTATCGTATCATTCATTTTTCCCTTCTGTTTATCGTATTGACATTTTTATCGTTTCGTTCATTTTTTTTTTCTCTGTTTATCGTATTGACAGTTTTATAGTATCATTTACTATCGACCGATGATGGTATTGAATTTCTTTTCCATCGTACCAATCAATCAATAGTATTGAATCGACCGATGATGGTATTGAATTTCTTTTCCATCGTACCAATCAATCAATAGTATTGAAACGACCGATGATGGTATTGAATTTCTTTTCCATCGTACCAATCAATCAATAGTATTGTATCGACCGATGATGGTAATGGTTTTTTTTCTATTGAATCGACCGATGATGGTATTGAGATTGTTTTCCATCGTACTGTCAGTTCATGGTAACGAGATTGTTTTCCATCGTACTGTCAGTTCATGGTATTGAGATTGTTTTCCCTCGTACTGTCAGTTCATGGTAACGAGATTGTTTTCCATCGTACTGCCAGTTCATGGTAATGAGATTGTTTTTCATCATATTGTCAGTTCATGGTAACGAGATTGTTTTCCATCGTATTTTCAGTTCATGGTAACAAGATTGTTTTCTATCGTACGGTCAGTTCATAGTAATGACTTTGTTTTCCATCGGCATGATGATGTTTTTTTTGTTTCCTTACGATTGTATTTTCTTTTGATTTCTATCAAAACCAATAATTACCTTACATTCTCCAACAGGTTTTTTTCATTTTTTTTTAAAAAAAAAATTTGTTTTAATCCTAACCATTGATCTAGTTTCCTCTAATCTTGACCGTATAAGATCAATGATCATTCTTTTTCGACCGTAGAAGATCAACGGTCACCCCTTTATCGCCTATAAATAGCCCCCCCCCCCCCCTCCCCTCCCCAAACCCACATTGGTTTTTCAGGAATTGAGGCGAAGCTCTGCTCCACCAGCTATAAATCATCGTATGATCTTCTCATCGGCAGAACCTTTATGTCTCAATCCTCTGCTAACACTCCCGCCGAAATGTCTTCAAAGACTTTTACAGAAAAAGACTTTAACAGAGAAAGCTTAGTATCTCGGGAATTTTTCGATACGTACGATTCTACAATCAGGAGGATCATTTTGTTTCAAGGATGGGAACATTTGTGTGTTGAAAAGCCTGATTTTCAAGATCCGGTTCTTTTTGATGAAGTTTGTCAGTTTTACAAAACCGTTGCTTTCGACAAAGACATGACTATAAACTTTGCTGTGTATGATAGAAAATTGTCTATGTCTGTGAAACAAGCGGCACATTTTCTGAATGTGTCTGTAGAAGGAGATTATTTCTGTCCATCGCACAAACTACCAGAGGAAGTTGGTACGTTTAATAGAGAAAGTGCTTAAAAGACTTTGTTTGTTATTAATGAGGAAAAGATAAAAGTGTCTCATCTTTCACCGGACAATCGTTTTGTCACTTTATGGATGCAAGGTTTTCTTATCCCAAGGAAAGGAGATAGAGAAACTCTGAAAGTTTCTGATATCTTTATGCTTGACTATCTTGTGAATATGAGAAAAGTGAATCTAATGGGGTATGTTTTTGAAACCATTAAGAATGTCAAGACAGGAGGGATTAAGTCCCAGATGATTATGTATCCAGCTATCCTTAAGAAATTCATTCTTGAAAGTATGAAGTTTTGTAACATTCCTTTGAAAGGAAAACCCATGGATTTGAGGCCATCATGGATTAGTAAGAGTACGATGAAAAAGATGAATGTTTTTTTTGAACCCAATTCAAAACTTTTTGTCAGAGATGTAGAAGCTGAATTGGCTCAGAATCAATCGTCACCTATGCCAGCCAAAGACATTCAATCTACCGGTGTTACTCAAAAGTCTGATCCGCAAACCAGTTCAAAGCCGAAGAAGAAGCCAAGTTACAGTAAGGAGGTTGTAGCAAAATGGATAAAGGATAAGGAACAGAGAAAGGAAGGTGATCCGAAGTTCGGTCTTGACACTGCTGAGGCTTTTACAGAAAGAGTAAGGGTAGAAGAAACCCTTCAGGCTGAAAAGAAGAAGAAGGTTATTTTAAAAAGAAAGGCTCAGGACTTTGATTTCTCTAAAGTCTTGAAAGCGGTTGAGGATGCCAGTGGCCAACTAACAGAAGAAGTGCATCAAGAGCCCATCGTACAGAGTCTCCCTGAGGAAGGAAAAAAAACAAGTGATGGAAGAGATAGAAGAAGTGGAAGAAGAAGAAGGATACTTTCTTTTATAATTTCTTCAAAGTTAAAAGAAGAGTAGAGAAGAATCGTTTCAAAAGCTGAGTGAATGTGTTCAACAAACTCCTCATGCCGATCAGGCACGATCTCCGGACAGAATGTCATCTCAAGAAAAGCAAGGTGATCAATCTTCTCATTCTGATAAAGTTGTTGTCATTAGTGACAAAGTAGAAGAAGAAAGAAAACAGAAAGAAAAATCAAAAGGGAAACAGCAAGTTGTTGACTCAAGCAGATCGTATGAACTAGCATCGTACGATGAAGATACTGATTCGTAGAATACAATCTCTCTCAAGAAGAGTGATTACATTATTCATGTTTTAAGAAGGGTTGAGAAGACTATTCCTTATTCTCCGAGGCTGGAAGGGAAGATTGATTTTATTACTGACAACCAAAAGAAGAAGTTTGGCTCTGAAAAAGAGTTGAGGAAGAAAGTTTTGTCAGTTGAAGCCGATTTGAAAGTTCTTTCAGAAAGTTCAGTTGCTCATAAAAAGGCATGCAATAAGATGACCAAGTGGTCGTACAAAACAGAGAGTTCAATCAATGATCATGAAATAGCTATTGAAGATATAAGAAGGTTATCAAATGAGCTTTCAATTGCTTTCAACAAGCTTGACAGAGAAATGGTTGAAAGGTTGAATCTTTTGTCTTCTCAAAGAGCCGATGTTCCTTCAGTGAAATATTTGCAAGAGAGAATGAATGTTTTTCAATCAGAATTCTCGAAGGTTTCATCTTTCAAAGATGAAATGGTTTTGCTGAAGAATCAAAATTCTGTGTTATCTAAAGATAACAAGAATTTGCAAAACAGAATTGATACCCTTGAAGAAGTAATCAGAGTCCAGGAGGAGACTATCAGAAATCAAGATCAGATTTTTGTGGACCAACAAGAGATTCTCAAAACTCATGGTGAATCAATTTATGAAGACAAGAAGAAGATCAAGAAGATGAAATATGTTCTTCATGAGCTTATAAAGAATGAGAAGGAAAGAGAAAACAAATGACTGTTGTATTTGTTTTCCTTTGGAACTTGTCTTTGTTTTGTAATGACTTTTATGATCCTTTTCTTTTATCCATTGTCTTGTATTGCTTTACTAACTCTTTCAGACAATTCAAGATTACTCCTTTCTTTTTGTAAATCACAAAGGGGGAGAATATTTACAAAGGGGAGAATGTTTTATAAAGGGGGATAATGCTTTACAATGCTCGTAAGGAAAATCTAAGAATACAATCCTTAGGAAAGTCCATACCTAAGGGGGAGTTAGTTTTATTCAATTTCTTATTCAGAAAAATTTTCAATAACTCAGGGGGAGATAAGTATTTCTTATTACATTTACTTTGTGTGTTGTGCTTTCCAAAAAGGGGGAGATTGTTAAGTCAAAAGTCTTCTTTTGACTTCTATATCATGTTTTGGAAATCACAAATGCATTCTATCATATTTTAGAAATTACATT
This sequence comes from Viscum album, assembly GCA_963277665.1. Taxonomy (NCBI): domain Eukaryota; kingdom Viridiplantae; phylum Streptophyta; class Magnoliopsida; order Santalales; family Viscaceae; genus Viscum; species Viscum album. The sequence continues at coordinate 1,042,826,762 of OY728141.1, read as the reverse complement.
TGTCTTCTATCATGTTTATCGTATCGTACAATACTGATCGTACTGACTCTGTCAATCGTATCGTACTGACTCTGTCAATCGTATCATACTGACTCTGTTAATCATATCGTACTAAATCTGTCAATCGTACCATACTGACTCTGTCAATCGTATCGTACTGACTCTTCTATTCAGATATTCATTATTTGTTTTGGTACTTAGTCAAAAACACTCATTACATATGAATCGTACTCATGTTTTTTATTTATTTATATCTCTTGTCCTAACAAAACGATGTCGTTGAGTTAGTTACAAACTAATCAAAACAATGTCGTGATTTCTGTTTCAATATGACCGTTGGAGGCAATATGACCGTTGGAACCCGAGGCCTATAAATAGGAGGTCATTTGAAGCTAAGAGAACAACGATGAACAAAGAGAATGAATTAAGAGACTTTGTGAACTACCAAGATTCTAGAGAGAGATACTGTGACTTATCTCATCTGCCTTGTGCGTCCGATCATCATATCGAGGGCTTTCAAGTAATTGAAAGACAGAGGTGCCGATTACCTACAAAATCGAGGGCTGCCAGGGATAGGCAGACAGACGTGCCGATCATCGTATCGAGGGCTGCCAGGGATAGGCAGACAGACGTGCCGATCATCGTATCGAGGGCTCACCGAGGTGTTGGTGAGGCAGACCTTTTATCCTAGGTGAAAGGATAACCCTTCTCTTTGGGTTAAAATAATTGTAATACTTTTACTTTTCCGCTGTTACTTGTATTAGAAAGGGATTTGTATTGTTTTCTTTCTTCTTTACATATTCAATTGTAATTGTTTCAATTACAATCATTCTATTACATTTTGTATTGATTGATTATATAAGCTTTAAGGTAGAATCATTCATATTTTTATTACTCTGATTATTGTGTTCACCTTGAATACAATTGTTTTACATTACATTAGTATTACAATACATCATACCTTTTATATTCAATACAATTGTGGGTGTTTGTATTTGTATTAGTTTAAGATCATTTAAACTAATCTCTTTGTTGCTAAAACTCAAAGGTTTTTAAACCTACAATTCACCCCCCCTCTTGTATTGTTCCATCTAATAGACTTTTGTCTACATATTCGATCCAACAATATATAGCTACAGAATCTTTATCATTTTGGCTCAGTTCCAAAAACTATTTTTCCATTCGAAGTAGAATAAACTTAGTTAAATATTTCTTAAGGAAAAGATCATTTAATGTTTCCCATTCCATGGAATCAAGATCATTTTTCTCTATGGTATTATTAACCAAAGACCGCCATCAATCATCTTCACCTTCAAAATGATAAATGTCAAATTTTTACCTTTTGATGTTCTGAACATCCCATGACATAAAATATATTTTCTAGAGCATTGATCCATCCTTCGACTATCATCAGGTCAGATGATCCAATGAAATATGGGGGATGTTACCTCATGAAATTCTCCAAAAAATACATGTTCCATTATGGTATATTAGGTTACTCTCTATCATAGATACCACCAATATTTATCACCTGAGTCAAGTGATCCATTACTATCACAAATTTCTTAGTTCCAATTCCCACCATTCTAGGCTACAGATTCAGAAATAAATCAGCATCTCAGTGCCTTCCTACTTTAGCTTCTATTTTTATCCTGTAGAAAACCATTTCGAACAAACATATCTTAGATAAAAAAACATGTTAATCTTAAAATTCAATATAATTTTAAATTAAACATAAAGTAAAAATCTCTTATGGTATTCTATTAACATCATATTAACCCCTATGGTTATCTAAACCATTCTTTGATACCAACTATAAGGACTCAGCCTTAAAACATTACATGATCTTTAGTTTTAGTCAAGAAATTTACTTTCTTCTATATTGAGGATATTTTTATGTTTATATTTTTTGAGGATTATCTCATAATACAAACATAACAACCCACAATCATACAATGTGGATACTACTAAAATAGTATCCATTTCTTCCATAATAAAAAAATTAAATTAAAACATTATTTATTTGACAAATCATTAAAACATTCATCTTGAATTATTCCTTTCTCTTACCCATACTATGAAAAAAAACTTTTTATGAGAAAAAAAATCTCAGTAAGGAATATAAATTGTTGGTCTAGTGAAAATATAAAACCCATTAAAAACCCTTTTCTTGAAATCTAATTAGTATACATTGAAAAATAATGTAGTTTCCTTAGGACGTATTTACCATATAAATCATACATTCACCCATAAAAATGGAATGACCTTTTGGTCTACTTCCATATACGGAGTACCCAATGCATTAGAGAACTATAATGAGGCTCACCTATCATATCCTAAGCTATAATGGAGATTAACCCATCATATCTTGAGCTATAATGAAGATCAACCCATTATATATTGAGATATAATGGAATAAACCCATAATAAACATTTACCAAGGAATATATCATGAATAAAAACCTTGATAACTCATTTTAACCCATGATAAAAATACATTTAGATATCAAAATACCATTTTCTCATAAAAATAACTTTTAAAATATAAAAACTGTGTACATAATAATGAGATAATTTTATTCAAAAATAAATATGAAAACATATTAAGGAAAAATTATAGTAATAAAGTTTTATTAAATTGGGATAAACCACTCATTACACATAAAAAACAATCTTTTTGAATTTTGTAAAGGAGACATTTAAAGGGATTTTAAAAAGAAATACTCTTACCTTGGGTTTGTCTTAATTTAAACGTGTTAAAATTTCCTATATAATGCTTTAAAATATCTTAATAACATATACCATAATCATAATCATGTTTATAATATCATATATCATCTTATTATAATATCTTATTACCTATTTGTTAACAATCTTTCATTATTTTCACTATTTCGGGTGTTAATTTTCTAGTTTTATCAAGTATGTTTTGACTTGTAATTTATTATTCATATTAAATATATCATGATTTAATAATATATATAATGTAAACCATGATGTAATTATTATATATATTTAGTGTATATATATTTATAATAATCCATGATATTTGAAGATAAGAAATGAAGTACACTGTTCATGGATGTGGTAGGTCGTACGTACGCATGAACCCTATTTCCATTTCTTTTTCGTATTAAAAGAATGAAAAGTAAATGATACATATAAATATTATAATTATAGTATCATATATATGTCGCATATGTTACATAGGTTTATTAAAATCATCTTTAATATGTTCCATGTATAGCAGGAACGAATCACGTCACTTTAAGGAGGTAGTAGTCCATACTTCCACAAACAATGTTATCATATTTACACAAAATGGAAAGTATAAAGGTGTGTGTTATAAAATAATTACATAAGAATAATTACATAATAAATATAATATATATAATGTATAAACATATTTTCCATTATAATTCTCACCATGAGAGGTGGTAAAGGAATAATTAATAATCATCGTTTTGTGAGGTGATAGTTCACCGTACACATAAATGGTAAGTTCGTTACCCATTATATGTAAGTGTGTGTAAGTGTAGTTAGAACCCCTAGAATAAAAACATATTAGTATATTTAGGATAATTTTTTTATTATATAATAATGATATATAAATTATTTAAGGTTCGGATAATGAAAATAAAATAAAATAACTTAAGGAAGAATGATACCTCTTATTTGGGTAACCCCTTTTGGTTTGCACCAAATGGATTCCTTGGATTACTTTATGTACAAGGAAAAGATTCTAGGATTATAAAAGGGATGTTGAGGAGATATTTTTTCATATATTTTTTTATCTAAATTGTATTTAGAGGTGTGAGGAAGAGGTGGTGAGGGGTGGTATTTATAGTGGAGTAGAGGGGTGTTTTTTAAATATTTTATTCATTTTATTATTATTTTTGGCTCAAGACTATGAATAGTATTAATTATTATGACTAATTATAGTAAATAGTGAATTTTATTTTTAACTGATGGTTCTTACATTATACATGACTCAAGGAATAGTGTATGTTACATATAATGTATATATACCATAAATTATCATATTTCAATATTCACTAAAAATTAAACTATTTTATAAAAATATTAAAAATTCACCCTAACCTTTTTTTATGTGTGTAATTAAAAAATGAAATCTATTTTATGAAAATAATTTTCTATATATGGGAAATTAAATTTTTAATTAAAATCATAATTTATTCAAAAAATACCAATTTTAAAACTATAACTGGTTTTATAACACTTTGAAAAATTAATAAAGGTCTCATAAAATTATCTTATGATCATAATACAATAAAATATTAATTTACGAATCTATTTTATGAAAATAAATTTTCTTTTAAATCATTAATTTAATTATAAAATTATAAATAAACATTTATGTTTCACAAAAATACTAACATTTAATTTATCATTTTTATAACATTTATTTACTTATTCAATGATATAAATATATCATATTTTCACTTTTAATATATATAAATTTTATTTATAATTTCATAGGTGGGGATACTATTCTATTGGCCAGATTAATATTCCAAATGGTCAAGTTATTGTTCCATCTATACATATTCTTTAAAATATCATTTATTTCATTATACATTTATAATGAATTTTACTATTTAGCTTTAGAATAAAAATAAATTATTTTATAAGTACCTGGGTTGCTACACTGATGTAATGGTTTTTGTTAATGAATTAAAGTGTTATTGGTTTCGTTATGTGATATATATGTATAATACTTATATAATCTAATAGAACACACAATTATTTATGAAACAATTATCATTTAAAATGTTTGGGTCATTACAATATGAGCTCACACTTTCTTATGTTTCCATTTCCCCGTGTTATAAAGAAAGGTTTTAAAAAAAATATGATGAAAGCTTATTGGAAATATTGAATATATTTCATGTGATATGATGAAGACTTATTGTAAAATAAGAAAAAAATATGTATAATGGTAAAAATGTACATTTGATGAGAAAGACATGGGTTTTGTTATATAAAAGGTTTTTTCTTATTTATCTAAAACTCTAAAACTAAAAGGTCCTTGGGTATGTAAGTTACTCAATATTTTTTGATGATTTTGTAATTATGGAGTGTTAAGATTGGATCACTTCCATTTGTATCAGATCCAGTATGAAAAGAGTATGTTTTTAGCACCAGGTATAGTTGTACAGTTCTAAGGGATTATGTCATTCTTCCCATTTGAGTTACTCATAGTGATGACCATCATATCCCAAGATTTAGGGAGTGATAATAGAAACAAAAACACCCATTATGAATCATAAAATTTCACCTTCACTGACTTAAACTGACTTCTTATCATGTTAAAGTAGTTAATATGATCAGCTATATAATTTTCTTCTGAAATCCTCATTCAAAATAGTCTACTTAGTAAGAAAAATTTTTTCATTGCTATGGGATTCTCATATATGTCAATGAGGGTATTTAATACTAGAAAATTGACATAGATACGTGTGATATATCAATGGGTGAAAATTTTTATGGATATAGGGTACCTTATTTCCATTTACCCTAATTCCAATGGCTATAGGTATATTTTTTTCCTACCAATGTGGTGGGAAAAATCCTACCATAAGTGCACGGGTATAGATGTGAGGTCCAAGTTTGAAACCGAGTGGGTACTTTTTTCCATGGCCGATATCCATGGGAAATACAACTACATCTAGAGGATATTTCTTTAGGCTCTACCCAATCCGTATCCACTAGCATTGTGATATGGCCTATAGTCCATAGAGAAAGTACTTTCAAAAGGGTAGGGGTCAATTCCCCCACAACCACCCTCATGATGTGGTCCTTCCAGCTGTTTCGTGAGGATGGCATCCCATAAAAACTCCATAAAGAAGATGCTTTATTTGTGTTGTGGGAATACAAAAACCTAAACCACCATAGACCGGTACCTATAGGATATTCCATAGAGCCCTGATAGCTAAAAACATCAGCCTCCAACACCCTTAGGACTCACTCTAGTTGTTCTCTTGTTGGTCTAACACATCCAAATAATCCTAAAAACCAATTTAAACACAACCAAAACTCTCTATCCTTGACCCAAATCCAATAATTCAAATTCCATCATATTTAACAAACCTAAAATGGCACTGTTCTTTGCAACCTCTCCACTAAAATTAGTTTCCATCCCCAGAAATTCTTGCAAACTCCAAAAATAAAGAGATACAAATGCAAAAGGATACAATTGCACATACAAGAAATCCTTACAAATAAAGAAGTTTATAACTAACAATTGAAGTTAAAATCTAGGTAGGGTTCACCCCACTATAAAATACTCCTCATTAAACTCTGAAATAAAATGTCATCAAAATGATAACTATAACATGATACAACAGTAGAAAACTCATCAACATAATAAACAAATCACTGAATGCTTATCAATGATGGGAATCCAACTATAAATGAATCACCCCAAACAATTAAATAATTATAATCCAAAAAATATCATTTCAAATCACAACATTCCATTTTTACCTTTCATGACCCAAAATCAACATTTCTAATAATATAAACCAACATCCCTTTTTAAATACTAAAAACCCATTTTTCTTTAAAAACATAAGTTTAAAGGAAATTTATTTCATATACATGGGTGTTTATTTCCAACTTAGCCTAAAACAATTTCTAAAAATACAACTTCTCACAAATTAAAGTCTATGAAATGAATTTATAAACCCTTTAAAATTTGCTTGTTACCCAAATAAGTCATTTAGAATAGGACATACAAATTATTCAGTGATGGTTAAATTGATATGTGTATTGCAACATTTTATAACTTCCTACTACCATCCAAAATTCTATGATTTTAAACCAAAATCTAAAGAGAATTCATTTTAAGCATTATTATTTTTCTAATTAAAGAACAATTAGTAAATCATGCACGTTTTATGGATTTATAAAAACATTATACACCACTTTAAAACTTTTTAATTTCCAAAACACCACCATGAAACCAATAAAAACCTCAAATTTTACCATATTTTACTCTTTCCAATTGAAATTCCCCATTAAAACCATTATTACATAATAAAACATTTAATGTGAGGAAAACATTGAGGTAAAACCCATAAATAATATGTGAAATTCTATTTTTTTCATTAGAAAACATATAAAATTTCCATTTTTCATTTCTATAAGTTTAATTTTATAGAGTAAACATTGAAATTATGATATAAAAATAAGGAAGAAAATAATTAAACAACACAATACCCCCAAATAAATTATATTTTCATTATCAATATAAATATTTATTGATCCTCAAAACTAATTGAAAAAATTAAGAAAGAAATGAAAAGAAATATCTTAACATAACCACACCCTTATAAAATTAATGGCTTGTATCCAAAGTCCTCAAACTATACACCTTGATCATAAAACTCATGGGTTTTATCAAAATCAAAACTTAACATCCCCTTAAAACCACTAGAAAATCAATGATTAATAGTGAAAGTGTTGTTTTTGTACTTCTTTATACCCACTTATTGAGATATAATAGTCTTAACTCCCATCTACCAAAACATCCCAAATAATATAAAATAAACTGGGTAGTTCTAATAACAATTTTCATAAACCAACCCCTGATAAACCTGATCTAGGTTCCCTATCCAGTTCATGGAAAGGCTCAATGTGAGTTATTGATCTATCAAGGCTTGTGACAAGCACCAAAGCATCAGATAGTAATTAGTGGAAATGATTTCACCCAAAAAACAACATAAGAAATAACCCTCTACCATGAAATCTAGCATGTCCATTCTATACATTAGAATAATATATTTAAAATTTTAATAGAAACAAATTGAGGCATAACCATACTATATAAATTAAACATCAAAATACTGTAAATACCCATAATCCAGTAGCCCAGAACTGGTACCTTACTTTATTACATTGACATAAGATACAATGTATTGCATCCCAAATGACTAAATAGTTTATTAGTCTTGGTAAAATAGATACATACTTGAAATCCATATTAAATTTTAAAACATAAAATAAAAAAATCATTGAGTCTTCCATTATTTCCCCTTAGTGTAACCCTACATATCAGTCATAATAAAATTCCAAGAAACCTGGGGAAAATAAAACATAAAAATGGGGAGAGCTTAAAAATATTAGTAAGGGTTAATTATAGTGGAAGAAATAAGTAATAAATGATCATAGTTAATATGGAAAGGTAAATAACTAAGAACATATTCTGTTTAATCAATAAACTGATAATGAAATTCATCTATAGATTTTTTCATAGTGACAATACTCTGGATAGTAATAACTTAAATATTAATGAAATGCTTAACTATTGTATGTCATGTATCTAGCACATGAACCACTACCATCAAGACATTTTACAAGACAGTTTAATATTTATGGGTAAATACTTTTAATTTAGTCACATTATTCATCTCATGAGACTACCGATACATCGAGATTATTTTTGGTATACGGTCCCCACTCATTCTTTCATTTCCAAATTATTCTTCATATATAAAAATTATTTATTTCATTCATTAATAAATAATAATTATCATCAAGTATCCATATAAGGTAATAGATATGGATTTTTCATTATTTCCCCAATAATTCAAATAACTTTTAACGTAGACATCATATGCAAAAATGGTATATGGTTTAGGAAATAATCAAATAAATCTATTGTGTGTATCAACTATTAATCCACATAAAACAAGTTAAAATGAAAAATTAGACAATAAAAAATCATTTCACGCATTATCTTATCCTGACATATTCAATGAAGTGTAATTTTAACACAATGAGTGGAAATTGAGTTAAGAAATCTATTTCCACTTTGTAATCAGTCGAATCATATACCCAATAAAATAATGAAATTAAAAAAACTATAAATAACATAAATATAAATAGATTCATGATATTATATATCAAAGGGGAAGTACATCACACAAAAATAAATAAGTGGTGAATAAGGCATATCCCACAAAAATAAAAGTGGGATGAGAAAAACCTTTACCTCACACTTCTATTTGGTTATATGTGCTTTAACCTCTAGTATAAGGGTTTAAATCGTGTTACTAATTTATAACAGAATCATTTTTATATTTATGATATTTTATATGATCCTATTGTATTATTTTATCACCCACTTGTTAATAATATTTCATTATTACCCATGTTTCGAGTGTTAACTAATTCATTTTCTTATGAATGTTTTGTTGTGTAAGTCCTAGTCCTTATGCATAGGATATAATTCTATCATCTCTAGTGTAACATCCTAGGTAATTATAGAATAATACTTTTTCATATCTATTAATATTTATGAATTAGATATTAATTTTTCTTTTAAGGGGATAATATTTAAGATAGCATACCCAACACACAACAATGGGTTTCTATAAAATCTTATATTGAACATAAGACTGAGTTATACAGAAAAATAATAAAATATTAATATAATTATTTTAAAGAGTAGTTAAAGCCTAGTCATTTTATTGGAAGGAATAAACAGAACTAACTATATTATGTTTAAACATGTTTATAATTTTTTTACTTTCATCTCATAAATTTTAGATGCTTAAAATGGGAATAAATCTAATTTTAAGCATAAAATATCTAATATTTTTTAAAATAGTAGTTTTACCACCTTTTGATAGAGAACCCTTTTTAAATCTAGTTTTTTTAACTTTTATATGTTATGTTTCGAAAAATAAACTTCTTCTTTAGAATAGGGACATAAAAATTTTACTTTGGTTGAATTTTGGTATTTTTATGATAAAACTCATTTTTTTAATGAATAGTGAAAAATACTGCATTTTAATTCAAAATTTCCTTTTCATCTAATTTTTTTAATGTGTTTATATTGTAATTTTAAATTATTTTAAAGTTTAATTGGATTAAGTTTTTATCATTTAATCTAATTTTGATCATTGAAGGTAATTTCACATTGAAATTTGATATAAACATATGTCAATATTTTGATGGTTTTTACTTTTAAAAAAACTTGTTTTCTTATTTTGACAACAAGGATTAATTTTAAATTAATTACTGAAAATTCTATATTTTGAATTTAGAAAAATTGATTCCATATTTATAATCATAATGTATAAATTGTGTAAATAGTTCTCTTTTATTTTTAGTTATTATGAATAGTATCATTAGCAATTATTTTTATTTACCACAATTAAAGGGTAAATAGGGTAAATAAGGGTAAAATAATATTATAATAATATAAAACTACCCTAGAAATTGTCCTAATCCTATTGGGTGAGATATGGACGACCAATAAAACCCTTTGGATGATAATTTTTCCTTTAGAAGCCACCTGGGTGTGATTATGACACTTATAAATTTTAATTAAAAGTAAAGGAAAATATGTTATAAACATTTATCTTCTTAATAAAATAATTTCAATATGGGATTATATAAGTGATATCTTTAACTATAAATATTAATTAGAAATATAAAAATATTTACTACATCAAGGTATTTTATTTATAATTTTTAGAAATAAAATAATTAAATTTAATTATGACACAATGATGATGAAGTGATTGCTTTATTAATAAAGGAATCAAATAAGTGATATTATAAATATTAAAATAAATATTATTTGACATAATTTATGTCATTAATAATTTTTCTAGGTGAAGATGACATGTTAGAATATTATTCAATAGTTTGGTTTGAAGTTATCAATCTTTTTATATTTTATTTAAATTCAATAAAATGAATAGTGTAAAATTGACATAATTGATAATTTATAAAAAATAATAATTTATTAAATTATTTAAAAATACTAAAAATATTTTAAAATCACAAAGTCACTTTTATAATATCTAAAATTACATTAAGTGTCCAATTATGAAGAATTTACATGATATAAGTAAAATTAATAGCCTCTTAATAATTAAAATGTTTTTACCATAATTAAAATTAAAAGATAATAATTAATGGTGAAATGAAAAAGATAAGGTTTAAAATAAAATCAATACATGTCTAAAAATTATTTTATTAGATGATTTCGAACAATCCTCATCTTATATTCAACATATTTCAATTTTTAATCATTTGAATTAAAATATTGATTTATATTAATTTAATATTTTAATAATTTCCAAGGGTGCCCCTCCCCTATCCTATAAAAAGGTACCCTCTCTTCTCTAATAATCACACTTACAAAGCCTTTTTGATTGGCCAATATCTACCCAAAACTCTTCCTATAATCCATCCCCACATTCTTGAGGCATTAGTTTAGGCAGAACACCCTTATTAGAGGTGTTAAGGTGTTCTTCAATGGTGATCAACCGAAGAAGGGGTATCATTTTTTAAGAGCTTCTATTTTATTTTTGCTTCCACTTACTTTAAATATTATTCTTCCAAGATCAAATAATAAATACTGTATCCTAAATATACTAATATTTTATTATGTTAATATCATCCACTAAATCCATCTCTACTTCCATCAAATGGGAAATAAATTAATCGTTCATGCGTACGTGTGAATTATCACCTCCATGAACCAATTTAGTTCATTTTCCATTATCTTCTATAAAGATCGGTTATAATTATGTAATTAATATTCATATGTTATATTCCTGACATATTTATCATTTTAAAATAATAATATTTCAATTATTTTCTTACCTTCCTTGCACATAAAAACAATAACGTTATTTGTGTGTATGTGTGAATTATCGCCTCCATGAAGCGATGTGAATCATTTTTATTCAACACATCACTTGTATGATATATATAATTATATTTAAATTATTATTATGATTCTAATAATGTTAGTATAATTATAGAAATATAAAATAATAATTACCTTATTTCCATAATGATCAATGAAAAATAAAAATGTTACTCATGCGTACGTACGACCTACCGTCTCTATGAATATAACTTTGTTCATTTTTCATAACCATAATTAATGGTTTGATTTAAAAAGTATTATTAATGTATAAAATTGATTATTATGTCATTAATACTATTATGGAGATAATGGAATTATGACCACATGGACTAGTTACATCAAAACCATGTTCATTTTTAACTCAAGTACCGAATATCGACAAAACATCTGATATGAATATAAAAATTATGTAATTTTTATGACATGGTAATAAGTGATATAAAATAAATAATAAACTTGAAAAAGGTTCTCAATTAAGTATAAATTAATCTAATTTTATTATTCAGGAATATAAATATTGTATATGACGAGTCGAACTCATGGTAAAGGACTTAATCTCAATATCCTTTCATTGAGGCATATTTTGATAATATACACCACCAACTTTTATATGGTGTATAATCAACCCCTACAACTTTTAATTTCATTCAATTGTTTTCAAAAGGAATATTTTTTATACATAACATTTTACTAAATTAAAAAAGTAATGTTTTTTAACATATGCGATGAAAACAGTCTTTCTGCCACTGTGACCATTATTTGGTATTTGGATTCTTCTATAAGTCATAATGTTTTTAAATGAAAAGTAAATACCATATTCCCTTTTTTGGTATTTTGGTATTAAAAATGGTTTTGATAATGGATTGATTATATCAATATCTTGAAATTATATTTTATGATTTCAATGTGGAAATTTTATTTTTCTTTTATGCATGTTTTATGTGTTATGATTATGTTATGTTTCTTGAGAATTGCTTATGTATACAGGTGGTTCTGTGATAAACCAAGGGTGGGTGAGCCCGTGATAGCTCTCCAATGAATTGGGTAATGAGATAGAGTTAAAAAAATGTTTATCCTAAGATATTTAGGTAATATATTGTGATGAGTAGTCTAAATGTAACCATGATGGTTACTCCCTATGTAGATTTAAAAGCTACAACGTAAGTATGATATGGATACCACAAGTTACCTTTATGATTTATGATTTCTATGAAGTTTTTCAGGATTCTTATGTTTTCATGGGTTTATAAATATTCATGTACTAACGTTTTCTTTCCTTATTTTGTATCCCTTACTGAGATTTTTTTTCTCATCCCAAGTGTTTAAAAAAATCCACATGGTTTAAGGATGGGTGAGAGAAAGGAAGAATTCAAGAATATTTTTATCAAAAAAAATCATGTTTACTTTTAAATGTTTTATATTATTGAAGAAATGTATATTATCTTATTTGTATCCACTTTTTATGTAATAGTTATGGATTAATTCTCTAAAAATCTAAACCTGATAAGATCATCAATTTTAATTCTAAACTTAAATCAACATTATGAAAATGTTTAAGTTTGGTTCCTTACTGTTGGTATCAGAGGTCGGTTTAGAAAACTTTAGGGATTCGGACTTTTTGTTAAACATATGGTAAAATTATATTTTTATTATTTTGGTTAAATCCATTTTCTATAAATTTTCAGATCAATGAAAGTTATTTACAAATGGAAGGAGGAGGATCTCAAACAACATTCATATCTCCTCCTAATGAATTTCTTGCAATAATTATTGAAAATTCATGTTCAGATGATTCTGAAGCAATTTCTAACATACAACTCACTTACAAGAAGTTGGTTGAGATATCAAACACCTCCACTATACCTTGATACCATCATGGACCATGGGTTGTTTTTAATAAAATCTTATTTTCATAATATTCTCATATTTTCAAAAAAGGTAAATATTATCAAGGCATTTTCAGATATTTTACCTTATCACAAGATTATGAAGCATATTATGATTTTGAAAAAACTGCTAAATAATGAGACCCTTACACAACCTGTATATATTTTCTTTTAAAATATATTCTTTCAGAACATACTTATGGTATTTTAAAAGGAATATTGATTGAAAGTTTCAACTCAAACTCGGTCTGAAGGTTTTATAAAAATCAAGTCTTATCTGATGTATTGAAATTATACGTAATACAAGATTGTTTTCCAAAACTATTTCTCTAAAAACACCCATATGAACCAAGTTATAGAAGGTGTATTTGGAAAGAGGAATCAAGTGATTTTGAAGAATCCCTAAATCATTTTTACAATGCATGGAACTTCTATCTATGTGAACAAAATGATGATGAAACTAGGTGGACACCATGATCAAGGTACAATGTTTGTTCTTTTGGTAATAGTTTTATTAAATCATTTAGAGGTGAAAAAAAAAATATATGTCAATATATATAATTCTTTAGAAATTAAGATTTTGAGTTCATTATAAGTTGGGATGAAAATGAGAGTTATAAGACAACATTTAAGGTTAAAACATGTTATCGTTGTTTTTAAGGATTTTATCTCATATTGAAAGTATTTTATAATAATGATATAGTTTTATAAAAAGGACAACCCATAGGATGGGTGACAACCCATCTCGTTTGGAAAGGTCGTAGGGATCGAACCCACAACTGAAGGGTGACAAGGGTGTATCACCTACCACAAGCCTACATGAAGTCCCTAGTTAGTATGAGTTTATCTTTTTAATTAAATGAGTTTATTAAATAATAATAAGTTGATTTTGGGAACTTATGTTTTATCAAATGTATATCCTTAGAATTGGAAAATGATTTGGGGATTGAGTGATAAATGTTATTTTAGAATACATTCACTATTTTGGGAACACTGTATGTCTAAGGAAAATATAATAAAATGGGATTTTATTTGAGGGGTAATGGTTAAATTTTATTTTATAAGAATCTTTGATTTTTATTATGGGCTTATGGAAACTTGGGTTATTGATGGAAATGATTAACCAATCAGTGAGAATATGTGATTAGGAAATTACCTTTTTGTATGAGACGTTAAGAGTTATTTATGGATATAATTGTTAAAACTTGTCTTGGAAGACTATGTGATCAAATCCTTCTGAACATTGGGTTTTAGTCCTAGTTTGGACTATTTTAAGTGATTTTAAGGATATTTTTTTGTTGAATGGTATATGTAGAACTTGGGTATTACTGTTTAATTTTAGAGATTAAAAGTAGTCATTCTAATTTTAAAATTTATTATATTTGGGTAATTATGTTATTTTTAGCCCAACTTTTTAGTTTTGGTTAATGTTTCAAAACAGGATGAGTAGGTAGTTAATCTTTTTTGGATTATGTGATTCTATAGAAATTGATTCTAGTGATTCAAGTATGAAAAATTCATCTAAAATACTCATCATTTGGAGGAAAAGATGGTTTTTTTGGTGGAAATTGATTAAGGGATAAAACTCTATATATCAAGTATGTATATTTCTATATGTTCTTATTCTAAGTAGTAAAATAATTCCTCAACTTTATGAAAATGATCTTAAAACAAAAAAAAATATTTTTACTTTTCCTACTATGAAATAAATGACCTTTTAACCAATCACAAATTTATGGTTTTTTTATTGTTAACTTTCTCTTGATCATATTTTATATCACTCTCCATTGTAACTTGACAATTAGTTTTTCTTCCATATCCATGTTTTTGTACATGGAATCCTAGTATGTGTTATCTCAAGTGACCTTTGTACTTACCTTTATTTATTTTAAAGTATAAGTTTTATTGACTCTTTTTCCAATGTGGTATTTCAATAAAGGTATTTTAAAAATTCATACCTTATTTATCGACCCTAAATTAAAATTTTGAGGACCCAAATTCCAAAAGGAGGGAGAATGTAACATATCTGGTAATTATAGAATAAGAATTTTTCATATCTATTAATATTTATGAATTATATATTAATTTTAGTTTAAATAGGATATTATGTTCGATAGAGTACCCAACATACAACAATGAGTTTCTCCTAAATCTCACGTTGCACACAAGACTAAGTTATACCAAAAAATAATACAATATTAATATAATTAATTTAGATGGTAGTTAACAACTAGTCGTTGTATTGAAGGAAGGAAAAAAACTAACTATATTATGTTTACACATGTTTATTAAATATTTTTACTTTCATCCAATAAATTTTAGAGTCTTTAAATGAGAATATATCCAATATTAAACATAAAATACTCTAATATTTTTTAAAATGGTGGTTTTACCGCCATTTGATAGAGAACACTTCTTAAATCTAGTTTTTTGTAAATTCTATATATTCTATTTGAAAAAATAACCTTCTTATTTATAATTGGGACATAAAAATTTACTTAGGTTTAATTTTGGAATTTTTCTGATAAAATTCATTTTTTAATGAATAGTTAAAAATGTTGCATTTTAATTCAAAACTATCTTTTTGTCTAATTTTTTTATATAGTTATATTGTCCTTTTAATTTGTTTTAAAGTTTAATTAGATTAATTTTTTATCATTTAATACATTTTTTCTCATTTAACGTAATTTCATATGGAAATTTGATATAAACACATGTCAATCTTTTGATGGTTTTTACTTTTAAAAAAACTATTTTTCTCATTTTGACAATGGGGATTAATTTTAAATTAATTACTCCAAATTATATGTTTTAAATTTATAAAAATGGATTCCATATTTTTAATCATAAGTTCCAAATTTTTTAAATATTTCCCTTTTATTTTTGTACATTATGAATAGTAACATTTGTAATTATTTTTATTTACCACGGTTAAAGGGTAAATTGAGTAAATAAGGGGGAAAATATTATAATAGTGTAAAACTATACTAACACTTGATTAATCCTATTGGATGAGATATGTCTGACCAATAAAACTCTTGGGATAAAATTTTGTCCTTTGTAAGCCACTTGGGTGTGATTATGAAACTTATAACTTTTAATTTAAAGTAAAGGAAAATATGTTATAAACTTTTATCTTCTTACTAAAATAATTTTAATATGGGTTTATATAAGTGATCTATTCAACTATAAATATTAATTATAAATATATATATATATATATATTTTCTATATCATGATATTTTATTTATAATTTTTATACATTAAATAATTAAGTTTAATTATGACATAATGATGATGCAGTGATTGCTTTGTTAATGAAGGAATCAAATAAATGATATTATAAATATTAAAATAAATATTATTTGACATAATTTATGTCATAAAAATATTTCTCTGTAAATATAACATGTTATAATTCTATTAAATGGTTTGGTTCGAATTTATCTCTCTTTTTATATTTTATTTAAATTCAATAAAATGAATAGTGTAAAAATTGACATAATTCTTGTTTTACAAAAATATTAAATTATTAAATTATTTAAAAATACTAAAAATATTTTAAAATTAAAAAGTGACTTTGATAATGTCTAAAATTTTATTAAGAGTCCAATTATGGGAAATTAACCCCATATAAGTAAAATTAATAGCCTCTTAATAATTAAAATGTTGTTACCATAATTAAAAGTAAAAAAGAATAATTTAGGGTGAACCGAAAAGATAAGGCTTAAAATAAAATCAATATGTGTCTAAAAATTATTTTATGAGAGGATTTAGAACTATCCTAATCTTATATTCTACATATTTTAATTTTTAATCATTTGAATTAAAATTTTAATTTATATTAATTTAATATTTGAAGAATTTCCAAGGGTACCCCTCCCCTCTCATATAAAAAGGTACAATCTCTTCTCTAATACTCGCACTTAAAAAGCCTTTTGTTTTGGAAAATATCTACCCAAAACTCTTTATATAATACCTCCCCACATTATTGAGGGATTATTTTTGGTAAAACACCCTTCTTATAGGTTTTAAGGTGTTCTTCAAAGGTGATCAACCGAAGAAGTGGTATCGTTTTTTAAGAGTTTCTATTTTATTTCTTCTTCCACTTACTTTAAATATTATTCTTACTATATTAAATAATAACTATAGTATCTTAAATATATTTATATGTTATTATGTTAATATCATCCCCTAAATCCATCAGTACTTCTATCAAATGGGAAAGGAATTAATCGTTTGTACATACGTGTAAATTATTACCTCCATGAACCGATTTAGTTTGTTTTCCATTACCATCTATCAAGATTGATTATAATGATGGAATTAATATTCACCTGTGATATTATTTAAATATTTATCATTGTAAAATAATTATATTTCAATTATTTTCTTACCTTCCATTCACATAAAAACAATAATTTTGTTTGTGCGTACGTGTGAACTATCACCTCAACAAAGCGATGTGAATCAGTATTATTCACCACATCACTTGTATGATATATATAAGTATATTTAAAAGATTATTATGATTATAATAATAATATTATTATTCTGGAAATATAAATTAATAATTTTCTTATTTCCATAATGAGTAAGGAAAAATTAAAATTTTACTCATGCGTACGTACAGCCTACCATCTCTATGAATATAATGTTATTCATTTTTCATAACCATAATTAATGGTTTGATTTAAAAATTATTATTAATGTATAAAAGTGAAGATTATGTCATGAATACTATTCTATATATGATGTACTTATTACTACATGGACTAGTGACATCAAAATCATGTTCATTTTCAACTCAAGTTCTAAATATCAACAAAACATCTGATGTGAACTTAAATAATTATATAATTTTTATAACGTGGTAATAAGTGATGTAAAAGAAGTAATAAACTTGAAAAAGGTTCTCAATCAATTAGAAATTAGTCTGAGTTTATTATTCAGGAATATAAAGATTGTACATGACGAGTCGGACTAATTGTAAGGGACTTTGTCTCAATCTCCTTTCATTGAGGCATATTTTGATAATATACACCACCATCTTTAATACAGTGTATAATCAACCCCTTTAAATTTTAATTTCATTCAACAACTTTCAAAAGGAATATTTTTTATACAAAATGTTTTACTAAATGAAAAAAGGAATACTTTTTAATATATGCGATGATAATGACCTTTCTGCCACCGTGACCATTATTTTGTATTTGGTTTCCTCTACAAGCTGTAATGTTTTTAATAGAAAAGTAAATACCATATTCCCTTTTCTAGTATTTTGGTATTAAAAATGGTTTTGATAATAAATTTATTATATCCATATCTTTAAATGATATCTTATGATTAGAATCTAGAAATTTTATTTTTCATTTATGCGTGTTTTATGTGTTATGATTTTGTTATGGTTCTTGGGCATTACTTATGCATATGGATGGTTCCGTGATAAACCAAGGTTGGGTGATCCATTGATATCTAATGAGATATAGTTAAACAATAATGTTTCTCCTAATAGATTTTGGTAATATACTTTGATGGGAATTCAAATGTAACTATGATGGTTACTCCCTATGTAGCTATGAAATCTATAATATAAGTATGATATAGATGTCACAAGTTACCTTTATGATTTATGATTTCTATGAATTTTTTCAGGATTCGTATTATTTCATGTTTTTATAAATATTCATGGACTAACATTTTCTTTCCTTATTTTATATCTCTTACAAAGATTTTTGTGCTCATCCCAGGTTTTTTAAATGTTTTACATAGGTTTTAAGTATGGGTAAGAGAAAGGTAGAAGTTAAGAAGATTTTTATCAAGAAAAAGAAATCATATTTAACTGAAAATGTTTTATATTATAGAATAAATGCATACTCTCTTAGTTGTATCCACTTTTTATTTAATAGTTATATTCTAATTCTCTAAAACTCTAAACCTAAAAATATCCTCAATGTGAATTGTTGAATTAAATCAATATTATGAAAATGTTTAAGGTTGGGGACTTATATACATAATGATGTTAATGTTATTAATATAAAATCAAATTATTAAATATATTTTTATGGTCATTATTTAATGTCGATCATGGAAAATGAATCGTATCGTATCATCGTGACAGTAGGTCTTATGTATGTACAAGCGATGGTATCATTCCTTTAATGGTAAAAGGGTAAGGAATTGGATGGTATATTAATTATAAAAAATAAATATCATGTCATAAGTACCATATATATCCATTATTTCCATAATTATACCCATCCAATTAAATTGGTGATTAAAAAAATTACACCACGGTGTGGGAAATGTAAGTCGTACGTACACATATGTGGTGCTTTCATTTTTTATATGATAGATAAATCATAGAATATGGTTGTCCCATAATGATAATAAAATCTCAAAATATATATGATACTGAAGTTATTACTTTATCATGTAAAAAATTCTTGAAGAGGAAGTATAAGAAGAAATTAACTTGGATGATTTGGTAAAAACGATTACCTCTTTTTCGGTGGACTTCCTTTAGATCTCTTCTTAAGGTATCTTGGGTTGACCTTTTTTGAAGATAATGACCTCTATAAATTATCTAAGGATGTTGGGAAGAGAAAATATCATGGTTTTGTCAAGATATAAGGTTCAAAGTTATGTTAGTAATTGAGGGAGGAGGTTCCCTTTTATAATTGAGGTGAGCCGCACATTTAGGAACTCTCAAAATATTAAACTAATATAAATTAATTTTCAATTAAAAATGGCTCTAAAGTGAGTTATTTAAAATATAATATGATTATGGGTAGAAATAATCTCATAAAATAATTTTTAGATAAGTTTAGGTAACAATATTACCCTTATCTTTTGGTTTTAACCCTAATTTAAACCTTTTAACTCCTACCGTGACAACTTGAAGTTTTACTCTTTAATGGTTAATATAGTTACTATAAAATAAAAAACAGACAATAAATGAATCATGGGTGATATTTTAAACCTAATACCAATATTTTGGACGAATATTATATCTTTATGAATTTTATATCATTTAGTAAAATATTATTTATTTTAAAATATCATTAATGTCAATTTTAACACTATCCATTACTTGACTTTTTAAAAATATCATAAAAACATGGTATATTCAAACCAAATATTTTAACTCATCACTAAAAAGTCAAATTAATATATAAAATTCATGTATAACATTAATTATTTCAAGTTATATTTATTTTAATATTTTTAATATCATTTATTTCATATATATATTAATTAAAAAATTATTGCATCATCATTTAGTCGGCATTTAAAGTAATTATTTTATGACATAGAAATTATAAATAAATTATCATGATATAGATAAATATTTTATATTTATAATGACAGTTTATAGTTGATGATATCTTCTAAATAACCCTATATTAAAAAATTTATAGTTATTAAAACATAAGTATGACATCTTTGACTTTTCTTTAAAATAAAATATTGTAAAGGGATTAAAGTCATCTAAGTGGCTCCAAGAGGTCATAAAATTGACCCAAGGATGATTTTTATTAACAATAATTCATCCAATAAAATTAGGACAAGTGTTAGGATAATTTTATAATATTTATAATATTATTTTAACCATTAATTACCTGATTTACCACTACTAAAAAATTGAGTTTATTCAATGCTAAGACTTTAAGAGTGCTAGCTAAAACACTATTAAAGCCCCCCTTTTTCAGCACTAGAAAAATCAATATTAAAGGGGTGCCTTTATCAGTACTTATAAAAAAGCACCGATAAAGGGTATATTTTAAAAAAAATCATTAACAATAATATATTAATATATAAATGTATTTATATTGATATAAATATAATATATATTTTTTAAACATGTTTTATATAAGGTAAATAGGGATTTACAATTAATATATAAGATATTTAGTAAAAATAGATTATAAAATAATTAAAAAAATATGTTTAATTAATAGTTTTCTAAATATTATTGAGTAATAGTTATTTAATGTCAATTTGAAGATAAAAAATCAAAAAATTAATAAAAGATATAAAATAAGTTGAAAACATAACTCGAACTTCAAACGACCATAAATTTTGATCCAGGTATTTTTTTGGTCTCTACAACATATCAAATAAAATCTTGTGATTAGCTCTACACCCTAGTAACCTGGGGTGACCCCGGTCACATTTTTTATCCCAAAAAAGGGTTAGAAGGCCTCTAAAACTGAGTTTTTAGTCAAGGTATCCCAATTTTTTAACATTCAATGGATTTTTAGCCTCATTTAAGGTGGTCTTATTGCCTTTTTTTAGTGTATAATGAATTTAATCTTAGGTCTAACATTCATAATGATATTATGGTATTTAAATTTTATTGTTTTTCACAATTTAATTTTATTTATAATTAAATATATGAATATTTTCTTATATTTACTTATAATAAATCACTTGTATAAATACATATGTCAACATATTTATGTAAAAATGTATTTTTAAATATATAAAATAAATATTTATTATTCATTTTGTTTAAAGTAAAAAATTATCTATTTTATTTACATTATAAAAATGAAATAATATGTATTTATAACTTTCATGTATACATATTTGTGTGTATTAATAAACACACACACACACACACACACATATATATATATATATTCTCATATATATAAATGTATATTATTATATAATATATTTAAATAAATATAATTGTGTGTATATATATCACACATTTAAAAATATATATAAATAAATATAAAATTCGTTAAATATTCAACAAAACATGCATGGAATAGTGGTAAAGAGCATTCAGTCGTATAAGGTAGGTCCTAAGATCGAATCTAGTTGCACATAATTATTTGGTCTATCCTTCTATCACTGAGGAAGGGGGAGGGGTGCGTGATGGAAAATGGGTAGTAGAAAGCACTGAGAAAGGGGTTTGCAAGCATTGGGAAAGGGGGTGTTGGGGGTCTGTGAAAATTTAATTTTTTCCCCAAATTTTTTAACTGTGATTTTTTAGCACTGTTAAAATACAACCTTTAACAATGCTAAAAAGTGATGTTAAAGGCACACTTTATTAGTTCCAAAAAATTACTAATAAAGGGTGCTTTTAACATCGCTTTTTTAGCTTTTCTAACCCCCCCCCCCCCACACACACACACACATCACTCACGATATCAACACTATTTAAGGGGGGATAAAACCCTTTACTAGAGATATTAATGTTCTGATTTGCAGTATTGTACCCTTAACTATGGTAATAAAAATTAATAGAGTTATTATTCATACTGTCCAAAAATAAAAAGGACATATTTACTAAATTTGGATCTTATGATTCCAAATATGGAATCCATTTCTCTAAATTCAAAAAATATAATTGGATAAAATTAATTTAAAATTAATCATGTTGAATGGGTGAGAAAACAGGTTATCAAAGTGAAAAAATTTAAAAGATTATAATTTTTTATACCCATATTCAATGTGAAATTGATTCCAATGGACTATATTGTATTAAATTATATAAAATTAACCTAATTATAATTTAAAACCAATAAAAATACCAAAAATTCAACCAAATTAAATATGAAACTTATTATAAACTTATTAGAAATTATTCAAAGCGAATCACCAGCTTTTTCACTATTCATCAAAATATGAAACTTATTAGAAAAATACCCAAAATTCAACCAAAGTAAATTTTTATATTCTTTTTTAAAATATGAAGTTTATTTTTTAAAATATAATTTATAAAAGTGTCAAAAACTAGTTTTAAAACAAGTGTTCCATTAAAATTTGGTAAATTTACCTTTAGAAAAATATATCTTTTTATGCATTAAAGTGGAATTATTTTTATATCATGTCTAGAAAACACATTATATGAATTTTATACATTATATTGAATATATATAATTTATAAATTTCATAATTTGTTTAACTATATTCATTTCTTCCAATTTAACAGTTAGGTTATAATAGTATTTCATTGTTCATTTAAGTCGGGTGTTTAATGCAACATAAGCTATCGAAGAGATTAAATTTAACAAGAGTCATACCACAAAATCTTGGAGTGTTACATTCTCTCCTCATTTAATAAATTTAATCCTCTCAATTTTAAATTTAACTTAAAATTAAAAGGTTCATAATTGAAAATTTTTGTGTTAAACCCTCATTAGAAATAGGGTTAATAAAATATCATATTAATAAGTGGGAAAGGTAAATGTGAAGGTCCCTACAAAATTTGGCTCTAGAATAGGATAAAATTAGTGTGAAGTGAAAACATATACATGGGAGAGAAATATAACTATCAAGTTCTGATGGAGAGTGATAGATAACATGATCATCAAAATGTCTACCATCACAAAACCATTAATTTGTGATGGGTTAAATAGGCCATTAATTTCTCGGTAAGAAAATTAAAAAAATAACATTTTTATTCTAAATTAATTTTCCTGGTGTTGAGGAATAATTTTACTTACTATAGTTAGGACATAATAGAATATATTTACTTAATATTTAGATCTTCATCCTTTAAAAAAACTCCACTAAAAACTCATCTTTTTCTCCAAACGATATTTCAACATTTATTCCTCAATAAAATTACAAAATATTCTATTTTTCATAATCATATAGGGTTACCAAAATGAAATTATACTTTATATATCATGGTTATTAAATAAAGAAAATAATATTGTACTAACTAGGACATCATGTAGGCCAGTGGTAGGCAATGCACCCTTATCGCCCTTCGGTTGTGGGTTCAAGTCTCATGGTCATGCCAGATGCGATGAGTTGTTGCACGACCTGTGGGTTGTCCTTTTTCTAAAAATATATTATTATAATCCTTAAAAATTACAAAAATAACCTTAATATATTCAACATTAAAGAAATATTTTAACTTCAAAGGTTATCACATACACTACATTTAGCATTATCATATTGCACCATTATTTCTTGGAGTCTTTGGTAAATCAATGAAAACGTTCATAGTAATGTCATCCCTTACTCCAAGAAATAAATATCCAAAAATGAATTTTTTTTTATGCTTAAATAACCAAAATTTACTTTTAAAGGATCTTAAGATTCATAAAGAGTGAAATTTCATTCCTTCTATCTTAAATATTTTCCAAAACCAATATGGTTGGAACAATTTTCTCAATATACATAAACATGTTAATATCTAAACATTGTCCAAATTTCAACTTAAACTATATCATAAATGGTTAACCTTATGAACCTTCCAAAATATCAAGATCCAAAACTTTATAAACAAGGTTATTAAATTTCTAAAATGAACCTACAATTAATCTCTCAAATAACATGAAGTAAAACTTAGTTGTCACATACCAAACATGTGAATACCTTCATCATGTATTCTCTTTAAATAAAGTAATAACCTAAATTACCATAAAGACTTATTGAAAACATGAATTCTTCCTTATTACTTAAGTAAAAAATATATTATTTTACATTTTTCTTAAATACAAAAATATTTTCAACTCCATCAGTGGTAGTATAAACCACTTGTCAAAAAATAATTAATCATCTCCAAGGTAATCACTACTACCTAATTTACTTTATCCATATTAATTATCTCTTTATCCAAACATCATTATCTCAACATTAGTAACATATTAAGGTTATTCTTACCTCAATCATGTGTTTTCTAAGAAATTCAACTTTCCACTGAATCATTGATCATCGGTACCATTCAATATAGGCTTTCAAATCATTAATGAAAAAGTACTATAGTAAAATTTCATAAAATTATTCAAGGATCAAACTATATGAGAAAATTAATCATTCCACTTTAAATATATCAATAGCATAAGATTGACCTTTATCCCATCGATTCTTTTGAGGTATATTCTCTTGAATTTTAGGGCATTCTTTTATATAGTGTCTTATCTCCTTGTAGTTGTAACATTGAATAGCTACCTTTTTTATCCTTCCCTCTACATTATTTTTCCTAGTTAACCTTATCTCTGTATTAATAACAAACTTATAATCCCTTCAATCACTTCCCAGGGTATTTCTATGTCATTCTCTTCTTACCTTGAATTCCACTGAAGTCATAAGACTTTAGTAATTATTTATTTTTCTTGTTAGAATATGATATTATGTTCTCGTATGATGAGAATATTTGGGAGACTACTTCCCTTTAAAATATTGGCTTATACTTATAAAATCTGTTAACATTCTTATTCTTAATATGGTGTGCATTCGTGAGGTTCACATTCTTTATAATAGGTGACATTTCTAAATGACAACATACATTATATTAGATCATATTATTATGAAACATAATGTATAATTCCAAAACTAGTGAAATACTATATAAATTGAAAAAAATTATGCATATATAATCTCATAATCATAAACAAGGTTTCTTTGGGATGTTCTTCTATGCTTATACACAAAGTCTATCTTAGGCTTATGCTCTATAATAAATGGTATCTATCTAGTTCTAAAGGTTTCTACTAAACTTTCTCTGATTCCCCCCAATGATCAGTTGGGGTGGTATATAGGGGTTGGGGTTTGGGTGTGATCATAGGGTCGAGTCCCTAGGACAATGGTTTATTTTTTATTTCTTTTTAGTTTTTTGTACCACGTTTATGGTTGTACTAAATTTTAAAAACTAAAATTTATCTAATACCAACTATAAAGACCCAGAATCCAGTATCCTAGAACCAATGTCTTAATTTATTAAATTTGAATAAGATACAAGGTATCACATCCTAAAGGAATAAATAGCTTAGTGGTATTTGTAAACCAGATATAGTCTTAAAATCCATATTACATTTTAAAACAGAAAATACACAAATGATTTCATTTAGTCTGCTATTATTTCCCCTTAGCGTAACCCTATATATGAATCATAATAAACTACTTGGTGACCTAGGGAAAATAAAACATAAAAAAGGGGTGGGCTCAAATTCTCAATAAGGGTTAAGTACAGTGTAATCAATAATGAATCAATGAGAATGATTAACATGGCAAGGTAAATAACTAAGCATGAATTCTATTTAATCAATAAATTGAGAATGAAATGTATCCATAGATTTTTTAATAATGAAAATCCTATGGACAATAATAACTAAATTATTAATGAAATAATTAATTATTGGAAATCATGTATCTGGAAAATGAACCACTACCATCAATACCTTTCACAAGATAGTTTAATCTTTATGGGTAAACCCCCAATTAATTTGGCCACATTATTCATCTCATCAAACTACCAATGTATCAAGGGTATTTTATATAAATGGTCCCCACCCATTATTTCATGTAGAAATAATTTATTATATATATAAATGATCAATTTAATTCATTAATCAGTATGTTTTATCATCAAGTATCTATATTGAGTAAAATATATGTATTTAACATTATTTCCCCAGCAATTCAAATAAATTTCAATGTATACACCGCATGTAAAAATGGTATATGGTTTAGGTAGTAATAAAATAAATAAATTATGTGTATCAAATATAAATACACATAAAACAAGAAGAAATACAATATGAAATAGTCAAAAATAATTTCTCACATAATCTTAGCATAACATAATCAATGAAGTAGAAGTTTAACCCAATGAATGGAAATTGAGTTCAGAAATAAATTACCACTTTGTAATCAGTCGAATTGTATTCCCTGTAAAAGAATGAAATTTAGAAAAACTTCAAATACCATTAATATAAATAGATTCATGATATTATATTTCAAAGTTTCAAAACACCGCACAAAATAAATAAGTGTTTAATAAGTCATATCTCAAAGAAATAAAATTGAGATGAGAAAAAACATTACCTCGCACTTCCTTTTGGTTATATGTAATTTTTTCACCTATATAATGGTTTAAAGCATGTCATTAATTTATACAAGAACCATTTTCATATTTATGATATCTTATATGATCCTATTATATTATTTTATCACCATCTTGTTAAATATATTTCATTATTACCTAGGTGTTAACTGCTTCATC
This sequence comes from Viscum album, assembly GCA_963277665.1. NCBI lineage: Eukaryota > Viridiplantae > Streptophyta > Magnoliopsida > Santalales > Viscaceae > Viscum > Viscum album. The sequence goes on along the minus strand of OY728141.1, from coordinate 1,042,799,206 downwards.
TTATTATTTATGTTTTGTTATGTAAGTCTTAGTTATTATGCATAGGATATAGTAATGTTGTCTATAGAATGATATTAATTTTATTAATATCATATTTAATCATTAAATATAGTTTTATGATCATTATTTAATGTTGATGATGTAAAATGAATTGCACCATAGAGACAGTAGGTCGTACGTACGCACTAGCAACGGTATCATTCCCTTAATGGTAAATGGGTAAGGAATTTGATGATATATTAATTATATAGAATCAATATTATGTAATAATTACCATATATATCCATTATTTTCATAATTATACCCATCCATGTATAGTGGTTATGAAAAACAAATTACACCGCGGTGTGGAGATGGTAAGCCATACGTACACACGTGTGATGCTTTCATTTTTCATAGGACGGATAAATCATGGATTATGGTTATCCCATAATCATATTAACATATCATAATATATATGATACTGGATTTATTACTTTATTGTGAAAAAAACATTAAGATAAAGTATAATAATAAATGAACTTTGATGAGTTGGTAAAAATGGTTACCTCTTCTTTGGCGGACTTCCTTTAGATCTCTTCTTAAGGTATCTAGGGTTGGTATTTTTTGGAATATCATGACCTATATAACTTATATAAGGATTCTATGAAGATAAAATTTCAGGTATTTATTGAGATATAAGTCTCAAAGTGGTGTGAGTAAGTGAGTGAGGAGGTTCCCTTTTATAATTGAGGTGAGTGGCACTTTTGGAAAGTCTCAAAATATTAAATTAATGTAAATTAATTATCAATTCCAAATGGCTCCAAAGTGAATTATTTCAAATATAATATGATTATGGGTATAAATACACTCATAAAATAATTTTTAGACAAGTTTAGGTTACATTATTACCCTTATCTTTTGGTTTTAACCCTTATTTAAACTCGTTAACTTTTACCGTGAAAATTTGGTTTCTTTATTTTTTAAGGGTTAATATAGTTACTATAAACTGAAAAACAAACAATAAATTAATCATGGGTGAAATTTTAAACCTCATATAAATATTTTTTCTGAATATTATATTTTTATTAATTTTATATCATTTAATAAAATATTATTTATTTTAAAATATTATTGATGTTAATTGTGACACTATTCATTACTTGACTTTTTAAAAATATTAGAACATGATATATTAAAAAAATATCTTTTAAATCATCACTAAAATGTCAAATTCGTATAGAAAATTTTGTTATGACATTAAATACTTAAAATCATATTTATTTTAATATTTTTAATATCATTTATTTGATATATCCATTAATTAAACAATTAATGCATCATCATTATGTCATTATTTAAGTTAATTATTTTATCACTTAAAAATCTTAAATAAATTACCATGATGTAGATAAATATTTTCGCTTTCTAATTACTATTTATAGTTGAATATATCTTCAAACTAAACCTATATTAAAAAATTAATAGTTACTAAAATATAAGTATGACATCTTTGACTTTTCTTTAAAATAAAATACTATAATGGTATTAAAGTCATCCAAGTGGCTCCAAAAGGTAATAAAATCATCCCAAGTATGGTTTTAATCTAAAATCACTCATCCAATAAAATTAGGACAAGTTTTAGGGTAATTTTCTAAAATTTATAATATTATTTTTACCCTTAATTACTAGATTTACCTTTAACTATGGTAATAAAAATTACAAAAGTTACTATTTTATATTATCCAAAAATAAAAAAGACCTATTTACTAAATTTAGAAATTATTATTCCAAATATGGAATCAATTTTTCAAAATTCAAAACACATAATTTTCTAAATTTAATTTAAAATTAATCCCATTGACGGGGAGAGAAAACAAGTTATTAAAGTGAAAACTTTCAAAAGATTGTAAGGTTTTTATATCAATAGTCCTTATGAAATTGATTAAAATGGAATATATTGTATTAAATGATATTAAATTTATATAATTATACTTTAAAACCATCAAAAAAATAATTTAACACTATAAATTATTTAGATGAAAAAATTGTTTTCAACTAAAATTCAATATTTTTCACTATTCATCAAAACATGAAACTTATCAGAAAAATACCAAAAAAAATAAACCAAAATAAATTTTGATATTATTATTTCGAATAATAATTTTTATTTTTCAAATATAATTTATAAAAGTTTCAAAAACTAGTTTTAAAACAATTGTACCATTAAAAGGTGGTAAAACTTCCTTTAGAAAAATATTGCTTCTTGTACATAAAAGTGCATTTATTTTTATATCATTTCTAGAAAACAGATAAGATGAATGTTAAAATTTAGATAGAATATATATATTTTATAAATTTCATAATGTTTTTAATACTATTCATTCCTTCCAATTTAATTACTAGTTTATAATAATATTTCATTGTTTATTTAAGTTGGGTGTTGTGTGCAACGTAATTTATCGAATAGATTTAATTTAACAAGAGACATACCATAAAATCTTAGGGTTATACTAATATTACATATGAAATTAAATAAAAAACAGAAACAAATAGAATAATCTAGGAATAATGTTCGTTGAGGCATAAACTAACAGAATGAGTATAAGGAAACTAAAATAATACAAAAACCTAGATCACCTATCTCTATGTCTTAAGAAAATACTTATTTTCTATGCACTATCATCAGGATCAAACCAAAAAAAAAGATGTGAGCCACTACATCTTAGAAAAACTAAGTAGAACCTAAAAAGTATCTAAAATATATAGGCATGAGAAATAAATCCTAGAAAGTATCCTCCTCACACCCCATGCATACTCTTTAAAATTAAATCTTTATCATGCCAGTTTAAAATAAAACTATAAATTTAATCTTTTTCATTTATTTTAAAACTATTCACATTCCACCATAATTTTAAAACATTTCATTTAAAACATGGATGTCACGCATTCAAAAAAAATGATCCTTCCACATTTTTAATAAAAATAAACATTTTATATGAGAAAAATGCTTCAAAAACTTCCTTTGAAAACACTCACATGTTATAAAATAAAAGAAAATCAAGAAAAAATTTATGAATTTTCAAAACATGGAAATATAAATAGTTAATAACATTAATTTTATAGAAAAAAATAAATTAATTAACACAATAGTCAATATACAAATAAAAAAAGGAATAATAAGGAAACTGCATAATAGTAGTAACAATAGAGAAACTAAGGTTAGATAAACCTAAGGAACCTATATTATCTCAGTGATCAAACCAATCATAATCATAATCAACTATGTTATTCTACTAGGAAGAGTAATTTAAATTCTTAATGGTAAGGTTCTACCTTATAAAGTGTCTCCCTAGACATATCATCAAAAAAATTAGTTAGTTTTATAGCATAAACCAAAGCTAGGCATGGGGAATGATGCCTAGCAGTACTTTCCTCATGTTACCAACCAAATTCCCCAGGTTCCCATGATTAAACAAATAAAGGTGAGTATATAAATTATTAAAAAATCATATATAACATCTAAAACAAGTATTAAACACCCATCACCAGCTTCTCAAAGTTATTTTCTATTTGAACAAACCCTTTTTATCAAGATATAATCAATCTGATACACCTATCAAGATCAAACATGATGGTAAGTAAGGTATAAATCTAAAATAATTTTTTTAAGTGTTAAATAATCCTTTAATACTCTTTAAAAACTCAATTTATAAAATCCCTTTAACATTTTTTTCAAATGGGATTTTGGCCTTTAAACCAAGGCTTAAAACATGGAAATCCATTTTAAAAACTAAATACAAATCAATACCTTGAGATCAACACTTTAAAACCAAAATGGAACTTATTTTCATACTAATAACTTTTTAACACTTAATTTTCAAGTCAAATACCATTTAAAATATCTCCACACTCCATAGGAATCAAATCAAAACAAGTATTTCAAAGTGTCGACCCAAAAGAACCAAATCTCAACAAAAATTAAAACCCTATAAAAAGGATCTATTCACTTTGAAGACTAAACTAAATCCTTGAGTTATCAATTTTATAAAACATTTAAATACCACTATATATTCTTAAAAATCCTTTAAAAAATTGAACTTTCCTTAAAATCCATTAGGGAATTTTATCAAACACCTCTTGGGTCTTAAAAATTAGTTTTGACCATCCATGGTGTAAATTCAATTAAATCCCAATTTTTTCAAGCTTATAAAGTCACCAATGAAATAAAACAATTCAATTTTTATTAAAACTCACGCCATTAAATATAATTTTAATACAAAGGGGTTTAGAAAGCTCAAGAAATTTATGGTTTTGAATTTAAAGAGTTGTGTATAGATCCACCTACCTCAACTAATGACCAATAAGATAATACCAATATCAAAACAACCTCCCCCAAGAGAATGATAACCTAAACCAACAAAAAACACCCTTAAATTAATAAACCAAACATTTAAAACCAAAATAATTTAAAGATATAATCAGTGAAAAACTTATCAGTTGGACCAACGGTGCCAAACCATAAGAAAAAAGGGTACAGTCCACTCCAAACACGATACTAGTAAAAGAAAACATGAAATACCAAATTAATTCATCCAATCTTATGGATAATTAAATCATTAATCACCAAAAATCCTAAATCAAAGTTTGGGGCAATGTACCTTGATGAGAATTACAAACTGCGGCAAGAACATACCCTTATCGGACCTCCTTTATGGGTTACACACAAAATCCCCATAAAGCATGATGATTCCACCATTGCTTGGTAGAACCAGCTTCAAAAACCCTAATCAGGCAACTAGGGATCAGATAAAACCAAGGTAAAGAACAAGGGATATTATAGGAGGAATACTTACCAAGAAACGACATGATAAAAACATCTTGAACCCCCCACTCTAATGGAGACCAAAGGGGTGAGAGGGGATCCATAAAGGGATATATCCCTCCTCTAAAGTGACTATAGATAATTAAATTTGAGGGGTCCAAAAAGGGACCCTTCTAAATTACCAAAATACCCTATGAAGAAAATAGACCAACCCAAAAACCACAATGTGACCATATAAACTATGTTTTAGTGCCTCAGTGCATAGAAGACACTACATTATAGTCCTTGAATCGTGGTGTATCCATCCCTAAAAAATAATGGGTCTCGATCCCTATCCACTAGAACTATGGTGTGGCCTATGGGATATAGTTAAAGCACATTCAAAAGGTAAGGGGTCTGATTTACCCTCGACCACACTCGCGGTGTGGTCCTCTCAGTTGGGCAACAAGGCCTGCACCCTACGGAAGTTCCACAAAGTAGTTTTTCTTGTTTCATAATGGGCCTACCCTAAACAATAACACCATGACTTGGTGACTAAATTCCCTGATATATATCCCTACTAGATACAAACTCCAACCTCCAAAACCATTGGGACTCACTTTGGGTGTTCTCTCACTAGACTAATGCTCTTAAAACATCCCAAAAACCAATCTAAACACAGCCAAAACTATTATCACTCAACTAAAATCCAATAATTCAAATTCACTCAAATTTTACTAGCTTTAAATTACATTTGTCAATACAATTTCCATTTTTTAATTGCATTCTTAACCCAAAAAACATAATATCTGTGAATATGTCATCAGATTTTTCTTATAAAAGAAGACTCATTCTATAACTTTCAAGAAATGCATAAAATTAAAATTAAAACCTATAATATTCTATATTTTATTTCACAAGAATAATCCCATGCATTTTTTATCCCTTAGTCTCAAGAGGTTTCCCAAAATCCTATAAAACTAAGAAAATTTCCAAGAGAATATATGACTTATTCATTATAAGTAATGAATACATATCCATTTTTTCATTAACCTTATTCCTTTAACTCTTATAGGATTTGATTTATCACTATAAAAATATATTATTAAAATCATTAATAATATGTAAATTTTATATTATTACTATGTAATAACATGTTCTTACTCATTCGGTTTTTGTAACGTATTCTTGTCTGGGTTGGTTTTGCAACTTTCATGAATGATGTTACAATATTTAATTCATGAATGAAAAAGAAAAATTAAATAATAATAATATATAATGATTATAGATTGAAGAATTTTTCATAATTCTATATCGGTAATATTCAAATCTATATTTTCAAATAAATTTGATTCTTTTGTTAATTCTACAATCACCAAAAAATGTAATTTTTAAGAATTCCATACAAATCATCACCATAAGCTCCATGAAATGGATATGGTACTATAGAACTATATCAAAAACATATATTAACTCATATTTAACATTATATATGTGATTACACCATGAACAAGGCCCAAGGATTGAAACTACCAAACCAAATCATGTAATAGAAACAGAATAGTTAACACCAAAATATTAATGTTAATAATAAAAAAATAATATATGGATAAAAAAGAATTATAAATGGATGGTATAAAGTAAAATAATTATGAATAATGTTACCAATTTATTATAAATGATCTTAGAGTTTGTCGTATAAAGTAGGAATCCAGGGTAAGGGTTCTTTGTCTCAATTTCCTTTCTATGGGACATATTTCAAGTTATATGCCCATTTTTCCTTAGCGTGGTGAACTTTCTTCCCATTTTATAATTTTATCATAAATAAATTTTTATTCATGTGATTAAAAATTCTATTTTATAATCTTTATCCATGTTCTTTTGGCATATACATTACCAAATTTGAAAGGGTTTATGTTAACTCAATTTCTTTTCATTAATTTTTTATGTTTCTTTAACATTATTCTTATAAGTTGGAAATATTCTACCTTATAATTGTATTATATTATAATTCCTAATTTTTTTTATTTTAATTTCTTTGGAATAATCCCCCTTTTATTTATTCAAACATCATAAAATACAAAATGGTAAGGGTTTTCTCATCTCAATTTTCCTTTATTGAGATGTGCTTCATATTCACCACTTTTTATATTTCATGTGGTGTATATAATACCTATTTAACATGTTAGATCATGATTATACTTTTATACATGGTATTTAATGTTCCATTTCATGTTCTATCTTCCAAGGTATTTTATTTAAAAGTTATCAATGTTATAAGGCTATCTTTTCTAATCTCACCATGAAATCGTGGTTGTTTATTTTACATTTCCATTCAAATAAATTGTTTATTATTTCTCAATAAACTCCATATATTTTACTCTATTATGTTTTATTATAGGTTTTTCATGTATTTTTTCTAACTCCTTTCCTTTTTTATTCACAATTCAATCATAAGGATGCTTGTAAGTGGAGCTGGCCTTATCTCATCTTTCCAGTCATGAATTTTTCTCCTTCATGTCCATATTCCTTAATTTCATGAATATTTTTTATATCACTTCCACTATTTCCATATTATTTTTATAATATTTACTTAAATTTATACTCATTACTCTATATGTTGTTAGTTTGAAGGTTTATTACCAAGAAAGTTATTACATTTATTAACTTGGGAAATAATGATAATTCTTATACTTATTATTTCAATACTGATGTTCATTGATCACTAATTAATTCTAATTATGTATTATATTACTTATTCATTCCTTCATATGATTAATGCATTGGAATTAATTAGTGACAGGTGAGACCTAGAATTATATATCCCCTCAATGCATCGTTAGGTCTCATGAGACAAACTAGTTTGGGTAACTAGGTGTATACCTTACCTATTTATATATGATGTCTTAGAATGAGGCATTTATGGAAAGATTTAGATATTCATCATTATTCATTCCATCACTTTTCCATGTTATTATTTATAATGTTATGTAATCTATGGATATATTTCAAGAATATGTGATTAGTATATGGAATTATTTTATTATCATTTATCCCATCCATATTATTCATGTGTTATTTATTATATGATTACTTATTATGCATGCTACCCCTTAGTGAGTCTTTGAGATCACCCTTCTTAAATTTAATTTTCTCCAAGTTATGAATAAGAGTATTGAATATGATATGTATAGAAGGGTATCATGTGTGGAGGATTTTATAGTATTTTTTTATGACTTGTTATAAAAAAATAAAATATTGGTATAGTGGGAAAAATGTCCATTAGATGGGAAAGCTATGGGTTTTGTTAATTAAAGGTTTTTTATAAATAACTAGAACTTTAAAACTAAATTAATTTAGGTTTTAAGTGATTTAATTTTGGTTATTGATATCGTAATTATGAATAGTTAAGTTTGGGGCACTTTAGTTGGTATCAGAGTGGGTTATAGATAACTTTAGTGGTTATGATGTTATCGGATAAAGATATTTTAAAATTTGGTAACCATCATGGGTTAATAATTTATAGGTTTATGATAATATCAAATATATACCTTTAAGGACTCATGTGATTTTATTTTAAGTTGATTATTAATATTTTTGGAAAAATTTATTATTTTTTAGTAAAAATGTGTAATTGAGGATTGGATAACCCTTTATGTTGGTATGTAATTTGATGTTGAGGTAATTATGTTTAATTGGTATGGTGGGTTAATTGATTTTGATAATTTAATTTGAGTAGTATAAATAACCTTAGATGTTGAAAATTGGTTTAGTGATAAGAAAATTGAGGATATTTTGGGAAAAGATCAATATATTTTTAGAGTATATATTGTTAAGGTCTATATTGATTGATATGTGGTTTTATATTGTTTGGGGTTGAAATGTTAAGTTGAATTATAGGAGGATATATTTCCATGATTTATGGTTTCATAATATAGTAAAAAAATATCATGATAAATTTGGTTTTAGCGATTTTGGAGGGATTAGAATATTTATATTAAGAGGATAAAACTTAAGGAATCTGGGTTAAGTGGAAATATTTTTAGTTTGAACTAGTATAACTATAGGAAACATAGGTTGAAATGAAGGTGATAAGGATAATACATTTAAAATTGATTTTTTTCATATTAATATATTTATGGATTTTTATCATAACCATTTTTGTTTTAGTATTTAGTTGAAAAAGGGATCATGAAAATGATGGTGTGAAAGATATGTTTCTAGAAATCTCTTAGCCTTATAGCTAACTAAGGAATTATATTTGGCACAAATGGTTATCACAAATAAAAATCTAGATATAATACTATTATGAGGGAAAATATTATTTTCTTAGCCTTACCCAAGATTTTAAGTTAGATAAATCATTATAAATTATACCCTGATTCATGACTATATTAAGAACACCTTAATATTTATTTCAGGATGAGAAAAATTAAAAATATATTGGATACAATATATTTAAGGTGGTGGAATATAACACCTCGAGATTTTAGTTTTCATTTTCATTTAAATAAATTATATGTTAAGTATCTTTTATCACATGTAGCACTAAACTTAAATGAACTATGATATAGTTTATTACAATATCAAAAAGAAAATTATAATAAGAGAAAAACCTCAAGTAAATAAAAAATATAATAAAATGACTTATTATAAAAACATATAATTTAATTACTTATATATTATTATTATTATTTTTAAAATAATTATTGATTTCTTATAATATTAATGAATTGATTAAATTTAATGGTTTGAAGATAAATGATTAAGGTTATGTGATTAAAACCATTTAATGTTAAAAATAGATATTTTTCAAAGAACTGTTGTTGAAAATGTTGTGTATTTTAATATTAACTAGATCACTTTAAAAGGATTATTCTATTGAAATTTTTCAATGTTAAAAAAAATTATCAATCATTTAATGATTTTTATGTTTTAAGAAATGTGTAAAAAAAATTATGCTTAAAAAGTCAATTTTCTATAAAAGCATTTTAAGTCGCATTAAGTGTACTTATATTAAAATTAATTTGTAATACCTATAGAAATTGAATATAGTAAAAAATCTAGTTTATATACATAATAATCAAATTACGTAATAAGTGTATTTTCATTTTTATTCATAAAAATAGTTTACTGAGGTAAAATTTAGTCACCACGTTAAAGGATAAAATAAGTAAAAATGTTATATAAAGAGGTAAATTCATTAAATATTAAAACCCTATCTCTAAATGGGTGGATGATTTTATTCTTGATCCCACATGGTATTATATATTGTATATGTCAATTTTGGATCCACTTTACTTGAATTTGACATTCCTTTTATATTAACAAAATAATATTTACAAAATTTCGCTCTCTCTCACTTAATATCTTAGATATGTTTTCATGTTATGGTAAGAATAAAACACATTATGAATGGTTATAGATAATAATATTTATTATGAATAAAATATATTTTTACTCATTTATTTTAATTTTAATCAATATTATAATTATCTAAAATATGTATGTGGTGTTGACACATAGCTCATAAAATAATTAGACTAACTGAAAATTAATTTTTTATTGATTTTTTAAAGGAGAACGTATGAAAAGCTCCTCAAGGAGGACGGAAGTGGTGTAGGCCCAGTGCATCCCCTTGGATCACTTCCATACACTCAATAGGAAGGGTACCGAAGCTATCATAAATCATGAGAGTATCGGCAGGATTCCCCAAGTGAGCAAGTGAGTCTGTTGAAAAATTTCCTTCCCTCCAAATATGATGAAGTTTCTATCTAAGATTGAACTCTATGGTGCACCTCCGTATCAGATATATCAAGTTCCAAGGAGCTTCCCATCATTTCTGAATAGATGACACCAAAATTTCAAAATCAGACTCTATCTTAGCCACCTGAATATCATGCTCTCTACAAATATCTATGCTAGTAATAAGGGTCTACACCTGGAAAGGTAATGTCGTGGGTGCTTTCAAATGATATGTGATTTTTGGGTACTTAGGTGCAGCAGAGTGGCTGACCAAGGTCGTCTCTCAAAGGAGGAAGTAAATTTAACAACATATTAAAGGAATTTTAAAAATAAAATAAAAATAAATAAGAACACTAATTAAAATTATGGGGGTTGTTTATCATTTATAAATGTAGAATAATTTTTCTGGAAGGATATTGTATTTTTTTTAAATGAAGTTCGATTAAAATGAAACAACAAGAAGATATTTTTTTAGAAAATATTTTAAAAGGCATAATTAATCTAACTCTACCTATTTAATCAATTATATATCATTATAATTTAAATTAAAATCAACTTAATTATAATCCCCTAATTTGTTAACCCTCTAACCCTAGAGGAGTTAACTTAACCACAAAGATGAAATTACTTAAACCCTAGGCTAGCTTCGAAACATGCAATCGCAGCACCATGCATTGATTGATGTTATTAGGTTATCTTATGGTCAATGGTTAATTAGATCACATATCCACTATGAAAATAAGGATTAATTGAATTTAGGGATTATATTTGAGCTCTGCAAATTTATCTCGTGTGGTCTTGTATTACCGATTAAGATCGTGCTCTAACAATTCACACAATTCTTGACCTCACGTGTTTTGTATTAATTGTTCAATTGCTTGTTTAGTTTAATTTAAATTGAAAACTCAATTAATAGATCATATTATGTGAATTATAGTATCTCATTGATTCAAAATAAATTAATAAAGAAGGTAAGAGGTAGATTTATTACTAAGAAAACTACTCTTTCATGGGTGGTGTAGTCATCGTAGAAACAGATTGCATTTGCAAAGATTTAGAAAGGGTATAACCCAATATCATTTCAACTCTTTTATTTCCATACCAAAGAGGAAGATTAAGAAAATAATAAATTTGAACAAAATAGAATAAAAGATAAGAAATAAAATAAGAACAAAGAAGTTTATTACGCAAACAAAAGTATTACAATACGAAGAATAAGAAGAATAAGAAGGCTTCATCAAAGAGATCCTTTATTCAAGAGATAACCTTATTGAAATGGTTGGAGAATAGGAGTGGATCCAATTCTTCTCTGCCCTCAACATCCCAATTCACATCCCCCCACCCCTCAAAATGAGAAAAACACCAATTTATAGAGTGGAGGGGTGGCTAAGTTCAAAGTGGTTTCAAGTGTGAATGGGGAATCTCGGCCAAATATTTTAATCCAACTTGAACATCCCATTTTACCTATAAAACTTGTAAACCAGCTATTATTATAGAATAATAATTTGTGAAAAATTGGGTTGGAGAGATCCTCTCAAAATTTGGGCCTAATCCAAGTACATATGAAGAAGTTATAGCCCAAATACAGAACTGGTGTCCAATATGGTGGGTCCAGCCCACCTTTGACTTCATGGTCCATTTAGTCCAACCAAATGCACGATTTAGCTCTAATGTCCTGAAAAAAAAGTTGTATACCATTAATTCAGGAACATAGTTACCAAATTTCGAGTTCAAATAAAAAAAATAAAAATATTTATGTCTGAAATGCTACAGTGAATTTTAAAGGGTAAAACTGGAATTTTCATCAAATTTTCAAATGAATGATCTAATCCCAAATATTTCATAAATGAACACATTTTCCACAATTTGAGGAAATTATATCATTTATTATCAATAAAATATTTAATAAAAATGTGTTTTATCAACTCCCCCACACTTATCCTTTGGCACTCTTGGGAAAAACCTGATATCATATATTTGAAAAAAATGTGACAAGATATGCATATTCATATTTCTCAATCCACAGTGAAAATATAGGAAAATAATCCCTTCAAGAGTCAATATCAATAAATTTTAAATTCATTATCTCATAAATTGTGTCAAAAAAAATCCATTGAGATTCATAACACTAATCATAGAGAAACAAGTCACGAGTCTACCATGCCACTAATTCTCCACGTGTGTGTGTGTGTGCCAACCATTCCAATCTCATAAATCCACCCTTTATTCAGTATATTCTGGTCAAGTAAAAAAATTCTTCCTACCTAGTTTAATTTACCAAACCTGTTCTATATTCCTTTGCAATCTAATTTCAAGACCCAATAACTTAATCATTCCCAAAATTCAAACCTTAAGCTCCTGACCTAGATATCCCCATATGTTGTACATTTCATCACTCCCCTCATTTTTTTTTATTTTTTTTTTAAGTTGAGCTTATAAAAGATCTCACACTCAACTCTCAACCCATGTTTGATCTCCTAAAAACACTAATTGTAATAGTTATAACAAGATCAATGGTCGATGAAGAGTGGTTTTTGACCTGTCCAAGACACAACCCATTTTTTTGGGGAATATAATAGTAAGATAATAGGTACACACACATAAGTCAATTTGGTACAGTAATGAAACCGATTATAATAAAAACAAACGTATGGATCAACCAATAAATTGTTTTACCTAACTTGACTATACCTTCAATTGAGTAGGAAAAATTTTACAATTCATGTTTGAGTGAAAAAAATTTTAGAGAAATCAATGACACAATTTACCATGAACAAATATCACAAATAATGATGTCAAAATATAAAAGGTTTTATAATTACACAACCATTCATGTCATCGAAGACTTCAATTTTTATAAAAATCAACCCTTGATGATGAAATCTTACTCATATTTATAATTCTACCAATGAATTTTTAAAACATGCATTTTCCCTATGTTTCACATGAGAATGTTACATGATATATTTGTTTCTTTTTTATTAATTTTTATATTTATTTTTTTTTTTTTGAAAATTTTAACCAAAAACTCAATAGAAAATACACATAAAACACACAAATAAAAATCCTAAATATCTACCCCAAAATGTTTCCCCTCCCCCACACTTAAAATATTGCATTGTCCTCAATGTGAACCTATGAGATGATATATGCACATGAAATGTATAATTCTAAATAGAACAAAGAATATAAAAGTGAAAGGGTTAGGAATAGCCTGATATGCTCAATTGATGATGGGGTCATGCAGTGTGATGAAATCTACTACACTAGTAGGAATTCCCTCAATGTATTTCTTAAAACGTTGCCCATTTACTATAAATCTCTTTCTTGTGTCATCTTGTGTGATCTCCACTACACCATAAAGAAAAACATTAGTCACAACATAAGGACCTAACCACCTGGAATGCAACTTACCAGGCATCAACTTCAGTCATGAACTGTAGAGAAGGACTTTCTCTCTAACATGAAACTCCCTTTGTTGGATCATTCTATCATGATTTGATTTTGATCTTTCCTTGTAGAGACTTGAGTTCTCATATGAAGAAAATAGAATCTCCTCAAGCTCTTGAATTTGTAGCTTCCTTTGGATTCCATCTTGGGCCAAATCCATGTTACATTTATTTATAGCCCAATAAGCCTGATGCTCAAATTCCACAGGGAGATGAAACACTTTCCCAAAAACATTCCGAAATGGGGATATACTAATGGGTGTCTTGTATGATGTCCTATAAGCCCATAGTGCATCATCCAGGTGCTTTCTTCAATCCTTCCTATTCTTCTGCACGTTTTTCTCCAAAATTTGTTTCAACTCATGATTTGAAACATCAACTTGGCCATTTGTTTGGCGGTGGTATGGTGTTGATGTTTTGTGTGTCACCCCATACTTCTGAAGGAGGGAATCCAAATTCTGATTGCAGAAGTGTGTTCCTTGGTCACTGATGATGGCCTTTGGTACTCCAAACCTACAAAAAATTGTGTCTTGACAAATTCCACCACAACATGAGAATCATCAGTCCTCGTGACCTTAGCCTTCACCCATTTACTCACATAATCAAAAGTGACCAAAATGCACAAGAAACCAAAAGAAATTGGAAAATGACTCATAAAATCAATGCCCCATACATCAAAAATCTCATAGAATAGTATGGGTTGTTGGAGCATCTCGTGTCTCATAAAAATGTTCCCAATGTGTTGGCAATGAGAGAATGACTTACAAAACACATGGGCATAATGGAATAAGCTTAGCCAATATAATCTAGAGTCTAAGACTTTCCTATATGTCCATTGGGGTCCAAAGTGTCCTCCACATGAAAGTTTATGGAAAAAATGCAGTATAGACTCAAACTCATGGTCAGGAACACACCTCCTAATGACTTGATCTCTACACATGATCCAAATATAGGGATCATTCCACACATAATATCGAGACTCACTTTTTAATTTTTGGACTTGATGTTTCTTTAAATTTGCAGGGATTTCAGATGCAATAAGGTAGTTCACTAAATCAGCATACCAAGGATGCGTACCTGAGATGGAATAAATATTCTCCTTGGGTAAAGTGCCCCAAAGTGGTACTTGTTCTAAGGTGTCAGCCTACAGTGTGTGAGAAAGCCTACTCATGTGGTATGCCACTAGTTTTTCTGATCCCTTATTTTTCTTTATCTCAATATCAAATTTCTAAAGAAGGATAATCCATCGTATTATCCTGGGCTTTTCATCCTGCTTCTTCAAGAGGTACCTCAGAGCTGCATGGTTAGAAAAAACAACTACTTTATAGCCCAATAAATATGAATGGAATTTATCTAAAGCAAATATTATGGCAAGAAACTCCGTTTTTGTGGTTATGTAGTTTTATTTGGATGAATCTAGTGTCCTCGATGCATATGAAATCACATGTGAACGTCCTTCCACCCTCTAAGATAAGACAGCTCCAACTGCGAAGTTGGAGGCATCACACATAAGCTCAAAAGGAAGTTCCCACTGTGGGGATTGTATGATTGGTGGAGTGGTTAGAAACTTCTTTAGCTAATCAAAGGAAGTCCTTCAAGAATCATCAAACACAAAATCAGAATCCTTTTGAAGTAATCATGATATAGGAAGAGAAATATTACTAAAATATTTAATAAAGCGCTGATAAAATCCTGTATGCCCTAGGAAAGATCTAACATCATGCACACATGAAAAATATGGTAAGGATGAAATAATATCTACCTTAGATCTATCAACCTTTATACCGTGTTTTGACACTACATTCCCTAAGACAATGCCATGCTCTACGATGAAATGACACTTTTCAAAGTTCAAGACCATATTCTTCTCAATATAAAGATTCAAAACCTTTCCCAAACTATAGATATAATCATCAAATGAATATCTATACACTATAAAATCATCCATAAATACCTCCGTGCATGACTCAATGAAATCTGAAAAAATACTCACCATGCATCTCTAGAAGGTACCTGGGGAATTGAAAATTCCAAATGGCATCCTTTGGTAGGCAAACGTACTGAATAGACAAGTGAATGTTGTCTTCTCTTAATCCCCCAAAGCAATAGGAACCTAAAAATATCAAAAAAATCCATCCAAGAAACAATATTGTTTTTTCCCACCTAGTATCTCAAACATCTGATCAATAAATGGGAGGGGAAATGGTCCTTATGAGTGGACTGATTTAGTTTCCTATAATAAATACACATATGCCAACTATTTTGTACCCTCAATGGAATTAACTCCTCTTTATCATTTTTAACAACATTAAAACCACTTTTCTTAGGTACAACCTGAATAGGACTCACCCATTGGGAATATGAAATGGGATAGATTATACCTACCTTGATAAATCTTCCAACTTCTTTTGTTACAACTTCCAGAATAGTTGGAATCAGTCTCCTTTGTGGCTGCCTAATCGGTTTAGCCCCATCCTCCAAAATAATCTTATGCATGAAAACGGAGGGGCTAATACCTGATATGTCAGCTAAGGTCCACTCAATTTCCTTAATATTCTCCCTCAAAAGATTCAAAAGTTTTTCTTCATGTTCAAAAGGGAGATTGTTAGAAATGATAACATGTAATTTCTAACCACTTAATAGGTATGAGTATTTGAGAATATGTGATAATGGATAGAGTTCTATTGTAGTGGGGTGATGTATGGATGGAGAAATTTAAGGAACTAAAATATGTGCATAATAAACATCAGTATCAGAATATACATCATCAAAATCAGAGAATAAAGCATTAAACCCATCAGTATACTCAATAGCCATGTCATAATCAGAGTGAATATGATCAAAATTAGAATATGAATCCATTTAAAAAACAAATACAATAGAGGATTGTGTCTAAGAAATATTATTGGAAGTTCTCTTAGACAACAAACTGGAATCGATACTCATAATCTCCCTAATCATAGGACAATCAAAATCCATGTTGTTTTTACTTGGTGGTTCAGAATGGGAGATAAAAAAACTAGAATGTTCTTCTGAGGGGTACTTCATGGAGTCCATAACATTAAATATCATGACTTCATCTCCAAACTCCATGGAAAGTGTACCCTCATGAAAATTTATGATATATTTTGTAGTTTTGAGGAAGGGACTACCTAATATAATGGGATCACGTGGACGTACCTGATCATACTTCATTTTAAGCATGTAGAAATCTTCTGGAAAGATCATTTCTCTTACTCGGAAAAGTACATCCTCAAGGACTCTCACTGGATATATTGTAGCTCTATTCACCAACTGCACCACTACTCAAGTCGGTTTCAACTCACCAACCTATAAAGAATAGAATATAGAGTGAGGAATCACGTTTATGGAAGCTCCTAAATCACAAATAGCATCATAAAAGTGAAACTCCCCTATGGTGCATGGGATAGTGAATGTTCTCGGATCCTTGCACTTTGTTGGCATTGCTTGATTCGGAGTAATGAGTGCTGACACATTCCTTCCAAGATTGATCCTCTCATTTCCCTTGATTCCTCTTCGATTGGTACAAAGTTATTTAAATAATTTCACATACCTTGGGATTTTCTCGATGGATTCATGTAAAGGGATGTTGATCTCCACACGCTTGAATGTATCCAAAACTTCTTTTTTCATCGTCTCTTCAGCTATCTTCTTTGTTTGTATAACCCTATTTGTAAAGGTGAGGGTTTAGGAGGAATTTCATAAATATTTTTCTTACCTTTATCTTTATCCTTGGGTTTCTCATCAGTAGGTATGGAATTGGGATTTTTGGATTTGAGCTGAATCATGGTGGAATGATAGGTGTAGAAATATCAGTTGTTTTCTTCCCACTTCTCAATGTGATGGCACTGAAATTTGCCTTGGGATTTTGAGTATGTAGGGAAGGTAGATTTCTATAATTCTTACTTACCAATTCATGGAGGGAAGTGGAAATCTGACTCATTTGGGTCTTCAAATCCCTCATCTTTGAACCTTAACTCTTCATATCATTCTGATGATTAAGAAAAATTTGTTTCAAAATATCATCCATGTTAGAATCTACCTTGGTTTGGGGATTCCCTTGTTGCTGGCTTGTTGATTCTTGGGCTTCAAATCTCCTTTGGGGTTGTTGGAAACCATGTTGGTAAGGTGGAGGATATTGGAAATTTTATTGAAAAGGGGGACTTTGTTGATGTCTAGATCCATACCTCTTGTCTGATTGATCCTTCCACCCTTGGTTGTATGTTGGGGAAAAGGAATAAATCATCTTTTGGGGATATGGTTTCTATTTCTATTGATATGGTCTCTCAGGAAACATTGTTGCACAATCTTCTGTTTCTTATAGTTGGGGGCAACAGTCATTTGGGTGGCTTGTCTCAATGAAAATTCCATAAGGACTTAAAGGAGGGAGTTGGGATGTCTTTTGAGCCAAAAAAAATCTGCCTCACCATAGTGGTCAATTCTTCCAACTTGGTATCAATTAAATGACTCCCAAGAGAAGGACTTGCCTGATGTGCTCCCCTGACATGCGGTATACCTCGATCGCCAAATTGTTGGGAGTTTTGGGCCATTTTTTCAATCAATTCACGTGAAGCTACTAGTGTCTTGTCCACCAATGCTCCTCTAGCTGCATCATCCACCATGCTTTTCTCCATAGGTGTGAGTCTTTTACAAAATTATTGGATGAGGATTTTTTCACTAATTTGGTGATGTGGGAAACTTGTGAAAAACTTTTTGAATTGCTCCCAATACTCATACATTGACCCCCCCCCCCCGGGATTTATTGATCTCAGAGATCTCTTTTTGAAGGGATTGGGTCCTTAATGATAGAAAAAATCTCTGCAAGAAAATACGTTTCAAATCATTCCAACAAGTTACATCTTCAGGTTCTAAATAATACATCCAGTCTTTTGCAGCTTTATAAAGTGAAAATGGGAATTTTTTTAATTTGATTTTATGTTAAGATACATTTCTTGGTTTTAGGGTTGATAAAACCACATTAATTATTTAAGTTTTTTATTAGTATCCTCACAATAGAGGCCATAAAATTTTGGAAGCAGGTGAATTAACCCAGATTTCAGTTCAAAGTCTGATTCAAGATTTGGGAATGCAATGTAATTCGGTTGAAAATTAATATCAGGTGTAGCAAATTATTGAATATTTATATTAATTTCATTTCCATTATTTTCAGCCATTGGTTCTTGTTTTATGTTTCAATTTTAATTTCTTCTAATTTCAATATTCTAGGAGTGGAGGAATTCTCCAACTAGTTGAATGTTGAAACTTCATGTGGACTGAGAATGTCTAATTCGAGCCCTAAGGCTATGTTCAATCTTAGGGTCAAGATCTAAAATATCCTCGGGATTATTTTGTTTCATAAATAAAATAAAAATGAAAATTAGAAAATTAGACCATAGTAAAATAAAAATGGGAAGTTTGAGTTGATGGTCCAAAAAAGAAGAAGAAAATAAAAGAAGAAAAAATTTAGATTGGGTAAAGAAGAAAGAAAGAAGAGAAGAGAATAAAATGTAAAATAAAATAAATACCTCTAATTTGTTGAAATAATTACTTGCCTCCTCGGAAATGGTTCCAATTTTAAAGGCGCTATCATGGGTGCCTTCAAATGATATGTGATTGTTCGGTACTTAGGTACAACAGAGTGCCTGACCAAGGTCGTCTCTTAAAGGAGGAAGTAAATTTAACAACATATTAAAGGAATTTTGTAAATAAAATAAAAATAAATAATAACACTAATTAAAAGTATGGGGTTTTTTATCATTTATAAATATATAATAAGTTTTCTGGAAGAATATTTTATTTTTTTGTTTTTGTTTTTGAAATGAAGTTCGATTAAAATGACACAACAAGAAAATGTTATTTTTAAATGTTTTAAAAGGAGTAATAAATATAAATTTATCTATTCAATCAATTATTTATCATTATAATTTAAATTAACATCCAATTTATTATAATCTCTTAATTTTTTAACCCTATAACCCTACGGGAGTTAACCTAACCACAAAGATGAAATTACTTAAACCCTAGGCTAGCTTCGGAACATGCAATCGCAGCACCCTATTTTGATTGATGTTCTTAGGTTAGATTATGGTTAGTGGTTAATTAGATCACATATCCACTATGGAAATTATGATTAATTGATTTTAGGGATTATATTTGAACTCTATAAATTTATCCCATGTGGTCTTGTATTACCGATTAAGATCACGCTCTCACAATTCACACAATTCTCGACCTCGTGTGTTTTGTGTTAATTGTTCAATTGATTGATTAGTTTCATTTAAATTGAAAACTCAATTAATATATCATATTAATTGAATTGCATTATCTCATTTATTCAAAATAAATTAATGAATAAGGTAAGAGGTAGATCGATTACTAATAAAACTACTCTTCTATGGGTGGCGTAGTCATCGTAGAAACGGATTGCATTTGCGAAGATTTAGAAAGGGTATAACCCAATGTCACTTATCTCTTTTATTTCTAGACTAAAGAGGAAGATTAAGAGAAGAATAAATTTGAACAAAACAGGAAAAAATAGAATAAATAAAATAAGAACAAAGAAGTTTATTATGCAAACAAAAGTATAACAATACGAAGAATAAGAAGAAGAAAAAAAAGGCTTCGTCGAAGGGATCCTTGCTTCAAGAGATAACCTTATTGAAATGGTTGGAGAATTGGAGTGGATACACTTATCCTCTTCCCTCAACTTCCCAATCCACATCCCCCCACCACTCCCAATGAGAAAAACACCAATTTATATAGTGGTGGGGATGTTAGGTTCAAAGTGATTTCAAGTGTGAATGGGGAATCTCGGCCAAATATTTTAAGCCAACTTGCACCACCAATTTGACCTCCAAAAGGTGTGAACCAGTTGTTCTTCTACAATAATGATTTTTAAAAAATTGGGTTGGAGAGATCCTCTCAAAATTTGGGGCTAATCCAAGTACGTATTAATAAATTATGGCCCAAATACAAAATTAATGTCCAATCTGGTGGGTTCGGCCCACCTTTGAATTCATGGTCCATTTAGTCCAAACAAATGCACGATTTAGATCCAATGTCCTGGACGAAATTTCTAGTCCATTAAGTCAAAAACATAGTTACAAAATTTCAAGTTCAAATAATAAATACAAAATTATTTATGTCTGAAATTCTACAGTGAATTTTAAAGGGTAAAAATGGAATTTTCATCAAATATTCAAATGAGTGATCTAATCCCAAATATTTCATAAATGAGACGTTTACCAAAATGTGAGGAAATTATATCATTTATAATCAATAAAATATTCAATAAAAATGTGTTTTATCACACCTCTTCCCCTAAAGATGTACTCATGCCATAGAAGGCACTAAACCCGAAAAGAAATGAACTCTGGTAATCCTGAAGCACCCCTCCTACTCTTATCATTTCCACCATACAAGATCCATCCACATTAAAATTCAATACCCATATAGGAGGTATACACCAGATCCATATACCCTCCATACTGTTGAATCTACATGTCCTGCGAGTAAGTCCACACAAAGGGGGCATAAGCAGATTCCCCAAGAAAAGCGATCCCAGCTCCTGTATCAGTGTCCTCAACCATATCTACAAGAGTACGAGAGACCTCCTAGAACCACATCTAACCTAATTTCATGCCTCCCAAATGATCCAGCAGGCTGAAGTAAGAATGATCACCCAAACCTTACATCCTCCAGCCCATCCTTCGACTCTATGAAAGCAAGTATTGATGTTCCCATGCACAGACGACTGTTCAACTGCTATACAAGGATGTGAAGAGAAAAGTGACCACAAATAATATGCCCAGATGATCTAAAAAAAGAGATAAGAAATCGTTTTTGGTTGCAGGTTCTCATGGAAGAAGCATCGAGATTCCAAAGAAATCCCCTTCCGTTGGATGTTCTCATCCATTGGGAGCGCTTTATTCCTAATCTTCCATATGAGAAAATTCATCTTGGAAGGAATCTCCTCATACCACATCTTGATAGATTTCGCATCCCGAGGTCCTTCCAAGTGAACCATTCTCCTATAATCCTTATAACAGAACCTTCTTAAAGATAATCCTGTGAAGCAATGTTTATCTGGTTCCTCATTAAAGATGATGCCTTCATGCATCTTCATCTATTCAGAACTGAGGGTAGCAAGCAAAAGTTTGGTTTGAACACAATCCTCCTTATAAGAAATATCTAGGTGAGGACAACCAGGACACTCCCACTTCTCCCTAACCCAATTTTCCTTCTAGAAACTAATATCCCCCTTGCCGATAATCCACCTATCTGAGTCTAATAGAACCTCAATATGAGATATCATGCACTGATCCAGACGTGTAAACTGATACCTTGTAGTTTACATCCCCCATTAATCAGATCTTTTCATGAATTTTATAGATAAAAATTGTTGGTAATAATTGATCTAAATTTTCCAATTCTAATTCCATATTTTTCTAGATATTTTTAAAGTCAAATTAGGAAAATGACCCTAAAAATGAATTTAGATGTTATTTAATGTTATAATTTAGTTATTAATCAATTAAAAACCTAAAAACTTATCTTTAAACATATTTGGGTGATATATGTTTTATGATATAATTAATTTTCTATTTATTATCCACTTTACATTTTTAAATTACATTCTTGACACTTAAAAACTTAATATTAACAAAACAATTCATTGTATTTTTCTTATAAAAGGAGACTCATTCAAACACTTCAAAGACACACCTAAAATTTGAATTAATAACTATAATATACCATATTTACTTTCCTAATAATCACCCTGTATGTTTTTTTCCTTTATCTCAATAGGATTCCCTAAATCTTTCAAAACTAAGAAAGTTTCCAAGAGACAATATGATTTCTTATTTGCAAGTAATAAATTATTATATTTTTTCATTAACCTTATTCATATACCTCTTCTTTAATTTTATTTATCACTTTAAAAATATGTTTTTTGACCATTATTCTTCTATAAAGGTTATATTATTACTATATAATAACTTTTTCTTACTCATTCGATTGTTAAATTGTGTTCTTGTCAAGGTTGGTTTTACCACCTATATGAATGATATTACAATTTTTACTACATGAATGACTAAGAAAACATAAATACTGGTAATTAGATATAATTATGAGAAAATTAATATATTTTTATAATTATTGTTTTGTAATATTAAAATTTATATTTACTAATAAATTTGATTCTTTTTTTAGTTCAATAATCACTAAAAAATGTTATTTTTAAGAATTCCATGTGAACCATCACCATAAGTTTCATGAAATATTTATGGGACTCTCAAAACATATCAAAAACATGTATTACATTTTAATTAAAAAAATTAGGTGATTGACCCATGAATAGGGCCCAAGGACCAGAATCTCCAAACCAAATCATGTAATGGAAACAAAAAAATTAACACCAAAAGATTAATTTTAACAATAAAGAGTTAATGTATTGGTAATAAGGAATTTTAAATGGATAGTATAAAGTAAAATAAATATGAATAATTTTCCTATTAATATGAATAATAAACCTAAATTTATTATACATTTGGTTATAAAATTTATAATTAATAGGGAATCCAAGGTAAGGGTTCTTTGTCTCAATTTCCTTTTCCTAAGACATATTTCAAGTTATGCATCCATTTTTGTTTGTAATGGTCTAATTTCTTCCCATTGGATTTTTTTATAATAAATAAATTTTTATTCATGTGATTCAAAATTCTATTTCATAATCTATATCCATGTTATTTTGGTTCATACTTTACTAAAGTTGTAATAGTTTATGTTAACTCAATTTGTTTTCTTTAAATTATAATGTTTCTTGAACTTCATTCTTATAAGTTGGAAAAATTCTACCTTATGATTTTATTATATTGTAATTCATATTATATTTTTTAGGATTTTTATTTATTTATCCTAATCCCCTTTTGGATCTATTCAAACATCATAAAATATGAAATTGTGCAATGGTTTTATCATCTCAGTTTCCCTTGATTGTGATGTGCTTCATATTAAATATAACATCATGTAACCAACTTTATAGTATAGAACTTTTTTAATTCTTGAATATCTTTGTTTTCATGTTAATCTCTAGTTGATTCCTTTGTTCTCTCATTGTACAATTTTTTTCCATGGTTTTTTACCCTCATTAATTTTTTTAGGGGTGTGAGAGAGAATTTGATCTTGGTTTTAGTGGTCAAGATGTAGTTGGGACTTTTTCCTAAGAGTGGAAAAGATCACATATCCAAAATGGAAATAGGAGGACCATTTTCTAGTTGATTAGGGACACTGGCTAGTTAATGGAGGCTACCATAAAGTTGGTTATTTTTATGGGTCTGAGAAATAGTATTTAAGTATCGTAACTTTGAATTTTTTAATTCCCATTTTAATTATAAATCACCTCCCTTGATTTTCATTCACCCCTAAACACCTTGGAGGCTCTCTAGAGATGATTTTGGCTCTCCCAAACTAGATTCTTCATGGATCGAAGTGTTGTTTGGTGTGTTAGATCTCGTCTAATAGGTGTAATCTTCTTTAAATTTAAATTCACCTTTCCTCATCTCTATCCCTCTTTGAGAGTGATGGATCCTCATGTTATTTATGAATCTAGATCTTAACTTGATGATTTATGTTTCTAGGAATATTCCTTGAGCATTATATCCATAAAATCTTTGTTTATAGATCTCATGTGGGTACTTGATGATCTTGATTGAGGTAGGTGGTTTTGTAAGGAAATATCTATTAGTTTAAATCTTTGATGAAAGTTTATTTTAAAATGGTTTTCCAATTGATTTCTCAAACTTTATTTGATTCTCTTGAAAATGATTTGAAATGACATGGTGTGGGTGTATGTAATGAAATTCCTGTAAAAATAGATCTTGAACTAAAGTGTATATTTTTAGAAAAATGATATTGATTTGAAATAAATGATTAAAATCATGATTTTAATGAGATGGAAATAATGAAAGGTTTTTTATTTGAAATGAAATGGGTTTATTTTAAAGGAATGAGTTTTTGATAAAAAACCATTTGATGTTGGTTTTTTGAAATGATATGGAATGTTGTGAAACTTGAACTTGAGGCTGAATGAATTGATTGATTTAGTTATTTGAGATTGATTAAATTTAATGATATACCTGAGTGTGATTGATTACCTTGAATCACATGGGATTCTATGTAACATCCCAAAACCCGTACTCTTAGATTAGGAGCATAAACTATACATTTCTGGATTTGATACCAAAAAACATGACCCAATTTAAACCATAAAAAACTTACAGCATCAAAAGAAAGTATTGGATCGCTTACATATCCAATGACCTTTTAGGTTTGGAGTTTCATATAATTAGTAAAAACTCTTACATAACAATACTCATGTCTTAATATGAGTATATTTCCCACTATACCTAGATTTTCCTATTTCATATTAAGTCTTTAACATTTACCATAAAATTATTAACATATGGAACCTTTCTACAAATAATTCATTTAATATCATTATTAATAACCTAGGGAAAGGAAATATAATAAAGGGTGATCTCATATTCTTAGTAAGGGAAACAATAACATAGAAGTTATCATAAAATAAATAAAATATAAACAATAATCAAATATTCTATATAACTAATACCATAAAAGGGGGACTAAATCCAAGGATAAAATAAGAACATAAATAATCATATGGATAACAATAACTAGTTTCACAATTATAGAATGCATAATGTCAAACATAATAATCTTACCATCAAGGCCTTATGTCAAGACAACATACATAAACAGGTAGGGAATATGATAAATTCTCAAACTAGTTTGTCTCATCAGACCAAAAAATTCATCAAGGGGATATAATGGGTCATTATCATAAATTAATAAGTCCAAGTCATTCATCATATGAAATTTTTGAATAATAATTAAATACATAATCAATATAAACATTCATATTTAAAAACCAACATATGAAATATCAATATTTCCCCAAATCAAACTAATTGTAAACTATCCAGTGAAAGAATAAGGATGGTATCATGACAACATATCCCTTATGTTGAATAATTAAAATAAATAGATATTTTTCCTAATTAATATAAATACCATAAAAATTCCATTAAAACATTCTTGATAAAAATTCCCTTTTACTTTTAAAATCAATTTTAAAAACTAAAAAAATTTCAAATTATTAGAAAAAATATTTTTTTTGAAAATAAACATGGAAACTTGTAAAGGAATATTAAAAAAATTTAGTGTTCATGACAATAGTAAATTCCTATATGTCGAGTATGTTAAAACAAATATTCCTTTCACATTTTTGGTAAAAAGTCAAAAAGTGACTTGTTTGGAAAACGACAAGAAGCTCCATTTGAAACATTTTTATAGAAATTCAAACATGGGTAAAAATAACTTTAAATAATCATTTAAGAATAATCAAAAACATTCTTGAAAACAATTTGTAAAACATGGATATGGAATAAAAAGGATTTTTTGTTGAAGAGAGAAATAAAGTTAGTTTTCCAAAAAATATTCATTCACTATCTTGTGTACTTAAAGAGAGGAAAATAAATGGAAAACTTGTGATTTAGAAAAATAACTACAGTAGAATAAAATATATTGGTCTTAAGATATAAATATAAAATAATTTCTCCAGTAGATACTTAAACATAAATAATCTTGAATAATGAAGAGATTATGAAATAAACCCTTACAAAGATCATATCATTGGATTTATAATTAATCAATGGAGTGATTATGTGTAACAAATTTAAATCCACAAAAAAATAAGTGGAAATAAAATATGAATAAAAAATATCATTTCACACATAACATTGGTATAATATAATCAATGAATAAGTGATATAACCCAATGAAAGAAAATTGAGTTATGCAAACCTTTACCACTTTGGTAACTTCCTAATCAAAACCCATTGGATGTGGTAATATGAATTGTAAATTAAAATACCATAAATTATGAATAAATCATGATTATATATATAAAAGGTAATTATAGACACCATATAAAAAAATTATGCATAATATTAAAATATTCCTCAATGAAGGAAAATTGAGATGAAATCTCTTACCTTGCGTCCAGACTTGCCATGTATTTACATTAAATTCTGTATAATAAACCTATATAAATTATTTTATTTATTAATAATATTTATAGGTTTAATACCTTATAATTACACCATTTATTTCATTTATTTCAATTACATATTTAATTAATTAATCTGTTAAGTCCATGATGTTTTTTTGAGGAAGATCAGTTCATAATTTTAAAATGTCTTCGATGTGTTGATCGTGATCAAAGGGATCATTGTACAATAATATCCAGAATAAGAATAATTAAATAATTATTATTTTTATACATCAATTATGCTTTTAAAACTAACTGTTAAATATGGTTATAAAAAATCATCTATGTTACAATCTTGGAGACGGTAGGTCGTACGTACATATGAGTAATGTTTCCATTTTTTTACAAACATGATAGAAATAAGGTAAGTATTATTTTATATTTATAGAATTATGATTATATCATAAATATAATATTATTTTTTAAATTAAATTATATATATAATCTATCTTATTTGGTTATGAAAAACAAATCACATCGCTTTGTGGAGGTGGTAATCCACCTATACGTATGAACAACATTATCATTTTTAAATGGATAGAAAGGAAATAAAATATACTATATATTATCTTTATATAATTATAATTAGTTCATGAATATAATATATATAAATTAAATCTATCATTATAATCATCCATGAGAGGCGGTGATGGAAAATGAATTGCATCGTTTAGCGAGGCGGTAGTTTTCTTTACACACAAATAATGGATTCATTTACCATTTGATGGAAAATGGATATGGATATAGGTTATTAAATTAAAATTAAAACATTTGAG
Source organism: Viscum album (assembly GCA_963277665.1). Classification (NCBI taxonomy): domain Eukaryota; kingdom Viridiplantae; phylum Streptophyta; class Magnoliopsida; order Santalales; family Viscaceae; genus Viscum; species Viscum album. The sequence goes on along the minus strand of OY728141.1, from coordinate 1,042,771,300 downwards.
TATATTTAATATAATGGTGCTATTATTTCAGAATATTTGAAGAATATTTGGAGGACTTATAAGAATAAATAAAACTATAACATTTGGTTAAAATCTATACCTCTTATTTGAACAACCTCCTTTTCTTTACACCTTAATCCCTATAAGGTTGGTATTAAGCCTAAAAAAGACCTCTAGAATGTGGGTATGGATGTTATAAATGGATTTGGTAAGGTATTGGATTAACCAAATGGTTCTTGAAGTTGTTATAGGAGAGGATAGGAGATGCCCTTTTATACAGAAGGGAAGGGGCAGCCATGGAACTTCTTAAAGTATAAAATTAGTATAAATTATTTTTCATGTTAAAATAAAACAAAATTGATATAATTATAATATAAGATGATTAGGGGTATAAATAATCTCATATAATAAAATTTAGTCAAGTTTATGTGATCTTTTCACCTAAATCTCTTTGTTTTAACCCATGTTAACTCTTTCGACAATTATTGTGATATCAAAGTTTATTACTCTTAAAGGGTCAATAAAATTACTATAAAAGGACAAGTGACTAATAAATGGACCATGTTTTATATTTTAAATCATATCTAATTCATCATTTTGAATATATTATTTATATTAATTATAAATAATTTTATAAAATATTTTTATTATAAAATATCATTAATGTAATTTTTGGAAATACATGAAATATTATAATATAATATGTGTATAACTCATGTAAAATGGATAATAAATTAAATTTATTCTAATATAAAAATTATATTATATTAATATAATCATTCAATCAAATTTTATAGCTTTATATATCATTTTAAACCATTTTTTTGGGTTAACCCCTTAGTTAACCAATTTTTACCTTAGTCGTGGTAATGACTTTTTTAATATTAAAGGAATATAATTTTAATTATAAGGTAAAAATTGGATCATAAATTGTCATTGGATGAAATTTTATAACATTTAAAATATTAATTTCCCTCTTCCAAAATTTTTATGATTTTTAAATAATTTAATAAAATATATTTAACATAAAATATTATTCATGTCGTTTTAAGAACTATTCACATAATTTGGCTTTGAAAAAAACATTATAGTAATTAATTTAAAAATTAAAATTTAAAAACATACCTAATATGTTATATTTATATTAAAAAAATTCACTTTAAATAACCCTAAAAATATTACTTTTAGAGTTTTGAAAATTATTTACTTTATTTTTTTACTGTTTGCACAAACATTGTGTCAGCGTTGTATAAGCATCTAATGTAATTATTTCATCACTAAAAATTAAAAATAAATTGATATGATAAAAAAATTATTAATATTTAAAATAAACATTTATAACTAAATTTAATTGGTTTTATCCCTATCACAAAATATTATAAATATTAAAAGTATGAAAGTTTTATTTTTTACTTTATCTTTTACTTAAATGTTATAAAATTAAAAATCAAATAAAAATGTAAAAAATGTAATATTTTCAAATTTTAGATTATTTTGGATGGAATAGACTCATCCAATGAAATTAATTCAATTTTTTGAATAAATTTTAGGCCTATCACATTAGTTTTAACCCAAATTAACCCATTTTACATTTACTGTGGTAACAAAGATTATTATGGTTACTAATCATATTAATAAAAAATTAAGATAACATTATTACCTAATATTAATTATTCTTGTTAAAAATATTTAATCTATTTTATAAAATTAAATTCATATAAGTGGTATAATTTAATTTAAAATTAAACTCACAGAACGCGATGAAAAGCACTTTTCTAGAAAAACGCCTTTTAACTTTAAAAATGTTTTTATACCAAATATAAGTATAATATTGATTAAAAACATTTATTGGATTATTTTTAATAAAAATATAATGATAATTTTTAATTAATTGAAAATAAAACACTTTTTTTAATAAAAATCATTATTTTTTAACTATTTATTAAAAAAATCAAAATTTTCCAAAAAATAAAAAATTCATCCTAAGTTAATTTTGTCATGTTCAATTAAAGAAATATATAATTTTTATAAAATATAATTTATAAAAGTTACATAAATTAATTATAATATTCAATCTCAAAAATCAATAAAAACCATTATAGAAGAAAACATAATCTTGAAGCATAAAAAACATTACTGAAAATTGAGTGATTATTTCTTAAGAATTAATCATTACATTTGTATTAAGTGGTGACTTTATATATATTTCATAATTTAGTTAACACTATTCATTCCCTCTAATTTAATGGCAAGTTTATAAATATAAAATTTAAATATTAATATCTTTTAATTCCTTTAAGTGTGGTGTTGCATGTTATATACGCTATCAAACATAGTATTCTTTTAAAATATTAGGATATTATATTTTCTCCCACACCCTAATAAATTTCATCCTATAAATTTTAAATTGATCTTAGTAATCAAAGTTTTGACATTTAACTATACCTTTTTAAAAATCCCACATCGTAAAAAGGGTTAATAAAACCTCTTATTAAAAAGAGGGAAAGGGAAATATGAATTTCGTCTAGAATAACACATAACAAGGTTTCAAAATAGGAGAAAATTATTGGGAAGTGAAAATATGGACATTGAGTAAAAATTTAATGTCCAAATAATGATGAAAAGTGATAGATAAAATTTATCACAAGAAATTGAATAGTCTAGAGAAATTTAATAACCACAAAACCATAAATCAATGAGGTGTGAAAAAGACCATCGATTCATCATAAATGAAGGTAACAGGATAAAATTTTTATTTCAAGATACTCTTACTATATTTAAGTAATTCCTTTACCATATATAATAATAATGTAAGTAAATATACTTACTAGACATGTATAATTCCATCCATCATTCAATTTCCACCATGATCTCATCTTTTTCTCCAAACGATTAGTATTAAAGATGAATTTATCATGCTTGAAACAATAAAATTAGATTTTAAGGATCACATGATTCACAAAAGGGTAAAAATTTATTCCTCATAACTTTAAATTTTAACCAAAACTAAAATGGTTACCATAAGGTAAGATAATATCCAAAATTTATAAACCTTTATATGAAGAAATATTACATTTTACTTCAAAATTTTCACAATGAAACTAAAGGTTCAACTTAAATTATAAAAAAAATAACCCTATATCCTAGTTAACATGAATAACCTCAACATTAAAGAATGTTTTAACCTTAAATATGACCTCATACCTTTCATCTTATATCCCCAAATATTTAATTGAATTATTCTTAAATAATATTTAATGTTAAACTATATGTTAAACCTAAGGGTTACATATACCTCAACCCAATTAAAAAACTCTCCAAATATCATTAATCACCATGATAAATCACTATATAATCTTATAATGTAGTTAACTTCAAGAAAATTTCATGAATAAAATTTATATACTAACCTGAAAGTTAATCCTTACATTGACCATAAATACCCCTGAAAATATTTCCTTGTTAATGAATGGATTTTTAACCATCAAGATTATCTATATCCCACTATCTAATAGACCATAATTAACTTAACATCAAATAATATACAAACGCAAAGGTGTATTTATACCTCAATAGTGTATTCTTCCTAAAATACAGTAAAAGTTTCAAAACAACTCAAAATCCCAGCACTTAAAATGAGAAAAAGGGTATCTATTAATTTGAACTTATGATTGGCCTTAAAATTATAAAACCATGCTGTTGTCCATAAATCATAAGTTACCCACAAATGAAAACATCATAATCTCTAAATTTATCTAAATAACCTTTAATACTAATTATAATAGCAAAAAAACTGTAATCTTAAATCAAGTGAATATACTTTACATTTATGGATTTGATACTAAAAAATATAACCCAATTTCAACCATCAAAAACATAAATCATAAAAAGGAAATATTTTATCACTTATATACCCAAGTACCTTTTAGTTTTAGAGTTTTTAATAATTTTTAAAAACTCAAACATAACAATACCCATGTCTTCATATGATGATTTTTTTTCAGTATACCCAACTTTCCCTACTTCACATTAAGTCTTCAACATTTCCAATAAAATTATTCACACATGGAGAATTTTTAGACATAATTTATTTAACATAATTATTCATAACCTGGGAAAAGGAAATATAAGATAGTGTTAACTCAAATTCTCATTAATGTAAAGCATACCATAGAAGCTATCATAAAATAAATAAAATGTGAAAAATATTTCTAGGATAAATAATAATAAAATATTTCATATAACTAATACCAATTAAGGTCTATAAATAAATGGATAACATAACAATATAAATAATTACATGGATTATAATAACTAGTTTTATAATGATAGAATTTATTACGTCAGACATCATAATCTTACCATCAAGGCCTTATGCCAAGACAAAATACATAAATAATTAAGGCATACACTAAATACCCAAAATAGTTTTTCTCATGAGACCTACATATGCATTAAAATGATACGAGGGTCCCATATCATCACTTAATAATTAAAATACATTCATTATATTAAAGGGATGAATAATAATTTAATACATGATCAATATAGACGTTTGTATTCAAAAACCAGCGTATGAAATTTTAATATTTTCCCTAATCAAACTAATTATAAACCATTCATAGAAAGAATAAGGATGGTATCATTAAAACATGTCCAAAATAGAGGATAATTAAAATAAAGGTTTATTGTCATTGATGAATATAAATTATAAAAAATGGTCATTAAAACATTCTTGAGGAAAATAACCTTTTACTTTAAAAATCACTTTTAAAAACTAAAAATTTCTAAAATATTAGAAAAAATATTTTATCTGAAAATAATCATGGAAACTTGTGAATAATGATTCAAATAATTGAGAAGTCATGAAGGTGGGGAATCTCATTCATGTAGAGTATGTTAAAACAAATATTCCCTTCATATTTTCAGTAAAAAGTTAAAAGGTACCACATTCAGAAAATGACAAGAATATCCCTTTGAAACATTTTTTATAGAAAGTAAAACATGGGTAAAAATTACTTTAAAAATAATTTAAGAATAAAAAAACATTCTTGAAAATAATTTAGAAAACATGGATATAGAATAAAAAGTATTTTCATCCGAAGAGTGAAATAAAGATAGTTTTCCTTAAAATATTATTTTAGTATCTTGAGTTTTCAAAGAGGGTAAAATGAAATAAAAACTTGTAATTTATAAAAATAACTAGAAGATAATAAAATAGAATAAGTTTAATATAGAAAGATAAAATAATTTCCTCAGTAGATACTAAAACATAAACAATCCAAAATAATGATGAGAATGTGAAATAAACTCTTACAAAGATCATATCATTGAATTGAGAACTAATCAATGGAGTGATTATATGTGACAAATGTAAATCCGAAAACAAAACAAGTAGAAATATAACATAAATCAAAAAAATATCATTTCACACATAATCTTGGAATAATATAATCAATAAAGAATTTATATAACCTAATGAAATAAAATTGATTTATAAAACCCTTTACTGCTTTGGTAACTACCATATCAAAACCCCATGAATGAAATAAAATGAGTTGTAAATTAAAATAAAATCAAGTATAAAAAATACATGATATAATATGTAAAAGGGTAGTATATACACCATATAAAATAAATTAGGTTCATGAAATTAAAACATGTCCCAATGAAGGGAAATTGAGATGAAATATCGTACCCCGAGTCCAAACTTGTCATGTATATCCTTTAACTCCTATATAATAAACTTATAACAATTATTTTCTTTCTTAAGAATATTTTACAAGTTTAATCCCTTATCCTTAAATAATCTATTTCATTTATTTTAATTACATATTCAATTACTTAATCAATTAAGTCCATGTTGTTTATTTTGAGGATGTTCGATTCATAATTTTAAAATGGCTTCGGTGTGTTGATCATGATCAAAGAGTTCATTGTTCCATCATCTCTAGAATAACTACAAAAAAATATAATTAGTGAAATTTTTTTCATTAGTATGTTTAAAAATGTCTCTAATTCATTTATTGACATTTCTAAGAAGCATCGATAAATGATGTGTCACTGATTTAGTGACATTTATAAATATCGAAAATTTATCAATTTTTATAAATGTCACCAATTAGAGATGTTTATAAACATCGCTAAATTGTAAATGTCTATAAATGTCAATAAATTGGTGACATTTATAAACATTGCTAAATTAATAACTTTTATAAGCATCATTATTTAATGAAACCTCATTTACCAACATTTTTAGAAATGTTGGTAAATGAAACCACATTTAACAATGTTTTTAAAAAATGTCAATAATTTTTTTTGAAGCTCATAGTTTTTTTTAATTATTTTTTTTATTTCTAAAAACACAATTTTTTTAATTTAAATTGAATTTTTTTATTTCTGGTGCGCTTGCCCTCACATTCCCTGACCGTTCCCTTCTTCCTACCTCAAGTGACACACAAGCCCACCCTCCCCTACCCTGGACCTTCCCCTCTGCCTACCTCAAGCGGCACACCACCCCTCCCCTACCCTTCCCCTACAGCCTTCCACAACTGGTGTCGCCCCTCCCCTGCTCCCCTGCACATGTCAAGGAAACCACCAAGGATCGACCATGTACCTTCTCCCCCTCAATCCAAAACACCCAACCAACTCAGCTATTCTAATTATGATTATTTAATTATATTATGTTATATATATATATATAGATTTAAATGTAAAAAAATAATATTATATGTGTGTGTGTGTGTTTATAATTTATATTTTATATTTTATATTTATATATGTGTGTGTGTGTGTTTATATACATGTATAAACTTTATATATATTATATGTTTATATTAATGTATATATATATGTGTGTGTGTTGATAAATATATATGTGTATGTATAAATATATATAATTATAATTATAAATTTATACTATTATATATATATATATATGTTTATATATACATCTATATTTTATGTTTATATATATATGGTGTATTTATGTGTGTGTGTGTGTGTTTATATTTTATGTTTATATTTCATGTCAATATATATGTTTATATTATATGTGTGTGTGTGTGTGTTTATATTTTATATATATCTGTGTGTGAGTGTATTTATATATGTCTGTGTGTGTTTATATATATATGTATGTGTATAAATATATATGTGTATGTATACATATATATAATTATAATTATAATTATATATATATAATTATCCACATTTTAAAACATTGGTAAAAATGTCACTAAAATAGTCGTGTTTTCTTAAAAACGTGACTAAATTTAAAATATGTGTGTGTGTATCTATAAATATTTGTGTGTGTGTGTTTATATATATATATATTATATGTTTATATTTATGTGTCTATGTATATATATGTTTATATATATGTTTCAGTATTTAAAAAATTAATATTGTGTGTGTGTGTGTATTTTATATTTTATGTTTTATGTTTATATATATGTGTGTGTGTGTTTATATTATATTATATATAAGTTTATATTTTATATTATATTTATATTTATATTTATATTATATGTGTGTGTGTGTGTGTTTATGTTTTATGTTTATATATATATATATATGTGTGTGTTTATATTTTATATTATCTATATATGTTTATATATGTGTGTTTTTATGTGTGTATAAATAAATATGTGAATGTATACATATATACAATTATAATTATATATATATATATATAATTGACTATGTTTTAAAAGACTGATAAAAATATCACTAAAATAGTCATGTTTTCTTAAAAACGAGACTAAATTTAAAATATGTGTGTGTTTTTATATATAAATATATGTATATATTTATATATTTATATTTGTGTGTGTGTGTGTTTATATATATATATAAAGATATATATTTTTATATTTATATTTATATATATGTGTCTATGTTTATGTATATTGATATATATATATATATTTCTAAATATAGATTCAGGGAAATGAGCTATGTAAATATATATATTTTTAGTGATGTTTTCAAGAAATGATGCCAATTTAGCCATGTATTTAGGAAACATGTTAAATTAGAGAGGTTTTTAAAAAAACATCTCTAAATTATAGTTTTTTTGTAGTGAATAATAATCATGACATAATTATCATTTTTATATATCAATTATACTTTTAAAACCAACCATAAAATATGGTTATAAAAAATGAACTACATTATAATCATGGAAATGGTAGGTCATATTGGGTGAGATAAGAGTTTTATGAATTGTGTATAAAAGAGGAGTGGTGTGTCCTTTTATAAGTGAGGGAGAAGTCGCACTTGGAATTTTTCAAAAGATTTAAATTTTATTAAGTCATTTTCATAGACAACTATCCCATAAACAAATATATTTCGAGACTAATGTGATAAGGGTCAAAATAAATTCATCCAATAATAATTTAGATGAAATTTGGTGGTCTTATCACTTAGTTTCGACCTAGGTTAACCCAATTTACGCTTTTATTGTGGTATCACATTTTTTACCGAAGTTGTTATTCATAATGACCAAATATGACATTTATCTCATTAATAAATTCATAAATGATGATTCAAAATATTAATCCATTTTATTAAATTTTATTTCTATAAGCGGTAGAAATTAATTTTAAATAAACGTGCAAAACACAATGAAAACCTGTTTTTAAACAAATACATTTTTAAGTATAAAACTGAAAATTCTTTCAATCTTTACAGAGTAAAAATCATCAAATTAATGTTAAAATATTTTTTAAAATATATAATATATAAATTTAATTAAAAAAATAATCAATATACATTAATATTATTTATTATGATAAAAAGACATTGCATGCATAAAAACGGTTTTTAGAAAAATGTGTTTTTAAGCCCAAAAATGAACTTATACCAAAATCAAGTATAATGATGACTTCTATGTGATTAATTATATTATTAATAATTAAATTATAATTATGTTACTTTAATATCAAATTTAAAACAAAATTTTATTTTTAAATTACTATATTTAATGAAAAGAAATGAAAGTTTTACAAAAAAAATGATATTTTTTACTATCCACTGAAAAAACAATCTTTTCATAAAAATTCCAAAATTTCACCATAAGATAATTTTTATATGATGATTTCAAAAATTATATTCACCTCAAATAAAATTCCTAAAAATGGTATAAATTAATTATAATGTTCATGTACAAAAAGCAATAAAAACCATTTGTTGAAGAAAATTTATTTTTGAAGCATAAAACGGATTAACTAAAAATTGAGTTCTTAATTACTAATAATTTATCACTAAATTTGTATTTATTGGGAAAATTATAAATATATTTTATAATTTGGTTAATCATTTTCATACCCACCAATATAATGACTAGGTTATAATGCTCATATTTAAATAATAATATTTTTATAGTATATCACAATTCAATTAAAACTAGGTGTTTCATGTTAAGAAAACTATCGATCATATTATTATTTTAAACTAAAATTTTAGGGTGTTATAATAAATCTCTCCTCCAAAGGCCTTAAATTAAATTGAGAGATGGATATCCAAGAAGAAGGTAATCATTCTAACTAAGTTCATCAAGTTTATTTCTTCTTTCACATCCTACAAATTTTCTTTAACCATCTTAATATAATGACATCGGTATCATTAGTATAATAAAATTTTATTATATTTATCATATAACCATTATCTACTTTCCATCCATTCCTTTGGGAAATGAAAACTTCATTTATGCATATATACGAACTATTGTCTCAATGATTGATGTATTTCATTTTTCATTACCTTCTCACATGGTTGGTTATAAGAATGGATTTCATGAATGAATATTAAATTTTTTATATTATTATGATTTTATAAAGTTAAATTATTATCTACTTACTTTATTTTCAATATATTATAAAAATATAAACTTCACTCATGTGTACGTGCAGATTATTTCCTCCATGAACGTCGTGTTTATTTTTTCCATCATAACTTTTCATGGATGGTCATAAGGATGGATTTAATGAGTAAATATTATATTTATAATATTATTAAGATTGTTTTAATTTAAAACTTTATCTTATTTATTTACATTTTATCCATTAGAAAAATGAATGCATCGCTCATGTGTATGTGTGGATTGTCGCTTCCATGTATTTCATTTTTATAACCACCTTAAATGAATGATTATAAAAGTATATTTAATGTATAAACATGATAATTATAAAGTTTTAAAGATTCTATATATGGTAAAACAATGACAAATTTTCAAGGAATAAAATCACTGAATCAAGACATGCATGAGAAATGAGAAAGTTGACATATAAATATTGATTTTTAACAAATAATTATTAATAATAAGGTGATAATAAATTATAAGTGAATGGTATATAAAAAGATAGATTTAAATATTATCCTAATATTTATGTATAAAAAAATTAAATTTTTTATACAGTAGGTTATAATGTGTTCAACCAAACATGAATCCAATGTAAGGGTTTGTGTGTATCAATTTTAATTTCTTAATACATGTTTCATGTTTGGAACCATGATTTTTTTATGGTATAATTACTAATCCATGATGATATTTGGATATATTATTTCATGAAATTTATGGGATTTATAAAAACATTTTATGTTATAAATTTCAATGGTTTTTTATTTGAAATTTACCAAAGAGTAAGGGATTCTATTAAAATATTACTTTTTATCGATATTGTTTAGGTTTAAATTTATATTAAGTGGAATTTTATGTTATTTAAAACATAATCCCAATCTATTTTTTATCATATGGTTATTTATGGGGTTTTAAATTATTACTACCAATTTTTATCTCTTTGGTACTCAAAAATATTTAAATAATGTTTTTAAGAAAAAACCAACCGTATTTCTCCTTTTTGGTCGGGAATCTTTTTTCTTTCATGTTCATCTTATTTAAAGTTTTTTATGAAAGTTTTTGTCTAAACTTAAATTTTTGAAAATTTTATTTTATACTACATTTGAATTTACTTATAAATTATTCAAAGTAATATTTTAAATCCTTTTCTATACGAGTCAATTTTTACTTCTTTGAAAAAGTGTGAAAAGAATATTTTTTTTAATATATCCGGTATAAACATATTTTCCCACTATCGTGGCCATTATTCATGATTTATCTTCATTTTAAAATTGTGATGGTTTTAAAAAGTAATATACATTCCCATTATTCTTATCATTTTTCAGAATAAAAGGATATTATTTTCTTAAAAGTTTTAAAAAGGGATCTCATTCCGCTTATGTGTGTTTTATCTTTCACTATATATTTTCTTACTTAAGTATAGTTTTTTTTCAATATTACATTATTATAAATTATTTTACAAGTGAATTTTTCTTAAAATCTCATTAAAATATTTTTGAAATTGATTTTTAACTTCACTTTTGTAACAAAGTTACAAAATCTTTAGAGAAAAAATATTGTTAAAACTTCGCTTCCATTTTCCTCACCATTTTCTAAAAGACTTTCCTTTATTGTAATGCCTTCATTTCTGATTTTTTTTTATGGTCTAATTTATCTACATGTTCTTTATTATCATGTATGTATTATACATAATTTCTATAAATTGACTTAGCCATATACCAATTACTTAATACGGTGTAAAAACCCTATTTTTTATAAACCTGATTGCGAGTTTTTACCAAGAAAGATAGGTTATTTTGTTATTAGGTAAATATTAATAATGCATATATTTTTTAGTTCTATATAGATGATTATTAATTGTTAAAGAAGGTTAATTATGTATTAGGAAAATATTGAAATTTTTTAAACTTGATTCAATATAGACACATATTTATTTTTCATCTATGTCGTCATCATATATAGATTTTCATGCTTTGCGGGGGATATGATGAAACAATATTATCCACCTTCTTTATCTAGATAGGTTAAGATGAAGTTTTGAGGAAATTTTCATAAAACCCATTTCTTTTCCCGGGTTAATTATCATATGAATTAATGATGAATGATATCATGTTTTTTTTTAATACGTATGAAAGGTTTATTATTATGTGATGTGTGGGTTCATTGTAGCCTTATAATGCATTAGGTAATATTTGATATCTCATGATCTCAAAGGGTAAATGGGTGATTATACCAAGACCAAGAGGGTATAAGGGTGTTTATACTAAGCCTAATAGTGTATAAATTTGTTTATCCCATGCCCAAGAGGGTATACAGGTGTCATAACAAGCCCAATAGGTATATGGGTGTTTATCCTAAGCCCAAGAAGGTACATAGGTGGTTATCCCAAGCATACTATGTAATGAATATCTTGGTGAGTATCCTTGAAATATGATTTCTATTATTATTTTTATTCCATTCTCTTATGTCATATTCTTATGATTATGATATCCTCTCATGGATAATTATTTATTAAAGGTGTTTTTTCACTCTTATGGCTCATGTATTTTATGTTAAATCCTTATATCATGACTTGTAATTTACGAACTATGAATTATAGGTATGATTTTAAAATTTTAAGCTCATTTAAATTTATTATTATCCCATACCATTATTCTGATATTATTCCCACTTATGATCATCTATTGATATCTCTCATGTTTATCCTTACTAATCATCTGTATAGTGACCCTACTTATTCTTGCATAGCTATTACATCATTTTAAAGATAAAAAACATAATAATTATAAATTCCAGGATTGAAAGGTTTGGTATATTGTAAAAATTAGGATCATATATCAATTATATATAATAAATCATAAAAATTTATTTAAAGATTTATTTTTTATCCTTCTAAAATCTCATGTTCTCCCTAGTACATGTAGTCACATGAGGATATACTTCAAAGAAAGGGGTGATTAAAAATCCTAGTAAGAGGAGGAATAAGGGACATAAATCAATAAAATATGGGTGAAAATAATAATCATAATCATATGATAAGAATATGATCATAATCATAATCATAAAGGAAACATTTGATAAAGGCATGGAATTTGGTAATGCATAAAAATGAAACTTCATGTCATAGTGGTCAAATACCACACATAGTTTTGAACAAAGATAGCATCATGTTCATGCATAACATATGTGCATAATCATAAAATCATCATTGTGAATAAATCTAGAATCATTTTCACGCATAATACACATTATCTCATGAGATACATCACATTATCCAATGCATTGGATGGATATATAATTCTGATCTCACCCATCACATCATAATATTCACATAATCATGCATGCCACATAGAATTTATAATAATCATAGTCATGAAATAACCCATGGAAAGGAATAGGTTTCATAAGTATTTAATCAAGAATATTTTCATGAATAAACTTGGAACTCAAAAATGAATAAAGTAAAACATATTTGGAATAAGCATCATCATTATTGAGTGAAGGATAAACAACTCAAGAAAAAGTAAAATATGTGTTTTGGAAAGATAAGTATTTTTGGACATTATTTTTATTTGGATTAAAAAATAAAGGTGTAAAAATGTATATCCACAGAAATAAAAGTGAAGAAAATTTAAAATATATTTAAGTAACTTTAGAGGAATATCCTTACTAAAGATTTCATGAAAGAGGGATAACCCAGAGAAAAGGAGTTACGTTTGAGAATCCCCTTACCTTAAATCCTGTTTTATTTCATTTCTTTTCCACCTCCCGAATAATAAACATAAGATTATTAAAAAATAGTTACAAAAGTAAATTATATTCATTTTTCCACTATTTGTCCATTATAATTATTCGATTCTAATTTATAATACTCTTTATTAAATGTGAATTTTTTTATACCATGTTTTCATTAAATTTTCCCATTTTGATTTGATGTCGCTATTTTTTTGAGGTCATTTATACATTAGTATAATTGGTTATATAATCTTAAAAAACTTATGTTTATACCTTTATATATCATAAATAATTTATTTTAACCAACCATAGTATTTATGATCAGAAAAGGATTTGCAATGTCCTCATTGGCGGTTGATCAACCGTCGACGGGACATTGTCAAAAAAGCGGGAAAGGGAAGTTTAAAATTTATATATTCCATAATTATGATACTTATAATAGTTTAAAATCATTAATATAATGTTAACATACTATCTAATTAATTTTATAAGATTTTTTTAAAAGTAATTGATAAAAAAAAAGAAGAAAAAGAGAGATGAGTTGATAGAAACTTACTCTTTCCTCGGTATAGCTTCTCTTGTACAACACTAAAACTCTCTTAATGTTTGGAGCTGGTTTAATCCATAACATACATAGGTATTATAAGGGTATTGAGAGTGATTTATTTGGTATAACTTTGGATTTAGAAAGTGATGTTGGAGTGGTTTTCCAAGGGAAGTAAGACATACTATTTTTTACTTGAGGAGAGGGGTATTTTTTTAATAGAATATTGAATAAAATACTATATATACGGTAAACCTTGTAATTTTAATATTTTTTACATTATATAATATAATTTAATTAGATAAAATGATTTTAAGACTTTTAATCACTTTATAATTATAATTCATTAGTTTAGTTAAAAGGAAAGGTGGAAAAAATGAGAAAATATTATTTTAATGTAATATATTCAATTTTAGACTTTGGAAAGTAATTTTCAGGTTTGAAATTTAAGGTTATTATATTTTAATGGCTCGTTTATGAAATTAAAAATATTTTTTTCAAACCTAAAATTCTATAAAGTTTTAGGTCATTATTACATCATGAATGATGTAATTTAAGATATACCGATTACATAAAAAACTATATTTTTAACTATTCACCTAAAAATTGAAGTATTTAAAAAAATAACCCTTAGTAAATTTTGATGTGATGATTTAAAAAATGATATTAATTTTATCAAAATAAATTTCTAACATATTTAATTTTAATTTTTAATATAGAAATTATGATTTTTACGAAATACTTTAAAATACAGTTTATTAAAAATGTTCCTATATTTTATTTTAGTTATTTAATAATGATATTTATTTTTTATAATTATTATAATTATATTTACATATATTAATTTTCATAAATATTATTTATATAGCACTTTATTATTTTTATGTCAAATTATTATTCCAACAGTCAAGTTACTATTCTCAACGGTCATGTTACTATTCCTAATAGTTAAGTTACTATTCCCAATAGTTACATTACGATTCCAACAGTCATATTACCTCCTATAAATACCAATTCATTATTTATCTCAATGTTCACTACAATTATTCCCAAAGTTATATATATTTATTTTCTAAGATGTTGATTGGTTTACTAATATTTTGTTTCATTTCTATAGTGTTGGTCATGGGGACGATGATTCGAATAGATTGGGGTGATCTATATTTTCCCATTCTATCTTTTCTATTTTATATTTTTTGTTGGATTAAAACGTTTGGTATATTTATTGGTTTCATGGACAGATGATGTAGTTATCTTTGTTAATGAATTAAAATATTGTTGGTTTATCTATATGCTTTATGCGTATAATACTTATATAATATAATATAACACATATTTATTTATGAAAAAATTATCATTTAAAATGTCTCGGTCATTACATTATTCCCCCTTTAAAAAAAATTTCCCCAAAATTTCAAATCGTATTCTCAGTCGAGAATAAGTAGGGGTACTTTAGTTTCATTGTTTCCTATAGTTCTCATGTCGCCTCTTCATACTTATGGTTCCTCTACAACACTTTGACGAGGTGAGTGGTCTTATTGCATAGAACATTTAATTTTCATTCCAAGATCTTCATTGGTTGCTCCTCATATGAAAGTTCATTCTCTAATCGTACCACCTCCGAATCCAGTTCATTTGAGGGGTCATATATGTACTTCCTCATGAGAGATACATGGAACACATCGTGAAATTTATCCATATTTGGTGGAAGTGAAATCCAATACTCTACTTATCCTATATGATCAAGGATCTCAAAGGGGATAATGTTCCTAGGGATAGGCTTCCCTTTATTTCCAAACCACATGACTCTCTTACATGGTGATATTCAAAGGAAAAAATTTATCTCCAACTTCAAATGTTAATACCCTTTGACAGTTGTTTTAATATCTCTTTTTCCAACTCTGAGAATCTTTTATATGTTTTTGTATGGCTTGAACCTTCTCTGTCATCTCTTGCACAAGATCGAGTCCAAGTAGCTTTCATTCACCAATTTCATCCCAACAAGTAAGAGTTCTACATTTCTTACCATATAGAGATTCATATTGATCCATTTGAATACTTGTGTGGAAGATATTGTTGTATGAGAACTCAAATAATAGGAGATATTGATCTCATCCACCTGTTAAATCCATTGATCATGATCACAACATATCCTTGATTTTTTGAATAGTCCTTTTAGATTGGCCATCAGTTTAGGGGTGATAATCCATGCTGAAATTCAATTCAGTATTCAAATAATATTGAATGATTTTCCAGAATTTAGATGTGAAACTTAGATCATGATCAGATATGAATTAAAGTGGAACCCCATGCAGCCTCACCACTTCTTTGATGTATATCTTGTCAATTTCTTCCAATAATAAATCTTTCTGAATAGCAATTAAGTAGGCAGTCTTTGTGAGTTGATTCACCACAACCAATATCGCATTGTTTTATTTAGATATCTTTAGAAGAACAGTGAAAAATTTCATAGTGACATTATCCCATTTCCACATTGTTATACACAATGGTTGCATCATTCCCTTTAACTTTTGTTACTCTGCTTTAACTTTCTTACATACCATCACCTTGAGTTAAACTCCACAATATCCTTATTCCTGATTTCCTACCAGAATTGCTCTCAAAGATCATGATATATCTTGGTACTCCCAGTGTGGATGGATAAAGATGATATATTTCATTATCCAATAGCTACTTCATTATTTCAAGTCATTTAGGAACACAAATTCTAGTTCAAAACTAAATCACACCATCCTCATCAATGTGGAACTCATGTAGATTCACTTCCTTGACTACTTTCACCTTCTTTTGAAGCTCCAGGTCATCCCTTTAGGCCTCATCAGTATTCTCTTGGATAGATGGTTGGGAAATAATTTGGGTAAGGTAGGATGCATTCTATTCCATTATAATTTCCAAATTTATCCTTTGTATATCCATGAAGATAGGGTCTTTCAAAATCTATATTATGGATAAAGTAGCAAGTTTTTTTCTTATAAGATAATAAGATACCTTTTTTGCCTTTCTCGAATGGTAATGAATAGAGAAATCATAGTCCTTAATTATCTATAACCATATTATTTGACACATGTTGAGCCCCTTCTATGTGAATATATAATTTAGACTCTTATGATTAATATATATGTCACACTTCTCTCTATATATATAGTGCCACAAAATCTTCTAGCCTAATATCATAGTTGATAACTCTAGACCATGAGTTGGGTAGTTTCTCTCATGGCTCTTCAACTTTCATGAGGCATATGCTATCACTTTTTCATTCTTCATGAGTACACAACACAATACTTTCTTCAAAGCATCATTGTATATCACAAAACATTCTCCACTTATTGGTAGTGTGAGTACATGTGCAGTGATTATCCTATGCTTGAGCTCTTTAAATCTTTCCTCACATTATTTTTTCTAGAAATACTTTAATCCTTTTCATGCTAACTTAGATAGAGGTCTAGAAAATCATGATAAATTTCTCACAAAACATTGGTAGTTCCATTTTAAAAAAATAAAACTATGGATTTCTATAACACTAGTGGGTCTAGTCCATTCCTCAAGTGCCTTTTTCTTTGAAAGATCTGCAAAAATTCTATCACTTGTGATCACATGCCCCAATAATGTGACTAGATATATCCAAAAGTCACACTTTTTAAACTTATCTTACATTTTATACTTCCTTAATGTCACCAGATTAATCCTTGGATGCTCTTCATATTACTCCTTTCACTTGGAGTAAATGATAATATCATCAATAAACACTACCAAAAAAATTTCAAGGTAGTTTATAAACACTTTATTCATAAAATACATGAAGATTGGAGGAGTATTAGTAAGTTGAAATGGAATCAATATGAACTCATAGTGCCCATAACTTTTACGGAAGGTTGTCTTCTAAATATCGTCCTTCTTCACCTTTAGCTGATGATACCTAAAATGAATATCCACCTTTGAGAAGTAATGAGATCCTAATATGTGATTGAAAAAGTCATAAATACTTAGTAGGGGATAATTGTTCTTTATAGTGATCTTTTTGAGCTCCCAGTAATCGATTAATGGCCGCATTGATTCATCCTTCTTCTTGAAAAAGAGAACTAATTAACCCCAAGGTTATACACTAGGGTTTATAAACCCTTTGTATAAATACTCTTGAAGAAAATTCTTTAAATCATCTAGTTCAATTGGAGACATCCTGTAGGTGAATTTAGAGATAGGCGTGGCTCTAATTATAAGTTTTATTGAGAACTATACCTCATGATCTGGGGGAAGACTGGGTAATTCGTTAAGAAATACATTAGTGTATTCCCTAAAAATGGTAATTTCCTCCAGGTTTATACCTTCATTTGACTTAACTATTTGGGTGATGTATTATTCTTCATAGGGTATCAACACCCACACCTTTGAGTAATTTTCCAAAGGAGATTCATGATCTTCCATTCATTTTTAGAGGAACATGGGTGAGTTAAAAATATTAAAATAGATTTCCTTTTCAAGCTAGTTAGTGTGTACTCTATATAATGAGATTCAATCCATTCCCAGGATAGTTTCAAATTCCACTAAGGGAAGGATTATGAGATTAAATGGAAGAATCTTCCCACATAATCTAACAGGAGAAGAGTCCAACACTTGGGTTGCAATGATCAAACCACTGATTTTTTTATAGATATATCTACTTCAAGGTAATAGGGAATTGATTCAATAGTTCTAGAAAACTTGTAGGATATAAAGGAATGCTTAAAAAAATAATCAAATAAAACTTTTAACATTCTTGATTGAATAGGAAGTGTACCTTTACGACTTCATTTTCAGACTCTACTTTAGTAGTAGTGATGTTATAATCTTTCACTTTCTCTCTTGAATTTGGTGGTTTCTAACACTGATTACCCTCAAGGACCTATGGTTTAGTGCAGTGGCTTGCATACTGACCTTTCTTCCTATGGTAAAATCCTTAAACTATGGGTGGTGTATTAGAATGTTCCTTTACTTACTCCATCATGTTGGTCGGATTCTTCATGCCTCTTCAAAATTCATGAAATTGGTGGCCTTCTCTCTCACACTTGAAGCATTTCTCCATACCTTTGAGGCAATTCTCATGATTTTTCTTCCCACGTTTTTAACATGTGTGTGGTTGGATCCTCTTTATTCCTTTTTTATTTGACCCACCAACTTGAAAATTCATTCTTCTATTCTTATTTCTATAACCATGGGACCATTCTACAAACTCTATATCTACTTTGAGAACACATAAAACCACTTATTAATAACTCCCAAAGTCTCAGATAGCTAGATCCTTTCAAAGGTGTGGTTTTAAACCACTAAAGAATTTATCTAATTTTATATCATTGTTGTAACAAAACCTGAGGCATATCTTGAAATAATTATGAATTTTTCCTCATAATACATGATAGATTCACCTTCCTTTTGCTTTATCTCTATGAATTATCTCTCTATATTTGTTCTAATAGTTTTAAGTAAATACTTGTAAAGATGTATTTTATTAAATTATTACCACTCTATATCTTCCATTTCATCCACTAGCTTGGTTTTCTTTATCAACTCCCACAATTGATTAGCTTCTCTATCAAAATGATAGACAAACAGAGTCACCTTATCCTTCTTAGAATAGTGGAGAATAGAAAATATCTTCTCTATTGAGTTAACCGGCTATTTTATGACATGTGGATCAGAAGATACACTAAATGTTAGTGATCTTTTTTGTATAAAATAATCCATATCCAATTTATTTTTATTAGGAAAAATAGAATGTTATATGTGGTTCTAGTTATTTTACATATCCTGAGATAGTTGGTTAATCATTTCTATAAATTTTTGAACTCTACCTCCCATGGAATTGGGGATGTCATTCATAAAATCATTACATTTTCCCTCATATGGGTTGTTGCCCAAGTTTCTCCTGGTTCCCACCATTTTCTAAAATAGAAATTTTTTGAATGAAGTGTAAGTCAAAAAATCATTAATAAATAATTTATTATTTTACACAATTAACACTGAAGGAATATCTTATGGGATCCCTATGTTTATCCTTTTTCTAAAATAATGATTATTAAATGTTTACATATACTTAGACTTATCCTACAGGTTTTTATTTATGTTTTCTAATCTGAATTACTAAATTAACTAAACCCTCCTCTGATACCAACTATAGTGGCCCAACTTTTTATTACATGGCTATTACATCATTTTAAAGATAAAAAACATAATAGTTATACATTCAAGGATCAAAAGGTTTAGTATCTTGGGAAAATCAGGATCATACATCGCTTATACATAATAAATCATAAACATTTATTTAAAACCTTATTCTTTATCCTTCTAAAATATCACATTCTCCTTAGTATATATAGTCACCTAAGGATATACATCAAAGAAATTCATGGGCTAAAAGCTCGATAAGAGGAGGAATAAGGGACATTAATCAATATAACATGGGTGAACTTAATCATCATCATCGCATCATAATCATGGGATCATTATCATAATCATGAGAGAATAATTTAATAAAGGCATGAAATGTGGAACTGTATAAAAATGAAACATCATGTCATAGTGTTCAAATACCGCATATTGTTATGAAAAAAGCTAACTCATGTTCACACATAATATATATTCATAATCATAAAACCGTCATTATTAAAAAATATAGCAACATGTTAATGCATAATACACATTATCTCATTAGATAAATCACGTTACCCAATGAATTGTAGTTTTATATAATTTTGGTCCCACCCATCAGATCATAATATTCACATAATCATGCATGCCACCTAAAATGTATAACAATCATAGTCATGAAATAACCCATGAAAATAAATGGGTTTCATAAGGATTTCATCAAGAATAATTTCAGGAATAATATTGGGGCTTCAAAATGAATAAGGTAAAACATATTTGGAATAAACATCATCATTCTTGAGTAAAGGAGAAACAAATCAAGAGTAAAATATGTGTTTAGGAAAGAAAAGTATTTTTGGAAAATCTTTCTATTTAGATTAAAAAATAAAGGTGGAAACATGTATTTTCCAAGAAATAAAAAGGTAAGAAAAATGAAATGATATTTAAGAAGCATTATAGTAATATTCATACTGAAGATGTTGTGAAAGATAGATAACCCAAAGATAAGGAGTTGAGTTTGAGAATCCCCTACCTTAAATTCCTCTTTATTTCATTGCTTTTCTAAATCCTGAATAATAAACATTGGGTTATTAAAACATAGTTACAAAAGTTATTTATGTTTATTTATTACACTATTTATCCATTATAATTATTAGATTTTAATTTATAACACTCTTTGTTAAATGTTAATTATTTTGATATCATGTTTTCATTAAATTTTCCAGTTTTGTTTTGATGTTTCTATTTTTGCTTGAGGAAATTTATACATTATTGTAATTAATTATATAAGATTAAAAACATATATTTATACATTTATATATAATAAATAATTTATTTTAACCAACCATGGGATTGGTGATAAGAAAAGGATCAGAAATGTCCTCGTTGATGATTAACTGACCACTGATGGGACATTGTCGAAAGAGGGGGAAAGGGAAGTTTGAAATTTATATATTCCAAAATAATGATACTTATAGTAGGTTAACATCATTAATATAATGTTAAAATACTGCCTAATTAATTTTATAATATTTTTTTTAAATTAATTGGTAAAGAGAAGAAGAAGAAAAATAAGAGTTGATGAAACTTACTCTTTCCTCGGTGTAGATTCTCTTGTATGATACTAAAACTCCCTTGATGTTTGGAGTTGGTTTACTCCAAAACTTCCCTAGGTATTATAAGGGTATTAAGAGAAATTATTTGGGTATTTTTTTGTCTTTTTCAAGTGAGGGAGTATTGGTTTGGAAAGGGGTGGGTGAGGGGTTATTTATACTTGAGGAGAGGGGTATTTTTAAAATAAAATATTGAATAAAATGATATATCTAAGGTAAACCTTGTAATAGTAATATATTTTACATTATAAATATATTTGAATTAAATTAAATTATTTTAAGGCTTTAAATCACTTTATTATTCTAATTCATTAGTTTAGTTAAAAGGAAAAGTTTAAAAAATGAGAACTTATTATTTTAATGTAATACTTTAAATTTTAGACTTTGGAAAGTACTTTTTAGGTTTAGAAATTAAGTTTATTTAATTTTAATGACTTCTTTATAAAATTAAATATATTTTCATTGAATATAAAGTTATAGAAATTATTAGGTCATTATTAAATCATGAATGATGTAATTTAACTACATCGGTTACATGAAAAACTGTATTTTTACTATTCACATGAAAATTGAAATATTTCTGAAAACTACAAAAAAATTACCCATAAAAAATTTTTACATGCTGATTTCAAAAATGATATTAACTTTTTCAAAATAAATATCTAATATAATTAATTTGAATTTTTAATATAAAAATAATGATTTTTATAAAATAGTTTAAAATACATTTTATTAAAAATGTACCTATATTTTCTTTGAGTTTTTTAATCATTATATTTATTTTTTGGAATTAAAATATTTATATTTACTTATATTACTCTTTTTAAATATTATTTATATCACACTTTATTATTTTGAGGTTGAATTACTATTGCAAAGGTCGGGTTACTCTTCCCAACAGTCATATTACTATTCCCAACATTTAGATTACTATTCTTAATGATCATGTTACTATTTCAATGGTCATATTACCTCCTATAAATATCACTTCATTATTTCTCTCAATATTCACTACAATTCCTCCCAAGGTTATATATTTTTATTTTCTAAGATGTTGATTGGTTTAATTATATTTTTTCATTTCTATAGTGTTGGTCGTGGGGGATATGATTCTAGAAGATTGGGATGACACATATTTTCCCATTTTATCTCTTATATTTTTTATTTTTTAAAATTGTAATGTTTTTCATTTTCATTAGTTTAGTGGTTAACTAATGTAATTATCGTTGTTAATTAATTAAGTGTTTTTGGTTTCTCTATGTGGTATATTCATATAATAATTATATAATATAATATAACACAAATTTATTTATGAAATAGTTATCATTTAAAAAAATTGGGTCATTATAATTTGAGATAACCACTTCTTATGTTTCTATTTTCCCAAGTTATCAAGAAAGGTATTAAGTAGGATATGTATAAGAAGGGTAATATTGAATATATTTTATGGGATATGTTGAAGACTTATTTGTGAATAAGAAAAACTATATATAATTGGAAAAATTCACATTTGATGAGAAATACATGGGTTTTGTTATGTTTAGGGTTTTTTCTTAATTCTATAAAACTCTAAAACTAAATTATCTTTGAGTATGTAAGTGACTCAATATTTGTTAATGATTTTTTAATTGTGGAGGGTTAATATTGGGTCACTTCCATTGGTATCAAATCTAGTATGAAAATAGTATGTTTTTAGCATGGGATCTGGTTGTATAGGTCTGAGGCATTAAATCATTCTTCCCACTTGATTTACTCACAGTGATGGCCATCATATCCCAATATTTAGGGAGAGATAATAGTAACAGAAACATCGATTATGGATCATTAAATTTCACCTTCACTGACTCCAACTGACTTCTTATCATGTTGAAGTCATTAATATGATCAGAAATAGAATTTCCTTATGAAATTCTCATATAGAATAGTCTCCTTAATAAGAACACTTTTTTATTATTGTGGGGTTCTCATATATGTAAGTAAGGTTCTTTACTACTATAATATGGACATATATCCAAGTGATATATCCATAGGTGAAAATTTATATGGGTATAGGGTACCTTATTACTGCGATCCCTCACACCCATGGCTATAGGTTAATTTTTTCCTACCAACATGGTGGGGGGGAAATTCCCACCATAAGTGTGTGGGAAGGAGCCTATAGCCACGAGCATCGATTCTTGTAGCTACAAGAACTTCCAAGAACCCCCTATAGACATGGGCATCAAGTTACTATGGATGTATGTGATAGATATAATATTTTAATTATTATTCATATGTGTTTCAATGATTTAACCCCTTCCAATTAATCAATTTGATCTTATTTGTATCATTTTAGTGTTTTGGTGAATTATGGGCTTAGTTGTGGAAATTGGTTAATTCTAGAAATTTAACAGTTTTGTAAATCTTCTGTATTTAGGGAATATATTTTACATTTTTTATCGAAATTAGATGATTCCTTTTTTTTGGCTTTCAATGCTCGTGGGCTTCAACTTTGTCTTCTGGACCAAGGTCCAATTCGGCACACACTAGAAAATAAATCAGACTTTGATCATCACTTTCACATTAAATTTCATGAAGAAATTCAGTCATTAAAGCACCCATTGAATGAGGAAAAAAAGAGAAAGTTGAAGAGTCGCCTCAGGTAGAAAAAGTTGTCATTAGTAATTTGAGGATAACTTTTGTTACACTTGACCAAATTCACTGATATTTTGTGGAAGAATGAAAAAGACATATAGGAACAACATTTATGAATTTACCTTCCAGGTATTCGGCTATTTAATATGCTAACCGGACCCCAACTTTCGGTGAAGTAATTTTGAAGGGAAATTTTCTACTCCACAAGCCTATAAATAAGAGTGTTCACTTCCATTAAAAGAGGTCCAATAAGGTGCAAGAGGGGCTATGTTGGAGGATTGAATTATTTAAGTTCTTTATATTTTCTATTTTTCTCTTTGCTTTGTTTCATCATGCTCTCTTCTTCCCCTTTCAACTATATTACCCTTTACATGGAGGGGTAAAACCTTTGAGTGATCGAGGAAGGGGGAGTTTCACTTTTGTAATGTCAGAGTTTTGTGCTTAAATGTAAAACCCTCTTTTTCTTTTGAATAACTTCTATTATCATTGTTTCCTAATTCCCTTAATGCGATCATGTTTTGGGATTGGTGTATTCATTTTTAATAGCTTTGGTTAAAGACTTTTAATCTTCCTCCTAGTGCAATTTGTCTCGATCGAGCATATTGTGTTAGGTGGTGAGTGTCTAGTGATCGTTGGAACGTGTGTGGAACTAGTGAACTTTTATAGAGTTCTAAGGAGAAACAATTACCTATAGGTACTTTCCTTAGTTGTTTAGGAATTTTTTATGAAATTCCATGCACATAGGAGTGAGTTCCATTTCTTTCTTCAACCAAAGGTGATTGATAACTCGATCGAGGAGTCTTTCATTTTTCATTCAATAGGAAGAGAGGGAATATGATATTTATGACTATGAGGAAATTTCAAATGTGATACTACCCTGACCACATCACTCTCTTCATCCATTAGTGTTCAAACATTCTTTTTATTTATTTATTTATTTTTCAACTCAAACAATTTCAAAAAACAACCTTTTCTTCTTTCTTAAATTTAAGTGAAAAATATAATTTTTGTGCACTCATCTTTGGAGAAAACCTAGCTTGAATAATTTACTAAATTTTAAATTAGGTTATATTTTTTTTCACACCCCAAAACAGGCACGTGTCAGTATTCTACCTATATTCATAGCCTATAGTTGTGGGAATTGCCCGTGAAAACACCCAATAGCCACGAACGACGGAGGCCCATGGAAACATCCTATAGCCACAGGTGATGGAGGCTTATGGAGATAAGATGATATATATATATATATTAAATTATATTCCTAGTATATTGGTTGAGTTAACTAAAGTATATACATGAGGTCCGAGTTTGAAACCTAGTGGATTCATTTTTTTCCCACAACCTATAGCCATGGGTAATCCGCCCATGGCAAAAGACTATAGCCACAAGCATCACCCGTGGAAACTACCTATAGACATGGTCGACACTAATGTAAATTTCCAATATCCATGGTAAATAGAGTCCCATTTATATATTCTAATATATATTTTTAAATGATATTCCTAGCATAGTGGTAGAGTTAACTGAAGTATAAATGTGAGGTACAGGTTCAAAACATAGTGAGTACTTTTTTTCCAAAGCCTATAGCAATGGGAAATCTGACTATAGATATAAGATATTTCCAATGTATATTCCAAATCCCCAACCACTATCTTTTTTAAATAGACCATGGGCCATGGATCAAGTACTTTCAAAAGGGAATGGGTTTAATTCCCCCCAACCACCATCACAGTGTGGTCATTCCAGTTGTACTATGAGGCATGTACCCTATAGAACCCCCATGAAGAAGATAATACCATTGTTTCATGGGCCTCCCCATACCTAAACCACCACATCTTGGTTCCTAGAGTTCATGCCATAGAGACTTGATAGCTAAAACTTCATCCTATAACACCCTTGGGACTCACTCGGGTTGTTCTCTCACCAGACTAACACTCCCAAATAATCCCAAAAACCAATTTAAAAAAAAAAACTCCTTATCCTTGACCCAAATACAATAATTAAAATTACCTCATATTTAACCAAAATAAAATGACACAATTATTTATAACCTTCCCACTAAAAAGAATTTCCATCCTTATAAAGTCTAGTAAACTCCAAAAAGAAGGAGATGCAAATGTGAAAGGGGAAAATTGCACATACAAGAAATCTTTACACTGAAAGCATTATATAAATAAAAACCCAAGTTCATATATAGGTGAGGTTCACCCCACTATAAGATACTCCTCCTTAAACTCCAAAATCAAATGTCATCAAAATGATAACTGGAACATAATAAAATAATAGAAAACTCATCAAAACAATAACCAAATATGTGAAAGCTTATCAATGATGAGAATCCAACTATAAATGAATCACCCCAAAAAAATTAAATAATCATAATCCATAAAACATAATTTCAAATCACAACATTCAATGTTTACCTTTCAAGACCCAAAATAAATATTTCAAAAAACATAAACCAAAACCCCTTCTTAAATACTAAAAATCCATTTTAATTTAAAAATATAAGTTTAAAGGAAAATGTTTTCATCCACATGGGTGTTTATTGCCAACTTAGCCTAAACCATTTTCTAAAAACACAACTTATCACAAATTCAAGTCCATAAAATGAATATATAGCCCCTTTATAATTTTTTTGTCACACAACTAAGTCATTTAGATTAGGTCATATTACTTATTTAGTGATGGTTAAATTGATAAGAGTCTCGCTCCATTTTATAACTTTCTACTACCATCTAAAATTATACGTTTCCAAACCCAAATCTAAAAAGAAATAATTTTATGTATTATTATTTTTCCAATTAAATCCCAATTATTAAATCACACAAGTTTTCTATATTTAAAAAAACATTCTACACCGCTTTAAAACCTTTTAATTTTTAAAACACCACCATCATACAAATTCAAGCCTCAAATTTTATGATGTTTTACTCTTTCCAATTGAAATTCCCCATTAAAAACGTTATTACATTATAAAAAATTTAAGGTGAGGAAAAATTCAATGTAAAACCCATATATAATATGTGAAATTTCTTTCTTCCATTAATAATCACAAAAATTTCCATGTGTAATTTCCAAAAGTTTAACTTTAAAGAGTAAAAACCAAAATTATGATATAAAAATAAGGCCCAAAATAATTAAAAAATACAATAACCCAAAAATAAATCATATATTCATCATCAATATCAATAAGTATCTATCCTCAAAATTAGTGGAAAAAAATTAAGAAATAAGTGAAAAGAAAAAACTTAACAAAATCACACCCTTCTAAGATACATGGCCTATGTGCATATTCTACGGCCTATACACATTACCCATAAAACTCATGGTTTTGATCAAAAAAAAACTTAACATCCCATTACACCCCATGGAAACTTAAGGATCAGTACTAAAAGTATTGTCTAAACATGTAAATATCCGTAAAATTCAAGGGAAATTTTTTCTTAATTTTCTTTGGAATTTTACAAGAGCGCGGTTTCTAACGGCACCTGATTCCGAGGCCCGGAGTGCCCGAAATCAATTTCCGAAGTTTGGCTCGGGTACGTTCAATGAACAAACGAGCGGGAATTCCTAACTTTTGATCCGGTGCTCGGAATTGAAATCTGAGGGCACCGATGAACTCGCAGCGCCGATATTCGCTTAAGGAGACCTTTTCCGAAGTTGCGTTTGCCTAGGAGGAGATGTTTAATTTTCTGGATGAAATGAAGAGTAAAATAAATTTTTTATACAATATTTATTTTATATCTTAAAGGTGGTTATAATCTTTTGTTGGAAGTTGGGTGGTTTAACCACCTAAGAGAGGATTAAGGTGAGGAGGGGCCCACCCGATCCCCACCTTTTCAAATTCCTTAACTCCCCTCTCTCCCTCTTAAAGGCTTGACAACTTAACATTTAATTAATTATACAACTCATGTATAATTAATAAGTGAGTTTAATTTTGAGTTTTTGAAATTCAAACTCTTGAATTTAAAAGGTTGGGTTGTGTTAATAAATTAAGTTTAAGCTTAATTTATTTTTGGGTTAGTTCCTTTGTTACTTGAGAGGATTGGGAGAATCGTTGAGAGACTTGAAGATCTTCTTCGTCTTCGACGAAGAACGTGAAGAACGGTTATTCTCCGACAAGGAACATCGATCCCACGACCTTCGAGACTCGGCGTCCCGGATTCTTCCGTCTTCATCTTCCTCCTCGACAAGGGAGAAGTTGCCGACCGTGGTGATCATCGCCAATGACAACGTACCTCTCTTCTTCGTCCTAGTGACAAGTGAAGAGACGTCATTTCCTCCTCGGACGCACCCCGACGTCCACGGAATCTACGTCCGACGCCGCGACGCCTTTCTCCGCGATAACCGACGTGCGACGTCATTTTTCAAGGTAGGGGTTGTTGTTAATGGTTTATTTAATTATCCTTGTTCGTGGTTCTAGCATGACAAACGTGAGGATTTTATTATGTGTTATTGTTTAACGTGAGTGGGCCGGACCGCATGAACACGGCCTAACCCCCTACATCGTTCTTGTTGATTTATCTTGTGGGTGGAAACAAGGTGGCGTGGTGTCGTCGCACCACGCGGATAATCGTACGATTATATTACGCGGCGCCGTCGCGCCGCGCCATGGAAGAATCATCAAGAACGCGACGTCGTCGTGCCGCGTCGAAGGTAATCAAAGGCGCGGCGAAGGGGCGCGGTGTCGTCGCACCGTGCCTAAAGACGAACACCGCGGCCGGTTCCAGGCCGCGGCGGGACGAGAAGACCGGCGGCCGGGCCGCCGGCGTCGGAAGCCGGAAAAAGGGGACCGGTTTACCGGTCCCGTTGGAGAAAAACCGGCCGGCCAGGTGGCCGGCCGGATGGTCAAAATCTGGGGGAAATTAATCCCCAGGCCAGCACTAAAGCCCCCCCATTTAATTGGGGGGAGGTTTCCTTGAGGGGGGGGGGGGGGGGGGGGGCAGGCGGCCCCCCGGTTTCTTCAAGCAGGCCCCCACGAGGGGGGGGGCGGATTCCAAAAGGGCGCGGCACTTATGCCGCGCCGCCATTCCAATCAAGCGGGGGCTTAGCCCCCGGCGCGCTGCCTCCGTGCGGCGCCAGGCCGCCGCGCCGCCGCGCCGCCACACCGGGCCGGGTCGGACCCGGGTTGGGTCGACCCGGTTCGGGCCGACCCAGGGGGGGTCGGGCCGGGTCGGCCCGGACCCGGACCCCCCGTTTCGAATCGGTTTCGGTCTTTTGGACATAACTTGAGCCAAGGACCTCTGATTGACGAACCGTCTGCGGAAACGCGATCCTTGGATCGAGACGGTCGTTTCGGTATATCGCACTCAAGGTATCGGAACACTTTGAGTTCGTCCGGGTTGGTTCGTTCACGAAACCAACCGGGCCTTCGGAGCGGAAACGCTCATATCTTGAGCTACGGACGTCTGATTGACGTTCCGTCAGCTTTGTTGTGTTCCTCTTAGTGAGACAGTTCTTTTGGCATACTCCGCCCGAGGTTTGGACGCAGGTGGAGTACGGTCGGGTTGGTTTTGCCTTAAAAACCAACCGGGCCCTGGGGACGAAAATGCCAATAACTCTCAGACCGGGCGTCCGATCGACGCGCCGTCTGTTGCGTTGAGTTCCTGTTGACGATATTGAACTTTTGGATACATCAACTCTGGACTTTGTGACAGTTGATGTATCAGCCTCTCGGCTCGTGGAGCGGACCCTCCTGTATGAGCTTGCTGTGTGCGGGAACCCTAGTGCTGGTTGTGACTGTTACTGTAACTGCTACTGCTACTGTGACTGCGACGACGACAGTACAGAGATCCTGTGTGGATTCGACGACGACGACTTCATCACTCAGCGATCCTACGTGGATCAGTGCTACAGGTCCTGTGTGGGCCCGATCCTGTGTGGGTCCGATCCTGTGTGGGTCTTTGCGCTCAGCGGTCCTGTGTGAACCAGCGCCTACAGGTCCTACGTGGGCCCGATCCTGTGTGGGTCTTTTGTGGGGGTTAGTTACCTATCGATCCTTCGTGGGTCCGACGACTTAGATGGATCAGAGATCATCTTTATCGTCTTTCGAAGATGTATACCTGTGTGAGCTGAATCCTGTTTCTTTCCTGTGTGGATTGTGTTGTGCTATCCTGTGTGGATTACGTTTTGCTTTCCTGTGTGGATTACGTTTTGCTTTCCTGTGTGGAATACGTTTACTTTCCTGTGTGTACTGAGTTGTACTTGGGCTCGGAGGTTGGAGCGTATTTGAATTTGATGACTTAGGTATATGTATGGGCATATACCTAAGCAGTGTCGATTGTTACTTCGTGATTGTACCTTTCTTCGTGGTTTATCCTTTGTGGATTTGAGAGACCTTCAGGGGTCTCGGGGTCCCTACTGAGTAGCTTATACTCACCCCTGCACGGGCTTTGCCCGCACTACGTTGTGTTGGTTGCAGACGACGGACAGCATTGACCTTAGCTGAGGCTTGCAGAGCAGGACGGTACCTAGAGGAGGATCATTGGGCAGGACGTGCTCGGAGTGGACGGCGGGACCCGTGGAGCAGTGGAGCTATCTGTACCCACCCTTCTGGTGGAATTTCCAGGGGACAGCTCGGTGTAGCGGCTTTTACTTTTCAGTTGCTGTTTTCCCTTTCGAGTTGTACTTTACTTTCAGTTTGGGTTTGTATACTGGCCCATTTACTTTTCCGCACTTTCAGTTGTACTCTGCTTTTGCTTAGTGTTTACTTTTCACTTGCTTACTCTGTGGTGTTTGTTTACTTTAAAAAGGCAATGCCTTCCCTTTTTACCAGGATTTACGCCTTGGTGCTAGTCGCCAGCCCCTGGCCTATGGAAGGCGGGCTTGGGGTAGTCACGGCACGGACACCGAGGGCGGGTCGTGACAAATTGGTATCAGAGGAGTTCGGTTCTACCGCGAACTCTGATCTTTTCTATGTGAAGCAATAATGTTTAGCGTATTGAGTGTGGTTATCAGTCCAGGGAGTCCAGTGTTGGTGCGGCGGCCGACGTATCCGTACACCAGGACCCTGACTTCTGATTTCCGACTTAATGCACGAAAACATTGATTGCGTGTGTGTTTCAAAGTTTTCTTTGTGATTACTTATATCAGCTCACCAGGTTTACTGTTCTGACCGTGGCGCACCTGTTTCCTTTTCAGGATGGCCCCACGACGGCAGCCAGCTAGGGTTCCGAGAGTCGAGTGTGACGACAGCCCACCGAGCGACGAGGCCTCGGTGCAGGGCCCTTTGTCAGCAGTGGCATCGGCGGTAGCTCTACCCGTCGAGCCACCGATACTTCCAGCACCAGCCGCTGACGATGCACGTCGCCTCAGTGCACTGCATGAGTTTCAGCGCCAGCGACCGCCCAGGTTTCGCGGGGAGACGGATCCCCAAGCAGCCGAGGACTGGCTGGAGGCAGTGGTACGTGTGTTTGGGCTAGTGAGGACACCAGCAGACCTCATGGTGATCCTCGCTGCGAGCCTACTACACGCAGCAGCAGGACGATGGTGGAGCTTTATGCTCCAGGTTCACGATTAGGCATCTCTACTTTGGACGGACTTTGAGAGCCTTTTCCGCTCAGAGTTCGTCCCAGCCACCCTTCATTCGGTGCGTATCCAGGAGCTTCTTCAGCTGCGGCAGGGCAGCATGACGGTCGCTCAGTACTCGGCGAGATTTACCGATCTCTCGCGCTACTCGACCGACATGGTACGGGACCCATTCTTTCGGGCCCGGACCTTCGAGCAGGGTTTGAGACACGAGATCAGGGCATCGCTGATCTCCCTCAGCATACCGACTCAGACAGGAGTACTGGAGCGGGCCCTTCTGATCGAGAGCTTCCTTGCTGAGTCTACACCAGCGCAGCGACCCACCGTAGGGCGGCACGTGGAAGAGTCATCTGCAGCAGGCAGTCGACGGATGACTCAAGGGTCCAGACAGACCAGACCTTCGGGCAGACGACCTCAGGGCACTGGCTCAGCAGTGCAGGGCACACAGCGAGGAGCCAGTCTTTCGAGAGGCAGACAGTGCTACTCGTGCGGCGGGCAGGGCCACATGGCTCGTGACTGCCCGACCCGCCGTGCCGAGGAGCAGCAGTCGGTTGAGGGACCACCGAGGCAGAGGCAGAGGGTCGACCGTGGAGGTCCACAGGGAGGAGGCGGACGAGGCAGAGGAGCTGGCCGAGCAGCATGTGGTGGGCGACGCTTTGAGGCTCTGCCACCACCACCACCAGGAGGTCCACCCCGACCACAGGGAGCTGGCGGGCAGAGACAGGCACAGCTCCAGGCAGCAGAGGCCTACGACCACGGCACACCCGAGATGATTCGAGGTACTGTCTGTGTCTATTCCACCCTTGCTGCAGTTCTTATAGACACAGGAGTGAGTCACTCTTTCATAGCTGCTGCCCTTGTTCGGAGCTCGGAGATTCCGACAGAGCCGTTGGCTCGATCCTTACGGCTAGAGACTCCTACGGGAGCAGACTCGACGATTACGCACTGGTGCCGGCAGTGTGAGCTCACTCTAGGAGGCGAGAGCTTCGGCTGGGATCTTCTTGTAGCAGCGTCGAGGCCTTACGACGTCATCCTGGGCATGGATTGGCTATCTACGGTCCATGCACAGATTGACTGTTTTAGGCGCAAGGTGCGATGTGTACACACCGATGGGAGCAGGTTCACCTTCACCGGCGAGAAGGGAGCCTTATCAGCACAGGATGGACTTCCGCGGAGGAGAGGACATCCCATTACTCATCAGTTAGCTAGCCTCATCCTTGGAGCAGTTGACGTGCGGAGTCCTGGTTTTCCTGCAGTGGTGGATCAGTTTGCGGACGTTTTTCCCGACGACGTTCCAGGGCTACCTCCTCGCAGAGAGGTAGACTTTTATATTGACTTGTACCCCGGGAAATCCCCGATATCCACTCCATCATATCGGATGGCCCCCGCCGAGCTTCGAGAGCTACGGGTACAGTTGGAGGACTTGCAGGTCAAGGGGTTCATCCGACCCAGTGTTTCGCCCTGGGCTTCCCCGATTTTGTTCACCAAGAAGGCGGACGGGAGCTTGCGACTTTGTGTTGACTATCGTCGCCTGAACCAGGTGACAGTGAGGAACAAGTATCCACTACCGAGGATTGATGACCTCTTTGATCATCTCAAGGGAGCACGGTGGTTCTCGAAGATAGACCTCAGGTCAGGCTATCATCAGCTCAGAGTCAGAGACGAGGATGTGCAGAAGACATCCTTCAGATGTCGGTATGGACACTATGAGTTCTTGGTTATGCCTTTTGGTGTAACCAATTCTCCAGCAATGTTCATGGATCTCATGAACAGGATCTTTCAGCCATACCTCGATCGGTTTGTCGTGGTCTTCATCGACGACATTCTGATTTACTCTACGACTGAGGAGGAGCACGCCTATCACTTATGAGTTATACTAGACACACTCCGAGAGCACCAGCTTTATGGTAATCTCTCGAAGTGCCAGTTCTGGATATGTGAGTTCCACTTCTTGGGACACGTTATCTCTGAGGCGGGAGTTGCAGTGGATCCCGCGAAGATTGAGGCTGTGTTAGCTTGGGAGCCACCCAGGAGCGTGACTGAGGTTCGCAGTTTCTTGGGACTAGCTGGATACTATCGGAGATTCGTGCCAGACTTCTCTAGAGTTGCGGCATCACTCACATCTTTGACGAAGAAGGGGGAACCCTTCGTGTGGTCAGACAGATGTCAGCAGAGCTTCCAGGAGCTGAGGCATAGATTGACTAGCGCACCTATCTTGAGGTTGCCCGAGGAGGGAGTAGGGTACGTAGTCTACTGCGATGCATCAGGGACCGGAATCGGATGTGTTCTGATGCAGGAGCGGGCAGTGATTGCCTATGGATCATGTCAGTTGAGGCCGCATGAGCAGAACTACGCTACCCATGACCTGGAGTTAGAAGCAGTGGTCTTCGCTCTGAAGACATGGCGACACTATCTGATGGGCGAGCGCTTTACAGTCTTTTATGATCATCAGAGTCTCAGGTATATCTTCTCGCAGAAGGACCTGAACCTGAGACAGCGGCGATGGCTCGAGTTCCTCCAGGACTATGACTTTGAGATAGTCTATACTCCTGGGAAGGGGAACGTAGTAGCCGATTCTCTTAGCAGGAGGACGGGCATTCAGCTACTTGAGGAGGCGACGGAGCAGCTAGCCTCTTTGCAGATATCCTTCGTGGATAGAGATGGAGCATCCTTCCTTCAGTCTCTCACAGTCACTCCTCCACTACTGCAGCGAGTCAGGGAGGCACAGCGTGGGGACGCTGACTGTGAGACACGGCGTGCACAGATATCCTCGGGACAGGCACCTGATGGTTTCTCCCTTGGAGAAGAGCACGACGTCCTTTTCAGAGGACGTACCATGGTACCAGTCGCTTTGCGAGAGGAAGTGCTGAGAGAGTTTCACACTTCTCCTTTGGCGGTACATCCTGGAGTGGAAAAGATGTACCAGGACCTCAGACGACAGCACTGGTGGCCGGGCATGAAGAAGGCAGTAGCAGAGTTCGTTTCTCGATGCCTCACCTGCCAGCAGGTGAAGGCAGAGCATCAGGTACCAGCAGGCTTGGTACAGCCCTTGGAGGTTCCGGAGTGGAAGTGGGACGGCATATCTATGGAATTCGTGACTGGACTTCCACGCACTTCCAGAGGTCACGACTCCATCTGGGTGATTGTTGACCGACTCACCAAGTCGGCACACTTCTTACCCATCAGAGAGAAGGGCTCAGTGGAGAGCTTGGGACGTCTCTACGTTCAGGATATTGTGCGGCTCCACGGTGTGCCATCATCTATCGTCTCCGATCGAGATGCTCACTTTACTTCCCGGCTTTGGAAGGGGTTACAGGAGGCGTTCGGGACGCAGCTACGTCTGAGCACAGCCTTTCACGCTCAGACGGATGGTCAGACAGAGAGGACCATTCAGACTCTCGAGGACATGCTCCGCGCATGTGTCCTCGACTTTGGTCGTAGCTGGGAGGACCACCTACCCTTGGTGGAGTTTGCGTACAACAACAGCTACCACTCCACCATCGGAATGGCGCCGTATGAGGCATTGTACGGCCGACCTTGTAGATCTCCTTTGTGCTGGACAGACCCTGGGGAGTCAGCACTTGTGGGACTGGAGATGGTCCAGGCCATGACAGAGAAGGTCCAGGTCATCCAGGAGCGGATGAGGACAGCTCAGAGCCGACAGAAGTCATATGCTGACAGGAGGCGGAGGCCACTGGAGTTCGAGGATGGCGACCACCTCTTCTTGCAGGTCTCACCTCGACGTGGTATTCGGAGATTTGGCCGAGGCAGCAAGTTATCTCCGTGCTTCATCGGACCCTTCCAGGTCCTCAGCAGGGTTGGCGAGGTGGCTTATCGCCTGGCTCTGCCACCTCAGTTGCACCGGGTGCATGACGTCTTCCACGTATCTCAGCTGAGGAGATACGTGCACGACCCGACGCACATCATTGACCATGGGGAGCTTGACGTTGACGATGGGGCGACTTTTACAGAGGTCCCGATGGAGATAGAGGATCGAAAGGAGCGAGTCCTGCGTGGGAGATCGATTCCTCTTGTGCACATCAGATGGCAGCACGGGAATCTCCAGGAGAGCACATGGGAGCGGGAGGCTCAGATGCGTGCTCAGTACCCTCATTTGTTTCCCTAGTTTTTGATGTATCTTTACGGGGACGTAAATCCCTGAGGTGGGAGTAATGTAAAGACCCGCAAAATTCAAGGGAAATTTTTTCTTAATTTTCTTTGGAATTTTACAAGAGCGAGGTTTCTGACGGCACCTGATTCCGAGGCCCGGAGTTCCCGGAATCAATTTCCGAAGTTTGGATCGGGTACGTTCAGTGAACGAACGAGCGGGAATTCCTAACTTTTGATCCGGTGCTCGGAATTGAAATCTGAGGGCACCGATAAACTCGCAGCACCGATATTCGCTTAAGGAGACCTTTTCCGAAGTTGCGTTTGCCTAGGAGGAGATGTTTAATTTTCTGGATGAAATGAAGAGTAAAATAAATTTGTTATACAATATTTATTTTATATCTTAAAGGTGGTTATAATATTTTGTTGGAAGTTGGGTGGTTTAACCACCTAAGAGAGGATTAAGGTGAGGAGGGGCCCACCCGAGCCCCACCTTTTCAAATTCCCTAACTCCCCTCTCTCCCTCTTAAAGGCTTGACAACTTAACATTTAATTAATTATACAACTCATGTATAATTAATAAGTGAGTTTAATTTTGAGTTTTTGAAATTCAAACTCTTGAATTTCAAAGGTTGGGTTGTGTTAATAAATTAAGTATAAGCTTAATTTATTTTTGGGTTAGTTCCTTTGTTACTTGAGAGGATTGGGAGAATCGTTGAGAGACTTGAAGATCTTCTTCGTCTTCGACGAAGAACGTGAAGAACGGTTCTTCTCCGACAAGGAACATCGATCCCACGACCTTCGAGACTCGGCGTCCCGGATTCTTCCGTCTTCATCTTCCTCCTCGACAAGGGAGAATTCGCCGACCGTGGTGATCATCGCCAACGACAACGTACCTCTCTTCTTCGTCCTAGTGACAAGTGAAGAGACTTCATTTCCTCCTCGGACGCACCCCGACGTCCACGGAATCTACGTCCGACGCCGCGACGCCTTTCTCCGCGATAACCGACGTGCGACGTCATTTTTCAAGGTAGGGGTTGTTGTTAATGGTTTATTTAATTATCCTTGTTCATGGTTCTAGCATGAATAATGTGAGGATTTTATTATGTGTTATTGTTTAACGTGAGGGGGCCAGACCGCATGAACACGGCCGAACCCCCTCCATCGTTCTTGTTGATTTATCTTGCGGGTGGAAACAAGGTGGCGTGGTGCCGTCGCACCACGTGGATAATCGTACGATTATATTGCGCGGCGCCGTCGCGCCATGCCATGGAAGAATCATCAAGAACGCGATGTCGTCGCGCCGCGTTGAAGGTAATCAAAGGCGCGGCGAAGGGGCGCGGTGCCGTCGCACCGTGCCGGATGACGAACACCGCGGCCGGTTCCGGGCCGCGGCGGGACGAGAAGACCGGTGGTCGGGCCGCCGGCATCGGAAGCCGGAAAAAGGGGACCGGTTTACCGGTCCCGTTGGAGAAAAACCGGCCGGCCAGGTGGCCGGCCGGATGGTCAAAATCCGGGGGAAATTAATCCCCCGGCCAGCACTAAAGCCCCCCCATTTAATTGGGGGGCGGTTTCCTTGAGGGGGGGGCAGGCGGCCCCCCGGTTTCTTTAAGCAGGCCCCCACGAGGGGGGGCCGGATTCCAAAAAGGCGCGGCACTTATGTCGCGCCGCCATTCCAATCAAGCGGGGGCTTAGCCCCCCGCGCGCTGCCTCCGTGCGGCGCCCGGCCGCCGCGCCGCCGCACCGCCGCGCTGCCGCGCCGCCGCGCCGCCGGCCGGCCGGCCGGGCCGGGTCGGCCCGGACCCGGACCCCCAGTTTCGAATCGGTTTCGGTCTTTTGGCCATAACTTGAGCCACGGACCTCCGATTGACAAACCGTCTACGGAAACGCGATCCATGGATCGAGACGGTCGTTTCGGTATATCGCACTTAAGGTTTCGGAACACTTTGAGTTCGGCCGGGTTGGTTCGTTCACGAAACCAACCGGGCCTTCGAAGCGGAAACGCTCATATCTTGAGCTACGGACGTCCGATTGACGTGCCGTCAGCTTTGTTGTGTTCCTCTTAGTGAGACAGTTCTTTTGGCATACTCCGCCCGAGGTTTGGACGCAGGTGGAGTACGGTCGGGTTGGTTTTGCCTTAAAAATCAACCGGGCCCCGGGTACGAAAATGCCAATAACTCTCAGACCAGGCGTCTGATCGATGCGTCGTCTGTTGCGTTGAGTTCCTGTTGACGATATGGAACTTTTGGATACATCAACTCTGGACTTTGTGACAGTTGATGTATCAGCCTCTCGGCTCGTGGAGCGGACCCTCCTGTACGAGCTTGCTGTGTGCGGGAACCCTAGTGCTGGCTGCGACTGTTACTGTGACTGCTACTGCTACTGTGACTGCGACGACGACAGTACAGAGATCCTGTGTGGATTCGACGACGACGACTTCAGCACTCAGTGATCCTACGTGGATCAGTGCTACAGGTCCTGTGTGGGCCCGATCCTGTGTGGGTCTGATCCTGTGTGGGTCTTTGCGCTCAGCGGTCCTGTGTGAACCAGCGCCTACAGGTCCTACGTGGGCCCGATCCTGTGTGGGTCTTTTGCGGGGGTTAGTTACCTATCGATCCTTCGTGGGTCCGATGACTTAGATGGATCAGAGATCATCTTTATCATCTTTCGAAGATGTATACCTGTGTGAGCTGAATCCTGTTGCTTTCCTGTGTGGATTGTGTTGTGCTATCCTGTGTGGATTACGTTTTGCTTTCCTGTGTGGAATACGTTTACTTTCCTGTGTGAACTGAGTTGTACTTGGGATCGGAGGTTGGAGCTTATTTGAATTTTATGACTTAGGTATATGTATGGGCATATACCTAAGCAGTGTCGATTGTTACTTCGTGATTGTACCTTTCTTCGTGGTTTATCCTTTGTGGATTTGAGAGACCTTCAGGGGTCTCGGGGTCCCTACTGAGTAGCTTATACTCACCCCTACACGGGCTTTGCCTGCACTACGTTGTGTTGGTTGTAGACGACATACAGCGTTGACCTTAGCTGAGGCTTGCAGAGCAGGACGGTACCTGGAGGAGGATCACTGGGCAGGACGTGCTCGGAGCGGACGGCGGGACCCGTGGAGCAGTGGAGCTATCTGTACCCACCCTTCTGGTGGAATTTCCAGTGGACAGCTCGGTGTAGCGGCTTTTACTTTTCAGTTGCTGTTTTCCCTTTCGAGTTGTACTTTACTTTCAGTTTGGGTTTGTATACTGGCCCATTTAATTTTCCGCACTTTCAGTTGTACTCTGCTTTTGCTTAGTGTTTACTTTCCACTTGCTTACTCTGTGGTGTTTGTTTACTTTACAAAGGCAATGCCTTCCCTTTTTACCGGGATTTACGCCTTGGTGCTAGTCGCCAGCCCCTGGCCTATGGAAGGCGGGCTTGGGGTAGTCACGGCACTGACCCCGAGGGCGGGTCGTGACAAAACACTCCTTTTCACCCACTTCTTAGGCTCTAACAGTCCTAACTCCCATCTACCAGGACATCCCAAATAACATAAAATAAATTGGGCAATTATAATACCATTTTTCATGAACCAAGTCAGTCTAAAACTAATCAAGTTCATGGCAAGGATCAAGGTGATTTATTGATCTCTCTAGGATAGTGACAATAACTAATGCATCAAATAGTAACGATTTGAAATGATTTTCCCAAAGAAATAATATAATCAATAGGCATCCACCTAGAAATCTAGAAATATTATTCCATATGTTGAATGATAACACAAAAAAATAATAGATTTAAAATTTTAAAAGAAACCAAATGAGTAATAATTGTACTATATAAACGAAACATATAAATATGTCATATGCAATCTGATAAAAAAAACTAAAACAACTAGAATAATCCAGGCATAAATGTCAATGAGGCACAAACTAATAGAATGAGGAAGAGGAAACTAAAATAATACTAAAACCCTGATCACATATCTTCATGTGTTGAGAAATTACTCCTTTTCTTTTCATTATCATTGGATTCAAACCAAAAACCTAATACTAACCATTATAGCTTAGCAAACCTAAATAGAACTTGAAAAAAATATGGAATATATAGGAATGTGAAACAAATCCTAGTATGTATGCTCCTCACACCCAATGTGTACTCTTTAAAATTAAATCTATATAATAATAGTTTAAAATAAAACTATAATGTAATATCTTTCATTTATTTTAAAACTAGTCACATGCTTCCATACTTTTAAAAAAAATCATTTAAAATATGGATGTCATGCATTCCAAATAAATTGATCCTTCCACCTTTTTAAAAAAATGAAACACTTTATATGAGAAAAACGCTTCAAAAAAATCCATTGAAAACACTCACATTTTATAAAGTAAAGTAAAATAAACCCACTTTTTATACCTTTTCAAAACATGCCAATGTAAATAGATAATGACATTGCCTTGATAGAAAAAAAAAATTAAATGAACTAACATTGGCAGCAATATCCAAATAAAAAAGGAATAGTAAGGAAACCACATCATGGGAGTAACACTATATAAACTAAGGTTATAGAAACCAAAGGAACCAGTATTATCTCAATGATCAAACCAATCATAATCATAATGAACTATGTGCCTCCACAAGGAAGAGTAATGTCAATTCTTAATGGGAAGGGGCCACCCCATAAATTGACTCCCTAGACATATCATCAAAATGATTAGTTATTTTTATAGTATATTATAAATATATGCATGGGGAACTATTACTATTAGTATATTCCTTATGTTCCCAACCCAATTACCTAGGTTACCATGATTAACCAAATTAAGGTGAGTATATAAATTAGAAAAAAAATCATATATAATACCCACAACAAGTATTAAACACCCCTTTCTAACTTTTCAAAGTTCTTTTTTACTCTAAAATACCCTCGTTATCAAGATAAAATCCATCCAATACACCCATAAAGATCAAACATTATGGTAAGGTTTAAATCCAAAATGCTTTTGTAATGTTTTAAATGGTCCTTGAAAACTATTTAAAAATCAAGTTATAAAATCCCATTAACATTTTTAAAAATGGTCCTTTGGCCTTTAAACCAAGGACTAAGACATGGAAATCCCTTTTCAAAACCAAATATGACTCAACACTTTGATATCAAAACTTTAAACCCAAAAGGGAACTCAATTTCATACTAATAAATTTTTAAGATTTAATTTATAACTCAAACACCATTTAAAATATCTCCACACACCATAAGAATCAAATAAAAACAAGTATTTAAAAGAGTTGACCCAAAATAACCTAATATCAACAAAAATTAAAACCATCTAAAAAGTATCTATTCACTTTAAAAAATAAATAAATCCTTGATTTATTATTTTTAGAAAACATTTCAAAAGAACTATGTATTCTTAAATATACTTTAAAATTTTGAACTTGCTTTAAAATACATTGGGGAATTTAATAAAACATGTCTTGGGTCTTAAAAATCATTTTTAACCATCCATGGCCTAAATTAAATTAAAAATCCCATTTTTCCAAGCTTGTAAAATCTCTAATGAAATAAAACAATTCAATTTTTATTCAAACTCGCACCATTCAATAGAATTTTAATACAAAGGGTTTAGAAAGCTCCAGAAATTTAAGGATTTGAATTTGAAGAGTTATGCATGGAGCCACTTACCTCAACCAATTACCAATAATACAATATTAATTTTGAAATGACCTCCCCCAGTAGAATGAGAACCTAACCCAACCATAAATACCCTTAAATTAATAAACTAAAATACCATAAATTCATAGTCAGTGAAAAACATATTGGTTGGTCCAATGGTTCCAAACCATAAGTGAAGCAAATACAATCCACTCAAAAAATGATCACATTCATAATAAACATGAAATAAAAAATTAATACATATAATATAATGGATAATTAAACCTGAAATTACCAAAAACCCTAAATCAAAGTTTGGGAAAATGTACCTTGATGCAAATTAAAAAAAATTGAAATAACATCCCCTTTTAAGACCTTCTTTATGGGTTACACACAAAATACCCATCAATAAGTATTATTCCACCATTAATTGGTGGAATAGTCTTCCCAAAACCAACTCGAGAAACTAAGAATCAAACAAAATCCAATGGAAATAACAAGGGAGAGGAGATTATGAATAATTACCAAGAAACAGTGCGATGAAACCATCCTGAACACCCCACTATAAGGGAGGATAAAGGGGAATGAGAGGGGATCCATAGAGTAACATATCCCTCCTATAAAGTTAATGGATATAAGGAAGGTTTAGGGGTCCAATTAGGGACCCTTAGAAATTACCAAAAGACCCTCTGGAAAAAATAGACCAACCCAAAAACCATAATGTGGACATATAAGCCATGTTGTGGTGCATTGGTGCCTAGAAGACACTACATTATGGTCCTTGGATAATGATGTATCCATCCCTGTAGGGGAAGGGGTCTTGATCCCTATCCATAGGTACTATGGTGTGTCCCATGGGCCATAGTTCAAGAACATTCAAAAGGGAAGGGGGTCGATTTCCCCTCGACCACCCTTGCGGCGTGGTCCTACCAACTAGGTCGTGAGGCCTGAACCCTACAGAAGCTCTATAGAGAAGCTAATAATGCTATATAATGGGCCTCAAATAACTAATACCACCATGATTTGGTTTTTTAAGTCCATTTCATGGATCCCTACTAGCTACAAACTGTAACCTCCAATACTATTGGGACTCGCTCTGGGTATTCTCTCACCAAACTGATGCTTTTAAAACATCCCAAAAAAAATATAAACATAAAAAACTATTATTACTCAAATAAAATCCAAGAATTCAAATTCATTCAAATTTTACCGACTTGAAATTACTTGGTTCATTACACTTTCCATTTTTAAATTACATTCTCGGCCCTACAAACATAATATCTCTAAAAATTACATTTGATTTTTTCTATAAAATAAGGCTCATTATATCACTTCCAAGACACACCAAAAATTAAAATTACTACCTATAATATTCTATATTTTATTTCCTAATAATCCTCCCATGTATTTTTTATCCCTTGGTCTCAAGAGGTTTTCTGAAATCCTATAAAACTAAGATAATTTCCTAGAGAATATACGATTTCTTCTTTATAAGTAATGACTTATTATCCATTTTTTTCATTAAAATTACTCCTATAACTCTTATTGAATTTGACTTATAACTTTAAAAAATATTATTAAAATCATTAATAATCTTTAATGGTTATATTATTACTATATAATAATAAGTTCTTACTAATTCAGTCATTATAACGCATTCTTGTCTGGGTTGGTTTTTCCACTTACATGGATGATGTTACAACTTTTACTTCATGAATGAAAAAGAAAATTTAAATACTAGTAATAATAAATGATAATGATGGATTTAATAAGTTTTCATAATTATGTAGTGGTAATTTTCAAATTTATATTTTCTAATAAATTTGATTCTTTTGTTAAATAAATAATCACTGAAAATAGGAATTTGTAAGCCTTCCATGTGAAACATCCCCATAAGTTCCTTGAAATGGATATGGGACTCCGGAACTATATCAAAAAAAATATTAACTTAGAATTGACATTATAGAGAAGATTAAATGATTGAAAAGGCTCAAGGATATGAACTACTAAACCTAATCATGTAATGGAAATAGAATGGTTAACATCAAAATGTTAATGTTAATAATAAACAGATAATATATAGGTAATAAGGAATTATAAATGGATAGTATTAAGTAAAAAAATTATGAATAGTTTTCTCATTCATATGAATAATAAATCTAAAGTTATTATACAATAGGATATAGTGTGTCGAATTAATAGGGAATCCAAGTTAAGGGTTATTTATCTCAATTTCCTTTCCATGGGACATATTTCAAGTTATGCACCCATTTTTATTTAGCGTGGTCCACTTTCTTCCCATTGGATTATTTTAACATAAATAAAATTTTATTCATTTTATTCAAAATTCTATTTCAAAATCTCTATCCTTGTTCTTTAAGTTTATAAATTACCAAAGTTGTAAGGGTTTATGTTAACTCAATTTATTTTCATTGATTTATAATGTTTCTTTAACTTTGTTCTTGTAAATTGGAAACATTATACCATATGATTTTATTTTATTGTAATTCATTTTGTTAATTTCTTTTAAATAATACCCGTTTTTATTTATTCAAACATCATAAAATATGAAATTATAAGGGTTGTCTCATCTCAATTTTCCTTTATTGATATGTGCTTCAAATTCACCAATTTTTTATTTCATGTGGTGTATATAATACCTATTTAACCTGTTAGATAATAATTCTCTTTTTAACCTTTTTATTAAATGTTCCATTTAATTTTCTCTCTTCCAAGGGATTTGGTTCAGAAGTTATAAAAATTATAAGGCTTTATTTTCTAATCTCACCATCAAATTGAGGTTGTTTATTTTAAATTTCCATTTAGTGAAATTGTTTATTATTTCTCTATAAACCAAATTTATTATAATCTATTATGTTTTATTCTAGGGTTTTCATATATTTTTACCAAATACTTTCCTTTTTTATTCACA
This sequence comes from Viscum album, assembly GCA_963277665.1. Taxonomy (NCBI): domain Eukaryota; kingdom Viridiplantae; phylum Streptophyta; class Magnoliopsida; order Santalales; family Viscaceae; genus Viscum; species Viscum album. Next base: position 1,042,726,564 of record OY728141.1, on the reverse strand, counting down.
ATTCAATCAGAAGGATGCTTGTAAGTGGAGCTATCCTTATCTCATCTTTCCAGTCATGGATTTTTCTCATTCATGTTCATATTTCTTAATTTCATGCATATTTTATATATCACTTTCACTATTTATATATTATTTTTTCTAGTACTGACTTAAATTTATACCCATTACTCTATATGGTGTTAGTTTGAAGATTTATTACCAAGAAAGTTATTTCATTTATTAACTAGGGAAATAATGATAATTTGTATACTTGTTATTTCAATGCTCATGTTTATTAATTACTAATTAATGTTAGTTATGTATTGTATTGTTTATTAATTCATTAATATGATGAATTCATTGGAATTAATTAGGTACTAGTGATAGCTAGAATTATATATCCCCTCTATGAACTGATAGGTCTCATGAGACAAACTAGTTTGGGTAATTGGGTGTATACCTTACCCATTTATATATATTATGTCTTAGAATGAGGCCTTGATGGCATGAGTTAGATGTACATCATTATTCATTCCATCATTATGAAATTTGTTATTATTTTCCATGTGATTATTTATAATTTTATGTTATCCGTGGATATAGTTCAAGATCATGTGATTATTATATGGAATTATTTGATTATCATTTATTCCTACCTTATTATTCATGCCTTTTTTATTATATTATTACTTATAATGTAAGCTACCCCTTAGTGAGTGTTTGATATCACCCTTATTATGTTTCATTTTCCTAAAGTTATGAATAATATTATTTAAAATGATATGTCTAGAAGGGTATCATGTGTGGATAATTTTATAGGAGTTGTTGAAGACTTATTATAGAATAAGAAATTATTGGTATAATGGGAAAATGTATGTTAGATAGGAAAGATATGGGTTTTTTTAATTAAAGGTTTTTTAAAACTCTCCAAAACTATAAAAATAAATGTAATCAAGATTTAAGTTATTCAATGTTGTTTATTGATAACATAATTATGAATAGTTGAGTTTGGGGAACTTTAGTTGGTTTTATAGTGGGGTTAAGATAAATTTAGAGGTTATGATGTTATCAGATGAAAATATTTTAAAAACTGGTACTCATAATGGGTTAATAATTATGAGGTTGATGATAAGTTCAAATATACCCTTTTAAGGCCTCATTTGATTGTATTTTAAGGGTATTTTTTATTTTATTTTTTAAAAAAATTATTAGCTTTTAGGAAGAATACAAGATTTAGGATTGGATAAACCTTTATATTGGTATGTAATTTTATGTTGAGGCAATTATGTTTAATAGTAAAGATAGGTTAATTTATTTTATGAATATAAGTTGAGCAATATAAACAACCTTAGAGATTAAAAAGTGGTTTGGTGACAAGAAAATTGGGGATATTTTTGGAAAAGATCAATATATTTTTGGAGTATATTTTGTTAAGGTATGTATTAATTGATATGTGATTTTATATTGTTTGGTGTTGAAAGGTTAATTTGAATTATAGGATCATATATTTCCATTGTTTCTAGGTTTATAATATAGTAAAATATATCATGATAAATTTGGTTTTAGCTATTTAAGTGGATTAAGATATTGATATTAAGAGGATAAAAATTAAGGAATCTAGTTTAAATGGAAATATTTTTAGCTTGAACTAGTAAAAATATAGGAAACATAGGTTGAAATGAAGGTGACATAGATAATACATTTATAATTGAGTTTTTAATATTAATATATTTATCAATTATTATCAACACCATTTTGGTTTTAGTATTTGGTTGAAAAATGTATCATGAAAATGAAGCTATGAAAGATATGTTTCTAGAAACCTCTTAGTGTTATAACCAACTAAGGAAGTATATTAGGTAGAAGTGGTGGTTGTAAATGAAAATATAGATATAAGCCTATTATGGGAAGAAATATGAGTTTCTTAGTATTATCCAGGATATTAATGTAGATGAATCATTATAAATCATATCATGACTCATGACTACATTGATAACACCCTCATATATTTTTCATGATGATAGAAATTAAAAATTGTGAGGACGCAATTTATTTAAGGTGGTGAAATATAACATTCCAATACTTTAGTTTTAATTTTCCTTTAAATAAATTTTATGTTAAGAATATTTTAATATAGGTAGCACCGAACTCAAATGAACTAAGATATAGTTTATTACAATATCAAAATGAAAATTATAATAAGAATAAAACCTCAAGTAAATAAAAAAGATAACAAAATTATTTATTATAAAAACATATAATTTAATTCCTTATATATTATTATCATTGTTTTTAAAATAATTATTAATGTCTTATAATATCAATTAATTGATTAAATTTAATGTTTTAAAGATAAATAATTAAGTATATGTGATTAAAACCATTTAATGTTAAAAATGGATATTTATTAAAGAAATATTTTTAAAAGTATTTTGTATTTTTATCGTAACTATATCATTATAAATAATTATTCTATTAAAATGTTTCAATTTAAAAAAAATATCATCCATTCAATGATTTTTATGTTCTAATAAATGTGTAAAAAAATTATACTGAAAAAGTCATTTTTCTATAAATGCATTTTTGTCTTATTAAGCGTACTTCTGTTAAAATTAATTTATAATACCTATATAAATTGAATCTAGTAAAAAAATCATGTTTATAAGAATAGTATTCGAATTATTTAATAATAATACTTTCAATTTTCGTAATAAAATTAGTTTACTAATGTAAAAGTTTGTCACCACTATAAAGGCTAAAATAAGTAAAAAATTTATATCAAGCGGTAAATTCATTAAATATCACAAACCATATCCCTAAATGGGTGGATGATTTTATTATTGACCTATATTGGTATTATATACTCTATATTTCAATTTTGGATCCACCTTCTTTTAATATTAAATTCATTTTATATTAACAAAATAATATTTACAAAATGTCACTCTCTCTCACACTTAATATCTTAAATATGTTTTCATGTAATGATAAGGATAAATAAAATTATTAATGGTTACATATAATAATATTTATTATGAATAAAAATATATTTTTTAGTAATTTATTTTAATTTTAAAAAATGTTATAATTATCTAAAATGTGTATGTGGTGTTGATACATAACTTGTACAAGCAGTAGAAAAGTCAAAGAAAATGTTTTTAAAAATATTAAAAGTGATAAGATTTAGATTAATCAGATCCTTTAAATAATTTTATGGATAAAAATTAATGGTAATAATTGATCTAAATTTATAAATTCTAATTCCATATTTTTATAGATATTTTTAAAGTCAAATTACGAAAATGACCCTAAAAACAACTTTAAAGATTATTTAATATTATAATTTAGTTATTAATAAATTAAAAATCCTAAAATCTTATCTTTACACATATTTTGGTGATATATGGTTTATTATATCATCTCTTTTCTATTTATGAGCTACTTTACATTTTTAAATTAATTTCTTGGCCCTTAGAAACTTAATATTAACAAAAATATCATTAGATTTTTCTTATAAAAGGAGACTCATTATACCACTTCCAAGACACACAAAAAAATTTAATTACTACCTATAATCTACCATATTTAATTTCTTAATAATCTCCCCACATGTTTTCCCCTAGTCTCAAGAGGATCCTCCAAATCCTTCAAAACTAAGAAAGTTTCCAAGAGATAATATGATTTCTTATTTGAAAGTAATGAGTTCTTATCCTTTTTTCATTAACATTATTCCTCTAAACATTATTGAATTTGATTTATCACTTTAAAAATATGTTTTTTTAACCATTAATACTCTATAAAGTTTATATTATTACTATATAATAACTTTTTCATACTCATTCAGTCATTATAACATATTCTTCTCTGGGATGGTTTTCCCACCTGCGTGAATGATGTTACAACGTTTACTTCATGAATGACTGAGAAAACTTAAATATTATTAATAATATATAAATATTGTGAATTAAATATTTTTTAATAAATATGTATTTTTAATATTAAAAGTTATAATAAAATCGATTCTTTTTTTAAATCAATAATCACTAAAAAGGTAATTTTTAAGCATTCCATGTGAACCATCTCCACAAGTTTCATGAAATAGTTATGGGAATATAAAACCATGTGAAAAACATGTAATACCTTAGCATTAAAATTTTGGAGGTTATTAACCCATGAATAAGGCCTAAGGACTAGAATCTCTAAACTGAATCATGTAATGGAAACAAAACAGTTAACAACAAAAGATTAATTTTAACAATAAAGAGTTACTGCATGGGTAATAAGGAATTTTAAATAGATGGTATAAAGTAAAATAACAATGAATAAGGTTATTATTCATATGAATAATAAACCTAAATTTATTATACATGTGGTTAGAAAATTTTTAATTAAGCGGAAATCCAAGGTAATGGTTCTTTGTCCCAATTTCCTTTCCTTGAGACATATTTCAAGTTATGAACCCATTTTTATTTTGAATGGTGTAATTTCTTCCCATTTAATTATTTTATTATAAATAAATTTTTATTCATGTGATTCAAAATACTATTTCATAATATCTATCCATGTTTTTTTGGTTTATACATTTCTAAAGTTGAGGGGTTTATGTTAACTCAATTTTTTTCTTTGACTTATAATGTTTCTTGAATTTCATTCTTCTAAGTTGGTTAAAGTATAACTTATGATTGTATTATATTTCAATTAATATTATGTTTTTTTATTTTAATTTCTCTCACATAATACCTTTTTTGATCAATTCAAACATTATAAAATATGAAATTGAAAGGTTTTTCTCATATCAATTTCCCATGATTCAGATGTGCTTCATATTCATTATAACATCATGTTACCAAATTTCAGGTACGGAACTTTTTTCATTCTTGTATATCTTTGTTTTAATATTGATCTATAGTTGATTCCTTTGATCTCTCATTGTACCATTTGTTTCATAGTTTTTTCCCCTCATTAAATTTTTAGAGGTGTGTGAGAGACTGTTTGATCCTGTTTTTAGTGGTCAAGATGTAGTTGGAAATTTATCTTAAGAGTGGAAAAGAGAATATAGCCAAAATGGATATAGTAGGTCCACTGGCTAGTCTATGAGGGTCAATATCCATCTAATGGATGGATGACAGTAGAGAGTTCCGATAAGAACTCCATCAGCCAACTGGTAGAGCAACCAGGGGAAAATAATTCTACCTAGCCCATCAGCCAACCAGTGGGACTTCCTAAAACTTGGGCATTCTTCCCAACACCACTATCCATCTGGTGGAGGCTACTAGCTAGTCAGTGTTTTTGATGGGTCTAATAAATAGTAGTTAAGTATCGTAACTTTTCATTTTTTTTTAATCCCTAATTTAATTATAAATCGCCTTCCTTGATTTTAATTCACCCCTAAACACCTTAGAGGATCTCTAGAGATGATTGTTTCTCTTCCAACCTTGATTCTTCATGGGTTAAAGTGTTGGTTGGTGTGTTGGATCTCTTATGATAAATCAGATCTTCTTGGAATGTGAATTATTCTTTACTCCTCTCTCTCTCCCTATTTGAGAGTGATGGATCCTCATTTCATTGATGAGACTATATCTTAACTTTGTGATTTTTTATCCTAGGATTACTCCTTGAGCATTATATCCAACAAATATCTATTTGAGGATTTTGTGTGGGCACTTACTGATCTTGATTTATGTAGGTGGTTTTGTAAGGAAATATATATCAATTGAAACCTTTTATGTTTGTTTATTTTAATTTTTTTTCAATTTATTTCTAAATCTTGAGTTGAGAATCTTGAAAAATGATTTGAAATGGCATAGTGTGGGTGTGAGTGATGATATTCCTTTGAAAATGGATTTTTAACTAAAGTGTATATTTTCATAAAAAATGATATTGATTTTAAATTAATGATTTAAAGAATTATTTTTATGAGATAAAAAGGAAAAAAAATTATAATTTGAAATGAAATTTATTGATTTGAAATCTATGAGTTTTTGATAAAAACCATTTGATGTTAGTTTTTGAAATGATATGGCATGTTTTGAAACTTGAATTTGAGGCCAAATGAATTGATTAATTGAATGATTTAATATTTATTAAATTGAATTATATCCCTAAGTATGATTTATTACCTTGAAGCACATGGGAGTCTTTATAACTACCCAAAACCCACACTCTTTGATCAGGTGCATAAACTTTACATTTCTGGATTTGATACCAAAACAAATGACCCAATTTCAACCATCCAAAACTTATAGCATAAAAAGTAAATATTGGATCACTTATATACCCAAGGACCTTTTATGTTTTGAGTTTTATATAATTAGTAAAAACTATTATATAACAATACACATGTCTTCATATGAGTATATTTCCCACTATACCTATCTTTTTCTATTTTACATAAGTCTTCAACATTTCCTATAAAATTCTTCACACATGGAACCATTCTAAAAAAAATTCATTTAAAATAATTATTCATAACTTGGAGAAAGGAAACATAATAAATGGTGGTATTAGATTCTTAGTAAGAGAAACAATACCATAAAATCTACCATATAATAAATAAAACATAAAAAGTATGGCTAAGATAAAAAATAATCAAATATTCCATATAAAAAATACCATAAAAAGGAGACTAAATCCATGGATAAAATAATGACATAAATAATCATATGGATAACAATAACTAGTTTCATAATGATAGAAAGCATAATTTCGGACATAATAATCTTACTGTCAAGGCCCTGTACCAAGACAACATACGTAAACAGGTAAGGTGTATGCTAAATATCCAAACTAGTTTGTCTCATTAGATCTATCGATGCATCGAGGTTCTATAATGGTTCATTCCCATAACTTACCAAGTTCAATGAATCAATAATATTAAAGGGGTCAATAATAATTAAATATATAATCAACATAAACATTCATATCTAAAAAAAGAGTATATGAAATATTAATATTTCCCAAAATCAAACTGATCATAAACCATCCAAATAAAGAATAAGGATAGTTTCATGACAACATGTCCCAAATTGATCATAAGTAAAATAAATGTCTATTTTCATTTATAAATATAAATACTATAAAAAGGTCATTAAAAACATTCTTTAGGAAAATAACCTTTTTAATTTAAAAATCACTTTTAAAAACTAAAAAAATTATAGAATATTAGAAAGAATATTTTATTTTAAAATAACCATATAAACTTGTAAATTAATATTTAAAATGTTTAGTGTTTGAGACAATAAGAAATTCCTATATTCTAAATACATTAAAACAAATATTCCTTTCATATTTTCAGCAAAAAGTCAAAAAGAACCTTGTTTGAAAAACGACAAGAAGATTCCTTTGAAACATTTTTATAAAAAATAAATCATGAGTAAAAATGAATTTAAAATTTTGTTTAAGAATAATAAAACACATTCTTCAAAACAATTTAGAAAACATGGATATGGAAGAAAAAATATTTTTGGCTAAAGAGATAAATAAATTCAGTTTTCCTTAAAAATATTATTTCATTATCTTGATTAATTAAAGAGACTAAAATGAAAGTAAAACTTGTAATTTCTATAAATAACTAGAGTAAAGAAAATAAATTTGTCTTAAGACATAAATATCAAATAATTTCTTTAGTAGATACTTAAACATAAAAAATCTCAAATAATTATTAGATTATGAAATAAACTCTAACAAATATCATATCATTGAATTGATAATTAATCAATGGAAAGATTATGTGTAAAAAATTTAAATCCACACAAAAAAAGTGGAAATAAAATATAAATAAAACGAATATAATTTCATTCATAATATTGGTATAATATAATCAATGAATTGATACAACCTAATGAAAGAAATTTGAGTTATGAAACCCTTTATCGCTTTGGTAACTTCCTAATCAAAACTCATTGAATGAAGTAATATGAATTGTAAATTAAAATACCATGAATTATGAATAAATAATGATATAATATATAAAATGGAATTATATACACCATATAAAATAAATTTTATGCATAACATTAAAATATGCATCAATGAAGGAAAATTGAGATGAAATCCCTTACCTCGAGTCCAGACTTACCATGTATTTCCTTTAAATTATGTATAACAAACTTATATAAATTATTTTATTTATTAATAATATTTTATAGGTTAAATACTATCTCCTTAAACCATTTATTTAATTTATTTTAATGATATATTTAATTAACAAATTTTTTAAGTCTATGTTGTTTGTTTTGAGGACGTTTAGTTCATAATTTCAAAATAGCTTTAGTGTGTTGACCATAGTCAAAGGGTTCATTATTCCATAATATCACAAATAATAATAATGAATTAATTATTATTTTTATACATTAATTATTATTTTAAAACCAATTATGAAATATTTTTATAAGAAATTAACTATGTTACAATCTTGAAGATGGTAAGTCGTACGTACGCATGAGTAGCGTTTCCATTTTTTTAACAAACATGATAGAAAGAAGGTAAGTTTATTTTATATTTATAGAATTATGATTATATTATAAATATAATATTATTTTTTAAAATTCAATTATATATATCATCCATGTGATATGGTTATGAAAAAAAATCACATCGCTTTGTGGAGGTGTTGATCCACCTGTACGTACGAACGATGTTATCATTTATCAATGAATGGAAAGGAAATAGAATATATTATATATTATATTTATAGAATGTTAATTCTATCATGAATATCATATATATAAATTAAATCTATCATTATAATCATCCATGATAGTTGGTGATGGAAAATGAATTACATTGGTTAGTAAGGCAGTAGTCTTTCGTACACACGAATAATGGATTCATTTACCATTTGATGGAAGAAAGAGAGGGATATAGGTTATTCCATTAACATAAAAAAAATTATTATATTTAATATACTGGTGTTATTATTTCATCATATTTGAATAATATTTGGAGGAGTTAGAAGAAGAGATGAAACTAAAACATTTGGTTAAAATATGTACCTCTTCGTTGAACAACTTCCTTTTCTTCACACCTCAATCCCTATAAGGTTGTTATTATGCCTAAAATAAGTCCTATAAAATGTGGGTATGGATGTTATAAATTTATTTGGGATGGTATTGGATGAACCAAATTATTCTTGAAGTTTGGATAAGAGAGGAGAGGGGTGCCCTTTTATAAGGGAGAGAAGGGGCAATCTTTGAACTTCTTAAATAATTAAATTAATATAAATTATTTTTCATATTAAAATATATCAAAATTGATATAATTATAATATAAAATGATTTTTTGGTTTAAATAGTCTCATAAAATAAAATTTTTTACAATTTTATTTGATGTTTTCATCATTATCTCTTCATTTTAACCCCTCATTAACCCTTTTGATAATTATTGTGATATCAAAGTTTTTTACTATTAAAGGATTGAGAAAATTGATATAAAAGGATAAATGACTCATAAATATATAATTTTTGATATTTAAATCCATATATAATTCAATTTTTGAATATATTATTTCTATTAATTTTAAATCATTTTATAAAATATCATTAATGTAATTTTTGAAAATACATTAAATGTTATAATATAATATGTGTCTAACTCATGTAAAATGGTTTAAAAATGACATGTATTATAAGATAAATAATATATTATCTTAATATAACCATAAAATTAAATTTTATAGGTTTATATTTCATTTTAAACCTTATCTTTTGGTTTAACCTCTTGGTTAACCAATTTTTACCTTAACTGTGGTAATGGATTTTTCAATATTAAAGGATTATAATTTCACTTATAAGGTAAAAATTGGATCATAAATGAAAAATCGATGAAATTTTAGACCATTTATAATCCTAATTTTCTTCTTCCATTATTTTTATGATATTTAAATAATTTAATAAAATATATTTAACATAAAATATTATTAATTTCATTTCAAGAACTATTCACATAATTTGACTTTGAAATAAACATGATAGAAATGAAATTAAAATATAAACCTTTAAAACATATATAATATGTTATATTTATATTATCAATTTTTAGTAAACTTTAAATAACCCCAAAAATATTACTTTTAGAGTTTTTAAAATTATTTACTTTATTTTTTTTACTACTTGCGCATGCACTGTATCGGCATTACATAAGCATTTAAGGTAATTATTTCATCACTAAAAATTAAAAATAAATTAACATGATACAAAAATTAATATTTAAAATAAACATTCATAACCAAATTTAATTGGTTCTTAGCCCTATCACAAAATATTATAGATATTAAAAGTATGGAAGTGACATTTTTTACTTTATCTTATACTTAAATATTATAAATTAAAAATAAAATAAAAATGGGAAAAAGGTCATATTTTAAAATTTTTGATTATTTTGGATGAAATAGACTCATATAATTAAATTAATTCAATTTTTTTAATGAATTTTAATCCTTATAATGATTTTAACTCAAATTAACCCATTTTACCTTTACTATGGTAACAAAAAATACTAAGGTTACTATTTATATTAACCAAAAATTAATATGACCTTATTACTTAATATTAATTATTTTGATTATAAATATTGAATCTATTTTATAAAATTCCATTCAAAGAATTGGTATAATTTAATTTAAAATTAAACCCACACAATGTGATAAAAATCCATTTTTATGAAAAATGCCTTTTTAAGTTTAAAAATTTTTTATACAAAATCCAAGTACAATGTTGATTAAAAAATAATTTATTGGGTTATTTTTAATAAAAATATAATTTTAATTTTTAATTAATTGAAAATGAAATATTTTTCAATAAAAATTATTTTTTTACTATTCATTGAAAAATCAAACTTTTCAGAAAATTCTCAAAAATTCATCCTAAATTAATTATGTCATGTTAAATTCAATAATGATATACTTTTTATAAAATAAAATTTTTAAAAGTTGCATAAATTAATTATAATATTCACTCTCAAAAATCAATAAAAACCATTATTGAAGAAATCATATTTTTGAGCATAAAATAACTTTACTGAAAAATTGAGTGATTATTTCCTAAGAATTAATCAATACATTTGTATTGAATGGGGACTTTATATATATTTCATAATGTGGTTAATCCTATTAATTCCCTATAATTTAATGGTTATGTTATAAATATAAAATTTAAATATTAATATCTCATGGTTCCTTTAAGCTTGGTGTTTCATGTTATATACATTATCGAACATAGTGTTCTTTTAAAATCCCAAGATATTAAAACCACCTAACTTAATAAATTGCATCCTCTAAATTTGAAATTGATCTAAGTAATCAATGGTTTAACATTTGAAAATACTTTTTTAAAAATATCACATCATAAAAAATTTTAATAAAACTTCCTCTTGAAAAGAGGGAAACAAAAATACAAAGGTCATCCAGAATAACACATAACTAGGTTTCAAAATAGAATAACATTAGTGGTAAGTGAAAATATGTACATGGATTAAAAAAATTAATTTTCAAATAATTATAGTGAGTGATAGAGAACATTTATCACAATAAATTGAATGGTATAGAGAAATTTAATTACCACAAAATCGTAAATCAATGAGGTGTGAAAAAGATCATCGATTCATTAGAAATAAAGATAATAGGATAACATTTTTGTTTCAAGATCCTATTACTAAAGTTTAGGAATTCCTTTATCATCTAGGCTAAGATAATAAGGAAGTATACTTACTTGACAAGTATAATTTCATCCATTAATCAATTTCCACCACGATCTCATCTTTTTCTCCAAATGATGAGTATTCAAGATGGTTTTTTCATGCCTTAAGCACTAAAATTAACTTCTAAAGGATCACATAATCCAAAAAATGGTGACAAGTTATTCCTCCTATCCTTAAATTTTAACCAAAACAAAATTGGTTACCATAAGGTAAGATAATATCCAAAATGTATAAACCTTTATATGAAGAAATAATACATTTTACTTAAAAAATTCTATAATGAAACCAAAGGTTCAACATGGGTTATTACAAAAATAAATAACCATATATCCCAATTAACCTGAATAACCTCAACATTAAAGAATATTTTAACCTCAAAGGTGATCTCATAACTTTCATCTTATATCCCCAAAAATTAAATTTCATTATTCTCACATAATCTTTCATGTTAAACTACATATTAAACCTAAGGGTTTCATATACCTCAACCCAATAAAAAATATCTCAAAATATATTTAATCTCCATGATAAATCACTATGTAATATTATAATAAATTTAATGACACCAAAATATCATGAATCAAATTTGTATACTAACATGAAAGGTAATCCTTATCTTGACCATAAATATCACTAAAAATATTTCCTTATCAATGAATCGCTTTTCAAACATCAAGATTATCTATATCCCACTATCCAATAGATCATAATTAACTTAACATAAAATAATATACTAACCCAAAGGGTTATTTATACCTCAATAGTGTATTCATCATAAAATCTAGTAAAAGTTTCAATCAACTCAAAATCTCATCACTTAAAACCTAAAAAGGGGTATTTATGCCTTTAAACTTATGATCGACCTTAAACTTATAAAATCATTATGGTATCCATAACTCTTAAGTTAACCTCAAATGAAAACATCCTAATCTCTAAAGTTATATAAACCCTCCTCTGATACAAATTATAACAGCATAAAACCCACACTCCTAAATTAGGTTCATATACTTAAAATTGATGGCTTTGATACTGAAAAACAAGACCCAATATCAACCATGAAAAACTTACAAAATCAAAAGTAAATATTGTATCACTTACATACCCAAGTACCATTTTGGTTTAGAGTTTTATAGAATTATAAAAAAACTCTTACATAACAATACCCATGTATTCATATGAGTATTTTTTCAAGTACACCCAACTTTTCATGTTTCACATTAAGTTTTCAACATTTTCCATAAAATTATTCACACATGGAACCTTTCTAGACATAATTAATTTAATATCATTATTTATGACCTGGGAAATGGAAACATGAGAAAGGGTGAACTCAGATTCTCATTAAGGGAAATCATACTACAAAATCTATTATAAAATAAATAAAACATGAAAAATATGGCTGATATAAACAATAATAAAATATTACATATAACTAATACTATAAAAGGTGTCTAAATACATGGATAACATAATAATATAAATAATCACATGGATAATAATAATTAGTTTCATAATGATAGAATGCATAATTTTGGGCATCATAATCTTACCGTTTAGGCCTTGTGCTAAGACAACATATGTAAATAGGTAAGACATATGCAAAATAACCAAACTAGTTTGTCTCATAATACCTATCGATGCATTGAAGGGATATAATGGGCTCCTCCCATCACTTAATAATTCCAATACATTCATCATATGAAAGGGGTGAATAAAATTTTAATGCATAATCAATATAAACATTTATATTCAAAAACTAGTATATGAAATGTTAATATTTTCCCAAATCAAACTAATCATAAACCATCTAGAGAAATAATAAGGATGGTACCATTACAACATATACCCAATGGATCATAAGTAAAATAAAGCTTTATTTTCATTAATGAATAGAAATACTATAAAAAGGTCATTAAAAATATTCTTGAGGAAAATACCCTTTTTACTTTGAAAATCACTTTTAAAAACTAAAAAATTCTAGAATATTAGGAAAAATATTTCATTTGAAAAGAATCATGGAAAATTTTAAAGGAATATTCAATTAATTGATCAGTCATGGTGGTAGGAAATTCTATTCATGTTGAGTTTGTTAAAAAAATATTCCTTTCACATTTTTTGGTAAAAAGTCAAAAAGTACCACATTCAGAAAATGAAAATAATGTTCCTTTGAAACATTTTTTATAGAAATTCAAACATGGGTAAAAATTACTTTAAAAAATAATTTAATAATAACTAAAAACATTATTCAAAACAATTTATAAAACATGGATATATAATAAAAAGGGTTTTCAACTAAAGAGATAAATAAAGATAATTTTCCTTAAAAGTGTTCTTTCAGTCTCTTGAATACTTAAAGAGAGGAAAATGAAATAAAAACTTGTAATTTATAGAAATAAACATAGTAAGAGAAAATATATTAGGTTTATGATACAAATATAAAATAATTTCCTCATCATATAATTAAACATGAATAATCCTGAATAATGATGAGAATGTGAAATAAAATCTTACAAAGATCATATCATTTAATTGAGAATTAATCAATAGAGTGATTATATTTAAAAAATGTAAATCTACGAAAAAAAAGTGGAAATATAACATAAATAAAAATATATATATCATTTCACACATAAACTTGGCATAATATATCAATAAATAAGTTATATAACCCAATGAAATAAAATTAATTTACGAAAACTTTTACCGCTTTGGTAACTTTCCAATCAAAACCCCTTAGATGACATAATATGAATTGTAAATTTAAATAAAATTAATTATGAATAATTCATGATATAACTTGTAAAAGGTTAGTATATAGACCATATAAAATAAATTAGATACATGACATTAAAACATGTCTTGATGAAGGGAAATTGAGATGAAATCTCTTACATCGAGTCCAAACTTGTCATGTATGTCCTTTAACTCCTATATAATAAACTTTATCAATTATTTTCTTTCTTAAAAATATTTTACAACTTTAATCCCTTATCCTTAAACCATTTATTTTATTTATTTTAATGACAACATTAATTACTTAATCAATTAAGTCCACGTTGTTTGTTTTGAGGATATTCAGTTCATAATTTCAAAATGATTTAGTATGTTGATTGTGATCAAAGAGTTCATTGTTCCATCATCTCTAGAATCACTACAAAAAACTCAAATTAGAGATATTTTTTTCATTAGATACTTTTTAAAACATCACTAATTCACTTACCATCATTTCTGAAAAACATCAGTAAATGAGGTGTCGCTCATTTAGTGATGTTTATAAACAGCGTTATTTAACGACACCTCATTTACCGATCTTTTTTTAAAAACATTGGTGAATAAATTTCACTCAATTATCTATGTTTATAAACCTTGTCATTTAGTAACACCTTATTTACCAACATTTTTTATAAACATTGGTAAATGAAACTTCATTTACTGACATTTCTAAAAAACATCAGTATTTTTTTTTGAAGCTCATAGTTTTTTTTAAATCTATTTTTTATTTCTCGAGGCATAGTTTTTTTAATTTAAATTGTATTTTTTTTATTTACTACGCATAGTCCCTCCTCTACCCTAGACCTTCCCCTCTACCTACCTCAAGCGGCACACAGGTCCACCCTCCCTTACCCTGGCCCTTCCCCTCCACCTACCTCAAGCAGCGCACCGCCCCACCCCTACCCTGCCCCTTTTCGCCTACCTCAAGCAGCGCCACCCCTCCCCTGCTCCCCTACACATGCCCAAGAAACTGCCAAGGATCAAACCCTGTACCTCCTCCCCCTCGAGCCGAAACACCCAACCAACTCACCTATTCTAATTATGATTCTTTAATTGTATTATGTTATATTTATATATATATAAATAGATTTCAGTATTGAAAATATTAATATTATATGTGTGTGTGTGTGTGTTTATATTTTATATTTTATGTTTTATGTTTATATATATTGATGTTTATATTATATGTGTGTGTGTGTGTAAATTTTATATATATTATATGTTTATATTAATATATATGTGTGTGTGTGTATTTATATATGTGTGTGTCAATAAATATATATATATATATGTGTATGTATACATGTATATAATTATAATTTTAAATTTATGTGTGTGTGTGTGTCTGTGTGTGTTTATATATATATTTATATTTTATGTTTATATATATATATATATGAATTTATATATATTTATATTTTATGTTTATATATATGTTTATATTTTATATTATATATACGTTTATATTTTATATTTTATATACATATATATGTTTATATTTTTTGTTTATATTTTTTGTTTATATTATATCTATATATATGATTATATTTTAAATATATATGTGTGTGTGTATGTATATATATATATATATATCTGTTTATGTGTGTGTGTGTGTGTGTGTAAATATATATGTGTATGTATACATATATATAATTAAAATTAAAATTATATATATATATATATATATAATTATCCATGTTTTAAAACACTGAAAAAAATTTACAAAAATAGTTACTTTTTCTTAAAAACGTGACTAAATTTAAAATATATATGTGTTTATATATATAAATATATGTGTGTATATATATATATTTATATGTGTGTGTGTGTTTATATGTGTGTGTGTGTGTGTGTCTTTGTTTATATATATATATATATATCTAAATATATGTATCTGTGTTTATATATGTTTATATATATGTGTCGGTAATTAAAAAATTAATATTATATATATATATATATATTATATTTTATATTTTATATATATATATATATATTATGTTTATATGTGTGTGTGTGTGTTATATTTTATATTTTATATATATATTTATTTATTTATTTATATTTTATGTTTATATTTTATTTTTATATTTTATTTTTATATTATATATATATATATACATTTTATATATATTATATGTTTATATTAGTATATATAAATATAATATATGTTTATATTGTGTGTATATATATGTATATGTTTATATTATATATATGTGTGTGTGTGTGTGTATGTATATATATATGTTTATATATATATGTATGTTTGTGTGTGTGTGTGTAAATATATATATATGTCTGTACACATATATATAATTATATATATATATATATATAATTAGTCACATTTTAAAAAACTGGTAAAAATGTCACTAAAATGGTAGTGTTTTTTCTTAAAAATGTTACTAAATTTAAAATATATGTTTTTTATATATAAATATATTTATATGTGTGTGTGTGTTTATATATATATAAAGATATATGTTTTTAAATATATGTTTATATATACATGTCTGTGTTTATATATATTAATATATATATATATATATTTAAAAATATATGTTTACATCGATGCAGGGAAATGGGATATATATATATATATATATATATCGATGTTTTTAAAAAACGTCACAAAAAGACATCGCTAAATTTCATTTTTTTGTAGTGAATAATAATCATGTCATATTTATCATTTTTATACATCAACTGTATTTTTAAAACCAACCAGGAAATATGGTTATGAAAAATGAACTACATTACAATCATGGAGACGATAGGTCGTACATACACATGAGTAATGTTTCCATTTTTTTAACGAATGTGATGGAAGGAAGGTAAGTATTATTTTATCTTTCTATAATTATTATTGTATCATAAATATCATATTATTTCTTTCAATACACTTATTTGTAGAATCCATGAGATGTGGTTATGAAAAATGAATCATATCGCTTCATGGAGGTGGTATCCACCTGTACACACAAACAATGCTATCATTTTTCAATGGAATTAAATGTAAGAAAATAGATTATGTATTATCTTTCTATAATGATAATTATGTTACGAATGTCATATATATACATTAAATTCGTAATTATAATCTTTAATGAGAGGTGGTGATGGAATATGAATTACATCGGTGTGTGAGGTGGTAGTCTTCCATACACACGAATGATGGATTCATTTCCCATTTGATGGAATAAGGATATAGATATAGGTTATGAAATTAACATGAAAACATATCAATATATGGAATATATTATTGTTTTTATTTGTAATGATTTGTGCCTTCTCGTCCTGTTACTTTTCCAATTTGAGGTAGTCTAAGGCATTTGGAGGAGGCTAAATGAGATTCGGTGGAGTTAGAGCTGCAGTAAAACTATATTAGGTTTTTTATTTCATAAAATAGGGATTTACGACATAAAATGGCAGTTTATAGCTTGTTTGGACAATTGGTTTATGGATTGTGTTTGGTGAGGGGCTAGGCATGAAATTTGTTTCTACCATAAGAAGTTGTTTTATGTTGTTAAGTTAATTTCAACCTGAAGCATCGTGTTTTTTGGTGGAAAATGTTTTACAGCCTAAGAGTTGGTTTTATGGTGTAAGTTATGTGGACTTGTGTATTTTATGCCATAAGAATGTGGTTTATGTCATAGGTTGGTTGAGTTCTAGATTTTAAATAGGTTATGTTCGGATGATTCTCCATACATTCAGTCATCGCCTCTTCATCTATTTTTTAGAGGAACTCTATGTGATTTTTAAGGATCTTCCAGCCCACCTTCTCCTGCTCTGATCCTTGAGTTCTGATGGATGATCATTGATGATCGGTGGTAAGAACTTCTATTCTTCTTGGATGTTTTTTTCATTCTTCTTTCAGAGATCTTCTATACTGGTGTGAGTTTGGTTTAGCAGATTTTGGGGATGCATTTTTTATAACCCTTGATGTGGTGTAGGTTTATCCATGGGTTTTTTGTGTGGTTGTGGTTTTCATGCATTTCTTCTTTTCCATATGGTCAACAGTGAGATTGGAAGTCTTCTTTGAGGTAGGGTTTTCCTTATTTTTCACTTTTGTGTATCATGCAAGAGGGGATTGCTCTTTTTTATCTAAATTGGATGATTTTAACTAGCCTAATCGAGATAAATTAATAATTTAATTATAATATAATGATAAAAGGGTTTTATCTACATGTTTTTACAGCTTTCATATTATTATCCTGATATTGTGATTGTATGGGTTAAAAAACCCACTGAAAATCATGGCTATTGGGGGCTTTTTTTCACAGTTTTTTTTGTTATTATGGAACCTTTTTGTGATTTTTTGGAATCACTCTAAAATGGAAATTGGATAACCACTTATATTTGGTTAATAAAATGTGTGTCTTGGTATTTATGGCTTGTGTGTTAATTTCCCTAAACTAAAGAAGTATAATTTATAAAAATGCCATTGTTAAATATATAAAATATTCTATGATGTGTTGTGATGTGTGGAAATATTGTGGGGAGGTGACATGATGGGTTTATGAGGCCATTTTTTGTGGTGGTGATGTGTGGTTGGCGTGAGGAAGATTGTTTTGGTGCGCTAGGTACCTGAGTAGTGATGGAATAACTGGTTAATAATGTTCCAAATGGATTGGGCTTGTTTTTCTAGTGGGATGGAAATGTTTAATGAACGAATTAAAATGGGAACTATGGTTAAATGAGGTTGTTGATAAATAATGAAAGGAATGTGATGTTTAAATTAAATTGGTTGGTAATGTGGATTGTGTATTTTTGTGTGGTTTTCTACATTTAGAGGGGGTTTTGTGATTTGGTTGGTAATTTGTCTCGAACCCATAGGTTGGGATTGTGTGTGTGGCTAGACCAGTTGAGAGGGTCCAATTGTTTTTCTAAGATCGATTTATAGTCTTTTTATCACTAGTTAAGGTTGAAGGAGGATGATATCCTAAATACTACCTTCATATGTAGGTATGGGAACTTCGAGTTTGCATTCATGTTGTTTAGTGTCACAAACAAACCAGCTATGTTCATGGCGCTCATGAAATCCATGTTCTATGAATTCCTAGACCAGTTCATAGTCTTGTTTATCTACGAAGTATTAATCTACTCGAAGTCAGAGGAGGATCATATAGATCATCTCATAACTGTCTTGTAGATTCTTCTATGCCACCATCTCTATGGAAAGTTGTCCGAGTGTAATATTTGGACACGAGAGGTTCATTTCCTTGAACATGTGGTATATCATCAGGGTTTGGAAGTGGATCCATCAATGGCTGAGTTAATTTTTTATTGGGAAGCACCTAAGAATGTGGCAGAGATTCACAATTTCCTTGGTCTTTCAGGATATTATTAGAGGTTTTTACCTAATTTATCTTGATTTACAGCCTTGTTAATAGTGTTAACCAGGAAATATTAGGATTTTGTGTGGATTTATTAATTTCAAATAGCATTCGACTACCTAAATGGGAAATTGGTTAGTGCTTCGGTGCTCCAATTTCCAGAGGAGGGGGTGATGTTTGAGGTGTTTTGTGACACTTATCATATGGTTTTGGGATTCATGTTAATGCAGCAGAGAGAAGTGATATCTTATGGGTATAAAAATTTATGTCCCCATGAGCGTAACTATGCCACTCATGATATGGATCTAGAAGCGGTTGTGTTTACACTGAAGTTATGGAAGCATTACCTCATTGGGGAGTGCCTTATAGTCTTCACAGATCAAGAGAGTTTTAGGTACATATTTTATCAGGGAAATATAATTCTATGGAAATGTAGGATAAAATTTCTTCAAGATTATGTTTGTTATATCTCCAACACCTCAGGAAATGGGGTGTTGTGGCCAATGCTCTGACCAGAAATTCACAGAGGGATGTTGTTCAGGAGTTTGGGGATTCTTAGAAAGGGATAGAGGAACTTGTAGGGATACATCTTGATGTGTGAAAGAGTATTTTTCTATGATTTTATTTATTAGATAACAATTCAGTCTTCTCTGATGTAGTGTGTGGAAGAGTCTCGATGGGGTTACTTAGAGGCATAGGTGATGCTTGATTTTTCTAGCCATAGCGATGCTCTAATGGGATGGTCAGAGGGTGGTTGGAACCAAATGTTATTTTAGGGGAGGTTTCTTATTCTGAAATTGATTCATGAGGGATTTATCCATGAGTTTCATAGATCAAATTTGGAGTTACACCCTAGGGTATCCAAGATGTATAGTGTCTTGAGGATATAGTTTTGGTGGCCCGAGATAAAATGGGAATTAGCAGAGGTTATGGATTGGTGCTTGATTTTCTAGCAGGTAAAGGCTAAGCATTATGTTCCCAGTGGTTTTTTATAGCCTATAGAGTTTCTTAAGTGTAAATGGGATGAAATCTCAATGAATTTCATCATAGGGTTACCCCAAGCTCAGGGAGGTTGTAATTATATCTAGGTAATTGTGGATCAGTTGATGAAATTGTCCCACTTTTTAGTGATCAAGGAGTCAGGTGTCATAGATGTTTTGGAAATTTGGTGTGTGGATGAGGTGGTGTGGTTTCATGGAGTTCCAAGGTCTATTGTCTCATATTGGGAAGCACGTTTTAACTCACAAGTCTATAGGGGATTGCAGTATTCTTTGGAACTTATTTACGCTTCATTACTACTTTCTACCCTCAAAAGGATGGGAAAATAGAGCGAACTATTCATACACTGAAGGATATGTTATGAGCATGCATCCTAGGCTTTGGTAGATCATGGTAAAGGCACTTTACTTTGGTTGAGTTTGTGTACAAAAACTCCTATCAATCTTTCATTGGAATGGATCTATTTGAGGTGTTTTATGGGTAGTTGTTTCATTCTCCATTGTATTGGATGGAGTTTGGGGAGGCAGTGGTTCTTGGTCCTAATGTGGTGTAGAGAATGACAAAAAAGGTTCATATTTTTCATAAGAGGATGAAATTATTACAGGACTATCATGAGTCTTATATTGATCATAGGAGGAGGACCTTAGAGGTCAAGGTTGGAGACCATGTGTTTTTTAGAGTCTCCCCTTAACATGGGTAGTGAAGTTTTGTTGGGGGGGTTAAGTATTCTCTTAGGTTTGTTAGGATCTTTAAGTTTTTGGGGTAATTTGGTGAGGTATCATATCAGTTGGTATTTCCACCACAGTTGGATATGATCCAAAACGTCTTCCACATATCTCAGCTCTATCAGTATCTTCATGATGACACCCTTTTCATTGACTGAGGATAGTTGGATATTGAGGATGACGCGATGTTCGTGGAGTAGCCAGTGGAGATCCAAGATCATCAAGAGAAGGTGCTACATGGAAAAACCATTCCCTTGGTTCGCATGTGGGGGAGGCACGGTGTCCTAGAGGAGAGTAGTTGTGAGTGTGATACGTAGATTCATTCACTGTACTCGGATCTATTTTGAGTTTAGATTTGCTCTATTTTTTCTTATTATGTGATGATGGATCTTGATGTTTTATAAGATATGATGTTTCCTTATTATTTGATGTGTGGTGTGTGATAAATCTTATAGTTTATGAAATGGGGAGGATATGAATCATAATCAAGACATGTTATACTTTAACGTGATTATGTGGGAGAGTCAGTGCTGCCCAAAGTAGATAATATCTTTACATGTAAGATGGGATTCCCTAATTTGAGTGCTTGAGGCAGTGTTTTTTTTGTTGAAGTGGTTGTTGGGTCAGGTAGTGTGGAGTTTGGGATATTTGTATTGATGGTTATGTGAATGGTAAAATGATGTGGTGATGATGCGTGGTGAGTGTTGGTTGTGCAATGGTTGTGTGGAGATGTGGAAATTTTTGGTCGGTACCAGATGATGTGGTGGCATGCCCAATGAGAGGTGGTCATGTGGCTGTGTGGTGATGTGGTTGTGTGAGGTGTTTGTGGGTGTTTTGGTTGTCCAGTTTGGATGGTGGTAGCATTTTAGGTGTGATGAGAACCTTGAGAGGTATCTCGTGGGGTGGTTGTTTGGACCCCTTCTTTTTTTTGGGGTTTGGTTATGATTCTTGAGGACAAGAATAGTTTGAGAGGTATCTAATGTAACAGCTTGTGACTTCCTAGTCCATTACTTTTCTAGTTTGAGGTAGTCGAAGGTGTTCAGGGGAGGCTAGATGATCTTTAGTGGAGTTAAAGCTACATAAGAACTGTAAAAGTATTTTTACACTGTAAAAGAGGGATTTATAGTGTAATATGGTGGTTTATGGATTATTTAGCCTGCTGGTTTACAACTTGGGTTTGGCGAGGGGATGGGCATGAAAAGTGTTTAGACTGTAAGAATTTTTTTTACACCATAAGTTAATTTCATCCCAAAGTGACATGTTTTTCATTATAAAAAGTTTTTATGACCTAAGAGTTGGTTTTAGAGTGTAAGTTATACAGAATCGTGGATTTTATTCCATAATAGTGTGGTTTACACCATAAGTTGGGCGAGTTATAGGTTTTAAATAGGTTCTGTTTGGCCAATTCTCTATCCATTTGGCCATCACCTCTTCTACTCATTTTTTGAAGGAACCCTAGGCAATTTTGAAGGATCTTTAAGACCACTTTCTCCTGCTTCAATCCTTGGGTTTCAGTGGTTGTTGTTGATGTTTGGTGGTAATCCATTATCTTCTTCTTGATTTTTTTCTTCTATTCCCTCATAGATCCACTACAATAGTGCAACTTTAGTTTGGAGAGAGTTTGGGGATTAATTTTTTATAACCCTTAATGGGTTGTAGGTTGATTTGTGTGTTTTTCATGAGGTTGTGTTTTGTGGGTGTTTCTTCTTCATCCTGCAGTATGCAGTGAGATCATAAGGCTTCTTTAAGGTAGGTTTTCCCTCGTTTCTCACTTTTGTGTATCATGTAGGAGGGGATTACTCTTTTTTATCTATGGGGGTGGTTTTATCTATCCTAATCAAGATAAAATAATAGGTTAATTGGAATTGAATAGTAAAGGTATTTGATCTGCATGTTTTTACAGATTTGATATTATTATCTTGATATTTTGATTATACAGGCTAAATGCCCCAATGAATATCATGGTTGTTGGGGAATTTTTTTGTGCAATGTTTTTTGTGATTATGGAACCTTTTTTTGATTTTTTGGCATTTCCCTAAAATGTTAATTGGATAATCACTTATATTTGGTTAATAAAATGGTTTCCCCAATATTTATGGCGTGTATGTTAGTTCCCCTAAAATAGAGAAGTGGAGTTGACAAAAAAATCCTTAATAAATCTGTAAAATGTTTTTTGATGTGTTGTGATGTGTGTTCATGTTGTGGAGTTGTGATGTCTAGTTGTGGAAGGTGGGGTTGATGGTTTTTTGAGATTGTGTGTTGGGGAAGTAATGTGATGGGTTTATGAGGTCATGTTGTGGGGCGGCGACATGGTGATTTTTTGAAGTTTTTCTATGGGGTGGAGATGTGTGATTGGCTTGTGGAAGATGGTTTTGTTGTGTTAGGTGCCCAGGTAATGATTTAATAACTGGTTAATAATGTTTTAAATGGATTGGGATGGTTTGGTTAATGGGATGGAAATGGTTAATAAAAAAATTAAAATGCGAAGTTTTGTTTAACATGATTTTTGATAAATAATTAAAGGAATGGGATGTTTAAATGAAATTGGATGTTAATGTGTATTATGGATTGTTGTGTGGTTTTCTACATTTAGAGGTGGTAGTTAAAGTGGGGATGTTGTGAGTTGGTTAGTGATTTATTTCAAACTCATAGGTTGGTCATGTGTCTGTGGATATATATATACCTTGTATGTTCCTTGTGATTTCTATACGAGCCCCACCTGTGTCGAACACTATGTGATGACACCCATACATTTATAAGGGGGGGTACCAACATCCTGGTGATGAGTATAGATGTATGGTTGTCCGCTCTTTCCTACTCTCTCTTCTAGGAAATTAGATATGTATAGGTTGTGATGGAAAAAGGTCTGATAGTACACTAGGTGATGTTCAAGGTGTCTTTGGGTGAGATGTGATGTGACCATGTTGTGGGGTGTCTTGTGGTGGGGGTAATGCATAGTAGGATGTGGTAATTAGGTTTATGTATTTTATGTTCACAATTCCCTACTACTATAGTTATGGTTGTGATGTGATGGCATTTGTTTCTTTGGGAGAGATGATATGTGATCGTGTTGTGGGGTGGTGGCCCAGATGTCTTTGGGTGAGATGTGATGTGATCGTGTTGTGAAGTGGTGGTATATGTTATGTGGAATATATGGGAGTTCCATGACATATTAAGTTGGGTTATGAGAGTATAAAATCTTTGGGAAAGTGGCGTGGGGTACCTTTCATCGATATAATTCTTATTATGTTATTATACTTAGCTTGTATTATTTAGTGAGTGTGCCTTTGTGAGGTTTGGGTTGGATAGTTGATATGTTTAGGTGTTGTTGGTTGTGATTTTTTATCATGGGTGAATTAGTAAAATTTAATACTCACCCTACATATATAAACTGGTTTTCAGGTTTCTAGGAGGATCGTGAGAACTGTGTTGGACATTACTAGCTCAGACCCTTTCACTGTTGTTATGCCACTGCTTTAGTTTTTCTTTTGGGTACTACTTTGGGAAAAAAAATTGTACATGATTTATTTATACATTCATTAGGGTATGGTTTTGGTTTTATTTTATATTATTTCATGTATTTTCTTCAGGTTGATTTATCCTATCTCCTGATATTGTTTTTATATAGAGGGTAATGCCCTCCATTTCATGAGATTTTGTATACCCTCGGTGCTAGTAGCCAACCTAAGGCCTGCTGAAGGTGGGAATCAGGGGTAATTATCACTCTCCCTTCATTATAGTATATTTTTTGGTAGGGTTTAATGACATAACATGTTTTAATAATATTTAGAGGAGGTGGAAGAATAAAATAAAGCTAAAACATTCGGTTAAAAGTTATACCTCTTATTTGGAAAACCTCCTTTACTTTACACCTTAAGCCCACTAAGGCTGCAATTATACCCAAACTAAGACCTATATAATGTAGGGAGTGATTTTATTAAGGTATTGGGGAAGGTATTGTCCAAACCAAATGGCTCATTAAGTATGGAGAGGATAGTATAAGGGTACCTTTTTATAAGGGATGGAAGGAGCATTCTTAGATCTTCTTAAATTATTAAATTAATATAAATTAATTTTCATGTTTAAATAGATCCAAATTTATATAATTTTAATATATGATGATTATGGGTCTAAATAATCTCATAAAATAAAATTTGGACAAATTTAGGTTATGTTTTCACCATTATCTCTTTGTTTTAACCCCCCCCCCCCCCCAACCCTTTTGACAATTACCATGATATCAAGGTTTATTACTCTTAAAGGGTCAAGAAAATTACTATAAAATAAAAAGTTACCCATAAATGGACCATGGTTTATATTTTCAACCATATCTAATTCACTTGGAAGGATATTTGATTTTTATGAATTTTAAATTATTTAATAAAATATTGTTTATTATAAAATATCATTAATGTCGTTTTTGGAAATACATGAAATGTTATAATATAATATGTGTCTAACTCATGTAAAATGGTTCCAAAAAGACATGGATTTAAATATAAGTAAGATATAACCTTGATTTAATCATCCAATAAGATTTTGATAAGTTTAGATATCATTTTAAACCTTGCCTTTTGGTTTAACCCCTTAGTTAACAACTTTTAACCTTAACTTTGATAATGACTTTTTCAATATTAAAGGGTTGTAATTTTACTTATAAGGTAAAAATTAGATTATAAATTTCCAAGGGATGAAATTTTAGACCATTTATAATCCTAATTTACCTATTTCAAGTTTTTTGTGATTTTTAAATAATTTAATAAAATATGTTTAGCATAAAATACTATTAATGCCATTTTAAGAACTATTCACATAATTTGAATTTTAAAACAACATTAAGGTAATGTAATTCGAATCTATAACTTTTAAACACATATAATATTTTATATTTATCTTAAAAAAATCATGGGAAACATTAAATCACCCTAAAAATATTACTTTTAAAGTTTTTAAAATCATTTACTTGGTTTTCTTACTGCTTGCACAAGCACTCTATCGGCGTTTCATAAGCATTTAAGGTAATTATTTCATCACTAAAAATTAAAAATAAAATATCATGATAAAAAAAATTATATTTCAAATAACTATTTATAACTGAAAATAATTGTTTTTATCCCTATCACAAAATATTATAGATATTAAAACCAAGAAAGTGTATTTTTTTACTCTATCTTTTACTTAAATATTATAAAGGTAAAAATCAAAGATAAATGGAAAAAAATGTCATATTTCAAATTTTGTACGATTAGGGATGAAATATACTCATAAAATGAAATTAATTCAAGTATATTAATGAATTTGAAGCCTTGTCTCGATAGTTTTAACCCTAATTAACCCATTTTTACTTTACCTTGGTAATAAAAATTATTATGGTTATTGTTTATATTGAACAAAAATTAAGTTGAAATTATTACCTAATATTAATTATTTTTATTTAAAATATTGAATCCATTTTATAAAATTTAATTCACAGAAGTGGTGGGATTTAATATAAAATTAAACCCACAAAACATGATGAAAAACAATTTTCCAAAAAAATGTCTTTTTAAGTTTAAGAAATGTTTTTATACCAAATCCAAATATGATATTAATTTAAAATTCATTTCCTGGATTATGTTTAATTAAAAATAAATAATGATATTTTAAAACAATTACAAAATATAATTTGACTCTTTAATTACTTGAAAACAAAAAACAGTTTTCAATAAAAATTGGTATTTTTCACTATTCATTGAAAAATAAAAATTTTTATAAAATTCCCAGAAATTCATCCTAAGATAATTTTTTCATGAAGAATTAAAAAATGATATAATTTTTATTAAATATAATTTATAAAAGTTTCATAAATTAATTATAATATTCACTCACAAAAAACATTAAAAATCATTTTTAAAGAAAACATATTTTTGAGGCATAAAATAACTTTACTGAAAAAATGAGTGTTTATTTCCTAAGAATTAATAAATATATATGTATCTAGTAGGACCCTTATAAATATTTTATAATGTTTTTAACCGTATTTATACCCACTAATTTAATGACTAGGTTATAACTATAACATTTAAATATTAATATCTTAAGGTTCGTTTATGCACGGTGTTGTGCATTACATACGTTATCAAACATAGTGTTTTTTTAAATCTCAAGATATTACAATCTAGTTAGTTAGGCATAAGTATATTCATGATAAACTTATATCTTCCAATGTATTGATGATGATAATGACAATAAACTATCTTGAGGGAAGGGAGTTTATTCATTGGGATTTTCTCTTATTCCCGCTAGGCTTTCAAATATAGGGAGTGTGTGCATACCTAGAGCCATATTTCATTGAGATTGTGAGGAACCTTGTGACTGGTACTAAACTTGGTCATTATTACCATGGTTTTATGATTGAAAAATTATTGTAAATGATATATACATGTTAGTGTTTATGAAATTATTTACTCGTGTTTTTTATAGAAATTATTATTCATGCCTATTTTGAAAAAGATACTTATATATACCTGATTTGATGGAAATACACTTTGAAATATATTTTATATTATCCATTGAAATTTTTTATAAATCATGTTTTGATAAAAACTGAGAAAAGATTTGTATTCCATGCTTTATTTAAAATTGAGTAAAGTTGGTTTATTTGTTATAGATTTCTTATGAAATGCTTAGTGAGATCCTATTGGTATTTTTTATCACACCCAACCTTTGTCTTTGGGAATTTGTAGATGTTATTATGCTAGGAACAAGAAAATTAAAATCACCACATAGAGTTGATTTATGTACTTGATTAGTGAGATATAGGGAGTGGGTGGTGACTGGTGGAATGTTTGATCCACTTGTTACATGGAGTTTTTTAGGTTTTTATCTTGATGGTTTGACTTAATGAAACATACCATTTTGAGACTTGTATCTAGTTATTTGTGATTATCTCCTTTATGGGGTGTTTTTCATAGCAATTTTTTATTGATTTATATTCACTACTTGGGCTTGATGAGTTATCCTTGTGATGAAATCATTCCCTCATGATTGTATTTGATGCCCATGCGCTAATCACTGTGGGGATCGAGAACACCCTTTGTTCCATATCAAAACTAATTCAATTATTGTTTATGTGGGTTATTTTGGATGGTTCATGAAAAATTAGTATCAAATGAATTTATGCCTCTTCTTTGATGTCTGTATGCAGTTTGGGATGTCTTGGTAAACAGGAGGTAATATTATTAAGACTTAAGGGGTAGGTTACAAGTGAATGTTTGGCCATCTTTCATCATAAAAAGCCTTAAGTTTCCATGGGATATTGGGAAAAAATTCTTTTAGGAGTTTTTTGATCTAATCCTGTACTTTCTCTAAATCTTTGATTTGAAAATTTGAATTCTAATTGATAGTGTGGCTGACCTCATGTCTCTTGACTGATGTTTTCTCTTTCTATCTGTTGATTTTTTATAGTACCACACCCCCAAGAATATGTTTGAATAGACCTTAAGAGATATATATAGATGAACCACAACAAGTGAACCCTCTAGTTGATCAGCACCTTATAGAGGTTGTTGCATGTGTGGTCCAAGATCTGGTCTAGGTACCTTCACCAGTTCCCATTCAAACTGTAGATTTTTTACCCTGGAGGGAAAATAGCAGAGATCATGCTAATGAGTTCCTCTATCTGAAACCTTTATCTTTATAGGGTACCAATAATCCTCATAAGTTATAGGATTGGTTAAAAAAGGTCAAGCAGCTCTTTTATTTTTTAATGTCATCATCAAATTTGAAGATCCTAATAGAATTTGGTGGTATTTGATAGTTCGAACTGGGAAAATGTGGTATTGGATTTAAACTGCTTAAAGTCTCTTTTTATGGAACAATTAAATCTGAAATAAGTGGTATTAGCCAAGTCGATGGAATTTCTCAAAATTCAGAAAGTTGATCGAACAGTGACCCAGTATACAAACCATTTTGCTGAGATCTTTCATTTCTCACCTGAGGTGGTATTGAATGAGAAGTTGAAATATTTAAGGTTTGAGGTGGATATTAATTTAGATTTCTCATCCAAGATTTTCCTAATGAATCTCACCTCGTATTCTGAAGTTTTGGATAGAGATTTGATGACATAACTTGGCTTGGCTGGTAATCCAGGGTTGATGGGAGTTCCTCCTACTCCCAGTGGTGGTTTGAGTGGTCCCTTTAAAGGGAAGAGGAAGCAGGATGATTCTCATAGTGGAAATATTAGTGGTGGATGTTAGTATTAGACTTCTTGTAAATATTCTATAGTGTCTGGTAAAGGACCACTTACTTGTTTCTAGTGTAGAAAAATCAAACATTGTAAGTGAGATTTCATGGATTCATCAAAGATCTATAGCTTTTTTTGATGTTAAGGTTGCATGAAAATGTTTTTTCATGTCTTTACAGCACCATGTAGTGGTACGGTATCAGCAGTACTGGGAGGATCTGCAGCGTAGTCATATGCTTTAAGAAAAAAAGGGTTTCATCCATAGGCATCAAGAATAAAGATTCTTCACATAGTGGGTGAGTCTCTAAGAGAATCTGGTGTGAGTCTTGAGACTATGAGAGGTACCATTATCATTGCTTCATATTTAGTGAGTTCTTTATTTGATAATGGTTCCTCTCATTCCTTCATATCTACCCATGTTTTGGAATTGTTTAATATTCCCATGGATCTCATGCCTTATGTCATGGAGATTTTTATGCATCTCAAGATGAATATAGAACTAGGTATTAGATGTCCTTCTTGTAATTTATCTTTATCATAAATCTAGCTTTCCTAGGACCTTCTAGTTCTAGATATGAAAACTCTATATTTAATTCTTGGGATGGATTGGTTGGTCACTCATAAATTACATATCAACTGTTATCTTTGAAAGGTCTCCTTTACTACCCTGAGTGGGGTGTTTCATGTCTTTTAGGTATAATGGGACCCAAGTTTGAGTCAAGATAGACCTCATCTTCCAGAGTTGGGTAGGATGATATCCATGTTTTCACTTGAACTAGAGCAATAATCTTCATATGGTGATCGTCCTTTAGTAGCTATTTAGTATCCTAATGTGTTTCCATCAAACTTTTGTGGTTTTACATTAGTGAGGGAGGTTTATATTTCTATCTAATTAGTACCAGGTACCCAACCTATTTCTATTCCCTCTTACATAATGAAACTTTCTTAACTGAAGAAGTTAAATACTCAGTTAGATGGCATGATTTTCAAAGGCTTAATTTGACTTGGAGTGTCTCCTTAGGTAGAACCTGTGCTTTTTTCTAAGGAAGATGATGGTACCCTTCTTCTTTGTGTTAATTATTGAAATCTCAATTGGGTCACAATCAAGAAAAATATCAATTTCCATGAATTGATGTTTTTTTACTAGATAAAAAGGGTGAAGTAGTTCTCAAAAATTGATCTTCAGTATGGTTATCACTAGCTTAGGATCAAGGAGTCTGATAGCCCTAAGATAGAATTTAGGAGTGTTTATTTCCATTATGAGTACCTTATTATTCCTTTTGGTCTGACCAATGCTCATATTGTGTTTACATCATTAATGAATATAATATTCCACCAATACCTCAATTATTTTGTAGTGGTATTTGTAGATGAAATCTTAGTTTACTCTAAGACTAATGAGGGTCATGTGCATCACTTGAGAGCAGTTATTGATATCTTGAGAAATCATAAACTTTATACCAAACTTTCTAAATGAAACTTATAGTTTGGGAGGTAAATTTATTAGGAGACGTGGCTTTCGAACATGGTATTTTAGTTGATCCTGAGAAGGTGAAAGTTATTATGACCTAGGAGGAATCGAAAAATTTCTTTGAGATTTGGAGATTCTTGGGCTTGGAAGGGTATTAATGCAGGTTTGTGATAGATTTCTCAAAGTTGGATTCTCTTTTTACCACTCTTACTTTGAAGGTAGTAAAGTTCCTATGGGATTCAGAATATCATTCTTCCTTTGATGAGTTGAAGCATCTTTTGACTTCAGCTCCTATGTTGACTCTTCTAGAAGCTGGGTGGGGCTATGTGGTCTTCTATGATGCATCAGGTTTAGGTTTGGGATTCCTTCTTATGTAGGGTGATCACACTGTGTCTTATAGTTCTCTTTAGCTTTTTCCTCATGAGAAAAACCACACTATGCATGATCTTGAACCTGTGGTTGTGATGAACACTCCAAAGAGTTGGAAAAATTACCTTTTTGAAGAAGTTTTTACCATCTAATCCAATCATGAATTCTTGATTTATATATTATCACAAAAATATTTGAATCTTCAATAAAGGCAGTGGGTGGAGTTCATTAAATCATTTGATTTTGACATTGCCTACACCTCTGGGAAGAGATATTTCACGGTTGATGCTCTTTGTAGGAAAATTTTATCCCAGTCATTAAATAATTTTCTATAGAATGGAATATAATGGATCTATTTTCTTATATTCACTTAGGAGTCTGAGAGGATGGGACCGAGGTTTTTTTGTCAACTGTTCAATTTAAATCCTCAGTTCTTGATATGATTCTTCAAAAAAACAGGTTGATGATGATTTTTGAGGTATTGGGGATTTTTTTATGGCGGGGATACATCAACGAATGGTCTCTATAATCTGATATTATCATGTGATTTTGGATCTAGTATGTTATTCTCTTGCATATTGGGAAGGTTGTGATGGGGGATTACCATAATTCATAGTGGGAGGTATACCCAAGCACCATGAAAATGTTTTATGATATGAGGAGGAGGCATAATTCTAGGTACTGTAGCAGGTATTGTAGCAGTATTGTAGCAAGTATTGTGTGGGTACTATGTGGTACAGTAGCAGGGACTGTTCGGTATTGTAGCATCCGGAACTATTCATATTGGGTCACCGGTTTGGTCTTGGATTCCTTAAGGCCTTCGAGCCACCTAGGCCTTCAGGTTAGTAAGGATTTCGGGCCACCTTTAAGGCCTTCGGGACACCTCAAGGCCTTCAGGCCACCTGATCAGTGCAATTTCCCCATACAGACTCTACAAAAAAGGAGCATCCCTAGAGGAGGATTCAAAGAAGGTGCACTCACCATAGCATAATCAATGGATTTGGAAGAATGATAGGGTATGGATACACCATCGGGACCATACTTTGCTTGCACGGGAAACTTAGCCAGACATCCATGTGAAGGTGAAGAGCTACCATTATGATGCAGATGCTGTGGAGGGGTATTTCCTTATAGTTATAGTTTGGTTGAATTCCCTAATACCTTCAGGTCATGTAATGTCTCTTAAGCCTACATTCCATGTAATATTTAATCCTACGGGCCTTGTAAGGGTTCCCCCTCATCCCTTGAAAGGGGGGTTATCAAAAATCAATAAAAATGAAGGCCTTTAGGCCATTGTGGTATACTTGTTAATAGATTAAGATTGAGCATCAAAATATTTATGGATTGATTCTTCCCCTTCCTATGTTGACATGGAAGTGGGACGAGATATCGATGGGTGTTGTGGTCGGGTTTCCATGTAAACCTCAAGTAAATAATGTGATATGGGTGTTGATTGGCCAATTAACCAAATCAACTCACTTTATTCCCATTCATGATATGAACAAGTTTGAGGGCTTGGGAAATCTGTATGTGAATGAGATCATCATATTACATGGGGTTCCTTATACTATTTTTTTTATAGGGATCCTTGACTCACTTCTTGTTTTTTGGAGAGTCCTCCAGAAAGTGATGGGATCCCGGTAAATTTTAGCACAGTGTACTATCCTCAGACATATGGTTAGATGGAATGATCTATACAGATTCTTAGAAAAATTCTTCGTTCTTTCGTTCTTGACTTTATAGGATCTTAGTATTTCCATTTGGGGATGGTTTCTCTTACTTATAATAAAAGCTACCAATCATCCATCAAGATGGATCCCTTTGAGTCATTTTATGGTCGGCCTTATAGATCTCTGCTTTGTTGGTCAAAGATTTTTGAATCTTCCCTAGTTGGGATTAGTTTGGTCCAAGAGATAATGTAAAAGAATCATTTGATTCATCTAAGAATATTAATTTCAAAGAGATATTGTAAATCATATGTTAATCATCATCAACACCCTTTGAAGTTCTCAGTTGGTGACATGGTTTTTTTGAAAGTTTCACCATTATTAGGTCATCAACGGATTGCTAAAAAAGGAAAGATAGCACTGAGATTTGTGGGACTATTTGAGGTAGTTGAGAATATTAGCAAGGAGGCTTAACGTTTGGTTTTTTCACCTCATATTACATCAATCCATAACATGTTTCATGTGTCATGCCTTAAAAAGTATCTCTCTAACCCATCTCACATCTTGAGCTTGGAAGACCTTAATGTGAAACCTAATTTATCTGTGATTGAGAATCCAATTTAGATTGTTGATTCTCATATAAAGGTTCTTCATGGAAAATATATCCCCTTGGTTTGTGTGTTTTTGAAGCATGGTTCTGATTCACATGAGAATTTGTAGTGTGAGGTATTAATGAGAGAGCAATGAGCTCACCTCGTCTTGGACCAATCTTCTTAACAACCTTTCTGGGGGTAGAAATCATGTATGGTGAGGTTGTAACATCCCTTTACCAGATTTCATATATGAACCTTGTTTCATTCTTAGTTCTCTTTGTTTTCATGTTGATCTCTAGTTGATTCCTTTGATCTCTCATTGTACCTATTTTTCCTTTTTTCACCTCAATTGAGTTTTTAGATGGGTGTGTGTCACACACGGATTTTTTTTTCATCTCCTATTTCGGTTTATATTTTTTCCTTGGGTTTTCCTATTGAGTTTTGGGTGTAACGGGTTTAAATTTTGAGTTTCAGAGAGTTTTTCTCTAGTTCCACAGTTGGCACATGGTTAGAGAAAACCATGCGGCATCATCCAGGAAATTGTGTGGCTTGAGGTTTGGTGGTAGTGGCTTAGCGCATGGATTGCGCATAGTTTGTCAAACTGTGTGGCAAGAATGCGGAAAGGCTCTGTGTTGAGATAGAACCATTTTGCATGGTTAGTGCATATCTTTCAAACCATGTAGCTAAACTGTGAAGGGTGCCTTGTGTGTCCAGTGAGGGGCATACGGTTGGCACACGGTTTGGTGAACCATGCATCCAAACTGTGCGAGCTGCCCATATCTTAAAAATTGTGAAATTCTAATTCTACCCCTTCAGGATTTTTAGCTCAAAACACCTATTTTCCTCTCCTCTTGGTTTTTGCAACCCAAATGGGTCTTCTCATATTTTTTCCAAGATTCTACTCCTCTCCCAAGTGTATATGTAAGGTTATTATTCAATTTTAGGGCTAGATTTATCAAGGTATTCTCCTCCTCTCTTCTCCCTCTTCCTCCTTCCATTTTCTCTTGAATTCTTCTTCCCCCTTGGTCATGTGGATCTACGGTTCATGATTCCCTTGATTTATGTTGGGTTTTTTGTCTTCTTAGGTTTCCTCTTGGTAGATATTGGCTCTTGGAACCTTCATGGAGTTGTTTTGGGTTAGCATTATTAAATCACGTGTGATTTGAGGTTGGTTTCCCTTTGGAATTTCCCTTTAAATTTAAGATTCATTGGTTTCTTACTTTTCACACCTTCCTTGGATATGAAATAGTGATGTGTGATCTTTGGAATATTTTTTTGGTGTGAAAATTGGTGATTTCTTCCTTTTTTGTGATAAATGGAATTATTTTGTTAAATATTGCACACCAAGTGTTCGATGAAATGTCGGGTTGGCCTTTGTGAGTAATTTATGGAATGTAAAATGTGGTTTGGTTTTGTAAATGTTTAGTTGCATATGAAATGATGGTTTTGGTTTCTTGAATGAGTTTTTTCAAGTGGTTTTAAAATGGAAAGAAGTGTGCATTTGGTTCTTTGAAAATGGGTGATTTATCGAAGGGTGTTTGAGGCCTGTTTGGCACTTTTATAAAATTGGTGAAAATTATTATCCTGAAAACTCTCCTAGAAAATATTATTGCCTTGTATATATATATTTAATAGGTGGTATTTCCTCATTGTGGAATCCTCATTAACCATTTACTTCATACAGAATAGGATGTCCTCAATGTAGACTCCTTTGTGATCTATGTGTTGTAAGGAGATAGATTGATCCTTAGGGTGACTCGAGGTAATGCATGTTGTGTAAATTATGTATATTTGATATAAATGCTTGTGATTGGATGCTCAGTTGGAATCATTTGGATCACCCCCTTTATACTCTTGACATGGAGTCCTAGCATAGTGAGTGGATTTTTTGAGAACGATTGTTGCACTACTTAGAATTATGCTCTGACTAGTGGCCCATATCAGGGGGATATATTTTTCTATTATTGCTATGGGATATTTCCCCTCAGTCTATACCAGGTAGCATGTGGATGAGCATGTTTGCGTTATTGATTTCATTGAGTGAGGCATGCTTTCCAGGATGAGTTAACATGTATAGTATGTTCTGGATTATTCACAAGTTCCTAGGTTCTTCCATGTCTTTCGAGACTTAGTTTTCTGTGGTGGATGATTGGGTTGCACTTGTTGGTTAGTTACTCTTGTGTGGTATATTTCTCATTTCCCTTGTAATATGATTATTTTTATTTCTTCCTTGAGCATTGTGGTATTTTGGCTAAAGATGATGAAATTTTTTCAAGTGTTATGGAAAAATGTTTTTTTTGAAATGTTTTACACTCTTTATCTCCTTTATAAATGAAATTTCACCTTTCTCTTTTAAAATTAATATGGTTCCTCCTTGGAAAAAAGTGTGGTTTTAAATGGTAAAGGGGGTAATGGAACATGTTTGGTTTTATTTGGAAGAAAATGTGTGTAAAATATTACTTTTATATATTTTATTTCAAACCTGAAGTTGATGTTTCTTTTATTTTAAAGGAAGTGCATTAAGAATAGATTTTTTCAGG
Source organism: Viscum album (assembly GCA_963277665.1). Lineage (NCBI taxonomy): Eukaryota > Viridiplantae > Streptophyta > Magnoliopsida > Santalales > Viscaceae > Viscum > Viscum album. Next base: position 1,042,690,195 of record OY728141.1, on the reverse strand, counting down.
CATGCCTACTGAGTTTTAATAATCACACTTATAGTTATTCCTTGTTTTTAGCTTGTGGTGCAGGTTCCGGATTGGTTTTGATCACTGTGGGGGATGGTTGGTTTTAGTATCAGAGAGTGACCCTCGGGGTCACATGGAGATGTTTTAGTTGTCAAATTCAGTTTTGATTGTTGTGTAGTTTTGTTTTATTTTCAGTTTTGTATAAAACATATTTAAGTTTGGATATTTATTTATATTTGGTTGCTATTTTTATTTCTTATATTTAGTTTATTTATTTATATTAGGTGAAATCGTTCCCTTTGGTTACTCTGTGGTTTCTCGGCACTTATTTCCAGCCCATGGGGATAGGGAATGCCCTTCAGGCCATGTCACATATCGTCTTGGGTGACCGGTTTGGGGTTGACCCGGGTTGGTTCATGATAGTGTGGTAGAGCATTTGATCCTTGTTTTAGTGGTCAATAGGTGTCAGGGACATTTTCTTGAGAGTATACAAGATCCTGTAGCCAAAATGGCTACAAGAGGTCCATCATCCAGCTAATGGAGAGGCCAGTGGGAATGGCATTATTCCTGGACCACCAGCCAGCTGGTGGGACTTCCTACAGCCTGGGCATTCTTCCTAGTTCCATCATCCAACCAATGAAGACTACTGACTAGCCAGTGACACCTATGGGGCCAATAAACAATAGGGAGATATCATAAATTCACATTGTTCAGTCCCTTGTATAATTCTAAATCATCTCCCTCGATTTTCATTGTCCCCTAAACACTATAGAGGCTCTCTAGAGACAATTTTGGCTCTCTCAACCTTGATTATTCATGGATAAAAGTATTGGTTGGTGTTTTGGATCTCTATCGGTAAGTGCGATCCTCTTGGAACGTAAATTATCCTTTACTTTTCTCTCTCCCTCTTTGAGTGTGATGGATCATCATGTCATTGATGGATCTAGATCTTGACTTGATGTGGTGTGTTCCTTGGATTCTTCCTTGAGTTTTCTATCCATAAACTCTTCATTGGTGGATCATGTGTGGGTGCTTGTTGATCTTGATTGAGGTAGGTGGTTTCATAAGGTAATATCTATCAATTGAAACCTTTTATTCTTATTTATTATAAATTAGTTTTCCAATTTATTTCTAAATATTGAGTTGAGACTCTTGAAAAATGATTTGAAATGGCATGGTGTGGGTGTATGTGATGAAATTCCTTTGAAAATTGCTCTTTAACTAAAGTGTGGATTTCCAAAAAAATGATCTTGATTTTAAATGAATGATTTAAAGCATGATTTGGTAAGATGAAAATGAATGAATTTTTTTATGAATTTAAATGAAATGGATTGATTTTAAAGGCATGGGTTTTTTATAAAAATCATTTGATGTTGGTTTTTGAAATGATATTGCATGTTTTGAAACTTGAACTTGGGGCCGAATGAATTGATTGATTGAATTATTTGAGATTTATTGAATTGAATGATGGCCCTAAGTATGATTTGTTATCTTGAAGCACATGGGAGTCTGGGTAGTTAGGTGGAAGGATATGAACTCTAGGTAAACTACTATCTAGCAATGGATTGATGATGAAAACGATATTAAACTATCTTGAGGGTAGGGAGTTTATTCTTTGGGGTTCTCTCATATTCCCCCTAGGCTTCCCAATCTAGGGAGTGTGTACACACCCAAAGCTATATTTCACTGAGGTTGTGTGGAACCTTGTGACTGGTACTAACCGTGGGCATTATTACCATGGTTTTATGATTGAAAAATTATTGAAAATGATGTATACATTCCAGTGTTTATAAAATGATTTACTCATGTTTGTTTTGATAGAAATTATTATTCATGTATGTTTTGATAAAAATTCTTATATCTGGTTGATTTGATGGAAATGAACTCTGAAATATATTTTATATTAGCTAGTGAGATGTTTTATAAAGCATGTTTTGATATGAACTAAGAGAATATTTTCATGGCATGCTTTATTTAAAATTGAGAAAAGTTGGTTTATTTTTTATAGATTTCTTATGAAATGCTTGGTGAGATCCTATTGAGATTTGTTGCTCACACCTACCTTTGACTTCGGGCATTTGTATATTTTCTTATGTCAGGTACAAGAAAAGGAAATTCACCACTCATAGGTGATTGATGTGCTTGATTAGTTAGACCTAAAGAGTGGGAAGTGACCATTGGAACATGTGATCCACTTGTTACATGGAGAATCTGGGTTATTATCTTGAAGGTTTGACTTAATGGAATGTACCATTTTTTAGACTTGTATCTGTTTACTTGTAGTTTTATCCCTTGTGGAGTGTTTGGAATATCGATTGTTTATAGATATATGTGTGTGTGTGTGTGTGTGTGTGCTTCTTTATCTTGATGAGTTGTCCTTATGGTGAAATTTTTCCCTCGTGAATTTATTAGATTCCCAGGTGCTAGTATTCAGCTCGTGGGGGTTGGGAATGCTATTCGAGTCATGTTAGAACTAATTCGAGTACCGTTTAGGCAGGTTATTTGGGTTGATTCGTGACATTCACCACTTGTTTTCTTTCATGTGGCGCATATATTACCTCTTTAACATATAATATCACGATTCTCTTTTTATTCATGGTATTTTATGTTCCATTTCATGCTCTCTCTTCCAAGGGATTTGATTCAGAAGTTACCAAAGTCATAAGGCTTTTTTTTCAAATCTCACCTTTAAATCGAGGCTATTTATATTAATTTCCAATGAGAGAAATTGTTTATTCTTTCTCTCTAAAACACCATCTATTTTACTGTATTCTAATTTTGTTTAGGTTTTACATGTATTTTTACCGACTCCTTTCCTTTTTAGTTCAAAATTAAATTGGGGGGATACTTGTAAGTGGATTTGATCATATCTCATCTTTTTAGTTGGGAATTTTTCTCCTTCATGTTCATATTCTTTAATTTCATTGATATATTCTATATCACTTCCACTATTTCTATATTTTGTTTTTTGGTATTGACTTAACTGTTTACTCATTACTCTATACGGTGTTAGTTTGAAGGGTTCTTTCAAAGAAAGTTATTCTAATTATTTACTAGGGAAATATTTACAATTCATATACTTATTATTTCAATACGGATGATTATTGATTGCTAAGGAATGTTGGTTGTGTGTTGTATTGTTTATTCATTCTTTTATATGATGAATTCATTGGACTTAATTAATGATGGGTGGGGTCTATAATTATATAACTTCTTAATGCATCGATAGGTCTCATGAGACAAACTAGTTTGGGTAATTGGGTGTATGCCTTACCCATTTATATATGATGTCTTGGCATGAGGCTTTGATGGTAAGATTTAGATGTCTGAAATTATTCATTACATCACTATAGTTATTGTTTTCCATGTATCCTGAATGGCCTGAAGTCCTTCATTTTTATTTTATTATGGATAATATCCCTTTTAAGGGTTGAAGGGGAACCCGTACATGACCCGTAGGCCCAAGGCACGAGACCCGACATGACTTGCAAATACATGACCCGAAGGCCCAGAGGCATACCATGCCCAATACATGACCCATAGGCCCAACCCACTAGAACTGCCCCTCCCCAGCTTCTGCATCATTGATTACCCAGCTCCCCACCTTGAATTGTTGATCGGCTAGCATTGTCCCGTACAAAGTTGCACGGTGCCTGGTCCCGATGGTGGTTGTCATACCCTCTCATTCTTCCAATACGGTTAGCTCTGCATCTAGTGGTTGTTATTCTTGTTTCTTGGATCCTCTTCTGAGGCATGCTCTGTGTGAATTGGGCTACTCCATGGTCTCAAATGGCCCGAAGGTCCTGTGGCCCGAAGGCCTTTAATGTCCTAAAGGCCCTTGAGACCCGTAAGCCCAAACCAGTGGCCTGAAGGCCCAAATCGGGTGAATAGTTCTGGATGTTGCAGTACTGAACAATAACTACTATAGTAACTTCTATAGTTCCTACTACAGTACTACTATAGTAGCCCGAAAATTCACCTCCATCCGGTTTTGAACCTGGGTCTCTTGGATGCCAAGCAGGAGCCCTTACCACTCAGGTACGGGCTCGTTGGCTATTGGTGTCCATGTGATTATTTATAATGTTATGTTATCCATGGATATATTTCAAGATCATGTGATTAGTATATGAATATATTTAATTATCATTTGTTTCTTCCATATTATTCATGCCTTGTTAATTCTATGATTACTTCCAATGTACGCTACCTCTTATTGAGTATTTGAGTTCACCCTTCTTATTTTTTCATTTAACAGTTTATGAAGAAGAGTATTACATATGATATGTCTAAAAGGGTGTCATGTGTGGATAATTTTATGGGAGATGTTGAAGACTTGTTGTAAAATAATAAATTCTTATTATAATGGGGAAAATATCCATTTGATGGGAAATATATTGGTTTTATTAATTAAAGGTTTTTCCTAACTCTTTAAAACTCTAAACCTAAAAATTTTATGGGATGTAAGTGATACAATGTTGGTTATTGATATTGTAATTATGAATGGTTGCGCTTGGGGTGCTTCAATTAATGCAAGGAGAAAATGAATCCTTAAAGAGGATCTAGGATCTCTACCGAAGGAGACTGTGCTACCTAAATCAAGCCAAAAGGAGAGTTAAAAAACAAGGAACCGCTATAAATCACATGAAACCCTAAGGATCCTAAGGAAAATCTCTAAATTGTGAGAAAAAATGTCACGACCCGTCCTCGGGGCCCGTTCCGTGACTACCCCAAGCCCGCCTTCCATAGGCCAGGGGCTAGCGACTAGCACCAAAGGCGTAAATCCCTAAAACTAGGAAGGCATTGCCTTTATAAACTATAAACACACAAAATCAAAGTAAAAGATGGAATCAAGACACTAAGTATAACTGTATACAAAAAGGAGTGTTGAAAGTAAAGGGGGCGGAAATACAAGCCCAACTGTAAAGTATGAGGGAAACTGAAAACAAGTACAACTAAAAAGGAAAAAAACAGATGAAAGGTGTCAAGAAGCTCCTGGATCATCCACCACGAATCCTACCTGAAGGGTAGGTACATATAGCCTCCTCTGTGCTCTACGACCGTCAGTCTCCTAAGGGTACCGACTCATCGTGAGGTCATCCTCTGAGTATCGTCCAGTCCTCGTACACTCCGCCTCGGTCAGCACTGTCCGTCGTCTGCATCTGACACAACGAGGTGCGGGCAAATCCCGTGTAGGGGTGAGTATAACGATACTCAGTAGGGACCCCGAGACCCTTTAGGTCTCACTAAAATCCAACTAGGATAAACCACAAAGTATGAGATCAACCGAATATTCCACTTAGGTATATGCCCATACATATACCTAAGTTTATCAAATGAACCATCTCAAATGTGAGGAAACACAAGAGTTACTGACTCAGCTCACACAGGTATACAACTTTTGTAGAGAGATACATATGATCAGATATAGCCACTGAATCATCTAAGTTTTCGGACCAACACATGATCCAGGTTCAGCTATTCTGTCGGACCAACACGTGATCCAGGAACAGAAGTCAAGACTGTCGGACCAACACATGATCCAGGAACAGAAGTCAAGACTGTCGAACCAACACATGATCCAGGAATAGTCGTTAGAGCCGTCGGACCAACACATGATCCAGGTCCAGCTATTCTGTCAGACCAAAACATGATCCAGGAACAGTCATCGGAACTGTCTGACCACCACATGATCCAGGAACGGTCAACAGTGCACAGCCAGCCATAGGGTTCCACTCAGGTATGCTTGATTTCGGGAGGGTCCTCTCCTCAAGCCAAGTATCAATGCATCAACTGCCTCGTAGTCTCAAGTTGATGTATCCTGAAGTTCCGCCACGTCATAGGGGGATAACCCAAAAAAAGTCCAAGATACTGAGGACAAGATGATCAAGCCTTTTACCAAAAAGTACACGGCGTGTTGTAATAAGGTACACGTCGTGTAGTCAGACCTCGGGTACTACCCGTGTGCAACAGCCCGTGTCGAAAGGCTGGTCATGTAGAAAAGTAAGTACACAACGTGTGGTATGGTTACACATCGTTTCCATGCAACTGGGGTCGGCTCCGTGTATGCTGGTCATGTGCTCGTACACAGCCTCAACCCGTGTTCTCCAAACCGTGTGACTGGTACACGGGGTAGCCCGTGCTACTGGCCATGCCTGGCCATGTGGTGGAGTACATGCCCGTGTACTCCACCCCGTGTCCCTGTATCCCCGGGATACACACCGAGTCTCGTTAAGCCACTTCTGCCTTTCTGTGTAGAGAGTACACATCGTGCCTCTTGGTCGTGTATTTCTGCCTGTGTCTGTGTATTTCCCAGAATACACGCCATGTCTCGCGAAGTCTCTTCTATCATTCTGTGTAGAGAGTACACACCGTGTGACCGGGGTCACACGTCGTGTGTTACTTGTCTATCATCCAAAACTAAAACCACAGAACACCTGAACTACACGGAGTGTTCATCTGAAGAACACACTGTATATTCTGGAATTTTCCAGAAATGACACCTCCGGCCAGCACGCCTCCCGTGGTACCTGTTCTTTATTCTGTTATTCCGTTTTCCACAAAACTTATGTCTCTAGGTCTCCCCGACATCCCGAAGTCATCTCTGGTGTTTTCAGGCCTCCTATCTGCTCCAAAAACACGTTTTGATCTACCCACTTGAAGAACGGTCAAGGAACGGTCCTTTCTGTTCCGGTTCGATCCGTCGCCAGCTATCGTCGTCGCACCTCCTCTAGGTCATTCTGATGTTGGGTCTTCAATTTGGGATCGTTGTGTCACACAAAAAACCCGCAACGATCCGTTGTTCGTCACCTATAAAGAACGCGAAGAACACACCAAACATTCACAAGAACGGCAGAGGGAATGGGGTCGTGTTCGTTTGTCCCGGTTCTTCCGCGTTAGTTTGGTAGCAAGAGGGTCAAGAGAAACAATCAAGGAAGGAAGAATCAATGTTTCTCAAATCAAAACACACCCCCTACCTTGAGTTTGGTGATCGTTGACGACGTCGCGGTAAGGCGGTCGTCTTTCCATTGACGTCGGAAAGCATCCGAGGTTGGAGACTGAGGAAGAAACATTGTCGGCGTTCTTCGCAGTCGGCTCCTCCTCTTTTGGCTCGGTTGAAGATTGAAGAAGAGTTCGTCGTTCTTCGGTGGTGAGGGGCGTTCTTCATTGAGAGGATGAGGTTCTCCAAAATCTTCCAGGTCTCTCAAAAGATTATGCCAACACCAAAAAAATACTCACTATTATTTTAATGGTTGTCAAGAATTCAAAAGATTTCAAAAATTAATTAATTGAAGCCATTAATTAATTTTTGGGTGAATTGGCACCATTATGGGGAAGTTCAAGAGTTCCCCATTTGTGAGGAGTTCAAGGGGTTAAAGCCCATGTGGGCCCCACCTCTTTGATTACAAGAGGTGTTAAACATTAGGTGGGCCCCACCAAATAATATCCTCCTAGGGGAAGTTATGTGCGGGTGGGTCCCACCTATAACCTCCACTTGGAGGTTTTAACCACCAACAAATAAAAATAATCACACCTTATTTTTATTTAATTTTATTTAAAAACCCCAAAAACTAACTTCCATTCACGTTAGAACGCAACTGCGGTGAAGGTATCACTAAGTAGTTATCGATGCTGCGAGTTCAACGGTACCCTCGGATTTCAATTCCGAGCACCGGTTCAAAAGATATAAAATACTGCTTGTGCGTTTACTGAACATACCCAAACAAAACTTCAGAAATTGATTCTGGTCACATCGGGCCTTGGAATCAAGCGCCATCAGAAACTACGGACTCGTAAAATTATCGTGTATTTAAGAAAAAAAATTCCACAGAATTTCCTTATCTTTACATTCTCCCCACCTCAGGGCTTTACATCCTCGTAAGCTATAACTCAAACTAAGAGAACAAATGGGGATACTGAGCACGCATCTGAGCCTCCTGCTCCCATGTGCTCTCCTGGAGGTTCCCGTGCTGCCAGCGAACGTGCACCATAGGTATCGACCGTCCACATAGGACCCGGTCTTGTCGATCCTCAATCTCCACTGGAACCTCCGTGAAAGTCACCCCATCATCAATGTCCATCTCTCCATGTTCGATGATGTGAGATGGGTCGTGCATGTATCTCCTCAGCTGAGATACGTGGAAGACGTCGTGCACCCGGTGCAACTGAGGTGGAAGAGATAAGTGGTGAGCCACCTCGCCTACTCTGCTGAGGACCTGGAAAGGTCCGATGAATCTCGGAGATAGCTTTTCGCCTCAGCCAAATCTCTGTAGACCTCATCGAGGTGAGACCCGTAGAAAGATGTGGTCTCCATCCTCGACCTCTAAAGGCCTCTGTCTCCTATCAGCATAGGACTTATGTCTGCTCTGTGAATTCTTCATCCACTCCTGGATGATCTGCACCTTCTCGGTAGTAGCTCGCACCATCTCTGGTCCCCCTAGTGCTGACTCCCCTGGGTCTGTCCAGCACAGTGGCGATCTGCAGGGTCGACCATACAATGCCTCGAAAGGTGTCATACCGATGGTAGAGTGATATCTGTTGTTGTAGGAAAAATCTACCAACGGTAAGTGGTCCTCCTAGCTGTGACCAAAGTCGATTACACATGCACGGAGCATGTCCTCAAGGGTTTGGATGGTCCTCTTAGTCTGACCATCCATCTGAGAATGGAAGGCGGTGCTCAGACGAAGTTATTTCCCGAAAGCTTTCTACAACCCCTTCCATAGCCAGGAAGTAAACTGTGTGTCACGGTCGGAGATAATAGAAGAAGGTACTCCATGTAAACGCACAATCTCATGTACGTAGAGGCGTCACAAGCTCTCTACTGAGCCCTGCTCTCTGATCGATAGGAAGTGGGCCGACTTGGTGAGTCTGTCAATGATCACCCATATCGAATCGTGACTCGTGGATGTACGTGGAAGACCCGTCACGAAGTCCATGGATATCTCATCTCACTTCCACTCTGGGACCTCTAAGGGTTGTACAAAGCCTGCTGGTACCTAGTGATCTGCCTTAACTTGCTGACAAGTGAGGCATTGTGAGACAAACTCTGCTACCGCCTTCTTCATTCATGGCCACCAGTGCTGCCGTCTGAGGTCCTGATACATCTTCGCCACTCCTGGTTGTACCGCTAGAGGGGACGTGTGGAACTCCCTCAACACCTCCTCCTGAAGTGACACGGGCACCATAGTACGTCCTCTGTAGAGAATGACATGTTCCCCACCTTCTGAAAATCCATCAGGTGTCTTCCATGTGGATATTTGAGCACGTCGCGTCTCACAGTCAGCGTCCCCATGTTGTGCCTCCCTGACTCGCTGAAGAAGTGGAGTGGCTGTAAGAGACTGTAGAAAGGCTACTCCATCCCTATCCACAAAGGATGCCTGTAAGGCAGCCAGCTACTCTGTCGCCTCTCTTAGCAGCTGTATATCATTCCTCCTGCTGAGCGCATCCGCAATAACGTTCCCCTTCCCAGGAGTATAGACTATCTCAAAGTCATAGTCCTGGAGGAACTCAAGCCATCATCGCTATCTCAGGTTCAGGTCCTTCTGAGAGAAGATATACCTGAGACTCTTGTGATCAGAGTACATGGTAAAACGTTTACCCATCAAATAGTGTCGCCACATCTTCAAGGTGAAGACCATTGCCGCTAACTCCAGGTCATGGGTAGTGTAGTTCTGCTCGTGTTGTCTCAGCTGTCGAGAACCACACGCGATCACTGCTCACTCTTGCATCAGGACACACCCGAGTCCGGTCTCTGATGTGTCACAGTAAACTACGTACCCTACGCCCTCCTCTGGGAGCCTCAAGATGGGGGCACTAGTCAGCCTCTGCCTCTACTCCTGAAAGCTCTATTGGAATCTCTCCGACCACACGAAGGGTTTCCCCTTCTTCGTCAAGGCTGATAGTGGTGATGAAACTCTGGAAAAGTCTGGAACGAACCTCCGGTAGTATCCAGCCAAGCCCGGGAAACTTTGTACCTCTGTCACACTCCTGGGTGGCTCCCAAGCAAGTACCGCCTCAATCTTCGCTGGATCCACTACAACTCCAGCCTCCGAGATGACATGTCCCAAAAAGTGAACCTCTCGAATCCAAAAACTAGCACTTCGAAATCTTACCATAAATTTGGTGCTCTCAGAGTGTGTCCAGTACTACCTACAAATGGTAGGCGTGCTCCTCCTCAGTAGTCGAGTAGATGAAAATGTCGTCGATAAAGACTACGACAAAGCGATCGAGGTATGGCTGGAAGATCATGTTCATGAGACACATGAACATTGTTGGAGCGTTGGTTACGCCGAAGGGCATAACCAAGAACTCATAGTGGCCATACCGACACTTGAATGTCATCTTCTGCATATCCTCGTCTCGAACTCTGAGTTGGTGATAGCCCGATATGAGGTCTATCTTCAAGAACCATCGAGCTCCCTTGAGCTAATCAAAGAGGTCTTCAATCCTCGGGAGTAGGTACTTGTTCTTCACGGTCACCTGGTTCAGGCAAAGGTAGTCGACACAGAGCCTCAAGCTCCCATCCGCCTTCTTGGCGAACAGAATCGGGGCTGCACAGGGAGAAACACTAGGCCGGATGAATCCCTTCCCTTGCAAGTCCTCTAGCTGTACCCGCAGCTCATGAAGATCAGTGGGAGCCATCTGATATGCTGGAGTAGATATCGGTGTCGTCCTGGGGTACAGATCAATGTAGAAGTTCACCTCTTTGCGAGGAGGTAGTCCTGGAACATCGTCAGGGAAAACATCCGCGTACTGATCCACCACAACAGGATAACTCGAACTCTCCACATCAACTGCTCTGAGGGTAAGGTAGGTCAACTGATGAGTGATCGGTTGCACCCTCCTCCGAGTAAGTTTGTCTTGTGCTGCAAAGGTTCCCTTCTCGCCGGTGAAGGTGAACCTGGTCCCATCCGTGCGGACACACCGCACTTTGCGCCTAATATAGTCGATCTGAGCATGGACTGTAGATAACCAGTCCATACCCAAGATGACTTCGTAAGGCCTCGACGCCGCTACGAAGAGATCTCAGCCAAAGCTCTCGCCTCCTAGAGTAAACTCACACTGCCGGCACCAGTGCGTGATCGTCGAGTATGCTCCCGTAGGAGTCTCTAGCCGTAAGGATCGAGCCAACGGCTCCGTCGGAATCTCCGAGCTCCGAATGAGGGCAGTGGCTATGAAAGAATGATTTGCACCTGTGTCTATAAGAACTGCAGCTAAGGTGGAGTAGACACAGATCATACCTCGAATCATCTCCGGAGCGCTATGGTCGTATGCCTCAGTTGCCTGAAGCTGAGCTCTCCCCTGTCCACCTGCTCCCTGTGGTTGGGGTGGACCCCTGGTGGTGGTGGTGGTAACACCTCGAATCGTCGTCCACTACCAGCTGCACGGCTAGCTCCTCTGCCACATCTTCCTGCTCCCTGCAGACCGCCTCGATCGAACCTCTGCCTCTGCCTGGGAGGTCCCTCATCTGTCTGCTGATCATCAGTACGGCGGGTCGGACAGTCACGAGCCATGTGACCCTGCCCGCCGCAAGAGTAGCATTGCCCGCTCCTTGCATGACTGGCTTTGTCTCGTGTGCTCCGCACAACTGAACCTATATCCTAAGGTCGTCCACCGGATGGTCTGGTCCGCTTGGACCTCTACGAAAACTGTCTGCTGCCAGCTACAGAAGACTCCGCTACGTGATGTCCGGTGGTGGGTCTCGCTGCTGGTGTCTGCTCAGCAAGGAAACTCTCCACTAAGAGGGTTCGCTCCAACACCCCCGCCTGCATCGGGATGCTGAGGGAGATCATCAAAGCTATGATCTCTCTCCTGAGCCCCTGCTCGAAGGTCCGGGCCCTGAAAAATGGGTCCTGCACCATATCGGTGGAGTAGCACGAGAGGTCGGTGAACCTCGCTGAGTATTGTGCCACTTGAAGGACCCCGGGACACCCTGAGAGGGGAGGGGTGAATCAGGGTGACCACTTTTTCTTTTAATGGGATGGATCTTGTTCCCACGTTGGTAGGAACTTGTTGAACCTGTATGAAGATTATGATTAGAAAGAAAAACATTCACAAGCACAGAGAAGACACAGCCATTTTTACTTGGTTCACCACTAAGGGCTACGTCCAAGGAGCATACGCCGACAGGTTGTCGGTCGTACCAAAATCTACTATGCTTCACTAGCTGTAGATTACAAAAGTTCGGGTACAGTCGCTCTATCCCAGGCTCACTGCCTTTACAAAGGTTCAGGGATAGCTCACTGCTTCCCTCGGGTCACTCCCGTTGACTCCCCCTGGCTTACTGCCGTTGGTGAAGTCTCACTCAGTTTATAGACGTGAAGGTCTCTTCAATAGATTTGCATTGAAGTCTTTGCCTCTGCTCAGCATGAGACTCTGCTTGCATCGAAGTCCGAAATAGATGCACTAGAACGCACAGAACCACTGAACCGGATAACCAGAACGTGAGACAAACCTTACTAACAATTGCGTGCAACACCAACCCTTTGCGCGCAAAACCTTCCTATTGCGCGCAACATTTACTTTTCGCGCGGAAAGATATTTCGCGCAAAAATCCCCTTTTTCGCGCAACTCCGAATATATCGCGCAAGCCCCTTTACGCTATCCTTTTTCACGCATCAGACCTCGGATCTTCTCTAAGTCTTCCACACACCCTTGAATGAAGGGGGTCACCTCGTATTTATAGGCGACTGAGACCCCTACGCGCAAAATCCCCTTCGGCGCGGAAAACCTCTCATCTGGCGCGTAATATTTCGCGCAGGTATCGTTTTCCGCGCACCTCTCCAGATATTTCGCGCAATCCATGTCTTTGCCATTTTTCGACGATGTGATTCCGAAACACTATTTGCGTGAAAAACTTCGCTCCGCTATTTCGCGCACCACGCTATTTTTCGCGCCCAGCTCAAGTATTTCGCGCACAACCCTTATTTTCCGCGCAGCCCATGCCTTTGCCATTTTTCACCAATCTGATTTCGAAACACTATTTGCGCGAAAAACCTTGATCCACTATTTCGCGCATCCCGCTGTTATTCGCGCCTAACTTAAGTATTTCGCGCAAGCCTCGTATATTTCGCGCACCACTTCCTTTTTGTGCGAACCTCCTTTTGCAGACAATCCATGTCTTCATTTTCCGATTTTGAGACCCAAAAATTTGGCAAACACTGGGAAACAGCGCCACCTTCAATACTGTTGTCTGCTTGAACTGTATGATCACTTTGCTGGAACACATTCGGAACTTCCACTGAGGATTGAAAACAAACACAAACCAAACTACAATTCCTGCATAGAACAACCATGGGTCCAACAATCTCCCCCTTTGGGTTTGTTGGCAATCACCAAATAAAATCAATATATCACCATCCACATGCATACCAAAAATGAAAGGATCAACTCAGCCAGCACTCTAAGTCTACGTGAGCAATGCTCAGTGTAGAAAACAAGAGAGGAAGCTTGAATTGGGTTCCCATGTTTTGGAATGCTCAAAGACGCTCAAGAAATTTTCTTACACTGAACTCTCATCATGTCACAGAAGCATTACATGTCCATAGACAATCCTGAATTCCTGAAATTATATTATTCCTTTCCTTTCTCCCCCATTGACAATAAACCCAAAGGCCGGTAAATTAATCAATGTTCCGCTCAAACCATACTCCCCCTGGATAGTATCTCCCCCATAAACCTGCAGCACAGCCATAAACAGTTAGAAAGAATTACCATAAACGGGGAGAGGGGACTTCCGGAGCCTCCTTATGCAGTAGGAGGTGGTCGAACACCGAGGTTCAACCGATGCTTCTCGAACACAGCCGCGGACAATGGCTTGGTTAGGATATCAGCCACTTGCTCATTAGTTCCAACATGATCCATTTTAATCACGCCTTCTTCAACCTTTTCTTTGATAAAATGATACCGTATTTCAATATGTTTTGTACGAGAATGCTGAACCGGATTCTTCGTAAGATCAATTGCACTTTTGTTATCACAATAAATCACCATTGGTTGCTGCACCTTATCACCAATATCTGTTAGCTGCTGCTTCATCCAAAGAAGTTGAGTGCATGCTTTTGTGGCGTAGATATATTCAGCTTCAGCAGTACTAAGAGAAGTACTTTCTTGTTTCTTGCTCAATCAGCCAACACATTTCTGCCCAATATAGAAAGCTCCACCACTAGTGGACTTTCTATCTACGACATCACCAGCCCAGTCAGCATCAGAAAATGCTGATAATTCATTGTCCCTGCCTGCAGCAAAAAATAACCCGAAGTTATGTGTACCTTGAATGTACCTCATGATTCTTTTTACTGCTGCCATATGTTCCTCCTTTGGATTACTCTGAAAGCGGGCTGCAAGGCATGTTGCAAAGACAATATCTGGCCTTGTCGCTGTCAGGTACAGTAGGCTTCCAATGATCCTCCTGTACATGGTGGGATCAACAGAGTTCCCATCCACATGCTTTCCAAGTTTAGTTCCAACTGCAATCGGAGTTGACATTGGTTTGGAGTCTTGCATATTGAACTTCTTCAGCAGCTCTCTTGCATATTTTTCCTGAGAAATGAATGTGTATTCCCTCTTTTGAATCACTTACAGCCCCAAGAAATATGTGAGCTCCCCAATCATAGACATTTCAAATTCTGATTTCATGTGGTTGGCAAATTCATCCACTGATTTCTTCCTACTGCCACCAAATATGATATCATCAACGTAGACAAGAACCATGAATTGATCTTTTGGAGAATTCTTCACATAGAGATTGTGATCAACTCCTCCTCTTTTGAATTCCAACTTCTTGAGATATGAATCTAGCTGTGAGTACCACGCCCGTGGTGCCTGCTTCAAACCATATAGAGCTTTCTTTAGTTTGCAGACCTTTGTTTCATCGGTACCCAAGACAAAGCCCACTGGTTGTTCAATGTAGACTTCTTCTTCGAGTACACCATTCAAGAATGCTGTCTTGACATCCATTTGATATACTTTATATCCTCTTTGGAGTTTCATGGCAAGGAAAAGCCTGATTGACTCCAGTCTAGCCACTGGAGCAAAGGTTTCTTCAACATCAATGCCTTCAATCTGAGAGTATCCTTTACATACCAGTCGTGCCTTGTTTCTGATGACACTTCCATGCTCATCAAACTTATTTTTGAAGATCCATTTGGTACCAATCACATTGTGACCTTCGGGTCTCTGGACAAGATCCCATGTCTGATTCTTATCAATCTGATCTAATTCATCATTCATGGCTTTCACCCAAGATTCATCTTTTGAAGCTTCTTCGAATGAGGATGGCTCTACAACTGATAGAAATGCAGATTGCGTGGTATTCCTCATCCTTCTGGTTTGAGTGGGTGCACTCCTATCCCCAATTATGTTGGATGGATCAATCTCAGCTCTTCGATTTCTCCTGCGAGGTTCAGTAGTATTCTCTTCAGCCATAGTTTCTTCTTCAGATTCTTCTTCTGAGTCAACATCATTATGTGATTGATGAGTGTTTTGAACAGCTTCCTCTATTTCTGCATTTGTAGTTTCTTCATGTCCACATTCTTCATGACTTTCTATCACATCAGTATATGACGTCCGTGAAGCATTTGTGGTTTTCTCTTCAATTATCTTAACATCATTGCTTTCCACAATCCTTCCCAAACGATTGTTGAAACATTTGTAGGCTTTGCTGTTCATTGAGTAACTGAGGAAGATTCCTTCATCTGCGTTGTCACCATATTTCCCCTGATTTCCTTCTTTGTTCCTGATGAAGCACTTACTTCCAAAGACACGAAAGTATTTTAGAGAAGGCTTCCGTCCATGCCACAATTCATACGGTGTCTTCGTCTCACCCATATAAATTCATGTTCGATTCTGAATGTACACTGCAGCTTGAACAGCCTCTTTCCAGTAATGTTGTGGAATACGACTCCCAATCAGCATAGTTCGTGCCATGTTGTTCACCTGTCGATTCCTTCGTTCAACAACTCCATTTTGTTGTGGAGTTCTCACAGCAGCTACCTCATGTTTTATCCCATGCTTCTCCAGATAATTTTCAAATTCAATGGACGTGTATTCTCCTCCATTGTCAGATCGGAACACTTTGATTGTTCGTCCAGTATCATTCTCGGCGATTCACCGATATGTTTTCATGCAGTCAAGGACCTGTCGTTTCCGGTGAATGACCATCACACATGCCATTCGACTGTAATCATCTATGAAAAGGACAAAGTACCTTTCTCCATGAGTTCCGGCAACATTTATTGGACCACAAACATCTGTATGAATCAGATCAAGAAGGTGAGATGCCTTTTTCTTCTTTGGCCGATATGAACTGCAGACCAGCTTCCCACGAATACAAGCATCACAGGATTTTTCACGCTCACGCTTCAGGTTGGGGATGTCCATGACAATTCTCAATTTTGATATTTTCTCCATGTCTTGTTGATTGATGTGTCCCAATCTCCGATGCCACAAATTGTTTTCTTCTTCAACAGTCATGTAACATACATTTTCTTCACTATCAACCTGATACAAGTTGCCTTCTGTTCTTCATCCTTTCATAAGTGAATTGCCGGTTTTTCCCTTGATGGTGCAGCCTTTCTGATTAAAAGTAACTATAAGTCCTGAGTCACAGAGTTGACTCACGCTAAGGAGATTATGGCGTAGGCCATCTACGTAAAGGACTTCAGTCTTCTTTAGTTCTCCATTAGCTAATTGGTTACTTCCACTCCCTTTGATTTTCAGAGCCCCATCATTACCAAATCTTACTGTACCATCAACATTCTTTATGATATTCGTTAGTAGGCCAGCATTACCCATCATATGAGATGAACAACCGCTATCCAGAATCCAGGTACTGTTGTTCTTTGTAGCTTTGAGGGCTACCTCTGCAAGGTTCGATTTCTCAATCTTCTTCCTTTCCTTCCATGAGACATTAGATTGAGTATATAGGACTGATGGCCTTTCAACTATCTCTTCCGCATACCCAGGTTCTTCATAGTCAAAGTCTTCTGTGAGAGGTGAGAACCTGTTTAAAAGAGCAACACTGTCTTGCTGACGAGACTTGACTTGTCTTGAACTTCGGTATGAGGTGTCTATGTCTCTTCTCTGCCTGCAATTAACGGCCTTATGACCAAAGTTAGAACAAAAAAAACAATATCCATAGAAATTATTTCTTCTATGAGAATTAGGATATGAGATTGTTCTCCTTTGTTGAGCATCTATATCTTCTCCATTCAGATAGCTTCTTGCCTCTTCACAATAAGACATGGTATGGCCCAGATAGCCACAGAACTGACACTTCATGAGAGGAAATGTCTTCTCACTTGAATTTCTCCTTATACCTTCTTCCTTGGGAGAATAGTAAGACTGTCTGTCATTTTTGAATGTTTGAGGATAATTTTCAGGTCTCCTTTTAGTTTGGATTGAGGGTTCCTTTTTCAGCACTCTTGGTAACATTTCATCATGTTCAACTTTCATCTTGTCTTTCTTTTGGATCTTTTCACTTCCAGCAGTTGATGACTCAGCCTCACAGCCAATTCCACTCTTTCCCATGCAAGCAGGTCTTTGATCACTCAAGACTTTTCCAACCCCATCTGAACCACACTTGGCTCTTGCAAGTAATTCTGCATCTGAGAATCTTCCAAACTGTATTTTCTTCCTTGATTCTTTTGGAACTGATTATGTCTCCATTTTACTCCTTAGAGTAATTACTTCCTCCTCAAGACCCTCAACAGTCTTGGATTTTTCATCCAGTCTGGATGTGAGGTCATTGATGACCTTTGCCTGCTCTTCAATTCTCAGCTTCAGATCAACTGCATCAGCATTGCTTTCAATTATTTTAGACTGTACCTTCACAAATTCTTCCAGTCATTCAATTTCAGCTTCAAGTTGATCAACATATTCAGTTGATTCTTCTACAATTGATTTCCACTTATTGCAGCTCTTACATTTAATCTTAAGCTTACTAACTGCATCCTTAAGTTGCACCTCAGGATCTACACAAGTTCTCAGTTGTTTTTCACCATCAGTATCTTCTGACTTTTCAACAGTGGCCATCATAGAAGCATGGTTCCCAGTTTTGAATTCTGGTTCTTCTTCATCACAGAATTCATTGTCATCTTCTTCCTCTTCACAGACAAAACTCTTCCTTTGCATTTTCTTACCAGATTTGAATTCTCCCTTTTTGAAGAACCTTCTTTGAGGATTCTTGAAGTTTTCATCTTCACTGTCATCATCATTGATATTCTTCAAGCACTGAGAGGCAATATGCCCAACTTTTCCACAACGGAAACATGCGAGAGGTAACTTCCCTTTGAATTTCTCTTTCCCCTTCTGGAACTTCTTTGCAATGAGAGAAAGAATTTCTTTCTCTTCGTCATCATCACCGCTACTATCCTTTGAGATTTTCAATTTATTCATGGCCTTGAATGCCATTTCCTTTCTCACCCGAGTCGTAGCATCTTCTGGTTTGACTCTCATTTCATATGCAACCAAACTGCTCAGTAAGTCATCTAGAGAAAGTTTGGAAAGATCTCTTTCCTCAAGAGCTGACACCTTCGCATTATACAGAGGTGGAAGTCTTCTTAATATTTTCTTTACAATATCAATGCCTTTTATTTCTTCGCCTAGACCCCGAATTGCTCCAACCACTTTAGTAATTCGATTGAAGAAAGAGTCTGCATTCTCGTCTGGCTGCATCTTCAGATCATCAAACCGATTGTGTAGCACTTGTAGTTTCTCCTCCTTCACTTTGCTATCACCTTCATAAATATTCTCAAGTTTATCCCACATAGATTTTGCTGAGGTGAAATTCATCACCTTCAGGTAAATCTGATCAGAAAGGGCTGCAGTGAGAGCATTCTGTGCTTTAGCATCTGCATCAAGAAGTTTCCTGTCTGTTTCAATCATAGCCAGACCTGTTGGATCAGTGACATGTATTCCTTGCACAGTAGAAAAAAAAACTTCCATTCCAAGAGATCTTAGATGAGATCTCATTCTGTTCTTCCAGATCTGGAAATTACTTCCATCGAAGTGAGGGACTCCCCTGACATTGACGGCGTTTTCCATGACGAAGAAGGTCAGATTCAACACCAGCAACCTTTACCATCTGATACCACTTGAAGGACCCCGGGACACCCTGAGAGGGGAGGGGTGAATCAGGGTGACCACTTTTTCTTTTAATGGGATGGATCTTGTTCCCACGTTGGTAGGAACTTGTTGAACCTGTATGAAGATTATGATTAGAAAGAAAAACATTCACAAGCACAGAGAAGACACAGCCATTTTTACTTGGTTCACCACTAAGGGCTACGTCCAAGGAGAATACGCCGACAGGTTGTCGGTCATACCAAAATCTACTATGCTTCACTAGCTGTAGATTACAAAAGTTCAGGTACAGTCGCTCTGTCCCAGGCTCACTACCTTTACAAAGGTTCAGGGATAGCTCACTGCTTCCCTCGGGTCACTCCCGTTGACTCCCCCTGGCTTACTGCCGTTGGTGAAGTCTCACTCAGTTTATAGACGTGAAGGTCTCTTCAATAGATTTGCATTGAAGTCTTTGCCTCTGCTCAGCATGAGACTCTGCTTGCATCGAAGTCCGAAATAGATGCACTAGAACGCACAGAACCACTGAAGCGGATAACCAGAACGTGAGACAAACCTTACTAACAATTGCGCGCAACACCAACCCTTTGCACGCAAAACCTTCCTATTACGCGCAACATTTACTTTTCGCGCGGAAAGATATTTCGCGCAAAAATCCCCTTTTTCGCGCAACTCCGAATATATCGCGCAAGCCCCTTTACGCTATCCTTTTTCGCGTATCAGACCTCGGATCTTCTCTAAGTCTTCCACACACCCTTGAATGAAGGGGGTCACCTCGTATTTATAGGCGACTGAGACCCCTGCGCGCAAAATCCCCTTCGGCGCGGAAAACCTCTCATCTGGCGCGTAATATTTCGCGCAGGTATCGTTTTCCGCGCACCTCTCCAGATATTTCGCGCAATCCATGTCTTTGCCATTTTTCGACGGTGTGATTCCGAAACACTATTTGCGTGAAAAACTTCGCTCCGCTATTTCGCGCACCACGCTATTTTTCGCGCCCAGCTCAAGTATTTCGCGCACAACCCTTATTTTCCGCGCAGCCCATGCCTTTGCCATTTTTCACCAATCTGATTTCGAAACACTATTTGCGCGAAAAACCTTGATCCACTATTTCGCGCATCCCGCTGTTATTCGCGCCTAACTTAAGTATTTCGCGCAAGCCTCTTATATTTCGCGCACCACTTCCTTTTTGTGCGAACCTCCTTTTGCAGACAATCCATGTCTTCATTTTCCGATTTTGAGGCCCAAAAATTTGGCAAACACTGGGAAACAGCGCCACCTTCAATACTGTTGTCTGCTTGAACTGTATGATCACTTTGCTGGAACACATTCGGAACTTCCACTGAGGATTGACAACAAACACAAACCAAACTACGATTCCTGCATAGAACAACCATGGGTCCAACACCACTGTCATGCTACCCTGCTGCAGATGAAGCAGCTCCTGTATCCGCACCGCACAGAGGGTGGCTGGGACAAACTCCGCCCGGAACAGGCTCTCTAAATCTGCCCAGAGCAGTGTCACCTCGTCATGCACCTGGAGAATCAGGCTCCACCATCTGTTTTTTGCTGCCTGAAGGATACTCGTGGAAAGGATCACCATAAGGTCGGTCAGTGTCCCTATTAGCCTGAAGACTCTCACCGCATCCTCCAGCCAATCCTCAGCTGCCTGCGGGTTCGTCTCTCCCCTGAACCTGGGCGGCCTCTGGCGTTGGAACTCGTGCAACGCGCTCAGGCGGCGTGCACTCTCTACTGCTAGGGTTGGTGGCATCGGTGGCCCAACGGGTAGTGGTACCGCTGGTGCCTCCACTATGATAGGGTCATGCACTGAGGCCTCATCGCTCGGTGGGCTGTCATCTCGTACAACTCTCAGAACCCTGGCTGGCTGTCTGCGTGGAGGCATCCTGAAAAGAAACAGGTGCACCAGGGTCAATAAGTTATACCTGGTGAGCTGAATCAAAGAGTTCACAATGAAGACTCATGAAAACACACTCACAATCAGTGTTTTCGTGCACTAAGTCGGAAATCAGAAGTCAGGGTCATGGTGTATGGATACGTCAGCCGCCGCACCAACAATGGACTCCCTGAAATGAAAACAACACTCAGTACTCTTAACACTATTGTTTCACAGAAAAGAAAGATCAGAGTCCTATGTTCTGCGGTAGAACCGACTCCTTTGATACCAATTTCTCACGACCCGTCCTCAGCCCGTGCCGTGACTACCCCAAGCCCGCCTTCCATAGGCCAAGGGCTGGCGACTAGCACCAAAGGCGTAAATCTCTAAAACTGGAAAGGCATTGCCTTTATAAACTATAAACACACACAATCAGAGTAAAAGCTGTAAGCAAGACACTAAGTATAACTGTATATAAAAAGGAGTGCTGAAAGTAAAGGGACTGAAAATACAAGTCCAACTGTAAAGTACAAGGGAAACTGAAAACAAGTACAACTAAAAAGGAACAAAACAGCTGAAAGGTGTCAAGCAGCTCCTGGATCGTCCACCACGGATCCTACCTGAAGGGTAGGTACAGATAGCCTCCTTCGTGCTCTACGAACGTCAGTCTCCTTCGGGTACCGACTCGTCGTGAGGTCCTCCTCCGAGTATTGTCCAGTCCTTGTACACTCTGCCTCGGTCAGCGCTGTCCACCGTCTGCATCCAACACAATGAGGTGCGGGCAAAGCCCGTGCAGGGGTGAGTATAACGATACTCAGTAGGGACCCCGAGACCCTTTAGGTCTCACTAAAATCCAACTAGGATAAACCACAAAGTATTAGATCAACTGAATATTCCACTTAGGTATATGCCCATACATATACCTAATTTTATCAAATGACCCATCTCAAACGTGAGGAAACACAAGAGTTACTGACTCAGCTCACACAGGTATACAACTTTTGTAGAGAGATACAGATGATCAGATATAGCCACTGAATCATCTAAGCTGTCGGACCAACACGTGATCCAGGACCAGTTATTCTGTCGGACCAACACATGATCCAGGAACAGAAGTCAAGACTATCGGACCAACACATGATCTAGGAACAGAAGTCAAGACTATCAGACCAACACATGATCCAGGAACAGTCGTTAGAGCAGCCGGACCAACACATGATCCAGGCCCAGCTATTCTGTCGGACCAACACATGATCCAAGAATAGAAATTAGAACTGTCGGACCAACACATGATCTAGGAATAGTCATCAGAACTGTCGGACCAACACATGATCCAGGAACAGTCAACAGTGCACAGCCAGCCACAGGGTTCCGCTCAGGTATGCTTGATTCCGGGAGGGTCCGCTCCTCAAGCCAAGTGTCGATGCATCAACTACCTCGTAGTCTCAAGTTTATGTATCCCGAAGGTCCGCCATGTCATAGGGGGCTAACCCAAAAAAAAGTGTCCAAGATACTGAGGACAAGATGATCAAGCCTTTTACCAAAAAGTACACGGCGTGTTGGAATAAGGTACACACCGTGTAGTCAAACCTCGGGTACTACCCGTGTGCAACGGCCCGTGTCGAAAGGCTGGTCATGTAGAAAAGTAAGTACACGGCGTGTGGTATGGTTACACGTCGTTTCCATGCAACTGGGGTCGGCTCTGTGTATGTTGGCCATATGCCCGTACACGGCCTCAACCCGTGTTCGCCAAACCGTGTGACTGGTACACGGGGTAGCCTGTGCTACTGGCCATGTCTGGCTGTGTGGTGGAGTACATGCCCGTGTACTCCACCCCGTGTCCGTGTATCCTCGGGATACACGCCGAGTCTCGCGAAGCCGCTTCTGCCTTTCTGTGTAGAGAGTACACGTCGTGCCTCTTGGTCGTGTATTTCTGCCCGTGTCTGTGTATTTCCCAGAATACACGTCATGTCTCGCGAAGTCTCTTCTGTCATTATGTGTAGAGAGTACACACCGTGTGACCGGGGTCACACATCGTGTGTTACTTGTCTATCGTCCGAAAGTGAAACCACAGAATGCCTGAACTACACGGCATGTTCATCTGAAGAACACACCGTGTATTCTGGAATTTTCCAGAAATGACGCCTCCGGCCAGCACGCCTCCCATGGTGCCCGTTCTTCATTTCGTTGTTCTGTTTTCCACGAAACTTCTATCTCTAAGTCGCCCCGACGTCCCGAAGTCGTCTTCGGTGTTTTCGGGCCTCCGATCAGCTCCGAAAACAGGTTTTGATCTACCCGCTTGAAGAACGGTCGAGGAACGGTCCTTTCCGTTCCGGTCTGATCTGTTGCTCGCTATCGTCGTCGCACCTCCGCTAGGTCGTTGTGATGTTGGGTCTTCAATTTGGGATTGTTGCGTCACACAACAGACCCGCAACGATCCGTTGTTCGTCACCCATGAAGAACGCGAAGAACACACCAAACATTCACAAGAACGGCGGAGGGAATCGGGTCGTGTTCGTTTGGCCCGGTTCTTCCGCATTAGTTCGGTGGCAAGCGAGCCAAGAGAAACAATCAAGGAAGAATCAATGTTGCTAAAATCAAAACACACCCCTTACCTTGAGTTCGGTGATCATTGACGGCATCGCGGTAAGGCGGTCGTCGTTCCGTTGACGTCGGAAAGTGTCTGGGGTTGGAGACCGAGGAAGAAACTTCGTCGGCGTTCTTCCCGGTCGGCTCCTCCTCTTTTGGCTCGGTCAAAGATTGAAGAAGAGTTCGTCGTTCTTCGGTGGTGAGGGGCGTTCTTCGTTGAGAGGATGAGGTTCTCCAAAATCTTCCAACTCTCTCTCAAAGTCTCACCCCAAAAGATTATGCCAACACCAAAAATAATAGACTCACTATTATTTTAATGGTTGGAAAGAATTCAAAAGATTTCAAAAATTAATTAATTGAAGCCATTAATTAATTTTTGGGCAAATTGGCACCATTATGGGGAAGTTCAAGAGTTCCCCCATTTATGGGGAGTTCAGGGGGTTAAAGCCTGTGTGGGCCCCACCTCTTTGATTACAAGAGGTGTTAAACATCGGGTGGGTCTCAACAAATAATATCCTCCCAAGGGAGGTTATGTGCGGGTGGGTCCCACCTCTAACCTCCACTTGGAGGTTTTAACCACCAACAAATAAAAATAAGCACACCTTATTTTTATTTAATTTTATTTAAAAACTCCAAAAACTAACTTCCATTCACGCTAGAACGCAACTGCGGTGAAGGTCTCACTAAGCAATTACCGACGCTGCGAGTTCAACGGTACCTTCAGATTTCAATTCCGAGCACCGGTTCAAAAGATATAAAATCTCGCTCGTGCGTTTATTGAACGTACCCGAACAAAACTTTAGAAATTGATTCCGGACACACCGGGCCTTGGAATCAAGCGCCATCAGAAACTGCGGACTCGTAAAATTCCAGTGTATTTAAGAAAAAAAATTCCACAGAATTTCCAGGTCTTTACAAAAAATATCAGCAATCCAAAGGGAATCTAGATGTGGACCAAGATTTCTCGTCTCAATCTAGCTTCCTAACAATATCTAAGTACCATCCAACATCGCTAGAGGGATCCCAACAGAACAACTATAAAGCCCGGTCATCACTGGACCTATTCACATGACACTACCACTCTAAACACTTCTCAAGCCCAATCACCACTCACAATAGGTCAACACCCAAAGAAAATAGCCCAAACTAAGACACAAAACAGAGAAACAAAACTAATGTTAATGCCAACTCACTCACAAGGTAAACAAGTAGAAACACATGAGACAAAAAAAACAACCTGACAGACCCTACCACTTGACCACACTGCTAACCAACACTCTCAAATAAGCTAACCTCACACTGATCCCTCCTACCATAGAACCTGAGACTCAACCAGGCAGTGCTTACCAAAGGCCTCCATAGGGTTCAAGATAGGCAGACAACCAAGGGAAAATTGAAAAGGAAACAACAATCAATAACTAGATGCAAAATTATAGCTATAGGGTAAATGACCAAGTTGAACCAATAATCAAAGAATGTTGCAATATAAAATCCATAAAAAAAATCATTCAATGTAATGAATATATCAATTTTGAATTTTGATGGCACAAAATAATGTCTAATTTGGCTCTAATACCAACTATTGCAAGGTGTGTTGTAGGGAAATCTACATTCAATGGCCAAGATCCATTGGATATAAAGTTGGTTCATAGAATTCAAAAAAAAATGAAACCTAAACATGATGTCTATATTTCCAGTCTCATGAAAAATGAAACTAATAAATTGGAACAAATTCGAAATGAAATTCCAATAACCAAGAATTAAAAATGATTACAACGGTTATGAATAAATCACAATGGCATAAACAAAATAGATTCAATATAAACAAATGAACTCGAAACATAAAGAAAACAAGTCAATAATCATTGAAACGGGAGTAGCATTCAACAATTAGGTTGATAAAAAAAGAAATCAAAAGTAGTAAAGAGGACATGGAGATTTATGTGCTTCAGCTAATTGGACTACATGCACAGGGCAGGATTATCACATATTTCACTATGTAAGAAAGTACAAGACATGGAAAAGGACGAGCAAACAGGGACGCAAAAATTATCCAAGAATGGGGATCTCACAGTCCCATGGGCTCATGGTCATGTTGAGTCTAGTGTGGTAATGTGTTCCTCCAATCCAGACGGACACACACACACGCTACAACATCAATAGTTCAACATGTATAATAATCAAAAAAACCAACAAGAATAGAAAAATGGAATGGAGACCCTTACCAGGGCTTGATCTCACCTGTCTAAAAACCTTCATGCTCGACGTTGTTTAAAACCACCATCATCGAGTCTAAGCATCACCATCCTCTAGGTTCTCATGTAAAGGATTATACTATACATGAGCCAAAAGAATATCAAGACTGCTCTTCACATGCACCAGTGAATCACCACAACTCCAACAGCTTTCAATGAACTCCAAGAACCAGTCTGAGGTTGAACTCCAGCATGATGAACTGGCAAGAATCAGTGACGCCCTCATCTTCTCCTTCACCAACGTGCAGGGAATGCAACACTGATATCTCTCCCTATCTCTTCTTCTCTACGAATCGAGGATGTCGACCTAGGCATCCTCCACACAACTAGACCACCTCCTCTTGAAACCCTCTCCCACAATCGAGCTGTCAGGGCAATGATTGTCACGGCCCGTCCTCGGGGCTCGTGCTGTGACTACCCCAAACCCGCCTTCCATAGGCCAGGGGTTGGCGACTAGCACCAAAGGTGTAATTCCCGATAACTGGGAAGGCATTGCCTTTATAAAAGTAAATAAAACACCACAGAGTACAAGCGGAAGTAATACACAAAATACAAAAGGAAGTGCTGAAAAGTAAATGGGCCAGAATACAAACTCAATCGAAAGTACAACTACAACTGAACAAAAGTACAACAGAAAAAGACAAACAGCTGGAAGAATGGAAGCAGCTCATGGGTCTTCCTCCTCGGATCCTACCTGAAGGGTAGGTACAGATAGCGCAGCTCCTGGATCATCCACCACAGATCATACCTGAAGGATAGGTACAGATAGCCTCCACAACGCTCTCGCCCGTCAACCTCCTCCGAGTGTTGTCTCATCGTGAAGTCCACCTCCGGATACTGACTCGTCGTGAGGTCCACCTCCGGGTACCGTTCAGTCCTCGAACACTCGGCATCTGTCTACGATGCCCGGCGTCTGCAACCAACACAACGAAGTGCGGGCATAGCCCGTGCAGGGGTGAGTATACGATACTCAGTTGGGACCCCAAGACCCTCAAGGTCTCACTAAATCCAACAAGGATAACCACAAAGAAGGATCTCAACAGATAACCCTTACTTAGGTATAAGCTCATACTTATACCTAAGTTATCAAGTAACTCATCTCAATCATGAGGAAACACAAAGGTTACGAAATCAACAGATAACCACTACCTAGGTATATGCCCATACATATACCTAAGTGATCAAGTGACACATCTCAATCATGATGTAAACACAAAGGTCAAAGACTCAGCTCAAACCAGGATTTTCTTTATCGAAACCGTAACTGCTGAAGAGCTCCGTCTCTGGAGAGTACAGTGATCCTGTCACGACTCCGAGGTACTGCTCACTAACCTAAGACTATTGAGGTACTCCTCCTATCGAGTACCGCGGGTCTGCCACCTCACACAGTAGTGCTCCTCCGCCATGGGTCTGCCACCTCACACAGTAGTGCTCCCCCTCATAGCCTACAGAGGTACTCCTCCTGTCGAGTACCGCGGGTCTGTCACCTCACAAAGTAGTGCTCCTCTGCCATGGGTCTGCCACCTCACAAAGTAGTGCTCCCCACTGGGTTATGCTAGTCACTCCGAATCGAATCGGACAAGCAGTCATCAGGTCTCAGCAGAGCTACACGGTCTTCGTACTTCGTACGCTCGTCTCCGGGAGGGTCCTCTCCACGAGCCACAAGTCGATACTCCAAGTATCACAAAGTCCCACGAAAAAGTATCTCAAAGGACCGCCTCGTCATAGGGGTCTCAACGCAACAGATGGCGCGTCAAACGGACGCTCGGTCTGTGAGTTATTAGCCTTTTCATCTCAGGGGCCCGGTTGGTTTCATGAGCGAACCAACCCGGTCGTATCTCAACTGTACCCCGAACTCTCATAGGGTATACTCAAAGGGACCGTTTCTCAACGTGATCACCAACACCGCTGACGGTTCGTCAAACGGACGTCTGGTCTGAAAGTTATCAGCTTTTCCGTTCTAGGGGCCCGGTTGGATTTCGGGTACAATCCAACCCGGCCACTATCCAACTGCATTCAAAACTCAGGCGAAGCATGCCAAAAGTTTCGTCTCATCAAGAGGAATCCAACAAAGTCCACGGCACGTCAATCGGACGTCCGGAGCTCAAGATATAAGCGTTTCCGCTCCGAGGGCCCGGTTGGTTTCGTGATTGAACCAACCCGGTCGTACCCAAAGTTCTCCGAAACCCTGAGTGTAATATACCGAAATGACCATCTCGATCCAAGGATCGCATCGCAGCTGACGATGCGTCGATCGGAGGTCCATAGCCCAAGTTATGGGCAAAAGACCGGAAGAGGTCCGAAAATGGGGGTTTCGGGCCCGGCCCGAGACCCCCTGGGTCGGCCCGAACCGGGTCCGGCCCGCTTGGGCGCGGCCCGGCCCGGCCTGGCGCGGTCCGCTGGCCAGCTCGGCGTGACCGAGCTGGGCGGACAAGGGGGGGGGGGGGCGCTGCCCCCCTGTTCAATTAAATGCGGCCCCCACGTGGGGGGGCCGCTCCTCCCTTCCAGCCGGGGGTTACGAACCCCCGGTTTCTCCCCTGACCGGCCGGCTGCTGCCGCCACGGGACCGGTGCGGTCCCGTCCCCCTGCTCCGTCGCCAGCAGCCGGAAGCCGGCCGCCGCTCCCTGCTCCGCCGCGGCCTTGGTCTGACCGGCGCGGCGCGACGACGCCGCGCCCCTCCGCCGCGGCCCCGCTCCGGCCGCGGTGTTTTCGTGATTCTCCGGCGCGGCATGACGGCGCCACGACCTTGTTCGACTTCAATGGCGCGGTGTGACGGCGTTGCGCATCCTTACCGCATGATCCCGCGCGGTGCGACGGCACCGCGCCATCTCTGTTCCAAAACCACAACAAGGTCAACAACAGAATTAAGGGAGGAGGGTCGGCCGTGTTTGTGCGGTCTGGCCCCCTCCCGTTAATCGATAGCAAGCGGCTAAGATTACGAAGAACGCTCGAATATTCACGAACATATATTCAAACCCCTACCTCAACAACGGTTGACGATCGAAGAGCGTCGTGGAAACGGCGCCGCGAGGTAAAACTCCGTATGCGCTTGACGAAGATCGTCCGAGGTGGAGCAGCGTCTCACACCGACTGCGGAGAGGAGAAGAAAGGCACAACGATCACTCTTTGCGATGACGGCGTTCTTCGTCGGGGTCTTGACGTTCTTCGCATTCTCCAACGAAGAAGATAAAGTTTCCTCTAGCTTTTGAGTATTCTCTCCCAAACCTTAACACCACAAAACTAACCCAATAATAAAATAAGCTCCACTTATTTTATTAAGACATGCCAAGAGTTTAAAATTTAAAAACTCAATTCAATAAATTGAATTAAAGACTTGACACATTAAAAATTTAAAGGGTGTCAAGGGGGGTTGGAGAGAGTTATGGAAGATGAGAGGTCACCCACTTAATGGGGGAGTTAGAGGAGGTTTAAGGAATGTGAAGGGGTGGGGTTCGTGTGGGCCCCACCTCACATTTAACCTCACTTAGGTAGTTAGGTTCACCCAACTTCTATCCTTAGGATTTAACCACTTTAAAGAAATAAAATTAGTTGCACAAATTTTATTTCTCGGAAGTCTATCCACAAAACTAAACAACTCTTCCCGAGCAAACGCAACTCTGGAAAATGTCTTTTTAATCAATTATCGGCGCTGCGGTTTCATCGGTGCCCTCGGATTTCGATTCTGAGCACCGGTTCAAAAGTTAGAAAAACTCGTTCGTTCGTTCACTGAACGTACCCGAGCTAAACTTCAGAAATTGATTCCGGGCACACCGGGCCTCGGAATCAGGCGCCGTCAAAAACTGCGTTCTTGTAAAATCCCAAAGAAAATTAAGAAAAAAAAATTCCTTGAAATTTCCGGGTCTTTACAATGATAAAGGCCAATCGTTGAGGCTTGATGTAACGACTCAGTGGAGATGGATGGTCATGATCAACTTCACTATAACCACTTGCATCCAACGATACGAAGGACTCACGAAAACATTAAGTTAAGGATCAGCAGCTAATACGTAAGGGTATCATGAACCAATACGTAAAGAGGTGATAGTGGGGAGACTATACCCTCTGGTGGTGATAATAGTAAATGTCTATATGTATATGACATAGTGGAAAAAAGACCAAAAGAACGACAGGACTAGTAACTCGTCGTAGCGGTAGCATAACAAACAGCAGCAATAATAAACAAGCTCAACATACCATTTGTAGAATAAAACATCACAAGATACCATTTATAGAACATTCATAGAAGTCAAATCATACAAAAAAATAAGCAAGAAGGGTCGCCCATGGCCGACCTCAGTACATATATAATATATATAAGCATGCTTGTATAAAAAGAAAGACACAAAAGTAACTCCAACTGATATAGGAACTCAAGGTCCTTTCCATTCATCTCATGCTAAGAAGTACGACATAATCAATATGACTCACCTCCTGAGCTCGATCCCTTACCTGATCACAATAGCAAAAAATCTACACGATGTAATGCGTAAGGGTCACCCGTGGCACAAAGGGATACATAAGGGTCACCCCTTTTGCCAGAGGACCTCACGTAAGTGTTAAAACCAGAACAACCAAAATAAAGCAAACAGGTAGAGCATATAATTAGGATTTAAACCATGTAAAATTAATCATGCTTACAATGCATATTAAAAGCAATTTAATTAACGATAAACATGAATTCAAAATTCACATTGCCACTTTCGTGTTCTCAAATCATCTTATTGAGGCTTTCATGACATGATAGGTAGGAACGAGCGAGTCAGGTCAATCCGGATAAAAAAGTCACTTCACCACACTCGAATTACTTGTTCCAAACTTGGACCTGCTAACTTGGTTGGGGTACCAAATCCAAACTTGGATCCTTGGAGGACTTGAAATATCTAACCAGACCCGAATCCAAACTTATATAATATTATTAATATATATATATATATATATATATATATATATATAATGGGAAAATAATGCAATAACATGAATTACACCAAAAATTTAAAATTCAAAGACCTAGTGGGTCAGGTAGACCCGAATTTAAATATAAAAAATTATATTAAATATATAAATTTATATAATATTATTAATTATTAATAATTTAAACGATTTTGGATCAAACGGTCCGGAACAAACAATGCCATGACCAAACGCTTTTTTTTAATTAATTCTCATAAATTTTGACCTCATTTAGGGCTGTTTGGGCTCACTTGGACTCGTTTGTGAACCAAGCCCGAACATGGATTCAAATATTGCAGGCTCGATTAAAATTTTGAATTAAATTACATAGAGCTCCAGATTTATACCTATCAATCTATAGAGAAACCTGTCAATTTATAGGCCCTGTTTGGCTCCATGGAATTTATAAACAGAAAAAACCTATATCAATTTCAAGGGCAGGAACAATTCCTTCCCACCATAGAACTGCCATGCTAATTTACAAGCAGCAATACACCAAAGTGCACAAAAGACAATGGTCACCATTCAGCCCCTACAATCAAAATCGAAGCATTGTTTATTCTCCATGCACACGAGCCCATCAGACCTGGGAACCGCCACGGCTTCAACCCCTAACCCACCCCCAAAAGACCCAAACATGCATTCATCATCATCGCTGTCGATGTTTCGAGGCATTATCCGATTCTGGTAACTTCTCCGATGAATCATAAACACATTAAAATAATAGCTCACCAAGCTTTCCCGAGACTTCCTGGGAAAACACTTGAACGCATCATCCCAAAAGGATTTGTTCAGTGATGCGGGATTCGATGTCACGACATGTTTGAACCTCTGTTCCTCTTCCACAGTCCATGGAAGCGAAACTTCCTCGCCCATCCGATCAAATCTCCAAATATAGAACACCGCCCCAAGCTCGACCTTCAGTTTCATCCTCTTTTCAGCTACATGAAACCTAACACAGCTAACCGAACCCGGAAAATGGCAAGAACATGAGCCTCCCCTTCCCCTCCCAATGGGGAAGTCTGTTTCATTTTGAAAGCTCTGTCTTGTCTCAGTTTCCAAAGGCCATGTCTGAGTTCCAAGCCACTTTGAGTTGCTTTCCAATGGCTTGTCTTCCCAGTCAGGGACATCGGCTTGAAAGGGACGGCCCATGGAGATCTTCTTTTGTAAGGCATCACCATCATTAGAGTTTGATGGCTCTGATTTTTGAGGAGTTTGAGCGGTTGAGTATGACCGGCAACAGGGGAATAGGTCAGATGCCATTAGAGATGAAGGCCTTCTGTTGCATCTCAGCCCCTCTCTCCATGATTGCCTGAGAACAGTTTCCTCATACATGGAGGGATGCATCTTCAGTTTCTTCTACAAGTTTGCACATTATTATTCAAATTGAGCACAGAAACATCAGAAAAGGATGGCTTTGAGATTATATGGACAGAAATTATAGAACAAAGCATACCGGATATGCAGAAGTAGATAAACTAAGGCCCCGATTGGTATGAGAATGGGAATGGGAATTGAAATGGAAATGAGAGAAATGATGATAATTTGAACATTACAGTGTCACCTACCAAACATTAGAAAATCAATCCTCTCTTCCAATCCCTTTCCCCTCACCAAACATATCATAAATCACCAATAACTGAACTCATTTCAATGGCATCAGCTTCAAGAATCAATCTGCAGACCAGTAACTATGAACTGGAAACAAGACATTCCATTCCGATGGGATGATCAAAAGCTCATCATTACATATGAATGATCTTTTTAATTAAGCTTTAAGTGTCGTCTTTTGTTAGCAAAATTTTATACACGAAACATTATGAAAAATCAATATAGCCACCTTAAGACAACCTTACGCAGGCAAGAACATTTTAGATCATGCCAGATCATTAAACCACCTACATATAATCTAATGGCACGCATATGGGTTACATTGTCCTTCTGTGAAAGCTACTGAGAAATAAGTGTATTGATGGAGATTTGAATATTTTTTGGGTAGTTATTATTGTGACAGTATGGAGGACATCTTTGTTGTAGATCAAAAGTTTGCACATTTAGCTTTAATTTTGTTCAAATTGAAAAGCATCATAATATACATTTATTTGGCCATTGACTAAAGCAATGAATGATAAAAAATATATTCTCCAAGAAATTAACCATGACGTCAAAATCATGAGATGGTCCGCAAAGAACAGAGGAAAGAAAACCAATCTTTGACCTAGAATGTAATTTTTCAATTTAAATATTTTAAACAAATGACTGCCCCTTAAGAATTTTCTTTTTATAATGACAATTTTACTCAAAAATTGGTTTTAAATATAAATTTGGGTTTTCATTCAAGATAAATCGGTTTTATGATATTGTGATACATGGAATGGCCATGCGTTAATATGAAATAAGAATTTGAAGGATAATAATTATAATTAAATCTTATAATATGTATAATTAAAATATATACAGGATATGAGAGAAGAGGGAGAGAAAAATAGCATGCATGCACCCTTCCCTCCCAGTTCTTTGGAGTTAGCAAGGGGAAGTTGACCGGCTACCCATTTTCAACACCTGATTCTTTTTTATTTATTCCAAACCAAGGTATCATAATCCATCATTCATTCTAGATTCTATGAGTTCTGTGATCTGGGAATGGTTCATGGATGTAGAAAGTGGAGAATCCTAATCCTGTGTGGATCCCTTGGGGACTCGGCTGTGGCCAGTTTTTCTGCAAATTTTGTGGCATTCGAGGCTCGATCCAACCATCATTGAGATAAAGAACCGATGGCCCTATGTAGATTTTACAAGAAACGGAGGTTGATTTCCATTGGTGGAAACGGTCCCGAATGTGTGAACACTTTTCTGAGAGAGGAGGTGGATCAGGACAACCAATTTTTCTTCATTATTTCTTTAAAAACTATCTTATTCTCGAATCTAACAAGAACACTCCAAATCCTCTAGATTTGTCCCTTTTTTTTACAATCAAATGATGAAATGAAAAGCATGCACCCTGAACACAACAATTACCTGGTTCACCTTGGATGCAAATGCTACATCCAAGGAATGTGATCAGCCCATTGTTGTCATGTACATTCCACTATAAACTCACTGTTTTGTGTGTACAAGATTCAGGAAAGGCTTACTGCCTACTACTACGCTCAATATTTTTAAATGATCAAAGGCTCGCTACCTACAGATTAAAGAATACATTAAATTTGAAATACAAAAGATGAGGGCAGAATACACCATGATTGTTGGTGTTGTAATATAAAACAGAGATTAATTTCTCCTTCGAGTAAGATGGAGGATCTTCTTCACTCCTTCACAGGACAACAAATCGTGGATGATGAGTTCTCTCAGATCCAAAGACTCACTGTCTCATAAAAATTTCTCTCTTCTTTACTTGATTGAATAGCTCTCAGCCCAACTAATTCACGATTTATAACTTTTGTTCGCTCAATTAAATCGAGGCATTACCTTCTGCACTCATTCTGCATAGCTCCGTCGAACTTGTCGTTTATTTATAAACATGCTTACTGACTCAGACATAAACGTGGAAAACATAATATTTTGGAGCATCCCAACTGTACGAACTGACTTAACTACCTTCAGAACGCTCTAATTCACCCCACCAGACAATCCTGAGCCACTACGTCACTTCTACCAACTCAGAATGCATCCTGCATAATAAAAACAGCCACAGTCGATTAACTATATTTGCACGGTCGATGCCTTCGCACTGAGCCATCGACACCTCTGGACCATGTGGTCTATGACCTAGCCTGAATAACACCTCATTGTCAATCTCCCTATACTACACAGTCAATAGACTTGCACTGCACCGTTGATGTCACATTACATTGCACTACTTTGCATGATGTTTCACGGTTGATATACCAATATTGGACAGTCAGCACATCAACACTATACAGTCGATGCCACACAACTGCACAATTGAAGTCCAACAACTGCATGATCGACGCAGAATGCATTAAACAGTCAATACCATATAACTTGGATGGTGAATACCAACATCAATGATCATCAACCAATAAATTCAATGTCAACCACAAAATACTCAAACAATCGCCTTAGCACATCAACAATCTTGTTGAACATTCAAGATAACAAATCCAAACCAACTCAAGTTATGGCTAAATTTGGGTTCATCAATCTCCCTCTTCGAATTTATTGATAACCAAGAACTCGTATCTTGCAATGAACACATCATGTGTATCTCCCTATGTCTAACAAAAACTGTGTTCAACGATTCCAACTCCCCCTACACTATAGACTCCCAAAATATCACCTCATTTGACAACAAATGCAAAAGAATTTTTTTACTGCAACTCTCCCTTCAACAATCATCTCCATATTCTCTCCCTCTGACATTTTTTCTTCTTCGAGGTAAAAAGCAGCTCAAAGCAACAGATATAACATGAGCATCCATGGAGGGAGGAGAGAAGACTTCAACTCCTTAAGTGAAGGGATGTGGTTGAACTATCAGGTTCAACCTATGCTCACGATAATTACTTTTGAGAGACTCTTGGTAAACACATCAGCCACTTAATTAGATGAAGAAACATAGTCCAGTTTCACCATTCATTGTTCAGTTTTTTCCTTGATAAAATAATACTTTAGCTCAATATGTTTTATCCTCGAATGTTGAAAAGGATTTTTTGTCTGGTCGATCGCAGTACTATTATTATTGTTGGAGTGTGTGTCCCACATCGAACTTGGGTGTTTTGCTATCATTATAATTCTCAATAAATAAACTTAAAGACCTCTATTAAGAGGCATCGTAGGTATTGGGTTCACCTCTCCATTTTAACATGGTATCAAAGGAGGTTCTCTAACCCTAGCCCTCCCTGCCTCTTTTTTCTCGGAGGACACCTACATATTTCCCCCGTTGGGGGCGACAGCCCCAGGCCCTTGGCCACCGTCACAGCAACACCGCCCTCTGCCATCTCCCGGTGCGCCCCTCCTCTGTCGTTCACGACAGCCCCCGGCACCCACACAGTCGCCCGCCCCCTTCCGACGCCTTTAGTCAACATTGCACTTGCTGCGCGCGCCCCTTCCCTGCCGCACCCTCCTTTCACGTGGGTCTCCTGCTTCTACTTCCTCACAAACCTGCTCCCATCAACCCAACCGCCTCCCCTCCTGCAAAACACAACACCTCTCGCCGATGTCCCACCCTTCGCCGTCAGATCTGATTGTCCAACCCCTCCTCCGCCCATTGCACATCGCCCATGCTGTCATCTGGCCGCACCATTGATGCAACTGGCTATTCCTGTTGGACATCCCACCAGTGTCCCGTCACATGCTATTCTTGTATGCTTGGATCCTTTTGACTCAGCTATTCTGCTACGTCATGATCGGGCTATTCCTACCGATGCATTCATTTGCCGGCTATTCCTGCTGGTTTCGGGCGTTGTCCGTTGGTTGACACAATCTTTTTCAGCGGCATCATATATCAACTACTTGAGGGGGGTAGCAGCCATGGCGGTTTATATTTTTTGTTATATTTTGTTTTGTTATGTCATCAAGCAGGGTATGTCCAGCTTGAGGGGGGTGTTCAAAATGTAAGTGATTTGTTTTGCTTTGATTTGTTTTCTTAAATTATGTATTCAAGCTAGGTAGACCTAGCTTGAGGGGGAGTGTTGGAGTGTGTGTCTCACATCGGACTTCGTGTTTTGCTATCATTATAATTCTCTATAAATAAACTTCAAAGCCTCTCTTAAGAGGCATCTTGAGTATTGGGTTCACCTCTCCGTTTTAACAATTACAAATACATCATATGTTGCCCAAATACATCATTTGTTGCCTCATCCAGA
The DNA here is from genome assembly GCA_963277665.1 of Viscum album. Lineage (NCBI taxonomy): Eukaryota > Viridiplantae > Streptophyta > Magnoliopsida > Santalales > Viscaceae > Viscum > Viscum album. Next base: position 1,042,653,605 of record OY728141.1, on the reverse strand, counting down.
TAGGAGATTTGATCTGGTAGAGAGAAATGTAGAAAAGGAAGCTAGGAATTTGCTTTATCAAATCAAAATCACATACCAAATACAAAAGAACCAACGACCTGCTCGACCACACTCCTAGGAGCTTCTCTCTCCTCAGCCAAACGGAATGCCCGCTTCAACTAACTCCCCTTCTAACGACCCATGCTCCCTTTATAACCAACAATACTGAAGTATCTAATTACAAAACTACCCCCCGACAGTAAGCCACTACTTCCCCAAAGCCTTTCCTACTTATTCCCCCTACTTCTTCCACCTATCAGTCTCGTCCCCTTGAAATACCACCTTGTCCTCAAGGTGGCAATTAGGAAATTGAACTTTCAACATTTCAGCATTCTCCCAAGTCGCTTCAACTTCCAATCTTCCTCACCATTTGACCAACCACATCTGGGTCAGACCCTGTTACTTGACACCAAGAACTACTTCCGAATACTCATCATCTTTTGCAAATTCACCTGACAAGTCTTTGTCCGCAGATTGATTCCCAATAGAAGCCTTTAATTGTGATACATGAAACACCAAATACACCTTGCTTGTATTGGGCAAATTCAATCAGTAGGCTACAGCTCTCACCTTTCTAGCTATTATATATGCGCCATAATATCGAGCTGTCAATTTAGCACTGATTCCCCCTCCCAAGCCTATTGGGTCTCAGCTTGACCCAAACTAAGTCCCCTACTTCAAATGTCACCTCCCTTCGATGTTGGTTAGCGTAATTGGCCATCAACTGTTGGGCTCTTTGTAGGTTCACACAAAGTTGTTTCAACACCTCATCTTTGTCCATCAATGCGCTGGCTACTGCCACCATAATGGCCTCTCCTCTAGCATAATGTATGACTTGCGGTAGTTTGCGCCTATATACCACTTCAAATGGCGTTTTTCTTATAAAAGTGTGATGGGAAGCATTGTAGTTGTACTCAGCCCAGGGCACACATGTCACCCAACAATTCAGTTAGTCAGTCAAAAAACATCACAAGTAAATTTCCAAGCATCTATCCACAACCTCAATCTGACCATCGCTTTGTGGGTGGTAGGGAGAACTCATCTTCAACATTGCCCCCTGCAGCTTGAAAAGTTCCTTCCAAAATAAGCTTGTGAAGAGCGAATCCCTATCACTGACAATAACGTTTGGCAATCCATGAAGCCTCACCACCTCTTTCATAAACACATCGACAACGGTCTTTGTTGTGTAAGGATGCTTAAGCGTAATAAAGTGTGCATACTTACTGAGCCGATCTGCCACCACTAACACCACCTCATAACCTTGCGATTTCAAGAGTCCGGACACGAAGTCTATAGACACTTGCTCTCATCCAGCCTCGGTATTGGTAACGGTCGAATCAGTCTTACTGAACTAAGTGCTTCATATTTACTTCTTTGGCAAACGACACTCCAGGAAAACCGTTGCACATCACGTGTCATTCCAGACCAATACACCCAATACGCCAACCGCTTATAGGCTTTAAGGTATCCCAAGTGTCCTCTAAAAGGAGAACAATGGTAATGTTGTAGCAACTTGGGAATTATTGTGGACTATCGTGGCAAGACCAAACTATTTTTATAGAACAATAATTCATTCCGATAAGTATACCCTTGTTTGGACGAACTATCTTCCTGCAGAGCCTTTACAATTGCCAGAAGTCTTCCATCCTGTAATTTTTCTTCCCTAACAATTTGGAGTTCTTCCTAGCTTGGTTCGGATACTGCCATATGCATATAATCCCCAACTAGAACGGTAAGGCATTCGCAGCATTGTTCAGCTTCCCGAGTTTATAAATGATTTCAAAATCGTAACCAAAAAGCTTAGCCAACCTGCCAATCCATTAACACTACCCGTTGTCTCAACATAAATTTGAGACTCTGATGGTCGGTATATACCACAAAGTCGTCCCAAAATATATTGCTTTCAATGTTGTATTGATAATACTAATGTCATCAACTCCTTTTCATAAACGGATTTTGCTAAATTTGTATCAGACAATGCCTTGCAGAAGTGAGTGGTCGCCCATCCTGCATCAACACCGCACCAATCCCCATCCCAAAAGCGTCGCACTCTACTGTAAACGTCTTTGAAAATTCTGGCATACCAAGTACCGAAGCAGATGTCATGCATCCCTTAAGCTTCTCAAAAGCTTCATGAGCGCTCGTAGTCCATCTGAACCCCTCCTTTTTTGTCAGAAATTTCAAGGGTCAAACAACATTCCCATGGTCCCAAACTTCCGATAGTACCCAGTTAATCCCAAAAATTCTCTGACTTCCTTCAAATTCCTAGGCACTCGCCACTTCAACATGACCTCCAACTTCTTAAGATAAATCAATACCCCTTCTTCTGAGATGATATGTCCTAGATATTCAACGACCTTCCCAAAAGAACATTTTTTCTATTTGCATATAGAGCATTCTCCATTAACTGCAATAACTTTTTCAGTTTCATCAAATGTCCATCCCAATCGTGGCAATAAAGAAGTATATCATCAAAAAAATACCAATACCCACTTCTTAAGCATAGTTCGGAAAACCTTATTCATCGTAGCCTGGAAAGTTGTTGGTGAGTTCAACCCAAACGGCATTACAATATATTCATAATGCCCTTCATGGGTCTTAAAAGTTGTCATACCTATATCATCTTCCCTCATTCATATCTGATGGAACCCAAACTTCAAATCCACCTTGGTAAAGTATACTGCTTTGTGCAGCTTGTCCATTAAATCTTCTATTATCGAAATTGGATACCGGTCCGGCATCATCAACCTATTTAAAGCCCCGGTAGTCAACACACATCCACCAACCACCATCCTTCTTTTTCACTAATATTATAGGACTGGAATATGGACTGGAACTGTGTCAGATGAACCCCAGCTCCTGTACTTGTTGACCTAATATTCACTGGGTCCACCCTTTCAACCTTTTTGTATGACCAATTTATCTCCTTGGTGGCAACCCTTAAGGAGTTTCAAACACCTAGCCATTCAAGCCCAAAACTTCCTACAACTGATTATGTTGGTAAGAACTCAATTCTTTCTCCTGTTCTCCCCACTCGCTTGTTGTGCAATGCTTCACATACAGTCATTTCTTCCCATTTCTGAGGTACTCTTGTAATACTCCTGGATCATTCTGAGCTTTTCCCACTCCCTGAAGTAGCACAGTCCTTCCCTTCCAAACAAATTTCATCGTCATGTTTCTCCAATGAGTAACAACATAACCTACGGTCTCCAACCAGGAAGCCCCCAAAACCAAATCCGGTTCGGTTGTATCAAAAATGTGAGCATCAACCTCAAACTCTTCTACTCCCATCCGTACCATTAATGATTTACAAAGCCCCTTGGACGTAACTTGATGCCCGTCACATAAGCAAATGCAAAATGGCTTGGTTTCGATTACATGCACCGCAATGTGTCCTATCAGTTGCTTAGAGATGAAATTATGGCTCGCCCCACTATCCACCAAAACCAACAATGGTACCCCCTCTATGATGCCCTCTATCCACATTGAATAGTGTTTTGTTGGCTCAAGTCTCTCCTTGTACACTCACCAACGTTCTGAGCATCTCCAATTCCCACAGGTCTCTGGTCTCCCCTTTGTATCAACATCCCCAGTTTCCACGTCCTCTTCTCTTGGCACACACATTCTCATACCATTAACTTGAAACCTTTTTTCTGGCACCTTTGTCCTGGGGAAAAAATTTAGCCACAAGTATAGCATAACCCATTTGACCTTCGTTCCTCATATTTTTCCCTGGACAAATTTCTCACACCCTTCCACTGTGGGGCGATTCCTCCCTTTCCTGTTTTGCAGCCTCCCTAGCTGGAATGATTTTCACAGTATTCAAATTCCAACTTATCCACTGCCCATACGGAACATTGCCTCTGCTTTGATCCTCTGTTAGCTTAATAATTCCCTTCGTCTGCAACTTTCTCTCTACTCTTCTTGTCATAGTCAACAACCACGCCTTCCCTGTCGGCCTGTGCGTCATCATTGTGCTACCAATTTCTGGTCTTAATCCACCAATGAATAGGCTCATATACCACCACTTTGTAATATCAGGAATGCACGGTGTCATCCATTCAAACTCATCTATGTATGCGTCTGATGTTCCTTTCCGTCGCAGGCCATTCAAGAAAACTATAGGGTCTTCTTCTGGTGCTGAACCGTATTTCCCAAGCATCTCCTCCTTTAACTGTGTCCATGTAAGCTCCGCCTTGATAGATTATTTCAGCGAGATAATCCAATATTGGACAAGGGCTTCCATGCATTGTTGCGTCGGTGACACTTTCAATTCTTCGCAAGTTTGATGAATCGCAAAGTCTTTGCTCGCGAAATCCAGGTCACCAGATCCTCTCCTGAGAAAATCAGCATTTCCACTTGCTTAATCATTGCTCGCATCTCCTTTTTCCCTTCGTTACGCCATCCATTGTCACCGTCAACATAGCCTTCCTCTGTTTTCCGATTTCTGATTTAGAAATGCCGCCTTCTTCATCCACAACAACTGATTTCCCGTTGACATCATCCCATCCAATGCATCCCTCAATGATCTCTGTCAACTGCGTCATGGACTCCGCCAACCAAGAAACTAGATCCTTCGGTCGTTGTTGTCCCGTTTGTGGCTTGTGACGGTTGCTTCCAATGTAGACATTCGTCCCTCCATACGTGTGGGCATATGCTCCTGCCTTAACTTGATTTCCCAAATCAAGTACCGCTTCCCTGAATTTCTCTCTCTAGAACCTCACTATCCTCAACTTTCAATCCCTTGAGATTCAATCAGTAGAGAAAGATGTAGAAGAGAAAGTTAGGAATTTGCTTTATCAAATCAAAATCACGTTCCAAATACAGAAGAACCAGCGACCTGCTCGACCACACTCTTGGGAGCTTCTCTCTCCTCAGGCCAAATGAAATGCCCAATTCTAATAATTGGCTCCCCTTCTCACGATCCATGCTCCCTTTATATCCCACACCCAACAATACTAAAGTATCTAATTACAAAATTTCCCACAAGCAGTAAGCCACTACTTCCCCAAAGCCTTTCCTACTCCCTCCCTCTACGTTGGTAAGTATAGTGTATGGGTGGTCGTGGCCTCGGTTGGACCTCCTCCCCCGCATTCCTATCACATCCAAATCAACCAAGTACAGAATTAAGAAACAACAATATACTCGGTCTGAGTAGCACTCTACCCCACACAATTGTTGTCTTATGCAAAGCTACATGCACTTGCAGGGCTTATTGGCACATACTACCACCTTTATTGGTACCTTGGCTATGACAGTTACTCCGAATGGCCCGAAGGCCTTCATTTTTATTGATTTTTGATAACCCTCTTTCAAGGGATGAGTGGGAACCCTTACAAGGCCCATAGGCTCAGAGATTACATGGCCCGTAGGCTTAGAAGATAACATGACCCGAAGGTCTTAGGGAATTCAACCAGACTATCTACAAGGAACTGCCCCTCCCCAGCATCTGCATCATGATCGTAGCTCTCCACCTTCGCATAGTCGTCTGGCTAGGCATCTCGTGCAAGCACAGGCTGGTCCCGATGGTATAGTCATACCCTCTCATTCTGACAAATCCATTTGGCTCTGCTCTGGTGAGTGCACCTGCTCTGAATCCTCTTCTGATGCTGCTCCTTTTTTGTAGTGTGTCTGGGGCAACTGCATGTGGCCCGAAGGCCTTGAGGTGTCCCGAAAGCCCTACGGACCCGAAGGCCTGGGTGGCCCGAAAGCCTTAAGGACTCCAAACCCAAACCGGTGGCCCAAGGTGAATAGTTCCAGCTGCTACAGTACCGAACAGTACCTGCTACAGTATCCGCACAGTGTACAGTGCCTGCTTCAGTACCTGCTACAGTAACCCGGAAATATGCCTCTACCTGGTTTTGAACCTGGGTCTTGTGGATGCACTTAAGGATACCTCACCAACTGTGCCCTTGGCTATGACGGTTATCTGTGATGAAGAATTTTATATCAAACAACCTTCGGGGTTTGTTATTCATGAAGAGTTCTCCAGGTGTGTCATATTCAACGATCTTTATATGACCTTAAACAGTCCCCAAAGGTTTGATCATTTTTGTACAGTTATTACCAACTTTGGTCTTTCTCAAAACTAAGGATCCCTCAGTTTTTTATTAGCAGTTCGCTACAGAAAATATTGGAATATTTAAGTATTTAGGGTATTTAGATATTTAATATATGAGTCAAGGGTCAAAAGTTTGACCAGGTCAATAGGTTGACTTGTATTTATGTTGCACCTTGTATCTTTATCTTCATCTATATATATAACAACCCGACCTCAGGCACAAATTTTGGGTATTCTCTTTTTTATATAGTATCAGGGCGGGTTCATAACCCTACCCCTTATCTCTCCTCTCCCTTTTTGCTTAAAAAAACCGAGGAGATTATCAAAAGAGGGACGGAAGCCCCCCTGGCCGACCTTGTCACGACCCCCTCCCCCCAAAGGTACCCTCTCCTAGACCGACAATGAGAGAAGGGAGATGGTGACCACCCGAAATCCGCCTCCAATAACTCACGGGTTGGCGACAAGCACCGAGGGTATATCATACATACAAATGGGAGGCGTTACTCTCTAAGGGGTAGTTTGGCGGGGATAATACAGAGAGAAAAGAAATGATATTAAAAGGATAAATTGGTTTCTCATGTTTGGCGAGATAAATTTAAAGGGGGAGAAATGATAAGGGGAGAAATGAAGGGAAATAGATTTCTCTCGTGCTATTGTTTTTAAATCACCCCAAAATTGGGATGATTTGGAAAGAAATGATGGTGGAGGGCTGTTAATATTTTAAAATTTCAATTTTATCCTTATTTTCTACATGTATCACAAAAGAATTTCTTTTTTTTTCCTTTAAAAAGATTCACCAAACAAGATGGAGAGAAATCCAAATCATTTCTTTTCTTTTATTAAGTTATTGATCCAAACGCAAGGAGAGAAATCACAATCATTTCTTTTCTTTTCTTTTCTTTTATAAAATATCAAATTATTTCTTTTCTTTTACTAAAATCTCACCAAACACAGTGTAAGAGAACATGAGGAAGAGAGAGATAAGACAAATACACCAATCAAACCTTGCTCGGATATAGATAAAGAAAATCTAAGTACATACATGAAATTTCATACAGGCTAAAACAACTAGAAATGAAACTATAAGTATCAAAAGATAAACTCGACAACGACCACGAATCTCAAACAGCTCCTAAAAAACCATGAGCTAGTAATATTCAGCCTGATATCCAACTTGCTCCTGCTAACCTGAAAAACGGTTTATATCTACATAGGGTGAGCCTAACTGGTATATTCAGTAGGATACTTCCCGAAGCCTCACATGCAAAAGATAAAGAAAACATACTAAAACTCACTGAACAAGTGAAACTAACTCATCACCTAAATAGATATGTTAAGTTAACAGCCTCACTATGACTATCTCCCACCAAATATCGCATACAATGGATCATTTATTATATTAATAAAACAAGGGTACCCCGCTACCGCTTCCCCACTAGTTTGTCACTCTGCCCCAACGTCGCACATCCTGAGTCATCTCTCTCCAAAAGAAGTCAGTCCGAAAACACATGGGCTAAATATCACAACACGCATCTCATGCATTACATCATATCATCATCTCATCATCTTATCCACATCTTCATATAGTAACTGTAGAATGATAAAAGGAGAGAATCGAATCCTCAAGGTGCTCTCTAAAGGAGGCCTTAAGGTTCTTTTATAATGAATAATAATGACCACATCGGACAACAAGTCCGATATGGGATGCAGACTCCAACACTCCCCCTCAAGCTGAGTGTACCTAGCTTGGACACATAAGGAAAGAAAACAGACCAAAGCAAAACAAATCAAAGACACTTTCAACGCTCCCCCTCAAGCTGGACATACCCAACTTGATGACAAACAAGACAAAACGGAAGAAAAGAAATCATTCGCAATCGCAACTCCTCAAGATCGCAGCTCCCCCTTGAGATGAAAAGGATTCAAAGAAGTCGTTGAAAAGGATGTGCCAACGAGGTGTCGGGAAATCCGCACTGACGGGCCGAACATCAAAGGCGCCGAGAATACCGCACTGGCGGTGCCGGGAATACCGCACTGGCGGTGTCGGGAAATCCACACTGGCGGGCCGGACGTCAAAGGTGTCGGGAATACCGCACTGGCGGCGCCGGGAATACCACACTAGCGGTGTCGGGAATACCGCACTGGCGGCGCCGGGAATACCGCACCGGCGGCGCCGGGAATACCGCACTGGCGGAGCCAGTCGACAGAGCGTCAGGGAATTCGCACGGGCGGGGCCGGCGAGAGAAGATGGCACAGGATGCAGAGGCACGGCTCGGCTGGAAGAGGGCCGGTCAGCAGGGTCCGACAGAACTGGTCGAGGAGACCCGGTGCGAGGAGGTGGCGCACAGGAAGGGCCGGAGAGCAAGGGCGGCAGCGCGCCAACTCGGAAGGCACCAGTGCACTGAAGAAGGGCTTGCACGAGAGGGAAGGGTCGAGGCGGCGAGGGATGACCGAGACGAGGCGCAGCAGCTGTTGCGCAGGGAGCCGGCGCTGCTGGAAGCAGGGGGAGGAGAGAGGATGAATAGGGGGACGTCGGCCAGGAGGAGGTCGTCGCCCAGGGAGGGCGACGCGCAGGAGGTTGGCGACGGGAAGGAACTACGAGGTGGAGATGGCCTGGACCAGGGCCGGTGAGGCGAGGAAGATCTACCGACAAGAGATAGCCGCGTCGGGAGAAACGGGAGGCGACGCTGCGGGATCTGGCGGCGATGAGCGGGGGGGGTGATGAAGGGGCCATTGCGCGCAGGGAGGGAGGGAGTCACCGACACGGGAGGACCTCCGATCGCGGGAGGGAGGTGGCACCGGGATGCCGCAGCAGGAGGCGGGGTCGGGAGTCCGTTGAGGGCCGGTGTCGGAAGGGAGGAACCGCGCTGGAGTTGTCGGGATGGAGCCGCCAGGAGGGAGCCGCCCAGGCGGGATAGAGCCGCTCAGGCGGGATGAAGGACCGCCATAGGGGGCGGACGACTTTGACGGAACTAGTGTCGCCGCCCCCAAGCGGGAAATTTAAAAAAAAAAACAGTAAACCCTAGACGGGAGAAAATAAAATGGGAGGGAGGGCTCAGGATTAGTTTCCTTTTGATACCATGTAGAATGATAAAAGGAGAGACCTGAATCCTCAAGGTACTCTCCAAAGGAGACCTTGAGGTTCTTTTATAATGAATAATAAAGACCACATCGGACCATAAGTCCGATGTGGGATGCAGACTCCAACAGTAACCGAGTAGTTTCCGGGAGCCATTGTAGCCCGTATGTCGGGTATCATACATCGGGTACTGTACCTCAAACCATTACAGCCCATACATTGAGTAATGTACCTCGAGCCATCACAGCTCATACACATCATATCTATAATAATCCTTTGGATTCTATATCCGAAAATACATGTGTGTGAAATAATCACAAACCATTACATCCCTCTACACACATGTATATGGAAATTAACCACCGTACATACCAACACATAGTATTACCAAGAGAAGAGAACGGAGCCAGAGGGGTAGTTAGTCATTCATCCCTCACCAACTTGGATGTTGGGGAAAACACCCTCCCATAGTCCACCGGGTGAAAGTCATCCTATCGGCAAGGGTGGGGTAGCGTATGAAATCACAAAACATATAGAATATAATATAACTCACAACTACAGTATGGGCATAACCTAATCTTAGACTCAACTGCAGCTATCGTCACTCGAACACCAGACTGCCACAGCTAGGGACTAGATATCTTATAAGCACACAAACATTTAATAAGACTTACACTAAATTACTTCTTTCCTTTTTAAGCATTTAACCTTACATTAATTAATCCATTAGCCATTAATTAGTCATCAACATTAATCCAAGTTACATTTCACTAACCAACGAAGTGAAGTCCATGCCCTCCAGACAATAATCCAACCGAGTTCACGGTTTCTCAATGTTGGAGACTGCATCCCACATCGGACTTGAGGTCCGGTGTGGTCTTAATTGTTCATTATAAAAGCACCCCAAGGGCTCCTTTAGAGAGTACACCATGGGGGTTCGGGTTTCTATCTTTTATTCTCCTACATGGTATCAGAGGAGGCTTAATCCAACCCTCTCTCTCCTTTTTCCTTTTTTCCCTCAACCCTAGATTTTTCTAGGTTTTCCCTGGGGGGCGGCGGCCTCCATGGCACGCTCTGTCGTCGCCCCCCCCACCCCCCGCCGGCAAGCCATCTGGCGGTTCTCGTCCCAGCCAGCCTCTGTTCGGCGGCTCGCCCCACTGCTGGATCTCCTTCCCTCCCGGCGCCGCCTCCTTCCCTGCGGCTTTTCCCGGCAGCCCGCCACCTGCGGTTTTTCCCGGCAGCCCGCCTCCTACGGCTTTTCCCGGCGGCCCGCCTCTCGCGACTTCCGACTGCGCGGATCCCCTCCCGCGCAACGGCCGTCGGAATCCCTCCCTCCCGGCGGATCTCCCCGACCCAGGCGCGGTCCTCCCGGCGACGGGCTTCCTTCCCCGGCGTCTCCTCCCCACTGTGCGCGCCGGCCCCGATATCCCGCGCGGCTCCCGTCGGCTCGGCCCCGTCATCCCGCGCGGCTCCAGCATCTTCCGCTGCGGATCCCTCCCGGTTCCGCCGCCTCTGTGCACGCGACGGCCTCGTCCAGGCGTCAACTCCCGGTTACGTTCCATCAACTTTGGTGTCATCCCTGACACCCTCATGCATATCACCATGCATCTCGTCATCACAGGCGTCAACTGCCGCCACAAACCTAGAGCTCCCCACACATATCTCATAAGACATCTCAGGCTCACATCACATCACACAGCAAGATTCACATCCAAAACAACACAGAAGGCAGGAAACAACCAAAAAGGTCAACAGGGCAACTAAGCCCTAAAACAAGGCATTTAACCTTTACATGCAAACGGGCTCTCACGGCCCCAACCACGAGGCATTTAGCCTTCATAAACAAACAAGCTCACTCGGCCCCAAACATTTATCTTTATCAAACAACCAGTTTTTATTCCATCTTGAATTAACTGATTCAATTATTACAGGTTACAGGTATGGGAACCTAAGAAATCAGCTATAACAAGCTATTAAATTATTTAAACATGCTCCCTGACATCATTTTCAGTTTCAACAAACTGTGAGAAGAACAAAACTCATTAAACATGTTTTTATTATTATCAACAAACATTCCAGCTTCAAGTTCTTTATCTAATTCCAATAACGCATGGAATAGCATATTTAATTAAACATGCATTAAGCATCAATTTGAATTCCATCAAATTACAAGAAACAGCGATTTCATTAAACATGTCTCTTTAAGTTCTTTAGCCAACCAAGTAAATTACCAGCTTTACGTTCTTTACCAATTTCATCAAAACAACACATGTTAACCCAAGCATAACTAGCATGCTAAACAAAGTATAGGCATAGATAGCACACTATCTGGCAAATCAAAAGGCAAATCGTTATCATGGTGGAAGAACACACAATCGCTAACCATAAACCATTATTTCATTAATCCGGTTTATCCTTTATTAGGGTTAATTCCACCACCACCCAAAAAGGTAAAGCATGATAACATTCCGATTGCACGTAAATAAAAGGAGAAACAATGAATCTCCTACCACAAAGCTTTCGACGTCCTATAACTGAAACAGAACGTCAAAGCGGATCTCGGATCACCTCTCTGGCAAGAAATTACAATCTCCCAAGAACGTCGCGTCACAAACGAGCCGACAAACAACAAAGAAACTCCATTAAAACGATGGAGATCAACCGCCATAGCATGGCAAGAAGAAACGGGAGGAAACGAGATTGAACGGAGAAGAAACCGCAAGAAAGGAGCAAGAACTCGCCTCGGATCACCACAGATCGATCTCGGGAAGCCGGGGAATCTCTGTTGAAAGGGGATTCAAAGCTTTCGAAAAACTCTCCTGGGCGCCTAGGGGTCGAGAAACTTGGGAGAAAAGTGGGTTTGAATGGGGGTTCAGGTATTTATAGACACCCTGGAAAACACCATATCACGGCGCAGCCCCCTGCACCACGCCGCAGGATGGGCTAACACGGGACATACTACGACGCAGCACAGGGACTACGTCGCAGCCTGCCCGGTCAAAGGCATGTCCGAGGAACCCGGCACCTTACACGGTGCGGATCCTATATACCCGGGGAGGGGCTACAGCGCGGCCTAAACCACCACGTCGCAGAACCCGGCAACCCCAAGTGTAGACTACGCTGCAACCAGACTCCATGTCGCGGGGGTGCCAAATTTGGTAAAACCGATCAATTCCACCTCGAGGCCCTTGCGTTGCACCCATCCGCACCACACCGCTGCCACTTGACAACCAAAGAAGGCCTACGCCGCCGCCTCACTCCACGACACAACAATCCAGCCGAGCTATGTCGCATCCTACCTCCACGGCATAGCCATGCCAAAAATGGTCGTGGCTCCGAAATCCCCATTCCCGGGACCCTACACCACAGCCAGCCCCCACTACGCCGCAGCGACCAGGCTTACGACGCAACCTAAGTCGCCATGGTGCAAAATCCTCTACAACTGAGATTTTACAACCTAACTCCCCTGTCTTCTCCTCGAGCCTCCTCTTGGTACCTCCAACACCTCAACCACACTGTTAAAGAGTATTGGAATATTGCCTTGCAAAAAAAAAAACGAGTAATGGAATATTAGATATTTTTAATATTCATATCTCACATCGATATGGGCTATCTGTTGTATTCATTTTCTCATCTATAAATTAAGCACCCTACCTCGTTGTGAGGTACGGGTTTCCATTTCAACATGATATCAGAGGTGGTTTAACGTTTGCTCTTCCCTGCACATTCGTGCCCCCTACGCGACGGCCCCCTTTTGCCCAAAGCTCCTGCTTGTTGGATGTTATGGTGCTTCTTTTACATTATGGTAATTGTTATATATTATGGTGATTGTTATATATTGTATGCTCATTCATGTATGCATTATACTCGAATGTGTCAAAAGGTGTGATTTAGGTTTCATGAGAATTATTTATGTATTGCCCACACCCTACATGTGTGCCATGGTGGATAGTTCGCATTTGCACATGCAGAGTTATCCTGGTCACAAGTATAAAAGTTCATGGAGGACAGGCAGGCCTGGTTATTAGAAGTTTCGAGACATGTGGCGCAAGCAATGTTGTGGCGTCGTGACTCTTACAATTAGTGTGGTGGGTGGCTATTTGCAGTTGGGTGCATTTGTTGCCATGGGGCCCTTGTTATTTCCAACACAGTATATTTACTCAGTGTATGACTGGTGTTTTTTGGGTTGGATGATAAGTCCTATATCATGTATTTTTTATTGGGTTGTTGTGCATCTGAGTATTTCTATTTCATTATACCGAATACTCTGGATAGTTTGGTATGCCCATAATGGCCATGTTTGTTATACCCATAATGTTTTTTGTCTCGTGAAGCTGTTGGATAGTACATTCTTTGGACAGATCATGCTAATTTTTCAGTTATCCATGTGGTTATTCACCATCTTGATTACTGTTTTATGGGGTACCTTCCTTCAGGTTCTTGAAACCGTCGCACACACAATAGATCAAAGTCTGGCATTCGAGTTAGGATCTTGGATTCTATGTCACGGTCATATCATTTTTTTTTTTTTGAACAGATGCCTCAGCCCCCATACAATTCATGCCCTTCCCAACATAACCCCCCGCAGGAACCGAAACCCAAGTCTCAAATGCATCTTGCAAAGAACTGGGTTAAACTGCAGTCCTCCATGCGGCCCAACACTGTCGGACGAAGTGAGTCAACAGACATAAAATTACGATACCAAAATAAAACCATTAGGAGTTGAAGCCCCAGCTTCAAGGACAGAGACCCCGACCCTTTCTACTAGGTCACCCCCGCAGAGGCAGGGTCATGTCAACTTATTGATGCAGTTTATAACAAATTGGTGACATTTTTATAAAATCATTGGGAAAACAAGTACGCATTAATATTTTATGCGCATTTATATTTTATGCAAGTTGACCATTCAAGATCCCCATACACCGACTTGAAAGGGAGGTATTGGGTAGAGCTGTCAAAAAATCCGCAAATCCGCGGGCCGATCCGTTAGCCCGTGGATTTATGTGGGTTAGGGCCTTGAAAATTTAGGCCCGCAAACATTCGGACCGCATTTGATCCAACCCGCAAAACCCGCAGCCCACGCGGACTAGCCCGTCGGGTGCCCGCGGGTCCCGTTTGACCCGCAATTATAAGTATTACAAAAAATTATTCTTGAAAAATAAAACAAAATAATATAATATAATAAATTAACATGAGTGTGAAAAAAATAGTTCAAGTTTTATTAAACCATATAAATCATGAAAAAAATTGACTCGTTTAGATTTTAAACCTGACGGTAAGGTTGGTCAAGGGATAGATGGCACTAATGTGGTTATTTGTAACATAATAGAATTAATGTATTAAAAATTGATACAATAATTATGAAAACGGATATACAAGACTACCATTTTGTTTATAATACAACGCTCTACTAATATTTTGATTTATGTATTTTAATTTTATTATTATAATTATATATATATATATATTTATATTACTATGAGTTTTTAAAAGTAACTTATAAAAAATTAATAAATAAGAAACAATAATAATAAGTGTATAATAGTATTATGTATTGATATATTTGAATTGAAAATCCAAACATGTATTTATTTTAAAATTTTGATAATCAAGTCTCCAATACAAAATTTTAATGTAAAATTTCATTGCAAATTTTGAGTACTGATTTGAACTCATAAGAGTAAAATTTCAATACATAGAAAATATAATTTGATGATTTAAATTAGGCATTTAAATGGAAATTTTAACTATAATTTTCTAATGGAAATTTCAATTCATAGTTTCCGATGTAAATTTTCAGTGTAAATTTATGATGAAATTTTATAGTTTTTATTTATGTATCATTATATTTTTATTGTAGTTTTAAGTGGACGTTTCTAGTGGAAGTTTACTGTAAAAGTTTCTAATGAAAAATTTAAATGTAATTTTCCAATGAAAATTTACATTTTTTATTTATGTTTTAATGTGTCTACATTGTAATTTTAATGGAAAAATCGAACTGCAAAAAACCTGTGAAAATTTGCACTAAGAATTTTCAGTGGCAGTTTGCACTGGAAAATTCAATAATAAAATTTGAGCATGCATTTATTTTAGAACTTTGTTAATCAAATTTTCAGTATAATTATAACAAAAGTCAAATGGAAATTTGTATCAGAAATTTAAGTGGAAATTTGAACAAAACTTTTCTATTGAAAATCTTTACTGAAAGTTTTTCGTGCAAATTTCCAATGAAAATTTTCAGTTAAAATTTACATTTTTAATATATATATTAATATAATTTTATTTTAGTTTTAATTTTTTGAAAAATTAAATTTTTTATTTATATTTTAATACATCTACATTGTAATTTTATGTCAAAAATTAAAATGTCAATTTCTAGTGAAAATTCGCGTCACAAATTTCCAATAGAAGTTTGTACTGAAAATTTCCATAGAAAATTTGCGGTTCAAAGTTTTAGTGTGAAATTAAATTATCTATTTATGAGTTAAAATATTTAAATTAAAAATTTAATAATGCATTTATCTTAGAATTTTTTTAATCAAATTTTCAGTATAATTATAATAAAAAATAGGTTGAATTTAACACCAGAAATTTAAGTGGAGATTCCAATTAAATTTTCAATGGAAGTTTGTAGTAAACATTTTTTGTAAAAAAATTGCAATTAAAATTTATAGTGAAAATTTAAATTTTTTATTTATGTATTAATATATTTTCATTATAATTTTAAGTAAAGATTTGAAGTGTAGATTTTTAGTGGAAATGTACACATGAAATTTCCAATATAAATTTGCACAAAAAAATTCAATAGAAATTTTCCTATGTACATATAATAAATAATATATATTACATGTATATGTAATAAATATATTATATGTATTAAATAAATGTATATAATAAACAATAAATATTATATATATATATATATATATGTAGTAAATATTTTATACATGAGTTGTAGTGTTAACGAGAGGCGCAAGAGTATTGTTGTCCAAAAACTGGTTTGGACGGTCAAGTTAAATGACTCACTTAAGATGATATTATCCCATAAATCATCAAAGATATAATCTTTTAATGGTTGTTGTTGTTGTCAGAGATATTGTTAATTAAAAACTAAATATTTTCACTAAATCTCAAACATTTCTATTTTTACGTTCCACTTTATCATGGTTCATGAAGCTAAAAAATATTTTTATATATTATTTTTTAAACCCCGTGGGCCGGCCCGTTAGTCGGCGGGTCCCGCATGGTAGGGTCGGGCTTTTATTTTTTAAGCCCGCATTATTTGTGGACCGGGCCGGACCGCACAATAAAATCCGCACCCCGCATGATCCGCCCCGCGGGCTGACCCGCCCCGCCCCGTTAACACCTCTAGTATTGGGAGACATGTGCATTAATGAATATTTATGTATTTTTTGAGTAGCTAACATTATCATAATATTTGGGATGCGTTTGTGGTAGGACAAAAGTCTACATTTAGTAGTGTTTTGTCTTGGTAGGGCATTGGTTTTGGTCTTGCTTGGCTTGTTTTCAAAGCAGCGGGATGTATAATACAAGGACTGAATGAGAAGAACAATCATCTCGGAGAAATTTCTCAAAAAACTCAACTGTGGCTGACACACAAACACAAATCCTAGAATTCTTATTTCTAGACCCGGATATGATGATCATTGACAGAGAAGACAGACAATTGGTATATACCTGCAAAAGAGAATGTCCAGCATATGGGCCGGCTTTCCTTTTCAGCGTAAGCGCCTCCCGTGCCAAGAGGGCATCAACCCAAAATTCTTTGTTTTCCCGACCCTTTGGCTGCTTTGCAACTCGGGTAATCCAATTCAACATCCCAGAGAAAGACCCATCTTTCCTCTTTAAAGAATCACCCTGGATCAACACATCTTTATCGTTGTCATCATCACCGATGTGAAGTTTTTCATCATCATCAGGAGTTTCCTCAGCAATTCTGGGCACTTTCCGTTCACGTCCAGCAGCCCAAACGTGCAGCTTCCTTTTATTAATATCCAAAACAGTACTTCCGCCATTTTTATCAGATCCCACCGGAATCGTGTCACCGTTTTTCATCTTCCTACAGACAGGGCCCAGCCACGAATCCAGTTGATATAAATACTTGGAGTAGATCGGTTTCACAGAGGCCATAATCTCGGCATCAAATCCGCATTCCTCCAACACGGATGCCTGCAGCTTGTTCTTCGACGCCAAGTCGTAGCCGCCCCTCCGCGTTGCACGGCAGAACAACTCGAACAAATCCACCGGTCGCCCGTTGCCAATCATAACTGGCCAAGGTCTACCGCATTCGCCGCCCACCACTGTCAAAAACCCTGAAAGAACCTGGTCGAATAAGCCTCGCAGATCACAGCAGCTGTAGTTTTCAATGCGGTAATCCATGTCGGGGCGAAGAACGATGCTGCGCAGAGCATACAGAACTCGGGCACATTCGGCGGATCGATTGCCAAAATCTGCCATCCTTTCATCAAGTTTCGATTTTGTTTTATTTTATAAAAAAAATGAATAAAAGCGTACAAGCTTATCTCGGAGCATGGGAGAAGCGACCCACTTATATTAACAAAATAACTAACATTCAATTTTGTTCATTGAATATTTAACTTTAGAATTTGTATTGAAATCATTGTACATTATAAGAGTATTTTATGATAAATTGGAGATATCATGCATGTAGTTTCTTATTAATTCATAATCTCAAATTTGTAATCCTTTTATGATCATACACTTTAATCATTTTCTAAGAAATCTATAAGAACCGGTTAACTTTCATAAGAAAGTTTATATAATTGAAATATTTTAATGTGTTTCTATTATTAGACAACACGTTGTGAGGTATAAATATTTAGCTAGGAGATGTAACCCAATCTCCAATAAAAACGAACAATATTGATACCAAACAAATGAGACTTATCAATTTCAACGATTATCATAGTAACCTGTTATTGCTTGTTAAACACTTAAGTTAAGACCCGCATAAAGAATGAGTAGGATTTCATTATTAAATGATTTATACTATGAGTTCTAACCTCACTTTTCTATTACTTTATTGTACAACCTCACTTGACATATATGTAGTGACCGAATTATCAAGATTCTGACATAATATGATAAATTTAATTGTTATGATGCCATTTTGTAAGAATTGTCTAACATAATCATGTTTGAGATTAATATGTCAATATTTTCTATTATATGTGAAACTATGAATGCTTGATAATGTTGTTTCATAATCACAATCAATAAAAACACGAGGCATTGAATCTATTTTCCTAGATATGCAAGATATGACATCTACAAGAGGGGGTGAATTACAGGCATAAAAGCAACTAATAATTTTTTCCCGCTCAAGTATTCAGTTGATCGGGAACTACAAGTTCTAATTGAATCAAAGTATACAAAGTCAATGCAATGGAAAATAAACCTTCAGGAGCAATACAACTTAACTGAAATACAACAAATAATCCAATCGGTAAATAGACGTGAAGCAATGAAAACAATGCATGGAGTATCAAATGAAAATTCGACTACCCTTTAAAGGATATTATTACCAACACTTTCAATCAAAGAAGTCTTCGCTTTTAAACCAAACCAACAGGTGGATCGTTAGATGAAATTTAGGGTAGTCAAGTTCCAAACACTCGAACTTTGTTGACCAGGCCAGCCGGAGACAACAAGCTCCACGTCAGAAACTTCTTTGACAAACCATCGACAACAGGTAGCTCCAACTTCAAGCACCTCTTTGATCAGAATATTCAACAATAAGTCCAAGCACCTGGACTTTGTCAAATAAACGTTCAAAATCAACATACTCCTAGCCCCAAAGTCTCATCGATCTCAATGATTGGAAGCAACTGATTCCTTGTCAAAATCGCGTTGATCACGAAGATCAGAAAATGAACAATTAAAAAAGAACTTATAGCTTTACAATGAGAACCTCACAAAATGGTAGCTCTAAGTGAAACACATTGGAAACAAAAAATATAATCGTAAGTATTCAATGCAACAAGATGATGCAAGCTTCAACACGATCAAAAGAGTTCCAATATCTTCTATTCCAAGAAGCCTCGTTCTAATTTATAGACGATGACATAACAAACTCCAATGGTTATATTATGAGTTATCTGGGTACAGTTGCAACAACATTAGAATTAGCCCTCTAGCTTCCAATGAGGTGACTTCGTCTTTTGATGTAGTAGTCAGTGCACCATCATAATGCTTTAACATGCTTTTGGTATTTATATGGTTTACCTCAGTACATCAGAACATAGAATCAGAAGTTACAATCTTCACAAAGAAAACTCAATCAACAAATTTAAAGTTTAATCAAAGTGAACAATATTGTATTTTTATTTTCAAAACAAATGATATAAAAGTAGTCAATTGATTCAATAATGTTCCCCTTGTTGACAGTCATAAGACACACAAAAGAATATAAGTTTGATTAAAATTTAAAAAGTAAACTCCTTGTAACTTCCCATGGAACACCCTTTGAGTTTAATACTTGTAAGACTCAATCCTTCCAAAGTTTTCAAATCCCCCCCTTATCACAACTTTCAAAAAAATTCATTATTAAACTAAACTTAATCTTCTAAAATTTATTCGGCTTTGATTTTCAAAAAGAAACACAAATAGAGAAAAACTAAGGAAGATGTAGTCTTAAAACATTAAGTAAAATATGTGCAAGAGTAAATAAGTATCTCCCTTTATCTTCTAGTTTTTACCCCTGGGGTAGAAAAATATCTTCCTTGATATTCAACTAATGATGGGGTAGGGAGGTTTCTTTTTTGAAATTTCTGATAATCTCACCCTATCATAAATAATCAAAGAAAAAAAGATCATACTCCCTTTTTGGGATTATATTTTGATGAATGAATGATCTTATTTTAACCAAAGATGGTGTTTGAATCCATTCCCAATTATCGTTCTTATCTTCCATAGAATTTAACAACAGGTAGAAAATTCTTTGCACAAAATTTAACCAAATAAAACCCACCCTCGACTAAGGAGTTAATGTTTAAAGAAACCCTTTCAAAGTATAAAAACTTGTGCAAAAGTATAAACCTTATGCAAAAGATAAAAACCTTATGTAACGACCCAAAGTTTCATTAATGGAAATCCCTTTTGATCTAATTAAATGTCTCTTTAGGTAAAATGTTTATATAAAATGTAAACTTCTTTGGTTTTATGTTAAGAATTGTGATCGTTGCTTTTATAGTCGTTGAACAGTGATCACATGATTAATATAAATATAGGGCTTTAACAAATCCAATTTACTCAGACAAAGGAAGCGATGACCTCATCCGGTAGAATTGCTCCATACGAAGCCCATTTGTCGGAGCTCGAAAAAGAGGTGGCGTCTTTGGGCTTCGCTCTTGACCAAACCCAAGCTGAGATTCATCATGTCAAGCTCGAATGAGACCGTCTACGGGAAAAGTGGAAGTTGATAGAGATTACCACTCGAGCAATGTTATGTGAGCCACCCCAAGAGTCTGTCACCATCACACACCTTACCCTTAGGTCTTATGCGGCTGTTTTAAGGGGTTATGTAACAAAGCGCTAGTACTATGTTCATGTACATTATTTTTGTATATAATAATGAATATACTTTCTTGTCATTATTGATACATTGTAAATAGTTTTTAAAGTACAAGTAGTGTTTTTAGTTATTATTTAATTAAGAAATCTATTTTATTAAATCAAGGGATTTTTGAATTAAATAATATTTTAATAAAATATTATTATTATTATTAAATTAATTTCATTATATATAAATGATCATATAATTTTATGAATGCAATTATAATTTTTATTAAGGTTTGAAAGTCGTTTCTGTCAAAACCCGTGAATTTTCGATAAATGTCGGTTTTTATTTTAAAAGTGAAAATTAACATATTTAGAAAATTATTTAAATAAAATAAATGATATTTATGGAATCAGGACATCGAAATTATCCAACGGTGAATTTTTCATAATTTGCTGAGACAGTCAAATTTTTGGGTAAAAATTAAATATCGTTTAAATATATAATGTGTTTTATGACATCACAATGACCTAATAGTGATGTAATAAAATACTATAAGTTTTATGTTCGGCCAATATATGTTTTACCATTAAAATAATGTGATTTTGGGTTTGTTTGACTTACTTTTCAAAGCATTAATGGACCCCTCAAGACTTATTAAACATCTTGTCTTTTTAAATTATTTTCCATGGGAGTGTGACTCACCTCCACATAAGCAACCCCATTATTTTAAGAAGTTCGGACTTTGACTTTATAAAATATCGTTTTCCTCTTCCCTTTTCTAAAAAACATGGGCAAAAACCATGAGCTTATTTGTGGTTTGTATTAGTTCAATGTAAGTGGTCCCAAACCTAAATAATAAAGAATTCACTCACCTTTCCTATATAAACTCACCCAAGCTCTCACTTCATCCTCACTCAAAGCCTTTGGAGTTCGTCCAACCTCTACCCTACTCTCTCTATAATCCTCCCAATGTGCCCCAAGCTCTCAAGAAGCCTCTCTCAAGCCTCTCTTAAGCCTTGGAAGCACACTTCCAAGTAAGGGTTTTTCTTCCTTTCACTTTTTTTGTCCAATTTTCTTAATATTGTTATGCCCTTTTAATTTCAATTATAAATGTTGGGGTATGGTTTTGCACCTCCTCCATACTACCCTATTATTGTTTGAATAATGGGAGACCCCTTTCTCTCTCATTAAATGCCTCCCATGTACACCCGTTACTATGCCAAAATTCCGAAAGGAACTTCTCTCTCTTCATTTACATTCAAGCAATATTTTTGTATCATGAATCTAAATTCCATTACAATTGTTTGGACATGTATCTATATGACTCCCTTACTGTCCATTTCATGTAAATATTATGAGACACCCCTTTCTCTCTCATCAACCATTTTTATGAATTCTTATGTCACGGCGTTACGCTGCCAAAATTGCACCGATTTTCTAAGCCAATGACTTTGTGTAGTGAATACCATGCACATTTCTCCATCAAGGGTATTAAACTTTATGCACATTTACTTATTGATTATAAAGTTTCATGTATGAATTCCACATTCCTTTATCATAAAATAAATGATTATGTTTAATGAATCCATGCTTTATGATCCATGTGGCACACTTATGCATGAAATGAAATGTTTAAGAAGGGTGCACCCTTATAGCGCTCCAATGCATTGGGTAAAGTATAGTATCATGATACGTTATGTGCAATGAGTGTTGACTCATGCTAATTCAAGTGCAACGAGGGTTTACTCGTGCTTCATGTGCAATAAGAATTTACTCATGCTACATGTGAAATGATCCTTGACTCATACTAATTCCATGTTAAGTGTTGTTGCCACATTTCCATGTTATGATTATCACGCTTTATCATGAATTTATGTTCATGTTTATCTTGTGCTCTATTGATATGACTATTATCTAACATGTATTGTACTCCTCATGTATTCCATGTTTATTCCCTTACTGGGATTTATAGCTCACCCATTTTCTTATGCATGTCCTCAGGTTATCCCATGCAGTACTAAGTACGAGGGAATGTAGTGGTCATGTAAATGATGTTTTCAATAAAGATGTTGCATTTCATGTTTTAAGTTGTTATGTAATGATCCTAAGCCCCAAAGACACTAGACCTCTCGATCTTCCATGTTGTATCAAGTGAATAGTTTATATAATAAATCATGTTTAAGTTTGTAATAAAAGCAGGATTGTCATAGTTGGTATCAGAGGATGAGTTTAGTTATTTTTGGGATTAGGATTAGAAAACCCCAGTAAATCCTTAAAGACAAGACTAAGTATAATAAAAACTTCCCTAAGTTTTGGTAAGTACTAAGTGAGTGGTTTATCAAGCAAATACATCCATGTTTGGATACGAGCAGGTAGAGGCGGCTCTGGCACAGATGTATCCTAGGGGTAAAACCCAAAAAAACCACTTTGAGCTAGACTCGAATGAGAACTGGTGCATGACAACGGGTCTTACTGCACTCTTGGTTACGATACTCTCGAGGGATATGTTTTGATAAATTCACAAGCTTAGTATGAACCCTTATTAAGGGAATTAAAAAAAATGCCCCTAAGAATATATGTTAGAAAGTAGATCATGAAAAGCCTAGATTGAAGCCTATAGACTCATGAGTTAAGGAAATAAAAGTTTATTTATAAGTCACCAACTTTTGTCTTTGGATTACCCTTTATGTGTTACCCCCTAACTTTCCTTTTATTCCAACCAATGGCTGGTAATAGGAGGAATCAGGCTAAAAACCGATGCGAAGATCAGTGTGATGACTGTACTAATGAGATTCCCAATCCAATGGGAGTGGGAATCGCGAACTTTTTCACGTTTCTCTCTCAACTAACTCAAGCTTTGAATAGAAACACGAGTCAAGAGGAACGTCCAAACCCCCCTAAGAAGGAACAAGTCGCTATCGAGAGCTTCATGAGAAAAAAGGCCTCCTACTTTTAATGGATCATCTGATCCCACGATCGCTGAACAATGGATCAACTCCCTTGAAAAGATATTCTCCATCCTTCAATGTTCTGAACAAGAGAAGGTTCTCCTGGTGGCTTATCGTATGAAGGGTGAAGCTGATCAATGGTGGACGTTGATAAAAAATACGAAGCCTGAGGATAAGATCGAGGCGTTGGAATGGAAGGAATTTCGGAAGATGTTTTTCAATAAATATTTTCTGTGCACCCTCCGGATTAAGATAGAAAGGGACTTCCTTTCCCTCAAGAAAAGAGACGAAGAATCTGTTAGAGCGTATGAGGCAAACTTCACAAGGCTTGCACGATACGCTTCCGGTTTTGTCGTTACCCCCGAATGCAAGATTGACCACTTCTTTGGTGGGATGAAGCCTAGCCTACGGAAAGCATTAGCGATCCGTGACTTCGACAACTATGAGAAAATTGTTCGATATTCCCTCAAGGTTGAAATGGAGATCAGGGAATCACAGGGGTATCATGGGGACAAGAAGCGTAAGGTGGACTTCAATGTTGGCGGTCCGATGGATAAATCCAACAGTGCTAAGAATATCCAGCACCCCACTTTCCAAAAGTGTGGAAAGAAGCACCCTGGAAATTGCCTCAAAGGGACGAGGAAATTCTTGAGGTGTGGAAGAGAAGGGAACCTAGCTATTAACTATCAGCAAGAAATACCCACGGCTGTGACAGAGGAGAGGAACGCTCTGTTCGAACCTCAACGCGTTGTTCATTGCTACAAATGCAAAGAACCGGGGCATTTTGCAAATCAGTGCTCTAATCCAAGGGTTTTCGGAGGCAACCAACAACGTCCAAGGCAGCAAGGAAGATATTTTTCCATCACTTCCGCTGAAGTGAACCCTGAAAATGAAGTGGTGAAAGGTACGCTAGTTATTCATTCAATAATATCGAACATACTTTTTGATTCAGGTTCTACGCATTCTTTTATATCTCAAAAGTTTAGTAGAACAATCCCAGCACTACAATAAATCATGGAAGTGAAGATGTCGGTGAGTACGGAAAATGGGGCAATCATTGCATCCCATGAATATAACTCCTCCCCTGTCATAATATGTGGATTGAATTTCCCAGTGAACCTCATCATACTCCCTCTAGTGGAATTTGATGCAATTCTTGGAATGGATTGACTTTCCTTATATAGAGCCAATATAAATTGTCGGGAGAGGGAAATCACACTCCATATAGAGAATCGACCCCCGATTATTTACAAGTGTAAGGAGGAAGATGAGTCTACTTTAGCTCCATCATCTCAAGCATATATATTAATGCCTTATGAGCACGCGTATCTGGATCAGATGATTGAGTCTAAGGAAGAAACCATCCTTGAAGAAATGCCTATTGTGAGGGAATTTGCTGAAGTGTTTCCCGAGGAACTACCTGGTCTTCCTTCTAAAAGATAAGTTGAATTCTCAATTGAACTTATACCAGGGGAACTACCAATATCCAAGACTCCATATAGAATGACTGTCGTGGAGCTTGAAGAGCTGAAGAAACAACTACAGGAGAATCTGGATAAAGGGTTTATATGCCTAAGTGCTTCACCATGGGTTGCACCGGTCCTCTTCGTCAAGAAGAAGGATGGGTCAATGCGGCTTTGCATCGATTATCGTGAACTTAACAAAATCACGATAAAGAACAAGTATCCTCTACCACGGATCGATGAATTGTTCGATCAGCTGCATGGAGCACAATACTTCCCCAAGGTAGATTTGCAGTTGGGATATTATCAAGTAAGGGTGAAGAAGGAAGATGTCCCCAAGACTGCTTTTCGTACAAGATACGGGCACTATGAATTCATAGTAATGCCTTTAGAACTCACTAATGCTCCAAAGATCTTCATGGACTTGATGAATAGAGTCTTTAGAGATTGCCTTGACAAATTTTTGGTAGTCTTTATATATGATATTCTAATATACTCCAAAACCAAGGAGGATCATGAGGAGAATTTAAGAACTGTACTAGAGAATTTGTGCAAGGAGAAGCTCTATGAAAAGTACATCAAGTGTGAGTTCTAGTTGAAGGATGTCTCATTCTTGGGCCATATCATCACAAGCAATGGGATATCTGTAGATCCCTCCAAAATAGATGCAATTGAGGGATAGTCGAGGCCAACATCGGTAATAGATATCCGTAGCTTCTTGGGGTTAGCTAGATATTATCGACGATTTGTGAGAAATTTCTCATGATTTTCCAACCCTCTTACCAAGATAACTCGAAAGGGAGTAAAGTTTGATTGGAGTGATGAATGTGAAGAAAGCTTCAAGGAGTTGAAAAAGAGGCTTATCACTACGCCCGTACTCACTTTACCCACAAGTGGGGAACCTTTTGTGATATTCAGTGATGCTTTGAAGAAGGGCTTAGGCTGTGTGCTGATGCAGAATGATAAAGTGATATCCTATGCCTCAAGACAGTTGAAAATCCATGAGAGAAACTATCCAACGCATGATCTGGAGTTGGTGGCGGTGATATTTTCCTTGAAAATCTGGCAGCATTATCTCTATGGGGAGAAATGTGAGATATATACTGACCACAAGAGTCTTAAATATATATTCACACAAAAAGAGCTTAATATGAACCGGAGAATATATATAGAGATCATTAAGGATTATGAATTTTCAATACATTACCACCCTGGGAAAGTGAACAAGGTGGCATATGCCCTAAGTAGAAAGGACCCATCTATTCTATCAATAATGAGAATTGAGATGGATCTAATCTTCTTAGACTTGATGAAGATGGACATGAGAATCATAAAGAAGGGAACATCATCAATCCTTTCACAAATGATTGATCAACCGTCTTTTTTGGAAAGGTTAAAGGATGCTCAAAAGGATGATGTGGGAATTCAGGAAAAAGTAGAAGCTATCGAAAAATGGAAGTCCTCAGAGTTTAATGTTAATAAAGAAGGAATTGTGAAATTTTGGAAAAGACTATGTGTTCCATCAAGTCCGGAGCTGAAAAAGGAACTTTTGGATGATGCACATAGTTCAAATTTCTCTATTCACCCAGGGAGCACAAAGATGTATCGAAATCTCCGAGAAAAATTTTGGTGGGATAATATGAAGAAGGAGATCGTTGTTTATACATCAAAGTGCCTGGTGTGCCAGAAAGTAAAGGCAGAGAGGCAGAAGTCTAAGGGGATGATGCAACCATTGCCCATACCAGAATGGAAATGGGAGAACATCACCATGGACTTTGTCACTAGACTTCCGAGGACATCCAAAGGAAACAATGTAATCTAGGTTGTGGTGGATCATCTTATAAAGACTGCACACTTCATTGCTATTTGAGAAGATTTCTCATTGGATCAACTGGCACATATATATATCAGGGAAGTGGTAAGGCTGCATGGATTACCACTATCTAGTGTGTCTGACCGAGATCCAAGATTCACCTCTAAGTTTTGGAAGAGTCTTCAACATGCTCTGGATACTGAACTGAATTGCAGTGCGACCTATCATCCTCAAACTGATGGCCAATCCGAGTGGACTATCCAAACACTTAAAAACATGTTGAGAGCATGTTCAATGAACTTTAAAGGAGGATGAGATCAACATCTTCCTCTGGTTGAGTTCTCTTATAATAACAGTTTCCACTCGAGCATCCAAATGACACCTTATGAAGCTCTTTATGGGAAAAGGTGCAGAACACCGACGTGTTGGGATGAGGTCAGTGAACGTAAGCTGCTTGGACCGAAATGGTTGAGGAAATGGTGGAGAAGGTGAAAACCATTCAACAACATATCAAGGCAGCCTAGAGTCGACAGAAGAGTTATGCAGATAACCGTCGATGAGACCTTGAGTTTAAAGTTGGAGACATGGTTTTTCTACGCATATCTCCATGGAAGAAGGTCATGAGGTTTGGAAAGAAAGGGAAGTTAAGTCCAAGGTACATCAACCCCTTCGAGATTCTTGATCGTGTCGGGGATGTGGCCTATCGACTAGTACTTCCACCTACCATGGCCAAAGTACATGATGTCTTTCATGAATCCCTCTTAAGGAAGTACATACCAGACCATTCACATGTACTCTCTTCTAAGGTGGTATAGTTGGAGGATGATCTTTCTTATGAGGAGCAACCAGTGAAGATCTTAGATTGTAGAGAAAAAGTTCTACGAAATAAGACAATGCCCCTCATCAAGGTGTTGTGGCGAAACCACAGGTTTGAAGAAGCGACTTGGGAATCAGAGGAAATGATGAAGCTGAGTTACCCATATCTGTTTTAGTATGGGAAAATGAAATTTTGAGGGAAAAATTTCTTAAGGGGGGGATATTGTAACGACCCAAAGTTTCATTAATGGAAATCCCTCTTGATATAATTAAATGTCTCTTTAGGTAAAATGTTTATATAAAATGTCAACTTCTTTGGTTTTATGTTAAGAATTGTGACCGTTTCTTTTATAGCCGTTAAACAGTGATCACATGATTAGTATAAATATAGGGCTTTAACAAATCCAATTTACTCAGACAAAGGAAGCGATGGCCTCATCTAGTAGAATTACTCCATATGAATCCCATTTGTCAGAGCTCAGAAAAGAGGTGGCATATTTGGGCTTCGCTCTTAACCAAACCCAAGCTGAGCTTCATCATGTCAAGCTTGAATGGGACCGTCTACGGGAAAAGTGGAAGTTGATAGAGATTACCACTCGAGAAATGTTATCTGAGCCACCCCAAGAGTCTGTCACCATCGCACACCTTACCCTTAGGTCTTATGCGGTTGTTTTAAGGGGTTATGTAACAAATCGTTAGTACTATGTTCATGTACATTATTTTTTATATAATAATGAATATACTTTCTTGTCATTATTGATACATTGTAAATAGTTTTTAAAGTACAAGTAGTGTTTTTAGTTATTATTTAATTAAGAAATCTATTTTATTAAATTAAGGGATTTTTGAATTAAATAATATTTTAATAAAATATTATTATTATTATTAAATTAATTTCATTATATATAAATGATCATATAATTTTATGAATGCAATTATAATTTTTATTAAGCTTTGAAATCCATTTCTGTCAAAACCCGTGAATTTTCAATAAATGTCAGTTTTTATTTTAAAAGTGAAAATTAACATATTTAGAAAATTATTTAAATAAAATAAATGATATTTCTGGAATCAGGACATTGAAATTATCCAATAGTGAATTTTTTATAATTTTCTGAGACAGTCAAATTTTTGGGTAAAAATTAAATATCGTTTAAATATATAATGTGTTTTATGACATCATAATGAACCAATAGTGATGTAATAAAATACTATGAGCTTTATGTTTGGTCAATATATGTTTTAAAATTAAAATAATGTAATTTTGGGTTTGTTTGACTTACTTTTCAAAGCATTAATGGACCCCTCAAGTCACTATTTACGACGGGGTTACAATCGCAAATACGCTCGTCGCAAATAATCTAACCTATATATACTCCTATTCGTTTTTCCTCTCATTCTACTTCTTTCTCAACTTCTCTCTCTATCTCTTCTGAAAAAATTTCTTCTAAAATTTTTCATAGTTTAAACTTTTAAATCGAAGCATAATTCACGTCTTTTATCATCCGAAAGCTTCAGTTTCAAGGCATTTATCTATTTTTTATTGTTTAGTTAATTTATTTTATTTTAAATTATTTATAATTTTTATTAGTTAGATACAATTAAATTAAATTCGAATTAGATATTTGTTTTTTCAGTATTTATTTTTATGAATAATTATGTCTAAGTGTTAATTATAAATAATTAGTAATAAATTGTAATAATAAATAATAAATTGTAATAATTAGTAATAAAGTGCAATAATTAGTAATAAAGTGTAATAATTAGTAATAATTAGTAATAAATTGTAATAATTAGTTATAAATTGTAATAATTAGTAATAATTTGTTATAATTAGAAATAATTTGTAATAATTAAAAACATTTAGTAATAATAAGTAAAAACTATTAATAATTGGGATTAATTAAAAAATAATTAGAATTAATTAGTAATAATTCTCAATAATTAGTAATAAATTGTAATAATTAGTAATAAATTTTAATAATTAGTAATAAATTGTAATAATTAGTAATAAATTGTAATAATTTGTAATAATTTGTAATAATTAGTAATAAACTGTAATAATTAGTACTAAACTCTTATAATTAGTAATAAACTGTAATAATGATTAATAATTAGTAACAAACTGTAATAAGAGTAATAATTAGTAATAAATGGTAATAAATAGTAATAAATTGTAATAATTTGTAAAAATGGTAATAATTAGTAATAAATGGAAATAATTAGTAATAAATGATAATAATTAGTAATAAATATTAATAATTAGTAAAAAATTGTAATAATTAGTAATAATTAAGATTAATTAGTAATAATTAGTAATAATTAGGATTAATTAATAATAATTAGGATTAATTAGTAATAATTAGTAATAAACTGTAATAATTAGTAATAAACTCTAATAATTAGTAATAAACTATAATAATTAGTAAATATTTGTAAAAAATGGTAATAATTAGTAAAAATGGCAATAATTAGTAATAAATTGTAATAATTAGCAATAAATTGTAATAATTAGTAGTAATTAGTAATAAACAATAATAATTAGAAATAAATTGTAATAATTGTAATAATTGGTAATAATTTGTAATAAATGGTAATTATTAGTAATAAATGGTAATAATTAGTAATAAATGTTAATGATTAGTAATAAATGCTAATAATTAGTAATAAATGGTAATAATTAGTAATAAATGGTAATAAGTAGTAATAAATGGAAATAATTAGAAATAATTAGTAATAATTAGTAATAATTAGCAATAAACTGTAATAATTAGTAATAAAATGTAATAATTAGTAATAAACTGTAATAATTAGTAATAATTAGTAAAAATGGTAATAATTAGTAAAAAGTTTTAATAAATAGCAATAAATTGTAATAATTAGTAATAAATTATAATAATTAGTAATAAATTGTAATACTTTGTAATAATGTGTAATAATTAATAATAAACTGTAATAATTAGTAATAAACTGTAATAATTAGTAACAATTAGTAATAAATGGTAATAATTAGTAATAAATGGAAAAAATTAGTAATAAATGGTAATAATTAGTAATAAATGGTAATAATTAGTAATAAATTGAAATAATGAGTAATAATTAGTAATAATTATTAACAATTAGTAATAATTAGTAATAATTAGCAATAAACTTTAATAATTAGTAATAAACTATAATAATTAGTAATGAATGGTAATAATTACTAATAAATGGTAATAATTAGTAATAAATGGTAATAATTAGTAATAAATAGTAATAATTTGTAATAAATGGTAATAATTAGTAATAAATGGTAATAATTAGTAATAAATGGTAATAATTAGTAATAAATTGTAATAATTTGTAATAATTTGTAATATTTAGTAATAAATTGTAATAATTAGTAATAATTAGTAATAATTAGTAACAAATGTTAATAATTAGTAATAATTAGTAATAATTTGTAATAATTTGTAATAATTAGAAATAATTTGTAGTAATTTGTAATAATTAGTAATAATTTCTAATAATTAGTAATAATATGTTATATTTAGAAATAATTTGTAATAATTAGGATTAATTAGAAATAATTACGATTAATTAGTAATAATTATCAATAATTAGTAATAAATTGTAATAATTAGTAATAATGAGTAAAAAAACTATAATAATTAGTAATAATTAGTAATAAATGGTAATAATTAGTAATAAATGGTAATAATTAGTAATAATTAGTAGTAATTAGGATTAATTATTAATAATTAGGATTAATTGGTAATAATTAGGATTAATTAGTAATAATTAGGATTAAATAGTAATAATTAGGATTAATTAGTAATAATTAGAAAAAATTAGTAACATTTAGGAACAATTAGAAATAATTAGTAACAATTAGCAACAATTAGTAAGAATTAGTAACAATTAGTAACAATCAGTAAAAATTAGTAAAAATTAGTAATAATTAGGATTAATTAATAATAATTAGGATTAATTAGTAATAAATTGGAATAAATTTGAGTATATTGATAAACTGGCATAATTTTTAGTGGATTAGCGGCATTCCTTTTGATCGATGTCTTAACTCCTTGCAACTTTCTCCCATCGAAATCTGTATGAAAAATCTACTTTGACATACGTTGAAGTAGATTTTTCATAGTGATTTAAGTCGTAGAAAGTTGTAAGGAGGTGACCCATCGGACAAAATATGCTCTTTTGCCCGACAACTCATCTCCTTGGAACTTTTCTGACCAAAATCACTATGAAAAGTATGTTTCATACATCGAAGTGGACTTTTCATAGTGATTTTAGTCGCATAATGTTGCAATGGGATGAGTCATCGGGCAAAAGAGCTGTCGTTAATCCGTTGGAAATTGGGATGCCAATAATTAACAATAATCAGTATAAAATACATGTAATTAATAATAATTAGTGGTAATTAGTATAAAATTTTATAAATAAGTGTAGATTAGTATAAAATCTTAAAAAATAATATAAATAACTATAAAATAATAGAAATTATTATAAATTTCTAGAAAAGAGAATTTAATTGTCTTTTTTTTGGATAGTGTTTATTTTTTATCTAATTATACAAAATAACTAATTATTTCATATTTTTTAGAAAAATATGGAACAAAGACGTTGACAAAAGTCATTATTAGATGATTGTGTTTGGATAAATCAGTGCAGAAATCCAAATAGTTTTGGTTTAAATCCTGTATATATTGAGGGTGTTCAAGCTTTCTTATCATTTGCATCATCACAACAAAAAATTTTTTCAGAAGGGAAAATTAAGTGTCCTTGTAAAAAATGTGCTCTGAGGACGTATGACACATTTGACAACATTGGTGGTCATTTATTGTGTTTTTTATTTTCAACTAGATTATGTTTTTTTGGTATTAACATGTTGAACACAGTTCCAGAAAAGATACTAATAATTTGGTTCCAGATCCAGCATGATTTCAAAATTTAGTACATGATGTCACAGATACTTTTTTTCAACAAACTGAAACTCAGGATAATATTGATTTAACTCTTGAGTTGGAACCATCTCATTTATATGAGTTATTTAGGCCCACTGAGGATTCTTTATATCATGGTTGCAAGATAAGAAAGTTTGAAGCAGTTGCTAAATTTATGACTATTAAATCAGATAATAGAATGTTAAATAGTTGTTTTGATCAAATATTCTCTTTTTTAAAAACACTACTACCTGAAGGAAATGTGTTTCCTGTAAATTTCTATGAGTGCAAGAGGCTGGTTTGTAATCTGAGTCTTGGTTATCAGAAGATTCATACATATTCAAATGACTAAATCTTATATTATGGTAAAAATGAGTCATTGGATAGTTGTCCTACATATAGAAAATCAAGGTATAAAGAAGATCAACCAGGGAAATCTAAATTTGTTCCTGTAAAACAATTGAGATATTTCCCGCTCATACCCAGATTACAGTGCTTATTTATGTCTCAAAACACAACATCATTGATGTCATGACACAAAACCAACATTTCAACCAGTAAAAGCTTAAATCATCCCTCTGATGGTGATTCATGGAAAAAATTTGACCAAGTACATCTGTATTTTTCTTTAGAAGCCCGAAACGTGTGATTGAGTCTTTCTACTAATTGTTTCTATCCATTTGGTTCTTATGGTAGTTAGTATTCATGTTAGTCTGTCTTTATAAATCTATATAATTTACCTCCATGGATATTGATGAAATATCCATATATCTTTTTGACCTTATTAATTCTAGGTCATTCGAAAAATAATACCGATGTTTATTTGAAACCATTGATTGATGAGTTAAATTCACTATGGATTAATGGTGGTAGTACATATAATGTTACTGCAAAACAAAACTTCATACTGAAACTTGCATTGATGTGGACAATTAGTGACTTCCTAGCATATGAAATGTTATCTAGATGGAGTAAAATTGGTCCAAAATCATGTACATACTGTATGATAGACAACAAATCATTTATGCTCATCAATGAAAAAAAAACCTTTTTTTGACTGTCATCGTAGATTTCTTCCAACCGATCATCCTTTTCGAAGAAACAAATATCATTTCAGAAAAGGAATAATTGAAAAATATAGGCCTCCAACAATGATCTCAGGTACATAGTTAAAATAAATTGTCTCTTCATTATCCACCATTATATTTGGACTAACAATAAACCAACAGAAAATTGACGGGTTTGGAAAAGAGCCCAGTTGGATAAAACAGAGCATTTTTTGGGGGATTTGCCATATTGGTCTAATTTTTTGGTCTGTCACATGTTGGATGTGATGCATATTGAGAAAAAATATTTTGATAATTTATTTCATACAGTTTTTGGATATATTAGGTAAGACAAAAGATAATGTAAAGGATATTAGATCTTGCCCAAATTTACGAGCGACTAGAACTTGAACCATTTGAAAATATCAGATCATAGAAGTTAATGAAGCCAAAAACATCTTATACACTATCCAAACAGATTCACTTATTATTTTATCAGTGGATTGTAAATTTGAGACTTCCAGATGGTTATACTTCCAATTTGGGAAGATGTGTCAGAAATGGACATATTATTGAATTAAAAAGTCACGAATGCCATATTTTAATGGAAAGAATTCTTCCAATTGGATTAAGAGGTTTATTAAATCCTATGATTTGGGGTGCACTAACATACATATCATATTTTTTGAGATATTTGTGCATCGATAACAAACTACGATGCTGTAAGTAAACTGCAATAAGATGTCATTTTAATTTTATGTAAACTGGAAAAAATATTCCTGCCAAATTTGTTTGACTCAATAGAACATTTGATATTACATTTGTCGCATGAAACAAAATGTGGAGGTCTAGTAAAATTCTGATGGATGTACCCATTTGAGATATGCATGCAGAAATTGAAAAGAAAGTACGTAATAAAACATCAGTTGAATGCTCAATTACAAAAGCTTATTTGTAAGATAAAAATTCTTTTTTCTGCTTTCATTACTTTCAATCTGAATATCCCTCAAAACACAACTACATGAGACGTAACTAGGGAAATGTTGACGATGACATGAGCAATCAATTATCGGTTTTCAATCATCCCAAACTTAGATTCAGTGGAGTTCATGAATGATGGATTTCAGATGATGAAAATCATAGAGCTCATACATATATTCTTCTCAACTATGAATAAATTGCACCATTTGTACTGTGAGTGCTCCTATCACTTATTCTATAATTTATATAATAGTATATTAATATTATTTTATTTTTAGGTTATATGATAATCATATCAAGAAACAGTTTCAACAAATTATAGTAGCTGATCTTGAAGAACGTCGTCAATTTTTTTCCTACTTATTTCAAAAACTGGTAACATAAATTATTTTTTATTTCACATAAAAAATCAATTTAATACTTGTTATAGTGGCAATTTTCTTACAACTTTTTAGGTATCTCAATATGCTGATAAAATTGATAACCGATTGTCTGTATTGAGAAACCCACCATCCAAAATGGTTAAATCTTATAATTCATATGTGGTGAATGGTTTTCAATTTTATACATGTGTATATGTGGATTAAAAGAAACAATTAATAGTGGTGTTTTCTTGATAGGATCTCATCATAGAGAAACTGAAGTTTAATTTTACATCATGCTAGAAGAAATCATTAAATTGTGTTATCTGAGACAATATTACATAATGATGTTTAAATGTTAGTGGTTAGATAATGAGAGAGGCTTGTGTGTTTATCTGAACCATGGAATCATTGATATTAAATATAAAAGTCTTCTTGAAGTAAATGAACCATTTTTATTGGCCCATTAGGAACATCAAATTTATTATGCAAATTACTATGCTACTTCAAGGGAGTTGGGTGATTAGTGGAGCATAATAAAAATTAAACCTGTATTCCTCCAACACGGATTCCTATAACTTGTTCTTCAATGCCAAGTCATAGCCACCCCTCTATGTTGCACGACAGAACAACTCGAAAAAATCCACCGGTCGCCCATTACCAATCATAACTAGCCAAGGCCCACCACATTCATCGCCCACCTCTGTCAAACCCCTTGAAATAACCTGGTTGAATAAGCCTCATAGATCACAAGAACTGTAGTTTTCAATGCAGTAATCCATGTCGGGGCAAAGACTGATGCTGCGTAGAGCATACAGTACTCGAGCACATTCAGTGGATTCGTTTTCCAAAATATTCCATCCTTTCATCAAGTTTCAGTTTTGTTTTATTTTATAAAAAAAATAAATAAAAGAGGACAATCTTATCTCGGGGCATGGGAGAAGCGACCCACTTATATTAACAAATAACTATCTTTCAATTTTGTTCATTGAATATTTAACTTTTGAATTTGTACTGAAATCATTGTACATTATAAGAGTATTTTATGATAAATCATAGATATCATACATATAATTCATAATCTCAAATTTGTAATCCTTTTATGGTCATGCACTGTAATCATTTTCTAAAAAATCAATAAGAACGACTTAACTTACGTAAAAAGTGACAACACTTGTAAGTTTATATAATTGAAATATTTTAATGTGTTTATATTATTAGACCACACGTTGTGAGATATAAATATTCAGTTAGGAGATGTAACCTAATCTCCAATCAAAATGAACATTATTGATACCAAACAAATGAGACTTATCAATTTCAACGATTATCATAGTAACCTGTTATTGTTAGTTAAACACCTAAGTTAAGACCCACATAAAGAATGAGTAGGATTTCATTATTAAATGATTTATACTACGAGTTCTAACCTCATTTTTATATTACTTTATTATACAACCTCACTTGACATATATTTAGTGACTGAATTATCAATATTCTTACATGATATGATAAATTTAATTGTTATAATACCATTTTGTAAGAATTGTATAACATAATCATGTTTGATATCAATATGTCAAGATTTTATATTAAATGTGAAACTATGAATGCTTGATAACGTTTTTTAATAATCACAATCAATAAAAACACAAGGCATTGAATATGTTTTCCTAGATATGCATGATATGACATCTATAAGAGGGGGTGAATTACGGGTACAAAAGCAACTAATAATTTTTTCCCACTCAAGTATTTAGTTGATCGGGGACTACAAGTTCTAATTGAATCAAATTATACAAAGTAAACACAATGGAAAATAAACCTTCATGAGCAATACATCTTAACCGAAATACAACAAACAATCCAATCAATAAACAAACATGAAGCAATGAAAACAATGCACAAATTATCAAATGAAAATTTTACTACCCCTTAAAGGATATTATTACCAACACTTTCAGTCAAGGAATTATTCTATTTTAAACCAAAACAACAGGTGTATCGCTAGATGAAATTCAGGGTATCCAAGTTCCAAATGCTGGAACTTTGTTGACCATGCCAACCGGAGACAACAAGATCCATGCTAGAAACTTTTTTGACAAAACATTGACAACATGTAGCTTTAGCCTCAAGCACCTCTTTGATCATAACATTCAACAATAAGTCCAATTACCTTATAATTTGTTAAAAAAATGTTCAAAATCAATAGAATCCTAGTCCCAAAGTCTCGTCGATCTCAATGATCGAAAGTAGCAAATTCCTCGTCGAAATTGCATCGATCACGAAGATAAAAAAATGAACAATTAAAA
Organism: Viscum album; assembly: GCA_963277665.1. NCBI lineage: Eukaryota > Viridiplantae > Streptophyta > Magnoliopsida > Santalales > Viscaceae > Viscum > Viscum album. The sequence continues at coordinate 1,042,616,206 of OY728141.1, read as the reverse complement.
AAGAACTTACAGCTTTACAATGAGAACCTCACAAAATGGTAGCTATAAGTGAAACACACTAGAAACAAAAATATAATTGTAAGCATTCAATGAAATAATATGATGCAAGATTCAACAAAATTGAAAGAGTTACAATATCTTCTGTTCGAAGAAGCCTTGTTCTAATTTATAGACGATGACATAAAAAACTTCAATGGTTATATTATGAGTTATTCAGGTTTAGTTGAAAAAAAATTAGAAGTATACCTCTAGCTTCTAATGAGGTGAATTCATCTTTCGATGAAGTAGTCAGTGCACCATCATAATGCTTCAACATGATTTGGTATTTTTATGGTTCACCTCAGTACATCAGAACATCAAATAAAAAATTACAATATTCACAAAGAAAACTCAAACAAAAAATTTCAAGTTCAATCAAACTGAATAAGATTGTATTGTGATTTTCAAAACAAATGATATGAAAGTAGTCAATTGATTCAAAAATGTTCCCCTCTTTGACAGTCATAAGACACACAAAATAATATAAGTTTGATTAAAATTTAAAAAGTAAACTCCTTGTAACTTCCCATGGAACACCCTTTGAGTTTAATGCCTATAAGATTCAATCCTTCCAAAGTTTTCAAATCCCCCCTTATCACAACTTTCAACAAACTGCATTAGTAAACCAAACTTAATCTTCTAAAATTTATTTTGCTTTGTGATTTTAAAAAAGAAACACAAATAGAGAAAAACTGAGGAAGATGAAGTATTAAATATTAAGTAAAATATTAAAAAGAGTAAACAAGTCTCTCCCTTTATCTTATGGTTTTCCCCCCTGTGGTAGAAAAATATCCTCCTTGATATTCAACTAATGATGGTTAGGAAGTTTTCTTTTTTGAAATTTCTGATAATCTCACCTTATCTCAAATAATCAAAGAAAACAAAAGATCATACTACCTTTTTGGGATTATATTTCAATAAATGAATGATCTTATTTTAAACGAAGATAGGGTATAAAGTCATTCTAAAATATCGTTCTTATCTTCCATAGAAATTAACAGTAGATAGAAAATTATTTTCACAAAAGTTAACCAAATAAAACCCACCCTCAAATAAGGAGTCAATGTTAAAAAAATTCAATGTATAAAAACTTATGCAAAAATATAAACCTTTTTCAAAAGATAAAAACCTTACATGAGAGTAAATGTTACCATGTACCAAATATTTGATTTTAGCTACCAGTATGTATTAGAATTTTATTAATCAGAAATGAAGTCCTTGGTATCCATACCTTCTTTGGTTTAGAGGTATTTGTAAAAATAAATTCATGAAAACATATTTGGCCAACTTTTCTATGTTCCACAGCTGCAAGCTTCTTAAAAATAAATTCCTTATGAGTTAAAAGGATTTAAATTTATTTTGAGAGTACTTATTCTTATAGTTCCCTCCTCCCTAAAATTTAATGCAAAACAGTTCACTACTCATCACAAATTAGTTTAATTAGTTGAGTGATATTCTGGTAGATTTATGACTGGGTCCATAAGTTTTACTTTTTTGCCTCAAATATTTTGTAGAGTTTCTCAAAAAATTTCCTTCTAACAGTGAAGTTTTAAAGAAAATTTTTTCTAGCTTCTGAATTCTAACTTGAGCTTAACCACTTCACTCTTATCTTCCAAAGATGAATCAAAGGCATTCTTACCTTTTTTATTGGAAGTTATCTTTGATACTATAGTGACCCAATACTCTTATACATGTTATTACATGATTTTTAACATAAATATTCAATAAAAACAACCCAAGGATCCAAAGGCCAAGTGCATTTGGAAGACTAGATACATAATGAAACTGATGAAAAAAATCTTTATTTTAATCTCTATAATGAGATCCTAAATCCTTTTGAGTTTCTAAAACTATATAGGATGAATTTTAGATGAGAATAGTCAAAAAATCAAGAGGGTGTGGGGGGGGGGGGTGAATTGACCTTTTTAAATATTTTTAACCATTTAATAGAGTTAGGTTAATACAATGGGAAAATAAAGAGAAATAAAAAAATTGATTTTTATAGCAGCTCAGATCTAAATGATCCTATTATACTCTTTACCCCTCTTAAATGTAGAGAGAGATGACACCCACTATAATGGACTCTCTGACTTTTGAAGGGATTCACAACCATTTACAACCACCTTTTTAAACCCTTAAGGCATAAACCAAGATAATATTTTTTTCACACCTAATGTCTTAACCCAACCACCTTACTGTTTACACTCCTGGAGGCACAACCCATAATCTATGTTTTGAAGTGGAGGTAAAACCAAACCCTGCCATTTACCCAGACCATGGGACAAACTGATCCCCTCACCTGATATAGGTTATATAAGAACCTGAACCTTTTGTATGGTGTAGTATAACCCAACCTCTACCTTTTATAGGTAGTATAATATAAAATGATTAATCATAGATAAAAGTATAAAGAATTAAGAACTAAAAAACTAGATGAATAAAAAAAACTTGATTATTGAGGTAGAAATGTTCTCTCTAGAAATAGTGAATCAAACGATTGAAGTTTAGTCGAGAACAATAATTGATCGCAAAGGTGTATCACACAATACAATTAAATAATATCCTAAACCTCATTATCTAGATCTGATTCTGTTGAACTCAATATATAGAGTTCTTTCATGCACAAAAAATTCAAAACATGAATCCCATTGCATTTCATCCTTCCTAGAGCAATATATCACTACTAGAAACAAAGTTTTTCCCAACGGTTTTATACCAACGATTTGAAGAAACCATTGGTATACTGTAAAGAAGGAAAAATTTCCCAATGGTTTGTTCAAACTGCTGGGAATGTGTTATAATAATTAATATTTCCCAATGGTTTGAGTAAACCATTGAAAAATATATAATTTATCTAATATATACCAATGGTTTTAATAAACTATTGGAAAAGATAAGCTTTCCCAATAGTTTTTAAAAACCATTGGGAAAGTTTTACCCCAAATACACAGTAGCCCAACTCCCACTCTACCCAATTGTAGACTCTGATATGAAGCTCCTCCAGAAGGTCTCTCTTTACCCTAGGCTGCGAACTCCTTTCACCCATAAATCCATCTTCAATAAAGATTTTTTTATTTCTAAAATTAAAATTAGTAAGTTTTACCTTATTTTTAATGTTCTGCATCTATTTTTTTTCTTTTGTTTTCTGTTTTGATTTGGGCTAAATCAGAGTTCCTGTGGTTTGTTGCATACCGATCACTTTGATTTATTTTCTATTTTTTGTTCTACACTTCAAATATGGTAAAGGGTTTGTTTAGTCATATGGTCTCGATGTGGTTAATGGATATAAGGATGGTCCATGTGAAGGGATTGGGGATGGTTGGGGTAGTGTTGTAGGTGGTTTTCTAATTTTTTAGTGGGGTGATATGGTAGTTTCTATAGACTTTAGTTTAGCTGAAAATTGGATTTGGATTTTGTATTTATAGTTTTTGTTCAAGGAATAATGGGAAGGGTATTGATATTGAGGGTGAATTGGTTGTTGGTTAGGTGATGGATTGGAATTGTGATGTTGGTTGGATTGGGTATAGGTAATTTTTAAGGTATTATATGAGTATTGACACCCCTGAACACCCCCACCCCTGGACACCCCCACCCCCTAGACAACCCCCCACCCATGGACACCCCCCATTGGATAGCCCCCCACCCCCTGCACCCCCACCCCCTGGACACCCCCACCCCCCTAGACACCCCAACCCCCTGGACACCCTCCACCCCCTTAGAAATCCCCACCCCCTTAGACATCCCCACCCCCTTAGACAACACCCCCTTGGACACCACCACACCTCCTAAGTGCTTGGCCTGGTTTTAAATTGGAATTAACAATGTAGGTGATTTCCCCTTTCCCCAATGACATTTCCTAAGTGACACATATAGCATTGTAAATTGAATTTTTCATGTTTTGATAAATTGAATTTGTCATGTTTTGATTAATTGAATTTTTCATGTTTTGATAAATTGAATTTTTCATGTTTTGATAAATTTAATGAGTTGTTTGGAATGAAATGGAAAATGCATGATGATTTTCCTTTATTAATAAATAAAATGATTTTAAATAAAATTACCCTAAGGGGGGATGCAGGGTGGGTAGGGGGCTGTCTAGGTGGGGGTGGGTTTTCTAAGGGGTAGTGGGGATGCAAGGGGGTAGGGGGGCTACAAGGGTGTGGGGGAGGGGGGTATGGGCTGCCCAAGGAGGGGTGTGGGCTGTCCATGGGGGGTTAGGGTGAGGTGTCTAGGTGGAGGAGGGGGGTGTGGGATGTCTAGGGGGCTGCCCAAGTGGGGGGTGGGAGGGGGGGGGGGTTCTCCAGGAAGGGGGTGGGGGGTGTTTAGGGAGGGCTTTAGGGGGGTAGGGGTAGTAGGGGATGGGGGAGGGGTGCGGGCTGTCCAGGGGGTGGTGGGTGGGCTATCTAGGTGTGTGTGTGTGGGGGGGTATGGACTGTCCAGGGGGGCTATCCAGGTGGGGGGGTGTCCAGTTGGGGGGTGGGGGGGTGTCCAGGTGGGGGGGGGGGGGGCTATCTAGGGGGTTGCAGGGGGGTAGGGGGCTACAGGGGAGGGGGGTTTGGGCTGTCCAGGGGGCTGCAAGGGGGGTAGGGGGGCTGTAGGGGGGTGTGGGATGTCTAGGGAAGGGGGGTGGGATATCCAGGTGGTGGTGGGTGGGCTATCCAGGTGGGGGAGGGGGATTGGTGGGCTGTCAAGGGGTGGGGAGGTGGGCTATCCAAGGGGGGCGGGGTGGGTTGTCCAGATGGGGGAGGGGGTGTGGGTTATCCAGGGAGGAGGGGGGTGGGATGTCTAGGTGGGGTGGGGGGGGGGGGTTGTCCAGGTGGTGTGGGGGGCTATCTAGTGTGGGGGGGGGGGCTTCAGGTGTGTGTGTGTGTGTGTGGTGGTGGGGGGGGGGGGGTTGTCCAAGGAGGGGGGTGGGTTGTCCACTCTGATACTCTACAAAAAATAGGAATCACATATAACCAATGTATAGTTGGTTTCACACATTAAGAATTTTCTTGAAGTTCTATACCGACACTCACTCTTACCCTTCCAAGAAGAAGTGATATCTGCAAATAAATATCACTCAGGTTCTTATCCACTATCCATATTGATCTCATACAAATTTAACATTCATATAACTCCATATCACCTAATGATATAACAAGGATCATACTCCCATGAGTAGTGTCCCATAAAAACTTGGCTCATATGCCTAAACAATATACATAGGATCATATTTAACAAACACACAAAATTTTGTAAACATACACCATGTATCACAACCCAGAATTAGCTATTAGCCAGCCTTTCAAGGCATCAATAAGCCACATACCTAACTCAAAATTTGGAGGTGTGTTTATAATTAGGTATGTTTTTTTAGAATTCATGTATGATATTTAGAGCGGAAAATAAAATCTGATCCACATATGATATTTATAGGCGTGTTTACAATTAGGTGTGTTGTGATTTATATGTATGATATTCATGGTTTACACCAACAGTCTTCTGGTTTATCTATAATGGGCTTGAAATCATTCTACAATTTGATAGAGATTGGATTCTATGACCCTAGTTTGGGGGTGGACACCGCCACCCCCTTGGACAACCCCCCTTGGACCCCCCACACCCTGGACACCCCCACCCCCTGGACACCCCGCCACCCCAAGGACAATTACCTATCCCCCTAGACAACCCCCCACCTCCCAGTACCCCCACCCCATAGACACCCCACCCCCTGGACACCCCGCCACCCACAAGGACAACCCCATCCCCCTGGACAGCCCCCACCTCCCCTGGACACCCCCACCCACCCCCTTGGACAACCCCCTTGGACACCACCCCACCCCTTGGACACCCCCTGTCCCCTGGACACCCCCACCCACATTGGGCAGCCCCCACCCCCCAAACAACCCCACCCCCTTGGACAGCCCCCACCCCCCTGGACAACCCCCACCCCTAGACACCCCACCCCCTTGGAAAACCCCCCATGGACACCACCCCACCCCTGGACACCCCCACCCATTGGATACCCCTCACCCCCCTAGACAACCCTCACCCCCTGGGACAACCCCCACCCCCTGGACCCCCCAAACACCCTCTTCCCCCTTGGGTAGTGTATGCGATCACTCAAATAATCTACTAAAATATAAAATTTCTTCAATCTAAAATTTAATCAAATCATGAATAATTCTCCTCCACAAGTGTACATGATCTTGAACACTCATGTATAGTTCTTCAAATATATTTTGTTATAAATATAGTATTTTGTTGTCTTTTATATTATGATTCTCATATAGAGTAGTGTGTCAGTTATGGTTTCATATAAAGTAAACAATTATCGTTTACTTAAATATATTTTCAATGGAAATTCAATCTTATTGAATTGGTTTTTATGAAATGACTAATAATAAAAAAAATTAAAAAATGGATAGAAGTTGTATGTATGAAACTGATTGGATCTCAAGCGGTTTTCAAAACAATTTGGAGAGCTTTTTAGTTTTTTAATTTCAAAATGCTTCAAATAGTGGTCACATACACTGCCCCTGTTACAATTGTGTTGGAAGACCTTGGTTAAGACATGAATAAGTCAGCTACCACATAACCAAATATGGTTTTCAATCAAACTACTCTGTGTGGTACCACAATGGGGAGAAAATGAAATCTCAAATTGCTGATGATCCAAATGAGAGGATTGGATTGGATAATTTTTTATATGGATGGTTTAAGTTTATTCATCATCATGAAAAAAAGGATTCCAACCCAAGAAGACTTCGATATGAGCACACATGATACGTCTAATGAAAATGATGATGTTGTTAGGGTGAAAAAATTGAATGATGCTTCCACGACTCTAGTGTATCGACAATGTGGTAAAATGAAAAATATGGAACTTTTAATCTGATTGTTTCATGAGAAAACTATGTATGAGATTTTTAATACTTCCATTGATTAAATTCTTACCTTCTTGAAGTACTTACTTCTAGATGATGTAGATATTCCCTCAAACCACTATATGGCATGAAAGTTAGTTGAGAAACTTGAATTTTCAGGAAACAAAATTCATGCTTGCCCGAAAGATTACAATTTATTCTGGAGGAAATGGCTGAACGAAATGATTGTATAAAATGCAGCATATCCCACTAGAATCCAAAATCTGATGGAACACCATCCCATGTGCCACATAAAGTAATGTGGCACTTTCCATTGATCCCCAAACCCCAAAATCTTTTTATGTCTAATGAAATATCAATAAAAATGTGATGTCATGATACCGAGAGAAATAAGACTAATGATGAGTTGGTTCGCCCAACAGATGGATTTTCATGGCAGAGATTTTACGCTTGATATCCTGATTTTACAGTTGATGTGCATAATGTGAGGATGGGTCTTTTATGTGACAGTTTTAATCCATTTGGGAAAATTCTTACTTCGCACAACACATGGACAATTTTTATACACATTTATAACCTTGACCCATGGTTGTGTATGAAAAAACCTTTAAATTTCATGAGTATACTCATATCTAGCCCTTCTGATCCTGAAAATGATATAGACATATACATGCAACCTTTAATAAAAGAGTTGAAACTTCTTTGGCATGTGGGTGTGCACACATACGATGCATGTTCAAAAGACATATTTCAGATGCGTGTTGTGCTTATGTGGATGATCAATGATTTTCTTACTTATGCAATGATTTCTGGATGGATCATGAAGTAAAAACTATCATGTCTAGTTTTTATGAAGAATACACGATCCAAAAGACTGAAACATCACTATAGTTTCAGTTTTATGGGACATTAACGATTCTAGCCAATGGACCATCCATATAGAAATAATTGTCAAAGATTTTACAATACCATGGAGACCGATGATTCACCTTAGTGTATGTATGGAAATTATGTGTTTAATGACTTTAAATATTTTAGTTTTTCATTTGGGAAGGGTCAAATGAAATCTAGAAAGAGAAAGAATGTTTCCACTGAAACATGTTACAATTGGAAGAAGATAAGTATCTTCTTTGATTTTCCTTACTGGTTAACCAATTTGTTATGTCATTTCTTAGACGTAATTTACATTGAAAAAAATATATGTGTAATATTGCTTTCAATTCTTCTAAATGTTAAGGTAAAGACAAAAGATGATTTACAATCTCGGCGTGACTTGGTGGATTGGGGAATCAGACCAGAATTTCATCCTATGTGCATAAGTGAAAATAAATGGAAAGTTCCATATGATTCTTATGTGATGACACCTATAGAAAAAAAGTAATTTCTGGAAGTAATAGTGACTATTAAAGTTCCTGATGACTATTCAATCAACATATCTAAATGGGTCAATAGAAGAGAGTTGAAGCTAAAATATTTAAAGACTCATGATTATCACATCCTTCTACATGAGTTGTTCTAATAGAAATTTGTAATCTTTTTTCCAATAATGTAAGGGTGGATTTTATTTAGTTGTTCTATTTGTTTAGATATATTTGTGTGAAGAAGTTGTCCAAGTCTTTCTTGAAAAAATGTTGGTAGATGCCCCATTAATTTTGTGTGAGTTAGAGAAAATATTTCCTCTATCATTTTTCACATGCATACTGCATCTGACTGTCCATATTCCAATTTAAATACTTCTCAAAGGACCTATTTATTTTCATTGGATGTATTCAAATGAAATAAATATATGCACATTAAAGTCTTATGTCTAAAACAGGAATCATCTCGAAGGTTCTATTATGAACGGTTACTTGGCTCAAGAAAGTATGGATTTCTAGTCTATGTATTTGTCTGATCTTACTACAAGAATGAACAGACCAATGAGAAATGAAGAAGAAAAATATGAACAAATTAAACCCATTTTTCCATCACTTTCTAAAACAAGAGGAATTCCTGGATCATATACATTGACGACATTAAGCCTTAAAGAGCGGGAGATGGCACATCGCACAGTTTTTTTCAAATGTGATTTGTTCGATGACTACATCTTGTAAGTAAATTGAATATGTATATCTTATATATATATATATATATCTATTAAACTATTACTATTTTTATCTATAGGGAACATAAAGCGATGATAAATAGAAATCACCATTCTTTATCTTTGAGAAGGAGGGAGACTTTACATAGAAAAGAGTTTTCTTCTTGGTTAAAATTGAAGGTAATAATATTAATGTTTAAAATTATTAAAACAATATTTAATTAAGTTTAATATTCATTTATATTTTAGGCGTTGAGTTTGTCTACTGACTCTATCTCTGAGGAAATAAGAGCTTTGGATTTTGGTCCTAATACCGTGGTTTGTGACTGTAAATCAATTGTTATCAATGGGTACAGATATATTATCACTGAATGAGAAAAGAACACGAGAACAAAACATGATGGTGTTATGGTCACTTCCAAAATAGACTATTATTCCAGTGCATCAAATAGTAGACCGCAATTTGAAAATGTAGGTTATTATGGTGTTGTTGAAAAAATAATAATATTGGATTATTACTCTCATGGACGAGTCACGATGATGAAATGTCAGTGGTTTGATTTGATGATAAGTTGGGGAACATTTATTGATGATTTTGGATTTTGAGTAATTGATATGACTCACACTCTTGCTACCGATATACCATATATATTGGCATCAATGAAAAAACAAGTTTTTTATGTCAAAGACCACCTTCGACCTAAATTTGGTGTCATTATTGAAGTAATTCCAAGACATATTTTTGATGATGGTGATGATGGAATTGACACCATCCCTACTTCCATTGGAAATGACCCATTTATTACTTTTGATGACTCAAATAGCTCAATTGTCGAGTTGACTGTGAACTTGAAGTTGGGTCAGAAATATATAGAATCATCCATACATATTCTCAATTCTTTTGGATTCACTTGACTTGGGTTTTTAAGGTTGGTACTATTCAAATTGATTTAATATTGATTAAAAATATGTTATATCCAACTTGAACGTTATGTGATTTTTCAATGTTTATTGGTTGTAATTTTATTTGAATTCCATTATCTAATTTGGAATTGAACTATATTCAACCCTACGAAACCAATATTTCTAACTTGGTGAACATTTCAATGCTTTATTGAACATGTATAAATTTAGTATAACTATAAGACCTCCCTTTAACATTTCACTGGATAATGAACATGATGGTTTGTCTTCTTCTGTAAAACATGTATAGAAACCTGCATCATCTACCTGGGATAAAGAAATTAAAATTTTCCTTAATTTCAACAAGAGTTTTACCCTTTATGAATCTGGTAGATATCTTATCCTTGTTCATATGTTTATATCATCATTTCCAAATATCTTAAGGGTTTAATCATTCATAATATATAGACTGATGACACTTAGTAAATAACCATCCTACTCAAAATTAATTTTTTTTATTACATCTTGTACGATTTATTGAATTCATTATATATCCATTAAATCTCACCTAAAACAATGGATAATTAAATTATACATGAATCCCTCTATTCCCTCTCATATATTTTGTTTTTTGGGTTACTAATTCACGCTCAAATTTACCTAATAGATGAAGGTAGAGCAATCCTTGTAATTTATCTTGGGTTGTCAAATCCTTAGAGACCTAAGAAGTAACCTACAAACACATACATTATATGGACTATTTTTGGCTATGAAGTGGCCAAATTGGTTTGATTTTAGATGGATTTAAAGGATCACTAATAGATTTAAGTTAATTCAAATTAAGGTAATGATTTGATCCTAGGTTATCACTTGGGGTGGATTGGATGAATTCCTTTTTTAATGATTTCAATTTCTTATATTTGAGATGGGTTCATTTAAGAAGATTAAACAAAATCATCACTTACTGGTTTAATGGCTACACACCCTAATACTAATAACCTATACACTTTAAGGATCAATGTTTTGAGCACTCCAAGGTAAAGGTTCGTATTAGCACTTGAAATGTGTGACCTTAAATTCAATAAGGATGAAGAGGTTTTAAAATAATCAAATAAAAATATCATTTAAAAGAAGTGATTAGTAATTAATGGAGTGAGAAATAACATCCAATACAGCCCATTGATACTACCTTGGATCAAACCATAAAATAGTTATCCCTCTATTTATGACATGTCTTCAATGGAAGCGGGAAGTAGACTTATGAGGGTGGAATTGAAGAAGTAAAAACAACAACAAAAATCGATCACTCCACTGTTGTGTGATAAATATCAAAAAGTATGGTGTGAATAAATTCACACCTTGAACCAAAGGTATCAACATGATATGTATAAGAATAGAATAAGAGTAAAGTAAGAACTTTTATTAAGAAACTAAGGTGAATTGAATAACTTACATGAGAAAGAAATGTAATTACAAACACAAAGCGGTAGCATAACACTACAATGAAACCAAGAACCAAAGATGAAAAACTCCTCCATCACCACTACCTTAAATAGGAATTTTTGGAGCCTTGGGTAGAGCCTCCAACATTAAAAAGCATACCACTTGATTATGGTAGGCCTAGGGTGGTGTAAAGCTTGTGGAACTTGGACTTTTCCACTCTTGACCCGAGGGGGCAGCCATCTTGCAACCACCGAACAGATATGATTGTAAGACCTTCTAGATGGCCTAATTAGAGTGGACCATAGAATAAGAAAATGGATCCCTGGATTTCTCCCAACCGCTTGTAAAATTTTGTCCCATTTTGAGTTGTTTATTCCTAGATATGATTAGATTGGTAGGATGTTTTCTGGGCCGCAGAATCTAGACCAGAATTTTATCTTCAACTTGGGCTGCCTAAATAAACACAATGGAGGCCGAATTAGCACTGGTTTCTGAAAAATTATTTGTTACTATATATGTATTATAGAATCCCACGAAATTTGGGATTCATTGGGCCTATATTTTGGTCCCCACATTCTCATCAGTGGGCTGATGTCCAATATGCCTTCTCCAGAATTGTTTTCATGAAATCCCATTTTGGTGGTCTTCCAATGTGAATCTTCCAACACTTCACAAGTATGGATTGTTCCTAATAATAATTATAAACCTAAAAATTAAATATTAAAATAAAATCAAGGTCATTGGTTACTTTAAATGATGTTAAAAAATGTACCACATAATAGTGCCTTTTAAGAAGGAATTACAATCATAATGTGAAATGATGTTCAAAGTATAAAATGCACTAAAAATGGTGTTTATGAATAATAAATCATATTAATATTATATATATTAACAATGAATATTATCCTCATTTAGTGGCTAATCAGTTACACATTATTTATCCTTTTCTAATTACTTCCATATTTGTTTTCAAATGCAGGAAATGCAACCAATTGAAGAGAGGTGACGGAAAAAGATGATGGACAACAATCATCACATGGATGGGATGGGAATTACAACACTAATGCCTGTATTGAGTATTTTATTTTAAATATATATATTTAAATAATATATAATGTCATGTGATTAATTTTGTTTTAAACATTTTTGCAGGATCCACCTCTTAGGCGATAATTATTTGATGAGTAGTCTAGTAGTGGTCTTAGTACTCAGGGTGTTCGTACGAGGGGGGGGGGTACGATAGATAGCTTATATGGTCGTAGTACCTGATTAGACATTTCTCCTCCCACTGACATACCATCTATCCCACATTCTAATCCTGATGTGTTGTTAGGGACACACGAGATATTTAGGCCTCCCATGTTTTCACCACCTTTTACATCCGAGACTCCTCATCCATCTTTACCATATCTGATGATGATTCTCACTCCCCATCCAGAATTCGGCCAACCATCCATGTTAGATTATTTTACTTATTCTTTTTTCTCTTCAAGCTTTTTTATTCCATCTTCCTTGACCCCTTCTCCACCAGATTCTATCCCTACGGAGCATACATTGGGACCCACTCCACCTGTACAGGGTGTTCCTTCAGTTTCTGCAGATCCAATGACACCCATTGACCAGACTACCATAGATATATTTATACAACCCTAAAAAAATTTATACCATTATTTATTTTCATTATAACATGTATTGATAAAATATTTGTTTTCTTACATAACAGATACATATACTGATAGGAGGAAGGGGCGGGGGCGTACATGCATGCGTGCAGTATGGAACTGCCACATGTAGTTGATGGTGGACTATAATGAAGACAATAAAATGATTGAAAATACAGGGAATCAATGTTGGAGTTTTTTGGCGACACTTTCCAAATACTCCAAAATTATTCCCGTAAGCAGTCTCTCATGGAGACAGTTGCCAAATAAAGTCAAGGATAATGCTTAGGCAGAGATATGGGTAAAAAAATCTGTTGTATTTAATGCAATATATTATTTTTTGTATTTATATGAATTAATATTTTGGTGTTAGCTTCGGTTTAATTTCCTCGATGGTGAGGGTGCACAACCAGCACATCTAAAGTATTTAGGTGAGCATTGGAGAGATTATAAGAACAAGTTGTATATTGGATGGTGTGCTAAAGTTGAAATAGAGTTATAGGTGGTCCATGTTGTTGATGATTATATGTTAGAACAATATTAGCAGATGATTACTCATTGGACGACTACCCGGTTTAATATATTAATCACATTTGAGGTATTTAAATGAAAAATTTCATGTTTTTCGTTAATGCTATCTTTTATATTATTGAATTTTATTTAGGAATAATCTGGAAGAAATAAAAAAACATTGATGCTAAAAAATATCTCCACACATTAGGACGTACTACCATGTCAGATCATGAGAGGAAACTGGTATGATAGTTGTTTATATAATTTTAGTTATGAAATTAATTATTGGTAAACTATTTTAAATTATGGATTCCTACATTCAATGTCATTTTGGAGGCAAACATTGAATATTGAAGGATGTGTGCCTTGATCAAAACTGTTTTGCTCAAGTAGAAGGAAGAAAGATGAAAGTGTGGTTAATGAACCGACTCAACAGCAGATTATAAGTTTTACTTTGTTGATTTAAAATTTTAAAATCTATTTTGTAACTTAATAATCTATTTATATTTGTAAAAGGCTTCTTTAGAAGCCCTTGATTCCCAGTAACCTGACAATTTTGGGCCAAATGATCATTTACATCAGGTGTTGGGAGATGACCACCCCGTCAGAGTACACTGCTGACCTGGGAAGAGTATAGTCCCAATGAGGTATTGGCCCTCCTCAGGTACGATTTGTAGTGTCACTAAGTTCCAAAAGGTTAAGGCACAAGCTGAACATGCTGAAAAAGGGCCACATAGATGGTAAAACAGTTTTCTAGGGCAAACACTTCATTTATGAAACTGATGGATGTTTTACGTCCAACACTTACACCAGAGGAAATCACAACTTGCGATGAATTTATTTCGTCGATTCATTCTATATATGGTGCACTAAGTGGAAGTTCTAGTGTTGGTCAAGAGGATGGTGAGGAGGAGGGCGAGACAGAGGAGGAGGGTAAGGAGGAGGAGGAGGGTGAGTAGGAGGCCGAGGTGGTTTATGAGGGTGAGGAGGAGGGCGTTGAGGAGGGCGGGGACGATTATGGGGATGACGATGAGGATGAGAGTGAGGCTGATGATGACGGTGATGATAGTGATGGTGATGAGGGACAGATTGGTCCATTATATTTTTGACTGATATTACTAACATTTGATGTTTGATGATTTGTTGTTCCTGAATGTATGTGTGATTAGGTAGGTCACATTATCTTTATTTATTTATCTATAAATAATAAAACTTGACTTGATGATTTTTTGTGACTGATTCACCCATCCCCTGGACACCCCCACCCCCTGGACACCCCCACCCCCTTGGACAGCCCCCACACCCCCCTAGATAGCCCCCCGACCCCCTGGACACCCCCTCCCCCCTTAGACACCCCACCCCCTTAGACACCCCCACCCCCCTTGGACACCCCACCCCCCGTACATCCCCCCTCCCACCCCCCGGACACCCCTACCCCCTGGACACCCCCACCCCCTGGACACCCCACCCCCATGGACAACCCCCACCACCCTAGACAACCCCCCCCGGACACCCCCTCCCCCCTTTGATAGCCCCCCAACCCCTTGGACACCACCCCACCTCCTGGACACCACCCCACCCCCCTGGACAGACCTCCCACCCCCTGGACAGCCTCGCCCCGTCAGACACCCCCACCCCCTTGGACAACCCCCAACCCCCTAGACAACCCCTCCACCCCCTAGACACCACCCCAACCCCTAGACACCCCCACCCCTGGACACCCCCACCCTCATGGATAACCCCACACCCCCTGGACAACCCCCACCCCCCAGACACCCCCTTCCCCCTTGGACAACCCCAACCCCCTGCACAGTCCCCCCCAGACCCCACCCCCTGAACACCCCACCCACTTGGACTGCCCCCACCCCCTAGACACCACCCCAACCCTTGGAAACCCCCACCCCCTAGGACACCCCCACCCCCATGGACACCCTCCCACCCCCCATGGATAACCCCACCCCCCTAGACACCCCCTTCGATAGACCCACACCCCCGTTGACATCCCACCCACCCCACCTGGACACCCCCACCCCCTGGACAGCCCCCCACCCCCCTGGACACCCCCACCCCCTGGATAGCCCCCACCCCTTGGAAAACCCCCACCCCCTGAACACCCCCACCCCTTTGGACAACCCCAATCCCCTGGACAACCCCTCCACCCCCTAGGCACCACCCCACCCCTTGGACACCCCCACCCCCATGGACAACCCCCCATCCCCCTGGAAAGCCCCCCATACATCCCCTACCCCCTTGGATAGCCCCCAACCCCTTGGCCACCCCCACCCCCCTGGACACCACCCCGCCCCTGGAAACCCCCACCCTCATGGACACCCCCACCCCTGGACAACCCCCCCAGACACCCCCTACCCCCTTGGACAACCCCCAACCCCTGGAAATCCCCTCCACCCCCCTGAACACCACCCCACCCTTTGGAAACCCCACCCCCACGGACAGTCCCCACCCCCCGTACACCCCTACCCCCTTGGACAACCCCCCAGACAATCCCCCCCAAACACCACCCCACCCCCTGGACACCCCCACCCCCATGGACAACCCCCACCACCTTGGACAGCCCCCACCCCTTGGACCCCCCCCATCCCACCGGACAACCCCCCACCACCTTGGACAGCCCTCCCATGGACAGCCCCCCACCCCCTGGACAACCCCCACCCCCTGGACACCCCCACCCCCTTAGACAACCCCCAACCTCCTGGACAGCCCCCCACCCCCATGTCACATTTCCCCTTACTACAACATGGCATTCCACATTATCCAAAAATTCAAATCTCATATGAATTCACCCATTCCTATGAACAACAATGCCATATTCAAAATCTGAAACATGATTTTATTATATAGGGGTTATTACATTTTGAATTCTAAATTCAATTCTATATGTGTTATAGAGAATTCAATATTGTATGTATTAAATTCAGAATTCTGTATTGCATAGGGTAATTGACTTTTGAATTCTGAATTGAATTATTTATGTGTTAATTTTTAATTAACTTATGAATTATGAATTCTGTATGTGTGTAATTAAATACAGAATTGGAGATATTTATAATTATGTGTTGTATGAATTCTTTATGAATTAATATAGAATTCTGTATTTATTTTGCAGGTTTTGAGAATTCTGTATGAATTCTACATAGGGGGAGGCAGACCTGTTGGTGGAAGTGTTGCAGGTGCACAGGGGGGAGGTAGGCTTGCTGCAGGTGTATAAATCCTATGCCAACGGTTGTAAAACGTTGTCATATGTGTCTAAATAGAACATATACCAATGGTTTCATGTAAACCGTTCAAAAAAGTATATACCAACGATTTACAAACCATTGGTATAGAACATTTTACTTCACTTTTACCAACAGTTTGTGGGGAACCATTGGTAAACGTATATACCAACGATTTGAAAAGTGTTGGTATAGACATGATGTTTGATATTTCCAATGATTTAAAACCGTTGGTAAAGATTTATACCAACAGTTACATGAAACTGTTGGTATATAATCCATTTTCCTGTCATATCCCAATGGTTCTCATAGAACCATTAGGATATATATATCCCCACAGCTCTATAGCCAACAGTTTGGAAAACCGTTGGTATAGTTTATACCAACGGTTGTCCAGTCTTTACCAACGGTTTGAAACCATTGGTAAAGGATAAATTCCCAATAGTGTATGATTTATTTATAAAATTCACATATGAATTATTACCACATGATATTACTTCGATATTATATAAAACTAAAATAGGTTTTACAACACAACTCATTATAACATTTAATATAACACAAAACATTCAAAATAAATAAATTTGAAATACTCCCATTGAGTATACAAAGTAAAATGTTCATTTTACAAATACTTTAAATTTAAATATTTCAATATCCAAGAATAAAACATGTATATTAATACATTCATGATCACATTTATGTAATTTGAATACAACATAAAATATCTCCAATTATTTGTTATAAGATCAAAATAATTAATGTTTTTTAGGGAATAATTAAATCAAGAAAAACATGTGAAACAAACATGAAGTAATTAAAAATATAAAATAATAAGAAAAAAACATGTTTTTAATTAAAAAATAACAAAGTAAATAAGAGATTGTGAAATTCACAGAAGATCATTCATGGAAGCTCTGGACTTCTCCTCATGGAAGATCTATTTCTCCTCACAAAAGATCCTTTATGGAAGCACCATTTCTTATCACAGAAGATCAACCTCTTCTAAAAGAATCTTATTACCCCTCATGGAATTTAAAATACTTCACATGAAGGAATAATCATATAATCTTTATTTCTTATCACAAAAGTTCAATACCTCTCAAAGAAGTTTCATTACTTCACATGGAAGAATAATCACATAAGCTTTATTTCTTCTCATGGAAGATCCATTTTACTCATAGAGAAATAAGATATCCCATGGAAGGTACCTCTCAAAAGATAACAATAATATTTAAAATATCCTTATATTATGATACTCATGAAAGATATAAAATTTATTATGGAAAATTAAATAAATCTCATGAAAGATTAATTACATTCACTATAACTTCATAAATAAGCAAATTTACACTCACAGAAGCTTCTAGACTTTTCTAAATTTTCAAGATTGGACTAAACTATAGACTCACTGTATATGTGATGTTAACTCATATAGTGATAGATTTTGATCTAAAATAAAATGAACATAAAAATAGTAATTTCAAACAATAATTTTTTTGATAAACAAATAAAGCATAAAATAATTTTCTTAACTCATGTTAGAGGGAATAAAGGGTTAAAATAAAAGTTGTGAGAAATTAAAATTATCTAAAAAATACTATAATTATCAAAACATAAATAAATAAAGTAGATTATAAAGCCACTTCAATATTATCTCCCTTTTTGAAAATTATAAAACAAATGTCAATTCTAAAAAATTCTCCCCCCATTTTGAAATTGATAAAAAATGAACAAATGTTACCTAAAATTTACCAGTAGTATAAGGTTAAAGATACTCACTCTAAGATAAATAGTCATTACTAGGAAATAAACTAACCGTTATATTTAAAATTAAACCTTTAAATCTCCTCCTAAATGATTACTAAGAAAGAAACTAACTTAAAAGTTACATCTAACACATAACAAGGCTCCCCCTGAATTCATACATTTTCAAATAGTATGGGAAAACTTAAAAAATTACTTGTATATAGTAGTATAAATTATTTTGGGAAAATATTTTAGAATCCTCAATGAGCCATGACAACATTTTAATATTTTCAAGGAATGACGTATAATGATTTTCAATGAATTAAACCATAGACAACTGTTATAGCACTAGTTAGTGAGAAGAATAAAAGTTTATCACACATACTACCGAAATTAAGAAATTAACACAAGAACATACTTTAAATCCCCCTAAAAACATTTTATAAATTTAGATTTCCATCATACCAAGTTCAAATTTGATTTTATTAAACTTAGCTAAATACAAGGGTTTAGTAAAAAGGTTATCATACTCATATTTTGTAGAAATATATTCCATAATAATATTTTATTTTTGAACATGATCTCTAAGAAAGTGATACCTGAAATTAATGTGTTTAGTCCTAGATTAATGTAAAGGATTTTTAGAGATAGAAATTTCCAAATTATTCTCACGATAAATCAGGACCTTCTTAAAAATAAAACCAAAATCATAAAATGTCTGTTTAATATTTAAAGGATGTGAATGAAAAGATACAACAACAACATACTCACTCTCAACAGTTGATAAATCTAGTGAATTTTGTTTTTCAGAACTGTATGAAACAAACATTTACTAAGAAAGTGACACATACATGTTGTTCCTTTTTTATCTATTTCACAACCACCAAAATAAGAATATGAAAAACTAGTTAGTTAAAATGAAGTATATAAAGGATAAAATATTCTAAGATTCAAAAATCCTTTAACAAACTTAAATACTCTTTTAACTACCTTTAAATGAATTTCTTTAGGATATGATTGGAATCTAACACATATACACATTGAAAACATCAATTCTGGTTTAGATGATGTCAAATAAAGTAAGATACCAATCATTATGCTAAAAATCTTATTATCAATAGGTTTTAAAGCTTCATCATAATCAATATTACAAGAAGAACTCATTGGAATATTTGAGATTTTACAACCATCAAGACCAAACCTTTTAACCAATTCTTTAGCATATTTTGATTGATTGAGAAATATATCATATTTCCTCCAAAATATTTGCAAGCACAAAAAGAACTTAAGTTCACCCATAAGACTCATGTCAAACTCAGAAGACATTAGATTTGAAAATTAATTACAAAGTAAATCACTTGATGATCCAAATACAATATCATCAATATATATTTGAACAATTAAAATATATTTTGAATATCTTTTAATAAATAAATTTAGATCAATTTTCCATTTTCAAAATCATTATTCAAAAGAAATAAAGGCAACCTATCATACCAGGCTCGAGGAGCTAGTTTCAAACCATAAAGAGCCTTAGAATGTTTCAAAACAAGGTTAATTTTAGATTCATTCTCAAAACCTGGGGGTTATTTTACAAAAACATTTCTATAGATATATCTATTCAAGAATAAAATTTTTATATCCATTTGAAATTTTTTAATTCCATAATGAGATGCATATTCCAAAATAATTCTCATAGATTCAAATCGAGAAATCATGGAAAATGGTTCTTCAAAATCAAATCCTTCTTCTTGATTATAAACTTAATATATTAACTTGGATTTGATTCTATTTATTTATCCTATTCATCTAAATTATTTCTAAAGATTCATTTGGTACTAATTAAATTTTGATCCTTAGGGGTTCAACCAAGGTCTAGACTTTATTCCAATCAAATTGATTTAATTCTTTATGCATTTCCAAAAATCAGTTTGAATTAGATAAAGCTTCATCTATATTTTTTGGTAAAAAATTAGAAATAAAATCTTGATAAACATAAACACTATAATGAATTTCTAGTTTTAACACCATTAGTTGTATCGCCAATTAATTTTTCAACCAGACGATCTTTATGGACTTTTAAAGTTTGTTGATGAGAGACAATTCCCTCTTCAATAGATGCATCTAAATATGAATTTTTAAGTTCTCTAAATTTAAATTCACTAAACACTTATTAAACCTTTTACAAATCATATTTTATTTCCTGTAGATGATTTTTATCAAATTTAATATGCACAAATTCTTCAACAAATAATGTTATTTTGTTATAAACTATAAATATCTTACTTGAATTAGAATACCCTATAAAAATACCTTTATTTTATTTTGAATCAAAATTTTCTATCAAATATTTAGTATTAAGAATGTAAATTTTGTAACCTAATACTCTAAAATAACCAATCTTAGGCTTCATTCTATTCTAGATTTCATAATGTGTATTATTTAAAAATAACCTAAGTAGAATTCGATTAGAAACTTGATAGGTTGAGTTACCAGCTTCTGCCTAGAAATATTTTGGCAAAGAGTACTCATTTAACATTTTCCAATCCATTTATTATAAATTCCTATTTTTTCCTTTCAACCACACCATTTTTTTGTAGTGTCATAGGGTATGAAAAATTATGACTATACCCTTTAACTTCATAATTTTTTTCTTCAAATTCTAGATTTGAGAACTCACCACCTCTATCATTTATAATTTCTAAAATCATATAACCTTTTTGTTTGTTGAAAGGATTAAAAAATAATTTAATAAGTATATCATTTCTCTATTATTATAATATGAATGTGAAATTTGAAAATGAAAAGTGTGTCACTTTCAAAGAAGAATTTATCTTGTTTTATGAAAAAATAAAGGGAAATATTTATTCAATTAATTTTATTGATTTGACTGGACATAATATCAAATGTTTAAATGTTGTATATTCTAACAATGTTTTGTGGCATAGAATATTGGTCCATGAAAATTTTATGTTGTTATATAAGCTTTATAAAAAGGCAAAAGGTGTTGGATCTTCCCATGTTAAAACCATAAAACACCTATAAATGAGATTATGTAACGTCCTAGCCCGACTCACTCAATGAATAGTAACCAAACTGGAATGATGCATGACCTTAGGTGCACCTCCCTATATGCTTGAGGTTACTGACTACCAACATGGGTCTAAGATGGTATGGTGGGGGGACTATACCCTCAAATTAGAGTGCATAATAATAAACAATCACCATACATCATCCACAACAATAAATAATTAGAGTATTCAAAATTAATAAACATAGTAAGAGTGAATAATAAATGAAATGTAGTAAAGGTCCAAATGACCATGTCATACTTACTCTAACCACCCACTGAGCTAGTTAAATATGCATACCAAAATAAAAGAAACAAACAAAAGAGTTCCACTACATCTCAGAGTTGAACTTTATCCAGGCACCAGATACTATCTGAGCTATCCAGCTCATCCATGCAATCCGGAGTATCAGTGTCACGACCTGTCCCCTGGGGCCTATGCCGTGACTACCCCAAGATTTCCTTCCATAGGCCAGGGGTTGACGACTAGCACCAGAAAGGCATATCCTTAAAAGTGGGAAGGAATTGCCTTTAAACCTATAAACACACAGACCAAGAACATGACAAGATGAAAACATGGTAGTAAAACTGCAGTAGTAAAAGTGTGTACTGAAAGTAAAGGGGCCGAAATACAAGCCCAAATGAAAAGATACAACTACAATAGAAAATAGCTCCTAAGATCATCCACCAAGTATCTTACCTGAAGGGTAGGTACGAATCATCTCCACAGCTCTCCTCGTCAACCAGTCACCTTCGTGTACCACCTGGTCCTAGATCCTAAGGTCTCAGCTAAGCTGCTCATCATCTACACAAGACACAACAAGGTGTGGACGAAGCCCATGCAGGGGTGAGTATAACAATACCCATTAGGGACCCCCGAGACCCCTGAAGGTATCTCAGAATTCCACAAAGGAAAACCACAAAGCATGATCTCAATCACAAAGCACAATGAAAAAGACTTAGCTCAAACCAGGTATACAACTTAGAGTTTAGGAATAAAGATTATTAGTCTCAAGATATATCATTTTATTCCATTTAGAAGTTTCCACAACTAATCCATGAAGGAGTTGTTCCATTATCGATCCACATAGGGTCGTATGTCACTGATCCACAACAGACTACTCTAAGGATGGTCCTCATCGGGTCGTGCACTGTTGATCCACACAGGGTCTCTAGAATGTTGATACACACAGGGTCTCTATGATGTTGATTCACATAGGGTAGCTAGAATGATAAACCACATAGGGTTTCTATGATGTTGATCCACACAAGGTCGCTAGAATGTTGATCCTCACATGGTCACTAGAATGTTGATCCACACTGGGTCACTAGAATGCTGATCCACACAGGGTCGCTCTTCAATTGACAGTCAACCAAAGGATTCCCCGCACTCGGTGCGCTTGAGTTCTGTATGATCTGCTCCTCTAGATATCGGTCATGATCCAACTTCCATGAAGTTCTACAAAGGAATAACCCAAAGTACCACTATGTCGTAAGGGTCCCAACGCGATAGACGATGCGTCAATCGGATGCTCGGTCTATTTGTTATAGGAATTTTAGTGTTGAGGGCCTAGTTGGATTCAGGTTCGATCCAACCCATACATAATACAAATTTCTCCAAAACACAGGTAGAGTATATCAAAAGGGCCATCTCGTTCCAAGGATTCCATCGCCACAGACAGTTCGTCAAACGAACGTCTGGTTTGTGAGATATGACCTTTTAAGTCTATCTGGGCCAAAAAGGGTCCGGGTCCGGCCCGACCCTATCGGCCCAACCTGAACCACCCCATCTTGGGCCAACCCGACCCGGGTCTGACTTGACTCGGCCCAAATTGGTTGGAGCGGCCCAAGTGGGCTAGGCCGCGGACTGGCCCGGCCTGCCTCGGCTGGGCGTGGCTCGCCGGGCGACTTGACCTGGTGGCTGGTGCGGTCCGCCAGTCGGGTGACCTCCCCCCTTCCTGAATGACAAATTCATTCAGGTTAATCAACTAGTGGTTCCATATGGTATCACCCTCTTTTCATCAGGACCCGCGAGGCATGGGTCCCCTTCACCATGGGGTGCGGGTCCCCTCCTCCGCAACTCTTCACCGCGGCGCGCGATGGCGCGCCGCCTTCTGTTAACGTGTCCAGTTATCCCTGTTAACCACCACAGTTCTAATGGGTGCTGCCTCCATCTGCGGCCAATGAGAGCTGGCTGCCTCCGTCACCCACCGACAGGACTTTCGGGGGCCACTGAGTGAGCTCTGGTGGTCCATTTTCCCTTCTGATTGTGCCTACGGGTCTCTCGGGTTGCTACCATCACCGCATGGCTCTCGGATTCAAGTTGTCGTCAAGTTCAAAATCCACCCCCAAAGAACACGACAAAAACCGAATCGGCGGAGGGTTCGAGCCTTGTTCGTTTGGCCTGTGCCCTTCGTGTTATCATTATATGAAGAGGGCAGTAATTAAATCATCAAAGATAAACTAAAACCCATTCAATACTTCCACCATTTATCATTCTTTTCAATAATGAGAAAAAGAAAAGAATTCTCATGAATTTAAACATAAAAAACCCCTACCTCGTATTTAGAGTATATGTCATGGTTGTGGAAGAAGAATCCATGTTTGATGAAGCCGTCAGTGTTTATCATTTCTGGATTGATTACTCCAAAGTTGTCATCCAAGCCTCCGTTCTTCGTTGGTGGAAGATACCACGAAACTTCTTCAGAAGTTCCTCCCTTTTGTGTCAAAAAATCAAGCCCAAGATTTATTTAAATAGAGAGGAAGGGAGATTAAGGCACTTTAATAATTAATGAGGTTCATTAATGAGTTTTAATTAATGAACCTATTAACTCTCAATAGTGTGGTTACAAAATAGAAGAGTCAATCCATTAAATGGATTGACAACCTAGCGGTCCCACCACCGCCTCTCAACTATTGGTAGGAAAAATAAAATTACATTTTTATGTTCTTTTATTATTCTTTAGAAAGTCATAAAACTAACTTTTTCACCTGACCTACTACGGTCGAATTTAAGTCTCCCATAAGAGAATCCCAGCACTGTGAATTCAACAGTGCCCTCATATTTCAATTACGAGCACTGGTTCAAAAGATAGAAAATTTTGCTCGCATGTTTACTGAACGTACCTTAAAAAAAGTTCAAAATTCCATTTCAGGAACACTGGGCCTCAGAATCAAGTGCCATCAATTTTCACAGACTTTTAATAATACCAAATAATTAAAAAAATATATGGAATTTTTGGATCTTTACATTCTCCCCATCGTAGGTATTTTCGCCCCTGAAAGCTACAACAAAACCAGGGGAACAAATGGGGGTACTAAGCATGTATCTGAGCCTCCTGCTCCCATGTCATATCCTGGAGATTCCCGTGCTGACAATAAACTCACACTAGAGGAATCGACCGCCCATGAAGGACCCTCTCCTGTTGATCCTCTATCTCCACTGGGAACTCCACAAATGTGGCCCCATTGTCGATGTCCCGCTCGCCCCAGTCGATAACGTGCAATGGATCATGCACATACCTTCTCAGCTGTGACACATGGAAAACATTATGCACCCGATGCATATGTGGGGGAAGATCTAGATGGTATGCTACCTTGCCTACTCTGCTGAGGATCTGGAAAGGCCTGATGAACCTCAGAGATAGCTTGCTGCCCCAACCAAACCTCCATAATCCTTGTTGGGGTGAGACTCATAGGAAGACATGGTCTCCCTCCTCAAACTCCAAGGGTCTCCATATCCTGTCAGCATAAGACTTATGCCAGCTCTGTGCAGTCTTCATCCTCTCCCGGATGATTTTTACCTTGTTTGTGGTATCCTGTACCAACTCTGGACCCATAAGTGACGACTCCCCTTGGTCTATCTAGCATAGCGATGACCTGCAAGGTCACCCGTACAGGGCCTCAAACGGAGCCATGCTGATGGTGGAGTGATAAATGTTGTTGTAAGAAAACTCTACTAGTGGAAGGTGGTCCTCCCAACTACGACCAAAATCAAGGACACAAGATCGAAGCATGTCCTCAAGTGTCTGTATGGTCCACTCTATCTGACTATTTATTTGAGGATGAAAGGTGGTGCTCAAACGTAGCCAAGTCCCGAACACCTCCTGTAATCCCTTCCACAAGCGGGATGTAAAACGTACATCTTGATTTGAGATGATCGTTGATGGCACCCCATGAAGCCGTACAATCTTTTGTACATAGAGACGTCTCAAGATCCCTACTGATCCCTTCTCTCGGATGGGGGAAGTGGGTTGACTTGGTGATTTAGTCAATCATCACCCAGATGGAATCATGGCCCCTGGTTGTACGTGGTAGCCCTGTCACGAATTCCATGGATATACTATCCCACTTACATTCCGGCACCTCAAGTGGCTGAGCTAATCCTACTGGTACCTGATGCTCAACCTTAACTTGCTGACAAGTGAGGCATCGTGATACAAGATCTACCACTACTTTCTTCATCCTTGGTCACCAGTACTGACACTGGAGGTCCTGGTACATCTTCATCACTCCAGGATGTACTGCCAAAGGGGATGTATGGAACTCCCTCAATACCTCCTCCTGTAGCATCACTAATACCATAGTGCATCCTCTAAAGAAGATGAAGTTCTCCCCACCTTTATAAAATCCATCAAGAGCCTGTCCTAAGAATATCTGATCACGTCAGGCCTCACAGTCTATGTCCCCAAACTGTGCCTCCCTGACTCACTGAAGGAGTGAGGGAGTAACTGTCATAGACTAGAGGTAAGATGTTTCATCACTATCCACGAAGGATAACTGCAACGTGACTAGATTCTCGGTCACCTAACTCAGCAACTTTATATCAGACCTCCTACTGAGTGCGTCAGCCACCACATTCCCCTTTTTAGGAGTATAGACTATCTCAAAGTCATAGTCCTGGAGGAACTCTACCCATCATCACTATCTCTGGTTTAGGTCCCTCTATGTGAAGACATACCTGAGACTCTTATGATCAGAGTAGACTATAAAATGTTCTCCCATCAAGTAGTGTCGCCACATCTTCAAGGTGAAGAGAACTCCTGCTAAATCCAGGTCATGGGTAGTGTAGTTTTTCTTGTTCTGTCTCAGCTGATGCGAGTTGTAGGCAATCTCCACTTGCTCCTGCATCAGGATACATCATAGTCTGGTACCTGATGTGTCATAGTAGACTAAATACCCAACGCCCTCCTCTGGTAGCCTCAAGATGGGGGCACTCATCAGTCTCTGCCTCAGCTCCTGAAAACTCTGCCGATATCTCTCAATCCACATGAAGGGTTGTCCCTTCTTTGTCAAAGATGACAAGGGTGTCAAAACTCTAGAAAATTAAAGTAAGAATCTTCAGTAGTACCCATCCAATCATAGGAAACTCCGCACCTTGGTCACACTCTTGGGTGGCTCCCAAGCAAGCACTGCCTCTATCTTCACCAGATCCACTGCAACTCCAGCCTCTAAGATAACGTGCCCTAGGAAGTGGACTTCCCGTATCTAGAACTAGCACTTTGAGAGCTTTCCATAAATCTGGTGCTCTCAAAGTGTATCTAGAACTTTCTGTAGGTTCATGGCATGCTCCTCCTCCAATGCTGAGTATATCAAGATGTCATCAATGAAGACTACCACAAAGCAATCAAGGTATAGATGGAAGATCCTGTTCATGAGGCCCATGAACACTTACAGAGCATTGGTTACACCAAATGGAATCACTATAAGAACTCATAATGTCCATACTGACATCTGAAGGCTGTCTTCGGTATGTCCTCATCTCATACCCTGAGCTAATGATATCTTGATTTGAGGTCTATCTTCGAAAACCATCAAGCTCCCTTCAATTGGTCGAAGAGATCATTAATCTTCAGAATAAGATAATTGTTCTTCACAATCACCTGGTTTAGGATCCGATAGTCCACACAAAGCCTTAGAATCCCATTTGACTTCTTGGCGAACAAAATCAGGGATGCCCATGGAGAAACATTGGGCCTTACAAACCCCTTCTTCTGCAAGTCCCCTAACTATACCCGCAACTCACAAAGCTCTGCGAGAGCCATTCGATATGCTGGAGTAGTTATCAGTGTCATCCCATGGTACATGTCTATGTAGAAGTCTACCTATCTATGAGGAGGTATTCCCAAAACATCATTAGGAAAGACATCAACATACTGGTCCACCACTACAGGATAACTCAGACTCCTCACATCAACTTATCCGAGGGTAAGGCTAGCCAACTGATGAGTAATCAGCTACACCCTCCTCCAAGAAAGTCTATCCCAAGATACAAAGGTTCCCTTCTCACCAGTGAAGGAAAACCTTGTCCCATCCTCACAGACACATCGCACTTTTCACCTAAAACAATTAATCTGAGCATGGACTATGGATAACTGGTCCATACCCAAAATAACATCGTAAGGCCTCAATGATTCTACTAGAAGATTACAGCCAAAGATATCGCCTCCTAGAGTAATCTCACACTACCAACACCAGTGTGTAATCATCTAATCCTCTCCCGTAGAAGTCTCTAATCATAAGGATTGAGACAATGGATCTACCGGAATCTTAGAGCTCTGAATGAGAGCTGTGACAATAAAAGAGTGACTAGAACCTATGTCTATAAGTACTGCAGCTGGGGTGAAGTATATATAGATCGTACCTCGAATCATCTATGGAGCACTGTGGTTGTAGGCCTCAGCTTCCTGAAGCTGTGGTCATCCCTGTCCGCCTGCTCCCTAAGGTCGGGGTAGACCATCTGAAGGTGGTGGCGGTAGAACCTCAAATCGCTGCCCACTGCCTACTACACGACATGCTCCTCTGCCACATTCACCAATCTATGGTCCTCCTCGCTTGAATCTCTACCTATGACTTGGCGGTCCCTCAACCATCTGACGATCGTCAGTATGGTGGGTCCGGAAGTCACAAGCCATGTGGCCTTACCCACCGCACGTGAAGCATAGTCTACTCCTCTGCTGGTCTGCTCTACCTCGTGAGCTCTGCATCTTCGACCCTATATCCCTGGGTTATCCTCTGGAAGGTCTAGCCTGGTTGGACCTCTACGACATCTTCCCACTACCTACTTCAAATGACTCATCTACCTGTTGTCTAGTGGTGTCTCTCATCGTCGGTGCCTGCTCAGATAAGAAGCTCTCCACCAATAATGCTTGCTCGAGCACTCCATCCTACGTCAGAATGTTGAGTGATATCATCGACACTCTGATCTTCCATCAAAGACCCTACTCAAAGTCCTGGACCCTGATTAAAGGGTACCATACCATGTTGGTGGAGTAGCATGAGAGGTCAGTGAATCTCACCGAGTATTGGTCCAATATTAGGCTGCCCTGATGTAAGTGCAGGAGCTCCTAAATATGCCCAGAGCGTAGTGTCGCTGGAACAAACTCCACCCTGAAGAGGCTCTCAAAGTCCATCCAGGTGAGGTTCAACTCATCGTGTAGATAGAGTGTTAGGATCCACTCTCTCCCTGCCATTCCCTAGAAAAGACTAGCTGCTAGGATCACCATATGCTCAGTTAGTGTCCCAACTAGGCGGAAAACTCCAGCCATAGCCTCCATCCCATCCTCAACTACGTGGGGATCTATCTCAACTCGAAACCTCGAAGGCCTTTGCCACTGGAAATTGTGTAACACTCTCAATTGGTGTGAACCCCTGCTAGTGGGGCTGGTAGAAACTACTATCCAATGGGTAGTGGTGCTGTTGGTGCACCACTCGAAGGTGTTATCACTATAAGAGGTCCCTACACCGAAGCCTTATTGCTCAGTGGGCCATCATCATGAACTATCTCTGGAATCCTAGATGGATGTCTACATGGAGGCATCCTGAAAATAAATAGGTGCACCATGGTCAATAAGTTATACCTGGTGATCTAAATCAAAAGAGATCAAAATTAAAACATTTCCAAAACACACATAATAACTGTTTTCGTGCACCAAGTCGAAAATCAAAATTCAGGGTCCTGGTGTATGGATACATCGGCCGCCGCACCAATAATGGACTCCCCAAACTGAAAACCACACTCAAAACACATAACACTACTGCTATATTGGAAATATCAGAGTCTTAGTTCTTTGGTAGATTCGACTCCTTTGATACCACATTTTCACGACCCGTCCCCCAGGTCCCATTCCGTGACTACCCCAAGCTCGCCTTCCATAGGCCAGGGTTGAAGACTAGCACCAGAATTGCATATACCTAAAAGTGGGAAGACATTACCTTTAAACCTATAAACACACAGACCAAGAACACGACAATATGCAAAACACATAGTAAAACTGTAGTAGTAAAAGTGTGTACTGAATTTAAAGGGTCCAGAATACAAGCCCAACTGAAAAGATACAACTAAAATAGAAAAAATATCTTGAGATATTCCACCAAGGATCCTAACTGAAGGGTAGGTATAGATCATCTCCATAACTCTCCTCATCAACTAGTTACCCCCGTGTATCGCATGGTCCTGGCTCCTAAGGTCTCAGCCAAACTGATCGTCATCTTCACAAGACACAACAAGGTGTGGGCTAAGCCCGTGTAGGGGTGAGTATAAAAATACCCAGTAGGGACCCCAAGACCCTCAAAGGTCTCTCAAAATTCCACAAATGAAAACCAAAAAGCATGATCTCAATCAAAAAGTACAAATAAAAATACTCAGCTCAAACCAGGTATATAACTCAGAGTTCAAGAATAAAGATGATTAGTTTTAAGCTATATCATTTTATTCTATTAGGAAGTTTCCACAACTAATCCATGAAGGATTTATTCCATTGTCAATTTACACAGGGTCATATGTTGTTGATCCACGATGGGATACTCTCAGGATAGTCCTTTTCGGGTCACACACTGCTGATCCACACAGATTCGCTAGAATGCTGATCCACACAGGGTCGCTATGATGCTGATCCACACAGGTTCGCTAGAATGTTGATACACACAAGGTTTCTAGAATGTTTATCCACAAAGGGTCTCTATTATGTTGATCCACATAGGGTCCCTATGATGCTGATCTATAAAGGGTCGCTATGATGCTGATCCACACATGGTCGCTATGATGTTGATCCACACAGGGTCTCTCTTTAATTGATAGCTAGCCATAGGAATCCCCGCACATGGTGCGCTTGAGTTTTGTAGAATCTACTCCTCAAGATATTGGTCATGCCCCAACTACCACAAAGTTCCACAAAGGAATAACCCAAAGGACCTCCATGTCGTAATGGTCCTAACGCGATAGACTACGCGTCAATTGGACACCTGGTCTGTTAGTTATAGGCATTTTAGTGTCGAGGGCCTAGTTGGATTCAGGTTTGATCCAACCCAGATGTACTCCAACTTTCTCCAAAACTTATGTAGATTATATCAAAATTACCTTCTCATTCCAAGGATTCCAGCGCCACAAACGGTTTTCTAAATAGACGTCTGGTTTGTGAGATACGACCTTTTAAGCGTATCTGGGCTGAAAAGGGTCCAGATTCGATCCAACCTGCCCCATCTTGGGCTGACCCAACATGGTCTGGGTCTGACCCAATCCACCGTGGCTGGGCACGGCTTGACCCTGTGGCTGGTGTGGTTCACCAGCTGGGCAACTACCCCCTTCTCGAACAGAAAACCCGTTTGGGTTAATCAATCGGCGACGCCACATGGAACTGCCCTCTAGTCAGTGGGACCCATGGGGTGTGGGTCCCCTCCGCTGTGGCTTCAAAGATGCGATTGTTCACCACAACATGCCGCCTTACACCAATGCGAATGTATGAGGTCCGGCCACCCCTTCTGACCACCACGGCTGGTGAGAGCCGGCTGCCACCGTCATCCGCTGACACCGGTCGCCGATGCCGCCGCGCCGGTGTCGGTCGTCGGTGTCGCCATGCCGGTGCCACGCCAGTGGGGCTTCTGTGGGCCACCAGGTGAGCTCTGGTGGTCTTTTTTCCCTTCCGATCATGCCTATGAGCCTCCTGGGTTGCTACCATCACTACGTGGATCCCAGATTCAAGTTACCATTGAGTTCAAAATCCTCCCCCAAAGAATGGACAAAAACCAAAGCGACGAAGGGTCTAGTCCTTGTTCGTTTGGACCGCGCCCTCTACATTAGCATCATATCAAGAAGAAAGTAATTAAATCATAAAAGATAAACTAAAACCCGTTCAATACTTCCATGATTAGTTATGATTTTCAAGAACGAGGAAAAGAAATGAATTCTCATGAATTTAAACATAAACAACCCCTAACTCATATTAGGAGGAGATGTCGCGGTTGTGGAAGAAGAATCCACGTTTGATGAAGTCATCTACGTTCATCATTTCTAGATTGATTCCTTCAACGTTGCCTTACAATCCTCCATTCTTCATTGGTGGAAGATGCTGTGACACTTCATCATAGGTTCCTACCTTCTGTGTAAAAAACCCAAGCCCAAGCTTCATTTAAATAAAGGAGAAGAGAGATTAACACATAATAAGAATTAATGAGATTCATTAATGAGTTTTAATTAATTAACCTCTTAACTCTCAACGGCGTGTTTACAAAATAGAAGAGTCAAGCCATTAAATGGCTTGACAACCCAATGGTCCTGCCACTACCGCTTAACTGTTGGTTGGAAAAATAAAATAACATTTTTATGTTATTTTATTATTATTCAAAAAGCTGTAAAACTAAATTTTTCATATGACCTACTACAGTCAAAGTTAAGTCTCCTTTAAGCGAATCCCGACACTATGAATTCAACGGTGACCTCAAATATCAATTCTGAGCACCGGTTCAAAAGATATAAAATGCTGCCTACACGTTTACTGAACGTACCTTAAAAATAGTTCAAAATTTTGTTTTGGGAACACCGGGCCTCATAATCAAGCGTCGTCAATTTTTGCAGATTCGTAATAATCCCAAATAATTAAAAAAAATTATATGGAATTTACGGGTCTTTACAATCAGCCCAACCTGTTCTTATAACCAAGTGAACATATGCTCAGGTACCCAAGGGTAGTGGTGACCCAAGCAGGGTGTGCGTAAAAAACTCAACAGGGCACCACCAACATGGTATTTTACTAACCGATATATGTCATGTTATGTTCATATAATATTCTCAGATTAAATAAATAAATAACTCTTGGAAATATGAAATAAATTTAGATAAAGTCGCATATTTATGTGAAATAAAATAAGTCCATATAAATCTACTATAGTCACCAATAATAACAAACACACACCTTTCCCTCCAACACTAGAATTTTTCATAGGGCCAAATAAATGCAAATTTAAAAATTTAAGTATTTTGTAAATTCGTACCTCTTGGACATATTTTAATGACTCTTTATTTTTCTTACCTTTTAAGCATGAATCTATAAAATTCCATGTTCTTAAGAGAATGCATAATTTAGTGAGAGTTTGAATTTTCAAAATAGTGATTGGGTCCAATTGATAATAAATACTTAGAGTTGAGTTTTAAGCCTTAAATCACATCAAAATAGGTGTTTGGCACTTGAACGGGGGCTCAGGAGAAGTCTCAAGGTCTTAAAATAGCCCCAGGAGTGGCTGGAGTTTCTATTGTACTTATAAGGGCCCAATCTTTTCATTCAAAGATATTACATCTAAATTGATGAATATTTACTACATAACATAACAAAACCATTCCAGAACAATATAGGTTTAGTGTTTTTGAAAAATTTGAAACATAAACAACTGGTTAATAAAATATCTACATCGTCTTCCACTTATTTCTTCATAACTATCACCCTTTTTGACATATCATACTTAATACCTTTATTCATATTCTAGTAAAAAGAAACATAAGGAAATGGTGATTTCAGACACTCAGTAAGAGTAAACAAGGGAGATATCAATAATCACATAATATTAACATGATCACAAGGGTTTAATAAAATGAGATTAATCTTTGAAATTTATACCCTACAAATCATAAACCACAATATTGAGTCATATCATAAATATTGATAGTTCAGAAGACATGAAATTATGTCATACACATAAAATTATAACTTTGTGAACATGTATAAATAGAAACAAGTTCACTCATTAGGTCAAGGACATGAAATTAGGCCCTCACATAAAATTATGGACATGAAACCAGGTCCATGCATAATCTTATGAATATGAAATCTAGGTCCACACATAAACTTATGAACATAAAAACTAGGTCCACACATACACAACTAGAAAAACAGACTATTTCAAAAAATCTATAGCCACAGTTTTATAAAACGTGGCGATAACCATTTTTTCATAGCCTATTTCCACAGTTCTATAGAACTGTGGTTGTAGGCTACACCTATATCCATGGTTTTTCGAAACTGTGGCCATAGGTCTTCTGTGCTTTTGCGGGAGAAAAGTTTTCCCACAAAAAATAGCAGGAACCTCTATTTTTACATTTTTTAGGCTATTTCCACGGTTTTTAATAATATATATAACATAATATATATATATACCCAAAGTCCTTGGCGGTGTAGTGGTTAGGAGGCTAAAATGTAAGTTTGAGGTGAAGGGATCAAATTTGTATGGGTATATATTTTTTTAGGCTATAACCACATTTTTCCACCATGGAAATAACACATATGGACACGGTTTAAACCATGACTATAGGTCAAATTCCACGATTGAAAACATCGAGGCCTATTTCCATGGTTTAAATTGTGGTAATAGGATAGACCTTATTGCCATGGGAATAACACCCACAGTTGGGGAAAACCATGACCATAGGCTACGACCATGGTTTTGGGCCCTATTGCCACAGTTTTCAACCATGAAAATATCCTTTTTTTCTAATTGTGATAGAATTTTGAACATGAAATCAGGTTCACACATAACATATTTACCTCATGAGTTATATATCATCACCAAATTAATTAGAGGGAGATATAGGTCCCACTTTTCATATAAAGAAAATCATATATATGTGTTCTATAATATCATAAAAAAAATCATCATCTTAAAACTCATGAAAAGAAATATATTTCATCAAAGCATATCTCATGGAAAAAAAGGATTGGGTTTCATCCACATCTTGTCATCATAAGCACAAAAAATCAAGAAAAAGGAATAAGGATGGTATCATTAGATCATATAACCAGTAAATATTTAAGTATCATAAAAGGATGTCATCTTAGATGAACAATGATTTTGAAAGATCACTTGGAAAAATTATTAAGAAAAATAATTTTTTAGTTTTAAAGTCAATTTTATTTTTAAAAAGTTGTGCACTTTTAAAAGAAAAATTTTTATTTGAAAATAAACTTATAAAAATGTAAATGAATATTCAAATCATTAAGGAATAATTAAATAGGTAAAATCCACTCATTTCATATAAGTTAAAAATATATATTTCTTTTGTATTTATGTTGGAAAAGTCACAAAGTATCTCATTTGGAAAATGAAAAAAAAAAGATTCTTTTAAAACCATTTTTAAAAAGTAAAACATAGGTAAAAATGTCATTAAAAAATTATATGATAATAGTAAAAACCTCTTCAAAAACCTTTTTAAAAAACATGGACATGTAAGATAAATATTCCCCAGTGATAAACAATCTCGAATAATAATGAGATTGTGAAATAAACCCTTACCACCTTGGTAAATTTTGAATCATAAACCCCATGAAAGAAAGAAATTCATATGGATATGTATATCTCATAATTTTCATGATAATAATCATAAAATACATTAATGGGTAGTATATACACCACACAAAATAAACAAGTAGTGTGTAAGTCATGTGTTCTATAGAAATAAAAGTGAGATGAAAATATCTTACTTCAAGTCTTACCTTTATTTGTTCATGTTAAAAACTCATGTATAATAAATATGGATTTATTATAAATTTATTATATAACCTTAATTATATCATACCATTTATTATTTATTTATAATATCTTATCACCCATTTATTAATAATTTGTTATTAAAATCATTGTTCTGAGTGATAATAGCTCTGTTTTCCAAGCATGTTTCGGTTTGGAAGTCTTGGTACTTATACTTTTATATTAGTATCATAATTTTTAGATTTTTAATAATGGTATAAAAATCATATATAATAATTATATACATATTTATAATAATTCATATAAAGTAGAAATATAAAAATGAATTACACCGTTCATGGAGATGGTAGACCGTATGTACGCATGAACATTGTTTCCATTTTTCATTTTAATGGAATAATAATAAACCTTTACATAATAATTATTATGTTATATATATCATATATGTTCATAAAAATCATCCTTATTACTATCCATGTGAAATATAAGTGAAAACAAATCACATCGTATCATGGATATGGTAGTCCATACATACATATGAGCAACATCATCATTTCTCAAAAGATTGGATGATGATAAGGTAGATATAATATTATCATTACAGAAGTATAATTATTTTATATATATCATATATTGAACCCATAATAATACACATACATAAAATATGGTGATGAAAAATTAATTGTATTACTATGTGAAGACGATAAGTTGTACGTACGCACGAGTGATACTTTCACTTCTTGTTTGATGGGAAAGAGGGTGTATAATGGTGTTTTAATAATTATAATTAAATTTAATCATATTTAAGATACTTAATTTATAATTTTATAGTAAACATAATATATTTATAGTAGGTAATAAAGAGTTTAAAAAGAAAGTGATTGGTTAGACTGATTGCCTCTTCTTTATAACGACTCCTTTAGATCTCCCCTAAAGGGCTCTAGGGTTGATCTTTTGGGAATACCAGCACATCTAGAATATGGATAGGAAAGTGAAGAAGATAATTTTTCAGTTTTTTGTCTAGATATAATACTAAAATTTGTTAAATTAAGTGATGTAGGAGGTTTCCTTTTATAATGAAGGTGAGGGGTACTTTTGGAATTTCTCAAAATATTAATTTATAATAAATTAAATCTCAATAAAGATTCCTCCAAATGGAAAGGGATTAGAATTTAATGTGTTATAGGGTTTTAATCCCATCAAGTAATTTTTTTTGACATATTTTTGTATAATTTTAAATATTATCATTTTGATTAACCCTTAGTTAACTTATATTAATTTTAACCATGATAATTTTTTTTAATATTAAAAGGTTGTAATTTTTACATATAAAGTGACAATTAGACCATAAATGGAAAATTTATGACATTGGATACCATAACATACCCCATTTATCCTTATTTAATATTTTTATTATTTTTAAATAATTTAATAAAATATTATTTTCATAAAATATCATTACCACCAATTTTGACACAATTCATTACATTGAATTTAAGAAAATATAGAAAACAATATAACTTCTAAAAGAATCATTTAATACATCCCTAATATGTTATAATCATATATAAAATTCATGTATCACCTTAATTAATTAAAATTATGTTTCTTTTAATATTTTTAATATCATTTATTTGATTTTTTATTAATTGAATAATTACCACATCATCATTGTGTAATTATTTCATCACTAAAAATTAAAAATAAATTTCCATGATGTAGATAAATGTTTCATATTTTAGAAGAATATTTATATTAGAACATATATTCTAGATAACACCATATTAAAAATATTATACTTATTAAAAATAATAATGTGACATGTCTGACCATTTATTAAATAAAATACTATAAATGTCATAATCTTATCCAAATGGCCCCAAAAGTTATAAATAAATTTATATCATGAAATTGAGTTTATTAAGTTTAAAATGGAAACTTATATTCATTCATAACTTTAATTTATCTCCATATGGACACATAAGATATATTTAAGTCAAAGAAAGTGACATTTTGCGACTTTCTTTGATTTAAATAATATATAAGTCATTTTCATGGAAAAATGTCCATTAAACAACTAAATTTCAAAACTTAGATATTAATGGTCGAATTAAATTCATATAATTATATTTAGTTAAGTTTTTGGGTCATTTAATAGTTTTTATAATTTTATTTTTAACCTAAATTACCCAATTTACCCTTTACCATGGTACGAAAATCACCATAGTTAATATTCGAATAGGAAAAAATATATAGGGTTTAATTAAAAAATTTAAACCTCATAATTCTAAATAAAATTTTCAAAATAAAAAATATAAAAGTTTCATAATTTAATTTAAAATTAAACCGTAAAAACGAAACAAAAAACTATGTTTTTTTTGTAAAAATACCCTTTTTAAATATAAAATGTTTTTATGCTAAATTCAAGTATAAAATACACCTTAAAACCCACAATTAGATTATTTTAAGTCAAAATTAACTAATTAAAATTTAAAACAAATCAGAAATATAATTTGATATTATAAAAACTTTAAAAGAAAATATAGTTTTTAATAAATATAATTATTTTTCACTATTCCTTAAAAAATAAATGTTTTAAAAAAATTCTCAAAAAACAATTTTAAAATAATTTTGAAATGATGAAATCAAAAATGAGATTCATTTGGTCAAATAAATTTTATAAATTTTATATAAATTAATATTCTCTCATAAAAAAATAAGAAAAACTCATTTTTGAAGAAAACATATTTTTGAAGAATAAAATGACTTTACTAAAAATTGTGTGATTATTTTCTAAGAACTTATACCTTTATATTTATTCAATAAATTATTTAATCCTATTAATACCCACCAATTCAAAAGTTGGAAAATAATATACACATAATATTTTAATAATATTACGCGGTTTTTTTAAACTTGTGGTTGCGTGCAACACAAACTATCAAAGAAATTATATTATTTAAAGATACATATTTCATAAAAATATCAAGGTGTTACATTATACTCCCCTTAAAATGATTTTCCCTTGAATTTTATCACTTGGATTCATACAGATGAGGATACCTCTGCCTCATCACATACTCAGGTTCCCACGTAGCTTCCTCAAGCTGGCGGTTTCACCAAAAAACATTAACTAGGTGAGTGGTCTTTTTTCATAGAACTTTATCTATTTATCCAAAATATCTACTGGTTGTTCATCATAATAAATATCATACTCTGGTGTTATGAGCTCTAATTTTATTACATATGATGAATCAAGTATGTACTTCATCAGGAGAGATACATGGAAGCGCCTAATGATAAGCTACTATCCTGATATGATCAATTATTTTAATGGGATAGATATACCTGAGGCTTAGCTTTCCCTTCTTTCATCCATAGAGAAATTCATATAAGGAAATTCTCACAAACTTCAAATTCTAGATCATGTTTATGATTATTAAAATAACATCTCTATCTACTTTGTATAGTCCTTACATGTTTCTAAATGTCTCTAACCTTCTATTCCATCTCATCAGCTTATTTAGGTCCCAATGGATTTATTTCCACAAATTTATTCTAGTACATTTGAGTTCTACACTTCCTTTAATAACGAGTCATCTGAATTCTCGAGTGAAATATATTATTGTAATAAAACTCAACTTGAGGAAGGTGTTGATCTGAAATATATAGAAAAAATATTAAAATATACTCTAGGGTTTTCATTATTATCTCAAACTTATCATATATTTGAGGTTGATATGCAGTGATAAAACTCAACTCCATATCAAGATATTTATGAATACTTCACCAAAACTTCAAGGTAAACTCCAAATTCTGATAAAATACAATTTAATGTTCTATTCTATTCAACCTTTACACTTCCTTAATCTATATTCTGAAAAGAGGATCCAAAGAGAAATCTTCTCCTATAGCAATGAAGTGTGTTGACTTCATAAAGTGATCAACTGCAACTCATAATTATTTCAATGTCAAAGGTAAGATAAACCCTAATGGTTATCAATACCTTTAATCATATGTTCACAAAGTTTAAAGGCATTCCTCCTTAAATAACTTTGTCACTATATATAAAACCAAAGGGTTTCATTTCCATAAATGTCTCCAAAAATATCCTTAATCTTGATAAACTCACATCACATAAAACCTAAAAACGAGTGTCAAATACTTTGAACTTATGATCAAACATAAACTCATAAATCCATGATGGTATTCATAACTCTTAAGTTAATCTTACATGGATACATATATGCTTTTAAATCCTTAGATGTTTCAAAATACATGGAGACATATATGCTTCAAAATTCCATTGGTAAAATACTTCTACAATATAATTCTTGAATCCAAATACATAAATACTTTAATCCTTTCACTTCAAAAATTGTAATGGAATAGGTCCTTTTTTATAGAAGTTAATTCTTGGGTTAGGGCATTGAGTTGGATAATTCCCATGTTCCCCACACATAAGACATTGAAATCCTCGACAATTTGTCACTCTATGACCTTATTTTCCACACAGATAACATCTTACCTTACATTTGAGATATTCCTATAGGTTCTTATTCCCTCATTCTTGACATGTAGTATGTCGAATCTTCTTTACTATATGTTCATAACTAGATGAACTTTCATAAAATTCCATATTCCTCTTATTCGATGTACTAGGAATCTCACTGAAGTTCACATTGTTAATCATATATCATGATATAAGATTAGGTATAATCACAATATTTTTCACGTCAATCATAATCCAATTTGGTAGCTCATAGTCACTGAATTTTCCATCAGATTCAATGTTAACATGATTTCTTCTGGTTCTAGAAATCAACTAAAACCCAAATCATAATGTGAGAAACACTAATCATAGTGTAAAAAAAACATAATCAAAATAACTTATAGGATGTCTAAATCATGACATCTTCTTTTTAATATATGACACCTTAGGTTTATACTATATCATTCATATCCATCATCTATTTAAATCACTCATTATGGTTGATCAAGAGTTTGTGAATTTTCAAGGCATATCCCCTAGGAATGTCAAACCGGATGTGAAATAAGGCCCGTTATCGTGCACCAAGTGACGATCGAGTTCAGATCAATGCACCATTTTCAGATTTATTACCCCTAGGTACCTTTGTTCCAGAGCCACATCTACTTGTAGTACCCAAACAGGAATGAAATTTCTTAAAAACCACTTTATCTATCATTTAACAAAATTACATGACATTTTCCTATATATTGACTGATCCTTATACTTATCCTTAGAGACACCCCTGGACACATCCTTAGAAATATCCCTAGGAATCTCACTATTTTTTTTCATCATAGTTTACAAATTTTAACTAAACCATTTCTCTGATACCAACTATAAGGACCCAATATTTTCATATATACATATTACATATAAATATATGAATATTCATTACATAACATAACAAAACCATACCAAGATATTATAGGTTTAGTGTATTTGAAAACTTGGAAACACAAACAATTAGTTTATAAAATATCTACATCATCTCCCACTTATTTATTCATAACTAGCACCCTTTTTGACATATCATTCCTACTACCTTTCTTTATATCACGGGGAAAAGAAACATAAGAAAAGAGTGAGTTCATATGCCCGGTAAGGGTAAACAAGGGAGATATTAATAACCACATAAGATTAACATGAACATAACGGTTTTAGAACATGATCTTAACATTTTAAATTTATACCTTACAAACCATAGATCACAATCTTGAGTCATAGAATAATGATTGGAAGTTCATAAGACATGTAATTTTAACATACACATAAAATTATAACTTTATGAACATGTATAAATAGAAACAAGTTCACTCATTAAGTTAAGGACATGAAATCAGGACCTCACCTAGAATTTTGAACATGAAATCATGTTCAAAAATAATATATTTACCTCATAAGTTATCCATTATTAATAAATTAATTTAAAGGATATATAGGTCACACCCATCACATAAATAAAATCATATATATGTGTGCCACAACAATAACAAACACTCAACTTTTCCACCTAAGATTAGCAGTTTTCATGGGGCCAAATAAATACAAATGTAAAAGTTTAAGTAGTTTGGAAATTTGTACCTATTGGACATATTTGAATGATTATTTATGCTTCTTACCTTTTAAGCATGAATCTGTATAATCCCAAGTTTGTAATAGCATGCAAAATTTATCAAGGGTTTGAATTTTCAAACTGGTGAATGGGTCAAATTGATAATTGGGACTTAGATTTGAGTTTTAAGACTTTTAACACATCAAAAGTGGTGTTTGGGACTTGAACGAGGGACCAGGAGAAGTCTTAAGGCCTTGGGATGCCTCAAGAGTGGTTGTAGTTTCTGCTATGATTATAAGGGGCCAAGATTTTAATACATATATATTAAATCTAAATAGATAAACATTAATTAGATAACATAACAAAACCATGCCATATCATGATACGCTTTTCCTTGGAGGACGATCTAATCAAGTCCTGGTCAAGGGCCCATCATCACTTCAACGGCTTCAGATTCTTCTTTTTATGATGGTCATTCGAGTGGCACATGAAGTGAGACCCTATGACTATGGAAATATGGGTAAGTTTTCCCCATATCCCCTTACCATTTCAGAATCCATTGGCTATGCGTATGCTAGGGAACTTTATTGGTAGGTATATGTGTTTGGATAGCCACACGAAAGCTCCTTTTCACCCCATTAACCCTCATTTCTATGTTTAACTGGATGTGTCCAAGATCCCATTTGAGTATGTGTGGATAACTGTGGGAGAAGAGTACTGATGAAAGTAGCGGATGGTGTATGAAACTTGGACCGATTTTTGTTTCGGTTGCAGGCGCCTGGGTCATTAGCAGGATTCTTACCATAGGGGGGGCCCAAGTTTTTGAGAGGAGGGACAATGGTAGAAGGGAGGAGTCTGTGATGCATGGTGGGGAAGAGGACTTGGTGCAGAGATACACTGTAGTGGTTGATCAGGTGGAAAGAGAGGATCCCTCTGGTAGTAGGTGAGTGGAGTAGAACATCCTTGTAGGGACAATGGCTAGTGATGTGGTTCTTGAGGTAGGGATTCAATAGGAGGTTGATCAAATAGAAAATCAGGAGGTTAGGTGCAAGATTGTGGTGGTGTAGATGGAGGAAAAAGAGGATAATGGTGATGGAGGGTTTACTGGGTTGGGCAGGGATGTGCTGTGGAAGGGGACTCAGGGATCTGCTTTGGAGGTGGCTGAAAAAACCAGTGGTGGGAAGGTAGAGGGTTTGGTTTCAATCCACCAGACTTCAATCCAGTTTAGAAACAAATTTGAAGTGCTGGCAGTGACAAACTTGAGTTCTGTACTTGATAATCTTTAGGATATTGATCGGGGATATG
Source organism: Viscum album (assembly GCA_963277665.1). Taxonomy (NCBI): domain Eukaryota; kingdom Viridiplantae; phylum Streptophyta; class Magnoliopsida; order Santalales; family Viscaceae; genus Viscum; species Viscum album. The sequence goes on along the minus strand of OY728141.1, from coordinate 1,042,573,503 downwards.
TGCATGAGGGAAATGGGGACATGAATATCCATTTTTAGGCTAAGTGACAAGCCTGAAGAGGAACCAAGGTAATAAGAGGAGGAAGGGCCAGAGGGATTACTCATCCTTTCCACCTTCGCTTGAGACCCGATCATCAAGGAAAGATAACTTCAAAAATATCCACAATGAGGATGTGAACCATCAGGGTTATACGGTCCAACGTGATCAAACCTCATATTTACTATTAATCTTGGAGGATGAAGTGGTAGAGAAAGTTCTACTCCTTAATACTTCTAAGGAGGAGACATCTAAAATTATGGGTAGGTCTTTAAGGGAGACCCTTAATGAGGATCAATACGCTTGGATGGAAAAACATGACCTCATTATTTTCAAGGGTTTCAACAAAGGGGATATTAGCATCAAGGAGTATATACAGTCATGGGACCAACTTGCCTTAGCATTTGAAAATCTGGTGGTGGAGGCTCCAGACACCCAGGTTACATCTATTGTATGGAAACTGATTAAGGAAAAGGAGTATGGTAATATCAAATTATTTTTCAATTAATCTAGATAAATTGGAGTAAGTTATTGTTTGGGTTAGGATAACTTTTGATTCATCAGCATCCGATTTTGTTTTTTGTGTGCTTTTGTTTGTTTGAGGGGACACGTCCATCATTTCTAGAATCTGCTTTAGATGGGGTTCAGAGCACGAAACCTTTACCGATGCATGCCATGTGGACTTGGAAGTTGAGAGGGTATATCTACGCCATCGGTACCAGGCCTGCCTTTACATGGGATAACTATTCGTGTGGTCATGAATTAGTTAGGTTTGTTGTCACAAGGTTGATGCTGAGGTGAGGTAGGTCCTATCTTTGTTTGGATGTTTTGTTTTGGCCTTCATTGTATGTTGGAATTTGTGGTTCTCAATTTCCCCTTAAAGTTTCTTGATAATAAAAAATTAATTTTCAATTTTTATATAAGTACAATTATTTTATATATATCATATATTAAACCCATTATAATACCCATCCATAAAATATGGCGATGAAAAATTAATTGCATCGCTATGTGGATACAGTAAGCAATACGTATGCACAAACGATACTTTCACTTATTGTTTGATGGGGAAGAGAGTGTATAATTGTGTTTTCATAATCATAATAAAATTTTAGAATATTAAGGATAATTAATTTATTATTTTATGATAAACACTACAGATTTATAGGAGTTAATAAAGAGTAGAAAAATAAAGTGACTAATTAGAGTGATTGCGTCTTCTTCATAATGACTCTTTTAGATCTCCTCTAAAGGGATCTAGGGTTGATATTTGGGAATACCAGTACCTCTATAATGTGTATAAAGAAGTAGGAAAGATAATTTTTCAGAGTTTTGTCAATATAGAAGACTCAAAGTGGTTAAATGAAGTGATGAATGAGGTGTCCTTTTATAATGGAGGCGAGGGGAACTTTTTGAATTTATCAAAAGATTAATTTATAATAAACTCAATATCAATCCAAATACCACAAAATGGAGATGGATTTAAATATAAGGTATCATAGGGTTGTAATAACATCAACCGATATATTTTTTACATGTTTTGGTGTAATTTTAAATCTTATCAATTTGATTAACCTTTAGTTAATATATTTTATTTTAACAATGGTACCAACTTTTTCAATATTAAAAGGTTGTAATTTTTACATATAAAGTTTTAATTGGACCATAAATGACCAATTTATGAAATTGGAGACCATAATTTATCCCCTTTGTCCTTATTTAATATTTTTTTTTGATTTTTAAATAATTTAACAAAATATTATTTTCATAAAATATCATTAGTGTCAATTTTGACACTATTCATTACATTGACTTTAATAAAATCATGAAAACGAGATAAATTCAAAAAAAAAAACTTTCAATACACCCCTAATATTTCATAATCATCTATAAATTTTTTACCACCTTAATAAATTCAAATTATATTTATTTTAATATTTTTAATATCATTTATTTTATTTTTTTATTAATTGAATAATTACTATATCATCACTGTGTAATTATATAAGGTAATTATTCCATCACTAAAACTTAAAAATAAATTACCATGATTTAGATAAATATTTTTTATTTGATAATAATATTTATAGTCAGACATATATTTTTTATAATACCATATTAAAAATATATACTTATTAAAAATATGAGTGTGACATGTTTGACCTTTTATTAAATAAAATATTATAAAGGTTATAATCTTATCCAAGTAGACCCAAAAGTCATAAATAAATTTATACCATAAAAATAAGTTTATTAAGTTAAAAATGGATACTTATATTCATTCATATCCTATATTTTATCCATGTGGAAACATAAGAGATATTTAAGACAAAGAAAGTGACATTTTATGATTTTATTTGATTTAAATAATATATAATTCATTTTCATTGATAAGTATCCATTAAACAAATCAATTTCGAATATTAGGTTTTAAGGGTTGAATTAACCTCATCCAATAATATTTAGGTAAGTGTTTGGGTCATTTATTAGTTCTTATAATTTTATTTTTAACATAAATTACCCAATTTACCCTTTAGAGTGGTAACAAAATTACTAAGGTTACTATTCAAATTGGTGAAAAAAATAAGAGGTTTAATTTAAAAATTTGAACCTAATAATTCTAAATATATTTTTAAAAATTATAAATATAAATTTTGAATAATTTAATTTAAAATTAAATTGGAAAAATAAAATGAAAAAGTGTTTTTTTGAAAAAATACACTTTTTAAATATAAAATGTTTTTATACTAAATTCAAGTATAAAATCCACTTAAAAACAAAATTGGATTATTTTAAATCAAAATGAACTAATTAAAATTTAAAACAAATCCAAAAAAATAATTTTACCTTGTAAAAACTTTAAATAAAATATAGTTTTCAATAAATATCATTATTTTTCACTATTCCTTGAAAAATAAATGTTTTCAGAAATTTTAAAAAAAATAATTTTAAGATAATTTTGAAATTTTGAATTCAAAAATGAGATTCATTTGGTCAAATAAATTTTTTATAATTTCTAGAAATTAATATTCACTCATAAAAAAGATAAAAAACTCATTTTTAAAGAAAAAGTATTTTTTAAGAATAAAACAACTTTACTAAAAACTGTGTGATTATTTTATGACCACTTAAAAATAAATTCATATTAAGTTTTACCTTTATATTTATTTTATAATTTAGTTAATCCTACTCATACCCACCAATCTAATCACTAAACAATAATGAGTGCATAATATTTTAATAATATCATGAAGTTCTTTTAAACTCACAGTTGCGTGAAACGCATGCTATCAAAGAAACCAAATTATTTAAAGAAAACATTTCATAAAAATTCTCAGGGTGTTATAGTGCTTAGGTTTTAGTAGGCCACCAACCAGCTGATGGTCTTTAAAGGAGAAAAATTACAATTCTTCCCCCCATTGAATTAAGAGTGGGAATCCAACCTCTCCTCATGTTTTGGATCTAGGAGAACATCTACACGTGGTCTATGTGCTATTCCATTAAGGTATACAACCATGATGAATTTTATTAGCTTTAAATTAGTTAAATTAATAATTGTTTTGTTGTAAAATTTTAGGGTTTTTTTTGGAATGAGGTCGAGGGTACCCCATGGGTGGTTGGAAATCATTTGGTTGCAGTTTCGATGTAGCGTGACGAACCTGGTGAGTTTTCACCAAATATGACAAGTTTAAATTAAATTGATTAATTAATTATAAATTTTATAATTAATTAATTAATGAATTTTGGAGTGACTTAGGATCTTTTAGTGTAGAGACAGACTCAATTGGTCAAGGACAAGGCTATATGAGTTTAAATGGGCCTTGGAAACTACTTCCGACCCTTGTAAATAAAATTGGAAAGCATCAAATAAAGGTAGGTGGTTTCACATACTTTCCCTATGTCATTTATGATTTTTTATGTTGCATGTGAATTCTCAGGCTCTCTATTGAGGGAAAATCCACAGGTTAATTTAATTTAATTGATTTTTTAATTAAATTAAATTGTTAATTTAAATGGGTGAACACTAGGGGTCATGAACAACCCATGTGTTCCATCTTGACACCACAACCACCAATAGCCAAGGCTAGGACCTTGAGACATCGGATGACCTCAATACCTCTTACAAGGTGTGGTTGAACCACGAGACCATTTAGCTCATGCATAGTGGATTGAGACATTATAGTACCCCCTTTTTGTGCTTCGAGCCATTCTCAATCATCGAGATGAGGTCAAGATGTGAGACCCTCTTCTATCCTTTGCGACCAAGCTTAGGTGGACAGACCTTAGGTAGACCGAGATCGAATTGGGTGAGCGAGTCGACCCAGAGAAAATATAGGAATCGAGATGGGTCGTGGACCATATCTTGACTATCCTCCATGTGGAGAGACCTCATATAATAGACAAGGCCATGCTACCCTATTGACAATGTCATGGGATGCATTGTCATAGTGCATCGGGTGTTGACCTTAGACTATGATTGAGACTGAGGACCCATGCGAGGGTTCCTTAGATATGGTGATTCTGAGGGGACCCAGTGGGCACCCCATTGATAGACTCACCTTGTGCGGGTGTATATGAGAGGGTACCAAGTGTCACCATAGAACTCGTACCAGACTAAGAGATAAGGGGATGCTGGCTGTGATGATGAGCATTGGCATTCGACTAACCCATGTGTTTCCTTTTTATAGAATGTTCCCTAAGATTATATATGAAAAGATTGAGCTATCATATATATGGATCTGGGGATATGTTTGGATTTACATGAGTTAGATCTAGTTATATATATGGGAGTCACCATGGACATGATACTTAATGATTGGATCCACCATGTATTTGGTGCTTGATGTTGGAGCTTCCATGGATTTGGGGCTTGATATATAGTTGGGATGCCTTGGATTAAGAGCCTAGTATATGGATGACTACCATAGATTTGGAGTTGGATGAATGAGATACTATGGGTGGAGTCTCAAGATGTGAGACTATGGTTATGGATTCCATGGGTTGGAGTCAGACGCACGTGTCACTATGGGTGGAGTCTTGGGCTATGAGACTATGGTTATGTCTGCTACGATTTGGAGATAGATGCATGTGACATAGTGGGTGGAGTCCTGGGGTGTGAGACTATGGTTATGGATTCCATGAATTGGAGCTAAAAGCATGAGATATCATGGGTCGGGACCCCAGAGCCATTATATATGATATGGCCTTCCATGGATTTGTATCCCAAGATAGGATTGTTGTGGGATAGTCCCTAGAGTCATGAGGATTGGTTGAGGTTGTTGTAAAGATCCCAACCCTAGTAGCCTAGAGTTGGTGCCTTAATTTATTACATTGGTACAATGAACAAGAGTTCACATCCCAAAGGACTGAATAGTTTAGTATAATCAGAAAACTAGATACAAACATAAGTATTACATTACAACTTGAAATGAAATACAACATAGAAAATCCATTGGAAACACCCATAAACTTCAAGATTATCCATGCAAGTCATTAATAATATACATCTTCACATCCTAGGGAAAAATAAAACATAATAAAGGGGTGAAATTAGATGCTCAGTAATGGTAATAAATAAAACAAAATCTATCATAAATAAACATAAACAATAAGGCATGGTGAATAACTAAAAACACATGCCATTAAAATAGAATCTTGAGCAAAATATGGCAGCATTAAAAGATGATTAAATAATTCCATAAATAATCACATGGGAAAAAAATTAACCATAGATAATATACTAGTTTAATAATCACATGGACTATAAATTAATAGTATCATAATGAGGGAGTTTATAATGTCAGACATCATAAACATACCATCAAGGCTTCATCCAAGACACCAAACATAAATGGGTAAAAACCCAGTCTATTTTGTCTCATGAGACCAACTGATGCATCAAGGGGATATAGTGGGGAACACCCATAACTTACTAAGTCTAATTAATTCCTCATATTAAAGGGGTGAAACATAATAAATATATATATATATACAAAATGTAAATAACTTTCTTCAATCAGCGAACATAATCACTAACTATTCTGGGTAATATGGTGAATGGTATCAAGATAGCACATCCAAAGTCAAAATAATCATAAACCATTTAATAAAATATGGTATATGAAATCATAAAATATCAATAAAAATTAAACATAAGATTAAATATATGGTGTTGAAATAAATGAAAATAGTCTAATAAAATCATTGGGAAATTCTTGAGAGAAATACCCATTTTACTTTGGAAAGAAGAGTTATTTTGGAAAAAATCATTTGTAATTATCATAAAATCAGATTGTAAATATCTATATACCAGAAAAGAAAATATAATGAAAATTAAATTATGTTTTAGGAATAAATTATGTTCAATTTAATTGGAAATATGTAAAAATATAGTTGAAGAAATTTTAGAAATGAGTAACTTTAGTGCAGTTTAAGGGAAACAAATAAAAGAGTCTTTAAAGCGGAAAAAGGAATAATTGTTTGCATAAAACCAGAAATGAAATAAGATAGTTTTTCATGATAAAAATATTAATTTTATAAAAATATTGGGTGCTTAAAATATATTATGGAGTGTACTTGAAAATGGGTAAGAAATTTGGAAGTTCCCTTTAACTGGGCTTGCTTAACGGGAAGAATTGAAAAGGGAACCTTATAAAACATATATTTCCCCATAAAGAAAGATGAATTGATATGGATACATGAGTTTAGAAAATATAAATATAATTTAGAATAATTATATGAAAATAAAGAAGAATTATATTAGGGTAAATAGATATAAATCATTAACAAAATGAAAAATGGAGGTTTAGGAAGAAACCCATGCCTTATGTCCGAAAGCGTTATGTACTTGTACTTAACGTCATGGATAATGAAATTAGATTCATTAATAATTTAATTAAGAACCTATTAAACATCTATTTTATTTAATATAATTTTATTAAGTTCATTTATGGTCATTTTGATGAGTTATAAGATTCGATTTCATCGTTTAGAAGTGTTTGTTTCCTTGATTTTCATGATTGATTCACTTTTATACATGTACAAAAGATCATGTGAAATAAAAAGTTATCTATAATTATAATTATATGTTATTAATTAAAATAAATAATATTTAATGGTCTTATATATCATTTTGTTTCTAGATATGAGGATGATTCATTATATAAAATGTTACTGTTTGGATTATTTTGGCGTTTTTTCAATCATCACGCACTAGTTTTGTTTTATTAATTAATACTATGTATATATACAGATTGCAGAACACTAAATAAGTTTTAATATAAATATTATAATTTTTTTAAACATAAATATAGTTTTATGACCATCCTTTAAGGTGGTATTAGAAAATGAAATAATCATCATTCACGAAGGTAGTGAATCAACACCTCACGAACGACATTTTCATTTTTAGAACAAAAAGAGGAAGAGAAAAGCATTGATGGTTGATATTTCATTAACATCATAAATTATAGTATATATAAGATACTGGATTTATCATGTATATTTGGATAGAGGAGGTAAGGAAAGGATAATAAAAGAAAATATAATTAAAGCAAATTAAAATAATGAAAGGGGATTTTACCTCTTGAATTCCTCTCCTTGAGAACCTCCTTAAGAAACTTTGAAATGGTATTTTAGGTGAGACCATAAGGAACAGAATGTGAAGGAGAGGTTTGGTTGATGTATTGGGTATAAATTTTACAAACTTCAAGGCTTTGGAGGTGTGAGGAGAAGAGGTGGTGAGGGGTGTTATTTATAGTGGAGAAGAGGGGTGTTTTTTGATCATTTTATTCATTAGTTTATTATTTTGGCTCAAGAATATGAATAGTTTTGATTCCCATGGCTAAATATAGTAAATAAAAAAGTATAGTTTGAGATTATGGTGCTTAAATTATCAATGAATCAATACATAGTGTATTTAACTTATAATGTTTATATACCGTAAATTACCATATTTCACTATTCACAAAAAATTCAACTATTTTAGAAAAATACAAAAAATTCACCCTAACCATTTTTTTATGTTTAGAGTTAAAAAATTAACTCCATTTTATAAAAATAATTTTCCAGATATGATAAACTTAATTTTTAATTAAAATCATCATTTATTTGAAAAATACTGATTTTAAAATTATAATTGATAATATGACACTTCAAAAAATTAATTAAGGTCTCATAAGATTATATTATAATCATAAGACAACAAAATTTTAATTTATGAATCTATTTTATGAAAATAATTTTTCTTTTAAAACATTATATTAATTATAAAATTGTAAATAGACATTTATGTTTCACAAAAATATCAACACTCAATTTATCATTTTTAAAACATCTATTTATTTATTCCATGATATAAATATACCATATTTTAATTTATAATATACATAAATTTTATTTAAATTTTCATAGGTGAGGCTAATATTTAAATCACAAATAGACTATTAATATAACGAAAATTAAAATTTTATAGAAATCAGGATTTTTACTATTCACTGAAAAAGAAATATTTTCAGAAAAATGCCAAAATTTTACCCTAAGATAATTTTATGTTTATGATTTTAAAAATAAAGTTTATTTTATTAAATATGATTTATAAAAGTGTCAAAATTTATTTTTAAAACAAGTTTGCCTTTAAAAGGTGGTAAAACTGCCTTCAGAAAAAATACAGCCTTTTAATGGGTAAAATTGGATGCATTCTTATATCATGCCTATAAAATCGTTTAGATAAATTTAAAATTTTTGACTAAATATATAATATATAAATTTCATAATTTGGTTAATACTATTATTTCCCTCTAATTTAATAGTTAGGTTATAACGACCAATTTAAAGTAATGATATTTAATTATATATCATTGTTCATTTAAGGTTGGTATTGTGTGAAACCTATACCATAGAAGAAATTAAATTTAAAAAGATACATATCATAAAATCTTGGGGTGTTACATTCTCCCCTCATTCAATAAATTTCATCCTCAAAATTTGAAATTGTACTTCAAAAATCAAAGGTTGATACTTCAAAATTCCTTTTGTGGGAAACCGACATCAGAAATAGGGTTAATAAAATATTTTCTTAATAAGAGGGAAAGGGAAATGAAGAGGTAACCACAAAAATAATCATTATAATAGGATAAAATTAGTGCAAAGTGAAAATATGGACATGGGATAATATTCTAACCATCAAGTTTTGATGGAGAGTGATAGAGAATATGGTTATTATAAAGTTAACCATCACAAAGCTGTAAATTTGTGATCGGTTAAAAGAGTATTAATTTATCAGAAATAAAATTAAAAAATAATGTTTCTATTCCAAAATATTTTTCCTAGAGTTTATGGATTATTTTAATATTCAAATAATCACTTGAGAAAATAAACTTACTTGATTACTTTCCATGTCATAAGCATAATCTTATCTTTTTTTGTGCTTTTATATCATTTTAATACACCTCTTACACCTAGAAATGAATGTTCAAGATGAATTTTTCTTTCCTAATTCACTTTTAATGAATCATATGGTCCTTAAGTCATTCTTTCAACCTTTAAATGTTTACTAAAACCAATAAGGTTAACATATGTTATCAACGAAAAATAATTTCTAAAGTTTAAATTGATCAATTCCCCAAGTAGTTAATCTTAAGACTCATATAAAACATGTTTTTTCACATTCAATGACCAATAATTTAGAAGGAAGGTCACTAAATTTCCAAAATCAACATAAAATAAGATTCTCCAAATAATGTATCTCTTAACCCCATATACCAAATATATGAATACCTTGATCACCTTAAAACCTTAATGAAAAAATATATACATCCAAATATGTAAAGAAGAAGTACTACAATACAATCCTTATACATCTCATGATTCTTATAACCAAAATATCATAACATTATTATTGAACCCAAAGAAACAAATACATTAATTATTGCACTTCGACTATCGTAACAACATAAGCTTGACCTCGATCCCTTTGATTTTTCTAAGCTATATTTCCTTGAAACTTGAGATATTCATTTGCATAGTGCCCCATATCTTTAAAGTTGAAACATTTAATATTTACAACTTCTTTATTTCCCTTACATTCATGAGCTTAGTGACCTTTCTCTCTAACCTTTAACAAAATACCATTCCCTTTAGGAAAGTACTAGGGTGTTCCTTCCCACAATTATCACATGTGAGAAAATCCTTCTCCCCATTTTCCTTTTATCTATCTCTTTATCTACCATGATCTTCTTCTATTGATTCCCCTTAAAGTTATAAGACTTATAAAATTATTTCTCTACCTTGATAGCACATGAGACTATAAGCTCATATTATGAGAATGTTTGAGAGACTAGTTCCCTTAAGAGGAATGGTTTTAACCCATTAAAGAATCGATAGATCTTTCTCTTTGGATTATGCATGTAATACATAGCATGACTTGTTAACCTTGTAAAGTTAGCTTCATACTTGGAAACATTTTCATCCTCTTTTGTCTTAGACTTAAGAATTGTATCTCCATATCTGCTCACTGTTCTTGAGAGAAATATTTGTTCAAGAAAATTTCCTTAAAATCCTTCCATTCCATATTTTCAATTTCCTCCCCCTTATTTGTGTTTTGAATCAATGACCACCATTGATCATCATCTCCTGAGAGATAAAAATCTACCATGATAACCTTCTCCTTCTTTTACTTCCCAAAGTGAGGAATATCTTCTCTAAGGAACTTATCCATTTCTCAGCTAAAAATGGATTTTTAGTCCCATTGAATAATAGAGTTTACTATTACATAAAGCGATCTAAGATTATTACACCACATTGTGGATCAGGATTCTCCATACGAGTAAGGTTATTGCTTATAACCTGATTTAGTTGTCTTATTATAGTTACAAGTTACTCAACTCTAGTTTCAACTCCCGCTCTAACATCATTATCTTGTATAGAATGGAAATACCTATATAGAATACATGCATTGATAAAGTTTCCATTTATTATACTAGTTTCCATTTCTAAATAATGGGATACATTAAATTAGGTTATGAATAATAATTCATAATTTTCAAACTAGAAAAACACTTAACATAAATTGGAAATTTATGCATATCTAATATCATAATCATAAACATGGTTTCTTTGGGGACATGTTTTACTTTTAAATATTTCATAATGGGTTTTGAAGAAAATGTGTATTATCATAAGTATATCCCCTAGTAGTGTCAAACCAGGTGTGTAGTAAGGCTCGTTGTTGTGTACCAGGTTATACTGAGTTAGGCCTAATGCACCTTTTCAGAGTTGTTACCCCTAGGTACATCTGTTTGAGAACCAAACCCACTTGTAGTATCTAGAAAGAGATTTATTTCTTAGAAGACCCACACAGTCTCTACCTTACCAAAATTCTAGGATGTTCTTCTATTCTTATCATCAAAGTCTATCTTAGTGTTATGTTCTGTAATATATGTTTTCTAAATCTAGTTTTCAAGGTTTCTACTAAAATTTCTCTAATACCAACTGTAAAGACCCCAAGCCTAGTAGCCTAGAGTTGATGCCTTAATTTATTACATTGAAACTATGAAAAAGTGTTCATATCCCAAAGGACTGAATAGTTTAGTAGCTTTGGAAAACTAGATACAAACATAAGTATTACATTATAACTTGAAATGAAATACAACATAGAAACTCCATTAGAAACACCCATAAGCTCCTAGATTATCCTTGCAAGTCATTAATAATATACATCTTCACATCCTGGGGACAAATAAAACATAAGAAAGGGGTGAAATTAGATGCTCATTAAGGTTAATAAATATATAATAATCTATAATAAATAAATATAAACAATAAGGCAGGGTGAATAACTAAAGACACATATCATTAAAATGTAATCTTGAGCATAATATGGTAGGAATAAAAGATGATTAAATAATTCCATAAATAAAAACATGAGATAGAAACTTAATCATGGATATTATACTAGTATAATAATCATATTAAATATTAATTACTAGGATCATAATGAAGGAATACATAATTCTGAACATCATAAACATACTGTTAAGTCTTTGGCTAAGAAACCATATATAAATGGGTAAAAACCCGGTCTAGTTTGTCTCATGTGACTTAATAATGCATCAAGAGGATATAGTGGGCCTCTTATACCACTTACTAAGTCCAATCCATTTATAATATGAAAGGGGTGAAACATAATCAAAATACACACACGAAATGTAAATAACTTTCCCCAATCAACAAATATAATCACTAACCATTATGAGTTATATGGAGAATGGTATCAAGATAGCACATCTAATGTAAAAATAATCATAAAAAATTTAATAAAATATGGTAGATGATATTATAAAAGATAAATCCCAATTAAACATAATATTCAATTGAGGGTGTTGAAATAGATGAAAATACTCTAATAAAATCATTGAGTAATTCTTGAGATAAATACCCTTATTAATTTTCAAAGAAGAGTTCTTTTGGAAAAAATAATTTTTATTTATCATAAAATAAGATTATAAATATATATATCCTATAAAATAAAAGATAAGGAAAATTAAATTATTTTTGAGGCATAAATGATGTCCAACTGAAGCGAAAATATGTAAAAATAGTGTTTAAGAAATTTTAGAAATGAGTCACTTTAGTGCGATTTAAGGGAAAATATAAAAGAGTCTTTAAAGAGAAAAAATGCATAATTGTTTAACTAAAACTAGAAATGAACTAAGATAGTTTTTAATGATAAAAATAGTGATTTTATAAAAATATTGGGTGCTTAAAACTGATTATGGAGTTTACTTGAAAATGGTTAAGAAATTGGGAAGTTCCCTTTAATCGGGCTTGCTTAACGAGAATAATTGAAAATAGAACCATATAAAAAATGTATTCCCCATCAAGAAAGATAAACTGATATGTATACATGTTTTTGGAAAATATACACAGAATTTATAATAATTATATGAAAATAAATAAGAATTACATTGGGGTAAAGAGAGAGAAATCATAACTCGAATGAAAAAAATGGAGGTTCGGGAAGAAACCCTTACCTTATGTCCGAAAGCGATCTGCACTTATACTTAACATCCTGGATAATGAAATTAGATTAATTAATAATTTAATTCATAATATATTCAACATGTATTTGATTTATTATAATTTTATTAAGTTCATTTATTGTCTTTTTGATGAGTTATAAGATTCAATTTCGTCGTTCAGGAATGTTCGTTTCAATAGTTTTTATGATTGGTTCACTTGTATACATGTATGAAAGATTATGTGAAATGAGAATAGTTATCCAGAATTGAAATTGTATGTTATTAATTAAATTTTATAATATTTAATGGTATTATATATCATTTTATTTCTATATTTTAGGATGATTAATTAGATAAAATGTTAATGAAAACCGTTTGGATTATTTTGTCATTTTTTCGATCATCACACACTAGTTTTGTTTTATTAATTAATATCATTTATATATAATAGTTCTATAACAATAAATAAGATATAATATACATATTATAATATATTTTAACCATAAAAACGTTTTTATGACCAGCCTTGAATGTGGTATTAGAAAAAAAAAGAATCATCATCCATGAAGGTGGTGAATCAACACCTCACAGACAACGTTTTCATTTTTAGGACAAAAAGGGGAAGAGAAAAGAATTGATAGTTGATATTACCTTAACATAATAAAATTATAGTATATATAAGATACTATATTTATAATTAATGTTTGTATAGAAGAGGTAAATAAAGGATAAGAAAAGAAAAGAAAATGAAAGAAAATTAAAATAATAAAAGGGGATTTTACCTTTTGAATTCCTCTCATTGAGAACCTCCATAAGTAACTTTGAAATGGTATTTTGGGTGAGACTAGAAGGAAAATAATGTGAGGAACAGTTTTAGGAGAGGTATTTTACAGAAATTAGACAATCTTAAAGACTTTGGGGGTGCGAGGAGAAGAGGTGGTGAGGGGTAATATTTATAGTGGAGGAGAAGAGTGTTTTTTGATTATTTTATTCATTAGTTTATTATTTTGGCTCAAGACTATGAATAGTTTTAATTCCCATGAATAAATATCATAAATAGAGAAGGATATTTAGATATTATGGTTCTTACATCAGAAATTACTCAATAAATATTGTATTTAACTTATAATGTATATATACCGCAAATTATCATATTTCACTATTCACAAAAAATTCATCTATTTTAGAAAAATCCCACAAATTTACCCAAACTATTTTTCTACATGTAGAATTAAAATATGCACTCAATTTTATGAAAATAATTCTACAATTATGATAAATTTAATTTTTAATTTAAATCATCATTTATTCAAAAAATTTTGATTTTAAAATTATAACTCATTTTATGACATTTTGAAAAATTAATTAAGGTCTCATAATATTATATTATAATCATAAGACAAAAAAATATTAATTTATTAATATATTTTATGAAATAAAATTTCTTTTAAATCACTATATTAATTATAAAATTGTAAATAAAAAATTATATTTCACAAAAGTTCCAACAATTAATTTATCATTTTTAAAACATTTATTTACTTATTCCATGATATAAATACACCATATTTTCATTTATAATATACCTAAATTTTATTTACACTTTAATAGGTGAGGATTCTATTCAAATAATATATAGACTATTAATATAACAAAAATGATAGTTTTATAGAAATCAGATTTTTTCACTATTCACTAGAAAATAAATATTTTCAAAAAAATACCAAAATTTCACCCTAAGATAATTTTGAAATTACAATTTTAAAAATAAAGTTTATTTTGTTTAATATAATTTATAAAATCTTCAAAATTTATTTTTAAAATAAGCGTGCCATTAAAAGGCGGTAAAACTACCTTTAGAAAAAATATAGCCTTTTAATACGTAAAATTGTATTCATTATTATCTTATGTTTATAAAATAATTTGTATGAATTTAATTTTTTTTATTAAATATATAATATATAAATTTCATAATTTAGTTAATACTGTTCTTTCCTACCAATTTAACAACTAGGTTATAACAATCGTTTTAAAATAATGATATTTAATTGTATATCACTATTCGTTTAAGCTTGGTGTTGTGTGTAACCTATGTTGTTGAAGAAATTAAATTTAAAAATACACATAACATAAAATATTATGGTGTTATAGTTTTCATGGATTTAGAGCTCGCATTGTTACTTGGTTGGCATGGTCTTCAAGTCATTCTCAGACACCTCGACACTGGCCGAAGCAGGTATGGTTGATCGAGGTCACATACCTAAGGTTTGACATTAATTTATTTATTTACAATAATTAATTATTTATTTTATCTAAGCACATAACTTTCAAACATCACCACATATGCTGGTTTTTACAAGACCACATTGTTGGTGCCATGATGAGTTTTGTACTCACACCCTGTTTGGGCCACCACTGCACTTGGGTACCTGAGCAGATGTTCACTTGGTTGTAGACACATATTGGTATGAGGCTCAAGATTACATGGACAAGTAGGATAGATCTGATGGTATTAGGTTCTTGTATGAGGTTTGTCTCATATATATAGAAAATCCATTTTATTTATTTATTTATTTTATTTTGGTATGTATATATAACCAGCCTAGTGGGCGGTTAATGTACGTCAGACATGACTGTTCAGGACTTTATTGAATTTCAATTATTATTTAGTATTATTGTGTTTATTCATTCTGCGTACTCTAATTATCTTCTATTTTGGATGATGTTTGGTAATTATTTATTATTACGCACTCTGATATGGGTGTATAATCACCCACCATACCATCTTAGACACCCGCTGTTAGTCAGTAGCCTCTGGCATATGGGGAGGTGTGCCTAAGGTCCTATAGTGTTCTAGTTTGGTGATTGTTTATAGAGTGATCCAATTTGAGATTTTACAAAGTGGAATCATAGATGTTTTTATTTTTATATTACTATTTCAGTATTTGTAAGACTTGAGATTAGGAATGTGTTGGAACTTGTGATGGATACCAGGCTGGTGCATCGATAACACCTATTTTGGTAGGAATTCTAGGTTACCAGGGTTGTGATTACTAGTTTGGTTTGCAATGTTATAGATGTATATGTTTTTTTCCTTGAGCAGCACACATGTATTTTTAAGGATTTTGATTTATGATGGATTTATGGATCTTAGCCCATTGTAAAGAGGCTAGTGATTTAATTTTGACTCTTGTACTGTAGATGAAAGAGGCATCTCATGCATCATGTCAGGAACATAGGATTCACATGACATATAGGACTTCTAGTGTGTTATTTCACTAATGACTAAATATCATTTTATTAAAGTGTAAAAAACTTATCATGCAATATTTTCCCATATAAGTACTGATGGGATTATACTCAACTAGGCCGACCTGTATATGGATTTTCATCTTATGATATTCCATGTGGATCTATGGTGGGATTCTCATTAACCCTGATGGGTTAGGGTGGGCACATGGTTCCTAAGAAACAGACTCATCATGGGTTGTTTTTATTTTGGTTCATTTATTTAAAGTGACCAATAATAATATATATAGTGTTTTCCCACATAACTTGGAATGAAACTCTACTTAGCTAAACTATGGGTGTGTGTTCCTTGGTACGAGTCATTTTAGATGATGTAGTTAGTTACAGGAAGAGTTGACTGATGAGATGCGATCCTCCAGGGAGCAGTCTAATGTGTAGATACTCAGAGAGGATGGGTTACCTAGTTATGGGCGGTGGTTTTGGAATGTCTATGTCATAATTTTTGAGATAGGAGTGTGTATGAAACCCCATGGGTTGTAAACTTTGTGAGAGTTTGGACCTTTTGGATTGATGGTAAGACCTAGTGACCCTTTATGAGCATTGATTGGTAGGGCTAGATGGGAAACCTAGAGACATTTATTTTTGACTTGAACCCAAGTGGGTTAGTGTTTTTTTATTGAGGGTAACCCATCAAAGGGGTTAGATTAGTTTTTTTTATTTACTTTAGTGATGGGAAGCATGAGTGATTTTTTGGTGTATGAGACCAATTAATGGGAGGTGTTTAGGGGTTTTCACCTAAGAAATATGATTCCTTTGTTTTCTGAGGAAGCACATAGAGTTCTTAGTTATCAATACCAAATTCAAAAGATAGAACTATTCAGGTGTTTGGACCTATTGACCAGTGGATGTTTTTAGCAGTGTGGTTAGAGAAAAACTAGATTCTTGTGACTGGGAAGATGCCATATAGTGAGTAGCTGTGTGGATGAATTAAGGCACAATTTAGGTGTTTGTTTTTGAATAGGAGTCCCAAGGTAGATCTTGTCATGATAATACTAATGTATCATAGAGCACATTCAGTTTGGATTTGGTGTGACGTGACTCGTGGGAGAATGAGTTGAGTACGAAAATCAAAAATTACCATGAGCAAGACAAGGGATGATATAAATCAATGAGACACTTATGGGAATGATAACCTAGGTCCTAGATCAATTTTGTTATGAAAATAGATCTGGTTCCATGGAACGGTTGAACCTAGGCTGGACTATGCCCCACTTTTTAATGGAGACATGATGTCAGAGGTTTGCAGTAGGTGAGAGGGGATTGTAAGGAATGACACATGTTGGTGTTGTAACTTTTTGAGGTGATGCTTAGGGAGTGGGTTTGGACACACTATTCATTATTTTTGGTGAGAGAAAATGCATTGGTTATGATGATTAATATCTTGTATCAGTGGTGTGAAAATAAGGAGGATCCTAAGGTGGGGAGTGAGATGTTGATCACAAGCACGTGACCCTCATGTGAGAAGGGTTGTGAAAGTGTGGTACTAAGTATTAAATGATTTTTTTAGTATTATGATTTTGGTGGAAATGGAATCAAGCATGGTGAATTAGGTGGGGTTTTAGTGTGGACATCAGGCTTGAGATGACTTGTCACAAACTGAGCATGATCAGGTTTATAGTGCATCAATATTCATGGCATGACTTGGAAATAGAAATAGATAGCGGATTGTTCATCCATGGAATGACACCGGGAGTTGTGTGTAAACTTTGGTGAGTGGTTTTTAATGATCAAGGGGTGTCTCCTAGAGTAGGGGAACATTGATCGGGTGTTGGTAATGTATCAATGGTTGAAGTTGAGTGTTTTAGGGAAAAGTCGGTCAGAGGGGGTTTGTTTACAGTTTTCTCATGTAATTGGATGTAGTATATCAGGGAATATATTGAGCATGTTGTTTGGATATGATATGAATGTTTCAATGGTTTTATGAGTATTTTTAAGGAAAAGTTGGCGTAATCAGGCTTTGGGTATGGTCGATTAGGATTTGACCAGTTTAGATTATAACTGAGAAAAAGGAGTGGTGTTCTCATGAGTAAACATGTGCGGTAGGGGGAAATCATACTGTGAGCATCATTGGGGTGACAGAGGCATATTCTGGTTGGAAATTCTGATGAATAAAGTGAAAAATATTTGGAGTTGGTGGTTATGAACTAACTTCCGAGGTTATAAGTATCATAGTCTCGATGAATGCATGGGTAATAATTAACTTAGTGTTTGGGAAATGAATGCGAGTGTTGGCTCGAGTTTGAAATTTTAATCATCATATATTCAAAGTGGTTCTTTGGAGGTATAATGTTAATTATGAGGTGAAACTTAGCCTTTTGAGTGGAAATAAATGACCAAGGTAGGCTGAGATGTTTGGTTATATATACACCGAGACTTATCGAGGATGAGAAGTAATATGGTGGGGAGGTTGTAAATTTATGTGTCTATACAGGCATACAAAATTCTGTGGGAGTTTAAATTTTCAAGCCAATTAATGGATCAAATTAAGAACCAAGTCTCAAAGTCAAGTTCTAAGCCTTTAAACACCTCAAAATAGGTGTTTTGTACTTGAACAAGGGCTTGAGAGAAGTCATAGGGGCACAGGAGGGCACTATGAGTGGTTAGAGTAGTTGTTGTCACCATCAATTGGCTAGTGGAATTTAAATGGGTAGAATTGAAATTCTCCCCCCTTTGAATTAGGAGTGGGAAACCCCACTCTCCTCTTATTTTGGATGCACAATAAGGGGTTCAGCTGCCCCTTCTCCTTTCTCCTCTCACATGTGTTGGGGTGCCTTTCAAGGGGGTTTTCCAATGTTTTTAAGGTACATCTCCTCATCTATATCTCTCCATTTTCTCCCTCTTTCTACTAATATGATTTTGGTTTCTCCTGTTAGGGTTTTTGTTTCTAATCCCAACAAAGAATTGTGGAATCATAAATGGGTAATGGGGCTTCTGTTGTGTTTGAGAAGAGGATACCTCAGGATATCGTTTTCACGTGGCCACATAATATTCCACTGAAGTATGTGACTATAATGAATTTTCTTATTTTTAATATTTTTATTAATTAAAGTAATGATTATTTTATCATCATGTGTTAGGTTTTTTTTCTAGAATGAGGTTGTGGGTGCGCCACGAGCGGTTGAAAAGCGATTGATTACGGTTCTGGTATGATGCGATGAACTCAATGATTTTTGGCTGAATATGTTGAGTTAATTCAATTAATTAATTAATTATAAATGTTATAATTAATTAATTAATTATGTTTGGTTCTATATATGTGTTTGGTGTGTGTATACATGCTCAATTGGTTTAAGAAGAGGCTAGACAATCTTGGATAGTCCTTGGTAGCCACTTCCGGACCTTGGAAATAAATTTGGAAAGTGTCGAATAAAGTTAGGTGGTCTCTCATACTTGACCTATGACATTTATGATTGTTTATATTTCATGCGGATGCTCAGTCTCTCCATTGAGGGTGGCACCTCAAGTTAATTTAATTAAATGGATTTGTTAAATTAAATTAAATTGTTAATTAAAATAGGTGAATGTCAGGGGTCACGAACAACCCCTATGCGCTAGCTTTATGCCTTGACCACTGATGGACGAGGTTGAGACTTTGAGACACATGATAACCTTCAGATCTATTGTGTGGTGAGGCTAGACCACATAACCCTTTATCCCATTCATAGGGTATTAAGACATTATAGGACCCCCTTTGTGTGCTTCGAGCTGTTTAGGCTCACCAAGACAAGGGTGAGACATGCAACCCTCTTCTATCTATTGTGACCAGGCCTAGGTGGATAGAACTTAGGAAGAATGTGACTGAGTTGGGTGAGTAGACCACCCCATAGAGAATCTATGGATTGATATGGGGAACGGGGCATATCTTTACTATCGCTCATGTGGAAAGACCTTATGCAGCTGTTAAGGATATGCCACCCTACTAATGTTGTTGTGGGACACATTTTACTAGTGTGTCAGGTGTTAACTCAAGACTTTGACTCATACCAAGGAACCAGGTGAGGGAATGTGAGCTGTGCAGAGATAGAGGGGACCTAGTGGGTTCCCCATTAATAGAACGACCCTATGCAAGTGTATGTGAGAGGGTACTGGGTGTCACTATGGAACCTGTATCAGATTGGGAGCTAAGGGGCTATGGATTTTGATGAAAGGTGAAGACGTTAAACAAACCTCTCTATTTACTTTTTATAGAATGTGCCCTTGGGGTAAAGGTGATAAGGTTAGGATACCATGGATATGGAGCCGGGGATATGGTTGGACTACCATGATTAGGAGCTGGTTATATGGATAGGAGTCATTATGGACATGTGGCTCAATTATTAGAGCTACCATAGATCTAGAGCTCAGTTTTGAAGTCACTATGGATTTTTGGCTCAGTATATGGTTGATATTACATAGATTAGGATCCAGATATATCGATAACTGCCATGGATTTGGAGTCACATGCACAATATACTGTGGATGGAGTCATAGGTTGTGATACTATGATTATGGATTCCATGAGTTAGATTTGGAAACACGTGCCACTATGGGTGGAGTCACAGGCCATGAGACCATGGTTATGGATTACATGAGTTGGAGTTGGATTCATGTGTCACTGTGGGTGGAGTCCCAGGCCGTGAGGCCATGGTTATGACTAGAAAAAGTTGGATTCAGATACAATAGCTATTGTGGGTTGGGACCTCGGAGTTGTGAGATATTATAGGGGATACTATGGATTTGGATTTTGGGATAGGGATATCATGGGATGGTACACAAAGTCATGAGTATTAGTTGGGGATACCATGGATTTAAAGCTCTCATCTTTACTTGGTTGGCATGATCTTTGAGATGTACTCAGAGACACCTCAACACTACCCAAAATAGGTATGGTCAATTGGCATCATAAACCTAAGGATCAAAATTAATTAATTTATTTCTAGGAGTTATTTATTTATTTTAGATGATCACATTATATGAATATAGAATGAAATATATTGGTTAGTATGAGAACATGTTGGTGATTCCCTATTGATTTTTGTACTCACACTCTACTTGGGACACCACTACACTTGGGTACCTAAGCAGATGTTCACTTGGTTACAAGAACAGGTTGGACTGATGCTTGGGACTGTGTGGATGAGCAGGACAGCTCAGATGGTATCTAGTGTCTAAATGAAGTTCGGATCAGAGATGTAGTGGAACCCTTTTGTTTTTTTATTTTATTTTGGTATGCATATGTAACTATCTCAATGGGTGGTTAGAGTATGTATGAAATGGTTGTTTTTTCCTTTACAACATTTCATTTATTATTCAGTCTTACTATGTTTATTAATTTTTTATACTCTGATTATTTATTGTTATGGATGATGTATGGTGATTGTTTATTATTATACATTATGACATGGGGGTATAGTCTCCCCACCATACCATCTTAGACCCCTACTACTAGTCATTAGCCTCTATAATATAGGGAGGTGCGCCTAAGGTCATGAAGCATCCTAGTTTGATTACTGTTTATAGAGTGAGTCAGTCTAGGACATTACAGAATATCATACATAGGCATTTTATGGTTTTAAATTGATCATATCCAACACCCTTTTCTTTTTTAGAAGGATTGTGTAACAACCTAAAATTTTAATGGCCCAATATTTTATGAAAAAAAAATTATCATAAGAAACAACATTTAAACATTTGATATTCTGTTCAGTCAACTTAGTAAAATTAATGGAATAAATATTTTCCTTTATTTTTTTTATAAAACTAGATAAATTCTTTCTTCAAAAAATGATACACTTTTTATTTTTAAATTTCACATTCATATTATAATTAAAAAGTTGTTATATACTTATTAAATTAGTTTTTAAACCTTTCAAAAAACAAAAACTTTGAGATAACAACTGAATTTGAAATCCCAAATTCTCAAAAACCTTTTACTTATCCCTTTTAATTATCAATAAAAGTAATGCTACCACCATCACACTTATTAAATGATATAAATTTATAAATATCACCAGTCATATGTCATGATAATCCACTATCCATGTACCAAACATACTTTTTGATGTTTCCAAGACAAGTTTCTTATAGAAATAGATTTAATAAGTCTTTGGTACCCATAAAATTTTTGGTTCAAATGGTTTGGAAGAAGAATTATTTAAAACTCAAAATTATTTTAAGCATGAGTTTATAGGAAATATATAAGATAATAATTTTGATATAGAATCCTTGGTGTGACCAAGAGACTATGGAAACCTCAAGGAACATTTATTTACATAATAACACATTATTTGACATCTAATGCACATAACACTTGAAACATTTCCACTTGAACCTTTAAAAAAGAATATTTTATACATCTTTGGTAAAATATTATCACATATAATACTGGTTTTCTTTTTTTTGTTCATTTTATTAACACTCATAATTTTTATCACAACTTTGTATTCCTTGAACAAAAGTGGATAAATTTTCCTCCAACATTTCAATTTCATTTATAAGTTTAAAATTTTCTTCTGAAAAAGAATAAAATTTAATTATTTTAGATCCTTAGTATTTATATTTATATTCTTTAATTCAAATATTTTCAAGTTGAACACTTTCTAGGCCAGTACTTTTTTTATCATTTGAGCTCAAATGATCATTTTTTAATCTTTAATTTTCAACAAGAAGATATTTATGTATACTATTAATATATTTGAATAATTTTCAAATCTTGTTAACTTTATTATTGATTATATCAATTTATTAATATAAATCATCTTTAAAGGGACTAAAATTAGATTCAGAATAGTAAGAGAAATCAGATTCACATACCTGTCTTGATGAAGCTATTAGACATAGGTTTGGTGATTCTTTCCCTACAATATATTCATCACTTGAATTTGGATTCGAAGTGTAAATCCAACTAGTTATAATTTATTTTCTTTCCTTTTTTTTTACTATTATAACTTTTTCTTATCATTATTGAGCCTTGGATAATTGGGCTTGATGTTACCTCTTTCTCTGTATTCATAGAAAATAACTTCATTATCACCAATAAATTTATTCTTTTCTTTACTTTGTGGGAAATTATTTTTAGTTTTACTTGAGTAGAATTTCTTAATTCTCCCTTGGGAAACCTATATAACTTGGTATCTTACACTAATTTGCAATTAAAAATCATAAGAGTGAGTGGTAATATTTACTTTTGATTTAAAATAAATACCTTTCTTTTTTTAATTCTCCTCTTGAGAAATATTTTTAAATTATAATTCATATTATAGTAAATATATGATAAGATCATCTAATGTATATTCATTGAAATTTTTTACTTTCATAAATTACTGCCTTTTTAGCATTCCATTTGTTAGTTATGTATCTTAAAAATATTTCAACCAAAATAGAATTATCTTAGCTTTCTCATAAACCACCTATTCCATTTACAATACTTGTGAATATATGAGAATTTGATTAAATGTCTCTTATTATCCCATTTTGAATTCCTGATACACTTATCTTAATATTCCTAATTTAGTTCTTATCAATTTATCCAAGACTAGATGAGGAACTTATAGCAGTTTCTAAATTTCATGTGTTTTTTTTCATGTAAAAATATGAATATACACATTCTTATTAATTATATAATAAAAAATATTAATAATATTTTAATTTAGCACATACTTTACCGTATCATTACTAACTAATGTTTCTTGATAAACTTTATGTAGTTTGTGAAGTTTCACCATGATTTTCCAACTTCCAATACTCAGGTGTTTAAAAGAAGCCTCCATGAAAGACTACCAATAGCTATAATTAGTTCCATCAAAGAGTGTATCTCTTTGAGGAGTCAAATTATCATTTTATTTCATTCCTGCAATCTCAAAATAGATATTTTACCCCTGACTATTTTTTTTAGGACTTTATTATCATAATTAATATAAAAATATTCTAAAGTTAGGGAACCTACTCTGATAACAATTGTTAGATGAGAATGGTCGAATTATCAAGAGGGGGGGGGGGGGTTAATTGAACTTTTTAAATATTTTTAACCACTTATCAAAGTTAGGTTAATGCACTGAAAAAATAAATAGAAATAAACATAATTATTTTTATGTTAGTTCAGATCTAAATGATCATACTCTAATCTTTACCCCTCTCAAACATAGAGAGAGATGAAACCCACTATAATGGAATATATAACTTTTTAAGGGAGTCAAAACCCTTTACAACTAACTTTTTAAACCCTAGAGGCACAACCTAATATAATATTTTTACACACTTGGTGGTTTAACCCAATCACCCTTCCCTTTTCACACTTGAAGGCATAACCCAAAAGTTACCTTTTGAAGTTGAGGTAGAACCAAACCCTAACTTTTACCCAAACCAAGGAACAAATAATACCCTTTCCTTTTAATAGTTATGGAAGAACATTTACCTTTTATATGGGGAAGTATAACCTAAATACTATCTTTTATGGGTAGTATAACCCAACAAGATTAATAACAGAAAAAATATAAGAAAATAAGAACTATAGAAACCAGATGAATCAAGAAATGATATGAGTGTCAAGGAAGTAAGGTTCTCTCCAAAAAAAATGAATGAAATGATTGAAGTTTATTTGAGAGTAGTAATTTATCTCCAAGTTGTATCTCATAGTACAATTAAATAATATCCTCAACCTCATTGTCCAAAATTGGTTCTGTCAAACTCAATATATGGATTTATTTCATGCACAAAAAATTCAAACCATAAAGCCTGTTATATCTCATCCTTCCCAAAGTAGCATATGATTTCTTCATTAAAGGATAATATGAATTATTCCTACATGGGTTTACTTTGATATTTTTTAAAAACAAAATAGTTTGTACAAAACAACTTTTTAAATAATTTAATATAGCACAAAACATTCTTAATAAATAATTTTGGAATACTCTCATTGAGTATGCGAAGTAAACTGTTCATTTTCCAAATACTTTAAATTTAAATATTTCAAGTTCCAAGAATAAAATGTGTATATTAATACATTCATGATCATATTTAATGCAATTTGAATAAAACATAAAATATATATAAATAAAATTTTATGGGATTGAAATAATTATTGATTTTATAGAGAATTATTAGATTAAGAGAAACACATGAAACAAACATGTAGTGATTAGAAATATAAAAGAAAAAACAAAAAATAACATGTTTTGAATTAAAAAAATAACATAGTAAATAAGATACCATAGACTTCATGGAATATCATTCATGGATGTTATGGAATTCTCCTTATAGAAGCTCTATTTGTCCCACACAGAATCTCCTTTATGGAAGCACCATTTCTTCTCACGGAAGCTCAACCTCTTATCATGGAAGCTCATTAAATTTAATAGAATTTTCATCACTTCACATGGAATAATAATCATGGAATATATATTTATTTTCATTAAAAAACATTAAATTGCACAAAATTTTCATTACTTTACATAGAAGAAAACTCACAAAATCTCTATTTCTTCTCAAGGAAGATCTATTTTACTCATGGAATAACAAGTTATACCATGTAAGGTCCCTCACAAAAGATAAATATAATGTTAATAATATACTTTTATCATATTTATGATATTTACAATCTGTGGTAGGATACTCATAGAATCTATAATAATTTGTATTGAAGGTTCAAGGTATCTCACAAAAGCTTCATTATATTCACAGAAGCTTCTCATGGAAGAAAGTTTATACTCACATAAACTTCTAAACTTTTCCAAATTCTTAAGAATAAACTAAATTACAGACTCAATGTATATGTGATACCAACCCATATAGTGATGGATTTTTTCAAAAAATAAACAATAACATCGAAGAATAATTATGAACAATAACATTTTTGATAAACAAATTAAGTAACAAATACTTTTCTTAACTCATGTTAAAGGAAAAAAAGGATTAAAATAAAAGATGTGAGAAATTGTAATTATAAAATAAAAAATATTAAAATTATAAAATAAAAAATAAAAAATATATATTATATATCCACTTTATAAATAACCTAGGTAATACATAAAATAAAGGGGTGTTCTATAAATATCAATAAGGGAATAAACATGATAAAGGAGCATAGAATATGGGTCAAATGGCATAACATGATATCATAAAATACAAGGCTCATGAATAATCATATGGAAGCATGATATAAAAAATATTTCATCATAAGATCATGTAATTATAGGAATAAAAAAACATCATAATATATGACATTATAAGCATAAGTTAAGGCTCACTACTGATACATCATAATAATGTGAAAAAAGTACCATAATGGATTAGGTTTACTCTATAATATCATACATATCATATCCTGAGATATAAAAATTACTCAATGAATTGGAGAGCTATATGGGAACACCCATTATAACATGTGCATGCATATGAATTCTATATAAGGAAATAAAATATAAGGAATAAGAATAATAAATATTCATGTAAAGAAATGGGTTGCATAATCTTTCCTCAAATCATAATCAAAGGATATCTCACAAGGATTCAAAATAGAAGAAGGGATTAAATCTTTTGAGTGTTAATATTTGGATAAATAATCAAATATCTAAAATATAAAGTTCATTTGAAGAAAATTTCATGAGAAATGGTAGAGAAGTAATTTTGGAGTTGGACTTCTTTAGCGAGGTTTTAAGAAAATGGTAAGGAATCTTTAAATATGGTAAACACATCATATTTTTCATAAAACCAAAATTGAACCAATAAGTTTATCCATAAAATAATTAGTATTTATATAAAACCATTAATTATTAAAAATAATTCATGGGGTGGTTCATAAGATGAAATAATAAATAGGAAGTTCCCTTAAATAGGGTTTACTTAAAAGAAATACTTGGGAAGAAAAATTCAAAATATTTTATATCCCCAACAAATAAAATAAGGATAACTTAAGTTTATATGAAATATACATACATACATATATATATATATAATATAAGGTTTTAATTACAAAATTAAAGGGATAAAGTGAGGTAGAGATAGACCAGGTATGACCTAATGAAAAGAGGGTGTTTTGAAGAGTTCCCCAACCTTGGGTCCTTGACTCACTTGGTATGATCATAAATCTTCCTAAATAATAAAATTAAATTTATTAAATACTTTTTTAAGAACCCTTTTCATCTATATTTTATTTATTACTATTATTTTATGTTCATTTAAAACCATTTTCTTAAGACATCATGTTTATTCCTACTCTCTTGAGGGTGTTCGTTTCACTACTCCAAAGTCGCTTAAAATTGGGGTTAATTATTGAATTTCTCAATGAAATGATTACATAACTCAAAAATTGTTATGAAATAATTCTCATTTTATTAAAAAAGTTTAAAGGGTTCTTATTATCTAATAGTATTCATAAATAGTGATGATTTATAGGGTATAGATGTTATTGCTACAGGCTTAGTTCATTTAGGTGAGTTTTCTGACCATGATGAATTTATTGGGATTACTTTAATATTATGTATACATATACATTATATAATGTTAAATAAAATATAATTTACTTATTTAGATCATTTAAAACTAAAATAAGTGAATTTAAACCATCTATTAAGGTGACAATGAAAAATAAAATTTGTTGTCCATGGGGGCGGTGATCCGACCATATTATGAACAATGTTTTCATTTAGAATAAATTTAGGGGAGGGTGAAAAATGGATATTATACTAAAAATAATAATTTCAGTATATATATTGATATAATTATTTCATATTGTATGGAATATATGTGGAATAGGTAGAAGAGGAAAAGTATTGAAAGAGACGAGTTGAGAATATTACTTCTTTGGATGTCCTCTATTAGAAAACACCTTAAAGAACCTTGGGATGGTATTTTGGTTAGACCAAAATCAGGCATGGGGTATAGGATTAAAAATATAATTGGGTAGAATTTTGGAATGCTCTAAGGCTTATAAGTTGTGAGGAGAAGGGGTGAGGTTGATATTTATAAGGGTAAGAGATGAGAGGTTTTGAATATAATATTCATTAGTTTGTTATTTTGGATCAACACTACTAATAATGATGAATCTTGTGACTATATATAGAAATTTATGCATGTTATTTTGATATAATGGATTCTTATATCATCCATGACTCAATTATTATTGTATTTAACTTATAATGTTTAATGCTGTATTTTTCCATATTTCACTATTCATAAAAAAATCAACTAATTTAGAAAAATACCATAAATTCACCTAATCCATTTTTCAACATGTATATTCTAAAAAATAAAATCCATTTTATGTTAATAATTTTATAAATATAAGAAATTTAATTTTTTGAAAAAATACCAATTTTTATATTATGATCAATTTTCCAACCCTTTGAAAAATTACTCATGGCATCATAAAATTATATTATCATTATAACAAAACTAAATATTATTTTATAAACCCATTTTAAGAAAATAAACTTTATTTTAAATTTTTATATTTATCATAAAAATGTAAATAATATAAACGTGTTTTACAAAAATCCAAACACGTATTTTATCATTTCAAAACATTTATTTATTTATATCATGATATAAACTTTCTATATTTTCATTTTATAAGACAATTAAACATTATTTTACAATTACCTAGGTAATGTTACTATTTTAATGACCTGGTTACTATTTATAATGGCCATATTATTATTCCAACTATCAAATTACCATTCTAATAGTTATATTTGTAATGGTTATATGGGTTTCCAACCTTTTATAAATACCCCATATTTCATTCATTATTTATTCAATTCCATTTTCTCTAAAGGTTTTATATTTTTATTTTCAAAATGGATCTTTTATTTCTAATATTTTTCTCCATTTCTACAGTTTTTTTTGTGAGTATGATTATTTTTAGGGATTGAGTGAATCCAAATTTCCATATTAAAGTTATATTATTTTATATTTTCATCCCATTGTAATGTTTTTCATTTTAATGATTATATTTATATTATAAATATAATTTTCAAGATAATATAATAAAATTTCATTGGTTCTATAATGTGGTGAATGTTCTTTATATAATACTACATTACTAAATACGACACATGTGTAAATTTGAAAAAGAAATCCCATTGATAAAATTTCAGGATGCTGCATTTCCCCCCTTAAGAAATTTGACCCTCAAAATTTCATTTCACCTACTAATATGAAAAAATAAAATGGTGATTTTATTTCATTTATTCTTCTAGTTCTCATGTTGCCTCATCATACTTATAGTTCCACCATAGTACATTGACTAGGTGAGTGGTATTATTGCATATAACTTTGTCTCTATGGTCCAATATCTTCACTGAATTCTCCTCATAAGAGAGATCATGTTTCAATTATATCACCTCTAGTTTTAGTACATATGGGGTATTAGGTATGCAATTTATCCATAGGGATACATAAAACATATCATATACTTGAGATAGGGTTGGTGAGAGTGCTAGTTGTTAGGTTATAGCTCTGATGTGATCAAGAATCTTGAAGGGGGTGATGTATATGAGACTTAGCTTTCTCTTATTCCAAAATATCATGAGTCTATTCCATGGATATATATGGAGGAACACTTTAACACTAACCTAAAACTCAAATTCTCATCAATGATTATCAACATAACTCTTTTGTTGACTCTGAGTTGTCCTGATGTTATGTAACATCACTCTTCTTCTCATTGACTTGCGAAAGCACAAGGGAATTACTTGGACTTAAGTGACATACCTAAGACGTTAAAGGCTGAAAATAAATTCCAAGGGATTCATTAACTATTGGGGGATGATTTTCAATTTGAAAATAAAGTAACCAACCAAACATTCCATAACCAAACAACCCACTATATGATGCATGATATAAATCAAATACAAGTCAAAATAACATTTATATTACAATAAAACTAAACCAAGAACCACATAAAAAGACTGCAATATCAAATTACTTAGAGGATTACCATAAAACTCAAAAAATCCAATGAAAAATCCAAGTTCCAAATATTCTCCATGCTCTAATTCCATAAAACTTCCCAAGTATCATGAAGTACTACTAAATATGTGTTATACTTTACCTTTTACCATGTCTTGATAAACATTATCTAGAATAGCACCAAAGTTCCAAAGTAGGGGCAAGTAATGAAACTCAGTATATTTTCCCCAATGACTTCCCTACACACTCCACTAGGATAGAAAAAGTTAGCACATTTTATAAAACAATTTATAATAAATAAATTATCTAAAAAAACTTGAAAAAATTTATCACACAACCAAAACTACTTTTAATAAAATAGTTTTCTATACCAAAACCATTTTCCATTAAAGAAACCAAGAAAGTTCTTTAAAACCATTCCATGTTTCCATTTTGGAATATTCTATTCCTAATCCACATATCCATGCATCCACACATCTACACATGCATGCTTCATTATGAAAGTTACATACTCATGAGCATTTTCTCATTGATATACCAAGTTGTCATGTGGTAATTAAATCCCATGTGCAATTACACCTTTGGAATAGAGCACAAGGTCATATTTCAACCAAGACACATAATGAAATACAAATACACACCACCAAGTATTCCCAAAAACCATTACAATATCATTATGCCAAAATCATTTCAATACCAAAGCCATTTAAATGCCAAAACCATTTCAATAAAACAACCATTTTATTGAAAACCCTTTTTACATAAATCAAATCAAGAAATATTTTAAAATCATTTATCAAAGAACTTTACATGAAAATTTTAAAATTTCACAAAAATCCCAAAACCATCACTAAAGAGGGTTTCTACCATGATTTTAACACCAATTTCACAATAAATTTCAATTAATTTAATCAATTTGAAACTTATCCTTCAAGTTCTAAATTGATGAGTCAAGAGTGAAGCCACCTACATCAGGTTTTATGAAAAAAATGAAGAACTATGATCAAATGTCAACAAAACTAGGTTGAAACTCTAAAAACCCACCTTAGATCTCTTTCTCTATTAACAAAATGACTAAATCTAATCATATTTAGCATCAAAAACCTTAGATATACCCGCAATGGGTGTATATCTAAGAAAATGATAGATATAGAGGGAGATAAGAATATCTAATGGAAACCACTAAAAAAACCAAGAACAAATGATTACCGTAATAATCAAGCTTCAACGCACTAAGAAACACCTTCAGATTTCTTCCAAAATGATGGGGAGAAGTTATCTAACCATTGAGAGGAAAAAATCCCAAGTTAGGTAAATTTTGGTGTAAAAACGAGGCATTAAAATGTAAGTCCAACCCATATCCACTTTTTTAGGATATAGTTTTTTAATAGTGTACAATTTAGTCGTATGATTAGGAAAACCGTTTACTAAACGTGCGCCAACCACTGCCTTAGGGATAAATCATGGCTCACACGGTTTGCTGACCATGTTATAACCATGCCAAAGCCCACTATCCAATATAGCATGGTTTCTCCTAGGCTTCTTCATGGTTTAGGAAAACTGTATGCTACCCATGAACCTTCCCTTTATCCCCTGATTCATTGTGCATAGTTTCTTGTAGCTGTTTCATGGTTTTTCCAAATTGTGCACCAACCATGCACCTATAGAAAATACCCCAAAACACTCCAAAAGTTATCCAAACTCTCCCAAAATTCACCCATATACTTTACATACTTAAAAATCCTAAGGAAAGGGTTACTTAATTGAAACCAGGGGTGTTATATTCTACCCACCATTATCCTTTCCATCCCTAGAAAGTAGAAAACTACCATCTTACTGAAATAATTCTAGCCAGTTCTCTTCCATTTCCTTCTCCCATTCCCAAGTCTCTTCCTAAATCTGACCATGTTTTCACAAAACCCTCACTAGACTAATGATTTTTCCACAAAATACTTTCTATTGCCTATCCACAATCTGCACTTGCATTCACACCAATGAAACATCCAGATATATTTCAAAATGATCCTATCGAATGACATGGTCAGGATCAGGTAGATACTTTTTCAACTGAGATACGTGGAAAATAATATACACCAAACTGGACCATGGTGGAAATTACAACTGATATTCCACTTCACCAACCCGTTCCAGTACCTTAAAAGGGCTTATGTATCTAGGAGATAACTTGAATTGATTCCCAAAATGATGATTTACAAGCTTTGGAGAGATCCTCAAGAATACATGATCACTCGCCGTGAATGATAAAAACCATCAACGATGATCTGCATATGATTTATGACGTATCTGGGCCATCTATATCTATTTCTTAATCAACCAAATCTTCTCTATTGTATCTTGGAAAAGGGTCGGCCCAACCAGTAAATTCTCACCTATTTCCACCCAACAAAGTAGAGAATGATAAGGATTCCCATACAATGATTAAAACTGAGTCATTTGTATCAAGTCTTGATAAATGTTGTTATATGGGTACTCTACTAACGACACGTGATCTTACCATGATCCATAAAAATCTATTACACAATCCTACAACATGTCTTTCAACATTTTTATCATCTATTTGGATTATTTGTCCATTTTAGGACGATACATCATACTTATAGTCAACTGAGTCCCAAGGGATTTTTTAAGGATTTATAGAAATGATATGTAAACCTTGGATCTCTATCTAACACGATCAAAACTGGTATTCCATGCCTCTTTAACACTTCTCAGATACAGATTTTTTACAAGTCCTCCACTATATGAGATTCATGAATAGGGATGAAGTGAGCTAATTTTGTGAGCTAATCCATTATCACCCATATGGAATTGTGTTTCCAAATCATTCTTGAGAGACCTATTACCAAATATATAGCTATCTTCTCCCACTTCCAAACAGAAATAGGTAAAGAATGTAACATACCTGTTGGTCGTTGATTCTCTGCCTTAAATTGCTGACAGGTTAAGCATCTCAAAACAAACTCAACCACTTCTCTTTTCATACCGCTCCACCAAAACTATAATTTAAACTCCTTATACATCTTCTATATTCCAGGATGAACAACTAATATTGAATGATGGTAAGCATGAAGAAGTTGTTCCTAATAAGCCATAGGTATGCCCATCCGAGTTCTTAACTACAAAACTGAACTCCCATCCAGTCTCCATCCCTCGATGGTCTCCCCACCATTGATTTTTGACCTCATCACCACACATTATGAATCAGATGTCTGTGCCTCTTTAACCATCTCCACCAAATTAGGAATGAACGACATTGGAAAGAAAACAGAAACATCACCTTGGTCTTCACACTCCAAGTTCATGTCGTCTAGGACCGAAATCAACTGCCACTCATTTGAAGCTTCTTTTTCCAACTGAGCATATGAATTTCAACTTAATTCATCTGCCACCAAATTACCTTTTCTCAGTCTATACATCAAGTCAAAATCAAACATTTAGAGATACTCTATCCATCTTATTTGTCTCAGGTTAAAATCCATTTGTGAGAAAATATGTTTCAAGCTCTTATGATCCGTGAACATAGTAAATTTCTCACTGAAGATATAATGATGTCAAGTATTCAAATCCTAGACTATAATAAATAACTCCAAATCATGTGTTAGTTATTTCTTCTCATGAACCCCTAACTTCCCTTAACCCATAATCCATAACATGGTCTCACTTAATGAGAACAAATCCCAACCCTGATCCCAAAGCATCATTATAGAGATCCTAGCCTTTTACACATAACATTACATGTTTTTTTTCATAATTAAACATCAGAGTACAAGCCAAGGATTGTGAAGTCTAGCATCTTAAAGAACTAGGTATATAAAACTGAAAACATGGAACTAAATAAAACATTTTTTATTTAATCTTTAAATTGATCTCCTAACTTCCATTGTGCTCAAACATCTACCTAGGGTACCCTAGGGAACACATGAACAAAAGGATGATCTAAATAGCCTAGTAAGGGAATAAACATAAGAATAAGGATTTAGCACAAGGGTTAGAGATCATGGCATAATGATATAAAATGGCATAGAGAATCATAACATATAAACATGGGATCTTATAAACATGAATTAATAGTAATGTGGTAGCAACATAAATCATTAATTTAGTATGAGTCAAGGATTTTTTCACATATATTAGTACAAGTCAAGGTTAACCACCAAGATCATTTCACATGGTAACACGAGTCAAGGCTAACCACTAAGACCGTTGCACATAATATCTCATGAGACTAAAATTTACCCAATGAATTAGATCTATATCTGGAAACACCCATCTTAACATGTTCATTAATATTCTTTCCACATAAATAATCATACATAATGAATCATACATAAATATAAGGTAACCCATAGAGAGAAATGGGTATCACATTCATGTCATAAAGCATAATGAATGGGAATATCATCAAAGTGTCCATGAGAGAAAAGAATTAAAACATAAATGGAAAATAATAAGGTAAAATAGGAATATAGAATTGTAAGTGTTGTCAAAAATAAGTTACAACATGTAAGAATAATATTTAGGAAATTCTTAGCATTAAAACATTTTAGTGCAGTTTTAAGGAAAATACTAAAGAGAGTTTAAAATCAAAAAGGAAATAATCTTTTATATAAAAATAGAAGTAAAACATGAAGGTTTTCATAATAAATAGAATTATTTTATAAAAACTATGGTGGATTAAAACAATCAGTAGAGTGCACTTGAAATTGGGAAACAATTTGGGAAGTTCCCTTAAAATGAGTTTGCTTATTGGGAAGTATCGAGGAGGGAATCACTTAAAAGCATGTATATACTGAAAAGAGATTGAGGGATAGATATTGAAACATGATTTTGGAGCATATACACATTATGTATAAGTTTTAAATAAAAATAAAATACAACTTTATTTGTTTAAAAAGAAAGATAGAGCAACTCAAAGGAATAAAGGCGGTTCGGGTAGAATCCCTTACAAAATATCGGTATGGTATCAGGTGTACTTAGGATGTCTTAATGAGAGATAAAGAGATTTATAATCTTTAATACATAATGAGGTAAGTATGTTTAAGGTTCAAAATTATACCCCATAATTAGTAATTATATTCAAATGGGCATAACATAGAAGATATTCTTGAATAAAAGTGAAATAGAGAGGATCCCTTACCTTAAGTCTGATGGTGTTCTCCACTTAATATTAATGACCTGAATAATAAAATTAGGTTCATTAATTAAAAATTAAAGAACCTATTTTACTTTTAAATGATTTATTATAACCTTTTTGAGTTCATTCACAACCTTTTTGATTGGTTATGAGGTTCAATTTCATTGTTTGGGTTCGTTTGTTTCCTTGGTTTTAATGATCGGTTCACTTATATTCATGTTCAGGCGAACATGTATGATGATGGTGGTTGTATAGAATTGAAGTTATATAAAATTAGTTATAATAAATAAGATTAAATGGTTATAAAATTCATTTGGTTATTTTGAGTTAATTTGAATCATTATATAAAACATTAATGATAAACGCTTGGATTAACTTGGTGGTTTTGTTCATAATTAACTTTTTTTGTATTATTATTTTGCATTAAGTGTGAAAAAGGATCCCAGAAAAACAAATAATATAAAATACATATTTAATAGTATTTTTAAACCATAAAAATGGTTTCATTACCGTAATTGAATATGGTAATAGAAATTAATAAACCGTCATCCTTGAATGTGATAAATTAACACATCTTGGACAATGTTTTCGTTTCTTTCATATAAAAGAAGGATAAATGAGAGATG
Source organism: Viscum album (assembly GCA_963277665.1). Classification (NCBI taxonomy): domain Eukaryota; kingdom Viridiplantae; phylum Streptophyta; class Magnoliopsida; order Santalales; family Viscaceae; genus Viscum; species Viscum album. Next base: position 1,042,537,471 of record OY728141.1, on the reverse strand, counting down.
ATAATGAATTATAAAATTATCATAAAAAAATTAAATTAAATGTATTTTAATAGAGTTATCATACCATTTGGGTGAAGGGAGGTGAGGAAATAAAAAGAAAAGAAAAGAACTTGAAAGAAAATAAAAGAATCGGAAAGAGGAATTTACCTCTTGACTTTATCTCCTTTGAGAACCTCATAAGGGGAGAGGATTTTGTCTTTTGAGGATACCAAGAGATGATGGACGTGGGGTAGGATATTGGGTAGTGATTTGGGTAGAATTTATGGAAGTCACAAGGATTGAGAGGAGTGAAGAGAATAGGGGAGTGTGGGTGGTTTTTATAGTGGAGTGGAGGAGGATTTTCTTAATATTTTAATCCTTAGTTTATTATTTTTTCATAAGACAAGAAATATTAATGATAATTGTGACCAAAAGAATTAATATGTGCATGTTATTTCAAAACAATGTCTATTTACATCATCCATGACTCAAGAATGATGCAGAAATTCCGGTTTTAGCATTTATTGTGAATTATCATATTTTACTATTCATAAAAAATTCATGTATTTTAGAAAAATCCAAAAAATTAACCATAACCGTTTTTCAACATGTAGAATATAAAAATGAACTCAATTTTTAAAAAATAATATTCTAAATATGATTAATTTAATTTTTAATTAAAATCATAATTTACTTGAAAAATACATATTTTAAAACTATAACTAATTTTATAATGCTTTAAAAATTACATAAGGTCTTATAAAATTATCTTAAAACCATAAGAAATAAAATTTTTATTTTATGAACAAATTTTAAGAAAATATATTTTATTTTAAATTAATTAATTAATTGTAATTAATTATTTATGACTTACAAAAATACCAATACTTTTACTATGGTCATATTATTACTTATAAGTTGCCTAGATTTTATTTATACATTCAAGGGTGAGATTACTATTATTTTGGATGTTTTACTATTCATAAGGGTCATATTACTATTCATAATATTAGTTTACTATTCACCAAAAATTATGTTTGTTCCATTAGAATCCAAACATCTTACTGATCGCAATCGTGTATGTTAGATTTTCGAAATTCAAAACATAGAAGTGACAATATTATGTTTAATGTCCATATAGTAATTAGTAGTTCATTGTTTTGTGATTTAATGTGATTATATGACATAATTATAAGAAGGTATTTTCCATTGATAAAACATTGGTTCATTATAATCATAATACATCATGTCACATTGTCCTGATTCTGGAAAAATAAAGATTGATGCTGATGTAAGGTGAACTTTAAGCTCTTGAAAAGTCTTCTGAAATTCATCATCCCATTGTAATGGAACTTTATTCTTTTTTAAAGCTATCATTGGTGAGGATATACATGAAAAGTCACACAAAAATCATCAGTAATAACCAGCTAAACCAAGGAAGCTTAATATCTCAAAGACGTTCTTTGGTGATTTCCAAGAGATAACTGCCTCTATCTTTTTTAGATCAACTGAAACACACTTTTCAAATATTAAATGGCCATGAAAACGTACCTATTATATCCAAAAATTGTACTTTTATAGTTTGAAATATAGATAATGATCCCTCAAGATTCCCAATAATACCTTCAAGTGTTTCTCGTTCTCATACCTTATCCTTGAATACACTAGTATGTCATCCACAAACACCACCACAAAAGAATCCAGATATCTCTAAAATATCCAATTCATCAATTCCATAAATATTACTGGTGCATTCATAAGACCAAAAGGCATTACCACGTACCCATAATGTCCATATCTTCTTCTAAAAGATATTTTTAGAATATCCTCCTTCCGAACTCACAATTGATTATATCCTAATCACAAGTCAATATTAGAGAACCACCAAGCTCCCCTAAACTGATCAAATAGATCATAAATGTGTGGAAGTTTATATAAATTCTTTATTGTAACTTGGTTAATATTACAATAATATATGCACTATTGAAGAGTTTCATCTACCTTTTTAACAAACAAGATTGGTACTACCCATGGAGACGTGCTCATCCGAATGAAACCTTTTATTTCAAAATCCTCCAACCACAAATTTAGTTCTCATAATTATATTGGTTACATTCAATAATATGTAAGGGAAATAGTACTATTACTTAAAAGGATATCAATCATAAAATCCCCTTCCCATATGGGTGGTAACCTAGAGAAATTTTTGGGAAAGACATCTGGAAACTGATTAACGACTCTTGGAAAACTGTTTATCTTGATATCATCCATGGATTCCAAAGACAATACCTCCAAATAGTATAATATTATTCTAAATACTGGTACCAACAATCCCTTTTCACCCTTCTTTACATTTTGGTCCCCTAGAAAGAGATGATCGACACCATCCTTAGTTGTAAAACTGACTCTTCTGGTATAACAATCGATGTGAGCCTTCAATGTTGTAAACCAATCCATACCAATGATTATATAAAAAACATCCATATCAAGCACAAATAAATCCCATTTCAACTCAGTTCCATCAATAATTATAGAACATTATCTACACATAAAGGCTCGATATTCTCTTTGACTAAGATGAGTTTGATGTTTTATCATAGAATGCATCATCTTAACTTTTAAATTAGAAAATAAACAACATAAGAAGAAATAAAGGAGTGCGATTCACCCATATCAAACAACAATTACAAAAGGGTATAATTCAACATAATCATACCTCTCATGTTCTATAGTCCAAACTAATCATCCACCATAACTTGTTCATCTCCATATAATTACTTTATTGCTGCAGTTTGTTCTCTGTTTCCCCATTGAGACTGCCCTTGTTGAGGAGTCATGGTGTTTCTAGAATAACCATGTCTAGATTTATTCTTTTGATGAGACTAATTCTTCTTCCCTTAACCCATCAAAGCACATGACACTTGTGACATCTAAGAAGTGTCTTGAACACCAGACCTTAGAGAACTATGACAATAGTGCTGAAGATGCCCCATCTTGTTGTAATTGCAGCATGATATTTGTGGTTTCGTGAAATATCTCTTCATGTGGTTGAAGGAACCACATTGGAAAAATCCATCTTTATTTTTGGGTCTCGGAGGAAGGTTCACTGATCCAGCCTTCTTATTTTGATTCATTATTTCACCTTGGAAATAAGTGTCCCACTTCTGCTTGATCCCAACATTAGAGTTCCCATCATTTCCCATGGGTATCAACATGATTCCTCCACTCATATCACTTGATATTCCCCTTTCATCTACCATATATCTATTGAATATATCTGTATAATCCATAATATAGAGAACAAAAATCTTCAAGAGAACCTCCTTTCCCATCCCTGATTCAAATATGTATGACTTCAAGGATGAAATATCAGTAACCTTAGGTTAAAAGAACAATAAATTCATTAATTTATCCACATAATCCATGAAAAAAGGTTTTACTGCTTCAATCTAAATAAGTACATAATTCTTTGAATTCTAAACATATAAGGATAGAATTGTTTGTTGAAAAATTCCTCAAAATCATCCCAACTAATTCCTTGATCCACTTTATCCTGTATAGATAAATCCCACCATTGGCATTCAAGATCATATAACATATAAGTCTCTATCTTGAATATTAGATCTGTTGGTGTTCCAATGAAATCAAAGATACGATTTATCCTATTCAGCCACACCTCTGCCTTTTCTGGTTCTAAATCACCCCAAAATATGGATGGATTCTACTTATAGAATTGGAAGGAATGATCCAATTGACTTGGATCATCCCTCCTGTTCCCCGTATCCATGACCTAAAATGCTTAGACAATACACTGAACCAACTACTAATTCACCTATGGCTCAGGTGCAATCACATTTTTAGCAGCTTCCTTCGATTGGTTTCTAAGATGCTTATCGGGTTCTATTTTTTAGAAACACCACAAATCGTCATAAGTCTCACTCTCTATTAACAGAAGGCTTAATAATTTCAAATTCTACCACATCATACTATCAAAACAAAGCTTTACAAATTCGACCATTTTTAAAAAATCTCTACTAGATTTTTAAAATCAAACCATTTTCAAGATACCACAACAATGCCTTTTTTTTAAAAAATATTTCATTTGAAAACAACTTTAGTATTTTTCAAAAATCAAGAAATTTCACCAAATAATTACTCAAAATGAAATATTCACTCATAGTGGGATGTCATTCCTCTAATGCATTTAATGATAATCTCATTGGCTAAACCCATGACAATGAGATTGAAAATACTATAAGTGTCTCCTATAAGTATCTTCATGTTTCCATTTTAGAATATTCTATTCCCAATCCATATATACACACATCCACACATCTACACATTCATGATTTGTTATTATAGTTACATACTCATGAGTGGTTTCTCATCGATCTACCAAGTCATCACAATGAAATTAAATCCCATGTGCCATTACACCTTTGGCACAAGGCACAAAGTCATATTTCAACCAGTCCTTGTAATGTAATATGAACAAACACCACCAAGTATCCCCAAAAACCATCACAATATCATCATGCCAAAATTATTTCAATACCAAAGTCATTTAAATGACAAAAACATTTCAATAAAACAACCTTTTTATTGAAAACCTTTTTTTGTAAATCAAACCAAGTAACTATTTTAAAATCATTTATCAACACACTTTTCTTGACAATTTCAAAATTTCACACAAATCCCCAAACCATCACTAAAGAGTGTTTATACCATGATTTTCACACCAATTTCACAATAAATTTCAATACATTTAATCAATTTGAAACTAATCCTTTGTGTTTTAAATAAATGATTTTAGAGTGAAGCCACCTACCTCTGGTTTTATGATGAAAATGAAGAACGATGCTCAAACATCAATGAAACCAGGTTGAAACTCCAAAAACCTACCTTAAATATCTTTCTATATAATAAAAGACTAAATATAATAATATTTGGCATCCAAAACCTTATATCTACCCAAATAGGGAATAAATCTAGGAAACTGAGAGAGATAGAGAATAAGATCTAAGTAAAACAACCAAAAACAACCAAGAATGAAGTCTTACCATGAGAATCGAGCTTCAACACACCAAGAAACACCTTCAAATTACTTCCAAAATTATGGGGAGAGGATCTAAAACCTTTTAGAGGAAAAAACCCTGAGTTATGGGCATTTTGGGGCAAAAACGAGGCATTAAAACATAAGGATGACCTAGATCCACTTTTTTAGGATCTAGTTTTTTAACCGCGCATGGTTTATTCACACAGTTAGGAAAACCATACACTAAAAATGCACTAGACACTGACTCAAGGATGAACCTCACACAGTTGGATAACTTGATTTGTAGACCATGCACCAACCATGCCAAATCACACTATCCAATATAGCGCGATTTCTCCTAGAATTCCACACAGTTTGGGAAAACCGTGCACTGCCTGTGCACCTTCCCTTTAGACCTTGATTCATTGTGAATAGTTTCCTGTAGGCATTGCATCATTTTTCCAAACCGTTCACTAACCGTGAACCTGTATAAAAGACCCAAAACACTCCAAAAGTTCCCCAAACTCTCCTAACCTTCACCCATATACTTTACATACTTAAATATCATAAATAAATGGTTACTTAATTGAAATTGGGGGTTTTACATGTTCCGCTGAATGGTTTTGACATTTTCTACCATTTAATTGACCATTTTAGGTTCCAAAAGATTTTGTTCACTAACTTCAACCAAACACACAAGTGTAATAAATCTCTTCCCATAGAGGGATTCATATGGATCCATTTGGATTTTGTAGTGGAAGATATTATTGTATGAGAACTGAACTAGAAAAAGATGTTTCTTACATCATACTTTATGATCCATCAAGAATGCTCTCAACATGTACTCAAGTCTCTGGTTGGTCCACTCATATTGGACATAAGTTTAGAGGTGATGAGACATACTAAATCTCAACTCCAGGTTTATATAATGTTGGATACATTTATATAACTTGGAGGTAAACCTCAAATCTCGATCAGATACAATTGATAGTGGTATTACATATATCCTCACCACTTCTCTAATGTATATAATTTTAATTTGATTGAGTGATAATTTATTATGAATGAAAATAAAGTGAGAATTATTTGTAAGATGATCCAATACAACCCATATGGCATTATATACTCTGTATTTATTTGGAAGACCTATGACAAAGTCCATGACGATGTTTTCTCATTTCCATATAGGTATGGGTAATGGTTGAATCATACCCTTGAACTTTTTCCTCTATTAATTAACTTGTTAACATACTATGAAATTTGATTTATATTATATGATCTCCTTATTTATATTTTACCACCAATAGTTCTCTCAGAGATCTCGATACATCTTCATACTCCCTAGGTGGATGAAGAATGTTGAGATATGTGTATCATTCAACAAATATTTTTTTATCTCAGACTTTTATGGTATATATATCATGAAATAAATCTTAAAATGAATTATTTATCATTTTTTAACTCTAATTATTTACCTTTTCTTATAGCTTTCATATTCTTCTATATTTCCACATCATCCCTTTAATTATCCTTTATCTTCTCTATAATATATGGTTAAGAAATCATTTGAGATAGGTTGGATCTTTTTCCTTACTTTATGACTTCCATATCCATACTTTTAAATTATAATAAGATTAAATCCTTCTCAATTATAATTATTGATAAGGTTTTAATATTCTTTATTCTTAGAGCATTTATCACTTTATTTTTCTTTCTAGGATGGCAATGGATTGAGTAGTCATAGTTCTTTATTAGCTCTAACCATCTTCACCAGAACATATTTATATCTTTATGTGTGGATATATATATATGAGTCTCTTATTAACCATATATATATATATATATATATATATTTCAATCTTCACCCCATAGCGATAGTTCTGCTAAATATTTAATGCAAAAATCACTACTTCCAACTCTAGATCATGCGTTGAATAGTTCTGCTCATAGAATTTCAAATTCCTTTGGGCATATGATATATATTTATCATTTTGCATCAGTACACAACCTAATAATTTCTTTGAAGCATTGCTGTAAACCATGAAAAATTCCCCACTTGAGGGTAGTTTAAGTATTGGTGCAGTGATAATCCTTTTTTCAATAACTTAAATATTTATTCACATTCATTGGTATAGAAAAACTTCACTCCCTTTTGAGTTAGCTTAGTAAATGGGTTTGAAAATAATAATAATTTTCTCAAAAATCATTGATCATACCTAGCTAGTCTGGGGAAACTATATATCTCTATTATAGAAATTATTTTAGGCCACTCCTCAATCGCCTTTGTCTTCAAAGGATCAAAAAATATCCCTTTACTAGTTATAAAATGCACAAGAATGATAATTCCTCCATATAAAACTCATATTTATTATCATTTTCATATAAATTCTTCATTAATAATGTCTTTAGCATCATACTAAAATGCTCCTCATGTTCCTCCTTAATTTTAGAGTATATCAAAATATCATCTCTAAAGACTACAACAAATTTATCAGGGAAATCTCTAAAGAATCTATTCATTAAGTGTAACATCCCAAGTAAATAAAGAACAAATTTTTTTCATATTTATTAATATTTGTGAATTAAATATTAATATTTTTTTAAATGGGATGATATGTTAGATGGTGTACCTGATACACAACAATGAGTTTCATACTGAAACATAATAATATAATATTATTTTAAATGGTAGTTAAAGCCTAGATTTTGTATTGGCAGTAATGGATAGAACTAACTAAAATATAAATATACATGTTTTTTAAATGTTTTTACATTTATTAAATAAATTTTAGAGGCTTAAAAAAAGAAATAATCCAATTTTAAGCATAAATACTCTAATATTCTTTAAAGGGTCGATTTACCGCCTTTTGATGGTGAAACATTTTTAAATCTAGTCTTTGTAAATTTTATATGTTCTATTTGAAAAAAATAAAATTCTTATTTAAAATTGGGTCATCAAAATTTACTTTGGGTAATTTTTTTGTATTTTTCTGATAATGTTCATTTTTTTAATGAATAGTGAAAATATAGTATTTTAATTCAAAACTACCTTTAATCAAATTTATTTATATGGTTAGATTATCTTTTTCATTGATTTTAAAGTTTAATTAGATTATATTTTTACCAATTAATCTAATTTTGGTCATTGTATGTAATTTCACTTTGAAATTGGACACAAACAAGTGTTAATCTTTTGATAATTATTATTTCTTAAAAACACGTTTTTTATTTTGACAACGAGAATTAATTTGAAATTAATTTATTCCACTTATGTGTTTTGAATTTGGAAAAATGGATTCCATATTTTAAATCAGGAGATCCAAATTGTGTAAATAGATAAATTTTATTTTTATACATTATGAATATTTACTTCAGTAAATATTTTATTTACCATGGTTAAAGGGTAAATTTGGTAAATAAGGGTAAAAAAAATTATAATAATATTAAATTACCCTAAAATGTGTTCTAATATTATTGGTTGATACATTTTAGACCATGGTAATTCTTGGGTCTATTTTGGGACCCCATGGAGACACTTGGGAGTGATAATGACACTTTATATTAATTAATTTAAAGTAAAGACAAAAATGACATAAACATATATCTTTTAGTAAATAAATTATTACATGGGGTTATATAAGTTATCTCTTAGACTATAAATATTAATTTTAAAGAAAAAAATATTTCCTAAATCATGATATTTTTTTATAATTTTTAGACATCAAATAAATAAAATTATTTATGACACAATAATGATGCAGTGTTTACCTCATTAATGAATGATTTAAATAAATAAGATTATAAAAATTAAAAAAATATCCAAAACCTGTCCAATTATTATTGTATGATTTTATTTCAAACATGAGTCATCTTATATTAAACTTTAATAAGTTTTGGACCATTATAAAGTTAGAATCATTATATAATAAAATAATATTTTTAAACTTTCCTAAAGAGACCCTCCTCCCCCTTATAAAAATCCCTCACCTCTAACCCATTACTCACACCTATAAATCATATTATATCATAAAAAATCTATACAAATAATCTCTCAATATCCCTCTCTTCCTTCTATAATCCTTCCTCTAGGAAGAAGGAAATTCAAGTAAACCTTTTGGTTCAAACCAAAGGGAGATACCCGATTTAAAGGTAACATCTTCTCTTAAGTTCTTTTGTTTTATTTTACTTATCAAACCCATAAAATATTTTTATTCATTAATTTTATAACAAAAAAATTATCCTAAATATACTAGGTTGTTTTTATGAGAATTATTATAACTACACTTACACACACTTCTGTCTAATGGGTAAAGAACACACTGTTTCTGTAGACGATGAACTACTGCATCACAAAATGATGATTGTTCAATCTTCTCCTACCACCTCTTATGGTGGCCATTAATATGGAACTGTATTTATATGTGATATATATTATATTTATATTGTTTCTATTCTTCTTTATTTTTCATTTATATAATACCTTTATGGTTTCCATAGTGGGTAAATACGATAATTTCATTTGAGGAAGTGCGGACTACCGCCCCCTCAATATGATATGACTCGTTCATTCCATTCATGGGACATATAAAGGATAGAGTTAATGAAATTATATATGATATTATAATTTAATTATAATATACATATTTATCATTAATTTTTAATTCTATTAAAATAATAAATAGAAATGAAATTAGCGTTTATGTGTACGTACGACTTACCATCTCCATGAACGACGCATTTCATTTTATATCTCCAAATGTTATGTACTATTATAAATACATATATATACTAGATATATATGAGATATATGATATCTAAATTATGAATATCATTCTGGAGATAATGGACCTTTTACCACATGAACAACTTGTAATTATAAGAAGTTCATTTTTGACTCAAGTACCAAATATCAAAAAAATGACCATTATTAACTTAAATGATTAAATAATGTTTATAACATAGTAATAAGTGATATAAAAGGAATAATAAACTTGAAAAGTGTTATTAAGAAATTATAAATTAACTTTATTTTATTATTCAGGAGATTAAAGAACGAACGGGTCAAGTCAGACATGAGGTAATGGACTTCGTCTCAATCTCATTTCATTGAGGAATATTTTGTTTTATACATGAATTTATTTTATATGGTGTATAAAAACCTTTGAATTTTTATTTAATTTAAAAATTAATCTTTTTCTATGATGAATTTTACTAAATGAAAAAATAGAATGTTTCTTTTAACGTAAGTGGTGACAACAACCTTTTCTGTCGCCGTGAGTATTATTTGATCTATGGATTCCTTAACAATCCATAATGTTTTTAAAAGGAAAATAAATACCATATAATCTTTTACATATTTTGGTATTGAAAATATTTTTTATAATGGATTGGTTATGTCAATATATTTAAATATATTGTGATTAAAATGTGGAAATGTTATATTTCCTTTATGTTTGTTTTATGGGTTATGATTATGTTATTGTTCTTGGGAATTGTTTACGCATACGGGTGGTTCCGTGATAAACCTAGGGCAGGTGATCCTGAGATATCTCTCCAATGAATTGGGTAACATGATGGAGGTAAATGTGAATGTTTCTCCTAAGAGATTTAGGTAATATACCATGATGGGTATTACAAATGTAACTCCCTACGTGGCTATGAAAGCTAAAAGGTAAGTATATTATGAATGCCACAAGTTACCTTTATGATTTTTGATTACTATGTGTTATTCATAAATCTTATTATTTCATGAGGTATGTTAAAAAGATTATGTTTTGATGGAATAATGTTTTGTTTCTTTATTTTATAACCCTTACTGAGCTTTTTTATGCTTATCCTAAGTTTTGAAATGTTTTTCATAGGACTTAAAGATGAATAGGGTCAAGGATGTGATTAAGGAAAATTCATGCTATCTAAAACATGGAACTATAAATGAATCTTTTTTTTCACTAGTTTTTATTTTATTAAAAAAATAGAAACTAAGTAGAAGTGTCAACTTTGTAATTTTTTTGATGTAATGTAATATTTATGGCTTAATTATCTAAAACTATAAACCTAAAAAGATCCTCAATGTGAACTATCCATTTAATTCAAGATTATGTAATGTTTTAAGGCTGGGGCCTTATATTAATTCCCTGAAGATTGTTGGAGTATTTGTGAGTTTTAAGAGAATCACTATAAACTCATAGTGTCCATACCTTATTCGAAAAGTAGTCCTGGGAACATCTTCCTTCTTCACCTTTAATTGATGATATCATGACTAAAGGTCTACCTTATAGAGGTAATAGGTAGGGGATTATTATTCTTCATCATGATCTTATTTAGTACACAATAATTAATGTAGAGGCACATTGACCCATACTTTTTCTTAATAAAGAGTACTAGCATGCCCCGTGGTGAAGTATTCAGGAATATAAAACCCTTTTCTAATTTATCTTACAACCACTTCATTATTTATTCCAAATAAATGATGGTTATTCCATATAGATTCATGGATATGGGAAGAAATCCATGTATAATTTTAATTGGTAACTTAACCTCTCTACCAAGAGGATAACTAAGAAACTCTTCAGAGAATACATCAGTATAGTCCCTCACAACCAGCATGTCTTCAAACATGATTCTCTCCTTTGTCTCAATCATTTGAGCTCAATATTATTTCCCATATGGTAATAATATTCATGTTTGAGAAGAATATTCCAAAAATAGATCCATCCTTATCCTTACACTTGTATAAAATAGGAGTATGACTTGGGATATGGAGAATGATTTCTATCTCTTGGAAGTTTATATTAGATTTATATAAAGATATCCAATTCATTCCCAGTATCACATACAATTCAACAAAAGGAAGTATTCCAATATTTCCTGGGAGATCCAGTCCACAAAAATTTACTAGGGAATATTTATATACTTGGGATTTAATAATTACCCTATTTTTTCTCATAGATAACTCAACCTCCATGTTTTGAGGTAGTGTTTAAATAGTTTAATAAATTTGCATGATATGAAAGAATGTGTAAAACTAGAATCAAATAATACATTCATCATTATTAAATGAATAACTAGGGTACCTATCATTACTTTATTAATAGGTTACACCTCAACAATAGTGATAACATAGGCCCATTCTTAATTTCTTATCCTTGGAAGTTGTTTCATTTATTATATCTAATAATCCTTGGATTAGGTTATTGTCTTGGATCGTGATTATGTTTTTTATAGTTGAAACATTAGACTATAGGCTAAAGATTTATTATAAACTTCATTTATTTCATTACATTTGTGGGATTATTCATCTCCCTTTGAAATTTATTAGCCTGATGCCCCTATTTTCCACATTGAAGCATCTCCCTATTACCTTAAGATAGTTTCTAGGACAATTCTTCCCAAAATTTTGACACATGTGCCGTTGGTTTTTCTTTCCTCTATGGGATTTATCCATTTATCCTCCTAAATCAAACTCCATTTTATAATTTTTATCTCAAACCCCTTGAGACCACTAAGAATCATTAATATACATCTTGACCTTAAGGGAACAATAGAAAATATCTTCATAGATATAAAATTCTCTAATTTATAAATATTTTTTTATAGAATCAGATTTAACTAACTAAATAAATGGTCAACCTTACTTTTAGTATTGATGAAAAATCCAGAGGTGTATAGTGAAATCCTTGTGAAGTTTTCTACATAAGCCCAGATAAACTTATCTTCATTTTGTTTCAATCCAAGGAATTCATTATCCATTTTAAGATGGAGAGTTTTTGGTAAATATTTATTCAAAAATATTTTTTTTAATCCTTCCCATTCCATGGATTCTATTTAATCCTTGGGATTCATGTTCTTGATTAATGTCCACTACCAATCGGCTTCTCCCTCCAGGCGATAAAAAACCAGTACAAATTTCTATTTTTTAGAGAATTAGAGGATATGAAATATATTTTCAATGGAGTTAATCCACTGTTCTATGATTATGAGATCAAAATATCTACTAAAAGTAAAAGGCCTTTGTCATATAAAGGATTCAACCATAACTTACTCTTTATTAGGTGAAGGAGGGTCTTCCACACAATTCAAGTTCTTATTCACAACTTTAGTTAGTTGAGCTATTACTTACATGAATTTCTCAGATATATCTCCCATAAGGTTAAGTATCTCATTAGGGATATCATTACAATGCCTATCACATTTTTTGGCGCAATTCCTCTTATTTCCCACCATTAACTAAAATAAAAGAAAATTAGGGATGGGAATACTTAAACTAATAAGCATATAAAAAGGAAACTATGAAATTATAAGTAATAACTTAAAAATTAAATATATATCCTAACTTATGAGTCTATAGGTTTTAATATAGGTTATTCATGGTAATTTTCCCTTTAGGATTTCTAAACTAACAATCTATTCAATTCCATCATAATGGTTCAAAAAGATATTGTGAATTTACCAAAGAATATCCCCTGGGAGTGTCAAAACAGGTGTGAAATAAGTCCTATTAATCATACGCTAGGTAGAGGTTGAGATAATACCCAATGATACCTTTTGTTTTTATTACCCCTAGGTATATCTGTGCTATATCCATATCCACTTGTAGTATCCAGGCAGATATTTAATTACTTGGAAAACACTTTCTCTATACTTTACCAAAATTTTAGGATGTTTTACTATACTTATAAATATTCTAAGGGTTTTTATAAATATAATATTTAACTATTCCTCAAAAATAACTATACCTTTCTTTGATACCAACTATAGTGACTCAATCTACTTACACATATTATTACATGATTTATAACAAACATACCCAATAAACACAACCCAAGGATCCAACGACCTAGTGTCTTTGGGAAGACTAAGTATATAAAAAATTGATACGAAACTAAAATATATATATTTTTTATTTTAATCTCTATAATGATCTTCTAAATTCCTTTGAGATTCTAAAACTGTATAGGATAACTTGGATAATACATAAACAAAAGGGGTGATTTATAAAGCCTAGTAAGGGAATAACCATGATCAAGGATCATAACATATGAATCAAATGGCATAACATGATATCATAAAATAAAAGGCTCATAAATAATAATATGAAAGAATGAAATAAAGAATATGACATCATAATATCATAGAATATTAGGAATGTGGCAAGATCATAATACACAACATCATAAGTATAAGTCAAGGCTCACTACTGAGACATCATAACATGGTGGATAGAGTCCCATAATGGATTAGGTTTACTCTATAATCCCATAAATACCATATCATGAGATATAAACATTATTCAATGCATTGGAGAGATATCTGGGAACACCCATGATAACATGTTCATGCATATGTGTGCCATATAAGGAAATCAAATATAATGTATAAGTATAAAAAATACCTATGGAAAGAAATCAGTTATATAATCTTACCTCAAATAACAATAAAAGGATATCTCCTAAAGATTCAAAAAGAAGAAGGAATTAAATATTTTGAGGGTTCATATTTATATAAATAATAAAAATCACCATATATGGATTTTATTTGAAGAAAATTTCATGGGAAAGGTTTGAGAAGTAATTTTTGAATTGAACTTCTTTAACGAGGTTTTAAAAAAATGGAAAGGAATCTCTAAAGATGAAATGTGAATCATATTTTTAATAAAACTAGAAGTTAAATAGGAGGTTTATAAATAAAATAATGATTATTTCTATAAAACATTTTATGATTAAAATCATTTCAAGGGGTGGTTAATAACATGAAATAATAAATAGGAAGCCCCCTTAAACTGGGTTTACTTCAATGAAATATTTGGGAAGAGAACTTTAAAATATTGTATATCCCTAGTAAAGAAAATAAGGATAACTTAGGTATATATAAAATTTATATATATACATAATATATAAGGTTTTCATTACAAAGTTAAATGTATAAAGTGAGTTAGAGAGAGATAAGGCATAACCTAAAGAAAAGAGGGTGGTTCAGAGAGTTCCCTTATATCGGGTCCTTGACTTGCTCAGTATGATCGATTGAATTCCTAAATAATAAAATTAAAAATATTAAATAATTTATTAAGAACTATTTACATCTATATTTTTTAATAATATTATTTTATGTTCATTTAAAATAATTTTTAAGACATCATGTTTATTCCTACTCTCCTAAGGTTATTCAGTTCATAGTTCCAATATCACTTTAGTTTATAGATAATTATGGTGGTTCTTTATGAAATGGTTACATAAATTCATAAGTGGTATAAAATGATGTTCATTTTATTTCAGGATTTCAAAATGCTCTTAGTATCCGATAGTATTCATAAACAGGCACAATTTATAGGGTATAGGTGTTATTTCTCAACACATAGTTCATTTATGAGGGGTTTCCATCCATGATGGAATTATTGGGATTATTTTAATATTATGGCTATATATACACCCTATAATGTGATATAAAATATAATATACTCATTTAAATCATTTTAAACCATAATAAGTGAATTTAAACCATCCATTGTGGCAGTGTTGAAAAATGAAATTTGTTGTTCATGGGGGTGGTGATATGATCATATTATGAACCAAGTTTTTTATTTAGAATAAATTGACGGGAGGTTGGAAAATGGATATCCAATTAAAAAAAACAAAATTTAATTCTATTTATTATATCAATTTAATTATTTAATGTTGTATGGAAGATATGTGGAGGAGGTATAAGAGGAAAAGTATTGAAAGAGATGAGTTGAGAATATTACCTCTTTATATGTAATCTCTTAGAAAACACCTTAATGTAACTTGGGATAGTCTTTTGGTGATAACAGTAGAATTAATATATGGGGGATATTATTGGGAAGATAATAGGGGAAAAAAATTTCAAGCTACAATGCTTAGAGGGTGTGAGGAGAAAGGATTGTAAAGCCTTATGTTCGTGTGGGTGTTGGAGTTCAAGGGGAATTTTGAACTTTTGAAATATTTGACAGGTTGGTTTTTAAACCAAACATCAAAATATAATCCCAAGGGTTGAATCCCATAATAATTGACCTTTTGAACATGTTTTGAGGTTATATAGGGGGTTTATGGGTCTTAGGAGTGTCTTGGGGGTTCAGTCGCAAAGTTTCTGATTTATAGATTTCCAACCTAGGGACTACAGTTAGAGCATGGTTAGTGATAACCATACAACCCAAACATGAAGTTTAATAATAGGATCATGGTTTTTAAAATAATTCAAAGGGGTATGAAAAATTTTGTGAACACCTATAATAAATTTCAGATCTGTTTCATAGGTTTGGCACATGAGTTTTCGAACCATGCACTTAACCGTGTGAGAGGAATTGTTTCGAATAGAGGGGTCCACATAGTTGGTGTGTGGTTTGGCCAATTGTGAGACATTTTAAAATTTTAAAATGACCATTTTCCCTTATTATTTTATAAAGGTTTTAAACCCTTTCCCCCTCTTCTCTCGGCCAGTAGCTTCCCTCTGCGCACCATCTCCTCCATCTTCTTCCTCTTGGTGGATCTCATTCGATCTTGATCTATTTCTATTATCTTCAGTTTAATTGGAATCATTTAGGTATTTATATTCACCCTATGCATTCTATTATTTCTTTATATTGATTCAAAGTGGTATTAAATCATTTATGTGGGTTATAAACCATTTTCAGGGCATTTGTTCAGTTTCTTTGTATAAGCTATTTTAGCTCAAAGAGAAGTTTGATACTAGATGGGTAGAATCCTATGAGGATAAGGTAGGTATTACCTTTAATTTAACCCATAATATTATTTTTTTCTAAGTGCGTATATTATTTGGTCAAGATAACTTTATTGTTCTGGATCTCATTTAATTTAAAATGTTTTAGTTGAGTTTTCCTTATATAAATTCCCTATTTAACTTGTCTTAAGCCTTAGGAAATTGTGTTTTTAGGTGGAATACCTAGTGGGGTAGAATAAACTTAGGATGAATTGATGTATTTAAATTCCTAATTATGTTTTAAATTATTTAAGAGGAAACTTGGTTTCTATTGATGGTTGTGAAATTGAATTTCAAAACCATCAGTAATTGAGAATGCATTTATCCCTTAAAATTAATTGGACCTAATGAATAAGAAAAATAAATAAAATATTTATGTAAGAATAATTGAGATTATATGATTCCTTGGGTTTTAATTGTGGTAATTGTTGTGTTTTTTATATAAAATTGAAATGATAAACCAATTGATTAATGTGAATTCATACCCTATGACTTAAAAAGTTTAAGGGAACTTATGGTTGGGACTAATGTTTTATAAAATGGTTTGGTTTTGTAAAAATAATAAATCATGATTTTGAAATTGTAAATAAAACCTAAAATGTGAAATGATTACTATGCTGATTATGGAAAAGTGGAAGCCTTGAGCCTAAAGATAATTTAATGAAGTGGATGATTAATTAATCAAATGTTTAAAATGATGCCTAATTCTTGGGAATGAAAAGATGTGATCCTTGGATTTTATATGACTTATTATACTTTGGAATACTAGGATGAGCATCCAGATTCCATTTGATATTTGATGGATGGGAATAAAAGGATGATTACCCAGATTCCATGTGATTAATGATGACTCGAGAAGGCAGGTAGGAGTGCTTAGACCCATAAAATACTTCATGATTGAGAATGTTGAGATGTTCACTCAGATTCCATTGAAATTACAGGATAAGAATCTAGATTATGTGTGATGATTGATGATGTTGGGGAATACTATGATAAGCACTCAGATTCCATTGTAATTCTAGGATAATCATCTAAATTCCATTTGATGACTGATGACTAGGGAATACCAGAATGATAACTCAGATTCCAAATGATACTTCATGATACTCGGAATTCCAAGTTGACCCATTGATTCTATGTGGATGTTTATGGTTGGAAAAGTCATCAAGAAATGCTGAGAGATATCCCAAAACTTTATTAAATAGTTATGGTTGATCATGGTCACAAATCTAGAGATTGAAAATGATATTATCGACCTTAGGTGTTATCATGAAATTGGGTCATCAGTGGTTGTCTTTTCTTTTATAGCGACTGTTTTTAAATTTATTATTTTTTATTTATAGCACTTTTATATGTATTTCTTATCAGACTGGTTATTTTAGGGATGTCATTGGTGGTGGCCTGATGATTTATAATCATACCCTAATTATACTTCCATGGAACTTGGGTACCTGATAAAACACTATTATTGATTGTAGGTCCAAGTATGGGGCAAGGCCTGACATTGATTGCCTGTTTTCTCGTCTTATTAGGCAGGGTATGGAATATAAGACTAGGAAAGACTTAGGGATTAGTTAAGAACATGATGATAGAATTAGTTTACTTTTGTTTATTTTTTTACTTCTTATTTATAATATACCCATGGGGGATTCTATATGTATGGAATATTCATTTATTACTGCATTTTCTATTGCATTTATTCATTAGATCATTTCCTATTTATGATGTTTATCATGATATTATATGTTTCATTTTATTTCTATTGTTATTATACTCTAATAAAAAGGTAATAGTCTCCCCATTATTGGTTCACAGGCCCTCGTTGATATTCGGAAGCCTATGGGGTATGAAGGGCTGTTTCTGAGGCCATGTAGTGCATCATTTCAGGGCACCAGTTTAGTGGAATCCTATTCGGGGAATCAAAAAGTGGTATCAGTGCATTTATTTTTCTTTTGTCTTGTTATTCAGGCATGGTAGACATTAGATTAGGATGTTATATAACTTGACAATGATATCATTATTGGTTTCCTGTATCTCTATATATGAAGATAAAACTGAGTTTCTAGGGCTGGGGATTATTGTTCTTGATTTATGCTTTTACAGTTGATTGATTTACACCTTGAGTGGAGCACATGGGTGTGATTTTATTGATTTATGATATTTTTAATCTTTTATGGTATAAAAATATGGCATGTACATTCATTCATTATACTAGGCATATTGGATATACATGTCATCTGTATGTTTCCAATTATTAATAGTTTCCTAGGATTCACATGTGCTGATGTTTTATTTGTTGTCTATTGCTTATTTCTAATAGTCATTTTTATCTGCCTATGGATTAAAATGATTGAAAAGTGTCGGTATTTAAAATGTTAGAATCTATTTATATGGTTTTCATATAAGTTTATTGTGGAATTTTACTTGACTAACTCTTCATGTAACTTTTGGTTGATAGGAATGTATAAATGAACCAAAGTGATGGTTTTTGTTAAATAAAGTTATAGTAAGCAACTTATAAGGTGTTTTATTTTATAAATTATGAATGAAATTCTATTCAATCAAACCATGGGATGTGCAGCCTAATAAAGTTTGTGAATTTTTAAAATGAAGAGTATTAAAATATTTTAATTGGGAATCCTTGGGTTTAAAATGGTGAATTTTAATTAAAATAGATATAATAAATGATGGAACCTTTAAAGATCTTGGTGTTAAGTATCCCTTGTGATTATGGCATGAACCTGTATATGGTTATTTTGGTATAGAGAGGTATCATGTGTGATTAGACCCTTGTATATGGTGTATGAGACCTTGATGGGATTGGGTGTACCAAATAATGGGGCGTTACTTGTTGTGACTTCAGTTGGGATGTGACCTTGAGGTTGTGAGGTGTCTCAATGTATATTCATTGCTTGTAACCCTTGTGAGATGTTTCATACTCTAGAGTGGGATTGTATATATGGGGGTGGGACCTAGAAAAATTGGTTGTATTTTTCACTCTTGATGTCATGTGTTTTAGAATAGGGGAAAGAGTACTGATCGTGAGTAGTAGCTTGTGTGAGGCCTGACCAAAAAGGGGTTAGGCGTGAGAGCCTAGTGATATTGGGTTTTGGTCTTGAGTGAGTGAGTTTGGTGATTGAGGGTGATCGTGATAGGGTTTATCCTAGTGTTTTGGATGTTTCAGTATACGAAGTGTGAGAAAATGATTCAGTGTGTGGGATCGATGTACAAGTGGTGCTATCGAGGTTTTGATAAGGATTTGATATGACTTGGTTTATTTATATAGGAATCACCTTGAGTGACTATGTTTTTATTTAAAAGCTAGTTTAATATGGATATGATCATTCAGATACCCAACCCTTCCATTTTTATGATGTTTTGATGTGGTAAATGGTGATTTATCTAGGCATATAGTTCTAAGGATCATAGGGAAGGGGTATATTATTCTAATATTAAAATGACACATAAGATGATGGGTGGTCATATGGATAGTCTTTACTCATGAGGAATGTCAAGATGGTTTGGTGAAAGCATCAAGTATGTGTTGAGTCTGATGGGACTGATGGACTAGGAGGCATGGTCAGATGCTTGAGTGGGTGCTTGATCCTAGAAATGGTAACACATGACTCATGGGATCTTGAGTTGGGATCATAGAATGGTTTTAGATGAGCGTGTGACCCTAGGTTTGTATGGGGTCATGGTTCCTAGTATGTGTATTTGGTGAATGATTCCATTGGACTAGATTATAGGGGTGTATTGGGAGAAAGAACCCACTACATTCAGTGAGATAAAGTGATGCACATGAGCTACAAGGGGGATTTTTTGGCCTTGGATCAATAAGGTGGTTTTTTTTGTATTTCATTGGAAAATTTTCAAGTCATAGTGGAGGATCTCAAGAAGTATGGTGGTGTTAGTTCTTACATGATCAATAGCTCACAATTTCTTGGTATAGTCATGAGGCTATAATGGGTTTTGGTTAATGAATCCATCTTGATGCATGATGATAAGGAGTTGATGAGACACTTATGGGAAGAGAGGCCTAGGGACCTGAAGGGATTTTGAGATGTCCTTATAGTGAAAGGTGACATCATTAAGGGATTATACTATGGTGGAATAGATGATCAGGTTAGACCCAGACATAGGTGTCAAAGGTCGATGGTTGTGTTGATCATGGCTTGGGATGAGTGGAACACATTTTTTTAAAGTTGGATCTTATTGATCTATGATTGAGGAGTGGTCTAATATAAGTTTTATGGTGATAAGGGTTCCATTATATATCAGAGGGTGAGGTCCTTATTATGGATCTGGAGTTGGTGAATATCATGGGAATTGTTCTTGGATTCTAGGAACATGTAGTAGTTAATGTGTTATTTTGTTGCTCAGTGAGATCAAGATGATCATGTTCAGTCCTTGAGTTCAAAAATGAATGGAGCCTGGTCCATTATGTTTAGATTTTCTTGTGTAAAGTGATTTCAATGACACTCCTATAGTGGGGAGTGACATATTGGTCATGGGTGTATGTCCATTATGCCAAAAGGGTGGATGAGTTGTGGAGATAACTTTGGGATGATTATGGTGGCATTAGGATGCTAGTATGTAATGAGTTTGATGCATGCCAAGATTCCATAGGGGATTCCAATGGGGAAATCCAATGTGGTGGTGGATTAAGAATGAGTGTTGGATTCAGGCTTGAGGTGGGGTTAAGGTGATCTAAGGGTTCTTAGATCAGAGATGAATCATTGTGCAGTAGGGTACGATGAAAATTTTGGGATGGTTTAAGATCTAACCATGGAACCTCATTCGGATTTGGGTAGGGACTCCTCTGATCATGTTTTAGTGATCACATGATGACTCAGGCGTGATCATGTGAAATGGCGATGCATCAAAAGTTAGAGCTAAGTATTTTTAGGATGTGTTAGCCCGGGGTGGTTTGACTTACGTTTCCATATAGAAATGGATGCATTGATATGTAAACTATATCAAATACCTCATTTGGATATGATGAGTACATTTTGAAATTTTGAACCAGGGTTTAAGGAAAAGCTGGTATATTCTTGGCTTGTGTAGGGATCATGGTTATGCATCTATCCTTGGTTGGTTTTAAATAGCTATGACGAGTACCAATGTTTAACTAGAGTTATCATGGGTGTTTAGGTATATTGATTTGGAAATTATTCTAGGCACACAATTTGAAAGCAAGAGTGGTATTTTAATAAGTAATTTTTAGGGTAGAGGAACCAAAGCATATAAATTTGGTGGTTGTAAGATGAAGCTTATACTAGGATTCACCATAGGCCCATCGGATTTTTGGATGAAACTATCAAAGTTTCATATATATGAGCTTAGGTAAGTTCCATATTGGTGTTTCATTCTTGATGACAAAAATTGGTTCAAGTTTTAGTGGTGTGAGTGCCTTAAGTTGGAAGTTTTTTCTTAGATTTTTTTGGGTGTTTAGAATGGAATGATTCCATATGAATTTAAATGAGTGTACAATGTATGTCAGAAGGTGCGAATGTTTAACCCACAAGACTTATCAGGGATGAGAAGTATTATCATGGGTAGTTTGTAAGGCCTCATTCCCATGTAGGTGTTGTAGTTAAAGGGTGATTTTGAAAATTTTAAATATCAGATGAGTTGATTTTTAAACCGGTCATTGAAATGGGATCCTAAGGGTTAAAACCCTTCAAAAGAGACTTTTTGAACTTGGTTTGAGGTACTCTAGGGGGTTTGGGTGTCTTAGGAGTGTATTGAGAGTTTGGGATCAAAGTTTCATGTTTTTGGAGTTGTATCATAGAGATCATGGTTAGTGCATTGTTAATGCTAAATGTGCACCCAACTATGTGGTTTTATCATAGGAGGATCCCTATTTGTCAAATCATGTGAAGGGGGTCAAAAAAACATACGAACACCTACAATAAAATACAAATCTATTTCAAACATTTGGAACATGGGTTTTCAAACCATGTGCCCAACCATATTAGAGGAACTATTCCAGACAGAGGGGTCTGCACAATTGGTGCACATTTTGTCCAATCATATAGCCAAATCATGCACCCTTTAAAAATTAGAAAAAGATCATTTCCCTCCGAATTTTATTTTTTAACCCTTTTTCCATCATTATCTTGACCAACATCTTCCCTATACACGCCCTATTCTCCCTATTTTTCTTCATGGTGGATATCCTTCGATATTTATCAATTTCTATTACCATCCATTGAGCTAAAAGGCTTGAGGTAAGGCTATTCACCCTATCCCTTATATTCTTCCTCAATCTAATTACTATGTGGTATTCTATCATTTATTTGGGTTATGCCCTATTTTTTTTGGATTTTTTGGTTTCTCCGTATCTATCATTTTATATTGAATCTAAGGCTAATACCATATGGGAAGAATCCTATGAGGCTAATGTTGGTGGTACATTTAATTAACTGATAGTCTTGATTATTTTATGAGTGAGTGTATGATGCAGTCAAGATGGATTCGCTGTTCTTGATCTAATTTAATTTAAAAGGTTTTAGTTGAGTTTTCCTTAGATAAATATCTCATTTAACATGTCTTATACCATAGAAAACTATGATTTTGGGTGTAATTCCTAATGGAGGAGAATAACCTTAGGATGAATTGATTTATTCAAGTGATTAATTATGTTTTAAATGATTTAATAGTAAAATTAGTTTGAATTTATGGTTGTGAAATGGGATTTCACAACCATAAATAATTTGGAATGAATTTTACCCTTAAAATGAATCTAACATAATAATATGGGAAAATTAATAGAATCTATAAGGAAAGGGAATTGTAATTATATGATTCCTTGAGTTTTAATAGTAGTAAGTGGTGTTTTTTTTAGAAAAGTGAAATAGTAAATCACTTGATTAATGTGAATTCATAACCCATTCATTATAAATCCTAAGGGAAATCATGGTTTGGAATCATGTTATATGAAATGGTTTGGTTTTGTAAAAATAATAAATCATGGTTTTGAAATAGAAAATGGAACCTAAAATGTGAAACGATAACTATAGTGATTACAGAAAAGTGGTGGCCTTGGGACTAATGATAATTTAATGAAGTGAATGGTTAATTAATAAAATGTTTAAAATTATTCCTAATTCTTGTGAATTTCAAGATAATATCCTTAGATTTCATATGAGAGATGATACTTGGGAATTCTGAGAGGAGCATCCAGATTTATGTGATACTCAATGGATATGAAGTTCAGGATGAACACCCAGATTCCATGAGATTAATGATGACCTAGGAAGGCTTATAGTAATTCTTAGAACCATGAAATTCTTGATTATTGGGAATGTTAGGATGAGCACTCAGATTCCATTAGAATTTTAGGATGAGAATTTTGATTCCGTGTGCTGACTAATGATAATGGGGAATTTTGGGATGAGTGTACGAGTTCCATGGGAATGACAGAATGAGAATATGGATTCCATGTGATGAATTATTACTAGGTAATTACAGGATGAGAACTGAGATTCTATATGATACTTCATGTTATTGGGAATTTTAATTTTACCCTTATATTCAATGTGGATGTTTATGGTTGGTAGGGTCATTGAGACATGATTAGAGACACCCTGATACTGATCAAAGTAGTTATAGTCAATCATGGTCATAGACCTGGATATTGGAAATGATATAGATAACCTCGGGTGTTATCATGAACCCAAGGAATCAATGGTTATATTTTATTTTATATTAATTTATTTTTGATTTATAATTATTTATTTATAGTAATTATTCATGCACTTATTATAAAACAAGTTATTTTAGGGATGCCGTTAGCAGTGGCCTACTGAGTTATACTCACACCCTGATCAGGCCTCCATGAAACTTGAGTGCCTAATAAGACACTATTATTGATTTTAGGTCTAAGTATAGGGAAAAGACCGATGTTGATTGCTTGTTTGCTCAGATTGTTCGGTAGGATAAGGATGATGGTATTGGGAATGACTTGAGAACAGTTGGGGTTAGGCTACTACCCTAAATTTACTTTTGTTTCTTTTGTATTTACTATGCATGATCCACCCATATGGTATCCAATATATATAGAACATTCATTTATTACCACAAATTTTGTTGTATTTATTTATTTAATTTTTCTTGATTATAATTTTTATTTGGATGTTATCTATTTCATTTTATTTTTACTGGTATTACACTTTGATAATGAGGGAATAATCTCCCCATGGTTGGTTCATAGGCCTGACATCTAGTCGATAACCTCTATCATATGAGGAGTCAAGCCTAAGGTTATGTGGATCACCAGATTAGGGCACCAGTTCAATGGCATCCAGTTTGGGGTGTTATAAGGACAGTATCTATAAGGGAAGGAGAGGAGATTTTTTGAATATAATATTAATTAGTTTACTATTTTGGCTCAATAATACTAATATTGATAAATATTATGAATATATATAGTAATTTATTCATGTGAGTTTTTGATAATGACTACTTATATTTTTCATGACTCAATTATTAATTTATTTAACTTATAATGTTAAATACCATATTTGTCATATTTCACTATTCACAAAAAATTCAACTATTTTAGAAAAATACAAAAAACTCTCCGTAACCATTTCCTAATGTGTATATTCCAAAAAATTAAATCCATTTTATGAAAATAATTTTATAAATATAATAAATTTAATTTTTAAATAAAATTGTAATTTATTTGAAAACATACCATTTTTTATATTATAATCAATTTTTTGAACCTTTTAAAAATTACTTATGGTCTCATAAGATTATATTATCATTATTATAAAACTTAATATTATTTTATAAACCCATTTTATAAAAAAAAATTCTTTTAAATTTTTATATTTATCATAAAAATATAAATAAAACATATCTGTTTTATAAAAATCCAAACACTTATTTGATCATTTTTAAAACATTTACTTTTCTGTATCATGATATATATTTTTTTTTCATTTTATAATTGTTGAGTCAATAAGGTTTTCCTTATGAATTTTCCATTCCTTCTTGTTTTGAAAATCACAAACACCTTATCTTAAAGAAAATATCTTTTATAAGGAAAATTGCTTTCTTAAGGAAAATCGCTTTTATAAGAAAAATTATCCTTATCATATTTTCATCCATATTTTTCTTAAGTATGAGATTCAGATTCATTTTCTCAGAATCATTGAAACTTTGTTATAAAGCATTCTGTTTTAGAATTCGGATTCTGGATAAGAACTATAAGGAAGTTTCATTCCGAATTCCAGATATGAACTCTGACTAAGTTCTATTCCAGATTCAGGATACGAATTCTGAAGAAGAATTCTCATTACGAGTTCTAATGAAGAAATCTCATTCTGAATTCTCATTACGAATTCTAATGATGAATTCTCATTACGAATTCTGATGACGAATTCTCATTACGAATTCTGATGATGAATTCTCATTATGATTTCTGATGAAGAATTCCTATTTCGAATTCTCATTCCGAATTTCCCTATTAAACAGAATTTGAGTATCTTTGTTTTATACACTCTGAATTAATTCAGACTCCGAAAAATATCTTTGTTAGACTCTGAACTTCTATATTGCTTACACTTCTAAAATTTGTCTACTCTTTACTATTGTTCCTTACACTCCGAACCTTCACTCCGAAGTTTTCATTCCGAACTTTTATGTTAGAGTTTAAAACGATGTCGTACATTCTGTTACACTTGTTTTGTTATAAAACGATGTCGTCTGTTTTGTTATAAACTAACCGTTGTCTAAGTGACACGTGTACAGGTCCCTCCGATCTTTAAGGAAAATATGACCGTTGGAGAAAGAGCTGACTTTACCTATAAATAGGAGTTCATTTGAAAGAACTCTATACTGATGACAGATGAACAACTTGGTTTTGTGCATACATGCTGTTGAAGTGATTTCTAGAGAGAGAGGCTCTTATTAACTCTCAAAGATTCATGCGACTCCGAATGTTGGTGATTACATTCGAGGGCTTCCAGGGATAGGAAGACAAAGGTGCCGACTACCTTAAAGTTCGAGGGCTTTCTTGCTGAGGAAGACAGAGGTTGCCAACTACCTTGAAGTTGAGGGCTTGCGGGGATAGCAAGACAGAGACTTCGATCTTCGTATCGAGGGCTTACCCTGGTGTGGGTAAGACAGACTTGCTTGAAAGTATAAATCAAGGGACCTTTATCCAAGGTTGTTGGATACCCTTCTCTTTGGGTTAAAAGACTTATATCTTGTTACTTGTAGTTTTACTACTTGTTTATATTCAGCTTCATTTTGTATTACAAGGAAAGTATAACTTTCTTATACTTTCTTATTTGTACTCTGATTCATTTATATTCTATACGCTTTAAGGTAGAATCTCATATTGTAACTTTTGTTAAGGTTCAATTTCCGAAACCATATTTCCAAAACTCTCATTCGGAATCTCTTTCCTATTTTGTATTCGGTGTTAGAGGTGTTGTGAATTTACTTAGTTTAACTTTGTTAAACTTATCCCTTTCCTTTGCTTAAGGAAAACATAGTTATTCTTAACTAACTTTAAAGGTTCCAAAGGAATTTTTAAAGTATACAATTCACCCCCCCTCTTGTATATTGAGCATCTACATCACTATTTCGATCCTACAATTGGTATCAAAGGTTGGAAACCTCTTACTCTATACCAATCTTACATTTGGTATCAGAGGAGGTCTCTGAAATACTTGTACTCACATACAAGTTTTTTCTTGCTCACTTTTTCATTCCAAATTTCCATTCCGAACTTTTGCCATTCCGAACTTTGTTATTACGATTCTTTGCTACTAACAAGTTTGTGTGCAAAGTTATTTTAAGTATGGTAGGAATTAATGTTGGATCTATTGACAATCTGAATCCTACAAGACCACCTATATTTGATGGTAATGACTATGAATACTGGAGAGATCGTATGAAGACTTTTGTTATCAATATAAGAGTAGACAACTTTGTTATGCTTACTGGTGATTATACAATTTATGACAAGGAAGTTAGAACTTTTACTAACCAGGAAAAGCAAGAATATCAACTAAACTATAAGGTACGCAATACTTTACTATGTTCAATGACTAGAAATATATATAGCCAAATTTCTTCTTGTGAAGCAGCTAATTGTATATGGAAGAAGTTAGAGGTTACACACTTTGGGACTTCTAAAGTGATTGAGACTAGAAGAGCTATGCTTAGAGCTGAATATCATGGCTTCAATTTTCCTTATGGAGAACCTATCTGTAAAGTTCAACAAAGATTTATGACTATCGTTAATAGTCTACAATCTATGGGAGAGAAAGGTTTAGATGATGAAGCTCTTGTGGACAAGATAATTGATATTATGCCCAATGAGTGGGAATCCAAGAGAACAACTATAGATAAAAATAGGAAGGTCACTCAAATTACTCTTGATGAGCTTTTTGGAACTCTTCTACAACATGAAACAAGAATGAAGAGAGATGCTGACAACATCAAGAAGAAGAATGGAAATGGTACTGTTTCTTTTACTACAACTTCAAATCAGATGAAAGCTAAGACTCCTGAGAGAGTAACCAGATCCAAGTCTAAGAAAGTTATTTTCCAATCCGAATCTAGTGAGAGTGAAGTCTCAGAAAATGAATTAGCCAATCTTGCTTGAAGGATGAACAAGATAGATGGACAGAGAAATTTTCAATCTAAGTACAAGAAAAAGGACAGGAAAGATAAGAAAGATGGAGAAGTTACTTGTTATGAATGTAAAAGAGCTGGACATATTAGACCAGATTTCCCTATGCTCAAAAAGAAAGAAAGGAAGGAAAGACATTCAGACAGGAACAGAAAGAAGTATTATAAAGCTAAAGCTAAGAAAGTTCTAAAAGCTAATGACACCTGGAGTGCCAGTGGTAGTGACTCTTCAGATGAATCTTCTGATTATGAATCTTCAGGATAGAATAATCTTGGTCTTATAGCCAGATTACCTATTGATAATCATTGTCTTATGGCTATGGTATGAAATGCTGAATCTTTGACCAGTGTTTCTTTAAATTCTAATGATAGTAAGTATTATAACTCTTCTGATGAAGAATCATCTTCTGATGAGGAAAATACTTTACCTACTTATGATGAAGTCTCTAGGTTTGCTGAACTTCTTGAGATTGAGAATTCCAAACTCAATAAGAAACTTGACAAGGCAAACTCTAGGAATTCTATTCTTACAAAAGAAATATCAGATCTTTCTAAAGATATTGATAAGAAAAATGCTGATTTTGAAAATATTTCAAAAAATCTTGAGGAAGTAAGTTCTGAGAAGAACAAACTTTCTAAAGAATTAGAAAAAGTAATTTCTAAGAAAAATGTTTTCGAGCCTAACTCTAGTTCTAAAACTAATGATTTTGAGGATAAAAACTTGGTTGTAAAACTCAAGTCCGAAATTTTTTCCTTAAAGAAGTGTTTATCAAACTTTACCCATGGTAAGGAAAATTTTGATAAGATGTATTCCCAAATACGACCTTTAAGAAATAAATCCGGATTTGGTTATACCCATGCAAAACCTATTTTTAGTAACAATTATTTTGTTCCTCAAAGTGCCCCATTTTGTACCAAGTGTCAATGTGGTGGTCACTGGGCAAATAATTGTTCCTTAAACAAAACCCAATCTCTAGGATTTCACAAAGCTTACTTTTCTAAGAAGATGTGGGTTCCTAAAATTTTATTGTCTGGAAATCTCGGATCCAAACAAGTTTGGATTCCGAAAGTCTAATTTTCTTCTTGATTTCAGGAAAATAAAGAAAGTACCAGCAACAATACATGGTACATGGATAGTGGATGTTCCCGGCACATTACTGGTAACAAAAGCTTTTTTGAAAATATTATCAAAACGAAAGGAGGAAAGGTAACTTTCGGAGACAATGCTAAGGGAGAGATTGTTGGTATTGGTAATATTGTTCTTTTAGGTAAAACCTTGATTTCAAATGTTCTTTTTGTTAAGGGTCTTAAGCACAACCTCATTAGCATAAGTCAGTTATGTGATGAAGGTTACCTTGTGAATTTTAGGAATGATAAGTGTTTAGTTCACAATTCCAAGGAAGAATTTATTCTCTCAGCCAATAGGCAAGAGAATGTTTACACCTTAAACTTAGAAGACCTCAGAAGCCAAGATTTACCTTGCCTAAGTGCAATGGAAGATCATTCCTGGCTATGGCATAGAATATTAGGACATTGTAATATGAGAAACCTTTGTAAACTCTCTAAGAAGAAACTAGTTAAGGATCTACCGGAGCTTAGATTTGATTCTTCTAAAGTTTGTGATTCTTGTCAATATGGAAAGCAACATAAATCTAGTTTTAAGTCAATCGGTGAAGTCTCAACAACCGATGCATTGCAGTTAGTGCACATGGATCTTTTTGGTCCAACACAAACTGGAAGTATTGGAGGCAAATACTATGTGTTTGTTCTAGTTAATGATTACACTAGATTTACTTGGGTCTATTTTCTAGAAAAGAAATCTGAAGATTTTTCTTATTTAAAAAGTTTTAGAGCTCAAGTTAAAAATGAGAAAAACCTTCCATTGAAAACTATTCATAGTGATCATGGAGGAGAATTTCAAAATTCTGATTTTGAAACTTTTTGTAGTAAGAAAGGTATTACTCACAATTTTTCAGCACCTAGAACTCCTCAACAGAATGGTGTAGTTGAAAGAAGAAATAGAATTCTTCAAGAAATAACTAGAACCATGTTGAGTGAATATTCTATCGCTAGACATTTCTGGGCTGAAGCTGTAAGTACTGCTTGTTATACTATAAATCGAGTTTTGATTAGACCTTTTCTTAATAAAACTCTTTATGAGTTATGGAATGGTAGAAAACCAAGACTTTCCTACTTCAAGGTTTTTGGTTGCAAAGTATTCATTTTGAATACTAAAGACAACTTACATAAATTCTCACCAAAGTCTGATGAAGGAATTTTCTTAGGATATTCCACAACTTCTAAGGCTTATAGGGTTTTTAATAAAAATATTTGTACTGTTGAGGAAATAGTACATGTAAAATTTGATGAATCAGATCCTTTTGTTTTTAAACCATCTCAACTTACATCTTCGGATGTGTTTTCAAAAACTGATTATCAACCTTTGATAGAAGAACCTTCTGATAAGGAAATTGTTCTAGAAGATACTTCTGAATCATTTACCCCAGAAGACTTTCTACCCTATGTTGATAAACAGGTTTTACAAAACCCAAATCAGGTGTTTCTTAAGAATCATCCTAGTGATAGTATCATTGGTGATGTAAATCAACCTGTAAGGACTAGAAGTTCCTTAAGAAATTAAGTAGAACATATAGCATTTCTTTCCCAATTAGAATCTAAAAGCACTGATGAAGCTTTAGGTGACGATGATTGGATCAAAGCAATGCAAGATGAACTAAATGAATTCGAAAGGAATAAAGTCTGGACCTTGGTTGAAAGACCTAAGGAAACTTCTGTTATTGGAGTTAAATGGGTTTTCAGAAATAAATGTGATGAAAATGGAGTCATTGTTAGAAATAAAGCTAGACTTGTTGCTAAAGGCTATAATCATCAAGAAGGAATAGACTATGAAGAAACCTATGCTCCAGTAGCTAGACTCGAATCTATCCGTATTCTACTTGCCTTTGCAGCATTATTTAATTTCAAACTTTTCCAAATGGATGTGAAATGTTCTTTTCTTAACGGTTATGTTCAAGAGGAAGTTTTTTTTGAACAACCTCCTGGCTTTGAAGATACAAAAACATTCAGATCATGTTTTTAGACTTACCAAAGCTTTGTATGGACTTAAACAAGCCCCACGAGCATGGTATGATAGACTCACTGGATTTTTGCTTCAAAATAACTATGTTAAGGGAAATGCAGATACAACCCTTTTTATAAAGAAAGATAAGAAAAATATTTTGATTGTTCAAATTTATGTTGATGACATTATATTTAGTTCAACTCAGCAATCTTTGACTGACTCTTTTGCAAGTCTAATGAAATCTGAGTTTGAAATGAGTATGATGGGTGAGTTAACATTTTTCCTTGGTTTTCAAATTTCTCAAAAACCAGAAGGAACCTACATATCTCAACATAAGTATATTAAAGATCTTCTAAAAAAGTATGGTTATGAAAACACTAAGAGTATAAGTACTCCCATTGGTACCTCAAACTCTTTAGATCTTGATGAAGCTGGGAAACCAGTAGATCAAACATCTTTTAGAGGTATGATAGGAAGTCTACTTTACTTAACAGCTAGTCGACCAGACTTAATGTTTTCAGTATGCTTATGTGTAAGATATCAATCCAATCCTAAGGAATCTCACTTAAAGGCAGTAAAAAGAATTTTTTGCTACCTTAAGGGAACCATGGATCTAGGATTATTTTATACTTCTGGAAATTATTTTGTTCTAAAAAGCTTTTCTGATGATGACTTTGGTGGATGTAGAATGGATAGAAAAAGTACATCCAGAACTTGTCATTTCTTAGGAGATTCACTAGTTTCTTGGTCCTGCAAGAAGCAACATTCTGTAGCACTTTCCACTGCTGAAGCTGAATATGTAGCAGCTGGAAGTTGTTGTGCTCAAGTGTTGTGGATGCAACACACACTCACAGACTATGGCTTGAGTTTTACTAAAACTCAAATTTTGTGTGATAACACAAGTGCCATTGCCCTAAGTAAAAACCCTGCACATCACTCTCATGCAAAACACATAGATATTAGGCATCACTTTCTTAGGGATCACACACTTAAAGGAGATATTATTCTTCAGTTTATCGGAACGCAAGAACAACTTGATGATATTTTCACAAAATCTTTGCCTTCTGATAGATTTGAATATATTAAACAGAAGTTAGGAATGATAACCATAAGGTAATATTTCTTAATTAACTTTCTGTTGAAAAAATCTCCTTACAGTAATAAACTCCTTTTCATAGGGGGAGTACATTTGATTGTTTTCTTAACAAAGTTTTTCAAAATTTGTTTTCAAACTTTTCGGAACGAAGATTTCCG
Organism: Viscum album; assembly: GCA_963277665.1. NCBI lineage: Eukaryota > Viridiplantae > Streptophyta > Magnoliopsida > Santalales > Viscaceae > Viscum > Viscum album. Next base: position 1,042,504,733 of record OY728141.1, on the reverse strand, counting down.
GAATGGAACTTCTGGAACTAAAATTTTCCAAAATGGAAATTCTCGTACAGAATACTTCTGGAATGGAAGTGTTCGTATTGAAAATTTCCGGAATGAAAATTTAAGTACTGGCAGTTTCATAACCAGATATTTTTGTACCAGTTGTTTTTCGTACTAAATTCTTCGTAATGTATTTTTCGTACTAAGTTCTTCGTACTGATTTTCTTCTTAAGTTTGTTTTTCGTACTGAGTTTTCCGTAATGAGTGTTCCATAATGAGTTTTTCGTACTATGTTTGTTTTCCAAAGTAAATTTTTGCGAAATCTGTCTTCTCATAATAAAGTTTTTTTTTTCTTTTTTATATTACCCATTACGAATAATCCTCCTAAGCCAATCCGAAAGGTATGATTTCCTTACTCAAGTTTTCGTAGTCATATTTTACTTGCTGGCATTTTCTTGTATTATGTTTTCGGATTTTAGTTTTCTTAATTCCTTGTTTTAATAAAAACCTCAAAAAGATCGGATTCAAGTTTTCAACCGTCAGATTTGATCTCAGCTTATCACAACCATTAGATCAACCATGGAAGTTGAACCGTCATTTCATTGCCTATATAAAGGGGACCCAAATACTCGTCCCACATCGATCTCAAGCTCTCGCGTCCCGAATCTCTGTCTCTCTGTTTTAAGGCCATTCCGAACTACAGTTGTCTACGTTCCGAACTTCTCAGAGGATTACAGATCCGAATTTCTGCAGAGTTAGCGTCTCAAGAAATGTCTTCCACTAAGCCTATTTCTCAGTGGTTAGTTTACAGAGAAAGGTTAGTCCATCCGGATTTCTTCAACAATTATGACTCTCTTATCTCAAAGAACATTAAGTTGAATGGCTGGGAAGATGTTGCTGTATACAAACCAGGGACTCAAGATGATGTTTTTACAGAGTTACTTGTTGAGTTTTATGAAACTGTTTCCTTATTCCAGGAAGATAATAGGGAGAAGTTTTCTTTTAAGTCTTATGGCAAGACCTACAAACTTTCTTATACCAAGGCAGCAAGCTTGGTAGGGTTGTCTTATAAAGAAGAAGCCGAATTTATTTCGCATGTGTTTATAGACTATAAGGGTAGATTTGTCAAGGAAAAAGCATTAGAAACTCTCGGACTGGCTGATGATAAGGCTCCAAAGATTGAAATTCTATCTACAAATTTCCGGATTCTGGAGTTATGGGTGCAAGGACTTATCGTACTGAGAAAAGGCGATAAAGACAGCTTGAAGAAGAGTGAGATCTATATCTTAGATTTCCTGATAAATCTAAGGAAGTTTAACTTCATGAGGAACATTCTTATAACCATTGAGAATCTTAAGAAAGGAAATCTCAGAGCTCAGATTGTAATGTACCCAGCAATATTATCAAAGTTGATAGTCCGGTGCCTTGAATCTTTCAAGGAAGCTTGCAGATCTAAGCCAAGGGTTTGTAAAATTTTGTTGGTTAGTGATGACACCCTTAAGAGGATGGATGTGGCTTTCAACAAGGATATTGGTGAGTTCGTTGATTTTCCTAATCAAGAAGAAACGGTTCCGAAGGCTGCTGAACCGGAATCATCCAAACCAGTGAAGAAAAGAAAGTTAAAGGAAGTTGCAGCTGAATTCGAAAATCCTAAGTCTAAGGAAGTTCAAACCGCTCCTCCCAAACCAAAGAAGAAGAAGACCTATCCTGATGAGGTAGTTACAAAGTGGAGAGCTGATAAAGAGAAAAGGAAAGTAGGGGATCCGCAGTTCGGATTGGACCCTACGGAAGCTAAGGCATTAAAGGAGAGAACTGTTGATGAGCTTGAAAAACAAGCAAAGGAAAAGAAGCTTAAGAAGAAGATGTCAGAATCCGAGACAGTCCAATCATTGTTAAAGTTTAATGAGATGGTATCCGGAAGCATACCAGTTCCGAGATCTTTCTCCTTGGAAACTCTACCTGAGACTCCAGGAAGAAACCTTGATTTTCCGGAAGAGACTACAGCTGAGCGTCTTGAGAAAATTGAGCATATTCAGCAAGTGGGAGAGGAATAGGAAGTTTCTGAAGGAAGTGGTGAAACATGATATCTTTTGAAACAAGTGGATGATTATAAAGGATCACCTTCGGAACATCTATCACTCCGAACTTCAGAGGCTGAATCCTCTAAGTTAGTAACTCCAGAGAAGGATAAGAATGAGGAAGATGTTGTTCAGAAAGTTGTTGATGAGATTGTTCAAGTATATACTGGGGAGCAGAAAACTCCTGATCAAGAATCAATTCCGAAGAAAGACAAGGGAAAGAAACTCCTTGTTGAAACTCCGAAATCAGTGGATAACAAGAAAAGAGAATATGGTGATTCATCTAAAAGGAAGTTGGAGCTTATTGAGGAAGAAAACTCTCCAAGCAAGATTTCAGATTCGGAGTCATCTTCGTTGGGGCATGATTTTGTTGTCCAGTCTTTAAAGAAGTTGGTGGGATCCATTCCGACTTTCTCTAGTATTGACTCAAGATGCCAGATGCTTCAACATGCGTTGAATCAGAAAACTGACTCCGTATCTATGGTTATGGACAAGTGCATTGAGATTGAAGCTCAGTTCAAAACCTTCTTTGTTGGTTACGGAGCTCATAGAAAATCTTATAAGAGGATGTCAAATTGGTCGAAGAAGACTGTGGAAGAGATGAGGTTGTTCTATGAGTTTCAAGACAATGTTAAAGATGCATTTGAAACCGAGGACAAGAAGATAAATGAGTTAACTTCATCTTTTGAAGAGAAGCTGACAGAAGAAAAGAACTTCCGGATTCAAGAAGTGAGAGATCTGAATGGGAAGCTGAATTCTGTTTCTCAAAACTGGAAGTTTGAAAGAGATCATCGTATTGATTTTGAAGAAAGGATGAAGGCTCAGGAAGAAAAGATCAAATATTAGGAAGAAAAGTTGAAAGCCCAGGAAGAAAAAATTGAAGCTCAATCCGAAAGAATAGTTGCCTTAGAGAAGCAAGCTGAAGAAGATCATAAAGACCTGAAGAAGATCAAGACTATTCTAAAGGGGCTCATGTTAAAGGAAAAAGATCCTAAATAACCAAATCCGATCTTTTTGTTGTAATTTTTTCTTTGTTGTCGAGATTTCAAATCTAATGAAATTTGTGCCTCTCGTTTCTTTTGTTGTCATTACTAATATTTCAGGTACTTTGTTATTTTTTCCCCATTCTCTCCAATTCTTTTTGAAAATCACAAAGGGGGAGAAGGAAAAGATCCTTAAGAAAAATAAGAACTCTAATGAGTGTTTATCAAAGGGGGAGAAGAAAAAGATCCTTAAGAAAAAGAAAAACTCTAATAAGAGTTTGTGAAAGGGGGAGCTTTTTCATTAAAGAAGACATTCTTATCTATCACTCCGGAAATCTGAATATGATACTTAGAGTTCCAAATCCTAAGGGGAGATAGTCGTATTCATCAATATCCTTAAAGCAAAGGGAGATAAGCCTTACTGTTTTTCTTTCTTCTTAGATTTTTTTTTTCGTAAGGATGTTTGTGCTTTCCAAAAAGGGGGAGATTGTTGAGTCAATAAGGTTTTCCTTATGACTTTTCCATTCCTTCTTGTTTTGAAAATCACAAACACCTTATCTTAAGGAAAATATCTTTTATAAGGAAAATTGATTTCTTAAGGAAAATATCTTTTATAAGGAAAATTGCTTTCTTAAGGAAAATCGCTTTTATAAGAAAAATTATCCTTATCATATTTTCATCCATATTTTTCTTAAGTATGAGATTTAGATTCATTTTCTCGGAATCATTGAAACTTTGTTATAAAGCATTCTGTTTTAGAATTTGGATTCTGGATAAGAACTATAAGGAAGTTTCATTCCGAATTCCGGATATGAACTCTGACTAAATTCTATTCCAGATTCAGGATATGAATTCTGAAGAAGAATTCTCATTACGAGTTCTAATGAAGAAATCTCATTCTGAAATATCATTACGAATTCTAATGATGAATTCTCATTACGAATTCTGATGACGAATTCTCATTACGAATTCTGATGATGAATTCTCATTACGATTTCTGATGACGAATTCCTATTTCGAATTCTCATTCCGAATTTCCCTATTAAACAGAATTTGAATATCTTTGTTTTATAGACTCTGAATTAATTCAGACTCCGAAAAATATCTTTGTTAGAATCCTAACTTCTATATTGCTTACACTTATAAAATTTGTCTACTCTTTACTATTGTTCCTTACACTCCGAACCTTCACTCCGAAGTTTTCATTACGAACTTTTATGTTAGAGTTTAAAATGATGTCGTACATTCTGTTACACTTGTTTTATTATAAAACGATGTCGTCTGTTTTGTTATAAACTAACCGTTGTCTAAGTGACACGTGTACAGGTCCCTCCGATCTTTAAGGAAAATATGATCGTTGGAGAAGGAGCCGACTTTACCTATAAATAGGAGCTCATTTGAAAGAGCTCTATACTGATGACAGATGAACAACTTGGTTTTGTGCATACATGCTATTGAAGTGATTTCTAGAGAGAGAGAGGCTCTTATTAACTCTCAAAGCTTCGTGCGACTCCGAATGTTGGTGATTACATTCGAGGACTTCCGGGTATAGGAAGACAGAGGTGCCGACTACCTTAAAGTTCGAGGGCTTTCTTGCTGAGGAAGACAGAGGTTGCTAACTACCTTGAAGTTGAGGGCTTGCGGGGATAGCAAGACATAGACTCCGATCTTCATATCGAGGGCTTACCCTGGTGTGGGTAAGACAGACTTGGTTGAAAGTATAAATCAAGAGACCTTTATCCAAGGTTGTTGGATACCCTTCTCTTTGGGTTAAAAGACTTATATCTTATTACTTGTAGTTTTACTACTTGTTTATATTCCGCTGCATTTTGTATTATAAGGAAAGTATAAATTTCTTATACTTTCTTATTTGTACTCTGATTCATTTAGATTCTATATGCTTTAAGGTAGAATCTCATATTGTAACTTTTGTTAAGGTTCAATTTCTGGAACCATATTTCCAGAACTCTCATTCGGAATCTCTTTCCTATTTTGTATTCGGTGTTAGAGGTGTTGTGAATTTACTTAGTTTAACTTTGTTAAACTTATCCCTTTCCTTTGCTTAAGGAAAACATAGTTATTCTTAACTAACTTTAAAGGTTCCAAAGGAATTTTTAAAGTATACAATTCACCCCCTCTTGTATATTGAGCATCTACATCACTATTTCGATCCTACAATAATATGATGAAATATTATTTTACAATTACATAGGTGATATTACTATTCAAATGACTAGGTTACTATTCTAATGGCCATATTACTATTCCAATGGTCAAATTACTATTCCAACAATAGGATTTGTAATAGTTATATGGGTTTCCAGCCTTTTATAAATACCTCATATTTTATTAATTACTCATTCACTTCCATTTTATCTCAATCCTACATATTGTAATTTTCAAAATAGATGTTTCATTTCTAATATTCTGCTTCATTTCTACAATGTTGTTTATGAGTGTGATTATTCTGGGGGATTGAGCAAATCCAAATTTCTATATTCTAGTTATACTTTTTATACTTTTTGTCCCATTGTAGTGTTTTGAATTTTAATGATTATATTTATTCTCTAAATGTAATGTTTAGGAAAATATAATAAAATTTTGTTGGTTTTATCATGTGGTGCATGTGCTTTATATAATACCACATTACTAAATATGATACACAAGTAAATTCAGAAGGGAAATTCTGTTGATAAAATCTCAGGTCATTACAGAGACCTTAATTTTCCAATCAACAAATTATGAAACAAGTTTAAAATTTCAATTCTTTATCTTAGATAAATCATTTACAGACTTAGCAAGACCAATTTTTTTCAACAACCTCAATCTTAAGTTTTAAATATTTTTTAGAATCACTAGTAAAAAAAACTATGTTTTTAACTCTGGTTTTGTGTGTTTTTAATTTTTTAAGGATATGTTAATTTAAGAAATTTTTTAAATATATTTTTAATTTTATTTATTAAAAATAATTTTAAAATAATAATTTTTAAAGACTTTTAATGTTAGTTATTAAATAAATAATTCTAAAAGTGTCTATTTTTTTTTAAAATTTCAATGCTGATTAATCCCTTAGAAGAAAATATAATATTGATAAAGTAGAAAATTTTATAAACCAAATGAAATTTGGAAAAAGAAACTTAAATATTTGACTTAATATCCATTCTTGTTGCAGTCTCCAATGACTTAATTTTCTTTTGAGGAAAGAACTCATGGGAAATCAAAGCTGCATATTGTATGGTATTTTAGATTCCATTTTATAAATCTCATGAAGATGCTTCAAAATTTTAATTTGATATGAAAAAGTATTATTCATCATAAAAAATTAATCATGAACAAGTATATTTATTAAGAAATCTAATCATAAATAAATTAAATATTATGAGAATACTTATAAATACCATATCAAAAATATTGAATGGAGAACTAGTAGAATGAAGATTGAAATCAAATAAGTAGATTTTAAATGAATAAAGGTGGATTGTGAAAACATATAAATCATGCTTAAAAAAGTTTAATAGAGTGTTATAAAATTTTGGTGTAAATTTAAAAATTTAAATGCACACTGTGAAAAAAATTGAAAAACTAATTTTTCATGATTCAATTTTTTTAAAATCTATTTTTCAATAACTGATGTTAAACCCCACGAGAATGAGTTTTTGAATCATTTAAAAAAAAATAACATTAATAATCTCCCATGTATGGTTTTTAACATTGTTTATTTATATAACTAATATTAAAACCTCAATGTGAAAGATATTTTTTGTACCATTGAAAGCTTCACATGATCTTATTTATCTTGTTCATAATATTCCTTCATTTTATTCTCTATAAATTAGTCACATTACTAGACATATCCTTAATTAATGGAATTTCATCCTCATCATTACTATTTTAATCATATAAAAAATAAAAAAATTAATATCAAGGATTGATTTTGAAAGTAAACCATGATCTACTGTCCCAATAAATCACATTTCATTATGAGGAGCCTTTTCATAAAAACTGGTGATCTTACGAATATCATCAATCTCTAAATCAATGCTAATTTTTAATAATAGATCCTCACTGAAACTCCATTTATAATTATCATCTCTAAAATCTTTTCTTTCTTTTGTGTTTAAATATTTTCCATCCTTATTCTTCTTCTTCAGACTTGGACAATCAAGTTTGACATGCCTTGGTTTTTTTCAGCAATAATAGATAGAATCTTAAGATTCCTTCTTCTCATAATTCTCTTCCCCATCCTTTCATTGATATTTATAGAATTCCTTCTTTACCAGATATCTATTCATTCTCCCAATAAATAAAGAAATCTCACTTTCATTAAGTTTTGTATAACTATTATCAGAATTTCATCTAGAATTTATATTGGTTGAATTTAGCTTTGATGTACAAACTCCTAAAGATAAAGCTCTATAAGTTGATATAAATTCCACTACATTTTTATTCCTTTATTTCTCAATATCCTTCTTGATTTGGTTCTAATTCTTAATGGTATTTATGATCAAATTATTCAGTCCAATCTTTGTGATTTTCTTAGTATCATCAATATAGGTTCTCTTATATTCCCACTCTTTTGATAAAATATCAAAAAAAAATTCAACCAAATTTTCATATTAGATTTATCTTTCTATTAGATATTTTAGATTATTCACAATACTCATATACTATTGATGCATTTGGGAAAATGATTCATTTAGTAAAAAATCAAAACTTTTATAATTATCTCTAAGAATCAGTTTCTTTATTTCCATAACTTTTGATGTTTTGAAGTGAGTTACCTATAACTTCTTCCAAGTACAATTAAATACTCAACATGAGGAAAATCGAATATGGATATTTCTATAGATAGTATATAATAAAGTATTTATCACTTGGATGTTATGTTAAAACTCATATCTATCATCACAAATAAAAATGGAAACTTCATTCTCTAGTATTTTATATTTTTTGTTTAACATAAGATAATTCTCTACACTAGTATTTATAATATATGTCTCCATAAACTCTTTCCAATATTCATAATCTGCACCATAAAAAATTGGTGGCCGGTTTGGATTCATATTCTCTAAACATTTAATTGGGATTATACCTTCTATAACTAAAATAAACAAATCTTTTCACTTCTACATGTTAGTGTAGGGAAAATTATAAATTAAAAAAAAACAAATAAAAAATATAAAAACAGAGAGACAAGATAAAATGTAAAGTCTAGATCAAATATCAAAATGAATTCACTGATACCAAATGATATCCTAGATATATAAGGTAGGATAGCTATAAGAGGGGGAGGGGTGAATTGTAGGCATAAAGTAAGATAATAATTTTTTTCACACTTAAGTATTTTATTGATAAGAAAATATAAGATTCAAGTAATTATGGGTATAAAAAATAAATTCAGTAAAAAATAAACTTTATGAAGTAATATAACTTAACAAAAATACAACAAACAATCTAATTGGTAAATAGACACAAAGTAATAGAAACAATGTATGTATTATCAGATGATAATTTGAATATCCATTAAAAGATATTATTACCAACATTTTCAATAAGGAAAGTCATAACATTTAAACCAAAGTAGTAGGTAGATTGATAAACTAAATAAAAGGTAACCAAGTTCCAAACACCATAGATTTATAGATTAAGCTAATCGATAGCATAAAAATTCACACCATGAACCTCTTTAATAAACTGTAATCTAATGGTAACTATAGCCCTAAGTACCTCTTCAATCAGAATGTTTGGAAGTAAGTCCAAGTACCCTGAACTTCATCAAACAAATTTTCAAAATAAGAAGACTTCTAAACTCAGAGTATCATCATTATCAATAATCAGAATTTTTAGATTCTACACTGGAATCTCATCAATTTTAAAACTTGGATAATGAACAATTACACAAATAACTGAGAGCTTTACAATGAGAAACTCATAACAGTATATCTAAGTGAAACACACTAGAAAAAAATATAATTAGAATAACTCAAATAAATGAGATGATGTGAGATTAAACATGATTGAAAGAGTAACAATATCTTATATTCCTTGAATCCTTAGTCTAATTTCTAGACAATGGCATGCCAAACTTCAACAGTCATATTTTGTGTTCTTTAGGTGAGATTTAAAAAATATAGAAAGAATATCTATTTATTTAGGTGAGGTGACTTCATCTTATAAAGAAGTAGTCAACATTCCAATTTAATTCTTTAACATGTTCTCATATTTATATCATTCACCTCAATTTATCAAAACATAGAATCAGAAGTTGCAATCTGTATAGAGAAAAATCAAACAATAAACATCAAGTTAAATCAAACTCAATATGAGTGTATTATAATTTTCAAAATAATGGATATGAAATAATTTGATTGATTAAAAAATATCCCTAATATAATAATTCCATAATTTATTGTGTAACCATAAATTCAAAATTCACTCTTCTTTTTTAACACATGCTACTAAAGTAATAAATTCTATATATATAGTTGATTATGAAATATTTATTTATTTATTTATCACCCAAGAAATAACACAATACTAAGGGTAAATTATCATCCATAGGTGAATTAAATTATCCCTAAACTTTTAATACAACTTGAATTAATATGTATTTCTTTAGAAAATACAAAAAAATAGATTATTAGTCAGTATTAATATGTCTTTATAATATAATAGAATAATTATTGTAATCTAAATTAAAATTATTTGTCTTATTTAAGTATCTAAATATTAATTTTTTACACTTTCAATGATCCACACTATGATTAATAGAAAATATACTCATTTTAAATATGATAAAAGTGATGTTAGATTTAGTAAAATGCACCACATATATAAGAGAACTAATTATACTAGAATATCCAAGTTGTGTCATGACTTTCTATGTAATATTTAACAACTAAATGTTAGTTTAAAATGAAGTATTTATTTATTTAAGTTAAATATGGTTAAATTTATTTAAAATATTCTCAATATAATGAGATTAACTATTAGAACCTAATTCATGGAGAATATTGGTATAGTATAGAATGTTGAATCGAAAGATTTGGTTGGTAAATCACAGTTGTAAGGTGTTTTGTTTGTTGTCAAACCATGGATAGAAATTGAGGATGAATAATGACATATGATGTGGTTTGGATATTTTATAAAAGTATAACATACTTATAAATGTTTGAGGAATAATTTTTTGAAGTGGATAAAAGCATGACATAGTGGGATTTTTCATGTCGTGGTTTATATGAATGTGATGTAATATTAAAATCAAAATCATGGCAGAGGTCATTTTTTTAAAAAAAAATTCTTATAGGCCATGAGATATATAACAATTTTGCGGTTTAAATCATAGAAAATGGTTACATAAGGATCTAGTAATAGTGCATAGTGGAATAATGGATTATGGTTTTTGAGGATAATAAGAAAAATAGGGAGATAATGCAAGACACACTGTGGTGGTGACCTTTTTGAGGTGATAAATGTTTTTTTGTTTTTCTAGAGGTAGGAAACAAATAGTTTTTGTAGTTTTGGAAATTAGTATTTTTATAGGAATAAATTTTGGTTCTAAGAAGACACAAAACATGTCATTTTTTGGTGAACACAATTCCATGGTGAGTCAAGATATGGATATTTCAAAAGAGGAAATGGATAGATTATTCAGGCATTTTACAATCAAATTTCATTGTTCTTAGAGTCAAACTCATTGAATATAGTAACCAATATGTGTTGGATGTGACTACACCATGGTATAGTAATTTTTTAAAGATATTATAGATTTAATCAATTTCATATTTATGGTAAGACTTTATCACTTATGGGGTCTTGATTCGACCCATGTGAACATTTTTTATGACCAATGGAGTGGTGACATTTGGATTTGATAGAGGAAAATTTTGAAAGGCTATATTAAATATATAGAAGAGGAATATTATAAAAATAGAAGATACAAAACATGTTTAAGTGATATAGTAGTGCGTTGTTGCACATATATGGATCTATGAAGAGTTAAAACTATGAAGGGATTATTATTTGAAGATCCATAATTTTTATAGAAGGTTGAAGTTGATAGAAAACATCATTATTGTTATAGTGAGTTGATTATTCATGTTATTCACTATGAATAACATTAAGGTTGAATAATATTTTATTCTCTAACTTGAAGTAGTGCACTGATAGATAGAAAGAGGTATTGGATCCTGGTTTGGTAGTGAGACTTACCTAAATCTTGTAATCACATATGGTGAGTAGTGACTTTTAGTACAGTAACACATCACCATGTGTACAATTATTATATGTAGAACTTTTTGGTGAACTAAGTAAAATCACAGTGGCATAACATTTAATTTATAAATTTGGTTGTTGTAGATGTATGGTTGACTTTGACATATTCAAATTTTTCTTATCATCATAGAAACAAGATCTATTTTATTTTGAGAAGAAAACTAACACACTAATTCACTCTTAACCCTCATAGGTTGTCTTCAGTCATGTGGTCATAATAAGTGGTATCAAATAAATAATATTGATTTTTTGAAGAATCTATCATAAATTAATCCTTAACAATGAGAATACCATTAATGTGAAATAAGTTACTAACTTTTATGGGTTTAATTTTTAGATTTATAAATCTATAATGATATGACATATAAGGTCTTTTAGACTTTATATTTTATCCACTATAGTGTATTAAATCTATATTAGTGATCTTACCGAGTTGTATGTTACTGAAGTGTACAAAAATATACTTAAAGCTAATGAAAATTCACAAAATACCTTATTTGGAGCTTTATTAAATCAAATTTATATGAAAGTAATGATTTGAACATCTATTAAATCTATGTGAAACATGGTTTCAAACATTTAATAAGGGGACAAAAAAGTAAAGAAAACTATTTTGTATGTGTTTCATAAAAAAATTTATGATATGAAGATATATCCAAATGAAAACATTTATGGCTAAAGGAGATATTACCTAAATACCTCATATCATAGTGTATGATATATGTATGTTGTGTAATATGACATGCATGATTATAAAGCACATAATTTTCTAGAGTTTTTTGGAATATCATTAGATATGATATAGTGATATCCTCACCACTTCCTTGGTATTGTAGTGGAACATTAAAGGATAATGTTTGTATTCTTCCATGTTAGTTATCATAAATAATAATGTTTCAAATAATGAAACATATAGGAGGACCAATCAAGAATGTGTATGAAATATGAATGAATGATAGATGCATAACTCATACATTTCATAATGTAAGAATTGATGTATATATTATCATGAATTTCCCAAGTAAATATATTGTTAGGTTCAGTTGTGTGAAAATCATTTTTTGAATAAGTGTTAGAAATTTTTAAAGGAGTGGATCCAAAAATATAATTTGGAAACAAGATAAAGATGGCGTAGTGGGGTGACTAAAGTCCAAAATTTTGGAATAAGATAAATTAGAAGCTACATTCCATACCGTACTCCAAAATGGGGTGAAGGATTTGTTTGAATTACCATGTAGATTTAATGGATTCTTAATATTAATATAATGATCCATGTAAAATTAATCTAAAATAGAATATTTAGTATCTCATACTATTCACTAGTAGGGGGAGTCAATTTAGTGGATTCTTTTGACCAAGTGATTGTGTAATCATGATGATTAGATATAAAGGTTGCACTCTCTATAAAGATCAAAAGGTGGTGAAACTAGTTAACCATATGGTTATTGTTTTTCTCACCTATATATATGTGGTCATTGGTCATTTCGATAAAAAAATTTCACCATTATAATCACCTTTTACTTCCTTAATAAAATAATTTATATCATTCTCCTATGGATTAGAACTTAAGCTGAACCATGTAAAATACTTTTGTTATTCTTTTCCTTTATTTCTTTTTATCATTGTCTTTTGGAAGTTATTGTCTAGTGTGTATGGGAGAATTGTGGTGCATGTATGGGGTGTTTTGTCTTCATGGTTAATAAAACATCATGGGAATGGTTTCATTTTGATATTGAATGTTTTTTAACTTTTTTCCATTCTTGAATATTATGGATGTTTAATTTTTGTGAATGAAGTTTCTAAACTAAAAAGGTGGCATCATATATTAGTTGTAGAGTTTATCACAACTGTACCCTGGTCAAGCTATTTTAGAGATTAGTTTAGTAACATCGTCCTTCCCTTGACCATGTAGGATAATTAAAATAAATTTTTCTTGTTATCTCTCTTAAATTTTTTCGGTCTTAGTGAGAGTTTATTGATTCTGGAAGGATGACATTGGATAAGGGTAAGGTCTAGATTGAGAAGTTCAATGTGGTAGATTTTTCAGTTAGGAAGATACAGATAAAGAATTTTCTACTACCAAAGTATCTTGATATTCCATTGACTAGCATCAAACCAGAAGTAATAAAGTTGGAAGAATGAGAAAGGTTGGATAAGAAGGCGCTAGGGTTAATATTAATTTCAATATCCAAGAATATGGACTCTAACATCTGTAAACTAAATAATACTTTAGAACTTATTAAGACTCTTTCTAATATGTTGGATAATCAAATAATGATGAAAAAAGAATTTATATTATATAGGATATTCATTATGAGAATATCAGAGGGAAATTCAGTGGCTGGTCATATAAAAAACTTCAACATTATGTAGAGTTAGTTAGAATTTTTAAAGGTAGATTTTGTTGATCCAGTGTGGTTAGTATTGTTACTTTTATCACTCTTATAATTTTAACATGTTATGGTTACCATTGTAAGTAATTCTAGAGGAAAAAGTAACTTAGTGTTTGAGTATGTTAAGAATCTAATTATAAATAAGGATATTTAAAACAAGGAGTTACATACTTCAACTAGAAATATATTCAGTGTGAAAGGTAGGGAGATTCAAATTACACAGAATGGTTATAAGAAAGGAAAAGTAATAATAATTAAAAAAGATATTAGTTCAACTTAAGTTCACCCCTTATACTATAATTTTAGATAGAAAGTCTATATAAATAAATATTATAGTGAGAAAAGAGTTAATTATAGAAGATATGCTTCCAAAAGTTCATTCAAAAATCCTGTTTTGGAAGATATGAGTCATTTTTTTGAGTGTCATCAATTCACTCAAGTTTTGGATAATAAAATTTACAGATTATTTTTATTCTATATCTGATATAAGAATTATGAGAAATTATACTTCCAAAATATTCATGAAGGTATATCCTATGAATGGGGAAACTCTTAAGATAATGGGAAAGGGTGATGTTTTTTTCTGGATATAGCACATAATATTTCTATAATTACAAGGAGTGAAAAACATACCAAGGATAAGAAAGAATTTTATTTCAATAGGATAGATGGATGATGTGAGTTTTTGTACTACCTTTTCAGTTAGAGTGTGGAAAATCACACGTGGTTATATAGTGGTGGATAAAGGAGTGAAATATAGAACAATGTACCTGATGAGAGTTTCTAAAGGACCAATGCATGTTGGAAAAAAACCTCTATAAATTTTTGGAATGAACAACTTGGTTAATTAAGTGATAACTTTGTGGAATTTCTTACTACTAAATGAATTTTTAAGATCATAAGAATGGAGTATAGAACATGTGAATAATGCATCCTTGGAAATCAGAAAAAGGTTTCATTTTGAACATAAGTAAAGGCACCTAAAGACTAGAATCTAGAGATGTATCATACAGACATTTGGGGAAATTTTTTTAGTCTTTTCTTATAGAGGTTTACTTGTTATGTTACCTTCATTGATGAGTTAATACAAAAGGTGTGGGTGTTCTTTATCAAGAACAAGTTTAAAGTTTATGGATCCTTCATATTATGGAGACCCATGGTAGAAAATGTTATTGGAAGTAACATGAAATATTTGATATCTAAAAATTATGGGGAATATGGTAATAGGGAATTATAGAGGTTTACTTGGATGAAAGACATAAAATTTGAGAATACTATACCAGGATCTCTGAAACAAAATGGATTTATGAAGAGGATAAATTATAATTTATTAGAGAAATAAATGACCATAAGGATATATGGTAGTTTTCCCAATGAGTTTTGGGAAGAGGATATATATTGTACGACCTACTTGGTGAATAAAAGTATTTCTTATCAATTTGGGTAAGAACTTCAATAAGTATGTTGGTAAAGAAATAATATTGAAATTTCCCATATCAAAGTCTTTTATTCACTCACCTACATCCATGTTGATTCCAAAGAAAGGGACAAGTTAGAGGCTAAGTCCCAAGCGTGTTTATTTATAGAGTATGTTGATGAAGACTTTGGTTTTAATCTATAATATAAAAACTTATAGAAGTTTATCCAAATTTAGAATTCTATATTTAATGAAAATACATTGTGAAAATATTATATCCAAGAATAATTTGTAGATGAGATCAAAGAATCATTACAAGTTGAAGTTTTTATGAATGGAATTCCTAAAGTTTTTTTATGTTCTATAAAATTAATAGAGTACATAAATTTTGGAAACACTAGGCTATCTTGAAGAAGTTTTATATGGTATTCAAGTTCTGATTGTATTTATAAGACTAGAAGTAGAAAAAATCTTATGTACTATGGAAGCTCGAGGAAGATCTCTGAAGGTAAATATTTGTAAGCTGTGGTTTTAGAATGAGTTGAGCCACAAATTCAGTTATGTAGGTCGACTAGGATTTAGTAACAAGTGTAGTGATACAAAATTTATTTGAACTAATTGATTCTCATAGACTATGGGAAACCTAAAAGACTAGAAGTGGTTGAAAATTTCAATGACTTGATTTAGAATAATTTAGCTATGAGGGATGAAATGGATTCCTTACATGTTTCTAGGACATGTGAGCTAATAAAATGACCTACTGAGAGGATAGTACATAAGAAAAAATGGGTTTATTGGCTGAAAGAGTAAGTATGCGATAGAAATATTTACAAGTTGAGGCTTTTAATAAAGAGTTTTTAAGGAAGGTGTATATTTTTCTGATATCTTCTCTCAAATTGTTAAACACATTACTATCCTAATGGTACTTGAAATGGTTTCCATGGAAGGGTTACATCTAGAGCAATTAAATTTCAAAACAAAATTTATTCATAGATATTTGAATAAGGATATTTATATAGAACATCTAAAAGGTTTCATGGATAAATAGAACAAGGATCTTTTTTGAAAGGTAAAATGGAGACTTTGTGGGTCAAAACAAGCATTGAGGTAGTCAAAGTTGAAGTTTAATGCCTTTATTATGGAATTGATGTTCTTTCGGAGAAATTAAGGTCATTGCTATCATTGGAAGACATTTGATGATGAGAGCTTTATAATCTTACTTCTCTATGTGGATGCCATGATTATTTCCAGACTATTTAAGGAAAGGATTGATGAGATGAAGTTTGAACTATCTGTAAGTTTCAAGATGAAGGATCTTGATTATTTAAAAAAAATTAGGGATGTGAATTGTAAGGGACTTAAATTATAGAACTTTTTTCTCAACCCAGTATAACTATATCTAGAAGGTGGTAGAACATTTAAGAATGAGTGGGGTGAAAATAGTTACCACTCCCTTGGATAAACACTTTAATCTAAGAAAGTAGAAGATACCTAGAATATAAATAGACTATGAGTATATAGAAAATGTTACATTTGAATCCACATATAGAATATTTATGTATTCCATGGTTTGTACATGGTTATACATTGCGCATATAGTGGTAGTTTTTAGTAGGTTCATGTAAAATACAGAAAGAGAATAGTGTGAAGGAGTTTATTTGGATGAAGTAACCATTGGAGAATCTAGGAAGAATATAGGGGGTTGGGACACTATTTTTTTATTCAAAAAGTTAAATATAATTATCCAATAATTTGATATTTAATTACCAGAAAAATTATATTTAGATAAAATACAACTTCATCTAAAAGTTGTTGGAGGATAATGTGATGTATCTATAGAAGTTGGATAGAGTTTATAATCAAGAAGATATGTTGAACAAGGTTATAGTTCAGGATATATTAGGGTGGTTCTATGCCTCAGTCAGGTTAGGATGACCAAAATATTGTTGGGGGAATCATGTGATTGTAAGGGAATATTGAGAGTAGAAGATATTTGTGGATTATTATGAAGGACTTTGTGGTTATTATTGAAAATGATTCTCATGTAGAGTATTGTTAGGTTCAAACATATGATTTCTTTCTGATTAAGTGTTAGATTTTCTAGTAAGAGTGGATCCATATGTGAAATTCCAAAATTGGTTAAAGTTGGTGGAGTGATATGACTAGAATCCTTTGTTTGGAAGTAGAGCAATAAAAATTAGAGAAATCAGAAGGGGTATTCAATAACATAATCTAGAAGGGAGTGGAGGCTATGTATGAATTATTATAGAGGTTCAAAGAAGGATTAAGATTAATTTTAAGATCCATATAAGATTAATTCAATACAAGGGGATTCAAAAGCTCATACTATTCAATGAAAAGATGAGTCAATTCAATGGATGACTTTGATCATGTGAATGGGTACCCATACAGATTAGATTTATTGGATGTACTCTCAAGAAAGACCAGAATCTAGTGAAACCAGTTTACCAGATGGATACTATGGTTCTCACCCATATATATGTGGGAATTGGTCATTTTTATAAGTATTTTTTTGGTATTGTAATAATCTTATAATTCCTTAATAAAAGAATTTACAATGTTCCCCCATAGAGTGGGACTTTTTGTAAACTATGTAAAATACTTTTCTTGTTCTTTGAATTTGTTTATTTGTATCATTGTCTTCCAGAAGTTCTTATCTGGTGTGTACAAGAGTGTTACGATGCATGGCTTGGGTGATTTATCTTCATAGTTCCAGACACATCATGGACACAAGTGTGTTCTGATCTCAGAATTTCTAAAACTTTATTCCTCGCTTAAAGATTCTAGATGTTTTATTTTTATTATTGAATATTTTGGACCCTATATATATAAAGGAGCCACTACCATTATGATTTATTATTCCCACCTAGATCTAATGATTCTTCCTCTCCTGACAGTTTCTTATTCTTCCTCTCTAATATACCATGGATTAAAGAAGATTTCTTCCCATTTGATAGGTGATTCAATTCATCCCATGGATACACCATGGAGGAGGGAGTCCTTCAACTACCTCCTAGAGATCTTCATCAAGTGAGTGATGGAAAATAATGGAAGCGATAATCTATGATGTTTGGATCTAGATGTTTGTGTGGTTCTCACTCAACCTTAAAGTAAATTTATAAAAATAATAAGAAAATGGATTTGAAAGAGTTAATATATACTGAAAGGTATGAAATAATTATTTATTTAGATATAGAATGGTTCCAGTTTCAAGCATGGTTAATCTTGGGTTTTGAGGTTTCTAATTTCTTATGATACTTAAATTAAGTGTTAATAGATCCTTAGAAACCCATCAGCGGTATCTGAGACATGTTATGATTGTTTGATTCTCGAAATCATGTTTAACATGAAGATTTATAAAAATTTATGAATATCTTATTATTTATTATAGTTTGTGATATATATTTTCTTAAGTAAAATAGATATCATAATCCATATCCTCAAATATGATATGTATACTCAAAATTATGTTATGTGATAATGCAGGTTTCATTGGATTCACACCTTGTAATACGAGATATCATAGGTGATGACATAAAGTAATCCTTTTATTTTTCAATAGATCATAGTGTATGATATGAGGATTATAATAGACAACAGCATCACACTATGTATAAAAACATAGAATCATATCATCAAAGTGATATCAATGCCAGTTGTAGAATATGACTACTCAGGTGAAAAATGGATATCACAGTAGACTATTATCTATAGTTAAATATTAAAGATAACAAAGAAATCCATATATTATGATATAAAGGATATCGTAAAATATGACATTCATGTAAAATTAATTTTTTTCTAAAATTTCAATTTTGAATTAAATTATATGGTTTATAAATCTTAGAAAAGGATATTTTTAGGTTATTTATTTAATTTATAATTTTTTATAAATTAATTAATGGTAAAATGTTTATAATTAATTAATTAATTATTAAGTATTTATAAATTAAATATTCTATGATATTAATTGATGATATTAAAATATATTTTTCAAATTATATGGAATGACTTAAAATTTAGTTATAAAATGTTTATATGGAAATTATAATTGAAATTTATAAAATGTTTATAAATTATAAAAATAGGAAAAAATATAAAGAGTTTACATTTAAAATTTAGAATTGTTCATAAATTATTAATTTTAATTGTTCAAATTAAAAGGTCTTATTTGATAAATTATTTAAACCATATAAAAATATTTTTTGATGATTGATATGACCAAGGTTTGAATAATATTAAATGTGTAATATTCTGAATATTTACAAAATATATAAATAGTTTATGTATATAATTTGTATATTTCAGATATCATACATTTAAAGTAAATGTCATATAATGAATAATATGAAGGAGTTAATATTAGGAATATATATAAAGTGTTTGTATGTATTTAATTATATAATGTTCATAATGAATGGGTAAATTATAATGTGTTTATAATTAGATTTATTTATGAATTATTGATAAATATTTTTTCTCATGTTAAATATATGAATTGTTAATTTATTTATTTTATTCCCCTATTTATTATTCATGAGTATAATTTTTATATTATGAATGAATTTATGATTTTTTAAACCATCAAAATTCTTCTATAAATTGTCATACATGCATCCAAGGAGTTATTTGATAGGTATTATAATTGATTAGTTTTCTTCTACCTTAACTTTGGCTTGTACTTGATCATGACATTGAATTAAGAAGTTAATTATAGTTTATACATATTAAGTGTTATAATTTTTATGGGATTTGGGTATCTATAAAGTAAAGTATCACTGGGTAGAGGGAATTTAGGTCGGACTACTCCCCATCATGGAGTCTTATACCTTATTTAGAAAAGTGGGGGTTGGAAATATTTCACTCCAAGCTTACTCTTGCAGGGATTTCTGATTTCATATTATTACAACTCTTTACATGATAGGGTTTCATGTAACTTATTCATGTGATGCATTTTGATATGTATGAATATAGTTGGAATTTAATTTGGGTTACCACAATCTATGAGTTGTGTAATCAGTTACATATAAATATGGTTTGAATATATTGATTTGGTGAAAGGAACAAGATTACAAAATAAATCTTTAAAATCATAAATACATGTAAATGGAATAGTAGGAGATAATATGGTGGGATTAAATCTCCTTTAAAAATATTATGTGATAGTTTTATTCTCAAGTGGACACTTTTCATTACCTAGATCATTCAACCAGGTAGGTTCTGCCAAACCAGGGTGTCTATGAATTATCTTCTATAAGATAATCAAGTAATGAGGTGATCCTCAGAGTTAGGTGCCTCATTTTTAGTATTTTATTTGGGCTATAATTATCTATAAAACACTTTTAAATGATACTAGAGGAATTATGTTGAGTTTATCAATATGATGGATTAGAAAAATAGTTTTCTACTCAACTATCCAAGATTCATATATGATATGATTGGGATGATTCCCTACTTAAATAAATCAGTGGTGAGAGTAATTATAAAATGGAATCATTTATCAATGAAATATGTATCTTATCCCACTAATGGGAATGATGTAATATAAAATGAGTCATCATTTTAGTAGGATCACTTTTAATAAAATTCCTTATTAAATGAATTTAATACATGATACCCATATGATAGAATCTTTTTTTATAGATAAAATAACATTATCATCATCAAATTGACTTTAAGAATAATACTTTAAAAATATAATCTTAATATAAGAAACTTATTTGTTTGATAAATAACTCAATAACTATTATTAATAAAGAAGTAAAAATTTCATGTGCTAGAGCAAAAACTTCCTAAGTAACCAATAGTTGATTCTGTTTAGAACTTGAATCTAGATGCTTATGATAATCATAAAATGATTCAAATTAAGTTTTAAAAGAATTATATTCATGATTAATTAAGGAAATTTAGTTTCCACTTAAATAATAAATCTAATTGGGTATGTTAATGACTTGGAGAGATTGGAGTTTTATTTTAAGGCGTGTTCTGCCTATGAATTCATTTTGGAATCATCATTAGAAATGTTCCTAAAATATGAATGAGTTCATGAAATATTTAACCTATTATCTCAAGGTGTTGAGGATAGATGAATTGGGCCTGAGATGTCTAAGTTTTAGTGTTGTATAGTCAGTACAAGTGGGTAAAATATCAAACCATAAGAAGATAATTTAGTTGTATAATCTAATAATGTTTCTTCAAAATAGCCAGTTAAGTTCATTAAAACCTAAAGAAGGTGTAAGGAAGGAAGGGAAATGTTTTTATATGATGGAATTTTCTAGGATACTTGAAAGGGTTTGAGAAATTCCATATAGTTTTTATGTTAGGTATCAATGTTATATAAATAAATTCTTTACTTTTGAAGAGTATATGATACCGATTTCATGTTTTTCACATGTTGTAAATATATACAACTTCACTACTGCATTATCTATCATGGGGAGATGATAATTTTTCCATTTATTATCTTTAAATTTTATTTCCTTTGATCACTTGGGACCACTTTCATCCCTTTGATATTGGATTTGTTATGGAATTGTTTCCACTATGTTTGTAATGGGTTTCCTCTTTTCTGACTGACTGAAAATTAAAATTTTTTATTATCCAAACACTTTTGGGGAAAAAGTGAGAAACCATCAAACAAATGTTGAGGGAAAAGTGGTAAACCATACAGGAATTCACGAATTACAACATTCAAAACATCATGAATCAAAGAATTAATACCAACCAAACAACCCATTAAATACACCAAATCAGTAACTCAAGCATTCAACCTGTCAAACATTCACAGCAAGTGCCGAAATCACCAGAGATTTGTGATCGAGTCCCACTGAAGCTGCAAAACAAGAGGTCCAAAGAACTTACCAGCTCTAATCAAAAACATGTCGCACAGACCATGGAGAAAAACTTACACACGAGAAAGATCAACGCCATGCCACCAGAACATAACTGGGAGCACGAGAACCATCAGAGGAATGCATCTAAACCATCACAAATGCACCAGCAAAAAAACAAAAACCACTGAAAGCACACACCAAAAAACCCTCCCCCCTACAAACCTCACCGGGGCTGACGGAAAGCCACACCGGAGCATATCCATCCCTTCAACCTCAGACGACGGATCAGAAAGCAGTGTAGAAACCCCTCCGCTCTCCAGATCTGCAGCGAAAGTCAGCTGAGGATGCCTGAAAAGGGGTGATGAGGCAAACCCTAGCCTGGGCTGAAGAATCAGAGGCGACCATGAAAAATCAGAGGCGAACTCCGGTCAAAACCTTCCCCCGCTGAGCCACGACGAAGAAGACCACCAAGCCGATGAAGCCGGAAGCGACCTAAACAGACCTTGCCATGCCGAGACAGAGGATGCACATCGAGACGAGGGCCGATGCCGAGACGGAGGAATCTGTCACCGAGCCAGCCGAAAATCCAGAAGAGGGAAGGGGAAAACACTAAAGCTGAAACCCTAGCCCCACACGAAAGGGAGAGCACAACTGCTCAAAGGACTCCTCTTTTCTCATTCTTCAAAAGAGGATTTTATTTTTATATTAATAAAGAGGAAATTGTCTTAAACTTTTTGAAAAAAGTATGTGTATATTAATCTCACATCTCTTATATTATAAGAGGAGTTATTTATCAATAAAGTGTTGCTATAAAAAATATAAAATGATGGTTATAATGAACATAATTTATGATTAATTAATTTATATAACATGTTTGAAAAGAAGGCATGAATAGAATGAATTTTATTTAGGATAAAAGAGTTTATCCAAATGTTTTTTAAAATATGAGGGATTTGATCCCACAATCAGTGGCACATTTTAATCCTTCTTTTCAAAATAATGCTCCAAAAACATAGAATATCATATAATATATGGATACAATATTTTATTTATTAAATATTTCCACTATAGGAAATAAGTTTTGTTTCCTAACATAAAAGGAGTTTGTATACCTTATAAAGATATTATAAAGATAATATAACATCTTATAGGAGAATGATATTATGTTTGGACTCAAAGAAGTTATAAGTTAGAAAATAAATGATTATTCTAGTCAAAATAGAAAGTGAATGACACTTAGTATCCTAAAATGTTTAGGTTATATTGATAAAAGATTAATATAAATAGCTATATTATTTACTAAAATATTTAAAGGAAAAAGTTTGATAAAAATGGTACCAATAATGATGATGATAATGAACTTATAAATTTTTCTAAGTTAAATTTTTTTAATTTCATAACATTTAATTATATGGTGTTAAAGAGTTTGAATATAATGTTTAAGGAGTATAACATTAGGAATATGACTCTTAAAGTCTCTTAATTATTTAAACTATCCTACTTTATAGATTTTACTCACTAAATAATTTATTGGGAGGGTTTTATAAAATGGTCACATAAATATATAGCAAGAATTATAGAGAGATGTAATGAGTTGAAAAAAACCCTAAAATTACTACAAACATAATCATAATCTAATAGTATACCATATGTGATATGATGATACATGTAATTACATAGGTTAATAATGACTTTGATTTATGTTTTTATTAGGGTTGGAGGTGTCATGGGGGTATTTGGGGTCTTCTTCCCCCCCTGAAATTTATGAGTTTTTTTCATAATCGATAGTTTTTCCCATGGTTGATAGTTTTTTCTTACTGTTGATTTTTTTCATTCACACGATCAATAATATGTTCACACAATTGATATTTTTTATCATAATTGATAGTTTTTTCACTTGATCAATGATTTGATAAAATTATTGATAGTTTTTTCACACGATCCATAGTTTTTATTTGGTCAATTAGTTTGTTCTCATGGTCTATATGTTCCTTTACATAATCAATAGTTTGTTCACACAATCAATAGTTTGTTTGCATGAAAAATAGTTTGTTTACATGGTAAATAGTTTGTTATCTTGGTCAATTAGTTTTTTCTCAAGTTTTATTAGTTTTTTTATCATGGTTTATCTATTCCTTTGAGTGATCAATAATTTTTTCACATGCTTGATAGTTTGTTCTCACAATCGATTCATTCCTTCACATGATTGATAGTTTGTTCACAAGGTCAATAGTTTATTATCATGGTTGATTATTTTTTTCTCATGGTCAATCATTTTGTTCTCATGGTTGATTAATTCTCATGGTTAATCCCTTATCATGATAAATCCATTATCATGGTTTATCCATTCATAGTTAGTCCAATAATTTAAAAAATTTCTATTTTTTTTTAAAATAACTAGATTTTTTTCAAAATGATGTAAAAATTATTTTAAGATAAGATTTGGTATTAAAAGCTTAAATAATTTTTTTAAAACTTATTTTTTAGGTATTAGATAAATTATTTTAATTTATTTTACTCTAGTTTTAAATGGTTCATTCCAAATATTTTAAATGAAACCAAATTTAGGATACACAAAAATGAAAGTTAAATGCATTAACTTTTGGGGGATTTTTGAGAAATCATATCTAAAATATTAAAAGTATGGGATTTATTCCATTTAATTATTTTCTTATTTCCTTAAATTATATACAAAATAGAACCTTATTATTGAACCTTTAGAGTTTTCTTATTTTACCTAGATCCTTGCTGCTCATGATTCTAAGCATGTTTGACACTTAAGTTCCCTCTTTGTTTTCTATAAGTGTGTTGTATTTGAGGTAAGATGTTGTTTTTATTTTGTATTAACACATTATATACAAGTGTTTTATAATTTATCAAGACCTTACCATTGTGGTATCCAAATTACAACATCATCTTCTCTTTCCATTTTTTTTCAGCATAACATGTTTTGGAACTTCTTTTCCAAGTAAGGGATTATTATTATCTATTATTTTGTACATCTATGAAATTAAAATGATTTTGTTTTCCAATGGGTTAGTGGTATGATTTAACTAAAAAAATACAATGAAATAGATTAAATTGAATTGAAAGGAAAGGGGACAAATTTCATGTGTTTATCTATTTCCTTGTTATTTCTGATTGTTTTTCCTTGAAGCTTATAAACTATTATGATATGCATGTTGCGACTATTATGAATTATGAACCCATGTTGTGGATTTATAAACCTTTATTTTTTTTTTAAAACCACCACTCAAAAATGTCTTAATATGTATATTTGGATAAGAATTTATTTCTCAAGTAAATTTGGAACTGTGAAAATACCCATGAATAAGAAGATGATTTAATGTAAAATAACATGTGAATTAATTATGGTAGAATATGTGGTTTGGTATTTTTTTATTATGTTATTCTATTATTTTTTCCTTGTGTTTATGTGGATTTTATGGGATTTTTTATGATAAGGGTTGTGATCTATTTAGATACAGAATGAGTTATGGGTAGTGGAAGTGTGGTGGTAGATATGTGGTTACTGTAGTAATTAGATGGGGTGTTACGTGATTCCTTGTTATAGTAGCCTAGTAGAAGTAAATATAAATTTTTAATGGTTTAATTTAATAAAGTAGTTTTGAAATTAATATTCTGAAAATGAATTTATGAATTGAATAATCTTGAAAAATCTAGACTTAAATGAGAATTACATAATTTTTTTGGCTATAGTGGTTTATCACCAAATATAAAATTAAGTTGTCTTTTATGGTAATGTAATATTCAAGAAAGGGTTTGTATCTATTTTTTTGAATGAAATGAAAAAAATGGAATATGTTTGGTTTTTCTGTGGATGGGTTGAATCTAGTTGGTGGTATAATGTGGTAATGTGAATGTGGTGTTGATGATAAGGTGAAGGTGATGAAGTATTGATGTAAAATATTTAGGCCAAGACTGTGTTCTATTTACACACACACATACACTTCTACTTTAATATTACTTTTATATTCATCCCACCCTTGTCGAGTACTATATACTGACACCCAAATGTTTTGGGGGGTGTTTTCCCCAACATCCAGATGGAGAGGAATATATGGATGATTACTCCCTCTTCCCTTCTATTCCTTTGGTAGTATTATTAGGAAATGGTGTATTTGGTGGCAGAGCCTAGCCCTTACTGATGAAACAATTGGTTACTATTCCTAATTAAGAGAGGATGTTTTATATTGTGGGTGTAATTCATGGTAGGATGAGGGCACAAGGTTGATGTCCTTTAAATTTATGAAACCATACTACCCTATTTTTGATGTTGTGGTTGGATATGTGATAATGTGATAGTGGAACGACCGATGTGCATGATGATATTGATATCAGCATGGGATGTTGATCCCTGTGTATGAATAAGGTAGGTAGGGTTGTGACCCAACCCACATTAGGGATGATTGGATGTGTGTTAATGAAATGACATGAAAGGAATGGGAGCACATAAAATTTGATGTTGGAGTATGATAGAGACAACTTATTGGGGAAGTGGATACAGGGAACCTTTATCAATGTTATCTTGTTATTATCATCATACCACTTTCTTGTTTAATTTGGTGAGTGAGATAAAGTAAGGTTGGAATGCACAATTTTTCTATTTAGTTTCTTGTTGATTCTATTGTTTGTTCACTCGTCCATTAGTATGATCTTTTTACATTTTCATAATAGAACTTGAGTATGATCCTACTGATTATACATTTTATACTCACATCACATATATAAACTATTTTTTAGGTTTCCTTGAGGATTATGAGGATTGAGTTAGACATTACTATATTGGATATTGGAGCCCCTATGGAGTCTCAGCCCTAGTTTTCTTTTTGGTATTTACTTTGGATACTTTATTTGTATTGTCTAAAATGCATGGTGAGATGGTTTAGTTTATTTTATATTATATGATGGTGTTTTTTGGTGGTTTTATATCTTCTCTATTGATTATTTTCTTATAAAATAAAGTTAATTCCTCCCATTTGAGTATTCTACACTCTCAGCTCTAGTCTTCGACACATAGTCTACTGGAGGTGGGACTCAGGGGGTATAATTATCTTCACTATCATCCTAGAAGAATTACTAGTGAAGGGGGGGGGGGTAATGAAATTATGGAATCAAAGTTTTTGGTTGAGATTTATTTTGGAGTTTATAGTTGTTCACCGGTGAGGCATTCATGGGAATGGTAGGGTACCGGCGTTAGTTATACTTAGTGTGTGGTGTTTCAAAGAAGATTATCTAGGACACATATGTTTATAGACCCCTAAGATCCAGTATTAAGATCTTAATCTTTCTAAAAACCCTAGGAAATTTAATTTTAATAGAGGGATAAAGATATAAGAGAATTAGATTCATAATAATTGTTTGAGTTTGTGTTTGAATGGGGTGTTTATGGAATTAAAATGAAAATAATTAATTAATCTAAAAAAATTTCCTGCTACTAGGCTTATGATTTCTTCTCTTGTGTTTTTCAAGATATGTCTCCTAGTCATCGTCTATATGAATTTCAAGGGGTAGAGGTTTAATATGTGGATATATCCAATCATCGAAGGATCAATTTGACATAGGAGGATGAGATATGATATAGGGTGTTTCGTGCTTTCCTACATCAGAGTCTGTACAAGTATGAGGGGTGCATATCCAATATAGAGACGAAGCATTGTTTAGTGAATATTGAGATTTAATTTAGCTTGATTTGGTATTTATTTGAGTATTGGGTTTTTTTGGTAGTTAGTTAGATGTTGGGAGTGGAATTCTAGTGGTGGAATCTATACTTTGGGGACTAGAAGGTGGATGATGTTTACTAGGTTGAATTTTAGAAGGAGTCCTCCCTAGAGTTCTTATTATTGACGATTAAGGCATAAAATAGGTAGGATCTACTCTACCTTTAGAAAGTGAGCCTAAGTGTGTGAGAACTCAGGATTAGGTTTAAGGACATCCTGTATTTCTCTCCTAATCTCTTTAGAGACAAGGATTCTAGAGCATGTTGTCTTGAGGATTTTTTGCATCCAATGATCAGATATGCAGTCACCCATTTTATGATTCCTCTGTATCTGGTGGTGCATAAGAATGTGGAAGCAATCGAGTAGATTAAATCATAGGGAGGAGTTCCTAGAGAGAGAGGTAAGTAGAGATTATCAATGATGAGAGATTCAGGTGAAGGATCATAGATGTCCGGGCAGTTGAGGTTCTAATTAGAAGGCTGTCGATCATAGTAGTATGCTTTTTAATTTTTTGGGGGCTGATGGATTCTAAGAATATACTAGAGGATTTAGGTTTGTGTTTTATACATGTATAGGTTATTTCCACCATAAGGATTAGAGACTGAACACTCAGGTAGATCATTTTAGGTATGATCCGTTTATCATCAATCTTATTTTTTTCTTGTTTGATTCTGGATCCTTCCAATCCTTTATTTCACACACCTTAGTTTGTGCATTATTACTAGAGTAGGAGAGGATTATAGAACCACTGGTGTTATCCAAACCATTTGGAGGATAGTATTTCTTATTTTATGTGTTTTGGGTATGTATACTGATGATGGGAAAACATCAGTCAGTGGAGAGTTTCTTTTTATTACATATAAAACTATACAATATCATCATTAGCATGGATTTCTTATAGTCTGTTCATGTGTTTTTTTGACTTTTTCTAAATGAGAGTCATGTTTTATGATGTGGAGGACCAATGAGCGGTGTATTTTGGTGAGAGGATCTATTAGATGAAAAAGAACATGTGAATCCACTTCTAACTCAGTTGGAAGAGTTATTAGTGGAGACCTAGGCAGTGGGGTTCCCTAGAGTTGTTGATGAGTTTATTAATTTATTTATGGATGAGGTTGCAACACTACCACCTAGATGTGATTTCAAGTTTATTATAATTCTACAATGATGTGAATCTCTAATTTATATTACCCTTATCATATGGTACCCATAAAGATGCATGAGTTGAGGCTCTAAATCAATGATTTGCAGTATAAGGGGTTCATCTAGACTAATGTATCTACTTTTAGTTCTTCAGTGTTGTTATCCAAGAAGGTAGTATGAGGATGTTTTTGGACTAATAGATATTGAATTACGTGAAATTATAGAAACAATACCCTCTTCAAATAATAGATGATCTGTTTAACTAGTTGAAGTGGACTAGTTAGTTTTCAAAGATTGAACTATGGTTTGAATATCACTAAATGATGGTGAAGGAGGAAGATATCATGAAGAATAACTTATAGTGAATATATATACAACCAAAATTATGATTTTTATTTCAAAGAACACCCCACACATAACAACAACAACAAACGCGGTCCCCCCTACGGAGGGTGAAAATAATGTAGCCCAAGTGCGTCTCCCCTAATCAGATTGACTCCCTCAGGTCTAATGGACATCACATTATCCACCCAAACCATATTGTCCCCCGGAACCGCAAACGAAGAAAAGTAGTCCACAACTTTATTCCCTTCCCGCCAGGTATGAGTAACCCTTACATTGTTCCCCATGATCGCCTTGCACTGCCTAATAGTGTAAGAAATCCTCCACGGTATCGTGCCCTGTTCATGCAACGCATCATGTATAATTTTTGAGTGAGTCTCTATCTGCTCCACCACTAGGCCTTTGTCCAAACACAACGATATCCCTGAAAGGACTGCCAAGGCCTCTTCCTGCACCAAGCTCCCCCTCCCGTAGTGTACATCGAAATCCAGCAACACACTACCGCTGCCATCATGAAGCACCCCACCACCATGCATGTTCTCTCCCGCGCACACCCCATTGATGTTCAGCTTCAGACCGCCCACTGGAGGAATCCATCGAACCCACAACCCCCGCCTCTTGAAAGTCTCCTGACCACCCCTCATCCCCAGGGATATCAACCCCCGTAAAGAGGGAACATTTTCCCCAAAACCTGCCGTTTTCACAAGATCAAGCAGCAGACACCTTACCCTTACCACCACCGCCCTCCTAGTGGATACTAGCCCCTCATACCTGGCTCGGTTCCGCGCATCCCACTGGACCTAGCACCATGCATTGTAAAACACTGATCAAACCTCTTTCTCCTCCACGTTGCCACCACACCCCTGAAACCAGAATCCCCAAAACCACTCCCAGGTATCAGCATGACCAGAATACCCTATGAGGGTTCCCAAAAAGATCCAAACCACTCTAGCCCATTCTCCTTCGAGGAAAATGTACTCCATGCTCTCCTCCCTCCTCCATTTGCAGCACTGACATCCGGATGCGGGGCTAACACCCAAGCATTTGATATTCTCATCTGAGGGGATATCCTTTTTCATGATCCTCCATGTTAAAAAATTCATTTTCGAGGGGACCCTTCTGCTCCACTCCACCCTGCTCCCGACTCCTGCGTCTGCTGGTCATTGGAGCTCCTGTGGAAATCTTTCAAGTTGAACTTACCCGAAACCGAGGGCGTGAAAACGCATTTATCCCTCTCCCAGTTAATCACCACTGAATCAAAGATCCTCTGTGACTCCGCATCCAACACCTCTCTGAAAAACAGAGGGTGACTTTTGGCCTCCCTAAAAGAGATCATCGGGGCCGGACACCCCGGGAACGCATGCACCCTTCCTGACCAGTTGCAATCCCAGAATCTGATCCTCCCCTCACCGATGATCCACTGAGAATGGTTTTCCAACTCCGGGACTATATTACACACCTCAGCCCACATGGAAAACCCTCTCGCCGGAAGGTCGGAGAAACTATCCTCGTACCTGCCCCGCATACACCTTCCCCACAACGTCTCTCCCTCTGTAATTTTCCATGCCAGCTTCGCACATACTCCATGCACCATATCCGCCATGCATCGAACCCCGATCCCTCTTTCTGTGATCGGCCTCACCATTTTCCTCCATGAGGCCCATTGTCTCCTCCCCTCCCGCGAGGCATCCCAGATAAAACGTGCTAGCACCCTGTCGATGGAGTTAATAACCCCCTTGGGGATGTTAACCGCCACAAGCGCATGCACTGGCATAGTTGCCAACACACTGTTTACTAAGTTCATCTGACCCCCAAAGGATAGGAAGTGATTTTTCCAGTCCATGATCCGGGCCAACATCTTGGCAAAAACCCTGTCAAAATCCCTGCTCTGCAACCGACCGGTAGACACCGATGCACCCAGATACTCCATCAGTAAGTACCCTCTCCCCATGCCCAACACCGCTCTTACCGCATCCATCCTGTCCTCTCCACACGAAGTTGCCATATAAAAACAGCTCTTCTCCCGATTTACCAGCTGGCCACTCCAATTATAGTAATCCTTCAGTAAGTCATTGAACTCCCTCACAGGCCTCATCCCAGCATTCAACAACACAATAGTATCATCCACATACATTAGGTGAGATACTGAGAGACACCCCTGTTTCCTGCGGAATGAAAATATCTCCCCTACCAATTCCCTTGTTGATAAGTCTACTAAAAGAGTCTTGCATTAGTATAAACAAGCTAGGGGATAGAGGGTCCCCTTGCCACAGGCCACATACGGATTTGAAGAAGCCATGCGTTCTCCCCAGGAAAGACACTTCCATCCACGACGAACTAACACATCTGAAGAAAATATCGCATGCCCAGGCTGAGAACCCCATCCTCCGCAGAACTCCATTAATGAATCCCCACTCTATTCTATCATAAGATTTACTCATATCCAGCTTTACCACCATATTAGCTCCTAGAGTCTTCATGTTTAAATCCCTTATAAGCTCCTGTGCCAGCGCCATAGCTCCCTGTATCGACCTCCCTTTTACAAAACCATGCTGCTCCGTCGACACCCACGTTGGTAGAAACATAGATAGCCTACTATTGATCACAACCTCCAACACTTTGTAAATAAAATTACACATACTAACCGGCCGATAGTGATTGAGTGAGGTAGGGTATTTTCACTTAGGTAACAGGACCAAGGTAGTCGCCGCCGCTACCCGAGGAAGAACACCCCCTCAGAAAAAGTCCTGAATGGCCGGCACCAGATCATTCTTCACACAGTCCCAGCACCCTCTGTAAAAACACCCCGGGAAACCATCCGACCCCGCAGCACTATCCGGGTTCAACTGCCATACTGCCGCCTGCACCTCCCTTTCATTGGGAATGGCTTCAAACTATTCGTTCTCCTGCCTTGACACCACCTCTGGTATCACCTCCCATAACCGAGAATCACCGGAAGGAAACCCCTCCTGCCCATCACCTCTCAGAACATCCAACAAATCCTTGAAATGCTCCAACGCTCGACCCTCGACCACCTCCCTATCATCTGAGAAAGAGTCGTCCTCCAACTCCAAGTTGGTCTTCACCTCCCTCCGTCTCTCCCGTAAGCATGCATGGAAGTAGTAGAGTTTTTCATAATGATATGGTGATATTACCTCACCAGTGCTTTCTTTTTGGTCTTTACTGACCATAAGAGTATGAGTTATGTTATCTATTAGTGGGACTTGAACCTATGTCAGTGGAGGTGGATGAATTTTCTCCAAGATTATGATTTTATGATCTTTTACACCTTGTGAAAGGTGAATGTAGTCATTGACACCCTGAGTTAGAATTTATGGGGAGATTCTTTTCAAGAGTATGAGTATTCTAAGAAAGTGATGGAAGAGCTTAAAATGATACATCTCAATGAGGAGGAAATTATATATAGAGGTTTCCTATATCAGATTATTGTGTAATCATATTTTATGTGGAATGTGGAGGAGTATGAGTGGGGATACTCAATGGTGGAAGTGATGAGAGACCATGTCAGTCATGGTGATGCTCAATAGGGGTGGTCTAAGGATGGCCATAATTGGATATTTTTTTCATGGATGACTATTTGTTTCTTTGAACATGTGTGGGGGATTTATCCAGGATTTTCATAGTTCATCCTTAGTAGTGCATATAGGTGTATCCAAGATGTACCGTGGTTTTAGGAGGTAACTTTGGTGGCTTGGGATGAAGTGATCAATGGAGGAGTTTATGGTATGGTGACTAGTTTTTCAACAGTAAAAAGTAGTGAAAAATATTCCTAGAGGATTTTTGTAGCCCTTGGATATCATCTAGTATAATTGAGGGAAAATTTCAATGGAATTCATCACTGGGTTACCCCAATCCTAGGGGGGTTATGATGTCGTTTGGGTAATCGAGGACCAAATGATAAATTCATCCAATTTTCAGGTGATTTGAGAGTTTAGTGTCGTGTATTATATAGAAGGAAGTACATGAATTAGGTTTTTTGGCTCTATGGGGTACCTAATAAAATTTTATTTGATAAAGATACTCATTTTCCTCACAATTTTGGAGTGTATTGCAACATATTTTTTGCTCCTAGTTATACTTGAACAATGCTTTCTATCCCTAGACAGATGAGTAGATTTAGTATACCATTAAAATGATGGAGGATATATTATGGGATCACGTCTTTAAATTTTTTGGATTGTGGGTGATCCACCTACCATTAGTTGAGTTTTCTTGCAACAACATCTATCACTCATCTATCGGTATGGCTCTATTTGAGGCATTTTATGGGAAGCCGTGTCATTATCTATTGTGTTGGGCTGTGGTTGGGGAGTCATTAGTCCTCAGTCATGATGTGTTATAGCGAACAATAAAAATATCTATATTTATTGAGAGTGCATTAAGGAATAAATATCTCTAGAAATACTATACAGATCTAATGTGGATGATCTAAGAGTTTGAGGTTGGAGACCATGTGTTCTTGAAGGTTTCCCCTCATTAGGGATAATAGATGGTTTTCCATGGAAGTAATATATCTTCCTGATTAATTGGTTATTTTGAGGTGTTAGAGCCCATTGGTGAGGTTTTGTATCAGTTGGTGATCCCACAATGTCTTGATAGAGTCTACAAAATCTTTTACAATTCCTAACCTCATTGTTATCTAGATAATGAATCACATGTCATTGATTGGGGAGAATTTGACATTGAGGAAACTGTGAAGTTTCTGGGTCAACAAATTGAGGTTTATTATCATTAGGAGAAGGTTTTTCATGGGAGAGTTATCCCCTTGGTTCATGTTTTGAAGAGGCACAGTGTAATATAGGGGATTACTTGGGAGAGGGAGTCATAGATTCATACCAAATACCCCAAGTTGTTTGATGGATGATCTTTTTGGTTATTCTGGTTTACTTATTTCCTTTTACAGATATGATGTGTTTAAACATATGATTTATATAAGATTAAACATATCCCTTGGTTTATGATGATTTATCTTGACTATGTTTTTTCCTTACATGTGTGGTTGTGTTATAATTACATCAAGATCCTCAAGAGGTATCTCTTGGGTGATTGTCTAAACCTCCTTTCCTTTTTGTTCTGGGTTCTACTTTGATTCTCAATAATGAGAATTATTTGAGAGGGATATGATATAATTCACCAGGTTTCTAAAGCCTTTAATTTATGATTTTTTTAGGGTTTTAGGTTTCAAGGGGGTGTTTGGGGTCTTCTTCACCCTGAAAATTTTGAGTTTATTCTCATGGTTTATCTGTTCCTTCACACAGTTGATAGTTTGTTCATATGCCCAATAGTTTGTTTTCACAGATGATTGTTTATTCTCACGGTCAATATATTCCTTCACATAGTCGATATTTTGTTCACATAGTTGTTATTTTTTTTACAAATTCAATATTTTACTCACATGGTCAATATTTTGTTCTTACAATCATCTAGTTTGTTATTATAGTCAATTGGTTTGTTCTCATGGTTAATCTATTCCTTCACGTAGTTGATATTTTTTTTATGATTAATTTTTTTCAAATAGTTGATAGTTTATTTAAATATTTGATAGTTTTTTTATAATAGTTGATCGGTTTTTTCTTATGGATGATCAATTTTTTCTCACGATTGATCCTTTCCTTTATACGGTTGATATTTTGTTCACACAATCGATAGTTTTTTCTCACGATTGATCCATTACTTCTCATAGTTGATAGTTTATTTATATGGTAGATAATTAATTATCACAACCAATCAATTTATTCTCACAATTTACTAGTTTGTTCTCATGGTCAATCCATTCTCATGCTCGATCTATTCTCATTGTCAATCCCTTCCCATAATCGATCCCTTTATAGTTAGTCCAATAGTTTGAAAAATTTATAGTTTTTTTTTCAAAATACCCAAATTTTTTCTAGAATGATGTAAAAATTATTTTGACATAAAATTTGAGATTTAAATCTTAAATAAAATATTTTTTAAATATTTTTCTTTGATATTAGATATAATATTTGAATTTATTAAACTTTATGGATTTAAATGTCCTGTTCCATGTATTTTAAACGAAACCAAATTTAAGATACAAAAAAAGGAAAGTTGAACACCTTAACTTCTGGGGGATCTTTAGGAAAACATATTTGGAATTTTATAAGTACATAATTTCCTCCATTAGCGGCTTTTATTATTTCTTTCAAGTCTGCCTGAACTGAAACATTGTTCTTAAACCTTGAGAGTTGTCTACTTTCACTTGAATCCTTTCATTTCATGATTATAGGTGTGTTTGACGTCTCAATTCCCTCTTTGTTTGTTATAGTAGTGTATCAAATTTGATGTAGGTTATTGTTTCTATTTAATATTCCTATATTATTTGAAACTATTTTATGATTAGTCAATCCCTTACCTTCATGATATTTAGGCCGTGACATCATCTTCTCTTTCCCCTATTTTTTATGCAGTGTGGTTCTAAACTTATTTTCCAAGAAGGGTATCCTTGTTCTATATTATTTTATACATATGTAATTTTTTTGTGATTTTATTTTCTAGAGGGTGGATGGTACGATTTAACTAAAAAATAATAATTAACCATATTAAATTTAATTTAAAGGGAAGGGAAAAAATCACATGTGTTTATTTGTTTCCTTGTTATTTCCAATTGTTTTACCTTGAAACTTATAAACTGTTGTGATATGTATGTTATAGCTATTATTAATCATAAACCCTTGTTGTGTATTTATAACCCTTTCTTGATTTATTGTTTAAATCCACCACTCAAAAGATACTTAATAGATATATTCATATAATAATTGGTTTCATATGTAAACTTGGAACTCCAAAAATAACCCTACATAAGAGGGTGATTTAATGTGAAAACACCTATAAATGAATTGGGGTAAAATATGTGGTTTGGTAATTTTTCATTGTGTGCATATTGTATGTTTATTGTTGGCCTTTTGGTCATGTGGACTTTGTGGGGTTTGTATAAAGAGGGAGATGATCAATTAAGATATAAAATGTGTTACATGTAGTGGAAATGTGGTGGTATACATGTGGTTATTATGGTAATAAGATGAGTTGTCATGTGATTAATTCATGTATTAGCTTGGTAGTAGTGGAAATAAAACCATTAATGGTGGAATTTAATAAATTGGGTTGTAAATTCCTACATATAAAATGAATTTATGAATTTAATAATCATGGATATTGTAGACTTAAATGAGAATTAAATGAAAATATTGGCTATAGTGTTTTGTTACCAAATGTGATGATAAGTGGTCTTGGTTGGTATTGTAATGTTCTAAAAAGGGGTTATATCTATTTTTAAATAAATTAAACTTTGGTCCCTGTATGGTCGTTATAGGAATGGGTTGCATCTAGTTAGTGGTAGCATATAGAAATGTTAGTGTGATATTGATGATAAAGTGGAGGGTATGAAGTGTTGATGTGAAACCTTTAGTTCAGGATTTTGTGTTGTCTATGTATTTGTGTGTGTATATATACTTTTAATTTCATGTTAATTTTATATTCCACTCGAACACATCAAGTACTATATACCAACACCCAGATGTTTTGGGTGGTGTTTTCCCAACATTTATATAGAGATGAATAGATTACTGATTACCCCCTATTCCCCACTCTTCCTTTGAAAGTAGTATTGGGAAATAACACACTTGGTGGTAGATCCTATCTCTTGATGATGGCACAATTAGTGGTGATTCCTGATGATGATAGGATGTGTTATTTGGTTGGAGTCATTCATAGTAAGATGAGGTCATGAGATTGATACCCTCCATATTCATTATACCCTATTTCCCTAGTTTTGATGTTTTAGTTGGGTGTGTGATGATGTGGTAGTGGCACAAGAGATGTTCATGATGACATTGATGCCAAAATAGGATGTTGGTCTCTACAGGAGGTTGTGGTAGGTAGGTTTATGAACCAACCTATATTAGTGATAGTTGGATGCATGGTGATTAAATGACATGGAAGGGGTAGGGGAACATGACTTTTAATGTTGGGGGTGTGAGAGCATCAACTTAGTGAGAAAGTGGATACACGGTGCCTTTATCAATGTTCTATTGTTATTATTATAATAATTATTTATTATGTTATTTTATGAGTGATCCATGGTGAGTTTTTATGGATAGTTAGCTTATTTAGGTTCTTGTTGGTTCTGTTGTTTGTTCATTGGTGAATTAGTATACTCTTTTCACATTTTCATGGGAGACCTTGGGTATGATCCTACCAAGTATACATTTTATGCTCAAACTATGTATATAAAATATTTTTTTAGGATTATAGGGGGGTTATGGGGACCAAGATTAACATTACTATCTTGAATATCAGAGCTACTATAGAGTTACTGCCTTAGTTAAATTTTTTATTTTTTACTTTGGAGAATTTATTTTTATTTCTTGACATACATGATGATATAGTTTGGTTTCTTTTATACTATATGACAATGTTTTTTATTAGTTATTTATCCTCTCACTCAATCCATTTCTTACAAAATGAGGTCAATGACTGACATTTGAGTGTTTTACACCCTCAAATATAGTCTCTAACTTGAAGCTTACTAAAGGTGGGTCTCAAGGGTCATACCTTCTCTCCACTATTAGCCCAAAAGGGGTACTAGTGGAGGGGGTTCATGACAAGGTTGGTGATTATGTATGGTTTTGTTAAAATTATTAAAGGGGTTTAAGAATATATAGTGTATCATGTTATAAAAAGGAAATCTATACTTTATCTTTTTTTTATGTTGGTTAAATTTAATCATGAATTCAAATGATAATTGACCTCTCAAAGTTTGAATTTGAGTTATCCCTAACCAATGTTTGTCATAGAGTATCATAGGTTGTGATAAAATGTCAAGGTTATCATGAGTATGATTCTTGTGTTAGGATATAAAATATGCTTATGAGGTATAAAGTGATTTTTATGTGCTGGATGACTTATGAATTATACCACCTAGAATGTCATACATTGTTTCTATAGTATACTAAGAGTGCTCATTTCATATATGAATTTCCCCAATACCCAAGGTTAGAGAAATACCTGGATTTTGAACTATCATACTTTGATACCTTTATTATATAGGCCTTGGGGCTTAACTAATTAAGGTATGGTTTGGTATTTTTCTAATTATTTCATCAGTTGGAGATCAATCAAGATGATATTTTTCTTTTCATATGATGAGTATGACACCTAGACCCTCAATAAAGATATATTGAGGAATTTTATGACCATATCTAGATAATACATATGATTTCTTATCTAATGAGTGAGGGTAATGTGATGTGCTCATCCATAATGGTGAAATACATGTGATGTATTTATTGATTCAGTGAGTATATAATTGGAAAATTGAGAATGTATGAGTATCCATATTGGATTGATATACCTAGTGTCCCATGGTTACTTGATTTCTTCAAAAAAGGGATCATATAATAATTTATTCTTGCATATGATTCAATCAGTGGATAAAAATATAGAGATAAATGTGTTTGATAGAGATCATATTGGATCCCATTGTATCTTGAGTGGGATTGATGTTATTATAGAGGCTTATCTTTTCTTGTATTTATGAATTCAGAAATTCATATATTTTTTTCCAATGCTATAAAGAACCATTGGGTCACACTTTTTGATCAACTTAATGAGGATTTAATTTTACTAGATGAATTCTCTTAAAGTGTTTTAGGGTTTATCCCAAAAAGAGTTTTGGATGGTGTTTAATATGATGTGATATAAGATGAATTTGATTATAACTTTCTAAAAGGGTTTTGTAAGATATCCAAATGTATTTTTAGATATGTTTTTATAAGTTATTATATATGATAAAATATAAGGTGAAATGACACCAAATATATGAGGCTTTAGTGAAAGTTGGAGATTGTAGGAGATATACCCTAAAGACCTCATATCATAGTGTATGATATATGTATGTTATATAATACAACATGGATGATTGCAAAGTATATGGTTTTAAAGGGTTTTCACTATATTATTAGCTATCATATAGTGATATCATATACATTTCCTTGGAATGGAATTGGAACGTTAAAGGTTAATATTTGTATTCTTTCATGTTGGCTATATTAAATAAGTATATTTCATAATATGAAACATATATGAGGATAAAATGACCATTTTTATGATAAATTCATGAATATATAATTTATAACTCATACTTTTCATAACTTATGAGTTCATGCATAAATTATTGTGAGTGTAAAATCCTTCTTGACCATAATACCATGATCCATCATACATGGCATGAGGGAAACAAGGTTGAAGACAAAATGTCTTCCAAAATAGTTTTTTCCAATCCACTCTTCATCTTATCTTCTTTAGGTTCCCTGTTTCTTGGTTGTAATTTATTGGTGGTTGAGGATTCTCTTAAACTACACCATTTTAAACTGCCTTGATCCCTCTCTTTATTCACTCCTTTTATAAAAATTTATTTTTAGTTAGTCATAAATTCTTGGGAATGTCTTGAATAGTTATATAAGGGATCCACTGCCATTATTATGGTCTATTACTACCTAAATCTCTTATGATTATCCCTTTCATATAGATATATTATTCCTCTTACTTTACCATGATAGGTACTAATATACAAAGAAGTGAAGGAGAGTCCTAACCATTCGATGAGTG
This sequence comes from Viscum album, assembly GCA_963277665.1. Classification (NCBI taxonomy): domain Eukaryota; kingdom Viridiplantae; phylum Streptophyta; class Magnoliopsida; order Santalales; family Viscaceae; genus Viscum; species Viscum album. The sequence continues at coordinate 1,042,464,882 of OY728141.1, read as the reverse complement.
ATTATAGTCACCCCATGTATATGTCATGGAGGATGGTGTCCTTTAGATGCCTCTCAGATATCTTCATCAAACTTATGATGAAAAATTGTAGTGAAAATTATCTATGGTAAAATATGAAACAGAGTTATTCATTTACAAATATCATGATTGATCATAATTTTTAGGGTTTTAATTGATTATGATGCTTTGATTAAGTGATAATAGATCCTTAGAAATCAATTAATGTGTTCTATAGCCAAATCACTAAAGTTGTTAGATACATTAATATACTTTAAGATTATATAAAGGATGTATATATTTTAAATAAAATCTTGAGGAAATTTACACCTTTATATAATCCAAAGTTATCATTGCTTGAAGAAAGAAATCTAATAGATCTATTAATGGATGATCTATAAAGTAGTTTTATGGCTTATGAGATGCGTGTGAATTCAAAAGGTAAATAAATTATTTCATTCAAGGAGATAAAATTCAAGGATATAGAAAAAATTGGAATAAATAAAACTAGATATTGAAAAGATGATGTGAGTGATGAATGTCTATCACCTATTGTGAGTAATTTTAATCATGGGAAATAAAGGTTTGAGGGAAAGATAAAATTATATTTTTTCAATTATGAAAGTTTTAAAAAACTATTCTAAGGTTTCCAATAAAGTTTAATAGTGATATTAAAGATGATCACCTATAAAACTAATAAAATAAAATTCCCCTTCAATGAAACATCAAAATTGGAAGCACATTTGAAAGAAAATTACTATAGAAAAATCTAGTTTGTGAAGAGGGTGATGATGAAGAGGGTTTATTTAAGGAAGATGAAATAGAACTAATGTGGTTTTCTCAATAGCGCACCAAAGTTAAGAAATTTATATCCCATTGATATTCTAATATTCAATAGTAATTTCAGAGTTTAGGGTTGAGCCATAGAAAATGTTTTTTTAGAGAGAAAGTTTGTTTGAAATTAAATTTCAAGAAAGGTAATTATCAAATATATGTTAAAGAAAACTAGAGATAAAAATGAAAGGAGTTTAGAATTACATTGATAATATAAAATTTGAGGCTTTTAATTCTACTCAGTGTTTTAATTCTCTAGAATTAGAATAATAGTTTGATTCTCACTATGAAATTATCAATTATATGTATATAAAGAGATAAATGGTGTTGATTACCACTATACTGAAGACTCCAAATCACCTCAACATTGTTTCATATTATTTATTAAATTATTATGGTTATAATTAATAGGAATAAAGATAATTAATAACACATTTAAAACAATTATTTATATGAAAATAAACCACATCATAACCTTAATCAAGAGTTTGTAAAATAAATTTAATAATGAGAATCAATTTCTCATCAACATTTGAGATAAAACAACTGAGTTTTATCTTATCCTTGATATCAAATGGATTAGATAATGGTCGATGTGGATAGGATATAAGAAATATAATAATAAATAGAAACCATAGCTTCAATCACTATGTGTCGATCCTCTGATTATGAATCATATTTTCCTTGGTGTATTCTTTATCCCTTCATCTGAATCTCCTCCTTTCCCTCTATCACTCCTACTATATTTATTTTAGTTCTTCAAAATGATTAATTTTATTTTTATTTAAATATTTTATCTCAATGGAATGAAAATATAAATTGACCCCATACCAAATTATAAAATTTGGTTCAAAATGAATCATATCATAATTACATGATTAATGATTGGTTGATGTAGTTTGGAATGAACCTTGTAATATTGGCAGGAATTCAGTGTGATTTTCTATATTTTTCCAATTATTCTTCTCCTTTTATAGGGTTGAGATATAAAATAAAATCTTGAACTTGTAACTTTCATCCATATTGATATTTTTGTGAAAAATCACTCCTACAAAGAAAATTCTTGCAAAAATTATCAAAACAAAATAAAAACACACATAGTTTCTAAAAAGATATAAAATGAACTATAAAACTATACAAAATTTGAGATAAATATATGCAAAATAAAATTTACTCACACTTAAAAACTTTTTACTATTGGGAAAAGACAATCAAAATCATAACAAATACTATTGGTTAGACCAAAACAATATAACTAAAAGTTTAAAAATTATTGATCCATTTACCCAAAAATATCACACCACTTTTTAAAATTAAATCTTAAAAAAATTAAATTTTCTTTATTGGAATTATTTTCAAAAATAACTACCCCCATACATGTATCATTGTGACATACCTAACCTCCAATATCATCTCACAAGATTTTTTTTTGAAATTATTCAAAAAAATTAGAAACAAGGATGATTACCATAATATTGTAATGAATTTAACATCTCTACTATTGACAATTAGAAAATTGTATAAAATGATAAGGACTAGTCAAAAGGTCTAATAAATTTTTGAGTCTGTGGGGTAGTGACTTTTTTTCACTTATTTATAAGGGTAAAAATGGTCAAATTTTTAACCAAAATAGAAAAACCATTTATTACATTGGATATCACTCCTCCACACTTAAATATCAAGAAAAAAATGTATCCTCCTCAAAATATCCAGAAAAAATAGATATCTCAAATTCCTTTTAAATGATTCCTATAAAACTTTTTATATCCTAAGTAATTAATTATTACATTTATAGGTATCACTATAGATGATGGTTATAACACAATTAACCACCATATGTACTTAATATCAAAACCAAAAAGAATTATACTCCTCAATGAAATTTAAAAACTTGAAATGAGATTATATTAAAAATATTTAATGGGATTAATCAAATTAAATTCCCTCAATTACCCTTTTTATAATGAAACATTCATTCCCCCATTCTTAGAATAAACATTATTAGTAGAAGTGAAAGTAGAATAATATTGGTTTTTAATGAATATGCAGTTGATTTATTAAGGGTTTTAATTATTAATATAAATATCCTATAATTTAAGACAATATAAATTAAAAAAATTAAAGCAATATCTAAAATACATACCTTATTACAAAATAATCTCAAGAAATATATGAAAATAAAGTAATAAAAAGGGATTGGACTCCTCTTATATTTCAAATTTTAGGTTTCAGATAGCACAATTTAACATGAATTTCAATAGAGGTTTTAAAAATAAATGATTTTAAAAAATAATACATAAATATATTGAAATGTACTAGTAGTAATTTAATCATGGATAAAATAGATCAAATAATTTTGAGCAAGTGGTGAATTCTAGATATTTACTATATAAATGATTTTTTATTTTTGGTGGTGGTGGTCTAGGATATTCCTCTATAAATCCATGAATGCACATCCTTATCATGTTAAACTATAAATATAGTTCCACGCAATTATCCAAAATCCTCTATAGCCACCAATCCATGTGATAGATTCCCCTCGAGTCATGGATATCATAGAGGAGTTTATTCCTCATAGGTTATGTTGGATCATTAGTCAATGATTCCAAGGTGGTAGTTGATGCATGCCTATCATTGGACATGGAAAAAGAACATTTCTAAATTGTTTCCTATTGTAAAAAATTGGATGACCAACAACGTCTCAATTAAGGAGTTTCTCGGTTTGTCACTTATAAAATCTAAATTACCTAAGAACTATTTCTTTTTATTGTTTTTATTATTCTATGAAGTCAATGATAATTTTTATTTTATTTTTTAAGATAATGAAAAGACAAGTAAATCTACTTTACCATAAAATTATAAAGAAAATTAAATTAGAAAGAAAAAATTAGATCCCATGTTCAGTTTTGAGTTCTATCATTATTGTTCTTTATTTATTAAAATTTAGTTTGATAATCTGGCTATGAAATATCAAGCATGAATTAATATCCTTTTATTTTTAAGTTGTGAAATATAAAATTACTAAACAATCTAAAGTCCACCTCCTACTATAATCAAGGTTGATGGAACACCTCAGTGGGGGAGTGTGACATCTTCCAGGACCTGACTCCATTGAGTGGTCTCTATGGGTGCGCAAACTCCCTTGGGTAGTAGAAAATCCCTCCTTTATAGAAAATAAGGATCCATCGGTTCAAATTTTCAATGTTGGAACTTGCGGATATCATAGATATTTTGAATATATAGATTTTAAAATTCCAAAAATCCTGGGATTTCATGAAATATATTGTGGACCAACGGTGGTATAAGGGCGTTGCATGCCTCTATTCATGGCGGTGTGGACACATTGTGGTCATACATGGCTTGCATGACATCAGTGGTGTTCCACACAGTGACTATAACAACAAAAGTGCTAGTGAGATCCTCCTTTATTCTACATTCATAGTGTATAGATGAATCTTCGAAAAATTCTTCAAGGGTGTCGTTCTAGGGTTTGAGGGTGTTCCGAGGTGGTCTCTAGATTTGGAAGTGGGAGTAGAGCTTGAGTTCAAGATTTATGAGGGATTCAATGGTGTTTTATTGGTGAGATAAGTGGTGGTCTGATGTCCTAAGGATAGAAAAGACGAAGGAGGATTATAGAGGAATGTGTCCGAGGGAGAGAATACATGAGGCTAATAGAAGCAGTGTCATTTTAGTAAAAAAGAATGGTAACCGAGAAAACTTTTCCCCCATTGAAAGTGAGGATAGAAGTCCATAGAATTTATATTACAAAGCATGTTGCTGCTGATTCAAATTTCTATGGGGGTGGCAGTTTCCTACATACACAATCACACATAGAAATTAGGATGATCCACACCACTCAAACCACATAATCTTAGGTCCAAATCATACACCCACAAATCCTAATGCACACCTTGCGCCACCTCAAGCAGACTCCCCCGATGGTCCACTTGGCCGATCAGCCTCTTTAGGCTGGATATGTGGCTAAGAGTTTCTTGGTTGAGGGGAAACTCATGGTTGTACCATTTTTTTACCTAAAATACATTTTTTTTGAGAAAAGTGGGCTTTGGGACCCTTGTATTATGTCAAAGAAAGATTACACAAGTCGAAAAGAGGGAATTTTACATTTATCACAGAGTAAAAGTGGTAACATGTAACCAAGGAGAGTGTTTGAATAGAGACATCCTTTAGCATTGACCCCTTCATTGGAAATCCCATCAACAATATAGTTGGATTCTCTGAAGGTGTGAGTAATGATGTTGTTCATTTTGGAAATTCTTTCTAAGCATATCACCCACTTTGTAGTTAGCTTCCAAGCTAAGTGTATTTGGCCTTTTATTACTACTTGCACAAGATTGGATGAGTCACACTCTAGACATATGAACCTCCATGATCTTTTATGAGCAAGGTCAACTACCATTATAAGTACCATCATCTCTGCTTCTAGTGCAGTGGTTATGCCACAAGTTCCATATAGATATTCAATCACATCTCTATGTTGGTCTCTGAAAATTTCACCATAACCTGATGGGCCTGGGTTTCCTCTAAAGGCCCCATCAATATTTCATTTTATACAACCAGAAAAAGGGGGTGTCCAAAAAACCTCCAATGTTCTATGGGGAATTGGGAAATTACCTAGAACTTGCAGCCTTCTTAGGATCAGAAGTTCACCAACTAAGTTATAGCATTTTTCAGAATGTAGAAAATTAGCGGACTTCACTGCAACATGTATACTTCCCATTGAAAAATTTTCATAGAGGTGCACCCTGATGTGGATGGATAAATTTCTAATCTTCCATATAAATTTAGTCAGTTCAGCACATGCAAATCTTAGGAGTACTGTGAGTTGCTTTGAGAGAATTGTGTGGTGAATTTTTGCAATAAGAGTATATACCGAATCTATTTGCTACAACCAAATATAAAAAATCTAGAGCATATGTTTCCATAGATTAAAAGACATTTTGAATCTTATAAAAATGTGATTCACATCCTCATGGTGTTGATTTCATAAAACACATTTAAATCACATAGAAATATCAACTCATTGTAGATTCACATCCACCAGTAGTTTGTTGGACACCAGCCACCAAATGAGTGTATACTTAGAGAGAGTTATCCCCTTTTTGTTCTATTCACCAATCCACTATGTATCATCATGCACCAGATTTTTGTATAAGCTCTTCGATTCAAGTATTCCATTTGAGGACCCCTCCTAGATAAGCATATCTTCTTGACTTATGAAATCATAGTTTGTAACAATAGAGGCAATGTCAGGCGGAACTGAATCCAAGCATTCTAGTTGGTCCCTTATACTGATATTGTGATTAATACCACTATCCTCATTTTTAAATCTATTAATGATTGGGACACCTATCCAGTTTTCATACCAAAATCTTAAAGAAGAGTGCATACCATCAATCCAGTGGGCATTTGTGATGATCTTTTGGAAGAGAAGTTTGATTCTAGGACATGCCGAGGACTCAAAGTAGAATCTGTTTCTTGAGAGGAGTCTCTAAATGAATATCCTTCTAAGTAAATCCAAATCAAGATATTTTTTTATTGAAAAGCTTCCATATGATTTTTTTGCAAGTATTGATTGAAGAACTTCATATTTTTAATGCCTAGCCCTCCAAGATTGTGAGGTTGACAACATTTTTTCCATGAGGCAGTGATTATTCCCTTTTCATTAATACTTCCACTCCAAATTTTTTTTCATCATTGTATTCAATTTGATGAGGATAGGTGTAGGACATAGATTAACCATAAATGAGTACACAAGTTTTGATATGACCATATTCTTGACAAGGCAAATGCGACCTGCCATTGAGAGAGACTTCCCCTTCCAGGAAGCAAGAGCCCTTAGAATATGATCAAGTACATTTTAGAAGTGCACTATATGAGGTTTTCCCCAGAACAAGGGAAAACCTAGGTAGAAAAAAGGTAATGAACCCTCATTCAATCTAAAGTCACATATGAGACTAGCTTTTTTAGATGTTGTAATACTCTTCCCAAAATAAATAAAGGATTTGTTCTAGTTGATTGCTTGACCTGAAACATTTTCATAATGTTGGAGATACTTTCTTAGATTTTTGATGTTTCTCTTATGACCCTATGTGAAAATGACAATGTCATTAGCAAATAATATATGGGAGGGGGTAGATATACCTCAGGCAGCTCTGATGCTCTTCAAGTCACCCCTATGAACTATATCCAGTAGAAGCCTACTTAGGTAGTCTTCTGCAATGGAAAATAGAACTGCTGAAATTGGATCCCCCTATCACACCTCCTTGAGTATGTGAAATATCCCTGTAGAGACCCATTGATTAGGATGGAAATGCATGATGAACCCAGAAGTACTCTTACTCATTGAATGAAAGTCACGCTAAATCCAAAACCATGTAAAACGCTGCCAATGAACCTTTAGTCCATTATGTCAAAGATTTTTTTGATATCAAGTTTGAGATCAATGTTCCCTCCTTGAGTGGGTTTCCTGAGAAGGTTCACGCACTCTGAAGCGGTGATCAAACAATCTTGGATATTTCTTCCTTTCACAAATCCAAACTGGTTCCAAGTGATAATTTTCTCTGTGATGTGAGAAAGTCTTGTGGTAAGGATTTTTGTAATCACTTTATGTATTGTGTTGACTAGGGAAACTAGCCTGAATTGACCTATCTCACTTGCATTCTCAATATTTGGGATAAGGGAAATGAACTGAGCATTGAAACCTTGGAGAAACGTTCCACCCTTGAAAAAATTCTTGAAAAGATGACTCACCTCATTCTGAATAGTTTCTCAATATCTTTGAATGAAATGATTGGTGAACCCATCCAGTCCCAAGGAACTGTCCTTTTTAAGACCAAAAACAACCTCTTTGATCTCGTAGTCCATTGGCATCGAGGTAAGGACATGGTTGTCTTCGTCTGTGATCAAACTTGGGATAATGTTTTCCCTTAAAATCTCAGTCCTTGGGAGACCATTGAAGATATTCTTGTAAAAAGAGATGATATGGTCAAATAGCTCTCACGTTTCCTCCAAAACTCGATCTCCATCTTTGAGAAGAGTGAGGGACCTATTTTCTCTTTGAACCCTTTGAAGGGAATTGAATAATTTTGTATTTCTATCCCCATCCGAAAGCCACCTGGGTTTGAAGATGTTTTTCTTGATACTGTCTCTGAGCCTTATGGGGTGCAGAATCTTATTTGAGATTTTAACCTCTTTTGTCGTGTCACCATAGAAGTTATCCCTAGTGTTTTGTTCCTAAATATCATGTAGAGAGAATTTCATTCCATCGATTTCAGAATCCATTGAACTAAGGTTAGTCTTGATCCAATCTTTCAGCCTTATTTTTATCATTTTCAGTTTAGAGATACATACCAGAGGACTCCCATTTTTAGTTCCTAGACACCAAGTGTCTTAGATTATTTTTTAGAATTCCAGAAGAGAGACCCATGCATTTTTAAACTTGAAAGGAATTGGGAGTTTTCCTACACTATTGAGAAAACTTAGCATAATTTAGTGGTGGTCTAAGTTATGCTTGGCCAAGGTGACACAAGCAATAGATTTCCAAACCATAAGGGAGAATCATTGACAAAAGCTCTATCAATCCTGCTGACTCTCATACCATTTTAGTGTCACCTATACCAAGTAAAATTTTCCCTAGTGAGGTTGATTTCATTCATCCTTGTCACCTCGATGCAATCCTTTAAATCTCTAATTGATGTGGCATTGGTAAAAGGTCCAATCTTTTCATTAGCATAAAGGATGGAATTGAAGTCCCCTGCAATAATACATGGCTCTAATATCGAAATTGAGAGCTGTTTAATGTGGCTCCAGAGTAACCTCCTATCAGTGTAATTGTTGATAGCATACACTATTGAGAAATAAATTTTCTTTCCAGAGTCAATGAAGCTACAAGTTATTATCTGGTTGTTTTCAAAAACAATATTCAGGCTATCCAGATTTCTATGGATGAGAAGCCAGATTCTGTCCTCCGAGTTTGTTGCCTTGGTTGAGGCCATAATTGTGTACCCTTTACTGATAAAAGTATGCCCATCTTATCACAGTTTATCTTTGGCTCAAAAATTTATATGATTTTTGGTTTGTACCTGCCTATTAGAAGCCTGATGGAACTTTGAGTATCAGGATTGAATAGACCCTGACAATTCCAAAAAATGATCCTCATATTAATTTTTCTTGGGGGTGAGGCTCCCTTTCCTTTTTCCTCCAGTATATTTTATTTTCTTTATGGCATCAATGTCTCACCCATTGAATCCATTTGATGGCTCCCGAATTTTAGATACTCACCTTCTTGTGCTTGTTCCTGCTCAGTCCCCCTACTATCATCCTCTAAGATTCTATCCCTTTGATTAGTCTTAATCTGAACCTCTGCCTCCTTCCTAAGTCTAGTGGCCAGGCTTTTCAGAACCTGTGATCCATCCTCGCCATCACTTGAGCCATGATTCTGAGAAATAACTTCATTTCCTTACTTCTCATATTCAGTGGGATGTTCAGCCTGCCTCCTTATAACCTCTGGATCAGATTGGGAAGGGATTAAGAGAGCATCAATGTCCATTGATATAAGTTTCTGTAAATAATATTCAGACTGCAATGAGATCACATCTGAGAAGACATCATAAGAGAGATTTGATGTTGTTTCATCCTACTCTTTTTGGATGGGACTCTAAGTGTCTATAGCCATATAATTATCCCCAATTTTTCCAGAATTCTACTCTTCTTCCTTAGCCATCGCTACCCATGACAGGACTGTGTTTCCATGCATTTTTACCCTCCTTTTTTTTCTTGGTCCTGTAATATGTGTCTCCCATGATCTACCAAGTTGCCTATTTTTCCACCTGAAACTTCCTTCCAAGACACTAATGGAGGATCCGGTTTCACTATTTTATGCAACACACGATAATTGTTCACAATATGCCCAACCATTTTTCAATTCTCACAAAATTTGGGTAGATTCTTAAATTCATAGTTAACCTCTATTTGCTGATCAATTGTCTCTAAGAATAGACATTCAAGGGTATCTTCTTCCATGTTTATCTCAATTAGGACTCTCGTATACATGCCAAGGTCACCACTTATTGTATGTTGATAAATTTTATAGGGTGTTCCAATCCCTAACGCAAGATCATTAAGGATTTTGGATGCCAATATACCCATGGTAGTCGGTGGATTCTGGTCCACGGCTATGCCAGGGAGTGTCTCTACTTGAACAGGTTGAAGTTGGGATCCCATTCTGAGATCCTAAAATATCCAAGTCATAAATTGATATTTTCAACTTTCCAGGCGGAATTGATCTCCTCTGGGTTTTCTATAATGATATGGAAAAATCCCTTACCAATTGGAATGAGCCTCCATCATGAAAATCCCCAACAATGTGAAATTTGACTTTTCAGTTCTGTGAAGGACCAGGATTTCATACCTTTCTCATATAAAGCTCGACTGAGAATAGAAAACTTGCAAAGATCTATTCGTTGTTTGATGGAATTCTGGTCTATAGTAACTGTAATTAAGCCATCCCCTGAGCGCTTGATGACCGACTATTTGCAAGAATCAGAAGCACTATATCCCACTAGCACTTTAGTAAACGAAATAACTCTTCTGGTAGAGTTCAATGCATATTAGACCTCACTTTCCCTCTGTAGGGGAGTTAAGGACCTCTTTCATTCCAGATTGAATGATTCCATCACCTAAAATACATTCAATGTTTCAAAAAAACTTAAAAATAACAATCCAAATTTCATTAATAAATTATTAATAAGATAAGTCATTTAAAACCACCATTTATGTTCATTTTAATTTTTTATTTGAAAATACCACTATTTTTAATAAAAATTGAAATATATGGGAAAAAATGAGTAAAAACCATTGAAAAACATTAATAAAATACTTAAAAAATATTCATGGAAAATGAGAGTGTCAAATACCCACACTCTTAAACTATGCTTAACCTCAAGCATAAAATCTCAACATTGAAAATAATAGGGAACCAATGTAACCATTATTTAAATCATAAAACAATTAAATTAAATGATTATAAATGTTACATCAACATTTCAAAAATCTATATAAAATATCAATTCAATTTCTCAATTTTCAAAGAAACAATCAATTCTAGTATTTTAATTTTACCTTTTGAAAATTATGGAACTTCTTCTTTAATATATTCAAGCTTCTTAATTCATTATTATTTAACATTCCAAATCATTATTTAACTTAACATTGAATATTTTTAGCTATCACTCATGATACAGTTCAAAATAGAGTTATGATCATATCACGAGAACATTCCTCTTTTTCATAGTCTTGTAAAGGAACTAATTTCTTCACTTTGTAAAGAAAAAAGGTATATAAAATCATGAGAAATTTCAATTAAGGTTCTAATGAATCTAAGACTTAAGGTGAGTAAAAATTTATGATTTAAAAATTAAGGCTCAAGGATAAGGTTTTTCTCTAAATTAATAAGCATGATATCACAAGTAAAAGTTCAATAAAATTATTCCCTTTAAAATAAAAACTTCTACTTCTAAAGATAAAATTATGGTCATGAATAATGAAATAATGATAAATGTTGTAAAACATCTCGATTTTTTCTCTACTTTTATAATTTTTTTCAAAGTATTTTTTTTTTCATTTTTCGAAAGTTATTCTTGTAATAAACCTCACATCCACCACCTAACCACATATGGTAAAAATAATCAGTCAAGTAATGGTGTTTTTTATTCTTCTAATTCATAATACATTCCTATTTTTTTTCATTTTTAATAAGGGTAAATAATAAATTATAATGAACGAATCAACAAAATTTCTCAACACACACATTAGGCACACAAATTTTTTTCCTTACAATGTATTTCATCCCTTCCACAATGAATCCCTTCACCCCCACACTTCAAGTTAACAATATCATGAAAATACTAAGAGTTGGATAGGAATGGATAAAAATGTCTTGAAACATAGATCATCCCTAACATGGTCATCCAAGGTCTCTATAGGGTAAACAAGGATTGAAGTATAGGTGGTCTTATGGATAAGGGATTTTAAAAATATGCTTTAATCATTTTAAATATGCCTTTTCAATGTCATTAGATTTGAAAATTTTAAATTCATGTTATGGTAGGAGGAATATACCAGGGTCACTCAAGAAATACTCTTAAGATAAAATAGAAAATATTTGGTTTATAAGTCCTCCCTAGGAATGATAGTAATTTTGATGCACACCCATCATGGGGCATGACCAAGAAAATTTCTAAATTGTTTCCTAGTGCAACACAGTGGTTTCCCATGGTCATCTCACTTGAGGATATTCTTAGTTTTCACTTACCAATTCTAAATCACCTAATAACTATTTTTTTATTTTTATTATTTTATAAAATCAATGATAAATGTTTGGGTTTTATTTATTTTCTAAGATAATGAAAAAAATGAATTTACTTTACCATGTAATTCTAAACAGAATGAAATTTGAAAGAAAGAACAAAGTCCTAGGTTCAGTTTTTAGTTCCATCATTATTATCCTTTATTTGTTCAAATTTAGTTTGAAAATTCAACTATGAAATATCATGCATGAATTATTATCCTTTTATTCAGAAGTTGTGAAATCTTTATTTCCTAAACAATATAAATTCCACCTCCTCATATAATCATGGTTTATGGAACACCTTAGTTGAGAGTATGACATCTTCCAGGACTCGACTCCATTATTTTCCATTTCATCCATTGATCGAATCAACTCCATCATGTGAAGAGATGATCAATGAAATTAATGGAAAAGAAATAAAATAAAAGAATAGAAATAGATTCGAGTTTCATGTCATGGGGGACAATATCCACACCCATTCATGCCACTCACATCTACCAAAAACATAAAATAATCTTTAAACAAGAATTCAAGAACTCCTAACCTCCCCCAGGCCAAGTCTTAGGTCATCCCCTCATTATTGAGGGTAATATATCACTTAATGAAAAGATATAAGAGAAGAATAATAAAATAAAAATAATAATGAGGGGGGGGGGAGTGTGATAAAGATAATAAAATAAAATAGAGAATATAATAAGAAAAAAAAGAATAAGAAACATAATTTAAAAAATAGAGAGAAGGGAAATTAAAAGAAGAAAAAGAATAACAACAAGGATAAGAAGAAGAATAAAAATGAATTAATGAATGGGGGGTGGAACACTGGTTAAGAAAACATGCATGAATTATTTAAGAAATATAAATTATAATTAATTTAAAAATAAAACTAAATAAAAAAGAATAAATTAAAAATAAAAATAAAAATAATAAAAATAAAACAGGAGCTTCGACTGAACCTCCATTGAGCAGTCTTTGTGGGAGTGTGAAATCCCTTAGGTAGTGGATAAGCCCTTATTTTATTGGCTAGAAGGAGACCTCGGTTCAAATATTCAAAGTTGGATCTTGTGGATATCATGGATATTTTGAGTATCCAAATTTTGAACTTCAGAAAATCTTAGGCTTTCCCAAGCTGCAGCGTGGACCAATGATGGTCCAAGGGTGTTGCGTGACTTTGTGCATGGTGTTGTGGAAATGAGGTGGTCATGCATGGATTTCATGGAATCTATGGAATTCCACATGATGAATCCAACGAAAAAATTAGCATGGAGATCCTCCTTCTCCTAACCTTCATAGTCGCCAGATGAATCTTCAAAAAATGTTTCATGGGTACCTTTATAGGGTTTGATATTTATCTGAGGTGGTTTAGGGCTTCAAAAATGGGAATAATGCCTAATCTAGTGCTTCCTAGTGTCTTCAATGGTGTTTTACAGGTGAGACTAGTGGTGGTATAATGTCACGAGGACAACATAGATGGTAGATGATGGTAGTGGTATGTGTCTAAGGGAGAGTACATGCAAGGATGAGTGAATTAGTGCTGTTTTGATAAAAAGTAACAATAACTAAGAACACCTATCCCACATAGAAGGAAAGGCTATAAGTCATGAGTGTTTATAATAAAAAATTTATGTCCACTGGTTTAAATGCTTGTGGAATGGATGGACTCTCGCATACACAATCACACACAAACATTGGGACAAGCCACACCACTTGTAACACATGGTCTTAGGACCAAATTATGCACCCGAATCTCCTAATGCACACCTACCGCCACCTTGAGCAGGTACTTGCAATGGCCCGGTTGGTTGAATGGCCTCTTCAGTATGGCTATGTGGTTGCAGGTTTCTTGGTTGAGGTCCCTCCCATGATTGGCACAATTTTTTTTACCTAAAATACTTTCAATGTTTAAAAAACACTTATAAATTTAAATTCATAATTTCATTAGTAAATTATTAATAATATAAATCATTGAAAACAAACATTTTTTTTTATTTTAATAATTCATTTAAAAATCTCACTATTTTAAATAAACATTGAAATATATGGGAAAAAATTAGTAAAACCCATTGAAAAAAACTAAGAAAATACTTAAAAATATGCATGAAAAATGAGGGTGTTAGTGGTGGTGGTAGTTGGAGAATAATTTTTATCCCAAAGAGATTGAGTGAGTGTTAAAATGATCTTGGTATGAACCATGGTTGTTGTGGAAGTTCCTCAAGCTATAGAGGTTACTCCTCTAGTGGTTAAATCCTTTATCTATGAGACTATTCCTCATCTTTATGCCACTATATAAGTTGTTCAGGGATTACTAGAACATGAATCCTCTATTTAAATACCAAGTCTTCATAAAAAACTTGACCAAACTAATGGGATATTAATTTTACATTATAGCTTCATATATCAACACCTTATCTATTTGTGTGATGAACCCTTTAACCAAGATATATCCTCACTCTGGTGTCATTATAACAATTATATACTATAAAATAAAATAAGTAGTGTTTACCAATGTGCCTGTTGAATATATGCCTCAATGGTAATTCATGTTTTATATCCATGGGATATATAATATTACATGATATATGAATGTTTTAGAGTATGAAATTCTTGTAACTAAGGCATAAAATATGCCTTTTTAAGGGATATTGTAAGGAATCGTATATGATATCATGCTACTACCTTCGATTAATTTGATAGTCAAATGTTAAGGTATTAAAATTTGAATCTTACCCATGTAATATATCCTTAAATAAACTAAATATTTCATAATATGATATGTTGGGATATTTCATAGTCGAGATTTAAAACCATTTTAAGTTCATGTATTAACTTTAAGCATACAATTTAATACATGTTCACTCAAGGAGTGTCTTGAGGGTTGAAGATCCCCCAAGTGAAAAGAATAATGAATGTTGTATTTTTTTTCATTGTATTATAAAGTAAATGTATGAGGAAGCATTAAATGAGAAGACGATGATGCTTGGATGATTTCTATGGATTCATGCAATTCCATAAGTTGATTGAGGTACTTCCATGATTAATGGAACTAGAAAAGATTAAGGCTACTAGCTTAAAGTGATCTTGTTTGGATTTGACATTGGATTTCATTATTGATAAGGCATCAAAGTTAATTATGATGATTGGAAATCTGTTCATAATTTATAAAACATGTTCTTATTATTTTTAGAAAAAGCACATTGTTTACATCATTTTAATTTGAAATTATGAGAATAATAACATGGGGATAACTGTTCTGAAGGCCATGAAAAAATATTTTTTTTCATGAGGAGAATTTAAGAATTTATTGAGGACTTTAAAATAAGAAGAATTAAAATAAGTTTTGAGATTATGGATTGGGTTTCATGTGATAATTTTATAACATATATTACTTATAATTTTTTAATTATTTTGTGTCTATTTAAAAAAAGGGGGCCAACCATGCAAGCCAAGCCATCTATCTCAACCCCAACATATGTAGGATTTACCTCAATCATTCAAAGGAACCATCACAACCTACTAGTCATGGAAGCATAGAATAGTGTTGGAAATCCTACGCATAGGTAGGCACTCACATAGTGCACACACATCAAGTGCATGCACATAGGTGAGAATGCATGTAGGGATGCTAGTGGGACTATGAAGGGAGAGGTGGACCATGAGCGGCATGTGTGAGGTGTGTATAGGTGATGACCCCAATTCCATGGATAAGGGTTTGATGGAATAACATGGATTATTAAGTGGAAACAACATAAATAGAATTTTGATGTGGGAAAATGATTTACGGTTTCTGTTACCATGTTTATGAAGACACATACATAACTATGGTCACCCAATCAATCTAATATGGTCCACCCAATCTCTCACCACATCACATTTAATCTCCCATGGCCCTATCCTATTCTATTTCCTCATTTCAACAATAAACTATCTCCAATGAGAATTCTACAACGGTGAACCATTTTTAGTGATCGATACCAGCCTAGACGATAAAGACTTCGTGTATACATGATATATATTTCATGAAAATAATTGTTTGAGGATGTTCCACTACCATGAATAAGAAACAAAGTTTTAGAAGGCATCTTATTCACTTGGATATGTGCATATGTTTTAAAGGTGTTACATGTGACCTTAACACATGCCTGTGAGTTTTATTACAAAGGAAAGTGATTCATATGTGATTATCAAATTCCTTAATCTTCAGTATTTGAATAATGTGAGAATCGACTAAATTCATTGGATCTTTGAAGGTTTATCTTGAATTAGTATTTAACATTGATTAATAGGTAGTGAAACTTAGAATGAAAAGTAGATCATAGTAGATTCCATGATTCTATAAATAAAGATACTTGAGGATGAGATTTCTTTGATGAAATTGAGTATAAACATAAAAAACTTATAATATATATTCTCTATACTTCCTTAAAGGATTTTAATATGATATAAATGCCACTTTTGATGATCATGTGTGGTTCACTTCACTAATGAAGGTCTTATATTATGACATTATCCACAATGAACTAAAAAGATATATGATGATATGTTATAGGTTCACATTTTATATTGCCTAAAGAATAACTTACCACATACTATGCCTACATCAAATAAAAATGAGGTATCATGTACATGCTAGTATGTAGAGGTGTGTAAGGTTCCATGAATCCCTCAAATATTTCCTAAATCAATAAATACATCATGAATTGACCATGATTTCACAAAGAAGAAGAACTCACATTATATACTTGTGTGAAGGAAAAGTTGAGACATCGCACACCTATTCTAGTTGGTAATAGGAAGATAGTGAAAATAAATAAGAAGGATAATATGTGTATTCACACTTTCAAAAATCTTCACTATATATAATATGCATCAAGAAATTATGCCAATTGTATAAAATAGTTTATATTAAAAGATACAAGGAAACTATAAGAGAGATAATAATTTAAATTGATAAAAATCATAAGAAATATTAAGAATAAAAAATGGTTTTGTGCAAAGTTCATGCACTAAGAATTATTAAATGAATACATGAAGTGTTATTGAATAAATTTAGTTGACAATTAAAAGATAAATTATTATAAGTTGTGCATATTTATTATTGTATAAAATAATAATATAAAAAATACACATGAGTTTGAAAACTTCACTGAAAAAAGATAACTTTCCTGAGCATTTGACTGACTAAGGAAGACCTAATCATTCACTAAAGATCATAAGTTGTTGATAAATACCAATAGATCTGGTCCGTATCTATTTAAGTTCTCGAATAAATTTAAATGAGTAATTCAATCAATCCAACAAGATCATAGAGGAAGATCTAATTCAAGTAGTGAAAAAGAAACTAGGTGCAGACAAAGTTCTTACTATCATTGGATCACAATTAGAGAAAGGATTTTGTGACCGAGGTGTCTAACTAGTTACTAAAGAAGAGATTTTAGTTGGGGTGTTTAACCAATTGCTAGGGAATTATAGTTGGTTTGTCTATCTAACTACTGTGGTAATCGCTTGTGGATATAATGGATAATATATGTTAATGAATCTAACCAATGTGTCCAAGAGTAGATGTTATTATCAAACCTTGTAAATTCCATGTGTTGTGATCTCTCTTATTATTTTTTCATACGAGGTGATCCTATGAGATATTATTTATAGGATTGTGAACCTGATCAAGTTTTAAAGGTTAAATTAAAAATAAAAAAAATTCATAAATGTAAAACACTATTCACCCCCTCTTAACATTCAATCCATCCTAGGGATATAAAAGTGGTATCACATCCAAGATTCCCTCTAAAGATCCATTATTTTCCCTATTAATTTCAATAGATTTAATAAATTATATATTTGAGGAATCTTTTGAGTTAACTTAGATGAATTCAAATTAAGATACTCTTAATGATATAAAATTAGACATTTCATCCAAGACTTAGAAAAATAGGATGAAAACAGAGTCAATTAAGTTGAATAATAATCCAAAATTAAATTGAGAAACACCATTAATTGAAGGTAATCAAAGTGTTATAAGTAGAATAAGTAGAAAATTTGTCTATAGACATAGCCCAAAACCATAGCTATAGGGGTCAAAACTATGGCTATAAGCTATAAATAGGGTTCTAGATGTTCGTGGAATGTATTGGCATGGATATAACTAAATGCTATAGCCACAGTTATCTGGGACATTACCATGGTTTTCCAAATTATGGAAATAGATCCCATAGTTGTCCACCATGGAAGTTGGGATATAGATATGGTTTTCCACCATGGAAATAGAGGCCATTTCCATGGTGGAAAACCATGGATATAACCCATGTAAACTATGGATATAGCCCAAAAATAATATGTCCCTAGTCAGTTTTGATCTTTATACCACCACTATGCGCACCATCCACCTAACCACTACACCACAGAGGACTTCAGGTATATATATATATATTGTTATATATATTATTAAAAATAATGTATATAGCATGTAAACCATGGTTATATCCCTTTCTAATCTTTTTTGTAGGTTAATTTTTTCCCACACAAGGACGGGAGACCTATAGACATGGTTTTGAGAAACCATGGCTATAGAAAATGGAAAAATACCCCATAGCCATAGTTTCGAAAAACCATGGCTATAGTCCCCAAAAAAAATTATATAGCCACAATTTTACACAAACTGTGGCTATATCCCTTGAAAAAAGACTCTATATCCATAGTTTTACACACACTATGGATATAGATTTTGGAAAAAGACTATATAGCCACAGTTTTACACAAACCATGGTTATAACCCTTGAAAAAGCACTCTATAGACATAGTTTTATAGAAATATGGATATAACTATCAAAAAAAACTCTATATCCACAGTTTCACTGAATTGTGGCTATAACCTTAAAAAATATAACTTATAGCCACTATTTTATATAAAACTATGGCTATATACTTGGTATAAATACCTATAGCCATGGTTTTGAAAAACTGTGGATATATGTTCGTGGCTATATCCTAGTTTTCTAGTACCATAGTAATTATTCTTATGATTAAGATTCATATAATAAATCATGTTCAAGCTATAATGATGATGTATCACTTAGTGATATTCATTATTAATTTAAAGAACATCTAAATAAATTTCCCAAATAAGTGATAAATTATATTATTTAAACTATCAAGGGAATTATTTTTGATAAAGAACAACTAGAAGAAGAAATTGATGAATTAGAGAATGACCTAAGTCAGAAGTTTATAAAGTTCATTTCTCTCACAAACCTAGTTAAAGTAAGATAGAAATCAATATTGTTGGACTCCTCTAGTTTTAACTCTCACAAATCTTGTTTTTTTAGGTTTGATCAAGTTTAATTATGTTTAATTATGTTTACATATAAGATTAATCTATTTTTTTAGTATTTTACTACATAATATACGTTAGAAAATTTTGGCTAAGTATAAGTCACCATTGGGGATAATTCACCATTAAGGCTGAGTCACCGTTAGGATGAACTCACTGTTGGACCTACCGATGATATGTCTCACTGTCAGCTATCTCACCATTAGCAAGGATACTGAAATCTATTAAAAGAAAATACACTGATATGAGTCACCGATGCCTGACCTACCGATAGCTAAGTCACCATCATATTGAGCTATCAATATCTTTTCAAATTTTTTACCAAGGATAAGTCACCATTCAAGATGAGTAACCCATGGAATGAGTTAACGTCAGCTCAAGATACTGATAGAATGACTCACCAATGTTCATAATTTTTGCTAAGTACAAGCTACCAATAGCTAACCAACCATCAAGAAGACCTGCCATCAGAATGACCTACCAATAGCTGATTCACCATGAAGTTGACCCAACGACAGAGCAACCTACTGATCCTAAATCACCATTTATGAGCTACTAATCCGAAGACACCTTCATTCCTTCATTTTTCATTTAAATTTAAATTTCTTTATAATGATAATATTTATGAAACTTAGTATGTTATTTATTTTAAAGAATTTGTCTACCTTTTGTAGATAACATTAATATTGATTTAAGAGTATGAGGTACGAGGTACCAGCACATGATCAAGATCATGATTCTTGTTGAACTTGTAGTGTATAAAGAAAGCACCTAATCCAAATGACAAATAGAGATGAAAAATATATGAAGTCACGCATCCAAGAAACACACAATAAGAAATGTATACTGTGCATACATGAATACATTGATGAGAACCAAAAATTGAAGAACATCCACAACATCAAACAAAAAGAGGAGAATATTAATAGAAGACATCATTACCTCACTGGAAGTAGAATAAAGAGTCTCTCATGATACTCTATTTTGTTGGTTGTTTCTAGAAATTTACTCAAGCTTCATCTCAACACAATTTAGAGGAGTCACAAGCTGCATAAACAAACACATAGAGCATTCTAACTCTTTTTTCATTATTTATTCTCTGATTGTGTACTATTTTATATTTCAAGTAGTGTGTGACTGTCTGTATTATGAACACACAATATCTTCTATGCAAAACTAGAATATACATTTATATCTTCACAAACCTATCTATTTACACCTTACACTATCCAAAAATAACAATGGAAGAGGTCCCTACATGGACTGTTTGTTGTTAGTACTCCCATGAAAACTGTGGAAGTGGTTTATTGACCCATACAGTTGTATATGTTGTTGTGTACCACAATCTAGGGTATGGATCAAGTTTATTTATATAAACTTCTTGGTGGATGGTGATCACTAAGTTGAGAGGACTATGTCTCATATTGATACCGAACCTCTTGTTTTTAAATCCTATGTGCTATTTCAAGTTTTGTTTTATTTATTTATTTTCATTTAAAATAAAAAAACTTAATTCACTTTGATATTTAATCATAGATAGTTTTTATATTATAATTTTATTTAGTATATTGATTTCAAAATCTAAAATAATAATTCATATTACTTTAACTTAGAACTAATCAATATTTGATAAATCTTTCAAAAGACCAAAAATTTTATAAGTCTGCTACTTTGGTTAACTGGGGTAGTTTTATATTTCAATTTAGAGAAATTTTAAATAAATGTTTTAGACAAATTTTTTTATAGGAAATCAATTCACCCCCCTCTTGAGTGTCCTAATCTATCCAACATTTGGTATCATAGGATTAAAATATTTTTCTAAATATCTTTTCAACCGTGATTTTAGTTGTGATTTTAAGGATCTCAAAATTTCTATCAATTCAAAATTTATAGTTCTTTAAAATTTGTTTTAAATAGAAAATAGATATACAGGTGTTGCTACCAACATGTCTCCTTATTTTAATGGCACAAACCATGCTCAATGGAAATTAAAAATGAAAATGCATTTAGAAATCATGGGTTTTGAAATATAGTCTATTATAGTTGATGAGTATAAGATACCTGATACTACTAGAAACACTTGGTATGATGCCAATAAGGTAGTCTATAATAAAAATTTCAAAGATATAAATGCCTTATATTGTGATCTAGGTGATGAAGAATTCAATAGGATTTATTCATGTAAAAAATCCTTTGAAATTTGGGATACTCTACCTGTTTCACATGAAGGAACCACTAATGTTAAGGAAATGAGGCTTAAAAATTATACTAATAAATATGATAATTTAAAAATGAAGCCTTATGAGCCTATTTATGACATGTATCTTAGGTTACATGATATTGTGAATATGGTGATGTCCCTTGGAAATACAATCACTACAAAAGAACAGATCATGAGGATAATGAGATGTATTCCAGAAAGGTAGAGAGGGACCTCAATATCAATTAGAGAATCTTGTGACATCGATTCAGTACCTGTAAAAAAGATTATAGGTAATATGATGATGCATGAGGAAGAATTAAATGTTAACATAGAAGAAGATGATGAACCTCAAAGAAAGTCAGTGGCTTTCAAAACCACTATATCGCAAAAAAAGAAGAAAACTCAAGTTCATGCTGAAAGTTCCAGCAATGAAGATACATCAAGTGATAGTTATGAGGAAATGTCTCAACTATCCAGGAGATTTAAGAAGTTTTATAGGAAGAATAATTTCTTCATAAAACCAAAATATAAAGGGAAATATGATAACAAAGGAAATTGAAAAAAGGACTGTAAGAGAAGTGATAATACTAATGAGTTGCAAGAGAAGAGGACATGTAAAAGATGACTGTCCAAAATTAAATTACAAAAAGAAGTATGAGGACAAGGACATGAAGTAAAATAAGGTAATGAAGGCTACCTAGAGTGATTATAAGGATAGATCTAGTGACTCAGAATCATCACATGATGAGAAGTATGACAAATCCAACATGTGTTTTATAACAAACACATATCAGATAACCCTAGAATCTCTTGTATAGAATTATTATTACTCTGGTGATGAATCTGATTTTGATAATTATGAAAATATGAAAAATGAAGAAATGTTTAAATATTGTAAAATTATTTAGTATACTTTCAATGAGTTGAAAGATAAATATAAAACTCTCAAAAATCATTATGCTCTTTTTGATTATTTTAAATATGAACTTACTATAGAAAAGGAAAATAATGATCAACTACTCAATGAAAGTACATAACTTGAACTTTCTATGGAGCAATTAAAGAAGTATTTAGAAATATTTAAAAATGGAAAAGATACCATAGTTCAAATTCTTGGTAAATAGGTTGCTCCTAAATATACCACTGACATTGGTTATCAACCTTAGAAAATAAATTTTGTTAAAACCAATTTTGTATCTAATTCTTGAAAATATGGTTTTATGCCCAAATATGGAAAATTTTCTACAAGTTCCAATAATTGAACATATTTTACTGCTTATAGTTCATCTGGATTTAATAGAGTTTGTTTTTCTAAGACTTTATAAACTACTGATAGGAAACCCATGAAGAAAATATGGGTTCTTAAAGCTTTAATTACTAATATTACTGGACCCAAGCAAGTATGGGTACCAAAGTCTTTTATTTTTTAAATTATTTTTGTAGGAAAGATACTTAAAGAGTTCCTGTAAGAGCTTATAGTACTTAGATAGCAGGTGTTCAAGATAGATGATAGGGGACTACTCTAACTTTAAGAATATTATCAATATTGATGGTGGATATGTCACCTTTGGTGACAATGAAAAAGGGAAAATTATTGGCCTTGGAAAAATTGGTAACAATAATTCAATTTTAATTTCTAAATTTCTTTTTGTTGATGGTCTTAAGTACAATCTACATAGAATTTCATAGTTATGTGATGATGGATTTCATGTTAAATTTGAAAATGATTATTTTAATGTTTTCAATTATAAAAATGATTTAGTATTTACTTATTTTAGAAATTAAAATGTATATGCTGTAAATTTGGATTCCTTAGTTTCTCGGAATGTTTCTTGCTTAAGTACCTTTCATAAAGAGTCTTGGATCTGGCATAGAATACTAGGAAATTGTAACATTTAATCTCTTATAAATATTAGTATAAAAGTATTATTCAAGGATCTATCTAAACTAGTATTTCCATATTATAAAGTCTATAATCCTTGTCAAAAAGTAAAACAAAACAAAATATCCTTCAAACCAAATAAAGAAGTTTCAACTTCTCAACATCTTGAGTTGGTTCATATGGATTTGTTCATACCTTCTAGAGTTTCAAGTTTAAATGGAAAGTACTATTTCTATGTTCCAATATATGAATTTTATAGGTATACTTGGACATTTTTTAGCTCACAAATTAAATATTGTTCTTATTTCTCTAAGTATGATAGATCAGTAGAAAACATAAGTGAACTTAGAACCAAATCCTTAATAATTAATCATGGATGTGAGTTTTAAAATCAAGAATTTGAATATTTTTTCTCTAAAAATGGCTATAGTCATAACTTATCTTCTCCTAGAACACCCTAGTAGAATAGAGTTGTATAAAGGAGAAATAGAACCTTACAAGAGATAGCCCAAACTATGCTTAATGAATATGATATACCTATTTATTTTTGGGTAGAAGTTGTGAATAAAACTTTGTATATAATAAATATAGTTTTATGTATACCTATCCTAAATAAGACTCCCTATGAGTTGTGTAATAATAGGAAACCCAAGGGTAATTACATCAAATTCTTTGGTTGCAAAGTATTTATTCTGAATAAAAAAGATAATCTAGACAAATTTTCCTCCAAGAGTGATGAAGGGAATTTTCTAGGTTAATCAATATCTAATAAATCTTATAGAGTCTTTAATAAGAGAACCAAGTGTGTGGTAGAATTTTAGCATGTCAAGTTTGATAAAATAGATCCATATGAATTCAAAACCTCCCTAGAAAATCATGAGTACAATCTGTCTAATATTGATATAAATCATAAATTCGTTGATTTTTCTGTTAAAGAAGTAGAAAAATATGATTCAAGAAACTCTCTAGATTCCTAAAATGAGCCCGAACCTGTAGATGAACCTGAAGTAACTGGAACTTCTTTTTCTAGATCTATTAGAACTATAAAAAATCATCCTTTAGATTCTGCAGTTTGAGACTTAAACAAAGTAACACTGACTAGAGATTCTCTGAGAAACCTGGTTAAACATCAAATATCTTTTTCATAGCTTGAACTTAAAAACACTAATGATGTAATCAATGACGAATTATAAATTATGGCTATGTAGGAATAATTAAACCAGTTTGAAAGAAACGATGTTCGAAAACTTTTTGATATACCCAAAAACACCTTGACAATAGGCACTAAGTGGGTGTTTAGAAATAAAGTAGATGAATATGGTACAATAGTAAGAAATAAATCTATACAAGTTTCATAAGTTTATATTCAAGACTAATAAATAGACTATGAAGAGACCTTTTCACCTGTTACTCAACTTGGAGCCGTTAGAATACTTATAGATTATTCAACACATCTTAATTTCAAACTTTATCAAATAGATGTCAAAATTAAATTCCTAAATGGTTATATAGTTGAGTATGTTTTTGTTGAACAACCCCCTAGTTTTATAAACCCTCATTTTCCAAATCATGTTTTTAAATTAAAAAAATCTTTGTATGGTTTAAAACATGTTCCAAGATCTTGGTATGATAGGATAAACACTTTTCTTATTTCTAAAGGATTTACTAAAGGGATTGATAATCATACTCTTTTTATAAAAATAATTTCTAAATATGGTTTAGTTGTTCAAATATATGTTGATGATATTATTTTTGGATTTTTAAAAAATTATTTATGGGTCAATTTTTCAAAAATGGTGAAAAATGAGTGTGAAATAAGTTTAATGGGTGAACTCAAATTATTTCTTGGATTTTAAAATTTTCAAAATAAGGAAGGTATTATTTTAAATCAATGTAAATATACTAAATTTATTTTAAAATGTTTTAATTTGGATAGCACTAAAAGTAGTTATATTCCTATGACTACCACCTATAAATTGGATCTTGATGAAAATGGAAAATCAGTAGATCAAACCAATTATAGAGGTATGATTAGAAGTCTTCATTACTTGACTACTAGTCAAAATTATATTATGTTTAGTGTGTGAATGTGTGCTCATTTTTAAGCAAACCCTAAAGAGTCACATATACTTGCTGTTAAAATATTTTTCAAATACCTTAAATATACTATAAACTTAGGACCTTTCTATCATATAGGAAAACCATTTTTTTTAAAAAAATTGGGTACAACTGCGAAAGAGGCACACACACAAGTAAGAAAATTACATGTAAATTGCAAGCCCAGGGACTTGACCCCGCAACCTGCCCCTCACCCCCCAAGCCTGTACCACCCCACCACTAATGGTGGGTAGAGGAAAACTATTTAACTTAGTTATTTTGATACTAAATTTGGTGGTTAAAAGTTAGATAGAAAAATCACCTCTAGAACATGTCACTTTTTAGGAAAATATCTAGTCTCATGGTGTAGTAAGAAACAAAATTCTGTTGCATTATCTACTACTGAATTTGAATAGATAGATACTGGTAGTTGTTGTGCTCAAATTTTGTGGATGAAACACATATAACTAGACTATGTCTATCAATTTAGACATATCCCTATAAACTATGAAAACACAAGTGCTATTAACATCTCTAAGAATCCAGTTTCTCATTCAATAACAAAACATATTTATGTAAGACATCACTTTTTGAGAGTTCATTATCAAAAAGGTGATATAACTCTATAATTCATTGGCACTGAACATTATCTTGATGATATTTTTAGTAATCCTTTAAATTTTGAAATATTAAGCTACATCAAACATGAGTTAGGGATGATCAATTTTAAGGGACTAACCATTGATGAATCCCTGTTGATGTCTCACCATTGATGACTCACCATTGATGTCTCACTATTGATGTCTCACTGTCGATGACTCACCATTGATGTCTCACCATTGATTTATCACCATTGATGACTCACCGTTGTGTATCAGTATTGATGTATCACTATTGATGTCTCACCATTGATGTCTTACCATTGATGTCACACCATTGTGTCTCACCATTAATGTCTCACCATTGAACTCACCATTGTGTCACACCGTTGATGTCTCACCATTGATGTCTCATTGTTGATGACTCACCGTTTTGTCACATTGTTCTTTACTTTGTTATTTTTCTTTCTAGAAGTTAAAACATTGCTATTTTTTTTTTGTTTAATTTTATTTCAATCATCATTTCTTAATTTATGATTTTTAAATCCCTAAATGCTAAAACTCAGATCAATACAACTCACTTACTCACTCTCACACTCCTACTCTCACATTCTCCTCTCCCGAACTCCAATCCTTCTTCTTGGAACAAAAACCTTCAAATCTCACCAATTTCTCGAGTTAAGCATGTCTATGAGAAGTCTATGAATTAGTCGCATTATTCTAAGAAGAAGAAAGGTGAATCCAGTAAACCTAAACTAAACCATATCCATCCTGAACTCACAATCCAAATCATCACTCCCAAAAAGGAAGTTTATTCCAAATGGTTACTATCAAGCAAGTCGCTTGTCTTGAAAGTGTTAGAAGAACAAGGGTGGTTAGAGTGGTTCTACAACAACAAGAGATCATTTTATCCTAAGCTTGTTCACGAGTTTTATTTTCATGCGGAATTTATTCTCGAAGGCTCAGAAGAGTTTTGGATTATGTCTTGGATAAATGGTGAAAGAGTTTCATTTTATTCAAAGTAGTGGGCTGAATGCCTGAAAGTACCTCATACAGGTATTTTTTATTATTTCTAGGGAATTTATCTTCCTAATAGTGATATTTTCATTTTTAAGGAAGCATTTTCAGAGCTTAATGGGAATATAGTTTCTATAATACCAATTGCAAAAGATATGGATGGTTAATGCAGGTTATTGTTCAAATTTATATAAAAATAGTTATATCTAAGAAAACGGGATTTTTCCTCTCTCAAATACCAGAATGTCTATTTGTTGTATTCGATGAAAAAGGGATGCAATATTAAATTATGCAGGTATTTAATGGTGCATATGAATGAAATGATGAAACCCCAATCCAATACAAATTCCTTGTTTCATCAAAAGTTTATATCTAAAATGTTGAAATTCAAAGGTTTGGTGAGTGAGGATAAAGAATTAGTAATTGACTATGATGGGTTTTTCATAAAAAAGATCATTTTAAGAGGATAAAGATCAATTGGAATCCCTGTAAGAAACAATGGGTTGAAGAAAATGATAAGATTTATGAGGAATTCAATCCTGTTAAGCACCCCTCAAGGCCAAGAGACATGGTTGATTCTGGTCTAGGACCAGATGATGTTGGGGATTATTTTAATGATGATAAAGAAGAAGCTAAAGCAGATCAAGTAGAAGAATCTTCTACTAATGACAGAGGTGACCCATATATTGAATGAAGTTGAGAAAGGATGACCTATGGACCTAGTAGTCCTCCTAAGCCTCTTCCTACAAAAGAACCTATTCCTACAAGAAGATGATGATGAAGAGACTAAAGAATCATAAAATATTTAATGTGTTAGTAAAAGTGGAAGTGAAGAAGATGAAAAAACTAATGGTGAAATTGAATAAAGTAAAAATGATGAAGAATAAGATGATAATGGTGACAGAGAGGACAAATATGAAGATTAAGGAGAAGAATATGGTGAAGAAAATACAGATGATGCAAATGATGAGGAATAAGAAGGAAGTGTTGAATATGATAGTGGATCAGACCATCTTGATGATGATCCAGGTCCTATTTTAGAACCTACTGATCTTACTCCAGCTCCTGTTGATCTTGAAAATCATGATGATACTGCTTTCTTGGAACATGAATCAATTTTGTAATCCCATGAAGCTCCTGAGTCAGTTTTGGTTGAGGAAAGAGGTCCAAATTTTCATATGCATGATGCAGTTCATACTAAAGAAGAAGTTCATGATTCTATAGTGTAAGAACTTGTTTATTTCAGAAATAAATCACCTTTTGAGAGGAAATCACCTGTTAAATAGGACGTATCTGTTGAGGGGGAGAAATAGAATGAAATAGTAGGAGTTGATACTATAATTCCTTATGATGTGATAGTTGAGGAATGGGAAAAATAATTTGGGTATGTCACTCTTAGCTTTCACTACCCTACTTCAGATGATAAATAATTTGATCCTAATGGATCATTAGTTAGAGCAATAGATCATCCTCAAAGAGTTCAAGTTGGAACAACTCTAGAAATAGCACCTACTCCAGTAGTAGCTCATGCTCTTTCTCATTATCCTATTTCTGCTTATCCTGTTGCACCAATACCTATATACTATATGAATAAAAATGATTTCAAAATTTTTAAGGAAGAGTTATGCTTAGTATTTAGATATTTCCTTCCACATTAACTAGATACTATTGTAAGTCTCAGTGAAAATGATGCAGTTATTGTTTCAGAGAAGGTTGTTTCTCAGATTCTACCTCACTTACTTGTGGTGCTTGAATCAATTATAAAGGACAATAAATAGTTTAGTAATGAGTTAGTTTCTCTTATTTATTTCATTAATTGTTTGACCATTGAATATAGAGAATATTTATACAAGGTTATGAAAGGTCTTGGACTGAGTCTTCTGAGGACGATTCTCCTCCTCCTACAACTCTTATTCTAGATATTTTAAAATCTATTGTTAAATATGCCATTAATAATGCCTCAACCTCAGTTTCTTTTTCTATTCATACTCCTGATGTTGTGATGATCATATCAGTAGTTAGAGAAGAGCTTAAAACCATGATGGGTGGCACACATCAGAAGATCCTTAACAAAATTCGATAGAATAGTGATCATATATATGACATGGTGAGGTTTTTCACAAATGGGGACACTAATTCTCAAGAGGAAATTACAAAGAAATTAGATTTCTACTTTAAAAGGATCTATACTAATCACCAGTTGGACAATAATTTCAAATATTTGGTTGAGAATTTGAGGCTACCTCCTGTCACACAAGCCTTCAAGAAACAAGTAAAACAACTCAAGGAGTTAACTCCTGCTCTTCAAAAGTTTATAGATAATAAGGATGATTTCACAAAGGATGTGGAGAAATGTGGGAAAATAATCATGGACTTTATCAACCTTTTGAAGCCTTACCTATATCATCCGAGTAAAACTATTGTAGCAATAGAAGAATTTACTATTAATCCAGTGATTGAGAATTTTCCTTCAGGGTCCATCTATTGGTCACTTGATCCCTAGTTTAGAGTTGCTATGACCAGAAACCCTTTTGATCCTCTACCTGCAACCCTTCAACATTTTCCCATGTCTTCATCACATACTTTTAGTCATCTAGGATCTGTGATCTATAGGGTACTAACATATCCTACATCTTATACCCAGAATCTTCCACCTCCTGTATCTTCTGAAGTTCCCACTCATCAGTTGTATACTGGATCCCCTTATTTACCTACTTTTCCTATATCCATTACTTCTGATAAGGGAAATTCACCCATGGATCCTTCTTTGGAGAATAAGTGATTGGATTTATCTTTGATATGGATGTATTTTTGACTTTTTATTATCTAATGTACTCTCTTTTTATCATGAAATATATTATCTTTTCATCTATGTTATGATATCTTATTATTTGTTCTCTTTTTGATAATCCCAAAAGGGAGATAAATCTAAGATGACATTTAACTTAACTGGAAACTCATTATTGATTTTAGAGAATGAGATATACTTAATTGGATTCAATTTCATTTTATTGGTATTTAATTTGATTATTTCTTTTATCATAATTCAATCTCACATGATCAGTATGATCTGTTAAGAAGAATTGTTCCTTTGATCATTATTTTTTTAAAAGAATTAGAACATTGACTCTTATTATAAATTAAAAAAAGTTACATTATATAGAAAGAATTGATCTTACAATTTTCCTTTTCAAGAATAGGTAAGAGATCAAGAGGGAGCACATCAGTATGAGTACATGCATCTTGGACAACTCCTTTATTAGCAAGTGCCTCATCAAGAGTGTTGGATTCCCAGAAGGTATGGGTGATTATGTTGTTCATTGTAGCTAACTTGTTCAAGCAATTATACTATCCTGTAGTGAGATTCCAAAAATATGAATGATACCAAACCTCACTACCTATAAAATAATGGTCTAGCCACATTCAAACTAGACCTAATTCCAATTATTTTTCTTATCTATGTGGAAAGTAATAATGAAAGGAGTTATTTCAGATTTTATAGTAGTACAATGTCCACAAGGTCCATAAATTCAATTAAGAATCATTCCATTATGATCCCTGGTGATGACCCCAAAGCCCACTGGACCAGAGTTGCCTTTGTAAGCGTCATCCGTGTTTCACTTTTCCCATACAATGAACAAGGAGATCCAAAAAAACTTCAAGCATTCCATGACTGGGAGTGTAAATACCTTGGATATTGAGGCACCTAAGTATAGATAAGTCGCTAATAGAGTAGTTCTAGTGTCATTTTTGTAGCTGGTTGGTGTTTTGAATGGCCTTCGTGATTTTCAAGAAAGAAACTTGAAGAAAAAAAGGGGTGTGGTCATGGATAAGATTGTTTATCCCATGCCATATCACGTGTAGTAGTTCTACACAGCCTGCATGAAGTAGGGTTTTAATCTATTTGTACAGCCTTAAATGCAGCATTTCCTATAGCATGAGTTTGACTTTGTCTACATAAAAGTTATACAGGCTAAAAAAGTTAAACAAGTATTCCCATAATGCTGAAGCTGTGTCACAGGAAATAAATAGGCGATCTATGTCTTCTCAGTGTTAATGGAACATAGTTTACTTAGAACAAAGGGTAATACCTCTTTGCTGTAGATATAAAACTACTGGAATACATCTGTCGGAAACTCTCCAGAGTAGTGAGAAGTAGGACACTTGCATCCAACTATAGTTGAATTCCCTAATCAAACTTATATTTTCTTACATCTCATCATTTTAGAAGGTTTTCGAGTCCATTATACCTCTTGGGGCTAGTTCCCAAACCAAGAGATCATCATGTTCCATGAAGATCACATTCGAAATGGAAGCTTTCAGATCATCTAGGAGATGATTCATGTTACTTATTTTATCCTTAATGGTGATATTATTGTTAATAACTTGATCAGTATAGATATTCTTGTTCATAAAGAGATATTCCAACCATTTATCCTACCAAAATCTAAGATATGAATTAGAATTCAATATCCAGTGTGATTTTCTATAAACCTTTACAAACACATCTCTCATACCTGACCATATTGAGGATTTCATGTATTGCAGTTTTCCAGATTTTAGCCTCTCCATTAATTTGGGGAGAAACAACTCTAAGGAGGTAGATTTTCGGTTATCCAGCTTCCATATGAATTGTTCTTAGAGATATTGGTTAAATAACTCTACATTCTTGATGCTGAGCCCCCCCAAGTTTATAAGGTTTACAACATTTTTTCTATGAAACAGTGGAAACTTTTTGTTCTAAGGTATTACCACTCCATATGAATTTCCTCATCAACGAATTGTTGATTTTAATAAAGGAAATCCGCCAGATGTACACCCTGAAAGATTAAACAATCTTGGAGATCACAATGTTTTTAACAAGGCATATTCTCCCTACCATTGATTTTTTTTTTAAATTTCAATGAAGAAAATTTTATATGGATCTGAATCAAAATTTCAGTGAAATAGGAAGCTCTAGGTCTTCCCCAAAATAGTGGTGCAACCAAGTAGTTGAAGGGGGAGGTGACCTTATTTAATACCCAAAGTATTTAGAATTATTCCTCTCATGGAAGGATTAAAGTGTTTACCAAAGTAAATGAAATATTTTCCCCAACTTATTTCCTGGCCTAAAACACTTTCATAGTGCGAGAGATCATTTTTAAGGTTTTTAAATTTTTTCCTATCACCTTGGGTAAAGACAATAATGTTGTCAGCAAAGAAAAGATGTGAGGGTGCAGAGGTACCTCTCATAGATTTAATGGTCTTCAAGTCACCTTTTTAGGCTATTTTTAGGAAGAATAAACTATGATAATCCTCATCAATGGTGAAGATGATCTCAGAGATCACCTTGACAGAGCCCCTGTGATCATGTTAAATATCCTTCTAGAGATCCATTGATGAGAATAGATAAGTGTGCTGATCCAAGATGGTTTCAAATATAGAGAATGAATTTCCTATCAAATTCAAATCTATGTAGAACATTTCCAATAAATCTCCAATCCATTATATAAAAGGTTTTTTTGATTTATATCTTGAGATAAATAACACCTCGTCTGATTGGTTTCCTAATAATATTCACAC
The DNA here is from genome assembly GCA_963277665.1 of Viscum album. Lineage (NCBI taxonomy): Eukaryota > Viridiplantae > Streptophyta > Magnoliopsida > Santalales > Viscaceae > Viscum > Viscum album. Next base: position 1,042,431,999 of record OY728141.1, on the reverse strand, counting down.
ATTTTGAATCCATGAGAAGAAAGTCTTGGATATTCCTTCCCTTAATGAAACTGAATTGGTTCCAAGAGAAAATTTTTCTTAAAACTTTGGATAGCTTGTTAGAGAGAATCTTGGTGAATACTTTTTGAATGGTTTTGACCAAATCCACTGGTCATAATTGGATAATGTTGTTGGCATTATCTACTTTGAGAATTAAGGTAAGAAATTGGGCATTTGTACCATGCAACTGAGATGCACTCTTAAAGAAGTATTTAACTAAATTATAAGAATATCATGGTATAATCTCACAGAAAGCTTGAAATAAATGATTAGTAAATATATCTAGGCTGGGAGATCTCCCTTTATTAAGACCAAAAACAACATCTCTAATTTCATCTTCCATAGGAGAGGTTGTGAGCATATGATTAATCTCCTCAGTGATTATTTTAGGAATAATAACTTCTATTAGGCTTTAATTTTTGGTTGGGGTATTAAAAAGATTCTAAAAATATGATATGATGTGGCTGGATAAAGCTTTCCTTTCCTTGATTATTTGGTCACTGTCCTTGAGAAGGTAAAGATGTTTGTTAGCTCTTCTGGTTCTCTAAAGGTTATTGAAAATTTTAGTTTTTCTACCCCCTTCACTAAGCCATATAAATTTTAGAATATCCCTTTGGATTTATTATTTCATCCTAAGAAGATTTTGGAGCTTGTTGGACAACTCTATTTTGTGATTAAGGTTCCCATGGAAGCTGTTTTGGTTATGGATTCTTGGTGAGCATGTAGAGAGAATTCAAGTGCTTCAATTTCTTCTTCTAGAAAACTGATTTTTCACTCCATTCCTTCAGCCTCGATTTAAGAAGTTTAAGCTTAGTAATACATGTTATAGGGTTTTTGTTGACTTTAAAAGATTCCCAAGTCTCAAAAGTAATTTTACTAAAGTCTTGCTGACCATTCTAGGAGTTATTAAATATGAAAGGAAGAGAATGTCTTCATTCTTTGTTTAGATGATTCACAAGAATGAGATGATGGTCTGAGTTGTGTCTAGACAAAGTGAAACATGATAAGAAAATCCAATTCCATAGAGATCTATCATTGAAAAAAGCTCTATCAATTTGACTAGACTTAACACCATTAAGGTGTTACCTGTACCAAGTGAATTTTTCTCTAACAAGATTGATCTTGGTAAGATTCACACCATCACTGGCTTACCTAAATTATTTAATGGAGATGGATTTTGATCCCAATCCAAGTTTTTCATCCATATGTAAAACAAAATTGAAATCCCCAATCATAATACATGGTTATGAGACACCTTCATTACTTCCATTTTCATTTAAATTTAAATTTCTTTCGAATGATCATATTTATGAAACTTAGTACCATTGTTTATTTTAATGGCTTTGTCTGGATTTTGTAGACAACATTAATATCGATGTTAGAGTATGAGGTATAAGGTACTAGAACATGATCAAGATCATGCTTCTTGTTGACCCTACAATGTATAAAGAAAGCACCTAATCCAAAACACAAATAGATCTAAAAATTTTATGAAGTCGAGCATCCAATAAACACACAAGAAGAATTGCCTACTATACATACACAAATAAATTACTAAGAACCAAAAATCAAAGAACATCTGTAGGATCAAATGAAATTGGATAATGTTCATTGAACAAATCATTACCTTACTGGAAGGATAAGAAAGAATATCTCACAATACTCTATTTTTATAGATGTTTTCAGAAATCGACTCAATTTTCATTTCAACACAACTTTGAAGAGTCACAAGCTTCATAAACAAACACATAAATCCTTCTGACTCTTTTCTCATTATTTATGCTCTGATTGTGTACTATTTTATATTTCCAGCAATGTGTGACTGTGTGTATTATGAGAACACAATGAATCCTATTCCAAACTAGAAGATACATTTACATATTCACAAACCTATATTTTTACACCTTACACTACCAACGAATAATAGTGGAAGAGGTCCCTGCATGGCCTGTTTGTTGTTAGTACTCCCACAAAAACTATGGAAGAGGTCTGTTGACCTGAAAAACTGTGTATACTATTATGTACCCTGATCTAGGGTGGGGATCAAGTTTATTTATATAAACTTCTTGGTGTTATGTGATCACAAAGTGGAGAGGAATAAGTCTCATATTAAGACCGGACCTTTTGTTTTTAAATCCACTATGCTATTTCAAGTTTTGTTTTGTTTTTTTATTTTCATTTAAACTAGAAAACCTTACTTAAATTTGATAGTTAATATTAGATAGTGCTTTTATGATAATTTTTTTATTAAAATGATTTAAAAAGTAAAAATAATTATCCATATTACTTTAATTGATAACTAATCAATATTTTATAAATCTTTCAAAAGATCAAAACTTTTATAAATCTGTTACTTTAGTTAACTAGGCCAGTTTTGTATTTAAATTTGGGGAACTTTTAAATAAATATTTTAGATAGAAATGCTTATAGGAACTCAATTCACCCCCCATATTGACCTTCCTACTCCAACCAACAAAAATCACTTTAAAATATAGGATATATTTTCGTTGAAGAATAATTGAAAAGGTTTGTTTGTGAGAAAGAGGTATCTGAAGAATTATTTTTGGAAGATGTCCATACACTTGAAAAATGGCACAAAAACTCTATGGATGTTAAAGATAATCAATTGGTGGTAAAATTAAATAGAATTAAAGAACTTTATAATTCTTTACAAGTATAAAAAAATTTCTTGGAGAATAAATAAATAATATTAATGAGGATTGGGAAGACAAAAATAGATATGTTGATTATTAAAATATCTCCCTCAATGTGAAGTGTTTTGAGTTAGAGGTGAGATTGAAGAATTTGAAATTAGAACAATCTAAAACTTCCCATATTATTAGAAAAAGAGATATCACCGCACAAGTTTTCATTGAGTTTTAAAACTCCAAGAATATAATGAGATCATCCTTTAATCAAATGGAAACATCGTTCAAAATGTAGGTATCCCTTAACCTAGAAATTATCTTATGTACTAATATTGTCTCACTTGATAGTACATGTTTCAAACCAAATTATATGAAAATATGGTTGGTGAAAAATAAAAAAATACAATATATCATCGAGGTTGGATCTAAAATATATATGTAAAATTTTCCCCATGATTTTTATAAAAGGGTGGGGGTTACACTAAAAAAAGGTACACAACCTATGAAAACTGGATGAAATACACCCAAAAAGAAGAGAAAAAGGTTTATAGGCTATTTTTGGTATTACTGGAAGTTTGGGTACAAGGCATTGGAATATTGGGATAATATGAAAATTCATAAAAATAATAGAAGGCCACAATAGTGAAGAAGCAATGCTTGATAAAGGAGAAAACCTATTGAACAAAAGTAAAAGTCAAATGAGAAATAAAATAATTATTTTTTGAGGAGAAAAAAAATAGAATTATTTTAAAAACCACACCTAAGAATTTAAAGAAGGAATAAGGGGATATCATCACCCCAAATGAATAAGTGGAGAAGTAGTTATTCAATAAAAACTTTAAGGATAATGGGTGTTTTTGTGTAATGTGTAATATGTCAAGACATACAACTAGTAAATTATTAACAAGGATGTTAGGATAGTTAGAGTGATTTAAGAATATAATGAAAGAACTTGAGTATTCATATGATTTAATGGATAAAGTGGATAAGGTATATTCAATAAAACAAGTATTTCATGATAATAAGATGAGTAAAAAACCTATTAATATTTCTAATAGGAAAGGAAGTGCTGAGGTTGAAAGGTAAGAAAATTCTAGGTTGAGAGAAAACTCTTAGACTCAGTGCTAATTATGAGGAATCTAAGAGGTCTCTCCTTATTAAATTATTTATATAATTTTTACTAACATGAAGGTAATTTAAGGAGATAGATACATCCCTTTAAGGGAAGCATAAGATAAGTTTTAGATATCAAGAATTCACCACATAATGAATATGGAATTCCTGAACTGTTTTTGTTAAATTTCAAGATGAGGTATGAAAATCACTCCCATAACCTTATTATAAATTATTTTATGATTATTATCAATATAGAGATTATATTTATCCAAAAAAGGGATATATATATATATGTGTGTTTTTCACTTATTTTTTTAATACGTTTGTTTAGATGAGTGTAGGATGAATATATTTCATGATTTGATTGTTTGAGTAGCCCCAAAATATGTAGAGTAAGCTATCTGAGTTTGGTATCAAATGAAGAAAAAATTATAAACAAAATTGAATAACTTAGTTATACACTCCTTTTTTTCTATATAGTGTTTTACCATATAGACTTAGATTTTTCTAGCTAAAGTCTCTTTGTTAAGAAAAACATGTGATTCTACCATTCTTTCAAAAGTGTATAAGGTTAAGGCTTTAAATGAATAGAGACAAAGAGTATTTCATGATGACATGTGAAGAATATTTATGATATGATAATACCACTATTTTTCCTTTTCATTTATTATTAATAATGGGGAGAAAAACATTGAATTTATAAAGTGAAGTAGTATTGACACCAAATTTAAAGGGGGAGATTAAAGAGCCCCCTAAGTGAAAATAAGAATGAAAGTTGTATTCATTATCAATATATCGTAAATTCAATGTATTTAGAATTATTAAATGAGGATATTATGATTATTGGAGTATTTTTATGAATTCATGCAAGTCAATAATTTGATTGAGGTGATGGTTTGATTAATGGACCTAATAAAGCTTGAGGATACTATCTTGAAGTGTTTTGGATTGGAATATTAAAGACATTGTGGAATTAGATGTCATGATTGATAAGACATACAATTTAGTTATAGTGATTTGAAATTTAATCATAATTCTTGAAGCATGTTCTTATTCTATTTAGAGTAAGCACCTTTTTTATAAAATTTTAATTAAGAATTATGAGAAGTAAGTGAGGAGAACTATTTTAAAGTCCATGCAAAAATAATTTATTTTTTTACTTGAAGATAATTGAATAATTTATTGAGGACTTTAGAATAATAATAATTAAATAATGTTTTGAGATTATGGATTGAGTTCCATGTGATAATTTTATGGAACATATTACTTATAATTTTCTATGTATTATGAGTGTGTTTAAGAAAAAAGGGGCTAACCATACAAGCCAAGCCATCTATATCAACCTAGTATATATGGGAGTTAAATTGAAAATGTAGAGGAACCAAAATGGTTGGATAGTTAAGGAATCATAACATATTGGAGGCAAGCCTATTCATAGGAAGGTGAACACATAGTAGGTAGGTTTGGATGGGTGATCACACAAGCAGGGGTGGTAGTGGGCCATCGTAGGAGGGTAGCCTATGAGAGGCATGTGTGAAGTGTGTTTAGGAGTTGACCCCATTTCCATAGTCGAGGGGTTGATGGGATGACTTGACTTATTAATTGAATTAAACACCAACAAAATTTTGATGTGGTACAATGTATTATGGTTTATATTACCAAATTTATAAATACACAAATACAACAATGGTAATTTTTTGAATCTAATTTGGTTCATACAATCTCTTTCCACATATTCTTTAACCTCCCATAACCCTAGCATATTTGATGTTGTAATTTCAGTGATCATCCATATCCATTGATTATTCCACACTAGTGAACCATTTATAGTGATCAATATTATCCCAGACCACAGAGACACCATGCATGCATGATATATATTTCATACAAATGATTGCTCAAGGATGTTCCACTACAATAAATATTAAAGAAAGTTTTATAAGTTTTCTCATGTATGTAAATATGTGTATATGTTTTGAAGGATTTTCATGTGATTCTAACACATGTATGTGAGTTTTATCACAAAGGAAAGTGCTTTATAAGTGATGAACAAATGCCTTAATCTTCAGTGTTTGAATAATGTGAGAATCAGCTAAGATATTTGGCTCATTGAAGGTGCACCTTGACTTGTTATTTAACACAAATTAAAAGGTTGTGAAACTTAGAATGAAAAGTGGATAAAAGGTGGTGATAGAGTTCTGTAAATACATAGAATCAAAGATGAGATTTTTTTAATGAAATTTAATGCAGACATTGAAAACTTATGATGTGTATTTACTAGAATTACCTAAAATATTTCTGCATGATATACATGAAACTTTTTATGATCATGTGTGGTTTAATTCACTCACTAAGGTCATACATTATGATATTATCTATAACCATGCACTAGAAAGATACACGAAGATCTGTTACAGGCTCTAATTTTCTACTGCTCAAATAAGAAGTTGGCATATTCTCTACCTACATTAAGGAGGAAAGAGATATTATATACATTACAGTATGTGAATTTTTTTGAGGTTCTATGAATCTATCTATGGGTTTCATGAAGAAATAGACACATTGAGAAGCCACCAAGACTTTGTGAAGAATAAGAAGTCATGTGATATACTTTCATGGAGGAGAAGATGAGACTTCACATTCTTATTCTAGTTAGAATGAGGAAGAAAATATGAAGAAAGAATAAGGATAACACATGCATTCACCCATGCATGAATATTTACTAAATATAATATTCCTTGAGACCTAGATCCATTTTTATAAAATGGGTTGGATTAAAAGATACAAGGAAACTATAAGAGAGATAATAATAATAATTTATAAGAAGAATATAAAATAATAAGAATAACAAATGGTTATGTGAAATGTTCATGCATTGTGAATTTTTACATGAATACATAAAGTGTACTTGAATAAATTGTGTTGATAATTTTAATATAGATTATTATAATTTTGGAATGTTTATTATTGCATAAAATAATAACAGAATAAATACATATGAGGATAGTAACTTCATTTATAGAATATAACTTATCTACTCGATCATTAAACTGAATGAGGATGACTTGGTTATTCACTAAAGATTATAAGGTATTGATCAATACCAATAACCCTGACTAGTAATATTTTAATTTATTTAATATGTTTACATGAGAAATTTAGTTGATCCAATGAGCTTATGGAGGAATACCTACTTCAAATTGGGAAAAATCATCTAGGGGAAGAAAAATATATTATTATCATTGGATCAAAATATGTAAAAGGAGTTTTTGATAGGTTTTTATAACTAGATACTAAAGAAGATATTGAATTTGGGATGTATAACCAATTTCTAGGGAATTGTATTTGGGGTGTCTATCCAATTACTATTTTAATCACTTGTGGATATAGTGTAGAATCCATGTTAGGGCATCTAACCAACGTGGAAAAGAGTGGGTATTGGTACCAAACCTTGTAAATACTATGTGTTTAAATCTCTCTTATTATTTTTATATACAATGTGATCTTGTGAGATATTATTTATAGGATCAATATCATTAACAATTTCATGAGGTTGAATTAAAAAGATTATTTTTTTGGAAAAATTAGACGAAATATTCACCCCTTCTAGTGGTCAATTCATCATGGGGATATACAAGGGACTTTATAAAGAGGTATTAACCATGATAAGGGAATATATGGAGTCTATTAGTGCCTCTCATATTCTCTATAAAACTCTCCCATATCCCCTCTTTATTTCAAGAGGCACTAGCATGTCGTGAGAATAGAAACAGATCCTTCCCATTTTATGGGTGATTCTTTTTATCCAATGAATATTCCATAGAGGAGGGATGACATTTGGTTGAATATTTTTTGATCTTTATTAACCATATACGATGAATATTAATCTAAAATATTCAATAGTGTAAGGTAAACAATTTATTCATTTTTATACAATATGGTTTTGTTTATAAAGCATGGATGATCTTGGTTTATGGGTTTCTAATTTGCTTCTTCTAATCAGTTTATGAAATAAATATTCCCTAAATCACACAAACACACACATATGTGTGTATGTATGTGTATGATACATATAAGTATATAAGGTATATCGGTTTTTATATTTTAAAAAATCATAAGGCATGAATTTAGCCCATTTTTCATGTGATGCTTATGTGGAAACCCTTTGGATCTTTACTCACTCTACTCTTCAGAATGTTAATATTTTATATATTTCTAAGCAAGAGTTCACTTGTTATTTTACTATTGACCACTCGCATATTTATTGTTCTTTTATCTATGCTAAGAATAAATACCAAGATTGGAGACATCTTTGGAATGAACTTTCATACTTAGGCAATAGTTTTCATGACCCCTGGTTTGTGGTTGGTGAATTTAATGTCATCCTTGCCCCAAGTGAGAAAATGGGACCAAATCACTCCACTATAGATTCAAGGGAGTTTAAATATTCTATTAAGGATAACAACCATTTTGAAATTAACCTTACTGGTTCCAAGTTTACATGGTACAGAAGACACTATAATTGGGTGGTGGCTAGAAAATTGGATAGAGATTTCACAAATTATATAGAAATGGATAAGTGGGACACCGTTTCTAGCATAAACCTCCCTAAATTCAATTTTGAACACCATCCTATCCTATTCAATCTCTCTATCAAACACCAGAAGCCTGTTATTCCCTTTATATTTAACAAAAATTGGTCTTCTGACCCTAATTGTGTTAACATTATTAAACATTATTGGTCTTCCATGAATCATTTAAATAATGCTTTTTCTTGTACCAATAAATTAAAAAATCTAAAATATATCCTTAAAGGTTGGTGTAGTATCAAGTCCAAACAAATTGGTAATGACATTATTCATTTGGAAGAAGAACTTACCCAACTTAAAAAAACCACTACTAGAACTAATTATGTCACTGATCCACAATATGAAATCAATATTACTACGAAACTTGTCTCCTTGCTCACCTTTAAATATAACATGCGATTTTTTTAAAAACCAAATGGATCACAAATGGTGATAGAAATACTAAATTCTACAACTTCCTTCAAAGAATCAGGAAACATAATAGACCTCTTACCTTCCTGAGGGATGTGGACAACATCTTTGATACTAAGAATAACATTTCAAATCACATAGTCTCTTATTTTGAAAATATCTTCAATGGACCCTCCACTAACAAGGACCTTCTACCTGATGTCATCCTGATTGTGGTCAATGACGGGGATAAATATTTTATTAGTAGCATCCCTCTTGATCATGAGATCAGAGACACTGTATTTAGTTTAAATCCTGATAGTGCTCTGGGACCTGATAGTTTCAATAATGGCTACTATCAGAAATTTTGGGATGTCATTCAAATCGAAGTTTGTAGGATAGTTAAGACTTTCTTTTCTAATGGTATGTTCCCTTATGGGTCGAACACCGAGTTTCTATCCTTGATCCCCAAAGTAGATAATTCCATAGAAATTCACTAATTTAAACCCATTTCTCTAATCAATACCCTTTATAAAATCATTACCAAAATTCTTTCCAATAGACTTTATTCTATTATCAATAAAATAGTTTCATGTAATTAATTTGGATTTGTTAAAGGTATGTCAATTCAAGATTGTATTTGTCTTGCCTTTTAATGTAATAACTTATTAAATATAACTAATAGGGGTGGAAATATTTCCATTAAGCTTGATATTCGTAAGGCCTTCAATACCATGGATTGGAGTTTTATTTTCAAGGTACTTAGGAACTTTGGGTTTAATGATTCCTTTATCAGTATAATTAAAACTCTTTTTAACTTGTACAACATATCCATCCTTGTTAATAGATCCACTAAGGGTTATTTTAAATGCACCAAAGGTGTTAGACAAGGTGAACCTCTATCTTCCATTCTTTTCAAAATTGTAGAATATTACTTAAGCAGATTGATCACTCACCTTGTCGAAAAAAACAAGCTTATGCCGATTAAGGATTCTAGGAATTTGAATTTTACCATGCACCAATTATATGTAGATGATATCATCCTTTTTTTATAAGGGGATAAATGGAATATCCAAAATCTCAAATGTGCCCTCTCACAATATGAATATATTTATGGTCAAATCATTAGTTGGAAAAAATCCTTTACCTTTTTTGGTAAAAGGTTTCATAATAATAAAAAATCCAATATTATTGATGATTTATGTATTATAGAAGGATCCCTTCCATTCACCTATCTTGGTGTTCCCATTTTCTAGGGAAGACCAAAAGCTTGTTACTTTTCTAAAACTGTTGATGAAATCCTCCACCAACTTTCATCTTAGAAAGGAAAATCCCTCTCTATGGCTGGAAGGATTTGTATTTTCAAATATATGATTGTATCTAAAATAGTATACTATTTGATGATTTATAAATGGCCTACTAGTCTTCTTAAAAGGATTAATGCATCCATCAAAAAAATTTTTTGGAGTAGAAGCACACTTAAAAGGAAACTGGTGACTATTACTTGGTCTAATTGTTGCAAACCTTTGGAGAAGGGTGGTCTTGGTATAAAAAATCTCAAAATATTTAATGATTATTTACAATAAAGACTCACTTGGAACCTTCTTCATAACAAATCTGACTCCATTGCTTTACTTAAAAATTAATTTCTTGAAAAATTGAAGAAGGGAAATTTAAATTACATGAGATATTCCATTTATACTTCCATTAAGAATGATTTTACAACATCATGTCTAACTCTAGATAGATGGTGAGAAGAGACACTTCCATGAATTTCAGGCTTGAAAAATCGGTTGGTTCTCCTCTTATATCTATGATTTCCCCTAATCAACTTTCTGGTCACACTAACTATACTATCAAGGATATTGTTAGCTCTCATAACCTTAATTTTCCCGACAACGTCAATTATGTCATTGGAAACTACCCTTTTTCTAGCACTAATTATTTATTAATTTGGGAACCTGCTTGTAATGGCATTATCAACTCAAAAACTTTTTACAACCATGGATTTATTAATTATGAAAATACTTTTAGTTGGATTATTTTTTTTGATAAATTATGGTTAAAACCTTCTAGGTTCACCCTGATTTGATGTATTGATCACAAGAGTATTCCCACTTACACTGGTCTTCAGTCTTTTAGGATCCAACTTTTCTCTAAATGTCATATTTGTAACCAACATCATAAAGAAATTAACCATATTTTTCTTTCTTGTGTTACTGCTACTACTCTGTGGAATTATGTGCTTGATCTTTTTGAGTGAAGATGGTTACTTAATGACTCAATCAACTCTTAACTTCAACATTGTGTGGATATTAAATCATCTCATAAAATCAAGAGCCTTTTCTTAACCATCGTTTCATAACTTCTTCATGTACTCTAGTATGATAGGAATTCTATTATTCATAACAACTACTCACTTAGTTTAAATGAAGGTCAGATGTAGATTCTCATTGCCATTTGGGAAGCTGCTTCGATTCAAAAGGGATTTTGCAACAACATAGTGAATAACTTTGGGATTCTGTGTCGGATTGGGGTTAATGGTATTTATCCTCATCCTAGATGCACTTTTTAAGTGTTTTGGAAATCTCCACTCCCAGGCTGGATTAAAGTTAATATTGATAGTGCTTCTAAAGGAAACCTAGGCCCTTTGGGTTGTGACACTATTTTTAGAAATCACTCCAAGCATATTCTTGGATGTTTCTATGGCACTTGTGGCATCTCCTCAGATCTGGAGGTCGAAATGATGAGAATTATCTATTCTATATCCTTCACCAAGCAACATGGTTGGAATAATATCTGTATTGAAAGTGGCTTGACTATCATAATTCAAGCTATTTGGAATGGTGTGATGCACCTCGTGTGGCCTCTTACAACATGCTGAATGAACTATCTTCATTCGCTCATGGACTTCAACTATATTATTATGCATGCCTTTCATGAAGAGAACACAGTGGTAGATGGTCTTACAAGTACGAGTGTCAACCATGTCACCACTTGGTTGGATGAACTCTCTATTGATTTACTACCCCTTTATGATAGAGATTATAAAAGAATAACATCTTTTAGACTCATGCAATTCCTTTTTTTAATAATAATTTTTGTACTTTGGTATTCGACCAAGGCACTACATTCTTAAAAAAATAGCAACTACATCATTGTCATGGTAGAAAATAATCCCTACCACACAACCATTATAAAATAATCCTTTTGTGTGGTTACAATGAGTATGATATACCCTTACACTCATGAAGCACTTTAAAAACAATACAATAGCCCGAAGGCCTTCATTTTTTATTGATTTTTGATAATCCCCCTTTCAAGGGGTGAGGTGGAACCCTTACAAGGCCCGTAGGCATAAGTATTACATGGTCCATAGGCCTTAGAGGAAATAATTTAACATAGGCTTCAAACATTACATACAACCCGGACTAACTACTTGAAACTTCTCCTCCCCAACATCTTCATCATGAAATCATCTCTCTACCTTAGCATGGCTGTTTAGCTAGGCTTTCCTACGCATGAACAAGCTTGTCCCGATGGCAGGTGCCATACCCTCCCATTCTTACAATATATTTAGCTTCTACTATGGTGAAAGCTCCTTGCTCATCCTCCTTCTAGAGCGTGTTCCTTGTAGGTTTTCTGGTTTTCATCTGCACTTAAGGTGGCCCAAAGGCCTTGAGGTGGCTCGAATTCCTTACTAACCCAAAGGCCTGGGTGGCCTGAAGGTCTTAAAGGACTTGGGGACCAAATCGGTGGCCCGAAGGCCCAAACGGGTGAATAGTCCGGGCTGATACAGTGCCAAACAGTGCCTGCTACAATTCTTCTACAGTACCTTCTATAGTACTATTACATTACCTGCTACAAAATACTTCTATAGTACTGGCTACAATACCTACCATAGTACTACTACAGTACTACTATAGTACCCCCAGAAATTATTCCTTCGCCTGGATTTGATCCTGGGTCGTTTGGATGAACTTAAGGAGTCCTCACAAACTGGGCTGAGGCTCATGTGAACTTTGAAAACAATCTAATAGTGCGTGTTTTATAGCTCTTGGTTGGATCTTTATACTGCCTTTCAAGATATTATTCTCTTTGTTGATAAGGGTTTACAACACCAAGAAAGTACTCCACCTATTGAGTCCTATCTGATGTCACAATTTTGTTTTTTCTTCCACAACCTTCTTCTTTACTTTGTTACTTGCAAGAAAATCCTCTTATCACTTCCTAGTAGCAAACTTGATAAATTCAAAATCTTCTACTACCAATCATAATAATATGTATATGTTGTGGACTAATGAATATTGAATTCTTTATGACTCAAATTATAATAAATGAATATCAATTTGGTCAGTATTCCTATTCCCCCTTCAATTTATGACACATAACGATATGAAATTGTTTATAGGAGTGTCCTGATCTCTCTTTATTCTTTAGTGCAAAACCATATGTACTAAATCAAATTCTTCCAATAGTGCTATAATCACAAAACTCATTTTTGATTATTAAAACAAAGAAGATTAGCTCAACACAACATCATCACAATTGATATGGCCTAAATAACTAAATATAGTTTGGCCACTCTATTTCTTCTTCTTTGAAATAGAATAATATGAAATAATGCATTAGTGTCTTGATCTCCCTTTGTTCTCCACTTTACTACCCATAAGATAGTAAAAACTTCTGGCGCATCTCACAACTTGTGAACCACTCCCTAATTGTGTGCCACTCAGTACTTGCGTTCCACTTTAGGCTTGCGCACAACTCATTGTTTTCAAATCTCTAATTAAGCGCAACTATCTTATTGAGCACCACTTCCAGCTTGCGCCAAAATCACTAATTTCATTCCAATCACTTATTTCATGCCACTCTCTACTTGTGTTCCTCCATACTTATGTACCACTCACTGCTTGCACGCCACTTTTTTGCACAACTCAAAACTTGTGTGCCACTTTAGCTTGCGCACAAGTCCCTAATACTTATGAGATACATAGATCATATTTTATATTAAGTGTTGAGAATTAAAAAATGAGGAGGTTAGATGACTATTTATAGTCATTTCACCCTGTGTTCAACTTATTTCTTGCGCACAACTTACTAATTGTGTGCCACTTTCTATTTGCATGGAACTACTTGTGCGCCAATTACTACTTGCATGCCACTACCTTAACTTGCACGCAATTATTTCCTTTGTCATATTTTGATGTTGTGATATTTAAATATGACTTGTGAAAAACTTTCCAAACCTACTTAACACTTTCACACCACTTCCATTTCCAAAAACACTTCTTTCCATTCTCTAATTTTTGGATCCAAAAATTTGGCAAACACTAGAAAATGGCACTATCTAAAAACATGATTCGGTAACACCACTCAAACTGATTTGTGTTCATATAAAAAACCCATATATTTTGATATTTATCCTTTGATAAACCCCCTTTATCATCATCATATTTTCAAAGGATATTATTGTAAATTCTATATCTTCCAACAACATATTTATTTATAATCAAACCTGAATATGATTGGAACCACTTGTACTCCACCATTCCTTCATAAGGATTGCATCACAAGTTATCCAAACAACTTATGATATTTGTGAAATAAAAATTATCAAAACATCATCATATTAAATAGGAGAATTATTCAACCATGACATCCAATGTCATCAAATGAATCCATAATAATTCTCCAGCAATCACTATGAAACTCAAAGCCTTCAAAAAATTCACATGTTTTCATGGAATATCATGACTTGAGGATTTCAATAAACATCCATTAACTTTATAACTAATTCATCATATTGATAGAAATGATATATTCATATCTCAATGAAAAATATTTAAAACCAATGCCAATCATTTTACAAAAATACAATCCATACACAAAGTGGGCACAACACATAATTGGAATCATATAGTGTAGAATGATTTAAGAGAAAACATGTAACTGCCTATTATATTATATCACATGACTATGTGTCATAAGGAGTGGCATGAAATAATATTTCATTACACTTCCTTCATTATCCAATGAAAACCCATACAGTCATATCATTTGATTATACCTCATCATAAAGCTCAACATGTGATGCCTTGCTACTGCCTTAAATGAGTTGGGTGGTAAAATCCTCCACGATTCTATCATTAAAGACCTGTTACATGATAAGTTTTTTGATAAAGATTAATTAATACATTATATTCATGATTTGGATGAAGTGGTATTTACTCATGTGTTATATTACATGAGTAAATACGATATCATTGAAGATAATCCTTTAGGGTTCTATGTGAACCCATTGTCATGTGATGGAATCAGGTATGTGCACTTCATTATTAGAGGAAAATAAATATAACCATGATAATTTTTCTTCCACCTCCTTCACACCCAAGGAACTAGTATATCATGGTGGTCAGAAGAATCCAATACATATAAAAAATGATTTAGGCATAGCCCATGGATACCTCTGGAAATGGGTTTCCTCTGATAGTCACTTTATTGATCTTCATCAACCACATATGATGAGTATGGATGATGCAATTTATATTAAATGTAAGGTATTCATAATCATATAACATTATTCATTTCTAGTTTTATGAATATTTAATATTTCTTGGCATGGAGATATTGGGATTGGGATTTGATTACTTATGTTACTTTAATTAAGTGTTAATAGACCCATAGAAATCCCAACGGTGGTATCAGAGTACCCTGTGAACTTTAGTTTATGAAATTTTGCAGGAGATGAAGTTTTTTAAATTATATTATATATGTCATGGAAATCATTAAATATTATATATTGAAATGTTCTATATCACAACATAAGATATGGGATATCATAAGCTGCAACATGATATGATTTCATGAAATTTAATTAGTTAAAGTGTACAACATGTTTCTATAATAAAATATGATTTTGTTTCATGTTTTTTACTAAACAGATAATCATATCACAAATATAATACTATATTATATCATAAAATATGATTCAACAAAAACCTTATACATAAGGTATATCGTATATGACAATATCATTTTCTATAAAAGAGTATGGAATGAAAAAACTATAATTATAAGAAATATCATATTTTACAATAGAACTATCTACCATAGGATACACTAGATAGTGCAAGAAGGGTTTCTGTGCAATCACCCATCAATCATAACATACGATTGAAGATATATTGTAAAACAAGATATAAAGAAAAAAAATTATTTTTCTTTAAATTAAATTATGATTTGAATATAATTATTTATAAATTGTTTATAAATAATGATTAAAAGATATTTTAGGGATATTTAATTATTTATAAAGAGTTTATGAATTAATTAATTACAAAGAGTTTATAATTAATTGAATAAATGTTTATAAAACATTTTTTAATAAATATTCTATTAATATTAAATGTTAATATTAAAAATTACTTTTAAAAATTTTATGGCATGCCTTATGAAATAAATAAAAAGTTATTTAATAATCATAAGGGGTAATTTATAAAGTTATTATAAACTAAAAAATAAGGTCTGAATATAAAGTTTTTATATTTAAATATTTTGTAATGATTAATTTGAAATGTTCAAATTAAAGTATCCCAATTTGGAAACTATTTAGACCATATCAAATGATTTTTGATAAATTAATATAATTAATGGTTTAAATAATATTAATATATGATATTTAGATTGCATAAAATGTTTATGTAATATAAAATTGAAATATAATGTGATGAACCCAACCCAGATACCCTCTCAAACTGGTACCTGACATGAATTTCTACATACTCGAAGGGATTTCCCAATCCCCACGGGCTGACGACTAGCACCCGAATATCAAAAAACAACTAGAGGGAATGATTTCACACAACTTGATATAACAACATAAATTATATATATATATATATATATATAATATAGATCAATAACAGAAGAAAAAAATACATGATATAATTGAAAGAAGAGAGAGAAAAATGATACATCTCAAAACAGTTAGAAAATACCAAAGTTCAAGTCTAATCATTAAGGACAACTGAAATAGGAAACCAAATACTATATGTAATAGCATGGGAATACTCCCACAATCTCACCACCAACCACCCAAACATAGATGAGAGAAAACCCTTCTTCCTCACTATGACACCTTTCCTTTCATGGAATTAAAAGACATACAAAGGTTTACACATAACTGAAGGGTTATGTAGGGTGTGATATAATAGCCTTAGTAGGATCCCAACTAGGTGTTTCATAAAAGGTCTCTATATAATAATCTAAACATGCTCAACTTTAAATAAAATAAGGCATGATATATAGTTTATAAATTTTTATATAAAAATCATGGAAAAAATTTAATTTCCCCCTTTTCAACATTTCCAAAATAAATCAGGTAAATCAGTTTCAAATAATTTCATAAACATATATCAAATAAGATATATAAAATGAATCCAATGAATGTATCACATGTCATATCAAATCCATGGTCACACACATCAAAATAGTAAAATCTAAAAGCACAAGTAATATCATGACAAGGATCACACACGATCAAGATAGATAGGACACTCGTACCCTCAATATAGAAAATCACACTCCATAAAGCCCTATATATATGCATCAAATCTAGAAAGTAGGGGAACACCCCAGAAAATTATCCCTTCAAATAGTGTCTCTAAAGTTCGTAGAACAATAGCCCCAAGGAGTAAATAAACACCCCATGAGTGAACCCCGTGATAATATGAAAAAATGAGGCCTATTACTAAACCTTCCACCTAAGTACCTAAGGATTACCAAAAACTATATTTTCCAAACCAGTTCATCAAAACACTTTATAAAAACTATCCATTGAAAACCATTTCATAATGATTTGAGAAACGCTTTTCATTTACAATAACTAGGGGAAAACCATATTTTATGAAAAACTCATTTCCACACACAAAAATAAAATAAGTCAATCATACCATTTCATTTATAAAATAATTTATCAAAATCAGATAAATATAGTTCATCCAACATAGGCTAGATACGGAACCACCTACCTCAAAATCGGGTCACACACACCCACAATGGGATCCACCAATAAGGAAGATCTCAAAGATAATAACAGAGGACCTAGAATCAATAATCCATCTTAAAATTGATTCAATTTAGAAAAAATGTTGTAAAAGAGGATAAAAACATCCAATACCTCAAGAAACTCACACGCCACACCACAACCAACACAAGGGTTAGCCTCTAGAGAAAGATAACATAACATATCTAGAAAGGGTCATGAAAAAATTTTCATCACCAATAAACAGATATAATAACACAACACAACTACTCTACCATGATTAGAGTCAATGAAGAAACAAGAGGATTAATCACCCAAAGAGACACAACATAACTAAAAAAAGATCAATTACTGAACGAAGCGATTCAGATGGAGTAGAGGTTACAAAAAACCACATGGGATATCTCCAAGGTCAAAAGAATGGATACTACGACTGAATGAAATAAGAATCAATAATGAAACGCCATTAAAACCACAACCCATGATGATTACATGGATTATAATCAATTATTTTGCATCATGTAATCCACAAATATTAAGTATACTAAAAAACCCATCGCCTTTTTATTAAAAACCTAAATTTTATCATTACACATCATGAAATTAATACATGGTGTGTATTCCTTTAATGTTATATACTAGACTCATGGTTTCCACCTAGAAGACATTACCTGATGTGTAATCCCATTACACAGTGAGTATTTATCTTACAAACTATAAAAATACCAGTTTTTTAGTAGTAAATTCCAAACTAACTCCAGTATTCTCCAAAATTAGGGAGAATGCTACAAATCTATTACATGTTTATACCTAGAACCTATTAATTAAAACAAACACACATAACTTGTCACACCCTAAGCTTTAAAATTATTTTTATTTTATTATTTCTTGGATGTAGTTACTCTCTTCAAGGTTTGGGATGGTTCCCGATTTAATTTTTTTGAAGTTTGTTATTTTTGATGGGGTTCGGGCCGGTGCACAGGCACCGTTAGGGGAAACTGTGCGGTCAACCCAGGTGACCATGCAATTTCCAAATATTTAAAATAAATAAATTTTATAAAAATAAAATAAGGTAAATGTTTAAACCATAATAATAATAATATTATTGTGTAGATAATAATAATAATATTATTAAAATTGTTATCATTATTATTATTATTAAAATTGTTATTGATATTATTATTATTAAAAATTAAATGAATATTATTGAAATTATAATAATAATAATAAGAATGTTTTATTAATACTTTATTATTATTAAGAATAAGAATGGTTTATTAATAAGAATATTTTATTAATAATGAATGTTTTATTATAATAATAATGCTTTAATAATGTATTATTATTATTATTAAGAGGATTTTTTTATTTTCTCCTTTTTTACCCTAACTCGTTGCTTACCCCATTTGTAGTGCGACCACCTACCTCATTACCTCTTCCTAAAATGATTTCTTCCTCCTAGTTTTCTCCCTCTTATATAACCACCAACCCACTCCCTCCCCTTACGTCAGTGACCACTTCTTGTCTGGTGACCTGCTCCGGTGCACTGACCCCCTGCTCTGCCATGCTCCGGCGGAACCCAACCCCCATGCACACCTCCCTCTCCTAGAATCCTGAACATTTGTTCCACCTTTATTTGACATGGACCAACCCCCATGCGCTGCCCTTCCTGGCTACAACCCCCCGCCGACATCCCTCTTCCAATCAAATCTCTAGTAGTTACACCCCCTCGCTAGTTCCCTCCTCCGTCAATTCGTTTCTATTAAAATTTTGGTGTTTTTCCTTCAATTTAGCCAAACCCTAATGTTTAGGGTCATCTTTGGTATATTTTTAGTTGGTCCTAGGGTGTGCGATTGGTCCAAGAGGTGTTTTTCTTCCTCCCATTGAAGTGCAGTTCCATTCGTGCATGGTAGGTGTAGGCGTTTCCAACTTTTTCTTTTCTAGAACACTCCATGAGCACTTGTGTGTTTTTAATTAATTTTTAAAGGTCATTTTCACCTCTAAAATATCTATGGATTAATGCTAATGGTGATTTTGTGTTGCTGTAATTTACTAAAAATAGTTTTCCAAAGTGATTTGTGTGAAATGTCTAGGTTTAAGGCACCTAGGGTGCTTGTTTGAAATACCTTTGTTCTTTCAAAGTGGAATTTTGTCTTTTATGAAATTTTAATCCCTTATTATGTTGTGATGGTATTTTTTGGTTTGTAAAATTTATTTCGTAATTTTTTGGCTTGATGGTTATGTAGTAATGTCATGGAATGAGTTTTATGGTTCCTAAAGGGGTTGTTGTGTTTTGTTTAACAGATGTAAGTGATGGGACTATTTTGAAAGAAAGTGGTGATTTTTTAGAAATGGGTTTTGAGGGATTCTCTTAGACTTTATAGTGCACCATTGGATGTTGGCACATCCATGGTTATACTAGGTGCACACATGGATGTGCCCTCAGATGAAGATGATTCTTTAAGTCTGCATTTCTTGGAAATCTTAGTATCCTAAATGGTTCTTGTATTTTTTTGAAATGATGTTGGTTACTTTTTGTGGTTTCTAAAAATGGATTAAAATACAATAATAGGGGTGAATGCCCATTTTTCTATTTGTGTGTGTTTTGGTAAATGATTTTCTTAAGGGGCTTCTTGGCATGTTTTACTAGTTGCATGATTTTTCCTAAAATAGGGATTTTGAAATGTTCTTGGTAAAATAATTTGGGGTGTGTCGAACTAAAGGCCCAATTGGAACTTCCTACTTAAAGGTGATGTTTATGTTAACTTTTATAAATTATTGTGTTTTGAAAAATGGGTGTTCCCATTTAGCAACTCGAAATGTTTAATAAAATGATTTAAATATTTTTGTGGTATAAAGGCCCGATAGGAATCTTGTGTGATTTGAAATGTATATGTGTATATATGGGGCACCTTTTTAGGAGGGATTTACCATCATGGGTTATCCTATATTGGTGTCTGTGTTTGGGGTAGTCAAGTGCGGTGTTAATAGGTAAGATAAGTCACACGTGCATTGACCTCCTACTTATACAATATTATTACTACCACCATGGGTTCCTGAGTGACTTTTAGATGATGAAGTGATAATTTATTTCTAGCCCCGATTAGATAGGTTAGTACCCTTTAGGAGTTGTAGATAGGTTAGGAGGGATACACCACTAGTGAAGATAAGTTAGGATAGTTAGTTGGTTATTGACTTAGGGGCTTCACCATATACTAGAAGTTGGTTCCTAACCGAGTATGTACATGGGTCTTCTAGGGATGTTTAGAATCACCCAAGGTTATTATTTATATTTTTTGATTATTTTCTTCAGTACTAGTTTTTTTTCATCCTGCACTGTTTATCTATCTCTTTTAGCATTGCCCTGGTTTTCCTTGTTTCTGTTTTTAATTATAAAGTGACAACTGGATTTGGAAATGAGACATGGCATGTGTTGAGTTTTTAAATTGAAAAAAACTGTGTTATTTAATAAAATGCGAGAACCCTATCTTTATAATTGTATTTCAAAATAGTGTCAATGGTCTATTTTGGGAAAGGAAACATTTGGATTCTTTGATGGTTACCTACTAAGATGTCTATATCACACCCTACATTTACCACTTGGTGTCGGTAGACCCGAGATATTTTGCAGGTTCATCTTTTGTTTAGGTTTCCTAGATTAGGTGATCATTGTTAGAGAAACTTTGGTCTTGTGGTTGGAGTTGACCAAGAGGTCACATGAAGATCACATGGTAGTGATTTTGTCTCGCTTGGTTTAGTTTTTTGTCTTTTAGTTGAATTTTGTAACTAAACCATATGTTTATCTATTTGAGATTCATTTGTTAGTTTTTACACATTTTCAATTTGTTATTTTTATTTATTTGGTCCTCGTTATTTATTTTGGGATTAAATCGTTCCCATATGTATGTTTTGATGCTCGACACTAGTTTCCAGCCCATGGGGATTGGGAACGCCATTCGGGCCATGCCTCAGACCAACTTAGGTGACCGGTTCAAGGTCGACATGGGTTGGTTCATGAAAAAATGACATCATAGGAGACCCTTGGTGTATCTGGTAGATGGAGATTAGAACTGTCGAGATTCGAGAGGTAGGTGCGGGAAGAGCGTTGTGAACTCTTGCTCGCACTGATCTTTGAGTTACTAGGGGTAGTCCATGATTCAGTTATTTTTATCTTGTTTTGGATTAAGGTATAACAACAGAGGTGAGCCGGTGTCGCATTGTGACTTCACATGGAGTAGTGAACCATGTGGAGTCTATGTGAATAGTTCAAGTCCCTCTTAGAGTTACGTACTAATTGGGGCATCTAAACTACCATGTCACTAATTTAGTCATAAACTCTAGTCCCTCCTTATAGTTGTGGTGTGAGTTGTGATTTTTATTGGTTTTGGTTAGTGTAAGTGCGCTTTTGAAGATGAAAATAGTTTTGAAATGGAGATAATTTCTTCCAAATGGATTTAACTTGGTTAAGTGGGTTTAGAAATTCAAAGTGATCTGGTTTACAAATTTAGTGCTTGTTTGGAATTATTAAGTAAATGGATTAGTGCAACCCATGGTGTTACTTATGAATGTATAGACATGTGGGGATATGTGTATGGAATGAGCATGTTGGAATGTATGAATGGAAATAGATGAACACATGTGTAATGGTTCATGGGATTACTTGGGTGTGTATTTTACATTAAAGGATTGACCTTGTTTTCTAAATGAGGTTTTTGAAAGGGATGTTTTTGGATATGCTTATATTTTTTTGGTTTTTGAGCTAGTTGTTTTTATATGAAGGTTATTTTATTGATGTTGCTTCATATTGATATCAATTTTGGATTTGTGTTTTATATGTTGTTCAGAAATTCCACCCAGAAAGGTCTCTAAATTTTCTAATGATTCATGCCTAGTTTTTTGTCCTTCTCAAACATTGCTTATTCTTCATGGTGATTGAGGTCCGTTAGAGGCATTAGATTTTCTTGAAGAGGTAGATTGTGTCTTTAGGGTATTGGAAACTACTAAAGCTGTCAGAGTCCGTATGGTATTGGGTTTGTTTGAAGGTCTGAATTTGGATGAATGGGATTTTTTCTCCCCACTGTCATTGCAAGTTGGGATGACATGGGATGTATTTAAATCCATCTTCATCTGAGGGTTCATACATGAAGAGGTGAAGATAAAGAAAATGGATGATCTCATGAATATTCAATAAGGCCAACAGGCGGTGAAGGCATATGTTAACCATTTCAAGGAACTTGTTTCCTTTTCTACAGAGGTAGCGTTATAGGATTTGATGAAGAATTATCTCTTCATATGAGGTCTTTTTCTAGAGATCAAGGAGTGGGTCCTCCCTTCTAAGGACCATCATTATGAGAAGCTGGTAGATGAAGCATTCCTAGTTGAGTTGGTCTCCAGAGTGAAGATGGTTGGCACTCTAGGATATCCATTTTCTCATGAAGGTTCCCCATATAGAAAGAAGTATATGCTAGAGGAACCTATTTCTAAGGAGTCATATTCATTGGTTTTGGCTTCCAATTTGTGAGAATTCTTAGTTGTGTGCCACCAGAGTGGTCGGTTCGAGCACTTGAATCCATTATATTTCATTCCTCAGAAGACGTTCCATTATTGCGGCAGTTTGGGTCATCTGGAGAAGTTTTATAGAAAGCATCACCTAAAGGAAACATTATGATCAACGGATACTTGTACCTGACTATGAGGTATGATATGCTTCAACCATCAAATCCCCAGCCATAGGTCTCAGATTGAAGCTTGCGCATAGCCAGGAATCACAGAGGGTGTGAGGACTCGGTCTAGGTTTTGTGTTCCATGTTGGGATTGGAACATTTAAAGTCTTTTAGTTCTTGTTTTTCTGATGTTTAAGTTGTGTCATCATTGTAAGATCACCGTTTCATTGTGAAGTTATGATGGATAAGTTCTTTTGTAATTCAAGAATACCTGTTATCTGAATGTGCCTTTTAGAATCCTTCATTTTCCTTGAGTGAGTTTAACCATGGTGTGGGTTGACCTCGGTTTATTTGTGCTCATTTAGAGATATTTAAGTTTTGTGAAATTGATGGATAATGTTTCCAGTTAATAATTTTGTTTCAGTTTCTTTCAGGAAGTTACCTATGGATTTGGGGGTTTTTAGATGGTGAGGAAAGTTTCTACTTTTGATAATGGTGGTGTTTTTCTTATTCAATGGAAATTGGTATTGTTCAGGTTGAGAGTTTACTAGTTCCTGGTTTCCTGAATGTGTTGTTTGGATAGTGTGTAGATATTGAGTTAGTTCCTGAGGTCTCGATTTTCCAAGTTTCTTCCATAGTGGGTTTCCTGTTTTAGTATAGGTGTTATTGGTTGGGTTTTGAAGTTTTCATTTCAGCTAAGTCTTTTTTTTTTTGGGAGAATACCCCTCATGTTACCCCCTTGTTTTTGGTTGTGGTTTTTTCTCTATCATTCAGGTGTGACTTGGGGAATAAATAGTCACCCCAGAATTCCTTGTTTCTTTTGGTTGTGTTTGTGCACGAACTCAATTTTTAATTAACTTTTATATTAGTGACTTTATAGTGGTAGAAAATTTTTGTTGTGGGGAGAGTGGTCACACCCCAACCTTATTTTTATTTTATTATTTCTTGAATTTGGTTACTCTCATCACGGTTCGGGCTGGGTCCCTATTTAAAAATTTTAAAGTTTTTTTAATTTTTGGTGGGTTTTGGGCTGGTGCACATGCACCACACAATTAGCGGTAACTTTGTAGTAGGCTTAGGTGACTGTGCATTTTCCAAATATTTAAAATAAATAAAATTTAATGAAAATAAAATAAGGTAAATATTTAAACTGTAATAATAATAATAATATTATTATATAGATAATAATAATATTATTATTAAAAGTTTTATTATTATTATTATTATTATTAAAATTTCTATCGATATTATTATTATTAAAAATGAAATGAATATTATTGTGATTATAATAATAATAAGAATGCTTTATTATTATTAATAATAAGAATAATTTATTAATAAGAATGTTTTATTAATGTTTTATTAATAATGAATGTTTTATTATAATAAGAATTATTTAATAATGTATTATTATTATTATCATCCCCATCATCATTATTATCATCATCATTATTATTATTATTATTATTATTACTATTATTATTAAGAGGATTTTTTTTTATTTTTTCCTCCTTTTTTACCCAAACCCATCGCTTCCCTTATATGTGACATGACCACCTCCCTCCTTCCCTTGACTAGTAGTGCCTTCTTTCCCTAGTTTTCTCCCTCTCACATATCCACCATCCCACTCCCTCTGCTTACGCCAGTGACCACCTCCTGTCCGGTGACCTACTTCGACAAACCACCCCCTACTCCGCGTTACTCTGGTACGACTCGAACCCCATGCACACTTGCCTATCCTAGTGGCCTGACCTGTGATCTAGCACGACTCAAACCCCCACACCTCACTTCCTAGTCATTCCCTCCCACCACCATCCCTATTCTGGATGAATCTTTGTAAGTCACACCTCCCTCACCGACACCCACCTCCATCAGTGTGTTTCTCTTCAAATTTTGGGGTTTTTATTAAATTTAGCTAAACCTTAATGTTTAGGGTCATCTTTGGTTTAATTTTCTTTAGTCCTAGGGTGTGATATTGGTCTGAGGGTTTTTTTTATTCCTCCTGTTGAAGCATCATTCCATTCGCGCATGGTTGATGTAGGTGTTTCCAACTTTTTTCATTCCAGAAAACTACATGAGAACTTATGCGTTTTAATTAATTTTTAAAGGTCATTCTCACCTCTAATATATCTTAGGATTTATGAAAATGGTGATTTTTGTTGGTATAATTTACTAAAAACAGTTTTCCAAAGTGATTTGTGTGAAATTATAGGTTTAAGGAACCTAGGGTGATTCTTTGAAATACCTTTGTTCTTTCAAAGTGGAATTGGGTATTTAATGAAATGTTTATCCCTTATGATTTTGTGATGGTATTTTTTGGTTTGTGAAATTTATTTGGTAATATTATGGGTTCAAGGTTATGTAGTAATGTCTTGGAATGATTTTTATGGTTCCTAAAGGGGTTGTTGTGTTTTGTTTAAAGGATGTAAGTGATTGGATTGTTTTGAATGAAATTGATGATTTTGTAGAAATGGTTTTTAAGGGATTATATTATATATTAAAGTGTTTCATTGGATGTTGGAACATCCATGGGTACACTAGGTTCACACATGGATGTTCCCTCAAATGAAGACGATTCTTTTAAGTCGGTGTTTCCTTGAAATCTTGGTTTTATAAATGGTTCTTTTATTTTTTTTTGAAATGATGTTGGGTTCTTTATGTGGTTTATAAAAATGGTTTAAAATGGAATCTCAGGGGAAATGACCGTTTGGATATTGGTGTGTGTTTTGGTAAATTCTTGGCTTAAGGGTCTGTTTGGAATGTTTTACCAGTTTCATGATTTTTTATAAAATGGGGATTTGGAAATATTCTTCATAAATGGATTTGGGGTGTGTCGAGATAAAGGCACCTTTGACACTTCAAACTTAAAGGTTATGTTTGTGTTAAATTTTAGAAATGATTGGGTTTTGGAATATGGGTGTGCCCGATTGGAAACTTAAAATGTTTTATAAAATGATTTAAATGTTTATATGGTATGGAGGCCCAGTTGGAACCTTGTGAGATATGAAATGTATATGTGAATATATGGGGAAACTTTGTAAGATAGATTTACCATAATGGGTTATCGTATATTGGTGTCTATGTTTGGGTTAGGAAAGTGCGGTGGTGGCAGGTAAGATAAGTCACACATTTTTTGGCCTCCTACTTACACAGTATTACTACCACCACCATGGGTTCCTAGGTGTCTTTTAGATGATCAAGTGATGGTTGCTTATTAGCCCTAATTAGACAGGTTAGTACCCTTCATGAGTTTTAGATAGGCCAATAGGGATGTACCACTAGTGATTATAGGTTAGGGAATTTAGTTGGTTATTTAATTAGGGGCTTCACTATACGCCGACAGGTGGTTCCAAACTGAGTACGTCTAGGGGTCTTCTAGGGATGTTTAGGATATCCCATGGTTGTTATTTATATTGTCTATTTAATTTCTTTAGTACTAGTTTTTTCTAGCCTTAACTATTTATCTGTCTATTTTAGAACTAACTTGAATTTTCTTATTTTGGTTTTTAATTATAAAGTGGCAAATGGTTTTGGAAATGAGATGTGGCATGTTTTGGGTTTTTAAATTGAAAAAATAGCATTGTTTAACAAAATTTGAGAACCATATCTTTATAACTATATTTTAAACTAGTGTCAATGTTCTATTTTGGGAAATTAAAAATTTGGATTCTTTGGTGGTTTCCTACTAAGATATCTAGATCACACCCTACCTTTTCCACTTAGTGTCGGTAGACCTGAGCTGTTTTTTAGGTTCATATTTTATTCAGGTTTCCTGGATTAGGTGCTCATTATTGGAACATGGTTGGTATCATGGTTGGAGGTGACCAATAGGTCATATAAAGATCACATGGTAGTGGTTTTTTCTTACTTGATTTAGTTTTCAGTCTTTTAGTTGTATTTTTTAACTGAACCTGATGTTTATCTATTTGAGATTCAGTTGTTAGTTTTTCTGTGTTTTTAGTTTTTTATTTTTATTTATCTAGTCCTAGTTATTTATTTTGGGCTTAAATCATTCCCACATGTATGTTTTGAGGCCCGAAACTAGTTTCTAGCCTCTGGGGATTGGGAACTCCCTTTAGGCCATGCCGTTGATCGGCTCGAGTGATTGGTTTAGGGTTGACCCAGGTTGGTTCGTGACATCACATAACTTTTGATCATTCTCCCCAAAATATTCTCTACATTATCAAGAGTCCCAAGGTACAAAAAAATTAAGAGTGAAATGAAAATAGAGAATATAAATACATGAAATATGGTAATAGAATGTTATGAACTCCTCATTATAGGACTTTCCATCCCCGATAAGTCATGTGAAAGAATGATGTTTAGAGAAAAGGTGAGGCCACTACTCCCTCATCAATGAATCATGATCCCAAGTCTCATGAGAATATAATCCATGTCACCATAACACTTATACCAACATAATAAAATTCCCATATAAGAATCTCACTTAATATTTAATGATATCCACTAGTTTCTCTACAATAGAAACATCTGGCTCTAACTCAATCTCTTCCTATCTAAAAACATGAGAGGGATTAGAATGGTATTTCCTGAGCTGTGATATATGGAAAAAACCACGAATTCCTATCAATTGAACTGGAAATTCCAACCAATATGTATCCTACCCAATATTCTTAATGACCTCAAATGGTTCAACATATCTCAGAGCCAGATTTCCCTATTTTCTAAGAATAAGATGACCTAAGAAAGGAGAACATTTCAAGAAAAACCAGTCACCTATGGAAAACTCCAAAGGATGAAACTACTGATCCACATAATATTTATATTAACTCTAAGTTGTAGAAAAATGATTTCATATATCTTGAATCCTTGTTAATGTCTCTTGAACAAGACTTGGTCCCACCAAAGATACTTCACCCACCTCTTCCCAACAATATGGTAACCTAAATGGGAGACTATACATAGCCTCTAAAGGAGACATTATGATTGAAGACTAGTAACTATTGTTATATTAAAACTAAATTAGTCCCATACAACTATCCCAATATCTACCAAAATATAAGACACAAGCACAAAGAATATCCTCTTGGATCTGAATATCACACTCTATATGACCATTTGTTTGTGGATGGTAAGATGTAGTAAATATTATCTAAGTTCCCATCACCTATTGGAGACTCCTCCAAAAACTTAAAGTAAACCTAGGATCACTATCCAAAAAATGGCAGAAGTAACCCCATGTAACCTCATAATCTCATGCAAATCAACTTATTGATATCTTCAAGTTTAGTGGTGTCCCTGATTAGAATGAAATGAGATGAATTTTTCAACAAATAAACCACCACCTAGATAACATTACTTCCTCAAATATTCCATGGTAATAAAAGACATCCATGGATACCTCATCCCATTTTGAAACTGGCACTAGAAGATACTGAAGAAAACCATAAGGTTTCAAATGCTCTGACTTTATCTGTTGGTAGGTGTAATAGTGGGACACATAATCAGCAATGTCACACTTCATACTCAACCACTATAATCACCCTCTCTTGTTATAATACATATTATTACCACATAAATTAATGAACCATGATGAATTATGATAGTAAAAAACCCGAGATCCTCATAGATACTGGTACAATGAACCAATCCCTAAAACAAAGAATACCATCTGAAGAGAGAGTCCAACCAGAAACAGTCTCCCCATTATAAAGGGTTTCTCGAATTCTTCTGAACTCATCATCCTACTTCTAAATATATAGTATAGACTTAATGAGAGATGATGATAACTAAAAACTAGTCAAAACCATACCTAAAACATCTTCCTGAGCATCTAGGTAAAATTGAGCAAAGAGTCCCATAAGGTTCCACTCTTCTTTCAATTCCAGAATAGACCGTGATGCTACTTTCTCACTAAGAGTGTCTACAATGACATTCCCCTTCACCAGGGTATAGGATATATCAAAGTAAAATGTATGAAATACTTACACCCAATACCTCTTTCTAAGATTCAAGTATTTCTAAGAAAATATATAGCTCAAACTCTTATGGTCAGAAAAGACTTTGAAACTCTCCCAAAAAAGATAGTACCTCCAACACTTAATCACATGCATAAATGTAGTTATCTCTAAATTATGAGTGTGGTAGTTATTCTCATGAAATAAAAGATAACAAGAGCCATAATCCATGACATGATCATCCTACATAATCATACAACCCAAAACAACATTAGAAGAATAAAAAAACTACATACCCCTTACCAGGATTAGGTAATATTAGAATAGGATCCAATGTCAGAAGTCTTTCAACTCATCGAGAGAAAAATTAAATTTTGTATACTTTATGAATTTCACTACTTTATTAGTAATATCAATCAAAGGTGATGCTAAATTTGAGAAATACTTGATGAATCATCAATAATATCCACCAAGACCAAGGAAGATCCAAATCTCAAATACATTTTTTGGATATTCCCATGAAAATAAAACCTCTACTTTATTAGGATCAACTGATAAGCCATGAAAAAAAATCAGTTGCCCCAATAACTTCATTTCTGGAAACTTGAAATTGTATTTTGAGATCTTTCTATATAGATGGTGACTTATCAAGATTTAAAAAACCAAACTCAAATGGTTCTCATGATAGGATATCAAATAAACCAAAATATTGTCTATGGACACTACCATAAAAGTGTAAAGTTACTGATGGAATATCTGATTAATCAAATACATCAAAACTGAAAGAGAGTTCATTATACTAAATGACATCAAAATAAATTAATAATTTCTATACCTACTCCTAAAATCCATTTTTGGTATATCAGACTCTCGAACTCTAAGCTTATGATAACCCAACCAAAGTTCAATCTTCTAAAACCAATTTTCCCCCTTTAATTGATCACAAAAATCATCCAAATGAGTTAAGGTATACTTGTAATAACCTAGATTTTTTATGAGGTAGATAAAATTTAAATTTCCATTAAATTAATTGATTTTATACTTATGAGAGTTCCTAGTGGGGTCACAGAGGAAATGGGGGGTGTCTAGGGCTTGTATGGAGCCCAAAGACTGAGATTTTGGAGGAGTTATCTAGAATGCATAGTTAGTAGAAACCATATAGCCTATTCTTCATGGTCATATCAAACTGTGCAAGGTGATATAGTGCACTATCCAGGGATACATGGTTTGATGAAACCATGCAACCCAAGCCATATGCCCATATGTTTTCTATAGTATTTTTAATATATGGAAAATTCATGGTAAGTGCATGGTTTGTCTAACCATGCATGACGAATGTGCGAGAAGGGGTGCCTAGGAATTTATAATTTCGTAGGTGGTGTATGGTTTGGAAAACTGTGCATCCAAACTACACGACCCTTTAATGATGGATAGATGAACATTTTTCCCTTAAGGTATTTATATGTTTAAACCTCTCTCCCCTTTTATTATTTTCTCTAGTAGTGTCCATATATCTCTATTATTGGAGATCTCATCCAATACTAAACTATCCTTTGTGATATCTCTATTGTTCGAACTCTAATTTTAATTACATTAGCCTTTTTGGATAGCCACCAATTTATACTCTATTCCTAATGTGCCTTTAGTCATTTGTCTTACTCTCAACGAAGTTATTTTGGTGTGATATTATATGAATTATTTTCAGAGTGTTTATATGTTTGATCAATTTCTTCCATTATAAATTGTATTAGATGCCAAAAACGGATGAGGATTCAACTACCAAGATGAGGTAGGTGGTATTGTAATTTTCGCTTAAATTTGGGGTGTTTATATATTATGTCATTTTACCGAGTGTCAAATTTTCCAAGAAATACTTGTTAAAGGGAATTTTTCTTGAAATAAATTAGTAGGTATGACCTATAATATTTACAAGACCCATTTATGTATGATTAAAGGTTAAGGACATCGAATTCAAACTATCATTTGGGTGTTTTATTAAATTATATTAAACCACAATGGGTGGCCTATATATTTGATTCAACTTAGAGGTGTGTTATTTACCCCTTTACTTGGGACATTAAATGAATTTATTGACATGTAAATTGACTTAAATAAGAGGGAATGGAAAACCATATCCCTATTAATTTTTCCATTATTTGTCCTTATCACTTAGGCTTGAGATGTTCTTTACATCCAAATTCCCAATTGAGATAAATGGGAGGATTCATGTGATGATAGGCCTTCTAAGCCTAGGATTTTTAAGCCACCTTCTAAGGTGAGTTTAATTTATTAAATAAATAATATGGAAAATTTAACTTTGTGTACTTAAATGGTATGTATTTTATTTGGGGCCTCGACCATTCTTAGTTCCATTCCAAGAGTGAGAGGTGGGATGCAATTTAGTATATCATTAAAAGGAATATTTAGGCTTTTTTAATTAAAAGTTATATAAATGAAATGATTATTATTTACCTTGGGTGACACATGGGTTCTCATATAAATTTCATGGATGGACTCATTTTTTAGTAGACATGTATACATCCAAGTGATACTTGGACTCCTTTACGGACTGACAAGGATGTACTTAAAGGGAATACTGTTATTATGAAATGAGTAATACTTGGACTCCCTATGTGGACTTCCAAGGATGGAATCAAAGGTAATATCCTCATATATATCATGATTAAATCTTGGGATCTATTTATGGACCTCCAAGGATAGATTCAGTGGGTGGTGACTTTATACCACACCTAGAGAGATACTAGGGTTCCTATGAGGAATGCCTAGGAAAATCTTGTAAAGTAATGGGACCATTTATGATTAGAGTGATACATGGGTTCCAAATTAATAATTATAAGGATGGGATCAAGTTTATTTAGAATATTAAATATTGAAATGATTGTAGGCCACATATTCCAAGCCAAAGGACAATCTTTGATTCGATTGGAGCCTTTATTTATGATGGACTTATTATATACATCATGTTGGATATGATACATGGGGGATGATTGGGCTATGATCTAGGTCATAAGATGTATTAAATTAAATAATGAATGACTGATTACTTAGATATATTATAGATTATTCCAAAGTAGGTAGTAGAGGATGGGTGTTCCATGGGAACCCAGACCTATGTAGTTTATTTATGCACCACACTTCGTTTCAGTTTTTATTATTACCTGCACAATGTTTACAATATATTAATGTAATGGATATAATTAGACACCATTTTGGTGGCCTACTAAGTTCATATCACTCCCTACTAAGGGAACTATTTTTTACCCAGACACACTTCATGGATACAGGTTGGGATAGGGGAAAGCTCCTAGTTGCAAATGATTGATTTATTGCTGCATAGAAGCAGGGGAGTATGAGACTGAGCTATGGATCATGATGATATTTGGAGATAGTCTTTTTGGTCTTTTTGGTTCTTTTGGTATACCTGTATGTATGTGAACTTACTTCCATGTCTGCCTGTATTTTATATATATAATTCCATGATCACAATTTTTTATATGAAATTGATGGATGTTATTACTTTATAATATATAATATGGATGTTTATTATTCAATTTTCAATATTATTTCATGAATTTTCTATTGATTTTTATGACTATTCCTTTGTCCTGTACTATGATCATGTGGGTATAGTCTCCCCACTATTCCACCATGTCCCCTCACTACTAGTCGGCAACCTATGGTGTATGGGGAGGTGCTCTTGAGGTCATGTGGCTAATTAGGTTTGGTTAATATTGAGTGAAGTAGGTTTGGGATGTCACAAAGTGGTATCAGATCTTTCTTTTACTTGCCTTACTCTTTTGGGGTGGTAGAAAGGAGAAATAGGATGTTTCAGAATTTTGTCATGACCTTGTGCATGGGAGTAGCTAACCCACGTACAGTGAAAAGATAAATTACTTGGGATGGGATATGTTATTCTAAATTGTGATTTTTATAGTTACTTTGATTTCAATATTTTGTGATGCACTTAATGTTTTATGTTCCTTATGACTATGGATTTTTACCCTTGTCCATTATGGAAAGGGAATATTACATCATTCATCATGATAGGCACTTGAGGACTTATATGTCATGAATTATGCCATGACATGTTTACATAATTAATGCAATACCTGTAGCATGTTTTGGTGATTTATTGACATGTCCATGAAATTGTGCTAAATGAAATGACCACTATTAAATAAGGATTCCAATTACAATTTAAAGGGTGATTTTCCCTATAAATTGAAATTGACACTCTGTATACTAGGACCTTTGACTTATATCAGAGAACTTGACCCAAAAATGACCTTAGTAGTGGGTAGTAGAAAGTGTATCTTACTTTATTTATGATATGTACATCACCCAAACCTATATTTAGGAGTAGGTAGAGGGGTGTGACTCTTATATTGGGAGTCTTGTACCTATCTTATTCATATATCTTCACTATTAGCGATTATAAAAACTTATTCTGAGGTGTGTGTTTGGAATTTATAGAGATATTCTTCCATGATATGCTCAAGTCATGCACCATGAGGGTGGCGATGACCATGCTTCAGAGGTGTTGGGACCTGGGTCATCGATAGAACCTCTAGTAGTTCCACTTGAGGCACCACCAGTCATACTTAATACTAGTGACATTTCCCAATTTTGAGAGGGTTTCCTATGATTTATCTAGATTGTACATAGATCAATACAAATTTACCCAACTATGGTAGAGTTGACACATGAGTTCCAGCAGCAACATCCACCCATGTTTTTAAGGGATGATAGTCTACAGGATGAAGAGTCATAATTAGAGGTCATGCTATCAATTTTCAACCATCTTGAAAAACCTCCCAAAAGTAGAGAGAAAACCATCACATTTATGCTACATGATTCTTATAAGAGATATTGGGATGTTATTACTTATATGGATCATCATTAAGATATGGTTTGGAGGGATTTTTCAGAAAAACTTCTATGATTATTTATATCTTGAGATATTGAGGATTGATAAAGCTCAAGACTTTATGAACTTGGGGTAGGGTGTCTTATCAGTAATGGAATATACTACCCATTTCACACAGCTCCAACATTTGACAACTATTATGTTAGGCGACAAGTTATCTAATGTTAGGATATTTGAGGATGGTATCAGGTATAAAATCTAATCATAGGTGAATGTATTTCATCTTTCTATCGTATCTGGAATAGTAAATTAGGAACTTATCACATAGTGTAACCTGATAGAGGATGGAGGTACAAGACATGGTGGTTCGGTAACTATATATGGAACTATATCAACTAATAGTAGGAATCATCACTTAGAGATTCTAAATGGTGATATTAGTAGCTAGGGTATATACTAAAGTATCCAGGTGAGGTTCTATCAATGTGGTAGACTGGGATATACAATACCTCAGTGTTTGAGGGACCTAGTGAAGTGTCGGTATTGTGGAGATATGGGTCATCTTCAGTTATTTTATAGAGATTTTACTCCACTAGTTAGCAAGAGATGGTCTAAACTAACTCCACATTCAAAAATGGGGTTAGAAAATTCTCATTAGAAAGGGAACTAGAGTAAAACTAGTCGATCAGGCCAAGGTGGTGGTTGTGACTGAGGTCTCCAGAAACTAGATTTATAGCACCAGTAGAGCAGACCTATTTAGGGTATCCAGGATATATCTCAAGGCCATAGATCATGCCATATGTATATAATGCAACCGATACTTGAGGATCAGAGTTTCAGACCTTATACGGTGAGAGGTATTATTCTAGTTTCCTTTATGTTAGTGTATTCTCTTTTTGATATAGGTTCTCCTCATTCCTTTATTTTTTTTCTTTTTGTGGAGGGATTTGAGCTCGATGTTCAGTTTTCCTATGGCATTATGACACTTGATACTCTATTGGGAATTCAATTAGAGAGTGTATGCTAGTGTAGGGAGTGACCCATTTAGATAGGTGGGTGTCTCATCATATGGGAACTCTTTATCCTCCAGATGACATGGTTTGATATTATTCTCATGATAGACTATTTGGTTAACTGTCATGCTTATGTTGACGTATATCATCAAACAGTGACTTTCATATCACTATAGGGCAGGGTATTTATTAACAAGGGTGAATGAGATGTCCAAGAAATCCAAGATATACTCAAGCATCATGGGTTGAGAAAGATGAAAACCTAGATTTCTAGATTATATTTGGATGATCAGGGAATATATCATGAAGATTTCCATCCAGTGGTACATTGTTTTGAGGATGTTTTCCTAGATTTTTTTAGGAATAACTCATGAGAGAGATGTAGAGTGTTCTATAGATCTAGTGCATGGAGCCGGACCAGTATCCACTCTTTCTTACAGGATGAATACTACTGAGTTGCAGGAGCTCAATATGTGTCTAGAGGATTTGGAAGCTAAGAGTTTCATACAACCCAGTTCTTCACTGTGGGGTTCTCTAGTCCTTTTCACCAAGAAGATGAGTGGTACCCTCATAATTTTCATGGATTAGTGTTGTCTAAAACAACTTATGGTTAAGAATCAGTATCCATTACCTCTAATAGATGAGATCTTCAACTATCTTCAAGGAGGAATGATTTTCTCAAAGATCAATATGATATTTCATTATCATCAGATGCATGTTAGACTATTAGATATACCACATAC
Organism: Viscum album; assembly: GCA_963277665.1. NCBI lineage: Eukaryota > Viridiplantae > Streptophyta > Magnoliopsida > Santalales > Viscaceae > Viscum > Viscum album. The sequence goes on along the minus strand of OY728141.1, from coordinate 1,042,395,946 downwards.
AATATTCCATAGTAGATAAGGATTTTATGAGTATTTTCCAATGTTTTCCAGTTTCATGACCACACTAATATTTTTCATGGAACTGATGAACTAGGTTTTCTATCCATATCTATATTTATTTGTGGTGGTATTTGTGGATGATATCTTGGTGTATTATCACACTCAAAACAACCATTAAAGGAATCTTGAGATCTTATTGGATAAATTTATAGATCATAAATTATATGCTAATCTCATAAAGTTACACTTTTGGATGGATGATATTCACTTCCTAGGTTATATTATCTTAGAGAAAAGAGTATAAATTGATATGGAGAAGGTGAGAGATATAGTTTCTTAGGAGTAGATCAAGAAAGTATTTTATATATAGAGTTTCTTGGGGCTAGCTGGTTATTAAATATAAGACTTATATTTCTTAGAACAAAATTTTAATAGATTTAATAAAAGGATGTGAAGTTTATATGGTCAAAATCCTATGATATAGCCTTTTAGGAGTTTAAAGGGAGACTGACTCCAGTACCGATCTTGATTCTTCCAAACCCAGGAATAATCTATATAGTTTATTATTATACATTGGGTATCAAGATAGAAGTAGTTTCGATGTAGGAGAAGCGAGTCATGGAATATGGGTCCCTAAAATTGAGGCCACACAAGAGGAACTACCCAATGCACGATCTCGAGTTAGCCGATGTTGTACATGCCATGCACTGGTGGAGGAATTACTTACTAAGAGAGAATTTTTTGGTGTATAAGGACCATAAAATTCTCAACTAAATATTTAAACAGTGTGACTTGAATATTAATAAATGAAGTTTGTTTGAATAACTATAGTATTTTTGACTCCAATATTTATTATATGCCCAGAAAGGGAAATGCTGTTTCCAATGCTTTGAGCTGGAGGACTCAGACATAGGAATTTTAGGAGGCCAGTAGCAAGTGGAAACTTATGAACCTATATTATGAGATGCATATAGAGGTTTTGGAATATCATGGAAACTCTATAATTGTATCATTATTAGTGACCACTTCACTTCTAGAGAGAGTGAAGGTGAGGTAGATATGAGATTCTGAGGGCTTGGTCCTATGGTATAGAGTTGCATGTGATGACTCACCTCCTGGTTGGATAATTGTTAAGGATAAGATCTGTCATATTCAAAGACATTTCTAGGTTTCTATAGATATCTGAGAAGAGTTTATACAATATTCCCATGACTTTATATAGAAAATATATCCCAATATTACCAAGATGTATCGTGACTTACATTGCCAATACTGGGGACTAGGTACGAAGTAAGAGATAGCTAGGTTTGTTACTCGGTGTTCCATATGTTAGAAAGTGAAGGAAGAACACCAACAAATAGTGGGAATTTTACAGTCATTACCTATTTATGAGTGTAAATGGGAAACTTTTACCATGTATTTCATGAAAATATTTACTAAAACACCTCGGGGTAGAGACACCATATGGGTGATCATAGACATGTTGAAAAAGGTCAACCATTTCTTACATATTTAGGAGACCTTATTACTGGATGAGATCAAGAGGCTCTACATTCATGAGATCATACACCTACATGGGGTTCTATGTTCTATTATATCATATGAAGATTCCTGTTTCATGTTGTGGTTCTGGAAGGGGTTTCATAGGGCACTAGGTTCACATGTACTGGTGAGTACAACCTATCACCCATAGATAAATGGTCAGTCTGAGCATATGATACATGTTTTTGGAGGACATTATTTGAGTATAAATCCTTGAATTTATATGTTATTGGTAGAAATAATTAATAATTATTGAGTTTCCTTATAATAATAGATTCCAAGTGACCATACATATGGTTACTTATGAGGCTCTATATGGAAGGTTGTGTCGTTCACTCTTATACTGGTTAGAGGTAGAAGAGGGAACACTATTGGGTCCTCATCTCACTTAGGAGACTTTTTATAAGGTTTAATATATTAGGAACCATATTTCTATAGGTCATTATATATAGAAATCATATGATAATCATCACCATCGACCACTATAATTTGAGGTGGGGAGATGAGTTTTCTTACAAGTTTCTCATAGACTAGGGAATATATGTATTCAAAAGCAAGCGAAGATATCACCTCATTACGTCGAGACATTAAAGAACCTATAAATATTCTACATGGTAGTATATCAATTGTAGTTACCTTATAGGTATTGGTCCACACATGAAATCTTCCATTTATCTTAGCTTTACCGATATCATTCTAATTTGTCGCATGTTATTCAGACCAAGGAGGTTAAGTTGGATGTCAATGCATCCTTTGAGGAGTATCCTATCTGTATTTTTGACCATGGAATGAAGGTTATATGAGGATGGTCAGTTTCTATAGTATGGGTGCTATGGTATCATGTTTATGTATTGTTTGAGACTTGAGAGTGGGAGGCCGACGTACATGCCCCATGGCTAGATTTATCCTCAGACAATGATTTACCACCCTTGGAAGGGAAATTAGGGGATTAATTTCTTTAATGGAGGAAGATTATAAGAACCTAGATTTTATATGAGGTACAAAAACATTAAATTATTATTAAATTATTTTATTTTATCCTTATGGGAGTTCCTAGTGGGGTCACGAAGGAAACATGGGTGTTCTAGGCTTGTACGGAGTCCAGAGTTTGATATTTTTGAGGAGGCAGTTGGGCCGAACAATTAGTAGAAACCATGATACCCACTCTGCACAGCTAGATCAAACTATTTAGGGTGATCTAGTGCACTGTATAGGGCCGCATGGTTTTATGAAACTATGAAACCCATGCCAAATTACTATGCTTTTTCTACAGTATTTTTAACAGATGGAAAATTCATGGTCGGAACATGATTTGTCTAATCATGCACCATGACCAGGTGATAAGGGGTTCCTAGGTAGTTATCCTTGTATGGTTGGTGCAGATTTTTGGAAAACCATGCGACCAAACTATAAAAACCTTTAATGATAGGTAAATTACCATTTTTACCTTAATAGATTTATATATTTAAACCATTATCCTCTTTTCTTATTTTCTCCAGCAGTAACCACCTCTCTCCCTCATTGGAGCTCTCATCCATGCCTAACCTAGTCTTTATGATATCTATGCCATCAGAACTCTAATTTTAATTCCATCAGTCTCATTGGATATCCAATGATGAGTTATATATTCTTCTTATGGATTTATCATTTTTCTTACTCTTGAAAGAGTTATTTTTGTGTGAGATCGTATGACCTATTTTCAGGGAATTTTTCTTTTTTACTTGATTTCTTACATTATATCCTAGATTAGAGGAAAAAAATGGATGAGGATTTGAATACCAAACTAAGATATTTGGTCTCATGATTTTCCATTAAATTCAGGGTGTTTATATATTATTCCATTGTACCACATCCCAGATTTTCTGAGCGATTCTTACAAAAGGGAATTGTTTTGAAATAAATGAATAGGTATGAGCTATATAAATTACAAGACCTATTTATTTACAATTAAAGGTTAAGGACCTCGATTTATAACAATCCGTTGGTTATTTCATTAAATGAGATAAATCCACTATGGGTGGACTATGTATTTGATTCACCTTAGAGATTTTTTCTTTACCCCTTGGGATTTTAAATGAATTGATAGACATGTAAATTGAATTAAATAAGAGGGAATGCAAAGCCATGTCCCTATGCCTTTGGACATTATTTTTCCCTTCTCACTTAGGCTTAATATATTATTTATATTATAATGCCCAATTGAGATAAATGGTATGATTGATGTGATTCTAGAACTTCTAAGACTATACTTTGTTTTGATCCACCTTATGAGGTGAGTTTAATTACTTAAATAAATAATATGTTGAGATAAAAAATGTGAATTTAAATGGCATGGATAGTCTTTAGGCCCATGACCATTCTTATTTCCATATCGTGAGTGAGAGGTGGGTTCCAATTTTAGATCACCATAAATGGACTATTTGGAATTGTTTAATTAAATGTGATGTAAATGAAATTATTATTATTCACCTTGGGTGACAAATGGATTCTCATATGAATTCCATTGACAGACTCATTTGGAAGGAGACTTGTATATAACCAAGTGATACTTGGACTCCTTTGTGGAATGAAAAGGATGGACTCAGAGGAAAGATTTTTATTATGACATGAGTGATACTTGGACTCCCTATGTGGACTTCAAAGGATAGACTCATAGGTAAGATCATCATGTATTCTATGAGTGACTCTTATGATCCCTTTATAGACTACCAAGGATGGAATTAGTAGGTGATGAATTTATACCACACCTAGAGTGATATAGAGGTTCCTATAAGGAATGGATAGGATGGTCTAGTAAGGTGACGTGTTCATTTATTCCTTGAGTGATACCTAGGTTCCAAATTAGGAATACTAAGTTTGGGTTTAGGTTTATTTAAAACATTAAATAGTTGAATAATTGTACAACATGTTTGCTAATCCAAAGAATAATCTTGGATTCAGTTAGAGTCTTAATTTATGATGAACTTATTATATAAATCATGTTGGATGTGAAACATGGGGGGTTATTGGTCTATGAACCAAGTCATGATACTTATTAAATTAAATCATGATCGACTAATTACTCAAAGATATTCAGGCTTAGGATGAAGCAGGTAGCAGAGGATGGGTGTTCCATAGGAACCCAAACATATCTGAGTCATTTATATACCAAAATTCCTTTTAGTTTTTATTATTAATTGCATAATGTTTATTATATATTCACAGACTGTACGGAATTAAACACCATTGGTGGTGTCCAACTGAGTTTATCACACATGCTGCTTAGGCCATCGTTTTTTACCTGAAAAAACTTTATGGATGCATGTAGGGATAGAGGAAAGTTCCCTATTTTCAATGTTTGATTTATTTTAGCATGGGAGAAAGGGGTCATAGGACTGAGCCATGGCTTGTGATGATATATAAAGATAGTATTTTTGATCTTTTTAGTTCTTTTGGTATGCTTGTATGTATGTTCACCTTTTTCCATATCTTCCTATATTTACTTTTTGTATAGCATGATATGATCATCATTTTGTATATGAAAATAATAAATGTTATTACTTTATTATTTATATGATGGATTTTTATTCTTCAACTCTCACTATTCTTTCAGATTCTGCTATTGATTTTTATGATTATACATCTGTGTTACTCTATGATCATGAGAAAAAATTCTCCCCATTATTCCACAATAGACCCTTGATGTTAGTTAGAATCCTATGGAATATGGGGTAGAACACATGAGGTCATGTGGCTAACCCGGTTTGGTTTCTATTGAGTGAACCAGATCTAGGATGTCATAATACTTATTCTTAACCATCACGTAGTTTAACTTCTGATAGTACACACAAAAATGGAGTAAACCATCCACCTTCTTGGAAATGAGAATTGGGGATACACAAGGTGAAACTCTAGGGTGGATAAAACATTTTCCCAATAGGCCATCCAACTGAATTTTAATCTCTTTTAGCTCTATTGGTTCTTTATGATTGAAAGGTATCAAAAATTGGTAGCGAACCAAACACCAGGTCAATCAAAAACTCTTCCTACCTATTTGGAGGAATCTCAGAGAAATATTCTAGTAAAACATAAATAAAGTTCTGAACAATAGTAATAAGATAAACAATAGAAGAAACCTCATCAGGCTCAACTACTACAACATGAAACAAACTGTTGAACTCTAGGTGGGAAGGTCATACATGTCCAGACCTTGGATCCCACTCTCCATTTAACACTTGTGATATCCCATCGACACTATAAGAAAAGAGACAGATCAATGATAAAAATCAACGTCAACCTGATGAGAAATAATCCAATACATCCTAATAATGATGTCAAATAGATCCAGATCAAGAATGAGAAAATCCCAGACTAACTATACATTAGCTATCGATAGTGCAAAAGGACACCTAAAACCATAATCTTTCCTATTCCTAAGAGGTGTCTCTAAACCCATATCAAAGGAAATGAGATCCATTTTATGTTTAAGAATATGAAAAAATGGATAGATAAATATGTGTGGGAAACACCCGTATAAAATAAAGAAACCACTACTGAAGATGTAATAAAGATGACACCTCTCACTGTCACTGGACCTACATCCACCTATATAACTACCCTCGCTTTTCATACATTACCATTACATCATTTTTTTGGAATTATTAATAAATTACACAAACAGATTCCCATAGATTGTATTAGTCTAGTGCCTTTGGAAAAATGGAAACATAAACACTGGTACATAAGTGATCTACATTATCTCCCACTAGGTTCTTCATGACTATCACCCTTTTTAGACACATCATACATAATACATATCCTTATGACTTTGGAAAAGGAAATATAAAAATGGGTGAGCTTAGATTCTTAGTAAGGGTAAATAAAAGATATATGTAAGCATAAACATGGGTATAAGGGTATGAGAACATGATAATGACATTATAAGATCATACCCCACATAACAAAGACCATAGAAATGAATCATGGAATAAATATTGGAAGTTCATAAGACATGAATCATAAGTGAATCAAAATCAAATGCCATGAAATCATAACATAGGAATAATAAATGAAATTATGGTAGACACATAAGAATATAAAATTATTTCCATAGTAGTCAAGGAATTGATTCTAAGGCCATCTTGGCCATATGTGTTGAATCCCTATACCATCTTGGCATACATGGTTCACTCCCATGACCATCTTAGTAGTTAAAGTTCACTCCCAAGACAATCTGAGCAGACAGAGTCCTTTACTGAACTGAGTTCACTCCCCATTCCAGCAATGTCTATCTAATGATATATAAATATTTAACAAATTAATTAAATGAAGATATAGGTCCTACCCATCTCATAATGAAATCATACATACATGTTCCACAATATCATAAACAATCATATCATAAACCATGAAATTAAATGGGTATCAACAACATGTAATCATATCATAACCTATGAAAAAGAGATAGGTTCCATAATCATTTCATCAAATCATAACCCATTAAAAGAAGAAAGTTTAATAAGAATATAACCCATAAAAGTGAAATGGGTTTCATAAACATATAAAACATGAAATAGAAATGGTTTTCATAAACATCATGTCATCAAAACATAAATTATTCCAGGAAATAATATGAATGGAACCTTTTGGATCATTTCCCAGAAAGGAATGAATAACACTAATAGGTTCAATATTATATATAAAATAATTTTAAAATAACCTTTAAAAACATTTCTTGAGGAAAGTATCCTTTATTATTTAAAAAATATTATTTTTATATCATAAAGCCTTTTTAAACCTTTTTATTTAAAAACATAAAATGGAAGCTTAAAAATATTTTGAATACATTTTTATTTCAAAAATATATTTGAAAAAATATAAAGGAAACTTTTAAAACCATAAATAAATTTTAAATTTATTTTTACTTAAAAATTATATTAAAATAATTTTTTCTAAATATGGGTTTTTTTAATAAAACATATTTCTGATCGAAAAGAGAAATGAGATCATATTTTCATAAAAAAATTCTTAAGTACCAAAGAGTAGAAAAATGGTACTAATTCATGAATAAATCATGTATAAAAAGAGGATAATAAAATTCATGAGTTTTATTGAGAGATGAATCATAAGATTTCATCAATGGAATCATAATCATAAACAATGTTGATAAATGATGAGATTGTTGCAATATAATCTTACCACTTTGTAACATTGAATCATACTCCCCATGTAAGAAAATAAAATTACATGAAGCTCAAAATATTATGAAAAGAATTATATTCATGATATAACATGTCAAATGGCAGTATATACACCTCATAAAATAATATATGTGCATACAAAAACATGTGCCTCAAAGAAGGAAAATTGAGACAAAACTACCTTACTGATTTGGTAACTTTTGTAACTTAAAACCCCATGAAAAATAAATAATAAAATGGATATGTAAATAAAAATAAATTTAATTATAATATTAATATAATATATTAATGAGAAGTATATACAAAACACAAAATAAATGTGTGGTGAATATGTCATAAATCTCTGAGAAATAAAAGTGATACCGGAAAACCCTGACCGCATGTCTTGACTCTTGTTGTACGCATACAAAATTCCTATATAATAAATATAAGTTTATGATAAATCTATTATAGAACCATATTATTATATCTAATACCATATGTTATTTTATTATGAAATTATATTACTATTTTATTAACAATCCCATGTTAATGTTATGCTTTGGGTAATACCTACTTTGTTTTTCATATATGTTTGGACTTATTATTTCTTGATCCTATTACTTAGATCATCAATTACTTATTTAAAGAATTTAAAAATGATATAAATATCATATATATTCATTATATAAATATTTATAATAATTTTTTAAATATATAAATATTAAATGGAATACACCGTTCATAGAGACGGTAGGTTCTACGCACGCATGAACATTGTTTCCGTTTTGTTGTCGTATTTGAAATAAAGAAAGTAAATGATATATATATATATATACATAGATAATATATTTATAGTAGAATTATTATATAATATATATCATATATGTTTACTAAACCCATTCTTAATACATTTCATGTAAAGTGTTAATGAATCACATAACTTTGAGGAGGTAGTAGTCCACACATTTACTAAAAAAGTTATCATATTTACACAAAATAGAAAGCATGAAGGTATGTTTTATATAATCATTACAGAAGTATAAAGAAATAAAAAATATAATATATATCATATAAAAATAGAGTTTCCATCATAATTTCAAATCATGAGAGGTGATAAAGGAAAAATGAACAACATCATTTTGTGAGGCGGTAGTTCACCGTACACAAAAATGCTAATTTCGTTACTCATTAGATAGAAGTGTGTGTAATTTTAGATAGAAGCCTTATAATAAAAACATATAAGTATATTTAGGATACTTATGTTATTATATAATAATGAAATGAGAATATTTGAGGTGGTTCAGATTGAAAATAAAACAAAGGAGCTTGATGATGGATGTTACCTCTTTGGGTAACTCCTCTTGGTTTGGACCAAAGGGATTCCTTGGTTGGATTTCTACCCAAAAGTAGGATTTTAGGTAAAAGGAAGAATTTTTAAGGATATTTGGGTAGGGGTGGCTGAGAAAAAGTAGCTTGATAGGTGTGAGGAAGTGAGGGGGGGGGGTGAGGGCACTTTTATAGAGGACAAGGAGTGACATTCTTGTAAATATAAAAATGTAAACAATATTGAGAGGTATAAATTACATCATGGGCATAAAATAATTGATAAAGTTTTATCCAAGATGGTAATTAGTATAAATATTCCCATCCAATATTTTTTAACATGTTTCTAGATTATTTGCCCCTTAAAATTAAGGTTTAACCTTTTGTTAAGTTAATTTTTCTCTAAATCTTTGTAATTAATTTTAATCACTTTCACTAATATTTTTGGTAAAAAAATAAGTTTAACTTATTATAAATTATAAATTATTATTATTAAAAATATTTAATATAATTTTAAAAATTAAAATCACATAAGTTAAATAAATTATTTTAAAATTAATCCTATAGATTTATCATGACAGCGGGTTTTTAAGAAAAAATGTTTAGAATTTTGAAATGTTTTTATACACAATTTCATTGTGAAATTAGTTCTAATGACATAAATTGGATTAATTGTTTTAAAATTGATCTTATTAAAATTTAAAACAAAATTAAAATATAATTTTACTATATAAATTAATTTGACGAAAACTAAGTTTTGAATTAAAATTCTGTATTTGTCACTATTATCCAAAAAATGAAGTTTTTCAGAAAATTACAAAAAATTCATCCTAAGATAATTTCAAAATTATGAATATAAAAATTAAGTTTATTTTATAAAATTAAATTTCTAAAATTTTCTAAAATTAATTTTATTTTTGTTCACATAAGGACACAATAAGAAGTTCATTTGGGAAAATAGTATTTTCAAACATATGAAGACTTTAACAAAAATTATATGTTTTATTTATATAAAAACATAATATTTAAAAAGTAGTTATTAAAATTTAAATTTATAAGTTTAATGTATAGGTTATAACTTTATCATTTAAATAATTATAATAATAAAATGATGTTTCATATAAACTCAGTGTTGCGTGTATCACAAGAAAATCCAGTATTGCGTGGAGTGCTAGTTTTTCTTGGCATAGCATATCATGAAAGTTTAACTTGGTGTAGCGTGAATTGAATCACATAAAAGTAAAATAAATTTATTCAAAAAAAGGTTTATAAAAACTCTGAGCGTGACATTCTACCCTTTTAAAATGAATTTTTACCTCGAAATTCATCATTCTGATACAAGAAAACAAGGATACTTTTGACTCATCATATCCTCAAGTTCCCACATAGATTCCTCTAACTGGTGATTTCTCAAAAATACTTTGACTATGTGAGTGGTCTTGTTTCATATAAATTTATCTGTATGATCCATAATTTCAACTGGTTGTTCCTTCTAAGAAGTATCTTTCTCTAGTGGTATGACCTCTCAGTTCAATACATGTGAAGGGTTCGGTATATACTTCATCAGGGGTGATACATGGAACACATAGTGGATTTGGGAGATATTTGGGAGAATTTCAAAGCTATATGCTACCATCCTAATATGATCAAGAATTTTAAAGGGACTGATATACCTAGGGATTAGTTTCCCTTTGTTCCCAAATATCATGACCTTTTTCTAGGGAGATATTCACAGAAAAAACTTCTCACCAACTTCAAATTCTAGATAATGCTAATGGTTATCAGCATAACCTTTCTGCTAACTTTTGTATTCCTTGATATATTGCCAAATAAATCTAACCTTATCTTCCATTTCTTTAGATATCTCAACTCCTAATAGATTTCTTTTTCCAACTTTATCCCAATACATTGGAGCTATACATTTCTTATCATAGAGGGATTCAAAAGGAACCATATGAATTCTTGAGTGAAAGATATTTTTCAAGAAAACTCAACTAGAGGAAGGTGATGATCCCAAACACCTTTGAAATCCAACGAACAAGATCTCAATATATCCTCTAGGGTTTGAATTGTTATTTTAAACTAGCCATCCATATGAGGATGATAAGCAGTGTTGAAACTCAATTCTGTATCAAGTGATTTCTGAAGAATTCACCATAAATTTGGGGAAAACCTTAGATCCTGATCATATAAAATAAAATGTGGAAATCCATGTAACCTTACCAAAATTTTAATGTATATCCTGAAAATATAATATAGAGATAAGTATTTTATGATATAAATTAAGTCTGATGACTTACTAAGGTGATCGACCAACACCCATATAACATTAAACCCTTTAAAGGTTTTGGGGAGTCCAAATTCAAAACACATAGTGATGTTCTTCCATTTCCATTCTAGTATATAAAAATGATGAAACATTCTCTTATATTTTTACTTTTTATCCTTAAATTACTGGAATACTAGGAACCGAGATAAAAACTTTGCGATATCCATCTTCATTCCATCCCACCAGAAGTATTCTTCCAAGTATCTATACATATTCATACTTACTGGATGGATATAGAATGAATAACCATTATCTTTCTCTAATATATCCTTATTTAAGTATGGTATGGAAGGAATAAATACATGGTTCCTAAATCTTATCATTTCATCCTGATCAAGGTTAAACTCATGAAAATTTATAACCTTCTTTTTTAGCTCTATATATTCCTTATGTGGATATTTAATCTTTAGTTGGATGGAGGGTTGAACATTAAATTGAGAAAGATAAGATTTACCCCCTCCTTCAGTATTTATAGATCCATCCTTTTCAAATCCAAAAATATTGGATCTTTTTTGATCCTCATCATAGATTAGCTAGCATGATCCTTTTGACTCAAAGCATTGACCACCTTTTTCTCTTTAATAGGGTGGTAATGTAATGAGAAATCATAATCCTTTATAAGATCTAACTATATTATCTAGTTCATGTTAAACTCCTTCTGAGTGAATATACATTTCATACTTTTATGATCTATATATATATCACACTTTTATCCAGAAATATAATGTATCCACATCTTTAATGAAAAAATTACTATAGTTAACTCCAAATCATGATTTGGGTAATTTTTCTCATGAATATTCAACTATCATGAGGCATAGGCTATAACCATGTTATTATGAATAAAAAAACATCCCAATCCCTTCTTATATTCATCACTACAGATTAAAAACCCTTATCCACTATAGGGTAAAGTAAGAACATGTGCAATGACTAATCTTCTCTTCAGTTAGTTGAAATTTTCCTCAAATTCATCTATCTAGAGGAACTTGGCACCCTTCCAATTTAGCTTGGTTTGAGGATTAGATAGTCTTGAGAAATTATCAACAAAACATTAATAATATACAACTAAAATAAGTGAGCTATGGATCTTAGTCATCGTTGTTGGTCTAGGTCGACATTCAATAGCCTCTGTCTTTGATGGATCTACTGTAATACCCTATCTTGAGATTATATGACCCAAAAATGAAACCATTTATAGCCAACATTCACATTTTGAAAAAATTTTATACAAATTATCCTTACTTAGGGTATCTAGTAAAATTATCAAGTGGTCTTTATGATTATCCTTTCTCTTTGAATAGATAATAATATCATCTATAATGACTACCACAAACTGATCAAGGTAATCTATAAAGGCTCTTTTCATAAAATCCATGAAGATAGCATGGGAATTAGTAATACCAAAATGCATCATTATATATTCATAATGATCATAAATTTTATGGAATTCCATCTTGGGTATATCCTCTTTCTTGACCCTCAATTGATAATATCCAAAATGAATGTCAATATTTTAAAAGTATAGAGCTCGATGCAATTGATTAGAAAATCATCAATATGGGGGAGGGGATACTTGTTCTTGATCATGATCATGTCCAATTCCCAATAATAAATGCATAGTCACATTGATCCATATTTATTTTTCAAAAAAAATCATAGGTTCACCCAAGGGCGACACACTCGACTAAATGAATCACTTATCAAGGTTTTCTTGGAATTGGTTCTTCAATTCCTGCAACTCAATTGGGGTTATTATGTAGGGAGTCTTTTAAATTGGTGTGGAATTGGGTATGAGTTCTATCAAGAACTCAAATTAAAGTTTTTGTTGATGTATAGAAAAATCTTCTGAAAATACATCCAAAAATTCATGAAAAACAGGCATATCATTGATGGAAATTTTCTCCCCAACCATTTGAGATAAAAAACCATTCTGAAGGGGAATTAAGACTCATACACATGATGTAATGTTAATAATAAGTTCCCACTTATCATCACATTAATATAAGATCATAGTTTGGTTTGAAATATCAAGTGTAACTTCCCTTCCTCAACAATTGATGTTGGATTTATGAAGATAAAGACAATACATGCCTATGATGACATCAAATTCAACTAAAAGAAGAATGATGAGATTTGTAGGAAGAAAATTCCCACAAACATCAACCAGAGAAGAATCATATACTTGAGATATAATAATAAAACCATTAGGGGTTTCCACTGATAATTCCACATCTAATCATTTTAAAAAAATCTTAATACGATTAGAAAATATTAAAGAGTGGGTAGATCCAAAATAAAATAATACATTAACAGTTCTAGAGTGGATGATAAGTGTACCTTTAACCACATCTTTGTTTCACCCCTCATTAGAAACAACGATTCATGATATTTTCCTTTGTCCCTTGGTTTAATAGGTTGCTATCACTGATCATCATCACCATCCCTCAGGTTTGGGAACTGGTTATCATAATTCCCATTATCCTTACACTTGTAGTTCTGAAGTGGGGGAGGTGAATTTTGTTAAATTTTCTCTCCATTATCATTATTAGCTGACATATTCCCATAACGTTGGAAATAAAATGTCTGATTATATTCCCTTACTCACTTAAAACATTTATTAGAACCCTTAAGACAATTTACTCCATGATTCTTCCCACAATTAGAGCATAAATAAAAGATCATCTTCTCCTCTTCAAGGTTTTTATATTTTCCTTTGAACTCCATCTTATTTTTTTTCAAAACCCATGAGATTGATACATAACTCAAACCTCCATTTTAACCTTGATTTCATAACCACAATTCTCTTCATAGCTACTGAAGTATCTTATGGATAACACACTTATGATACTTGGCTTTAATCCAGTGAAGAACCTATCAACTTTACTTTCAGGTTGGATGATAATACCAAAAGTGCACCTCATAAGTATTATAAAATTATCCTCAAAGGTACTAATGGATTCATCATTCCTTTTCTTTAACTCAAGTAAATATTTCTCCTTATTTTTAAGAAGAACCCAAGTAAAGTACTTATTGAAAAATAAGTTCTTGAACTCATTGCAATCCACAGATTCAATTTTTTATTACTGCTTCGTATTCTTGATTAGATTTCATCACTGGTCTGTTTCACCTTCTAGCTGATAAAAAATAATAATGAATTTCTCATGTTCTGAACACTGGAGAACTTAGAATATCTTATCAGTGTTACTGATCCATTATTCATCAATAAGTGAATCAGAAGAACCACTAAAAAAGTGGACATTTCCTCATGAAGGACTCAATAGAATTTTGTTCCCTCCTTTGCTCATTTAGAAGTTCTTTATAATTCATATCTTAAGAAAGTTGAGTGAGAATAACAATGAGGTTTTTTATTCCATATCCTATAACATTCATATTCTCAGGAGAACAATCATTTCATTTTCCATTGTAATAACCATTAACATGGTTCTTATGAGTTTAAACCATTGACTAAAACCAAAAGGCCTAGAGTAAGAAATAGTTGTCATAGTGAGGAAAAACATAATCATGAAAAACCACTTATAGGATGTCTAAATTATGACACATTATTTAATCTATTAAACACTAGGTTTTTGATAGGTTATATATAGAAAAATTCTATTTAAATCCTTCATGATCGTTAATGAGGAGATTGTTAATTCCCATAGAATATCCCCTAGGAGTGTCAAACTAGGTATGCAGTAAGGCCCATTTTTTTGTACCATGTTATGCTCGAGTCAGGTCCGACACACCTTTTCAAAGTTTTTACCCCTAGGTACATCTATTACATATCCACATCCACTTGTATAATCCAGAAAAGGATGTATTTCTAGGAAACCACTCACTCTATCCTTTACCAAAATTCTAGGAAATTTTACTATACATTTTCTTATCCTTAGACTTATATTTAGAAATGTACTTAGGATTCTCATTAAGGTTTTCTCATCTTAGTTTCCAAAGTTTATCTAGAAATTTTCTCTGATACCAACTATACGAACACTCACTTTTCATACATTAAAATTACATCACTTTTGTGGAATACTTAATACATTATAAAAATAGATGCCCAAAGACCGTATTATTCTAGTTCCATTAGAAACATAGAAACATAAAAACTGGTACATAAGTGAGCTAAATTATCTCCCACTAGGTTCTTCATGACTACCTCCCTTTTTAGACACATCATACATAATATATATCCTCATAAATTGGGGAGATTAAACATAGAAAGGGGTGAGATAAGTTTCTTAGTATGGGTAAAAAAGAAGATATATAAGAATAAACAAGAGAATAAGGGTATGAAAATGTGATAATGACATTAAAAGATCATACCATGCATAAAAAAGATCATATACATGAATCATGTAATAAATATTGGATGTTCATAAGACATGAATCATAAGGGAATCAAAATAATAAGCTAAAAAAGCATAACATAAGAATAAAACATGGAATTGTGGTAGACACATAAACATATAAAATAATTTCCATAGTATTAAATACATCACTTCCAAGTCCATCTTGGTATCTTGGTAGTCATGGATCCCTCCCATGACCATCTTATCAGACAAAGTCCATTACTAAATAGAGTTCACTTCCCATTCTATCCATTTCTATCTATTGAGATATAAATCTTTACCCAATGCATTAGAGGGATATATAGGTCCCAACCATATCATAATGAAATCATATATACGTATTCCATAATATCAAAAAATTATCATATCATAACCCATGAAATGAAACGGGTATCATAAACATGTAATCATATCATAACCTATGGAAAAGAGACAGGTTTCATAATAATTTAATCAAATCATAACCCATGAAAATAATATATTTTCAAAAGAATATAACCCATTAAATTTAAATGGGGTTCATAAAAACATAACCCATGAAAGGGAAATGGGTTTCATAAACATCATGCCATCAAAACATAAACTATTTAGAGAAAGAATATGACTGGAACCTTTGGATAATTTCCTTGAAATTAATTAATGACACCAAAAGATGTCACATTAAATGGAAAATAAATTGGAATGATAATTTAAAAAAATTTATTGAGAAAAATATACTTTATTATTTAAAAAATATTTTTTTAAATGATAAATACTCTTGACAACCTTTTCTTTGAAAACATAAAATGGAAGATGGAAAAAATTTTGAAAACATTTTTCTTTGAAAATAGATTTGAAAACTTATAAATGAAACATTAAAAACTATAATTTTTTTAAAATAATTTTTATTTAAAATTACCTTAAAATAATTTTTTTTAAAATATTTTTGAAAACATTTTTGAAAACATGTTTTTTTGAATAAAACGGATTTTCAACCAAAAAGAAAAATTGGATCAGATTTTATTAAAAACATTTAAGTACGAAAGAGTGAAAAAATGGTAACAATTCATGAATAAATCATATATAATAAGTGGAGAATAAAATTAAAGATTTTTATTGATAGATGAATCATGATATTTCATTAATGTATTCATAATCATAACAATCACAATAAACGATAAGATTGTTGCAATACACTCTTACCACTTGGAAATTTTAAATCATACTACCCAAGTAAAAAAAATAAAATTACATAAAGCTTAAAATATAAAGAAAATAAGTATATTAATGATATAACATGTCAAATTTCAGTATACATACCTTGTAAAATAATATATGTGAATACCAAAACATGTGCCTTAAATAAGACAAATTGAGTCAAAACTACCATACTGTTTTGGTAATTTTTAGAATGTAAAACCCCATGAAAGAGAGATAATCAAATGGATATGTAAAAAATAATAAATTTAATTATATTATTCATATAATATATTCATGGGAAGTATATACACCACATAAAATAAATGAGTGGTGGATAAGGCATAAATCTCATAGAAATAAACGCGAGATGAGAAAACCCTATGTATTGACTCTCATCGTACTTGTAAAATCCTGATATATTATAAATATATGTTTATTATAAATATATTTAAGAACCATATTATTATATATAATACCATATATTATTTTATTATGACATTATATTACCTATTTATTAATAATCCCATGTTAATGTTATGTTTCGAGCAATATCCGCTTTGTTTTTCGTACATGTTTTGGCTCATTATTTATTGATCCTATTACTTAGATAATGAATTAATTATTTAAATAATGTAAAACATGATATAAAAATCATATATATTCATTATAAAATTATTTATAATAATATATTAAATATATAAATATGAAATGGAATACATCATTCATGGAGATGGTATGTTATACGCACGCATGAATGTTGTCTCTATTTTATTATCATATTTGAAAGAAAGAAAGTAAATGAAATATATGAATATATATATATATATAATATAATTATAGCATAATTATTGTGAAATATATATCAAATAATTTTACTTAACCCATCCTTAATAAATTCCATGTAAAGTGTGAACGAATCACATCATTTTGTGGAGACGGTAGTCCACACACCCACAAACGAAGTTATAAAATATACAAAAAATGAAAAGCAGAAAGGTATGTTAAATATAATAATTAAATAAGTATAAATAAATTATAAATATCTTATATATGATATAAAAATAGAGTTTCCATTGTAATTACCAACTATGAGAGGCGGTAAAGGAAAAATGAACAAAATCATTTTGTGAGTCGGTAGTTTGTTATAAACAAAAAACAGTAAGTTCATTACCCATTAGACGTAAGTGTATTTAAATGTAGGTATAAAACTTAGAATAAAAAAATATCATTATATTTAGTATAATTATTTTATTATATAATCATGGAATCAGAATAGTTAAGGTGATGGATAATGAAAATAAAACGAAGGATCTTGTGGAAGGATGCTACCTCTTCTTTGGGTAACTCCTCTTAGTTTGCACCAAAGGGATTCATTTATTGGATTTTTTACAAAAGTTAAACCTATAGATTTAAGGAAGTGGTGTTGTGAGGATATTTTGGTAGGTTTTTTTTCGATCCAAAGTGTCCTGAGAGGTGTGGGTAAGTGAGGGGGGTGAGTTCTCTTTTATAGAGGAGGAGGATCGACATTCTTGTAAATATAAAAAGGTAAACACTATTGAGAGGTCTACCTTACATAATGGAAATACATTAATTTATAAAATTATATCCAATAGGGTAATTAGTATAAATTTATCCATATAATAGATTTTGAACATCTTTTTATGTTATTTGGTCTCTTAAAATTAAGGTTTAACACTTTGTTAATCTAATTTTTCTCTTAATTACTGTAATTAATTTTAATCAATTTCACTAATATTTTTGGTCAAAAATTATTTTGAACTTATTAGAAATTATAAATTATTCCAATTCCAAATATGGAATCCATTTTTACAAATTCCAATCACATAAGTGCTAGAACTTAATTTAAAATTAACCCCACATACGTGACACGACAATGGGTTTTTAAGCGAAATTTTTTAAAAGTTTGAAATGTTTTTATATAAAATTTTAATGTTAAATTGGTTAAAATTACCTAAATTAGATTAATTGATTTAAAATTGATATAATTAAACTTTAAATAAAATTTAAATAAAATTTAAATAAAATTTATCTATATAAATTGATTAGGTGAAAAATCAGTTTTGAATTAAAATTCAATATTTTTCAATATTCATCCAAAAATGAAGTTTTTAAAAAAGTTACCAAAAAATAACCTTAAGATAATTTTGAAATTATGAATTAAAAAATTAATTTTATTTTATAAAATTTAATTTCTAAAAGTTTCTAAAATTAATTTTATTATTTTTCACAAATAGACATAAAAACCAGTTCATTTGAGAAAATAGTATTTTCCATCATATAAAGACTTTACAAAAAATTATATGTTTTTTATCAATATATTTTATTTATATAAAACAATAATATTTAAAAATTATTTATTAAAATTAATATTACTAATTTTAATGGTTAGGTTATAACTATGTCATTTAAATAATTATAATAATAAAATGATGATTCGTTGATACTCAGTGTTTTGTGTATCTCAAGGAAAGTCAGTGTTATATGTAGCACAAGTTTTTATTGGCATATATAATCATGAAAGTTTAAATTGGTGTGGTGTGCGATGCAAGAAATCAAAAGAAAATTAATTTATTAAAAAAAAGTTCATAAAAACTTGGGGTGTTACAACCTCCACCAGAAATTCCTCTACTACGTGAAGGTGATCCACTACTAAGGATTATGGATGGAGCCCTATAGTCTTTCAAGTATTTGAATATGCTATAGTAGCATTTTTATTTAATGATCACTAACTATATCATGGTGTATACATAGCCCAAAAAAATCATTTAAAATGACCATAACATGCAAAACTATTACAAATATTTGTAGGTATATGACAAGAATGTCGGGTGTGTCCAACCTTTCCACACTGATAGTAACTCAAGGGAATACTACTAGCTATTAATGAAGGTTAAATGGAGGCTTTCCACTTAGAATATACTCCACTAATCCTGTGATAATCATTCCAGTTTCTCTTTTCCCCTTGCATGCCACTAAAACCACTACTAGGTGGAAGATAAGGGGAAGAATAACCAACATTGCTTGCCATATTCATATCTTCCATAATAACTCTATCTACCATCTCTATATAGGTTTAAGTATTCAGCATAAATACCTATGATCTGGTATCTGATCTCAAACCTTACAGGTACTTCTAAGATTTCAGTTGGTCATTATTTTCCACCTATGGTGAAAAAAAACCAACTCTAAAAACTGATTTGTGTACGCCAACACCATACGATCTCCCTAGTACAAATAGAGGAAATCCAAGGACTTCACCATCGTCAGTGACTATAGAAAAAACTGATGGAAGAATAGAGACTTGAAACCCTTCCAGTCTAATCCCATGTACCTATTCGACTATACTATGGAATCTCACTATTTCTTGTTGGTACCCTCAAGTATGAAATCCACTCACTTCACCTTGATACTCTCAGGTGTGTCCATAAATTCAAAGATATAATTAATCTTATCTTGTCAGTCCTTTGCCTCTTGAGGTTCATTTTTACCTTTAAAGGATGGTGGATTCTCATGAAGGAATTCATGTGATCAATCCCATACTCCTCCATCTCTTGGTGGTACCTCAACAAATATGTTTTGGACATGTGGTATATTATGGTCAATAACATGAACTTCTAGCATGAAAACTTTGAAAAATTGTAATCTATAGGAGGATTCCCTTGAATTTCATTTTTTTCACCCTCCTGAGGAACCCATAGAACATGTCTCATAGGCATACTTTTTCACACCGAAACAGAATAAATAAACAGGAAACATAATAATCTTAGTTTAAACCAAATAACCATAAGTAAAAAAATAAGATTAACATTAGGAACTCAAAATAGAAGATACACATCCCAACATACCCTGGTAACTTGAGTCTTGTCACAATAAGAGTTGGACATGCACTCACCACAACCTACCTTTTAAGTCCCGAAAATTCTATCTCTAGTATACCAAACATCCTATGATAAGGAATCTTGAAGAAAACCTCTTATGATACCAAACTATGATGAACCCAACCCAGATACCATCTAAAAATGGCACTTGACCTGAATTTCTACATACAAGAAGGGCGTTCTCGATCCACACGAGATGACGAATAGCACTCGAGCATCAAACAAAAACCAAAGGGAATGATTTCTCCCAACTTGAAGCAACAACATGATATGTATATATATACACATAACATAGATCAATAGTAGAAGAAAAAAATGTATGCCATAACATAAAGAAGATAGAAGAAAATGACACAACCTGAAACAATAAAAAAAAATTAAAAGTACAATTCCAATCATCAAGGACAAATAAAATAGAACACCAACTACTCTATATGATAGCATTGTCATACTCCCACCATCTCACTAATAACTACCCAGACACAGCTGACAGAAAACCTCACCTCCTCACTATGGCGACTTGCCTTTCCATGCATCAAAATACATACAAAGGTCTACGCACCACCGAAGGGGTGCACATGGTGTGAGTTAAAATTCTTAGTAGGATCCCACCTAGGTGTTACATAACATGTATTTGTAAAATAATCTAAACATGCTCAACTTTAAAGAAAACAAGGCAAGATATACAATTTAACAGTTTTTAATTAAAAATAATTGAAAATAAATTAATTTACACTTTTTACACATTTCCAAAATAAAACAGGCACATAAGTTTCAAAATCATTTCATATATATATATATCAAAGAAGATATATAAAATCAATCCAAAACATATATCATATTTCATATCAAATTCATGGCCATACAAAAAAAATAGTATAAGCTAAAAGAATATGTAACATCATGTCAAGGATCACACTAGGTCAAGATATATAGGACACTCATACCCTCAAAATATAAAATAAAACATGCATTAAGCCCCTAAATATATGCATAAAATCTAGGAAGTAGAGGAACACCCCAAAAAGTGAACCCTCTTAATGGTGCCAATCAAATCCATGGAATAATAGGCCCAGAGAGTAGAGGAAAACCCCATGAGTGAAACCCCTAATAGTATTAATATATGAGGCCTATTACTAAACCTTCCACCTAAGTACCCAAGGCTTCCCATATGATATTTTTTCCAAATCAGTTCACAAACACAATGTTTTGAAAACCATTTCAAAATGATTTGAAAAACCATTTTCATTTACCAAAACTAGGGGAAAACCATATTCCATCAAAAACCCATTTCTACACACACAAATAAAATTGTTCAATCCTTCCATTCCATTTATAAAATAATTTACCAAAACTAGAGAAGTATTTTTCATCCAATATAGGCTAGAAATGGAACCAAATACCTCAAAATCAGGTCATACACATCCACAATGGGATAAACCAATAAGTAATAGGTTAAATACAACAAAAATAGTCCCTATAATTAATCCACATATCTCATAATTGATTAAATTTAGAAAAAGGTTAGTTAAGAGGATATAAACAACCCATACCTCAAGAAACTCACACACTACACCACAACCAACACAAGGGTTAAACTTTGGAGAAAGATGACATAATGGATCTAGAAAGGATAAAAAAGATATCATAATCATATATCAATGGATATAATAACTTAATGAAACCATGACACCATGAACAAAGTAAATGGTGAAATAGGATGATTACTCACACAGAGAGATACTACCCCACTGCAATGAATATCAATTGATAAACAAAGTGATTCAGATGAATCCAAGGTCTCCAAAATTTCCTAGCAGAGCTCCTAGGTTGAGATAAAGGAGGTTTCTACTAAATAAATTAAGAATTATCCATGTAGTACCCTAAATACCACAACCCATGATGATTACATGGTGTGTAATCCATTTTCATGTCGTGTAGTCCATAAAGATTAAGTACATAGAAAACCCATCACCTTTTTTTATTAAAACCCAAAATTTTATCATTACACATAATAAACCCAATACACGATGTGTATTATCTTCATGTTGTATACCAGAATCATGGATTATTCTTAGAAAACATTACATTACCTGTAATTCCATTACATGACATGTATTTCTCCTACAGACTACAAAAGACCAGTTTTTAGTAGATAATTACAAACCAACTCCGGTATTCTCCAAACTCAGGTATAACCCTAAAAATCCATTAATTTTTTTTACCCGGACTCCATTAATTCAAAAACAAATATATCCCTGAACTTTAGGACATTTTCCCAACAAATTCTCTCTATTATCGGGAGTCCCAAGATGCACCCAAATTAAGAGTGAAACAAAAAGAGATATGAGAAATACCTGAAAGACAGCAATGGGATGTTACATCTAAAATGTTTATATTTCATGAAATATTATATATAAAAATAAAATTCCATATAATAAATATGAAGGAGTTCATGTTGGAAATAAATTTAAAGTGTTTATATTTATCTTATTATTGAATGAATTATAAAAATTTTATAATCATTTTTTTATGAATTGTTCATAAATCATTATCTCAAGTTTAAATATTTGAAATGTTCATTTATTTGAAGGTTATCCATTACTTTATTCATTAATATTAATTATTTATATTATGAATAATTTTATGTTTTAGTTTAATACTATTTAAACTGCTTCTTATAAAATTTCAAAGATATTCATTGCATGCTAGGAATATTAATATAAGATTTAGTTTTATTCTACCTTGTCCTAAATTTTCAATTAATGTTATGAGATTGAAAATAGTTTTTGAATATATTTTATCCATATCAGGTGTTAGAGTCATGTTTAATTATATTCTCCCTCAAGTAAAGTATCCCTGGGAAGAGGGATTTTGGGTCAGACTTTCCACTAAACTAGAGGCTTATGGCTTGTTATATAAAATAAAGGGTTAGATATATGTGGTTCCTATATTACTCTTATAGATATTTTCATTATCATATAGTTTTAAATCTTTATATGAAGAGTTCACGTACCTTATGCATTAGATATATTTGGATATGTGTAAATATATTTGGCATTTATTTTTGTGAGAGTAACAAAAAACATGAGTTGGGTAAATATTTTCACATCAATATGGTTTGATAATATTAATTTTATGAAGGGGATAAGATTATAAAAGATAAATAATTATAATCATGAATACATAAAAGGAAATAGAATGAGATAAGATGGTGAGATTAAACCCCCTTATAAATACTAAGTGTTAGATTCCTTCTAAAGTGTAACTTGTAAAGATCATTATCATACAACCAGATATGTTTATGCCAAATAGGGGTGCCCATGGATTATCTTTTATAAGGAAAGAAATTATTGTGTGACACCAGATGATCCTTGGGTAGGTTCTACAAAAGAAGAGTTCACTTGGATTGTCTTGTGTTGGCCTATTCTTAGAATTTTATTTAGGTTAAACTTAGCTGGTAAACCTTAAGGGTTAGGATATGAGAGGAATAGAGTTGGATTTATCCATATGATGGATTGGGTAAATATTTACCCACTAAAATATCAAATAATCATATATTATATGATTAGGACGGTTCCTTAAATAAATATCTAAGTGGTGAGAGGAACTCTAAGGAGGACTCATTTCTTAGATAAATATGGATCTTAACCCACTAATGGATATTATGAATTCAAATGGGGTCATCATTTTAGTGGGATCCTGTTTAATGAATGTCCTTATTAAATGGTAATAAAAATAACAATCATATGATAATATATTCTATTGAAGATAATATCATCATTATCATAAATATTATATTTGAGATCAAACCTATAGGAAGGAGAAACTTAATGTAATAAAATCCTTATAATGGTAACTTAATAAAAGTTCTTAAGTATAAGGAAAATTTTATGTATTAATAGAAACACTTTCTTGAGTAACTAAGTGTTTAATTTGTTCAACATGATGATTTAGTTTCTTATGAGAAGAATAGTTTGATTCACATTGGGTTTTAAAGTCATTCGATGCAAAATTACCTAAGGAATTTTAGTCTCATATACTCAATATGATTGAGGTTGTAAATTATACTTAATATGATTGAGTATACTAACAAATTTTTGAGACTAAAGGTTTCCTTGAGGCTTGTTTTGGTAAAGGAAATTATTATTTTATCATCTATGGAAACATTTTGACAAGATAAATGAGTTTAAGAAAAAATTTAACTAATATTCTAAAGTATTGAGAATAGATGAATTGGACGTATTATGTTTGGTAATGTATAGAAAATACAAGTGGGTAAAAGTTAAAATCATAAGAAGAAAATATTGTTGGAGAGTCTAATGAAGTCTCTTCAAGTATCTAGTTAAGGTCATTGAAACATAAAGGTAAAGTTAAAAAGGGGGAGTAATGATCCTATAATATGGGATTGTTCAATATATCTAACGGGATTTAAGAAACTCTATAGAATGTCTATGTTAGATATCAATGTTATAGAATTTGATTCATTAGTTTCAAAGGGCATGTGATACTGACTGAAAATAAAGGGAGGGATTTTTAGAGCTTGTAGGTTTCATTCAAGTGATGAAGCAAAGAGTTTCTATATCTAAATATTTGAATGTAAATGAATTTATCAATATTATATTAATCTTAAAAGGATGGTTATGTTCATCTCATTTATCTTATATCATAAAATAATCAGCTCATTAAAAAATATTTATTATTAACAAAATGATATAATTAATTGTATATACATGGTTCACGGTTTATCATATTATATAAACATTTTTTAAATGAATCTAAGGATAATTTTTTTATCCAAGATAAAGTGTTTATACAACTATTTGTTAAAATATGATAGAAGATGTTCCTTCCACCCATTAGTAGCATATTTTGGTAAATAGTCTTCCTTTTGGATGGAAATTCTTTGTACACATAGAGTACCATATGTGATATGAAAACAATAGTTTAATTTTTATATATTCCGACTAAAATTACACAAAAGAGTTTGTGTATATAATTGAATATAATTTATAAGAGGATAACGGGAGTGAATTTGATCTTAGAGAAGTTTAAATTTAATAAAGAAAATATTATTCCAATATGAGGTTTAAGTAGTATCACTTAATATCCTAAAGTGTTAAGGATATGTGATGGTAATAAAAAATATAAAGGTTTAATTTTACTATCATGAAAAGGAAATATCACTATTTCTTAATGGATTATTCCAGTTAAAATACAAATGAATGTTACTTTGTCCAAAACGAGATTAGTATATGATGGTGAATAGTAATGTAAATAGTTACATCATTATTCAAGTAAAATTTTGATAAAATAGGTTCTAATGATGATGATGTTAAACTTAAAAGGTTATAAGTAAACAATAGATATAAGGATCTAGCCTTAAACATTATATAATATTGAGTTTTGATCAATAATTTACTTTCTTTTACATTTAGGAAGTTATTAGGTTTAGAGTTTTAGAGAATTAGGCTATAACTATTACATTACATCTCAAATATTACTTAATAGACACTTCTACTCTATCCAATTTTTCACAAAATGAAACCATTAAAAAATAATTATTTTCTTGATAAAAATATTCTTGAATTCTTACTTTCTCTTAACCTTCCATATACCCTATGAAAAACATTTAAAAAACATGGGATGAGCAGAAAAAGATCAGTAAGGGATATAAAATAAGAAAATAAAACATTAGTCCATGAATACATACAAACCAATGAAATCATACTTTTTACTCATAAAATATAATCTCCTTAGAATACCTCATGAAATAATAATATTTATGAATAACTCATAGAAATATAAAGGTAACTTGTGGCATCAATAACATAATTACATTGTAGCTTTCACAACCACATAGGCAGTAACCTTCATGGTTATGTTTGGAATACCCATCACAGTAAATTTCCTAAATCTCTTAGGAGAAACCTTAAATTTTTCCTCTATCACATTATCCAATGAATTGGAGATCTCTATTGGGCTCACCTTCCATAATTTTATCATGGAACCACCTATATACATAAACAATGCCCAAGAACCATAACAGAATCATAACACATAAAACATGCATAAAGAAAAGATAACATTTCCACATTGCAATCACAAGATATCATTTCAAGATATTGAAATAATAAATCCATTCTCAAAACCATTTTCAATACCAAAGTACCATAAAAAGGAATATGTATTTAATTTTCTTTTTAAAAATATTACAACTTGTATAGGAATCTAAATATCAAATAATTCTCGTGGCGATGGAAAGGTCATTGTCACTGCGTACATTAAAAAGAAATATTCTCTTTTTAGTTTAGTAAAATGATTCGTAGAAAAATATTACATTTGAAATTAATTTAATTTAATTAAATGTTAAAGGTGTTGATTATATATTTTATGAAATAATTTCATGTATAAATCAAAATATGCCTCAATGAAAGGATATTGAGACGAAGTCCTTTACCTTGAGTTTGACTTGTCTCGTTCATTCTTTAATTTCCTAAATAATAAAATTAGATTAATTTCTACTTTATTTTAAACCATTTTAAAGTTTATTATTCATTATATATCACTTATTAATATGGTATAACAATTAGTTAATTATTTGATTTCATATGAGACGTTTTGTCGATGTTTGGTACATGATTAAAAAATGAATTTGTTTTGATGAAAATTATCCATGTGGTCATAAGTCCATTATCTAAAGAATATTATTCATGATTTAAATATCATATAAATAATATATATATATATATATATATATATATTTATAATAGTTCATAACATTTGGAGATAAGAAATGAAATTCACCGTTCATGGAGACGGTAGGCCGTACGTACACATGAACGCAACTTTCATTTCTTTGACATATTAATAGAATGAAAAATAAATGATACATAGGTATATTATAATTATATTATAATATATATGCTATATATTTTACATAAGTCCATTAATTATATCATTTATACATCCCATGTATGGCATGAACGAGTCACATCACTTTCAGGGGGTGATAGTCCACACTTTCTCAAATGAAATTATCATATTTACACATTGTGGAAAACATAAATGTACATTGTAAATAAAAATTATATAAGTATAGAGACAATATAATATATATCATATATAAATACAATTTCATCATAATTTCCACCGTGAGAGGTGGTAGGATAAAATTGAGAAATCATTATTTCGTGGGGCAGTAGTTCTCCGTACACAAAAACAATATGTTCTATATCCATTAGATGGAGGTGTGTGTAATTATAGGTCAAATATTATCATAAAAACATCATAGTATATTTAGGATACTGGTTTTGTTATAAAAAATGGAATAAAAAGATCTTAGGGGGTGGATAAGGGAAATAAATGAAAGAATCTCGAGAGAAGATGTTACCTCTAAATTAGGTAACTTCTTTTGATTTGAGACAAAAAGCTTTCTTGAATTGACTTATGATCAATTTAAGGATTATAGAAGAAATAGAGGGATGTTGGGAAATTATTTGATCAGAATTTGGATGAGTCAAGGGGCTTTAGAGGTGTGAGTATGTGGGTATAGGTGGTGTCCTTTTATAAGAGGGAGGAGGGGCACTTTAGGAAAGTCTTGAAATATTATTTAACTATAAATTGATTTTTAGTTTATAATGGTCCCAAACTAATTTATTATCAAAATAAGATTATTTTGGATCTATCACCATCATCCAATGAAAAATATACAAGTTTTGAATATTTTTTAACCCTTATAGTTTTGGTTTAACCTTTATTTTACCATTTTTAGTCTTACCATGATATTTTATTATTTACACTTTGTGGGTTAATTTAATTTCCATAACATGTCAAACGACCCAAAAAAGATCCATTTATTACATATTTGGATATATAATAACCATTTGGACAAATATTATATTTTTAGTAATTTTTAAACATTTAATAAGCTATTTTATATTTTAAGTTATGAATTATGTTAATTTTGACGCTATTTAGTAATTGATGTTTTTTATAGTCATAAAAACTTGACTACTTCAAACCAAATGCATAAAATTAAATATAATATGTCATAATAATACATAAAATTCGTGTATGGAATCAAAATTTTCAAATTAAATTTATTTTAATATTTATAATATTATTTATTTTGAATCTTTCATTAATAAGGTAATCACTACATCATCATTGTGTCATAAATAAATAAATTTATTTAATATCTAAAAATTATAAATAAAACACCATGATGTATGAAATCTATTTATCTTTCTGATTAATATTTATATTATAAGATATTAGTTATATAACCCCACCTTAATTTTTTTAGTAAAAATATACATGTTTATGTTATATTTCTCTTCGCTTTAAATTAAATATTATAAAATGTCATTTTCATACCCAAGTGGCTCCATGGGGTCATAAAATCGACCCAAGGATGATAATGGTCAGAAATATTTTATCAAATAATATTAGTACATGTGTTAGGGTAGTTTTATATTATTATAATATTATTTTTACCCTTATTTACCTGATTTACCCTTTAACCATGGTAAATAAAAATAATTACTGAAGTTACTATTCATAGTGTCCAAAAATAAAATGCACCTATTTAAAAAATTTAGACCATATGATTCCAAAAATGGAATCCATTTTTCCAAATTCAAAACACATAATTTTCAGAAATTAATTTAAAATTAATTCCCACTGTCAAAACCAAAAAGCCGGTTTTTAAGAAGTAAAAACAATCAAAAGATTGACATATGTTTATGTCCAATTTAAAAGTGAAATTACTTATAATGAAAAAAATTAGATTAAATTATAAAAATTTAATCTAATTTAACTTTTAAACCAATTAAAACTATAGTCTAACTATATAAATAAATTAGATGAAAAGTCAGTTTTGAATTAAAATGCAGTATTTTTCACTATTCATTAAAAAATGAACTTTATCAGAAAATTATAAAAAATTTGACCACTGTAAATTTTTGATGCATTTATTCTATATAAGAAGTTTATTTTTTCAAATAAAACATATAAAATTTACAAAAGCTATATTTAAAATGGGTTCACCATCAAAAGGCGGTAAAACAACCTTTTAAAAATATTAGAGTTTTTTATGCTTAAAATTGGATTCATTCTCATTTAAAAACTCTAAAATTAATTGGTTAAATGTATAAATATTTAAAAAATATGTAAAGTCATAATATAGTTAATTATGTTCATTCTATAAAATACAAAGTCTAGGCGTTAACTACCATTTAAAATAATAATAATATTATTGTATTATTTTTTAGTATAACTCAATATTGTGTGCAACATAAGATTTTGGAGAAACCCATTTTTGCGTGTCGAGTATGATATCATATATAGTGTCCAATTTAAACTAAAATTAATATTAAATTCAAAAATATTAATAGATATGAAAATTTATGATTTGATAAATACATGATATGTTACATCATTCCCCCTTTTGGAAATTACATCCTCGCAATTTTAAAATTTGGCTTGGTAAATTCATTAAAAATACCACATCAGGAAAAGGGTTAATAAAACTACCACTTTAAAAGAAATAAGGGAAGTAAAAATGTCTCCTAAGATAACACATACTATAATTCCATGTAAGAAAACATGGATATGGAGGAAAAACTAACCATTTTGTTCTGATGGAGAGTGATAGAAAACATGATCAGAAGAAAGTTAACAACCAGAAAACCATAAACTTGTGATGGGTTAAATAGTATTTGATTCCCCAGAAGGAAACGTAAAAAGAAATTTTTTTTTAATATAATTTTCATAAAGTTGAGGAGTTTATTTATGAGCTTGACTAATAATATAAGGAAACATACTTATTTTTCAAGTAGAGTTTATCCTTTAATAAATATCTACAACAAACTCATCTTTTTCTCCAAACGATGAGTATTCAAGATGACTTGGTCACACCTAAAGTGCTAGAATCAACTTTTAAAGAATCACATAACCAAAAAAATATGAACTATATATTTCTCCTATCTTTAGACATTAACCAAAACCAAAATGGTTAGTACAAGATCAGATAATCCCCAAAAATAATAATCCTTTATAGAAATAAATACTAGTATTAGTCTCAAAAACTCAAAAAACAATACCCAAAGTTCAAAAAAGACTTTTCAATAAACAATTTTTCTTAATATTCTTAAAAATAATCCAAAATAAGACTGAAACCCAAAATTTAGAAATATTTGATCACATAGTCTTCCACGATAAATCTTAACATTTATCTCCAAATAACATCGACTACTCTTAATTTCTCATACTGAAAAGTAATTAACCTAATCCCATGTTCTCCATGATATGTTAATCATTTACCTAAAAAACCCAAATCTCCATATGTACACAATAAAAACATATATTATTCAAAATAAAATTCAACCATTACCCCTCAAATGAAAACCCATAGTATTCTATTTTCCTTAGGCATATGAGGTTCCCAAAATAGAAAAATTATTCCAAAATAATATTTATCACTTAATAAAAAAATCATTTTCCTATAATAATTATATCCATTGGATAAAACATAAGTTCCCAAAATCAACTTATTATTAATCCATAAAATCATTTAACTAAAAATAATAAGTCATAATAACCAGGGACTTCACGTTGGCCAATATTTGTTGATAAATCCCAGTAAAACTTTAGTTATTGATTCGATTCCTGTAGCCTTGTTTGATGCGACGGGTTGTCAAACAGTTTGCATGTTTTCCTTTTTAAAAAACTATATAATTCTTATAAAATTCACAAAAAATAACTATAATATATTTTAACCTCAAAGGTCATCTCATACCTTACATTTTTCATCCAAAAAATTAATAACCCATAATTTAATCAAAAGTGAATGTCTTCAAAAATACCATTAATTACCTTGAAATTTCATAACATAAGACTCAAAATAGGTTTCTAGGACATTGAAATTATGATATACCTTAAAATTATAAACCCATGATGATATCACTAACCCTTAAGAAAATATCCTAATCTCCAAATATTTCTAAACATTTCCTCTAATATGAACTATAAGGCCCCAGTCTTAAACATTATATAATCTTGAGTTTTGAACAAGAATTTACTTTCTTTCACATTGAGGATCTTTTCAAATTTTGAGTTTTAGATAATTAGGCCATAACTATCACATTAAATCTCAAATATTACAAAGTAGATACTTCTACTCTATCCATTTTTTTCACAAAATGAAACTGTTTAAAAATAATAATTCTATTCTTGATAAAAATCTTCTTAAATTCTTCCTTTCTCTTACCGTTCCTTATACCCTGTGAAAAACATTTCAAAAACTTGGGGTTATCATAAAAATCTTAGTAAGGGATATAAAATTAGGAAAAAAAAATTAGTCCATGAATACATAAAAATCAATGAAATAATAACTTTTACTCATAAAATATAATCTCCTTAACATAAATCATGAAATCATAAGATTTATGAATAACTCATAGAAATAATAAATCATAAAGTTAACTTGTGGAATCCATAACAAACTTACATTTTAGCTTTCACAACCACATGAGGAGTAACATTCATGGTTATGTTTGGAATACCCATCACAATATATTCCCTAAATATATTTAGAGAAAACTTAACATTTACCTCCGTCGTGTTACCCAATGCATTGGAGAGATATATCAGGCTCACCCACCTTAATTTTATCATGGAACCAACCATATACGTAAACAATGACCAAGAACCATAACAAAATCATAACACATAAAAAAAACATAAAGGAAAGATAACATTTACATATTGAAATCACAAGATATTAGTTCAAGATAATGAAATAATAAATACATTCTCAAAACCATTTTGAATACCAAAATACCATAAAAAGGTATATGGTATTTAATTTTATTTTTAAAAAGATTATGAATTGTATAGGAAGCCAAATATCAAATAATTATCACAGCATAAGAAAGGTCATTTTCACCACGTACGTTAAAAGGAAACATTCCTTTTATCGTTCAATAAAACAATTAATAGAAAAATATTCCTTTTGATAACCATTTAATGAAATTAAAAATAAAAGGGTTTGATTATATACCGTATAAAATAAACTAACATATAAATAAAAATATGCCTCAATGAAAGGAGATTGAGATGAAGTCCCTTACCTTGAGTCCAACTTGTCTAATTCGTTCTTTAATTTTTTTTGAATAATAAAATTAGGTTAATTTATAATTCATTTATAACCATTTTAAAGTTTATTATTCATTTTATATCACTTATTACCATTGTATAACAATTAGTTAATTATTTGAGTTCATATCAGACGTTTTGTCAATGTTCGGTACCTAGGTCAAAAATGAACTTGTTTTGATGCACATTATCCATGTGGTCATAAGTCCATTATATCCATAATATTATTCATGATTTAAGTATAATATATATCCAATATATATGTATTTATAATAGTCCATAATATTTGGATATAAGAAATGAAATACACTGTTCATGGAGACGGTAAGCCATACGTACGCATGAATGCTACTTTCATTTATTTGTCATATTAAAGGAATGAAAAATAAATGATACATTTGTATATTATAATTATATTATAATATATATTCTATTTATGTTACATAATTTCATTAATTCCATCCTTTATACATTCCATGTATGGAATGAATGAGTCATATCACTTTGAGGGGGCGGTAGTCCATGCTTCCTCAAATGAAATTATCATATTTACACATTATGGAAAGCATAAATGTATGTTGTAAATAAAAATTAAATAAGAATATATAAAATATAATATACATCATATATAAAAATATATTCAATATAATTTCCACCATGAGAGGTGGTAGGAGAAAATTTAACAATCCTCATTTTGTGAGATAGTAGTTCATCGTACTCTGAAACAATATTTTCTATATCTATTAGATGGAGGTGTGTATAAGTTTTGGTCAAACCATTATAAAAAAATCGTTTTATATTGAGGATATTGTTTTTTATAAAATAATGGAATAAAAAGAGCATATGGGCGGAGAAAGGAAACAAATGCAAGAAGCTTGAGAGAAGACATTACCTCTAAATTGAGAACTTCTTTTTATTTGAGCCAAAATGCTTTCTTGAATTACCTTATTCCCAAGTTAAGGATTCTAGGAGGAAGGTAAGGATGTTGGGGGATTATTTTATCAGAATTTGTATGATCCAATGGGATTTATGGGTGTGAGTAAGTGGGTAGAGGTGGTGGCATTTTATAATAGGGAGGAGGTCCACTTTAAGAAAGTCTTGAAATATTATTCTATTATAAATTGATTTTCAGTTTCTAATGGTCCCAAAATAATTTATATAAAATATAATATTATGTTGGGTCATATCCCCATCATATAATTAAAATTATCCAAGTTTTTAATATTTTTGAAAACTTATATTTTTGGTTTAACCTTTATTTTACCTTTTTAATCTTACCATGATATTTTATTATTTACACTTTGTGGGTTAATTTAATTACAATAACATGTTAAAAGAACCAAAAAGTGATATTTATGAAATATTTGGAAATATAATAACCATTTGGACTAATATTAGTTTCTTTTAATTTTAAAACACTTAATAAACTATTTTATATTTTAAGTTATGAATTATTTCAATTTTGGAACTATTTTGTAATTTTTTTAAAGTCATAAAAACTTGATTCCTTCAATAAAAAACCATAAAATTAAATATAATATGTCATAATAATCCATAAATTTTTTTATGGCATCATAATTTTTAAATTACATTTATTTTAATATTTATAATATAATTTATTTGAATCTTTCATTAATAAGGTAATCACTGCATCATCATTGTGTCCTAAATAAATTTATTAATTTAATGTATAAAAAATATAAATAAATTACTTTGATGTATTAAATATTTTTATATTTATGATTTCAATTTATATTTGAAGAGATCAGTTATATAACCCCACCTTAAAATTGTTTTAGTAAAAAGATACATGTTTATGTTATATATCTCTTCACTTTAAATTAAATATTATAAAATGTCATTTTCACACACAAGTGGCTCCATGGGGTCCTAAAATCAACCCAAGGATTATCATGGTTGTAAATATGTCATCCAATAGTATTAGGACACGTGTTAGGTTAGTTTTATATTATTATAATATTATTTTTTACCCTTATTTACCTGATTTACCCTTTAATCGGGGTAAATAAAAATAATTACTAAAGCTGCTATTCATAATGTCCAGAAATAAAAGGTACCTGTTTAAAAAATTTGGACCTTCTGATAACAAATACGGAATCAATTTTTCCAAATTCAAAACATATAATTTTCAGAAATTAATCTAAAATTAATTCCCGTTGTCAAAACCAAAAAGCGGGTTTTTAAGAAGTAAAAACTATCAAAATATTGACACATGTTTATATCCAATTTTAAAATGAAATTACTTAAAATGACCAAAATTGGATAAAATGATAAAAAAATAATCCAATTAAACTTTAAAATCAATTAAAATAATAGTATAAATATATAAATAAATTAGATGAAAAGACCATTTTGAATTAAAATTCCGTATT
This sequence comes from Viscum album, assembly GCA_963277665.1. Classification (NCBI taxonomy): domain Eukaryota; kingdom Viridiplantae; phylum Streptophyta; class Magnoliopsida; order Santalales; family Viscaceae; genus Viscum; species Viscum album. The sequence continues at coordinate 1,042,360,606 of OY728141.1, read as the reverse complement.
TTCATTATTCATTAAAAAATGAAGTTTATCAGAAAATTAACAAAAATCTTACCAAAGTAAAATTTTTATGTCCCAATTCTATATAAGAAGTTAATTTTTTAAAATAGAATATATAACTGTGATAAAAAATATATTTAAAAAGGGTTCACCATCAAAAGGTGGTAAAACGACCTTTTAAAAATATTAGAGTATTTTATTTTTAAAATTGGATTCATTCTCATTTTAAGCCTCTAAAATTCATTGAATAAATGTATAAATATTTAAAAAATATGTAAAATCATAATATAGTTAATTCTGTTCATTTATGCCAATACAACAGATAGGCATTAACTACTATTTAAAATAATAATATTGTTGTTGTTTTATTTTTTTGGTATAATTAGTGTTGTTTGCAACATAAGATTTAGGAAAAACCCATTTTTTCTTTTCGGGTATGATATCATACATAGTGTCCCCTTTAAACTAAAATTAATATTAAATTCAAAAATATTGTTGGGAAAAAATCCCTCAAGGTAACATTGAAGTATTTTTGGGTTGATTGTGTTTGTTGACAAAGCAGGTTTCCATGGGGAATTGTCGAGTTCCTGAGAAGTTGTTGACAATCCATGTTGACAAAGAACGATGACAAAGGAAAGGACTATCTGGAGGCGGTACAAAAGAGCAGTACAAGGTGGTGCCGTTTCCCAGTGTTTGCCAAATTTTTGGGGTCCAAAATTTGGAGTTTGGTGAGCATCACGAAAATAGGATTTCCATGAAGATCATAATTTAATATGGAAAAGGCATGAATTTTGCGAAGATATGATGCATGATTTGGATTTCGCGAAGACCATAAAAATGGAGGCGGTGATGCTTCACGATTACGTCAAAAGCTTCACGAACGTCAGAGTTGAAGCGCATCGCGGCGGTGAAGGGCTTTGCGAGGGAACTTCACGGCGAAGGCACGAAGGAATGTTGACGGTAATTCTCCACGATTACGATGAGCTCCGCGAACAGAAAATTACTGTGGTGCTTCGCGATTTGGACAGAATTCTGGCGGAAACTTTGGAGCTTCGCGATTTGAGATGACGTGGCTTTGAATTCGCGTGGAAAGTTAGAGGGTTGGTGGAATCACTTATAAATAGAGTCCGACCCCCTCGAGAGAAGTAGAGAGAATTTTCAGCAAAGATCATTTGCTCTTGTTTTGCGAAGGTGGTTCGCGGAGCCAGTGTGCTTCATGAAAGAGGAGCTTCGCGGCGGTTATTGTAGCTCTGCGAAACCTGCGAGCTCCGTGTTGTCTTAGTAAGCTACGTGAGGGACTTTTCTTTGCGACGACTTGAGCTTCGCGAAAGTGCTTCACGAAAGTGCTTCGCGAAAAGGCAGGAGCTTCGCGAAGGCTTGTTTGAGCTTTGCGAAATTGGGAGCTTCGCGAAGTAGGGTGCTTTGTAAAGGTGTTTTCAAAAGGGATTGCCCAGTGTTCAGAGGCAAATAGGTATTCATCAGTGGGTGAAAGTTGGACTTTAACAGAGAATCTATCTACAGTTGAAGATGCATTATTTCATGAAAATGAAGAGACCTACAGGTCTATAAACTGTGAGTTGATTCCTTTCTAGAGCAGTGAGTTTAGGAAGAGGAAAAAGGTGATCCTCTCCACCAGCAGTGAGCCAGAGAGAGAGAAACAGGGAGTGACCCTTGGGAAAGCAGTGAGCTGACCCTAAACTTTGTAAAGGCAGTGAGCCTGGGCATAGAAGTGATCTAGCTCAAACATTATAATCCACAGCTAGTGAAGTTTAGTGGAATTGGTATGACCGGAAACTTGTCGGCGTATGCTCCTTGGACATAGCCCTTTGCAGTGAACCAAGTAAAATTGGTGTGTCTTGTGCATGCTTTACTTTCTGTTTACTTTGTGCAACAGGAAAGAGAGAGAAGATTGTTTTTCTTAACAGTGAAACAAGATCAGAACGGGCGTTAATTTTAAATTTGTCATACCCTGATTCACCCCCCCTCTTAGGGTATTCATCCCTATTGGCCCTAACACATATTAATAGATATGAAAATGTATTATTCTATAAATACATGAGATGTTACAATAGAAGTCGATACCACAACATTTGATGTTATGAAGTTAATAAGTTCGAATATGGCCAAGGAGTTGAACATTTGGAATATGATTCATAAGTCTCATCATTATAAAAAAATTATTTATTCATAGATTTTATTCACTAAAGAGTTTAGTGGGCGGGTTTTATCATATGGTAATATAGATATGTGTCAGGAATTGCATATAAATGTAATAAGTTAACCAAACTCTAGAACGTACAACAAACATAATGATGATCTGGCAGTTTATAATATATGATATGATAGACCAGTTATTATGTTGGGTTTTTCTAAATATTATTAAAATAGTTTTAAAAATATAAAATGTATCATATACAAGGTAATATCTATTTTATCATACTTTCACATTGGCTATATAAATATATATAGATATACATTTTCTAAAATGTAATTGACCTCTCAAAGTATGACTTTGATTTATCCCTAACCAATGTTCATCATTGAGTATTATGGGTTATGATGAAATGTTAAGGTTAGAGTGAGGAGGATTCTTATCTGAGATACATGAATGTTATCATGAGGCACAAAATGTGTTTTTTTGTATTGGATAACCCAGTAGGTATACCACATAGAGTGTAATGTATTTGGTATAATAGGGGTGTATGGAAAATAAAAGAGTCCCCATTACCGAAGGTTGTTGAGATACCTAGCATGATATATATCATAATTTTATAACATTTTTATGTAATCCATTATGGCATAAATAATCAAGTGTGGTTGGTTTTTTTAATCATGTCATATGTTGGAGCTCAACCATAATAGGATTTTTCATCTCATATGTTGAGTATGGAATTCAATACCTCAATTAAGATAGATTGGGGAGTGGGTGACCACAACTAGATAGTATATATGATTTTTTTATCTATTCAGATGAGGGTAATGTGTTGTGATCTTCCATAAAGGAGAATGGCATGTGATGTATTCATCAAATAGATTTGTCCATACATGGAGAATCAAGAACATATGAGTCAAATATATGGGAGTGACATACACTATGTCTCATGGTCACTAGATATCTTGGGCAAAGAAACATATGATAATTCATGCTATCATGGGATACAACAGGTGTACATAAGTATAGAGTTATATGTTTTTGATTGAGATCATGATAAATCCCTTTATAGCTTGAGTAACATTAATTATTTACTAGAGGATGTTATTTTCTTACATTTATGGATCAAATGATTCATTTTTTTTCAATTCTAGAATGGTCCATGGGGTCACACATTATGGTTTACTGAATGGGGATTGTGTTTGACTCGGATTCTGACTCTAAAAGTTTTTTAGAGTTAATAAAAAAGAGTTTTTTAATGAGTTTTTATGTGGTATTACATTGGATTCAATACAAGGTGAAATTAATGATATATTTCCAAAAGTGTTTTGGAAGATATACAAAAGAGTTTTGGATATGTTTTCATAAGTTATTGTATATGATAAAATATAAGGTGAAATGGAACAAAGTATTTTAAGCTTTAATAAAAATTGGATATTGAAATAAATATTCCCTAAAGATTATATAAATACTAAAAATTAGATTTTTATTAAGAAATAAATTTTATGTAAAAAGTGGGAAACCACAAAAGTTTAAGACAAAACCTCAAGAAACATAAAAAATTACAAAATAATTGCATGAAAATTCGAAACTATTAGAATAATTCTCCCTATTTAATTTCTAATGAAGAGTATTTACCTTGGTATTCAAATCATCCTTAATAAGGTCTTCAAAATGATAAGCTGTCTTGTCCCAAGTTTTTATGAAATCCTCCATGTTTATCTTACTTTAATTGAAGCCTCTTATCAATATACAAGATTTCTTGTTGATCCACACACATTTATCCCTATTTTTATCCCCTACAATTATTATTTCATCCATCCTGTAAGCCTCCTATTGAGAATCATTAATAAAAAACTTGTCATGTATTTCTTCCTCGGAGTGAAGGATAATCTCCTAAGACTTTTCTTTCCCCCCAGCCTCCTCATTTACTGCCCAGTGATGGATAAAAAAAAGTTATAGTGTTTGGAATTTATTTGAAACCTCCTTGACAGCCTGTAAGTTATAAAATCTATCATTAGGAGGGGAATCCAGACAATTATGGCCTTTCTATTAAAATAATCACAACTATATAGCCCCCCTTCATTTGAAAATAGTTTTCTATAGATCCACCCACCTATTTTTTGTTCATTAAACTCAACTTTTTGTCCCTTTCCATTTCACTCAATGGGTTCATACCCTTATTTTGTTCTTGGGTGTTCTTAGTTGGTTCAGAATCCGTCTCCTTGATCATAATATTTTTGGTAGGCCTTATCTCCATTGATTTACAGAGGTGAGAGTAATCTTTGCACCCCTCAAATTTTTTCCTCTTGATCACAATGAAACTACCTAAATATCTATTCCCTTTATTCCCATTCTTTCTCCTTGGGATATGGAGTCGTTTTTCATGTCCTCCATCAACACAATCAGTTGAGAGTTGGCTAGATATATCCTCCCCTGAATCTACCCTAGAAAAGAATTTCATTTCATTAGAATTCTCTTCCTGTACATAAACTCTCTGATCCTAAACGATTCCTTTATTTCATAGACCTTAAAAATGGTAGGAAATATTAACAGTAGGCATGGTACTTGAAGACTTGAACTACTCAAAATATTCACCTAACCCACTGGATATCTAGGTTGACCTGCATTGAATTATCATGGCCCACATATTCTACTAGACCTCCTTCACTTGTCTCTTGTATGGCTATCTCAAGGGAAATTTGTTTTAAAAAATGAACTGCCTCTATATAGGATGAATAATTAAGAGTATTGATTCTTGGTTTTAGGATATTGGATGCATGAATCCTCCTATCCTCTGTATTTGATGGGTCGTACACTACCAACACTACTACAAATATGGCTTATAATAGCGCTAAAAATAGCCTTTAATAGCGCTAAAAAAGTGCTGTTAATCTCGGTGAAGATAAAGGGGGACTTTTATCAGCGCTAAAAAAAGCGCTGATAAAAGTGCCCCTTTATCAGCGCTAAGTTAGGGCTGATAAAGGTAGTATTTATCAGCCCTATTTTCAGCGCTGATAAATATATAATATATCAGCGCTATTTTGAGCGCTGATAAAAACTACCTTTATCAGCGCTCAAAATAGCTCTGATATATTATCCATTTATCAGTGCTTAACTAGCACTGATAAAGGCCAAAGATCCTATCCAAATCCAGAACCTGCACAGAACCTACCTAGCACCTGCACACATTACAGCACCTGCACAGTCCAAACAAAACCTGCACACAACACACACAACACCCACACACAAAGCACATAAGAAAAAAAATGATACATACATTTACTTGAAATCATGAATACAAAAAAACACACTTCTATATACATTTCAAACAATGTTTAATTTTGTTACAATTACATTTATCCAACAAACAGATAAAAAACAATGATGTTCCATCCTTTTTGCATCCATCCGCTCTAAAAAATTGTCGTCCATGGAGGTGGTTTCCGAACAAAGCATTAGAACTGAGGAAAAAGATTTCATCTACATAATAAAACAAATATTATGTTAGTAATACAATAATGAAATAAAGAATGGGGTTGCTAAATGGAATTATACTAGTGAGGCACAAAACATAAAATAACCAATTATACTAGTGAGGCACAAAACAAAAAAAAATATTATGTCCCCCCATTCCATAAAAAAGAAGCACCCCTGCCCCCTTCCCCAGAACACCCCCTACACACTGCCCACCCCCGAGCACACCCCCTACCCCTGCACACTCCCTGCCCCCTGAACACCCCCTGCCCCCTTCCCTAGCACACCCCTGCCCACTGCACTTCCCCCCTTCCCATTGTACACCCCCATGCCCACCCCCTATATATTTCAAAAGAACCCAGCACACCCCCTACCCCTTCCCCCTACCACATTTCCCCCTTCCCCCTCCCCTAGAAAACCACCTCTTCCCTCTCACCCTGTCCCCTGCACATCATAAAGAAAATACCTTGTATGGAAATTGTTCTCAATTTACATTATACACATCATATATATCAACACATTCTCATGTACTTTCATTCAATGTAAATACACATATATAGAATCTCTACATCTCATAAGAAAACCCTCTTTAAAATTCACAAACACATTAAATCCATTTGAAAACACCCATCACACAACTTTCTCATTTCTTCAAACACATTTAAAGGACTTAAGCATGAAAATCCACAAGAAATACAACTGCATTCATTTTAAAAATAACTTTCAATTCTATACACACCCCAAATTCCTTTGATAACACATTTTTAACCACACAAACATTTCATATAGTACACTTAGCAAGAAAATACTGGATAATAAAATCATCATATAATGTAAAAGCATGGAATCACCTACATAAAGCGTGTAATCTTCCGAAATCTGCTGGAAAACATAAAACCACACCTCCACAATACCTTAATAAGGACTGATTAAACATTAATATTGAATATATTAATGGAAACCCATGTTTCACTTGTGGTATTCCATGAGTTTAGCATCCCACAAGGATAGAGGTTCATGATTTAATGTCTTACAGAGATGTAAGACCTGGGTGGATCAAAACACTTATAAAGGTGGATTAGGTAGGTACATCTCTAGGGGGGAGCACTTGGAATGTTTACCTGATAGATGGATCAAAACGCCCAATGAGGTCTGACCCAAGTGTGGTGCATCCCATAAAGGTAAGGTTTCTCATTTTGAAGAATTATTCGGACACCACTAATGGAAATACAATAGGGAAAATAAGCGAAGGTGTACCCCAGTGAGGGGGTCACCATGGTTTACCATTGGTTGGGATTTAACCTCATGGAGGCTTCCTACGTACCCTATTTAAAATACAAGGATCAAAAACCATATATTTAAAAGAGGTATGTTGTGGGTATTACCCATGGTTATCTTCCCTTCACACTAGGAATACTCTTGGTTGGATGAGTATGGGTCTTTTGGGGCTTATGCATTGTTAGATTCTCCGGTTCTTCCAAGAGTAGCAATGGGCTGAATGGGACATACATGCTAAGATGGACCATGTGAATGGCATGATCCTTGTAAAGAGGCATGAGGCACAAAAAACATGTGGAGCTGTCTGTAAACATTATTTACAGTGGCCATGTGGCTTATCAGACTCCCCATACCTTCCATAAACACCTCAAAACATCACGAGGACCAGATTCTACATGATGGTGCATCACAGGGTTGATTCTTTTGATGATGTACTGGTCGTTTGAGCTTGGATTTCATCTCAACCATCCTTTACCTTACTTGAATTATCCTGGGACACATATTTTGGTTCCAAAAAATCCCTCAACGATACTGATTATCTCATGCATCTACCTAGAAATAATTGTGCAAGTCAAACAACAACACATGTGCTCAAATACAAGTTCAAACAAACGAGATACAGAAAATGGATTTTGTTGATCCTCGGTGGTTTCTTTGTTCATCCCATACACACTGCACACCATCATGCCTTACTTCAATATTGATTTGTTCAAAGATCAATAATATGAATCCAGGGATAGAAAACATTGAGTAATAAATTAAGATTTCAATACATCGGAGCATTCTCAATTCACCAAAGAAGTTTGGAGGATAATCAATGATCATATATAGATAACATAAGTAGTAGAAATTCACCTTCATCCTATTTGTGTACAATCTTCCATCAGGTATGTTGCCCATTCGTTTCTAAACACATGTATATCATCTTCTTAATATGAGTTTTTGAGACAGTCATGGTAGTACTGAAAAAATATAAATACACAAATGATTAATAAATATTTTAAATGAACTCATAATTATTTTCAAAAATACCTCATCAGGGATGCTAGTTTTTTGATGAAATACGATCTCTTTCATAAATTTACAAACATAATAACCACAGTCCTTTCCATTTGTTTGTTTTGGACACTACAGAAACATCGACAACAATAAGTAATTTGTTTTGATATGTGTTTGGATAGTGAAATGTTATTATATATACCCATATACTTTTCCAGTTGTAGATCTTGTAGGCGTGCTTATCCTTATGTCCTGGATTCATTCCATGCATTAGATGATATTGATGCACCGCCCTATCATAACAGAATCCTCATTAAAAGATAAAATAAATTATATAACTAGATGTTTAGTTTTAAAATGTTGGATCTAGTGCATTAGAAATTAACAAATGCCATCATGCATGGTTGGTTTGTTGGATATCCATGCGTTGAATCCATAAAATAAATCTTTGGAGTATCCAAATTGACTACAATCAACATCCAATGCTCCCTAAAAATACAAAAAAGGAATAAGTAAAGAAAGAAATGAAAATATGGTTGATATGATTAAATTGTAGAGTTTTACCCCTGCATCGTTGGTATTAAAAAGAGTCTATCATCCGTAATTTTGTTTTCAAATGATTTGAGCAGGGATGACATTATTGCAGCCTCTTTAACAGAATCTATTTCGTCTTTTGAAGATGTGGTGTGAGGACTAACGAGTCCAAATTTTTGTTCATAGGGAAATCCCTTCAATTGTTTTTCATATATACGTCTGTGACAAATATAAAATGTATTTAGTCAAAATTATCAGAGTATATCATCTTTTGTAAAATAAAATCATGAAAACTTACCTCATGTATACATTTACAACTGAGGAGCCTAGCCATTCATACTTGAGGAGTTCATTTACATTTTCAGCACTAATGAAATCTAATATCTCCTCTCCATACATATATTTTTTGAAAGCAACTATGTGAGTACTTCCGTCTTTCAACTTTGTATCCACATGATCCTGCAATGATATTAACTGTGGATATAGAACGGGCGGGGTGAAGGTGCTCTTAGTAGACCGTTTCAATCGGTTGGTTGATCCTTGAGATATTTTTGAGCTAATATTTCATTTCACCCCATAGTCTTTGTCATTCTGTAATAATAGTCATCGGTTCAGACCTTTTTTCATTAAATGTTAAAGGTCCAGCTTGAAAAATAAATAAGAAATGAATACCTTTTTGTCAACATGTTTTTTTACAAGAACTTCCGGCCATGTGATGAATGTTCCAACAGCTTGTTCAATCGTATGAATGTTGTCATCGTCATTTGGAATAGGTATCTCGGCACTCAGCTCATTAGCTACGTTAATTGACACTCTAATATGATCTTTTGGAAGCTGTCTGTTGTGTAGCATGTCGTTTTGCATATTGAACACCATAGCCCTCGATACAAGGCGATAGGTGGGAGTTGATAAATATAAATCACAGTCATTTTCAGCCTATGGAATATTAGTACAGGAAAGGTATCAGTGTCTATGTAAATCACATTTCATAGAAACAATTATTAAAACATTGATTACCTCATCTAAGTTAGGTTTTTTAGGGGAATGGCTCGCCTCAAAGCTGGTGGGGGGTGGGGCGAGATCGTCACGCATGGGTTGTTTTTGAGTTGTTTCTTCTCTTTGCCTCTCCCCCATCAATTTTTCTATCATCTCTCTCTGGTATTGTAATTCTTATTGAAAAATAGATAATTGTTCTTGCAGCTTTTCCATTTTTTCATTTTGATCCTTCGCTTGTTTTTGTTTTTGAAAATATGTTCGGGGTGTCACCCCAAAACCCACACCTCTGACGCGGCCATACTTTTTTAGCTGCTTCAAGGCTATTGAAAGTATGTCTGCATCTGGTGCGGTTGTTGTTGATTCTTGTGACTATTTCAGATATAAAATATAGAAAAATAAGTAGTTATTGTAATGTAATAGCGATTTAAAGCAACTCAAATTTATATTATGTCATACTTACACATGTTTCCCACACTTTTTGTGTGTTTTCATCTATCAATGTCCCCTCTTTATTTACACGAGCCTCCTTCCATAGCACATGGCGTGGGATTGATATGGCTTTCGATTTCGATTCATCAATCTGCATATAAACAGAGAAACATGGTTATGGTGTTGTTTTATGTCACATACTAGTAGTAGGGTAGATTTTAAAGACGTACCGATTTTTTCTCAAGTTCAACGTACCCCATCCTTACTTTACGGTAAGGGTACGCTGGTTCTATTGCGTGTTTTTTATTTTCAGCACTCAGTAGCTGTTTCATAAATAAAAAACTGTCAATCAGAGTGATGAATACAAGAAAACGTCAAACAACTTATTACCCCACACAATGTACCTGAAAAGTATGCTCCCGACGACGTTTTTTAAATGCATCCCACGCTCCTTGGGATATCAAGTGTGCGTAAAGAGGAGGTGGGTGTGGCTTGATTTTCCCTTCTGTATCTTTAAGATGATATTTTGTTAAAATTGTGCGGAAACCTCTATGAATCCTTCCTGAAACTCTTAATATATATTCCTTATGCGAGAAATCTACTATAAATGCACTCTGCAATGGATGATGAAGAGTAGGTCAATGTTTTGGTATTTTATTTTATTTTAATAAATTAAAAAAATGATATCATAATGTTACCGTAATATCTTCCCACATTTGTGTCTTTATCCCGGTGACAACATGGTGCCATGACTGTACATCAATCGGCACGCGTTGCCGAGTGACGATTCCAATGTAGCTACTAAAGATGGCTTTGTTGGGGTTAACATGTTGGCCTCTCTTATTCCATCCCACCTCAAATTTGATGCCTTTTGCTTTTTCCTTAAGGATTTTGGCCAACACTGTCAAACTACAATGCTCTTGTTTTTTTTTGTGATTTCAGGGTTTCATTTCCTACCATTTCCTCAAAAGTAGCATCAATATCATCCCCCGGAGCGCTATCATCGGCAATGGGACTAGCAGCAACAGGTTGAGAAACCTGTTGTACCTCAGCACTGGGACCAACAACAACAGGTTGAGAAACCTGTTGTTGCTCTGCACTGAGACCACCAGAATTTGGTTGAGAAACCTGTTGTTGCTCTACAGTGGGACTACCAGCTACTGGATGAGAGACCTTTTGTGCCACAGGATTGGGTGCATCAGCAGGTGCAGAAGTCATTATCTGTAGAAGTGGTTTAATATTTAATTTAGATTACATAAAAATGGAAGCGAACAGATAATAACATAACGTAACACAATGTATGTTACAATAAACAAATAACCTGATTATTGTACTCTCTTTTTTTTTTCTTTAAAGGCTGAAGTGATTTGACTCCTCTATCAACTATGTAAATTACTTCATTGTGGTCTCCTCTGACATACAAAACGCCATCTATATTTGGACCACTGCGAAATGATTGTGAAGTCCCTATAAAGGGTCAACCTCCATTGAACTTTCATCTGACCCTTCAGTTGTTTTGGTCGATAACAGAACAATTGAACAAATTCGGTTTGTGGGGTCTGGAACATAAAATACTTGTACTGCCTGTGATGCCATTATAAATGGTTCGTGTTTCTCCCCTTCCTTACTGAAATCAACTTTCATGAATCCTAATTCATCTATTTTAACATCAATCCTGTTATCAACCCACTTGCATTGAAAAATCGGCACTTTGAATTTCGTATAATCCAACTCCCATATTCGTTTGATGATGCCAAAGTATGACATATTTGCATAAATTGGATTTTTCCCTTAGCACCGGAAACATGCATCGCCTCAGCCACAAGTGTAACCCCACCATTCTTCATGGTACTGTCTTCATCATGTTCATTAGTATAGAATGTATAACCGTTAACTGCATAAGCATTGTAAGATAATACGTACACACTTGCTCCTCCGGCCAGCCATCAAAGTCGTTCTGAAATTGACTCTGGATTTTCATCTAACTGCTTAAAAATATGGTCTCGAAACCATCCTATAAACTGTCGATTATGTGTATCTGATATCCATTTTTCAGCCCTAGAAGGATTCAAATGCCTAAGAATTTCTTTGTGGGTTTGAACATATGGGTCAATGTCGAAACTATTATGAAAAATGTAAAGGTGGGCCTGATCCTGATCTGTAATATTGATTGTGACAACCTCTCTTCCAGAAATTCTTTCACCCTCAAGCCACTCAGTGTGACAAGATTTTGGTAGGCCAACGATTTCCACACCAGACAGGTATTCGGTACAAAATTCAACAGCTTCCTCAACAATATATTGCTCCGCAATACAACCCTCTAGCCGACTTCGGTTTTTGACATACCCTTTCAAAATATTCATATACCGTTCAGTGGGGTACATCCATCTATAATGTACAGGACCACATAGTCGAATCTACCTCACCAAATGAACCATGAAATGAACCATCATATCAAAAAATTTCAGTGGGAAGAACATTTCCAATTCACATAATATGACGGAAATTTCTCTTTCCATAGTTGGCAATTTCGTCGGGTCTATAACTTTGCTGCATAGAGATTTGAAGAAGAAACAAAGCTTCGTTAATGTATGGTAGACATTCTTGGGAAAAAATGCAATGTAAAGCTATAGGAATTATATTTTTCATCAAAACATGGTAGTCATGTGATTTCAGACCCTTTAATTTTAAATCTCCCATTGAAACGATGTTCTTGATATTTGATGAATACCCCTCTGGAACCTTTACGTCATTCAAGAAGTTGCAAAACTGATATCTCTCCTTACTGGAAAGAGTGTAAGCAGTAGGAAGAAGAAATTTTTGTTTTCCACCATTCACTGGTGCCAACTATTCTCGTATTCCCATCTCAACCATATCCAATCTATCTTTAATTCCATCCTTTGTTTTGCCGGGTGCATTTAGAAATGTGCCGATGACACTATCACATACATTTTTTCAACATGCATAACATCAAGAAAATGTCTGACATACAGACAATTCCAGTATGGTAATTCAAAAAAAACTGATCTCTTTTTCCAACCAGTTTTCGTAAGGTTTTTCGAAAATGGTTTACCAAAAGTAGTGTCCAAATCTTTCACTTTCTCAGACAATTGATCATCTGTTAGTGGAGATGGTGCTGTACGTTCCTTTGAACTTCCGTCAAATGATGTCGTCCAAGATCGGTACTTATGTCGTCGGGGTAGAAATCTGCGATGTCCTAGAAACACGGTTTTTGATGAATGTTTCAACCTAATTGATTGTGTACCTTGTTCGAAAATGGGACACCCTTGAGTTCCTTTAATGCTATATCCTGACAAATTTCCATAAGCAGGAAAGTCATTTATCGTCCCGTACAACATGGCTGTCAAAGTGAACTGTTCATTTTTGTAAGCATCATACATCGTAACACCTGAATCCCATAATATTTTCAAATCCTCGATCAATGGGGCCAAATAAATATCAATATCATTACCCGGTTGTTTTGGTCCTGATATAAGCATAGATAACATGATGTATTTTCTTTTCATGCATAACCATGGTGGTAAATTATAATTTACCAACATAACTAGCCATGTACTGTGACTGCTGCTTTGAAAACCAAAAGGATTCACCCTATTTGTAGATAATGCCAGACGAAGGTTTCTCGGCTCGTTCCCAAATTCAAGATACTTGTGATCAATTCTCTTCCACTGAGGAGAGTTTGTAGGGTGACGTAGTTTCCCATCTTCAATTCTTGTATCTTCATGCCATGTCAATTGTCTTGCAGTCTCCTCACTTCCATATAGGCGTCTAAACCTAGGAATGATTGGAAAGTACCATACAAATTTCGTAGGACTATAATCATCTTTCTTGTATCGGGAAGCACCACACTTTGGGAATTCTTTAAGTGATTTGTGGTCCTTGCGAAACAATATACAGTCATTAGGGCAAGCATGTATTCTTTCAGAGATCATACCCATCGATCGTAGCATTCGTTTGGCATCATATGTTCATCTTAGGAGTTCATTATCTTCTGGGAGCATGTCATTCAGGAGAGCAAGTAGTTCCGTAAAACTGGCGTCACTCCACCCGTTTCATGCTTTCAAATTATACAGCCTCAATACTGCTGACAATGCTGTATATTTAGTGCAACCAGCATACAATGAAATTTTTGCACAAATCTTTAACTTCTCAAACAATTTTGGGAAATCATGAAGTTCATATTCAACTGTCCTTGTCATTTCCTCAATATGATCTTCATCACCGTTCACATCTGTAATCACACCCTCCATACGATCGTCTTCACTATTCACACTTCTAATCATATCAGATGATCTATAAAATGTCGTGTTCTCTGAGTCACTACCTACATTGGTTTTTCCCCATGTTTATTCCAACATGTATAACTTCGATCTATTCTATGACAGATCAGGTGTTCTTCCAACTCATCTGGACTAATTTTTCTTGAATAACAACAGCGTAAACACGGACAAAGGATTTGAGAAGGGTCACATGCATGATCTTCTGCAAACTTGATTAACTCTTTCACACCATCTTCATACTCTTTTGTCAACCGATTGGAATTCATCCATTCTTTATTCATATTCATCATCTTTATGGGTTCGATCTCGAGAACTTGCCTAATATTATGTTTTAATTAATCAGGTATCATTTTTTGGGTTTTCTAAAAACAAATCATGGTAAAAATGCCTTTAAACACATGTGAAATCCATATACATGGTGTGTCTAGTAGGGTGAACATCGTGTATGTATAACATACCTGATTTAATCTGACATATATCAAATTTATTCCAAGTTAGTCTTACAAAGACTGAATGATGTCTTAGAAAATACATGACATGCGAACAAGAGGAAACCGATGAGTAACAGGAGAAAATAGTAATAAATATGATGCTATCTTAATGTACTCAAGGTGATGATAAGATGTTGGTCAAGATCAACTATGGGTTGGGAGTACACTAATCTTTAATTGAAAAAAACTACTAAAAACTGATCCATAAAAGGATGAAATATCCTATTCATCAAGTCCCTTAATACAAACAATGCATTAGTTAAACCAAAAATCATCGCTAAAAAATCATACAGGCCATAACTACTCCTAAAAGAAGTCCATGGCAGGTCCATCGATGTCCAACTCATCTAATGGTATCCTAATGTCAAATCTATCTTGGAGAAGATCATAGAACCTCATAGATGATCAATGTGACTATCAATGCATGGATGAGGATACATATTCATGAATCTCATCAGGTTCAATCTCCAATAGTCCAACAAAATAATAAATACCAATCAACCATCTATTTTAGAGAACTATAAAACCCCATGGTAAATTACTATGCCATATGAAACCATTATATTCTATATCATCAAATTTTAATTCAAACAACTGATGCTCTTTTGGTGTTATTTTAGAAATTGTGATAGAAACTGAATTTTCTCCCAAAACTAACTAGATTAAAAGTTTATCTCTTTATTAAGAAGTAAATTTTATACCTCATCACTGAAAACATCCTAAAAATGTACTACCATTGGGGAAAAAGAATCCTACAACATTCTAGCAACATCTACAATATGCCTGACTATTTGAGCCATTAGGGTACAATAAATATATAATTATAACATGCTATTTAAAATGAAATGTGGATACAGGAAATCATACAGACTCCTGATAAACCCATAATACAAAACATATCACCTAGTATGTCTGTCACATATTCAAATAAATAAATTAGAAAAAAACATGCTACAAAGTATAAAGGTACCATTAAATACTTACATAGATCAACATGTTTTAGAAATTGTTTATCTTCATCCGTGCCTTGTACTTGCACCCATGAATTTGAAGGTGAGTATGCGTACACGATAGTTGACCTTCTTAGAGAAGAGTTTCTGGAAGAGTATAAGAGACCATGAAGCAATGAAGATCTTGTTATTCATTGTGGCAATCGGCTTGTACAACGTGGCCTAAGTTACAATACCTGCAAGTTGTAACTTTGGTCATGTTGCACAAGCCGATTTCCACATTGTTTGTAGCAACCACATTTTCTCCAACACTCTAATGATCTTAATTGCATCATGTCTCTTATACTCTTCTAGAAACTCTTCTCTAAGAAGGTCAACTATCGTGTATGCATACTCACCTTCAAATTCATGGGTGCAAGTACAAGGCACGAATGAAGATAAACAATTTATAAAACAAGTTCACCAATGTAAGTATTTAATGGTACCTTTATGCTTTGTAGCATGGTTTTTTTCTAATTTATTTATTCGTATATGTGACAGACATACTAGGTGATATATTTTGTATTATGGGTTCATCTTTGTCTAATCATATAACTATGAGATTACGCTATGTGATGAAAATTAATATGGATCCATCATCATTTCCATTGGGATAATATTTGGTAATCCATATAACCATAATATTAAAAACTCTTTCCTTTGTATCTCATACATAAATATTCAACTCGAAGGGGTAGAACTTACCACCCATGGTAACTCAAAATAAAAAAACGAAAACAAGGGTTGGTTATCCATAGAAGTCATCACACATAACCTTGGTAGACCTCTCACACATGTGAACCATCATAACTAAACAATTACCATATACTTCATCTTAGAGTCAAGATATCCCTATGGAACCTATAGGGTATCAAATTCCACATCATTCACAAACAACCCACTTGTGTTGCTAAATATCAATAACATCTCTTATTTCAACACTCATCACTAATTATGAATCACATCCCTAGACATAATCATAATCACATTAAGACCACACTATCTATTATGGAAATCCTTACTGGAATTAGGCTCAAGATATGGTATTATTCCTATCTCACATCTATATTCACTATTTGGTCCTCACACACACAATATATAAATAATATACCAAGGGAATACCATCCATGGAACTCACCTCCCACCTTCAGAGCACGAGGAGGAGGAGGACGAGGCGGCGGCGGTCGTGGCAGCGAGGGTGGAGGCGGTGGCGGCGACTGAGGCAGAGGCGGCGACAGCGGCAGAGGTGGCATGGTCGCGGAAGCAAGGGTGGAGGCGGCAGAGGCAGAGGCAGTCGCGGTAGCGGTAGCAGGGTCAGAGGCGGCGGCTGCGGCGGAGAAGGAGGAGGATGAGGAGGACGAGGAGGAGGAAGGAGGAGGAAGGAGGAGGATGAGGAGGACGAGGTCGCGCGGCGAGGGGCCTGGTTCAGCTTCTGCGAGAGCATGACCGCGTGCAAGCGAGGATGGCCTGTTAGGGTTATAAAATAAAAACCAACAAAACCATTATCAACGCTCGTTAAAAGTGATGATAACGGTATGTTTTATCAGCGCTAAAATAAAAGCGCTGATAAAACATTCATTTATCAGCGCTTTTTTAGCACTGATGTAGATATACCTTTATCAGCACTTTTATATAGCACTGATAAAGGCATACCCCATTATCAGCACTTTCTGTTTAGCGCTGATAAAGGGCAGCGCTGCCCTTGCCCTATTTTGTAGTAGTGCAAATTGCAATCAACCAACTCTATTCTTAAACTTTCAAAAATTCCCACCACCTTCAGATTAGAACTCAATGGTCTTACTTATTTATGGTTGGTATTAGCAGATGATTCATTCTTATTTCTCAATTGATCCACACCAATGGGATCCAAATCCAATTCCCATAACATTCTCCTAGCTAATCGATCAAGTTCCCCAGGACAATCCTTGGAACTATGATGACATGAGGTGATAATATGACCTAGACATTTGTAGGACACACAATAATCTATCCAAGATTAAAAGGCTACCACTTATTTATAGTGGAATTTCTCCCCAACTATGATCCAAACCCAATAAATTGGTAGCTTTGAAACATCAACTTCAACACAGTTTTGGGGGGATATCAGGTGAAAAACAGAATTCATCCTACTACCAGAACAAAAAACAAGCCTACCATATTACCAATCATACATATAATAGATGGGATTTGAAAAGTAAATGAGAGTTATGAGATGAATAAACACAATTCCATAGTATTTACATCTCTTTTCATTTGTAAATCATACCCTCATTTAATGAGGAAGAAGAGAAAACCATTGTAAGATCAAGGAGCTATGGACCAAGTAAGAATGAAATCACCCACCATTGAGAAGAGAATCATCATGTGCTATTTTTTGAGGAGACCAATATTCACCCGGTCATGTAATCCACAAGAAATAAATAAAAACCTATCAAAATCATAAACTAAAGGCCGATGATTCTTTAATAAATTCACCAAGGTCACATTCAAAATCCCCATAGCTTCTGTGAAATCTAAAGTTGAAATTGCTAGCTGAGGTGATCCATTGAACAAATATGAAACCTTTGGGATAATCAAGATAGCTGGGAAATGTGTAAGAAACTACGGGTTAGAGAAATGAATTAAGGGGTGTGAGAAATATTTTGAAGATATCAGAGGAAGATCTCTCCCCCTCTCTAGATGGGGGGGGGGGGGGTATAGCCATGAACATCGCCACTAGGGCATCACCAAGAGAAGAAGAAATCATGAGCGGTATCCCAACTTTATAAATCTTATTTATAGATATATGACATATATATAAGTATATGAGGTATATAATTTTTTTGGATATAACCAATCATAAGTTATGAATTTAGATCATTTTTTATATGATGCTTATAGGGAAATAATATAATATGATTGGGGGAATATCATATGGAATGGTTTAAAAGAAACCATGAAATTGCCTATTTTGCTGTATCATATGGATATGTATCGTAAGGAGTTTCATGAAATAAGAATTTATTCCATTGAATTCATTAGTGTCACAAACCAACCTGGGTACCCTGGTAACCTAATAATCGAGCTGGTCCTGACATAGCCCAAATGGCATTCCCAATCCCCATGGGTCGGTGACTAGAACCTGGCATCATACACAAAGGAAGTGGGAACGATTTTTCCCCAAACATTATGGAAGTAAAAGAAACAAGATATTATGAATTTCAAAAGGAAATATACTAGGAGTAATGTACCATAAGTTAAACAAGAATTAAATCCCAAATTACTACAACCAAAGCACCAAAATAGGGAAAACAACCCAAGCCCCAAAGGACACAACTCACTAATTCCAAGGTTCAACTGCTAGATCCATCTTCAAGAGACCCACCTGGAAGGAGATAAACTACAAATACTCGAATGCATGAGTAGGATGTGAGCCAAAGACTAGAAGGATTTCACCAAATATTTAATAACAAGATGCCAGTATCAAATTAACCAAAATGTTATTTCAATTTTAAAACAAATAGGTTTTTCATTTACAAAATAATATTTAAATAAATCATGATTTACAATTTAAAATATGGAAATAAATTTAGAAATTCACGCTTCACATTTCAAATTATAGAAATATATTTAAAAAGATGGAATTTACCTTTAATCAAAGGGATGTGTTAAACAAATGAAACTTTTCACAAAATGAATTAAATAAACACATTTATATAAAATAGTTTATATAAATTCTCAAGGCATGTAAAATAGTTTATAACAATAGAATATAAATTTAAAATACAAACAAGCAAGAAACTTGTTCATGTGAAAAATAGGTATGATAATTCCTAGCTATAGGGACCCAACACTGTGAAATAGAAAGTATGTACATACTCCCCTTTGGGCCTAAGGCAAAGGGGACTCATCACCATAACCTAAGGAATGATGTTGTGCAGATTTTATGTTTTAGAAAATTATAAGTCGTAAAGTGTTTTCTAATATAACCCACTAAATAAGTCTTGCATGTTCTCAAGTACGAACAATGATGGACAATTTATTTTAATACTGATTAAAATAAAATTTAATCCCTTCCCCCATTTCAAATATGGCAATTTTATCTTTAAAAACCATAACTAGGTTTTAATAAAAAATATGCCTTTTAAAAATGGCAAAACTACTCGGTTTCCATCAAAGATGTTTTTATACCATTTTTCATAAATAAGGGTTTGAAACCAAATCATGCAATTTCACAATACATTTCAAAATTAAATCCAACAAATTTTAATTTTCATAAAATTCCATCAATTTCCAAATAAAATCACCAATTTAATAGAATTGGATTTTTCATAATTTTCAATCAAATACAATCCCACAATTAAATTAAAAAATTGAATTGAAACAATTTCCATAAATAGAACCCAATTCACTGGAATTGTGGGTTTTCCCAATTTCACGCTAAAGCAAACCCAAAACCCAATTAATCAGAATTGGGTTTTTAATAAAACAACTAAAAACAATTTATTAAATTAATGAAATTTCACTTTAAATCAAACTGAATTTAAATCAATAAATTTAAGGTTAATTAAATTGGAAACCGAATATGGAATCACCTACCTTCCCCATGAAAACACAACACCCACAATGAAACCTTCCCAATAAGAATGAAGGTGTATAATATCTCAAAATTCAAATTAGAAATAAGATTCAACAACATAGGGACTAGATCCATAAAAATCAAGATGATCCATCAAACTCCAAGCTAGGAAGATAGAGAGAGATGAAGAGATATGGGGATCGGTTACCCGGAAAGCCACACCATAATCGAAACAATGATAAAATTCCGAAAGAAAAGGTCCAGAGGGGTTGGAGGCTCCCAAAATCACCTTGGGATGACTCTTGATTGATAGAAAAAAAGCTTGGAGGGAAAAAAGAGAAATTGGACAGGCTTCCTTTTTAAAAATAAATATTAAGAGTTTACACAGCGTGTAACCCAATTACATGTCATGTAATTTATAAGTCTCATAATTGTTGAAAAACCCATCACCTCTTTGATAAAAAGTTAATTTATTCTCATTTATGATTTACAAATTGTGTAACCATATTACATGATATGTAAATCTATAGTAGGATATAGTACTAGTAGATTTCATGCGTGAAATTTCCAACAAAAACACGAATTCACCATTATAGGTATCCTCCCAAATTCCTTGTCAGCCCTACCCAGATAAAAAAAAAGAAAACCAAAAAATTTTTAGAAACATAACTGTCTGAAGAGTAACAATATGTTACAACCTCCCCACCATAAAGACTTTATGTCCCTAGAAATCTGATAACGAAACTTATATGTCAAAAAGATGAGGCCATTACTCTCTCATCAGTGCATTCTTCTCCTATGTCTCATGATAATTAGAACCACGATACCATATCACACAAACCAAAGGTATCATTCTTCCACGAAGTAACTTAGTTTTAGAATCCACTATCATAATTGGTCATTCAGTCATGGATAAATCAGGTTCAACTTTGAGATCATTACAGCTCAAAACATGAGATGGATCAAATAGATACTTCGGGAGATGATATATATGGAATATGTTATGTATCGATATTATCTGTGGTGGTAGTGACAAATGATAAGAAAATTCCCCCACCCAATCAACAAACTAAAAAGGTCTAAAAAATGAGGATAAATCTTCCCTTTCCTCCCTAGCAATTGATGACCAAACTGGGGTGAAAATTTCTAGAACACCTGGTCAGTAAGTGATAATTCCAAAGGTCTATAATGATGATCAACATAAGAATTATAACAGATATGTTTTATCAAAATCCTCTAAAAAATCAATTGAATCTTCACTATTGTTTCTTAGACCAAGCTCAGTCCAACCAAGTAACTTTCACCAATCTCTAACTAGAACAACATAGATTTACAAGGATGACTATACAAGGCCTCAAAAGGTTCCATTATGATCACAAAATGATAACTATTGTTATAAGAAAAATCAACCAAACCCAAATGATAATCCCATGATCCACTGTATTTAAGAACACAATCACAAAGCATATCCTCAAGAATATATATAGCTCTTTCTGTCTGGCCATCTGACTACGGATGGTATGCTGTACTCAAATGGATGTGAGATCTCAGTGCCTCCCGAAGGCCTCTCCAAAAATGAGGAGTGAACTGAGGATCCCTATCATAGACTATAGCATATGGAACTCCATGAAAATGAACAATCTCTTTCATATAAAGATTTCCCATCTCCTCAACTTTGGTTGTATCCCAAATTGGTAAGAAGTGAGATGATTTTGTCAGCCTATCAATCAAAAACCATATCAAATTCTTCTTTCATTAGGTATGTAAAAAAAACCCACGAAGTCCATAAAGATCTCATCATACTTCCATATATAGACTAAAATTGGTTGAAGAAAACCTAAAGGTTTATGGTGCTCGACCTTTACCTAATAGCATGTATAACAATGAGAAGAAAACACAACAATGCCCCATCTCATACCTAGCCACCAGAACTACCACCACATGTCATAGAACATATTTGTGGTTCCTAGGTGCACTTCCCACTAGGAATAATGTCAATACACCATCAAATATTTCTTTACTGAAGACGATACTAAAAAAAGATTCTGATAGAATAGAATTCCCTTTTGGAGAACGACTGCTGGGAAACCATCTCCCCACTATAAAGAGAGTCTCTAATACTATGGAAATCATTATCAAGTCATTGTACCTGAAGAATCATTTCAAGAAGAGAGGATGTCAACTGAAGTTTGGCCAAATAAACCTCATCCCATTTATCCTAAACTTCAATATGAAATTGAGAAAAGAGATCCATCAAATTCCACTCTTTCAATGATTCTTTCACATCCCGGGTTGGATGTTTCTTGCTCAAAGAATCTACAATAACATTCCCTTTCCCTGGGGTATAGGCGAAGTTGAAATTGAAAGACTGCAGGCATTCCACCCA
This sequence comes from Viscum album, assembly GCA_963277665.1. Taxonomy (NCBI): domain Eukaryota; kingdom Viridiplantae; phylum Streptophyta; class Magnoliopsida; order Santalales; family Viscaceae; genus Viscum; species Viscum album. The sequence goes on along the minus strand of OY728141.1, from coordinate 1,042,338,019 downwards.
ACACTTTAGGTGGATATTTAAATATTTTTTGAGAGAATATACAACTCAATCTCTTGTGGCCTGAATACATGGTAAACCTTTCTCCATAAAGGTAATTACGATAACTCTTAAGCATGTGCGTCACAACTGTAAGTTCAAGTTCATGGCTCAAATAGTTATTCTCATGTGTCCTAAGCTGACAAGATCTATAAGAAACTAAATGATTAACCTTCATAAGAACACATCCCATGATTAAACCTAATGCATTATAGAAGACCACATAGCCCTGAACGACCTCTAGAAGAGTCAACACTAGTGAAGTTTTCAAAAGATGCTTTATCTCAACAAAATAACTTTTGAATTTCTCATCCCAAGTGAACTTTAATCCCTTTAATGTTAGTACAATCATCGAAGAAGATAACTTTGAGAATTCATTCATGAACCAATGAAAATATTCGGCTAATCCCAAGAATTTATAAATCTCAAAAACATTATGTGGTTTTTCCCATGTAATAATCATCAGGATCAACCAATACACGCTATTCAGACACCAAGTGTCCCAAGAATTTCACTTCCCATATCCAAAAATCACATTTTGAAAGATTGGTGTAAATTTGATGATTTCTCAGCAAAATCAAAACTATTCTCATATGATTCACATGATCCTCCTTTGAATTAGAGTAAATGAGGATGCCAACCACAAAGACTACCATGAAGTTATCAAGATACTCATGGAAAATCCTATTCATCAAATCCATGGAAATTGTAGGAGCATTGGTTATACCAAAGGGCATGAAAAGGTATCATAATATTCATACCTGCTTTGAAAAATGGTTTTATGAATTTCATATTCTTTTATCCTTAAGTGATGGTAACCCGATCAAAGATTGATATTTAAAAAATACTTTCCCCCTTTCAACTAATTAAATAGATCATCAGTCCATGGAAATGAATACTTGTTATTTACCATCACTTGATTTAAATTTCGGTAATCAATGAACATATGAAGTGAACCATTAGCCTTATTAGAAAAGGGAACCATCACCGACCAAGGTGACACACTCAGACATATAAATCCTTTCTCTAGAAGATCTCCCAACTGGGACTCCATCTATTCTATTTTAGCTGGTGCCATGCAATAAGAGGGAATTTAAATTGGTTGAGTACTAGGAATTGGGTCAATAGTAAACTCAACCTCCCTTATAGGTGAAAAAAAAGATAATCCAGAAGGAAACACATCAAGAAACTCGATGAAAATTGGAGGGAGATCATTTCTCAAATATCCCCACTCCAGATCAAAAGAAAACATAGATATCACTTTACCCAACACTAGATAATAAGGTCCAACTATGCTTGAACTTGGGTCCCATTCTCCTTGAACAACCCTAGACACACCACTGTGTGTAGTAAAGGAGACCCATCAAAGATAACAATCAATCTGATCTTTATAGTCAAAGATCAAATCCATCCCAACAATAACATCAAGATATTTCATATCAATAACTAGAAAACTCTAAGAAAACTCAGAATATGATAGATAAAAGACACATGAGGAACTATAGAGACCCCGATATCTCTTTGTACCAAGGGTTATAGTAATATACATTGTACAAGATAAAATATTTACTGGAAAATCTTGAATATTAACAATATGAGTTGAAATAAATAAATGAGATACACCAATATCAAATAGAGAAGTCACTAATAATGAAGCTATAGTAATGGTACCTATCATGGTCACTAGACCTATATCTGATTCCTATAGAGACTCTTCCACTACATGAAGAAGATTCATTCTAGATTCTTGTGGATGGAACTCTTTTAAACATGAAGAATTTTATTTCCTTGTAGTTTTAGGAGGAGGTGATGATCTTGTTACACTATGTGGAGTAGAATAGATGTGGTAGAGTTTCTATAAGTGCCTTGAACAACCATAGGATACATAGTTCTTGGGTGCCTCAGTGAAATAACTCTTTGAATTTATTGGATTTCCACACTGGTAATAGACCAAATGGCCTATTCTAGGCACTTTAGAAAGTCTAGAATTACCTTGCTATCAATAACTGTCATGAGAATCATCACGCTTGTAATTTTCCTTGAAGGAATTCATACTAAAACTAGGAGAGAAAGAAACTCCCAATAACCCTGACTTTATAGCCCCTTCAATCTTGAACATTAGTGATCTATCTAGTACATCAACATAATAATAAATCTCTAATAAGAAAACTTGAGAACAAATATTCTGAAGAAGTCCTAACTCGAACCTTCGAGCCTTCATCTTCTTATTTTATACTATTTTAGTTGTTAAATACACGAGCTCAATAAAATGGTTTGGATATTTTTTCACTGTCTTATCAGCCTGCTAAGGTTTAAAAAACTCCATAGCATTAGCTAATAACATCGACTCTGGATAGAAATGGTTGGTGAAAATAACCTTGAAGTCTTTCCACTGAAATACCTCATGTTTCTTCACTGTTACCATCGTTTCCCAACATCTCATTCTTGGTCCTTCCTGCACAAAGGTGTCACACTTCAATTTGATTTCATTATCTGTGTCCAAGAACCCAAAAAAACACTACATAATTATCAACCACTCCTCAACGTCTTGAGGATCATTTGATCCTTTGAATGATAATGGATTCTGGTGAAGGAACTCTCGAGAACTAATCTTGAGAGCATCCCTATGAGGTCCCATAGCTAGAGCCTAAATGAGAACTGGAGGTGGTACTTGTCCCAGAGCTTGGATAGTGTGCACAATCACCTCTACCAGATTTGAATCCATAATAAGATTCACTCACTGAGGTTCCGTAGTAGCATCCTCTTGGATCCGATTCACATGTCTTCTTAAAGTCATGATGCTACACAACATCATAAAACAACTATAAAGAAATATGATTACACTCAAACAGAGAAATAAGGAAAATTAATCCAAATAGAAAAAACAAAAAATATTTGGTTTTCACTCTATCCAAATAAAAATAGGGAAAAGACTATAACTAATACACAATATGTCTTTTCCTAACCACCCCAAGTGACTTAAGGTTTGCTATGATGAGATCTGTCTAGGAACTCAATTGCAACTAGCTCCTAAGTCTTGATAAGATTTCACAAATGTATACTGACTTCAAGACACAAGATCAACATAGAGCACTAATACCACTTTGTCACAAACCAACTTAGGTACCCTGGTAACCTGATAACTGAGCCAGTCCTGACATAGCCCGAAGGGCTTTCTCGATCCCCATAGGTCGAGGACTAGCACCTGGAATTATACAAAAAGGAAGTGGGAATTATTTTTCCACACACATTGTGGAAGTAAAATAAACAAGACAATATGAATATCAAAAGGATCTCTACTAGGAGTAATTTACTAAAAGTAAAATAGTCATTAAATCCCAAAGTACTAAAACCAAAGTACCAAACTAAGGAAAAAAACCCAATCCCTGAAGGTTACAACTCACCAAGTCCAAGGTTCAATATCTAGATCCACCTCTAAGAGATATTTTTCCCTAACTTGAACCTAAAAGGATATAATCTACAAACACCTAAAGACACAAGTAGTTTTTGAGCCAAATCCTAGTAGGATTTCACTAAAGATTACATAACAAGATTACAATATAAAATTAACCAAAAATGTACTTTAAATTATAAAATAAATAGTTTTGGAAATTACAAAATTATATTTAAAAAAACCCTTATTTACAATTTAAAATATAAAAATACATTTAGAAATTCATGATTAACATTTAAAATGATGTAAATATATTTAAAAATATTGAATTTACCTTTAATAAAAGGGTTTTATTACATAAATGGAAATTTTCACAAAAAGGATTAAATAAACACATTTATATAAAAAAGTTTATATAAATTCTCAAGGCATGTAAAATAGTTTATAAAAATGTAATATACATTTAAAATACAAAACAATAGAGTTACATGGTCATGTTACAAATAGGTATAATAGTTCTAGTATATAGGGACCAAAAACTATGAAATGAAAATTATATACATATGCCCCTTTGGGACTAAGGGAAAAGGGACTCATCACCATCACCTAAGGAATTATGATGTGCTGATATGATGTTTTAGAATGTTGTAAGTCGCAAAGTGTTGTCCAATATAACAAAAAAACTAACTAAGGCTTCCATGTGCTCAAGTATAAATAATTATGGGAAATTTATATTAAGTATTATTGAAATAAAATTAAATCCCATCCACCATTTCAAATATGTCAATTTTTTCTTTAAAAACCATAACAGTTTTTTAATAAAAAACATACCTTTTCTAAAATATTAAACCACTGGGTTTACATAAAAACTATTTTAATACATTTTTTATAAATAAGGATTTGAAACCAAATCATGCAATTTCACAATCCATTTTGCAATTAAATCCAACAAATTTCATTTTTCATAGAATTCCATCAATTTCCAAATAAAACCCATAATTCACTAGAATTAGGTTTTTTTTTCACAATTTTCCATCAAATCCAATCACACAATTAAATTAAAAAATTTAATTGAAAAAATTTCCATAAACACACCCCAATTCACTGGAATTGAGGGTTTTCCCAATTTCATGCCAAAACAAACCAAAACCCCAATTCACTAGAATTGGGGTTTTAATAAAACAATTGAAAGAAATTTATTCAATTTAAGAAATTGAACTTTAAATAAAACTAAATTTAAATAAATAAATTTAAGTTTAATTAAATTTTTAACCAAATATGGAGCCACCTACCTTCCTCATAGAAACACAACACCCACAATAGAACCTGACAATAAGAACAAAGGTGCAGAAGACCTAGGAACTCAACCTAGGAATTAGATCCATTAAACTAACAATTATTAATAAAAATACAAGGTAATAAAATAGAGAGATATAGAGAGACAAAGATACATGGGGATCACTTACCCAGAAAGCCACACCATGATCATAACAACAATCGATGCTAAACGAAAAGGTCTAGAGGGGTTGTAGGCTCCCAAAATTACCTGGGGATGACTCCTAGTTGAGGGGAGGAAGTATGGAGAGAGAAAAAGGGAAATCATCTAGAGTTACTATTTAAAAATAAGCATCGGGATTTTACATGATGTGTAACACAATTACATGTTGTGTAATTGATAAGTCTCATAATCTCCTAAAAACCATATCCTCTTTGATAAAAAGCAGATTTATTCTCATTTACGATTTACATGTCATGTAACCATATTACATGATGTGCAATTCTCTAGTAAGCTATTGAACCATCATATTTAATGCTATAAATTTCTAATAAAAACCAAAATTCACCATTATAGGTATCCTACCAAATTCTTTGTCATCCCTACCAAGATAATGAAAAAGGAAAAGAATAACAAGGTTAAAAATGTACCTATCTGAAGACTAATAGGATGATACAATTAACGAATCCAAACCTATGTGGTTGTATTATATAACTGTAACTCATCATAAATCTTAGAATGTGTTTCATATCTATTTACTTCGATGAGTTGAGAAATATAAATATTATATGATGCTATTATTAAAGATCTATTACATGAGATATAATGAGTGGGAAACTCATTCATACTTGAGAGGCATCAGTTGATGAAGTTGAATTTAATCATACCGTATAATGCATGGGTAAATGTGAAATACCCAAGGAGAATCCTCAAGGGTTCCATAAGAACCCAATACCTTGTGATGGAAGTTGGTATTTGTACTTCATGCTTGGAAAAAACTCTATGGAACCCTGATGCTCTCTTTTTTCAGCTCCTTCACACAGAAGCCACTAGTATTTCATAGTGGTTAAAAGAATCCCATTTGTATTATAGATGATTCAGGTGCATCCCACAGATACCTCCAATGGTGGGTGTCCTTTTATATCCAATATAGTGATTTTATCAACCACATATAATGAAAACATATGATGTAGTGGCCATTTTATGTAAGGTATGCATGATTATAAAATGTTCTTCATTTCCAATTTTATGAAATTTCATATTTCTTAGCATAGAGATGTTAGACTTGTTATTTGATTACTTCCATTTATTCTTTTAAGTGTCAATAGACCACAAATAATACCAATAGTTTGATTTTTAAACTATTCCATGAAACCAATTAGTGGTATTAGAGATTTAACATGCATTTGATTCAAGAAATCATATTTTAACATTGAGAAAAAGGAATTTGTATTGCATCTTGTATTTGAAGTTATAAAATGAAATTAATAATTTGAATTGAAAATGGAATTATATTATATAATAATGTAAAATACATTGGCATTATAGTGTAAATTATATGATAAATCAATTTATATTTTGATTGATTCATATGATATTCAATATCATATGGTGTGATCCAATTACACTACTTTTTTTGACATGTCATCTGGTACGACATGGGGAATTGTTAAATATGATGTCATTGGTTTATACTTATTCATGTGATGAGAAAAATTATTTTATCATATATAAAATATAAATGAAATTATAAATAATTATTATCATTCATCTTGAATTAATTTTATGCATAAAAAGTATCGTAGGTAGCGATTGATACTGCATTTTACGAGTTAATCATATTAGCTCCGTTAACGTTTGATTAATCACACACAAGAAATCTCATGTGAAGCATTTTCCATAGCTTATGATAGAAAAAATATGATTAATTTCATTTTAATTCTACCAAAATTCTGATCTCTCACCCTATACAGGTCCCCATACCACAGATTAATCTTACATATAACTCTTATATCATAATCTGTGATACCCATTGCATCAAATACCACACCTATTAGTCACACTTAGACCTTAAAAACAGAATATTATTCCTACATAAATACCATTCCATGCAAGGTTAATGTTACATGTGATATCATAATACTACTAAGATCACCCCATATAAGTTGTCGAGTGCCTGATTTAATATTACACAAGGCCTTAAGTCATATTTTAAGAAATCTAGACACCATGGATTCATTCCTATATAGATGACATATTGCCTCCTATGATATTTATATATTTTTTAATACTATATGTGTATAAAACTAAGATTTTTGTATATTTTAATTAATAATTGATCTATATGATTTATAAAATAATTATAAATCACAATAGAAAGTATTTTGGGATAATATTTTAATTTATACAGGTGTTTATAAATAAATTAATTATAAATTTTTATAATTAATTATTTAAATGTTTATGAAACATTTTGTTAAATAAATATCACATAAATATCAATTTTTAATATTGAAATAGCCTATTTTTAAAATTACAAGGAATTACATATAATTTATATATACATTATTTATATTTTCATTATAAGTGTTATTTATAAAGTGTTTATAAATTAAAAGAAGGCTTAATATAAAATATTTTATATTTAAATTATGAATTTATAATAATATTTAATTTTAATTATTCAAATTAAGGCCATGTTTGAGAAATAATTTAAACCATTTCAATTTTTTTTTTGAAAAATTTGATATTATCAAAGTATAAATAATAAATATATGATATTTAAATTTTTTAAATTGTTTACACAATATAAATTAGATTATAAAAATGATTTTAATTCATTTAATATCATATATTTAAAGTAAATTCCATATAATAAACAATATGAAAGAGTTCATATGAAAGTGGAATATAAAGTGTTTATATTCAAAACTTTATATTTTTTATAAGGTTACTAAAATTATAAAGTGTTTATAATAAGTTTTATTTATGGATTGTACATAAATATTTGTCTTATGCTTAATTAGTGAATTTCCCATTTATTTATTTGTTACCTTGTTTATTATCCATTTTTATAAATTATTTATATTATTAATATGTGTATGCTATAGTTTAAATGTGTTTAAGCTACTTCTATATACTATCATACATGCATAGAGGTTACATGATGGGTATGATAAATATATTTAGTTTTCTTCTACCTTGAATTTGGATTTTACTAAGTTATAAACATGAATTTGGAATTTAATTATGATTTATACATAAAATTAAAGGGTTTTATATACCTTATTCATGGGGTGAATTTGGATGTGTATAAATATAGCTGACTTTTAATTCCAGTTTGTAACAAAATATATGATTTGTGTGAAGAGTTAAGCATAAACATGATTTGATTATATTGAATTAGTGTAAATATGAAAATATTCAAAACTAAATCATTAGAATAATTCATATATAAAGGTAATACATAATATTAGATGGTGATATTAAATCCCATTTAAAAAAAAGTGTTAGATTCCTTCCAAAGAAAGAACATGTTACAACCTCAATTATTCAATTAGGTAGGTTCTATCAAAGTAGGGAGACCATGGATTATCTTTTATAAGGCATGGTGGTCATGAATAACCCTAAGATTTAGGTTACAAAATCCCACTATGGGATTTGGGTTAAACATAATATAGAAACCCTAAGAGTTAATATACGTGAGGAATATAGTTTAGTTTATTCATATGATTTTTAGGTAATGTTTTATCAACTAAAATATACAAGATTAATATATATGATATAATCAGGATGATTCCCTATCTAAATAACTAGGTGGTGAGAGGAACACCAAAGTAGACTCATTTCTTAGTGAAATATGGATCATTTACCACTAATGGATGTGATGATATCAAAGAGGTTCATCATTTTAATGGGTGAAAATTTAATAAAAGTTTTTATTAAATGATTTTAAAACATCATACTCATATGATAAAAGATTTTATTGTATATAATAACTTTATCATCATCAAAATTAACTTTGAAATCTATTTTTAGAATGGATAATTTTAATGTAAGAAACTTATTGGATTGGTACATAACATAAGAATTGTTCTTAATATAAAAAATATATGTGTTTGAACAACACTTTATAGAGTATCCAACTATTAAAATTATTCAACACTTGGAATCTTAATGCCTATGATAATAATAAATGAAATCACCTAAGTTTTCAATGAAATTAGATGCGAAATATCCTAAGGAACTTTTGTCTCAACTAATATACTTAATATGATTTAGTATTCCAATGATTAGGAGAGGATTAAGATTTACTTATGTTTCATTATAGCTATAGGATTCATTCTATTATCATTTAGGAAAATTTATCAAAAAATTGGACGATTTCAAGAAAAGTTTACTCAATATTCATAAAGTGTTGAGGATAGTTGAATTTGGAATATTATTTCTATGTTTTTGTGATGTGTTGATAGTAAAAATGGGTGAAATTTAAAACTAGAAGAAGAAAATTTAGTTGGAGAGCCCAAAAATGTTTCTTTAACTATTTAGTCAAGGTCATTTGAAACAAAGTTTTATTAGAAGGAGGAGTTATGTTTCCATATGATATAATTTTACAAGAAACCAAAATGGGTTTGTAAAACTCCATTTAATGTTCATGTTGGTTATTGGTGTTATATAAATTAATTCCTTGGTCTTAAAGGGCATGCAACACCAAATGTATACTTTAAAAATATTGCGAGTACACAAAATTTTAAAATAAAGGTAATAATTAATAGAGCTTATAGTTTACATTAAAGTGATGAAGCAAAGAGTTTCTACATAAAATATTTGAATATAAAGGAATATATCAAGCTTAGATGAGTATAAGTAAATAATGTGTATATTTATGTAATTTCTATTATATGATAAAAGAATTTGTTTAATAACCAAGAGTTTTTATGAAAAATATGAGATATTACACATTGTTTATGATTATTTATATTTTATAACATACTTTATAATAAGATAATAATACTTGTTTTATCTAGGATAAAGTTTTTTATCAAGACATTTGTTAAAATATTAGGAATTGACATTCCACTACCATTAATAACATATTTTAAATAATAAAGTCTTATTTTTCTAAATGTTCTTCAAACACATAAAATAACATCTAATATATGGATGTTATAGTTTGCTTGTTAAATATTACCACTAAGGAAATAACAGTTATTTCCTTAATATAACAAGAGTTTTTGGTCCTAGAAAGATATTATGAAGAGAATATAGTGCCTAAGAGGCTATTGGGAGTATATTTTGATTTTGATAAGTTGATAGTTAACAAATAAAATATTATTTCAGTCTACAATGTGAATATCACTATATACTAAATGTGCTTATGGCATATTGGTAAAATAATAATTTAAATTGTTACATTAGTTACCAAAAGATTTAATGTAATGGGTTACAAAAATGATGATGATGTACTTAGAAAGAGTTTTAAGTAGAAAATATAATTTTTTACATTTTAATATTTTATGTTGTAGAGTTAATGAGTTTTAATATGCTCATGAATTTGAAATTATGAATATAGTTACTAAGTCTCACCATTATTAAAAAAGGATCACTTTATAGATGTTACCCACTAAAGGGTTTAGTGGGAGGATTTTATCAGTTGGTCACATAGAGATGTGGTGTGTGTGTGTTTATGATAGGAAAAACATAAAATTGTTTCAAATACTAGGTTGATCTACCAGTCTATCATATATGATATGATAGAAAAAACATATGTATGATTTTGTTAAGTATTATTAAAATAGTTTAATATTATAAAATGTATAATGTTATACAAAAGGAAATATCCAATTTATCATTATATCACATTGGTTTCATATACATATATAATGATAAATGTATCATGAAGTGAAATGTAGATGACCTCTCAAGTTATGAATAAATTTTAAGGTTTTCATGAGTATGAATCTTGTATCGTGATACAGAACTTTCTCATGAGGTACAAAACGAGTTTGGTGTGCTTGAATCCTAGAAAAGTATATAAAATAGAGTGTTATACACTATTTATTTGGTATACTAGGGGAGCATGGTTCATATTTAGAGTCCACACCACCTAAGGTTGGTGATATACCATGTATGATAACCTTTATACATCAATACCTATCTTACTCAATCCTTAAGGTTTATCTAATCAGGGGGTGGTTGAGTATGTTGGTGTTGATGTCATCAGTTAGAGCTTAAATAAGATAAGATTTTTCCTCTCATATGACGAGTATGACATATAATCCCTTTATTGAGATAGAATAAGTAAGTGTATGGCTATAACTAGGTTATATATATGAATTACTTATCTATTTAGGTGAGGGGAATGTGATGTGATCATCCAAAAAAGTAAATTAAATGTGATGTATTCATCAGCCTTGCTAGTCTATAATTATAGAATCGAGAATATATTAGTTTAATTTATGGGATTGACATATTTCATGTCTCATGGTCCCTCAATATCTTGGATAATGGGATCATATAAAAATGCATTATTGTATACGATATAATTTATGGACACAAGTGTAATGATACATGTGTAGAATAGTGATCACACCAGACCCATTTATAGATTGAGTATCACTGATGCTTTTCTAGAGGACAATGTTTTCTTAAATTTATGGATTAAGCGATTCATATTTATTATAAACTCTACATAGGTCTATGGGGTTACAATTTTTTTATTGAATATGTATTAATTTTGAATTAGAGAGATTCTATAAAAGTGTTTTAGAGTTTATCCAATAGGTGTTTTGGATGGATATGAACAAGGTTTTTCATATTATGTGATACAAGGTGAAGTTAATGATATCTTATAAAAGGTTTTTTGAAAAATTTCAAAAAAAGTGTATTTGGATATGTTTTCACGAGTTATTTTATATAATACAATATAAGGTGAAGTGAAACTAAGAATATTAGCCTTTAGTGAAAGTGAGATATTATTGGAGATATGAAATAAATATAATGAATTTTTATATGTATGGGCTATATTTTACGAATGATATATGTATGTTGTAGAGTAAGAAATTCTTGGAGCTAAGGTATATCATTTTCTTTTGTAAAGGGATATCATATGGAATGGTATATGATATCATTAAAATGCCTTTAATTAGTTTGAAACTTGAATGTTTATGTGTAAATGTTTAAATCTTAACAACATATTCTATCATTGAATAAACTAAATGTTTTATAAGATTAAGATATTTCATGGATAAGAGTTAGAACAATTATAACTGAATGCATTAACTCATAACATATGAGTTAGTGCATGTTCACTATAGGAGTATTCTGTGGGACTTTATAAGGATGTATTCTCCAAGATATGTCCATTGATTGGGATTTATTATTCCTCCTTTGATTCTCCCTAAAGAACTAACATGAAATGATAATAGATAAGAATTCTACCCATTTTATTGGAGATTCTTGTTAGCTTATGGATACACCATAGAGGATGGATGTCATTTGGCTGCCTCTTTTGTGATCTTAATCGACTATATATTATAAATTTGAAGATGGATAATTCAATGGTGTAAGGTATACAATTTATTTATTTTTATATAACACAGTTTCATTTATCAATCATGGAAATTCTTGGTTTATCAGTTTCTAATTCACTTATTATACATAGTTTAATTTTTAATCCATCCCATGAAACCCATAAACATTGTCCTCTATGTACTAAAGAAATTTAAAATTTTGGAATCCATAAAATCTAGGGTTATCCCCTTTCCGAAATATCATTATCATCATGATTTGATAGATGCATTGGTGTATTGGTGATCTCATCTTCTGTGTCTTCAACTTTTATGGTTAATAAATAACCCAGTCCGTCAATATCTCATAAGAGGCCCAGAGAATAGGCTTTTATGAAATTCCAATTTTACCTCCATGATATAGATGAAGCATATCCATAAAATCATCCAGGTTAATGGTGTAATTATTATAAAAAAATCATAAATATATGATCAAACATTGTATGTCAAACTCCTCTATCTTCTCATTCTCCCCACTATCTAAATTAGAAAATTATGCATGTAGGGAACTTAGAAATACTAATTTTAGTGTGTCATGCATAGACTGCATATTCTCTATGAATTGTATCCATATAATAGTGACTAATTATAATAACTGGGCCCCAAAGGCACACCAGTTTCCCTATAGACATATGTTGTCTCCTCCATGTGGCCCACCTACATGCTCAAACGGGTGATCAAGATAATGACTATCCCCATAGACCAATACATGTTCTTTCAAGTGGTAATTATCCTCACTTGTACACACCCTGAGAATATTTTTAGGAGTTCAACCATCCTAACACTAATATAGGCTAGGGTATACTTAATTATGAAGTACTTATCAAGTAGGATCCTAAAAAGAAAGGTGCACCTTATTAATATGAGTAGTAACATTTATCCTTTTAATCCTTTAACATTATAACATTCAACCACTAGATTACAAATTACTATTTGTAGACCCTATATCTCAACCTAGGTAGTGACACTAAACTTTTAGTTGGTGTTTTACTTTGATAAAAATATAACAATTAGGACTCTTAGTCACCCCATTTTCCCCATAGAAACATGTTGTTCCATCCTAGGGTCCAACCCATGTACCTAAATGGGCCATCAGACTAATGAATATCCTCACAGGCTAACACATGGTCTTTCTTGTGTGATTTTTATCTTTTGAACACACCTTTGAAAACTTCCTAGGAGGTAACCCATCGTAAAACTACTATAATTCAGCCCATATTTAACCATTGATTTATAATCAGGTAGGATCCCCAAAATAAAATTTCACCTTATTGACATGGGTAGTGATATATAAATTTTTAACCCTTTAACATTCTAGGGTGTTACACTAACAGTGGTGTCACCATAAAATGTAATATAAATTCAATAATTATAAAGATATTGATATAATAAGAAATTATCATAGGCGATATCCCTAAATATAATAACACTCTCACTAGACTCAATTAATCACCACTATCCTATATTTTGGGTCAATGGTCTTTATATGATTTTGGATAATATTTAGAAAATTAGAGAAAAAAATTAATAAATAAATAAAATTAATTGAAAAATAAATGAAAATAAGAATAATGAAAAAGTAAAAAATGAAAGAAAAAAGAAAATTAAATAATAAAAAGAAAATGAAATTAACTAAACAAAACTAATAAAAAACTAAGAAACATGTGATTTTTGAATGGGAGTGGAAATAAAGCAACACTTTAAATGAGAAAAATATAGATAAGTAGTATAATTAGAGTTTTGGTGTGTGAAAAATGAGAGATTGTAACCTTCTTTTATATCCAGATATTTGGTATGACACCATTCTAATATAGGAGGGTACCATGCATTATTCTTGCACTGATTTCCAATTCGAATCCACATTTGATAATTCAACTCTATAAATCTATATGGATTTGGAACAACACTATGAAGAGTTTTCATAACCCCATTTATGTTTCTAAAATTTTATTTTATAATTTTTAGGAGACATTTTGTTTTAAATGGGTTCTGATAGCCTCAACTTTTGAGTTCCTATGAATGATTTTTCTAAGAGTGACAGGACACTATGCCACTGTTAAATGACCCCTATGAAAATTTTGGATAATCCAAATTTATTTTATAATCCTAATATTGGGTTTCATTATGGTATATTCTTCTTTAGAGTCAATAGATTGAAATTTTCACCCAAATTTACCCATGATTCGACTTTGTCACTAGTTAATCCTTCTTCTACCAGTTATACTTTTCCTTCACTCATGACTTGTTATTTTTCTTTTTCTTCCCAGATACAAATTAGGTTAAGGTTTTATCTTAGATTCATCATCCCCATAATAAAATTTTTCTAATGAGAAAACGTTATCAATATTTTTTAAAAACAAAAAAATTTCATCTTCATCCTCTTTATCATCTTTCAGCTTGGGTTATTATTTAATTTTTTCAAGAACCTTATCTTCAATGATAGTAGTTAAAAATTAAACTTATTTAAATTTTATGTTTATTTATTTAATTTTTAATGTGTTTTCTATGGGATACTCCCCACCATTGAATTATCCATATTTTCAATAGGATAAAATAGACTAGCCGAGACAAAAAATCTCATAAAGACCCCTATTCATGATCTTAACTTGTATAACTCGATAAAAATATCTCATGAGACCCAATATGAGATCATGAATTAATGTGGTGCTCCATGAAACCCCCACCCACCAACCACTTATTATACCTTTTAAAAAAACAACACTTACTTAGTTTCCAAATTCTCTTTCCACAAGTATAGTAATTTTACCATTTCGAATCATCCAGCAACCTTCTAGATTGATTTCCAACAACTACATTCTGATAGCTACTGAATATACTACCTATGTATAGCTCACCTAGTTATACATAGGCATAAACACCAAAACTCAACTCCCCCTAGTTTAAGTTTCTCCAATGCAACACCCTTGATGTTGAAACATTATCCCGCTATGAGGGTCATGCCCTCATATAATTGATGGTGTTCTCCCCACTATATGAACTCCTATATCACTATTTACTGAGAACTAAGGATCATGATCCATACTCATTATTTACCATGTTCCCATCCTATGTTTCATATGAGGGCCTAAAGACATCATGATATTATAGGATACCACTTCGCAACATAATCAATGACCCATCATCCCAACCTCTGGTTCTACACAAACATACCTTGAAACTAGAAAATTTAATCACAGTCACATGAATCCCATACTACTTCCCATTAGGGATTCTAGATTGATCCAAGAGGATTCATATAATTCCATTAATTCCCCATTTATTCCTAACTAACATTCTTGATTATCTAACTTCATATTAAAAATTCCAAGAGGTTTCACTTAATTCTCATGCATAATATAAAAAACTCATCTCAAACACAACCCTCATGCCTCCACCATCATTTCATAGTGATATCATAGATATGAAATTTCTCATATCATCCACATTTTCAAACATGATCCTCTATTAAGTAATATGATAGTTACATGATATAGATCCAAGATATCAAAGGTTTAAGGAGTCCATGGCTCCATCCCAATCCCATTGGTACCCCTCAAGTCCAACAACCTCTCATCCAATAAGACCCTATATGAAACAGACATAAAAATACATTAATATCATGAATTTACTCATATTTCACATATAAATACACTCTTTCTCTCCTAGGGAAAGTGAAAACTCAGAGAAGAATCCTCTTTAGGGTCCTAAACTATTAATGAATTTTGAAATCACTCAATTACTAGGTTGTTATACACCCTGAACCACCAAACCAGGTCTTCTCACTGATATCCCAAATAGTTATACTCAATTATACTTGGGATATTATGTCCAATCAAAAGAATATGAAACACCTGAATTTCAAACATAAATCCCATAAAGCACTAATTTTCTTTAGTACTCGAAATACCCAAAAAATTCACATATAACCATCTACATGATCACATATCACTCATATATCATTTATCATGCAAAAAATATACCCATTACCCACTCATTATAAGACAAAACATCATATATTCCCTATAAATTATATGTTACTAACCTAATTTCCTTTAAAAAAAAGTTGTAAGAAAATTTTTTTCACACCAAAGCACTCCCAAAAACTGCCTAGCTACCATATATTACTACATTATTTGATATCCAAAATCAACCTCTATCCACTTTTCTTGACCTATCTTGATCAGTACCCCTTACAATCCCCTGGATAGCCGATATAATAACACAAAAACCCACTAAGGATCTATAGGATAATATTCTACATCTCACAAAAGATTCGATTTAAAACTTATTTAATCGTTCTATCATTATTTAAAATTCCTTGACCCTAGTAGCCCATAGTCGATGGTTACTTTATTACATTAGTACTAAATACAAGTAATGAAATCCCAAATGAATGAATATTTTAGTTGTTATATAATGCTATATACATATATGAATCTTACATTACATTTTAAAACTTATAACAAAGTATATTATTTGAGAACATTATTATTAACTTTAACATATACCTAAATATCAATCATAATATTCTTCCTAGCATCCTAGGGAAAGGAAACAAAAGAAAGGGGTGAACTTAGATGATTGGTAAGGGTATGTGTACAATATAATCTAGAATAAATAAATAAGGCATAATTAAAATGAAAAAGGTAAATATATGAAAACAGAGGCCATTTAATCAATAACTTGATCATGAATAATAATATGGTAGGAGTAAATGATGATAAAAAAAGTCTATATAAATAATCATATATGATTGAAACTTATCCATGAATATCATAAATAATAAAATAATCATAAGGAAATCAATAAATAATCTCATAATGAAGGAATTAATAATTTCAGACATCACAAACATACTATCAAGGATTATTTCAAAGACATATTACATAAATGGGTAATGCCTCAACCAAATACCCAAGCTAATTTGTCTCACGAGACCCACCAATGCATCGATGAGCTATAGAGGTCCCCACCCATCACTTAATAAGTCCAATTCATTCCTTATATAAAAGGGTTAATACATAATCAACTTAAATATTCATATTAAAAATACAGTATATGGAATTTTAATACTTTCCCTAATCAATAAACATAATCACATGCCATCTAGAGTAATATGGAAAATGGTAACAAAATAGTACATCCCTAGTAAAATTGATCATAAAGCACCTAGAGAAATAATAAGAATGATATCATTACAACATATCCCCAGTGTAGCATAATTAAAATGAGGTTTTCTATTATTGAATAATATAAATACCATACAAAATTCATTAAAAACATTCTCTAGGAAAATACCCTTTTCCCTTTGAAAATAACTTTTAAAAATATTAATAGAATATTATAAAAAAATTATTTAATAATAATAATGGAAAATTGTAAAGGAATATTCAAATAAATGATTGGTCATTATGGATGGTAATTCTATATATTCCATATAAGTTAAAAATCCATTCCTTTCACACTGTTGTAAAAAGGTAAAAAAGTAACTTGTTGAGAAAATGACTAGAAGAATCAATTCAAACAATTTTATAAAAAAGTAAAACATGGATTAAAATATATTTAATAATTCATTTATAGAATTTTGAAGATTTTATTGAAGATATTATTAGAAAAAATGGATATGGAATAATAATTATTTTCAACTGAAGAGAGAAATAAAGACATATTTTCTAAAAAAAATTTCTCAATCATTTTAAGTACCAATGAAAGGGAAGTGGTAATATTACTTGAAAATTTAATGAATAACCATATGAGAATAAAATATTTTGAGTTTAAGATATAAATATTAAACAATTATCCTAAGGGATACTTAAACATAAATAATCCCAAATAATGATGAGATAGATAATAAACCCTTACCTCAGATTCCACTTCCTTTATATACATCTGAAAATATTTTTTAATAAGTATATATTTATTATAAATATATTTTAGAACCATAATAATATATATTATACCATAAATGATTTACTTATGATATTTTATCACCCGTTTATTAATAATTTTTTTTAAAATCATTGTTCTAGGTAATAATGACTTCGTTTTTTATGTATGTTTTGATTTGGCAGTTTTAGTAATTTTTATTTTATCATGGTTAAATAATACAAATAATATTAACCCTGATATAAATATAATATATATTCATTATATATGTATTTAGAGTAATCGATAAAATATTGAGATAGAAAAATGAACTACACCATTTATGGAGATGGTAGGCCATATGTATGCATGAACAATGTATTTAGTTTTCAATGGATGGAAAAAAAGAAAGATAAATAACAATTAACATTTATAGAATCATTATTATGTCATATATTTCATATTTATTCATTAAATATATACTTATTACTATCCAAGTAAAATGATAATGGAAAAAATGACATCACTTTGTAGAGGTGGTAGTCCACACGTATACACGAGCAACATTATTGATTTATAATGGATATTATAGTAATAAAGTATATGATATATTATAATTATGTAAGTATAATTATGTCATAAGTATCATATATAAAAATTAAACCCATTATAATAACCATCTATGAAATATGATGGTGGAAAATGAATTGTATCATAATGTGGAGACGTCAAGCCATACGTACGCACAAACGATACTTTCACTTTCCATTTGATGAGAAAGAAGGTAGATAATTGTGATTTAATAATAATAATAATAATAATAAAATTTTAGAATATTTATGACACTAATGTTATTATTTTATGATAAATACCCTAGATTTATAGGAGGTAAAGAAGAAGTAAAAATAAATTGATTGATTAAGGTGAAACTACCACAAAACTAGGTTTCCACAGTTCAACACTTTACTAGTGCTAAAAAGAAGCAATGATAAAGGGTAATTTTAATAGTGCTAAAAAAAGAGATGTTAAAAGTGACCCTTTATCAGTGATTTTTTTAGCAGTGATAAAGGCCCCCCTTTATCAGCCCTTTTTTAGCACTGTAAAAGGGGAACCTTTATTAGTGTTTTTTTAGTAGTACTGATAAAGGGGTCCTTTATCAGCGTTTTTTCATAGCACTGATAAAATTTATATTTCAAAAAAAGAAAATATTTCAGGAAAAATAATATATTTTTATATAAGTATATTTATATTGATATAAATATAATATATATTTTTTAAATATGCTTTAGATAAGTATAAATAGACTATTACATTTAACATAGAAGAAATTTTGTTACAATTTCTTTAAAATATTTTAAAAAATATTATTAATTAATAATTTTCTAATCACCATTGATTAATAATCATTTAATAACAATTTAAAGACACAAAAAATCAAAAAAATTTAATAAAAGATCTAAAATAAGTTGAAAATGTAACTCAAACTTCAAACAGACATAACTTTTGATCTGAGTGTCTGTTGGTGCTCTACAGCATATCAAATCAAAGATTGCGACTAGCTCTATGCACTAGTGACACAAAGGTACCTTATGTCACATTTTTTAAGGCCCAAAACGCCTAAAAGGCCTCCAAAACTGATTTTTTAGTTGGGATACCCTGATTTTTTAACATTCAAACAAATATAACTTCTGATCCAAATGTCCCTTAGGCCTGTACTACATATAATATCAAATATTTTTTTATTTTATTCGATTTGAGTAGTTTCAAAGTTGAAATGGAATTCCGAATTAGAAGTTATGGTCGTTTTAACATTCTATGGCTTTTCAAATACACACACATATGTATTTATTCGTAAATATATATACGTGTGTGTGTGTGAGTTATATATATGTATGTATGTATGTATTTATTTATAAACACACATAAAAATCATATTTTATAAATGTATTTAAAATTATTCTTATAAATATATATTAATATACAAATAAATATACAGATAAAAAATTATAACTAAAAATATATTTAAATAAATATAAATATAAATTAATATACGAATAAATATATATATACTAATATATGAACAAATATATAAGTATTAATATAACTAAATATATTTATATTAATATGAATCTATATTAACATATGAATAAATATAACTATATATATTTATATAAATAAATATATATATATATTAATATACAAATAAATAAATATATATATTAATATATGAATAAATATATATGTATTTATATGACTAAATATATTTATATTAATATGAATCAATATTAATATACGAATAAATATAACTATATATATATAAATAAATATAAATATATATATTGAAATATGAATATATATATATTAATATATGAATAAATATATATGTATTAATATAACTAAATATATTCATATTAATATGAATCTATATTAATATACAAACAAATATAACTATATATAAGTATATATATGAATATATATATCATTAAATGAAGAAAAAAACTAAATAGTTTAGTGGTAAAGGTGCAAGCGTGCATGGGGGGAGGTCTCGAGTTTGAGTTTGTGTGGAAGCAGGGAGGGGCGCATGGGCATGTGGGGGATGCGTGGGAAAGGGAAACGCGCGGGAGAGAGGGAGGAGGTCCACCAACCATTGATAAGGGGGGGGGGTCAAGTGCTTTTAAAAGCTCCCCCACACATTATATATTATTTTTATTATTTTTAATTTTTTGACTTCTATCAGCGCTTAAAAAAGTTCTAATAAAAGGATTCTTTTATCAGTGCTAAAAAAAGCACTGATAATATAACTTTTTATCAACGCTTTTTTTAGCGCTGATAAAAGACCCCTTTTATCAGCATTTTTAGCACTGATAAAGGGACCTTTATCAGTGATTTTCCAAGTGATGATAAAAGGGACCCCAATTTATCTTTTCCTCGATTAACTATGTTTTTTTAGGACTATTAAAGAACTTTTCTAGTGCTGATAAAATCCATATTTGTAGTAGTGTGATTACCTCTTTTTTAAAATAACTCATTTAGATCTCCTCTTAAGGGTCCTAGGGTTGCTCTTTTGGGAAGAAAAAAACCTCTATAATGTGTCTAAGTAATTTTATAAAGTATTTTGGTAGTGGATTTTATAGAAATGTTATAACACCCTAAGATTTTATGGTATCTCTCTTTTAAAATAAATATAATCTCTTTAAAAGCTTGCGTTGAACACAACACCAAGTTCAAACGAACCCCAATCTATTATTATGTGACTGTTATAACCTAACCATTAAATTGGTGGAAGTAAATATGACTAACAAAAATTTTCAAAATATATGGCTGATTCATTTATGGAATAAATTTTATTCATTATCAATAAAAAAATAAAAAAATAAAAAAATAAGTGTTTTTCTAAAAAAATATTTTTGTGTGCGAAATATATTTATATCATAATAAATTGAATTATTCATTATTTTTGAATGATTTTAATAAAATTTAAATATTATATATTCATTTTTTTGAAAATTCATATAATATTTTTACTATTCGTGGGATAGGAATAATTCTAGTGTTATTCTTAAAACAATATTTTATAAAAGGCGATTTTTATCGCATTTCACACACTTATTTTAAAATTAATTTATTTCAATTATAGGTATTTAATCTTATAAAATAAATTAAATATTTATAATAATTATTTTAAATTTTTTTAATTGGTACCATTTTATTTGTGGTCAAAATGAATAGTAACTATTTGAAAGTTTATCACCTCGGTAAAGGGTAAATTGTGCTAATTTTGGTTAAAACTAAGTAATAAGGCAATAATTATTCATTTTAATTATTGTTTTATGAATATAATTTTACCCTTATCACATTAGAAATGAATTTGGGTTATTAAATAGATATGTTTCCATGAAAATGACTTATATATTATTTAAATCAAAGATAATTACAAAATGTCACTCTCTTTGTTTTTAATAACTTTTATGTTTCCACATAGGTACAAAAGAAAGATATGAACGAACATAAATGAATAATTTTATCTTAAAGAAATTAGTTTCATTATTAATTTTTCATAATTTTTATAAATTATGTAATTACCTTAAATTCTTGTGAAATTCTATTATAGTATTTATTTGATTAACATAAAAATAAAATAAATGATTTTAAAAATATTAATTTTGATATAATTTGAATGAGTTAATGCATGAAACTAATTTTATAGATATATATGAAATAATATATAGGTTTTAAATAATTATTTATAAATCACCCTTTATCTTGATGAATTTGAAGTCAAATTAAATGAATAGTGTCAAAATTGACATTAATGATAATTTATCAAAATAATATATTATTAAATTATTTAAAATTCTTAAAAATATTATTTTTTTCCATTTTAATGGAATATAGTTTAAAACATCATAATTTTTTCATTTCTGATCCATTTTTCTATTTATAGTAAAATCATTATCCATTTATAATTAAAATAGTGGTTACCATGGTTAAGATAAAAATAACTAAACTAGGGGTTAATCAAAATGATAATGTTTAAGATGACACAAAAACTTATATAAATTCTATTTTTATGGTATTACGACCCTATAATATATTATATTAGAATCCATTTCCATTTTGAGGCATTTTACATGAGAATTAATTTATTATAATTTAATATTTTTAGAAATTTGAAAAGTGCCCCTCACATCAATTATAAAAGGGAACCTATTCCCTCACTTCTTGACACCACATTGACCCATATAGATCAAAAAATGCTAAAAAATTTCTCTTATAAAAATTCTTAGCCAAATTATAGAGGTTATGGTCTCCCTATAAGACCAACCTTAAGCGCCTTAGGAAAGGATACGAAGAAGGTCTCCCAATGAAGAGGTAACTGTCTTACCCACTCTCTTTCAATTTATTCCTTCTTATACCTCTTATAAATATATAGAAGTTATCATAATATAATAAATTAAGTATAATAATTATACTAAAATTTTACTACGATTATGAAACCATCATTACCCACCCTATTTCCCATCAAATTAGAAGTGAAAGTATCGCTCGTGCATATGTACGAATTACCGTCTCCACATAGTGATACAGTTAATTTTTCAATACCACCTTTTATGAATGGGAATTATTATTGTATTTATATTTATATGTCATATTTATTATGTAATTACAATTTTTAAATAACAATATCATATCTATATTATTATCTTCCAAACTGTTGGTAACCGATAACGTTGCTCGTGCGAACGTGTGGACTGCCACCTCCATGAAGTGATGTGATTAATTTGTCATTTATATTTTACATGGATGGTAATAAGGATGTATTTTATGAATATATAATATTTATATATAATAATTATTCTAGAAAATGATAATTATTTTTACCTTTCTTTCTTTACATTTGTATAATGAATACAATGTTTCTGCATACATACGACTTACCATCACCATGAACAGTGAAATACATTTTTCTATCTCTACATTTTACGGATTACTTTAAATAAATATATAATAAATATAAATTATATTTATATAATTATTAAAAATATAAAGATTATGTAATTTTAATCAAATTATAAATATCGAAACTAACAAACCAAAATATACATGAAAAATGAAACAATTATTACGCAAAATAATGATTTTAACAAAGAATTGTTAAGAAGTGGGTGATTAAAGATTATAAGTATGTAATAAATGGTATGATATATATGAGTAAGGTTATTTAATATATATATAATAAGTATATATTTATTATATATGAGGTTTGAACATGTATAAAGAAGTTCAATCTAAGGTAAGGGTTCACTTCACAATCTCATCATTATTAGAGATTGTTTATATTTAAGTATCCATTGAGGAATACTTCTCTTCCATATCCATGTTTCTTAAAAATATTTTTAAAAATATTTTTACTATTATCCTATTAGTTTTTAAAGTCATTTTTACCCATGTTTTAATTTTTTAAAAATAGTTTTAAAGGAATATTTTTGTCATTTTCTAAATGAGGTACTTTGTGACTTTTACAACAAAAATATGAAAGGAATGTTTTTTAACTTATATGGAATGAGTGTATTTTCCTGTTTTCATGAAATATTAATGGTTTTAATCTTACTTTATAAGTTTACAATGTTATTTTCAAATAATTTTTTTCTTTTATTTGTGCATATTTTTTAAAAAATAAGTGTTTTCAAAGTAAAAAGGGAATTTTTATCAAATGTTTTCCAGTGATATTTTTAAATTATCTTCATCTATATCAATATACTTTGTTAAATTTTATTATTTACAACGGTTATTCTATTATTGTTCCATATAGCATATTTTATTGGATGGTTTATGATTATTTTTATTGGATATGTACTATTTTGATACTATTCTCTATATTACTTTGGATGGTTTATGAATATATTTATTGGTTGGGGAATTATTAACAATTTATATGATAGTTTCAATATGAATATTTATATTGATTATATTTCACCTCTTTTATATGAGGAATGAATTGGACTTAGTAAGTGATATGAGGGAGCTGCTATAACCCCTCGATGCATCAGTAGGTCTCATGAGACAAACTAGCTTGAGTATTGGTTGAGGCCTTAACCATTTATATAAGATGTCTTGGCACAAGGCCTCAACGATATGTTTATGATGTCTAAAATTATGAATTTCCCACATTATGATATTAGTTATTTATTTCCATGGATTATTTTATTAGTTATGATATCCATGGATATGTTTTTACCTCATATGATTATGGAATTATTTAATTTCCATTTATTTTCTATCATATTATTCATGCCTTATTTAGCTTCCGCTGTATGCACACTGTTACTGAGCATCTTATCTCACCCTTTTTCTTATGTTTATTTTCCCCAAATATTAAAATAAGTATATTATAATTTATATGTATGGATAATACAAGAGTATAATGGTGTTATCAAAGGAAATACTGATGTTGTAACTTATGATTTGAATTGTAATATAAGATTTATGTATGTATCTAGTTTTTCAAGACTGCTAAACTATTCGGTCCTTTGGGATGAAACAATTTGTATCTAATAAAAATGTAATAAAGCAACCAATTACTCTAGGATATTAGGGTTGGGGTTTTTATAGTTGGTATTAGAGGATATTTAGTATAAACCTTGGGAACTAGATATCGAAAATATATATTTAGGATACGTAACCCTATAACGGACTTGGAGAATATTTCCAAAGAAACCAATATTATGATTCTGAGATTAGTTGTATATAAAGTATCAATTTATGATATGTGTCTCACTAGTTTTAAAATTATACATAATAATTCATAATCTAATATAGTGTATGCCATTATTTAACGTAGTTGAAAGAATGGAAAACTTATAAATACACATAATTCATATAGGGATTTCTATCATAGGAATGATAATGATATTGGAGATGGAGCTACAGCTAGAGATGAAAAAATTATAACTATACTGGGAAAACTGACCTAGGTTATGATAAATAACCATACCTGTATAGATCATCTAGCTGATCCATAATGTGGTGTAACAATGTTAGACCACTTCATGTGATAACAACATCCATCATTAAATGAGACTAAAAATCCTTTTATAGCTAAGTAATGGATAAATTAATAAGGGAATATATTTATCACTTTAGGAAGTAATGAAATAGATAAGGTTGATAGGGTATTTTATCATCTCTTAGAAGATTCAGATCAATGATGGCTATTAATTCACAAAACTAAGGAGGATGAGGAAATATAAAACATGGAATGGAAGGATTTTAAGGATCTTTTCTTGGAAAAATATTTTCCTTCTGATAAAAAGTGGATATGGAGAGAAAATTCTTGAGTCCAAGACAAAAAGAGTATGATAATGTTACTAAGTATGAATAAAAATTTACAAGGTTATCAAGGCATGCTACAGACTATGTACCAAATACAAAGAGAAATATTTATTGTTTCTTTTATGGGATTAAGACAATTATTCATAGGGCACTAGTCTCCAAAACATTCTCATCATAAGAGGATATAGTATCATCTAGTATCAATATAGAGAAATAATTCTCAAAGTATTATAGATTTGAATGGAATAAAGATAATAAAAGGGATGATGAGTAGTTTGGAAAAGGAAATAATGAAAAGGGGAATAAGGGAAGGTTGTAATTTCCAACTTTTAATAAATTTGGAAAGAAACATCATGGAACATGCCTATTGGGAATGAGAGTTTTCTACAAGTGTGTGTAAAAAGGACACTAGAACCATGATTAGAAGGGAAATGAAGAATTTGACAATGTAAAATGATTTAGCTATAAGTAAATGGGACAATATGCAAATGATTGTACTAAGAATCAATGAAACTTACCCCAGAAAAGGAAAATATGGAAAGACCATGATTATGTGATCACAATAAATGAGGTTGAAGTTTATAATGATGTGGTGATAACTAATTTAATCATATCATCAAATTTAGATAATGATTCATTTTATTATGGATCAATGTATTCTTTTTTTTTATCTTCTCATTTTTCTAAAAAATTATACATTTACCATTCACCTTAATAAAGAATTTGTTAGTAAAAAATCCTAGTGAAAATATCATTATAACAAATATGTGTCAATTAGTTCATATTATGAAACATAAAAATTCTTTATTTACTGAGTTTTTTATTATACATATGGTTTACTTTGATATAATAATTGGTATGTATTTTCGTTCAAAATATAATGAAAAATTTATTACAAAAGGAAGAAAATTTTGATCTGTGATAAAGATATAGAATTCATTATATTTATAGTGGATAATTTATCATCTGATTCATGTATATATCTACATCCAATATCTCTTATAAATGA
The DNA here is from genome assembly GCA_963277665.1 of Viscum album. Taxonomy (NCBI): domain Eukaryota; kingdom Viridiplantae; phylum Streptophyta; class Magnoliopsida; order Santalales; family Viscaceae; genus Viscum; species Viscum album. The sequence goes on along the minus strand of OY728141.1, from coordinate 1,042,311,038 downwards.
TATTCTTGGAGAATAAGATCAAACATGACCTACTGATGAAAAAGGTATTCTTCAAATTGCGTATGTACCTATTTTATATGAATACATTGATTTATTTCCTAAGTAATTACCTGGATACCCAACAAAATGGGAAGTTGAGTTTCACATTTATTTAATCCATGACCCAAGACCTAAATCAAAGGATCTCTATATAAAGGACATTATGGAGTTAGTGGAGTTAAAGAAACAAGTAGAGTATTTGAGAGGTAATGGATTTATAAACCCTAGAGTTTTACCTTGGGGATCCCCTATTATTTTCCTTAATAATAAAGATGGATCTATGAGGCTATGCCTTGATTATAGGAAAACCCATGCGATTAAAATAAAGAACAAATACCCTCTACCTCACATTGATGAATTATTCTTCCAACTCTATAGAGATCAATATTTTTCAAAAGATTATCCTTCATTCTGGATATCATCAATTTTAAGTAAAAGAGAAAGATATCCTGAATATAATGTTTTCAATAAGGTATAAATATTACGAGTGTATAGTAATTCCATTTGTATTGAATAATGAACCCTCTAATTTTATGGATATAAAAAACAGAGTATTCAAGGAATATATTGATAATTTAATTGTGGTATTTATTGATGGCATCTTAGTGTAATCTAAGAAATATGAGGACCATGAGAACCACTTGTGGATCATTCTTGAGAATCATAGAAAAAAATAATTATATGGGAAATTTAGAAAGTGTTAATTATGTCTTTAAAAAGTTTCTTTTCTTGTTCATATTATCTCTAAGGATGGAATCTCAATTGATCCTGTGAAGAAAAATGCAGTCCATGAATGACCTATACCAACAAACATAATTGATATATGTGGTTTCATTGGTTTGTTAGGTTACTATCAGCAATTTGTTCATTTTTTTCCTAATTATCCAATTTGTTAACCAATATTACTCATAAATGGGTTAATTTTATTTGAAAAAAGTAATAAGAAGAATGTTTTTAAGAATTTAAGTGGATATTGGTGAATGATCCGATCGTGATTCTACCATCAAGAAATGGTGGATTTCTGATTTATAGTGATGCATCAAGGAAGGGACTTGGTTGTGTTCTTATAAAGAATGATAGAGTTATTACCTAGGCATCAAGGAAGTTAAAAACTCATGAACATAATTATCTAACTTGTGATCTTGATTTGACACCTATAATATTTTCTCTGAAGATATGGAGACACTATCTCTATTGTTAAAGATGAGAGATATATACATATAAAAAGATTTTGAAATAAATATTCTCATAGTAAGAACTCAACATGAGGAAAATTAAATGTCTCAATATACTCAAGGATTATGATTTCTCAACACACTACCACCAAGGAAAGGAAAATAAGGTAGCAAATTCATTAAGAAGGAATGATCATGGAGTTATGAAGAAAATGAGCTTTGAAAGGGATACTATGTTCATGAATCTATTAAATATGGATATGAGAATAATTAATGAAGGAGAAAAATCACTCACTTTTATAATTATTTTCAAACCATAATTATTGGAAAAGCTAAAAAGTTATAAGTCTGATGAGGAGAATTTTCAAAAAAAAAAATTAAAGTTCTGAGTGATGAAAATTTGAGAGGCTTCGTATATGAAGATAAAATTATAAAATTTGTAAAGAGGATTTGTGTACCTTATATACCTATAATAAAAAATGGAATTATGGGATGATTATAATATATTTAATTTCTCTATACACCCTAGTAAAAAAAGTGTATAGGGATTTGAAGGAACATTTTTGGTGGGATAATAAGATGCATAAAATTACTAATTATGTGTCAAGATGTTTGTTTTTTCAACAAGTGAAGATTGATAGACAATATCCTAGAGGATTCATGAAACTTATACCTATTACTACATGTAAATGGGATGAAATTACAAAGGAATTTTATACTGGATTACATATGGATCCAAGAATGAATGATGCGATATGGGTTATTGTTGATGGACTTACCAAACCTGCACATTTCCTTACTCTAAGGGAATATTTTCCATTAGATCTATTTGAAAAACTCTATATTAATTAAGTTTTAAGACTTCATGGTTCGCCTCTTTCAATTCAGATTGATCATGATCGATGATTTACATTGAAATTCATGAAAGGTATTCACATGGCCCTTGATATTGAACTTCATTTGAGCACCACTTATCACCCTCAAACTGATGGGAATTTATAAAGGACTATCCAAACTTTAGAATAAACAATTTTTTCTTGATCATTTTACTTTCAAGTTATGTGGGATCAATATTTACCATTGGTATAATTTTACTATAATAATAGATTCCATTCATGTATTAAAATGGCACTATATGAAGCATCATATGGAAAGAAAAGTCATACACCAAATTGTTAGGATGAAGTTAGTGAAAGGAATCTTATAGACATAAAAATTGTTGAAGAAACAATGAAAAAGGTAAATACTATCCAAACCTATATCAAAGTATCTCAAAGTAGGAAAAAGATCTATGTCAATAACTGGAGGAAAGATTTCGAATTTCAATTGTGAGATCACATTTTATTAATGGTATTTCTATAGAAGGGTTTTATAAGATTTAGTAAGAAAGGTAAATTGATCGCTAGTTACATAAGACCATTTTAAATCTTATAAAGAATTAGATCTATGGCTTACCATTTATAAATTCCACCTTACCTTTCTAAAGTACACAATGTGTTCCATATCTCTATGTTAAGGAAGTACATGCCAGACTCGACATATGTTCTCACTTATGAAGAAATAGAATTTGAACTTGATTTATCTTACTATGAAGAAACTATCCATATAATGGAAACTATAGAATAAGTGTTGTGTAATCAGATGTCTTAGTTGGTAAAGATGCTTTAAAAAAATCATAAGATAGAAGATGAAATGTAGAAACCAGAGAAAATTATGATGAATAACCACCAAAATATATTTTTGAGGTCACATTATATAAATTTTGAGGATGTTTTTTTAAAGTAGGGAAGAATTTAACACCCCAAGATTTTACGCTATGTCTCTTTTTAAATAAATTTAATCTCTTCAATAGATTTTGCTGCATGCAACACAGAGTTCAAATGGTCTGAAATCTATTATTTTGTGACTATTAAAGCCTAACTATTAAATTAGAGGGAATAAATAGGACTAAATAAATATTTAAAAATATATTTTTTATACATTTATATAATAAATTAATTGGTTATCAATAAAAAATAAAAAAATAGTAAAAGAAGTGTTTTTTTGAACAACAATTTTTTTTCACGCAATATATTTATATCATAAAAAATTTAATTATTCACTATTTGTGAATGTTTTTTAATTAAATTTATATTCTATATATTATATAATTTTTTTTAACATTCATATAATATTTTTACTATTCACAGAATTAGAATAAATCTAGTTTTATTCTTAAGAACAATATTTTCTAAAATATGATTTTTATCACATTTTGAACACTTATTTTAAAATTAATTTATGAAAATTATAAGTATTGAATTTTATAAAATTAATTACCTATTTAGAATAAATAGGTTTAAATTTGGTAATTGGGCCCTTTTTTTGGTCAAAATGAATAGTAATAGTGACAAAATTTATCATCACGGTAAAGGGTAAGTTGGGTAAATTTAAGTTAAAAATAAGTGACATGGATGTAATTATTCATCCTAATTCTCATTTTATAAATATTATCCTACCCTTATCACCTTAGGCCCATATTTTAGTTTTTTAATGGACAATTTTCTATGAAAATGACATATATATTATTTAAATCAAAGATAGTTACAAAATGTCACTCTCTTAGTTTTTAATATTTTTTTTGTGTCCACATAGAAAAAAATAAACCTATGAATGAAAAAATGTCTATTTTGATCTTAATTAAATTATTTTTATTATATAATTATTTTATAAATTATATAATTACATTAAATTCTTGTACAATGCAAATATAATATTAATTTAATTAATATAAAAATAAAATAAATGATTTTAAAAATATTAATTTCAATATAATTTGAATTATTTAATGTGTAAAACTAATTTTATATATCTATATGACATATTATAGAGGTTTTAAATCATTAAATTATAATTTCCCATTTTTCTTGATGCATTTGAATCGAAATTAAATGAATAGTTTCAAAATTGACATTAATGATAATTTATCAAAATAATATTTTATTAAATTATTTAAAATTCATAAAAAAATTATATTCATAATTTTTAATTTAATATATTTAATGAAATAATAAATTTTCCATTTATTAGTCATATTTCCATTTTTATTAGCATTATTATCCCTTAATGATTAAAATATTGGTTACCAAAATTAAGGTTAAAAATAACTAACCAAGGGGTTAATAAAAATGATAAGGTTTAAAATGATAAGGTTTAAAATGATAGAAAAATTTGTCTAAATTATATCAGTTTATGTTTTTAAAACTATATCCTACCTTATATTAAAATCCATCTCCATTTGGAGTCATTTTACATGATAATGGATTTATTATAATTTAATATTTTGAGAATTTTGGAAAGTTCCCCTCACCTCAATTGTAAAAGGAAACCTCCTCCCCCACTTCTTCACACCAAAATAAGCCATATATATCATAAAATAATTTCCCATTTATATTATAAAAATAATTATACAAGTTATGGATGTTTTTGTACCCCTAAAATTCCAATCTTAAGTCCCTTAAGAAAAAATTTAATGAATGTCTACTAAAGAAGAGGTAATTGTCTTACCTGGTCTCTTTGAATTTATTCCCTCTTCCACCTATTAAAAATATAAGGAAGTTATAATAAAATAATAAACTAAGTATCATAAATATACTGAAATGTTATTATGATTATGAAACCACCATTACCAAGCTTGTTTCATATAAATTAGAAGTGAATGTATCACTCATGCGTACGTACGACTTACCGTCTGCACATAGTGATACAATTCAATTTTCATTACCACCTTTTATGGATGGTAATAATGAAATATTTAATATTAATTTTAGATATTTATAACATAATTATACTTTTTTAAATAATAAAATAATATCTATATTCTTTTTCAAAACCATTGGTAAATAATAACGTCGCTTGTGCATACGTGTGGACTACCACCCCTACGAAATGATGTGATTCATTTTTCATTTACATTTTACTTGGATGGTAATATGGTTGGATTTTATGAATATAAATTATTTATATGTAATAATCATTCTATAAATTGATAATTATTTTTTACCTTTCTTTCATTCCATCTGTAGAATAATGAAGACAATCTTCATTCTTACGTACGACCTACTGTCTCCATGAATGGTGTAATAATTTTTTTCTATCTCTACCTTTAATGGATTAATTTAATAAATATACAATGAATATATTTTATATTTATATAATTATTAAAATTATTAATATTATATAACCTTTATAAAATTAGAAATACCGAAACTACCGAACCAAAACATATATTTTAAAAATGAATCAGTTATTACCCAAAACAATGTTTAAAAAAAATAATTATTAAGAAACTTGTGATAAAAGATTATAATAATGAAATAAATGGTATGATATATATTATTATGGTTCCAAAATATATTTTTTAATAAATATATATTTATTATATAGGATTTTTGAACACATATAAATTAAGTCAAATCCGAGTTAAGGGTTTATTTCACAATCGCATCATTCCAATGGATTATTTATGTTTAAGTCTCCACTAGGGAATATTTCTCTTGCATATCCATGTTTCTTAAAAATATTTTGAATTTTATTTAATATTATATTTTTATTGTTTAAATCCATTTTTACCAATGTTTTACTTTTTACAAAACATCTTGATATGAATATTGTTTTTATTTTCCAAATGAGGCACTTTGTGTCTTTTTCAGTAAACAAATAGAAGGAATATTTTTTTTAACTTATATGACATGAGAAGATTTTCCAACCATAATGAAACCTTAATAATTTTAATCTTAATTGATATGTTTTCAAGGTTCTTTTTAGATAATTTTTTTAATTTTATATGTGTAAATTTTTAAAAAATAAGTGATTTCAATGTAAAAGGGTATTTTCATCAAAAGTTTTCCTATGATATTTTTTAACTATCCTCATCTATGTCAACATAATTTGTTAGATTTTTTGATTTAATAAAATTATTATATTATGGTACCATATAACATATTTTATTGGATGGTTTAATATTAGTTTTATTCGATATGTATTATTTTGATACCATTCTCCACATTTATTTAGATGGTTTATGGATATTCTTATTGGTGGGGAATTATTAACATTTCAAATGATAGTTTCAATAATTTTTTTTATGTTAATTATGTTTCAAAACTTTAAAAATAGGAATTAATTATACTTATTAAGTGATGGGAGGGGTCCTATATACCCCCTCGATGCATTGGAAGGTATTATGTGACAAACTAGCTTGGGTATTAGCTAAGGCCTTATCCATTTATGTAAGATGTCTTGGAATGAGGCCTCAATAGTATGTTTATGATTTCCAAAAATATGAATTTCCCTAATTATGATATTAGTTATTTATTTCCATGTTGTTAATTTAATTTTATGGTATCCATGGATAAGTTTTTATATCACATGATTATGGCATTATTTGATTTCCATTTATTTCCTACCGTATTATTCAGGCCTAATTTAGCTTCTATTGTATGCATACCCTTATTGAGCATATGAGATCACCCTTTTTATTATGTTTATTTTTCCATATGATTCCAAGAATTATATTATTATTGATATAAAGGTATAATATAGGAGTATAATGGTGTTATGAAAATGAATACTATGTTGTAATTTATTCTTTCAATTGTAATGTAGGATTTAAGTATTCATCTAGTTTTCCAAGACTACTAAACTATTCAATCCTTTGGGATTTGATAATTTGTATCTAATACCGATGTAATAAAGTAACCACTAACTGATGGCTACTAGGGTTGTGGTTTTTAAAAATATGCCTCAAAGTGTTGTAAGTAAGAGAAAGGAGGGGTGCCCTTTTATAATTGAGGGTAGGCACACTCTTGAAATTTCATAAAAGATTAAAAAATAAAAAATTCATTATCTTGACCAAATACCTCAAAAATTCAAAGGTTTAAAAGCTAATATTGTATGGGATTTAAATCACATCAAACAATAAAATTTTAATAGGGATAAGTGGTGTTTTAAACCTCATCTTTTTTTAACCCTTTAGTTAACCTATTTTAACATTAACCACAATGACATATTTTTCATTCTTAAATGGTTATAATTTTATATATAATGTAAAAATTGAACCATAAATGAAAATGGGATAAAATTTTAGACCATATATTTCCACCCTTTCTTATTTCATGATTTTAAATAATTTAATTAAATATTATTTTAATAAAATATCATTAATGTCAATTTTATTATTATTCATTTAATTTGACTTAAAAATAAAGACAAAGTTGAAATTCAAATATTACTAATTAACACAACAATAATATGTCACATTCATCTATAAAATTCATTTAACACTACAAAACACTTAAATTATATCACTTTTAATATTCTTAAAATAATTTATTTTATTCTTCTATTAATTGATTAAATACTATATCGAAATTTTGTAAACATTTAAGGTAATTATATAATACAAAAAAATTATAAATAAATTTAAAAAATTACAATAATTTCATTAATCTAAAAATTTACATTTATATTCATTCAGGACTTGATTTTTTCCCAATATGAACCCATAAGAGATATTTAAAACAAAGATAGTGATATTTTGTAAATTTATTTGATTTAAATATTATATTATTAATTTAAAGGGACAAGTTTACATTAAAAATATAAATTTAGTGAATAAGTTGATAATTGTAAAATTAAATTCATATTATAATAATTAATATGAAATATTATTATTTTATCACTTAGTTTTAACATATATTAACCTGATTTACCCTTTACTCTGGTGATAAAATTTAAAAGGTTACTATTCATATTGACCAGAAAATAAAAGGGGTATATTTAAAATTTTTGAAAATTTTGATTAAATTTATGGAATTAATTTTATCAAATTCAATTTCTATAAGTGGTAGAAATTAATTTTAAAATAAATGTACAAAACATGACAAAAAATGTTTTTTAGAAAAATTTACTTTTATGTATAAAAATGTTTTTATTATAAATTTAATCATACAAATTATTCCAATTAAATTAATTGGATTATTTATAATATTATAGAAATATTTTATTTGGAAATTATTTTAAAATGGAACTTTGTGAATGCTTGAAAAATATACAGTTTTGAACAAAAATTGATATTTTCTAGTATTTACTGGAAAATAAATATTTTCAAAAAAATATAAAAATTTCACCCAATATAATTTTGATATGAAAATTTAAAAAATAAATTAATTTCTATCAAATAAACTTTTAATTTTTTTTAGAAAAAATTACAATATTTTCTTATAAAAAGCAATAAAAATCATTTGTAAAAAAATGACTTTTCTAAAAATTGAGTGCTTATTTCATAAAAATATATCAATATTTTTTTGTTGATTAGGTCCTCAATATCTATAAATATTTTATAATTTAATTAATACTATTCATAACCACAAATTTAATGGAGAGTTTATAACTATAAATTTTAAATAATAATATTTTATGGTTCATTTAAGTTCGGTGTTGTGTATTGTATATGCTATAAAACCTAATGTTATTTTAAAATATTAGGGTGTTAAATTCTCATACTCTTAAATAAATTTCATCCTCTATATTTTAATTCTTGTTTAGTAATCAATGGTTAGTTATTTGAAATTTCCTTTGTGGAAAACAAACATCATTAAAAAGGGTTAATTAAATTTCCTCCTAGAAGAGGAAAAAGGAAATACGATGGTCATCTAGAATAATACAAAACCTGGTTTCAAAATAGGAGGAAATTTTTGGGAAGTAAAAATAAGAACATGGGATAGAATAATAAATTCTAACCACTAATATATAATGATATAGAACATGGTCAGGATAAAATTAACAAACAAAAAATCATAAATTTTTGATTGGTGAAAAGACCAACAATTCATCAGAAATGATTATAATAGGATAACATTTTAATTTCAAGATATTTTTACTAGATTTGAGTAACTAATTTACCATAAAGAATAAGAAAATAAAGAAATATACTTACTTGATATATTTTTATTTCATAAGCATAATTTCATCCTTTAGTTTTGCTTTAATCAATTTCCACTGTAATTCTTACTCTAAGAAATTACTATCCAATATGAATTTTTTATGCCTGAAGCCCTAAAATCAACTTATAATAGATCACATAATCTATAAAAGGATATTAATATATTCCTATTATATTTATATTTTAACCAAAAATAAAATTTTTACCACATGGTGAGATAACATCCAAATTTTATAATCATTCATTTGAAGAAATAGTACGTTTTACTTCAAAATTTCCATAACAACACCAAATGGTCAACATAAATTATTACACAAATAAATAATCCCTATATCATAATTAACCTCAATAACTTCAAAAAAAAAAATTAACCTCAAAGGCGATTTCATAATGTTTAGCTTACATTCCCAAAATATAATTTCATTATTCCCATACAATATTTCATATTAAGCCACATGTTAAACTTAAATATTATATATACTTAAAAAAATGAAACTTCCCAATAAAAATTAATTAATATTCATGATAAATCAATATATAATATTTTAGTAAAGTTCACTATAATATCATGAGTAAAATTTAGTCACAAACTTAAAAGGTAATCCTTAGGTTACCCATAAATATTTCTAAAAGTATCACATTGTACATTGATTTATTTTTTAGATTATATATCTCACAATATCCAATATAACATAACAAATCATATACTAACCCAAAGTTTTATTTAAAACTCAATAGAGTACTGTTCCTAAAACTGTGTAAAAGTTTCAAAGCACCTGAATTTCTCACCACTTAAAACCTCAAAAGGGGTACCTATGCCTTTAAACTTATTGAAAACTTAAACTTATAAACCCATGATGATATCTACAACTCTTAATTTATCCTCATATGAAATAATTTATGCTTCCAAAAATTAACACAATCCTTATTCCTCAAATAAAATCATATAATATTTCCATAAATATAATAAACATCATCAAGGATAACCTAAATCACTTTTTCATCAAATCATTAACCAATTTCAAGGTCACAAAATCTTCTATTTACATTATCAATGTTAATCATGATATTACCACTAAAATAATTTTTTAGTCATTATTACCTTTCAATATATGTTTTCAAATCTATAAAGTAGATCTACTATGGAATATTCCTTAGACATCTCAAAATTATTATACCTAGAATACCACTTCTACACCATTATTCTCGTATCCCAATTCATAAACACATAAATCCTTACAATTGAAATATAACGACCCATAAATTAAATATATTTTTATTAATTAATAATTGATTTATATTTATTAAAACATATAACAAAACCATGAGAGGACCTTATAGGTATAGTGTCTTTATAAACTGGGAAACATAAACAACTGGTTCATAAAGCATCTACGTTGTCTCCCATTTATTTCATCATAACTAGACTACTTTTTGGCATATCATATTTAATACCCTAATTCCATACATGGGGAAAAGAAACATATAAAATGGTGAGCTCAAATTCTTAGTAAGGGTAAATAAAGGAAATTTCAATCATATCGTATTCTTAAGATCATAACGTTTGAAAATCTTATCCTGCATAAGAGATCATAATATCATGTCATGGGATAAATCATAGAAATGCAATGTAATCCAGATCATTATAACATAATACATGAAACTTTATGGCATACACACATAAACATAAAAAATTATTTCATATTAGTCATGGATCATTTCCAAGACCATTGTAGTGGACAAAGTCCATTACTGAACCGAGTTCACTCCTCGTTCCAGTTCTGTATCACTGAACTAGATAAACTTGACATTCAAGCTATGTCTATATCATGAGATATAAATATTTTCCCAATGAATTATATGGAGATATAGGTACCACCCATCCCATAATGAAACCATTATTATGTGTGCCACAAAATCATAAACCATACATCATATCATAACCCATGTAATAAAATGGGATTCTTAAACATCATGCCATCATACCATAATCCATATATGGTAAAAGGACTTCATAAAAATAATTCCATCATAACATAATCAAATTAAAGTAATAATAGTGATATAAATATAAGCCTATATCATCTTATATGGAAAATAATTTTGATAAAACACTTGAACTTAGTTCTTAAGAAAAAGATCCTTTCTTCTTCAAAAACATTTTCTTTTCTCAAAATGTCATGAAATTTTAAAATAAAAGAAGTTAATTGAAAATAAACTTGAAAACTTGTAAAGGAATATTCATGGAAATAATTCTCTATGAAAGCATAAAAATCTGTTCATGCTGTATAAGTTAAAAAAATATTCTTCTTGTACTTTTGTTGGAAAAGTAAAAAAGTGTCTCGTACTGAATACGAAAAATGTCCCTTTAATACATTTTAATAAAAATTCACCAATGCATAAAATTGGATTTAAAAAATTTTAGGAGGATATAAATAATATTACATATTTAGGAAACATGGATGTGGATGATAAATATTCCCTAGTAAATACTTAAATCTAAACAATCTTGGATAAAAATGAGATTGAAATATTTTCCCTTACCTTAGGTCTGATATGATTTATAGGTATCCTAACCTCCTGTATAATGATTTAAATAATGTAATTTATTTACTCTAGAATCATAGTCATTGTTATGATATCATATATGGTCATATTCTTATCAGTTTATTAGTAACATTTCATTGTTACTCGTTATTTGTGTGTTAACTGCTTTGTGTTCTTATGCATGTTTTGTCGAATAAATTCTAATTAATATTTTTTAGGTTATAGTTATATTATTTACACAATGATATTAGTATAATATATATCATATATATTTTTTTCAATTCATTTATATAATTATTCTTCAATGATGATCATGTAGAACGAATCACATCACATCATGAAGACGGTAGACCGTGCATACGCACAAGAGACGATATCATTACCATGATTGTGGAATTGTATTGAGGTGTATAATATTTCAGAATCAATATCATTTTAAAATAATAATATATAGTTATTTCTTCCATCATTTTACCTATCCAAGTATGTTGGTGATGAAAATCAGATTACACCACGACGTGGAGACGGTTGGCCGTATGTATGCACGAGTGGTGATTTCATTTTTCATAGGATGGATAGAAGATGGAATATGATTGTTTTATATTCATAATAACATATCGGTATACAAGTTATACTTGAGTTATTACTTAATAATGAAACAAATCATATAGAGGAAGTAGAAAAAGAATTAAGTTTGAAAGAATCAGTAAAGGACATTACCACTCCTTTGATGTGCCTCTTCTAAACCTCCTCTTAGGGTGATAAAGGTGGTCTTTGAAGAAGACCTGGACCTCTAGAATGTTTCTAGGGAAGTTGATAAGGGAAATGGGTAGGGTTTTTCCGAGTTTTAAAGCTCAAAATGGAGTTAAGAGGAGAGGGAGGAGGTTTCATTTTATAAGAGAAGAGAGGGGCACTTTTGGAAACCTCAAAAATTTTAATTTATAAAAAAATAAAACCTCACTTAAAAACTTATAACATGACTCAACATAAAATATGATATTATACATGGTTGTAATCTCATAAAAGAATAAAATTTAGACATGTTTTGATTTTATTTTAAACCTTATCATTTTGATTTATCCTTATTTAATTAATTTAGTTTTATTTGTGGTAATAATATTCCAAATTTTAAATGGTTATAAATACTTAATTATGTGTTGTTAATTGTCCATAAGTGGATAATTTATGACATTTTAGACCATATAATTTTCAATTTGTAATTTTTAAATATTTTTGTATGTTTTAAACAATTTAATAATATGTTATTTTTATAAAATATCATTAGTGTTAATTTTGACACTATTCATTTATTTGAGTTTAAATAAAATCCACACAGATGATAGATTCGAAAAAAATATTTAATATATTACTTACATGTCATATTAATCTTGAAAATTCATGGATCACATTAATTACTTCATATTATATTTATTTTAATATATTAAAAACCTTTTATTTGACATTTCTCTTAACAAAATAATGACTACAACATTTCTATATAATTATTTAATATAATTATTTTTGCATAAAAATAAAAAATAAAATAATATGATGAAGATAAATCTAGTTTATTTCATAATAATATTTTTATTTGAATTTATATTATAAAAAATACAACATTTAAAATGTTATATTTATTAAATTATGAATGTGACAACTTTGGTATCATTTAAAATATAATAATATAAATGTCATAATATCTTTTATAAGGATCCTAATGGCCAACAAGTCGACCTTTGGATTATTATTGTTTATATATACTCGTCCAATAAGGTTTGGTCAAGTGTTTTGGCATTTTTATGGGTATTATTTTTTTAATAAAAAATATATTATTCATTTTTCTCTAAATAAATAATTTCTGCATCATTAATGTATAAGCTATTAAGGTAATTATATATTTCTTAGAAATTAAAAATAAATTAAAATTATAAATAAAACCATTTAAAATTTCAAACGAGTATTTATAATCGAATTTATACTCTATATAACCTTATATTCAAAATAATTTAATTATTAAAGTTTGAGTGAGAAATATTTCACTTTTCTTTAAATAAAATAAATTAAATGTATTAATCTCATCCAAGTGGGTTCCAATAGATTCCATTTCGACCCAAGTATGTTTTATAGAGAAATATAATCATCCAATTATATTAAGACAAGTGTTAGGGTAATTTTATAATATTATTCTTACCCTTAATTACCCAATTTACCTTTAACTGTGGTAAATAAAATTTACCATAGTTACTATTCATAATGCCCAAAAATAAAAGTAGCATATTAAAATAATTTGTACCTACTGATTCCAAATATGGAGTCCATTTTTTCAAATTCAATATGCATGAGTTGTAATAATTAATTTAAAATTAATCCCATTGTTGGAATGAGAAAACGAGTTTAATAAGTTAAAACATTGCAAAAGATTGAAATGTTTTTACCTTTGAATTCAATGTAAAATTAATGGTAATAACATACATTATATTAAATGGTAAAAATTTATTCTATTTATACTTTAAAACCATTCAATAATATAATTTAACCATATAAATTATCTTGATGAAAAATGTTTTTTTTTAAATTAAAATTTAGCCTATTTTTACCATTCATCAAAATAAGAAGTTTATGAGAAAAATATCAGAATTTTAACCAAAGTAAATTTTTATATCCTGCTTCCAAAGAAAAGGTTTACATTGTCATATTAAAATTATTAATATGTATAAATCTTAAATTAAAATGGGTTCTCCATTAAAAGGCGGAAAACATTATTTTAAAATCTATTTGATGAATATCAAAAATATATTTCTAATTATATAACATACATGTCTCATTAATTTAATTCAATCAAATAAATAATATGAAATATAATTTATTTACATTTATTATAGATTTTTAAAAGTTAGTTACATTTATTCCATCTAACATAACAACTCGGTTGTAATGGTAATTTTATATTAAGGGCATGTCACAGTTATTTTAAACTCACAATTGCATGCAAAGCAAGCTACCGAAGAATAAAAATTATTTAAATATTTCATAAAACATATGGGCATCACATTCTATCCCCATTAAACTGATTTTTTCCCTTGAAATTACTCACTTGGAAATAAACAGATGAGGATACCTATCCCTCATCATATCCTCAAGTTCCCGTATAGCTTCTTCTAATTGGTGGTTCCTCCATAAAACTTTAACCAATCGAGTGGTCCGATTTCATAGAACTTTTTTTATTCGATCTAGAATCTATATCAGTTGTTATTTATAAGAAAGATCATGCTACAGAAGTACAACTTTATAGCTTAGTACGTGTAGAGGATCCGAAATTTACTTTATCAGGAGGGATACATGGAACACATCATGAACTTGAGACAGATTCGGTGGAAGATCTAATCGGTAAGCTACCTTCCCAACGTGATCTAGAATTTCAAAAGGACCAAAATACCTAGGGCTCAGATTGCCCTTATTTCCAAATATCATTACTCTCTTCCATGGAGATATTTTTAATAACACCTTATCTCCCACTTCAAACTCTTGGTCTTTTCTTCAGTTGTCAGCATAACTTTTTTTCGACTCTGAGATGCTCTTATATGTTGTTGAATAGATCTGACATTTTCAACCATTTCATCAACAAGATCAGGTCATAATAGCCTTCTTTCCCCAACTTCATCCCAGAAAGTTGGAGTTCTGCACTTGTTTCCATTGAGGGCTTCATAAGAAGCCATCTGAATACTAAAGTGAAAGCTATTGTTGTAAGAAAATTCCACCAATGGTAGGTGTTGATCCCAACAACCTTTTAAATACATAGAGTAAGCTCCAAACATTTCTTCTCGAGTATGAATTGTTCTCTCAGACTAACCATCTGTCTGAGGTTGATAATAAGTGCTGAAAATCAACTCTGTATCTAGAGAATGATGTAAACTTATCCAGAACTTTGAGGTAAACCTCAGATCCCGATCAGATATAATTGAAAGTGGTACTCCATGCAATCTAACCAATTCCTTTACATATATCCTGGAAAGCTGATCATGATAGAAATCCTCTCTAAATGAAATGAAGTGTACTGACTTTATAAGATGATCAACTATAACCCAGATAGTATTATTGCCTTTGGATGTTTTGGGAAGTCTGGTGACAATGTCCATAGTGATGTTTTCCCATTTCTTTCCTGGTATTGGTAATGGTTGTAACATCCCCTTAGACTTTTTTCTTTTAGTCTTAAATTTATGACAAACCCATCACTGAGAGACATATTATGCGACATCTATTTTCATGCCATCCCACCATAAGTACTCTTTCTGGTCCCTATACATCTTCATGCTTCCAGGGTGAACAGAGAATAAAGAACTACGAGCCTCATCCAATATCTCCTTCTTTAATTCTAGTATGGGAGGAACACAAACTCGATTCTTGAACTTTATTATTTCATCACAATCAAGGTTGAATTCAGGAAAATTTCTCACCTTATTTTGCAACTCTAAATCTTCCTTATGTGACTCTTTAATCTTTACATGTATAGATGGTTGAACATTCATTTGAGAAAGATAATATTTCTCCCCTTCCATTATAATTTCAAGATCCATCCTTTGAAAATACATAAATATTGGATCTTTCATGATCCTCATCATGGATAAGATGGCATGGTCTTGTCAGCTTAATGCATTTTCCACATTGTTTGCTTTCCCAGGGTGGTAATGTATGGAGAAGTCATAATCTTTAATCAACTCCAACCATATTCTTTGGTGGATATTCATCTCCTTTTGTGTGAAAATATACTTTAAACTTTTATGATCAATATAAATACCACACATTTCACCATAAAGATAATGACTCCATATTTTTAATGAAAATATTACTACAGCTAACTCGAAATCATGAGTTGGGTAATTTTTCTCATGTATATTCAACTGTCATGAGGCTTAAGATATCACTATATCATTTTTCATGAGAACACACCCTAGTAACTTCTTGGATGCATCACTGTAGATCACAAACCTTTCTCCACTACAAGGTAGTGTGAGCATAGGTGCACTCTCTAACCTTATTTTTAACTATTTTAAATTCTCTTCACATTCCTCTATCCAAATAAAATTAACTCCTTTTTGAGTAAACTTGGTGAGTAGATTAGATAATCATGAAAAATATTTCACAAAACATCAATATTATCCAACCAAACCAATAAAACTTTAGATCTCAATTACTATTGTTGGTATCAACCATCTTTTAATAACCTCTATTTTTTTTCTAGATCCACAGATATCCCTTCTCTTGAGATTATGTGACCCAAAAATGAATCTTTTTAAAGCCAAAATTCACACTTGGTAAATTTGGAATAAATCTTATCCTTTCTCAGGATATTCAATACAATTCTAAATTAATCATCATGTTCTTCCTTCCTCTTTGAATAGAAAATAATATCGTCTATAAATACTACCACAAATTGATCAAGATAGTTTTTAAAGACTCTATTAATTAGATACATGAAGATAGCAAGGGAATTATTAAGACCAAATGGCGTCAATATAAATTCATAGTGTCTATACCTTGTATGGAAAGCCGTCTTTGGAATATCCTCCTTTTGACCCTTAATTGATGATACCCTGAATGAAGATCAACCTTGGAAAAGTATTGAGCTCCACGTAGTTGGTCAAATAAGTCACCAATGTGTGGGATAAAATATTTGTTCTTGATAGTGATATTGTTAAGTTATCGATAATCAATGTAGAGTCTCGTTGATCCATCTATCTTCTTAACAAATAAAACAGGTGATCCCAAAGGTGATGCACTATGGCTTATAAATCCCTTATAAAGATTCTCTTGGAGTTGCTTCTTAAATTCCTACAACTCAATTAGTGACAATCTATAAGGTGTTTGTGAAACAGGCATAGCACTCAGTATGAGTTCTATTGAAAAATCAACTTCATGATTTGGTGGAAGACCTAGAAATTCTTATGGAAAGACATCATAAAACTCCCACACAATGGGCATATTCTTAATCATGAGTTTCTCACTAACTATTTGAGATAAATAACCTTTATTTATTTGAATCAAGACCCATAAGATGGAAGAAATTTCCACTGGAAGGTTATATTCATCCTTGCATCGATATATGATCATAGATTGATCTGGAATATGAAATGTGACATCCCTTATTTAGCAATTGATATGATCTCTGTATAAGGAAATCCAATCCATGCCTAGAATTAGATCAAATTACACTATAATAAGGATGACAAGATTTTCATGAAGTAATTTCCCACAAAATTCAATTGGAGAAGAATTATAAACTTCTGATATGGCCATTGTGCCATTAGAAGTTGTCACAACTAACTCAACATTTAATTTTTCAAGTAATATGGGGATACCCTTAGAAAATTATTCAGAAATAAAAGAGTGGGTGGATACAGAATCAAATAAAAAATTTTCTACTTTAGAGTGGATAGTAAGTGTACCTTTCACCACTTCATTATCGTACTCAACACCATAAATAGAAATTGTATGTGACTTTACTTTGTCTTTGGCCTTAAGAGTTTGTTGATGTTGATCATCATCAACAACCCTTGGATTAGGTTATTGATTGGAATAATGCCCCATTTCCTTGAACTTGTAACATTTAATTGTAGGAGGTGAATTATGTGTAGCCTTTTCTTTTTTTCATCATTAGACATATTTTTGCCATCACTTCGACATTAAATTTCCCAATGAACTTCTTTTCCACACTTAAAACATCCACTTTTCCCTTTAAGACAATTCCCTCCATGTTTCTTTCCACACTTTAACCATAAGGGAAAACTCATCTTCTTTTAAGTGTGATCTATATATTTTCCTTTCAATTCCATTTTCCTCTTCTTATCGAACCCATATGACTAATGGGTTACTCTAATATCCATCTATACCTTGAGAGCACATCAAAAAATTTCTTCATATCTATTTAAGTCCCTTATGGATAGTTCCCTTTGGAGACTTGGTTTTAAGAAACTAAAAAATCAACCGATCTTACTCTCAGGTAAGATAATAATTCTAGAAGCATACCTTGCAAGTCTTGTAAAATTTTCTTCGCAGGTACCAATGGATTCATCATCCTTTTGATTTAGTTCAAGAAACTCCTTCTCCATCTTTATTTGAAGAATACTAGGAAAGTACTTATTGAAAAATAAGTTATTGATCTTGTCCCATTCCATGGACTAAATTTTATCTATTTTACTTGTATTCTTGATAAGATTCCACAATTGATCAAATTCACCTTCCAAATGATATACTGATAAGATCAATTTATCATTTTCGGAAAATTTTAGAACTGAAAATATCTTTTCAGTGGTACTGATCCATTGTTCAGCCACTAATGGATCAGAAGACCCACTGAATGAAGGTGGATGCTGCCTTATGAAGGATTTAATAGAATGTTGCTCCTTTATTTGCTCATTTGGAAGTCCTGCATGATTCATATCTTGAGAAAGTTGTGTGAGCATGGATACAAGATTTATCATTACATATCCCATAACATTTGGTTTCTCAGGGGTACAATTATTACATTGCCTGTCGTATTCAGCATTAACATGGTTCCTTCAGGTTCAATCCATTGAATAAAACCAAAATGCATAGTGTGAGAAACACTAATCCTAATAGGAAAACCACATAATCAAGAATAAAATTTCACACTTTAGGTACTATCATAGGTTATTTAAGGAAATTTATAAAACAATAGGATTATATCCTATCCTTATACATTTATTTAGGGTTCTTACTAAGGCGTTCACATCCTAGATTCCAAAGGTTAACAATACTTTTCCTCTGATACCAACTATAACGAACCATAATTTATATATATTATTATTACTCCACAATTGAATTATATTTATTACAACATATAAAAAAACCATGTCAGGACCATATATTTATAACATCTTTAGAAATTGGAAAACATAAACAACTGGTTCATAAATCATCTATATTGTCTCCCATTTATTTCATCATAATTAGAATCATTTTTGGAATATCATATTTAATACCCTTCTTCCTGACCCGGGGAAAATAAACATACAAAATAGAGAGCTCAAATTCTCAGTAAGGGTAAACAAAGGAAATGTCAATCATATCATATCCTTAAGATCATAAATTTTGAAAATATTATCCTAAATTTGAGATCATAATATCATGTCATGTGATAAATCATAGAACTGAAATGAAATCATAATAATCATAACATATGACATGAAACTTTGAGTCACACACACATAATCATAGAAAATAATTTCATATTATTCATGGCTCATTTCCAAGACCAACATAGCAGACACAATCCATTATTGAACTGATTTCACTCCTTGTTCTAGTCCTGCATCACTAAACTAGATTAAATTTAAATTCCATCCATGTATATATCTTGAGATATAAATCTTTATCCAATGCATTGGAGGGAGATATAGGTCCCACCTATCTCATAATGAAACCATTCTTATGCGTGCCACAAAATCATAAATCATACATCATAGCATAACCCATGTAATAAAATGGAATTCTTAAACATCATGTCATCACAACATAATCCATATAAGATAGAAAGACTTTATAAAAATAATTCTAGAATTAAATAATAAAATAAATTTAATAATAAGGATATAAACATAACCTTATATCATCTTATATGAAAAATAATTTTGATAAATCACTTGAACATAGTTCTTGAGTAAAATATCCTTTCTTCTTCAAAAATATTTTCTTTTCTCAATATGTCATGAAATTTTAATATAAAATAAGTTAATTGAAAATAAAATTGAAAATTTTTAAAGTAAGATTCATAGAAATAATGTTCTATGAAATCCTGAAAATCCATTCATGCCGTATAAATTAAAAAAACATTCTTCTCCTACTTTGGTCGGAAAAGTGAAAAAGTATCTCGTACTGAAAACAACAAAAGATTCCTTTAATATCTTTTAATAAAAATTCACCAATGGGAAAAATTGGATTTAAAAATTTTTGGGAGGGTAGAAATAATATTACATATTTAGGAAACATGTAGGTGGATGATAAATATGCCCTAGTAAATACTTAAGTATAAACAATCTCAGATAAAAATGAGATTGCATGATTTTACCATACCTTAGGTCCGATATACTTTGTTCGTATCCAAAACTCCTATATAATTATTTAAATAATATAATTGACTTATTAAAGAATCATATTCATTGTTATGATATCATATATATTCATATTTTTATCTGTTTATTAGTAACATTTCATTGTTACTTGTTATTCGGGTGTTAACTGCTTTATGTTCTTATGCATGTTTTGTCGAATAAATTATTATTCCTCATTTTAGGTAATACTTATATCATTTAAATAATGGTATTATAATAATATATATCATATTTTCTTGTTCAATTCATTTATATAATTATTATTTAATGGTGATCATGTATAACGAATCACATCACATCATGGAGATGACCGACCATACATACGCACGAGCGACGATATCATTCACATGATTGTGGAATTTTATTGAAGTGCATAATATTTCAAAATAAATATAATTTTATAATAATAATATACAATTATTTCTTCCATCATTATACCCATTCAAGTTTGTTGGTGAGGAAAATCAGATTACACCATGACGTGGAGACAGTAGGCCGTACATAAGCACGTGTGGTGATTTCATTCTTCATTGGATGTATAGAAGATGGAATATGGTTTTTTAATATTAATAATAAAATATCAATATACATGTTATATTGGATTTATTACTTAATAATTAAACAACTCATATATAGGAATTAGAAGAAGAAATAAGTTTGAAAGAATTGGTAAAGGATATTACCACCCCTTCGACACGCCTCTTCTAAACCTCCTCTTAGGGCACCAATGTTGGTCTTTGAAGAAGAAAAGAACCTCTGGTATATTTATATATAAGTTAAGAAGGGAAATGGGAAAGGTTTTTATGAGTTTTAAATCTCAAAATGGAGTGAAGTGTAGAGGGAGGAGGTTCCCTTTTATAAGAGAGGAGAGGTGCACTTTTGGAAACCTCAAAATATTAATTTATAATAAAATCAAACCACACTTAAAAACCTAAAAAATGACTCATCAAATAATATGGGATGATATAGGGTTGTAATATCATAAACCAATAAAATTTAGACATGTTTTGATATTATTTTAAACCATATCATTTTGATTTATCCTTATTTAATCTATTTAATTTTATTTGTGGTAATAATATTCTAAATTTTAAATGGTTGTAAAAACATAATTATGTGTTGTTAATTGTATATAATTGGATAATTTATGAGATTTTAGACCATATAATTTTCATTTAGTAATTTACTAATATTTATGTAAGTATTAAATAATTTATTAATTTGTTATTTTTATAAAATATCAATAGTGTTAATTTTGACACTATTCATTTATTTGAATTTAAATAAAATCCATACCGATGATATATTCAAAAAAAATATTTAATAGATTACTCAGATGCCATATTCATCTATAAAATTCTTTGATCACATTAATTAGTTCATATAATTTTTATTTTAATACTTTAAAAAACTTTTATTTGATATTTCTCTTAACGAAATAATGAGTACAACATTTTTGTATAATTATTTAATATAATTATTTATTCATGAAAATTAAAAATAAAATACTATGATGAATAAAAATATTATTTATTTCATAAGAATAATTTTATTCGAATTTATCTTCTAAAAAATTAAAAATTAAAAATGTTATATTTATTAAATTATAAAGGTTACAACTTTGGCATCATTTAAACTAAAATAATATAAATGTCATAATCTATTTTATAAGGAAAATAATAGTAAAAAGTTAGACCCTTGGATTATTATGGTTTGTATAGACTCATAAAATAAGGTTTGGTCAAGTGTTTGGGCCTTTTTATGGGTATTATTATTTTAATATAAACTATATTATTGATTTCTCACTAAATAAATAATTTGCGCATCATTAATGTATAAGCTATTAAGGTAATTATATATTTCTTAAAAATTAAAAATAAATTACCATGATAAATAAAAACATTTTATCTTCCAAATGAGTATTTATAATCGAATTTATACTCTGTATAACCTTATATTAAAAATAATTTAATTATTAAAGTTTGAGTGAGGCATATTTCACTTTTCTTTACATAAAATAGATTAAATGTATTAATCACATCCAAGTGAGCTCTAATAGATACCATTTAGACCCAATTATGTGTTAGAGAGAAATATAATCATCCAATTATATTAATACAAGTGTTAGGGTAATTTTATAATATTATTTTTACCCTTAATTACCCGATTTACCTTTAACTGTGGTAAATAAAATTTACCGTAGTTACTATTCCTAATACCAAAAAATAAAATTATCCTCTTAACATAATTTGAACCTAATGATTCCAAATACATAGTCAATTTTTACAAATTTAAGACATAGGAGTTGTAGTAATTAATTTAAAATTAATCCCATTGTTGAAATGAGTAAACAGGTTTTAAATGTTAAAACATTGCAAAAAAATGAAATGTTTTTACCTATGAATTCAGTGTGAAATTAATGGTAATAACATAAATTATATTAAATGGTAAAAATATATTATATTTATACTTTAAAACCGTTAAATATTATAATTTATCCATATAAATTATCTCAATGAAAAAGTTGTTTTTAATTAAAATTTAGCGTATATTTACTATTCATCAAAATATAATGTTTATGAGAAAAATATTAGAGTTTTAACCAAAGTAAATTTTTATATCCTACTTCTAAAGAAAAGGTTTCCATTCTCATATTATAATTATTAATGTGTCTAAATATTAAATTAAAAAGGGTTGTCCATTGGAAGGCAGAAAAACATTATTTTAATATCATTTGATGAATATCAAAATATCTTTTTAATTATATAACATACATATCTCATTAATTTTAATAACTCAAATAACTAATACAACATATAATTTATTTTAATTTATCATATATTTTTAAAATTTAGTTATATTTATTCCCGCTAACATAATGACTAGGTTATAACGGTAATTTTATATTAAGGGCACCTCACAGTTTGTTTAAACTCATGATTGCGTGCAAAGAAAGCTACTGAAGAATAAAAATTATTTAGATATTTCATAAAATATACTGGAATTACATTAATTATTGATTTAGAATAAGATAATCTTTAGTCTAGGAGTTAACCCAGGGATTAAAGAATTATATTGGATAGTTATCATATTCTCCACATATAAGAAATTGAATTATAAAGAGTATATTTGGATGAAATTTACATCCCTCAATAAAAATATTCATTTTTCATCAACAATTTGTTGATCTATGACCTTATTTTCCATTCATAAATCATTTTCCCATTCATTTGAGACATTATATAGGGTTTCTATTTACAAATTTATAACATGAAGGAAATTAAACTTTCTTTCCTCCATGGTATTCACTACCTGAGATCTCAATAAGCTCTATCCTTTTACTATTTGGTGAGTGTGAGAGTTAGTTAAGTTTAAAGTTTTTAATAATATACCATGATAAATAATTAGGCATAATCATAATATCTTTGACTATAATCATTATAAAATTTTGTTTCTCATAATCACCACATTATCTATTATATTTAGGGTTAATAAGATTCCTCCAAATTTCAACCATTGACTAGAAAAAAATAGTATAGTATGGGAAACAATAATAATAGTGGGAAATCACACAATATCTACCTCACCAAAATTTTATTATTTTATTACATAGTTAGACTTATCCTCAAAGTCATTCATAGGTTTATTTTTTAATATATTTTTTTCTAAATCAAGTTCCCAAAGTTTCAATTAAAATTTATATAATACCAACTATAAAGACCCCAAAACTACTAGAACAGAGTCAGTGGTTACTTTATTACATTGATACTACGTACAAGCAATGAGATATGAAAGAACTGAATAGTTTAGTAGTTTTATAAAACTAGATACATAATTAAATCTCACATTACCTTTGAAAACGTAAAATAAAACATAGTATTTTCTTTGAGAACACCATTATTCAATTTATCATATCCCTACATATCAATCATAGCACACTTCCTACAATCCTAGATAAAAGGAAACATAAAAAAGGGGCGAGATTAGATGCCCAGTAAGAATATGCATACAATAGAATATATCATGAATAAATAATGAATAATCAATATGGGAAGGTAAATATATGAAAACACAATCCATTTAATTAATAAATTAAGCATGAAGAATAATATGGAAGGTGTAAATGATGATCAAATAATCCCATATAAACAATAACATGAGATTGAAACTTATCCATGGATATCATAACTAATCAAATATTCACATGGAAATCAATAACTAGTCTCATAAAAATGTAATTAATAATAATGAACATTATAAACATACCATCAAATTCTCATTCCAAGACATCTTACATAAATGAGAAAGGCCTTGGATAAATATCCAAGCCGGTTTGCCTCATGAGACCTACCAATAAATTGGGGGACTATAAAAGGACCACCTGTCACTTACTTAGTCCAATGCATTCCTCATATGAAATGGGTGAAACATAATAAAAATAAAAATTCATATATATAATCTATCATACAAAATGTTAATACTTTCCCCAATCAATTAACATAATCATAGACCATCTATAGTGATATCGAGAATAGTATCAAATTAACACATCCCCAATCAAAATGATCATAAAACATCCTAATAAATAATAAATATTTTATCATTATTACATATACCTTGTGGAGAATAAGTAAAATGAGGGTTTCTATAATTTAATAATATAGAGACCATAAAAATTTCATTAAAAAAATTATTGAGGAAAATACAATTTTCACTTTGAAAAGCACTTTTAAAAACTAAAAAATTACAAAATATTTGTAAAAATATTTTCATTGAAAAGAATCATGGAAAATTTTAAATTTATATTTAAATAAATGTGTTCTCATGATGGCGGGTAATTTCATACATGTCTTTTAAGTTTAAAATACATTATTTTCACACTATTGTAAATAGGTCAAAATGTACCTTGTTTTGAAAATGACATGAATATTTAATTCCAACTTTTTGGTAAGAAGTAAAAAATTGGGTAAAAATTTCTTTAATAAATAATTTTTATGATTTTGAAAATATTATTTAAAATATTCTTATAAAACATGGATATGGAAGAAAAAGGATTTTCAATCGAAGAGATAAATAAATTCAAATTTTCTTAAAAAAATTCTCAATCATTTTAAGTACCAAAGAGTGAAAAATGGTTCAATTAATTTATAATTTCATGAATAACCAGAGGAGATAAAAATATATAGGGGTTAGGATATAAATATTAAACAATATCCCTAATGGAGACTTAAAAATAAATAATTTTTAATAATGATGAGATGGTGAAATAAACCCTTACCTCATATTCGACTTCCTTTGTATATATTAACAACTAATGTATAATATATATATATATATAAATTTATTATACATATATTAAATAAAAATAATAATATATATTATACCATTTATTATTTAATTAAAATATTTTATCACCCTTTTATTAACAAATCTTTGTTAAAATCACTATTTTGGGTAATAAGTGCTTTATTTTTCATGTATATTTTGGTTTGGTAATTTCAGTATTTTTACTTTTATTGTGGTTAAATAATATCAAAAATATTAACTATGTTATAAATATAATATATATATTCATTACATATTTATTTAGAGTAATCCATAAAAGTTATAGACAGAAAAATGAATTACACCGTTCAAAGAGACGGTAGACTGTACATACACATTAATGTTGTTTTCACATTTTGAAGTATGGGATGAAAGAAAGGTAAATATTAATTAAAATTTAAATAATGATAATTATATCATATATATTATACATATTCATTAAATATATCCTTATTACCATCCAAGTAAAATGAAAATGAAAAACAAATCACATCGATTTGTGAAGGTGGTAGTCCACATGTATGCATGAGAGAAACAAATATTTTCTAATGGATTAGAAGGTAAGAAGGTAGATGTGATATTATAATTAAAAAATAAAATTATTTCATAATTATAATATAAAAACATTAAACCCATCATAATAATCATCTATGAAATATGGTGGTGGAAAATGAATTGTATCGCTACGTGGAGACGACAAGTCGTACAAACAAACGAGCGATACATTCCCTTTCCATTTGATGTAAAAAAGGGTGGATAATTATGATTTCACAATAATAATAAAATTTTAGTATATTTTTGATACTTATTTTATTATTTTATGATAAATATCATAAATTTAGTGGAGGTAAATAAGAAATAAAAAGAAAGTGATCAGTTAAGGTTATTAACTATTCTTTGAAAGAACTCATTTAGATCTCCTCTTAAGGGTCATGGGTTTAGTATTTTGGGAATAATATAACCTATATAATGTGACTAATAAATTTTAGAAGGGATTTTGTATGGTTATGGTCAAGATATATGGATCAAAGTTTTTTATAGAAGAGAAAATAGGGCCCCCTTTTATAATTGAGGGGAGGAGCACTCTTGGAATTTCTTAAAAGATTAAAATATAATAAATTCATTCTCTAGAAAACATTCCACAAAAATTATTGGTATTTGGATATAATATATGATAGGGCTGAAATAAAATCAACCAATAAAATTTGGACAAGTTTAAGTGGTGTTTTAAACCTAATCTTTAGGTTTAACCGCTTAGTTAACCTATTATTACATTAACCCTAGTAACCAATTTTTCATTCTTAAAGGGTTATAATTTTACATATAAGGTAACAATTGAAAAATAAATGAAAAATTATGAAACTTTAGAACATATATTATCCAAATTATCCTATTTAAATATTTTTATGATTTTTAAATAATTTAATAATATATTATTTTTTATAAAATATCATCAATATCAATTTTGAAACTATAAATATAATTTGAATTAAAATAAATAAATAAAAAGTTTAAATTAAAATTTAATCCATTTAAAAAATACTAATATATGATATTTATATATAAAATTTGTGGAATTCTATAACTCACTCAAATTATATCACTTTTAATATTTTTAAAATAATTTATTTTATTTTTTCATTAATTGAATAAATAATATTTCAACGTTGTGTATGAATTTATAGTAATTATATAATACCTCAAAATTATAAATAAATTTTCATAATGAAAAAAATTTCATTAATATAAAAATAGACATTTATATTCATTCATGACTAGATTTTCTCCCTATACGAACATATAAGAGATATTTAAAACTAAGAGAGTGACATTTTGTAAATTTATTTGATTTAAATATTATATTAGTCATTTTTATGGAAAAATTTCCATTAAAGAAAATAAATTTCATGAATAATGTGATAATTTTATTATTAAATTCATCTTATTAGATTTAATATGAAATATTATGGCCTTATCACTTAGTTTTAACCTACATTAACCCAATTTACCCTTTTTCATGATGATAAATTATGCTAGGGTTATTATTCATATTGACAAAAAACAAAAGGGTCCTATTTAAAAAATCTAAACCTCATAATTAAAAATATGAAATAAATTTTATAAAATTAAATTTCTATAAGTGAATAAAATTAATTTTAATATAAATTCTTATAACATGATGAAAACTATTTTTAGAAAAATTTCCTTTTATGTATAAGAATGTTTTTATGTTAAATAAAATGATGAAACAGTTTCAAACAATATTAATTAGATAATTAATAATATAATAGAAATAATTTTATATTTATACTATTTTAAAATTTAATTATTTGGATTCTATCAAGAAAAATACTATTTTTAATAAAAAACTGTATTTTTCACTATTTCTTGGAAAATCAATATTTTCAGAAAAATATTAGAATTTCACCCTAATATAATTTTGATATGTTGATTTTATAAATTAAATTAATTACATCAAAAAAATTAATAATTTTTTCATAAAATAATTATAATATATTATATTAAAAATTAATAAAAATCATTTTAGAAGAAAATGACTTCTAAAAATTGAGTGCTTATTTCCTACAAATTTATCAATAAATTTTTATTTAGTAGGGAATATATATATTTATATTATAATGTGATTAATACTATTCATACCCAATAACTTAATGGTGAGATTATGACTATAACATTTAAATAATAATATTTCATGGTCCCTTTAAGATCAGTGTTGTTAGTTGTACATGCTATCGAACATTGTGTCCTTTTAAAATATTAGGGTCTTACAGTTCTTCATCATAAAAATAAACACTCCATACTATAACATAGTGGAATTCTACTAAATTTTCTAACTTTAATCTCAACCATTCATCCCAATGGTTCAATCAAATTTTATAACAATTCATTCCAATCCATATCAAATAATCCTCTAAAAACCACTTTGAATTATTAAAATCATAGTGTCATAGGAAATACATTTTAATGAAAGAAAAAAACTTTTATTTAAAAAATATGTCCTGTGATTTAGTATGTATCATGATTATCATTATTTAAGAACTATTTTTAGTATCAAGCCTTCATGGGTTAACATGGAACAAATACAAGCGTACATGGTCATCACCAACCTCTCATTTACCCTAACTTAATTGTAACTTAGAGTTCCCCATGAAGAGGTTAGACATTAATTTTTATAGTTACATTCAAAATCAAAACAATCATATTTTATATGCCTACTAAACTTCCCAAGAGTGGACTAAAACCCCCCACTCTAATATCACTTTGTAACACCCCATATCAGGGTCCCAAATACCGAGTCTCGATTCGAGGAACCACATGGCCTCAAGTGAATCCCTAGATAACTAGAGGTTATAAAAAAGTTAGTAAGTAATAAACATAAACCATGGGGAATAATTTAACCTTAAATAAAAAAGTAAAATTTTTGCATGTTATGTAAAACAAAATTTAAATAAAAATCATTTGAAATATATTTTGATAGTGGAAAACCAATTTTATAAAAAAAAAATTACAATCAAGAGTATGATACAAAATAAAAACACATTGACACCAAATACTAATTCTTAGTTCACAATAAACCACCTCTATTCCATAACTCTAGGGTTGAATCATGGATCAATACTGAAAAAGATCAATTTCTTTCCTCTCACCAGCATTATATCCAATATAAACTATAAGTCCACCAAAATTCCAAGTATGAGGAGAGTATAAAATTAGTAGTATTTCCCCAAGAATTTTATACACATTTATGAAAAAAATAAAACATATGAACACTAGTACAAAAAAAGTTTTTTATTTCAATTTTTATACTTTTTATGTCAGTTTTTAAGAGACGACATTACAAGAGGCATAATAAATATATTTTTATCATCGATTAACAAAATAGATGTTAAAAATATTTTCAACATAACTTATTATTAAATTTATTTTATAATTTTATATATTATTTTTTAAATCAATATGAAGAATGATCTTTCATGTCAGTTATTTAAATAACAAATGTGAAACATGTTTTTTCATATTGATTTTTTAAATAACCGATAAAAAAGATCATTTTCACATCATTTTTTATAAAAATATTATAAGAAAAATTTATTTTTTTTAAAAAATTATGAGTGAACACACAATCATATACAATTGGTTAATTACAACAACTATCTGAGTTGTGTATGATAAAATAATTATTTTAAAATTATATAACTAAAAAATAATTTTTGTTTGAAGATTTCAGTATAATAATAAATAAATATTAATTATAAAGTTAGAAAAAAATAAAATTATAATAAAATAAATAATTCGAAGGATTTTCCTCTTTGTAGGGATCTTTAATAAATCATAATGTTCAAAAAAATGTCTTCTTTATTGTAGGAATTGTTTCCACCATTTTTCTTATCGATGCCACCCTATCTATCTCCAAAATGGATATTCACTCTTGATTTGGAATATATTAATGAATAATGGAGGGAGAAATAAAAATTTATTATGAAATTTCATGAATGTGATAGATTTGAATATGTAGGTTAAAAGGATATTTGATAGGGTGTAATGCCCCAACCTGACTCACTCAATTAAAATTAACTAGACCAGTTCCCTACGAGACCTCAAGCGCACCTACCCAAATTCTAGAGACTACTGGCTAGTAGTAGGGGTCTAAGGAGGTACTGTGGGGAAGCTATACCTCTATGTATGAGAGTGTGCAACAAAATATAAAATATCTAAGTATCATATATCATAAATAACTATAAATCAAAAGTAAAAAACATAAATGAGAGTGATAATAAATGAAATGCAGTAAGGCCTAAAAAAATGCCATACATAAAAAATTATTTCCCACTGAGTTGATCCCATATATAGTAAAATAATGAAGTAAAATGAACTAGAGGACCCACTAAAATCCCCAAGCCAAATTTTTTCCCAGCCTCTAACTTCATCCAAGGTATCCTGCTCGATCATGAAATACTAATCATCAACCCAATCCACACCTATAACCAAGTGAAATGCCTACATAGGTACCCATGTGTAGTGGATTATTGAGTAGGGTGTGAGTAAAAAACTTATTAGGGAATCACTGTCAAATTCCATTACCTAACTAGTATATTCAGTGTATGTGCATGTGACATGATCATTTTATATAAATAAATAAAATGTAGGATTAAATAAATTAACAAACCAATAACCATGATTTCTCCAGTTTGATACTAGAATATCTTCAAACATGTCACACTAATCATAAAAACCAGTACCCAAACTTCCTTAAGATCAAATACATATAAATTGGGCTAATCCCAAAACAGTCATCGATCCTTAGGTCTATGACCCTGATCAACCATACCTCCCTCAACCATTGCTGGATTATCTCTTGTTATGATCACCGCCAATGGGGACCGCTTTTCACTCATTGAGGATCCCATGCTCAAACCTTCGTCAAGATGAGTAGTATAACATGGGGAATCATCAGAAATACCTCATCATCATGCCCTTAGGATAAACCCCACAATTGTACTTGGGCATTCTCGATGTTAGGATGGTGACTGATTCCTAGGAGGGAGAGGTCCTACGAAATACTATACATCTAGGTGTGATTAATTATTGGGAGAACTAAGAAATCAAAGGGTAATAACCTCCTTATATCGCACTGTCAATTTCCTAGTCATCTAATAAATTATATCTCTAAATACAAACCAATAGGGGTGCATCAAGCTAATTCTTGGGGGTATCCTAGGCATCGATTAAGAAGATCTAACCATCACCGTCAGGATGTACAACATATATTCATGGGGATATAAACACAAAAAACACCCCATACCACCATTAAAATCATAATAATTATGGGAATTATCAATAGTCTACTAGTATAATCATTCAAATCTTGACACCTGCGCATTCACAATGATATCAAAAAATCAAAGGAACCCCTACCACCCTAGGAATTCTTATCCCTGCACAATCACAAATATATGATCTTGGATCCTAGGTTTCACATCATGTAATCCACTCCTATATCAACCATATTAGTGTATTCTATAAAAACTAGTAATCCGATCCCAATATACAATGAGATCATATCACAAACACACCGAAAATCCTTGGGCTCTATCTTTGTCAGTAAGTGAATCCTTGGCATCCCAAAAATCACATCAATGATAGCCTTAAAAACTGATTTCTAGGAATCCTAGGAAATCACATACTATATCTAAATAAAATAAATAAAAAAATAGTAGGGGCTGGCCAAACACCCAAGCCTATTCTCATTTGCTTAGCTACTCAGGATTACATCATTAGTACGGGTTCTTAGGTGATACCCACTACCATCTCTACCCATTCCCAAGTCTACCATTTACCAAGGTTACATGTCGTAGGGGAACCAACCAGGGTCCCCTAAGTCTCATAAAGGCTTCTTAAGCCTCCTAATAAAGTCACACTAAGGATATAGACCTAATCCTATTACATTTCTTAGATGTTTAGGTTAGTATAAACACCTGGCCCATTCACTAGTCTCTGTAGGATCCAACCACCCAAGTAGTTATTTCCCTAGTTGAGGAAGAATGCTCACCCCAAGATAATCTCAATGATCCATCATATCTAAGTTTTATCTCATGGAAAACCCTATGAACATTCATCACAAACCACATAATTTCATTTATATCCCCATTCATCAGTAGCCAAGATGTCTAGCTAGTACACAAGGGTTCATCAGGGCCCTCAACACCCTTTTCAATTTAATAATAGGCACTAGTTTTTATTAAAAGCATTGAAAAATAAAAGAGGATAATGAATAAAGTTGAAGGTATACACATATGAAATACATATATAAACTTCATAAATACCAAGGGGAAGATGAATAAGGACCACCTACCAATTTAGTATCCTTTTACCATTTATTCTCCAACCTAATAATTCTAACATAAGCTATCCCAAGCTCAACTAACCATAATCCAAGATCGTCTCAACTCAACTATTCACTATACACACACTTATAAACCTATGTCACACAATGATACCCAACATAAACAATTATAATAAATTATATTTAATTAAACTATTTTATACAATTAGGCATAATGCCCAATTTCTCATTGAACACTGTTTCCGCACTAGAACTACACCTAATGACACCCCACAGGTCTGTCTCACCACCTTGGACCTACATCGAGTGAAATTATGGAAAATATTATAATTCCATAGGTATTTAAATTTAATTTTAATAAAAAATCAAATAAATTTATGGAACAACATAACTTTGTTGAATCTATAACCCACCACATGCAGACGGCATCTCGAGTCATCCTCTTCCTAAGAAAAGATGAATCCCCATCATGTTTGTATAATTTAACCATGATTTAATGGAATTGAAACCAAACCCATAATTAGGAGAAACCATAACTAGAACATAATATAGGATAAGAACAATAGAGAACGAAGGAGGCTGAAACATACATGTAATCGATGTTGGAAGCCTCCTAAAACCCCTCCCATGAGGGTTCTTGAAGGGGAAAACCAAGGGGAAAATACCCTAGCCACATGCTCCATAGAAGAAAAAATAAGGGGGGGGGATTCTACCTTTAAACTCAAGGGGGAAATGAGGGTTGTTTTTATCCTTTAATACCCCCACTGTCTAACTGATGGTTCTGTTGTAGCCAACGCTGTAGTGGCTACCCGACCTCTCCTGGGGCTTCTTTAAACCCCCATAGATGAATCCTGAGACTCCCTTAATGTTTAAAAAACCCTTATAGAGGAATATATAGCCTTTAAAACTAAATTTGAATCTTGGTTCTCAAATCAACCTAACCACTAACCCAAAAACTCAAATTATTATTTAATATCAAACACTCATATAGACACAAGGCCTTACAAACAACCCACTATAATACTTATCATTCCCATGAAGTTATAGTGGTCGTTAAACTGAACATATTGACGTAATAGTTTCAAATTATTGATCAAACTACCACATTCCACATTTGATCATCTAATTCAATTCTAATGTGACACTTAAAAACTTAAATCATCGAGTTCCCAAACGTTCAAGCCAATGCTCACAACCACCACCAAAACATTGAGATGACACTCAATTGAGGCCATACATCCTCAAATTTGATCACATTACCTCTCATCCCATCACATGACCTATGGTGGTCCCCACCATAAGACTTCGTTCATAATAGATAATTATGATGCTAAGGTGATTATGATCTCAAAATTTTCTATAAAAGCTATAAACCTATATTAAAACAGTTCACCTAATGTGGTTTCCAACACACTACACCTAATCCCATGATAAAATACTGAAAAAATACCAGTATTACCCCTCATCCACTATTCTGAGCTAAAACCAATTGGTGTCACTACTTGTTCACAAAGGTTCAGAATATACTAGATTCCCTCATAATGAACTGACCAACTCTAAAACACACTATACACACCTAATATAGTATACTTTATGTGTTTTCTAGATGAAACATTCCATATACCAAAAAAATGTTGGTCATGCCTCCTATGGATGACACTTTTCAATGATGCTATACCCCCACCACTAACGTGTTTCTAAACACCCAACCCAAGTGCCTTGCTCTAAGAGACACCACTTGATCATTCGATGTACTGAACAAAAATAATTCATAATTTCTAGTGTAACTATATAGAAAGATCCTTGATACAAAAAACATCTTCATGACCTTCCACTTTCACCAACTTACCTCCAATTTGACACCCACTCAGATTCCTCTAAAACCATCTCGAACCTGATGCCAATGCACTAACTCTAACTGATATCCCATAGAAACTTACCTATGGAATTTCTTATGAAATTTAGCTCAATCTAAAACCATTTTTTCATTGGAATCAAAATGAATCATTGATTATCGAATGATTGAACCCATACACCTACACTTCTAACATAAAAGGGTCATGTCAACCACAACCGACATCACACTCCCCGCCATAGGACCATGCATTTCAATATTTTTTCAATCAGAACCTGAATTTCATAGGCCATGACTTTTTCATGCCCAAACAAGATGACTAGATGAGACCTGGCCCTCTCATTACTGAGTTCCAACCTCAATAGGTTTCATATCAAAACATGCATTACCCCTCCTCCTGATACAAACTCACCAAACTCCTAGTATACACCATCCCATGATCAACTCACTAAAACCCACCAATTATAAGGTCACTCACAGAAATCACTGGATCTATCTTTAGGATGGGTACAATGCATGAACGATGCATACCATTTCTGTTGCATCCTACATAATGGGTGTATAACCACATACTTCCTAATCCATCACCTCAATCATGCTCCTATGAGTCATATTTCATCAAGATCTGATTAACCATGCTCTATGGAATGTTAGTCTCATCACATTATGAGAAACATTGGAAACCCTCTTTAAAATCAAGCACTCTACTTGTTCCATGTCTACTTGCATGATCTCCCACCTCACAATGTCATCCTAGAACTATAGCCTCCCATCCTTAGTTAAGGTGTGTCAGACACATCCACATGTTTAGATGCCACTAATCACCATTAAAATCACAAGAATACACCCATTCCCTGACCACACTATTAAAGTGAATCCCAAAACCCATAGGTCCAGACATCACACTGGTCCTACCCACAAAACCAAACCCTGAAACCTAAGTCACCAACACCCAGTTTTCTTGTAACTGAATAACCCCAAGGCATCCCCATTCCCATGTCACACACATGGTAACACCTCATGTGCACTGATCTTGTGCTCAAATAACCTACCTGTACTTCCATTCATAAGAAAACAACTAACTCGAGCCAAAACCTCCCATGGGTTTCCCTTAATCATACTAGCCAAAGAATCACTAAGGCACTGTGTTGTAACTTTGAGTTCACTAAGGTCTCCCTCCTATCCCCACAAACCAAGTATTATGAAAGGTCATAAAAACATAATAACATCGATCCACTTGATCTATTTCAAGGAACTATAAACACGAGGTTCTATTATATAGGATTTCTTTCTAATATATATAGAAAAAAACCAAATTTTTTATTACCAAAACATTAAATAAATGAACCTATAAAGTATATTTACCTAGAAACACCCTATGGCGATCTGTATCTAATGAACCACTATCACAAAATTTGGTTAATTAGAGTTTCATTCCAATATATATGGGAAAACACCATATATGTTGTTACTGGTCACATTAAATAACCAAACCCCAAAAATAAAAACCAAAAAGGGATAAAAATCTAAGGTTCCTTATTACAACTAACCACCTATAAGGGCACTGATCCTCACTAGGTATCCACATATGAGACTACCCCCATCAGAATATATAAACTCATACCAATCCCCACTGGGCCTCTACATTTGAGAGTCACCCCTCAAGGATCATACTCTCCTTTATCAAATAACATGTAATGACATAACTCTAACATGATCCGAGTTGTGAAACCATAGTCACATGGGTTAGTTATTTATAAAACCATTCAATGTTATATGGTAAAAAACTATACAAGTTGTTACTATCATTTTAAATATCCGAGTCCATTTAAATTTTAAAAACTAGAACCAATACCAAATTTACCCACAAGGGGTTCATCACTAAGGAATCTATTTCTTGTTTCATCCTACTAGTGTCACTATACATCCACTTACTCTAAGGGTATGCATAATAATCAAACATCTAACTATAGATCCACATGACCTTCCATTAGAAGGAAATAAGAACACATGTAATCCTAGATGAATATAATTACACAAAGTAATTATATATAAAATCACCATATGATCAATTATTGACTCTTTAAAAAATCGAGCCTTAGTCATTGATAAAATTGTACACTAGTTGGCCTATATTTCATGTGAATCCCATGCGTCTAACATGATGCATGAGACCCTCTTGCCTCTATAATTCAAGAGTCAAATTAAAATTATTGGAATCTTAGAAATGGGCCAAGATACAAAAATCAATAAAATAATTAGAACCTAAGACACCAAGGTGATTCACTCAAGGTGAAAATCATATACAACTATAACATCATAAGGAAAAACAACAACCCTGAACCCTTGGAAACCTGAAATTCCTACTAGAAAATGTGTTAATTACGCACCATCCTAGTATCCATCACGGGCTCTAACACATTACTGTATCTACTAGATTCAAAATAGTAATAAAATATAAAAAAAATCCTCTGATACTACTTTGTTACACTCCTACCTGCCTCACTATATGAAAATTTATCAAAATGGTTCGTCATGTGACCTTAGGTGTGCCCCCAGAATGCTAGAGGCTTCCAAGTAGTAGTGAGGGTCTAAAGAGGTACTATGGGGAGGATATAACCCATGTATCATATTTCCTAATAGAATATAAAATAACTAAGTATCATACATAAAAAATAATTAGAAAGTGAAAGCAATAAACATAAATGAGATTGATAATAAATGAAATGCAGCAAGGTCTGAATAGAAATCCCATATATACAAAAATGACCCCACTGAGATTATCACATATAAATTAAAATACAAAAGTAAAATTCATTGTATTCCCTACTAAAATACTTTAGTCTTGCCTTTTCCTAGTTTACAGCCTCATCCAAGCTATCCGACTTGATCATAAAATATTCAGCCTCAAACCTATACATACCTATAACCAAGTGAAACATCTGCTCAGGTACCCATGTGTAGCAGCATATTGGGTAGAGTGTGAGTAAAAAAATTAGTAGGGAACCACCAAAATGTTCCTATACATAACCAGTATATGTAGTATATTTTAATGTGACATGCTCAACTAATATAAATAAATAAACTACATGAATAAAAAAATTAAAAAATCACCAACAATATTTTATTTTGTTCGATATAGGAATGTTATTGAGCGTGTCAAAATTATCATGAAAACCAGTACCCAAAATACTCCAATGGTATATAAATATAAACTGTGCCAACCCCAAAACTATCATCGATCCTTAGTTCCATAGACCTGGTCAAACATACCAAGCTCGACCAGTGCTGTAGTGTCTCTAAGCATTTTCACCACATTAGGGGAATATATGTTCACTATCTAGGGATCCCATGCTCATGCCACCACCATTATGAGTATAGGACCCTGGGGTGTCATCAAGAATACCTCATCCTCAAGCCCTTCTTCTAAACCCCATGATTGTACTGGGTATTTATTAATGTTTGTTCAACAACTAATTTATAAGAGGGGGAGGTCCTAAGTAATCCTATACATCTAGGCGTGACTGATTCTCAAGTGAGATAGGAAATCAAAAGGGAAGAAACTCCCTATATTCCATTATAAATATATTATACATATAGTAAATCATGGATCCTCAACCAAACCAACACGGGTCCATCCACCCGATCATAGGTGGTATCATAGGCATCAATCAAGTAGATCCAACCATCACCCTTAAGATTTAAAATATATATACATGAGGATATATTCCCACCTAACACATCATACCACCATTCAAATCCTAAGAATCATGGGAATTCACAACGGTCAAATAGTATAGTCACTAAGCTCTAATGATAGATCATAGGTTCCACCTCTAGGAATCTAATCCTACATCAACCATATCATTGGATGCTATAGAAGCTAATAATACTACCCCTATATATCATGAGACAAGATCCCAAGCACATCAGGATTACTAGGGCCCTATCCATGTCAATAGGTGATTCTTAGGCATCCTAGGAAAAAATGTTGTGGCAAAATTATTGTGATGGGACCCATAAAGTCAGGTCCACATCAATGTATATTTCATGGAAATTTATCATCCATAAAATGTAAGATTTTGATTTTATTATCTAAATAAAAAATTTAGGTAAATTAATGAAGAATCCTTCCTCAAAATTTCATGAAAAAATCCATTATAGAAAATATTTTATGATAATAGTACAAAAGTTCCATTAAAAGGGTAAAAAAATATTTCCCTAAAAAATTTGAATCTTTATGCTTAAATTATAATTTTTTATTAAATATTAAAATAAATAAAAATGTGGGATAATTTAATAAATTATTATAAATAAAATATTCAATAAATTTTTGGTTTATCAGCCCTCGACACCTTGTAAAATTTAATTTTAGGATCCTGTTTTTATTAAACAACCTAGACAATTTAAATATTCCAACCCCTAATGTGGTGGGGCCACAAATACCACATACATATAGAAAATTCATAAATACCATGGGGTGGATGAATAAGGTATAGCCACTATTTTTGAATGTATTACCTAGTTATTCTACAACTTGAAAACTCTCACCCATGCTCACCTACGATCATCTGACCATCGACTAAGCATGTATCAGCTCAACTAGTCACCACCCATGCCTCTGGAGACCTATTCCACACCATGGAACCGAACATAAAAAATTATTACCAATTATAATTAATGAAACTATTTTATCCAAATAGTTATAATGGATAATTTCTCATCAAATTCCTTTTCCAATCTAGAAAAACACCCAACGACACCCAAAGGTTTGTCTCACCTCCTCAAACCTATGTGAAATGAGAGGATGAAAAAACCATAAATTCCATAAGCATTACAATTTAATTTTATGTAAAAATCTCAAATAAATTTATGATGTGATGTACCTTGGTCAAATTGATGAGACACCATGTGTAGAAGGCATCTCAGGTCAAATTATTTCTAGGCAGTGGAAAAGCCCCATTGAGTTTGGTTAATTCCACCATGCTCTAGTGGAATCAGAACCAAATACCAAATCAGGAGAAACTAAAATTAACATGTAATATAGGAGAAGAAAAATATATAATGATAGAGGTCAAAATATACCTATAATTGATGTTGGAAGAATAAACCCCCCTCCTTTGAGGGTGTTTAAAGGGTATAATCAAGGGGGAAGGACCCCATCCATGTATTCCATATGAGAATAAAATATAATGGATTCCCCTCTTAAAGTTTATGGGGGAATAAGGGTCATTTTTTCATTTAATACCCCCATCAGCCATCCAATGTGTTTATTGTAACATTGGATACATAAGCCACCTAACCTCTCCTCATGCTCCTTTAAGCCCTCGGGATGACTCCCACGCCCCCCTCTATGTCTGAAACACCCATATGGAGGTATCCCAAGCCTTAAAACTAGATTTTGAATCCCATTTATCAAATAAAACCATCCATTAAACAGAAAAAATAAATTCTTATTGAATTTCAAATTTTTATTTGTACATAAGGCCTTACATGGGAGAAATGGAAGAGTGTATAATGTGATATATTTATAGTTAGAAATAAAAACCATGTGAGTACATTGTGGGAAAAATGAAATTTTCATGTGTGGTGGGATGAATTAATAGTCATGATAGTTAAATTGCGTGGGTGTGATGCAAAAAATGGAATTTTTATGTTATGGTTTTATTTTTAACATCCATTATTTAAATAACCAATGTTAAAAATACCCTTATTTTAGGATATTAACATCGGTTATTAAAATTATAGAAATAAATATTTTTCTAGATTAGTTTTTTATTTAGTTTTTGAAAAAAAACAATATTAGGTTATTCTGTAGAATATTTTTAATGTTGGTTATGACAATAACCAAAATTAGAAATAACAATGTAGAATATTTTTAAATCAATTATTAAATAATTTTTTTTAACATCTTTTATTAAATAAAAAATGTTAAAACATCAATTTTATACTTAATTTTTCTACTACCGGTAATAATAAAAAACAATTGTAAACTAAAAATTATTTTAAAACCCAAAAATTTGATTTACCAATTTTATAAATGATCAATGTTTAATCAAAGAATTCCATTGTTCTGAAACATTTATTCAATGAAACTTAAAATGACTTTCCAAATTAAAATTTTCCTTCTAATAAAAAACATACACGATAAATATCATTCCATTTTAAATCCAAGAAAACTCCAATTTTCACAAATCAAGAAAAACCCTAATTCTTTGAAATCAAAGTAAAATAACCTTTTTGAAATTTGTTGGATACCTAACCCATTCACAAACCAATCCAATGTGGTAAGGCTTCCTAGTTTCCACAAGTATGTAATTCTGATTCTTAACTCTCCATTGTTGGCTACCATCCATAGCATAAATGAGTAATTACCTTCTACACATCCAATGTCACTTTAGTGTGGGTGTTGAGATTTTCATACCTCAACGCACACTCCATATGCCACCCACACCTATAGATAAAATTGAAGGTTTTAAAAATAGGTAATAAAAAATAATTTTTAACACATGTACCCACCCCACCCAATGCAATAAATCCAAAAATTAGGTTTAAATCCACATACCACACATCAATCCAAAAATTTCAAAATTTTATGCAAATAAAATTAATATAAAAAATAACACAATTTTTATAAAATAATATCAATTTAAAAATCAAAATTAAATATTTAAAAGCTAATTTATATTAGTTTAATCAACATTTTTCATAATTTATAAAAAAATTAATCACTTTATAAAATATTGAAACTATTTTTGAAAATTCTATTTCAACCTTAAAAAAATCATGTCAATCACTTTAAAAAACACTGATTTTAATTCCAAGGAAAATCAAATCCACTTTAATAGAAGATATCCATTTTCAAATCCCAACTTATTTTAAAAATAAAATATTAATAAA
This sequence comes from Viscum album, assembly GCA_963277665.1. NCBI lineage: Eukaryota > Viridiplantae > Streptophyta > Magnoliopsida > Santalales > Viscaceae > Viscum > Viscum album. The sequence continues at coordinate 1,042,269,220 of OY728141.1, read as the reverse complement.
TCCTCTAATTTTATATCCAAATCCAAATATTCCAAAAATAACATTTTTTGCATAAATTTTATTTTTGCATTGAAAAATCCACATTCAATTAAAAAGATTTAAATCTACCCCCTTTCAAAAATTCCATTTTTAGAAATTTAAATTAAAATCAATTTATATATTTAAAAATTCTATTTTTAAATCCCCAATTTCTTCATAACATCATTAGTTATAAAACTCTAATTTCCATGAAAATTAATCATGCCAAAAATTCATTTATTTATATAAATCCACAATTTCACAAGAATTTAATAAAATACATCCTCAATTAATTATAATAAATTATCATCACACATGAAATTAGCTAAAATATAGATGATACCAAAGCTAGATACCTAGTCATGTCATTTATGGATGTTTCCCCAAATACCATGGTCTAAATATCATGCTAAAGGGTTAAAATAATAGATACATATCATAAAGAATAAAAATCCACAATACATAGTTCTAGAAACCAATATCCAATATCCCCTTATTTTAATTCAAGAGGGAAGATAAGATGAAATGAGAGAGATAAAGTAGATCTTGGTGTTACCTATGATCTATCATCCAATCCAAAAAAAACACATTTGATCTACAGATTATAGATTGGGAGACTACCAAAATAGATTCAACTCTCCCTAAAAACCATCAAAGGATGTTTAGGGGGAAGAACTGGTTATTTTGAAGGAGTTTTAAGGGATACAAAGTCAATCTAGATCAACACAACCTAACTTCATAGTCACCATGTATAGTCTCGGGGACTGTGAAGCTATTATACTAGACTCTATGCCACAAAAGTGAATTTAAAGGATTTTGAGACTGTGTATGGATTATGAATTCCTATTGACACAAAATTAATAGTCTTTGGGGTCATGTAGGGAGCCTTTATCCCAAGAAAACCTCTCTCAACTTCTTTTTAGAACCCAGATTTAGAAAAAAACATGGTTCTTAGGGTAAACAACCATTTTATATATAACAGTGTAGTAAAAATTCTCTATTGATATTATCATGGAACTATTTTTTAAAAAATAATCAAGAAAACATCTAGAACCCTTTTCAAGTATCAACATTTCATTATATGTCCATAAAAAAGAATCCCCAAAACTTAGGCATTAAAAAATTATTTTACATCAGTTGTAATACTAAAGTCAATTTGACTATTTTTAGTGGCTGTGATTCAAATAGGTTTTAAAATCTGCCAAATATATTTGAATAAATAATTCATAAATATAGTTCTCAAGGAAGGATTTTACACTTAAAAACTATTAGGCTTTCAAATTAGTGATGTTAATGGAAAGATTTGTCTATTAAAAAAATAATTATATAGCTTAATGTAAGAAACAGAGGCTTAGTAAGCTCATTTGAACCCTTAATTGAGAAATCTATAATTAAAAATAAGACTAGTTTATCTCAACCTTTATATGAATTCATCAAAGTAATATTACTTCATGGTAATTATGTATGTTGGTGATATCATTTTTATGGAATAAAGCTATAATTTGTGGAATATTTTAAAAAAATTGATGCTGTAAAAGTTTGAGATGTAGTTGATTGGTGAGATTACTTATTTTTTAGGGATACAAGCCAATAAAAAAAGGAATACAATTTTATTTATGAAATTAAATATGTAAATGAGATACTAAGTAATTTTTACATGCATGATTGAGGGTGATTCTAAAAAGTAATTATGGTTGGAAATAATATTGAAAATATTGAATACTTAAAGGCTATTAAACCAATTTTATATCAAATAATGATCATAATCTTATCGTACTTAATAATGAAAATACTTAATATTGTTTATACAATTTTTTTGTATACAATATTTCAAAGTAACCTTAATGAATAACAACCCACTATTTTAAAAATTATCATATGATATATATAAGGTACCCATGATTACAGTTTGATAGTTGGTTCAATAAAATTCAATGAGTTGACAACATAGTTATATGTAGATTAGGATGGAGATTTTGTGGATAGAAAACACACAAGTAGTGAATCTTTATTTGTTGGAAGAAAATGCATTGTGTTGATAAACTATAAACAAGTGATCAATTTTCTTATCATAGTAGAATTGGAATATATTTCAGTGAAAAAGTCTTTTACTAAATTTATTTTGATGGAGAAACAATTATAGGATCTTGGTGAAGGAGTGAAACAACCTATGGTGATTTATTATGATAAAAATATTATTAAATTTACAAATAACCTAATACAACACTCTTTAATGAATCAAATTAATATCTAATGTGATTTCATCAAGGAAAATAAGGATAATGGAGTAATTCAAGTGGTGAATATTAGAACACATCAAAAAATGTCTTAATTATTTAAAAAATCATTGGCCACACTAAAATTTGAGAAATGATGGTTTAATATTGGTGTTCAACAAAATCCTACATCTTGAGGAGGTTTATAAATTATACTCTCCCAATATGAATTTAATGGTTACCTTTTTTGTTAATTCTTAGTATGTTATCATCCTTTGGGTTTATTATTAAAATTGTACCAATGGTGAAAAGTTTCATCAGAAGTTCTAAATATTGAATAAATGATGAAATTTATCAATATTTTTAGGTTAAGTTATTAATATTGGATTTTTTTAAATTCATAAATAAATTTTGGCATTCAATATAAGGAATAATCAACAAGTAGATTCAAATAAAATTAAGATTAAAAAATGGAATCAGATAATAACTCTCACATAAAAAGAGTGAAATATTCTCTCGAGGTGGTATATTGGTATAAGAGATAGTGTGAGATACAATCCATGGGTATGAGATCAAGAAGGATTAATTAATAAAGGTAATGTTGTGTGATTTTAGTGATCTATAAGTGGTTTATTAGAGCTAAAGTATAGAGGTATGTACTAGGGTATATAATTATCTCTTGAACTCCATTTTCTATACAGATATTGGTTCAAAAAGACTCAAAGTGATGGATGAGTTATTCTATAATTATTTTAACTTTCTTGAATCATAAGGATTCTTAAATTAAAACTTTTTTACTGAAGATAAATTGGATTAATAATATATCCAAAGGAGGGAATGTTGAATCATAATCCATGGATAATATTGGTTTAGTAGAGAATGTTTAATTAAAAGAGTTGGTTGATTAATTATTTCAAGTTCTTGTTTTTTTCTTCAATTTATGGATGGTAATTGATATTGAATAATGAAATATTTTTTTTAAGCCTAGATAAGAGTTAAGTAATATTAAATAGGTTTTAAGAAGTTTTTTATGTGGACAAAACCACATCGTAATGGGATTTTCCATAATATAGTTTATATAAATATGATGAAATATTTAAATCCAAATCATGATGGAATTAATTTTTATGAAGAAAATTCTTAAAGGATATATAATATGTCACCATATCATGGGTTACATAATGAGATATGGTTACATGAGAATCTGGTAGTAATTCATGGTGGAAGTGGTGATCTTGGTTATTATAGATGATAAAAAAATGAGGATATGGTGTGAGACATGTTGTCGTGGTTACTATTTTGAGGTGATAAATATTCTAGTGTTTATTTATAAATAATAAATCTATAATTTTATTATTTGTGGTTATGATTATATTTCAAGACATAACATACAATTTTAAGATGGTATAAAATGTATCATGGGTTTATGAACACCATGATATTGTGAGTTAATATATGAATATTAAAAAAGAGGAAACAATTAAATCATTTGGTTGTTTAGAATCTAAATTTCATGGTTCTTGATGAAAATATTATTGGATATATGTACATGTAAAAGGTGAATGTGACCATGTTTTGGTCTATTCAATTTTTAAATATATTGAAAATTTGGTTAATTTTGAATTTTTTGTATAATTTATCACTTATGGGGTATTAAATGAACCCATGTGGAAGTTTCTGATAACCAATGGAGTGGTAAAAACTGGTGTCTAATAGATGTGAGTTTTATAAGTCTATATTTAATATATATTAGAGTAATATGATAAAAATAGAAGATAAACAACAAATCCATGTGAGAGAGTAATCCATTGTTTCACATAAATGGATATATGAAGAGTTACTACTATGAAGGTATTATTATTTTAATGATTTATTTTTTAAGGAAATTTGGAGCTTATGGAAAGCATAATTTTTATTATGGAATGATAATTATTCTTAATACTTATTCTAAGTGACTTGTGAATAGACTATTCTTTTATTCTCTATGTTCTAGTAATGTGTTGATATAAAATGTGAAATTATTGAAGACTTATTAGTGATTTATTTTATTTAAATAAGATGTGATGAGTTTTAAAATGTGGTAAAGGATATATAATCTATGTTATATGTAATTAAAAGTTCATATGATTATTTTATGTGCTACCTACCATTGGATATGCTGAGATAATGATTATTTATATATTTGAAATGAAGATGAGGATTGAGATACTACCTATGAAAATGGGAAATGTATTCTACTTCTTGGAGTTTTTTATAAACCAATTTAAGGAAGAAAAATAATATATATAATGATTAATGAGATAAAATTAACGATATTCAATGATAAGTGTTGAAAAAATATGATATAATTATCCACCACATGATACTTTATGAGTTTTAAAATATGTTTGATGAAAATATTACGAAGTTGTGATTGGAAAAGAACAAAAACTGGATAGAAGAGTGAGTAACTATCCTTATATTTTCAAGCATGAATTATAATGAAATAAAGGGATAATATATATTGGATTATTAAGTTTATTGATATTTTAACAGTGTATAAAATATAAGATAGTTGTTAAATCTATTGGTAATTATTAAACCACTATCAATTGAGTAAAATTGATGATGTTTGAAACTAGAATTGTAGAGGTAGTTTAGTTTCATTAAAATTCTCAAAGAATAATATTAATATGTTGGAAAATGTTTATAGGAATTTTACTAAAGTGTTTTGATAAGTTTTGATAAATTCTTAAAGTAATTTATGTTGTTTTGAGAAAAATTTGTGATATTGAAGATACCCTGAGAATGTTTGAATAAGTTTTGTAATTCTAAGATGAATCTATAAAATTGAAAAAGTCATATATAAGGTTTTATTAGAATATAATATTAACAAAGTACTAGATATTAGTTTAAAACATAATATTGTTTGGATGATATATATGGAAATAAAGTATTCATACTGTGATATGTAACATATTTCAAATTATACATAAGGTTTTCTTATTGATAAATAATATATTATATTTCATATAGAAGATATGTGTTGAATTTTATTTTAAAATATAGAAAAGTAAATGTTTCACTATAATATGTAAGATACTTTGGAGCATACATAATATTTTTAGAGTGATATATAATATCTTATAGGTGATATACAATATTTTGAAGATGATATGCAAGATATTTTTGAGTGAAATTTCATAAAGTATCAGACATTATGTGGTAAATAAGATATTATGACTGATATTTATGATATTAAAATTCATGCATAATACTTTTTTAAGTATATATTAGATTATCATGAGTATACATGAGATATTTTCAAGAACATGGACCATATTATGGAACATATAGAAGATAATGTTGATTTTGATGATATGTTACATATGATATTCTATTTCTTAACGAAGGTTTATAAATTTGAACAATGTGATAATTATAGAGAGTTATATAAAATGATACTTATGTTTTTATTCAATTAAAAAATACCAAGATTATTTTAGTGATTCACTTTTGGAAATGTGGCATATATCCACGAAGAAAAAGTCATGGTAGGGCTTAACCATAGCTACAATCAACAAATATCCATGGTCAATCCAATGGATATGTGTACAGGTCTCCCTATATACATGATCTGTATTGACTAGGTATATATGCTTCCCCATAGGAAGGGCATGAAAAATATCTATATCCATTGGTACGGGGACAACTATGGATATAGGGGGAGCTATATCCATGTGTAGGATGACCTACGACTATAGGGTGATGAAAAAATGCCTATGGCCATGCTCTTATATGATCGTGGATATAGAGCTTCAAAAATGGATCCTATAGCCACAATCATCGATGACCATTTCTATAGGCCTCCCACCATGACCCTATATCTATGGTCAACTATGGTTATGTTATTTAATAATAATAGTTAAATATTCTTATCAAGTATTATATATATGTATATATCTATGTATATATATGTAAAAGAATGTTAGGCGGGTGGTAAAGTATCTATAGTTACATGTGGAAGATATGATTTAAAAACCCAGTGATAATTTTTTTTTTAAAAATAATCCTATATCCATGGTAATGGATTGTGGATATAGCTCATGGATATAGGCGAGTCATAAATTGAACCCACATCAAAGTAGATATAACCATATTCTATAGACACAGTCCACAACCATGAATATAACCATGGAAAATATTTTAGTGTAAATAACCTCAACATTAGGACTGACAGTGGCTATAACATATAACCACAGTCATAAGGCTGATAACCATGGTAATTCCTTATGACTATATGAAAATTTTCCAATAGTGATTATAAGTGATTCAAAAAAATAATTGAGGATAATTAATGATAATAAATTGATTATATCTTAGTATAATAATTGTATAATTTCAAATGAAAATATTTTAAATCATTTATGATGAAAACAATTAAGGTTTTATTAAAGATATATTTGACCCTTTTTAAAGGATAATTAAATAAGAATATTCCACATATGATCTTGTACACTTGGAAGATGATAATTTTCCTAGGTATTTTTAGAAAATAAATCGAAGAATATTAAAAAAATGAGAAGGATTCATGATCATTGGAATAATTTAATGTGAGTAGTTATTGATTTAATATCATAGGGAATAAACTCACATGATCCATTAAGAATTTTAATAATGAAGGGAATAAGAAGGTTAAGGAATTATTGATGGTCCCACTTTGGGTATGAGTTGTATTTGTTGTCAGTGATATTAATTGGTTGTCAATGGTGATCAATTAGATAGTAAGATCTCATTGATGTCAATATGATGAAGTAATTTTAAAGTTAATAGAGCTTTGATGAAGTTCTCAAGTCATATAATCTGAAGAAACAAACAAATGGGTTGAATACTTTGAGTTTAAAAGGTGATTACTAGATAATTGTTATGGATTCATTAGATGAAATTAGATATTATGATTGAATAATTATCCTTGTAAATATGATGATTTTTGAACTTATCCTAATGTCAAATACTTGTTTCAATAGTGTCACCTTGTTTACAATAAAGAAAAATGACAATCGGTAGATGAAAAGTTATTTTGAATTATCAGTACAAAAAGAGAAGATATAAATTTGTGTTTATTTGAAAATATGATTCATGCAATATTTCATGGGGTGATATTGGAATATGAATAAGTGGATAAGTGTTTGATGGATTTTTTTATATATAAAAATACTTCACATAGATTTTTTTGACGTGTTGGAAAAAATGTGGCTAACCAAATCCACCCAAGGAGGCCAGATCAACCACATATATGGGGAGAAATATCAACCCATGTGGGTGCCAACTCAGGCATAAGCTACCTTGGTGTCATGAAGGAGGCCTAAATAGGTAGGTTGGGGTGGATGTGGGCTTTTGTGTAATGCCTATGGAGCACATAGTTGAGGATACACATATGTTGGGCATAAAGCCTGTGATGCTTATGGACCACATGTGTAGTGGTCCATGAGGGAGTGCAGTATAGTGTCATCTAGTTTCTAAACGTGATGCTTGATCGAAGAGTGAGTGGTCAGATTTTTTATTATAAAGATGAGGAGAGTTTGGGTGATGTTTTGATATGGGACAACATGGTGAGTGGTACTATTTACCCACATTTAAATATACATACATAACCACATCCAACCAATCAGTGCAATTTGAGATATCAAATTCATGCGCTGATTGTTTTCAAAGTATGATGCACATATTTTCAAATGTCATCATATTATTCCTTATACCACCACTCAATGAAACTATTGGTTTCACTATATAATTTTTCCAAACCAACATTGATCAAGGGAGAGGGAACCATGGTCATTTTGAGATTGAAATAATGAGATGAAAATGATCAAAGGAATCGTGAAAATTCATTTTAATAATTTTTAGGAATATATAATGGCTGAACTATAAACATATTTTTAGGAGGCCGTTTCATCATGGGAATCTAGGAAGATAGTTTTCATGCATTTATGAATGTATGTAGGTGAGGAAATCACTATAAAGGAGAAGACTAATCACAAAGTAAGAAGGCCGTGTATTTTGGCATCTATTAACTCATGGTTTGAAGGTTTAAAATACAAGATATTTATGTCATTATATTGGTATTCATAATGGAATAAAATTTGGGATTTTATTCAGTGAATCTAAATGATGAAATGCTTTGAATATCTCTTATAAATATCCATGCACTGATCCATATAAGGTTGCTACAACTCGTGATTTTTGAGATCTATCATTTTTCACTTAAAAAAAAAGCCTGCATGAGATTCCATTTAGGTGAATGGTAAGAAAAGTTATGTTATACTCTATGTATTCACAAAGAAGGGGAGTCCCCTGAACCATTTTTTTTATGTGAAGGAGATTTGTGCAAATCCTATGTGAAGCAGAGATGCATACACACAACTGGTGTAAACACACCCTCATCGTGCTTCACAAAGACAATTGGTTCTGAAAACTAGTCCATGGATATTATATATACCAAACATTTTATGCAAAGATAAATACCATGAATGATTTATATTAATAAATGATGAAACATTTATATTACTGTAGACTATTTGTGTTCAAAGGACACTATATCCACATGATGTTCTTATGCGAAGGTCCTATGCATGTGAACTAAATAGTTTAAAATTAACTGTCTTGCATACAATAGGACCATGTCTATGTAAATAATATGAACAAAAGGAACAAGAAGACTATACAATGTGTGCATATTATTCTATATAAAAATATAAAATGAATGGTGAATGAGTACATGCGTTGATATGTGTTTGAATTTACACAAGAATAGATAATTGTGATAGTGTGTGTATATAACTAAATAGTAAAAAGAAGATAGTTCTGAGCAGTTGTACTTTCATGAAGACAATAGAGAGATGAATTAGAATAGTTAAGTGTGCATTCATGATAATGATAATGATAATTCATGCATGAACTGTGAACAAAACATGCATTGATAATGAATTATGTTCATGTGAAGTCTTAATTATAATGTCATACATAATTAAAATACATGAATAAGATGAAATGGTCAATACAATGTTATTAGTGGTTCTAAAATATTCTATTTCACTGATTGGAAATTAATACTATACTCAATTTTTTAATATTGTGAATAAATAATTTCAAATAATTCCATCTAAAACAATATTCATACATCAATATGACTAAAAAATTATCAATTGTGATGATTATAAGCTAAGATGAGTTTTCATTGTTTCAATAATCACAAAGAAGATTGTGATTTTATCTAGAAGAAAGAGAATAAGATTCAGTGCATCCTATTTTTTCACTGAAGAGATCAAGAAACTGCTATACACTATTTCATATATTTATGTGTCACAAATCAGAGGGAGAAGTGGAAGTGACTAGCCAAGTTGGTACCAGTTGATTATCATTTTTTTCAGGGAGAACAAAGTTCATTAGTACACAACACATTCATATTATTGTTACTTGAGTTAGAAGAATAAGAAGAAGTCAAACTTTATGTTTGATACTATGAAGAATAATACATGTTTTATTCCTACCACTTTGCAATTATCCAAGTGTAAAAAAAGTTATTGGAAGAACTAAGCAGCACCGTGACATCCAACAATAGTCTCAATAGGTGGGAGAATTTATTAGTGTTACAAAGAACCTTAATAAGAATAATTCTATCTTTATAGGTAGTATAAAGATCCATCCAAGAGCTATAATATATGGATTTTCTATTTACTATAGTTAATTTTAAGTGAAAGAGTTTATCCAACTTGTCGTAACCACATTTAAAGTATTGTTTTCCTAGTTTTTGTGTAATCAAGATTATTTCCATACCATTCTAAGTAAAATCTACTCTAATTGAGTAGTGTACCTTGTAAAGATATTGTAGGCTATATTTTACTGATTTCATATACTTGCATGCATCTTGGAAAAGAGAATAAGATAATCAAGATCCTAATATGTCAACTATGTAAATGGATAAAAATTATTAATTAGTTTAAAAAGTCCCCAAAACTAATTCACCCCCTCTCAGTTTTAGGAATATCCAAAAATGGTCCTTTCAAGTAATATTAGAGCAAAAGTTATTCTCTATTGGATTCTATATATTAAATATTATCTATTTCAAATATTTGAGTTTCTTTCCTGAGTTAACAATGAAGTGTAGTTTTGGTAAAGATTTAGTTATCTCTGAGTATTAGTCTATTTATACAAAGACTATGATCAATAGAAAAAATAAATATAAAATAAACATGAATAAGATTTCCCTCTTATCTAAATAAGACAAAGTTTATATTTCTCCATGCCTTGAAAATAATGAATATATATCAAGATTGGAAACTAATGATAAAGTAGATCAACTATCCACCAAGAATATTAATAACCTTCCTACCAATAGTGATCATGAAGTATGTGATGGTACATTTGAATATGATCCTCAAGATGAAGATTCTTGAACAAGTGGTGATGATGGTCAATCTACAAAATCCCAAAAATTATCAGTTGATAGAATATAATTTTTTCTACACAGTATTCTTGATGAAAGACCATCCCTTGTTTTTGGAGTCTTTCAGTGTATGTAGTAAGAGATCACCCAATTAGAAGGATAAGATGATGTTTTGGAGAAGGGATTGCAAGAAAATATTATAGAATTTTTAAATCTCTGTTGACATGTTGGAACCTTTGAAGAAACAATAGGAAAATTGAAATAAATCCATCCAAACCCCTAAAATAATTTGAAGATAAATATGGATTTAAAAATTCAATGAAGAAAATATCCATGCACTTGAAGCGAAATTGAAAAATAGCATTAGTGTCAATAATTTACAATTTGAAGAAATATCCAATGAGATCAAGGATCTTTACTCATTAATTCAGAATAAAGTTAAGCTTCATGAATATAAAGTCGAAATAGTGAAGAAAGATTATGAAAATAATATGATTACAATTGAAGATAAAAAATTAACCCTCAATATGAAATGTATAGTTTTTTAATATCAATTAGACAATCTTGAGAATATATATATTGAGACTTCCCAAAAGAAAAAAAATGTTGCTGGTAATAATCAATGCTCATTGGAGGATCCTAAGGTTGGAAGACCTCCCACATATGATAGTAATATTTGGACTTCATATAATGATCTATCATAAGAAACTTTTAAGAAATAGGTACCATCTATATAATCTTGTAATAATATTTCTAAATATGTTTTCCTAAATATTGTATATGGGGAAACACATTCTAAAAAAGTATGGTTGAATAAAAAAGAGAAGAATCCTACCACTATGACTAGGGTGGACAGAAAAAAAGGATGTTGAAGTTGGTTCCTAATAGAGAGCACAACCAATAATGAAGAATACCAAATAATCTGATATATAATATATTAGGAGATCAATATTTATGGGTCAATGATAGTGTTTTAATAGTTTGAGGAATTGTGCATTAGATTGTTGGTAAAATCCTCAAAATGTAATAGAACAAAGGAAGTCTATATCAAGGGAGAAAAATCCATAGATGAAGAAGAAACATCCATAGGTCTATAATAATCTCTATACTTTAATCAAATTTGGAATTCTTGGTAACATCTATGATATATGAAATGGTAATGGTCACAAAGCTGGTACATTCTCTTCTAAACTTGTATCTAAAACTAATGAGTAAATAAGACTACAAAAATATGGATAAGAAAGAACAATATTCTTTTAGAATAAATTATATAAATATGTGTAACAAAAATTATCCCTAGACGATTTCAAGTAAGGAAACCGAGAATTCCCTGGATTTAAAATCTAATAATTTGAAGAAAAGGGCACCATCCAAAATAACCACTAATAAAAGGTATGACACTAAAAATAACCCATGTAGAAGAACCAAAATTTCTTCCATAGTTCATAATGACATGTTAGTTATTTTGCTATAAGACTTGAGGAAACCTGAAGATGCACAAGATAAGGCTAGTGAAAAAGGAAAATAAAACATTCCACATGAATATATTGATGTTTAGTGTGTGAGGTGTAACATGGATGGTCATAATATTAAAAATTGAATTACAATTATTCCAATATAAGAATAATTCCTTAAGAAAATAAAAGTTTCATTTGGATATAAAAGTGATTTAAAATACCTTGAGAAAAAAATATCCACACACAAAGAAATTGGAGAAGTGATAATATACACATTTATACATTCATAATTGATGATTATATGTGAAAGTGTGAAGACTGGATAAAATGGAAAAATTTGGTTGAGAAAGAAATCTCAAGATTTCTATTAATATTTATGAGGCAAAGAGGATCCACTTTATTCCCTTAATCATTTTTATTTCATTTGTGATTATAATTTAGGGAATTGAAGGTAAATAATGTTCTTAGGGGGATAACCTGAGAAGCAGTGAGTGCTATCAATTCATGATAACAATGATAAATAATTCACCATCTTTAAATGATTACTCAATTTTTTATTCAAATAAAATTATAATGGATGATTATTTTTGATGAAGTCGAATATGTTCTATTCTAAAAAACCAGGATAAAGTAGATACTATCTTGGATTGATCTTATTTCTTAGTTTCCTAAGGAATAAGTGTTCAAGAAGACCATATTTAGTGAAGTTGTTTAAATTTTCAATCAAGACAGCCACATGTTAAAGATCTATTCTAGTGTATCATCCATATTATAATTTCTTTAAATTTATTCATGATGAGATCCATCATTATTAAAATGATGAGAAATGTTTCCCTTGAGGTGGAGACAAATGAAGAATCTACCAGAATCATTATTTTAGTTGGCATGAAGTTTAATTATTCTAAAAACATACTGAAGACCATGTCATTGGAAAATTTATGTATCTCTTAATCTCTCATCCCTAGTTATTTAAAATAAAAAACTTTTTACAATGGGGGAGAAATTTAATTAATCAATGGAATACAAAATGTGCAATTTCCCAAAGGTCACTTTTCCCGCCTTTTTCATTTGAATGTTTTTGATCTATTTGTTAAAGTGAGTTTTGGAGTTTTAGTTTGACTATTCATAAAAAGATTAATCTCATACATAGTTTCTTCATCCTAGAATGAAAGTGAATAACCCTTGAATACAAGTATATGAGTTATAATTTCATAAGGTATTAAGATCAGTCGGTAATTGTCATCTTTATTATATAAATAAAATACTATTGTTTTTTAAACCGAGCACAACTCAAGTATACTTAAGAGTAAAATGATGGATGAAACATTTCTTAAGTATGGGATGATACCCATTTCCCATGAATTTTTTATATCTTATCAATAAGGGGGAGAGAAAGTGAAATGAAAGTATGGAAAAGTAAATGGGAGAGGGAAGATAATTATCCACATATTGACACATTCATTTAGAAATAACTTTGAAGTTATTTCCATCAAATATAAAGGGGAATATTGAAGAGACCACTTTGTTTATGAGTTATATTTATTTTCAATGATTTTCATTGATTTTCAATTGTGATCAATGAGATAGTAATATCTCATTGATGTCGATACGATGAAGTAGTTTCTAAGTCAATATAGTTTGGATAAAGTGATCATGTCTTATAATATGAAAAAACATATAAATGGTTGGAAGAATTTGAGTTTGAAAGGTGATTCCTATAGAATTGTTATAGATTAATTAGATGAAATTATATTTCATGCTTGAATAATTTTTCTAGTAACTCTGATTATTTTTTAACTGATCCTCATGTCAAATACTTTTTTCAAAATTGACACCTTATTTAAAAAATAATAATAAGAATGATTGGTTGATGAAAATTTATTTTGAATTTTTAGTCCAAGAATAGAAGATATGAATTGGTGTTTATTTGAAGATACGATCCATGAAATATTGTATGAGGGGATATTGGAAGTTTAAGAATTGTCTATGTGGTGGATGGATTTGTTTTTATATGATGATACTTCACTTAATTTTTTTTATAAGTGTTAAAAAATGTGGCCAACCAAAGACACCCAAGGAGGCATGCTCAATTACATATATGGGGAGAAAGATCAACCAATGTGGGAACTACCCCACACATGGTCTACTATGGTGGCATGAAGGAGGACTACATATAAAGGCTAGGGTGAATGTAGTCCCATGTTTAAAACTCATGGATTGCACAGTTGAGGCTTCTCATAGGTTGGTCATGAAGCCTATGAAGCCCATGGACCGTGTGTGTCATGGCCTGTGAGGGTGTGCAGTGCAATTTTATCTAGGTACTGACCCTAGTTCCTACTCAAATAGTAATCAATCACCGCTTTTCTTATTAATAGAAGAAGATTATGGGTGAAGTTTTTGTGTGGTACAACGCAATGAGTGATACTATTCACCCTTGTTTAAATATGTGGATATAATCGTGTCTGTATAATTGGTGTGATCTAAGCTATCAAATTCTCATACTGATTGTTTTCGAAATGCTCCATGCATATTTTCAAATGTCTCCATCATCTTCCTCCTATGGCCAATAAATGACACTACTATTTTCACTAGAGATGTTTGGTGAACCACCATTGATCAAGGCATATTACACTATGGTCATTTAAGATGGAATTGATGAGATGAAAACGATTGATGGAATCATGAAATTTTATTTCTAAGATTTATATGAGGATATCCTGGATAAACTAAAAAATAAGTTGCAGGAGGACATTTGAGCTCGAGAATTCAAGAATATTGTTTATAAGAGTTTATGAATGTATAAATGTGAGGAAATTACTACTAAGGAGAAGCCCTATCGTGAAGAAAAAACACCACATATTTTGGCGTCTCTTAATTTGTGGTGTGAAGGTGCCAAAGATGAGATTATGGATCTTTATATTGGTCTTCAACACAACATAAAATCTAGGATTTTGAGTATGTTAATCTTAGCGGTGCAAGGCTATGAATCTATCATATAAATATCCATACATTGAGCTATATAAGGTTGCTTCTGCTTGTGATTTTATAGATCCCCCATTTTTCTATGTAAAATAGATCCTTTACAAGATTCCATTTATAAAAATGGTAATAAAAATTCCACAATCATTTAAGGATTTACAAAAAAGGGGAGTCATGTGAACTAATTTGGTTGCACAAAGGAGATATGTGCACATCCTACATAAAGTAGATCCACAAACACATAATTGATGTAAACACACCCTTATTGTGTTTCATAAATACAAATAGTTCTAAAAACTAGTGAATGGATATTATATGTCCCCACTATATTATAAGAGGATAAATACCATGCATTATTTCTATTGATACACGATAAAAAATTTGTATTATTGTGCACTATTTAGGTTCCAAGAAAGAGGCATTCATATGATGTTGTTGCGCAAAGGTCCTGTGCATGTGAACTAAATAGTTAAAAATTAAGTGTACTGTATATAATAGGACCATGTGTGTGAAAATAATATAAAAAGAAATAATAAGTAGACTATAAAGTGTTTTCATATGCTTTTATGTGTAAAGAGAAAGTAAAAAGTTAATTCATGCATGCGTTGATATGTGTATGCATATATAAATGAAGAGATAATTGTGAATGTTTGTGCATATAAATTAATTTTAATAAGAATATATTTCCACACAATTTCAATTGTGTGAAGATAAAAGAGGTAAGAAGAAGAAGAATAAAGTTTGTATTCATGATAATGAGAATGATAATGCATGCATGGAATGATAATAAAACATGCATTGATAATGAATTATGTTTATGTGAAGTCTCGATGATAATGTCATGCATAATTAAAAGACACACATAATATGAAATGTTCAATGAAGTATAATTAATGGTTACAAAATATTATGTTCCACTAAGAGGAAATCGATACTATACTCACTTTCAAATATTGTGTATCGAGGAAGTCAGAGAATTCCATCCACAATAATGTTCATATATCACTATGACTAAAGAAGAATCAATTGTGATGATTCTAAGATGAGATAATATTTAATTGTTTCAATAATAATAAAACATTTTGTGATTATATAAAGAATAAAGAGAAGAAGAGTCAGTATAGTATATTTTAAACTAAATATATTATTACACTTATATTCACTATTTCAAATATTTGTGTGTCATAGATCAAAGGGAGAATAGGAAGTGTCTGTAAAAGTCGAGATTAGTTTATTATCATTTGGGTCAAGGAGAATTCAATTCATCATTAAACAACACATTCATATTATTATGATTGAAGTCAGAGGAAGAATAAGTGCATCTTTCTATTTGCTGCTGTGAAGAAGAAGAAGAAGTGTCTCTTGGCTACTATTGTGAATGTAACCATGTGCGTAAGAAGTTAGTGGAAAAATAATAAGAACTATGAAATCCAACAATTAAATAAATATGTGGAAGACTTTATTGGTGTTACAAAAAACCATAACAAGGAGGAAAATATCTTCAGATGCAGTATAAAGATCCATCCAAGAGCTGTAAAACATGCACTCTCAATTGAATATAGTGAATTTCAAGTGAAAGGGTTTATCCTACTTTCTATAAACATGTTTAAAGGATTGTTTTATAAGTGGTTGTGTAGTAAATATTATTTATAAGCCATTCCAATTACTAGCTACCCTTATTGAGCAGTGAACCTTATAAAAATATCATATTATATCTTTTACTGCTTTCATATACTTGCATGCAATAGAGAAACGATATTAAGAGAATCAGGATCCTAACTGGTCAAAGAGGTAGAGGAATAAAAATTTACAATTGGTTTAAAAATTCCCCAACATAGATTGAACCCTCTCTATTAGTGTTAAGAATATACCAAAAAATTCCTTTCAATTATAATAAGTGAGAATGGGAGGAAATTAATGTTGCACTATTTTTGAAGATCCAGTGTATTGATGAAAAGGAGAAGGAGAAGGACAATGAAATACTACTAATTCATATCCCATTATCATATAAGGTTAATTTGAAATAAGAGAATAGTTACCTATAATAATTTTATATCATATAGGTTGAATATAAATTTGAGTGGGAAGGACCAAATAGTTGTTACTTATAGAGTTTCCATTGGATATTGAATTTATTTCTATTGAGGTGGAAGAAGAAAACAGGAAGGTACCTAATATATTCATACATTGATCATTCTGATATCTAGAAGATAATAACAACTCATACTTTCATGCAAGTATAAAAAATTAAAAATTGGTAGTCAAATACCTTTTTTGAGGAAGGAGAATGTATCAGTTGATATAGTGACATCTAGAAGTAGTGAAAAAGATATTTCTTATAATATGAGATTGGTTATTCCATTATAAATTAGCAGGAGATATTATAAAGAACCTATTAAGAGATAAGAAATTATTTTTAGGATATATCCTTAGGGGTTAAGGATGAATCCATCTCTATTTGTATTCAATTTATCATATCAGTGGTACACATATATCTCAGACTTAATCCAAACCAAAAAAGGATATAGTCACCCTTATTGGCGTCAAATCTTATAAAAATATCAAGGTTTGTGTTTTTTTTTTCTTTTATACTTTTCATATGGTGTGGTTTGTTGAAAATTTATAACCATGTCTATTCACCCTAATATTTTTAGAGGTTTTCATATTAAGAGGGGTAATTTAAAGAGAAAAGAGTTCAATAAAATTGGTTCACACTGATTCAATCCCCTCTCAGTGTGACTGCATGATGCTATCAGTTATTTTAATTGGTATCCAAGATAATATAGGTTCCCTATTATTGGATATATTTTATTTCCAATTTATTTATGAAGTATATATTTGAATAAGGTTCAAGAGTTTCCCCAATTAACGAATTCATTTTCCATCCCTATCAACACAAACATGGAGTTTTTAGCCAAAACCTTTAAAAACAATAGGAAGCAATTGGATAATAAATTGAGAAATATCTGAAAGGGATAATAGGATCAACCAACAGAGGATAATAAAATTGATAATATATCAACCATATCTTATTAATAATGGTACATTAAAATAATCAAGTTTTAGCTTTGAAGAGTATGTTTATAGTGAATCACTTAAAATTTTTTACCATGAAATAAAGGATTAAAAAAAAATCTCTGTTAAAGTTTCCACATATATTATTGTTTTTTAAGGAAGATATAGGATGATAAAAAATAGATAACATTGAAGGATTATGTGATGGAGAATGCATTAGTTGAGAATTTGAAAAAGTACAAAAATCTAATAAATGAAATGGAAGAAAATGAAAAAATATTATGGTTTTACAATGAAAAATACTACCTATTAAAATACATTTAATGTGAAATATAAGACAATAAAAATATTTGAAGAAAATATCTATGCACTAAAAAATAGATACTATGGATTCCAAACATGATCTATTTGAAATAAAGGATAGAAGGATAAAGGATCAATATAATTCCTCAAAATATAGTAGAATAAATCATGTATATCATACTTAAAAGATAAATAAATAATGATAAGATCTATTAAGATTATTTATTGTAAAGAAAAATACCCTTGACTTGATGAGTCTTCAGTAGGAAGTGAAGTAAGGAATATTGATATGACACAAGTTGAATCATCCCAAAATTCCCAAAGAAGTGTTTATTCCATTTATGGTTTAGATAATAGTATTACTTCTTAAAAGTATCATTTTGGTGTCAATTAGGAATTGAGATCATATCAATATCCATCTACTACAAGCTTATGGAAAGAGGTAAACCTCATCCCATGTTTTTTTATGTAATAATGTTGTTTTAATGGATAGTGTAAGATACCATTAAAATTCAAGAAAGATATGGGTGAAAAGAAATATTGACAAACCCACCATAATATCAAGGGTATCTAAGAAATAGTATAAATACATGTTTCCCAATGTGCACACATAGAAGATCTATTTAACTCAAAAATATCATAGTGTTGATGCTGTATATATTTCAACTAAAGGTAAAAGAACAAGGTTTATTGGACATTTTTGGTGATGTGAAAGGTTTAGACACAAGGACATAAAATTTTGGCACAAAATATTAATAAATGGAAGAAAAATAACACATGTACTAATGGGGATAATATCTAAAGTTAATAGAAATCCTATATAGTAAAATTAAAGCAAAAAAATAAGGTTAATCTATTAATTAATAAAAAATTTGAGTGTCTTGAAAATTTATATGGAAATTATAAAACATTTGGTCACGATAATGAAGAGTATTGGTATGAATAAACCCATCACGCACTAAAATCTATCAATGAAATAATACCACAAAAGGTAAGGAAAAATTGAATAAAATAAGGAAGTGAAGATGTGTCTACCTTAAGGTGTAAATAAAAGAAAATAGTTAAGAAAACTACACCCAAGAAGAATGTTGTGAAGGAATTTATGACAAGGAAGAGTTTCTTATATTTTGGATGAAAATATAACATCATAGACCATTTAAAACAGATCATGAACATCAAATTTGGAGGAAGAAATCGAGAATAAATAACTGAATCAATCCAAGGAAAAAACAAAAGGATTTGTTTAGTGGGAGAAATCCAAGATGAATAACATGATAAAGTTCAAAATAAGGTCAACCTAATAATTGTTGAAAGGCATGTAAAAAAATAAATCAATATTTATATGTTTCAAAATAAATCATAATCACATGGAAAACCCAATTAGAACTAGAAAATTATATGTAGTAAGCACAAAATAATCGATGTATCTTGCTAGGAAATGTGAAAAAACCAATATATTATCAAGTTTGAGAAATCAAAAGAGGAGAAAGTATAAATTGTTCTTATTAAATTGGAGAGGAAAATATTTTTCTTAGGTTGACAGATAAATATCATCCCTTCTTCTCTCAGTAAGGAGCATTGAAAAAATCAGTTTATTCCCATATCTGTTGAGTTTATCTTTCTTTGTAAGGAATTAGAGGTGATGTTTATAGGATAGAACTGTAATTCTATGCAAATATTACAACACAAAGAATTATCCTTCATGAAGTGCTTTAACTGACATCATGACACCTCTTTGAAACACTTTAAATTGTACCACATAGATCTACTTTGATTCCATTTATAGAAAGACCATCCTTGATAAAAATTATTATAGTTTACCTATAAATTTGGAGTTGAGTAGAAAATATTATATAATATTATTATTTCATTTGAATCTTAAATTTAATTAATGTTCTATAATTAATCATTAATGAGGCATGTTGATCAAATTCTTATATAATTTTATAGAAATATTGAATTATTTCATTAAAGAATAGATATTGATTATTTAATGAAAATAGAAAAGTAATTTTAAAGTGTAGAGACCTTATTTTTGTGTTTTTTATGCGTTTGTTGAGTTTAGTGGAGGTTATAGTTTTTAAAATCTCTTTAAACAACCCTTGAAAGAGAAATCATAATTAATATCACATTTTGAATAGTTTCATAGACAAATTTGATACCTATGTTATTAAATATCATTTTCTACACCAATATAGCTCATGTAGATATATAGTTGATTAATTTATGTCTTATTTCTTAAATTCAATATGGTGCTATCCTTCACTCAATTCTTTCACAATTTTACTAAAGTAGAGAAGATGAAATTTCAAAAATTGTTAAAGGATGAGATGAGTATGACTTCCTCTTTAATCTTGAAGAATTTTATTTACTATTAATGAGGGGGAGGAGTAAGACGTGTTTCACATTAAATTTAACATAATTATAAATTTAAATGGATTTTGAAAACAAATGGAAAAGGGGGAGATTGAATGTCCAAAATTATTATGAGTGTTTACTTTTTTGTTAATAATATATAAAGATATTGAGAAGCTGGTAAAGTTATTATTGTTTATGTGAGATATATCTTAGAGTTCCTATTATTATTTAATGTGTTTACTACTATTGGATATGTTTAGGAAGATCTATTAATATGTTGTCAATGAATATTATGATTAATATAATTCTTTTAAAAATGGTAAAGTCTATTGATACTTAGAGTTCTTGATAAATATATTCAAGGAAGTGGTATAATATATCTTATGATTATTGATTTGGACATAATGAGATCCAATGACCAATAATGATGGAATATGAGAGAACTATCTACCAAATTATACTTAATGAGTTTGAAAATTTATCTTTTGAAAATCATAAGGATATGTGATTAAAGAAGAATAAAATATGGTTGTAATGGTGAGTAACCATACTTGGATTATCAGGAATTAAGGATACTACAATAAAATGATAACATATATTGTATGATGAATTCAATTGAGATATGAACAGTAGAAAAAAGATAAGACATATATTTTATCAATTGGTAATTATTAAAGTGCTACCAATTGAGGAAAACTGATGAAGTATGAAGTTATAATTGTTGAGGTAGCAAAGTTTCATTGAAATAATAAAAAATATAATTTATATGTTGAAAATGATTTGATAATTTTTTTGAATTATTTCAAGAAGGTTTGATAAAATCTTAAGTTTATTTAAGTTGTTTTTAGATGAATTGGATTGATAAGAGATTCTCAGATAATGTTTTAAGAATTTCTATAATTCTGAGTTGAAGCTAGAAAAATAAAAAAGATTCTTTCTTATCATATAATAGTGATTAATTACTAGATATCACTATAATAAGAAATATTTTTTGGACAATACGTAAGAAAATATGTAAGTTTAACTGTGATACGTAACATCGTTCACATTGTATATAAGGTTCTCTTTTTGATTCATAATATATCCTTATGCATATAAAAGATATGTGTTGAATTTGAGGCTAAAATACAAAAATTAAATGTTTCACTATGATATGTAAGATAGTACTATGGTACATAAGTTATTTTGGTTGATATGGATGATATGAAAAAGAATTTTTAATATTCTATTGAGTATATTGAAGATTATCATGAGTATATAGAATATATTCTTAATAAAGAAAAATATGTACTGAAGCATTTAGAATATAATGTTGAGCTCACTATAGTGATATGTTTGATATTATATTTTCTATGTAAGGTTTATTAGTTTGGAAAATGAAATAATTATATATAATTAAATTTTATGATACTTATTCTAATATTTATGTCATAAATATCATGATATTGTTGGTGATTATAAGTGATTCAAGCTAATTGTTAGGAAGAATTAATGGGAATAAATTGAGAGGATCTTGGTGTGATAATTATGGGATTTAAAATAAAAACATTTGAAATCATTTATAAAGATAAAAATTGGAGGTTTTATAAAATATACATTTGACCATTTGAAAGGATAATTAAATGATAATATTCCATATATTATCCTATACAGTTGTAAGATGATAATTGGTGCAAGTATTTTAGGAAGATCAATTAAAGAATCTTAACAGAATGAGTATTCAAGATCATGGTAATAGTACCGACTGAGTATTTATTGATTGAAGATCACGGTGAGAAACAAACATGATATTTTTAAAAGATAAATATAATAATATAATTTGAATAAGGATTTATAATAATAGAAAATGATAAGAAACTAACATTTCACTATTTATAAAGATACTATGCATCAAAGAAGAAAACAAAGAGGATGAGGATGATGAAGTGCTGATACTTTATATCCCATTATTATCTAAGGTGATAAATAAATAAGAGGAGAAGACCTACCTATGATAATATTAGATCATGTAGGTATAAGTGAAGGTTGAGTAAATAATAAAAATAAGTTTTAAATTTTTGGATTTCCATTTCCTGTTGAAGTCCTTGCTTCAAAGGTGGGACAAGAAAAAATAAAGGTACTTGATATATTCATGCATTGATAATTATGATATTGAGATTATGAGAAAAAGGAATAGTTTAATGCTAGAATAATGTAATAAAAATTAGATGTCAAATAATATTATTGAAGAATAATATCTTATTAGTGAACGCAATAATATCTAGGGGAAGAGAAGATGAACTTGTTCATAAAGTGATATTGGGAGTTTCGTTGTAAAATATTATGTGTTAGTATCAAGAAACTATTAGGTGAATATATAGGCTATAACATAGATATCCATAGGTGATAAGGTTTATACCTTCTCCATTTTTATTTACTTTATCATATTAGTGGAACACTTGTGTCTTGGACTCGAGCCAAACAAATTAATGACATTGTCACACACATTGAGGGAGAACCTTTTAAAAATATTATGTTATTCTATATTTATTTATTTACTAATTTTTTATATATTGTTGTGTTTGGAATTCATAAAAAAGTTCATCCACCCTAATAGGTTGAAGGATTTTAATATTAATAGGGGTAATTTAATGAGAAAATAATTCAGAAAAATTAGTTCACATTAATTCATCCCCTGTTAGTGTGATCACACAATACTTTTTTGAATTTCATAGTGGACTTTAGCTTGGTAGGGAGCCTTATATAAATATTTTAATAACATATAGTGAGTAGTTATTTTTGGTACACTGGCACATCACTATGTGTGTGGTCCTTGGATGTATCCATTTCTGATGAACCAAGTAAAATCATTGTTCCATCACATTTATTTTTAATATT
The DNA here is from genome assembly GCA_963277665.1 of Viscum album. Taxonomy (NCBI): domain Eukaryota; kingdom Viridiplantae; phylum Streptophyta; class Magnoliopsida; order Santalales; family Viscaceae; genus Viscum; species Viscum album. Next base: position 1,042,245,572 of record OY728141.1, on the reverse strand, counting down.
TGTTTGTTATAGATGTATGGAAAATTTTTATAGATTAGAATTGTTCTTTTGAATATAGGAATATTATTTTTCTGACGTTGAAAAGGAAATTGACACCCTAATTTTACCTATCTTAGTGTATCTGTGGGGTTGTGTTTGTAACACTAAATTAAATAATATCCTCACTATATTTTTTTTACTTTTATAGATATAATCATATTTACATCCCAAAGAGTCTTAATTTTAAACATTAAGGATAAATATTTTATGGTCTTATTAATATCATACATGTTATTCCCAAATATTAGCATATCATTTATATAAAAGATCAAAATAGTTTCATATTATTTTGTAAAACTTTGAATAAATAATTATATCAAAATTTTCATGTGTAAAACCATTAAAAAATAATCACTAGTGCAGAAAACGTTTTTTACGTCACCATTTTTTACGTCGGTTATATAAAACCTACGTCATAATATGTAAAACGAGGTTTTTTACGTCGGTTATTAAATAACCGACGTAAAAACCTGTGTTTAGTACACCTTTAAAGTCGGTTATTTTTATAACCGACGTTATTAATCGCACAGCTTCGTTTTTTACGTCGTTTATACATTAACCGCCGTAACAAACAGAAGCGGGGGGCGTTTGTTACGTCGGTTATTAAATAACCGACGTAAAAAACGCGGTTTTTGAAGGCCTTTTTACGTCGGTTATTTTATAACCGATGTAAAAACCTTCCTTGGATTCTTTTCTTACGTCGGTTATGGAATAACCGATGTACTAAAACGCGGATTTTGAGCCCTTTATAACGTCAGTTATAAAATAACCGACGTAAGAAAAGAATTCGAGGAAGGTTTTTACGTCGGTTATTGAATAACCGACGTTATAAATGTTTTTAAAAAATTATAACGTCGGTTATTGAATAACCGACGTGATAAATCATTTAAAAATTTACCCAGACCCGTGGATTGTCATTCGCGAGTTTACCTTCGACAGTCGCGACTCGTCTCTCTCGCGCGTAAACCCGAATCGGCTCGTCCATTTCGTTGGTTTAGATTCGTTTTGCGATCATCATTTCTCATATTTAATCTCCTCGGATCAATCATCTAAACTCGCAGCACTCAGGTAATCCTCCCACTCATTCGTTTTTTTTCGCGGATAGTATATATATTTGTGTTGTGATTTTTTTGTTGAAACTAGCTAAGATTCTTCGATTGCGAACCCTTTTAACTCGTTTTGGCACCATAATCTTATTTATCATCCCTAGATCTATTAGTTCGACTTGCAATATTGACTAATTTTATGATTTCACTAATTTTTCATCATTTTCTATAAATCCCCGAGAGGGTTGGGGCGTGTCCATTTGGATGGGGTGTCTAGGGGGGTGTCCAAGGGGTTGGATGGGTGTGGGGGGCTGTCCAAGTGGGTGGCGGCCTCTCCAGAGGGTATTTGGGGTTGTCCGGGTGGGTGGGGGGGCTGTCCAGAGGGTTGGGGGATGTCCAGGGGGGTGTCCAAGGGGGTAGGGGGTGGGGGGTGGTGTCCAGGAGGGGCGGGGGGCTGTCCAGAGGGGTCGGGGGGTGTCCAGGGGGGTTTACAAGGGGGTGGGTGGGTGTGGGGGGCTGTCCAAGGGTGTGGGTGGGTGTTGGGGGGGTGTCCAAGGGGGTAGGGGGTGGGGGGTGGTGTTTAGGAGGGGTGGGGGGGCTGTCCAGAGGGTTGGGGGGTGTCCAGGGGGGTGTCTAAGCAGGTCGGGGGTGGGGGGTTGTGTCCAGGAGGGGTGGGGGTGCTTTCTAGAGGGGTCGGGGGCTGTCCAGAGGGGTCGGGGGGTGTCCAAGGGGATGGGTGGGTGTGGGGGGCTGTCCAAGGGGGTGGCGGCCTGTCCAGAGGGGTCGGTGGGGTGTCCAGGGGGGTGTCCAAGGGGGTGGATGGGTGTGGGGGGTTGTCCAAGTGGGTGGCGGCCTCTCCAGAGGGTATTTGGGGTTGTTCGGGTGGGTGGGTGGGGGGGGGGGCTGTCCAGAGGTTTGGGGGATGTCCAGGGGGGTGTCCAAGGGGGTAAGGGGTGGGGGGTGGTGTCCAGGAGGGGTGGGGGGGGGGGGGTGTCCAGAGGGGTCAGGGGGTGTCCAGGGAGTTTAGAAGGGGGTGGGTGGGTGTGGGGGGCTGTCCAAGGGTGTGGGTGGGTGTTGGGGGGTGTCCAGGGGGGTGTCCAAGGGGGTAGGGGGTGGGGGGTGGTGTTTAGGAGGGGTGGGGGGGCTGTCCAGAGGGTTGGGGGGTGTCCAGGGGGGTGTCCAAGCAGGTCGGGGGTGGGGGGTTGTGTCCAGGAGGGGTGGCGGTGCTTTCTAGAGGGGTCGGGGGCTGTCCAGAGGGGTTGGGGGGTGTCCAGGGTGGTGTCCAAGGGGATGGGTGGGTGTGGGGGGCTGTCCACGGGGGTGGCGGCCTGTCCAGAGGGGTCGGTGGGGTGTCCAGGGGGGTGTCCAAGGGGGTGGATGGGTGTGGGGGGATTTCCAAGTGGGTGGCGGCCTCTCCAGAGGGTATTTGGGGTTGTCCGGGTGGGTGGGGGGGCTGCCCAGAGGGTTGGGGGATGTCCAGGGGGGTGTCCAAGGGGGTAGGGGGTGGGGGTGGTGTCCAGGAGGGGCAGGGGGGTGTCCAGAGGGGTCAGGGGGTGTCCAGGGGGTTTACAAGGGGGTGGGTGGGTGTGGGGGGCTGTCCAAGGGTGTGGGTGGGTGTTGGGGGGTGTCCAGGGGGGTGTCCAAGGGGGTAGGGGGTGGGGGGTGGTGTTTAGGAGGGGTGGGGGGGGGGGGGCTGTCCAGAGGGTTGGGGGGTGTCCAGGGGGGTGTCCAAGCAGGTCGGGGGTGGGGGGTTGTGTCCAGGAGGGGTGGGGGTGCTTTCTAGAGGGGTCGGGGGATGTCCAGAGGGGTCGGGGGTGTCTAGGTTGGTGTCCAAGGGGATGGGTGGGTGTGGGGGGGCTGTCCAAGGGGGTGGCGGCCTGTCCAGAGGGGTCGGTGGGGTGTCCAGGGGGGGTGTCCAAGGGGGTGGATGGGTGTGGGGGGCTGTCCAAGTGGGTGGAGGCCTCTCCAGAGGGTATTTGGGGTTGTCCGGGTGGGTGGGGGGGCTGCCCAGAGGGTTGGGGGATGTCCAGGGGGGTGTCCAAGGGGGTAGGGGGTGGTGTCCAGGAGGGGTGGGGGGCTGTCCGGAGGGGTCGGGGGGTGTTTAGGGGGGTTTACAAGGGGGTAGGTGGGTGTGGGGGGCTGTCCAAGGGTGTGGGTGGGTGTTGGGGGGTGTCCAGGGGGGTGTCCAAGGGGGTAGGGGGTGGGGGGTGGTGTTTAGGAGGGGTGGGGGGGCTGTCCAGAGGGTTGGGGGGTGTCCAGGGGGGTGTCCAAGCAGGTCGGGGGTGGGGGGTTGTGTCCAGGAGGGGTGGGGGTGCTTTCTAGAGGGGTCAGGGGCTGTCCAGAGGGGTCGGGGGTGTCCAGGGTGGTGTCCAAGGGGATGGGTGGGTGTGGGGGGCTGTCCAAGGGGGTGGCGGCCTGTCCAGAGGGGTCGGTGGGGTGTCCAGGGGGGTTTCCAAGGGGGTGGATGGGTGTGGGGGGCTGTCCAAGTGGGTGGCGGCCTCTCCAGAGGGTATTTGGGGTTGTCCGGGTGGGTGGGGTGGCTGTCTAGAGGGTTGGGGGATGTCCAGGGGGGTGTCCAAGGGGGTAGGGGGTGGGGGGTGGTGTCCAGGAGGGGCGGGGGGCTATCCAGAGGGGTCAGGGGGGTGTCCAGGGGGGGTGTTATATCTTACTATATTTTGTTTAAAAAATAATATTCAAGCATATTTTTTTAAAATACACATCGATTTGTTTTATATTTCAAAATTGTTTACATTCAAATTATGATTTTTTTCATATAAAAATATATTTGTCTTATCTAAAAAAAATATATATTTTTTCTATTTGTTATAGGTAATAATGAGTCGAAGTTGGATTACGGCACATCGAATGAGCAACGAATATGAGGAAGGTGTTGATGCCTTTTTGGAATTTTCTAAACGAAATGTTCCAAGTAGTGACATTTTTTTCTGTCCATGCCTGAAATGTCTGAATATGAAGAAGTTGAAAAGTAGAGAGATAAAAGATCATCTGATTTGTCATGGTTTAAATCCGAGTTACAACCCTTGGATTTGGCATGGCGAAACTGGACAAAATGTCACTGATGATAATGAATCGCAAGATGGTAACTCCGATGGAATTGAAGAAATGATTCGCGATATTGTAGCAGAACAAATTGAGATAGAACCGACAGTTTCACGTCTATATGGTGATGCCGAAAAACCATTATATCCTGGTTGTACAGATTTTACGGTTTTTTCGGTGGTGTTAAGAATGATTAACCTGAAGGAGAAACATGGATGGAGTGACAAAAGTTTTACAGAGCTACTACAATTGATGAAAGACATTATTTAAAAAGATAACGATCTTCCAGATTCACATTATAAGGCCAAAAAAATATTATGCCCGATGGGATTGGGATACAGGAAAATACATGCCTGTCCGAATGACTGCATTATATATAGGAAGGAATATGAATTTATGAAAGAGTTTCCTAAATGTGGGACATCACGGTATAAGGTGAAAGAAAAATCACAAGCTGATGTAGAGATTACAAAGCTCCCTTCAAAGGTATTTTGGTATCTTTCTATAATTCCTCGTTTCAAACGTTTATTTGCTAATTCACATGATGCAAAAAGGTTAAGATGGCATGCTGATGAGCGGGTATGTGATGGAAAAATACGTCATCCAGCTGATTGTCCACAATGGAAGAAAATTGATGCCCAGTACCCTACATTTGGAAATGAAATTAGAAATCTGAGACTAGGCTTGTGCATAGATGGAATGAATCCATACCGAACCCTCAGTAGCACACATAGTTCATGGCCTGTTTTATTGGTAATTTACAACCTCTCTCGTGAAGTTTGTATGAAGCGCAAATATGTCATGTTGAGTATCATGATCTCTGGTCCAAAGCAACCCGGCAATGATATTGATGTATACTTGTCACCGCTGATTGATGATTTGAAACTGTTATGGGCTGATGGTATTAGGGTGTATGATTATTATAAAATGGAATATTTTCAACTGCATGTAGTGCTTCTATTCACTATAAATGACTTCCCAGCATATGGAAATTTGTCTGGATCCAGTGTTAAAGGGCATAAAGCATGTCCAATTTGCGAACAACAGACGTCATATTGTCAATTGCATCATGGGAGGAAAACAGTGTACATGGGTCATCGAAAGTTTTTGCCTATGGATCACCCTTATAGAAGACTAAAAAAGGCATTCAATGGCTCACAAGAATTTGATACTGATCCAAAACCTTTATCCCCAGATTTGTATTTTGAGAGGGTGAAAAACCTTGATGTGACATTGGGAAAGACACAGAAATCTGGTAATGATAGACATATTTGGAAGAAAAGGTCAATATTTTTTGAGCTACCATATTGAAGGTATCATGAAGTCAAACATAATATTGATGTCATGCACGTGGAGAAGAATATCTGTGATTCTTTGATCGGAACATTTCTAGATATTAAAGGAAAGACAAAAGATGGGTTGAATGCAAGGTTAGACCTACTATCAATGGGAATACGTTTGGAGTTAGCTCCCACTCCTAAAGGAAGACGAACATTTCTTCCCCCGGCTTGTCATACATTATCGAAGAGGGAGAAAAGTAGCTTCTGTCAGTGTCTTCATGATATCAAAGTGCCTCAAGGTTATTCTTCAAATGTAAAAAATTTTGTCTCATTGAAAGACTTGAAGTTGATAGGTATGAAATCACATGATTGTCACGTCATGATGCAACAAATTCTACCAGTTGCACTGCGTGGAATATTTCCCATCCGTGTCAGAAAGATTATAATGAGGTTGTGTTATTTTTTCCATTCAATTTGTAACAAGGCGATTGATGTGAATGCTTTGAAAATTTTGGAAAAAGATGTAATTTTTATACTTTGTCATTTGGAAATGTATTTTCCTCCAACTTTTTTTGATATGATGGTGCATTTAATGATTCATCTGGTTCGAGAAATAAAGCTTTGTGGACCTGTATATCTTCGTTGGATGTATCCTTTTGAAAGGTATATGAAAATATTAAAGGGATATGTTAAAAATCCATATCGACCTGAAGCCTCCATTATTGAAAAGTATATTTCTGAGGAGGTAGCAGAGTTTTGTACGAGCTACTTGGCTACATCGCAACACATAGGTTTGCCTCCATCTCTCCATGAACGGGTTAATAATGAAGGAAAGGGGATTCGTGGCTTGAAAGTCAAATCACTGTCAGCTGAACATATGAAGAAGTTAGAATCATACATCTTGAATAATATAGCTGATGTTCAACCGTATATCACATTGCATATTAATGAGTTGAAACAATGTCATCCAAAGAAGAAAGAAATGTGGATTTTGAATAAGCACAACAAAACTTTTTTTTCCATGGTTTAAAAAGACCTTGCTTGGTAGATCAGATGTATCAGAGACATTAAAATGGATAGTGGGTGGTCCATCTTTAAATGTGATAACATGGTCCGCTTATGACATTAATGGATATACATTTCATACGAAAGATCAGGACAACAGAAGTGCAGTTCAGAATAGTGGTGTATTGGTGTTTGCAGAAGCAATGCATTTTTCGAGTGCTAAGGACAGAAACCCAATTTTGGCATCAAGTGCATATTATGGAGTGATTGAAGACATATGGGAGGCTGATTACTTTAAAATTAAAGTTCCTGTTTTTAACTGTAAATGGTTTATCGGTAACAACAGTGTCAGACACGATGAATTTGGAATGACACTTGTTAATCTGAATAGATTGGAAGACACAGCTGATTCTTTTATAATGGAAACACCTGCCAAACAAATTTTCTATGTATTAGATCAATCAGATATGCAGTGGGCTGTTGTTTTACAAGGGAAAAAACAATATGTTGGTGAGGATGAATTTGATGAAGATGCTGATTTATGTGAGATCCCTACTTCCATGGAAAGATTAACAGAACATAATGATGAGTATGTTGAAGACATGGTTTGTGCCATAAGGAATGATCACGACGAAGGAATTTGGGAAAACAATCCAACTCTACATTCCTAAAATTACAGGTAACACATGTTTATTTCTTGTTTACATTTAGTTTTTTCATATAATGTTAGATATTGTAAATTTTTTACTTATTAAAACATGTATCAAAGCAAAACGATAAAACAATAAAAACCGTAAAGAGGAGAAGTCCTGGGCGCACCGGCTGGCCGGTGGTGGATCACCGGTTGGCCGGTGGTCCAGACAGAGAGGAAGGCTCTCTGTCTGGTCCACCGGCCGGCCGGTGGTGATCCAGCGGCCGGCCGGTGGTCCAGACAGGAAGTCTCTGTCTGGTCCAGCGGCCGGCCGGTGGCACCAGGCAGTGGGCAAGTCTACTGCCTGGGTCCTCCGGCTGGCCGGTGAGCTCACACCGGCTGACCGGTGGACTCAGTGAGTCCACTTTTCAGCTTTCTTGGGCCAACTCCTTGGCAACCTTTTGCCTGTGTTTACCATGTTTATCATTGTTTAACATGCTTACCATATTACCAATGTTTACTATTATGTAATTTAGTACACTTTTCTATTTTTTGATTAAGTAGTATTACAATATTTGAATTTGTATATTTGTGAACTAATGTTTGTTTTTTTGATTTGAAGGAAAATGACAGATCAATCAGTTGATCAGCCACATGATTCTGGAGATGAGCATATTGGTCATACATCTAGGGAGGAACATTCACATGCTCCTATTACGAAAAAGAGTTCAAAGGTTGGTAAGCGTGGGTGCACACGTTTACCAAAATTATCACTTTCCCGTACGAAGGAGGAGAGGATAGTCGTGGAGTTTGATGATGATGATCTTCCTAGAGGTCCAAATGCTAAATATTTTAAGGGTTTTGTAGCAACTCAGGCTAAGATCAAAGTAAGCATTCTCTATGATGATTGGAGAGTGTGGATAAGGAGATAATTTCTCAGATGTGGGAGACCATTTTGGTAAGATCTTTTGCTATTGTTTGACTGTTCTTTAAATGTTTCTAGTATATATAATATTTTTAACCTCTTTTTTATCAGATTACATTTGATATTCCTGACACTGGAGGAGTCAGGAAGAAATGCTTATCGTTGGCTGCTAGGAGATGGATGGATTTCAAATCAACCCTCTCATCTGATTTCATTTATGGTCATAGGAGTCGTGAGAATCCATGTCGTATATATCCTTTTATAGATGAAGACACATGGAGACAATTTTTTGAAAGTAGAAGAAAAGAATCATTTTTGGTAAGGGCAATGTAAACTTTTATAAGCCTTCTTATATAAATTATCTTATTATTGTTTTGTTAATGATTACTTATTCTTAATTTACAGCAAACAAGGAAAGCTCATCAAGAGATCCAATCTAAAAATGTATACCCTCATAGTTTATCTCGAGGAGGGTATGCATTATTGGAAGAAAAAATGATGGCAGAAAAATTTCAACAACTAAGAGATGAGTCTTCAAGCTCTGGAGAAGTGGCCCCTCCATCCCCTCCATCTAGACATGAGAAATGGAAAATAGCTCGGAAGGGCAAAAAAGGACAATATCTTTCGGAAGAATCGAGACTCGTAGTTGAGAGGATTGTAAGATATCTATTTTATTTATTTAAGTTTACTATTTTCGTCATATATTTCCAATCATTATAGAAATGTTCAATTAATTATTACAGGACTCTCTTGAGGAGCAGAGTTCACAGGGGACATTTACACCATCTGGGAGGGAAGATATTTTATCTGTGGCATTGGGAAAGCCCGAACATCCTGGCCGTGTAAGAGGATATCCGTCAGGTGTATCGGTAAGAAAAGTGTTGCCATGTTCCTCAACTTCTAACGTTGAGGGAGTTTATAAAAAAAATAGAATCCTTGGAGGATGAAGTCCATAATATTAATGCGACAATGGAGGACAAGATTAGAGCATCAGTGCAGTTTATGTTTGCAGACTTGCAAAGACAATTTCAGGGTGCAGCTCCCACTCCACCTCTCCCAGTAGCTCCCACTCCCCCACCTCAGCCTGCGGACCACATTTTTGATCCTCCTCCTCCACCGCAGCTACCTACTTATTGTGAGTTGTATGTTGATGATCCTCAACATCATATAGTTGCATATAGGATGGTATATTGTATAGGAGATACAGTTCATCATCAACAGTTAGAGGTAGAGAATCAGAGGGTCACTGTACAGGATATTATAGATAGATCAGCTCGGATACCATTACCTACAGATGAGGTGACGATAGTTGGACATAGTATCGACCATTTTTTACTTTGGCCATCCAGACTTCTTCGACTCATTACCATAGAGGTATGGATGTTATATCTTTTATTTTATATTTTTATTAATGTTTTATCATTTGAAAACTAATATATTTTTCAATTTATTTTTACAGGAATACTTCAAAGGTAAAGAAATACTGTATAGACAACAACAAAGGCAGATAGCTATGACATCAGATGAAAATACTAGCAGTCTTGAAAAATTGTCAAGATATTCAAATTTGTTGGCGGATCATTATGACTTTACAATGGAAGCTCATGTCTGTGGACGTGAACTAAGTGTGGGGATTATGAAAACTGATATCATGGAGTTTGTCACTGGAGATAAGTTGGGCATCAACGTGGTGTAAATTTTTATCATGTAAGTCTTAACACCTTTTCCTTGCATTATATTTATTAAAAATGTATACTTATGTCTGCATTGTATTAGGTATCTGTATAAAATTTGTGAGAGGAATGAGCTGACAGATGTATATGGATTCGTGGACCCACAATTGATTTCCCCTGAAGCATGTGCATTGGATGAGGAACAAAGAATGCTTTATATTGCTGATAGATTTGAAAAGAATGTAATCACACAGTGTTGGATGATGCCTTTTTGTTAGAGGTATGAAACACATCCCTCTCAAAGAGTTAATTATCTTTTAACATAAAAAACCACTAATGTTAAATTTCCTTTTATCAGGGATCATTGGATGTTAGGGGTTTTTTTCCCTAGGGAGAAAACACTTTATTGGATATGCTCTCTCCATGATGATGTGCGAGAAAGTTTTAAGAATATATTGGAAACGTAAGTTTCAATTTCACAATTGTTTTATATATTATAATGAATTTTAAATTTACCCCATTCGTATTATTTTCTAACAGGGCATGGGTCCACTTTCGAAAAAGCACAAAGAAAAGGAATTTCAAGATCAAATATTTACATGCGAAGGTAAATATCCATTTATAATTTGTACATTTTGATTTATTACATAAAAATAATATATTGAATTTACACTCATTCAAACAGAAATGTCATGAGCAACAAGGCATCATCGAATGCAGATATTACATGTTAAGATTTATGTATGAAATAATAACAACTGGGACAGTTCTAAGTTTTGACCTGGTAAGATTTCCTCTTTCTCATAATATTTCAATTTGATTTATTCATTATACACTTTGACTACTATCCTTTTCCTTTGTAGCTTTTTGATGACCCTCAACCCTTTACTGCTGAAGATATCAAACACTTACAAGTGGAGTGGTCAAATTATTTTACAGGTTTGATTGAATTTTAGTTGTTTGTAATGTAAAATGTAATTTTGAATATTGTCAATGTAATTGTGTATTTAGTAGTCATTTAGGTTGGATTTAGTTTTTTTGAAGTTGACAGTGTAAGTTTTGAATGTTATATAAGTGAATGTTTAATTTTTCTCTACTTCTTGTTTTGGTCTACTGTTGATGGTTTTTCTGGTCTGGATTTTGGTATGGGGGGAGAGGTTCCAAGGGGGTGGGTGGGTGTTTGGGGGGTGTCCAAGGGATATGGGAGGGGTGTCCAAGGTGTGTTTGGGGCTGTCCTAGGGGTCGGGGGGGGGGGGGTGTAAATGAGGGTGGGGGGGTGTCCAAGGAGTCGGTTGGGTGTAAATGAGGGTGGGGGGGGGGGGGGGGGGCTGTCCAAGGGGTGGGGGGGGGTCCAAGGGATATAGGAGGGGTGTCCAAGGGGTGTTTGGGGCTGTCCAAGGGGATAGGGGGGGGGGGTTTCCAAGGGGTAGGGGGGGGTTTCCAAGGGGTCGGGGGGGGGGGGGGGGTGTCCAGGGGGTGGGGGGGCTGTCCAAGGGGTGGGGGGGTGTCCAAGGGGTGGGGGGGGTGTCCAAGGGATACAGGAGGGGTGTCCAAGGGGTGTTTGGGGCTGTCCTAGTGTTCGGGGGGGGGGGGGGGGGGTGTAAATGAGGGTGGGGGGGCTTTCGAAGGGGTGGGGGGTGTCCAAGGGGTGGGGGGTGTCCAAGGGATATGGGAGTGGTGTCCAAGGTGTTTGGGAGTTCTGTCCAAGGGGCTGGTTGGGTGTAAATGAGGGTGGGGGGGCTTTCCAAGGGGTGGGGGGGGGGGGGGGGTGTCCAAGGGGTGGGGGGGTGTCCAAGGGATATGGGAGGGGTGTCCAAGGTGTGTTTGGGGCTGTCCTAGGGGTCGGGGGGGGAGGGGGGGGAGGGGGGGAGGTGTAAATGAGGGTGGGGGGGTGTCCAAGGCGTCTGGGAGGGCTGTCAAGGTGTGTGTGGGGGGGGGGGGGTGTCCAATGGGTGTTTGAGGCTGTACTAGGGGTCTTGGGGGTGTAAATGAGGGTGGGGGGGCTGTCCAAGGGGTGGGGGTGTCCAAGGGGTGGGGGGTGTCCAAGGGATATGGGAGGGGTGTCCAATGGGTGTTTGAGGCTGTACTAGGGGTCGTGGGGGTGTAAATGAGGGTGGGGGGGCTGTCCAAGGGGTGGGGGGTGTCCAAGGGTTGTGGTGGGGCTCCAATGTGGTGGGGGAGGGCTAGACAGGTTGTTAGGTGGGTATAGATGAGGGTGGGGTTCAGTTGGGGCTTGGGGGAGGGCTGGCATGGTTATTTTTGTTGTTTGGTTTCTGGTTGCTTTTTGGTGAGAGTAGTGCAATTTTTTTTAAAAAAAAATATCGCTTTCACGTCGGTTATTTTATAACCGACGTGGTAAATAAATCGGTAGGGGTTTATCACGTCGGTTTTTTCGAGAACCGACGTGATAAACAGTTCCCGGGCCTTTTATCACGTCGGTTCTTAATATAACCGACGTGCTAAAAGGCCTGGGAATCGATTTACCACGTCGGTTATTGGATAACCGACGTGCTAAAACATTTCCCAGGCCTTTTTATCACGTCGGTTATTTAAGAAACCGACGTGATAATAGGCCCGGGGAAGGGTTAATCTTGTCGGTAATGTCATAACCGACGTGATAAATGATATCCCAGGCGTTTTATCACGTCGGTTTAGAAAATAACCGATGTGATAACCCCCCCTGCCCCCCCGCGCATATTTATCACGTCGGTTATTATATGAACCGACATGATAAACACCGTGATGTTAGGGATGTTACGTCGGGTTTTAAATAACCGACGTAAAAAACGTTATTTATAACGTCGTCCGTATTAACGTCGCCTAAAAACCGACGTAAATAATGAAAAATAACCGACGTAAAAAATGTTTTCTGCACTAGTGAATATAATAAATATTTTCATGTAATTTCTTTGGTTTATGTTTAAGACTATAATTTTTTTCACCATTTTTCATTATTTCCATTAATTTATTTTAAAACAAATCATTTAGGTTATTCTATGTAAATTTATTCATTTAAATATTCATATAGGAATTTTTTTTAAACCTCCATATAATATTTATATTAATTAATGATTGAATGTAATGTATAAAATTATTTATTATGCAATACAATCTATGGAATCATAAATATAAAAAATATATATTAGTTTATTTTTTTGATTCCTATGACAAATAATATCATTTTAAAATATTTCATGCTTCCATTATAATTATACCTTCTTCTAAATACAAAGTTACAATTAATAAGTTTTGAACTATTTTGGAAAGCTTACTATGACCAAAGTATTTTCCTTTATAATGGTATCTATTTTATCATTAATTTATCCTTTACAAAATAAAACATCTATAAATGAAATTACTTCTTTATATGGATTATGTTACTTATGAAGAATATTGTTTATTTTATTAACTTAAATATGAAATAATAATGATTTTGAAGATATAAAACTTTTAAGAAAATTTTGATCCATTATAGGTCATTCATTATTTTAGTTTTAACTTGAGAGGAATTTTTATTCTCTGTTATTAATTTTATACCACATGAGGTACTAGAGTTATAGATATATCAAATAACTTATTCCACATTATCATTAAAAAAATTCATCTACTGATTATAAAGTTAAATTATCTTATAATTACATAATTATATATGATTTATTACTTCTATCATATTGAATAAAAAATTTAATCATTCTTGGTCCAATTTTAGTTTATTTAGGAATAAAAAATCTAAAACACTCAAAAAACCTCTGAAATTTTAAAATATGAAATTCTTCTAACTGTAAAACCCTGAACTTTTGAGGATGGATTTCCTCCTTAATTTTAGTTATATTATCTATTTTCTAGAATGGATAAAATTTAGAGTGTAACAAGAGGAATTTTGAAGAGGAGGAGGCGATGAAAATGGACCTTAGGGGTAGTTGAAGTACTAGGTACTTGATGGTTTTGTACAAAGTACCTGGTAGTGGTCTGGTGGGAATAAGTGGTTCTGTTATAGTTATCTGGTACTTGATGGACTTATATCAGGTACCCAATAAATTTATAGGTAAAATCCTTTAAAAATAGGTATTTTGGTATTTTTAAACCATAAATATTATCCTAAAAACCCTTATGCACTGTTTTCACCCTCATTTTATCCAATTCTTCCTATATTTGGAGCTCCCAAGATTCTCCTCTCCCTCTCAAGAAAACCCTTCATCAATCATTGATTAGATCCCTTAGTTTGGGTCATAGGAGCTCATATTCACTTTCTATTATTCTTATTTTTTTTATGGTAGTGACAAAATATCCTCTTCTTAATCTAGGTCATGTAAGTCTATTTTGTTCCTTTGTACTTGTTTCTAGCTTATATGGGGGTCTAGCCAAATAAAATAAAAGGTGAGCATATCATTTTTATTTATAATTTATACTCTCACTGATGAAAATTATTAAATACTAAAAATATATTATATTAGGTTATCTTTATCAGTTTGGTGATATCATACCTTCATCCTTTAGTTCATGAAGAATCATATTTTGACTAGTATAAGTTGGTGAACAGATTCTTCATCTCATACTCATAAAGGGGTGAACAAGGAATGATTTAGGACCAAGTGAATTAAATTAAAATGGGATGTTTTAAACTAATAAATCCTTTTATAAATTATCTTATGAAAATGTCAATTTTCTTTGACTTATTTGATCTCTATCTAGGTGATATCATGCTTTGACCAATTTATATATAGAATATGTATTTCTTGGTTGTTTATTTAGTGAGATTAATTTATCATACATGTCGAGTGACTGATTTATATGATTCTATATCCATGTTTTACTAATTTCATTAATGTATTCTAGTAACTAATATTATATATTATAAGTGTTCCTTTATCTTGTATTATACTTAAAGGATTATTTGATTATACATGAATCTCTATCATTTTGATAAATGTAGGAAAAGGTAGATTGCTAATTTTATTAAAATTAAATGGTTCAACTTTACTGTCCTATTGATTCATATGAAAATAATTTATTGTAAATATGATAATATGGATTGGTATATTATTTCATATACATAATGACTAAGTAATACAGATATATAAAATATGTCTAATGGAGTGAGTTAGGTTTTGATGCCATGAACCATTCTAACCCTTTCCCCTTTCCCTGGAGTAATGGAAAATTTTACCCGACTCATTATAAACTATTCCCCTTCCCATTAAATGGGTCTTAAATCCATGGACCATTATAAAAAATCTATATATTTACATGGTATATATATACATGAATGTTCGTTTTAACTAATAGAGGATAAAGCTGAAACATCATTTTAAATTCTGGGCTAGGCATGGATCTTGTATGATATATATAGATTCTATTAGTATGGGGGGGGGGGGTTTATTACCAGTGTTAACTATATTAAATAATTAAAATTAGAAATGATGATTGTTATGTTTCCTATTCCTATAGATTGGTATTATTGTCACATAGACTTTGTCTTATGAAAATTAGTTAGGGGTTGGTGGTGGACACTTACTGAGTATAAAATGTGCACACCCTATACGCGCCCCTATGAGACATTTAAATATTATTTTGTACTTGGTTAAGGTAAGGATGAATCATTTGAGAATGATATTTAGTTTCTATGGGAGTCAGGATTTCTTGCGAAGATTTTGGTGGATGGATTATGATTCAATGTTGGGGCTATCATTGGGGTTTTGTGTAGGATTTTTTTTCCATTTTTAAATTCCATTTTTAGTCATTAGGGTGTGTTTGGTACCATATTATTATATATATAATACTTTTATAAAGTATTTATTGTTTTTAGACTTTATGAATTTTTAATCCATGGTTGTATGATATTATATTCCCATGTTGTTTTGATGAATTTGGTATGATTAAATTATTTTCCACTGTCTATAAGTTAATTATTACATACTTCAGGTATGTCATGTTTAGATGGTTCATATAAATTAGGTTTTTAGATCATGTTTAGTTATAATTCATTTTCAAGAGGAAAACCCATTTAATTAATATATTTCATTCAATCCTCAGTGTTTATACCATCCACTAGTGATCATGAGGTGAACTTGAGGGGTTGTGACAAAATGATCTAGGTTCAGTTTGGGTATTCATGTTACGGATGATACAAAATGGCATCACATCCATCTTAGGGCTCTTGTGAATGTGATTTGAGAGTATTTGGGAGATGGGACTATTGAGACATAGGAAGTAACCCATAAATATGTATAGAAAACATAATTATGGTGAAATAATGAGTTACCATTGGTATTTAGAGATATATTTTTCTTTCTTTATTGATTAACTTACATGTACTTGAGTATTATACATCATCATGGGCGTTGATAGGTAGGAATAAGTAGGGTATAATTCCATGTCATGTTTTTTATTATCTTTGATTATTTAATGATTTTTTGGAACCAATTAATGATTTATATTAACCAAAAAATTATAAATAATAAATATTGTTTTCCTATATATTTTTTATTAATAACTAAGTTAATATTTATCAACTATTTATCCTTTTTATTGGGAGACCCTTTTATATTAGTAGTTAAAATATTTTTCTATATTATATTTAAAGTAAAACTTTTCATATTTTAAAAATATTTTGTAGCATATTTACATGTTTTTAAATATGGTTATGAGTCTTAATGGTTACACCATTCATTCTTATATTTAAAACATTTGAAATCTTAAAAATTATGTTTTAATATGTATGGTTTTTTTATTGATATAAGTATATGAGAGACAAGACTGGGTTTAAATATAATAAATGTAGTCTTTTATTTTAGTTAATATTGTTATATCATTTCAATCCTTGGGGGATCTTCTTGATAGTTTTCTATTGATATTTAGGAATAATGTATTTAATATTAATTTATAATATGACTAGTGATCATTTATTGCTATATCTTCTTATATATTGTTATTATTTCATGTGTTATTTATATAAATTTTCACTTTTTTCCTAAATTTTTAATTTATTTAGAAATTCATAGTTGTTATGTGGGTGTATTACTTATAGATCTTTCCACTATAGAAATGGAAGGTTTGTTTATCATAATATATTTTTAGGGGTTTACTAAATAAATTAAAGTATTTTAACAATTTTCTTTTCATTTTAACTAAATAATTTTCTAAAGGTTTCAATGATTGGAGTTACTTTGAAATTATAGATTATGTGATAAAATAATGAATTTAGACACATTTTATTAAATAATTAGTGTTTAAATTAAATTAATATGGATATTATATTAATGTTTCTTTTAGAAAAAGATAGATTTAGAAATTTTGATAAAATGATATTTTAATGCTCACTATGTTGAAAAATTATGTTTTTAAGTCTATTTTAGAAAATAAATGGGTATTGAATTAATTCAAATCAAATTGGTTCCCTATTTTTTCATGGTAACTTTATTTGAGTTTTGAAAACATTATTTGAATAATTTCTAAAATAAATTAAGGGAAACTTAAATGGTTACTTTTTTTGTCACAAAATTATAATTTTTTTATGTCTATTTTAGGATTTGGTAATGGTGGAGTTATGTTATATCCCTTAAAGGGATGTTAACATGATCCTCTACTCTTTATTTATATTAAGTCAATTTTGGGTTTCTTTAATTCTATCTTAATCTAACCATCACTTTAAAGGGTGGATGTTTTACTTCCCCTTTCTTTTCCTTCCATATCAATCCTTCAAATAAGGTCTCTATAGTTATTTTTAATCATCGAAGATGGATTTATAATCTCTCTCCATACCTTAACTTCAACTCTTATCCAATCCTTTATCTAATTTCATTTATCTTTATTAGAGGATTATGTTTGTGACTTCATCATGATTCAGTTAAAAAGTTATAAAGACCAATGATTATTTTTCTATTAGATAAAGGAAACAACTATGGATTATTATTAATCAAAAAAATTTGGGAAAAAATTATTCTATGAATAATATAGTTATTATTTTTTCTTTGATTTAATTGGGTGTTTCATAAATGATATTTTGGTATTTCTTGATTGATTAAAATTTTAACATATTTCATGTTAAAAATGAAGTGTTATGAAAGTTATTTTTTATTTAACAATATTATAATTTTGAAACATTATAATATTAATAAATTTATTTACATGTTTTGAAATTGAATTATTAGTGCCTAAATTATATTTAATTAGGTCTTTTTCTGAAAAACAATAATAATATAAATCTTATTCGTCCGAGTAGAAATTGATCTTGTTGTTTAAAATAGAATGTCACCTTGGTGAAATGATTTGGTTGGTAATAATTTCATTAGAATTATTTTTGTAAATAGAAAAGTTTTATTTAATTTCAAGTCTAATGTTATTGTTTTTTATAAACCCTCTTTAAATTATAATGAAGACATGGCTTTTGTTTTAATTAAATATGTGAAATCTTTATATGATATTTTTATAACTATTATTTTCATGTATTTATTAATTTTAGGAATATTTATAAGTGATTATAGAGTCCCATGATTTTTTTAAATGACTGATAAATGATATTTATGTAATTTAAATGGTTATTAATCCTTGTATCCTGATTTTAGAATTTTTTAAAACTACGGTTTTACGAAATTTAAAAGTTTAAAAGCATATATTAAATTCCTAATTAGTTAATATTTATAACTTTATATAAATCAAGGATTAACAAAACTTGTGGTTGAGTTAAAATAATTATTTTAAAATTGTTTTCAGTAAGATGGAGTTTGCTTGGGAATTCCTTAGATTGGTATTTTTGGGAATGTGAATCAAGTTTTAAAAAAATTTAAATGAAGTGAAAATCTCTTTCCAATATGAGTTCATTGATGTATAAATACTGAAAAAATATTTCAATCCATTATTTTTACCTTGGATGAGGTTATATGGGTTTAAATGAAATTCAATTTTTATAACATAAACTTTTATTTCTGATTTTACATTTAAATTTTGTTTAGTCATTTTTTTAAATTTATTTTGAAATGGTGAAAACCATAGGTCGTTGATATTTTTACTTTCATTTGAGATGTAACAATGTATTTTGAAACTATTTTAAATAATATTTTTTTGTTTTTAAATTTTAACAAGATTTCAAAAACCTTTTTATATGAAACAATATATTTTAAACAATTTAGTTTATCTTTATACATAAAATGATATATATTTTTCAAAAGAAGATTCTCTAGGATGTGGGTTTAATGATATGAATTTTAGTCTATGATTAAACAAGTAAAAATGACTTTTCAAAAATATTATGTGGTTAATTTAATTTTCCTTATAACTCATATTTTTCTCTAATTCATTTCCATTTTGAAAAATTTTGACAAATATAATTAATTAATTATAGTGAAAAAATCATGATGTCAATATTGTAAGATCATTAAATTACTTAAAAAAGAAAAGATAAATATATTTACTTAATTTTATCTTAATCCATGTGCTGATATAACTAATGAGTATACCAAATATATATATTGATATAATATTTTGATTATTGTAACGGTGTTTTGAGTTTTAATTATTTCAAAATGATTATTTTACTTTATGGTATGCTCATTAGTGTTTCACCTATGTTTTAATATTCTAAATAAATATTTTATTCAAATAATATTAATATTTTAAAATTTAATTTAAATAGGAAATCCAAGTAAATTGGAAAAAAGAGGTAAATTTTTTGATACCACTATATTTTACTTGTCTTCTTATAGGCATTGCTTCTACCATATATCTTTAATGAATCATTGAATAAAATTTACCCAATGGTTATATATTGAATCGACGATGGTATGATGGATGGGGACTAATGATAAATTTTTATTATATATGTTTTATATATTTCTATCCACTACATCTTGAGAAATGTTTAGGGTTATAGTATCATAATTTTATAGTTTTTTGGTAAACTAGAAATTGGTTGTACAGATAACCCCTTTGATTACTATTCTACCATTAGTATTGGTAGATGTTAACTGATCTTCACTATTAAGGAATTTTTAATAGAATTTAGTCACCAAATTATTTTTTAGAAGTTATAAATATTTTATGAATTGAGATATCATCATCAATTTTTGGAATCAACCAAATTAAGTGTTCTCAAATTCATCTTGAGGACCAACAACCTAATGGCAAGGAGGTTGTAAAGAACCTAATATTTTTGGGATAGTGTTTCTCCTTAATTTTTGGTTATATTTATTCTTTTATAGTATAAATACATGTCAAATAAGAATTATTGGCATTTGGAATAGGAGGGTAGGATGAGAAATCAACCCTAGGCACAATAGAAGCACTAGGTTCTCAATGGTTCTGTACCAAGTACTTGGCGGGGGACTAGTGTTTATGTTAATGCTACAAAGTACCTTGTGATATTATACTATATGCCCATTATATTACTATGTGAATCCTTTAAAATAGGGGTATTTATATCTTTTTAAACCTTACATCTTGTCCTCAAAACCCTTTAGGCTAAGGTTTTATTTTCATTTTAGATGGTTTATAATCCCATTAGTGCTCTTAAGACCAATAAATTCCTTTCTTTTTTGGGTTTCCTCTAGTTTTCAAAAATAACTAAATAACTAAAATCCCTTATGTTAGGATGAATTGATTACTCTAGTGGAATAATACCTTCATAATTTAGACCTTAAATGATCATTTGACACTAGTATATGTAGGTGAACCCCTTCTTCCTATCATATTCATAAAGGGTTGAGTTGTAAACACTTAAAGACTAAGTGAATTAAAATTAAAATGTGATGTTTTAAACTATAAAAGACTAATTATAAATCATTTTATGAATTTTTCATACTATTTTGACCAAATTGATCTCCATATATAGTGGTGGAATTCCTTTACCATTTTATATATAACATATGTCTTTCTAGTTTTTTTTCTTAGAATGACAACATTGTTATACATGTTTAGTTTTTGATTTATATGATTTTATAATGATATTTTTCTATTTTTATTGATGTAAAAGATTAATAAATTTTATATGATGGATGTGATCATTTAAAATTTATTATAATTAAAGTATTGTTTTATTATATATGAATCACTATCATTTTGAAGTATGATGAAAGGGACAGATTGTTAATTATGTTAAAATTCTCTATTTCCACTTTAGTGACCAATGAATTTATATTATATTCATCATATTTATGTATGATAGTGTGGTTTGGAATATTGTGTTATATATTTTTTGAGAAGTTACTCCTACTATGGTGAATTGGACAAATGGATTGGGATAGGTTCTGGTGCATTGACCTATTCTAAACCCTCTGCCTTTCTCCTAAGTGATGGGAATATCTTTTTATTTACTCACTATTCACCCTTCCATTTCAACCATGATAGATAATAAGTAATTAAATAATTATAAAATAATATATATATATAAATGGTATATATATACTTGTTTATTTAAATTATCTTATATAAAAATGAAACTGACATGTTCTCTCAAATTCTGTGCTAGGCACAAATCATGTATAACAGTTATGAATCCTACTTGTATAGGGGTTTTTATCACTAGTGGTAACCATGTTAAATTATTCAAATTAATCATTTTTATTATTTTTTTTCCAATTTTGATAATTTGTATTGTCTTTATACACACTTTAGATTATGAAAAGTATTTAGGTGTGGGTGGGGATTGCATACTAAATATGAAATTCTCACACCCTACATGTTACCTTATGGGACACATGCAGATTGTTATGTACTTGGTGTTGGTAATTTAATTCATTGGATAACAAGCTCTATTAACTCTAGGATTTTTGAGTACAAATGAGGTCTTAGAGAGATTTTGGTAAATTGAAAGGGTGCTGATGTTGGTGTTATTATTAGGGTTCCATGTTGTATTTTTCACCTTCATGTCTTATATTTTTGTGCTTTAGGTCATTTTTGGAATGTTCATCATGTAAAAAATCTATTTTTTAATTTTTTTCTTATTTTTAGAGTTTATGAATTATTTTAGACCATGGTTGTATAATTCTATATATCTATGTTTTTTCTACATATTATAATGTTAAATTATTCACTATCTTCTATTAGTTAACAATTAAACCCTTAATGCATCTTATGTTTAGATATGTTATTTCAATAATGGGTGTGGACATTATTTAGTTATAAAACATTTTTAGGATGGAAAACCATCTCCCATATATACACCATTCATCCCTCGACATTTTCAACAACCTCTAGTGATTAGGAGGTTCACATGAGGTCATATGATGCCATAATATAGGTACAATTTGGGTATTTCAGTCACTGACATCAAACTACCTTTATAAAATATATATGTGGGTACTTTTGCATAGATTCTATTATATTGTTAATATGCCACACTGATAATAAAACAACACCCCATAAATTCTATAATAATTTTTATTTATTAATTATACAAATCACCATTTCAACCACTATATAATTTTTACCTTTTAACTAAACCATTATGAAAATGAGGACATTGTATAGCGATGAAAATAACCACCTGAGAACAATTATTTAATTTTAATACTTTATTGAATTTATAATTTTTTTATATTTTTAAACATGATAAAATATTCATCTTTTGTTATAATGAATTAGGGATGAAAATAACAACTACAATCATCATAAAAAGTAATATAATATCTTTTTCCCTCACAAGTTGACATATATTTCAATTAACAAATTATGAAATATCAAATTCTCTTTTAACACTATTGGTTCATTAATTTTTATTTATTTTATTGATGTTTCAAATTTTCTTTTAACACTTTTAAAATATAAAATTTTATTTTAGCACTGTTAGAATATTAATTATTATTTACTTTTTTGATATTTCAAATTTTCATAACACATCAAAAAAATTAATTTAATTTAAAATGGTCATTTGTTAAAAGAATTAAATTTAATATGTGTTAAATGAGGAAATCATAAATTAAAATACTTGTTAATATAAAAAAATATGACTATATTATTAATAATAAATTAATATATGTCATTTTTCAAATACCACTTTCCCACATACACCTCATTCTTCAACAAAATAAATATTTCAAACTTAAATAAAAACCAATTTTTTTTCAAATGATGTTAATGGATTAAAAAATCTTTTTAATTTTGGGTATAAATAAAAAATTCATAACATTCAACCTTTTACCAAAAGTGATATCCAATTTTATGGTTCATTGTGTAATGAAATTAATTAATTCATAATTCCCTTATGTATATTTCCTTCATAAAAGTACTCTTATCCAATGATTTGAGAATTCATGGGTGATTGCGTACATAAAAGCTATCTACCAATCAATACACTAACACATCCTTTTCAAATTCAATATTTATTTGGATAACATTATAACCAAATTTTATATATTTTCCATATTAAAAAAATCCATGTTCAATTTCTTATTATAAATAAATTCTATTAAAAAATGTCTTAGAGTTCCACACAAAAAAATATTCTATTTATCTTTAAAGTTTTTCATTTATTTTTGAAATGTTTACTTTTCTTCTTAATTTTTAGTAAATAAAGTTGATATTCATTTCAATCCATGATATTACCCTTGGAAACAAATTAGGATGTCATTCCCATGTTACTTACAATGGATGTTTTTTTGATAAAAATAATTTTTTTGATAATTTAATTTTTTTTCATTAAGTTTTTATAAAATAATTAAAAAAATATTTCCACATGATTGAAAATTATTTTTAAAACATTTTCCTACGAGAAGGTTTAGGGAATGAGAATTTTTAGGGAATAAATTTTATTTGTGAAAACTTTTAGTTTATAAACTTTATAAGGAATAATATTTTTATTAACCCTATTTAAATTTAATAATTTTGAAATTAATAAATTATTAATATCATCCTTCTCCTACTTATATTCAAACTTAAAAGAATCACCTATCTCTCTCACATGTTTCATTTATCTAAAATAATTGTATAAATTATTTGATAATGTTTTTAAAATACGGTCACAAAAAAATTTCATCTTCTCATTCATGTCACATGTATCATATTTACCCCACCAGTTCAACATCAATAAAAAATTTATCGTTAAAATGTATAATATTATGGGAAAAATAAGTAGGAACATCATTTATTTTTCCAGTCAGAAAATTTTTTCGTATCAAACCTACTAATCTTAACCATATCTAAATTCATAACCTTAATTTATTTACTATCTATCTCTATATTTTATATTTATATCCTTTTTATTGTTAGAAATAATCACAAGGGATTGACACTAGAAATATAGATTAATTATTTTTTTAATTGTAAACAAGTCCTGACCTAAAAGGGTTTAGTCCACTCCCCACAATATTGATATCTGGTTGTGATTGAAGTATTCATCAATGATATAAAAAAGAAATTAAAAAATATAAACAAAATTTTAGAGTTTCCCTAAAGTATATTCAATTCAATGATTTTTAATGATAAAAATATTGGAGATTAATTTAATTAATATAAATTAAATATGTGGAGTAAAGTTTAAAATAACGAGACATTGTTGAATCCTAAATAAAGAGAGTTTTTTAAATAATAATAAATTAACTTTGAATTTCATAATTTGAAACCTGGATGATATATATAATCATAGTATTAGTTATCTTTAAAAAGTAAATTTTAATTTAATTTTTTTGTTTTGTGTGTGTACATATATATATTTTAAAGTATGTATTTATGTTTTTATTAATATATTTTGAATACATAATTAAACAGTGCATCTTTATATATTAAAAAATTACAAAAAAACCCAAATATTATGAAAAATTTGACTTGATAACTTAAAAAAAAAATTAATGTGAGATTCATTTCTATTTAACTTTCATAAAATTAATCATAAAAACCTCCTTTACCTTTTCCAATGTGGGAACCACATTTACCACTTAAATTAACAAAATATACAATAGAATGGGGTGAGTTAACATGAAAAAAATCAATATCATATTTACATGGGTAAAACATATATAAGAACTCTTGTCAAAGTTAAATGTATGAATGATCAAAGCAAAGGTTATTAAGGAAACGTTAAAATATATATTTCATGAAAAGACCAAGGCCTCCTATATTGTTTAATTTAATTACAATTTAATTTTTTTTGTTTTTTACAAAGGGTGAAAAATAGATTTTTATAATGGAAAAATGACGCTCATTAAAAAATGTGATTAATGAGAGAATAATTTATGTTGGAATATTATTTTAATACAAATAATGGGAAATATAATATAGAGTAATCATGTTTGTGAAAATGAATATTTGGTGGAATAATGTTATATTTTAAAGTCATATTTTTCACAATGCATTAGTGTGAGGTGTAATGAAGTGATTTGGATTTTATTTAATAGATCATTGTATATTGATCGTAGATTAATTAGACATTAATGATGCATCATATAGTGATCAGGTTTTGATATTATACTTTTTTCCAACCTTTAAAATTTTAACATCACTAGATCTAGTTTATTTATATAAAGTTTTGATTTTATTATCTAAAAAATGTGATTAAGATCATTGATGTTATCAAACACAATATAAATGATAATATTTATTTAGATTAGATACAACTCTTCATAATAAGTACTCGATGTATCTGAAATAAAAGGTTTTCTATTGGAAATAATATCTTAAATTGAATATCAATTTTTCATTCCAATATAATTCAGTCATCTAAACAACTTCTAATTTTATTCATGGATTTTTACAAAATCAATTTTTTCATATAAAGATATAGTAACCCCTAATTATATGAAATTTTTTAATATTGTTATCATAACTTTTTTTCATTTTTTCCAAGGTTTTTTCCCATAATAAATACTTTTGTAAGTTAATATAAAATTTTAAATATGTTATAATCACAAATAATTCATAGTACTACTAATTTTTTAGGGGGGATTTAACCTCTAAGGTGCGTGAAAATGTAAAATTATTGATGATTCTCATATAATTTAGCCAAGTTAATTTCTTTCCATATACCCTAAAACAATATTAATGGAGTAATTAGAGTTATCCAAGATGGACTTGGTGTTACTTAGAAACATGATGTAACATAAGATGTTTGTTTAAAACAACTTTAGACAATAAAAAATATGTCTCACTTTCTTTTGATATTGTTAAATGTGTTGTATGTGATTCATTATCCTAAATAATCATAATCCTAAATTACTAGGAAAAAGTACCTTTATATGAAAACCATTATAAAATTATAGTGGTAAAATTATTCTCCCCTATGCAACTTACAAAATACTCAACTTCATGAATGATTAATTCTTCGATTGATAGACTAAAAAATTTAATTTTTTATTATTCAAAATATTTTAATAAAAAAGATAGAAACCATGAGTTTTACCCTAAAAAGAAATAATAGAGCCATTGAAGGATAGTTTAAGCTTACCAGATTTAATCTCCCGAAACAATTTTCAAGAGATAATTGTTACCTGAGTGTGTAGTTCATCCATTAGTAGATCTTCAAACAAAAATTAAACCTTGTATCAGGACTAGATGTACTCCTCAAGGATGATCTTTCTATTATTGAATCCCCGAACAAGAATCAAGTCCTTCTTGTGGATCCATGTATATTGATCCAATTGAAAGTCACCCTTAATGACCTCCCAATTATTTTTACAAATTCCTCTTTAGTATATTTGAGTGGAAAAACTTATTCAACCACTTATTATTAAGAGTTCATAAGAAATTCCCATGATTTCTCAATCACATCATCTAACTTCCGTTGATGACAAGTACCATCATTATCTGTTTACTTGGATGTCAAATTCTTTGTTGATATTTTCTGAATTGAAAGTAGCCAAAGGAGAAATCCTTCATATCTTTACACATTCCCTTTTGGATCATGTTTCTACTCAGTCTTGGAGTCATATCTCCTAAAAAATCTTCCTCTATTTATCCTATATTAGACTTACTCCCGGAGACCTTCTTCCCATCCTTGAAGGGTCTCACTAGATCATCCTCAAACTTTTGAACCGTATCATCAATCAAAAACTATTTAAAGAGGTTAACCAAATCTATTTTTTCACCTCCCTACTAGGACTTGTACTAATCAAGTATTCACCCTGAAATATTTTCTCAAGACATTGTAACCTATAGAATTACCCTCCCTAGGTTCATTAGAAACCACTTCCTTGCCTCCAGCACTAATACCACTCCCTGGGCACACCAATTATGCATATGATGCACCCAAGGGAGTCTTGGGTGGTGGCTCATTCAATTCAGATTCCCCTTTACTAATAATATCACATATTTACATCTTAGAGTGAGTTACATCTACATCCCTTTCTATCATAAAGTGAGTTGCATCAGTATCCCTTTCCATCTTAGAGTGAGTTGTATCATCAGAACCACCCAAGACAGCTGCATTTACTTGAGGAACCACTGTCACTATATAATTTAGTATATTAAGGCCACATGCTAGTCTAATGAATACATCCTTGAACTTCGGATCATAATGCATTTATATTGTTTGCTTTAGCCTTACCTGGGTTACTTCATAGGAATTCAAAATAACAACATTATAGATGATTCGATCAGAGCCTGATAAATCCCAATTCATATAGGATTCATTAATTCTTAGACACTTATAAATACATGGAAATTTATGGTTGATAATAAATCCATAATATATTAATATTAGGAAATTTATGGCTATTTTTAAATATGATACAAAATTGCATGAATATAGAAGAATCAACTATGGAACCCTCAATCATAGATAAATTTTATTAAAATTTTAAGTGTATATTTAAATATAATAATAATAAAATATTATATAATTAGTTGTTCAACCAATAGAAAATCAAGGAGGAATAATATAAGTATAGTGAAACTGATTAAATTGAATATGATCTATCCAAAGTTTTTTGGTGGAGGAGTTTAGCCAATCTATGTTATTAAAGAGAAACTACAATCATATCTTTCACCCTACCATCAAGATAAAATAATTATAAAATAATAAATTAGTTTGATACTTTAATGTAAATAAAATAAACATTTATAATGATTTAATTCTTTGTAGGTGGAATAAATAAGGAAAAAATTATCTTACAAAGAATAATGTTACAATGATCTTAAAGGTAAAAATGCTTGAAGATTATACTTCTCGACAAATGTGTTCCATCCTTCTGAAACATGTGTGAAAAAAAAATCCTTATGGATGAAATCTATCAATAATGAGATCAATCACTTTTCAAGGAATTAAAAAATAATCAATGTATATGAGAAATATGTGGTAGAACTATATTTCAACTCTAGAAATAATTTCACCATAATAGATGTAATTTATGTGTCCATAACTCATATAAACTTGGTATTAGTGATGTTAATAAATAAATTATAGTTTAAAATTGTATTCTAGTAATGTTAATTTGTTTTTTACAATGTAAAGTGTCATATATAAAATTAAAAATTTTAATTAAATTTTAATAATGTTATTATTTTTTCATACTATTTATAATACTTTGATTAATGGAATAATTAAAACCATTGAAAAATACAAGACATGAAAAAAATAATCTTACTACCCAGTATGAGCAATAACATTAATAAATGTTACAAATTAACAAATTCTAAAAAAATAAATAAACAATTTATTAATGTAAAAAATAAAATATTGATTACTATATTTAATTAATATTGATATATGTTGTTTTCATGAAACACTTACTATTTAAAATAATAAATATTTTACCACTCTTATTGATAACTATACTAGATATTTATATGTTTATTTATTATATTATAAAGAGTATGAAATAGATAATTTAATTATTTATGACAATGAGCTTGAAAATTGATTCATGATCAAATTAAAATGCTCTAAATTTGATAAAATAAGTGAATTTTATAAATATTCACTTTTTTATAATTCATGTAGAGGTGTAAATGAACAAATCCATAGATATAACACTTGAACTCAGATAAAAAAAATGCTCAGTTGGAGTTTAGTCTTAAAAAACCAAATATGTTTTGAGCTTAATTGTGTTTGGATTGATTAATAAATAAGAAAATATTAAACATTATTCTATTTGACTAGAGTTGTTTTAAAAAAGATTTATTAATAAATAAAAATAATTTTAACTTTAAACTATTTTAACAAAATTATCCATCAATATAATAATAGTAGTATTAGTAGTAGTATTAGTAGTAGTAGTAGTATTAATTTTCACCAGTATTCAAGGGTAAAAGTCATATAGAAAAGGTACAGACACACACACCCCAATTGGGTCATGCCAACATCCCCCTTCTAAAGAGTTGAATGAAACCCATTTAGACCCAGCCAGAGGCCCATATTTTTACATGAAACTAATACAAATTCCTATAATTCATTGTTAATTTACCACATAGTGCCCCGCTATAGTGTTCCATTATAGCACTGTCACAATGTCCCATCAAACTTGGAGGTACAACATACCTGCTATAATATCCCAAAAATAGTACCCATACAGTGGACCCAACTATAGTTTCTAACAATAGTACTTGAAAAGTAAACTAAAAATATTTTCTACACCAATAATTAAATGTAATACCCTAGTATTTCATAGTACATTATCTCTTTAAAGTAATTCAATAGCTTGTAATACACACAATATTGAGTTCGAGTGCACTGTAACTTACCAAACTAGTCATTCAAAGAGAAGTTATGAATATTATTAACTGCCTTTTGAATTTTATATACTCTATATAATTTTAGCATCCATATTTTGTGCTTCTTAGACATGATATAAGAAAAAATCCAATTTTTTATATAAAAGAAGTATATTTCAAAAAATACAATTTTACGGCCTTTTAATGGAGAACATTTTTTAAATCCAATATTTGACACTTTTATATATTAAATTAAAGAAATTCAATTTTTCTTTATAATCGGGATATAAAAATTTAGTTTGGATATGTTTTTGGTACTTTTCTGATAACTTTTATATTTTGATGAATAGTAAAAATACTAAATTTTAATTGAATTTTTTTAATCAAAATAATTTAAATTCTTATATTATTCATTTGAGTAGTTTTAAAGTATAATTAGATTATATTTTTATAATTTAATATAATTTATCTAATTTCAAGTAATTTCATATTTAAATTGGACATAAACACATATAAATATTTAGATAGTTTTTAATTCTTAAAAACCCGCTTTTTGGTTTTAACAACAAGATTTAATTTTAAATTAATTAATGAAACTTCCATGTTTTTAATTTTTTAAAATAGTCATAATTTTTGAATTTGGAATATAAAAATTATATTTGGGTAAATATTTGGTATTTTTCTGAAAATATTCAATTTTTGATGAATAGTGAAAAACATTGCAGTGTAGATAAAAACCGACATTTTCATTTAAGTAATTTTTTAATTAAAAATGTATCTTAAAGTCAAAATAGATACATAATGCATATATTAGTTCAATTTAATTCATTGGAGTCATTTTATAATAAGATTATACATATAAAATTTTATTTATCTTTTTTAACATCTTCTACCCACCTTCTAGGCACACTTGCAAATTTTTATAAAACGTAATTTTACTGCTTCTATGAATTTAATTTCAAAAATCTGAGATACATGGTTGACATCAGTAAGTAAAATGTGGTTCAATAAGATGAAAATAATTTTTTTTGTGAATAGTGACTTTTGAATTTTTTTTACCACGGTTAAAAGTATATAAGGTAATTAAAGGTAAAAATAATATTAAAATTACCCCATCACATGTCCTAATTATATTTTATAAGTTTATTTAGACCAAAATAAACCTTAGGATAAAAATAATATCCTTTTTATCCCTTTGGTTGAGATTAAGTTATTTATTATATTTTATTTAAAGAAGAGTTAAAAGTGTTAAATTCAAAGTTTAATAACGAAATAATTTTTTATATAGGGTTACACGTAAGATAAATTCGACTAAAAATATTCAACAGAAATATAAATATATTTCCTATATCATAGTATTTTATTTATAATTTTTATATCTTGAAAAAATTAAAAAAAATTAATGACACAAAGATGATGCAGTAGTTACCATATTAATGAAAGATTAAAATAATTGATATTATAAATATCCAAATAAATGTAAATTGAGACTTTTGATGTATTCCAATAATTTTATAGGTTATTATTTCATGTTAGGATTGTTTTAATTTATTTGGTTTGAAGTAATTAGGTTTTTTTTACTTTCACAAAAATCAAATACTAAATAGGGTCAAAATTGACATAAATGAGCTTTTAAAACAAATACTATATTATAAAATTTTATAATATTCCTAAAAATATAAGGTTTGGTTAAAGTAATTATATAATGATAAAAATTTCATTAAGAAACCACTTGCGGCTCTCTTGTCATTTTATAGTAATTTTATTAACCATGTAATATAGAAACATAAGAAGACATTGTAAAAGTTAAACTATACAACTAAGAGTTAAATCTAATAGATAAGGTTAATATGGTGACCAAATCTTGTCTAAAACCTATTGGTTGAGATTATTTCGACCCATCCTCACCTTATCCTAGAAATAAATTCATTTTTATCCATTATAAACTAAAAATGATTTTATTATAAAAATAATAGTTCAAACTTTTCCTAAAGCGACCCTCACCTCTCTTATAAAAGGGTACTTCCCCTTATCTCAAAATCACACCTCCAAATCCATTTTTATCAGCTAAAACCTGATCAAATATCCTTCCGACTACCCTCAATTAAACCTAGAGGCCTTAATTTTATCATAAAACCATCCTAATGAGCCCTATTGATCAAATCAAAAGGAATCACCCGAAGAAGAGGTAATAATTTCATCACCTCTTTCAAAGTTCTTTTTTATTCCGCTTCCAATTTCTTTATTGTTTCTATACAAAAATAGTAACTCCAATACCTTCTACATACTGTTATGTTATTATAAATATGGTACAAACATATTCATTATTCTATCCATCCTATGAATGACAAAGTCACCATACATGCATACATACGACTTACCGTCTCCACGTCGTGGTGTAGTTTGTTATTCTACACTTCATTATTTAGACGAGTATAATAATGAGTATAATTGATGTAAATAATAAATATAAAACATTAATGATTTTGTATATATGATATACCATCCAATTACATACTATTTCACTATTAATAGATTTATTTCGTCGCTCGTGCTTACATACGACTTACTGTCTCTACGACGCGATGAGATTCATTTCCTTGTTCACCATTCAATGATGATTATAAATATATATATATTTAATAAGTATGTATTATATTAAATATTAACTACATTGAATATATATATATTTAATTACTTATATCTCATTCACATACTTCATTTCAATGCAATATGAAAATAAAAACGACATTTATGCGTACGTAAGACCTACCTTCTCTATAAACAGTGTTTCCATTTAATAAATATATCTATTATAAATATTTTTATTATGAATATATATGATATATAAATAGTGTTTTATACTGTTGAATTATTAAAATCATTATCTAAGTGATACGATCAAGAATAACAGGTTAAAACATGGACGATAAAGAAAGCGATTATTACCCGAAATGTTACTTTAACAAGGAAATTATTATTAAATGGGTAGTATAAAGTCATAAATGAAACATATATGATATCATAAATATTAATATGGTTCTGGTATAATTTAATAACATACTATGGTCATTATACAGGAGTCTAAATATACTCTTTACTAATGAAAAGTACAAGTTAAGGGTTATTTCCTCAATCTCATTATTTTCCCAGATTGTTTATGCATAAGTATTTACTTGGAAATATTTATCATAGATACCCATATTTCATAAAAATGTTTTCAAAAAGGAATATTTTTAGTTTTTATGGGAGGGTCTATTTAACTATATCATCATTTTAAATGTTTTGAATATTTATCTTTCTAAATATTTCTAATTAATGTCCATGTTTTCAAAATGATTTTAAGGATTTATTTATATGGACATGAATTTTTGAATTTATAATTCTGGTCAAAAGTTTCAAAGTGTTATGGGACACTTTGATTAAAAATCTCTTTTAAATGACTTCTTTTTTAAATTGTGTGGCTTTTAAATGATTTCATAAAAAAGGATTTTTCTCTCAAAGAGTTTTACGGATCATTTTCAACTATGTCAACATACTTTACTGGATATTATTATTTATTGAGATATATTTATTTTAATACAATCTTCCATATTGAATTGAATTAGTTATGATATATTTGTCTTTGAATGTGCTATTTTTATACCATTCATTGTTTATGGTTAAATTACTAACATTTCGTATGCTAGTTTTAATACAAATGTTTATGTTACGTTTCAAAATTTTCATATGAGGAATGAATTAAACTTAGTAAGTGACAGATGGAGCTCACTTTAGCTCCTCGATACATTGGTAGGTCTCATGGAAAAAACTAGTGTTTTAGGACAAGGCCTTGAAAAAAAATTTATTTGTAGTCTCGACATGAGGCCTTGACTATGTGGTTATGATGTTCAACTTTATGCATTCCCTTATTATAAAATTAGTTCTTACATTTTACTATTTGACTAGTAGAATATCCATGTTCATGTTTATATGGTAATGTTTGATTTATTTTTTCCATATTATGTTCATGTTTATGTTTAAAAGGATATTGTTTTTATTACACATCTTGCCATAAAATTTTATAGCTTCTGCTAGATTATTTTCCCTTACTGAGTGCCTGAGCTCACACCTTTCTTATGTTTTGTTTTCACAGGATCCCAAGAAGTTTTTTTATGATTGATATGTAGGTTTAAGATAATGAAAAAATGGAATTATCAAAGTATTATTTATGCTGTGGTGTATTTTAGAAAGTGCAATGTAACTTTCATGTATGTAATCTATTTTCCAAGACTGCTAAACTGATCAATCCTTCGGGACTTGATTCCTTGTAATAATTCCAATGTATTAAAATAATGCACTAGCTCCGTGCTTATGGGGTCAAGGCATTACAATTGGTATAAGAAGAAGTTTAGTATAAAAATGTAAACTAGATTTAGAAAAATTATGATTAGAGAACATTACCCTAAGATAGACTATGAGGATTAGAATATAATAAATTCCTATAAATTTGTTGATGTAGTGATTTTGTGTATTTTCTAAGAAATACATCCATATCTGGATATGAGAAGGTAGAGGCAGACTTGACATATATGTACCTAAGAGTGAAAACTCTAACAAGGAGTTTTGGTTTTGACCAGGGGTATCCTAGTACACGACAATAGGCCTTGATACACTATTGGTTATGAAACTCTCTGGGGATATACTTAGTATAATTCACATTTTCTTTACAAACCATTATAAAAGATTTATGAGTAAATAACTCCTCAAAGCAAACATTTATTAATGGTTATGGATTACATGAATAAACTGTTCAATTTATGATAGGCATTTTATAAGTTTGGAATTATGCATTGCGATTCATAAACTAACCTATTGAATTACATTGTTTAGAAATGGTACCAAATATAAGGAACGATAACTTCAGCAATACACATGATCAAAAGAGTAAGAATGATCATATCTTTTATGGTATTAAGCCAACATTTATAGGGGAAATACTCTCCCACATATTCTTATCATTTGATTATATAGTATCATGTGTTAATAAGATATGTAAACAATTCTATGAGTCTGATGGAATTAAAGGGAATCCAGAGAAGAAGAAAATGGTAGAGAGAAAGATAGATGAAGGGAATAAGAGAAAGAAGGATTTTCCCATATGTTATAACTATGGAAAGAATCACCTTGGTAAAAGATAGAAGGGAATGAGAGTTTGTTATAATTTTTGAGAAAAAGGACACCAATTACGTGATTACAAGAGTGATAAAAAAGGTTTTAAATGTACAATGAATCATCTGCAAGGAGTTGAGACAATACACGAATCAATGTCCAAATAATCAGAGTATGCCCCAAATGATGCTATTGGATAATTATCAGGTTATGATACCACCAAAGATGAAGAGTAATGACTAGTATTGTTATGTTATTATTAAATAATTATTTCATTTGAGTGTTTTATCCTCAATATACTTGTTATGTGAATTATGGAAATAAATAAGAATTATACTGAAGTACTATTTCATTAAGGATTTGAGATTATATGGTTCTAAGAAAAGTGACTTAGTATAAAGTTAAACCTTTTGGAAAATACATGGTTAAAATAAATATAAACCTTAATATGGTTCTGATACTAAGGTAGTGATTTTGGAATATGATATGATTGATTTGGATAAATTATATTCGATATTATTGACTACATTAAAACTAATTAATTGTTTGTTTATTCTATTATTGTTGGATTTTACAACATTTTTGGATATAAGGAGTATATCCAGTATTATATAAGGAATAAGGGAGCATGAATGTAATCAATATGGTTTTATGGTAATTGAGGGTGTCATCGTGTTTTAAAAGAATACATGGTGAAGGTATTCATATGTTATTACATGCCAAAAAAGATCTTCATTGTGTTTTACTTCCTTATAAATTTTGGAATGTTAGTTTGGAAAAACGTATTTTGGATAAGTCTAATGGTTGGAATGGATTAAGCTTGACATTGAATACTATTGTTAAGGTTAAATAATTTCTTAATATTATTTTTGGATTGTTATAAAAAGGACAACCTGGAGGTCAGGTGATAACCCGTCGCGTCCAGCAAGGCCGTGAGACTTGAACCCGTAACCGAAGGGCAACAAGGTTGAATCACCGACCATTTGCCTATGTGATGTCCTGGTTTGTATAATATAGTTTTTTTAAATAGTCTAACAAATGAATTATAAATTCATTATTTTTGGAGCCCTATACAATTATGATAAATAAAATATTTTTGAATTATATTATCTTTTTGAGTAAAAGATAGGTTTGTGGTAGGAATTAGTTGAAGGATGAAAATTTACTTGTCAAGTATATTTTTTCCTCTTATTATATCAATAAATTAATTATTAAACTATAGGGAAGCGATTTTAAAACAAAAAATGTGTCATCCTAATACCTTATATTTTGTTGAATCAATGATATTTTAAATCATTATTGATTGATGGCTTTGAGGCCCTTAATTTTAGACTTGTTTTTTATTGATGACCTTAATCACTCCATATAAATATTTACATTTTTCATCTAACTATGTGTCTATAATTTCCACCAATGTTCTCCTATTCAAAACCCTAATTTAGTGGTGACTTTTTTATTTCCTTTTTATTCTTATTAAGACTGAATTTTATTAACGCTATTTCTGATGTGGGTTTTCCACAATGTTATTTTCTATTTTCAACCTTTTATTTTCGAAAAAACAATTTAAAATTGCGAGGACACAATTTATTGAAGGAGGGGAGAATGTAACACCCTAGTAATTCATAGTACATTATCTCTTTAAAGTAATTCAATAGCTTTCACTACACGCAACACTGAGTTTGAGTGCACCACAACTTACCAAACTAACCGTTCAAAAAGTGGTTATGAATAGTATTAACTAAATTTTGAATTTTATATAATCTATATAATTTTAACATCCATATTATCTGTTTCTTAGACATAATATAAATAAATCCAATTTTTTAGATAAAAGAAGTATTTTTCAAAAAATGAAATTTTACGGCCTTTTAATGGCGAACCTTTTTTAAATCCAATATTTGATAATTTTATATATTCAATTTATGAAATTAAATTCTTCTTTAGAATCGGGTTATAAAATTTTATTTTGGCTAAAATTTTGGTACTTTTTTAATAACTTTTATTTTGATGAATAGTAAAAAAACTAAATTTTAATAGAAAACAAATTTTTTAATCGAAATAATTTAATGTGTTAAATTATTCATTTGAGTGGTTTTAAAGTATATTTAGATTATATTTCTATCATTTAATATAATTTAGGTTATTTTAAATAATTTCACATTTAAATTGGACATAATCCCATGTTAATATTTTGATAGTTTTTACTTCTTAAAAACCCTCTTTCTGGTTTTGAAAATGAGAATTAATTTTAAATTAATTAATAAAACTTAAATGATTTGAATTTGGTAAAATAGACATCATTTTTGAATTTGTAATATCAAAATTATCTTTGGGTGAATTTTGGGTATTTTTCTGAAAATGTTAAATTTTTGATGAATAGTGAAAAATGTTGTGTTATAGATAAAAAGTGACATTTTCATTTAAATAATTATTTTTAATTAAAAATTTATCTTAAATTAAAAATAGATACATAATGAATATATTATTCCAATGTAATTAATTGGAGTCATTTTCTAATAATATTAGACATATAAAAGTTTATTGAACTTTTTTAACATCCTTTACCCACCTTCTAGGAACATTTGCAAATTTGTATAAAACGTAATTTTACCGCTTCTGTGAATTGAATTTCAAAAATCTGAAAGAAAATATTGACATCCGTAATTAAAATTTAGTTCAATAAGATGAAAATATTTTTTTTGAATAGTAACTTTTGAATTTTGTTTACCACAGTTAAAAGTAAATAAGGTAATTAAAGGTAAAAATAATATTAAAATTACCCCAACACTTGTCCTAATTATATTGGATAAGTTTATTTATACTAAAATCAACCTTAGGACAAAAATAATATCCTTTTGATCCAATTGGGTTAGATTAGTACATTTATTATATTTTATTTAAAGAAGAGTTAAAAGTGTTAAATTCAAAGTTTAATAAATAAATCATTTTTAATATAGGGTTACACATAAGATAAATTAGACTATAAATATTCATTATAACGATAAAACTATTTCATACATCATTGTATTTTATTTATAATTTTTAGAGATTAAAAAAAGTAAATTTATTTATGAAACAAATATGGTGTAGTACTAACCTTATTAATGAAAGATTAAAATAATTGATATTATAAATATCCAAATAAATGTAAATTGATACTTATGATGCATTCCAAAAAATTTCTAGGTTAATATGACATTTTATTATTGATTTAATATATATGGTTTGAATTAATCAAGTTTTTTCACTTTCACAAAAACCAAATACTAAATACTGACAAAATTGACACAAATGAGTTTTTAAAACAAATACTATATTATTAAATGACATAATATTCCTAAAAATCTAAGGTTCAGAAAAAGGACTTATATACTGATAAATATTTCATTAATGAACCACTTGGGGTTCTTTTGGTATTTTATAGTATGTTTATTAACCATGTAATATAAAAACACAAGAAGACATTGTAAAAGTTAAAATATTTAACTAAGAGTTAAATATTATAGATAAGGTTAATATGGTGACCAAAACTTGTCTAAAACCTATTGGTTGAGATTATTTAGACCCCTATCCACCTTAGACTCGGAATAAATCCATTTTGAGTCATTATAAACCAAAAATAATTTTATAATAAAATAATATTTCAAGATTTTCTTAAAGTGACCCTCACCTCTCTCATAAAAGGGTACTTCCCCTTCTCTCAAAATCACACCTCTAAAGCCATTTGGATCGGAAAAAACCTGATAAAAAATCCCCCCAAATACCCTCACTTCAACCTGGATGCGTTTCTTTTATTAGATAGCCATCCTACAGAGCCCTT
This sequence comes from Viscum album, assembly GCA_963277665.1. Taxonomy (NCBI): domain Eukaryota; kingdom Viridiplantae; phylum Streptophyta; class Magnoliopsida; order Santalales; family Viscaceae; genus Viscum; species Viscum album. The sequence continues at coordinate 1,042,207,370 of OY728141.1, read as the reverse complement.
TTGATCAAATAAAAAGGAAGAACCCAAAGAAGAGGTAATAATTTCATCACCTATTTCAAAGTTCTTTTCTTCCTATGCTTAATATTTCTTTGTTGTTTCCATAAAAAAATAATAAATCCAATATATTTTACATACTGTGATGTTATTATAATTATGTTACAACTATATTCATTATTCTATCAATCATATGAATGAAAAATCCACCATAGGTGCATACGTACGGCTTGCCATTTCCACATCGTGGTGTAGTTTTTTATTCAACACTTCCTTATTTAGATGAGTATAATTGATGTAAATAATAAATATAACATGTTAATGATTCTGTATATATGATATACCATCCAATTACATAATATTTCACAATAAATATAATGATTTCATTTCTCCTGTGTACGTACGACTTATCTTCTCCACGACGCGATGAGATTCATTTCCACGTTCACCATTCAACGATGATTATAAATATGTATATATTTAATAAGTATGTATTATATGAAATAATAATTATACTAGAAATATATGGATATATATATATACATATATCTCAGTCACTTACTTCCGTTCAATATGATATAAAAATGGAAATGAGGTTTATGCGTACGTACAACCTACCGTCTCCATAAACGGTGTTTCCATTTCATAAATATATCTATTATAAATATTTTAATAATAAATATATATGATATATATAAATAATTTTTTATATTTTTTAAGTATTAAAATAATGATCTAAGTTATTTGATCAACAATAAAAAGTTAAAACATGCACGATAAAGAAAGTGATTATTTACCAAAATGTTACTCTAACGAGGAAATTTTTATTAAATGGGTAGTATAAAGTCATAAATGAAACATATATGATATCATAAAAATTAATATGGTTCTGGTATAATTTAATAACAATTTATGGTCATTATACAGGATGCTAAATGTACCCTCAACTGAAGTAAAGTACATGGTAAGGGTTATTTCCTCAATCTCATTATTTTCTGAGATTGTTTATGTGTAAGTATTTATTGGAAAATATTTATCATAGATACCCATATTTCATAAAACTTTTTTAAAAAGGAATATTTTAAGGTTTTATGGGAGGTTCTATTTAACTATATAATCATTTTAAATGTTTTAAAGATTTATATTTCAAAATATTTTTAATTAATGTCCATATTTTCTGTAACACCTTGAGATTTTATGAAAAATATTATTTTTAATTTCATTAATGTCTTGTGTTGTACGCTACACCAAAAGGATCTTGCAAAACATTCATCCTTGGCTTGCCTTGCACTACACGCAATCACGACCTTCCTTGATAGCGTGTGTAGTACGCAACACCGAGTTTCACTAAACAACGATATGCTATTAAAATATTATTAAAACTAGCCGTTATGAATAGTAATAACCACATTTTAAAATTTTAGAAATTTTATCTCTCAAAATGGACTTCATTTTTGGATTCGGAGTATCGAATTTAGCCTAAGGTGAAATTTTGGTACTTTTCGGATAACTTTTATATTCTGATGAATAGAAAAAATTACTAAATTTTAATTAAAAACAACTTTTTAATCAAAATAATTAATAGTGATAAATTATTAATTTGAGTGGTTTTAAAGTATATTTAGAATATATTTTTACAATTTAATACGATTTTGGTCATTGGATGTAATTTCACATTTAAACCAGTTATAAAAAAGTGTCAATCTTTTGATAGTTATTATCTCTTAAAAACACGCCATTTGTTTTGACGATGGGAATTAATTTTTAAATTAATTAATGTAACTGATATGTTTTGAATTTGGTAAAATAGACATCATTTTTGAGTTCATAATATCAAATATAGCTTAGGCCTAATTTTTGGTATTTTTCTGGAAACTTTTAATTTTTGATGAATAGTGAAACCACAAAGTGGTTGTAAAAAAAATGAATTTTTCATAAAACTCAATTTTACCGCTTCTGTGAGTGAAATTTCAAAAATATGAGAGACATGGTTGATTTCAGTAAGTAAAATGTGGTTCAATGAGATGAAAATAATTTTGGGTGAATAATAACTTTTTACTTTTTTTACCATGGTTAAAAGTAAATAGGGTAATTAAGGGTAAAAATGATATTATTATTACACTAACACATGTCCTAATTCTATTGGATAAGTTTAATTCGACCAAAAACAACCTTAGGAATAAAATATGACCATTTAGGCCCACTTGGATTAGATTAGGACATTTATTCTTATTTAATTCAAAGAAGAGTTAAAAGCGTTAAAATCAAAGTTTATTTACTAAAACATTTTTAATATAGGGTTATACATAAGATAAATTCGATTGTAAATATTAATTAGAAAGATAATAAGATTTCCTACATAATGATATTTTATTTATAATTTTTAGACATTATATAATTTAATTTATGACACAATGATGATGCAGTAATTAACATAATAGTGAAAAATTAGAATAATTGATATTATAAATACCCAAAATAAACATAATTTGAAACTTTTTATGAATTACACTAAATTTATTGGTTAATATTACATGTTAGTATTTATTTAATTAACTTTTTTCGAACTAATCATTCTGTTATGATTTTCACAAAAATCAATTACCAAATAGTGTCAAAATTGACATAAAATAGTTTTTAAAACAAATATTATATTATTAATTGTTATTTTATTCTAAAAATATAAGGTTAGGCCAAATAACATAGATAAGGTTATATATATTAATAATAAACAACTTGGGGTTCGTTTGTCTTGTTATAGAAAGTTTATTAACCTTATAGTTTAAGAACACAAGAAGACACGGTAAAAGTAACATTATTTAACTTAATGTTAAATCTAAATGATAAGGTTAAAATAGGAACCTAAACTTGTCTAAATTATATTGTATGAGAGTATTTAGATCCATCCCAACCTTAGCTTCTAAATAAATCAATTTGGAGCTATTTAAAACCGAATAAGACTTTATATTAAAATAATATTTTTAGTTTTCCAAAGGAGCCCCTCTCCTCCCTTATAAAATGACACCTCCTCCCTCTCTTCCTCACACAACTTTGAGCCTTCAAGCTCAGCCAAACCCTACCAAATTCTCTTCTCCACTTCCCTAGAAACATTCTAGAGGTTCTGGTCTTCCTCAAAGACCAAGTTTAGTGCCCTAAAAGGAAATCTCAAAGAGGCACTTCAAAGAAGAGGTAATTTCCGTTACCAATTCTTTCAACTTTATTTCTTCTTCCACTTCTTCTTCTTAGGTTTTTTCATTATGAAGTAATAACATTAGTATCACTAATATACTGATATGTTATTATAAGTATGAAACAACCCTATTTCACCATCTATCCATCCTACGGAAAACGAAATCACCGCGCGTGCGTACGTACGGAATACCGTCTCCACGCCGTGGTGAAATCTATTTTCCACCACCACCTTACTTGGATGGGTATAATGGTGTAAATAATAACTATATATGATTATTTTAAAGTGATATTGATTCTTATATAGTATAAATACACTCCAATACAGTCCCACGATCATGAGAATGATATCATCGCTCGTGCGCACGTACGGACTACCGTCTCCACGACGCGATGAGATTCATTCTCCACTTTAACCATTCATGAATGATTATAAAGTAAATATAATAAGGAATCATGAAATATATGACATAATAATGATACTGGATTTATGTTTATATATATGTATGTCATCTACTTAATTCCATTCAACTCAATAAGGAAACGAAAACAGCGTTCATGCGTACGTACAACCTACTGTCTCCATGAACGGTGTATTTCTTTCCATTTACTGATTTATTATATATATGTATATTCTGAATATATATTATATATAAATCATGTTTTATATTCTGGAATTAAGTAATCATGATCTAAGTAATCATATGAATAATTATAAGTCAAAACACGGACGACAAATGAAACAATTTTACCCAAAACGCTCTTGAACATGGATTTTACAAAAGAAAGGGTAAAATAAAGTCGTAAGTGAACCATATATGATATCATAAAAATGAGTATGATTCTGGAATAAGTCAATGAAATTATTTAAACCATTATACAGGAGGTTCAGACATTTACGAAGCAAATCATCCTAAGGTAAAGGAAATATCACAATCTCATTTCTATCCGAGATTGTTTATACTTTGGCATTTACTGGGGTGTATTTTATCATCCACATCCATGTTTCCTCAATATGTAATGTTATTTCCATTCAACTACAATTGTTTAAATCCAATTTTAACCTTCAGTGAGTTTTTAGTAAAAGATATGAAAGGAATCTTTTGTCATTTTTCGTACGAGGTACTTTTTGATTTTTCCGACAAAAGTATGAGAAGAATGTTTTTTTAACTTATATGACATGATTGGATTTTTAAAAAATTATTTCCAAGAAACTTCCTTTACATGTTTTCAAGATTATTTTTAATCAACTTATTTTTGTTTAAAATTGTATGACATGTTAAGAAAGGAAAAATGTTTTTGAAATAGAAAGGATATTTTCATCATGAATCGAGTTCAAGTGTTTTATCAAAATTATTTTCCATCTAAGATAATAAAGGGTTCTGTTTTTTATCCCTATTATTACATTGATTTGATTATGTTGTGATGAAATTATTTTTATGAATTCCTTTATATTATATGAATTGTTTTATGATGTCACGATGTTTAAGATTCCCATTTTTATTACATGGGTTATGTTATGATGTATGGTTTATGATTTTGTGGAACACATAAGAATGGTATCATTATGAGATGGGTGGGACCTATATCTCCCTCCAATGCATTGGGTAAAGATTTTATATCTCATGAGATAAACATGGCTGGAACGGTAGGTTATACCGGTTCAGTGAAACAGGACTGAAACTAGGAGTGAACTCGGTTCAGAAAGGGACTTTGTCCACTAAGATAGTCTTGGCAATGAGTCTCGACTAATAAGAAATTATTCTCTATGATTATGTGTGTATACTACAAAGTTTCATGTTTTAAGTTATGATTATTGGGATTACATTTCACTACTATGATTTATCCCATGTTATGAAATTATGATCTCTTTTGCAGGTTAAGATTTCCAAAAGATATGTTCTTATGAATATGATGTGATTGATATTTCTTTTGTTTACCCTTACTGAGCATTTGAGCTCACCCTTTTATGTTTTCTTTTCCCCAGAATATAAAGAAAGGATTTAGGTTTAAAAAAGAAGAAGATCTTTATGGGAGATGTTGAAGATCTTTCACCACGATTAGAAGATTATATTCTGAGTTTCTAAAGACACTAAACTATTACGGTCCTTGTGTGTGTGTTTTTGTTATGTATTAAGTATTCCGCAAAAGTAATGTAATGTTCATGTACGTCAGGCTTCGGGTCTCTACAGTTGGTATCATAGAAAAGGTTTAGTCAACCTTTGGAAACTAGGATGCGAGAACTTTAGTGAGATCCCTAGAGATATTTCTAAGGTATGTCTAGGGATGTCCCTCAGGTTAAGTATAAGTATAGGTTATAGTCCTAGAATTTCACTAACATTCTTAGAATAAAACCTAAGATGTCAGATATTGAAGGTACTCCCCCTTTATTATATTGTTTTCCCTAGCATGATTTTTTCCTGTCACACTATTCTTTTTGGGTTTTAGACGATGGCTGGAACCCGAAGGAACCGTGTTGATCAGTGAAATGGACAATGCAATGATTTTCCTCCTGAACAAACAAATGTTATGGTAGATGGAGTGAAAAATCTTATTGCTATACTTACACAAGCTATGAATCATTCTGGACTTCCAAATAGGCAGAGAAGGGAAAAATATTCTATTGAGTACTTCATGAGGCAACGCCCACCTTCTTTCAGTGGGTCTTCTGATCCACTTGTTGCTGAACAATGGATCAATACCACTGAAGAGATATTTTCAGTTCTTCAATGTTCTGAACATGATAAAGTCATCTTAGCAGTATATCGTTTGGAAGGTGAAGCTGATCAATGGTGGAATCTTATCAAGAATATGAGGCAAAGAGATGAAATTGAGTCCATGGAATGGGATGAGTTCAAGAACTTATTTTTCAATAAGTACTTCCCTTGTATTCTTCAAACAAATATGGAGAAGGAGTTTCTTGAACTAAAGAAAAAGGATGATGAATCTGTTGGTATATACGAAGCAAATTTTACAAGGCTTGCAAGGTATGCATCTAGATTTATCATCCAACCTGAAAGTAAAGTTGATCGATTCTTCAGTGGCTTAAAACCAAATCTTCGAAGGGCATTAGCTATAAGAGTCTTCAGTAGCTATGAATAAATTGTGCATTGTGCTATCAAGGTAGAAATGTAAGTTGGTATTACTTATCAATCTCATATTTTTGATAAGAAACGAAAGATGGAGTTCAAGGAGAAATCTCAGAATAATGGTGAAAAGAAGATGAATGTTTCCTTATGCTCAATGTGTGGAAAGAAGCATGGTGGAGATTGTCTTAAAGGGACAAGTAAATGTTTCAAATGTGGAAAGGAAGGTCATTGGGTATTTGAATGCCGCAATGATGGGAAGAAGATGTCTAATGATGCAAACAAAGGAAGGGATACACAGAATGAACCTACTACACTACAATGATTCAAGTGCAAGGAAATGGGGCATTATGCTAATAAATAACCTAATCCAAGGGTTAGTGATGATCGACATGAGCAACCACTTAAGGCAAAGGACAAAGGGAAGTCACATGCGATCACCATTGGTGATGTTGAATATGATAACAATGTGGTGGAATGATTAAGTGTTTATGTAATGGGATTCCAAAATAATGTTGTATATAGTATCGTGGAATATTGGAATATTTATGTATTGGTCTATTGTGGTTTTCATTAATTTTATGGTACCGGTAACCATGGAAAGTGATTGAGATATTTTTGGAAAAAATGTTGATATGCGCATAAGGAAGGGAAAATGAGAAAATAAAATATTTGACAGTATTCATGAGCTCATGATTGATATAAGGACTAGGTGGTATCATGGTTTGAGTATATAGAATTTTGAGGATTTTGGTATGTGGAAAGTGTTAACTTTTAACTGCATTCATGTTTTCACTTAGGTTCAATGGGTATTCAAGAGAATACATGATTAAGGCCTTTGAATGTTTGGAATGTGACCAACAAGACATATCTTATAATATATGGGGATCAACGATGGTATTAAATCTCTGGTAATTGTTTTCACTATATTATGAGAGTGGACTGCAGTATTATGGATAAGCCTAAAGATTGGAATGGATTATGTTGGACATAAGTTAGTATTGTTTAAGGACAGAAGTTTTTTCGACATTATTGATGGGATGTTATAGTAATATAGTTTTAGAAAAAGGACAACCTGCAGGACGAGCGACAGCCCATCACGTCGAACAAGGCCGTGGGAATCGAACCCACAACCGAAGTGCGACTGACCTTTATCGCTTACCAATGGCCTACATGAAGTCCCTGTTTAGTAGAAACTAGTTTTATTATATTCAGAAGTATGATATATGAAGTATAAGTCCATTTTAGGAACCATATATTATTAATCTCACTATAGATGGACTTATGTATTTTTTTGATAACTTTTCTAACCTTTTGTTTGAGACAGATGGAATGACCCATCATTCTATCACATGATCTGCTAACACATCACGAATGAAAAATTAAACTTCATTTATTTAAGAGATGAAGTGGAAATTGTCCAAAGAACGACCAATGGTGAGACTATACCGAAATCACGAAAGTATTTCTTCTAATTCCAATTTCATCAACTTTAGGGAAACGATCTTGAAAACCAAAAATGTTGTCCTAGTGCTCTTATATCTGATAAATCAGATGGTACCTTAGATTATCACAAATTTATGGCTTTGTGATTACTGGATTTTCCATAGCCATGTTCTCTACCACTCTCCATCAGAACATGATGGTTAGATTTCTCTTCCATATCCATATTTTCACCTATGTGGAAACCCAGTGATTAGTTTATTTGGGTAACCATTACATTTCATACTTTTGTTTTTAAAGATTGGTTTTGGTATTCCTTTTTACGATGTGGGTTTCTATCAAAGAAACTTTCGAATAGTAAACCATTTATAACCCCGACGAATTTTGAGGGAGGAATTCATTTTAAGGGGGTAGAATTTAACACCCCGAGATTTTATGAAAAATATTATTTTAAATTTCATTAATGTCTTGTGTTGTACGCTACCACAAAAGGAGCTTGCACAACACACATCCTTGACTTGCCTTACATTACACTCCATCACAACCTTCCTCAATAGGGTGTAGTATGCAATACCGAGTTTCACTAAACAACGATATGCTATTAAAATGTTATTAAAACTAGCCGTTATGAATAGTAATAACCACCTTTTAAGATTTTAGAAATTTTATCTCTCAAAATGGACTTTATTTTTGGATTCAGAGTATCGAATTTAGCTTAAGGTAAAATTTTGGTACTTTTCGGATAACTTTCATATTCTGATGAATAGTGAAAATTACTAAATTTTAATTAAAAACAACTTTTTTAATCAAAATAACTAATAGTGATAAATTATTAATTTGAGTGGTTTTAAAGTATATTTAGAATATATTTTTACAATTTAATACAATGTTGGTCATTGGATGTAATTTCACATTTAAACCAGTTATAAACAAGTGTCAATCTTTTGATAGTTATTATCTCTTAAAAACACGCCATTTGTTTTGACGACAGGAAATTAATTTTTAAATTAGTTAATGTAACAGATATGTTTTGAATTTGGTAAAATAGACATCATTTTTGAGTTCATAATATCAAATATAGCTTAGGCCTAATTTTTGGTATTTTTCTGGAAACTTTCATTTTTTGATGAATAGTGAAACCACTAAGTGGTAGTAAAAAAAATGAATTCTTCATAAAACTTAATTTTAACGCTTCTGTGAGTAGAATTTCAAAAATCTGAGAGACACGGTTGATTTCAGTAAGAAAAATGTGGTTCAATGAGATGAAAATAATTTTTGGTGAATAGTAACTTTTTACTTTTTTTTACCACGGTTAAAAGTAAATAGGGTAATTAAGGGTAAAAATGATATTATTATTACCCTAACACATGTCATAATTCTATTGGATAAGTGTAATTCGACCAAAAGAAACCTTAGGAATAAAATATGACCATTTAGACCCACTTGGATTAGATTAGGACATTTATTATTATTTAATTCAAAGAAGAGTTAAAAGAGTTAAAATCTACGTTTATTTAATAAAACATTTTTAATATAGGGTTATACATAAGATAAATTCGATTGTAAATATTAATTAGAAAGATAATAAGATTTTATACATAATGATATTTTATTTATAATTTTTAGACATTATATAATTTAATTTATGACACAATGATGATGCAGTAATTACCATAATAGTGAAAAATTATAATAATTGATATTATAAATACCCAAAATAAACATAATTTGAGACTTTTTATGAATTACACTGATTTTATAGGTTAATATGACATGTTAGTATTGATTTAATTTACTTTTTTCGAACTAATAATTCTGTTATGATTTTCACAAAAATCAATTACCAAATAGTGTCAAAATTGACATAAAATAGTTTTTAAAACAAATATTATATTATTAACTGTTATTTTATTCCTAAAAATCTAAGGTTTGGCCAAATGACTTAGATAATGTTATATATATTAATAATAAACAACTTGGGGTTCTTTTGGCTTGTTATAGTAAGTTTATTAACCTTATAGTGTAAGAACAGAAGAAGACACGGTAAAAGTAAAATTATTTAACTTAATGTAAAATCTATATGATAAGGTTAAAATAGGAACCTAAACTTTTCTAAATTCTATTGGATGAGATTATTTCGATCCATCCCCACCATATCTTATAAATAAATCAATTTGGAGCTATTTAAAACCGAATATGACTTTATAATAAAATAATATTTTTAGTTTTCCAAAGGAGCCCCTCTCCTCCCTTATAAAGGGCACCTCCTCCCTCTCTTCCTCACACAACTTTGAGCCTTCATGCTCGGCCAAAACATACTTAATTCTCTTCTCCACTTCCCTAGAAACATTCTAGAGTTTCTGGTCTTCCTAAAAGACCAATTTTAGTGCCCTAAAAGGAGATCTCAAAGAGGCGCTTCAAAGAAGAGGTAATTTCCGTTACCGATTCTTTCAACTTTATTTCTTCTTCCACTTCTTCTTATTAGGTTGTTTCATTATGAAGTAATAACACCAGTATCACTCATATACTGATATGTTATTATAAGTATGAAACAACCCTATTTCACCATCTATCCATCCTACGGAAAACGAAATCACCGCGCGTGCATACGTACGGAATACCGTCTCCACGCTGTGGTGAAATCTATTTTCCACTACCACCTTACTTGGATGGGTATAATGGTGTAAATAATAACTATATATGATTATTTTAAAGTGATATTGATTCTGAAATAGTATAAATACACTCCAATATAGTCCCACTATCATGAGAACGATATCATCGCTCGTGCGTATGTACGGACTACCGTCTCCACGACGCGATGAAATTCATTCTCCACTTTAACCATTCATGAATGATTATAAAGTACATATAATAAGTAATCATGAAATATATGACATAATAATGATACTGGATTTATGTGTATATATATGTATGTCATCTACTTAATTCCATTCAACTCAATAAGGAAACGAAAACAGTGTTCATGCGTACGTACGACCTACCGTCTCCATGAACGATGTATTTCTTTCCATTTACTGATTTATTATATATATGTATATTTTGAATATATATTATATATAAATCATGTTTTATATTCTGGAATTAAGTAATCATGATCTAAGTAATCATATGAATAATTACAAGTCAAAACACGGACGACAAATGAAACAATTTTACCCAAAACTTTCTTTAACATGGAATTTACAAAAGAACGGGTAATATAAAGTCATAAGTGAACCATATATGATATAATAACAATGAGTATGATTCTGTAATAAGTCAATGACATTATTTAAACCATTATACAGGAGGTTCAGACACTTACGAAGTAAATCGGACCTAAGGTAAGGGGAATATCACAATATCATTTTTAAACGAGATTGTTTATACTTTGGCATTTACTGGGGTGTATTTTATCATCCACATCCATGTTTCCTCAATATTTAATATTATTTACATTCAACTACAATTGTTTAAATCCAATTTTACCCTTCGGTGAGTTTTTAGTAAAAGATATGAAAGGAATATTTTGTCGTTTTTCGTACGAGGTACTTTTTGACTTTTCCAACAAAAGTGTGAGAATAATGTTTTTTTAACTTATACGACATGAATGGATTTTTAAAACATTACTTCCAAGAATCTTCCTTTACATGTTTTCAAGTTTATTTTTAATCAACTTATTTTAGTTTAAAATTTTATGACATGTTAAGAAAGGAAAAATGTTTTTGAAATAGAAAGGATATTTTCCTCAAGAATGAAGTTCAAGTGTTTTATCAAAATTATTTTCCATCTAAGATAATAAAGGGTTATGTTTTTTATCCCTATTATTACATTGATTTGATTATGTTGTGATGGAATTATTTTTATAAATTCCTTTATATTATATGAATTGTTTTATGATGCCACAATGTTTAAGATTCCCATTTTTATTACATGGGTTATGCTATGATGTATGGTTTATGATTTTGTGGCACACATAAGAATGGCATCATTATGAGATGGGTGGGACCTATATCACCCTCCAATGCATTGGGTAAAGATTTTATATGTCATGGGATAGACATGGCTGGAACGGTAGGTTATACCGGTTCAGTGAAACAGGACTGAAACGAGAAGTGAACTCGGTTCAGAAAGGGACTTTGTCCACTAAGATAGTCTTGGAAATGAGTCTTGACTAATGAGAAATGATTATCTATGATTATGTGTGTATAACACAAAGTTTCATGTTTTATTTTATGATTATTGGGATTACATTTCACTATTATGATTTATCCCATGTTATGAAATTATGATCTCTTTTGCAGGTTAAGATTTCCAAAAGATATGTTCTTATTTATATGATGTGATTGATATTTCTTTTGTTTACCCTTACTGAGCATTTGAGCTCACCATTTTATGTTTTCTTTTCCCAAGAATATAAAGAAAGGATTTAGGTTTTAAAAAAAAGAAGATCTTTATGGGAGATGTTGAAGATCTTTCACCACGATTAGAAGACTATATTCCGACTTTCCAATGACACTAAACTATTACGGTCCTTGTGTGTGTGTTTTTGTTATGTATTAAGTATTCCGCAAAAGTAATGTAATGTTCATGTACATCAGGCTTCAGGTCTCTACATTTTCAAAATGATTTTAACGATTTATTTATATGGACATGAATGTTTTAAAATGAAAATTATTTTAAAAAGTTTCAAATTTGTATGGGAAAATTTTATTGAAAATTATATTTTAAATGAATTCCTTTGTAGATTGTGCGCCTTTTAAATGATTTCATGAAAAAAGTAATTTTTCTCTCAAAGAGTTTTACTGATCATTTTTAACTATGTCAAAATCCTTTACTATATATTATTCTTTATTGAAGTTTATTTATTATAATAAAATCTTCTATATTGTAATGTATGAGTTATGATATATTTGACTGTGAATGTGCTATTTTTATACCATTCATGGTTTATGGATAAAATATTGACATTTCATATGCTAGTTTTAATATGAATGTTTATGTTTTATTTCGAAATTTATATATGAGGATTGCATTAGACTTAGTAAGTGATGGGTAGAGCCCGCTATAGCTCCTCGATGCATCAGTAGATCTCATGAGACAAAATAGTGTCTTGGTATAAGGCCTTGGAATTTTATTTATAGTCTTGGCATGAGGCCTTGACTATGTGGTTATGATGTCTGGAATTATGCATTAATTAATTATAAAATTAGTTCTTACATGTTACTATTAGACTAGTAGAATATCCATTTTTATCTTTATATGAAAATTCTTGATTTATTTTTTCCATATTATATTCAAGTTTATGTTTAAAAGGCTATTGTTTTTATTACACATATTTCCTTAAAAATTTATAGCTTCCACTAGATTATTTTCCTTTACTGAGTATCTGAGATCACCCCTTTCATATGTTTTATTTTCCCAGGATCTCAAGAATTGTTTTATGATTGATATGAAGGGTTAAGCTAAGGAAAAATGGAATTCTAAAAGGATTATTTATGCTGTGTTTTATATTAGAAAGTGTAATGTTACATTCATATATGTAATATATTTTCAGAGACTGCTAAAATGATCAGTCCTTCAGGACTTGATTCCTTGTAATCATTACACCGTATTAAAATAATACAGTGGCTCTGAGCTTCTAGGGTGGAGGCATTACATTAAACCCTAAAATTCTAGGACACATGACATAAGATGCAACTAGTAGGTTATGAGCTTGTCTGTATAATAATAATAATAAAAATAGTAGTAATAATACTGGTAATAATTATAAAATAATTTACAATATTATTTATTGGTACAATAATAATAATGTTTATTTGTTTGGGGGAGGGGGGATTACAAACTACAGACACACATAAAATCAGGATCCCCAGTGAGTAAAGCCTCTTCCTTCACCATAAGGATTTATTGGCACTGATTAGAGATATTTTTTTTAATATTATGGCCTGAAGGATCAGATGATGATGTCTTAAAGGACCTAAAATTAGGTTGATTAAAGGTATCATGGCCTAAAGGCCAAAACAATTAAAATATAAACCATAAATTTTCTATCTTATGCTGCATCGACTGTCGCTTGTTATATCTGCCATGCCACATCATATCTTGCTATGTCATGCCTCATCCTTCCACTACTACAACTTGATAATTTTTTAATCCATAAATGAATCATAAATCCACCCCTAAAGGATGCCCAATGATTAAAACCATCTTAAGATTCCAAATTATGGGGTGAATTTACCACTCACACAGTACCCTAAATTTCATAATAATAATAGTAAAACTATATTAACAAAATATTATAATATAATTTTGAAATAAATGGTTTTTATGTGTGTTTATTTTTATAATATATATATATATTAATAATTTTATAAAAATTACAAAAAAATTATGTTTGTCTTATTCCTGAAATATAACTTTTTTATATACCAAGATTAAAAAGGAGAGATACGCTATAAAAATAAGATTATTTAAATTTAGTAAATTTATATTAATTATTTTTCAAATTTTATTTATTTGAAAGTTTAAAGTAAAAATATAATTTAAAATTTAGAATTATATTATTTAATTAAGATTGTGTAATTTTATTAAATCTCATATTATAATTATACTTAAACTATAATTTAACTTATATAAAAAATTTATATTAATATTTTGTTCATGTTCATTTAATTTTTTTTAAAAAAACATTAATATATAGATTCTAGAATTGACCTAATTTATTCACACCCTAACAAACTAAAAAATGATATATCTGTAATATTTTTATATTAATAATAAGGTTCCCATAAAAGAAAAAAAATAAGATTCAATATGAACTATGGAAAAATATAAACCCAAACCTAAATTTTTTAAATGTTTGATGTATTTATCTAGTTTCAAGAGTTCAAAAACTTGAGTGGGTAAAGTTATGGGAAAGATACATAAAATATATATTTCCTTGATATGTTGTGTATATAAAATATTATAGGTTTATGGTTATAGATTTTAATTACCTAGTAGTTTAAAAAAAATATTATATAAAAATATGTTATATTCTATAAGTATGCATTTTCCACTTTACCTAATGGAATATAAATAAAATAATTTATAAAAATAAGAAATTTCCTAAATAGGATTCTATAAATTGAGGATAAAATAGATATTGTAAGAAGATACACAAAATATGTTAACATGAATTATATATATATTTTATACAATGAAAAGATTATAGTATTATTGAACAATCTTCAGCTCTTGTAAGCTTTGAATTTGATCAAAAAACTTATAAATAATGTTCTTTATCTTTTTGATGGAACTCTTTATATGGAATGTATCAATGTAAAGATAAATTTCATAACTATAAACAAAACTTAGATATTAGTTGCCCATACAAGAAGATCAAAACCAATTTTTCTAAGTGGATATTCAAAATAAAAATAAAGGACAATGAAATATTTGAAAATTATATGGAAATATTAACCATCAAAGGGGTTATAAAAAAAAGAAAGAATTAGTTTTTAGAAACTTATTCCACTATGGAAATAAAGTTCTCTATTAAAAATATAACTTTATTTAATTTAATCAATAGTATAAAAAATTAATAAAATAATTTAATGGAAACATCTTGGATTGATGAATTAGATGAAGAAATATAATTATAGTATGATCAAGGGTTCACAGAAACTAGAAAAGAATAATTTTTTTTGTAAATTATTAAAAAAATTACATAGATAGAAACAAAAACTTAAATAATGAGATAATAATTTTAATAAAATAATACTATTAAATGATTTCATAAATAATCAAATAGATATATGTGTATATGGTATATTATAAAAAAATAAAGGTGTTATTATTTAAAAAAATTTAATATAATTTTTTAAAATAATTTTTATTCTTTCATGATTTTTATATTATATTATATTATTTATTTAATTGAATTGGTGTTATTAAGGGAGGAAGAATTTTTAATTGATACATTGAATTTATAATAATTATTTTTCATTATGTGTCTCGGGTTATGTGGTAAAATAAAAAAAGTTTAAAAAGGTTTATTATTTTTATTAGTTTATATTCATTATTAATTTATTTTCATTATAATTTTACATATTTTGGGATTAAAGTATTATTTTATCTAATAGAAATGTATAAATACATCTCCTCATCACTTTTTTTATTATTTCTATCTTGAAAACCCCTATCCCCTCAATTGAGTGGTAAGAAGTAAGGTATGTCTATCCATCCACTCTTTTCTTGGTTATTGTGGGTGTCCAAATTGAGGATTATTATCTCCCCTCAAAGAAATATAATAGTTTATTTTTTATTCCTTTCCTAGTGAATTATACATGGTGGATTTATGACATGGATTGAGCATTTGTGTATAGATAAGTGTGTTGGATACCTAATTTCTTCACAGCTCAAATCCTTGTTCTTTTCTCACCAATGGGGTCTTTTGAGAAAATAAAAATGTGTTGTATGAGAAGATAAATGATGATGAATAAATATTATTGGTTTATGAAATTCCTAAAGGGCATATTCAATCACCTAAGATAGGGGGTTATGAAGATAAGTATAACTCATGGAAATTCTATGAGGGAGTCTAGTGTGGTTTTATTATGAATAAATAATCAAAAGTATCATGAAATAAGTTTTATATATAGTTAATCCTCAAATAAATTAAACCTTTCCTTCTTGGTATTATGTGATTATTTGTGAGATATCATGTTTAAAACATGTAAATGATATAAATTAAAGATAGTTAATCTAAATTTATTTTAAATCCTGTCTTTAACGAATGGTTTTTTTGGCATTATATCTCGGAGTGTGGGTCTGGGGATCCTTAGTTGGAATTAGAGAAAGGTTTAGTTATTTTTAAGATAAATTTAGTTATTTTTGGGAATTAGGATTAGATAAATTTAGTGAAAACCCTTGAGATAATTATAATGGATATGTATAATCATGAATAACATCCTAAATATTTGGTAAAATAGATATTGTGAATTTTTCATAGAAATTACACCCTTGTCAGGATAATCTAAAGTGGATGCAGCTACGACTTAGATTTACCTAGGGGAAATCACCATGAAAAAATCATGTTGAGTATCAACTAAATCTTCAGTATGGTGAATGATGAGTGTTCCAAATATTATATATTCATCTAGACATTTCTAGTGGGATATGATTTGGTGATTATAATTCTCTTAATAAGTAATTATGAAGGATTTAAATGGAATATGATGATGCATCATATAAGTAGTTAGGTTAGAGAACCGAATTGGAAAATTTCCATGGATAAACTTTGTTAAACAAAAGTGGTGATAGTTTCATCCAATTATATCCTAGTTGAACCAAAATTATCATAGTTTTAAATAAACATGTCATTAGAAAAGACATCTTAGGATCAAATATTCATATTCATATTATCATTTATTATGTTTTGATTGGTTATTATTATAATAATTTTGGTTTTAATATTTGGCTGGAAAAAAATATTGAAAATGAATCCATGGACTTTATCTCTATAGAAACTCTTAATACTTGGCTATAGAGGTATATTTGGAATAAATTGTTGAGAATATTAATGCATACCTATTATGATAGAAAATATATGTTACCTAGTATTCCATAAGATAACATGGATTTTATATTTTTAGAATCTATATATTGAGTCATTATTATATTTTATATACCCTTAGGTATTTCTATTCATAAGTGATGATTAAAATTATGAGAGTGCAATTTATTCAATGGGGAGAATGTAACACACTGATATTTCATATTTTTTTTCAAAATTAATACATAGTGTTTATAGATTGTTTCATAAGAAACATCCGAGCAAAAAGTGTCATGGAATATTAGAATAATATTATTAATAAAATTTAATAATAAAAAAACATCTAGTAAATAAATTACAGTACTAAATTAGAAATACATACCAAATAGGATTAAGAACACTTTATGTTTTGAAATACATTTTTCAATAAAACCGGGTTTTATTTATATTTTTTATTTTCATTTAGAAGTTAAATTATGAAATTTTATAATTTTAATTTATATAAATTCTTTTAATTTCTTGGATTTATAATATTTTTTTGTCTTAGGAAATTTTTTCAGACTTTTCTAAAATAAATGAGTTTTAGGTGAATAGTGAAATGTACAGTTTTAGAAATAAAATATCTTTAATAGATTTATAACTTAGACATAGAAGTTTAAAAAATATTTTAATATATAAAATATTTATTTAATGATTAATTTTTTGTAATTTAAAATATTATTTTAATCTTATAAAACATATATTCAACATTTTAGAACATAATAAACATTTAATTATAATTTAAAAACTTTTTTGATCTTTTATTTTATTTAAGCATTCTAATGGTGATATTTTTTTTCATGATTTTAAAGACAAATAATTTTATTTATTTTATAATATACTAATTTATATCATTAAATTTAATTACATTGATAAATTTACACTATATATAAATTTTAAGCTTAAAAACACACTGGTTCTAAAAATAGTTTTTAGGCGTTATGTACGTTAATATTAAAATTATCTTTTATAAACTTTAAAAATATTATTTTATAATTTTTTTCTAATATTTTAAATCAAAATTTTCATATTAGGAAATAATTTTAATATTAATTTTGTTCATTAAAATTAATTACCTTGGTTAAAAAATAATATACTACGGTAAAAGTAAAAAGGGTAAAAATAGTTTTACTATGTATAAAAGAACTAATTTTTTTAAAAACCTATCTCCAAGTGTGTGGATGAGAGGTATATTGAAAAAAACTTGTACCTTCCATTATTTTACACTTTTAGAACCTTTGAACCTTTAATATTGGTATACCATTAATGAAAAAAAATATGTACTTTCAAAATTACACTTCTCTTCACTTATAAAAGTGGGTCACTTACACCACTTCATGATAAAATTATCCCTTAAAATTTCATCTTGAAAATTTACCATTTTAATCCTCCATGAAATGAAATATTTCATTTTTCATCACTTCCTTTCATGGTTGGTAACAAGGATTAATTTTATGATGGAATATGTTTATTTTTTACAATTATAGTTTACAATTATAATTTATCACATACATTCATTCCATCCCACTCATTTATAAATGGAATCATAAATCATGTGTACATGCAAAAGACCACCTCCATGAATGATGAATTATATTTTTCATTATCTCCCTACATTGACAGTTCTAATAATGATTTTAATGAAGGTAAATGATCTTTAGAACATGTTTAATCTTATGTAAAATTTATATTAAAATTATATAAAAAATTCCCTTACTCATTAAATCATTATAACACACTCTTGTTTGTGTGGGATTCACCATCTATGTGAATGATGTTATAATATTTATATCATAAATTATTATAGAATGTTATATAATGGTAATATCATATAATAATAATAATTAGTTTAATATGTTTTTATGGATTTTTTAAAGATGATATAAATATTTATTATATTTATTAATAGAACACCTTTTGATCATTAAACATGACAAAACTAGTCCATCCAAATTTCCTTTTTTAGAAACCATATCCATATATTCCACCTAATTAAATAACACTTAAATAATCAGTTAAAATAGTGATTATTCTATCTAGAATAATATAATAATAATGAACTTTAAACCAATAATTGAGAATAAAACTCATCACCATGAAACTTATATGAAATGAAAAATATAAAAATCATAACATTAAATGATGAAAATAAACTATAATCTGATAACATAATTGTGATAAATGTTTATAAATGTCATTTAGAAAAGGTGATACATTTGAATATGACTCTTAATATAAGGCCCCAGCCTTAAACCTTACTTTAAATTGAATTAAATGAATAATTCACATTGAGGATCTTTTCAGGTTTAGAGTTTTAGAGAATTAGGACATAACTATTACATCTCAAAAGATTACAAAGTAGTCTCTTATACTAAATTTCCATAAAATAAAAACTCTTAAAAGGAAACATGTCTAGTTTCATGTTTTAGTTAGCATGACTTTCCCTTGATCCCATCCTTGACCCTATTCCACGCTAAGTCCTGTGAAAAACATTTCAAAAACATGGGATGAGCATAAAAACTCAGTAAGGGATACACAAAGAATAAAAACTGTTAGTTTATCAAAACAAAAAGTAAACCATGTATACTTTATCAAGCTAATACTTTTCACCTTTATGAAGTAGTAAAAAACTCTTCACTGAAAAAATATCATTACTTAACTTTTTGTAACCAAAGGATTACCATAAAACCCATATAAAGAACACATAACATATATAAAGGTAACTTGGGACATAAACATACTTTAGTGGAATAACCATACGGTCGACTCCCACACATATCACTTAATGGAATATCCATACGGCCAATTTCCATACATACTAAATGGAATAGCCATACAGCCGACTTCCATAACCAATGCATTGGAGGTTATAACGTAACCACCCGTCCTTGTATTCACGGCACCACCTGTCATATGGTTTATAATGTAACCACCCATTAAAATGTCCAAGTACCAATATAAAATCATAAAACATAAAACCAATATAAAGGAATGATAACATTTCCACATTTCATTCACAATATATCATAATTATATTGACATAATAGAATCCATTATCAAAACCATTTTCAATACCAAAATACATAAAATAGTATATGGTATTTATTTTATTCTAAAAACATTACGGCTTTTTGAGGAAGCCAAAGACCACATAATACTCGTGGTGGCAGAAAAGGTCTTTATCGCCGCGTACGTTAAAAGAAACATTCCTTTTTATAGTTTTGTAAAACGCTTCGTAGAAAAAGATTACTTTTGTATAAAAGTAAAATTCAAAGGGGTTTATACACCGTATAAAAGAAAGTTGTGTATAAAACGAAATATGCCTCAATGAAAGGAGATTGAGACGAAGTCCCTTACCTCGGGTCCGACTTGACTCGATCGTTCTTTAACGTCCTGAATAATAAACTTGAGTTAATTTCTAATTGATTAAGAACATTTTTAGAGTTAGTTATTCCTTTTATATCACTTATTTCCATGTTATACACATTATGTAACCATTTAAGTTAATAATGTTTGTTTTGTCGATATTTGGTTCTTAAGTCGAAAGTGAACTTCTTACAATTACATGTTGTTCGTGTGGTCAATGGTTCATTATATCCAGAACGATATTCATGATTTGTATATCATATATATCATATATATCCAGCATATACATTTATTTATAATATTACATAATCATTTAGAGGTAAGAAATGAAATGCACCGTTCATGGAGACGGTAAGCCGTACGTACGCATGAACGCTACTTTCATTTCTATCTCATACTTTAAGGAATTAAAAATAAATGAGAGGTATGTATATTTTAATTCCAGAATTATATTCATCATTTAGATATATCATACATTATATATATCCATTATATACATGTACTTTTAATAGTACATTACATTTGGGGATAAGAAATGAAATGCACCGTTCATGGAGACGGTAAGCCGTACGTACGCATGAATGCTACTTTCATTTCTATCTCATACTTTAATGGAAATAAATAATAATGATATAGAGGTATATTATAATTCCAGTATAAAATCATATATAATAACTTTAAATCCATCCTTTACACGTCCCACATATGGCATTAACGAATCACATCACTTTGAGGGGGCGGTAGTCCGCACTTCCTTAAATGAAGATATCGTGTTTACCCATAATGGAAACCATAAATGTATGACCAAAATGAAAAATACAGAAGCTTAAAGAAAACATAAACATATTATATATCATATATAAATATAGTGACATATTAATGGCCACCTTTGAAGGTGTTATATGAGTATTGAACAATCATCGTTTCGGGAGGCAGAATTTCACCATCCACGGGAACCGTATGTTATTTAACCATTTGATGTACTTGTGTGAGAGTGTAGTTCGAATAAATCTTATAACAACATCCTAGTATATTGAATATACTGGTGTTGTTACAAAAGAAGTAAATAAAAAGAGTTTAGGGGGTTGGAGAAGCAAAATAAAACAAATGAACATGAGAGAATGAATTACCTTTAAAAGTGTAACTCATTTGATTTGAGCCTAAAGGATTCTTTTGAAAGGATTCTGCCCAAAGGGAATCCTCTAGGATGAGTAGAGGGATGTGGAGAGAGTTAATGGGCAGGGTTTGGCCGAGCCAAAGGCTTGAGGAGTGTGTGAAATGAGGTAGAG
The DNA here is from genome assembly GCA_963277665.1 of Viscum album. Lineage (NCBI taxonomy): Eukaryota > Viridiplantae > Streptophyta > Magnoliopsida > Santalales > Viscaceae > Viscum > Viscum album. Next base: position 1,042,185,423 of record OY728141.1, on the reverse strand, counting down.
GTGGGGGCCTTTTATAAGTGGAGAGGAGGGGCACTTTTGGAAAGTAAGAAATATTCCTTTCTTTGAAAATGTGTTTTGGTTTTAAAAGGTCCCACATTGATATAATTCGTGGATAAGGTGATAAGGGTTCTAAATCCACCCATCCAATAAGTTTTGGACATGTTTAGTTCATAGATATTACATTATCTTTCCATTTTATTTAAATCGTTAAATAATTGAGGTCATCGTTGCATCATCATGATGTCATAAATAATTTAATTTATTTAACGTCTAAAAATTATATAAAAAATACTATGATGTAGGAAATCTTTTTATATTTACAATTAATATTTATAGTCAAAAATATTATTTTTATAACACCATGTAAAAGTTTTTTTAGTAAAACCTTTCATGTGTGTGTCATTTTTACTTTAACATTAAATAAAAAGTTATTTATGTCATTTCCCAACCAAAGTGGCTCCTTGGGGTCCCCAAGTTTACCCATGGCTTGTCGTGGTCGACCATGACACATATAATAAGGGTAGGACATGTGTCAAGGTATTTTCATTTTATTATAATATCATTTTTTCCTTAAATTGCACTAATTACCTCTAATCGCGATTAAAAACTTAATAAGTTACTATTCACCAAAAAAATATTTTTCTCTCATTGAACCACATTTTACTTCTTAATGAAAACCATGTATGTGAGATTTTTGAAATTCAAAACACAGAAGTGGTAAAATTTCATTTAAACGAAAAATCAGTTTTTATAAGTACCACTTAGTGGTTTCACTATTCATCAAAAATTGAAGTTTTTCAAAAAAAAATACCAAAAATTCACCCTAAGATATATTTGATATTCTGAATTCGAAAATGAAGTCCATTTTACAAAATTCACAACATATAAGTTTCATTAATTGATTTAATAATTAATTCCCGCTGTCAGAGCAAATAGCGTGTTTTTATGAAACAATAAGTATCAAAAGATTGACACCGGTTTAAGTCTGATTTCAAAGTGAAATTTATTCCAACGACCACTATTGAATTTAATGGTAAAAATATATTCTAATTTCAATTTAAAACCAATTCAAAATATAATATAATCATATAAATAAATTAGATTAAAAAGAGGTTTTGAATTAAAATACAACATTTTACACTATTCATAAAAAATGAACTTTATCGGAAAGATACCAAAAATTTACACAAAGTAAAATTTGATGTCCTGATTCTAAAGAAGAGTTTTATTTGGTCTAAAAGAATGTATAAGAGTGATCAAAACTATTTTGAATGACAGTTCGCCATCAAAAGGCGATAAGTGAACCTTTAGTGAAAATTAGGGTATAAAAGCCTAAAATTGAATTCTTTCCATATTTTAAGCCTTTGGATAAATGTAAAAACATTTAAAAAAACATATATAATCATATTTTAGTTATTTCTATCCATTCCCACCAATACAACGTCTACATGTTAACTACCATTTAAAATAATATTATTTTATTATTAGAGTGCAACGTAAGATTCCCAAGAAACTCGTTGTTGCGTGTTGGGTACGCCATCGAGCATAGCGTCTCCTTTAAAGTCATATTAATATTTTATTCACAAATATGGATAAATATAAAACTGTCATATTCTTTATTTACATGGGGTGTTACATCCTTCCCCCCTTTTGGGAATTGCGTCCTCGCAATTTTTAAAATTGAGCTTGGAAACATCCTTGAACGTCCCACATCGGAACAAGAGTCGGTAAAACAATCACTTTAAAATAAAGGAAGATAAGTACAGAGGTCACCTGAGTTAACCCATACTAGGATTCCATGTATAAAAACATGGACATGGAATAAAAAGCAAAGGGTCTTGTTCTTGAGGGAGAGTGATAGTAAACATGTCTAGGAGAAAGTTAACAATGAGAAAATCACAAACTTGTGATGGGTTAAACGGTATTCGATTCCCCAGTAGGAAAAGTTAATAGACAACATTTTTGTTATAAGTTACTTTTTATTGAGGAATTTATTCATAAGAAAACATAATCACTTATCATGTTGACTTTCAACTTTTACTAGATTCCTTAATCAAACTCATATTTTTTCCAAAAGACGAGTATTTAGGGAGACTTGTTCGCATTAAGAGTACTATAATCAACTTCTAGAGAATAACCTAACCCAAAAAAAGAACTACATACTTCCCATGTCTTTAGAATTTAACCAAAACCAAAACCCAAAAGATTAGTACAAGATCAGATAACCCAGAAAAGGATAACCCATTAGAAAGAAAATCTATTCTTAATCTCCAAAATTTGTCCAACAAAACCCAAAGTTCAACGAGGACCATCCGATAAAAAATTTTCCCATAAAATTACTCAAAGTAAACCAATATAAGATTGAAACCCAAACATTTGAAGGATTTAGTCACATAGTCTTCCAAGTTAAATCGTAACATTTATCTCCAAACAAAATCAGTTGCTCTTAAAGTCTCGCCTTGAAAAGTAATTATCCTAATCACATATCCTCCATGATAGGTTAATCATTTTCATAAATAACCCAAAATCAACTTACTCTTAATTCATAAAATCATATAACTAAAAAGAATCAGTCAAACTAACCAGGGACTTCACGTAGTCCAGTGGTAGGCGATAAATGCCAGTCGCACTTTGGTTGTGGGTTCGATTCCCGCAGCTTTGTCCGATGCGACGGTTTGTCACACGGTCTGTGTGTTGTCCTTTTTCCAAAACTATATAATTCTTAAATCATTCCCCAAAAAGGGTTAAAATCATAAAAAATAACCATAACATAATTTATCCTCAATTTTATCTCATGCCTTTCCCTTCAATCATAACATATAGTAACCCATAATTACCTAAAAAATAAGGATCATATAAACCCAAATGGTTCTTTAAAACTATGTCCACAAAAGAAAATATAACTATTCCATGAATAAAATTTTCCTATATTAAACATCAGGGTTACACATAATATAAAAAGTCTTCTAATGTAACCCCATCATCAAAAGAGACTTAATACTCTTAAGAATTTCACCAGAACTCTTGAAGCCCTTATATGTTGACATCTTACTCATTCAACATTCTTCATGATCCATTAACCATTCCTTTCCAACTTATTCCGAAATACCTCTTTCCTACAAACAAAATCATGAATCATATCCTAAGATTCCAAAATAGGAAAACAATAGTCATGAAATAATACATACCTTTGATTGGTCATTGTTAGTTTCTTCATCCTCAATCGGAATGGCATTAGGTATTGGTAAACGAGTATTTGTATGATCTTGGTGATCCCATTCACGAAACATCTTAATGGGACATGTGTTTTCATAATGACCATGCACACCACATTCAAAACATTAAATTGATCCCTTAGAAAGAACTTATTTCCCTTTCCTCAAGTCAACTGGATGATTCCTTTTTCCAGGGCAGGTTCTTGCTTTATGACCTTCATTTCCACATCTATAGCACATTTCTGTCCCTTTGAAACATTTTCCTAGGTGTTTATTTCCACATCTTTGACACATAGGTTTTTGAACACACTTACCTTTATGATTATTACCTGTAGTTCCGTAGGGATTTGTTTCTCGCATATATGATGCCTTATAGAAATCACCAAGGTTTAGGTGGTCAATCATAACTCCAGATAGTTGGTTGAGGATAAACACAAGAGTTCTCATTACAACTCCCATATAATTCAGTTGCTCACTCAGAAAACTGTCACAGTTTCCTTCACATCCACCGTTACCTTGGTGCCTGCTAGATCCAGCCATTTACTAAAACCAAAAAGGGTCAGTGTGAGTATAACAACAAAACCATCATGTACTAATGAGGAAGATAAACACTAAGATATTCTTACTCATTCACTTTATCTAAAACTAGGACTCTGTCTCAAATCCTAACCATTATGGTAATGTCACTTATGCTTAAAGAATACCCTAACCTCTAAAATTATCTAAACCGACCTTTGATACCAACTATAAGGCCCCAGCCTTAAACCTTGCTTAAAATTGAATTAAATGAATAATTCACATTGAGGATCTTTTCAGGTTTAGAGTTTTAGAGAATTAGGACATAACTATTACATCTCAAAAGATTACAAAGTAGTCTCTTCTACTAAATTTCCATAAAATAAAAACTCTTAAAAGGAAACATGTCCAGTTTCATGTTTTAGGTAGCATGACTTTCCCTTGATCCCATCCTTGACCCTATTCCACGCTAAGTCCTGTGAAAAACATTTCAAAAACATGGGATGAGCATAAAAACTCAGTAAGGGATACACAAAGAATAAAAACTGTTAGTTTATCAAAACAAAAAGTAAACCATGTATACTTTATCAAGGTAATACTTTTCACCTTTATGAAGTAGTAAAAAACTCTTCACTGAAAAAATATCATTACTTAACTTTTTTGTAACCAAAGGATTACCATAAAACCCATATAAAGAACACATAACATATATAAATGTAACTTGGGACATAAACATACTTTAGTAGAATAACCATACGGTCGACTCCCACACATATCACTTAATGGAATAGCCATACGGCCAATTTCCATACATACTAAATGGAATAGCCATACGACCAACTTCCATACCCAATGCATTGGAGGTTATAACATAACCACCCATCCTGGTATTCACGACACCACCCGTCATATGGTTTATAACGTAACCACCCGTTAAAATGTCCAAGTACCAATATAAAATCATAAAACATAAAACCAATATAAAGGAATGATAAAATTTCCACATTTCATTCACAATATATCATAATTATATTGACATAATAGAATCCTTTATCAAAACCATTTTCAATACCAAAATACATAAAAGAGTATATGGTATTTATTTTATTCTAAAAACATTACGGCTTGTTGAGGAAGCCAAAGACCAAATAATACTCGCGGTGGCGGAAAAGGTCTTTATGCCGCGTACGTTATAAGAAACATTCCTTTTTTTCATTTTGTAAAACGCTTCGTAGAAAAAGATTCCTTTTGTATAAAAGTAAAATTCAAAGGGGTTTATACACCATATAAAAGAAAGTTGTGTATAAAATGAAATATGCCTCAATGAAAGGAGATTGAGACGAAGTCCCTTACCTCGGGTCCGACTTGACTCGATCGTTCTTTAACGCCCTGAATAATAAACTTGAGTTAATTTTTACTTGATTAAGAACCTTTTTAGAGTTCATTATTCCTTTTATACCACTTATTTCCATGTTATAAAAATCATGTAACCATTTAAGTTAATAATGTTTGTTTTGTCGATATTTGGTTCTTAAGTCGAAAGTGAACTTCTTACAATTACATGTTGTTCGTGTGGTCAATGGTTCATTATATCCAGAATGATATTCATGATTTGTATATCATATATATCATATATATCCATCATATACATTTATTTATAATATTACATAATAATTTAGAGGTAATAAATGAAATGCACCGTTCATAGAGACGGTAAGCCGTACGTACGCATGAACGCTACTTTTATTTCTTTGTCATATTAATGGAATTAAAACTAAATGAGAGGTATGTATATTTTAATTCCAGAATTATATTCATCATTTAGATATATAATTCATTATATATATCCATTATATACATGTACTTTTAATAGTACATTACATTTGGGGATAAGAAATGAAATGCACCGTTCATGGAGACGGTAAGCCGTACGTACGCATGAACGCTGCTTTCATTTCTATCTCATACTTTAATGGAAAGAAATAATAATTATATAGAGGTATATTATAATTCCAGTATAACATCATATATAATAACTTGAAATCCATCCTTTACATGTCCCACATATGGCATTAACGAATCACATCACTTTGAGGGGGTGGTAGTCCACACTTCCTTAAATGAAGATATCGTGTTTATCCATAATGGAAACCATAAAGGTATGCCCAAAATGAAAAATACAGAAGCTTAAAGAAAACATAAAAATATTATATATCATATATAAATATAGTTACATCTTAATGGCCACCTTTGAAGGTGTTAGATGAGTATTGAACAATCATCGTTTCGGGAGGCAGAATTTCACCATCCACGGGAACTGTATGTTCTTTAACCATTTGATGTACTTGTGTGAGAGTGTAGTTCGAATATATCTCATAACAACATCCTAGTATATTGAAGATACTGGTTTTGTTACAAAAGAAGTAAATAAAAAGATTTTAGGGGGTTGGAGAAGCAAAATAAAACAAATGAACATGAGATAATGAATTACCTTTAAAAGTGTAACTCCTTTTGATTTGAGCTTAAAGGATTCCTTTGAAATCATTCTGCCCAAAGGGAATCCTCTAGGATGAGGAGAGGTATGTGGAGAGAGTAAATGGTCAGGGTTTGGCCGATCCAAAGGCTTGAGGAGTGTGTGAAATGAAGTAGAGGTGGGGGCCTTTTATAGGTGGAGAGGAGGGGCACTTTTGGAAAGTAAGAAATATTACTTTATTGGAAAATGTGTTTCGGTTTTAAAAGGACCCACATTGATATAATTCGTGGATAAGGTGATAAGGGTTCGAAATCCACCCATCCAATAAGTTTTGAACATGTGTAGTTCATAGATATTACATTATCTTTCCATTTTATTTAAATCGTTAAATAATGAGGTCATCGTTGCATCATCATGATGTCATAAATAATTTAATTTATTTAACGTCTAAAAATTATAAAAAAAATACTATGATGTAGGAAATATTATTATATTTCCAATTAATATTTATAGTCAAAAATATGATTTTTATAACACTATGTAAAAATTGTTTTAGTAAAACCTTTCATGTGTGTGTCATTTTTACTTTAACATTAAATAAAAAGTTATTTATGTCATTTCCCAACCAAAGTGGCTCTATGGGGTCCCCAAGTTGACCCTGGCTTGTCTTGGTCGGCCATGACACATCCAATATGGGTAGTACATGTGTCAAGGTATTTTCATTTTATTATAATATCATTTTTTCCTTAAATTGCACTAATTACCTCTAATCGCGATTAAAAACTTAATAAGTTACTATTCACCAAAAAAAATATTTTCATCTCATTGAAACACATTTTACTTCCTAATGACAACCATTTATGTCGGATTTTTGAAATTCAAAACACAGAAGTGGTAAAATTCCATTTAAACGAAAAATCAGTTTTTATAAGTACCACTTAGTGGTTTCACTATTCATCAAAAATTGAAGTTTTTCAGAAAAATACAAAAAATTCACCCTAAGATATATTTGATATTTTGAATTCAAAAATGAAGTACATTTTACAAAATTCACAACATATAAGTTGCATTAATTAATTTAATAATTAATTCCCACTGTCAGAGAAAATAGCATGTTTTTATGAAACAATAAGTATCAAAAGATTGACACTGGTTTAAGTCTAATTTCAAAGTGAAATTAATTCCAACGACCACTATTGAATTTAATGGTAAAAATATATTCTAATTTCACTTTAAAACCAATTCAAAATATAATCTAATCATATAAATAAATTATATTAAAAAGAGGTTTTGAATTAAAATACAACATTTTACACTCTTCATAAAAAAATGAACTTTATCGGAAAGATACCAAAAATTTACACAAAGTAAAATTTGATGTCCTGATTCTAAAGAAGAGTTTTATTTGGTCCAAAAGAATGTATAAGATTGATCAAAACTATTTTTAATGACAGTTCACCATCAAAAGGCGATAAGTGAACCTTTAGTGAAAATTAGGGTATAAAAGCCTAAAATTGAATTCTTTCCGTATTTTAAGCCTTTGGATAAATGTAAAAACCTTTAAAAAAACATATATAATCATATTTTAGTTATTTATATCCATTCCCGCCAATACAACGTCTACATGTTAACTACCATTTAAAATAATATTATTTTATTATTAGAGTGCAACGTAAGATTCCCAAGAAACTCGTTGTTGCGTGTTGGGTACGCCATCGAGCATAGAGTCCCCTTTAAAGTCATATTAATATTTTATTCAAAAATATGGATAAATATAAAACTGTCATATTCTTTATTTACATGGGGTGTTACACTTAAATTAGAGATTATGATAGTTATGTTTATAGCATGTTCAAGTATGTGGGATTTAAGGTAAGGGTTTTTTTGTCCCAAACATAAATTATTGAGACATATTTCATATTATTCCCTATGATATCTTTTATATGGTTTGATTAATAACTAATGAATTTATTTTAACATATTTGTTCAATCCATTTGAGGTTTGAATATCCATTTCACATTCCTTATTTAAATGTATTTATATTAAAAATATACCAATGTTGTATGGGTATTTTTTTAACTCAACTCCCTTTATTGAGTTATAATGATTATTCTTTAAATTATTTGTTCAAATATTGGTTTCTTCAATGATAAGATTTTATTTCATGGTAATTTCTATTCCCCTTTAGGGAGAATGAATTTTTCATTCAAATATTTTACATTAATTACTTTATTCCTTAAAAATTATATCATTGTTAAGAATAAATCTCATCCTATTTAACAATAGTTTCCCATACTTTTCAATATTTCCCTTTCCCAAAAATTTTATACTTTATAATTGGAAACCCATTTATGTGTTAACCCATGTAACTTTTTCATTTCCATTTTCAACTTTTCAAAATAAATTTTAATTATCCCTTTTTATGATGTAGTTTTTCAATAAGATTACTCTAAAGTATTAAAAGTGTTTCAAATTTCATGGTCAATGACATGCCTTAAAGGAATCGTTATTTCCTCAGGTTGTGAGTCAAATTAGAAATTTATATTACCTCTAATTATACTAACTACAAAGGTGTAGTATAATAGAAGTGCGGGGCTGAACCCATAGAGAGATAGTAATGAAATGATTAAAACTCCAAAATAAAGGTTATATTACTCAAATTTCAGTTTGATTTAATTAAAATAATGATTAAAATTGAAATAAATGAATTAAAATAAAGAAATATAAGAAAGGGGAATTAGATTCCATGGGAGTTTTTTCTAAAAAAATTATCGCAACACTTGCTAAATTATAATACTAAATGAAAGTACAATCAATCATATTTGATCAACAAAGAGATGGTAAAACCCTATAAATATATCCTAGAATATAAATTCATAGTGTTTTGAATAATTAAAATAACTAAAATGCTTTTGATATTAGATTTTAATTTCAAAAGAATAATCACATTCATTATCCTGGAATTAATTATCTTAGTCATGTTGGTTTTCATTTGATATTAAACAGACTTGGTCCATGATTTAATAACATATATGATGATACTAAGTCACAACATGATACTAACTTAATCTAATCATTGCTTAAGAAAATAATGAAATAAAAAACTTTGATACACACACATTTCAACTGATTTCTCTCTCCCATATGGATTTAGCCCATCATTATTGGTTGATCTACAACAACGAATAAAATTTCTTCCATTGGGAAGAGAATAGATGAGAGATAATGAGTAGGAGAATGAATGAAAATATAGATCTGAATTAAACTAGAATTCATTATACAATTACATCAATGAAATGAAAACAAAACAGAAACAAAACTTATCTACGGTGGAACCGAACCCTACAGTGGCCTCCCAGTGGTCACACCTCAAGCCTAGAATAGAATGTTGAGCTCTTGGTTGAGCCCTATATAAAAAGGAAAAGAATTCATTAGTGGGAATCCTATGGTTAAAAACTACATTCAATGTCTATTATGAGTCATATGAACTCATAAAATCTTATCAAAAGATTCACTAGAAATCAACATTTTTTTCTATATCGGGGAATTACATGACGTTTAACAGGAACTGAAATCATATAATGATGATCCAAGATTTTCTCTATATATTTTGAATCACCACATATCTCACATGAATCTTTCCTGAGATTTGGAATTTTGACCCTTCTCATATTGGGTAAGGATAGTTCACATTGTGTAGTGGATTTCTTCATGGATTGCTTCATGACTTGCTTTTCTTGGTGAAATTAAACAACATGTTGGGTAATGATGTTACACGATGTGTAAAATGTGATTTCAGCACTAGAATTTATGTATCATCCTAATTATTCAATTCTGTGCCTATATAAGTGCTCTATGTCATTCTCAAATTCCGGTGTTGCACCACTTCTCTTTTCTCGCGGCATGAAGTGTCATTTTGTTCCTCATTTTCCAGGTTTTCCTTTGTTCTTATTCAAATGAAAATCCTATATATGATTTTTCAAAACATTAATATAATGCATGTATATTATAATAAATAAATTAATATTCAATGAATTCATATGTAAAAACCCATAAAAATATGTATACAAAATAGAGTTATCAATCATATATTTTATCTTTCAGTCAAAATTTTGACTAAAAACCTTTATATAATTTTCAAGGATAAATTATTGAATATAATTTCTAAAATAAAATGTTTAAGAAAAAACAATTTACCTTTTTGAAAATTATTTTTTAATGTGACCTATAAATTCATATTTTATGAGTATAGTATAAATGTTTTCTAAAAACACTTTTGTAGTTTATTTTTCTATTATAAGAATTACTCTTTATGAAGAATCCTTTCCATATTTTATTTTTTTTCAAATTATTTTAATTATTAATTATTTTAAAAAGGAAACATTTTTATATTTTTCCAAAGTAAAATTTTTATTTTAATATGTAGTTCTTTGTTTTAAAAGGGATTTTAAAGGATTACGTGTTTGAAGAAATAATTTTTATGTATTTTTGAAATAATATTTATTTTATAAAATTTGAATTCTAAAACCCCACTTTGGTTTAAAGGGTAATTTTTAAATTGTTTTTTCATGACCAAATTATTTCATTTTAATGAAAACATATTAATGGTGTTTTCAAGCCTTTAAAATGGGGGTATTTCCTCTTATTTTCTAATTAATTCATCCAATGTTAATAAAAATGAATTTTTCATCTATGTTAATATATTAAATGCTTATTATGCTTAGTGTATATATTTCAGTGCTTCCATTCATCCTATTTATCTATATATTGTATGTAATGTTCTAGGAATTTTTTTCATGAAAATCATATTTTTTCCACGGGTCAATTAAGTGATGTTTAAAGTATGAATGTTTTCATGTTCCAATGGTACATAAATTTTTGTATGATTATTAAGATATTTTTGGTTTAAAACATCGATGAGATAGTTTGGGTTCATTTAATTCTTCTGATGTGTTGGTTATGGTTTTATATCTCATGAGATAATGAATCATGGACGTGTTGAGATTTTTTTCAGCATAAATCATGGATATGATTTTATTTTTTTACAACATAAAGGGTGTTCATGTTTTGATTTATTCAAAAACTTAATGTGTGGGAATACTTATATTTATTCATAACATAAAGGGTAGACATTCTTGGATTTTTTCACAAACTTAAATGGTGGACATTCTTAGATTTGATTAAAACTTACATGTTGGAAATGATTAGAGTTTTTCAAAAACATAAAGGGTATATATACTCAGATTCTATCAAAAATTACTAGGTGTACTTGATTGATTTTTTTTCAAAAACTCAAAGTGTGGAAATAATTGGATTTTTTACAACTTTAAGGGTGATCATGATATGGATTTCTCAAAATATAATGTTTTTTGTGATTATGTAATGTGCCTCTATTATACTTAATGGAACATGATTGTTATCTATTAATTCTTCACTCTAATTCCATGATATATGTTTTAAAATTTTAGTTTATATAGACTTTTATCATGTCTCATAAACAAATTTTATTGTTCCATGTTCTTTTTAATAAGATATATATCCCTTGCTCATGTTTTCTCATATTCTTATAATCTAACCCATGATGACATGTTGATGAGTTTTTTCTTACAAATATTAATGCCCACCCTTTCTTATATTTCCATTACCTTTGTTATGAATAATATATGTAACATATAGTAAGTCTAGAATGTATTTTAGTGTGGTTTGATTATGGAGAAATGATCAAAATTATCGTAAAATATGTTACTTAAATAAATGATACTCATAGAAAATAAATCTTCTGTTCTTGGGATTGTATGATTATTTTTGGAGTTTAATGTTTAAATTAGTGAGATGATGTAAATTAAATATAGTTTCATCTTTCTTTGTATCAATTCCAGTATTTAATGAAATTAATTTTAGCACTAGATATTGGAGTGTGAATTTGGGGAACCTCAACACAATTCTCTAATAACTCTTTCAAAAATTTATTTAATTATTATATAGATAGTTGAATACTTATTTTTCTACCATGAAAGATTTAGAAACATTAATTTACAATAACAAAACATTTATAAATATCATGAAACTGTTACAGAGTCTTGAAAACATTCATCTTTATCTCACATACTATTATGAAATCATAATATTATTTATAAACATTAAATATCATCAATAAAAATAGACTAAATATTTTTTAAAATATTCTTATTATAATTCAGTGATCCATGAAAATACTTCAAGATTCACCGATCATAATGATACTCTATATATAACCTTAAGGGATTCCTCCTTCGTAGTGATCCACCAAGTATCACCATAAGTTTCTTTACATCATCATGGATCTTCATCTTCAGGGTAATATAAAATTACTTATCTTCATATTTTCTTTGCTGCATCAAATAAAAATGTTTATTTTTAGTGTGTATTGACAACCATATGTATTGAAAGTATAAAAAACATAACAAATAATACATCAATCTAGAGTAGGCACATTCACTTGCGCAAAGATAACCGTAATTGGATGAACGAGAGGGTATGAGATTGCCATCGGTACCAGGCCTGTGCAACTCTGCAGATGACAGCTAGCCAAACATCCTTGCGAAGGTGGAGAGCTGACATTAAGATATATACTGGGGAGGGGTAGTTCCATGTAGTCTATTTGGGATGAATTCCTCTAAGGCCTTTAGGTTATATAATGTGTCACTAATCTTACGTTCAATGTTAGGGTCCCCCTTTAACCCTTAAAAGGGGGGTTATCAAAAATAAATTAAAAATAAAGGCCTTCAGGCCATTCAAGAAAAACATTACCTTAATTAATTACCATGTGATTTGATTCTTTACTGGTTTAATTATTTAAATTTCTCAAAAATACCAAATTGAATCCATCTAGTGTTATCCACACATTCTATATGAATCTCAAGATATCAATATTGATCAATTTTGTGTTATAATGAAGAATAAAGATCACATTTATGTCCCTATTTCGATCATAAAATAGTTTTTTTGATTCTCTCTAGGGATTAGGAGGAATAGGTAGGTAATGCTCAGAAATCTATGTTAATAGATAAATGATGAATATGTTAGAGAAACCTAATTAACCCCCATCAATAACATATTTCTTCTAGGGTTTAAAAATAAGAAACTAAAAAGCATTACCTCTCACTTTTCCTACACCTAAACCAAACCCCATGTCATTGATAAGGATTTAATTTATGATTAAATGATAATAAATATTATTTAAATAATAAATATATAAATTTTGTATCAATTAAATATTTAATTAATTATAAATTATTATATAATTATGTATTTAAGTGATATTAGAAAAAATCCAATATTGTAATTAATTCAATTAAATAATTACATAGAAATGGATCAATAACTCAGTCTGAGATATCTCCAATAAATAATAAATATTCACTTGTTTATTAAAATGAAAAACTTGTGAATGCTTTTATGAGAAATAAAAATCCAATTCCCTAAATTCCCAATCAAGAATAACATGCGATTGAAATATGATCAACATTTCTTTAATGGATATCTATATTTAAATTAAGATCAATTTGATTATAAAAAATAAAATTTTATTGAATGTAATGAACTTATAGATACACTTAGTACATGTCCCTGTAGGTCTATTTCTTAGTATAAGTGTGTCCAACTCAAAGACCAAAAATGTTATCGAAAAAAATATCAGGGATTACACTAAGAAATTAAAATTTTATATCAACAACACCCTTCCCATGAATGTTAATTATTCATTATAATACTTTTTCATTTTGATATATCATCAATATGGATGAATATGTGTGTTATCATACCTTATATTTCTTTGAAAATATTATATGAATGTGTTTGTAATATCCATGGTAATGGAATTAGGTGAATAACTCTCATATCAATCGAAGTTGCAAATATATCTTCTTCCATAATAAAGAAGGAAAAATAACTTCTTAATCATTCATGTAATGTCATAACAATAATGATATACCTAACCTATGATACTTTTCCATGAAAATACATATCCAAATTTTCATCATGAATCTAAGTACATGATTCATGATATACATTAATAATGATATCAAGTATAAGTACCATTAAACACACTAAAAATACTAATTCCAAATGAAACATAGTATGTGGATTTATTATTAGTGGGTTTTCCCCCATGATCTCCTCTCTAGGTGATCACTAAGTAAACAATTCATGAGAAAAAGACTTATTCTTTATGGGACCTTAATTAATGATAACCATAGATCTTTTTTTCCTATAACACAGATTAATCTATACCATTGGCTAAAAATTTAATAATATTTTCATAGCATACCCATGTTTTTATAGTAATCGGGACTGTTATAACCTATCAGTATGAAAAATATTTTACGGAAATTATTATATAAGGAACACAAAAAAGTAAATAATTCATAATAAGAATAAAAAATGTATAAATAAAATGAAATGCATATGGTTAAATAATCTAAAGGTCACAAATAATGTAATTTATTAGGAACCAACCATAACAATTTCCCAATTTCTCTAGAGATAACTATTAAATATCTCACTAGTTAGATCTCACATTATATTCATAATACTAATGAATTGTGGATTTATTTGATGGGTTAGATAAATTCTATCTATAAATACTCTTTTATTTTTTCTTCATATTTCTAAGTAAATATCCCCAATATATAATCCTTGTAAAGTATATAATTTATTTGTTAATGTGATATGGTCTCTTTAAAAATAACCACTTTTAATGTGTTTTCACATAACGTTGTTCCATGATATACTCTTTTAGATAATGATCCAATATCTAAGACAATTTTTTTATTCAAAATTTATTCTTTAGTTAAACCAAATCTATAATATAATCAGATTCTAGATAATTAGTAACCAAATGCTCCTTGGAGTTCCTTTTACCCACTACCAATAACTATGATATCATATCAAATAGATATATTTAGAGAGTAGAATATGTATATCCCATGATTAATAGTTCTATATCCTCTTTTTATTTCTAAAAAAATATTATTTTTACTCTTAAGTATAGTTTTAAATACCACCCATTATAGTTTTCATAGAATTTTCTTGATATAATCAAGATTAGTATATATAATTTTATATTTGATATATCAAATCACTAAATCATAAAAGATTATATTCATTTTACCTTTCACTTTCTATATTTGAAGGCAAAAATTATTGAAATATCTATTACATGTTACATAGGCAAAAATTATCTCTTCAACTATACCATTTTTTTAGTGTATGTATTTTAAATAATTTTAAGTATCCTTTTGAATCTATATTTTTAGATCTGGATCCCTTTAATGTGGGCTGTTTATTTTTTTTTCCTTTGGTAATATTCATTTATCTAATCATGTATTAACTATCTATAAGTCATTTATTTATTTTTCCATATATTACTAAGAAAACTATTTAACACCCATTAAAATCTTGTAGACAAATGGGTTACTTAATGAAACAAAATTCACATATAACCTTATCAAAATGATCATTTTGTTATCTTAATGTACACTTGAATCTATAAATGGATATTTATAGATTTTATTTTTTATTTTATTTATTTGATGTTATAAGCCTTTCTGTTTATGTCATATATACATATTATATATGCTTCATTTCAACAATATGGTTTGAAATACATCTCTAAAAACAAAAAATCATGGTATGTTATATATTTTAGCATTTTAACTAGTAAAATATTTATTCATAGCCTATACATTTACTAAAATTGAAGCCTTTACCACCCATTATTTATTTACAAATACAAAATTTACAATCGATGTCCAAATTATTTGACATTTATTTCTCTCTTTTAGGATAGGATTTTTCTGTTTCAGTAAATAAAATGTCATCTTTATTGATAATAAGAAAACAATTAGCATTAATTGAGTATTGGTTTTGGACAGTGTAGGTTTTTTTCAACCAGTTTTTTATTTGTTGTAAATAAATTTCAACATTATCATATATGTAGTTGGAATCAAAATTGGAGATGAAGAAGTTATAGAATCCATCTAAAAGTGAAAGTGAAGAATTTTGGTGTATTATATAAAATTGGAGGTTGGTTGTGAGGTGTTAATAACAAAGGAATTTATTATATAAGGAATTATCATAATAGAAGAGAAATGTGTATGATAAATTATTTGGAACATAAGAGAATATCCTAATATGTAAGATGATCGACCATTACATGGAGTAAAGAACCATGATTGTGGTGGTTAAAAAATTGGACAATGGTTTTATACCATGACATGGTGTAAGGGATTTTGAATTGGAAGAGTGCCTAGAAAAAATGAAGAATCCCAGCTTGGGTGTATTAATATCCATGGTCAGATTTCATGCAAAATTTTGAGAGATACATAAGAAATTTGGAACTAATATGTAATATATTTGAAATGTGTTTTTAGTTTACTAATAATTCCATGGAGAATAATACCACATTGTGGTAGTTTCAAAACAATGATCTATTTTTCACTATGCCATAGAGGATGGTGTTTTGTGTTAAAGGACCACCTGAGTTAAATAGGGACTAGCTCAAGTGTTGTGGAGGATGTGGTCAAAGTAATCTGTACAAAATAGAAAATTCACAAACTAAATGGATATTTGGAGATTCCAAAATAGGAATACAGAGTAGACCATGCCATGGTGGATGTCACAATGTTTTTTTTAGAATCCCTATGAGAAACAAAGAGGCACAATACATGTGTTTTGGTTTTCATGGAGTAATTATGTTTTAAATTTAAAGAAGGATGGTGGATATGTCCTATTTCATGGTCCAAGGTGTGGAAATTATTAGGTTATCTAAGTGAATGTTGAAATAGTCAAGTTATTGTAGTGCATGGTGTTTTGAAAGTAATTACTTCTGCGAATGATCTATATTGAATATGTTGATGCACTATGCTATGGTGGTGATGTTAGCACTATGAAGGAGGAAATTGAGTAGTCAGTAAAGAGACATAACACACCTTAAAGGAAGGAGTCACAATTTGATATATACATTTACAAATTTGGTAAATGACTAAAATTATAAGAAATAGTTTGAAGTTTGTTGAGTTAAATTGAACCCTTTTAGAATACTTTATACAAAAACTTTCTAGAATAACAATGGTTGTAAAAAGGGAAGTCATATTTTTTAAATTAGGAATAAATAAAATCATGTAAGAGAGAATTATGGAAGTATCTATATCTATAAAATACAAGATATATATCTCAAAATAAAATAGATAGAAAATAGAATAGGTAAAGAGTGTTGAATGATATATATGAAAAATAGATAAAATCAGAGCACTAATGAAATATTTTCTTAAGGGAAGAAGATAAAAGAAGGAATTTTTATTGTATATCATAGTGGGGAATATTGTAACATCTGACTTAGTAATAAGAATAGAAGATTCTAGATTTTTTTTGGAAGGAAAAGAAAGATATTTCATTGCAACTATGAATTAAAGAAGAGGAAATCCATACAATGGGTTGTAAAACAAAGGATAAGAAGAATTATTCCTTAGATATTATCAAATGTATTTCCAAAGAAGAAGGATTTACCATGATGAATAAAATATGATGAAAATGTTCATGGTGATGTTCACAATAAGCATATAAATCAGAAAAAAGAAAATATCAGAGGCATCACTCTAAATTCAATGAAAAAATAACAATGGAGATATTGTTTATGATTGGAAAGTGCTGCCCAAGGTTTTTTATTTCTAAAGTAGTAAGAAAAATATATTTGTAAAGAGATTGACCATTAGGAGGTAGTGATCTATCCACAAAACTTTTAAGGGGAGTGAAACCCAAAATTGGAGTGACCTATCCTAAACCCACCACAAATTAGTGATATTATTTGATTATGGTACATGACACTTCGTTGTTATATACTCCCTGGATCAACCTGGTGTGGGTGAACCAAGTCAAATAATCATGTCTCACAGGAATGATTGATTTACATTTTTCAACATACATCAATTAGAGTGGGTTAAGAAACCATTGATCAAATATGGTAAAGGAAAGAATGAGTGATCTAACCATCATATCATTATTAAAGGAAAATCTCTAAGACAGAACCTATAAATAGTAAGGTCAAGATCACCGAGGGTAATGAAATTTTAAAGAAAAAGTGTTCATTTTGAAAAAGTTACAAACCCAGATTCACCCTCCCCTATCTTAGGTAATCTCACACAAAATACCCTAGTGGGGACTAATAATTTTTATTAAAGAATATGTTATTATTTTGGATTTGTTTCATTATAGAGTTATATGATTAGTTTTTGGAGTTGAATTTTATTCTACCCTTACATTTTTCTGGTGATATGGAACATGGAATTTTTATTATAAAGAATAAAAACTTTAAAAAAATTCCAAACTATAGAATAATATATAAAAAAGTGTGATTCATATAGAATCATTAAAAACACTCAAAAATAAGGTATGTACAATTTAAATTTTGAATCTATTATTCCATTAAATGATGCTATATGATTATTTAAAGATCTTGGTTCTCCAAGTGAAATGGTATCCAATAATTATGTGGAGATTCTAAGTAAACCAAAAATGATTTTTTACACATATCAGAGGATATATGTCAGTGGAAAAAATAAAAAAACATGAAGTTGAAAGGCGGTAACAGGACTTAAGATATTCATGTTATATTATTTAAAATTGAGGTAAAAATTGAGAAGATTTAATAAAATACTGATTGAAGTGTCCACTGATCTAATAGAATGTAATGATTACCAAGATGAGGAATTAGAGTAAATTTATTCAAAAGTTTAAAAGCTTAAATATAGTTCCAAGGAGAAGAGTCTTGAATCAAAAGATGTTCAAAATATAAGGGCCAAGAAGTATGAATTATCTTCACACATGATAGAATTAGTTGAAGACAACCAAAGATTAAAGCAAGTTAAAGTGGCATTGAATAAAGATATTATTAAAATTGGTATAAATATTAAGTGTCCAAGTGACCTACTTGTTGGACTTTCACACAAGATATTGAGATAAATGACCATGGAAAATGGGTTCAATGCTAAAATTATACCCCCCAATACATATATATATGGGAGGATAATGTCTAGAAAGGAAGATGGATCAAGGATAAGAAATACAAATACCCAATTAATGGATAAAGATAATAATATTAATAAGCTTAAGAAGAGGATACAAAAATCTAATGAGAACAAGAATATACCTCCCATGGAAGCATCAAATAGTGAATGTAGGGAATCTATGATAAATTAGAATATTTTTTAAAATTTAAAAGGTAAGTCTCCCAAGTTAAGGAAGCTATCAAAGGATACTATTTTATAATATTGGGACACACTATGAATTTGTTTCTAGAATTTTAAGAGCTCAAATGTGGTTAGAATTCTACTACAATAACATCTCATCTGATACATGATTATACAAGGTATGATTTTGATGGGAGATGTTTTATATGATATTACCTTGGAAACATGGATAGAAATTAAAGAAAGAAAATAGTTTAAATAGTTATACGGAAAGCATTATTATAATGAAAATTAGGAAGAGAAACCACCAGAGGAGAAATCTTCTCATGCTCAAAAATAGATTCAAAATCATGGAATAAAATGATTGATCTCCATAAAGGTTTAAACAAGAAAAAAAATCAGTTTACTCTCAACATCTATCCTAAAAATCATCAAAAAAATATAGGAAAAAAAGATTCTCTAGATATAATAAATATTGAATAGCATGAAAATAAAGGACCACCAATGCTAAAAAATACTTAGGTGTCCCTTACAAATATCTTGGATTACAAACACAAAGCATTCCTAACTAGTCTAAAAAACATCTATAATCCAGGTGATGGAGACTTGTCAAAGTATCCTTCTATAGAGGAGTAATTATGAGGAGGGATTCAAAGGTAAGGAATCTAAATAGAAACATGAACATGTGGGATTGGTCTCACAGTGGAGGAAATTCCCAAGATAAGAAACGATAATACAAAAAGAAACATCTAAAAGAGATATTATTTAGGTGGTATCACTCAAATAAAAAACACTTTCAATGTTTGAAAGAAAATAGAAAGTAAAGGGTTGTTCCGCCAAGACTAAACACTTACATCAACATGAAGAAATTATAAGGTTTACTATACCCATGTGTTTAAATGAAATTAACTACTATTTAAGTGATTTAGGTTTTGGGGGAGATGTGATCCACGGATAAGTTTCATAAAGATATGCAAAGTGATGTGGTGAAATGCTCTAAAGTTACAATTGAAGTTGGAAGCAATTAAAGTGGTCCCTTTTTAAAGTTGGAATTTCAAGAATACGATTACAAGATGAAGGTTTATATAAATACCAATTGGTGTAAAAAAGGGGAATAAAGGTATAATTGAGGTGTTAGTAACAAAACACTCATCATTAATTGGTATTATATTTTTAAGAGTGAAGAAGATAGCATAACTGAGTAGCACTAACAAAAAATATTTTCATATTTTATTTATCATGTCATATAATTTGACGGTGTTTAGGATATCAATGAATTTTAGGTGGCTGAATTTTATGCTTAATATTTATTATACATTCACTTATAAATTAGAATAATTCACAGAGAGTTTTGGATATGTAGATTTAAATATATTATCCCCATCAACCATGGAAAGGCACTCAATGATTATAGGAATAAATTTGTATTAACTATTGGCCCCAGTTTTAATAATTGGAATAATTATTGGTGTCTAAAGATGGTATACAAAGATGAAAGTCGAAATGAATTATTAATTGTGTAGTTAATGTGTATTCACTAATAGTTTTGTTTGAATGTGTGGTTGAGTTCACAGGAATACTATGATGTCTCGACCCAGGATCCAATAAACGGTTCCTCGAGTTGGTGGGTCACAAGTACTCAAGCACACATATATATACACCAGATACTAACGACTAGAAGTTAGGGTCTGTGATTGTATGGTGGGGGGATTATATAGTCATAATTAGATTAAAACGGTAGAATCATAAATGAATACAAGGAGGAAACAGAATATCAACCAACAACATAAGGTAAATCATCTAGAGAACAATAATAATAATTAAAACCGAGGAGGTATAATATAAAAATTTTTGTGTATGTCATGTATATATAAAAAATATAGTAAATACCTAGAAACATACACACAGTACAATACATGTATAAAAAGTACAAAAATACAAAAAAGAAACTATCTACAGATAGTATCATGAGCTATAACTCAGTCTGGTTATCCCCTGCTCCTATGAAACAATCAATCAAGCATCACTTAGTGGGATATTGAACCTATCCGTACCTACATCCATGAATTCTATCTGGGTACCGAATGGAATCTTAAATAGGGTGTGAGATAAAACTCAATAGTCTACCCCCAATGGTGCGTATAATAAGTCCTGTCAAGGAATATAAGTTGATGCAGTGTGTATGTATAATATAATGAAAGTAGTAAATTTAGAGGTGATACTCTCCATTATACCCAGGATCACTATAACCAAGAATCAAATACATAAGGGCTAACTGTAAATCATGATAAGAATCATTAATGTCATATGATGTGTAAAAAAGTATCATACCTACACAAGTTAGGACCCATGGAGTATAAATGTCCAAGGCATCCTAGTGGGTTAGTTATAAGGAGTAGAAATGTCCAAGGCATACTAATAGGTTTTCATATCCAAATATTACAAATTAACATGGCATCCTAGTGGGTCATTAGATCCAAGGAGAATAAATGGGCATGTCATCCTAATAGGTTGTTAGATCCAATGAGTAGACATGCCCATGGAATCCTAGTGGGTCGTCATATCCAAGGAGTAGAAATGTCTGAGGCATCCCTGTAGGTCATCATACCCAAGGATTATAATTTCCCATGTTATCCTAATAGGTCATCATATCCAAGTAGTAGAAATGTACAAGGCATAATAATAATTCAATTAAACTTGATCTAAGTAGTAGAAATGTACAAGGCATTCAAGAAAGTCATCTTTACCATACCGTGAACCCTCCATTATCTCCATAACCAATTCAATCATTATTTCATAAAAAATTTCATCAATAATTACATTAATCCATTAATAATCATACACAACACAATTTATTATCCATTTATTACCTTTTATATGTAAATGACAAGGATCTATAAGGTACACACAACCATTAACAATTTAATTTATTACCTTATTCAATTTTCAATAATGTAAAGAGAGATCAAAACACCCCAAGGGTAGAATAATCAAGATCAAATTAAGAACCCAACCCACGGGTGGTTCAGGTTACTGTTAACAACCTACAACCTTATATAAGGGTGTAACAACATGTACAAAACATGAATTTAACATTTAACTTAAGGATTTATTAATTTAGGAAGCATCTCCAAGAAATTACAGCATATAACACAATGAAAACAGAGTATAAACAACTAGACTTTAAGGGAAAATGTATATACCACCTACCATATTCCTATAGAAGAACACACATCTAATATCCACCTATGATTTACTACAGTTAAGAAGAAAATGGAAGAATGGATGAAAAACATAGAAATATGTATTATTATCTTGCACCAAAATAGTGTCGTCAATAGAAGGACAAATGATGAAAGGATCCTAAGGAACAAAGAACTCAATGGTGGCTATCAAATGAGATAAATTAATATTGATTTAGAGACCATATGAACAAATGGGATCAAATGCTATGGTGGATTATAGAGGATTTCTCCACACATAAGAGGGCCTCTAGAGAAATTAAATGGGAAAATTTTGCGATCCACTTAAAAAGAACCAAGGGAAAAATAGTAATTCACAAACTTTTTAAAGGGCACATAGTTTGGTCCCATGGTTTCCCAAACCATGCACTAACCTTTTTCCTACCACTGTCCAAGAGTAGTGTCTCACAAGATTGGGGCGTCATAGTTTTCCAAATCTTTCTTTACCCATGATCCCCCCTCTACCCTAGGTTTACACCCTGCATGGGCTACAACGCATAGTTAGAAAAACCATGCATAGCCCATGTGCTCCCCTTAGTGAAGCCCTATAAGACTCCACAAAATTTTTCCAAGTCATATGACCTCTTGTGCATGGTTTGGTCAAACCATGAACTTTCCCATTTCCACTATAACTCAGATCTAAGAGCTCTAAAAAAGCCCAGTAAACTATCGATTACTTACCTAGATGATTAGGAACGTTTATAAGGATAAAATATAGGATTAAAACTGAAATTTAAAAGATATATACCTTATAGAAAAAATAGGATCTTAAAATCCCACCTTAAATCAATTCTTCCCCAAATTTCCCTTCTAAGGGTGGTCAAGAATCTTTTGAGAATAACTCTTCCCACCAGGAATGTAGTCAGCCTCCCACTCCCATGTCTCATCCTATACACAGATGTGCTACCAAAAAATCCATAACAACAGAAATGAATATCCTTAGAGATCCTTTATGCCTTGATAAACAATACAGATAGGATGATCCACAAAGAAAACATCTAAATGTTACTCAAAATCTTTGGGCTGAGGAATATGTGACAGATCAAAATGATATTGGTGAAGATGAGATATATGGAAGATATCATGCAAGTATTAGTACCTATGAGGTAAATAAAACTAATATTCTATCATCCCAACTCTCTCTATAATATCAAAGGTAAATAAGTAATGAGGCGATAGATTCCCTTTATTTTGAATCCTTCTATGCCCTATTCGAGGTGAAACTTGAAAGAAAACCCAACTTCCCACATTAAACTCTTTTGGTTGATGATAACGATCAACATATGATTTCTCTCTCAGCTGATTGGTAGAAATAGACATCATAATAACTTGAACCTATTCTAAAGTCTCTTGAATGAGATGAGGACCTAGTAAAACTACCACTCCTACCTCTAAATAGTATAGGGGTGAATTTCATGGATTACCATATAGGGCCTCATAAGGATCTATCTGTATGGTCTCCTATAATTTTTTATTATAATAAAACTCAGTGAGAGGTAAGTGTTTCTTCTTATAAACTCCAAATTCAAGGATTCATGATTGAAGAATGTCCTTAAAAACCTATATCATATGTTCATACTTACCATTTTTCTATAGATGATAAGATATACTCAATATTACATGTGAACCCAATGCCTTATACAACCCCTTCTAGAACTATGATGTGAAACAAGCATCTCTATCTGATAAAATAGAACACAATATCCTATAAAGGTTTATGATATCATGAATGTAAATTATTCTAATCTCATCCACTAAAAGTCTTCCCTATTAATCAATAAATGGGAGAAAGTTTTCAACAAATCTATGATCACCCATACAACGTCACTTCCCTAAAGAAGTATAAGAAATCGATTCATTAAATCCGTGGTGATTTTTCCCATTTCCACTCAAGAATAGGTAATGGATATAAAATCCCAACTGGTCACTAGGGTTCGGCCTTCACCTAATGAAAAGTGAAATACTGAGTAACAAACCCAATTATCTATCTTTTCATCCCTAGCCACCAGTATTGACGGTGAAAGTCACAATACATATCGGTAAGACTAGTATGCACAAACCATATATAGGATTCAGACTCTCGCATCAACTCCTCCTAGATATCTATAGAAACCCAGTCACATTCATGGATGCGTAAGATATAATGCTCATAGAAAATACAACTAAGTGGCGGTTCATCACTTACAAAAATATTCTATAGGACCAGGCCATCGGAATATGATAGGTACCTCATCATTACTCTCTCCATAAGTGAAGAGTTAAATGATAATTATTCATGTAAAAAATTTCTATAATGATCCTAAGCATCCACATGCATCTTTGAAAACATGGAAATAAGATACCACTAGAAACAAGATTCTTGAACTGCCTGTGTTTGAGTCCTCTTGATCAGAGAATTAGAAATAACATCTCCCTTTCCATGCATATAATCAAGACCAAATTCAAAATACTATCAATATTTAACCCATATTCCTTTCCAAAGATTCAATTTACACTGTGTAAAGTTGTACTTAGGGATTTATTATTCTTTATACAACAAAAAATGCACTCCCAGTAAGTAATTCCTCTAACAATGCAATTCATGAACAAAAAAGGGTAACTCAAGATCATGAATAAGGTAGTTACTCTCATGTAGACTCAACTGGCATGACCCATATGCCATGAATTGCTCCCCTGGATCAGAATTTATGCTATTCCAGTACCTAATGCATTACAATATACTTTATAGCTTATTCTTGAGTCTAAAAGAATCATTATCAGTGTTGACATCAGTCTCATTTTCATCTCTGAAAAGGATTTATCACAGGATTTTGACCATATAAACTTCACACCCTTTCTAGTCAAGACCATAAGAGGTGGTTCTATGTATGATAAGTCATGTATAAATAACCTATAATAACCAGATATCCCCAATAAAATCTATATATTAAATACATTCCTGGATTTTTCCTAGGAAACTACATCTCTCTCCATATCTAGGTCAACTGATACTCCTGTCTCTGAGATAATATAAATCAAGAAGTGAATCTTATCCATAAAAAAGTGGTAATTTGTGAGATTATCATATAAATGATGACATTTATTTGAATTCAATATGACCTCAGGATGTTTTTCATAGTAATTTTGAGTGTGGTAATACACCAAGGTATCATCCATGAATACTAACACAGAAGAATCTTGATATGAATGGAAAACTCAGTTCATTAGTGTGATGAAAATTGTTGGCGCATTTTTTAGGCCAAATGGAATGACCATATACACATTTAAGTCATATATACTCTAGAATGTTTTACATGGTATATCGGATGGTCAAACACCCATATGATGATAACCCAAACTCAAATCAATTATTGAGAAAAAAACAAGCTCCTTGGAGATGGTCAAAGAGTTCTTTTATTTGGGGAAAGGGATACCGATTCTTAACCATAAACTAGTTTAATTTCTAGTAAATCACACATAAATTAAGGGTTCCAAATTCCTTCTTGGAGAATAGGATCAGTGAACCCCATAAAGAAGTAATAGTTCATATAATCCCCTTTTCTTCTAATTCCTCTAGCTTCCTCTTGAGCTCTTACGACTTAGTAGTACCCATCCTGTAAGGAGGAATGGATACCTATGCAGCACCCAGAAATGGATTGATGGAAAACTCTACCTATCTCTCTAGAGTTATTTCAAAAAATTAAACTAGGGAAATGTACCTAAAATGTCTACCACTAGAGGGAAATATAATTGACATGTTCCTTGATCATCTAGATATAAACTAGAAAACTGGGTTATCATCCCACCAAACCCATGATGCTCAGGTCTATCTTGACACACCTGGAAATCCCATTCACCATTACAAATAAAAACTCCACACCCTGGTGATGTGAAGGATACACTTCAGTAATATAAGTCAATGTATGTGTGATAGGGAACCGACCATTCTATTTGAAGAATGATGTCAAACCCTGCCATCTCAATGAAAAAAGATGTCCCATACAAAGCGAATACCAACTATCTCAATGGGGGACTCCCTACACTGACATACACTCTACGATCAAATCCCCAATGGAGCATTTAGTGTCATCACACCATAAGAAAAATGAACATCAAGGCCAAGGATCTCCACAACATGCATAAATATGAAATAATGAGAAGAAATTGTATAAAAAATATTAGATACTAACATATAGGATACTAGAATAGTACCTCTCACTATAGGAGGTTTAATATTCCACTACTTAGGCTTCAGTTGTACTGTTTACATCTTTCCTGATCCATGGCCCAAAAATATAGCCTGACTACCCGGATCATATTTTCTCTTCTACTGCTATATGTTTGGTGTCCGGCTGCCTCAACCATGAGCACCACCTCAGCCTAATCGGCCGGTCACACTCTAGATCCCTTCTAGATGAGAAGATGTTGAACCCAATCATAAACATGGAGTTAATTCAGAACCTCTCTCACTAGTTTTTAGAGGAATGGTCCTACAAAATTGCTATAAATGGACTATCCTTCCATAGGCTCGACAGTCAACTGGGTTTCTACCACACTATCTCCTCTTGTATCCCTACCTCCCACATTAATGACAGAAATAAGAATTACTAGAACTCAAGCTCTGGGTGGTATTCCCCTCACTAGATACCTCAAATAATATCTTACTTCCACCTAAAACCACACCACTAGATTGAGAAGATAAACTACCTTGCTCTGCACCCATGTTTCCCTCAAGTTATTTTTTTAATCAGTGCTTGATTTAATATTTCAGTCATGGTTTCTTACTGAAGTACATTCACCAGTGATCATATATCATACCTAAGACCATCCTAAAATCTTCTAACTTTAGATAACTTGTAACCTAATAGAATAGGTGTGAAACACTAGATCTCTGTGAAATAGGAATAATAGTCCATGAATAATAATGTTCCCTGATCCAAGTGCATAAATTCCCCTTTTCTATCAATTCTCAATGTCTTGGGATAAAAATAATAATAAAACGATGCCTTAAAATCCATATAGTTTATATCTTGATGATGATATATCTAATTAATAACATCCCACCATCTCTTGGAGGAATCCCATGACATATATGTAGAATTTTTTATTCTCCTCACGAAAGGTTACTCAAGATGTTAAAAAATCAATTTTATGGCCTCTAGCCATGAATCTATAGCTTGTGGTATGATATCCCTTAAAAATGTGGGTGGATACTACTACTGAAACTCACATGTCAACTCATTCATAGTCGAGAAAGGCCATGAGGATCCCTGAATAGTATATATAAAGAATAGTAAACCCTTATGAAACTTGGCATCGACACCCATATTATGTGTAACAGGATGTTTTAAAAGGGTAAATATTAGAGGTTCTATGGGTGGCCTAGGGCCTACCGCCTCCATAGCATGGTTATCACCACCCTACGGGAAAAAATATGGAGGTCTTCATGGTGTCATATATCTAAAATTCCAAATACATGCCTTTGAAAAAAATTGTAATGGTAAGATCATGGATATACAAATAGTACATGCATAATCCTTCCTAAAAACAAGTCACACCCCTATTCTTACTCCTAAATCTAGGTTAGGGAGAAATACATATCATAAGATAAGTAAGAGGTACTATCTACTAACCACTACTAAGGTCGGGCTAGGGTCAAGTTCTCTAATATATGTCTAACGCCCCAATATATAGAGTTTCCATTAAAATTTGTAGAGGTTTACAACCTTAAGTATCAACTGGAATCCATATTTAATGGTTACCATTTCATTTTAGAATTCAATTTCATTTAAATTAATTATCATTTACATAGTATTTCTCTTAAATAGTTGGATTATATGGATCACCACTTCAAATTTATTAGGGCACATACACCTTATAAATTGAAGTGTGGCATCTATTTAATCAAAACAAATTCTTTATCAATCCCTTGCATTAAAATTTAGAAAAAACTCATGGACATATAAATAAAGGAACAAAACCATGCTACAATTAATGAACATAGAAAGTAAATGTGAAATTACCTAATGAATGAAATATATATATCCAAGTGCCTATCATGATTCATGAAACAATAATTCCTTTCAATATTGTCCAAGGTTAAAGATCCACAGTCATAAAGAACATCAAACATCAAGTGGATCACCCAATGGTGAAATCAAGTCAACTGTAATAGGTATAAACTTGAACATCGAGTCCCATTCAAAGGTAATTTGGTTTTTCCCTATATGCGGGTTAACTAATCCCATACACAGCTCATTAATAAACTCTGACACAATCATAATCTCTTATCCAATACTTTAAAGTTATAAAATAAAAGAAAAGAAATACCTATGAAACCACTTTGTGATGTCCTGACCTGGAAGACACTAAACGGTATCTCAAGCTGGTGGGTCATAAGGCCTCAGGTGGACCTCTCTGTATGACAGAGGCTGCCAACTAGTAGATAGGGTCTATGATGGTATGGTGGGGAGACTATATCCACATAATTAGAGTAACATAGTGGTATCATAAATGAAAACAAGGTAGAAGTATAAAATCAACCAACAACACAAGGTAAATCATCTGGGCAACTATACTAATAATTGAAGCCAAGGGAAAAAACATTTAATAAATGATGTATATTTCATAGAGATCTAAAAAATATAATAAATATATGGAGATAAAAATCTAGTGAAATACATCTATCAAAATTACAAAAAATACAAAATATAAACTATCTCTAACTGTCATCAAGACCTATATCTCGGTCATGTGCTTCCCTTCTTCTATGCAATAATAAATCAAGTATCACCATGAGGGTTCTTGTACCTATCCCTAACTAAATCCATGAAGTCTATCTTAGTAACCAATGTCATCCTAAATATGGTGTGATATAAAACTTAGTAGGATACCACCAACGGTTTCTATAACAAGTGCAGTATGTGCATATATACTGAAGTAGTGTGCATGTATAACAAAATAAAAGTAGTATATGTAGAAGTGATGTTGTCTGATCTATCAAGGATCACTGTGCCCAAGAATAAATGTCAAAAGGGATAATTGTAAAGTATGGTAATCATCATAAATGGACTACACCATGTAAAATAGTATCATACATACATAGGCTAGGATCTAAGGAGTAGAAATGTCCAAGGCATCCCAATGGGTTAGATCTAAGGAGGAGAAATGTCTAAGTCATCCTAATTTCTTTTCAGATCCAATGAGTAAAAATTTAAAATTCCTCTTAGTGGGTTATCAGATACAAGGAGTAGGAATGTCCAAGGCTCCCTAATAGGTCATCAGATCTAAGGAGTAGAATTTTCCAAGGGATATTAGTGGGTCACCGGATCTCGGAAGTAGAAATCTCCCAGGAATCCTAATAGGTTGTTTGATCTAAGATGTAGAAATCTACAAGGCATTCCGAAGAGGTTTTTGGATCCAAGGAGTATAAATTTTCAAGTAATCCTAGTAATTCAAGTAAAATAGTGACAATGAGTAGAAATGTCCAAGACATCCATGTGTGCTTTTAGTTCCATGCCATAAAGCCTCCATTATCATAATAACAAATTCAAGCATAATTTCATAAAATATTTCATTAATCATTATACTAGTACCTTTATAATAATACACAATCCAAAGGTATTATCCATTTCATACAATTAATATAAAAATGAAATGGTTATATAAGGTGCATAAACCCTTTAATAATCCACTTTATTACCTTATTCAATTTATAATAATGTAAAACAAGATCAACACACCCCAAGGGTGGAATAATCACGGTCAAAGGAATACCCACACCATGGGTGGTTCAGGATGATTTAAAAAACCTCCAATCATATATAAGGGTTCCATAATATTCCCTAAACATGAATTTAGCATTTAACTCAATGTATTATTAATTTATGAATCAACACCCAAAAAGTATGGAATGAGGCACACTGAAAACATGGTATAAATAACCAGACATTAATGGAAAAGTTATAAACCTCTTACCTTATGCCCAAAAAATAACATTCATCTAGTATTAGCCTCTAATGAGGTCTAGATCATAAGAAAATAAAAGAAAAATTGAAAACCATGGAGATGGCGAATTTTAGTTTTCACCAAAATATCATTTTTGATAGAAAGAAAAATGAAGAAATGAGACTAAGGAATGAATAACTCACTGGTGTCTATCCAATGTGATGAAAGAATTTTGATTCGATGTTCAGATGAAGAATCGTGATCAAAGACTATGGTGGAGGGTGGAGGAGCTCTCCAAACATGAGAGGGATACCCAAGAAATGAAATGGAAAAAAATGAGTGAGCCTCTTAAAAAAAACTGAGTCTAAAATGGAAAGTCACCTAATTTTTAAAAGGCACATGATTTCACTATAGGGTTGGCCAAATCGAGAACCAACCATGAATCTTCCACTATCCAAGAGTAGTGGACCATAAAGTTGAGGTAGAATGGTTTTCCAAACCATAATCTACCTTTGAAACCCCATCTACCCAGGTTGTACACCCCGTATGGGCTATAGTGAAAGATTAGAAAAAATATGCATATCTCATTCACTCCCCTTTGTGGAGCCCTTTAGAACCCCACACAATTTTTCCAAACTGTCCTATGCATAGTTTGGTCAAACTAAGAACCTACTCCTTTCCTCTATATCATGGATCTTCTGTTTTTGAACAAGCCCCCAGACACTCTTTATTCCATCTGTAGGAGATTAGGCACATTTATAAGGACAAAAAAGGATTCAAACTAAAATTTAAAACATCCATAATTTATAAAAAAACCCATTATATTATAAATAATTTCATGATAGAATATATTTATTGTCATTGTTTATATCAAATTGAAATTGGGGAGTGAAATGGAAATTAGTGATAACACTGTCTTACACTGATGTTTCCTACACTCACTTATGAATCAGTAGGATTAGTGGTTTTAGTGAAGTCTCATAGTAAAGTGGAAATATCAACCACTAAAATTATCTAAGAATGTATCTATAATTGATAATTTTTTCAATCTTAAAAGTCAAACCTAGAAGTTTTATTTATAAATGAATAGTGGAGATAGAGATTGCTAGAGACCTACATTGTATTGAAATATGGGGATCTTACTCTACATTAATCAAATTCAAGGACTTCATAGAATTAGGGGAAGAATATATTTTGGTGGTCAGGTCATTATAGTATCCTGAAAAGTCTTATCCTTATAATTGATAATAAGCGGTGTCCCCAAATTAACTTTCAAGTGAAATTATGTTTGGTTTTTTCACTATTCACTACTGGAAATCGATCCTATAACAACACTTTGTTCCCAACGGATTAGAAAACCTGAAGGGAAAAAGAACGTATTCCAATAGCTCTAGTAAACCATTGAAATATGCTATTATATGTTGGGTTTTCCTAATGGTTTAGAAAAACTGTTGGGAAAGAAAACTGTTACCCACAGTTTTTATTAACCGTTGGGAACAATTATACCCAATTTAGGGATCCCTCGCGATATTTCATCCCCGCACACTCCTCCCCTCCATGAACTCGACCTCCTCTCGGCCTCCACCTCTGCCTCTCGGCCTCCGCCTCCACCTCTCGGCCTCCGCCTCTGCCTCCTGGCCTCTGCCTCCGCCTCTTGGCCCGCCTCCCTCTCCTCCGACAACGTTCTCCTTCCCCTCTCAACTCCTTCTACGATGACGATGTCCCACTCCCCTGTCGGATCCTGATGATGTTCCCCCTCCCCTATCATCTCCCTCTCTTGGCGACATCCCCCTACCCTCTTGGACCAATATCCTCCTCCGAAATCTTCTGACCCCTCACTAGTTGCACACGAGTCCCCCCTTGGCCAAACACCCCGCTGGAGGTCCCCCTATCTCGGCTCCCTCTCCCCCTGCCAGGATTTTTGATGGGTACTTCCAGGTAATAATTAGTCTTATTTTATAAAAAATTAGGCAACAAGTAATGCATTGTTAGGTTCATAGTTAGGATAACCATTCATATTAATCATGCATTTTCGAGAGTTTTGGGTAGTAACCAACTCATGGTGTGGTGAATTATTGGATAAATTGTAAATTTTTTCAAAATAGTGTCTTCCAGAAATTTAGGGATAGATTTATAGGTTTTATTCCATTCATTAAAATAGTTCATTCAATAAAAAGTTTATGAAAACCTCATATTTTCCTCTATTGACTCCTATTAGACATTATATTGTGTTGGATTTTGGTTGTTAATCATGATATATATGTGATGAGGTTGTATCGTCATTAAGATGTGCAATGATGTGGGTTAATTGGAGGTGAGTGATGCTATATGAGATTTTATGGGTTATTTTTAGGAGTTAATTTCCCTTTAATTGATTGGTTCATAAAATACAAGTTCGTGCTGCATATATTATGTAATTGGAATTGGTAAAGTAAAATGTTGGTATCAGATTTCTGAGTTGGTTATTTGGATGGTATTATCTATCAAAAGTGGGTATATCTCTATTTAATATGGGTGTATTTTCCAATTACATAATGTATTTATAAAATTGTCCATGAAATACACATTTACCACAATACGGAAGCACCACAGAAATCATAGATAGACACTACACACCAAAAGACACCCATGGGAGACACCCCTTGACATCTACGGATAGTTAAGGGGCCATTAACATAGGAACTAAAGTTTATTAATACTAAAGCCTTGATAAATTACCATTTCTAGTAGAAAAGATACCAACAACTTTATTCTTAGTATAGTATAATGAAATGTTTTACACCCTCATGACCAAGTAGACCATCTGGTTCATGGATTGGTGCCCAACTAGGTTCAAGAGTAGGATCAACTACTAAAAGTTGATTGTGGTCCCTCTGAGGTTCTTTCCATAGTGAAGAGGGTTATGTTCACAATCTTTTACTCAACTAATGTAGCATAGGTTCATATTCAATGGCTATGTGTACTAGTATGATGTGTCCAACAATGTGCTATATAAATAACATAATGAAAAATGAAGAGATTATTAAATGGAACTGTTTCCCCCTTTCTTGAAGGAACATGATTTGACCCATGGGGCATGTGTGGTTCTTATATATTGGGTGCTGACATGTATAGTCACAGGATACAATTATGTTTTTGTTTTTGTTTTTATTTTATTTTCTTTATCGCATTGGACACATAGCTATTTTACTTCTTTCTACAGACAGAGGGTAGTGATGCAATCCTGACTAGTTGACATAGATCACTTGTATACTGTAATACCATGAGGTGTGAGTGTGAGGAAACATTGGAAGATAGAGGAGCCTTGGGGTCTTCCATGAGATGGGATTTTTTTATAAAACATTATGTGGGAACATTTCTAGAGTATGTTGGAGTCATGAAATAACCCCAAGTGTCTCCATACATCATATCATCCTCGCATGGGTTGGCCACTCACCCAATCCTATCTAACCTATCCTGGTCTATCCTCTCAGTCACATAGTCTAGAATCATCTCTCAAGGACTATCCCATGCCTCAATGCACTTCTCATCATACAACTAGACAAAGAGGATTATTCAACTTATGATTGTCTTAGTCACAAAATCACACCATATTGAACCCATCTACATTATATTTTCAATAATCCAGTCAAGAACCTCCTCAAAATCATGTATTATAATCCAGCCCCACTAACCAGGTTCCATACTAAGCTAAATCACACTAAACCTCTTGGAATTATAATGCCAATCTGTTTGACAATACACAATACCCACACTAGAATATCATCCTTCAACTCTTTAGATGAACACTTGAATAATTAAATGGAGTAAAACCTTTCATAATACTTTTTATATACTTAGAGGGACCATCCCACTCTAATAACCTACCAAGATTCCAATCCATTTTCATAGGTATTTCCTCATAAAATGCTAGATGTACAATTGCCACACCTATCACTACAAGGCCCAATCCTCTCAAGAATATTTTAAATGATCTAAATCCTCATCATTAGTGACATCAATTATAATAAAGTGCATAAATGTCAAATAAACCCTACATTACAAGAATTATTCATGTGGACAGGCCCCATGGTAATAGTATACGAACTAAAACCATAAATAATAATGCAAAATACATGCATCATTTTTAAATAAATATCTCAAGTGTAAACATAAATACCAAGAATAATAATACATCATCCCTTATATCGAACAAAACCAAACTAAGTTGAAACTCGGGAAAAATTGATTATATACCATTAATAGGAAGAGTAATTATTAATTAATAGGAATATACTATTTGATAGTATCATTTTGAAACATTGATCTATTTCCCCTTTTCTTGCAGGAACATGATTTGACCCATGGGGTGCTATGGTACTTATATGTTGGGCGGTGACAGGTATAGTCACAGAAGACTGGTATGTTTTAGTTTAGTTTTTTATTTTATTTTCTTTATTGCATTGGTAACTTATATCTTTGATTGATTTCTATGGACAGAGGGTAGTTATATTATGCGAAGGGTGCCAGAAGGAGTTCAAATTGATTCTTTCCATTGGCTTTAATCTGAGGTAAGATTCTATGGTTATTACTTGTCTCACGCCTCATGTATTTAGGACTTTAGTGTTTTTTACTCCATATTCTGTTTTCAGTAGAGCGTTGGATCATTTCGTGTTGGTTCGGGTGGATTTTGTTCTCCACTGCCAATCTAGGTAAGGCTTTAACGCTATTGGTTAGTTTCTCACTGGTTATGTAGTGTCCTTGATGTGTTTTAAGGTTCTTAATATCCTTTGGGTAGTGCATTGATCCCTGATCGTGGGTTTTGAGTCTCCAAGTCAAGGGTGACTTGCCTTCGTGTGCATAGGTAAGTAAGTATGTGTATATGGGTTCCCACGTTACGTGTATAGTCACCCATTGCAGTGATTATACACGTATGGGGCTAGGTGTGCCCATGTACATATATATAAATGCATACGCAGGTGAGTGGAGACTGATATATTCATATAAGCATATGTGAAAGGATCCCCTTTCACATGCTCATGGCCACACAGGTGTGTGCATATAGGCTAGGTGTCCTTGCATGTGTGTGAAGGTGTGTATACCCAGTGGAGGAGAAGAAACTTTTAGTTAGAAATCTCTAAGAGTAGAAGTGGATGGCTTGGTTCCACCTTGAGGTAGAGTCCCTCTCGTAGCCTCTTTAATTTAAGAATGCTTTAAATTGAGTTTAGCTTCTTTCTTAATTATTCTTAATTATATTTAATTACATATCATGAATAAGTGTTCTTTAATATAATTGTTTCATTTGATAAATAAATTCACGTTTATATAATAAAAACCCTCCAACAGCGGTGCGCTGTTTGCGAAAACTCATAGTGATAGTTTAGGGTGTATGATTCTTTCCCGTCATTTCGTTTCCATTTAGACGTTGTGTCATTGTGCTGCTCACTATAACCATCCGAAGATCCATTGTTATAACATATTAAATAGTTGATTTTTTATATCCTTTATGTTGTGACCTTATCTTATGGTGAAACCTATTTCGAGTGTTTTCCTAGCTTCTTGGCCACCCATTATGGTGTTTAAACGAGCTTACATATCTAAAAACACTGATGGTGTCATTGTTTAACACCTGTCAGGCTTATGGTGCTCCCCACCGTAAGCTTCATCTTAGCACTATTTGGGGTGTTTTCTTGGCCTCGATGCACATCTACTTTTTTTACATATATGAATTCTCCCATAAGATTTGTGTTGCATCTTGAGATGTTAAAACATACTAAAATTATATTGTTCTCAGGGTGATTGAGGTTTTTTTATTAGAGTTCCAAGAAATGCATATACCATTGATAAGTAATACACCTGCATAATTTGACTATTAATTAGTAGTTTCAACTACCTAGTACCACTTTTAAAAACAACAAATATAAAATATATATCTTTATCATACCAAAATCATGAATCAAGAGTCCATTTTTTATAATATAAGATTAGTTTCTATAATGTGAAGGACAACTACATTGGATTTACTTGAAATCCTGTCTGGAAGATGCTGCCCCATGGATGTTGCTGGACCAGACCAACATGCTACGGTCACGCCGTGGTCACGCCGTGATTTGGACCTACTCTTCGTCGACACCCTGCAGCGGTTCGTAGTCCTGTCAGAATTTGATGTATGATATCTAGATAGAGTTTTAGATACATTACCCATCCATAGTTAATGGGGAGGTAGGCGATGGCTGAAATGTTTCACCGTTTCCTCTTTCTCCCTTCACTCTTGGCTGGAAGATTCTGCCCCACAGATGTCACTAGATCTAGCCAACATGTCGCGGTCACGCCACTATCACACCGCTGTCACGCTACTGTCACGTCGTGATCACGCCGTGATAATGTCGTGATTTGTCCCTTCTCCAGGACGAAACCCTGTGGTGGTTTGCAGTCCTATCATAATTCTATGTATGATACATAGATATAGTTTTAGATGCATTAACCACCTATAGTTAATGGGGAGGGAGGCGATGGCCGAGATGTTGCCCCGCCTCCTCCCGATCCCTTTGCTCCTGGCCGGAAGATGCTGCCCCGCGAATGTCACGGGACCGGGCCAACATGCCGCGGTCACACCAGAGTCACACCACGGTCATGCCGTGGTAATGACATGATTTGGCCCTGCTCTAGGATGACACCCTGTGGCGGTTCGCAGTCCTATCATAATTTCATGTATGATACCTTGATAGAGTTTTGGATACATTACTCACCCATAGTTAATGGGGAGGGAGGATATGGAAGGAATGTTTCCCTGTCTCCTCATGCTCACTTCGCTCCTGGATGAAAGACGCTGCCCCATGAATGTTGCTGGACTGGGCCAACACGCCGTGGTCATGCCACGGTCACGCTGCAGTAATGCCGTGATTTGGCCCTACTCCAGGATGATACCCCGTGGCGGTTCAAAGTCCTGTCAGAATTTGATGTATGATACCAAGATAGTGTTTTAGATACATTACACACCCTCCTTCCTGGACCCCGAACAGCCCCCAGACAACTCCTCAGATAACCCCCCAACCCTCCTCCCTGGACCCCAGATCCCAATCTAAGCTCTCTTCAAGATTCACCCTAAATCCCAATGGAAAATAGGGTTTTAGATCTTCAGAAG
Organism: Viscum album; assembly: GCA_963277665.1. NCBI lineage: Eukaryota > Viridiplantae > Streptophyta > Magnoliopsida > Santalales > Viscaceae > Viscum > Viscum album. Next base: position 1,042,147,701 of record OY728141.1, on the reverse strand, counting down.
AAGATGAGAGAAGGGTGAAAACACTAATAAAAAAGAGGATGCAAGGAGAGGATTAGACTCACTCAGATCTTCAATCCACACTAGACGACACTCAAAACACCCAAGTGATGTGTACGAGTCAACCCCACCTAAAACCGAGGGATGATGTGGTTGGTACCACTCAAAGTGTCTCACTTTTATTTGAAATGGACACCATTTTAAATGAAAACAACAACTGACATATGGAAAACCAACCAAATGGATTGAGATTATGTTTATACTTTAGAAAAATTATCCATGAGTCATTTTTGATAAGTAAGAGTCAACATCTCCTTAATCCGAGGCACGGTGTGGCCGATACCACTCAACGTGTTTCACTTTTATTTGAAATGGACAACATTTTAAGTGAAAACAACAACTGACATAACTAAAACAAACCAAACTCAATCAGATTCTATTGATACTTTAGGAAAACGATACCTGGGTCATTTTTTATGTGTAAGAGTCAACCTCTCCTCAATTCGAGGAACGATGTGGCCGATATCACTCAAAGTGTCTCACTTTTATTTGAAATGGACAACATTTTAAGTGAAAACAAAAAATAGTATATGGAAAACTGACCAAACACATTCAGATTGTGTTTATTATTCCACACAAAGATCCATGGATCATTTTTGACGTGTATGAGTCAACCTCACCTCAATCCGAGGCACTGTGTGGCTAGTACGACTCAAAGTGTCTCACTTTTATTTGGAATGGACAACATTTTAAGTGAAAACAACAACTAGCATATGGAAAACCAACCAAACACATTTATATTGTGTTGATACTTTAACACAACAATACATGAGTCATTTTTGATGTGTACGATTCAACCTCGCCTCAATCTGAGGTGCGGTGTGGATGACACCACTCAAAGTGTCTCACTTTTCTTTGAAATGAACAACATTTTAAGAGAAAACAACAACTGGAATATGAAAAACTAACCAAATGCATTCATATTATATTTATACTTTAGGAAAAATATCCATGGGTAATTTTTGACGTGTATGAGTTAACCTTGCCTCAATCTGAGGCATGGTGTGTCCAGTACCACTCAAGAGTGTCTTTCTTTTGTTTAAAATGGATACACTTTTATGTAAAAAAACTAGCATATGGAAAATAGATCAAAAACATTAGTATTGTATTGATACTTTAGGAAAACGATCCATAGGTCATTTATGACATGTATGAGTCAACCTTGCCTCAATCCAAGGTGCTGTGTGACCAGCACCACTCAAAGTGTCTCTTTTGTTTCAAAAGGACATCATTTTAAGTGAATACAAAAACTGACATACAGAAAACTGACCAAAGGAATTCTGATTCTATTGAAACATTAGGAAAATGATCCATGGGACATATGTGATGTGTAAAAGTCAACTCCACCTCAATCTGAGGGTTGGTGTGGCTAGCACCACTCCAACTGTCTCACATTTATTAGAAATGGATAGGATTTTAAGTGAAAAAAACTGGCATATAGAAAACCGACCAAACGCATTCGGATTGTGTTGATACTCTAGGAAAATGATCCATGGGTCATTTTTTACGTGTAAGAGTTAACCTCACCTCAATCTGAGTCTCGGTGTGGCCAAAACCACTCAAAATGTCTCTCTTTTGTTTAAAATGGACATCATTTTAAGTGAAAACAACAACTAACATACAGAAAACTGACCAAACACATTCGGATTCTATTGAAACATTAGGAAAATGATACATGGGTCATATGTGATGTGTAAGAGTCAACTCTAACTCAATTAGAAGTACATTGTGGTAGGAACAACTAAAAGTTTCTCTTTTTTTAAAATGAACATCATTTTAAGTGAAAACAACAATTGACATACAGAAAACCGACCAAATGCATTCAGATTCTATTGAAAATTTAGGAAAATGATCCATGGGTTCTATGTGACATGTAAAAAACATCCTTTCCATAATCTGAGGCATTGTGTGGCTGACACCACTACAAATGTATCTCTTTTGTTTAAAATGGACATCATTTTTAGTGAAAACAACAACTGACATACAAAAAACTGACCAAACACATTGAGATTCTATTGAAACTTTTGGAAAATGATCCATGGGTCATATGTGACGTTTAAAAGTCAACCCCACCTCAATATGAGGTGCGATTTTGCTGGTATCACTCTAACTATCTCTCTTTTGTTTAAAATGGACATCATTTTAAGTAAAAAAAAACTGGCATACGAAAAACTAACCAAACATGTTCAGATTGTGTTGATACTTTAGCACAATAATCCATGGGTCATATGTGACATGTAAGAGTCAACCCCAACTCAATATGAGGCATGGCGGTGCTGACACCACTCAAAGTGTCTCAGTTTTATTTGAAATGGAAAAAATGTTAAGTGAAAACAACAACTGACAAACAAAAAACTGACCAAACACATTTAGATTATGTTTATACTTTATGAAAACAATTCATGAGTCATATGTGACGTGTATGAGTCAAACCCGCCTCAATACGGGGCATGGTGTGGTCGGTATCACTCAAATTCTCTCTCTTTTATTTTAAATGGACATGATTTTATGTGAAAACAACAACTTGCATACAGAAAACTGACCAAATGCTTTCAGATTTTATTAATACTTTATGACAGTGATGCATGCGTCATTTTTGATGTGTGCGAGTCAAACCCACCTTCATCCAAGGAATGGTATGGCCGGAATCACTCTAAGTGTCTCAATTCTTTTAAAATGAACAACATTTTAAATGAAAACAACAACTGACATATGGAAAAATGACCAAACATATTTTTATTGGGTTTATAATTAATATTAGTCATTCTTTACATGTACAATTAAAACCATCCTCAATCTGAGGTACAATGTGGTGGAATCATACACTAATCAATATATCGCACCATACTTGTACAATTTAGTGTTCATAGCCTTAAGAACATTAATATTATTCTGACTAAGGTAAATAAACTTACAGTTCCATTCATCTAGACCATCACGAGTTGAAATTCTGATCATTTCAGTTCTGCATGAATTTTAAATCAAGTAAAGAGTTCCATAATTCACTCCATTTGTAAAGACCATGGAACTATGGGTCAGTTTCTATACCCCATTTTTAATTTTAGTTTCACAACATGCATCATCAAACTTTCTATTTAGATTTTGGAAGAAAAAAACCACTCCGTGTTAAAATTCATTTGCAGACATTTTTTATTTTCTATAATTGTTTATTCTGTTTCAGGATAGATCATATTTGGGTTTTCTTTAATTGTCAAAAGATCTTATTATGATCCTCAAAAACCTAACAATTTCAAAAATTGAAGGGTTTTATTTCACAAAATCAAGAACGTTTTGCGAGGGAATATGCAGCCACTTGTCAAAGTCATATGGTTGGATGGTTGGGTTAAAGAGGGTATTTGGGGCATGATTCAGTTGGATCAATTTTGTGTGTGGATATTATGTATCGTCACCTTTGTTCTCACTATTAATCATGAGAGGTTCTCATCAATTATTTTTATCATGGAATAAAGAATTGTCTCCCTTACATTAACCAGTAGTACACCATGTATGACTATAACCCATCCTAGAAATGGACTATTTCTTATCAACCACATATGCATCACAACACACTCTGGATCAGACACATGTTCAACATCCACTTATTCAAATAATCTGGACAAGATCACTATGAATATAAAAACCAATTCTCAAGTATATTATGTTATTACCACTATAGAGACTACCAACAAATCCATTACCATTCACCCAATATCTGACATTAACACCCCTACCTCCTCCATCTTCCTTCATAGTGAATCAAAATTGAAATTTCCTTTACAAAGAACATATTCCATTTCATATTTGAACATCTACATGTATTTTATCCAACACATCTGAAAATGATTTAGTTCACATTAGAATAAATTATATTACTATGACATTCAGTTTGTATATACAACATGTCTGTAATCAAAGAGGTGGTGTCTCTGAAATTTACACTCATCTACGATAGTTGCAAACTCTTTTTCATGAGTTGGGTAGTTTTACTCATGGGGTCATAAGTGATGATACTCCTAATAAAATACATTTTCACAATATATTATAAAAATACACGTTCAATGAAAAATGCATCATAAATCATTACATACCCAAATCTAGAATCAGAAAAAATTGGTATTTGAGCCAATTTCAAACTCTTATTCAACTCTAATAAGTATTTCTTAGACTATTCTTCCTATTAGAATTTATGGAGATGTGGGGGGGGGTGTGATGGTTGGGGGGGTTGTGCAGGTGTGAGGTGAAATACTACTGGAAGAGTGGTTGTCATATGATGATTGAAATGGGTGTAAATAATGTTTGACTTATTGAAACTGTTATTCAACTCTACTGGAAGATTGTTTTCATATAAATATTGAAATAGGGAATTGTAGTACATGAAATGGTTGGAATAGTTTGAAGGTTTTATGTGTTTTTTTTTCTATTGTAGGTGTTTTTATGCTGTTTTAAGTTTATTTGTTTGTGTTTTTGTGCTATTTTTTTGCAGGTGTATACTGGAGGGGATACTGGAGGGGCTTCTGTGCAATAGTTCTATAAATACACAATACCTATGGTTTTAAACCATTGGTATACTTTGATAAAAATTTGTAAACTATCCCAATGGTTTTAAAACCATTGGTATAGTGTTTAGTCTTCAATATATACCAACAGTTTCATTGAAACCATTGGTAAAAATGATATACAAACATATAACAACAGTTAGCCTACAACCTTTGAGAAATCAATACATACAGTGGTCTATACCAAATAGATTATATAAAACCATTGGTATAGGGATTTCCTCACGGCTTACTACCCTACGGTTTGGAAAACCGTTGGTATAGGCTATTCAAATAGTTTTCCAGCATATACTAACGGTTTAGAACCGTCATTATAACCTTCATTTCTAGTAGTGATTTGACATCAGGAATACAGAGGGAATATAATAACTAGTTATATTTCCTCATAGAATGTGGTATTATTATGATTTTATATCGAAGTGAAAGTAGAAGAGTCATCAATTCACATATCTTCTTAACCCTAAACGGGGGATTAAGAATTCGTTGGAGTAGAAAGAAACATGTTGATGATCGAGTCATTTTGGATTAATGATGGTTTTATGTTGCTAACAAATTAAAGGGGGATATTTTTTGATTTATGGTAAAAAACTATTGTATTTATTGTAAAAAATAGTCAATAGAGTCATACTCATTTCTGTTATGAAAATTAGATATGAAGATGTTTCTGAATCTACCATGAAGTTAAAGTGAAGGTGTTTTTGGAGTTATCTAGAAATTGAGTTTGGATATGTGGTATAAACAAAACATGAATTCAATGAATAAGGATATATCATTATATATGATCAATGTAAACGATAATTTAATTAGAACATAATATAATCTCCCAATACATAAGATGACCAGTCCATGTCATGAGGTAGAAAAACTTATATATGATGGTAAAAGAATAAATAAAGGTTTTACACCATGCCATGGTGAAATCAATTTTTAGTTGGAAGAGTGCCTATGAAAAATGTGGAATCTAAAATTTGGAGTCTTTATCAATATGGTAATATCACATAAAAAATTATAGGAGATACATGATAAATTTGGATCTGATACATAATATATTGGAAATCTGTTTTGAGTTGCATGACCATGTCAAGGTAGTTTAAAAATAAGGAATATTTTTTCCCCATGACATGGAGGATTTTTTTGGGTTGAAGGAAACCCCGAGTAAAATGGAGAGCAACCCAAGAGTTGTGGAGGTAATGGTCAAAAAATAGAAAATACATGAACTAATAGAGACCTAAAGATTACAAAATGGGAAAATGGATGAGATCATGATGTGGTGGACACTATGGTGGATTTCCAAAATCATTATCAAAATTGAGGAGTACCACTACAGGTGTTTTTGTTTTTGTGGAGGACTTACATGAGAAATTTAAAGTGGGATACTAGAAAACTCATCCATTATGGTCCAATGTGTGGTGAGTATCGAGTTTCCTAGAAAAAAGTTAAAATGATAAAGTGAGTATGGTGTAGAGAGTTTCAAATGGATTTTAAATAAGAGATGAAATACACTATGGATGTTGATGACTATGCTATGTTGGTTATGTACAAACTATGAAAGGGGAAATCAAGCAGTCTGTATTGAGATATAACATGCCTCTAAGTAAGGATTCATTCCATGATATAGAAATCTCTAGATTTGGTTAAAAAATTATAATTAGAATAATTTTGTGAATTTTAAGTAGTAAATTAAAACCCCTTTAGAAGAATTTAAAAAATGTCTTACCATTATAACACTGATTGTAAAAATGTAAGTGATATCTTTCTAAAATAGTAAGAAGGATAATTATGAAAGGGAGAAGTTGTGTATATATCCCTCTATATAAAATATAGGATGTATCTCCCACAATAAGATAGAGAAAAAATATTAGGAAAAGAGAGATGAATGAAATATCTAAAAAGGAGAGAAAAATAAATTTCTAAAGAAATATCTACTTATAGGAAGAAAGAGGAGGAGGAGGGATTTATGTTGTGAAACGATGTGGGGAATATTGGAATATTAAAATCAATAAGAAGAATGTGAGATTCCAGAACTATATTGGAAGGAGAATATTGGGGTATCACTTTTGTGAATTGAAGAATAGTAAATCTACATGAGGGGATGAAAAATAGAGGAGAGGAAGAAGGAATAATTTTCACTTATTGAATATTTTTCAAAAGTTGAATGAGTTTCTATAGAGTCTCATGAAATGGTGATAATGTTTTTAAGGTGATGTTCATAGTAGGGTTTTGAAGGACAAGTGAATGAATATTAGAGGAACCACTCTACATTTGGTACAAAAACAACAATGGTGATACTATTTGTGATTGGAAATGGCATCCAAAGGTTTGTTTTTAGAGTAGTGATTGAAGTATATAAGTGAAGGGAGTGACCCTTAATAGTGAGTGATTCATTCCAAAACCTTGTCAAGGGAGCGAATCCAATCAAAAACGCGATCTATCCCCCACCACTAATTAGTGTGATTAATGGATTTTAGTGCATGGAACATCATCATTTCATATTCCTTGGATAATCCAAGAGTGAGAGAACAAAGTAAAATACTAGTTTCCTATGTAAATTTTCAATTAACATTTTACAATACAAAATTATTAAGAGTGGGTTACCCAAATATTGATAAAATTTGGAAAATAAATAATCTGTTATCTAAAAATTGGATAATCATTCAATAAATAAACTTAAGTGTGAACTTATTAACAATGAGTTCAAGATCATATTGGGAAATGAGAGTTTGAGGAAAATGTTTTCATCATGAAATATCTCTATACCCTGATTCACCCTCCTCTATCAGGGCATATCATACTGAATACCCAAATGGTGTTTAATAAAAACTATCTATATGGTTTTTTAAATTTTTTTAATTGACCTACACAATATTTTCAACTTTAGAACAATTTTATAAACTAAGACTTTAGGGTCATGTTATTGTGCCATCTTTGTGAAACCAAAACATTTTAACCTTAAATTTATTTATGTCTATTTTACTCACACTATCACATTTTAATATGTTCCAACTTTATAGTATTATAGTTTATCTTAACATTCTATATAAGGTATTAGATAGGAAAAACCATTATTTCACTTTTAGGATAATCTAAAAAGACCCACTTCATGTTTATTAATGCGTGTTTATTTTTAGGATCATAATTAACAAAAAAATTGTATCCCTATAGAAAAATATGTGATAGGCCTAGATTATTCACATACTATAACTCATATGTGATCCCCTTTATCACCATGGTTGGCACACTTGGTTAAGTTTGTATGCTTCTATTTTTAATACATATTCATAAAAGGATTATGAAATAATTTTTATGACCCATCATTGACATCACAATAAGATTTAGGATAACATATGGAACTTATTGAGATAATAAATAATCTCTTAGTTAACATTGTTACAACTATAAATCCCAAGAACACACTTAAAAAGAGGGTTCAATTAGGTTGTGAGAGTTTTTAACCTTTATTCAAATGGATATTATCCTCACATTAGTAAGAATGATATGAAACTATAATAATAAACCACACATTAAAATAATACAAGAAAAGTAAACAAGTTAATAGACATATAGGTTTTATTTGTTTCACCACTAAGGGATACTATGAGGAGAATACACTGATTTTTTGTTGGTGTATTAGATAAATCACTATTCATTTTTTTGATTACAAGTGTTTTGGAAAGTCTCACTATCAATATAAGGGTCACTCACTCAACTTATATATCTACACACTACTTTATGAAAAGGTACATATAAATGTTAATGCAATGGTCACTCACAATGAGCATATTCAAGATAATAAAACATCAAATTAGTGAGGTTATAATTTTTTAAGGTTTAATATTATGATTAAATTTATATATTTAATATATTATTCATAGTGAGTTGTCTCTAAATTATAGATATAACATAAAATATAATATATGAAAATATATGTGTTCCAAAATTCCTCTCATATTCCTCTAATATTTTCAAATAAAACTTCATAAATCATCCATTAATAAAAATTGATGTCTCCCATAACTATAAAAACCTAAAACCATATACTAGAGTAAAATTAAAACCAATAAGTAGTCATCTAATCTCTAAATTTTTTTTCTTTATTTTTTAAAAATAGTTTTTAATCCACCAAATCAAAGTGTGACATCATGTATTATGATGTGATGCATGTCAATCATGTATTACTTTTAAAATTAAGAGGTTATTTCGAATTTGAACTCCCCAAAATCCATGGGTTATTCTTTATCAATATTTATAACCATTAACACATTACAAAATGATGTAGTCCATTATTATGTTATACTTTATCTTCATAAAATAGCTCAAACCAATTTTCATGGAATCACCACTATGATGTGATCCTTACATCTCATCTCTAGACTATTTTTCTATTACAGAATTAATGTTTATCATAATGACACAATCCTTCATTCATAAATTTCTAAATCCACATAAATTTTCCACAACTTCTTCATTACGCTGCAAGATTTTCCATTATTATGAAACACCAATCATTGAGATATGTTAGCTTACTATGGAATTCTAATTTACACTATTCAATTAGTTTATTCATATATAGAATTCCTCGGGATGTGAACATGTTAATTTCATAGTGGTTTTTCCATATATACAAAATTACTTCCAAAAATTATGAAATAATTTCCAAGACTCATACCATGCCAAATAACAATGACATAATTCAATTTAAATATTTAATTGAAAATGAAAACAATATCACTTAATACATATAAGGTTATATAACAACATTATCCTCACATACTAAATTGGGTTCCAATAAATATATTATATACATAGATTTAGTTATAATTTTTTATCCTTTTATAAAGTTTATTCTTCTTATATCTTTTAGAATCCTTACCTGTCTTAAGGGAATCTAATTTGAACCTAATTAGGTATATATATATATACTGTTTCTATCAATAAAAGTAATGAACTATGAGAATAAACCCTTATTTTATGCTTTAAATGGACTGAATATACCATTGTGAACTAATTTTAATACCATTATGTCCCATTTACCTTTAATTTTTAAAATTTTATTGGTCTATTAAATTTTTAAAAAAGCATGACATACATTCAAGAGTTTTAACTCAAGAGTCAAAATACCCTTCTCGATATATCTTTATCAAATTATTTTGGTTTACATAACAAAACCTATAAATTCATTATAGTGTGTAATATGAGTCATATAATTTTGTATTCATCATTATGTTCCTATATAGTATTTATGATTTGAATATTAATATAAGACATTATTTAGATATAAATCCGAAAAGATAAAACAATTTTGGAATAAGCATGAAATAATAATATTTTATTAATGTTATACACAAAATAATAGTTATCTAATACAAGAGTAAATATACTGAGTAGTATGATATGAAAATATACTCTAGATAATGTTTCATGTATTTAACCATTAGTGACTTGGATATCTACTTAGTCTCTATAAATAGTACTAAATTTAATTAGTACAAATATTTGAATACAATTTTGTGAGACAAAAGTTGTATCTAAAACCCAAGACACTAAAATAGGAAGACAAAATGTACATATTAATATAACTAAATTATAATATTTTCTTTTATTCATATTTAATTTATTATAATTAATTTTATAATGGCCTTTATATCCATATGAAAAGCAGACATACTACTATTCATTGATCTCCCTCTTGATCACTGGATTCATAATAATATGTTCTATAGATTTATTTATCAATGATATTTCTAATAACCTCTTAAATATGCCTTCGTTCTTATCCACCATAATAACTAAAGATAATTTTTTTCTTATGTACTTATCATCTTGGAAAACCTTATATTTAGGATATGGAAGCATCTTATCCAATTATTTATTTTTTAGTTATAGTAAAGACAAGATAAAATACATGGTAAGGATAAAAGGATGAGATATGTGGATATATCATTATACTACTTGAATCCTAATTCTACTAATCATTTTATATACATGATCATATTGAGTACATGATCAGTATCTTAGATTCCCTCTTCTAGACTACATGTGAATAGTGTAGTGAAGATATCATTTCTCTCTTGCATCACTTTCTCTAGGAAATATTCCTAAAGATGTGCCAAAATGGTGTATCAATCCATATCCACTTGTTATGATTAAAAAACAATATAAATTGACGAATATAGAATAAAAGTCATATACATGATATGTGTTCATCGTAGAAGATTTCTTATTACCCTTATTTTATTCTAGAGGTGTATCATTAGGTAGAGGGGACTCTAACATATAGAAAATACACTCTTAGTGTATTATTATGTGTAAGAACCTATAAAACTCTTGTAAATTTATACCAGTAAAGTAATTTTCTTTTTCTATAATTTATTACAAGAATAATGAACTGGTGGTGTTACGTTCCATTTTATATAATAAAATCTTATAGTATATTAGTACTTTATTTTGATTATCATTTTTAAATAAGTTATTGATTTATTAATCTTTAATGGATTAATATATTTTTATCAAAACCTAGTATCCCTCACTATTAGAATTTTAAATTTAAGTCATATATTTTTTTTGGTAAAGGATATACATTTTCATTCTTATATCACAGACTATGACCATTAAATAATACTCAATGTTATTTTGGTAGTCATTACTCATTCCAACTATATTAACACATTGTTTCTTAGGATATTTAGCGCATTAATAGTATAGATATTGTATATTCAAATTTACTCAATATTTTACACCAAATTATACCAAGTAGGCTACGGAAATTTCTCTTAATGCTAATTTGGTTTTGTTAAATAATCACCATCATTAGAACTCATTGATAAATTGAAGTTTCCCTAACTATAAATGGAAAACCATCTTGATATGTGATTTTATTTTAAATTAAATTATGTAAGGTTTGTGGTGACATAAATTATCTTTTAGAAGTTTTAATTTTGGTATAATTAGTATAATTTTATCCAGGAATATAGTTAACTATCCTATATTAGTGTTTATATAAATATTTAACTATCCAAAATTAATCAATATTATATAAAATTCAAGTTCATAAAGGCATGTTTTTTTAACTTTATAATAAATTTATTCACATAAATAAAATCAACCATGCATATAAATTGATATAACTCTGGAATGATCATGATATTTTAAACTACTAGATAGTTTATTAAGAGTCGATAAACCAACCTAGACCCTAGGGGAAGTAACTCCTTGAGTCAATATTGACTTGATTTGTAACATCATTTATTCTCTATTGATCTTCATTTTTTTGGTCTTCCTTCAAATAATCACTTGAACCACCTTGTGATGGGAACTCGTCCTATTACAACTATTCTCGCATACAAGTGCATGTGTCTCTGAGGAAGGGGTTATATGAAAATTATTCATGGAAACCCAAATCTATACATAATAAATGAGGGATAGATCATACACAGATGATCATTATTTAATTTATTAATTATTAAAAAATAAATCCTTTCAATAATTAAAACTAAATAAAAAATAATTTTGAACATTCACAGGCGGTCTCAAGTCCATGATAATCCACTATGCAACAACTAAAATAACCACTAAACAAAACTTTTTATCTCATCACCTCATATTATAAAAATTAAATAAATAGTTTTAAATAAAATTTTTATATCTTCTTATGGTCATATAAAATTATTTTTAAAATTAATAAATATATTGTAATTTCACTAATTTTTATGTTTTAAAATTATAAAATAAAATATATTTTTTCTTATTTTATTTTAATTAATTTTTTTCATCAAATTTTTAATTAAATATTATTATTTGTGTGTGTGTTAAACTATATATAGATGTATATAATTAAAATTAAACTAAAGTAAAATTTGAAAAAGGTGGTAAGGGTTGACATGGATTAGAGAGCTACATAAAGAACTGTTTAGGCACTATTTGGGGCTGGGGATGCCCGAGACCCTAGGTACTACTCGAGGCACTATCTAAGAGATGTGATGATTTCTCTAATAGCTATATCATGGTTTTATTTTTATGGAACACAAATCTAATTTCCTATCTAGTAAATGAGTTTGAGTTTGAGGTTTTAATTCTCTAATTATTCATGATTTAGAACTAGATCTGTATTCTTCCTTTATTTGGTGGTAGATCTGACTATTGGATTGAGATTTCCTATATCTATTTTAAAAATTTGAGTAATATGTATATGGATCTATGCGGACATATTTTCCTTTAATAAATATTTTTTAGATCTAAGTGAATTATAAATGAATCTACATAGATCTATGTATTTTCCCTATATATATATAAAATATTTATGCAAAATAGATATAGATCTATACACTTTATCGATCATCATATACGATTTTCCTATTCTTTTAAAATAAAAAAAAATATTTTCATGTAGGGCTAGAAATTGGATATAGAACAAGGAAGAGGCATACATATTTTTAATTAATCAAAGATAAATTATTAAGAATTAATTAAATGTGACCACTCTAATACTAGTTACAGGATTCAAGTGCAGTGGAAGTAATGTATGGTGGGTTCCTAATTTAAAATTTTATCTAAATATGAATTCTCTAATATTAATAGAAAGATATGTACATTAGTTTTTTATGAAATAAAAAAATATAAACAATTAACTCAAATAATTTTCAGTCTATTTGATTCTCCCTTGATTTCATTTCATTATTACTCTACGATCCAAAAATTAATCCCTCTAATTATTCTACACTCTATCCACAGATATTGGGATGTCAGTCTTGATTTTTTGGATTCTAGCACAAAGAATCGATATAACAATAATGTATCTATATCGATCACAAAATAATTTCTCTTATTATATATAGGGTTTGAGAGGATTTGGGAGAGACTGATCTCAATTATATGTTTATAACCAAATGATGGAATTATTGAATTAACATTATTGACCTAGGTCAATGACATAATATATCTAGGGCTTAAAAATTGGAAACTATAAAATTGTCCATACCCTTTTTCATATTTCTAAAAAAAACCCATGTCATTGATTTTTTTAGTTTATTATTAAATAATAATAGTAAATATTATTTATTAGATAAATTCATAACTTTTGTGTCAATTAAAAATTTATTTAATTACCACTTTTTAAATAACTATTTACCTAGTAGATATTAATTAGATTCCTTTTAATATTTAATCTAAATAAATAATTGTATAGATTTTGACTAATAAATTATTTTGAGTTCTATATAATAAATAAATAAATATTCATATGTTTATTAACTCTAAATTTTTTTGAATGTTTATATGAAAAATATAAATCTAACTTTGTTAATTCCCAAGTAAGAATAAATTAGGATTGAATTTAAATTTAGAAGACATTAATAGTATTTGATCCTCCAATCAAGATTGATTAAATTATAAAAAATAAAATTCAACTAGCTTTGATGATATTTTTGGATATGATTAATGTGTATTACTATAGTTATTTTTATCAGTATAAATTTATACAAGATAAATATAGAAAAAGGTAGGGGATTAACTCACCTTTTAAAAAAATTTCAAGTGTATGAAAATAATAAAAAAATGATTTTTAAATTATAAATCTATAAACCAATTAAATTGATTAATCAATAGATGATAAATTAAATATATGTTAGAAATATAATATCAAAGTTAATAAATATATTAATAAAAATAGATACAATCAAATTAAATTTATAAAATAATGAAAATCAATGAGAAATTATGTAATACAAAAAAGTAAAAATAGAGAAAACATAATTTATAATGAGTCTATAATTACTCCATGTGAGACCCTATGTCTCCACCCCTTGACATAAGAGGTCAATATTATTAATACCTTAAACTTAGCAGTGATCAAAAAAATCATACCCCATAATCATGGTTTCTTAGTACCCTCTTGAACATCTTTGATAGCCAAGGAACCTGTCCCTTACTTTAGTAAAGTGAGAACCAGTTGGGGAAAGGTGGTTGAGAAGAGAGAGATTTTCTTGAGGAAAACCATTATAATGTTTCTCTTAAATCTCTTTAAAGGATGATTATAATTTGGTATAAGTGATTTGAGAGAAATATTGAGATACCTAATATATTGATAACATATAATGAATCTTTAATTGGATTTAATAATTATAGAATTTTGGTGTATATTCATTTAGAGAGTGTTTTTAGAAACTGGTGTTATCTTCTTAGAGGTGAAGGGAATTGTTTTATAGGCTCCAAGAGGATCGAGAACATTCTAGAATTAGTTTAGTGTAAATGAATCTAAATAATACAATCATTATGATATTTTGACCATAATAATAACATTCCCAAAGCTACTAACTTGATGCCACCAAATACTTAGTAGCCTCCACTGGGTAGCCAGTGGCCTACTTAGAATTGGGGGATTCTAAAAAACCACAATTGGATAACCACTACTAGTCAGAATATGGCCAGTGTACTTCATATAGAAGGCATTACCTTTGGATAAGTCATTGGTTAGTAGGTGGTCCTCTATAGAATGGTCAATGAGACTTTTGAACATCTGAGATTTTGTTATCATGCCATCGGCTGGCCAGTTCCCTACAACAAAAACCTGGTGCAATCTACACATCTCCACCTTTAAACATAACCTACTCTAATTCCTTATAATGTATTATATGGATCTTACAACATGATTCCATAAAATTTAATCATGAAAAAGGTTAGGTTTAAGCCTCCAACAATACGTAAAAAATATATTTTCTTGATGTCATGAATTTAATTTCTCGGTATTAAAAAAATCATTAAAAATCACTTAAATTAAATAATTAAAAACATAGGGGAGTTTTTTGATCATGGAAACCCCATGATATAGAGAGAGGTAAAACAATCACCCCCTTTTTGACGATCACTAAAATCTATCATAAAATAAATATTAAGTTAAAATCAATAGTGAAAGAGATAAAAAAGATTTCAAATATCATAAAAAGATACTCAATTATCTCAAGGATAAAATAAATCAATAAAGTTATAAATAATAGAAATAAATTTAGTATTGATTTTAAATAACTACCCATTTTTTTAAAAACAAATCACTAGGGTATAGTTCAAAAAAATCCACAGCTTAGAAGACAACACTTCTCTACCTTTGTGATAAAAAAATGAAATTAAAAATTTTCAAGAGACTTTTATCCTTTTTTATTATCAAAAAGAAAAAATGGAGGGGAAACAGAAACTTAAGGGAGTTTTGATGAGAAAACAATAGAAGGTTTTTTTTAAAATAGATATTTTGATAAGATATTTCAAGATAGAAAAAGTGTTTGAAAATAATAAAATAAAAATTATTTTGAAAACAAATCATAACTTTTAAATAACCTATTTAACATAAGTATTTGAGAGAGATAATAAGGATAAATGAAATGATAAAAATAAAAAATAATTCAGAAAATAATAAAAATTTAAAATTAAAGAGATAAAGAATAGATGAGAAAGGAAAACACAAATAATAAAATAAAATAAAAGAGAAATAGAAAAAAATTAATGTGAATAGGAAAAGAGAAAGAAGAAATGAAAATAGAAGTGAAAGTGAAAAAAGGAAACTGAAAAGGAAAATAAAATCGGTACATAAATTTTTCATGGGATTATACTCATCAAGGAATGTTACATCCATCGACTGAAATATTAATTGAATGAAATTAAAAAAGTCTCTTTTTTTGTGAAACATAAATTGACAGAATTATTAAATTTCCATTTCTCTAATGAAAACACAAGAAAACTATTAGAGAGACAAGTCTAAAAAATATTTTTACTCTTCATCAATCTTTCATTATGAGAGATTTTATTGAAAATATTTTAAACATGAATAATTTTTGGAATTTGATAAATTAACATATTTTAAAATGAATAATAATATTATAAAGATTACTTTTTTAGAAAATATATTTTTAAAATTTTAAAGAAAAAGAGAAAAATTTTGAAATTAAAAATTATTATTAAAAATAAAATATATCGATTAAATAAATCAATTAAAAATAGATAAGGCTCCTTCTCAAATGATATCACATGTGAGAAAAAAAGATCATATCAAAAAATAAAAAGTTAAAAAAATAAATTTAAAATTTATAAAACATCATGATATCCATTTATCAAATAAAGACTATAACAAGTAAACCATTCCCAATACAAATTTAATGAATTTTAAATGATCAAGAGAAAGAGGTTTAATGAAAATATCAGTGAGTTTATATTATATTATAATAGATTAAAATGAGATATTACCTTTTTAGAATTGATATTTTAAGAAATGGGGTTTGAGATCAATGTGTTTGGTGTGAGAGTGGTGGATAGTATTTTGAGAGATATTTTTGGTACTGGTGTTATCATACTAAATAAGGATAAGATCAATTTTTTTGCTTCATGTTTAGGAGAGTGTATTCTGTCTATATTATTTGGGTTTGACAACTCTGGATGGATTTGTATTATACTTTGGTTGTAGAAAGTGAAACCAACTTATATTTCTTACTAACCCATGAGATGATATATTTTCCAAGTAGGTGGAAATCCCACTTGTACTCTTACTATCTAGTTTGAATCATCCAAAATCCATATCAGATAAAAATGTTAATTCAAAAGAAGATCCTTTTGGATAAAATAAATATAAATTTTTATTTCCTTTTAAATACTGAAAAATCCTTTTAATATATTTGAAATTAAGTTCCTTTGGATGGGATTGAAAATGAGAATAGAGAATTTTTTTTACTTGATATCAGGCTTGGTCACAATAAGGTAAAGTAGACTATTAATAATACTTCTATAAAATTTTTTGTTGATCATTTTACTATATTCATACAAATTTAACTTTTAATTTATACTTAGGGGCATACAAATTTCCTTAGTATGATCTATACCAATTCATTTTAGGAGTTCATGGGTGTATTTTCATTAGTTCAAAAACATAATAACTTTTATTTATGTAATATTAAAAATGATAAATAATTTTAGTTCACCCAAAAAGTTTAATTCAAATTATTTTTTCATTAAATAATAAAAACAAAACCAAATAGATTTAATGGTATATTCAAAAATAACATTATCCACATAAATTTAAAGAATTAAAAATTAATTTTACTTATGTTATATAAAAAATATGAACTAATTTTTCTCTTTTTATTTTTTTTGATAAAAGACAATTTGAAATAAATCCATACCAAACCAGGAGGGATTGTTTTAAACCATAAATAGATTTCATTAATTTTATAACATAATTTATAAAAATTGGATTTTTAAAAATAGTTTTTTGTTCCAAAAAAACATTTTTGGAAACAAATGTACTTTTGACATCTATTTGAAATATTTTGAAATTGATATGAGAGTTGAATTCCAACATAACTATAATGGATTATAACCAAGTGATGGGTGATTTTTTTTCACTACAGTCAATTCCTTATTCTTGGTTATAAGCTTTGGTAACTTGATGAGCTTTTTTCTAGTGATATTCCCATGATCTTCTATATTATTTATAAAAAACATTTAGATACTATAAGGGGATAATCATTAGATATTTCCATGAGAGTTCATACATCATTAACAAATAATTTATTAAGTTCTTCTTTCATGGAAGGTTCCCAATTTTAATCATTAAAGGAATTTTTAATGTTTTGGGTTTCTATGTGTGAGACAAAGGAAAAGTGTTCAACCATATTTAGGACCAATAATTGAGTATGTGTTCCCACCTTAAAATCTCCAATAACATTTTCAAGGTGATGTATTTTTATTTTTTTGAATGATTTAGGTAAATAATATAAAGTATAATCTTATTCTTATTCAAATTATTTAGTTTTTAATGGTTCATTTAAAATATCATTTTCAAAACTATTTTGAGAAAGTTATTTTAGAAATTTTTTTATAAAAACTAACATGGATTAATTCTTCCACCATTTAGTCCATTTTTTATATAATCATTATTCCTTGATTGAGTTAGAGTACCCAAAAAAGATACATTCACTAAATTTAGGAACAAAATTTCCATGTTTTATTTAGTTTTTAAAATAAAACAATTTTAACCAAAAACTTTTAAATTGATAACTTGGATTTATTATTTTTCCAAAGTTCATAATGGGTAATTTTGAGAAAAGGTATTACAAGAACATAATTAATGATAAATAATGTGGTACTCACAACCTCAACCCCAAATTACTTTGGAAATTTATATTCATTTGAAATAGTTTGAGCAATTTATTATATATTTTTATTTCACATCTGTACTAACTCATTTTTGAGGTGTCAGGAATGAAAAAAATTAATTATTATAGCCTTAAGAATAAAATATGTCATAAAACTTCTTGTTTACAATGTGTCCACCGTTATCACTTCAAATTGAAATAATTTTAAAAGTTTTTTCATTTTTAACTTTTTTAGAAAACTTGATGAAAAATTTGTAAACCTCAATTTTATGAGACAAGATATATTCCCATGTGAATCATGTAATGACATTAAAAAATTATTATTTTTAGTATTTTCCTCTAATAATTTCAATTTGATAAGGAAAAAATAAATCAATATGAAATAATTCAACCTTTTTTGGATTTAAAATAACATTTGTGTCACTTTCAATATTGGCGTGATTTACAAACCATGTAATATTTGAAATAAATTTGGGGTAGATCTCATACTAGTTGTTAATGGTTCAATTTGAAAAGAGAGAGTGTGATATATAGATTGTGGTGTCTATAACAAATCCAAAACTTAATAACTTGTGCACTAAATAATTTAACATTTTTTATAGAAATATATTTTAAATTAATTGTATAATTATTTTGAAAATGAGATGTAGTGAATAAAAATTTTCCATTTGAGTTAAAAAAATTTAAGTTTTTGTTAATTTTTTTAAACCACTATCACAAAATTTACTAATTATAGAATGTTTTGTTTCAATAATTTTACAAATAAAACTTTTTTAATTATAATTTAGCTATATAAACCAATGGTACTTTTATCTAATATCTTAACCTTATATTTATTTATCAAGGTGGAATGGACTCCATATAGTTTATTCATTTGAATGAATTTAGAGAGGTCTCCACACATGTGTCATGGTACACCACTATTTGTGTACCATAATTCTTCTTGGGTTTTACTCAAAATAAACTTTTATAATAAAATTAAATGACTAAAGGTTTTGATACCCATACGAACTTGGGATCACTTATGTTAGCCAATAATTATTTTTTAATCCAAATTTTATTTGCATGGGATTTTATTTTAGAAAAATTTGATGAGATATGGCTTGATTTTGGTCACCCATATCAT
Source organism: Viscum album (assembly GCA_963277665.1). Lineage (NCBI taxonomy): Eukaryota > Viridiplantae > Streptophyta > Magnoliopsida > Santalales > Viscaceae > Viscum > Viscum album. The sequence continues at coordinate 1,042,127,833 of OY728141.1, read as the reverse complement.
GAACTCTTAAAATAAAATTCATAAATAAAATTACTAATTATTTTAAAATAATTTCAAAATTCATATTATGAGAAAACTTTAATACATATAGTTTTTGATAGATTTATTGATTTTATTGAATGATTGGAGAAACCAATACTGTACAATTTGTTTCCATGTATTTGAGAGCCCAAAATTAAATTCAATTATTTTTAACATGGGTGGATTTTGGCAGAGAAATTTTGAGGTCTTTAATGGTGGATTCGAGTTTATTGTCATCAATTTTATATTTAATTTTCATAGATAAATCTACTTTTTTTACTTAAAGAGAAAGTATTTTTATTTTTGAATTTATACATTCTCATTAACAACCTACTTGTATTTCTTATAAATATTTCAATATAATGAATCAAGTCGATGAGAAGCATTTTTTGCGCTGATTATAATCATATTTTTGGTTTTCATAATTAAGGTGACAAGAGGATAAAAAATAATAAGATAATTAAGGATAATTGGGAGAATAATATTACAGGGAGGAAATTGGTAGTGGTTTAAGAACCTTGATGTCTTCATCAATATATTCCATAATACACTTAGGGGATGATTCACTTGAAGTGGATGAGGAAGTATAATCTATAGAGTCATCACTTGTACTCCATGTAGTGATTATAAACACCTTCTTACCTTGTTTATTTTTTAAGATTATTCTTATATATTAGGAACTTATTATTGATGTGAACTTTATTTTTTACATTCATATCATGTAACTTTTGGTTCCACATTTAGTTTTACCTTCTTGGATCAGTGATTTTTCTTGTAGAAATTGTTTATGTTCTTGGAAATTTTAGCATAATTTAAAACTTCACCTCCAGATGAGTCATTATTGGTATCTTTGAAGGATATTAACTTCTTGACTTCTTTGAAATTATTATCTTACTTCTTATATTGTTTATTAATCATTATTTTATATATCTTTTGGGATCTGATGAGTTCGTCGAGGACTATTTTCTTTACATCTTTCATTTATTGGATTCTTATGGCTTTGGGAGCCCCAAAACTCAATAAAACCCATAGTATTTTCTTTATGATCATTTATATGGATAAATCATCACTTAATGTCTTTATACCATTGAAAAGTTTAGTAAACCTAATAAAAATGCTAGTGATATATTCTTTAGGATGCATAAATAAACATTCAAAATCATAAAGATACATATCCAATCTAGTGTCTTTTTCTTTATTCATTCCTTCATTTGTGACTTTGAATAAATTAAAGTTTTCATAAATTTTTTTTATATAGAAACCTGATTAAACTCATTATGCTAATTAAAAAACTTATAAGGAATTTATAGATTTTATATTGAGTTCACAAATCCATTACATCTTCAGGATTCCACTTTTCTTCAGATTCTTTAGTTGAAACATACTCATGCATTACCATTTTATAGATAAAGGAACTAATACTACCAAGAAAATTTGACATTTGATTTTTACAACAGTAATAATTAGTTAAAAAAAATAAGATCTTCTGAATAATAATTTTACTCCATAATAAAAATATCAATCTTTGAAATAGATTAAGATTAAAAACAATTTAAGGCAAAATTTTGAAAATGAATACCATTTTTTTTAAATTGAAAATTTTTATAGAAGAAATAACTTCATTAATACAAATTATTGGTCAGAGAAATATGGAAATAGGGGGTGAATTTACCTTTTAAAAAATTAAATGTGGAAGAAAATAATAAACCAAAATAAAATGACTTTAAAATAATTAGTAAATAAAGCGATTAAAATGATTGAGTGATAACTTACAATTTTGATCCTAGTTTAAATGTTAATTTCAATGTAATTAAAGTGATTAATCCAAATAGAGATAATAAAATTGAATTTATTCATGTATGTGTGTCAATGAGAAATGATTCAGTATGATAAAGTAAAAATGGTGAAAAAACAATTGATAAGGAGTTAAATAATAACTCAATGTGAGACCCTATATGCTCACCCCCTAACTCAAGAGGTAAACATTATTAATACCTTGATCTTGGTGGTGATAAAGAAACCCTCCCCTCACAATTTTGTTTTGTGGGAACCCTCTTGAGCTTCTTTGGTAGTGAAGGAATGTATCCCTTACTTTGGTGAAGTGAGAACCCATTGGAGAACGATAGTTGAGAAGAGAGAGGTTTTATCGAGTAAACACATTACAATACTGATAAAAAATATGTTGAAAGGATGATTGGAATTTCGGGTGAGAGATTTGAGATAATGGTTAAAGATTGATAACTTTGAATGGATCTTTGAGAGGATTTGATAAGTCTTGAAATTTGGTTTTGATTCATTTGTAGATCATCACTAAAAACTTATGTTATCTTTTAAGAGTACAAGAGTCACATTTTATAGTCTTCTACAGGACTGAGAAAATTTTGGAAGCCTTTAGGTGTAAATTAATCTGAAAAGAACCACCATTAGAGTCTTTTTTACTGTAATAAATGTATTCCAGAAGCTATTTCCTCCATACCACTTGATACCTAGTAGCCTCCATCGTGTAACTAGTGGCCTACCTAGAACTAGGAACTTCTAGAAAACCACAACTAGTGAAATGCTTCTAACCAATGATTAAAATGTGGAATTTAAAAATAAAGTAACACTTCTGGATGGGTCACCAGCTAGTTGGTGCTCATCTAGTACCTGGACGATGGGACTTTTGAAAATATGATATTGCACCATCATGACACCAGTTGGTTGGTGCCTAGTACTGGAGAGTTAGTGTAGCATGTAAAAATCCATATTCAAATGGTTCATCCTCTAATCCCTTTTAATGTATTTTATATATCTTCCAAAATGATTCCATGAACTTGAATCATGAAAAATAATAGGATTAAGCCTTAAAAAACACATAAAAATATCTTTAATACGTTATTAATCCCATCACTTGGTAATTAAAAAAGTTACTTAAACTCACTTAAGTGAAATAATTAGAAACATAGGTGAGTGGTTGTGATCATCAAGACACTATGATATAAAGAGTTACAACATAAGTGAGTCTAAATCACATACAAATAATAGTATCTAAAATCACACCATTCCCCTATAAATAAATATAAAACCCATAACAATTTCAACCATTTCATGAATGATATATGTGTAAAATAATACATTTAATATCTAACATCTCATCCATTAGGATGAATACATGGGTTATTATCCCTTATTTTTTCCTATATTTCTTTGATTTACTCAGATTAAATTTCTAGTGATTTACATGGTCATGAAATTAAGTTAGGTACTTTAATTTCAATAAAATATATAAAGGTAACTTCTTCTATAACCTGAGCGGGAAAAATATTTTCATGATCATTAAATTAATTTGCACCACTCATGATGCAATTAGAACAATTTAGATCAATAAAAGTATATATTTTTAATATTTTTATCATGGATATAAATATGTGATTCTTGATATACTTTAATAATGATATGAAGTCTAAGAACCATTACACACTCATAGATAGGAATATCGAATGACACATTGTACATTAAATTAATATTGGAAGTTTTAAAGCCACAATCTCCACCATTTATAGGGAAAAATTCATGGGAAAAATTATTAATGCTTATATCCATCAATACTTGATAGTATACATTGTTTGTGTCCTATAAGACTAATATACGTAGACCACCAGACATGACTTTATGAATATTATCATGGAATACCTAGGTTCTCATTATAGTGGGAAAGAATATAACCTATTAAAGAAAAAATATTCTAAGGAAATTATTACATAATTAATACTAAATAATAAACAATATCAAAATAACAATAATTCATGTATATTATAATACCCCACCCCAAAATTCATTAAATTGGTTCCCTGAGCTAATACGCCATAAAAAATAAAGAAAGCCTCCACATAACCTAAGGATTTCAACTAGTTATAGGGGACTATAAGTTTACTATGGGGAGACTATGACCTCATTTCAGAGTATCTATAATATTAAAAGTAATGTTAAACATATAAATTAATATAGATATAAATTGTAGATAAAAAACGTAAAGTTCTAACAAATAGCCACAATATCAAAAATCCATAATAATGGGCATGTCATACATGTCAAGGATCACACATGGTGGATTATATATATGAAAAGAAATACCCAAAATAAGAGAGAACAATAAATCCATGCCAAATTGGTCCTGAGTCTTACTCATTCTAATCATCTATACCCACAATAGCATATCAATCCAAATCTCATCAACATTGGGTATTTCCTTATAACAAAAACATGAAACAAAATAGTGATATTTTCTCAGGTAAACAAGTGCCATGGTGGCCATTGTAGGGTGTGATTAAAACTAAGTTATCCACCACCAGTGACATCCCTAGGATAACCAGTATCATATAAGATTTCATATAGAATTTATCATGGTAAAATATTTAACAATTATAAAATAATTTATATAAAAGAAAAAAATAACACCAATGACCTAGGTTCATGATGACACCCATGGTTAGATATACCATTTTCAATCCTTATGTCCAAGATCATGACTGATCCTACCAACTTAAAATAGTGTTACAGTGCCTTAGAGAATTTCTCAATGATCGTGACAAATATAAAGAAACACTTTAATACAGGGTTCATCCTAACATTCCCAGTATCTTGAAGTATCACATGGAATTCAAGCACTGATCTCAGTATTCTCATGGAATCAAAACTCTCATCCAGACATTCCCCCAATCATAAATCATCACATGAAATACAAACACTCATCTTGGAATTCTTATAGAATCCTATTTCTCATCCCATTATTCCCAATCATCAAGAATCATGTTGGCTATACACTTCTCCCTTTCTTACACAGTCATTATACTGTACTTGGAATCTAAGTTCTCATCCAAATATTCCTAATCATCATAAATCATGTAGACTCCATGTTTTCCTATTGATATTAACAAGTAAAAAAAATAATATATTGAATCTAAGGGTCTCATCCATGAATTCCCAATCATCACATGTCAAATCATGGAATAATATTTTATTTATACACATGAGTTATCATTTCACTTAGTAAGAAATTACTTGACATCATAATTCTCTATTCATTGAAAAATTTCTCTCATTATATTATGATATATAATCACTATATCAGTTTTTGATACTAATTACATTTTCAATACAAATTCACTTTTAATAACTAATTTACCCAACTCACCTTCCCACCCAAAATTGATAAATTCAATTTATCAAGGAAACTTTTAAATAATAAAACATAAATCCATTTAATTTTATAATAATATATCCCAAGATATGAAATACAATTCAAAATCATCAACGATCATGATATCCCATTTCACATTAATTTATTTAAAACATAATTTCTCACTTGAGGTTTTCAAACCAAGACATTCAACTCATACTTCCATTTTAATATTAGGAATCAACAAAATTTATTTAATCCAACATGTGGTCAAATAATATACATGGAAATACACTTGGAATCATATTTAATTTGAGTATATTTAATTTTAAATTAGGGTGTTTTCCTAATATAATTTGAAAAAAATGATTCATTTTAAATTATGTCAATAAGCTGTAAGGCCTAGTTTACTATACCACACACCACTTGAAAAAACTAAAGACTATGGGTTAATTATAGAGACCAACTACGTCATGAATAGAATATACCACTAATTGAGTATAGAAAACCTATTTTTCCTGGTTATAATAAAATATAAAACCAAACAAATATACTCAAAATAGTACATATTAGCTAAAACTAATAGAACACTGCTCAATAAAGAATGAAAACAAAAATAGAAGGAACACAAGTGGTAGAATCACTAATGGATATTGGTCTCAAACAAAAAAAACTTCATTCAAACATAAGACAAGGTATAACCACCAATGGATAAGGGTGTTTCACATGTTTAATAAGGATTACTAGTAATTTCAGGGGATAAAACCCACATAAGAATAATATGGCACAACCCCATATAAAATGATGGGGTTTTAAAGAAAACTTGTGATGTTTTGTTTTTAATAAAAAAAATTATTTGTTCAAAACTAATATTTTAAAAAAAATATTCTTGAAAATATATAAAACTTGATGAATGTTTAAACCCAAACACAAAGGGGGAGAACAATTTTGTTTTTGATAATGTTTTTTTTCTATATGCTGAGGATCTGATTGAGCAGTACCGAATGCAGAGTATCTGACTAAGAAAAACCAGTCACAAAATTTGTGATAATTATATTGTTATTGATTAGATGATTGATCAATCTTAGTTTCATCGAAATTAATTTAAATATTCATCAGACACCGTGGTTATTAGAAATTCGGAATTTTGTTAAAGAGGATGAATGAATACAATGTTGTCAAGAGTTAGAAAGTTATTAAACATTCTAACTAAAAATTAGATGATTATTTTACAATCTTGATGTTCTTGTAAATCATGAAAACTGTCATGATAATTTTTTTTGAAGAAATGGAAGAATCAAAAATATTTTATTAGTTATAGGAATCAAGACAAAGTTTTCATTGGATACAGAATTACTGAGAACATGATTTTTTGGAAGTCAGAATGAGTTATAGATGTTGAGGCTTAAATAATTTCAAAGTTATAAAGTGAAGATCCCATTGAAATGAGAATTCCATTATGATGAGAATTATATCATTATAAGGATTCTATTGGACTAAATGAAAAGAGGTTCTATTAGACTAAATCTAGTATGGAAAGTTAATCAGACTAACTATGATAAAGAAATCCAATCAGACTAAATATGAGAAGGACATTAAATCAGTTTGAATTTGAGATGGAAATTCAATCAGACTAGCACTGATAAGGAAATTCATTTAGACAGAATATAAGATGTAAAGTCAATTAGAATGACTCAGAGAATGTATGCGGATCAGATTGAATCTAACAAGTAAGGTCAATCAGACTAACTCTAAGAAGAAAAGTCAATCAGGCTGACTCTAAGAAGGAAATTCAATCAGACTAACTTTGAGAAGAAAATTCAATCAGAATGACTCTTGGAAGGAAATTAAATCAGATTGACTCTAATAAATAATGTCAATCATACGATCTATGATGGGGAAATTAAATTCAAAATGAGATGAGGAAGTTCTATTGTATTTAGATGATGAAGTTCTATTGTAATGAGCTTAATGGTGTTCCATTGTAATGAGATAAGGAAGTTCCACAGTATTGAAGAAAAATTTGGATGTTTTAGAATTATGATTAATAAGAAGTCTCAATATTATTTAATAAGTTTCCAAAATAGTTGAAGTGAAAAAACAAGAAGTTATAATAAAAATAAATTCTAGATTTTTTTGAATTTGAGTAAGATAGAAAAGTTTTTCAGTTTTCCTTCTTTTTTGGTCTGAAACTCTCATAAATATAAGTACAATAAATTCATACTTTGAAACCATTTAATGCAATTGAAAAAGTTAGAGTACTGTATAATTATTATCAATGTTATATTTTTGGATGGAGAACTCATTAAAAGGTTGGGATTCTATTTTTTTTACCGCACCGAGGATGATCCAGTTGAGAATTTTAGTAGATTTTAAATAATGCTAATTGAAAATGTGTTTATCATACTAATTCCATTGGATTGAATTCATCTTGATAATTCCATCAAAATTATCCCTATTTTATGGAGAGATTCAGACCCAGCCACATCAGACTATGGACCTGAACAGAGTATCTATGAACCAGTTTGATAAAAGTATTTATTCATTTATTTTGGATCAATTTTCTAAGAAATGTTTTTAAACTAATTGGAGTTAGTACAATCATTACTACCGGGAGGTAAAAGGTGTGTAATAGGGTTTATAAAAATTTTCATTCACTCATTTATAATAGTAAATTTCTATAGACCCATGGGAGTGGGTTTGGAAATGGTGTAGGTTTTCACATTGAGGAAAAACCTTGTAATTTTTTTCTTTACTTTATTTCCTACTTTTTCATGCATGAGTATTTACTAGAAGATTATAAGGATATAAATCTTAATAGGTTTCATGAGTTATGCTTGTAAAATTATATAAACTTATAAAAGTGAACAAATAATTCACCCCCTTATCAGTTGTTATTTGATCCTTTGGGACTTCAATTGGTATTAGCAAAAAGGGTCCCTTGTGGAATCCCTATCATGGATAATCTAAATTATGCCAACAATAGAGGAATTAAAAAATTTTGTGAACAAAATTTTTATTGATGAAAAAATAGGTTGATTCTTTATCTTTTATCTATTGGCCTATAAGTTATTGATGTTGATATAATTTTTTTTCCACCAATTGAGAAAGATGGACCTATGATTTCTATTGCTAAGAGAAATATATAAGTTGATGGAAAGGATAGAAATTATATCTTTACATCCTTATCAAACAATTTTTATTTGAAGTTCAAGAGTCTCAATACTTTAAATAGTATGTGGGACAAGTTTAAAATTTTATTTGAAGGGAATACTAAAGATAGGGAATAAAAGATAAAAATATGGCATAGTAAGTATGGATACATAAGAATGAGAGATGAATAATCCATTGATGAATACTTCACAAGAGTAAATTATTTTTTTTCTACATCAGAGATTTTGGAGGTGTTCTTTAAGATTCTAAATTTTGGAATAAACTCATGAGAAACTTTCTTGATATGTTGGATTATAATATTTCATCTTTAGAATATAAATATGATTTATCTATTGATGAATTACATATATTTCTTGTTTCTTATGAAATGATAAAATCTCAAATGTTAAAAAAGACGATGATACATGAAATATATTTTGAAGCTATGTGAAAGATGAAAATTCAAGCTGTTTAATATGCTGATCCTTTTTATTCTGAAGATAAATATGATGATGATTTGTAAAAAAATCATGTCTTTTATATCTAATAACTATTTAAGAGGAAGAGAAAATTATGTAGGTAAACTTTCTCAAAAATGTTTTGAGTGTTGTGGAATCAAACACTTTGCTATGAATTTACATAAGAAGAATGTTAGATTATAAATAGATGATTTTGATGAAAAACGTTGATAAATAAAGTGGGAAAAGTTATAAGGAATAAAATTCATCAAAAAAATATTAGAATAAGTTCACTAGTGAAAAAAGAGTATACGAAATAAGAAATATGAATCAAACTCATCTAAAAACAATTACTCAGATGTTAAAAGTTCAAAAAGGTTTAGAAAATTCATTACCAAATTTTAGAAAGTTAAAGACTCGTCAAATAGTGACGAACAAGGAGGTGAATAATCTTATAGATAACATCATCTCAGAACATAACCTTTTTCATGTATTGAGAAAAATAGATCTCTCAAGAAAGAAATTTGAACGATAAATAAATATGTTGGAAATGTTATTAAAGGTGAAAAATAAGTTTTTAACCAAGAAGAAGAATACATAAAATATATATTAAGTTACAAACTTAGAATTTTTGAATAGGGAATAATTATTGAAGAAATTAGTAAGAAGATAGATGCTAATGGAGAATAAGATAAAAAGTTTTGATCAAAACATCTTAATCTTGAAATAACCTTGAGGAAAATAAATTTAAACTTCAACAATGCTTAAGAAGTAAAAGGCGATACTTATAAATTTGATGAGAGAGTTCAAATCAAGAATCGGGTGAAGTCCTAACCCACTAAAAATAATGTTCCATATAATTTTTATAAAATTTAATGTGAGAATAAAAGTGTTGGGAAATCATGGGTTGAGAAGAGATGTGAGAAACCTATAATATCTACCAATGTTTAAAACTCATTTTATAGAAAATATTGTCCCTGCCTAAATTATATTAGATTAAAAGGAAGTTATCAATATCAATAAAGTTTCTATATAGAAATATTTGACTTCAATAGAAAATCAATATTTTATGGTTATTAGTGTTGCTATGGAATCTATGATCATAGGGCTTATAGTTTATAGAATAAATTATCTCTTCCTAGATGAAGGTCTTAACAAAGTGGAATAAATAGTAAAAGTAGAATGAGTAACTTTCAAAAATTATAGAAAGAAGAAAAAGTGAAATATCACGATATTAGAAACATTCTAATGAAAAATCAGTTTTATTTTCTAAAAGAAGATTGTAGAAGATGTGATTAACTGATTCATTTTTATAAAGAATGTATGACTACTCTTCCAGAAAAATTCTTGTATGAAAGAAAAGAAAAGTAAAGAGGAAAGAAGAAATTGAAGAAATATCCTTTATTGTTGAGTCTTCCATGAAATAAATTAAGAAAACAAACCATGGATACTTGATATTAATTTTTATTCAAACATGATAAGTTATTTAAAAAAATTAAACATAGTGAAAATCATGATGGAGGTGCTATTACCTTTAGGAGTGATAGTTCTCAAAAAATCAAAGGAATTAGAACAAATGATATTGAAGATGAAAATTTGAAATTGAAGGAAGTTTGGTTTGTCAATGGACTAAAAAATAACATACTTAGTGTAAGTAAAATTTTTTATTATAGAAATTAAGTGATCTTAAATTTATATTATTTTGTTATTAAAAGTGTGAAATATAGAAAATTTATTGCAAAAGGAGAAATAACAAGTGGGAATCTCTTCCAAATTAGATAATTTAATAACTCATGTTACTTAAGTGATGAAGATAAAAATAATATGTGGCATTGAATACTTGGACACCTTGGGAAGAAAAAATGAAAAAATCTCTAAAAATGATATTGAATAAAATTTTCATTAATTGAAAAGAAAAGAATAAGATGTTTGTGTAACTTTTTAGAAAGGGAATATGACTAATAAGAGTCATACGAAAGTTAACATTTAATATACCAAACATATTTAACTCATTAATTCTAAATTTATGGGACCGATGAGACATCAATCAATTAAAGTATATTTTTCCCTTTATCGCTTATGTTGATGATTTCACTTAGATAAATAACATTATGTTTATAAAACACAAGTCATATGCTATAGAAATATTCAGAGTCTTCAGTAGAGAAGTTGAGAAATAATTGTATATTTACATAATAAAGTTGTGAATAGAAAATGGTAATAAATTCAAATAAATTACTTTTAAAACTTATCTTAGAAATTATGGAATCAAGCATTAATATTTTACTCCATATTGCCCAAAAAAATGGATTAACAGAGAGGAATAATGGAATGTTTGTAGAAATGGGAAGAATCTTGTTAGAAGAATACAAACTTTTAAAGTTCTATTAGAGATAAGCTTTTAGTACTGCTATACATGCTTAGAATAGATATTTTTTGATATCTTAGTCCAACTTGACTTATTATAAAATATGGTATAAAAAAAACTTTATTAAAATACTTAATTTTTGTTGAAGTTCATGCTTACCTAAAATTAAAATTATAGATCTTGTAATGTTTGATGAGAAATATGAAATATGAATATTTATGGGTTATCCACCCAATGTAAGAAGTTATAAGTGTTGGAAAAAACATTTAAAAAATTTGTTTAACTCACATTTTGTGAAAGTTATTGAAAATCCAGGAATCTTAACAAAAAATTACTTATGATGTTGAGGAATACAAGATAAAGAGTTCCAACAAATATGAAAGTGATTCAAAAGAAAATTATCCATATTTAGGTGAATCAAGTGATAAGGAAAATTAATATGTAATAATAACTCTGAAATTTCATACATTAAAAAAACATTTTGTGAAAAAAATATTCTTGGGAATCAGAAGGCTCTATTCTTGACTAGAAGAAAGATGAGCGAAGAAAATCAAACTTCACTAATTTCAAAGGTTGAACTGGAATCAGCTTCATAAGATATTAAACACTATGAATGCATGGATTATATGAATGAAGAGTTGGTTAAAATGGAGAAAAATAAAAAATTATAACTTTTACCATGTTTAAATGGTAAAAATGTTATTGGAACAAAGTGGGCTTATAGAAACAAGTCAAATGAACATGGAGAATTTTCAAGAAAAAAGAAAGGCTTGTTTGTAAATTCTATGAGAAGGTAGAAGGTGTGGATTTTGATGAAACCTTTCCCCCTACTAAATGGTTAGAAACTATTATAATGTTTCTACTAGTTTCTAGCCATCAAAATAATAAAGTATATCAAAAGGATGTAAATTTAAAATTTCTCAATGGAGAAATTAAAGAAGAAGTTTAAATTGAGAAACCCTGTTGGTTTTTACTTGATGAGGATGAAAAAAATGTTTGTATATTTAAGAAATAAATGTATGGGAAAGAATAACATCCACAATATTAGTATTCCAATCTTGAATGTTGTTTGATAATGCTGAATTTTTATAAAAGGAAAAGTTGATAGAAACTTATATGTGAAGGATGTTGACTCCAGAACTCTAATTGTAATCATCTATGTAGATGATATAAATTTTTATAGGGATAGAGAATAAGTTTTTAAAAAAAATTCTAAATAAATTAAAAGGGACTTTGAGATTTCAATGTTAATATAATAAGAATTATTCCTTGGTTTAAAAGTAAAAAAAATAAAAATACATTTTCTTATCTGAAAAAAAATGTTCTAGGTAATTGTTATGAAAGTGTGGAATGGTATAATATGAAGAATTTTAGACTTCTATCTAAGTGGGGATAAAGTTCAGTAAAGAATAGTTTGATAAAAGTGTAAATAAGAAATACTTTTATTAGTTGATAAGTTGTATACTTTACTTTACAGCCTAAATCCCTGATATTGTTTATGCAGAGACTTTGTTTTCCATGTATCAAAGTAAACAGAAATAAACACATATGTTGGAATAAAAGTGAATTTTTAGATATTTCAAATAAAAAAACTTCACATGGGTTATTATATAAAATAAAATGTGGGATGAATTTTTATGGTTATACAGATGTTGATTGGGCTAGAGATTGTAATGATAGAAAATCAAACTCAGGGGGAACATTTTTCATGGGTTAATGTTGTGTAAGCTAGCATAGTATGAAATAAAGTTCAATAATTTTGAGAACATCAGAATCATAATATGTTTAATCTACTCAAGATTGTACTCAAATGTTGTGGATAAAATTTCATCTGGAAGATTTTAATTTAAAGGTTTCTAAACCATGGAAGATACATTGTGATAATCAGAGTGTAATTGATATTTCCAAAAAACTAGTCCAATATTCAAGATTAAAACACATTGATATAAAGTTTCAATTTCAATAATAGAAAGTTTCTTATATATATTTTTTTCTATAATATATCTCATTGAAGTATCAAATTACTGATATAATCACAAATAAAATTCCAAAATAATGGTTTGTTGATTAGAGTCTTCAACATCATGTTCATCCTCCTCCAATGACTTCATAAATATAACAAGGATTCCACCCATAGTCCTTTGGATTATGTTTACAAAGGGGAAGACAAATTAACTACTTTTTTACTTTGTAATAAGTTTTTACATGTATTTGTTTTATGAATCTATAGTTGTGGTTATTGGTTAATGGGGGAGATAACAATTAAGCGGGAGAGGAAAAGAAAATTGAAAAAAGGTAAAAGTGAGGGGGGGTATATTTACATGGCTTTTAAATTTTCTTGTCACTGAGGGATGAAATTCCTTAAAAAAAATTACATTATCTAGTAGTTTGGTTTTAGGACACGATGTTTTGATAAAGGATATGTTTTAATAAATGTTTAAAACATTTATTTGTTTCAAAACATGAGTTATAAAAAATTTCTGAGATTTGAAAAGGTTATTAATGATTGTGGTTAAAAAATACAAAGGGGGAGATTAAATAACCACCGCGATGTTTATTTTTAATTTTTTTTTTATATTTTTGAAAACCAATCTTTTATACATGAATGTTTTTGAAAAATAGGTGAATGATGCTGAATGTTTGAACCCAAACACAAAGGGGGAGAAAAGTTTTGTTTTTGAGAAATTTTATTTTCTATATGTAGAGGACCGGACTAAGAATAACGAGGATTATAGTGTTGTTCTAAGTAGAATTGATCATAGATGTTATCAAAAATATAATGTTTTTGATCAGATAATCCATTAGTAAGAGTTTGATCAGCATTAATTTTATGATTAATCAGACACTGTGTTTGTTTGAAATTCAGAATGTTGCTGAAGACTTTAAATGAAGACAATGATTTCAAGAGTTAGAAATTTTATAAACATTCTATACTAAAGTCATACGATGGTTTCCCAATCTTAAAGTTATCATAAATCATGAAAACTATCATGATAAAATCAGTTGAATAAATGGAGTAATCGTAAAAATTGTATTGACTCCAAGAATCAAGACAATGTTAGCATTATACCAAGTAGTACCAAGCACAAAATGTTTTTGAAGTTTGAATAACTTATAGCTGACGAGGATTGAAGAATTTAAAATTTTCAAAGTGTAGTTTCCATCGTAAAGATAATTCCATAATTATGAGGATTTAATTGGATGAAATATAAAGAAGTTCCATTTGGTTTACTCTAATAAGTAAAGTAAATTAGACGAAATCTAAGGTGGAATGTCAATAAAACTACTCAGAGAATGAAATCCAATCAGACTGATTATGAGAAGGAAAGCCAATCGGACTGACTCTAAGAAGTAAATTCAATTGGAATGAATCTAATAAGGAAATTAAATTAGTCTTAATCAAAGAAGTAAAGTCAATCATACTAACTCTAAGAAAGAAATTCAATCAAACTAACTCTAAGAAGGAAAGTAAATTGAACCAACTATGAGAAGAAAATTCAATTAGAATGAATCTAAGAAGGAAACTCAATTGGGATGACTCTGAGAAGGAAACTGAATCAGACTAACTCTGATGAGTAATGTCAATTCATAATGAGCTTAAGAAGTCACATTGTAAAGATTTAAGGAAGTTCCATCGTAATGATCTAAGGAGGTTCCATTATAATAAAGCAAGGAAGTTCTGTCGTACTAAAGAAAAGTTAAAAAGTTCTAGAAGGGTGCTTACTAAAAAGACTCAATATGATTCAACAAGGTTACATAATAATTGAAGTGTTCAAACATGATGTTCAAATATGAATTATTTTTAGAGGATTTTGATTTTGAGTAAGCAGGAAAAGTTTTTCATTACCCCCCTTTTCTATTCTGATATACCTATAAATAGAAGCATAGTAAATTCATACTTTGAACTCTTTTATTTGATATGAAAATGAAAATAACTATATAATTTTTTCCAAACATATATTTCTAGACTGAGACCTTATTAGAAAGAGACATCTGGAATATTTGTTTTGCTGACTGAGGAATAACAAATAGATAATTTGAGAAATGTTTTAGTAATACAGATTATAAATGGATTCATATTATTGATTCTATCAAAATAAATTTATAATATTGAGTCCATCGAACCCAACCCAATTGAATTGAGAGAACTAGACCTAGCCACATCAAAATAAGGATCCTGTCAAATAATTTTTAGAGCAGTTTGAACAAATTATTTATTATTTTATTTTGGCTCAACTGTTTGTAAGAAAACATTGTAAACTAACAGAAATCTGTATAATCATCCCTATTCAGAGTTGGAAGGTTTCTAATGGGATTTGGCTTATGTTTCATTCAATTCTTCATAATAGTGAATTTATATAGACCTATGGGAGTGGCTATGTCAATGATGTAGGTTCTCAAACTGAGGCTGATCCTTGAAAATCTCAGGTGCTTTATTTGCTTTCAAACTTTTTCATGCATGAGTATTTACTAAAATATGATAAGGATAAAAACTGTAATAGGTTTCAGGGGTTATGTTTTTAAAAGTATTGAATTTTATAAAATTGAAAAATGGATTCAACCCCTTCTCAGTTGTTATGTGATCCTTTGTAAATTAAGGTTTAACCATATTAAAAATATAACAAGTGTCCACCATCTTACCATTGAACCCCCATTAACTAATATGTGTGTCTAGTAGCTCTTATAAGGATTTTTTTCACACTACTGATTATCAAGTGTCACTCCAGTAGTCTTTTTTTAGGCCCCAAATCTTCTAAATCACTCTAAATTCCTTTATGACAACCTCAAACCCATGTACCATATTCAAAATGGCTCTCTTGAGGGGTCATAACCCTAAAAATTTGTTTCTAAACACCAATTAAAAGACTGAACCCTCCAATAATCAGAAGAAACAAAAAATTTCTAAGATACATGACTAGTTTGTACACCTGGGTCTTGAAAATACCCCACAACAGAACTTATCGTCCTCAATAATTCCTAGTGTTCACCCCACAAACATTATTTTCTTGATGTAAGGTGGTCAGCATCACTCATACAACAACTCTAATCCACTACTGAACACTTAAATAAATTCCCAATATATTTCTCCAAAAATAAGACATGAGGCTAATCTATCATGATCTAGTGATTGAATTCCACATCGAACATCAAGGCAATGAACCATTGTTCTCTTCTACCCCGTGACACTCTCATGTTGTCTTCTAGTTGAATTATTTATCCCATGGTGCACCCAAACATATGGATTATCCTACATGGTCAATTACAAACCTCAATGCCTCTCATCAATGTAATTTTTCTAAAAAATCTTGTTCCCAGTAGTCCACCAACCCTCTCAACACAGTTTCTATCTCATCTTACCTCAACACATGAAAGAGTTCTTGTCAACACTATTACCATATCTCACTTCCAAATCCGCAGATGAAACAAACATTCTTAAATATCTAAGCATGACCCAAACCTGTTGACCTTTACTTGAAATGCCTTGAACAAACCTTGAAAAAATTCCATTACATCTCCAAGGATGTGCCTGATGTGGTCTTTAACCCACCATATAAAATCCCACTTAAAAAATCTAGTCAGACCTCCCCCGGCCAACCTTCTATAAGAGAGTTTGATTTCCACTATCGATATTCCATTAAAACTCATGACCATGATAACCTTAACTCTAGAGTATTCCCATGGTCATCTTATGTACACATAACAAGGTCCTACCCCAACCTTCTGATGAAACTCCCTGGTCAAAACACCAAACACTAATACTATTCCCGGTTCTCCCACCCATGAACTAGCATGCCACTACACCAAAATAAGATTGGATTACACCTTCTAATCCTTAGACCAATAATCTACTCAACTTCAGTCATCACTAAAAGTATTACAACCTATGACATTCCAAAGTAATTTAGATCGCATTAAAACCACCCGTGCACCATAACCTGGTGCTATTATGACCATCTAAAGACTAGCCCTACACTTCCACAACCATCCTATCACAAGGGTCACACATCCATGAATGAAATTATTATAGCCACCATAAGAGTGTCCTTATCATCATTCCACTATCCTAAAATCCAAATCACATGGCCCACAACCTATCCATTACCAAACAAAATTATTGGATGTTGCCAAACTCACTCACAACTAAGCACCATTCCAACTGACAATGTCATCTATTCCCAACTCACAAAACTCTATCCTATGTTCTCATGGACACTCATTAAACTGAGGGTCACCCCATATATGGCATATAGTGGGTTCCCCACCATATTTTTTCCCTTACACTTCTCCTCAATCAATTACCCCAACAGGTCCCATTTTTTCCATACATGTGTCACTCCTCACAAGCCACACCACTTTCTTATCCAAACCTAGCCAGGATTAGTCTCTTAGATTGATCAAGCCTAGACACCTCGATCTAAACTAACTCTTATCATCAAAACTAGGGGTATGCTACTCTTCCACCACAAACCTTGGGTATCTCTGCCCGCCACATATCCTAAAGGTCATTGTCCCTTGGATCAGACATTACTAATTTCCACCCACAAATTGGTCGGTACCATGCTTACCAATGCACACCACCTTGATTCATTAAATAATAATAGATGCACACTCCCACACAAACAAATACTATAGCTTAACCTACACTCCAATCAGTTGTATCACATACAAAATAGGATTTCATTCCTAATTAACTTACCATGCTCATGTACATGTCACCCTTATTTGACCTTGAGTACCCTAGATACTCCTCCTTAGAACATCACTTCACTTGTGACAAGGTTCACACAAAAATAACCAGTAGATGGTCTCATCCAAAATCTGTAAGAGTCCATCCCTACTCTCACTAATATAATGGTACCATAACCAACACCTTCCTAGGTCAGATTCTTAACCAAACATGCCCTATACCCCAAAATCTAACACTATGCATCGAAACCTCAAGTTATTTCAAATTACAATACATTCATGAAATAGACTCTCCTAGGGAAGAAACCCTATCCCACATCACGTGAACCATTACAATCCCCAAGATTACTTCCATGTGTTCACCTAAATGACGTGTTCTCACCCTCACTCCATCTGATTTCATCAAGACCCATGGTTAAAACCCCACTGGGACCAATTTATAAAACTAATCCCATCTTTTACGAGTTGTAAATCACATGTTCTAGTCTCATAAACCTAACCAAGAAACAGACCGTGCTCCTAACTTGTTTCTTATTCTATGAAAAGGCATCCCAAATGTCTACTTACAATAGGCCTAACCCCATACATTCATCTTTGCAAAAAACACAACAACCCATCATCCTGGGTGTAATTCTAAGAACCAAAATCTACATAACTATGTTTCTATCATGTTACCAAATAACATCTATGACTTTCAGTGTTAGGTATCTGAATGCTATAGCCCTTCAAAACCATCCTAGAAACATGGAAATTGGTTTCTGGGAACATACTTCAACCTCGTTACCAAGACCAGGAAGCACCAAATATGCATCGATGTCATAATCCAATGCATATACCTCTGAAACACACCACTAAGGCATATCATAGAATTGCATAACCCCCATCATGGGTTACCCTCAATGGTTAGAAGTCATCCACTCACTAACCTAAGTCTCTGTCAAGAGTAAGTAGGTCATACCAACCAACCCCTGAACCAAGGTCTCATAAGGGTCATCACTCACAATATAACACTCATCCTTGCCTCAATGAAACATGAAATATATCATTACAAATTAGTAACTTAATGTTCTCATAAACTATGATCTATCTCTATCCCCACTTATCCTAACAAGGGTTAAGCCATACACAAAAGGCCTCTAAGTTTCCACAATTAAAAAAATTCATTATTATCAATATATTTTCATTTTATAAAGCCAATTGGTCACATTTTAATAATATCTATATCCATTAATTTCCTTAAAGAATTTACATTTCTTTTTCATTTGATGTTTTACATTTAGTATTTTTAATAATTATCAAAATTTCAAAATTTCCAAGGATTGATTAAATATGCTTTTATTCAGAAACAATGTGGGAAAAAACCATATATTATGCTTACTAGAAACTAATTTAATCATACCATCATAAATATATTTATATCTACTTCTGCATCAAGATATCCTCCTAGGAACTGGTCAAGTAAGATTCCAACATAGTTGTTTATGGAAATCACCATATATGATGCTACTGAAACTTTAGATACCAAACCCCTTATTACCAGTAAGATACACACCATAGGAAGAATTAAATCATATTTATATAACCAAAAAAACTAAAGAAAATCTAAAAAAATAAAAATAAGAAAGAAATTGACATCTGAAACCCAAGACCCTAGAATGGTGCATGTATTGCAAATCTATATGTTCCTTGAATGATTCATGAACACAGCCACATCCACTTTCATTATAGGGAAAAGAGCATAAATACCATAATAAAAAAACATTATAGACCATGTGTCTCACCCAAGGTGAAAATAAAATATAATTTTACCAAGATCAATCTAAAAAATAGTACATTTTATCCCTTGAACTTGGGTTTTTCCCCAATCATGGGTTGATCACTCCTGGGTATAAGGTCATTACCAAGCACAGACACATTCCAAATTTTAGGTCAACCATACCCAAATAGTAAAACAAAATAAAACAAGTTTTGATACCACTTTATAATGCTCCACCTTGAAATTCGGTGAATTAGTCCCTCAGGTCAACATGCCAGAAAGACTCAAGTGTATAATCCCATATGCAAAAGGCTACTGACTAACGGAAAGAGATTATGAGGTTAGAACAATGAGATTATTCCCTCATGTTAGAGTATATATAATAGCATAAGTAATGAAAAACATATAAATCAATCTAGACGAACATCATAGATAAAATAGGGAAAGTTCTAATAGATAACTACTATATCAAAATTCCATAATAATGGGTATGCCATACATGTCCAGGATCCCCCATATAAGATCATATACAATAAAGTAATAAAATTAAAATAAACTAATCAATTATCCGAAAACATTCCCAATTCCTTCCTTGTCCCATAATCCATACCCACAATGGCTTATCGATCCAAGTGTCATAAACGTCAGACCTTTCCCTATACCTAAAAACTATGACCAAATAGTGATATATGATAGGGTACCCAAGTGTCATGGCGTAATGAGTAGGGTATGAATGAAAATTATTAGGACACCAAAAATGACATCCCAAAAATAAATATTCTTATATAAAATTGCATGAAGAAGTTCTCAAGGTAATTTTTTTATCAATTATAAAACAATTTATATAAAATGAATAAATTGTAGTGATACCTCAGGTTCATGATGAAACGTATGGTCAGTTACACCATTATAGATCCATAGGCTCATGACTATGATCAACCCTAACTTATTTGACCAGTGTTGATGTTTCTCTATGCACATATTGATGATTGTACCATCCATAAATAACCACTTGGAATCTAGGCTTCATCTTGGAATTCCTAGCATCCCAAAGTTTCACGTGGAATCTAAGTTATCATCCCGATATTCCCATGGAATATAAAATTTCTTCCTAACATTTTTATAATTATAAGTCATCACATAGAATAAAAATTATTATCTTGGAATTACTATGGAATCTTATTTCTCATCACAACATTCCCAATCATCGAGAATCATATGGTTTAGCCCATACCCCTGGCCTTTCCATTTAATTATCCTATATTTGGGAACCGAGCGCTCATACCAAAATTACCATTAATTATGAATCATACGAAATATAGGCACTCATCCCATTATTCCTAAGTATGAAATATTTTATGGAATCCAAGGCGCTCATTCTGGAATTCCTTATCATTACACAACAAATCCCATTTTAGTATTTTAATTATACACATGATTTTTCATTTCACTTAGCAAGGCATTACTTGAAATCATAATTTTCTATTAATTTGATTGGTTTATCCCAAGACATTATAATCCCAAATCACCATATCAAATTTTAATATCCATTACCTATTTAAAGCAGAAATCACTTTTAACAAAATGATTTTATCAACTCACATTCTGACCCAAAATTGAGCAATTTAATTTATCAAGGAAATTATCTTATATGAAAACACAAATCCATTTAATTTTATAGGAATATATAACAAAATATGAATTATAAGTCAAGACAACCAATGATTTTGATATTATATTTCACAAAAATTTATTTAAAATCTAATTACTCTCTAGAGGTTTTCAAACCAAGACATTACACACATCCCACCATTTCAATCTTAGGAAGTCATCACATTTATTTAAACCAACCAGGGGTAAAATTCATATCCAAGGAATTAAAATTTGAATTTAAATTCATTTTGGTATATCAAATTTTATACTAGTGATTTTCAGATATGTAACACAATTAAATGATTTGATTTTAAATTTGGTAAATGTGAGACTGCACTGACTTGATTGTATACTGCACTACTTGAAAAAAACAAAGAATATAGGTTAATTATAGGGACAAACTCCATAATTACTAATGAATACCACTCACTGAGTATAATATTTCATTTTGGTTCAAATCATAAGAAAATGGGAAACCATAAAAATTTCCTAAAAATAGGTCAATTTAGCTAAAACTAACAGAAAACTGCACGATAATGGAAAAAAACAAAAATAAAAGGTTGTGTAGAGGTATACTCACTAAGGGAAATTTATTAAAAGTAGTGACACTTTATTTTGGACACTAGATAAGGGATAAACACCAATAGAGGAGGGGAGGGGTTTTCACACATTTGAGAAGGCCTACTAGCCATTTTGTGGGACAAAACCCACATAAGAGGAAGAGGGAGTGGCTCGTGGTAAAATGATGGGGTTTGCCTCATTAAAAATTACCCATGAGGATAATAGATAGGAATTAGACACCCACAATCTATTTTTTGTCTATATACTATATTTCTAGTGGAACTGAAGTAGCCTTGATATAGGACCAAACTCCTCTTGATCCCTTTCAACACCTCCATGATCTCCAAAAACCCCTCTTCTACATCTAAAATGAGTCTCTTGTGAGGTACTAACCCTTGTAATTTGGTTTTTATGGTGATGGAAGATACAACCCCTCCACTAATAAAAAAACTAAAAAACATTAGCAATACACATGAATTATCTATACACGTAGGCCTTACATATACATAAAATTCAATACATGTTATTTGGTGATCTAAAGTACATAGACATAGTCAGTTCTAGGGAACCAACCCTGACTATATTTCTACCTATTTTCTATATCTTCTTCCCTCCAATATTATTTATCTTATTCAAATTTTTTATTTTCATAATTTTATCCCCATTATTATCAATATTTTTTTAGGGATGAATTGTTAGGATATAACTTGTATGAATTTTCAGAGTGCTACTTGTGGTTACCCTTTAACTCACACTCCCACTTTTAGGTTTGATATCCACCTATCCTTTAATATGAATATAGAACATATGGGTTACTAACCCCTTTGATTATTTATTCCCTTTTAGGCCTATAAAAGATTAAATTACAGACTCAATTCATCTTATCCTCTTTCTAGGATCATTGACAACAAATGAAAACTAATATTAAATGAAAAATAATTCCAAATTACAAGAGAGATACTAAAATAAATACAATAAAACACAAAGAAATAAGATATTTATTAATTAAATCTAATATTATCTAAGAAAACTCAAAAAAGGAAGAAATATAAATTAATTAATAATCAATACCTTCTATTAGAGAATCTTCCCAAATGTTTCTTACTCTTTCTATTCTACCCTTAAAATATACAAATCATTATGTATTTAAATCGAATCCCCCTTGTCTTACAAAAATTCAACACCCAATTTTTTTATCATTGAAAAATAAAATAGAGGAATGAGATACATTCACTATACTACATTTCTGGAGACGGATAGGGTGAACTCTCATCACTAACATCAATAACTCAAAATTTTATTTAGTTAAGTCCTTGGTAAAATCATAGGAAATATTATCCTTTGAAAAAATATACTCAAGTTAAATAAATATAATTACAACCTTCTCTTGTATAAAATGATATTTAATATCAATGTGTTTATATATTCATTATTACAAATAGTTTTTTTTGAAAAATTAATTGAAATTTTATCATCCCAAAAAATTATCAAGGGTAAATTAAATTTCCCATTAAATTATTCAAAATATTCCTTCATTCATATTATTTTAATACAATACTGGGTAACATAAACATATTACAACTCAATAATGATTAATTTTTTGGACTCTGGTTCTTTATAGTTCTTACTCACACAATTTCTTCAAAAAACATCCCTCATAAATTTTACTCCCTATCATTAATATTTCTAGTCCAATAAAAATTAGAAAAAAATAACCAATTATATTTATCTTTTTTATATAGTAACCGATATTAATGTTTTCCTTTAATGTAACTAAGTATTATTTTAGTTACCTTTATGTATGGATCCTTTGGGTCACTCAAAAATACAGTACAAATAGTAATAACATAGACAATATAAATTATAAATATTGCAAGATATAAATGAATTCTAATAAAATTGATAAATTTATTCCAAATAAAAATTTAGAAATTATAATCCTTCTGAAAATTCACTTTAATATTGTTGGAAATTGATACTAAAATCCCAAATATAGTTAGATTCTTTGGGTGAATCAGTGGTAATTTTTTTTATTAAATATTTATTTTAATTTGACCACTATGGTCGATTAAGAAAATCCTTTCAATTTTATGTCCCATAAACTAACCTGAATATTGATGAAAATAAATAGAATAGTACATAATAATTATCATAAGGTTCATACTCAATGTGATAACTTACTAATTATTATGATTGGTTAAACTCTCCAACATAGAATTCTACACTATAAATGCAATTGGTTGCACTGAGGAGCTTCCCAGTACAATAAATATAAAGTGCCACTATGTTCCCACTCGTGATTACCACAACTGAATACATCTTCCCACTCACCACTATGAAATTTTCCAATAAAAACTAGAAATATATCATTTAGATATTGGTTTCTTATTCAGCACTTCCTATTGATATTTCTCCATGTGCCTGCTAGATCAACTAATTTGTATGTGATCACTTCTTCAAGAGATTTGATTTACAATTATTAGGATCAGAACAATCAATCTTTCCCACTTTACATAGTTCTTAAAAGATCTATATCTTCCTTGATGTACCAAATACTTGGGTACTACAGGTCTTCTTCCTCTAGGATTCCTTTAATCTTTAGTCTCATAATTCAATCTTCAATAAAATGGTGTATTTATTCCTATAAATTATTAATTTTTTTCTTTATGAAACTAATTCCATCAATTTCATCATGGTATTGCTTTAAAAATAGTATTATATTCTTTATTCTTATTGAAATAACATGAAGAACACAATAGTGTGTATTGTTTCTTTGCAAAGGGACAATGAATTCTGAGGGGATTCTTCTTACTCACATAAATATTTTTCTTCATGAAGGGATACATCTTTTTAAGGTATTATACTTCACATACAGAAGATTCTTAAAAAATGAATATTCACATACTATAGTTTGACACTTATTATTGAAGAATCGATGGGAGAAAATATCTTCATCACATGATAATATGCACTGGAGGATTAAGATCACTTAACAATGAAGTGAAGGTGTATTTATAAGAAAAGTAAAAATGAACATTGTCTTAAGATCCCAAAAAACGTTTATAGACTCATCCATTCATGGATCCAAAAAATATTCCATTTTACATTAGTAAACATCACTACCACCTCACGTACTAAATGATTGCACACACTCTCATCACATAGTATCTTCACACGCTATTATTGAAAACAAAAAAAATGATTCTATGTAATAACTTGGTGAGACACCATCAGCATGATGAATTTACAAACACTCCCTAGAAAACCATCCTCACATACTATACTTGAATTCTATCCATACTAAGATATATTAAGATAATCTATGATCTGCATGTTCTTCAGGCATTATTGACGTACTACACTTCTCAAATCTTACTTAACTCATTATGAAATAAATTCATATTATGAACTCATACTGACCTTATGGATTCCACTACATACTATTTTATAGCTTAAAAAACTCATTCAAATTATGTGCTTCCTTCATTTGTGCATGAAAATATTTTCTACCTTATGATTGTGAACTGATTTCACAGATCACAAACAAATTACATGAGTTTATTTAGTATACTGATTTTCCTTCATACAATGATATTTTTATGGTCTCATATGGGTTTTTTTGATCATTTTCATGAAACTAAAGAAATTATAATCTCATAACATACATCCAATATGAAATTAGAACTCTCACATGTAAACCCCAGATTCCACATAGAGAGAATGATCCAAACAATGTTTCTTTGATCAAATGCGCTTGCTAGATTTTTAAAAGTAGTGAATAGTATCCTGCAAAGGACTTCTACCACATTATAATTTTCATCTTGAACAATATTTTGAATATATGTGAGCATTATAAATGATGTAATGAACTCTCTTGGCACCACCCTTGACTACCTTTTCCATTATGCCTTCCCAAACACTCACTCCCCACACTAAGCCATGAATGTTTCCATATGATGGATCAATATTCTCATTACCCTATGCCTCTTTGGATTTATACCCTTTATCTTGGTTAATAAATTTTTATAGGAAACTCATTTATCTTTATTTATTGGCGATAAATGTTTAATTAACTTTTTAAAAATCCTAATTCAAATAAGGCCTATATATTTATAAACAAACAAAAACCCTATAAAAAATCCTCTAGCCTTCCAGTCATATAAATTAAACTTATTAAAAATTATCTCATAATCTACCATGACATTACATTATTTATGTTTTAATAAATGTTCCACATCCAAGTACCATCAGTACATGTCTTAAGAATTATTACTAGCTCTCATTATTCATCTTGAATCATAATGAATTTTGTGATATTTAACCGTATAAAGATTAGTATAAGAATTAATTACTATAATATTTTCAAACATTATCCATGTAAATACATATTTCTAGATTCATAAATTTATAGGTTTCTCCATAATCAACTCACCATACTCCTTTTATAATTTATATTTGAGGTACACCTCATCTCTTCTAGACACATATTGATAGTATTGTTATAACGACCATGTTCCTTATTAACCATAAATACAATAATTAATTAGGATTTTTAATATCCCCTATTTATTTGTTGTGAATACCGAAAAATATTTAGTTAAATATGTGTTCCTTTTTCTTCTCCCCATTATTGTAAATAAATGAAAAGGAAATATAAGGGAAGGGTTTTTCATCTTCATCCATATTATAAGATTTTAAAGACAACTTATTCTCACATTTCCATTCAGAAACCTAGACTGCTACAATATTTTGAGAGAAGTATGAGAAAAAATGTGTGTTTAAAATTATCCCTCATCTATTAAACTCTAATTATACATTGGATAACCCAGTGTAGAAAACATGATTGAATAAACCTAGACATCAAAGTTTTCCATTATCTTGTTCAGCATGTGATACCATTTTAATATTCTCATTATAAATTCTATACACATAGATTCATCAATACAAATATAACTTATACTCATCTTTACCAAATATATTATAAAAATTAAATTTAAAGTTATATAAATCCCCCTTTGACATTTATTTTACATCAATAATCACCCCTTTATAAAAATATTTACTATAATCACATCAGGAGTATATTAGCGTTATTGATATAACCAAACTTCTAAATTTTGTAGATACATTCCATTTTCTAGATTCATACAAAATAACTTTTTTTTGATAACATCTTCCACATATAAGATCCCCCTCATGGGATAAAATACATTTTTCATCAAGGGAGTAATATGATTTCATGATGATCACCTATTCTTATTATATAACTACTAAAAAAATCATCTAGATCTTCCTTTGATTCATCTCCTTCAATTAACTTCATGTTAGTGAAGATAAATAAAAATTTAGGGAATAAATAGGGACCTATTAGTTTCTTAGTAGAAATAGTAGGGATGAGAGTTCTCTATAATCCCAGGTTTTCCATTCTTCTTGGGTTTTCATGGGGAGGTTTGTTCATGGTTCTATTTATGTCATGAACCATAATAGATTACATGATCACTTTCTTATTTACTTCTTATAGTAATATTAATTTATTTATATGTCAAAGAAATTTCCTTACCTTGTGATTTCATTACCATTTTCATCAAAACTTATTAGGATGGTAGAATTTTCATACAATATTTAATGTTATGACCTACCAACCAACACTATCTACACAAGTTTATTTTTATTTTTAGATCCACATATGTGGGTAACTAATCATTTTATTCAGTATTCTTATAAACTTTAACCTTTTCTTATGAAATCACCTGATTTACCTTAATTGAAATATCCATTTCATCTCTCCCTTTTTTCTTGGACCTTTTCAATTGGTTTGTTCAAAAAGTTAGGCATTCCTTTTTACCATGCTCATATTTCAAGACAAATTCATCAAAACATTCCTTTTCATTATTCACCATCTGAATTCTCTTCTATTTCATCCCATAGATAATTTTTTAGGTATGGTTTTCATGAAATTTTTATCACTACTCTCCTGTTGATCACATATGCTACAAATTTATTCTAATTATTCATGCCTATTTTTTATTGAATGATTATATTAATTCCTTATCACAACTTGATTTATTTTAAAATCCACCCTCAAATTCTAAGAATAACCCCTAATTCATGTATCTTATTTATTACTGGCATATTATACTAGCATGAATATACATTGTTCCCAAACACTCCACAACACCAGTAGTATATTCTAAACCATGATCTTCTATACTGATAATAGTTTTGTCTTGAAGATTATTGTTGTTGTCTTACCATAGACCGTGATTGTCTTTAATCTATGGAAAAATAATATTATTGAATTATTACTCTCTTAATATGATGTATGAGAGGATTTATCAGTGGTATTATTATTCCAACCAAGTCCAGATGTGGTTTTAGAAACTACGCTGTTAGAGATAACTTGTTTATTTTGAGATTTATTTGGATCGGAATTTACTTGCCTCTCTAGAACCATATTTTCACGCTATTGTGATGATTAAACCTTAACCAAAATTGAAATGAAAAATTATTTTCTGCTCTTCATCAAATTATTTTTCAATCTAAGACACTATGATTATGTTATGGGAAATTTTTCATCTTTTACAGTCAGTTTCTATTCAAGATCCGTCCTAATATTTTCCCAATCAATAACATTAAATTAGAAATTATTAATATCATTAATATAGTTTAATTCTTACTTAACATATTCCTTTATTCTTCTAGACATCATATATTTTTCATTCATCATTTTCCACTTCCCTTTATTGAGTTGCATGTTCAAATCAAGGCACCCTTCTAACTCATTTTTTAAAATGCATTCTAACTCTATTATTTCTATATCATTATCATTACTTGATGTATCAAAACCATTTTTAACATGATCCATAAAATTAAATTCATCTCCTTTCTAGATTCTTGACTATGATTCATCTTGTTTCTTCTTTCTTATCATACTCCTCTTCCTATTGTAATGTTTTTTATTTATTTTAAACATTTTCCACTTTAGGTATTTATCATCCTATTCATTTAATTTATATTTATTAATATTATTCTATGGTAAATTTATATAAAATTCTCCAATGCCATTAAAATTATATAACCTTAGTGGTTACTGACATTTTCCTTACCACTATACCAATTTGAATCTTTTTGATAGAATATAAAAAAATTTGATTGAATTATTCATCATCTACCTCATTATTAAAATAAATTGATTCCACAATTTCATTATCTTTGATTTTGATATTTCTCATGGATTATAATGAATATGGAACCTCATTTTATAAAATCTCCTCTATTTTCTTGAAATCAATTCTCTTATTAGGGTTTTGGCGGCCCTTTTTAGTGGTGACAGATATCCCCATATAATTTCTACATTCCTCCTTTATATTTTTATTCTTAATTTTAATTTTCTCTTTCTTCACAAAGATTGTCTATTCCTTGGATTTTATTATTCTCCACTCTGGTTCTCACTATTGTGGGATTTATTCTGCTTCTCTTTCATTCTTTCTGTTAAAGGTTGTTTGTTATGGAATCCCTCAGCCTCTCAAACCCTACTCTAGACATACATTACTCTATGCCTCTAAAAATTGTAGATGGATTAGTGAAAACAAATAGGTTTTGGGTTATGTGTTTCAGTAGTCGATGGGTTTCCATGAACTACTGGAGTCATCTTTCTTTTGTTATGATAACTATTAGTTTTATTCTTCTTTGATGATGCCATCATTCAGAACCGTCAACCACTCAAATTCCTACCCTGAACTCTTATTCCTCTAAACTTCTCCTAGTAAAATCTGGAGTGGTGATAACTATGAGTTTTTGGGATGTGTGGTTCTACAACCATTGGTGCTTTAGGCATGACATGTGTTAGTATTCTATTATGAACATGGTTATTGGATTGACAGATTTACTTGGTGTTTATTCCTCAATCCTTGAGTGAACATTTTTGTGGTTTTCTTCAAGAGATAAATCCCTTTGATACTGGTTTGGTGTATATTTTTATTTTTGTATTTTATTTTAGTGATGTTATTTTATGGTTGGTTCTGATTACTCTGGACCTCATCTTCGATAGTGATCGGTGGCGATGATGACAATGATGGTGGTGGTGTACCATACTGATGATGGTGAATGTAAGAAACATTACTTCGATTGATGTGGGTGACCCTTGAATCAATTCATCCTTAGGTTTGGTGTTTGTAATTTTTAATTTCAAATTGAATTTATTGATCTTATAACTTTTTAATCTTGATGAATGTATGTGGTTACCGATTATCCTTAAATTAGGAATCTAGAAAATAAAAAAAATAGAATTTTCAGTCAGTCATGGAATCAAAATCTATTTCATTTTTTTTACTTCTTCTCAAGATTTTGAGCCTTTATCATTTCATACGAAATGATAATATTATATATTTCATCCATATAGTGCTCATATCTATCTAATATGGCTAAAACATTAGTATCATTTTTTTGAAAAGTTTCTCACCATCATCTTGACTATAGTAGAATCATCCAGTATCTCACTAAATCCTCATATATTTCTGAAAATCTCACTGACTATCGTAATGTAGTCATAAATATGTTCATCATCATTTATCTTAATATCTTCAATCTGGATTTTCCAAATTTGTAATTTAGCCTCCTCGACTTACACCTTACCTTCATAAATGCTCTCTAATTTGTACCAAATTTATTAGGAAGTCTAAATTTACATGAATTATGTGCATAACTTTTCTGAAAGATAGATAAAAATAGAATTTTGAGTTTTTCCATAGAATTCAATATTTCTTTTATCACAAAGAAACAAGAGAGAATCATAAAAAAGGGGTGGAAATCCCATTATTTCTATATCTCTTACTTCTATGCTAAGAGATAAAAGATAGGAAAAAATGATATTATTTATAAAATTATAGTTCTTTCCATCGAATGTGGGAATTCCCCTATTATTAACTAAATTTATATTATCTATACTAAGAAATTATTAGATTCTTTATAAGGAACATGGTTTTTATATGATACCAATTGAAGTGCCTAGATATAGTTAGATCACTAAGAGTGAGGGGGTGAATCAATGATAAATTTTTATGAATTATTTCTTTTAATTAAAAATTAATTACCAATTATGTTCTTTTTCCTCTCAATTTCATGTCTTGCAACCAAAAATGAATATTAATTAAAATAAATACCCCAAGACATAACATTTTTTTCATGGTTCAACATCGATGTCATAACCCACATTATTTTAGTTTGTTTAACTCCCCAAAAATAGATTCTTTGATATAAATGAAATTGGTTACACCAATGATTTTCTCAACCATATCAACATAGAGTCTCACTGTGTTCCCACTCAAGAGTCACATAGAAGAATACAACATCCCACTGCCAACTACAAAATTCCAAAATAAGAAATATCATCTTTATCTCCTAGTTATTTCTCAACCATTTGATATCAATCTTCTTCTATGAAAATTCTAGATCAATTGATCTATACATTACCAATTTTATAAGAGATTTTATGTTTAATAATCACAATCATAAAAATCAATCTTCACTTCTATAAAAGTCATGATAAGTAGCGCTACACATTATCATTGTTAGCTAAAAAGTACCGATAAAGGTACCTTTTATGAACCTTAAAAAAATCACCAATAAAGGTACCCTTTATCAATGCTTTTTTAGTGTTGATAGATTAATTCCTTGATCAATAATTTTTTAACACTGATAAAGTAATGTCATTATTAGTACTTTTGTTTGAACTAATTATGGGTGGCCTTTATCAGTTCTAAAAAGCTCTAAAAAATATTATATTTATAAAAATTCATTATACAACATATATTAATATATAAATATATAAATAATTATTAAAATAAAATTTATTTTATTAAATATGATTTATATATGACTAAATATACATTTACACTTGATATATTAGATATTTAATTAAAAATGGTGTATAAAATAAAAATCATATAATATTAAAAATCTTATTTCTTATAGAAATATTTATGGATATATATATATATATTAAATATTTTTTATATAATATTAATGTATTATAAATCATATTATATGTTATATATTTAGTGAAAACTGTTTATAATTTAATTAAAAATTAATATTAAATAAAAATATTGACTAATTAATATTAATAAATGTTTAATAACATTTTGTTTTATTAATTTAATGTGTTTTTTCAATTTAAAATATACATAAAATAATAAATATGTAATTATTAATTAAAAAAATGATAAAATTTATTGCACTTAATATATCATATAATAATTTCACACGTACATATACAAAATTAATTCAATTTTTTTATTGACAAACATATACATAAATAATAAATTACAAATATTATGGTTTAGATTATTATTTATTAGTATTTAATATTTAATATATTATGTTTTTAATTATTAATTTTTATTCATTTTTATATTAATATTTATTAATACTATTTTTTTCTTTTTAATTGATATATATATTAAAATAATTCATTTTTTATTCATTTTTTTAATTTTATTTATTTTTATTTTTTATTTAAATTTATTGATCAACATTTTATATATTTTTAACACAGTTTTAATTTACATATATCAAAAACGTAATACATTAATTTCACAAACACATATATATAACTAATATAGAAACACACACACACATTTCTATAATTTATTCATTTTTAATATCATTTATTCATTAATAATCTTAATTATTCATTTTTTTTGTAATTGATTTATTTTAAAATTTTATTTGTTTAATATTTGTGTAATTTAATCATTTTCCAATATTTATTTATAAATTTTATTTATCAATATTTATTTTTTAATATAGTTTTAATTTATATAATTAATATGTATTCATTATCATTTTAACATATATTCATTTTTATTTTTTTAATTATCTATTTAATTAATAACACTTATTCATTATTTAAAATTAATTCATTTTTATTATTAATTTTTCTTTAATAAGTTTTTTAATATTTTTATAATTTATTAATTTAGTAATTTTTATATGTTTAATATTTTCTATAATTTTATTCATTTTTAATATTTATTTATAAATTATTTTTGGCTAATATTTAATTTTTTGAATACAATTGTAATTTTCATAATTAATATATTTATTCATTTTCATTTTAAGTATTCATTTTTTTTAAAAGAATTTAAATAATTAATAACTCTTATTCAAAATTTTAATATTTTGTTGATCTATTCATTTTTTAATTAAATTTCACTCATTTTTAACATCCATTCATTTAATATTATTTATTCATTAATAATTTTTAGATATTTTTATTTTTTTTATAATATATTAATTTTTTATATTTTTTTGTTTAATATTTTTTTGTAAATTTTCATTTTTTATATTTTTTATAAATAATTAATCATCAATGTATTTAATATTTTTAATATAAAAATATATTCATATTGATACATATACATATATATATATATATCAATATATAATATATCCTTAAATATGAATTATATACAAAAAATGTAATTACGTTTAATAAGTCATATACCTAGTTAAATTAATTTAAAATTTAAAACTAATATTAATTAAAAATATTGACTAATTAGTATATCAAGAAATAGACATTACATGATATATAATTTCATTATTTATTTGTTCAATTTAATATATATCAAACCCATGTTATATATATACATTAATTTCACACACACATTTATGTAATTAATGAAAATTTATACACATAATATTTATATAATTTATTCAATTTGAAATACTCATTTTCGAATTTCAGTTATTAAAATAATATATTTAATATATTATGTTTTTAGTCTATAAATTTTATTCATTTTTTATATTTATATTTAATGTATACTATTTAACTATTTAATATTTTTTATAAATTTTTCATTTTTTATATTATATTTTCAATAATAATATTAGTTATTTTTCAACATTTATGAAACTTATTCATTTTATTTAATTTATAAATTTTTTATTCATTGTCATTTAAGGTTTTTAATATTATTTATTCACTTATGGAGTAAATTATTTTTTACTTTTTATTTAATTTATTCATTTTAAATATTTATTTATATATATTAATTCATTAACATTTAATGCTATTAATGTGTATTCATATTTATTTTTATACATGTTAATTTTTATTTTTTTAATAATTTATATATTTAATAAAACTTATACATCTTTTTAATATTTTAGAAATCTATTCATTTTTGGTTATTCAATTTCTCTCATTTTTAACATCCATTCATTTAAGATTATATGTTAATTAATTAATTTTTAAATTTTAAAAATATATTCATTTAATATTTTATGTATTTAGTTATAAATAGTTTTTATCAGCACTTTTTTTGAAATGATGATAAAACCCTTACTGATCATATAAATTCAACCATAGCATAACCCATTTCTTCGCATCATTCAAGATTTTGTCGAAGTCAAACCCTGTTGCCGCTCCCCTCACACTACTTGGATGAATAGACTCCCTCAAAGCCTAATGTATATGATTATTTGTACTCATCTTTAGTCTACATTCCATTATTTCATCAATTTAGTTCTTTCATTATGTGCCATGTCGCCCCATTCCCCTACTGTTGTGTGGACCCAGAATAGTAGCCTCATCTAACCAACATCGCTGCAATCTTCCAAATGTAACATCATCACTACCATCACAACACCTGGCCATCACCCGCCTTCACTAGTACTCCACATTAGCGTAACCAAACTTTCCATTCACCCCCATATGATCCTATTTTGTCAAAACAAGAAGAGGTATCATATTCTAGCTGAACCATCATCACAAAAGATCAAACGAAAATTTTAATAATGTTTTTAAACAAAAATTAATGGGTTTAGTTTTTTTAGAATCTATGATGGTCGATCTTCAATTGATGCTTGACTTTCTAGAAAGAGAGCATCAATTCAATTGACTTTCATCTACTTTTTTTAATGTTATATCCCATATCATAGTGTCTTTCTATTATATAAGTTTTTCCAATCATTGATAGTAGATGAAGCACCCCAACCATATAGACCATTCACATGATCCTTCCAAAATGGTAATCCATTGGGGACCCTACTAAAATGTGGGATGGCTATGATTTCAACCACTAGAATATGGCGAACTCAGAGCATAAGGATTTTCATATTGACTCAATTCACTTATTTTTTAATTTTGAGTGTCCCAATTTTATAAATTATCACTCATAGTAGTTTCTTCCCCATACTGACCACATTAAGGATTCCTTCCACTTTAATTCCATCCTTGGTCCCAATTAGTAAGTATTTTTCTTTCTTTTTAAGTTATTTCATACTCTTCCCTACTCCTATTCCCATTTGTATTACTATTCATTGAGCCTTCATCCCATCAATGTGAATTGTTTAAATTTGAAGAATTCCTCAATCCTCAATTAGATTTTTCTTCGGTTTTTTGAAGATCTTGAGAACCCCAACCCGAGGATTCTAGTTTATTGGATTTAAATTCAATATTTTCTTCAAAATTTGGGTTCTAGAGACAAGTTGATCGGGCCCCTCAACTTTTTCACAATATAAAAAATCTCATCAAATTTAGATTTTATGAACCCTATCATTAAAACACTACTTGGCCCACATGGCCCTTCTTGAAAGGTAATCTAGTTTAGTGTCCCCATAGAGACGTTGGTTGAATTTTATTTCTACCACCAACATTTAGATAAATAATTGTATGAATATTTTTCAAGTTACCACAATTCACATTCTTTTTCATTTGAAGTGTCCCGTTTTTGTAATTTTTTTTATCACAATAGTTTCATCACCTTGCTGACCCCATTGAGAATTCCTTCCACTTTCATTCTATCCTTAATCCTAATCAGTAAGTTTTGTTCTTTCTTTTTAGTTCGTTCTTTATATTTCCCCCTTACTGACCATATTTTTATTACTTCATTTTGAGCCTTCATCCCAACCATGTTTGACAAAAAAAAATTTTAAAAAAAAATTAGCAAAGAAAAAAAATGAGAAAAAGAATTAAAAAAGTGATGGTGGATGAATGTGGAGGAGACCGAGGGTATCCCCTCACACAACCAAAGATTAATCAAAAGGAAGAGAACCAAAGTTAGAAAAAACATAATCATGTTATCTAGATTACTTTTATATGTTAGAAA
Organism: Viscum album; assembly: GCA_963277665.1. NCBI lineage: Eukaryota > Viridiplantae > Streptophyta > Magnoliopsida > Santalales > Viscaceae > Viscum > Viscum album. Next base: position 1,042,091,901 of record OY728141.1, on the reverse strand, counting down.
ATCTTACAACATCTTTTCCTCTCTATATGAGTGAGAAATCCTCAAGATAAAATGGAGTAATGAAATATAGTTCTTTATGTGATAAATAATATTTCAAGGAAATTATTTTTGACCTTTCAAGGCATTGACCATAATGGTGGAATCATGTTCAACTTCTGTTAGAGTTATTGAATGATCCTTCTATAATTTGAGTACATGAAGTAATTCCAAGACCTTAGTGACAAGAAAAGGTCCCCCGCTAAAAAATATAAAAAGAAAACCAAGTGATCAAACCTTGTTTCTGTTTTCATCATCTGAAAATTGATCATCAACTACAGCTCCTAATAATCCTATCACTAAAACACCACCTAGAATGCATGACTCTTCCTGAAAGGTAATATTGTTTTGTGTCTCTATTGATATGGGGGTTGGATTTTATTTCCACCACTAGAATCTAGAGAACATGTTTCTTGAAAATTTTCAAGTTTACATAATTCACATGCTTTTTCATTTGAAGTTCCTCTGTTTTTTAAAATTTCACTCATAGTAGTTACTTCCCCCTACCAACCCCTTTGAGGATTCCTTAAAACAACATAATTTAGGCCATATTATCTTAGAACAATTACTTTATGAATCTCAAATGTTTCTTTAATAATGTTCCAATACTTATTCCTTCTTTTGGAGAGATTATAACCCTGAAACCACAATAATTTGTTTCTCTGTATATTACCTTTGTGTAAAATGATAAATTTATAGAAATAATCCCCAACAATATTCAAATTTTAGGTTCCCCTTATTACAAGAATCAATAACTTTATCCTTTTATTATGAAAAACTTATGTGTTTTTATTTATTTATTATAAAAATTAATATTTTACAAATCTAATAAGATGGATATAGATAATTAATGAATAAATTTTTTTGGCACCAAAATTTGGGCCCAAGGTATTGGGAGGGGTTAAAGCCAATGGGATGATATATTCCCCATCAAAATACACAAAATTGGAAAAAGGGGTTAACCTAAAAAATCTCCACCACAAATCCCCTTGCCAATGCGAACAACACAAAGCCCACAGAATGGATTCTTCCACAACAGCCATGGAGAAGCATGCTGGAATCCTTTTTGATTATGATGGAACCGTCTTCGATCATGAATTACAATTTTATCCATGGCATTAACTTGGAGAATCACAATACCCAGTGCCAATAAAGAGGTGGATACCCCCCATAATGATCATTACCCCAACCTTTTTCCTTCTGAGATCCCATTTTTGTGAAGTACCCTTTTGCTCCACAAACTAGTAAAGCAAATTCATCACCCAAGGTATCTGATCATTGAGAATCAGCTTTCTCATTATTACAATTTCCCTCCTTTTCAAGCGGGGATTCCCTTGATGAAGCCCTATGTCCATTGTGATGGTCGTATACCCTTTTGGGAACTCAGGACTTTGCGTCACATTCAGCCTTCACGAAGCACCCTCTAAGTGCATGTAAACCTCATGCCTTAGCTGGCTCATCATGATTCTTGAAGCTCCTTCCTTCACAGAGAACCTTTTTCCCATGCTTCATGAAAACCATTTCTTTGTGAAGCTCCTTCTCTTTGCTAAGAACCATATCTTCATGAATACCTTCTTTGTGAGGCTTCCAATTTTGTAAACCCCTCTCCCGTGTGACCCTCCAGGCTTGTATGAAGTGATTTCAAGGTCCCACGAGTGGTGTTTTATATTATGTTTCCCTACCTTATTCTTCTTCTAATAGGCATTCTAATGGGTATTGCTTCCTCACATTGTCATGTAAACATGGACCCCTCAATTTACCACTCCTCCACCATGTTAAGGCCTATAATTTCTTGTGCTTTCCACTCCAAAAGTGCTGGTCAGTACAAGTTATGTAAGTCTAATGGGAGAGGAGAGAGTCCTCATCATCTGTGGTACATGATGTTAAATTGCATAGCACCACTCATCTTCAACACATGACATTAAACTCTGATCACCACATGTGTGACATGCCAGAGAGGGATAAAGAAGGGATGGGACCTGGAGACCTTTTGCTTCCCTCCCTTTTTAATCCGACTACTCTTTCCCTTTGTGGTTTGTTTCTATGTGGGCCCCATTCCGTATTTATGTAATTTCTGACACACCTTGACATGGTGTTTCTCATATGACGACCATACCCTCCTCATAAATCAAGTCACACTTCTCAGGCTTACCCCATGGAGTAAGTACCAATCTTCCCCATTCCTTGTGTTCACATCTTTCACAACACCTTCGTTAGGTCCACCGATACCTCTAATTTCTCACACTAAGAATGACTGAAGTGAGCTAAGAGAAATCAAAAACCATGAAATCCTCTTTGGGATGCTAATCATGCGTAAGCCCCATACCCCCCATCCCACAAGACGTTAAACATTATTCCTCATCAAAATATGTATACTTTGATCCCTATCCTCTAAAAAGTCTACATAGGAAGACTCTCATAGGTTCAAGCCCATCACTACCCATCATCAATCTACCTCAACTACTTCAAGTCAGTTCACTTTTGTCTTGCGTGGTGTTAAACTATGGGATACATCCTTTCCTTGAACTACACATGTTTTTATCCCTATCTTCTATAGAGGGTACATACAATGCCTCCCCAAGGTTTAACCCTCATCAATGGTAGACCCTAGTTATCCCTCATAGTGATATACCCTCCTGATGTGATATCTTCCCTTTTTAGGGATGCATCATCTAGATCCACCTACCTGAGGTGTCTTGATTCATCCATTTAGGCCACTAACCATACGTAATCCCCAACATGTTGAAGTTTTGTTATCCTTTATGTACAGCCCAATTTTTTTTTCTAATTTTACCGAGATACTAACCATGCATCATCCCCACACAAACCATACTCCTCCAACCAATAGTGTCCCTCTTGAGATGGGCTTCTAACCATGCCTAAGCCCCAACATGTCTTTGAGTCACTGTCCTTTGTGTACACCCCAATTCTACACCCCATCCTAAACTACGTGGACTTTTTTCCTTACCATGAGGATGTGTAGGAATCCTCCATGAGTTTCAAGCCCATCACCCATGTCCTATCCTGACCATTTATTCAAGCCTTTGTGTTTCAGGATGATAATACCTTGTCCCTGAGGTTATACTTACTTTAGGTCCCCATCCATGTGACCATTCTTACGAGCTTCCTCCTCAGGTGTCCCATTTCCACACCAAACTATATGAACTTTGGTCCCATCAATGGGAATACGTTAGAAGCCTCCCTGAGGTTCAATCCCAAAATCACCATAATCTTCAAATAGATCCCATCCCATTCATCCCATTCAATTCATTAAATCATCCATTATCCATCCTTATTCCTATTTGGGCTATCGCATCCCGGTGCGATCAGACCATTCATATGGGAAACTAACCATGTGCAACCCCCAAATTATCCTTTAAAACTACATGGTTTTTTATCCCTATATTCTAAACATGGTATGTAGGAGGCCTCTTGGAGGTTCAATCCCAGCCACTGGTGAACATTAGTACCCCATCCTAGGGGTTCACCATCTCTGATATAACCTTTTTGGTTTCCATATCATCCTACATAGTGTGAAACCTTCCCTTTTTAGGAAACACCATCCTAGATTTGTCCTCTTTGGGCATTTTGGTCCCTCCATTTGGTAAAAACTCCAGGTTCTCTCTCATAGGGATATACCAATATGGTCCAATATTAAATGTGTTTTGATTAGTAAGATCTATCTCCGCTAGATGTTAAACTCAAGAAATTCCATGTGTCATACATGGGATGCAAGGAAAACCTTTAAGGCATGCCTTAAACAAAATATTCCTCACAATCACTATGGAAAGTATCGGGTTTCTATGACCTTGAGAAGTCCTATGACAAGAAATAATACATGTGTTTCTATGTTCCAGCATCTAGAATTGTAATAGATGCCTCAGAATGACTAATATTCTGACTAAAGCATCCTACCGTGACTTGAATCCATGTAATTTTCTAACATATGTAGTGTAATTAATATTAATCCACAAAGAGATAACACCAAGAACATGTTTCACGAACAACGTCTTAATTTATATGGAAAAAACAGACAAGGTGATGAACTTTGAGAATGAATCCATAGAAGGAGGGACGAACATCCCATAACCTTTTTTGATAATGAATAAAAAATCACTTAATAAGTGATGAATTCCACCCGCCATTGGAAAGAAGGAATGCGGGGGAACAATCCACATGTTCCCACCAGTGATGTATACCTCGATAGAAAGCATCAGAATAGAAATGGTGAACTCTACATGCTCTAGTTCTCCTCCAATTATGTGGATTAGTAATTCTCAAGACATTAGAAGATTATCATGTCACTGGATTCAAGTATATGGTGTCAGGTCCCTCTAAGAAAATTGTGGTCCTGGCGTGAAACTCACCAGAATTCAGGACAATTGATCATTGGAAATTTTGGTATATTTCATTGTCAATGTGGATCTTTCTCTCTAATCATGGAAGACCGAATGATGTTGGGACATTTTGAATTGTTTTCCTAACAAATATATTGATGGTTGAATATTAATTCTTTGTAGGACCCAAGCTGCAACCACCAGAAACTAGTCACCTCCCACTCGTAGGAGTAGGGGTATGGGAAATTCTAACACGATAACTTTTCCCAGATCTGCCTCTACCTTGATATCCTCCACAAATGCAGCTATTGGGTGACCATTTCCTATCTTACCCTCAAATATCATCTAGAGGAGGGTGATTGATACTCTCGTTTGAAAATAAGAATAGGAAGGGGTCATCCCAATGAGATATATGGCATACCAAGATTTGGTGGCTTCTATGCCCTGTCATCACCACCTCTCCAAAGGGACACACAGGGATCCAATGATCTCCAATCCAATGTCTAAACATTTTAGGAGCCTCTACATGGAACGATCCTATGATTTGATCCCCCACACTAAAGAGGTGGGGGGCATTTGAGCCATTCTAGCTTCGACCTTAGTCAGGGAGCTGCCAAGGAGGGATCCCATTAGGCCACGTCAATGATACAACCTAGACCCTTGGATGAGGAATAGTTGGTTTACATTCTTGCTCCATCAACCTTGTTTCAGTTGAACAAGAAATAATGTCAGGCACAGACTCAAGAAGATGCCTGTTAGGGGGTGTTAGCTTCTATAGATTCAGTGGCCCATTCCACCACCGATGCATAACATCATAACCATATTATTAAATATCAGGGGAATGTTAATGCTCGATCAGGATTGAGACCCCAACCACCTCATGGTCAGGCTAGGCCGACTCTTCTGGTTTCTAGTGTTAGAAGTAGTCTTCATGGTCCAACCCATGGAAATTGAATTCAGTACGTAGGCTCTCCATGTTTCCATGATCCTATGTATGGAGATTTATACATATTTTAGGTTATTAGTGTGAAGGTCCTCCTCACCTCATAACCCATCAGCTCTAACATCCTCCCTATGTCCAATTTGATCAGAACGAAGGCCCTCCTCATACCATCACTATTAACTGGCATGAAGATTCTTCTCATGCCACAAGTGGACAACATGGAGGCCCTCCCCATGTCCTTTCCAATTCTAATGGAGGGCCTCACCATGCATCTCCCACTTAGTATGGGGTCCTCCCCTAGTTCAATTTTAAATCTACCTAGGTGTCCCTCACGCCCTAGAACATCCATGTAGAGGTTCTCCCTACTCTCTCATCAGACATGGAGGCCCTCCCCATGTTATTACAATATGCTAACATGAAGATCCTTCATGCTATGATGACATGAAGAATTACAGTTTCCCCATACTCCTACTAGTTCCAGCAGAGGCCCTCCTCACTCCAACTCCTTTATGTTTAGAGGTCCTCCCTGTGTCAATGATTTACCATTCCTAGAGGAATCATCCTAGAGTTTAAGGGAAAATTTTCACCTCTAAAGGAAGAATCATGCGCAATGCTAGATCACAGTTAATCCAATATAATATTTAGACTCTGAAGCGGATTGTGATTCAATGATGGATCCTTTTCCTCGATCCTCTACATAAAAGTCTGGGGTAGGAACAGGGTGTGTATGTTTTTCCTTTCAAAAAAGAAATATTCACTAGATCCCTGAATCCCTTTTCAAATATATGATGGAGGAGGAAGATTTGTCTCCCTTTCTAAGTATGGCCATGCAGTCCACTCTGTCATCACCATGATCATTACCTACCTTGATCCGAGATCACATAGAGATATTATAGGGATTGGTGGATAGGGATCACCGACTAGATTCACCACCGGAGATTCCCACCATGACATATGAATCCATGGAAAATACCCTTCTTATAAAGATGTGGTGATTCAGTCAGTACCATCTCCATGTGACAGCCCAGTATGTAGCATATTTTCAGCTCGTACATAGTTCTCTATGATATTTTGTCTGCTACAACAGTGGTCCATATCTGTGCCATTACCAGTTCCTCAACCACCCCTCATTGAATAGTAGGATAACTAGATTCCATATCCCACTTCAGAACGGAGAATATTTTGGGATATCCTGGCAGAATATCAGTTCTCTGAGATGTTTTGGCCGATTTCTACACTTAACTTCAATTCTCCAGAGTCCATTGACATGGATGAAGTAATGTATTTCTAATTTAATATTTGGATGATGCATTTGCATCTCCTTCATCATAGCATGGTTTATCTAAAGATCCATGAGCATTATTATGATATCATCCAGTAGTGTCTCATGATTGACCTGGCCACACTTCCTATTTCTCAACAACCTGCATCCCCCAACCATCACCAGGCTCTTAAAAAATGATTCATTCAGAGATTTAATGTGATCCACTAAGTTATTGAGGTGGTGTTTCCACACATCCAGATCTATGGATGGGGATAGTATGTTGCTGACCAATTTAGCCTGATCCTGTGACAACTAAATCTTTTTGGTGATATCGAGGATATTCCACCATGATTTGTTGCAAAAAACATGTTTGATCTCATAGAGAAGGAAACCGAGGTAGGAATAATTGAAGAAAACATACCTCTAGGGACAATACCACATTTGTTAGACCCTAAGGAATTGTCACTTTCAATCAAATACATCTACTTAGCCTTTCAGACCCCACCAAGTCATTTCTTCTCAACCAGGACCCCAATAAGGGAAAGGGGAACAGTGGGACTACTAAGCCCTCTATCCTATCTGTTTCAGTGTAGAATATAGAGGATGATCTCGAGAAGGCTGCATTTCACCAAAAACTCATAGAATAAAAGAAGGTTATTGATGAGATGCTTTCTGAGAGCATTATAGAGCAACGACCAGACTATGGTGATCCCTAGTATATTCTCAATCGTCCAATACTAGGGTAGAAGGGGAAGATGTAGGTTCCCTCATGTTGATTACCTCCATTTGATATAGAAAACCCTGTATATCTTGATAGGATAGAGGCTAGAGTTTACGTTAAGTGTCCACAGTATGCATCGCCGAATGTGCCTAGGCTATGGGAGGATCTTCTATGAGACTTGGCTCTATAGATCAATCCCCCAGTATCCCCTCAAGTTTTTATTTAGGTTATTACCCCAGCTTCTCCACTAGTGATTCCTCCAGCAGCTCCTCTGGTCATTCCACCAGCCGCTCGATGAACTGTTGGGTCCGCTTATCATGTTGAAGAACCCACCAACACATTTTTGGTCAACGATCCCCACCATGACATGAACCCTTTCCATGATCATATAATGGCCCATCTCATCGCTCACCTAAAGTCCCTTGAAATCTGATAGGTGGTGATCCCACCTAATGGAAATCCATATCTTTCATGGGTGGATGATAGGACAACACCCATAGGCTTCGAGAATCTTACATTTCCCCCTTCAATGGGACAAGCAACCCAATGCAGCATCTGACCCACTTCATCTCAAGGTGTGGACCTATTCTAGGAACTCTAGTATAGAAAGAGGTCTCTAAGCTCTGGTGCTTCATACAAACACTAGAAGGGACCACGTTCATTTGGTACATCCAACTACCCATTGGGTACATAGCTAGTTGGGAGGATCTTTGCAGGAAGTTTCTATATCAGTTTAGCTCCACCACTCACAAGATAAGTTTTTATGACCACTTAAAGTGCAATAAAATTCCATAAGAGTGTTTTGTGGACTTTTTTACAAGATAAATGGGCCTCACATATTAAATTGATATATCACTAAATCAAGTGAATCTTTTGAAAAATCGTGTGGGAAATGTAAAGACTGAACTTGTTCCTTCTATCATCAATCAGAGCATACCAAGTAGATTATGGGATTTTTTGGATAAGTATTAACACCTATAGGAATCTTTGATGAAGAAAAAATAGGCACTCTATTTTCCTCTTACATCCCCAATAAGAATAACAGTTAAGGCTGAGACCACTACTGTTGCATAGGTAAAGGCCCCCAGTCAACTAGACATGCTACCAGAAAAGCCTCCTATAGAGCCTCTCCAAGGACAAAAACCCCTAGCTTAGCCTCAAGGTTAGCATCACTAGCCTCAAAATTGGCTGACACCACCCCATCAACCACTACTTACTAGGTGGGATAATTAGGTTTCACCTCCTTGTTAGAATCCATCCCCTCATCAGGTCCAGGAATCTATAGTCTCTTTCTAGGAATAGATAAGTTGGACCTACTCCTTAAAAGAGGTTCAGGTCCTTGACTATTTTTAGAGTGCTATGAATCAGGGAATCTTGAGGATATCGACAAGTAGGAAGCCTAAAGAGGCTTATCTCATTGATCACCCCAACAATTTCAATTACCACCGATTCCTCAGATATACACTCAACTAGTTATATGTGTTCAAGGATTGGATCCAGACCATGTCGATAATAACATAGTCAGACTAGGACCAGCCCCAACATAGGTGGCATGTGTTTTTGAAACTCCATATAGCGACGACAACAATGAATGGAAGTAGGATTCTAGCTATGGATATCAAAAGTATGATGACTTCATGGATCTTAAGGCAGTTTCTCATTCTCATCGTATCATCAGTTCCCATCTGAATCAGTTGAGCCTTATAATTCCACCACCCCTCCTCTCACCTCTTCTTCCATGTATTCTCATCAGTCTTCCACGTCTAGGAAAAGAAAGAACCGACATCATAAGGGAAAGAAAAGTGCCACATCTGTGCCAAAGTCGTCTCGCAAACTTGGCATCTTCATGCCCCTAGAGATGGAATTTATCCCCATAATTTTCCTAGTAATGTAATTTCTTCATGTAATGATTAGGAGTAGGTCTCAGTGAATATCATTGATCTAGTAGCCCCTTATATCGATCTAGACAATGAGGAATGCCATGAAGTCCCTTATAATGTCCCAAGTTGATGAAATCATCGATGAAATCATAGGTATGTAAATTGTTAAAATGTGTCAAACAGTGCTTTCAGCCAAGCTATGCACACCACTAAGACACAACAACAGGCTCAACATAGGGATCATCACATGAAGTCCTCTCATCCTGTGTCTTCAGATTCACCCCGACCACCATTTGTTCTGCTCGATCCAGAAGAGCCACCACAACTGTGCTATGGTCAGCCACATTCAGCTGTGGGTAGATCTCAATCACCAGGTCATCATCTGATAGTCATTTTTCATGGTTCAACCAGTGAGCATTGGGATATCTCCACACCATCTAGAGTCCATCGATTTGACTAGAAGTGCTTGTCATACCTCCCTCTATAGAAAAAAACCTTATTGATATAAATCTGCATCTGTCATGAAAGTATGAGGTGCTTAAGAACCTCACCAACATTCCTATGAAGCTATCAATTCTCTAGGCTCTCCATCCATAGAAAGACATGCACAAGGCCCTCATAGAGGTGTTGAGAAGCCCCATCCAATTTAAAATAGAGGTAGAAGCCGCAGATGCCTTTCGTGCTAAGGAAGTTGAGCATTCAAAGTGCCATGCCATTTTATCATTCTCAGGTGAAGATGAAGGTGCACCCGTACAAGGCCATATCCACCTGTTGTATTTTAATAGGAAATTTAATGGCATGGATGTTAGCCTCTATCCCATCGACATAGGTTTTGGGATCAAAATCAACCCGAACCAGAGGCTCCACAAGCTAGGACTATCTAAAGTAGATCTAAATCTCTCTGATATGGAGATTCAAGGTTATAAGAGGACAAAGTATACACTGATAGAAAATATCAGAATAAAGACCCAATTCAGTGGCTTTATTTCAAACAACGAGTTCATGGTCATCTCATAGGACACTGCCTACAATGCATTAATGTATAAAACCTATCTCCATATACATACAGTGGTCCCCTCCTCGTATCTCTAGTTCCCCAAGTACTCCCTTATTGGTGGTGTGGGTTTACTCTAAGGTGATGTTTCCCCCTTTACCTCTTGTGAAGCCTGTTACTTAGATGCCGACTATTACAAGAGTAAGGATAATAAGGTTTTGGCTAATAAGGTTGGGCCAACCACCACTTTGGCCGATCTGTGGACAGACATGGATGATTCTTTTATTCTCCAGATTCACCAGTTGGAGGCCACAACCATAGACTTAAGACACTATTTTTTTGTCTCTAGAAGTGTTTAGAAGCACATTACCATGAATAAAAAGCATTGGAATATGACTTCATATTCCTACATGAATCAGGATCGAGTAATACCATATTCCCTTACCCCTATAAAGTACCAAGATTTTTTCCCCACAGAGACAAAAATACTCCATACTTGCATGTTTCACCAAGATGGGTTGAACTGAATAAAGCCAACTCACCACTACTATTTTGATATTATCAAGCATGACCCCCTAAGTTAAAGGCATGATGGAATCAGTTCGATAGCTTTTGTCACTATGGTTTTGGAAGTATATGATTATCCTAATAAATATTCCCCCATCACTTAGACTGGCATTGAAATTCCATTAGGGTCATCCAATTCAGAATACCCACCTCTTGCCGATGATCCTCTTAGTAGGGACGATGAAGTGGATTTGGAGGACACTCCTACTGCATTCAATAATGGTGTATCCATTACCATCAATGAGTTGGTATAGGTGAATCTTGGTACTTAAGAAGATCTGATACCAACACTGGTTAGCATATCTATGTATGTGGACGAACAACATCATTATGTGGATTTATTGAAGCATCAACATGATGTGTTTGCCTGAAGCTATGATGAGATGCCATGACCAGACCCCCAAGTCACCATCCACCATCATTGGTTTAAACAACCTTCTAGAATGATCCACCCTTCTCACAATGCCATGGTCTAGGATGAAGTTGATAAGATCATCAAATACATCTTCATCACAGAATTTAAGTACCCCAAGTGGATAGCGAACATCATTCCTATCAGGAAGAGGAATGGATAGATCAGAGTCTGCATTGATTTCTAGGATCTCAACCACCACTCTTTGAAGGATGATTTTACCCTTCCCATGAAAAAGTTGTTGATTGATGCCACCACCGGATTCTAGGTTACCTCCTTCCTGGATGGGTATTATGGACAGAATCATATCTAAATAGCCGTCACGGAAGAAGGGTCCACCACCTTCAGAGAATAGCAAGGTACCTTTGGTTACCTGGTGATTCATTTTGGTTTGAAGAATGTATAAGAAAACTATCAGCATGATATGAACTATATATTCAAGATGATCCTCAAGAATCTAGTGGAATTATATGAGGACAAGTTGGTGGTCAAATCACACTAGCGTCAGGACCATCTTAGATATCTTGAGAAAGTGTTCATCTTCCTCCGCTCCCAACATCTGAATAAGAACCCCTTGAAGTGTGCATTCCAAGTTACCTCTATAAAGTTTCTTGGCTCCGTCGTCCAATACAGAGGCATTTAGATCAATCCATATATTATCAAGGATATCAGTTAGATGTCTCCTATGAGAAATCTACAAGAGTTATGAGGATTTCAAGTCCACATAGCCTACATATAACTATTCATTGAAAATTTATTAGAATGTTTAAACCCTTTTCCCCACTCATGAAGAAAAGTGTCGTCTACCAAAGGGATGAAGAATGTCAGAATTCTATTTAATAGATTAAGCAGTATTTTTTCTAGCCTCTAGTTTTAATGCCCCCTATTTCTAGAAAGCCATTGTTCATTTATGTGACCACACTTAAACAATCCCTTGGCATCCTTTCCACCCAAATTAATAATGAAGGGATAGAGAATAGTCTATACTATCTCAGTCACATTCTCCTTGATACGAAATCCATATATTCCTCCATTGAGAAATGTTGTCTTACACTGGTCTCTGCAGTGTTGAAAATGTAACATTATTTACAACACCACGAGATACATCTATTGTCCCTCCTAGATCCGTTGAAGTATCTCCTAAATTAACCTATGTTGATTGGATGTTTAGATTAGTGGTAAGTGATCCTTCAGAAGTTCAACACGAGGTTCATTCCGTAGAAAGATTTTAAAGGTCAAGAATTAGCATATTTTTAGGTCCCCCATCCATCCCGTGTCGAGAATATGCTAGATCATTGTTCTCGAAGGAGGCCATCCTCTCAGTGGATCGGACTGTGTCTTGTTGGTAGATTCACTTCAATGGTGCTTCCCAAAGCACAACCAATAGGAAGATCAATGACCCCAAACTCAATAGAGTTGGCATGGGTATCATCTTCATCATGCATACACTAATTATCTTTCTTAAATCATTACTATTGTTAGAAAGCTACACTAAAATTGAGGTAGAATATCATGACCTCCTCACTGGTCTCAATATGGATATTGAGATTGATGTTCCCAACTTACATGTGAAAGAGGAATCTGATATGGTTATCAAGAAGATCAATGGAAACTACATCATTATGAAGCCAGAGCTCATGCCCCTCTTAGAGAGTACTCACTAGATGATGGACCAGTTCAATTATCCACTAAAGGTAACTCATGTCCCTCATTCATAGAATGGTTGAGCCAATGTCTTGTCCAGCCTTGCCACTTCTCTTGTAGTGTCTGATCAGGATGACCTAATTTTCCATACGGCACATCAAAGAGTCATTTCTTCTGTCACTCCAGACAATGATGAAAGTCAACAGGTAATTCATCTTACCACTGATTCCTCCACCTTAAGACATCAACCCCCCCCAATCATAGCAGAAGAGACCCCAGTTTGGACAAGTCCTTTTTTCGATTACCTTAAGAATAGTATTATCCCAATACATAGAACCAGACATGAGAGAATCTGTTAGAATGCAGTGAATTTAACCCTCCAAGGATGTCCTAGCCTTGAACAGATCCTATAAAAATGTGGGTTTTATGGAGTTCTCCTATTTTTCATTCAAGAAGATGAGATTCACCAGGTTATGAAGGAAGTTCATGCCGGTTCCTACAGATCTCATCAGATAGGGCCAAAAATCTCTCATCAGATCCAAAGATTGGGCTACTTTTGGCCAACCGTGGTCTGTGATTGTATTGAGTTTTTAAAGAGGTGTCACATGTGCTAGATCCATTCCAACTTTCTACATCATCCACCGAAGACCCTCCATACTACCAAGTCGTCCTGGACTTTTTCGGTCTGGGGACTTGATGTCATGGGACTATACCCACCATCAATAGCTCAATAGTGCTGTTTTATCATTACCACTATATATTTCTTTTCCATGTGGGTAGAAGCGATACCACTTATGTAAGTCAATTAATATTCTATCATCGAGTTCACAAGCTCCAACATCATTCACTGATTTGAAGTACCTCACGTCATTCTCACTGATAACAACACTAACTTTCGAGTGACTGATCTGATGAAACTATACGCCATGTATAATATCTGATGTACCCACACTTCTTGATATCATGTGAAATAAAATGGGAAAATAGAGGTGTTCAAAAAGACCCTTTCTATTATTTTGGAAAAGATGGTTTGTCCAAATAAGAAAAGTTGGTTGGAAAAACTCCCCAATGCACTCAGCGCTTAAAAAAATTCTAAATTCCACCAAGCGACCCCATATTCTGTAGTTTATGAAATAGAGGTATTACCAACCATCTAAATTCATTTACTATCACTTCTTACAACTATTTATGATCAATAGATGTCAAATAAAGTAGCAAAAATCCAGTTGGCTAAGCTAGAAGCCTTTGACAAGAATAGGCTCTAGGGCTTGCACAATCTAGAGAGACACCTGAACAAGGTAGCCAAAGCTTTCAACTAGATAGTGAACCATCACTCCTTCTTCCAAGGTGACATGTTATTGGACCTAAGGACCCAATGATACCCATAATTAAGCCACCAAAGTTGGATCCCAAATGGGGGGGGGGGACCCTACATTGTTTATAAGGTGTACCCCAATAGGGAATACTATTTGATCACCATGGATAGAGAGTGTATAACTCCTCCCACCAATGATAAATTACCCATGTAGTAATTTGTGTGAGGATCTATATCCATCCCACATGATGTTAAACTAATATATCTAGGATGCAATATGTAAAACATCCAAGCATCATCATCTTGCATGATGATAAACTACATCATATGTCCTGCATGATGTTAAACTACAAGCCCCATTTTCCTTAAGCCTTCCTAAATAAAATTAAATTGTCACAACCATCCTCACCATGACCTTAATCTTCCCAAAATTCAATAAATATGCATTTCTTGATTCCCATTATTTGGGGATACGTAGGAATGCCTAGAAATTTTTTCTTTAGGTCCAGCCCAAGGTGTTACAGATCTTTTCATCATTTCAGCCCCAAGTTTAGAGTGTACCAGGATTACATGGTGCGGAATGAGTCCTCTTTTTAACTCATTTACATTATGTTTACAAAAACCAAACCATGTAATTTCCCCTTCAGGGATCTCCTTTTTTTCTTGTTCGGCCTTCAGAACATAAAACTGCCCAACATATCTCTCCTACATGACATTAGATTATACTACTGTCCTTACCACATGATGAAACCCTACACAACATTTTCATAACTATGTGTGGATTGATTCTTTCCCTCACAAGAAACGTAGGAATGCCCAAACTTTCCATCTTTGGGTTGAGCATTAGGTCCCTCAACCTTTATTTTTAACATCCTAGTTGCATGACATTAAATTGAATAAAAACCATATTATTGGTCACAAAACATTAAAATGTGCAATATTTCAGTCAATGCTATGGGACCTAAAACTGTAGCAACCATGGTCAAAGATATGGGACCTAAAACTGTAGAAACCATGGACAATGCTATGTGAGGTTAAACGATAGCCACTTGTTGTACTTGCCACATGACATTAAAATGTATGATGTAATGTCCTTACCATATGGTATTAAACTACATGTAAAACTTCCTTAGCACCTGAAGTTAATCTGTAGCCTTACCCGATGTGTCGATCACATGACACATCATATGCTACGTATGAGATGGCTTCACATCCCCATCACATGATGTAAAACAATGTATTGCCATGAACTTCTATATGGGACATCGCTCTCTATTCGACATCTTTCCAAAATCATGCCACTTTCAAGAACACCATCATGGTCCTAATCCTTGAGAATGGGTTTAACTCCCTCCATCCGATACACCCTATCGGCGTGCTCAAGCATGCTATGGCATAAAACCAAAAGTGTTGGACTCCACATGAACATTCCCTGAATCAACATCCACACTTCGTAGTTTCTATTTTTATGGATCACCATCATATTCCACATCTGAAGGGACCCCCTAATGGAATGGTCTAATGCCACATTTTCTCACCTACCATTTTTGGGCCAATGACCTAGAAAACTTTGGATGACACTTTGAGTTTGGTCCCATGTTTCGAATATGTTCAGTGACCGACCCTCATTGGTATGTCCCCATCCTTTACTAACATGGGGTAGATACTACGTTTTTAACATGGTAAAAAACTATCCTCCATTGTCATACCACCATCATTGTGATCCAGGTCTTCGGTGTTGTGATTCACACGTTACATCCCCTTTTGTTTAGGTGGAACTATAATAGTGTTGGTGTTACAACTTTATGCATATATGTTCATTGAGAAGGCAGGTTGGTGTAATTGGGATGCAATTCACCCATAACTCCCTTTCCATTATGTCATGAAATTCCCATCACTATTCCTTTTTCCCCACACTGAGCATGGCTCATGTGGGATTAGTAGTCTTGGTAGGATGTGTACTGATAAAATTGAACCACACAGACTCACCTTCATCTTGAATGATGATAAACTACTCATATTTGACCTGAATGATATTAACCAGCTCATCTTCATCCTACATGACATTAAAATGCACATATTCATCTTTCATGATGTTAAACTGCATAACATTGTCTAGGATGCAATACATAAAACTGACCAACATCACTATCCTACATGATGTTAAATTGTACTTACATCTTTATCGTATAACATTTAATGATTCAACATCTCAAAACTATGTATGACTCGATTCTTATCCTCATGGGATATATATGAATTCCCATATATTTTTTCTTTGGGTCTAGCCCCAAGTTCCCCATTTTTGGTTTTACGACCTAAGCTTCCTTCCGAAAGTACATGGTGTTTATGTGACCTCCTTGTTCCTCATTCACATCATGTTTTCAATAGGCACATCATGTACCTCTCTGGATAGCATCCCCCCTCCATTAGTCCTTACCGCATGATGTTAAACTGTGAAAAATCTCAGAACTACTTATGGATTGATTACCATCCTTACGAGATACATAGAAATGACCAAATATTTTGTCTTTGGGTCCATCCCCACATTCTTTTATTCTTTCTCCCAACCCCTTGGCCCAAGATCTCTTTTAGAAGTGTGAATGGTTCGGTGTGTGTAATTATTTTGTCTTTATTAATGTCGGGATATTTTTCCACACCGTGCACATTTATCCTTTAAAATACATCCCCTACCTACGTCCTTACCACATGATGCTAAACTACCCATCATTTTCAGAAATACATGTGGCTTGATTCCTATGCTTGAAGGATACATTAGAATACCAAATCATTTTGTTCTTGGGTCTAGCCCTAGGTAACGAAAATCCTATAATCCCTATAGCCTCTCAACCTAAGTGTCTTGGTACTATGTAGTGTGGTGTGTAATACTATTATCATCATTCAAGTCAGTTTTACAACTACCACATCTCATATCACTCTTTATGAATCTTCCCCTTCATAGCCGTCTTTACCAGATGATGTTAAACTACAAAGTATTTCTAGAACCACATGTGGCTTGATTTCTGCCCCTATAGGATATGTAGGAACGTCCAAAAGTTTTTCCTTTAGTTCCAGCTCTATGTCCCTTGAACTTTTTAGCCCTCTGGATTTACTTTATAATATGAGTTATACAACCTTAGACTAAGATATTATCGGTCCTATATGATAATAAACTATTGTGTCCTACCTGCAAGACATTAAACCACATGGTTCTCAATCGTATTTTGGACCTTTGGCATGATTACTTTCTTGGGTATGCGTGGTGTGGGGTGAAATTATTCTATCCTCATTCACATTGGGTTTATTTTTCCATTCTATGTGCATCCCCATTGCGACATTATTTACCTCCAATGTCATAATAGTATGATAATATACTGTATCGCAACATCTGTCCTTATCGTATGATGTTAAACTGTATGAAATTTCTAAAACTTCCTATGGATTGATTACATAACTTATAGGATACGTAGGAATTCCCATGAATTCTTCTTCGGGTCCATCCCTAATTATATCTACATATTTTATTCTTTTCTCTACTCATCCTTTCAAGTCACCTTCCCCTAATCAGATCCATCCATCTTATTTTCTTCATTAGTGTGGTTAGGTGTATTATGGTATGAGACTTAGAGTGTTGAATTTTGTATGTACATTCTCTCATTCCACCACCACACTTAGCATGCCCTTTGTTTAGGTCTACATTTTATTTTATATCCAAAAGGACACTCAAATGGTGTGGATTCTTGGACTTAATGCTTGCCTACCATTCTAGGCCAATGCCCAAGAGGATGTTGAGCATCATCTTGAGATAGGTTCTTCCCACATTTTGAATATAATCAGTGACCAACCCTTAGTTGTTTGTTCCCATATCAGGATACATGATATGGATGTTGTGTTCCAAATATGGTCAGCAGTCATCCTCTACTGTTATTCCAATCTCTCTTTCATCCCAAATATTAGGCGATGTGACTCTAATTTTTTCCTCCCATTTTATGTTCTTGTTGGTTTCTAATGCCCATGGTGTTGTCCCTTCATGCATGCACACACATCAAGTTGGACTACATGAATGGTTGAATTATCCCACATGAAACTTCCTTTCCTATTTTGTACACTCTCATTTAATGTGGAAGGACTAATATCTTTCCTTATTTATCACACCGATCATGGATCACTTGGTATTAGGATTCTTTGTATGGTTATACCAACATACAAAAGTACTGTGACCTTATGGTCCAAGTTCTACGACCTTTAACTGAGATCATTTTTCATATAATTCCTATGATTTTAAACTATTCCTCCTTGTCCCACATGACTTTAAACTATAACACCATCATCACATGATGTTAAAAGACTTGGGTGATTCCAGTCACACGACCATAAACTATGAAATTATTGTCCTAGATGCATGATGAAAAAACACCGTATTTTGGTGTTCTCTCTTGAGAGGACATCACCCTTGGCACTAGTCACCACCATGCCAATTTTCAAGAACTACTCCAGGCTTGATTTCTGTAGAAACACCAAGACTTTTCATCTTGGGATTCTTTCTCAAAAATAAAATCACAAAACCCAAAGAACAAATAAGAAATATCTAATTCTTATTTTATTTTTTTATGGGTAATACCTGCACAAAAAACCTTTCCTCCTGGAATTGGTACATTACCATGCCATCTTCATAAACTACATGTGTCTTTATTCATGCCTTTATATGATATTTAGTGACACCAAGATCAATTATCTTGGGTATGCCCTTGGTATTATTTCCCTTTTTTTCTTCGTCCATATCATGTTGTTAAACTGAAACCATACCCTGAACAAATTTTGAATTCCCCATAATTGTTGAGGTATGATTTAGCTTATTCATTATCAAAGAGGATTTCCCCCACTAGTTTTGATCTCTAATAACACTGTTCCTCGAGAAATATGTTTGGATTGATTCCTATCCTTATGGGATATGTATCGGCACCCAGAAGTTTTGTTTTCTGGCCCAGCCCTAGGTTCATTAACCCTTATAGCCCTTAGGACATGATTATGGTCCAAACTCTATGACCTAAAACTAGGATCCTACAGTCTACGGTACATGAATTTAAATTATTATCCCTGGTCTAGGAAGTATGACCTTAAAAATATGTGTAAAATCCTAGTTATATGATGTTAAAATATTCCATGCCTCATTTTTACTGTAAGAAATTATACTATATACTTATCATCATTATCTTCAACGAATTATAGTTAATTTATAGAGAGGTCTTCTTTAGAAATAGTTTTAATCCTGGTTTAGACTGATGCACTCACCCAATGTGATCCTGTCACGGTGGCATAATTTCAAGAGTGTGGGACTCCATTCAGACATCCAATCATTCCATCTCACACTTCACATGCCCTTATTTTGGAGTCTCACCACCTTTCACATTCGAAGGAACCCCTTAACAGTGTGGATGCTCGACCTTAAGGCTCAACCACATTCTTGGGATAACATTCCAGAAGAATTTGGATGACACATCATGGTTGGACCTATGTTTCGAATATAGTCAATGGTTGTCCCATGTTTGTTTGTTCGCATTTCAGGATAACACGATATGGATGATATGTTTTGAATTCAGCCAACATTCATCATCCATTTTCTTACCACCCACACTATTTTCTGAATCTTGGGTATATTGATTCACACTTCTTATTCCCCCTTGTGTAGGTTGATTCCAATACCCTTGGAATTATCTCGATCGTGTTCCAAAATGTACCAAGAAAGGAAATTTGGATGTTCTAAGAATCCTATCCTATAGTTACAGTCCCCCTCTCTCATAGTTTGAAAGCACTGGGTGGTCAGTCAGACCTTGAGTATTTGATGATTCATCAACCATGTCATATTGACAAGTGATTATGTGGTCTCCCCTTGTTTCTCAAAATGGGTATGACCCATGTGATCTTAGGGACTTATTATTAGTTGTTTCGATGATGTGATTGAGAGGTAGTTATTAAAGGTAAAAATATATGTTTCCATGTACATAGCCTAAATAAGCATGAATGTATGATAAATGTTTCTAAGTTCAGAAAATATAGTCTCTATGGGTTGGCCTCTTCAATGGAGTGCCTCAGTTCTACTACCCTTTGGAATATGGAGACTAAGAGTTATTGTTGCTACCTGA
The DNA here is from genome assembly GCA_963277665.1 of Viscum album. Taxonomy (NCBI): domain Eukaryota; kingdom Viridiplantae; phylum Streptophyta; class Magnoliopsida; order Santalales; family Viscaceae; genus Viscum; species Viscum album. Next base: position 1,042,071,645 of record OY728141.1, on the reverse strand, counting down.
GCTCCTTTCCTTCTTTATTAGCCACAGGGAGAATTCCATCCACTCTAATCCATATTTGATATTTCTCATCTTGGATATCGGTGACTTCACGAGATGTTCACCTCAATTTCTGTTCAGCTTCTTCTAGCTGGGTTAGTAATCATGATATGAGTTCTAATTGAGTTTTTATTAAAGAAGAGCACTCATTAATCCACGTTTCTAGGCATTGGATATTTGGTTCATCCTCCAGAAGCATGAGAATTCTGAATGACATCTTCTATCGCCAGTATTCACACTAAAATCACAGTCGCTCTCCCATAATTTCTCGGCAATGTAATACCAAATAATAATGTGTAGACCTAGTGCATCCACCCCTCTGGCATATAGGTCATGTAGCAGAGAATGATGTTTCCACATTTGGATTATTGATTATTCTTGTGGTATGATGTTGATAAAATGCTTTATTAGTTTCCATGACTGATGATAGGAACCCATACTATCCTCTACATTAGATTCAGCCTCATCCAACTCCTCTGGTTCAACAGGTTCTTATTTTGGGAATGTCTCTAGATGTTCGGCAGTGGGATCCTCCTCTTGAATTTCATGTGATGGGCTAGGCACCATGTAGTGTGGTTGATCCTCATATTTGGATTTCACCTTGATGATTTTGAGTTTTTCCTTACCCGTGGTTCCATCCACAAGCTATATTGTTGTGACCTTCTCATCTCGGTAATAAGGCTCTGTATTGGTTGGTTTTCCCCTCCGGTCATCCACACTATCCGCACACCCACTGCTTAAAGAACTGTTTGAACAAAGATAGTGTCAGTTGGCCTGGTCCAATGGAAAAATGGTTTTGAACCTATAGAAGAAGGACTTACAATTGTCTAATATTTGATCTCATCCCAAATTTTTTGCCACTGTAATCCCAGGACGTGGCCCCCCCATATATGGTTGTGAACTCTAGAGATTCTAGAATGGCCACCCTGGTTGTCTCAACCCTACTGGACCCAGTGCTCACTCTTGACCCCGATGGAGGTCCTAGAGGTTATCCTTTTATAATCATTTCCACACCAGAAGGGGTCCTTTCCATGAGTCTCTCCTGCATAGAAAAAATGTTTCTTGAGAAACCTGGATAACTTGAGTAAGTTGAACAAAGTAATGGTTTGGAGTTTACCTCAAGTGTTTTGGTTAATTCTCTCAGCTCCAAATCCGCAACCTCCCTTAACACTATAGGGATAAACCTACCATCATCATCTCCCTAGGACCCCTGTGATTCTTTAGGAAAATTGAAGTTCTACCTCAGCTTGATAGTAAATAGTTGTGGTGGGGATGTTTGGTCAAGCAGTACTTTCATCCGATCCGTCATCAGACATGGGGTTCCTGCAGAATTAATAAAGACTTCTAGTTCAACTACATATTTCTTTTATTTTTCTTAAGATACCAGAATAACTTCCCTAACAGGGCCAATATTTAGAAGATACATCCCAAACTAGTTAATATGGTCCCGCATCTTAGAAGTACTACGGAATTTCCTATTGACGTCCTAGGTTTCCAAAGCCTTGAAATAGATAGAATCCTCAAGAATGTCCACACAATGCAACCGATTCCCAAGATCATGGGTAGGTATCCTGTAGAATCCTCTTGAAAACCTCCTTTCCTCCCATCTCTACTCAGTTGGGACCACTGGGTTTGGTGCTGCCACTTTTCTTCCACTTACTCTTAGGGTAGGTCTTGGAATTACCGACCCTGCTATTGCTCCCACACCATGATGAAAATCAAACCTAACACCGATACATGTTATTTCCATTGTTCGACCCTGAACTAGGGGTTGAGGAGGCACCCCATCATCAACTTGGGAAGTTCTTTTATTCAACATCTATCTCGGGTAGGCTATCTCCCAACTCTTCGCATACTCCTCATCTATCCAAAAAGAAGAAGTGGGTGGAGGAAGATAATTTGGAATCTTTCTATCTTACCATGTGAACATGAGCCACATTTTCCTTATTACACATGGGTGATCTTCATGTCTCACTCCCAAGTATACTTTCAGAGTTAACCTCTACATGCACCATAATTTCCTCACAAAGTGATGTGGGGTATACAGATCATAGATAGGTTCATGATCTACCAACACCACCAGAACTCCACCTCAGAAGGCCACAGGATATGATTGATTCTCTTTAGTCCCCTGAATGTTATTGGTAAGTAATCCTATTAGTATCATGTATGGATGGAGTTGAATTCATCCACCCTCTAAATTTTGTTCAACACTGCTAGTGAAGTCATCTTTATCAGGAAGCTTCCCACTGCATTTTGAATGGCTGGATGAAAGTATGACCCAAGGGGGGAAGTGGGGTTTAGATATTCATAAACCCTCATGGGCACTACTGTCCAGCCATATAAGAAGTGGAAGGGCCCAAATAACTATAGTGGATTCTTCCCCTCACTAATGTTCCACAACACCTTGTATAGTTTTGTCAATACCGAGGTCCCAAGGTTAATGTGCTTCCCCCTGGACAACATGCATGCCATGATAAATGTACTCAACTATGCACCTATGTGAACATCCATGATCGATAACATCCATATGAAAATTAAGTTAGATAAGAACCCAGCCAACCTAACCACTAGTTGTTGTTCTATGTTGACACTAAACCCCATATCTTCCATTGATTGTCTTCAATGTTCTTCTACTATGAAATTTCCTTTATGCACTAGGATCCCCTTGGATAGGTATGGGGCCTTGTTGGTAGTTTCCTAGTGGCCTCCTCTACTTCAGTAGGATTCTCTAGTGGGAAATTCAAGAAACATTTAAAACAATTTTTTAAGTGGTCGTCCCTCACAAACTTCTTATCCTTGCTCAACACCAAATCCATCAGTGCCTTTTCCAGCCGTGAAATCTACTTCATATCCTCCCATATGTTCTCTACAGGGAGGAAGTCATCATATATTACCCACATGATCAGAATCCCTACAATATGATGGAGGTCCTAGAGTCCAATTCTGACCTCCCCATGATGAAAATGGAAATTATTAGTTCTTAAAGAACACCTCCTCAACAATTTTGGCATCATAAGTTTTGGATGGTTGATGTGGAATTGAGAATCCCAAATAGCTTCATAAAGGCCCACCCACCTCATCTATTCCTCGAACTCATCACAAGATGTGCATACCTAGTGGTCCTAGGCCCATTCATCCAGGAAGTTTCCACCTTAGCATAGATCCCTATTGTTGGTCCACCTTTTCTCAAGGTTCCCTAAGTTTTATATAAGAATCATGTGGTACTGTGGTGGAGATATCTATGTCTAAAATTCATTCTTGTCAACATTATTGATATGGTTATTGAGATAGTCGATAGTGACAGGCATATAATCCTTCTAGGTATGGCTATTGGCAGCCCTGAACAATTGATATTTGCATTACATGCCTTGGAACTAGTAGGATGGTTCATCCATACTTGCTTCAGGGATTAAAACATCATCCCTTAGTCCAAATATATATAGTGGCTATCTTTTTTAGAAAGGGTAATTAGTTTTCCCTTCAGGTAGTATCTCCACTGGGGAATCATGGTCAAAATGACTCCACACACATTTTCCATGCCCGTGATTGTCCCTCATGTCTTCCCTTCGAGTAACATCTGCAAGGACCTCCCGAGAAGCTTCTTGGTGGCCATTATGTTCTGGTAGATTGTAAATTTTCCTCCTTGTTCATAAATATCATTCTCAAAGCATGTTTGTGAAGTGAAATTCATAGAGTACATGGTTGCGGAGCCTTGAAGGACTCATCATGCTTCACAGAGTAACATAGGATCACAATGCACCAGATAGACAAGAAGTGTTCATGGACCACCGATCCAAGGAACCCAATTCACAAAGAGTATTCTCGGGGGTGATGGATCTTCTTGATTTGAGACCTCGAGAAAAATTTCACAGAGAGAAGATGTGGGAAAAATGAGGGGCCATCACGTAGTATTTATAAGTGATGGCCTTGTGAGATTTTCGGTGTGCCCTCTTCTGCCCGGAGCTTCACGGCATGCCCTCATCCTCTTTGAGCTTCATGTTGATTTCACCTTGCACCTCTATGCATGATCATCGCAGAGTAGCTCTGAAACATACATATGTTTTGGAGATCAACCCAAAAAAATGACTATTGTTTTCTCCTAAGCTTCTATTCTAATGGGATAATTTATTGGAAACAAAATTCAGGCCCAAGGGATCGAGCGGGGTGAAAGCTGGTGGTATGAAATTTTCCCCATCAAAAGATAGGAAACCAGCAATGGGTCTAACCTCATAAAGCTCCACCGTGAATCCCATTACCATTGTGAGTGGTGCGGAGCCCGTATAATGGACTCCTCTACAACTATTATAGTGAAATGTAGAAGAAGCCTCTATTATTACAATAGAACTGCCTCTGATCGTATAGGGAAATTTTCTCCACGATGTCCCCTTGAAGAATCACGATACCTAGTGCCTATAAATAGGTGTATCATACCTCATAATTATCATTACCCTAACCATTCATTTTCCAAGATCCCATTTCATGAATCAACCTTTTCTCTATGAACAAGTAAGGAAAATGCATCACCCAAGGTCTCTGAACTTTGCAAACCAGCTTTACCTTTATTCCAATTTACCTTTACTTCAAGTGGGGATTCCCTTTGCAAATCCCTATGGCCACCACAAAAGATAGAAGTCCCTTTTGGGCACTCAGGACCTTGATGAGAATTCAAGCTTCACAATGAACCCTCCAAGAACATTTAAACTCCAAGCCTCAGCGGGGTCATCATGCTTCATGAAGCTCTTCCCTTCATGGAAAACCTTTTTCACATGCTTCAAAAAGAACTTTTCAAAGGGAATATCCTTCTCTGCACGAAGCACCAGAGCTTCAAAAATTAATTATTTGTGAGGCTAATGGCTTCTCAAACCCCTCTTCCGTGCAGTCCTCTATATTTGTATGAAGTGATTTCAAGGTTCCCTGAGAGGTGTTTCATGTTTCATTTCCTTCCGTATTCTTCTTCTCATAGGCACACTAATTTATATTTCTTCCTCACATATCTACGTTAACTTGGATCTTTCATTTGAACAATCCTCCACCTCTTTAAGACCCGGAATTTTTGTACCTTCCCCTCCTGAAGTATGGGTCAGTATAAGTTATATATTTCCAAGGGGTGAAGAGAGAGTCCTCATCATCCGAGTTGAAGGAAATTAAACTACAAAACACCCCTCATCCTCAACATAGAATGTTAAACTATGATCACTGCATGTGTGATAGGATTGAGTGAACTAGATAGGTGATGGGACTGGGAACCAATTTTCTTCTCACTCTTTTCAATATTCCTTCCCTTTCCATTTTCACTTTTTCTCTATGTGTTCCTCAGGAAGAAATCATATATTACCCAACACACTTTTACAGGGTGTTCCCCATATGATGGCTATATCCTACTCTTACATCGGGTCACCCTCACTGGGAATCCCTCATGGAGTAGGCCCCAATCTTCACCATTCCTCATGGATGCATCTTTTATAACTCGATTGTTAGGTCCACTTCTCAAATCTTATTTCTAACACTGAGAATAAATCAGGTGGGATTAGAGAAACCAGTGACCATGACATGTTCTTTGGGCTGCTAACCACACATAATCCACATGCCCTCATCCTTCATGACATTAAACTGTATGCCTCATAGAAATAAATGTACTTTGACCCCCATCCGTTAAACATGATATGTAGGAATCCTCTCTGAGGTTCAATACCGTCACTCCAAAACATTCTTCTACCTCAAGCACTTTACATCAGTTCACTTTCGTCCCACATGATTTTAAAATATGGGCTACTTTCTTTCCTTGAACTATATTCTACATTGGGTACATAGGATGCCTCCCTGAGGTTCAGCCTTGATCAATAGAATAACTTGGTGCTCCCTCTTAGATATGTACCCTTATGATGTGAAATCTTCCCATTTTTGGGATACATCATCTGGAACCACCTCCCTGATGTGTTTTTATCCATCCATTTGGGTTGCTAGCCATGTGTAATCCCCAACATTTCAAAGGTTTTCTTTCCTTTGTGTACACCCCAACCACATGTCCCATTTTCCTGGGATTATAACCATACATAATCCCCACAAAACCCATAATCCTCCAACTAAGAGTTTCCCTCTTATGATGGGCCTCTAACCATGCATAGGCCCCAACATGTCTATGGGTCACTATTCATTGTGTACCCCCATATTCTATTCCCCATATTGAACTACATGGACTTTGATTCCTCGCCACTAGAATACATAGGAACCCTCCCCGAGGTTCACTCCCATCATCACCTTTCATTTGAGACATTGTGTTTTAGGAAGATCATTCCCTAGCCTGGAGGTTCTACTTTCTTCGGGTCCCCATCTATGCGATCCATTCTCGTGGGCCACCTCTTCTAGTGTCCCATTGCCACACCAAACTATGTGGACATTGATTCCCACCCACGTGGATACATAAGAATCCTCCCTGAGGTTCAATACCAAAGTCACTATTATATTCGTGCTATTTCCATCCCATTCATTTAATCCACTTCATTAAATATTCCATTATCCATCAAGATTCCTATCGAGGCTGCCGCATCCCGGTGGGATCACGCCATTCATAAAGGCAACTAACCACGTGTAAGCCCCAAATTAACCTTTATAACTACGTTGGTTTTGATCCATGTATTCTAAACATGGTATTTTGGATACCTCTATGAGGTTCAATCCCAGACAGTGGTAAACATTGGTGCCCCCTCTTAGGGGTGAACCCTCTCTGATTTTTCCCTTACAGTGTCTATATCATCTTCCATTATGTGAAACCTTCCCTTTTTGGGACACAACATTAGTGACCCTTCCTCATTGGTAATTTTTCCCTCTATATCTTTTAAACACTTGAGGTGCTCCCTCATAGGGATGTACCCATATGGTCCACTCTTATCAGTGTTATAATCAGTATGATTTTTCTCCACTAGACATTAAACTCGTAGCATTCCCCGTGTCAAAAATGGGAAGGTGAGGAAAACCTTAGAGGTATTCCTTGAGCATAATATTCCCTATGATATCCATGGTAATCCTTTGGTTTTTTGTTCCCTTGAAAATCCCTATGAACTGGAAGATTATATATTTTTTTTAGTGTTCCCGTGTCAATACATTTCGTAGATGACTCAATGTGACAACTCTCCCGACCGAAGGGTGCTTCCCTGAGTTGACCCCTTGGAATGTCCTAACAGAAGAAATGTAATTAACTGACATCAATAAATAGTTGGAACTAGGAATTAGTTTCAAGAACAACATCTAAATCTATAATGTAGACCCGGACTAGGTGACAAACTCCATGGGAGAATCCACATAAGGAGGGACAGACATCCCATCATCCCATTTTGATCAAGGAGAAAACACTGTTGAAGAAGTGATGAATGCCGCCCTCCTTTGGAAAGCAGGAATTTAGGGAACTAGCCACACATTGACACCAATGATGAGCAACCTGTAGGAAATCTTCTGAAATAGATGATAATCGTATGAAAAAGAGTGTGAGGATGTAGTTAAATAGTTCCCCAGGTCTGCAACAGAACATGCATACGACCTATCCCAAATCAGTTTTTGTCGGTTTATATTGTTTTTTTCAAGAAAACATAATCTACAAGATTTGGAAGAACATTTGATTTGTCACATAATAGATCAAAGAAATAAATGTTGAACTTAACATGGGTATAAATAGAATGTACATACTAATTGGGATGATAATAAGATTTATGAATCACTTGATATGAATACTAGTGTAAATGATGATGGATATCATATAATATAAATGATAATGGAAATTGAAGATGACGTTAATTATTATAAAAACTTTGTGGATAAGTTAAATCATCTTGAAAAGAGACCATTGTATACCGGTTCAATTAAATATACAACATTTTTAGCTTTATTAAAGTAATATAATTTGAAAGCTAGACGCAAATAGTGTGAAAAAAAATTATAAAACTACTTGGTATATTGAATGATATGATGCCAGAAGAAAATGAGCTTCCTTTTGGAACATATGACACCAAACAAATTCTATGTTCAACGGGAATAATCTCTAAAAATATAAAATTTTTCCAAATGATTTTATATTGTTTCGAAATGAGAATGAATCAATCAAAAAATTCACCTAGCGAGGTTTAAATTAATACTGGAAAGATAAATCAAGTCTTCCAAAAGCTGTATCCTACTTTATTATAATTATAATGTTTATATGACTATATGGATGTAAGGAAACAACTATATAATTTACATGGAATTATGATAAAATTATTAAATATGGGAAACTACATCAGCTAACATAATCTCCTCAATGGAAGAAAATTGATTACGAGTATCCAAAATTTGGAAATGATCCTAGAAACTGTACACATGATTTCCCTATAAATGGAATAAATCCTTTGGGTGTACAGAGTAGTACTCATAGTACATGTAAAATTATTTTCATAAATTATAACTTACTATAGCATCCCAACTTTTTGTCACATAAACTTTCATTACATTATACAAAACTGAGGATCTTTAAGGTTTAGTTTCTTGGAAACAAGGAACTTAATACATGAAACAAAAAAAAATTCTTACTAAACACTTGAAAGGCTTATCCTTATGTTCATCCTAGTTTCATTACTGCATCTCACAACCTGGGTACATACATCAAAATAAAGGGTGAGCAGAAGGCCCAGTAAGGGAAACAAGGGAAACATTTAACATGTGAACTTGAGATACATCAATAAAGTCATGAAAAAGAACTTTAAGGCATGAGAAAGAAATCGTGAGGAATATCATAATAAAAAAAACATTTCTTCATAACTTGAATATGTGGATACAACATTTAATATTGAAAATCATTTCGTTTCACCAAGGTCCATCCCCAAGGTGTCATTTAAAATTACCAAGGTTATTTACCAAGGTATCAGTCAAAAAAGTCATGCTAGAGATTAAGTCTTTACCCAATGCATTGGAGCGCTATCTGGGCGCACCCTTGAAATGTATTTATTATCATGTGATCCACATATATCATCATCAATAATTTCATAAACAACCCATATATCATAAAAGAAATGGGTTTCATTTCATAATCATAACGTTTTAAAAACTTCTTTAAAGACATGATCTTTATGTCACTTTAAACCCACAGAAAAGGGAAAGCTGGTTTCATGTATGTAAATCCCATAATTTAAAATAGAAAATTTTGATATATATGTGAATACCCCAGTATAAATAAGAGCTTTGAGTATTCACTTAATAACAAAAAATAATTTTGAGATAAAGAGGGAGGCATTTTGAGACAAAAAGTATGCAGCATAACGACTATGATACATGGTTTTAGAAAACATTTAAAAGAGAGGGGACATGGGTAAAACATTCATAAATTATCCATAAAACAGTAGGGGAACAGAATATATAGTATTTAAGAACATGGTAATGATATTTGAATGATATACCATATGAAACGAAGAACTTGAAAAGAAGACAAAAATAAGATTTCTCTTATGAGAATTCGGCAGCCTAACGACGTCACTTCAAACTTCCAAAAATGAATTGACAAGATCAAATAGGGTCTTTCATCATATGAACATAAATTATCAGTATTATAGCTATAGATATAATACCCCAACATAATAAAAATTAACTTGAAAGACTTGACATGAAAGTAGATCTTGAAAACGAGAAGGGTGAAAGAACCCCTTAGAAAATCGGCAGCCTAACGACGCCACTTAAACTTCAACAAAAATGAATTGATGAGATCAAATAGGGTCTCTCATCATATGAACATAAAATATCAGTATGATAGATTTAGATATCATAACCCAACATAATAAAAAGAAACTTGAAAGACTTGACATGAAAGTAGATCTTGAAAACGAGAAGGGTGAAAGAATCCCTTATAAATTCGTCAGCCTAACGACGCCACTTAAAACTTCAAAATACTAAATTGAAGAGATAAAATAGGGTCTCTCATCATATGAACATAAAATATCAGTATGATAGATTTAGATATCATACCCCAACATAATAAAAAGTAACATTCAACACTTGACATTGAATTCGAACTTTGAAAAAGAAGAAAGGTGAAAGAACCACTTAAAAATTCAGCAGCCTAACGGCGCCAATTAAAACATAAAAATACTGAATTGAAGAGATCAAATGGGGTCTCTCATCATATGATCATAAAATATCAGTATGATAAATTTAGAGATCATACCCCAACATAATAAAAAGTAACTTGAAATACTTTACATGAAAATAGATCTTGAAAAATGAGAAGGGAGAAAGAATCCATTACAAAAATTTCGACAGCCTAACGACGCCACTTAAAACATCATAAAACGAAATAATGAGAGTAAGAGGGGATCTCTCATTATATGAACATAAAAAGGGAATTAATAGGAGTATAAAAGAACATCCTTTATCATAAGAACATGGAGAATAAAAGAAATGACATAAAAGAGATTTCTTGAAAAGAAAGAGAGAGGTCAGATCCCTTACCTTAAAACGTAACTCTTAAAACTCAATGGTTGGGAACTTGAGGGCTTGGGGGAACCTTGGGAGGACTCCTTGGGAGGTAATGAGACCAGAAATTCGTTGGGGGAGAGTGGGGAGTCGAAATGGATGAGAGGATGGCTTGGTATTTATAGGGAAAGTGAGGGGACAAGGCATTAATGGCCAAGGGACACCTCAAAAGTGGTTCTCTCAAAACCATGTGCTCTCCCATGGTATTTACCATGTAGTTAGGCCACATGGGCCCCCCATACAATAATTAATCACCTTTGGTCGGCCAACCCATAAAATATCTCATGACATCATCATGACACAGTTATGATGTCATTAAACATATCGAAACACTAAAACTGTATTTTTACTATTCACTGAAAATTCAACTTTCTCAGAAAAAACCCAAAATTTCACCTTAATAAAATATCAATGCTTTGATTTCAAAAATGAACTCCATTTTATAAAAATAATTTTATAAATAATTTTAATTTATTTTTTTAAATAAATAAACTATTCACCAAAAATTCATTTTTTTCAGAAAAATCCCCAAAAATTACCTTAACATAATATCAATGCTGTGAGTTCAAAAATTAAATCCATTTTATAAAAATAATTTTCTAAATATTTTTAATTTATTTTTTAATTAAAAAACACTATTCACCCGAAAAAACTAATATTTGAATAATACTTTATGAAACCGTTATTTAACCATTTTATTGAATCACATTACTTAATCAAGGTGCCTAGATTATATTAATACTTTCTTTAAGTGATATTACTAATCCATTTGGTCACATTACTAATCCTAAGCATAAAATCACTATTCATAATTTACTATTCATCAAAAATCAAGTTGATCTTATTAGACTCCAAATTTCGTACTGAACATAATTGTAGAAGACCATTTTTCTAAAATCATTACACATTTTTAATTATTTAGGGTTTACATAAACATTTTTAAAATATCCTTTTTCTAAAATTCATCAAAAATATGCATACTATATTTATCCGGTCATTTGAAAATTCATAAACTTCATCATAAGAAGAAATCCCAATTTTTTATTTAAAACAAAGGATTACACGAGGCAGTTACAGTCTCCTTACATAGCCCCTTATCACACCAGCATAGGACCTAAGTGTAAGGTGTGCTAAGGTGAGAGAATCTGAGGGAGGCTCGGCCAACATTGCACGAGTAGTAATTTCTATCAGTTTGAACTTCTCGCGAAGGCGATCCCGTTCTAGCTTTACACGTTGAAGTTCAGCTTGGGTTTGGTCCAGAGAAAATCCCAGTGGTGCTACCTCCTTCCCATGTTCTGTTAGATAGGCTTCGATCGGTCCAAGACTACTGGGTGAGGCCATCAAATCTTCTTTTTATATTAGTTAACCAAGATTACTTGTATTTAGAGACAATAATCAAAATGTTTAGTTTCCAGTGGTCATATTTACCAATGGTCATATAACAATCAAAACCCAATAGTCTCATTTTAATTATACTCATTTTATCAAATGAAACATTTTTGTTGAGTATAAAAATAAAATAAAATAACATAAAAAATGAGGAAACAAAGATTTATTCAGAATTTCGGGTTGTTACAATCTTCCCCCATTAAGAAATTGCGTCCTCGAAATTTTTAAAATTGGGTTTTGTAATTTCATTGAAAGTCCCACATCGGAAAAGGAGTCAGTAAAATTATTACTTTAAATGAAAGAAAGGGAAGTACAAAGGTCACCCGAGTTAACCCACACTAGGATTCCATGTAGGAAAACATGGACATAGAGGAGAAAACAAAGGGTCAAGTTCTGAGGGAGAGTGATAGAAAACATGATTAGGAGAAAGTTAACCATAAGAAAATCCCAAACTTATGATGTGTGTAAACGGTCTTTGATTACCCAGTAGGAAACGTAAACTAACAACGTTTTTGTTTTACGTTTCATTTCATAATTTTGAGGAATTCATTTACTACATAGAACAAAAAATTAAGAAAATATACCTACCTTCATGTAGAGTTTCATCCTTTAATAAGTTTCTACTCAAAGCTAATATTGTCTCCAAACGATGAGCATTAAAAAACACTTGGTCCCATCAAAACACAAGAATAATCTTCTTGAGAGTCACTAAATCCACAAAATATTAACTATCAATTTATTCTACCTTTAAACATTATCCAAAAAACAGAAAGGGTAAGATAAAACAACTCTTCAAAAAAGAAAGAATCCCATAGGAAGGAAAACTACTTTTAAATCTTCAAAGATCCACGGTACTACCCAAAGTTCATCATAGACCATTCCATAAATAACTGTTCTTAAAATTCCCCAAAATAAACCAAACTAAGATTGAAACCCAAATACAAGAAGGATTTGATAACATAGTCTTCGAAAATAAACATCATTGTTCATCTCCAAACAACATCAACCACTCCTAACATCTTATAACAAAAGTAGCTAACCTAAACATATTGTACCCAATATAGGTTAATCATTCCCATAAGTAACCTAAATTACTATAAGTCCACCTTAAATTCATCGATTCTTCAAAATATAAGTCAACCTTACTCCTCAATGAAAATACAATAGTAATCTATTTACCTCGATCATATAGGGTCCCCAAAATAGTGAACGTCTTCCAAAATAATAATCATCTTTTAATCCACTAATCATATCTGTCATATTAATATGGAAATCATCACATTTCCTATCACATTGGTTGTTGGGACATGTTCTTCCATTTCCCGCCATTAACTATGAAAATAAAGTACAATTAGGGGCTTTAATACTTATCCAATAATCATGAAAAGGAACTTAAAGCGTATAAGGATAACTTGTAGAAGAAAAGTATACCCTAAATTGTGATCCCCTAGGTTCCCATCTAGGTTATCCATGATCATATATTCTTATGTGAATCTTTATTTTATTTTATCTGTGTTCCTCTAACAATGGTTTATACTAAGCTTATGAATTTACCAAATCATATCCCCTGGGAGTGTCATAACCAAGAGTGCAGCAAGGACCATTTTCGTGTACCTGTTCCCGTTTGAGTCTAGCTCAAAGCGGTGTTTTCAGGTTTTACCCCTATGTACATCTATTCCAGAGCCACCTTTACCTGCTCGTATCCATACAGGGATGTATTTTCTTGGCAACCCATTACTCAATACTCACCAAAATACCAGGAAGATTTCCTATATATAAACTTTTCTATAGGCTTCTTCCTGAAGTTTTCATATCCTAATTTCCACAAATAACTAAACCGTCCTTTGATACCAACTATAACATCCCAACTTTTTGTCACATAAACTTTCATTACATTATACAAAACTGAGTATCTTTAAGGTTTAGTGTCTTGGAAACCAGGAACATAATACAAGAAACAAAAAAAAAATTCTTCTTGAACACTTGAAAGGCTTCTCCTTATGTTCATCCTAGTTTCATTACTGCATCTCACAACCTGGGTACATACATCAAAAGAAAGGGTGATTAGAAGGCCCAGTAATGGAAACACGGGAAACATTTATCTTGTGAACTTGAGATACATCAATAAAGTCATGAAAAATAACTTTAAGGCATGAGAAAGAAATCGTGAGGAATATCATAATAAAAATAACATTTTTTCATAACATGAAGATGTGGCTGCAACATTTAATATTGAAAATCATTTCGTTTCACCAAGGTCCATCCCCAAGGTGTCATTAAAAATTACCAAGGTTATTCACCAAGGTATCAGTCTAAAATGTCATCTCTTGATATTAAGTCTTTTCCCAATGCATTGGAGCACTATCTGGGCGCACCCTTGAAATGTCTTTATTATCATGTGATCCACATATATCATCATCAATCATTTCATAAACAACCCATATAGCATAAAATAAATGGTTTTCATTTCATAATCATACCGTTTTAAAAACATCTTTAAAGACATGATCTTTATGTCACTTTAAACCCACGGAAAAGGGAAAGAGGGTTTCATGTATGTAAATCCAAGAATTTAAAATAGAACATTTTGATATATATGTGAATAACCCTGTAGAAATAAGTGATTTAAGTATTCAATTAATAACAAAAAATAATTTTGAGATAAAGAGGGAGGCATTTTGAGACGAAAATTATGCAGCATAACGGCTATGATACATGGTTTTAGAAAACATTGAAAAGAGAGGGGACATGGGTCAAACATTCATAAATGATCCATAAAATAGTAGGGTAACAGAATATATAGTATTTAAGAACATTTTAATGAAATTTGAATGATATACCATATGAAACGAAGAACATTAAAGGAAGACAAAAATAAGATTTCGCTTATGAGAATTCGACAGCCTAACGACGTCACTTAAAACTTCCAAAAATGGATTGACAAGATCAAACAGGGTCTCTCATCATATGAAAATAAATGATCAGTATGATAGATATATAGATCATACCCAAACATAATAAAAATGAACTTGAAAGACTTGACATGAAAGTAGATCTTGAAAACGAGAAGGGTGAAAGAACCCCTTAGAAAATCAGCAGCCTAACGACGCCACTTAAACTTCAACAAAAATGAATTGATGAGATCAAATAGGGTCTCTCATAATATGAACATAAAATATCAGTATTATAGATTTAGAGATCATACCCCAACATAATAAAAAGGAACTTGAAAGACTTAACATGAAAGTAGATCTTGAAAACGAGAAGGGTGAAAGAATCCCTTAAAAATTCGGCAGCCTAACGTCACCACTTAAAACTTCAAAATACTGAATTGAAGAGATAAAATAGGGTCGCTCATCATATGAACATAAAATATCAGTATGATAGATTTAGATATAATACCCCAAAATAATAAAAAGTAACTTGCAACACTTGACATGGAATTAGAACTTTGAAAAAGAAGAAAGGTGAAAGAACCACTTAAAAATTCGTCAGCCTAACGACACCACTTAAAACTTCAAAATACTGAATTGAAGAGATCAAATGGGGTATCTTATCATATTATCATAAAATATCAGTATGATAAATTTAGATATCATACCCCAACATAATAAAATGTAACTTGAAATACTTTACATGAAAATATATCTTGAAAAATGAGAAGGGAGAAAGAATCCGTTACAAAAATTTCGGCAACCTAACAACGCCACTTAAAACATCATAAAACGAAATAATGAGAGTAAGAGGGGATCTATCATTATATGAACATGAAAAGGGCAGTAATAGGAGTATAAAAGAACATCCTTTTAACATAATAACATGGATCATAAAAGAAATGACATAAAAGAGATTTCTTGAAAAGAAAGAGAGAGGTCAGATCCCTTACCTTAAAACGTAACTCTTAAAACTCAAAGTTTGGGACCTTGAGGGCTTGGGGGAACCTTGGGAGGACTCCTTGGGAGGTAATGGGACCCGAAATTCATTGGGGGAGAGTGGGGAGACGAAATGGATGAGAGGATGGCTTGGTATTTATAGGGAAAGTGAGGGGACAAGGCATTAATGGCCAAGGGACACCTCAAAAGTTGTTTTCTCAAAACCACGTGCTCTCCCATGGTATTTCCCATGGAGTTAGGCCACATGGGCCCCCATACAATAATTCATCACCTTTGGTCAGCCAACCCATAAAATATCTCATGACATCATCATGAAACATTTATGACGTCATTAAACATATTGAAACCCTAAAACTGTATTTTTACTATTCATTGAAAATTCAACTTTCTCAGAAAAAACCCAAAACTTCACCTTAATCAAATGTAAATGCTCTGATTTCAAAAATTAACTCCATTTTATAAAAAAATTTCTAAAAAATTTTAATTTATTTTTTTAAATAAATACACTATTCACCGAAAATTCATTTTTTTCAGAAAAATCCCCAAAAATTACCTTAACATAATATCGATGCTCTGAGTTCAAAAATGAAATCCATTTTATAAAAATAATTTTCAAAATATTTTTAATTTAATTTTTAATTAAAAAACACTATTCACCCGAATAAACTAATACTTGAATAATACTTTATTAAACCGTTATTTAATCATTTTATTAAATCACATTACTTAATCAAGGAGCCTAGATTATATTAATACTTTCTTTAAGTGATATTAATAATCCATTTGGTCACATTACTAATCCTAAGAAAAAAATCACTCTTCATAATTTACTATTCATCAAGAATCAAGTTGATCTTATTAGACTCTAAATTTCATACTGAACATAATTGTAGAATACTATTTTTCAAAAATCATTACACATTTTTAATTATTTAAGGTTTACATAATCATTTTTAAAATACCCTTTTTCTAAAATTCATCAAAAATATGCATACTATATTTATCCGGTCATTTGAAAATTCATAAACTTCATCATAAAAAGAAATCCCAATTTTTTATTTAAAAAAAAGGATTACACGAGGCAGTTACAGTCTCCTTACATAGCCCCTTATCACAACAGTATAGGATCTAAGTGTAAGGTGTGCTAAGGTGAGAGAATCTGAGGGAGGCTTGGCCAACAATGCACGAGTAGTAATTTCTATCAGTTTGAACTTCTTGCGATGGCGATCCCATTCTAGCTTCACACAATGAAGTTTAGCTTGGGTTTGGTCTAGAGCAACGCCCAGTGGTGTTACATCCTTCCCAAGTTCTATTAGATGGGCTTCGATCGGTCTAAGACTACTGGGTGATGCCATCGAATCTTCTTTCTATATTAATTAACCAAGATTACTTTTATTTAGAGACAATAATCAAAACGTTTAGTTTCTAGCAGTCATATTGACCAATGGTCATATAACAGTCAAAACCCAACAGTCTCATTTTAATTATACTCATGTTATCAAATGAAACATTTTTTTTGAGTATAAAAATAAAATAAAATAACGCAGAAAATTAGGAAACAATAATTTATTCAAAATTTCGGGTCGTTACACTTACCACCATTGTTATGCATGAAGTGAAAATATGTTATATGTCTCTACTTATATCCAAACCAAAAAATCATGGTAATCCTATTGATGTTTATTTGGATCCATCGATTGGAGATATGAAATTGATGTGGGATACATGTGTTAAATTGTATGATTCTCATAGAAGTAAAGAATTAACATTGAGGTCCATGTTGAATGGGATGATAAATGAATTTTCTAATTATTGAAATTTGTTAATATATAATATTAAATGAATGTTGGGGTGTCCAATTTGAGAATAATTGAAACATTTATTTATGTTAAGACATTCATCAAAGACTAATTTTTAGGACATATTGAATTTTTTACCGCAAAGACATAAATACCAATCATGAAAAACATCATTCAATGGAAATACATACCAAGGGACAATTTCGTCTCCACTAATAGGTGATCAACTATTCAATAAAGTAAATGATATGAACACTTTTTTGGTAAATATTTTTTAGAAAACCTTATGAAATCTAGTGGAAAAAAGAGATCAATTTTATTTGAATTTTTTTATTGGAATTGTTTGTATGTCATACATTTTCTTGATGTCATTCATGTATGAAAAATGTATGTTTTAGTGTTTTTGGTATGTTAGTTTTGGACACATCATGCATTAATCATGTTTTAATGATCAAAAATCCTATCCAGTCTATAAACCCTATTAAATATATGAAATCTATACCACATCAAATGTACAATGGTTCAGTAAAAGCTATATAAATCTATTAAGTGCTATACACCCAGTTTGGTTACTGTACACTATCTTTTTATTGAATTTATAAATTCTTTGACAAATAATTAAGTATAACCCATTTTTTGGATTATCTCTACTTAAGTCAGAATACATATATTTGTCTTAGTCTAAGACACCGTGAAGATGAGACACCATAACCATGAGACACCATAACCATGAGACACTATGAAGATGAGACACTATAACCATGAGACACCATGAATATGAGACATCGTAACCATGAGACACTATGAAGATGAAACACCATAACCATGAGAAACTGTAACCATGGGGCAATGTTAACGAGACACTGTGAACCAGACACTATGAACTAGACACCGTGAACGAGGCACCGTGATTAGTCCGAACACCATTTGAAAGATACACTATTTCCATGACATACTGTGACACCATTTCTTAATCTGCTTTGTAATTTTTCAATTTACTCTATAACGGTCATATTTGATGTTTTTAATGCACTGACATAATTAATGTTTCTTTGTAGACATGACACCTGACAATACGAGGTACGAGGTTCAGAATACATGCAACCTGTCATCTCCAATGCACTCCAATATAGAAGAGTAGTGAGGCCCAGAAACAATCTAAATATAGATAAAATTGAGGCATACGAAAAAAAGAAGAAGACGACAATTAAGAAAACACTCAAAGAATTTTTGAAGAAAGAATTGTAACATGCAACTTGACGCTGCTAAAGAACACATGAAGCATACTTGAATCCCAGAATCGGGAACATATTTGCACTGTCAAACATCATTAAGAACACAAGATAGATCTGTCTGACTTGTGACACTCTATTTTCCATACGAGGACTTGATTTCTACATCTACTTCATATCAGAAGTCTAAAGTTGGAAAGACAAACACTCAGAGCACTTCTAAACTTATTTCAATATTTTTACTCTATTGTGTATCATTTTATTAGCTTTCGAGCAGTGTGTGTTTCTGTATAACAACACACTCTATCTCTTGCATTAAACTAAAGGATACAAAATATCCTTTCTCAAACATCTTTTTACACTTTTATACCCATATATATGTGTGTAAGAGGTCCCTATGTGGCTTGGTATTTTATACCCCAGAGAACTGTGGAAGAGGTCAAGTGACCTGGACAGTCCTGTGTACTATTGTTAACCCCAATCCAGGGTGTATATCAGG
Organism: Viscum album; assembly: GCA_963277665.1. NCBI lineage: Eukaryota > Viridiplantae > Streptophyta > Magnoliopsida > Santalales > Viscaceae > Viscum > Viscum album. Next base: position 1,042,052,306 of record OY728141.1, on the reverse strand, counting down.
TTTTTAATATAAACTACTTGGTGGAAGGTGATCAACAAGTGGTGTGTATTAGGTCTTGGCTCGAGACTGAACCACTTGTTTTATATCTGATGTGATGCTTAATTTAGTCTTCTATGTTTTACTGATTTACTGTATAATTAAGAAATCACCAAATTCACTTTGATAGTTAATTTTGGAAATAAGTTATATTTGTTTTTCCTTAGTAGAATAAATTCAAAATAAATCTTAATAACTGATCTTAAGATTGTTGAGAATTAATCAAACCTTTAAAAATCTATTCAAATAGTCAAAATTTCAAAACAATATAACCTTGATTAACTAGGATGTATTTAACCTTATGGGGGAAACCATTTTAAGAATAATTTTTAACCCAAAATTTTTATAGATACTCAATTAACCCCCATATTGAGTAATCTACTCCAACCAAAATTTTGTATCAGAGGGTTGTTTATTAAAGATTCTGTCTATCCTTATTCAACTGTGATTGTAGTTGTACTTTAACGATCTGGAAATTCTTGTTAATTCTAAATTTCTAGATCTTTTAAATCATATATTTATTATGGATAATAGATTGGAAGGTGCTGAAACTAACAAAAAACCATTATTTAATGGAACTAACTATGCTCAATGTAAAATTAAAATGAAAATTCATTTAGAAATTACGGGTTTTGAAATTTGGTCTTCCATTATAGATTAATATAAGATTTTTGATTATGATAGAATCACATGGGATAAACCTACCAAATCTTTCTATAATAAAATCTACAAAGCTATGAATGCTTTATATTGATCTTTTGGAGATGATAAATTCATTATAATTTCTTCTTGTAAAACTACCCATGAAATTTGGGATACCTTGTCTGTTTCACATGAAGGAACATCTAGTGTGAAAGAAATGAGACTTAATACTTATACTATTAAATATGATAACTTTAAAATGAAACATGATGATCCTATCTCTGATATGTCTCTCAAGTTCAATGAGATTGCCAACACAATGATTTCTCTTGGAAGAGAAGTCACTACCAAGGAATAGATCATGAGAATTCTCAGATATCTTCCTGATTGATGGAGACAAACCTCTGTCTCTATTAGAGAATCATTTGACATCAGTGAGATATCTGTGAAAGAACTCATTTGTAAACTGATGATGTATGAAGAACAGTTGAAAGTTAACAAGGAAGAGGAGGATGAACCAAAAAGTAAACCTCTTGAACTCAAGACCACCACCTCTAAACAGAAAGACAAAGGGAAATTAAAAGCTTTTGTAGAATGTTCTAGGAGTGAACAATCATCACCTGATAGTGATGAGGAGATGGATCAATTAGCCAAAATATTTAAAAAAATTTACAAGAAGAATAACTTTTTCAGAAAGCATGGCTTTAAGGGAATATATGACCAAAGAAGAAGATGGAAGAAGGATTGGAAAAGAAGTGACAAGACTAATGAGATTGTCTTCTATGAATGTAAGCACAAAGGACATATCAAGAAAAACTGTCCAAATATCAAGTACAAATGGAGATATGAGGACAAGGAAAAGACGTATAAAAAGGAAATTAAAGCAACATAGAGTGCTTCTGAGGATAGTTCAAGCGATTCAGAAACATCACATGATGAACAAGAAAATGCCAATATATGTTTTATGACAAACACATCTGAGGTAAAACTGGACTCTCTACATAATTCATACTATTATGGAGATGAGAGTGACTCTGAAAATATGACTAATGAATAAATGATTGAATATTGTAACATTATTGAAGAAACATGAAATGAAATAAAAGACAAATATAAATCATTGAAGAAATAGTATGCTCTTACTGTTACTATTAAATCTGAACTCACCACTGAAAAAGAGATAAATAATCAACTGATCAAAGAGAACGATGAATTAAAAATGTCTAATGAGCAATTGAATAATGGCTTAGAAAAGTTTACCAATGTTAAAAATACTCTTACTCAAATTATAGGTAAATAAATTTCCCTTAATTATAACACTGGAATTGGTTATCAACCTTTCAGAATAAATCTTGGTAGAACAAAATTTGTTTTTAAATCTAGTACATGTTGTTTTACTCCTAGTTCTGGACACAAATCAACTAGTTTAAGTTATGATACACTTTCTACTATTTTATGTTTTTCTAGACCTAATACAGTTTATTTTTCAAATACTTTTCAACATGATTATAGGAAATCTATGAGGCATATATGGGTTCCTAAAACACTTATCAATGATGTTACTAGACCCAAACAAGTATGGGTACAAAAATCTATTTTTTCTTTATCATATTGTAGGAAATCTTCTTAAAGAGTTCCTGTAAAAGTTTATGGTAATTTGACAGTGGGTGCTCAAGACACATTATAGGAGACTACTCATGCATCAATAACATAATAAAAATTGATAGAGGACATGTCACATTTGGTGAAAATCCCAAAGGAATGATAATTGTCCTTGGCCAAATCAGAAACTCTAACTCAGTTTTGATTTCTAAAGTACTGTTTATTGATGGTTTAGAATATAATCTGCTTAGTATCTCACAATTATGTGATGATGGATTCCATGTTATATTTGAAAATGTTGCTTGCAAAGTCTTTAATTCTAAAGAAGAATTAGTGTTTTCGACATTAAGAAATGAAAATATTTATTCTGTTAACTTGGATTCGTTAGTTTCTCAAAATGCTTAATGCTTAAGTGTATTTCATAAAGATTTTTGGATTTGGAATAGGAGACTAGGTGTAACACTCTGAGATTTTATGAGAAATATTATTAATTTCTTTGATGTCTTGTGTTGTACGCTACACCAAGATTATATTGCGCTATACACAACACCGTTTTAGCATGCAGTATACACAACACTATTTTTGGATTGCGTTACATGAAAAAGCAACCTTCCTCGATAGCTTTCATTGTACGCAATACCGAGTTTCATTAAACAATGACATGTTATTAAAATATTATATAAACTAGCCATTATGAATAGTAATGCCCACGTTTTGAATGTTTTTAAATTTTATGTTTCAAAATGTACTTCATTTTTGGATTTTAAATATTGAAATTATCCTAGGGTGAATTTTTGGTATTTTTCTGAAAACATTCAATTTTTGATGAATAGTGAAAACACCGAGTTATTGGTTAAAACCTAATTTTTATTTAAATCATCTTTTATTTTATTTAAATTTATTTTAGGTCAAAATAGATACAAAATAACTCTATATGTTCAATGTAATTCATTGGAGACATTTTATAATAATTTTAGATATATAAAAATTTTATTGAACTTTTTACCCTCTTTTACCCACTTCCTAGGAGAATTTTCAAATTTACCTAAAACATAATTTTACCACTTCTTTGAGTGGAATTTCCAAAATCAGAGAGACATGGTTGATATCAGTTAGTAAAATGTCGTTCAATAAGATAAAAATAATTTTTGGTGAATAATAACTATTTACTTTTATTTACCATAGTTAAAATTAAATAGGGTAATTAAGGGTAAAAATGATGTTATTATTACCATAAAACATGTCCCAATTCTATTTTATAAGTGTAATTCGACCAAAATAAACCTTAGGGATAAAATATGACCCTTTAGGTCCACTTGGATTAGATTAGGACATTTATTATTATTTAATTCAAAGAAGAATAAAAAGAGTTAAAATCATAGTATAATAAGTAAAACATTTTTAATATAGGGTTATACAGAAGATAAATTAGACTATAAATATTTATTATAAATATAAAAAGTTTTATTACATAATGGTATTTTTTATAATTTTTAGACACTAAATAATTTTTTTTATTTATGACACAATGATGATGCAGTAATTACCTTATTAATGAAATATTAACATAATTGATATTATAAATACCCAAATAAATGTAATTTTAGACTTTTTATGAATTAAACTAATTTTTAGGTTAATATAACATATTAGGGTTGGTTAGATAAATTTTTTTCTAAGTAATAATGCTGTTATGAATTTAGAAAAAAACACAATACCAAATAGTGTCAAAATTGACATAAAAGAGTTTTTAAAACAAATATTATATTATTAATTGATACAATGGTCATAAAAATATAAGGTTAGGCCAAAAGAATTATATAAAAATATATATGACATTAATAAACCAATTTGGGTTCTATTAGAAGTTTATAGTATGTTTATTAACCATATAGTGTAAGAATACTAGAAGACACTGTAAAAGTTAAATTATTTAACTTAGAGTTAAATATAAATGATAAGGTTAAAATGGTAACCTAAACATGTCTAAAACCTATTTTTTGGGAGGATTTTGACCCATCCCCACAATAACCTTTAAATAAGTCACTTTGGAGTCATTATAAACCAAATATGAATTTATTATAAAATAATATTTTATGTTTTTCCTAAGACGCCCCTCACCCCTCTTATAAAAGGGCACTCCCCCTTTTATCTAATTCACACCTAAAAAGCCATTTGTCTCGGCCATACCCTAACTAAATACCCTATAAACTGACATCCTTTCATCCTAGAGGGATTCCTTTAGTCATAAAGACAACCTATAGAGCCCTTTTGATCAAATCAAAAGGAAGAACCCAAAGAAGAGGTAAATATCTCACCACCTATTTCAAGTTCCTTTCTCCTTCCACTTACTCCATCTTTGTTATTTCCATTCTAAAATAATAACTCTAGTATATTCTATATACTGTGATGTTATTATAAAAAATGAATAACCATATTAGTTATTTTACCCATCTTATGAATGAAAAAGTCCCCACACATGCGTACGTACGACTTATTTTCTCCACATCGTGGTGTAGTTTGTTATTCAGACATTTCATCATTTGGATGGGTATAATAACGAGTATATATGATATAAATAATTAATATAACATTATTATTATTCTATATATATGATATAAAATCGAATTATATATGATTTTAATATCAAAAGAATAATATCGTCGCTCGTGCGTACGTACGGACTACCATCTCCACAAACACGATGAGATTCATTTTCCATGATTAACCATTAAAGTACGATTATAAATTATATATAATAAATAATCATGAAATATATTACATAATAATGATACTAGATTTATGTACATATCTGTTTCATTTACTTAATTCCATTCAATTCAATAATGGAAATGAAAACAACGTTCATGCTTACGTACGACCTACCGTCTCCATGAACGATGTATTTCATTACATTTATCGATCTATCATATATATTTACATACTAAATATATATGATATATAAATCATGTTTTAAATTCTATAATTATGTAAATTCAGATATAAGTAATAAAACCAGGAACAACAAGTCGAAACACGTACGATAAATGAAACGATTTTACCCAAAACGCTGCATTAACATGGAATTTTCAAAAGACCGAGTAATATAAAGACATAAGTGAATCAGATATGATATAATAAATATTATTAGGGTTATGTTACAAGTTAATAATATGTTTAAACCCACTATACAGGAGTCTCAGACACATACAGAAGAAATTGAACATAAGGTAAGTAATAATTATTCCAATCTCGTTCTTATCTGAAATTGTTTATTCGTAAGTATTTACTAGGGTAATATTTTTCATCCATGTTCATAAAAATGTTTTTCATAAAGTGTTTAATATTCTTACATGTATTTTTAAAGTCATTTTTACCCCTCTTTGACTTTTACATTGTGTTATAGAAGGAATATTTTTGACTTTTCTGGAAAAATTACGAGGAGAATGTTTTTTAACTTATATGGTGTGAACGGATTTTTACAGTTTGATAATGCCTAATTTTCATGAAGATTACTCTATAATATTTCAGGATTATTTTCAAAAAATCCCTTTCTATTAAAATTTAATGGAATTTTTTGAAAATAAAATGATTTTGAAGAAGAATGGATATTTTCCTCAAGAATTCATTTCATGTGTTTTGTAAAAACTATTTTCCATCTCGGATGAAATTATTTATTATGATTATGTTTCAAGTAAAATGTAACTATTATTTACATGGTTTGATTATTCTTATGAGGAAATGATATCCATTTGTTTTATATGGATTATGTTATGATGATATGATGTTTATGAAACCCATTTTATTCTTTGGGTTATGATGAACGATTTATGTTTATTTTGTGGCATAAGTAAGAATGATTTCATTAGGAGATGGGTGGTACCTATATATCCCTCTAATGCATTGTGTAAAGATTTATATCTCATGAGATAGACATGGATGGAATGACAAGTGAATCTGGTTCAGTAATATAGGGCTGGAACAGAAAGTAAACCCGGTTCAGTAATGGACTTTGTCCACTATGATGGTCTTGGAAGCAATGCCTTGGCTACTATGGAAATCAGAACATGTGATTAATGGTTTTCCACAATTATATGTTTTATTCCCATGCTATTTTATCATGATAAATGTTCCTTTATGTTATTTTCTTTATGTACTGCCAAGATTTATGTCATTTCTCATGTTCATGTTTTTACGTTCAAATGTTTATGGATTGTTTTTATGTTCTCCATGTTTACCATTACTGAGAATTTGAGCTCACCCTTTTTATTTTTTATATTCCACAGGATATAAATAAAAGTTTTAGGTTAGAAAACAAAAGGTTATGATATTAATGGGAGATTTGGAAGATCTTTCACCATGATTAGAAGATTATGTCTTGAGTTTCGAAAGACACTAAACTATTTTACGGTCCTTGGGCATTTGTTTTTGTTATATATTAGGTATTCCACAAAAGTAATGTAATTTCCTTGTACGTCAAGCGATGGGTCTCTACAGTTGGTATCTAAGGAAAGGGTTAGTTAACCTTTGGCAACTAGGATCAAAAAACATTAGTGAGATACCTAGAGATATTTCTAAGGTATGTCTAGGGATGTCCCTATGGTTAAGTATAAGTATAGGTTATAGTCCTATAATTATGATAACGATCATGAATAAACTAGGATTAAACCTATGATGTTAGAGATTGAATGTACTCCCCTTGATTATGTTGTGTTCCTAGAATTATTTTTTCCTACCCACTATTCTTTTTGGGTTTTAGAAAATGGTTGGAAACCGAAAGATTCATGTTAATGGAGAATATGATAGAAAATGGAATGATATTATTCATGATCAATAAAATGAAATGGGATTTTGAAGGAGAAACATCGTTATCATGCCTAATAAGAAATCTCATAATATGATCAATAATCTCAACTTTGGTAAGTTTCCTAACTCAGTTAATAAGTGAAAGAAGGAGTTTCATGATGATTATAGATGAAAGAAAGTTCAATTTTCTTCATGTAAATCATGTGGGAGGAGACATCAAGTAGAATGTTTCAATGGAAATGGAAGATGCTTTGGGTGTGGAAAAGAAAGACCCAAAGCCAGTAACTAAAAAGAAAAGGGTTAAATTAACACTATGGACAAGGATAATGGTATTCATAACACATCAAAAATAGTTAAAAGATTTAAAAGTGGAATGTACGAGCATTATGAAAACCAATACCCTATGGGAAAATCTCATGAAGAGAATCAGCATGGTCGTATGGGTAGTATTTATGTTGATAATGATGAGGAGACTAAAAATGATATATGATATGAAAGAAGTGTTGAGGAATAAAATAATGAAGCTCGTCCGATGGTTAAAGAAGGCAGTGGAATGATTTTATGTTTATCTAGAGTTATTTTATTGGTACTATGGAATAAAGAAACATCTAAGGATCGTTACACTATTGTTTTTCCTAAAGTATTTTAAAGTATATGTTAAATGGTACCAGTAACTATGAAAGGTTATTCAGATATTTTTGGAAAGATGATGATATGCGCATAGTGAATGGATATAGAGAAAATAATATGTTTTATAGTATTAATGATCTCATGACTGATATAAGGACAAAGTGATATCATGGATTGAGTATATAGAATTTTTGGAATTTTTGTATGTGGAAAGAGTTAACTTTTGATAACATTAATGTTTTCACTAAATTTCAATGGGTATTCATTTTTCAAGAGAATACATGATTAAGGTATTCATATGTTTATAATGTGACTAACAACAAGATATATCTTATGATATATGGGGGATAAATGAAGGTATTCAAATGCTCGGTAAATGAAATTTCTAGAAAATGAACAGAAGTATTTTCGATATGCCTAAAGGATAGAATGGATTAATTTAGACATCAAATAGTATTGCTTAAGGCTATAAATTTTTTATTTTATTTTTAAAATGTTACAATATTATAGTGTCTGAAAAAGGAAAACCCGTAGGATGGGAGACAACCCGTCGTTTAGGACAAGAATGCGAGAATCAAACCCACAACTGAAGTGCGGCAAACCTTTATCGCCTACTACTGGACTATAAGAAGTCCCTGGCTAGTATAAAGTAGTTTTAATTTATTAAGTGGTTTGATATATGAAGTATAAGTCTATTTTTGGAACCATATATGATTAATCTCACTAAAAATGGACTTATGTATATTTAATAACTTTTGTTAACCTTTTGTTTGAGACAGATGGAATGACCTATCATTCTATCCCATGATCTTCCATCACTTCACGAATGACAAATTCAACTTCATTTATTTAAGTGATGAAGTGGAAATTGTTCACGGAATGACCAACGATGATATTGTTCCAAAATAAATTAAGTATTTCTTCTAATTCCATTTTTTTCAACTTTAGGGAAATGATCTTAAAAACCAAAAACGTAGTCCTAGATGGTACATTAGATCATCACAAATTTATGGATTTGTGATTGTTGGATTTTTCATATCCATGTTCTCTACCACTCTCCATCAGAACTTGATATTTAGATTTCTCTTCTATATTCATATTTTCACCTATGTTTTTCTAAGTGGAAACCCAGTGATGAGTTAATTTGGGTAACTGTTACATTTCATATATTAGTTTTTAAAATTAAGTTTTAGTATTCCATTTTACAATGTGGGTTTCTATGAATGAAACTTTCAAGTAGTAAACCATTTATAACCACGACGAATTTCGAGGGTGAAATTCATTTTAAGGGGGGTAGAATGTAACTCCCTGAGATTTTATTAGAAATATTATTAATTTCTTTAATGTCTTGTATTGTACGCCACCTGAAGATTATCTTGAGATATACAAAACACTATTTTAGATTTTAATATATTCAACACTATTCTTGGCTTTCGTTACACGGAAGAGAAACCTTCCTCAATAGCTTGCGTTGTAGACAATACTGAGTTTCACTAAACAATGACATGTTATAAAAATATTATATAAACTAGCAGTTATGAATAGTAATTCCCACTTTTTGAAATTATATAAATTTTATCTTTCAAAATGGACTTCATTTTTGGATTTTAAATATCAAAATTAGCCTAGGGTGAATTTTTGGAATTTTTCTGAAAACTTTCAATTTTTGATGAATAGTGAAAACATTGAGTTATTCGTTAAAAAAACTTTTTATTTAAATAATAATTTATTTTATTTAAATTTATTTTAGGTAAAAATAGATAAAAAATACCTACATATGTTCAATTTAATTCATTGGAGACATTTTATAATAATTTTAGATATATAACAATTTTATTGAACTTTTTACCATCTTTTACCCACCTCCTAGGAGAATTTGAAAATTTACATAAAAAACAATTTCACCACTTCTTTGAGTGAAATTTCAAAAATCCAATAGAAACAGTTGATATCCGTAAGTAAAATTTTGTTCAATAAGATATTAATAATTTTTGGTGAATAGTAACTTTTTACTTTTATTTACAACGGTTAAAAGTAAATAGGGTAATTAAGAGTAAAAATGATATTATTATTACCCAAACAGGTGTCCTAATTCTATTGGATAAGTGTAATTCAACCAAAAACAACCTTTGGGATAAAATATGACCCTTTAGGTCCATATGGACAAGATTAGGACATTTATTATTATTTAATTCAAAGAAGAGTTAAAAGAGTTAAATCAAAGTTTAATTAGTAAAACATTCTTAATATAGTGTTATACGAAAGATAAATTTGACTATAAATATTCATTAGAAATATAAAAAGACTTAATACATAATGTTATTTTATTTATAAATTTTAGACATTAAATAATTTAATTTATTTATAACACAATTATGATGCAGAAATTACCTAACTAATGAAATATTTACATGATTGATATTATAAATACCCAAATAAATGTAATTTGAGAATTTTTATTAATTACTATAATTTTATATATTAAAATAACATATTCAGGCTGGTTAGATTAATTGTTTTCGATGTAATAATGCTGTTATGAATTTAGAAAAACGAAAATACCAAATAGTGTCAAAATTGAGATAAAAGAGTTTTTAAAACAAATATTATATTATTAATTGATATAAAGGTCCTAAAAATATAAGGTTCAGTTAAAAGACTTATATAATAATATATATGACATTAATGAAACAATTAGGGTTGGATTGGTAGTTTTTAGTAAATTTATCAACCATATAGTGTAAGAATACAAGAAGACACTATAAAAGATAAATTATTTAACTTAGACTTAAATCTAAATGATAAGGTTAAAATGGTAACATAAACTTGTCTAAAACATATTTGGTAAGAGGATTTAGACTCATACCCACCCTAGACTCTAAATAAGTAAAATTTGATCCATTATTAACCGAATATGAATTTATTATTAAATAATATTTTAATTTTTTCGTAAGGTGCCCTTCACACCTCTTATAAAAGGGAACCCCCTTCACTATAATTCACTCCTCCAAAGCCATTCGTCTCGGCCAAAAACTACCAAAATACCCTTTCAACTATCCTAACTTCATACTAGTGGTCTTAATTTAGTCATAAAGCCAACCTATGGAGCCCTTTTGACTAAATCAAAATGAAGAACCCGAAGAAGAGGTAAATATCTCACCACCAATTTCAAGTTGCTTTATTCTTAAACTTCCTCCTTCTTTGTTGTTTCCATTCTAAAATAATAAATCTAGTATCTTATTTATATATACTGTGATGTTATTATAAAAATTTCACAACCATATTAGTTATTTTATCCATCCTATGAATGAAAAAGTCACCACACGTGCGTACGTATGGCTTACCATCTCCACGTCGTGGTGTAGTTTGTTATTCAAAACATTCATCATTTGGAAGGGTATAATAATGAGTATATATGATATAAATACTAAATATAACATTATTATTATTCTGTATATATGATATAACATCCAATTATATACGATTTTAATATCAAAATAATGATATTGTCGCTCGTGCATACGCACAGACTACCATCTTCACGAATGCGATGAGATTCATTTTCCTTGATTAACCATTCAAGTATGATTATAAAGTATATATAATAAATAATCATGAAATATATTAAATAATAATTATAATGGATTTATTTACATATATGTTTCATTTACTTAATTCCATTCAATTCAATAAGGAAATGAAAATAGCGTTCATGCGTACATACGACCTACCCTCTCCATGAACAGTGTATTTCATTCCACTTATCAATCTATAATATATATTTATATGATGAATATATATTATATATAAATCATGTTTTACATTATATAATTAAGTAAATCAGGATATAAGTAATAATATTAATAACAAAAAGTCGAAACACCTATGATAAATGAAATGATTTTACCCAAAACGCTGCTTTAACATGGAATTTACAAAAGAACGAGTAATATAAATTTATAAGTGAATCATATATGATATCATAAATATTATTATGGTTATGTTACAAGTTAATAATATGTTTAAACCCACTATATGGGAGTCTCAGACACATAAGGAAGAAATTTTACATAAGGTAAGGGATAATTATTCCAATCTCGTTCTTATCCGAGATTGTTTATTCATAAGTATTTACTGGGGTTATATTTTTCATCCATGTCCATAAAAATGTTTTTCATAAAGTGTTTATTATTATTCCATGTATTTTTAAAGTCATTTTTATCCATCTTGTACTTTTAAATTGTGTTATGGATGGAATCTTTCTTTTGTTTACCATACAACGAACTTTTTGACTTTTCCAGCAAAAGTACGAGGAGAATGTTTTTTTAACTTATACGGCATGAATGGATTTTTACAGTTTCATAACACAAAATTTTAATGAATATTAATCTACAATATTTCATGATTAATTTCTAAAAAATCCTTTTCTATTAAAATTTAATGGCATTTTATGAAAATAAAATGATTTTGAAGAATAAAGGATATTTTCCTCAAGAATTCATTTCAAGTGTTTTGTCAAAACTATTTTCTATCTAAGATGAAATTATTTAGTATGATTATGTTTCAAGTATAATGTCTCTATTATTTAAATGGTTTTATTCTTATTATGATGAAATGATATCCATTTGTTTTATATGGATTATGTTATGATGAGGTAATGTTTATGAAACCCATTTTATTCATTGGGTTATGATGAATGATTTATGTTTATTTTGTGGCACAAGTAAGAATGATTTAATTATGAGATGGGTGGGACCTATATCTCCTTCAAATGAATTGGGTAAAGATTTATATCTCATTAGATAGACATGGATGAAATGGATAATGAATCTAGTTCAGTAATACAGGGATGGAACAGCAAGTAAACTTGGTTCAGTAATATAATTTGTCTATTATGATGGTCTGGGTAGCAATGCCTTGGATACTATGGAAATTATAACATGTGATTAATGGTTTTCCACAATTACATGTTTAATTCCCATGATATTTTATCACGATAAATGTTCCATCATGATCTATTCCTTATGTATTACCATGATTTATGTCATTTCTTATGTTCATGTTTTTACATTCAAAAGTTTATGGATTGTTTTTATGTTTTCCATGTTAAACCTTAATGAGCATTTGAGCTCACCCTTTTTATGTTTTCTTTTCCTCAGGATATAAATAAAGGTTTTAGGTAAGAAAAAAAAAGGGGAAGATATTTATGAGAGATGTTGAAGATCTTTCACCATGATTATAAGATTATGTTCTGAGTTTCCAAAGACACTAAACTATTATGGTCCTTGGGCGTTTGTTTTTGTTACGTATTAATTATTCCGCAAAAGTAATGTAATGTCAATGTACATCAATATATGGTTCTCTACACTAGGGCACTGTAATATTCACTCCCTTATAAAGAAAACTAGAAAAATCTTACTCAAAGACCGACCCAAACTTGAGTTTCCTAATGATAAAGTGTGTAATACCTGTCAAAAGGGAAAACAACACAAGACTTCCATCAATCCAAAGAAAGTTTTGTCACCTTCTCTACCTCTCGAACTAGTCTACATGGATTTTTTTGGACCATCTAGAGTTTCTAGTTTAAATGTTAAGCACTATGTTTATGTTATTATAGATGAATTTTCTAGATATACTTGGACCTTCTTTCTAGCTCAAAAAAGTGAAGCCTCCTCTTATTTTACTAAATATGAGAATTCGGTAGAAAATATTTCTGGACATAGAATTAAATACTTAAGAAGTGATCATGTTCATGAGTTTTAAAATCAAGACTTTGAATTATTTTTCATGTAAAATGGCTATAGTCATAATTTATCTACCCCTAGAACACATCAAAAAAATGGAGTTGTAGAAAGAAAAAATAGAACCCCGTAAGAGATTTATAGAAAAATGATTAGTGAATATGACCTATTTATTTATTTTTGGGTTGAAGCTGTAAATACAACATGCTACATAATAAATATAGTATTTATTAGACCTATTCTTAAAAAGACTCCATATGTGCTAGGGAACAATTAAAAACCCAAAGTTAACTACTACAAAGTTTTTGGTTGCAAAGTCTATATCCCTAATACTATGGAAAATCTTGAAAAATTTGCATCCAAGAGTGATAAAGGCATATTTTTAGAATATTCCATTTCTAGTAAAGCCTATAGAGTGTTTAATAAAAGAACTAAATGTGTGGAAGAATCTGTCCATGCCAAATTTGACGAAATAAATCCACATGATCCTAAAACATTTCTAGAAAACCTGAAGGATGATGTATAAAATTTGAACATTAATTTAAAATCGTTAAACCATTCTGTGAAAGAATATGTGAAAACTTCCAATTCTAAAAATTATTTAGACTCAAGTCATAGTGAACCTAAAACTATTGATGAACCTAAAATCACTATTCTGTCCTTCTCAAGAGCTATTAGAACTCTTAAAAACCATCCCTTAGATGTTATTGTAGGAGACCTAAACAAAGGAACCCAAACTAGAGATTCTCTTAGAAATCAGGTTGAACATCAAGTCTTCTTGTCACAACTTGAACCAAAAAACATTAATTATAAAATCAATTATGAATATTGGGTGATGGATATGTAAGAAGAACTTAATAAGTTTTAAAGGAACAAAGTTTGGAAACTTATTGAAGGACCCAAGGACACATTCACCATAGGCACTAAATGGGTGTTTAGAAATAAGGTAGATGAAGCTGGTAACATAGTTAGAAATAAGGCTAGATTGGTTGCACAAGGCTACAGTCAAGAAGAAGGAATTGAATATGAAGAAACCTTTTCACCAGTAGCTAGACTTGAAGCTATCAGGACTCTGCTCACATATGCTTCAAATCTGAATTTCAAACCATATCAAATGGATGTTAAGAGTGCATTCCTAAATGGGTATATTTAGAAGGATGTATTTTTTGAGAAACCTTCTAGTTTTACAAATCCTCATTTTCCAAATCATATTTTAAAATTATCAAAAGATTTATATGGTTTGAAACAAGCTTTTAGAGGCTAGTATGATAGGCTGAGTACTTTTCTTATTTCAAAAGGTTTTACAAAAGGAAGAGCACATCCTAACCTTTTTATAAAACAAATTTCTAATGATGTTTTAGTTATTCAAATCTATGTGGTTGACATTATCTTTGGATCTTCATGAAATTATTTATGTATTTATTTTTCTAAAATGATGCAAAACTAATTTGAAATGATTTTAATGGGTGAACTAAAACTCGTTCTTGGATTTAAAATTGTTAAAAATAATGATGGTATTATTTTAATTCAAAGTAAATACACCAGATATCTTCAAAAACGTTTTGGATTGGAAAACACTAAAAGTAGTGACACTCCAATGAGTACCACTTGTAATTTAGATCTTGATGAAGATAAAAAATCTGTGGATCAAACCACTTATAGAGGAATGATTGGATGTTTATTCTACTTAACTACTAGTCAACCTGACATTATGATTAGTGTGTGTATATGTTCTCATTTTCAAGAAAATCCTATGGAATCTCATTAAAATGCTATAAAGAGAATTTTAAAATACCTCAAGCATACACCCAATCTAGGAATATTCTATCCTAGAGGACAATCATTTGAATTAGTTAGTTATTCTGATGCTGACTTCAGTGACTGTAAGTTATATAGAAAAAGAACCTCTGGAACATTTCAATTTTTAGGAAAGTCACTAGTATCGTTGTGTAGTAAGAAACAAAATTCTGTTACATTATCTACTATAGAAGATGGATACATCGCTGCTGGTAGTTGTAGTGCACAAATTTTATGGGTGAAACA
The DNA here is from genome assembly GCA_963277665.1 of Viscum album. Taxonomy (NCBI): domain Eukaryota; kingdom Viridiplantae; phylum Streptophyta; class Magnoliopsida; order Santalales; family Viscaceae; genus Viscum; species Viscum album. The sequence goes on along the minus strand of OY728141.1, from coordinate 1,042,036,806 downwards.
CGCATTACTAGATTATGGATATCAATTAAAAAATGTACCTAAATATTATGATAACAGAAGTTCGATTAATATCTCGAAAATTATTGTTTCACACTCTAGGACAAATCATATTGATGTAAGACATCACTTTTTGAGAGATCTTTATCAAAAAGGTGATATCACTCTGGAATTCATTGGAACTGAATATCAGCATGGTGATATATTCACCAAACCATTAAATTTTGAAAGAATAGACTAAATCATACATGAACTAGGCATGGTAAACCTTAAGTAAATGTCTTACTATTTTATGACTTATTGTTTTATGTATTACAATTTTATATCTTACATTGTCATGTTTACGATTTCATATTTCATATTTCTTTGTTACTGTGTCATCGTAAAACAATTGTTACTGTCTCACTATAAAACAATTGTTACTGTCTCACCATAAAACAATTGTTACTCTCTCACTGTGAGAGTCAATTTTGGTCTCACTACAAGAATGTCTTGTTATTGTTTTTCAAATAGGAATCAGTATCATGGTAATTGCTTATTTCTTACCCACTCTTTTATTTTTAATATTTTTGATATTCATAAATGATAAAATAGAAGGAAGTTTCACTCGTTCTTCACTCGAGTACCCTTCTAGTATCTCAAACCGTAACCCTTATTCAACCTTTCAACCCTTCTCTCTCTCAAACCTTCAGTGAATGCCCAAGATGAAATTCCCTTCATCATTGACTCCTGAGAAACACAATTCAAAGATGAAGAAAGTTTCACCTAAATTATCACTCGAGGGTCCTCTGAATCCAAATCTTGTGAATTGAACTATAGTACCTGAGAAAGAGATATTCCCTAAGTGGATTCTATTGAGTAAGTCTTTGGTTTTGAAAATATTAAAAGTGAAAGGCTATTTAGAATGGTTTTCAAATGATGATAGACCTATCTTCCCGAATGTAGTTGAAATTTTTTATCATTTTGTAAAATTTTCATTTGATTCAGAAAGTGGTTGTGTTGTAAGAATTTAGATAAATGGACTTAGATGCTCTTTTTCTTCAAGGTTATGGGCTGCATTCCTTAGGATACGTCATTAACGTATTTGTGAGGATGATCCGAGAGGACCTCCTCCTCCTATTGAATTCTTTGTTTTGGAAGATGCTTTGAAAAGTTTAACCAGAAATGGCTCCAAGAAAAGAGATATCACTACTGAACTGGATGAAGAATATAGACTTTTGTTTAAGTTTATTCAAACTTTATTAACACCTCAAAAGGTGATTTCACTGAACTTAAATATCAGGATATATTTTTTATTCATCTTATGAAAAGTGGACATAAGATGAATCTTTGTATGTATCTCACACATCATATGTGTGAATTGATCAAAACCACATCCAAGTCAACCTCCATATTTTATTCTCGAATTATCTCAGCCATGATACATTCCAAAGGATTGGTTGGACCAAATAAATAAGTTATCATGGATCATGAGTTTTTTCATTTAAAAGTCATTATCAAGAGGATGAAGATCAACTGGAATCCTTGGAAAGAGGCATGGGTGGAAGACAAATAAAGGATATATGAAAAGATCAATCCAGTGGAACATCCATCAAGACCAAAAGTTATTTCTAATCCTAGTTTGGAACCAGATGAAGTTATTGAGTATTCTGAAGAAGAAGAAGAAGAAGAGGCTACTGAGCCTATTAGAGAAACTATTTTTAATGAGGAAGACTCTACTCTTGTTCCTCATGTAGTAATTGAAAAAGAAATCCTTGCTCATAAATATGTTGCTGATCTGGAAGATCAACTCAAAGTTGAAAAAGAACCTGTTACCAAAGAAACCAAAAAGGATGATATGGAAGAACATATAGAAGTAGAAATTCCTATTATGCATGAATGAGACATTGAGGAACTCCCAGTGGAACAATCTGGTTTTGAAGTCATTCCTTCGGCTGAAGAGAGGGTAAAGCTAGATTTTTAGTTTTCTAGATAGGAAATGGGTGAGGAACTAAGGGATGAATTCGTGTAAATAGATCAATATCCTAAGTCTCTCAGTCCTAAGAAGGATGCAACTATTGAGGGGGAGCAGCCCCCAAATCTGGAATCTGTTGACGTGCCAAACCTGATTGATCCCAGCTCAGTAGATACATGGTATAGATTTCCCAATTATTTTGATGTGAATGGTTATTAGGAAGACTCCCTCAAAGGTCATGACCTTTCCATTATGTTTCAGTTGAAAATGACATCTGGTCTTAAAGCTATCTCTTCCACATAACCTGATACTATCTCATTCCCTATCTCTGAACCTTCATCAGAACAAATAACATTTGTAAGTACAGACGAGCTGAAAGAATTTTGAGCTACCATTTTGGATGGGGTTGAAAAACTCATGAATACCCAACCAACTCCTGTAACAAATCTATGTCTGAAAGATGCCTCATTGTTGTTGGAAAAAGTTATTTTACAGATTCCAACCAAAATGCTTCCTGAGATTAATGAAGTCATAGTTGAGAACAGACTGCTTAATGATGATGTGAAGACTCTAAGAGGTATGATTGAATACATGAAAAAAGTGATGCATTCGAAATTAGAGCTTTCTTATCTTCCTGTTGATCCTATTTTTCCTGAAAACCCACAAGTTATTGCTTCTCTGATTCAACCTCATTTAGCTTCTTTAGCTGAAAAGGTTGTTGAAAGAAACAAACAGATAATGAAAGAGATGCATGAACTTGATGTTAGTCTTAACAAGCTCACTGATGAGTATAAGGGGTTCCTTTAAAAAGTTCTAAATCAATTTAAATATCTTACCTCAGCTGTCATGGATTCTAAAGCCTCTGGACAATCATCTCAATCTTTCTTAGACAGTGACCTGCTAAGAAAAGTGGTCAAAGAATAACTTCAGACTATTTTTAGTGGTTTCAATAAAGATTATATATCTGAATTTATCAAGAAAAGTGACAGAGTACTTGATTTGGTCCAAACACATTCCAAAATTTCTAATGATGCTCATCAAGAAATTTTCAAGAATGTGGAATTCTACTTCAACCGAATATTCTGAAATATTGACATGACTAATCATTTCAAGTATCTTGTAGAAAATCCGAGGACTCCTCCTATTACTAAAGCTTTCAAGACTCAAGTCCAAAAGCTCACAGAGTTCACTCATACATTGGATATGTTTATGGAAAACAAATATGACTTTAATAAATCCATTCAGTTTGGTGGAGTGATCATTGCTGATTTTATTAAGCTTCTAAGGCCATATCTTCATGTACAGAGTACTGCCATAGTTGCTCCTGCGGCTGCACCTCTAAGACCAAGTTTTCCTACCTTCATAGCTTCTTTAGCCTCCACCACTACGTCTGTCTATTAGGTAATAAGTCAGATCAATCTTGTAATCCTTGATCAACAATTGCCTCGGTCTTTTACTACACCTACACTGGCTCCCTCAGTCTTTGAAGGTATTCCTTTACCTTCTATGTCAACCGCCTCACTCCCTTCTTCTACCACAACCTATGATTCTATGGCTTCTTCTTTTGATGATGCTACTAAGGGAAAAGGGAATACCATCCAGTGATGAAGAATTGTGATTACTCTCCTTTGATAGGAATTGTTTTTCTTTTACTCTTTGTACTGAAAATATTTTTCCTCTAATTCATTGTGCCCTTTTTATTGTATACTCATTATTCAATCTTTTTTATAATCCCAAAAGGGGGAGAAATCACTATGTAAAAATCTCTATTGGAGAAAACTCTATATATGTTATATGCACATTAGAAATATGTTGTTGGAACAAATATACACTCATAATATACATGATTTGTGATCATCAAAAAGGGGTAGATTATTGGACTCATCATGTATTAATAATGTTTTAATGATCAAAAATCTTATTCAGTCTATAAACCCTATTAACTCTATGAAATCTATCTCACATAAAATGTATAGTTGTTTAGTAAAAGCTATCCAAATCTATTAAGTGTTATACACTCAGTTTGGTTACTATACACTGTCTTTTGATTAAATTTATAATTTCTTTGAAAAATGATTATGTCTAACCCATTATGAGAATAATCTATGCTTAAGTCTAAATACAAATATTTGGATAAGTTTGTGACACCATGAAGATGAGACACCGTAACCATGAGACACTGTCACCATGAGTCACCATGAAGAGGATACACCGTAACCATGAGACATCGTAAAGATGAGACACGATAACCATGAGACACCGTGAAGATGAGACACCATAACTATGAGACACTATAACCACGAGGCACCGTGAATGAGACACCATGAACCAGACACTATAAATGAGACACCATGATCAATCGAGACACCGTTTGAAGGAGACATCATTTCCATGACATACTGTGACACCATTTCTTAATCTTCCTGTTCGTTTTTCAATTTACTCTCTAATGGTCATATTTTATGTTTTTAATGTACTGACATAATTAATGTTTCTTTGTAGACATGTCACCTGACAGTACAAGGTACGAGGTGTAGAATACATGCAACCTGTTAGCTCCAATTAACTCCAAGATAGAAGAGTAGTGTGACCTAGAATATATATATATATATATGTATATATAGATGAAAGACAGGAAAATGGAAAGAAATAAGAAGAATACAAAAACAAAGAACACACTCAAGGATTTTTTGAAGAAATAATTGTCAAATGTAACTCAACGTTGCTAAATAACACATAAAGCATACTTGAATCCCAGAATTAAGAACATCTTCATGATATCAAACATCACTAAGAACACAAGCTAGATCTATCTGACTTGCGAAACTCTTTTTTTCCATACGAGGACTTGATTTCTGCATTTGCTTCATCTTAGTAGTCCAAATCTGCAAAGATAAACACTCAGATCACTTCTAAAATTATTTCAATATTTCTACTCTATTGTGTATCATTTTATTAGCTTTTGAGCAGTGAGTGTTTTTGTTAAACAACACACTCTATCTCCTATATTAAACTAAAGGATACAATATATCCTTTCTCAAACATCTTTTTACACTTGTATACCCATGAATAAGTGTAGAAGAGGTCCCTGTGTAACCAGGTAGTTTGTTCCCACAAAGCACTGTGGAAGAGTTCAAGTGACTCGAACTGTCCTGTGTACCTTTATTAACCCAAATCCGGGGTGTGGATCATGTTTTCTATATAATCTTCTTGGTGTCAGGTGATCATTAAGTGGAGCGGACTAGGTATCATTTGGACACTGAACTACTTGTTTTATATCTGCTGTGCTTCTTAACTTAGTCTTCTTTGTTTTACTACTTTACTGTATAATTCAAAAATCACAAAATTCAATTGGATAGTTAATCTTTGAAAGAAGTTATATTTGTTTTTACATAGTTGAATTACTTGAAATGTAATCTTAAAAAATAATATTAAGATTACTTAGAATTAATCAATCTTCTAAGAAGCTATTCAAAGAGTCAAACATTTATAATAGTATAACCTTGATTAACTGGGCTATATTTAACCTTATTGGGGAAACCCTTTTAAGAATACTTTTTAAACATAAATTTTTATAGATACACAATTCACCCCCCTCTTGAGTATTCTACTCCGTCCAACAGTTATTAAATTCACATGAAAAAAATAGATGACATCAAGGATAGGGTTGACATGATTGGAATGGGGATAAGTGAAGAGTTGGCATGAGTGATAGGTGAAAGAAAATATTTTCTTCCTCCAGAAGCTTACAATATATCCAAAAAAGAAATATTTTAATTCTGTAACTTTCTTAATGCTGTAAAAGTTCTCAAGGGGTATTCATCAAATATCAAGAAAGTTGTTTCAATGACAAATTTTTAGTTATAGTGTCTGAAATCACTTAACTATCATGTTTTTATGTAATATTTGATGCATGGATATTTACATTGAATTTTTCATAAAAATGTATGAAATTAATTAACCAGACATTAATTCTTTTTCAAAGCCATATGAATTAAAGTTATAGACCCTATGAAGTTACCAATTATGAATAAAGAGATTGCAATCATATTATGTGAATTAGATATTTTCTTCCCACCATTATTCATTAATATAATGGTCTACCTGATGTTTTAATTGGTTAAATAGATTCAAATATGTGGTCCTATCTATTATAGATGGATGCACCCAATTAAACAGTATATGAATATTTTAAAATGGTACATCAAGAATCAAATTCAGTAAGAAGGATGTATTATATAGTGATATATTATTGACAAAGATGTTGAATTATATACTAATTACATATTATATTTTGATGGCATTTGTGTCCCAAAATATCATCACAAAAGATTCTTTATAGGTGATAGTATTTTTTTAAGATACGTTCTTACAATTAACATTACATAACATAAGTAAGCTCACCTTTAAATTTTACATAATAGTTCGTAGGTTTCTCTATACATTGCATTCCATAAGGTAATTCTTAGACATTTGAATCTTTCAAGGGATGAAGGATGGATATAAAATACCCATAATCAATAGTTTTTAGGATAGTTCTAAGATAATATCTATAAGTATTTATTTGAGAATCCAAATTTAACTAATGAATGACTTTTATGGAAATCCATTGAACCAAATATAAATGTTATATATTACATTTTTTTAATTAATTTTTATAATTTATATTTAAAAGAATAAGATAAAAATATTACAATGAGAAAATGGAGTTACACTTGTGGTATAAGATATTCACATATCTGGTTCCTATGATAGAAATCTAATTTTTGTGAATATCTTATATTTTGAAACCATAAAATAGATATACAAGTTGGATTATACAAAATTTTAAGTTCCTTTTTTTCATTGTAAATGGACTAACAAATGAATTTCAGTTAAATTCAATGACTAGGTATTCATGAAAGTGAATATTAGTATTTCAGGGTATAAGGATGAGTCCTTTATAATGGAATTAGATGAAGTAAAAGTATTTTATGTCCAAGATCCATCACATAAGAATTGGTAAATTTTTCTATTGGTGGTGAAAAAAAAGTTTGATTTAATATAAAAATTCAATTAAGGATGACCCTTTCACGGGGAGAACACAAATTTCATAGTGGTCTCAATCTATAAAATATCTTATGGAATAAAGGGGACCACAAGGATGGGATTTGGATTCTCAATAAAGGATCCAAATCCCTTTAGCTTTTAATGAAAAAATAGAGTCTAATGGATAGGTAATTTTTTTTAATATATTATTCCGTTCCTCATATTATTATGTGTTCTCTAATTCATTTACATAATATAAATTAATTTTTTTTTCTAATCATGCAGATAATGAATTCTTCACATGATGATGTTACCATTTCCAAGAAATATTATACTAACTATGTAGAAACTATGAAATTAATAAGTGATAAAAAAATGTATATTAAGAAAACAAGAATAGAATAAAATCACCTTTTTAAGTCAAATTATCAATTAAAGGAGAAAAGATATAAAATTTGTGGTTGGTTGGAATCAAAATGACCAACCTATTAAACCCAAAATATTAATGTTCATTAGTTACACTGTGGTCGCAACCAGAATGCATGTGCCAATTGATATAGATACATGGAAAAATATTGTTCCTGAATTGAAGGAAACCATTTGGTAATATATTAGGGTAATATTATTATAAACATTATCTCTTGTTCTAAAAAATTATATAATGAAATGTTGATTTAATTTTCATTTTCTCTTGAAGAGTTTATTTATTTTAGATGATTTCATTATAAATATATCTTAATAGTCACTGTAAAATTACATAAAGGATTATGAACACTTCTTAAAAAGAACCATCTTAGAGATACTGAGGGGAAAGTGATACCAAACCCACCGTATATGTATGAACACATTATATACCTGGAAACATGGAATGATTTCATTAGTCTCCATCATGATAAATTATTTTAGGTAAATTGTAATCGAAAATATTTTATTTGAAAATATTTATTTTATCCTCTTTGATTCAAAAATTTTAATTTATGAAATAGAAAAGGAGTAAAAAATCAATGTTCACTTAAACCCATATACCCCTTCCATAAATAAAGGATGGGTTACACTTCACTTGTAATGAAAATGGTATGTATTTTAAATATATAAAAAAAGTTATTTTATATAAAACATTATATGTTCCTTGCTTAAATATAGATTAATTAATTAGAATCCAAAACCACTTCTATCCCACATTATGTCCTATGGAAGGAGGCTCATGTAAATAAAGTGGGAAAGCTAGTAGATGAAAACAAACAAGCGGTATGGGAATCATGTGTAAGTATAACATAATTGTAATTTTTTATTATTTATAACAGTATAACCTAAAAAAGTATTTATGTTTGCATGTTTTTTATGTGGTTTAAACATAAGAATCAAAATTGACTATACTTAGAGAAAAACTAATTTCTGTAGCTTTGAACCAGCTAGAACAATAAGGCCCTATTAGAGGTATAGGTTTGGGAGTGTCACCTCAAACATATATTGAGAAGACAAATATATTAGGAGATATATATGAGATGATGAAATTCATGTGGGTGAATATATATTATTTGAGATTGTAACACCCCAATCTTCCATGGTACACTTCTCTTTCAATAATGCAATAGCTTGCATTGTACGCAAGTTCGAGATTCTAACACACTGTGACCAATCAAAATAGCCGTTATGAATAATAATATCCACTTATTAAAATTATATAAATTTTATATTTCAGAATGGAAATCTTTTTTGGATTCAGAATATCAAAATTAGCATATGTTGAATTTTTGGTATTTTTCCGAGAAATTCCATTTTTCGATGAATAGTGAAAAATACTTAAAAACAACATTTTTAATCAAAATAATTTATACCGATAAATTATACTATTTAGTGGTTTTAATGTATAATTAGAATATAATTTTACCATTTTATCCAATGGTGGTGATTATAATTAATTTCACATTGAAATTGGACACAAACAATTGTCAATCTTTCGATTTATATTGTTTCTTAAAAACACGCTATTTGTTTTGACAACGCGGATTAATTATAAAATTAATTAATGAAACTTATATGTTTGGAATTTTTTAAAATAGACATAATTTTTGAATTTGTAATATCAATTATATCTTAGGGTGAATTTTTGGCATTGTTTTGAGAAACTTCAATTTTTGATGAATAGTGAAACCACTAAGTGGTAGTTAAAAAACTATTTTTTTTGTTTAAATGAAACTTTACAACTTCTGTGAATTGAATTTCAAAAATCCGACATACATGGTTGTCATTAGAAAGTAAAATTTGATTCAATGAGATGAAAATAATTTTTGGTGAATAGTAACTTTTAAGTTTTATTAATCGCGATTAAAGGTAATTAGTGTAATTTAAGGTAAATATAATGTTAATATAATATGAAATTACCTTTACACTTGTCCTACCCTAACTGGATGACTCATGGATGACCAAGACAATCCATGGGTCAATTTTTGGGACCCCATGAAGCCACTTGGATAAGATAATGACATTAATATCTTTTATTTAAAGTAAAAATTAAAATGTCACAAACATGAATTGTTTTACTAAATTTTTTTTACAAGGGGTAATACAAGTTATCATTTCGACTATAAATATCCATTAGAAAGATAAAAATATTTCCTACATCATGATATTTTTTTTATAATTTTTAGAAATTAAATAAATTAAATTTTGTATGACACCATGATGATGCAGTGATTACCTCATTAATTAACGATTTAAATAAAATGAAAAGATAATGTAAAATATAAGACTTAAACTTGTCGAAAACAAATTGGATGAGTATATTTCAAACCCTTATAACCTTATACTCCAAGAGTGCCCCTCCTCTCCTCTTATAAAAGGTCCCCACCACTACCACCTTATTCACACCTTCAAAGCCATTTGGTTCGGCCAAACTCTGCCCAAATACTCTTTCAACTTCCCTCTCTTACTCATAGAAGCCTCACTTTGGTTATAAGTCTTCCCAAGGAAGCCTTTGGCTCCAATCAAAAAAAGTTACCCGATTTTAAGGTAATGTATTCTCTTATGTTATTTTGTTTTATTTTGCCTCTCCAACCCATTCAAAACTTTTTATTATTTTGTTTTATGAAAAAAACAGTATCTTAAATATACTAGGATGTTTTTATGAGAAGGATTTGATTTATAATTACACAAACCTCCCTCTAATGGTTAAAGAACATACTCTTTCTGTGGTTGGCGAATTGCTACCTCACGAAACGATGATTGTTCAATATTCTTTTAACACCTTTCATGGTGGACATTAAGATGTCACTCTATTTATATATGATATATATTATGTTTATGTTTTCATTATTATTCTTTATTTTTCATTTATGGAATACCTTTATGATTTCCATTATGGGTAAATGCGATATCTTCATTTTAGTAAGTGCGGACTGCCACCCCATCAAAGTGATTTGATTTGTTAATGCCATATGTGGGACGTATAAATGATGGAGTTTATGATGTTATATATGATATTATACGGGAATTATAATATACCTTTATATTATTATGGTTTCATTCCATTAAATATGAAATAGATATGAAAGTAGCTTTCATGCGTACGTACGGCTTATAGTCTCCATGAACAGTGCATTTCATTTCTTACCTCTAAATATTACGTAATATTATAAATGCATGTATATACTGGATATATATGATATATATGATATTTACATCATGAATATAATTTTGGATATAATGGATATTTTACCACATAAACAACTTGTAATTATAAGAAGTTTATTTTTGACTCAAGTACCAATGATCGACAAAACGACCATTATTAACTTAAATAATTACATAATGTTCATAACATGGTAATAAGTGTTATAAAAGGAATAATGAACTTGAAAAAGGTTCTTAAGCAAGTATAAATTAACTATAGTTTATTATTCTGTAGATTAAAGAATGATCGAGTCAAGTCAGACACAAGGTAAGGGACTTCTTCTCAATCTCCTTTCATTGAGGCATATTTTGTTTTATACACAACTTTCCTTTATACGGTGTATAAAAACCTTTGAATTTTAATTTTATTCAAAAGGAATATTTTTATATGAAGCGTTTTACTATACGACAAAAGGGAATGTTTTTTTGTCATACGTATGCGGCGACAATGACTTCTCCGCCGCCGTGGCCATTATTTGAGTTTCGGCTTCTTCTAAAAGCCATAACTTTTTTTAAAAAATGAAAAATAAATACCATGTTTTAATTTTCTTTTATTTTGGTATTGAAAATGGTTTTGATAATTTTTGTATTATATCAATCTGTTGTTTTGATATCTTGTGATTGAAATGTGGAAATGTTATGTTTCCTTTATGACTGTTTTATGTGATGTGATTATGTTATGGTTTATGATATGTTTAAACATGTTCATATAAGGAATGAATTGGTCTTAATAAGTGATGGGTGTGGCCCTCTATATCTCTTTGATACATTAGTAGGTCTCATGAGACAAACTAGTGTCTTGGCACGAGGCCTTGACAAAATCTTATTTGTAGTCTTGGCACGAGGCCTTGGCTATGTTGTTATGATAGTCTACCATTATGCATTAAATCATTATGAAAGTTGTTATTGATATTAAATGTGATTATTCAACTAGTAGAATATCCATGTGAATAAGTAAATGGAATTACTTCATTTTATTTTTTCCATATTATGCTGATGTTCAAGTTTAAAAGGCATTTGTTTTAGTTATACATTACCTTAAATGTTTATGTTTATTTATGAAAGTTTCTACTGTATTGTTATCCTTACTGAGCATCTGAGCTCACTAATTTCTATGTTTTATTTTTCCCAGGATGTGAAGAAATAATTTATGATTGACTTTCATGGATAGTCAGAAGTTAATATGATTGTGGACTATAGATACTATGGTATTGTGATTTTTCACTTTATGATGTAATTTAACATTAATGAATGTATCTAGTGTTTCCAAGGCTACTAAACTAATTGGTCTTTAAAGACTTGATCTTTTGTGACCATTTCAATGTTACGTAATAATGCACTGACCCTGGGTAACTGGGGTCGGGGCGTTACAGTTGGCATCAGAGGCAGTTTAGTACTAACCGTGAAAGATAGATTTAGATTAAATCTGATTAGAGCACATATCCCTAAGATAGACATTGAGGATTAGTATAGAATTACTTTTTAAAATTTTGGGTATTATTGAGATTTTGTGAGTTTTCTGGGCAATACATCCCTGTCTGGATACGAGCAGGTAGATGCGACTTTGGAATATATGTACCTAGGGGTAAAACCCGAGAACACCGTTTTGAGCTAGACTCGAACGGGAACTGGTGCACGACAATGGGTCTTCTTGTACTCTTGGTTCCGACACTCCCAGGGGATATGCTTAGGATAATTCAAGATTTTTTTACAAACCATTATGAAGGGTTTATGAGTATATAATTCCTCAAAGAAAACATTTTTTTATGGATTATATCAATAAATAGTTCAATTTATGTTAAGTGTTTTACAAGTATGGAATTATGTATTTCGATTTATAAACTAATCTAGTTTATGAAATTGTTTAGAAATGGCACCTAGTGGAAGGAATGGAAACCGTATCAATACACACACTCCATGTAGGGATTTCCCTCTCCTAATTAAGATAATTATAATGGAGTTGGTGATACAACTGGTGTTGATCATCTTATCACCATACTAGGAAAACTCACTCAGGTTATGAATAATAACCTTACTCATATGGATCACCCTGATACGCAATGTGGAGGATCAATGTTAGATCTCTTCATGAGCCAACAACCACTAGCATTCAATGGGAGTACAAATCCCTAGTAGCTGAGCAATGGATAATTTCCCTAGAGAAAATATTTCAGGCTTTAGGGAGTAGTGAAAGGAAAAAAGTTGTCATGGAAGTATACCACCTCATTGGAGATGCTGATTAATGGTGGTCATTGATTCAAAATACAAAAGAAGATGAATAAGTATCATGTTTGGAATATAGAGAGTTTGAAGAGATTTTCTTAGAAAAATACTTTCCTCGTGACCATCGAGCAGACATGGAAAGGGAATTTCTGAGTTTGAGGCAAAAGGAGGATGAGAATGTACCAAAGTATGAGTCTAACATTACAAGGTTAGTGAGGCATGTTGTATATTATATACGTAACCCAAGAAGTAAGATTGAACGTTTCTTTTATGGGTTAAAACCATTTCTTCGTTGAGATTTAGTATCACAATCTTTCTCAACGTATGAAGATATAATCTCATGTGCTATCAAGACAGAAAAGGAATTCTCTAAATCTTATAACAATAAAGTAAAGAAAGATATGAACAGAACAGTGGAACAAGAGATAGATAAAGGGAAAAAGGAAATAAGGATTTTCCATTATGCGATAATTGTGGGAATAATCACCCTGGTACTTTCCTAAAAGGAATGGGAGTTTGTTATAAATGTGGACAAAATGGTCATCAGGATCGTGATTGCAAGGGAAAGAAAGAGGATATCAATGTTGAATGCTACAATTGTAGTGAAATGGGGAATTATGAAAATGAATGTCCTAAGCATCAGGGAAACATACCTCATAAAAGTCCAAGGGATCAAGGCCAATCCTATGCTGTTACAACAGTTGAAGTGGAATAATTAATGTATTGGTGCTTTTGGACTCAAGGATTATATTCTGGTTATAAGAATAATGTGATATATATAAGGATTGTACGTCAGTACTTGTTTCTTTCATTAAAGTTTTAATATAATAAAGGTAATAATATTTTTAGTATGTGACAATAAGATAAACTATAGTTTTTGGGGGAACCTGATGTTTCAATTGATTTTGGAATTTAGAGACATTTTAGAGAAAGTATAGATAGTGGTATTTTGGATAACTATAAAGGTTGGAATGGATTAAGTTGAACTTTGGATAGTATTGTTTAAGGTTAAAACATTTTTAAAGATTATTTTTGGAATATTATAATACTATAGTTTTAGGAAAAGGACAACCTGCAGGTTGGGGGATAACCCGTCGCATCGGACAAAGCTACAGGAATCAAACCCACAACCATAGTGCGACATGCCTTTATTACCTACCACTAGCCTACATGAAGTCCCTGGTTATTGAAAAATAGTTTTCCTAATATAAATGGTATGTGTTAATGTTTTGAACCTTGTACGATTAGGATTAATATAATATTTTTGAGTTCTATTATCTTTTTGAGTTCTATTATCTTTTTGAGTGAAGGATGAGTTTGTGGTAGAAATTAGTTGAAGGTTGAAACTCAAATTTTCAAGTATATATATATACCTATATCTTATTCTATGAATAAATTAATTCTTAAACTTTAGTAAAGGGATATTAAAACCAAAAAATGTGTTATCCTAATACCTTATGTTTTGTTGAACTGATGATATTTTAAATCAATATAGATTGAAGGATTTGAGGCCCTCAATTTTACACTTGTTTGTGATTGATGACCTCAATAACTCCCTAAAAATATTTACATTTTTTCTCCAATTATATGTCACTAATTTCCACCAATGTTCTCCTAATCAAGATCATAATTTGGTGGTGACTTTTTCATTTCCCTTTCCCTCTTATTAAGGCTAAAATTTTTAAACCTTATTTCCGATGTGGGATTTCCACAAAAGAATTTTCTATTTTCAACCTTTAATTTTCAAAGAACAATTTAAAATTGTGAGGATGAAATTTATTGAATTAGGGGAGAATGTAACACCCCAAGCTTCCACGGTACGCTTCTCTTTCAATAATGCAATAGCTTGCATTGTATGCAAGTTCGAGATTCTAACACCCAACGACCAATCAAAATAGCCATTATGAATAGTAATACCCACCTTTTGAAATTTTATAAATTTTATATTTTATAATGGACTTCATTTTTGGATTCGGAATATCGAAATTATCCTATGTTGAAATTTTGGTATTTTTCCGAGAACTTCCAATTTTCGATGAATAGTGAAAATACTTAAAAACAAAATTTTTAATCAAAATAATTTATAGTGATAAATTATACTATTGAAAAGTTTTAATGTATAATTTGAATATTATTTTACCATTTTATCTAATGGTGGTCATTATAATTAATTTCACTTTGAAATTGGACATAAACAATTGTCAATCTTTTGATTGATATTGTTTCTTAAAAACACGCTATTTGTTTTGACAACAGGAATTAATTATAAATTAATTAATGAAACTTATATGTTTGTAGTTTTGTAAAATAGACATCATTTTTTAATTCACAATATCAATTATATCTTAGGGTGAATTTTTGGAATTGTTCTGAGAAACTTCAATTTTTGATGAATAGTGAAACCACAAAGTGGTAGTTAAAAAACTAATTTTTCGTTTAAATGATACTTTACAAATTCTGTTAATTGAATTTCAAAAATATGAAATACATGGTTGTCATTAGTAAGTAAAATTTGGTTCAATGAGATGAAAATAATTTTTTATGAATAGTAATGTTTATGTTTTATTAATCACGATTAAAGGTAATTAGTGTAATTTAAGGAAAATATAATGATATAATAATATGAAATTACCTTTACACTTGTCCTACCCTTATTGGATGACTCATGGAAGACCAAGACAATCCATGGGTCAATTTTTGGGACCCCATGGAGCCACTTGGGTAAGATAATGACATTAATACCTTTTATTTAAAGTAAAAAAAAAATGTTACAAACATGCATTGTTTTATTAAATATTTTTTACAAGGGGTTATACAAGTTATATTTTCAAATATAAATATCCATTGGAAAGATAAAAATATTTCCTACATCATTATATTTTTTTTTTATAATTTTTAGAGATTAAATAAATTAAATTATTTTGACACCATGATGATGCAGTGATTACCTCATTAATTAACGATTTGAATAAAATGAAAAGATAATGTAAAATATAAGACTTACATTTGTAAAAAACCTATTGTATGAGTATATTTTGAACCCGTATCACCTTATCTACGAAATATTTAATTTTTGGACCTTTAAAATCCTAAACTCATTATATAATAAAGCAACATTTCTTGACTTTCCAAGAGTGCGCCTCCTCTCCTCTTATAAAATGTCCCCACCAGTACCACATTATTCACACCTTTAAATCCATTTGTCTCGGCCATCCTCTGCCCAAATACTCTCTCAAATTCCCTCTCTTACTCCTAGAAGCCTCAATTTGGTCAGAAGTCTTCCCAAGGAATCCTTTGGCTCAAATCAAAAAATGTTACCCGATTTTAAGGTAATGTCTTCTCTTATGTTCTTTTGTTTTATTTTGCTTCTCCAACCCATTAAACTTTTTTTATTCCTTTATTTTGTGACAACAACAGTATCTTCAATATACTAGGATGTTTTTATGAGAAGTAATTGATTTAAAATTACACAAACCCCCATCTAACGGTTAAAGAACATACTCTTTCTGTGGTTGGCGAATTGCTGCCTCACGAAACGATGATTGTTCAATATTCATTTAACACCTTTCATGGTGGCAATTAAGATGTAACTATATTTTTATATGATATATATTATGTTTATGTTTTCATTATTATTCTGTATTTTTTATTTATGGAATACGTTTATGGTTTCTATTATGGGTAAACACGATATCTTCATTTTAGGAAGTGTGGACTACCACCCCTCAAAGTGATTTGATTTGTTAATGCCATATGTGGGACGTATAAAAGATGGAGTTTATAATGTTATATATGATATTATACTGGAATTATAAAATACCTTTTTATGATTATGGTTTTCTTCCATTAAATAAGAAACAGATATGAAAGCAGTGTTTATGCGTACGTAAGACTTACCGTCTCCATGAATGGTGCATTTCATTTCTTACCTCTAAATGTTATGTAATATTATAAATGAATGTATATCCTGGATATATATGATATATAAATCATGAATATAATTCTGGATATAATGGATATTTTACCACATGAACAACTTGTAATTATAAGAAGTTTATTTTTGACTCAAGTACCAAAGATCGACAAAACGACCGTTATTAACTTAAATAATTACATAATGTTAATAACATGGTAATAAGTGATATAAAAGGAACAATGAAGTTGAAAAAGGTTCTTAATAAAGTAGAAATTCACTATAGTTTATTATTCAGGAGATTAAAGAACGATCAAGTCATGTCGGACACGAGGTAAGGGACTTCGTCTCAATCTCCTTTCATTGAGGCATATTTTGTTTTAAACAAAACTTTCCTTTATATGATATATAAACAACTTTTAATATTACTTTTATTCAAAAGGAATCTCTTTATACGAAGAGTTTTACTAAACAATAAATGGGAATGTTTTTTTTGTCGTATGTATGCTCCGACAACGACTTCTCCGCCACCGTGACCATTATTTGAGTTTTGGCTTCCTCTACAAGCAATAATTTTTTTTTTAAATTAAAAATAAATACCATGTTTTACTTTTCATTTATTTTGGTATTAAAAATGGTTTTGATAATTTTTGTATTACATCAATGTGTTGTATTGATATCTTTTGATGAAATGTGGAAATTTTATGTTTCCTTTATGAATGTTTTATGTGATACGATTATTTTATGGTTTATGATATGTTTAAACCTGTTCATATGAGAAATTTATTGGACTTAATAAGTGATGGGTGGATCCCGCTATAGCTCTTTGATGCATCCTTAGGTCTCATAAGAAAAACTAGTGTCTTGGAACGAGGCCTTGACCAAATCTTATTTGTAGTCTTGGCACGAGGCCTTGGCTACGCGGTTATGATAGTCCGGAATTATGAATTCCATCATTATGAAAGTGGTTATTGATATTACATGTGATTATTAGACTAGTAGAATATCAATGTGAATAAGTAAATGGAATTACTTCATTTTATTTTTTTCCATATTATGCTGAAGTTCAAGATTAAAAGGCTTTTTTTAGTTATAAATTGACATAAATGATAATGTTTATTTATGAAAGTTTCTGTTGTATTGTTATCCTTACTCAACATCTGTGCTCACCCCTTTCTATGTTTTATTTTTCCCAGGATGTGAAGAAATATTTTATGACTGACTTGCAGGTATAGTATGAAGGGGATATGAGTGTGGACTATGGAGACTACGTTTTTGGGATTTTTCACTTTATGATGTAATGTAACATTAATTAATGTATCTAGTGTTTCCAAGGCTACCAAACTAATCGGTATTTCAAGACTTGATCTTTTGTAATCATTCCAATGTTACGTAATAATGCACCGACTCTGGGTAACTGGGGTTGGGGCGTTACAGAGATATATTACTATTTAGTCTATTTTATAGGACCAGTATATGTGAAAGGATCAATGAAAACTAATATAGGAACAATTATTAGTACATGAAGAGACACATGAACCAACTATATTTTTGGCTATCCATTCCTATCAACAAGTTTACTTACCAAAGGTAATAATTTTTTAATAACTCTTTCTCCAAAATGTGAAGAAAATAACTTTAAAAAACATTACATTCCAAAAAATTTATAAGGTTAAATTCTATGTGTTTTTTATATATCATCACGTATTCATTGCCTTATTACGAGGGGTACATCATCAAATATCCCAAGATAAATGATACATAATAAAAATTTCCAAAAGATCATGTGAGTTTGGGGATTTGAGTAGCTCACGAGTCTGGTGATATTTTAACTATTCCACTTGATGATCGATATGTGACCATAGTCGATAATTCTATTGAAACTTTCATAAAATGGTTGTATAATATTATAAAGATGCATGTGGTATGTCTTTAATAAATTTTTATCAAATTTAAAACCATTAAAAATTGATGAAAAATGGTTTAAAATGAAGTATGGTATTATAGATGAAAAAAACAATGAAAAAACAGAAGGATGGATCAAGAGAATATAATGGATTAACCAAGAAATCAAAAGGACCTTCTTGGAGTACCTTCACTCCACCAATTACACTACTGCATATATTAAAATTACAATTTCTTTTGGATACAACATTTGAAGATTGAATTATGTCTTGTAATGGATATAAAGAAAAATATTTTGATATTCCATTATATATGTGGATGGTTTTGAGAATATAAATGGGATTATCATGTTTGAATAGATACGAGTCTTAGTTGTGAATACATACATGAGGTATATTTTCATATTATAACTATCCAAAAAATGATCTACTATGTTTATTATAGTTAATAACTATCCATAGTTTCTATATACATGTTTATTACTACTATATAAAGGGAAAACCCTATAGTGTACAATTTGAAATCAATATTCCCTTTATCATTTATAAGAAAAAACATTATTTAAAAATGAAATAAATGAAAAGAAAAGATACAGACTAAGTATGTTGTTTGAAAAGAATGTAATAGATGACCGAGTCCTCTTCATGCCTACAATTCAGGGATAAAACATATAATTTAATCATATATATATATATATATATATATATATATATATTTCATTACTTATTTGTTTTTTAGGAAGAACTGAAGTCCCATCACAATCAGTTTTGCTACCATGAATGTTTATTTTTAGGATCTAAAACATTAGTTTCCATCAAATTGGCCACACAAGATGTATATTGTGAATTTTTAATTAAAAAAAAATCAATATTTTATAAATAAAATTTTAATTACAAATTTTAAATTTTTTATGAGAGTTTTGTTTTGATAGGTCAATCTATATATATCATCTAATTAATGACTTGTGGACAGTGACTAAACTAAATAATCCTAAGTATTTCTTCCAATATAATTGGATTAATGTATATATAGTATAATTTTTCTATAAAAACATATTTCAAAACAATTTAATTATTTTTTTAATGTTTCTGTAGTGTCTGAAGTAAAATAATGATAATGATTGTGGATATTATATTTGTAAATTTATGAAAGATATCGTACACCATAAATAAACTATCATACACAAATAGGTAATTTTTAAAGGTAATTATAATTTAATTTAAAATATTTATTAATGATTTGTTTGTCTATATTCTCTTAGTACAACAAGGAATGGTGATAGTGTAAATAATAAAATGAATAAGTAAATATTTTTAGAGATGAGTGGGAAGAGTAAATGTTGTTTGAGTTTTTACAGACATCAAGTTGAAGTGATTACTTATTATGTCTGTGATATAGTACAAAATATTAACTTAGAGATACATTTGGGTTGTGAAGAATTTTTATCCTAATGCTTAGATATTATTTTTATTAAAATAAAATTTAGGTAGTATTGGAATTATATTAGATATATTTTTATTCTAATCTCAAACTTTTAATTGATCAAAGTAAAAACAAGGAATTAAGTTTGAATTAGAGTGTGTTTTCTCAATATAAAAGTATTATTTTAGTTTAAAATTTCAAATTTTTTTTGAAAATAGAGTAATTAAGCTTGGATTATTTTCAAACTTTAGTATAATGAATCATAATTCATTTTGGATGTGTATGAATTGATCGTATGTAAATTCGACACATGATGTGATCCTTGTGACTGGAAGTGTGTGTTTTCAATATAGAAGTGTAATTTTAAATTAAAACATGCATTGCATAGATAAGATAGAGAAAAAGAGCTTTAATTATTTTCAATGTTTACTATAGTTATCCACAATTTGTTTTTGATGTGTAGGAATTAACCTCATATAAATATGACCCATGATGTGATTGTTATGAATGAAAGTGGGTGTTTTTAGTATAAAAATGTCAATTTAGTTTAGAATACATGTCACACTTCCTAAAACAACAAAGTGATCTTGGAATATTTTTAATATTTAGGAAAATGATCTATGATTATTTTTTTATGTTTAGGAATTGACCGAACTTCAATCTGACACCTGATGTGGGATATATGACATGATATGCATGTTTTCAATATAAGTGTCGAATTTATATATAATGTGCATCACATATCCTAAATTGAGAAAAAAAGATCAGATTATTTTCAAACTTTAATAATATTATCCCCATTTCATTTGTGATATATAGGAATCAACCACACATCAATCTAATAAACAATGTGGTTGTTATGACTCGAAAAGTGTGTTTTCAATATAAGTGTCATTTTACATTAAAATGCACACCACATATCCAAAACTAAGAAAATAAGGCCACATTATTTTAAAATGTTAATAAAACGATGAAAAATTAATTTCTAACATGTATGAATATAATTCACTTTAACTAAAAATGTAATGTGGTTGGTATGAATTGAAGTGCATGTTTTCATTATAAAAGTGTAATTTTATCTTAAAACATTCATCACATATAAAAAACTAAGAAAAAAACTCAAATTGATTTTAAAATTTATGGAAACGATCTAAAATTAATTTTTTGATTCCTAGGAATTAACCAAAAATCAATATCATATAGAATGTGGGTGTAAGATACACAATTTTCTATAAGGTACACAACATTTTATTTCACGTTTGATTCCTTTATTAATACCTATTATAGATCCCTAGTGAGGTTATCGAGGAAATAAGGGTTTCTAGGGATTATTTAGAGCCCATAGCCCAATATTTTTGAAAATTAAGCTAAGCCACATGGTTAGTAGAAACTGTGTTGCCAAGGACCCATGGTTTGATTAAACCATTCATGGTGGTCCATCTCACTTTCTAGGTCCACATGGTTCAAGGAAACCACAAAACTAGGGCTTCCTTCCCATGAAAACACTATATATATTTTTTGGTAGAGGATAAATGCAGGGTTAGTGGATTATTTATCTAACTGTGTAACATGAATGTGCAAGGGAGGATTCAAGATAGAAATGGGTACACAATTGGTGTATGGATTGGCCAACTGTGCATCCAAAATGTGCAACCCTATATTTATAGGGGAATTGATTGTTTTCTCCTTAATGATTTATATGTTTAATATTCCTATTACTCTCCTATATTCCACTAGTGGATGAACCGCCTTTCTCTTGTTGGAGCTTATTCAAGCCTAAATCTATGCTATGTTATAATTCCTTCATTTGATATTATATTCAAGAGACTTTTTTGTTGGATGTGAGCCAGTGAGTTCTACCTTCCTCTTTTACTTTTCACTATTTTCCTTACTACCAGAAATGATATTTTGGTGTAGGCTCTTCTACCCTATTTTAAGGGTGTTCATATGTTCTTCAATTTTCTTCTGATTTGGATCGAATCATATGCTATGACTAAATGGTTTGTCATCTATGGGATTAAGGTAGGTGGCCTATACCGTTTCACTAAAAGTACAACTATTTATAGATTGTCTTTGTGGTACCGCACACCGAATTTTAGGATGGTGCTTTCTAAATAAATCAAACATTATTTTAAATTATAAAAAACATATTTTATATGCTCCATGAAACCTTTTTTCTAATTTAGAGGTTTTCAAACTCAACCTAATATTCCCATGGGGTGGGTTATACCTTTTTACCTTGTTTATGGCACCCTTGGGGTGTGTCGAACTCTCATTCTATATATATGAATTGAATAGGTTATTAAAGTTAATTGTTAATGTTTTTACAAACTTTTATGCACCTTGTAATTTGTATATGAATGGTATAAATTTTTGAATCCCTTGGATTGTGTATGATTATGAAGGGATTTAAGAAATGGTGAATGGATTGGTTAATATGCCTTGGACATTCCTACTCTTTGGATCCCTTTTAATTACAAAACATAGATGATGGGTAAATTACTACTCATGGGATCTGATTACTTGATTTACATGATATATTAAGATTCCTTGGATATTTCCACTCCTTGGATCCAAAAAACCTATAAGATTCCATAGAAATTTCTACTAAATGGATCCTAGTTAGTTGACTATTTAAGATGACTTAAAAATTTATACTCCTTGGATCATGGCTACATGAATTATTAGAATGACATAGACATTTATACTCCTCGAATTCTATCTATCTAGATTACTTGGATGCCTTGTAAATTTCTACTCCAATGATCCAGATTAACTAGTTTATTTGACATTCTAGGATGCCTTGGAAATTCTAATCCTATGATCCAGCCCTTTAGGATGCCATAAACATTTCTACTCCTTGGATCCTATTTAATTCTATTACATATATTAATAGGATTCCTTGGGAATTTCTACTCCTTGGATCATATTTATTTATTTCAATAGTTTTATTGGTTTCCTCAGAAAGAACCACTCCTTGGACCCTGTCCCATTTATTCCTTACACATGATTATTTGACATTGATTATTTTTTGATGATTTCTATGATTTATAGGTATCCCAATGTTTTAGTTTCTTGATCATAGCATGAATTGATAGACTAGATAGAATCAATTATAATGTTATTAATTGCACACTTGTTATATTTTCAAACTGCTTCAGTATATATGCACTTTTTAGACAAGTTATTGACACCGTTGGAGGTGGCATACTGAGTGTTATCTCAAGACATTTTCAGGACACCATTGGGTACCCAAACAAACTTCATGGATATAGGTAGGGATAAGTGAAATTTACCACATTATGATTCTTGATCGATTGTGTATAAGATTAGGGGAAAATAAATCTAGGCTATTTCTCATGATTTTATCTGGGGATAATTATTTTTCTCTTTTTTTTACTTTTGATACATGTATTATACTCGATGCATGTTTCCATGTATTAATATATTGTTTAGAATATTCCATGATCATCATTGTGTATGACATTTTTGTATGAACACTTTTTTATTTATATAATGGATATTTATTTTTCTGTTGCTCAATTATTTCATATGCTTCCACTATTGATTCTTATATGATTATTTTTTTATGTTACACTATGATAATGAGGATATATTTTCTACATTATTCCACCATGGACCCTCACTACTAGTCGACAGACTCTAACATATGTGGAGGTTCTTTTGAGGCCATGTTTCTCATCAGGTTAGGTTACTGTTGAGTAAACTGAGTCAAGAATGTCACAAAGTGTTATTAGAGAATATTTATTTTATTCTATCTTATCATTTCAGAATATTAGATAGGATATTAGAAATGAATAAATTTTTTTTAATGATATGTGCTTTGGAGCAGCTAACCCACATATAGGAAATAGAAAAAATTCATGGGATATGACAAGTTGTTCTGGATTTAACATATTATAGTTTCCTTGATTTCACCATTAGGTTATGAAATTGATGATTGATGTTACTTATGATTATAGATTTTTAGCCTTGTCCAAGTATGTCAAGGTTATAGTTCATTATGCATCATTATAGGCACTTTTTTATTTATATTTCATGCATTATTCCATGTGATGTTTATATTAATATGTTCATTTCTTGCATCATGTTTTGTTAACTTATCTCTATATCCATGGAATTGTGATATAGATTTATATAGGGACTTGGTAAATAACTTGTTGGGATTAAATTGATTCCACACATAAATTTATAAGGTATATGGGAACCTATAAATTGGAAGTGATGATTCATATATTTTAGCCTTTTTAAGAGAAATACTAAATAAAGGAGAAAGGTTTTAAATGAAATTGAATTCTGAAATAAAAAGGTTGTTGTTAGACAGGGATTAAAATTACAATTTAAAGGGTATTATCCTATATAACATGTGACTGAAACTCATTATATTGAAACCTCTAACTTATAGTAGAGAACTTGACCCTAATCCAACATTAGTTGTGGGAAGCAGACAATATCTTGAGAATTCTAATGAACTTTACATCACCTAGAGATATTTTTATGTGAATGAAGAGGGGTGTAAATTGTGTTTAGTACATTTTGAAAATATATTATTATATATCTGTGACCCTTTTTTTACCAAATATTTTTTGAGTTTTGCACTTGGAATTTGTTGAGCCATGCCACCATGAAGACCTATTGTTGTTCATTAGGAGGGTGGTGAAGATGATTCTCTAGAGATGATGGTCCATGGGACACCTATATACCCACCAATATTTCCACTTATAGTATGACTTGTTATAACATATAAGGGTGCTAAGGCCCAGTTCCTAGAGGGATTCATACATTCCATGAAGACCAGTTAGGGAGCACTGTGACCTACCCTGAATATGAAACAGTTGACATGTGAGTTCCAGAAATAGTATCTACCAACATTTTTTAGGATGGAGGACAACATGCTTATGATTCATGGATACAGGCCATGCTATTGATTTTTGAACATCTTGATGTACATCTTGAAAGGAGAGTGAAGCTCTCTACAAATATTATTTGAGATTCTATGAAGAGATTATAGAGCATGATTAATTAGATGGATTGTTATCAGGATATGACTTTGAGGTATTTTTAGATAGCCATATAATACTATTTACATCCTAATACATTGAGGGCCAATAGATCCAGAGATTTTATACATCTGGAGCAGGGTGTGTTGTTAGTCAATGACTATTCGACCCTTTTTATAGATCTCCAACATTTCACACCTATTCTATTAAGTAATGAGTTATCAAAAGCTAGGAGATTCAATGATAGGATCAGTTACGAAATCTGATTATTAGAAAAAAAATTTCATCTTACTATCATATCATAAATAGTAAATTAGTCATTGATTAATGAACATAACCTAAGGGAAGCTAGGGGAATAGAACATGGTAGATCAGCTTCTCGGCCCAGTGGCTCCATGTATGGAGGTTGGAAGAGACGCTTTGATGTCTTTAATGAGAGGAATACCAACTAGAGCATGGGTTCTAATAGTTCTTATATCCTTCATTAGTGTGGGAGGAAGGTACATATGAGGAGCCCATGTGACAGAGATCTAATCTATTGTCGATATTACAACAGGATGATCCATATATAGTGGTTTAGTATGACCTTTCCCCCATCATCCATTGAGAGATGGTCTACACCAACTCCAAGTTCAAGATCTAGATCAGTAGATTCTCATCATCCAGAGATTTGGAGCATGATTGGCTGATCAGTCTGAGGTGGGATTCATGGCAATGGTATCCAGACACCAGATTCTCACAAATAGAAGATCATACTTGCTTAGGGTAGTCAGAATATATCTTCAAGATGTGGTCTGAGCCAGATGTATACAATACATCAGATACCTGAGGAGTAGAGTATAAGACATTATACCATGATAAGCATTATTCTAGAAGCCTCTATGTTAGTATTTACTCTTTTTAATACATGTTACTCTCATTATTTCAGATCTTTACATATTGTACAGATCCTTGGGATTGATGTTCAGTTCTGCTATGGTATAATGACACCTGATAAACTGTTGGGGATACAATTAGAGAGTATACACTAGTGTAGGGAGTTCCCCTTGAGATAGGTGGGTATCACTACGTATGGGACCTATTTTTATTCAAGATGATAGGGTTTGATTTCATTATCGGTATGGATTGGGCAGTTACCTATCATGATTTTGTTGATTTCTATCGCTATTGGGTGACCTTCGAATCATAAGAGGGTGGAGTTTTTTTTCACAAGGATGCATGAGATGTCCAAGCAAGTCAATATGGACCCAAGAATCATGGTCTAGGTGGGATGAAAACCCATATTTCTAGTTTATATGTTGATGATTATATAATGAATTAGATGAACTTCCCTCTACTGGTTGATCATTTTAGGGACACTTTTTTGATGAATTTTTAGGACAAACTCCTGAGATTGAGGTAGAATTTTCCATCGAGCTAGTTTATAGAGTTACACTAGTATCCATTACCCATTTTGGGTTGGATACAACTAAGTTGTAGGAGATTGAGAGTAAACTAGAGGGTTTGGTTGAAAATGGGTTTATACGACCCATCACTTCATTGTGGGGGTTCTCCAGTCCCTTTTTTCAAGAAGGCGGATGTATATCTAAATTTATGTGGGGATTACTATAAATTTAACCAATTAATGATTAAGAATTAATATCACATACATTGTATATCTTATATATACAATGAAATTTTAAGATATAATGTGTTCAAGAAGATTTATCTAAGATCAGGTTATCATCAGGTTCATAAACGATCATCAGATATACCACATACTACATTTTGTTGTAGGTATGGTCTATATGAGTATATTTTCATAACATTAAATCTCACAAAAATGATAGAAGTTTTCATGGAACTAATGGAATGGGTTTTACATCCTTATCTATATTTGTTTGTGGTGGTATTCTTGGATGACATCTTGATGTATTCTCACACTTGACACGACCATGAAAAACATCTTGAGATCATATTAGATACCCCCAGATAGAATCAGTTATATGATATGATCAAAAAGTGACACTTCTGATTGGATGAGATTCACTTACTAGGTCATATTATCTCAAAGAGAAGAGTATCAGTTGATCGATATAAGGGTAGAGATATATGTTTCAATGAGCATCCCAAGAATTTCATTTATATATGTAGTTTCTTTGGGCTATCTAGTTATTACCAGAACATTATTAAAAAAATATCACACATAGAATCCATTCTTATGAGCTTGAATAAGAATTGTGTGAAGTGTATATGGTTATACATGATGTTACAAATGATCAGATAATAACTGAGAAGGGGGGGGGGATGAATCAGTTTATCAATTTTTATAAGTTTCAACACTTTTAGAAACTTAACCCTTGAAACCTATTAAGATTTATTTCTTTATAATTTTTTTGTAAACACTCATTCATGAAAACATACTAAAGAAAGTAAACCACACAAGATTTATATGGTTCATACTTATTGTGAGAACCTACATCTTTTCCATATCCACTCTAATGGGTATATAGGAATCCACTATTATGAAGAAGTGAATAAAACTTGTGTCAATTCCCATTAGACAACTCCTATCTCTCGAAAGGAAAGATTATACCAACTTCTATTAGTTTACAATGATTTTTTTAGAAACAATTGATCCAAAAAAATAATAAATAATTTTTTTAAACCAGTCCACAATTGATTATTCAAAATCATCCGTCCTATTTGGCTGAATCTGATTTTCTCAATCTGATGTGTCTAGAACTGATTATTTCAATATGACGAGTTTGGATCCGATTATTTCAATATGATGAGTCTAAATCTAATTCTCCCAATATGATGGAATCAATATGATGAACCCATTCTCAATATGTAAAACAAAAAATCTTCTCAAATACTCAATATGATTTTATTCAGTCTGATTGACTCAATCTAATTGACTGAATACAATCTTTTCTATACGATCTTGCTCAATAAGATCTTAATCAATCTGGTAAACCAGCCTTCAGCAGTCTTATCCTCTTAAAGAGATATCTGGATGAAAATGACTTTCACTTGATTTCATTAGTGCTTCTCTTTTTTCCTATTGTGTGTAAAATCCAAACAAACCAAATGATCTGAGAAAGTATTTATAGGTGACTTAGAAGACAAAAGTGGGAAACTTGAAAAAATTCCCCATTTCCTCAAATTTCAAAAGCTCCAAAATCTATCATATTTAGAACTTCATCTTGTAAATTTTCAAACATATTTAAATTTCTCTGAGATTTATTAAAAATTTTATTTCATGTTTGAACTCATCAACTATTTATAAAACCTTTGGAATTTTCTTATTGAGTATTATTTGTAATCATCTCAATATGATTTTTGTTTGTTTCTCA
The DNA here is from genome assembly GCA_963277665.1 of Viscum album. Taxonomy (NCBI): domain Eukaryota; kingdom Viridiplantae; phylum Streptophyta; class Magnoliopsida; order Santalales; family Viscaceae; genus Viscum; species Viscum album. Next base: position 1,042,008,333 of record OY728141.1, on the reverse strand, counting down.
GTGAATCTAATTATTGTTTCTTTATCAATGATTCCAAATTTTGTTTATTTATTAGTGAAGAAAAATTCTATTTCATTCTTAGCTCATTATTATTGAATTTTCATTATGATGGGATTATCATTATGAAGGAATCTCTATTTTCTAAGGAAATCCCATTATGATGGATTTTTCCATTATGATGGAAATATCATTACAATGAATTTTACCATTATGATGGACATCTCATTATGATGAAAATACCATTATGAAACTCTGAAATTATTTAAAGCACTCCACCATTTCATCAAAAGATTTTTTCTTGAGATTTTCAGGATTTTTGAGAACTTTATGACAGGAAAAGCATCAACTAATTATATTATAAAGTTTAAAAACATTCTAACTCATCACATCAATATATTATTTTAAAACACTTAAAAAATATAATTTATTCACTCAATAAATTTTAACTTTCTAAAACTGAAAATTATTTATTTATTTGATTATGGAAAAGAAATTTTTTTAGAAAAAAATAATATCTACCTCTAATTCTTTCAGATCTGAAGATATGAATCCGATGCAGATGAATATGACTCACTGAGTCTTATTAATCTTCATTATGAGGGATATGGGTATGATTCCAAAATAAAAAAACATTCATTTACAAATAAGTTCGTTTTCAACAAATAAAAACATTTTTTAAAACAATTTATCAAAATGGTTCTTCAAGAAATACGTGAGATGACTTTTTAGGATTTGAAAAGGATAATAACTTTAGGACTGGTCTTGATTATTCTAGAGTCGAATAGAATCTATAAATTGTATTTTGATTCATTGAGTATCAAGTTAGGATAAATTATGATGTAAGATAGGTGAGTCATAGTGAATATCATTTGATTCCACATGAGAGGAAACACCCAACACAAAATCTCAAGTTATCCACTATATTTCATTCCTTGAGCTATTTGAGGAATTATTTACTAGGAGAGAATTTTGTGGTGTAAATATACCACAAAATCCTCAATTACTTATTTTCATAGAATGATATAAATATTAGAAAATGAATCTGGTTTGAATACCTATAGTATTCTAAATTTAATCTTTTTTATACAACTATAAAAGGAAATTTAGTCATCGATGCACTGATTAGGAGGACATAGATTTAGGTAGTTCAGGATTCTAGTAGTTAGTGGAATCTTATGGACTTTTATTTAGAGATGAACTTGGAGGTGTAGGATGGGAATGAGAAGAATTATCTCTCATATTTTGTGGTTACTTCCACTCTTATAGATAAGATGAGGATGATATAGCTATCAGATTCTGAGAGCTTGGTCCTATAAGAGAGTGTTACAGGTGATGACCTGCCTCTTGGTTGGACAAAAGGTTGATTTGAAGGTAGATACATCCATGGGGTTCTATGAACTCACCTTGAATAAATGAGAATTAAATAGGGTATTAAAGTGAATTTTTAATGTTTGTAATCAAATTGATTCACCTTTTCATTTTCATATAAAAGTTATAAATTGTGGAATACCTTGGATTATGTACGATTACAAAGTGATTTATGAAATAGTGTATGGATTTGTTAGGATTCCTTGGAAATTTATACTCATTGGATCCCTTTTAATTAGTATAATTGGGTTACATGGAAATTACTACTCTTTGGATCTAACTATTTGATTTACTTGATATGTTATGATTCCTTGTAAATTTTGACTACTAAGATTCAATGAACTAATAGCAGGCCTCAGACATTACTACTCCTTATATCCTAGTTAGCTGACTCTTTAGGATGCCTTGTAAATTTCTAATACTTGGATGTTAGTTACATGACTTATTGGATTCCATGTAAATTTTTAATCCTTGTATTTTATCTATCCAGCTTAATTAGATTCCTTTGAAATTTATGCTCTAAGGATCCAACTTTTCTAGTTTTCATAACATGCTAGGATACCATGGGAATTTATACTCCTTGGATCTAACCCATTATAATTTATTATACATTTTACTCGTTAGATCTTATTTACTTATGTTACTTATATTAATAGTATTTCTTATAAATTTATGCTCCTTGTATCCGATTTATTTATTTTACATATATTTCTCGGTTTCCTTGTACATTACTACTCCTTGGACCCTAGACCATGTAGGCTTGACACATGATTACATAGTGTTTATCATTGTTGTTAGTGATTGTTATGCTTTATAGATATCCCTATGTTTTAGATGTTTGATCATAGTGACACCTAATAGATTTTATAGAATAACTTCTACTATTATTATATGTGCACCTATTATATTTGTTCACTGATTCATCATATATTCATAGACTGAAATTGTATAGAAACCATTGGTGGAGCATAATGAGTGTCATATCACACCTTCACTAGGCCGTTATTTGGTACCCGGACATACTTCATGGATGTAGGTAAGGATAAAGGATGTGTCCTCTTGTTGATTCTTTATTGATTGTACATAAGATAAGGGGAGAACACAACTCAACTAGGTATTGTGATGTTATTTGGGGATAGTTATTTTTGTCCTTTTGTACTTCTAATACATGTATTGTACTTGGTAAATATTTCTATGTATTACTATTTATTGTATATAATTCCATGATCATCATTGTATATGACACTATTGGATGATATACTTGGTTATTTATACGATTGATGTTTATTATTTCACTTACTAATTATTTAATATGCCTACACTACTGAATCCTTATATTATTATTCTTCTAGGTTACCCTATAATCATGAGGGTATAGTCTCCCCACTATTCCACTATGTACCCTCACTACTAGTTTGTGTCCTCTGGTAAAAAGGGAGGAATTATTGAAAAAATATGACCAACAAGGTTCAGTTACTATTGAGTGAACTGAGGTCGGGATGTCACAATGGGTGTTATAACTTGTAGTGAGTGTTTTCAATATATGTTTCATTTTACATTAAATTGTATCTATGAAAACAAACACATAATATTTTCAAACGTTACTCAAATGATCCATAATTAATTTTAGATATGTAGGAATTAACCGAACAGTAATCGAACACATGATGTGTCTGATGTGACTCATAGTTCATGTTTTCAATACACATGTTTCATTTTAGTTTAAAATTCGTGTCACATTTTTAAAACTGAAAAAAATATCTCATAATGTTCTAAAAATTAAGAAATTAACCTATAATTCATTTATGATGTGTATGAATTGACCACACATCAATTTTAAACATGATGTGATCATTAGGAATCAAAGTAAGTATTTTCAATATAATTGTTTCATTTTAGTTTGATACACATTTCACATAGCCAAAACCAATAAAAAACTCATATTCTTTTGAAATTTTCACACACTGATCCCTAATTTATTATTTGACACGTAGGAATCAACTATATGTTATTCAGATACAGAATGTGGTTGTTTTTGACTTGATGTATTTTTTTCAATATAAAAGTGCCATTTTGGTTTAAAAGACATGTAACATAGTAAAAAAGGATAAAAAAACATTAGATTCTTTTTGAAAATTATTTAAAATAACCACAATTACAAATTGAGAAAACAATTTAGGATTGTCTTCAAAATTTACGAAATTGACCCATAATTAATTTTTGATGTATAGGAATTGAATTCATGTTAATATAACACACTATGTGGACTATGTGACTCAAACTTCATGTTTTTAAAATAAAAGCATCATTTTAGATTAAAATGCATGTCACCCTATTAAAAATAATAAAATGAGATTTTAGTGTTTTCAAACATTAGGAAAAAGACCCATAATTCATTTGTGATGTGTAGGAATTGTCCACATGTAAATATTACACATGATATGATTGTTATGACTTGAAGTGAATGTTTTCAATATAAAAATTTTATTTTAGTTTAAAATGGACATAAAATATCCAAATAATGAACAAATATAATTGGATTGTTTTCATACTTTAGGAAAATTATCCATAATTCATGTATGCTGTGTACGAATTGACCGTATATCAATCAGACCCATGATGTGGTTGGTATGACTCCAAGAGTGAGTTTTCAATATAAATGTGTCATTTTAGCCTAAAACACACATCAAATATCCAAAATCATGTAAAAAAGATCACATTGTTTTAAAAATTATAAAATTGATCCATAATTAATTTGTGACTTGTATGAACTGACCACAAATAAATCTAACATATGATATAGGTGGTGTAGCAAGAAGTGAGTATTCTCAATATAGACATGTAATTTTATTTTAATGATATAATTATTAACAACTATTTAAGTAATTAAGATAATTAATAACTGATAATATCATTAATATATTCATTAATTAAAAATATAATTTATATAGATTATTAATTAACAATGTAATTAATAATTCATAGTATATATTTTTTTAACTAATAGAGAAATTAATAATTAATATAATATTAACTATAAAATTTATCATATGTGGATTGTATAACATTAAAATTAAAATTTTCATATATTTTATACACTATTACTAAAATAAAAATTGGATTTATTATAGTGACATGCTTTATATAGATTGTTCCCTTTGAAAAAAACATCCTAAAAGAGTTTTTATTTTCTAAATTAGCATGTATTTTTTTGATTAATTTTACATACGACATCAATGTAAATATTTTGTTTTTAAATTTTTTTATTGGAAATAATTGTTCAATGTAATATTTGTATTCAAATAAATTTTTCTATATATATGTATTTCAATGTTTCGGGATTTGGTTGTTGGATATATGGACATTATAGGGCTATATCTTTGGATTAGATACTATGACCTTTATCAGCAATAGAGAAAGTGATGATAATGGAACCCTTTATCAGTGTTAAAATAATAGTGTAGATAAAGTGTTCATATGTTTAAATTTATTTATATTTTCATGATTTTTTTGCGGTGACAATTTTTTTTTCTATTATTGATAAATGTCATTTGTATAATAGTACTTGTTCTATCCCTACATATCATAAATAATTTGTATCTTCTTCAATTTATCAAATACTCAACTACTTTCAGTCTTATTACTTTTGGATGTCTTCCAGATTCAGTCTCACAATTCTCTCTTTTTGTAAATTAATTTATTTTTTATTTGCTATTATTTATAATCGTATTACATAAAAATCGTGATTTTTATTCATTATAATAGTATTATAGAAAAATATGTATTATGTTTGTATGTTTTTTATATAGTTTAGACATAAGAATAAACATAGATTATACCTAAAGAAAAACTACTTGCAGTAACTTTAAATAAGATAGAACAATAAGGTCATGTTATAGGTGTAGGTATTGGAGTGTCACATCATGCATATTTTGAGAATAAAAAGCTACAAAGATATACACATGAGATGATGAAAGGAATTTAGGTGCATATAGATGCTTTGAGAGATATTATTGATTGATATAGTTTGAAGGACCACTCTATGTGAAAGTATCAAATTGAATTTTAGTGGAACAATGATTAATACATGGAGTGACATAAGACCCCACTAGATTTTATGATATCCATTTCCCTTAACTTCCTTACTTACATTATATAATCAATTGTTTCATAACTCTTTTTCCTAAATGTGAAGAAAAAAATTTACAATAACTCTGTAATATTAAAATTTATTTGGGTGAAATAGTATTTGATTTTTATATATCAACACCAATTCATCTCCTTGTTGTGATGGGTGCATTGTACAATATTCCAAGATACAAGCTACATAATAAAATACTCTCAAAAGATCGCATGAGAGTGCAGATTAAAGTAGATCCTGAGCCAAGCACTGAGTCATCTCTTCCACTTGATGATATGGATGTTACCATGATCGATAATGCAATTGTAACATTCATTGATTGGTGGTATAACATTATTAATATACCTGAGTTATACCCTTTATAATTTTTCTTCAAATGAAAAACCTTTAACAGTTGACTAAAAAAGGTTTCAAATGAGGAATGTTATTACAGACAGATAAAAAAATGGGGAAACAGAATTTTGGATCATGATAATCTAGTGGGTTATCCATAAAATCTAAATGAATTTCTGAGAGTACCTTCACTCCACAAGTTCCACTGGCATGTATATTAAAATTACATGTTCATGCAGATACTACATTCAAAAAATGAAAATATTTCATAGATTGGTTATAAAGAATAAATATTTTGACATTCCATTAAGATGTGGTTTTTCTCAACAATATAAATGAGATTATCAAGTTTGAATGACTGTGAGTCTCAATCATGAATACATACATGAGGTATATTCTCATAATATTTCTATCCAAAAAATGATCTACTATGTTCATTATAGTTAAAAACTGCTCATATTTTATAAATTCTTATATATTACTACTATATAAATGGAAAAACCTATGATGCATGATTTTGACTCATTAATACCTCATCATTTCTATGAAAATACTTTCTTTTTTAATTGGAATAAATTAAAAAGAAAAAATATAGACTAAGTGTTGAGTTTAAAAAGAAAATAACAAATGTTAGAATATTTTTGATACCTTCAATGCAGGGATAAAACTCTGAAGTTTAATCATATAGAATATAATTTTATTTTTTCATTAATTAATTGTTTTTATTGTTTAGGAAGAACTGGATGCTCATCAAAATAAATTCAACTACCTCAAATGTTTAGTTTTGGATCCAAAGCATGGTTTTAAATTAAAATGACCACACACGATGTCTACTGTGAAATTTTGATGAACAAAAATCAATATTTTATAGATAAAATTTGAATTATACATATTATTTTGTGCTTTAAGGAAATTTTTGTTGTGATATGGTGATTTATAAATATCAGATAAACCATGGCATGAATATGGTGACTAGACACAAGAAGCCTAAGGATTTATTCAAATGGAAACAAATTAAGGTATATATAGTACAATTTAATTATCAAAACATATTTCAAAAATCAATTTACTTATTTTTTATAATGTTTCCATAGTGTCCGAAGCAAAATAATGACAATTATTTTGGATATTAGTTTTTTAAATTTATGAAATCTATCATATAACTTCAATAAACTTGCATCCCAAAATTAGTAATTTACAACGGTAATTATGATTTCATTTAGAATATTTGTTAATATTTTGTTTTTCTATATTTTCTCAATCCAACCCGGACTTCCAAAGGTATATATACATAAATGAATAAATGAATTTGATTAAAGATGAGTAGGTAGAGTACGTGGTGTTAAAATGTTTACCAACATCAAGTTGAGGTGATTGCCTGTTATGTTTGTAATCTAGTACAGGATATTAACTTAGTGATACATTTGGGATGTGAAGCATTATTATCGTAATGAATAGATATTTATTTCATAAAATAAAATTCATTTATTATTTTAATTCTATTAGTTAGTGTGTTTTCTAATCTTAAATTTTCAATATCTCAAAGTAAAAAATGAGGAATTAATTGCTACTCTATGTTTATTTTTTAAATATAAAAGTGTCATTTTAGTTAAAAACGCCTATAAAATTTTCAAAATCAAGAAAAAAGAAAATATTATTTTCAAACATTAGTAAAATTATCTATAATTAATTTTTATGTGTAAGAATCGACTACACAACAATCCAATACACAATGTAATCATTATGGATCAGAGTTCATTTTTTCTATATATTTGTGATTTTAAATTAAACCACATGTTTCACTACCAAAACAATTAAAATTAGATTTATTTATATTAATACATTAATAAAATGATCCATAATTTATTTTTGATTTGTAGTAATTGGCTGCATATAAATCTGACACATGATGTGGTCAGTATAACTGAAAGTGATTTTTTAATATATAAGTGTCATTTTGGTTTAAAATGTGTACCACATCTCTAAAACCTATAAAGTGTGATTATACTACTTTAAAACATTAGGTCAATGTTTGATACTTCATTTTTTAGGTATATAAATGACCACACATTTATAACAACCTTTCTCTTTATTACACACTAAAACATGATTTATTACATAAACTTCACTTGATACAACATAGAAGATTGAGAGGTCTAGTGTATTTGGGGATTAGGATCATTACATAACAACTTAAAACCTTAAATACAAAATCATTATTGAAAACTTCCTTTACATGACCACTACATTCCCTCATAGTTAGCATTTAATGGGGTAACTTGAGGACATGCATAAGAAAACAGTGAGCTATAAAACCCAGTAAGGGAATAAACATGGAATAAAATGAGGAATAAAATATATATTAGACAATAGGAATATAAATGGATCACAAGAGAAACATGAACATAAAGGTATGATAAATCAGGATAATCATAACATGGAAATGTGGCAACAACACTTAACATGGAATTAGAATGAGGCAAGACTCATTGCACATGGAGCATGAGTAAACCCTTATTGAACATGAAGCATGAGTAAAACCTCATTTCACTTGAATTAGAATGTGTCAGCATTCATTTCACATGATGTATCATGATACTATACTTTACCCAATGCATTAGAGTGATATCAGGGTTCACCCTTCTTAAACATTTCATTTCATTCATAAGTGTGCCACATGGAAAATATAACATGGAATCAATCAACATAATATGTTATTACATGATTAAGTAATGTCAAATAAATACATGAAATTTCCATTCGATATGTATATGTGCATTGTAACATCCCAAGTATGTAATGAATAATAGATATTCTTATCTATGTCTATTTATGAATTAGATAGTGTTTTAGAGGCTTAAATTGAGAATAAATCCAATCTTAAGCATGGAATACTCTAGTATTTTTAAAAGATTGTTTTACCTCCTTTTGATGGAGAACCATTTTTAAATATATCTTTTGACAATTTTATAAGCTATATTTGTCAAAATAAACTTATTCTTTATGATTGGGACATTGAAATTTACTTTGGATAAATTTCTGGTTTTTTTTCTGATAATGTTCATTTTTTAGGAATAGTAAAAAGTGTTGTATTTTAATTCAAAACCACTTTTTAATTGAATTTATTTATAAAGTTAGATTATCTGTTTAATTTTTTTTAAAGTGTAAATAGAATATATTTTTACCATGTAATCCAATGGTGGACACTGGAATTAATTTCACTTTGATATCGGACTTGAACTAGTATCAATCTTTTGATACTTATTGTTTCATAAAAACACGCTATTTGCTCAGACAATGGGAATTAATTATTAAATTAAATAATGTAACTTATATGTTTTGAATTTTGTAAAATATAAATCATTTTTTAATTCAGAATATCAAATATAGCTTAGGGTGAAGTTTTGGTTTTTTTCTGGAAAACTTCAATTTTTGATGAATAGTGAAACCACTAAGTGGTACTTATAAAAACTGATTTTTCATTTAAATGAAAATTTACCACCTCTGTGGTTTGAATTTCAAAAATCCGGCATACATGATTTTCATTAAGAAGTAAAATGTGGTTCAATGGGATTAAAATAATTTTTTGGTGAATAGTACCTTTTAAGTTTTTAATCGCAATTAGAGGTAATTAGTGTAGTTTAAGGTAAAAATAATATTTTAATAATATGAGGTGATCTTGACACATGTCCTACCCTTATTGGATGTGTCATGGCCGACCAAGACAATCCATGGGTCAACATGGGGACCCCATGGAGCCACTGGAAAATGACAATAATATCTTTTTATTATAAAAATGACACAAACTTGAGTTGTTTTACAAAAACAATTTTTACATGGGTTTATACAAGTCAGATATTTGAATATTAATAGTCATTGTAAAGATAAAAAGATTTCATACATCATAGTATTTGTTTTATAATTTTTAGACATTAAATAAATTAAATTATTTATGACACCATGATGATGCAGCGATTACCTCATTATTTAACGATTTAAATAAAATGAAACTTTAATGTAAAATATATGACTTACACATTTCCAAAACCTATTGGATGGGTGGATTTAGAACCCTTATCACCTTATCCTATAATTATATCAATTTGGGACCTTTTAAATCCTAAAACATTTTAAAATAAAGTAACATTTCTTTACTTTCCAAGAGTGACCCTCCTCTCCTCTTATAAAAGGCCCCCACCTCTACCTCTTACCCACACTTCCAAAGCCTTTGTCTCGGCCAAACCCTTCCAATTTTGTCTCTCCACATCCCTCTATAACTCCTAGAAGCCTCACTTTGGTCATAAGTCTTCCCAAGGAAGCCTTTGAGCTCAAATCAAGAAGCGTTACCCGATTTAAAGGTAGTGTCTTCTCTTGTGTTCTTATGTTTTATTTTGCTTGTCCAACCCCCTAAAATATTTTTATTCATTTATTTTGTAACAAAACCAGTATATTCCATATACTAGGATGTTTTTATAAGAATTATTCTAGCTAAACTTACACACACCTACATCTAATGGTTAAATAACATACTATTTCCGTGGATGGCGAATTTATGCCTCACGAAACGACGATTGTTCAACACTCATATATCACCTACAAAGGTGGCCATTAAGATGTCAATATATTTATATATTATATATAATATTTTTATGTTTTACTTAAGCTTCTGTATTTTTCATTTATGGCATATCTTTATGGTTACCATTATGAGTAAACGCAATATCTTCATTTTAGGAAGTGCGGACTACCGCCCCGTTAAAGTGATTTGATTCGTTAATACCATATGTGGTATGTTTAAAGGATATATTTAATGATATAATATATGATACCATACTGGAATTAAAATACTATTATGTATCATTATGTTTTAATTCCATAAAATATGAAATAGAAATGAAAGTAGCGTTCATGCGTACGTACGGCTTACCATCTCCATGAACGGTGCATTTCATTTCTTACCTCTAAACATTGTGTAATATTATAAATACATGTATATACTGGATATATATGATATATATGATATATAAATCATGAGTATAACTCTAGATATAATGGAGACATGAACAACTTGTAATTATAAAGAGCATATTTTGAGTCAAGTACCAATGATTGTCAAAACGACCGTCATTAACTAAAATAATTACATAGTGTTCATGACATGGTAATAAGTTATATAAAAGGAATGATGAACTTGAAAAAGGTTCATAAGAAAGTATAAACTAATTCAAGTTTATTATTCAGGAGATTAAAGAACGATCAAGTCAAGTTGGATACGAGGTATGGGACTTCATCTCAATCTCCTTTAATTGAGGCATATTTTGTTTTATACACAACCTTCTTTTATATGGTGTATAAACCCCTTCGAGTTTTACTCTAATTCAAAAGGAATCTTTTCTTATACGAAGCTTTTACTAAATGACAAAAGGGAATGTTTTCTTTGTCGTAAGTATGCAGAGACAACGACTTCTCCGCCACCGTGACCATTATTTGAGTTTCGGCTTCCTCTACAAGCCATACTTTTTTTAAAGAAAAATAAATTCCAAGTTTTAATTTTCTTTTATTTTGGTATTGAAAATGGTTTTTATAATTTTTTTATATCAATGTGTTGTATTGATATCTTGTGATTGAAAGGTGGAAATGTTATGTTTTCTTTTATGCATATTTTATGTTATACGATTATGTTGTGGTTCTTGGGCATTATTATTAAGACGTGTGGTTCCGTGATAAACTAAGGGCGGGTGAGCCCGATATAGCTCTCCAATACATTGGGTTACGTGAAGGAGTTAAACATTAAGGTTTCTCCGAAGAGATTTAGGGAATATACTGTGATGGGTATTCCAAACGTAACTAAGAGGGTTACTACCTACATAAGAATGTTATGAATGCCTCAAGTTACATTTATGTCTTATGATTTCTATGATTTATTCATGATTTGATGAGGTGTGTTAAAGTTCCTATGTTTTATGGGTAAAGTATTATTTAATTCTTATGTATATATGAACTCATGTTTCCTTTCCATATTTTTATAACCCTTACTGATCTTTTTATGCTCATCCCATGTTTTTGAAATGTTTTTCACAGGTCAAGGGAAAGGTACATGATATGATGATAGTGTCAAGGAAGTGTCAAGAAAGAATCCATGTTTTATTTTAAATATGTTTCCGTTGATGGAAAAAATGAATACTATCTTATATGTAACCACTTTTCTTAAATGTGGAATGTAATACATGTTTTATGATCTAATTCTCTAAAACTCTAAACCTGAAAAGATCTTCAATGTGAATTGTTCATTTAATTAAATATTAAGTAAGGTTGAAGTTCGGGGCCTTATAGTTGGTATCAAAGGTCAGTTTAGATAACTTTTGGAGTTATAATTCTATTAAATGATTATCCAAAAATATTTTTTTATGGTCAAATTGAAATGATATAGAATTTGAAGATTTCCATGTTGCTTCATCTAAGACATGTTTGTTCAGAATGGTTTTCCATAGAGGAAATAGGGAAGCAGTGCTAGGAAGGCATACAGAAGGAAATAACCTTCCGAATCACCATCCTGAGATGGTCTGAATTGGAACTGAACAGTTTGTCGCAGTAATGACGTAGTTGACTGAAGCGATAAATGGTGGCGGTATCCATGCACGAGATCAGCCAAATCAACCATAGGGGAACATGTCAATGGTGGAACATTTCATGAGGAAACATCACCCACCATTCAGAGGATCATCTGACCCTATCATAGTTGAAGGGTGGATTAAAGCACTAGAGAATATTTTCAATGTCATGGGGTGTTCAGAAAATCAAAAGGTTAGTCTTGCTATTTACCGTTTGGAGGGTGAAGCAGATCAGTGGTGGTCTATGGTTAGAAATAGTAGGGACGTTGATGAGATTGATACTCTCGAATGGGATGAATTTAAAGGAATGTTTCTTGAGAAGTATTTTCCTAAGGCTGTTCGACTTAGGATGGAAAAACAATTCTTGGAATTGAGGCAAGAGGAATACTTAGTGGCTGCCTATGAGGAAAGGTTCACTCGATTAGAAATGTATGCTCTAAATTTTATCCGAGACCTTGATAGTAAAATCAATCGTTTTTTACTCAGGATTAATTCAAAAATATCAACGGTCTTTAGCTTCTCGTGAGTTAAAAAGTTATGAAAAGCTTGTTCGACGTGCTGAGAAGGCGGAAATGGAGTTTGCCGATGATCAAGTGTTCTATAACAACCAGCAGAAGAAGAGACCAAGGTGGCAGGAGAAAGGGAAGAATATTTCAAAAAGGTTTGATGGTACGAAAACTAAGTTTCCAGTTTGTGATAAATGTGGGAAAAGGCATGCTGGGGAATGTCTTATGAATTTTGGAAAGTTCTACCGATGCGGTAAGATGGGAAATAAGGCTCGTGAATGCACTGAAAAAGATCAGGGTGATGGTAATACCAAATTTGATTTATAGTTAGTGAAATGTTTTATGTGCAATGAGATGGGTCACTATAAAAATGAGTGTCCAATAAAGAGCTTGAGTGATGGGAAGCAGTTAGACTACAAGCAGAAAGGGGTGTTGAAATCCTTTGCAACTACGTCAACAGATTTTGGGCCATCAAATGAAGTTGTATCAGGTACTTTGTTTTTTTTTCATATTATGCCAGTGTGTTGTTTGATTCGGGGTCTACACATTCTTTCATCTCTAAAACCTTTTCTAGTAAAATGGGAATACCATCTCAAGAAATGACTCTTGAACTTGTTGTAAAAATACCTGGGGGGAACTTTTGAAGCAAAAAAGAATTTATAAGAATCTTCCTATCCTTATCCGTGGAAAGAACCTACTTGAGACCCTTATTGTTTTACCTCTATTAGAGTTTGATGTTATCCTGGGTGTGGATTGGATCTCTATTTACCATGCTAAGATTGATTGTAGAGCTAAAGAAGTTTCTTTTTAGAAAGACTTTCAGTTTGTGTACAAGAATGAACCCTTACTGTTGATAACATATCAAGAGGCTGAGAAAATTGTAAAAGATGGAAATGAATGTTACCTTGCACATATTGTGGAAAATAAGGGAACTGTCCAGATTAATGATGTGCCAGTGGTAAATGAGTATCCTGATGGTTTTCCGGATGAGTTGCCTAGAATAATACCAGATCAGGATGTTGAGTTTACTATTGACTTAGTTCCTGATGCTAAGCCAATTTCAAAACCCCTTATCGAATGGCTCAAATTGAACTTTTACATTTGAAGGAGCAATTGCACGATTTATTAGAGAAAGGTTTCATTTGACCTAGCACATCACCATGGGGTTCTCTTGTTTAATTTTTCAAAAAGAAAGATGGTTCTATGAGACTTTTCCTTGATTATAGAGCCTTGAATGACATCACTATTAAGAACAAATATCCTTTGCCTCATATCGATGATTTGTTTGATCAGCTCCAGGGAGCTCAGTATTTTTCAAAGATTGACCTGAGATTGGGGTACCATCAGCTGAAGGTAAAGGAAGCAGATGTTCGAAAGACTATGTTTCGTACAAGATATGGCCATTATGAATTTGTAGTAATGCCTTTTGGGCTAACCAATGCACCTGCTGTATTCATGGACATAATGAATATAATTTTCTATGAGTTCTTGGATAAGTTTGTGGTTGTTTTCATTAATGATATTTTGGTGTTTTCAAAAAGTAAATAAGAGCATGAAATATATTTAAGGGTTATTTTGAAAACCTTGAAAGAAAAGAAATTGTATTGGAAATTCAGCAAGTGTGAGTTTTGGTTGCAACAAATTTCTTTCCTTGGTCATATTGTTTCTAAAGATGGGATAACTATTGATCCTACAAAAACAAAGGTTGTTGAAGAATGTCCAAGACCCAAAAATGTAACTGAGATTCGTAGCTTTCTTGGTTTGGCAGGATATTACCGAAGGTTTGTTATAAATTTTTCACGGTTATCTAGTCTAATGACGAAGCTAACTCAGAAGGGTGTTAAGTTTATCTAGACAAAAGAATGCGATGATTGTTTTCTAGAACTGAAAAGAAGATTGGTGAATGCTACAGTTTTGGAACTACATTCCAAGAATGGTGAGTTTGTTATATATAGTGATGCTTCATTGAAAGGACTTGGTTGCATCCTAATGCAAAATGATCAGGTAATTGCTTATGTTTCACGACAGTTGAAAACTCATGAGGTAAAATAACCTACATATGATTTGGAATTAGCTGCTATTGTTTTTGCTTTAAAAATTTGGAGGCATCATTTGTATGGAGTAAAGTGTGAAATATATACTGATCACAAACGTTTAAAGTATATATTCACTCAGAAAGAGTTGAACATGAGACTGAGGAGATGACTGGAATTAATCAAGGATTGTGATTTTACAATTCATTACCATCCGGGAAAAGAAATTAAAGTGGCTGACAATTTGAGTCAAAAAAGTAATTATTCATTAATAATGTTTCATTTGGAACGTGATCCTTTGGTTAAGGATTTGATAAACCTTGGCATAGAAGTTTTTGGTGCAAGATTTTCTTCTTTATTGTTTCAGGTATCAGTGATATCATCTCTATCAGACAGAATTAACCAAGCACAGAAGCAAGATAGTGAGTTGCAGAAAAAGGTAGAGCTGGTTCAGAAGGGTAAGTTGCCTGAATTCAACATTGATAATGATTGTTTTTGAGATTTGGGAAGATATTGTGTGGGACTTGTGATTCACAGTTGAAGAGAGATTTGTTATGTGAAGCTCATAGTTCTCCGTTTTCAGTTCATCCTAGAAGTACTAAGATGTATAGAGATCTTCGGGAGTATTCCTGGTGGGATGGAATGAAAAGAGATATTGCTGATTTTACTGTGAAGTGTTTGAATTGTCAACAGGTTAATGAAGAGCGGAAGTTACCAAAAGGGATGCTTCAACCTTTACCAGTTCTAGAGTGGAAATGAGAGAATATATCAATGGAATTTGTTGTGGGATTACCGAAGACACCCCGAGGTAATAATGCAATCTGGGTTATTGTTGATCACTTGACTAAATCTACTCATTTCCTTTCTATACGAGATACTTTTTCCCTAGATCAACATTCCCGTTTGTATCTTAAAGAGATTGTTAGGTTACATGGAGTTCCTCTCTCCATTGTATCTGACCATGATCCTAGGTTCACTTCTAACTTTTGGAAAGGCCTTCAGAAGTCGTTGGGTACTGAATTAAATTTTAGTACAACTTTTCATCCTCAATCAGATTGGAAGTCAGAACGAACGATCCAGACTTTGGAGGATATTCTATGTTCTTGTTTGATGGATTATCATGGAAGTTTGGACCAACATCTTTCTTTGGTTGAATTTTCTTATACTAACTGTTTTCATTCCAGTATACAGATGGCACCATTTCAGGCATTATATGGGAAGTAGTGTTGAACTCCAGCTTTCTAGGATGAAGTGGGTGAAAGGAAGTTGATGGGACCAGAATTGGTAGAAGAGTTGGTAGAAAAATTTCAACTGATACAAAAACACATGAGAACAGCTCAGAGCAGGCAGAAGAGTTATGCGGACAATAGGAGGAAGGATCTCTCTTTTGAGGTAGGTGATCGTGTTTTTCTCAAAGTATCACCATGTAAAAGTGTGATGTGATTTGGTAAGAAAGGAAAGCTGAGTCCAAGGTTCATTGGACAATATGAGTTTCTGGAGAGAGTTGGATCAGTTGATTACTGAGTGGCTTTACCTCCGAGTTTATCTGAGGTACACAATGTTTTTCATGTTACGATGTTGAGAAAGTATATGCCAGATCCATCCCATGTTTTGAGTCCAGAGGTAGTTCAGCTGGAAGAGAACCTATCTTATGAGGAACAACCGGTCCAGATTCTTGACCATAGGGAGAAAGTGTTACAGAATAAGGTGATTCATCAGCTAAAGGTTTTGTGGAAAACCACACGATTGAAGAGGCAACATGGGAATATGAAAATGCAATGAGGGATAAATACCCCCACTTATTCGATAAGTAAATAAATTGTGGGGACACAATTTTCTAATGGAGGAAAGGATGTAACATCCCATGTAAGTAATGAATAATAGATATTCTTATCTATGTCTTTTTATGAATTAGATAGTGTTTTAGAGGCTTAAATTGAGAATAAATCCAATCTTAAGCATGGAATACTCTAGTATTTTTAAAAGATTATTTTACCGCCTTTTGATGGAGAACCATTTTTAAATCTATATTTTGACAATTTTATAATCTATATTTGTCAAAATAAACTGATTCTTTATGATTGGGACATTGAAATTTACTTTGGATAAATTTCTGGTATTTTTCTGATAATGTTCATTTTTTTAGGAATAGTGAAAAGTGTTGTATTTTAATTCAAAACCACTTTTTAATTGAATTTATTTATATAGTAAGATTTTATTTTTAATTGGTTTTAAAGTATAAATAGAATATATTTTTACCATGTAATCCAATGGTGGACATTGGAATTAATTTCACTTTGAAATCGGACTTGAACTAGTATCAATATTTTGATACTTATTGTTTCATAAAAACACGCTATTTTCTCAGACAATGGGAATTAATTATTAAATTAATTAATTTAACTTATATGTTTTGAATTTTGTAAAATAGACATCATTTTTGAATTCAGAATATCAAATATAGCTTAGGGTGAAGTTTTGGTTTTTTTCTGGAAAACTTCAATTTTTGATGAATAGTGAAACCACTAAGTGGTACTTATAAAAACTGATTTTTCATTTAAATGAAATTTTACCACCTTTGTGGTTTGAATTTCAAAAATCCGGAATACATGGTTGTCATTAAGAAGTAAAATGTGGTTCAATGGGATTAAAATAATTTTTTTGGTGAATAGTAACTTTTAAGTTTTTAATCGAGATTAGAGGTAATTAGTGTAGTTTAAGGTAAAAATAATGTTTTAATAATATGAGGTGAGCTTGACACATGTCCTACCCTTATTAGATGTGTCATGTCCAACATAGAAAATCCATGGGTCAACTTGGGGACCCCATGGAGCCACTTTGGAAGGAAAATGACAATAATATCATTTTATTATAAAAATGACACAAACATGATTTGTTTTACTAAAATAATTTTTACATGGACATGTCAGAATTTTGACTATAAATAGTCATTGGAAATATAAAACGATTTCTTACATAATATTATTTTTCTTATAATTTTTATAAATTATATAAATTAAATTATTTATGACACCATGATGATGCAACGATTACCTCATTATTTAACGATTTAAATAAAATGAAAAGTTAATGTAAAATCTACGACCTAAACATGTCCAAAACCTATTGTATGAGTGGATTTCGAACCCTTATCACCTTATCATTGAATTATTTTAATGTGTGACCTTTTAAATCCGAAACTCATTTTAAAATAAAGTAACATTTCTTTACGTTCCAAGAGTGACCCTCCTCTCCTCTTATAAAAGGCCCCCACCTCTACCTCCTTAACCACACTTCCAAAGCCTTTGGCTCGGACAAAACCTGCCCATTTTGTCTCTCCACATACCTCTCTAACTCCTAGAAGCGTCACTTTGGGCAGAAGTCTTCCCAAGGAATCCTTTGAGCTCAAATCAGGAAGAGTTGCCCGATGTAAAGGTAGTGTCTTCTCTTGTGTTCTTATGTTTTATTTTGATTCTCCAACCCCCTAAAATATTTTTATTAATTTCTTTTGTAACAACACCTGTATCTTACATATACTAGGATGTTGTTATAAGAAGGATTCGAGCTACACTTACACACACCTACATCTAATGGTTAAAGAGCATACTGTTTCCATGGATGACGAATTTATGCCTCACGAAATGATGATTTTTCAACACTCATATATCACCTTAATAGGTGGACATTAAGATGTCACTATATTTATATATTATATATATTATGTTTGTGTTTTACTTAAGCTTCTGTATTTTTCATTTATGGAATATCTTTATGGTTACCATTATGAGTAAACGTGATATCTTCATTTTAGGATGTGCGGACTGCCGCCCCCTCAAAGTGATTTGATTCGTTAATACCATATGTTGTATGTATAAAGGATATATTTAATGATATTATATATGATACCATACTGGAATTAAAATACTATTATGTATCATTATGTTTTAATTCCATAAAATATGAAATATAAATGAAAGTAGCGTTCAGGCGTACGTACGGCTTACCGTCTCCATGAACGATGCATTTCATTTATTACCTCTAAATGTTGTGTAATATTATAAATGCATGTATATACTGGATATATATGATATATATGATATATACATCATGAGTATAACTCTGGATATAATGTATACATGAACAAATTGTAATTATAAAGAGCATATTTTGACTCAAGTACCAATGATCGTTAAAACGACCGTTATTAACTAAAATAATTACATAGTGATAATGACATGGTAATACGTGATATAAAAGGAATAATGAACTTGAAAAAGGTTCTTAAGCAAGTATAAATTAACTCAAGTTTATTATTCAGGAGATTAAAGAACGATCAAGTCAAGTCGGATACAAGGTATGAGACTTCGTCTCAATCTACTTTCATTCAGGCATATTTTGTTTTATACACAACCTTCTTTTATATGGTGTATAAACCCCTTTTAATTTTACATTTATTCAAAATGAATCTTTTTTTATACAAAGCGTTTACTAAACGACAAAAGGGAATGTTTTTTTGTCGTACGTATGCGGCGACAATGACTTCTCCACCGCCATGACCATTATTTGAGTTTCGGCTTCCTCTACAAGCCATATGTTTTTTTAATGAAAAATAAATACCATGTTTTAATTTTCTTTTATTTTGGTATTGAAAATGGTTTTCATAATGTTTTTATATCAATTTGTTGTATTGATATCTTGTGATTGAAAGGTGGAAATGTTATGTTTCCTTTATGCATGTTTTATGTGATACGATTATGTTGTGGTTCGTGGGCATTATTATGAAGACGGGTGGTTCCGTGATAAACTAAGGGTGGGTGAGCCCGATATAGATCTCCAATTCATTGGGTAACGTGAAGGAGTTAAACGTTAAGGTTTCTCCGAATAGATTTAGGGAATATACTGTGATGGGTATTCCAAACGTAACCAAGAGGGTTACTCCCAACGTAAGAATGTTATGAATGCCTCAAGTTACCTTTATGTCTTATGAATTCTATGATTTATTCATTATTTGATGAGGTATGTTAAAGTGCCTATGTTTTATGGGTAAATTATGATTTCATTCTTATGTATATATGAACTCATGTTTCCTTTCCATATTTTTATAACCCTTACTGAGCTTTTTATGCTCATCCCAAGTTTTTGAAATGTTTTTCACAGGTCAAGGGAAAGGTACATGATATGATGATAGTGTCAAGGAAGTGTCAATAAATGATCCATGTTTTATTTTAAATATGTTTCCGTTGATGGGAAAAATAAATACTATCTTTTATGTAACCACTTTGTTTAAATGTGGAATGTAATACATGTTTTATGATCTAATTCACTAAAACTCTAAACCTGAAAAGATCCTCAATGTGAATTGTTCATTTAATTAAATATTAAGTAAGGTTTAAGGTCGAGGCCTTATATTCATAAAGGTGAATACCATTGAGAGAGACATGGGTATGGTATCCACTACAGAATGATCTTAGCATGAAAAAATGAGGTGCAATTTCGGCAGCATAACGACGTTACATAAGGATTCATGAAAATGGTTTATGAGAGATAAATGGGTGTCAAATCATATTTACATGAAATGGATAGTAAGGGGGTCATATATATACATTTCCCAACAAACGTAATGGGATTTATATGCATAATACAAAATCATTACTTAGATGTAAAAGGGGATGGAGAAATCCCTCATAGATTTTTGGCATAGTAACGTGTATACATGGGAGGAATTAATGAGAGACAAAGGGGTATCACATGTTCCAAAAAATGAGAGGGCAGTATGGGTGTGGTGCGAGATAATACCCCAACATTTTTAAATGAAAACAAAATGGCATAACAACTTAATGAAAATTGGACAAAAATGAGAATGGAAGAAATCCCTTACTTGGAAGTGTGATCCCAAAGGCTTGGGAGAGGCTTGAGAGAGAATTATTGGGAGATTGGGGAACCTTGGGGGATTCTAGAGAGAGGAGGGAAGGGGTTGGTCGAACTCCAAAGGATTTGAGAGAAGAGTAAGTTGGAGCTTGGGTGGGTTTATATAGGAAACAAGAAGGAATTATTTATTATTTAGGTTTGGGTCACAACACATTAAACTAATCAATACCACAAACCAGCACATGGTTTTTGCCCATGGTTTTTTCCAAATGGGATTGGAAAAAATAATTTATAAGGCCGATGGACGAACTTATTAAAATAATCGGGTTTCTTATGTGGATGTGAGTCACACTCTCAAGGAAAACAATTTAAAAAGACAGAATGTTTTATAAGCCTTGAAGGGTCCACTAAAGATTTGTAAAATTAATCAAATAAACCCAAAATCACATTATTTTAATGGTAAAGAATATATTGGCCGAACATAATAATTATAGTATTTTATTACATCACTATTGGGTCATTATGATGTCCTAAAACACATTATATATTTAAACAGTATTTAATTTTTACCCAAAAAATTCGATTGTCTCATAAAATTATGAAAAATTCAAAATTGGATAATTTCGACATCCTGATTAAAAAAATAATATTCATTTTATCGAAATAATTTTCTAAATATGAGAATTTTTACTTTTAAAATAAAAAATTAAATTTATCTAAAAGTCATGGGTTTTGAAAAAAACAACTTTTAAACATTAATAAAAATTACAATTGTATTCATAAAATTATACGATAATTTATATTTAATAAAAAGTATTTTAATAATAATAACATTTTTTAAAATATTATTTAATTAATAAATCCATTAATTCATCAAAATATATTTCTTAGTTGATTATTGACTAAAAATACCATTTGTTATTTAAAAACTATATAAAAAGTAACAATAATAAAAAGAATGTATATTCTCAATAAAAGAATAATGTACACAATATTAATACTAGGGTATTGTTACATAACCCCTTAAAACACTGACATAAGACCTTAGGGTAATGTTTATGATGGTGACAGACACTTGGGGTGGCTCAGATAACACTACTTGAGTGGTAATCTCTATCAACTTCAACTTCTCTCGTAGGAGGTTCTTCTCGAGCATAACATGTTCAATTTTGGCTTGGGCTTTGTAATGAGTTAATCCCAATTATTCCACCTTCTTTTTTGAGCTCTATCAAATGGGCTTTGTATGGGTAAAGTCTACTAGATGAGGTCGTCGCTTCCTTTTTTTGAGTAAATTGGTATTTTTAAAGCCCTATATTTATACTATTCATGAAATCACTATTCAACAACAATATTATCAACGGTCACAATTCATAATGGTATTTTAAAATCCAAAAACATAAAACCAACGATTTTCAGATTTTATATAACCATAATAAGGCATTTAATTAGATCAAGAGGAATATTCATTAATGAATGTTTGAGTTGTTAAAATCTTTCCCCCTTATAAGAAATTTCACCCTCAAAATTTCCTTTTCCCTCACTAAAACAGATGTGGGAAACTGTGCTTCATCATTTTCTCTAATTCCCACATCGCTTCTTCAAACATGTGGTTTTTACACAACACATTGACGAGGGGAATTGTCTTATTTCGTAGAACTTTTTCAATTAGATCTGAGATATTCCCTAGTTGTTACTTATAAGAAAGATCATCCTATAATTGTAAAAACTATGAAGAGAGTGCATGTGAAGGGTTTGGTATGTACTTCCTTAAGAGGGATACATGAAAGACATCATGTACTTTGGCCATGGTAGGTGGAAGTGCTAGTCGATAGGCCACAACCCCGACACGATCAAGAATCTAAAAGGGGACGACTTACCTAGGAATTAACATCCATTTCTTTCCAAACCTCACAAACTTCTTCCATGGGGATATACGTAGAAATACCATGTATCCAACTTTAAACTCAAGGTCTTGTCAACAGTTATCTGCATAACTCTTCCATTGACTCTTGGAAGTCATGATATTCTACAGAATGGTTTTCACCTTCTCCACCATTTCATTGACCATTTCTAGTCCTCACATATTACGCTCACCGAATTTATCCCAAAATGTTGGTGTTCTGCACCTCTTTCCATACAGGGATTTATACGGTTCCATTCAGATACTTGAGTGGAAACTATTATTATAGGATAATTCATCCAAAGGAAGATGTTAATCCCATACTCTTTTAAAGTCCATTGGGCATGCTCTCAACATATCCTCTTATGTCTGGATAGTCAGCTCAGACTGTCTATCTGTTTGAGGTTGAGAAGCCTTACTAAAGTTCATCTCAGTATCCAGAGCATGTTGAATAATCTTCCAAAACATAGAGGTGAATCTTGGATCGCGATCAGATACAATAGATAGTGGTACTCCATGTAGCCTTACCACTTCTCTAATAAATATCCATGCCAGTTTATCCAATGGGAAATCCTCCCGAACTTCAATAAAGTGTGAAGAATTTGTAAGAAGATCCTTAACATCTCGGATTTCATTATTTCCTTTGGATGTATTCGTAAGTCTGGTGAAAAATTCAATGGTTATGTTATCCCATTTTCATGCTGGTATGAGAAATGGTTACATTATCCCCTTAGACTTCTGTCTCTCAGCATTCACTTACTGACACACCAAGCACTTTGAGGTAAATTAAGCAATCTCCTTCTTTATATTATCCTACCAATAATGCTCTTATAAATCTCGATACATCCTTGTGTTTACTGGGAAAATATAGAAATTTGAACAATGTGCATCATCTAAAAGTTCCTTCTTCAGCTCTAAACTTCATGGAACACATAGTCTTTTCCCAAATATCACAATTCCATCTTCATTAACATTGAACTTTGAGGATTTCCCTCTTCTGGTAGCTACCACTTTCTTCTAAATTCCCACATCATCGTTTTTAGCATCCTTTAACCTTTCTAAAAGAAACAGTTTGGAAATCATTTGTGAATGGATTGATGATGTTACCTTATTTATGATTCCCATGTCCATCTTCATCCAATCTATGAAGATTGGATCCTTCTAAAATCTCATCAGTGATAGAATCATTGGGTCCTTTCTACTTAGAGGATATGCCACCTTGTTCACTTTCCCAGGGTGGTAATGGATTGAGCAGTCATAGTATTTGATTATCTCTAACCATCTTCATTGGCGCATGTTGAACTCTTTTTGTGTGAATATATACTTGAGGCTTTTTTGGTCCATATATATTTCACAATTCTCACTAAAGAGATAATGCCACCAAAATTCTAAAGCGTAGATCACCGCAGCCAACTCCAGATCATGTGTTGGATAATTCTACACATGAAAATTCAATTTCCTTGAAGCATATGAAATGAATTTGTCATTTTTCATCAACACACATCCCATGCCCTTCTTTGAATAATCACTTAATACCACAAAAACTTCTCCACTTGTGGGTAACATGAGAACATGTGTAGTTATAAGCCTCATTTTCATCTACTTGAAGCTTAATTCACATTCATCACTCTAATAAAGCTTTACTACAATCTGAGTAAGGTTGGTAAGAGGGTTTTACAACTGTGATAAATTTATCACAAATAGTTGATAATATCAAACTAACCCCATGAATCTATGGATATCCGTTAAAGATATTGGCTTTGACCATCCCTCTATTACAGTTGTCTTGGAGGAATCCATATATATTCCATTTCTTTTGATGATATGACCCATGAATAAGACCTAATTTAACCAGAACTCACACCTGTTGTACTTTTCATAGAGATTATCCCTTCGGAAGGTCTCTAGTACAGTTGTTAGATGCTCCTCATGACCCTCCTTGGTTTTAGAGTGTATTATATTATCATCTATAAAGACTACCAAATATTTGTCAAGGTAATCTCTAAAGAATCTATTCATGAATTGCAAGAAGATTTTGAGAGCATTAGTGAGTACAAAAGGCATTACTATGAATTCGTAGTGCTCATACCTTGTACAAAAAGCAGTCTTGTGAATATATTCCTTCTTCACCCTTACTTGATAATATCCCCACCGCAAATCCACCTTGGAGAAGTATTGTGCTCCACATAGCTGATAGAACAAGTCATCAATTCATGAGAGAGGATACTTGTTCTTTAATGTGATTTTTTAAGCTCATGATAATTGATGAAAAGGAACATTTCCCTATCTTTCTTCTTGATGAAGAGGAGTGGTACACCTCATGGTGAAGCACTTGGCCGTATAAACCCTTTATCCAGATTCGCCTGTAGTTGTTTCTTCAGCTCCTCAAGATCCACAACATCCATTCTATGTAGAGTCTTTGATATTGAAAACTCCCCAGGTATAAGGTCAATTGTGAATTCAACATCTCTTCTAGGAGGAAGACAAGGAAATTTCTCAGGAAACATTTCAGCGAATTCCTTCAAAATAGGAATGTCTTCAAGGATGGTTTCCTCCTTATACTGAATCATATGAGCTAGATATGCATGATCATAATGTAGTAATATCCACGCTTGATATGATGGAGCTAAATAAGATTCTTCTTACTCCATGGACTTGTACATAATTGAGGGTCTATTCTCCACCATGAGAGTGATTTCCCTCTCACGGAAATTTGTGTTGGATCTATATAAGGAAAGAAAATCCATGCCAAAAATTGCATCAAATTTCACCAGAGGGAGTGTGACGAGGTTTTCCAAAAGGTTAATCCACCGATTAAGACAGGGGAGGAGTTATATTCATGGGATGCAATGATTTCCCCATTTTCTGTACTCACTGACATCTTTACATACACAATTTGTGGTGGTTCAAGGATTGTTCTACTGAACTTTCCTGATAGAAAAGAATTCATAGAACGAGAATAAAAAATTATGTTCGCTATTATTGAATAAATAACTAGTGTACCTGTCACCACTTCATTTTCGGGGTTCACTTTGGCAGTAGTGATGGAAAAATCTCCCCCTTGATTCCTTGGAGGTTATTGGTTGCCTCTGAAAACCCTTGGCTTGTGGGATTGATTTGAATAGTGCCCCTGTTTTTCCCAGTTGAAGAAATGAAAAATGTGTTGAGGGTTGAGTGGATCATTCCTATCTTATATCATAGAAGCATGTTTTTCTTGACGACAGTTAATAGACAGGTTCCTTTCTCTTCCACACCTAAAGCATTTCCTCATCCCCTTCGAGAAATTTCCAAGGTGCTTCTTTTCGCACCGTTGGCAAGTGGGGTGCTAGATCTTCTTAGAACTGTTTGATTTATCCATCGTACCACCAACATTAAAGTCCATATTAAACTTCTTATCCCCAGGATACCTCTGAGATTCTTCGATCTCCATTTCTACTTTGAGTGAACATCGAAAAATTTCCTCATAACTGTTGAAGTCGCGCATGCTAGGTTTCAGCCCACCAAAGAAGCGGCCAACCTTGAATTTGGGGGTAATGAAAAAGTCATAGGCGTATCGTAAAATCCCTATGAAGTTTTCCTCATACGATTAAACAGATTCGTCATCTTTTTTCTTTAGGGCAAGGAAGTCCCTTTACATCTTATTTCGGAGGGTGTGCGGAAAATATTTATTGAAAAAAATCTCTCGAAAATCCTTCCATTCTAACACCTCGATATCCTCCTCAGGATTTGTAATTTTTATCAGTGTCCACCATTGATCAGATTCATCTTCCATATGATAAGAATACAGGAGAACCTTCTCTTGTTTAGAACATTGAAGGATGGAGAATATCACTTCAATGGAGTTTATCCATTGTTTGGTGATTGAGGGATCAGATTATCAATTAAAAGTAGGAGGCATTTGTCTCATGAAACTCTCTACAATGACTTGTTCGTTCTTAGGGGGGAGGGGTTGAACATTCTTCTTGACCCATGTTTCTATTCAAATATTGAGTTAAATGAGAGATAATCATGACAAAGTTCATGATTCCCACTCCCATCAGATTGGACATCTCATTAGCACAATCATTAAATTGATCTTCACATTGGTTGTTAGCTCGAGTCCTCCGATTACCGGCCATTGGATGGAATAAAAGAAAAGTTAGGGGTAACACATAAATGTAATCCAAGGAAAAAACTGATGACTTATAAATAAGTTTTATTTTATTAACTTATGAATCCATAGGCATAAATCTATGTTATTCATGATCTACTTTCCAACATATATTATTAGGGGCATTTTTTTAATTCCCTTAATAAGGATTAATACTAAGGTTGTGAATTTACCAAATCATATACCTTGGGAGTGTCATAACCAAGAGTGATGCAAGGCCCATTTTCATGTACCAGGATACCCTGGGTCATGCCTGAAACTCTTTGTCAGGGTTTTCACCCCTAGGTACATATGTGCCAGAGCTACCTCTACCTGCTTTTATTCAGAAAGGGATGTATTTTCTTTATAAAACACTTAATGAATACTCACAAAAACATAGGAATGTTTTTATTATACTTATTTTTTTTATAAGTCTTTAATAGGGTTTTATAATCCTAATACCATAAATAACAAAACCTATCCTCTGATACCAACTATAACAACCCTGCTCTTTATTACGCACTAAAACATGATTTATTACATAAACTTCAGTTGATACAACATAGAATATCAATAGATATAGTGTATTTAGGTATTAAGATCATTAAATAACAACTTAAAACAAGAAATACAGTATCTTTATTGAATACTTCCTTTACATGACCACTAAATTCCCTCATACTTAGCATTGAATGGGATAACCCGAGGACATGCAAAAGAAAACAGTGAGCTATAAATCCCAGTAAGGGAATAAACCTGGAATAACATGAGGAATAAAAAACATGTTATAAAATAGCCATATCAATGGATCCCAAGAGAAACGTCAACATAAAGGTATGATAATGCCTGATAATCATAACATTGGAATGTAGAAACAACACTTAACATGGAATCTTCATGAGCCAAGGCTCATTGCACATGGAGAATTAGTAAACCCTCATTGCACATGAAGCATGATTAAACCCTTGTGTCACTTGAATTATCATGATTCAACACTCATTGCATCTAACGTATCATGATAATATACATTACCCAATGAATTGGATATCTATTAGGGTGTACCTTTCTTAAACATTTCATTCCATGCATAAGTGTGCCACATGGATCATATAACATGGAATCAATCAACATCATTAGTTATTCCATGATTATGTAAATTGGACTAAATACATGAAAGTACCCTTAAATATTTATATATCCATAAAGGTGAATACCCTTGATAGAGACATGGGCATTGTATCCACTACACAACGATCATGGATTGAAAAAATGTGGTGTAATTTCGACAGCATAACGATGTGACATAAGGATTCATGAAAATGGTTGATGAGATAGAAATTGGTGTCTCATCATATTCACATGAAATTTACAGTAATGGTGTCATATAGATACATTTCCCAACCAACGTAATGGAATTTAGATGCATAATACAAAATAATTACTTGGATGTAAAATAGGAGAGAGAAATCCCACACGGAATTTCATCATGGTAACAAGTGTACATGGGAAGAATTAATGATAAGGGGATCTCCCATAATCAAAACATAAATTGGAAATTATGGTGGAGGTGAGAAATAATACCCCCAAAATTTTTAATTGAAAACAAAATGGCATAACAACTTAATGAAAATTTGACTATAATGTGAAAGGAAGAAATTCCTTACTTGAAAGTGTGATCCCAAAGGCTTGGGAGAGGCTTGAGAGAGGCTTCTTGGGATATTGGGGAACCTTGGGAGGATTATAGAGAGAGTAGGGTAGGGTTTGGTCGAACTACAAAGGCATTGAGTGAAGAGTAAGTGGGATATTGGGTGGGTTTATATAGGAAAGGAGAGGGAATTCTTTATTATTTAGTTTTGGGTCACCACACATTAAACTAATCAATACCAAAAACCAGCCCATGTGTTTTTCCCATTGTTTTTTTAAAATGAGAGTGGAAAAAAATATTTTATAAGTCAAATGGAATATCTATTTATAATAATAGGGTTTCTTATGTGGAGGTGAGTCACACTCTCAAGGAAAACAATTTTAGAAGACAAAATGTTTTATATGCCTTGAAGGGTTCACTAAAGATTTGTAAAATAAGTCAAACAAACCCAAAATCACATTATTTTAATGTTAAAACATATATTTTCAGAAAATAATGTTTATATTATTTTATTATATCACTATTGGGTCATTATGATGTCATAAAACACATTATATATTTAAACGGTATTTAATTTTGACCCAAAGATTCGGCTGTCTCTGAAAATTATGAAAAAATCACAGTTGGATAATTTCAATGTCTTCATTAAAAAATAGTATTAATTTTATCAAAATAATATATAAATATATGAATTTTTAATTTTAAAACAAAAACTGACATTTATAAAAAAATTTATGGGTTTTGACAAAAATAGCTTTCAAACCTTAATAAAAATTACAATTGAATTCTTCAAATTATACGTTAATTTATATTTAATAAAAATTAATTTTATAATAATAATATTTTATTAAAATATTATTCAATTCAAAAATCTATTAGTTTATCAAAATAGATTTCTTAGTTAAATATTAACTAAAAATATCAATTGTGCTTTAAAAACTATTTACAAAGTAACAATAATAAAAAAGAATGTATATTCTCTATACAAGAACAATGTACATAATCTTAGTAATAGGTTCTTATTACATAACCCCTTAAAAACATCCACATAAGACCTTAGGGTAAGGTGCACAATGGTGAAAGACTTTTGGGGTGGATCAGATAACATTGCTCGAGTGGCAATCTCTATCAACTTCTATTTCTATCATAGGCAGTTCCGCTAGGGCTAAACGTGTTCAAGCTCAGCTTAGGCTTGGTCAAGAGAAAAACCCAATGATGCCACCTTCTTTATGAGCTCTTAAAAACAGGCTTCATACAGGTAAAGTCTATTAAATGAGGCCATCACTTCCTTTGTCAGAGTAAATTAGATTTGTTAAAGCCCTATATTTATACAAATGATTGGATCACTGTTCAACGACAATATTAGCAACAGTCACAATTATTAATGGTATTTTAAAATCCAGAAACATAAAACCAATGATGTTCACATTTTATATAATTACAATAAGACGTTTAATTAGATCATGATTAATTTCCATTAATGAATTTTTGGGTTGTTACAACATTAATCTGACACATGATGTGGGCAGTATAACTCAAAGTGTGTGTTTTAAATACAAGTGTAAATTTATTTTAAAACACATGTAACATATAAAAAATCTATCAAAAAATCTCAGATTGTTTTTAAAATTTGAAAAAATGATCAATAATTCATTTTTGATGTGTAGGAATCAACCACTCATCAATATGACACATGATGGGATTTTTCATTCAAACTCAGAAAATTATTTCTTTCTTTGATTATGGAAAAGAAAAACTTTCAGTAAACAACAATTTCTACCTCTAATTCTTCCAGATCCAATGATCTAAATCTAATGCAGATGAATATGTTACAATGAGTCT
This sequence comes from Viscum album, assembly GCA_963277665.1. Taxonomy (NCBI): domain Eukaryota; kingdom Viridiplantae; phylum Streptophyta; class Magnoliopsida; order Santalales; family Viscaceae; genus Viscum; species Viscum album. The sequence goes on along the minus strand of OY728141.1, from coordinate 1,041,977,957 downwards.
AATGAATCTTCATTATGATGGATATGGTATGATTCCTAAATAAAAAAACATTATTTTACAAATTAGTTATTTTTAAACATATAATCTTTTTTTAAAAAAATTTATCAAAAAGTTTATTCAATAAATTTTTTGAGACAACCTTTTAGGAGTCGAAAGGGATGATAACTTCAACACTATTATTGATTCTTCTAGAGTCAAATAGAATCTATACAGTGTATTGTGATGCATTGGTTATCAAGAAAGGAAAAATTATGATTTAGGATAGGTGAGACATAGAAAATATCATTTAATTCCACATAAGAGGAAACACCCAACACACAATCTCAAGTTATCCAATATTGTTCATTCCTGGCTCTATTGGAGGAATTATTTATGAGGCGAGAATTTTGTGGAGTAAATATACCACAAAATACTCAAGTACCTCTTTGCACAGAATGATATAAATATTGGGAAATGAATTTTTGTTGAATACATATAGTATTTTATCTTTTATCTTTCTTATAAACCTATAAAGGGAAATGTAGTCACCGATGCACTGAGAATAAAGACTTAGATATAGATAGTTCAGGAGGCTATAAGTTAGTGAAATCTTATGGACTTATTTTTTGAGATGCACTTGGAGGTGCAGGATAGTCCTGTGAAGAATTATCTCTTATATTTAGTGGTTACTTACACTCTTATAGATAGGATGAGGATGATATATCTATCATATTCTGAGAGCTTTGTTCTACAAGAGAGTGTTACAAGTGATGACCTGCCTCTTGGTTGGACTAATGGATTATTTGGAGTTAGATGCATCCTTGGGCTCCTCTAAACTCTCCTTGCAAAAATTATAATTTAACAAGTTATTAAATAGAATTTTTAATGGTTTTAATAACCTTCATTCAGCGTTTCAGTCTCATATAAAAGGTTTAAATTGTGTAATACCTTGTATTGTGTATGATTACAAAGAGATTTATGAAATTTTGAATGGATTGGTTAGGATGCCTTAGAAATTTCTACTAATTTGATCCCATTTAATTAGTATAATTATATTACATGGAAATTACTACTCCTTGGATTTGACTACTTGATTTAATTGATATGTTAGGATTCCTTGTAAATTTTTACTCCTTGGATTCAATGAAATAATAGCATGCCTCATACATTACTACTCTTGGGATCCTAGTTACCTGACTCTTTAGGATTCCTTGGAAATTTCTAATGCTCGGATGTTAGTTACATGACTTATTGGATTCCATGTAAATTTCAACTCCTTGTATTTTATCTATCCATATTACTTGGATGCCTTGGAAGTTTCTGCTCTAAGGATCCATATGAAGTAGTTTTCTTAACATTCTAGGATACTTTGGACATCTCTACTCCTTAGATACGACCATTTAGAATTACTTATACATTTTACTCCTCAGATAATATTTAAATATGTTACTTATATTAATAGGATTCCTTGGAAATTTATACTCCTTAGATCCTATTTATTTATTTTACATATATTTCTCAGTTTCCTTGTACATTACTACTCCTTGGACCCTAAACCATGCAGGAATTACACATGATTACATAGTGTTGATTGTTGTTGTTGATGATTTTTATGCTTTACAAATATCCCTATGTTTTAGATATTTGATCATTGTGAGACCTGATAGACTTTATAAAATCACTTATACTATTATTTTATGTGCACCTGTTATATATGTAAACTAATTCATTATATATTCATATACTGAACTTTTCATAGAAACCATTTATAGTGGCCAAATTAGTGTCATCTCACACCTTCTGTAGTTCATTGTTGGGTACCCGAACATACTTCATATATGTAGGTAGGGATAGAGGCAAGTGTACTCTTGTTGATGCTTGATCGATTGTGCATAATAGAAGGGGAACAGATAACTCAACTATGTCTTGTGATGTTATCCAGGGATAGTTCATTTGGTCTTTTTGTACTTCTGATACTTTTATCGTACTAGATATTATTTCTAGGTATTACTATATTTTGTATATAATTCCATGATCATCATTGTATATGACACTTTTGGATGATATACTTGGTTATCTATACAATTGATGATTATTTTTCCACCGTCTAATTATTTCATATGCTTTTGCTACTGAATTATTATATTATTATTCTCTTGGGTTACACACTAATCATGATGGTATAGTTTCCATACTATTCTACCATGGACCCTCACTTCTAGTTGGTGGAATCTAGAATACGAGGAGGCATTCTACTGGAAATATGACCAACTGGGTTTGGTTACTATTGAGTGAACTGGGTCTGGGACATCACAGTGGGTGGTATGACTTGAAGTGAGTGTTTTCAATATATGTTTCATTTTACATTAAAATGAATGTAAATTAGTAAAATCTAAGAAAACAAACACATATTATTTTCAAATGTTACTTAAACAATCCATAATTAATCTTAGACATGTAGGAATTGACTGAACATTAATCGAACACGTGATGTGTCCGATGTGACTCAAAGTTCATGTTTTCAATATACAGGTTTCATTTCAGTTTAAAATTCATGTCACATTTTCAAAACTGAAAAAAGAGGCTATAATGTTTACAACATTAAGAAATTTAACCGTAATTAATTTTTGATGTGTGTGAATTGATGACACATAAATCTGACACATGATGTGATCATTAGGACTCAAAGTATGTATTTTCAATATAAAGGTGTCATTTTTGTTTAAAACACAAGTCACATAGCCATAACTAAAAAAATCTCACACTATATTGAAAATTTCATACATCGATACATAATTCATTTTTTGACATGTAGTAATCAAACATATGTTAATCATAAACATGATGTTTTTTTTATTTGAAGTGTTTTTTTCAATATAAAAGTGTCGTTTTAGTTTAAAAGTCATTTCACATAGTCAAAACAGATCAAAGAATCTTAGATTATTTTTTAAAAATATTAAAAATAAATATAATTTTCATTTTTCATTAAAACATTTGTCAAATATCCAAAACTAAGAAAAAAAATTTAGGATTGTTTTCAAAATTTACAAAAATGATCCATAATTCATTTTTGATGTATAAGAATTGAATGCATGTCAATATGACACATGATGTGGGTGATGTGACTCAAAGAACATGTTTTAAATATAAAAGAATTATTTTTGTTTAAAATGCTTTTCATACAATTAAAACTAATAAAAAAAGATTTTAGAGATTTCATACATTAGGAAAAAACCCACAATTCATTTGTGATGTGTTGTAATTTCTAGCATGCACATGATATAGTTGTTATGACTCGAAGTGTGTGTTTTCAATATAAAATTTTCATTTTTGTTTAAAATAAACACAAAATCAAATTAAATCAACACATATACTTGGATTACTTTCAATGTTTCGAAAAATTATTCCTAATTAATTTGTGAGGTGTACGAATTGACTGTACATCAATTAGACCCATGATGTGGTTGGTATGACTTGAAGCGTGAGTTTTCAATATTAACGTGTCATTTTAGCTTAAAACATGAATCAAATATCCAAAACCATTTAAATGATCTCATACTGTTTTAAAATTTAGAAAAATTATCCATAATTAATTTGTGACGTGTATGAATCGACCACACGTCAATCTGACATATGATGTAGGTGGTATGACTCAAAGTGTGTGTTTTCAATATAGAAATGTAATTTTAATTTAATGATATAATTATTAATAACTATTTAAGTAATTAAGATAATTAATGACTAATAATATCATTAATATATTCAGTAATTAACAATATAATTTATATAGATTATTAATTAACAATGTAATTAATATTTCATAGTATATTTTTTTAATTAATATGTTAAATAATTATTAATATAAAATTAACTATAAAATTAATCATATGTGGATTGTATAACCTTAAAATTAAAATTTTCATATTTTTATGTATTATTACTAAAATAAAAATTTGTTTGATTATAGGGACAAGCTTTATAGAGGTAGTTACCTTTGAAAGGGGTTTTTATTTTGTAAATTAGTTTGTATTTTTTTGATTAATTGAATATATGACATCAATGTTAATATTTTTTATTAAAATTTATTATTTTAAATTATGGTTCAATGTAATATTTTTATTCGAATCATGTTTTTTATATATCTTTATTCCATGGTTTTTTGATTTGGTTGTTTTATATATGGACACTATAGGGATATATCTTTGCATCAATTACTATGACCATTATCAGTGCTTGAGATAGTGATGATAATGGACCCATTTATTAGTGTTAAAATAATAGTACAGATAAAGGGTTCATGCGTTTAAAATTTATTATATTTTCAATATTTTGTAGCTCTAACCAAAAAATTTTATACTATTGATAAATTTTGTTTACATAATAGTGTCTGTTCAGTGTCTACATATCATCAATAATTTGGATCTTCCCCAATTTACTAAATAATCAACTACTTTCAGTTTTATTCCACTTGGATGCCTTCCAGATTCGATCTCACAGTCATATCTTTGGTAGATTCATGTATTAGTTAATTGTTATTATTTATAACAGTATTACATAAAAAAGTTATTTTTTATTATTTATAAATGTATTGTAGAGAAATATGTATTTATGTTTGTATATTTTTTATAAGGTTTAGACACAAGAATCAACATCGATTATACCTGAATAAAAACTACTTCCTATAACTTTAAATAAGATAGAACAATAAGGTCATGATATAGGTGTAGGTATTGGAGTGTCACCTCAAGCATATTTTGAGAAGAAAACGCTACAAAGAGATACACATGTGATGATGAAAGGAATGGAGGCACATATAGATACTCTGAGAGATAATATTGATTGATCTAGTTTGAAGGAACACTCTATGTGAAAGGATAAAATCAAATTTATTGTGGAAAAGTGATTAATACATGGAGTACCACAAGATCCCACAAGATTTGAGATGGTTCATTCCCCTCAACTACTTTACTTACTTGAGAAAATCATTTTTTTCATAACTCTTTCTCCTAAATGTAAATAAATGAATTTACAGTAACCTTGAAATATTAAATTTGCGTTTGATGAAATGGTAATTGATTTTTTTATATCAACACCCATGCATCTCCTTATTTTGAGGGGTACAATGTACAATATCCCAAGATACAAGCTCTATAATAAAAAACTCCCAAAAGATCACATGAGAGTGTAGAATAAAGAAGATCACAAGCCCAGAATAGAGTCATCTCTTCCACTCGATGATATGGACATTACCATGATCAATAATTCTATGGTAACTTTCATAGAGTGGTGGTATAATCTGATAAATATACATGGGTTATGTCCTTAATAATTTTTCTTCAAATGGAAAACCATTAACAGTTGACGATAAAAGGTTTCAAATGGGGTATGGTATTACATATAGATAAAAAAATGGGGAAACAAAAAGTTGGATCATGATGATCCAGTGGATCAACCATAAAATCTAAAGGACCTTCTAAGAGTAACTTCACTCCAATATTTCCATTGGTGTGTATATTAAAATTAAAATTTCATGTATATACAAAATTCAAAAAATGGAAATATTTCATAGATTGATTACAAAGAATAAATATTTAGAAATTCCATAAAGACATGGTTGGTCTCAACATTATAAATGAGATTATCAAGCTTGAATGGATGAGAGTCTCAGTCATGAATACATACATGTGGTATATTTTCATAAGTTTTCTATCCAATAAATGATCTACTATGTTCATTATAGTTAATAACTATTCATATTTTATACATTCTTATATATTACTACAATATAAATGGAAAACCCTATGATGCATGATTTTGACTCATTAATACCTCATCATTTCTATGAAAATACTTTCTTTGTAATAGGAATAAATTAAACAGAAAAAATATGGACTAAGTGTGGCATTTGAATAGAAAATAACAAATGATAGAATCCTATTGATGCCTTAAATGTAGGGATAACACTCTCTAGTTTAATCATATAAAATATAATTTTATTTTTTTCTTTAATTGTTTGTTTTTATTTTTTTAGGAAGCACTGGATTCTCATCAGAATAAATTTGGATACCTCTAATGTTTAGTTTTGGATCCAAATCATGGGTTTCCATAAAAATTACCACAAATGATGCCTACTGTGAATTTTTAATGCACAAAAATCAACATTTTACAGATAAAATTTGAATTACACATTATATTCTGTGCCTTAATGTGATTTTTGTTGTGACAGGGTGATTTCTAAATATCAGATAAATCATGGCATGAAGTTAGTGACCGAACACAAGAATCTTAATGATTTCTTAAATGGAAACAAATTATGGTATATATATATTACAATTTAACTATCAAAACATATTTCAAAAAACAATTTACTTATTTGTTTAATGTTTCTATAGTGTCTGAAGAAAAATAATGAAAATTATTATGGATATTACACTTTTAAATTAATAAAAGCTATCATATACCATTCATAAACTAGAATTCTTGAACTAGTATTTTACAAAGGTAATTATAATTTCATTTAAAATAATTATTATTTATATTTTGTCTATATTTTCCCTGTACTATCAGGACATCCAATGGTCTACATTCTGAAAAGAAGAAGTGATTTTTTTAAATATGAGTTGGTATAGTATGTGGTGTAAGAATGTTTACCAACATCAAGTTGAGGTGATTACCTATTATGTTTGTAATATAATACAGGCTATGAACATAGAGATACATTTGGGATGTGAATCATTATTATCGTAATGAATATATATTTATTTCATAAAATAAAATTCATTTATTATTTTAATTCCATTACTTATATTTTTTTTATAATCTTACATTTTAAATTTCTCAATGTACAAAATGAAGAATTAATTTCTACTCATAGTGTATTTGTTAAATATAAAAGTGTCATTTTAGTTAAAAGTACCAATCACACTGTAAAATTCAAGGAGAAAGCGGATATTATTTTCAAACTTTAGGAAAATGTTCTATAATTCATTTTTGATGTGTAATAATCAACCACATATCAATTCGACACACAATGTGATCATTCTGGCTTTAAGTGCATGTTTTCAATATAGAAGTGTGATTTTACTTTAAAACACACATTGCATAGCCAAATAAAATAAAATGATATTTAGTTATATTCATACATTAAAACAATGATCGACAATTTATTTGTGATGTGTATTAATTGGATACATATCAATCTAACACATGATGTCGTAGGTGTGACTGAAAGTGATTGTTTTTAATATAAACGTGTCATTTTGGATTAAAATGTGTACCACATTTCTAAAACCAATAAAGAGAGATTTTTCTATTTTCATAGTTTAGGTCAATGTTCCATACTTATTTTTTTTATCTATATAAAAAACCACACTAATCTGACACATGATGTGGGTAGTATGACTCGAAGTGCATGTTTTAAATTTAATTGTCATTTTTTTAAAACACATGTAACATATCCAAAATGAATAAAAAAAGAATGAATTGTTTTTAAAATTTAACCAAATGGTTAATAATTCATTTGTGTTTGTAGGAATCTACCACATGCCAATCTGATACATGATGTGGTCATTATGAATTTAAATGCATGTTTTCAATATAAGTTTGATTTTACATTAAAACGCGCATCACATAGACACAACTAAAAAAATGAGCTTGGATCATTATCAAACATTATGAAAATGGTCCACAATTCATTTTTGACACATAAGAATAGATCTCATATTAATTGGACACACGATGTGGTTGGTATTACTCAAAGTGCATGTTTTCTTTATAAGAGTTTCATTTTAGCTTAAAACACATGTCACATATTGAATAATGATAAAATGAGATAATATTTGATTTCATATATTATGAAAATGGCATATAATTAATTTTTGATGTGTAGGAATCGACCAAACATGAATCTAACACATGATGTGGCTGGTGTGACTTAAAGTGCGCGTTTTCAATATAAAAGAGCCATATTAGTTTTAAATGCTTGTTACAATATCAAAAGTAATAAAATGAAATCATAATATTTTAAAACATTACAAAAATTTTCCATAAATCATGTTTTATGTATATAAATTGACCATATATCAATTTGACACAAGATGTTGTCATTATGACTCAAAGTATGTATTTTTAATATAAAGGTTTTATTTTAGTTTAAAACATGCATCAAATAGCCAAAACCAAGTAAAAAAGCTTAGATTTTTTTAAAGATTCCATACACTGATCCATAATTCCATTTTGACATGTAGGAATATACCTCATGTCAATCTGACACACGATCTGGTCGGTTTGGCTCGAATTGCGTGTTTTCAATATAAAAGTGTTATTTTAGTTTAAAATGCCCATCACATAAACAGAAACATGAAAACAAGATCATATTGTTGTCAAACATTAGGACAAAAATATATATTTCATTTGCGACATTTAGAAATTGACCACACATCAATCCGACATGTGATGTGGGAAGTATGACTCGAAGTGCATGTTTTCAATATAAGTGTCATTTTACATTAAAATGTACTTCACATAGCCAAATATAAGTAAATGAGCTATAATTGTTTTCAAAATTTATAAAAATGATCCACAATTCATTTTGGATGTGTAGGAATTGACTTAATGTCAATCCGACCCATGATGTGACTAGTGCGACTCGAAGGGGGTGTTTTCAATATAAATGTGCCATTTTATTTTAAAATGCACGTGACATTGTAAACACTGAGAAAACATGATTGGAATATTTTCAAACATTAAGAAATTGATCCATAAATAATTTGTGATATGTAATAATTCAATGTGTGTCAATCCGACACATGAAATGATCGTTATGACTCAAAGTGTGTGTCTTCAATATAAAATTGTCAGTTTAGTTTAAAACATGCATCACATAGACAAAAATGATAAAATGATATCAGATTGTTTTCAAACATCAGGAAAAAAGATAAATAATTCATTTGTGATGTATATTAATTAACCACACATTAACCAGACCCATGATGTGGTCAATATGACTCAAATTGTGAGTTTTCAATATAAAAGTATCATTTTAGTTTAAAACATGTGTCATATAGATAAAAATGAGAAATTAAGATCAGATTACTTTCAAACATTAGGAAAATGTTGACAATTAATTTGTGATGTTTAGAAATCAATGAGATATCAATTCAACACATGATGTGGGCAGTATGACTCGAAGTGTGTGCTTTCAATATAGACATGTAAATTTAGTTAAATGATATAATTATTAATAACTACATAAGTAATTATGATAATTAATTTCTGATAACATTATTAATATATTCATTAATTAATAATATATTTTATTTAGATTATTAGTTAACCATAAAATTAATAATTCTTAGTATATTTAATAATTAATCATATAGTGAATAATTAAAATAATATTAATTATATAATTTATCATATGTGGTTTATATAAAGACAAAATTATAATTTTTGTTTTATTATTTATGTACTCTTACTAAAATAGAAATTGTGTTGATTGAAGTGATATGATTTATAGAGGTTGACCCCATTAGAAAAAGCCTATAAGAGTTTTGATTTCGTATATTGGTTGGTAATTTTTTTAATAGTTGTATATATGACATCAATGTCAATATTTTTAATGTAAATTTTGTATTTGAAATGATAGTTCAATGTAATATTTGTATTCAAATGTTTTCTCATTTGGTTGTTATATATAAGGTTGCTAAAGGGTTACAACTTTGCATCAACTATTATAACCTTTATCATCTCTAGAGAAAGTGATCATAAAGGTCCCCTTTATCATCATTAAAATAAAAGCACAAATAATGGGTTCATGCTTTTAAAATTGCTTATATTGTCACTATTTTTAGTGATGAAAAAACCCTTTTGTAGTTTTGATAAAGGTTATTTATATAAAGTGATTGGTAAATCTCTAAAAATCATTAATAATTTGGATCTTCCTCGATTTACCAAATAATCAAGCACTGTTAGTCTTGTTCGTCCATGAAGTCTTCAATATTCAGTCTCACAATTCTATCTTAGATACATTAGTGTATTAATTCTTCTCAATTCTCAAATTTATTCTTTGTGAAACTGGTTCTCTGAATTGATTATTATTAAATTATTATTATGTAATTAAAAAATTATTGCTAATTAATCTTAACTACTAATAAAGATTAATTACTAATAAATATTAATTACTAATAAATATCTAAAATTATTATTTCATCACTAATTATTATTAAAAATAAAAATATATTTATTATTTAATTATTATTAATATTATTTATTATTAAGTATATATTATTTAATTACTAATTAATTAAAACCAATTAATTATTAATAATTAGTTAGTAATTAATTAGTTCTTTATTAATATTATTAAATAGTAATTAGTTAGTTATTAATTAATATTTTTTGAAATATTATTAATATTAATTAGTTAAATAATAATATTTAATAGTAAATGTCAATATCCAATTATTATTAAGGTATTGTTTTTTTATTAGTAACTAATATATATTATTAATTAATTACTAATTATTAATAATAATATACTATACATTGCAGGAAAGGGAAGACTTGAATCCCACATTGAAAAACCAAAAGGATTTTCAGGGAAAGACCCTTATAAAAGGAATTCCTTAGAGAATGTTTCTGTTAGAGTTTCAGGATGCTTTAATGGTAGCAATGTTAGATATTATATAGAAGTAATGTTTTGGTGAATTTTTTGTTATATATATATAAACAAAACAAAAAATAACATAAAAATAAAAAATTTTAATATGAAAACTTGTATATTTAAATTGAATATTTTCTTTTCATTAGGAAAAAGACGTTAAGGCCAACAATGCATTTCCCAAACTTTTTAGAAAAGGTGTTAAGGGAATTCACACCTTTGACCCAGGAAAAAGAAATCCAAAGGCAGTTAGTGTCTCGATGTATTTTTATCATAGTTTTCAAAATATTTTAAACATATAATTATTTTAATATTTTTTCCTTAAAAATATATTAATAAAATCATTTATAGGAAATAATAAGCAAGTGTTTTGGTTTTTGAACTGGAAAAAATATTTTCCACTCTTCCCATTGTGGCTCCAAAAAATATGTCATTTTATGACTAAAAACCTCACTACCTCCTCACACACTCTATGATCACACACACCCTAATTTCATAGTAGCTTTACATGTTGTTATCATAAACAAGAAACACGATTCTATATACTTACACAATGAGACACCTTATGTATGATGCCTTTTCAAATTCTCCATCACAAACCATCATCATATACTATCTCTATACGTTGTCCTTACAAAAATATTTTCACAATCCATGCTCTCTATATACTTCATGTATCATTGACATACCATACATCTCATCACATACTGAACTCATTATGGTGTGTGAGTAATTCATTATATATATATATATAATTAAAAATATAATATTTATTATTAATATTAATAATAATTATAGAATTCAAAAAAAATTACTTTTAAAATATAATAATAAATATAATATGATTTTTTATTATACATAACATGGATAACAATACTAACAAGTATTAATATAATTAACAATTATTGTTTATTATTTTTACAAATGTAGTTATTGATTTTAATAAATGTTAATTGTTAGTAAATATTAGTATTAATTTCTAATGATATCAAATTTTTTATGTAAAAAAATAAAATATATTAGTATGTTTTTTAAATAGCGTACAAGTAAATATTTAAAAAACATATAACGTGTATCAGTCCAATTTACACCGTTGTCTCAGGTGTTCCTTTGTGTCACAACCAGGTGGATAGATAATTCGTCAAATCCATGTCTTTCGATGTCTATGATTTGGCATTTGAACCTCTTAGTATCATCTTTTACATTAACCTCCACATCATCTTGTGTGACATACAATGTGATAGATGGTGGATCAATAGTCTCCGTACTCATACCATTAATTAGGTGCAAGGATAACATCTTCAAACTGGAACTATCCCCAAAAAGTGAAGAAAATGGATGATATGTAACTAATATGTGAGGATCAGAGGATAATAAAAACATCAACATAGATCTATCATCATTTATTGTATTATAAAGAATTCCACACTAACATACTGTGATAGATCAAAGTCCTAAGAATAATCTAACATGTGGAAGTGTCTATGTTTGTGTAACATCCCCAAATGATAAAGAGTTAAATGACTAAATGATATGACTCATGTCAACAAGATGCACCATCCTTTTCAGGAGCCTGTTTGATTAGAACTTCACAGTTAAGTGTGCTTGTCCAGGAGTATTGATTAGGATGGGTGACCCTCTGGGATGTTTTCCAGGGTGTGTGTGTGAGGACAAAGCACATTGGAAGGGAGATGTGTTGGCAAGTGGGGGCTATCATTAGTCAGAGGACCCGTTCAGGTATGTGGGTGGGCCCTAGGTTGGGGACCATGTGTCTGTGGGGAAACTGGTGGTACTTGGCGGGCCAGGACCTGAAGGCCATGTTAAGGCAGGGTGGTTGTGCTGTCATCGGGACCCAGCTGTTACATTTTGTATCAGAGGAGGAACCCAGTCTTAAGTGAGGTGCACTGCCTGGGTTGAGATGTAGGGCCCACTACGAGGGCATTGTGCTCTAAAGGGGGGTGATTGTAACATCCCCAAATGATAAAGGGTTAAATGACTAAATGATATGATTAATGTCAATAAGGTGCACCTTCCTTTTCAAGAGCCTGTCTAATTAGAACTCCACAGTTAAGCGTGGTTGGCCTGGCTTGAGATGTAGGGCCCACTACGAGGGCGTTGTGCTCTAAAGGGGGGTGATTGTAACATCCCCAAATGATAAAGGGTTAAATGACTAAATGATATGACTAATGTCAACAAGGTGCATCTTCTTTTTCAGGAGCCCGTCTGATTAGAACTCCACAGTTAAGCGTTCTTGGCCTGGAGTAGTGATTAGGATGGGTTACCCTATGGGAAGTTTCCCAGGGTGTGTGTGAGTGATGACAATGCACACTGGAAAGGAAATGTGTTGTCATGTGGGGACAATCATTAGTCAAATGACCCATTTGGGCATGTGGGTGGACCCTGTGGTGGGCCCCACGTGTTTGCGGGCCAACTGGTGGTACTTGGTGGGCCAGGACCTGACGACCATGTTAAGGCGGGGTGGTTGTGCTATCACCAGGGCCCAGTTGTCACAGTTTGTGTCTTTTCCTTTGGTTGGGGTTCTGGCTCGCATATAATAGGAAGTGGAGGAGCATTCATAATGAACATCCTCCTCTAGTTCCAAATGTGTATCCATAATAGGGTCACCACCTCCAGACACATCTATTTGTATCTCAACACCCTCAACATCTCCTGACACATCAAATAAAATCTCATAATAAATATCTTCCACGGGAAGTAGATATGTCACTACACTATGAAATTTGGTTTGGTCAGATGACCCGTTCAGGCATGTGGGTGGGTCCCATGGGGGGACCATGTGTCTGCAGGGCAACTGGTGGAACTTGGCAGGCTAGGACCAGATGACCATGTTAAGTCGGGGTGGATGTGCTGTCATCGGGACCCAGTTGTTACATTTGGTATCAGAGGAGGAACCCAGCCTTAAGTGTTGTGCACTGCCTGAGTTGAGATGGCGGGCCCACAAAGAGGGCATTGTGCTCTATATGGGGGTGATTGTAACATCACCAAATGATAAAGGGTTAAATGACTAAATCATATGACTAATGTCAACAAGGTGCACCTTCCTTTTTGAGAGCCTGTCTGATTAGAACTCCACATTTAAGCGTTCTTGGCCTAGAGTAGTGATTAGGATGGGTGAACCTCTGGGAAGTTTCCCAGGGTGTCTGTGAGTGAGGAAAAAGCACACTATAAAGGACATGTGTTGGCCTGTCGGGACAATCATTAGTCAGATGACCCATTCGGGCATGTGGGTGGACCCTGAGGTTGGCCCCACGTGTCTGCAGGGCAACTGGTGGTACCTGGTGGGCCAGGACCCGACGACCATGTTAAGGCGGGGTGATTGTGTTGTCCCCAGGGACTAGTTGTCATATTCTGTGTCTTTGCCTTTGGTTGTGGTTGTGGCTCGCATATAATAGGAAGTGGAGGAGAATTCATAATGAACATCCTCCTCTAGTTCCAAATGTGCATCCATAATAGGGTCACCACCTCCAGACACATCTATATGTATCTCAACACCCTCAACATCTCCTGACACATCAAATAAAATCTCATAATAAATATCTTCCATGGGAAGTAGATATGTGACTACACTATGAAATTTGGTTTGGTCAAATGAATCTACCTTTTGGGGTTAAAATATGTGAATGACCTGGCCAATATAAGAATCCTCTAAAAGCAAATTATTATGTTAAATAAAATTAATAAAAAACATCTCAATAGATGAAGAGAAAATCATTTCCAACTCATGATAGCCTCAATCTTACCACATAAGATAGGTTATTAGGGCCATGCAGTACTGGGGACTATATTCCAACTAATCTTATATATGCATACGTACTATGCCTATCCCCCATAGTATGGACTCATGTCACCTATTTCTCATCTCAATGTAGCATTCATGATAAAACCTCCATTCAAAGTCTCAATTTTCTAACATCATCAGGGAATGAAGTGAAGACAACTTACTGGGTGGTTTAAGGATGAGTTGATAGAATTTGAACTACCTCATAACTCCATCAACATCATGGCACTAAACAATATAAAAATAAATCATAGGTATGATTCATGAGCCGAAAACAAGCATTGCCGAGCAATATAGGGGGAGACTCTGGATGATAGGCTCAATATATGGCATCCATGAAACCTAAAATATAAAAAAATAAGATGCAATTTATAAATTATGAATTGTAATATACACAATAATAATTTAACTATATAATTAAAAATCACATACATCATCTAATAGAACACTTTCCAACATAATTTTGTAATTGCAACATCATGTACGACAATATCCATAAATTGATGTGCCTGACTACACCTATAGAAAACATTTTTATACATATGTTTCATAATTGAATGTTATATATTTTATTTTATCATATGAATTAAGTAAAAAAATATCATCATCCACAAGGGATCCTATAATATATTGGTAGGTAATGGATCACAAACATGTGGATCTAAAAAAGAGATGCACTCTCATATCCACATTTAGATAAGAATAAATAATCCTATAATCTGTATCATATCGATGCAAAAAAAAGACTACATAATGCTCTGTATGGATAAGAAAGACATGAAGAGCCATATTTATACCTCATTGTTTAGTAAAAATACTATAGTAATGGTAAATACATCAAGTGAAAAAATGTATTCAGATGATTGATGATGATCAGTCTAGTAATATGTCTCAAAATGTTTGCACGTTCAAATCTCATAATGGTGATCTCATTATCATTGTTAACTAGATGGGTGAAGTGATCATATATCCATGGAATGTATACTATACTCCATGTGAAAGAACATCCATTGTCGTAGACCTCAATAGCCTATAGTTTGTAAACAATATCAAACCAATATGCACCAACTCAATCCATTATAGCCACATCACTGATAGAGAGGTCCAATATAATGGACACATCTTCAAGAGTAATAGTCATCTTTACCTATGTAAAATTAAATGTATATGTATACAAATTCCATCTCCCTACCAGGGAAACAATGAGGCTGTGATCGATGAATATGAATTCTTTCATCTCTATTCCATAAAACCCTATACAATAATGAAGAGAGACGATGTTAGGAGGTGGTTTAAAATGATGGAAATGATGAGACCTACATAGAATCAAAGAAGTTACTTAATATCCCATGATGAGTAGTTGTAAAACATATCTGTCATGGAATTTGATCAATAGAGGGCCCACCATCTCAACATTTTGTATCATTGTTACTTTTTATATTAAATTCAATACAATTTGTAAAATATTAGATAAAAAAACTACAAGAAGAAAATTGAGGTTGACAATTAGCATTCGTAGTTAAGTATTATGAAGAAAAACGAGGTAAACAAATAGATATGACTAATTTTGTTCACTTAGTCCATCAATTTCTTGTTTTAATGATATCATATCATGCTTAATTTATTTCTAAATAATTATATGTATAGAGAAAATATCACGACCTGACGCAATGGGGCTTGAGACGCAACTACCCCAATCCCACCTCCATAGGCTAGGGACTAGTGGCAAGCACCCCAAGACAAAAGTAATATGGGAGGCCTTTGCCTAATGAACTTCTATGCACACACTTGACCATCTCAATGAAAAATTGAAAATGAATAATAACAAAAAATGAAATCTCTAGAATATAACCATGCATATGAAAAACCTTTAGGGTCTATAAGAGTATGTTAGTAGAAACTGAAAGAAAATTGAAAAAATACACACCAAATAATAAAATTGTCATAACGTGAAAAAATGGAAATTAAAAGTGATGAGAAATCCCATCTTATGATCTCCAAACTTAACCAAAATATGTGGTCCAATGCACCAAGTATCCATATGCTTCTCTATAGTCATCATCGACCCATATTTTATATTTATAAGACACAATGTGTGTATCAAAATCCCACGCTGGGGTGAGTATATACATACCCAACAGGATTCCCCAAAATATGAAGGGGGAGAAGTGAGAGACACAATATGAATAACTTATAGAAATATCAACCCAAATAAAGATATTAAAAAATACAATTACCTAGACACACACACACACACATATGTTCAAACCAAATAAGCCTAAATGAGAGAGAAAGAGGATCTATATCTACCATTCTGGCCAAAAAGAGTCCCATCAGTTTCATAAGTCCATCTTCGATTCTAAAAATTTCTCATGTTAGTTCAGATATGTAATTGTGAGGAGAGGCCTCACCTCACCACTATGTCTGAAAATTGAGGGGGCACCATATCCAAGCAGAGGATTTACTCCCTAGTGTGTCATGGGGATCCACTCAATGTAAAGAGAATCCATGCTCTATCCAAAAGGGGGTACGATAGGTAAATAGAGGACCCATGCCCTAATTCCATAAGGGGTACCACTTAGTGTAATGAGGACCACACCCTATTCGATAGTGGGTACAACTCGGTAGATAGATTACCTATGCCGAAATTCAATAGAGGGTATCACTCATTAGAGAAATGACTCATGCCCAAATTCCATAAGGGGGAAGAACTTGGTAGATATAGGACCCATTCCCTGATCCATTAGGGGGTACTATTCATTATAAGAAGCACCCACACCCTATCCAATAGAATGTACCACTTCATTAGAAGAGGAAACAAGCCCTGATCTATCAAGGGGTACTACTTAGTAGATAGATAGAGGACCCACACTCTAGTCCATCATGTTTTACTATTCTAATAATCCTTCCCATTCACTGCCGTCATAGATCACCACCTAAAATCATCACAACTTGAACATATCACATCGTAGCTCAAAATCCACTATAAAGGCCACCATCACATTCTTCATAGAATAATAATTGGGATAGACTACACTCAATCCAAAATATGAGTAAAAAAGGAGATATAAGAGTTTAACATTTCCTCTAAAGGAATGTAGGGGTACACAACATGTTAGGGAACCCACACGGTGCGTGATCTTGCTCTATCACTTGGATGTGTCGCATTTAGTTCATAGATCTCTACCCACGTATCCCAACCGGATGTGTAGTAGTACTATACAGTGTGCCTCAGTCACCCAGGGTGTTTCCCATGCTCTGTAGTTGTGTCTTTGTATCATTCCCATGTCTATGTACTTCGACACATGGTGTGGTCCTAGCCATTCTCATGATAGTGTACTCTCAGAGAACACACTTATCCACTGAAACATGTTTCACATAACATTTCATGATCCAACATGGTGTGTGATACTTATAATTCCACAAAACCATAGTTCCATAGATTTATGAGGGATACACCATCTGTTCATTTAAACTACCGGTCATGTAGTTGAGTTTTCCATAGAAACTATGATCTACACCATCACATTATAGACATATCACTTAAACTTCAAATATAGGCTTTGTACCCCCTAAAATTTAAGGTGGATCCTACTATAATTGTTTCTGGCCATCCCTTTGCCAGAAAATTGAATTATAATTCATCTATGGGGTTTAACGCATGCCTCGAACACATAATTTGTTTCTCATGCCATACCTTTATTCTTTTGGTCTCCAGATTCATGAATAGACCACCCATATCCTTAAATTCATCCTCTTTCATCCTTTATTATCCAAATAAACCATCACAAGTGAATCCTCCATGATTATGGGGGTCCGGTCGAGCTTGATCCTGCCCAACAACGTTGAGCCATAGACCCATAGCCTATTGTGGAAGAACATAGAGAATTTTGGGTGAAGTACACTATATCAAGGATGAAATGATCTTTGGACAATCGTTCTTAGACAAATAACACATTTCTGGTTGCCTAAGGGTGAGAAAACTGAATAAACTATTAAATCTGTTCATGAGCGCATGAAAAGTCCTACAATTTCGAAACAGATTAAGAATCAATACAATCAAGATCAATCATTCTAATCAAAAGGGTAATAATCAATATATTGATGAATCTTACGTAGTTTTGGCTCATTCATCGATAAATAAAATTATCAATAATGAAGGAGGGGAGTTGTTTCATTCACTGCACGTCGATCTACCTAGATCAAGAAGTTCCTGCTCATCTAAATTTGATTCTCCAATAGAGGGTAGAAGAATAATCCACCCAAGCATCCCAGGGTTATGCATATAACCCTAAAAAAACTCCCTAAAATATTATTATTAGAGGAAATATGTTTAGGTTATTTCATTTAATTAATTAAATTTAATTAGTAAGTTTTAACTAAACACTCCTCCCAATAGTCGGGATATTCGAATGCCCCACACCAACTAATATTCATTCAAGACTAGGGTAAAAATAATTTTAACAACTCAACAATGGTCATTGATTTATGATATGAGATTTCATTTAATTTTTATAACATTTTCTATAAGAAACTATGTGTTCATAATATAAAATATATTTAATATCTTTATAAAGATGATTCCGAGCACATCGGGCCTTGGAATCATACATTATCTCGAAACCTAAATCTGAAAATATATTTATAAATATTTCGATGAATTATAAGAAAAAACAAGGGTCTCTACATCATTCCCACCAATATTTTCATCCCCTAATAGAAAAACTAAAAAAAACGAGATATTGTGCTAACATTTGGCTCTCCCACTCCCAAGAGCTCTCTTTCATGCTCCCATGATACCAAAACACAAGAACCAAGGAGAATGTCCATCCACATAGGTTACTCTCCTACTGATCCTTGATCTCCACTGGGTGCTTTGTAAAAGTGGCTCCATTATCAATTTCTAGCTTTCTCCAGTCAATAACTTGCATAGGGTCATGCATGTATCTCCCCTTTGTGACGCATGGAAGACATCATGTACTTGATACATCTTTGGGGGTATGTTGTGGTGGTAAGAATCCTCAGAAACCCTCTAAAAGATCTCAAACCACCTGTTGAACCTCAGGGAAATCTGGAATCCCCATCCAAATCTCTGTAATCCTCATCAGGGGAGAATCACAAGAAAAAAAATTCTCTCTAATCGAACTCCAAGGGCCTATGATGTTGCTTTGTGTAAGATTTATGCCTACTATGGGCTTTCCTCATCCACTCAAGGATGACCTAGACACTATTCGTCATCACTTGAACCATCTATGGACCCACAAAATTTCATTGATGATCTATGTACAATACAAGGGTGACCTGTAGGATCTCTTGTACTGGGCCTTAAAAGATTTCATGCTGATAGTAGAGTGGTAGATATTTTTTTACACAAAATCTACCAAGGGAACGTGATCCTCCCATATCCAAGAAAAGTATAACATGCAAGACCCCATCATATCCTCCATCACCAGGATCGTGCACTTGGTCTTTCCATTTTTCTAAGGGTGAAAGGATGTAATAATCCTCATCTAAGCCCCAAATGCCTTCTATAGGCCTCTCTACATCTGTGACATGAAGCACACATCACGTTCAGATACAATATTCCAAATCACTACATGAAGTTGAACAATCTCTAATATATAAATCTTCTATAAACTCACTACCTAACTTTTCTCTATAGTAGCAGGGAAGTGTGTCAACTTCATGAGTTGGTCAACTATCTCTTATATGGCTTCATGGACCTTTTCTATCTGTGGAAGCCCTATAAAAAAGTTCATGAATATACCATCCCATTTCCTCTTTGTTATATGAAGAGGTTACAACAAACCTTCTAGAACATGGTGCTCATCCTTAACCTATTGAAGAGTGAGGTACTATGAGATGAACTCTTCCATGACCCACATCATGTCACCTAACCAAAACTGCCAATTAAGGTCTCTGTACATATTCCCACACCATGATGTAAAAATAAAACAAAAAATTTTGAAACTCCCTCATCACCTTCTTCTGTATCATGATTAGGACCACCGTCCATCCATGAAAAAATATGACACAAATCCCCCCTATAGAAAAATCATTGGGTGAATTCCTTAAGGATATATAGTCATGAAATTCCTCAAATTCATTGTCCCCCAATTGGAAAAATCTCAAATTCTGGAAGAGTGGAGGGGTCAATACCACTGATTAAAGAAAACGACAGCCTCCAACTCAACCAGGGTCAACTGCAACGAAGCCAACTACTTAGACACATCCTGTACCAAATTATCCTAGGACTTCCTTCTATGGGAATCTACAACCATGTTTCCCTTATTAGGAGTATAGGTTATATTGAAGCCATAATCCTATTAGAACTCCTACCAGTAACTTTATCTCTAGTTCAAGTCTCCAAGAATGAAGAGATACCTGAGCCTTTGATGGCATGAGTAAACCATGAATCACTCTCCAAGAAGATAGTGCATCCACATCCTCTGAGTGGAAATTACCACTCACATCTCTAGGTCATAATTCACATAGTTTACTCATGGTTTATTTCCTACCTGGACCTGTATGTGATATGTTCCTATCTCTGTATCAACACTGAGCTGATCCCAGCTCCTAAGGAATTTCAATAAAATATGTCCTCCACACCCTCCTCTAGTACGCTCAAAATAGGTGCACTAATCCACTTCAGTCTCATATCTTAGAAGTCTATTTGGCACTACCCATTCTAGGTAAAATTCTTCCCTTGTTGCATCAGGGTGGTAAAAGGGGATTAAATACTATATAATTCTACCACAAACATCATTTATTACCCCTTCAGGCCAAGAAAACTCTGCACCTCTGACATGCTATTGGGTGGCTCCCAAACAAGCACTAAATCAATCTTTGTTGGGTCCATGACCAACCCATTCTAAAAAATGACATACCCTAGAAAGTGAACCTCATGAATCTAGAACTGGAACTTTGAGAGATTACCCTAAATGTGGTTCTCTAAAAGAAAATATCAGACAATCCTATAGTGTTCCACATGATCCTCCTCTATGGAAGAGTATATGAGTATGTTTTCAATGAAGACAAACACAATCTATTACAAATATGATTGGAAGATGAAGTTCACAAAAACTACAAACACTGTGGAGATATTTGTAACAACAAAGGGAATCCTCAAGAACTCATAGTGTCCATGGTGACATAGTAACTTTATATTAGTATTATCGTTCTCACAAACTCTAAATTGGTGGTAGACGGACCATAGATTGATAATTGAGAACCATATTTAACCTCACATTTAATCAAATAGTTCATAAATCCATGGATAGGGGTACTTTTTCTTTATCATGGTTTAGTTTAGGAAATGATAATATATGAAAAAACACAATCTCACACCCAACTTTTTCACAAATAACACTAGACCTACCAAGGGGGAAAAACTGGGCATGATAAAACCCTTCTCTCGATGGTACTTCAACTGAAACCACATCTCCTAGGTCTTAGTAGGTTCCACATGATATGCCCAAAAATATATCCAAGCACTCCTAGAATGCGAGTTGGTACAAAAATCCATCTATAAACTCAGAGGTTGTCCTGGAACATCTTAGTGGAATTTGTATATAAAATCCTCCACTATTAAAGGAATCCAAATATCGGAAGATCAATTACACCAAGGGATACACACACCAACTGATGGGTAATGAGATGCAACATACTGATCACAAAACCCACTTTCCCTTCCAAGAGACATTTCTCACCAATAAAGAAGAATCCTGACCCATCAGTGTAAAGACATATGACTCATCTACAGTGATAGTTAATCTGCGCTTCGACCATGAAAACCCAATCCGTACCCAATATGATTTCATAGGGTTCCATTGTGAATTCCAAAAGGTCCCATGATAAAATCTCCCTACCATGAGATATCTCATACTATTATAAGATAAAAAATATATAAGATTCATTCCTTGTAGTAACCTCAAGATTCTAGGTTAATGCCTCAACTCAGAGATCCATCTCTCACCCTAAGAGTAATGAGTTGAAGGAATTACATGATATTATTTCTACTAATATAGAATAAAGAGTATAATAAACATAGATTGTACCTCTTATCTCTCATGTGTCGTGGGGTTATATGACTCCATAATCTACAATAGTATGTGGCCCTAACCACTATCTCTCTATGCCTGACATGGGCCACTAATTGGTGGTGGTAGAAGGATCTAATAGATTCATTCACCACCCAAATATTTTATTACTAGATATCCACATTCTCCCAATATAAATTATTATATTGACTCCCATCAGTTTAAAAAGTTTCATAGAAAAAATTCAGTAAAAAAAAGAATAATACGTTGTTCAATTTTCTCCACAAAATCTTAGTATGGATCCCATTTTTCGAGATCTAATTCTCTTAATCTGATAAGGTTAATATGATTCTCCCTTCATCAATATGATCTTCAAAAAATATTCTCTAAAACTCATTATAATCCTCTTCAATCTAATTAACTCAATAAAATGGACTCAATACAATTCTCTTATCAGGTAAACAAAACATTCTGGTGTTTGATCTTCTTTAGAGATCTCTGTACAGATAGAACCTTCACTTGAATTATCCAGTGGTACTCATTTTATTCTTATGTTAAAAGTCACTATGAAAAATTTATTTAAGGAACTATTTATAGGTTACTTAGATAAAAAATCATGAAATCTTTAAAACCTTCCCCGATTCCACAAATTTTAAAACAAAATCTCCAAAAAACAGTCACATTTAAACATCATCTTTGAATTATTCACCATTTAATTCTTCAATCATCAACATGTTTCTCTAATATTGACGCAAAATTTAATTTCAAGTTTGACCTCTTCTACTCTTCATAAATATTCTAGAATCATCTTTTTTCAGTCTTCTTCATAATTAGCTCATTATGAATCTGTTTTCTTCTCAACTCATTATGAATCTATTTCTTTCTTAGATCATTATGATTTATTTCCTTCTCATCTCATTATGAATATGTTTCCTTATCATGTAATTATGAATCTATTTCCTTATCAACTAATTGAAAATCTATTTCCTTATCAGCTCATTATGAAAATTTTTCCATCTCATCTCATTAATTTCTATTTGCTTTTCAGCTAATTATTAATATATTTCATTCTCATCTCACTATAGATATGTTTCCTTCTCATGTCATCAAAAATATGTTTCTTTATTTGCTCATTATGAATCTATTTCATTCTCATGTCATTAAGAATGAATTATTCACTCTAAAACCTTTAAATTATTAAAAATTCATCAACATTAAAAATTCAGACATCTTTCAAATTTTGAGTTTGGTACTTCTGTAATCTATACAATGATTACAATTCCCCCATTTCATCAAAATATTTATCATGAGTATGTTTCAAGATTTAGTATAACTTCATGATCAACAAAGCATCGAATGACTTGGATTAGAATGTTTGAGAACTTTTTTTGAATCTGACTTCACATTATTTAAAAAACATCTTCAAAATCATTATGACTTATTCACTCAATAACATATGAATATCTAACAAATTCCTAGTTCGATGAATCTTTATTATGATGGATTTAAATCTGCTAAAAAATATTATAAAAAATATTATATTTTTTATTTCATCTATGTATGGTGCAGTTCAGTTCGAAAATATGAATCTAGAATCATCTTTCCAAATAAAAACTTTATTTTAGTAAAAAACTTTTATCCCCATTTATATTTGGGTTTGAATATTCATAAACATTCAACTTTGTTATAGAACTCATTATGATAGACTAGGTCTGAATCCTAAATAATAAAAACATTGTTATATAAAATTTATAGTTGTCAACAAATACAAAATCATTGTTAAAAATATTTATCAAAAAGGATCTTCAATATCCCTATTTTTATTTGTTGATTATCATTTTTAACAAATTTTACAACTCTCATAATTTTTTCACAAACTCAAATTTTGTAAAAGAACTAAAGTGTTTTGAATTTTATCAAAACATAGACTTTCTTAAAAGAGAGTGTCCTGACACCCCACTATTGTATAATGTAATGTTTTTGAAGGAATTAAATTCCATAATGGAAGGAATATTTTTCATCCATATAAAGAAATAATACACCCTCACTTTTATCTTTTACTCTAACAATTATTTTTCACTCCCCAATTCTTGATAACCAAATCTTAAAATTAATTTAATAAAGATAACTAAAAACTTATTACCAAGTATAATGTTGTTACTCTCTCCCCACCTTCTCCAACATAATCCAAATAATGGTGAGGGTTACTTTCATATAAGGTTTAGGAGGTCATGGGAGGAGGCTAGACATGGATTTTCAGCCTCAATTCTACAAATCTTTATTTCAAAATGGATTTTGTAAAAATATCATCAATTTGATACTTTTTTGAGATATATTTGATCATAAAATCTTCTACATAAACTTTATCTTTTATAAAGTGAAACTTTATATCAATGTGTTCTGATCATGAATGTTCGATATGATATTTAGAAATATTAATTTCACTCTAATGGTCAAAAATTTTCTTAAATGGTTTATAAACATTATCATTCATGTATTCTATCTACAATTTCATCCACAACATTTGAGTACAATCCCACGTAGCTAAAATATATTCTGATTCATCTATGCTCAATGTTACAGAACTTTGTTTCTTACTATTCAACCTCACACAACATTCACCCAAGAAAAATGTTCCTCCTATGGTTTATTTTCTATCATTACAATATATATTCCAATCAACATCAGTGTAACCATGAAACCTCATCTCACTATTGTTTTTTATAAAGAAACATGTGATGTTGTTTCTTTGAAACATCTCAAAATTATTTTTTCTACCAATATATGTGATTATTTTGGATTACTTTGATACATGGAACATAAATTCAATACATAAAAAATAACAGTTCTTGTGAATGTAAGGTGAAACAGACATTTATAATCATCCAAAAATATTTGTGATTCAAAAGTTTTCCTAAATCATCATTTCAAATATTTTTTCTCATAGATTTGAGTAGCAAATTCTTTGGATTCTTCCATGCCAAACTTCTTTAACAATTACCCAACATAATTTTCTTGAGATAAGAAAATATATATATATTTTTGTCGAACTTGTAATCCATTGAAGGATCTTAATTCTCCCAACATTGAAATTTCAAAATTCTTCTTCATTTAATCAGAAAATGTTTTAAAAACATATTTTATATCACCAAAAAAGTTATATCATCAACATAAAGAATTAAAATTAGAGTTTTGCAGTCAATATCTTTCACATATATTTTACTATCAAATTTTACTTTAGAAAAATTTAACATTATCAAACAATTTCCATGTTCTGAATAACAAGCATATGGAGCTTGTTTCAACCCATACAATGCTTTATTATGTTTACCAACTTTTTTCATCTTCATTGAGTAGAAACCCACAATGTTTTTCAATGTAGAATTCTTCCTCAATCTCACCATTTTAGAAGGCTGACTTTATATCCATCTGATAAAATTTGTAGTTATGATGTGTGGGCATTGATAGAATCATGATAATTGTTTCTAATATTGAAACTAGGGACAATGTTTCCTAAAAATCCACACCTTTCACCTGTGAATATAAATTATGAACAAGCATGTATTTTTTTCATGAAACTTCTTCATGTTCATTCTACTTGTTTATGTAAACTAACTTTTTTTCTAATATTTTTTTTTATTTTATGGCCATGGAACAAGTTACCATGTTTCATTCTTCTGAATCTGATCCAACCCTTTATTCATAACATCCCCCCATTTTTTTGTTCAATTGCTTCTAAAACTAATTTTGAAAAAACTTTTGATATAAGTGAAGTTTGATTTTCTAATATCAACATTATTTTTGTATGAAATAGATCCTTTTAATTTTCAATAATGTTTTCAGACTCAACATGTTTTTTTTAAAGTAGGAAATTTAAATATTTCCTTCCCAACTGAACTTTCCTCATCACATGAATTTTATAAATCGTGATAAGGATATTTTAACTTACTGTCACTTTTTTTAGAAACATCTAGTTTATCCTCCTCAATGTTCACAAAATCTTTTGTTAAGGAATTTTAATTTTCAATTATTTTCACATAATAGGAGTCCAAAAACCGTTATAAATGTTTGTTCCATCATTTTTAACTTCTTACATTGGGTTAATAACCCATAAAAGTTCCTTCCTCATCTTTATTTTCAAACTTTCCCCAATACAGATGTCTGATTTTAATTAATCATGGACTTCCCAAACTATTTAAGTACTTCACAGAAGATTTTTTTTGATATACCACAATTTATAAGAATTCATATTGAAATCTGGTCTCCACAAACATATGTTTTGAATATGTATAGCAGTACTAACAACTTCTTTATAGTAAAACATTAGAAGGTTTTATTCAAATACCAGACTTCTTCACATTTCTACTAAACTTATATACTTTTTTTTCTACTAATTTTTTTTTGTGTATTATAGGGAGGACTATACTAATGTATGATATCTTATTTTCAATGATTTGATTAAAAACATTCCTAGTGAATTTATTACCATTATTTGTTCTTGACTTCTTTATATAAAACATTATTTATTTTTCAACTTGGTTTCTAAAAAAACATGAACATTTCCACAGCCCCAAACCTATTTTTCATTAACATGATGTTTGTCATTTTAGTGGAATCATAAAAAATTGAAAAATTATAAATCTAATTTTTTGATTGATATCTCATCGGCCCTTATAAATCAGAATGAAGAAGTTCAAGAGGTCTGGATAACTGAATCTCGACTTTCTCATGAATTTTATTAGTCATTTTCTATTTTTGAAAAGTAATAAAGGCATATTTTTCTATTATTTTCAATTCTAGAATGTTTCTGACAACATAAACTTGAGAATTTTTGTTCTTGTTTTTTTATCCAAGATGGACAAGTCATTATTAACACAATTTATTTTCATCTTCAGCAATTAAGTAATAGGATTTGTTAATTTATCCAATTTGAAAGAGATTCACACTGGATCTTTATACTTTTGTAATCACTTTTCTTATTTCAAACTTTTAATAACACTAGAATATTATTTGAAAATAACTTCTTTTCCATCATCAAAATTTATACCTAAACTATGTATGTTGTGTTTTATCTCATCAACAAATAAAACTTCCATAGATTTCAATATTTTTTCTTAAATCTAAACTATTTCGATTCCTTTTAATTTTAAGGAACCATCATTACCAATGTTAACATCTTTAAAATCATAAATTTCAACATGTTTAATGTTTTGTAGACCACCTATCATATGTGAAGAACAAATACTATCAAGTATCCATGGTTTTTTCCTTTTACTTTCTTCTATAGCGGCCTCAACAACAAAAGATCTTTCTTCAAAAAAATTATTTTTTTCTTCCATTTGTTTTTTAATATAGGAAAAATGTCATAGAAAGAGTTTTATAAATATTTTGGAATTATCACTAGCCTTGTCACATCTTCAATAGTCTTCTTCTATAAATTCAACTAGGTTTTTTGTTGTACGGTTCCTCACATATTGAGATTTTTATTTTTAAACATCTTATAGATTAGGAATGTTTTTCATTCTTATTTAATAAAACCTTTTTTGGGAAGAGATAGGTTATGGCAACAATTATAAGCTCAGTGTACATAAATTCCACAACAAAAACAATTTCCATATAATCTGAATTTTTTATTAAAGTAATATGATTCTATGTATAATCTTTTTTGAGTTTGATAACTTTTTTTATTGTTTAACAATATTTGGATGAGGAGCATATTCACTCCTAACTGGGTTTTCAACTTTTCTAGATGAAATATGTTTCTCATACCCTTTTTGAACCCAAATGTTCCCAACAATTTTTCTAAAACCTAAAATTTTAGAAAAATTAGAAGAAACCTTATTTTCGTTATGTGAGAATTTCACCCAATTCTTGATTTATGATTTTTTTAGAAACATTAAAAGACTTATATATTATATTAAAAGCTTTATTGATGTTTTAATCTATCTTTATTAAGGTATTTTAGAACTCAAGAAGTTTTGATTGAAACTTGTTAACTTATTCTTCCTTAAATTCAAGATCTTTATTGAGATCTTCTACTATATTTCCATGTTCAAAATTTTTTAGTTTGTAACATAAGTTATCATGAGCGAATTCATCCCCCTAATTGATGAAATCTTTTCTACCTTTAGTTACTTATTCAAACTATTTATTTATTATTCTATTTTTTTATTGAAAAATTTATTTTTCTTAATACATGAATGATGTTCTGTTCAAAGGCAGTACTCATTATATATTTATTTATTTCCTTCTTCTTCAATATTTCAGGAGTCTTTATCTTTCTCAACATTTTCAATGAAGGTTTTGAATTTTTGAAAACATTCATATTTTGAATAATTCTTTTTAGTTGAGTTTGATTCATCTTTCTTACTCAATATACATCTCTTATTCCGAGTAAACTTCTTTATTGATTTGTGGTATGATTTTTATTCATTATAATTTTTTTTTTCACTTTTTACATCATGGTTTTTTAACAGAATCTTCTAAATATTCTCCAAATTGTTTCTTGGGTAAATTCATTGGAAAGTGTCCAATTCCACCACACTAAAAACATTTTAGTATAATTTTTCCTCTATACTTTCTTCTTCCCCTTCGTTTGTTCTTGGATATAAGAGACCTGATTTTTTAATTCAACTCATCATAAAATTTACCTAGAGCGATACAAGGATCAACATATTCAACAACTTGAATTCTAAACATTCTTATAGTATAAAAATCAATTACATCATTCATCTACTTTTTAAAAATTTGATCTTTTCTCGTTTCATAAAAAAAAATTATGTAATTCTTCAAATGATAAATAATCTTTATCTTCTAAAGAGGAAATATTATAATCAAAAGGTTTTGGGAAATTTTGTATAAGTTTATTCCCAATTGTAGAATGTTATATTATATCCTTGAATACTATGTTGTTGCAAAAAATTTCATTTACTTTGGTGATGTATTCATTAATCGTATCTTCATCTATTATTCTGATGTCTTCATACTTATTACTCATGATTTTGGGGTTTTCATCCTTTACATTATTATTCCCTTAAAAAATAATATCCAGATTGTCCCACATACATTTTAAATTATTTATACCCATAAACATCTAATAAAAAATAACGGATAAGGGCTTAAGGATCGAATTTATAACCTTTATATCAACTTAAATATTTCTTTTATCAGAAAACATCATAGGGGAATCATTCTCAATATGTGGAAAACAAATACTATTAGTATCAACAACTTCTAGGCCCATATATAAGAGATAAGTAATCATCCTATTTTTCTATGTATAATATTTTTCCCATGAAATGTTTGAATTACTCAAAAATTCATAGAATTGATATAATCTATGATAAAGATTCAGCATGGGACCCTTGGATTTGATACCAATTGAAGTTCTAATTAATTAAATAACAACTGAGAATGGTGGTTGAATTATTTATTCACTTTTTATAAGTTTCAATAATTTTCTAAAAATTAACTTTTGTAACCTCTTATGATTTATTTACTTATAAACTTTTTAGTAAATAATCATGATAAAAAGTAGGAATGAAATTATGAGACATTAGTTTTACACGGTTTGACCTTAGTGTGAGAAACTAAATCCTTTCCAAAGCAACTTCTGGGTCTATAAAAATCTAATATTACAAATAAGTGAATAAAAATATTCCCAAATACCATTAGAGACCTTCTATATCCTAATAAAAAATATTACACCGAATCTGATCAGATAAAAAATCTACTCACAAAAAAATTGATCCAAATTAAAAGAATAATAATTTGTTAAATTTTATCCACAAAAGATCATTCTCGATCCAATTTTTCTATATTTTATTCCCTAAATCTAATGAGGTCAATAGGGTTCTCCCTTACTCAATAAAAACTTCTCAAACTCTACCAAAAAAATCATTCCAGTCATCTAAAGTATGATTAAATCAATTCAATTGAATCAATTCGATTCTCCAATCCAATAAAAAAACTTTCAGTTGTTTAATATTTTTATAGATCTCATTCTGAAAAGGACATTCACTTGAATTCTTCAACACTTTTCTTTTTCTACTTGGGTGAAAGGTCGCAATGAACAAATCACTTGAGAAATTATTTATAGGAAACTCATATTAAAAAATAAGGAAATTTAAAATCTTTCCCCTCTTTCTCAAATTAATTTTTTCGTTGGAAACATTGACATTTAAAATTCAAATTTGACTTCTTCAATCCTCCTCATATTTATCTGAGTTCTATGAAAAATTAAATTTCAAGTTTGACCTCTTCAAGTCTTCATAAAACTTTTGGATTATTATTTTTGAGTTTTGTTCATAATAATATCATTACAAATCTATTTCATTTTAAAGTGATTACCATTATATTTCATTACCAGCTCATTGAGGTCTATTTTCTTCTCAACACATTACAAATATGTTTCCTTCTAATCTCATTACGAATTTTTTTCCTTCTCATCTCATTTAAAATTTTTTCTTTCCTTCACAACTTATTATCAAACTGTTTCCTTCTTATCTCATTATGATCTATTTATTTTTCAACACATTAAGAATATGTTTTCTTCTCATCTCATTTAGAATTTGTTTACTTCTTATATTATCATGAATCTATTTCCTTCTCACCTCATTATGAATATTTTTCCTTCTTAGATCATTATGAATGAATTCTTCACTATATAACTTTGAAATTATTCAAACTTCATCAGCTTTAAAAATTCTAACATCTTGTAAATTCTGGGTCCGAAACTTTTGTAAATGATATAATCCTTAATATTAATCTATTTCTTCAAAATATTTTATCATGGGTATGTTTTTTGATTTATGAGAACTTCATGAGCAACAAAAAATCGTATGAATTCGATAAATTTTTTTGATAACTTTATAACTCCTAGCTTTACTTTCTACAAAAAAATATCCATCATCATTATGAATTCTTCACTCAGCAACATTTGAATTTATAACAAATTCTATGTATGATGAATCATCATAGTGATGTTTTTAAATTCGACAAATCATATGATCAAAAACATCATCCTTCTAACTACTTCTTTTTATAGTGTTGTTTAGTCCGAAAACATAATTCTGAAAACCTATGTCCAAAAAATAACTTTCTTATATAAAAAAACTTTTCTACCCATTTAATTTTGGTTTTTTACATTAAAAAACATTAAACCTTCTTACAGAACTCATTATAATGGGTTGGGTCCAATTCCTAAATAACAAAAACTTTCTTATAAAAAAAGATTTTTTGTCCAAAAATACAAAAAAAAAATTAAAACAATTTATCATAGAGGTTCTTTAAAAGAAAAATTATCCACTATTATCTCTCCCTACTGAATCTCCAGAAGCACCAACATCTAGAAAAAATGAAATTAGAAGGGGTAGTGATCCTCACAAAACAACTATTGGAAGTCAATACATGATAGGATTGAGTTATCATGAATTTTTGTAACAAGACTCCACCAGATCCTAGGATATCCTTGTAAAATGCTAGTTTCGAATGATAATAGTTTATCTATTGGTGTCCAGATATGTTTGAAAACATAGAACCTTGATTCTAGCCAATACACCACTACCTTGGGATCTAGCGCTCTATGGAACTTTATAAGCCTCTGGTGTTGGAACTCAAAGAGTCTTCTAAGCCGACATGCATCCTAATCCTAACCTAATAGTATTATATACTACTTTTTAGGTGGGGGTTTTTCTACCTATCCATATGGAGGAAGGATATCATGGGAATTACCCTAAATTGGGGGATCTTCACTCATCAGACTATTGTTAAAATCTAGAACTAGTAACCTAGATGACTATAATCATAGAGGAATCCTAAAAATTCAATCAAGATATACCATAGTCAGATGAGAATATATGTATATATATATAATGGGGATATGAATAAAAAAAAATACAATCAAAAGAATCAATCCTCTATTAAAAATGTACCATTTGATCCCTATAACTAATGTCTTGGTATTCCAAATTTATATGAATGTCGTCAAGGTCCTAATGAATGGATATATTGACTACCATAACAACACTAGATTCCATGGACACAAATATTCCCTCAAAAAACATTGACATTGTTTCCCAAAATAAAAACTTAATCCTTGCAATGGAACTAATCCAAACAAAATCCCAAGGATCGAACTAACTTTGATACAAATATTTCATGACCTGACCCAATGGGGCTCGAGTCACAACTACCCCATGCCCAACACCATAGGCCAGGGGTTGGTGACATGAACTGAAAGGCATAACTAATATGGTAGGGATTTTCCTAATGTAACTACACACACACAAACACTAGACCATTTCAATGTATAATTCCATAAGAATAATAATAATAGGATGAAATATCTAAAATATAACCATGAATATGAAAAAATATAGGGTGTACAAGAGTATCACTATGAAAACTAAAAGAAAATGGAAGAAATACACACCCAAACATAAATATGTCCCAAAAAAAACTATAATGTAAAATTTCTAAGTGAGACTAGTTCTTGATCTCCAAAGTTCGACAACTGTACATAGTCTAATGAACCAGGTACCCTATGCTTTTATATACTCACTATTTTTCTGTCCTTATTATGTATAAGATATGACACATGTATAAAAATCCCATAAAAGGGTGAGTATAAACATATCCAATAAGAATATAAAAAAAAGGGGTCTAGTAAAATTTAAAATAATAATAGATAATAGAATTATCAACCAAAAGAAAGGGAGTAAAATATCCAATGACATGGATACAAATATATATATATATATATAAATATATATGATCAAAAAAATGAAGCCTAAATGAGAGATAAAGGGGATCTCCATCTCCCATCCCATCTAGAAAATAGTTCCATAATTTCTATAAGTCCATCATCAATTCCCAACATCTCATGTGTCAATCGAAAAAAGTAACTATGTAGAGGGACCACACCTAACCATTATTCCATATAGTTTAGGGGAAAAAATCTATAAATAGAGGATCCATGACCTAGTATGTCTGGGAGGTTCCACTCAGTGTAAGGAGGACCTTCACTATATCCAACAGGGGTACAACTCAGTAGATAGAGGACCAACTCCCTAATGCCACCGGATTTACCACTATGAGTAAATAGGAAACATTACCCATCTTATAGAAGGGTATAACTCAGTAGATATAATAACAACACCTTAATTCAATAGGGGTACCAATCAATATATTGAGGACCCAAACCCTAATTTTATATGGGTATAGATTAGTAGAGATGACCGACACCCTAATCCATTAGTGAGGTACTACTCTATGTAAGTAGGACCCACACCCTATCTAATAAGGGGAACTACTCTATAAGATGAGGAGCCACACCCAGATTCGTTAGGTGGTACTACTTAGTGGATAGATTAATAACCTATTCCTGAGTTCTTCGTTGGGTACCACTACAATGATCCTTCCAAATAACTGCCATCATCGAGCACCTCCTAAAAGAATCATGCCTAGAACAACTCACATCATATCTCAAAATCAGAAATGGAGGCCACCATCAAGTTCTATGTGAATAAACAATCATGATAGGCTACTAAAAAGCCAAAATATAGGTCTAAACTAAGGAGATACGAGAGTTTGGATTTTCCTCATATGGAATGTTGGGGTACACGGTGTGTAAGGGGACCCAAAGGGCATGTGGTCGCACTCCATCGGCTGGACATATCCCCTATGGTACATGTGGCACTACCTATGTATCCCTACATGGTGTGAAGGGGTACTATATGGTGTGCCTCATCCACTCAGGGTCTTACACATGATCCATGGCCCTGTTGGTGTATCGTTCACATGTCTTTGTACTTCAGCACATGACATGTGTCCAGGTATTCCCATGTCTATATAATCCAAGTGTACACACCGATATACCCACAAATGTGTCAAATGGAATGTGGGGATCTTATACATTGTTTGATACTTGTAATTCCATGGAAACCCTAGAACTGTGGATATCTGAGGGAGACACTATGTATAATTTTGATCTACACAACATGTAGTCGGTTTTTTCTCAGTAACATAG
This sequence comes from Viscum album, assembly GCA_963277665.1. NCBI lineage: Eukaryota > Viridiplantae > Streptophyta > Magnoliopsida > Santalales > Viscaceae > Viscum > Viscum album. The sequence goes on along the minus strand of OY728141.1, from coordinate 1,041,943,452 downwards.
ATCTATGACTGCACATTCCAGATCCATCTCTGCTACTTTTAATCTCATCTCATCACCACCCAAAATCAAAGTGAGACCCTTTTCTCATCATTTTCATCCATCAATTGGTTATAAAATTGGATTCCAATTCTTCTGTGGGGTTCACCACATGACCCATGTTCTTAGTTCGTTAAGGGTTCCACATATTTGTTGTTTTAAATATCATATCCACAAAAAATCAAAAATATCCTTCAATTCAGCTATGTTCAATATTTATTCTCTAAATCATTTTCTGCATGTGAATCTGTAATGATATTGGGGGTTCGATCGAGCTCGATCTCGTCCAACAACATCGATCCATCGACCTATAGAATAATGGTGATGAACGTGAAGATATTTTTGGATAAAATAACAATATCCCGGGTGAAAATTTCATTGGCCAATATTTCTGGGCCAACAAACATAAATTGGGATTCTCGAGGGTGAGAAAAAAATAAACAATTAAATTTGTACCCAAATGCATGAAATTAAATGAAATTTGGATACAAATCAAGAATAAATACGATTATAATATATAAATTTAATAAAAAGTGGTTGCATACAAAAATTTATGAGTCCTACATATTTTTGTATCATTAATCAATAAATAATGTTCTCACCAATGAAAAAGAGTAGTTGTTTCATTCATTGCGCATTGATCTTCCGAGATCCCAAGGTTTGTCATTGTCTGAATATAATTTTCCAGGAGAGGGTGGAAGAATGATCTTCCCAGTAGCCCTGGGGTTATAATACTAACCCAATAAAACCACTATAATGATATATTAATAGATGAAATAAATTTAGGTAATTTAATTGAAATAAATAAATTTAGTTATCTATTTTAACTAAACACATCTTCCAATGATCACGATATCCAAACGCCCCACACAAACCAATATTAGGTCATGTCTAGGGAAAAACTCTCATTCTATACTTAGCTGTGGTGTTGGATTTCTTATCTAATATTCTATTTAAGAGTTAAGAAATTTTATTTAATAAAATATGTGTGTAATATAAAATATATTTAATAAATTTTAATATTAATTATAGGAATATCAGGCCTCAGAATCACATGTTTTCTATGCACCTAGATCTAAAAATATAACTATAAATATTACAAAGTATTAAAAGGAAACAACTAGGACTCTACATACCATGATTAATTTCCCATATAGAACAACTGACTATATGATATATTCATCTGATTGTGTGATTTCAAGGATATATTTAAAAACAATTCATTTAAATAATGAACCTCTAGTTATTCATTTCTATTGGTTATTTAATTTCTTAATTGTTGAAATATTTCAAAAATTATTAATGATTAAAAACTAAAACAAAACAAGCTAGATATGATATAACAAAAATAATTAAATTCAATAGAAATAAAATAAATTTTAAATGAAAAATAAATAATATAAAAGAATGTTCACAATCAAGATAAAATACATAAAATCAATCAACGATATTGTGAAGTATATCCTTTTCCTATCACTTGGGTGGTGTATCATATGAGTATGCACTTATATGCAACATATGATACATTATAGTCTCACTCCCAATTTTTAATCCCAGTCCATCTAATTTATTATATGAGTAAACTTTTGTCACCCTTGAGGGTGCAACCCAGTCATATTAGGAACTAAAGTCAACTGTTGGGTAGAAAAGGTACAAGTATGAAATATCAAAAAATTATTTATGATTAAACTGGAAATGTGACTATACATAAATGAAAATAATATATAAAGGGAAAAAAATCTATAAATGGAAAATCCAAAATATGAAACCTAGTATTATCAGGGACCATAGGTGGCTAATCATCAAGAATGGTAATAAAAAAACCACCAACTAAAATTTAAGGTGTAAAATGATTCTCAACTAGAGTGGTCAAGTAAAACATCGGGTCAACATAGGGTTCCCATGATATCTTCAATTATGTAAAAGCTAGAATAACATATGAAAAAGGATGTCTCAATGCCTAGAAGAAATCACAATCACAATAAGTTATTTTTAGTATGACCACTTGAGCTCAAATATTATTTCCTATGAGTTGGTTGTGACACTCCATTACCTGAAAGTGGATCCCTACTTGATTAAAGGTTTGAAAAAAAATGATGATTAATCTACAATATCATATCAATGTCTCTTTTTAAATTATAACTAAAATGCATTCCATGTTTCATCCTCTGATAGGCCTTCTGGGACCACTCAATACACATCTATAAAACTTCCCCAATACTTTCCATGTGATCGGTAGTTAACAATAAACTATGAAGACCCTATTTATGAACTCTATAATATTAGTTGTCATATGGAAATATCCCCTGTCACCATCATATGTAAATGACCATTTTACGTTGAAATCCAAATCATATAATCATATACATATTGATTATCATTTGAATTAATTTAAGTCATTGATTGAAATTTCTTTTTTGGGTATCGTAAGCTGAAAATAGAAGAGAAAAATGTATTTAAATTGATATTAAATTTACCCAATAAATATAAGTTTAATAAAACATACCCTACTTGAATATCACCTTATTTATTTCCTCATATCTAAAATTATTATGTTAATTAATGAAAATATGTCTAATGTAATATCAATGATAAATATTATGTTCCTTAAATGAAACTCCATCACTATTAACTGGATCTATAATTGGTCAATGGAGATCAGATATCAGACACACTCCTTGGATTTATGTAACATGAATGCATATATAGGATAAAAACCAACTCCATGATTCTAAATTTTCCTTTTTTATTAATGGAAAATTATAATGGTTTAGGAGCACGATTACCATCCAATGTGGAAGAAATGAGTATAACACCGACATAATTGTTGTAAATAAAAGTTCCATTGACATGAATAAATTGTTTAAAGTAATTAAATTCATTGCTAAATGATATGAAGTCCAAAAATAGTATATATAACCTTACATTTCTTTGATCAAATTTTTGATATGGGGATACATACTCAATATTGTCAAAATGATAAATAACATGATTGTTCAGAGACAACAATCACATTATCCACAAAAACACTGCATTTGATTTATCCCAATCATCCTAAACTTTCCCAATTTACTTTTTTTTATTTCAGGAATTTCCATAAGATATCTTATATTTGAATAATTGATATATTAATTCCTTGATAAGGGACATCGGAACATCATGAAATATTTGTATAATCTCTATAGTAATAGTTGATATAAAATATTCATTAAGTAAAGAGTGATCCTGTAAAAATCATGGATTTACACTAGTATGTGGGACTTCCAACTTATGTATCTTCAAACATGAAAAATATCATATATTGAACTCATTTAGAAGTTATATTCTAGATAATATTTTTCTCACTAAATGATGTGTTTTTCCTTCTTAGACTCAACTAAAAATAAAAAATATCATTCTATGTGGTATTGATTTAACACATTTTTCAATGAACAATTACTTTAAAATTTTGTCAAACATATATAGTGTTATCTGTTGATGTAGATGTTTTACCTATAATTACAAGTAATTAATTAGTTTGTGTAATGAAATCCCAATGAAAATGTTATGCATAAAATACTCCTTCAACTAAGGATGACAATAATGTAACATGATTACAAATATCTGGTTGTTTCTTATCTATTAAAGGAACCTCATAGGGTTCATTCCCCACATCATACTCACCAAAATAATCGCTTGTTTCATCATCATACACTTCCTCAAATAATAAATTTTCATACATTAAATAATAATTATCCATGTGGATGTACCATAGAAGTGTTTTTATACTCTGATTGTCCTCTTCATAATTTTTTTCTATTAATGGAGTTAAATAAGAATATAATGAATGAGAATGTTATAAAGGGATTACTTTATCAAATATCTCAAAACACTATTCTCAAGTAGTAGGTAACTACCAATATCATAAATGGGCACATATAATTCTATTCAACCATTAATATATTTTTTCCTGAAAATTAATGATAAATCCACCTGATCGTCATCCTTCATCATAAGATACTGAATGGTCTACATATGATCAGGAAATTGAAGATGTTGATATCAAATTCATGTAATTTATCAACCAACCCTTGGTTTTAAGTGACTATGAATATTCCTATGAACTTAATCCAATTCCACACATTCATGAATATTTTCCACTCTTATAGGTGGAAACCTATATCTGAAACCGTGGTCGGTAAAAATTACCTTATCTTTGTAGAATATTGACATAGAAATGATAAACTATAATTTTTTTAAAAAATTATATACTACATCATCAAATGTTCAACATGTAGTAATTGGTTTTGATTAATTAACTATGACTAGATATTGATTTTTTATGGACTGGTTTATCATTATTTGATTAGCTAACCAAAACCTAGGGTGGAACTCTTAACACCACTATTATCCCATATTTTAGAAACATCAATTTTATTTTTTTCATGGTGTGAAAATCCATCTTGAAACAACAACACCTATTATCTAATACCCTTTATTAAAATGTTACACACATGAAAGAGATTAGGTCAAGGGGTTTGGGATACATAACACTTTCACAGAGACACATGGGTCCTTACATATTTAGAGAGTGGGATGAAATGTATGCCATAAATGCAGAAAATAAAATGAAATTATTAAAAATTACAAAATTTAATACAAAAAACAATACATGTAATTTCAATCATACATTGGTCAGTCATCTCCAGATCAAACAATTATTATAAATTAAATAATAAGATAAAAAAAATAAAACACAAAATTTCAATTATACATTGGTTGGTCATCTAAAGATAAAAAATAATACAATATTGATAACAATTTTTTGGGATACTTATTAGGTTCTACACATTGTATATTTACATATAAATATATCCAATAAATAATATCTATATACATCAATTAAAATTAAGAATTTCAAATAGAGTTTCCACTCTTGCAAGAGGAAAACTATTACTAAAACCCAAATCGATATAAATAACCTCACTATTAATGTATATTATTATTGACATGATTACATAGAAATAAAATTTAATAAAATTATATATATATTTATACTACATTATCAAATGTTTAACATTTTTCAAACAATTATTTTTAAATAACTTTGGCATGAACTTGAGACATTTTCTATGGATTGGTTTATCATTATTTGATAAACTAACCAATAAATAGGGGGGGGGGGACCTAGAGCCTCTATTATATCATATTTAGCAACCATCAGTCCCCTTTTTTTCATGGTTCAAAAATAAATCTTCAAAATTAATGCCTCTTATCGAACACCATTTTATTACAGTGTCACTCACATAAAAGTGAGGGGTTTAAGGGGTTTGGGATACATACAATTTTTACTCAGACATATAGATCATTACATGCTTAGAGAGGGGATTTACACACAAGTAGTCAATGAGGAAAATAAAATTAAATTATTAAAAATTATATAATCACATAAAAAACCTGATACATAATTTCAATCACATATTGGTTGGTTATCTCCGAATAAATCATCACTGAATAATCTTAAAATGTTTTTTGGGATACATATTATGTTCTATATATTATACATTTACCTATAAATATATCTAATAAATGATATATATATATATACACATATATTTATATTACCCATTTTTAAATATCAATATATATATATATATATATATGTATTTTTTATTTAATGATGTCTATCAAAAATTCCTTATATTACTTTTCAAATATTATATTCAAATAATATTACATATATTATCTCACTAATGATATACATTTATTCAATTAATATATATTATACATGTTTTTATGTAATGATTATTATTAATATATTTTTCAAAAATAATCATCAATAATACTTCTATTTATCTATGCCTCCAACAATATATTATACCTTTATTTTGTTTTCGATATACTATATATAAACATTTAAATATATTCATCTGTATTTATTGAAACTATAAAATATAATTATATACATTTTTTTGTAAAAACTATAGTTTTAAAAATAAAAAAATATTAATTTTTACATAACAACTAAAAATATTATTAAAAGTCAATTTTTTTAATTTTAATTAAAAAATTAATATAATGGACACATAAATAACAATGATAAAATTATAAACTTATGTTAATTTCAATATAAAAAAATTATTTAAGTATATATACATTTTTTAAATAATTAGGCTCTCCAAATTCTAAATAATTATATTTTATACATATTTAATTGGAAAAATAATTATTTATAGTTAATATAATTTAAAAATTATCTTTAATAAAAAAAATTAGTTTCATTGAAAAAAATAATATTATATATATAATAATATATTGCATACTTAGATGTATTTAAATATGATATATAGTATATCAAGTACTTTTTAGAAGTAATTATTCATGATATAATTTTTATAAAATATTTATGCAGAATAACCTTATTTACCTATATATATCAAATATTAAATATTTAATTTTTTTACTTTAGATATACTATATAATATAAAATATACCTATAAATGTATTCAAATCTAATTATTCACAATTTAAATAATTAATATATACATTTTATAAAACAATAATTTTTCCATAAATATAAATTATATTTTTTGAATAAAATTTAAATTTTGCATTTATGATATTTAAATTTTCCAAATCATTCAATACTGATAAATAATTCAATAAAAATTAAATCACACAAAGGAAAATAATTCATATAGAAAGTAAATCATACAATGAATAATAATTTATACATTCACACAACCATACATATTAAATAAATAAATAATTCATGAAAAATAAATAAATAAATTACACAATTAAATTTTTTAAATTGAAATATTACCTTCTTAAAAGTGGGAGATATATGTTGAGAAATATATTCAGGATATGTTCATAACAAATTATACACAGAAAAAATGAAATTGATGGGGGGGGGGGAGGCCCACTATTTATAATTTTTTTTGGGGGATTTGTGAACCCCATTCATGAATCCTTTTTAAATATTTCAATGGAAACATAGACAAAGTTCATGATTTCCACCTCACCCCATGGAAGTGTGAACAAATAAGTGTAGACCTCATTCATGCTTATCCTCTAAATAGAGAAGCGTGAATGGGGCTCACTCCTCCCTTAACCTAGTTTAAAAAATACAAGAAACCCAATCCCTTTTTTAATTTTTTTAATTGTGAAAAACCTATTAAAAAATTCTAAATTGTCTTCATGCATCATAGACCAATTATGAGAGTTTCTTTACTTTAGGGATTTTCCTTCTCATAGAAATCATTGTACAGTCTCACATAGTGTATTTGATCATTTTCATGCACCTCATAAGATAAAAATATTATCTCGTACTTCTTGTGTGCACGAATACCTCACACTTATAAATAGTAGATGCCTCATGGAGATGAAGATACAAACTCTTTCAGTTTTGTTTTATACACACAAGAGATTTTTAAAAGTGGTTAACATTTTATGAAAATTAATTCTCCCAATTAAACATGGCCACTGCAAAATGCTCCTTAGTACATGCATGTACTTTTTAGTACTATAGTGAACACACTTGGAACCAACCTATACTAGGCCTCTACTTCCTTGAAACTTGCACCACCCCTACAAACTCTTCAGTCTGACCCATGCATGTTGTTGCATGAAGACACTATCCTCACTACCATCTTCCTCCATGATTGGATTCCAATTATCTTTTATAGTAATTTTATATTATAGGCTACTCAGGTGTATAGATTTTTTTAAGAAATGTTCCATCTCTAGGTACCATTATCACACATATTTAATATTAAGACCAAATCTTACATGACTTAAACATTAATACCATATCTCATAATGAAAATTCAATCTAAAATTTTTTAGTGATTTTTGAAACTCTAAAGATAAATAAAAAATTGAATACTATTTTCCATACTTATCCATGTAAATACACCATTAAATAATCCTCCAATTATAGTTATCTACATCAACACATTTACCATTACTAATTTCTTCATTTATTTATGAGCAACCTATTATCTATTACAAACACATATCAGTAAACACTATTCCATCTCCATATACTATTAGAAAGTGTATTAACCATTAAGAACAACTATCATAATGAAAATTTAATCACAATGAATTTTGTGATATTGTACTCTCTGATGATCAGTATAAGTATCAAATAATATTTACAAAACTTATCCATTAAAATACATCCTTAAAAAATCCTCAAATGATAGGTAGCTCTTTTTCACAATAATTTTTCTAGTTTTATCATTTATGTAATTGAAACACTTTACTTATTCAAAACACATGCTGGTAAAAATTATTCCATATCGAAGTACCATTATCACATGCCATAAACATTAAGACCAACTCTCATAATGACAATTTAATCATAATGAATTTTATGATATTTGACACTATAAAGATCAATATAAGAATCAACTAATGTTTTCTTAACTTAACCTTATAAATAAATCCTTCAAGAATCCTCCAATGATAAGAAGATCCATTATCAAATTACATTTTTTAATTTTCTCATTTAGGTATAAGCAAAAATTTAACTATTCTAAACAAATATTTATAGATCTATCATAATGAAAATATTCCTTATTGAAAATAAATATAATCCACACTAAGGATATTCAAAATAATATTTATATTATTCAATGAAATACTTATTACATAGTTTTAGAATTGTTTTCTTATTATAGAATAATAAAAGTTTGTTCTTGAATCACTAGAAAAACTATGAAAAATTACATCTCATTGAGAAAATTAATGTATTTTTTAATAGATTCCTTTATTATCACTAACATCATTTAACAAACGAGTCTATCAAATACTTTTTAATAAATCATAAAATATATAATTCTTCCACAAAATTAGTATCTTATAATTTTTCTTCTCTTCAAATATCTCCTTCTGGATCCATGAAACACAATTTTCTTTTGTGACATTCTCGCATGCATGTTGTCCAATACGTTTCCCATGTTAAACTCATCCTCAACTTTATATTTCATCTTTATCTCATACAATTTTATTGATTCAGTATTATATTAAAATTTCATAGATATTATATAATCACATTATTAGGGATTATGACTATACTAGTTATATCTTTTACACATCTTCTTCAAAAAATCAAATATGATTAAATTCAAAATCAAATCATTTATCTTCTTCATAACATGATTCACTTCAGTATAATTAGTGATTTTTATAGGATAACTCTACCTTGATTTATACCTTCTATGAATTCATTATAATAATATATTATATAAAAAATGATATTATATATATATATATGATAAAAAATAGTAATTTCCATAAGCCTTTCTTTTTCTCCTTAGACAAAATTTTGTTCAATTTTTTTGTTACTGTTTCGAATACAACCGAGTCTTATATTGATCATTATTTGAGTAGATAAGTTTATTGTGAGTGTTAAAACCTTCCTTTTATATAGAAATTGTTTTTTAGAAATTTAATTATTAATTTTTTGATAAAAAATTTGTCTTCAAACACAAATATTTAGTAAAAAATAGTTTTAGTATGTTTTGAATATTCAGTGGTAAAATCAACACAATTTATTTTAGGTTCTAAAATATAAACATATCCAATAAAATTTGAGGCACACCATTATTTTTTAGATTTAAACTATTAAATTATCAATAAAATTAGATCATTTAACTTTAGAATCTTGAGAATTATTGTAATCCTCTATGAATTTATTAAATATTTTCTTAGTATCATATAACTTGGATTGAGTTTCAGTCATCTCATTCTCTTTGAAATAAATCCCTACATAAATATCTTTATTGATCATATCATGTTGAGAAGATTGAAAATTCATAATCTTGAGTTATTAAATATAAATATTTTTTATTATTTAACATTCAAATTCATTAATTTGATAACTCTCAAATTAATTATTCAATTTTAATATTTCTTTTGAACATTATATATTCTAAAATTCATATTTCATGTTTGTACTTCATTATATGTTCCTTGTATACTTCCTTTTCATCTTTATCCTCGCTATTTGAGAATTTTCCTATTTTCTCACTACTTAAACCGTATTCATCCCATTCAATATGTGTAGTAATAGTTATTTAATTATCATGGGAATATTAATTTTATAATTTATTGAAATTAGTGATGTTATCATTCTCTACAACTCCCTTACTCAAGAAAATTAATATTTTATTAGAAATATTTTATTTTCTATGAATAACTTTGGATATTTATTTTAATTAGAATATATTATAGAATTTATCTTTGATCTACACTTATATTGATAATATTTTCCATAATCTGTAGAATCCCCTTTATTATGTTTTTTTCTTGAGGTAATTCATATAAAATAGTTCAATAAAAGTACGTGAAAAAAACATCAAAGGTAGTTTTTCTTTGTAACCACCATTACCTTTTTTTTAATTATTCTAAATATGGGAAATTTTTGGTTTAAATGTTCACTAAAGGAAGAACCATGATGTTGTGGTTTAGACCACATCATGTTGTATGTTGGTGGGAAGCATGATGTTACGAAGGTCACTATATTATGGTGGTCTCCATGGAAGCCTATGTGATTATGCGATAATGTGTGGCTTAATATTTTATCATACTTAAATTTATCATTATTTTTTATGTTTATCATTAGATGATAATAAATCATGTTTTGATGATGAATGTTAAATATTTAAGTGTTAAACATTGTTTCAGGAATGGACATAGAGTTAAAAACTATTTGAAATGTTTTATGTCATCTGGAGCTTCCATGATGTCTATAAATGATGGAAAACATCATGAGTTTTTTATTGTATAATTTTTTCATCATAGATACTTTATGACTAGAGTTATTCATAGCTATAATTTTCTACATTCATTTAAACTCTTAGTTTTAGTGGACAATGTCTTGAATGAGATACTTACCGAGTGTTGGGTGATTCACCTAGCCCATGGATACCCTTGGTAGATTGTGTTTGTTTCTAGATTCTCATTAATCACAATCAAGATTGTGTTAAATAGATTTGATATATTTGGATATATAAGATAATAAGATATTTCATTCTTCATTTAATTGTATTCATTATAAATTAATGGGGATATCCTTTGGTTTTATAGGGTATGGTTGATGTTTTATGTTGTATTTAAAAAAGTTTTATCCCATCCTAACCCCATCAGTGGTATGAAGTCTTATTTAATCTCACTTGTATTTATTCTTTAAATGAATGAAGAAATTAGAAAAATGACAATTTTTGTTTTTACAATGTTTTATTTTAAAAAAGGTTGTGGTTGTTCAATATGTAATAAACCATTGCATATATTTTATACTAAATGGACACGGTCCTATAAAATTTATAATACTAAGTCATGGTTTTTGGAAAATGTACATAGAATTGTTATAAAAAATATAAAGAGTCATTTTTATATCATTTTGTGAGGGTTAAGAGATCACTACGTCATGGTTAATCCACACCATGAAGAAAGACCAGATAATAGTAGATTTTGAAAATTCATAATACAAAATTGGTTGAATTATGTGAAAGTGGTAATGGTTTTATGGAATTTTATTCCATAAGACAAACACAACATATTTGATGTCCCTGCACCAAATTCAATCCAAAATGGAGTCCTAAAATGGTCATGTATTTATTTTTTGTAATCAGGATTAATAACACTATAGTTAAATCTATTTTCTTTATAAGTAAAAAAATAGTTTTTATTAAAATTATAAAAAAGTTTCATTGGTGGAGGCTCGTGATGGAGGTGTATACCCTAAATCCATATCATGTATGTGATGTGCGACTATTTCATATTTCTTGGAATATTATGCCACTAAATTAAATGACATGGATGGAAACTCAAGAAATCCTTCACCTAGAATATCATTTAAGGAATATTTTCATAAGATAAAATCTGTGGGAGTTTGTATAATTATTTAATGTGGCACATGCATTGGAAATGTAATTTACTCTTTCTTTATGAATTCATGTGTTAATTCTGTCATCATTTAGGATCATACTTGGGTCCTTATAAAGACACTACCATATGATGGTAGGTGTGTGTGGTCACACATTGATGATTGGATAAGACTCTTAGATTCGTTAATCTCTATTCTTGTTCTTCCTTCATATCATGGGATTATAAAACATTGTGTAGGGAATGAAATTTCATTTGTATGATGAAGAATTTAGGCATAACTCATGGATATCTCCAGAGGTGGGAAATCCATTGAATACCACTCTAGTGATCTTCATGAAACATATAAAATTATGATTAGGAAGGTTACTAATTATTCTTAAACAAATGGTACTATAACACCCAGATATTTTATGTTTTTTATATAAATTTACTATCATTGATAGCTTACATTAAATGCCACACCAAGTTTTATCAAACTATGATATATTATTGATAGTATTATTTAATCATGTCCATTATAACCTAGCAAATAAACATGAATGTATGAATAATAATAAACTACTTTTAAATATTAAGAATAATGGTTTTATATAAATAACACTCATTGATAAAAAAGTACTAAATTTTTAGTAAAGTCTTTATATATTTCAATAATAATATTTTATCAAAATTTTTTATAACTTTTTGTGAAAAAATAAAATTTATTATTTTCAAATATTATAAAATATATTTGAAAATATATAATACATATTTCAAATAAACATGTCAAAATTATATTTTATTTATTATTTGATATTTTCTGAAAAGGATAAATTTTAAACGAATAGTGAAAAATAATGATGTTTATTAAAAATTGTCTTTTCATTTAAAGAATTTCTAAGATAAAATTTAATTTAAGATGGATTTAAAAGTAAAATTAGTAAGATTATTTATTTATTAATAAAATTTATTTCATTTTAGTCAGTTTATTATTTATTTTTTAAATTAGAACATTCTATACTTATGAACATTTTCTCTTTGGAAAACTGTTTTTTGCATCACGCATGCAGGTTTAATTTTAAATAAATCTTTAAACTTATATGAAAGTAATTTTAAAAAATGTCTTAAATTTTATTAATTTGAATAATTAATATTATATAATAATTGTAACTTAATATTTTGACAAAATGAAGATTACAAATTAGTAAAAATTAATTGCGGTAGTTAAGGTTAAAAACATATTACTGAGGGGTTGAAATAAAAAGATAAGGGGTAATTTAATATATGAGATTGTTTAAATACCATTTTAAGGAAATATTTAGACCATATATTATATACTTTTTTTGACAATGATCCATTTTTAATCCATTTCTCATGTGATAATCATGGGAGCACTTTATTCTTTTCAAAAATATCATGTGTGTCCTCTCCCCACATCTAAAAGGCCACCCTCTCTTATCTTAATCAAAATTTAAAAGCCCTTTGGCTTGTGCAATAATTTCAAAAATATATTCATTAATTTCATCCATACATCTTATAGTCCTTATTTTTGTGATAAAACCCTCTTAATAAGCCTTTAGGTATAAACCTAAAGAGGTTCTCGGAAGAAGAGGTAAAATTCATAAAGTTGTTTTTTTCTTTTTTCTTCTATTTCCTTCAAATATTATTTCAACATTCTAATATAATAACATAATTATCTAAAATATAATGAGATGATTTTATGTTAATTTAAATACCTACATATATATCATATTCTATCAATTGTGGAATAAAACCGTTGATCGTGTGTATGACGAACTGCCTCCCCACAAACTGATGTAATTTGTTTTCCATCACCACCACTCACGGCTATATATAATGATGTATTTAACAAATTTATATGATATTTTACACATAATTATAAATTTTTATTTATAATATTATATATACCTTTATACTTTCTACTTTATGGTATTATGATAATGTCGCTTGTGTGTGTGGAGGATTATCACCTCGTGAAGCGATGTGATACATTCTTCACCTTTTCCTTACATGGAAGGTAATATAGAAATTTTTAATGAAAATATAGGAAATATATAACATATTAATTATTATATTGATAAAATATATTATTTACCTTTATTTTATTTTTTCCTTTGAGAAAATGGAAAAATCATTCATGCATATGCATGATCTACCTTCTCCATGAATAGTGAAACTCATTTTCTATATATAACTTTATTTTATTACTATAAATAAAACATATATGAATAAAAAATAGTTTTTTTGTAAAACAATATTTTAATAGTTAATTTTTTACAAATGGGTAATAAATGGTTATAAGTAAAAAATATATGGAATGATAATTATTTTTGTGGTTATGTAATATATTTATAATAAAATTATGTTTATTATATAGGATATCCAAACATGTTTTAAGGAAGTTGATACCTAAGGTAAGGGATTTCTGTCTCACTTTTAATTCCATGGGACACATGCCTTATAAAACACATGGTTCTTTTGGGTGGTGTATATACAATACATGAATTTATTTTATGAAACTTATAATGATAATTATGGGATTTTAAAATAATATAATGTGATTTATTTTATAGGGATTATGATTCAAAATATACCATATTTGTAAAGTTTTATCGTCAAAATATTATTATTTAACAGGATTGTTTATGATATGCTTCTATTACTGAGATCTTAATATCTACCTCTCAAAAAAATCATGAATTTTATTTTACACTCTTTATTTCTTGAAAATACATATTTTAATTTTATTTTCCTCTCTTAAAGGATTAAAGAGACTAAAATAATGTTTCAATGAAAAATAATCTTTATTTATCTCTTCAGTCAAAACCCCTTTTTCTTCCATATCAATGTTTTCTCAAAATTATTTTTTTATTCTAAAATGATTGTTTAAATAAATTTTTTCCAATGTCTTATTTTTTACAAAATATTTTTAAAATAACATTCATGTAATTTTCTAAACAAGCCTCTTTTGGATTTTATCAAATTGTTAAAGGAGTATTTGATTTAATTGTTCTTTCATAAATGAAATTTTCTACCATCATGACCGACCAATGATTTAAAAATTAATTTATAATTTTACAAGTTTATTTTCAAATAAAATGATTTTGAAAATGTTTTGGTAAATTTTAGTTTTAAAAAGTGACTTTCAAAATATAAAGGCAATTTTCTTCATGAAATATTCCTAGTGATCTTTAAAAATCATTTTCTATCTAATATGACATCCTTTGTTGTTACTTATTATTTACTAGGTATATAATCCAATTTTACCATCCTTATTATTTTTATGGATGACATATGATTATGATGAATAGTTTTTTATGAAACATGTTTCTTTTCCATGGTTCGTACTATGATGAATTAATGAGATGACTATGAAACTCTTTTATTTTCTATGGGTTATGATATGATGGAATGTATATGAGCCCATTTTTTTAATTTTTCATGACATGATTATTTTTATGATTTTGTGGAACACTTATGCATTTATTCCATTATATGATGGTGGTTATGTTATAAATAAGGATGGTGGTAATATTATAACCCAGTATAGTGGTCACATTATAACTGAGGATGGTGGTTACAATCCAACCAAGGATGATGGCCATGTTATAAACAAGGATGGTTGAGACCAATATCTTATTCCAATGCATTGGGAAAAGCATTATATATCATATAATAATAAAGGCAAATAAGTCAACAGGATAAATCTACACTGGGAAATAGACCGACGAGGTTAATCTAAAATGGGAAATAGGTGATGAGGCATTATCCACTATGGTTGAGGGTATTGGTAGTTAAACATTACAAAAAAATTGTTTTATACATATTTTGGCACCATAGTTTTAAGAAATGATCTTATGGTTGATGATTTATGTTGGTTTCACACACTTATGGATCATGTATTTTTAAATGACAATGATTTATTCCATGACTAATGTTTATAGTCTAGTATAGGTTGGATATAAAATATGTAAGTTATGTTCATGATATTATACCCCTATGATTATCCTTTTCTTCCATATGATCATAGAATGATATCTATCATTTTCACCCTTAGTGAGTATCTCAGTTCACCCCTTCTTATGTTTCCATTTCCTAGGTTATGTACAAAGTTTCTAATTAGTTTATGTTTATGATGATTAAAAAAGGGGGAGATGTTTATTGGATATGTTTATGATATTTAATTAAATAAGAATATTTTGTCTCTTGTATCCAAACAAACTAAACCATTATGATCTTCAATAATGTATTGATGAAATTTTCTGAATATTTATAAAAATAATTGGATATTTGTGTATGAAAATACATGGTTGTTAATGTTGGTGTAAGAAAAAGTTTTAGTAAACCTTTGGAAATGAGGTTGAGAAAAATTTAGTGAAATACCTTGGAGTATGTACATGAACAAGTCTAAGAATTTGACAATGTATAGGAAAATGACCTAGAATTTTGGTAAAGGAGAGCGAGAATGGGTTTTAAGAAATTACATCCCTATCAATATAGTACAAGTGGATGTGGCTATAAAACATATGTAATTATGGGTAATAACTCTGAAAAGGTAATTTTGGGCTTTGAACTGATCATCACATGGTGCATGATAATAGGCCTTTCTGCACCCCTAGTTTGACACTCCTAGGGGATATGTTTTGGAAATTAATAAACTCTTTATGAACCATCGTTAAGGGTTCGAATAGGCAATGGCTATGAATGACCTAAGTTAAACCTAAGGTTCCATAGATTGAGAAGATTTTTTTATGGTTTAGATATCCTATGATTGATTATTCATGATTGATCACTATAAATAGATATGCCTAATGGTTAGGCTTACCATTTTGGTTTTAGAAAGGGATTGGGAATATAATGATAAATATGAGGTGGTAATATACATAAACAATTATTGATGTAACCTATATGATCTTAGTCATAAAAATTAAGGTATATGATGAAGTTTCTTTAGGAATTTTAATTCCTATCCTCAGCATTTATATGTAGAATTAGTGTTTAAGTCCCCAAATAATGCAACGACTACATCCCAAGTCTATGACTCTTCTCTAGTTGAAGCTTATGGGAATGTGCTTACTAAAAATCTTGTAATTATCCTATTTGTTAAATTTTATGTTATCATAGGTATGGTTTTTATATAGTTACATAAATCCTAGATAAATTACAAAGGAAGCAAAGAAAAATTTGATATTACAAAGAAAAATATGATCATCTATCAACGTGATAAAAAATATGAACTTCAAATGGAGATCACATCCATTTTATGGTTCTTCATTCCTATTCAAAATTGGTTTTAATTGTAAATGGTTGAGGATAAACTATCTATTAATTATATTCTTGTTGTATATGAATTTGTTTTTACTGAATGAATTTATTTTGATGTATTTATATAATACTTTCCAAATATTCAACCGAAACATGAAGTTTAGTTCACAATAGAACACATACTTGATGATACACCTATTTCAAAGACTCCCTATAGAATGGCCCTAATTGAGTTGAAGCAATTTAAGAAGAAAATCTAGAACCTTGAAATGGAATTCATTTGGCCAAGGGTGTCACCTTGTGATGAACATATGATTTTGGTTTAAAAGAATGATGGATTGATTTGACTCTAAATTGATTATTGAGTGTGGAAAAAGATCACAATCAAGGAAAATTATCAAAAACCCTTTACTGATGACCTTTTTGATAGACTGCATGAAGCTCAATACTTTTCCAAGATTGATATTCATTTTGGAAATCATTAATTTAGGGTCAACAAGGAGGTTATACCAAAGACAATGTTCTGTACAAGTTATAAACACTATAAGTATATTGTGATTATATATTGTGTCACTAATTAAATTTCTATATTGATGGATTTAATTAATAGAGAATTTAGATATTACATTGATTATTATTTTTAGTCTTTATAGATGATATTCTTATATGTTAAAAGAGAAAGGAAGATAATGAAGATCACCTGAGAATTGTACATATGACCCTAAGGAAGGAGAAACTATACGACAAAATTACAACATGTACGAACTTAGTTAATATAAGGTTCCATTTTAGGTTCATATAATCTCAAGAGAGGGTATATCGATAGATCTATCAATGATGGATGCTATTGGGCTTTGGTATAGACTAACCATTGTGACTGAGATCTATAGTTTTCTAGGTGTAACTTAATATTATGGATGGTTTGTGGAGAATTTATCATGATTATCTAAACCAATCACCTAGATAATGAAAAATGGGGGCTATATTCCTTTGGTTAGATGAATATGAGGGAAATTTCTAGGAACTGAAGAGAATATTAGTTAATGAAAATGTGCTTATATTACATATATTGGAGAAAGGTTTTTATTCATTTTTTATGTATCCAAGAAGTAATTATAATGAATTCTTTGGCATAATGACATTGTTATAGATTATGTCTCATGAAAATGAAAGTTTCATGAGAAAAATTACCCAACATATGATTTTGGAGTTAGTTATAATATTTTATTCATTAAAGACATAGACACATTATCTTTATAAAGAAAAGTGTGATATATATATATATCAAAAAAGTTTAATTTATATATTCACACAGATAGAGTTTATCAAGAAATGTATAATATGGTTATAGATGATTAAATATTATGACTTCTCAATATATTACCACCCTAGGAAAGGGAATAATGTCGTAGATAAATTGTGTCGAAAGGATAATGCTTGGTTAACCATGATGTGGATCAAAAAATTTCTAATATTTATGTATTTGTAAAGTATGGATCTGGAAATCTTAAATGAAGGGGGGAAGTTGAATATCTTTCAAATGAGTGTTCTATAATCTATCCATGAGAAGATTAAAGAAGAAGAAATGGATGATGTGGAGCTGTAGAAGAAGGTGATAATTGTTCTTATCTTCAACCTTTATTGTGATAGAATTATAAGGTTAATGAACCTTGTATGTATTCCATATAAACCATATTTAGAGAAGATATTAGAATAAACCCATAGTTATTCATTATCTATTAAACCTAGTAGTGAAAATATGTATAGATATTTTGAAGTGTATTTTTGTTGTGTTGAAATGAGGAGAGGTATCATAGAATTTATATCTCGATGCTTGGTATGTTAGAAAGTTAACATCGAGAGACAAAATTCTAAGGGGATGTTATAACCATTACCCTTACTATATTGAAAATAGGAAAATAACACTATATAATTTGTAATCAAAATCCTTGAGACATCTAAATTGAATAATTATATATGGGTTGTAGTGGGTCTCCATATAAATTCAACATACTTCATTGCTATTAGAGATGATTTTTTCCTATATTATTTTTTGTATATACATTAATGAAGTGGTACAGTTTCATAGAGTATCATATTACATTGTATCTTATCATGATATTTTGTATACCATAATTTTATGGTGAATTATTTAGAAAGATCTTGATATAGAATTGAGTTTCGATACTATGTTTTATCCTCAGACAGATGGTTAGTCTGAGTGAAAAATTAAAATCCTATAGGATAAGATGAGATTTTATTATATGTATTTAAATAGTGGTTGATATTAACACCTTCCCCTAACCGAGTTATCTTACAATAGTATATTTCACTCAAGCATTCATATGGATCCTTATGAAGTGCTCTATTAAATGGAGTGTAGAATTCCAATGTATTGGGATGAAGTTAGAGAAAAAAAGATATTGGGACTAGAGATAGAATAATAATTGGAATATAAGGTTATACCCATTCCATAAAACATAAGGGAGGTAATAATTTAATGACATGACATGACTTACTATGAAACCACTAGCCGGACCGGACACCAAATGGTGTCAAGCGTGCCCCCCGAATGCTAGAGGCTGCTGACAAGTAGCGAGGGTCTAACAGTGGTATAGTGGGGATACTATGACCTTAATATCAGATTAGAAAAATGGTATAATAAGATTTCAGTCAATATAAATGGGAAGAAATACCTAAATAAAAGACTATGTAGTGGAAGATAAATATAATAACTGAATAAACATGGCCAAAACCCAATAAAACCATGCATGCATGTCCATGTGATGCTACTAAATAAAGAAAGAAACATATAATAAGTGATATGATACAATAAATAATCCAATAAAAAAATAATAAGGAATTGAAGGTGATATCGTTGATAATATTGGGTATACCTCAGCCCAATGATTCTAACTCCCATGTATAATGCACAACACAAGAAAAATATCAAGGTCATGTGAACAA
Source organism: Viscum album (assembly GCA_963277665.1). Lineage (NCBI taxonomy): Eukaryota > Viridiplantae > Streptophyta > Magnoliopsida > Santalales > Viscaceae > Viscum > Viscum album. The sequence goes on along the minus strand of OY728141.1, from coordinate 1,041,923,304 downwards.
GTGGATCTACTCAGGTAGCCTAGTGTAATAGTGGCCTGAAAAGGTTTTGAGATATAATTAGTTGGCCACCAACAAAAATGTATAAAGAATAATCTAGTTCATTAATATATAATAATATTTTTTCACTCATTTCTAAAGTAAATCATCAATGAGAATTAAAATAAAAAACCATGTCATGATCGATCCCCTCAAGGAAACTCGAACCGACAATACCTGCTTCTTCCTAAGACAAAAATGTCCCTACCCAAGATGAACCTATACAAATAGGATACTATTTTATATTGGGTTATCAGAACTAACTATAATGGAAGAATCGAGCCCAATCATGGAATTTTTCTTGACAAACACATCTTTTGATTTATTTAATTATCATTTTGCATTTAATTTAAAGAGTTATATCATGTATTTAATTTAATTGAGTCATTGTATTGTCCAAGGGGAACCTTATTAATGAACCCAAGTATCTCACCCAATGTTTTACAATTAGCCAAAATCAAAGGAGTATAACCATGTTTATCCATAAATGAAATCCCAATTATCAGTCTTGGCCTAATGTAAAACATGTCCCCTATGAGTATGTCCCTAGAATCTCACAAAGATGTATGAGTATCACTTGTGGCATTGTGTAGCCCTATTTACACTAACCCCATCTATGGGTTCTCCCTTAGGAATTGATATCACTCTTATGAAGGTAAGGAGAACACATGGTGAGATCATCCAAGACATAACATGTATCACCCCTGATGTATAATGCCCCATCGACCCATGATCCCATCCTTGGAATTTTGTAAAAAGGAATATAATTATCACTTGATGTGTAAACAAGACACTCATTCCTCTTTAATTTAATCTCTAAGAGACCAAGTATATAACGATTCCTTATCATAAACAAGTATCTACTAAGAGGGCTATGTATATAAGCAATCCACATCATAATTCAAGAAAACTTAAGTACAGGGCCCAACCCATTGATCATTTCAATTACAAAATAAAAAGGCCCATGTTCTAAGTAAACCACCAATCCTAACAATGAACCATTTCACATGTCATTTTTTTCATAGAATAAGACCCACCTCAAAGAAGAGTTTTATTAAAAAACATGGTATTAAGTTTAAATAATTCATTTTATTTTAATTCATGGATTTCATTTCATGAAATAATTAAATATACCTAAAGGGTAAATTCAAACCTAATATGACCATTTAATTCATTTCATTTTGATTCACACACCCAAAGTGTGGTCCAATTGTAAATTGAACACAATATTTTAATATAAACAAATAATAGAACTCACCCAAAGGGTCGGTTTAGGTCAAATCCATAACCTCTAACCACATAGATAGGATTATATATTACATTGCAAGGAGGTCTAAACATTTAATTCATGGAATTGATAATATAGAGGAAACACCCAAAATGTTGAGTACTTGGAACAATGTCATTATTATATAACCAATGAAACATTGAGGGGTAAGCTATATACCACCTATATTATTATTAAAAAGACCCACACATCCAATATCAGGTATTCATTAAATTTGGATTGAGGGAAATTGAAGAAACGAATGAAAACCTTGGAAATATGGAGAATTTTCTTGCATGAAGATATAAATGATTATGAGAATATAAACAACAAAAGGAGATGTAGGATTGAATCTATTACAGTTACATGTCCAACAAGACTGAAATTGTTTTATTATGACACTAAGAAAAGGAGATACATACATGCTTAGGTGGAGTTCAAAGGGATTCTCAATAAGAGGGAAGAGTCTATACGCACGGGAGAGAAAATGAGGAGGAGGAGGTTTATAGAAAATAGTGCCAGAAGGTTAATTTCACATTATTTATTGGAGTTCATGGATTGGATTCACAGTTGGCCAAAATGTGCACCAACCATGGTTGTGGTGATAACTTAGGAGGGAGGTCGCACCGTTTATGTGCACGGTTTAAGAAACTATACACAAACCATCTGTTTCTTTTCAGTCCAAACATTGTAGCATGAAAAATGTCTATGTGGATCCTCTCACATGGTTAGACTAAAGTATGTGATTCATCAAGGTTCTCTAGATTAGGCTGCATGGTTTGTCCCAAGGGAAACATAGTTTTAAAAAAGATGTGTACCCTTACCAGTCCTTCAAAACTCAATATTCCAGGCCTTGGTGGTCCAAAAACTCAATGGGACACCCAAGGAACCTATCCAACCTTTATACAAATCTAAAAACAACAAATTTAAGTTTTCAACCTCCCAAAATTCCATTCCAAATATTGGTTTAAATAATGATCCATACACCAAATGATAAAATTCAATTTCCTTTAGAATTTTATCTTATCAAAAAACATGGGATGATACAATATCCCCACCATAATCTTCTCATACTTGAGAATCCTTTGAGAAAAAATAACATCACTTGAAAAAATCAAAATGTGATGTATTTCTCCTGAGGACTTGTTGTGTTTCCAAATGACTAACACACCTACAAGCATCACCTTAAGAATGTGATACATAATCCATAAAAACCTGTTCTATCACTCTTACCCAGACTAAAACATCAATAATGATCTTACTCGAGCCTTTCAAACTGGAGACATGATCACACCATCATATCTTTAAACACCCATCCTTTTAGGTTTCCCACCATAGGCCCTATCATTTAAAAGGCCAACTCTATGTCACCGAATTTCAACTGTCATAATTTTCCATTTAAAAATTCCCTTAGAACTTTAACGATGATCATTGTATGATTTCAAGATTTAATGAATGACCAAATCACAATAAACCCAAATTTCTTCATCGATCCAACCTTTACAAGAGAATAATTAGTTGAAATTTCAATTGTACCCAAATTTACCTAAAAAATCTCCTAAAATGGTTCCTTACTTCCAGTATACAATAATAGAGAGGGATATCATGTTGAACTACCTCTGGCTGACTACCCTAAAAAGATTGTCTTAGATGGACAATTCCTTTCAAAATCAACACATAGTGCCTATAGATGAAGTCACCTCAATATTTTATCTGATCATGCATGTTAAAGACTGTAACAAAATTAAATTTAATTATCTATCCAAAAAATCCATTTAAGTTGTCATTCCTCGTCACAAACATGGGTACATACCCGATCCATCATACATGGATCACCACCCTCATAACATTTCAACCGATCAAGATTGAAGGTCTAGTTAACCTCATATTAATAAAATGGAGTCCATGAAGATCATCAAAGACAATTCATAACCTGACATTTACAAGTGAGACATCGGTACACAGCTGAGTACCAACTCATCAAGAACACATACTGATACCAAATTGGTATCCACCTAACGATCAAGTAAAAGAAAAAAAGATGGTTTTCATGTGTCCATCCATATAATTCCTACTTAGGTACCCAAGTATCACTCAGGACTAATCATTCTTCAATAGACACCACGATTATAATGCGAAACACTGAATAACTCTATTTACCCATCCCTATGAATTTTAAAACATAATTTAGCATACAATTGATTCTCTCCTAGTGTACCCAGATGTAATCATGATTGGGGAAATTATCGTCTCAAATGAGATCATAGTAAGAGGGTTTGAAGAGTTAGATAGAAGATATAATACACACCCATAACATCCTAGATGAGGTACTTCTTATGGTTTCTGACCAATAATACCCCAAATTTTGAAAGGAAGAATATTTGAACCACCAATGGCTGAGTTCTTCTTGAAGTAATCTTGGATTTACCTACCTACACATCACTATAAAACAACCAAAATGCGTTTACAACAAATAGAATCCCATTCATGCTTTTTCACAACTACCGAAGTCCATTCCTAATTAATGGGTTGTAAAAAGGTTTCCAACCTGACCAAAATTTCATCATCGTGTAGCCTCAAAAACACCGACTATAACAGCCCGATATTTTGTGAAATATTATTTTCTAATTAATTTAATCTTTCTTATATTTTTCATTTCACACAATACTACATATAAATTTTTTTATAAAAAAAAACTATGTTTGGATTGTGTTATATAAAAAACAAAGATATAATTCCATTTCACAAAACATCATATTTTCGTACTATATACACACGAATATTCTTATATTGTGTTACACACAATGTCGAGCTCCCTCAAAATATTTCATTATATGCAAGATAATGTTTTACTGAACAATAGTAAATTATTATTTAATATAGAAAGATGTAACACAAACATTAAATTAGTGATTATGAATAATATTAATTAACTTATGAAAATATAAGTTTTAAAATATTAATTCATTGGTTACCAATTAATCATAAAATAAAATATATACCAATTGATTAGAAAGGAAATATTTTTATTTTTATTCTCTTAATGTCATTATGTAGTAATAAATTAAATAAATTATAATTAAATAATGATATTAATGAAATATATATATTATATATTCAATCAAATATTTTTGATTTTAATCCAAAATATTTTATAGTCATAAGAAGAGAACCATCCTAATTTCATGTATAAAAACCTATATTTTTTAAAAGGGTAGTTTTAATGCCTTTTAATGGAGAAACTATTTTTAATCAAAATCTAGAAAAGTTTATAGTTCTCATATGAAAAAATAAAATTCCTCTTTGAAAGTGGGATATAAAATTTTACATTGGTTTATTTATTTGGTATTTTTCTCAGATGTTTTATTTTTTTTTTAAGAATAGTGAGAAATAATATATTTTAGTTAAAAACTACCATTTTCATTTAAAACATTATTAATATTAAATTATATTTAAAATTGGGTTTTAAAGTCAAAATATATCACTTATACATATATTAATCCAATGTAGGTCATTTGAATCATTTTTATATTTAAGTTATATTTAAAAAAATTATTAACTTTTGAATGTTCTTTTTACCCGTCTTATCACCATGTCTGCGGGATTAACATTAAAATTAATTTTCCAATTTCTTTGAATTAAATTTTGAAATGTGTTCATAAATGGATATAATCATTATTATATTTAGATTCTAATAGTATCAAATTTATTTTTTAGACATTATGAACAGTAAATTTAGTAATTTTTTATTTACCCCAATTACGGTTAAATCAAGTAATTAAAGGTAAAAATAACATCATAACATTATAAAACTACACTAAAACTTGTAAAAATTTCATTAGATTAATGGTTTTCAACTGAAATCAAACATAGGATAAAATTATAAACTTTAATTCTACTTAGGTAACAATATGACAGTTATTATATTTTATTTAAAGATAAGTTAAAAATGTCATACTCATATTTTTAATAATAAAATCATTTTTAATATAAGGTTATACAAATGATAAATTTTACTATAAATATTAATTTTAAATATAATAAATTTATGTTTATCATGATAATTTATTTTTAATTTTTAGTGAACAATTAATTTAACTAAAGGCTTAGATAATGATGATGAAATAATTGTTTAATTAATAGAAATATCAAATAAATGATATTAAAAGTATTAAATTAAATATAATTTAATGTAATTAATAACATACCCAAATTTTATAGATAAATTTTCTATATTAGTGAAATATTATAAGTGTTGGTTCTAATTTTCCATGTTGTTAGGATATTTTGTTAAAATGACTAATAATGAATAGTGTCAAAATTGACGTAAATGACACTTCAAAAAAATCACAATTTATAAATTGATATAAAATTCATAAAAATATAAAATCTGTCTATATGACTATTATAAGGATAAATATTCCATCAATGATCCATTTGGGGTTTGTTTAGAATTTTATAGTAACTATATTAACACTAATGAATAAAAATCTATGTTTTCATTGGAAAAGATAAAAGGGTTTAATGAAGGGTTAAATAGAAAATATAAGGTTAATATTTGGACCTAAACATGTATAAAAATAATTTTTTGAATAAATTTCAACCAATAATAGTCTACTATTTTAAATAAATTTCTTTAGAGCTATTTAAAATAGATGATCAATTTGTATTAATTTAATATTTTGAGAGTCTCTAAGAGTGCCCCTCCCCATTCTTATAAGAAAGATCCTCCTTCCTTACTTACTCACACCACATTTGTAATTCTTGATCCACCAAAACATATAAATTTACATTATAAAATTCACTATAAACATTATATATGTTCCTTTCTTCTTAAAATACTAACTATGGTGTCCCTAAGATGAGATCTATAGGGATATCGCCGAATAAGATGTAATCTCTTTACCAACTCTTCCAAAATTATTTCTTATTACACTTCCTCTTAATGTTTTGATTCCATAATAAATTAATAAGTTAAATATAAAATAAATTATTTAATTTTATTATGATTAAATAACAATTATCTTCCACATTTTACTCAACCAATGAAAAATAGAAGTGCCACACGTGCATACATACGACTTATCAACTCCACAGTAAGGTGTAATCTATTTTTCCCTACAACTTTATTTGAATGGGTATAATGATGGATATAATGGATCTAAATAATAAATATTAAATGATATTAATTATATATAATTAATATACCACCAAATTCTTTAACCTTTTACCAGTAAGGGAATGATATTGTTGCTCATGGGTACATACGACTTACCGTCTCCACGAAGTGATGAGATTCATATTCCACGTTCACCATTCAAGAATGATTATAAAAATGTATATAATGAAAAAATATAAAATAATAATTATTATTTAATGATATTATATACATATATACGTATATGTTATTTACTTTCTTTCAATACGATAATAAAACAGAAATCACATTCATTCGTACATACGGCCTAATGTCTCCATGAATGGTGTATTCCATTTAATATATCAATCTTATATATACATATAATGAATATATAGTATATATGAATCATTTTTATCTTATTTATGTAAGTAAATAATTATCAAAGTAAGAATAACATGAATTACAAGTCAAAACACATATGATAGACCAAGTGATTATTACCCAAAACATAACTTAAACATAGACATGTTAATATGATGGTAATAAAGGAACATAAAAGGATAGTATATGGTATGATAAAATTAAATATGATTATGTTGTACATTTATAATAATCTTATATTGATTATACATGGGTTTTTACCATGTACTAATGAAGTCAAGACTTAAGGTAAGATAATTTCATCTCCCTAGTTATTTCTATGAGATACATTTCATATTCACCACTAAATTATTTTGTGTTGTGTACATACTTCACATGAATGTACTATATGATTTGTATACATTAATTTATGGTTATTTATATATCCATTTTGTGACATATATTTCATGATGTTTTACAACTCAAAATTTACCAAAGGAGTAAGGTAGTTTTGTCACAATTTTTCTTCTTTGAGACACATGTTTTGTTATGTATCCATTTTTTACAAGGTGTATATAATACCATTTTATGTGTTATACTAGGAATATCCTTATTTTCATGAAATTTATATCTTCGGGTAATGATATTATTTTATGGGGATTATTATTCAAATTTTTCAAAGTGGTATGAGACACTTTGAAATGTTTAAAGATTATTTTTCATCAATAAATGTTTTTAAAATATCTCTAAAGAAAATTTTCAAGGAAAATGATTTAAAATAATTTTTTTATTTTAAACTGTTTTTAAGGATTATTTTTTTTTGTTTTAAGGATATCTTTTATGGAAATAATGATTTAAAATGTTTTCAATCTTACTTCATATGTTTTCAAGGGAAATGGTTTTCAAAACGTTTTCAAGATTTCCATATAGGATTTCTTATTTATTTTCAAATAAAAGGTTTTTGAAAATGTTTTATGTTTTAAGAAGTTATTATGAAGTGAAATTCATGTTTGATGTGATGTTTCAAAATCCATACCCATATAAGATGTAATACTTAGTTATAGTTCAAGAATACCATTAATATTATTTCTTTGAATGGTTTATGTTTTTATGAAATGATGTTTAAGCCGAACTCTTCTTTTCATTCTTTATGATTTTGTAAAATTATTATGAAACCTGTGTCTTTATCACCAGTTATGATATGATTACATGTTTATAACACCCATTCCATTTCATTGGTTATTATATGATTTTTATGATCTTGGGGAATATGTATGTATGATTTCATTATGAGATGGGTATGAACTATATCTCCCTCAAATGCATTGGGTAAAGATTAATATCTCTTGAGATAGACTAAACTATGTTGGGAGTAATCCTTGACTCCTAATATTTCCATGGGAGTAAACCATGACTTCCAAGAATATTATAGGAGTGAACTATAACAACGGAGATGGTATGGGGAGTGATAATATGGCATTGGAAGAGATAAATTCACTACTTTGGAAATCATATTATATGCTTATGTGTCTACAAAAAATTACATGTCTTATTCCTATGTTTTGATTTTCTGGATTATGTTCTTTATTTCCTTATGATTCACATCTTATGAACTTCCAATATTTATTCCATTACCCCTGAATATGTTATTTTTGATATGTAGGGTATGTTAATAAAATGTTACTTTCATATTTTCATACACTTATGTTCTTGTTATTCTTATATATCTTCCTTTTTTACCCTTATTGAGATTTTGAGCTCACCTTTTTTTGATGTTTTCTTTCCCCAGGTTATAAATAATGGTTTTATTTAGGAATACTAAAGGTAATGATCTTTGTGGGAAACATTTAAGATCTTCCACTGGACTATACATTTGTGTTCCATTTATTTAAAGGAATTAAACTAATATGGTACTTGGGATTATGTTTTTGTAATGTATGAACTATTCCTAAAAATTATGTAATATCCATGCATGAAAATCTTAGGTCTCTATAGTTGGTATCAGAGCCAAGGTTTATTTTATCATTGGAAACTAGGATGAAAAACAGTAATGATACCCCTAGGGATATTTCTAAGGATATATCTAGGGATGTCTCTAAGGATAATTCTAAGGATGAGTAAATGTTTAAAAAATGTCATGGAATTTTGGTAAAGGATAGTGTGAGTGGTTTATTAGCATTATATCCCCATCTAGATACTATAAGTGGATGTGGATTTTGTATCGATGTTCATAGGGGTAACAATTTTGACAATGTGCATCGGGCCTGACTCGAGTGTCACCAAGTACACGACAACATTCCTTGTTATACACATGGTTTGACACTTCTAAGGGATATGATTTGGAAATTCACAAACAATTCACAAAACATTATGAATAATTTAAATAGAAGTTTCCTATGAATTTCCTATAGTGAACCTAAGGGGTCAATTATTAAATAAGGTTTCATAATTTATACATCCTATTATTAATTTTTCAGGATTATGTGGTTTTATCTATGATAAGCGTTCCTCACCATATTCTTTAAGATTTTAATAAATAGTGGTAACTATAAGAAACCTGGTTAACATTGAATGCTTCTGATGTGGAAAGTATGGTAATTATGAAATTATATTTTTTATGTGGAAATATCATGATGAAAATTAGAAATTTCCATAAGTATAGGCTATACTGCTGAAGACAAAGTGATTCAAAATGACCTATGAAAGGTAAGATATATTCATATAGTATTGTTTACATAAAATTTAATAAGAATTATTTTATTGAGGTTGAGGAACCATAATACATGTTTCATATTTCATATTATAGCAAAGATATATTAAGTAATAAGATTATGTAGCCAAATTAATTGATTAAGAATAAAGTTGGATGATTTAAGTGGATATGTTTTGGAATTCAATGATTATGTTATTTGAATCATGAAATATATACGTATTTTAAGTATAATTTTTTGATCAAGGATAGAAAAGGACATATTGAATGGTGATGATGACTTAGAAAAGTGATATTTTGAATATGGGAAGGTAACATTTAATGTGATCAAGATGTTGAGAAAATTGTGTTTATCTTGGATAAAGAGATGATTTATTTGGATAAAGTTAATTGGATAGTATAAATGAAATTAAAAAAATTAATGTTTGATGAAAATGTAGTATATTTTATCATGGGTTGCAACGTACTTGTTCTGGAAGCCACCCAGAGGCACCCCGTACCTAGTTGGTCACTTGGCCTCAAGCATATTTCCCCAAATGACAGAGGCTACCGACTAGCAGTGAGGGCCTTGGGTGTGATAGTGGGGAAACTATGACCTCATTGGCAGAGTACACATTGGAAGTAACCAGACATACAATAGTGGAAGAAGTAATAATACCAAACAACAGTAACAACGAAAGGCTGATAAATAAATATTTGGATCATATATATATAATGATGCATGATACATATATGTCTAGGAAAGCATCTAAACAAGTCACAATGCTAAATACAGTACTAAACCAAAGTACAAAAGGAAAACAGATAAGCAAATCCTCAGCATCGCAAGCCTGAGCTTGGTCCTATGCTCTCCAAATCCAATGTAATCAAGTACCTAAGGTAGAAGGGAGCTTTCCCTTGTCTATACCTCCAACAATATAATCTGTTTGGGCCCAAAAGCATGTCTCAAACAGGGTGTGAGATGAATCCAAATAGGCAACCACCACAAGATCTGTGCCTAAAAATCAGTGAATATATGGCAGGTAAAAGTCCAGAAAGAAGTAAACAAAGAAGTACTCAACAGTAACCAATACACAGTCTCAATACCAAGAAACAACTAATCAAGAAGATTAACACAATAGGTAACCCTTTGGGAATCACACACAGTCTAAGCCCTCTAGTACTACCTAACAAGTAAAAGCAAACCTCTGGGAAATGCACAAAGTCTCACCCCTCTGGTTCTGCTAAAGTATAGACTCTTTGAGGAATCACTCACCTTCAATTCCCCCTATAGTCTCGTATCGGTACTAAAGGCACTATAGAGAAGCACTTATGTCACATTCCCTCTGTGGCCCACGTCGAGGAACTACAGAATCTCTGAGGAAGCACTCAATATCAATTCCCCCTATGGTATCACATCATAATATTATAAAAGACACCCTGGAGAAGCCCTTACGTCCATTCTTCCTATGGGATACTACACTAGGTTATCACGGCCCTGTGTAAATCAACAAGTATAGCATCATGTATCGACCAAAGTAAACATCAAGAACTACTTGGCTAGCATTCTACTACATATGAGCATGTCAGAACAATAGTCACACCATCCTACAATACTAGGCATGTGAAAGTAAATAGTAGCCTAACAGGTGACTAGACCCAAAGGTCAAAACAGGAAAAACATGCATCGGAAACACATCCAAAGAAACAAATTCACCCTATTCACAATCTAATATCATCTAATCAAGAATATAAGAATAACAGACACACAATATGGCTAAAATGGTAAATGTGGAATACCCCATTCATGGATATTGGGAAATGTTTCACATAAAACTCAAATAATTTCAACAGAAAGGCACAAACCACCTACCTCAGTGCTGGGAGATCAAGACACTTGAACTAAAAGGCTTGAATCCCCTTAGAACACCGTTGATCTATGAAAATGTATATAACATTCAACCCACGATAACTCATGAAAGTGGAGAAATCAAGGGATGGTGCTTTAGGAGAAGATAGGACTCACCATTGTGACTCCAACACAATCTTCGTTGTTTGATTCAGAGGAAAGACACTTGGCCAGGGGTTCTTTAAAGATATGTAGCTGCTTGACACTCTTGAATGAACTTGGTTGAGAAAGAGATGGTTCTATCCGTCTGACGTGGCCCTAGTGCATTTAATGAAAAAACAAAAAACATGGCATGTACTTTTGAAGTACATGGCGTGTACTCGTCATTTCCATACTCTACTTTAGGCGGTCTCCAGGTCATCACATATGGCCATGTGCAAGGATGCTACACAGCCATCACACGGATACTCACAGCAACTGAGTACACGGTGTGTACTCATAATGTACATGACGTATAATTCAAAAACTTCCAGAGACTCCTCTTTTCTCAAAAACTTCTGTAAAAAGAAAAACTTACCTGAAAAGATGATCTGGGTTCTCACAAACTTTTCCCCTTAAGGAAATTCATCCCCGAATTTCCCTAACAAGGTGTCATAGAAGAAGAAACCCCGAACAACTCTGACCACTGGGATCGTACATCAGCCTCCCTCTCCCAAGTATTGTCCTGTACACACCAATGATTCTATAGAAACCATACCAGAGGAATATACCAACCACAAAGAACCTTCATTAATCGATCAAAAATCTATATAGGATGCTCCTTGAAAGATGTGTCCACATATAACTCAACCTCTTCTGGTTGGAAAACATGAGATAGGTCTGAAAAGTAACGTCGAAGTTGAGAAATATGAGAAACATCATGCATAGACCAGTACATTTCAGGTAACTATAACTGATAGGCCACCGACCAAACTCTCTCCAACACCTCAAATGGTCCGACGTACCTTAGTGAAAGCTTAACCAGTCTCCTAATCCTCTTGTGTCCCAACATTAGTGTGATAGGTCGAAAAACCTGATCCCTGACCCTAAACTATAGAGGTCGTCTCTACTGATCCACATAAGACTTCTGTTGAGACTGCGCAGTAGCCATCCTCTTCTGAATCAACTCTATATGCTCCATGGTCTCTTAAAAAAGATAAGGTCCCAGCAAAGATGACTCTCCTGCATCCAACCAACATAAGGTAGATCACCCTAGCCTACCATAAAAAGCCTCATAAGGTTCCATCTGAATATTTTTTTGAAAACTATTGTTGTAGGAAAACTCTACAAGAGGTATATGCTTCTCCCAAGAACCTCCAAAATCCAGGATGCATGCTCAGAGAATGTTCTCAAGAACCTGAATCGTACGCTCAGACTGGCCATCTGTTTGGGGGTGGTAAGCTCTACTCAAATGTACCTATGTACCCAAAGACTTCTGGAGCCCCTGCCATACCCGAGAAGTTAAACATGCATCTCTATCTGAAAAAATTTGTGTGGAAGTCCATGTAAGTGCACAATCTCTCGGATGTACAATCTTCCTAGCTCATCAACACTGAAGGTATCCATGATCGGCAAGAAGTGAGAGACATTCGTAAGTTTGTCAATGAAAACCCATACTGCATCGTTCCCGTGAGGCGACCTCAGCAACCACATCATGAAATCCATCGCGACGTCATTCCACTTCCACTCAGGAATGGGTAACTACTATAGAAGCCCTAAGGGCTGATGATGCTCCACCTTCACCTACTAAAAAGTGGAACATCTCATGAAAAAACAAGAAACATCCCTCTTCATACCTGGCCACCAATACTGATGGTGTAGATCATAATACATTTTGGTGACACCAGGATGAACTGACCAAACTGTGGAATGAAAAACCTGCATCAACTCCTCATGTATATCTGCTGGCACCCATACACATCCCTAGAAATGCAAGATGTCATCCTCGCGTATGGTCCATCTAGGAATAAGGTTTTCTCCTGACACACTTTCTTGTAAGACTAGATCTTCAGAATCTGATAGCTACCTCATTTGTACAAGATCAAGAAGGGTATAGGTAACAGCTACAAAAGAAAGAAAGGTCTTCCCCTGTCTGTCGTGCACCTCTAAATGCATCTCTGCGAACAGAGCCATAAGCTACCACTCACTACTGGCCTCTTGAACTGTCTGTATTTGAGTCCTCCTGTTCAATGCATCAGCCACTGCGTTGCCTTTCATAGGTGTGTAGGAAAGCCCAAAGTCAAAAGACTGAAGGTACTCACCCACCTTCGTTGTCTCAAATTCCGATCATGTTGAGTGAAGATGTACTTGGGACTCTTCTAGTCGGTGAAAAACACAAAATTATCTCCCAGAAGGTAATGTATCCAATAGCGTAAGGCATGGACAACAACTTCCAACTCTTGACCGGGCGTTGGGTAATTCCTCTCATGTGGCCCCAACTGCCAAAACCCGTAAACAATGACTCTATATACTTTCATAAGCATAGCTCCCATCCCGATACCTTAAGAATCACAATAAATAGTATAGTTCTTGTCTAGCTCTGGAAATACTAGTTTCAGTGCTGAAGTCAACCTCCCTTTCAGCTACTGAAAGGATGACTCACAAGAATCAGACCACAATAACATCACACCATTCTTAGTCAATCCTGTCAGCGGTGCTGCTAAGCATGAAAAGTATTGTTTAAAATGTATGTAGTACCCATCCAGCCCTAGAAAGATTCGTACCTCAAAGACATTCTTCAGCTGCTCCCAGAAAACTACTGCTCACACTTTCTTTGGGTCTACTGACACTCATGTATCTAAGACAACATGACCCAAGAAGTGAATCTGGTCCACCCAAAAGTGACATTTTGAGAGCTTATCATATAACTGATTCTCTCTCAGTCTACTCAAAATGTTCTCAAGATGGGTAGCATGGTCGTGCTGAGTGTGAGAGTACGCCATGATATCATCCACAAAGACCACCACGAAGGAATACAAATATGAATGGAACACTTTTTTCATCATTGTCATGAAAACTGTTGGCAAATTCATGAGACCAAACGACATAACCATATACTCGTATAGACCATACATGCTCTGAAAGGCTGTAAGCGGTATATCTGATAGTCTAACGCGCAACTGATGGTAACCAAACCTCAATTAAATCGTCGTGAACACTCGGGCTCCTCAAAGAATATCAAATAGATCATCAATCGTTGTCCAGGAGTATCGGTTATTTACCGTCAACTAGTTTAACTTTTGATAATACACACAAAGCTTGTGAGTACTTTCTTCCTTCTTCACAAACAGGACAAGCGAACCCCAAAGACCAGTGCTAGGTCGAATGAACCCCTTTTCCTATAACTCCTCTAACTTATTCTTGAGCTCCTGAAACTCTGGAGTAGCCATCCTATAAGGAGGAATGGACATCGGTGCCGCTCATGGAACAAGATGAAATGAAAATTCCACCTCGCACTCTAGAGACAAACCGGAAAAGTCCTCTGGAAATACATCTCTAAAATGGTCCAACACTAGAGGAAAGTATAACTATGAAGTCCTATAACGCCCCGACCCCAGTTTCCTAGAGTTCGTGTATTATTTTAATACATTGGCATGATTACAAGGAATGATGTCTCAAAGGACTGATCCATTTAGCAGTCTTCGAAAATAGATTACATACATGAACATTACATTACACATTAAAAAAACCCAACATAAATAAATCTTCGCGAACACCACTATTCCATTTTACCTGACCCTGCATATCATTCACAATACACTTCTTAAAATCCGGGGAAAAATAAAACATAGAAATGGGTGAGCTCAAACTCTCAGTAAGGGTATGCAATATAGAGGAAGATAACATAAATATTAAACATGGTCAATAATTGAAACCACATCCCTTTACCAATAATAAACATGAATACTTTTATGACAGGAATGTGAGCTGAGTAAATATTGCCATAATAAAACATAATCATGGGCATTCTACTAGTCGAATGACCACATGAACCATAAATATTATTTTCATAATGAGGGAATGTATAATCCTAGACATTCTGAAACATTTTGTCAAGGCCTCAGCCAAGACGTCTAAAAATGATTAAGGCCTCAGCCAAAACCATATATCAATTTGGGAAATGCCTTGGCCAATTCCACATCTAATTGTATCATGAGACCTACCGATGCATCAAGGAGCTATAGCGGGCTCCAGCCATCACTTACTATGTCCAATACATTCTTTATATGAAAAGGTTGAAACATTACATAAACATTTGTATTAAAACTAGCATACGAAATGTCATTAATTTATCCATAATCCATGAATGGTATGAAAATAAAACATCCATATTCAAACATATCACAAAACCATCGATACAATATGGAATATTTGTATCATAATAAATCAACTTCAAACAACTTTAAAATCCATCAAAGGTTGTTGACATAGATGAAAATTATTCGTAAAACTCTTTAAGAGAAATACCCATTTTTCATGAAATGATTTGTAAATTTCACAATTTATAAAGGAAGTATTTTAAATGATATTTTTGAATCAAAGTTTCCCATACCAATTTGAAAATTTTGAAAATAGAAATCATTTCAAAACATTCATGTCCATTTAAATAAATCCTTAAAATCGTTTTGAAAATATGGACATTAATTAAAAGTGTTTAGAAAGATAAATTTTTAAAACATTTAACATGACGATCTAGTTAAATAGAACCTCCCATAAAACCTTACAAGATTCCTTTTGAAAACATTTTTATGAAATTTTCGTATCTATGATATGTGTGTCCCAGAAAATACTTACACGTGAACAATCTCAGATAATATGGAGATTGAAGAAATAACCCTTACCTTGCACTTTCTTTTAGTCTAGGGTATGTTTAACCTCTTGTATGAAGATCGTAGTATGTTATTAAATTATAACAAAACCATATTAATATTTATGATATCATACAATATTCATTTATGACTTTATACTACCCATTTAATAATAATTTCCATCATAAATTAACATTTCGGGTAATAGTCACTTTTTTTATCATATGTGTTTTAACTTGTTAATCTTGATTGTATCACTTAGATAATTATTTAAATACTTCCAGAATATAGAACATGTTTTATACATTATATATATTTAGTATATAAATATGTATAATAGATATATATATGAAATGGAAAACACCGTTTATGGAGACGGTAGTCCGTACGTACACATAAACGCTGTTTCTGTTTTCATAACGCATTGAATGGAACTAAATGAATAAAATATATGTAAGTATATATATATATATCTAAAGTATCATTATTATGTCATATATTAAAAACATATTAGTAATATATATTTTTATAATCGTCGATGAATGGTGAATGTGGAAATGAATCTCATCGCATCGTGGAGACGGTAATGCGTACGTAAGTACAAGAGACATTATAATTTCCTTAAATTTTTGGAATTGGATGGTATATTAATTATACAGAGACATGATTATGTTATTTACATTATTTATATACATATTACACATCATTATATCGATCCTAATAAAATAGGGTTGAATAATAAATTATACCACGGTGTGGAGACGGTAAGCCGTACGTACGCACACATGGTGACATTATCATTCATAAGATGGATAGAATAATTAATATAGTTGTGAAATTTTTATAATAACATAAAATTATTCAGAATATACTGGAGTTATTATTTTATAATGGAAATAACAAAGAATGAAGAAGTGGAAGAATAAAGGAACTTGAAAGAGGCTGGTGAAATCATTACCTCTTCTTCGGGTTCTTCCTTTTGATTTGATCAAAAAGGAATGCTTAGGTTGGATTTGTGATCAAACTAATGCCTATAGGTTGAAGTGAGGGAAGTTGAGAGGATGTTTGGGCAGGGTTTGGCTGACCCAAATGACTTTGGAGGTGTGATTTTGAAAGAAGGGGAAGTTCCTTTTTATAAGAGGGGTGAGGGTCACTTTAGGAAAAGATTAATGTATTAATTTATTATACAATAATATTCGTTTTATAATGGTTAAAAATGAATTTATTTAAAGACTTAGGTGGTTATGGGTCGAACGCCTCTCAAAAAATATGTTTTTGACAAGTTTAGGTTACCATTTAACCTTATCATTTATATTTAACTCTTAGTTAAATAATTTTACTTTTACCATGTCTTCTTGTATTCTTACTATAAATGGTTAATAAACATACTCTAAACTTCCAAGAGAACCTCAAGTGGATCATTAATGGAATATATAATATTATTTAATCCCTTTTTATGAACCTTACATTTTAATGAATATTATATCAACCAATAATATAATATTTTTTTAAATATTAATTTATGTCAATTTTGATACTATTTGGTATTTTGTTTTTGTGAAAGTCATAACAACTTGATTACATTGAAAAAGATACATTTAATCAGTCCTAATATGTCATATTCACCTAGAAAATTCTTCGATGTCATACAAACTTTAAAATTATATTTATTTTAGTATTTATAATACCATTTATTTTATTTATTCATTAATAAGGTAATTACTACATCATCATTGTGTCATAAATAAATTTAATTATTTAATGTCTAAAAATTATAAATAAAATACCATGATGTAGGAAATTTATTTATAATTTTAATTAATATTTATAGTTTAATTTATCTTATGTATTACCCTATATTCAAAATGGTTTAGTTATTAAACTTTGATTTTAACTCTTTTAACTCTTCCTTAAATAAAATAATAATAAATGTCTTAATCTAATCCAAGTGGACCTAAATTGTCATATTTTATTCCTAAGGTTGTTTTTGGTCGAATTACACTTATCCAATAAAATTTTGACATGTTTTAGGGTTATAATAATATCATTTTTACCCTTAATTACCCTATTTACTTTTAACCGTGGTAAATAAAAGTAAAAAGTTACTATTCCCCAAAAATTATTTTTATCTTATTGAACCAAATTTTACTTACTGATATCAATCGTATCTCTTGAATTTTTGAAATTTCACTCACAGAAGTGGTAAAATTATGTTTTATGTGAATTCACAAATTTTCCTAGGAGGTGGGTAAAAGACTATGAAAAGTTCAATAAAATTTTTATATATCTAAAATTATTATAAATTGAATCCAATAAGTTAAATTGAACTTATATATATATTATGTATCTATTTTTACCTAAAATAAATAAAACAAAATAAATAATTATTTAAATAAAAATTCGGTTTTAAACGATAACTTAGTGTTTTTTCATTATTCATAAAAAATTGAACGTTTTCAGATAAATACTAAAAATTCACCCTAGGATAATTTAGATATTTCGAATCCAAAAATGAATTATATTTTACCAAATTAAAAACATAGATGTTTCATTTATTAATTTAAAATTAATTCTCATTGTCAAAACAAATAGCGTGTTTTTAAGAAACAATAACTATCAAAAGGTTGACGCTTGTTTATATATAATTTCAATGTGAAATTAATTCCAATGACCAAAATTGGATTAAAGGGTAAAAATATAATCTAATTATACTTCCAAAACCTTAAAATGTATAATTTAAAACTATAAATTATTTTGATTAAAAAAGTTGTTTTCAGTTAAAATATAGTATTTTTCACTATTCACCCAAATACGAAAGTTATTAGAAAAACACCAAAACATTATTGAAACTAAATTATTACGTCCTGATTCTAAAGAAGAAGTTTATTTTGTAAAATTGAATATATAAATGTTTTAAATATTGTATTTAAGAAGGCATCTCCATTAAAAGGCGGTAAAATTTCATTTTTTGAAAAATACTTCTTTTATCTGAAAAAATGTTTTTTGTTCTTAAATTATGTCTAAGAAACTCATAATATGGATTATAAAATTATAAGGATTATATAAAGTTCAAAATTTAGTTAATACTATTCATAACCTCTTTTGAACAGCTCGATTGGTAAGTCATGGTGCGCTAGAACTCGATATTGCGTGTAGTGCATGCTATTGAATTACTTTGAAGAAATAACATACTATGAAATCATGGGGTGTTACAATTCCCCTGATCATCGAGATATAGACTAGAAACATGGGCTATGACCCCTCCCATCCCATGATGCTCTCGACCCGCTCTGCTTGCCTGGACATTCCACTCACCCTTATAAAGAAATGATCCACTCTCTAGTGATATCAAACTCACCATTCAACGATAACAGTCGACGACTGCCTGGAAAGGAAATAACCAGTCCATTTTGAGAATGACATCATATCCTGTCATCTCTAGGACATAGTGGTCCCATAGGAAGTGACACCCACCAACCTCTAGAGGGTACTTCCTGCACTGACGTACACTAGCCGTTCTAATCCCCAATAGAGTGTCTAGCATAAAAATACCGGCAAAGGAAAACATACAGAGCCCAAGTCTCTCCACAACAGAAACAGATATAAAGCTATGGTAAGCCTCTGTATCGAAAAGAGTTGAAGATAAAACTGAGGCAACTAGGATCGTACCTTGAACTATAAAAGTTCCAGGATCCTGTTCTTATTGGGTCTGCTCCACTGTAATGTTTTGGCCTGCTCTACGACCCTATGACCCTGCCTGACCACTCTGACCTAATCCAAATTACTGTTGCTGAAAGACTGGTGACTGAACACCACAACCACAACCTCCACCTCGGCTTGAATGGCCAGAAGAACTCCAGTTCCCTGAATAGTGAGAAACTGGTGGTGCGGATCCCGAACACGGAGTCATAGAAGAAGTCTTGTCACCAACTTCTAGTGAGAAGATTTGACAGAAGTGCTGATGATGACCCATATTGCTGCAATATCGGCACTCCACTGGGTTTCTCTAGCACCATGTCCTCATATGTCTATCCCTTCAACACTGGTAGCATACTACATGGCTACCTGAAGCCGTCTCTCGCCTCATTGGATCACCGCACAAAGAATCCATGAGACACTTCCTAATGTCAGTAGGAGGGATGGTAACTCCAAAATCTGAGATTCCCTCACTCAAAACCCAAAAATCATTCAAATTGTGCTCCATGATCAGCGTCTGGTTGACGATAGATGTGAAAGAAGTAAAATGGATGATGTTCACCTGTGATTGGATGTCGTGCCTCAGAACATCCTCCAACTTCCTCTCCATGAATAATTGATCACCTCCTAAAATAGGCTTGAAGCACTCCAGCTCGGTAAAGTGGGAGGAATACTACATAACAGAAAGAGTACCCTACTTCAGACTTATAAACTCTCGGGCTTGATCGGCCCTCAAGGTCTCTAGATAGAAGTAGTCATATAAGATGTGTTGAAACTCCTCCCATGACATAACCTGATAGTGTCCCACCTGCGAGATCACATCCCACCACCTCTTGGTGGAGTAAAAAAGCATATAGGTAGTGAGCTTGGCCCTCCTCTTTGGAGGCGTCTCCAGATGCGATTCTAGCTATGATTCTGAAGGCAAGGGTCCTCCATCCCCCGAGAAAGTAGGAGTATGCTGTTACTGGAAGTCCTGCGTCAAATTACCCATCGACGGAGCATGTGGTGGTTCCTCTAAAAGGTCTTCATCATCCTCAAAATTCCCTCCCTGAACTGTGCATCTACACCTATGTCAGGTACAACGGATGGTGCCAAGGCTGGCGCAACTGGGGGATCCACTAGGAGTCCCTGCTCGGCCATGTCCGGTGTCTAATCACGGCCTAAGAATTTGCGTACAAGCGAAGGATGTCTTGGTGGCATGACTTTGAAATCTCAAACATGCACCTTAGAACAAGATTATCAAGGATTGAAAACTAGAAGCATAATATGGGAACATGAGAAATAAAGTATTCAAGTTTTACAAAACATGACTACATGGCATGTACAATTCCTACACGACGTGTTCCCTTAAGTAATTTACATTGGCGTGTAGTCCTGGTACAACTTGTCGTGTAACAGCCAAACACACAGTGTGTTGTCTTAACACACAACGTGTAATTGAATCCTCTTTCTTTGCCAGAGTCATTCTACATGGTTAGGACACACGACTCTCCTAAGAGAAGACCATACAACGTGTTCAAGGTAGACACAAAGTGTACTAGAAAAGCATCACCTGGCCCGTGTTGTTAGTGACATGGAACGACACACGGCTCACACTACACTGCGTGTTTCAGAAGGAAACTATTTTTACGTGAAAAGATTACACCGAAACGTGTTGTTTGTGTCCCAGATGGGTACCTGGGTAAGACTATGTGGCATGTTCAATCGTGGCATGGCGTGTATAACTTAACATTTATCCATATGTGTTGTTAGTTACATGGGAAGACACCGGGTCAACACTAGACAGTGTGTTTGAAGGATACATGATGTGTTCCCATTAGACTTTTCCCATCCCATGTATCTGCCCACATGACCTATGACATGGTTAGAGACTACACAACTTGTACATAAAGTACACAGTGTGTACTTAAGAAAAATAGTTTCTTTCTGAACAGAAGAACACATGACATGTATTCAAACCTACACGTCATGTATTCTGGGTTTTTCTAGATAGTAAGCCTCAAAAACTACTTTAGAGCCCATAAAAACAATGAAACTAACATTAAAGGTTCCAAATTATGATCCGTGAGGGCCCATAATCCCCACGAATCAATGTTTGGAATCTATTACTTGCTATAACAAATCAAACAAGGCAATGATCCACCAAATTCCTGTCCATTAGGGCCCATAACACCTCAAGAACCAAAGTTTGGCATCCATTCAAGAAAAATATTACACAAAACAATACCCTATCAAACAACAGGTATTTATATCAAGGCATCTATCCCAACAACATGTATATTCTACCCAACATCTATCATAACAACATGCAATTGCTAATGCATCCTAGATGGCATGGAAAGAATGCATGACATGTGAATTCTAGCATGTACTTATATGATGGATGAGATGTAATACCCTCATCCTATCGGGTTGTGACAGAAATAGAACCTCAATAATATCAATGATAACAACCCAATACATGTGAGTCACCTAAAGGTGAAAATCAAATCAACTGAAAAATCACAAACCAGAAAATTGCAATAAATGAGGTAGATTGGATTTTCCCTGTACACGGGTTAGCTACCCCAAAGAACAACTTGTTACCAAGTGTCTATTCAATACTGTCCACGACTATAGGCACCAAACAACAAGTCAAGAGAAAATAAATCCTCTGATACCACTTTGTAACGTCCTGGTTCCGAAAGACACCCAGAGGCACCCTATACCCAGTTGGTCACTTGGCCTGAAGTGTATTTCCCCGAATTCCAGAGGCTTCCAACTAGTAGTGAGGTCCTTGGGTGTGATAGTGGGAAGACAATGCCCTCATTGGTAGAGTACACAACAGAAGTAAACAGATATATAATAGCTGAAGTAGTAATAATACCAAACAACAGTAACGACGGAAGAATGAAAAAGAAACAACTGGAGCATATATATATAATGATGCATGATATATATATGTCTATGAAAGCATCCAAACAAGTCACAATGTTGAATAAAATACTAAACCAAAGTACAAAAGGAAAAAAAATCAAAAACCCACCAACATCACAAGCTTCATCTTGGTCCCATGCTCTCCAGCTCCAATGCAATCAAGTACCTATGGTAGAAATGCACTTTACCTTATCTATACCCGCAACAATATAATCTGTTTGGGCCCAAAAGCATGAACCAAACCGAGTGTGAGAAGAATCCCAGTAGGCAACCACCACAAGATCTGTGCCTAACAGCCAGTGAATATATGAATGGTAAAAGTGTAGAAAGTGGTAAAGAAGGAAGTGCTCAATAGTAACCAATCCACATTCTCAATATCAAGCAACAACTAAGAAAGCAGATAAACACAACAAGTAACCCTTTGGGAAGCACAGTCAGTCTAACCCCTCTGGTCCTACCTAAAAAGTATAAGAAACCCTATAAGAATCACACAGATTCTCACCCCTCTGGTTCAGCTATAGTATAGACTCTCTGAGGAAGAAATCACTGTCAATTCCCACTATAGTCTCATATCGGTACTAAAGGTGCTCTAGGGAAACACTTACATCACATTCCCTCTGTGTCCCATGTAGATGAACTACAGACTCTCTGAGGAAACACTCAATTTCAATTCCCCTAGTGGTCTTGAATCAGAATATTATAAAATACGCTATGGAGAATACCTAACGTCCATTCTTCCTATAGTCTACTACACTAGGTTCTCACAACCCTGTGTAAATAAACAATTATAGTATCATGTATTGGTGAAATTAAACCTCAAGAACTACATGGTTAGCATTCTACAGTATATCAGCATGTCAGAACAAGAGTCACACTATCCTACAATACTAGGCATGGGAAAGTAAACAATATCTTAACAGGAAACTAGACCCAAAGGTCAAAACAGGAAAACCATGCAATGGAAAAACATCTAATGCACAAAAATTCACCCTATTCACAATCAAATATCATATAATCAAGCATAGAAGTCAAAAAATAAGGATAAAATGGGAAAAGAACAATACCCTTTCATGGGTATTTGTAAAATTTGCACATAAAACTCAATGAATTTCAACAGAAAGGCACAAACCACCGACCTCTGTGTTGGGAGATCAAGATAATTGAACCACAAGGATTGAATCTCCTTAGAATTCCATAGATCTACGAAAACATATAAAACATTCAACCCATTATAACTCATGAAGATGATAAATCAAGGGATGGTGCTTTAGGAGAAGAGAGTACTCACCGATATGATTCCAACACAATCGTCAGTGTTTGATTCGGGGGACAGACGCTTGGATGGGGGATCATCAAAGATCTACGGCTGCTCAGTGCTATCAGACGAACTAGGTTGAGTAGCATATGGTTCTTTCCATCAGACACAGCCCTCATACGTTTAATAAAAAAACAAAATACATGGCGTGTACTTTTGAAGTACACTGCGTGTACTCAGCGTTTCTGTACTCCACATTAGGTGGCCTCCAGGTTATCAAACATGGTTGTGTGCAAGGCCACTGCATAGCCAACACACGACTACCCGTGGCAAACGAGTACACAGTGTGTACTCATAATGTACACGGAATGTACTTCAAAAATTTATAGAAACTCCTCTTTTGTAAAAAAACTCATAGAAAAAGAAAAACATACCTAAAATGAAGATACAAGTTCTCACATGGGTGAATTTTAAAACATCTTAGATTTAAGGAATATATCCATTAATATTCGGAATAAGGAATTAAGCATGTTTTTGAAAAGAATTTATGGGAATTAGGGCAGTTACCATGTTTCAAGAGATTATACATTGAGGGTATTCACATGTTTTGAATGTGACAACAAATAGATAATTTATTTTATATGGTGGATCAATATTAAGATGATTTAAGGTACTTCTTTATAATTTTTTATATTATCATATTCTAGAAATGTTTCATGGTTAACCATTTGTGGAAGGGATAAAGTTAAGCATCAGATAAAGTTTGTGAGATTAATGTAATATCTCATCATATGAGGATTTATTCATATTTTATAACTTCTGATAAACTTGTATTGTGATAAAGAAATATGGAATTACCCAGCACTCTATTTATGGATCTCATGATCTGCTAATGCTTTCAGAATGAAAAATTCAATATCTTTTAGAAGAATAACAGATGATGTAAAAATTGATCAAGGAACACAAAAGGGTGATGTTTTCCAGAAATCATGTAGGTATATATTCTCATGAAAAATATTTAACTATAGTGAAAGGATCTTGAAACTGATAAGGTTATCATAGTACCTTATTTTTTCTGATGAATTAAACATCTCCCTAAATCATCACATTTTTAAGGCTTTATGATAATTAAATTTCTCCCAACCTTGTTCTCTATCACTCTCTATCAGAGCATGATAGTTGGATTTATCAGCCATGTACGTGTTTTTACAACCCACCTATGTTATGATATGTGGAAGCCTAGTTATAAGTTACTTTCGACATCCATTTTTTTATATTTTAAAAGAGATTTTATTTATTTATTTTTATGATGTGGGTTTCTATGAGTGGAAGTCTCATGTATTTATTATTTTATAAATGAGAATAATTTCAAGGGAAAAGTTAAACATAAGAGAGGTAGAATATATCACCCTGAGATTTTTTGAAATATTTTTTTGAATTAATTTAGTTTTTTCGATATTTTTCATTTTTCACAATACTAAATATAGCTTTTTTATACAAAAAACACTATGTTTGTCTTGAATTATACCCATCAACAAGATAATATATCACTATGAGGGACACCATATTAGCTTTTGGTATACACAACACTATTATTGTCTTTTGTTACACACCATTTCAAGTTTCGTTGATAACTAACGTTACATGAAAAATTGTGTTTTACCAACCAATTGTATATTATTATTTAATATAGTAAGATATAAACTCGATGTTAGATTAAAAGTTATGAATAATACAAACTAAATTAATAAAATATATTGTTTATAATATAAATTAATTGGTTATGAAATAATAAGAAATGAAAATATATACATATTAATTATAAAGAAAATTTATTTATTTTTATGCTTCCAAAGTCATTTTTTCATAATAAATTAAATAAATTATAATTAGTGAATGATATTAATGAAATATAGATTTTATATAATCAATGAATGATTTTTATATTTATCCAATATATTTTATATGGATAAGATAATAATTAATCCAATTTCATGTATACAAACCGATATTTTTAAAAAGGGTAGATTTATCATCTTTTAATAGAGAACCTATTTTTAGTTAACTTTTTGACACTTTTATAGTTGTTATATGTCAAAATAAACTTCTTATTTTAAATTATGAAATTAAAACTCACTTTTTTTTAAATTTTTTGTATTAAATTGAAAAGTTTTATTTTTTATGAATAGTGAAAAATATTGTATTTTAGATAAAAACTATCTTTTCGTTTAAATAATTATTAAGGTTAAATTATGTTTTAAATTTGGTTTTATAGTCACAATAGATAAATTATATATATATATATTAATCCAATTTAGGTCATTATAATCATTTTTATATTGGATTTAGATATAAAAAATAATTAACTTTTGAACGTTCTTTTTACCTGCCTTATCACCACATTTGTGAGATTAGAATTAAAATTTATTTTCCCATTTCCTTGAATTTAAATTCTAAAAACGTACATATGTGGTTGTAATAATTATGATATTTATATTCCAATAGGATCAACTTAATGTTTTTTGGATATTATGAATAATAACTTTTGTAATTTGTTATTTATCAATGTTAAGGGTAAATCAGGTAATTAAATGTAAAAATTAGATTATAATATTATAAAATTACCATAACATTTGACCCAATTTAATTTGATGAGTTATTGTTAGATAATTTAAACCTTATGAAAAAGTTATAACCTTTTTATGTCACTTTGGAAGGAATATGACATTTATTATATATTATTTAATGATAAGTTAAAATGTCATACTCATATTTTTAATAAGTTAATAATTTTTAATATAGGGTTATATAGAAGATAAATTATACTATAAATTCTCATTTTAAATATAATAAATTTATCTTTATAATGACATTTTATTTTCAATTTTTATAGAATATTTAATATAATTAAATTATTTTATAATGACGATGTTGTAATTGGTTAATTAATGGAAATATCAAATAAATGATATTAAAAATATAAAAATAAATTTAATTTAACATAATTAATGAAATAAACGAATTTTATTGAAAAAATTTATATGTTATTGATATATAATAAGTGTTTTTTTAAATTTATCATGTTTTTAGGATTAAAAAAAAGACAAATAATGAATAGTATGAAAATAGACAAAAATGATATTTAAAAATATATAATATTTTATAAAATGATATAAAATTTCTAAAAATATAAAATTATGAAAAATAATAAGAACAAGGTTATATATTACACCAATGATCCATGTGTGGTTATTTTGGCAATTTATTGTAACTATATTGACCCTTATGAGTAAAAATCCAAGTTGTCGTGGTTAAAGTTTAAGGGTTTAACTAAGGGTTAAAGTCAAATGATATGGTTAATATTATGACTTAAACGTATATAAAAGTAATAGGGTGAGACTATGTAGACTCATAATCAAATTATATTAGAAATAAATCACTTTTTAGCAATTTTGAATTGAAAATACATTTCTATTAATTTAATATTCTGAGAGTTTCCAAAAGTTCCCCTCCACTCTCTTATAAAAGGCATCTCCTCCCTCACTTCATCACACTGATTTGAGCCTTAAAAATATTCCAAAACCTGAAAATTTAAATTTTAAACATACTTAGAAACATTAATAAGGTTCTTTTAGCCTCAAAATATGAACTCAAGTGCCCCTAAGAGGGGATATTGAGCGGGATCACCGAAAAAGAGGTAATCTCCTTACCGACTCTTTCAAAATTGTTTCTTCTTCTACTTCATCTTAAAGTGTTTAATCCATTATAATGTAATAAATCATGTATCTCATATATTATTATATGTTTTTCTTGTTATGGAATAACCATATTCCACCGTTTATTCATCCTATGAAAAATGAAAGTGCCATGCATTTGTACATACGACTTACCATCTCCACACCGTGGTGTAATCCATTTTTCATCACTACTTTATTTATATGGGTATAATGAATGATATAATGTATATAAATAATAATTATTACATGATATTAATTATTTATAATTAATATACCATATAATTCTGTACCCTTTTAACAATATGGTAATGATATCATCACTTATGGATACATATGACTTACCGTCTCCATGACGTGATCAAAATCATCTTTTGTGTTATACATAAAATAATGATTAAAAAAATTTATATAATGAATAAATATGAAATAATAAAGATAATTTAATTATATAATGTATATATATACATATATTTCATTTACATTATTTTAATACAATAATAACATTGAAACAAATTTCATGTGTACGTACAACCTATCGTCTCCATGAATGGTATATTCCATTTAATATATATATATATATAAATTATATATTTATATTTATATACTGAATATATATGATTTATAAATCATTTTTTATATTATTGATTTATTAAAATCATTATATATATTATAATAACAAGAATAAAAAGTCAAAACACATATGATAAACAATGTGATTATGACCGAAAACGTAACTGTAACCAGAATGAGTTATTTAGAGGGTAATAAATGAACATAATAGAATCATATATGGTATGATATAATTGAATATTATTCTATGGTATCTATACAATAAACTTATATTTATTATAAATTATGATTTAATGTGTACGAATTAATTCAAGACTTAAGGTAATGGAATTTCATCTCACTTGTTATTCTAGTGAGACACATGCCATATTCACCGCTCATTTATTTTAAGCAGTGTACATACTTCCCAATAATATATTATATGATTTTAATAATTTAATTAATGGATATTTTCATGTCATTTTATGATCTCTATTTCATGGGTTTTACAGTTAAAATTTAACCAAATGAGTAATGTAATTTTGTCTCAATTTTCCCTTTTTGAGACACATGTTTTGTTACGCACCTATGATCTTTTATGAGGTGTATATACTAAAATTTTCCATGTTATATCAAGAATATAATTATTATTTTTGGATATTTTAACCTTTTTTTAATTTATTATTTAATGGGGATTGTGATTCAAATGTTTTAAAGTGTTATAGGATATGTGGAAATGTTTAAAAATTATTTTTTCTCATGATTTTTTTAAAGATACCAAAAGATAATTTTCTGGGAAAGGGGTTTTAATAAATGTTTTATTTTTTAAAGTTTTTTCAAAGATTACTTTATATACTTTAAAGATATTTTTTAATGAAAAAATTATTTAAAAATGTTTTCAAGCTTCCTTCACATGCTTTCGAAGGAATATATTTTAAAAATGTTATCAATATTTCTTTATAAGTATTCATGTTTATTTTAAAGGAAAATGGTTTTGAAAATAATGCATGTTATTAAAATTTATTTTTAATGATATTTAATCATCCAAGTGATATTTCAAAATACTTTGACATCTAAGATGACATAATTTTTTATTTTTCAAGAATACCATTCATATTATTTCTCTTAATGGTTTATGTTTTGATGGCATGATTTTTAAGAAATCCTTTTCTTTTCCTAGGTTATTCTTTTGATGAAATGATTATCAAACGTGTATCACTTCCACAAGTTATAATATGATTACAAGTTTATGACACCCATTCAATGTAATTTTTTATGATATGATTGTTTATGATAATTTGGAAAATGAATGTATGATTTAATTATGAGATGGGTGGGACTTATATCTCTTTATAATGCATTGGGTAAAGATTTATATCTCATGAGATAGAATAAGATGGTATTAGGGGTGATCCTTGACTATTAATATATCCATGGGAGTGAAACATGAATACCAAGATGGTTATGGGAGTGAACCATGACTACCAAGATGGCATGGTGAGTATACCCATTCTAATTAGATATACTTCGATGCGATTCCTTTACTACTATGGAAATCTTATTATATGCATATGTGTGTACAACAAATTCCATGTTTTATTCTAATATTATGATATCATAGATTATGTTCTTTATTTTTGTATGATTCATGTCTTATGAACTACCAATATTTATTCCATGATTCATGAATACGATCTTTTGATATGTATGGTATGATCTTAAAATGGTATGCTCATGTTATCATACCCTTATATTCTTGTTATTATAACATATCTTCCTTATTTACCCTTACTCAGTATACGTACTCACCCATTTATCATGTTTACTTTCCCTAGGTTATAATTAATGGTTTTAAGTTGGATTAATAATGGGAATGATCTTTTTGATAAACATTTATGATCTTCCACCAAACGAGAGGCTTGTGTTCGATGTTTCCAAAGGCAATAAACTAATGCAGTCTTTGGGATTCTATTTTGTATTGTACAAACTATTCTATAAAAATGATGTAATATCCATGTATGAAAATCATTGGTCTCTATACCAACATGGTTCAAAACTCATCATTCCAAAGGTTATTAAAAAGTGATATTGTCCATTTAAAGATGCTCCTTCTAGGTGGTGTTCTTTCTAATTAAAATGACACACATTACCTGATTTGACGTATTTATCCCCACCATAGGAGTGTCCTTATCATCAAATTTACTAATCAAGGGAACTTATACCATAAAACATGATTTATATACCACTTACCATGGTCCCTAGACATGAACATAATTCTTTTTCCAACAGTTAAACCAATAAGGGGAGAGAAAATCCACTTAATTGCTTGTTTGAATTTTTTTTACTAGGAGTAAAAATGATGCTTCTATGAGTCACAAACCCATACATCATGAAATTAGGTGTAAAATCCAACCTACTGACCCATGTGATAAGAAACATGATCCTCTTTAATAAATTATCCTGAGCATTGAGAAAAAACTACTCTTTTTTACCATCCTAGTCACTCTACTCTGGATATGACATGAGAACGTAGAAGAACAACTTAATTATTCAATGATTACCATTGAAATCAAATAGTTTACCAAACAATTTTTAAAAAAATGATGGGTACCATGGGTATCAACACATACAACCCCGAGGTTTCACACTAAAATTTAATATCCTTGATACATCCATGGGCTTAACACCTTATGAATAATGCCTAAATTACTGCACAAGAGCTTTAACCATATTCATATTTTTTGATATGACTATTATCCTTGATGATGATTTTTTGAGTCATCCTTCACCGATATGGAATAAAATCCCCACACGAACTATTAAGTGGTTGACCATGCCTACGAAATGTATAAATAAATGAAACCGAGCATTAGACAATGATCACACTAATAACGAGGGTCATAAGACTGAGTGACCACCCATCAAGAAAATTGGTCTGTTTTAAAAGATAAAAGTACTACAAGGGAAAAATGACACCCAAATAGTGCCACACATCAGAAATGAACCACAAACATCTAGAAAGACTTTAGAATTTCAGAGGGAACTACATAACTCAAGTAAGAACCTTTATGAAATAGAACATGTTGAACTTATATATAGATCACACTGAAAAAGACTATTAGTCTTTTGAGACTATCATTTTGGATTTAGTTATAAAATAATTGGCCATTGGGTAATGCTCATGCTCTCGTTCTAAGTTATATTC
Source organism: Viscum album (assembly GCA_963277665.1). NCBI lineage: Eukaryota > Viridiplantae > Streptophyta > Magnoliopsida > Santalales > Viscaceae > Viscum > Viscum album. Next base: position 1,041,891,758 of record OY728141.1, on the reverse strand, counting down.
TTAAGGAAACTTCTAAAATGACGTTATAGAATGGTTAAAGCTAGGAATATCTCCTAAGGATTCATTTTAAGGCATTAATCTAAAACACATATAATTTTTTAAAAATTTTATGGTTTATATTTAAGGAAAACAAAATACCTATAGTGAGAAATTTTTTTTTTCATTTCACATATCTAAGTTCACAAGGAAAAAATCAGGGGAGAGAATTAAACTGCCCTCGCACAAGGGTTTAAGTTATATTAAACATCCTTTTAAAAATTAATTATTTATTTGAAATCCCATCATAACTAGGCCATTAGTTTGAAAAACCTCATTTTAAACACCCTTAATTTATTTATGATTGTACAAAACTGGCTAATTTCAATAAAATATCAATTCAAATCTATATAAAAAAACACACTTTAGGTTATAATTTACATTTTAATTAACAATCGCATTATATAATTATGGGTGAAATGTATATTATTGTTATTTTATTAGTTCAAGAGGTATGTAATCAAGTATGATGCCACCAAACACTTTTATGAATCACCATATGAATGAATGAAAAAACATTAAATGACCATACCTATAAAATATAACATACCTCCTTGGGGTTTAATAATAATGCATAGAAAAAGAAAATTTACCTAGAAAGATCTCATTAATCAATTTAGGGTCCATTAAAATGTTACCCAAGAAATTTTCAACATTAAGAGTTGTAAAACACCCTTAGTGAGGTTTATCACATAAACACAAGAATCATGATCAAACTACTAGGGTTGCGCTGAATATATCCCATAACAACATGCCCCAACTGACGTTCCAGGTACAATTGTGAATTTATATAATTTATCTATATAAGTTGTCACACACCTGATATGTTACAAGAATTTAAAAGAAAACACAATTATTTTGATTGGTCCAAATTTAAAAACATTTATATTTACAACATTTTTATGGTATATCATGCATTTTATATGATGGTTTAATTATGTGGGTCACCAAATCCAATAATATAATGTTCCTCTACACTCTATGAATTGAAAATTAGATTTGATGTATTCACAACCAATAATGTTTCAACCCATGAATCCAAGGGTTGAAGAATCAAACATATCACGATTTTTTTTCAAATAGAAGGTCAAAATCAATATATTAAGGAAAAAACAACATAGATTGATGATGGAGTTTTATTTGACCCACCTTTATGTCATAGTAATATATTAGCATGCGATTATGCATAGTAAATAGAAGTAAACATGTTGAAAGAGAACTAAATAAAAACAAAACAACATGGTAACTACCATGTATGAAGGGAAACCCCCCAAAAATGGTATACAATCAAATAATGATATTTAATTATGGAAAGATACTCTGTATACAAGAAATACACAACCATGGAACATAATAATGGAAGAATAATTAAATCACAGAATCATGTTGTACTAGAAACATGATAAATTAAACACAGATCATGTTATTCAACAATAATATGGATCAAATACCTAAGAAGGTTAATAAATTACCTAACATGGTATATACTGACGGAAAATTACTTTTTTATTATTCAGTCACTTTGAAGAAAAAGTGAGAAACCATACCGGAATTCAATGAATTAAGACATTCAAGGCACCACAATACAAAATTTAAGGGCAAAAAACTTATTCACTTCCATAGAATAGCTCCTACCCAGCATCATAAACATAGTTCAGTTTCCTCCTACTCATCGATTCACGACAAGCAGTCATGTGAATGACTGCACGGGCACTGAACCGATGAAAAAACCATACCCTCTCAGATATCAAAATCTGAAAGAAAAAACCAAAAGAAAACCACTGCTCTGAACCCCATCTGGAGCAATTCCTTGTAAGAGAAAACATGTAATGACTCTCAAACCTCATACCACAGGCCACCAAAATTGCACCCAAAAATGGAGATCACCAACCACACAATAACAACCTGAAAACCCGTCACACACCATAACAAAATCACCTCACCAAGAAGATATTAAAATGAAAGAAGACCATCACCAATAATGCCTGAACCAAGACAGAACCTACAAAAAGCCAGAAACGCAACACCCGTCGCCACCCAGCAGATCACACACAAAGACCACAACAGACCACCCACACCGCATTTCATCAGCACAGAACAAGGGGAAGCAACCCAAATCCGCACCAAACATGGAAAAAACATAGATCTGGAGTCAACCCTTAGGGAAGGTAGCATCATATCAAGAAAAATATACTCCACAGCCGATGAAATCCAAGTCGTCACCACCGTAGACCGCCGCAGCCAACTCATCTAGGAATAGTGCCAGCGCAAGTCGCCAGAGATGCTCTACCATAGAAGGAAGACAATGCCCACAGCTGACGACCAGAAGCCAAAGCCACCACCGAGTGAGTTGAGGCCGACATGAGGAGCACTAATTTTAGAAGTCACATGGAGAAGTATTGCCACCGATGAAGACCAGTGCTTCTGCGGAGAAACATCGATACCCGATGCAGATCGAGACCGAAACGAAGAAGCGGGAGTAGGCCACCACACATCCGATCATGCCGAGAAGCACTGCATTGGAGAAGGATCTCAACAAACCCTGCGTTGAAACTGAAGAGGTGGCGACGAGAAACCCTACCATAGGCAATGCCCCTTATAGGATCATTCTTAGTGGTCCAAGGAATGCAAAAAACAAAACTAGACACATCAATAAATATTAATGATCAAAGCCATGCAACTTATTTGGAATGGTATATTCATGGCATGTGAGTACATATATTCCTAAAATGATGCATTAAAGGCCACATCCTTTTCATATCAGGCCAAGGGTAAATACTGTAATATCATAAATCAATAATCAGTGAAAAATAGTCCAATCAATCAAGGTTAATTAAAATCAATAGTAATAACGAATAACACATACAACAATGCTATCCCTAATCACTTCGACTATCCACATATGTTGGTTGATAACTCACTGGAATAAAAATTTACTAAGCACCAACACATTCCTATAATCCTATCTACCAATCTCAAAATAGAAAGATAAAGTAAAATAAACCTTTGATACCACTTTATAACATAATGCCCTGGATGAATATAAAACCAGTAGCCACGTCTGTCACCACATGGACTCAAGAATGCCTCCCAAAACACCAAGGGATACCAACTAGTAGTGAGGATATAATGGCCATATGGAGGGGGAACATACCCTAATGATCAGATTAGAATAATGGTATAATCAAAGGCGAGTCAACAGACAGTGAAATAAATGTATAAAGAAAATCTGAAGTTACAGAAGGTAAAGATAACAACTGAATACACATGTCTAACTCTAAATTAAACCACGCATGACTTTACATGGGATAATAACTAATAAATGATGAAACATACCTTAAAATCTAATGCTAAAATAAATAAACAATTAAAATGAATAAAAAGGCCCTCGAGGGATATATCCTCGATCATCATGAGTACTAGATCAATCCCTTGATCCTAACTCCTAGACATGATTTCCAACACTCAGAAAACATCAAGGACCTAGAAACATGAGGATCTTCTCAAGTACCCCAATGTAATGGCTTCCTGAGTAGGGTGTGAGATAAAATTGATAGGTCTCTAACATTGGTATTTAAAGCATAATAAAATTCATGAATATATAATAAGAAGTGTGCATGTATATCAAAATTAATGAAGTAACACGAACAAAAATAAATAACCAAGTCAAGATCATCTTCCTTAAAGATATATAACCCAACAATACATGCCTCATCCTTATATGGAAATGTATATTTCCATGGTGGACCTATATAGATAGGATACAATGTTATAATGGGTCATCATAAATAAGTATAATGGAAGGACTAAGCCTATGTAAGTGATATGTCTTAGTAGACACATTCTTTGATTTATTTAATTATCATTGTTAATTTAACTAAAAGAGGAATCTATTATATTTAATTTAATGGAATCATGGGACCGTTGAAGGAAAACCTTATAGAGGAACCCAATTATCACACTAGGATTGTAACAATTATCCAAAATTGAAAGAATCCATCCATGGTGATCCAAAAATGAAATCCCAAGTATCACTCTCAAACTAAGGTAAAAAATACCCCCTCCAAGTATGCCTTTGGTATCTCACAATGGGGTTTGAGTATCACTTGTGTCATGGCATAAATATCATTCCACCAAGATCATCAATAAGTACTCTCATGGGAATCAGTATAACTCATATAGAGGTAATAAACATGCATGGTGTACCTATCCAAGATATAACATGTATTTCCCCAGTGTATAAACCCTCATCAACCCATTAGAAAATCCTTTACATTCCATAAAAATGAATCCATTTATCAATCATGGAATAAATAATTAATTCATTCGATTTAAATTTAATCTCTAAGAGGCCAATTATATTACTCTGACTTACTATAAACAAGGTGAAAGTAGGAGGGATACATATATAAGAAAGCCACATGAAAATTCATGAATACTAAAGAAAAGGTCCCACCCCATTGATTATTTCAACAAAAAAATTATATGTCCTGTGTACTAAACATTCCAGAAACCCAATAAAATAACCATTTAACATATAATTCTTGAAATAGAAGACATTGCACCAAAATAATGGTTTTTTAAATCATGATATTATCTTTAAAAAATTAATTTGATTAAACTTCATGAATTTCACTTGATGAGACAATTATATATATCCAAATTGTAAATTAAAACATAATACAACCATTTAATTAATTACATTTTAATTCACACTCTCCAAGGGTTGTCTAATTTTAAAGAAGACACAATATTTTAATATGAAAAAAATATGAAAACTAAACCAAAGGGGTGGTTTGGGTCAATTCCATACCCTCTAAACACATAGATGGGTGTCTATATTACCATATAAGGTGGTGTATGAATTTAATTAAAATAATTGATAATGTAGAAGGGACACTCAAAAAGTTGGGCACACATCACAATGATGTTATTTTATAATCAATGAAATATTGATTGATAAGATATACACAATGTAATTTGGTAATAAAACTACCCACATGTCTAATATTAAGGTATGATTTTGTTGATATTAAGAGAAATCAAAGAAATAGATGAAACCCCTGGAAATAAAGAGAATTTTCTCGCACAGAGATAACACAGATGGGGTGAAGAGAAACCACCAGATGAGTTAGAGGAGTGAAGTTCTTATGAGTACCCATCCAATGAGATCGACAATGATCAATTATGACATTGAATAGAGTACATAGCTCTATGCATAGGAGGAGTCTAAAGTGAGGCTTGAGAAAAGGGTGGATTCTTTACATGTTAGAGAGGAATGTAGGTGGAGGTGGTTTAAAGAAAATATGGGAATAAGAGTAATGTCACACCCTTTAATGAGGCACATTTTTTGCCACATGGTTGGACAAACCGTACTCCAATCATGACTGTGTTTCTTCCTAAGGAGGGAGGTTGCATGGTTTATGTGCATGGTTTGGGAAATTGTACGCAAACCATGAATGTATCCTTTGTCAAAGAAATGAAACATGGTGCATAAACACAGATATCCTCTCACATGGTTATAATAAATTGTGTGATTCTTCCAGGTCTGCTAGAGTAAGCTGCATAGTTTTTCATGGGGGCCACATGGTTTCAGAAAAACTGTGCACCCTTACCAGTCCTTAATAACTTGAGCCTCCGGTGTCCGACAGTCCTGCAACATAATGAGACACCCAAGGCACCTCTCATTCCTTTACCCATGTCTATAAATAACAAGTTTAAGTGAACAACCTCCCAGAATTCCATTTTAAAGATCAGTTTAAATAATGACCCATCCAAGAAATTATAAAATTCAGTTTACTTTAAAATTTTAACCAGTCAAAAAATACGGGATTTTACATTGAATTCGATAGAAAATTTAGGATGATAATCATTGACACGGTCTGGAATTTGAAGTCAGTGACATGGTATTTCGAATAATTTATTCATGGAAAAAGGTAGTGAGATTTTTATAGAAGGTAAAACAAAGCTCTAGGTATATCAAACCCTTAAAAATTGTTGATTGAATCATGATTGTATCTTATATCTTAAAACATCCACCAAAAATCTTATAGGTTCACAATGTGTTCCATACATCTCTCCAAAGGATGTACATACATCATCCATTATATATACTAAACTCAGAGTTCATACTAATGGATCATGATCTTTATAATAAGGAAGAACTAGTGGAGATTCTGGTTCATACTAATAATGTGCTACAAAACAAGACCACTCACCAGACCAATGTTTTGTGGTGAAACCACCAACTTGAAGAATCTTTGGGGAAACCTAAGGGTGCAATGAGGTAGAAGTATGCTCAGTTTTTTATACCAAATTGAAGGAATTTTTAGATAGAAATTCATTTTAATGGGGGTAGAATGTAAAACCCAAAAATTTTGAGGATTTTTTTTCATATAAATAAAAATTATTTGATATCTTGAGTTACACACAACATCGGGTTTTAGAAAACAATGATATACTATTAATATTAATATTAAAACTTGTCCAATATATCCTAGCTTTTTAAACTTGGAGGTATGAATAGGAATAACTAGATTTTAAATATTATATATAATGGTTTTATATAAATTAAACACATTGATAATAAAATACTTAATTTTTAGTAATGTATATATATTTTTTTTGAAAATACTATTTTCTCAAAAATATCATTATTTTTTTGTGAAAAATAAAAAAAAAGTAAATTTTTGAAAATTTTAGAAAGGTAATATTAAAAAATAAGAATATTTTTTTTAAATCCACATTTCATAATTATCTTTGAGTTAATTTTTTAAATTTTTTTATAAAGATTAATTTTTTGATGAATATTAAACAATAATCATTTTAACTAAAAATCATTTTTTTAAACAATTTATATGATCTATTTGTTTAAAATGGTAATAAAATTCAAATTAGTTCAATTATATATATTATAAATACAATTTAATTCATTATAATAAATTTAATATTGATTTTTTATTTTAAAACATTCTATACTTAATAATATTTCTCTTTGGAAAACCACTTTTTCATTGCATCAATGGTATTAATTTTAAATTAAAAATTTCAAATTCAATTAATAAAATTTAAAAAAATGAATTCTATATTTTTAATCATAATAATTAATATTAATTAATGATTTCAACTTAATTTTTGGTCAAAATTAATAGTAAAAATAAAAAATAGTTGTCGCTCTTATGGTTAAAACATGTTTACCAGGTGTTAAACTAAACAGAAAATGGGTAAAATAACCTAGAAACATATCCAAATCAAATTATAAGAACATATTTATACCATATATAATATAATGTTTTATAATTATCCATTTTAATTCCCTTTTATATTTGAAAAAAGTAGGTACACTTTATTCTTTTCCAAAATTTCATGTGTGCCCTTCCTCCCACTTATAAAAGGCCACCCCTCTCATGTTCTATTCACACTTCCAAAACCCTTTGGTTTGAAAAATACCTTTCCAAATATATTATTTACTTCCCTAACAACATAATATAGGCCATATATTTATTATACAAACATCTTAAGAAGGATTTAGCTATAAACATTAAGAGGATCTTTGAAGAAGAGGTAAAATCTCTATACATGAGTTTTTGTATTATTTATTCCTATAAATCATTAACATATTCTTACAAAATGATGATATAATAAAAATATTAAATCCCATATACTATTATTTTAGAATTTTAATTTTATGAACTACATCTATGTTTTTTATCAAGTGAGAAATGAATTAGTCGATTGTGTGTATGAAAAACTACCGCTACCCGAATCAATCTAATTAATTTTCCATCACAACCTCTCAATTATGGATATAATGAATCAAAAATATTTATATGATATTTATGAATTAATTATAATTATATAATTATAGTATCATATTTAACCTCTTACTTTATATTTTATTGGAATACGATAACGTCACTCATGTTTATAGCGGACTACCGCCTCACAAAATGATGTGATTCGTTCTCCACTTATGCTTTCCATGAAATGTAATAATGATAGTTTTAATGAAAATATGAAAATTATTTTTCATTGAATGATTATATAAATGTAATATATTATTTACCTTTATTTAATTTCATCCTTTGACATAATGGAAATAATTTTTATGTGTACGTACTACCTACCGTCTCCATGAACGATGTAACTGATTTTCTATCTCTAATTTAATTGGATTACTATAAATACATATATAAGGAATATACATGATATTGATAGCATGGTAAACATTATGGAGATTACTCATCAATGATCAAAGTAAAATGATCAAAAATACCAAACCAAAACATACATGAAAAACAAAGCAGTTATTACCCACAAAATGATTTTAACTAAGAATTCATAATAAATAGGTAATAAATGGTCATAAGTAAATAATATATGGAATGATACATATTATAATGGTTATATAATATATTTATAGAAAAATTATATTTATAATACATTATATTCGAACATGTATGAAATAATTTGAGAATTATGGTAATGGATTTTTTTTCTAACTTTTATTTATAAGGGATATATACCTTATACACCACTTCCTTCTTTTTTGTGGTGTATATATTACCCATGAATATATTTTATGTCCCTTATAATCATAATTATGGTATATAAAAATCCATATAATGTTATTTATTTCATGGTTCTTATGATTCAAATGACACCAAAGTGGTAAAAGTTTAAAGTAACAATATCATTACTTAATAAGATTGTTTATGAAAAGATTATAAGGAAGAGATCATATGATATACCTCTCAAGAAACTCATTTATTTTATTATACTTTTGATATTTATATAAAATACATGTTTTTATTCATTTTCCTCTCTTAAATTATTAAAGAGACAAAACTAATATTTTTAATATAAATCATATTTATTTCACTCTTCAGTTGAAAACACTTTTACTTCAATATCCATATTTTATAAAATGATTTCAAAAAATGTTTTTGAAATCATACAATTATTTTTAAAAAATTTATACCCATATATGAATTTTAACAATTTTTTTAAAGGAATGTTTATATCATTTTGCGAATAAGGCCCTTTTGTATTTTACTAAAATTTGAACGGAATCGTTTTTTAAACATGTATGGATTGGGAAGAATTTTCTGAAATCATAATCGATAAATGATATAAATAATTCTTTATAAATTTTGAAGGTTGTTTTCAATGAATAATATTCTGAAAATGGTTTGTGAAATATTATTTTTAAAAAGTGCTTTTCAAATTGGAAATGCTATTTTCATCAAAAAAATGTTCCAACAGATATTTCAAGAACATTTTCTATCTAAGATGAAAACTTTTGATGTTACATATACTTTACTAGGGATATAATCCAATTATACTATACATATTATTTTCCTATATTATTTATAATTATTATGAAGTGTTTTTATTAAACCCATTTCGTTTCCACTATGTTTCCTTTTATAAATTGATGATATAATTATAAAACCTATTTAATTTCTATGTGTTATGCTATCTTGGAATCTTTCTGAGACAATTTTTTATGGGTCATGATATTATGAATTTTTATGATCTTGTGGCGCACTTATGTATGGTTTTAATTATGTTATTGTGGTTATATTATAACATGGGAAGTGGTCACATTATAACCCATGACGATGGTCATATTATAACCAAGGATGGTAGTTATATCACTAACAAGGACAATGGTCACATTTGAACCATGGATGGGTGGGACTTATATCTCCCTCCATTGTATTGGCTAAATATTTATATCTCATGATATAAAAATGTTAAATAAGTCAACGATCTTGATCCAAAATGGGAAACAATATGATGAGCTTGATCCATAATAGAAAACAATCCAATCAACGTGATTCATAATGATAAATAGGCTGATGGGAATGATCCAGATTTAGAAACAAGTGATGATGCCTTATCCATTATGATTTATGTAATTGGTATTTAACCATGAAAAATGAAAGGGTTTCCACACCAATGTTGGTGCCACAATTTTATGACATGATCTTATGGTTCATGAATTATGATGATAACAAACTCTTATGGATCATGTCTTTCTGAATGATAATGCTTTATGCCATGAATATGTTTTGAGTATAAGAAAAAATGGGTATGATCTTTATAAGTTGTGTTCATAATCTAATAAACTTATGTTTATGTTATGCTATCATATGATCGCTGAATGATTTCTATCATGTTTACCATTACTGAGCATAGGATTCCACCTTTTATATTTTTCTTTCCTTGAGTTGTGAAGAATGGTTTTTAGTAGGGTATGTTTATGAAGTGTAAAAAGAGGAATATATTTATGGGTGATATTTAATATCTTTCATCAAATTAGAATATTATGTATTTAATTCCAAAAAAAATAAACAACTACAATATTTAATCATGTATTTTTGAAATTTATTGAATATTCAACTAAAAATATGTGATATTTATGAATGAAATTTTTTGGTTCATTATAAGTATTTATGTTCACATGTTCTTCATTTCCAGTTTGTTTGATTTCATATTTCATCAATTGTGATCATGGATTTATGGGTTTATTCTTTCACTACTTTTATTAAGTGTTAATCAACCATAAATAATCCCAAGAGTGGTATCAGAGAATCCCATGTAGATAGTTTTATCAAAATGTGATTGAGAAATGAAGAACACTAATGAACATAGCATCACATTTAATGTTACCACATATTGTACTTGACTTCACCACACTATAAGGGCATCCCTTTAAAATCACGTGTTAATCATTAATGCATAAAAAATGTTTTTTCACTCATCACTATGGTGTGGTGAAGAAATCATTTCAGTTCAAGTGTTAAGCATTAATGCATGAAAAATAGTCAGTTAGTCTTTACTAGGGTGTAGTGTGGATTACATTTCACATAGGTTCCACAAATCTTCAAAATGGATTCATTCTCCTCACCATGAAAATGTATACACCTTTTATGACTATGCGGTGACCATAGGATTCATCAAATCCTAGCACAAGCAGCGGTGATGATAAAAATATTGTTTTTCATTTTTCAAATTTGAAATGAATTAATAATTTATAAATGGTTTATAAATAGCAATAAAATTCAATATTATGGATAATTTATAATTAAATAAAAATTTATTATTTAATTTTTTATAATGGGTATTAAATTAATTAAATTTTTTTAAACATGTTTTATTTCTTAAATATTACATGTCAATATTTAAAATACATTTTAATAAATTTATATAGCATGTTTTAAGGATTATAAATAATTTTTTTTATTCTATAAGAATAAAATAATTTTTTATGTTTTTATAAATTACATAAATAAGTCCAAAAAATATAAATTATTTATATTTTAAATTACAATATTGTCATATTAATTTTTAATTTTTCAAAATTTATATGGTCATATTTGAAAATCTAAGTATATGATATTTATATTATGTAAAATATTTTCATAACAGAAATTAGACTATAATATTTTTTATAATCCATGATAATATCACTTATTTAATGAAATATAATGATGAATATGAAATTTTAATATTAGAATGAATATAAAGTGTTATATCCATAATTATAGAATTTCCATAATGAATAAAGATATAATAATCATTAAAATTTTTTATTTATGAATTGTTCATGAATGGTTATCTCATATTCAAATATTTTAATCCTTTATTTATTTTACGGTTGCTTACTATTTTTTGTAGTTATAATTTTTTTATATTAATAGTATGCATATTGTCATGTTTAAATGTTAAATTTCTTCTAGAAAATATATTTCTCAATTACATGATATGGACAACTTCATTATGTATTTTTTTATATACATTGACATAGTTTCGTAATTAGAGATATAAACAAGAATTTAGTAGTTGAATAATGTTTATTAATATTATATTTTACAGTTATAGTGAATTTTATTCTCTATTGAGTAAAATGTCCTTGGGTAGATGGACCTAGGGTCATACAACTTATCAACTTGGAGGATTATGCCTTGTCTAGAAAGGTGAATGGGATATCCATCTATCAATGTGATTTTACTAATGTGGAGATTTTAAATTTCATCTAACTCTATGAGTTTATATGAAATGTTCCTATAACTTATTTTTATGATGCATTTTGATTTTTATGAATATGATTGAATTCTATTTTTGGGAAAGTAATACCAACTATGAGTTGTGTAAAGGTTTGTACATCAATACAGTTAAAAAATATTGATTTCGTGGAGGGAATAAGATTCCAAACTAAATCAATAGAATCATGAATTAAAATTTCAAATCATTATATATGATTGTGATATTAAATACACTTTGAATACATTATTATAGATTCCTTCTAATGAGGAAAATTTAAATTCCGTGATTATCCGACCATGTATATTCCTCTAAACCAAGGTGCATGTAGGTTATCTTGTGTAAGGTAATTAATTAATATATTACACTAAATAATTGTTGGGTAGGTTTTACCCAAGAACAATTCATTTTTATTCTCTTTTGTTAATGTATTCTTGTAATTTTCTCAGGGTTTCACTCAGAATAGAATCGATAAGAGTTAGGATACTAGGGGTATAGAGTTGGGTTTATCCATATTATAGATTAGAAAAATGGGCAGCTTCTCAAATATACAAGACTCATATATTATATCATTATTATAATGACCCAAAAATTTTTTTAAGTGGTGAGAGGAATACTAAATCAGACTCATTTATTAGTGACATATAGATCTTAGACCACTAATGGATATAATAAATTCTAAAATGGGCCATCATTTTAGGGGGATCCCAATAAATAAAACTATTAATTAATTATTATAAAAAATTATACTCATTTGATAAAATATTTTATAATAGATAAATGGAACCATTATAAAAATTAACCTTGAGATTAATCCTTGATAAAGAAAATCTAAATGGAAGCAACATGCTTGGTAGGAATAGAAATTTTAGAATTGTTATCAAACAAAAAGGAATGTTCTATGTATTGGAATAAAATACTCCTAAGAAACCAATTGTTAAAGTTATTTAAAAAATGTATTTATATAACATCTATTAACATATAAAATCTATATATCATGTATTAAAACTCATTATTGTTACCATATAGTCAATGTTATAAAATAAACCCGAAATTCTAGACTCTTATCAAATTATAGATAACATGAAAAGGATATATCGAGAGAAAGATATACATAATTGGTATAAAGTGTCAGAAGTTATTTTTTAGGTTCAAGATGATGGAAGTAACCTTAATCTTCATACATGAACACAATATGGTTAGGTATAATAATTTATTAGAGAGAATCAGTTTACCTCTTAAGCATGAATTGTCTATATAACTCATTTTACAATCATTATCAAAAAGTTCAGAATATTGATTTTTAATTAAAAAATAAATTAACTCTATAAAATTTTATGTAATATCCACAATTTCATGTGGATATATTAATAGAACATAGGAAGTTTTGGATCAAGTACCATATTAATGGTATAGAAAGAAAATGGTAATAGTTTTTGGATAGAAGGGGAGGAAAAGATGTCATAGAGATTCAACTACATCACTTATGATAAAAAAGGAATGGAAATGTTTTCATTTTGTAAAAGTTTTATAGTGGAGAATAAATTATTAGGATCACCTGAAGGGTTTCAAGAATCCTTGTGAAGACTCAAAATAAGGTATAAATGTTAAAGAATTCAATTATATTATTTTTAAATATATATGAAGTTAATTTTATGATTTAAAATTGTTATAAATATACCAGAGGTCAAAAGATGATAAAGAATAAAATTTTAGAGCTTGAAGTTGTCTTTCAAGTAATTTCTAAAAGGAGTTACTACATTTATAATTTAAATTCTTCAATACTGAAATATATTTTCATAATATGTGTACATTACATCATTTTAGATTGAGAAGAGTCTGTAAGAATTTTTTTTAATAAAATGAGATGGGTGTTTTTAATACACATAGTTTATGTTTTGGTCAAATATATAACATGCTTTATGGGAGAATTAAATTGAACTGTTCTGGTAAGAGAGTTCATCCTATTTTCATTTTTGGAAATGTTTCGAAAATATGAATGAGTTCATGAAAATATTTTTTGATATTATCAATGTGATGAGAATAAGTTAATTGTGTGTATGATTTCTAGGTACTAATGTTGTATAAATAACTTAAGTGGGTTAAGGTCAAAACTGGAAGAAGAATTTTTTTGAAGAAGTTTAATAATGTTTCAACAATAATCCAGTTAAGGTTATGGAAACCTAGGGTTATTAGTGAGAAGGAAAAATAATTCTATATAATTGATTGTTAATAAACATAAAGGAGTTATAAGAGACTCCATTAAATTTCCAGGTCATGCATAGGTGTTATAGGAATCAATTATTTAATTTTAAACTGTATGTGATACTAAATACATATTGTTACATGTTTTTAAAATATACAGGAGTTTAAAATCATGGGAAATTGATATAGCATGTATTTTTCATTTAAATGATGAAGCAAAGAGTTTCAATAACAAATATTATATTGTAAAATAATTTATCATGCACAGATGATTATATGTAAATGATGTGTACATTCATCTCAGTTTTATTATATGATAAGAGGAGTAGTTCAATAATAAAGAGTTTTCTTGAAAAAAAATTAGTTGATTTATTTTATACACATTTTTTAAGATTCATCCAATTCTATAACATTATTTTAAAATAGAGTGATAAATTTTTTTATCCAAATATATATTAAAATATGAAGAAATGTGATTCTTCCACCCATAAGTGGCATATTATAAAGAATTACTTTATTTTCATGGGAAAATGATTCAAACAAATATAATACCATATATAATATTATGACAATAGTTTATTTTTTAAATATTCATACTAAGAGGAAAAAAGTTTTATTTCATATAACAATGTATTTTTTTATCTTGGAATGATATTATGAAACAATATAGAATCTAAGAAGATAGCGAAGGTACGTTTAGACATAGAGAAGAAAAAAAGTCAATAAATTAATGATATCATCAAGTCTAATATTAAACTGTTTTCACTTAAGATCATTAAGAGTATAGGATATGTGATGATAAATAAAAATACAAATATTTGAAATTAGTTGTCATTATTAATTTAATGTAACTATTTCCCTTAGGTTTTCACCAGTCAATGTAAGAAGTAAATTACTATTCAAATCCTAAAAGTGGTTCGGGTATAATGGTAGAAAAAATGTAAAGAGTTACATTAATTACCATAACAATTTAAATGTCTTATAATCCATAAAGAGTTTAGAATCTGTTGTTAATATAGTATTATAAATAGTAATATTATATATGAAAATATTTTTTGGAAATAGTATTATTAAAATAGTTCCAAGGATGATGGTGGTGCACATAGAATTACTTAAAATTATAGAATAGAAGTTAACATAATAACATTTTTTTGTTAATATAATAAGTTTAAATATGTTCGTGAATTTAAATATTAGGCATATGATTCCAAAATCTCACCATTCTTCAATATATCGTACTTCAAATATGATACTCCCTAAAGGTTTAGTGGGAGTGTTTTATTATGTGGTCACATATACATGTGACAGTAATTAAATATGATGTAATAAGTTAAAAAACCCCTAAAATTGTAGTATACATAAGTCAGTTCTGGTACTTTATCATATATAATATTATAGATGGGTGAAAATTCTAGGTTTGTTAAATATATCTAAAAAGGTTTTAAGGATAAAACATGTAACATATTTTAGGAAATATATATTTTATCATTCAATCCTTTTGGTTGTATAAATATATACATAGATATACTTTTTTTTGAAGAGTAATGATAATTTACCACTCATAGTATGACTTTGAGTTACCCTTAGCAGATGTTTATCATGGATTATTATAGGTTATTGAGAAATAGTAAGGTTAACATGATTATCATTATTGTATAGATATATAGAATATACCCATGCGGTTTAAAAATGGGGTTTTGTGTACTGGATGGACAACTATTTATACAACATAGAGTACCATAAACATGTCATTGGTATACTATTGGTTCATAGATCATATTTGAGTCCCCACTACCCGAGGATGGTGAGATACATAACATTCAAACATTTATACATTGATACCCCACTTATTAAAATATACATGATGACATATATAATATGAGGGTAGATGGGTTTTTTACTGGTCATGTCTTTGATTGGATCTAAACTAGATATGGGATTTTTTTCTCCCATATGATGATTATGACATTTGGTCCCTTGATTGAGATAGACTATGGAATGTGAGGACACAACTAGAATGTAAATATGATGTGTTTATATATTTTGGATTAATTATATTATGTTCTCATCCTTGTCGATGAGTGACTTGTTATATATTCACTGACCAAGTCAGTCTATACTCTGAGCATCAAGTACATATGAGTAGGCTTTATGGGATTGACTTGATTTATGTCCCTTGGTCAATTGATGTATTAGAAAAAGTAAAAATATTAGAATGAATGTTTACATATGATTTAGAATAATAGAATTAGTTATAAAGATACATGTGTTTGATGGTGATCACAATATATCCCTTTATATCTTGTGAAGCATTAATTATCTTCTAGAGGCTTCTCATTGATTACATATATGGATCCAAATACACTTGTTTATTGTCAAATATATATTTTCCAATGGGTTACCCCATTGTATTTAACTAAATGGTGATTGAGTTGGACTCATAGATACACTCTATAAGTGTTTTAGAGATAATGTAAAAGTGTTGTAGAGTTAATCTAAAATTGTTTTTGATGGTTATTCAAAAGGTATTACAATCTATTTTTTCCAAGGTGAAGTTAACAATAGCTTTAAAAAAGTGTTTTGGAAGTATCCAAAATGTTTTTTGGTTATGGTTTCACAAGTTATTGTATATGATACAATATAATGTGATATTAAACAAAGTATTTTATGATTTAGTAAAAATGGGGCATTAAATGAGATGTATACCCTAAAGATATGACATTTATGAGATGCATAGACATTTCATATTTCATTTCATATTAATCTAATAATTTTGATGATGAGTCTAAACACTCTATAAATACTTCACATAGGATATCATTTAAGGAACAATTTCATTAGATGAAACATGGGATTTGGTTACATTAATGTGTATTATGAATGATATGGAAGTGTAATTAACACATGTGTTATGATCACATGTGTTAAAGAGAGCATCACCAAGGAGAATCATAGGGTCTTTATAAAGAAACTTCCATGCCATGGAATGTGTTTATGGTCGTCTGTTGAGGATTTTTCAATACTCTTAGGCCCACAAAACTATCTTATTCCGCCTCCTTCACATCTTAAGATGATAGAAAATCATGGAGGGTGAGGAGTCTTATTCATATGAAAATTGATTTAGGAATAACCCATGTATACCTCCATAGGTGGGACATTATTCGACTACCAATCTAGTGATATTTATCAAACATATAATATATATATTAAAAAGGGTTTCTAGGTTTCTTCAGTGAATGTTACACATGAATATAGGTTCTTCATTTCCATTTTTTGAGATTTTATATTTCTTCATTGGTGATCCTAGATGTGTGGTTTCTTTAACTTTTACTAAATTGATAAATTATTAATCAACCATTAAGAAACCCAAAAATCAAATGGTCTATGTCAGATTTGAGGGGGGATTTAGACAACATCAAAAACATGTTGGTTGATGTAATCTTGGTTTAAAGTATATTTTCATGGATAAAAATTTGTAAGGTAAAATATAAAAGTATTTCTATTGATTTTTGAGTTGTTCATAAATTTAAAGATATAAAAACTATTTTAAAAGTAATTATTTTTAAATATGTGATTTATAGTTTATTTAAAATATATTTATAAAGTGTTTATATGGTTATAAATGTTTTCATGAATATAACACATTTTGAATATGAATGAGTTCATTTTAAATTTCATATAAATTTACTACACGCAGAGTAAATATTATAATAAATCTAAATTTTTCATGTTTATTTTTGTTATGGAATGTCCATAAGGTTATGAAAAAATTATGGCATGTTTATAAATTTTTTACTGATAAATTGTTCATAAATTTTTATCTCATATCTAAATAGATTAATTGTTTACTTATTTTATTCCTAATTTATTCATATATATATATTTTTATAGTATGAATTGATGAATGCTTTAACATTAATATGTTGATTTTCTAACAATGGAGCCTCACTCTCTGGGAGTTTTGAACCCTTCCCCTAGGGTCTCCACTATGACCCCTAAATGGATAAATCCCACAAACATACCTCATTTCTTCAATTTGTGAAAAGGTTTTCATCATAGAAGGTGTGGAGGAAGTATCCTTCAACATGGAATTGGTGACTCAAATTATTTTTTCCATAATTTTCTCAATTATTCTATCATCATCACTAATAATCTTCATCTATATCTACCGTTATCTTCATTAGAATAGTGTTATTATTAGTGATGTTGACTTTAATTGCATGGTGCTGGTCGGTGGTGTGTGTGTGGTATTCCTCACTCTAGATATGGGAACCTTCTCTAGTTTATTTTTGTAGTGATTTGAGGAGGATGATTCTTCGATACTGGTGATTTAGGAACATGTTTTATTGGGTTTTGGTGGACTTGGATCGACACTAGGTGGTTAGTTATTTTAGGCTATCTGTAGGGATCGAGAAAGTGTTGGTGTGAAGCTAGTTCAGGGTTGTCATTCGACGATGGGTGAGACCAAGATTACACCACTTGTCAGTGATTTTCATTCCAATGGGTGTCACCAAGATTTAATATTTTCCCAATTTGATCAATGGTTAGAGAATTGTTTATGCTTTTTTGAATATTGTGCATATTTTTTCTTGGGACTGAATAGTTTATGGGTTGCAGAATTCATTGTGAGTTTTGGATTTCTTCTTGTTTTATTTAGAAGGTGGCTATTCTCTTTCAAGTGTAGCAAGGTGAGAATCCATGAAATAGGAATGGGTGTGTTGAAACTAAATCAATCATCTTTCCTCATTTCTATTGGATGGATGGGCATCCCATATTTGATTGTTTCATGGTGACTTTAGTCTGATTTTGCGGTGCATCAGGATGATAATGATGAACCCAAGACCACCTAGAGAGGGGGGAGGTGAATCAGGATGTTGAATTTTTCTCTTATTTATTGGATCTTGTTCTCACATTAGTAGGAAGTTTTTTAAACCTTTATGATAGATATTTTCAATAATTAAAACATGAATAAGGAAAACACATCACTTTTTACTTGGTTCACTGCTAAGGTCTACGTCTAAGAAGCATATGCCAAAAGGTTTCCAGTCATACCAAATTGCTCTAATCATTTCTATTTATGGATTACAATAGTTCAGCTACAATCACTATATCCCAAGTAGGATTCCTTTACAAAGGTTCAGGGATAGCCCACTGCTTCCCTCAGATCTCATCGATTGATTCCCCCTTGCTCACTACCTTGTGAGATGTGTCACTCAGTTTATCAACATAAATTTCACTTCAACAGATTGGAATGAAAATTCTTTGACTCTATTCAGCAGGATACACTCCTTGCATCGAAGACCTAAATTGATCCTCTTTTATATTATGTTTTCTCATTAAGGGAAATTACTATATTCACTAGAACTTCTTCCCTTTTTTCTCTAGAATCACAAACTCCTTTTACGATGTTTTGGTTTCCAAAAAATATCCCTGATTATGTGGGTTGTCTTTGATCAGCATACCATGCTTGCTCTTTATACCACACCTGCTCTGTGTACAGTGCCTTGTTAGCATATCTCGCCTACTCAATGTACTGCGCATACTCAGCATACTATGCCTGCACTAAATTCCACTGCTAATCCACATACCGCCTCTACTCTCTGTACCACTCCTGCTCCGCATACCACACCTCCTTAGCATACCATGCCTGCTCCCTTTATAGCACCTGCTTCATGCACCGTGCCTCTGCATACCACCTTCACATACTACCTTCCCATAACTCCTCAGCGTACCAACTTCACATACCGCATGCGTGTACCGCCATTCCATACCATCTTCGCATACTGACTTCACATACCACGTCGGCGTACCGTTTCTTCCTTCTATGGACTTCCTCTCAAATTTTTGTGAATTATTGTTTCTCACACATACCACATTTTCTTATGAAAAATATCTTCTTCGGGCTACTCCATCTAATTTTATTAACCATTTCACCTATTGCGTTCCACTTCATCTTACATAGAATCTCAGTTGCGTACCACTTTCAGACATAGCATAGTTCTTCCACAATGATGATATTTTATTATCAAATTTAATTTACCTTAATAATGGGATTAGAATTCTTTATATAGGTCAATAACTCTGCAAATATATCTAATCTCTTTTACCCAAATTTTCAATGTGGGATAAAATTCACTTCATATTGAACTCTAACCACATACTAAAATCCTCCATCACGCACCGCTTCTATTTTGCGAACTGTAGAAATCTTGTGAACTGCAAAACTTCACCATGTACCATGTGTCTGTCGGTCAACATAATACATCTATTCTGTCAATGATGATTGATCATTTGTACCGCAACTCCTTTTGGGAATAACCATCCACATTCCACGTGCCACTTGTCTTCACCATGTGTCGCCAATGCGAACCGTTTTCGACAGTATTCCACATACTGCATGCCTTCACCACACACTATTATCGTACCGCATTCCTTCACTATGTACCATCACTATGAACCATTTTTGTTTTTACAAACAGATCTGTGTACTGCTTTCACTTACAGGTATACGGTTGCGAACCATTTCCCAGACATTGTATGTGGTCCATGATCCAAGGTACACATTTTTCATCCCTTTCTGATTTCCTTCACCGTTCAGTATCTCGTTCAGTACTATATAGAAATCCTTCCATTTCCAAAAAAATCAGGATTTTGAGGCCCAAAAATTTGGAAAACATCAAGAAAAAAATTATTCAAGAACACCCATGCTAATTCACTATCATTTTTCTTCTTCAACAATCATCCGCTTTCTTCAAGAACCTCATCTATCATAAAGACCTCAAAAATGATTTAACTTCTAGAAAAATCAGTCTTTCCAATCAACACTAAAAATTACTGGAATCATCTTCTTAGTTTTTTATGATCATTATCAAATATTTAAATCTCCACACAATCCCTTAGGCAATAATGCATGTTTCTCAATAAATTTGGAGTTATTCTTCATCTCCTTCTTCATTTTGATATTCATTAACAAATTGTTGAAAACAAATAAAATAATATACACAATGTGGTCCCAACAATCACCCCTTTCTATTTTGTTGTAAATACCTTAATGTTCACCTCAAATGAATGTGTCAATATCAAAATGATAATATTATCTCTCCCCTTAATTTCATTTCCGTTCTCTCCCCTTTATTTATAGAAAATACAAAGTTCTTTGGAAAAGGGTCTCAATACATACTTAAGCAATGTTCCACCAATCATTTCAATCTATGTTTACTTTAGAAACAATTGGTGTAGATAACAAGGGTATTTGATTTACACAACAAGGTTGTCTACAATTCATAGATCATGATACCGCACGAGATGAGAACTCATGTACTCGGTCTTCAAGGGTTTTCCACTTTCATTGCTGGCTGAAAAAAATTGAATGTGATAGTGAATAATCAACCTGAAACCCCTTCACACACTTAAATAAATAGATCAAAAACATTCTAGTTTAATTTATAGGATAGGTGGCGTTGGGGAACTTCCCTTATTCTTATGTCACTTATTAATTTATTTACTCCCCCTTGGTAAAATGATCTTCATTTTGAGTAACAAAGGATGAGAGATTGAGAAATGAAATACCATTTCCAATGAAATATTCATCAAGAAATTTCTAGAGTAATTGCATTTAATACCATTTGAAGTTGATGTAGATTAAAATGATTTTTTTTGGAAGCTTATTCATTTGTCCCCCCATCATGGAAAACACTCTTTGTTATCTTGATCAAGGGTGATCCTTTATCATTTTAATCTTTGAATATCAATTGAATAATATTTCAAGGATTAAAACTTCTTTAGCTTAGCTATAAAGAGTTGACAACATTCACTACTTCTCAGGTTCTCCCCCTAAGAGAAATTTTCAACTCTAATTCACTGTATTATTAGCACAAATAGAATACACAAATGATTTAGGGAATAATATGTTTCCTCCCTACTTCATCAATAAGATCTGCATGGTTGAGATACTTTTCTCAACCATGTTGCCCCATTTAATCCAGTCTTCATGCTTGCACATCTGAACATATGTTCTGATCTCTGTTGATTTGGAACAACTCTCTTCACATTCTCTTCTAATTTGTGTGGAGAATTGTCTTTATTAACAACCATACATAATGAAACAATATTAATATTTTTAAGGACTGTTTATTGATCTAGTATTAAGGTTATACAACCTCTTTTAGTGTGACCATATTTCATACATCTATCACACATAACTTCTTTAACACAAGATTTTTGTTCGTTTTCACTCTCTCATGCACTTTATCTTTATCAAATTAATGTTTTCCTTTTCCTTTTTCACCAGACTTTTCCTTTTCAACTTCATGTTTCCTCATTATTTTCTAATATTCTGGACAGATGACCAACATGTCATTTGGAACTGTTGTAGCTTGTTTGAATCTTCCAAATGGGTTCATCTAAGTGTCATCCCTCTGAGTTTCTGTTTTGAATGGATTCACATTAAATTTCTTGGATCTAAAATCCAGGGTCATCTCATCTTTCCTACTTGATATTTTCTTAGGGAATTTTTTTTGACAATACTCTTATGATTTCTTCCCAAGGTAGTTTCTTCATAATTAGCCTACATCATAGGTCTTCTATTATTATCAATGATTAATTCATGTTGAGATGGGAATGTACATACCTTGTAACCAATCTCGATGAAAATATAACAGAGGTTATCAAGCATTACAAATCTATTTGCAGTAAAAAGATGCTTCTAGACCTCTGGATGTTACTTCTTCCTCCCAATATTTCTACCCCTTGGGGTAGGCTTCCTTTGTTCTTTTACATTATAAGTATTGAAACAAAAATTTACTGCACAATGCCCAAATTTGTTGTAGCACCAATATTGACCCACAAATATTGATTTCTTTGTATTATGTCGTTGGGAATTTTTCTTGGCTTGTTGTGCTCTTTATAGAGAACCACTTTCCACTTTTTTATTCATATTCACCCTAGATATGGTGATAGGTAAATCCTCACCTGCCCTAATATATACTTGTTTTGAATTTATCTTCTAGCCTGCACTTCTTGTGGGAACATATTTAGAAACATGAGTACAAGATGGTTGGGATGGTACCTTTTTCCTCTCTGTTGCTTGTGGTATAGAATCAAAAGATGTCATGATCTTATTATCACATATTGGAGTACTTTCATCTTTAGGTACATCCAATGAGCATTGTGTTGCAAAAATAACTATTTCTTGACATAGATCATCAACATATGTCATGATCTTCTTTGTCACAGGTTGAAGGTATTTTGGATTTAGAATCCAACGACGGTAAATGAGTACTAGTAGAAACCGTTTCCTTCATTTGTAAAGACTCAATATGTGTCTTCTCAATATTGGTCAACCGAGTTTCTAGTTCTAGACAGTTCATATTGAGGATGAATTTTCGATATTCAATCATAATTTTATTCTTTTCACATGGATTCTTCATTATTTCAACTTCCAGATCATGGAAATTGATTTTGGTTTGTAACAAAGAGTCATGTTCCTTGAATTTCTTGGAAGTTTCTTCCAAATATTAACTCTTGAATTTGGTTCCCTTATTTAGCTCATATTAAGGTGAATGGATATTTTCTTCTACAGTATTTCTGACTCTCTATTCCTATTCAAATCCATTGAGCCATTTTGAGGTATTAATTTCATATTTTATCTTTGTTTCTTCAAAGGATTAAATCTTTCTAGAGAGATTATAACATTCTAACACTTTTTTTACCAAGAAAACGTCCTTATTATCAGCTTCTCTCCCTAGTCGGGTGATCTCAGCCTGTATACATTGAAATATTCTACAAACAGTAACAACTCTTTCTTTAGGAATATCATTCAGATAAGTTCTTAATATCTCCCGATCACTTGAAAATGAGAAAGAAGTGTATTCCATTCATTGGGTAGAGAATTCATCCACATGATATTCATATTCCAAGAATGATATTTCTTCATTATTGTATGGGCACAGAGAACCAGACACTACATATTATTCAAACATATGGGACTTCATCAAATGTCTCTTCTCATTATTTTTCCTATTTATCAGGGTCTTATTGGATGTAGACTTTTGCTCAGAGATGACTAAATCATTATCAATACTGCACTTCATTATCATCTTTTTGAAATAATCTCAAATAATATTTTGAATATAATTACTGAAGAGTATCCAACATATGAAAACCATTGGATCTAATACCAATTGAAGGACCCTAGACCACCCTGAGGGGGGGGGGGGGTGAATCAGGGTGTCAACATTCTCTCTTCTTTATTTCATATTATTCCCTCATTGGTAGGAACTTGTTTAAACATGTATGATGGATTTTTGTAGTAATTAAAACATGAATAATGACATCACAAAACTTTTTACTTGGTTTACCACTAAGGTCTACATCTAAGGAGCATACACTGACAAGTTGTCAGTCATAAAATATTCCACTAATCATCACTAGAAATGGATTACAAAGGTTCTACCATAGTCACTTTGTCTCAGGCACAATACCTTTACAAAGGTTTTGGGATAGCCCACTGCTTTTCTGAAATAACATCCATTGACTCCCACTGTCTCACTACCATGGGAGACTTCTCACTAAGTTTATTGACTTGATGGTCACTTCAAAATATTGGCATGATAAGTCTTTGTATCTATTCAACATGACAGACTTATTACATTGAAGTCCCAAATTTATGCTCTTTTATATTAATTTTTATCCTTTTGTGCAATTACTAAATACAATAGAACTTCATCCATTTTTTAGCTAGAATCAAAAACTCCCTTTATGATGTTTTTCGTTTCCACAAAATTTTCTTGTTTTTTTTGAATGTCTCTGATTTGCGTACCATGCCTTCTCTTCATACCTTACTAGCTCTGCTTACCATTCCTAGTCAGTGTACCTCGCCTGCTCCACACACTGCACCTACTCAACATACTGCCCCTTCACTGTGTACCGCTTCTGCTCTACACACCACCTCTACTCCGTGTACCACTACTGATCTATGTATAGTGCCTTCTCTACTTATTGTTCATGCTCTGCACACCGCACCTGCTTTGCACACCGTGCCTCTGTATTCCACCATTGCATACCACCTCTGTATACCACCTTCTCATACCACCTGCGAATAACACCATCACATACTGTCTTCGCATGACATCTTCACATACCGCCTCGATATACCATTTCTTCCTTTCACATACTTCCTCTCCAAATTATGTGAATTAGTTTGTATCCTGCATACCACTTTTTCTTATGAAAAATATCTTCTATGGACTAAACCTTCCAATTTTTCAAACCATTTTTCCATTCGTATACCACTTCTTCCTATGCAGAATTTCACCAGAGTACCACTTTTAGACTTAGACAAGTTCTTCCATAGTAATTATATTTTATTATCAAATTAGTTCTACCTTAATAATGGGACTATCACTCCTTATATAGGAAAATAAATCTGAAAATTCAACTAATTAGTTTTACCCGAATTTTCAAGGTGGGACAAACTGCACTGCATATTGAACTCCATCAGCATACTGCAAGACTCCATCACATACCACTTCAATTTTTTGAACCACAACAATCCTAAAAACTGTGGACCTTCACCATGTATCATGTGTTTTTCGATCCACATACTGCATCTCTTCCACCAATGATGATCCACTCCACGTACCGTAACTCTTTTTACAACGAACCATCAACATTCCATGTACCACATGCCTTCACCACATATCATCACTGCGAACTTTTTTCAACGGCATTCCACACACCGCATGCCTTCACCACATATCATTCCACGTACTGTATGCCATCACCATTTATAGTCACTCAAACCATTTTATGTTCTGTATAACACTCCGCGTACCGTTTCAGCTACCAGGTATATGTTCATGAACCATTTCTTGGATATAGAATGGTGTCTATGCTCCAAGGTAAATTATTTTCTTTCTTTATTGATTTACCTCACCGTTATGAATATAATTCACTCCTATATATAAATCCATCCATTTCCAAATATAAAATCATGATTTTGAGGTCCAAAAATTTGGAAAACATTGGGAAATGATATTCAGCAAGAACACCCATGCTAAATCACTATTATCTCTCTTATTTAAAAATCATATGCTTTCTTCACGAACCTCATCTACCGTGAATACCTACAACAATCATCCATATTCTAGAAACATCATTCTTTCCTACCAACACAAAAAATTACTGGCATCATCTTCTCATTTTTGTATGATCATTCTTAAATCATTTAATCTCGACATAGACCCTCATGAAATAATGCAGGTCTCTCAATAACTTTGAAATTATTCTTCATATCCTTTTTCATTTTGATCTTCATTTAAAAATTGTTGAAAAACAATACAATGATATACAAAAAGTTGTTCCAACAGATAATGAATTGATTGAATTGGATGAAACGTCAATTGGGAAGACTATAAGAGAGATGGGTGTGTTGGAACCCATCATTTGGTCCTCCCATCACATGTCAATGTGGGATGAAGGAGTGATATGACATGTTGTTTTGGCCATCAAGGATAATTCATAGTGTGTGGGGGGAATCATATTAAAACTGAATCACATCTCTTTTGTCTTAGGGGGGATGAGACTTTTAGGTGGTACTTTTTGTGATATATGTTTCCTATTGGTCATGTTTTTTAGTATGTTTTTTATATGAGTCATATATTGAGTTCCCCTTTTTCCCAGATTTCAAATGGGGTTATGACTTTGTTTATTTTCCATAAAGGGGGAATAACCTAGAACCTTATCAAAAAACAAAATAACTTAAATCTGTTAATATTATTCTTTAAATTTCTGTACATATATTTAAGAAGTGAATTTATAGGTATAATAATTAATTTAGTTTTATTCTACATTGACATTTGATTGTATTAGCTAATGAGTTTTAATCAAAAAATTATGTATAGTTTTTAAATATTATGTTTTAAATTATAGTGGAGATGATGTATATCTGGAGTAAAGTACCGTGGGTAGATGTAATTAGTGTTATGATACACACAAACCTAGGATATTTTATTTTTTTTAGAAATGTACAAGTTGGTTACATTTCACTCCATGCTTAAAATTGTAGGGATTGTTGATTTTATATGATTATAAGACTTTACATGAAAGAGTTTTAGGTAACTTATGCATGTGATACAGTTAGATATGTATAAATCATTGAATATTTTAATTTGGTTTAGTAACACAAGCTATGTGGTATGGAAATACTTACACATCACTATGGTTTGAACATATTAATTTTGTGGAAGGAATAATGATTCAAAAAATAAATCATTAGAAGCATGCATACTTGTAGAGGGCATACATGAGATAAGATGGGGATATTTAATAAACCTTAAAATAATAGGTGTTATATTCCTTCAAAAGTGAATTTCCAAGACCTCAATCGTCCAACTTGGTTGGATCATGCTAAGTCTTGGTTTCCATGGATTATATTTCATATAACAAGAAATTTATTGGTGACCCTAAGAGTTAAGTATCCATATTTAGTGTATTATTTAGGTTAGGGATAGTTATTAAACCCTAATTGTTAGGATACCAAAGGAGTAGTGTTTATTTTATCAATATGGTAAATTTTTAAAAGATTTTTCAGATCAAATACAACTCTTATATTTTTTAATGAAATATTTTTTTCAAATAAATCTAATTTCATCAATAGCTTTCATTACATGCAACACCATGTTTTAAAAAACTTTAATATACTATTATTTAAACATGACCATTATAACATACCCATTAAACATGGTGGAATAAATAAGAATTAATAAATTATATTAATTAAGTATAATGGTTTAATATAATAAAATAATATTGAAAAAAGTATATAATTTTTATTAATGTCTTTACATATTTCAAAAATACCATCTTCTCAAAAAAATTAGTTTTTTGTCAAAGAATAAAATAAGGTTTTCTAATTATAAGAATTTATTTGAAAAAAAATATTATTTTTTAAATCTACATAAAAAATTATCTCTAAGTTAATTTTTGAGATTTTTCTAAAAAGATTGATTTTTGAGTGAATAATAAAAAATATTGATTTTTAATAAAATTAAAAATTCATTTTAAGTATTTTAAAAGTGATATATTTTTTAAAAAAGTTTTTAAAATAAAATTAGTAAAATAATTTTATTATTAAAACAATTTAGGTCATTGAAACTAAATTAATTTTATCATTTTATTTTAAAACTTTCTATACTTTTGAGAATTTTCTCTCCAAGAAACCACTTTTCATCACGTCTATAGGTTTATTTTATAGTAATTGTTTTCCAATTATATGAATTTAATTTGAAAAAATGGTTTTAATATTTTTAATTAGAATAATTATTGTTATATAATTTGTTATACATAATTTTTTGTCAAAATTATCAGTAAAAACAGAAAAAATTAATTACCACAGTTAAGGTTAAAACAAGTTTACGTGGGTCAAACTAAAAAGATAAGGAGTAAAATGACATAAAAACATATCCAAATAAAATTTTATGAATATATTTAGAACATATATAATATAAAGTTTTAAAATTACCCATTTTGGATCCATTTATAATATTTAAAATGTGGATACACCTTTTTTTCCAATAATCCAATTGTGTCCTCTCCCCCACATATAAAATGGTCATCCCCTCTTCTCCACTTCACACTGAAAAAACCTTCTGGATTAGAAAATACCTGCCCAAATAATTTCCTTAATTATATCCCCACATATTATAGGCCCTAGTTTTGAAGAGATTTGACCCTGGAAGGCTTTTGTTGCAATCATAAAGAGGTTATCCCAAGAAGATGCATCATTCTCATCCGAGCATTTATATTTTGTTTCTTCATAAAACTCCTTCAAATATTTTTTAATTATGATTATATAATTACATCAGTATATACCAAATAATTATTTTTTTTATTTTAACGAAATAAAATATATTCATCTCTTAATCCATCAAATGGGAAACAAAGTAGTCAATTGTGTGTGTGAAGAACTACCGCCTTACGAACCGATATAATTTTTTTTCCCTAACCAACTACCAAGGATTTATATATTGATGGATTTAAAGTATATATATGTATATATTATTTTCTATAGTATTATACTTATTTAATTATATTTCGAAATATACCTTAATAATTTTTATTTTATTGGAATATGATAACCTCTCTTATGTGTATGGTGGACTATCACCTCACGAAATAATGTGATTTTTTTTCACACATGATTTACAACAAC
The DNA here is from genome assembly GCA_963277665.1 of Viscum album. Taxonomy (NCBI): domain Eukaryota; kingdom Viridiplantae; phylum Streptophyta; class Magnoliopsida; order Santalales; family Viscaceae; genus Viscum; species Viscum album. The sequence continues at coordinate 1,041,862,255 of OY728141.1, read as the reverse complement.
GGTAACAAGTAAAAGTTTAAGAATATATATATATATATATATGAAATAATAATAAATATTTAAATGTGAATTTTTATTTACGTTTTCTTTTTTACATCTTTTGTGAAAAAGGAAACATTTTACATGTGTACATATGACCTTACATCTACATGAGTAATGAAATTAATTTTCTATGTTTTACATTAATGAATTATAATAAATAAATATGAAATGAATAAATATGATATTTATATCTTTTTAAAAAAAATTAGACTATTTAACAATGATAAAAATAAATGTACCCAAAATACCGAACTAAAACATGCAAGAAAAATAAAGCAGTTGTTACCCGAAATATGATTTTAACAAGAAATCATAACTAAAAAAATGTTGTAAGTAAATGATATATGGTATTACATATATGACTATTATTCTGGAATATACATATATATATATATATATAATAAACCTATATTTATTATAAAGTAGTTTCCAATGAGTATAAAGGATGTCGAGACTTAAGGTAATAAATTTATAATCACACTTTTATTTCTAGGAGACATGTGCCAAATTCACCACTCGTTTCATTTATTTTGTGTATATACTTCTATATTCACATGTTATGTAATTTATATCATTATTTGTTTTTTGATATTTATTTCTTAATTTTATTTTATTCTCTAATTTTTCTTATGATTCAAAAGTTATCAAAGCAAGTAAGGGACTTTTGTCTGAATTTTATTTTTTGTGATACATGTTCCTTATACACCACTTGTTTCTTTTTTTTGAGGCATATAATTCCCATGAATTTATTTTACTATACTAATCATAATAATTATTTGATATAAATATCTATGTAATGTGATTTATTTCATGTGTCTTACGATTCAAAAGATACCAAATCTGTACTGTTTTAATGATACAACCAAATTATTTAATAGGATTGTTTATAATATGCTTCCAATGATAAGATATCATGATCTAATTCTTAGGAAAATCATTTATTTTCTTACCTTCTGGTAATTTCAAATAAATAAATGGTTTCATTTCATTTCCCCTCTTAATATATTAAAGATACTAAAATAATATTTTTAAGATAAATCATATTTATTTCTCTCTTCGGTCGAAATCACTTCTCCTTCCTTATCCATGTTTTTGAAAAATGGTTTAAATATATTTTTTATATTATACAATGATTGTTTAACAAATATTTTACACATTTATTTATTTTTTAATGTGATTTAAACAGAATCTTCAAGCCTTTTTCCAAATAATTTCTTTTTGGATTTTACCATTATGTGAAAGGAATATTTGTTTTAACATGTAAAAAATGTACATATTTTTCCACCATGAAGACTAATGAATGATTTAAATATTCCTTTATAAGTTTAAAATGATAATTTCTAGGAAAATCAATTTGACAATATTTTTTTTAATTTTTAGTTATAAAAAGTGGTATTCAAAGAGAAAAAACTATTTTACACATGAAATATTCCAAGTGATATTTTAAAATCATTTTCCATTTAAGAGGAAATAATTTAACATTAATTATTATTTACTTGGGATATGATCCAATTGTAACATCTTTATTCTTTTTTTGATGGTTTGTGATTATTATGAATAAATTTTTATCAAACACATTCCTTTTCCACAGGTGATTCTACAATAAATTAATGTGTTGATTTTGAGTCCCATTTACTTTATATGGGTTATTCTATGATGGAATTTTTATGAGATCCTTTTATTTTCATGGATCATGAAATGATGAATATTTTATGTTTTTTTAATAAATATATATGGTTTACATTATGTGATAGTGGTTACATTATAACTAAGAACAATGGTTAGATTATAACCATGAATGGTGGATATATTATAACCACGGTTGATAGTCCTATTATAACCAGGGATTAATAGACCTATATATCCCTCAAATTCATTTGGTAAGGTTTTAAATATCATGATATAATTATGGGAAACAATCTAATGTTCTTTATCTACAATGGGAATAAGGATGATGTGATTAATCTACTCTGGGAAATAGGTGATGATGCATGATCAATTATAAAATGGGAAATAGGCATTGATGCCTCATTTATAATGATTTTATAGACTCAAATGTTAACCTTGACATATGAAATTGTTTCTATACTTGTTATAGATCCACTATTATATGATATAAACTTATGTTTCATGATTTATTTTTGATGATCTCTTACTCTAATGGTTCATGTATTTTGAAATGATAATGTTTTATACCATCGATCATATTTATGATCCATAATAGATTGGGTTTCAACTTTGTATGTTATATTCTTAATCTCATATTCTTTTTCTTATCTTATAGTTTCATATGATCATCTGTTTATATCTTCCATGTTTATCCTTACTAAGTATTCGATCTCACCATTTCTTATGTATCATTTATCTAGGTTATAAAGAATGGGTTATTTAGGGTATGCCAATAATGTGTACCAAAGGGGAGGATATTTAAGGGATAGGTTGAAGATATTTCATAAAATAGTATTATTATTTTTCTTTTCTACAAATACAGAAAAATATTTACAGTTATTAGGAATATATTTGTGAAATGTTTTGAATATTCATCTATTAAGATATAAAATATGAGTATGAAAATCATGGGTCGTTACTATTTGTATTATAACTAGGTTTAGTTTACCTTTGGAAATTAGGACGAGAAACTTTAGTGAGAATAATAAGGATAAGTATATGTATAATAAAGTATCAAATAATTTTGGTGAAGGATAGAGTGAGTGGTTTCCAAGAAATTACATCCTTTTTTGGATTCTACAAATGGATTTGTATTTGTAACATTTTTACTTAGGGGTAATAAATTCAAAAAGGGATGATTGATCTAGAGTATATTGTCACCTGGTGCACATCAATGTGTCATAATACACACCTAATTTGACACTACTATGGGATCTATTTTGGAAATTCTAAAACTCTTTTAGAACTATGTTGAATGATTTTGATAATGACCATTGATGACCTATTTTAAACCTAAGGTGTCCTATATTTAAACACCCAATAAATTATTTTTCAAGACTTTGTGGTTTCCCACTATGATTAATATTGCTCACACTATGATTTTTGGTTTATTCTATGGATGGATCCCAATCGAATCATGTTAATACCAAATGGGATGGATAATGAAATGACTATACTATCAAGAAACCAAATGTTATGGGATCATTAATGAAATAAATTATTTCTATTATCACATAAATTTCTCAAGATATGAATCCTATTTAACTTCAAAACAATAAAAATAGGGAACACATTTTTTTTAGGATTTAATGAGGAAGCATTCAAATTATTTGAGTGTTTTCAAAGATAAACTAGTTTATGAGCAATAGATAAATACCTTTGAAAAGATATTTTATAATATCTAGTTTTTAGAGGATGAAAAAATCATTTATCCATCTATCATTTAGAAGTTAAGTTTATTAAAGGTGAACTCTCATCAAGAATACAATTCAACAATATGAAATTGATTCCATGGAATGAGATGAGTATGAGAATTTATTTTTCAATAAATACTTTCCTCAAAAATTTCTTATGAAAATAGATAAGTAATTCATTGAGTTAAAGAAGGATAATGAATCTATTGGTACCCATTATGATAATTTTACAAGGCATGAAATGAATTCTTCTTTTATTATCATCTAACCTGAATGTAAGGTTGATATACTATTCGGTGGCCTAAAACCAGGTATCTAAAAGGCTTTTACAATAAGGGTATTCATAGCTATGAATAAATCATTTTATGTGCCATCAAGATGTAAATGTATATTGGAGTTACACATCAATCCCATGGTTTTGACATTAAAATTAAGATAAAATTCAACGGAAAAATCTAAAAACCATCAAGGAAAGAATATGATCTTTCCTTCACACTCTAAGAGTGGAAGGAAACATAATGGAAATTGTCATAAGGGAGCCAATAAATGTTTTTTTGTATGGAAATGAATGTTATAAGGAAATTTATTACTAATGTGATGGGAATAAGTTATATAATAATGTGAATAGATAGAAATATCCACAGAATGAAACACCCATAATCATAGGTTTTAAATTCCAGTAGTAGGAGAATAATGGTTACTAGTGACCAAATTTAAAGGTTAATGATGATGATCGACATTAGTGACCTCTTACAATGAGAGAGAAAGGAAAATCTCATGTGATAACTATTTCTGATGAGGGGTCCCATAAAAAAATGGTGAAAGGTACACTTATCATCCAGTCTAGAACTATTAATGTCTCATTTGATTTTATATATACCGGCTATTTTATATCTAAATAATTTTATAAGGTTATCGGAATTACTACCAAAATATTATATGTTCAATAAAAATTGAAAACCCTTAATGGTAAGATGATTTTTTCTCTAGTATATGATTCTTCTCTAATTGATGTTTATAGGAATGCGATTCTTGTAAATCTGGTTATTCTCCCCAATTTGAATTTGATGTTATCTTTGGCATGGATTGTATTTCTCCACATAAATCACACATAAATTTATAAGTAAGGGATTTCACGTTTTATATTCTAATGAAATCTATGAACTTCTATTAGTGAAATGATAAATATGAAATTTTCAATGGAGATCACATCTATTGTATGGGTCTCAATTCCTATTAAAAAGTGGTGTCTATACCATATGGTTGGGGTGAAACTCAACATCAATGATATGCATGATTTGAGGGTGTTTTTGGATGTCTTTAAATAATATTTTCATAGTAAAAACTCAGATGTTATTGGTTCTATTTTAAGAAAAATCTTGGGAAAATTACGAGACAATGAGCTAAGCCGGTGTGCGATTCCGATGCCCAGAGTGCTTAGAATGATCTGTTGAAAAAATGTTATGTTTTTAAATATAACCCATGAAAGGATTCCTGAATAAGTGGAATAACTCTTAAATGGGTTCCCAGATCATAAATTTGATGGCACTATTTTATTCATGATGGCAGCTTTACCATAGGCACAAATTAATTTTGTCTGTGTGATACTCCAGTGAGAAAACCCAAAAATGGAATAACTGCAAATAAAATTATTAAATAAAATTATTTTAATTTTTTCAAGTCCTTATAAATCATGAAGGGTGACTCGGATTGAAAATACAAGACCATCGTTGAGATTATGAGGGTGTGATTTTCTTTGGTGGAGCCTAGCATTGGCCGGTGTAGGACTGATGTGGAATGTTGTTTTGGGACGTGATCGTAAATAAGATAATTCAATAAAAAAATATATTATTTTTCAAATCCTTATAACTCATAAACAGTATCTATGATTGGAAATATAAAAGTACAGTTTAGCATGTGAAGATGTTCTTTCCTTAGGCGGAGCCTATCCTCGACCAGCACAGGTCGAGGGTAAAAGTTAATTTATTGACTTATTAAAAGGGTATAAAATAAACTTAAAGAATTTTATTTTATTTTTTTAATGTCTCACAGTGTGGTGATGATACGATGCATTAAAAGAGAAACTTTTTCTCCTTTCACAAATGAACCAGCATGTCAGCATTGTTTCAAATAAAAACAGTAACACTAAAATGGGTTAACATGTTAACATGTTTCCTCCATTAATTAGGGGATGACCCGAGAGTTTTCTCTGAGTCTCTGGAAGAAATTTTGTTTTAGAGAGATGAAAGATGATGAATGATGGATCACCAACGATGAAGGATTGTGACATCTGTCAACAGATCACCAAAGATGATTGAACGCTAATGCTGAAAGATCCTGTTCTCCAGGTAGGGGTTGTTATATAAATTCCATATTTTCCTCATCTTTGAATTTCTTATGATGAACATGGATCGATTTACGAACGGGACAATTTAAGTATCATGGTTATTTTTATGGGATGGTTTTCACATTATAGGGACCATTGTTGATTGATGATCATTCGATAGAATTTTGGTTTGTTCATCATTTTATTAATCCATCCAAAGGATCAGACAGAGGCCGAAACGAACAAAAAAATGAGGTTCAATCCTTGGGTTTCTTATTGTAATTTTCTCCCCCACATTCACAGTGTTCTTCATGTATTGACAAATGATTGATTTTTGTGAAACCATTTCCTGGTGCAACGATATGGCTTCATGGATCTTGAATAGACATAGCACGATGGAGGTTCAACGACAACGGTGGATAACAGATCTAGGTGGTGAAAGAGATATTGTCACTAAAACTCCATTGCATAGTGGTTGATAACAATGAGGAAAAAAACCCAGACAAAAAATAATGTGGACTGAGGATCTTGGAACCCCTTTTTGATCAAAGAATGGACCACCAGAGTGTGTCCGGTGGCCTATGCAAGGTCCCGACAGTGGCATCCGTGTGCTGGTGTGGGAGATGTGGCAGTAGCGACCACGTACAAGGAGCCATGACATAATGCTATGGGGGAAGGAGCTGGACACGTGTCTTATGTTGTAGGGTAGATTGGCGAATGTGGCTGGAGAGCCGCTTCACGTGGATGGTGAGCCACACCATGCAGTTGTAGGCCACAATCTAGTAGGACCGTAGTGGTGACCTATAACAATGGTTGTGGGTGAGACATGGCACCCACCACATCCTAGGTAGAGAAGTCTGGCCCAATCTAGCGGGCCGGGTTGGTCAGGTGGGTCGGCCCTAGGTCAGGTTGACCCGGGTCGGGTCGGTTCAACCGAGTTGGACCAGACCCAAACCTAACAAAAACCCTTTTTATTAAAATGTTCATATCATTCAAACAGTATGTATGATTGATGAGTTGTTTGTGGTATTTGGACTCTTGTGGTGAGGAAACCATTTTGAGATAGATTAGTGGGGTTTTAGTTCAACCATTAAGGGCTGGTGGAGTTATCATTGTCTTTCATATGGGGGATTGATATATGATCTTAATACCATCATAGGAGGTGACAATAGATATTGAGACGATACACTTGGGTTTCTCTTTGAAGGTATAATGCTAGATACTATTCCTTTTATAGATACTGGATAGTGTTCTAATGTGATTTGGCTTAGATCAGATCTTAGTTACCTAAAAAGCCTAAGTGATGAGAATATCTAGGTGACGTAGTTGGATGAAATTACTATGCGGGTCTAAGTACCCCAACAGGTCTATGTGGAGCATGTACTACATCGAGAGGGAGGTTGGTCCTCACTTCTATTCGTGATACCTTAGATAGTATTTGGGTCATGGATGTGACCAATATTTACACAGTCACCAATCCCCTATCTAGGAGGATAATTTTAGTAGGTCCAGGATGTCCCCTAGTGATCCCTGGGTGTAGAAACCCAATATATGCATCGGGATATTTCTTTCCTCCATGACTTCACCTGTCAGTGTACATTAGGTAGTTCTTAGTGTGACTTCTTTGGTTGGTCCTCAAAGAAGTGGGACCTCTTTTCAAGGGTCCCTGTTTCCTTCATAGCTTAAGGACTGAGTTCTCCAAGAATGAGCGTGTTTTGAGTTGAATCACATGACCAAGGATTTGGATGCGATATTGAGACTCCTTGTCTTAGTGAGACCAGACATATTAGGGAAACATCATGACATATCAAGACCATATGTTCTCTTGGATATATTTGGAAGAATTATTCTATGTGGTTACTATTAGATAGCTCAAGGAGTGGGATCTCCCAAAATCAAGCGTGCTACATGCAGAACCATATGGATGGCATTGGATAAGATGTTTCTTCTTAGAATACATTATGATTATACCTTTATGTTCTTGTTATATGTGTTTTTGACATATACCTATGTTGATCTGACTATACCTTCTTTATGGTGTTTCGTTTTCGGTCTATCAATTTTGTGTTTTGGGGTCCCCTATTGAGTATTGAGACCAAACGTGTCATGTATTATGCAGATGACAGATGATTTAGTGGAGTCCTAGGCATAGAAGGACGTGGACTAGGACTGAATGGTGCCTTGTGAGATCAGACATTTCAAGGTATTTCTAACAGCTTCATTCAAAAACTTCAGTTCCCTTGTTTGTTGGTCAAAATTTACAGTTTTATTTTTTTGGGAATTGTGTTTCTATCCCAATTTCACTTTAATGATTTACTTTCTATCATACTCTATTTCTGTATTATAGTGGTATGCATGAATTTTTCTTTATTAAGTGTTTTTAATCCCCAAACCCTATGTCTTGGAGTTGGGTTTCTGTGTAAATGATCTTGGGAAAATGCCTCTTTTTTTGTTTTATATAACTACTCAATGCTAGTCATTAGCCCCTAGCCCATTGAAGGTGGGATTGGGGTTGTAATAGCATGGTCCCCAGGGGACGGGTCATGACCAAGTGGTATCAAAGGAGGTTGGTATTAGCTTTGTACTGAGATTCTATGAGATTGGTTTGGGTAAATAGTGTTACGTGTTTTGAGTTAGGATTTTAGGTCAGGGATTCCCATTTTGGTACGGTTACTAGAGTATACATACACCAAGAAATTGAGAACCTGTTATCTACATTGGTATATGAAAACACTAGTTTCATGGAAATAAAGGTACATGAATCATATAAGAATGAGTTTTCTTTCCATTTAATTCTTGAGTCAGTACACCGGCTATACTCTTTTAACCGTGATACATCTTGTTATCCTCAAGACGTGTTCACGATGCCAGCCATCGAGGATTTTGTAGTGGGATCAGGAGTTTGGCTCGATGCTCAATGATGCCTCCCTGATGAGATCCATTCATAGAGAAATTTTTCTTTAGGATGGTCAGTAGGTGACTGGTTCTCCTAATGATTAGTTAGCAGACCCACCTCTAGTGGTTTAGGTGGATGAATCTTGCAAGACTGAGTCGTAGATGGATCTTTTGGTGTTAGATTATAAAGATCAGGGTTGAAACTTGTATCAGAGGCTTCTGAGGTAGCAATATCTTGGGAAGTAAGATCATCTAGAACTATTGATAGTAATTTCTCAACATAATCTTCATAACCAGAGGCTTCATCAGAAGTTCGGGGGATGTGATAGTTCCTAGAGGATAAGGCTTTGATACGCTTATCATAAAAGTGGGTATCTCATGTGAGATTTACTCACCGTTTCTACGGTAGTCAGAGAGGTAGTTGATGAATGATCAATGAAGAGGCAATGATGAGAGAAGATAGATCCATCGGGTAGAGGATGTGGCTGGAGATCTGGGGAAGAGGTAAGTGGTTTTCGACATTTTGACGTGTTTCCACCAATACCTCTAGGTGATCCATACTAGACACTGGGAGTTGGAGGATAGGGGAGGAGGCAGTTGTAGGATATCATGGCTTCTGATCCTAGAACTCCAATAATTATTCAATGTACAATATGATTCTTTATACTTGAGTTGTAGTATAGATAGACACTTGCACTTGTGATTTCCTTTCCTGTTACTTTTCATGTTTGATACATAGAGGTTCTGGTTAATCCATTGACTTGATCCTCATGTTCAGAGACTCATACTAGAGGACACCCAATGACCACACACTGGTTCTGATAGTGTGACCTGACTCTAGGAGGCAAGTGTTTTAGTTGCGATCTCTTGGTAGTGGCGTAATGGCCCAACAACATCATTCTCAGTATGGGCTAAATCCTTATTTCATACTTGGATTTATTTTTTATGAAATGTATGTGGTTCATATATGGTGATGGAAATATATTTAAATTTATAAGAAAATGGGAAATCCTTGCAACTCTTAATAGACTCAGGTATGGGAGGGTGCAAGAAAATTCTATTTAGTTGTCTATCCTGACCCTCGGTGCAGTGGATGTTATGATTCCTAATGTTTCTTAGTGGTGGAAGAGTATAAAGACTTCTTCTTTGAAGATTTTTTCTTAGTTTACCTCCCCATAGATTGTTAGACTTATGTGTTGGTCTACACCATAGGGTGAAACTGATATTTACGTGAATTTATCAGATGGATTCTGAAGAACTCCATGAGATGGGGGTGTAGATGGGGGAATCGCAGAGTAGGGGCTCATTAAGACCCATTATTTTACCCTGGACAACCCCAAGTGATCTTTGTTGATGACATATTAGTGTACTCTACATCTAAGGAGGAGAACATGAGACACTTGAGGATAGTTTTGGACCAACTATGAGAGTACAAGCTACACAGAATTCTCTTGAAGTGTCTGTCTTGGATTCGAGAAGTCTTTTATTTCTAGGTAACATCACCTCAGAGGCTATAGTTGTAGTGGATAGAATGAGTTTTGATATTGGGTTTCATGAGAAGAAATTCATGACTCATAATATTGAGTTATTAGTGGTGTTATTCATGTTTAAGATGTGCAATACTACTTGATGGAATAATTATACATCGTCTATGTAAACCTCAATATTCTAAAATATGTATTCTCTTAGAAGGATCAGGTCTTGAGATAGAGGAAATGCATAGAGTTCCTACAGGACTATGAAATGGAGTTTTTCTATACTCCTAGGAAGCGAAATATAAAATCATATTCTCTCAGCAGGAATCCATCTTGTAGTCACAGAGTGATACATTGGAGAAGTTGTCCACATTGCAGTTATCCTTCATGGATGGATATGGAGAACCTTATCTCTAGAAATTGGTACTTACCCATTCATTCTTAAAGGGCTTTGGGAGGAACAACTTGGTGGTACAAACTGTGATTCTTTATGTTCTTAGTTATCTATAGAGAATACTGCTGATGGACATTATAAAGGTAAGGAGAACGTCATTTTTTTTCAAAAATGAATAGTGGTATAAGGGATTCCTAGAGTGGTGAGATGCATCACGATATGTATGTGGGTGTCAAGGTGGACAGCGAGGGAGGATGGGAAAGGTTGATGTTGGGGTTAACTATTGAGATTAAAGCTAAAATCTTGTTTAAATTACTTTTGTGGGTTGTCTACTCACAATGTCAAGCCCTGATTATTCATAGGAGTTTCTCCTTCTCTTCATTGGGGTACTAAGAAGGAAGTGGGAAGGGATATAAGAGAACATAGAGACCAGTTTACCAAATACATCTAAGAGACATAATACCATCGGGGTGATTGTTAATGAACTCATTGAGTCAGACCACTTCCAAACTAACCAGGAGTAGAGTCCAGTAGAGGGATTTGGATGACTCTATGTATAGGAGATAATTCGAATATGTGGAGTTTCACCGACGATTGTTTTAGATAGTGATGCTCAAATTGTATCCCAGTTGTGGAAGTGATTGTAGAATGAATTTTTAGAGAATGTGCAAGTCATATTGGAGTGGATGGAGAATGCACAAGGCCGTCTGATGTTTTGTGCTGGTTAAAGATATGGATCCGTTGATGATCGAGGGGAGATACCATGTCTTTCATTGGGTCTAACCTTGATAAGGGTTACAAAGATCTTTTCGAGGTAGAAAGATACCTTTGATGTTAATAGTCTCTATTTTTGGTGTTGTGTAGAGATATCAAGGTAGCGTACTTCTTGGTTATACCCCGTAGTGGGACTAGGTACACATTGTCTTCCACATGTCTAAGCTAAGGAGTTTTGTGCATAAACCCTTCGCACATTGTAATCTAGGGTGAGCTGGACATCGAGATTTGAGTGTTTTGGGTTAAATGACCAATGAAGATATATGATCCTTTATCGGTGATATTTTACCTTGGTTCATGTTTGGAGGTAGCACAAGGATCATAACAGGGGAACATGGGAGTGGGAGGCTCAGATTCGTGCTCAGTTCTCTAACCTTCTGTTTGAGTAAACCTCATTTGGATTTTTGAGGACATAAAGACCGAAGGTTGGGAGAATGTAACAAAACATATTTTCTCGGTTCTATTTTTATTAAATTCCTACAAAAATTATGAGACCAGGATCTGAGATGACATGAAATTACAAGGTCGAGAGTACCCAGAATGATCTGTTGAAAAATGTTATGTTTTTATGTGGCGTGTTTGAGAAGTTTTCCTAAAACTGTTGAATACCTATTAAATGGTTTCTCAGGTCAGAAATACGAGGGAACTTCCATATTTAGGATAGTGGGTTTACCCTTGGCGTGAATTAAATTTAGTCACCATTAGCCCCTAGTGAGAAATCCTAAAAATGGAATAACTGTAAATAAAATAATTAAATAATTTTTTTTTATTTTTTTATGTCCTTATAACTCATGAACGGTGACCCAGATTGAAAATATGAGACCACCATTGAGCTCTTGAGAGTGTGACTTCCTTAGGAAGATCCTAACATTGGTCATCACATGCCAACCCTGTAACGTAATTTTTGGGTCCTGACATTAAATAAAATAAATAAAGAAAACTTATTTTATTTTTAAAATCCTTATAACTCATAAACTGTAACATGGATTGGAAATATGAGAGTACTATTGAACTCATAAGGATGTGATTTCCATAGGAATAGACTAACCTCAACCGGCATGGTTCGAGGGTAAATGTTAAATTTTGGAATTTTAAAAGGGGAACAAAATAAGCGTAAAAGGAGTTTACTTTTTTTAATGTCTGGTAGTGTGGTGACATTGTGACGTAGTGACATAGAAACATGTTCTCCTTTCATAAATAAATCAGCATGGAGATGATATTTCAAAAAATAATAATATTTAAACACATTAAAGCATTTTCTCTATTGATCAGGGGATGACGTGAGATTTTTCTTTAAGGATCTAGAGTAATTTCACTAGCGAGAAATGAATGGTGATGAACAACAGATCACAAATGAAGATGGATTGTGATGTATCTCAATGAATCTCCAATGGTGATCGAACCCCGAAATCGACTGATCCTATTTTAAATGTATGGGTTGTTATTTAAATTTCACCCTTTACCTATCATTGAATTCATAGGATGATTGTGAATTGATCGTTGAATGGATCGATTCATAGATCATTCATATTTTTGTGGAATGGGTCTCCACATGAAGGGATTATTGGGGATTGATAATAATTTGATTGATTTCTGTTTTTTCATCATTTTATTGATCCATATAATGGATCAGATTAAGGATGGAATGAAAAAATGTATGAGGCTCAATCTCGAGGTTACTTATTATGCTTTTCTCTCCGATGTTTTTTTGTGTTCTTTGTAGGTTGAAAAAAATGATCATTTCATAACCATTTCTTAGTGCAACGATCTGATGTCGTGGATCTGAAATTGACATGACACAATGGAGGTGCGATGATGGTGGTTACAAATAGATCGAGGCAGTACTGGAGATATTATCACATGAACGACATTACACCATGTTGGATCACAGTGATAATTTGAACCCCAAGTGAAGAAGAATGTGGCTGAAGGATACTAGAACCTCTTCTGGGAGAAATAATGGACCATTGAAGCTTGTTCAATGGCCCACAAAAGGGTCCACTAGTGGCGGTAGTAACGACAGCTGCCACCTTGGAGGAGCCACGACTTCCTACTACGGTGGGGGGAGATGGACCCATGGATCAAGAAATGGGGTGCTTCAGAAGATGCATCTAGAGAACCTCATCACGGGGATCGATGTTGCAGTCTATCTAGACTACGATGGTGACCCGCAAAAAAGGTTTTGGGTTGGATGTGGTGCCTGCTGCACCCAGGTGGAGAAGACTGGCCCGATCTAGCATGTCGGGTAGGTCAGGCAAGCCGGCCTCGGGCTAGGACCTATGGGCCGGGTCGGACCTGGTAGACTGGGATGGGTTGATAGACTTTAGTCCTGGTCGAGTCAGGTCTTTTTGATCGAGTTGGACTGGACCCAGACCCCACCAATCCCCTTTAACTTACACACCTTGATATTTTAAACTATAAGCCTAATTGATGAGACCTCTGTAACATTGGGACCCTTACAAAGAGACGATCCTTTTGATATTTCTTAGTGAGTTTTAGTTGGACTAGAAAAGGTTGGTGGAGTTATCTTTGTCTTTCCTATGAGTGATCAATACAGGAACCCAATCCCATCATTTGGTGAGATAGTAGAGATTGAGATGATACTATTGGGATTCTCGGTGATGGTACTATGTTGGATACAATTCTTTTCATAGATAATGGCTTGTGATTTTATGTGAGTTGGCCTAGAGAGGATCTTGGTGACCCAAGATGCCAAATTGACATGGAGATCTAGGAGACCCAATAGGCCAGAATTACTCTGCAGGACTAAGATCCCTAGCAGGTCTATATAGAGCATGTATGACACCGATAGGTCCAGTTAGTACTCACTTATCTTCGTGGTACCTTATTTATGGTTTGCAGGATGGGTGTTAACAATATTTACCCAGTCACCCATCGCCTATCTAGGATGATAATTCCTGTTGGGGCAAGATGTACCCTAATGATCCCTGGGTTCAGACCCTCTATATATGAATCGAGATCTTTCCTTCCTCTGGGACTTGACCTCAACAGTGAAATTCGAGTAGTTCTGAGTGTTTCTTCTTTGGGAGGGGCCCAAAGAATCTGGGGCTCTTTGAGAGGGTCATTTATAACTTCATAGCTCGTGGAGCGAGTTCTCCCAAAACGAGAATGCCTTGATAAGAATATTGTGACCAAGTATTTGGCTGCGATATCAAGACTCCTTGTCTCAGTGAGACTAGAAATCTCAGAAAAACTTAATCATGTATTGAGACCAGATGTTCTCTTAGATACTTTAGGTATACTTTTTCTACATGGTTAATATCAGATTAATCGAGGAGTGGGATCTCTTGGAATCAACTGGGCTATGTGCAGAACCATATGTATGGTTGTGGATGAGATTTTGTATCTTGGAATCCTTTACAAGTAAACCTTGATATTATTCTTATATATTTTGTTGATATATACATATTTTTAGCTAACTATACCTTCTTGGTGGGGTTTCCATTGTGGTCTATTACCTTGTGTTTCAGGGTCCCCTACTGAGTATTGTTTTACTCACCCTTGTATGGGATTTTCCCACAAATGATGTGTCTTGTAAAGATGACTGACACATTGGTGGTATCCTAGGCATAGATGGACAAGAACCACGACCCGATGGTGCATTTTGAGATATGACTTGCTGAGGTATTTCTGGGAGATTCCTATAACATATTTACTGCCCGTGTTTGTAGTTCAGAATTTTCAATTTTCTTTTTTGGGGGCTTGTGTTTATGGACAGATTTAACTTTACTACTTTACTTTATATGGTACTCTATTATTGGGTTATAGTGTTATGCATTCATTTTTCATTATTTAGTTTTTTTACTCTCTGGCCCATGTGGTTTGGAGTTGGGTGCATTTGTATAGGATCTGAGGAAAATTCCCCCCATTTGTGAGATATGCCTACTCAGTGCTAGTCACCGTTCCCTTGCCTATCAGAGGTGGTCTTTGGGTTGTCACAACATGGGTCCCGGGGGACATGTCATGACATTCCTAGTATTCCACTGAATCATGAAATTTATTTCTCATTAGAAATAATACCCGATGTAACACCTTATTCAAATACTTCCTATAGAATGGTTCTGATTGAGTTGTAATAATTGAATAAGAAACTTCTTAAGAATCATGAAAATGGATTTATTTATCCAAGTTTGTCACCTTGGGGTGCACCTGTTATTTTTTCTATGAATAAAGATGTACCGATGTGACACTTTATTGATTATTGGGAGTTAAACAAGATCACAATCCAGAACAAGTATTATATACCTTGTATTAATGGTTTTTTTTGGTAAACTACATGATGATAAATAATTTTAGATGATTTAAATTCATTACGGATATCACCAATTGATGGTTAAGATGTAGGATACACTAAATATAACATTACTCACAAGGTATGGACACTATGAATATATTTTAATGCCATTTGGTCTTACTAATTCACTCACTATCTTCATGAATTTAATGAAAATATTCTTTAGATATTACCTTGTTCTGTTTTTGGTACACCTTACAGAATATATTATTATATATTTAAAGATAAATGTAGGTTCCTTAGCAAAATTACGTAACTTATGATCTAGAGTTAGTTGTGGTAATTTTTTAATTAAAGATATAGAGGCATTATATTTACTGGAAAATGGGTGATATATATACAAATAAAAAAAAATTATGTATATTTTTACCCATAAGGAGTTAAACATACACCATATATTATGGCTAGATCTGATTAATGATTTTAAATGCTCAATACATTACCACCGTGAGAAAGTGAACAAGGTGGATGAGTATTTGAGTTAAAAGGTTCGTGCCATCTTATCAATGACCAGGATCACAAAAGGTCAAATATTTTTATATTTTTAAACGATGGATTTGAAAGTCCTAAAGGATGGGGAGAAATATTATCATTCTCAAAAGTTTTATGAACTATTTATACAAGTGAAGATTAAATTGGTGTAAAAGGAACATGAATTCTTATAGAAGAAGGTGAGAAATATTCCTAAGTTTAACTTTGATTGTGATGGAATGATAAAGTTTTGGAACCATGTTCTTATTCAACCATACCCAATATGATAAAGGATCTATTTGAAGAGTCTCATAGTTATTTATTCTCTATTAACCCAGGAAGTAAAAAAAAATATGGATTTGAAATAGTATTTATAATGGAATGGAGTGAAGAGATATATCATAGATATTGTAAATTAGTTCTTGGTATTCCAGTAAGTTAAGACTAAGAGATAAAATTCCAAGGGGGTTTTACAACCATTAACCATACTGGAATGGAAATGAGAAAATATTACAATATATTTGGTTGTTAGACTCCCCAAAACATCTAAAGAGAATAATTTTTTTGGGTTGTCGTCAGTCACCTAAAAAATTCATCACACTAGATCAATATCAGAGATGATTTCTCTATGAACCATCTTAAGGTAATATTAATTAAAGAAGTGAAATGTTTATAGGGAGTACCATAATATATTGTTTCACTTTAATATTTGAGGTTTACCTTGAAGTTTTGGAGAATTTTTGAACAAGATTTGGATATAGAGTTAAGATTCAGTATAACTTATCTTCCTCAAATATATATTAAGTTTGAGAGAGAAACTCAAACACTATAGGATAACCTATAACCTTTTTCTCTGTATATAAAATGTGTTTGGTATCAATAACATCCTCTAGTAAAGTTTTAATAAAACAATAACTTTCGATCAAGAATTCATATGGATCATTATGAAGACCTCTATAGAAAGAAGTTTAGAAATTCATTGTAATGCTATGAATTTGGAGAAATATATCTATTGGGACCTAAGATAGCTGATGAAACAAATGATAAGGTTTTATCCACTCAAGAATACATAAGGGTAGAACAAAGTTGACATAACTGTTATGTTGAAAATCACCAGTGTGATCTCAAAGTTTAATTTTCTGAAAAGGTTTTTCTATGAATATATCCACAGAATATGGTAGTGAGATTATTAAATAACGTCAAACTAAGCCCTATTTATATTGGTCCATTTGAAATTTTTTATCAAAACAGGATGGTAGTTTATTGATTGGTGCTTCCACCAAACCTCTTTCAAGTCAACAATGTGTTCCTTATTTCTCTCCAAAGGAAGTACATAACTAACCCTTAAAAATTTACTAAACATTGTGGTCATACCACTGGAGAAGGATCATTATTATAAGAAACTACTAGTGGATATTCTATAACATATAGAGAAAGTGTTATGAAACTTGAACACTGACATGGTCAATGTTTTTTGGTGACACCATAAATTTCAAGAAGATATCGGGAACATGAGGATATGAAGTGGAAGAATTATTCACATTTTTTAAATTAGAGTGTTTAATTTCAAGGAATAAATTAATTTTAAGGGGGTAGAATGCAGTGACGTGAGTTTTTATGAAATATATATATTTGAAATAAATTTAATTTCTTCGATAGCTTTCATTACACGCAACACAGAGTTTTAATGAGTCAATATATAATATTATTCAAATAAGAATGTTATAACATAGCCTTAAAACTAGGAAAAAATAGGAAAAATTAAATATTAAAAATTAATGATAATTTTTTATATAAATAAATCACATCGATAATAATTAATTTATTTATAGCAAAGTCTTTATATGTATTGAAAATATTAATTTCTCAAAAAATTGTTTTCAACAGATAATATAAATAATGTTTTCTAATTTTCAAAATTTATTTTAAAAAATAATGTTAATAATTTTGAAATATAAATATAAATTTTATTTTTGAGTGAATTGTTGTGAATATTTTGAAAATATTAAAATTTCGGGGAATAGTGAAAAATATTGTTTTTTATTGAAACAACCTTTTTATTTAATGAATTTAAAAAGATCCATATTGATTAAAAAAATTTAAAAGTAATATTAGAAAAATTATTTTATTATTAATCCATTTTAGTATGTTGGAACGAAATTCATATTGAATTTTTAAATTAAAACATTCTATACTTATGAAAATGTTACGTTCAAGAAACCACTTTTTCATCACATCAATGAGTTTTATTTCAAATTAATATTTCCCACTTATGTGAATATAATTTGAAAAAATTGATTCCATATTTATAATCAACATAATTAATATCATAAAATAAGTTAAACATAATTTTTGGTTGAAGTTAATTGTAAAAACAGAAAAAAATAATTACAGTGGATAAGGTTAAAACTGGTTAAATAGGGGGTTAAAATAAAAGATAATGGGTAACATGACATAAAAACTTGTACAAATTATTTTTTATGGACATATTTAGAACTTATATAATCTATTTTTTTATAGTGAGACATTTTTTATCCATATTCAATGTTTATAACATGGGTAGACATTTTTATTTTAAAAATTACTAGTGCATCATCTCCCCAACTTATAAAAGGGAACCCCCTATCCTATCCTTTTCAAATGTCCAAAATTGATTGGTTATTCCAATAATTGAGAAAAAAATTTATTTACATCTATTATCACATCCAAGAGTTCTTTGTTTGAACAGAAATCCAACCTTGGAAGGATTTGGGTGTTAACTTGAGGAGGTTATTTGAAGAAGTGGTATCAATATCAACTGAGAATTTTTATTTTGATTCTTCAATAAACTCATTAAAATAATATTAATGTATAATTATTAAATAACACAATTTTATCAAAAATACTAATAATTTATTATGTTAATTGAATAACATACATCCTCCTCCAATTCCATCAAATGGGAAATATAATTGTCAATTGTATATACAACTTACAATACCTCATGAATGGATGTAATTAATTTTACATATCCACCTATAATGAATGGATAAAATTATAGATTGTAATTATATATATTATATTCATGAAAATATTATAATTATTTACTTATAATACCACTTATTCCCCAAAACAGTCCATTTCATTGGAATATAGTAACTTTTCCTTTGTGTACGGTGGACTACCGCTTCACGAAGTGATGTGATTCGTTTCTTACATATGATTTACATAAAATTTAATTAGGATAAATTTCATAAACATATAATATATATTTTATATGATAATAATTCCATAATTTTGAATTAGTTTTTATCATTTCATTGTTTCTTCCATCGTAAAAATGGAAGAAACCTTCATGTGTACGTACACCCTACCATCTCCAGGAAAAGTGTAATCCATTTTATATATTTAACATTTATAGATTTCTATAAATACATATAAAAAAATTATATTTTATATTTATATCACGATTAAAATTATCGATATTATGGAACCATGATAAAAAAATGATCAAAAATACTAAACAAAAATCTACAAGAAAAATGGGGTAGTTATTACCCAAAAGGTTATTTTAACATAGAATTATTAATAAAAGGGTAATAAAAGTGAATAAGTAATTAATATATCGTATTATATATATTAGTTTGATTCTATAATAGATTTATAACAAACCTATATTTATTATACTGGTGTTTCAAATGAGTATGAAGGAATTTGATACTTAAGGTAAGGGATTTTAGTCTAAGTTTTAATTAGAGGAGAAATATGCCAAATTCCCCAATTGTTTCTTTTTTTGGGTATATAATACAATATTGACATATTATTTAATTAATATCCTTATTTTAATGTTATTTAATGATTAATTTAATGTTTTTTAATGGGTATTATGAATCAAAAGTTACCAAATAATGTAAGTGATTTTCATATCACTTTTATTTTTATGGGATACATGTGTTATAGACCACTTATTTATTTTTTATGGTGCGTATAATAGACATTAATTTATTTTATGATACTTTTCATGATATTTAGGTGATATAAATATCCATATAATTTTATTTCTTTCATGGGGATTAGGATAAAAAAGATACCAAATTGGTAATGTTTTAATGTTACAATCTCAGAATTTAACATGATTTTTGATACTCTTCCAATGATGTGATATCATGAAATACCTCTCAAGAAACTAATTTACTATATTATCATATTTTAATTCATGAAAATAAAAATTTTCCTTTAATTTTCCTCTCTTAATGGATTAAAGAGACCAAAATAATTTTTTAAGGAAAATCACCTTTATTTCTATCTTTAGTCGAAAAAACTCTTTTATTTCATATGTCTATTCCCTAAAAATATTTTAAATAAATTTTTTAATATTTTATAATGATTGTTTAAAGAAAATGTTAACCATATTTTTTAAAAAAAATACGAAAATATATCGTCATGGCATTATCCAAACATGGTTTTTTTGAATTTAATAAAATGTTAAAGGAATCATTATTTTAACGTGTACAACATGAATTGAATTTTTCATCTATCCCGACTAAACAATTATTTTATGATTACATTATAGGGTACCAAGTTTATTTTTAAATATGTGGGTTTTGTAATATTTTTTTGAAAATTTTTGATTTAAAAAGTGGTATTCAAAGTGGAAAGTCTAATTTCCTCACGAAATGATGCAATGGTATTTTAAAATAATTTTCATATAAGATGACGTCCTTTGATGTCACTTGTGATATAATAGGTATATTATCCAATGTTATAATCCTTGTTCTTTTTCTGTGTGGTTTATGATTTTTATGAAGATATTTTTATGAAATCCATTCCATTTCCATGGGTTATACTATAGTGAATTGATGAGATGATTATGAGACCAATTTCCCTTCTATTGGTTATGATATGATGGAATGTTTATGAGACCATTTTATTTTCATGCTTAATGGTATGATTAAAATTTTATGATCATTTGGAACACTTATTTAAGGTTCTATTTATATGATAGTGGTTATTTAATAACCAAGGATGATGGTAAAATAATAACTAAGGACGGTGGTAACATTATAACCAAGGAAAATGGTCATGTTATAACCAAGTATGGGTGGGACCTATATCTCCTTCCAATAAATTAAGGAATGATTTAAATATCATAATATAATGATAGTAAACAAGATTATTTTCTTTATCTACTATGGGAAAGAGTTTAATGTGGTTGATCCACTATGTGAAACAGGGGTTGATACATGATCAATTATAAAATGGGAAATAGGTTTTGATTCCTCATCGAATTTGATTTCATGGTCATAAATATTAATCTTTACATATGAAATGGTTTACATACGTATGGTGGTTTCAAACATATATAACATGAACCTATGGTTCATGATTAGTTTATGATGATTTCTTACTCTTATGGATCATGTATTTTGAAATGAAAATGTTTTATGACATGGATCATGTTTACGATCCCTGATAGATTGGGTATAAACATTGTAAGTTATATTCAGAATCTCAATACCTTATGGTTATATTTTTCTTTCATATGATCATATGTTGATATCTTCCATGATTACCATTACTAAGAATCTGAGGTTACCATTCTATTTTTTTATTTTTTATAAAAGGTGAGGGCTCAAAGGCCCCTTTATTAAAAAATAAATCCAAATTACATATGAGATAACATACAAAACACAAATACAGATAAAAAAAGTAGTTAAGTAGCTCAAGACTGAGTACTCATGCTATGAAATGGGGTATGTCCAACCTAAATTATAATTAATGGTTTAATTATGGTATTTTTATGAAGAATACAAAATGGGATGATATTTTTGGGATATTTTGAAGATTTTTCATGAAATGAGAAGATGTTGTAGCTAGTCTCTAAAAAACTAAAATTTTACATTCCCAAGGAATTTATTTGTGAATGTTTTTAATATTCATATATTAAGATGTAATATCTATGTATGAAAATCTATGGTCATTAAATAAATAATTCAAGATTGATATATCTTATGATTGGCATGATAACCAACCTAAAAACTATGTAATGAGATGAATACTAAATTTGAATCATTAGATAGTTAAATAATGATATTATCCCACTAATGGATATAATTAAAATCACAAGTCATATTTATTATATTTGGAGTATATTTATTTACATTACTTCTTAATTGAATGCAAACCATGATGATTATCTAATCAAATATTATGGTATAGATAAAATGGAATCATAATCATGCAACATGAAATTGAGATAAATTATAGAGAAAGTAATGAATAAGGTAAGAAACTTATTATAATAGAAAATAAATTTAACAATCATTATTAATAAATATGGAAATTTATATGTGTTAAAGTAAAAACATCCTAACAAACTTCCAAATAAAGAAGCTAGTAAAGGAGATAAAGATGCTTATCATAAGAATATTAAAGATTATATGGATGAATATATATTAATTCCTTTTCATATATATCCCAATATTCAAAATCAACATAATATTATGGATTCTTTTGGGATGATAGATAACATTAAAAGGATATATCAAGGGAAATATAGACATGAGATATATGATGTTTCAAAATAATTCTTTCTATGTAGGTTAGTATGGGGAACATTAGTTTCAACTCATGTAAACAATATAATTAGGTATGAAAATGAGTTAGAGTGAATGAGGTCACCTATGAGGCTTGATATATAAACAAACATTATTGTACATTCACTATGACAAATGTTCCAATATTTAATTGTAAATTACAATATGAATGAGTTAAATAAAAGTGTACTGAATTATCTCAATATGTTTAAGATTACTGAGTACGACATGTGAGGTCTAGGATCATGTTCCATAATTATGGAATAAAAGTTAAACAGTAAAATTTACTAATACAGTACTGAAAATATATCCTATACAAATGGTTTTGAACCATTGGTATAGGTCCCCAACCCATTGGTATAACCTAGAATAGTGGTTTGGAGGGCCATTGGGAGATTTTATGTTGGGATAGACCTATGAAAATAGTTTTGGGAAAACAATTGGGATATACCTATCCCAATGGTTTGGACCATTGG
This sequence comes from Viscum album, assembly GCA_963277665.1. Classification (NCBI taxonomy): domain Eukaryota; kingdom Viridiplantae; phylum Streptophyta; class Magnoliopsida; order Santalales; family Viscaceae; genus Viscum; species Viscum album. The sequence continues at coordinate 1,041,839,150 of OY728141.1, read as the reverse complement.
TATAAAACTATCCGAATGATTTGAACTATTAGTATCCCAATGGTTTTCCAAAAACCATTGGGATAAGTAATGTAAAATAGAAATCACAATGGAGTTTTGAACCCCACGACCTCCACCTTATATGTCAAAGACCTATCCACTATGCTAAAATTATCTTTAGTAATATATTTGGATAAATAAATAAATAAATAAATAAATATTTATAAATAATTTATATATTGATTTATTTAATGATATTTGACAAAATAATTCATAAAAAATAAGGGTACCTATCCCAACGGTTTAGAAAACCTATAGGATATGCACATAACTTTTTCGGACCTATACCTATGGTTTTTCCAAACTGTTGGTATAAGTGTTATAAAAAATATATATACCAATGGTTTTCTATAACCATTGGGATACACTTCAAAATTGTTGGAATCTATCAGATCTATTCCAATGATTTTACAAAACCATTGGGATAGCCTTATATTACACCATCTATAAGAAAGGTCTTCCATAACTATTGGGATACCTTGTATTTATCCCAATAGTTCTACAAAACCATTGGTGTGGCCTTATATTACATGGCCTATCACAATAGTTATGAAGAACCATTGGGATAGAGGCATTAGTATATGTAGGATTTCTAGTAGTGATAAAGGAAAAAAAGAGAGGTCATGGAGAGTCTAATCCACCATATAATCCAAATAAATGATATTCTTTGTAAGTTTAATGTTTTCAGTATAGGAAAACTAGATATTAGTGTATAAATTATTTAGATCACCTAAAATGGTACAAGAAACTTAGTGGAGAGTCTATTTCAGTTATTGATGTTATAAACAAAAATTATTATATTTTAAAGGGAATATAATACCCAAAATACATTAAAAAATTTCTATGAAAATGTATTGAATTTAAAAATTGATAGCAGATTGATGCTTAGAGATTAAATTTACTATTTATTTTATGAAGATAAGGATACTACATTAAAGAGGTTGATGTAGTGGATTATTTTATAACTCTATTGGATCAAAATAAAGATTATATATTTTTATCTTATATTTATATAATCTGATAAGAGGTGTTAATATAAGTAAATAAGTTTTATTAATAAATGATATTATATTTTTGGTATACAGAGTTAAATTCCTAGTGGATTGGGTGCTGACACCTGGGTGGGGGGTGGATCAGTTGTTGCATATTTTTTTTACTAAATTCCAATTTCTAATTAATTATTTATCCCTATTGTACTTGTACCTCTGTTACCACTTAGTGTACTAATTTTTTTTAATTATTACCCAACATGATACAACCACATGAAATGAAAATATAGAAATTATAGATGGAATGAAATATTTTTACATGTTTTGGACCCTTCCTAGAAAATATAATCCATATTGTGATTGGTTATTTTTCCCCATCAGGGATTCTACACTAAAATTAATCATAGATTACAATGGGTATGTGTATCCCACACCTATACATAATTTCACTTTGTATACACAATATCTTGATGGACATTGCACAACCAAATTCTCATGGGTATTAATTTTTTTTATTGTTCTGTCCCTACAAACCCAAAGTCACATTAGTTCCATATATTTCCACCATGTATATATAACTGATTTTTTTCTCCTTTTAAATTTTATATCTGGTCAGCAAATGGATTCCATTGTATCCTTATAATAGATATTCCTCACCTTAGTATAAAGACATGGAATTATGTAAGATATGAAATTGAACCTCCTAAAACTTGGTGACTATTTTATTCTCAACTCATTGATCTTTTATAGTACCTAATAACCTAGATTTAAAAACTTATGTGAAAGGACCAATAAGTAAAACGTTGACCATTAGTTTTCTTATAAGAATCCATGACTCCCTCCTTATTCTCCTTGTTTTGGGTTTGAAACATGTTTGGGTCGATCTTTAAGGGACTTTAGAGGATTATAAAATATTTAATGTGTGTTTGGGGGTATTTTTGTCAAGGTGGAACCATGAATAGAACATTTGGCTACACAACAGTAATGTTGACTTTGGGCCACACCATATTGGATAGGGGTTGCACTGTAGAGAATCCAAATAAATGGGGTGCACCGTAGCCTTCTCCATGGAGGTTCGTTTGAGAATTATACTCCATGGTGTGTTAGAACACACCACATGGCCCTCTATACACCAGTTTGTGATAACTGGTGTATCTGTGTATGCAACATTAGTCTTCATGAGTTAATCATCTTATATAGGTTGTTTATTATTTCATTCAGATAATATATTTCAAATAATTAACGGGGATTTACATTTGGGTTTTCAATGTAGATGTTGAACACTATAAATATTTTTTCCCTCCATCAATCACTATTGTTCCATGAATTTGGAATGGTTATAAGGACTGCACATCAGAGCGGTTTGTTCTCATACTGAAACCATTATCCCTATGTCGTGGTGGTTCCCCTAGGTGCACCAATACACCATGGTGACTAGTGTTTCACCATGCTGCTTTCTTCTAGTAAATCCTTATGTTGTGAAGTTCAATCATATTCCATGGTGTTTGTCTCTTGTAAAACTCCACGCTGCAACACCTTTCTTGTGAAGTGGGGCCTCCTTCTTGAGATCCATGTCCCCCTTCTTCCAAATGAGATTTATGACTCTATTGATGAAGATATACCTTTTTAGTAATTGGTATTTTATCATGTCCTAGTTGGTGGGTGAATATGTTATTGGTGATGAAAACATTGATGGTCCCTAACATCAAGATTGAAAACCTGAGTTAAGAAACCCTTAACATTACCATATGTATTATACAGGTTATTGAAATGATTTTTTGGAATGTGTGTGTAGCCCTAATGAACCTATATCTAATTATTGATCACTTGACAAGTGTTCTTGTTGCCTTTAATTTGTGATTTTCAGGATTTTATATGGTCTGTGATGATAATGATACTATCGAATTGATATGATATAGATATTTCATTTTCAATATGTGTTGTATATATTATTCTTATATCTTTTGAAGTTTAGTGTAATGGTTTGTCCAACTTGGTCAACATGTGAGATGTGAAACATTCTTGGGGATATCCACATGAGAGAGATGTGTTAGACCTTTGGTCATAATGAACGTGGACTATTTTGATTGACCGGAGAACTCAAATTCTTAGGACTATATATTCATGTTGGATGTGTTATAATTTGGTCAGTATGTGATATTTGATGCATGATTAGGCCTATCCACTTGAGAGGGTTATTATATAATTTTGGTCAGCATGTACACAGACTATCTTAGCGGGCATAATGCATCACATGTTTGTGGATATCCAATAAGGATGACATGTTAGGCTCGTTACGAATGTTCTATCGACATAGTGTTGAGGCTTGTATGTTTGTACCAATATTGTATCTAAGTAGGTAGAGTTGGTCCCTGAGGACCCAAAATATGTTTTTTATTTATGTGAAATATTATTACTTATATCTATACTTTTTTACAATTACTTCATATGCTTAAATATTATATAAAATATTGTTTATTGTCATTTGTGGGGTCCTATTAAGTCTTTTACTTAGATCATACTCATTTAATTCAATAAATTTTTAGATTTCATGACTAGGGATATAGTGAAGGGAAAAGGACCTATGGTGGATGGATGAGCATGTGGATCAAGAGGATGTGGTTGTTGTTGGATGGAGTTTTAGGAGGACTTCTACTAATGCCTTTATATACAAGATTTACATGTACCTTGGATCCTTGTTTATGTATCAGTTATTATATCATTTATTCTATCTCTTAGTATAAAAATGGACTCCAATTGTTTATTTTTTATTTTAGAAATGAAATGATTCTGAGGGTATTGTCTACCCCTTGGCGGGCTTAGAACCTCACTGATATTCACAAGCCTCTTGCGTATGGGGAGGCTCACATGAGGTCATGCGGAACTGTTGATCAGACTCGGTGGCTAAGGTTGGGATACTAAAAAATGGTATCATAGATATAGGATTCACTATAATACTAAAAAATAGGCCTATAATAAATTTTTTCTTTATCAGCACTAGCAAAAAGTTCTGATTAAAGTTCCCTTTATCAGTGATAAAAACCCAATGATAAAGGTTACCATTGATTAATGCTAAAAAATGAATTGATAATTGATACCCATTATTAGCACATTATTTTTAGCACTACTAAATGTTAACCTTTATCGGTTCTTTGTTTTTATCACTAATAAAGGGTATCCTTAATCAGTGATTTTTTAGAAATGATAAATGTCTCGAATAAAATGAAATAATTAAACAAATAACTTCAAAAAATGAGTAAATTTTTAAAAATTATTAAAAATATAATCAATTAAACAATTATTGATAAAAATAAATGAATTTAATATACATATATACAAATTATAAATACTAATAGATAGTAAAAATAAAATATATAGATATATAGGGGATGGGATATCTCAGGAGATCTTGTCTCTCAAGTGTGCCTTAGGATTTCACTACGTTCTATTGCATTGTTAGAAATCTCCAGCATTGTATGGTGGTGACCATCCGTCCGATTTGACCTTGTTCATGTGGATGTTTGTTGGTGTTCCCACTCAGGATGGTGCAAATTCAATCAATTGACTTCCCCCGTGCATTTTTCCTCAAGATCTAAGGACATCAATGATAGGTCTTGTACATATCAGTCATGACTGATATAAAGGGTTATTGGGCGGCCCAGTTTAATAGTGCATGAAGAATATATCCGCTTCGGTTGTCATCTGAAAAAATATTTGACCAGTGCATTGTGTTTTATGATAACATCATGTGGACAGGTGCAAGCCGATGATGACTTGGGGAGATGGTTGGCAGCGGGTGTTGGTGATATAGGTGTTGCATAGTGTGATTGTCTTGGTATACCAGTGGCATGGTTGATTATGTGTTGATTATGTGAGCGAGCCAACGATGATGGAACATGCCAAACCAACGATTGGGATGAAAGGATTCATGTTTCACGGCGTGGTCATCCTAGGGGCGGTGTGTCTATGTGTGGTGATGGATACCTGACGACTGTGAGCAATGATTTTTAGGGGCATGGAGGTAATGATCTATCCAAAATGACCTAGGAACATAAGGAACGGGAGGCGAAGACCACGGGACAAGAGGCAGAGACCTCGAGATGTGGGGAAATGGCCTTCATTACCAGGTGGTGTCTGGACAAAAATTGGGGTGTGTAAGGGTTTTCTTGTAATGGAATTTGTATAAATGGGATGGTCGCAACTCTATTCTAAGGCCGCATGTCATTGGGCCTTTGGGATAGTAATGGGTTCTTCCTTAACCTAGTTCAAAAACGGATTTCTGTTTTTATTTAATTTTTAATAATGTGGTTGGTCCCCAACCCGTTTTAGTAAATATATAGATATGTAAAATGAATGAAATGAAATAATTAAACAAGTAAAAATTAAAAATGAGTAAACTAAAAAATATTAAATATTTTATTGATTAAATAATTATTAATAAAAAGGAATAAAGTTTATATAGATATATTTAAATTATAAATATTAATAAATAGTATTTACAAAATATTGATACAAAAAATGAATAAATTATAAAACAAACAAAAAAATTTAAGATGAATAAATTTCTATAAGGAAACAAAAAAACTATAATAGTTAAAACAAAAAAAACAGAATAAATTAAATAATTATTAAAAAAATTATGAAGGAAACAATTATCAATAAAAATGAATAATATTAATTTATATATATATATATATTAATTATAATTAGTAATAAATAATATATTTTAAATGTAAACATATAAAATGGAAAAAATGTAAAAATTAAAATCATATTAATGTATTATTCATTTTTAATGGTTTTTATACACATTTATTCATTAATAAATTTAATATCAATATATATATATATATATATATGAATGTATACAATATTTAAAAAATTATTTTTTATATAATACACATTTTTATGCTTGACATTATATAAGTTAGATATTTAGAAAATAATTGTTTATAATAAAAAATTAATATTAATTACAAATACTGAAAATTGTATCGAGTATCGAAGATAATTAAATGTCATTTTCTTTTTTTAATTTAACATATATTAAATTTTTACATTAATTTCACACATATAAGTAAATAGTTCATTATTATATATAACTTATACACACAAATATTTACTTAATTAACCAAATCTTATATAGAAACACATACACCTAATATTTATGTAATTTACTCAAATTTTATCATTTATTTTAGAATTTCATTATAACAAGATACATTTAAAATTTTATGCCTTTCATTGATACATTTTATTTATTAATTTTTAGTATTATTATAGTTAGGTATTATTTAAGTTTTTTGGTAATTTAGCAATTTTCAATTATTTATTATTATATATTTATTTACTAGGTTTTAATATATTCAATACGCATTCATCCTTATTCAATATATATCCATATTTTTTTAATAATTTATATTTAATAATTTTTTTTAATTTTTCCAATACTTTTAAAGTGTACTCATTTTTAATTATTCAATTTCACTCATTTTTAACATGTATACATGTATGATTATATGTTCATTGATAATTTTAATAATATATTTGTAAATATTTATAAATAAATATATTTATAAATGTATATTTACTCTATTTATAACTTTATATAAATAATTATAAATAAATATATATATATTTTTAATTTATTAATATAATTATAAATAAATAATTATATATATATATAATTATAAAATTATAATGAATTTATTTAAAAAACAAATACATTTACTCTATTTATATTTATATATATATTTTTAAATATATAAAATTATATAAATAAATATAATGATATAAATATATAAATATATAATATTTTTAAAAAATAATTAATATAATTATAAATAAATAATTATATATTTAAATTATTATAAAATTGTAATAAATATATTTAAATAATAAATATATTTAATATATTTACTATATATATAAACTAAATATATATATAATTATATAAATATATATATTGGTATAAATATATTTATAATTACAAAATCATAATAAATATATTTAAATAATGAATGTATTTAATATACGTATATTTATATATATTTATTAAATATATATATATATATATATATATATTTATATAAATATGTATAATGATATAAATATATATATAATGATATAAATATATTTATAGTTACAAATATATAATTATATATATTTACAAATATATTTATAAATAAATATTTTCTATATTTATAAAATTATATATTTATTATTATTAAAAAATATTTTAAAAAGTATTTATATAATTATAAATAAATAATTATATATTTAAATATTTATAATATTATAATAAATAAATATATAATTATATAAATACATTTTCAAATTTTTATTTGTAATTTTAATTCTAAATTGATTAGCCGCACTAAAGTTTTAGCACTGATAAAGATGCCTTTTTATCAGTGCTTATTAATTTAGAACTGATAAAATGCATCTTTATCAGCGTTTTTTTGAAGCACTAATAAAAGTGTCCCTGATCCGTTTAAATAACCCCAACACGTCATATACCAGTCGAGATATATGATGTTGTCTACATAAGCTACATGTTATCGAAGCTCTTCCTCATCGAATCCAAGCTCAAGTCAAGGCTCAAATCAAGACTTGAATAAATCCAAGGCTCAAATACAAGGATCAAACAAATCAAGGCTCAGATTAATCCAAGGCATGAACGAATCAAACCTTTGGCGCTATCTATACTTTCTCTCATACGAATCAATTCTTTAATCTAAGGTATGTTATTTTCTCCTCCTCACTTATTGATTCTTGTTTGGTGATATCGTTTTGTTTTTTTGTTATCTCATTCTATTCATTATCCATCATTGATTTCCCTTATAAAATGATTTTATATTTGGGAGTTTCTATTTTGGGTTTGTATTGACCCCTGAAGGGCTTATCTTGCTTCATTAATGAATATTAAGACTTCCCAAAACCAATTTCATCGATTCTAGTAGGTGGCTCCATTAACTTTTCTTTAAACATGAAACCATAAATGATTTCATATTTTCAATCCATGTTTTTTATGAAGTAAATTTTATTATAATTTTCCATGATGGGGTTAGGTATTTTAAACTATTTTTTATGTTTTTGTCAACATTATTTTTTTTAATTATGTTTAAATGTTTTGATCTTCCTTCCATTAAAATAATTCACAGAAAGTGATTTTTAAAATTCCACCCATAGTTCTTAATGAATAAATTGAAATTTATTTCATGTAATGATTTATTAGTAATTATAATGAATTACCAATATGTTTTTTCAAGTATTTTTATGAATTTTATTGTGTTAGTCTATTCTTTCAGATTATTTTTATATTAGAAAATAACATGAATGTATTTTTTTCCTTTTATTGTTTAAAATGTTTTGGTTGGATTTCAAATGGAATATTTGTTGTATTTTATCATATATTCAAAGGAATTAAGCTATTTTTTATATTTTTTTCGCATTTTCATTAATATTTTGTGTTATATACAACCTTGAAGTCAAGTCCCTTGTTTATTCACAAGTGAAAAGTTGTTTATTATTGTAATATGTATTGAACATGGGTAATTTATATCATTATATTATTTAGGTTAATATAAATGGGTTTTTACAATTAAGGGTTTTCTAAGGTGCGAGTGAGATTAGGTTTGTTGAACTATTTTAATAATTATTTTTATTATTTTGACATGTGTTATATTGTATTTTCATATCCACTTACATGTCATGAAAAACCTTTTGTATCTTGGTGAAAGTTATAGGGATTAGTATTGCACTGGTGTATAATCATGCTTTATCTAGTATTAGTTACCATTGCACCATTCAACACCTGTATAATAGCCAAATTGGGATGGTGTGCCATGGTCTGTGTTATGTTTCACATGGTATGGTGTGGCATTGTGCATGCCATTGTGCCATCATTTTTTTTGTTTCTGTATTTTTTTGAACTAATTTTAACTAGCGAACCAAAACTCTATTAAAATAATTAATTAAAACACTTTGTTTCATGGAAATAGACACCCCACCTCCCCTATTTTGTGTGACACAGTGATTTAGTGCCACAACCAACCATAACCAATAACCCTATCACATTCTCGATACCCCTCTCACGATCGAATTATGATGAATTTTTAATTAAATTAATTATGTTTATTTATTTATTTCATTTTAGTTACATTTCTTTATAGCTGGTTTTTCTTCTTAGATCCATTTTCTTAAAAAAATATAAAATGGATTTTTGAATGTGCATTTTTAATAAATAAGGACCAGAACATGTTAAATGATTTTCATGTTATGTAACAAAAACCAATAATATGAAATCTATATTCATGTAGGCATCTTAAATTGATTTTGATATTATATAATATCTAATAAAAAACTTATATAAATGAAATAATTTAAATAATTAAATAACACAAGTACAAATAGTAATTTCTTAGATTAATTTTTTTAAATAGAGAAGCATGTTTAATAAACATTACACAATAATCGAATAATAAATATATAATGTGAAAACATGCATGATGCTGTTTCCATATCACCACACCCAATCTCATGAAAAAACATTATTCAAGTCTCATTTAGCTAAATTTTCATTAAAAATTACTGGTTAAACATGTTGATTCACTATCTCATTTCTCTTTCACGATTCCTAAACAACTAAAATCATCCCATGATCTTCTAAACACCCAAAAAATGTAAAAACTCGAAACATGGTGTAACTTCCTGGTTGGTTCCTTGATAAAAAACAAAATCCACTGTTGTTGTCTCACTCTGGGTACTAGATCACTACCTATTCAACTCACACTCAATTAAATCAAAATCTATCTTATGCCTGATATCACACACAGACTTAGTCTAACACCTCATGATTTTTTTGGAGAATAATTTTCAAATTTTACATATTTCCATGTAAATAGTTTTAAAATTTTATTTTATCGTTAATGGTTTTTGAATATGATTTAAAAAATATTCACTTGATTCAAACTGTTTTTATAGAAAATGAGGCTATATCACATTAAGTTTTATTTGAAAAAAATAGTCGATTTTCATGTGGAATAAAAAAACAAATTTAAAGTAGAGTTTCAAAAATTAAAAAAGTAGCCTTCTGAATTTTGAAATTAGTTTTGAGTTGATATTTTCAATTTTAATTTATCATGTGGTAATTTAGAATGTTTTAAGGGAAAAACATTAATCCTCATTAGATTCATCTCCCGAACAGTTATTATTTTATTTTGTTTCATGATTCTCAATCCCCATTTATTCCTTATTTCTTGAACTATTCTAACTAGTATTCATCTAAAATTATCATCAAGACCTAGTATGGGATAAATACTTCTTAGATTAGCTCAAGAAACATAGGTTCATTTTTTGAAGAGATAAAGGATGAGTCTCAAGAAACAAAATGCAATAATAACTATTTGAAATATTTTTTTGATGAGAATGAATGTTGTCTATAACTTTCACCATTAGATACATTCATAGGATAACACCTAACATAGTGGAGTAACTATTTTATTAAATTCAATTACTCATTTCTTTTAGATAATACTGAAATTATTTAACATATTGAATTGTTGGGTTCTATTTTTGGAATTATTTATAACTTTCACATTTGATAATGAATATATTTTTTGTATTTATTTATTTATTTTACAAAATTAATATTTTATGAACCTAATAATATGGATATGAATCGAAAATAGATGCATGCTAATAATTTGATAAAGGATAATTATTATTTAGTTAAGGAGTTCATGAATTTTTCAATAGGTCATGCATATGACCCTCCTCAAATCACTTTTCTGTGTTTATGTTGTTTTTATTCAAGGAATATTAGTCTGGAAGAGTTGGAAGAACATTTTATTAGTCATGAAATATATTAGAGTAAAACTTTTTGGACTAAACTTGGGAAAAACTAAACATGCCCACCAATTGGGATGATACTCTATTTTATGGCTCATTTGATGTGAATAATAGTATAAATGATGATGGAGATCATGGGGATGTAATGAAAATGACAATTAAAGATGATATATATATTCTTGTTTAATGTTTCTTTAGAAGTTAAATATATGTTATAATAGACCATTGTATACAAATTGTACTAAACGAAAACACTATTAGCTATATTGAAGTTATATAATTTAAAAAATGGAAGTTGATGGAGTGAAACCAGGTTTACAGAACTACTTGTTATGTTGAATGATATGACACCAGAAGAAAATTAACTTCCATTTAGAACATATGATTCTGGATTAATTCTACTTTCAAATTAAATCATCAATAAAAAACACATTCTTTCCCAAATGATTGCATATTCTTTCACAAGGACCATGAATCAATCATAAAATTCCCTAAATGTGGTTTGGATTGATACAAGACAAATGAATAATGTATATTGATAGATTTATGGTACTTTCCTATTATTCAATGGTTTATAGAACTATATAGATTTCATGAAATAATTGGACAATTGACATGGAATACAGACACATGAAATAAACATGGGAACCTATATCATCTAGTAGATTCTCCTTAGTAGAGGAAAATTGTTTACAAGTATCCTGAATTTGGAAATGAGATGAGAAACAATCATCTTTCTTTACATATTGATAGAATAAATCTTTTTTGTTCTTTAAAGTAGTACTCATAGTACATGGCTCATCGTGTTGGTAAATTATAACTTTCAGCCATGGTTATGAATGAAGCACAAACACATTATATTGTGTCAGCTTATATCTGGACCAAAGAAACCTAGTAATGACATTGATGTCTATTTGGTTACATTAATTGAAGATGTGATATTGATGTGGGATATATGTGTCACAATGTATGATTATACAGGAAGTGAAGAATTCACATTGAGAGCCATGTTGTATTGGATGATAAATTAATTTCCTACTTATAATAATTTTTTAGGCTATATCATTAATGGAATGTTGGGGTGTCCCATTTGTGACAAATACACAAACTCAGTTCACTTGAATAATTCCTTGAAAACTGTGTTTCAAGGGCATCTGAAACTTTTTCCTCGATGACATAAATACCGATCCTGGACAATAAAATTTAATGGGAATACCGAACATGTTACAACACCACCTCCACTAATGGTTAATCAAATGTTTGATAATCTAAAAATATTGACACTTTTTTCAGTAAACCAATTTCAAAAAAACCATAAAAAATCATGTCATAAGAAGAGATAAATTCTCTTTGAATTACTATATTAGAATTTTTTGTAAGTCATAAATTTTATTGATGTCATAAATGTAGAAAAATATATTTTAAAGTGTTATTATAACAAAACTAAATATTCATTGAAAAAATAAATGATAGAATCAAGGCTAGGATGGACATGATTGATGTGGGGATAAGAGAAGAGTTATCACTAGTGAAGGGTAAATGGAAAAATTTTCTTTCTCCAGAATCTTAGAGTATATCTTGATTGAAAAAATTACAATTTTTTATTTTTCTTAATGGTGTAAAAGTTCTAGAGGGGTATTCATAAAATATTAAGAATGTTTTTTCAATGAATAATCTAAAGTTATAGGGAATTATTAAATATGACTACCATGATTTTATTCATGATTAAATGATTGTTGCTTTCTATTTTATTATACAAAAAATTGTCTAAAATATATTAACCATAATACACTTGTTTTTCAAATCCATATGCAATAAATTTATAGACCCCTATAAGTTGAAAATCAGGAATAAGGATGTTGTAGTCATATTATGTGAATTATAGATGGTCTTCACACCATAATTATTTGATATAATGCTTCACATGATGGTTAAATTTTTTATATAGGTTCATGTCACGACCCGCCTTCACCAAAAAGAGGGAAGGGTCAGCAGATTGCCAGGCCATTCCTTCTTTAAGTTGAAGGAGAGATAATGACCCCTAAAACCCACCTTCAATAGGTCCCAGAGTGGCGACCAGAACCAAGGGTATGGAATCCCACACTAAATGGAAGGCATTACCCATTTTATTTTAATAGGATCAGGAGATAAGATAGTAAATCCCACAACATAAAAACAAAAAGTACAAGTACAGATGAAAGTAAACCATTCCCATATGCATGTTCAAAGGTAAAAGATACAAGTCACAAAACTCCAAAGGTGAAAAGATACCAAGAAAAAGGAAAACAACAACATCAAATACCCCAAAGTTCCAAGATAGTACAGCTCCGCATGATCCCCGAAGTCCTCCTGGAAACCTGAAAGCAGCTTTATATACGTAGGGTGAGCATACAAGGTCACTCAGTAGGGAAAACCAAAGACTCATGTTCACAAGTGAGGAGACTTTCTAATACCCTGTGGAAAAAGAGATAACCAAACACCTAACAAGGTAAACTATCCAACCAAGCCTCGCCAAGGCACACTCCCCAAATAATGCAAGTCAAGTAAGGTATAGTAATATAACATTGATATTTGGGTACCCCGCGCCACTTTCCAACTGGTTATTGAAGACATCCTATGCAGCAAACCAATCCCGCTATTCTTACAGCAGTCCCACTGCCAATCCCTGCCCGCACACAACTGGGCCATAACCATTATCTCGTCCGTAGAGACCTGGGCCATAACCACCACACACAACCATACCCGCAAACACCTTGGTCAGAACAACTACATCCATGCACGAAGACACCTGGGCCTCATCCCGAAGACACTTGGGAAACAACCTACCCACAAACACCTGGGCTAACCACCACAACCACCCCGTCCAAAGATTCTTGGGATAATAATATACCTCAGGCCATCACAGCCTGCCCGAAGAAACTTGGGCTATCCGGGAAAGGGAACAGAGAGGAGCTAATAACCAGCCACTAATAGAACTGTTTGGAAAAACACCCTCCCCCATGAAATGGGTGTGTTCAACACTAAGTTCTCAACTTGGGTGGGGCACAAATAAGAAATATAAGAACTTTAAAAATATATGTATAAGTAACAAACACTCAACCCAACCTAGGGTTTCCAAATCCAATACAAGCACAAGCACACTCATCCCTTTTCATGGGAAGCACACTGCTCACAACCACGTCACAACTCACCCCCCAGAAACAATTCTCATTGAAGCTATTCCTGATTTTTATGTTCAAGTAATCTCATTTAAATAATGTTCGGCACTACTAGGAAACTAAAAGCATAATCACAAACCAAGGTAAAGAGTTACATCCAACAACAATTTAATCATTCACACTGAGTTATCTTGCAAAGTTACAACAATAAAGGGATAAGGGAGATCCCTTGAAGTACTGGAACCAAATAAAACCCCAGGATACAGCCCCATGTTCCCAATATCCAAGAGCCAACGGTTTCTCAACAACAAAGGATCCCACCCTAATTAATGATATAAGAAGAGTAATCACACAACCTAAAATTCACAACCAGCTAATGTATAACAACAAGGGATCCCATCCCCACCTGCATCGCCCTAGAAATCAGCCAGGGAAAGAAACAACAAAACTGCTACCACCAACACAAGGAAGGCCCATGCTGGTTTTTTCAGATTTAAAAGATTTAACACACTCCATGGTTTCAATTCCACTGTGTTTTAATTGGGGTTATCACTAAAAAGGGCTTATCCTGGTGCTTTTAATTAATTTAACCGAGTATACGCAATTAACCAATTCCATGTTACAGTTACTTAAATATCCAAAAACACTGAGGTTCATTAGTGCACAGAGAAAGACCACCAATGACCATGCTTTTCAGTGAGCACAGGCCCGTATAATTCACAACCTATATCAAATATAAAAGAGCACAATAGGTCACCGATCACACCCCCCTTTCATTCTTTAATGGTTGGTTCATTATATTCGTTAAGTTCGGTTTCTTCAATTTCCACAGGGGAAAAAGCATACCCAACCAACATGATACAAAGAAAATAGAGGCAAAGGAGAATAATCTCTACCTGAAAGATCAAGGAACGACGTTAAGTCCTCATGTGGAAACTGGAAAATAAGAGTGGCAGGAACTCCATAGAACGCAAAAGGAAAACTTCACAACAGGGGAACGGCTCATCGGGAGGAAGGGTACTCTGAGTGCATGGTGATAGAAAAGAAACTCAGGGATAAAGGGAAGCCTTTAGGTTATAAAGACTGAGATACAGCATCCCATAAACGGTTAAGATATGGAGAAAAAACTATCAACCGCGTTAGAAATGGGATCGTGGGTTGACCATGCGGCTGGGCCACCCCACACGTAACATAAAAGGTCCCAGCTCTTCGGGGCGGTTAAAATAGACTCACACCTCACCAATCATTCAATTTAAACAGGCATTAATGGGCTTAAAAACATTCTTAAAGGGTTCAAAACATTGTTTTAAAAAACAAATTAGCGCAAAACGGAGGCGCTATTGGAAAACCCATAGGGGTAGGCAAGAGCTACCGGTAGCCGAGGGCTTCCAGTTGGCGACAGCTACCAGTACCTGAGAGTTACCGGTTTCCTAGAGTTATCGGTAGAAGAGAGCCACTGATAGCTAAGAGCCACTGGTAGTCCAGAGCCACAGGTAGCCGTGAGCCTCCGGTAGCCAAGAGGCACCGGTAGTCGAGTGTCACTGGTAGCCCAGAGCGACCGGTAGTTGAGAGCAACCGCTAGTTGAGAGCGACTGGTAGCCGAGAGCCACCGGTAGCCGAGAGCCACCGATAGCAGAGAGCGATCGGTAGCCGAGAGCTACCGGAACTCCAAGGTCACTGGTAGGCTTGGTCTACCAATAGGATGAGGCTACCGGTAGGCCAAGGCTACTGCTAGGAGTCACAGAGAAGCTGGGATGGCCTTCCAGGCCACCCAGAACACCTGAAATATCATATTTTTACCAAGTAATGGACCCCAAAACCCGGGCCATTACATAAGATACTTCTCAAAAAATTCTAGTCCCTGAGAATATAAGAACAACGCAGAAAGGAGATAAGTGGGGTCCAAACAACCACCCTCTAGAGATACTTCTCAGGGGAAAGCCCTAGAGTTGTTTGAAAGCTAGAACAGAACCCTCCCCCTATATCCAGGAATACACCACCAAGAGTTATCAACCATAATCATTCACAACAAGAACAAGGATCACAATGTCCAACACATGAGTTACGGAGTCCCCTCATACATGTCAAGATATTATCCGCTTTGGGCAGTACTGACTCGATCGCACGGGTTTAATTGCATCGACATTAATGCATCCTGATTAGTAGTCAGGTGTTCCCATAATCACACATTCGTACACCCACACACATAGAACAAAGAATAGATCATCTAATAGCTAAGAAAAAGAAGCATTTCATATATTAAAGAACAAGGTTCCATATCTAAAGGATCAGAACAAAAACAACAAGGAAGTCAAAACAGCTCTTGGTACTAAACGCATAACTGGGCCTCTCGCTCCCATGTGCTCTCTTCCAGGCCACCATGCCTCCACAACACATGAACCAAGGGGATGGTTTGTCCATGAAGCATTTTATCCTTATTATCCTCAATCTTGATTGGTCATTATATAAAGGTCACATTATCTTCGACATCTATCTCTCCCCAATCGATGACATGGGATTCGTCGTGTAGATATCGATGAAGCTGGGACACATGGAAGACATCGTGTATCCTCAGTAGCGGTGGTGGTAGCGCTAGATGATAAGACACTTCACCGACCCGCCACAACACTTCGAAGGGTCCGATGAATTGGGGAGAAAGCTTACATCCCCTTCTGAACCTCCGCTGTCCACGCCGAGGGGAGACCTTCAAGAACACGTGGTCCCCGACCTCGAACTCAAAGGGTCTCCTCCTATCATCGGCATATGACTCATGCCGGTCTTGTGCCGCCTTAATCCTTTCTCATATAAGCTGAACCTTCTCTGTTGTGCTCTGCACCACCTACAGGCCAAGAACACCTGCTTCCCCATCCTCAGTCCATCACACAGGTGAGCGACACGACCTTCCATATAGGGCTTCGAACGGATCAATGCCAATGGTAGAGTGGTAGATGTTGTGGTAGGCGAACTCTACGAGAGTCAAGTGTCGCACCCTTGATCCCCCGAAGTCCAGGATGCATGCTCGTAGCATATCCTCCAAGGTTTAGATGGTGCGCTCTGTCTTCCCATCTGTCTGGGGGTGGAAAGCAGTGCTAAGGCGCAACTTGGTGCCGAAAGCATGCTGGAAACCCCTCCAGACTTGTGAGGTAAAACGTGCATCCATATCCGAGACTATCGAACTCATAACTCCAAGTAACATCACTACCTCTTCCATATACTTCCATGATAGAGCATCCACTGCACTCGACTCCTTAATCACTAAAAAGTGAGCCGACTTTGTCAAGCGGTCCACTACTACCCAGATGGCGTCGCAGCCCCCTTGCACCTTGGGTAGTCCCGTGAAGAAATCCATCGAGATGTCATCTCACTTCCACTCGGGGAAATATAAAGGTTGCAGAAACCCACCTGGAACATGATGTACAGCCTTTACCTGCTGACACACAAGGCTCTTGGCCACAAACTCTACCACTTCTCGCTTTACTCTGGGCCACAAAAGTTGTCTCCTTAGACCCATGTACATCTTGGAAACTCTTGGGTGTACCGCTAGGGGTGAGTTGTGGAACTCACTAAGAACCTTTCCACGCATCACCTCTAGAACAAACATCTTCCCCCGGAAGAGCATCCGATTTTGACCATCTTCTGTCCACCCTTCCAGATCATTTCCCTAGTCAACTCGGTCATGCATCACTTCTCACTCCAGGTCTCCCCACTGAGACTCCTCCACCTGCTGCAACAGAGAAGACTGCACTGTAATCTGATAGAGGCAACCACTACCACTATCCATCCTCATATCCAGGTGCAAGGAAGCGAACTCCTCCATCACCTTCCAAGCGTCTGCCGACTCTCGGACCACATCCTTCTGCGACCTCCAGCTCAAAGCATCAGTCACTACATTCCCTTTTCCAGAAGTGTAGGAAATATCGAAGTCGTAATCTTAGAGGAACTCCATCCTCCTTTACTGCCGAAAGTTTAGGTTCCGCTTGGTGAAGATATACCTCATGATTTTGTGATCCATGAAGAATACAAAGTGTTCTCTGATGAGGTAATGCCGCCAAAACATTAGTGAAAAAATGACCACTGCAAGCTCCAGATTGTGAGTGGCATAATTATTATCTTGAGGGCATATCTTCCTAGACCCATAGAAGATCACCCCTTGTCTCTACATCCACACACATCCAATGCATTTCCCTAAAGCATCACAAAACACCTCATACGCTGCCCCTTCTTCGGGTAGTCTCAAGCTTGGGTACTAACCAACTTCTCCTTCAGATAGCTGAAGTCTGCCTCACACTTCTCACTCCACATGAAAACCTGGTCCTTCTTGGTCAAGTCTATCACAGGTGCCGAAACTCAAGAGAAGTTGGGTAAGAACCTCCGATGGTATCCTGCCAGCCTAAGGAAACTACGAACTTATGCCATATTCTTGGGTGCTTCCTATGAAACAACCGCCTAAATCTTTTATGGGTCCATTGCTACCCCTTTCTCAGACACTATGTGCCCAAGGAAGTGCACTTCTCGCATCCAAAACTTTCATTTTGACAACTTCCCATAGAGTTGGTGCTGTCAGAGGACCTCCAAAACCGTTATCAGGTGCTCAGCGTGGTCCTCCTTTGATATTGAGTAGATCAGAATGTCGTTAATGAACGCGACTACGAACCGATCTAGATACTCCCAGAAGACGGAGTTCAAAAGCCTCATGAACACATCCGGAGCGTTCGTAATGCCAAAAGGCATGACTCCAAACTTGAAGTGCTCATATCTGCACCTAAAGGCCGTCTTCGAGATGTCGCCCTCATTTACCCTCAATCGGTGATACCGAGACCGCAGGTTGATCTTTGAGAACCATCCTGCCCCTTTTAGCTGGTCGAAAAGATCATCTATCCTCATAAGAGGGTAACGATTCTTGATCATTACCTGATTCAGCTTCCTGTATTCTATGCATAGCCTTAGACCGCCATCCGCCTTCTTCGAAAACAACACAGGAGCACCCCTTAGTGACACACTCGGTCGAACAAAACCCTTCTTCATCAGATCATCAATCTGAATCCGCAACTCTCATTGCTTCGAAGGTGCTATCTGGTAGGGAGCCATCTAAATCAGATGAGCACCAGGATGCAAGTCTATCCTAAACTCAATATCACGTCGAGGGGGTAGAGTCTTCACCTCCTCAGGGAAGATGTCCATCAACTCACTGACGATCCTTGGTACTTCCACCATCTGAGCATCCACTGACTCTACTGACAGCTTGGATGACAAGGAGAAGAGGGGTTCTTCTCACATGCTACCCTTCTGGCCACTCCGCTTGCCGGTGAAAGTAACACGTCGACCGCCCATGTCTGAGAACACAACCAATCCTCGGAATCATTCGATTATGGAACACACAAAGAACAACCAGTCGATGCCTAGTATGAAATCGTATGGCTGTAGTTGTAGCATTAGTAGATCCCTGACCGACTAATGTGGCCCTATCATCAGTCTGCAACCTCTAAAAACATATAACAAGTCGTTCTGACCTCCAACTGGTGTGCTCAGAACCTGGGGAAATGGAAGTCTCTCGGCATCTAGACCAAGAGCACATGATAGATTGGGTGAAAAAAAAAGAGTACGATGCTCCGGTATCGGACAAGAAATAAGAAAGGGTACTGAACAAACTGATCATACCTCGAAAAACCTTCAGTCCCACTACAACTGCTGCCACCGACGCATTCTACTATCCATGCCCAGCTCCTCTGACCCTCGGATGTCGGCCACCTCCCCGACCATGCCCTGTTCGAGGTAACTGAGGAGAACCCTGAGGTCGGCCTCCCCCTGCAACGTCTACCCTTGGAGGAGCGGGAGTTCGCTGCCCCTACTGCTGATGCGTGAAGGTCCAAGATGGAAGCTGCTGCTGAGGCGGGTGTTGGGCCTTTTCACCATCGACGTACTATACTCGGTCCGGGCACAAATTCTGGAGATGTCCATGGCTCCCATAGATGAAGCACCGTGGTCCTGGGCCTGAAGGGAAAGGGCGAGGACTGGGGGACCAGAACTGGAACTACTGCGGCCTGCTCCCTGCCGGTCTCAACCTAGAGGGTCTTGATGCTGGAGGTCTGGTGCTGACGGCCTTTCCCTTTGACGGTCCTAGCTGAATCCCCTCTCATGACACACCGCACAATTTTTGCATCCTCACCACCACCTCTTCTTTTTTTCTAGACCTCCATGTATGTCGGCATGGTGAAGGGAGTAACCGCGTACTAGAGGGAATGTCGGAACACCTTCTCTAAACATCTCACCCAAGACTCCTCATCCGGAAAGAGGTCTGAAGAAAAGTGGAGGAGATCCTTGATCTTGATCCCCAGCTCCCTTACTGACATACTCACCTACTGGATGAAGAGTAGCTCCTGCCTCTTCTCATCTTTCATCATAGAAGAGATTAATTCCGACCAGAACTCCTTCTTGAAATAAGCCCATGCCACCTCTGCCTCTCTCATATCCCCCAGGTAGAGCGTCCACCACTGACGCGCTGCTCCCTACATCTGGCTCATGGCCAAGGGAACCCATTACTCAGTTGGAGCCAGGATCAAGCTGAAGGCTATCGCCACATTCTTTAGCCAGCCCGCCATCTTCATGTCAGAGGTTCTTCCCTCGTACTTCTCGAGGGTCTGTCGCTGGAAGGCTTGAAGTGTCTTCTGCCACTGGTCATCCTCCTCCTCTTGATCAGACCTATTCTGATCGACCAAGTCAACCTACTAGGCCTCGATTGCCTGTACAACTCATGGTTGTCTCCCGGGTGCCATAACTGCAGTGTAAACGAAGAATTCCAAAGCCCATGTAGTGCAGAATATTGGTCTTAAAACTCCTTAAACTTATTATTTATTTCATATTCCCAAAACACCCAAGAAACACAAGAACAAAAGTCATTATGATGCATGTAACTTTACTAGGGTCTCTACCCTGCAATCATTGTGGCGTCACTTGGTCGTTCGGTAGGTTTAGAGTCCTTTCATCGGATCACAGGGGGCCCTAAAATCCCGTGTCCTTGCCGGTCTTCCCTGGCCTAATTCACACACCATGGTCACCCAACACTGTTGCCCTACCATCCCATGCAATCCTCACTGTGCCTAACTCTAGACTCCATCCTATCTCTCAACCTACCTCTGAAACCATTCTGTCACGACCCGCCTTCACCTAAAGGAGGGAAGGGTCAGCAGATTTCTAGGCCCTTCCTTCTTTATGTTGAAGAAGAAATAATGACCCCCAAAACTTGCCTTCAATAGGTCCCAGAGTGGCGACCAGAACCAAGGGTATGGAATCACACAATAAATGGAAGGAATTACCCTTTTTCTTTTAATAGGATCGGGAGATAATATAGTGAATACCACAACAGAAAAACTGAAAGTGCAAGTATGGCTGAAAGTAAACCATTCCCATATGCATGTTCAAAGGTAAACGATACAAGTTACAAAACTCAAAAGGTGAAAAGATACCAAGAAAAAGGAAAACAACAACAGAAACTTCCCCAAAGGTCCAAGATAGTACGGCTCCGCACGATCCCTGAAGTCATCCTGGAAACTTGAAAGCAGTTTTATATACGTAGGGTGAGCATACAAATACACTCAGTAGGGAAAACCAAAGACTCTCGTGCACAAGTGTGGAGACATTCTATTGCCCTGTGGAAAAATAGATAACCAAACACCTAACAAGGTAAACTATCCACCCATGCCTCACCAAGTCACACTCCCAAAAACGTAATTCAAGTAAGGTATAGTAATAGCACATCGATATTTGGGTACCCCACGCCACTTTCCCACTGGTTATTGAAGACATCCTACACATAACACCAATCCCGCCATTCTTACCATAGTCCCACTGCCAAACCCATCCCACAAACACCTGGGACACAACCTCACCGCAGTCCCACTGCCAAACCCCGCCCGCACACACCTGGGCCATAACCACTATCCCACCGGTAGAAACCTGGGCCACAACCACCACACACAACCATACCCGCAAACACCTGGGTTAGAACAACTACAGCCATGCCCGAAGACACCTGGGCCTCATCCTGAAGACACTTGGGAAACAACCTGTCCGCAAACACTAGGGGCAACCACAGCAACCACCCCGCCTGAAGATTCTTGGGTTAATAATGGACCTCAGTCCATCACAGCCTACCCAAAGATACTTGGGCTATCCGAGAAAGGGAGAAGAAAGGAGGTAATAACCATCCACTAATAGAAGTGTTGGAAAAAACACACTCCCCCAGGGAATGGGGGTGTTCGGCACTATGTTCTAATCTTGGGTGGGGAGCGAATAAGAAATATAAGAACTACAAAAATAAATGTATAAGTAACAAACATTCAACCCAACATAGGGTTTCCAAATCCAATCCAAGCACAAGCACACTCGTCCCTATTCATGGGAAGCACACTGCTCATAGCTGAGTCACAACTCACACCCTAGAACCAATTCCCATTTAAGCTATTCTTACTTCCATGTTCATGTAATCTCATTTAAATAATGTTCTGCAATTCTGGGAAACTAAACGCATAAGCACAAACCAAGGGAAAGAGTTACAACCAACATCAATTTAAGCATTCACACCCAGTTCTCTTGAGAAGTTACAACAAAAAAGGGATAAGGGAGATCCCTCGAAGTACTGGAACCAAAAAAAACCCCAAGATACAACCCCATGTTCCCAAAATCCAAGAGCCAACGGTTTCTCAACAATAGAGGATCCCACCCCAATTCGTGATATAAGCAGAATAATCACCCAACCTCAAATCCACATCCAGCGAAAGTATACAAACAAGGGATCCCATCCCCACCCGCATCGCCCCAGCAATCAGCCTTTGAAAGAAACAACCAAACCTCTACCACCAACACAAGGAAGGCCCATGCAGGTATTTTCAGATTTAAAAGATTTAACACACTCCATGGTTTCAATTCCACTGTGCTTTAACCAGGGTTATCACAGAAAAGGGTTGATCCTAGTGCTTTCAATTTATTTAACCGATTATACATAATTAACCAATTCCATGTTACGGTTACTTAAATATCCAAAAAAACTGATGTTCATTAGTGCATAGAGAAATACCACCAATGGCCATGATTTTCAATGAGAACAGGCCCATATAATTCCCAACATATTTCATGTATAAAAGAGCACAACAGGTCATCGATCACACCGCCCCTTTAATTATTTAATGGTCGATTCATTATCTTCGGTAAGTTCAGTTTCATCAACTTCCACAGGGGAAAAATCATACCCACCCCGCATGATACACAGAAAAGAGAGGCAAAGGAGAAAAATACCTACCTGATGGATCAAGGATCGACGGTAATTCCTCGCGTGGAAACTGGAAAACAGGAGGGGCAAGAACTCCATAGAACAAGAATGGAAAACTTCGCAACATGGGTACGGCTCGTCGGGAGGAAGGGTACTCCGAGCGCAGGGTGATAGAAAATAAAATCAGGGAGAAAGGGAAGCCTTTAGGTTATAAAGACTAAGATACAACATCCCCTGGACGGTTAAGATATGGAGAAAAAACATGGAACCATGGTAGAAATTGGATCGTGGGTTGACCACACGGCTGGGCCACCCCACACATAACTTAAAAGGTCCCCGCCCTTCGGGGCGGTTAAAACAGACGCACAATTCACAAATCATTTGATTTAAACGGGCATTAATGGGCTTAAAAACAGGCTTCAAGGTTTCAAAACATGGTTTAATGAAACCAATTAGCGCAAAATGGAGGTGCTACTGGAAAACCTGTGGGGTTGGTGAGAGCTACCGGTAGCCAAGATCTATGGGTTGGCGACAACTACCGGTAGTTGAGAGCTACCAGTAGCCTAGATGTCCCGGTAGCCGAGATCCACAGGTAGCCGAGAGCCACCGAGAAGCTGGGATGGCCGTCTAGGCCACCCAGAACACATCAAATATCATATTTTTACCAAGTAATGGACCCCAAAAAACCGGACCATTATAGTTCATGTATGTGGTCCTATCTATTAAAGATGGATGCTCCCCATTGAATGGTATATGGAGATTTTTAAAGGGTATTTCAAGAATCAAATTCGAAAAAAGGTTGTATTGAAGAATGATATATTATTAAAGAAGATATTGAATTCTGTACCTATTACCTATCATATGTCAATAACATTAGTTTCCCAAACTGTCATCACAACTGACATGTTATGGGTGAATGGATTTTTTGGAAGAGATTTTATTAAAATTACTATCATAGTGTAGTAGAAACCCCACCTTTACATTCTATATAATAGTGAAGATGTTTATCTATATGTTGAATCCCAAAAATGAAATCCTAGAGATATTAATCCATCACGAGATAATGTATGGATATTGAATACACATAATCAATAATTTATAAGACATATCAAATATCAAATTTATAAGTAGTTATCAAAAAATCCAAATTAAATTACTAAATGTCATTGATGTCTAGCCATTAGACCAAATAAAATTGTTATATCTTACATAGGTTTTCTAATCAAGGGTTATATGTTTAATACAAAATAACATGTTGTATATAGTATGATGAAAGATAGTAGAGTTATGCTTGTGGTGGAAGCGATACACATATCTGGTTCCAAGGATAGAAATCCAATTTATGTGAATAATTCATATTTTTTCATTATGAAATAGATATAACAGTTGTATTATATATCATTTCAAGTAATGATTTTACATAGAAAATGGGTTGGCAATAGGAGTACAATGAACGTGGATGAAATGGGCTTCATGAAGGTGAATTTCAGTGTTGAAGGGGAAACAGATGAGCCATTCATAATGGCCTAATATCTAGTGTACGCATTTTGTGTCCAAATACATTAAAAAGGAATAGGTTGATTATCCTTATGGAAACTAAAACCATTGTAGGTTCAGATGAAAATTAAATTAAGGATGACTCTTTCATTTGGAGATCATGATGAATTATTCCTGGTCCCAATGTAGACAATGTCTTGTATTTTAGATGGGGCCACAAGGGGAGGATTTGGATGCTCAATAAAGGATCCAAATCCCTTCAAACATAAATAAAGATATTTCAATGAAAAGGTTAATGTGTTTTTTTAATATACTATAATTTTATGAATAATATTATCAATTCTCTACTACATTATCATAATTTATGTTCAATGTTTGACTACTCATAAAAACAATGTCATCTGCACATGATGTTGTTACCAACTCTAGGGAAGAGAAAAATTTTGATGCGGAAGCTGTAGAATTAATAGGGGATCAAAAAATGTTTATGAAAAAAAATGAATGATAAAACATCACAGGGTTGAATAAAATTATCACAGAAACAATTAAGGGTATGAAATTTAAGGTTGGATAGAATTGACGAAACCAACCTATTTACCCCAACAAGTCAGTGTTCATTAGTTATATTGGGTTCACAATAAGGATGAATGTAATTATTGATATATATTCATGGTTCCATATCCAATCTATTACAAAGGAAACCCTATGGAAATATATAAAGATAATGTTATGATATACAATCTCTATTTTACCCAGAAAGTATATAATGAAACACTGATTTGATTTTCATTATTCCTTATAGAGTTCATTTATTTTTTAATATTTCTAAAATAAATATGTCTTAATGGACACTAGGAAAGGCCATAGAGGCTTCCATACTCTTCTTACCAAGTTACATATAAAATATGTTGGGGGAAATTTAATTCCCCACCTACAAGTTAGTTATACACAAAATATAATGTAGAAAAATGGAATTATTTCATCATTTATCAGGATGGAAATCATTTTAGGTGACTTGTTGCCAATAATATACTATTTTAATTAATTAATTTAATAAAATTTGATTTAAAATTGTAAATTTATGCATCAATAAAATAGTGCTAAAAATAAATAACATGACTCAAAACCAATGTACCCCTATCACAATGAAATGATGGGGTATAATTCAATAGTTATGCAATTGGTCTGTATTTAAAATAAATAATAAAATATTTATGTGGTAGGAAAAAATATATGTTACTTAATTTCAATTTATATTGATGAATCGAAATTTATATCCACTCTTATCCCACATCTTGTTCTACGGAAGGAGGATTACGTAAATAATAAGGGTAAAATAGTTGACGAAAACAAAAAATATGTATGGGAAAATTGTGTAAGAATGACCTAATAGAAATTCTGTATGCTTTAGAAAATTAATATATAAATATATCTATTTATTTTTATATTTTTTATACTATTTAGACACAAGAATATATAACCACCAAAAGTAAAGAAAAACCATTTTCAATTTCATTGAAGCATCCAGAATAATATGGCCGCATTAGAGGATTAGGTTTCAGAGTGTCTCCTCGAACATATTTTGAGAATAAATAACCACAAGAAGATTCATATACTATGATGAAATAATTGAAGGTAAAAGTATATGTTTTGGAAGATTTTATTTTTGGGTCTAGTTTTGTAGACCAATATATGAGAAAGGATCAAAGCATACTAGAGGTGAAAAAATGATCCACACATGGAGAACTATATGACCCTGCAAGCTTTTAAGCTAGTTGTTCCCCTCGACTACATACCTTAATTGAGTTAATCAAAAAATTTAGTACTCTTTATCCTAAATTTGAATCAAATAAATTACAATAACATTATATTTTTTAAATTCTGCATAGTAAAACTTTATGTGATTTATATCTTTCAACACCCACACAACACCATGTTGTGAGGGGTATGATGTATAATATCTCAGGAGACAAGATACACAATAATGAACCCCAAAAATATAACATGACAGTGTGTATTGAGGTAACTCAAGAGGAAATAGTTGATTTCTCTATTCCACTTTAGGATCCAAATATTACAAGGGTTAATGATTCTACAATAACTTGCATAGCATGGTTGTATAATGTTATCAAGATACATGAGGTATCTCTTTAACAAATTTTGTGTTATAAAAAACATGTAGCAGTTGATAAAAAATGATCTGAAGTGAGGTATGGTATTATATATGGATAAAGTGACGAGGAAACAAAAGGTCTAATAAAGACAATCTAGTGAATCAACCAAGAAATCAAAAGGACCTTCTGAGAGTTCCTTCTCCTCACCTATTCCAGAAAAAAAATTTATTATCATTAAAAAATCACACAAGGACCAAATTTAAAGATAAATATATGCATTACATTCCATATGAAGAAGAAATATGTGGACATTTCATGAAAAATTTATTTGGGATTAAAAATATTAATGAGATTCTCCAATTTGAATGGCTAGGAGTCTCAGTTTTGAATACATACATAAGGTACATCTTCATAATACGTCTATCCAAATAGTGATCTAATATGTTCATTAAAGTTAATAAAAATTCCTATTTTCTATAGGAATTTATGTCACTACTATATAAAGGTAAAACATTGCGAAGCATGATTTGGATTTATTAATCTCTTTATAATTTATAGGAAAAAAAATTCTTTTCATAAGAGAGAAATTAATAAGAAGAAATTTATATGATTCTTTTGAGAGGAAAATAATAGATGACCAACTATTTTTTATGTCTACAGTGTAGGGGTAAAACTCTATAATCTATTCACTCACATAAAATACTTTTTTTTTATTTTTTCATTACTAATTTGTTTTTATTTTTACGAATCACTGGATTCTTATCACAATCAATCTAGATACCCTAGACATTTATTTTATATATCCAATGCATGAATATCCATCAAAATGACCACACATGATGTGTATTTTGAATTTTTAATACACCTCAATAAACTTTATATATATATAATATGAATTATATGTTTCATTTAGTGTTTTAATAAGATTTTTTATGAGATGTATATTTGTCAATATAGGATAATTCATGCCATGAAGTTAGTGACTGAACATAAAAATCCAATGGATTACTTCAAATGGAAATATATTATGGTATATATAAAAATATTTAACTATACAAAAAAATTTAAAAACAATTTACTTATATTTTTAAATGTTTCTACAATGTCCAATGTATGACAATAGAAACAGTTTTGGATATTATGTTTGAAAATTTATGACAGAGATCATAAACTATGAAAATAAAATCATCTCCAAGTAGGTAATTTCCAATGGTAAATTCAATTTCATTAAAAATATTTCTTAATCATTTGTTTTTATTTATTTTTTAAATATTACAAGATTTATAACACCCACCATACTCAAAAGAAGTTGTATATTTGTTTAGAGATGAGTGGGAAGCATAAATGTTGTCAGAATGGGTTCCAACAAAAAAATGTAGGTGAATTCTTACTATGGTTTTGATATATTACACGATATAACCTTATAAATATAGTTTTGGTGTCTAGAATTAGTACCAGAATTCTTATATATTATTTTTAATCTATTTATCATGGAGAATAATAATGTATTAAATGAATTTTATTATAAGTTATATTTTTTAAATAATAATTTATTTTGGGAATGGAGGAGGAAGCGGTGGATGTCTAAAATAATAATTTATTTTAGACACTGGGTTGGAGGATGAGGAAGAGGTGGATAACAAGGTGAATGAGGATACAAAGTGCTGGCCTAAAAATAAAAAAATTGTTTGAAAATGGTGTAGAATGGGGATAACATAAAGTATTTGTTTAAAAAAGTTGTTGAAACGTGTGAAAAACACTTTTCACTTAAGATAAAATCCACTGTACAAGTGTTTTTGGTTTCTTATTAGTTTTTTTAGCAATTGTTCAAGTTATTTTGTATAGGAATTTAAGTGGATAATTTATTTTTGAAGAAAAAACAAACTCCAATTGTTTTTTTCAAAATAATTATCATATGATAAAATTTATATCAGAAAATTTCAAGTACTATAAAATATTATTGAAGTGAGAAAGAAATACCTCACCAAGAAAAAACTGAACAAAAAGAAAATATGTGGTTACTTTACCATGGATTCTCTTCAACTAAATGAAAGGGTCATAGTAGAAAATAAAAAAATAAAAAGAAAATATTCAATATACTTATACATAAAATGACACCAAGAATATTTTGATTCATAATCTATAAATTCAATAATTTACCAAAATTCAAAATAAATTTTATAAGTTATGTAAGTGGAATATTATTAATAAAACATGTGCGGGTGAATTCGTGAATGAATACAAACAAGAATGTAAGGTTATTTCTTTATACCATGTCATAAATCAGATAAATTTCTGGAAGATAAAAATCCAAGACATGTATTAATGATCTCACACTATCTAGCTGTAAAGAAGATAAAAGTAAAGAAAACCAATATTGTAATATTTCAACGACATGAAATTCAAAAACATGATATATACCTACTATATAGAAACCAACCATATATTATGTAGTTGAAAAGATTTTCACTTGAGACTTATACAACATGAATCCAATCATCAAATGTGCGTATAATCTAGCTCGAATGTTTGAAAAAATATGCGTCTACTAGTTTATCACTAATATTTATGTGCACGTTCATTATGTAAAATTATCTATGTTCACAAGATCATTAATAAAAGACTCATCTTCATTATCAATAAAAAATACATGATATTAAGAATATTCCCATTTGATGAAAAAAATACGAAGTTATGTTATAGTTTATCATCACCCAAAATATTGAAAAGGATATACTAATATATATCACAATAGAGGAAAAATTTAAGGGTAAGTTATATTTTAATGTCATATGGATGCTATGAAGGGCTATACATATGTTTAATACTGTAAAAAGTAGTAAACAATTTCTAGTAGAGTTTGGTGTCTTCTAAAAATAAATAATGGGTAAAACTAATGTTTTTCCATAAAATAAGTTAAATGATTTTTTCATAGTGTTTTTACTCTCTATGATGGTGAGAGGGAAAGATATATTTTATTATGTTCCATAAACTCTCAAATGTAAATATTTATTTTATTTTAATCAATTAACAATAATAGGTTTAAAATAATGGTTAATTTTTTCAAGGAATAAATAATGGGATACACTAATGTTTATTATAATATAAGAATATATAATGTGTTATTTTAGTTTTTTTGTAGAAAATTAGAAGGAATATGTTTATATATGAGTTATATAATGACCAAAAGGGATAAATCTTTTATGGGAATTTCATGTAATACATGAATGTTATGTTATTGAAAAGTGGATAAATATATCATGTTGTTAATATTGAGCTTCTAAAATATTCTCTTTTAGGGTTAACTAAGATTGAATAAATTCATTGTATTTTAGTTTCACATGATGAAGAATAATTATATTATAATTTAATGATATATAACTAGAAAAAATTTCCTTTTAGTTTATTTTATTTTCATTTTATCTAATTTTTTTATTTAATTTATCCATCATTTTATCAAATAATTATTTTATTAATTTCCATAGAGGTCATGATGAAATGAATTTGTCAATAATGAAATGGGTAATGAATTTATACATACATCATGAAAAGGTTAATTCATACAACTTATTTAAAAAAAATTCACTATTTTATCTACTATTTTAATGTTAATTTTTTTATCGTTTCTATATAAAAATTATTATTTTTTCATACATATTTTGGGAAGTCATATATTTTCCTTAACCACTGGCAACAAGTTAAAAATGAGAGAAAATTTTTCTTTTTTGTGATGTGTATTAGGAATCATGGGGATACCTCGTCAATCCAAATGGACCATTTTTGGCTTATTATATATGGTTAAAAAAACACATCACATACACAATTATCCACACGTCAATCTGATACATGGTGTGCTCAGTATGACTCAAACTGTATGTTTTGAGTTCATAATTTACACTTTAGTTCAAAACACACATCAAAAACTCAAAACTAAGCAAACACATTCCACAAGATCCAAACTATAGTCACATATATATATATATATTCAAATAAATATAGTGAGTTAAAATACATATTGTTTGGTTGGTTATTCAAAATATTTCAAAAACATATTTTCTTTCACATACATTCCAATCATGATCTTTTCATCCTAAATAATTTTCCATAAAAGAATTTTATTTTTTAAAATTTATATTTTATTTATTTATTTTTAGTATTACTAACTTAATAATTATTTTCTTATACAAC
This sequence comes from Viscum album, assembly GCA_963277665.1. NCBI lineage: Eukaryota > Viridiplantae > Streptophyta > Magnoliopsida > Santalales > Viscaceae > Viscum > Viscum album. The sequence goes on along the minus strand of OY728141.1, from coordinate 1,041,808,048 downwards.
AAGATTATTTTTTTTGAGTTGGGGTGTTATGTTCGAAGCTTCTCATGATCATGAGATATTAGACATTGATGCTGAAACTGAGATATATTAAAATGGGTTAGGAATGTATACATCCATCATGAAATGGTTAATTTCTACTACTTAATTAATTTTATCATTATTTTATCTAATATTTGTAAATTAATTTTCTTGTCACTTTTATCAAATACTTATTTTTTCCCCAGATATTTTTGGAAGACTTATTTTTTTGTAACTATCAACAATAAGCTAGAAAAGTAAGAACATGTTCCTTTATGATCAGAGAAGAAACCCCATGCTGCCTAAATTATGAGGTGTTTTAGGGAGAATGATGTTCCACTTTCAGAACAATGGAACATAATATCTCTTTTCTGGATATTTTTAGATAGATTAATGAAAAACACATATCAAATACTCAATCATCTGCACATCAATTAGATATATAGTGTGCTCAGTATGAATTAGACTGTATGTTTTTAATTGGTAATTTAAATTTTAGTTTTAAAAAATCACATACTAAGAACCAATAAAATATATTAATATTTATTATGCTTTAATAAAACAATAAATAATTAATTTTTGATATGAACGAATCAACCTCACCTCAATCTGATGCCCAGTTGTCCTAGTATGACTTCAAATGTATTGTTTTATTTAAAAATGACTTAAATTTTAGCAAAAAGACATGTGACATACTGAAAACCAATAAAATTCATTAATATTATATTGATAAATTTATTAAATGATTCATATGTCATTGGTGATCTGTATGAATCAGCCTCACATTAAACCGAAACATGCTGAGACCAGTACGGCTCAAAGAATATATTTCCAGTTAAAAATGGAATTTTAGTAAAAAAGAGAAGTGACATAATTAAAACTAATAAAACACATTAATATTGTTTTTATAATTAAATAAAATTATCCCAAATTCATTTAGGATGTGTAGTAATTATCCACATCCCATTCCGACACACAGTGTGACTAGTATGACTCCAAGTGTGTATTTTTATTTAAAATTCACATTAATTTTAGTGAAAAAGACAAATTATGTAGTTGAAATAGAGAAAACAAATTCATATTGTTTGGATACTATAATAAAATGATCCATAAATCATTTTGGATGTGTAGGAATCATCCCCAGATAAATCTGATACATGATGTGCCTGGTATGACTCAAAGTGTCTGTTTTTAGTTTAAATTTGTTTTTTTTAAAAGTGTCACTCATTGAAAATGAAGAAAAATTTATAGAATATTATTGATAATTTAGTAAAATGATTCATACATAATTTTTGATATGTTGGACTCAATCTTATATCAAAACCACACATGATGTGACCGATATTACTCAAAGTACATGTTTCTAGTTTAAAATGACAATTTTTAAAAAATACAAGTGAAATACTCAATACTGTTAAAAAAAATATATTTTTTGACACTTTATTAAAATGATTCATAAGTCATTTGAGACATATAGTAATTATCTTCACCCCAATCTAACGCACAGTGTGATTGGTTTGACACCGAGTGCATATTTTTATTTAAAATTGACATTGATTTTAGTAAAAAAAAGGAAATTGGACTACTCAAAAACAATAAAACATATTCTGATAGTTTTTATAATTTAGTAAAACGATCTATATGTAATTTCTAATGTGTTGGAATCTGCCTCATCTCAATTTGATACATGATGTGCCCGATATTACTCAATGTGTTTGTTATAAGTTTAAAATTTATATTTTAGGACAAAGAATGTCACTAACTAAAAACAGTAATAGACATAATTTTTTTTCATAATAATTTATGAAAATGATTTATTGTTCATTTTTTTTCAGTATGTCTCGAAGTGCGTGTTTTCATTTTTAATTGAAATTTTATTAAAATATAAAAGTGATGTACTCAAATCTAATAATTTTTTATGAATTATTATCATAATTTATTAAAAATATCCTTACGTCATTTATAATGTTTAGGAATCAATATCATCTCAATCTGATGCATGGTGTGACTCGTATAACACCAAATATGTTCTCACTTAAAATTGAAATTATTTTTAGTAAAAAAGACAACTGACATACTCAAAATTGGAAAGAACAGTAGGATTGATTTAATACATTATTAAAATGATCCATACTTTAGTTTGGGACATGATGTAAGTATCCACACCTCAATCCGATACCTAATGTGATCGACATGAATCATATTGTCTATTATCAGTTTAAAATAAACATTTTAGTTCAAAAAGTGTCACTCATTGAAAATTGAGTAGAAACAATTATATTATCTTGATAATTCAAGAAAATGTTTCATATGTCATTTTGTGTGTGTAGGAATTATTCTCATATGAAATCGACACACGATGTGACCTGTAAGTCTCAAATTGTGTGTTTCCATTTTAAAATGACATTTCATTAAAAAAAACACAAGCAACACACTCAAAATAAATAAAAATCATTCATATTGATTTGATACATTATTTAAACAATAAATAAGTCATTTTTCATGTGTATGAATTATCTAAAGCTCAATCCAATGTATGATGTGATTGGTATTACTCCAATTGTGTATTTTTATTTAAAAATGACAATACATTTAGTAAAAAAGACAACTCACATACTCAAAACTGAGAAATTTCATTTTTATTGTTTTAATACTTTAGTTAAATGATATATATGTCCTTTGGAATGTGTACAAATTATCCACACCTCAATATGATACACTATTTTATAGGAACTAATCATAGTGTCCATTATTAGTTTAAAATTAAAATTTTAGTTCAAACTGTACTACTCATTGAAAACCAAGTAAACACAATCATATTTTTTTGATAATTTAGGAAAATAATTGTTAAGGGATTTGAGACTTGTGGGAATAAGTATCATATGAAACCACCACCTGATGTTATTAGTATGACTCAAGGCATGTGTTTCTAGTTTAAAATGATATTTTAGTATAAAACACAAGTGACATACTCAAAACTAATAAAACACATTCAGATTATTTTGATACTTTAGTGTAAATAATCCATAAGTCATTTGAAATTTGTAGGAATTAAAATCACCTCAATCTGTTGTATGAGGTGACTGGTATGACTCCATGTGCATCTTTTTATTTTAAATTGACATTAATTTTATTTAAAAATACAACTGAAATACTCAAAATAGAGAAAAAAAACATTCAGATTGTTTTGATAAATTATGAACACAATCCAAGATTCTCTTGTGATGTGTAGAAATCATCCAAACCTCAATCCTATACAAAATGTGACTGATATGACTCAAGGTGTCTTTTTATCAGTTTAAAATTGGCATTTAGTTCAAAAATTATTACTCATTTAAAACTAATAAAACACACTTATATTTTCTCTATAATTTTGGAAAACAATTAATAAATCATCTATAATATGTAGGAATAAATCTCACTTCAAAAGAACACATGATGTGAATAGTATACCAGTAAGTGTGTGACTTCAGTTTATAATGGCATTTTAGAAGAAAACACATGTGATGTAATCTAAATCAAGAAAATTCATTTGGATTCCTTTGATACATTTTGAAAAAAATCCATAAGACTTTTGTGATGCATAAAAATCCTCCGCACCTCAATCCAACTCATGCTGTGATTGGTATGAATCTAAGCTTATGTTTCTAATATATAAGTGTCATTTTAGTTTAAAATGTTCATCACATCACCAAAACTATGAAAATGAGCCTAGGTTATTTTCTTAGAATTATGTCTTCTTTTAATTAATTAATTTCATTATCATTTTTATCTTATACTTATTTTATTAATTTTCACAGAGATAATGCTTAAAGATGAACAATAAATCTTATGACATGAATGAATCAACTGTATTAAAATACATAATTATTTTATATTACTCAATGATTAGTTTAAAACTAACACTCTTTTCTTTATTTATTTATTTATATTATTACTGACATATGATTTTTTTTCATGACCCGACCCACTGAGGTCCGACCCATGACTACCCAGAACACACCTTCAATAGGCCAGAGGTTAGCGACCTGTGTCGAGTGGGAATATCCCAAAAATGGGTGGGGGGACATTATCCTAAAGTAAATTTTCAAACATACACATATCCAAGCCCACACTGTGATGAAATTTAAAATATAAAAAACAATTCATGAATTCATCTAAGATCCCACAATAAAGTATGATAGTAAAAGTAATAAAAGTGGAAAAGGGGTCTAAAACAAGCCCAAAAAGAAATTTTAAATATCCCAACATTCCCTATGGGTGAGTACTAAGTTAAATAAATTACCTTGATTAGAACCTCAGTCTAACAATTTCCATCTATGATCCACTATGTCATTGTCCTCCTAGGACACCATTAAAAGGGCCTTCATCTACATAAGAGGTGACACATGCGGGAAAATCCCATGCATAGGTGAGTATACGAATCTTTATTAGGACACCCTGAAAACAAAAAACACATAAAAACAAGTACAGTTGTCTCAATAAATATATTACAGTCAACATATAGTTGGAAAACTCATATACACTCATAAAAGATACCACGCCACCCTTCAGCCATAACCAAATTCCATCCACATGATTCTACTCTATGAAATGATTATTCAAGGAGAATCCACACCATGAGACATGATATCATCAAAGACACTCAACGAAGTGGTCTAGCTCCTTGGGCCCCACCCAAGATATCTCAATGGTCTATGAAGACCATACACATATGGGGGGTCATGCCCAAAACTGTTTGGGGACACCTCGAACCCAATTTGGATCAACCCACTATGTAGGGGATCAATTCCAACGATTCCAAAAACACCATTGATATGGAATTCTAGATGGAAGATCAACTCCCTTCTCAGGGAGTTCAAGATGATTCCATAAACCCCACCTAGAAAACAAAGGAGATATCAGATAACACTCTAGTATCACAAAGGGACACCACATCTCTATCTGAGACACGAACACTAGAGGGGATCACAATACTGTGATGTGGATGTAATGTCACACTATAAAACTGAGGGAAAATACCAAGGGAACACACTCAACCTATACTATTCCAAACTATGCAAATTAAGAGCTAAAAACACTCTCAAAGCGGGTACATGGTGTGTCCAACTATCCCTGTGCCTGCCCGTGTGAAAGTGCCTCACACGACTTGTAAGTATCTATATAAAAATAGTGTAGAATAAGTACATGGAATGTAGAGACACATGGTATCGTTCCCATTTCATTTGGCCATGTTCGTTTATGTTTGAATTGTCTATTTATCGGCTTGTGTATGCTAATCCATGTCCGTGTCCATGTACACGGTGTGCCATCAGGCTGTCTACTTTTTTGAGTATCTTTGTACACACCGAATTAAACAACAAGTCTCATGAATGGTCTCACATGATGTGTGAATGATTCAAATTTCATGTGATACTAAATTCCAGCCATAACTCTATCACTACATATAGGGGCCCACATGACAATTATTGCAAGATTACATGTCGTGTTGCTCGCAATCTCAAGATTCACTTACTTGTTGTCCTGCGCTTTGTTGAAGCCACTACCATTTCTAAAACCTTTATATCAAGGTTTTAATAGGACTATATTTGGTCGATATATGGATTCTAGGATCCAAATCACTCATAAAATTACCCATTGAGCAATATTATCACCATTCATTAAATTAGGAAGAACAAGAACCACAAATTCACCGCTTCCGCTCCTAATCATTCGTTGTTGTCATTGCACCTTGATTGCACCATCGACCAGGAACTAAACCCATAATATTGATCTATTTCAATGAATAATGGTCTCACAATTATCGAATATGAGGTATTTTTCAAACCATGGGCCAATAGAAAATTCCGAAGATGTATAGGGGATGAAAAATACAAACCAAATGATTTGAGGAATGAACCTCAGTCACTGTTCATTTGGCCTTGACACTTTGTCATTGAAGAATGTGGATAAATATGAATAAAAAAATTCCATCAATTTAATTCAATCCACATTGAGTGAATCAATTATTTCCTTGTAATTGATATGTGTTCATTTGGGATTATGAAACAGAATTTAAATCACAAATAAAAACATCCTACCTAAATTTATGTCTAATCATTAATGAATAATAGTTACGTTGATGTCATTTATGATATCCGGAAACTCCTTTGTTGTAATAATACATGGTCTGATCTTGATCCATCAACATTCACTAAGAAATCTCTCCTCTAATGAAATATAGGCCTCTATGGTTTAGTGTGAAACCTTGAGACAAAATCTATAGCCATATTTTTTAAAGATAAAAGTTGTTTCTATGTCAAAAAATAAACAAATAAATAAATTATTTTATCTATTTTTTTATTTCCACTGCGATGAATTTTTCCCAAACGTCCCACAAAAACCAATGTTATGTCATGTCTAAGGTAAACACCATCTTATGAACTTAGATGTTCCCTTAGATTTCTAATCTAAGAACCTTTTTAAGATATATTCCATTTTTACAAGAAAACTATGTAAAAATTTTATTTTATATATTTAATATATGTCAAATATTTATTCTGGTCACAAAAGACCATAGAATCACACACATTCTCAACACTTTGTCTTAAAAATAATCAATAAAATATTCAAATTTAATACATGGAAAATCCAAGATATTAAATTCTCCCCACCATAGGGATTTTTGTCCAGAAGAGATAAAAAACTAAAAAAAGACGAGGTAAATAGTATCACATCTGGGTATCCTACTCCATAGTTACCTCCTGAAAACTAATGTATTACCACCAAACATTTACAATGCGAGTCAAACACCCATGAAGGATCCTCTCATACTAATCCTCAATCTCTATTGGGTATTTTTAAAAGGTAGATCCATACCCGATTTCCATAACTCCCCAGTAGATAATGTGTGATAGGTCGTGCATGTACATCTTTAGCTATGACATGTAGAAGAATTCACATACCTGGTCAAACTGTGACATTAGAGCTAAGTGGTATGCCTCCCCAATAACTCAATATAGTGACTGGAAGGGTCCAACAAATCTCTAATATTAATTTTCTCCATGAACAAATCTCTTCAATCCACATCAAGGTGAGACCTTAAGGAACACATAATCTCCCACCTAGAACTCCATAGGTCTTCTTCATTGGTCTATATATGATTTATGATAGCTCTGCATAGTACTATTCCTCTCCAATATGGTTTATGCCTTCCCTGTAGTATCTCACACCAACTCTAGGACCAAGAGTGCAGAATCTCTTGGATCTGTCCAATAAAGTGGTGACCTTAACAGTTTTATATAGAATACCTTGAATAGTTCTATGAAAATGATGGAATGTTATTTATTTTATGAAAAATACACCAAGGGTAGCTGATCCTCACAAATTAAAGAAAACTCTAACATGGAAGCCCGCTACATGTCCTCCAACACCTAGATGGTCCTCTCTATCTTGTAATTTTTCTGGGGGTGAAATGTTGTGCCCAATCATAACTAAGTCCCAAAGTTTTCCTGTAATTATCTCCGTAATAGATATGGGAAGAGAGAATCACAGACATATACAATTTTTGAGTTAACTCCATGGACTCAGACTATTTCCTACACATAGATCAATCCCAAGATCTCTACTGAACTCTGCTCTCGAATATAAAAGAAGTGGGATGAAATGGTGGGTTGGTATATGATCACCCAAATAGAATCATGTCCCCTATACATAAGTGGTAATCCCATCAAGAAGTACGTGGGTATCCCATCCCACTTCCACTCTATCACCTCTTGGGGTTGAGCTATATCTACTTGAACCTAATGATCTTCCTTCACCTACTGAAAAGTGAGGCATGAAGTGAAAATATCTACACCAATCTTCTTCATTCCTGGCCACCAAAATAGATTTATTAGGTCATGGTCAAAATTTTACACATCTAGATGTATGAAAAAGGGGACTTATGAAACTCCCCCAACAACTCCTCTCACAACGTCCATCTTTTGAGAAGGATAGCTTGCTTTCCACCTTCAGAATATTCACAAAGAGCATGTCCAGTAGAAATCAATACATGTAAGGTCTCAATGTTAGTATATCCATGATGAGTATCTATGAAATGTTTTAAAATAAGCTAGGGGAAACTACCATCGACTAAAGATACAATGTATCATCATTATCTACAAAGGATAAATGCAATGAGCTAACTATGCTGACACCTCGATCCATAATTGAGAAGAAGATCTCCTGGTAAGACAGCTGCCACTATGTTCCCCTCACTAGTAGTATAAAAAATATTAATTTAATATTCTTGGATGAAATATATCCATCACATCGATCTCAAGTTAATATCTTTATGTGAGTATATATACTTCATACTACCATGTTCAAAGTGAACAATAAACAATTCACCCATTAGGCAATGCCTCCACATATTCTACATGAGGACTACCACTACTAATTAAAGATCCTGGGTCATGTAGTTATTCTCATGTGGTCTCAAATGTAATGAAAAATTGGAAATAAACACTTTTCTATACATAGTTACATAACTAATTAGGGTCCCTAATGCATCACATAACACCATGTACAGGACATCATCCTAGATAAATATTCATATGGGATTGCTCGTGAACCACTTCTGTAGATTCAGAAAGAAAAATCAACACCTTTCTATTCGCATTAAAGGATTACCTTTCCCAATAATATATTTCAATGGTGTTGTAACTCTAAATAAATCATGTAAAAACATCAAATAATACCCTTCCATCCCAAGGAAACTCCGCACCTCGATAAGCCTGTTGGGTGGTTCCCAAGAAAGAATTATCTAAACCATTGTTAGATCCACAACAACTCTATCGTATTAGATGGTGTGTCCCATAAAGTGGACCTCTTTAATAAAAACCTAACACATTGAGAGATTCCCATAAATCTAGAACTCTCAAAGTGTGTCTTGGACCATCCTCAAGTGTCTTGCATGATCCCCCTAGGATGCTGAATAAACTAGGATTCCATCGATGAAAAACAACATGAAACGGTCTAAGAAAGGATGAAAGATATGGTTCGTGAATCTATGAATAATGATGTGGTGTTTTCCATTTAGAAATAAATCACTAAGTAATCATAGTGACAATAGCGACATCTGAAAGTTGTCCTTGGTATATCCTCATCTGGTACTCACAACTGGTGATAGCCTGATATAATGTTAATCTTTGAGAACCACCATGTCCCTATCAAATGATCAAAGAGGTAATGAATCCTCAATATTAGATTTTTATTATTTACAACCACCTAATTCATGATCTGATAATACATACATAACATCAATATACAATCCACCTTCTTGGAGAACCACATTTTGGATGCCAAGGGGGAAACACTGGGTATCAGAAAGTCGTTCTCTTGAAAATCTACCAACTTCCCCCCTCATCCCCTGAAGATATATGAGATCCAAATGATATACTAGTATATATATTAGTGTCATATTGGGATTTAAGTAAATGAATATGTATAGATCTCAGTGGGGAGGTAAATATGGTACATCCTTAGGGAAGACGTCCCTGTACTCTGCCACCACTATAGGAAACTGATAGCCCAATGCATCCAATGATCAAAGAGTCATGATATACAATTTGTGAGTAATATTATGAACCAAAATATTTCTGATATCATCCTATTCTGCTAAGGTCTTTTTTCACCATGATAAGAAAACCACATTCCGTCATTACAGACACACTGAATTGGATGTAATTGTTGAGTCACTGCCAGTTCGAGTCTCCAACTGCAAGGGTCAAACCAATGGATTAACCAAAATAATTAATTTTCAAACTAGAGATGTGATATGGAATTAATAACTATAACCTATGTCTATGAATACAACAAATAATGTAGAAAAGACACAGATCATACCTCGTATCATCCCTGGATCCTTGGGGTTATAGGACTTCATAGCCTGCAGATAGCCTCATCCCATCCCAACAGCTCCCTAAACCTTTTGAGGACCACATGGGGGTAGTGGTGGTAATAGTTCAAGACTCCAAAAACCTACTTATTCCCTATCACCCCTTCCATGTACAATTCCATATGGACATCCTTGATCCTGCCTTTATCTCTATCTCAATGATCCCTCAACCATTACATGATCAGCTATACGATGTGTTGGATATCCCAAGATAGATTTGCACAACCATCCTAAGAGAAACACCACCTATCCCTCAACTGATTTGAGACACCCTAATATCCCTACACCACTATACCTAAGTCCTAGGATTGACTCCTAAAGCATGTGACGTTCTTGTATCCTAGTGACTTCTACCAACTTCCTATTATCAAGGTCTTAACTACCAGGTTCCCACTACGACCTCCCACTACCAATGCATAATATTATAGGAAGAAATACACCATGAAGGATATCTCAAGAACCTAAGCATAGGTGTAAATGCAAATGGATACCACTGAATCCATGATGTACTAGCACATTCCCTTCTCTAGGCTCCAAGATTTGAAGAACTATCCCTACACCATATCAAATTAGTAACGTGAGATATCATTAAACCTAGATGATTAATACTTGTCAATCATACTTCCCTATTATAGATGCATAATCTAATGTATGTTTATAAATAAAAAAGTGCTTGGATAGAACTCCTCCCTAAAGAGATATGACCAAGATAGAGATTTATTATCCTGTGACCAAGTTAACAAGATCCACCATCACCCAACAATGCCCAAAATAAGACTCAACACAAGGATTTACATATGATCATCATAAATCCTCACAAGGTAGAAAAACATGATTCACTACCTCTATCTAGTCCAATAACACCTGGGGGTATGGATCACCCAAAAACCGGGGAGGTTGCTGCCTCTAAAACTCTTGCAATTCACTCTGGCTACGTACATCATCAACAGGTACTTCCAGTCCTAGCTGCTACTCAACGAGTTTTGGTATCGCTAGAAAACCACCCAAATGCGATATCTCTAGTATAATACCTTCTTCTGATGCCTCATCATAGGGAGGATCAACCTATTGATCATACAATGGAATCCTAGATGGCTATCTAAGGGGAGACATCTAGAAATAAAACAAGATGTACCATGGTAAAAAGTGTATACCTGTGGATATGAATCAATAAGGACATATAAAACAAAACCATTACTATATGATTCATGTATCAAAATGTTTCCCTATATCCAATATTAACATGTACTGAGTTGAAAGGCAGGTGATTATTTTTGTGATGTATAAACACATCCATCACTGTGCCAGCATTGGAATCCTTGGACTGGGAGATGAACTCAAAACAACAAACACTGTTTCCCCAAAACAAAATCACTGAATTTAGTCTTAAGGTAGAAATTACTACTCTGATACCACACTTTCATGACCCAACCCACTGAGGTCCAACCCATGAAAACCCCAAATCCCTCCCCTAATAGGCCAGGGGCTAGAAACCAGCACCCAGTAGGCATATCCCACAAATAAGAGGCATTACCGTAAAGTAATTTTACTTATGCATGAATCTCCAATCTTACACAATACTAAAATGTAAAACAAATGAATAAAATGCATGAATATATCTAATATACCACAATTGAGTAGGATAGTAAATGCAATAAAAGAAAAAAAGGGTCCAAATATACCCCCAACCAAAAACATTAAAGTGTCCAACCTAATACAAGGACAAGGAGTAGGTCAAATGAAATATCATGGTAATAACATCAGTCTAACAAGATCCATATATGCTATACCCACTCCCTATCCTCCCAGGGAACCATCAAAAGAAATGTGGTCTATATAAGATAAGACACATGTGGGTAAAAACCCATGTAGTGGTGAGTATAACAATGCCCAGTAGGACACCCCAAAATCAGTAAACATGAAGAACAAAGTATATTATGTTAAATATAAGATATAACACACAATTCATAATATAAAAAATTAGATATACTTAAAAAACACCACACCACCTGAAGATCATAACCAACTCCATCCCACAAGATTATAGTCGAAGCAATGCTTCTTCCCGTAGAATCCACTGCATGATCCTGATTTCACCGTCAAAACATGATGAAGAGGTTTAGATCATTAGGCCCCTCCTAGGAATGATCATTGATCTAAGAATACCCATATACAAAAATAGGGTGCCACAACCAAAACTGCTAGGGGATGACCTAAACCCAATCTAGATCATCCCTTTATGCAGGGGATCATATTCCAATGATTCCATAAACTGAAATGATATGTCTTTCTTGATTGGGGATCAATACCCTACTTAGGGAGGTCATCATAATTCCATAAACCCCACCTAGGGAACAAAGGTGATAGAGTATCACACTCCAGTCTCACTGAGGGACCCTATAAATCTATTTGAGACTCATCCTCTAGAGGGGATCACAATCCTTTTATGTGAATGTAATTCCACACTGTACCCTCAAGGGAAATGATAAATAGAACATAATAAACCTATATTAGTCAAGAAAAATAAAAAAATATATATAAAAACACTTTAATGAGGTAACCAACATGTACCAAGAGGTACAAGTCGTGTCCAGTTATCCACATGCCTTCCCATGAGAAAGAACCTCACATGACATGTCAGTATCTATATATGTGGTGTGTAGAAATGGTATATGGTGTTTAGAGACACATGATATACTAACCATGTTTCCTGGACTTTTCTATATATGGTTCCCATGTCCATCTACCTATTCATGTACAATAATCCGTGTTCGTTCCCAAGTACACAACGTGTTATAGGGTTGTGTACATTTTCCTATGTATGGGTACTCTCCGAAGTACACACTTAGTTTCATGGAAGGGGTTACAATGCGTGTGACCAATTCACACGACATGTGATTATTAACTCTGATCGGAACCCTAGAGGCATAGCTAGGGGGACACACTATGTTTAATGCCAAATTACATGCCGTTTTGATAGAGATTTCTAGATCCGCTTCCACATCATCTTGTGCTTCACTAGAGTCGCTTCAATTTACAAAACCTATATATTGTGGTTTGATAGGGTCTCTAATCACTATATAAACGGATTTAAGGCTCTGAATCCACTTAGAAAATGATACATCCAGAAACTCCATCCTAATTTTTTAAATCATTAAATAATAGGAACTATAAATCCATCGGTTACAGTCCTAATTATCCATTGTCATCATTGTACCCCAACCACACCATCAATCACGAACAACACCTTTGGTATCGATCCATTGCATTGAAGAATGAAAAAAAATGATTTAATACCATGTATTCATTGATCCATGTTCCAAAATAAAATTCTTGCAAGGAACATGTGAAGTAATGGGGATGAAAACCAGAAACCCCAAGATGCAAGGAATGAACCTCAGATGTTGTTCATTTGGCCTCTATACATTAGCATATAAGACAACAAAAGAATAATAATAAATTGAAATGAATAAAATCCCACAATTTAATTCAAATGATGATTATTACATCAATTTTGTTCTTAGAATTGATCAGTGTTCATATGGGATTAATAAATTTGATGGAAATCATAAAGAAAAACATCCTACCTAATTTTTGGATCAATCATTGATGAGGAATGGTTGTGTTTCATTCTTTGAAAAAATCCAGAAACTTTTTTGGCATAATGATCCACGATCCAATCCTGATCCATTTTAATTCGCCACGAAATATCTCCTCTAATGACTTCTAGGTCTCCAGGGTTTAGCGAAAAACCCTAAGACAAAAATACATAATGATATTATTTAAATAAGAAATAAGTCACTACATAGAATAAATAACAAAATAAATAAATTATTTAAGTTATTTTATTTAATTGAATCCCTAATGAATTTTTCATAAGTGGACCACACTGACAAATGTTATGTCAGGACTTGGGTAAAACCCTTTTTCTAAACTCAACAGTTCCCCCAAAATTTTAATTCAGACCCCCCATTTACGAGTTATTACACTTTTTACGGAAAACTGAGCACACATGATATTAAGTATTTTTAATGAAATTAAAATATTTTTTCCAGGCACAATGGACCACATAATCACATTCTATCTTAGTACCTAGTCCTGAAAAGAATCCATAAAATATTCAAAAATAATACATAGAAAATAAGAGTCATTATAATTTATTGTTATAAAGGATCATTTTTTTGGTCGATCAGGGGTGGTTTATTTGGATATAACTTTAGTTGGGGCTAGGAAAAAATACAAATAAACATATATGTTTTTCAATATATTTTTATAATTTGTATTTTCTCTTATAATTGTATAAAATAATGTTTGAAATGTATATAATATATTGTTTTACATATATTTGTGTTGTAAATTTTATTTCATTTAATATCAATATTTTTACATCATTTTTTTGATTTCAAGATGTATTTTCTTTGTGGTGTTATTTCTAGTGCTGTAGTGTGTTATTACAACACACTGTAATATTTCCCTTTATCTATTCTACTAAATGCACTGATAAAGGAACCCTTTTTCTATTAATTTCTAGTGGTGATAAAATCATAGGTCTTTTAATAACTATTATTTATTAATTACTTTTATAAACCTGATAAAGGCCAATTTTAACACTGTTAAAGGAATTTGGTAGTATTTATAATTTGTCTTTTCTCAGAAAATTTATTTGGTACAAGATAGAAAAGAATTAGTAAGGTTGAGACTTAGATTGGGGAACTATGTTAGTGTTTGATCAATACTGTATAGTGGACCTTCATGTTTCCATAAATTGAGGGATTTATGTTTTTTTATTTATGTTACCATTAATTACATTCACCTTGAGTGATGCACATGATGTTGATATATTATTTATGGGTTTTACTATTTTTTCAAGAATCACGACTTAGCACTTATGGTACTATGACATGTATATATACATGTTGTTGTTCTATATGTTTTTTCTTTAATTAAACACCTTTTATTTTCTTTTTTTCAAGATAAATTCTTATTTGTGTGATATATCATTGTTGTGATGATGTTGAGATATATCATTATTAACAATAATTAGCTGAACTCAGCATGCTATTGTTTTATTAGAAATATATGGTGAATATGACTAACGTGTAAGGATGGAGACCAAGATTAGTGCTAGGAGTGTATATATAAGGCCCCAGCCTTAAACCTTATTTAATCTTGAGTTATTACAAGATTACACATTGAGGATCTTTTCAGGTTTAGAGTTTTAGAGAATTAGATCATGAAACTTGCATTACATTCCACATTTAAACAAAGTGGTTACATAAAAGACAATATTCATTTTTCCCATCAATGGAAACATATTTAAAATAAAACATGGATTCTTTCTTGACACTTACTTGACACTATCATCACATCATGTACCTTTCCCTTGACCAGTGAAAAACATTTCAAAAACTTGGGATGAGCATAAAAAGATCATTAAGGGTTATAAAAAGTATGGAAAGGAAACATGAGTACATATATACATAAGAATGAAATCATACTTTACCCATAAAGCATAAGCACTTTAACATACCTCATAAAATCAGGAATAAATCATAGAAATCATAAGACAAAAAGGTAACTTGAGGCATTCATAACATTCATACGTAGGGAGTAACCCTCTTGGTTACGTTTGGAATACAAATCATAGTATATTCCCTAAATCTCATTGGAGAAACCATAACGTTTAACTCCTTCGCATTACCCAATGCATTGGAGAGTTATATTGGGCTCACCAGCCCTTAGTTTATCACAGAACCACCTGTCTTCATAACAGTGCCCAAGAACCATAACATAATCATAGCACATAACTTAAGCATAAAGGAAAGATAACATTCCCACATTGCAATAACAATATAACATTTTAAGATATTTAAATAATGAATCCATTCTAAAAACCATTTTCAAAACCATTTAAAACATTTAATAAAGAGATTTTTGAATCAAAGTGTCCAATATGACTTTGAAGCTTTTAACATTTAAAACCATTAATATCCATATAAATAAATCCTTAAAACCATTTTGAAAAAATGTATATTAATGAGAAATATTTATAAGATTAAATCATTAAAACATTTAAAATGATATTTTAGTTAAAGGGTTTTTAACAAAATGAGAGACACTTGAATACAATAATTGAGAGATAAAATTTAATAAGAACTTTATAATATCATGAGAATAAAGGGATTCATGATATAATATTCCAAATTATAGTATATACACCATATAAGAGTGAATTTGTGCATAACAACAATGAAGTCTCAATGGAAATGTAAATTGAGATGAAATCCATTATAAAGATGGTATACTTAAATTAAGGATAAATCAATCTCATAATTTTGCGCGACAAATATAAATACACCCAACATAAGTGGAAATTAAGTGTAAAATAATCAAATGTCATTCACACATTTCAAATCACGACATATTCAATAACTACATGTTGAACCCAAACAAATCGATATTGGGTTAAGAAGTTCCCTTGGTAAAATTCGACAGCCTAACGACGTCACATTAAAATTCAGAAAATGATTTGATGAGAGATAAAAAGGGTATCTCATCACTTGGACATAAAATTTACATCAATAAGGATATATAAGAACATATTCCAACATTACCATATGTAAATTAAAAGACCCAACAAAAGAAGTCTTTTAAAAAGAGGAAGGTGAAAGGTTCCCTTACTGACTTGGGTATCTTTCGAAACATACACCACATGAAATAAAGACAATACAACATTGATTTAAATACTCATAAATGAGAGTATATTACACAAATATTAGAATAATGGGCAGTGAATATACCACCCAAAGGAAATGGTGGAAAATGTAGCATAAATCTCACGGGAATAAAAGTGAGATGAAAAATCCCTTACGAAAACTCAACAGCCTAACGACACCACTTAAAAGTCCCAAAAATGGATTGATGAGATCAAATAAGGTCTCTCATCATATTAACATAAAACTTACATCAATAATAATATAAAAGAACATCCCCCAACATAACAGTCTGGAGCTTAAAAGAAGTGACATAAAAAAGAGTACTTAAAAAGAAAGAGAGTGGTCGGCTCTCTTACAAAAATTGGCAGCCTAACAACGCAACTGAAAACTTCCAAAATTGATTGATGAGAGAAAGTAAGGTATCTAATAATATTAACATAAAAATTTACAGTAAGATTAATATTAAATAACATCCCAATCATAAGAAAGATGAGCTTAAAAGGAATGACATAATAGAGTGTACTTAAAAAGAAAAAGAGGGGTAGGGTCCCTTACCTCATGTCTGACATGACTCGATCATTCTTTAATCTCATGAATAATAAAATTTGGTCAATTTTTAATTGTTTAAGGAAATCCTTTAAATATTATTATTCAGTTCATATCACATATTATAATGTTATAATAATTGGTTAATAAAGTGAGTTCATATCAGACGTTTTTGTCGATGTTCAGTACATGAGTAAAAATTGAACTTGTTGGAAAAAACATTTCCATGTAGTTATAGGTAAATCAACTCCAGAATATTATTGATATTTTAAATATCATATATATACAGTATATATTCATTTTATACTATTCCATAGCATTTGTAGATAAAAAATTAAAAGCACCGTTCATGGAGACGGTAGGTCGTACGTACGCATGAACGCTACTTTCATATTTTGTCATATTAATGGAATTAAAACAAAATAATATATATATATATATATATTATAATTACAGAATGATATCCATAATTTATATGTAATATATTACATATATAGACCTTATATATATGTACTTATAATAGTACATAACATTTGGAGATAAGAAATGAAACGTACCCTTCATGGAGACGGTAAGTCGTACGTACGCATGAACGCTACTTTCATTTCATTTTTTTGTATTCAATGGAATGAAATACTAATGATATAAAGGTATATTATAATTCAAGTAGGATATCATATTTAATACTATTAATTACATCCTTTATACATCCCACATATGGAATTAACGAATCAAATCATTTTAAGGGGGCGGTAGTCCGCACTTACTAAAATGAAGATATCACATTTACCCATAATGGAAACCATAAAGGTATGCCATAAATGAAAAATACAGAAGCTGAAGGAAAACATAAAAATATTATATATCACATATAAATATAGTGACATCTTAATGTCCACCTTTGAAGGTGTTAAAAGAATATTGAACAATCATCGTTTCGTGATGCAGTAATTCGCCATCCACAGAAACAGTATGTTCTTTAACCATTAGACGAAGGTGTGTGAAAGTGTAGCTCGAATACATCACATAAAAACATCCTAGTATATTGAAGATACTGGTTTGGTTACAAAAGAAAATAATAAAAAGAGTTTAGGGGGTTGGAGAAGCAAAATAATACAAAAGAACACAAGGGAAGACATTACCTTTAAATCCGGTAACTCTCTTTGATTTGAGCTCAAAGGCCTCCTTGGAAAGGATTCTGCCCAATGTGAGGCTTCAATGATGAAGAGAGGGATGTGGAGAGATGAAATGGGCAGGGTTGGATGATAAAAAGGCTTGAAAGGTGTGTGTAATTTGGTAGAGGTGGGGGGCTTTTATAAGAGGAGAGGAGGGGCACTCTTGGAATGTTATAAAATAATACTTTATTATAAAATGATTTTTAGATTTAAAAGGTCCCAAAAGGATAATTTCGAGGATAAGGTTATAAGGGTTCGAAATCCATCCATCCAATAGGTTTGTGACAAGTTTAAGTTATAGTTTTAACATTATCTTTTCATTTTATTTAAATCCCTTATTAATGAGGTAATTGCTGCATCACCATGATGTCATAAATAATTTAATTTATTAAATTTCTAAAAATTATAAAAAAAAATTCATGATGTAGGAAATATTTTTATGTTTCTAATTAATTTTTATAGTAAAAAATATGACTTTTATAACCACATTTAAAAATTGTTTTAGTTAAACAACTCATGTTTGTGACATTTTAATTTTAACTTTAAATAAAAAGGTATTTATGTCATTTTCCAACCAAAGTGGCTCCATGGGGTCCCCAAGATGACCCATGGATTGTCTTGGTCGGCCATGACACATCCAATGAGCGTAGGACAAGTTTCAAGTTCATTTCATATTATTAAAACATTACTTTTACCATAAACTACACTAATTACCTCTAATAGTGATTAATAAACATAAAAGTTACTATTCACCAAAAAATTATTTTAATCCCATTGAACCACATTTTACTTTCTAATTAAAACCATGTTTGTAGGATTTTTGAAATTCAAAACACATAGGTGGAAAAGTTTAATTTAAACGAAAAATCAGTTTCTTTAACTACCACTTAGTGGTTTCACTATTCATCAAAAAATTGAAGTTTTTCAGAAAAATACCAAAAATTCACCCTAAGCTATATTTGATATTCCGAACTCAAAAATGATGTCTATTTTACAAAATTAAAAACATATATGTTGAATTAATTAATTTAATAATTAATTCCCGTTGTCAAAACAAATTGCGTGTTTTTAAGAAACAATATCTATTAAAAGATTGACATTAGTTTAAGTCCAATTTCAATGTGAAATTAATTCCAACGACCACTATTGGATTAAATTGTAAAAATATATTCTAATTTCACTTTAAAACCAATTCAAAAGATTATCTAATCATATAAGTAAATTAGAATAAAATGTGGTTTTGAATTAAAATACAACATTTTCACTATTCATTAAAAAATGAACTTTATCAGAAAAATACCAAACATTTACAGAAAGTAAATTTTGATGTCCCAATTCTAAAGAAGAATTTTATTTTGTCAAATATAACACATAAAATTGTCAAAAAGGTGATTTAAAAGAGGTTCACCATCAAAAGTCGGTTAATCGACCTTTTAATGAATATTAGAATGTTTACGCTTAAAATTGGATTCATTCGCATTTTTAATCCTCTAACATTTATTGTAAAGAGTAAAAATATTTGAAAAACATATATAATGATTTTGTAGTTAGTTCTGTTCATTCCCTCTATTACAACGACAAGGCGTTAACTACCATCTAAAATAATATTATTTTATTATTAGAGTGCAACGTAAGATTCCCAAGAAACTCATTGTTGAGTATTGGGTACGCCATCGAGCATAGAATCCCCTTTAAAGTAATATTAATATTTTATTCAAAAAATATGGATAAATATGAAAATTTCATATTCTTTATTTACCTGGGGTGTTACATCCTTACCCCCTTTTGGGAATTGCGTCCTCACAATTTTGAAATTGGGCTTGGATACTTCATTGAAAATCCCACATCAGAACAAGAGTCAGTAAAACAATCACTTTAAAATAAAGAAAGAGAAGTAGAAAGGTCACCTGGGTTAACGCATACTAGGATCCCATGTAGGAAAATATGGATATGGAGGAGAAAACAAAGGTTCATGTTCTGATGGAGAGTGATAGTAAACATGTCTAGGAGAAAGTTAACCAAAAGAAAATCAGAAACTTGTGATGGGTTAAACCGTATTCGATTCCCCAGTAGGAAAAGTTAACAGAAAACATTTTTGTTTTAAGTTACTCTTCATTGAGGAATTTATTTTTGAGCTAAACTAAATCATAATGAAACATACTTAATTTTCACGTAGACTTTCAACTTTTACTAGATTCCTCAATTAAACTCATATTTTCTCCAAAAGACGAGTATTTAGGAAGACTTGTTTGCATTTAGAGTACTATAATCAACTTCTTGAGAATCACTTAATCCACAAAAAAGAACTATATATTTCCCATGTCTTTAGAAAAAATCCAAAACCAAAATTGTTAGTATGAGGTTAGATAATCCACAAAAGTATAATCCTTTATAAAAAGACAATCTATTCTTAATCTCCAAAATTTTTCTAAAAAAACCCAAAGTTCAACGAAGACCATTTGATAAACAATTGTCCATAAAATTATTCAAAGTAAACCAAACTATGATTGAAACCCAAATATTTGAAGGATTTGATCACATAGTCTTAGAAGGTAGAAATTAACTTTTATCTCCAAATAACATCAGTTGCTCTTAAATTCTCATATTGAAAAGTAATTAACCTAATCACATATCCTCCAAGATAGGTTAATCATTTCCATAGATAACCCAAAATAAACTTACTCTTGAATCCTAAAATCATTTAACTAAAAAGAATTAGTCAAACTAACCAGGGACTTCACGTAGTCCAATGGTAGGTGATAAATACCAGTCGCACTTTGGTTGTGGGTTCGATTCCCGCAGATTTTTCCGACGCGACGGGTTTTCACACGGTCTGTGTGTTGTCCTTTTTCCAAAACTATATAATTATTGAAAAATTCCCCAAAAACGAGATAAAATCTTCAAAAATAATCATTATATATTTTAACCTCAAGTTTATCTCATGCCATTAATTTTCCATCATAACATATAATAACCCATAATTAACTCAAAAGTAAGGATCATATAAACCCCAATTGTTACCTTTATAATTATTACCTGAACTTCCACATCAATTGGTCATCTTGTACATGATGCATTACAGAACATACCAAGGTTCAAGTGGTTGATCATGAATCCTTGCTAGTTGGTTTAGAACTACCTCGAGTTTCCTCATTGAATCCCCCGTTTTATCTAGTCTCTTAATCAGAGAACCACCACAGTTAACTTCAAACCTATTGTCACTTTGGTGCCTGCTAGATCCATCCATTCACTAAAAACAGAAATGTCAGTGTGAGTATATCAACAAAACCATCATGTAATAATGAGGAAGATATACTTACTCATTCACTTTATCTAAAAACTATGACTCTTTCTGAAATCCTAACCATTATAGTAATGTCACTTATGCTTAAATAATACCCTAATCTCTAAAGTTATCTAAACTGACCTCTGATACCAACTATAAGGCCCCAGCCTTAAACCTTACTTAATCTTGAGTTATTACAAGATTCCACAATGAAGATATTTTCAGGTTTAGATTCTTAGAGAATTAGATCATGAATCTTTCATTACAGTCAACATTTAAACAAAGTGGTTACATAAAAGACAGTATTCATTTTTCCCATCAATGGAAACATATTTAAAATAAAACATTGATTCTTTTTGACACTTCCTTGACACTATCATCACATCATGTACCTTTCCCTTGACCTGTGAAAAACATTTCAAAAACATGGGATGATCATAAAAAGATGAGTAAGGGTTATAAAATGTATTGGAAGGAAACATCAGTACATATATACATAAGAATTAAAACATAATTTACCCATAAAGCATAAGCACTTTAACATACCTCATAAAATCAGGAATAAATCATAGAAATCATAAGACAAAAAGGTAACTTGATTCATTCATAACATTATTACGCAGGGAGTAACCCTCTTGGTTACGTTTGGAATACCCATCACAATATATTACCTAAATCTCTTCAGAGAAACCTTATCATTTAACTCCTTCACGTAACCCAATGCATTAGAGAGCTATATCGGGCTCACCCGCCCTTAGTTTATCATGGAACCACCCGTCTTCAAAACAATTCCCAAAAACCATAACATAATCATAGCACATAACTTAAGCATAAAGGAAAGATAAAATTCCCACATTGCAATAAAAATATAACATTTTAAGATATTGAAATAACGAATCCATTCTAAAAACCATTTTCAAAACCATTTAAAACATTTAACAAAGGTATTTTTGAATCAAAGTGTCCCATACCACTTTGAAGCTTTTAACATTTTAAACCATTAATATCCATATAAATAAATCCTTAAAACCATTTTGAAAACATGGATATTAATGAGAAATATTTATATGATTAAATCATTAAAACATTTAAAACGATATTTTAGTTAAAGGGTTTTTAACAAAATGAGAGACACTTGAATACAATAATTGAGGAATAACATTTAATAAAAACTTTATAATATCATGATAATAAAGGGATTCATGATATAATATTTCAACTGATAGTATATACACCATATACGAGTTAATTTGTGCATAACAACAATGAAGTCTCAATGGAAATGTAAATTGAGATGAAATCCATTATAAAGATGGTATCCTTAAATTAAGGATAAATCAATATCATAATTATGTGAGACAAATATAAATACATCCAACATAAGTGGAAATTATGTATAAAATAATCAAAGGTCATTCACACATATTCAAAGGATGACATATTCAATAACTACATGTTGAACCCGAAGAAATCAAAATTGGGTTAAGAAGTTCCCTTGGTAAAATTCGACAGCCTAACGGCATCAGTTTAAAATTCAGAAAATGAGTTTATGAGAGATAAAAAGGGTATCTCATAACTTGGACATAAAATTTACATCAATAATGATATATAAGAACATATTTCAACATTACAATATTTAAATTAAAAGATCCAACAAAATAAGTCTTTTAAAAAGAGGAAGGTGAAAGGTTCCCTTACCGACTTGGGTATCTTTCAGAACATACACCCCATGAAAAAAGGACAATACAAAATTTATGTAAATACTTATAAATGAGATTCTATTACAAAAATATTATAATAATTGGCAGTATATATACCACCCAAAGGAAATGGTGTCAAATGTAGCATAAATCTCATGGGAATAAAAGTGAGATGAAAAATTCCTTACGAAAACTCAGCAGCCTAACAACGCAACTTAAAAGTTCCAAAAATGGATTGATGAGATCAAATAGGGTCTCTCATCATATTAACATAAAATTTAAATCAAGAGGAATATAAAATAACATCCCTCAACATAACAATGTGGAGCTTAAAATAAGTGACATAAAGGAGAGTACATAAAAAGAAAGAGAGAGGTCGGATCTCTTACAAAAATTTGGAAGCCTAACGACGCCACTCAAAACTTCCAAAATTGATTAATGAGAGAAAGTAAGGTCTCTCATCATATGAACATAAAAATTCCAGTAAGATTAATATAAAAGAACATCCCAATCATAAGAAATATGAGCTTAAAGGAATGACATAATAGAGTGTACTTAAAAAGAAAGAGAGGGGTAGGGTCCCTTACCTCGTGTCCGACCTGACTCGATCATTCTTTAATCTCATCAGTAATAAAATTTGGTCAATTTATAATTGTTTAAGGAACTCCTTTAAATATTATCATTCAGTTCATATAACATATTATAATGTGATAATAATTGGTTAATAAAGTGAGTTCATATCAGACTTTTTTGTCGATGTTCAGTACATGAATAAAAATTGAACTTGTTGGAAAAGGATTTTCCATGTAGTTATAGGTACATCATCTCCAGAATAGTATTTATTTTTTAAAAATCATATATATCCATTATATATTCATTTTATACTATTCCATAGCATTTTTAGATAAAAAATTAAAAGCACCTTTCATGGAGACGGTAGGCCGTACGTACGCATGAACGCTACTTTCATTTTTTTCCATATTAATGGAATTAAAACAAAATGAGATATATATATATTATAATTACAGAATGATATCCATCCATTATATGTAATATATTACATATATAGACATTATATATATGTATTTATAATAGTACATAACATTTGGAGATAAGAAATGAAATGTACCGTTTATGGAGACGGTAAGCCGTATGTATGCATGAATGCTACTTTCATTTCTTTTTTTTTGTATTAAATGGAATGAAATACTAATGATATAAAGGTATGTTATAATTCCATCAGGATAAAAAATGTAATACCATTAATTCCATCCTTTATACATCCCACATATGGCATTAACGAATCAAATCATTTTAAGGGGGCGGTAGTCCGCACTTCCTAAAATGAAGATATCACATTTACCTATAATGGAAACCATAAAGGTATTCCATAAATGTAAAATACATAAGCATAAGGAAAACATAAAAATATTATATATCACATGTAAATATAGTGACATCTCAATGGCCACCTTTTAAGGTGTTAAAAGAATATTGAACAATCATCGTTTCATAAGGCAGTAATTCGCCATCCACAGAAATAGTATGTTCTTTAACCATTAGAAAAAGGTGTGTGAAAGTGTAGCTCGAATCCTTCACATAAAAACATCCTAGTATATTGAAGATACTGTTTTTTACAAAATAAAATAATAAAAAGAGTTTATGGGGTTGGAGAAGCAAAATAAAACAAAAGAACACAAGGGAAGACATTACCTTTAAATCGGGTAACTCTCTTTGATTTGAGCTCAAGGATACCTTGGAAAGGATTATGACCAAAGTGAGGCTTCAATGATGAAGAGGGGGATGTGGAGAGATGAAATGGGTAGGGGTGGCCGAGCCAAAGGCTTGAGAGGTGTGTGTAAGGTGGTAGAGGTGGGGGCCTTTTATAAGAGGAGAGGAGGGGCACTTTTGGAAAGTTATAAAATATTACTTTATTATAAAATGATTTTCGGATTTAAAAGGTCCCAAAAGGATATATTTCTAGGATAAGGTGACAAGGTTTAGAAATACACCCATCCAATAGGTTTGTGACAAGTGTAAGTTATAGTTTTAACATTATCGTTTCATTTTATTTAAATCCCTTATTAATGAGGTAATTGCTGCATCATCATGATGTCATAAATAATTTAATTTATTTAATGTATAAAAATTATAAAAAAATATAATGATGTAGGAAATATTTTTATATTTCTAATTAATATTTATAGTAAAAAATCTGACTTGTATAACCCAATTAAAAAATTGTTTTAGTAAAACAACTCATGTTTGTGACATTTTAATTTTAACTTTAGATAAAAAGGTATTTATGTCATTTTACAACCAAAGTGGCTCAATGGGGTCCCCAAGATGAACCACGGATTGTATTGGTCAGAAATGAAACATCCAATGGGGGTAGGATATGTGTTAAGTTCATTTCATATTATTAAAACATTACTTTTACCTTAAACTATACTAATTACCTCTAATCGCGATTAATAAACATAAAAGTTACTATTCACCAAAAAATTATTTTAATCCCATTAAACCAAATTTTACTTCCTAATGACAACCATGTATGTTGGATTTTTGAAATTCAAAACAAAGAGGTGGAAAAGTTTCATTTAAACGAAAAATCAGTTTCTTTAACTACCACTTAGTGGTTTCACTATTCATAAAAAATTGTAGTTTTTCAGAAAAATACCAAAAATTCACCCTAAGCTATATTTGATATTCCGAACTCAAAAAGGATGTCTATTTTACAAAATTAAAAACATATATGTTGCATTAATTAATTTAATAATTAATTCCCGTTGTCAAAACAAATAGTGTGTTTTTAAGAAACAATTTCTATTAAAAGATTGACACTAGTTTAAGTGCAATTTTAAAGTAAAATTAATTCCAACGACCACTATTGGATTAAATGGTAAAAATATATTATAATTTAACTTTAAAACTAATTCAAAAGATAATCTAATCATATAAATAAATTAGATTGAAATGTGGTTTTGAATTAAAATACAACATTCTTCACTATTCATTAAAAAAATGAACTTTATCGGAAAAATACCAAAAATTTACAAAAAGTAAATTTTGATGTCCCAATTCTAAAGAAGAATTTTATTTTTTCAAATATAACACATAAAATTGTCAAAAAGTGTATTTAAAAGATGTTCGCCATCAAAAGGAGGTTAATCGACCTTTTAAAGAATATTAGAATGTTTATGCTTAAAATTGGATTCATTCGCATTTTTAATCCTCTAACATTTATTGTAAAGGGTAAAAATATTTGACAAACATATATAATAATTTTGTAGTTAGTTCTGTTCATTGCCGCCATTACAACAGCTAGGCGTTAACTACCGTTTAAAATAATATTATTTTATTATTAGAGTGCAACATAAGATTCCCAATAAACTCATTGTTGCATATTGGGTACGCCATCGAGCATAGCATCCCCATTAAAGTAATATTAATATTTTATTCACAAAATATGGATAAATATGAAAATGTCATATTCTTTATTTACCTGGGGATTTACAGTATAACATGGGTTATGGGTAGACTTGTAAGATAACCCTATGTTATAAATTATAACTGTAAGGACTTATTATGCTCCTAATGTTCTTCATGTGTAAGAGATTCCACCTCAGATATACTTGATGGGACTAATAGTTGTGGTAGCCCAGGATACTCCCATTCAACTACATGTGTTGTAGGAGGATGTCACCAAGTATACTCTTGTACAAGCATAGGGGATTCAAGTTGCAGAACCCATTTATCTAGGACCCTTTTTAATTTTTCCATTCAACGGTGGGGATGTCACCATGACTATGGTTGACTACGCTCATGATTAACAAATCTAGTAAAATCTATAATTTTAGGTTAGTGGAGTACCTTGGGACAAAGGGGACTGAATATGAGTCATTGAGAGGATGTTATTCCAAGTAGAGACCCCATAGGATCCACAGGTTAATGTTGAAACCTATATGATTCAAGGCGTACATAGAAAATGGAGTTATGTCATGCTGCAGGTCAGTAAATGAGAATGACTAACTTGAGGAACCTTCAAGGGTATATTTTTTTTGAGGATTTGTTTCTTGATACCCTGAAACTAAATCGTTCTTAGGATTTTATAGTGTTAAGTAAAGGGATGATGATTGTGTCCACCTATTCATCACATTTCATTGAGCTGATTTTATTTTCTCATCTAGTAGTGTGATCCAATTCTTAAAATACAAGGAAGTTAGGTATTGGTCTACACTCATATTTTAGGTGAAAATTCAAGACTTTTGATCTAATAACTAATTCATTAATTATTTATAAATCACTGTTGATAGAGAAGGGAATTAAAGAAGTCTTAGATGATTTTATTATTCTATAGGTTAGATGATCGGTAGGTTTATTTTCTAGAATATACCAAACTATATAATATATGAAAAAGAAGAGAAAATTAGGATGATTGATTTGAGTGTGGAAGTCATCAAACATAGTATAACATAAGTTCCTCGACTCCCTTTGAGGGTGATAGTTTCCCTAGATGTTGTAACAATTTATGGAGGGGTAAATTCTGAAGTGGTAATATATTTACCTTAATAAATTTTCCTAGTATGATTTTTAATGTAATATATAGCAGATATGTTATCATGATTTAGAGATTCCTGTTGAAATAATTACGTTGGAACCCCTGTAGTAGGTACAAGCCCTATGAAGGTTAGTAAACAAGGTGAATCATGAGCCCCATGGGAAACATAGAGAGGTTAATGACCAGGCTTATGAAATTTATCTAACACTAATAGATGATGAAGAGGGGCCCTCCACAGTCTATGGTATGATTCTATTTTCTTATACTCTATCATGGTTTTCAAGGGGGAATCTTTTTAATTTATATTTATTTGGGTGGCTTCTTTCAGGTGGTTTCTTTCAACATTAATATCATGGGATATGATTCTAAATCCTTTGTGAAAACCAAATTATGGATTTTCTTAGTCTTTTGGTTTTCCTCTATGGTTTTTAGAGTAAGGAATTTTATGATACTTCTCAATGATGAGAAGTCTTTAAGGGGGAGAATAGTAAAACCCTAATATTTTGTTTCCTTATTATAAGTAATATTTACCTACTTTTATTTTTTTGGGATGAACCATGTTTGGGTATAGATTTATGGCGTTTTATAGTCTTGTAGAATCTTTAATGTGAGCTTCATGACATTTCTAGCTGGGTGGAACCACACCATAGCATTTCTGGATATATCATAGTATCGTAAAGTCAGTTCCATGCCATAGTGGAAAGGGGATACACCATATTGATTCCAATAAAGGGTGTAACATCATAGTCTTAACCATGGAGGTTTGTTTGATATGTCTATGACTTGGTGTGTTAGACCATTCTACATGGCCTTATCCACATCAATTTCTATATGTTAGTGTAGCTGCACACACAAAGTTGGTATTTAGAAGTTCAGTATCTTAAAAGGTGTTTTTTTATTTCATTTTGGGAATCCATTTCAAATCATTGATGGGTCTTTACCATGGAGTTTTCAATGCCTAGGTCAACACCTAAAAATATATTTTTCATCATATAATAAACAATGTTCTAGGAAATCTGTAGTGATGTAGTGGCTCCACCCCATAGTGGTTCATTACAATATCATTGTTATTTCCCCGAAACCATAGTGGTTCCTTCCAATGGATCTCTACACCATGGTGACTTGTCCTACACCATGTTTCTTTATTCCATTACAACAATATACTATGGGGTTCCATCATACACCGTGGTGGTTTCCACATACACTCCTCTACACCACAACACATTTCTTTTACCATGTAGCCTCTTTCCATAGAGTCTTCTTACTCCCTTCTTCCAAACTAGACTATGGACTCTCTTAATAATGATCAACCTCAAGAGAAATTGCTAAGTTATCATATCTTGGTTGGTGTGATAATATGTTGTAGGTGATAACACCATTGATGGTCCTTGACATCAATATTTATAACTTCAAGGTGGATGTCAATAAATTTTACACATGTTTTATATAAGTTATTGGAATGATTTGAAGGTATACATGTCTAGCCCTGAGAAACTATATATGATGCTTGATTACATGAGTAGTGTGTGTTTAGCCTTTGAACTATGCTTATATATTTGCATATGGATTTCTATGTCATTGATACCGTTGTATTGACATGATAATGATCTATTATTTATATTATGTATAGTATATACCATTACATTATCTTATACTATTGAGTGTGTAGGTCTAGACTATTTATCAACATGTGAGTTGTGACACATACATGGGGAAACCCAGTCGAGAGGGATGTGATAGACCTTTAGACAATATGTACATAGACTATTTGAGTCCCTCAGACGTGTCACATTCTTGGGGATATCCATTCAGAAGGGATGTTCTAGACTTTGGTTGACATGTGAGATTTTATTCGTGCTTGGGGAGTAACGTATTGAACCGTGTGATACACCCTAGTACCATGATAAGATCAGTCAAATGACCTCAAAAACACTTCCCTATTTGCAAGATGTTTTTGACTATAAAAGAGGGACTAATACTGATCCTGGGGAGACTATTCCCTCTACATCAGATTAATACAACATTGAAAATAAATAAACAATCTCCTAATGATATAATCATAACTAGAATAAAACCAGTATTATATGATGATCAAAATAGGAATATAATACCCAAAACTAAAGGAGTTGGTATTTCATTCCATGTTTGTGTCCATTGTCAAATATAAAACACAAAATATGGACACTGAAAATTCCAAGAGGATATTAACACCAAGTATGGTTCCCTAATCCATGGTCCAACATGAATCATCCATAAAACATGTGGCCTTTTCCCTTATCCTGTCCTGAAAAAATGAATTCTATTCGGGTTTTTATCAAGAATGCTGAGTAGGGTGTGAGTACAACTCAATCGGCCATTTTTAATGATGTCTAAAACAATATTCAGTCAATAAAAATGTCTTCATATGTATAAGGAATAAAGTATAATGCATAAATAAAAATTTATCACATTTCATTATTCTTTAATAAACTATAAATCTCTTTCGCCCCCAAGGACACTTGAACCCTCAAAACCTAATTCAGTCTATGCCGGAGTTTGAACCATATATCAATACCATGATTATCATTTGTCATTTCATTTCAAATAATATCACCACCAATTGGAACTACCACCAAATGCTAAACATATGGTTATATAATATCATGTCTAACACCATGTGGGTACTCAAATCCTCTGTTCCTATACCACACCTCATTAACACAAGGGTATTTTGAACCTCAGGCCTAGTCCCACACTCGCTATCTCATATGGGTATGTAGAGCCTCAGTGCTAGTCAAACTCTTACTGACACATATGGGTATTTGGATCCTTTGTCCTTATCTCAAACAAAAATAGTCATATATGGGTATTTGAATCCTCAGTCTACGCCCCCCCCACTTGTATCTCAATCAATCAGACACATATCAAATATATCACATCAATCAATGTTAATAAAAAGTAACAATCATATTACTTTTCAAATCCTGATATACAAATTCAAATATAAAAAAATCATGGTTAAATACATTAATCACATGGATTAAATTGAGAAATTCAATATTTAACCATTTCCCAATAATCAAATCATATAACCCATTAGCCCATTAATAGTCAAGTCAACCATATAATAATTCCCATTTTATGTTCATTCATAATCACATTAATTTACCAATTTCTCAATCCCAATATTCCATCAATTCCAAAATCATAATTTACCATTAATTAATTAAATGATTAATTAATCCAATATCCCCAATTTTATGTTTCCCCAAATTGGACCCAATTAATTATCACATGATAATTAAATCAAATCAATTCCAGAAATCCGTAAATTAATTAACTGACTAATTTTTTAAATTATAGATTCTATTTTCAAACATGACAATTGAAATTTTACAACACATACTTGTAATTTGAATTCAAGACTATGGGAATTTAATTTAGACCACCTACCATATGTTTTTTTGGAAAATATCCACAAATGGAAAACCCTAATAGATTTGAAACAACCAATATCACAACGAAGAATGAGATATTGGTATGATACCTAGATCAAAAATTAAATGAACTAGATATATCAAAATTGTCATCTAGATCCATGATAAATAAATGAAAATATAAATTAAAAGGATTATTGGAAGATGATATAGATGGTGGAAACTAACCAATATGAGAATCTCTTACTGGGAGAGGTGAAAATCATCAATTCAGGATCCAAATTTTCAATAATGAAGGTTTGAAGACCATTGAATGCATCTGAGAACCTCCATAAATGAGATAAAACGTTTAGGGTCTAATTTGATTGAGTTGGGGTGAGTTTTTAGAGGTCTTAAGAATTTCAAATATAATTTTTCAGGGTTTAAAACTCTGTGCACACATTTATTTGATTGGGGTGCATGATTTTACCTAATTGTGCACCTCCTCTTGGGGGATCATGATTTCTACTAAGAGGGAAAGCGGTTAAAAAAATTGTGCACTAGCTGTGTGATCCCTCACTACCAAGGAATGTCTGGTTTACTGGTGCAAGGTGTATAGTTTTGGAAAACCAAGCACTCACCATGAACTACCCAAAACCCCTAAAAAACTTCCAATTTACACGCAAACACACCCAAGATAAAACCCAAACAAAAGATACTCCAAAAAAAGGATAAAATTTACCCATTAATTAGACTGAGAGATCTATAGAAACGTTTTAGATATTACAATATCCCCACCTTATAATAGCTCATCCAAGATCATTACTCCAAAACATATCTATGATTTTGATGTAAAAATGATAGGGTACTAAGCCCACATATCCACTTCTCTCTCCCATTTTTCCTCATGAACATGACCATGTTTTCATAATTCATGAAATAATGACGCAATATTTCCCTAAAACACCTTCTCACTATGATCCAAAACATGTATAATATGCTTCTCCAAGGACACATCAGTATCAAGCTCAAGATCAACCATATTGATCACATGATAAGGGTCGGGGTGATACAATATAAGTTGTGAAACATTAAACACATCGTTCATACCACTATAACAATGTGGAAGATCAAATTGGCATTCCACTATCCCACTACATTCCAAAAACCCAAATAGTCCGACACACATGGGCACCAACATTCCCTATCTTTAAGTCCTATGGTGACCCAATCTTGAAAACACACAAAGTAATACACGATAACCCACTATAAAATCAAGCTTTCATCATCATCTACCAGCATATGACTTCTGTCTACTCTGAGTCATATCCATTCATTTTTAAATTAGGTGGACTTAATCTAACATATCATACATGAGACTAAGTCCCAAAAACGTTGACTCACCTACCTCCATCTGACAAAGAGGTGACCTGCATGGCCTACCATAAAGATCCTCATATGGTTCCATATGAATCATTTCCTAATAAATATTTTTATAGGAAAATTAAACTGAAGCTAGGTTCTTCTCTCAAGACCCACCAAATAATAGGACACCTGCTTAAATAATATCCTCAAGCACCTGTATAGTACACTCTTTTTCCCCGTCTATCTATAGGTGGGAATCTGTACTCAATACAACTTCTGTGCCATGAATGATATGTAATCCCATCTAGAAGAACAATATAAAATGTGAGTCACAATATAAAATAATACCTCATGGTATTCCATTAAGATAGAATGTATCATTAAAAAACAAATCACCAAACTCTAGCACTGAGAAAGTCTCCCATATAGGAAAGAAATGTTCTACTTTAATCAGTCAGTACACAACCACCCAAATAGTTCAATTCTTCTGAGGCATCCTTAGGAGACCCACCACAAAGTCCATGGTAACATCATCAGAATTACATTCTATAATAGGAAATAACTATAGTAAACCACCAAGTCATTGATGCTCGTTCTTCAAATATTGATAGGTGTATCATCATGTCATGAACCTTGTTGTCTCATTTTTCATGCCCGACCACCAAAACAATCATCGTAGCTCACCTTAAATTTTGGTCATACCTAGTTTCACCACCCAATTTGAGGCACAAAATTCACACATCATATCCTCAGGCATGCTCGTAGGCACCAAAACCTGATTCGTGACATAGATGATCTCATATTCTTCTATGATCCAATCTGAAGGTGACTCCCCACCTTTAAGGTTTTCCCTCAAGCCTAGGAATTCCAAATCATCATAATGAATTTCTATGATCTGACTCAAAAGTTTAGACTCTACTAAAAAAATATGAGAGTCATCTATTCCTAGTCCTCCTAACCCACAACATGAATCTCACCCAACAAGGTCATTAACTTCCATTTAGTACTAGACTCCTAAACATACTGCTTCTGAGTTTTCCTATTTGATGAATCGACAACACTGTTTCCCTTCCTTGGAATATATTCCATATCAAAATGAAATGAATGAATATGCTCAACCCACTTTTTCAACAATAGATTGAAGTCTCCATCTGAAATGATATACTTTAAACTCTTGTGATTAGTATATATATATATATTAAACTTCTCACCCAAAAAATAATGACACCTTCACCACAAAGCATAAATCCCTATAGCCAATTTGAGGTCATGTGGCTACAAATGCTGATACCCATACACCAAAACTTTATCCCCATGCGTCAACACTGCTCTAATCCTTAACCAAGAAGCAAAAAAACACAACATACTCTTCAACTGACTTATATTGGATCAATATTGATTCCGTTTTCAATCTATTATTTAAATATGGGAAGTTATTATCACATAGTTCTAGCAGCGATGGTCTAATATCAATCTTATGGGTACTAGAATATCTATATCAGAGTAATACAACAATAATAATTAATAAACAATAGCCCAAAGATATGATCATAACCAAAATAAAACTAGTATCAAATGATGTCCAAAATAAGAAAACAATACCCAAAACTAAATTAGTGGACATGTCATTCCACATACATGTCCAGTTTCAAATGAAAAACCCAAAATAAGGACACTAAAAACACCAAGTGGTTTCCGATACCATGTTTGGTTCCCTAATTCTAGCTCTAACCCAACTCATCCATCTTAAAATAGGGAATTTTCCCTTATCCTATCCAAAAAACATGAAGTCTATTTAGGTACTAATTAGGTAGCCTTAGTAGGATGTGAGTACAAATCAGTAGGCCACCACCAATGGTTTCAAAATTAATATGCAGTCTACAATTGTATATGATTTTGTTTAAGGAAAGAAGTATAATGCATAAATAAATTGTTCTCCCATTTCATTGTTCATTAATTTTCCACGTAACACTCGGGTTATCGAGGAAACTATATCTTTCCATAACTACCTCACTCGTACTAGAGTCTGAACCATATCACAGTACAATGGTTATCATTCATGATTTCATTTTGAATCATATCAAATCCTATTTGGACCAGAATCCAATGTGAAACTCTTGTGAATAGAACATAGTGTCTAACACCCCAGGGGTATTCAGAGCCCCTGTTCTTATCCCACACATTAATTCCACATGGGTATTTGGAGCCATAGTCCCTATACCACAATTGAAATCTCATATGGGTATTTGGAGCCTAAATTTCCATATTTCACTTATTAACACATATTGTTATTTGGATCCTCAGTCCTTGTATCATACATTAATAATCACATATGGGTACTTGGAGCCCTAGTCCTTTTCCCACACCTATATCTTAATCAATCACACATATATCACATCAATCAATGTGAATCAAAATTATCCCTCTTATTACTTTTCACACCATCGTATTCAAATTCAAATATCAAAACAAAATTTTGCTCAATACATTAATCATATGGAATAAAATGACCAATTCCCCATTTAACAATTTCTCAATATTCAAATCATATAACCCATTAACCCATTAGTGGTCAAGTCAACTATCTCATAATTCCCATTGTCAATTAATTCATTATCACATTAACTGAACAATTACTCAATCCCAATATCCCATCAATAACATAATCATAATATTCCATTAATTAATTAACAAATTAAATAATCTAATTTCACCTATTTACAATTTCCCCAAATTGGACCTAATTCATTATCACATGTAAATTAAATAAAATCAATTCCATGATTCCATAAATTAATTAATCAGTTTATTTATTAAAATCATGATTCAATTATCAAATTTTCCAATTTAAATTTCACAAAACATACACATAATTGAAATTCAATACTATGTGAATTGAATTTTTACCACCAACCTCAATATTATTGACCAGCGCTCGCCAACAGAATTCACTAATTAAAACTGAACAACCAAGATCCCGATGAAGAATGATATCTAGGTACGAAACCTAAATCCAAAATCAAAAAGATTAGATATATAAAAAAACTAGGCATATATTGATGATCAATAAAGGAAAAAGTACCTTCAATGTTTGGGAGGAAGACATGAGAGATAGAGAGAAAAAATTAGGATGATAATCTATTATCAAGAGAGTATAAGATCTTTAATTTTCACTTTTAATCATCAAGAAAATATGTTTTAAGGCCTTATAATCCACCCACAAACCTCAATTAATGAGATAAAACCATGTGAGTTGAATTAGATTATATTAGGGTGAAATTTGGGGTGTTCAATAATTTTTAATCTAATTTTTAGGGGTTTAAAATTCAATGTGCACAATTTCTTTCTCGAGGTTCTTGATTATCCCTAACCACACACCTAACCATGAGCCTCCTCCAAGGCGGCCGCATGGTTACTACTAGATAAATTGTGTGCGAGCTATGTAATATCGCACTTCCACATTTTTCATTTTCTGGGAAAACCATGATCCAACCATGCCCTAACCACACCCATCCAAAAACATCCCACTTCCATCCAAACACACCCAAGATATACCCAAAAAAATAAACTCAAAATAAGGAAAAATAGTACCTCATAATGTGCTTGATAAATCTCTAGAAAAGGTTTGGATCTTACATGGGGCTATCCACATGGGATGGATGTGTTATATTATATGTTGGAATGTACGTGGACTATCCGAACCGATAGAACGTGTCTCATGGTTGGGAATATCGACTAAAAAGGATGTGTTAGGTCAATTAAGAATGTTCTATTATAATGGTGTCAATGAAGGTATGTCTCTACAAAAATGGTGTCAAAGCTAGTAGAACTGGTCTTGGAGGACCTGCCATTTGTTTTTTATTTATGTGATATATTGCTGTTAATATCTATCCCATGTTAATGATTATGTCATGCACTTTTTTATTTTATGAAATGATGTTAAGGGTCGTTAGTAGTGTATTAATGAGTTTTGTAATCACACCATACTTGGGAATTTTGATGGCTTAAATATTTCATGACTAAGGATCCATTGAAGGGAAAGGGTCTTGTGGTGGATGGATTAATTGGTGGAGTAGGAAGATGCAATCATTTCTAGATGGGGTTTGAATCAGATTTATGTATATGATTTTATATAATAGATTTAAATGTACCTTGGATCATTATTTTGTTTCAGTTATTATATCATGCATTCCATCCTTTAGTTTCCACATGTACTTTGATTATTTATTATAATAGTTATTTATTATTAAATCTATGACATGATACAGGGGGTATAGTCTCCCCAATAATGGAATTAGAACCTCAATACTTGTCAATAGCCTCTTGAATATGGGGAGGTATGCATGAGGTTAGGTGGAAATCTAGATTATACCCAATGGTTCTTTTTGGGATGTTACACAATAGACACATATGAACAACAACATCAATGTTGGTCTTTCCTCTATTTGTTATTCATTCTTTTTCTCACTACTTCAACTGGATTTGTATTGTAGCAATCAATTCTTCTTCCTATCTTTCTTATTATTCAATAACCAGATGAAAATGTTCTTCCAAACATAATCAACATTAATTTCATCTTATCCTTCTTCTTTGATTGTTATATGTTCTTCTCACTCAACTTCATCTTTTTGTTCTCATGTCTCAAACATAACTAACTCTCTTTTTTCCTTCTATTTTTATATTTACATCACCAGAAATAATATATTCTATATTTAAAATATTGGAAAAACATTAAAATCATTTTGGAACTCTCAATTTTTCTCAAGGTCTTGCACGCATGTGCCTCCTATGAAATTCTATTCCATTATCATGGATTTTCCACATGGTTTTGTCCCAACGATCCAGTTATTATTATTTTTACTTACTCGAATATCTCTTATAAATATCAAAGATTTCCTTTTGTTTTTGTCTATTTCACTATCGAATTTTAATCATAGAAAAATATTCTGATATATTATATAGGATTCGTGAATCATCCTCTCCTCCCATTTTAAATTGAAATTTATAAGCAAACAAACAATACAGATGTTTTAAAAACATACATCAATTCAAATTGTGGATTGGATCATCATTAATGTTGGTCTGATATCTTTTAAAAACTTCATACACTCTGACTAAAATGATTATTTTCAAAACAATCGATCATAATCATCTCATAATTTATTTTAGGAAGAATCAAAATGATTCAATGAAATTTGATCTTTGAAAAATAGCTCAAGAACTATCTGATATGTTTCTCTATTTTGAATGACAATGTATTGATTAAAATATTGTCAAGAGAAATTCTTCAATATATAATAGTGATCTTCATCATCTTCAATATTATTTATCATCTAAAAACTTTGTTTGGATCATGGATTTTAAAATCATTACGATGATTTGAATAGGAATGACCAAACTTAGCATCACATGACATATATTGTCATCATTATTTTGGAAACACGGTTTTTTGTCCTGAAAAAAGGATCTCAAAGTCCATCTTAATTTGATCTTATTAACTATAAAATTAATAATAGCATATTAAAATTTTATATTTTTTTATCACATTTAATTTGTGTTATTTTTTATGAAAATAATTCCAAGATTAATCCTAATATATTTTCTAAAAATATAAAATATTTTGGATTTTTTCATCTTGGAATCATTCCATAAAATTTGTCTAAGTGTTAAACATTATGGTGTAACCTATCTACATTATGTAGGTCCATATATACCTTATAATGTTACCTTAAAATGTTCACTAGATGTTACAAATTCCATTTCTATTCCTTATAAAGGTACCTTATAAATACATATAACACTTGTCTGAAATTTATGCTGATGGTTATCTCAATTTGTTTGATGAATTTTCTATACCTTACCTGGACATGTAATTATTTTCTAAACAGTCAACTACTGGTTGTCTCAACCATACAATGAATTCTTTATACCATATCACATTGTTTATATCAACCTTAATAAGACAAGTATTATCATTGCTTTTGTAAAACACTTCCAAAATTTATTTAGCTCATTCTAAGGGTTTCTCAAACACTTAATAACATATATAGATATAATCCAAAGGAATTTATTCACCTGATATACTAGTTATCATTCTTGGTGAAACATGGATGGTTTATTCCATGTTTAATAATCTTTCTCCACAACTTTGAATCCATTGTATGTAGTTAAAGTAAAACATCACTAGTTCTCCACTGATTATTTCAACACCAGACATCTAAAAAAATATCAAAGCTATTGGAATATCCAATTTTTATAAAAACACAAAAATCCCATCTTCCATTCAGTTATATTTTAACATTGATAATAACAATTTAATCAAGCTATTAACAGAACTAAATTTTCAACTCCTATTTTAAATGTTGTAGATGAAACTCAACTATTCAGAACATTTCATTAACATGAGGACAAATACAATTAATTAGGTGATATTCTAGGTTTTCATATAGTATCTAGATCATTCAAATTACATTTAAAACAAATTAAACTTTATTTGTATATACAATGGAATAAATATATTCAATTTTACACATAATTCTGAAGAATTTTCCTTTAAATAGTTCTTTGTCGGTGGGTACTTACATCATTTACCATTACTCTATGCTTATTGAAAATATGCATACTGACATGCTTCAATTACAACAAATACTATTTCAAGCCAATATGTGATTCAATCTCCCTATTTGGATATATTATCAATACATTGAAATTAAAACATTAATAAACTCATTTCAATATTCTATAAAAATTTAAATTTTACCATCACCCTTAATGACAAAACAAAATGAGGAAAATGTTTTTATAACGCCCTAATTAATACCAAAAATGGAAGGGAAGATATTATAAGGGGAAATTTTAATCCCCCTCACTCATCTAAATTTATGAAACATTGTCTCTCATTTTTTTTTCTTCCAATTCCATTGCACATAGGCACTTCCATGAGAGACGGGTAGAACCCCATGTTTCATAGAAATGAGTCTAAGGCAAGTCAACTCTTTTTCTATGTGGGATAACCTAGTATTGAAAAAATAGTGATTTTACCAAATCATAATGGTTTTCTATATACTTTCCCCAATGTGGTACT
The DNA here is from genome assembly GCA_963277665.1 of Viscum album. NCBI lineage: Eukaryota > Viridiplantae > Streptophyta > Magnoliopsida > Santalales > Viscaceae > Viscum > Viscum album. The sequence continues at coordinate 1,041,768,283 of OY728141.1, read as the reverse complement.
AACCAGGAAATTAATTTCTTTGGGGTTTTATAAAATTATTTTCTTTGTGTTTTATGAACTAATACTCATATTCAAAAAAATAAAAATCCACAGTTCATTTTAATGTTCTATTTATTCCCGATTTTAGAAGATAGTCACTCCCCTACATTAAGAGATTTATTATAAATAGTAATAAACTTGGGAATGAGATCATCACACCTCAATATTTAGGATTTTGTAGGGATTTATGTTTTTCAAAATTCACGTATAAAAAATAAATATTTAGTAGATTGGTATTATTTTATTTCTCCCCCTCAAGGTATTCTCTTAACACATCTTCATCATTGTATTTTTATTCCAGAAATAAGTTCTAAGAAATATTGATACTAGTTGATGCCTCATATCACTTTAAATATATCAAGTAATGTTTTTCAAGGAGACATCAATACTATAATTGATTAATTATCCATGATTACTATATTTCCTAACTATAGAAACAACACAACCTTAATCATTTATTCTTTTCTATACTTCACCTTCAATTCATTCTTCAAAGATATACACCCAACTAAGTTTTGGAATAATGTAGGTATCCTTAAGTTCATTAGTTGTATAACTAGGAATGATACTTGTTTATTAACCATGAAAATCCTTTATTTAATTCTATAAAATTTATATACTTCTTCATGATTGAATTATTCTTGATTTTCCAAATCTATTAGCCTTTGGGAAATATGGTATTTTTTACTTTTTGAATACATTTCTTAGATGTAATAAATATCTATTACTTTATATGAAAATAATTTTCATTCTGTTTTAACCTATTATAACTTCATATATTATTATAGATGATATTTAAATATTATCAACGTATATTTATGGACTTTTTAGTCTTTTTTGTGTGTGGAAACTCTCTCAATAAAAATCTTTTTACTATTGAGAGTAATTAAAGTTTTTCCCTTGTCTCTTGTCAGCTTATTTTGACTAGGAAACCATAATATACATCTATAATCATTATGGTCTAACTTATATCACCTCACACATAATTCTTTGTTATCCTATGGGTAAACCTTATTATGATGACTCTTATGTTATTTTTTAGTTGTGTCAACCAGTAATCCAATATGTTAATGTATGTTTTAGATGGATTCCCATTTTGATTCAATCCTGAACCATTTAGCATAGAGATTAATGGCTATTTTGAAATGGTACATAATGGGGACTATCCTACCACAATATAAGAATACTATGAATATAGGTTTAACATCCTTTTCAAATATCTTTACTATCCTATGGGTTTTTATTTATTCAGAAGCATTATTCACATGATTCATTCCTAAGGCAAACTCATTTTCTTTCTTCAGATGGTCTCTTATCTAATTTGGATTATTTATTTCAATTGAATTAATGATTTCTTTGGTTGATAAATAATGAAACTCATCAATAAAGTTACCATGTTTTTTAGAAGTAAAAAATTATAAAAATAGTCAAATATGTTTGTGATATATATATTTCTATTCATCTATGAAAAATGATTTTTCAATGTAGGTTTTATTATAAATTTATCTTTTCTACCATTTTAATTATGACATAATCAAATTTCATGAGTAGAAAGATTAGGCTAATAGTATTTTTCAATTTGTAAAAACCACCAACAACACTAATAGTGACTTAAAAATCATGTTCTTTTTTTATTTATGTTTAGTCTATCCAGCTTTAGTAGCTTGCATTTTTTATACTAAAAACCCTATTCATTTGGCTTTATATAAAGATATGTTCTACTTGGACAAACTGGAATCTACCATTTAAAAATAGGTGGGTTTCTTATCAATTTTTTTCACGCAAATTTTTATTTAATTTTATTTTTTTCCTATACTAGACGCCAATAAAGATTTAGTGAAAATGAATTTTTCAAGAAAAGGGGTTTTTTTCATGTATTAGATCAAGGTGGACGATTTTGTAGTTAATATAATGTTCTATTTACCACTAGTATAAGTCACTATTGTGGAAAATAATTTCAAAAAAAATGAGTGGTAGTAACTCTATTCTCATTTATTTGGGAAGGTCTAGTTTGGCTCGGATTCATATTTTTCAATTATACTTCTAATTCAGGGAAAATTAATCTATGTTTGTTCATATCAACGATAACTAATCTCACTATATATTACCATTAATTTCTTATCTCTTGAAATTAAACATCATGAATTATTCTTATATCTTATATATAATTATGAATATCTTTCACTATTTTTTACTTTTATATCCAACTATGTGTCCTTGAAATTCACTTTCACTATATGTATCTTCTTTAATGCATGGATCACTTATTTTACTACATATTTAAAAACATCATTCAAAGGAAAAAATTTTATGTCTTAAACTACTTCAAAATATGTTTCATTGAACAGTGAAATTTTTTTATCTTTTTCACTCTCTTGTTTTGTGTGGGTGTATCATATACCGACCCTTTTTAGCTAAAATATTTTCCACAACATCAACATCCTTTTCAATTTATAACATTTTATTATATAATTCTTTCATATTATATAATATATATATATAATAAATTTATCCAAAACATTCATGAAATATTACTTAACATTAGAATAAAAACCAAGAATTTATCTGTCACTAAGATCATCTTTTACATTGATCGAACTATTTTAATTCGAGGAATAATAAAAAATATATTCCATAAGAAAAATACCACACTAATTGACTCTATATAGTGGTTTTTGTTGTTTCTTATTTGATACATTTCTCTGCCTTTTGGATCCCTTTTTCTTATTGTTTTGTAAGGTCTTGGATGATACCTCCATTTCTATATTTATTGGGATGAAATCTAAATTTTCCATCAATGGATATTCTTCAAATATAATTTTTATAATTAGTCCAATTTCAATAAAAATACATTAGATAGTAAATTAAGACACAAATAGAGGGAACTTATGCTCTGATACTAATTAATATTCTTAATTGATCTAGTATAGACATGTGAGAGGGTGGTTGAATCAGGTGTTTATTATTTTTTCTTACAAAATTATAATTTATCATAAAAGTACTTAACCCTATGGTACATGAACCTCTATTAAATTTTTGGGAATTAGTTATTTTTTTAAATCTTACCCAACTAGTAACAATCGCACACAATGCAAATAAATCTAAAAATATGTAAGGTGGTAATTTTAAACTATTTGACCCCTTCATAAGAAACCTAAATTCTATCATGATTTGTGATTTTCCCAAATTATTGATTATCCACTATAGTAAATCTCATATCACAATGGGGCAACACATCCCACATCTACACAACATCTCACAATGTATAAATTTTCAAACATATCACTGGACTTCTCATAACTATATTCTCATTATAATCATAGTGTTGTACCATTATATCATTTAATATCCATAGTTTCACTGGTTCCAAAACATCCAAACATTTATATTCAATTTATTTATTTTAGCTAATCCTAATGTAGATCATTAGTAAATAGTGGAATGTCGTTATTCATTCACAATAGATCTTCTTCTTCTTAGAATAGAGTCTTCAAATTCTAGTATATAAGCAACTGAATCTCCTAAAATATAGTCTCTATTTTCCACTCAAATTCACATAGCTTTATTTGATAATTTTAAATGATTGACACATATATATGAATAGATGTTTCATAATAAACCTTTCCATGATTTCTTATTATTTATTTTCCACAGTACTATGACTCTATCTTTAGAGAAGAATATAGTTTGGTGTCTAATGTTCCTTTTTATTTGATACCAAGATAATAAATATGATTTAGCATAGGATTGAAATCATAATATTCATATTCTTCTTCAATATTTTTAGGTTATTCTCAAATAGATTCATCTCTATCTTCTCAAGTATTAACCAATACTTCATATTTTTTCTTTTTCTTTTTATATATAGGCCATAAGATATAATATTTTATATATTTAAAAATTAGGAAACATCATATGAATCATTTTATGACCCTCATCTTTTATCAAAAACATGTACATAGGAATATTCTAGGATTTCACATTCCATTCTCCTTTATTTTCTTCATGGTTGTGTCCCCATGATCCAGTTATTACTTTTTCCATACCGAATGGTCTCTTGTTCATTTCTTGGATATCCCTTACATTTAATCCATTTCAGCATCTCACATTTATCAATGAGTATATCTTCCAAATGTATTTTTATAATATTTTAGGATGTTCCTATATTATGTTATTCCAATAAATTATATAAATAAAAAAACGCAATGGTTGTATTAAAAACATACCACACTACAGATTATATCTTGGATAAACATTCATTTCCATGTGACATCTTATGAAAATGAAATATAGAAGATCTCAAATTAATATTTCTAGATCACTCCCCTATACTCATATTATCAATTAATTAAATAAAAATCATAAATATTTTGTGATATTTGAAAATTAAAAAATTACTTCAATGATATTTAATTTTTTACTCTATTTAGATCACAGATGAGTAATTTCAAATAATTTTATTAGAAATTATCATATATAAAATAACGATCTTATTCATCTTCCATATCATCAATATTCCTCTATCCAAGTTTGGATCTTGTATTTTAAATTCATCATGATGATTTTAACAAGATTAAATATCCTTGTCATCAAATGATATGTTTTAACTAAAATTAATGAATTATAGAATCTCTATTTTCAAAATTGAAAAATGCCTCTCAAACTACATCTTTCTTTGTTTTTATTCACTATAATTTTGTGATTAAAATCTTAATAATTGAAATCTTATATCATATTTAATAAATTATGTTTTGATCCATGAAAATAATTCTAGGCATCATCCAAATTTATTTCCATAAGATATAAAATATTCAATAATTATTCAAATTTGAATATTTTCTCAAAATTTAGCTATTTGTTGAACCTTACAATGCTAAAAATGTACCATATGAAGTCCATTTGTATAACTCATAAAGGTACCATATTAATAAATATAATACTTATCATAAATTTAATTTAGTGGTTGTCTCAAACTTATGGTGAATTGTCTATACCTGACATGGGAATGAATCACTTGTCTCACCCTTATAGAAGTGGTTGTATTAACTATAAACCATATTTTCAATACCTTACAATATTGTTTTGCTCAACCTTATGAATATAGTACATAGCATCACTTCTATATAGCTCTTCTAATAATTATTCAACCGACTTTAAGGTCTTATTAAACATTTTAAAACATCTCCAAGCATTATATATAGGCATTCCATCACTTGATACCTCAGTGAGAATTGTTGGGGAACTATGGATGGTTTATTAATTATTTAATTAGTTTTTTAAAAAAATTAGAAAATATTTTAAGAATTTAATGTAAAAATATATAGGCAATCTATTAGCGAATTCTATAGCCATTACATCAAACATCTCTAAGATGTTGTCATGTAATACCCTTGTAAAAGTGAGAAGTAAAAAACAAAATGTTACAAACCATGTCAATAAGGTGAACCATTATTTTATAAATCCTATATGATTATAAATCCAAATTTAGAAAAGGATTTGTGTAGAGTATTGTCAGGATAGGTGACCTCTTCCAATGTTTTTCAGAGTGCATTTGAGTGGGGACAAAGCATACCAAAAGAATATGTGTTGTAAAATGGGATATTAATTATTATGAGAAGTAAACCCTGTGAGTAATATATCCCAGTGTGCTTCAATACCAACAATGTATTAAAAGAGACCCATGGGATCAGATGACTATGTTTATGGCCTAAGGAGCTTGAGTCATTAAAAAATGGTACCAGAGGTAATACTCGATCATAAGTGTAGTGGAATTTCTACGGTTTGAGGTGTGGGGTCTACAATGAGGTTGTCGTGCTGGGGAGGGGGTGACACCCCCATAGAAGTGAAAATTAAAATACTAAATGTTACTACCCTTTACAAAAATGTTAATTTTTATTTTCAATAGCCTAATTGATTAGAAATATATAGTTATACAAGGCTAGGACAACAGTAGTGTCAATATGGGTTACATCTCAAGAAGTTTCTAAGGGTTCCTATGATCAAGGCAAAAGAATACTAAAATAAAATGTGTTAACCTAAGGGAACAATCATTATTTTGATAAGTTACCCCAATGGTTTATAGCATATGCTGTTTTAGGAATACAACCAAGGTATTACCAGAGATCCATGGGGTAAAATGTCCAAATTTGTGACCCAAGGAGGTTAGATCATGACATGGAATCTACAACTTCTCTAAAAAATCACTTTAATATTCAATTCAATTGGATTTTAACACTAAAAATAACAATTTCATCATGAAATTAACCTATAAAACTCTTTAACTCATGTTTTTAATATTGTAGACAACACTCAACTCTTCAGTACATGTCATCCATATAAAGACCAAAAGAATAAATTATCCATTATTGGGGGTTCATACAGTATAGAAATATTCCACATTATATTTCCAATTTATGAAACTACTTTTTCATATCCAATTATTAACATCTATTATCCTTTACACTTAATTCATGGTAATAACCTTTAAATTTTATTCAGTGGGTGAATAATTACTCTATAACCCATTACTCTATTTTTATTCACAACATACATATTGAAATACAATGTTTATAGAAAATATAATTATACATTAGATGGAAATTCACATAATTATGATTCATCTAATTATATAACATGTATGACAATGATATATGGATAAACATGTTTTATCAATGATAAAAATTTAATCTGATATATTTATTAAAATATGAAGGAAAGAGTTCCCACCACCCTAAAATGTTTTTTTTAAAATAAATTCATCTTTATAGAAAATTATACTAATCATAAAGAAATTACATAATTTATATGGGTATTATAATTTATTTTTAAAAATTACGATCAAAGGAAATCAATGTTATTTCCTAAACACAAGGGAGTTTTTGTATTTTAGCATGATATTCCAGAGTGAATATAGTTTTTAAGATGATTTTGGGAGAATATTTTAACATAGTGATGTTTAATGTATAAAAAAATAAATTATTAAAATAAATAGTCTCAATTTTAATTTCTATTTATATCATAAAAGAGTTTATGAATTTTTGGTAATGAAATATATTAAAGTAAGGAGTTAATGTTTACTATAGTGATGTCAAATATAATTTTAAATGGAATTGTTTCATAATGGTGATAATGAACATTTAAAGTTTTATAAGTAAAATATAGAAGATATTAACATGATAATATTTGATGATATGAAAATGAAAGAGTTTTAATACATTTTTAAAAGAGTTGGGCATTAGGATTATGGTCCCAAGTATCACCATTATTAAAACAATCTTAATTAATGGATGTTACTCACAAGAATCATTTATTTATATGTTTTATTAAGTGTTAACATAGATATATAGAATTAAATAGATATATAATATGTTTGAAAAACCCTAAAAGTAAAAAAAAACATAATGCCTCTCTAGCATTCAGTCATATGAGATATTAGTAGACACGTTCTTATGCATGGTTTTCTTATTAGTATTAATTTTTTTTAAGAATATATGATATGTAATGTTGTATAGAATAATACCTATATATTATCATTATTCCATGTCATTTGTGTATATTATGTGATATCTAATGATAATTGATCTCTCAATGTATGAATTTAAGCTATCCTAAGACAATTTTCATTATTCACTACACCAAATTCAGTATTTAATGGAATCTTTTGCATAAATTATATAAACCACCTCTAAAAATTGTAAAACCATTACATATGGTTTTAAAAAACCCAAATAATGATTTTTAATTTCATAAAAATCCCACTTCTCTCTAACCCCACCCCTTCTTTCCCTTCTCCCTGAGCCCAAGCCCTCTCCTTTGGTTCCCATCTACCTTGAACACTCGTTTCATCCCCTTCCCCCTCACCTCCTCTTTATTTATCGATCCCCATTACAGCTATCTTGTTCCACCTCACTACCGAGCCCCCATCTCCCCCTATCCCCTACTACATCTCCCTTATCACCCTATCCCTCACTACCACCCTTCCCCACTCACTTCCACATTTCCCCTTTCCACTGAGTCCCCTCTCCCCCAAGACCTCAATATCGCACCCTCTCCATTGAGCCATCATCACCCCTATTTCTCGATCCCCATTTCTGCCATCCCATTCTCCCTTAGAGCAACATGATCCCCCTTCATGCAAATCTAGCCCCCGTGTCACCGCCCTATTCCACCTCTCCACCCTCTAGCTCCCTTTCCGCATTAACGCCACTCCAAAATAATACCCATGACCACTCTTTGTTACCTCACTAGAGCCACTCCTCAATACCTCCTTGATCCCATACATATCCTCCATGTTCCTCCATTCCCTAACCTCATAAGACCTCACAATTCTTTAACCAAGTCCACTCTTCCCATCCTCAATCCCTCATTATTTATTACTATTAAAATTTAACCATTTATACCTAGCCACTAAGACCTCAGGGTCAAGGCTTCGCTGTTGATCCCTCACTACCAATCCACCAATGTGGAAGGTACTCATGAACAATAGGTAGTGGTTAAAAATATTTTTTTGAGTAAGTATTATAATGTGTATCATTTTTCTATTATAATAACTTAATAAATAGATCACATGACATTATTATAGATCTTTATTGGAAAATCATTTTTTATAATTCAATAGTACCTTAATGAAAATTATACTTTTTAATCTAATTAATTGAAAATAGTGTTTGAATTTTAGATTCATAGATTTCATCACCAAATGAAAGGATCTAACACATTCAAGGGACATATAACTACCCTATGAGAAGTTACTAGAAATTTGTGAGGAGAATATATAGGATGAGTTAGAAATCATCTACTTTATATATAAATACCGTATTAGATTCTATGAATTTATGGTAACGTCATAATTTTTCGTGGATAAATTTCACTTAATTAAAAAATGCTATAAAATTCCACTATCAGTAGAATGGAAGCCTATAAAATCATATCTTACTACCATCACTTTCAATCCACCAATAACAGAAACCTAAACTCCTTAGTTAACAACATTAAATTCAACGTCTCCCCTAGAAAGCATCAAAATTAACATTTTTTAAAATAAATACTAAATATTTGAGATTGAATCTGTGGAAATATGAATTTGGGAATAGAAAGAATAAGTACCATTACTTTCATAATTTTTAGGTTATTGGATTATACATTTTTATACTAGAAAACAACTTCATTTAATTATTATTGATTAAAAAACTGAATAAAGATACGCTAAGAAATCATCTCATTTTTTTCCCAAGCAATGATATTTGGCCATAAAATCCAATACACACTTATAAAAATTATTTATTTTTTGGGATGAATTATATACATTCAAATTAATATCTATGAAAAATGGTGTTGTTAAGAAAAGGAAATAAAATTAAAAACCATATATATATTTTTTATATTGTTTATTTTGAATAAATTAGTAATTGTTTTTTAAATGACATAATATTTATTTTCTTTTTTAATAATATTTGAAGATGTGTAGAAACTTTGTGATATATGGATAAAATCTTGATTACATTACCAAGAACACACCTTAATATTAGAAGGGTTTGGTGGAGTTTTTAAAACATTAAATTTTCAATCAATCCTTTGCTGGAAAAATTTGATGTCCATGCCCTAAATTTAAACATAAAATATAGTTTAGGAGATATAAATTTTATCAGCTCTTGATATTGAAGAAATTCCCCGTACAATATTTGTGCTGGATTTGGAATGTAGAATCAAATGTTATTCAATGTTTGAGCATTGATGTCAATCAATATAATGCACCACCAAAAATTATAAATAATAGATAATGAAATGGAAAACCTTACAAATAATGCTTTAATCATTTCAATGAAATAACATCAACATCCAAACATATCAGAACAACCATTTAAGTGTGTGAAAAATAGAAACTTAATGAGATATGTTTTTCAGACTATAAAACAAATAGATTAATATCATAAAATATGATTTGATCCCAATCTTTATAATGAATAGAATAATGTAAGAAATAACTTAACTAATCATAAGAATAAGTTTTATTCATTAGTTGATGATTTAAGTCAAGAGTTGTATGATGGATATATGAAATATTCCAAACATTATCCTCTACTAATTATTTACATTACCAAATTCCTATTAGTAATTACAAATTAGGTGATGTACATGATGTTGTAATTGTTGTGTAACACATTTTCAGATGCTAATATCACTAGGTATTTTTATGATATGGGAAATGTTTTTATCAAGGACGATCTAAATTATTAAAAAATAAAAATTTTCCCCAATGATTGTGTTCTTTATTGGGGATATGACTTTAGTATAAATGATTGAAAAAATGTTTGTTTTCTAGATACTAGTAAATGTGTAATGTTAAAAGTTTAAATCAATATAATTATATAAAGAAAAATGAAATTAAGAAACCTAAAATAGATTTTAATAACTTCCCATTAAAACCTAGATTGTAGAGGTTGTTCATGTCATTGAAAACCACTGTACACATGAAGTGACATTCTATGCATATTAATAATTAAGAGTTAATTTGAAATCAAAGAGAATACAAATCATGGAAGAAATTTTATTTATTACATCTATATTTCTCAATAGATCTATATAATATATGGTTGGGATTATCTTAAAATGGATTCAACCCATTTGGCACATTAATTACTAGTTATAGAATTTGTCCAGTTGTTTAGAGCCCATATAATCTACCTCTGTGGATGATTATACTAAAAAAATATTTTATCCTTTCAAGGATTATTCCTAGAAAATAAATTCCAAGAAATGATATTGATGTATACTCGTAGCCTCAAATTGAATAATTATATGGGAAATAGAGAAATGATGTTGACATATATGTTCTAGAATAATGATAAAAATACATACTACTCTAATATTGACCATTAGAGACATCTCTGGACTTGAGAACTTTTCTGTTTGGAACACTTACATTGGATTTTATTGTCTTATTTTTAACTTTGATCTTGATCCTAAAAAACTAACTTATAGTAAAAAAGTTGATTCCTATGTCATCGTAGATTTTTTAATGCATCTCAATGATTTTGGTCGAATAAGTCATGATTCAATGGGTTTATCAATCATAGAAATCCTCCAGTTTTGTTGAATGTTTCTGAAATATTGGAAAATAGTTTAAATGTTGAAACAAAATTTTATAAGGGGAATCATTTGAATTATAGTGGGAAATGAGTTCAAATTAAATCATGAATTGAAATAAGAATGTAATAATGGAAGAAAAAATTTATATTTTTCAAATTTTTATATTGGGAATTTAATTTGTTGTATCATAATCACGATGTTATGCATATGGAGAATAATTGTTTTGAAAATTTTATATTCACATCACATAATGATATTTTAAAATCAAAAGACTATCCCAATCTTCATAAGGGAACACAAAAAATGAATATAAAGCACATTCTATTTCCATATTAGAATAGAAATTAGGATCTAACATCATTTAAAATGAAAAATGGGTTAAAATACATTCCTTTAAATTTTAAAACACGTTAAAGTAGTTGATGGGTATTCAAGTAACATCTCAAGGTGTGTTGAATTAAATCATTTTAGGTTTCATGAATTAAAAAGTTATGTTTCAAATATTTTTATATAGGAGTTACTACCATTGAAATTATGTACATTGTTACCTAAAAAGGTTACTATAGTTGTCCCCCATTTTTTCACACTCTTCAAAAAACTATGTATGAAAACTCTACAACCACATGAGTTTGAAACCATTCATTGTAAATTTGTACTAAAACCTTGTTAAATGTAGATGATCTCTCCTCCATAATTATTTATGATCACGATGTATTTAATTGTGAATTTGGTCAAGGAAAATAAATTAAGAGGTCTTGAACATTATCAATGTATATATCCAATTTATAGGTACATTATTTATATGTTTTTTATCCTTTGTAAAAATTCACTGGAACTTCGTTAAATATTTAATTATGTTTTCTTTATTTTATTTCATAGATACTATAGTAATATGAAATCTTACATGAAAAATAAATCGCAACATAAAGGCATAATTTTTTAAGGGTATTTAGTAGAGGATCATATTACCTTTTCTTCCAGATACTTTGGTGATATTGAGACAATATTCAATTGAGTTTTAACTGTTGATGACATATCTACTCAATCTCAACTATATGGGAAATAAAAAAATATTTCATACTATTTGATGATCCATTTGGAGAATCTCAAATATTAAATTTTCGGAAGAAGAATTATTACTGGATCATAGATATGTGGTTTTGAATAGTGAAATTTCAAACCCATTTATTAAATAGCTTAGAATAGAAAAAAATATGAATGAGAAGTCAAACATGAAATGAGAAATATATAAAAAATTATGTAAATATATATCTTATAGAATGGTTTTCACATCTTGTATGTTCATAAATATTTAAATATATAAATATATTAAGCTGAAACATATATTTTTTATATATAATAATGTATATTACATTTTTAGATCATTAATAATGATACTCGGAGTGTGTTTTTTAGATGATTTGATGTTTCTTGCTAGATGTCCTCTAAAAGAGGCTAGAATGTTTGATGCTCACAATGCGAATAATTTAAAATTTCATGAAGTCGATTAAGAAGATGGTTTAAAAACAAAGAATAATGTTTGATTTATAGTTTTTGAATTGCGATACTTCGGAAAGTTGATAAATATTATCAAATTAAACTACTATGGTAATTTTTCAATTGTTTTATTAAAATACAAGTGGGTTGATATTTCCATGGGTATTAAAAAAGATTTATTGAAATTTAATTTTGTGAGTCTTTATCACATTGTGGACATAAGTGATCATGAATTACATGATTTATATTTCTTTTAATCGTATTAAAAAATTAGATTATGTGTAACATATAGTAGATGAATTGTGGAGTGTATTTATTCACATAAAACAAAGAAACATGTATGATATGGGAGGTGAAGTGGAAGAATTTACCTCTAACATTGATGCTCATCAACAGAAAGAAACTGACTTATTTTTTCATCATGATAATGAAGATATTAGTCTTGAAAGGGTTGATGAAGTATATAAAGTAATGATAGAGGAGTATAAAGATATGATTGAAGGAAAAAATGATTTTATGTGTACTCATCCATTGACTTATCAACCACCTTTGTTTTTTGTTATTCATTTATGATACTGTGGATCTGTTATCATATTTAAATTTATTTTTATACATGAGTGGTTTAATTTTGAAGAAGTAAATGTTAATTTTTTATATATAGTCATTCATTAGAATACCTATGTATATTTTGTTTGTCTGTACTTTGCATAAGTTATCATTTCTAAAATTATTTTTACTCAATAATTTTTTAAAATATATGTTATGAAGATATTTTTAACAATTTAAATGATAGGAATTCCAAGAAGAAGCATTTCAATGATCAAAGCCAGCTCCTAGTTGAAGTTACCTCGACAACAGAGACACCCAATGATTCATCAAGTTCTATCTATATAGCATCTAGGACACCCTCCACCCCCATTAGTGTTTACTATACCATCTGCCTCCCTCCCATAAATATCTGGAACACCCTCCTTCTATATTCTATCAGTATTTTTCACATTGCCTCCCAATTCAGTAGTTCCGTGAAGACTATACACTGAGGGTATATGTTGTCACTCCAGTTTCCACACAAACATCTTGGAGGGTGACCATTATAGGTGAAAATTTTAATGTGAACTAAGCAATTGAAATTTTTTATAATAATTATAAATTTTTCTTAAAGTATAAAAAAAATGTTACTACTAAAACAAATATTAACATATTAGTTGAATATAATATGAAAATATTGAATATTTTGGTCTCCTATTATTGTAATGGGGTCCCTATAGATGATGTTATGGGATTATTGGGAAAGATTCTAGGCTAGTTGGTGGTTGATCTAGTTACCCTTCTGATTATATATTTTGACTGGAGGTATATGCATCTATCTAGGAAGAGTGAAAATTTTTATTCCAAGATAAAGGAAAATTTAGTAAATTTTGGCTAAATTTAATACCATTATTTTATTAAATTATAATATTTTGAAAATTAATTTCTGTGTATGTATGTTATTCAGGCTTACAGTTATTGATCTTGTCACAAAAAATCAGACCCTGAAATCCTTGGGTAAGGAATGGAAATATTTTAAAAGGATCTTTTGAAATTAATTAAATAATACATTATTAACCACTCAACAAAATTATTACAATGTACATGAAGGGATAACCAGAGAGTAGTGGAAGCTGTTTGTTGATAACTGTTACAATGAGAAGCACATGTTATTGAAAAATATATTATTAAATTAATATCGTTTTAATATATGTATGAAAATGATAAGGAGAGGACATTTTATACATTACTATTAAAATATATGTTATTTATTTCTGGAAGTTTCAAGAAACAATTCATCAAGTAGAGATAAAAAATTCATCCCACACTCTTCTAGTTTAAAAAGTTTTTCAATAAATAGATAAAATATTATAATATTTTAATTAGTTTAAATATTTATAAGATTACATTATTATGTTAATATACTAAATTGTTGATTTTATTAATGTAGTAAAATAATTTATGGCACCAAGTATTCTGTACGAATCTCTAGTCAGATATTTATATGAATAATAATAAGAGTTATTTAAATGATCCTATGAAAGAAGTTGGTGTATAGATTAATTTTTTATTTTAATAACATATTATCCTTTGTAACTTTGTTAATATTATTTTATTTAAATACGGTTGATACTTTATTTATAGTTAAAAATAAAGGATCTATGGAATGTAAATCCCATGTAGTCCTTCTCCATATCTCAAGATGATCCAATTGGTAAAATTTACTCTTGGTTGTAGTTAATCCATATATTGATATTCTCAAAGGAATTTTTCTACAATGAAAATAAATATTCATAAAATGGGGAGCACAACCTAGAAATAAGGGGATCATATATAGATTTGGGATGTGAAGGTTGTTCCTCCATAAATATAATTGGTTGAATTATATCAAAAGAAGACTGAATGTGTCCCCAGTGATATTATGTTAATGGATGGTTTGATTGAGTTGGTAAATTACATATGTTCATCATCATTTTATAGAAAAATTTTTATTGGTTTTATGTTTGAATTTAAATATACAACAATATTTAATTTCAAAGAAAAATTTCATACCAGTTTCAGTAGTAAGGAGTGAAGACATAGATAAAATGGTGTTGATCTTATTTCCTTAAGTAGTGATGTGGGTTGACTTGGGATTCAGTAATAGTGAGGTGTAACTAAATTCATGATAGAATAACTAAACTCTTCCATATTCCTTATGATGATAATATCTTTTTTTCTGGTTTTTCATGAGGTAAGGAGATGTGTCATTGACATCTATTTTTATTTTCTATTATGGTAGAGCATGAATTATATAAGTTATCCTAAAATATTGATTCACTTATAAAATTATATTCCATGTTTTCTTTGGGATATGAATATAGGTTTAATATATGTTTAGTTTGGATAACCTTCCTCTGTTTCATATTTTTTAGTGTTAAACTAGTAAAAATATGGGGATGAGTGATATTATATCAAAATGGATGTTTTTTCTAATAAAGGCTTTAATAATATATTTTAAATAAAATAAACATGTCATTGATTGAGAATACATGTATATAACATGATAATTCCTTAGTTAAATATTATTAATTTCATTATATATCTTTATAATACATAATATGTCCTATTGATATTATGTGAAATAAAATATACATTATTGGTATGTTTTAGGATTTTTTGTTGTCTATGTTATGATGAAATGTTTTTTATCTTAACAATACAACCACATTTAATTGATTTAATAATATATTTTAGTCATGGTTAACATATATAATATTTAAAATAAGTTTTTATAATGTATATGGTAGGAATTTGGATTGGTAATTATTATGTCTACTTTCATTAATGTTTTTTCCAATATAATATATGTTTATAAATGTAGTTTTCAAGAATGTATTAGGGAATCTAATTATATGGTCTCATTGTTGGTGTTGGTTGTATACTTATGTCACTATTGATTATTATAGAACATGTGTAATGATTTTAATAATATATTTTATATTAAATAAACATTTTTTTGACTGAGAATACATGTATATAACATTATAATTCCTTAGTTTCATTTTATTTCCTTATTTATATATGCTTATAAGGCATAATATGTCTTATTAATGTTATGTGAAATAAAATATACATTATTAGTTTGTTTGTTTTTTTGTTTTTTGTTATCTATGTTATGTTGATATATGTTTTATCTTAATAATATAACCATCTTTAATTGTTTTCATGATATAATTGGATCATGGTTATCCTACATAACATTCAAAATTATTTTACTTAATCTATATGGCAGATATTTGGATTGGGAATAATTATATCCTTTTTCCTTAATGTTTTATATGTATAATATAAGAAATTAAATGTGTGTTTCATGCATGTACTATTGAATATTATTACAAGGGATCGAAGTTGATGTTGATTGTATACTTATTTCACTATTGATCATTACAGAACATGTTTAAGGGGGTATATTTATGTTATAAATTACTTTTTAGGGGTTATAGTCTCTTCAGCTTTTATTTTTTTTAGGAGTAATATATAGAGGCAGTTTAAAGTTCCCCTATATATGGAAAAAAATTGTAGCAAAAGTTTAAAATAACACTATATAAGGTATGAAAAATTTAGTATTTGTTTAAACCACTGAAAAATCATTCAATATTTTAAGAGACAAAACCACTGCTAGAAAAAAAAATAACCATTTGTAAAACATTTTTTTGTGAAACTTTCCATAAATTACCACTGAATTATTGAAACTTATGATAGGTGGATTCTGATGGAAACTTTAGTGACTGTTTTAAAAAACCATCACAAAATAATTTTGAGATATTTTAAACTTTCCCTAGTCCTCTGTTTTGTTGTAGTGATGGAGTAATGTTGGTTGGGTGGAAATATTAAAATTTACATGAGTAGGATTTCGTATAGAGATATAGAACGTGATCAAGAGACACAAAATGATTTTTTTATGCTAGATGGATTGCCAAATATAACATATAGAGTGTCAAACATAATTTATATGGTATTTTGGGGGTGCATGATTAATATTAAATCGATATACTTGTTGTTAGAAAGAAACATAGAATGAGAACCTTCATTCTTTGATATTTTTCTTAAATGAGACTTGAGGTTAAATTAATCAAGGGGTGGTTGGGTATGTTACTCATCATGTCATTAATTGAGGATTAAACAAGATGGTAACCCCCCTTGTATGAAATGTTTGAAATTTGGGCCCAAAATTAAGATATACTATGAAAATGTATAAATATTCCTAGATATGGTACATGGGATGTTCTTATCTATTTGGGTAAGGGTATGGGATTTTGTCATCTACATGGGTGAATGACATTATATGTTTTCATTGAAAACGTTAGCATGTATTAGGAGAATCCAGAAAGTATGAGTACACTATAAGGGACTGACATGATTTATGACCTATGGTCACTTGATATATTATAAAAAGGGATTATATGATTATAGAATCTTGTATATGATATTGATGGTGAAAAACATATAGAGATAAAAGTTGTTGATATATATCACACCATACCAACTATCACCTTAAGTATAATTAATTATTTTCCAGGCGCCACTCTTTTCAAACTGTTATGGATTCAAGAATTCATGATCATTGTAAATTTTATAAAGGCCATTGGGGACAAAAATTTTGGTTTTTAGAATAAGGATTATGTTTTTCAAGTGTTTGTATTGATATTTGACAAACACCACACAATTTTTTTGAAGGATATCCAAAACAATTTTGGGATGGATATTTCTCAAAATATTATATATGATAAAACATTCTATGAAAATGAATGATAAATTTTTAAAAAGGATTTTTAGAAGGTATTTAAATGGATTTTTGGATACAGTATTTAAATTTGTAACAGAATATGTGGAATAAAGTTTTATTGAACGATGTCTATTAGGATTTAGTTCAATTGGGGGATCAATATAAAATTTTACTAAAGGCACCACCATGACGCAGTGGTATGGAAAACATCATTGTCCATGATGGTGTAAACCACATTGTACTAAGGGTCATTATACCATGGTTTTTATCATGGAACCCTATGTTATTATGTGATAATTCTTGGATCAATATTTGTTTATCTAAATGTACAATCATCTGTTAATTTTATTTGAAGAACATTCTCAATAGAGTTTTTATGATTAATATTAAACATTTAAGAGATAAACATTTTTTCATGAATGAAGGTAGAGTTAAAAACTATTTTAAAATTCAAATTAATTATCTAATTTTTATAAAATGATTCAATGTCTATAGTAGGTCCTTAATTTATATAAATAATGACCATTATTACGAGTTCTGTACTTAATCATTTCTTTCTTCATATAAATTTCAATTAAAAAGTTCTTTATACCTATCATTTTATTCATTAATATAAATCAAAGGTTATAGATTAATGTGGTTTAATGTAAATACTTATCAGGTATTTTGATTTTCACCTATCCTATGGATACCCATAGAGGAAGGATTATGTTGGCTAATTCTCAGTGGCCACTTTCAAGAACAAGTGAATGAGCTTGGAGAGATTTATGATCATCCGATAATAAATAGTTCCATTATTCATTTATTTTTATTCAGTCATTATGAATTGAGATAATCTATTCTTTTATAAGTTTTGGTTGATAATTTACAATTTTTTTGATAAGTTTTATCCCCTACAAAACCCATAAATTATTTTTCACATTATTTTATTATTATTTTATTATTTTTCAGTATTAATCAAAAAATCTTTTTCCTTCTTATTGACTTTCATTTATTTCATATATTTAATAAAAATTTCTTTTTATAAATTTGATTTTTTTTAAAAAAATTACTCATCCCATATAAAATTAAATTGATATATAAAATTGTATCATCCCATGTTTTCAATATGAAATTATTTTTTAAATAATACAATATTCAATAGCATACTTTATATGCATCACCAAACAAAAAAAAGTTACAATATATGATAACATAATTTCAATAAATTTAAATGATAATAATCAATTAGGATAATTAAAATTTATTATTTTGTTTGGACTGGTGAAAATATAATATTTGAAAATAAATAATTCATGTGATATGATTAAAATGATTCATTGTTTAATGTGTGTATTTTTCAATGAATTATTTTTCATGTTTTATGTATATTAAAAATTTGAAACCTTTTAAAAGTATTCACTATATGGAAAAATAAATGTACACTATATTAATTATAAATTAAAATGGAATATGATCAATAACACTAGAAGTTTTAAAAGTTTATTTTTTGTAAAATTTGTTTTTATTTATTTGAAATATTTTCATTTAAAATATTAATTAAAAAAATTTATAATTTTAATTTGATTGAATAAGAATTATTTTTGAATTAAAATATTCAAAATTATCTTAGGGTCAATTTTTGATATTTTTTATGAAAATGTATATGTTTTACTGAATAATCAAAAGTGATGACTTTACAAATACTATACCTTTTATGAAATTATCATTATATAAGAATGAGTTTATAGTTTATTATAACTTATTTATATAGAAACAAATATTAGAATATAAATATAATACATTTAAAAATGTAATTTTAAACTTATAACTTTTACTCTTTCTCTCTTTACTAGTGACTAAGAATACTTATTAAGAAACTCCAATGATGTATTTGGAATTTCTTATGGACTGGGTCTATTTTTGAAAGGAATGTTATCATAGTTCCCTAGAAGGATTATGGAAAACAAAAAGACCTAAGAGGACTTGGAATAAATTACAACAGTGTCTTTAGTGATTCCCTTATCATCAAGTTCACCTTGAATCTTATGAATTATAAAGATCCCTCTACTGATTTTATTTCTAGAAGTTTCAATTCAATGTTGTTGAATGGGTGAACATACTACATGGCCTCATCCCCCAACCAGAACATTAGGAAATATTTTAATGGTCTTATAGATAGTTCAGAATGTATTTTCTGCAAGAAATAAAATCTCAATTGTTTTTCCACTCATTGGTTGGACAAACCCCTAGAAGAAAGCATGCAAGTTTCTCCCTGTAGACAGGACCTCTCCATTGCTGATATTTTTTCTAGAAGGCCTAGACCTGATGTTAGTGTTCCCTCTCATGTCTCTAATGAAATATAGAGGTACACACTCATTGATAGGGACACCCATGCATGGAATTTTAATAGGAATGGATAGTTCATAAATAATGACTTCCATAAGCTAAATTATGAAGGAGGTCTCAACACTCCTGTATGAATTCTAAAATTCAGGATATATTTCATTAAAATTATTGGAGATCTCCTTATAGAGAAAATTTAAAGAAAATATCCACCCAAACATGATCAATTTTAGAGTGCTGGGTTCCATTTTGTTTCAAACATTCATTTATGTAAGAGATCTTGAGAAACAATATAGCATGTGTTTGTGGACTATTCTTTCACATCCAGGGTTGGGGGAACATCTAGGGTCTCTTCATCTTGTTTATAATTAGGCAGAGTAACATGGAGAACCTTTTGAACTCTATCAATTCCATTATACAAAGCACATAGTTCTACAACCTGCTTCTAGAATTCACACCTTTTGTTATTTCATAAACCAGATCACCTATGAATATAGTAGTGTTCAACAACCATCCTCTATATGATCCTGTAGTTATCCTGGAAATTTATAGATATTTATTCATGTACCCTCACATATAAATAGGTTTTATGAATAACCATTTTTATGATCTCAGTAAACTTCATATTCTTAGTGAGCATGGCAGGGAAAGAAGAAAAATTTTCATGAAATTAATCCATTGGATTACTCTAATTAGTCAATTGATAAAGATTTATTTTAATGGTTTGGACTTTGGTGCACCAGGTCTATCAGGGTGTGGTGGTGTCTTAATGAAAAATTATTTTTTATTCAATGAATGTTTCTTTCATTATGTTGGTAGTGGAACTGCTTATGAAGATGAATTTTCATATTTGATCTGTGTTGTCAAACATGCTACATAGCATAATTAGAATCATATATGAATCAAAATTGAATCTCAATTGTTTATTAATTCCCTTAGGTAACATATCAGGGATATACCATGGAGATTTCTAAGTCAATGGATTGATTAAATTCATCATAATATCCACTCTAATTTGACTTTTTTACAGGTATATAGCGAATCTATCTTGATTGCGGATGCTTCGTAAAAGAGAGTGATCATAGAGATGAGATTGATGCTGGATTTATGGATTCTTGATCACTTATAATAATTGATTTAGGTGAAAATGTGGGGTGTTATTAATTTTTATATTTTAAAAATCCCTTATAATTCCTTACATTTCACATTTTATTTTATAATTATATTTTAGGGAAGGATTTGAATGGGTCCTAATATTTTTCAGTATTCTAATAATGGAATTTTTTTTCTATGTTAATCAAGTGATTTTATTTTTACATTTTTTGGATTGATTTTAAAGTAACATAAAACTCCATTATTTTTTAACAATACAATTAATTTCATGAGAAATAATTCTATACACGATTTTGGTATAAATTCCCTTTTATGCAAAAAAAGTAATTTTTTTTCGAATTTTTTTCATTGTGTTTTGTAGAATTATTTCTCAACTATTTTTCCCAAATACAATTATTATATCCTTTAAAATTTATTCAATATAATGAATCATCATATTAAAATTATTTAGTAAGTACCATTTCATTTTATTCATGTTAAATAGTTACCATGTTAAATATTTTGTAACCCCAATAAGGGATTAAAGGGATAATGATGGGGTTAAAATAAGAGACAAGGATCAGAATATTACTAAAACCCATCTATGTATGATTATCTGTGTGTATTTAGACCATATATTATACTATACTTTTAAAAAATTTATAGTTTCATCTACATTCCCATGAAATTGACATTATATTATTATAATGTTATGGGCATTTATAAAGATGCTACTCCCCTCAATTATAAAATGGAACATCCTATTCTCACTTATCTAGACACCCAAAGATATATTATCTCAACTAATATCAACCTAAAGACCTCTTCAAAACCCTTATCCACTACTTATAGGTTCTGGTATTCTTAAAATTCCTCTCTGGGAATCCTTACGTTTTTTTTCAATGAAGACTATCTAAGGTAGAGGTACATGTTTTTATAATAAAAATTTCATGTTTTTATATTATTAAACAACATCATAAAATTTTAAAATCATATTAAAACAATATAATACACATATTTAATATAATTAAAAATGTTTATGTTAATAATAAAATCCATTTTCTATCCCCTTCACATATAATAGAAAACAAAAATATCCCCTGTGTGTTCGGGTGGACGACCGCTACCACGAAGTGATGTAATCAATTTTTCCTCGCAACCTCTCATTAATTGTTATATAGATTAATTTAATAAATATATATTTTATTAATAACATTATTATGATTCTTTAAAGATAAATTATTATTCACCTTAATTTTGTCCCATATATTGAAAAATTAAAACATCACCCATTTGTATTTGCGGAAAAATTCTTCCATGAAGTGTTGTAATTCATTTTTCATCATCAAAATACATGGTTGGTTATAGAAATGTATTCTGTGAATAAATTTTATATTAAGGAATAATATATGTCATGAATTAGTTTCAATAATGATAACATAAGAATTAACCATCATTATCAGGTAACTCGTTGATATCGGTAAAATCCCTTAAAAAAGCTTATCTGTGATTTAATTTTCAAGAATCATAAATAAGACTCTCATTGAATGAAAATGGAAAATTATTAATCATCATGGAGAATATATTCCATTAAAATAAATAATTTGTGAATGATAAGCTTTTTATTAAAAAATTGGGTCTGTTATCACCATTACACAACATGTATGAATCAATCAACATTACTAACATCCAATAATAAAAATAAACATTAACTAATTAATAAATTGTTATTAAATGATTATAAATGAATAATATAAAATGAAATATATTTGAATAAGGTTTTAAAATAATTCATTATTATTATTATGTTCATTATATAAAAGTTTAAATATTTTTCATGGAATCCAAGAGTTAAAGTAATGGTTTCTCATATCAAACTTCCTTCTTTGAGACATGTTTTAAATTAAGCACATATTTCCATTATATAGTGTATATTATAATAGAACATACTCCATAAAACATGATCCAACAATTAAAACATAAAATTTACATTTAAATATTTGATACTGAAAATTGTGACCCAATATTATTCATAAACAAAATCAAAAGAATACATTGGATCTCTTATATACCCACAAAACTTTTAAGTTTAGAGTTTTAGAGAATTATAGAAAACTATTACATGAAAACAACCATGTCTTCAAGTGTAAATTTTTCATATTATACCTATATTTTCTTATTTTATAAAAAATCATCAACATATTATATAAAATAAATCACACATTAAACCTTTATATATAAAAAATATTCAACATCATTCTTCAAAACCTCTGGTAAAAGTAAATATAAGAACCGTGAGATCAAATTCTCAATAAGGGTAAAAATAATTATTAATAATTGAATGTCATAAATGAGTATAAGATGATAAAAATATTATGATGGCATAATAAATGTGCATGATAATAATATAAGAGAAATATCAACCATTAAAAATGTATCTTAAATATTAAAATAAGTCATAAAACTGTAACACAAGAAAAGATTCATATAATCAAACAATCACGATCCATGTGAAAATAATCCTTTAGAAAATGATCTTTTAGAAACTAATAGAAGGGATATATAAAATGTATTGGTATTTTGGAAAATCATCTACATATAACTTTTATATATGGGATAAATTTAACTAGTTAATACCCATAGTTTCTTAGGAGTGACCTGTTAACTAGTTAACTTCATTATCTCTTATGGGTTACATATATTCATTTAACTGTGTTTTCATTATCTAATGTATTGGAGGGATATAAAGGACCCAACTGTGACATATCAGACAAGTTCCCATAGGGGTTTTTATTCACTCCCCAATCCCACTTTATCAATCATTTATATGTACCATATAATTAGAAAATCAATTATAATCATTCACCTACCAATATAACAGTAACCGTTATTCTTTCATAGCATCATTTATAGATGGAAACAAAATGGGTTCAATGATAATTTATTTGAAATAACCATAATATATATAGATAAAGAACAAATATTCAATCATTAAAACCCATCACTAAAAAAGGATAAGTAAAATAAGTGGTTCTTATCATTGATGACGAGAACTACCATAAAAATACTATTAAAATAATTTTGTAGAAAATACCCATCCCACATTGAAAATTACTTTTAAAAAATAAAAATTTATAGAATATTAAGAAGGAATTTTTTTTAAAAGAACCATGGAAAATTTTAAATTATGTTCCAAATCATTGATAATTTATAGTCGCATTAAATCTTATTCATTCCATAAATGTTAAAATAATTATTTACATCACACATTCGGTAAAAAATAACTTGTTTAGAAAATGATAAGATTTATTTTTAATTTTAATAAAACATAAAACTTTGGTAAAAACTAATTTAAAAATTCATTGATGAATAGTTGAAATCATATTTGAAAACCTTCTTGAAAATATGGATATGGAAGAAAAAATTCTTCTTGACGAAATAGAGAAATAAAGAAAAAGTTATCTTAAAAATATTTTCTGAAACATTTTGAGTACCAAATAACGAAAAACAGTAATTAATCATCCGAAATAAAAAAATATCTAGATATGAATAGAGTTAAAATTATTTTATCACATAAGGATAATTTAATTTATCAATAAAAATTCTTGTATAAACTATAACAATTAAAAATGGGATTGAAGCATACACCCCTTACCATTTTGGAAGCTTTTAAATCACAATACTTATGAAATAATA
Source organism: Viscum album (assembly GCA_963277665.1). Lineage (NCBI taxonomy): Eukaryota > Viridiplantae > Streptophyta > Magnoliopsida > Santalales > Viscaceae > Viscum > Viscum album. Next base: position 1,041,743,250 of record OY728141.1, on the reverse strand, counting down.
AATTCAAATTAATCATTAAATAGCATGAAAATAAGTACATTATTGATATAACATGTCAATGGTGTAGTATATATACCTCATAAAATAATTTAGGATCATAACATAAATGTATGCTCTCAAGGAAGATAATTTGAGATGAATAAACATTATAAAGACCGTATCATTGAATTTAGAATTAATCAATGAATATAATATGTATACAAATTTTAAATAAAATTACTTTTTGAAATAAAACATAAATAAAAAATTCCATTTCATAGACAATCTTTTCATAACATACACAATTAATAATTTGTACCAGACCATGAAATGAAATTGAGTGAATATGTAACATCCCAAGTAAGCAATGAATAATAGATATTTTTATTTATGTATATTAATGAATTAGATAGTGTTTTAGAGGCTTAAAATGAAAATAAATCGAATCTTAAGCATGGAATACAGTAATATTTTTAAAAGATTGTTTTATTGTGTTTTGATGGCAAACCATTTTTAAATATATATTTTGAAAATTTTATAAGCTATGTTTGTCAAAATAAACTTATTATTTATGATTGGTACAACAAAATTTACTTTTTGTGAATTTTTGGTATTTTTCTGACAATGTTCATTTTTTAATGAATAGTGAAAAATACTGCATTTTACATCAAAACTGCTTTTTAATATAATTTATTTATATGATTAGATTATCTTTTGAATTGGTTTTAAAGTGAAATTAGAATATATTTTTATCATTTAATCCAATTTTGGTCATTTAAATCAATTTCACTTTGAAATTGCACTTAAACTAGTGTCAATCTTTTGATACTTATTGTTTCATAAAAACACGCTATTTGCTCTGACAGCGGGAATAAATAATTAAATTAATTAATGAAACTTATATGTTTTGAATTTTGTAAAATAGACATCATTTTTGAATTTGGAATATCAAATATAGCCTAGGGTGATGTTTTGGTATATTTCTGAAAAACTTCAATTTTTGATGAATAGTGAAACCACTAAGTGGTACTTATAAAAATTGATTTTTCGTTTAAATGAAATTTTACCACCTTTGTGTTTTGAATTTCAAAAATCCGACATGAATGGTTGTAATTAATAAGTAAAATGTGGTTCAATGAGATTAAAATAATTTTTTGGTGAATAGTAACTTTTAAGTTCTTAATCGCGATTAGAGGTAATCAGTGTAGTTTAAGGTAAAAATAATGTTTTAATAATATGAGATGAGCTTGACACATGTCCTACCCTCATTGTATGTGTCATGGCCGACCAAAAAAAACCATGGGTCAACTTGGGGAACCCATGGAGCAACTTTGGTAGGAAAATGACATTAATATCTTTTTATTTAATGTTAAAGTAAAAATGACACAAACATGAGTTATTTTACTAAAACAATTTTTACATGGGGTTATACAAGTTAGATATTTGATTATAAATAGTCATTGTAAATCTAAAAGTATTTCCTACATCATAGTATTTTTTATAATTTTTAGACTTTAAATAAATTAAATTATTTATGACATCATGATGATGTAGTGATTACCTCATTAATAAAGGATTTAAATAAAATGAAACGATAATGTAAAATATATGACCAAAACATGTCCAAAACCTATTGGATGGGTGGATTTTTAACCCTTATCACCTTACCCTCGAATTATATCAATGTGGTACCTTTTGAATCCGAAATTCATTTTAAAATAAAGTAACATTTCTTTACTTTCCAAGAGTGCCTCTCCTCTCCTCTTATAAAAGGCCCCCACTTATACCTCCTTACCCACACATACAAAGCCTTTGGCTCGGCCAACCCCTACCCATTTTGTCTCTCCACATCCCTCTTTTACTCCTTGAAGACTCACTTTGGGCAGAAGTCTTCCCAAGGAAGCTTTTGAGCTAAAACCAAATAGAGTTACCCGATTTTAAGGTAATGTCTTCACTTGAGTCCTTTTATTTTATTTTACTTATCCAACCCTCTAAACTATTTTTATTCATTTATTTTGTAACAACTCCAGTATCATAAATATACTAGGATGTTTTTATAATAAGGATTCGAGCTACACTTACACACACCTACATCTAATGGTTAAAGAACATACTGCTTCCGTGGATGGCGAATGTCGGCCATCCGGAACGATGATTGTTCAACATTCTTTTAACTCCTTAAAAGGTGGACATTAAGATGACACAATATTTATATATGATAAATAATATGTTTGTGTTTTCCTTAAGCTTCTGTATTTTTCATTTTCGGCATACCTTTATGGTTTCCATTATGGGTAAACGCGATATCTTCATTTAAGGAAGTACGGACTACCGCCCCCTCAAAGTGATTTGATTCGTTAATAACATATGTGGGATGTATAAAGGATGGAGTTATGATTTTATGTATGATATTACACAGGAATTATAATATACCTTTATATAATTATGATTCCATTCTATAAAATATGAAATAGAAATGAAAGTAGCGTTCATGCGTACATATGGCTTACCGTCTCCATGAACGTTGCATTTCATTTATTACCTATAAATGATTATGTAATATTATAAATGCATGTATATACTAGATATATATTATATATATTATATATACATCATGATTATAATTATGTATATAATGGATACATGAAAAACTTTTAATTATAAAGGGTTTATTTTTTACTCAAGTAGCAATGATCGTTAAAACGACCGTTATTAACTTAAATAATTACATAGTGTTCATGACATGGAAATAAGTGAAATAAAAGGAATAATGAACTTGAAAAAGGTTCTTAAACAAGTAGAAATTAACTCAAGTTTATTATTCAGGAGATTAAAGAACAACCGAGTCAATTCGGACCCGAGGTATGGGACTTCGTCTCAATCTCCTTTCATTGAGGCATATGTTGTTTTATACACAACCTTCTTTTATACGGTGTATAAACACCTTTGAATTTTACGTTTATTCAAAAGGAATCTTTTTTATATGAGGCGTTTACTAAAAGACAAAAGGGAATGTTTTTGTCGTACGTATACAGCGACAATGACTTCTCCGCCGCCGTGACCATTATTTGAGTTTCGGCTTCCTCTACAAGCCATAACATTTTTTTAAAAAGAAAAATAAATACCATGATTTACTTTTCTTTTATTTTGGTATTGAAAATGTTTTTCATAATGTTTTTATATCAATGTTTTTTTTTGATATCTTGTGATTGAAAGGTGGAAATGTTATGTTTCCTTTATGCATGTTTTATGTGATATGATTATGTTGAGGTTCTTGGGAATTATTATGAAGACATGTGGCTCTGTGATAAACTAAGGGCAGGTGAGCCTGATATAGCTCTCTAATGCATTGGGTAACGCAAAGGAGTGAAACGTTAAGGTTTCTCTGAAAAGATTTAGGGAATATACTGGGATGGGTATTCCAAACGTAACGAAGAGGGTTACTCCCTATGTAAGAATGTTATGAATGCCTCAAGTTACCTTTATGACTTATGATTTCTATGATTTATTCATGATTTGATTAGTTATGTTAAATTTCTTATGTTTTGTGGGTATAGTATGATTTCATTCTTATGTATATATGAACTTATGTTTCCTTTCCATATTTTATAACCCATACTGAGCTTTTTATGCTCATACCAAGTTTTTTTGAAATGTTTTTCATAGGTCAAGGGAAAGGTACATGATATGATGATAGTATCAAGGAAGTGTCAAGAAAGAATCCATGTTTTATTTTAAATATGTTTCCATTGATGGGAAAATGAATACTATCTTTTATGTAACCACTTTGTTTATATGTGGAATGTAATGCAAGTTTTATGTTCTAATTCTCTAAAACTCTAAACTTGAAAAGATCCTCATTGTGTAATCTTGTAATAACTCAAGATTAAGAAAGGTTTAAGGTCGGGGCCTTATAGTTGGTATCAGAGGTCAGTTTAGTTAACTTTAGGAGTAAGAATTCTATTAAATGATTATCCAAAAATATATATATTTTTTATGGTTAAATTGAAATGATATAGCATTTGAAGATTACCATGTTTCTTCATCTAAGACATGTTTGTTGAGAATGGTTTTCCGCAGAGGAAACAGGGAAGCAGTGCTTGGAAGGCATACAGAAAGAAATAACCTTCCGAATCAGAATCCTGAGATGGTCAGAATTGGAACTGAACAGTTTGTTGCAGTAATGGCATAGTTGACTCAAGCGATAAATGGTGGTGGTATCCATGCACGAGATCAGGTAGATCAACCTGAGAGGAACATGTCAGTGTTGGAACAATTCAGGAGGAAACATCCCCCATCATTTAGAGGATCATCTGACCCTATGCTAGCTGAAGGATGGATTAAATCACTAGAGAAGATTTTCGATGTCCTGGGGTGTTCATACAATCAAATGGTTAGTCTTGCTATTTATCGTTTGGAGGGTGAAGCAGATCAGTGGTGGTCGATGGTTAAAAATATCAGGGACGCTGATGATATTGATGCTCTCGACTGGGATGAATTCAAAGGTATGTTTCTTGAAGAGTATTTTCCTAAGGCTGTTCGACTTAGTATGGAAAAACAATTCTTGGAATTGAGGCAAGTGGAAGACTCAGTGGCTACCTATGAAGAAAGGTTCACTCGATTGGCAAGGTATGCTCGAAATTTTATCTGAGACCTTGATAGTAAAATCAATCATTTTAACTCAGGATTAAAGCCAAAATATTGAAGGGAAATAGCTTCTCGTGAGTTTAAAAGTTATGAAAAGCTTGTTTGATGTGCTGAGAAGGTGTAAATGGAGTTTTCTGATGATCGAGTGTTCTATAACAACTAACAGAAGAAGAGACCGAGGTGGCAGGAGAAAGGGAAGAATTCTTCAAAAAAGTCTGATGGTAGGAAATCTAAGTTTCCAGTTTGTGATAAGTGTGGCAAAAGGCATGCTGGGGAATGTCTTCTGAATTCTGGAAAGTGCTACCGATGTGGTAAGATAGGACATAAGGCTCATGATTGCACTGAAAAAGATCAAGGTGATGGTAAGTTCAAATTTGATTTACAGTTAGTGAAATGTTTTAAGTGCAATGAGATGGGTCAGTATGCAAACGAGTGTCCGACAAAGAGCTTGAGTGATGGGAAGTAGTTAGACTACAAGCAGAAAGGGGTGGTGAAATCCTTTGCAACTACTTCAGCAGATGTCAGGCCATCAAATGAAGTTGTATCAGGTACATTGTTTGTTGTTTTCAGATTATGCTAGTGTGTTGTTTGATTCGGGGTCTACACATTATTTCATCTCTGAAAACTTTTCTAGTAAAATGGGAATACCATCTTAAGAAATGACTCCTGAACTTTTGGTAAAAACACCTGGGGGAAATGATGATGCATACAGAATTTATAAGAATCTTCCTATCCTTATCTGGGGAAAGAACCTACTTGAAAACCTTATTGTTCTACCTCTAGTAGAGTTTGATGTTATCCTGGGTATGGATTGGATCTCTATTTACAATGCTAAGATTGACTGTAGAGCTAAAGAAGTTTCTTTTCAGAAATACTTTCAGTTTGTGTACAAGAATGAACCCTTACTATTGATAACATATCAAGAGGCCAAGAAACTTGTAAAAGATGGAAATGAATGTTACCTTGCACACATCGTTGAAAATAAAGGAACTGTTCAGATTAATGATGTGCCAATGGTAAATGAGTATCCTGATGTTTTTCCTCATGAGTTTCCAGGAATAATACCAGATCAGGAAGTTGAATTTACTGTTGACGTTGTTCCTGATGCTAAGCCAATTTGGAAACCCCCTTATCGAATGGCTCAAATTGAACTTTTAGAGTTGAAGGAGAAATTGCAAGATTTATTAGAGAAAGGTTTCATTCGACCTGTCACGTCACCATGGGGTGCTCCAGTTTTATTTGTTAAAAAGAAAGATGGTTCTATGAGACTTTTAATTGATTATAGAGCCTTGAATAACAACACTGTTAAGAACAAATATCCTTTGCCTCATATCGATGATTTGTTTGATTAGCTCCAGGGAGCTCAGTATTTTTCAAAGATTGACCTGAGATCGGGGTAACATCATCTGAAGGTAAAGGAAGCAAATGTTCCGAAGACTGTGTTTCGTACAAGATATGGCCATTATGAATTTGTAGTAAGACCTTTTGGGCTAACCAATTCACCTACTATATTCATGGACTTAATGAATAGAATTATCCATGAGTTCATGGATAAGTTTGTGGTGGTTGTCATTGATGATATTTTGGTGTTTTCTAAAATTAAAGAGGAGCATGAAAGACATTTAAGGGTAATTTTTCAAACCTTAAAAGAAAAGAAATTGCATGGGAAATTCAGCAAGTGTGAGTTTTGGTTGCAAAAAATTTCATTCCTTGGTCATATTGTTTCTAAAGATGAGATAACTATTGATCCTGCAAAAACAAAAGTCGTGGAAGACTGGACAAGACCCACAAATGTAACTGAGATTCGTAGCTTCCTTGGTTTGGTAGGCTATTACCAAATATTTGATAGAAATTTTTCACGGTTATCTATTCCAATGACTAATCTAACTCGGAAGGGTGTTAAGTTAATCAGGACAAAATAATGTGATGATTGTTTTCAGGAATTGAAAAGAAGATTAGTGAATGCACCAGTTTTGGAACTTCCTTCCAGGAATGTTGAGTTTGTTATCTACAGTGATGCTTCATTGAAAGGACTTGGTTGTGTCCTAATGAAGAATGATCAGGTAATTGCTTATGCTTCACGACAGTTAAAAACTCATGAGGTAAATTACCCTACACATGATTTGGAATTAGCTGCTGTTGATTTCGCTTTAAAAATTTGGAGGCATCATTTGTATGGAGTAAAGTGTGAAATATATACTGATCACAAAAGTTTAAAGTATATATTCACTCAGAAAGAATTGAACATGAGACAAAGGAGATGGCTAGAATTAATCAAGGATTATGATTGTTCAATTCATTACCATCCAGGAAAATCAAATAAAGTGGCCGATAATTTGAGTCGAAAATGTAATGCTTCACTAGAAATGTTGCATTTGGAACGTGATCCTTTGGTTAAGGATTTGATGAACTTTGGCATAGAAGTTGTTAGTGCAGGATGTTCTTCTGTTTTGTTTCAGGTATCAGTGAAATCTTCTCTATCAGATAGAATCAAGCAAGCATAGAATCAAGACATTGAGTTGCAGAAAAAGGTAGAGCTGGTTCAGAATGGTAGGTAGCCTGAATTCAACATTGATAATGATTGCGTTTTGAGATTTGGGAAGAGATTGTGTGTGCCTTGTGATTCACAGTTGAATAGAAATTTGTTATGTGAAGCTCATAGTTCTCCATTTTCAGTTCATCCTGGCAGTACTAAGATGTACAGAGATCTGCGGGAGTATTACTGGTGGGATGGAATGAAAAGAGATATTGCTAATTTTACTATGAAGTGTTTGACATGTCAACAGGTTAAAGCAGAGTGGCAGTTACCGAAAGGGATGCTTCACCCTCTACCAGTGCCAGAGTGGAAATGTGAGAATATATCCATGGACTTTGTTGTGGGATTACTGAAGACATATCAAGGTAATAATGCAGTCTGGGTTATTGTTGATCGCTTGACTAAATCTGCTCATTTCCTTCCTATTCGAGATACTTTTTCCCTAGATCAACTATCCCGTTTTTATCTTAAAGAGGTAGTTAGGTTACATGGAGTTCCTCTCTCCATTGTATCTGACCGTGATCTCAGGTTCCTTTCTAACTTTTGGAAAGGCCTTCAGAAGTTGTTCGGTACTGAATTAAATTTTAGTAGAGATTTTCATCCTCAATCAGATGGGCAGTCAGAATGAACAATTCAGACATTGGAGGATATGCTACATTATTTCTCTATGGATTATCAGGGAAGTTGGGACCAACATCTTTCTTTGGTTGAATTTTCATATAATAACAGTTTCCATTCCAGTATACAGATGACACCATTTGAGGTGTTATATGGGAAGAAGTGTTGAACTCCATATTTCTGGGATGAAGTGGGTGAAAGGAAGTTGATTGGACAAGAATTGGTAGAAGAGATGGTAGAAAAAGTTCAGATGATTCAGAAACACACGAGAACAGCTCATAGCAGGCAGAGGAGTTATGCGAACAACAAGAGGAAGGATCTATCTTTTGAGGTAGGTGATCATGTTTTTCTCAAAGTATCAACATGGAAAAGTGTGATACGATTTGGTAATAAAGGAAAGCTGAGTCCAAGGTTCATTGTACCATATTAAATTCTGGAGAGAGTTGGATCAGTTGCTTACCGAGTGGCTTTACCTCCAAGTTTATCTCAGGTACACAATGTTTTTCATGTTTCGATGTTGAGAATGTATATGCCAGACCAATCTCATGTTTTGAGTCCAGAGGTAGTTCAGCTGGAAGAGAACCTATATTATGAGGAACAACCGGTCCAGATTATTGAACACATGGGGCAAGTGTTACAGAATAAGGAGATTAATCAGGTAATGTTTTTGTGGAAAAACCACATGATGGAAGAGGCAACATGGAAATCTGAAAATGCAATGAGGGATAAGTACCCCCATTTATTCGATAAGTAAATAAATTGCGGGGACACAATTTTCTAAAGGGGGGAAGGATGTAACATCCCAAGTAAGTAATGAATAATAAATATTTTTATCTATGTCTATTAATTAATTAGATAGTGTTTTAGAGGCTTAAAATGAAAATAAATCCAATCATAAGTATGGAAGACACTAATATTTTTAAAAGATTGTTTTACTGCCTTTTGGTGGAAAAAAATTTTTAAATATATATTTTGACAATTTTATAATCTATGTCTGTCATAATAAACTTATTCTTTTTGATTGGTACATCAAAATTTACTTTGTGTGAATTTTTGGTATTTTTCTGACAATGTTCATTTTTTAATGAATTGTGAAAAATACTGCATTTTACATCAAAACTGATTTTTAATCTAATTTATTTATATGATTATATTATCTTCTTAATTGGTTTTAAATTGAAATTAGAATATATTTTTACCATTTAATCCAATAGTGGTCATTGGAATTAATTTTACTTTGAAATTGGACTTAAACTAGTGTCAATCTTTTGATACTTATTGTTTCATAAAAACACGCTATTTGCTCTGACAACAAGAATTAATTATTAAATTAATTAGTACAACTTATATGTTTTGAATTTTGTAAAATAGACATCATTTTTGAATTCAGAATATCAAATATAGCTTAGGGTGATGTTTTGGTATATTTCTGAAAAACTTCAATTTTTGATGAATAGTGAAACCACTAAGTGGTACTTATAAAAACTGATTTTTCGTTTAAATGAAATTTTACCACATTTGGGTTTTGAATTTCAAAAATCCGACACACATGGTTGTCATTAAGAAGTAAAATGTGGTTCAATGAGATTAAAATAATTTTTTGGTGAATAGTAACTTTTAAGTTCTTAATCGCGATTAGAAGTAATTAGTGTAGTTTAAGGTAAAAATAATGTTTTAATAATATGAGATGAGCTTGACACATGTCCTACCCTCATTGGATGTGTCATGGACGACCAAGAAAATCCATGGGTCAACTTGGGGACCCCATGGAGCCACTTTGGTAGGAAAATGACATTAATGTCTTTTCATTTAATGTTAAAGTAAAAATGACAGAAACATGATTTAGTTTACTAAAAAAATTACATGGGGTTATACAAGTCATATGTTTGATTATAAATAGCCATTGGAAAGTTAAAAAGATTTCATACATCATAGTATATTTTTTTATATTTTTTAGACTTTAAATAAATTAAATTATTTATGACATCATGATAATGCAGCGATTACCTCATTAATAATGGATTTAAATAAAATGAAAAGATAATGTAAAATCTATGACCTAAACATGTCCAAAACCTATTGGATGGGTGTATTTCGACCCCTCATCACCTTGCCCTTGAATTATATCAATGTGGGACCTTTTGAATCTGAAACGCATTTTAAAATAAAGTAACATTTCTTTACTTTCCAAGAGTGCCCCTCCTCCCCTCTTATAAAAGGCCCCCACCTCTACCTCATTACCCACACTTCCAAAGCCTTTGGCTCGGCCAACCCCGGCCCATTTTGTCTCTCCACATCCCTCTATTACTCCTTGAAGCCTCACTTTGGGCAAAAGTCTTCCCAAGGAAGCCTTTGAGCTCAAACCAAAGGGAGTTACCTGATTTTAAGTTAATGTCTTCACTTGAGTCCTTTTGTTTTATTTTACTTCTCTAACACCCTAAACTCTTTTTATTCATTTATTTTGTAACAACTACAGTATCTTAAATATACTAGGATTTTTTTATAAGAAGGATTCGAGCTACACTTACACACACCTACATCTAATGGTTAAAGAACATACTGTTTCCATGGATGGCAAATTTCGGCCTCCCGAAATGATGATTGTTCAACATTCTTTTAACACCTTCAAAGGTGGACATTAAGATGAAAATATATTTATATATGATATATAATATGTTTATGTCTTCCTTAAGCTTCTGTATTTTTCATTTTGGGCATACCTTTATGGTTTCCATTATGGGTAAACGCGATATCTTTATTTAAGGAAATGCGGACTACCGCCCCCTCAAAGTGATCTGATTCTTTAATACCATATGTGGGATGTATAAAGGATGGAGTTATGATATTATATATGATATTAAACTGGAATTATAATATACCTTTATATCATTATGATTCCATTCTATAAAATACGAAATAGAAATGAAAGTAGCGTTAATGCGTACGTACAGATTACCGTCTCCATGAACGTTGCATTTCGATTCTTACCTCTAAATGATTATGTAATAATATAAATGCATGTATATACTGGATATATATGATATATGTGATATATACATCATGATTATAATTCTGGATATAATGGATACATGAACAACTTTTAATTATAAAGGGTTTATTTTTGACTCAAGTGCCAATGATCGTTAAAACGACCGTTACTAACTTAAATAATTACATAGTGTTCAGGACATGGCAATAAGTGATATAAAAGGAATAATTAACTTGAAAAAGGTTCTTAAACAAGAATAAATTAACTCATGTTTATTATTCAGGAGATTAAAGAACGACCGAGTCAAGTCGGACTTGAGGTATGGGACTTCGTCTCAATCTCCTTTCATTGAGGCATATTTTTTTTTATACACAACCTTCTTTCATACGGTGTATAAACCCCTTTGACTTTTACATTTATTCAAAAGGAATATTTTTTTATAAGAAGCATTTACTAAAAGACAAAAAGGAATGTTTTTGTCGTACATATGCGGCGACAACAACTTCTCTGCCGCCGTGACCATTATTTGAGTTTTGGCTTCCTCTACAAGCCATACCTTTTCTAAAAAAAGAAAAATAATTACCATGATTTACATTTCTTTTATTTTGGTATTGAAAATGTTTTTCATAATTTTTTTATATCAATGTGTTGTATTGATATCTTGTGATTGAAAGGTGGAAATGTTATGTTTCCTTTATGCATGTTTTATGTGATATGATTATGTTGAGGTTCTTGGGCATTATTATGAAGACGGGTGGTTCCGTGATAAACTAAGGGCGGGTGAGCCTGATATGGCTATCCAATGCATTGGGTAACGCAAAGGAGTGAAACGTTAAGGTTTCTCCGAAGAGATTTAGGGAATATACTGGGATGGGTATTACAAACATAATCAAGAGGGTTACTCCCTATGTAAGAATGTTATGAATGCCTCAAATTACCTTTATGTATTATGATTTCTATGATTTATTCATGATTTGATGAGGTATATTAATGTTCTTATGTTTTGTGGGTAAATTATGATTTCATTCTTATGTATATATGAACTTATATTTCCTTTCCATATTTTATAACCCATACTGAGCTCTTTATGCTCATCCCAAGCTTTTTTTAAAAGTTTTTCACAGGTCAAGGGAAAGGTACATGATATGATGATAGTGTCAAGGAAGTGTCAAGAAAGAATCCATGATTTATTTTAAATATGTTTCCATTGATGGGAAAATGAATACTATATTTTATGTAACCACTTTGTTTAAATGTGGAATGTAATGCATGTTTTATGTTCTAATTCTCTAAAACTCTGAACCTGAAAAGATCCTCAATGTGTAATCTTGTAATAACTCAAGATTAAGTAAGGTTTAAGGTCAGGACCTTATAGAAGAAACCCCATTATACTATGTAATATTAAAGTAAATCCTTTTGAATGGAATAATTTTAATTGTGACACAAAATACCATTTATTATGAAGGATTAATGATATAAAAATTAAACTGGGTTGTTCACAATCCATATAAAATAAATTAGGCACATAATACTATAGCATTCATCAATTAAGGGAAATTGAGATGAAATCCAGTACCTTGAGGGAGACTTGCTAGCTATGTACATTAACACTTTAATTATAAACTTATATAATTATTTGATTTCTTAGGAACCTTTTAAAAGAATTACTGCATATCCTTAAACCATTTATTTCATTTATTAATGAATTTAATTACTTAATCAGTTATGTCCACATTGTGTTGTTTTAGGAAATTCATATCCTAGCTGGAAAATGACCCTGGTATACTGGATATGGCCAATGTAATGACCCATTGTTTTAAAAGTGTAAATTAATTTCTTATAAATATTTCTTATAATCACATGAAATAACAACATAATGAACTACTAAAATATATTTTACCTCTAAACATAAGTTTGTCACTTCTGTGATTTGAATTTTGAAAATATGACACACATGGATGAGATCAGTAAGTTATTTGGAGTCCAATAGGGAAAAATTAATTATTTTGTGAATAGAAACCTACACTTATGAATATTAACATACGATTATGAAAAGAGATATAACCTAATGAATAGTAACCTTACCTATGATAGTATAAAAATAATATTCAAGTGATATTATGACGTACCTATATTTTAGAATAAGTAAATGACTGTTTTAAAACTGGGTTTTAATAATAAATTATGATTTTAATTTCAAATTAAATTAAACATAATTAGAAAATTATTTTTGAAAAATTTATATCATTTTTGGATTCTACACATTGAAAAATAGTTAGGGTGATTTTTTTGGATTTTTCTGTAATACTCGATTTTTTGGATAATAGTAAAATACAATAATTTAAGATTAATTCTAAATAATGGATTTATTGTATCATTGATGATGATATGATGATGTAAGCCTAATTAGTTGTAAGTAACATTAATTTATTCCTATTCTTGGTCAATTAATACTAACTATTTCTTATCTAGTGATGAAATAAAAAATTTATGATTGTAATATTATAAAAACCCTCCTCTCCTCCACTAAAAAACCCCCTCACTCCCTCACTCCATCTTCTCTCCACTCCTATCAAGCCTTGTTTTAGGAAAATATTCTTCCCAAATACCTATAAAATATCCTCTCTGAAGTCTAACATCCCCTAGTCACTTAAAAATTCTTAAACCTCTCCCCTTAAGAGATTCTCAATGGAGATAAACTCAAGAGGTTAAATCCTCTTTCAAATTATTTTATTTCTTTTAAGTTCATTTTCTTTTGTAGTTTCTTTCCTCACCTCCCTTCACCCAAATTGTATGATTACTCCAGTAACATATAGGTACTAGAATTGTGTTCTGCTAATGGGATATTTCATTATTATCTCTCCTTTACACACCATTTATTTGAATGAAATGAAAACACCTTTTTACATGTGTTGATATCACGCATTCAAGGATAGCGGTTTATCAATTTTTAATTCCATATTTCATTAGGGTCATGAAAACATTTTTGAAAATTATTATACATGTAATATATACTTATTAAGGTTCTGTAATCCTTTTGTTCAAATGGTATTAAGTTATAAAGAAAAACATGTTCATTGTAATCAAACCCACTGATTAACCAAAACAATTATCACTTAGGTTTTATATAATAATTCATATTCACTCACAATAACCGAATGAATTTTAATAATAATGTAATCTCATGGATATTCAGTAATAACATACAAATTCAATTCTGGACAACCACTTTCATCTTACATGTTTATAATAACATGAATATATGTAATCTGATCATTAAATCCAAGTATGAAAACGGACCCGAACAATGAAATTGAACCTCATAACCAATTAAAATGATCCTAAATGAACATAAAATGATTATAGAAAATATTATTAACATACAAGAGGTTATGGATTTATTAATTAATAAACCTAATTTTATTAATCTGGTCATTGTTATCAAGTGTAGAAGACCATCAAATATAAGATAATGGATCCACTCTATCTCACTCTTAAATTAAGATAGTCCTCTATGATATTCCTTTTTTATGTGTAATCCCAAAAGATGGAGTATGATTTCACAGCTCCCCCATACTTCCCTCATGATGTATAAGTGATGAGAAACCCTTTTATCTCTCATTGATCCCTCCTAGATACACCTTATACAATGCTGAGAATTCGTAACCAATTCTACCCGAACCTCCTTTATTCTTTCGGGTTGCCTTATATTTATTTATATCAAAATGGAGTTATCTTATCTATTTATGTGATTAATATAAATTCATTGTAGTTGTAAAAAATCCATTAATCAATACCCTTTCATCACTCTCTTTTTGGAGATATACATGTTTTTTAAAGATTCCCACCCTAGTACTTTCCGATAAAAACCTATTTTAAGGGAACTTACAAAATATTTACCTAATTTAAAGTGCACTCTATCCTATATTTTAAGCCAAAATTGTATTTATAAAATAATTCTTTTTTATTATGATAACCTAATTGGTTCAATTATTTTTTTATATAAAATATTGTCTTCTTTTTAATTTTAAAATCACTGTAGTATTTTCCTTTAAATTGAACAAAAAAAATCATGCTAAAATTTCTCAAATACATTTACTACATGTTGTAACTTATGATTGAAATCACATTCCCTAATATATGACTATTATACCTTCTGAACGTCCATGTTTTATCTAATTCATTTCTTTCCTGTAAACTTTGATGATACACCCATTGGTTAAGCATTATGTCATGATGGTGGTTCCCAATTCTTTCCATTGGTAACCCTTATGTTTATGGAATACTGATTATGTGTGATTATATATGTGGAAAACATATTAATGAAATTTACGATGAGTTCACCTAGGTATCACTCTAATGCATTGGGTAAAGTTAAGTCTCATGAGATGCCATGTGAAATGGTATTGGTAGTTAGCCTTGACCCATAATACTTTTGGGAATAAGATTAGAGGTTATCCTTGACCCGTACTACAATAGGAAACCGGATTGGAGGTTATCCATGGATCATACTAAAGAAATCTTTTTTTCTTATGAATTTATATGATTCCATGTTTATATTATCCCATGATTATATGTCATGATTTCATATATTCCATACTTTTTATATCACTATGTCATGCATCATAACTCATGTTGTTAAGCTTTATTATTATGTTCATTCCCTTACTGGGATTTCTAGATAATTTCTTTGTTCTTGTCTTCCCAGGGTACCCTATGAAGATGTGAGGCCTCAAAAGGAGTTAGGATATAATTTTGGATATTAAATAAAGAAATTATTTTCTTAGCCCCATGTTTTATGTTTTATGTGCCTAGTCTTCAAAGATGCTAGACATTATGATCCTTAGTTTGTAATCTAACGTATAATTATACTTAAAATAATTTAATGTTATATATAAAACCATAGGGTTTATATAGTTGGTATCAGATCAAGGATTATTTATTTTTGAAGATTAGGAATAGAGAACATTAGTAAGAAATTTAATGATGAGACTAAGTATAAAAGAACATCCCTAAATTTTGGTAAGTATAGAGTAAATGGATTATCAAGAAAATACTTCCCTTTATAGATAAAAATATGTAGAGGTGGCTCTGGAACTAATGTACCTTGGAGTGAAAACTCCAACAAGGAGTTTCAGGCTTGACCTGGGGTATCCTAGTACACGAAAACGTTCCTTTTTCCTCTCTTGGCGTTGACACTCCCGAGGTATATGATTTGGTGGATTCACGAGCCTAATAAAAACCATTATTATGGGACAAAAACACCATATGAATATATGTTAAGAAAAATATTAAGGATAACCTAGATTTAATCCTCAAGAATCACAAGTTTGGGTATACTTCTCATTTACATGTTTTACCTTTTATGTTCAATTTTTCCTTTTATGATCAATATCTATGTTTTAAAGCCCTCTAATTGTAATTTATTTTTCATTGTTAATGGTGGAAAATTTAATCACACATTCCAATAACCAATGTGAATGTAAATGTGAATATTTCCTTAATTATATGCATGATATGATGGGAACGAGTGCTCAAAACTTCACGACAGTACATTCTCAGCTAGCTCAAGTTATGAATAATAACTTTAATCATGTGGAAGTCCCTCCTCCTCTAAGTAAATAGAATGTTTATATAGAATCCTTCATGTGGAAAGGGTCACCCATGTTTTTCATATCATCAAATTCCTTCCTCGCGGAATAGTGGATTAACTCTATTGAAAAGATATTCTTCATCCTCCAGTGCCTAGAATAAGAGAAAGTTGTATTGATGGTCTATCATTTTGATGGGGAAGCTTATTAGTGGTAGAAACTGATCAAGAATACAAATTCCCAATAGAAAATTAATTCTATGGATTGGGAGGAACTCAATATGACTTTTTTCAATAAATATTTTCCTCAAATAATTCATCTAAAAATGGAAAGAGAGTTCCTCAGACTCACGAAGAAGGTAGATGTTCCTATTGGGGCATGTGAAGAAAATCTTTACAAGGCATGCATGGTACGCTTCTAGCCTTGTCATGAACACTATAATCAACGTGGATCTCTTATTTAGCAGACTAAATCCAAGTCTACAAAAGGTGTTGGAGATTTGATACTTCGTAAGTTATGAGGAGATTGTCTGTTGTGACCTCAAGGTTGAAATAGAAATTGGAGACTCCCAGTTGTCTCATGGGCCTGGTTACAAGAAGCAAAAAAATGGGAAAAAACATGGGTGGTCCATCAAACAAATCCCATGATGGAAATAAGACTAAATATCCCATGTGTAAATGTTGTGGGAAGAAGCATCCTAGGAACTGTCTAAAGGGAACCAAACACTACTTCAAATGTGGAATGCCTGGTCATCTAGCTAAAAACTGCTAAAGGGATTTAACAAATACCACTAGTGTGTAATAAGAAAGGAAGGCTCATATTAATGATCAGCTAGTAGTGCAGTGTTAGAACATTAAATAGAATGATAATTATGCAAACAATTTCCCTAAGCCAAGGGTTGTCGAAGGAAATCAACAATAACCTCCAAGGAAACAAAGAAGGGATGATGATATCACTACACTGAGGTGGACCCTGACAACAATGTGGTGATAGGTCTTCTAGTTTTTCATTCATTAATAGTGAACAAACTATTTGATTCTAGTTCTACGCATTTATTCAAATCTTTCGTGTTTAGTAGAACTATTCAACCACAAAATCAAAATTTGGAGGAAAAGTTATCTATAAGATAAACAAATGGGTAAATTATTGTATCCATGGTTTATAACCCTCCCCTGTTAATGTTTTTGGACTGAACCTCCAAGAAAATCTCATCATACTTCCTTTACTGGAGTTCAATGCAATATTTGTCATGGATTGGATATCATTATACAATGCCAACATCAAATGACAGAAAATGGAGATCACTCTTCACATCCCAAAGCATCATCAAATTATATACATGTGTAAGGAGGAATATTAATCTATTTTAGAATAATCTTCCCAATCATGTATATTGTTACATTACGAGCAATCATATCTAGCTCAAATGATTGAGATAAAAGAGAGTATCATGCTTAAAGACATTCCCATCATGTGGGATTACACAGATGTATTCCCTAAAGAGTTTCCTTTTCTTCCTCCAGACCGAGATGTTATGATCTTAATTGAACGTATCCTTGAATCTCAAACTATCTCAAATACACCTTACTGGTTGACCACTATAGAGAAGGTAGAGTTGAAGAAATAGTTACATGAGAATTTGGAGATGGGTATTGTACGCCCAAGTGCTTCACCATGGGGTGCACCGGTCCTCTTCGTCAAGAAGAATTATAGATCGATGCACCTCTGAATTTATTATAATGATCTCAATAAAATCATGATAAAGAACAAGTATCCACTTCCACAGATAGATGATTTTTTTGATCAGCTTTGTGGAACCAATTATTTCTCTGAAGTGGTCCTTCAGTTGGGATATCACCAACTAAAGGTGAGGAAGTAATATATTCCCAAGACTTCCCTTAAAATGAGGTATGGACACAATGAGTTCATAATGATGCCCTTTGGACTCAATAATGCTCCAAAAAATATCATATATTTAATGATTAAAGTATTTAGAAATTACCTCGACAAATATTTGTAGGTCTTTATTGATGATATTATGATATAATCAAAGGGAAAGGAGGAACTTGTGGTGCATATTATTACTCTGTTAAAGGCATTTTGGAGGGATAATTTGTATGAAACGTACGATAAATGTGAGTTATTGATGGAGGAAGTATCATTATTAGGTCATGTTATCACCAACAGAGGGAAATATATAGACCCTTCCAAGACAAAGGCAATTAATGTGTCGACCAGGCCAACATCTCTAACGGAGATTCATAGCTTTCTGGGTCTATATGTGTATTATCGATGATTTCGGAGGAACATTTCATGATTTTCAAACCTAATGAACATGTTTCCACAAAAGGGAAGAAATATTTTCTGTACTTAGGAATGTGAATAATCTTTCTAGGAGTTGAAAAAGTAGCATATCACTATGCCGGTACTCACACTCCCAATAAGTATAGAACTCTTTGTGGTGTTTAGTGATTATTCAAAGAATGGAATTGGTTGTGTGCTTATGAAAAATGATAAATTGATATCCTATGGCTCAAGGAAATGATGATCAAGAGAAAAACTATCCCATGCATGATCTGGAGTTGGCGGCTGTGATCTTTGTATTGAAAATATGGCGTCATTATCTCTATGGGGAGAAGTGGGAAATATTTACTGATAACAAAATTTTGAAATATATAATCTCACAAAAGGATCTTAATATGTGCTAGTGAAGATGGATAGAGCTCATCATGGATTATGACTAACCAATCCACTACCATCCTGGTAAGGAAAATAATGTGGCGGATGTTCTAAGATGAAAGGATCCTACATCTCTATCAATGATGAGAATTGAAAAGGAACTGATCTTATTAGATTTGATGAAGATGGAAATGATAATCATTAAGGGCGGAACATCATCAATTCTGTCCCAAATTATTTCTCATCCATCCCTCATGGAGAGAATAATGGATGATCAATGAAAAGATGTGGAAATTATGAAAAGGGTGGAAGCTATCAGAAATGGGAAATACTCAGAGTTCACAATTGAAAAGGATGGATTTCTAGGATTTGGGACATGATTATGTGTACCATCCAATCCAGAGATAAATAAGGAGCTTATGAATGACACAGATATCTAAACCTTCCCTATCCACTGAGGGAGCACAAAGATGTATTGAGATCTATGAGAAATTTTTTTGGGGCAATATGAAAAGGGATATTACTGAATATATATCAAAGTGACTGGTATGTCAGCATGTGAATAATGAGAGGAAAAAGACTAAGGTGATGATGAAAGAACTACCTATACCAAAATAGAAGTGGGAGAACATTACCATATACTTTTCCACTGGACTTACAAGGACATCCATAGTAATCAATTTTATATCGGTTATTGTGGATCATCTTTAAAAGAAAAATCACTTTATCACAATTCTAGAGGTATTTTCATTGGATCAAATTGCACAAATATATATCAAATAAGTGGTAAGACTTCATGGAGTACCACTATTTACTGTATCTGATCGTGATCCAAGATTCACCACGATGTTCGGGAAAGGTCTCCAACATGCTCTAAGAATTGAACTGAACTTATGTATGGCCTATTATCCTCAATCTGATGACTAATTCGAGAGGACTATTCCTAGAGTGGAATATACATTGAGATTGTGTTCTATGGGCTTCAAAGGATGATGGGACAAACATCCTCTACTGGTTGATTTCTCCAACAAAAATAGTTTCAACTCGAGCATCCGAATGGCACTATATGAATCCCTTTATGGTAAAAGGTGCAGAAAACAAACATGTTGGGATGAAGTCACTGAGCGTAAGGTTATAGGACATGAAATGGTCGATGAAATGGTGGAGAAGGTGAAAACCATTCAGCAGCACATCAAGTTAGCCCATAGTCAACAAAAAAGTTATGTAGACAATTGTCGATGAGACCTTGTGGTCAAAGTTGGAGACACGATATTTCTACTTATATCTCTATGGAAGAAGGCCATGAAGTTTGGAAAGAAAGGGATGTTAAGTCCCAGGTACATTGGTTCTTTTGAGATCCTTGATCGAGTCGGTGATGTGGCATATCAACTGGCACTTCAACCTACTATGTTGAATGTACATGATGTCTTTCATGTATCCCTCTTAAGTAAGTAAATACCAAACCATTAACCTATAATATTTATAGGTGCTACAATTGGAGGATGATATTTAATACGAGGAGCAGCTAGTGAAGATCTTGGATTATAGAGATAAAGTCCTATGTAACAGGACTACCCACCTGGTCAAGGTACTATGGAGATATCATAAGTGTGAAGAAGAATCATGAGAAATTGAGGAGGAAATGAAGGAAAAGTACCCGCACTTGTTGAAGGCATAGAATGTAAAACAAAATTTTTAGGGTGATATTTCATAAGGGGGGAAGAATGTAATGACCCAATGTTTTATAAATGGAAATTCATTTCTTATAAATATTTCATATAATCACATGAAATCACAACTTAATGAACTACTAAGTTCTATGTGTCCTCTAGACAAAAATTTCTCACTTTTGTGATTTGAATTTTGAAAATCTGACAAACACAGTTGTGGTTAGTAAGTTATTTGGAGTCGAATAGAGAAAAAATAATTTTTTGGTGAGTAGTAACCTTCCCTTATGAATAGTAACCTACCCTTATGAATTGTGATATACCTTAATGAATAGTAAAATAACCTATGATAGTATGAAAATAATATTCAAGAGAAAGCATGTTGTACCTATATTTTAGAATATGTAAATAAATTTTTTAAAACTGATTTTTAATAATTAATTATGATTTTAATTAAATATCAAATAAATCATATTTAGAAAAATATTTTTGAAACCTAGATTTCATTTTTGGATTCTACAAGTTGAAATATTGTTAGGATTATTTTTTGGTATTTTAATATAATACTTGAATATTTGGTGAATACTAAAATACTATAATTTACAATAAATGATAAATAATGGATTTATTGACTCATTTATGATGATCTGCTGATGTAAGACCAATTGGTTCTAAAGAACATGAATTTATTACTATTCTTGGTCATGGAATACTTACCATTTCTTGTTTTTTTGAATAAATAATAAATTAATGATTATGTTATTATGAAAACCCTCCTCACCACCACTATAACACTACGGGAAAAATGGGTATTTGCGACGGGTTATTTGCGACGAGAATAAACCCCGTCGCAAATAGCCCCGTTAAAAACTTATTTGCGACGGGGGTATTTTCCCGTCGCAAATAAGTAGCCTTTTGCGACAGGATTGCTTTACCCGTCGCAAAAGAACTGGCGCGCATTGCGCGCCAAATCGCGGGAAACATATTTACGACGGGGGAATATTCCCGTCGCAAATAACCGGCGGCGGTAAAAGGTATTTGCGACGGGAATATTTCCCCGTCGCAAATAGTATGTCGGCAGGTGGTTATTTGCGACGAGACTCGTCGCAAATAACTATTTAACCGTTGACCGTATTAAATGACGGCTAAGGTATTTGCGACGGGTACCGTACAAATAATACTATTTGCGACGGGAATCCCGTCGCAAATGGACCCGTCGCAAATAATCTAACCTATAAATACCCCCATCCATTTTTTTTCAAATCATTCTCAAACTCCATCTTCTTCTTCTCTCAAAGTTTTATTTTTAAAGTCCAGTTTTTCTCAAGTTTAATTTTTTTCTTCGGAGTTGATATTAAAGTTTTGAAGAACGATCATAGTAGATCAATTTTCAAGGTATTTATGTTCATTTTAATTTAATATTTATTTTTAATTTTTTATTAGTTTTAATTATTCTTAATAAGTTGTAATGTAATTATGTTTACATTGTTTTGTTACTTAATAAATTTAAATTATTAGTATTGTTCATAGTTAATGGTTATTAGGAATAATTAGTAATAATTTTTAATAATTAAGAATAAATATTAATAAATAGTAATAAATATTAATAATTAGGAATAATAACATTATTATATTATTAGTATATTTTATTATTAATATTAAAATAATATAATTTTTTATATATATACAATTCTTTTTTCATCTGTGTGTTTGCTGTCTCCACATGTATTATTTGTATGTGGAGATAGAAAACACACAGATGAAAAAAGAATTGTATATAAATTAAAAAATTATATTATTTTAATATTAATAATAAAATATACTAATAATGTTATTATTCGTAATTATTGGTAATTATTCCTAATTATTGGTAATTATTCATTTAAATACTACTAATTATGAAAAATTACCAATAATTATCAATAATTAGGAATAATTACCAATAATTAGTAATAATTACCAATAATTAGTAATAATTACCAATAACTAGTAATAATTACCAATAATTCGTAATAATTACCAATAATTAGTAATAATTACCAATAATTAGTAATAATTACCAATAATTAGTAATACTTACCAATAATTAGTAATAATTAACAATAATAAGTAATAATTATTAATAATTATTAATAATTAGTAATAATTATTAATAATTATCAATAATTAGTAATAATTACTAATAATTACCACTAATTAGTAATAATTAGGAATAATTACCAATAATTACCAATAATTACAAATAATTACCAATAATTAGTAATAATTAGTAATAATTAGTAATAATTAGTAATAATTAGGAATAATTAGGAATAATTATGAATAATTAGGAATAATTAGTAATAATTATCAATAATTACCAATAATTACCAATAAATACCAATAATTACCAATAATTAGTAATAATTAGTAATAATTACCAATAATTACTAATAATTAGTAATAATTAGTAATAATTAGTAATAATTAGTAATAATTACCAATAATTAGTAATAATTAGTAATAATTAGTAATAATTATCAATAATTTGTAATAATTAGTAATAATTAGTAATAATTTGTACTAATTACCAATAATTAGTAATAATTAACAATAATTAGGAATAATTACCAATAATTCGTAATAATTACCAATAATTAGTAATAATTACCAATAATTAGTAATAATTACCAATAATTAGTAATAATTACCAATAGTTAGTAATAATTACCAATAATTAGTAATAATTACCAATAATTAGTAATAATTAGTAATAGTTAGTAATAATTCGTAATAATTAGTAATAATTATCAATAATTAGTAATAATTAACAATAATTAGTAATAATTAGCAATAATTAGTAATAATTACCAATAATTACCAATAATTGCCAATAATTACAAAAAATTACCAATAATTACTAATAATTAGTAATAATTACCAATAATTAGTATTAATTACCAATAATTACCAATAATTGGTTATAATTAGTAATAATTTTTAATAATTAGTAATAATTGGTAATAATTAGTAATAATTAGTAATAATTAGTAAGAATTACCAATAATTAGTAATAATTACCAATAATTAGTAACAATTACCAATAATTAGTAATAATTTCCACTAATTAGTAATAATTACCAATAATTAGTAATAATTAGTAATAATTAGTAATAATTAGTAATAATTTGTAATAACTAGGAATAATTAGTAATAATTACCAAGTATTAGTAATAATTACCAATAATTAGTAATAATTACAAATAATTAGTAATAACTACCAATAATTAGTAATAACTACCAATAATTAGTAATAATTACCATTAATTAGTACTAATTAGTAATAATTACCAATAATTAGTACT
This sequence comes from Viscum album, assembly GCA_963277665.1. NCBI lineage: Eukaryota > Viridiplantae > Streptophyta > Magnoliopsida > Santalales > Viscaceae > Viscum > Viscum album. The sequence goes on along the minus strand of OY728141.1, from coordinate 1,041,719,200 downwards.
AATTACCAATAATTAGTAATAATTAGTAATAATTACCAATAATTAGTAATAATTACCAATAATTAGTAATAATTACCAATAATTAGTAATAATTACCAATAATTAGTAATAATTAGTAATAATTAGAAATAATTAGTAATGATTAGTAATAATTGGTAATAATTAGTAATAATTACCAATAATTCGTAATAATTAACAATAATTAGTAATAATTAACAATTATTAGTAATAATTACCAATAATTAGTAATAATTACCAATACTTAGTAATAATTACCAATAATTACCAATAATTACCAATAATTAGTAATAATTACCAATAATTAGTATTAATTACCAATAATTACCAATAATTGGTAATAATTCATAATAATTACCAATAATTAGTAATAATTAGTAATAATTAGTAATAATTAGTAATAATTACCAATAATTAGTAATAATTAGTAATAATTAGTAATAATTAGTAATAATTAATAATAATTACCAATAATTAGTAATAATTATCAATAATTAGTTATAATTACCAATAATTACCAAAATTAGTATTAATTAGTAATAATTACAAATAATTACCAATAATTACCAATAATTACAAATAATTAGTAATAATTAGTAATAATTAGTAATAATTACCACTAATTAGTAATAATTAGTAATAATTAGAAATAATTAACAATAATTAGGAATAATTAGTAATAATTAATAATAATTACGAATAATTAGTAATAATTACCAATAATTAGTAATAATTTGAAATAATTAGTAATAATTACCAATAATTACCAATAATTAGTAATAATTACCAATAATTAGTATTACTTACCAATAATTACCAATAATTGGTAATAATTAGTAATAATTACCAATAATTAGTAATAATTAGTAATAATTAGTAATAATTAGTAATAATTGCCAATAATTAGTAATAATTAGTAATTATTAGTAATAATTAGTAATAATTAATAATAATTCCCAATAATTAGTAATAATTATCAATAATTAGTAATAATTAACAATAATTACCAATAATTAGTATTAATTAGTAATAATTACCAATAATTACCAATAATTACCAATAATTAGTAATAATTAGTAATAATTAGTAATAATTACCAATAATTAGTAATAATTAGTAATAATTAGTAATAATTAGTACTAATTACCAATAATTAGTAATAATTAACAATAATTAGGAATAATTAGTAATAATTAATAATAATTACGAATAATTAGTAATAATTACCAATAATTAGTAATAATTAGTAATAATTAGTAATAATTACAAATAATTACCAATAATTCTTAATAATTAACAATAATTAGTAATAATTAACAATAATTAGTAATAATTACCAATAATTAGTAATAATTACCAATAATTAGTAATAATTACCAATACTTACCAATAATTAACAATACTTACCAATAATTACCAATAATTACCAATAATTAGTATTAATTGTTAATAATTACCAATAATTAGTAATAATTACCAATAATTAGTAATAATTACCAATAATTAGTAATAATTACCAATAATTAGTAATAATTTCCAATAATTAGTATTAACAATAATTAGTAATAATTACCAATAATTAGTAATAATTACCAATAATTAGTAATAATTACCAATAATTACCAATAATTACCAATAATTACCAATAATTAGTAATAATTACAAATAATTAGTATTAATTACCAATAATATTAGTACTATGAAAATAATAAAAAAATTATATAATATTAAAATTATCAATATTTGTAACATGTTTTGCTTTATTCTCAACATATTTAATTCTTAAAGGGTCAATTTTTAGGTCTATCTCAATAAAAAGTTTGCGTCAGTCGTGTATGATCTAAACTCTATAATTCTCCTAGCTTGAGTGTTTTTTCTAACAAATTATTCAAAACCAGTAATGCTTTTATATTTTATAGAGAAATATGGAACAACGAGGTCGTCAACAATCCTTATTAGGTGACCGCATATGGATAAATCAACGTAGAAATCCAAACGGTTATGGTTTAAATCCAGTATATGTAGAGGGTGTGGAGAATTTTTTATCATTTGCGGCATCAAATCCAGAATTTATTTTAGATGGCAAAAGAAAATTCCCTTGCAGAAAATGTGCATTGAGAACGTTTGACACGTTTGACAAAGTGGGAGAACATCTCTTGCGTTTTGGTTTTCAACCAGATTATGTTTTTTGGTATCAACACGGTGAACACAGTTCCAGAGCAGGTGATACAAACTTGATTCCGGATCCATCCTGGTTTCAAGATTTAGTACATGATGTTGCAGGTTCATCTGTTCAACATACAGAAACTCCGGCTGATATAGCTTCAAATCCTGAGTTGGCACCGTCTGAATTTTATGAGTTGTTGAAGTCTGCTAAGGATGCATTATATCCTGGTTTCAAGATGAGCAAATTAGAAGCAGTTGCAAAATTTATGGCTATCAAATCAGATAACGGAATGTCAAACACCTTTTTTGACCAGATATTTTCTTTGCTTAAAACACTGTTACCCGAAGGAAATGTTTTACCGGCAAATTACTATGAGAGTAAGAGGCTGGTTCGAAATTTGGGACTTACTTGTCAGAAGATTCATGCATGTTCAAATGACTGCATTTTATATTCTGGGGAAATGAGTCATTGGATAGTTGTCCCACATGTGGGCAACTGAGATATAAAGAAGGACAACACGAGAAGTCTGGTTTGATTCCTGTAAAACAGTTGAGATATTTTCCACTTACATCCCGACATCAGCGTTTATTCATGTCTAAGAATACAGTGACAATGATGTCATGGCATAAAGAGAATATTTCAATCGATAAAAGCTTGAATCATCCAGCCGATGGTGATTCATGGAATCATTTTGATAGAGTTCATCCATCCTTTGCTTTAGAAGCTAGAAATGTTCGAGTGGGCCTTTCCACTGATGGTTTCTGTCCGTTTGGTTCTTATGGTAGTCAATATTCATGTTGGCCTGTTTTTTGAACTCCGTACAATTTACCTCCATGGATGTTGATGAAGGAGCCATATATCTTTTTGACTTTACTAATTCCAGGACATCTGAAGAAAAATATTGATGTTTATTTGAAACCATTAATTGATGAATTAAATTTATTGTGGAGTACTGGTGTCAGTACATATGATGTTGCAACGAAACAAAATTTTATACTGAGAGCAGCATTGATGTGGACAATAAGTGACTTCCCGGCTTATGGGATGTTATCTGGCTGGAGTACACATGGTCAGAAATCATGTCCTTACTGTATGGGAGAGAAAAAAGAATTTATGCTCATTCATAGAAAGAAACCCTGTTATTTTGACTATCATCACAGATTTCTTCCAGCTGATCATCCTTTTCGCAGAAACAGATCTCATTTCAGAAAAGGAACAGTTGAAAGGAATGAACCTCAAAAAATGCTATCAGGTTCGGAGTTAAAATCAGTTGTATTTTCATTACCTCCCATTACTTTTGGTCCCACAACAAACCAACAGAAAATTTCTGGTTTTGGGAAAGAACACAATTGGATTAAACGTAGTATATTTTGGGATTTGCCATATTGGTCTGATTTGTTGGTCCGACACATGTTAGATGTCATGCATATTGAGAAGAACTGTTTTGATAATTTATTTCATACAGTTTTGGATACTTCAGGAAAGAGCAAAGACAATGTAAATGCACGTTTAGATCTTGCCCAAATTTGCAGGCGTCCAGAATTGGAACTATTTGAGAATGTCAGAATAGAAAGGTTACTGAAACCAAAAGCAGATTATACACTGTATAAAGAAAACCGTTTATTATTTTGTCAGTGGATTGCAGATTTGAGACTTCCAGATGGTTGTGCTTCCAATTTGGGTAGATGTGTAAATAATGGTAATATTACTGGATTAAAAAGTCATGATTGTCAGGTTATAATGGAGAGACTTATACCCATTGGATTAAGAGGTCTGTTGAATTATGTGATTTGGGATTCCATAACAGACATGTCTCATTTTTTTCGGGAAATTTGTGCGGCTACGGCAGATTATGATGCTCTAGGAAAACATGAAAAAGATGTTTTTGTAATTATATGTAAACTGGAAAAAATAATTCCGCCATCTTTCTTTGACTCAATAGAACATTTGATGTTACATTTGCCATATGAAGCCAAATGTGGAGGTCCAATACAGTTTCGATGGATGTACCCATTTGAAAGATGCATGCAAAAATTGAAAAGAAAAGTACGTAACAAAGCATCTGTTGAAGGATCTATTGCAGAAGCTTATTTGCAAGAGGAAATATCTTTTTTCTGCTCCCATTATTTTTAATCTGAGTATCCTTCAAAACAAAACTGATTGAGACGGAACGAGAGGAATATTGATGAAATCGACAATCAATTATCTGTTTTCAACTAGTCAGAGCTTGGTTTTGGTGGACTTTATGAACACTGGCTTTCAGATGATGAACATCATAGAGCTGATACGTATGTTCTGCTCAACTGTGAAGAGATGACATCAGTTGTACTGTAAGTGTTTATATCACTTATTCTATCATTTATGTTACAGTAAATAACTTTGGTTTTTATAGGTTGTATGATAATCATATCAAGAAACAAATTCCCCAAATTACAGCAGCTGCTCTCGAAGAACGTGGACTGAAAAATTTCTCTCAGTGGTTTCAAAAACCGGTAACATAAAATCTTTATCTTTTAGCAACTCATTCAATGTATAGTTTACTATATTGATAATTATTTCACAAATTTTCAGGTGTCTCGACATGCTGATAAAATTGACAAACGGCTGTGTGTATTGAGTAACCCACCTTCCAAACTTGTTAAAACTTATAATGCATATGTGGTGAATGGATTTCGATTCCACACACATGCATATGGGGAATCGAAAAAAACAATGAACAGTGGAGTTAGCTTGAGAGGATCTCATCATCGAGAAAATGAAGTTGACTTTTATTGCATACTTGATGAAATTATTGAACTCTGTTATCTTGGACAACATTACATAACCATGTTCAAATGTCAGTGGTTAGATATAGAGAGAGGCGTGCGTGTTCATCCGACTCATGGAATCATAGATATTAAATGTAAAAGTGTTCTTGCAGTAAATGAACCATTCTTATTGGCTCAACAGGCATATCAAGTTTATTACGCAAAGTACTGTGCTACATCAAGAGACTTGACTGATTGGTGGAGTGTAATAAAAATCAAAATTTGAGACAATCTGTTTAGTCATAATGAATGTGCTTTCACTGATGTGAAAAGAATTGATGTTTTTCAAGAGAGTACTCAAAATCAATCTTTTTTACAAAGAGACATGAGTATCGATGACGACACACCACATTTAAGAGTCGGTGATGACGATGATGTTAATGATGTCACATATGAATTTGAAATGGTAAGAGATGAAGCAACTGTAACTCGAATGGATATCGATGATGTTGAGGAGGAATATGAAGATGACATTGACATATATGAAGATGATGATGAAGATGAACACTGATAGAATTCCATGGTATTTATATACAATCATAATATGTATATATGTATATATAATAGTAATTATCAATTATTTTCTAACATTAACATTTTCTGTTTCAGATGGACGACGCCACATTTCATGAGTTGGCAGATGCTGACCTGCCTTTTGATGCGGATGAGTTGCTGGCAGATGACCCTCAGCCTGCAGGCGCTCCAGGGAGTACGCGGAGGGGGCGCGGTCTTTCACGATTGATGATTCCTGATCCCGTCCCCGAGTGACGCCCACGTCTTGTGTTTGATCCACGCACACAGAGGTGTGATAACCTGTGTGATAACCTGTGGATTTGACTAAGATTTCATTAATCTATTCACATAATAAATGTTTATTATTTTTACAGTTTTTCGCATATAGCAGTCGGACATGGCAGCACTATTTTGCGCAACTATTTCTCTCAGTCGTTGACCACATGGGAGCAGATTCCCATTGATGTGCAGCAGGCCATGTTCGGCCATTGGTTGGTACGTACATAAATAAATAATTTTTATTTTGAAAATTATTTCATTTCTAACATGATATTTTGATTTATTTGTAGGGTTTATGGTATCCGATTGAGGATACCATGCGTGACGCCATCCATGAGGCATGGGAGGTGGCCATTCGTGATCACCTTCGTCAGTTTTTGCACAATTTAAGAAAAGCTGCCATGAAGAAAGAAGGAGTGTCAGACTTTGATGAGTCATGTAGAGCACACTGACCAGAGTACATTTCATCCCATGTATGGGATGGATTATGTGCGCACTGGTTGAGTGGTGCCTTTCAGAGGAGATCATCGGTGGGCAGGCAGAATCGGGGGAGACAGGAGGTGACTCATCGAGCTTGGAGTCGTTCTTTCAGTACTCATAGACAGCATCTGGTACATACATTATTTATAAATATTTTATATAACTATAAATATTAACAGTTTATTTTTTATTCTTATAGGATGTCGAGCACCCCGATATTACGGAGTACGACGTATATCAGAGGATGTATAGTGATCCTGCTACTGGGGAGCTCAGAGGTGATCTCCAGCATCACATCGTGGTCAGTATTATTTGTTTTCAAGTTTAAAAATAAACTGCATATAATATATTCACAATTTTAATTTTAAATTGCAACTACAGGAGTCATATGAGGCCGCAGCGTCACAGGCCCGGCCTGAGAGTCAGACCGAGTCATCAGATCAGACCATTGGCCGTCAGTTTGATGAGGCGGCCTGGATGCAGGCCACCCAGTAGCCTTCGAGAAGTGCCGGGTAGTTGGTATCGGCTCTCGATTGACTCCCGGAGATTATTATGGCAGTGTTGCGATGTCGGCGTCCAGCTCGAGAGGAGCTCGTGCATCTTCTTCTACTACATAGTATGAGGATCAGTTGCGATCTCAGAATGCACTGATAGAGAGTCTCCAACAGGATCAGGAGCAGATGTGTCAGCAGCATGAGGAGGAGCATCGACGCCAGCAGCAGCTGTACGAGGAGCAGACGAGTCGGTGGCAGCAGCAGCATCAAGAGCAGATGGAGTACATGCGCCGACTCACTCATGCTTTAGGGATGGAGTTTCCTCCACCACCATCTGCAGATCCCCCACCTCCCCCCTCCTTCAGATTAGAGTTTGTATTTATGTTATAAAATTTTTGAAATCAAAATATGATTTTTTTTCTATTCGTAGTTTCTGTCTCATTATAAAATATTAATAATATTATATTTTTAAATAAAAATATTAATATGAATAACAATATTATTTATATTTTATAATATTAAATTATATATATATATTAAAATTTTATAATATTATAATTTAATTATATTTTTTTGTAATACTTGAATTATTTTAATATTTGAATGTAAAATAATTCTATTATTTTTATATTAATTAAAATAACTTATTAATATTTTTTTATTTATGAATTATAATTCTAATATTATTATATTAATTAAATCATTTATTAATATTCTATTATTTTTTATTTTTGAATTATAATTCTATTATTATTATAATAATTAAAATAATTTATTATTTTTATTTGTGAATTATAATTCTATTATTATATTAATTAAAATCATTTATTAATATTTTATTATTTTTTATTTTTGAATTATAATTGGATTATTATTATATTAATTAAAATAATTTATTAATAATTTTTTTTTTATTTTTTTATAGTATTTGCGACAGGATACTATGCCCGTTGCAAATAGTATTATTATTATATGCATTAAAATAATTTATTAATAGTTTTTTATTTTTTTTAAAAAATAGTTTTTGCGACGGGCCCATCACAAATAGTATTATTATTATATGCATTAAAATAATTTATTAATAGTTTTTTATTTTTTTTTAAAAATAGTTTTTGCAACGGGCCCGTCGCAAAAACTATTTGCGACAGGCCCGTCGCAATAGGTATTTGCGACGGGACCCGTTGCAAAAACTATTTTAAAAGGTTTTTACAAATATACGGAGTACTATTTGCAACGGGAAGAAAACCCGTCGCAAAAAACAGCTTTAGCGACGGGCCCGTCGCAAATAAGTGTTGTTGCGACGCCGTTTTCTGCAACGGGCCATTTGCGACGGGCCCCCGTCGCAATAAGCCATTTGCGACGGGATCCTGTTGCAAATGACTCATCGCAAATTCCTGTTTTTCTAGTAGTGTAAAACCCCCCTCACTCCCTCTCGTCTCTGCTCCTCTCAAGCCTTGCGCCTTAACAATATTCTGCCCAAATCCCTCAAAATGTTCCTCCCCATTGTCCAACAGCCACTAGTCTCTTAAAAATACCAAAATCTCTCCCCTAAAGAGGTTCTCAATGGAGATAAAATCAAAAGGTAAAATTCTCTTTGTAATTATTTTATTTCTTTTATGTTCTCTTATTTTCTTGTTTCTTTCCTCACCTCCCTTCACCCAAATGGTATGATAACTCCAATGACATATATGCAATGGAAATTTGTTATGATAATGGGATATTTTAATATTATAGATCCTTTTCCCACCTTTTATTTGAATAAAATGAAAACACCATTTGAGATGAGTTGATTTTGCACATTCAAGGATGACTATATATCATTTTCAATTAAAATCTTTAATTATAGTCATTAAATGTAATTCCCTGACCCTAGTTACCCAGAGTCAAAGAATTATTACATAACATTGGCATGATCACCAGGAAATCATGTCTCAAAAGGTCAATCAATTTAATATTATTGGAAACAAGATTCATACATAAGTTCAAGTTTACAAATTGAATAGAAATAAGACACAAATTTATTCTATTGAAAACATCCAAGCCTCCTAGATTATTCCTGTAAGTCACTCATAACTAACTTCTTTATATCCATGGAAAATGAAACATAAGAAAGGGGTGAGCTCAAATGCTCAGTAAGGGTATGAAATACATCGAAAGGTAACCTAAATATTAAGCATGGTGAATAATTGAAACCGCATGCCTTTACCAGTAATAAATATGAATACTTTTATGGCAGGAATATGAGTAGAGTAAATAATTCCATAATAAAACATCATCATGGGTATTCTACTAGTCGAATGACCACATGAACCATCCATATTATTTTCATAATGAGAGAATGTATAATTCGGAACAGTATGAAACATTTTGTCATGGCCTCGGCCAAGACGTCATAAAATGATTAAGGCCTCAGGAAAAACCATATATCAAATTGGGAAAGGCCTCGACCAATTCCACATCTTTTTGTCTCATGAGACCTACCGATGCATCGAGGAGCTATAGTGGGCTCCACTCATCTCTTACTAAGTCCAATACATTCCTCATACAAAAAGGATGAAATATAACATAATCATTCGTATTAAAACTTGCATACAAAATGTATATAATTTAACCATAAACCATGAATGGTATAAAAATATCATATCCACTGTCAAACATATCACAAAACATTCAATAAAATATGGATGTTTTGTATCATAATAAATCAACTTCAAATAAATATTAAATACATCAAAGGATGTTGACATAGATGAAATCGAAACCTTTTTTAGAGAAATATATCTTTATTTTTTGAAATCATTTAAGAGTCACCTAATTATAAATAATTAAATTATTTTGATAATATTATTATAATCATGTAATGGAATCATCGACAATGTTATTAGGGCAGAAAATAGCCGCACCCGCCGTATAAGTTAAAAAAACATTCTTATCATAATTTTGTTGAAAAGGTCATAAAGTACCTTGTTTGGAAAATGACAGAAATATTCCATTCAAAAAATATAAGTTTAAATAAGGATATAAATTACTTTTCCCATTTATATAGTAATTTTTTTGAAATACATTTTTAAGAAACATGTATGTGGATGATAAAGAGGTCCCAGAAGATACTTACTTAAAAACAACCTCGGATAATAAAGAGATTGTAGAATTAACCATTACCTTGAACTTTTCCTTGGTCAAGGGTAGGTTAAACTCATTTATAATGGTTAAATAATTGTTATTAAATTATAAAATAATCATATACGTTAATATGATATCATATATGATCTTATAATACTGCATTATTAATAATATCTTAGTATTATCGTCATTTCGGGTGTTAACTAATTCCTTTTACTTTATATGCTTTTTAAATAAGTAATGTTTGTTATGGATAGGATTTATATTATTCATATTAATAATGATATTATGTCTTTAAACATTATTTTTAATCATATAATGAAAATTAGTCTTGAATGTGTACGATGGCGAAAGAATCTCCTCATGTTCATGGAGACGGTAATCCGTACGTATGCACGAGCGAAAATATCATTAATTAGATATTAAAATAATATAAAATTGTATGATATATCATATATAAAGAATAATTACCATGATATATTTTTTATTTATTTCAATTACACATCATTTTTATACCCATATAAATAATAACGTATTGAATAACAATTACACCATGGCGTGGAGACAGTAAGCCGTACGTACGCACATATGGTGACATGTCATTCAAAGGATGGATGGAATAATGAATTTAGTTGTTCCAAATTTATAATAACATCGTAGTATATAGAAGATACTAAATTTATTATTGTAGAAGGTAAAAAACAAAGAAAGAGGAAGTGGGAGAAGAAATGTACTTGAAAGTGGTGATGAAATATTTACCTCTTCTTCAGGTACTTCATTTTGATTTGATCAAAAGGGATCCTTAGGTTGTATTTATGACTAAAGGATGGACACTAGGATGAATTGAGGACATTTGAGAGGGTATTTTTTCAGGGGTTGGCTAATCTAAAAGGCTTTAAATGTGTGAATTAGAGAGAAGGGGGAGTTCCCTTTTATAAGAAGGGTGAGGGGCACCTTAGGAAAAGCTAGATATTTTATTTTATAATAAAATAATTTTCGGTTTATAATGGCTCAAAAATGGATTATTTAAAGGATAAGGTGGTATGGGTAGGAAACCAATCAACAAATAAGCTTTATATAGGTTTGGGTCACTATATTAACTTTATATTTTAGATTTAACTCTTAGTTATATAGTTTGATATTTACCATATCTCTTTGAATTTTTATATTATATGGTTAATAAACAAACTATATACATCAAAGAGAACCCCAATTGGTTAATTAATGATACAACTATCATTATAGAAGTATTTTGGGAGAACCATATATTTTTATAAATATAATATCAATTAATAATATATTATTTATTTTAAAAACTCTTTTTTTGTCAATTTTGACACTATTTGGAATTTTGTTTTTGCTAAATTTATAAAAACATTATTACTTCAAAAAAAATTTATCTAACCAACCCTAATACGTCATATTAACATATAAAATTAGTGTAATTCATAAAAATATTCAAATTACATTTATTTGGATATTTATAATGTAAATTATTTTAATCTTTCATTAATTAGGAAATTACTACATAATCATTGTGTCATAAATAAATTAAATTATGTAATTTCTAAAAAATATAAATAAAATACCATTATGTAGGAAATATTTTTATATTTATAATTAATATTTATTGTATAAAATTTCTTTTGTGCAACTCTATATTAAAAATGTTTTAGTTATGAAACTTTGATTTTAACTCTTCTAACTCTTCTTTGAATTAAATAATAATAAATGTCCTGATCTACCCAAGTGGACCAAAGAGTTTCATATTTTATTAATAATGTATTTTTGGTCGAATTATAATTATTCAATATAATTAAAACATGTGTTAGGGTAATAATAATATCATTTTTAACCTTAATTAGCCTATTTACTTTTAACTGTGGTAAATAAAAGTAAATGGTTTCTATTCACCAAAAATTATTTTCATATTATTGAACCACATTTTACTTATTTATATCAACTGAGTCTCTCAAATTTTTGAAATTTAAGTCACAGAATCGGTAAGATTGTGTTTTATGTAAATTTGCAAATGCTCCAATGAGGTGGGTAAAACACGGTAAAAAGTTCAATAAAATTTTTATAAGTCTTAAATTATTATAAACTGACTCAATTTAATTACATTGAAATTATATTGGTATTATATATCTATTTTTATCTAAAATAAATTTATATAAAATAAATTATTATTTAAATAAAAATTCAGAATTAAACTATAACTTAGCGATTTTCACTATTCATAAAGAATGGAATGTTTTCAGAAAAATACCAAAAATCCACCCTAAACTAATTTTGACATTCCAAATCCAAAAAATAAGTCTATATTGAAAGATTAAATTTATAAAATTTCAAAAAAGTGGGTATTACTATTCATAACAGCTAGTTTGATTGGTTGTGGTGTGTTAGAACTTGAAGTTTCGTACAACACACTCTATTCTATTATTCAAAGAGAAGAGTATCGTCGAAGCTTGGGGTGTTACATTATCCACTACTTAGAATAATTTCATCCTCAATATTTATAGAGTATTGTTGTGAAAATAGACTCAGGGGGTTCTTCCTCATAAGTTCCTTGGGATCCCATGCTGCGTCTTCCATCTTATGGTTTCTCCATAGAACTTTTACCAGATGAGTCGTCCAGTTTCTTAGCACTTGTTCTATTGTATCATGAACCTTGATAGACTCTTCGCAATATGAAAGATCGTGTTCAAGCTCTAATTCCTCATATAGAATAGATACATTGGGTCAGGCATGTATTTTCTCAACAGTGATACATGGAACACATCATGAACATCAGAGAGACTAGGTGGCATTTATAACTGGTAAGTTATGGCCCCAATTTGTTCTAGAATTTTGAAAGGTCTGATGTACCTAGGACTTAATTTTCCATTTTTACCGAAACGTATAACACCCTTCCATGGAGATACCTTCAAGAAAACATGGCCTCCTACCTGAAATTCCAAATATTTCCTTCGGTTATCGGCATAGCTCTTCTGTCTACATTGAGCTTCATTGTTGTGGGTTTGAATTAACTTCACATTTTCCATAGTTTCCTCTACAAGTTCTGGGCCTATGTGTTTTCTTTCACCAAAATTATCCCAATAGGTTGGTGTGAGATATCTGTTTCCATATAACGCTTCATATGGTGTCATCTGAATACTTGAATGGAAGCTATTGTTATAGGAAAATTCTACTAGAGGAAAATATTGATCCCACATACCTTGAAAGTCAAGTGATCATGATCTCAACATGCCATCCAAGGTCTGAATAGTCCGTTCTTATTGTCCATCAGTTTGGGGGTGGTTGGAAGTGCTCAAATAAATTTCATTATCCAGGGATTTATGAAGACTTTTCCAGAATCATGATGTAAAATGGGGATCACGATCAGAAAAAATTGATATTGTTACTCCCTGAAGTCTTAAAAGTTCAATAATATATAGTCTTGATAATCGTTCAAGTGTTAAATATTCTCTTATAGAACGAAAATGTGATGACTTGGTAAGATGATCAAAAATGACCCATATTGCATTGTTTCTTCTAGGAGTCTTTGGTAGTGCCATGAAAAAGTCTATCGTAATATTATCCCATTTCAACTCAGGTCTGGGAAGAGGTTGCAAGACTCCTCCAGGTTGTTTCCTTTCAGCCTTCACTTGTTGAAAAACCATACATCTTGACATAAAATCAGAAATCTCCCCCTTCATGGCGTCAGACCAAAAATTTTCCTTCAAATCTCTATACATTTTGGTGCTCCCAGGGTGTATTGTGAAATTGGAGCTATGAGAATGATCCAACAATTCTCTTCTTAGACCAGGTATATCTGGAACACAAAGTCTCTTACCAAATTTCATAATTCCATATTCATACACCAAGTCACTCAATATACCATCATTCACAACTTTAATCTTCTTTTGAAACTCATTAACATTTGTATGAGAACTCTTTATTCTTTCTAGTAAAGATGGTTTGGAATCCATTTGAAAACTTATTGATGTTTCACCTTCCATGGTGATTCCCATATCCATATTTACTAGATCCACATATATAGAATCCTTTTCCACTCTCATCCTATTCAAAACTCTATGATTCTTTCTGCTCAAATAATCATCCATCTTATTTGACTTCAACAGGTGGTAGAGCGTCATGAAATCATAATCCTTGAGTATATAAATCCATCTCCTTTGCCTCATGTTGAGTTCTTTCTGTGAGAAAATATACTTCAAACTCTTTTGATCAATATAAATCTCACATTTTCACTATAGAGATAGTGTCTCCATATCTTCAAAGAAAATATTACAGCTACTAACTCAAGATCTTGAGTATGATGGTTTTGCTCATGAATTTTCAGCTGTCATGATGCATAGGAAATAACTCTATAATTCTGTATAAGGACAAAACCATGTCCTATCTTCGATGCATCACTATAAATAACAAACCCATCATTCCCCGATGCTAGAGTCAAGATAAGATAATTGAATAATCTTCTCTTCAATTATTCAAAACATTCTTCACACTCTTTTGTCCAAACAAATTAAACCCCTTTTCATGTGATCTTTTTTAATGGGTTATCCAACTGGGAAAAATTTTGGATGAATCATCGATAATAAGCTACTAAACCAATAAAACTGCCTAACTTAGTTGAACCCGTTGGTGCTGGAATTTTGTGGATTTACTTGGTCTTAGAAGGATCAATAGAGATTCCATCCTTGGAGACAATATGGCCAAGAAAATAAATATCCTAAAGCCATAATTCACATTTTCTAAATTTCCCATATAATTCATGTCTTCTTAGATTCTTCAGGATAATGCACAAGTGATTTTCATGATCTTCATAGCTTTTGGAGTATACCAAGATATAATCAATAAATACCACTACAAAGTCATCAAGATATTTCTTGAATAATCTATTCATTAGATCCAGGAAGACAAAGGGTGCATTAGTCATTCCAAAAGGCATTACTGTAAACTCTTAATTCCTGTACCTTGTTCGAAATGTTGTTTTCCGAATGTCTTCCTTCTTCACATAGGACTGATGATATCTATATCGAAGGTCAATCTTTTAAAAGTATTGAGCTCCATGAAGTTGGTCAAATATAATATCAATGCGAGGTAGTGGATATTTGTTCTTTATTTATATAACATTAATCTCCCTGTAGTCAATAGACAACCTCATAGATCCATTTTTCTTCTTAACAAAAAGGATAGGGGATCCTCGTGGAGAAACAATAGGGAGAATAAATCCCTCATTACTCAATTACTCTAGTTTTTTATCTAGTTCCACTAATTCCACAGTGGCCATTATATAAGGGTTTTTTGATATGGGCCTTGAAATAGGAATTAAATCAATGGAAAAAATCAATTTTTCATTCTGGAGGAATTCCAGGTAAATCATCTAGAAATACACCAACCGAATCTTGAACAGCAGGTACATACACTATTTGAACATTATTTTCGTCACCCATAGTTATTTAATTTTATTCCTCCCCAATAATTGAATTTAGTTGGGTTATTGGGGGTGGATCTAAATAAGAATTAGGTGGTGAAGATTCTTCTCTAAAGATAAGGTTTTCTTTATCATCATCATAAAAAATAGTAACCTCCATCTTCTTACAATAAAATTTTTCATCATCATCTGAAAGCCAATCCATACTAAAGATTATATAAAATTTAATCATGGGTATGACGATGATATCATAATATAAATAACATTTATATGCCCTAATGGGAACTGATTCACAAAACATTATAGTAATGACACATTCCTTAGAAGTTTTTACTAAAAACTCCCTTGTTAAATCAAATTGTAAATATCTAATTTTCATAAAACTGGGAATATAAGAAACAATTTGATGATCTAGAATCACATAAAGGAATGGCTAAACATGGGGAAACCATTAAATTACCTGCCACCACATCTTTTAGGGCTTCAACCTCGGCAGTAGTGATCGCATAAGATTTTCCATGATCTCTTGGCCTTTTCTGAGGTATGTTTCCATGAAACTTAGGAAATTCATTTTCATAATGTCCCATCTCCCTGAAATTTTAGCATTGAACATTAGTAGCATCTTTATTTCCCATACAATCACCAGCAAGATGACTATTCTGCCCACATTTATAGCAGACTCCATTTCCTTTTAGACAGGTAACATGGTGCTTCCTTCTATAATTATTATAGGGTGGAAATTCAATTCTTCACTTCGTCCCTATTTCTTTATTTCCTTTCCCAGAGTGTTCAGTAGATATCTTCATCTCTTTCTTTTCTTTAAAGTCATAAGACATAGATAATTCCTTTTCTATCTTGATAGAACACGCGAAAATATCATCGTATGATGAGATGGATTGTGATACTAATTCTCGACGAGGAAATGGTTTTAACCCATAAAAGAAATGGTCAATTTTATGTTTTTGGTTACGTATATAATCTGCAGCATGCCTTTCTCACCTTGTAAATCTAGCTTGATATTTTGCGACATTATCATCCTCCTTTTGCCTCAGACTCAAAAATTGTCTTTCCATATCCGCTCGATGGTCATAAAGAATGTATTTTTCTAAGAAAATTTCTTTAAACTACCTATAATATATATTTGATACATCATCATCTTCCTTTGGGTTCTGAATCAATGAACACCCTTGATCAATATATCCAGTGAGGTGGTAAGCTTCTATGGCAACATTTCCCCTTTCTCTATTCGGCAAGGTGTTGAATATTTTATCTAAATAATTTATCCATTTCTTAGCTACTAATGGATTTGTACCCCCATTGAATGATGGTGGATATTGCCTCATGAAGCAGTCTAACATTGATCCTCATATTTGTCGATCAGGGTGCTTCATATGGGTAAGGTTATTATTCATAACCTGTGTGAGTTTTCTTATATGGTGATAAGATGATCATCACCAGTTGTATCTCCATCTACACTTTAATTATCTTGAGTAGGAGGTAAATCCCTACAAGGATTGCGTGCATTGATACAATTTCAATTCTTTCCAATAGATACCATTTCTAAACAATGGCATACACTAGATTAGTTTATGAATCGCAATACATAAATCCAAAATTGTAAAACAGTTAACATAAATTGAATAGTTCCATAATCATAAAAAAAAATTCATTGAGAAAGTATATACTCATAAAACCTTCATAATGGTTTGAAAATAAATTGAGAACTATCCTAAACAAATTCCCCTGGAGTGTCGTAACTAAGAGTGCAACAAGGACCATTTTCATGCACCAGTTCCCATTTGAGTCTAGCTCAAAGCGGTGTTTTCAGGTTTTTCCCCTAGGTACATCTATGCCAGAGCCACCTCTACCTTGTCATATCTATAAGGGGATGTATTTCTTGGAAAACTCACAAAATCTCCACATTACAAAAATTCTAGGAATTGATTCTATACTAATCCTCAATGTTTGTCTTATGGTATTGTTCTCTAATCAGATTTTATCTAAATCTCGTTTCTAAGGATTGTACTAATCTTCATTCGATACCAACTATAATGCCCTGACCCTAGTTACGTAGAGTTAGCTCCTTACTACATAACATTGGCATGACCACAAGGAAATAATGTCTCGACAGACCAATCAGTTTTATATTATCAGAAATAAGATTCATATATGAGTTCAACTTTACAACTTTAAAATAAATATAACATGAATTTATTCCATTAGAAACATCCAAGCCCCTTATATTATTCCTGAAAGTCATTCATAACTAACTTCTTCATATCCTGCGAAAATGAAACATAAGGAATGGGGGAGCACAAATGCTTAGTAAGGAAAATAAATATAGTAGAAGATAACATAAATATTAAGCATGATGAATAATTGGAACCACATGCCTTTACCAATAATAAACATGAATACTTTTATGGATGGAATATTAGTTGAGTAAATAATTCCATAATAAAACATAATCATGGGTATTCTACTAGTCAAATGACCACATGAACCATCAATATTATTTTCATAATGAGGGAATGTATAATACCGGTCATTCTGAAGCATTTTGTCAAGGCTTCATCCTAGATGTCTAAAAATGATTAAGGCCTCGGTCAAATCTATATATCAAATTGGGAAAGGCCTTTGCTAATTACATGTGTAGTTTTCTTATGAGACCTACTGATCCATAGAGGAGATATAGTGGGATCCACACATCACTGACTAAGTCCAATACATTCCTCATATTTAAGGGTTGAAATATAACATAAACATTCATATTAAAACAAGAATACAGAATGTAAATACTTTAACCACAAACCATTAATGGTATAAAAATAGCATATCCAAAGTCAAACATATCAAAAAACCTTCAATAAATTATGGAATATTTGTATCATAATCAATCAACATCAAATAAACATAAAATCCCTCAAAGGATGTTGACATAGATGAAATCAAAACCGTTTTTAGAGAGAAATATATTTCAATTTTGAAATCATTTAAGAGTGACATAATTATAAAGAAAACATTTTTTTTAAAATATTCTTATATTCTTGTATGTTAATCTTCGACGAAGTTATAGTGGCAGAAAATAGCCGCACCCGCCGTATAGGTTAAAAAACATTCTTATCCTAATTTTGATGCAAAGGTCATAAAGTACATTGTTCAGATAACGAAAGAAAGATTCCATTAAAAACATATAAGCGTAAGTAAGGTTATAAATTAAAATACCTCTTTATCTAGTAAAAACTGTTTTGAAATACATTTTTATGAAACATGGATGTGGATGATAAAGAGGTCCCAGTAGATACATACGTAAAAATAACCTCAGATAATAATGAGAATTACATTTAATTTGTTGAGGGTATATTAACCTCCTATATAATGGTGATATGATTTTTATTAAATTATAAAAGAATCATATACATTAATATGATATCATATATGATCTTTTAATATTTCTTTGTTAATAATATCATGCTATTATCATCATTTCTGGTGTTAACTAATTCATTTTCCTTTATATGATTTATTACGTAAGTAATGTTTGTTATGGATTGGATGTATATTATTCATATTCAGAATGATATTACATATTTAAAAATCATTTTTGATCATATAATGAAAATTATTATTGAATGGATACGATGGGGAACGAATCTCATCACGTTTGTGGAGACCGTAATCCGTACGTAAGCACAAGTGACAATATCATTATTTTGATATTAAAATAATATTTAATTGGATGGTATATAATATATAAAGAATCATTATCATGTTATATTTATTATTTATAATAAGTAGACATAATTATTATACCCATCCAAACAATAAGGTATTTAATAACAATTATAACACGACGTGGAGATGGTAAACTGTATGTACGCACGCATGGTTACATTTGATTCAAAGGATGGATGGAATAATGAATATGGTTGTACCATATTTATAAGAACATCAAATTATATAGAATATACTGAATTTATTATTTTAGAATTGAATCATCAAAGAAAGTGGAAGTGGAAGAATAAAGGAACTTGAAAGTGGTGATGAAATATTTATCTCTTCTTCGTGTTTTTCATTTTTATTTGATCAAAAGGGATACATAGGTTTTCTTTATGACTAAATTAAGGCCTCTAGGACGAAGGGAGGATAGTTTAAGGGGTATTTTGGAAGGGTTTTGCCAAGACAAATGGCTTTTAATGTGTGAATTAGAGAGAAGGGGGAGTTCCCTTTTATAAGAGGGATGAGGGGCACCTTAGAAAAAACTAGAAATATTATTTTATAATAAAATCATTTTAGATTTATAATGTCTCAAAAAAAGGATTATTTTTAGGATAAGGTGGTTATGGGTCAAAAACCACCCAACAAATAGGTTTTAGAATGGTTTGGGTCACTATATTAACTTTATATTTTATATTTAACTCTTAGTTAAATAGTGTGACATTTATCATGTCTCATTGTATTTTTATATTATATGGTTAATAAGCATACTATATACTTCTAAGAGAACCCCAAGTGGTTCATTAGTGATACACCTATCATTATATAAGTCTTTTTACTGAACCATAGAATCTTAGGAATATAATATCAATTAATAATATAATATTTTTTTAAAAAAATACTTTTATGTCTATTTTGAAACTATTTGGTATTTTGTTATTTGTAAATTCATAAAAGAATTATTACATCGAAAAAAATTCATATAACCAACCCTAATATGTCATATTAACCTATAAAATTAGTGAAATTAATAAAAAATCTCAATTTACATTTATTTGGAAATTTAGAATGTCAATTATTTTAATCATTAATTAATTATGTAGTTACTACATCATCATTGTGTCATAAATAAATTAAATTATTAAATTTGTAAAAAATTTAAATAAAATACCATTATTTAGGAAATATTTTTAGGTTTCTAATGAATAATTATATTCTAATTTATCTTATGTTAAACCATATATTAAAGATGTTTTATTTATTAATCTTTGATTTTAACTCTTTTAACTCTTCTTTGAATTAAATAATAATAAATGTCCAAATCTAATCCAAGTGGACCAAAGAGGTTCATATTTTATTCCTAAGGTTTTTTCTGGTCGAATTATACTTATCCAATAGAATTAGGACATGTTTTAAGGTAATAATAATATCATTTTACCCTTAATTACCCTATTTACTTTTAACTGTGGTAAATAAAAGTAAAAAGGTACTATTCACCAAAAAATATTTTCATCTTATTGAACCAAATTTTATAAACTGATATCAACCATGTCTATCGAATTTTTGAAATTCAACTCACATAACTAGTAAAATTATTTTTATGTAAATTTTCTAATGATCATAAGAGATGGGTAAAAGTCATTGAAAAGTTCAATAAAATTTTTATATATCTAAAATTATTATAAAATGACTCCAATGAATTAAATTGAACTTATATAGGTATAATGTATCTATTTTCCCCAAAAAAGTCAAATAAAATAAATAATTATATAAAAAAATTGAGTTTTAAACTATAACTCATTGTTTTTTACTATTCATCTTGAATTGAATGTTTTCAGAATAATACCCAAAATTCACACTAAGATAATTTCAACATTCGAAATCCAAAATTGAAGTCTATATTGAAAGATAGTATTTATAATATTTCAAAAAGTGGGTAATACTATTCATAACGGCTAGTTTGATTGGTTGTGGTGTGTTAGAACTCGAAGTTTCATACAACACACACTATTGTATTATTCAAAGAGAAGCATACCGTGGAAGCTTGGGGTGTTACGTTAAAACATTTATGTTATGGTTGAACCAGATTATTATATATGTAATATTTTCTAGTTATTATTCTGTAATCCTTTTGTATAAACTGTATTATGTTATAAATCCAAACATGTTCATTGTAATCAATCCCACCGATTAACCAAAACAATTACCACTAAGGTTTTACCTAATAATTCATCTTCACTACCAATAACTGAATGAATTTTTATAACCATTTAATCTCCTGGATGTTCACTAACAACTTCAATTATGTAGAACCTCTTTCATCTTATCTGTTTATACGAACATGAATATAAATAAACTGATCATTAAATCCAAGTAAGAAAATGTACCCGAACAATAAAATTAAACCTCATAACCAATCAAAATGGTAATAAATGAACATGAAATGATTATAAAAAAATATTATACATATACAAGATGTTCTGGGTTTATTAATTAATAAACCAATTTTTAATATTCATGTCATTATTAATGATTGGAGAACACCAACAGACTAAAGGTAAGGGATCCTCTCCATTTAACTCCTAAATCAAGATTGGCCTCTATGTTATTCATTTTTATGTGTAATCCCAAATTAGGGGGTATGATTTCAAACCCCAATATTGTTTATGATTTATGTCATGATTGTGGTGACCAATTGATTCCATGGGTAACCCTTATGTTTATATAAGATCAATTATGTATGATTATTTATATAGAAAACATATTCATGAAATTAAAGATGGGTGCGCCCAGATAGTGCTCTATTGCATTGGGTAATGTTAATTATCATGAGATGATTTGTGAAACGGGATTGGTGGTTTTCCATGACCAATACTACTATGGGAAATGTGATTGACAGTTATCCTTGACCCATACAACTATGGGAAATGGTATTTTTGGTTAGCCTTGAATTGTACTAAAGACATGTTTTATGCTTTTTCCACATTTATATGATTCCATGTTTATATGATCCCATGATTATATTTCAGGATTTCATATGTTCCATACTTTTGATACCATTATCTCATGCCTCCAAACTCATGTTCTTAAGCTTTATTCTTATGTTCATTTCCTTACTAGGTTTTTTAGCCTATCACTTTGTTCAGGTGTTACCCAAGGTACCCTATTGAGATGTAAGGGCTCAAATAAAGTTAGGATATCTTTATGAATATTAAATAAAGAATTGTTTTTTATCCCCATGTTTTTTGTTTTATGTACCTAGTCTTAAAAATGTTAGACATTATGATCCTTGGCGTGTACTTTGAGGTATAATTGTTCTTAAAATCATGTAATGTTATATGTAAAAGGCTAGAGTCACTATAGTAAAATTGGTCATTATTATATAATCTTCAAAAAACAAATAAAAAAATGATTATAATATATATGAGTGTTAATTATAATTTTAAAACTAACAATGAAATATGGTTATTAAAAATTAATTATGTTACAAAAATAACAACACTTCTTAAAGGTGGAAATCCACACCTATACACAAATGACATTATCATTTTTCAATGGATGGAAAGGTAAGAAAATAGACAAGATATTATATTTTTAGAATGATAATTATGTCATTAATATAATAAATATATATACATTAAATTAAACATTACAACTTTCTATGATAGGCGTTTATGGAAACAAATTACCTTGGTTTGTGAGGAGATTGCCCATTATACACAAGGATGATGGTTTCCCTACCCATTTTATGGAAACATGTTATGTATGGAGGTTACAATTTTAATATTATTACTTATCATTATATATTAGATTATAATGTTATTATATCACAATAATTACATTTTTTTGAGAATACCACTTCGGGATATACTCGGCACCGAAATACGTGGTGAATCAGTGTTGGGAACTTTATATACTTATATAAATTCTATCCATTTTACCCATTAGACCTATTCGGATCTTGATTTTATTATTTTATTTTATGTATCATTTTGTATTAAATTAATGAATGAAAATTATAACACATGATATTTTTATAAGGTTAACTTCTCAATAAAAGAAACTAGTCCATGCGGCATATGTTGATGACCAGCACACATATTATCTTTTATAATCAGATACCAAATATAATAGTTTTGATAGAAAACAATCCTCATCCAATTTTTGGTTCCCTATAATTTATAAGGGGGATAAAAACCATAATTTTTCTCTTTAGAAGTGATATCCTATTCCAACTTTCAGTTCCTCACTAGTTATTTAAACTACCAATAAAGACAATATTCACATTCGTTCTATGGTACCTTGTATCATCAAAAACATATTCTACTAGATGGTACTTTTATTTCATGTCACGGTTATACTTTTTTATTAAATTACTTATCATTATATTTTATACTTGTACAACAACAGGAAATAAACAATCATTCCTATTTCTTTATCTAGAACTAGTCCAACTAATCCTCAATATGATCATGTTGATCCATTATTCCTTGTTTGATGTTATTTATCTGATAGGTGTGTAGGATGAATCATTAATATATCAATATTTTTATTCATACTAAAAAATTTACAATAAGTACTATATATCTGATAATGTTTGTTTGATGACAGTTTATCCATTTCCATTTTGTTATACCTATTAGTCTGATCGTTAGTTGATCAAAAACTCTCACCCGAATCTGGCCAATATCTTCTACATTTATATCCACAATACATTAGTTTAATTTGGTTATATAGCTTTATCCATTAATCCTTACTCTCTATAGTACATATTATCTCAAAACATCATCCCGAATGAGAATAGATCACAAACATTGCGTGTGACACTCTCATTGGACAAAAACTCTTCTTCACTTCTACTCAACTTTACTGGAAAATTTTTCTTTATGTTATTAAAAATTTTTCTAAAAGTTCACTTACATGGGAATAAAAATACATTTTTTCCCATTTAAGTCTTTAATTTAAATTTTCATGCTTATTTTGATTTCACCAGAACACTTTCTCAATGATTCTAGATCAATTGATTTGTTAACAAACTTCCTTAAACATCCATAACTTTTCTAAAATCACAAATTTCATTCACGATTACTGAAACATTGAATGTTCATTTCATCATCACAATAATATTTACCATTATAGTTTTCTATAATATTCTTAAAGTTTTTATATCATTTCATAAAGTAAAAACTCATTAAAGGTATTATTTTAGGTGATGCTTCATCTAGTGTTCCTTTATTACTTTATAAAAACATATTCAAATATTTTACATGATTATTCCTATGACTGGTGACATGGTTCAAAAAAGTCTCATCTGATAACTTGTTTACTCTGAAATATCTATTAGATATTCCATTTGAAATTATTTAATAAAATTTTTATAGGGAAATTTTCCTATATATTGGGTTCATTATTTTTTTATTAATTTTACTCTACATATTGAAACGTCAGATATATGCTCTACTCTATCCCGACGACATTGTATTACACTGTAAAATGTATTTATGATTCCCAAATCAATGTATTTGTAATATTTGATCTGATAAAATATATCAAAAAATATGTTTGATATAATTTTTCTCCGAAACATCACCAATCCCTGTCTGATCAATTTTCATTGAAACTTTAGTTTGGTGAAGCATATCTAGATCTTTTGTTCGGTGACATAATGACTATTATTTAATTTTCATTAATAAAATGGATACTTATCCATCTATTTTACTTCCTTACATCTATTTATATTTCCTCATAATGACAGTTATTTGTCTGATGAACTTAAACTGATGCCTTTAGAGTGTATCACCATTTATAACATAAAACTCAATATATTTAGAAATATAAGATTTTCAAACATGTTTCCTATCTATAAATATGAATTCATCAATTTCACTTCAGTCATTGATGTGCTATATAATTCTTACAACTTCTATAGACATCTATCATAGTGGATTTTTTATGTAGTTAAAATTTATTAAACACTTTATGTCAACTTATTTAAATCACATATTCGTATTTATATAAGTATGTATAACATAATTCATATAGTTATTCATTTAACTGCATTTAAAATCAACAAATGAACCCTTGTGATGTTTTACCAATGAATAAATCTTATCTTAACATAAAAATCTTTTATCTATCTCCTCACATCATTTTGATGTTACTTGTGATCATTCCTTCAGTGGTCGAAAAAAATTCTCTATCTCTATCGACATTTCATCTTGGTTTGTCTGATGGAATATTTTATATGTATTTGGATAGTTTATCAAATAGAAACTTCAACCACTGTCATTATATGAAAAAATCCATCTGATAGAGATACTCAGAAACCTTCATCCAATTGAATCCTTCTGATAAAGTTTGTATAATATAATCCATCTAAAAATCTCAATCCATTGGACTACATTAAAACATATTAACTAAATCCATATTTTCAGGTTCAAAAACTTATTAAGTAAACTACTAAAGGAAACTTCATCATCATTATTAGGTTGATAAAAGACATATTGTAAAAAATAGTACATTTTTATACAATTAAGAGCTACTAAAAAATAATCATAACTAAACTCAAGATCATAAAAGAAATTTATTAAGATAACAAGACTTGAGAAAAATTGTAAATTTTAAATGAATATAAGAAATAACTACTTTTTTAATCATTCATGGGTACTTCAGCTGACCTCTTCAACAACTTCTTATTTCTAACTTATTGAACATATTGACATCAATGAAATTATTTTATTTCACTAAAAACATTTAAAAACGAATATACATTGAAAATAGAGAAAACTAAAAAATAATTTAGACTTTTTATTCTCCCCTTTTTATTTGTTTGAAATACCTTTATATAACTTTCTATGTGAATATTTCAATATATGAATCTTTCTCTTCTTTCTCCCCCTTTACATTTTTATACTTTCATTTCAATTTTTCCCCCTTATTGGAAAAAAAATTAAAAGGTCATGGGAAAATTTTATTAGATCACTCATAATAAATATATCATCTATCATTTCACATTAAGTCTATATAAGTCATGATTAGTACCGAAATGAAGATGATTTTATTAGGATAAAAATATAGTCCATTACCAACTAATATTGATAACACATTGAAGGTGAACTCTTAAAAATTTATTAAAGGGTTATCTAATTTTATTCCAAGATGAATATACTAATTGATATATGATTTTTTAAATAAAAATATACTTGAAACCCCTGCAGACACTTCAAAAAATTAATTAAAAACATTGAAGTGGAATAAGTAGGTTAAGTAACCCATGATAACTTTTCATATATACCATTTTATTTTGTCACTGAATAATTCAATTTCTCCCCATCATGTTAAGTTTATTTATTTAGAAAAGCATAATATATTTATAAATGTTTTACATTATAATTATATGATATTTAATCAATTTATAGAATAAAAATATTTACATGATATAAAAATTTTGGCAGAAACACAAACATTCTCAAAAAATCTCCCCATTAAAAAATAATTTTATTATGATATTCATAATGATGATTATCTTCAAAAAATATATTCTGAGAATTTCAGGTTGTGAAAATTCTCAGACGGATCATTCTTATATGGTTTTCCAGACTTGAAAATTTCTAAAACATTACCTTGGATGTTCTTTCATCAATGTTTTTCTTTGGAATTTCAAAGGTAATAACACATATAGATTGAAACTTATTTCAATTTTGTATTATGTTTTGAAAATAACTGCTTTAACTTCATAAAGATTGATCATATTCTATATTTTTAGTAAAATAACATAGGAGAAATTGTAGGATGAAAATGATTTTATAATGACCATCCATGGTCGATGACCATTATTAATTATCTTATATCCCCACCTAAGATTATTACAAACCTTCAATTCGAGATATTGGAAGAAGAAATAAAAAAACACAATGGTTAAGGGTATAAGGTGGTTCTTCCTTTCTTATTATAAGAAAATTTAATGGTTAATATATTTTCTTAACTATATTTCTTCATTTAATCTGGTTTTCATACTTACATAATTGAGTTTTAGTTTTGATTTGTTTTGAGTAATTTTCGATCTTCTTACATTCTCTTCTTATTTGTGAGGAGAAAATTTATTCTTAAAATATTTCATAGATAACCTATTTTTATTTCTTTTTTGAGTTTATTCTTATTCTATAAGAATATTTTTACATCCTCCTACACCATGCCAATGTTTATTACATCTCACACATAGAAATCATTTAACCTAACCATTTTCATTTATTACTAATATATCATGTACTTTTCATTCAATATGTGATATATTTTATTTTCCCTTTGCACTATAATTTTCTTATGCTTCTCCCTTTTTTCTAATTCTCTAAAAATATTCTAAATAGATAACTAATATATCATTAGGTACTTTGGTAGTAAGTTTCTTTTTTCCCATCACTTTTTCAGAGTGATATCTTTAAAATTTGTTCCATTGGATGGAATAGTTTTTTTCAATTTCTTGGGTTTGGAATCCATGGTTTTTTTCTTATTGAAATATTATTGGGAGAATTTCTGTTTCCAAATTTTTTTTACTTAACAAGGACAATTCTTATTCTTAACCACCTAATATATTATTCTTTTCCTATCAGAATATATTCTTGTCAAGATGATCATTCCCCAATATTCTGACTGCCATCTTATCCAAAATCACTAGTATTTTCAAACATTCCAAAACCATTGTAATTTTTTAAAATTTTCATACACTATAATTGTTTCTTCTTAAACTATGTCTTACTCCCTATTATCATTAGATTATTTTATGAATTTTCATTTAGAAGATTGTCCCCAAAATCTAATGTACACTTCTTGAATCTTTTTCATCATGAAAAATAACCCACAAATCACAATTTTATGATATCTTATATATAATATTATTGTGTATTATTTATAAAACATTGGTTTCCTTTTGGGGAACCATATTACATATAATTTTTCTTATCCACCCTAGCCACTATGGTTGGTTTCTTATCAAATTTTATATTCCATACTAGTACCAATTTTGTTATCTTATATGCACTATTCAAAATAGATTTAGAAACATTATTATATGATTTTATGGACGAAACCTCTTTCTTTAAAAGTAATTAATATATATCATTTAATGAATTCAAGATCATATTATTAAATGTTTGAAAGATTTTAGACTTAGAATAATCCAATGTGAACTATGTAGAATCAACAACCTACTCCATCTTTTGGGAAGTCTCAATAAGTATCTTCTCAAAATAGGAGACATGAAATTTTTATTGTTGATATCTCATATTAATTTTTTTCTGTACTTCAATTGTAACCAACCACTATTAAAAAACTTTCTTTATTATTTGACCTTCCTCTCCAAAAAAACATAATATTTTTTTATAATAAAATTTTATGTTCCTTGATCTTCTTATATTTTCCTTCCAATTGTAAATCCATGAATATAATTATATTTTTTTCTTTTATTAAACTAAATGGGTCTTTTCTTATAGAGTCCTTTTGAATCTGTTTTTCTCTTCAAATTCCTTGAGCCTATTTTTTGAAATTATTTCCACCTTTGTTTCTTCAAAGTATCAAAACTATTTAAAGATCTTTATACATGATAGAAATTTTTCTTATGAAGCCTTCCCCAGATTATTAGCTTCTTCTTCAAGCCTGATTATCAATTCTAGCATACACCAAAAAACCCTAAAAAAGGGAGAATATTTTATTTGGGAATGAAATGTAGAATATCTGTTAATTTCTTAACTGACATATCTTATAAATTTGTAGATTGATCACCATCACCAATTATTCTAATATTTTCTTCTTGATAATATTTTATATATTAAATTTTATATTCCAAAAAATAATTAAGCATTATTGATTCACTCAATGTAGGAAATATTCCCTATTCCTTGGGGGAAACATGAACCACCTATTCCTCACTTTTCAAACCTAATATATCAACTTTTTTATTATGGCATTGAGAAAATAATACATTTTATTTATTAGACATGGGGGATATCTTCATAATATTTATTTTATCTTTATTTTTTATTTTCATCATTGTCTTGGTAGAAATATAGTTCATCTAAAAGATAATTGAATATTCTTAGAAACAATTCCTTATTTTTAAAATAGGAATGAAACTCAATCATTCATAAAAAGAATAATTACAACATAGATAATACACTAGGGGTGAACCATGGATCTGATACCAACAGAGATGAATACTTCGTGATATACTCCACAATGAGAGGGGGTTGAATTAGTGTTGGTAACCTTTTAACATTTTATAAAATTAATTCTTTTTACCATTTATACATGTTTGGATCTTGATTATCATATTTTCTTTTTCTTTATCATATACAAGAATATGAAAGTATGTAAATGATTACACATGATATTTTTATAGGGTTTAATACCCAATAAGAGAACTTTTTTCACACCATATATGATGATGGACAATACATGGTTTCTTTAATTTAATAATATAATAAATTTAGTGGTTTTAAATGAAAAAAATAATTAGTTAGAGTGTGGTTACCTATACTTTGGAATGGGGTAGAACAATCATTATTCCATGTACTAGTGATAGCCTTGTCCAACATGAAACTTATGACTAGATATTTATACTACATCTGAATATAATCTTCACTTTATTCTTATTGTATTTTGTAACACCAAAATTTCTTCCAATATATGAGAATAATATTGGATGTCATGTTGATATTTTATTCTTCACTTACTTCTCCTTCACTTTATTACTTGTATAACAATTGGAAAACAACTTTCCCTCTTCTTCCTTCATTATGAACCTGTCTATTCAATAAACATTCTGATCTATTCAATCAATTTATGTCAATAAATTTTTTTTTCTAATGGGTTGATCTGGTGAAAGTTCTATAGATCCTTATTATTTTTATTATTATTCTTTATAAATATATATTTCTTTGTTAATGGTTTTCCTTTAATGTTTATCTAATTTTAGTTTTTTCATTTCCTTTTTCTTTTACCTCTTCATATGATTGCTAATTGATAAGGAAACCCCATATGATATCTATTTAATCTCATCTACAATTATTCATCCAGTTCTTTTAATTCATTTATTGAGTTAACAATCTTCTCTACCCCTACATGATCTGGTACTTCTTATATCAAACATTTGGCCTGAATGGCAATGAATTTCAATATTTTGAAAATTATGCGCATAAGATATAAATTATTCATTACTTTCACTCCTCTATACATGAACAAATTTTTAACGCACTTTCTATGTTCTACTAAAACAATTTATATAGGTACGCTTCCATGGAAACTCAAGATTATATTCCTACAATTATCAATCTTGAATTTGGTACTTCCTACACTTTTTCATTTCACTGGAAAACATTCTCAAACATTCGATAACATTTTAGTTATTGACATACTTCTTCCAGCTTCTTCAACATTATAGAATCACAAATTTCATTTATGATTATTGAAAAATTTAATTTTATTTTCAACATCACCAAATATTTTACCTTTGTAAATTTTTAAAATCATTCCAAAGTTCATCAATCATTTAATATAGTTGAACTTCATCATATACCCTCCATCTAGTAAAAGATTACTCAGTGATCCTTCCAAAAATTATAGGAATGTGTCAAAATAATTTTTAAGATACTTAGTTTGACCAATGATAGGATTCAAAAACCATCATATGATATCTTCTTTTTTATGATCACATTATTCGATCATTCCTTTAAAAGTCTATTCCACATATTTTCACAAGTCACTTATTCCATTCATTGGGTTTATAAATCATTATTAGTTTCTAACATCCATTGAACCCATATAGATTATATATACTCTTTCTATATAATGTCTTTTTATAACACTATTAGACGGCTTTGACGTACTCTACCCGATGTATTAGAAATATTTTGTCCGATGACATAACTTGGACACTATTTCCTGATGCATTTTTTTGAAACCTCTGCTACCTCTATACAAGTATTTTTCATTGAATCTACATTTTTTAACACCATCGATGAATAATCAATCTAATGAACATTTGATTGTCATTATGATTCTCATTAATATGATGGATCCTTCTCCTCATGATTCACGTTCTTGCATCTATTTGGATTTCCTCCATCCAATTTTTCTTTTTTTTATATAGAGTTGGGCTGATTCATTTATACTAAAACTGTAACATCCCAAGCTTCCACAATATGGTTCTTTTCGAATAATACATTAGTGTGTGATATAAAAAACACCGAGTTTAAGAGAACCATGAAATATGTTCTTAATTAGGTAAAATATATGTCATTTGTGGTTTCAGAATATCAAAATTATATTAGGATGAGTTTTTGGTATTTTTCCGAAAACATCCAATTTTTTATGAATAGTGAAAAACACTGCATTATTTTAAAAAACGAACATTTTATTTAAATAATTATTTATTTTATTTAAATTTAATTTAATTAAAAATAGATACATAATACCTATATTAGTTCAATATAATTTATTGGAGCCATTTTATAATAATATTAGATGTATAAAATTTTATTGAATTTTTTAACGTCTTTACCCACCTTCAAGGAATGTTATAAAATTTGCATAAAATGAAATTTTACCACTTCTTTGAATTGGATTTTAAAAATAAAAGAGACATTCTTGAAATCATTAAGTAAAATTTGGTTCAATATGATGAAAATAATTTTTTGGGAATAGTAACTTTTGAATTTTATTTTCCACGGTTAAAAGTTAACAAACTAATTAAAGGTAGAAATGATATTATAATTACCCTAAAACATTTCATAATTATATTGGATAAGTATATATCATCAAAAATATACCTTAAGAATAAAATATGATTCTTTTGGTACACTTGGTTTAGATTAGGACATTTATTATTATTTTATTTAAAGAAGAGTTTAAAGTGTTAAACTCAAATTATAATAACAAAAACACTTTTAATATAGGGTTATTAATAAGATAATTTCAACTATAAATATTAATTATAAATCTAAGAAGATTTTTTATATCATTGAATTTTATTTATAATTTTTAGTCATTAAATAAGTAAATTTAATTATGACACAATGATGATATAATAACTACCTTATTAATGATAGATTAAAATAATTGATATTATAAATTTTAAAATAATTGTAAATTGAGACTTTTGATGCATTACACAAATTATCTAGGTTAATATTAAATATTAGTATTGATTCAATTAATTTTGTTTGTATAAATCATATTTTTATTACTTTCAAAATAGAAAAATACTAAATAATGTCAAAATTGACATAAATGAATTTTTAAAACAAATACTATATTATTAAATGATATAAAAGTGATAAAAAAATAAATTTCCACAAAATGACATATGTAATTATAGATATGTAATTAATGAACCACTTTGGGTTCTTTTGGAATTTTATAGTATGTTTATTAACCATATATTATAAAAATACAAGGAGACATGGTAAATGCTAAACTATTTAATGAAGAGTTAATTATAAAAGATAAGGTTAATATATTGACCTAAACCTCTCTAAATCCAATTTGTTTAGAGTTTTTCCACCCAAACACACCATATCCCTAAAATAAATCTTTTTGGAGCCATTATACACCAAATATGATAGTATAATAAAATAATATTTCAATGTTTTTCTAAAGTGACCCTCACCGCTCTTATAAAAGGGTACTTCCCCTTCTCTCAAAATCACACCTACGAATCCATTTGGATTGTAAAGAACTTACTAAAATATTCTCTTTACTTCCAAAACTTCAACTTATAGGCCTTACTCAGATCAAGCATCCATCTTATGTATCCCTTTTGATCCAATCAAAATAAACCACCTAGAGAAGATGTAATTATTTCATCATCTATTTCAATGTTCTTTTCTTCATCCACATCATATTTCTTTGTTTTTTCCAAACCAAAATAATAAAAACAATATTTTATACATAATTTTATGTTATTATAAATATTTTACACCAATATTAATTATTCTATCCATCCTATGAATGATAAAGTCACCATACGTACGTACATATGACTTACCATCTCCACGCCGTGGTATAGTTTGTTATTCAACAGTTAATTATTTGGATGGGTATAATAATGAGTATAATTGATGTAAATAATAAATATAACATGTTAATGATTCTATATATTTGATATATCATCCAATTACATAAAATTTCACCATCAATTGAATGGTATTGTTGCTCGTGCGTACGTATAGATTACCGTCTCCACAAACGTGATGAGATTCATTCCCCATCGCAACCATTCAAGAATAAATATCATTTTATGATTAAAAAAATAATTTTTTAGAACATAATATCATTATGGATACAAATTAAATATATATTATTCATAAAAAACATGACTTAAGAAACAAAAAATATAAAGAAAAACGAATCAGTTAACACACGAAATAATGATACTACTGAAATATTATTAATAAAGAAAAATTAAAAGTTCATATATGATATCATATTTATTATGTGATTATTTTATATTTTATTAAAGATTATTTCACCATTATACAATAGGTTTACATACCCTCATATATGGAAAAGTACAAGGTAAGGGGTTTACATCTCACTTCTTATTCCCATGAGATTCATGCTATTTCCCACTATTTCCTTTTATATGGTGTATGTTCTTTCCATGATTGTATTATTTGTGTAATATAATTTAATTTATGGGTATTTAAACCTTCATATTATGATCCTTATTTTATGTCGTGTATGTTTCGTAAGTTACCAGACCGGTAAGAGAATTTCTAATTTCAATTTTTATTCATTGGGTTTTACGCAAACATCATTGATTATTTTACTCTCAGATTATGTGTCAAATCACTATTTATTACTTATGTATTAATTTACACTCCCCATTATGTGGATATAATTTTGATACACATAATCATTGCATTGATAAATTCTCAAGTCATCAATATGAACTTGATAAGAGTAATCTTAACTCAATTTCCAATCATTGAGTTAAACATCCAAGTCATTGGTGTTGTTTTTACAAGAATATGCATGAAATTACTCTGATTGATTTACAATAAATATCCAATCATATTGGGTGTATTTATATTTTTCTCACATATTTATTTCATTTATTTATCCTTAACTTAAGGATAAAATCTTTATAATGGATTTCATCTCAATTTACATTCCATTGAGACTACTTTATTGTTTTGCACCAATTCACTTTTATATGATGTATATACTATACATTGACTATGTATATCAGGAATAACTTAATTATAATGATATTATAATGTTTTTATTACCTCAATTATACATATTTAAGCATCTCTAATTTGGTTAGGAACTCAAACTAAAATATAATTTTAAATGTTTTGAATATTTATTCTTCTAAATCGTTCTCATTAATATCCTTGATTTAAAAATGGTTTTAAGGATTTATTTATATGTAAATTAATGTTTTAAAATTAACATTCCCTTTAAATGATTAAAAGTGTTATGGGACACTTTTATTTGAAAATATATTTTTAATAGCTTCTTGATAAATAATGAGAATTTTAAATGTTTTCAAGAAAATGGCGATATTTCTCTCAAATAATCTTACTGTTTATTTTAATCTATGTCAATATCATTAATTATTATTGATTGATGTTTATTTATGATAATAAAATATTCCATATTATTTTGAATGAGTATGTTTGACGATGGATGTGCTATTTTTATACCATTCATGGTTTGTGGTTAAAATATTAATATTTTGTATGCTAGTTTAAATACGAATGTTTTTGTTATGTTTCAACCTTTTCATATGCGGAATGCATTAGACGTATTAAGTGATGGGTGGAGGCCGCTATAGCTCCTTGATCCCTCGACAGGTCTCATGAGATAAACTAGTGTCTTGGAACAAGACCTTAAAAAAATCATTATTTGTAATCTTAGCACGAGGCCTTGACTATGTGGTTACGATGTCCAGAATTATGCATTCCCTCAATAGAAAACTAGATATTGATATTACATGTGATTATTAAACTAGTAGAATATCAATGTGAAAAAGTAAATGTAATTATTTGATTTATATTTTCCAAATTATTCTACAATTTATGTTTAAAATAATTGTGTTTTAGTCTTATACATTTCCTTAAATGTTTATGATTATTTATGAAATACTACGCTATATTT
Source organism: Viscum album (assembly GCA_963277665.1). NCBI lineage: Eukaryota > Viridiplantae > Streptophyta > Magnoliopsida > Santalales > Viscaceae > Viscum > Viscum album. Next base: position 1,041,684,007 of record OY728141.1, on the reverse strand, counting down.
TTATCCTCACTGAGCATCTGAGCTCACTCCGTTATATGTTTTATTTTTCCCAGGATGTGAATAAGTATGTCATGATTAACCTGTAGGAATAAGATAAGGGATATGAGTGTGTTCAAATGGGATATAATGTCGTTTTTTATTATTTCTTGATGTAATGTAAAACTTATGTATGTATCTAGTACTTCCAAGGATACTAAACTACTTTGTCTTTCAGGACATGATCTCTTGTGATCATGCCAAGGATATGTAATAATGAAACGACTCTGGATAACTAGAATCGGGGCATTAAAAAAAACAATATATAACATTGAACATCATACAAAATGTAACATAATCTTTTCATACATGATAACTATCCATAAATCTATCTCTGTTCATGACACTTGATGAATTAATGTTCTATAACATGGTTGTGACTTCTTAATACTTCGATCATAGATGAATTATCCATCCAGTTATTAATTATTCAAAACATCATTAATATTATTTACTTCACATATTGATCTTGTGAAAACTATACAATGTACATCATATAGTTCTTCCTTAAACAGCATCTTGAATCACAGTAAAAAATCAATCTGATGTTTGAAAAATAAAGAATAGTTCACATAGAATCAACTAATATTCTTAGTCCATTCACATTAGTTTGATGTTTCTTATGAAAATTCCTTATGTATTCCACAAAACATTCATATTCCCAAGTATAATTATAATTTTGGATACTTTTATGGACTATGTTAGATGTTTTTGAACATTTTTTTAGATGAACACTTTGCCCAGTGACATTTTGTACAAAACATCATTCTATGGAACTACTTAATAAACTTGTCCGATTCATATGGTCTAATTTATTTAATCTTATCATGTTTGTATAATAAACTGTATACAGTCACCTAATTACTCAGTCATATAGCCTCTATCAATTTTTTTGAACTTCCCCCATCCGTTTGTCTTAGAAATCTTCACAAGGAATCATCCTAATGAATCTTCATCAACATTGTAATTTTGATCATATACATGATGTATTAAAAAACACATCTTTCAGACATTAATATCTAAACACAAATAATTAAATGTAAACTCAAATTCTTTAATTAAATTTCTTTAGGTAATAACAGTTGAAAATATTTATCACTTCCCCATGCATCTATGAAACATACACTTTGTTTTCATGCTTGGATACTTGAATTTTACGTCATCAACAGATTCTTGTTTCTAACTTCTTCAAGCTATTTAAATTAATATAATAGTTGTATTTAAAAGTCAAAAATTGAAAAAAAGATCAATTGAAAAAATAAAACTCAATCATAGAGTGGGACCATTATTTTGAATGATGTATAATAAGAAATAAAATTAATACATTCAGGTAAAAGTTATACTTATTCTTTATAAACACACTTTTTCTTTATAAATTAATCCCTCTAAGGTTTATATTATTTGAAAAATAAGACCTTTAAAATGTGGGGATGGATTTCTCTGGGATAATAAGGCATGTATTGGAAGAAAAAGAGTGCTCAAAACATGTGAGGAAGAGAGAAGAGGGGGTTCTCTTTTTCAAGTGAGGGGAGGGAAAACAATGGAATTATTTAAATTATTAAATTAATGTAAATTAATTCTCATGGAAAATTAGAAACAAATATATACATTTAGATGATATGATGATAATTATTTCAACTCATATCGTCTAATAGAATTTGGACTATTTTAGGTTTTCCCCTTTATCATTTTGTTTTATACCCATGTTAACCCTTTTGATGACTATTATGATATCAATGTTTTTTTATCTTCATGGGTCAAGAATGTTACTATAAAAGGAAAAGTGACTCATAAATGGACCATGGATGATATTTTAAAACATATTAGACATAGGTTTTCAAATATAGTATTTTTATGAAATTTAAATCATTTATTAAAATATTATTAATTCTAAAATAACATTAATATCAATTTTGGAACAATTTATTTAATTTGGCATTAAATTCATCAAGATGGAAATAGAATTAAAATATATTCTTTTAAAGCACACATGAATATATATATATATATATATATATATGTATATATATATATAATTCAAGGGATAATATGAATCACAAAAAACAAAATTACTTTCAAATATTTTAAAATAATTTAATTGATTTTTATATAGCTTACAGAAGAACTATATAGGCTATGTATAACCATTTAAGTAATTATTTCATAAATAAAAATTAAATATAAATAACCCTCAAAAAATGATTTCATTATTCTGAAAATAATATTTAATACTCATTCAATGGTTTTTTCAATCGTTATGTGATCAAAAAAGATATATTTAAAAATCAAGAGAGTGAAATTTCAATTTTTTTACTTAAAATAATATATTGGTTATTATGAAAGAAAAGCAGAGAAAATTACAAAATTGTAGATAATTTTATTTTCATAGTAAAAAAAGTATATATTAAAATGAATACAAATTTTATGGATATTTTTATGCCTTATAATGTCATATTCAACCTTAATTACTCGATTTACCCTTACCGAGATGACAAATATTTACTACGATTACTATTCATAAAAACCAAAATGAAAGGGGAATATTTAACAATTTCAAAAATTATTATTCCAAATATGTAATAATTTTATTTCCAGATTCAACTTTTATAAGTGTTATAATTTCTTTTAATTTAAATAATAAAAAACACAACTTAACACCTTTTTTAGAAAAATGCATTTTTCAAGTGTAAGATGATCTTTCATTTATATTGTTACTAGTAATCATAATTATAAAAATTTAAATTCACACACACACACAAATAAATATGTATAGATATAAAATATATTCATTTAATTTAAATCATTCATTATTAGGAATTATTTTAATTAATTAAAATTAAAAAACAATATACACTTAAAAATAGTTTTCTAAAAAATTTTGTTTTAAGGATAAAAATAAACTGACACCAAAATAAAGTACAATGTTGATTAATTTTTATTTAATTATATTCTATCTAATAAAATAATATATTTTTTATTTAAAATAAAATTCAATGAATAATAGGTAATTTTAAATGAAAATAAATGTCAGCTATACCAAAATTGATATTTCTCACAATTCATTAAAAAAATCAATCTTTTAAGAAAACCCGAAAGTTTTACTCTATAAAAACTATTATATGATGATTTGAAAAATTATATTATTTTTATAAAATAAAATTTCTAAAATTTCCATAAATTAATCATAATATTTTTTCATAAAATGTAAAAAACCCATTTTTCAATAATTATATTTTTATAGAATAAAATGACTTTACTAAAAATTGAGTTTTTTTTCAAAATAATTAATAAATAAAAATTTAAAGAGTTGGAAATATATGTATATATATATATCATAGTTCGATTAAAACTATTCATAACTACTAATTTAATCGTTTCAGTATAGCAGTCATATTTAAATATTAATATTTCACGATTCATTTATGTAAAATGTTGCATGTCTTATATGCTATCTAACATGGTGTTATTTTAAAGTGTCTGGTTATTATATATTTGATACCCATTTGAAATATTATATCCTGATCTATTGTTTACTAATTTTGATTAAAGTTCCATTTCAAGTTCTCTCTTTCTGGAGGTTTTTATTCAAGTGTTATAAAATCCATAAGGGTTTATTTTACCATCTCACTCTTCATTTGGATTATTTATGATTCAATTTAAATTAATGTGATTTTATGTTCTTACTCTCAAAAGCCCCATATATCTTCTTAATCTCAAATTATTTCATGTTTTTAAAAATATTTTTTCCATTTTTCTTTTCTTTGGAAATCAAATTGACTGAAAGAATATTTTAAAAAAAACTGACCTTATTTTTCCTTTTTAGTAGGGAACCTTTCTCTTCCCTATCCATATTTTATATTTATTTTAAGAAAATTATTTCATATACATTAATTATCTCTTAATGATATTTTTTTAACTTTTAATTATATTTAGAATATCACAAGGAATCCTTTTAACAATTTTTAAAACTAGTCATTCTTGACATTTTTTAGAGAAGTTTTAAAAAATATATTTTTAATAGTTTTATACATGAACTAACATTCCAACCATAATAAACATTATTAATTATTTATATCATTTTATAAGTATTGAATATTCAACAAATTAATATTTATTCAAATTTTTCAGAAAATTTTTAAATTAAAAGGATAGTATTTTATTAAAATTATTCAATTGGGATGTTATTCTAAATTTCTATTTTTCTATTTTTTCTCCAATTTTTCTCACATATGTAAATTTTAATTCCATTATTATATTATAATAAATTATTTTAAAAATAATACATTAAATTTATTATTTAAATCTCATTAAAATATCATTGAATGTGAATGTAAACTCTATTTTTGAAATAAAGTTACAAAATATATAAAGAAAAACTCAGTGTAACAGATTCTCTTATATTTTCATCACTATTTTACAGAGGACTTATCCTTACCGAAAAATTTTCTTTTATTATAAATATTTGGATTCCTTTTTTATTATTCTTTATTATCATGTTTTTTATCTACATTTTTTCTATAATTGACTTTACTGTATACTCATTACTCTATACAGTGTATACACTATATTTTACAAAAATCAGATTGGGGTTTTTTCCAAGGAAGATAACTTATTTATTAACTATTGAAACATTACAAATTAATATACATGTTAGTTATATACAGATGATTATTTACTTCTAAATTATGTTGTTTATATACTAGAGAATATTAAAATTCATTATATATGATTCAATATGGATATTTGTTGATTTCTTAAGGCATATTGATTACGTATTATATTGACTATTTAATATTTGATGAATTTATTGGATTTGTTTATGTGATAGGAAGGGTATTTTATATCCCCTTTATGAATTTTTATTTCTCATGACACAAAATAGCTCTTGTAATTAGTGTATACTCCGCCTTATAATGTATTATGTCTAGGATGAGAGGAATTAGTGGTATGTAAGATGTGTTGGTTGAGAAGTTTTGTTAGAATGATTATGATGAATGGAATTATAAATTCCATCATTATGATACTAGGTACTATTTTCCATGTGTTTATTAATGTTGTCATGTTATCCATTAAAATAATTCATGATCAGGTTATAAGTTAATTAAAATGTTTGATTATTAATTAATATTCCACTTTTTCACAAGTTTTTTCCCAATAATAAATTACAATGAACACTACCCTTACAAATAATTTCATCCCACCCTTCTTACATTTAAAATTCCCAAGTTTAGGAATATGAGTAATGTGAATAATACTTATAGATGAGTATTATTTGTGGGAATTACCATGGGAAAGTTGAATACTTATTTTTGAATGATATAACATAAGTATAATGAAAAAAATATCCATTGTGTAATTAAAATATGAGAGTTTTATGTAATGTTTATTATAATATTCTAAATATCTAAAATTATAAGTTATTTATGATGATACAAATTATTGTTTTTTATTGAAATTTTTATTATGGTTGGTTAAATCTGGGTCACATCTGTTGGTATCACAATCGATATGTAAAAAAGAAATATTTAGAACTGGACAACAGAGTTTGGGTCCATAGAGTCATAATTAGACCCAATGTATGGTTTAGATAATTTTTTATGTTTAGGATGTTATCATTTGAGAATAATTTTTATTTTTTGGATAACATCATGGGTCAAAAAATTCTTAGTTGATCATAATTTTAAATGAATAAATACACTTTTGAGGTCTTATGTGACTATACTTTATGATGATTAAAGATATTATGGTGGATGTTTGAGGTATAGATAATCATTTAGGTTGGTATCTGATTTAATGTTTTGGTATAATTAATTGATATAATATTTTATTTAGTAAAAAGATTATGATGAGATAACAGTACTGAAAACTGAAGGGATATATCTATGTATAGGAAAACATCCTAAAATATGGTAAGTTTAAGAGTGTGTGGATTCCTTGAAATAACATCCCTATAGGGATAAAAATATGTGGATTTATGATCTTTCAGAGTTTTACCTAGTAGTAATAACTTTGAGAATTTTTTGTTAGGTATAACTCAAGTTCCAACAGGTGCACAATAAGGGGGCCATACTGCACACCTGGTTTGAAACTCCTAGGGGATATGATTTGGATAATTCTTATACTCTCCAACAATCATTTTAAATTATTAAAAATGTTTCAATGGATTTGATGTTTGAACCATTATGGTTAAATAGATCAATGGGTAATTGATTTTGGTAATACAGGTTGAGTAGTATTGATAACCTTGAGGATTGAAGAGTAATCTGATGAAAAAATTATTTAGGGATAGAATTCAATACCAATGAATATAGATTTCAATGATATTTGGGAATATTTTGAATGAATATTGATCTTAAATATATTTTTGAAGTCAAAGGTAATGTTGGTTTTGGAGATAATATGAAATTAAATATTTCTGTTTTTAGGTTTCAGAATTATCCAACAAAATTTTAAGATTTTTTGGATTTATATTATTTTTGATGAATTATGTTGAAATTTGGGTGTCATATTTGAGGTTTTTTAGATTAAAGTATTACTTCATCACATGAAGGTTTATTTATATTGAGTATTATATTAACTTGTTCTAACCATTTTTAGTTTTAATAAATGACTCGATATAGGATAAATTATTTTTTATTATTTTTTAGATCTTATTATTCATAAAAAGATTATTTTACTGATTCAAAAATGAAATAATTCATCTTGTTTATTTTTCATTTAGAATATTAGATGTTTCATAGGTGAAACAAAAATTCAAAACACAACTGAAGGATGAAATTGTGGTTATAAAATGAAATGAAATCATGTATTTAGATTTTCTCATATGCTCTATCTTGATGGTAATGAAATTCCTCAACCAAAAAAAGATGAAAATAAATATATCAATCCCTTTTTATTAAATAGTGATCAATTATCATGGTGTAATTTTTAAAACATATTTCGGGTCTTATAATTGTATATACATGGGTTTAGAATATTTTAAATAATAAATTCAATGTTTCCTCATAGTGACATAGAGATTAATTATCATATTAAAATCTATACCAATTTTATTTCTATTTCCCAAGACACAACTTTTTTTGAGAAAAAATTAAAATTTCTAGGATGGAATTTATTTATGGGGTGGAGAATGTAACACTTAAAGATTTCACCATGTAATTCTCTTTTAAATGACTCTATGTTCAATATTTTAGGATATCTACACAACCAGAAAGAATTGATTCATGACATATTATAATAAACCATTAGTAAATAGGTAAATTATAATCAATTATGAGACTTAAATATTATGGTTTTGTTTTTACTGATAAAATTTGATTATTTGAAAATAAATAATTAATCTGATAGGATGAAAATAATTCATCGTTAAAAAGGTGTATTTTTTAATAAATTATTTTTCAAGTATGGTGTATTTTAAAAGATTCTTCACCATTAAAATAAATCAATGTATTAGTTAATAAATCAATACTCACATAATTATAAATTTAAATAAATAATATTAAGGGAACATGAAAATAAAAGACGTCATTTTTCTATATTTTCTTATATTTATTTAATAATTAATTTAAATTCTAAAGGATAAAATTTATCATTTTAATATGACTAAATGAACTTTATTATTTAATTCAGCATATCAAAATTATATTAGGTTGATTTATTGTGATTTTTTGAATAGGATGAATGTTTGGTGAATAGTGGAAAATACCTATTTTACAAATATTGTCAAATTTATGAAATTTTCAAGACATATAAATTGATTTAAATTTAATGAAACGTTTTTCATAGACCAAACATATATTTTATAAGTAATATAGTGCATTTAAAAATATAATATTGAACTTAGAAATCTATATATGGATTTTTCGACTCTTCATAATGTAAATAAATATTTTTTTGATAATTTTATTTAATTAAGTAATTAAAAGGTTACATTGAGTTTTAGATTTATTTTAAATTCACATCACTATCCTTTTTATTCATAATGACATTAATGTCATGAGAACCAATTATATTCTTGATTTTTTGTACTTGTATTTAAAATAACTTTTACAACCTCTAGGAATTAAATCTTATAAAACAGATTTAATATTTTAAATCATTATATTCAAATTATATAATAAGTCCCATTTAATTTTTAGTCCTAATTAATAGTTATTATGGTAAAATAAAATTTCATCATGGTATGTGTTGAAATGGTTAATGGGTTATTAGACTAAGAGATAAAGCTTCAAATAATAATAAAAATGTTCTAAATCTGACTGATTGAGTGTACATTGTACTTAAATTTTCATTTGTTTCAGAATTTTCCCTTTTTTCCACATTCATATGAATATTTGCTTATATTATTTTAAAGTTATAGGTATTTTTATGGGTGATACTCCCCTTACTTATAAAAGGAAACATACTATTTTCTATTCTCTCTATACCCAATGATCCGCTAAATCAACTAATCAATACCAAAATATCTCCCCAAAACCTTATCTATGACCTATAGGTTCTGGAATTCTTAAATGGCACTTCCAAGATTCATTAATGTGTTTTAAAGGAGATTATCCATTGAAGAGGTATATGTTATAGCCGAACATTTTCAAGTTTCTTTCCTCTTAAGATGACAAAAACATTTCTATAATAATTTTAAAATATTTAAATATGAATATCTATTATATGTAAAAAAATTATGTTAATGAAAAAAACTATTTTCTAACTCCTTTTCATCTCATGGGAAATGAAAGCATTGCTCATCTTTATGTGTAGAATACCATCTTCAAGAAGCGATGTGATTCATTTTTCATCACCATATCTCATGAGTGATTATATAGATAGATTTAGTAATTATATATCTGAAATTTATAACATAATAATTATTTTATAAAGATAAACTATTATTTAACTTCCTTTCACTTCATCCATTGAAAAATGAAAATATCACTCATGTGTGTGTACGAACTACCTCCTCCACAAAGTGATGTAATTATTTTTTCATTATCACCTTACATAAGGGATAAAAAATGTATTTTATGAACATATATGATATTAAAGAGTAATATATGTCATTAATATTATTTTTTAATGATAAAACAATAACTAATTAACATTATGATGTAACACATGGATATCAATAAATAAACCAAAATAATGATCATTATTGATTTCCCCTTCAGTAGTTGTAACTAAAAATCTACTGGAATGAAATTAGAAAATTATTAATAAAAAAAAAATCTATTCTAGTAAATTAAATAATTTTTTAATGATAAAAGTTTAACCAAATAACAGGGGTAAACATCACCATTACCAAATATGAGTGAAATAATCAAAATTAATAACATTCAATGATGAAAATAATCCTTAACTAATAGATACATGGGTACTAAATGATTATAATGGAAGAATATAACATAAAATATATTTTATTAAGGTTCGTAAAAAATTCATAATTTTTTCAGTATATAGTAGGTTAAAATTCTTTCATGGAAGATGATAGTTAAGGTAAGAGTTTCTCATCTCAGAATTCATTCTTTGAGACATATTTTGAATTATACACATATTTACATTATTTAGTGTATATGATTATAATTTTAAATATTACGTCACAATTCACTATTTAATCATTATAATTAAATTTTCATTTCAATTTCTCTCTTTTAATATGTTTTGATTCAATTGTTATAAAACTAAAAAGGGTTTATCATATAATCTCACTCTTTATCAAGATTGTTTATTTTAAAATTTAAATTTATGGAATTGTATATTCTTAGAGTCTTAAATACTATATTTTTTTTATTAAAATATGATTATTTTTGTTTCTTCAAGCATTTTATTTCCATTTTTCATCTCATTGTCAGTAAAATTAATCAAGATAATTTTTTTATGAAAAGTTGAATTTATTTCTCCTTTTTGGCCTGGAACATTTCTCTTCCATATCCTTATTATTTATTATATTTCAAAAAATAATTTTTTTATAATTCAATGATACATTAAGTATAGTTTATATCAATTTTTAAATTTTAATCAAAAAATTTTAAGTAATATTTTTTTTCTAAAATAAGTAACTCTAGATTTTTTTTACAAAAGTTTTTAATGAATATCTTTTCAGATTTTTTTCAACGGAATGGTTTTTCCTTCCATTATGATGATATTTAATTATTTATATTCCATTATATGTCTTTATGGTTCTCTAAATTAACATATATTCCAATTATTCTCTCAATTTTTTGAGGGAAAAAATATTATTCTCATAAATTTTTTCAAAATGGATTTTATTACACTTATTTATATTTTTTATTTTTCACTCAACATTTTCTAATATATGTACAGTTTTTTTTAATATTCCATTATTTTAAATTATTTTATAAATATTTATTTCAATTAATTTTTTCAATTCTCATGAATTTATTCATGTTACTTTTATCTTCTATTTTCATCAAAGATATTAAAACCTTAAATATAAACTCTTTTAAAATATTCTCTTCCATTTTCCTCTAGATTTTACGAAATACATGTCTCTAATTCAACAGTTTATGTTTTAATTAATTTATGGTATATTTTTTTTCATGCTTCCTATTATCATTGATGTTTTTTAGTATTTAATTATCCCTAAACTCATTACTATATATAGTGTTAACAAAATATTTTTTATAAATAGAATGAGATGTGTTTACGAAGAAAGGTATTTAATTTATTGATAGGTGAAACATTAAAATTTTATATACTTGTTAGTTTTATTATGGATTATTGTTGAATTCTAAGGTAGATTGATTATGTATTGGGAAATGTTGACATTTTATATACTGGATTAAATTTATATATTAAATGATTATTAAGGAATATTTATTTTTTATTTTACTAATCATTCAATATTTTATGTATTTATTAGACCAATGTAAGGGATAGACATGGTCCGTTATAGCCCCATGATACCCAAATAGGTTTAATGAGACAATCAAGCCTATGCACATAGTGTATTCGAGACCTTACAATTTATGATTCCTTGTTTGAGAGTTTTTACAATATGTAAGATATCATGGTTGAGATTCATTGATGTTATAACAATAATTTATATCATTAAGAATTCTAACATTATGAAATCAATTATTTCATTCAATGTGATCATCTATGTTGTTATGTTATCCATATAAATAATTAATACTCAGGTTTTAAGTTAACTGATATGTTTGATTATTACTCACTCTACCATATTACTCATGTTTTGATTCTATATAGTAGCTTCCATTCAATGGTACCCTTATTGATAATTTGATCTCACCCTTATTGCATTTCCATTTACTAGAGAAATGAAGACGAATAATATGAATGAAGAATATATAAGATTGTTTTGTGTAAAAATATTTAATATATTTACTGAAGAATTATTATGGGATAAGAGAATCTAGTTATAACAGAAAAAACGTTCATTAGGTGAAAAATATATGGGTTATATCATGTAATGTTTTCATAATTCTCTAAATTTATAACCCTAAAAGGTTTTTGGGATGTAAATTGCTTGGTATTTTCTATTAGAATTATAATTATGGATGGTTAAATATTGGTTTCATTTGTTGGTTTCGAATTTAGTATGTAATGAATTTGTATTTAACATCGAAACTGGGAGTGTATGTCTTCAATGATTTATAAATCATCAATAGGAGGATTCAAAAAAAAATTATAATGAGGAATTTATTTTAAATATACATATTATATGTAATTTTTTTTACATCAAACCCATCAGAAATTATTCTAAAAAATAAATTGATAAGATTTGAATCCTATTGATTTTATCTAAATCTTATGATATTTATCAAAATATGTTGGAATATTTTGAAAAAATCATAAATATATTCATTATTGTACATCTTAAGATTTTTAGAAAATCCTCTATAGTTTTGATGTTTTCATCATGGAAATTAGAGTTTCCTATATAAATATTCTCAAATCTGTCCTATATTTTTTACATTATTTAATACTATTACCTAAGAGAATTATTCATATAAGAGAGATATATTAAGTTCAACCTTGAAATTTTTATCATTATTGGTATTCTTCTTGATTGGTTGAGTCATTAGAGGTTCCCCATCAAATATTAAAAAACAAATCAAGGAAGTGTAAACCACTTTTATCCCTAGAGAGAAAGGTATAGTTCCATCCCATTCATCAAATCATGATATTTTTCCATCAAATATTATAATTCCTCTAATATTTTAAAAAATGGATTATCAATTGTTTTTAAAGAAATTTAAATAAACCACTATAGAAAACTCGAATTGTAATGAAGATATGATTACATTTATACTAATAATAAATAGAGAAATTTTAATGATATATATCAATTTTAAATATAAAATATACCTATAAATATTTGTAACATATAATATATGATGATATAACTTCTCTGATGGAAGCTCTCGAGGGTTCTGCGGGTGAAAACCTTAAACCAGATGAGGAGGCTAAAAATCGAGGGAGAATGAGACTGAAATTCCTAAGGATGAAGATCATATTGGGCACATGGATCTGTTTAGTCTCTGTGAGAAATGTAAAGATGAGAAATCAGACTCTAAGGATGCATCTATTCATGGGAGGAGCTTTGCGGATGTGTCTAAAAAGGCTTAAGGTTTTCATTCAGGGATTGTGATTCGGGTAGCTCTAGAAGAATTATACGAAAGGTTCGGATTACCCATGTATTAGCCAATCAAGACCCTGTTTAAGAAAGGGTTAAATTCTGTAAGTTCTCCATCATCGCTCGTGTGGTGATTCCAAAAGGTGTGAGGGCATGTAAATTTCAGGAGCTTACCGTGAGATTGGCAGAAATCTGGGGCTTCAGTGATTGGAAGATGATGGCAATGGGGTGTGGCCTTTATCATGTCTTCTTCCCATCTAATGAATGCAAGAAATGCGCATGGAGTCTCAACTAGGTCCCTTTGCATCCTGGTTTCCACTGAATTCATGAATGGGACCGTAATTTTGATCTAAACACGGTCAAGAACACATTTGCGTAGGTTTGGATTCGCATTCACAAACTAATTTGGTTGTATTGGCATCCCCAAATTTTGTGGTATATTGCATCTTCTGTAGTGAATCCTATTAGACTTGATAAGAAAACCGATAACCCTAATATTGGACATTATGCAAAAAATTTGGTGGAGGTGGATATGTCAAGTACACTTGTGGAAGAGGTTGTTTTCACAATGGGAGATGATATCATTAATATGGAGATTGGATATGAAAGGAAACCAAAGTTCTGTCTTAATTGTCATATCTTTGGCCATAATCTTTCAGAATGTAACAAGAATAAGGTGTATTCTTCTTGTCATATCTGTGAGCATGCTGTGGATACTTGCCGAAAGAAGATGATTGGACAGGGAGGTCTCAGTTTAAATGATGGGAACAAGGTGCAGGATGAGAAAAATGATGAGGAGGTACAGGGTAAAACTGTGGCTATTACTGTTGATTCTATTCTTGTAGATGTCTGTGGGGTAATAATAGAGAAAACCCCTCAAGATCCTCCTATTGTGACGAATGGTGAAAATGAAGTAGGTGGTAAGGATGCAATGAGACTGTTGGATAACACAAACTCTCAGGCAATGCAGGATACTGATAATGGGGAAAATGTTGTTGAAACTCATCTTGTTGATTGCCATGATGTTACAGGTGAGGTGTCACATGAACAGGGGACCCTTGAGATTGTGGATCCTGCTACTCAACAGATGCTTGAATCATTATCTCATGAGCCCTCTTTGGAACAGGATCAGAAAGGACTCAATATTGAGGGAAATTTGGATGAGTTTTCCAAGATACTGGATTCAAAGTAAGCTAAAAGGAAGCTGCCTAATACATTATGTATGCCTATCAGTTCTGAGAATAGGTTTACCCCTCTTTATGATGATGATAGTGAGTCCTCAATGCATGAATATTCTCCCAGTAAATCAATGGATATTGCGGAATCTGTTTCTAATGAATGTATAGCTGAAAGTAATGTTGGACCCTACACAAGGCAGCGGTCTTTAAATCAATGAAGATACTTTTTGGGAATTTCCAGGGGCTTGGGAACTCTCCCACGGTCGGAGCCCTGAAGCACCTGATCATGACCAACAAGCCCATGTTACTGGGGATTGCTCATCCTAGAATGAACTTCTCATGGTGGATAGAATTTAATTGGAACACTATTGGGTATTCACTGGTTTCCTGCAATCAGGTCCAAGATGGGAATGAATCCTTATGGGTCCTCAAACACAATAGCATAATCATTGACTCTTATCAGATTGATCAGCAAGCTGTTACTTTATCTTGTTGTCATCAGTCTAATGACCTTTGTGTTACTTTTGTTTATGCTTTCAACCAATATTTCACAATGAGAGCTCTTTGGAATCACTTACTCTCAATTTCTGGTAGTATGTCCAAGAGATGGATTCTGCTTGGTGATTTCAACACAATTTTAAGGCCAGAGGAAAAGACTGGAAGCAATTTTTGTTGGGCCTCAGCCAAGGACTTTATTTACTGTATTGAACAATGCCATCTGAGTGAGCTTCCTATTTTAGGTGATAACTTCACTTGGAGTTGATATACTATCAATGGGAGGAAGGCTAGCAAGCCGGACTGTTGCCTAGTACAGATGAATGATAGAAGTGATACAATGGAGGCGTCTGGTCTAACTCTTCCAAGGCTGCATTCAGATCATAATCCTATCCTGGCTGAGTTATGTTTTAGTACTGTAAGGTCAGCTCCTCTGCCCTTTAAATTTAATAATGCATGGTTAGTTGTTCAAGGATGTAGGGAAATTATTTTGGAAGCATGGGGATCTAATGTCACTAGGTGCTCTTCACACATTTTGATTTCGAAACTAAAAATTGTCAAGGCCAGACACAAAGTTTGGAGCAAAGAATTTTTTTCCAGCATTGTCAATGACATCAAGGGGGCTGAAGCTATTCTATTAGACTGCCAGTAAAGGAAAGTACAGCAGGATTCCCCATCTCAGGAGGAGATACAAGCTATCTCCAAGCTTGATAGTCTCTTGTCCCTTAAGGAAAATCTGGATCGGATTCAGTTGAGTATAAAATGGATGAAGAATGGGGATAGAAACACAAGATCTTTCCATTTCTTGCATAAGGAGAAAAGTATTAAGAAAAATCTTAAGGCTCTTATGATTGATGGTAAGTTAATCACTTCTGAAAATGAGATTGTTAATGCTGTGACTGGTCACTTTGAGAAGCTCTACTCTGATTCTGGTGTGAACAACTCAAGTAGGATTGTCACATGTATTGAATCAACTCTCGATGAAACTCAAAACAAAAGACTCATTGATATCCCATCCTATAAATAGATTCATCATGCTTTATTCTCCTTGAATACGGATAGTGCTTCTAGCCCCGATGGCTTCACTAATAAATTCATTATGTTCTACTTGGATATCATCCATGTTGAGGTTATTAATACTATCAGGGAATTCTTTCAACATTCTTTTATTCCTCTTGTTATGAACTCCAATTTTATCGCCTTGATTCCAAAGAAGGAGAATGCTTTAGATGTCAAGGATTTTAGGCTTGTTGCTATTGGTAATTCTATTCCCAAAGTGATTACCAAGATTGTTTCTCTTCTCTTAGGTGAAGTTGCTAAGGATCTCATCTCTGCTAATTAGTTTGGCTTTGTACCTGGTAGAAATATTCAGAACTATCTTTTTACTGCATCCGAATGCATTAACATCATGAAGGGTAAGACTCAGAATGGGAATATGGCCTTGAAAGTTGACATTTCTATGGCTTTTGACACTATACGATGGGACTTCATTTTAACCATTATCAGAATGCATGGCTTCACATATAGGTTTATTGATATGATCTCTTCTATTCTATGAAGTGCTTCTCTCTCTATTCTTGTTAATGGTTCCCCCAGGGGTTTCTTTCAGTGCTCAAGGGGGGTAAGGCAAGGTGATCCCTTATCTGAGATTCTGTTTTATCTGGATGAAAACTACCTCAGTATATGTATTAATGATCTTTTCAATACAGGTCTTTATCAAAGAATGAAAGCTGGTAGGAACCTCTTTGTGCCCTCACACTTACTGTATGCTGATGACATCCTTCTGTTTTGTAAGGCTAATAAGGGAACTATATTCTGCATCAAGAGAATTTTCTCACATTATGAAGAGGTTGCAAGGCAGGTAATCAGCTGGAGTAAATCCTTTGTTGTGTTTGGGGAAGGAGTCTCAATTTTGAAACAAAACAAGATCACAAGTAAGCTACATGTTATGAGAGGGGATTTTCCATTTGATTACCTAGGGATACCTCTTTTTTGGGGAAGAGTGAAACGAGTTCATTTGGAAGGCATTGCCTTAAAAATCAGTAATTAGTTGGCTAGTTGGAAAGGAAAAAATATGTCTCAGGCTAGTAGAATATGTCTTGTCAATTCAGTTATCACTTCTATGTTTGTTTATTCTTTCTCTGTCTATAGATGGCCAAGATCCTTTCTAAAGGAGCTGAGTAGTTTGGTTCAGAATTTCATTTGGACTGGTTCAACAAAGCAAAGGAAATTTGTTACTGTCTCCTAGAAAGAATTTATTAGACCTCTTAAAATGGGGGAATGGGAGTTAAGGATATTAAATTATTCAATGAATCCTTGCTGCAAAACTTCACATGGAGGCTTATTTCCAGGCCTAATTTTTATATGGAATTCCTTTTTGGTAGGTTCATTGACATATTACAGAACAAGAAGTGTTCGTACCTTCAGTCCTCAGTTTGGTCTTCGGTTAAAATCACATTCTCCAAGATCATGACCCAATCTATATGGTTGGTCTGCCCTATTTCACATCTGAATTTCTGGTCCACTTCTTTGCTATCCTCCCCCATCAGGGATTCTGTCACTATTCCATAATCAATGAAGAATCTGTCCATATCTGATCTTCATGGGAATTCTGATGTTTTTGCATTTATTTTAGCTTCTCTTTATGATGAGATTTGTAATTATGATTATGTAGAATCTGATGTTTTGATGTGGAAGCCATCTTTTAATGGATACTTCTCTAGCAGGGAATGTTATAAGCCCTTGTGTGGTCATGATTCTGGATTTCCTTCATGGGTGGCAGCTGTCTACAAGCCATATATCTTGCCTACTGATGCCTTACTCATCTGGAAGATATGGAAAAACAGGTTACCCATTCAAGCTACTCTGTAGCGAGAAAGTATCATCACTATTCCTGTTTTCTTCCTCTATTTGAAGGTAGATAAATCTCTCATGCACTTGTTTATTCACTATGATTTTCCATGAGGTTATGGAGTTATCTGCAAGATGTTTTTCATTGCTACCTTGACTTTTCATCTATTCCTTCCCGGTTCTGCTCGGTCCTGCAATCTTCCATTAGTGAGCAGCTTAAAGCCTTGTTTCTTGCTGCTACTATTTCAATTATTTCATACATATGGAAGTATCGTAATAGACTGATCTTTAATAATTTCAAATCCAGCCATCACGAAGGGATCATGATGATTCATAGAGGCATTAAACTGGCCTCGGTGAATCAAATAGGCTCTATGCAGAATGAGATTTCTGATTTTCTAATTTTTAGATCTCTTGGTGTTAGTGGGAGGGAAAGGAAACCATGTATGCTGAAATATATTTGATGGATTCCCCCTATTTTTAGCTGGTTAAAGGTGAATGTTGATGGGGTAGCCTTGGGTGCACCAGGGCCTGCTGGGTGGGGTGGGGTGTTCAGAACTCATCAGGGTTTTGTCAAGGGTTGCTTTTTTCCATTATGTTGGATATGCACATGCAATTGAGGCTGAACTATGGGCCATGATTAAGGCTATTAGGAACGGTGTTCGTTATGGATGGCACAGGTTATGGATGGAGTCATATTCTTTAGTTTCTATCTAGATTTTGAAGGACCGGTCCCGGAATGTACCATGGAGGATGATGTCTGCCGGGATCTCTTGTGTGAATCTTGCTCAAAGATTGCTCCTTGATGTCTCTCATGTCTACCATGAAGCAAAACATGTTGCTGATTCCCTCTCCAAAAGGGCTATTATAGAGGTTTGTTCTAGTTTTTCTTTCGTTCTTCCCAACTATTGTGATAGTTTGGTTAGGGATGATTGTAATTGTGTGATGCGCACAAGGGTTTGTAAGGCACCCCTCTTTTGACTTTTTTGTACTGTTTAAATTTTATATTTAATTTTGTTGGGAGCAGGTTTCTTCCTGGTTCTCAGAACATCTGGCTATAATATATGATTCCAATTGAAGTGTTTCAAAAAAATGTATGAATAATACTAATAAGGGGTTTGAATTAGTATTGAGTATTTTTAACAATTTCTCTCAAGTTGATCCTCTTTAATTACAAGGGTGAATAGATCTCATTAAAAATTCTCAACTCTAATATACTGTATAAAATAAATAAATAAACCCTTAATATGAGCAAAATATTTTTAAATAGAACTTATCCCCATGTATGGAATACTACAACCTTGGAAAATTTGGTAAATTGCATGACAGAATGATCTACTTATTCTACATAGTAGATTAGTACATGGAATATATTATTCATAAATGCATACAAATAATCTATTATACTACTAGTTTCTTTAAGAATATCACTTGAAAAATAAGAATCACTCATGCATTCTTAAATATATGGTGAAACACCAATCAGTGAATTAACTCATCTTGAATGTCTTTTGGGAGGACCAATTTAATATACATATGAAAGAAATATATTTACCCCATTATTTCCTCAATTTAATTCATAAAAATTTACATTGAATAATTATTTCAAGAATTATTCTTTTTTAACCTTTTAATTCAACTAAAAATTTGTTTAATAATGATATTATTTATTAGTATCTTGATTAATAATATCACATAAACACACTCTCATAGTGATAACATAAGTTTCTCCATAGAGTCCCTCATTGGTTCATTATGATTATCTATATAATGCCTCAATGATTTACTGATCACATCAATAACCTTCCCCATTTAGTTTTGTAAATAATAAATAAATAAGAAAAGGTAATTCACATTGAATATAAATAATTATAGAATAAAATTTTTCTAAAAAATATAGAATCATATTTTCATAAATATTTCTCATATATCAGACTCAATATTACCCTTTAGAACTTCAAAATATATCATTGGACAAGTATTCATAAATCTTCACAATATCATATCATATTTATAAATTTTTTTATTAAAAACCACCAAATAAATCTCTATAAAATCATTTAAAAATATTTATATGTATTCAATATTTTAATAGTGAAAATTCATATAACATAATAATCAAGAAATTTCATTTGATTTAACACTCGAACAAACATTAAAATAATTTTATCATTTTTATTCATACCACCCTCATTATGATGAATAATAACATCATATTTTATATAATATATATAATCCCCTACTCACTCATATGAATGATTAATTCTGTTTAGTTCAATATGATAAAAATCCTATATTAGTGTTATGTAGGACCGAAAAAGTTTTTGATAACTCTTATGATCACTCTTATAACTAGTACCTGAGTATTATTGAACACTTGGTGGATAGTGTAAATAATGTTCAATATTAGAAAACTCTTTTAAAACACTTATTAAAATTTATTTAACTTCAATGAAAAAAGTTCAATTTCAAACTCAATATATTTCAACCTTTATAAAATTCAATTCAACATTACACGGCCTTTATAAATCTCATGAAACCATTCAACAGACTCTAAAGTAATCAATTTTACTTCTACCAATTCTCTTTAATCATTATATTCAATTATAAACTTTAAATATTATCAATTAAAATTTATTCTACTTTATTTAGAATATTTTGTTGTAATTAACCATAATGGACATATGAGTTTCACAAATCATATAAATCCTCTAGGAATCACCATAATTATTTCCCCCTTCATAATTATCCTCCATGAATCACCATAAGGTTTTTTATATTATATCTACCTATGTATTCATCTTTAGTGAACTTTCATATTTTCTATCTTGAAATTTCCTTTATTCTCACACATTCTATTTTTTTACCGCCGTCAAACCACATTGTTTAAAATAATAATAACAAAATGTGTATTGAAAACAATATATATATTCTTAGTGTGAGTTAAAACCCATATTTTATAAAAAAATATAACACAAAATATAATCCATCAATTCTAGGGAACATCAAATTCAAATTATTATAATAAAACATCAAGGTATAATAAGATGAAAATGAATCTATTTTAGGACATGTTATTGTGTTTTCCATGAAAAATATATGTATCCATGATTGGTGCGGAAGCCTACTATACCCACATATCATGTTTAACATTGATATAATTCTCATACATCTGCATAAATTCTAAATTATATCATTGAACTATTTTTAAAATAAAATTTTCAATAAAAATTGAAAAATTAATATCTTGGTATTCTTGATAATTTTTTAATTAGGAGTGAAAATCCAAAAAAAATAAACCACTTAGCAGTAAATTAGAGTGGGAAATTTTATTGTGACATATAATTTAGTTTGTTCTTTATAATCCAATAAAATATGTATTGTTTAAAATCAATATATTTTAATTGATCCAATACTATGAAATATTCATTCTGACAATTCTATTTGGAATATACAGTAACATTTCTATAAATAGTTCTTATTCTTCAACAAGGAAAAGACATCGAAAACAAAGTTGATACCATGATAGAACAAAAAACTATGAGTAATTTTTCTTATTATATCAATGTGATCAAAATGGAATAAAAATAGGATAGTCCAATAGAATTGGTTAGAGCCTCAAAATCATAGATATAGAATCCTTATGTGTTAAGAGGTGCTGATGGATATCAACAGGAAAATGATTCCTTATATAGAATCAAGAATATATTCTAATTTATCTATAATCTATAATACTCAAAAGTCATCCCAAATACATATATTTTAGATTTATTAACATAGAAATAATATGAGGTAGGGACAAAAGATAGGTTGTGTAATGATTTTTTATGGATTGGATTTTCCAATCAATTTAATGAATAATTTTATCATGAAACATTTATAGTGAATAAAAAAATGATTTATTTGATATTATAAAAAGGAATATATATATATATATATATTTTAGAATATATCTAATTTTTATAAACTTGTTTTATTTTACCTTGAGATGGTAACAAAAAAACATAAAATATTAAAGGTTTGAGATGTGGTTTTGACCTTTGATTGGTTATAAGGTTATTTATTTTTTCACTTTACCTATATGGAAGGTATTAATTGAGAAATCATGGTTGGGAATGATATTAAAGGGGATGAATTAAAATTAATTTTCTTCCACAAACTAGTCCGGGTATGGATTAGTTAGTTTTCATAAAAGGAGGCAATATCATTTCTTAAAAAGAAGTGTCAGAAGAGGTTTAAGAGTATTAAATTGATTTATTCTCATGAAGATATCCATAATTAATGTTTTTGTGGTTTAGTTAGGGATATATAATGAAGAAAGTTTACATATAACTTCAATCATGTCATCTATTTAGAATAAAATTCCATATATATAATCATTTTTTATTTTTTTCATGGGAATTTTGTGTTGGGGAATACAACCAATATGATGGATCAATGATTTGATTAGAGAACCCAAATATGAATAGATCTAAATATAAAACTAGAATATATATAAAACCTTTTTAAGGGCGAGACCTTAGTCTAATAATTTCAAAGTATATCTATTTATAGAAAATCATACAATAATAGATTCTAATGTTGGACCCACTGATATACAAGTTCCTTATTGATGGAATCTAATTTAATCATATTTTATTTGTTAGGGGAGTATCTCATTATTTTATAGATACTATAATGGTATATTATTTTGGATTAAATTTTGATATAATTATTTTTCAATAAGTATTGATATGATTTTATAAAAAAGGAATCAGGATTTAAATATTTTTATTATGTTATTACAATAGAAAAAGTTTAAGTATTATAGAAATATATAGTCCTCGAGATGAATACTTAGGATATTACCATTGGTATAGATTGGTTGGTGAAATAAAATGCTCATATTGATTGTTATAATAAATGAGTATCTTTTATTTCACTAAATATTAGTTCTTTTATTTAACAAGGAAATAATTATAAATGTATGACTCTTAAGGTCTATAATTTAGAACTACTAATCCATATCCTATCAATTTTTTGGGAAGATTATTGACATTTTAAAAGTGCATAAGGGAAAAAATATATAATTATGGTGGTTAAATAATTTCATGTATTTCTTAAAGTCATTTTAGGACAACCTTCAAAAAGGGATGTGGAGTTTTCCATTGACTACTGAAATCCATCACTGAGATGAATTAGAATGATACCTATCTCTTAGAACTTACCCTACTACTAAATACATGGTAATAAAAATGAATCATCCAAAATATATCAAAGGGAATGATATATAAACCCAACACACACAACCACAACATACTTGTACAAATTAAACACAATATAATTCCATGAATATAAATGTATAATTAAGTATATGGAACAAAATTATAATAATTTTCTTGGGATAAATATTACAGTTGACGTGTACTTGAATGATATCCATTAACCATGGTTAGATTTCCTTCAAAGCTAACATCTCTAGAACCCAAGTATTTATAACTCAAACAAAACATTATCTACATGTGTCCTAAGATGAACTTTTAATAGGTGAGTATAGAAACTCATTAGATTATTCTCAGTGAATTCCAATGCACCCAATATATACTAAAATTCAATATAATTTATGTGTTTTATGAAAACATTATTCAACCATGAAAGCTGATATAATCAAAGTAAATAAAATCAATCACAATAAAAAAACACAAATATTTCATAAACACCAACCAAAAATTCCATCGCATAATCAATTCAATAAAAAAACCCATACAAACCCCTACACCAGAAAGTATTTTTGACTTTAAGAAAAGGAAAGAAAACTTGGGTTGCTCCCACCCAAGTCCATCCATGTATTGATGATAATACCCTACACCAACATGATATAACCAACAGTATTCATTCACCACATTGAGTTCTCTAACCCCCACACATAGGATCATAAAATCATAAATAAACAACAATAATGATTTTATACACAATTATGTAATTAATTTTAGTAAAATAAATAACACAATAGTTTATATAACATTAACCAAATAAAAATACAATAAATAACTAATTTATCCAATTTTTATTTTTTTTGTAAATTAATTATACATCTAAAAACACACAAATTTTTTTCTTATAAATCCAAAAACACCAAAAACACTTAGAATAATGAATTAACCACAATTACAGATCATTTTAATTCAATTAAAATATTTATTTAGAATACTTCCATGAATGACCTCTAATTTTCCACAAAAAAATCAAGAATGTGAAGCCACGTATGATGTATCACATTAATAAATAAATTCCTAAACATACTAATCATCATAACCCCATGAAATATAATCCTAGGAATAACCCCCAAATTATTTAAGTGAAATATATAAAAAATTCATAAAAATAATAAAATAAATAAGTAATCAATTATATTTTAACGGGAATTAGTGTAATGACCGGTGGAATTAAAAGCTATGAAATTCAAAGGAAATTGGAATTTTGATCTTGAGTGTTGGGGTTGTTTTGAGAATTGAGGGTTGGATTGAAATGTCAATAGTTGGAACATCTCAAGGGGTGTTTTTGGATTGTTTTGGATGATTTGGGATGTTCTGGGCTTTCTCAGGTGTTCAAGTAGGAGAAAGGATGGGTGGTGAAATACAACATTATTCACTATAAAAAACTATAATTTAATGATGTATTAATCCATTTTTTTAAATGCAGATAAATTCCAATCCTTCAATGATTTTTGGAAAACGTGTCTAATTTTGCCATGTTTTATGATAAACATAGCTATTTAGGTGATTTTTTGTTAGAAACATTAAAAAACATGGCTAGTATTAAATTTAGTGAATGTTTGATTTAAATTTGGCTAATTACCCATTTTTTCTAGAAACAAGGATATTTTAGAGATATTTTTTTCCATTTTTTAAGAAAACATTTATATTTTAGCCACAGTTTTAAAGAACATGTCTATTTTACTGATATATTTTTCTTCTTTTTAAAACATGTATAATTATATGTGTATATATATAAATTTATAAGTAAAATTATATTAAATAACACACATATAAAAATAAATATAAAAATTTATATTTATAATTAGATATTTATATATTTATAAATTTATATTTATATATGAATAGATTAACATATATTTTAATATCATAATATTTATATACTAATTCATACAAGTATATATATGTGTATATAAACACACACACACACATAGACACTTTTTCCATTCATTTAGTTTTGGAAATCATAAACACCTTCTTCAAACTTATTTAATAAATTTTTGTGTCAAAAGTGTTTTAGAATGTTTTTTTATGGAAAACATTATTTTTTAACTTACATAGAATATGTTCTTAGGTATTATGAGTTTCAATGTTATATTTTTCATTACAATTATCACAATGAGTATGTTCCTGATTAATCAGACTCACCTATATCAATATGAGATGTTAGACTTTCTATCTTGATAATTGTTACAATTTTTTTAACAAACAGAATGATACCGGTACTGATAACTTCGGATAGATACTCATAGATAATATTATATTTTAATTATTAAGTAAATATATTAGACTAACTTAATTTTATAATAGTATTCATAAGACATATTTCTAATGTAAGAAAAAAATTTAACATCGTAATGGTGTTAATCAATATGATGTTGAACCTTCAGTTATATCAGATATTTATGAGGATCCAAGTTCTAGGATTCCAAACTCATTGGCACAAACTCGAAAAAATATAACCATTGGGAAGACAATATGATTGTTGGGAGGATGCCTATAAAAAAAAGTCATTTAAGAATTTACAGTTATTCGATTAAATTCAATCTCTAATTTTCATAAGAATTATAAGTGTGAATAACTTGTTCTTAATATTTTTATTGCATTATAGATTTATCATATTGAAGGTAAAAATATTAGTATGTATTCTAATGAACTATTTTTTAATTATTACTTGCATCCGATCATCATAAAGTTCACAGTATTATAGGGATAAAGAGACTAAAAATCTGATCTGTAGATCTAGGGATTGTGGGGATACTATGATAGAGCTGATCATCATATCAAGGGTTTCTATTGATAAGGATACATATCCATTCTTATCATCGTATCTATGGATTTACTTCCTAAGGAAAGACAAAATTATTTTAAGTATAAAATATTGGATACCTTTAGTTTGGTTTATTGACTACATTTCTCTTATTATTAAAATAGTTATATATTAAATAGCTTATTTGTTATTTTTACATTTATTAGATATTGATTTACTTGTTGTTTACACATTTATATTCCACTACACATCAAATAGAAATTGAATCATAATATTAATCTTTCTATTCTATTTTATATCAATATCAATCTGATTAAGATTATAATAATAAATTTGAATTTATAATATCAATCATGATTATGATTATTATAAAATGATTAATCAGATTCATAGTGATTAAAATTTTCACTCTAATTTAATCATACCATTTCTAGGTTCTGATTATATGACTTTATTATTCCGATTGAGGTTAATGCCTGATAAAAATACTTAAAGAGGATTTTGGGTCAGTTATGTCTAATTATTTTAAATTAAATTTTTTAAACTAAAATTCCCCCACTTTTATTTATTTCAATTAAGAGATAATATTACAATCCAATAATTGTTATCAGAGCCATGTAAATAGATCTATGATTATATTTTTCATTAATTGGAATTAGAGTAGTATTCTAATGCTCAAATACTGGATGTGGTTTTTAATTTCTTTACTATTTTTAGTTTTGAAATGTTTTAATATAAAAAATGTGTTTATAAAACATTGTAACACTGATGTGTATCTATGGGGAAAATATATATTTTTATTTTAAAGATGGAATGAATGAATGTCAGTTCTATAGATAACCTAAATCCAAATAGACCACCTATCTTAGAAAGTGCTGACTATGAGTACTGGAGAGATATGAGGATGAATTTTTTTATGAAAACGGGGGTTGTAAATTTTTTTATACTTACTAGAGATTCTAATTCTCTTGATAAGGATGTTACTACCATTATTCATCCAAAAAAATAAGAATATTAGTTAAAATATAGATTAAGGTATACATTTTTATATTCTATGATAAGAATCTTATATTGTCAAATATCATCTTGTGAAACTGATAATAGTACTAGAAAAATCAAGAAGATACACATTTTGGTACATCTAATGTTGTTGATTCTAGGATACCTATGTTAAGAGGAGACTATCAAAAGTTTTTTTCTTCCTGGAGAATCAGTTACTAAAATGAACAAGTGATTTATGAATATCATTAACTATTTACAATATATCCAAGAGAAAGGTCTTGGTGATAAAATTATTATGGAATATATTATAGATATTATTCCAAATTAATGGTAATATATGAGAATAAATATTAATGAGACAAAAAAATAAATAATATAACATTGGATGATTTTATTGGAACCTTTATGTAGAATGAGGGTAGACTAAAATGGGATACTATGAAAAATAAAAAAAATGGAGGTGTTTCTTTTTATAATATTTCTTGGAATTATAAAGATCACACTCCAAAAAAAGTTTTTAAATATTGAATAAATAATAATGTTATTTTTCAATCTGATTCATGTACTTCTGAACTTTCAATGAATGAATTGGATAATATCTCGAGAAATATTAACAAGATAGTCAACATGAATTATTTTCAATACCGATACAAAAAGTGTTATAAGGTTAAATATTATAAGAAAGATGATGTTACATGTGATAAATGTAAGAATACTGGACATATTAAACCCAATAATCCTAATATTAAGAGAAATTATAGGAGAGATATAAATTTAGAAAATAATTTCAAGAAAAATAAAAAGTCCCAAGGTATGCCATTTTTGAAAGACGCTGAATCTTGATAACCATAAAAACATTTCATTAAGAATAAATTATGACGATGACAATAATTCATCATTATCTACCCAAAAATATTCCTTGGTCAGTGATGATAATACTTTAACTTATTATCATGATGTTTCTCATTTTTCAAAATTTTTAGAAAATAAAAATTATAATATCTATAAAAGACTTGATAATGTTAATTTAAAACATATCATGGATGATTAAAAAATAAATATTTTAAAAAATAAAATATGAGATCATTCCAAATATCAAGATAAGGATTATTTTAAAAATGATATTTTTTCTAAATATTTAAAAAAATTGTTTTCCATGAAAGATAGTTTAAAACAAGTTTTGATAAACTTTGTTCCAAAACTAATTCTAATTTGGATAAGAATTTAGTTGTAAAAATAAAATCAGAAATTTCTTATTTGAAGAAACGTTTTTCCAACACAACCACTAGTAAATCAAACATTGATAAAAAGTATTTAAAATATATCATCAAGGTTCTAGTTTTGAAATGATTTTTTCTTATAAAAAACATGATTTTAGTAAAAGTTTATTTGTTCCAAAAAGTGTTTCTTTTTTTCACCAACAGTAAATGTGGTATCCATTGGATAAGGAATTGTTCATTAAAAAAAGTTAAATCCATGGGTTTTTACAAACCTTATTTTAAAAAATTAATCTGGATTCCTCATATTTTTTCAACTGAAATTACTATGCCCTAAAAGGTTTGGGTTCTGAAATTAACTTGTTTTTCGTTTTAATGAAAACATAGTTTGTACCAAAAAAATGAATATAAGGTACATAGATAGTTGATGTTCTAGATATATTATTGGTAAAAAATACTTTTACAGAAGAAAATCAAGAAGAAAGGACAAAAAGTTAATATCAAAGATAATGCTTAAGGAGAGATTATTAAAATAGGAATCGTTGTTCTTATTGGTGAAGAACATATTTAAAATGTTTTATTTGTTAATTGTCTAAAGCATAACCATATAATAATTATTAAATTATATGATAAAGGATGTATTGTGAACATTATAAATGATAAATTTTTAATACATCGTGCCAATGATGAATTTATTTTTTCATCCCATTATCATGATATTTTTTTCACTAAACATATAATAAAATAGAAGCCACAATATACCGTGACTTATTGAAATGGAAGATCAATCTTGGTTATGTAAAAAATATTAGGAAATTGAATCCGAAATATCTTAACTAAATTGAATAATAAAGGGTCTATTAAGGATATATTGTTACATAGTTTTGATACATTACATTTCCATAACCCTTATCAATACGATAAAAAAATAAGTCAAGTTTTAAATATATTAGTGACGTCTTGGCTTCTGATGATTTTCAATTAGTGTGCATGAATTTTTTGGTCCTACACAAACTAGAAGTATCAGTGTAAAAAATGATGTATATATCTTAGTTTATGGTTACAATAGATACATAGAGGTTTATTTTCTCACAATGAAATTTGATATTCTTTCATTTATAACTCTTGTAGGAAATGTTAAAAATATGAAAAACCACTCCTTGATAACTATTCATAGTGATCTGGGTGGAGATTTTATAAATTTTTATTTTGAAATTTTGGGTATTAATAAATCTATTGAACATAACGTTTTAGTTCCTATAACTCACACACAAAATGGTGTAGTTGAAATAAGAAATAGAATTATTAAAGAAATAAATAGAACCATGTTGAGTGAATACTCAATTGCTAATTTTTTTTGGGATGAATTGTTTTACACTACTTTATATACTATAAATCGAGTATAAATTAGACATTTTCTTAATATAAAATATCATGAGTTGTGGAAAGGAAGAAAACCAAAATTTTCTTACATTATATTTTTTGTTGAAAAGTATTATTCATAAATACTAAAGATAATTTAAATAAATTTGAAACCAAATAATATGAAGGAATATTTTTAGGTTTATAAACTACATCTAATCCATATAGTGTTCATAAAAAAATTATTGTAATTTCTAGGAAACAAAACATGTTATGTTTCATGAAACATACCCATTTGTTTTCAAACAAAACCAACCTAAATCCTCCTTGGATGTTATTTCTTAAGTTGATTCTCAACCTTTTTTTAGAAATTTAGTATCATGTTTATGTAACTTAAGAAATATATTTTGATGTTATTCCTCCGGATTATTTTCTACCTTATGTGGATGAATATGCTTTAAAAAACCCAAGATGTAGGTTTTTTCTTAAGAATTGTCCTAATTAAAGTTTCATTGGTGATATTGATAAACTAGTTGGGACTAGAGGTTCATTGGGGAATGAAATTGAACATCTAGCTTTCTTATCCTAATTTCAGCCAAAGAATCATGAATAGTATTGAGGTAACGAGGATTTGATTAAGTAAATTAAATATGAGCCAATGAGTTTGAGAAGAAAAAATTATGGACTTTTGTTAAACAACCTAGAGAAACATCCATAATTAAAGTAAAATGGATATTCTGGAACAAATGTGATGAAAATTGAATAATTGTTATAAATAAATAAATATTTGATGTTGAGGGTTATAATAAACTAGAAGATATACATTATGGTGAAACCTAATCACCAATAGCGAGAGTAGAAGATATCTAAATACTTTTATCCATTTTAGCATTATTTATTTTTGAAAATTTTTAAATGGATGTAAAGTATGATTTTTATAATGGATATGTTCCGGAAGAAGTTTTTGTTGAACAACCCCTAGTTTTGAAAATAAAAAACACGCTGAGTATGTCTATAAACATACCAAAACATTATATGGACTAAAAATACTCCTAGAGCTTGCTATGTTACATTACAATATTTTTTTACAATTTTTTTAATGGAGCCGTATATATTAACCTTTTCATAATAGAAGTTAATAATATTATTTTTATTGTAAAAATTTACTTTGATGATATTATCTTCAATTAATCTCAAAAATATTTAACATAATCCTTCACATATATTATGAAATTTAATTTTTTAATTAGTATGATGAGTGAGTTAACATATTTACTTGGTTTTTAAATATCACAAAAATTAGAAGGATATTTTTTATTTCAAAATAATTATATAAAATATATTATTTCTAAATTTGGATAAAAAAATAATAAAAGTATTTGAACTCATATTGGTACCTCTAATACCCTTTTTATAAATGATATTGGGAAACTAGTTTATTAAAATATTTATAGAGGTATTGTAGTTTTTTTACTTAACTTAACTTCTAGTCAACTAGATTAAATGTTATATATATTCATATCTGAAATATATAACAAAAATAAAAAATATTTCCTTATAAATTATATATAAAAAATTAATTATCTAAAGGGTACTATGGATTTGGGACTTTTCTATTCTTCAGGAAATATATTTAAGCTAAATATTTGTTCTTATGCTAAATTTTGTGGTTGTAAAATAGATAGTAAAATTACATTTAAAATGTGTTGTTTCCATGGAGAGTCATTAGTTTCTTGGTCTTGAAAGACAAAAAAATTTGTATCACTTTCCACTAATTATGTTGAATATGTGGAAGTTGGATGTTGTTCTACTCAAGTGTCATGGATACAATATGCACACACTGAATGTGTCATAGGTGTTACAAAATCACAAAAACATTGTGATAATACAAGTTACATTTCATTATGTAAAAACAAAAGACATAACTCACATGATATGATCATAGATATCAGACACTATTTACTTCAGGATCCATGCTTAAAAGAGATATCATTATACAATTTATTCGAACATAGGAATAATTTTCTAATATTTTCACAAAACCACTTCTTTCCAAAAGATAGGAATATATTAAACAGAATCTAGGAATGATCAATGTATCATAATCATTAATATCTAATTCATTTTCTCCTATATCCTAATATTATTTTACTCTTTTTCATAGGGGGAGTACATATGTTTTATTTTAATTTTTTTTCTAAAAATGTATGTTTTTCCAAAAATTGATCATAATGGGTTTTCTAGACTCTGATATTTCCTAAAATTATCAGAGTTATTATTCTCAAAATGATTCATGGACTTTAATTATATTATTAAATTTTTGATTTCAAAATTTAAATAATTTTTCTAGATTCATAAAGTTTATGTGATTAGTATTTTAGTTTAACTTCTAAAATGATCATAATTATAAATTAATTTAAAAATATCATAATTGGTTTTTTTATTAAAATAATAATATAAATTATTATTTTTAGACTATTTTAATCTATTTATTTTTAAAAATAAATAAGGACATGTTATTTATTCTAATGGACTTCTTAACTCTTAATGGTACTCTTACATTCTATTATTTTTTACACAAGATCATTATGATTAGTTTATATTTTTTTATTACGCATTTTGTTTTATAAAATTCTGTCTTCTATGTCCTTAAAATTTTCCTAATCAGAATCACTCTAAATCCAATAAAACTTTCAAGAACTTAAAGAGTTGAAAATCCTAAATATTTTATTTGGATAAAATTTGACAGTCAAATTTGATTAGATTATATCCCAAATATCTATTATATCTTTGAATAAGATCTTCCATTTCAATCACATTTATAATGTGGGAACCCCTTATGTCCCACATCAGTTGTTCAAGTTTTTAGATTCTGACTTTCTCTTCCACGAAAAGGCATTAGTTTGTAACTTCACACCTTTTTGTCTGATTCTAAAGATTTAATTTAGAATGTGATGACAACATGGGTGGATTTCACTAATTGGTATGTTTTTTAAGAAATATTAGTTGAAATATATTTTTCATAAAAATTTGATTATACATTAAAATGATAATCACTTTTTAATTATGGTAATCATTTTCTATTGAGAAATAGATTTCAACTTTTTTTATCCTAATATTGCACATGAATTTTATGCATATGTTTTGTTTTTCAACGAGTATGAGAGAGAAAAATTATTTAATGATGTATGAAAAGGGATATAAAATTTCCCATAAACAAAATTCATATTTGGTTGGAAAACCATCTAAAGGAGAAGCTTTTTTTCCTTTACATAATTTTACTGATGATATTGGCACGTTCAATAAGAAGGAGGAAAAATATTACTCCTTTTATTATTATGAAAATTTTTGGAAGGTATCACACCTAACTCTGAATAATTATATTGTTTTCCTCTTTATTCAAGGCTTGTTAAAACCATGGATGGTATATTGAGATACATTAAAAGTATAAGATGTTTTCATATTAGATTATTTAGTGAATTTGAGTAAAATTTATCTTGTCCAATTTTTCCTTCTCATGGTTGACTATATCATAATTGGAACAATAAAATACAAGATTATTTTGTTTTATTATTTATTAATCATGATTTTTATTGAATGTAAGAAATATTTTAATGTGGAAACCAAATAATCATTAATGAGAAAATATTAATTATTCTATAAGTGATGATATGATGAATATTATGTGAATGGTGATTTATACCAAGTACAAAAGGTTTTCTAAGAAATATCATAGTACTGCATAAGAGGAAAATCAAACATGAAATTTAGAAAAGTATGGGAATAAAAATAAGTGGAAGGTTGAAACCTCCCCATATAAAAAGAAAATGAAATAGAAGACAGTTCCTAATGATGTGTATGAAGAGTGGATTAAAAGGAAATTAAAATAAAAACTTAGATATCATCATATTGGAATTGATCCTTTTAAGGAAAAGAATTTGAAAACACATACTATAGATATTCAAAATAAATAATCAATGACGAATAATCAATAGAAGAAGTTTCTTGAAGGTCATATTTGGTAGAATCTTTTCAAAAGAGTGGAAAGAGCTTCTGAGAAGGTTGATCAACAAACATCTCAGACCGGTCAAGTGAATCTAGGATCTAGATTCTATTTTCAAGAAAAATACACATTTTATACTGAAATTCCATATGTGAATGATTAATGAAAAGGAAAGGTTATTGAAGATGAATCTTTACCACTGGATTAAGATAAAGTATTGGAATCGACATCAATAAGAAAAGGAGATTTGAGAACCATTAGATAGCTTGAGGAATATCTTGATAACGTTGTAAATGAAGACGTTGAAGGTAAATCAGGAGAAAATAGTATAAAAAAGTATATGAATAAGAAAAATAATGTCAATATGAAGAATTCATATAAGAGTATGAATAATATTTGTAATATTATAAAGTGGAAAAATAGAATGAGAATTAAGGTGTAGATGATCATGAAGAAAAAAAACAATAATCCATCATCAGAATCATCATCTACATCCTCATAAGACTTTTCATAAAAGACTGATAAAAAAGATAAATCTAGATGTTATGGGGAGGAAGAATTATTATTAGATTAAGAATACCAATCATTATATATCAAATAGGAGGAAGATCACAATTCTGTGACAAGAAATAATGATAAAGATAAGACAGATACAATTTTCTAGATTTTAGAACTACCAGATGATAAGAAATTTTCTATGAATGTTTCTAATATTGATAATGGAAAAGGATAATCTAATAATGAAACATGAAGAACAAAACCTCCTAAGGTTCAATATGTTCATCCATACTCTGCCGAAACCATTACATTTGAAAGCATGGATTATATTGTTAATGATTTGAAATGGTTGTAAGGAATTATTACCTATTTTCCAAAGAATTAATCTTGATTCCATATTATTTATGAATGTCTCAATGAATAATTATAATCAATGAAAATGTTAATGGGGAATGTTATTGAGTTAAAAGATTAGTTGAATTTGTTTCATAAAAGTTCACAGACTCATAAGAGATTTTGTAATAAAATGGTGAAGTGGTATCATCATGTTTATTTTGATATGAAATTTCATGATTAGAATATTGATGATGTGAAGAATCTCATGATTAAATTAGCTGAATCCTTCAATTATCTTTCTAATGATATGGAAGTTAAGATGATGTTTTTTGATGTTTTTAGAGATTATATTGATGAAATAATTGAGGATGTTAATTCTATAAAAAACAAGATTAAAGATATGGATCTATATTTGAGAATGTTGAATAAGGTTGAAGATGAATTTATCATAGTATAAAACCAAAAACTTGAATTTTTAAATAATGATTTGATTCTACAAGAAAAGGTCAAAAATCATTAGAAGGACTAAAAGGAATTCAAGAAGATGAAGTATTTTGTAAAAAAATTGTTGAAGAAAGAATAATTTTCCTTTAAAATCATGTTGTAATATAGTTTTTTAAAACATATTAATTTTTTATTCATGAATGAATTATAGTTTCCATCCAAATATTATTTTTCCAAATGTTTTCCAATTACGATTGGATAAATGTTCTTTTAATTTTTTTGTGGATGAATAGTTAATTTATTGTATTGTTTCATATATTTGTCCCCTTAAATTACATTGTAGGATTCTTTAGATTTATTAACTATTCATTTTTGAAATTAAAAAAGTTGGATAATTTTATAGAAAGAGGGATAAATCATTTTATGGGGGATAATTTTTTACGAAGGGGAGGTATTTTTTAAGGGGGAGAATAAGATCTTCGGTGGGAGGTTTTATACTAAGGGGAGGGGGTTATCGTATTCAAAATCATACTTTCCATAATATTCATAAGATTTAAAAACATAGGGAGAGTCAATGTTTAAGGATTAACTTTTAATATGAAGTACTTCATAGAAAACAGACAATATGTTTTTCCATTTATTTTCCATTTATGTTTTAGGAGTTGTGATTTCCAAAAAAAGGATATTTTTTGTTATCATTTATACTTCTTAATTTTCCATTCTGTTAGTCTCAAAAATAACAAACACCTTTTTAAAAAATAATTACTAACTTTTATTCCCAAAGTATTTTAGAATGTTTTTGTAGTAAACATTATTTTTTAATGTACATAGAATAAATTCATATGTATTATGAGTTTAAAATTTATATTCCTTATTATGATTTTTGTAATTAGTATATATCCAATTAATTAGACTCATCTTTTATTAGTATCAAAAAATAGAAAATATTTCATGAATATCATAATAAAAAAGTCATAACAATTGGAATGATACAAGTACCGATTATATCGGGTTGACATTCATAAATATTATCCTATTGACACTGTTAAAAAAATTCGTAGGACTAAATTATATTTAAAATTTTATTTAGAAGTCTTGTTTAGAATGTGAATAAAACTTTAAACACTATAATAGTGTTAATCAATATGACATTGGACCTTCAATTAAACCAGATCATTATGATCCTTCAAGTTATAGGTGTTTGAATTTGTTGCAAACAACTCAAGAAAATTTGACCATTATGAGGAAAATATGACTATTGGGAGGATACCAATAAATACTAGGTCATTTGAATAGTTTTATTCTGGTAAATTATATTCTAAATTAAAATTTTAGAATAATAGTTAGTGTGAAAAGATCATGCTTATCATTGTATTTCTTTAGAGAATTTTCATTCTAAATAAATCATTGTCAGGTTGTCTCCTTAATAACTATTTTTTAATTGTTACTTGTGTCCAATCATCATACTGATGAGGGATTCTAAGTATGTGAAGATAGAGAATCCAATATTCAGATTGATGTATTATGTGGATAGTATGACAGATCTGATCATCCTTTCAAGGGATTCTGGGGATATGAAGAAAAATTCATTCTGATCATCGTATAGAGGGATTTCATTGGTAAGGAAAGATAGAATTTTCCTTAAGAATAAAATAGTGGATACCTTTAGCTAGGGTTATTGAATACATTTATATTAAGGTTAAACCAGTTAAATTTTAAATAGATTTCAAGGAATTACTAATTTTTTTAGATATTTCATTACATCTTGATAACAAGTTTATATTCCTCTGCACATTTAATATAAATTGACTGATCAAATTCATCTTTTAATTATGTTTGTTTTAACTGTATTAATCTAATTATGATAATAATAAATTTTAATTAATAATATCCATCATGATTAAAATTCTTATACTATGCTAAATTAGATCAATAGTTATTATTATTTTCACTTTGATTTAGGTGGACCATTTCCATGATCCAATTCTATGATATTATTAATCGGTCTAAGGGCCAAGTTTGATATACTTACATAAAGTGGATTTAGTTTTGTTAATTTTACATCATTCAAACTATTTTTTAACAATATTTTAACCCCCTCTTGAAATAATTTCATTAAACATCTAATATTACTCTCCAATAACACACACACACATATATACTAATAGTAGATTATATTCACCACTATGGAACACAAAGTAGGAAAAGAAACACACAAATTGGGGGAATTTACCCTGAAACCTACCCCAGACTCCCCTCAAACCCATAAAAGCTACCAACAATAGTGGGGATATATATATATATATATATTGATTATAAAACATATACATGGAATAAAACTGGTCTGAGGACTCAACCCTATGGTCGCCACCCCAAACCCCACCCACCTAGCCACCTCACCACTTATAGGGGTAATATAAATGTAAGAACCCAGTTATTATTTTTGAGGTACGAGTTTCTTCATTTCCCTTTTCCTTTAGTGTTATTGAGAAATAATGAAAATAATGGAAAAATCCCAAATTTTGGGACTACACGCCATGTACTTCACTACACACCGTGTATTTTGGCCATGTGGGAAGAGTACACAGGGCATGTTGCACCGTCAGCGACCAAAGGTGTAAAAACCGACTACACGCCATGTAGTGGGTATTGACACTCTGTGTAGTCATTCATAAGGTGAATGGTAAGGTGGTGGAGGAAGCCACCAACGGAGCGATAGTACATTCCATGTAATCAAGAAAAAAATACCATGTACTCATGTCAACAGATGAACAATGCCACGCTAGCAAGAAGCCACCAATGGAACAGTTAAAATATGAAATGTACAGGTCGTGTACTTATGATTTACACACCATGTAGACTTTTTTTGTCTCAAATCGGGTAGTAGCCTCCCCTGTTCATAGGGAAGGCTTAGAACCAGTGGAAGGAGTTAGGATAGAGGGCTGGACCTTCGAAGAGCTCCAGATCGTGTACCAGGAATCCGTTTTCTGCACCGTCGATCTTCTTGGAACAGCACGAGTGAGTTCTTCCTCCTAATTGTGTAGTTCTTGCCAATTATTCCTCTAAGGGAATTTATTTGAGTTTGAACGAGGTTTTATTTCACATCAATTCTATGTCGTTCTTGGACGATTCGAGGATTGTCTTTCGTGTGTACCATTTAGGGGCATTTGAGGTAGGTGTCTTGGTGTTTAAATTCCAGCAGTTTTGCATTTTTGTGTAATGTTGAGCTAAGAACCCATGATGGGGTGTCGTGTGGCTGAGGAATTGGCTATTTAAATACCTAGAATTGTATAATTAATGAAATGTGATAATAAACTGTTGTTTGGGATAGCTTCTTGGATCCAGGACCACCCCGAGGGGTGTGTTCCTCTGTTTAGCCATTTGGACAGGATACCCGAGGGTATGCCATGTTTACTTTATGCATTCCTTTTTCTTTTAGAGTAATTGTATGTAAATTGCATGTCTAAATGTTGGGAATCACTCATTTACTTTATATCATGAGGGTGTGGTTACTTTAATAGCCTGAGGGCATTGTTGATTAGCCCGAGGACATAGTTCTATTAGCCTGAGAGAAATTTCTGAGGGCAAGATTCTGATTACTTGAGTGATTCGTTTTAGTTTTTCCTGAGGGAAAGATTCAATTCACCTGAGGTAAATGCCTAAGGTCAAGGTACTATATAGAATGAGGGAAATCCTAAGGGCATGGTTTTAAAATATTAGCCTGAGGGAAAGATTCTGGTTGGCCTTAGGGCTTGGTTCTATTGAGCACATAATTTTCTAAAATTAAATGGTTAAAAATTAATAATAAAATGGAAATATAACTGGTATAGTAAGTTACTTTTGAGTACTTCTTAGTTTATTGCATTTTACTACTGCACACTTTTGTTTCACATTTTTCACATAGTTGGGTACAGGCCTTTGGTGGGTGCCTACAGGGATTTATTTCTCACACCCTATTTTGGTCATGTATTTGGCCCAAATAGATTACGTTTCTGTAGGTGTGGATAAGGGAAATGGTCCCTATATAGTTAAATGATTGTTGCTGAGGAGTAGGGGAGCATGGGACCGAGCTTAGGCTCACGATGTTGCTAGCTATTTTGTTCTGCTTTGTTATACATGTACTTTCTATTGTATTGTACTGTATTGATGTGTAACATGTTAGGGTTGTTTTCTTAGAACATAAGACATGTTGCATCATTATCCTAATAAATTTTGGTTATCTTTCACTGCAGTTGTTTATTTAAAATGTGTATGGTTTATTGCTTCTGATGTTGTTATATGTTGTATATTTTATTCTGCTACACTACACTTTGTAAAATGAGGGCATAGTTTCCCCACTATCAGACCTGGGCCCTCGCTGCAAGTCAGCATCCTCTGGCGTTTGGGGAAATGCACTTGATGTCATGTGATCAACCTGGTTCGGGGCACCTGGGGAGTGGTAGCTAGATCTGGGATGTTACAAAGTGGTATCTGAGGGGTTCTTTTCTTCATCTTACTATTTGGAGCCTTAGTCAGGGATAGGATGGAAATGGTAGTTGGTAATAAGCTGTGCCCGGGCGTAGCTAACCCATGTACAGGGAAAAGCCAGCCTACCTTGTATTTTTTCAATTCTTCTGATTTTTCACTTTTTACATTTGATTTGAATTTCACCATTGGGTGACACACTTGTGATTGTTCTATTTATAATTTAATCATGGGTTCTATTTAGTTGCAACCCGATAAGATGAGGGTATGACATCTCATGCATCATTTAGGAACATGCTATAAATCACTTTCCATGAATAGTTCCATTCCATGTAGGTTCATTAGAAATTGCATGTTGTTGTGATAGTTGTTGTGCTAGAAAAGAATGCTGTTATGATTGCTTCGTTGATAAATACATGCTATGTGATAGGGTATGATTGTGTGAGGCCATGGAAGAATTAACGCCAAACATTGGTTACTGAGGAGTATGGGACCTCATTGACAAGAATTTGGTGGATCATTGGCCTTTTATCGTATTTATAACTCATATACGATGCCAAACATTGATTCACAGGTAGTATGGGAACTCATGGTTTGGAAGTTGGCACTTAGGAGTTGTTTCAGTAGATTTCTGGGTTCTGGAGTAGTATCTGAGGCTTATTGTCTGGAAAACCTAGGATACTTGCCGTGTAGTTCTATGGACACACACTATGTGTTCTTATGTTGAGGAATAAAAGAAAACTTTTTATGTACACACAGTGTACCCTCAGTTCACTCCATGTAGTCTCTTTCTGTGTCATAGACCATGTGGGTGGGGAAACGGGGAAGGGAAATGCTTGGGAAAAAACACGCCATGTACCAGAGGTACATGCCATGTTGTGTTGACCCGGAGCCTGCCCGTGTAACTAAGAAACATGGATGGAGGTGACCTTAATACATACACACTATGTCCACTATGGAACACTCTACATATTCTAACATGGGATTCAGACGTGTAACTAACAACATGGGTCCGTGTAATCTTTTCATGTACACGACCGTGTTTATATGGAACACGCCTTGTAGTGTGAGCTATGTATCCGACCGTGTAACTAACAACACGGGTCGGTAGATCTCGGCTAGTACACATCGTGTGCCTGAGGGACACATCATGTAGTCTTGTCCATGAACAGACCGTGTGGACTTAGCCGAGTGGCTGGGAAACGGGGTGGTGTACACGCCATGTGTTGGTGTAACACTCCGTGTAGTATCAATCCAAGTAGCCAGATGTGTCACGAACGACACTGGTAGTAGGAAGATTACACCATACACGTCATTTTGATTATATACACACCGTGTCGTTTTTTTCAACAGGATCCGTGTGGATTAGCCATGTAGAAGGACTCGAGCAGGGAAAGATAAGTCCAGTACATGCTGTATAGTCAGTATACACATCGTGTAGTCTTGTTTTTCAAATATTGAATGCCTTCTTCCTCCAGTTCCCCCTTTAGTCCCTTTGTTTTTCAGTCTTTGATAATATTGATCTAAGGTGTGAGCTTGACCTTGTAGTGTCATGCCACCGAGACGACCACACATTGTTCCCCAAGAGAGAAACAACGATTATAATCCTGAGATGGTGGACCATGGGCTACAAGTGGATCCTCCAGTAGAGCCAGATGTGGTGCCTACTTTTATACCGGACAGAGGTGCGGAGGCGTAGTTTTGTGAAGGCTTTATGTGGTTCATGCATACCTTTCAGGGAGCACTTCCGGCTACCACATCTATGGCCGAGATGAGTCATATCATCTAGTAGAAGCATCCTCCTACGTTTTTAGGGGATGTCAGACCATAGGTTGCGGAGTCTTGGCGGGATTATATGAAGAATATTTTCGAGAATCTTGAGAAGCCTCCAGGGCGGAGGGTCAAGCTCGTGACTTATATGCTGCGTGATTCCGCCAAGAGGTGTTGGGATGTTACCACTTAGACATAGCATCATAGAGACATGGCGTGGGAATATTTTCAGACAAAATTTTATGATTTCTTCTTCCCTGAGAAACTGAGGGTAGATCGAGCTTGAGAGTTCACGAATCTATAGTAGGGCGCTATGTTGGTGATGGATTACTCTGCTCATTTCCCCGAGCATCAGCGTTTTTCAACCGTTCTAGTGGGCGATGAGACGTTGAGGTACAGATGATTTAAGGAAGGTTTTCGATATGACATCCGAGAACTAGTAAATGTTTTCAGGTTTCCTTCAGTATATGCTATTGTGAACCAGGTGCTGATTACAGAAAGGAACCTACGGGAGGCTTATAGTGTGGGCCAGGGTGGTTCAGCACCAGTTTCTAGTACTATTTCTACCAGAAAGAGGATGAGACATACCAGTTTCTCTCTTGGTGGTAGTACTAGCAAGGAAGTTACTTTTGGTGGACCGGTTAGGTGCTACCAGTGTGTTAAATAGGGGAACAAGAGACCACATTGTCCACGTGACCCAGTGGAGTGCCGAGCTTGCAGCAAGATGGGTCATCTACAACGCTTTTGTAGGGTGTTTGTACTAGTGGCTAGTAAGATGGGTTCTGTGCAGACTCCGCATGCGGGAGCAGGACCAATAGCATCTTACCAGTTGGGGCACTGGAATACATCAGGGCATTCAGGCAGGGATAGTGGTCGTGGTTTTGGTAGCCAGAAACCAAGATATTAGAGGCAACAAGGCAGGATAGCTCAAGGTAGCCAGGCTGTGTCGTAGGGCCGCGACACTGGGTTGGCATATGCAGTGTAACACACCCAGCAGGTGCCGGATCCCGGACCCTCTACAGTCATATTTACTATTCTATTAGTTTCTGTCTTATCTTCAGTACTTTTCGATATAGGTGCTATACATAGCTTCATATCTATACCCGTTGTGGAGAGCCTTTGGATCTGTGTTTAATTTTCTTCTGCTGTTATGATGCTAGACACTCTGTTGGGAATTAAAATGGCTGGTGTGCATCAGTGCAAGGAGTTCCCTCTTGAGGTTGGTGGGTGTCACTTCCTATTGGATCTCTACGTCTTGGAGATGACAAGCTATGATGTCATTATCGAGATGGACTGGTTGGTTCCCATTCAAGCCTTTGTAGATTACTATTGTTGTAGGGTGCGTTTCACGTCACCAGAGGGTAGAGAGTTTATATACAAAGGTGAATGGGATGTTCAGGCAAGTCGAGCAGGACCAGAGCATCGTGGGTGAGGTGGAGTCACAGCCCAGATTGCTAGTTTATATCTGGATGATTATGGGACTTGTCAGCAGTATTTCCCTCCAGTGGTTGATCTTTTTAGGGATGTCTTCTTGGAAGAAATTTCAGGTCTACCTCCAGAGCGTGAGGTGGATTTCCTTATTAATCTTGTTACAGGAGTAGTTATGGTGTCCATTCCTCCTTATAGGATGACTACACCTAAGTTACAGGAGCTAAAGAGGCAGTTAGAGGAGTTATAGTCAAAGGGTTTTATCCGACCCCATACATCTCATTGGGGTTCACCGGTCCTGTTTGTAATAAGGTAGATGGTACTGTCAGACTATGTATGGATTATCAGAAGCTAAACCAATTTACAGTTAAGAACCGATATCCATTTCCAAGGATTGATGATATTTTTTCTGAACTTTGTGAAGCACGAGTGTTCTCGAAGATTGACTTGAGATCAGGATATCATCAGTTGCACGTGAGACCATCAGACATACCACTTATATCCTTTCAGAGAAGATATGATCTGTACGAGTACTTGGTTATGCCGTTTGGACTCACGAATGTGCCAGCAGTTTTCAAGCCTCTGATGAATCGTTTGTTCCATCCTTATATGGGTTATTTTGCAGTAGTATTCATGGACGATATCTTGGTGTAATCTCACAGTCGAAAGGACCTTTCCACCCATCTTGAGATTGTATTGAGTACACTGAGATAGCATAATCTATAAACTAATCTCTTAGAGTGCCACTTTTTGACGGACCGGATTCACTTCTTGGGTCATATTATCTCAGAAGTAGGAGTTGCAGTGGACCTAGAGAAGGTGAGAGCAGTAGTTTCTTGGGATCATCCTAAGAACGTGTTTGAGATATGAAGATTCTTGGGGATGGATGGTTACTACAGACACTTCATATATGACTTCTCCCACTTAGAAGCACCGTTGATGGGTCTGACTAAGAAGGGTGTGAAGATTGTTTGGTCAGAAGCTTGTGAGACAGCCTCTCAGGACCGAAAAGGAAGGTTGTCATCAGTACCAATCCTAATACTCCCAAAGCAGGGGAAGAGCTATACATTATAATGTGATGAATTAGGTATTGGGCTGGGAGAAGTGTTGATGCAGGGTTACTGAGTTATTGTGTACAGTTCTCGGCAGCTGAGTCCACAAGAGAGGAGTTACCCGAAGCATGATCTCGAGTTCGCTACAGTTGTTCATGCATTTCTCTATTGGAGACACGATCTCTTGGGAGAGAATTTTTTGGTTTTCAACAACCACAAAAGTCTCAAGTATATCTTTACTCAGAGTGACATGAATTTGAGATAGCGATGGTGGGTCAAATACCTTCAATCCTTCGACTTTGAGCTTGCCTATGCACCTGGTAAAGGTAATGCAGTAGCTAATGCATTGAGCAAGAGGACTTAGATAAAGGAAGTGCAGGAGGACAGTGGTGAGTGGCAGCTCATGGATTTGTTCTCTGAGATGCATTTAGAGGTGCATGATAGTCAGGGGCAGCCCTATCCTTCATCTTTAGTGGTGACATATATCCTCTTGGATAGAGTGATGATGAGACATCTATCTGATTCAGGAGGCCTAGTTCTACGGGAGTCGGTGGAATGTGAGGACCCTCCACTAGGGTGGAAGAGAGGCGATGATGAGGTACTGTGTTTCCATGGACAAGTATGGGTTCTAGGGGATATACGTGAGGAGATGATGAGGGAGTTTCATGCTTTTGCCTGGGCAGTTCATCCCAGAGTTACCAAGATGTATCGTGACTTGAGAAATTGGTACTGGTGGCTGGGTATAAAGAGAGAAGTAGCTGGTTTTGGTACAAGATGTTCCACCTGTCAGTAGGTGAAGGCAGAGCATCAGAGGCCAGCCAGACTATTACAGCTGCTACCCATCCCGGTGTGGAAATGGGATGATGTAACGATGGATTTCGTGACTGGGTTGTCGAGGTCACCGCGAGGCAATGATGCCGTGTGGGTTGTTGTGGACAGACTCACGAAGGGACCTCACTTTTTTCCAATCAAGGAGACCTTAGGTGTTGATGATCTCGGAAAGTTATATATTCGACAGGTCATACATCTTCATGGGGTTCCCCGTTCTATCATTTCAGACAGGGACACCTATTTTACGTCTCATTTCTAGTAGAGTTTTCAGAGGGCGCTTGGTACATAGGTGCTTCTGAGCACAGCTTACCACCCTCAGACCGATGGTCAGTCAGAGTGTACAATACAAGTGCTTGAGGACATTCTGCATGCATGCGTCCTAGAATTTGGGGGCTCTTAGGAGAAGTATATACCCTTGGTCGAGTTTGCCTATAATAACTGTTTTTAGGAAACTATTGACATGGAACCTTATGAGGATTTATACGGTAGGCCATGCCGATCACCTTTGATCTAGTTGGAGGCAGGTGAGGCAGCTTTACTAGGACCACAGCTCATGTTGGAGACTTCTGAGCAGGTCCGGTTGATTCAGAAGTAGATGGCTACCGCACAGTCTCATCAGAAATCTTATGCTGATCGCCATAGATGACCCTTGGAGTTTGTGGTCAGGGATAAGGTTCTCTTACATGTTTCACCGAGGTTGGGACATAGGCGGATCAGAAGACCGGGTAAACTTTCACTGAGGTATAAGAGGCCATTTGAGATTCTGGAGAGAGTCGGGCTGGTTGCCTATCAGTTGAAGTTACCATAGAGGTATCAGGCCATGCATGATGTCTTCCATGTATCTCAGTTGTTCCACTATCATTTAGACCTATCTCATGTATTTCATCCCGAGGAGGTTGAGCTTCAGATTGATGCGTCCTTTGAGGAGCATCTAATTCATATTGTTGATAGGAGAACGAAGGTTCTCTGAGGCTGGTC
This sequence comes from Viscum album, assembly GCA_963277665.1. NCBI lineage: Eukaryota > Viridiplantae > Streptophyta > Magnoliopsida > Santalales > Viscaceae > Viscum > Viscum album. The sequence goes on along the minus strand of OY728141.1, from coordinate 1,041,639,428 downwards.
AGCTCCTCTTATATGGGTGCTATGGCAGCAAGGCCAAGTGATGGATGAAACCTAGGAGCAGGAGACCGACGTACGTGCTTAGTGGCGAGAGATGTTCTGAGATTTATCTTCTCCACCCTTGGAAGGGAAATTTGGCGATTAATTTCTTCAAGGGGGGAAGTTTGTAAGAACTGGGTTCTTATTTTTGAGGTATGAGTTTCTTATTTTTTCTTTTCCTTAAGTGTTTTTGAGAAAAATGGAAAATAAAGGATAAATCCAAAATTTTGGGACTACACTCCATGTACTTCTCCACACGCCTTGTATTTTGTCTATATGGGATGAGTACACAGGGTGTGTAGCACCGTCAGTGATGAAAGGTTTAAAAACTGACTAAACATTGTGTAGTGGGTATTTACACGCTGTGTAGTCATTCAGCAGGTGAATAGTAAGGGGTGGAGGCAGCCGCCAACTAAGTGACAGTACACGCCATGTAATCAGGAAAAACACACTGTATACTCATGTCGACAGATGAACAGTGACACGCTGGCAAGAAGCCACTGAAGGAATAGTTAAAAAATGAAAATTGCATGCCGTGTATTAATTTTTTTGGAATAAATCGGGCAGTAGCCTCTTTTATTCACAAGGATGTCTTAGAACTGGAGGAAGGATTCTGAAGAGAGGGTCGGACCATCGAGGAGATTCATATCGTGTACCGAGAATCCGTTTTCTGCACCGTCGATCTCCTTGGAACCGCACAAGTGAGTTGTTACTCTATTTCTATCGTTCTTTCCAATTCTTCCTCTAAGGGAAGTTATTTCAGTTTGAACAAGGTTTTATTTCCCGTCATATCTACGCCGTTCTTGGATGATTTGAGGATTGTCGTTCGTGTATACCGTTCAGGGGCATTTGAGGTAGGTGGTTGGGTGTTTAAATTCCAACTGTTGTGCATTTTTGTGTACAGTTGAGCTATGAACCCAAGTTAGGGTGTTGTGTGGCTGAGGCCTTTTCTGGTTAAATACCTATAATTGTATAGGTAATTAAATTTTATAATAAACTGCTGTTTGGGATCACTTCTTGGATCCAAGACCACCCCTAGACTGTGTTGCTCTATTTACTAGTTTAGACAGGATACCCAAGGGTATGTCATGTTTAGTTTATGAATTACTTTTTCCTTGAGAGGAATTTTATCTAAATTTCATGTTTAAATGTTTGGCATGGACCGTTTACTTTATAGCATGAGGGTGTGGTTACTTTATTATCCTGAGGGAATTGTTGATTAGCCTGAGGGTGTAGTTCTATTAGCCTGAGGGCAATGACTGAGAGAAGATTATGATTACCTGAGGGTTTAATTTTAGTTTGGCCTGAGGGAAAAATTCTATTTCTTATGAGGAAAATGTTTGAGGGCAAGGTACTATATAGCCTGAGGGAAAGCCTGAGGGCGTGGTTTTACTATATTAGCTTGAGGGAAAGATTTTGGTTGGCCTGAGGCCTTTGTTCTATTGAGCATAAAATGTTCTTACATTAAATTGTTAAAAGCGAATAATAAAATGGCTATACAACGGGTAAAGTTAGTTACTTTTGAGTACTTCTTAGTTTATTGCATTTTACTACAGTACACTTTTGTTGCACATTTTTCATTTAGTTGGGCACGTGCCATTGGTGGGTGCCTACTGGGATTTATTTCTCACACCCTATTTAGGTCATGTTTTTAGCCCAAAAAGATTACGTTTCTGTAGTTGTGGATAAGGGCAAGGGTCCCTATATAGGTACATGATTGTTACTGAGGAGTAGGGGAGCATGAGACCGAGCTTAGGCTTGCGATGATGCCGGCTGTTTTGTTCTAATTTTTTGTAACATGTTTTGCCTGTTTTATTATAAATTAAGACATGTTGCATCATAATATATATAAATTTTTGTTATCTTTTAGTGAATTTGTTTATTTAAAATGTGTATGGTTTATTGCTTCCACTATTGTTGTATGTTGTATATTTTATTCTGCTGTGCTACACTTTGACAAGTTAGGGCATTGTTTCCCCATTATCAGACTTGGTCCCTCCCTACTAGTCGGCAACCTTTGGAATTTGGGAGAAATGCGCTTGAGGTCATGTGACCAACCGGGTTCGGGGCACCCGTGGAGTGGTACCCAAATCTGGGAAGTTACAGTAAAAATGTGTCATATATATAAATATATATATATTATTTTTATGTAAAACATCCAAAAGTTTATCATGCATGTTACAATGAAATTGGAAGTAAATCTGTTGTCCCGAAGACTTGATCCCACGACCACGCCCCAAACTGCAACCCTATCGTACCACCCGAGCTAACCATGGGGATATATATATAAAGATAGATAATTTTTTATATTTATATACATATATATTATATATATATTTATATATTAATATAATTATATATAATTATATATTTATATATTAATATAATTATATATAATTATATATTTATATATATTAATATAAATATATAAATATAAATAAAAAATAAAAATATATTAATATTTCTATAAATATTTATTTTTAAATATATATTTATATTAATATATATATTTTTATTTACAAATACCAATACCTATATTTATATTAATATATATATGTTAACTTGGGTCATTTCTAATTTTTTTCCATTTTTAAAATGTGGAAGGTTGTTTTTTATTTTTTATTTTGTTAACTTTAGATTATTAGGATTGAAAACTCCACTCTACGGATGCCTCCCCCATTCACTTCCTCTGTGCACATTCTCCCCCATTCACTACCTCCTGTAATCACTCAGACTCTTCCCTCCCACATCACCTCCCTCTAATACCTAGGTCATCACCTCTGCATTCTCACTCAGAAACTTCCCTCATATGTCACCTTCCTATGCTCACTCAGTCTGTCTCTATCACATCAATCTGTAATAGGGATTTCCCTCTACAATAATGGTCTATTGTGGACTGTTAATGTAGCATCCCTCAGACTTTCAATGTCTACTTTTTTCATCACCACCCTCCAAAACAGTGATCTCCATCAGTTGAAACCTTTGAGTGTTTTATGTAATTTACCATTTCCATTACATGGATTCTCTAGTCATGGAATTTAATGTCCAAATATTTCAAACATTTTCATGCCCTCATTTCTGTAGTGTATCATCCATTTTAGATTTAATAATACCTCAAATATGGTTCCTTATAAGGCAATTTTGATAACCTAATTTATGTTCAAAATGTTTTTTATTTAGTAATTTGTTTTTTGTTAGTGAATGTTCTTTTAATTTATAAACATATATTTTGGATAGTTATTTTAAAAAATTCATAATTATTGTCAAAATAAAAAATTTATTCAATATGAAACATATCCATTTTTGGTTTCTTAGATAATTAACTTTCAATTGGATATATTTTTATAGGAAAATACATCTTTTATTGAAATATTGAATCAATTTATTTATTTCAATTTTTTTCCTTATAAAAATATTTTTTGGTATTTTTTATATCATCTGTTATTTTATAGATCATATATTTATATTAAAATAAATCATCATATTTTATATATCTTTTTTTGTTACATATAGTTCTTTCATGAAACAAAAATGAACATGTCAAGGATTTAGAAGCCTTATAATATAATTTAGTATAGAGGGTAATTAAATAACAACTTAGACTTTTCATTTTTTAAAATAAATAGAGGGGATAATATAATTTATCCATTTCAAATATGAAAGTTAAAAAATGGGAAATTAGATAATTTTTACATTATCATTTGATAGTTAATCCATTTTCAATTAGTTATACAATTTTTCTTCGGCATTGTGAAATAAATTGTACAGAAAATTTAGTTGAAGCACTTTAATCACATCCTGATACTGAACATATAAATATTGATAAGTACCTGATATTTGATATGGTTAATGATGCCTCTATACATATTTCATATAATAGATTCCATGCATATTCAGAGAATGTTGAGGTTGTTACAAAATTGGTTGATGACTATGAAGAAGGATTGGAAATACTGAAGGACTGACAAAAAAGATTGTATGAAGGGTGTAAATAATATTCCCATATTTCATTCATGGTTAAATTATATCATATAATATGTTTTTACCATATATGTGATAATGGAATTTATATGATATTTGAATTATTTTTATAATCTTTTGAGATTGATAATATTCCATATTTTTTTATAAAGAGAATAAAATCCATTTGAGAACTATGCTTGATTATACAAAAATTCACATTCATCCTAATGATTTTATGTTATATTTTGGATATGGTGAAGATATTGAAAATTATTTAAAGTCTAATTTATAAAGATATAAACTAATCGGTAATAGAAATTATAGTAGTTAAAACAATAATAAATCACCTTTTAATGTTTTGAGATATTTTACACTGAATTTATCATTGGAAATATGGTTTATGACAACTACAAAAGCGAAGAAGAGGAAATGGAATGCATCAGAAAAAAATGATGAGGGTGTGATAAGACATTGATAGAACTCTGATACATGCCCGTACATTGATAAAATGTGTCCTAATGTTTCTTTAGAAGGTAAAAACATACATTTTAGGTAAAATACTAATAAATTTTATTCATTTGGTAGTTTAAGTGAGAGTTATATCATCTTCCTTATTGTAATCTTTAATTACGATCTTCCCTCCATGAGTATGTATGAATGAAATGTAACTATTTAATTTAATAATAATTCCTTCTAAATGAACTTAGGGAAGTGATATTGATTTATATTTTAATCCATTTATATATGAATAGAATCATTTGTGGGATACATGTTTTAAAAATAATAATTATTTTATTAGTGAGGTTTTTAATTTTCACACATCTTTGTTGTGGAGTATTAGTGATTTTACTGGTAATGGTACATTATCAGGATTTCACAGACATAAATGATTGTATTTTACATCATGAAATTATTACACAACCCCCTTATTACTTAATCATATTACACATTCATGTTTCAAGAGTTATCTAATAATGAACATTAATTTAGGTGAGCTCAAAAAATATATTATGGAACAATAAAAAGTAAAAATTAACCCATTTAATTAAAATGTTTGGGCATATTTATCCAAGTTGATATTGGTAATAATATATTTTGAATATAACCAAATGAAGAAAAAATGTCCAAAAGACCATTTAGAGATATTAATATTCAATATAAACCCCAAAAATAGTGAAAAAATAATTTACTTTTTCAAACACTATACTGGGTGAACAATTTAATGTTCCACAATTTGGATGTCTGCATTTTGAAAGAAAATATGTGATAATGTTGTATTTACATTTTTGAATGAAGCTAAGAAATAAAAAGATCACATAAATGACCGAATGGACTTACAAGAAATGGGTATTAGGCTCAATCCTTGGCCTCATGGATAACGAAGATATTTATATACAATTTATACTTCAACAATGGAAAATAAAGTTATTTTTCTCTCGGTAATACAAAAATTTTACAGCTCCATATGGCTATTCTTGTAACATCATCATACAAATTTATTTAGATCAATGAATGATTAGAGGAATAAAAAGTATTGACTCAAAAACCATAATAGAACAAAATTTATCATTTTATATGAGGGAGACACATCCAAAGAAAGTGTCTGCACCTTTAATTTAATTATGTTCTCTCTTTAAGAAAATATGTAATAAGGTGAAAAATTTCAATGAACTAGATCTTATTTAAGCTCTATTTTTTCATTGTTTTTTTCATTCGGACATTTAATTTCCACCATTATTTTATAATGTGTTGGTCCATTTAATCATATATTTGATGATGAAGTTAAATTAAGAGGGCTTGTTATATATCAATGGATGTTTCCCATGGAGTCTTTTGTACATATCATTACTGATTCCATAAGTTGTTTTTCTATTTGTTTATATATTTCTTATTTTGATGAATTTTTTATCATTATTTACATATAAAGACTAAAGTCTTCTTTATATTATAAGGATGAAGCAGAAGTCATAATAATCTACAGTTAGAAGACCTAAAATTATTAATAATTTACTCATATTTAGATGGAATTGAGCATGAGTTAAATCATAATGGACATGTTATTGATCTACATGATATTTGTTCTTCTACTCATATTTCATTTTCTGTCAATAGAATTTTCATATGTGGTTTTAATAATTTTACACTTTTTATAAGATTAACGTTTTTATCACATCATCAGGTCTAATTGTTTTTGCACTTGTAGATTCATTCTTACAGTAATAAATGTGACTATTAGTGTGTGACATAATTAAAAATTAGAACTATATAATCAATGTTTATACTTTACATATAGAATTTAGAGATGTTTTGTAGATATAATTAACATGTCATACAGATTATTCCACTGAAATAGAGTATAGTATCCATAAATAATTTGTTGATTGGTTTTCTTGATGTGAAATTATTTTTATCCCTTCTAATGGTTTTTTAATTTTTGGTATTATGATTTTCATAATATTATCCTTACAAATTGGACATCAACCTGAATATCTCTTATTTGACCCAAAGTAACTAGCTACATGTCTGTTTAATTATACCAAATGATTTAATGTTTATGATGTTAATGGATTCAAGTTTTACACTTTGGGATGTGATCATGGGTTTTAAACCCAAAATCACAGAGTGTTTGGTAGATTTGGAAATAGAGCTTTGAAAATAAAAGTGAGGATAAAATGAAATTAAGGTGTTATATAATATATAAAGCTTATAGATATTATTTATATAATATATCATGTACACATTGATGTGTCCTTATTAAAATTCATCTAGGATGATGGAACTTATCATAGAAGAATTATGATCAATGAATTTAGATTAAAATTGGTAAATATTTTACGGATAATAAACATTGATTAAGATGATAGTGAAGAGATTTATATCCAAGATTCTGAGGATTAAAATTTATATTATGTAGAAGAACATTTGGATAAAAATTAAAACATATCCATTCATATAAAGACTTAAAAACTTATTGAAATGGGTTAGGGGGATAAAGAGAATTATTATAAATGTGAATCGTATAAAAAAATGTGGAAAATTTATTTCCTATCTGGGAGGAGAATATATTATTAACTATGTATTATATTCACATTTTTTTGTATTATTAATAATTTTGAGACTGTTGATTTATAAATTTTGTTTTCACTTTTTTGGAACCGTGATGATAAAGTGTTCAATTGCTAATATGTATAGTAATTCTACTTGGGGCTCTTTTATTTAACATCAACTTGAGTAAAACCACTAATCCTCACATGAGGCCAAATACTTAGATGAGTAGAATAAAGAAAATGTAATTTATAGAGTCCCTACATAGCCTACAATGTTTTCTAATAATAGAAGATATATAGATTTAAATTTCATTTGTAAGGATGAAAATATTTATAAAGAATTATTTAGAAAAAATAAGTCTTTATTTATGCATCAAAATATTTTTAGTCATGAATAATATGAAAAAGACCAAATATGTCACATTAAAATATTTATAGTAAATAAATAATGAGAAGATTGTATTGGAGTGGATTAATATAGGAAAACCTAACGGGGAGAGTGAATTTTTATTTAATAATATTAGATCATTTGGATAGAGACTTTGAAATATTACCCATATGTTATTAGTGTTAGAGAAAATTAATAGCTACATATAATGATTAGTGTTATAAAAATACCATCCATGTAAAATAATTGAGAATGTTTTCTTATATATATGATAATATTTCAATTATTTTAAAAAACACCCTTTAATTTTTATTCCTGTCCATGTTCATAGTTTATAATAATCACCATAATAATTATATTTTCGAATCAATTTCCCAAAACGTAAATATTTTCGATATGATTTTTTTAAATCAAGAAATTAAAGAACCCTCAAAAGGGATGAGTTGATAAAAATGGTTCCAAATGGATTTAATCCTGATCATTGGGTTATTATGTCAATTACTACATAAGGAATGAGAGTTTGGTACTCCTATTATATTTTTAGGAATTTTTTAATAATAATTTTTTTTTGTGAATTATATATGATATATCTAAACAAATAATGAATATAGAGTGTTATATTGGCTTCTAAATACTTGAGGATCAAGATTAATTGCCTAGAAGTGGGAAGAAATGGTAAGCTAGAATGACTAACAATAACATAGATATTTTATTATAATTATATTTCTTATAATATACTTTGAATATTTAGAATTCATAGTGTCACCAAAATGTTGGTAGAGGAGTTGTTTTGATTATTACTCATAAAAATATTTATATATGTCTTCATAATGATTATTTAATAAAAATATGTATAATAAGAATAAATTTTTTTTATCATTTTCATGTTTTCTAGTTATGTTGTTTTGAATAGAGGATTTTTTTTCTATATAATTACCACCAGATAAATTAATGAATGTGAATCTATATATATTTTACAATAAATTCCTAGAGTCAATTTAGTATGATGAGATTTTGGAGGGGAAGAATACATGGGACATGTTTGGGGTTGGGATTGTGTCCTTCACCATCATATGTTTTTTGTTCTTTGTCTTTTTCATATGTTTATATTCAATCAGAATTTATATCAATTAGTAATATTGAAGTTGAATTTTTTCAATTAAATAAATGAAGATGTGATGATGATATTCATAATACCCAATTATTAGGGATATATTCAATTAAAATTCACCCTATTTTAGACATAAGTATTACAAATGATGAATTAAATAATGTTTATATTTTATTAGACCCTTTTTATATTTTTTAAATATATTATTTAATTATTTATTTTTTAGATAATTGATCAAGGATATAGATATTCCCATCTGGAAATTAGTATGAATATACATATCTTTCAACTCGATTGAAATGATGATTTATTAATTTCATGTATTTTTCTTCCTGATAAACCGGTACATGTACATTTTTTGGTGATAGCATAAAATTTATTCCCCATTTATTTTATTTTATAATGGATAGCTCTACAATGAGGGGCTCTATAATTATGTGTGGACATGGAAGGCTTTAAACTTGAGGTTGTTTTTAGCTATTATGATATGTTTTTATCTAAAAATTGGGTCATTGTACGTATATATCAACAATCAGATATTGCAAGTGGATTTATTAAAATATTTGATAAAAATTATATTAGTGAGTTTACACTGGAATTTTGATTCTATTTTTTATTAGTTCAATGTAATTTTTTACTCTAAAAAAATATGGGTTTTAAAAAATGGCATGTATTTTATAATTGAAATAAATAATTAACTAATTATAAAATAATATTAATTAAATAATTACAGTATCAAGTGATGTTTTTTATATCAGTGATGTTTTAAAATGTAAATGTAATTACCTACATTTTGAAAAAAACATAGATAATTTTTTCATTATTAATTATCCATGTTTATAAAAATCATGAATTAAATATATTTCTAAACATTTTAAAATAGCTTTTTAAAACAAATAATGAATTAGTGTAGTTTATAAGTGTGATGATTTTCTATCTTTTATAAACATGGATAATTCATGATGCATTCCAATGTATCTAATTATCCAAATTTACAAACATCAGTAGTAAGAAACATTTATCAACATTTCTAATTAGCCAGATTTTCAAATGTTGTTAATTGTCCATGATTACAAATATGTCTAATCAGTGACATCGCATTTTTCTATGTTTATAGAAAATGAACATAATTGAATTAGTATAGATTCAAAATTTGGATAATGTTAAAATAAAACATGAATAAATTGAATATTTATTATAGTGATTGTAGTTACAATCAGGTACTCAGTAGAGAGGCACCTGATAAATAGTGACATAAATAGTGGTGTTAGAGGGCCTAGAAACCCATCGGCCAGCCAGTGGGGGTGTATTATGTGGGTTGTGTAGCATTAGGTACTAGGTACCATTTGATTGGTACTTAGTTGATTTGGGTGTGGATTTTTTAAGAGAGTGATAAATAGTCATTTCCCTCCCTTTTCATAACCCCTTTAGGGTTCTCCTTATTAGATCGACTGATCTTGAGAGAGGGACGCCCTCTCCCCTCCCCCATTCTTGCATATGGATCCTAATTTGTTTGATTTCGTACATTAAATGAAGGTATATCATCCCCATTATTCCTTTAATGTTCATCCCTCATTCCATATCCTAGTTCTAGTTTTCAAAAACAGGGTTTTAATGAAATTTACACTGGATCATGATGGAATCATCTAGACATGACATGACTTCATTTTGCGATGGGTTGAAGACATCCAAAGACGAAAAAGAAACTAATTTATTTACATTATTTTAATTTATGTAATATTATGGTTTTTAAATGTTTTTCACTGATGTGAATAAAATTTGATATCAAATGAGTGTAATATGATGGGGACTTTTTTCATATGTGATCTGGAAGCATGCCATTGGTTGTTGTCATTGAATTTTTCAGTGGTTCGTCTTTCAAAGGACACTCAATGTTTTTTCAACAATTATTCCTCATTTTATTAAATCATATAATTAATTTTAAATGTTTATAATTAATTTTTTGTGTTGTTTTGTAGGAGATAAGGGATCAAGATCATTGTTCGGGCTTAATCCATGATTGGGTGTTGTTGGATAACATTTTTTATGAGTGTTAACTCTATTTTAGAGGTAGTCATTCCATTTAAACCCTAACCATATTAATATATATGCGTTCCTTCATTTTACTGTATTGGGTTTTAGTTTAGGATTCTAATAAATGGACTAGGTTAGTTTGTAATAGTGGCATATGATTAGGTTGGGCCTTTGAATAGTGATTTGAGTGTGGCATGCATGTATTAGTGATTAGAGAGATGCTCATAGCTTCATAGTCAAGGGGATTGATGTAGAAAATTATTTAATGGACCCTGATGTGGTATTGGATGGTAGAATGAAGGTTGGGAGACAAAGAGTGAGCTTTAGTGATAAAGTAAAGGAATTCTATATAGATGTCCCTTAGATAATAATTCTAGTTGGTTTTGGGATTTTGGAATTATGAATGAAAGACTGTAAGAACAGTGCTGGAACATTAATATTCATTGGGTGAGAGTTGTGGTGTGTGAAAATGAGTTTAGTGAGTTGTGGTGTCCCCACTAGTTGAAAATCAAACCTCTTTTATTTTCACAAATCATTTTAACAAAATTTCAAAATTTCAAAATTAAGAATATAAAAATTTTACATGGATTTTAAAATTCAACATTAAAATCATTTTTCAATAGGGGTTTATTAAAAAAATTAATAAAAATTACATAATAAATTATTTATTGAGATATTTAAAACTATGAATGTTATAAAATATAATAATTTAAATTACTAATTCAATATTATTTTTTATTAGGATTTATTATTTCTATTTTTAATTTTAATGAAATATAATTTTTTTTCGTTTCACCTTTAATGAATCCATTTATATATATTTTTTAAAATACTATGATTTTATTATTCATTTAATGTGAAATATTGTAACCAACCCAACCCCATGTGTCGTTAAATAATTTAAATTAAACGATGTTGTATTTCAATGATATGATTGAGAGTGGACACTTTTTCCATGAATAAAATTTTAATAGTTGATATTATGTTTTTTTTACTTATTTATATATTTTAAAATCAGGTTCTTGTTCATGTAGAATAAAAATTATCTACATTTGCATCTCATTACAGGTTTTAACCTCGACTATCAAAAAAATTTCCCAATTAATTGTGTGGTGTGATTCTTTCAATCATGATTTTATCACATGTGTGGTGAGATTTTGATAATTCTAGAAGGTGAATTACCAGTGGGTTGTGGAATTGCAAGGTTTAGGGTGCATGAGAGGCAGTAGGTGGGAGGGTCACTCATGGGTTTGTAGTGGTAGGGAAAGTGAGGGGAATGCACAAGAGGGGAGGAATTGGCAATACATCAGGTGGGGATCATAGGTGATAGACTATAGCTACACATAATAAATAAATATAAGGTCATTATATCTTTGGTCCAATGGGTTATATAAAGGTACTCCCTTAACTTAGTTAAAGAGAAGGTTTCTTTGCTAAAAATGGAGAATTTCCCCAACTTGTTTCAATATTATTTAAATATTTTATGTTAATATTTTAAATATTTATAAAATTATTTAACAGTATATTAATATTACATATAAAGTTAAAAATATATTTATAGACTATATTTTAATCAAATATTTATATAAATACATTTATAAATATAATTAATTTAAAATAAGTTAAAACACATTTTAAAAATTATTTATATACATTTATATAATGTATTATATTTATATATTATATTTAATATAAATAACTTCGTATAATATATTTTTATAATTTAATTAAATGATAGATTAACATAGATTTATATAAGGAATTTATATTTTATTTAAATACTTGAATTGGAAAAAAATAGTTAGGTGACTTTTTAATTTGGGTACTAAAATACTAATGTGTCTAATTATATATCACTTGACCGTGGTTATTTTTTATATAGGTTACTCTAACAATAACCTATTAAAATTTTACAGTGTCATTTAACTATCTTAACTGATTTAAATATATGTTTATAATTAGAAAATTTAAAAATTATTTTATAAATTTTAAATGAATGGATATCCAATTAAATAAATAATTTTATAGTTTTATAATTCTTTGAAATATAATTTTAATGAGTTATTAAAATAAAATTTAATTAGATATTGGTTTAATAATCATTTGTAAGACTAATATGAGGAAATAAATAAAATAAATATATTATTATATATTTCTATTATTTTAATATATTTTTTTAATAAATTAATAATAGTTATTTTAATGGGAATCATGTTTTAGAATTCCCTCACATTACATCCCTAACCCTAGAAATTTATTAATCATGTTTTGAAATCATTAACCTCAACTTATAAAAACCATGATAAACACTTTCTTAACCAAATTTAGTCAGGTTGGGTAGTGTTTTCCCCTTTGGGATTTCTCATGCCATTTATGTTCAGGTGGTGCCCCACGACATAGGGATGGGTTTTACGGTGATGATTAGAGCTCCAAAACATAAGGTCTAGTAAAAAAAAGCTATATCACAATGTATAATTGAGTGTAGAGGCATTTAGAGGGATACCACACCATGGTTTTGGGCCGTAGTGTAGGTCATGGTTACAGACAAGTTGGCCACAATGAAGATTACTTGATAGGTATAGGGTGAAACAACACATCATGTGTTTTAAGATATAGCGAGCCAAACCACAATATGAATGAATGATCTATTATGTGGTGACTAGGTGAATCACCAAAAAATGGATTTCTGGCCAGAAGGCCTTTAGTGAATCCATGTTTAAGACTTTTATACCTCTAGGCCATCAGAACATGTATTGTTTGGTTCTACAGGTCATATAATTAATAAAATTTTTCATATGGACCTTCAGATCATGCAAGAGGTCTCTCTCAACCTTGTTAAAGAGAAGTTTTCCTTAATAATGTGGTATTATCCCATCTTGTTTCGAAAAATTTGTGTATTCATGTGTCTGGCCATAAAAATATGCATGCATGCGCATGAACACATACACGTATGTATATATATATATATAGTAACATGTAATTTTGTTGTAAATAAATTTATATAATGTAATTATGAATGAATTTATATAATTTATTTTTCCCTTTATAGATATATTTATTTAATTTTTTTATAAATGCATTTATATTATTTATTTACATGTATATATTTATGTTATGTATTTATAATATTCATAAACATTAATGATAAATTAATTAACAATGTATAGTTATATTTAATGGTTAATAATGAAAAATATTTCTATAGATACATTTATACAATGTATTATATATTAATATATATCTACACATATATAATTGTATACATTTATATAATGAATTTATAAATATGAATATACTAATGGAAATTAAATTTATTTAAACAGAAATATATATATATATATATATATATATATATTATTTTTTGTAAATTTATTTATATTTTTACATATATATTTATAAAATGTACTGAAATTTATATAACGTATTCACACTGAGTATACTTAATTTATAATTTGAAATTATAATTATTAATTATAAAATAGAAATTAGAAATTAAAATTAATAGTTATGGTTTCATTTATTATTATTATAATTATTATTACTAGTATTATTATTCTCACTCAAAATTAAATATTTTTTATGGGAGGAAATTCAGATACCAAGATTCATAGAGGTTAGAAGTGGTGTAGCCCAACTAAATCCCAATAAATAAAGCTCATACAGTCCGGTGGGAGATAACCATTACTAGATTAGATGATAAAAGTCTTATTCTACCTACATTTATATTCTAAGTCGTCTTTCTCTTCGTTCCCCTCTCTCCTTGTGGGGAGGATCTCCACTAGTTGGTTCATCTGGTGTATTGATTCTCTAATAAGATAAGCAATGGAATAAGGGATTATATGATGATTGATATGGAAATCTTAAACAAATTATTTATCTTAATAATAATAATAATAATATTATTTAGATCACATATACAAATCTTTATGAGGATAATTTGGGATAAGCATCAAATGTAGAGGGGGTTTGACCCTCATCACCATCAAATGTCATAGGAAATTTTATGTCTGCTATGGGAGAAAAATACACATATTTGCAAGGAAATCAATCATTGAGTAGAAATGTATTTGGAATATGAGGTAGTTAATTCTTATGATTTATGAAAACCTAACCATAAGGGTGGAGAATATTAAAGGATGTTATGGAATAAAAAATAAATAAGAAAAAGTTAGTTATTAATTAATTAATTAATATTATTCTATATTTAAAACAATAAAATATAAATAATGACTAATTACCTAATATTTCACTTAGTTCCTTGGAAATCATATTCCTTATGAAGAAAAAACTATGGCTATTATAATTACAATTGATTATGCCAAGAGGCCCAAATTGAATCATCTTGGGATTGATAGTGACTCCATTATTATTGTAGATGCACTTGAATCATGGACCCTTTCAATCCCCTAGAATATACTCAAGGAATGGACTCGTTTATTATGATCACTAGAGGATATGTATACTAGAATACAAAATATCTTTAGATAAGGTAATCATGTAGTTGATTCTCTTTCAAATAATTCTATTATAAAAAATTTCCCATTTTGGTATTTCTCTCCCCTTAAGGAACTTATGTAACCCTATAACTCTAACATCTTTTCTGATTTGATACTCATGTATTTATTATCCACTATTTTAGAAACTATTTCATCTGTTTGTGTAATTTAATGTTCTATAGTATTTTATCCCATTCCTGAGTTGTTTGTGATTATTATTATCACCTTACATTAGTGTGGGTGGTTTGGGTGTGGTGGAATTTGTGTGTATGTACTAGAATAAAATATGGGAAATGTTTTATTTTATTCATTTTCATGAGTTTTAATCCTATAATTATAATCAGCATCATCATCATTGACCTGATCACCATCATTATTACGAAACACATTTTTAATTAGAAAGAATATATTTTATAAATGGGTTTTTAAATCACTACTGAAATAAATATTTAATTATTAATTAATTGATATTATTATTATAAATAAAAATTAATAGAAAATAAAAATGACATAATTATCATCACCACCATCATCAAAAATGATCTTTTTTATTAAGAAATATTTTTAGAGGGAGTTAAACTGATGCAAAAATAATCATTCAACGATAGTTAGCTCACTGTAATTTTATTTCATTTAATTTAAAAAAATCACATTTACCCCAAATTTGGTAAGGAAAAAATGTTTTTTATGGAAAAGGAATGATAAATGTAAATGGAAATGGATGTAGAAATTGAAAATAAATTCCATTAAAAATTAGGTTTTTTTAGGAATGGAATGGATTGTGAGTTGAAATCTTGAAGGATGAGAATATCTTTATATTCACCTCACACCCACTATATACTCTTCAAAATTTCACTTCACTAAAACCCCCGAAGCATCAACCCTTTAATATGAAACCATATTGGAGAAACATCAGCATCTTCATGCCATCATCGGTGGCCTGTTGTTGCAATGTCATCACTTGATAAATGGTGGGAGCCAGATCTGAGGGATAATAGGGAATGGTGAAGTGAAATAAATGATGGTGGAAGGAGTTAGAGTAGAGGGATGATGATGAAGGTGGGAGTTTGAATGTATGGGTTTGATTTGAGTGAAAGTATGAGTCAATGTGAATCCATCAAGTGTTGTAATAATTCATGTGTTGCATATTATAATTACTTATCAACGTTAATCATTAATTTTTAATAGTTAATAATTAACAATTAACAAATAAAAAATAATAACAATTTATTAGAAGTTAAGTAATAATTAACAACTATTAATTAATAAATATTAAATATTAATTAATAATTAATAATTAATTATTTATAGTAGTTATTAATAATAAATAATAAATATTAGTTAATAAATAATTAAGATATAGTAATAAATAATACTTTTTGAAGTAATTTTCACATTTATTTTTTGAAAAAAATCATCCAAAATTAATTTTATACATGTTTTTTCAGAAATTGACTTGAAAAATGTTTATCTACATAAAATGGAAGATATTTTAGTGTAAATTTATTTTCAAATTCATATTTTTAATGATAATTTTTTTAAAAAAAGTATGTACATTATATTATGTGATGGTTATTTTTTTAAAAAAAGGTGTAAAATATATTTCTCACAGTGCTTTAAAAAATGAATTGAAAAATATTTTTAGGGAGGTTTTTTATAATCAAAATATTATATTGAATAATTTTAAAATTGATTTCATTAAAAAATAACACCGAACATATTTTTATTTTTTTATGTTAATAAATTTTAGTGTTTTAATATCTTTATGTCATGTTTTCCATTTTTGTTTTCGAATATTCTACATGAAAAAGAAAACACAACCAAAACTTTTATGTCAATTATTTAGTAACAAATGTGGAAAATATTTTTAATGTTAGTTATAAAATAATTGATGTTAAAATATGGGGAAAAATCAATTTTATATTCTATTTTTTGAATAATAAACTTGAATAACACCATATTGATGATTTTTAGGTTTATTATTTAGTAATTAAAAAAGAAAAAATCATTAATGTTATTATTAAATAACTGATGTAAAAAATTTCAAATGAAAATCATTTCCCATGTTTCTTTTGAATTATACAACAGGAAAACACCATAGTAATGATTCGTTATGTCTATTATTTAGTAACCAATGTGGAGAGTAATTTTAACATTTGTTATTAATTTAATTAAAATATAAATATGATGTTAAATTATTATTTTTTCTAATGGATGTTGGGATTTTGTTTGTCATGTGATTTTGTTATGGGAGATATTAATCCGTCTCATTATTATTACTAGTGTCACTGATTGAGTTTTATGTGTGTATTTTGGATCCTTTAACTTTTGGGTTCCCAAGGGAGAAAAATGGGATGTGAGATGAGTTTGGGTGGCTGATGATAAGTTGTGTGAGGCATGCCTAGTATTAGAATTGGTATCCCTATGGGTAATTTTTGTGGGATTGGTTAGTTTGGATATGGTTTTAGTATATGGGAATTGATTAAATGAGGACTATGTGATTGGTGAGACACCTTAGGTTGTTATTAGGTACTAGCCCTGTTATTGTTACAAAGTAGAGATTTATTAGTGTTTTCCTGAGAACATATGAGTAATTGTACAACACAAGTGAGGGGAGTATTGTTTATTGTGTCTAGGTATGACCTATGGTCCATACCTTTGAGTTGGTATTACCAAAGTACATAGTTTCACCATGAGTATTGTATAGTAATGAATCAAAATGATGGATAGGCATGAAAAGGTTGGTTAGGGTGGGGATGTTATGTGGAATGTGTTTCTCTATTGTATATATCTATGTACTGATGTGTATGTAACTATATATGAGTAATTTTATATGATTCAACAACAATTTGTTTCTTTGTTATTATGCCTTGACCATGTTGTGTAGTAGTTTGGATACCCCACCCTGAATGAGAGGGTAGAGGTATAAGATGTGATGTGAGATATGATATGTGACATGGTTTGATATCTCACCCTGTAAAGACCCGTAAAAATTCAAGGGAATTTTTTTTATCAATTTTCTTTGAATTTTACAAGAACACAGTTTCTGACGGCACCTGATTCTGAGGCCCGATGTGCCCTGAATCTTTTTCCGAAGTTTGGCTTGGGTACGTTCAGTGAACGAATGAGCGAGTTTTTCTATCTTTTGAACCGGTGGTCGAAATCGAATTCCGAGGGCACCGATGGAATCGTAGCGCCGATATTTTCTTAGAAATGCAATTTCTGGAGTTGCATTTGCTCAGGTGTGGTTTTTAATTTTTGGGGTTAAGTTAAGAAATAAAATAAAAGTGGTGAAACACTTTATTTTATTTCACTTAAATCCGCTTAAAGCCAATTAAGCCAGGTTAAGCGGATAGGGTGGAACCGAAAATATCCTCCCCACTTGGTAGGATATTTTTGAGGTGGGGCCCGCACAAACCCCACCTTTTCTTTCCCTCTATGTAATGCACCCGCAACCCCCTCTTTAATGAAAGTCAACCATGCATTTTTATGGTTAAGAAATGGCCCTATTAATTGGGATTTTAAGTCGTTACAATTAATTCATCGAATTAATTATTCGTTTCTTAACTTTGAATTTCTATTTGTTGGCATCGGGAATAAAATAAGACCAACACTTGTTTTTGTTGGGGGGTTGCTTGTTGAGAGGATTTTGGGAAAGCTCTAAAGCTTGAAGATCTTCATCCTCTTTCGTGAATAATGTGAAGAACGCGAAGAATGCATTGTCGCCGACGAATAACGCTGGCCTCCGACGAAGGGCAACGAAGAGCACCGAACCCTCAGAGATCGACGACATCGACGATCCTCCTTCCGCGACGTTTCTTCTGCGACGTTCCTTCCCCTCGACAATCTTCGATCAACAACCGATTGAGGTAGGGGATTGCAGTTCTTTTAATTATTTTGTGAATTATATCCTCAACGTGGGTTTAATTGGTGCAATTAAATATGAGTGTTTTTAATCCTCAGAGTTTGACTACGCGACGTCGTGTACCACGACGACAGTGACACCCCTTCGGCGACGCGATGATCCTCTTCTTCCACGATGAACTCACGTTCGACGACAACGTTGAGGTAGGGGTTTTTGTTCATTTTAATACATGTGATTATATCCGCTGTTTGTTAAAATTATTGGTGTGAGACTTTTAAAACCGCTAAAATGGTGGCTGCGGACCATAGAACAAATCCAAACCCACTGCCCTTTCATTCTCAGTGTGAGAAACAGCGGATGATGACAAAACAAGCCACACAGGCGATGTGAGGTCCTCGCAGGGAAGGAAGGACCCCAGGAGGGCCTTTGGTGAAGACGGCGCACAATTCCGACCACTGGAACTCCACCGGTGGTCCGCGGAGCAACCTGCCGGCGTGCCACGCCGGCACAGCGGCGCCGGCGGCAGAAGTCGGCGGCGCTTGGCGCACCGCCGGGAAGAACTGTCGCAATTGAAGCTGCGGCGGTGGGCCGGCAGTCCCGCAACCGCGCGGGAATGGCGAAGGCGGGACGTGGCAACCCGGCCGCGTTTGTTGGCGAGAGGTTGCCCCCATCGCGTGGCCACGGATCATTCAAGGGGGCGGCAGCCCCCTTGCACACCGCTCGACCGTTACGGCTGAGCCGCCTGGCGACCGGGCCGAACCCGCACCGGCCGGGCCGTGTCGCGCCCAGGCCGGGCTGGGCCACGTCGGTCGGGATGGGTCGCACTGGCCGGGATGGGCCGCGCTGGCCGGGTCAGACCTATACCTGGGTCGGACCCAGACCCGGGTCGGGTCGACGCGGGAGTGGGGTTGGGCCAGGTCGGTCGTGGCCCATACCCCCCGTTTTCGGACCTCTTCGGTCTTTTGCCCATATCATGGGCTACAGATCTCCGATAGACGCACCGTCAGCGGCGATGTGATCCTTGGATCGAGATGGTAGTTTTGACATACTACACTCAAGGTTTCGTAATACTTTCGGTTTGGCCAGGTTGGTTCGTACATGGAACCAACAGGGCCCTCGGAGCAGAAATGCTTATTACTTGAGCTCCAGACGTCCGATTGACGTGCTGTCGACTTTGATGGATTCCTCTAAGTGAGACGGATCATTTTGTTTACTCTTCCCATGGTTTGGATGCAGCTGGAGTACGGTCAGGTTGGTTTTGACAAAAAAACCAACCGGGCCCCTGGGACGAAAAAGCCTATAACTCTCAGACCGGGCATCCGATTGATGCGCCGTCTGCGACGTTGAGTTCCGGTTGATGATACGAAACATTTGGATACATCAACTCCAGATTATGTGTCAGTTGATGCATTGAACTCTTGGCTTGTGGAGTGGACCCTCTGGAAATGAGAATGCTCTGTGCGAAAACCCTAGAGCTGGTTGAGACTTGACGACTGCTGATCGAAAAACTCGGTGTGTTACAGATAGCCCAGTGGGAAGCGCTTGGTTGTAGCAGTAGACCCACGGTGGAGAAGCTCTTGGTTGTAGCGGAAGACCCGCGGTACTCAACTGAAGGAGTACCTCTGGAGGCTATGAGGGGGAGCGCTTGGTTGTAGCGGCAGACCCACGACGGAGGAGTGCTTGGTTGTAGCGGTAGACCTATGACGGAGGAGCGCATGGTTGTAGCAGCACAGGGGAGCGCTTTGTTGTAGCAGGAGACCCACGGCAGAGGAGCGCTTGTTTGTAGCGGAAGACCCGTGGTACTCAACAGAAAGAGTACCTTTAGAGGCTATGAGGGGGAGCGCTTGGTTGTAGCGGTAGACCCATGGTGGGAAGCGCTTGGTTATAGCAGCAGGCCCACAGTACTCGATAGGTGGAGTACTACAACAGTCCAAGGTTAGAGGGAAGCGCTTGGGTGTCGCGGCATACCCACTGTACTTGATGAAGAAGGAGTTTCCCAATAGCTATGGTTTCAACTTCATGATCGATCCTGTGTGGTTCATTGCAGGGGTTAGTACCTAGTGATCCCTTGTGGGTCTGATGTCTTAGATGAATCAGTGGATACATCTGATCATCTCTATCGTCTTAAGAAGAATTATAACTGTGTGAGCCAAAATCATGTTTTGCTTTCCTATGTGGATTGTGTTGTTCTATCCTATGTGGATTTACGTTTTCCTTTCCTGTGTGGACTGGGTTGTACGTGGGCTCGGATGTTGGAGCCGAACAAGAATTGATCACTTAGTTTTATGTATGGGCATATACCTAAGCAGTGTCGGATGTTACTTTGTGATTGTATCATTCCTTTGTCGTTTATCCTTTGTGGATTCTGGGAGACCATTGGGGGTCTCGGGGTCCCTACTAAGTGTCTTATACTCACCTCTGCACGAGCTATTCCCTCACTACATTATGTTGGTTGCAGACAAAGGACAACGTTGACCATGGTTGTGGCTTGCGGAGCTGGACAGTACCTGGAGGTGGACCACTGGGCGGGGCGTACTCGGAGTGGACGGCTGGACCCGAGGAGCTATGGAGACTATCTTTACCCAACATTCAGGTGGGACTTCCGGTGGACGGCTCGACGCTGCAACTTTACTTTCAGTTGTTTTTTTCCCTTTCTAGTTATACTTTACTTTCAGTGTGGGTTTGTATAATGGCCCACTTACTTTTCCCGCACTTACTGTTGTACTCAGGTTTTACTTAGTGTTTACTTCTACTGCTTTCTTGCTCTGTGGTTTTTGATTACTTTAAAAAGGCAATGTGTTCCCTTTTTACTGATATTTACGCATTGGTGCTAGTCACCATCCCCTACCCTATGGAAGACGAGCTTGGTGTAGTCACGACATGGGCCTCGAGGACGGGTCATGACAAATTGGTATCAGAGGAGTTCGGTTCTACCGCAGAACTTGGGACTCTGATCTTTTTCTATGTGAAGCAATAGTGATAAGCATATTGGGTGTTTTTATCAGTTCAGGGAGTCCAGTGTTGGTGCGGCGTCCAATGAATCCATACACCAGGACCTTAACTTCTGATTTCTGACTTAATGCGTGAAAACATTGATTGCATGTGTGTTTCAAGTTTTCTTTGTGATTACTTTGTTGTCAGCTCACCAGGTATACTGTTTGACCATGGATCACCTGTTTCTTTTCATGATGTCCCCATGATGGAATCCATCTAGGGTTCCAAGAGTTGTACGTGACGACATCCCGCTGAGCGACGAGGCCTCGGTACGGGGCCCTTTCATAGTAGAGGCACCCGCGATACCTCTACCCGCCGAGCCACCGATGCTACCAGCCCCAGCCGCTAACGATGCATGTCGCCTTAGTGCACTCCATGAGTTTCAACGCCAGCGACCATCAAGGTTCCACGGGGAGACGAACCCCTAGGAAGCTGAGGACTAGCTGGAGGCAGTTGTACGGGTTTTCAGGTTAGTGAGGACACCAACAGACCTCATGGAGATCCTCGCAGCGAGCCTACTGCACGCGGAAACAGGCAGATGATGGAGCTTGATCCTCCAGGTGCACGATGAGGCATCTCTTCTTTGGACAGACTTTTAGAGCCTCTTCTGTTTGGAATTCATCCCAGCCTCCCTCTGTGCAGTGTGCATCCAGGAGCTTCTACAGCTGCGACAGGGTAGCATGATAGTAGCCCAGTACGCGGCGAGGTTTACCAATCTCTAACGATATTCCACAGAAATGGTACAAGACCCATTCTTCAGGGCCTGAACCTTCGAGCAGGGTATCAGGTGAGAGATTAGAGCTTTAGTTGTTTCTCACAGCATTCCGACATAGATAGGAGTGTTGGAGCGAGCCCTCTTAGTGGAGAGTTTCCTTGCTGTGCAGTCTCCAGCAGCAGGACCACCACTAGCCGGCATGTGGCAGAGTCTTCTGTAGCGGGTAGTAGACAGATGATGTAGGGTTCCAAGAGGACTAGACCTACAGGTGGTCGACCGTGTGACACATGATCATTTGTGCGAGCCACCCGGGGTGGACAATGACTTTCCATGAGCGGACAGTGTTACTCATGCGGCGAGGTTGGTGACATGGCTCATGACTGTCCGACCCGCCATACGGATGACCATCAGATAAACGAAAGACCTCCCAGGAAGAGGCAGAGGTTTGATCGAGGTGGACCGCATGGAGCAGGAGACCGTGGCAGGGGAGTAGGGCATGCAACTGGAGGTGGACGAAACTTCACGGTGCTGCCACCACCACCACCACCAGGAGGTCCACCCCGACCGCAGTAAGCTAGTGGACATGGGAGATCTCAGCTTCAAGCAGTTGAGGCCTATGATCAGGGAGATCCGGGAGAAGATGGACAGGAGTGGGACTAGCTCCAGACCTGGGGACTTTTGTTTTTGCTGCTTCTAGCATTGTTGATGTTTGTTTGTAGATGTTTTGTGTCTTTGTACTTTGAGCTTCAGTAATAAAAGACACATTTCTTTTGGCGTTTACCTTCATATCCTCTCTTTGTGTTGTTACTAAGTGGTTCCATTTTACAAACCATTGAATTGACCCTCACTTTGAGATACCTACTAGAGGAGACCCAGTGACCACACACTGATACCGACAGTGTGACTCAACCCTTGGAGGCGAGAGTAACAGTTGGATCTCTTGGTAGTAGCGTTGAGGCCTTACAATGTCATCCTTGCTATGGGTTAGTATCATCCATGACAAGATTGACTGTATTAGGCGAAAAACATGGTTCATCCAGAGGATGAGACCAGATTTCTCTTCTCAGCAATGAAGAAATCTCAGTAGCTCTTGTAGGACCAGAAAGGTCCAAGTCATCCAAGAATGGATGAGGGTAGCTCAGTGCCGGCAAAATTCTTGTGCTAACAGGAGGTAGAGACCACTACAGTTCGAGGATGGTGACCACATTTCCTTACGGGTCACACCTTGACGTGAGTTATGGGGATTTGGCCGAGGCGACAGGTTAACACCGAGGTTCAACGGACCTTTCTAGGTCCTCGACAGGGTAGGAGAGGTGGTTTACCGCTTGACCCACCCACCTCAGTTGCACCAGGTTCACGACGACTTCCATGTATCTCAACTAGGGAGATACGAGCTCGACCCGACGCATATCATTGACAATGGGGAGCTGGACGTTGATGAGATGGAGACTTTTGCGGAGGTCCCAGTGGAGATCAGGGATCGACAAGAGAAGGTCCTACATGGATGGTTGATTCCTCTAGTGCGCATCAGATGGAAGCACGGGAACCTCCAGGAGAGCACTTGGGAGCGGCAGGCTCAGATGCCTGCTCAGTACCCACATTTGTTTCCCTAGTTTATGATGTATCTTTACGGGGACGTAAATCCCTGAGGTGGGAGTGATGTAAAGACCCATAAAAATTCAATTAATTTTTTTTCTTAATTTTCATTGAATTTTAAAAGAATGAAGTTTCTGACAGCACCTGATTCCAAGGCCCGGTGTGCCCGAAATCTTTTTCTGATGTTTAGCTCAGGTACGTTCCGTGAACGAACGAGCGGGTATTTCAAACTTTTGAACCAGTGCTCAGAATCAAATTCCAAGGGCACCAATGGAATCACAACGCCAATATTTTCTTAGAAATTCCCTTTTCAGAGTTTCATTTGCTCGGGTGTGGTTTTTAATTTTTGGGGTTAAGTTAAGAAATAAAATAAAAGTGGTGCAACACTTTATTTTATTTCACTTAAATCCACTTAAAGCCTCTTAGGACAGGTTAAGCGGATAGGGTGGAACCCAAAATATCCTACCAACTTGATAGGATATTTATGAGGTGGGGCCTGCACGAGCCCCATCATTTCTTTCCCTCTAAGTAACGCACATGCAACCCCATCTTTAATGAAAGTCAACCGTGCGTTTTTATGGTTAAGAAACACCCCTATTAATTGGGCAGTTAAGTCCTTACAATTAATTCATCGAATTAATTGTTCGTTTCATAACGTTGAATTTCTATTTGTTGGCATCGAGAATAAAATAATACCAACACTTGTTTTTGTTGGTGGGTTTCTTGTTGAGAGGATTTGGGGAAATCTCTAAAGCATGAAGATCTTCATCCTCCTTCACGAAGAACGTGAAGAACGCATCGTCGCCAACGAAGAACGCTGGCCTCCGATGAAGGGCGACGAAGAGTGACGAACCCTCAGAGATCGAAGATGCCGACGATCCTCCTTCCACAACGTTCCTTCCCTGCGATAATCTTCGATCAACAACTGATTGAGGTAGGGGATTGCGGTTCTTTTAATTCCTTTGTGAATTATATCCTCAACATGGATTTAATTGGTGCAATTAAATATGTGTGTTTTTAATCCTCAGAGTTTGACTACGTGACGCCATGTACCGCGACAACAGCGATGCCCCATCCGCGACGCGATGATCCTATTCTTCTGCAACGAACTCACGTTCAGAGACAACGTTGAGGTAGGGGTTTTTGTTCATTTTAATCCATGTGATTATATCCACGGTTTGTTAAAATTATTTTTGTGAGACTTTTAAGGCCGCTAACGCGGTGGGTGCGGACCAACGAACAAGTCCTAATCCACCTCCCTATCGTTCTTGGTGTGTGAAATGGAGGGCAATGACAAAACAAGCCGCACGGGCGATGTGAGGTCCTCGCGGTGAAGGACGGACCCCGGGAGGGCCTTTGGCAAAGATGACGCGCAATTCCGACCACCTGAACTCCTCCGGTGGTCCGCGGAGCAACCCGCAGGTGTGCCACGCCGGCAGCGGAAGGCGGCGGCGCCCAGCGCGCCTCCGGGAAGAACCACCGCGGCTGAAGCCACAACGGCGGGTTGGCAGTCCCGCGACCACGTGGGACCGGTGAAGGCGGGACGCGGCAACCCATCCGCATCCGTTGGCGAGAGGCGGCCCGCCACGCGGGGCTGCGAATAATTCAAGGGGGAGGCACCCCCCTTGCGCACCGCTCGACCATTACGACCGAGCCGCTTGGAAACCGGGCCGCGCCCGCGCCGGGCCGGGCCGTGCCGGTCGGGTCGGTTCGGGCCCAGACCCCCCGTTTTCGGACCTCTTCGATCTTTTTCCCATATCTTGGGATATATATCTCCCATCGATGCACCGTCAGCGGAGATATGATCCTTGGATCAAGGAGGTCGTTTTGACATAATACACTCAAGGTTTCGAAATACTTTGGGTTCGGCCGGGCTGGTTCATACACGGAAGTAACCGGGCCCTCGGAGCGGAAATGCTTATAACATGAGCTACGGACGACCGATTGATGTGCCATCGACTTTGATGGATTCCTATAACTGAGACGGATCATTTGGCTTACTCTGCCCACGGTTTTGACGCAGGTGGAGTATGGTCGGGTTGGTTTTGACTTAAAAACCAACCGGGCCCCTGGGATGAGAAAGCCTATAACTATCAGACCGGGCATCCGATTGACGCGCCGTCTGCGACGTTGAGTTCCTGTTGATGATACAGAACTTTTGGATACATCAACTCTGGATTATGTGTCAGTTGATGCATCGACCTCTTGGCTCGTGTAGTGGACCCTCCCGGAACGAGCATGCTGTGTGCGGAAACCCTAGAGCCGGTTGAGACTTGACGACTGCTGATCGAACGACTTGGTGTGTTACGGATAGCCTAGTGGGAAGCACTTGGTTGTAGCAGCAGACCCACGGAGGAGGAGTGCTTGGTTGTAGCGGAAAACCTGCGGTACTCAACAGAAGGAGTACCTCTGGAGGCTATGAGGGGGAGCGCTTGGTTGTAGCGGCAGACCCACAACGGAGGAGCGCTTGGTTGTAGCGGCAGTTCTACGACGGAGGAGCGCTTGGTTGTAGCAGCACAGGGGGGGGGGGGGGGGGGCGCTTGGTTGTAGCAGCAGACCCATGGAAGATGAGTGCTTGGTTGTAGCGGTAGACCTATGGTACTCAACAGATGGAGTACCTCTAGAGGCTATGAGGGGGAGAATTTGGTTGTAGCGGCAGACCCATGGTGGGAAGCACGTGGTTGTAGCAGCAGGCCCACAATACTTGATAGGTGGAGTACTACAGCAGTCCAAGGTTAGAGGGAAGTGCTTGGCTGTAGCGGCATACCCACTATACTTGATGGAGAAGGAGTTACCCAATAGCTATGGTTTCAACTTCATGATCGATCCTGTGTGGTTCATTGCGGGGGTTAGTACCTACCAATCCCTTGCGGGTCCGACGGCTTAGATGAATCAGTGGCTACATTTGATCATCTCTATCGTCTTAAGAAGAAGTATACCTGTGTGAGCTGAAATCCTGTTTTTCTTTTCTATGTGGATTGTGTTGTGCTATCCTGTGTGGATTTACGTTTTTCTTTCCTGTGTGGACTGGGTTGTACGTGGGCTCGGATGTTGGATCCGAACAAGAATTGATGACTTAGGTATATGTATGAGCATATACCTAAGCAGTGTCGGATATTACTTCGTGATTGTATCTTTCGATTGTGGTTTATCCTTTTTGGATTCTGGGAGACCTTTGGGGGTCTCAGGGTCCCTACTGAGTAGCTTATACTCACCCATTCACAGGCTATTCCCTCACTACATTGTGTTTGTTGCAGACAACAGACAACGCTGACCATGGTTGTGGCTTGTGGAGTAGGATGGTACCTGGATGTGGACCACTGGGTGGGGCGTACTCGGAGCGGACGGCTGGACCCGAGGAGCTGTGGAGGCTATCTGTACCCACCTTTCAGGAGGGAATTCCAGTGGAGGGCTCGACGTTGCAGCTTTTCTTTTAGTTGCTCTTTTCCCTTTTCTAGTTTTACTTTACTTTCAGTGTGGGTTTGTATATTGGCCGACATACTTTTCCCGCACTTACTATTGTACTCAGTTTTTACTTAGTGTTTACTTCTACTATTTTCTTGCTCTATGGTTCTTGTTTACTTTACAAAGGAAATGCCTTCCCTTTTTACTGGGATTTACGCCTTGTTGCTAGTCGTCATCCCCTATCCTATGGAAGGTGGGCTTGGGGTAGTCACGGTACGGGCCCCGAGGACGGGTCGTGACACACCCTAAGCAAGAGGGCGGTGGTTTGGGATATTAAATTTGATGTGGTATGTGACCTCACAATGATTGAGAGAGTAGTTGAATGTGATTTGATAAGATATGAGATACGTGATATGATGTGATACCTTTCCCTGAGTGGTAGGGTGATGGAATGATATGTATTGTATGATGTGTTATGAGGAATAAACTTGAGTGAGAATGAGGAGGTATGATAGATTGTAAAAAATGTGGTATGAGACCACACCCTAGGTTAGAAATTAGTGGTATGAGATAAGATATGAGATTGATACTAGGTATAAAGCCTTTCCATAAGTGGGAGGGTTGTTTTTAGACTCATTTATAAGACCATAACTGAGTGAAAACGTATGGATATAGGTTTGTGTTTGTAGATGGATTCTCATCCATTGTTGTCCAAATTAGGCTAGGTCTGATATCGTGGTGACATAACAAGAACATGATGACCATCCATAATTACTTTCATGTTGTACATTTACACCTCATTTATGCTTTCATACATGAAAATAGACTATATGGTAACCTATTTGAGGGGACCTTGGTTATACACTAAAAAGTATTATGATCACACCTTGGATGGGCACCCGGGTTCTCATGAAAACATTATGTTTGATATTCATGTTATGGGATATTTGAGGGTTTTAGCTAGAGGAGCGTAATGGATGTTGGGTTATTGGTTGGATGAGGGACCGAAGTTATATAGTTGAGTCTCCATTGTATTTTATTTTAGTTTATTATTATTTTATATCCTGATTGGTGACCCTTGAAGGATTTATTTTTTTAGGCCATGGGAATCATTTTTTATTGAATGTTGATTATTAAATGTTATTAATTGTTGGTATTTAAATATAATTTCATTAATTTACACTGATGTTACATAAGATTTATTTATTTAATTTTTGTTATATATGATGATACAGAGAGTATATTCTCCCAATTATTGGTTATATACCCTCTCTTCTTGTTAAAATCTTCTAGAATACTTGGTTATATTCCTTAAGTCATATGGTGCTTCAGATATAGTATTTTACATACATATTTAGTTAGGGAATTAAATTTTTTTATCATATCCTTGATTTGGTACTAATAGTTTGTGGTATTAGGTTGTAAGAGCATTATATGAACCTTTTTCTAAGGAGTATCTGGACCATGTATGAAGAAATTCTAATAAATCGGGTACAAGATGGAATTCATTAGTTTTCAGTATTGTTATTTAGATATTGATTAAAGGATATTGTTCTCGGTGTGATTATTATATACTTTACCCTCGGCTTGAGGTTTCTATATAGAATTTTTTCATGGATCATCTTCGGTGTGTAGATATCCTACAAATGTGCATTTATTCTTGTGGAAAAATAATAGTTTTTAAAGGGAAAATGGTTTGGAAATTTATTAAAAATGTTTCATTTAAAAAATATGTTTTAGAAAATAAGTGAAAATTAGTTAAACAATAGAAAATAAATTTTTAAAAATTTCCCCAAATTACTTATTATTGGAGATCTAACAATTTAGGAGACTGTGGGATTTTTATGTTTGTTTTTTCTTCAATATTATGAATATATTTATGCTCATAATAAATGAAAACCCCGTTTTAGAGACCCAAGCTTGACGTACATGTACATTACATTACTTTTGTGGTTAACAGATAACAAAAACAGACACACAAGGATCGTAATAGTTTAGTGTCTTTGGAAACTCGGAATATAATCTTCTAATCGTGGTGAAAGATCTTCATCATCTTCCATAACGATATTCCCCTTTTGTTTTATTACCTAAAACCTTTCTTTAAATCATGGGGAAAAGAAAACATATAAAGGGTGAGATCAAATGCATTGTAAGGGTAATCATGGAAAAAATAAATCAAATCATATAAAATTTAACAAAAAAAACATGATCATAATGTTTAAACATCAAAATCTTGAGCAATGACATAAACCATGGAAGTACGTAAGGAATTGACCATAAAGAAACATTAACCATGATAATATAGTATGGGAATAAAACATGTAATTGTGTAAACCATTAAGCACATGTTATAATTTCCATAGTAGCCAAGGCATTGCTGCCAAGACCATCTTTGTGGAAATAGTCCCTTTCTGAATCGAGTTCACTCCTCGTTCCAGTCCAGTATCACTGAATCAGATTAACATTCCATTCCACCAATGTCTATATCATGAGATATAAATCATTACCCAATTAATTGGATGGAGATATAGGTCCCAACCATCACATAATGAAATCATTCTTACTTGTGCCACAACATAAACATCAATTATTTATCATAACACAAACAATAAAAATGGGTTTCTTAAACATCATACCATCATAACATAATCCATATAAAACAAATGGATATCCTTTCATCATAAAGAAAATTAAAACCATGTAAATCATAGAGATATTATACTTGAAAAATACACATATG
The DNA here is from genome assembly GCA_963277665.1 of Viscum album. Lineage (NCBI taxonomy): Eukaryota > Viridiplantae > Streptophyta > Magnoliopsida > Santalales > Viscaceae > Viscum > Viscum album. The sequence goes on along the minus strand of OY728141.1, from coordinate 1,041,609,038 downwards.
CAATAATGTCATCTTAGATAGAAAATGGTTTTGATAAAACACTTAAAAAAGAATTCTTGAGGAAAATATCCTTTATTCTTAAAAAACATTTTCTTTTCAAATTCTACATAATTTTAAAAGAAAAGGATTTTATTGAAAATAAACATGAAATCTTGTTGAGTAAACTTCATGAAAATATGGAGTTATGAAACTCTAAAAATCCATTCACACCGTATAAGTTAAAAAACAACCTTCTCGTACTTTTGCCGGAAAAGTCAAAGAGTTCCTCGTATGGTAAACAAAAGACAAATTCCTTCCATAAAACTATGTAAAAGTAAAATAGGGGTAAAAATGACTTTAAACATACATGGATGAATATTAAAAACATTATGAAAAACATTTTATGGACATGGATGAAAAATATACCCCAATAAATACCTACGTATAAGAAACCTCAAATAAAAATGAGATTGCAAAATTATCCCTTACCATGGGTCCGATATGCTTCGTATGTTTCCGAACCTACTGTATAGTGATTTAAATAATGTAATTGACTTATTACAGAATAATATCCATCATTATGATATCATATATGGTTAACTTATAACTTTATATTACTCGTTCTTTTGTAAATTCCATGTTAAATCAGCGTTTTGGGTAAAATCGTTTTATTTATCGTAATTTTTTGGACTTATTGTTCCTGATATTATTATTACTTATATCATGATTTAATTACTTCCAGAATGTAAATAATGTTTTATATATCATATATATTTAGTATATATATATATATAATAGATAAATGAATGAAATGAAATACACCGTTCATGGAGACTGTAGGTCGTACATACGCATGAACGATGTTTTCCTTTCCTTATTGACTTGAATGGAAGTAAGTAGATGAAATATATTTTCACATAAATCTAGTAGATTCATTATGTAATATATTTCATTATTCTTCATTATATATACTTTATAATCATTCTTTAATGGTTAAAATGGAGAATGAATCTCATCGTGTCGTGGAGATGGTAATCTGTATGTACGCACGAGCGATGATATAGTTACCATAATTATTAAATGGAATTAGAGTGGACGATATCTCAGAATCAATATCATTTAATAATAATCATATATATTTATTCTTTACACCATTATACCCATCCGAGTAAGGTTTTGGTGGAAAAACATATTACACCACGGCGTGGAGACGATATTCTGTATGTATGCACGCGCGGTGATTTCATTTTCCGTAGGATGGATAGAAAGTGAAATGGAGTTGTTTCATATTTATAATAACATATCAGTATATTAGTGATACTTATGTTATTAATTTATAATTAAAAAACTTAAGAAGAAGAGGTTGAAGGAGAAAGAAACTTGAAAGAATCGGTAGAAGAGATTACCTCTTCCTCAACGTGCCACCTTTAAACTTCCACTTAAGTGACTAGAGTTGGTCTTTTGAGAAGACCAGAACCTCTACTATGTTTCTAGGGATGTTGGTATGGGAAATGGTCAGGGTTTTGCAGAGCTTGAAGGCTCAATGTTGTGTAAAGAGGAAAGGGAGGAGGTGCCCTTTTATAAGGGAGGAGAGGGGCACCTTTGGAAGGTGTGAAAATATTATATTATTATATACTTCTCTTCAGTTTCAAAAGGTCAACAAATCATTAATGATGAATATAAGATGACTCATGGTCTAAATAAAATCATCTAATAATAATTGGACATGTTTTGGATAATATTTAATCATTATAATCTTATTTATTTAAATCATTTATTAATGAGGTAAATACTGCATCATTATTGTGTCATAAATAATTTAATTTATTGGATGTCTAAAAATTATAAAAAAATACAATCATCTAAAAATATCTTTATCTTTCCAATTAATATTTATAGTCTAAAAGATAATTTATATAAACCCCTATAAAAATTAATTACTAATTTTTTTTGTTAATGTCAATTTTGTCTTTACATTAAGTTAATTACTCCAAATTGTCATTATCAATACGAAGTGGCTAAATGGTGTCCCAAAATCGACCCAAGGAGGCCCATGGTCGGCCAATACTCATAAAATAATGTTACAATAAGTGTTAAGGTAATTTTGAGTTTTTATAATACTCTTTTAACCTTGAGTTACCCAATTTACCTTTAACCGCGGTAAATAAAAGTCAAAAGTTACTATTCACCAAAAATTATTTTCATCTTATTGAACCAAATTTTACTTCTAGATAACAACCATGTTTGTAAGATTTTTGAAATTCAATTCACAGAAGTGGTAAAATTTCATTTAAATGAAAGAGTCGGTTTTTTTACTATAACTAAGTGGTTTCACTATTCATCAAAAATTGAAGTTTTTTCAGAAAAATACCAAAAATTCAGCATAAGATATATTTGATATTCCAAATTCAGAAATTATGTCTATTTTTACAAATTCAAAAAATAGAATTGGAATTAATTAATTTAAAAATTATTTCCCGTTATCAAAACAAATAGTGTGATTTTAAGAAACAATAACTATCAAAAGATCGACACTTGTTTATGTCCAATTTCAAAGTGAAATTAATTCCAATAACCAACATTAGATTAAATGGTAAAAATATATTCTATTTACACTTTAAAACCAATTAAAAAGATAATCTAATCATATAAATTATTTCAATGAATAAATTTTTTTTAATTGAAATATATCATGTTTTTAGTATTCATTAAAATATGAATGTTATCAGAATAATATGAAAAATTTATCCAAATTAAATTTTTATATCCTTATTCACGGAAGAATATTATTCTGTCAAATTGAACTTATAAACATTTCAAAAACAATATATAATGTGGGTGTTCCATCAAAAGGCAGTAAAACTACATTTTTTTAAAAATACTTATTTTACCCGAAACATTTATATTGTTCGCATACCATGTTATAGAAAATGTGTAAGATGAATAATAATGTTATAAAATTAAAAATTTAGTTGATAATATTCATAAAGTCTAGTTCATAATAATATTATAACCAAATATCATTGTTTAGTGAAACCCTGTATTGTGTACAACACACGTTATCAAGGAAGGTTGCGATTGCATGTAATGCAAGCCAAGTGTGGGTGGCGTGTAGTGAAAGACTCCATTGATATTGCATATAAAAAAATTCAACCATATTTCATTTATACATGGAATATATATATATACACACACTCAATTTTTTTGGTATAATAACAACCATCAAACAAACTTGAAATTGTGTGTAACACGATCCAAGAATAGTGTTGCGTATACTGCAAGATAATATGGTGTTGCGTATAGTGCAAGATAATATTGGTGTAGCATACAACAAAATATATGGAAGAAATTAAAAATATTATATCTTATAAAATCTCGGGGTGTTACATTCTACCCCCCTTAATATAAATTTCTCCCTCAAAATTCGTCGTGGATATAAATGGTTTATTACATGAAAGTATCTTTCATAGAATCCCACATCATAAAAAGGAATACCAAAACTTAATTTTAAAAATGAACGTTAGAAACAAAATGGATACCCAAAGTAAATCATCACTTGGGTTCCCACATAAGATACCATAGGTGAAAATATGGATATAGAAGATAAATCTATCTGTCATGTTCTGATGGAGAGTGGTAGAGAACATGGTTATGAAAAAGCCAACAATCACAAAGCCATAAATTTGTGATGATTTAAGGTACCATATGATTTATTGGATATAAGGACACTAGGATGAAATTTTTGGTTTTAAAGATCATTTCCCTAATGTTGAAGAATTTTAATTAGATGGAATACTTTCTTTATTTTGTACAATCTCACCGTTGCTCGTTCCTTGAAAAATTTCCACTTTATATGTTAAAGAAATGAAGATGAATTTGTCTTTCGTGAAGTGCTAGCAGATAATGCGATAGTTTGATAGGTCTTTCCATCTGTCTCAAACATAAAGTTACCAATAATTATATACATAATCCCATCTATTGTGAGATTAATCGGATATGGTTCCAAAATTGACTTATACTTCATCTATCATCCTTATTAATAAAATAAAACTTGTTTCTACTAACTAGGGACTTCCTGTAGGCCAGTGGTATATGATAATGGCCTATCGCACTTTGGTTGTGGGTTCGATTCCCACATCCTCATCCGACACGATGGGTTTTCGCCAATTTTGCAGGTTTTCCCTTTTCTTAAACTACACTATTATAACATTATATCAATAATATCAAAAAAATTTCTATCCTTAAACAATAATAACTTATGTTCGACATAATACATTCCAATCTTTAGGATTATCAAAAATACTTCTATCCAAGCTCATAGTATAAAGAAAACAATTACTAGAAATGTCATCTTCTGAGCTTGTGAATACCATCATTTATCCCCCATATATCATACGATATATCTTGTTGGTCAAATTACAACCAAGTGAATACCTTAATCATGTATTATCATAAATAATGAAAACCCATTGACCTTTAGTGAAAACATTAATGCTGTCGAAATTTAACACTTTCCACTTACCAAAATCCCAAAATTTCTATATAATCAAACCATGATTTAACTTTTTCCTTATATCAGTCAGGAGATCATTTCATTTTTTTCTTTATCACTTCATTATGCACATATCGTCTTCTTTCCAAAAATATTTCAATCACTTTTCATGGTTACCGGTACCATATAATTATTGAAAACCAATATATAGATATTCCAAAATTCCACGATTCCATAACTGAGATTCCATGATACTATTTTGAAAACACTTAATCATTACACAAAATCATTGTCATAATCAACATCACAAATAGTGATCACATGTGGATTCCCTTTATCCTTTGAATTTAGAGGTTTCTCAGGTTGATCATCATTAACCCTTGTATTAGGGAATTGATTAGCATAATTCCCCATTTCCTTGCACTTGAAGCCACTACAACAAAAGCAGCCCTTAGCGGCGGTTTGTTTCCCATTTAGCGGTGGTTTAAAACGCCGCTAAATGGGTTGGCGGCGGTTTTTGTAAACCGCTGCTAAACATGGCGTCGACAATCTTTTAGCGGCGTTTTTTTCTATTTCACGACGGTTTAAAATATGTGTCGTAGATGCCTCATTTCCTGGTGGTTTCTCTCCATTTAGCGGTGGTTTTATGGGTATGCCACACCTTTTTATGCGCGACGGTTTTAACCGCCACAAAATTATGCCGTTTGACGCGCCTATTTTGCAGCGGTAAAAACCGCTGCTAAATATAAACGTAATTTATCTATCGGCGGTTTTAATCGCCGCTAAATGCTACCAAATATGGCATTAGTGGCGGTTAAAACCGCCGCTAAATGCTGAACTGGAAAAAAAATAATTTTGGTTGTACTACACCACTGCCCTGAAAAATAAATCAAACCAGAATATAGATAAATGATCACATCGTCATCCCTTTAAGCATCCAACCGATCGTGCTCCCCACCATAGGTTTTAACATTAACAGAAAATTATGAACCATAGTATTCTCCACCATTGTAATTTCCTATAAAGAATATCCAAAGATTTCCAATGATAATATTGGAATTTTTCCTCTAATTGGGAAATCCTAAATACTTCTGAGGCCATAATAGGGACCTTACTATAAAGAAACAGTCAAATGCCAATCAGCCTAACTGAAACTAGTCATTAAATCTTTCTCAGAAGACATTTTCGACCCTTTCATGACACCCAAATTAGCCTAGTGACATGATTTAAATAGATACTTTCACCTATATACATCTATGAAGAAGTATAATAATTCAATCCACTTTCAGCTAACCATTCCCAAGATACTCAGCTTAGATGACTCACATATCAAAACCTGAACCACAATTCCTTCCTCTATGAAATCCCTTGTTTACCACAAGCACATTCAAATAAGCCCATACCTGACTTTCAATGAAATTTCTTAGTCATTCCATCACCTAACCATTTAATAAATTGTTCCCCAGCATGAACAAGGGTGGAACCTAGATCCATCCCACTATAATCATTACCCTTTAAACATCACCTTTGAGTTCGACGATAAGTTTGGGATAAAATAAGATCATCAACTATGTGCCATAAATGTTACATATACAAACTAACCGTTATCATACTTGTTCAACACATCAATAATACTACTACTCGTCATCTGATGCTGCATCGTCACCCTCTCCAACTTCATCTCCACCACCTGCTGCCGCCTGTAAGAACATTATATTGAAAATTAAATATTTTTGCATATTTATAATAAAACTTAAAACCAATAAAAGTTTGAAAACTAAATGATTTTGATTTTTTTGTGATTTACCTGCTCACCACTACCCGATGCACTACCACCGGGGGCATATCTGCTCATATACTGACGTATTTCAAGCAACTCTTTCTGCAAACCAGATATCTGATCCCCCTGCTGGTGAACTGTGTTTCATAGAGAAGACATCTCCCTCTGAGCATCACCAGGTATGAAATGACTATAAGGAGGAGTAGATGTAGCTGAAATCCCTGATGGCATGTGAAAGACCTCAGATGGTACAGGTCCCAAACCCATCCCGCGCACTCTACCAGGATGCTCCTTCCCAAGGACTTTACCAACCGGGTCATCCTGGGAGACTGAGTAGGATTGCCCAGGATTGGCATCCCATATTTCTTTAATTTTTACCTATAAATCAAATATCAATATATATTAACACAGTAAAAACTGATAATAAGTTATTATAATAAATAATTGACTTCATACCCCAACTTCTCTGGAAGGTTCATTAACAAAACTTCCATCTGTTATTTATGAACATCCAGCCACAGTTCTGTTCGGGATGCGTCATGCCCTAAACTCTATGACTGCATTAAACAAAGATAAATCAACAATTAAATATGTTAAATAGATAATATTATCTTATAAATATTTAAACTAATTAAAAGATTACCAATGACATTCGGCTTCTTGAAAATCTTTTTGAACCCGCAGTGTGCGGGATGACCTGCTTTGCCCGGTTTGAAGAATTCTGTCTTGAGAGATCCTGAAATAAATAAAATTCAATTTAACAGTATTGTATTCAATGTCTATCTCCTCTTCATGTACATGTATAAATTTAAAATGAGGATAATATAATAATATATATTTCAATACCATCTGCTTCTCATCACGATGTCTATCGACAAAAACCTTCCACTGTTCTTTCGGTACCCCACTGGGTAGCTTTTCATACATCTGCTGTAAGGTCAACGAAGTATCGTTGACATCACACCACAACCTCCATTTGAAATCTTTCCATTTTTTTCCAAGATTTTTCAATGTCCACTTCCGTGCTATCACATCAGCAACGGTAAAGTGGAAGAACATCTGTATACAGAAATTCATTTTGAATATATTAGTAACATGACATTCAATTAAACCATAAAGTAATAAAATTACCTTTATCTGAGAATCATAAACTTCATTTTTCCAGTTTGGAGGCATATGCCTCCAATCATCATATGAAATAGGCAGGGAAATGGGATCCGCTGCCAGTTGACCTATAATCTGACCAAGTAAACCTGCGGCGTCATCCGTTGGGACCCCATAAGAATCAAATGGCACCACTATCTTCTCGCCATGAATGTTACAAACATCAGAAAATTTTATGTGTTTTTCCACAGTTGCATTGTTTTCATCTGCAATGAGCAAACAATTACTATAAACAAAATGCAATAAATTTATTTAATTAAAATTTGTACCTATGACTGTGACCCTCCAGAATGTCAGTGATGAACTGGAATGGGCATGTCGCTTCCCCACTGCTGAGGCTCCTGTAGGGGGAGGCAATGACTCATCCTCTAATGAGGCATCCACTGATGGTGTCAGAGATGGTGCAGGGGGAGATGATGCAGGGATGTTGGCAGCTACTGCCTCAGATGTCGTGGGGACAGACGTATCGTCATCTGTCGCAGAAGTAGAAGGAATGGTGTACCGCTTCTTCCTTGGAATTCCTGTCATTAATCAAATAAAATTAAGTTCAGAATATATATTTCAAAAAATTTATGCAGAAAAAAAAATTAAAAATGATAATAGATTCCCAGTACTAACAAACAAAATATATATAACAATGATAATGAATGACTACAGAAATGAAACAAGTGGTTGCTGAATAAATAAATAATTGTACATACAATCATTTTCCCCTTCAATCATGTCTGTTTCTTGCTCCATTTCTTCATCCACTTCATTCATCCTTTCTAGACTAATATTTTCAATATCATGATGGACAAATAATTCTGCTTCCTGTTGTTGATGAAATTCAATTGTAGAGGTCAAATCTTCCACTTCATCACCCATATCATACAAATCTCTTTGTATTACGTGAGTAACTACACTCCACCCTTAATCCACAACATCATTCACATAATATACCATTTTTTTCTGCAATGATAAGATATATGGATCATGCAGTTCACGATCACCAACATCCATCAAGCGAGAGAAGTTTACAGAAGTAAATTGCAAGGAATCTCTTTTAACACCTCTGATAATATCGACCCATCTGAATTTGAATAAAACAACAGAAAAATGCCCGTGGTAGTTTAATTCAATAATATCATGCAGCTTTCCATAGTATTCCACTTTAGCAAATGTAAATTTACCACTATTCTGTGTTTTCAAACCCACTTCTCGATCGACTGTACGAAATCTAAAACCATTCACATTATAAGCACCGAACTTTCTAACTTGTTTTATAGGACCTCTAGCAAGAAACTTCAAATCTTCTGACAAGTCTACTCGAGTATCATTATTCATGATCTGAAAAAAAAATTAATAGATTTGCAAATTGTATGTGTCAAACTAATATTCGTATTTATTGCAATATTTATAAACTTACACGTCGTGCAAACCATTCTACCATCTCTTTATTCACAGCTTTCGTTATATCTTTTTCATTTCGTGTTCGGCCTCTTATTCGTCTCTTTGTTTGTATCCTCAACTCTTCAATAAATGGATCTGCAATTTCACTATTCAGCAGCACATATCTATGTGACTGTAATAATTCCAATTCTGTTAGTGTCGCGTATGAGGTCCTCCCAACTGATCGGCCAATAGCAGGAAATATTTTTGATTTCTGATGCATTTGAGAATGAGTTGATGTGTCGTCAACACGTCCAACTCGATTAAATCTTGTCTCAATATCATCTAAATATCTGGATCAAAAGGTGAGAAACTCCTCGGCCAAATAGCCTTCAGCAATAGAGCCTTCTGGTTGAGCTTTATTTCTCACGTATGCTTTCAAATGCCCAAGATATCTGTGAAAAAAAATAATATTATGCATTTATTTAAATGCCAAATTTTTTTTACTTAACTGGAAACATATAAATAAAATACCTCTCAATTAGATACATCCATCGATAATGAATGGGGCCTCCTAATTTAGCTTCGTCAACCAAATGCACAGTTAAATGCATCATGACAGTAAAAAACGATGGAGGAAAGATCATCTACATTGCACAAAGGGTCAATACAAACCTCTCCTGTAGGTTGTCAAGCTGAAATGGATGTAGAGCTTTCTCACATAATTGCCTGAAAAATGTGCAGAATTGGAGTACAACAGTAGTAACTTTTTCAGGTAATAATGTACGCAATGCCAATGGTAGTAACTGTTGTAACAAAATATGTGAATCGTGACTTTTCAATCCATATAACTTACGATTCTTCAAGTCAACACACCTCGAGATGTTACTTGAATACCCATCAGATACCTTAACATTCTTTAAAATTTGAAGGAACGTATCTTTATCCCTATTTTTCATTGAAAAAATGGCCGGAGCATACTTTTCATTCACATCTGGCCAGAGATCACGTTTTATGTTCATTACTTGTAAGTCTTTGCGAGCATTGAGATGATCCTTCGACTTTCCATGCTTATTAAGTAATGTGAAAATCAAATTATCACATACATTCTTCTCAATATGCATCACATCAAGATTTTGGCGCAAAGAATTAAATTCCCAATATGAAAGTTTGAAGAATATACTTTTTTTCTTCCATTGTTGCGTTCTGATTTCACTTGACGATGCACTTCACACTCATTTTCCGCTATCATTCAATTGATGAACCTTCCCAAATTCTGTTTTAACATTTTCAAGCTGTGTCAATATTTCAGAACCGGTTAACAACTTTTGAGGTGGTCTACGATCAATAGAACCATTAAATTTTGATTTGTTCAGCCGAAATCTATGAGATGCATCAAGAAATCTTCGATGGAACAAGAAGAACCATTTTCTACTGTGAGGTAGCTGTTTGGGCTCAAAATCAATGTTACAAACGGGACAATCCAAACCCGTATAAGTGTTCCAACCAGATAAATTCCCAAGCCCAGGGAAGTCAATAATGGTCCACATTAAAGCAGCATGCATTTTGAACATTGTTTTAGAAGAAACATCAAATGTCTCAACACCGTTGGTCCATAACTCCTGCAATTCTTCAATCAAAGGCTGCAGGTATACATCAATATCATTTCCAGGCATTTGTTTTCCAAGAATAATCATCGAAATGATAAAAGAGGTTTGTTGCATACACATCCACGGAGGCAAATTATAAGGGATCAAAACAACTGGCCAAATGCTATAACTCGTACTCAAAGTCCCAAATGGGTTGAATCCATCGGCAGCCTATCCCAATCGAACATTCCTAGGATCAGCTGAGAAATATGGATGTAGTGAATCAAATGTCTTCCACGATTGGGAATCTCGTGGATGTCTCATTAACCCATCATTGTTATTATCTACAGCATGCCACTTCATGTGTTCGGTGGTTTTTGATGACATGAATAATCTTTGCAATCGAGGCTTCAAAGGAAAGTAACGCATAACTTTTGCAGGTGTGTTCCTTTTCTTCTTCTCCATGAAATTATGTTCAATCATACTTCCAAAATTACCCTTTGACAGCCATCTAGAAGAAGAACATTTCTTACAATTCTGTCTACTTGAATCTTCTCCCCAGTAAAGCATACAATCATTGGGACACACATGTATTTTTGTATAATTCAGACCAAGCTTGTTTACAACTTTTTTCATCTCATAAAATGATTCTGGGATTTTTGCTTCAGGAAATGCATCACGAATCAATTCCAATAACGTAGACATCGCCTTATTTGTAATTCCACAAAGACATTTGATATGGTACAACTTCAGCAGAAATGAAAGCTTTGAATATTTCAAACAGCCACTATACAACTCGTGATTTCCATCATCAACTAAATCATGAAACACATTTTTCTCACTGAAGTTTTCCCTTACATTTGGATCCACAGAATCAAGAGGAGGATCGAATGATATGTTACAATCTTGATCTGCTTGTGTTACAGTCTCAAAAACATCACTTATCACGTTGCAATTTGTAGCATCATCTTATGGTTGTTCTGATATGTTTTGATGCCCATAGTGGTGTCTTGCAGTGCCAAATGCATCATTTATGAGGTTTTGCATTTCATTTTCCATTGGCGACAAACTTGGGACCTCATTCTGTGGATTAACATCAGTCCTCAATCTTTCTGTATTGTTTGATTCTCTATGCCAAATCCAACACAAATATTGATCATGGAATTGCTTCAGTATTAAATGTTCATAAACTTCATCCCTCTTCAACCATGTTCTAAATTTACATTTAGGACATGGACATCTTATTCTCCCTTCAACGGATCGATTAGAAATTGAAAAATATAAAAACTCATTCAAACCCTTAACATATTGAGGTGTGTTCCTCGGTAATGTGATCCAGCTTTTATCCATGTATATCACAATGTGCCTACACAAAAATATACGATAGTGTAAGATTACAGAAACATAATATAAGAAAGACGAACCATTGATCATAAAGGATGAATAATATAATAAAGATGATTCATTGATCACATTTACCACTTCAGACCAACAGAACAAGTCTGGTCCATAGGAGACAGCGTCAACACCTCATTGAGGAGCAATAAGAATATCAGGCTACACACTTAGATGTCCTCCAAGAGGAATGACGTTTCTCAATGGATTTTAATGATCACAATCACTCTCACCGTGTTATAACTTGTTTTCAAGTGTTTTGGTGCTTGGAAAAAGGTTTCCCAGGAGTTGGCCCAAGAAGGCTGATAGTGGACTCTCTGAGTCCACCGGCCAACCGGTGGATTCCCACCGGCCAACCGGTGGTCTCTGGCAGAAGCATTGCTTTCTGCCAGAGCCACCGGTCAGCCGGTGCTAGCACACCGGCCCACCGGTTCTTGCCCACTGGCCAGCCAGAGGACCCAGGCAGTAGGCTTGCCCACTTCCTGGTGCCACCGGCCAACCGGTGGATGACCACCGGCCAGCCGGTGGTCTCTGGCAGAAGCATTGCTTTCTGCCAGAGCCACCGGTCAGCCGGTTCTAGCGCACCGACCAGCCGGTATGGGCACCGGCCAACCGGTTCTTGCCCACCTGCCAGCCAGAGGACCCAGGCAGTAGGCTTGCCCACTGCCTGGTGCCACAGGCGAACCGGTGGAACCCAGACCGAAAGCCTGCTCTGTCTGGACCACCGGCCAGCAGGGAGCTCAGCACCGGCCAGCCGGTGTGCCCAGTCAAACTAGCCGTTGGGCTTTGACCAGACTTGTCCTATTTGACATTAGCATCACCATTTTGATGTGTTGGTATTTTGAAATATTTAAGTCATGTCGTTATTGATAAGGTGGCATGTATATTTGTCACAATTGAAATAATTTTTTAGATATTTCATTATTTTGATGATCCATGTGTTTTAATTTCCCATTATGGGAAGGCTTTGTACATACCATTTCCTACCTTACTAGATTCCTATCTACTATAAATATTATCTAAGTAATGTGCCTGGAAACTGTAGAGTTATACCACCATGACATCGTTACATCATATTCCATGAGGGTGATGATGACCGTTACCCAGGAGGAGACGTGGAGGCATTGGTGGCACCGGCGGAGGAGGAGGAGGCATCATCGGAGGAGGAGGAGGCCGCGGTGGAGGAGGAGGCACCGGAGGCACCGGCGGCAGCGCGGAGGCAATGTTGAGGCAGGGCGGAGGCAGCGGAGGTAGCAGAGGAGGAGGATGTGGCCGGTGGAGGGGAGGAGGAGCAGGAGCAGAGGAGGAGGAGGCGGCCGCGACGGAGGAGGAGGAGGCAGCAGAGGCAGCGGAGGAGGAGGAGGAGGCCGCGGAGGAGGAGGAGGAGGAGGCCGCGGTAGAGGAGGAGGCACCGGCGGCAGTGCAGAGGCAGGGCGGAGGCAGGGCGGAGCCAGCGGAGGCAGCGGAGGAGGAGGAGGATGATGCCGGTGGAGGAGGAGGAGGAGCAGGAGTAGAGGAGGAGGCGGCGGCCGGGGCGGAGGAGGAGGAGGCGGCGGCCGCGGAGGCACCGGCGTGACCGCGACGTGACCACGGAGGAGGAGGTGGCCGTGGAGGAACCGGCGGCACCGGCGGAGGAGGAAGAGCCATCGGCGGAGGAGGAGGAGGCCGCGGTGGAGGAGGAGGCACCGACGGCAGCGCATAGGCAGGGCGGAGGCAGGGTGGAGGCAGCGGAGGCAACGAAGGAAACGGAGGAGGATGAGGATGAGGCCGGTGGAGGAAGAGGAGGAGGAGCAGAAGCAGAGGAGGAGGCGGCGGCCGCCGCGGTGGAGGAGGAGGCGGCGGCCGTAGAGGCACCGGCGTGACCGCGGTGTGACCGCGGAGGAGGAGGCAGTCGCGGAGGCACCGGCGGCACCGGCGGAGGAGGAGGAGGCATCGGTGGAGGAGGAGGAGGCACCGGCAGCAGCGCAGAGGCAGGGCGGAGGCAGTGGAGGCAGCGGAGGCAGCAGAGGCAGCGGAGGAGGAGGAGGATGAGGCCGGTGGAGGAGGAGGAGGAGGAGCAGGAGCAGAGGAGGAGGCGGCGGCCGCGGCGGCGGAGGAGGAGGCGGCGGCCGCAGAGGCACCGACGTGACCGCGGCGTGACCGCGGCGTGACCGCGGCGTGACCGCGGCGTGACCGCGGCGTGACCGCGGCGTGACCGCTGCGTGACCGCGGCGTGACCGCGGCGTGACCGCGGCGTGACCGCGGAGGAGGAGGCGGTCGCGGAGGCACCGACAGCACCGGCAAAGGAGGAGGAGGACTATCTGGGTACCAATCCATGTACTGAATATGGTGTGAGGTAAATTAAGTAGGCCACCACTAATGGTTTCTAATGCATAATCTAGTCCATGAATATAAAACAAACAATAGTTGTTGTACCCCTCTCTCTTGGATTTTAATGATCACAATCACTCTATTTGTGTTATAACTTGTTTTCAAGTGTTTTTTATGTTAGGAAAAAGATTTCCTAGGAGCTCGCCCAAGAAAGATGAAAATGGATTGACTGAGTCTACCGGCCAACCGGTGGATTTCCACCAGCCAGTTGGTGGTCTCTCGCAGAAGCATTGGCTTCTGTCCAGAGCCACCCGTCAGCCGGTGTGAGACCACCGGCCAGCCGGTTCCTACCCACCGGCCAGACGGAGGATCCAGGCAGTAGGCTTTCCCACTGCCTGGTGTCACCGGCCAGCCAGTGGATGACCACCGGCTAGCTGGTGAGACACCACCGGCCAGCAGGTGTGCCCAGTCAATCCTTCTGGTGGATCCTAAACTGCGGAACGTACTAATTATGGGTTCCATTTTTCATTGCTACGATCATGTGCTTACCACTGTGGTCGGACGTAGCGTCATGGATACTTTAGTTCTTCCTCAAGATAAAAAGTGCTTTATCTGTAATGGTAAAATCTAGATTTTCTGCAAAGGATTACAGTGATCGTTTGGCACTTCATCTGATTTATGAGAGATGGAATGAAGCTGAAAAGGAAGGATCAGTGTATGAGTATTGCTGGGAAAAAGTTCATCATGTGGAAACTTTAAAGACAATTCATGCTATTCAAAAGTAATATTTTAGAAATGCTGGACTGTTGGATAGAAATGCGGGCTAGTCACATGATCTTTGATAAAGCCTGTATGGTTTGTTAAGTCATGCTATAACCATGAGGAATGGGTTATCCATTTCCACTTGGTTTATTCTCCCCCTTTCCTTATTTTTTCATTGAATTTACCCCACCTCTTGTAAATCATGGTTAGAGAACACAATAACTACTAACTGGGCTTCGATCGTATTACTTGAGCTGGATAGGCACTTTTTCAACCTTTTGTGTCCTAAAAACCCTGGACACCCCCAAAAACTGTTCATACATCCAGTAAACATTTTGATATCCCAAAATTATCTATTTAAAGTAAAATTGAAATGAGAAAGTACCTGAAAAAATCATAGAATATCATACCCTCCCTAACATGAAATGTCTTAGCTTTGAGCCACATTTCAAAGTATCACTAAGCTTTGTCAGAAAAGAGATTGAACCACTATGCCTACATATTCATCTCCCCTCCCATGTCTCTTCTTTAATGGTACTATATAGTAAAAAAAGCTTTGTTAGAAAAGAGATTGGTCCACTATGCCTACATATTCATCTCCCCTCCCATGTCTCTTCTTTAATGGTACTATATAGTAATAAAACTTGAACAAAAGGTACAATACTACCTTGAAATACCATCCCATTGTGATCCATAAAATGAACTAGATTCTCTTAAAGGATGATTCGGCCTCCAACAAAAATTCAGCCACATGGACTCTATAGAGAAGTCTAGGAAACATCACCTAAAATGAAACATAATGAAATAATTCACATAAAGTCATACCATCATGGAATATCCAATATATTCCCCATCGGCCCGATCCTCTTCACAACACATTACTCAAAACTCTTGACACCATCTTACCATTTTTTCAAAACATTATCTCTAAACAAAAAATCACAAGATAGAAAACTCACTTTGAATTCATGCTTTACACCTTAAAACACATTTTAAATGTTTAGGATAATTTCTATCAACCACATTGGGAGATACATTCCGAGAAATAAAACCAATAATATATATAAAAAGATATACAATATTCAATTGATAAAATAATGAATAATAGATTAAAAAACATCCATGCTATCATGGAATTCAAATAATGGTAACATGAATATGGAAACTACCTAAAACTCAAGCCATGCTAAAATAGATGATGTAATCTCAAATTTTAATATTTTCAAATGCACACATATTCACCTTAACTTATATGTAATGATACCTAGTCCATATATACATATTAAGGTGTACAAATATGTATAAGGGATCTATACATATTTGACTATACTTTCATATACCCCTTTTCAATGATACACATATTCATTTTCATATACACATATAAGCACATATAGCCCCATGATATATATTAATACTTTCAAGGTTGAATATATATAAATGGAGAACTTATACATAGATTCTTAATTATGAATACACATGTAATCCTTTGATGATGACAGCTCAAACCTGCCAAAATGAAGACCAAAACACACTACAACGATATTTGGAATATAAAAATCACAATATCCCTAATTAAAATGTCGAAAAAATAAAAATTATATATAAATAAACCTGAAAAGTATGGTGGGAGGACTGAAATTATGGTGCGGGGGTTGGTGGAGGCCGCGGGGGGTGTGGCGGTCGCCGGAGGGCGTGAGGGGCGCGGGGGCGCGGGGGTCGCCGACGGTCGAGGGGGGGGGGAAGCGGGGTTCGTCGGGGGGCTCGGGGGCCGCGGGGGTCGCCGGAGGGCGCGGGTGTCGCCGGAGGTAGCGGGAGGGGGATCAGGGAAGAGGGGAGGGTTTGTGAGGGGGATTGGGGAGGAGGGGTACGCGATAGGGGCGGGGAAAGCGTCGCGGCTTATAAAAATAGATTGGGTTTCGCGGCGGTTTTTAACAAACCGCCGCGAAATATTTCACTGATGACGTTTAGCGGCAGTTTTGTGAACCGCCGCCACAAAACCGCCGCTAAACACTGTTTATGTTGTAGTGAGCATTGAAGTGTTGGTGGTGCTTTCTCTATAGTCTTTTCTTTATTTACATCATTAGTAACCCATTTTCCATTACTTCAACACTCAGCTACTCAATGATCTTCTTTTCCACACTAAAAACAATTTCTAGTCCCTTTAAGACAATATCAACTATGCTTCTTTCCACACTACAAGCATAAAGAAACATTCATCTTCATTTCACCATTATTCTGAGATTTCTCCTTGAACTCCATTTTTCGTTTCTTATCAAAACCATGAGATGGATATGTAACATGAACTTCCATTTCATCCTTGATAGCACAACATAAAATTTCTTCATAGCTACTGAAGTCTCCTATACCTAATGACATTCGAAGACTTGGTTTTAATCCACTGAAGAATCGATCAACTTTACATTGAGGTTGGATGATAAATCCCAGTACATACCATGCAAGCCTTGTAAAATTCGCTTCGTATATACCAACAGATTCATCATCCTTTTTCTTTAGCTCAAGGAAATCCTTTTATATCTTTTTTCGAAGAATATGAGGGATGTAATTATTAAAGAATAAGTTCTTGAACTCATCCCATTCCATGGATTCAATTTCATCTCGGGCCTTGTATTCTTAATTAGAGTCCACCATTGATATTCTTCGACTTCTAAACGGTAAATAGACAGAATGAATTTTTCACGTTCTGAATAGCGAAGTTTGGAAAATATATTTTCAATGGTACCGATCCATTGTTCAGCAACAAGTTGATCAGAAGACCCACTGAAAGAAGGTGGACGTTGCCTCATGAATGACTCAATAGAATATTGTTCCCTTCTCTGCTCATTTGGAAGTCCAGATTGATTCATAGCTTGTGTAAGTATAGAAATAAGATTTTACACTCCATCACCCATAACATTGGTTTGTTTAGGAGGAGAATCATTTCATTTTCCATTACACTGATCAACATGGTTCCTTGGGTCCCAGACATCGTCTAAAACCCAAAAAGAATAGTGTGAGAGGAAAAAATCATGCTAGGGAAAACAACATAATAAATGGGGAGTACTATCAATATATAATATCTTGGGATTAATTCTAAGATTGTTACCATAATTATAGGACTATAACCTATAATTTTACTTAACCTTAGGGACATTCCTAGACATACCTTAGAAATACTCTAGGGATCTCAATAATGTTTTTTTATCCTAGTTTCCAAAGGTTATCTAAACCTTTCCTCAGATACCAACTATAGAGACCAAAGCTTGACGTACATGTACATTACATTACTTTTGCAGAATACTTAACACATAACAAAAACATACACACAAGGACCATAATAGTTTAGTGTCTTTGGAAACTCTGAATATAATCTTTTAATCGTGGTGAAAGATCTTCAACATCTCCCATAAAGAACTTCCCCTTTTGTTTTATTACCTAAAAACATTATTTAAATCGTGGGGAAAAGAAAACATATAAAGGGTGATCTCAAATTCTCAGTAAGGGTATTCATGGATAAAATAAAACAAATCATATACATTTGAACAGAAAAACATTATCATAATGTTTAAACATCAAAATCCTGAGCAATTACATAAAACATGGCTGTACGTAAGGCATAGATCATAATGAAACATTAATCATGAGAAAATAGCATGGGAATAAATCATATAATTGTGGAAACCATTAAGCAAATGTTATGATTTCCATAGTAGCCAAAACATTTCTACCAAGACCAAATTTGTGGAAAAATCCCTTTTTGAATCGAGTTCACTCCTCGTTTCAGTCCTGTATCATTGAACCAGATTAACTTTTCATTCCAGCCATGTCTATAGCATGAGATATAAATCTTTACCCAATGAATTGGAGGGATATATAGGTCCCAACAATCTCATAATGAAATCATTTTTACTTGTACCACAACATAAAAATATAAATCAATAATCATAACCCAATGAATAAAAATGGGTTTCATAAATTCATCCCATCATAACATAATCCATATAAAACAAATGGATTTAATTTAATCATAAGAAAAGTTAAACCATTTAAATCATAGATATATTATTCTTGAAACATACACATATGAAATAATGTCATATTATATGGAAAAATGTTTTGATAAAACACTTGAAATGAATTCTTGGGGAAAATATCCATTCTTCTTAAACATCATTTTCTTTTCACAAAATGACACACAATTTTAAAAGAAAACAATTTTATTGAAAATAACCATGAAATAATGTAGAGTAAACTTTATGAAAATAATGTGGTATGAAACCATAAAATCCATTCATGCCGTATAAGTTAGAAAATACATTCTTCTCGTACTTTTGTCAGAAAAGTCAAAAAGTTCCTCGTCTGGTAAACAAAAGAAAGATTCCTTCCATAACACAATGTAAAATAAAAGAGGGGTAAAAATGACTTTAAACATACATTGAAAAATATTAAACACTTTATGAAAAACATTTTATTGACATGGATTAAAAATATACCCCAGTAAATACCTTCGTATAAGCAACCTCAAATAAAAATGAGATTGTAAAATTATCCCTTACCTTAGGTCCAATATGCTTTGTACGTATCTGAACCTCCTATATAATTACTTAAATAATGTCATTGACTTATTACAGAATCATATTCATTGTTATGATATCATATATGGTTCACTTATGACTTTATATTACCCGTTCTTTTGTAAATTCCATGTTAAACCAGTGTTTTGGGTAAAATCGTTTTATTTATCATACGTGCTTGGACTTATTGTTCTTGATATTATTATTACTTATATCAAGATTTAATTACACATAGAATTTAAATAACGATTTATATATCATATATATTTATTATATATATATAATAGATAGATTAATGAAATGAAATACACCATTCATGGAGACGGTCGGTCGTACGTACGCATGAACGATGTTTTCCTTTCCTTATTGGCTTGTATGGAAGTAAGTAGATGACATATATATATATATACATAAATCCAGTATCTTCATTATGTCATATATTTAATTATTATTAATTATACAAACATTATAATCATTCTTGAGTGGTTAACATGGAGAATTAATCTCATCGCGTCGTGGAGACGGTAATCCGTACGTACACACGAGCGATGATATCGTTCCAAAAATTATTGAATGGAATTGGAGTGGATGATATCTCAGAATCAGTATCATGTTATAATAATCATATATAGTCATTCTTTACACCATTATACACATCTGAGTAATGTGGTAGTGGAAAAATAGATTACACCACGACATAGAGACGGTATTCTGTATGTACACACACACACACGATGATTTCGTTTTCCGTAGGATGGATAGAAGGTGAAATGGGGTTGTTTCATACTTATAATAACATATTATAATATTATTGATACTTATGGTATTAATTTATAATTAAACAACTAAATAATAAGAAGTTTAATAAGAAAAAACTTGAAAGAATCGGTAGAAGAGATTACCTCTTCCTCGACGTGCCTCATTTAAACATCCTCTTAAGGGTCTAGAGTTGGTCTTTTTAGAAGACCAAGACCTCTAATATGTTTCTAAGGATGTTGATAAGGGAAATGGTCAGGGTTTTTCGGATCTTGAAGGCTCAAATTTGTGTAAATAGGAGAGGGAGGAGGTTCCCTTTTATAAGGGAGGAAAGGGGCACCTTTAGAAAGTGTGAAAATATTATTTTATTATAAACTTATATTCGGTTTAAAAATTTCCAAAAATCATTAAAGATGAATCTAACATTACTAATGGTCTAAATAAAATAATCCAATTATAATTGGACATGTTTTGGATAATAGTTTAATCATTATAATCTTATTTATTTAAATCATTTTTTAATGAGGTAATACTGCATCATTATTGTGTCATAAATAATTTAATTTATATGATGTCTAAAAATTATAAAAAAACTACCACCATGTAGGAAATAGTTTTTTCTTTCTAATGAATATTAATAGTCGAAAGGATAATTTATATAACCCCTTATAAAAATTAATTACTAAAATATTTTTCTTAATGTCAATTTTGTCTTTACATTAAATTAATTAATCCAAATTGTCAATATCACTACCAAGTTGTTCAATGGGGTCCCCAAATCGACCAAAGTATTCCCATGGTCGGCCACTACTCATCCAATAAGGTTAGGAAAAGTGTTATGGTAATTTTGAATTATTATAATATTCTTTTAACCTTGAATTACCCTAGTTACCTTTAACCGCGGTAAATAAACGCCACTAGTTACTTTTCATCAAAAATTATTTTCATCTTATTGAACCAAATTTTACTTTTTGATAAAAACCATGTATGTCAGATTTTTGAAATTCAATTCACAGAAGTGGTAAAATTTCTTTTAAATGAAAGAGTTAGTTTTTTAACTACCACTATGTGGTTTCACTATTCATAAAAAATTGATGTTTTTCAAAAAAATACAAAAAATTCAGCCTAAGATATATTTGATATTCTGAATCCAAAAGTTATTTCTATTTTTCCAAATTCAAAACATATAAGTTACATTAATTAATTTTAAAATTAATTCCCGTTATCAAAACAAATACCGTGTTTTTAAGAAACAATAACTATCAAAAGATCGACACATGTTTATGTAAAATTTCAAAGTTAAATTAATTCTAATAACCGAAAATGGATTAAATGGTAAAAATATATTCTAATTACACTTTAAAACCAATGAAAAAGATAATCTAACCATATAAATTATTTCAATGAAGAAAAGTTGTTTTTAATTAAAATATAGCGTGTTTTTACTTTTCATTAAAATATGAAAGTTATCAGAATAATATGAAAAAATTATCCAACTTAAATTCTTATATCCTTATTCCAAGGAAGAACTTTATTTTTTCATATTGAACTTATAAACGAGTCAAAAAATATATTTAATGTGGGTGCGCCATCAAAAGGCGGCAAGACTGCATTTTTTGAAAAATACTTATTTTACCCGAAACATTTATTTTGTTCTCATACCATGTCCTAGAAAATGTGTAAGATGAATAATAATGTTATAAAATTCAAAATTTAGTTAATACTATTCATAATGTCTAGTTCATAATAATATTATAACTATATATCATTGTTCAGTGAAATATGGTATTGTGTACAACACACGCTATCGAGGAAGGTTGTGATTGCATGTAATGCAAGCCATGTCAGGGTGGCGTGTAGTGCAATACTCCTTTGTTGTTGAATATAACAAAATACAACCATATTTAATTTATAAATTGAATATATATATATATATATATATACACACTCAATGTTGTGTAGAATAACAACTATCAAACAAACGCGAAATTGTCTGTAACACGATCCAAGAATAGTGTTGTGTATACTGCAAGCTAATATAGTGTTTCATATAGCGCAATATAATGTTGGTGTAGTGTACAACAAAAGATATTAAAGAAATTAAATATAATATATCTTATAAAATCTATGGGTTTTACACCCATTGTGGGTAGTTATGGTGTATATAATGTATTTTTTCAAGATCAAGGATGAGTTTCATGTATGGTTTGATCTAGTATGATAGGTTTTATTGATGAGAGACCCTTCAGTGGGTTGAGATATTTATATATGATTCCTTAAGTTGGGATGATTCTACTCATTATAAGGTGATGGTTTTGCTTATTATTTTTATGGAAATTGGTTATGATGGGATAGTATGGGTTGGTTTATCATTATTCACCTAATTGAAGAATGGGAGAGAGGTTATTGTAGTGTTATGTGCATGGAAAGATGTGACCAATAATGAGAAAACCATGCTCGAGGATTAAATTTTTGGTTAATTCTCAAGCATGGGGAACATGTTTTCGATTTTGGTTAATCATTTCTAAGGGTATGTAGTAAACAAAGGAACTATTTGTATGCCGTGAAGAGAAGTTTGGCCATATAGAATTGGTTAGATGGTGGGTAGGTTATAGTTACTGTTTGAAAATTAGATTGATTTTGGGTTTTGGTTGGATTTATAGTCTATCATTTTTTCTGAAGGTCAGGTTTAGGTAATGCCACATTATTGGAGGATCAGGTTTTGGGATGGCAATGAGTTTTGGTTATTAGTGGTTCAAGGAAGATTGGAATTTTTGGATAGTTTATGGTCATAGGAGAGAAGGATTGGTCATCTAATGATGGCCATAAAATGGGTATATTTATATTAATGAAAAATTATATATATGTAGTTTCATCGAGAATGTGAATATTGATTTAGTAATGTCTACAATGAGTAGTGCCTTGGTGAAATAACCATGGGTGTGGGTGTGTAATGAAACTTTATAACCCTTGGTGGAGGATTATTAAAGTGATGAATGAGAGTGTGTGGTTTAAGTATCCATATAAAAATTTATAGGTTCTTGAATGACTGTCGGATAATTATGTGAATCATGGTAAAATCTAAAATAATTCTAATTGATTTGACAAAGAGGCAGTAATCATGGTGATCGTATAATAATGGAGAATGGGTTTTTTGTATGGTGATGTACCAGTGGTTTATTATAAATAATTGTACATCTCAACTAGGTAAATCTTAGATGATGGAAGGACATTTTATCCCTTTCTGGGATAAATCTGGTATAGTACTAAAAGTACTTAGAACGTTTTATATAGGATAATTGGGATGTTGTGGTGAGTTTGGGTTAGTTTCATGGTCTTCAATAGTGTAACCAAAGCGTTTGGAGAGTTTCTTTGATTAGATATAATGATTGATGGCCCTATAGATAAAATTATTCTTAATTGGGTTGTTTGAAATCATAATACCCATAGGAGGAGCACAAGGGTTGTGGTTGATGATTTTTGATGAGAATATATCATGTGAAGTAGTTCTTGTCATATATTGATAACTAGAAAAGATAGTGACAGTAGGATGATAGAATGGAAAACCCTATAGTGGGTAGAATTATATTGACCGGTATATGAGTGACACACTTATCATGTGTGTGGTGATTAATGCCACGACTAATAGAATACCAATTAAAATTGGTTAGCCGATGAATTTTGTGATTCTTGGGATGGTGGTATACTAAACTATATATATTTCTGGGAGTAGGATGATATTTATTTTGATCATAATGTGTGTCTAATGACAGTGAATTGGACATATTACAAGGTGGGTGTTTTTTTGAACAATCCATGCATTGGTTATATGTCTGTCAATGTCATCTGATGATGGTATCGTGTTGTAGATCATGTGTTGGCATCATGGGAGGTTGAAACCCATTTTTTGTAAATTAATGCAAGGATGATTTTATAGATGATATTTCATGAAATTGAGTTTGGTAATGTTATTTTTGAATTTTATATTTTTTTTAGACAATGACATATGAATTTGTGGTGTCAGTTTGAGTGTTTTTGGATGAAATATTATAGGGTCAATTGAGAAGTTGGTTAGTGGAGATGTGACCATTAATAATCAAGAATGATAAGTGGAACATGATTATAATGTTTTTATTTGGATTGGGTATCATCCTAGATGATTATGAATGAAAATAAGCCTTATGATATGACCTTTTTTAATTTCTCGTGTCGTTACAAATTGTAAAATTCAGATTAAAATTTATTATTGAGTTACTGTACATGGGTGTTATTATAATTAATTTTTGGATTAAAATTTCATGAGTTTCAATATCAAAATAGGTTTAATCATAGATTTTATTAAATTTATAGGGGTGTATTAGGTGTTCATAGCAGGGAAAGAAATACTGGTAAACTGCATCTTTGGTGTAGTTTCCACTTAGTACCTGGTAGAGATCCATTAGATAACTATTGGTCTAGGAAGTGGCCCTATAGGCCTCAGATACCCACTAAACACCTGATGGGGGAATATTTGGGTGGGATGTGGATAATTGAGTACTTGAAACTAGTTAAATATATATCTGATAGAATCAAGTGTTGTTTTTTAAAGAGAGGGTATAATGGATATTCTTAATTGATTTTTAGAACCCCCACAGGGTTCTCCATTTTGGGTACGTCGAACCCATTGGAGGGGTGAACACTCATCTCCTCCTTCACCTCCCTCATTCACAATAGATAAAAAGTTTAATTGGTTTTTTATTCATTCCAAATTGAGATATTTTTTCCCAATTAATTTTTTTGATTTTTTCAATGCAGACACCTTAAGGGTGGGGGTGAATCAAGTGTTGATAATGTTTTACCAAATTATAATTTACACTTTTAAACCTTTAATCCCCTTTGAACAGGAACTATTTATTCTAAATAAGATAAATAGTGGATATTTTTTTATTTATTCAATCACATGCACTACATGAAATGATGAATATAAAAAGAGATATGAACATAGTGTTTTAGAAGGTTGAACCCCTCCCAAGAAACCATCTCTTTTTTATGACTGATCTAATCATATTCATAGATCATACAGTAATAATATTATCACAAAATACATTAGGTTTGACCATGCATCATCCGGAATCCATGTTTACCATATTATATAGGCATGAATTCACTATATTTTGCAAGTGAAGAGGTATTTATACTTTGTCCCAAAGACTTCAGTCACCTGGATTCTCTTACAGATTCTTTCCAAACCATTTAATTTGATATCTAAATGATCAAAGGCTACAAATATATCAACATCCTATGATATAATTCTTCAAAATATAGTCTTTAACTTCCTTTAGATAATCAATAATATTATCATGAAGCATAGTCTCTATTCACATAAAAACATACAGATATTGTAAAAAATCTTCACATTAACATCACTCAGATAAATTTTAAAGGTTCTAAATTTATAACAAGTGTTTAGTCGAACTCCCAATACATCAACCATTCTCTCAAACTCCAACTATTTACATCTTCGTTACTCACTTAGACTTCTGTAATACAGGGTTTTATAGGATCTTCTTATTGTTGTCTTATTCTTCATTAATACACCTAATGATCATATAATTTTATTATGGGGTTCTTATTTTATATACTATGCGAGATATTATATTCTCTTTTATAGGATTCACACATGTACAATAATATCTCTCTTCATCTCAACCTTTTATATCATCAGATCACTGAATAATCATTTATTTATTAATAAAATATAAAACCTCCTTGTACTTTTTAGTACTAAATCATCTTCCCCCTTTTTTCAACATTATATTTTTGAGTGTCTCCAATGATATCAGTATATTACTTATGCATTAAACCACTATCTTTAGAAAAACACTAGGAATACCCTTTCTCATTTTCTTTTAGTTTATCTCAAATTAATAAGTATTCAATTTAATTTTTCCCACAAGGACTGAAAATAATAATCTCAAAATATTCCAAAAATATCCATATTGAATCAATCTCCATATTTATATATCAAAATATACAACATAAGGTTTTGTTTTGTGGCTAAATTATTCATGTAACACCATGATATTTTAGTATGTTTTGTTCTTTTAATAAATTTAATCTCTCTAATAGCTTACTTTATATGAAATATAGGGTTTAAAAAAATAATGAAAACTATAGAAATATTATTATTCAATATTTATAAATTTTTTTAAATTAACATGTTAATATTATCATTGATTTATTTTTATTTATTTTTTATAAAATGATTTATTTATTAGTGATTAGTGAAAATAATAGATTTTTGTAAAACTATAATATTTTTTATTTTAATCAAGTAATTGAAAAGTATTATTATACTTTGGAATTAATATTAAAGTTATATAAGATGAATTTTTATTTGAAATAAAATATTTAATTTCATTAGGAACATAATTTTGTATTATTTTTATTTAAGATCAATTTTAGGATTAAAAATACATTTTTATAAAAACATGGTTTTAATTTCATTTTATAATTTTATACTAAAATTAATTTTTGGAGATTTTAAAAGCTAAATCATGAATCTAGGATTCAATATTTTAAATAATTAATTCCAATTTTGGTAAATTGGTCCATTATTAGGGATTATGATTAGTAACCATGATTAAATTTATCACATTAGTAAAAGGTAAGCCCCGTAGTAAAGATTAAAAATAATATTAAAAGGAATAAAAAATATATCCCAAACATGAATTTATTTCATCGTATGTGATTAGATTTACCATATCCATATTAAATAAGAATACATTAATTTTTTCTTATGTTTTTTTTGATAATGTCATTTGTATTTGTCACACCCCAGCTTTCGAGTACCCATAGCCGGTGCCATACAGAGGAATGAATTCAGTTCAGGCTCTGAGAAACCAGCGACATTTGAAAACATCTTTAGTAATGGCCATACCCAAAAAAAATTAAACAAAAACATAAGGTGATCATACGAGTTCCCAGTAAGGGGTTTAAAAATAACAATATATACCAAGATAAAACTTTTTAAAACATTCTTTAAAACCATTTCCATAAAATAATCTTTTCAAATAAAAGTTGTATCACATGCACACATTATAAGAGTGCTCAAACAAAGATCTCTATTGGAACTACAACTATTTGTGATTCAATTAAATAGATAATCATAAGTATATGAAACTTCATGGTACAATTAAAGTACAAAATTAAAAACTAAGTGAAATACATGATCAGAGTTGAGCTTAAAAATAATAAATTCAATTTTATCCTTTACTATTGTGAAGCATACACTGGCCATACAAATATCTAAATATTGCATAATAATATGCCATACATATACCTCTTTTGATTCTCATAATCATAAGTTCCTTAACCAAGAATATTCTACTAGTCAAATAATCCCCTGGTTAATTAATTTACATAGTCTTAACGAGGAAAAATTCATATGTTGGACTGTGTCAAGGTCTCGACCAAGATGTTAAGTCATTAAGGCCTCGACCAAAATCCATAACTCATAAATGGGAAAGGCCTCAGTTAATTCCTCTTCTTGTTGTCTCATGAGACCAACTAATGCATCGAGGGGCTATAGAGGGCCCCACCCATCACATAATATGTCCAATTAATTCCTAATACCTCCAAATCAAAGTGCACATCCCACTTATATTTATTAACTTACATATCACAAAACAAACCAAGTATAAAAATTACATGGTTATATATTTCACCTTACATTTTATTCAAGTTTCCGTACACCACCTTGAACAATTAAATCCATAAACTTAGAATAAGTTTAATATTACAATCATCCACTTTTAATCATATGTAGTAAGTTTGGCACAAAACAATGAATAATGTGGTTAAGCCATTAATTGGTACATATGTTAAGGGTACATGTGATTAAAAACACAAAAAAAATACCAACTTTGCCACATAAAATGAGAAAAATATAATACCATGTTATTAGACAACATTCATGATTAAATAATGTGGTGAACTTAACATAATAAACAAAGGTGTAACTTAACATCTCCTAATGGGTTCTAAAATCACTTTATCTCAAGCATTACATGTTATAACTTGAAATTATCAAACATGGACTTAAATATTATCATTTAATTTAATGAGTGAAGAGTAATTAGTGATACAAATATAAAGGCACAAGCTTCCAATATCCATACCCATGAAGTCAGCATATTAAAAGTAAGCAATGGGAAAACCATGATTAAGGTTTCATGTAGTGTAAAATATTCATTAAATGGGGTGTGCATAAATGTAGTGATTCTTCAATACAAAAACATTTGAAACATATTTTTAGTATATTATTTTAAAACCATAGGATTTTATAAAAAAATGGGAATCAAAGTTGGCATACATACACGTGTACCCACGTATCCGATTACACACCACATGTATATTCAAGGGTCCCATTCGAAGTTAGTTTTACACAAGTAATTTAATTAAAATATGGATTTAATTATTAGGGTAAAAAAATTGTATTTTTTTAAAAAACACAAATATTTTACGTGTGCTCATACATGATTAGAGATATAAAAAATTACTACACAAAGTGACTCTGTAAATTTTAATCCTTTGTCATCTCACAATTCAAACTTAACAAAATCCTTAATATGGGCTTATGGGGTTCATAGAAATCAAAGAGTGGTGAATTTATAATTATATATATTTTCATATACACATGTATACATAAAACCTATTACATGTTTGAGTCATAAAATAAATTTTCATGATTCGTTCGTACCTAGGGTCTTATAGCTTAAGATCTTGTAACCCTTAAAGAAAGATATAACCTCAAATGGTAGGGAAATGTATCTAATATTATAAGTTTATATACATATATATACAAAACATTAAACTATAAAAAAAATACAATGATTAATACCCTGCCTTAACTCAGGGAGGAAGAGGGGCATGGGAGGTGCTGGAAAACTTGGAGGACTTGATGAGATCCACTAATGTCTTGGGTGTAAGGAGCCGAGAGGCTTCCTCGGTTGCATCAGGTGATTTTATATAACTAATACTATAAATTATATATATATTTTCAATAAAAGTGGCATGGTACCAGAGACCAACATTGATTATAAAAATACTAGGGAAAGAGGTCTCCCTGGAAACCGTGAGAGAGGTGGGTCTGACGGCTGTCATGGTGAAGAAAAATGGTGCAAAATAGAATGTTGGGCACTGGTGCAGCGCACGCCGTGTGATGAAGAAGACATCACCCCATGTAGAAAACCTGGAGGGATTTTGATGACCAGGATCAGATCTGGCTTAAAATCAAGAGCCCAGATGCGTCTGTGGTATTTAATGATATTGAACGGCTTGGATTAAGTATGGATCTGATCAGAAGACACAAAAACCAACTGAAGTGCCAGAGATGGTAAATTTAAAAAGCATGATTGGGATCAATGGATCCGATCGCATGCTACGATATTTGATGGCCACGACCACATTTCTCCTGAAAATCACTTCCCACATCAAATCGGTGGTGTGAAAGGAGCTTCTTTATAAGCTTAAGCCTCTGAAGCAATACACCGAAATCACATGTCACCGACACTGGGAGCCTTACACAGGGGCTCCCGCCTCCCTGTAGGCCTCGACCTCCCCGCTGCTTATTGGGCGGAGAAAGAAGGAAGTGATGGCAAGAGGGGGGGGGGTTAATTGCCTTTTAAAAATTAATTAAAAAATTAAAAATCAAAGTGAAAGTGCAGCGGAAATAAAGAGGCAAGACACAATAATTGATAACGGAGTTCGGCCTAAAACCCGGCCTACGTCTCCGCTCCCAACTCAACCATTGAGATATTTACTACCGCTTGCTTTTCAATGGTTGTAGCAAGAAACCCACTAGACTTTTCAGGTTAGTCTAGAACCTATTACAGCTTGCTTTTAGTGGTTATGCAAGAACCCACTTGCTTTTAATGGTTGAGCAAGAACCCAGTAGCCTTCTTACAGGTGAAGGCTAGCTCACCTATGTCTCAAGCCTTTTAAAAGGGAAGGATTGACTAACCTCTTCACACCTTGAAGGTGGTGTGAGAACCCAAAAGAATGGAGGAGAGAAAGAGTTGGGGGTTTGTAGGCACAAACCCAAAATGATGCTCAAAATGATAAAACAATAAAAACCATAATGAGGAAGTCTTGGGCGCCAATGGATTGATGGAGCTGATGAAGGGAGCTCCCAATCTTCTTTGACGGTGCTCCTTGGATGTGGAAGTGTGTTGGAGCGAGTGGGGTTCCCTTGGAAGAATCCGCCGGAGGTTAGCCAAATGTTGTAAAATGTGTCCGTTGGCTTCCGTATGGCTTGGTTAAGTTTCCGGGGCTTCACGGTCCTTTATTTATAGAGGGGGAACCCTCATATGGCCTTTGGAGGTCTTCGGAGCCGTTGGAAAAGGCTTCGGAGCCGTTGGGAGGCAAGTGGAAAGGTCTGCTCAAAGGCCTAACGGCTAGTTTGACTGGGTCCACCGGCTGACCGATACAGAGCCACCGGTTGGCCGGTGTGTGCAAAATGGAGAGGCCTTTGGGCTCAGGCTCCACCGGCTGGCCGGTGAGGAGGCCATCGGTTGGCCGGTGCTGAGGCAGTAGCAACCACTGTGCTGGCTGGGTGCCACCGGCTGGCCGGTGCTGAGGCCACCGGTTGGCCGGTGCTCTGGACAGTGGAGAGCCTTTCTGTCAATGGTCCATCGGCTAGCCGGTGTCATGCCACCGGTTGGCCGGTGGACTGAAAACAGTCCAAGTTAACTCCTTTGCCACTTCTTGCTCCTGAAATCATGCCTAACAACACAAACACTTGAAAACAATATTAGATAAATGAGAGGGTGATTGTGATCATGAAAATCAAACCACGAGGGGTACGAGAGGTACAACAATCTCCCCCTATTTTGATGATCACAATCACCAAAACAAGTAATGTAGAAAATGAAATGAAAAGCAGGCTTTAAGGATTTCTCCCCCAATCAACCAAGAATTTCTCCCCCTTTGTGATTATCAAAATAGCACGGGGCATAAAACTTGATTGAGGGAAAAAGGGATTTTAAACCATTTGAAATTTTTGAAATTTGAATTGAAAGTTTTGAATCAAAAATTTGAAATGAAATTTTGAATTGAAAGTTTTGAATGAAAAATTGAATAACAGTTTGAATTGAAAGTTTTTGAATGAAAAATTGAATAACAATTTGAATTGAAAGTTTTGAGTGAAAAATTGAATAACAATTTGAATTGAAAGTTTTGAGTGAAAAATTGAATAACAATTTAGAATTAAAAAATTTGATACCAAGTGTTGAAATTGAATGTTTGAATCGAAAATTTTGAAATTGAAATCAAAAGGGCTTAAACGATCCTAACTCCCCCTAAATAAAAACAACAAATCACCGGGGAGTGGTGTTTGAAACCGAGACAAATTTTGGCCCGGAGAGACTCGCTAAAAGGGATTTTTTAATCCACACTTGTCTTATGGCAGGTCTTCTTCTATAAAATTCATCATTAAAGGAAATACTTTTGGGGCGGCCATATCGGGCATTTTTACAATTGCACTCATAGATTAAGTGCCCGGGTTTTTTACAATAATTACAAAATTTAAATTGGGAGCTCCCCTTTACAAAAATAGTTGGAGCATGGGAAGAGGAAGCTTGCTTGGAATAGCCAAGCCCTTCGGTGGTTCTAGATACACGTTGGGAACCTAGTAGTTTGGTCAAATTTTGTTCCCCTTGGGTGAACTTAGCAAGGGATTCCCTTAAATCCTTGATGGTTGATTCCATAGACTCAACATCGGGAAGATTTTTGATTTTGAGGGACAACTCTTCCTTCTCTTTGAGAAGTTGTTCTTTTTCGGAAGAGAGTTTTTTGAAATTCTTTTTTAAAGCAACAAATTTGGAAGAAAGTTCGTGAAAACCTTCCTCCAATTGATCTCTTGCATGTTGGAGATCCTCATAAGATAAATGATTTAAAGAATTTGAAGAACAAGAGGATGAGGAGTCGGAAGATGTTACCTCGTGAAATGTCATTAGGCATTTTGTACCGTTGTCGCTCGAGGAGGAGGAGGATGTGGAGCTATCACTCCATGTGGCCTTGAAAGCCTTCTTTTTCTCCTTTTGCTTGGCCTTTTTCTTGTTGAGTGGACAATCGGGCTTGTAATGGCCTTTCTCGCCACACCCGTAGCATGTTACCTTGGGCTCGGATTTTTCGTTGGGTTTTTCTTTTCGAGCCTTGCGGGACTTCTTCTTCTTGTGCTTCTTCATGAACTTGTGCATTTTTTGGGCAAGATTCTCCATTTCGGAATCGCCACTTGAAGAGGAAGAAGATGAGGAGGATGATCTTTCTTCTTTTTGAACCTTGAAGGCGATGTTCTTTGGAACTTTGATCGGTTTGCCTTCCTTTTCAGCTTGCCTCCTCATGGTGATCTCGTAGGTCATTAGGGATCCGATGAGCTCTTCGACGGGCATGTTTTTGATGTCTTTTTCTTCTTGGATTGCCGTGACCTTTGGTGCCCATGAGCTTGGTAGGATCCATAGGATCTTATTGACCATTGTTTCTGCAGAAATATTATCTCCTAGAGATTTTCTTCCATTGCAAACGTCAGTAAATCGAGTAAACATATCAGAAATAGATTCGGAAGGATGCATGAAAAAAGACTCAAAATCTTGACGGAACATATCCAATAGAGTATCCTTGACTTTGTTGGTCCCCTCATGGGTAACCTCCAATAGTTTCCAGATTTCATGTGAGGAGGTGCATGTGGAAACTCGATTGAACTCATTATGATCAAGGCCGCAATGAAGAGCGTTCATGGCTTTGCCATCAAGATCGAAATTTTTAATATCGGCTTGAGTCCATTTGGATTCATCAGGGGAAGAGAGAGTGTAACCTTGCATGACAATTTTATAAATGGGATAGCCAATGCTTCTAAGAAAAGTGGTCATGCAGGTTTTCTAATAAGTGTAGTCGGTTCCACCAAAAAATGGAGCACGACCCAAAGAATAGCCTTCGGGGGCGAAAGAGGATGAAGCCATCAAAAAAAAAAAGATCTTGAATTTGAAACCGGTTAGGGTATTACTCAAATTTTGCCTCTGATACCAATTGTTGGGCGGAGAAAGAAGTAAGTGATGGCAAGAGGGGGGGGGTGAATTGCGTTTTAAAAATTAATTAACAAATTAAAAATCAAAGTGAAAGTGCAGCGGAAATAAAGAGGCAAGACAGAAGAATTGATAACGGAGTTCGGCCTAAAACCCGGCCTACGTCTCCGCTCCCAACTCAACCGTTGAGAGATTTAGTACCGCTTTCTTTTCAATGGTTGTAGCAAGAAACCCACTAGACTTTTCAGGTTAGTCTAGAACCTATTACAGCTTGCTTTTAGTGGTTATGCAAGAACCCACTTGCTTTTAATGGTTGAGCAAGAACCCACTAGCCTTCTTACAGGTGAAGTCTAGCTCACCTATGTCTCAAGCCTTTTAAAAGGGAAGGCTTGACTAACCTCTTCACACCTTGAAGGTGGTGTGAGAACCCAAAAGAATGGAGGAGAGAAAGAGTTGGGGGTTTGTAGGCACAAACCCAAAATGATGCTCAAAATGATAAAACAATAAAAACCGTAATGAGGAAGTCTTGGGCGCCAATGGATTGATGGAGCTGATGAAGGGAACTCCCAAGCTTCTTTGACGGTGCTCCTTGGATGTGGAATTGTGTTGGAGCAAGTGGGGTTCCCTTGGAAGAATCTGCCGGAGGTTAGCCAAATGATGTAAAATGTGTCCGTTGGCTTCCGTATGGCTTGGTTATGTTTCCGGGGCTTCACGGTCCTTTATTTATTGAGGGGGAACCCTCATATGGCCTTTGGAGGTCTTCAGAGCCGTTGGAAAAGGCTTCGGAGCCGTTGGGAGGCAAGTGGACAGGTCTGGTCAAAGGCCTAACGGCTAGTTTGACTGGGTCCACCGGCTGACCGGTACAGAGCCACCGGTTGGCCGGTGTGTGCAAAATGGAGAGGCCTTCGGGCTCAGGCTCCACAGGCTGGCCGGTGAGGAGGCCACCGGTTGGCCGGTGCTGAGGCAGTAGCAACCACTGTGCTAGCTGGGTGCCACCGGCTGGCCGGTGCTGAGGCCACCGGTTGGCTGGTGCTGGAGGCAGTGGCTGGACTCTCGGTCTGGGCTCTACCGGCGGGCCGGTGCTGAGGCCACCGGTTGGCCGGTGCTCTGGACAGTGGAGAGCCTTTCTGTCAATGGTCCATCGGCTGGCCGGTGTCATGCCACCGGTTGGCCGGTGGACTGAAAACAGTCCAAGTTAACTCCTTAGCCACTTCTTGCTCCTGAAATCATGCCTAACAACACAAACACATGAAAACAATATTAGATAAATGAGAGGGTGATTGTGATCATGAAAATCAAACCACGAGGGGTACGAGAGGTACAACACTGATCACCGCAGCCTTGTGCCCACATTTCCTTTGCTCCCATGCTCTTGTGTGCCCCTTGAGTGACCTATGCCTGAACTCAGGTTGTCCTAGGCATGGGCTGAGGGCTAGGCTCAGCCACCCAGAGTGTGACGCCTCCCTCGGCCCAGCTATAAAAGGGATGACCCTAGTGGGATGAAATTTTTATATAACCTAACTTTAAAAAATATGATGATTTAAGGAAAAAATAACATTATATTAAATTTCTCCTCTTTATACATGGATTTTATTAAAAACTATAAAGTTAATGTTTATAAATCAAAAGTTTTCTTAAGAGTACAATCTAATGTAGTTTATAAACACTAAACATAAAAACTTATAAATTGAATAATAATTCTTATACATCGGTTATAGTTATCAAAACATAGATTCATTAAAAATATAATTCATTTAAATGAAATTAAACATATTTTGAGACTCTAAATGGAAATATTTCCAATACATTTGAATTAATTGCAATATGTTTTGAATTCCTTATTACAGTTCAAAAACAACAATGTATAATTCAAAAACTTTAATGATTTTTTCTTAAATCTCATGGTTTGGTGTAGTTTCATATTTTACAATTACATAACCTACTTACTTGGTGAACTAAAATATACTTATAAGTTTTTAATTAATTATCCAACGAAGACAATGGCTATATTTATAGCCGTTAGAGTTCCATCGTTTCCCAAGGAAACAATCACATTAGTTTCTTATAAATCCAGGACTTAGGGTGTCCGAAACTCATGTTGATTGAAGAAGATGGTTCACATCATACCTTTGGTTCTTAGTGTGGCCGTGGTGGCTTCATCCATTCTTATGTTCATTATGACGATTTCTAAGGACCCATATTATTTCCTTGGGGTTCTCATTTATTTAAGTTGTCTCCCTGTAATTTTGATAGTGTTCTTAGTAGGTATTTTTTTTAGCATGATATCCCATTTGATCTCTGTGTATTGTAAACACTGCAATGTTCTTATTTGTATAAAACTCGTTACGTCCATTTCTTGTGCTTATTCCATAACATCATATTATTATTTCTCCGAAAAAGATAAGTTTTTTTCCAGTAATAGACAACATCAAAACATATAAATTACCATTACAAGAAACAAAAGTTCTTGGGGTGTCACATTATTCCTCCCTATAAAGAATTTCATCCTCTCAATTCCATTCATTTAACCACAAAAGAATCTCTCTGATGTTCTCACCACCATCCCCATCATAGAAGGTCCTCAAGTTCATTCAGCGGTAAACCCAAAGGGATACACAACACCTCAAGTTCTTTGATCTAGACACACCTTAGAGAGAATGGATTTTTTCTCTTTCATTGAACACTTGGGCTTCCAGAGTAAAGCATTAATGGTATAATGTTTAGTAATATACGAATAAACCAACTCACGAAGAACTCCTGGAAAAATGTCTCGATCGAGAATATCTAAGTTATAAACATTGTCATGAAGGATAAATCTGAGAAGTTGGTACATATAAGCCGCACAAATATTTCCCTCCAATGCTGCCTCTAGAGATCTTACTCTGGACATGTAGTTCTGACCTAGGATGAAGCATAGTAAAATCCCTTAGTGGTATTTTCCTCTTCACCAATACTCAGCCAGTTGGGCTGTGGCTGCGTGGTATTAAATGAATGAATTCCCTTAAAAAGTGTGGAGAATGTCTGGATTTTTTTTCACTTCATATAGTTGTTTTCACGTTTTTCAATGGTTCTCAAGAGGTAGGTATTCCGCTTCACATGTTTTTATCGAAATGATCTCCAATGCCTCTATAGGGAGAGGTACTATATGGGTACGTCCTTCCATCTGAAAATTTATTATGAAACATCATTGAGTAATACTCAATCAATAGATATATCCAATGAAAAGGGTAAAAAAGAAAATACAACAAATAATATTCTTATACAATCACTGGTACATAAAATAAAGCATGGCTAATATTTTCCCCATGTTCCAAATACACAAATCCCCAATTCACGTTCAAAATTCTCGATCCCCCAAAACCATATGCAACCTGAGAAATCAGGTTCGATATCATGGGGGAACTTATGGTATCTCTATAGATGAAAAAAGTGGTGTTGAGTTGAGAGACATCATTATACACTTGAGGTTTGTACACCCATAGGGTGGATTCATATTCAAGAACTTAGAAATCCATCACTTGACCATAATGGCCATAGGACAGAACATGAGACATAAATGTTGCACGAAGGTCTCCTGCTGCTGCAGCTTCTTGGAAGGCCGTGAGGGATTGGATGCCCTCTACTGCGGTGAATCATTTAAAGAGTCCCTCATTGTATTTTCCCCATCAAACATATGTTTGAAATTGGGCTTCCATCATAAAGATGAAATCCAGGCCCGGTCCCCGGTGGAGTCAAAGTATTCTAGGAGAATTGCATATATCATAAAGATGTTTTCATGTCATTCGAATTTGAGAAAATTTTATATAATTTTCATGGATGGATATTGAAATTATGGTTTCCAGGGCATCACTGGGATGGTACATATGGTTTGTACTGTCATTTTCCATCTGAAAATTTAGAAAACAACACTCCTAGTATTGTTCATTAGTATTTCTTAAGTATGTTTTTATTGTTCAGTTCTGGTTTTCTAGAGTCATCTTAACTAAATCATCTGATACCAACTGTCACACCCCAGCTCCTAAGTACCCGAAGCTGGTTCCATATAGAGGATCGAATTCAGTTTAGGCTTTGAGAAACCATCTACATTTTAAAACATCTTTAGTAATGGCCATAACCGAAATTTTTTAAACAAAAACGTAGGGTGAGCATACGAATGCCCAGTAAGGGGATTAAAAATATAAACATTTCATAAAAAATCTTTGAAAAAGAGCTGTGTCACATGCACACATTATAAGAGTGATAAAACAAAACATGATATTTGAACTACAAGGATTCATGAGTCAATTAAAGTGATGATCATAAGTATAAGACGCCTCATGCTATAATGAAAGTACAAAATTAATAACTAAGTGAAATACATGATCAAAGTTGTGGTTAAAAATAATAAATTCAATTTCATCCATTACTATTGTGAATCATACATGGGCCAAAAAATCTCTGAATATTCCATAATAATATGCCATTATTATACCTTTTCTGATTCTCATAATCATAATTTCATTAACCAATAATATTCTACTAGTAGAATAATCCTCTGGTTAATTAATTTAAATAGTCTTTATGAGGAAAAATGAATATACTAGAATGTGTCAATGCCTCATACATGACATCTAGTGATTAAGGCCTCATCCAATTCCACTTCTAGTTGTCTCATGAGGCCTACCGATGCATCAAGAGTTTATATCCGGACCCACCCATCACATAATAAGTACAATGCATTCCTCATACCTCTAAACCAAAGTACACATCCCACATCGATTTATTAAGTTACATATCACATAACAAACCAAGTGTAAAAATTACACGGTTACTTATTTCACCATACATTTTATTCAGGGTTTCCAACACCACCTTGAAAAATTAAATCCGTAATCTCATAATATGTTTAATATTACAATCATCCACTTTTATGCATATATAGTGAATCTAGCACAAAACAATGAATAGTGTGGTTAAGCCATTAATTGGTACATAAGTTAAGGGTACTTGTGATGAGAAACACAAAAGAAGTACCAACTTGGCCACATAAAATGACAAAATCTAATAACATGTTATTAAATAACATTAATTATTAATTAATGAGGTGGACATAACATAATAAATATAGGGGTAACTTAACATTTCATGTGGGGTTCTAAACTCACATTATCTCAAACATTACATGTTAAAACTTGAGTGTATAAAACTCAACCTTAAACATTATCATTTAATGTAATGAGTGAAGAGTAATTAGTAATACGAATATGAAGTCATGAGCTTCCAATATCTATACTCATGAACTCTGTATATTAAAAGTATGCATTTGGATAACCATGATTAAGGTTTTATGTGGTGTTAAATCTTCATTAAACGGGGTATTCATAAAAGTAGTGATTAGTCATGCTGAAAACATTTGAAATGTATTTTTACTATATTCTTCACAAACCATAAGATTTTTTAAATAAAATGGGAATCAAAGCCGGCAAAAATACTCACGTACCCACATACCCGATAACATGCCACATGTATATACAAGGTTCTCATTCGATGTTAGTTTGACATGTGTAATTTAATTAAAACATGGATTTAATTATTATGGAGAAAATATAGTATTATCTTAAAAACTAAAATATTTTATGTGTGGTCATACATGATTAGAGATATCAAACCTTCCTACATAATGTGACTCCATACATTTTAATCCTTTCTCATCTCACAATTAAAACCTAACAAAATCCTTAATCTGGGCTTATCAAGATCATTTAAATCAAAGAGTCGTGAATTTATACTTACATATATTTTCATATACAAATGCATATATATATAACCAAGTACATGTTTGAGTCATAAAATAAATTTTCATGGGTCATTGGTAATTAGGGTCCTATAGCATAAGATCTTACAACCCCTGAAGAAAGATATAACATCAAACCATAGAGAAATATATCTAATATTACAAGTGTATATACATATATATACAAAACCTAAAACTACATAATAAAGACAAAGATTACTCCCCTACCTTAACTCGGGGAGGAAGACGGGGTCAGGAGGTGCTAGAAAACTTAGAGGACTTGCTGAGATCCGCATAAGTCATGGCTGCAAGGAGCCGAGAGGGTTCCTCATTTCCTTCATGTGATTTTACAAAACTAAACATATACATTATATATATATTTTTAATACAAGTGGCATGGGAACCGAGGCCAACATGGATGATAAAAAGTCTGGGGAAAGAGGTCTCCGTGGAAACCGTGAGAGAGGAGGTTCCGGTAGCTGTCATGGTGAAGAAAAATGGTGTACAATAGAGTGTAGGGCACTGGTGAAGTGTACGCCATGGGAGGAATAAGACAACACCCTAGATAGAAAACCGGGAGGGGTTTCGATAGCCAGGATCAGATCTGTCTTGAAATCAAGTGATGATATGCGTCAGTGGTATTTGAAGATATTGAACGGCTCTGATTAAGTCTGGATCTGATCGGACAACACAAAAACCAGCTGAAGCACTGCTGATGCTGAATGTAAAAAGCTGATCAGGATCAACAGCTCCAATTGCATGCTACGATATCTGATGACCATGATCACGTTTCTCTCGAAAAATCGCTCACCACATCAAATCGGTGGGCCGTGCGAGGAATCCTCATTAGCCTAAGCCTCTAAAGAGATACTCAGAAATCACAGGTCACACACATAGGGAGCCTTACTCATGGGCTCCCGCCTCCCTGTAGGCCTCAGCCTACCTGCTGCTCCCCGCGGCCTTGCACTGGCATTGTGCACTCGTTCGCTCGCTCCGATGCTCCTGTTCTCCCCTTGGGTGACCTATGACTGAACTCGAGCTGGCCTAGGCATGGGTTGAGGGCTAGGCTCTTCCACCCAGAGTGTGCCGCCTCCCTCAGCCCAACAATAAAAGGGATTTCCCTAGAGGGCCCAAATTTTTATATAACCTATCATAAAAAAATATAAAGTTTAATGGAAAAATAACACTATATTGAAATTATCCTCTTTATACATGGATTTTATTAAAAATTATATGGTTAATGTTTATAAATCAAACTTTGTCATAATAGTATAATCTAAAGTAGTTTATAAACACTAAAAATAAAAAGTTATAAATTGAAAAATAATTTTTATACTTCTGTTATAGTGGTCAAAACATAGCATAATTAAAATTATAATTCAATTAAAAGAAATTATACATATTTTGAGACTATAAATGGAAATCTTTACAATACATTTGAATTAATTGAAACATGTTTTTAATTCCTTATAACATTTTAAAAACACCAATTTATAATTAAAAACATTTCACAATGATCTCTTACTGCTCATAGTTATGAGTAGTTTCAAAATTTACAATTCCATAACCTAATTACATGGTGAACTAAAATATACATATAAGTTTTTAATTTATTATCCAATGAAGCCAGTGGATATATTTATAATTGTTAGAGTTCCATGGTTTCCCAAGGAGATGGTCACATTAGTGTCTTATAAATCCAAGACTTAGGGTGTCTAAAACTCAATTTGATTAAAGAAGATGGTTCACGTCATAACATTGGTGCTTAGTGTGGTTGCGGTGGCTTCATCCATTCTTATGTTCATTATGCCGAATTATAAGGACCCATATTATTTATTTTGGGTTCACATTGTTTTAAGATGCCTTCCTATAATTATTATAGGGTTTTTAATAAGTGTTTTTGGTTGTCATGATTTCCTGTTTGATCTCTGTGTATTTTAAACACTACAGTGTTCTTATTTTAATAAAACTCATTGCGTTCATTTAGTTTGCTTATTTCGTTACATCATATTTTTATTTTTCCATAAGAGATAAGTTTTCTTCGGGTAATAGAAAAAATGAAATAAATGAAATATCCATTACATTAAACACAAGTTCTCGGGGGGGGGGGGGCACAATATTGTTTTAGGTAATGATAAGTAAAAATTGTTAGTCTCTTCCCTTTAAATTCCTCTTATACGCTCACATAGGGAATACAATAATTTTTCATACAATATTTAAGGTTACATTGGAAATAATGAATTTTTTATTGTGTTAGTTTATTTATAATTTCTAGTGATTATATAATTACATTAAATTCTTATACAATGCTGATAGAGTGCTTCTGCAAGTAGTAGAAAAATAAAAGATAACAATTTTAAAAACATTAAAAGTAAAGTATTATGGATGAATTATGGTCAAAAAATAATATTATTTTTATTAATAATGTATTATCGATTGTTAATAGTATTATACAATAATATTATTATTTTCAAAATGTATTCAAAGTTAAATTATGTGAATAGTTATTAAAAAGTCTTTATTAGCATCTTCTATTAAATAAAATTGTATAAAATTATTTAAAAATTAAAAAAAAAATTAAATAGAAAAACTAGGGTCATAAATGGTCTAAAATATTATATATTTTCTATTAATGATAAAATCATTACCTTATATGTAAAATTATAACCGTTTAATATTGAAAAATGT
Organism: Viscum album; assembly: GCA_963277665.1. Classification (NCBI taxonomy): domain Eukaryota; kingdom Viridiplantae; phylum Streptophyta; class Magnoliopsida; order Santalales; family Viscaceae; genus Viscum; species Viscum album. The sequence goes on along the minus strand of OY728141.1, from coordinate 1,041,567,347 downwards.
TTTACTACAGTTGAGGTTAAAATTTGTTAACAAAGCGGTTAAACCATAAGTTAAGGTTTAAAATACCAGTAAAATTCTATAAATTTTTTATTTTATTAAGGTATTTATAAAATATGATATCTTAGTTTAAATATTATATTCACATAATCATACTTTCAAAAGAAAATAAATTTATTTTATTTACATCTTATTATCAATTAGATGTGTGTCCTTTCATTCACTAAAAAGGTCCACCTATCCACCCTTTTATACCCCACCGAGAGCCACTAATCTGAAAAAAAATCACACCAAAACATATTTAAAAGATTATAATCCAAGTTATTTATGTGTTTATATATCTAAAATACCAGGGATATATGTTTGAGCTCTTTCAGTGAAGAGGTAATCTTCTTCACCGAACACTTCCATTTTTATTCTACTTTTAACACCTTAAATTATTTCATAAACATTAAAATATAATAAAACTGTTAAATACCAAACAATGAGATGATATTATATTGATTTCATAATATTTATCAATATCGTTCACTATAAAATGAGAAACAAAACCATTTCTCATATGTACGACGGACTATCACGTCATAAACCAATATAACAAGTTTTCTATCACCACATCAAATGTATTTTCATAATGATATAAAGAAGAAATATAATTGATCATTAAGAATATTTATAGTTTTATGAATATAATATATCATATACTTACCCTTACACCAGTTAAATGAAATCATCACATTTGCATACATGTGGATTACCATCTCCACAATGTGACATGATTCATTTTTTCATGTATGTTTTTCTTGGATGATTCTAAATAATTTTATATTCAATATGTATTATGTTTATATAAATAATATAAATTTATAGATTATATAACCATCAAGATACAACTATCATAACCGTTGAATCAAAACACACATAGAAAAGGAAGTAGTTGACACCTAAAAAATGACAATAACAAAATATTGTTAACAAATGGGTGATAACATGTTATATATGGATCATGTATGATATTATAGATATGTATATAATTTATTTCATGTATTAATATTTAATATAAATTTATTATATATGATGTTAAATGTTCTTATGAGGGAATTTTAACATGAGGTAACAGGTTTCTACTTGAATTTTCATTAATTGGGTTATACATATATTACTTTAACTATGTTATGTCAGGATTATGTTTATAAAGATCTCTATTTATTTTATGTATTATTTCAAATTATTTTTTTTGTGGATTTAACTGTTTTACACATAATAACTAAAACAAACCTAATTTTCAAATAATTGAAATATAACTAAGAATAATTTCAAAGCAAGGGGACTGAGTCGATGTGGGATTCTGAGGCCGAGAGAGGAATAATATTAATGTTATATAAATGTTAAATATATTGATATATCACACACATAATTTTTGTGAAATAATTGTATAACACCCAAACAGAATCTCAAATCACAAATCTGAGGTCAATGTTGAGTATGGAATATAGATTTTACCCTAGGCATGACATGACCATTGTCATGGTTGGGTTTTTGGATTGAGTTCCACCGTGGGTGAAATAATTAAATAATTAAATTATATTTATTATTTCTTTAATAAATATCCTAACATGCCTATCCTCTATAAATATATGGTAAAATATAATTTTCAGGTTTAACTACATAAACCTATGATTGAGAGAGGATCCATAGGAGGAGATCTTGGATAACGCTGATAGATCGAAGATCATTCTTTCCAATGAAATTTGAGGACATATTTTATGATGAAAAAATATAATTTTTTTAGTGATCAATCCTTACCCTTGGTAGATCATTTAGTTTTCATGTATTATTTTCTTCTATTTCCCCCCATCATGATTGTTAATCAATTCTTTAAATAGTGTACTATGAAGATTAGTCTTGTTGTTTCAGGCATGAGTTTATTCACTTTGGGTTTGGGAAATTAATATGGTTGTCTATGTGTTTCATTTATTTAATCACTGTAATTGAAAAAAATCTAGGCCAACCAAAACAATGGACAATGTTTTTTCCTCATTTGGTAATTTGTGTATTTCACCCATGTTTCATTGCATGATCATCACTTCCAATTCCATTGGCACGTGGTTCAACAAATAGTGGGTATTAAGTCATTTTTTATCGTTACTTATTGTAATTGATCAATATAGTAGGTGTGATTTCATGATTGGGGATGAGATCAATGTGGCACAATGACAGAAGATGATCGATGGGGGTTAGGATGGGTCTGGTGATTCTCGACTGACAGTTTGACATTCAATGAGGGTATGGAATGACAATATTTGCAATTTAAGTGGATTAATGGATGAATTACATCCATAGGTGATGGAATAGCTCAGTCAAAACAAGATCTATTTTTTACATAGATTTTAGTGGTGTTTTCTAAGGAGGTAATGACACTAGGTTATGCATGAAGCCTTTTTTTAAATTTTGGGAAATTATCAACTACACGATGTGTAATCCAAATAATAAAAACTATATTTTCCACAATTTTTTTGTTCAATGGTAACTGAATAGATAAAAATATCCCACACTTTGTGATATGTTCCATATGTAATGTGACATAGTAATGGAATCTCATGTGAACCAATGGGGTACATGGCCATAGACACAACCATGCCCATGGGTATGACTAGAGTGTATGAGCAGAGATGTGTACTCAGACATGATCAAGTATTGATGAGATTACTAATCTTGATGATTTTTATTTAGTGATTTTTGGGTGTTTTAATGGTTATTGTTACACTCATCCCTATATGGTCTCTTCTTAGACATGTCATTTCTTACGTAGATGATAAGGCTTTTGATGGAGTCAGAGGAGGACTAGGATTAAGAGAAGTATAGTTTGGGATCAATAGATCAAAGTTCATACTGGGTGTTTCATTTGAAAGTAATACCTTTATTTTTTTTAAGGTTTTAATATTTCTCATTTTTTGGATAGGTTGGTATTTATCCCGATTATTTTCTAGTAGTACTATTTTTTCACTCTGATTATCAGATATAGATATTTGAATTCATTTTGTATCAGTTTTATTTTTTTACTATAATCATCATGCATGCTTGGAGATGTGTTCGAGTGTAGATGTACAATAGGCCAATGCTTTCCATGTGTGTTATAAGATAACCCTGGTCTATTCTCCAACTACCAGCCTATTTGAGGTATGATTGGGGTGTCACACTCAGCTTATCACCTGCTAGGAAAGACTTATTGTGTTGGGTCACGATAGAGTGATATCAGAGAAATGTTTAACCAAATGAAAAAAGTTTTGATATATTGTTTAGCAGTGAGGTTTGGTTTCAGATTTATAGCTAAAAAAATAAATTGATACATGTTCATTTTTTCAGCTACATACTCTAGTGTTGGTGTGATGGCCTATGAATCCTTTCAAAAGGACTATAATAAACTTCTTTTTGACTTGGTATATGTAGACACTGGTTATAGAGAAAACAATTCTATATACATCATATAGGAACGAGTTATGTTTCCATAACTTTACAGAGTTGGATCCCCAGATATACACATTGACCAAGGTAAATATTGATTTCATTTTAGGATCCATCTATGAAGATAGCTATAGTGAATTCACATCAGGACCATGATGATAATCTTCCAAGTTACGAGTCCTCAGTATGGGGTCTTGCACATGAGCTGTTACCATGGGGTGGTTTTCCTATTTCTCCACCACCAGTTGAGAAGCAGGTTTCATTGGCGGTGATGGATGGGGGTGTGCACAGGATGAGAACACTCCATTAGTTTCATAGGCTATGACCACCTGATTTTGGGGTGTCTCAGACCCACCTTAATTTGAAGACATGCAAAAGGCAACATCTATGTTTTCCTCCTTTTAAAGATACCTACTGATTATATGGTGGTCATAACAAAAAGTATTATTTAGGGATCCATTAGAAGATGGTGGTGTTTGATGACTCAGTCACATGATCATATTACTATATCATGGTCGGACTTCAAGAATCTCTTTATGGATGAGTTTTATTTGACCACTTTTAAATTAGTATTCATCCAGGTGGTTCATCAGTTGTAACAGAGAAATATGATCATGGAAGATTATTTGGCAGGTTCATTGACCACTCATGATACTCTATAAAGTTTTTATTAGATTTTTTCTTTCAATAATAGAATTTTTATTGGGGAATGACTCATTATAACTAGAACATAGTAATATCACTTTTCATTCCCACTTTTTTTGGAGTTCCTGAGTGGGATATAGTGGTGGAAGGATTTATTATAGAGCAGATGTAGAGAGTGGGTATTGGTAGTGGGGACACATGTGTTGACACCTCAGAAGCTGGTATCCAACTACAATAAAAAGGATCATGGAATGTGCATCACTTTATGAGATTATCCCATGATATATGGTATGTTGTTTAGGGCTCTTAGTATTTATCATGTTAGCTTAGGGATAGACAGTTCTTCTCTTACAATAGTTGGTAACATATTGCTCAGGATTGTCTAACCCATTAGGAAACTAATAGAGGGATGTAAAATGGGAAAACTATGAACAGAAACTGGTAGGAACAGGGAGGTCCTTATAGATAAATAAATTATAGATGATCATGGACAATATTTTAGGTGGTATAAAGTTTGACCTATTATGACCACCACACCACGTGGCCCCTGCTAGGATTAGGGAGCTAGAGGGATGGTCCAAGGCCAACTATAGGTACTGAAGTCATATTATCTAGAGGATACATGAATTATTAGAGTTTTGATATGTCACGACCCATCCTCGGGGCCCGTGCTGTGACTACCCCAAGCCCGCATTCCATAGGCCAGGGGCTGGCGACTAGCACCAAGGCGTAAATCCCGATAAAGGGAAGGCATTTCCTTTGTAAAGTAAACAACAAACACCATAGAGTAAGCAGGAAAAAGTAAACACTAAGTAAAAGCTGAGTACAATAGTATGTGTGGAAAAGTTAGTGGGCCAGAATAGAAAGCCAAACTGAAAGTAAAGTACAACTGAAAAGGGAAAACAACAACTAAAAAGTAAAGCCGAAACATCGAGCAACCCACTAGAAATCCCACATGAAGGGTGGGTACAGAAAGCCTCCACTGCTCCTCGGGTCTAGCCGACCGCTCCGAGTACGTCCCGCCTAGTGGTCCACCTCCAGGTACCATCCTGCTCCGCATGCTTCAACCATGATCAGCGCTGTCCGCCGTCTACAACCAACACAACGTAGTGCTGGCATAGCCCATGCAGGGGTGAGTATAAGCTACTTAGTAGGGACCCCGAGACCCCTGAAGGTCTTACAGAATCCACAGAGAATAATCCACAAAGGAAAGATACAACCATGAAGTAACATCCGACACTACTTAGGTATATGCCCATACATATACCTAAGTCATCAAATCTCGTTCGGCTCCAACATCTGAGCCCAAGCACAACGCAGTCCACATAGGAGATAAAAACATAAATCCACACAGGATAACACAACACAATCCACAAAGGAAAGCAAAAGGGATTCAGCTCACACCGGAATACTTCATTGTATGACTATAAAGATGACCAGATATTGCCACTGATTCATCTAAGCCGTCGGACCCACAAAGGATCGATAGGTACTAACCCCCGCAATGACCCAAAAAGGATCTGACCCACAATGGATCGATAGGTACTAACCCCCGCAATGAACCACAAAGGATTTGACCCACAAAGGATCGATAGGTATCTAGCCCCCGCAATGACCCACACAGGATCAGACCCACACAGGATCTGTAGGCGCTGGCCCACACAGGACCGCTGAGCACTGACCCACACAGGATCGGTAGCACTGACCCACAAAGGATCGCTGAGTGCTGTAGTCGTCACCGTCGAATCCATTGAGGATCTCTGCACAGCCGTTGTCGTCACAGTAGCAGTCGCAGCCAGCTCTAGGGTTCCCGCACACAGCAAGATCATTTGGGAGGGTCCGCTCCACAAGCCGAGAGGCTGATACATGAACTGACACATAGTCTAGAGTTGATGTATACAAACGTTTAGTGTCATCAACAGGAACTCAAAGTCGCAGACAGCGCGTCAATCGAACACCCGGTCTGAGAGTTATTGGCTTTTTCGTTCCAGGGTCCTGGTTGGTTTTTATGGAAAAACAAACCCGACCGTACTCCACCTGTGTCCAAACCTCGGGCGGAGTAATCCAAAAGATCCGTCTCACTTAGATAAATTCAACAAAGTCAATGGCACATCAATCGGACGTCCGAAGCTCATGATATGAGCGTTTCTGCTCCGAGGGCCTGGTTGGTTTCGTGTACGAACCAACCCGACCAAACCCAAAGTACTCCAAAACCTTGAGTGTGATATACCAAAACGACCAACTCGATCCAAGGATCGCATCGCCACTGACGACGCATCGTTCGGAGGCCCGTAGCTCAAGTTATGAGAAAAAGACCGAAAAGGTCCGGAAACGGGGGTCTGGGCCCTGACCGACCCGGCCCGACCCCCCCCTGGGTTGGCCCGAATCGGGTCGACCTGACCCAGGTCTGGGTCTGACCCGGTTGGGCGTGACCCGTCCCGGCCCGACCTGGGTGCATCCCGACCCGGCGGGACGGCTCGTCTCGGCTCGGCTGAGCGGCCGAGCGAGGAAAACAGCGGGCGGGGGCACGCTGCCCCTGCGTGAAGGATCGACGTCCCCGGTTGGGGTTCCCTCTTGCCAACGAAGGTGGAAGCCTGCCGCGTCCCTGCCTTCGGTTTCGCACGGCCGCGAAACCGCACCCCGCCGCCATGGCTTTAGCCGCGGCGGCTCTGTCCTGCGGCGCGCCGGGGCTCCGGCGACCCGCGCCACCGGTGGAGTCCGTGGGCCACCGGAGTTGCTCTGGTGGTCCGATTTCATTTCCATCTGCGCTGTAGCTCATCCCGGGTCCCATTCTTCACTTCGGAATCAAAATATTGTCTCTGCGGCCCGTTTTGTCGTCGTCCTCCATTCCGCACACCAAGAACAAAAGGGCGGTGGGTTCGGACTTGTTCGTCGGTCCGCACCCACCGCATTAGCGGTTTGAAACAACACCATAATTCCCAGCAATTGATAAACCTTGACCCGCAATAATAATCTGTGGACCAACTTTTTAACTGGTTGGTCCGCGTTGTTCCCTTGGAGGAATAGAAACATGGGTATTATCATTTTCAAAACGACCCCTACCTCAACATCATCGTCGGACGCGAGTTCGTCGCGGAATTGACCGTCGCGGAAGAAAAAGGATCGTCGCGTCGCGGAAGGGCGTTGCTTTCGCGCGGTACACAGTGTCGCGTAGACAAACTCCAAGGATCAAGAACATACAGATTTAATTATAACAATTAAATCCATGTTGATGTTATAATCCACAAATAATTAAAAGGACCGCAATCCCCTACCTCAAGATGCCGATCGAAGATTGTGGCGGGGATGGAACATCGCGGAAGAAGCGTCGGCGTCACATCGATCTCCAGGGGTCTGGCATTCTTCGTCGCCCTTCGTCGGAGGCAGGCACTCTTCGCGTTTTTCGCGTTCTTCGCGAAGGAGGATGGAGGACTTAATGTTTCTGTCAAATCCTCTCAACGAACAATACTCAAGAAGACATGTGTTGGTCTTATTTCATTACATGCCAACAAACGAAAATTAGAGATAAGTAACGAACAAATTAATTCATAGAATTAATTGCAACAAAACTATCTTCCCAATTAAAAGGGGTGTTAAGAATTTAGAAAACAAGTCAGTTGACTTTCATTAAAGAGGGGTTTTTGTGGGTGCGTTACTTAGCAGAAAAGAAACGGTGGGGCTCATGCGGCCCCCACCTCACAAATATCCTTCCAAGAGGGTAAGATATTTTGGGTTCCACCCTATCTGCTTCAACTCTGCATAAGCAGCTTTAAGTGTCTTTAAGTGGCTTTAAGTGAAATAAAATAAAGTTTTTGCACCACTTTATTTTATTTTCTTCACTTAACCCCCAAAAAATTAAAAACCACACCCAAGAAAATGCAACTTAGGAAGAGGCGTTTCTAAGAAAGTACCGGTAATGCGATTCCATCGGTGCCCTCAGAATTCGATTCTGAGCACCGGTTCAAAAGTTAGAAAAACCCGCTGGTTCATTCACTAAACGTACCCAAGCTAAACTTCGGAAAATGATTCCAGGCAGACCGGGCCTCGGAATCACGTGCCGTCAGAAACTGCGTTCTTGTAAAATTCCAAATAAAATTAAGAAAAAAAAATTCCTTGAAATTTACAGGTCTTTACATCACTCCCAACTCTGGGCTTTACATCCCTGTAAAGATACATCATAAGCTTGGGAAACAAATGTGGGTACTGAGCACGCATCTGAGACTCCCGCTCCGAAGTGCTCTCCTGGAGGTTCCCGTGCTGCCATCTGATGCGCACAAGAGGAATCGATCAGCCACATTGGACCCACTCCTGTCAATCCTAGATCTCCACCGGGACCTCCGCAAAATTTGCCCCATCATCAACGTCCAGCTTCCCATGGCCACTGATATGCGTCGGGTCATGCACATATCTCCTCATTTGAGATACGTGGAAGATGTCGTGCACCCGGTGCAACTGAGGTGGTAGATCCAGGCGATAAGCCACCTCGCCGATCCTGCTGAGGACCTGGAATGGTCCGATGAAGCATGGAGACAACTTGCTGCCTTGGCTTCATCTCTGTAATCCACGTTGAGGTGAGACACGCAAGAAGACGTGGTCGCCATCCTCAAACTCTAGTGGCCTCCATCTCCTGTCAGCATAAGACTTCTGCTGGCTCTGAGCTGTCCTCATCCACTCCTGGATGACCTGGACGTTCTCTTTTGTGGCCCAGACCATCTCTGGTCCCACAAGTGCTGACTCCCCAGGGTCTGTCCAGCACAAAAAAGATCTTCAAGGTCTGTCGTACAATGCCTCGTATGGTTCCATCATGATGGTGGAGTGGTAGCTGTTTTTGTACGCAAACTCCACCAAGGGTAGGTGGTCCCCCCAGTTGCGAACAAAGTCGAGGACACAAGTGCGGAGCATATCCTCGAGAGTCTGAATGGTCCTCTCCATCTGACCATCGGTCTGAGGGTGAAAGGCGGTGCTCAGACGTAGCTGCATACCAAACTCCTCCTGAAACCCCTTCCAAAGCCGGGAAGTAAAGCGAGCATCTCGATCAGAGACGACAGATGATGGCACACTGTGAAGCCGTACAATCCCTTGAACGTAGAGATGCCCCAAGCTCTCCACTGAGACCTGCTCTCTGATGGGTAAGAAGTGAGCCGACTTGGTGAGTCGGTCGAAAATCACCCAGATGGAGTCGTGACCTCTGGAAGTGCGTGGAAGTCCTGTCACAAAGTCCATAGATATCTCATCCCACTTCCACTATGGGACTTCCAAGGGTTGTACCAATCCTGCTAGTACCTGATGCTCTACCTTCACCTGATGGCATGTGAGGCATCGTGAAACGAACTCTACCACAGCCTTCTTTATGCCTGGCCACCAGTGCTGTCATATGAGATCTTGGTACATCTTCGCCACTCCAGGATGTACTGCTAAGGGAGAAGTGTGAAACTCTCTCAATACTTCCTCCCGTAAAGCAACTGGTACCCTGGTACGTCCTCTGAAAAGGTTGTCGTGCTCTGCTCAAAAGGAGAAGCCATCAGGTGCATGTCCTGAGGATATCTATGCACGCCGCGTCTCACAGTCAGCGTCCCCCCGTTGTGCCTCTCGGACCCGCTGCAGTAGTGGAGGGGTGACTGTGAGAGACTTAAGGGAGGCTGCTCCATCTCTATCCACAAAGGATATCCGCAAAGCGACTAGCTGCTCTGTCGCCTCCTCGAGTAGCTGAATTCCCGTCCTCCTACTGAGGTCATCAGCTACCACGTTCCCCTTCCCAGGAGTATAGACTCTCTCAAAGTCATATTCCTAGAGGAACTCGAGCCATCGCTACGGTCTCAGGTTCAAGTCCTTTTGAGAAAAGATATACCTGAGACACTGATAGTCAGAAAAGACTGTAAAGCGTTCGCCCATCAGATAGTGTCACCATGTCTTCAGAGCGAAGACCACTGCTACTAACTCTAGGTCATGGGTAGCATAGTTCTGCGCATGCGGCCTCAACTGACATGATCAATAGGCAATCACCACCCGCTCTTGCATCAGGACACATCTGAGTCCAGTCCCAGATGCATCGCAGTAGACTACATACCCTACTCCCTCCTCAGGCAACCTCAAGATAGGGGCGCTAGTCAATCACTGTCTCAACTCCTAGAAGCTCTGCTGACATCTGTCTGACCACACAAAGGGTTTCCCCTTCTTCTTCAAATCTGAGAGTGGTGCCGCAAATCTAGAGATGTCTGGCACAAATCACCGATAGTATCCAGCAAGTCCTAAGAAACTCCGCACCTCCCTCACGCCCCTGGGTGGCTCCCAAGCTTGCACTGCCTCGATCTTCGTAGGATCCACCACAACTCCCGCCTTAGAGATGACGTGTCCTAAGAAGTGGACATCATGTATCCCGAACTGACACTTCGAGAGCTTTCCATAAAGCTGGTTCTCTCGGAGTGTGTCTAGTACAACCCGCAAGTGGCATGTGTTCTCCTCCTCATTCGTCGAGTATATCAAAATGTCGTTGATGAAGACTATGAAAAATCGATCGAGGTATGGCTGAAAGATACTGTTCATGAGGCCCATGAACACTTCTGGAGTGTTGGTCATGCCGAATGGAATAACCATAAACTCATAGTGGCCATACCGACATCTAAAGGCCGTATTCTGCACGTCCTTGTCCCGAACTCTGAGCTGATAATAGCCTGACCTAAGGTCTATCTTCAAGAACCACCGTGCTCCCTTGAGCTGATCGAAGAGTTAATCAATCCTCTGTAGCGGATACTTGTTCCTCACTGTCACCTGGTTTAGGCGACGATAGTCAACACAAAGTCGCAAGCTCTCGTCCACCTTCTTGGCGAACAATATCGGGGAAGCCTAGGGTGAAACACTGGGTCGGATGAATCCCTTGCCCTGCAAGTCCTCCAACTGTATTCGTAGCTCTCGAAGATCAGCGGGGGCCATCCAATATGCTGGAGTGTATATTAGGGTTTTCCTGGGGTACATATCAATATAAAAGTCTACCTCTCTATGAGGAGGTAGCCCTGGGACGTCTTCGGGAAAGACGTCCGCATACTGATCCACCACTGCAGGAAAACTAGGACTATGCACGTCAACTGCTCCAAGGATGAGGATATCCAACTGATGAGTGATGGGATTTCCTCTCCTCTATGGAAGTCCATCCTATGCTGTGAAGGCTCCCTTCTCACCGGTGAAGGTGAACCTGCTCCCTTCGGTGCGCACACATCGCACCTTGCGCCTAATACAGTAAATCTGTTCATGGACTGTAGATAACCAATCCATGCCCAAGATGACGTCGTAAGGCCTCGACGCTACTACAAGAAGATCCCAGCCGAAGCTCTCACCTCCTAGAGTAAGCTCACACTACCAGAACCAGTGCGTAATCATCAATTCTACTCCCGTAGGAGTCTCTAGATGTAAGGATCAAGCCAACAGATTTGTCGGAATCTCCGAGCTCCGAACAAGGGCAGTGGCTATGAAAGTGTGAATCGCTCCTGTGACTATAAGAACTATAGTAAGGGTGGAATAGACACAGATAGTACCTTGAATGATCTCGGGCGCGCCATGGTCGTAGGCCTCCACTGCCTGGAGCTGTGCCTGTCTCTGCCCGCCAGCTCCCTGTGGCCGGGGTGGACCTCCGGGTGGTGGTGGTGGTAGAGCCTCAAAGCGTCACCCACCACCTGCTGCTCGGCTAGCTCCTCTACCTCGTCTTCTTGCTCCCTGCGGACCACCAGGGTCGAACCTCTGCCTCTGCCTGGGTGGCCCCTCAACCGTCTGCTTCTCCTCGGCACGGTGGGTCGGGCAATCATGAGCCATGTGGCCATGCCCGCTACATGTGTAGCACTGCCTGACTCTCAAAATACTAGCTCCACGCTATGTGCCCCGCACTGCTGAGCCAGTGTCCTGAGGTCATATACGTGAGGGTCTTGTCTACCTGGACCCCTGATTCATCCGTCGACTACCTGCCGTAGAAGACTCTGCTACGTGCCGCCCCGCAGTAGGTCTCGCCGCTGGAGAAGTCTCAGCAAGAAAGCTCTCGATCAAAAGGGCTCGCTCCAGTACTCCCGCCTGAGTCGGAATGCTGAGGGAGAACAGAGATGCCCTGATCTCATGTCTCAATCCCTGCTCAAAGGTCTGGGCCTAGAAGAATGGGTCCCGTACCATGTATGTTGAGTAACACGAGAGATCGGTAAATCTCGCCGAGTAATGGGCGACCATCAAGCTGCCCTGCCGCTGCTGAAGAAGCTCCTGGATGCGCACCGCATGGAGGGTGGTCGGGACGAACTCTGAGTGGAAGAGTCCCTCAATGTCTGTCCAGATGAGAGACGCCTCATCGTGCACCTGTAGCATCAAACTCCACCATCGGCCCGTTTCTGCGTGTAGTAGGCTTGCTGCAAGGATCACCATGAGGTCTGCTGGTGTCCTCACTAGCCTGAAAACTCGCACCACTGCCTCCAGCCAGTCCTCAGCTGCCTGGGGGTCCGTCTCCCCGCGGAACCTAGGCGGTTTCTAGCGTTGGAACTCATGAAGTGCACTAAGGAGATGTGCATCATTAGCTGCTGGGTCTGGAAGCATCGGTGGCTCGACAGGTAGAGGTATCACCAGTGCCTCACCTGTCAAAGGGCCCTATACCGAGGTCTCATCGCTCGGTGGGTTGTCGTCACACTCATCTCTCGGAACCCTAGCTAGCTGCCATCATGGGGCCATCATGAAAAGGAAATAGGTGCGCCACAGTCAGAATAGTATACCTTGTGAGATGATACAAAGTAATCACAATGAAAACTTGAAACACACATGAAATCAATGTTTTCGTGCATTAAGTCGGAAATCAGAAGTCATGGTCCGGGTGTACGGATACGTCGGCTGCCGCACCAACACTGGTCTCCCTGGACTGATAACCATACTAAATATGAATAACACTATTGCTTCACATAAAAGAAAGATGAGAGTCTGCGGTAGAACCGAACTCCTTTGATACCAATTTGTCACGACCCCTACTCGGGGCCCATGCCATGACTACCCCAAGCCCGCCTTCCATAGGCCAGGGGATGGAGACTAGCACCAAGGTGTAAATCCTGGTAAAGGGAAGGAATTTCTTTTATAAAGTAAACAACAAACACCACAGAGTAAGCAGGAAGAAGTAATCACTAAGTAGAAGCTGAGTACAACAGTAAGTGCGGAAAAGTAAGTGGGCCAGAATACAAACCCAAACTGAAAGTAATGTACAACTGGAAAGGGAAAACAACAACTGAAAAGTAAAGCCGCAACGTCGAGCTGCCCACTAGAAATCCCACCCGAAGGGTGGGTACAGAAAGCCTCCACTGCTCCTCGGGTCCAGCCGACCACTCCGAGTACGTCCCGCCCCGTGGTCCACCTCCAGGTACCGTCCTGCTCTGGAAGCCTCAACCATGATCAGTGTTGTCCATCGTCTGCAACCAACACAACGTAGTGCGTGCATAGCCCGTGCAGGGGTGAGTATAAGCTACTCAGTAGGGACCCCGAGACCCCCGAAGGACTCCCATAATCCACAAAGGATAATCCAAAAAGGAAAGATACAATCACAAAGTAACATCCGACACTACATAGGTATATGCCCATACATATACCTAAGTCATCAAATCTCATTCAGCTCTAACATCTGAGCCTAAGCACAACGCAGTCCACATAGGAGAGAAAAACGTAAATCCACATAGGATAGCACAACACAATCCACAAAGGAAAGCAAAAGGGATTCAGCTCACATAGGAATACTTCATTGTATGACGATAAAGATGACCAGATATTGCCACTGATTCATCTAAGCCATCAGACCCACAAAGAATTGATAAGTACTAACCCCCGCAATGAACCACAAAGGATCTGACCCACAAAGGATCGATAGGTACTAACCCACGCAATGTCCCACAAAGGATCTGACCCACAAAGGATCGATAGGTAACTAACCCCCGCAATGACCCACACAGGTTCAGACCCACACAGGATTTGTAGGCGCTAGCCCACATAGGATCGCTGAGCGCTGACCCACACAGGATCAGACCCACACAGGATCGGTAGCACTGACCCACAAAGGATCGCTGAGTGCTGTAGTCGTCACCGTCGAATCCACTGAGGATATCTGCACAGTCGTCGTCATCACAGTAGCAGTTGCAGCCAGCTCTAGGGTTCCAGCACACAACAAGCTCGTTCGGGAGGGTCCGCTCCATGATCCGATAGGCTGATACATCAACCGACACATAGTTCAGAGTTGATGTATCCAAAAGTTCCGTATCGTCAACAGGAACTCAACGTCGCAGACGGCGCGTCAATTAGATGCCCGGTGTGAGAGTTATTGGCTTTTTCGTCCTAGGGGCCCGGTTGATTTTTAAGGAAAAACCAATCTGACTGTACTCCACCTGCGTCCAAAACTCAGGCAGAGTAAGCCAAAATATCTGTCTCACTTAGAGGAATTCAACAAAGTCGACGGCACGTCAGTCGGACGTCCGAAGCTCAAGATATGAGCGTTTCTGCTCCGAGAGCCCGGTTGGTTTCGTGTACAAACCAACACAGAAAAACACAAAGTATTCTGTAACCTTGAGTGTGATATAAAGAAACGACCGTCTCAATCCAAGGATCGCATCACCGCTGACGGCGTGTCGTTAGGAGGCCCATAGCTCAGGTTATGAGAAAAATACCAAAAAGGTCCGGAAACAGGGGTCTAGGCCCGGACCGACCTGGCCCAACCCCCCAGGGTCGGCCCGAACTGGGACCGGGTCCGACCCGGTTGTGCGCGACCCGGCCCAGCCAGTGTGGCCTGGCCCGGCCTGGGCGTGACCCGGCCCTGTGGGTCGGCTCGGCTCGGCTCGGCCGAGCAGCCGAGCGAGGGAAACCATGGGCGGGGGCGCGCTGCCCCCACGTGAAGGATCCGCAGCTCCGGTTGGGGCCGCCTCTCGCCAACAGACGTGGCAGCCAGCCGCGTCCCTGCTTTCAGTTCCGCGCGGCTTTGGAACCGCACCCCACCGCCGCGGCTGAATCCGC
This sequence comes from Viscum album, assembly GCA_963277665.1. Classification (NCBI taxonomy): domain Eukaryota; kingdom Viridiplantae; phylum Streptophyta; class Magnoliopsida; order Santalales; family Viscaceae; genus Viscum; species Viscum album. Next base: position 1,041,552,239 of record OY728141.1, on the reverse strand, counting down.
GGCGGCTCTGTCTGGCGGCGCACCGGGGTGTCGCCGCCTCCGGCCGCCTGTGGAGTCCGCGGGCCACCGGAGTTGCTCCGGTGGTCCGATTTCATTTCATTCTACACCGTAGCTCATCTTGGGTCCCGTTCTTCACTGCGGAATCAAAAATTCATCTCTGAGGCCCATTTTGTTGTTGTCCTCCATTCCACACATCAAGAACAAAAGGGCAGTGGGTTCAGACTTGTTCGTTGGTCCGCACCCACCGCGTTAGTGGTTTGAAACAACACCATAATTCCCAGCAATTGATAAACCTCGACCCACAATAATAATCCGCGGACCAACTTGTTAATTGGTTGGTCCGTATTCTTGCCTTGGAAGAAAACAAACATGGGTATTATCATATTCAAAATGACCCCTACCTCAACGTCGTCGTCGGACGCGAGTTCGTCGCGGAATTGACCGTCACGGAAAAAAAAGGATCGTCGCGTCGCGTAAGGGCGTCACTGTCATGCAGTACTCGGCATCGCGTAGACAAACTCCGAGGATCAAGAACATACAGATTTAATTATAACAATTAAATCAATGTTGATGTTATAATCCACAAAGAATTAAAAGGACCGCAATCCCCTACCTCAAGATACCGATCGAAGATTGTCGCGGGGATGGAACGTCGCAGAAGAAGCGTCGGTGTCGCGTCGCATCGTTCCCCGAGGGTCTGGAGTTCTTCATCGCCATTCGTCGGAGGCCGGCGTTATTCGCATTCTTCATGTTCTTCATGAAGGAGGATAAATTACTTAAAGTTTCTGTCAAATCCTATCAATGAACAATCCTCAAGAAGACATGTGTTGGTCTTATTTCATTACATTCCAACAAACGAAAATTAAAGATAAGTACCAAAAAAAATTAATTCATAGTATTAATTACAATGAAACTAACCGCCCAATTAAAAGGGGTGTTAAGAATTTAGAAAACACGTCAGTTGACTTTCATTAAAGATGAGTTTTCGCGGGTGCGTTACTTAGCGGAAAAGAAATGGTGGGGCTCGTGCGGGCCCCACCTCACACATATCCTACCAAGAGGGTAGTATATTTTGGGTTCCACCCTATCCGCTTCAACTCAGCTTAAGAAGCTTTAAGTGTCTTTAATCAGCTTTAAGTGAAATAAAATATAGTTGTCGCACCACTTTATTTTATTTTCTTCACTTAACCCCCACAAAATTAAAAACCACACCCGAGCAAACACAACTCTGGAAGAGGCATTTCTAAGAAAGTACCGGCACTGCAATTCCATCGTTGCCCTCAGAATTCGATTCTGAGCACTTGTTCAAAAGTTAGAAAAACCCACTCGTTCGTTCACTGAACGTACCCGAGCCTAATTTCGGAAAATGATTCTGGGCACACCGGGCCACGGAATCACGCGTCGTCAGAAACTGCGTTCTTGTAAAATTTCAAAGAAAATTTAAAAAAATTCCTTAAAATTTATGGGTAATTACATGATATGTGTTTCTCTATGTATCCTATAATAGTTATATATATAGGCATGATCCACTCTTCTCATTCTACAACCCATGTTTGAGACTTAATGACTCAGTCTGAACACATGACCAACCCTTGTTCATGGAGACTCTAAATAGAAGGGATTTAATTATCACATAATACCATCAAAAATGTTTCATGAATCTTAGAGGATATTGATTAAATTATGATATTTTTGTATTAACTATGAGTCCTTACGATGTAATATTTGGTAGGGAATGGGTTTCCCCAGTTCATGACCACATAGAATGTTTTAGGTGGAGGATACAGTGTGTCTGAGATGAATGAATGGTATTTTCCTTTGTGGGTTGAAAAGACCAATGGAAGGGAAAGAAAGGCTCATAAATTGAAGTCTACGGTAGATTAATCATGAGTTATCTAGTATTATCATTGGAATAGTGCATATAATGAGCTTTCAGCTTCCATTAGTGATGGCAGAGTACAAGGATTTCTTTCCTTAGGGTATTTGGGCCTTACCTCCCCGATGAGAGATATAATTATAAATTTAATTACACCCAAGGAATTATATTATATATATTCCATCATATAATATGGATCCAATAGATATTCTTGATCTGAAGGTAATCTTTAAGAACTTACAAAGGAAGAGATTTCTCAGACCTAGTGTTTAACCCTAAGAATATTTTTTATTTTTCGCCAAGAAGTCATATGGGAGCATAAGGTTGTGTGCGGATTATCAAACCCTAAACTAGGTGACTATGAATAATATTTATAAACTTTCTATAATAAATAAAATACACAATTACTATGGGGGGGGGGGTGACATATTTCACAATTATAGACCTTATACAAGGTTATCGACAGCTTTGAGCACAAGATGTGGATAAACCGAAGATGATATTTTGAGGCTGTTAGGGTCATTATGAGTACTTGTTGATGCATTTTTGAATGAAAAATAACCCAATATATTCCATGGTAAACATGATCCATACTTATTGGCCTTTCATATACATGTTTTTGTGTTAATAATTTTTGATATTCTAGTGTACTTGGAATCCAAGGAGGAGCACATAAAAAATTGAGGATGGTCATATACATACTTTAAGAGAACTGGATTTTTGATAAAATTCTAGTGTGTCAATTAGAGGGTGATAGGTCCGGTTTTGGGGTATTTCATCTCATTAGAGGGAGTACCGGTGGACCTAGTAAAGGCTGAGGTGGTTTTAGATTGGGAGCCACCCATGACAATGACTGAGGTGTGGATCATCCTTGGGATGGTATGTTACAACAAGTGATTCATTCCCCCTATCATTAAGATATTAGAATATTTGAATTATTTGACTCAAAAGAGGAAACCATTCATATATATGGAGAGGTGATAATAAATTTTTAGGTGTTTTGGAAAATATTCAAGAGTGACCCCATCTTGAGACTGCTAGATGTGGTGTCAAACACATAGGGTTTTGTGAGTCATTAGGGACAAGATATGGTTGTTTTATGATGTATAGGAAGGTGGTGATTTTCTATTGGTCCTAATAGTTTTTACCTGACATGCATAAATATACAACCCATGGTATAATGTTATCAACAATTGCCTTCTCCTGAAATATGTAGCAAAATTACCTTTTGGGTGATAATTTTATCATCTATTTTGACCATAAGTGTGTCATGTATATATTATCATGAAATGATCTGAAATTGAGATATTAGTGATGTATTTATTTCATCTAGGATGATGAATTCATGATAGTATACAATTCTGGGATGTGGAACTTGGTGGAAGATTCTCTTAGTATGAGATCTGGTTATTAGTTGTTGGTTGAGACATCAAAGCAGTTAGACTTGTTTTAATTGCTCGTAGTGGATGAGGATGCTACAATTTACCTTCAGTCGATGTTTGTTATGAAACCACATCTAAAACATTCGACATAAGGTTTTAGGGAGTTACTAACTATGATACCTAAAGTTATCAGATCCTAATGGATTTTTTGAATATGGGTAGGAAATCATCCTTTTTAGTGGATGCATAACGGTTTTGGTGATGTTACATGATGAGTTTTTGAGGGAGTTACATACATACCCTTTATAGGTACATCTAGGTGGGGAAAATATGTACTACTAACTTCATCTTCAAGTATGTTATCTAGGTATGAAGAAGTAAATAGTTGAGTTTCTCTCTCGATACATCACCTATTAGTAGGTGATGAATGGGTACTTTGTTCCAAAAGATTTAGCATAACTCTTTGAGGTTCCAGAGTGGAATTGGTATGGTGTACCTATGGTATTTTGATGTGGATACCATAAAAATCTATAAGATATGATTTTATATGTGTTATCATAGACCAAATCAACAAGGCATCTCACTTCCCATCTATTCAAATAAATTGCTCTGTAGAGTGCTTGGGATTCCATTACATGAAAGAGATAGTTTGGTTTCTTGTAGGTCTATCAACTATAATTTTAGATAGTGAATCTAACTTCATGTTAGGATAATAGAGAGGATTTTAGGATATTTTGGAACTTAATTGTGTTTTATCATGACGTTTCACCCCTATAATGATTGACGTACTAGACAGATTATTCATGTTTTGGAGGACATGCTGTGGGATTTCAATCTAGAATTTGGCCATATTTGGGTGTATCGCCTTACCTGATGGAGTTTTCATACAACAATAGCTACCATTATACCATTGGTATGACACTATTTGAGGAATTTTATGGGAGAACTTGAAAGTCACCACTCTATTGGACTAATCATGGCAGGTCAACACTCATTGGTCCATATTTGGTGAAAGATATGACATTGATGGTGAATATCACCTAGGAGAGGATAAGGATATCCCATAGCCATCATAAGTAATGTGTAGAGCGGATATAGATTCAATTATAGTTTAAAGAGGGAGACCATGTGTCCCTGAAAGTCTCACGTTGACCAGAATTATGGATATTTGGTCGAGGTGGAATGTTATCTTTGAGACTCATTATCACATTTCATATACTACATAGGGTCATTGATGTGTCATATAGATTGACCCTACTACCACTCTTAAACCAGGTACATGATGTATTCCATGTTTTTTTGGTGGGGAGGTATGTGTATGACTTTTGATATGTTATCCACTAAGGAATGTTGTAAATCAAGGATAGAGATACTATTGAAGAATTATTGATGGAGATAACGGATTATAAAAAGGATATCCTTTATGGGTGATAGATTCCTTTGGTATGTGTTTTATTGCATCATGGGAGCCTTTAGGAGGGAACCTTAGAGTGGTAGGCATAGATGAGAGCCCAACACCCGCACCTTTTGGAGTAGGTTTTCACTTTTTGCGATGAAAAGACCAAAGGTGGGGAGAATTTAATGACTGTTTTTTCATGTAATACTTAGAAATATATCTAATAATAATTTTTGAGAAAGTAATTGTGATGGAACTAGATTATGAGGGATAGAGAGAGTAAATAATTATATTATATTAATAATAAATATATTAATATCACACATGCATAGTTTTTGTGAATTAATTGAATAACAAAAAATAGAGTCTCAAATTCGAAATCCTTGACAACTGTTTGGTAAAGAACATGGGTTTTACCCTAGGTATGACATAACCTTTGTCGGAATTAGGTTTTTGGTTTGAGAACCACAATGGAAAAAATAATTAAATATATTTATTTTATTTATTTTATTACTAATGTAACATCCTAACCTAATTATCATCAATAAATATATGGTTATTTCCAATTCAAGGGGTTAACCACATAACTCAATGATTTAGAGAGGATCCTTTGGAGGGGATCTTTGTAAATGAGAATGGATCAAGGATTTTTTTCTAAATGAATTTGAGTATTTCACCAAAAAATGTAGAATCATTTTTCATCAATGATCAACCCTAACTTGTAGTGGGGAATTTGATTTCTGTGGTTTATTTTCACCATTTTACCCCATGATGAATGAATGAAAATCCTTCTAACTGTATGATATGAGGGTCTATCTTGTTGTTGGGGGCGTAGGTTTTTTAACATGGGCGTTTAGAGAATTATTATCATGTCTTATATGTTGCTCTTAATTCATCTTTCTAACAACAATTAATCAAGGAAAACACAAACAATGGATGGGGTTAATTTCTCAGTTTTTTTTTTGATTTTTTCATTTCTCTTATATTTTTTCACACAATCCCTACAAAATATTTTTTGGATGACAGTCCAAAAAATACCAAGTATATGATTATTTCATGACAACTATTCAAAAAAGTATATCAATACCATGGATGTGGGATAGAAATTGAGTTTGCGATTGAGGTAAAGTAAGGGAAATAGACAATTAGAGGTGGATCGAGATTGGACAAGTGATTCCAGATTCACCGTTTGACATGAGATGAATAGATGGCATAAAAATAGTTTCGATTTGAGAGAATATGAGGGAAGATTATAGTCACTAGTGATGATGAGACCTAGTAGACATTAAATCCAAGTTTTTTGGTGACTTTAACTGTGAAATATAATGTGGTAGAGGTATGAGTGTATGTATGAATCCTTTCTAGCGTTTATGAGAAATTATGAAATATAAAACATGTTTTACGAAGAACACACTCTATATATTCCCCCTTTTTTACCACTAGGGTTTACAAAAATAGGATAATATCACATACTGTGTGACCAACTTCTAGTTACCAATCATGTACCATAGGGTTACATGTTCCCAAACATGACTTCGAATACGGGTATGACTAGAGTCCATAAGGACGTCCGTGTACTATGATATAGCTAGGTATATGACATGGATGGGTACATAGACTTGACCCATGCACACATACACCAAAATAGGGACATAATAACAGAAACCTTCATATTTGAGTTTAATGGTACATGTCATGTAACCTCTATACATTTCATGTACTACCTCAAATGTATTTTAGAGCCCCTCATTTCATCAATTTAGAACATGTTCATTTGAGTGTGGTTCCTTGATCCATACCTATAAGGGTATAGTGTGAAATCACATCCTATGGATAGGATTGTGATCCCCTATATAGGTTTTTTATCAAAGAGAGATCAGTGTATCCCCCATGTGTGACCACGGTAGGATCACTTTTCATTCTGTGTACATCCTATATAGGGTTTATGGTATCAACATGACCATCATGCACCGATTATTGATCCCCTATCTAGAATGCTGATCCAGTAGAATTTGTGGTGTCCCATAGTGATCCTGGGTGTAACCACCTCTCTATGGATTGAGAACTATGGAGTTCTAATGAGTACTTATTGGGTGATAATCGATAACAAAAACCTATCAGATGAACTCTATTAATGAAAACATAGATCATGGACCAAATTTTCTTAGATGAGTGTTACCTTGAAGCCTCAGGTAAAATCATGTGGTTAGAAGTATTGTAGATACCACTTGATACTAGTTCTATATTATGAGTATGTTGGGATTTTTTATCATTATGTATTATATTTTGATTGACATTCTTATGTGTTGATGAGCAGAATACTTTTGATGATTTATATTGAGTGATTTTTGGGTGTTCTACTGGTTATTAAAATACTCACCCCTGAATGATATCACCCCATACATGTCATTTGTTACGTAAATAATAACTATTTCAATAGAGTACTAATAATATTTGGGATAGTCTAATCATAGTTTAGGATTGACAGACTGAGGTTTAAACTAGGTGTTGCACTTAATAGCAGTGACGTCATAATTAATAGGATAGACTATTTTTTATTCTTGGGGGTGGGGATTGTGTTTCCACTTATTTTATTTAAATATTATTTTTATAATCTTATTATGGGATATATATATATATATATATATATTCATCCATTTTATTCCAGTTTTATTATTTTACATTCAACTTCATAAGATAATGGGGACAAGTTGTTGTGTACAGGTACCTTAGGCTAATATCTCTAATGTGTGTGATATAACTAATCAGTGTTGGTCTCCATACACTTCACTACTAGAGGCAGGTTTGGTGTGTTACACTCAACTTATCACAAGTTAGAAGGGCCATTGTGGGTCAGGTCCTGAAAATCACTCCATTGGTAATTCCTACATCAATGAAATTCTTTTTTCAAGGGATTTCATCTTAAACTCCATTCCATTGATAGATGTTTTGTATTATGAACTTATTTTCTTTTATGTTGGGTATATAACCCCCTTTGATGTATTTAACATGAATATATAATTATTAATGGTGATTAAATTTTCAATTGATGCTTACTATTTCCTGGGGTTATAATTTAAATGTTATAAATGATGTTGGAATTTACTTTATAGAAAATTTTTTTGGGACTAACTATATTATTTTAAAGGAATATTTTAATATATCCTTCATTAAATCCATTAATTTTATTATCCACTGAATATTTAAAGAGTATCCATTTTTCAGCCAAAATTTACTCTATATATAATTTGAATCAAGTAAATAAATCTTTAATAGAAAATCTGATCTAATTTATATATTGACTACTTATATTTTTATTCCATGTTTGTATTTTAAAAAATTATTCTATGAAAGTCCTTTTTTATTTACTCAAATATATAATTAATTAAATATTATGATATACTTAAATTTTTATATGTTTTTAAAATAATATTTATAATGTTATCTGAAAAGTCTATTTTGTGACTATATTTATAAAAAAGAAAAAATAAAGATTCTTTTTAACATATTAGACATAAAAAAAATTTCTCACCTCGATAACCATTTTACACTATTTTTATTATTCTATAAATTTTAAATTGTTTAATAGAGAAAATAATTTAATGAAATTTTATTTTAAATGACTCGCTAATATTTTATTATATTCTTAAAATGTTTTTATTTTTCAATAAAATATAATTTATTAATGAATTGATGTTCATATCTCATATATTGATTACTTTTTTATTCATTTACTTTCTACTGAAACATTGAATTATTATGATCATATTTCATTAGAAATATTTATATTATAGGTATTATGGATAAGATTAATGCTATAATGTATACTATCACTATGTACAATGTGAAACCATAAATAATTTTTGATTAACTAGAGAAATATTGATATTATTTATTCCTTAATAAATATAGAAATATATTAATAAGGAATATTGTTTATAAATTAAATTTTTCCTTAAATATATGAGGAATTCATTAGACATGCAGTGATAGGTGTGGCATAGAATTACATATCTCCATGATTAATTGACATGTATCATGATAGAAACCAGTTATGTATCCTTAATAAGTATTTTTTGTGGTATACCTACCCATCGATTTAGATGTCTTAATGATAGTCCATGAAGATAAAGATATCATGATGCATAAGACCTCAATGATAAAGATATAATGATGCCTGGGATAATGTTGTGCAATGTTAACAATTTTCTTCATTTAGAATTTATTTATTAATATCTATGAGATTACTTGCATTTAAATTATACATTGATTTATTTCATGCTCAAGTTATTGATTAAATGGAATCTATTTTTAGTTAATTTTCTATCCATATTGATTATGCTTTATTTAATCATGATATATTCCACCTTATGAAAACATAAATGATAATATGATATAACCATTTATTTGTTTTCCTTTCCCCATGATATGAATAATGATATTATGAATGATATCAAGTATGCAATAATGTTTCTTATACTTTGTTTTTCTATATTTACAATTTAATATGGGAATCATGTTTGTATCTAGTTCTCTAAGAATAATAAATTAATTGATCCTTGATGATGTGATCCCTTTTATCTTAAGAAAATGTTATAAGATAGACATTGACATTGGGTTATTATAGTTGGGGTTGCTATAGTTTTTCTCTAATCAAGTTTTAGGTATTATTATATTATGGATCAATATTCAATATGAATATGAGATAAATCAATGTGTTCCATTATTTAGTGATAGATCCTAAAATAAAAAAGGGAATAAAAACCCATAGTCAGTGTAAGTATTTACCTACGAAGTAGGCCAATACAACATGTGTTGGGATTGAATGGATCATAACCATATTTGGATTGCTGACTCATGTTTTGAAAAATAATCATTCCCATATGATGAAACCTATTATTCAGCAACATTATCACATATTTTTTTATCTTTTTATGTGATAATATCCAAAATATTTTAATGGGATTACTAATTCATTTGTAGTTGAACAATATATTATGTCCCATGAAAATTTAATATTGTACATAAAAACTAATGACAGTTAAAAAGATATTATTGTAGTGTATTATTTTAGAGGAGATTCTAATCAATGGTGGTCATTTATTCAGTATTATAAATATAATTGTGGAATAGAAAACATGGAATGGAAAAAATTTAATGTGATAGTATTAGAGAAATAATTCCCTTGAGAATAGTACGTAGAAATGGAGAGGAATTTTCTCAATTTAAAGTATAATGAATAAGGGGATGTTTCAGTGTATAAGGATAACATTAAAATATTTTCCATGAATGTTCCAGACCATATATGTCAATTGGAATGTAATTTTGACTTTTTTACTAATGGCATTAATCCATGTCTCTAAATAGCACTAGTTTTTCTAATGTTTTCATCATATGATGATATAATATCAAGTTAAATTAAGATAGAGAAATAATTTTGTAAATACTATATGTTTAAGGGAAATCAAGGGAAGAATAGATTGGTTGAGACCAAGGAAAAAGTGAATTCATCAAATATTGAGTAGGGAATGAATCAATTTTAATCTGTTAAATTATTGTGCAAAGAAACATCCTAATTTTTTTTGAATGGAATGATAGTTTGTTACATGTTCAGAGATAATGGTCATCTAGATAATGAATCTATGTAAAAGAAATAATTAATTATTACACTATTATTCAACTATAAATACATGTGGAATTATTCAAAAAATATCCCCAATAATCAAGGGAACATTCCATAGAATAATCTTATGGGAGAAGGCTAAGAACATGGAATTACTATATTAGATGTGTAATTTCTATGATATGTTGTGAAAGGTACACTTATTATCCACTCTACATGTGAGAATGTTTTATTTGATTTAGGTTCTATGCACTCTATCAAATTTGATGAATTTTATAATGGAATCACATCACCACCTCAACAATTAGATATTTAGTTGGAAATGAGAACACTTAATGGAATGATTATCATATCCCAAGTCTATAGGTCGTATATGATATAATTTCATGTTAATTTTATATCTAAAAATATTATCATCAAACCTCTAGTTGAATTTTATTTTATTTTGGGCTAGGATTGACTCTCTCGGAATAGATCCCATATCAATTATTTAGTAAGGTATGGTATATTCAATATTCACAATCAACATACAATAATCTATTAGTGTGACGATGAACCTGAACTCCAAATGAAAATTATTTACATCATTTAATTTTTACTACATATTCACAAGGGATATTTATCTTATGTGGTTAGGTATATACTCCAAATTTAAGATAATACAATTGTATGGGTGTTTTTTAATTTCTTCAAGAAGAGTTTCCTAAACTTACCCTGAATCATGGAATTGAGTTTTCAATATAACACACACCATATTATACCATTATTTCAAACAATTCATTAAGTATAAACCTAATTATGATAACAAAATTAAAGAAGAATCTATGGGAAATGTAGATAATGAATTCAATCATCCCAGTGTTTCCCCATGTGGTGAACCTATTCTTTTTATTACAAAGAATGCTAGGTCAATGCATATTTAAATTAATTATGATGAACTTAATGAACTAATCATTAAGAAAAAATATCTTCTACCCAATATTGATTATTTTTTTTATTAATTATGTGGAGATCAATATTTTATGAGATTGATATTTGATATAGATATAATCATCTAATGGTCAATAAAGAAGACATACCAAATACAACATTCCATATGAGGTATGAACATTTTAAATTTGTAGTAATGAAATGTGGATTTACCAATTCCATTTCTATATTCATGTATTTAAGAAAGAGAGTATTTAGACTTTACCTTGATTTGATTGTGGTATACATTATATATTACATTTTTATTTATGCACAGATTAAGAAATTACATAAATAACTTATGAGGATTGTGCTTATGACCCTGAGGAGGAGAATCTATTTTCCAAATGTACCCAGTGTGAATTTTGGAAATAAAATTTCTCACTATTAGGTTATATAATATCATGTGAGGGTATACTGATGGATCCTTAAAATAAATAAATTATTGATAAATGTCTTAGACCAACCCTGGTAACTGAGATCCAAAATTTTATTGGATGAGTTGGATACTCCAAATTTCCTCTAAGATATTTATCATGAATATCTAATCCACTCACCATGTTAACTTATAAGGGATCCATCATATTTTGGATATTTTAATGTAAAGATAATTTTGAATAACCAATGAAAATTTTGGTCCGAAAACATGTTCATACACTACCCAACAGTGAAGAAGTGTTTTTGATATATAGTGACGCTTAAAATAAAGGACTGTGATTCATCCTCACTTATAATGACATGATGATATCTTATGCCTCTCGCCAATTGAAAATTCACTAGAAAAATTACATGACTCATGATTTGGAGATAACAATTGTAATTTTTCATTAAAGATATGGTAAATTATATCTTTATTTAAAGATGTGATATATATGGTAATTATAATATCTTAATGTATATATTTATAACAAAAGAGTTTAATATGCTCCAAAGAAGATAGTTAGATATGATCAATGATTATGAAAGATCAATACACTACCACCCTAGGAAGGGGAAAATTATGGCGGGTTCTCTGAGTTAGAATGACAATTCTTGTTTTTCCATGATTAATAATTAAAGAGATAAAATGCTTATAGATATATAGAAGATAGATCATGAAATCTGAAAGAATGTTTATATATCTTATATTTATCAGAAAAATGTCTAACAATAAATCCATGAGAGGATTAATAGGGAGAAAATGATGATGTGTGATTAAAAAAGAAGGTGATGAATCGTTCTTAATTTAACCATGATCATGTTAGAATGAAAAGTTTATGAAACTTGGTATGTGTTTTGTAAATACAATATTTTAAGTAGGATGTATTTTATGGAGTTCATAATTCATCATTATCTATTCATCCAAAAACTATGAAGACTTATATTGATCTAAAAGAGTATTTATGGAGGGATAACATGAAACATGATTATTCAAATCATGTATCTCAAATCCCATTGTGTCATTGAGTTAACATTGAGAGACATAAGTCTAAGGGGATGATACAACCATTAGACATACCACAATGGAAATGGGAATATATTACAATGGATTTATTCATTGGAATCCCCAAAACATCTGATGGGAATAATGTTATTTAGGTAGTGACCGATCACCTTTTGAAATCAGTGAATTTTATCACTATCAAAGAATATTTCTATCTTGAATATATTACTCATTCATACATTAAGGACTTTATGAGATTTCATGGAGTACCACTCTCAGTCCTATCATATTGGGATTTGAGGATTACCATGATGTTTTGGAAAGTAATTTATAAGGATCATGATATAGAGTTGATTTTCAATACCTCATATTATCCCCATATAGATGGATAGTTCAATAAGAATGTTCAAAATCAATAGTACATTTTGAGATCTTGCATTATGGATTTCAATGTTTATTTGGATCAATGCTTCCTTTGGTAGGATTATCATACAACAATAGCTTTCACTTGAGAATTTAAATGGATCTTTATGAATCCCTCTATGGAAAAAATTCATAACTCCAAAATATTGGGATGAATTTGGAGAAAAAATCTATAGAGACAATAAATAGCTAAGAAAATGGTAGAAAATGTGTGATTCTTTCAACATCACATCAAGGAATCATAGAGTAGAAAAAAAACTAATGATGAAAATCATTAGAAAGATATAGAGTTTCAAGATAGTGATAAGGTATTCCTATAAATATCTCCATTGAATAATTATATGATATTTGTAATGAAGGGAAATATGAGACCTATAAATATTGGTCCCTTTGAAATTCTTGATCATAACCGAGTAGTAACTCATCACTTAGTGCTTCCAATAAATCTCTCTCTAGTTCATGATGAAGGTTCTAGGCACAATGAATGTGAGTGGGTGGATGTGCCGACTTGGCTTTTTGTCATTAACAATGATCAATACGGGATCAATACGACGATAAACACCAGTCTCCACGTATCGAATCATAGAAAAGGACAAAGAAAAGGAAGCTCTCAGAACCACAACATAGGATTGTTACTGGTTGATTATAATTAATTTAATCAATTCAAAATAAATACCATTTAGGTGTTCTTTCTTCATTGATGTTCTTGATCACGTTCCGATGTGATTCGTCATTGCATCATAGAATCCAAGTGTAGACTTCCTCTAGTTGTGATCCACACATGTACCTCATATCTCGGGGCGTCGCTAAAGGAGTCTCTAGGTGCTAGCTCGGAGAAACCTTTTCTTGCATTGTCCACCTTAGATCTTCTTTATCCGATGGAGGAGGATCTCTCTCGGTCTTGAGAGCGTTCTTGGAGGAAGAGGTTCTTTCAACCTTGAATGAATTATCCAGAATTGTTGTGCACGACTATTCTCTTGTCTTAGGAAAAGAGTTGGGGCTGTGAGGATATTTATAATCAGTTTTGAGGTTGTAGAGTTATGACAACAAATAAACCTGTTACACGTTTTATTTATTTCATTAACTCCCTTTTGAAAACCCCATGTTGAGTCATTAATTCATTGACATGTGCCCACACTGATTATAATAAATATCATTTAATAAAACAATATTTCCTCAATATCCCGACTGGAAAAACTACACGGCGTGTATTAATAATTACACGGAGTGTACATGTTTTTCATTGAAAACTACACGGAGTGTACATTCAATGTACACGGCTTGTATATCTTGTTTTCATTTATTCATTTCCTTTCCAAAATGAAAACTACACGGCCTGTACATTTAATAATACACGGGGTGTACTTGTTTTCAAAACAAAACTACACATTGGGTAATCATTAATACACGGAGTGTACTTGTTCTATTTTATTCTATCTCCAACATTAAAATGATTTAGGCTTCCATGAATAATTATTAAAACACGTACAAGAATAATCTTTTTTCTACATGAGATACTTGAATACACATAGTGTGTGACCCTCTAGGCCCCTTTCACATTGGCATTAGGCGGCCTTGCCTAAAGTCCAAGATTACTGTCTAGCAATGGGTCAAGGAACCCAAGAAAAAGATGTTGACACCGCATTGACGTATCAGCTCATACAAATTCTTACTGTGATTTGATCCATCTGTCTCAATATCTCATGACGCAGGTTTAATGGAAGTGTCATAAACCTATATGCTTGATCCTTCACTCTTTGACTACCTGAAATAAACTCGTCCTTTACAACTTTGCCATGGAATTTGATGCGATAGTTCTATTTCAATCAAAGGGCCGATATATCAACTTCCCTAAATGTATGGGACAAATCCCTCCTCGACTTATAAATTAACAACATGTCACTCATGACACACCCAATGTACCCCACTTCCCACCAACTATCTGTGTGATGGTTTTCATCAGTAAATCTAATTTAACGAGTCATGACATGAATTAATGATAATCTTCTATTCTAAGGACCATTACACACGCTCACAAATAGTAATGTCCGATGACACCAAGACATGCAGAATTACTACTGGCGGGTCTGTTCTCATAATCTCCCATCTTGGGGATTACCATGTGTGAACTCCATGAGAGAGATTCTTGTCTACTTACGAGTACTCTCACATGAAGGTCTATATACAATGTGTCCTATCATAGTATGTCATCCAACCATAGGACTTTATTTAAGAATATTATTATAGAATTTCAAGGTTCTCATCATAGTAGTGATCTACCATGACATTATTAATGAAAAAAATATTCCAGGACATTATTATATTATAGTCATGTAGAACAATGAACAATATACAATAAGTGAAAATTCATGTAATAAAAGTACAAAATAGTTGGTTCTCAGGACACCAACCCTTACAAACACCCACTTGGACTAGAGCCAATTTCCTAAGACATTTAGTCCACTAGAACTCACATGATGATCATGTTTCTACTGAGTCAAGGCTTTAGTCAAGGGGTACACCACGTTTTCTTCCATGGAAATACTGCTCTCTGCAACTTCACCTCTTTGAGAAAAATCTCTCAAGAGATGATACTTCCGAAGTATGTTCTTTGTCCGCTCATGTGACCTTGGCACTTTTTCAAGTGCAACCGCTGCAGTATTATCACAATAGAGTGTGATAGGATATTTAAAGCTCAGTACTACATCCAACTGTTGGATGAATCTTCACATCTATACTATTTCTTTAGCTGCATCAGAAGCTGCGATATACTCGGACTCCTTTGTAGAATCCGCCACCACACTTTTCATTGAGCTCTTATAGCTCATTGCACCTCCATTGAAACTGAATATGTATCCATTCTGCGACTTCATGTCATCTTGATCAGTCTGGAAACTAGCATCTACATGTCCTATGCTGACTAGTTCCTCATCTCCTCCATAAACCAGGAACATTTCCTTAGTATGCCTCAGATACTTAAGGATAGTCTTGACTGCCATCCAATGCCAGTCTCTTAGATCATCTTGATATCTTCCTAATGCACTTAATTCTTAAGAAACATCTAGCCTCGTATATAGAATAACATACATGACTGGCCCAATCACGGATGCTTAAGGGATCCTTGTCATTCTATTTCTTTCCTCATGTGTCTGAGGACACATTTTCTTGGAAAGATGAATGCCATGTTACACTGGAAGCAATCCCCTCTTAGACTGTTCCATACTGAATCTCTTCATTATCTTTTCCATGTATGCACTTTTCCTCAGGCTCAACATTCTCTTGGATATATTACGATGGATCTTGATCCTAAGAATATATGCCACCTCGCCCAAGTCTTTCCAGGAGAATAATTTATGCAACCATGCCTTAACTGACTTTAAGACAGGTACTTCGTTTCCAATTAGTAATATGTCATCAACATATACTATTAGGAAAATGATTGCACTTCCACTAAACCTCTTGTAGACACAAGGCTCACATTAGTTCTTAAAAAATCCAAATTCAATTAGATCTTCATAAAAACGAATTTTCCAGGACCATGATGGTTTCTTTAATCCATAAATGGATTTATGCAACTTTCATACCTTCTTGGCATCCTTTGGAGTCTTAAACCCTTCAGGTTGTGTCATGTAGACATATTCCTGGAGGTTCCCATTAAGGAATGCTGTTTTGACATCCATTTTCCAAATTTCAAAGTCATGGTAAGAGGAAATGGCCAATATGATTCGGATGGATTTCAGTATAGAAACCAGTGAAAAGGTTTCATCATAGTCAATTCCTTGAGGCTGTCTAAAACCATTTGCAACAAATCGTGCCTTATAAGTGCTGAATTTCCCTTTCTTGTCCAGTTTATTCATGAATACCCATTTATTACCAATAGGCTTTACATCAACTAGAGGATCTACCAAAATCCAGACATTGTTTTGGTACATGGAATCCATTTCAGAATTCACAGCTTCTTTCCACTTGGAAACATCTGTGCCTTCAACTACTTCCTTGTAGGTAAGAGGATCATCATTGTAAACCAATAATGAGTCACCATCCTCAGTGATAAAAAAACCATATCATTCTGGTACTCTCACATCTCTTGTGCTCCTTTGTAGTTCTTGTTATTCTGGAGCAGATTGTTCTTCCACGGAGTTTTATGGAATCTATTCTTGTACCAACTCTTGTGTATCTTGAGCCTCGACTTCATCGAAGTCTATCTTTCTCCCACTATCTCTTTTGGAGATGTGATCCCTCTTAATGAATATGGCGTGTCTTGTCACTGTAACCGTTTTCTCTGAGAGGTTGTATTTGTAATATCCTCTTGTTTCCTTAGGATATCCTATAAAGATACTATTTGTGCCTTGCGGTGTAGGTTTGTTTCCTAAAGAGGCTTTAACAAATGCTTCACTAACCCACACATGTAAATTTGATAACATGTATTTGCGTCTACTTCATAGCTCGTATGGAAAACCATTTATCGATTTAGTTGGTCCTTGGTTTAGTATGTGTGTTACTGTTTGTAATGCATATCCCCAAAAGGATGATGGAGGACTCGCATGACTCATCATTGATCTCACCATGTCCAATAGGATGCAGTTCCTCCTTTCACTTACACCATTCCACAGAGGTGTGTAAGGAGGATTGAGTTGAGATAGAATCCCAAACTCCTGTAAGGAATCAATGAAGTCCTGATTAAGATATTCTCCTCCTCTATCTTAGTATAGTTTCTTAATCTTCTTACCAAGATGGTTCTCAACTTCATTCTTGTATTCTTTGAACCGATCAAAAGAATATGACTTATGCCTCATTAAGTAGATATATCTATATGTACTAAAATCATCAATAAAAGTTATATAGTATGAGAACCCACCCCTTGATTCAACTGGAAATGGTCCACACACATCTGTGTGAACTACTTCTAGAAGCTATTTAGATCTTTCACCTTTCTCAATAAATGGGGCTTTGGTCATTTTTCCTTGTAGACACGTATGACATACACCAAGTTGTTTTAGTTTGAAAGAATCTAAACACCCATCTTGATGTAATTTTGTCAAAAGTTTTTCATTGAGATGACCTAACTGGTGATGCCAAAGTTGGGTGTGGTATGAGTCATGGGAATTTACTTTTTCATCGATTTCCATTACTTGGTTTGTGTAGTTTAACACATAAAGGTCATTATATAAATGTGCCATGCCAAAAATGCTATCTTTATAAAAGTAGTAACATCCACTTCCAAACATGAGGATGAATCCATCATTATCTAATCTATAAACTAAAATATTGTTTTTGGTAACAGAATGCACATAATAACAACCCTTTAACACCGAGATCATTCTAGTTGGCAACGTGAGGTGGTAGTCCCCGATAGCTACAACAACAAGTCTAGATCCGTTGGCTGCTCGTAGATCTACCTCCCTTCGATCGATCTTCTTGAATCTACTTGGTTTTTGTATTTGGATACAGATGTGAGAACCACAAGAAGTATCTAATACGCAATTAGTAGAAATAAATAGATTGCATTTGACAACTAACACACCTGAAGCTTCCCCTTGCTTCCTTGGCTGGGTGCAGTTTTTCTTTTAGTGGCACTTCTTTCCACGTGATAAACAAACATCATCCTATTCCCTTGCCTCCCCTTTGATCTTACTTTTCTTGGAAGGCCTTGAAGAAGCTTTGGGTTTAATGCTCTTCGCTTTCCCTTTTCTTTTTATTAACCTTAAGGACATAAGGTTTTTCACACTTTATGTCATTATCCACTTAGAGAATAGGGATAAGAAGATCAGATAGAGACTTATCAATGTTGTTCATGTTGAAGTTCACAACAATGTTTGAGAAGCTCTGGGGGAGTGATGAAAGAATAAGATCGGTACCCAGTTCATTGGGGAGTTTAAACCCTAGAACCTACAAGAGATCAACGTAGCCAATGAGCTTGACTATATGAGGCCTGGATAGGGCACCCTCTCCAAAATTACTCTGAAATAGAGCATTGGACATCACAAACCTCTCATGTAATTCTCTCTCCTAGTATAGACCACAGAGGTGCTCGAGCATGATATATGAATCCTTGTATTCATGAGACGTCACGAGTTGTCTAGATATAGATGAAAACATCAAACATTGAACGTTGAGTTCATCGCTCAAATGTTGATCATAGATTAGTAAATATTCATCACTTGCCCCTTGGGCAGGGGGATCAGGAAGTGAGGACTCTAGCATGTAATACTTTCATTCATGGAATAAGATAACCCGAATGCACCTAAACCATTCCTGAATGTTACAGCCGTTGAGGATTTTTTCTTTATCCAGAATTGATCGTAGAGAAAAGTGGGTTGACGAGTTTGTCATATCGACCCTACAAATTAAAAGAGCAGATTTATCAGTACTTTCTTGATTACATTTTATGAAAAATAAAAAATGAATTTATTAATTCTCCCACTATTTTATGAAGTCTCAATGGCCCTCACCATTGAACTCAGAATGTCCAGTTTCTTTGACATTCTAGTTGCAAGAATCCATATTCCCCTTCGTATAACCCAAACAAGGGTTGGTCAAGCTATTTGAAGGTATTTAGGTAGGTAGGTCTTTGCCAACTGTGAGATTTCAGTTCCTTGATCTGTTGAGTGGACTCCCCAATCCTGAAATCCTAACTTGGATTTCCAAAACACTTTCCTTCAATATTACATCATGTCTAGAAAGGGATACTCCTCTTGATGTAATATGGTTAAGTCAACCTGAAACATTTCATAAGGGATTCCTTTATAAAAGTAAGTGTCCCAACAAGGGTTGGTGAAACAAATAGTTTTATTGAGTCTTTCCCTTAATCAAGTAATGGAAGGCTTAGTCTGACTTAATATGGTATTTGAGGGATTTTATTCTTTATGCATCATTTTTCATTATCACATGCTTGTTAATATTAAGTGATGCTTTCTTAAGTGATTAACCGTGTTCTGATAAAGTTTACGCATAGTCTGGTTTTTATTTTATTCCATCTTTGCATGATTTTTCATTTTATTAATTATGTGATCACGACAACAAATACATAATAAATAAACCATGAAATCAGAAAGAAATAAAATAAGATAGCATGATCATGAGAATCTATTGGTTAGCTTATCTAGCAGTTTTGATAAGATAACACTGACCTAGGGAAAACATATTAAACCTGATAGTTCATGTTTTACAGCTCCCACCTGTCCACCTTTGTATCTTCTTGGGTTGGTTTTGCCTCAGCTTCGGATTTCGAAACATTTTTTCTGTCTTGGGAAATCTTCAATTACAAGGGGTTTTCATTAAAGGAACTATGGTCACACAATCCCTATATTTTATTGGAAGAAGGATCTCCTGCCAACGAATTTAAATTAAACAAATTTAAATGAAACCATACACACATAAAAGGGGACTTTGGTCTAGCTCATGATCATCCATAGCATGCAATGACATTTACGCATATTTTGAATTCAAATTCTATTAATTTTTCTATTATTCAAGATAAGTCGCGCTTTAATTCAATTAATTATGATCTTATAATTAATCAATTCTTTATCTTAAAGTCCTTTCTGAATTTCCTTGAGATTCTTCTCATCCATATTCCTTGTACAGGTCTTTGTACATTTGGAGGAAACATGGTGAAATTTCATGAAGGTACACGGTGTGTAGTTTATTTTTACACGACGTGTATTTCTTTTCACCCTTTATCCAATGTACACGCCAGGGGATTTGGCGTGTTTTCTCTACTTTGTAAATTTTGGAGTACACGACATGTAGAGAAATAATACACAGCATGTACTTCATTGTTACGTGGTAACCGGCCTGGAGATCCCGTGTACATGGTACGTGGCTTCTCTATTGTACACAGTTTCACTTGGGTCGGATCAGACTACACGGCGTGTTGCTCCAACATACACTCCATGTATTCCGGTTCCCACGTAGCATTTAATTCTGGTCAACACAAGGTGTTAAATTCTTAGGTGTAATCAATTCACACAGCGTGGTTTGACAGACCACTACTAGTTTGTTGAACCTATTTACATGGCCTGTAGTTTTTATTACACGCTGTGTATTCCCATGTCGTACAGACAAAAAGAGTGGCTCCTCCGAATGAGATCCTAGTTTTTATTTTAATCAAAATTAAAATTAAAAGGCTGTTTCTCTGATTTGAATAGAGAAACAAAGGAGGAAGAATAGATCTCATTTATTCATATTTATAGAATGATTTATTTCAAATTGAATCAAATATAAATCTTAAATTATCAACGAAAATTAAATAACTATAATCAACATTGTACCCTTACTCTAATAACAATTGAAGGTTCCAAGCGCAGTAGAAGCACATGGGTGGATGTAGCCACTTGGCTTTTGTCATTAACAATGATCAATCCTGGATCAATATGACAATAAACGACAGTCTCCACAGATCGAATCACATAAATGGAAAAAGAAAAGGAAAGTCCTAGAACCACAATGTAGGATCGTTACAGGTTGATTATAGTTAATATAATCAATTAAAAAGAAATAACTTTTGGGTGTTCTTTCTTCGTTGATGTTCTTGATCGTGTTCCTATGTGATTTATCGTCGGGTCGCAAAATCCAAGTGTAGACATCCTCTAACGGTGATCCACATGTGTACCTCTTATCTTGGGACGTCACCAAAGGAGTCTTCGGGTGCTAGCGTGGAGAAACCTTTGCTTTCATTTTCAGCCTTAGATCGTATTGATTTTATGGAAGAGGATCTCTCTCGATCTTGAGAGTGTTCTTGGAAGAAGAGGTTCTTTCAGCCTTGAAAGAATTCTCCAAAATTATTGTGCACAATGATTATTTTTTCATAGGAAAAGAGTTGGCGTTGTGAGGATATTTATAATTGGTTTTGAGGTTGTATAGTTATGACAATAAATAAAAGCGTTATGCATTTTATTTATTTCATTAACTCCCTTTTGAAAACCCCATGTCGAGTCATTAATTCCTCAACATGCACCCACACTGATTATAATAAATATCATTTAATAAAAAAATATTTCCTCAAAATCCCGACTGGAAAAACTACACGGCGGGTACATTCAATATACATGGCATGTATATCTTATTTTCATTTATTCATTTCCTTTCAAAAAATTAAAACTACACGGAATGTACATTTAATAATACACGGTTTGTACTTGTTTTCAAAATAAGACTACACGGTGTGTAATCATTGATACACAGTATGTACATGTTTTATTTTATTCTTCCTCCAACATTAAAATGATTTAGGCTTACTTGAATAATTATTAAACCACATATGAGAATAATATTTATTATACTTGAGATACTTGAATACAATTAGTGTGTGACCATCTAGGCCCCTTTCTCATTGGCATTAGGCAGCCTTGCTTAATGTCCAAGATTCTTATCTAGCAACAGGTCCAGGCACCCAAGAGAAATAAGTTGACGCCGCATTGACGTATCACCTCATACAAATTCTTACTGTGTAATTTAATCCCTTTTTCTCAATATCTCATCAAGAAGGTTTCATGGTAGTGTCATAAACCTATATGCTTGATCCTTTGTTCTTTGACTACATGAAATAAACTCGTCGTTTACACCATGGAAATGGAATTTCATGCGATAGTTCTATTTCAATCAAAGGGCCGAGATATCATCTTCCCTAAATGGAAGGGAAAATTACCTCTTCGACTTATCCATTAACAACATGTCACTCAGGACCCACCCAACGTACCCTACTTCCCACCAAATGTCCGCGTGACGATTTTCGTCAGTAAATCTAAGTGCGCGAGTCACGACAAGAGTTAATGATAATCTTTTAGTCTAAGGACCATTACACATGCTCGCAGATAGTAATGTCCAATGACAACAAGACATGCAGAATTACAACAGGAGGGTCTATTCTCATAATCTCCCATATTAGAGATTACCATGTGCAAACTCCATGAGAGAGAGTCTTGTCATTGTACGATTACTCGCACATAACAGTCTGTAAACTTTGTGTCCTGTCATAGTATGTCATCCAACCGCATAACTTTTTTTAAGAATATTGTTATTTCATTTCAAGGTTCCCATCATAGCAGGGATCTGCCATGACCTAATTAATGCAACAAATATTCCAGGACATTATTATATTAAAGTCATGCAGAACAATGAGCAATATATAATAAGTGAACATTCATGTAATCAAAGTACAAAATATTTTGTTCTCAGGACACCAACCCTTACACATGATGTGTTCAATGTATCTATTCTAAGGTAGTGCATTACAAATCCTTCACATGTATTAAACTAATTGGTATTACCACTAGAGAAGGATAGATCTTATGAGGAATAACCAATTGAGATTTTTTATCATAGAGAGAACATTCTATGAAATAAGAACACTCATATAGTGAATGTTTTGTGCCAAAAACAACAATTTGAGAATTCTAAATGGGAACCCAAAAATTTGAAGAGAAACAATTATCCTAAGTAGTTTGTATTATAGTGAAATTATTTTTAAGGTGATAATATTATATGTTGGGTAGAATGTGACACGCTAAATTTTATGACATATTTCCCTTCGAATAAATATAATTCCCCTGATAAATTTCTTTACAACAAACATCGAGTTGAAAAGAAACATGAAAAAATATTGAAATATTATTTTGTGATAATTATATAATTTTAAAATAATTATCTCAATATTATCATAGGTATAATTTTGGGAATTTTCCAAAAATATTTACTTTTGATTGAATAGTAAAAAATACTAATTTTTGTAAAAATTTCATTTATTTTTTTAAAATAAAGTAATATAAAATTTCTGTAATATTTTTGATTTTATTAATAAAGTTATATTAGATCTATTTTATTTAAAATAATATAATAAAATACATTAGGATTCTCATTTTACATGATTTTTATAATGACAATTTTTATGCATAAAAACACATTTTTCTTTAAAATATTTTCATTGAATTTTACACATTTATAATAAAATTATAACATAAAACATAATAAAATTGAATCATGAAAAATAGATTCCGTGTTTGTAATTAATATTTTAAATATTTTTAAATATTTACCTTTTAGTTTTAGTCATTATGAATAGTAACAATGGTAAATATTATCACCTCGGTATAGGGAAAATTGGTTAATTATGGTTAAAACTATTGTGATAATGCAATAAAAATATATCCAAAAATTATATTTAATTAATTTAATGTGATTAATTCGACCATGTCCATCATTAATTCAAATATATAGAATATTTGTGCCATTTTTCATTAATAAAGGTATTTATATGATTTTAAGTAATGAAAAGAATGTGTCACTCTCTTGCCTTTTAAATTTTTCTTATATTTTTACATAAGGATAAAATTATGTTCTAAATGAATATTATGGGATATTTTGATTATAATTAATTTTATTATGATGAAAATATATTTCTAATTTTTAATGTTTGTATAATTAAATTAAATTCTTATACAATGCTGGTATAGTGCTTATGTAAGCAATGGAGAAATAAAAGTAATTTTTTTGAAAAATTTATAGTAAAGTATTTGGTATGAATTACAGTTAAAAATTAAATTTATTGCTAATAATAATGTACTATTTATGGTCAAAAAAATTATATTCTAATTCTATATTTGACTTGATTTATTTAAACTCGTATTATGTGAACAGTTCTTAAAATGAATTATGTTGTATTTTATGTTAAAAAATATTTTATTAAATTTCTTAAAAATCCTAAAAATATTGAAATTTGAAAATTAGGATAAAATTAGTTTAATATTTCATCCCTTTTCATTTTTTAGAAAATTTGTACCTTATAAGAAAAATTGTAACCCTTTAAAATTGAAAAATTCTTTTTTATGGTTATGGTTAAAATTTGATAACAAAGGGGTTAAACACAAAGATAAGATTTAAAATAAAACATAAACCTGTAAAACTTATACTTTTTGAAGGGATTTAAAATGTATAAAATCTTATTTTTTAATTTTTGACCAAATAGTTCCAATGATTTTATTTTATACGTAACTTTTTTCTATTCCATGTGTGTTGTTTTATTCACTATAAAAAGGAACCGGCTATTCTCTACTATATACACTTTCTATATTCACTTAGCTCGACTAAAACCAACCAAAAAAATATTCTTATAATCCTTATAGAAGTTATAGATGATCCCTTACTCCCAAAATACCAACCCTATATCAATTAATAGGATATTTAAAGGAGTTCATTCAAAGAAGAGGAAATCATATTCAGTGACCACTTTCATTTTTATTCTTCTTTTACCACTTTAAATTAAATACTAAACATTGAAATGTAATAAAACTATTATATAACATATAATGATATGTAATTATGTTAATTTTATTACATTTATCCATTACCATTTCTATCAATCAAAAAATAAAAACATCGCTTACGAGTACGATGGACTCCCGCCTTGCAAGCCAGTTTAAACTTTTTTCCAACACCTCCTTCCAAAGATTTTAGGAATGAAAAAACTATTTAATATAGATTATAATTAGGAAATAATTATAATTATTAAAATATAATATATCATCTACTAAATCACCCTTCCACTAATTAAATGTTAACATCTCTGATGCATGCGTGCGGATTATGACCTCCACCAAGAGATGTAGTTCAATTGTTCATGTCTACTTTTCACAGATATATATATAAACATGTATATAATGAATATGTATGATTTTTATATAAATTAAGAAATTATAGATATTATATATCCATTTTCAAGATAAATTTATCATAGCCTCTAAATCAAAACAGAAATTTATAAATGAAGAAGTTAACAACCGAAACAATGATAATAATAAATGATTATTTACAAATGGGTGATAATAGTTTATAAGTAGATCATATATGTTATTATATATATGAATATTGTTCTGGTTATTTATTATAATATATTTAAATTTATTATACATGAGGTTAAAATCACTTACGAGGCAAGTAAAACTTGTGGTAAGGGGTTTTTTAACTCAATTTCTATTCATGGGGTTATAATTTTACTTCATCAAATATGTTATGCTAGGATGATATCTACAATAACCACTAATTATTTTATTTATTTACATTTTTTCAGTTGATTTAAATTTTTACATAGAATAAAATCATGGATTAATTATAAATTCAATTATATGATACTTGTAAGGGATTTTGTCGTAATATCCAATTAGTTGGGACATATTTGGTATTATGCACATATGTTCTTTTATGTGGGGTATATACTACCCATAATATATTTTTAACACTAATATATATTTATTAATGATGACTACTGTTTCAATTATTGTTTATTATCTCAGTTGTTTACAATTAAAAATTTACTAAAAAGGTATGAATTTATTTTACAATCTCATTACTGTTGGGATTGCTTATATTTTTTATTGAAAATTATAATCTATCCTTTAAAATATATATTAGTTATATTATCCTAAATAAATTTTTTGACTTTACATATTTTATTTACAAATTTTATTACTTTACAATTTGAATGAAGCAAATAAATAATTATATGAAAGGTCAATCTTATATCAATTTTCGATCAGGTATATTTTTCTTCCATATAAATATTATTACAAATTATTTCACTAAAATCCTTTTTTATATAAAATTATATATTAAATAAATTTTATTTTATCCTTTAATTTTTATAGGGTTTTATATAAATATTTCATATTTTTTCATAAAGGGTTATTTTTAATTTCTTTATAAAAATTCAAAAGGAATTTTTCTTTTTAACGTATATGAAGTAAAAATATTTTACCACCACCATAAAAATTTTATGATATTTATCTTCATCTATATGTTTTTAATGGTTTAAAAAATATTATTATTTAATGAAAAATTATTTTATATTTTTCACTTTCATTTTCTATTATTCTCTAAGAGTCATGATTTTACTATAAATTCTATATTACTGTTGAATGGTTTGTCATCTCTAATCACTTGGTTATTTTTTTTTGTCGTTAAATTTATCTTGAAACATTCACTTTTTATGATAATATTTCATCTACCATTTTCATATTATTTGAATCAAGTATATTCTTATTACCTAAACAATACATCTTTTCTATATATAGTGTTTTACTATGAATGAAATTTGACTGGAAAACGAAATATTGATATTAAATATTCTTTATTCAACATAGATATTAATTTATAAGGCTTTTTTTATGAATTAATTTGACCATTAAATATATGAGGAATACATTGGACATGAAATTATTAGTGGTAATGAAATTTCATATACCCTCGATGCATCAATGGGTCTCTTGAGACAAACTAGTTACTTAGATTTAATAAATAGATTTTTGGTGTAAACCTATCATCAATTAAACTATCATGGTGAATGTCCTTTATGGTAATGATATCAGGATTTTTGATATCATGAAATAAAACATAAAAAATTTCATTCATTGAGGATTTAGTTATAATTATCCATGATAATACTATATTGATATTATACATGGATTCATTGCATGCACAAGTTACAGATTAAATGACCCATGTTTTTAGTTATTTACCATTCCTTGTGGATTATGTATTATTTACTCATGATAGATATCATTTTATATAACCATTACAGGGAATCTAAACTGAAACTTTATTTTTTTCATTTCCCTAGGATATAAAGAAGGATATTATGAATAATATCAAATATATAATAATGTTTCTTATGCTATATTATTTATATTTATAATATAATATGGGAATCATGTTTGTATTTAGTTCATTAAAACTACTAAGATGATAGATCATTGGTGATGTGATCCCTTGTATCTTATACCAATGTAATAATGTATACCACATGTCATGGCCCCCTTCCTCCAAAGATACCATAATGAGGGGAGATAAATAATGACCCCAAAGCCCTACCTCAAGTAGCACCTGGGTTAGATAGTATCACCAATGGTACAAAAATATCATAAAATGGGAGGCATTAACCACTATAATAATATATGATCAGGAGATAAGATGAATCACCCACAAAGAAATCCCTAAAATATTATAAAAAAACCAAAACCATCACAAAATGGATTTATAAATAAAACTGATACAGATAAAAGTATCCAATGTAAATACCCAAGGAAAATCTAAAATAATGACACTTAAACTATACATGGTCTAAGATAGTACTATCCATCAAGGTCCATAAAATCCTCTTGAAGACAAAAAAAAGTGTTTTATATAAATTGGTTGATCATATAGGTATACTTAGTGGGAAGACCAAAGTATCTCATTCACATGTGAAAGAAGTATATTAATGAACCCAAGAGAAAAAAAGGTAAAAATAACACCTAAATAGGTCAATTATCCATCCCATCATCATTAGGTAATTCTTACCAAGTAACGCAAGCCATGTATCAAAAAATAATAAAAATCATATTGATATAGGGTACCATTCACCACTCTCCCAATTATTTTTTGTTCTCACGCTCCAATGTTGTATATACTGGGGATACTATATCTTTTGACTAAAATATACCACTTCCCCACAACATGGTTACATCACATCTCACCTCGATACACCTAGGCCTCTACACAAAAGTACGGACAAATAACATCTCCTCCAAAACACCTAGGAAATCACATCATAACTACAAATAGAGTAGTATGTTATCATGAACATAATGGTTATCAACCTCATTCCCTCCCACTACCATGCATTACCCCCCCCCCCCTAAGGAACCCCATATCATGGTCAAACCATATATCACTTGAAAACAACTTTTCACGCCACCATAATATGACCAAATAAAATCTCACCTGAAAACACCTGGGATAATGCCCCATAACATGGTCAGATTACATCTTTCCCGAAAAAGCTCAGGCCATCACCTAGTTCACTAACAGACCTCCAGACATCACAACCTATTTATATGTACTCACCTATAATAGACAATAAAGAAGAGTGGGTAGCCATCTATGTATCCTTATCACCAGGATGTTAGTGAAAACACTCCCATGTGAATATATGTGTGTCAGATCATAATGATCGATGTGGGTGGGGTACATATAGAAATCAAAACAAATATAAATGTTTATACATATAGAAACACACAAGACCAACATATGGGATTAAAAATATTATAATGAAATTAGAACATCATCAATTTTGTTTCCATCCTTTAATACATAACACTGCACAAGGCATAAGACATATTTTACATTTCCAACCACCTTCTATTATCCAGACCATTCATTTAATTATTAAGAATCAACCACATTTAACCACACACCCCATCATTTATTTATTCATTATTAATTTTTATCCCATTTTCTAAACCAAACCCTAGCCATTTTGATCATTATTAAATAATTATTCCATAACTACCCGGGAATCAAACATATTGAAAGAAAACAGCAGAAGCAGTTCATCGTTCCCATTGATCTATTTCATTATCTCCCCAAAAGAATAGTAAAAAACCACCACCACACTACCCCAAAATCATGGCAAAAAAACCACCACAAAAGTGAATCCAAACAGCTATCATCTCACCACCACAAAAGAACGACCAAATAATCACCACCCTTCCACCCCAAAAGAATGAAAAAACCATCACCTCATTTCCCTAAAGCGCAGCTAAACAACCACCACATTGCTGTCCCAAAATCACAACAACATCTCACCAATCAGCCCTACATAACATCACAATGACACATTGCTTCCCCAAAACATTACCATACATCACAACACATAAAAAATAATATTACATATTTAACAAGGGGGATTTTATCACATAAAACTTTATATTTGGGGATTTATCACACAAGATATAATCCTAGTGAAACTGTTACATTATCCAAATAAAAGTGGTTACACAAAATATCTTTAAGGGTGATATGTCAACAATCACAACATATAAAAAAGACACAACACATATCATATAGCACAAAAAAATATCCAATGACCACAATTTTCAATGGGGCGTCAATGTCTTACAATCCATTATATAAAAATAATATCAATGTTATAAAATCAAGAGAATCATTTCCCTCTTTCCCATTCAATTTCAATTATCCAATTATTTATCATTTTTTACGACAACACAACCATCCACCATTGACTAAAAATAGTAAAACCCTATTGTATGATACAAAATAATGTGAAACATGGTATTCCATACCTAAAATAATCTTTTCCAACTCTATGCAGATCATCTAGTGATGAAGAAATTCCAACGAACCATAATTTCACCAAAAGAACCAAGATAAACCTACATCGCCTATAAGGCTCATCAAAATGAATCCCAACTCACAGACCAAACCAATGAAAAAAATACCACATTGAATACTGATGTATATAATTAGATAAAACCATGAGGAAAAGATAATTAACTCAATACATATTGTTAACTAACAACCACTGGAATAAACAGATCAAAGTGGGAGAAAGGGGCATAATTTCTCCCAAAACCACATAGGTTTTTCCATAACCAAGAGAGGAGGAAAGGGTATGATCAAATGAAAATAATTGGCCAAGAAAAAGTATTTAAATCATATATGCCACTATTTTCACACTTTTTAATCTTATCATGTTTTTTTAGTTCATGGTTTTTTTAAAAATTCAATCTTTCACCGAAAAAAACATCCCCTCATCCTATATTTAATACACATCAATAATTCCACTTACATGATTTAAATCCATATCATGGGTTTCCCCTCTTCACAGATACAATCCATGATTTAAATGAACAAAATCCCCAAATCAACTTTATACATCATGTAATCATTACACATTGTGAAATTAATACAACAACTCCACTTTAAAGATAAATTCCATCAGGAACTCCATGATCCTCCTCAAGCCTCCTCCAAAACACCACCAACACCAAAAACTAGAAATGTAATGTGATATTAAGTAACAAACCATTACATTAGATACATCTTTAATGATTCCATCCCTTAATGATACCTTGTGAGGTACCTTTCAAGGATATCTTCATACCACAAATGCTACCACTGGAGAAACATGCCAAACCAAATGATAAAAAACATCTCACACAACCACATTAATATACAAACACATCACCACAACCATCCAACCTCCACACATACCAAACCAACAATGTCTAAAACCTAAAAACCAATCTTCCTTGAATATCTGATTCATGGAATTTCATACTCCCTGTAATGATATCATTCAGTCAAGGTGGGACTGACTCTCCCACATAGGTTTTTTCAAATCATAGTTAATGTTTCTCGATTAAGAATTAGGTCCCCCTTTTTATATGTCAGAATATTATCACACATAACACATCAATAAAATTATATCATATAAAAAAATAGAGAGATCCATAAATCACCCCACAAAGAAAATATAGTAATGAAAAAATAAAAAACAACAATGGGTATTGGAAACATATCTTCATCTATCATTCCCAAGTACTCAGTTATAAGACCCCATTCATACAAAACACATGAACCAAAGATATGGTTCA
This sequence comes from Viscum album, assembly GCA_963277665.1. NCBI lineage: Eukaryota > Viridiplantae > Streptophyta > Magnoliopsida > Santalales > Viscaceae > Viscum > Viscum album. The sequence goes on along the minus strand of OY728141.1, from coordinate 1,041,520,719 downwards.
TCTTTAAAGAAAATTCTCATGATGATCATGGATCTCTACCGAACACCCCAAAAAATATCATGTCATCCATAATATCCAAAACTCTCCATTCGTTATCATGTGATCCATTTTTAAGACACTAAAGAAGATGAGAGACATGAAAGAAATTGTTTATCCACTCTTGGCATGGTGTAAACACCCTTTGATAAAACAAATATATAAATCTACCCAACACCCTAAAGGTCACAACAAATATGAGAAAAAGATTACACCTTTTACAAACCACTACTACCCACAATATGGGAAAATCATCAAGAACAAGGGGTGCCCAAACTAGAACTATAAGGGCCACCTCATGTGATAATTATACGAATTCTTTGGGTATTGTCTATCATTATACCATTCCAAAACAACCTAAACCCTATCTATCATTCATTATACCCCATAGGGACTAAGAATTTCTACCTCCCTAACCACTATCAAACACAATGGATAATGAAATGGTCTCCCAAAATATACCTAAAATTGATCGATTACACTAGATGTGTGATACCTGTTTTTGTATGAATACCAAACAAAGGTATGTGTCAAACCCAAGATCTACCAAAGTAAAAGATATACACCTACAAGATATCCTACAATGTATGAATGGTCTACTTTATCTTCCTATTCATTTTAGGGTAGAAAGAATTTCTAAGGAGTAATTGAATTCCAAAAGCATATTGTAATCCCTTAAAAAACAATGATGTTTTTTGTTTCACAATAAAATACAATGGAACTATGAACTTTATGAAACTAAACAAACTCATCCACAGATCTCTTATCCAAAGAATCCACTGCACTTGAATCCTTGATCATTAAATAGTGGGATGATTTTGTTAACCGATCCATGATCACCCAGATAGCATCAAAACCATTCTAACCATAGGGTATCCCAGGAATAAACCCTTCGAGATGTCATCCCAATTCCACTTGAGACTGTCAAATGTTTGAAAAATACACCAAGAACATGATTCATAACTTTTAACTTCCTAAAAACCAAAAAACATACCATAATATCTACCACCACCCATTTCATCCTAAGGACACAAAAACTTCATCCTAAAACCATGGTACATCTTTGATAATACTAGGTGTACCACCAAAGGTGAGCTATGAATCTCTTGGAGGACCCACTCATTCATCACTACCATACAAAACTAAATCAAATAGAACAACATCTTATTCTGACCATCCTCAAACCATCCTTCCAGAAAATCATCATGGACAACATGATCAAACAATATTTCTGCCTCGGAGTCTCCCCATAGAGAATCCTCCAACCATTGTATCAGAAAAGACTAAATCATCATATGAAACAAAAAACCTATACAATCATATATCCTTGTATCTAATTTCATGGTTTCCAACTCCTCTATTTCCCTCCAAGAATCCCCATACTCACAAATAACTTCTTTCCCTGAATTTCGGCTCAAATCAGCAACCATAACATTACATTTTCTTGATGTATAAGATATCTCAAAATCAAAATCCTATTGAAAATATATTAACCTACACTGCAATAAATTTCAATCATTATAAGAAATAATATACCTTAATCTATTATGATTTGCGAAGACCACAAAGTGATCCATACTATTGTAATACCAGCACATCCTTATAAAAACAACTGTTACTGGCTCCAGATCACGGGTGTAATAGTTATTCTCTTAGGGACATATTTTTTGAGTCCCATAAGGGATAACTTACACATTTTTAATTAAAACTCATCCTAATACCATATGAGGAAAAACAAAAAAAAACATCTCAAACAACACACCTTTTCATAGGAATCTAATGTTTTGAGGAACTAGCAAACTTCCCATTTGTGTAACCCAATGCTTCCCAAATATTTTTTTGTCTACAAAAAATCCTATCCCTTCTTGGTAAACACGATTAATGGGGATAACAATTGAGATAAATCAGGTACAAACCAGTGATAATATCCTGGAATGCCAAAAAAAACTTCAAACCTCAACAAATTTCATGGGTGGTTCATAAGAAACAACTAATTTAAACTTAAATGGGTCTATTGACACTACCTTCTAGGACATCACATGTCCTAGTAAAAACACCTCACGCATCCAGAACTCGCACATGGAAAAATTACAATAAATATGGTGGTGTTAAAGGACCTGTAAGATGACTACAAGATGAGTAAAATGCTTCTCCTCAAACATCAAGTTGATCAATATGTCATCATTGGACACATCTAAACACCAGTACCAAAAATTATAGAACACGAAGTTCATGGGTCCTACGAAAAAATCCAGTATGTTCGTAACAACAAACGACATGATTAAAACTTGAAGTCTCCATACCTACATATGATTAAATTCTTTAGGATATATCCCCCCTTCACCCTCAACTGGTAATATGCAAACCACATATCAATCTGAGAAAACCAACTCACCCCTCTCAGTTGGTTTAAAATTCCCTATAGCATTGAATGATGGTAGAGTTCATAAAAATAAATTTGTTCAACATCAGGTAGTCTATAAACAACCCTACACTAAAATATTTCATCTTAGAGAACAAGACTAGGTCACCCCACAGTGACACACTGGGCTATATAAAACCCTTATGTACCATATCATCAATCTAAATCCTCCACTCCCACTACATAAAAGGTGACATTCGATAAAGATCACTCAAAATTAGAGAAACATTAGGCAGAAAATTTATCCCAAAAATGAACATCACATCGAGGGGGTAGCATCAAAACAACCTCTAGGAAAACTTCTAGGAACTCCTACACAACCATGGGGACATCCACTATCCCAATTTCCAGTGATTCAACTTCAAACTAATCGATCAAGAATGATGGGTATCCACACGCTGAATTCCCACCTAAAAACGACAATCGACCAAAAAAATCACACTGTACATCCACTTCTAAAACAAATTCTCATCTAAAAGTATTCAATAATATAATATATGAAAACAAACGATCAATTCTTTGGATGATATCATATTTTTGTATCGGTATAAATAAAAGTTCCCCAAGAGATTGATATGGCCCCATAATCACTATAAACATTTGGAACACATCAAACAAGCTTTTTTGGACTCCGAATGGCACAATCAACACCATGGGAAAAGAAATCCTCTTCACCTATAGTACAAGAGCATGAACTTGAGTGGGTGAAACAAAGGAATTACAAGATATTGAATAAAAAAGAAAATTAATGAGTACTAAACAAAATAATCATTCCAATGATGGTCTTTGTCCCCTCTAAAGCTACTACCTCCACTGTATTAAACTAACCATGATTATATCCTCTACCTCTAAAATATAAAAAACCTCCACAACCATGTTCAGGTAATGGTTCTTGAACACTAGGATCACATTTCGGTCGGGCCATCCCTACTCCAACTCCCCTCGATGGATAATAAGCCTTCTTCCCTTTTAAATAAAATTATATCACTAGAAACATCGACTGAGGTTGGCGTTGAACCTTTCCCCCTACCCCAAACTGAGCTCATGAAACCACTTGGCATGGGTTTTGGAAATGGCCATGAACACAACAACCAAAAAAATGGCCAGATATCTCTTGGAAAATCATGAAAACCCCTGACCCTAGAAAGTCAAAATGAAAAACTATAAGTGTCAATATCAATTGATTGATTAATCAATGGTGATGACACCTGAGAATTTCCACTGAAAAATTGTCTCTTCGAGGAATCTTTCTAGTTACCCACTACTGCAAAAACCTCCTCACGAAGGAATCTGCTTGACCACCATCCAATTATTCTAAACCTCTAGATATGTTTCCAATGTAAAAGGAGCGACTGCATGTTAGATTTAAGGATGTATTTCCTTCTAAATGTGTATTTTATGATATCCCACATGTGTAAAAAGATTCATGGTTAAGTGTAGAAGGACCATGAACATTATTCCCAACTACCTCAATGTCGTACTCCTCTGTTGGTGGAAGAGAAGCTTCTGCCTCTTCACTGCCTTCATGGTCGATGAAAGAAAATCCGCCTGGTCCTTCTAAATGTAGACCCATGAAACATATTCCTCCTTATCCTGATTGGATACAATGTCTACCACAGACACGTAACTCCCCACATCTAATTGACATCCAAATTGAACCATTATCTCAACAAGGAACAAATCAAACTAAAAGGGGCATCAAGTTCCTCTAGACTACTCTCTAACTCCACATATCATCCCTCAAAAGTCCCCAAAACCTACCAATGGAAAGTGAATAACATCCACTTCCATTTATCATCTTCTTCAACTGGATAAAAAACTACTAGAATTATAGATATTTGCGACAAGATCCTGTAGCAAATAGCCCATTACAGAAAACAGCATCGCAAATATATTATTTTTGCGACGGGAAACATTCCCATCACAAATATGCCTCGTATTATATACATTATATATCAATCAACCTTTTGTGACAGGAAACTTACCCATCACAAATAATCATATGATTATATACATTATATATATATAAACATTTTTTGATGGGTCCGTCACAAATAGTATTTGAGACGGGCACACCGTCCCATCACAAATACTAATAATAAAAAATTATATTTATATTATTTGCGACGGGATCCCGTCGAAAATGGTCTCGTCTCAAATACTAAACATAATAAAAAAATATTAATAAAATTATGATTAATGAAAAAAATAATAATATAATTATTAAAATAAAAAAATAATAAAAAATAATATTATTAGTAAAATAAACAAAAATTAAAAAATATAATACTAAAAAAATATTTAATAAAATTATGATTCATAAAAAATTAATATTAATATTATTAAAATAATAAAAAATTATTAAAATTCATAATATTTACAAAAAAATATAAAAAAATCATAAAATATTATTATTATTAGTAAAACAAACTAATATAAATAAAATATAATACTAATAATAAATAATAAAGTATTAAAAATAAACAAAAATTAAATTATGCAATATTTACGCCAATATAAAAGAAAAAACTATAAATAGTTCATATTACTACAAATCTTGAATTCAAATGTTTTTAACCAAAAAAATCACTAGGGGACGTCTTCTAAAGAAGGTTGACTAGGTGGAGGAGATAGTAGAGGAAACCCCATCCCTAAAATATGAGTCAGGCGATGCAAGTACTCCATATGCTCATGATGCTGCTGTTACCGCTGCTACTCCCATCAACTCATCTCCTCCTCGTGTTGCTGTTGTTGCTACCACCACTGACACATCTCGTCTTGCTGCTTCTACAAACTCTCCATAAGCTTTGCTTGAGTTTTCAACTGCTCTTGATACTGTGAGGAAGATGATGATGCCTCTCCATGAGCTCCTCTCGAGCTAGACACCAACATCGCAACAGTACATTAATAAGTACCGGGAGTCAAATGAGAGTCGATACCAACTATTCTTTCATTCTCAAAGCCATAATGAGTCACCTGCATCCATGCCGCTATATTGAAATGGTGGGAACTGGTCTACTCAGTCATATCGTCCTAACTCTTAGCCCTTTTCTGAGAGGTCACAACCTCATATGACTCCTTTAATTCCAATTTGAAAATAAAATGGTGAAATTATTATATGAAGTTAATAGTCAAACTAAAAAAATAATAAAAACCTAAATCTGAAGCTGGCGATCACCTCTAATCTCTCTAATGGATGAATCACTGTACATCCTTCAATAAACATCAATCTCTGTAATACCAGGATGCTTTACTACCTACAGAAATATAAAATAGACCATTTCTATTTAAATTTATATAAAATATTTCAATAATATACTTACTAGATTCTCTCTATGTATACTGAATGTCGGGCTACCGGCTTGATGTGTCACCTCCTGTCTCCCCCGATTCTACGGTCCCACTGAAGATCTCCTCTGAAATCCACCACCAAACTAGTGAAATCATAATCCATCCCAAACATGAGATAAAATGTACTCTGTCCGGTGGGCTCAATATGACTCATCAAATTCTGTCACTCTTACTTTCTTAATGGTTGTTCTTCTCAAATTGCGCAAAAAATGACGGAAATGGCCACACATATACATATTCCATACTGCATGGATAGCGTCACACATGCTGTCATTGATTGGATACCATAAAACCTACAAATAATTTATAATATAAAATTATTAGTAAAATAAATTTGAAAATAAATATTCTTTATTTACTTACCCGCCAATGAGAGAACATGTCACACTACACATCAATGGTAATTTGTTCCCATGTGATCCCTAGCTGAGAAAAATAACTGCGCATGATAACACTCCCCTATCCAACAACTACATGCACAAAACTATGAAAAATGAATAAATAATCAGACAATTAGTATATATATAAATAAATCAATGAATGATAACAAAAATATACAGGTTACCATACCTCCATGTGCGTGGATCGAAGCAAAGACGTGGAATTTGCTCGGGGATTGAGTTAGGAATCATCAGTTGCGCAAGACCGCTCCCCCTACATGTACCCCCTAAACCACCAATAGGCTGAGGGTCAGATGATCCAAAATCCCCCTCATCTAAAGGTAGATCAGCCTCCTGCATCTTGAAAAATATATCAAGATCCATCTAAAACACAAAATGATTATTGTTATCAGATAGTTGAAAATAAATATTATATATATATATATATTAGTTATGATTATAACCAGCATTTAATTGTGTCAATGTCCACCTTCATCCTCATCTTCGTAGCTATCCATGTTAATATCTTCATCTTCCTCTTTAATATCATCAATATCCATATGAGTATCAATTTAATAATCTCATATCATTTCAAATTAATTTTTAGCATCATTGAAATCTTTGTCATCATCAATCAGTAATTGTGGGGTGTCATCATCGATATTTACATCTATTTGTGAAACAGATGGATTTTGAGTAGTCTCTTGAAAAATTTCAATTCCTTCCACTTCAGTGGAACCACATTCTGTTCGAGTAAACTGATTTTCCTGAGATTTCATTTTTATTATGCTCTACTAATCACTCAATTCTCTTGATGTAGAATAATAATTTGCGTAAAAAAATTGATGTGCCTGTTGAGAGAGTAAAATAGTAAATTTTCTACAAGAAGAGTTTTATATTTAATATTGATGATTCCATGAGTCGGATGAACACAGAAACCTCTTTCAGTATCCAACCACCATCATTTAAACGTCATTATATAATTATGTCCTAGATAACACAACTCAATAATTTCATTTGGAATGCCATAAAAGTCAACTTTAGTTTCTCTGTGACACGATCCTCTCAATAAAACTCCACTATTAATTGTTGTTTAATCCTCACATGCACGTGTATGAAATCAAAAACCATTCACCACATATGCATTATAAGATTTAACCATTTTAGATGGTGGGTTACTAAATATACACATTAACTTATGAATTTTATAATCATGTTGAGACACCTAAAAATTTGTAAAACAATTATCAATATGTTAAATAATAAATTATGTTACCCATTTTTGAAACCATTGAATTTTTTTGTTGTAGTTCTTCAAGAGAAACTTCATTAATTTGGGGAAGTTGTTTCTTGGTATGATTATCATATAACCTAATAATAAAATATATTTACATACTGCCACATAAATCATAGAATAAGTGATAGAAGCACTTTCAGCACAATTGATGTCATTTCATTACAGTTGAGCAGAACATATGTATGAGCTCTGTGATGTTCATCTACTAAAATCCACCATTCATGAACTCCACCGAAACAAAGATTTGGATGATTAAAAAATTATAATTGATTTTACATTACATCATTAACATTCCTCTCATTTCATCCTATGTGATTTTGTTTTTAGGGATATTGAGATTCAAAATAATGAGAACAGAAATATGCAATTCCTTCCTGCAAATAAGTTCTACTAATTGAGCCTTCAACTGTTGATATGTTACGTAATTTTTTATTCGATTTCTGCATGAATCTCTCAAATGGGTACATCCATCAAAACTGAATGGGACCTCAACATTTGGATTCATGTGTCAAATGTAATATAAGATGTTCTATTGAGTCAAAGAAAGTCGGCGAAAAGATTTTTCCAAATTTACATATAATTATAGCTACATATTCTTCTAGTTTTATTATGGCATCATAGTCTATTGTTGCTGCACAAATGTCTTAAAAAAATATGATATGTCTGTTACTGAATCCCAAATCATATAATTCAACAAATTATTGAATCTAATCAGTATGATTCATTCCATTATAACATTAAAATCATGAATTTGTAATCCGGTAATATAACCATTCTTAACACATCTTCCCAAATTAGAATCACAACCATCTGGAAGTATCAAATCTTTAATACACTAAAAAAATAATAAGCGACTCTCTTTGATAATGTATAATATTTTTTTTGGCTTCAATATCCTCTCTGATCTGACATTTTCAAATAGTTCAAGTTCTAGTCACCTGCAAATTTGGGAATGATCTAATCACGCCTTTACAATATCTTTGGTCTTAACTGGTGTATCCAAAACTATATGAAATAAATTATCAAAACAATTCATATCAATATGCATGAAATCCAACATGTGGAAAACTAGCAAATCATACCAATATGGAAGATCCAAGAAAATTCTTCGTTTTATACAATTATGTTCTTTCCCAAAGTCGTCAATTATCTGTTGGTTTACTATTGGCCTAAATGTGATGGGATATAATGAAAATATAACTGATTTTAACTCTATACTAGAGATCATCTTTGGAGGTTCATCCCTCTCAATTATACCTTTTCTAAAATGAGATTTGATCCTCCAAAAAGGATGATCGGTTTGAAGAAATATGCGGTGACATTCACAATTGCATGGTTTTCCCATTAACAGGCGTACAGGCTTTGATGTCTTTCATACAGTAAGGACATGATTTTGGACCATGTGTACTCTATCCAGATAACATTCCATATTCCATAAAGTCACTAATAGTCCAAGTCAATGTAGCATTTAATATGAAATTTTGTTTCACAGCAACATCATATGTGTGAACACTATCACTCCATAATGAATTAAACACATCAATCAATGGCCTCAAATAAAAATAAATATTTTTTGGATGTCTTGGGATTAATAGAATCAAAATGATACAGGGATCCATCATCAACATCCATCGAGGTAAATTTTACGGAGTTATAAAGACAGGACAACATGAATACTGAAAACCATAATAACCAAACAAACAGAAATTGTAAGTACAAAGTCCCAATCACATTTGTTTTGGGCTTCTATAGAAAAATACGGATGCAGACAGTTAAAATGTTTCCATAAATAACTATCAGATGGATGATTCGATCATTTATCAGTTAAAATCTAGGTTTTGTTCCATGACATCATTGGCGTAGTGTTCTTAGACATAAATAAACACTGCAACCTCAATGTATGGTGGAAAAATCTCAACTATTTTACTAGAATCGATCCAGACTTCCTTGGTTGAGATTCTTCATACCTTTATTGTCCACATGTGGGATAACTATCCAATGACTCATTTTCACCAGAATATAATATTATCTCATTTGGACATGCATTAATCTTATAATAACTAAGGACCAAATTACGAACAAGACTCTTGCTCTAAGAGAAATTTACTGGAAACACAGTTCAATTAGGTAATAGTGTTTTAACCAAAGAAAATATCAGATCAAAACAGTTGTTTTAAATTAAAATATCTGATTTAATAGCCATAAATTTTTTCATCTGCTTATAATTTTCTTATCCTACAACTAGGATATAATACATTCTCAACAGACCTCATCAAATCATTAAATTCGGATGGTGCCAAATAAGGAGTAAAATCACTATCATATTGAGTTTTAGTTTTTTGAAACGAGGGACCTACAATATCTTGTACTAAATTTTGAAATCGTGATGGATACAGAATCATGTTATTAGTAACCTCTTTGAAATTGTGTTCACTATTTTGATAGTAAAAAACATAATCTGGTTGAAAACAAAATAGCAAGAGATGTCCCACAACATTTTCAAATGTGTCAAACATTCTCAGAGTACAATTGTTACATTGAAACTTAATTATGCCTTCTGAAAAATATTCTGGTTTTGATGATGCAGATGGTACGAATGATTCAACACCCTCAATATATATAGGATTGAAACCAAAACCATTTGGATTTCTATGCTGATTTATCCAAGCACGATAATCTAATAATGAATGATGTCAATTTCCTTATTCAATATATTTCTACAATATATAAATCATCACTATTTTTTAATAATTTGAAATTATAAACACACTATCTGAAAAAAAAGATAAATAATTACAACTACTTATTAAAAATTACAATTAAATTTAAGCGACACAATTTCCAGTGGATTGATGATTACTCTTTTGTCATAAGGCTCATTTACCCACATCTTTCTCACACTGAAGTCACAATGAAGAATGTTATTATAGGTACACTTATTCATTCTTGTGCATATGAGAATGTATAATCATACCACTCATCAATTTCTTCATTGTGATTTCAGTGTGAGAAAGATGCAAGTAAAATAGCCGTTAGACAAAAGAGCCCCCTTTTCGTCAATGAATCATCTTCTTGCAACTATCACTGCCTAAAAATATTATAAAAAATGTAGTCCTACGATTCCATATTCAAAATTGTGCATATGAGATTGGACATGAATACGTAGAATCATACTTTTCATAATGTTTTGAATTAGTGAAAGTTGAGAGCATAAGAGTCATCGAGAAAAATGAGTGTCGTCAATCCAATAGAAACCATGCAATGTTATTAAAAGTTATTAGGATTTATTCATATTTATTCATATTTATTCCTGTTTATTCCCATTTATTTTGAATTACTCATGTTAATTCCTAATTACTCATGTTAATTCTTAATTACTCCTGTTAATTCTTAATTACTCTTTTTTACTCTTAATTACTCCTATTAACTCGTAATTACTCCTATTAACACCAAATAACTCATGCTAACTCCTAATTAATTCTTCTAACTCCTAACTACTCATGTTAAATGATAATTATTTCTGATAACTCATAATTACTCTAATTAAATCTTAATTACTTATATTAACTCATAATTACTTCTATTTACTCTTAAATACTCGCATTTACACATAAATATTCATAATTACTCCTAATTATTGATATTTATGGATATTTATTATTAATTATTCCTATTTCTTATTAAATATTTCTATTTATTACTATTTATATCTATTTATTAAGAATTACTCCTATTTAATAATATTTATTTCAAATTATTTCTAATTATTACTATTTATTCCTATTTATTCTAATTATTATTATTTATATCTAATTACCCTTATTTATTACTAATTTTACCTATATATTACTTATTATTACTAATTATTACTATTAATTTCTAATTATTCTTATTTATTTTTATTTATTCCTATTTATTACTAATTATTCTTATTTATTACTAATTATTCTAATTAATACTAATTATAACTAATTATTTCTAATTAAAACAAATTACAAATATTTATTAATATTTATGATTAATTATTCTAATTAATTATTTATTATTTCTATTTATTACTATTTATTCATATTTATTGCTAATTATTCCTATTTATTACTATTTATTGCTATATATTCCTATTTATTACTAATTATTCCAACTTATTACTAATTATTAATATTTATTTCTAATTATTCCTATTTATTTCTAATTATTCCTATTAATTACTAATTATTACTATTTATTTCAAATTATTTCTATTTATTACTAATTATTCCTATTTATTAGTATTTATTATTATTTATTCATATTTATTACTAGTTATTTCTATTTATTACTATTTATTTCAAATTATTTCTATTTATTTATAATTATTCCAATTTATTTCTAATTATAAATATTTATTCTAATTATTCCTAATTATTCCTAATTATTCCTAATTATTACTATTTATTCCTAATTATTCCTAATTATTACAAGTTATTTCTACTTATAACAAATTATACCTATTTATTACTAATTATTCTAATTTATTACTAATTATACCTATTTATTACTAAATATTCCTATTTATTACTAATTATTCCTATTTATTACTAATTATACCTATTGATTACTAATTATTTATATTTATTTCTATTTATTACTATTTATTCCTATTTATTACTAATTATTTTTATTTATTACTATTTATTTCTAATTATTAGTATTTATTACTATTTATTAGTATTTATTAAAATTTACTACTATTTAGTCTTATTTATTACTATTTATTCCTAATTACTACTAATTACTACTAATTACAACTAATTCCCACTAAATACTATGAATTACTACAAATTACTATTATTTACTACTAATTAGTACTAATTAGTACTTATTGGTACTAATTACTACTAATTTTTTCTAATTATTTCGAATTATTACTAATTATTCTTAATTATTCCTAATTAGTACTACTTATTCTTAATTATTCGTAATTATTACTATTTATTAATAAATATTCTGAATTATTCCTATTTATTACTAATTATTCATGATTATTACTATTTACTACTAATTATTCTTATTTATTCCTATTTATTACTAATAATTCCTATTTATTTCTATTTATTTTATTTATTTCTAATTATTTCAGTTTATTAATAATTACTCCTTTTATTACTAATTATTATAATTTATTAGTATTTATTGTTATTTATTCCTATTTATTCCTTTTTATTATTTTTTATTCATATTTATTATTAATTATTCATATTTATTATTAATTATTCCTATTTATTAAAAATTATTCATCTTTGTTACTATTTATTCTTATTTGTTACTATTTATTCTTATTTATTACCATTTATTTCTAATTATTCCTAATTGTTCCTAATTATTAATATTTATTTTTATTTGTTTCTAATTATTTCTAATTATTACTAATTATTCCTATTTATTGGTAATTATACCTATTTATTTCTAATTATTCATAGTTTTTTCTAATTATAAATATTTATTCCGAATTATTCCTAATAATTACTAATTATTCTTATTTATCACTAATTTTTCCTATTTGTTACTAATTAGTCCTTTTTATTACTCATTATTTCTATATATTACTAATTATTCATATTTATTAGCAATTATTCATATTTATTAAAAATTAGTTCTAAAAATTTCAATTTATTGTTTCAAATAATTACTCTTAGCAAAAAAAAATTAAATCTAATTAAATTAAAACTAATAAAAATTAATTAAAATTAACACAAAAATGAAATAAATATTAAATTAAATGAAATATAAATATCATTAAACTTGTTCTTCTATTTATGTAGATGACTTCCAAACTTTTTTTAATAAAAAAACTAACTCAAACAAATTTTCACTTTGAAAATAGGGCTGAGAGAGAGAGAGAAAGTAGAATTGATTAGAGGATTTGAAAAAACGGATGGAGGTATATATAGGTTATATTAGTTGTGACGAGACCTTTTGCGACGGGAATATCGTCGCAACATGTCTTTGTTGCAATGGGGCCCGTCACAAGTACCTTTACTCGCATTAATTGTTGTCGGTGGTTAAAAGGGTATTTGCGACGGGCCCCATCTCAAAAGGTACCTACCGACACACGTTTTGCGACGGGGCAACATCACGTTGCCAAAACCCATTTACTGCCACCGGGTATTTGCGATGGGTCCCATCGTATATACCCTCCCCACGATGAACTATTTGCGACGGGTGAATTCCCCCGTCGCAAATAACCTTCACATCCCAATAACCCATTTACCGCCACTGGGTATTTTTGACAGGTCCCATCGGAAATACCTCCAAGCGATGGACTATTTGCGATGGGAATATTTCTCCCGTCACAAATAACCCTCCCGAAGCTTGGTTCACAAACCGCGCGAAATCGTCCATTACTTTTTGCGATGGGCCACCAAAACCCATCGCAAATAACAAGTTATTTGCGATTGGATGACCCCTATCACCAATAATCTCTGGACAGGACTATTTACGACGAGATTTTTTCCCATCGCAAAAGTTTGTTTTCCCCATATTGAACCCTTCGACAATCCACAACATGATTCGGCTAAGCAAAATTTGCATGAGTAACTCAGAGATGACGAACATGATCTATAACTAAAAATCAAACATAAATTTCCTAATCCCGACAGTATAGAATTTTTTTATATTCATATTCCTTCACTATATTAATATTAACCTACCCAAAAGAACCAAATTATAATAAAAAAAAATTAATCCTGATGCATGTACCTTTCCTTGGTATTTACCCTACAGATAGTTCTACCTCACAAGGTCATTAAATATGATTAGAGTCTATACAAAAAATCATAGGGGGAAAAATCCTATATGCTTGCTAGTCTCCCTAGCTTATGTCACACAAAAAGGTAAACTCAAACTATTTCTATACTAACCCATGTAATCCTCACTATTTCTACCTATGAAATCCATCAAATCCCTCATCATTTCCTCCAACACTACTCTTTCATTACCCTGTCCCTCCAAAGACACTTTGAAGAGGGGAGAGAGATAATGAACCCTGAGTCTCGTTGCTAATAGGCATTAGGTTGGGGACAAGCCCCGAGGTCTTAAAAATATAATAAAATTTTCAGGCAGAACACTCTATAATAATGTATGATCAAGATATAATATGAATTTACAAAAAAAACATGAAATAATATTAAAGAAACCAATACTATCCCACAATGCATGTATAAATAAAATTGATACAGATAAAAGTCTCAAAAGTAAATACCCAAAAGAAAATCTAATATAATGACACAACAACTATCCAAGGTCCAACCATGTAATTTCCAATATGGTCCACCTAATCCTCTTAAAAACATGAAAATTGTTTTATATAGGTATGGTGAGCATATTGGTATACTCATTAGAAAAAACATAGTCTCATGCTCACATATAAAAGAATCATACTAATGGACCAATTAGAAAAAAATTAAACAACATCACCTAAACAGGTCAACTATCAATTCCAAACTCTCTAAGGCATGCTCTATATATAACATATTCCATGTATAATAACATAATAAAATCTTATCGATAGAGGTTACCCGACATCACTTTTCCAATGATTTCCAACTCTCATGCCCCAATGTAATATGTCCTTGAAAACCCATCTATTACTAATAACATATACCACCACACACTAGTATCGTCACATCACATCACACCTATAGGCAACTGGTCCATCATCCCTCAACACAGTCACTTCTCATGTTGCCTATATCCATCTAGGCCATCACATCACAACCATAACAAGAGTAGTAGATTATCTTAAACTCGAGGCTCATCAACCTTGTACCCTCCTCCTACCTTGAACGAAACCCAACATAATACACCCCACATCATAGTGAAATTATATCTCACAAACATTGTAAAACACCACAAAACATCGCCACATCACATATCCCCAGAAAAGTCCTAGGCCACTACCCCACAACATGGTCATATCTCATCTCTCCAAAAAACACATTGTTCCTCACCTACTGTGCGAATAGACATCCGACTATCATGAAATGTGTGTATCTACTAACCTAGAAGAGATATTGGGGAAGAGTGAGTATCCAACCATCTATTATCATCATCAAGATGTTGGAGAAAAACCCCATGTGTATATACTAATGTCGACACATAGTACTCAATGTTGGTGGGGTCGATAAAGAAATCACGAGGAATATAAAGGTATATAAATATAGACACACATAAGACCAACTTATGGGTTCACAAACAAATGAAAACTAACTCACAACATCATCAATTTTTCATCCACCTTTAAATGGATAACACCACACATGATACATGACATATTTCACCATTCCAACCAATTTTTGTTATCCAAACCTTTTGTTTCATTATTAAGAATCATCCACATTTTACGACATATACCATAATTTAATTATTAATTATCCATGTTCATCCCATTATCTAAACCAAACCCCATTAATTTCAAGGATTATTAAATAATTATTCTATCACTACCTAGTTATAAAACACAAAACCACCATACAACACAATAAGTTCATCATTCTCATCGAACCATCACCTCAATTCCACAAAATCATGGACAAAAAACCACCACCATTCAACACCAAAATCACTACAAAAAAATAACCACCTCAATTCTGAAAAATAATGGGACAAAACGACATCAAATCCCGAAATTTATGGACAAACACCCACCACCTCACCACCCCTAAAATCAAGACAAAAAAACTACCTCCTCACCACCCCAAAATCATGGACAAACAACCACAACATCACTACCCCAAAATCACAACCAAAACCACAACCTCACCACCCCAAAATCATGACCACATCTCACCTATTATTCTAATATCTCAATGAAAACACACATCTCCACCCTACAACATGACCACACATCACAACACATCAATGATAATTTTAGAGACTTAACAAGGGGACTTTTATAACAATACACATTATTTTAGGGGTGTTATCACACATAACATAATACCAGAGAAACCATTTCAATATCTAAATATATGTGGTAATCCAATTTCCATTTTAGTGTGATATAACAACAATCCTAACAAACACTGTAATAATTTTTTTTTCATGGAGTGCCAAAAAATTCCCAAATGTCCATAATTTTTATCATTTCATCAAGTCCATAAAATCGATTATATTACAAAAATATAAAATCAATAAACGAATGTGAATCATTAAATTTTCCACCATTAATTGTATGTAACTAATTATTTATCTCTGATTAAGATAGAACAACTCTCTCTCATAGAAAAAAAGAGTAAACTCATCCCCCATGATACACAATTAAGATGAATGAGGGATTCTATACCTTAAAGAAGATTTTCCACCTCATTTCACAGTACATGGTGATGAAGAAACACCGTCAATCTATAACCAGACCATGAAATCACAAATCAACCTACACATCATCCACAGATCATCAAGACACGGCCAAAATCATCCCAAAAACCAAAAAAAAATCACTATAAATAATCTCCAAGAAATTAAAAAGAGAAAACAATGGGGAAAATACAAAACACTCATTATAGATCTCTAACGAACAACCACATGAACCAACAAATCAAAGCATGAGTAAGGGGTTGTAATTTTTCATAAACTTCCTAAGGTTTTTCCCAATCGAGAGTGGTGTAAAGGGTATGGACGAATGAAATTAATCATCTAAGAAAATGAATTCAAATCATGGATCCCTCCATTTTCATGTCTTATAAACTTCACCTGGAATGTAATTCATGGGTTTTATGAACATTCACCCATTTTCTAAAAAATGTATCTCCTTATCCTTTATTTAATATATATTAAGAATTCCACTTACACGACATGTATCTATATCATGGGTTCACCCTATAACCATATACTATCCGTGAATTCATTAGAAACACAATCCATGAACCACCTTTACACATTGTGTAAACATTTTGTGACTTTAAATTTGTACAAAAGCTCTATTGCAACCCCAACCTCCACTAAAAACTCCCAAAACCTGATCAGTTCTCCTCTATAACACCCCCAACACCCTCTACATTAAATGTAATAGTCCATGAAGGATCATAAATTTATACACCAACTCTATCTTACTAGAGTCTAGTGTTTTACACTTTATGGTTATGGTCATCACTAAAAAACTCGTGTGATATCTATATAACATTTTGAACATTAAAGGAATTGAACACTGTTTATTCTTCTTACATATTCAGTAATAATCAAAAATTGTATTTGTGATATTAGATCTATTAATAAAAACCCCAAGAATAATCCATATAATTTCCACTAGAATATAAAACTCTAGAAATATTATATCTCAAATTTCTCATTAAACATTGATATACTTTTTGTCAATCATGAATATCAGAATCCTGATTTCTTCATCTTGAATCAGAATTCATTTTGTGATATTTAAAATCATATAAATTATACTTGAGAATCACCAAATTTCTTTTATTCTTTATGATTGAATTATAAAATTCTCAAATTTTTATTCTATTGAAATGTAAAATTTATCTATGTGTTTATATGAATGTAAGATATTTAATATATCACATTTTACAATATGAGAACGTTATCTTTTTTATTATTCATAAACTTTTCAAATTCTTCCTTTTTTCTTAAAGAAATATCATATGTATAATATCTTTCCCCAAAAAAATATTATGTTTGAATTATCTTCTATAAAAATATATTAAATATCAATACCATTAGATATTCAACCTCAACCTCTACAAAGAAGTTGTGAATTGATAAAATTATGCCATAGATGATTAGAACTAGAAAAATATCATACAAGTAATTTAATATCCTGACACAAGATTCACATAACACATGCCTTGAGTTGGTGGGTCTAATGGCCCCAAACATGCCTCCCCATACACCAGAGTGCGCTGACTAGAAACAAGGGTGTAAAGGTTGTACAATTGGGAGACTATACCCTCATATCATATCAGCACAATAGATAAGATAAATAAGTATACCATAGTGGAACTGTAATGTAAATAGAAACGAAATGAAAACTAGACCAGTAACCCACTATAGAAGAAGAATATACATAAAATGGAATAATAGAACCAATAAAATAGTAATAAATTGTGGAAGCATAAATAACTATGAAACTGAATAATAATATCAAATTACAAGGGCTGAGTCAGATACATGAGGATTTCATGGAATATTGAAATATAATAAGGGAAACATGGGACAATCATATACAATATGCTATAAAAAGTCAAAAGTCTGCTCCTATAGCATCATAAGTATACTATTGTTCCACTGATCCCCTCCTCAATTATATAAGTAAATCATATCAAATATCATAAGCATATTTATTTCTTTTATTTATACTTCTAGATAAGTAATCTACTTGGGCACCAAAGGAGTTCCAAGTAGGATGTGAGGTAAAATCCAAGAAGGCCACAACAAGTAGGTTATAGAAGTAATCCAAGATTTTTACATAGTTAAGAAGTGTTTATATATAAATAAAAAATAAACAATGAAAAAATGAATAAAAAATAGTCAGTTTAGGTTTATGTAGGACACTTAGTGGACATAACATGATTCAGTATTGGCTGGAATGAGTCTGATCAATAACCATAAACATTGTAATAATATATATATATAGTATATTCATATACTGTATCCACCTATATGAACTAATTATGTGTGGATATAAGAAAGAATATACGTATATAATAGTTTTTGGATAGAAAGGGGCATAACTCAGGAATCCATAACCAGTCTAAATGAGTTATAAGATCCAAAAGAGGGTTTGTGCCCTAAATCTCTTAGTGAGGTGAGATGACATGATCATAACCTAATATATGTGGGGTTAGTCTTCATTCCAAACAACTTAATAGAGTAATGTTTAATTTAATACCCATCACCTAAATAATAGTATAATGGTGATATAATTCATTCTTAACACCCGATGTAGGGGATAGTGAAATGCCCTACACAAGAACTCCCTTAAAAATCGTTCGATATCTAATCTCAATGTCATAGTCCTAATAATATAACATTTAGAGGAATCATCTCGTGAAAATCATATTAATCAATCCTTATATAAAAGTGTTGTCAAAATTTATATGATTAATATATAAATACATATATTAATTGGTATGGCCTTACCAACAATTATAATTAATTTACTATTCATCCATTTTATTTATTTAAGAAATTAAATCCACATTTGTTCTATGATATTTAATTAATCACTCTATTTAATTATTCATGTCTTTTAAATTCAATTTAATTCTTCAAACAAGCACATAGAAGGTGCAACTATTAATTATCAAAAGAACCTACTAGGTAAATTCCATTTATAACCCATGAAGAAGGCTTAAATGGTGTTCTAATTATTTAATAAATTTCATATAATAGAGTATTTCAACCAGAAACAATTAAGGGGTGGATATAATTGAGGTTGTAGTCTTTTAAATACTAAAAAATTATCCTTCGGAAAATATTTACATGATAAACAGTTATTTACACCGAAAAAACTCATTTATAGGGAATACACGAAAAATTATCAGGTGAATCACAACACTAGATCTATTTAATAAATGTATATTTGAGATAAAAAAATATACAACCTACCTTGGGACCTTAAATTAATCATCACCATTATCAACTTCAGATTTTTATTATATTGAAATTATAATGAGGAATGTTCCCATAACATAAAAATAGTGAGAACGTGATTACACAAAAATACAACAATATATTAGAAGAACAACTATGACAGGAATAAATAAGATTAATATGATTAATGTTGTAGACACCACGTGACAAATTATTTTTTGATTTTGTATCCAGATTAGTAATTAGAATCAAAGCCAAACCATGGGATAAGGAGATCATTTGGGAGGAAGAAAAGTGGTTTCATCCACTCAAAATGAAGACAAGGAAGTGGTATTTTAGTTTTTAAATTGATTAATCTATTTTTAGTAATTCTATGATTAAAACAATTGGCAGATGGTTTGGTTAAACTACAAGAAAACTGTGCACCCTTTACTATCAAATGATGGACCTCACACAATTACGGTGCACAGATTTCCAAAACATGCAAAAACTCACTTTAAAAAATGTATGAAAATTTATAGGGGTGTGTCCCTCGTGTTTTATTGATATAGAAAAACCATGTGAACTCACAATTCTCAAAAGGATCCCCCACACGATTACCCTATAGGGTAATAACTAATTATGTTGTAAACATTCAACATACCCTTTTTTTCCAATTCCTAGAGTTATGGACTTCAAAAAAGACTCAGACAATCAGAAAAATCATTATTCTATAAGGAATGTTTAACAAGATTTTATAAAGGATTTAAATTGGAAAAAATGAGAGATTATTTCATGAAAAGTATCTTAATTATAACCTCCACTCACTAAAGCATCGGGTCCCTAAGTTGGATTTTTGAGGGTAAAATGGTATCATCTATGAAATGTTTTATAAATTGAGCTAGTATATCAGCTTCCCACTCTAACATCCCATATTGTACTCAGACATGATTCTATTATAACTATACCTATGGAAATGAACTTCCTCAGAATATCTAAATGATATGATCCATTATATTAATTGGATAGTCCTTAGTAGAAGCATCTACATCCATCTCAATATCATTAGGCTGAAATACATGATATTGTTTTTTATAGTATTGGTGAAGCTGATATATGTGAAATACATCATTCATAGACAAGTATATCTAAGGATATTTTTTCTAGTAATCCACTAGTTTGATTAACATCACAACCTAAAAGGATCCAATGAATCTAGGAGAAAGCTTACCCTACCTCCAAATATGTAGATAACCAAACCTTGGTGTGACTAGCATTAAAACCCGGTGTCTGACCTCAAAATAAAGAGGTTTTCTATGTCAATTGGCATATGAATTCCATTTAGAAAAAGCTATAAATATGAACTTTTATATCAACTAGACCGACTCGGTAGTCAACTGGATGATACATTATTCAAACAATGATACCTCCATTATCTCTAACCAGTATCATGATGATCGGCAAGGCCTACCATTTATGACATCATTAGGATCTATCTGAATGGTATCATGTAAGATGTTATTTTAAAAGAACTCTCTAAGGTGTACATGTCTCTAAAAATAACCCTAAGAGGTAAAAACATAATGCATTATATCTATAACTTGAATTGTGAGCTCTATCTATCCATTGGTTCGAGGGTGATATGACATCCCTAGAAGCACTTTTATTCCCAAAGCCTTTTCCAACCCCTTATAGAAACATGATGTGAAGTGTGCATCTATGTCCGAAATGATAGATCATAGAGATCAATAAAAATATAAGACATCCCTATCATATAGCCTCCCTAGATCAAATACCAAGAAGGACTCTCTAATAGGTAAAATGTGTGAAAATTCATCAAATGAAAAAAGCCCACACTGTATCATTTCCATGGGGCGATGGGGGTAATCCAGTCACAAAATCCATAGAAACATACTTCCATTTCCACTTGGGAATAAAAAATGGTTGTAAATTTCTTACAGATCACTTATGGTTCACCTTCACCTGCTGACAAGTGGAACACTGAGTGATAATATAAGAAATATCATGTCTCATAGTAAGCCACCAATACTAGAGATTAAGTCTCAATACATATTGGTGAGAATAGGATGTACTGCCCTATGGAGGCATGAAATTCCTTGTATATTCTATTCTCTGATGTCTATTGGGACCCATAAATTCCCATGAAATCATATGGTCTCATCCTCATCCACTGTCCGACCATAAGAAGCATCATCGTATGAGACACTCCCCCTCAGGACTTACCCCTTGAAATATGATAGTTTACACATTTTAACACATTCCTGGATAGTAGATCCCACATTTACGGCCGAGAGGATAATTTTTACGTGATCATTATGAAGTTCAATAGAAATATCTGAAAACAAGGCCATGAGATATCATTCACTAATGGACTCCTGAACCAACTGTGTATGAGTCTTCTAGCTCTGACATTCAGCTACAACATTTCCTTTTCTAAGAATATACAAAAACATGAAATAAAAATTTTGTTTTTACTCTAGACATATAATTAACCTAATATTTAGATCATATTGTGTAAAGTTATTATTGATGATTTTGTGATTAGTGTATACCAAAGAACACTCTCCATGTTATTAGTGTCTCCAGCAACATAATGCCAGAAATACCAAATATTGAAAGTGGTTGTGAGTATGGTAATACCATTCATGAGTTCTCAATTAATGAGACCCATACAATACTACTCACTCATCCAACATTAGAACATCTCCCAACATAATACCTGATGTGTCACAACAAACATTATAGGTTCTTCCTAGCGCAAGAAGAATCAGAACCATCAATGAAGAAAATCATCCCTTCAAATCCTAAAAGGCTTATTCATAAGATTCTAATTATATGGATTCATACCCTTATTTTTCATTCCCATAATCAGCACATCAAGGTTTGAGAAATCATGGATGAATCATCTATAATATTGATCAATCCCCATGAAACTTTGGACATAAATGAATTTTATTTGGATTCTCCAAATAAAACAGAACGTTCACATTCTGCCAGTCCACTAAAATTTGAGACTCTATGATGATATTACCACATAAGTGATCTTTATCAATACAGAAGAAACATTTACTAGGATTATCAAATATATGATTCTTTATCAGTGTATTTAGCATGATATAAAGATGTTTTTTTCATGGTAATGCATGGATAGTGAATGATCTACGATATCATCAACAAAAGCTATGACAAATGAATCTAGATATGGGTGTAAAAACTGATTCATTTGAGTTATAAATAATGCATGTGCATTTGTGAGATCGAACAACTTAACTAGGTACTCATGAAGACCATACCATTGTCTGAAAGCTGTCTGAGGTATGCCCGAAGATCTGACAAGAACCTAGTGATAGGAAAACATAAATCCTAACATAGAAAACACTCTTCCCCATTAGATATGATCAAATAGTTCTTCTATTTATGGAATTGGATATAGGTTTTTAACCATAATATAGTTCAATTGATAGTAATCCATAAAAATACAAAGGGTTCCATATGATTTTGAGAAAAAAAGGACCGATGGACCCCAATGAGAAGGGATGGGGAATATAAATCCTTTGAGCTATAGATCTTCTAACTATTTTTTGATCCAAAATATCCATAAGTGTCATCTTTTAAGGAGAAATGGACACTAGTTCCACTCTTAGAACTAGGTCATTAGTAAATTGAACCTATTACACTTGAGGTAGACCCATGAAGTATTTATGGAAGACATCCAACAACACTTCACTAAATAGGGAAAATAATGAGATGTAACCCCTAATCATCCAAGAAGAGACTGATGATATTATTTATGAAACTTCCCTTCCATTTCTAATCAGGTCCTGATAAAGAGGCCTGGATGTTCTATTCTCCCTTAATCCCATCCCTACAGCCCTCTAGTGATGTGAACATCACCCTCTAATAATAGTAGTAAATGTGATATTGATATGGTACTAACCAATCTATCTTTATAATTAAATTGAATCCCTCCATATTGAGGATGAAGGAATTATATATGAATATATACCCATCTATCTCAAGGGGTCACAAATTACATCATTTATTTCTCTTATATCAGATACATAATGGGGTATCGAGTGTCCTCAGGCCACAAAATTATTCTATATTGAGGCCTAGAATCTCCATGATTTCCTCAGATATAAAATAGTAATATGTGCTTGTGTCATATAAAGAAAACACTAATGTAGTGGCTTCTATAATTGTACCTTAAATAGTTGAAGGTTCAATACTCTGATCCTAGAGTAAAGGTTTCATTTCATGTAACTGGAATGTGCTATGGATCTGTGTCATAACATGACTTCCCTAAGCAAGCCCGCTCTATTGGAAATAAGAATCATGAGTCTGACAACCTCTATCTCAACCACCAAAATGGCCCGAGAAGATGGTGGTATTATATTTTCCTTTCGAGAACGATACTAATGGCTCTTCATGTGAACATGTGGTAGGTTAAGAAACCCTATAACTTGGAACTAATAAAAATTTCCTAAAAAAATCAATAAATATGCCCCATAATTCTACAACCTCTTCATTAAACCAGATCAAATAAACACTAATGTTTTTTGTATCCCAGCTTATCGCATTAGTAAAATATCACTAAGATGTTAGTTTGATATGTATTGATACTTCTACCCTAGTGAAAAACCACAATGAATAACTTCCATACAATAGAAGAGATATAGATAGATTTAGGTACTAAACTACCCTGAATCACATCATCGGTTTCCCTCAAATTTTTATCAGTAATGAGGGATAAATTGATGATCTTTGGAAAAGTATAGTAAAACAATTGACTTATGAACCATATAACATATGACCACCCATACTCAAATCACCTAGAGGACATAAGATCAACTCCTTATAGAGCCGATAAAAACCACTATAGCTTTATAAAATGAGTAAAATACTCTATGATAAGCAAGGGTCCCTACTGAAGGTCTATAAGCTCTCAATCCTATTTTTTCGTTAGTGTCTATTAAAATAATTAGTCATAATAGACCTCCTAGAAGAATTTACAAACCATATATCTATAATGATCTACTTGGGTAATAAAATCACACCATTTTTGACAGAATCAAAAAACATATAAGAAGAAAGATTTAACCTCTTATTTAAAAGCATCTACAGAATCATGGATATAGAAAGAATAGCTTTATTCTCTGAATCAGTAGCATGAGGTCCACAATCCCTTAAAAATGAGGTAGGATATTGTTGCTTGAACTCCCATTTCAACTCTTCCATAGTAGGGATAGGTTGACAATCACATTTAATATTTTTCAACATGTGGATGAAACCCCCATGAGATAAAGAATTAGCACCAATATTAGGAATAACTAGTTATGCCATAGGTGGCACTATAGGAGGGAGAACTGGTGGCTCAAGGCCTTTTACATTAGGTTCATGTTCTTATCCTCTTTTAGGGCATACAACTTGAGTACATCATGGAGGAATGATGCTAAAATTTCAAACACATGCCTTAGGATAGATCTTAATAGTTAAGAGATAAAATTTTGATATCTAGTATTGGTGCATATCCTTCGTATAAACAGATCAAACCTCTCTGATTGCTCTAAAATTCTGGTCGATGTGGTACAGAAAAGACAATAACATGCCATAAAAGATAAATGGACTCCCAAATAAACACTATTAAGGCCGAGTCTAGGTCTGGGTCTCATATAACACACCAGGGGTTCTATTTTATGGATTTATTATTATATGGTATAGAATAAAAAACCCTTTTCTTTATAATTAGAACCCTATTTAGTAGTAACCATTTACTTTTAAAGATATAAATTCATCCCTGTTCATAGAATTATATAAATATAGACATACATCACAATCTCTAACTAGTAGGTCCAAACCCAAAATATGGTATAATCAGATAGTTATGGTTTCATTAATAATATTTTTGGGAAACACAATTAATATTGATGTAGAAAATTGTATTAACCCAATCATATTATCCCCATAAGAAATTTTAGAACATATTAATATATAATAAATCCATGCACTATCTACATGTAACAAAGAAATTCACACTAAAAGTAAGTTTTACATGAAAAAATGTATGGTATATTCATTTTATTGTGCCTATAATTATGAATGTAATGAAACACCCTCATTTCATTAATCCAAGGTAAATGAAATCTCATTCTATGAATACCAATATCAATAACATCACATAAACTATTCATCACCCAACAGTGAAGTCATATCAAATTATAAATGCATAATCAATAACTACAATAACCTATCCCTAGTAATTTGGGTTTCCCCTATATATGGGTTAACTATTCATAGGCACATGATCATTACCAAATACCATAAACTAGTCATTTACTGTATAACACACTAAAATTAAGATAATGGGAAAATAGGATCTGATACTAATTTGTATCATATGGGCCTGGGATCCACTAATCCTATTCCCTGAGCTGGTGAGCTAATTGTTCTCAAGAATGCATCCGCATATGGTAGAGGTTGATGAATAGCCATAAGGGTGTAAATGTTTTATTGTGGGGAGACTATACCCTCATATCAAAGTGGAAGAATAGATATGATAAATAAATTGAAAATCGTGGAATCATACTGTAAAAAAGATAATAAATAACAACTGAACCATTAACACTGCATAGCAGAAGAATATAAAAAAGATGGTATATAAAAAGAAATACAAAATTTATAGACTATTTAAGTGTAAAAAACAAATAAAATGAATTATAATGTCATATTTGAAGGGAATATCTTGATACTTGATGATGCCATGGAATTCTGATATACAAAGAGGGGAATATGATACATGCATATACAATATTCTATATATAAAAATAAAATGTATAAAATATAGCTCAACTAGTATCAAGATAATATGTTATATCCCCTACTCTGATGCACCAAGATAAAAGTAAAGAATATCAAATATATGATTGAATTGGTACTTCCATTTTCTGTGTAAGTTAGTGGGCTCTCCTTAGATTTGGACTTATTTCAGATCTAGGCTTCTTCTATCCAGATATGGTTTCTAGATATGGTCTTGTCATTGTTTCATACTTCAGAAAAGTTAATTCTTGGTTGTCATAGAATTATTAGGATTTTCCTTAGCATTGTACAACGTAGTGGGTTATGGATGGGGGATGGGGGTTAGAACAGGAATTTGTTCATGGAGTTTCATGAGGATTGGTTTTTGATGGTGGTGGTGATGTGGAGTGAATTTCATGTTGGTTATCAGAAGAAAAATGATGGACATTTGAGGTTTATCCAAGAGTCATGGACAATGCTTGTCGAATGATTATGGTTTAGGGATAATGGCTATGGGCATTGATATTGTTAGTCCTTTGATCAAATGTGGTCAGGGGAAGGTCATGGTTATTAGTTCTATTTTTATTGGTCTAAATAATTCTTTTCATGAATTGGTTTCTCCCTCATTGTATTTTCATGGTGGTGTATCATTTTTCAGGTGATGTTGTTTGGGTGACCTCAAAAGCTATATGGGTGTGATGACACTCATAATTTAGACACATTTTATCATTATTATAGATGGATGGACACCATTATATGATGTTTTATCAGTGTTTTCATTATGATTTTACATTCCATTTGGTTTACATTATAATGACCTTTCACATGATTTGTCAGGTGGGAGACTCTAAAGAGGGATATTTGTGTAAGAACATTTTTTTTCAGTTCCCTCCACACATTTGTGTTGGTTTGAGAGGTACTCATACATGTTTTGATTCAATAATGGCGTAAATTATTAGAAGAGGGGGAAACACATCATTTTGAATGATTTCACTATTGCACTATCGTGCATGGAGAGAGAAATATTTTCTTGTGTTTATCTTGTTTTTATATTTTTTTTGACTTGTTGGATCTTTGGAGATTATTTTTTTTTTCTTTAAAAATTTTACCCTTTCTTTTAATGGGTTACCTCATTTCCTAGTTTTAAAAGAGGTTTACTTTCTTATGTTTAATAATGAGGTATTGTACCACCACTGTTTAGAAAAAAATATTAATATATATATGGTATATTTATATATCATATCCAATTATATACACTAATTACATGTTTACATAAGTAGGAATATACCTAGTTACTAGGTGATGGATGGAATGAGATGTAACTCGGGTATTCATAAATATCCAAAACATGAAATACGCTCCAATATCGTATATGTGTCCGGAATCGCATAATGAGTGTGAGATGTAATTCTCATCACCTGAGATAGGTGTGGCGAGTCTTTGTGCACAATACCCTAATAAAGGAATGCATAACATCATTATAATCACCCATATATGAGTATAATGATGAGAGAAAGCATGCTAAATAACATATGTATGGGAGAGTGAAACATCCTACTGAACAATTCCCTTTACCATCATTCAATAGACAATCTCAATGGGGTAATCATAATAATATTATAAAGAGTGAAATCACCTTATAAGCATCATATTTATAAAAAAACAATATATAAATGGTTTCAGAATTCATATTATCAATATTAAAGGACATAAAACAATTGGTGTGTTCTGACCACCTGTTATGATTCATTTCCAATTCATCCATTCAATTCATTTTAGAAACAAAATCCATCTTGATTCTAATCTATTTAATTAATCAAGAAATTTAATTAGTGAAAGAATAGAAATGTAATTTTTTGGTTCAACCAAGAACTTAGATGGTGAAAATATAAATTTTTCAATTACATAAATGGTATATTCAATTTAAAACCCATGTAGAAGGCATAAAAGGGGTTATTGTCATTTAATCAATTAAATATAAAGGGTCATTTCAAGATGGAAGACGCATGGGGTGGATATAATAAACATTGGTATTCTTTAAATACTTGTAAATTATCTTCGAGAATATATTAACATGTGAAATAATTATTTATAATCAAATATATCTTTTATAGGAAACACACTAAAGAGGTCAGTGTGTGGCACAAAAACCGAGCTATAAGAGCAATGTATCTTTGAGGGAAAACAACTAGATAAAATACCTTAAGGATATAGAAGACTCCTCATAAAACAATGTATTCATATTTTATGTAGATCAGATGAAAAATGAAGAATGGTCGAATGCCCTAAAAAAAGGGAGAATGAGTTTTCACCAAAATAGTGAAATATATATGAAGAGAAACCATGAATGGAGAAAAGAGGATTTGAGTTTTTACCGATGCAGATCCAACAAGACTAATAACATTTGATTAGGAGTCTAGACGTTAAATTGGAATCCAATCCAAACCATGGGGGAAGGAGAAGTTATATGAGGAATAAAGGAGGGGTCACTAACTATAAATGAAGTAATAAATGATTTATTTTATGTTTTAACTTCATATAAACAATGTTATTAATTTTACCATTAAAATTTCGGTGCACAGTTTTACCTAACGGTTTGGAAAAATCATACATAAATTGTGCTTCCTTTACTATATAAATAAGGGACATGCATGGTTAAGGAACATGGTTTCCAAAACTATGCGAAAATACATGGTCCAAATTTTGGAAATCACTAATGGGAATGTGCCTCAGGTGGCACAATTACAGAAAAACCAAGCATCCCCTTGCTTACCAAAAGGTTCCATACATGGTTATCATAGAAAGTGACTACAAACCATGTGGTAACTGTGCGGCCTACCATGTTTTCCCAATTCTCAGAGATTCAGTATGCAAACAATCCCCAAACGCTCATGAAAAATTCCTTAGCCCATAATGCACATTTTCCATTATTTAACAGGGGATTAAAATTGAAAAAAATGATCAGTGCCTTCATGAAAAGATGGGACATTACATATAATCATACATTGATAAATATGTTTTGAATTCCTGAAAAATCAATTACATATCTAAAAAATATGTTACAGATGTAATTTTTCTAAACATTAACTTACATAACATCTTTTATTCATTGAATGTATTATGTATCAACAATTCCACTGAAATTTTTATCACTTTCATGGATAAATATTTTTCATGTATCGTCCGTTGATAATGATTCTATGTATTATTTTCTTTATAAAATATTAGTGGGATTCTAGAAAAAAAATAACTTATATATGAAACAAATATCTTATGAGCTACATCCAATATTGTTTTCTAACATCAATCAAATCAAAAATATTAAATATTGAAAAATATCATACATATGAAATTAATATTAGATTGATTCATCTCTTTGTATCCAAAATATATTCAAATCAACTCTATACCTTTTCCAGTATTCATCAAAGATATGGTTGAAACAATGTGTAACAAAATTCATACTAGAAAACTCATGGAATGTTTCTCTATAATTCATCATACTCACATGAAAAAATTGAACATATTTTAAGCAATTTCATTACATCAATACAATTTGTTCAAAAACCAGTTAAAAAAAACTAGCTCACTTTAAACATATCAAATATTTGTAAAATATTATAGACAGTAACATAACTTTAATGCTAGTCTTTCACATGTAGAATAATTTATTAATCTTATGATATAGGGATACTCAACAAGGTGAAACTCCAAAAAGCTCCTTTTCAAACAAAATATAATTCATTAACATTAATATAATGGAATATTCTCACTATTTTACCCAAGTATGGGTAATATCTTCAGCTTTATGATTTGGTGGGTTACTCCTCCACCTACAAAGTTATATATTATCACCTCATTGACCTATTAACTTAGTTATTGATAAAAAATAGGGATTTTTAATCTCAGGCTTTTTGTTTTTTAATATAGATCACTCTTTCCCATTAATTTAATTAAATATGTCTTCAGATGTTCACAATTTCACTTCTCCTTCATATTAAAAATAAATAGAAAAGGGTAAAGGTAAACCCCCCCTTCTTGATACCATAAGGGTAATTAATGTTCTTCTCATCTCTTAGACATCATTGTTTTTTAAAAACATCTTCCTCAATTTAGTTCACTACTTTTCAGTTTTCCAATTACTGATAGAGTTAGTTAATTCCATTTGAGAGAATGTTTGGAAAATATTTTTCATAGAAATGTGAAAGAATACATTTTAATTTTTTTTCATATATTCACTCCCATTAATGACCATATTCAATGAAAATAATAAATTAAATTAAGAGTTGGAAAATTATACATAATCCTTTAATTATGTAGGGCATATGAAAAATTATAAATTTCAAAATAAATAAAAATCACATGTTATATTTATCTTCTAATATCCTCAACAAGTGATTCAATTAAATACTATTCATCATGGTTGTTTTTCTTCATAAATAAGATATTGGTATCATATATTATCGTTTTTGTTATTATTTTATAGTAATTAAAATATAAAATAATCCAATTTTTGCTTAAAACTAAATTATCCGTATAATATGTACAAAAAAATTATTTTGGATTATGGTGAGT
The DNA here is from genome assembly GCA_963277665.1 of Viscum album. NCBI lineage: Eukaryota > Viridiplantae > Streptophyta > Magnoliopsida > Santalales > Viscaceae > Viscum > Viscum album. Next base: position 1,041,489,281 of record OY728141.1, on the reverse strand, counting down.
TCTTATTAGATCTGTAATGAGATATATTGGTTTGAGAATTGTCTCTAAACCCAAAACTACTTCCTTTGAAACTCTAAAAGTTTTAGAACCCTTCATTCATCTTTTACACTAGAATTTCTAAATCATAGCATGTTTGGATTGTAAGAAATATTTCATCTTTTAATCTTTCTTATTTAATATAATTGGATTCATGAATTTAGTTTATACACCACTTTCATTATTTTCACCTATCTCAAATTTCTTATCCATTTCAAACTAATATCTCTATATGGTTAAGATCTCCTTTTTTAAAATCCATTTTTGTTTCTTCTGTACAGACTCCTTTTTCATTACTACACTTATAACACTAAAAGTAATTGGTTTTTTATTTCTTATGAAAAACATATTACTGTTATTAATTCCATGTTATTCACATGGTGGAGGAAGGTATACACAATTTTCACACATCCCATACATTTTTAACAATATTTGAGTTTCCCTTCTTTAGAATCCTCTCACACTCTTCATCAAGAGTGTTCACCTCCACATAAATTACATTATATATTTATTGAATTTATTACCTTAATGATTCCATATTTCTCCATTTTGATTTGATATTCATGGAAACCTTTTTGTTTTCCTCAATGTAGACTATCTTAACGAAGTAAAAGTTTTATTTTTTATTGGAGTGGAAAGATTCTCAACCATCTTCACCATCTTTTTGGGAGTAGTTGATTAAATATTATTTTCTTATATACTTTTCATGGATGAATTAAATTTTTTTTCATACACTTATTTATTTTTTTGAAATTATTTGTTCAATAACATTAGAGTTTTACTATAAAATTATGTACATGAAATATTAACAACAGGGATAACCTTTTTTATAATACAAAGAGAAAATTTCAAGTGATTCAAATATGTTTATAATTAACAAATTTCTCTTCTTTTTTGATGTTTAGTTAAATTAAATATGTCTTTTATTTGATTCAAATATCCTCCATATATGTTTATACCTTATATCATTATCATATACTAATATATGGTGCCAAAAATCAATGGAGCTTCTTCCAAATATCTAAAAAAACTTGTAGTGACTAGTGAATCTCTTTCTTTCGTCTTTTGGATTATTATATTCATAATTTCCTATCTTTTTTTGTCATCACTATCACTATTTAGATATTTATTTGGGGAGAAAATATTCTCTACTTTGATAAAATTTACAGTTAACGATTTCATGGGTTTATAAATATTTTAACTCACCCACATTCCCTAATATTTTGGTATAAAATCCAAAAAAATTATCAAAATAGCATTAATAATAAATAATTTAACTAAATTATGGGATAAATGCTTCCATGAGATTTCCTTAGATTGATCAAAATATGGTCTCAAGACATATTTAATACCAATATTATTCTTTGTGGAGATAATATTTTTTTTCAAAAACATGGGATGAGGTACATAATCTTTTCGGAGCTACTTGAGATGTTTCATGTTTAACCTCTCCCAGATTTCCAATTTCACATCTAACTCCATAATAATTTTTTGTGGGAAGTTTTATTATCCATAAATAATCTCAAATTATATTTAAGGGATTTTTTTGAGATTCTTTATCTGATATTTGTGAATAAAACCCCCAACCTTGTAACGAAATACCATGATCTTTTTTCTTCATTACATTATCTTCTAGTGGTACATCCTGGATTTTCATGGATAATTTCTATTTTTTCATCAATATGTGAATCAATTATGTAAAAACATACTTAAAAAAATTCTCCCAAATATATATTTTCAATTATTTATAAAAAAAGAGGAAAATTTTCATTGCAAAGCTGTATAGATTCTTCCTTAGCTATAATAAGTATTTTGAAAGTGCAATATTTATATAAGTACCTAGATAATGTATTTAATATAGAACTAAATTCTAACTCCTATGAATTTTCATTAATAATTCCATTTATGATACAAATATATATGTGACAAATTCTATAAGAAATTTCTTCTTGTAATCATTGAATTCATAAAGAAATTACTATGTTATTCATTGAATACATATTCAACAATGATTAATCTTGATTCAATAAAAGAATAATTATCCAAAAATATAGACAAAAATTACGCTCTGATTACCTATATCTAATAATTGATCATCCATTAGTTTTTTTATTTTACATCTACCTATTTAAATAACTATTTTCTTATTTTCTAGTGTCTTGGTCAAAGACTCCATTTATGCTTCTAGAGTAGAAATAGAAATCTCTATATGAGGGTATTTCAAAAATTCATCAAATATGAACTACAAATCAATATGATTAAAACACATGGGCCTCAAAATAAATCCAACCAAAGGGAAACTAGTTATTTTTTATAACAATTTTTCGTTCTATGGTCCCAGTTCATTATCTTTTAAGGGTGTGTGAATCATTTGTTTACAATATTTTACTAAATTAAAATTGAAAAAAAGAAACTCTTTACCACCTTTGGATATGAAACACTATTCTCTGTTAAGAGAAATAGTGGATCTATTTTTTTCACTCAATCAAACACACCATATATAATAAAGAATAAAAATAAAGAGAAAATTATATTTTTTTTATAAGTTTCACCCCCCCAGAAATCCTACCCCTTAATAAGATCATTATCATTATGATTTTAAACTAATAATATTATCATTAATTATAGTGGGTTTGTGCATGTATAATCTCAAAACCATGTTGACCGTATTAAATTAATGATCATTCTCTATTTTATTAAATTGAGAGATATTTATAATGCATATCAGAGTCTACAATCTCGTGAATAGTCAAATAGTTACCTTTTAAATAATTAAAGTGGATTACTAAATCTATATTGGATGTACCTGAATCAACACCATGTGATCTAATTAATCATCAAATAGTATTTAAAAAATATTATCTTCCTAAAAAATAGAAAGAAATAAAGTATATGTTCACACAAAAAAATCTAAATATTTTACAATATCTACATGTTGGCTTATCTCAACTCTAACTCCATGGATATCAACTTCCAATATGTGTTTAGTAGAACTCATTATACATTAAACATTCCCTTAATCTCTTTATCCTTATTACTTAATATATAAACTCATATAATTATCCAAAAATTTGTATTTTTGTATACTCTTATAATCATCATCATATCATTTGAAATACTGATTTATCTTCTACATTCCATATCTGGTGCTTATTTTATTTACTCATTGAGCTCTCAGATGCTCTTCTTAACGAGTCACATAGTTATAACACCCTCTCTCTTCAACTCAACATTTTATATCATTGGATTATCTAATAATACTTTTTATATGAATAATAAAAAAATCCTTTAGCTTTTTTTGACATATATTTTCACTTTTTATCAACTTCATGTACCTGGGTTTCTCCAGCAGTCTTGGTATATTCCTTTTACTTAAACTGTTGTCTCTATAAAAATTCATGGAATTTCTATTCTCGGATTCCTAATAATTTTTCTTAGAAGAATAAAACATCAATTTAATTTTTTTCACCAGGCTTCCTAAGGTTCATCTCAATATATTCCATAAACATCCACATTTAATCAATCTCTCTATTTCTGAATGGAAATATAAAACAATAATTGGTATGGTGAGGATAAACTCCTCAAGGAAATGGTATCTATAAAGAACCAATGTCACATATACCATACATTTTCAACATCAGATAAATTCAACATAGTTTGATCATCTATATTTTTCAATAAGCATAAAAATTTGTTAGTGATAATAAAATAATTAAAAAATAGCACAACCATCATTCCATTTTATTATTCTCAAAATATAATTTTTTTAACCATTATTTATTAGAATTTTCTTCTAGATTGGATCTCATTTATCTCATTAATGAAGATTATATTCCTCATTTATTCTTCTTGAATAACAATTCATTCTATGATATTTAAATTATTGTAGTTTAACTTGATCGTTAATTGGTTTTATTTCATATTCATAATTCAATTATGGAATTATTTTATTTACATTATATATAAATATAAAATTTCTCTAAGTATTGAATCTCATATAATACATTTAATATCTCAATATCATAGAGTGAGAATATTACCTTATGAATTCCCTATGATGTTTTAAAATGTACCTATGTCCTTTGATGAAAATAATACATAAAATATCATTTTTAACATAATATATTATATTTGAGTTATCCATTCAAAAAATATGTTACGTATTCATGGAAATATATAAATTTTTACTTAATTTTTCAATATTCTTCCTCATACCTAGAAAATTTGTTATCTATTGTTAGAAATATGTCATAATTGAAAATAACTAGATTAATTTCATTATTATAATCATTCTCTTCCAAATATATTATGCATTCATCAATATTATACTATATATCCATCAAATATCTTATGCATGTTATTATACAAAAAATTATGTTATGTAATATCTCTTCCTTATAAAATATATTATATATCCATAATTATTTTTAATTTTTCACCACTTTTAGAGAAATATATTATGCATGCATCACTGTTTAATAAATAGGTTATGTTTTACTAATTTTATGAAAAACTAGATGAATTTTTAACAATATATCTTTAATATGAAACAAATATTATTTGTGTTGTTTAATTTTCCATTTTTCCATATCTGAGCAACAAAAAAATATTACATATGAAGAAATATTATACAAATGGATACAAACTTATAAATATTAAACTATGAATATTGAGAATAATTTCAAATCCACTTAATACCCATTATCTTCTTCATCCAAGAGTTGTTAAACACTATATAAACCAACCTATATTCTAGATAACTCAAGGATGGTTATTTCATAATTAATCCAATTTATTTCAAAATATTAAATCAATTTAAACATGTTTAATTATAACCATATAAGATATTCAACAACTAGATCAAAAACCTAATTCAATCATGGATTCTTCAATCATTGCAAATTATTATATACAGTAAGAAAACATTATCAACAATCTTTCACATAATAAATATCTCATCAATCATTATATATAGGAGTCATAAAGGAGAAGAAACTATACAAAGATCATTTTAAAAAATAATAAAATTTCTTCACATTACATGCAATGAAAGCTTCTCACAAATTTACCGAAGCTTGGGTTGCATCAATAGCTTCATGATTGGATGGATTCTTACTCCATTACCAAGATAAATATTGTCATTTCATTGAACTATTAACAAGAATAATGAGGAAAAATAAAACTAACCAATACTTTAGGGAACTTCACCTTCATACTCAATTTTTCTCCCCTATTGTCATCTCTCGAGCTAGGGTTTTTAGGATGATTCAACTAGATCATGGTGGGATCTTCTAAACATGAAAAGTATTCATGTTTTAGTGGATTGAGAACGTAAAATGAGGTGAAATATCATTGTTTTCATTAGAGTTAAGTCAATTAATATATAGTTTTAGGTATTTTATTGATTTTATTGGAAATAGAAGTAAATAGAGTGTCAGATGATGAGTTTGGTGTTCATAAGTGTGCCAAAAGAACGAAATGGGTTATTGTATTTGAATTTATTAATGTTATGTACATGTAATTGTGGTAAGTTATTTTTAAATTATTTTTAATGTTTGGAATAAATAATATAATTAACTATAAAGGGTTATAAAATATTTTTTCACATCATATGGTTTGAGATATGGGTTTTTAATACAAGAGGGGCTTGGTCTAATTGTGGATGGTGATGGAAAGTGTGGTTTATGTGTGGTAAATTTATTTCGAAGATAGTTTGTCACATTAATACTTAATCATATGCATGAATTTATGCGATTTCATCCAAATTCATTATGTTTCAGTTATAGATTCTACAAAAGTGACCAGGTGTATCTATAATGTTGGGATAAGATTAGATCAAGCCTTTAAATAGTTACTCATGTGTGTAATTCAACAATTAAGGATTAGAGTGATTCTCGATGGGGTTGTTGCTAAGGGGAATGCTGTATGGAACCATTTAAATGATCCCAAAGTGGTATTATCTCACTTACGGAATGGTATATGGCCTAAAGTGAGCCTTAGTGAGTGTGTTAGAGGATTCTATGTGGATTACCCTTAGATAATGGTTATTATTAGTGTAATTATTTGGGAACTGTGAATGAATGTTTATAAAAATAGGCTTGGAACTTTGGGACTCCTAAAGTGAGAGGAATAAGGTGTGGGAATGGATTTACTGAGTCTGGGTGTGCCATTGGCCCTGAGATTTCTATGTGGTTGAGTTATGGGAGAGAGTAATCACTATCTTTGTTTTTCATAGTGAATCATGGTTATTTTAAATTGAGGATATGATATATATTGATAATGTGAAGCCAAAGGGAGTATAAGGAAATATGGGATGATTATGGGTGGTTTTTTGAATTCATTTGATACTTGAATAGTATTGGAAATTGTATCCCTATTGGTAGAGTAAGTGAGTTTAATTGGAACGTGTATGAACCCAGCACATGGGAAGTGTTGGAATAGGGACTGTGTATCTAGTGAGGCATCTTAGGTAGTGATTTTTTCTAAATGCATTTTATTTATTAACAACACATTTTTTGGTGTTTTCTTGATACCCTACAAGGTAGTTCATTATTTAAGTGAGAGGGATATGGTTTAGTGATCCTAGGTATGAACTACGCATTTGTACAATGAGTGGGTATAACCTAAGGATATAGTTTCACCTTGATTATGGTATAAATATTGATTAAGATGATGGAAATGGATGATAATTTTGGTTAGGGTGGTGATTTTATGTTTATTTGTGCTACCCTATATTAGAGAGATAGGTGAGTATATGTGTATTACTAACCGAGGGTTATGATTTGATCTTTATCTACTATGTGTCTATTTGTTTTTATTCTCTAACCATGTTTGGTATTTGTGATGAAAAGTCATCTTGAGTGAAATGGACAAGGTATGAGATATTATTTGAGATGTGTTACATTATTTGGTATGAGACCTCACCCTATGTTACATGGTATAGTTATGTGATGTGATATGGGGTGTGTTATGAGACCTCACTATGAGTGGGTGAGTAGAGGTATGGGGTGTGATATGAGATGAGGTGTGTGATTTGATGTGAGATATCACTGTAAGTGTGAGATTGGTGTTATGTGATGTCTTACATGATAAGGTAAGAGGACTCACCAAGAGTGAGAGGGTAAATCTATGAGATGTGACATGGGACCTCATCTTGAGTAAGATAGTGGTTGTATGGGATTAGATATAATATTTGGACTTTTTACCAGACACTATAATAAGGGATACGTTCATGTAAAGTACTTGATTATAGAACCCTACCATAATTGGAAATGTGTAGATTGTGGTTTGTGTTAAAATATTAACTCTCTTTTTGCATTGTATAAAGTAGGTGTGGTTCGGTATCCTGGCTCCCTAGTTAGTAGTACACGTTGATAAAATGTTATTACATTCATGTTGTATATTGTTTCCTATTTTTTTAACTGTGTATTATTACATCATATATGATGGAATATATAAGGTTCACGTGTTGAGAACCTACAAATTTTGATGATCACACCATGCATGGGCACCCCGATACAGGTGGAGACTATATGTTTTGTTTTAAGGTGATATGAATTTGGAGGGATCTTACTGAAGTAGTTGGTTGGATGTTAAGAGACTTGTCTGAGAAGGGACCCATGTTACATAGTGAAGTATCACTTATATATTATTTCTCTTTATTTGTAATGATAATCCATTTAATCAACCCCAAATGTATGTATGTGTGTGGGGCATGGGTATCATTTATATTATATCATATTTATTTTTAATGGTTATTGACAGTTGGCCTTTAGTTTTATTTACATGCATTTACATTGACTTTATATGATATTTATATTATTTATCTATTATTATTTGTGATGATAGAAAGAGTATATTGTCCCCACTGATGTAATAGACTCTCACCACTAGTTGACAACCTTTAACATATGGGTAGAGGCGAATGAGGTCACATGTCACTCTAGATAGAGTATCATATGCGATATTTTAGTTTGGGAAATACAATTGGCATCCCACCCATTATCACGTCTAACTAACTTCTATACTACCTCTAGATAATATAAAAAAATTACAATCATTCAAGAGGGTTTCTCCCTGATTTGAAGATACCCCATATTCTAAATCCATTGACCGGGAAACAAGTATAAGAAAAACCCAACAATAATAAAAATAATAAGACATAACCTCTTTTTGTATCCACATGGTATGTAGATTTGGAAATTTCATAATAAACCTGAAAAAATTTCTCTATATGATATGTTATTACACAAGGATTGAAATAAAAATAATATAAGAGAATTTATGTAAAAATAAAATATTATAGTGCAATTTTTAAGGAATACATGACCCAATTATATAGTCTCTTAGACTCTTAATTGGGAGATTCATTTCCACATGTATAAAAAACCATGGATACATATTCATATTGCATGGTTTATCAAATAGTGTATTTGATAATGAGTTTCCACCCATGATCCTTTATTTTTAACCAAATTTGACTCATATATTCCCCAAACACCTCCTAACACCCCTAAATATTTCAAAATGCCCATAAACACAAAAACAACCTCCCACTACAGTATAAATGTACAAAACCTAAACCTTCATTTTTATGCTAAAAAATAGTCCTTATAATTCTACTATATTTATCATTTTCTATCCTTGAAAAACATATAACCAGCTACCACATTGACACCAAGGGATTTTAAGTATATAACAATGCCCATAAGTATTAGAAGAAAACAAAAACCCCTAAAAATGACTATTAGGAGAGGAATATATAATATGAAATGAAAATAAACTAAAACAGGTGTACTCCACTATCTCTTCCAATTCACAAAAAATAGTGAGTTTGTTTAAGGTCAATTATTAGAAACCAGTGGTTTCCTTCCACCAATGGAAACCAGTGACCACTAGAATGATTTAATTCTTTTGTAAGACCTATCATCCACAAAGGTGTGATAACACCTCCTCATTGAAAGAAAAATTACGAGAAGAGAAATAGAGAGATCTATTTTTGGTAGATATTGAACATTGATGAGTTTAAATGATGTCCATAGACTATAATTCATAAAAATTCTCCATTGAATAAAGTATTCACATAGAGTTATAAAATTTAAAGCATTTTAAAAATGTTAACGTTTGTCATTAAATGTTGTAACTCTTAAAAATAAACCTCATTAATTAAGGGATTTTGAAATTCCATTAATTGGTAACAATCTCTCAACTAATAATTACATGATGTGTTAATATGTATAATGAACATGATATTCATAATAGGAATGTTTCTGAAGTGATATCACATTTCACACCGAATATAAATGATAATATGGTTTTATGGACCATGAAAAAACATAATCCACAGTGTAGTGAATCTTACAATTAAATGTTTTATGAATTATTGCTTAAATCCAACAATAACTCAATTGAACAAAATCCTCAAAAACATTATGAAAAACATTAAAAACCACAATGATTCTGTTAAAAATCATTTAGAAAATTTTATAATATAAATTATGTAAAATTTTATATAAAAACATTATAACAATATTAAACCCCATTTAATCACTAATGGTTTGACCTGTAAACCTTTTTAGTGTTGGAAAAAATGAAATCCATAATCAATATTTATAATACAAGTGAGACCTCAAGAAAAATATTATTTATACTCATGTGATAAAGGGGCATAACATGACCTTGATTAAATATGATCATATATGCATATGATCATATCTAACACACAATTTATTTATATAAATTGTATGAATTATTATGTAATATCATTGTCTAAGATAAGAATGGTGATGGACATAAGAACTAAAACCAAAATAAATTTAATATATTTTTGGAAACATAATAATGTATGATATGATGGAGTTGTGTTGTATGAAATCCATGGTATATGAGGAATATTATTTTTCTCTGGGTCAATCATTTAAGAAAATATAGTGACACTATATTACCACTACCTAAACTAATCATACTATTGATTAGGAAATATCATATGTGTCATGATATATGAATTAATAATATCAAATTATTCATAAGGTAGTGAAATGTTTGGTGTTAATGTTTGTATTATATTCCATGTAAATTTATTACTTATTATTGAAAATTCATAGGACAATTAATATGGGTGGTAAATGTATTTAATTGTTAAATGCATAGTTTAGGGGTTACAAAGAATTTGTAACTACAATCCGTTTACTAGTACATTATGAACATACATGTAAATAGAAGGAGGCTTGTGGAGTTCCCATAAGGCCTATATAATGGTTTCCAAAGCCAATGATAATATTGAATAAGAGATCCATTATTTCTAAAAAAAATTTAAAAGAACTTTTCACTTTCTTCCTTAGACGACAAAGATACTAGAATATTATGATTGTAAGGGAAATCATTCCCAAGGGAGTCCTTTGGATGCTTATCAGGGATTTTCATCAAATATTTGTTTGAATACAATCTAATTAACTAGCATTGTTATAAATAAAACTAATTTCTTCATTTTATATTATTCATGGATTCATTTTCATATCATGTTGATATAGGGTTTTGGTTTTCTCGAGGTCTTCTACTTCTATAATATATGTTATTTGATCCTAAGAAAACCATAAGTGTTATCAATGATTTACATACACCAAATGGTTTAAAAAATCAGATCTGAGATGATGAAATAAATGATATTGTATTTTATATTGTAAGTAGTAAAATATAGTGTCATTTAGAGAATGGATATTTTAATTTATATTATCAAATTGATATATCTATTAAACATTTTTTTTTCATTTTACAATATGTGGCATCATAAGTCTGGATTTGATCACATAATATTATGTTGGATATAATAACATACAACATAATTGAAATAATTTTGTTTTTTATATATCGTAACATTCAATATCATGGATTGTAGCTTACAATTTTGTCTTTTAACAATATTTCTTACAATGAAAACACAAAATCAGATCACTATGGTGATATCAATCTAATCATAAACCGTAATTGGTAAAAATAATATCAAATATACAATAAATCATAAAAAATGGTTGATTTAACTTGATTATATATATCAATGGCTGTAACAAACAAATCATAACACATTTTATTATTTTGAGCCATATCATACCTTACAATATCAAGGTATCATCAAGTAAAATATGATGAAAATTTTAATTTCTATATTTTTTAAATAATAAATGAATTATCTAATTTATAAAATGATTATAAATTACATGAAATGGTATCTTTTTCTAATTATTTAATTTATATAGTTTTTATAAATTAATTAAATATAAATGTTAATAATTAATTATTAATTTCTTGTAAAATGTACAATAAATAAATTTATGCAATATTAATTATTAATATTAAATACAATTGAATTTATATGGAATAAATTATAATTTGGAATTAATATTATTATGTAGAAATTATAATGGAAATTTAAAATATTTTCATAAATTTTAATATAAGGAAATATATTATGATGTTTATATTGAAATGGAAATTATTCATAATTCTTAATTTGAAAGGATAAAATTTAAATCCTTATTTATGAAAATTATCATTACCATATCAAAAGGTTTTTGGATAATTCATATGATCATGGTTCAAATAAAATTAAATTTTTTGTATTTTTATTATGTAAAATTATTTCCTGATATAAATGAATAATAAAATGTTTATATTTCAAATATTTTATATTTTAATAAATTTTATATAAATTATAATATGAAGTGCTTGAATTATAAATAAAAATAATGTTTTTGTATTTATTTAGTTATAGAAAGTGAGTAATAAAAGTATGAATTATAAAGTTTTTGTAATTTCAAAATTTATGAATTTTTCAGACATGTGTATCTCTTGTCAAAATTTTTGAATTTTTTATTTTTTTAATGCATAATTTATTCATGAATATAAATTTCACATTATGAATAAGTTTACTATTTGGTTTAAAGAGTTAAACTAGTTCTATAAATTATCATTATTTTATTTGAGGAGTTACATCATTGGAATGATAACTAATTCAGTTTTCTTCACACATTAATTTGGATTGTACTAGGTTGTGAGATACAGTTTAAATGATTATTATAGTTTACACATGTTAAGTTTTATAATTATTATGCAATTGATCAATATTTATTAAAGATCCATGGGTGGAGGGGATTTTACCCAGATTTATCATTGGTCCAGAAGCTTAGGATCTATCTAGCAAAGTGGAGATTGGCTATCTATCAATACATGCTTACCCTAATAGGGATGATTTGTTTCATATGGTTTTATTCCATTAAATGAAAGTATTTCATGTATATTATTCTTGAGATAGATGTGGATATTTATAAATATGATTTTTTAGTAACACAAGTAATTGGTCACATAAAGAGTTACACATAAATATGGTTTGAATATATTAATTTAGTGGAATGAATGAAATTCAAAACTAAATCCTTATAAGCATGTTTACATGTAAAGGAAATACAAGAGATAAGATATTGAGATATTAAAACCAACAAAAAAACTATGTGCGATATTCTATTTAAAGAAAATACTTGTCAAGACCTCGATCATTCAATTGGGTACACCGTCATAAGGTTGGATTCCATGGATTATATTTTCTAAGGAAATAAAGTTAAGAGTTACCATAACAGGATTAGGTAACCATATTTTTCAAGAGCTTTGCACAAAACATAGCTAATAAACCCTAAAAGTCTTAGGATACTAGAGGAATAATGGTGGGATGATTCATATGATTGATTGGGGTAAGGAGTTTTCCAATCAATAATCCCATAGTCATATTAGATAGGATTGGCATGATTTTCTATCTTAATAGATATGTGATGAGACAAATTCTAATGAGACCCAAATCATAGTGAAATATGGATCTTTCCCCCCTAATCGATGTGACGTAATTAATAAGGTTTATCATTTTAGTGGGAGAACAATAAAATAAGTTCTTATAAATTTAATATAAAATATGATACCTATTTGATACAAATTGTACATTAAAAAACATGAAATTAGCTATCTTTTCTAAAAAAGTGTCCTTTTTAGAAATAATTTGTAACAATGTTGTAAAATACAGTAATTTTTTTTAAATTAGCCTTGTTGAATTTTTTTTCGCTATTTTAGTCTTAATTTCATCAAAATAAGGCAAATTTAGACACTTATTTAGCTATAGTCTTAAGCATCACTAATTTAATTTTAATAATATTTAAAAAAATCTATATAAATTAAATATAAAATTAAAATATATTTATTTAATATCCACATACATGCATGCACACTAACATACACACAAATATATAAACACATGAAAAATAACCAATCGTTGTTATAGTTAATAAATAATAACTAAATAAATGATCATTACAACATGTGTGAACACACTCCCATAGATATATATATATATATATATTCATTTATATATTAATCTATATATGAATATATAAACATGTAAGTGTTTTTATAATAATATATATATATAATCATATTGATAATATTATATATATGATTGTATTATATTGCAATACAAACAATTTTTTTATTTAAAATTAAAATAAACTTACATATAAAGACACATACACAAAATTTAAATCATAATTATAATTAATTAATAATAACTAAATGTTTGGGTGTGTGTGTTTTCTAGGGGTTTTAATCCCATTCACAATAATAATATATGGTTATATATATATAATATATAAATTTAGAGGTATATTTATTTTTATTTGTGTGTGTATATTTAAATAGATTTATATATATATATATATATATATTTGGGGGTGTAATGTGTCCTTGTGGGCCCAAGGGTGTGTCTGTCATTTCATTTCTTGTAACCCTAAATACCATAAATAAATATTTTAATTAATCCTGACACATATATGTTTATTATTAATAACTAAAAAAATGCTCATTAAAATGTATATTTATATATATATTTATATATACATATAAAAATATTATATACAAATTAAATTTATATTACACACACCCAAATATTAACCTATTTGTATATAAACATATAAATAAATATAAATATACCGATAAATTTTATTATTTATATATATTAATTTATATTTTAATATATATATATATTAATTAATATATAAATATATGTACATTAATGTGTTAATCACTATATAAATTTATAAGTATTATGGTATTAAAAAACACATATGTATATTAATATATTAAATTTATATAATTATATAAATATATAAATATATAAATATATGAAATAACATTAATGATTAAACATTAATATATTGATTTGTGTTTTTCTTTGTGTGCATGTGGGAATATACTTGTCATAATATTATAAATTACTAAAATTTTATATATATTTATACACGCACATGTATAAAAATATAAATTATATATATATATATATATATATATTATTTTAAATATATCCAAATACATTAAGTGTTATATTTATATTAATATATTAAATGTATATTATTATATAAATGAATATATAAATTTAAAAACATATTCATATATATTTATATATAAATATGACTCAAAATATTTATACAAACAATGAACCATATGAACAAGGTATCATCATGTTTTCTTTATTCCCTCATGACCTCATCTATAAATCCTAAAAAGAATCAATATTTATTTAATTTATTAGAGTGTTAGCGTCGATTGATCTTTTGGCCCATGTATGCAGGGGATGTGTCAGTATTGTGTGATTTAGGGGAGAGCACGTGTACAAAGGAGGTTTGCATGTGGGGGCGACCCTCGTGTAGACATAGATGAAAAAAATAAAAATAAAAATTCAAAGTAAATAAAAAAAATTTATAAATTTTTTTTTAAAAATATAGTACTCATGTTAAGATAAAATGAAGGTAATTGAAGATTCATTTACCCATGATTCATGCCAACATAGGAAAATTTCATGTGCATAATTTAGCTATGTTCAAATATGACGTTTCTAATTATCCACATTTAAAAATTCTAATATTTTACCCACACACCATATCCCGATGTTTTATGAAACATAGGTAAATGTGTTGACCATGTATATAATCATTGGTACAAATAAAAACAAAATATTGTTAAATGTAAAATTTTTAGTGAATTTTTTGAAGATAAAATGGAATTACCATCATCAAACAT
Source organism: Viscum album (assembly GCA_963277665.1). Classification (NCBI taxonomy): domain Eukaryota; kingdom Viridiplantae; phylum Streptophyta; class Magnoliopsida; order Santalales; family Viscaceae; genus Viscum; species Viscum album. The sequence goes on along the minus strand of OY728141.1, from coordinate 1,041,474,137 downwards.
GACATTGAGATCAATCCTTGAGATGGAAAACCGTAAATTAAGTAACTTCATAGACCATTATAGGATCTTAAGAATCATACTTATGTAATAATGAAAATTCTATGTGTTATGGATGTCCATTACTAATCATTCAAAACGTGAAACCATTCAAAAAATAGATTTTTGATGCATGTGAGAAGCATAAGATTGATTTTTTGGATGTATCTAATATAATTCATTTCAGTATAGAGCATAATTTACACAATCAATATGAAAATATGGACACATTCAAGATGAAATATGTTCTAAAAAAAGGCTATATCACGAATATTCTAGGAAGGAGAGGTATGCGGAATTGTGTAGATGAATGTGGTTTAAATGAACTTCACTATAAACACATTATTTCAATATTAATGGGTTAATTAATGCCATAGAGAGGTTGGAGTCACCATTAAGCCTTGATCTAACTACAAACATTAATACTAAATCACCAATATAAAGGTTTTGACAGTTTTTTATGAATCGCAATAATAATGAGTTCATAACAAGTTTACTTAATATTCTTAATATGTTTTGGATAACTGAGTAGGACATGTGAATTTCAAAATCATGTTCTATATTGATAGTGAAAGAGGGTAAAGATTCAAACTAGAAGAGGAGAAGATTTTTGGAAGGTCTAATAATTAAAGTTATAATGTCAATTCTATATTTCCAATTCAAAACAGTGGTTTTTTGGAAAGAGGGAAAATATTTCCATATAATTGAATTGTCTTGAATACCTAAAAAGGTCTGAGATAATCCTTGCAAAGTCAATGATAATTATTAATATTTATAAATTAATTCATCATTTCTAAATGGCATACAATCCCAAATGGAAACAGTAAAAATTTTATAAATATACTATAGTTCAAAGAGGGATAATAATTAAAGAATTGGTTAATTATAAATAAAATAATTTTTATTTATCATTAATCCTAAATGATGAGGTAAAACATTTCTTTTTTATGTTTATCAGTATATATCAACATAGATTTACCTATGTTTAATATAATTTTTAAATTCTTTTATTCTTATGTTATTATTATTTTTACTTCTGATTAGTTTTGAATAAATTATCTTTGGTATTTGCTACTAATTTTTAATAATATTTACTAGATATTTTTGTTATAAATTTGGGGAGGGAGAATAATTTTTTTCTATATATTGCTATAATACATTACAATTCAATGAATTAAACTTAACATTTGATTAACATGTTTCTTCAGCAGTGATCTAATAAATGAGTTTCGTAGAATGGAAAGCTATGACTTATCCATATCATAACTACCTAGAATTATATCAATGACAACTCTTTTCTCATAACTATGTAATTGAGTATAAATCATAAAAAATCATATAGAGAACAAAATATAATCTTTATAAATAAATAATGAATGAAATAAGATGCATTTCCATAAATTAATGAACCTATACTGATAAAACAGTAATTTAACCATTGGAATAGTAATACGACCCTTATGAATATTAATCTTGCCAATAGAATTGTAACCAAACATATGAAGGTACAAAATGTGTTTAGGTTTATTATTAAAGAAAATATGTTATATTTCATTCTTGTAAAAAGTAAAAAAATGTATTAAAAATGATAAATTAAGTGTTGGTATTATCATGAAACCAATTTTTTTATATAAAATTTTAAATTTTTTATAATGATTTAAAATAATTTTTTTAAATAAAATATATTCATATATTTTATAGTTTATTATGATTATAATATAATATTATGAGTCTTTGAATAATATTTTAAAGTTTAATAAATTCTACTATAATATTGGAATATATATTAATCAAGTAAACAATGATTTTATTTAAATGAAATATTTCTCATATATTTAGAATTATTTTAAAAAAATGGAAGCCATTTTTTAAATCTACACCTCAAAAAATGTTTTTGGTGAATTTTTTATATTTTTCTGAAACAGTTGAATTTTTGGTGAATAGTCAAATATGATAATTTACAATATTTAACAAATAAAAGAATTATTGAGTCTTGGATGAGGAATGGAAGAGGTAATAACCCATTAAATTGAACTCTGAATCACTAGTTTCTATATTTATTCAAAATAATCCGGAAAATGATTAGTCTTGGGCCAAAATAATAAAAAACATAATAAAATTATCAAAGAACACCCCTCTCATCCCCTATAAATACCACCCCTAAAAAAATTCTCTTCATAATTACTAAGCCTTTGATCTAGCTTATATTATACCAAATTCATCTTTTATACCTCTTCCCCAAATCCTTTTGTTTCTGGTCTCCCCAAAAGACAATTTTAATTTCCTTAAATAGGTTCTCATGGGGATGATCTTCAAGAGGAAAATTCATCTTTCTTTCCCTTTTAATTTCATTTCTTTTCTTATCCTCGTCTAATATATCCAATATATAAAATAATGGTAAATCCAATGTTATATATATAATTTAATTTTATGGATTCAATGGTATATCCATCTTAAATTTTATTCTCTCTCCATTTTGTTCTAAAAATGATAGACATTGTCAGTGAGGTGTTAATTCACCGCCTTTGTGGATGATGATTTTTTGTTTTCTAATACCACCTTCATGGAGGGTTATAAAACCATTATAATGGACAAACCATATTTTAAAATTAATATTACAATTTTTTATGTTTATAACTAATATATATATATATATAATATTAAATAACAAAACAACACTAGTTTTTTATGATAAAAAAACTGCAATAAAAACCAATGTTCATCATTAACATTTTATCTAATGAATCTTAATCATATAAAAAAATGATATTATATATGTAAAAATTTAAACATATAAGTGAATTAATTCCATATAATATCATTTATATAGATTTATAATAATTGTAGAAGAACTTCAGTAATAAAACTCAGGGGAACTGTTCATGAAATCCAGGAAACAAACGCTCCTGAAATGACAAATTAGACACTATAACTAAAAATGACAATAAATGAACCGAATAATATTATAAATAATCATATATATATATATATATATTGAAGTGTTTATGAATTATATTATTAATCAATATAAATTCATTATATAGTAAATTATGTGCATGTGCATAATAGTTTCAGACATATGCTGAGGGATTCTCTCGGAACCTTAATTTATCCTTCGGGTTACACTTTCTCTCTTTTTACCCCAACGTAATTCTTAACTATAATCATTTACTAAAAATAAATTATTTGTTAATTTTAAAAACAAATTAAACTATCTCAATTATTATTTATTTGATGTAGAAATTATTTTTTATAAGGTTCCCTTCTCAGTTCCAGTTGATAAGCATGCCTGATTAAAGGCAACATCCCCTATTTTTCACCCATTATCATGTATGCTCCATAATATGGTTTAGGAAACATACTTTTATAAAATCACACATTATATAATGACAAACTACATTATTTCTTATCTGGTTTTATGTGAAAAATATACCTTTATCCAATTTAAAGACTCTTTTATATTTTCCTTAAACCACATCGAAGTTATTCATTTATAATCATTCTTAAACACACTGTTTACATGTGTTCAGATATATTAGGACATAAATTTTCATTATCTATTAATGTTTTCCAATATTAATGTCAATGTATGATTTAAATAAGTTATTTCATGAACACAATTTTGAAATTCCATTTGGTTATTCCTTAGGACATGATTATGATTCCCATTTCTTTGAAGGGGTCACCGTTATGTTTATTTCATATGTTTTATTCTTAATGTGGAACACATATGAATTAAAATTATATGATAATTGATCATAGATATTTATCTAATTTATAAGGTAATGTTTATTCTAATGATACATCGAGTAGGGATTAAGAGTAAAACCGATTCCTTTATCAGACTTTGTGTGCCATGGGAAATGGTCTTGGAAGTTAGATTTTACTAATTATTATGTCATGTTGTTTGTTATATCCACATTCTTATGAATCCATGATTATATAATACTATATTCTATAAATTATTATTACATTTGATTATTAATTTTACACTTCTTTTTATTTCGTCATTTTATGCCTTCTAACCCTTGAGTTATTCTTTATTCATTCATTTATTCCATTTTTGGGATTTTGGATTATCGCTTGGTTCATGTATTCTCCAGGATTTCCAATGAATTTGTAAGATATATAAAAAATTTAGGATCTAATTAGGGATGATTAGTTTAAATATGTATTATTCTTGTTCCATGGTTTCATTTTTATGTATCTAATATTCTATAAACACTATACTTTACAATCCTTGGCTTGTAATTACTGGTTAATTTTTCTAAAAAGAATGTAATAATATGTGTAAATAGCTAGGGTAATTAAAATGAATCAAAATTTCATCAATGGAAATCAACTTCTCTTAATATTTCATATATTATAAATCACATAAAATCACTTATATAACATGATAAAAACATTATAAATGATTAAGGAATGCAATAAGTGGCATTAATATAAATTAAGTAACAGAAACCAATTAAATACTAACATGACCTACAAAGTTGTAACAGCCCGAGATTATATGAAAAATATTCTTTTTAATTTTATTAATGTCTTCTGTTGTACGCTACACCAAAAGGAGCTTGCACAACACGCATCCTTGACTTGCCTTGCATTACACACAATCACAACCTTCCTCGATAGCGTGTGTAGTACGCAATACTGAGTTTCACGAAACAACGATATACTATTAAAATATTATTAAAACTAGCCGTTATGAATAGTAATAACCACTTTTTGAAATTTTGTAAATTTTATTTTTCAAAATGGAATTCATTTTTAGATTCGGAGTATCGAATTTAGCCTAAGGTGAAATTTTGGTACTTTTCGGATAACTTTCATATTCTGATGAATAGTGAAAATTACTAAATTTTAATTAAAAGCAACTTTTTTAATCGAAATAATTAATAGTGATAAATTATTAATTTGAGTGGTTTTAAATTATATTTAGAATATATTTTTACAATTTAATACAATGTTGTTCATTGGTTGTAATTTCACATTTAAACCAGACATAATCAAGTGTCAATCTTTTGATAGATATTGTTTCTTAAAAAACACGCTATTTGTTTTAACAGCGGGATTTAATTATAAAAATAATTAATGAAACTTCTATGTTATGAATTTGGTAAAATAGACTTTATTTTTGAATTCGGAATATAAAATATAGCTTAGGATTAAATTTTGGCATTGTTCAGAAAAACATCAATTTTTGATGAATAGTGAAACTACTAAGTGGTAGTTAAAAAAACCGAATTTTTCATAAAACTTAATTTTACCGCTTCTGTGAATGGAATTTCGAAAATCCGAGAGACATGGTTAATATCAAGGACTAAAATGTGGTTCAATGAGATGAAAATAATTTTTGGTGAATAGTAACTTTTTATTTTTTTTACCACGGTTAATAGTAAATTGGGTAACTAAGGGTAAATATGATATTAATATTACCCTAACACATGTCCTAATTCTATTGGACATGTGTAATTCGACCAAAAACAAACTTAGGAATAAAATATGACCATTTAGGCCCACTTTGATTAGATTAGGACATTTATTATTAATTTATTTAAAGAAGGGTTAAAATAGTTAAAATCAAAGTTTAATAAGTAAATCATTTATAATATGGGGTTATACATAAGATAAATTCGATTGTAAATATTCATTAGAAATCTAAAAAAATTTCCTACATGATGGTATTTTATTTGTAATTTTTAGACATCAAATAATTTAATTTATTTATGACACAATGATGATGTAGTAATTATCTTATTAATGAAATATTGACATAATTGATAATATAAATACCAAAATAAATGTAATTTAAGACTTTTTATGAATTTAACTAATTTTCAAGGTTACTATGATATATTAATGTTGATTTAATCAACTTGGTTCGAACATATAATTCTGTTATGACTTTCACAAAAATCATATATCAAATAGTGTCAAAATTGACACAAAATAGTTTTTAAATCAAATATTATATTATTAATTGTTATTTTATTCCTAAAAATCTAAGGTTCGGCCAACTGACTTAGATAAGGATATATATATATTAATACTAAACAATTTGGGGTTCGTTTGGCATGTTATAGTATGTTTATTAACCATATAGTGAAAGAAAACAAAAAGACATGGTAAAAGTTAAATTATTTAACTTAGAGTTAAATCTAATTGATAAGGTTAAAATAATACCCTAAACTTGTCTAAATCTTATTGGTTGATAGGATTTAGACCCATCCCAACCTTATCTTCGAAATAAGACCCTTTGGAGCCATTATAAACCGATTTTGACTTTAATATAAAATAATATTTTGAGATATTCCTAAGGTGCCCCTCTCCTCCCTTATAAAAGGGCACCTCCTCCCCCTCCTCCTCACACCAATTTGAGCACTCAAGCTCGGCCAGCCCCTGCCAAAATCTCTTCTCCACTTCCCTAGAAACATCCTAGAGGTTCTGGTATTCCTCAAAGTCCAATTTTAGTGCCCTAAGAGGAGGTCTCAAAGAGGCGCTTCAAAGAAGAGGTAATTACCGTTACCAATTCTTTCATCTTTATTTCTTCTTCCACTTCTTATTCTTAGGTTGTTTCATTATGAAGTAATAACATCAGTATCACTCATATACTGATATGTTATTATAAGTATGAAACAACCCTATTTCACCATCTATCCATCCTACGGAAAAAGAAATCACCGCGCGTGCGTACGTACGGAATACCGTCTCCACGACGCGATGAGATTCATTCTTAATGATTAACCATTCATGAATGATTATAAAGTATATATAATAAGTACTAATTAAATATATGACATAATAATGATACTGGATTTATGTATATATATATATATATGTATGTCATCTACTTACTTCCATTCAAGACAATAAAGAAAGAAAAACAGCGTTCATGCGTACGTACGGACTACCATCTCCATGAACGGTGTTTTTCATTTCATTTATATATCTATTATATATATATATATACTGAATATATATGATATATAAATCATATTTTATATTCTGGATGTAAGTAAATCATGATATAAGTAATAATAATGTCAAGAACAAAAAGTCAAAACACCTACGATAAATGAAACGATTTTACCCAAAACGCTTCTTTAACATGGAATTTACAAAAGAACAGGTAATATAATGTCATAAGTGAACCATATATGATATCATAACAATGAATATGATTCTGTAATAAGTCAATGACATTATTTAAATCATTATACAGGAGGTTCAGACACATACGAAGCAAATCAGACCTAAGGTAAGGGAAATATCACAATCTCATTTTTATCCGAGATTGTTTATTCGTAAGTATTTACTGGGGTGTATTTTATCATCCACATCCATGTTTCATCAATATGTAATATTATTTCCATACAAATAAAATTTTTTTAAATCCATTTTTACCCTTTGGTGATTTTTTAGTAATATGTATGAAATGAATCTTTTGTCGTTTTTCGTACGAGGTACTTTTTGACTTTTCCGACAAAAGTATGAAGAATGTTTTTTTTAACTTAAACGGCACGAACGGATTTTTACGGTTTTATAAATCCTTATTTTCAATGAAGCTTCCTCCAAAATATTTCATGACTATTTTTAATAAAATCTATTTCTTTTAAAATTGCATGATGTTTTTTGAAAAGAAATTGATTTTGAAGAAGAAAGGATATTTTCCTCAAGAATTCATTTCAAGTGTTTTATCAAAATTATTTTCCGTCTAAGATAATAAAGGGTTCTGTTTCTATCCATATTTTTACATTTATTTGACTATGTTGTGATGGAATCAGGTTTATGAATTCCTTTATCTTATATGAATGCTTTTATGATGTCATGTTGTTTAAGAATCCAATTTTTATGACATGGGTTATGAAATGATGTATGATTTATGATTTTGTGGCACACATAAGAATGGTATCATTATGAGATGGGTGGGACCTATATCTCCCTCCAATGCATTGGGTAAAGATTTTATATCTCATGAGATAGACATGGCTGGAACGGAAGGTTATTTCGGTTCAGTGATACAGGACTGAAACGAGGAGTGAACTTGGTACAGAAAGGGACTTTGTCCACTAAGATAGTCTTGGCAATGAGTCATGACTAACAAGAAATGATTTTCCATGATTATGTGTGCATGCCACAAAGTTTCAAGTTTTATGATATGATTATGGGGATCTCATTTTCACTTCTATGATTTGTTCCATGTTAAGATATTATGCTCTCTTTTGCAGGTTAAGATTTCCAAAAAGTTATGTTCTTATGAATATGATGTGATTGATTTTTCTTTTGTATACCCTTACTGAGCATTTGAGCTCACCCTTTTATGTTTTCTTTTCCCCAGGATATAAAGAATGGTTTTAGGTAAAAAAAAGGGAAGATCTTTATGGGAGATATTGAAGATCTTTCACAACGATTAGAAGACTACGTTCCGAGTTTCCAAAGACACTAAACTATTACGATCCTTGTGTGAGTGTTTTTGTTATGTACTAAGTATTCCGCAAAAGTAATGTAATGTCCATGTACGTCAGGCTTCGGGTATCTACAGTTGGTATCAGATGAAAGGTTTAGTCAACCTTTGGAAACTAGGATGCGAGAACTTTAGTGAGATCCCTAGAGATATTTATAAGGTATGTCTAGGGATGTCCCTAAGGATAAGTATACGTATAGGATACAGTCCTAGAACTATGGTAAAGATCATAGAATTTAACCTAAGATGTTAGATATCAAGGATACTCCACCTTTATTATGTTGTTTTCCCTAGCATGATTTTTGCCTCTCACACTATTCTTTTTTTTGGGTTTTAGAAAATGGCTGGAAACAAGATGATTCACGATAATGGAGGATATGATGGAAAATGGAATGATATTATTCATGGGAAAACAAATGAAATGGGATTTGGAAGTCCAAAGATCATTATTATGCTGAATCAGCAATCTCATAATATGATCAATAAAGTAAAATTTTGTAAGTTTCCTAACTCGACTAATAAGAGAAAGATGGAGTTTCATGATGATCATAGAGGAAAGAAAGTTCAATTTCCCCTATGTAAATCATGTGGGAAGAGGCATCAAGGAGAATGTTTCAAGGGAACTGGAAGATGCTTTGGGTGTGGAAAAGAAGGACACAAAGCAAGTAAGTGCAAAGGAAAAGGGTCGGTTAACACCATGGATGATGATAATGGTATTGCTACGACATCAAAAATTGTTAAGTGTTTTAAATGTGGAATGTATGGCCATTATGCAAACAAATGCCCTAAGGGAAAGACTCATGAAGAGAATCAGTATGGTCATATGGGTAGTATTTATGTGGATGATGATGAAGAGACTACAAATGATATGTGAGATGAAAGAATTTTTGAAGCTCGGTCAATGGTTTAAGAATGTAGTGGAATGATTACATGTTTATCATGTGTAATGTTGTATAAGAAATCTCACGGTACTATGGAATAAAGAGACGTCTAAGGATTGTTACACTGTTGTCTTTCCTTGAGTTATGAAAGTGTATGATTAATGGTACCACTATCCATGAAAGGTTATTCAGATATTTTTAGAATTTAGATGATATGCGCACAAGGAAGGAATAATAAGATAATGGGGTGTTTGATTATATTCATGAGCTCATGATTGATATAAGGACTAAGTGATATCATGGTTTGAGTATATAGAATTTTGAGGATTTTGGTATGTGGAAAGTGTTAACGTTTAACTGCATTCATGTTTTCAATAAGGTTCAATGGGTATTCAAGGGAATACATGATTAAGGCCTTTGAATGATTAGAATGTGACCAACGAGATATATCTTATGATATATGGGGATCAACGATGGTATTAAATCTCTGGAAATTGTTTTCACTATGTTATGAGAGTGGACTGCAGTATTATGGATAAGCCTAAAGATTGGAATGGATTATGTTGGACACAAGTTAGTATTGTTTAAGGATAGATGTTTTCTCGATATTATTGATGGGATGTTATAGTAATATAGTTTTAGAATAAGGACAACCTGCAGGACGGGCGACAGCCCATCGCGTCGGACAAGGCTGTGGGAATCGAATCCACAACCGAAGTGCGACTGGCCTTTATCGCCTACCACTGGCCTACAGGAAGTCCCTGTTTAGTAGAAACTAGTTTTATTATATTAAGCAATATGATATATGAAGTATAAGTCCATTTTAGAAACCATATATGATTAATATCACTATAGATCGACTTATGTATATAATATTTGCTAACCTTTTGTTTGAGACAGATGGAATGACCCGTCATTCTATCACATGATCTGCTAACACTTCACGAATAACAAATTCAACTTCATTTATTTAAGAGATGAAGTGGAAATTGTTCAAGGCATGAACAACAGTGAGATTGTACCAAAATAAAGAAAGTATTTATTCTAATTCAATTTTCAACTTTAGGGAAATGATCTTGATAACCAAAAATGTTGTCCTAGTGATCTTATACCTGATGAATCAGATGGTACCTTAGATCGTCACAAATTTATGGATTTGTGATTACTGGATTTTCCATAGCCATGTTCTCTACCACTCTCTATCAGAACATGATGGTTAGATTTCTCTTTCATATCCATATTTTCACCTATGTGGAAACCCAGTGATTAGTTTATTTGGGTAACCTTTACGTTTCATAATTTTGTTTTTAAAGATTGGTTTTGATATTCCTTTTTACGATGTGGGTTTCTATTAAATAAACTTTCAAATAGTAAACCATTTATAACCCCGATGAATTTCGAGGGCGAAATTCATTTTAAGGGGGGTAGAATGTAACAGCCCGAGATTTTATGAAAAATATTCTTTTTAATTTTATTAATGGCTTGTGTTGTATGCTACACCAAAAGGAGATTGCACAACACGCATCCTTGACTTGCCTTGCATTACACGCAATCGCAACCTTCCTCGATAGCGTGTGTAGTACGCAATACTGAGTTTCACAAAACAACGATATGCTATTAAAATATTATTAAAACTAGCCGTTATGAAAAGTAATAACCACTTTTTGAAATTTTGTAAATTTTATTTTTCAAAATGGAATTCATTTTTAGATTCGGAGTATCGAATTTAGCCTAAGGTGAAATTTTGGTACTTTTCGGATAACTTTCATATTCTGATGAATAGTGAAAATTACTAAATTTTAATTAAAAGAAACTTTTTTAATCGAAATAATTAATAGTGATAAATTATTAATTTGAGTGGTTTTAAAGTATATTTAGAATATATTTTCACAATTTAATACAATGTTGGTCATTGGTTGTAATTTCACATTTAAACCAGACATAATCAAGTGTCAATCTTTTGATAGATATTGTTTCTTAAAAACACGCTATTTGTTTTAACAACGAGATTTAATTATAAAAATAATTAATGAAACTTCTATGTTATGAATTTGGTAAAATAGACTTTATTTTTGAATTCGGAATATAAAATATAGCTTAGGATGAAATTTTGGCATTGTTCAGAAAAACATCAATTTTTGATGAATAGTGAAACTACTAAGTGGTAGTTAAAAAAACTGAATTTTTCATAAAACTTAATTTTACCGCTTCTGTGAATGGAATTTCGAAAATCCGAGAGACACGGTTAATATCAAGGACTAAAATGTGGTTCAATGAGATGAAAATAATTTTTGGTGAATAGTAACTTTTTATTTTTTTTACCACGGTTAATAGTAAATTGGGTAACTAAGGGTAAATATGATATTAATATTACCCTAACACATGTCATAATTCTATTGGACAAGTGTAATTCGACCAAAAACAAACTTAGGAATAAAATATGACCATTTAGGCCCACTTGGATTAGATTAGGACATTTATTATTAATTTATTTAAAGAAGGGTTAAAATAGTTAAAATCAACATTTAATAAGTAAATCATTTATAATATGGGGTTATACATAAGATAAATTCGATTTCAAATATTCATTAGAAAGCTAAACAAATTTCCTACATGATGGTATTTTATTTGTAATTTTAGACATCAAATAATTTAATTTATTTATGACACAAAGATGATGCAGTAATTATCTTATTAATGAAATATTGACATAATTGATAATATAAATACCAAAATAAATGTAATTTAAGACTTTTTATGAATTTCACTAATTTTCTAGGTTACTATGATATATTAATGTTGATTTAATCAACTTGGTTCGAACATATAATTCTGTTATGACTTTCAAAAAAATCATAAATCAAATAGTGTCAAAATTGACACAAAATAGTTTTTAAATCAAATATTATATTATTAATTGTTATTTTATTCCTAAAAATCTAAGGTTCGGCCAAATGACTTAGATAAGGATATATATATTAATAATAAACAATTTGGGGTTCGTTTGGCATGTTATAGTAAGTTTATTAACCATATAGTGAAAGAAAACAAAAAGACATGGTAAAAGTTAAATTATTTAACTTAGAGTTAAATCTAATTGATAAGGTTAAAATAATACCCTAAACTTGTATAAATCTTATTGGCTGATAGGATTTCGACCCATCCCCACCTTATCTTCGAAATAAGACCCTTTGGAGCCATTATAAACCGATTTTGACTTTAATATAAAATAATATTTTGAGATATTCCTAAGGTGCCCCTCTCCTCCCTTATAAAAGGGCACCTCCTCCCCCTCCTCCTCAAACCAATTTGAGCACTCAAGATCGGCCAACCCCTGCCAAAATCTCTTCTCCACTTCCCTAGAAACATCCTAGAGGTTATGGTCTTCCTCAAAGACCAATTTTAGTGCCCTAAGAGGAGGTCTCAAAGAGGCGCTTCAAAGAAGAGGTAATTACCGTTACCAATTCTTTCATCTTTATTTCTTCTTCCACTTCTTCTTCTTAGGTTGTTTCATTATGAAGTAATAACATCAGTATCACTCATATACTTATATGTTATTATAAGTACGAAACAACCCTATTTCACCATCTATCCATCCTACGGAAAAAGAAATCACCGAGCGTGCGTACGTACGGAATACCGTCTCCACGACACGATGAGATTCATTCTTAATGATTAACCATTCATGATTGATTATAAAGTATATATAATAAGTACTAATGAAATATATGACATAATAATGATACTGTATTTATGTATATATATATATGTATGTCATTTACTTACTTCCATTCAAGACAATAAAGAAAGAAAAACAGCGTTCATGCGTACGTACAGACTACCATCTCCATGAACGGTGTTTTTCATTTCATTTATCTATCTATTATATATATATATATACTGAATATATATGATATATAAATCATATTTTATATTCTTTATGTAAGTAAATCATGATATAAGTAATAATAATGTCAAGAACAAAAATTCAAAACACCTACGATAAATGAAATGATTTTACCCAAAACGCTTCTTTAACATGGAATTTACAAAAGAACGGGTAATATAATGTCATAAGTGAACCATATATGATATCATAACAATGAATATGATTCTGTAATAAGTCAATGACATTATTTAAATCATTATACAGGAGGTTCGGACACATACGAAGCAAATCGGACCTAAGGTAAGGGAAATATCACAATCTCATTTTTATCCGAGATTGTTTATTCGTAAGTATTTACAGGGGTGTATTTTATCATCCACATCCATGTTTCATCAATATGTAATATTATTTCCATCCAAATACAATTTTTTTAAATCCATTTTTACCCTTTGGTGAGTTTTTAGTAATATGTATGAAAGGAATCTTTTTTCGTTTTTCGTACGAGGTACTTTTTGACTTTTCCGACAAAAGTACGAAGAATGTTTTTTTTAACTTAAACGGCACGAACGGATTTTTACGGTTTTATAAATACTTATTTTCAATGAAGCTTCCTCCAAAATATTTCATGACTATTTTTAATAAAATCTATTTCTTTTAAAATTGCATGATGTTTTGTGAAAAGAAATTGATTTTGAAGAAGAAAGGATATTTTCCTCAAGAATTCATTTCAAGTGTTTTATCAAAATTATTTTCCATCTAAGATAATAAAGGGTTCTGTTTTTATCCATATTTTTACATTGATTTGACTATGTTGTGATGGAATCATGTTTATGAATTCCTTTATCTTATATGAATGGTTTTATGATGTCAAGTTGTTTAAGAATCCCATTTTTATGACATGGGTTATGAAATGATGTATGATTTATGATTTTGTGGCACACATAAGAATGGTATCATTATGAGATGGGTGGGACCTATATCTCCCTCCAATGCATTGGGTAAAGATTTTATATCTCATGAGATAGACATGGCTGGAACGGAAGGTTATTTCGGTTCAGTGATACAGGACTGAAACGAGGAGTGAACTCGATTCAGAAAGGGACTTTGTCCCCTAAGATAGTCTTGGCAATGAGTCATGACTAACAAGAAATGATTTTCCATGATTATGTGTGCATGCCACAAAGTTTCAAGTTTTATGATATGATTATGGGGATCTCATTTTCACTTCTATGATTTGTTCCATGTTAAGATATTATGCTCTCTTTTGCAGGTTAAGATTTCCAAAATGTTATGTTCTTATGAATATGATGTGATTGATTTTTATTTTGTATACCCTTACTGAGCATCTGAGCTCACCCTTTTATGTTTTCTTTTCCCCAGGATATAAAGAAAGGTTTTAGGTAAAAAAAAGGGAAGATCTTTATGGGAGATATTGAAGATCTTTTACCACGATTAGAATACTACGTTCCGAGTTTCCAAAGACACTAAACTATTACGATCCTTGTGTGAGTGTTTTTGTTATGTACTAAGTATTCCGAAAAAGTAATGTAATGTCCATGTACGTCAGGCTTCGGGTCTCTACAAAAGTAGTATTTTGAACTATATAAAGAGTGAATATAATAAAAGAATATTAACATCACCTATTAATATGTAAATAATATTTATCCAACTTGTAAATTAAATAATGATATAATTATATCTATGTATAAGTTAATAAAAGTTTTTAAAATGAAAAATTAAGTGTTTATATAAATAATTTATAATTAATATAATGATTAAAAAAATTATTTCCACAAAATAGATTCATATATTGATATTTTCTTCCATCTTGTTATATGATAATATTACGAGACCTTATTTTATTATTCAAAGCATCATAAAATCTATTATAATATTGAAATCGCTATATTTTGAGTAAATGATGTTTTTAATTAAAAAATACATTTCAAATATTTAGAAAAATATTTTCATAAAATTGTGTCCATTTTTTAATTATACTCATTGATAAATGGTTATGGAGATAGTTTTTGGATTTTTTCTGAAAGAGTTGCATTTTTGGTAATAGTGAAACATGATAATTTATAGTATTTAACAAATACATGATTTACTAAACCATAGATGATTAATGGATGATTTAATCCAATAATATAGAACTATAATTCATTATTTTAATATATTTAGTTATAATTATCAAACTATTAACATTTTGAGCCAAAATAATTAACTAATGAATAAAATAATGAGAAACCACCCCTCTTCTTCACTCCAAATACCACCCCTTACCTCCAATTCTCCTCACATATTTCAAGCATTGATCCCTGTGAATGTTCAGACAAATAATCCAAACCTCAACCCCAAATTTAGGTTATATTGGTCTAATAAAAAGGCTAATATGATGACCCTATGATGGTTCTCATGGATGAGAAATTCAAGAGGTAAAATCCTCATTCCTTTTATTTTAATTTCTTTTCAAGTTCATTTCCTTTCTTATTATACCATCTCTTGAAGGTTTAAAAGTGGAATGGTAATTCCAATATCTAATATATATTATAATTTTATATGTTAATTCGATAATTTATCCTCAATTTTTTCACCACAATTTTGTTTATAAAAATGAAAACATCTTATGTGATGTGTTAATTTAGCGCATTCAAGGATGATAACTTTTTAATTTCCTTTATCACCTTAATGACTGGTCATAAATACAATTATATGGGTAACAAAGATTATAATATATGTATTACAACATTTTGTATGTTCTATATCCAATTTTAAAATAGTTAATATTAAATAATAGAATAAAACTAGTTCCTGGTGATAGAGAAACCACCATATTGATCACAACGATTATCATGTACATTTTGTTAAAGGATTCATCCTCACCCCATAAAAAAGTAAAATATGTAACCATTATTTCCTATGTAATATTATTAATAAGATATTACATAAATTATTTATATCAATTCCCATTCTACATGATCTTTCAGACACATATACAATGGAACTGATCAAAAAAACATAGGAAATGAACACACATGAACTATGAAATTGTATCTTATAAATCATCAAAAGGCCATAAATGAACTTAATAAAATTAAAATAAATCAAGAACCTATAAAATATTTTATGTACTTATTATTTAGTAAATCTAATTGAACTATTAATGAAATTAAGTACAAATGAAAAACCATTTTACACATAATATAAGGGATTATTTCTGGAACTCCATATTTTTTTTTGGGTTACAGTTTCTCTTTTTTAACAAATTATAATTTTTGGTTATTTTTATTTAATTATTTTAAATTTTTTTATATGTTCCAAAATCATGTTTCTAGATCAGTTATTTCATTTTTATTGGGATATACATGTTTTTAATGTCCCCTTCTTAGTTCACTCGGATAAGAAAGCCCAATTAATGAGATATTTCTGATTTCTTACCCATTTTCAAGTGATTGCCATAATATATTTTAATCCACCATTATTTGTTAAAAATAAATAATTTTATCATAGGGAAAATGTATTTTTTTATTTATTGCTTTTATGAAAATAATATTCATTTTCAACTTTAAATGCTCTTATATATTATCCTTAAACCACACTAAACTGTTATATTTTTGAAACTGTCATAAACCCTATTTTTACATGTGTTCACTTTAGTTCGACATAAATTATCATGATATATATTTATTTTACATTATTAATGTCTATTTATGATTTAAATCCTTTCTTTCATGGGCACCATTATCATATTACCTTATATTATGCCTTTTTACATGATTATGATACACACTTATTTCCATGGGTAACCCTTATGTTTATGTTTGATTCCTTATGTATGATTTTTAATATGACACAAATATTTGTGAACAATTTTTTATGGGTGAGACCAAATAGTGCTCTAATACATGGGGTAATTCTTAGTCTCATGAGATGTCATGTTGGGATATAGAGTAAAACGGATTCCATTATGGGACTTTGTCCACCATGTCTTGAAAGATATATTTGATTCATATTTTTGTCTTATTATATGTTGTTTCTATATTTTGATAATGCTGTGATTATATATTTCCATGTTATATATATAATAATTATTTATGTTTATTCACATTATTTTCCTTTTATGTTATAATGTTTTGTCTTCTAACACAAGTTTAATGTTTATTCCTTTTCTTATTCCCTTATTGGGATTTTTATCTTACCCATTTTATTTAGGTTTTCCATAGGTTATCCCATAAGTATATAAGGTCTCAAAGTGAGTTATGATCTCATTATGAATATTAAATAAAATATGTTTTTATTTTGGTTTCATGATGTTTAATTATGTACCAAATCTTCCAAAGACACTAGAATTTATAACCCTTGGTCGTATTTGAAGGTTTATTATGCTTAAAATCATTTAAAAATATGTGTAAAAGGACAAGGTCCCTATAGTTGGTATATGAGAAAGGTCTAGTTATTTTCGGATAATAGGACTACAACACTTCATTAATAATCATATGGACAATTCAATCACCATGAATAATCTAAATTGTAACTTAAGTTACCACAAGTTATGATATAATACTCATTTACAAGTATATTATTTTATGTTACCTGATTTTTTTATATAATTATTATTTAAGTATTCAAAACCACTACATAATTTTTTCTTTTCAAGTTCATGGTGTGAAATAAGTTAAATACCCTCACCAATTTTCTCCTTAGTTGGTAAAATGAAATTTCGTCGAAGAAATTTCATAAGGGGTAAGAATGTATTGTACCAAAATTTAGTGGAATAATGTTACTAAAGAAATCATTATGTCCCAATCTACTAGTTGGGAAGGTAAATCATGAGATATGATTTTTCAAAACACAAAAAAGAGAGTATGCAATGGCATAATCAACCTCTATATACAAAACATAATGTTACTAGTGTTGTTTGGGTATAAAAAGTGTCAACAAACTCTTTTTTGAATGTATTCACCTATGTATCATGGGTTTAGTTGATAAGTTTAGTGTATCATGCATTGGTATACAGGGTTTTCACTAGAATTTCATCAAACATGTTGTATTTTATAATTTTGGAGTCCTATTTGAATTATTTGGTTTGTTATAATTTATAATATTCTAAGACTATAGTTTCTTTTATATTGTGATTTAGTGTTGTTCAATTGTATGGTTAACGAAATTATGGAAGAAATTATATGACAATGAAATCAACTGGAGGACATGATAGAGAATCTTGTATAATCGATTCGACAAGTGAATTGATTACTTTTCCAAATCATAGTTAAAGACATCCATTTTGTTGATAAAGCATATTAGATTCATGATCCACTCGATGATAATATTTCCTTATAATTTTTGAAGAATAGTCAACCAATATTTTTTGGGGATATAGTATTAGAAAAACAGAGACAAAAATTATTATAACTAATATCTATCAAAGTAAAATTAGAAATACAAATGCTCAATGTTATTATGAGGGAATGGTCAGATTTATTTTCTCAAATTAAAAGAGACTAAGTCTTTACAAATAACAGATTGGGTGTCTAACAAAATATTATATTGACATATCTTCAAGATCATGAAGATGATAGATTTCATTAATATTATGTACGAAAATATATCTACCTCATTGTGGGTAGCTATTTTTAAGAAGATATATAATATTTCTATAGTGGTCACCACTGGTGATTAACTAAAAGCACACATGTTTGATGAAGGGATGCAACCCAATATTTTTCTAAACTAGTCATCCTCTATATTGATGACTGTACATAGACAGTTAATAGGAAGAAAGTGATGGAAAAGAACATCATAAACACCAATTTTGTACGAAATGATTTCACACATATTGGTTAAAGTTGGAAATCTAATACTGGGAACAAGTGTAAAAAGAAAACCTATTATTTTGGTGGGAAGAAAACAAATTACTAATCAACTAGATCAGTTTCATTTTCTCTATTTCTTAGGTCTATGAAAATTTTTCTTGATTTTGGATTGCTAGACTGTAAAAAAATTTATTGCATGACATTGCCTTGAAATTGTAACATTTATTTTTGAAATTGGGGACCTCAAAATATATTTTTTTGGAGACATATAGAAAAACTGAGGGAAATGAATCCAACATGTTGTAAACCTATTATGATCAGATGAGTTGGTCTGATCAGAATAGTTTATGACCCCAAAATCAAATGATTCAAGTTGATTCTTCGAACACCACAACATCATAACTGATTCCATATGGGCTGGGATGGAAGCATTATTTTGGAGGACCTAGTAAGTAGATGTATTACATGGATCAAATATTCAAAAAAGATTGATCATGTACTTTTTTGGTGGGAGGTATCATCCTTATGGACTCAAATTTTATGCATGTTACATTTATAGAATATCATCCCAGTCTTTTATTGATTTTTGTGTCATAAGTAATATGGGATCACTTTTCAAAATGTTGTTTCACATTATGAATATCAAAAAACCTATTTAGAAGCAGGGGTTCTCCAGGTTGAAATGTGTAAAATTTATATAATTATTGACGTAGATTAATTTGCATGATATTTTTCAATTTTTTGTATGGTAATATTTGAAATAATTCTGATAATTTAGTGGTTATCACATTTTAATGTTCAAATTTTATGTTATGAATAGCGAGTGAGTGTTATATATTTTAATGTAGTGGTACATAACATTTCAGTGATATTGAGATCTAAATGTTGGTAGAGAAGGAAATTTGGTACTAATAGTTGGGACTCTGTGTGGTTAGTTGGTGGTAGTTGATGGACTTCAAAACAATATAAGTGCTTAACGAGGTCGGACCTGACACAAAAATTGTAATACCAAATGGATCATTCAATATTTTCAAAGATGAAAACAACATTAATAACGAAATGTTTATAAATAATATTGAAAAATAATCTATTCAAAACAAATAGTGTTTTTATTCTTTTTGATTTTAAAATTTATATAAATATAATTGATGAAATCATTTCTTATTGTTGATAATTTTTAAACGAATTTATTGAAAATACCAAACCCTTTTCCATCAATTTATTTTCTATTATAGGATATATGTGTTAAACCCCCATAATCGTGATCTATGAATTCTAGATGAACAGTATCACGATAAAAACTGAATAGGGTCCCATTTTCATCTTAGATAATCATAAAATATCTAGTTTAACAAAAATGCAGTAGCACTTTTGGGAAACATGTAAATTATAAGTACAAAAATTATTTATTTCTATAGAAAAATCATAATTTTCTTTAGAATAGTGGGAAATATTATATTATTTGAAAACCCATATAAACATTAAAATTATTCATTATACTAAATAGAAACTATGGAAGTGAAAAAATTCAATTGTACGGTAAATGTTCAAACAAATTTCATTCGTATTTTTATCAAAAGAGTCAAAGTGAAACATAAGGACAATGTTAAAAATAACTTTTAATCATGTGTAAAGAAAGTAAATAATAGTTATAAATAAATTTATGAAAAATTTATGTTTTAAGAAAACCAAATTTAAATAATTTAATGAAAATTTGTATAGGGAAAAATTATTAAAAAATTCAAAAAAACATGTTCAAATGTGAAACCTAAACGAAATTATTAAATTTTATATTAGAAGAACACTGTAGGAAAGAATATAAAACGTTTCTGTAAACCAATCAAATAATAATATATTAATGATAAAATAAATCCCCATTTAATTATATACACCACAAAAAGGAAAACATGTTTTGCAAATGAGAATAGTCTCAATGAAAGGAAATCAAGGTGAGAAATTCCTTATTTCATATCCAAACACAACAAATACATCATTTAATTTCGTGAATTGTAAAATTTAATAAATTATTATAACTTTATAAGTAACATTATTATGTTCATTCCCATAAAATAATTCTTTTTATTTACTTTATTAAAATTTAGTATATAGATAGTAAAATGATTAAGTTGACATTGAATGCTTTGGGGTTGTTTGGATTTTAACCTCAATGTTACATCAGTGGAATGACTGTGGTCAAAGGGGTTATGGGTAAATTATATATAGAATCATAATAATGTTAAAATTATCATTTTTATACATTATATATACTTTTATAAAATATTATGTATGAAATTCATGAAAGAAAAATCTCATGGCTTCGTAGAAGTGGTAGTCCATACGCACGCATGGGTGACACAGTCATTTTCCATTTGATAGAAGAGTAAGATGGTAAGTAATATTTTATATTTACTCAATCATAATAATTACATAAGAATATTATATATAAATTAATTAAAAAATTATAATCATCCATGGGAGGTGGTTATGGAAAATGAATACATCATTTTTTGGAGGTGGCAGTCCACAAATGAACACGAATAATGTTTTAATCTCTCATAAGAATAAAAAAATATAAACAAGGGATATACAATAAAGATAATAAAATATTAGTATATATTAGAAAATTATGTTTTTATATATAAATATTTAGGTTTGGTTGGAAGGATTTTGAATAAGAAATAAATATTAATGAACTTGTTAAAGTGTTGTCCAACTTATCTAGAATGTATTTTTGGATTACACTTTTATACATGAAGGATTGTCCTATGCAATGGAAAACAATTATAATAGATAAGGAAGGAAGTAATTAATGGAGTTGGATAGGTATTAATTTTTTTAAAATGAAATGGTTTGAATATTTGGTGGAAGGGGTTTCCATTTATATGTAAGGGGTTTAGAAAACAGGTAAATATCCTTATGATTTAAAAATTTAAATGTTTTACTATTAACAAGTTGGAACTAAATATAAAACAATTTGAATCTATGATGATAATGGTAAATATATTATTCCCCAATATGACATAATTTAATATTTGTTGACTATATCACTTAGTATTTACCTTTATTAATCCTTTTTAACAATTACATTTGTAACTCAATTTTTACATGGTATCAATTCAGAAAGTACAAAAAATAAGTAAAACTCATTAATAAAGTTTATCATGTTTCACTGAAAAGTGGAAACAATTTTTCATGATTTAGTTTATTAAAGTGACATAAATTAAGTTTAATATAATACCGAACAAGTAATGGAAAATAGTCTTTTTGAAAAACAGGTTTTTAAGCATTAAAATTAATTGATTAAAAAATAAAGAATAATTATGTTTCTAATTGAATTATTTGGATTTTGATTAGTCAAATTTGATAGTTCTAATTTAAATTAATAAAACCATGATTCTGACTTCTCAAATTATTGAAATGAAATGATAAATTTTAAAAAATTTGATAATTTTTTACTATTAACCATAAATTAAATTATTCCAAAATAATATAAAACATTTACCATAATAAATATATTATTTATATAAATGGGTTTATTTCAGGAAACTTAATTTTCTAAATTTATAATTTCAACTTTTAAAGAAATACTTATAATTTCGGGAAAACAATTCAGCTACAATGAAACCATTTTTTTGATTAATTTTTTGGTAAAATTTTTATATTTAATGTGACTCCATATAATCCAATTATTAATTTTAAAAAGACATGAAATTATTTATTATTTACATTATCTAGGTAGTCAAATTCTACCCACATAAAGAAATTGCTTCCTCAAAATTTTATTCATTACTCAAACACATGATGGTATATTTTTATTATAGCTTTTCTATATTTTCATATTACATATTTGATTATATGGGTTATCCACAACCCCTTTACTAAGAAAATATCCATATTATACCAAACATCAATCTATAATCAATATTATGAACTAGATTTTCCTCAAAAGAATAATTATCTTACTTTTTTACCACATTAGTGAGATTCATCTGGTATATATTTTCATAAAAATGATATATAATATATATTACTAACCTTATATAAATAAATATGTAAAGCCATTTTGTATGTAAGTTATCACAATTTCACAAGAATTTAATTTGGAATGATATTGGGTGGACTTTATTTTCCATTCTTTTGAAAAATTAAACTTTTATTTTGTGATATGTAAAAAACATTATGTACTACCTTCATCACGAATTGTTTCTTCTGATTATCTGCATGGCATCTCTCCGTACTATAAGATGCCCCCTACTATTGATAAATAATCTTTAAATTTTCAACCATATTTTCTACCATTTATTTTATTAATAAAATCATTTTACTATACATTGAATGATGTTTATCCTAACTTCCTTGATAATCCCATGAACAAGCCTGAATTATATCTTCTAAAAGTACAAATTTTCTACTCCTTATATCCATCATATTGAGAATGAAAAACTATAATAATATGTAATTCAGTACCAATGAATTCTAGATACATTTCAAAAAATTTGCGTCTAATATGGGTTCTTGATTGGATAAAAAAGTTATGGGGACTCTATTTAATATATAAATTAATCTAAAATAAATTCTATAATGATGATATAAAGATATCATATCTGAAATGAGAAGAAAATGTGACTATTAAATGAAATTATTAACAATTATTAAAATCCAATTTGTACCTCATCAATTATTTTCAAATCCAATCAATAAATCTAAGGTTATATTCTCACATTTTCATATATGCATTGAAAAGGGATTAGTTATCTAATTTAGTAGTTTTCTCTTAGCATTAACAAGTTTAAAAGTCAAAAATTTCATGATAAAATCAACAATATCATTTTTCATTCATTATATTCAGTAAAATTAAAAAATTAACCGACACATATGAGTTCTTCTAGGATGAATGAATAATAGTGATACATGAGCCTCACATAGTAAATTTGTCTTTACCCTAAAATTAGTCTAAATATTTAACCTCTTTATATGTCAAAACAATACCTTCCTTTTCAACCTTAATTCCATCAAAATTACCTTCCCTACCCAATTAGACGTTCATTTGAAAAGCATGATCTTCTTCTAGAGACTTATTAAATTTTCCCCTCGAAGATGATTATATTAATACCATACCGAAAAGGGAAACGTTTTATCGATAAAAAATATATAAACCATTGTTAATTATAACATTAAATAAAGATTAATGTTTTAAACATAGCAAGGTCAATTATGTACTATTTTTCAAATCAAGGAATCATCTACATTGATGGTTTCACCTTGATAATAGTTAATAATGTAATCATACACCTTTATCAGTTCCATTCATCAAATTTTCCATATATTGAACTCTTTTTTGTGAATATATATTTCTATATTTTAAATGATATATATATTCAACATTTTACCCTATATAAAAGATTCTGAATTTTTTTTAAAAAAACACCACCTCCACACATACAGATTATCTGTTTGATTTTCAAAGTCATTGAGTTACAAATAGTGTGTTGAGTAATTGATTACCCAATCATCTTGCTTCAAGAAAAAACCAAATCCCTTAAATTAATGATCTATTTAAATAAAAACTCCCCACTTTTGGATGGGAATGACAACATTGAAACAATAACCAATATTAAATTACATTATATAAAAAATTCATCACATACTATTTTATAGATGAATTTAACTCCTTTTTAAGTTAACTTCTGGGGCTAGAAAAACAGTTAATTTTTTTAATAAATAATTATTAATAACCTAATAATCTAAGAAAACAACATATTTTAGGGAAATTATTAGGTATTTTCCAGTCTTTCCCCAACTTTTTCTAGAAAGGGTCAATCATGTTTTTAATATTCACTAAATGATTAATTTACGAAATTTATATCCATGGTTTACATTTTAGAGAATGTTTTGAAAGGAATATTAATGTCATTATCCAAAAAATATCCATTTGAATTTTACCAAAAATGTTAAAGGAATATTTATTTTAACATGTATGACTTGAAAATAATTTTATTATATCACAATGACTAAATATTTTCAACCCAGTATTACAATTTTCAAATGTTTTTTTAAATGAAATTGATTTTGAAAATGTTTTTTTGTTTCAATATTTTTCCAAGTGGAAAAGACATTTTCCTCAAGAAAAAATTGTAATTATTTTTTTAGATTCCATTTATTTTTTTTTATTTTTATTTTTAAGGAAATGAGTTTGAAAAATAATTTATGAATTTATATTTCTAAAGGGGATATTTTCAAATAAATTTTTTCCCTCAATAAATGTTCTATATGATTTTTCTTTCCAAATAATTTTCCATCGGATATGAAATCCTTTAATGTTAATTATTATTTTTTGGGGGATATGATCCAATGACACTATTTTTTATTTCTTTCTATATGGTTTATAATTATTATGAAGAAATTTTTACTAAACCCATTTATTTTCAATGGGTTATTTCATTGTTAAACCTACATGAGTCCCATTTCATTTTCGATGGATATGCTATTTTTTTATGATTATAAAACCAACTTTTTTCAAGGGTTGTGCTATAATTAAATTTTTATGAAGTTTTGGAACACATATGTTTGTATTATGTATTGTGTGGGACTTTTATATCACTATATTTCATTGTTTAATGATTAATGATATATGATATCAAAGGGTATATGTAAGGTTAACCCCATCCCAAATGAGGGTACACAAGAGGTTATTGAGAGCATAAAAGAGGGTAAATGTGAGGTTATCCCAAACCCCAAAGAGGGAACATGAGAGGTTATCACAATATCAAAGAAGGTACATGGGTGGTTATATCATGCTTAATATTTTATTAATGTCTTTCTAGGATTGCTTAGAATTATATTTTCTAAGCTTATGTATATTACAAGAAATAAATGTAGTAAGAAAATGTTATACTCTCATGGATCATATAATTTGACTCAATTAGAAATAATATATTATGAAATATCATGATTTATATCATGACTAATGGTTATTAATTATTATAAGAAGGGTATGGTTTTAATAAGATATTATCATGTTTTTATACCCATATTCTCATGTTATATAGATATCTCCTCTGATTACCCTTAATGATCATGTGATCTCACACCTTTATTAGGTTTCCTTATGATATGAAGAATGGTATTATTTAGGATATTAAATATAAGGGTTATAGATATGAGTAACTTATTGGTAGATGACATAGCTCGCATATATGACAACCCTGCTTTTTATTAAAACTTAAACATGATTTATTACATAAATCATCAATTGATACAACAAATAAGATTGAGAGGATTAGTTTATTTAGGGCTTAGGATAATTACATAAAAACTTAAAACATTAAATACAACATCATTACTAAAAACTTCCTTTACATGACCACTACATTCCCTCGTACTTAGCATTGCATGGGATAACCTGAGGACATGCATAAGAAATGGGAAAGCTATAAAGCCCAGTAAGGGAGAACACATAGAAAAACATGAGGAGTAAAATACATGTTAAGCAATAGGCATGTCAATAGAGCATAAGATAAACATGAACACAAAGTAATGATAAAGAATGATAATCATAACATGGAAATGTGGCAACAACACTTAACATTGAATTAGCATGATCCAAGGCTCATTGCACATGGAGCATGAGTAAAGATAATTGAACATGAAGCACGAGTAAAACCTTGTTGAACTTGAATTATCATGAGTAAACAGTAATTGCACATGATGTATCATGATACTATACTTTACCCAATGCATTGGAGCTCTATAAGGGCACACCCTTCTTAAACATTTCATTTCATGCATAAGTGTGCCACATGGATCATAAAACATGGATTCATAAAACATAATCATTTATTCCACGACAAAGGAATGTGGAAATAATACATGAAACTTTATAATCAATAAGTAAATGTGCATAAAGGTGAATACCCTTGAGGGAGAAATGGGCAAGGTATTCACTACACAATGACATTGGGTTAGAAAATCAGTGCGATTTCGGCAGTGTAACAGCATGACATAAGAATTCATAAAAATGGTTGATGAGAGAGAAAGGGTTACTCATCATATTTACATGTAGTTTAATTTAAGGAGTTCATATAGATACATGTCCCAACAATTGAAAAGGAATTTAGATTCATGATACAAAAGTATTGCTTAAATGTAAAAGAAGAGAGAGAAGTTCCTTTCGGAATATCGGCATAGTAATGGGTGTACATGGGAGGAATTTAATAAGAGAGAAAGGGGTATCCCATAATTAAAAAAATAATAGGGCAGTATGGGGGAGGTGAGAAACCATACCCCAACATTCATAATTAAAATTAAAAGGGCAATACAACTTAAAGAAAATTGACAAAAATCGGAAAGGAAGAAAAAACCCTTACTTGGAAGTGTGCTTCCAAAGGCTAGAGAGAGGCTTGTGAGAGGCTTCTTGGGAGCTTGGGCAACCTTGGGAGGATTATAGAGAGAGTAGGGTAGAGTTTGGACTAACTCCAAGTGATTTATTGAGGAGGAAGTGGGAGCTTGGGTGGGTTTTTATAGGAATGGTGAGGGAATTCTTTATTATTTAGGTTTGGGTCCCCTTATATTAAATTAATCCAAACCAAAAACCATACCATGGTTTTTGCTCATGGTTTTTGGAAAAGTGAAGAGGAAAAAAATATTTTATAAGTCCCAATTCCGAAATTCTTAAAATAATAAGGTTGCTTATGTGGAGGTGAGTCACACTCCCATGGAAATTAATATAAAAAGGCAAATTGTTGAATATTTCTTGAGGGGTCCATTAATGCTTTGAAAAGTAAGTAAAACAAACCCAAAGTAACATTATTTTAATGATAAAACATATATTTTCCAAAAATAAGGATTATGGTATTTTATTACATCACCATTGGGTCATTATGATGTCATAAAACACACATATATATTTAAAAGGTATTTAATTTTTACCCAAAAATTTGACTGTCTCAGAAAATTATGAAAAATTCACCGTTGGATAATTTCGACATCCTGATTCCAGAAATGACATTTATTTTTTATAAAAAAATTTCTAAATATGTTAATTTTCACTTTTAAAATAAAAAACAACATTTATCGAAAAATCAGAGGTTTTGACAGAAATCGCTTTCAAACCTTAATATAAAATATTAATTGCATTCATAAAATTATAAGATCATTTATATTTAATAAAAATTAATTTAATAATAATAATATTATTTTATTAGAATATTATTTAATTCAAAAATCCATTAATTTATTAAAATATATTTCTTAATTAAATAATAACTAAAAACACCATTTGTACTTTAAAAACTATTTACAATGTATCAAAAATGACTAGAAATTATATTCATTATTATATACAAAAAAATAATGAGAAGAACATAGTACTACTTATTTGTTAAATAATCCCTTAAAACAACCGCATAAGACCTAAGGGTAAGGTATGTGATGGTGACAGACTCTTGGGGTGGCTTAGATAACATTGCCCAAGTGGTAATTTCAATCAACTTCCACTTTTCCAATA
This sequence comes from Viscum album, assembly GCA_963277665.1. NCBI lineage: Eukaryota > Viridiplantae > Streptophyta > Magnoliopsida > Santalales > Viscaceae > Viscum > Viscum album. Next base: position 1,041,445,549 of record OY728141.1, on the reverse strand, counting down.
GACAGTCACGTTCGAGCTTGACATGATGAATCTCACTTTGGGCTTGGTCAAGAGCGAAGCCCAAAGATGCCATCTTTTTTCCGAGCTTCGACAAATGGGTTTCGTATGTGGCAATTCTACTGGATGAGGCCATCACTTATTTTGTCTGAGTAAAATTGGGTTCGTTAAAGCCTTATATTTATACTAATCATGTGATCACTGTTCAACAGTTGTAAAATTAACGGTCATAACTCTTATCATAAAACCAATGAATTTGAAATCTTATAAAAACATTTTTTATAAAAAGACATTTAACTGGATCAAGAGGGATTTTCCATTAATGAAACATTGGGTTGTTACAATATTCCCCCCATATGAAATTTCTCCCTCGAAATTTGCCATTTCCCACAATAAAACAAATGTGGGTAACTCGGCTTCATCATATCCTCCGACTCCCATGTTTATTCTTCAAACATGTGGTTTCTCCACAACACCATGACGAGGGGCATTGTCTTATTTCGTAGAACTTTTTCTCTATGATCTAAGATATTCACTGGTTGCTCCTCATAAGAAAGATCATCTTATAATTGTACCACCTCAAAAGAGAGTACATGTGAAGGGTCTAGTATGTACTTCCTTAAGAGGGATACACAAAATACATCGTGCACATTAGCCATAGTAGGTGGAAGTGCTAGTCGATAGGCCACAACCCCAACACGATCGAGAATCTCGAATGGGCCGATGTACCTTGGATTTAACTTCCCTTTCTTTCCAAACCTCATGACCTTCTTCCACGGAGATATGCATAAAAACACCATGTCTCCAACTTTAAACTCAAGGTCTCATCGACGATTATCTGCATAACTCTTCTGTCGACTCTTGGCTGCCTTGATATGCTGCTGAATGGTTTTCACCTTCTCCACCATTTCCTCGACCATTTCTGGTCCAAGCAGCTTACGTTCACCGACCTCATCCCAACATGCCGGTGTTCTGCACCTTTTCCCATAAAGGGCTTCATATGGTGCCATTTGGATGCTCGAGTGGAAACTATTATTATAAGAGAACTCAACCAGAGGAATATGTTGATCCCATCCTCTTTTAAAGTCCATTGAGCATGATCTCAACATATCCTCATGTGTTTGGATAGTATGCTCGGATTGTCCATCAGTTTGAGGATGATAGGCCGTACTGAAGTTCAGTTCAGTATTCAGAACATGATGAAGACTCTTCCAAAACATAGAGGTGAATCTTGGATCTCGGTCAGACACAATAGATAGTGGTACTCCATGAAACCTTACCACTTCCCTGATATATATCCGTGCCAGTTAATCCAATGAGAAATCCTTTTGAATAGAAATGAAGTGTGCAGTCTTTGTAAGATGATCCACAACAATCCAGATTGCATTGTTTCCATTGGATGTCCTTGGAAGTCCGATGACAAAGTCCATGGTGATGTTTTCCTATTTCCATTCTGGTATGGGAAATGGTTACATCATCCCCTTAGACTTCTCCCTATCTTGCTTCACTTGCTGACACACCAGGCACTTTGATGTATATTCGGTGATCTCCTTCTTCATATTATCCCACCAAAAGTTTTCTCGGAGATCTCAATACATCTTTGTGCTCCCTGGGTGAATAGAGAAATTTGAACTATGTGCATCATTTAAGAGTTCCTTCTTCAGCTTTGGGCTTGATGGAACACATAATCTTGTCCCAAACCGCATAGTTTCTTATTCATTAACATTAAACTCCGAGGATTTTCCCTTTTTGATAGATTTCACTTTTTCTTGAATTCCTACATCATCCTTTTGGGCATACTTTAACCTTTCCAAAAGAGATGATTAAGCAATCATTTGTGAAAGGATCGATGATGTTCCCTTCTTTATGATTCCCACATTCTTCATCAAGTCTTTGAAGATTCGAACCTTCTCAATTCTCATCATTGATAGAATCACTGGATCCTTTCTACTTAGGGCATTTGCCACCTTGTTCTCTTTCCCGGGGTGGTAATGTATTCAATAGTAATAATCCTGGATGAGCTCTATCCATCTTCTCGGGCGCATATAAATCTCTTTCTGTGTGAATATATATTTAAGTCTCTTGTGGTCAGTATATATCTCACATTTCTCTCTATAGAGATAATGTCGCCATATTTTCAAGCCAAAGATCACCGCCACCAACTCTAGATCATGTGTTGGATAGTTTCGCTCATGGATTTACAACTGCCTTGAGGAATAGGATATCACTTTATCATTCTGCATCAGCACACATCTAAACCCCATCTTCAAAGAATCACTAAATAGCACAAAAAGATCCCCACTTGTGGGTAAAGTGAGCACGACTGTAGTGATATTCCTCCTTTTCAACTCCTTGAAGCTTTCTTCGCATTCATCACTCCAAGAAAACTTTACTCCCTTTCGAGTTAGCTTGGTAAGAGGGTTGGATAGTTGTGAGAAATTTCTCACAAATCATTGATAATATCTATCTAACCCCAAGATGCTACAGATATCGGTAACCGATGTTGGCCTCGACCATCCCTCAATTTCACCTATGTTGGAGGGATCCACAGATATCTCATTGCTTTTGATGATATGGCCCAAGAATGAGACCTCCTTCAACCAGAACTCACACTTGTTGTACTTTTCATAGAGCTTATCCTTGCACAAAGTCTCTAGCACAGATCTTAAATGCTTTTCATGATCCTCCTTAGTTTTAGAGTATATTAGAATGTCATCTATAAATACTACAAAATATTTGTCAAGGTAATCTCTAAAGACTCTATTAATCAAGTCCATGAATATTTCTGGAGAATTGGTGAGTCTTAAAGGCATTACCATAAATTCATAGTGCCTGTACATTGTACGAAAAGTAGTCTTGGGGACATCTTCCTTCTTCACCCTTACTTGATAATATCCCGACTGCAAATCCACCTTGGAGAAGTATTGTGCTCCACGCAACTGGTCGAACAAGTCATCAATTCGTGGGAGAGGATACTGTTCATTATCGTGATTTTGTTAAGTTCACGATAATCGATGCAAAGCTGGATTGACCCATCATTCTTCTTGACGAAGAGAACTGGTGCACCCCATGGTGAAGCACTTGGGCGTATAAACCCTTTATCCAGATTATCCTATAGTTGTTTCTTCATCTCTTCAATATCAACAATAGCCATTCTATATGGAGTCTTGGATATTGGTAATGCCCCAGGTATATGTTCAATTGAGAACTCAACATATCTTCTAGGAGGAAGACCAATAAGTTCCTTGGGAAACACTTCATCGAATTCCCTCACAATAGGCATTTCTTCAAGGATGGTTTCTTCTTTAGACTCAATCATCTGAGCCAGATATGCATGCTCATAGGGCAGTAATATCCATGATTGAGATGATGGAGCTAAAGGAGATTCATATTCTTCCTGAAACTTGTAAAGAATCAAGGGTCGATTCTCCATATGGATTGTGATTTCACTCTCCCGACAAATTATGTTGGCTCTATATAAGGAATGCCAATACATGCCAAGAATTGCATCAAATTCCACCAGAGGGAGTATGATGAGGTTCTCCTAGAAATTAAATCCACACATTATAACAGGGGAGGACTTATATTCATGGGATGAAATGATTTCCACATTTTCCGTAATCACTGACATCATTACTTCCATGATTTGTGGTGGTGCTGGGATTGTTATACTAAACTTTCGAGATATAAAAGAATGCATAGAACCTGAATCAAAAAGTACATTCTCTATTATTGAATGAATAACTAGTGTACATGTCACCACTCCACTTTCGGGGTTCACTTCGGCATAAGTGATGGGAAAAGCTCTTCCTTGCTATCTTGGAGGTTGTTGGTTGCCTCTGATAACCCTTGGATTAGGGCACTAATTTGAAAAATGACCCGGTTCTTTTCATTTATAGAATTGAACAATGTGTTGAGGTTTGATCGGAGCGTTCCTGTCCTCTGTCGTAGACACGGGTCTTTCTTGCCGACATTTAACAGCTAAGTGCCCTTCTCTTCCACACCTGAAGCATTTTCTCATCCCCTTAAGGCAATTTCCAGGGTGCTTCTTTACGCACTTTTGGCAAGTGGGGTGCTGGAAATTCTTATCATTGTTGGATTTATCCATTGGCCCACCATAATTGAAGTCCACCTTATGCTTCTTATCCCCATTATACCCCTGTGATTCTCCAATCTCCATTTTGACCTTGAGGGAACATCAGACATTTTCCTAATAGCTGTCGAAGTCACGGATCGCTAATGATTTCCGCAATCTAGGCTTCATCCCACCAAAGAAGTGGCCAACCTTGCATTCAGGGGTAACGAAAAAGCCGTAAGTGTATCGTGCAAGCCTTGTGATGTTTTCCTTATACGCTCCAATGGATTCCTTATCTATTTGATTGAGGTAAAGGATGTCCCTTTCCATCTTAAGCCGGAGGGTGCGCGGAAAATATTTATCGAAAAACATCTTCCAGAATTCCATCCATTCCAATGCCTCGATCTCGTCCTCAGGCTTTGTATTTTTGATCAATGTCCACCATTGATCAGCATCACCCTCCATATGATAAGCCACCAGGTGAACCTTCTCTTGATCAGAACATTGGAGGATGGAGAATATCTTTTCAATGGAGTTGATCCATTGTTTCAGCGATCGTGGGATCGGATGATCCACTAAAAGTAGGAGGCCTTTTCCTCATGAAGCTCTCTATAGAGACTTGTTCCTTCATAGGGGGGTTTGGACGTTCTTCTTGACCCATGTTTCTATTCAAAACTTGATTTAGCTGAGAGAGAAGCAAGAAAATGTTCGTGATACCCGCTCCCATTGGATTGGGAATCTCATTAGTACAGTCATCACACTGATTTTCACAATAGTTGTTAGCCTGAGTCCTCCTATTACCGTCCATTGGCTGGAATAAAATGAATGTTAGGGGTAACAGATAATGGATAATCCAATGAAAAAATTAGATGACTTATAAATAAACTATCATTCCTTAACTCATGAGTCTATAAGCTTCAATATAGGCTTTTCATGATCTACTTTCTAACATATATTCTTAGGGGCATTTTTAAATTAATAAGGGTTCATACTAAGATTGTGAGTTTATAAAAACATATCCCCTAGGAGTGTCGTAACCAAGAGTGAAACAAGGCCTGTTGTCATGCACCAGTTCCCGTTCGAGTCTAGCTCAAAGCGGTGTTTTCGGGTTTTACCCCTAGGATACATCTATGCCAGAGCCGCCTCTACCTGCTCGTATCCAAATAGGGATGAATTTGTTTGATAAACCACTTACTTAGTATTTACAAAAACTTATGGATGTTTTTATTATACTTATTCTTGTATATAAGGCTTTACTAGGGTTTCCTAATCCCAAAAATAACTAAACATATCCTCTGATACCAACTATGGCAACCCTGCTATTTATTACAACTTAAACATGCTTTATTACATAAAACTTCACTTGATACAACAAAGAAGATCGAGAGGTTTAGTATCTTTGGGGATTAGTATCATTACATAAAAACTTAAAACGTGAAATAAAACATCTTTATTGAAAACTTCCTTTACATGACCACTACATTCCCTCGTACTTTTCATTGCATGGGATAACCTGAGGACATGCATAAGAAAAGGGTGATCTATAAAGCCCAGTAAGGGAGTACACATGGAATAACATGAGGAGTACAATACATGTTAGGAAATAGTAATGTCAATAGAGCATAAGATAAACATGAACACAAAGGAATGATAAATCATGATAATCATAACATGGAAATGTGGAAACAACACTTAACATTGAATTAGCTTGAGCCAAGGATCATTGCACATGGAGCATGACTAAACCCTCATTGCATATGAAGCACAAGTAAAAACTCGTTGCAGATGAAATATCATGAGTCAACACTCATTGCACATGACGTATCATGATACTATACTTTACCCAATGCATTGGAGTGCTATAAGGGTGCACCCTTCTTAAACATTTCATGTCATGCATAAGTGTGCCATATTGATCATAAAACATGGATTAATAAAACACAATCATTTTTCCACGATAAAGGAATGTGGAATTAATACATGATAATTTATAATCAATAAGTAAATGTTCATAAAGGTGAATACCCTTGATGGAGAAATGGGCATGGTATTCACTACACAATGACATTGACTTAGAAAATCCGTGTGATTTCGGCAGCGTAACAACGTTACATAAGAATTCATAAAAATGGTTGATGAGAGAGAAAAGGGTTCCTCATCATATTTATGTGTAATTGACATTAAGGAGGTCATATAGATACATGTCCGAACAATTGGAAAGGAATTTAGATTCATGATACAAAAGTATTTCTTGAATATAAAAGAAGTGAGATAAGTTCCTTTCGGAATTTCGGAATTGTAACGGGTGTACATGGGAGGCATTTAATGAGAGAGAAATGGGTCTCCCATCATTCAAAATAAGATGGAAGTATTGGGGAGGTGCGAAACCATACTCCAAAATTCATAATTTAAATTAAAAGGGAAATACAACTTAATGAAAATTGACAAAAATTAGAAAGGAAGAAAAAACCCTTACTTGGAAGTGTGCTTCCAAAGGCTAGAGAGAGGCTTGTGAGAGGCTTCTTGGGAGCTTGGGGAACCATTAGAGGATTCTAGAGAGACTATCTCAAAGTTTTTATGAACTCCAATTGATTTTACTGAGGAGGAAGTGGGAGATTGGGTTGGTTTATATAGGAAAGGTGAGGGAATTCTTTATTATTTTGGTTTGGGTCCCCTTACATTAAATTAATACAAACCACAAACTATCCCATGGTTTTTGCCCATGTTTATTGGAAATGGGAAGAGGAAAACAATATTTTATAAGGCCCAAGTCCGAACTTCTTAAAATAATAAGGTTTCTTATGTGGAGGTGAGTCACACTCCCATGGATATTAAATTAAAAGGAAAAGTGTTGAATATGTGTTGAGGGGTCCATTAATGATTTGAAAAGTAAGTCAAACAAACCCAAAATCACATTATTTTAATGATAAAACATATATTGGACGAACATAAGAATTATGGTATTTTATTACATCGCCATTGGGTCATTATGATGTCATTAAACACACACATATATTTAAACGGTATTTTATTTTTAACAAAACATTTGACTGTCTCAAAAAATTATAAAAAATTCACCGTTGGATAATTTTGACGTCCTGATTCAAGAAATGACATTTATTTTATCTAAAAAAGTTTCTAAATATGTTAATTTTTACTTTTAACATGAAAAAATAACATTTATCGAAAATTCACGGGTTTTGACACAAATGGATTTCAAACCATAATATAAAATTTTAATTGCATTCATAAAATTATAAGATCATTTATATTTTTTAAAAATTAATTTAATAATAATAATATTATTTTATTAGATTATTATTTATTTCAAAAATCCCTTAATTTATTAAAATATATTTCTTAATTAAATAATAACTAAAAACACCATTTGTACTTTAAAAACTATTTAGAATGTATCAAAAATGACTAGAAATTATATTCATTATTATATACAAAAAAATAATGTACAAGAACATAGTAATAATTATTTGTTACATAACCCCTTAAAAGAGCCGCATAAGACCTAAGGGTAAGATGTGCGATGGTGACAGACTCTTGGGGTGGCTCAGATAACATCGCTCGAGTGGTAATTTCAATCAACTTCCACTTTTCCCGTAGACGGTCACGTCCGAGCTGGAAATGATGTTGCTCATCTTGGGCTTGGTCATGAGCTTAGCCCAAGTATGCCAACTCTTTTTCGAGCTCTGAAAAATTGGCTTCGTATGGGGAAATTAGACTGGATGAGGCCATCAATTCTTTTGTCTGAGTAAAATTGGGTTCTTTAAAGCCTTATATTTATACTAATCATGTGATCACTGTTCAATGGCTATAAAAGTAACGGTCACAACTATTATCATAAAACCAAATAATTTGACATCTTATAGAAACATTTTTTATAAAAAAGCATTTAACTGTGTCAAGAGGGATTTTCCATTAATGAAACATTGGGTCGTTACAACATATGTACTTCTTTATGTGTTAATGATTCCAAAGGCACTAGAAATAAATGATAGTGGAATGGATATTTGTGTTATGTGATGGGTATTTGACTATTATGATTTAATATTTATATGTGAAAAATGTGGGTTATTACAATTACTATTTGATAGGGGTTAAGGTAACAATTAGAAACTAGAATGAGAAAACATTAGCTGGTTCTCTAGGGATATTTTAAAGATGAATCTAGGGATAAGACTAAGGTTAATTATAAGGTTGAGTCAATGTATAAGAAAATGTCCTTGAATTTTGGTGATGGATAGAGAAAGTGGTTTACATGAAATTAAATACCTATATAGATACTACAAGTAGATGTAGTTCTAGAACATTAGTTCCTAGTCATAATAAACTAGAAATGGTGCATTGAGTTAGGATCAATCATCACATAGTGTACAACAATTACACATACATCATACATGGTTTGAAACATCCAAGGGATACATTTTGTAAATTCACAAACTCCTTGAAATCTATTATGACGTATTAGAATAATAATAATGAATGACCAAGGTTATTCTTAAGGTGTCATAGATTGAAAACAAGGTGTCATGATTTTGATATCCAAAAATTATTTTCAAGGATTGTTTTTGTTTTACTCTATGTTTAGAGTACCTCACACTCAGAATTTTTATTTTGGTCAGTGAATGTAATTTGAATGAACCAGGTTAATGATGAATTAAATGAACAACATAATGATTTTCCACTTGATAACCCATCTGTTATAGGATCTATATTTTAATACGTCATTGATAATATCACAAAACGTTAATAATATATAAATTATGATAAACTTCCAAATGTGAAAATGTGGGAAAGAACATCTCCGGTGTCATTTATTTTGAAATATCTACCCACTTTTACTAGGACCAAAAAAAACTAGTCACATGGTGATAGATTAGGACCACTAAATAGATGTCTTCCATTATCTAGTGTTCAGACAAAGAAAAATTTATATTGGATGTCTATTATTTAGAAGGAAAAATAAATCAATAGTGGAACCTTATTAAGAATGCAAGTCATGATGATGTAATTGAATCTATAGAATGGGATTATTTTTAAAGGAAATTTTTTAGTGTGTAATTACATCATATTGTATGGGAAAATATGGATTAATAATTTATCAATATCAAACTGAATGATTTTGAATCTATTGTAACATATAAATCTAATTTTACATGACTTTCCTGATATACTTCTTGATTGATCATTGGTTTAGAATGAAAAATAGATTGATTCCTTGGTGTCTTAATAAAAATTCATCAAAATGTGTTGTATATATGATACATAAGAAATAATGAAAAATACATTCAATGTGAACTTAATATATTGGTGGAAATTTTTGATTCTAACTATTTTCATAATTTTGATATTAAAAGAAAGATCATGTATCATGAGAAAATAAAATAAATCACAATATGAGAAGAAATTAAATTCACATACATGAGATAAATTTGTGAACAATAAATCCGGTGAATTATTGAATGGAATAAGAGGGTGTCACAAGTGTGGGATTCCTGGATATCAGAAAAAATAATTTTTAAGTGATATGATGATTATAGAAAATGAAATTATTGGAGATAGAGATCAATATAATTATTCACCTATACACCAATATTTCTAGTGAATGGATTTTGCGAATAATGAAAATAATTTCCCGAACCCAAGTGCTAATGTGGATGATATACCACAACAACCTCGAAAGATAACAGACAAACGAGATTGATTATTAAATAACAATAGATGATGTAAACCATGACAATTACCGAACACTTATCGTCCCATATTTTTTTTGGTATTTTGTGTTTTGATCTATATGATATATCCATATGAAAATATTATTGTTCATCCTTTAGTTAAATTTAATGTTATTAGATCCCATAACATGGATTATATAATAAAAAAATAACATTTTATGTTCATCCAATTACTCTTTTTATGTAAAATATAAGATCATATGTATGGAATAAAGTAGGGATTAAATATTTTAATTCTATATGTATCCATATGTTATTTACATAAGAGTTATGGATACCATCATGGGTTTATGAGATTATAGTTAATCATATGTTCGAATTATGTGACCCCCATTCGAGGTTTTATGTGACAAAAGTTTACACTAATGAATGATATTTTATGTGAAATTTCGGAAAATAAAACCATTTTGATTTGGTAATGTTTTAGTGAAGATGTTACTTGAGGAGGAATGCCTTTTTACTTTTTGGAGATATGATTAATGGGGTATACAATATCATGGAGTTTGAGGAAATTATGGGTTGTTGTCAGCTACCTTATGAATTTATCACACTTCATCTCAATCAGAGAAGATTTTTCTCTAGATTCTATTTCTGAAATATATAATAATGAATTTATAAGGTATCATGTAGTACTATATTTAATATTATATTATCAGGGTCAAATGTTTCCTTGATGTGTGGGTGAAGTCGTCGACAACATATTTAAATAGAGTTGAGTTTAAATATTCTGTATCACCCTTAGACAAATGTTCAATTTGATATAATAATAAAAACCCTATATGATATTCTATGATAATTTTATATGTATTTAAAAAGTGGATATGATCAAAACAATCCTCTAGATGAGTTTTATTACATCAATATCTATCAAAAGAGCATTCAAATGGATTCCTATTAATCCATTTGTGGAAATAATTATAGATCACCAATGTATTTGAATGTAGATGAAGAAATAAATTTATTGGGATATTATCATTATGATGAAATGGTAGAGAAGGATAGATCCATTCATCAATATGCATCAGTAGAAAAATATTTGATAGAATTGATATGCTAGTAATCATCGATATGATATAACATTTTAAAAAGGAGAGAATGTCTTTCTGGAAATTTTTCATGGAACAAAGGGATACCTAGGACATATATATATTGGCCTATTGAAATTATTTATTGTATTGAGACAATTCTTTATTGATTTTTGCTTTTACTGAACCTACCTAATGATCATGATGTGTCCCATGTATCTCTACTATATATGTACATACCCAATCCATCATTTGTATAGAACACCCAGGCATAACAACTAGATCATGATCTATTTTATGAGGAATAATTAGTGGATATTCTAGAATAGTGAATTTTAAATGAACAAATAACACTCACTAAGTCAATATTTTATGGCCATAACACCATATTGGGAGTGATATATGGGATCCTAAGGATGTTATGAGGCAGGTATATCCTCAATTGTTGGTACATAAGTGTTGGATTTTATATAATATATTTATTTTAATGGGGGAATAATGTAACACCCAAATATTTTTTGAAATATTTTTTCTGATAAATTTAATAATTTAAATATTTTTCATTATTCCCAACACTCAATTTAGATCTTTTTACATGAAACACTGAGTTTTTCACTCATTACAAGAAACACTATGTTTAGTATGCATTACATTCAACACAATATTTAAATGAAATATGATGTACAATTAAAATATTATTTATTAATAAAACAACTATCACATAACCATTAGATAATTGGTTATTAATAATATTACTATATATATGGTTTACATATGTATATAAAATAGGCTCTTTTGTGAATAATTAATCATTATTGAAAATAAAAACTATTTTTAAATATGGAAAACTATTTCTAAAAATCATTTTTATGCACAAAAACTTGTTTTATATTAGTGAATAAAAAACACTTTCTGTGAATAAATTTAATGAAATTAATATATTATATATTAAATACAAATCTTAACATCAATATTTTGGGTTTTTATACAATTTATGAATAAATCTAATATTATTCTTAAAAACAGTATTTTTCAAAATGTATTTTTTTTTCTCATTTCGTGCAGTTATTTTAAAATTAAAATTTTAATATTGTTAAAAATTTATATGAAAAAATGAGTTATTTTTTTTATATAAATATATTATAATTAATCTATAGTTAATTTTGGTAAATTTCCAAGAAGATAATTTTTTAGATTTATATTAAAAAATACAAGTTTCTTTTTAGAATTCTCATTTATTTTTCTATATTTATGAAGTAAAACCCTTTATGATAGGTTTACCAGTTAAATTAGATAAATTATATATTTTTTAATGCAATTTAGGTCATTCTTATCAATTTAAAACTTCATTTTAATATATTTTTTTCAAAACCATTGAACATTTCCTCTTTGGAAAATCACTTTCTCATCACATATGTAGGTTTTATTTAGAATTAATTATTTTCCATTTACATAATTTAATATTAAAAAATTACTTTAATGTATTTAATAATAATTATTTATATTTTATAATAAAGTTATATTATTATTTTGGAAATTATGAATAGTAAAAAGAGTAAAAATTAGTTACAGTTGTTAAGGTGAAAATGTGTTAACTGGGGGTTAAACTAAAAATATATGGTGTAAAATGAACAAGAACATTTCAAAACACCCATTTTTGGAAATATATTAACATTATGAAATATAAGTTTGATAATGGAAAATTTTTTATCCTATGGAAATAAAAAAAATGTTGGCATACCGTTTTCTTCAATAAATTTACAACGATGCCACTCGCCTCACATATAAAAGGTCACCTCATCTCCTATACTGTTCAAAAATTCAAAACCCATTATTTTGGACCCATATAACTTTCTTAATTCTATATCCTCATTATATAATCCTTAGTGTGGTTATATAAGTGAACGTATGAAGCATTTTTGTTGAAACCAAAATTAGATTTCTGAAGAACAGATAACATCCCCAACAGAGCATTTTATATTATGTATTCCGCCACCTCATTAAAATATTAATAAAACATTATGATACAAAAAACTAAGTCTATTATATATAAATATGTATTATTATGTTTATGTTATTATGTAAATAATTATCCTCTTCAATTAAATGGGATAGAAAATCCATATTCATGTGTATACTGGACAACCGCCTTGCTAACCGATGTTATTCCTTTTGCACCACCACCTCTCATAGATAAATATAATTCTGTATTTAAGGTTTGTATATTATATTTATGATATTATAATACCTATTGAATTATAATGCAACATAAAACATCTTACCTCCCAAAAATTTGGAAAAAATTACATTACTTATGTGTACGACAGACTACTTCCTCACAAAGCCATCTAATATGTTTTCAATTTTTGTTTTAATTGAATTCTATCAAAGATAATTTAAATGATTAAATAGGATATTTCAATTATTATTATAGTTATTAAATTTTCATATCATGTATACCTTCTTACCTTCCATTACACAGAGGATATGATAACGTGGTTCTTATATATGGATGACTTTTGCCTCGCAAAGAAATACAATCTGTTCACACTTTATACAATAGATAATTAATATGATATTAATGTAAATATGTGATATATATGAACTAATAACTATTACTTAATTGGATTATATTATATAAACATATTTATTTCATTTCATTGAAAAAATGGAATGAATATTCATTTACACATACGACCTGATATCTCCTTCAATAGTGTATTTCATTTTCCATCTCAAACATTTATAAATTTATATAAATACATTTATACAAAATAAACATGATGATAATATCATGGTTATAATTCAAAATATCATTTACTAATTATCAAAAAAATGGGGCATAAAATAAAAAATCAAAACTGACATAAAAAATAAAGTAGTTATTACTTGAAACATGATTTAACCAATTAGTTTTTAGTAAATGGGTAATAAACAGATATAAGTAGATAATATAAGATATGAAATATATAATTAAAATTTTTAAATATAATTATATTAAATTTATATTTATTATAATTTATATTTGAACATGTTTTAATGAATTCAAAACTTATGGTATTGGATTTCTAGTATGTCTTTCATTTTTGGGAAACATGTGAACATTCACAACTGCATTATCCTATGTTTTGTATATACTACACATTTTACTTTTTATTTAACAAATATTTTTATTTAAATTATATTTAATGTCTCCTTTGATTTTTTATTTGGTCATACGATTCAGAACACTATTATAGTGGTAAGGTATTTCTGCATCACTTTTATCTTCTGTGAGAAACATTCCAAATTCACCTCATATTTCATTTATATGGTGTATATAATAACCATTAATATATTTTATGATTATTATATTTAAAATTATCCAGATATTCATTTCTATTTTCATATAATTATTTTATCAGGTATACGGTTCAAATGTTACCAGTACATTAGGATATGTTTTCTCCCAAATATCATTTTCTTGAGATATAAGATATGTTATGAATCTATCCTCTTCTATGGGGTGAATAATGTTTATTTTTGAAATTTATTATCATTAATATCATTAATTTATTGATATTTAGAGGCTCATTGAATTTTAATCTTTAACAGGGACTAAAATCAAGAGATACCAATGTCGAAAGGATTGATGTTACAATCTCATTATAAATTGAGACTATTTGTCATTATGCTTATAATGAGGATATTTTATATTAAATTTCTCAATAAACTCATTAATTTTATTCTAATTAGGTTATGTTAGTAAAATACATGTCTTCACTACATTTTCACATTTTTATATAGTCAAGATATCAAAACAATATATTAAGAAAAATTGTCGATAATTTTCTCATATAGAGAAGTACCTATTTTCATCAAAAATAATGTTTAAAAAAGAAATTATATTATTTAATTTCTCTAAATGATTTATTAAATAAATTTTATGCATATTTTACCTTTTTAAAAATGTTTAAAGTACGATTCATGTGATTTTACACACAAATCTAATTTGGATTTTACCTAAAATGTGAAAGGAATCAATATTTTAACCCATACAACCCAAGAAGTAATTTACACCATCTATACGACTCATTATTTTGATTATTATTTTATAATTCATAATTTATTCTTTAAAATAAATTAATTTTGATATTTTTTTTATTTTAGAAACTTATTTTCAATGTGGAAATGATATTTTCAACAATAAAGTTTATAAATGATTCTAAATCTACCTTTATTAGTTTTCAAGATAATTTTCATAATAATTTAAAAATTTATATTTTTATGAATGTGATTTTCATAGAAATTTTATTTTACATATTAAATATTTGATGGGATATCACTTTGAAAAATCATTTTCAATTAAACATGACATCCATTAATAATACATAATATTTTCTAGGGTTATTATCCAATAATACCATCTTTATTATTTCTATAGATGGTTTTTGATTATGATGAAGAGATGTTTATGAAACCCATTCCTTTTTCATGAGTTCATTTATGATGAAATTTATATGAATCTCATATCCATTACATGGTTTATGCTATGATGTAATACTTATAATACCGATTTATTTTATTGGGTTATGATGTGATGAATGTTTTATGATAATGTGTCCACAAATTTAGGGATTATATGATGAGTGAGACCTATATATCCCTCAAATTCATTGATAAATGATTAATGTTTTATGATCTCAAAGTGTAGAGACCCAAAGTTGACGTACATAGACATTACAATACTTTTGTGGAATACTTAATACATGACAAAAATAGATGCCCAAAGACTATATTAGATTAGTGTCTTTGTAAACAGAGATGTTAATCATCTAATCATGGTGAAAGATCTTTAACACCTCCCATAATGATCTTCCCCTTTTGTTTTCATACCCAAAACATATCTTTATATCCTAGTGAAAATAAAACATAAAAAGGGTGAGCTCAAATGATCAATAATGGTAAGCATGGAGAACATAAAACAATTCAGTAATATTTGAACATATTAACATGAACATAAAACATCAAAATCACGAGTAATAACATAAATCACAGCAGTATATAAGGAATATATCACAAAGGAACATTAATAAAGATACAATAGCATGGGAATAAAACATGTTATTATGGAAAACCATTAAGCACATGATATGATTTCCATAGTAGAAATGGAATTGCTGCCAAGACCATCGTACTGGAAAAAGTCCATTACTGAACCGAGTTTACTTACCATTCAAGCCCCGTAATACTAAACCAAATTTACTTTTTGTTCTAGCCATGTCAATCTCATGAGATATAAATCTTTACCAAATTCATTGGAGGAAGATATAGGTCCCACCCATCTCATAATGAAATCATTCTTTAGTGTGCCTCAAAATCATAAATCGTACATCATAGCATAACCCATGTAATAGAATGGGATTCTTAAACGTCATGCCATCATAACATAATTCGTATAAGATAAAATAACTTCATAAAAATAATTCCATAATAACATAATCAAATCAATGTAATAATAGGGATAGATAAATAACCCTACACCTTCTAAGATAGAAAATAATTTTTATAAAAAAATTGAGCATAGTTCTTGAGGAAAATATCATTTCTTCTTTAAAATCATTTTCCATACAGAAAATGTTGTGAAATTTTAAAAGAAAATGATTTTTGGTGAAAATAATCGTGAAATATTATATAGGAAGCTTCATGATAATAAGACATTATGAAACTGTAAAAATCTAATCATGCCGTATAAGTTAAAAAAATTCTTCTCGTACTGTTGCCAGAAAAGTCCAAAAGTACATTGTATATTAAAAAAAAGAAAGATTCCATCCATACCATGAGGTAAAATTAAAAAATTATAAAACATGACTATAAACATACATGGAATAATAGTAAAAATTTATGAAAACAGTTTTTATAAAACAAGGAGAAGGATGAAAAATATAACCCCAGTAAATTCTTACGAATAAATAATCTCGGATAAGAACGCGATTGCAATAATTAACCATTACCTTATGTACAATTTCTTCTATATGTGTCAAAGACTTCTATATAGTGGGTTTATGCATATTACTAACTTGTAATAGAACCATAATAATCTTTATGATATCATATTTGATTCACTTACAACTTTATATTACCCGTTTATTTATCAATTTATTGTTAAAGCAGTGTTCTGGGTAAAATTGTTTCATTAGTCATACGTGTTTTGACTTCTAGTTATTCATATGATTACATAGATCACGATTAATTACTTCTAGAATGTAAAATTTGATTTATATATAATATATATTCAGAATATATAATATATATATAATATATAGATATATGGAATGAAATACACCGTTCATTGAAACGGTAGGCCGTACGTGCGAATGAAAGCTATTTTTGTTTCCTTATTAAATTTAATGCAAGTAAGTAAATAAAATATAAAAAAATATAGTATCATTATTGTTTCATATATTTCATGATTATCTATTATATATTCATTATAATCATTCTGAAATGGATATCATGGGTAATGAATCTCATCGCGTTGTGGAGACAATAATCTATTCATACACACGAGCGATGATATCGATCCCAAAATTATTTAATGGAATTTGAGTGGATGATATGATATATAATAATCACTATGATGTTATAATAATCATATATAGTTATTATTTCCACCATTATACCCATCAACGTATGGTGGTGGTGGAAAAATATATTACACCACAGCATGGTGATAGTAAGTCGTACGTACACACACACAATGATTTTGTTTTTCATAGGATGGATATAAGGTGAAATAGGTTTGTTTCATATTTATAATAAAATATTTGTATATTAGTGATATTGACAATGAAACGTATACAAAAGTGGAAGTAGAAGAAGAAATATTCTTGAACGAATTTGTAAAAGAGATTACCTCTTCCTCCAGGTGCCTCATTTAAACTTCCTCTTATGGAACAAGAGTTGGTCTTTTGAGAAGACAAGAACCTCAATAATATAACTGTAGAGGTTGAGAATAGGAATTGGTAGGGTGTTTCTTGGCTTTAAATCTTGAAATGGAGTTAAGAAAAGAGAGAAATCTCCCTTTTATAAGAGAGGAGAGGGACACTTTTGGAAACTTCAAAAAGATTAAATTATAATAAACTAAAAACCCACATATAAACCTCAAAAATGACACAAATTTGAAAATGAGATGATATAAGGTTTTAATATAATCAGAAAATAAATTTTATACATGTTTGGAAATTATTATAAACCTTATCAATTTGATTTATTCTTTTTTATTCTATTTAATCTTAGTTGTGTTAATAATACTCTTAATTTAAAATATTTATAAATACATACTTATGTGTGGTGATTTTTCAATAATTGGATACATTATGAAATTTTAGACCATATAAATTTAAATTTATAATTTTTAAATATTTTTGTGATTTTTAATCAATTTAATAATATGTTATTTTTTAAATATATCAATAGCATCAATTTTGACACTATTTATTTATTTGAATTTAAATAAACTCGACACAGAAGTTATGTTCAATTAAAAATATTTAATAGATTAATAAAATTTAATATTTATCTATAAAATTAATGGATGACATTAATTTTTTCATATAAAATTTATTTTAACATTTTTAAAACAATTAATTTCATATTTTTCTTAATAAAATAATTACTACAATGTTTTTCTATAATTATTTAATATAATTATTTATTTCATAAAAATTAAAAATATAATACTATGATGAATATAATTTTAATATATTTAATTATAATACTTTTAGTCTAATTTATCTTCTAAAACAACAAACTTTTAAAAATTTATCTTAATTAATGTATGAAGGTGACAACATTGACATCATTTAAAATAAAATAATATAAATCTTGTAATATATTTTATAAGGATCCATCACAGGCCAACACTTGTCCTTTCTAATGTTCTTTGTCCTCACTCACACACATCCTTCTAATATATTTCATTATAATACTTTTATTCTAATTTATCTTATAAAACAACAAACTTATAAAAATTTATCTTAATTAATGTTTGAAGGTGACAACATTGACATCATTTAATATAAAATAATATAAATCTCGTAATCTATTTTATAAAGATTCATCATAGGACAACACTTGTCCTTTCTAATGTGCTTTGTCCTCACTCATACACGTCCTTATAATGCTTAACTGTGGAGTTCTAATCAGGTAGGCTCCTGAAAAGGAAGGTGCACCTTGTGTACATGAGTCATATCATTTAGTCATTTAACCCTTTATCATTTGGGGATATTACAATCACCCCCCCTTTAGGGCACAACGCCCTCGTTGTCGGCCCCATATCTCAACCCAGGTAGTGCACTGCACTTAAGTTTGGGTACCACCTTTGATACCAAATGTGACAACTGGGTCCCGGTGAAAGCACAACCACCATGCCTTAACATGACCGTCGGGTCCTAGCCCACTAGGTACCACCAGTTGCCCCACAAACATGTGGGGCCCCACCCTAGGGTCCACCCACAAGCCTGAACGAGTCATTTGACTAATGATTGTCCTCACATGCCAACACTTTTCCTTTCTAGTGTGCTTTGTCCTCACTCAAACCCATCCTAAAAAACATCCCAAGAGGTCACCCATCCTGATCACTACTCCAGGCCAAGCATGCTTAACTGTGGAGTTCTAATCAGGTAGGCTCCCGAAAAGGAAGGTGCACCTTGTGGACATGAGTCATATCATTTAGTCATTTAACCCTTTATCATTTGGGGATGTTACAATCTAAATGGTCTAAATGTCAACCCTTGTATTCTTAGAATATATATATACGCGACCAATATGGTTTGGTCATGTTTTTGGTTATTTTTATTTGAAATTTTATTTTAATGAGGACAATATTATTTATTTTTCACTAAATAAAAAATTTCTACATCATTAATTTATAAACTAATATTGTAATTATATATTTCTTAAAAATCACAAATAAATAACCATGATTAAAAAGAATATTTTATCTTTAAAAATAGAATTTATAATTCAGTTTATATTCTATATATCCATATATTAAAAAAATTTAATTATTAAAGTCTGAGGGAGACATATTTCACTTTCTACAAATAAAATAAATTAATGGTCTTAATAACAACCAAGTGGGTTCCAAAAGATACCATTTCGACACAATTATTTTTTAGAATGAAATATATTCATCCAATTATATTAATAATAGTTCTATTGTAATTTTATAATATTATTTTTACCCTTAATTACCTGATTTACCTTAAACTGTAGTAAATAAAATTTACCGTAGTTACTATCCATTATGTCTAAAAATAAAAAGTAGCCTATTTATAGAATTTGGACCTACTGATTCCAAATATGGAATCCATTTTTCCAAATTCAAAGCACAGAAGTTGTAGAATTTAATTTAAAATTAATCCAACTGTTGAGAAAACGGGTTCGAAAAGCTAAAATGTTGCAAAAGATTGAAATGATTTTACCTATGAATTCGGTACAATATTAATGATAATGATGTACATAATATTAAATGCTAAAAATTGATTATATTTATTCTTTAAACCCATTAAATATTATAATTTAACCATATAAATTATCATGATGGAGAAAGTTGTTTTTAATTTAATTTTAGCGTATTTTTACTATTCATCAAAATTTGAATGTTAATAGAAAAATATTAAAAAATTATCTAAAGAAAATTTTCAAATAATTAATGCAATTAATATGTTTATTTTGTCAAATTTAACTCAAAAACGTGTCAAAAACTAGATTTATTTTGGGTTCACCATCAAAAGGCGTCAAAACTGCATATTTTGAAAAATTCTTATTTTACCTGTAAAACATATTTTTTATCATACCATGTTCTAGAATATGTGTGAGATGAATGATAATGTTATAAAATTCAAAATTTTGTTAATAAAATTCAAAACGGCTAGTTCATAATAATATTATAATAATATATCAATGTTTAGTGAAACTCCGTATTGTGTACAACCCAAGCTATTGAGGAAGGTCGCTCTGGCATGAAACACAAGCAAAGAATAGTGTTTGCATATAATACAAGCTAATATGGTGTTTCATATAGTGAAATCTAATCTTGGTGTAGTTTAAAACACAAGACATAAAAGAAATTAAAAGGAATATTTCACATAAAATCTCTGGGTATTAGGTTCTACCCCCCTTAAAATGAATTTCTCCTTCAAAATTCTTCAGGGTTTTAAATCATTTACTACTTGAAAGTTTCTATCATAGAAACCCATATCATAAAAAGGAATAGTAAAATGTAATTTTAAAATTTAAAGTATGAAACTAAATGGTTACCCAAATTAACTCCTCAGTAGGTTTCCACATAGAAGAATATAGTTGAGAACATGGATATTGAAGTGAAATCTTACTATCAAGTTCTGATGTAGAGTGGTAGAGAACATGGCTTTGAAAAAGACAACAATCACAAATCCATAAATTGGAGATGATCAATGGAACCATCTGATTCATCAGATATGAGTGTACAAGGCCAACATTTTTGGTTCTCAAGATCGTTTCTATGAATTTGAAAATTTTGAATTGGAAGAAATACTTACATGATTTTTGTACAATCACAATATTGGTCATTAATTGAACTATTTCCACAACATATATTAAATAAATGAAGTTGAATTTTTCATTTGTGATGTTTTAGTAGATCATGTGATAGAATGATGGGTCATTCCATCTGTCTGAAACAAAATGTGTGAAAAAGTTATTAAATATACATAAGTACATATATTGTGATATTAATCATATATGGCTCAAAAAATGGTCTTATACTTCACATATCATACCACATAATAAAATAAAACATATATTTACTAACCAGGGACTTTCTGTAGGATAGTGGTAGGTGATAAATGCATGTCGCACTTTGGTTGTGTGTTCGATTCCCGAAGCATTGTCTGATGCGAAGGGTTTTCGCCTGTCTAATGGGTTATCCTTTTTCTAAAACTATAATATTATAACATATCAGAAATAATATCAAAAAGTTATTTCCCTAATGAATACAATATGATGTCTAACATAATCTATTCCAAAATTTAGGCTTATCCAAAATACTTTTGTCCAATCTAATAGTCTAAAGAAAAATATTACCAGAGTGGTCATCTACCAAGCATGTGAATACCATCATTTATCCCCCATATATCATAAGATATATCTTGTTGGTTATATTCCAAACATTTTAATACTATAACCATATATTCTCTTGAAACCTGAATTACTATATAACCTTAGTGAATACATGAATGCTGTCAATAGTTAACTCATTCCACATACCCAATTCCCTAAACGTCTATATACTCAAACCATGATGTCAATTTGTCTTTATATCAGTCATGAGCTCATTAATACTAGCAAGCATATTATTTTCTCGTTATTCCTTCATTATGCGCATATTATCTTCTTTCTAAAAATATTTAAATCACTTTTCATGGTTACTAGTACTATATAATTATTAAAAACAACAATAAACAAATACATAGATATTCCAATATTCCACGATACTATAAATAATATTCCACAACACTACTTTGGAATCTGGTTACATAAACACTTAATCATTCTACCACTTAATTTTTATATTCAACATAACCAATAGTGATAGAATGTGACATCCATTATTTCATTTTCCTTAAGTGGTTGTTGGTGTCAACCATCATTAACCCTTGGATTAGGGAATTGGATAGCATAATTCCCCATTTCCTTGCACTTGAAGCATTGAAGTGTTGGTGGTGCGTTCTCTGTATTTCTCTCTCTATTCATATTTTTAGCTACCTTTTAGAAATTAATTCAACACTCATATTCTCGATGACCTTATTTTCCATACATAAAACATTTGCTATTTCCTTTAAGACAATCTCCACCATGCTTCTTTCCACACTTTTAGCATATTGACCAATTTTTCTTCTTTTCACCATAGTTTTGAGATTTTTCCATGAACTCCATCTTTCGTTTCTTATCAAAACATGGAGATATATATGTAACACCAACATCCAGTTCTACCTTGATAGCTAAACACACAATTTCTTTATAGCTACTAAAGTCTATTATAGATGATGCCCTATGAAGACTTGGTTTTATTCCACTAAAGAATAAATCAACTTTAATTTCAGTTTGGATGATAAAACCAGCTGTATACTTTTCAAACCTTGTAAAATTTACCTCGTATATAAAATTAGATTCATCATCCTTTTTAATAATATCAATTAACCCATTTTCCATCTTTTTTCAAAGAATATGAGCGAAGTACTTATTGAAAAACAAGTTCTTGAACTTGTATCATTCCATAGATTCAATTTCAACTTTTATCCTTGTATTCTTAATTAGAGTCCACCACTGGTGTTCTTAACCTTAATAATGGTAAACAATAAGAATGACATTTTCATGTTCCGAATAGAGAAATATGGAAAATATATTTTCAATGGTACTGATCAATTTTTCAGGAAAATGTGGATTAGAAGACCCACTTAAAGAAGGTGGGAATTTCCTCATGAAGGACTTAATGGAATATTGGTCCCTTATCTGTTCATTTGGAAGTCCAAAATGATTCATAGCTAGTGTAAGAATATATATAAGATTATTGACACCATTTCCCATATTATTTGGATGTTAAGGAGGATAATAAATGAATTTCCCAGTGCATTGATCATTAAAGTGCTTCCTTTGACTTCGATCCATTATCCAAAACCCAAAAAGAATAGTTTAGAGGAAAAAAATCATACTAGGAAACCAACATAATTAAGTTGGAGTACATTAAATATATAACATCATATGTCTAATCCTAGGTTATTCCTGATCTTTTTCATAATTATAGGATTGTAACATATACATTATACATAACCTAACAGACATCCCAAGATATACCATAGATATATATCTAGGGATCTCAGTAAAGTTTTCACATCCTAGTTTCCAAAGGCTAACTTATCCTTCCCTGTAATACCAACTATGGAGACCTAAACATAACGTACATAAACATTACATTACTTTTTCAGAATACTTAATACATGAAAAAACAGACACCCAAAGAATATATTAGTTTAATGTCTTTAAAAACACATAACATAATCTTCTAATCATGGTGAAAGATATTCAACATCCCCCATAAAGATTTTACCCTTTTGTTTTCTTACCTATAACTATTCTTTATATCCTGGGGAAAAGAAAACATAAAAAAGGGTGAGCTAAAATGATATGTATGGGTAATCATGGAGAATATAAAACATTCCCTAAATATTTTAACATAATAACATGAACATAAAACAAAAAAAATCATGAGTAATGACATAAATATTTTTTGTACATAAGGCATAGATCACAAAGGAACACTAATAATGATAAAATAGCATGGGAATAAAACATGTAATTTTGGAAAACCATTAATCACATGATATTATTTCCATAGTATCCAAGGCATTTTTGACAAGACCATCATAGTGGAAAAAGTCCATTACTGAACCGGGTTTACATTCCATTCTAGACCTGTAATACTGAACCAAATTTTCATTCCATTCTAGACATGTCTATCTCATGAGAGATGAATAATTACCCAATGCATTGGAGGGTGATATAGGTCCCACCCATCTCATAATTAAATCATTCTTTTGTGTACAAAAAATCATAAATTATACATCATAGCATAAACCATGTAATAGATTGAGATTTTTAATCATCATGCCATCATAAAATAATCCTTATAATATAAAATGACTTAATAAAAATAATTCCATCATAACATAATAAAATCAATGTAATAATAGGGATAGAAACATAACCCTATATCATCATTCCTGGAAGATAATTTCGATAAAACACTAGAACTTTGTTCGTTTTAAAAATATCCTTTCTTCTTCAAAATCATTTTATTTTCAAAAAATGCCATGAAATTTTGAAAGAAAAGGATTTTTTTAAATTAATAATGAAATCATATAGTGTAATCTTTATGATAAAAAGGCATTATTAAACAGTAAAAATCATTTCATAAGGTATAAGTTAGAAAAACATTCTTCTCGTTCTTTTCACAAAAATGTCAAAAAGAACCTCGTATGGTAAAAAAAATAATGATTCATTCCATACCAAGTGGTAAAAGTCTAAAAGAGATAAAAATGACTTTAAACAGACATATAATAATATTAAAAACTTTATTAAAACATTTTTTATAAAACATGGGCAGGGATGATTAATTTTACCCCACTAAATACTTACGAAAAAATAATCACTAATAAGAATGACATTATAATAATTAACCATTACCTTATGTCCAATTTATTCCATATGTGTCTGAGACTCTTGTATAGTATGTTTAAACATATTATTAACATGTAATAGAACCATAATAATATTTATGATATCATATATGATTCACATATGACTTTATATTACCCGTTCATTTGTCAATTCCATGTTAATGAAGTGTTTTGGGTAAAATTGTTTCATTTTTCGTATGTGTTTTGACTTCTAATTATTCATATGATTACATAGATCATGACTAATTACTTCTAGGATGTTAAACAAGATTTATATATATCATTTATTCATAATATATAATATATATAATATATCGATAAATGGAATGAAATACACCATTCATGGTGACAGTCGGTCGTACATACACACAAACACTGTTTTCGTTTCTTTATTAAATTGAATGGAAGTATGTAAATAACATATAAATAAATCAGGTATCATTATATTTTCATATATTTCATTATTATTTATTATATATACTTTATATAATCTTTCAGTAATGGTTAGCATGGGGAATGAATCTCATCACGTCAGGCAGACAGTAATCCGTACATACGCACGAGCGATGATATCATTCCTATAATTGTTGTATGGAATTGTAGTGGATGATATAATATCTTAGAACCAGTATGATATAATAATCATCATATATTGTTATTATTTCCACCATTATACTCATCCATGTATGTTGGTGGTGGAAAAACAGATTACACCACGACATGGAGACGGTAATCCATATGTACGCACGCACGATGATTTTATTTTTTGTAGGATGCATATAAGGTGAAATAGGGTTGTTTCATATATATAATAACATATCATTATATTAGTGATAGTTATAGTGAAACCAAAAAAAGAATAGTAGGTAGAAGAAGAAATAAACTTGAATGAATCAGTAGAAGAGATTACATCTTTTTCGATGTGCCTCTTTTAATCTTCTTTAAGGGCCCAAGAGTTTGTATTTTGAGAAGACCATAAACTCTATAATATAACTAGAGAGTTTCCTAAGAGTAATTTTCAGGGTTTTTCTGAGCTTGAAGGTTTAAAATTGAGTGAAGATAAGGGGGAGTAAGTGCCCTTTTATAAGAGAGGAGAGGGGCACTTTTGGAAACCTTACATATATTAATTTATAATAAACTCAATCACCACTTAAAAAACTAAAAAAATGAATCAAATTAGAAAATGAGATGATATATTGTTTTAATATCATCAGCCAAAAATATTTAAACATTGTGGGAAATTATTTTAAACCTTATCAATTTTATTTATCCTTATTTAATCTATTTTATCTTATCTGTGGTAATAATATTCCAAATTTTAAATTGTTATAAATACAATGGTTTGTGTAGTGAATTGTCCATAATTGGATACTTTATGATATTTCAGACTATAAAAATTTCAATTTATTTATTTTAAATATTTTTGCGATTTACAAACAGTTTATAATATATTATTTTTATTAAATATCAATAGTGTTAATTTTGACACAATTTATTTTTTTGAATTTAAATAAATTCCAATCTGATAAATTTTCAATAAAAAATATTTAATATATTCCTAAAAAGTCATATTTATATATAAAATTAATGGAGCACATTAATTAGTTCATATAATAATTATTTTAATAGTTAGAAATCCATTTATTAGATATTTTTCTTAATAAAATAATTACTACAACATTTTTTTATAAATATATAATATACTTATTTTTGAATTAAAATAAAAAAATATAATAATATAATGAAGATAAATCTAATTGATTTCATAACAATACTTTTATTTGAATTTGTCTTCTAAAACAACCAACTTTTAAAATTTTATCTTTATTAATGTTTGAAGGTGACAACTTTGACATAATTTAAAATAAAATAATATAAATGTAATAATCTATTTTATAATACTACAAATGGTCCATAGGTCGACCCTCATATGATTAGGGTATTTATATACTCAAAAAATAAGGTTAGGTCAAGTTTATGGTCATTTTGATGGGTATTAATATTTTAATAAAAATTATATTATTGATATTTCACTAAATAAATAATTTCTCCACCATTAATGTATAAGATAACAAGGTAATTATATATTTCATAAAAATTATAGACAAATTAACATGATGAATAAAAAAAAATATTTCAAATGTGTATTTGTAATTGAATTTAAATTCGATATAACCTTATATTAAATATACGTTAATTATTAAAGTTTGAGTGAGACAAATTTCACATTCTTTAAAAAAATAAATTAAAGGGCTTAATCACATCCTAGTGGGTTTCAAGAGATAAAATTTCGTCCCAATAATATTTTATGACTAAATATAATCATCCAATTATATTAATACCAGTGTTAGTGTAATTTTATAATATTAGTTTTACCATTAATTATCTAATTCACCTTTAATTTTATTAAATAAATCATACCATAGTTACTATTCATAATGTCTAAAAAAAGTAGCATGTTAAAATAATTTTTACCTACTGATTACAAATATCGAATCAATTTTTTCAAATTTAAAACATGGAAGTTGTAGTATTTAATAAAATATTTATCCCTCTATTGAGAAAATGGGTTCTAAATGTTAAAACATTGCAAAAGATTGAAATGTTTTTACATACGAATTCAATGTAAAATTTATGATATTGAAATACATAATATTAAATGGTAAGAATATATTCAATTTATAATTTAAATCCATTCAATATTATAATTTATTTATATAAATTATCTTGATGGAAAAAGATGTTTTTAATTAAATTTTAGTGTATTTTACTATTAATCAAAATAAGATATTAAAAGAAAAATATAAAAAAATTATCCAAAGTAAATTTGTATATACTTATTGAAATTAATAAGTTTATTTTGTCAAATTCAACTTGTAAACAAGTCAAAAAAAATATTTATATTGGGTGCTCCATCAAAAGGCATCAAAACTGCATATTTTGAAAAATAATTATTTTAGCCAAAAAAATTATTTTGTTCTCATACAGTATTCTAGAATATGTGTATGATTAATGATAGTGTTATAAAATTCATAATGTGGTTAATTCAATTCATAAAAGCTAGTTCAAAATAATATTTTAAAAATATATCACTATTTAGTGAAACTCGGTATTGCATACAACTCAAGCTATTGAGGAAGGTCGTTCTTGAGTGCAACACAAGCCAAGAATAGTGTTTGAATATACCACAGGATAATACGGATTTGCATATAGAACAATATAATATTGGTGTAACATACAACATAAGACATCAAAGAAATTAAAATGAATATTTATTAAAAAATCTTGGGGTATTACACAAATGGTACAAGAAAGTTATCCCAAGCCTAAAGTGGGTTCACAAGAGGGTGTCTGATTCCCTAAAGAAAGAACATGGGATGTTATAACACTACAAAAGAGGGAACATGTGAGGTTATACCAAGACCAAAAGTGGGTACATAAGCAGATATCGCAAGACCACTGTATGTACACAAGTGTTCATCCTAATTTTAAAATGTTATAAATGTCTGGTGGGTGTCGATAACATATGATTTTCTTGCTTATGTATATTCAAAAAATCTATTTCATATTGCAATATTATGTTCTCATGTATAATTATATTCCATTATGGTTGATGTCTTATGAACTATCAATATTTTTTTCAATGACTCATGTTTATGATATGTGATATATATGGTAAGGTTTTCATATACTATTATCATGTACTCATAGAATAACCTATAATGATCATGGAATTATGCCCAAACCTGGGCTCTTTTCGCAACATGACACCAAGTTTCCTGACACAACACCACTACATGGGTTCTCCTCAATGATATTTCTTCCCTAGTCCTAAAATTGAATAATACCCCTAAGAAGACAAAAATTCCCATGACCCAAGCCTTTATAGTATTGTCTCAACCCATTATGGCATGGCTATATAATTCATGATTATGGTATTTATGCTTGATGTCATAGAAAATTATTAGGGAATACTTCACTACATGAACCTAGAGGTCACAGTGTGACCAAAATTTTGTATGAAAAATATATATAAAAACATTTACTATAAAATATGTTCTAGTAAAGACACCATTCACCACATCATAACCACCAACCTGTTTTTTACTTAGTAAAAAATCCCTCGAGAAATCCACCCAACCATGGAAACCACTACTTATAACCTCACCCACTACCACCACATCACTATTACAACCTATCCATAATTTAATCCATATAAGATCCACCCATTACAATATGGCCATCCCCAATAATAGGGTGGTGATCCTCCAACATCCTCTAAAACCAAAAATTTAATTTACTCGTACTTATAAAAATATTTGTTGACACTAGTCATTACATTTGTAATTATGTTCCCATTTAATTTTCTTTTAATATCCATGGGAATAAATTTCACCATTAATATGTAGTATTTTCATCTATATTCCATAAAATTAATTAGTTCTTCTAATCAGTGTATGTTATTCCTAATAATGGGTGTTTTTTAGACACACGTCATTGAATAGTTTATTTAGGGATTTATCTATATTTAGATGTAAATTTTTTTAATATATAGTTATATTAAAGTATGTTTTTATTTTAATCTTGTTGATATATTATTCACCAATTTCTCAACTTATCCATACATCTCCCATTTTCCCTAGAATCTATTTGTTTCTTCAATCGCATATCATCACCTATCTCTTCCATTCCAACTCCACTATTTTACTTTATACTTGTCAATCCATCTTTTCCATTCCATCTCCCATGAATTTGTTATTCCTCTGTCATCCTTTAACTCTTTCCATTGAGGTATTCTTTCTTATATTATGAGAATGATAATTTTATCATAAATATATTTTTGGGATTTTTGATTGTCCAATCTTTTCACATGAAACTCCAATCACTTATGGTATCTATGGTTTCATTGAATTAAAATCCTTATCCATCACATTGTATTTTCATCATATAGGGGTTCTTTATTTATATTTTACATCTATTTTGTCATCTTATTTTCTAGGATTTATTTCACAAGGAAGTGTCTATTTTATATAATAAATATAACTAATATATTTTCTCCATGGAATATTTTATTCCCTCCTTAATCTTCATAACTTCCCTAGGAAAATGAATTTCTTCCTAATTTGTTCACAAATAGATTTTTAGACATGTAATAGATTCAGAAATTTGTTTTTATTTTTCAACATTCTAATAAAATATGTTGGGATCTTCATTATCCTTTAATAAAATTTTTAATGTTCCATATTCCATATTTTCTCTACTTTCTATAGTGTGTGTAATAATTTTTTTGAAAGATTCCATAATCTATGTACCCATTATTAAATGATATATGATATGTTTTTTTAGAATTTTTTTCAATGATTCATGTTCTATAATAATAAATCCATGATAATTAATATAATCCATGGAAATTGTTTTTGGAAATTATTGTTTTTTCGGTAAAATAATCAAAATTGATGTTTTTTTCACTTGAAAAATAATTAAAAATACATTGTTACATTATTTCATTAATTGTAAAAGTTAAATATTACCTATTTTTCTTCTTAAATTTTACAATTGTGTTTCATGGATATACTCATTATCATGATCTTCTCACCTATTTTTTCATTCATTTGCACTGGTTATTTTCAATCAAATACTAAAAAACTAAAATATGATGATATAAATGCATTTTCATTTATGGATATTAACATTAAAAATTTAGTACACATTTCAATATCATAATTTCCAGAACATGGTTTTTTATGTCTCTCTTTTAACATGTATATTTAATCTACATTTTTCATGCATCATTTCACGAATAATACCCAGTCTGAATTTCCATCGGACCATAACTTCTCAAATTTTATTGTAAATATATATTAACTCTTTCAGGTTTTTTCATGTATTTAGGTTTATTTAGATTATAGTATTTAAAAAAATCATTTTTTGTATAGAGAAAGAACATTTACTAATTCTCTTATTCGATCTAGATCTTCATCCCCTCCAGTTTTAGTTATGTTACAAATTAGTATTATTCATCTCATTATGTGAATAAATTTGACTATTTTATAGTAAGGTTATTTTAAACATTCCTTCAATTTCATTGGTTCTTTTATTTTAGGATTGACATATCTAATAATGAGTGGTTTCATTTAGACTAACACAAATGTTTAATAAATTTTGTAATTTATCAACTTTTAATTCTCCATATATATCATCTTCAATCATAATAAAATAATTTATTTTAATTTCACATGTTGGTTTATGCTTCCCCCATTTCATGTATATACACTCCTCTAATTTTTCACCATAATACTTGAATTTATTTATTTTCAATTCCCTGAATCACACATCCATTTCACCTTCCCCTCTGGACTTACTACATTTCGATTAACCATTATTTCCATCTCTTAAATGATTTGGTTCCACCTTTTTCTCCATAATTAATTCCATTGAAGACTCCCATATCTATTTCCCTCCATAATAATGTTATCATAGCTACCACATTAAGTAATTCAATGGTTCTTTCTCCACAAATTAACATCAAATCCCTAATTTCAGTCAGGATTTCCATTATTTCACATCTTAAAAATCAATATAACATTTAAGTCATGTATGTTATATTTTTTTAGAATTTTTTATCTAATTTCTCATTTTAAATTTCATTATTAGGGTTTAATTTTTTGATCTTTTTAATTATGTAGGGTTTATTAAATCAAATCAATCTAACCCATATATTTTTCCATCTAATTATTATCTATCTCACTCCACCATCTTTACATTAGTTCATGAAATTATTTTAATATTTATTTTATCTAAATGTTATTTTTAACATTTTTTCATTTTTTGAGATTGGTATATATATTTATACTTTCCAAAAAATAATGTTCAAATATAAATTATCCTTTGATAAAATATATTTATTAATTATATATTCCACATGTTGTATACTTTCCCTTTTATGGGAAATCATCATTTCTAGAAATTCCATATAATATGAGATCATTATTTTTTTTCATAATATATTCTTTGGTAAACTTTGTTCAGTGTTTCATGCTCTTTGATAACATATAAATGTTGTTTTCTGTAATTCATGGAATGTATATAAAAAAATCTATTTTTTACAGGAAATGCATGATGAAAAATAGTTTTAAAAAATGATAATATATTATACATAACTCATTTCCTTATATAATAAAATTTGAATGTCCTTAATAAAATATTTTTCTTCTTAAATTTTACGTCTATTATTTTAAATATATACTCATAACAGTCTATTTTCAAATTTAGGTTCAGGAATTGGCCACATATCTTATAATCTAAAATAAAAATGTCAAAAGTGGATGATATAAATTCCATTCAATGCATAGATATTAACATAAAAATTTCATGTATATGGTTTTATTTTTTCTCTCGATTTTATTAACTATATTCATGATTCATTTTAAATACATCACACTATTAGAGAAACCAATTCCTTATTTCTTTAAACCAGTGCCTCTCTTAATTTTTACCATGAAAAATTACAATTTATTCAAATAATTTCAATAATTTGTGATTTTTTTATTATAGGATTTTAAAAAAATTATTCTTATCGTGTAAAGTGGAAAAATTCTTACCAATCTAGTTGTTTTATCTAGCTCTTCACGCCCTTGTAATTAATTTTATAAAATAATATTCTTCTTCTCACAATGTAAATAGAATTAATCTCTAATAAGTTGGTTGTTTTCTATATTCCATCATATTTCTAGGTTCTTTTGATTTTGGTTTTTAATTTTCCTGTAATGAGTAGATTCAGTCCGAGTTATGCATAGGTTTTGTAGAATTAATCATTTTTATACTTTGTAATGCCTCTATGTATCATCTATAATTATAAAAAACAATATGTTTTGTAATAGATATATTTCCTATTTCTTATCAATCCTACCTATCCATTCATCTTGTTTTGAACCCCACCACCTCTATTTCATCCATTACATGATCCTGCTTTCTCTTTCGATCCATCTATACCTCTAACCATTTTGATCATCAGTCTTTATTTTTTAGATTTCTTCGATGATATTTTTTACCTATATCAACCCTCACCCAATCCACTGAATTCTACCATATTTATTTCCCACCTTGAAATATCTATCATAGTCCTACTATTACACCTTCAAATTTTTGATGGCTCATTCTACCCAATTCAACCTCCAATCTCTAGTATCAGGTTGGATTTATTTTTTATCAATAAACTACACATTTTATTTTCTTCATATAGGGATTATTTTTAATGAATTAATGTCTACATTATCGTATCTATATATTCTATTAGAGTTTATTTATTTTCATTTATTACATCAGGGAGGGATTATTCCATTAGATATACCCATTCAATCTATTTTATCCTCTGATTACTATATTTACCCTATAAAATTATTCCAATTTGTTATAGTAACAAATTTCTTATATATATGATCTTTAATGAATTTTTATCCCTATTTAAGAAAATATAATTGTACTATGTTTTTAAAAATTCCTAGAAATCATGAATGGATCTTTATTTTCCTCGAATAATATTTTTTCTATCATTTCTTTTTTCCATCTTCACTCTACATTCCATAATATAGAAAATCCCTTATTCTGGGGATTTCAAATATTTTATCACATTATATTATTCTCTACCATGTTACTTCCAAATTTTTTTGTTATTCATTTTATGTTATTATATCTATATGATATTTACAATAACTCATCAGATTTGTTTTAAAAGAATACTATTTTCATTAATCATATGATAATAATTTACTGATTACAAATTTTATTAAATTAAAATGTCTAATATTAGTTATTTTTATAAATAATTTTTACAACTATGTTTCCCTAATCTAATCATTAACATAAAATATTGAACTCTAGGTTATTTTATTTTCCCAAATTCATTTTAATCTAACAAGTAATTACATAAAATTAATGATTTAAATGCACTATTATGTATTCAGATGAACCTAAAAAGGATATATTACTTTCCACTATAAACATTGTAGTACATGGTTTGATTTATTATATCTCAATTATAATCTATATTTACTCTTGATAATTAATTCATTAATCCACTCAATAAGTCATGTATATGTCTCCAAAAAAACTTCTTACCTGGAATTTTAACATTAAAAGTTTTTCATTTTATCATCATTTTTCTTTAATTTTCTGTTTATTTCCATTATGAATTATCAAGACAAGAAAGGGGTGTTATATCTAGTCAATGAACATTTAATCTCTTGTATAATCTAACCATTCACTATATCCAATTTTAACAATTCTTCCAATATATTTTCTTCACATAGTTTTAATAAATTTCACTATTAATTGGAAATGTGTTTTTCTTTGTTCCTCCGCATTTCTATGTTCATTTAATGATGTGTTTTCATGTCTAATAATGAGCCATTTTGGTTAGATAGATGCCAAATTTTGGTTGATTTATGAATATATCCATTTTTCATCATCAATACATAAGAGATAATTATATATTATGTGATTTTTGTCACTTACTAATACTCAATCACCATAAGTATTTGAATTTTTTTATTTATTATCATGTGATTGATTACAATATCTTTTTCTATTTCTTTATTTTAATTTTCATTATATTTTTTCTTTTTGTACCTCATAAAAATAACTAAACCCAATTTTATCTTATAGTTCAACATAATTATTGGAAGACTACATACTCTGATATTGTTTAAGATCATCATCAATAGATATATTGATACAACATGCATGTTATTATTTATAATATTTTATTATTAGTTCAAAGTTAATATTTTATTAATATTTCAAAAAATAATTTAAAAGTAGTTTTATTGTATTATTGGTGTAGCTATAACAAATATCGTTATAATACTATAGAATATTTTATAATAATTTATATTACTAATAAATATTAATATGTATATATATTAGTCATATATTCCTAAAATGTGTTTCTACAATTTGTTAACGATGTAATATTAATTTAAATTAACAAATTTATAATGTGTAATGCCTTATATCTTATCATTTTGATGTTTCATATTAACTAATTTTATTATAATATTTTTTAAAATATGTCACACATCTTTAAATTATGGGGAAATATAAATTAATGTAGATTAGAAAAATTATTTTACATTTTGAGGGAATTTCCATCTTTATTATGTTTTCATAGAAATATTATACTATTGGTGTCACGTAGAACTAGAATTTTATCAATTTTTTTGAAACTCCTTACTATATAATTAATAAGTAACATTTTTATAGTCTACAATGTTTTCCATTATTTAATTTTTAAAATATCAATCATATCTCAAATTATAAAAATGAGTAATGTTCAGATGACCAATCTAAGTTAAAGTTAGTTCCCATTTCTATAGTTTCCATAACATGAAATCTATAATATTATTTAATCTTATTAACACAATATATTTATATAAGATATTATTAAGTAAATAAATTTATTATTTTTATATTGTTTTTTATTTTAATTGACAATCTAAATGATTTTATCTTCAAATAACAATTCAAATATTCAATGTAATGTCTCTATGAATCTTACTAAAAAAATAATGAAACGAAGAAGTGAAATGATAGATACCGAGTCCCATGTGTGTATGCATCTAAATAATTTCATTCTATCTTTCTTATCATAATATATATATATATATAAATATTATATACTTTGGATAATGTCAATTTCATTAAATCAGATTCTTTTAAAAAAATTCAAAATAACAATATATTCTATTTATATTACACTATTCTATTTATTCCCTATGTCAATACACTTTCATGTTTTCAAATTGAAATATAACCAACACATTAAAAATGATTTTTATTTAACGAAAAAAGATTAATTTAAAATTATTAATATCATATTTCTAAATTATATTTTTTTAAAATATGATTAAACAGTTATATAGTAAATATTTTCATATTATTTTTACCATGTAGGTGTAGGATAAAATGAAAGTTAATTGAAACGATCAAATAATTATATAAAACAGGTATAACTTATTTTTTTGAAATTATTTTTTTTGATGAGAAACATTCATGAAAATGTTCCTTCACTATTTAATGAACTAAATAATCAATGATCTAAATTATTTTTCTTATTATTATCATAATAAGATCAACTATTTTGTATTTAGGTCTTTTTGGATTCGATAGATAATAATATTTCTTGAACCCCTAGTACAATTGTATCCATTATATTTGATTCTTCTAATATTGTTTTTATAATATTAATTTTGGGGTGAATAGAGATTTACATCCATGTTGAAATTCATTATGATTGAAATAGTTTCATTGTTAGTACTTAAATCCCAACGTAATATTTCACACAATTACCTAACATCACCTTATTATAGGTTCATTTCTCAAAACATCATGATTGAGTTCTAAAAAAAATCAGATCTCTTATGGTTGTCATCACTTCTACCAAAGTCTATTTTCTGATTCGAATTGTGTTTGAGAATACATTTTAATAACAACAACTGGTTTTTCCATGAAGATTATTCCATTAAATATAAATATTTTGATAAAAAATTAATAAAAACCATTCTATATATTGTTTTAATGAAAATATGTCTTCTATTTGATTGTAGGAATAGTTATAAAATGTGAGGTCCAAGAATTATTGAATTATTAATTTATAAAAAATTATCGACCATTTAGTATGGGTACAAGAATGGTACTTTTGGTCTGTATTATTTTTTCATAGTGGTTATATTTATTCAAGTTATAATATATTTTTTGAAGTATATTGGATGAATTTAAAAAATTATTTACTTAAAATTATTTATTATTTATTTAATCTAATAAATAATTCAATAACAACGATATAAAATTGCTACATAAAAATTTTTTAACCCAAAACATAAGTATCCCTTTTGAATGATATTTTAATGCTCTAATACTCATATAAGTACTTTACAATTGTAATTGAATTTTTAATTACTATATAATTTGTGAGATTACTAAAATTAAATGTTTTCCTAAATATAATAGATATCATATATGACTTTACATTGGCCTTCATATCAATATCTTGTACCTTTAAATTCCTCAAAACATGTTCTCACATAATTAATCATCTTTTTCCATTCTTCAATCTTGATTTTCTACCAAACTGTATTTTCTAAATTAAATATAAACTATATTTAATGGTCAACATAGACTTTAAAAAAATTATATTGGAGCAAGGATTTTTCACACGCATTTTCTACATTAAATGGAAATAATATCTTTTTTGTTCATTTTTCTTCTATTCTATTTAATGTTTTCATTTATTTTGTTTCAATGTTTCCTCCACCAAAATTATAGTTTTACTTAAATATTAAATTTAACTGAAAATTATTTAGTTTCATTTATCTGAAAAAAGTTTTGAATTTATTCCCTATTTTCATCATTATGAACCATTTATATTAAGTGGACCTTTAATTCACCTTGAAAGACCATAACACAAACCTATCCAAACTGAAACATTTTAGATATTTCATAAATATTTTCATGATATATAACTAAAAATGAATATTATAATTATTATTTTTAAAATATTAAATTATAGAATAACATATTTTTTTTGAAAATTATTCAACCCTCTTACTCATCCATATTCCCAATTGTTTGGTAGCCACACCAACATTAACTCAATGACCCCTACCATGACGATCACATATAATTATTCCTGAAATTGAGTTGTAAATTTTACAAAATACCACCATATCATGTACCTATACCAAAATTTACTTTTTGATGTTTGAACATTAGTTATTATTGCTTATGGGTGGTCCTGATGCTTTAAATTGTCTGGAAGGGTATGGATCCCTGTTATAGTCATTATATGATTTTTGATTAAATCCATTCAATATTTCCATTTTTAGAAATATTATTTTCCAACCAGGTCAAATACCTGTGGGAGGGGTGCGTTCAGATATAATAGATTAAAAAATTCTCCAATTTGTGGATCTAATTTCATTGTAAAAAACCCTATTCTATCCTTATATCAAATAATATTCTGATAAAAAAATAAGAACAATACACAAATATTTTACTTTGTTCATCCTCAAGAGATATATCCAATGCATATTGAATGGGAATGTGCATATGTACTCAATAAACAATAAAACACAATAATTATAGTGTTCATAATGGATTTTCCATCACTCTTCATTCATAACCAATCATACATCGGATTCTCAGTACTCTCTCAATTGTAGTGTATGCACCACTCATAGGGATGAATATATATTTTTCTTTATTGAATCATTGTTTTTTACACCTAATTTGATGTGTCATAAAAATCAAAATTAATAAATAAAAGATGAATATAAATTTATGAATTTTTTTTTGAGAAATTGTTCATGGTTAACTCAAATATCACTTTTGCATATAATTTTCCTACCAATAATAAACCATCCCAATTTTTTTGAAACATTTTAATTTTTCATTGGAATTTGTAATTAGTGAATTTATTTATTTTTTAATGGAAAACACATGATTATATAGACAAAACTGACTTTTATTTATGAAATTTTCCTTTTCATAACTACTATGTAAAATATATTCCTTCTCACAAAAGTTATTTTATTTTAGATCCCTTATACTCTCTTAGGATTGGACACATAAAATAGGTGTGGTAGAAACTAATTTATATATTCTTCAAAAACATTGAAATAAGTCATTATTCACCACTATCCTTAGGAACAACTTTTTTGGTTCACCTTACTTATACAATTCATCATTTACTTTATCTCACAACTTACTTATATTGATAAACATCTATATGTATTTATCATGTTTTCATAACTCTTCTGGTTTCCCGTAACATTGAATTTCACGAAATCAGAATCCAATTTGTGAAACACATTCCATTGATATATTTTGATGAGGATACCTATAATCCTACCTTCTAGGAAACATGTTCAAACTATTTCAAATATTCACACTACAATTTTACTTTCATGAAAATAATTCCATTGTTTTTAAAAAAAAGTTTCTACTTCCTTGAACAATAGAATGAACAACCACCTTATATGAACATATTTCAACAAACCGTTCTATGAATCAATACCTTGATGCTCATACTTTTTAAATATCTTCAACCCATCTGTCAATATAGATTCTTTGGATTCATACAAGTATCCATCATCCCGGATCTTTTTCCAATTACTTTTTATACATCCATAGTATAGTTTCATAACTAAATTTTTTCATTAAAACAACAAAACCAAAATACTACAGAATCACCTTATGTGATTTTTGAGCTAAAAAATTTCCCTTTGGGTTTTTGAAAACTCTTCACCCTTTGGTGGTGCATCATTAACACTCTTATTTCCATCCTTTAAATAGACCTTTGAACAATTATTTCTTCAAACACTACTCACATCCTTTGAC
This sequence comes from Viscum album, assembly GCA_963277665.1. NCBI lineage: Eukaryota > Viridiplantae > Streptophyta > Magnoliopsida > Santalales > Viscaceae > Viscum > Viscum album. Next base: position 1,041,406,047 of record OY728141.1, on the reverse strand, counting down.
TATAGATAACAGTCAATGATTTTCCCAATACATATTGTAACCACACATGATCCATTATCTTTGTGACTAACAAGAGTATAATGAATATTTAATCAATGAAATTCACCATTCCTAATACCAAATGTTGTTTAAAATCAATAATTTATTCAATTTCAATCGTTTAAATATTGTCCACTACACATCAACAATTACCACAATTTCCATGGGTTGAACATTATCAAACATATTGATATTGTCGAGAAGAACAATTATAAAATGCCACTAGGATAATACTTTCTTTATGATCCCATAATTCATTCCATTACTCTCATAATTGAATTAATATTTTTATCCCTTTAAAATTTAGAAACATCTAGTATTGCTTTAATCCCCCTTTCTGCATCCCCCCTTTCATGAAAACAACTTTAACCTATCCATTTTTAATGAATGAAATGATCACTTATTTGTGTTATTGAATAATGTAAATAACATGTATGAATACAGAGATATAGAAAAAACATTTCTATTAGAGAGGGGTATCCAAATACACATATTTTATGTGAACCAGTTTGACTAGACTCTGAGAGAAATTCAATGTCTTTACAATGCTTCATTTGGTATGGGAATTTTTAGAATGTCTGGAAGATATGTTTTATGTGATCAAACATCATCTTAACCATCCCATGCTCCAAATTATACATTATAAATAAATTTATTGATTTCCATGTGCTTCATCCTCATGAGAGAGAATGTGTTTTTATGTTTTACACCACTTTAATTATAACAACTAATTGCAATCATAGACATTACATAAACTACCGTATAATTAATATACTTCTTTATCCACATTATCTACATGATATCTTGAGTATCAATAGTATATTAAGTTTTTTTCATGTTAATAGAAATTAAATATTTTTTATTTTTTATCTTATAAATATATAATTGATCAAGATAGAATTCACCACAAAATGATTGAATATATTTCATATATTAAACTGACCCAATAAGAATTTTAATAACTCAATAACTTATTATGAGATAATTATTATTAAAAATCACTAAAATAAAATATTTTTTTAAAATTAGATTATATTATTTTCAACTTAAGTGTCTTTACAAATGATTACTTAGATTATATCCCACATAGAATGTGGGGAAACTAGTATTGGGTCATGTCACTATTAATTAGAACTTTATCCAAATGATATACCTATTTTCTACAACATTGAAAGTGTATCCTTTACCATTCATGGAAGTTTTCATCTAGTTATTGAACAATTTTTCCATTTGCAGTGAATTATCCATTATTTATATTATCATAATCCCCTTTGAATATTTGTTTTCACTATTAAATTTTTCATTCCTTCATTGCATCACATATAAACCAAGGACAAAGGAAATATTTCCAATCATTGAAAAGTATAACTAGCATTACATTAATTCTATAAACTATATTTATTTTTATTTGTTTGATATACCAATAATTATGTATTTTATATCAACCCATACCATCATCCATAGGTTACCCTCATTTTTTCATAGATACTATAATTAACTCCACTATGTTAGAAACTAATCCTACTGATCAAGTCTTGAATACCATAGACATTATGCATATTTCAATTATTATAAAGATTTCTTAAAATGAGAAAATTATTAATTATACTCATGAATGAGAAACCCATCTCGCTATTCTCTATGGACTTATTCTTATAATATCCCATTTTGAAACACAGACATGACATATATCTAAAAAATATAGGATTTCATTTTCAATGCAATGGCCTAGAATAAACAATTTGTTTCCATGCTATAATGTTGTCAAAAAATTTCATCAACATCAATACACATTAATGGAAAAATTCAATTCAGAAATGTTTTTCTTTATTTCAAATAACCCTTTCATCATTATTTATCCTATTATTAATGACCTATTTGGCACTGATGACATGCTTTTATATTGTTATATTTGTCACAAAAAGAATTTGGTCACCACTAATACCAGAACCAAATCTAGAAAATGACAAGTCCTGAAGGTTGTTCCCAATCCTCACAGTTATTAAATATTTCTTGTGTATCAATAAATTTTTTTAGAATGATTTACTCTAGTATAAAATCATAAAACATTAAAATCAATTAATAATAAGAATATGAAATTTCCATGCCAAACAAGACATAAGAAAAAACCAAAACTGAATACATGTTTTTAAATAAAGGACATTTTGTCTAAATAATAATAAAAACATCCATATATCATCCAAAATTACTCCACATGAAAAGGGTTTTTACCCCTTAGTTGTCTCCACAACACCACTCAATAAGAGGGGACTAACAACCCGAACCACCATCACCAAAGGTGTTACCTTTACCTGTTTCACACACAGTGAAGTCCAGTTACACCCAATGCATTTAAGTAGTGTTTTAGAATAATCTCAATAGTATATCACCCATGTATTCCATATAGTATACAATATAAGGTTAAAAAGACGGATGCTTTAATATGTAAGAAAAGCAGTGATAAATTTCAAGAATATAACATTAAATTAAAAAAAATTCAAACAAAAACATTAATAATTTTAACACATTTAAATAAGAAAAGTTATACACTATAATTTACAATCAAAATCAACCTATGAAAAGGTTAAATTCCACAAATCCAATGGGTAAAAAAATCGGGAACCCCCCTAATCAACTAGATAGTCTCGAGCCTTATGTACCTTGTAACTTGGTGTAAAGTAACCATGTCCCAAATCATTTCCCATGCATGAAATACTATTTGGGAACATACCCATAACCTAGTGGTCCCAGAACATCATCTATTTAGTTTAGTTAGTATTGATGTTATCTATTTTCTATGTGAAACGTTAACAAAACCCATCTGAATAACTAGCCTTAGTAATACATATCTGCTCACCTAGGTACCCAGGCATACCCATATGTGCTCAAAAAAATCCAGCATTCCAAATAAAGCCCAATTCATAGAATACACCACTACTAGTCACACACAAAAAATAATGTATCTATAAACACTTTATACCACTTAAAATACACAACAATTCATTTGGATTTTTAATAAACAACTTCTTAAGATCATGCCTTGTTTTGCACACAAATCACCTTGATGTCCCCACGTCGCACACCATGTGCTTACTCACAAGTCAAAAAAAAACAAATTAGAATCCCAATATCTTACAATAAAACCATAAAATCTATTTTTGGGTAGCCCTATATGATCCACGAAGTGTTATCTTTATAAAACCTCTATTTTCACACAAACACGACACTTAAAAAATTTATGTGTTTCAGAGACACCATTAAAACAGATTTTTTATGAAATAGACAAAGTATATAAACATTAAAAACTATGTTTTGAGCCCTAAAACACTTTAATAAAAAAATGTAATAATATGGTATCCCCAACTAAACAAACAAGTGATTTCGATGAAAAACCCCCCAATTTCAGATAAAAACGGCACTAAAAATTCTTTATCATTATAAACATCACAAAAACAAATTTTTGTAGAAATAATAAAATGAGATAAAACAGAAAATACTATAAACACAACAAGATAAGTCACAAGTATTTCATTCATAATGTAATAAACTACCAAAATAAAGGAAACCATGAATCCTTTGGGAAAAAACTCAATTGCACCACTTCCGCTCATCACAGAATGGATATCAGGCCGAAAAACCAGATATTTGACCAAGAAAACCCAAGGTTATAAATCCTACTATTTGTTAATTTATTACTTCAAGAAAAAAGAAGAATAAAATTCAAGTAAAGAGGGGGAACTAAGATGGATAGACACTTACTTGAGGTTTTGTGGAGTTCCTCCACAAAATCCTCCTTCAAAATAGAGTTCTAATGAGGGTTTGGGAATATTGGAGGGATGACATGGCTATTAGGTTTGAATTGGGGAAGAAATTTGAGGATTATAATAAATCATGGGAGTGGAAATAAGTTAGTTTAATGTTATTTTATGACCTAGACAAAGGTATAGGGTTTTTGGGCATAGTTTTTCTAAATATGAACCAAAACTGTGCACCCACTTTTTACTGCAAAAAACATCTTCAAAAGCTAAAACAAATTGTGTGGGAATAGGGGGGTCATAGACGGAAATGTTAGAGAAAAATATATGAAATATAAGTTCATTTAAAAAAGAACATGGGCGTGATAATTCTTCCCACAATGAAAATATTCCATCCCAGAAAGTCAACTATAGCCTTGATCAGAAAACAAGAATGGGTACTCATCATCAACCCATGAAATTCGATCCCTGGTCTCACATGTATAATTCCCATACATCCAGAGGACTTGGACCAATGGAATATGCTTTCCCTAAATCCCATTATCATTGAATTCCACTATCTGCACCGGCCCCTCATCAATAGATAATTCCAGCTCGATCTGCAGTTCTTCCCAACTCTACACATGGGATAGATCAGAGTTATATTTCTTCAAATGAGAGTCATGGAATATATCATGGATGTATGCCATCTATATAGGTAAATACAAGAACTTTTCCACCATTCCAATATGTTTGATGATCTCAAAAGTTCTGACATAACCCGTCATAAACTTCCCTTGTTTTCCCAATTGACGATGGCCTAGATGAGGGGAAACATTCAAGAATACCATGTCACCCAACGAAAACACTAGGTCGCAACTCCTCCGGTCAGAAAATTATTTATGTAGACGCTTAGATATCAATAAACTCTAACCAATACACTTGACCTTATCAAACCTCTCCTACACTAGACTCATCCCCAACAATGAGGCCACACCAACATCAGGCCAACATTGGGGGGACCGACAAGGCCAACTGTAGAGCACCTCAAAAGGAGGAATTAGAATAGTGTATTAGAAAATATTATTATAAGAAAACTCAACCTATCCCAAATGGCTATCCTATAAACCTCCAATGTCTAGAACACATGCATGGAGCATATCCTCAAAAATCATATTCTCCCACTCTGTCTGACCATCCATTTGATGGTGGCATGCCGTGATCTATTTTATCTGAGACCCCAAGGCCTCCTAGAGGCCTTCCCGAAACCTAGAAGTGATTTTGAGGTCCTTATATGAGTCAACAGGTGATGGAACACCATGTATACTTACCACCTCTAGAAGATACAAATATAACATCTCATCAACTTTAGTTGTATCGTTTATAATAATGAAGAGGGTTGAATATGTCAGATGATAAATCACCACCGAAATGGAATTTGTACCTAGAGGTGTATGATAAAAAACAAAAATTAAGTCGATGGCGATATCGTAACACTTCTTGGTTGAAAATGGGTAATGGTCAGAGAAAACCGGAGGGCCTCTGATGCTCTGATTTCACATATTGGCACGTGTAACATCTTCACACAAAGTCCACTATGTCCAGCCACATACATGGCCATAAGAACTATCATCACACATCACAATACATCTAGGTGTCACCCATATAGACATCCCTTTGAGAATGGTGGCTATCCTACATCACCAGCTTCTACAGAGATAACAAAACTAATTAATGGCCCATGATGCACTAGATGCACTAGGGGGGACAATGACCATTTAAAGGATGCTTCCCTGAAATTAAGAAACATACTTGACTGCTAGAAAATCTCATCACCATTTTGTTCCTAATAAATCAACTCCAAAGGATAAGGATTCAGTTAAACGGTCACCAAGAACACACCACCATTTTTCTCCTTAATCTCCACTTGAATTTGAGCAAAGTGTCCCATCAATGTCCACTCATTATTGGAAATCCTCTAATACTACAATGGAACTCTCCTCAAAAATTTAGATGCCACATTAACCTATCCTAGGAAATAAACAATACAAAAGATGAAACCTAAGTATTCGATCCAATGGCAATTCCTCATGTTGATTTCCATTTGTAAAAAAATATACGCCACGCTTTTTTGATTAGATTATACCACATAAATCTCCCTAAAGAGATAGTGATTCTAAGTCTTCAAAGCATGATTCACTGCTTAAAACTATTAGTCGTGGGTTGGGTAATTATTTTCATGTGGCCGAAGAAAGTGAGATCCATACAATACCATATGATCATCCTCCATAAGCACACCCCCAAGAACCATACATGAAGTATCGCAGTACACCACATAACTTTTTTTAGCCACTAGAAAAATCAGAACATGGGCAGTATGAAACCACCTCATCACCTCCTTGATGGATGCCTTATATTCTGGACCCCATTAAAAAATCACCCCTTTTCTGGTGAGCATGATCATTGGTGAATCAATCTATGAGAAGTCCTGATCAAATCTCCTATAATAAACTACCTGGCCAAGGAAACTCTTGATATCAAACACATTCTTCAACTTCTCCCATGAAATAACTACACAAATATCCTTGTGGTCCACAGAAACCCTCTTCCTCGAGATCACTTTCCACATAAATTTTAACATTATATTCTAGAAAGAGTACTTTGAGATATTTTTATAGAGACGATGATCCCGCATTGCGGCAAAAACAATCCTTACATGATGTTCGTGTTCCTCCTTAGAGCCAGAGTAGACTACAATGTCATCCATGAACACCACAATGAAGGAATTGAGATTCTGATTGAACAACCTATTCATGAGTTATATAATGACTGATGGACCATTTGTGAATATGAAGTTCATGAACAAATACTCAAAGTGGTCGTACTTGCTTCAGAGGGCTGTTTTAGCGATATATGCCTCTTTCACCTGGAGTTGATGATATCCTGAACATAAGTATATTTTTGAGTTCCACTTTCCCCTATTCAACTGATTAAACAAATAATCTATTCTTGTAAAAGTTATTTTTTCTTAATATTCACTATATTCAGCTTCCTGTAGTCAATATATAAACTGAGGGATTCGTCAGCCTTTTTTGCAAACAATACAGGTGCGTCCCATAGAGAGTTTCTCAGAAAAATGAATCCTTTGGATTAAAAGTTTTCTAGATATATCAATAATTCCCTTAGCTTTTAGAGGATATACGATATAAGGGAAGAGATATCATCTGTGTTCTCAGTGCTAGATCAATCGAGAACTCCACATCCTGCTCTGGGGGAAAACCTGAAAAATCATCCCAGAATCCTTCCAGAAAATCATTCACTACATGATTTAGTGCACCTTCAATGGAATGGTCATCGTCCACTAGTGTGAGGGATGTTAACTGGAAGATAAAACTTCCCATATATGATAATGGGGGTCATATTCCACCTAAACAATGATCCCATTCTCCATGAAAAACTTGATGACTCCCCTCAGGTGTCGTGAAACTCACTCACCGCCTATAATAATAGATGTGTGTCTGGAACTGTACTAACCAATATATTCAAATTACCATGTCAAAAAGATCTATATCTAATATCAATAGGTCCCAATCCATCTCAATCCCTGACATGGAGATCACTCACGACATGCACCTAAGACCCTGCTCCTTCATTTCCTATGGCGTCACTAAATCCATCGCAAAAAACAACAACTCAGTTGGGAAATTCATCATGTCTACAAAATGGAAAAAATGAATAAAAAAAAGGCACCATGATCAAAAGGTGTTGTACCTATAGAATATGTGATCAGAATGGTACATCGAACTGTCGAAGATCCTGCCTATGACCCTACTGTTGTCTAATCCTCAACATGAAGATGTACGATCTCTTCTTGAGGATGACCACTAGTCCATGGTTGTTCCCTAAACTAGATATACTACGAGGATGACTTATCCTTACCACAACGGCCACAAAATAGAGATCCCCAGTTCTTGATGACTCAGACTATGTTGGAACTCCTCTTGAAGCCACTGACCCTACCCCACTCGGAAGTGGACATTCCACCCTTCAAATATGCTACAAATTTCCCCAACCTCCACACTATAAAAAAGGATATGGAGAAAGTAGGAATTCTTTCCAGATGTGCCCCATCATCCCACACTAGTTTTATTTGACTAATCACACATCAGAATATGCAAACAAAAACATCATGGAAGAGTTTATTGAACTACCACCTTACTTCTTCACATGCCCCCCTGCATCCTTTTCATTTCTGAAGAGTTTTCAATACCCAAAACTGATAGTTTCCCAGAGAAACCAGCCCATATTTTTCTGCCAATATCCACTTTGCATAATTGATCAACCACCTCAATAAAATTACACATCTTAAACAAGAACACCAGGGAATATATCTCTGATCACAAGCCATTATCAAACCTCTGGGCATTTTCTTAATCATTTGAGATGAATTTATGGGTGTACAAAACTAGTTAAGTGAAGGGGTTGGTGTAATCCATGATAGAAATATTTCCCTGAACATGATCCATGAATTCATCGGACATGGAATTTTCCAAAACCATGTGGTAGTAATTCTCCTTAAATACATCGTTAAAATCACTTTAGTGCATCTGCTCATTCTTCTCTGTTAGGTGTACCGATTCCCACCACCTACATCTGGGACCCTCCAACAGAAAGTATCCACATTTCACCTCGAGGTATTCAGGGTTATCTAGGAATTCAAACATGCACTCTATATTCTTGATCCATAACTATGCTTTCAGGGGTTCTATGCTACCTCAAAAATTGGGAGGATTAATTTTTTGGAATTCCTGAGCCTTGTCCTTTCATGGAAAATTATTATCCATTCTTGAAATAACTCTAATAGGAGAAAGTTCCCGTCATTGAGCCTAGAATTCCCAGACCCCGACATTGACTAGACATTGATCAATTGGTGTGGGAGAACTCTCACCAGCTTCCTCCTGTGGGCACATGGGAGCTTTTGCGGGATTCCTACTACTACAAATTGAAACAGTTAAAAAAAAATAGTCAATACCAAAATTCTGAAAATTTAAATCATACACATAAATAATATGCAATCTAAACACATTAAAATAATAAATGAAATATTTACTCCACCCCCGCCTGATGCCGATGTGTGGTCTACATCCCGCAAGTCTCAACTGGAAGTGATGTCAATCAGACAATTCAAATGTCCTACAGTGACTCAAGGTATGACATGAAAGGTTCAGGCCATGCACCCTACATGCAAGTAAAACCCTGATCCCCAAAATTCCTAGATCATATCTCTCCCGACTCACCCTGTAATATTAATATAAAAAATCATTGGCCTCCTTTGATTCCATTTTGTCACGAAGTGAATTCGGTCTCCACTAATACCATAATAAAATCTATCTCATAACAGGGATTGAAGGGATTTACCTATCCCCATGGGTAGGCACAAGTTCCTAGATTTAAATAAATTATGTTTTGAAATGATTTATCTTTGTATGGAAGCCTAAAACCTTAAGAACTGTTAATATTAATAATCGTAAATTTCCATTCAAAAAACAATTAAACAAAAACATGAATGGAATATATGGTTTTAAATAAAGTACAAGAGGTTGAAATAATAAGAAAAATACCCGCATTTAATCCATAATTACTACACATGACAAGTGGTGAACACCCCTGAGCCGTCTCCACAACACCACCCCATAAGAGGGGACTAAGAACCTGAACCGCCACCACCTAAGGATTGTATATTATGTATGTCACTCATAGGGATTTCTACTTACTCCCAAGGGGTGTATGTAGGTTTTGAGACTAAGGCCGATATGATACCATCCAAATATTCCAAATATTATGCAATACATGGTGAAAAATCAGGCAGTTTTAATATGTAAGGAAAACTGATGATTAATTCAAAGGAATACAACTTTCAATTAAAAATAGTTTCTAACTAAAATATTCTGAAAGTAAACACATTAAAATAAGAAAAATTAACTACTACAATGTACATCCAAATTCACCCTAGGAAAAGGGTAAATACCACAAATATCATGAGCACAAAAACTGAGATCACCCCTAGAAAACTAGAGAGTCTTTGGAACTATGTAACTCATACCTTGGTGTAAAGTAACCAGGTCAGAAATCCATTCCCATTCACAAGACCCAATTAGAGCCCAATTCAATAAGCTAGTGGTCTCCAAACATCATCCATATAGTTTAGTTAGAGTTATCCATATCCATTTTATTAGTGAAATAGGGAAAAACCCATCCAAATCAACAGTTGTAGTAGTACATATCTTTCCACCTAGGTACCCAAACATCCCCCTTTGTGCTCAATCAATTTCAACATTCCACATAAATCCTTTTGCATATAAAAAAAACTACAGCTCACACAAAAATAATACACTGTCTATACACACATTATAATACTTAAAAAACACAACAAATCATTTTGATTTTCAATAAACCACTTCTCAAAATTGTGCCTTGTTTTGCACCCAAGATTCCATGAATCCCCCACTTTTTACACCATGTGCACACTCACAAGTCAACAAAAAAATGGAATCCCAATACTATTAAATAAAAAAAATACAAAAAATCAGTTTTTGGGTAGCCTTATATGAACCATGAAGTTATATCTTTATAAAACATCCATTTTCACACAAACACAACACTTAAAAATTTATGTGTTTCAAAAACACCATAAAAAATATTATCACAACAACAACCAAAGAATATAAATATTAAAAAGAGTATTTTCAGATCTAAAACAATTCAATAATTTCAACTAAGTAAATATAGGGTATCCCCAGATGAAACAACAAGATATCTCTATGAAAACATACAATTTCACATAAAAATTGTAGTACAAATTCATTTGCATTACAACAATCAAAAAAGACAATTTCTGAAGCAATAATAAAAATTATATAAACATTAAAATACTATAAAATTAGAATGCTAAATCACAAATATTGAATACATAATTTAATCACCAACCAAAATTATGAAAACCTTGAATGCTTTGTGTGAAAACTCAGTCAAACCACTACCGCACCTCAAGGAATGTAGATCACGTCAAAAAACATATTATTTGAACAAGAAACCCCAAGGATAAACCCTTGGTTCGAAACCCTACCCTTTTGTAATTTGTGACTTTAATAACAAAAAAGAATAAAATTAATCGAAATGGTTGGAACTAAGAGGGAGAGACACTTACTTGAGGTTGTATGAAGTTCCACTACCAAATCCCCCATTAAATGGATCTCAAATGAGGGTTTGGGCGACTTAGAGGGCTTCAATTTCTATTAAGTTAGAGGTGGGGAAGAAATGGATGAATTACAACATTTCTCTAAAGAGAAGAGAAGTAATTTTAATTTTTTTATGTCCATGACATTGGCTCATGGTTTGTGTGCTGGATTTTCCAAACCGTGCACCTAAACTGTGAACCCACCTTTCTCCCCTCAAAAAATCTTCAAAAGCCATAAAAATTTATTGGAAATTAGGGGGACATAGGGAGATGTTAGGATAATAATATATGAAGTATTTGTTCCTTTAATGAATATCATGGGTTTGAAAATCTATAAAATCTCTAATGCCTAATTATTTTGAATTTTGTTAAGTTTGTCATTCATCTCCTGAACTGAATTATAAATAATTAAATATTTTACAAAATACATTGGCTATAACTATGATAGGAATGTTTTTTATTGTAAAGTCATCATTATACTTATATAAATTTGAAAAAAATTTAATACCTGATTATGGTATGCCTATCAATTTCTATGTATTTCCTTAGTGATAATGAAACACATACATATGAAAACTCGAAAGAACTTCACCATTGAATTGTTTTCATATGAAAAAATTTGTGGAGTCTTCTCTTCCATTGAATACAATGCGGTTATGTTAGAATGTATACTGATGCAGATACTCTGTATTTTTGTTATCGAACTGAACACCTCAAAGTTGTGGGTGGTGACCACAATCAATAAAATACTATTATAATCATCAATTAAAATGGAAGAACATATCTTACCATAAATATCCAATGGCGATATAGTTCCATACACGTCAATATATACTAGTTTTATCTCAACTTTTGACCTTTTCACATTCTTCACATACATATTTCAAGTGATCATACACTGTTGTAATGAATAATAAATGTGAGTAAAATAACAAGATATATTATGAATATATCAATATACATCACATTTCTGCATTCTATCAAATAATTATTGATTCAAATATATAAGAGATTTATACCATAATATGTTTTCTTATTCCATCCTTAGAAAGAAAAAATCTTATTCTCCACTCACATGGGATACATTTTCTTTTGTGCACTTACCTTTCATCACAACTATACCATCTCATCCTCTGATGAAACACGTATTATTGTTAACTATTATTACATCTCTTCATTCACAAAGTATATTATAACTTAACATGTTGTGACAGAGACCCTCTATGACCTAGACATATGTGTTCCTCATAAATCCCAAAAAAGTAATTTCTTGAGAAAATACTTTTTTGGTATTCACCATTGGAAAAAATCATGAAAACATCCTTATATTACATTATACCTATGATAATATCCTCACATCATATCATATGTGATGTGTATATAATGTCAAGGATCTATAAACTGGAATGATCTAATGCTGGGAAATCTGTGCAACCACTATCAGCATAATTTTTTTCTTTTTGATTTATATTTTACTTCATACCATATGTTGAATCTTATTATTTATCATACTCAGAGTATAATAGATAAAATTCATGTTAAAATGGTATAAATATAATTTTTATTTATAGATCATTTAATGATTCCTTGATCTGTTATGGAAATTTAGATTTCTTATGCTTAATGATATTCCATCACATTTTCATTGATAAATACCCGACCGTATGTCAAAATTATTTGAACCATAAATAATTACCATCAAATGATTTCTTACAATATTGAAATCTATTTATATTCCATTATTTTCAACTATTCCATCCAATAACATTTTTGTTATAGAATAGTCCTTTTTTTTAAATTACAAACCATTCTACAACAATAACCCTTGGTATGATGTGCATTTCAATATTTCTTTTCTACAACATTGATTATCCCAAAAGTTCTTAGAATAATTTTATTCAGATTCATAAATAAATTAAAATTCATTATTGTGGTGGGAGCATGTTTTCTAACATAAATTACCTATTATTTTTAATTTCAATTGAGTCTAACACTATAATTGTATTTCTGATGGGTTGTTTTCCTCCTCTAATACATAATTGAAGGTTTTTTATGGATGTATTATGTGAATTATATTTCCAATTTCTTAAAAGGGGTCAAAAGTGTCTCCTGATATGTTTTTCTTCATAGCCTCGAAACTTTATCCCCAATTTCTTGGATCTAGTTTAGTCATTATTTAATTACGTTTGTCAAAAATTTTATAGCCATGGGAAATTCTTGAAATTCTATCATGTACTCAATGACCATTTCTGAATTTTATAACAATAGAGACTTATTTTTTTCAATTTATTCTTTCGTCTCATAATTCTTATCCTCTTATCATTTATATTTATTTAGACATCATGAACAAATTAATTTTATTTCTTTGATCAGGATATCCAATAATATATATCCTCAAATGAATCTTTTAATTCAACTAGGAGGTAAACTCTTCATTCAACTAATCCTTCATCTTTGTTTTATTTTTTCCTTTTCTTAATTTCAAACAACCACAGCCATATAATTTTGTGTTTTCTTTTCTATATTCAATTTATTTTTCACATTTTTTTCTAACATTGATTTTGTTAATAGAGGTTTGTATTCCTAAATAATGTCTTATTTGTTATTTCACCACCTTTCACAATGGTTGAATAATTCTTCATGGGAATATCATCATCATTCTAATCATCATCATGAATCTTTATAAAACATTTTATTGAAAAATTACCAATTTTTTCAAATCTTGTGAATACAAGTAGAATTATCAATTTAACCATTTCATTTACCATTTCTATATTTTACTAAATGAATGACATCCCCTTATCCACACCTCCTCCTTAGATATCAATAGTTGTGATATTATTTATGTCATTGAATGCCACCTCTTAAAACATCCCTTTTTTCACAACCTCATTTTCATATTATTTCATATAATATATGATAAGAGTACAATGAAATCTATTCACTGTTAGATCCTTTGGTTATTTTTTCCACAGACAACTTTTAGAATGAATCGAGGTGATAATCATCTAAATATGGGCTTCATGATATATACAATATCAAATATTTCATCCAGACCACACATATACTCTAAAATAATATTCACCTAATTAAATAAGTCATAAAATACATATTATGGTGAATTCTCAAGTATTCATACTCACACCATAGAACCCAAAATTTAGTTTCATAAACTTATGAAATGCCTTTGTAGTTATTCATCATCTTTTTTCACATGAAATTTATTATCTCGATCCTTTGTTGATGTATATTTTTATTTTAAATTTGATTTAACCCCTTTAAAATGACTTTTGGAATGTATCCAAGATGTTAGGAATACCTAAAGAGTGTCTAAAGGGGTTTAATAATTAGAAAAATATTGGAAATAGAGTATACGATGCATGGTGTATTTTCTATGCTAACCGTGCATCGTGACCATGCATCTTGGATCATGGGAGGTTAATGTTTTAAAACCCATATTTTTATCCTAGAAATTTTTTGGGGTTTGTCCATAGCCATCCCTATGCCTTTTTCATGGTTTTTGAAACTATGATGGTGCCCAAGAAAACTGTGTAATCTGAGATTTTCCATTGAAAGTGTGAACACATATTTGACGCAAGTATTTTTAAACCATGTGGCTAAACTCTGAACCACCTAAAAAGAATAGAATTTAAAATTTTCATCCCATGATTGTATCATTTCTACATGATTTTCCTCTTCAATTCAGTCCCATCATTCAAAAGAGTGAACCAAAGTCTCCCTCCCCAACCAATGACGTTGATTCATCGATTCAATGGTGTCTTGATTGATATTTTTTCTATTCTAAGACCATAAAATATATATTAGTATGTTTCCTACAATTTTATATATGATTCAAAAAAATTTATACCTTCTTAAATATCTCATGGTCCCCATTAACCAGAAGATCTCAATTTTCAAGATTAATGTCATTTTTGGATGATTCAAAGGCTAGGTTTGGAAGAGTAGTTGTACAGGATCCTATTGTTGATTATTTACAAGCTATTTCCTATAGTCCTAATGTGGTTTATGTGTATGTGGTACTTTATATTTCACCAAAATTCTATGGAATTGTTCTTGTTTGAGAATAATATATTAGGTAATCAAGGGATATTTTTGACCCTTCATGGATTCTATTGGGTCCATGAATGACTAAGAGAACATGACTATGGTCACCCATGGGGTGTTCCAATAACATTAATTTGGTAATGTGGTATGTAAATTACTGAATTATAAATGGTTATAATGGTATTTATTATGTTGAATGGATTTAAGGAACATTTTAATGTTGTGTTACATGAATAAATGGTGATATGGATTTAATGTGAAATAGGGTTAATGATGTTTTCCATAACAGACCATGGGGAATAAATATTTATTTAAATGATGAATCATTATTATTTTAATATGTTAAAAGGTTAAATATGTCTAACCATGAATGGTGGATTATAAAAGAATTATTTTGAGATGAGGTATATGGAAATCCACATCTTTAGTATGGAAATTGTGTACCTGATGATCCAAACATAGAAGTAATAATTATGGTAATGACATAAAATATCATTGATTTAGGATTCTATGAAATGATTATCGACATCCTTGATTTGAAATCTAAAACATTTCATTCTTTATTCTTGTATTTGTTGTCTGAATGATGTTCTAGGGAATAATATTATTCATCTTGGTATATATGATTGGTTTATCACTACATAGTTCCCGGAATTGAATTGAATAATGGAAAATCGTCTTTACATAATGTGTTTAACCCCAATGGTTTATGCTTAAAAATTATGGTGTGGGATGAAGGAGGTTTGGATGGATGAGGCTAACAATAGTACCCAAAACAGACATCATGGTTTCTCATCTGGATAAGAGAAAAATCCATCAGATATAAATGGGAAAGAGGATGGAGAATCTATGATGGGACTATATATGATTTTGGGAGCCATTTTGGGGGTTATCAATGATTATTTATTTTGGGTTTCTTTGGAAACATGACTATATTTTCACATGACATGTTTACCACTATTGATTTGAGTTCATTTTCATATCTTTGGGATTTGGTTATATGATGTATGGTTACTAATGGTTTTTCTTCACATTATTTTATATTATTCGATAATTTATTTAATCTAATAAAGAGTGTGTAGTCTCCCCATCTTCTTTATTAGGCCCTCACTACAACTCGGTAGATGTTGGTGTAAGATAATGTGTCACTTATGTCAACAACAAAATTTGTTCAACTACTAGATTGAGTGTGCTAGGATTGGATGATACATGAAATGAGATGATTTACATGGCATAACATTATTATAAATTTTTATGGAAAAGGATTCCCTAAAGCATTGATTCATTTTGAATATACATCTAATTCCCTTCAATAATTTTTTGATAAATCTCTATTCTATATACTGGATGAAATTGCATGCATTATGTCTAGAAAAAAAAATCCATGCCTAATGATCAGAAGAAATTATGAAACTGATTCTTCTATATTTGAAATATTTTCCATCAATGATATGAATTTATTTGCAATTAAATAATCCCATTTATTAAATTTAGAGAGAAATGCTCACTTTATCCATTTACATATATACCACTAGTTGGACCTACTTGGTAAAATACATCTAGAGAGATCCCCTATATTGAATTGATTCATAAAAAAACCCTTAACTCTCATTTTCCTGGAAAAAATAAATGTAAATTAAAACATAAAAATAAAAAAAATTACATGGTTCACCTTCACTATAATATATCTAATGGGAATATAATGAAAGTGTAATGATGTTCCATATCGATTATCACACACTTATATTACAATGTTCAAAGAGGACATGTTGTCCCTTCTAGTTCAATGTAAATAACACATTGGAAGATCTGTATTATTTGAACTAAAGTGTTCACATTGTTCCTAGAGAATATTTTCTCATTGATTAATGATTCAAGACTTTTCACACCCCAATTAGTTTTTCAAGAATATATACACTCTTGAAAATATTTATTATCAATTTAACAAATAATTCTGGATTAGTTGATTCTACGTAAAAAAACATTCAATATCACAAAAACATTTCCCAAATTTCACACAACATATAAACTGTTGCACAAATTTTTAACTTTTTAATAGAACTCAACCTACTAAAAAAGATTCATGTTTTCATAGAAAACACATGATCATAAAGTCACAAGATGTTATTACTGAGGTAGCCGATGCCGATGTAATTTATCCAGGGAATAAATTCTACCACATAACTCATACATGATATCAAAGCCCTGATATTCTATAAGGGTTAAAAAATTAAATTGTGCAAGTATACACCTATTTATAGAAGTCTCCATACTCTCATTAAACATTATTATTCACCATTAATCTTTTGCAGAAATTTTTTGGTTCTCAAAACATCTATAATTTGATGATATATTTATCACGGAACATACTGATAAAAAAAAGAACCTATATTAACTAGTTTAACACATCCACACTTCTTTATACAACATCAGATTTCATGAAACTATATAACTTTCACAAAACAATGTTTTCATTTTTTTAATGTGACAACCTCAAATCATCACTTCCAAAAAACATTGTGAAATTATATCACCACTTGGTAATACTTTCTTAATTTCATGAAAATTATTCATTCCTACACATAACAAATTTCCCCATCATTTAAATTTTTGAGACAAGAAATTTGGCAAACACTTTGAAGCAGAACCACCATAAACATGATTCCTTTTGAGAAACTTCTAGAGTTCCCATAGCTAAATACTCCACTTTTATGGATTAAATTAACCCATATCTTAATATATATGCTTAAAAATCATTTTTTAAATCGTTCTAATGATTTGTGAACATGTTTTTTCAAAAAATAGATTGAAACATTACGAAAAACTTTTTCAAGGAACACACAAAACCAAAAACTCCATAATGATACAAATGATATTTCTTCCCAAAGCAAATGAAAGATAAACCATACCAAAAAATATTTTAATAACATCAAAAAAATGAGCATTAAATAAATAAAATTATTTTTCATCTCAACCATTGAATTTTATTGATAATAGTTTTTGGCCTTTAATTATTTTTTATATTGTTTTTTTAAAACAACATAACACAATTTTAAATAATACTGGATTAAAAGTACCACAACCAAACTCAAAAACCATTAGTTTAAATATCTTATAATTTATTTATTTATACATTGATAACATTAACCACTCTATAAATTTATATATTGGTATACAATAAAAACATTTTCACTTCGAAATGTTCATTTACCTAGGAAGTAAAAAAAATAAAATTTGAAATAAAATTGTAAATGGTTCAAAAACTAATAAAATTGTTCAAAAAAGTTTCAAATATATAATATATAAACCATTTTAATAATAAAATCTCTCATATATATGACAAAAATATAATCATATTTCGAAATGAAAATTTAATATAAAAAATTTTGAATTTTTTATGTAGTAATTCTAAACAAAATAACATCACAATGATATTATATATTTTTATAACATTTAGTAATTTACTTATAAATGAAAATTGCAATAAAATTATTCAAGTTATTAATTCCTAGATACAAATTAATACTTACATTGATCTAATTTCTTCCTAAACAGCATTCATTATATTATTCCTTTTTAACTATATTGTAATTTTTATTTAGTAGACACATAATCTCGTGTGAATGAACAAGAGAAATTACAGTTACTCATAATTCAACCTACACGATCATAGGTGAACACATGAGTGATAACTATATGTATTTAATTTTATATATCTATTGTTTTTAAATGTTCTATCTTTTTACATGATATTATGAATGATTATTTTTTGTTTCTGTTTTAATATTAACTACGGTTTTATATTAAATAAGAAATATTAGCATTCTATCATGTAAGGTTTAATTGTTTTTAATATTTTGATTTACACATTTCATAGATGTTAGGTTATCTAGCTTCATAATATGTTTTTATTGTTATTACTTTCATCTGCATGTTAAAATTTGAATCATTTTTACCTTAGTCATTGTTTCAATGAATTCAAAAACTAAATCAAATAATTTCATTGTCAAAACAAAACACTATTTTCATAATTTGACTATTTTTACTGTAATGAGAATGATGAAAAGTTTTGATTTTAGTTCATCTATTTATTACAAACAAATATTTGATGATTGGTTCAATCAATAATAACCTCCCTGGTAATATAATTTATTTTGATTAAATAAATTGGAATAATATTTTCTTATTTCTCTACTAGTTTTCAAAGACATGTGTTATATTTTAATTCAATGAAGAATAAGTATGTATGGAATTGATGTTGAGGATTTTTTTATGAAAATTTCCAATTTTTATTTCTATATATGAAGGTCTATTTAAAAGCAACTATAAATGGAAATGAAATCTCATTTATTCTAGGGATCTAGATAATTAATTTATTTTTCAACATAAATTATGGTTTTTTATAATTATTATTGATCGAATGATGATAAGAAAATATATAACCATATCATGGTTTATATATATGTATATACTAAATATTAAAGAGAAATTTATGGTCATTAGAACCCAAAACAAGGTTCATTGCAAGTATAATAAAACATGAATTTCTCAAATGATAAGGGAGTTTGTATATGATATATAGGAGTATTGTATCTTATGTACATGATTATGAATTTTAATGTAGTGACCATTACTAAATACATGGTATAGGAGATTAATTATTATAAGAGGCGATAAAATATATATACCGACTATCCTTGTGAAAGGATACTATATCTATTATCTTGGAAAATATGGGTTATTATCAATGAAGAAAATGTAATGATTTTTAATGACAATAATACTCTATCAGCTGATGTTTTAAATAATATTGTATTTACATGGAATGGATCATAGTAAATGTTAGCTACTATAAAATGAGAAGCTATAAGTAGTGATTTTGAAGAGGAAGAGGATAAACCAACTATATTTGAGGTGGTTACAACTAGATTGGAGGTTATTGATATAATAGATGCATATATTAAAGGTGATAAAAAGTAAAATTTTATCGAATCTAGAGATAACAGAAAAAAAGAAACCCTCCTAGGTTTCTTTTCATGGAAAGGTATATTTGTACATATCATGATCATACTGTTGATAAAGGGTTAGATGTGGATTGTGGAAATAGAAATATACATATAATTACTTTGAATAAAGAAACTAAAGCTGTCTATGACAAAATATATTCCAAATATCCTTAGGATAGATCTTATAATGTTTGTGTGATTGTTTTTTAGAGAATTAGTTGGTTATAGATATTAATTCAATATGTCAAAAACAAATAAAGGATTATTTGTTTCCTTTTCCCCTGTAGCTTTAGATTCAACGTATTTCTTGTTTATATTAGCTTCAATATATGCATATATTATAGAAATAAACATTTATCTAATCTTTTCCCCATATAATATTTTAGGGGTATAATAATGACCAAATATTAATGATCATGGATAATACATTAATTTTGTGGAATACATAATAACTTAATAAAAAAGATGCCTAAAGACTGTACTTGTTTAAAACCATTAGAAACATGGAACCCAAAATTATAGTATAGTGAATGATATTTTTTTTGTGTCCCAAAAACATCATCCCCTTTTTTGTACTCCTACCTAAAACCTGTATTTATAACCCGGGAAAATGAAAACATAAGAGAGGCTGGGCTCATTTTCATAGTATAAGTAAACTAGGATGTCATATAACCATAAACATGAGTATAAATGGAATGATAATGTGATAATAACATTATAAGGTCATTCCATTCAAATCAAAGGTAAACTTGAATCATAAAGATATAAAAGATCATAATCCATAAGATAGTAAAATTTATATAAGGCATAAAATTATTGAATACACACCAACTTTTTTCTTACTAAGAATTTATAAATATTAACATGTTCACTCCTTATGGACTTGAAATCTGGACCTTGCATAAACATTCAAACATGGAAACTATGTCCACTAACAAAATTATAGACATGAAATATTGGTCCACACATTAAATAGGGAATATGAAATAATGTTCACAGATTATATATATACCTCTTTATTTATCCATCCATACCCAATACATTGGAGGGATATATAGGTTCAACCCATATCAAAATGAAATCATACATTTATTTGACAAGAAATATTTCATCATATTAGAATCTATGAAAAACATTGTTTTCTTAAAAATAATTTCACCAAAACATAATCCATAGAAAAAGAGGGGATTACATAAATTTTCTTTTATCATAAACAAAATGATCCAAATTATTAATTAATATAATATATTTTAAACATATCCTTATTAAACAATCCCATCTTGGATGGAAAATAATTTTGATAAAACCATTGTAATTGAATCTTGAGGAAAATATGATTTCTTGTTTAATAAATATTATTTATCGTAAAATGATGTCCAAATTAAAGAAATGAATTTATTTTAAGATCAAAATGATAACATTTAAGGGATTATTACTTGAAATAAGGTGTTAGGAAAGCATAAAAATCCATTCATGTCATATAAGTAATAAAACATTATTCTCATATTTTTTTCCGGAAAATATATTCCTTTCATACCATTTACTAATTTTTAAAAAATGGGTAAAATTGACTCTAATTAATTGTTGAATAATAGAAAGGATATACTTTTATTCATAACTATGAATCATGGACAGGAATGATAAATATAAACAAATAAATACTTACATATAGACAATCTCAGAT
Organism: Viscum album; assembly: GCA_963277665.1. NCBI lineage: Eukaryota > Viridiplantae > Streptophyta > Magnoliopsida > Santalales > Viscaceae > Viscum > Viscum album. Next base: position 1,041,384,282 of record OY728141.1, on the reverse strand, counting down.
AATAATGGGATTAAGAAATTATCAGATACCATAGTTCTTGGTTCCTTTGTATGTATCAAAAAATCTATTATAATGGATAAAATTATGTTATTAACATATTCAAGAGACATATTTACAATTATTATATCATATATGATCATATTAACACCCATTTAATAATATTGTTTTATTATTCTTCTTTCGGGTGTTAAGAGATTCATTTTCTTATGCATGTCTCATCAAATATTTTCTGATTATTATTTATAGTTATATAATTTCAATAATTCAATGAATTTAATATAGATAATATTTACTAATTATATACATTTATATAACTCATTCTATAATATATATTATATAGAATGGATCACATTGAATCGTGGAGACAGTAGGTCGTACGTATGCACGAGCGACAATATCAATATTGAAATTGTGAAATGGTATTGAAGTGGATGACATATATATATATAATGTTTAAGAATTTTTTATTAATATTAATCATGTTTTGTAATTATATTCATTATTTTACTCATCCAGGTAATGTGGTGGTGAAAAATAGATTACACCAAATCGTGGAGACGGTAAGCCGTACGCACAGACACATTGCGATATGGTTTTTCATAGTATGGATAGAAGGTGGAAAATGGTTGTTCCATAACCATTAAAAAACATAATAATTTTTGATACTATATTTATTACATTATAAAGAAAATTGAAAATTAAGAGTATGTAGAAGAAGAAATGTTATTGACGGTTGGTAAAAGAGATTACCACTTCTTCGACAATCTACCAATGGATAACCTATTATCGGACTAGAGTTGGAATTTTGAGAAGAAAATAACATCTATAATGTGACTAGGGATGTTTATAAGGGAAATGGGTCAGGTATAGGCATTCATCAAATCTTAACATGATGTGAATAAATGAGGGAGGAGTTTCCCTTTTATAATTAAGGTAAGCGGTAGCATTGGAATCTCTAAATATATTTATTTATAATAAAATCAAATCTCATCCTAAGACCTCCAAAATGTCATACATTAGAACATTATATGAGATAGGGCCGTACTATAAAAAAAATAAAATATAGATTATTATTTATATCAATTTTTATAATATCATTTTAATTATCCTTCTATCATTATATTTTAATTTAATCAAAGGTAGCAAACTTTTCAATATAAAAAGTGTGTAATTTTAAAGCATTTAATTTTAATTGGACCAAACCTGAAATTTTTTTATATTTAAACAATATATTAATTAATATATATTTTTTAATCGATTTTAAAATTATTAAATATTTTAATAAAACATTATTTTGACAAAAATTCAATAGTTTCAATTTTTCCACAATTCATATCATAGATTTTTAAAAATATCAACATAAGATGTTAACCTCAAAAAAATATTTTATTATATACATAACGTGTTAGGGTACTATATAAAATTATATGGATATATTAATCATTCAAAATTATGCAATTTTTAATATTTTTAATAACATTAATTTGATACATCCATTCATAAAATAAATACTACATCAGTTTTTTGTAATTATATAATATATTATTTTGTTGGTAAAAATTATAAATAAAATAATATTAAAAATTAAAATATCCAAGAATTAAAAATAGTCTTTATATAAGAATATAACTCATGCAAAACACAATATTAAAAATGATTTATTTATTACAATAAGAATTTGAGAACATTAAAATAAATTTAAATATAATATTATAAGTTTCATAATAATTTCAATATAACCCTTAATAGTGAATAACTATAACCTTGAATTATTATACTCTATATATAAATGTAAATAATATTTTTTTTTCAATTTTTTATTCTAATGGTAATTATAAGTTTAATAAAAATTACATTATTGATTTTTCATAAATTAAATAATTTCTGCATCATCAATGTATACGCCTTTAAAGTAATTATTTTTTTCTTAAAAATTATAAATAAATAACCATGAAAAATAAAAAAAACATAGATTAAAAATTAATATATATAGCTTAATTCATCATTAGTATTACCATATTATAAAAATTATAAATTAATTAATGTATGAGAAAGACATATTTAAAATTTCATTAAATAAAATATATTAAATGTCCTAATATAAGTCATGGTGCTTTCAAATGATACCATTTAGACAAAAGAATAATTTGTGTGAAAATAAATCATCAAATTATATAAATATATGTGTTAGAGTAATATTATAATATTATATTTAGCATTAATTACCCAATTTATCTTTTTTATCATATTAATAAAAATTACAGAAGTTAATATTCATAATATCCCTAAATAAATGAAATATATTTACATAATTTAAACCTAATGCTTCAAAATATGGAATCTAATTTTAAAAATTCAAAAAAAATATGAAGTAGTAATTAATATAAAAATAATCTCACATCTAGAATGAGAAATTGGTTTTAAAAGATAAAACATTGCAAAAGATTGAAACATTTTTACATCTAAAATTATGGGAAAATTAATGCCAGTGAACAAAATTATATTAGATGATAAAAAATTATATAAATAATATGTATCCATTCAATAATAAAATATATCCAAATAAATTATTTCATTGAAAAAATATTTTTTAATTACTATTTAGTATATTTTTTCTATTCATCCAAAAGTGAAACATATTAGAAAATTATAAAAATTGAGCTAGTGTAAAATTTTAAATATTTATTATAAATAAAAACATTATTTTCTAAAATTTTATATGTAAAACTGTAAAATAAATTTTTTAAATGGGTTCACCATGAAAAGGAGGAAAAAGTGTATTTTTTTGAATAATACTTATTTTATACGAAGCATTTTATTTGTTATTATATCTTGTATATAAGAAATATAAAGTTTATTTTAAATATTATATTAGATATATTACATATATATTTCATTAATATAATCCATCATGAGTGGGTTTATTATTTCATAAACTCACTATTTTTCATTTAAATTGTTTTTTAGAAAAACATCTTCTTTTATTTAAGAAAGGGTTTTAATTTGATTTATAATTAATTTCTCACCAATGAATTAATAAAATTTTCATAATTTAGATATTAATATTCATAACTAACATTATAAAAACTAGGTAATATTCCAACAAAATAATATTTAGTAGTTTTCTTAAACTCGGTCATGCATGAAATGAATTATATAAAAAGAACATAAAATTGTGTTTAACAAAATCCAAGCATAGAGTTGCATGTATCTTAAGATAATATAGTGTTGAATGTAACATAAGATTCTCATTTTGTATTATACAATATAGGATATGAAAGAAAAAAATCAATCTCATAAAAATCTCATCGTATTACATTCTACCCCATGAATGTGAATTTCTCCCTCAAAATTAATCTTTTTTATAAAAGGATTAATACATAAATAATTCATTCATATAAACCAATATTTTTAAAAGAAATATTAATACATCCTTTTAAAAAAGTAATTTTTAAATCAAAATAGTTATCGAAAGTAAATTATATCAAGGTATCTTTGTAGGAGAATATTGGTGAAGGTTAGGGTATAAAGGAAATGTTTAAATAATCATAGAGATTGATAATGATCACAAATAACAGGAAAGTTTGTGATATAGTGAAGGATTATAGTCGAAAGATCATAAACTAGAGAATTTTAAAAGAGGTCATTGATATCATCAAAAACGATGATAATATGATAAAAGTTTGCATCAATATCCATATTCATAATGTTGAATAATTGGTATGAGAAGATATACTTACTTGATTCTATTATAATCTCACTATTGTTCATGACTTGAACAATTACCACTTCATCTATTATTCAAAGAAATGAAGTTGGATTTATCAATCTATAAGAGTTATCAGATTGTGTGATTTATAAAAAGGATGACCCATCATTCCATCTGTATTTATAAAATATAGGTTAGCACAAGTTATCAAATATAAATATGTCCACCTATGGTTAGATAAATATTTATTCTAATAAACTTCATCCATGTATTTACATAAACATTCCTAAAATTGATAACCTTACAATACTAATGAATTAGGAAATTCCAAAACATTATAATGTTTTTCAATAAATTATCTAAACATTTATCACCCAAATATCACAAGTTATCTATTTTTGGTCATGTTACAAACTTGTGAACATCAGCATCATGTATTTTTACATGTCTTGGTAATAATATGAATTACCATGTATCCTTATTTTAATATTTTTATTATTATTAAAAATCAAATTGGATATATTCCTCATGTCCTAAAATGTTTTATACTTCATATATGATATCATAGCCCCAATTAAAAAAGAATCCATAATTAGATCACAAGTAACTAGTATCATCTAATTTACTTATACATATCCTATATATCATAATCAAAATATCATTAATATAACACAAGGGAAATATTGCAGGTTCTCTCTCTTATAATAATTTGTTCTATATATATATATATCCTTACCCTTATATCACTTTTCAATTATTTAGAACTATTAAACACGTCATTTCTAATCCTTAATTTACAAAATATAATGAAAACACTTAAATTAATCATGATCTGTATAATATTAGAATTCTAAAATATATACCCCTCAATCATCAAACATTCGTTATACCATTTCTCTAGTGCTATAATTTTTTTCCTTCTTAAAATATCAATTAAGTATTAAGGGTCCTCAACCTTAATCGTACTAATCATATTAGATTTAATGAAAACTATATTTCTAGGACACCCCTTACCTTTATATTTTCATATACACTATATTTATCCTTATCAATATAACCCAAAATCTTACCACATTCATGATACTCTTTATGAGATTTCTACTTAGGAAATTAGTTTTCATAACTCTCATGCTTTCAATTTCTAAAAAATTCATGTTTAACTAAGTTATATCTAGTTATGGATATTGACATAGAGAATACTGAAAAGTGTGTGAAATACATATCAGAGATTAATAAAACATAATTAATGTAAATTAATTATAATATTTTAATCTTGTAAATATTCATTTTAATCCATTTTTCATGATTATAAAAAAAACTAGGATTTTTCTCTATAAAAAGTCCTTTTTTGGTTTTTCTAAATAAAAATTCTTATAAATATCCCTAGGGATCTCACTAGCTCATTTACAATGTTTAAATAAACATTTTCTATGATACAAAGTCTAAAAACCCTTGCTTGACTTACATGGACATTACATCAATTTATCAGAATACTTAATACATTAGAAAAAATATGCTAAAATTCAATATTAGAATATTTCCTTTGTAAAATTTTAACACAAACACTAGTATAGTGAATTATCTTCAATGGTTTGCACCAAATATCTTCATGTTTTTGTACTCCTACACAAATAAATTCATTATAACCCAGGGAAAAGAAAACATAAGAGTGGGTAAGATTATATACTCAGTAAGAGTTGAAAAGGGTGATATGTAGACATAATCATGAGCATATAGGGTATAGTAACCATATCATAACATTAGAATGTTATTCCCTACATATCAAAAGTAAAATTGAATCATAAGGAAATAAATGAACATAATCCATAATATCATGAAATTTACACAAGGGAAGAAATTGTTGCATACAAATTATCTTTTAACTTGGAGAACATGTATGAATAGTAATAGGTTCACTCATTAAGGACATGATATTAGGAATTTTCACAAACATATATACATTAAAACTAGGTCCACTCACAAAATTGTGCACCCAAAAACCAGGTCCACACATAGAATTGTGAATGTGAAACTAGGTTTACACATAGTATATATACCTCATGAGTTTTCCATACATACCCAATTCATTGGAGGGAGATATAGGTCCAACACATATCTTATTTATACATTAATTATTCTTCCTACAGAAATAGAAATCATTTATCATATCAGAATCCATTAAATAACATGGGCTTCCAAAACATTGTTTCATCATAAAACTGTCCATATATAATGAATGGATTTAATAAATAACATTCCATAACAGAAAAATTAAATTATATTAATAATAAGGATAATATACATGAATCATATCCTTATTAAATAATGTCATTTTGGATGGAAAATAATTATGATCAAACAATTGGAATTTATTGATGATAAAAAATTTATATTTTTTTCCAAATTTTTTTTTCTTTAAACACCGAAAAAATTTAAATGAATTGTTTTTCAATGAAGATAAACATAAAGAATTTCATGGGTAGATTAATCTAAATATGGTGTTATAAAAAAAATAAATTCATATATTATATGTTAAAAAAGATTCTCATACATTTTTAAAAATGTGAAAAAGTACCTCATATTGAAAAAAGACTCATTTCATTACATTTTATAATAACACACCAATTAGTGAATTAAAACTCTAAATTTTAGAATAATAGGATGAGTACTTGTCAATAAATAATTACTAATCATGTACATGGAGGAAAAATATACCCTAGAAAATACTAATGTATAAATAATCTTAGATAATGATGAGATTTTAAAATTATCCTTCACATTAGGTTTGGGTTTCTTCCCATTTATCTGAAACTCATGAATTAATAATTAAATAATGTTATTAACTTATTATAAAACCATATTTAAATTTATGATATCATATAGGATCATATTAAAACTTGTTTAATAATATTTTATTCTTATGCTTCTATCTGGTGTTTACTACTTCTTTTTCGTATGCATGTTTTATGTAGTATGTTATGATTCTATTTCTTAGGATATCATTATATCATTTAAAAAATAATATTATAGATATATATATATATATCATATTTAATTATTTTATGCACATATATAATTAGGTATTTAATTGATATCATATAGAATGAATCTCATCGCATCATAGATGCAGTATTTCGTATGTACACACGAGCGACAATATAATTACCATAATTGTGAAATGACATGGAAGTGAATGGTATATATATTTTTAGAAAATAAATATCTTGTTATAATAATCATATATTGTTATTATTTTCATCATTATACCCATCCTTGTAATTTTTTGGTGGAAAAAAATTACCCCATGGCTTAAAGACTGTATGTCATAAGTATTGACGTGTGGTGATTTTATTTTTCATAGGAATGATAGAAAGAGGATAGTGGTTTTTACATAACCATGATCAAATATATGTATATAGAAGATACAATATCTTTTAAATTATAATGGAAACAAAAGAGGAATATGACGTTGAAGAAGAAATGATCATGAGATAGTCTATAAATCATATTTCTTCTTCTTCGACGAGATCCCTATAAATATCCTATCTAGGAGTTACAGTTTCTATTTTGAGAATAACATCACCTATATAATTTTTCTATGGATAAATAGATGATAAATAGTTATGGCATGGATAATATTTTATACTCAACGTGAATTGTTAAAAATGTGGGAGCGGGCTAACATTTATAATTAAGGTAGGGGAACATTTAGAATATACAAAAATATTAATTTATAACAAAATTACTACCCGTAAAAAACATCAAGAATGTCATATTTAAGTAGATTATATGTGATAGAAATTTAATATCATCATCCAATAAATTTGAGGGATTTTTTTCATTCAATTTAATCCTTATCATTTTAATTATCCATAAGTTATTCTACTTTACTGAATGGCTATAAAGCCATATTTTTATTCCTTTTTGTTAATCACCCTTTTAAGGGTTTGTGTGGAAATGTTACATGTACCATAAGATTTGTAACATTATATGACGTAATGGTCCTAAATAAACTCATTAAGACTAGAATTAATGGAAACTGCCCCTCCCCAACATCTACATCATGATATCAGCTCCCCCCTTCACCTGGCTATTTGTCTAGGATTCCCATGCATGAAAAGTATAGTACTAATGGAAATTTCCATACATTGTAATTATACCAAATCCATTGTCTCTGATCTAGTGAATATGCATGTTTTAAATCCTCTATTTTCTATGCTTTCTCCAAGGAATACATCATTCAATTGAGGATGCACTGATCTATTGCCCTACATTCCTTATTTCCAAAGGCATGCAATATCTATCACTTATTCATGGACGTTTTCTCCTTAATCGAATGGAGATAATGGAATATTGGTTAATCCTTTTATGGATTACTTTTCAGAACTTGTTACCTAGTCTGGGTCTCCGTATACATTTGATTCGTTGTTCGTGAATCTCATTCCCAGTGCCAAATTGTTGTGGGCACTGGTAAATTACACTACTTCTGTCAGGACATTTCCTGGGATCTTTTCATGGTAGAAACCTTCCATTGTAGTAGATGACAATGTCATGCTTGTCGGGGAATATCTGGATATGTGGACATTAGGGAACCGGTATTCCTCCCCATAACAGGGCATCTCAAGGGCCTTGAACCCAAGGCATCCCACGTCAGTCATGGGGTATCTTTTTATAGAGGCATGTGTCTGAGGTTTTCCTCAGCTTCACATGTAAAACATGGGGTATGCTGCAAGTTTAACATCTTGTAGAGACAGTTTGGAAAATGGTGTGTCTTTTGAGGTTTTCCTCAGGCATCTTATGTTTTACATGAGTTAGGCCGCACGTTTAACATATTATAGAGACAAAGAAAAGTGATAAAAGAATCCCATAGCAACAGATCAGATTGGTATGTCCCTAAGAGGAATCAATATATGGGTTTACCAGATGTATGGATCAGAATGATCACTGAGGACAAATCTGAGTTGATTTTTCCCATAATCGGATGATGTCACACCATGAAGAGTGATCTAGACACCATTGAGGGTGGATCTAGGAGATTTCACACGAGAATGGGGGGCACCAAGGTTAACTATTGGCTGAGATTGAACCTCATAGAGGTTTCCAATATTCCCTCTGCCGACTATAGAGATCAAAACCAACATAGTTCAATGGGGTAATGAATCAGGGTGTGAAAAAGGAGAAAAACCTAGAGACATGTTGGGGTATATGCGTGGTTATCGTCCCATCACAAGAGGGATACTCATAGTTGGATGGTTATTGATTAAGTGGGTCTAATGAAAGATCAATTACCCGATTGCTTGTTTGAGTAGTGGGGTTGTGGGTGACATGATATCACCAGTATTTGGCATCCCGAGTAAGAATCAGGATGGATGATGGAGAGTTTAATGAAGTGTAGGGGGGATGATATGGAACGTATGTGAGGAAATTTTTTATTTTGGGACTGAGCCTCGAAGAGACTTCCAACATATTACTGTGTAAGGAAATAAATGTCTGTATAGTTTGGTGAGGTGATGGGAAACCTCAGGAGGGAGCCCGTGAGAATGGATGAATGGATGGCACCCCGAAGAAGTAGAACATCCAGGTATTGGAATTGAGAATGGATAACCCTTGAAGGGGATTCACATTGTCTTATTGTCGATTGGGGATGACAATAGTGTACTGCTGGTTTGGGATATAATGGATTACCACTACATTTGGAATACAAAGGCTTACCATTGATTGGGGATAAAAAATATTACGGTAGATTGGGATTGAACCTCATACAGTTTTCTTATGTTCCTTTTCTTGGAGATCAAGATCAAACCCACATAGTTCGAATGGGTATAGTTTTGCGTCATACTGGATGAAAAGGGTGGTACTATTTACTATTTTTCAGAATGAGGGTAGACAAACATTTAGTGGTTTGGACCGATGGGTGTTGGGCATGAACCTAAGAAATTCTTCCAACGTACCTTGACTTATAAAGGATCATTTTACAAGTATTTTGGGAGTTATTAGTGAATTGATGTGAAGGGGGTCGGGATTAGTAGGTGTTGGGATTGACCCTTAGAGAGGATTCCTATATACCTTTCCTTGGAGAAAAGGATCCAAGTCCACATTGTTCGGTTTGGTGTTTTGTGAGCCGACATTAAGGGGTCGGGACCAATGGATGTGTTGGGACTAATCCTTAAGAAGGCTTTCTATGTACCCTAACAAGGCAAGGACCAAAGTTCACGTAGTTCAGAGGGGGTATGGTGAACTGACGTGAAGGGGTTGGGACCAATTGGTGTTGGGATTGAACCTTAGAGAGGCTTCCTACATACCCTCCCTATGAAACGATTATATTCAATGTTGTTTGGGGGTGTTTTTTCTTGGACAATGATTACTCTTATCCCACATGAGTCTTGCTCGATGTGAGAAAGAAGAGGCAACCAAGACATAACAATCACATCGTGAAAGGTGAGTTCGTAGGAAGTGGAATGGGGATTTGATCTGATTAGCGGCCAAAAGAGGAAATAGTGACCTATGCATGGTTATCCGAGCAAGGAATAAATAATGGTACTTAATATAGGATAGAGGCCTATGTTCCACTATGGTGCGGTAAGGGTGAATGGGGATTATGCATGAAAGCTACCCGAGTGCCACTATAGAGAAGCAATGGTGAATGGGGCTTACACAACGAAGCTGCATGAGTTCCCCTATAGAGCCCCTATGGTTAATGGGGCTTATATCTAGAAAATACCCATGTTCCGCTATGAAGAGGCAATGGTGGACGGGGCTTACGCATTGAAGCTACCTGGATTACTTTAAGGAGTGGAAATAATGGATAAGGATTATGAATGGATGATGCCCCGGTGTAGCTTAGTAGCAGAAAAGGTGGATGAGGAATATTCATAGAAGATTCCTGGGTTCCTCTATGGAGAGACAATTGTTAATGGGGCTTACGTATGGAAGCTTCCCTTGTACCACTTAGGAGTGGAAACAGTTGATGTGGCATACACATGGAAGCTGCCCAGGTGCCTTTATGGGGAGGAAACAATGAATGGGGGTTATGCATGGAAGAAAACATTAATGTATTCCTCACGTGTGGTCCTGAGGGAATCCCAACTCACTAGTGGGTTGAGGCATATAATTGGGTCCAATACCTATGTGAAAGTGCATAAGCGGGATAACTCCAAGGGCATCACAATCAGTCTGAAAAAAGGGAGATGAAATGTGTGAATAACATGCCCGACATTCTAAATGTGGTGAGGGTGGTGTGACGATGGAGGATAATTGTTAACCATGTTTGAAACACAGCATATGTATCAAATTAGCCTAAAATAGGGACAAAAAATTGAGGGTCGAGTGTTCAATGTGTTTGAAATTTAGAAACTGACATGAAGTGTCGTCCAAGGTCTTTTAGGGAGTTGCTCTAGAAATGTAGGTGAGACGATGCGGCATGGAACTAAGCCATTATGGGGTCCCATCAGACCTGAATGAGTTTAGAGATCCGAATGATGGACATACAAATCATCAGTTAGATTGATGGAACGTTTGAATGGATTCCAACGATCTTGATGTAATTCCATTATAATCATGGAATGAGGTATCTTATTCTCACCACACAAGGCATATATTATTTGGAACAAGAGGAATCCAATTATTGAATGGTAGAAAATACTACAGTTTATAGTCATGTAGGGACTACTGTTGACATCTTATGCTTAGATCATAAGGTGTCTCTTGATTTGGAGCAATATGCATTTTATTATTGAATGAACAGGCATACTACAGTTCATTATTGTGTAGAGAGGATTTTTGGCTTCTTATACTTGGCGCATAAGGCATATATCTTTTGAAGCAAGAGGAATCTAATGTTTGACACATAGGGTGTACTATAGATTATAGTCATGTAGAAAGAATTTTTGGCATCTAATGCCTGGCGCATAAGGAATCTCTTGTATAGAGAAAGTGGCATCCCATGTTTGGAACATAGGGTGTACTACAGTTTATATTCTTATAGAGAGGACTGTTAGGAAAAAGGTGCCTAAAAATGGCTAGTAGTAAGACTTATGCAAGATTGGCCATTTCCTGGTTCAACATGATATAGGATTTAGGTGAAAGGGATTTGGAGGAGTTTCTTGAGGAATGGATTGACTCAAGGTACTCATGGGGGTGATGATGTGAATTGGATAACTCGACATATGAAGGAGACTGAGAGGAATATGCAGACAGAAGGTATTTCATGGGGTTTGGAGGAGTATATTGAATCAAGGTATTCCATATGTACAATATGGGTGTGCATAAGGGTGCAATGGAAAATGCCGACATCCCAACCCAAAATTATTATAGTAAGAGTCTATGTTTATCATGGGATACAGTGAAGGATGCGAGGGGACCGGCCTAGAGGGCCGAGACTGAAGGAAAACAGTGATCCAGAGTTGGGGTGTGAGGGTGCAACCACCATGTTTTGGACTGTTGGGCGCGAGGGTAGGAGCTTCGCGAAGAATATGTCTTAACGAACCAGCTTCATGGAGGAAAGTTTCTCGCGAAGAATGGGGTCTCGTGAAGTAGCCTCATTAAGGAAGGGTTCTTTACGAAGGATATTTCATTACAAATGGAGGTTCTCTATGGAGTATTAGTCTTTGTGAGGGCCGTAATTCAGTGGAGCAGGGCTTCACCATAGAAATCCTCTATTTATTCAGGGAGTGTTCAAAAAGGATTAATGCTTCGTGAAGCCTCGAGAGACCAGAAGGGGAACCCTCCATTGAGAAGAAAATATTCTTATTCGTAAAGGGAATCCCTTCATGGGGATTGAGGGCACTGCGCCATGGGGGATTAGTCACCAATTGGGCAGAGTAACCCCCTCTTATGAGGGGAAGTGAGCCTAATATTTATAGGACGTGACGGTTGATAGGATTTGTGGAGCTCTCCACAAAGATAAAGGATGTTCGATGGACACACATCCACATGGGATCACAAAGACAAAGGGCACCACGAAAGATATACATTCGTGTGGGTTTGTAGAGACAATGGGAGCCACGAAGGACATACGTCTGTGTGGGTTTGTAATGAAAAAGGGAACCATTAAAGAGATATGTTTTTGTGGGTTCACAAAGACAATGTGATCCCTAAAGGAGATACGTTCGAAGTTGGCTCCTCAATGATGCTCCAGGAGTGGGATTTGTGAACCGGTTTTCCAGCTCAACATCAAATGCCCATAACTCCGAATCAGAAATTTTTTTCATGCTCAACGAACAGTCATTTCGAATCTTGTAAAACATGCTAAACTCTGGGATTATGTGTTGAAGAATTTGGAATATCTTGGGGATGATTTTTCCAATACCAACATCCTCATATAGGTCTTGTTTTATGTAGAGACTTCATAGTCCATTAAGTATAATTTTCATGTGGCCCAAAGGCCTTTAGGTTACCCGAAGTACTTGAGGTGGCCTATAGGCCATTTTTGTCTTAAAGACTTGGGTGGCCCGATATCCTTGAAGGACATGAGAACCACACCAGCAACCTAAAATCCCAAAAAGATGAATAGTTCTGGCAGCTATATTACCGAGCAGTACCAGGTACAATACCTGCTATAGTGGCTAGTACAATTCCCTCTACCATTCCTACTACATTTCCAACTATAGGACACTGAATTACATCTCCACAATGATTTTATCTAAGGTATCCTCGATACTCATTCTGAGTCCACAACCCCTATTGGGCTAAGGATCTTGTTCCTTTTTTTATTATATATTAATTTTAACTAAGTGAAAAAATGAATGAATTCAAAAATACTATATTTTTGAAAAAAAATAATTTACATTAAAACATAAATGAAAAATAAATAATATTTTCAACAATATAATAATTATTTTATATTTTTTAAAAATATTTTATGTTTTCTAAATAACTTAACAAGACATTATTTTAACAATATATCAATAGTTCCAATTTTGATAATATTTATTTCATGGATTTTGAAAATACCATCATAAATGTTAATCAAAAAAAATTATTTTATTATATCCCTAATGAGTAATTTACAATGAAAAAATTAATTGGATATTCTAACAATCCAAAATTTTATTTATATCAATATTTTTATTAACATTAATTAGATATTTGATTTAATAAAATAATTACTGCATATGTTTTGTGTAATTATTCAGTATACTTATTTTTTAGGTAAAAGATTATAATAAGATACTATAATGAAGAATAATTTTCTATATATAATAAGAGTACACATCGTCAAATATATCTCTTGGAAAATCAAACATTAAAAATATTATATTTATTAAATCATGAGTGTGACGACATTAACATAAGTTTAAATAAAATATTAAAAGTTAATAATCTATTATTTATGGAAATAAATGGTCAATAAATATAACCTTCCATGATAAAGTTGTAGATATAATTGAACAAAATGATTTGGTATAATTTTTTTTTCTTTTAATTGTTATTATCACTTTATGAAAAATTATTGTTTTGAGTTTTCCTCAGTGAAATAATTTCTTCTTCATCAATGTATAAACCATTAATGTAGTTATTTATTTCCTAAAAATTAAAAATAAACTACAATGATAAGTAAAAACATTTTATCTTTAATATGAGTATTTATAGACTTATTTATCTTCTATATACACTTATTTTAATAATTACAAATCAGTTGACCTCTGAGTAAGACACATGTATCTTTTCTTTGAATAAAATATATTAATTCTCCTAAACTAATCCAAATAGATTCCAAAGAGAACCATTTATACTCAAGGATGATTTAGGTATAAAATTACTCAATTATTTTATTTAAGGATATGTGTTAGTTTAATTTTAGAATATTATATTTTCCCATAATTACAAAATTTACCTTTATTACTGTATTAATCAAAATTACTAATGTTACAATTCATAATGCCAAAAAATAAAAGAAAGATATTTAATAATTTTCACCCTCTCATTGAAACTATAGAATACATTTTTTAAAATTAAAATACAATAATTTTATGTAATTAATTTAAAATTAATCCCTTTTTAGAATGGAAATGATTTCTAAAAGTTAAAACAATATAAAATATTGAAATGATATTACATGTAAATTAATGGTAAAATTAATTCCAAGGAGAAAAATTAAATTAAATTATAAATATATACTATATTTATATTTTAAAACAAATAAATAATAATATTTACCCATGTAATGTTTTCCAATGAAATATTTTAAGTTACAATTTATTATGTTTTTACTATTCATCAAAACATGAAGCATATCTTAAAAATATAAAAAATTAATCCAACGTATATTTTTTTTATTTTACTTCAATGTAAGAAGTTGATATTATAATATATAATATATAATATTATCAAAAACATTATGGAAAATGGGTGCACCATCAAAAGATATTAAAACTACATTTTATGAAATATAATTCATTTATCCTAAAAATTGAATTTTACTTATATAATTTTTAGAAAACATATAAGATGAATTTTAAAAATTATATTTTCTATATAAACTATATATTTCATTTATAAAGTCCACCAATATCCTTTTCATTATTTCATATGATCTCTTATTTTCATTTAAAAGGATATTTAGGAAAAAAATTATTTTTTCAAAAG
Organism: Viscum album; assembly: GCA_963277665.1. Taxonomy (NCBI): domain Eukaryota; kingdom Viridiplantae; phylum Streptophyta; class Magnoliopsida; order Santalales; family Viscaceae; genus Viscum; species Viscum album. Next base: position 1,041,368,987 of record OY728141.1, on the reverse strand, counting down.
GGTTTTATTTTAAATTATAATTAATTTCACACCAAATAATTAATCATAATTTCATAATTCAGTCAATATTGTTCACTACCAAAATTATAATAACTAGGTTGTAAGGATATATATTAATATTTAGTTTTTTTCTTAAATAGGTATTACGTTAAATGAATTCAATCAGAAAACATAAAATTGTGTCTAACGCAAGCCAAGAATTGAGTTTTGTATACCTCAAGATAAAAATGTATTTCATTTAGGAAATTATTATCTTGATTTCATGTAGAAAAGAAAACATCAAATAAATTAAAAAAATATATCTTATAAAAATATCATTGTGTTACAGTTATTATCTTCATCTTTAATATTACCATATTCATCCTCTCTCTTAATAACTACTAACATGTTTTATGAGGAATTCCATGTAAATATTATATTATTGAAAACTTTAGCTGATATAGTATTATTTTTATGAAATTTATTAGTAGTTTTCCAAAAAAAAGAACCCGACTCTTGTTAAAAAAGATAGAATCCATTTATAAGGAAAAAAGAATATATATTTTATCTTTTAATACAATGACCTATCAAATTTATCTTTCTTATATATATCTTCACTTTACTCATATTAATAATTATGCAAATATGTTATAACTGTTGATGTATTAAATTTCAAACCCCAATATCTTCTATGAAATACCTATAGGAATAAACATACAAATAACCTTGTTTTTCAGTTTCAAAGCCATAGATTTATCTTTTTATTTTTTGTAGATCCACATAGTGAAAACATGAAATTATTGTACTTTATCAAACCATAATTCACCGATGATTGATAATAAAAAACCATCCTTCACATAAAAAATATAATAACCCATATAGCTCCCCAAACATTAATATGACTTTTTTTCTATATAAATTTTCATTTAAACCATACATTATATCATTAAGTATAAAATGAACATTTTAATAATAATCCTAAACATTAATTTTATAATAAAACAATATATTTTTGGAATCAAGGTCATAATCTCATATTTAAATAATCAAAATACTCTTAAAGAGAATATTCTACTTATTCATCCAATCAAAATCAAAATCATTAACTAGTAGAATATTACTATTTTTAATGATATTATTTGATTTATTTCTATAAAAAAGGATGATGTAGTATCTAATATTTTGATCTTCACAATTTCACCAAAAAGTAATCATGTTATAAATATAATGTTTGGATTCATAAATAAATGACAGGATTTATGATTTGAATTTATTAAAACTTTATCAAAGGAAAAATGATTCAAATACTAATGTATAGTTGAAATTTAAAAAATTCATTATAGATTGAAATTATTGATAATAAAATAGACATGAAATTAAGAAAGCATTAGAATAAAACAATTTAACCATACATGATAGAAAACTAATATTACGTATGAGTATAAAAAATAAATTAACATTATCTAAAGAAATTAAAAAATAATACATAAAAACATATATAAGATGAAAAAAATAAAAAATATAGATATATAGGTGTATAAAAAAATAGTTTCCACTCAATTTTGACATAATATTTTGCAGGACGAATTAAGAGTAACTAGTATTTATCTCATGTGTTCACATAATACGTAGTGTTTTCTAAATCAATATAACAAACTATATATTTAAAATAGAGTTCATTATAGTTTATGGAGTAAAGTAAAATCCATTTTATGATTAACATGCATCAAATAATTTAAAATTTAAAATTTTTTATTAAAAATATTAATCTAAATGGGAGGTATTAAAAGTTTTTGAAAAATTCAATTTTATTGTGATGTTATTTAAAAACAATGTTTTTTAAATTTGAAGATTAAAATTTTCATGTTTACATATTTGTATATTATTATATTATTCACGAAATGTTTTAATCTCAAAATTGTTTATTTATATAAAAAAACATGTTTATCCTTTTATGTTTTATTTTGATGTATTTAAATGTTTAATTTAAAAAATTAATTTATATTCTCTTTATAGACCTGATGATTAAAAAATGAATATGTTATGAAAATATATTAATTTGAAAATTGATTGTGAGTTTTAAATTATCAATGAAGAAGGAAAAAAATGATGTGATATGCAAACAAAAGGTTTAATTATTTGAATATTTTATTTTCAATCTAGTACCATTTATATATGTGGATACCAATTCATTAAAGACCAACACTGTTATTCCTGAAAATTCTAAGGCTGAGATACAAAAACATTACATGTTCTCAAAAAATATTTATGATGATAGTATTATTATATTTATGGTAAGTTAAACCAAACATATGAATTTGGAAAAAAATTTCTCAAGGTGACATTATGATGTTATTGAGTTGGTTGTGTTCATTGATAAAGCCAGTTTTGAAGTCCCAAAATAGATATTGAAAAAGATATGCTGACAAAATTCCTAGATAGTAGAAAACTATATATGTTTGAAGTTTATGTATTGAGATATTGTTTAATGAAATAAATTAAAGAAGAAGATTGAGAATGGAAACTCAAGAATGTCTTTAAGAAGTTTCAGGAATAAGGTGGCAGAGTTTTCGAAATTTTTGGGGTATAAAATTTAAGGAGTATGGAATTATGTTTTTTAATGGATGTAATTAATGTTGATTTAAGTAAAATAGTTTGGTTTATAAATGTAAAAGTTTGAAAAAGTTTAATGACAGTGTATATTTGATTCCACCATATTGAAATATATAAATGTTGTGTTTTTTATATATAGTTTCACAATATTCAATGTTATGTAATACAGCTTGATTTTCATGAAAAAAGTAAACACACATGGGGGTTTCATGATATTTATATGGTTCACTCTCAATAGGATTCAAAATTTTTGATGTTGGTGATCCAAAACAAGTTGGTAACAAGGTAGGTGGAAATTTTAACGTTTCATGAAGGGTTGACAACATTTATGAATATGGAGATACCCGACTTATTTTAAGTGACCAATTATTATTGAATACCAGGTCTCTAAAATCACAAAATAGTGGCATGAGGGAATTTATTCCATATAAAAGATATGAAAATATATGTTATTTGATGGAAAATTAGTTTTTTTATATTATCAAGCGAGTTATATGGACATAATAAAATGTATCAAAAAAATTTGATTTGTACGAATTTTTTTTATAGTTGGGAGGATGTTGAGAAGTTGCACAAATTTTATTCAAAGTATTCGCGAATGTGAATATTAGTTGAACTTGATGATATTTCATATTTTTTTGGTAAATTGATAATAATCAAGTGGATTAATATATTTCATTATGACACAACTAATGATGTTTAAATAATCTAAATTCAATAAATTAATTAAATAACATTCTAGAGGTTCAATGTGCACACATTAGTTGTGAGACTATTGATATTTCAAAGTGGTTGTGAAGTAGGATAGATATTGATTTTTTTGAATATTGTTACATTAGTGTGCTATATTATCATTGTATTCTACTTAGATTTATCCAAGAGAGGGTTAACCAAATAAAATTAATATTTTTTGTTTACGATTTAATATACTTTTATTATTTTATCTTAGAAGGATATATAATAATGATATTTTAACAGTGAAATAATATCCAAAAAAGTGTAGATGTTTTAATATGTCATTTCCTAATTCAATCCCCTATCGGGGTACTTGACTTGGTTGGAGAAAACATTGGCATCAATGTGAAATCATAATGTGAATTTTTATCTTTTAGTAGAAGTAATGAAATATTTTAATCACAATAGGATTCTTACCATCTATTGAATAAAATTTAATCTAGTTAATAATAAGACACAAAAATACTTCCGATTATTCAGCATTGGTTTTTATAGTAGTGATTCATGGTATTTTTCTGAATATGGATAGTGGATAATTTTCTAATGAAGACGTAGTAGAATTTAATATTGATGAAAATGAAACCAAAACCTCAGGTGAATCTTTATTAAACACGATAAATGAAAATGTTGATGATATGGAGGTAGTTAATAGAAGTATATTAGTGCGTAACATACCCTAAATATTGTTTACATGTCATAGTAGTAGTTTAGTGAAGGAGGGAGAGCCAAATCCAGGTATATTTTATCCTCTAAGTTCTAGTATTGTAATTTTGGATATATATTAGGTTTTGGGGTATAAAAAATAGGGAATAAGTCATTATATTGGTATTCATACATTTTTGTATCTAAGAGGAAAAAATTCTTTGTCTGTGTTGGAATCCTACCTAAAGTGTCACCTAATTGGTCTTTAAACCATCCATACGTCATTTGGTATGAACTACAAGATGATATTTAACCCTATACCATAATCTCCTCTTCTCTATAAATTTACCTCTTCCAACTGGTGATTTTGTTGAGAGGATGATTCAACGAATAATAGAGTGGTTCTATGCGGGAAATACTGATCATATAAGATGTCTCTAAACAAAAAAATGGAAATTAGGATAGAATTTATAGATACCTCTGTTAAAAAGATGAATAACAGAGTTCCCTGATATGATGTTCATGATATGACTATTCTTAAGTTGAAATCATTTTCCCAATGGTTGATTAATGAGATTTATATGGCAATGATCTGGTAGAGTTTCTTTTCCTAAGTCCACTCAGAAACATTAGGATGAGTTCATGATATAGTGAAATGTACCAATGAGAACAGAATGGGAATAAATATGAAGATAGTTCTTGTGGATACCTTACAAAAAATATTCAATAGATATTAAGATGTATAGGCGATGGAGGTTGATCGAGCGAGACCACGTGTTCCAACAAGGCAGAAATATATATTTATATTCACTACTAATGATTTGGTGTCTTGTATTTCCCACATAGAAATATAATTTTCTATACATATGTCTTGATAATAATTGAAGGTGCTAATGGATTAGATATTCATGGTCTGAATGGTTCTGTACTAGATGATCTCTCTGAAACTGGTCCAGTGAAAACTCATAGGGGCGTACTAGAAGGAGGATTATCTTGGGCATCCTGGTAGTACAACCAAATGTTCCAATAATGTATTTGAATGAAATATGACTGGATGAGGTAGTAGATGAATACATTATTGTATTTGAACTACTAGAAATATAAATTCTAGCCCTCTATAAAGAGTGGTATACCATCCTATATATCAGTGGTTTGATAGATGATATTGTTTGTAACATATGGACACATGATTAACATAGTAATTCATGACTACTAACATTGGAACATCTAGTAGAAAGGGATATATTGGTAAAGCGAATCCTCAAACAACCTAAGATAATACCCAACATGAATTTTTTGGGCTGAATTTATAAGGGATTGAAAAAAAATTCTATATGAATTATTTTGTTATATGGGTGAACTTATTGAGAATTAAGATAAGGGGGTTACTCCCAATCAAAGGGAGCTTCATCATTTCATGGTTGGACTATGAAGATAAAGGGAAAATGGGGACTTTATAATTTTTTGGTCAAACATTTTTCCTCGAACACAACTAACCCAAAAAGTTATTCAAATTCATTGTTTGGGAATATATCAATCCATGAGATAATGTAGAGGAAGTGTTTGTTGATAGTGGGGTGAAACAAGACATGTCACATGAATTGAGGAATTGTAACTGACTGAAAAAACTATTCGTACATATGGTGTTAAAAAAGGATTTTATAGCCAAACGATATGAATGAAAGACGAAATCAAAGGAGTACAAATGATTGTCCTAGTCCCTAGTAGAGAAAGTTATAATTTTTTTTCAATGATGTTATTATGGAATATAATGTTAGAGGGCATAGAGTAGCCTTGAAATTTAACATATTTTCCATGTCTTATTCTGGGATATCTTAAGGATTATTTTTAGGACCATGCACCAAGACAATGTACGATTCTATGGACTCGTGTGCTCAGAATAACCATTTGGAATATATTAAATTTATTAAATAGAACACCCAAATATTATTCTTGAAATAGTTGAATATATTATAAATGGATTCCTAGAAATGAAATCTAATGGCATCATTGAGATTAAAACATGATTTTGACCCTAGGTTTGTCTTAACATTAGTTAGTGGGTTATATTTTTGAAAAAGTGACCACGGTTGCAAAAATGTATAAAATAATTAAATAAATTATTTTATTTCATTTTTATGTATATAATAAAAATAAGTATATAGATTGTTATATAAAAATTCAAGGGTTATACACATGACATTAGAGAGGATATAGTACACTTATAAGGGTCATTGGATCATTCCCTCAGGAAAACAATGACGATACCGTGGATTAGACATAAACTCACCTCATATTTGAATTCTCTCACCAATAAGAAGCAACAAAAATTTGTTCTTTATTAGTTATCCATCCAAATCGAGGTAGTAAATGTGTTTTGATTTGATTTTCCCAATTATTTTTTACTATAATAAACATGGATCAATCAATGATCATATTGCTACAAGTTTTAATCATTTGGCAGGATGAGTTTATTACTTTAGGTTTTGATGGGAGTAGTATTTTATGACTTGATTTTTTATATTTTCATTCTACCAATTATGGATAGAGTTTGAGATGAACATTGATTGAGGTTCTTCCCTAAAATCTTCTATTATGCTATTCTCCCTAATTTCATCATTCTTTAAAATCATCATTCATTTGGCCCACAGATCGACAAATCATGATCAATCAATCATTTCACATCTATTTTTAAGCTTCATGATCCTAAATCATCGATCTGAGATAAAAACGTCATTAAATTGATGAAAAGTGGAAGCTTCAATGAAACAGATGTTGATTGATTCCCAATTTCATGATCTTCAATTTTCTTTAGTAAAAATCTAAGAGTGACCCGTAGATATATTTTACGTGTGGATTTTACGGACAAAACACATTGTTTTTCAACTTCAATGCTCATAAAATTAATCCCCTTGAGTTATCTTCAGAAACATATCTTTTATAGAAGCTGGAGAAATATTAGTGACAATAGGGGTGCCGATTTTGGTTTCTGGAAAATATTGTGCTACATGACATGTATTTCAGATCTACACACCATGTTTATCCTCCAATATGGAAGATATGGTTTCTGGAGGAATTTAAAAATCACACAACATTTGACCACTATCAAACAATTTCTTGTACCTCCATGGATACTCATAATTTACATTAAAAAGCACACTGAGACTGGGTGGTGTACATGAGTTGCCTTCATGGCGTGTACTCCACTACATCGACCACGGCTTATAAAGCATGCCATATATATGGGTATGACTCGGGGTCATGGGACATAGAATGTGACCCCTACTTCATGATTTTTACTCTTTTATTCTTGTACCGGATCTCTTTTCCTCTATATCATAAGGTTAATATCCTTATACATTCTCTAAAAGTTAAAATGGAATCATTTCTAACTGTTAGGACAACGATCCCTTCTACAAGTCATCCTGCATAGAATAATTGGAATCCCAATGAATGTACTATTGTGAGATCCTTAATTCATCATCGTTCCCTAGGTGTAGTTCTTAGTATCATCATGACCAAGACATCAGAGGTTCCAATCCTATACATAGTGGGTTAATATAGAATTAGTTTTTGATATCACTCAAAGGTATTGGGAGTGATATTCATCCATGCATTATATTCTATTCATACTATCAACCTCTTATTTATCATGATGATACTAGATGATCAATATATTTTAGATGGGCATCATCAGTGCTATAAGACTAAAGAGCGTGATCTACCTGTTGAGTGCTTTTTGTAATATTCAAGAAGAAGTTATTGTCTTGTATACTATGGTTGTGAATAAACTTTTAAAAGTGTGGGTATGTTGTTGATATCAATATATTCTTATATATGTTATAAAGAAATATATCAATGAAGAGATGACTATATTTCCATTGTTGAATACTTTTTGGTTTAGGGTGTCATAGTGGGTAATGTTATAACCACCCCAACATGGGCACCCAAAAATGCCTTGTAATATACAATAAATTAAAATTTTGATAGATTCATAGGCAGAACGAGACTATATGGTGCATTGTGAGACAAGATAGATGATATTCTGTTCTGGAGTCTTTTTGATAGCTGTCTTAATACTATCATTTATTTTAGACTTGTGTTTTTAATACTATTTATGGTGGGATTGAATTTAGAACTGATTACATTACTTTTTTTTTCATTTCATACTCTGGTTATGAGAATAGATGATTGCATGCATGGTCGTTCAGTTGTTTTTACATTTCATCATTATATAAGAATCAAGATGTGCGTGTGTACATGTACATTAGATAAGGCCTCTCATTTAAGCATTGTTGTTCAGTTGATTTTAAGTTTTGGGGGTTAATATTTAAATCAAGGGACTCTACTATTTCTGTAGTGTCCAACATATCCATTCACCAGGACTGTGATCACCTACTTTTTGACTTGGTACATGAGAACATTAGATTCAAGAAAAACAATGGTATGTGAATCATATAGGGATGTGTTGTTGTTTCCATGTCCATTTGGATTCAGCACTCTAGATATACTCATTGACTATGATAAATGTCATTTACATTCAGGATGTCTTCGCGATGTATACTAGATATGATCAATATTCGGATCAGGAGGATGATTCCATCAACAATGAGGAATTAGTACATGGACAAGTTCCAATGATTGTACCTGCAAGTTGTGTACCATGAATACCATCACCATTTGAGTATCTAGTGGTACCCATAGTAATAGAAGAAGAAAAACACAGGTTGATCATGATTTATTTTTTTTATTTAAATATACACATCAGGTTCTGAGGCAATAACGAAATATAGGCAGTTGAGTATTGTTATGAAGGATTGTCTAGATTTTTTCATCTAGTCAAGACACCACCTTATCTGATGGTTGTCTAAGCATCATTCTTTCTCCATGGCTCAGAAGGGTGATGGTGGTGTTTAGTAACCTATCCTTATAATGAGGAAACTCTTATGTAGATAGACTTTGAGAACTGTTTTAGAGAGGATTTACCTCCCATTACAATTTGGGAAATATGTAACAAAGAGAATCAATATCTCTTACATTTGAACATGAAAGTAAATGAGTATTCATATAGGTATACCAACCCCTCTAGGTACTCAAAGGATGTGGTTTGAGATCAATTATTCAGGGATAAAACCATCGTGCGAGTTCTCTATAGAGATATCTGAGAATGTGTTAACCATATGTGCATTCATACTAATGATGGGGTTCTAGAGTGGGATTTTGATATTCAATACTTCTTGGATGGGAAGATACAACGGGAAGGGTTCATTATTGGGAAAGCAGTAAAAGACACATCGATAGTTGGGATCCATCATCAGTCTTTGGAACATGGAAATGGATATTACAAGAGGAGGTCATAGGAAATATGACCTTATATTCAGGGTTTAGTGGGTGGGTCTAGTAATCCTAGGGAGTGTTAATGCTACTCATGTGATGTATGGGAAGCCTCGATAGAGTTTTCTTGACCCACTATATAGTTTATTAATATACAATGGATGGTCCACCATGTCAGCACACATCATAAGAAGTATGTATGTTTATAGGGTGGTAGAAGTGGATTAGTATATTTGAGGGAAAAAATATGTGGTAAACATTTTTATTTTTTAAATTCATCACTCTTAGGTGGTCTATGCTAGGCTCAAGGAGCTGGAGGGAAAGAGTGGGGATAACTCTAGGCAGTTTAATCTTATGACCTAGATGCTCTACGAATGATTCATGGTATGATATTTGTCTTTTATAACATAGTTGTACTATTGAAAGACATAGGTTCTAGGCATTAATTTATTTCCAGATACCTTGTATGAGACATAGAGAGTTTTTTAACCTTGGCCTCATCTCTTACTCCTGGAAACACCTACTAGGGAAGACCCAGTGATCTTGCACTTATGTCGATAGTGTGACTTGAAAAACTGCGGTGAATGTTCATTTTAAAATAACATGGTAGTAGAATAGTTTCCTTACTACATAATTCTTAATATAGACTGATTATCTATTGTTTCTATATATATATATATATATTCTTTTTTAGAAGAAGGATTGAGTTTGTCCGTAGTGAACAAACCATGTTTTCCTTTTTTGGCGATAAGGTGAACCAAAAAATGCACGATAAACTTGTGCATAAGACCAGAAAACCGATTACTCATTAGTTGGCTTGTATGAACCTTGTTGTAGTGGATGTTATGACTATCCTATTTCTTATAGTGCGGGTAGAGTATGAGGATTTCTTCCTAGAACATGTGCTACATTTTCCTTCTTACTTAGAAATATAATTGTTCATTGGTTTTCACCCTGCGATGACACTGATATCTAATCTAGAGTATCATATTACTCCCATACTGCATCATGGGCTAAGGGTGTAGTTGGAGGGCTTCCAGAGGAAGGAATTCATTAGACCGAGTGTTTCTCCATGGGAAGCCCCAATTTTTTTTCATGAAGGAATAAAAGAGGTTACAGATTTTTAGGGACTCTCGACATAGGAACAAGGTGACCATAATGAAAAAGTATGCAATATCAAGAATAAATGACATGTTTGATCAGATGAGAGGCGAAAAATGGTTCACAAAGGTTGACCTCATAGTAGGTTATCACTAGTTTCTAGTACGAGATGATGATATACCTAAGACAACATTAAAATGTCACTACAACCACTATGATTACATGGTGATTCCCTTTTGCATTAAGAACACCCCATTAATGTTTATTGGACTCATGAAATGAATATTTCATCCTTACATTGATCTTTTCATGGCAGTCTTCATCAATGATATCATTATTTTCTATGCATCCATGGAGGAGTATGTGAGACAGAATAGGGATTATTTTGGTGTGGAATGAAAAGTGACAACATGATTTTCACTAGTTGAAGCCGAGTTTGATGAGCGATCCCATCATGAGATTTCCAGATGGTGTTGAGTACTTATTTGTCTATGAGGCATAATGAAATATTCTTTGTTGTGTTCTTTTTCATAGGAATGTGGGAATTTCCAATGGTTCATGCCAGTTGATTTAACATGAGTATAACTATGCAACCGCCAATCTTGAGCTAGCAACGATATTCATCACTTTGAAGATGTGGTGACACAATATAATAGGAGAGTGGTTTATTATATAATATAATCTCAAAAATATCAAGTATATATTATCTATAATTGATTCAAACCTGAGAAAAAGGATAAGTCTTGATTTCTTATAGGATTATGACTTAGTGGATGATTTTGGTATGTCTATGAATGAAAATTGGGGGTTGAAAAATTGTGCTTTGGTTGGTATTCTTGGTCCGCGACAGTTGCACATTCTATTTGCAGATGAAGATGATTTGAGAAAGGCGTGGTCCAGAAGCAGGAAGGATTCTTCTGGGTATCATCTACTTTGGTGGTCATTTGAGTATCACATGAATCGCGACTCCACAAATATGGTAATCTGGTTGCAGCTTCCTAGGCTCCCCATTCCGTTCCAAAACCCAGAATTGCTCAGGTACATAGGAAATTGAATTGGACGATTTCTATGTTGTGATCAGAGGGTGGATTCTATGAAAAATCCGGACACTGCGAGGATATGCATTGAGATGGACCTTTCAAGTATTCCACCTAAGATTGTCTGGGTTGTTGTTTAGGGTGAATACATGTATGCTCAGAAAATTCTATATGAATCCTAGACATTGTATTGCACCAATTGTCTTAAGAAGGGACATGAAACTAAGTGATGTCTTATGATTGTCATCGATGACAGGCTGGGTGTGGCCGCAACAACAGGGGGTGGTGTTGTCTGCCAATCAGGTACTTTTCCTGGTATTGCTGCGAATGACCAGGCTCCAATTGCAGATGCATATAAAACCAATACTGTCCAGACTGGGGTCACCCCTGCAAACAGTGTGAAGTCTCCTACGGTAGAGAGGGGGGTGACATCAGGAGATATGTTGAATGGAGACTCTATGGTAGTAGGGTCTGTTGGAAATGAGGTTGTGGAGTAAGTCCGGCAGGTTAATGGAACCTACATGAGCCCAGTGGTGACAGAGGGACAGGAGGGATTGGATCAATTTGAGAATAATCTGAACATGCAGGCTGTTGGTTTGGGCATAGAGGCTGCAAGCTCAGATTTTCAGTTTATGTGAAGGGGTCTTGAGCAGAAATAGATCTCTTATGAACCTAGGGATCTACATCAGAATACACATGTTATCATGGAACAAGTAAGCTCTAATGGATTGATAACTTGTTCATCAAATCGTTTTGCAGCTCGGAAGGATGTTGAGATAATGGAAAATTAAGGGTTGGAAGAGGGGAGGAGTCTCTACTCTGCATTTCATGAAAGCACCTTCAATACTGGCTTATTGATAGATGGCCATGATGCTGGACAACAAGGTGTGGCGAGGATGGCCAGTCCTCTGGATGTAAGGAATAGAACAAATGATTATGATACTTGCAAGGAAATCCAACCAGGAAGCGTGAAGATGAACATGAACAAAAGTAAATCTTCCTCTCCCCCACTGGTTCAACATAGGCAATGGGGAGATGACTCTGATAATGAGAAAGAATGTGGAAACAACAGATCATCCTATAGAGACATTGTGAAGAATGGGAGTAAAGAGATGATGGACAAGGAGATGAGCGAGAAAACACAAGGTAGGAGAAGGTTGCGAAAGGACTATTCGGATCTCCCCAAACCAATGATGACTAGGTCTTCCTACAAGAAAGGTGGTGGAGAGAAAAATAATTTGGGAAAAGGTAATGCAGCAAGGCGTACATTCAAGGATCAGCTCACCAAAGAGAAACATGTCTGTAAGAACCAGTACCTTGAAATTTTCAAGAGATACGAGTCCTATGAATGGGAATAGGCTACACAGGATGACGAGGGACATGATTATGGGTATGGAGATGGGAATGGGTTCAATGTGATGTAGTCACCTTGATTTTCTTTTCTTTTCACTTCACTTTTTTCTAATAATAATTTGGGAGATCAGACATTTGTCTAATCTGAGCCTTCCTGGATTGGGTATGAAAAAAGTTCCTATGGGTTTTCCTCAACCCCTTGTGATTCCTAAACGGTTGTGGATCTAATCTCTATGTAATTTTTGAAATGATTACCTTGTATGTAAAGAGGACACAATTACATCTGGGAGATCATAGACCAACTGAACACGTATCCCCACTTCTTAGCTATACGAGATATTATATCAGAAGAGATCTTGGGATTCAATTATATGGATGAAATTTTCCTACCCCATGGATTTCTATAGAAAATTATATATAATCACTATTCTCACTTTACATCATAGTTATGGAAGGGATTAAAAGAGGCGGTTAGGTCAAAATTAATCTTGAAAACAATGTTTCACCCCTAAATAGATATAATGATTGTGTAGACCATTATGGTTTTGGGGGACATTCTATGATCATGCATGATAGACTTTGGTCGTAGTTAGGGGGCTAAACTAACACTGGTGGTGTTTGTGTAAAAAAAAATTATACCATTCTAAAATTGGTATGGAGCCATTACAAAATTTGAAACAAAAATGTTGCAGGTCACCACTTTTCTGGACCGACTGAGGAGGGTTGGATCTTAAGGGCACAGAGTTTGAACATGAAATTAATGAGATGGTTAAAATCATCCAGGAGTAGATGAAGACTACACAATGTCATCCAAAGTTTTATATTAATAGTTGATGGAGGCCTTTGGAGTTCATGGAGGGAGACGATGTGTTCTAATTAGTTCTACCTTGATGTGGATTATAGAGATTTGTCCAGGGAAGCATGCTATCTTTATGGTTCATTGGCACTTTTCAAATACTGCATAGAGTTAGAAGGGTGTTGTACCACTTATCTTTATATAAGTTTTTAGACTGGGTATATGATGTCATCCACATGTCATAGTTGAGGAGGTATGTGTATGACCCATCACATGTTATCAACTAGGGTGATCTGGACATAGAAAATGGATCAACCTTTACTAAGTCCCCTATTGATCTCTAGGATCAAAATGAGTTGGTCATTTTTTTTGTGATTGATTCCTTTAGTGAGTTTCTATTTACTTCATGACAATTACTTAGAGAGAACAAGGAATGGGTGTCCCTTTTTGATAATTAGTACACATATTATTTTTAGTAGCCACGGTTTTCGGATATTTGGGGCATAAAGGCACAAGGTGGGGAGAATTTAATGACTTGGAATTAATATGTATTATTTTTGTTTATTATATATATTATTATAGAGACTATGCACTAAGGACTCGTGTGATTTTGAGTTTTGGTGTGCCCAAAATAATTGTTTGTAAAATGTAAATTATAATGAATAGCATGGACACATAGTTTTCTTGAAAAATGTTATTAAATTATAAACCAATTCATTGATTAGAAATATGCTGGAACCATTGAGTTTAGAATTTGAGGTTTACCTAGGGAGTAACTAATCCTTAGTTGTTGTGGGTATTTTATTGAAAATTCTTCATAGCTGTGGAAATGAATAAAATAATAAAATAATTTATTTTATTTCATTTATGTTTGAAAAGTTATTAACAATACATAAATAGATTGTTATATCATAATTTCAAGGTGAGGAACATAACACTAGATAAATTAGATAACCATTGGGGAATTATCTCAGGCTATGGATGATGAGATCATGGATCATCAATCAATACACATTAGATTAAAAGGATATCTCCAATTGATTATACACAACATCGGTATTGATCAAATATTTATTTGAATTCAGTTATGGAATTTGTTTTGATTTTATTTTTACCCATTCTATATTTTATAAAAACATGAATTAATAAATGAAAAGATTTATTTTTCCTTATATAATAATGCAGGATAAGTTTATTTGTTTGGGTATTTATTGGAGGATTATTTTGTGATTTAATTATTTTGATTTTTATTCTAATGAAAATGGATCTTGATCAACAGAATCATAAATTATTGTTCATCTAACAAGTATGTTCCCTATATTTTCCCTACACTTTCATCGTTTTTATATGGTTTTTTTCATTTGGTTTACAACTCAATTTATAATGACCAACTGATCTTTTTTGCATCTGTTTCTTGGTGCAACGATATGAAATCATAGATCTGGGATCAATACGACACTATAGTGGTCAAAAATTTGATTCAGTGACAAATAAAATGATGGTGGATACTTGATTTGCTGTTCTTCAATGTTAATCAGTGAGAAATGTTTAACTATAGTTAGATTTATTTTTGTAGGCGATTTTATGGCTAAGACACATTAATTTTCATTTTAGAGACTCATATGAAGCACCCCATAGAGTTTCATAGTGCGTCCTGGTGATATCATAAGTTAAAGATAATGAAGATATTAAAAGGGAACTAATATGTGATTATAGAAAATCCCACACTACACGGTATGTGATTTAGATGTATATGCTATGTTGGGAACCTAGAGAATTTTACATGGTTTTAGGATGAAGTTCAACATCACATTTTTTGTAAACCCTTACACATAGTGTGTGGTCCCTCCTTGGATTATCGACATGTACTTTGGAATATAGATAGACACAAAGTGTAGTCCATGGGTTTCCTACACTGCGTGTACTCTAGTATAGAGACACAGGTTGATAATATGTTCCATTTACATTAGAAGGACCTAGGATCAAGTGACACAAATTGTGACCCCTAATACATCCTTTTTACTCTTTAAAAAATGGATTGTACCTCTTGTTCTCCGTATCTTGGACATGAATCATTAGGGTTTCCCCTTATATCCATTACCTGATGGATAGTATGGAGCCGTTTACTTCTTTTAGGAGTATATTCCCTTTAGTAGGAATTCCTAGATAGATTCATTAAAATCCATACATGAGGAAAGGAGTGAGATCCTATATTCCCATTTTTTCCTAGGTGGAGTTCTTAGTATTGGGATTCCCAACACTACATAGGCACTAATGCAAAAATATACAGGTAATTCACGATTGAGTTGTTTCTATCACCACATTTCCATGAGATTGATCCTCGTATATGTATCAAATTCTCTTTAGACTATTAGAATATTCTTTCTCATTATGATACTCAAGGATCTGTACCACCCAAACACATATCATCTGGGAAATAAGATACCTGAGTGTGTTCACTTAGAGGAGTTCTTTGTGGAATCTTCTAGTGATAATTATAGGCTGGTATACTGTGCTGGTGACTTACCTCTAGACTGTGTATATTTTTTGTGTGTATCTTTATATTCTAATTATATATGATGCAGAAATATAACTATGTATAGATTCCATCATTTTTTTTGTTTTTAGGGTGTGCTACTAAGTATTGTAATAATCACCCCTACACAAGATTGTCTCACACCTTTTCTATCTTGTGTATATGATAATCCATTTTGTAGAGTCTTTGGTAGAACAAGGAAAGATGATTCTTAGTGAGACTCGATAGACTGAATTTTTTTCTGTCAGATTTCTGATAGTAGTCCCAGAAATTACATTCTGGTTAGAATAGTGTTTTTCATACACTTTATGGTGGTTTTTTATTTGGCCTTGTTTACTTTATTTTATTTCTGTTCATACTCTAGTTATAAAATAAGATGTATACATGAATTTTTGTTTATGTAATTCTAAATTTCATCATTTTATAGTCTTGGAGATGTTTGAGTCTTTAAATTTACATAGTATATGGCCTCCCATGATAGTGATACACCTATTCTGCGCTAGTCCGCAGCCCATGGAGTATTAGATGAAAGCATGGGGTGTGGTGGCATGAGTCCAATTTGGATGGGTCGTGAAACAATGTTATTTCATTCAGATTAGGAGATGGTCAGTATGTAGTTTCAATAGAAATGTGTAATGATATAAATTGGGGTTTTGGAAAGAAATAATCCAAAGTTGATGCATACATTATTGATAATACTGTACCTGACTTTATAAGAATATCGTGGCTCAAAACATTGGGTTATGTGTCTACAAATTGGTGGAAGATGAAAATGATGTTTATTTGGAGGGGGTGACAAATATATTTGCATGGATTTCAATTGTAATATAGGATGATAGGGGCATTTATAGAGTACCTAGGATGGGAAACAAATTAATTAAAGGAATATTGTCGAATATGGAAAGAAGTACAGAAGATGTAAGTGTAAAAAATCAAAAAAAAATCAGATGACCCAATTTCATATGTTTTCATGATAATAAGAAAGTATCTCTAAGGTGAAACAAGAATAACCTCCTTTAAGGGAAACATATAATGTTATTCAGATAAATGAAGACATGGATCCAGTTATCAAATGAATATATAAGGTAGTGTCTCACATGATAAATGAGGTGGAGATGAAAATTAATTAAACATTGGCCTAGAGATTTATCAAATAAAAAATAGACCATATTTGACTAAATGTAAAAAAACATATTGGATAAAGGATGTGTTTAGAATATATGGAATAAAAATAGAATATGGAATCAAATTGATATCCAATTCTAGTGATTGAATAACAGATATATGATTTGTATGGGGTAGAATACTTCAATATGATATATATGGAATTATTAATCTATCAGGTCTGGTGGAAGGTTCATGATGTGTAAAAAACCACATTGAAGACATAGTAGGTTCATTATGTGTTATTGATGAATCCATATATTTTGATATAAGCTCTAGAAACCATCTACATGATGATAAATAATGTTTTTCATTATCATTTTATGATTCTTTTATTTTTATATGAAATAATGATATTTAGTAATGGGTGGCATGAACACTTAGATCAATTGTGATAAATGTTTCAAATTCTGGCATAAAATTCACTGTATGTCAATAGAAATAAAGAAACCAATTGGTAAGATCCTGGTGAATTTGGGAGACATAGATTTTAAAGATAGAGTCTCCATGGATCATAATAAATTGGTTGTATATAAAATGTATTATAATCCAAGGAATGTTAATAATGTAAGGTGGTTTTTGGTCCTAACACCTTACAATCAAATATTTATCTAGGAATCTGGAAATATTTCAATTCAATTAACCTCACTGACCAAAAGTAGACACTACAAGAGGAAAATTGTGGAAAAAGAGGTATTTGATGTACTCAATGATCACATAAATACATCACTAGTACTAGCAATGCCTACTTATTGAAAAATAATTGTTGAATAATTCCATTAATTGAGCAAGGAGTAAGAGTGGAGATATTATATGGGAACAAAATACTTTTATATTTTTGTAAATCATTTTTGAACAAAACACTTATGAAGCCAGTATATGAAAAATTAGAAAATTGAACCCATTCTATCCACAAATCACTATAAAAAGTAATTTTTTGGATGAATATTTTAGGTATAATATGATCATCATAATATAAATAATATTCACATAAAGTGGTGGTTTTCATTGATCAATAGTTTTTGAGTTCTAATTGGATGAGGCTAGTATTTTGAGGTAATATAAAATCCTGGAAATAATAATAAAACCATTGATTATTTTTCATGGGTATCTTATAATGGTAATTTTTTGACCTGGGAAGTTCCTCAATAACCATAGGAGGAATTCCAGATTCTCTGGGAGGATATATAGTGTGAATATAAGCTAAATAGAATTTATGATGATCTAGTTAAAATGACTGAAATTATTGTTTAGTTTATGTGGGATTCTGAATTCTTTCATAAAAATAAATATGAACCCCCAGTCCATTAGGTCTACTAATACCTTTAACCAGAAGATCAAAATAATATTCATTAACCTCCATGCTATCTCACCCTATACTAATTATTTATAATGGAACACTTCCTCATATTTAATAACCTAAAAAGTTACAATATTATGAATGTGGGACTAGATTCTCAACTCACATAATATCCTAACAATATTCTTCAACAATGAACCTTTTACCCTTGTTATCAAAGACCCTATCGGATCACTAGTCATAAGAAATATCACCTATTTTTGTAAATGAATGAAATCTAAATATGGTTTTTTGGAATTCTATGTTCTCCATGATATGCCAGATGTGAATATCACTATGAAATGTAATTCATAATTCCATGAGATATCAAGGAAACTCATCCTTCTAATTGAAACCATGAATCAATATCAATATTATTCTGGAAATAATATTTTCAGGATGGTTCTTATTTATTATTTTTTCCCCAATAATGTTAGATTTAAATTACCATAAAAAATATATATCTTTATCTCTACATAAAGATTATATATATTTTTTATAGATTACTAAACATATCCTTCCAATTATTCATATAAAAATGTTGAATTTTTTGTTATAAAATTCTCAATATTTTTAATATAGATGTCCAGATTATTTTTCAAGATAGTCTGAAATGTTATAATATTTATTATAAATTTTTTAAATATTGCACATTCAAATTCATTGAGTTTTTATAAATAAATGAAACATAATTTTCTAAAACATATAGGTTCGTACCCCATATTTTCTTTATAATGTGCTATGGAAAAAATAAAAAAGTAAATTTTCATGAAATAAATTAAATATTTTAAGTATAGAAGCCTTAGAAAACAATTTCTATGATCACCAAAAAACCTCATAACATTTAATAATATTGTATGAAAAAATCATAGTATTGATGTGAATTTTTTCCATCAATGTAGCTACTTTGTTGTTTTTACCTCACTTTGTTGCATGAATATAGTTAAAAAAGAAAACATGAATATTTTAGGAAATATAACTACAAATTCATCCTTTGGAAAAAACATGAATCATTTAATATATTTAATGTTGCATAATGTTGAAATCTTTTAAGACCTCTAGATTCATCTTCTGAAATCAGTATAAAAATATATGATATATTTTAAAAAATATCACATTTTAATTCAGAATCATATATCTCATACATAAATATAAGTTTATATTTTTATATCCATTATAATTAAGGGAATAATTATTCTTTTTACCCACTACAATATAATTGAAAAACTTTAATTCAATTTTTGGGTGAAATGCCTTTCATACGAGATCAACCTCACAAGAGATTCCACTATTTCAGATATTAAAACATATGTTTCCTATTTAATATTATTGGGGTTTTATCAATCTAATGAGTAGTTTTTATCCACTATTAAATGGATCAAATAAACCTTATTATGTCCTCAAACCAACCATATAAAGAAACATATGAACTATATGATGACTCTCATAAAATATATGAAGTCATGCACCATCCATATAAATACTCTCTTCAACTGCCCAAATTCTCATACCAACCATACATTAACTAATGATAAACTTATAAATATATCCCCAAGGTATTTCAGAACCTTATGCTTTATCTAAAAAGACGATCCCAACATTGTAATCTCCAAACCTCTACTAATTCATTTGGGAAATTTTTTCAATACCCTTTCACCATTCATAAATCATCCCACGAACTCCACTAATGATATCAATACTCACATGAATAGATTCCTTAACCATCATGACATCTAATACCCCTCTCAAATGTATAAACCTCATTACATTCCTTTTTTAATACCCCACAAAAATAAAAATTCGGAATCCTATCAACATGAAATTCGCCAACACATATTACAAATAAATACAATATAAAACCATAGCATTTCCAATAGAAAATACTATCAATATTGTTATGAAAAGTTAATCAACAATTTCACAATATTATACATATATATATATATAGTATAATAAATGACATCATTAATAAAAAAATCAATATTAAGACTAGTAGATTTGTAAAAACAAAATGTATTTCAATTATAATATATTTTTGTTAAAATAATGGTGAAAAATATATTAGATCATCAATGATTTTTTCTGATAATATTAAAATAAAATGAAATATTTTGATTTAAAAAACTATTTTTATTATCATGTAATTTAAAAGTTTACATAAAAATGATGAACACTACCATGCCACAATTATGATTAGGTAATGATACATAGAACTACTAATAAGAAATAAATACAATTTGAGTGTACATTTGTAATAAAATAGACCTTTCAGGCCTATTTCATTACATATTTTTGGTACTGGAGATGTTAGGCGAATATATGAAGGATATAGGTGTTGATTGAGTAATTTATTCAACTAGCTGGAGAGTATAAACCTGTGGAATGATGGTTCATGGTGTAATGGGTTTTGAGGAGAGTTGTGGAAAAGGGTGGTGACAAATTATCTGGTATGAAAATTACACATGGATTTAAAAAAACATGGACTAACTATTCATTTTTTTCCTAGAAATGAAATTGTGGTTTTGGATATGATGTGTCTGGTCCTAGGGTGGATTTTGGGTAAACTGAAAACCATTATCATTCAACAAAATACACTTCAGTATCATTATAATTCTTTTACTTATGGATTTAGTTATTTTATTTAGGCTTAATTCATGAGGTGTGGAATTTAGTTAGTTAAAATAAGTGGATTGAGGAGTTATATTTTAACCAGGTAGTGGGAAATAGAGTGATGTTCAGTTATCATGGTCTAGGGAACTAAGGAAATAATTTTATTATTTCTATATATCTGGATACAACAATGGAACGAGGATTATTTTATGGAGTGTTGTGTTTTATAATCAATTAATATGAATTCATGAATTTAATTAATTCAACTTGGTGATAGAAAATTGTGTAGTGACCCTTTCTCCATATATTTGGTTGATAATTATTTAAATGGGAATAATAGGGGAAACGTGATGAAGATTTGTAAAGGTTGGTTCGACTTATCCGTGGTACTGTGTGACTATTTTCAATTTCCTCGTGGTTTGGTAAAATTCTGTCAATTGTATAATTTAAGAAGCCCATATGAATTCATCAATTCCCCTTATTTTTATTTCGATATTGGTGGTCAATTATTCATCCTTAAACACACTTCAGTGATCCACGATTGGATAAATATTTGACATCAATGGATCAAATTATGATTATAGGTGTGTTTCGCCACCATTTTTCTTAGTTTTATTCCGATTTTATTTGAGATAGGTAGTGGAGGTTGGTTAACTATGGATTCAAAGATCATGGGTTATATATTGATCGAGTATTGTCATATGTTTTGTTATTGATGTTTCTAATATGTTTTTTTATTTTTCTCATCTTTTTCACCTTGTTATTGAACATAATATGTTGGATATCCGATGGAGGTAAGTGATATATGAATTATTATTTTTTAACGTGTAAATTATAAAATTTTAATGATTTTTTATTGTATGTGAATGATATAGATTAAAATAAACAATATAATGACATAAATTAATTTATAATAGTGGGACATGGATGAACCACATGTGTTTTTATGTTCACCTAATATTTTAAATATTTTTTTTTGATATTATTGATGAATGATTTACATGTAGTAGTTAATCAATATTTTTTTGATGTAATATATTATTGGATTTAACTTAAGTAAAATGATAAATATTTAAATATGGCACTAAAATGACTATTTTAAAATCTATAATTTTGAAGATGATGATTATGGTGCACAGAAATAAATTTCACAAGAAGAATGATTAAATTATGTCACTTTTAGTGGGTATATACAGAATTTCGAAGATACTTTTTCCTTTTATTCTTTTTATTTATCTATTATAGTGTTTCCTTAGTATTATATTATTATGTCTGGTTTCAAGGACATTAATTTGAAATTTATAGTGTCTACAGTGGACATTTTTTATTTGTTTTTATAGGGAGCTATGGTTGTTCATTGTGTGGTGATTGATATCTAATTGCTAGGCAGTGCAAAATTTCTTAGTGGTGGGGAATATGTAGTTTGTAATATGAATATATTAATTGGTATGATATAAACCATAATAAAACATTCTGGTTAATTAATTTTGGTTTAAATGAAAGGGTTTAAGAAAAAAATTATTATTTTTTATGGTAAATGAATGTTTTAAAAATGAATATAGAACTTATTTGATTAATGATTTTAATATAGATGATACATGGTAAATATTTAAAGGTTAAATGGATTGTTTAATTGGAAGATTGTGAATATTTTTTTGTTTATTTGTAGGAATGTGGACTAAGTGGTTGTGGAGAGGTTGTAACAATTGATAGGTAGTGATAATAAACATGTGGTTGTTATTATGGACATTGGTAGTGTTGTTTCTAATATAATGGTGAGTGGTTGGGATGTATGTGATATAATGTCCCCAAAGGTAGATTGATAACATTGTGATGAAGTGACGATGATATAGATGAGCTGATGATTCATGATGGGGGTTGTGCATGGTAGGAATATATCATGGGGCTGATGTCCTTTAGGGTCATCATACATTGATGGAAACATGATATGTGGTTATATTATTGTATGTGGTGGTAGATAAGTGTTTGTTATGATGTGGTTGTGATGTGGTATTTATATGTGAGTATGACTATGTGGATTAAGTTTATGGGATTGTGGATATAGAAGTGATGAAATCACTATGATGTTTTACATTTCCATGTGAGAGTTACAAAATAGAAGAAAAGTGGATTCAATATGCTTTCATAATATATTATTCTTATAGTATGCTATCATAATTTGATGCAATGTTAGGTAGTTTTTCCTTAGAGAGGATAGGAATATTTTATCTCTAAGGTTCATGTTGGTTATAATATTTTTCCATCAAGTCATTAATATTATTCTTACACATTTCTCTGAGAGTTCATGAGGAGAATCCAAAGATTATACATGTATTCCCTACTCTATCAAGGGGGATGATTGACTGGTTCTTGGCATAAAGCTTGATACATATTTTGCCTTCAGTTATATATCATTCATGATTGGTCTATCCTTTCTATAATGATTACTAGGTCCATTAAACTATATAAGGGTATTCTAACAATGTATTTTTAGGCATTATGCCACTAGGCCTATAATCCTTGAATTGGGTTACCTCTAAATGATGTTTAAAAGGGTCATTCAATTATTTTTTAATAAAATTGGGCTTGAACCTGAACATGGTAGTTTATATATTTTTGTTCGTGTGTATGTGTCTCTGTGTGTGTGTATTTAGGGGTCTCAGAAATATTCTATGGTTGACCTGGGCATTAAAAGATAGATATTGAAGTTGTTAGAGTTTCTAAATTATAATATTACCTTTGATGTTTTATTTTTGGGACACTTTTATAGAATTATATTTACATGTGTATTGAGATTTTTTTAATTTTATAATTTAAAATTAATTGGAAATTTCTTTTTCTATATTGGATAATTATTAGTGAGATACCTGTCATTTGTGAAATTTAATCCTTTTGTGCTAGTCACTATCTTGTGGCCTACTAAATAAATGATTTTGGGATCATTATTATCTTCACTATTGGACTATGAGAGGTTCCTAGTGGTGGATGAACGTGAAAAAGCGATTTCAAATCAATGGATTAGATTTCTGATAATGCTTGGAGGTAGGCGTTGGTGAGGATTTATAGGGTTTTGTAGAGAAACAACAATATTGGAACCTATTTTACAATGTATCAAGGGATACTAACTAAAATGTATTCGATTAAGGCTTTTTATATTTCCATGTGAGGAAATTATTTTTAATAAACACCACATGTGACGTAATGTTGATTGTAGGGTTGATACTTGGTAGAGGCATATAGATAATCAGGTTTTCTATTTTGATTTATTTTGGTGATTTATAAAGAGATAATGATTGTAATTAAAAAACTATGTAGTGTCCTCCCTTGTATGAAAATAAAAAATAGGTGGTTTGTGAATTTATTTGTATCATCTTGTTCAAAACATAAATTCACAAATCAACCAAATCGATGTTTTCATGAGTTCTCTTGTTGTAGCCAAGTAAGAGTAATTAATTCAAACATTATCATTTTTCTTGAAAATATCAACGAGTGATACCAAATTTAAAAATTTTATATATGAAATAAACTATTAATTCCTATTTTTATGTCCTCTAGTCCAACAAAAAACATATTAAAAACATTCAAATTCTGTAATTCCAAACCCTCTCAATCTATATACCACTACAAATTTTAGAAATAAACTTGTATTTGGATTAAAAAAGATAGTCTAGAAAATTTTTCTACCTCTATCCTTTTATTAGTAGAATACATAGGAAAGTGGGTTAATCCAAATAGAATTATGTATGAGGGAAATGATGGAAATACATTTTTAGAGTTAAATATTAAAAATATATCCTTCTTCTAGGATTGGTGAATATTTCATCAATTTGAACCTTCGTAAGAATGAATTATGACCACACACATCCTTTTGAAACCACTAATTTGATAAAGTTATATACGATGTCAATTTTTTTAGATTGAGTGTGTTGTGATTGATTTTTAGATATATAAATTTCATATAGATAATAAAATATAATTAACCAAAATTATATATGTAGTCAAACTTATTTCTACATGACATTGTGCTCTTATTACACTTAAGATAAATTATTTTTTCCCTTGTATTGCCCAATCACAAACCATCTTGCGAAAAAAATAATTTTACAGGTTATTTTTATTTCTTATCATCATTATATCTATTCAAATATAAATCAATTTATCTATATAGGTTGAAGTTATTATATATTTTATACATACACCTAAAATTAATTATTCCTTTAAATTATTTTATAACCCTCTTTGAAGTTATGAAATGTTATTCATTGTGATCACATTGATACATTGCAAAAAGTAACACAAAATAGACTGCGTGAGATCTTGATTTTCTAAGTTAAAATAAACTATCAACCATACTTATGAATTACTTGATATTTATATTATTTCCTCCAAAATCCTTGTTAAAAATCACCCCTACTTGTATTGGTGTTGTAACCACTATAAAGTCTTCAATTCCAAAATTCTTCAACAATTCCAAGACGTATTTTTCTTCAGATGAAAAGATATAATATATTATTTACATTACATATAATCTCAAGAAGAAAATAATATCCCCATTCATGTAAATTTCAATGTATTTCATGATTTTTTAATGTAAATTACTTACAGTAACACTCTTGGCCACCTATAAAAATAATTTCACAAATACATACAATTAAAATAAGAATACATATTCTTATGTCCTTTAAAAAAATAAATATTGAAATAAGATCCTATTTTAATCCACATACATATTTATTCAATTTTTAATTCAGCGTTCTATTGATTCTTAGATTAAAACCATTATTTAGTTCAATATATACTTATTAATAATTTTCTGTATATAATAATTAGACTTCATATCAATTTAGTAAATTTTATAGTTCCTATAATCCACAACAACCATAAACATCCTTATAATATTTAATATGTGGAAGTGTTTCATCAAAATGAACTCCTACAACATTAGAGTATCTTAAACACATAATAATGGCATATTTCTTTAAATTTCACTTTTTTTAATTAGTTTTTCTCTAAATATCATCATTGATCCAATGTCATTATTTCCTTTTGAATAACCATTATTGTGTTTTCTTAAGAAGGGTTTGTATTTATTGAAAACAAACTCTATTTTTAAAAGAATGTTTTTGTTTTTTAGGAATCGAAACTAGTCCATCGTAATGAGGATATTTTCTGATACCATGTTTTTTGTATTGACCTACACCATACACATATAATGTTATGATGATGATGTTTTTTATCAAACACTTTATCATATTCAGGTCTATTGATAAAAAATTTAATATGATTAAATTAAAAAGAATCAGATAAATAATGATGTTGCTAATGAATTTTGAATGATGAAAGTGATGTACAATGTTAGAATGTTTTTATACATTCTAAATTAAAATAAGATTATTCCTTTATTATAAAGAAGTTCTTAAAAATCATGAAAACTGAAATGATAAAATAATTAATAGAAATGGTAGAGAACATTGAAAATTTTAAGTGTTGAAAAATTAGATTTACATCATAATAGGATTTATATTATAATGGGAATCACATTATAATGAACTGAGAAATAAAAATATATCGCCGTGCCTGAGGAAGAACAAAATGGTACTTATATTTTCATACTCATATTTTTGTACTCAGAATTTAATTTTGATATTTTCGTATTGAGATTTTCGTACTACAAAAATCATAATGAGATTTTCATACTTGGATTTTGGTACAGTGAAAATAATACTGATATTTTAGAATTAAAATTATCATACTTATATTTTCATACTCAGAAAATTATACAGAGAAAGAAACGGATTTTAATGACCTATGTAATAAAATATTCATTATAAGGTGGGAATGAAATAGATCATAATGATATGAGAAAGATAAAAATTACAATGATATAAGAAATAATATGTTTTTAATGAGATGAGAATGAAAAAAAATCATAATCACATTAGAATGAAACATATTGTGAACAGATGAGACAGAAACAGACTATAATGTGTTGAGAAAAAAATAGATTGTAACATGTAGAAAAAGAAAAAGATTATAATGAGTTAAGAATGAAGATGTCCATAATGAGTTGATAAAGATACAAATCATAATGATGTTGAGAAACAGAAAAATTGTAATGAGCTTTGAAATGTATGATGAATTGAAGTGGTCAAAAATGATATTAAATTATTCATAAATCTTATAAACATCTATAGAGGATTGAAAAAGTCAACGTTAATGTTTTAAATGTTATTGATTTTCACAAATTTTGAGATTTGAGGAAGTAGATAATGTTTTCTTGTTTCCCACCTTTGTTATCGGAGTAACCAATAAATATAACCTTAGGTAATTTTTTCATTTTTAAATTTCATGCACATGCAAAATCTGAAGAACTAAAGAATTATAAGTGTATGTTTCCATATAATTAAAGAATAATTCTATTAGGAATTCTATCAGAGTTTGAGTATTATAGATAGAGAACGAATTCATTTTATTGAATCATCACACACAATGAATCAGATTTAGGATGCATAATTATTATATTTAGAGAATCCGATCTGGAATCACTGTACTAAAAAAGTCAGTTTCAGAATGTAGCATAATTGCTTTGGGAGAATCAAATCTTGCATCATTTTATTGAAAAAAACCAAATCTAGCCAAATCAGATTGTCTATTCAGACATAGAAATTGTTGTGCAGATTTGACAATGTTATTATTCATATGTTTGACTAATATTTTTACAAGAAAACACTGAAAAAATATGAGAGTTAGTGTAATAATTACTCTCATGAGATGGATGGTATCTAATGGGGCTTGAAACATGTTGTTTTTACATCATAATAAGGGTTTCTAGAGACCCACATGAGTTTTCATAGCAAATATGTAGGTTCTTACACTGAGTATTAACCATGTAAATATTGTGTGATTTACATTGTTTCATTATTTTTTAGTCCTGATTATTTATTAAATTTTTATAAGTAAATAGATCTTAAATGGTTGCAGAGGTTATGTTGTTAAAATTTTTAAATATATAAAATGTGAACAAAAGATTCAACCCCCCTCCTAAGTTGTTATTCGATCCTTTAGAACATCAATTGGTATCAGATC
This sequence comes from Viscum album, assembly GCA_963277665.1. NCBI lineage: Eukaryota > Viridiplantae > Streptophyta > Magnoliopsida > Santalales > Viscaceae > Viscum > Viscum album. Next base: position 1,041,340,662 of record OY728141.1, on the reverse strand, counting down.
GAAGAGTCCCTGGTTGAATACGTATCAGGGATAATATCAATTATTTCAATTGAAGAATAATGCAACCATTTTATGTATAAAATACTATGTATGAAAAAATATGATGATTCAGTATCTCTTATATAATGTAATTGATTTTTTTAAAGCTACTACTATTGGATTTCAACCTATTGAGAAATATGGTCCTATTACATTTGTTTATAAGTGAAATATTGATGTTTATGTAAAATCTTGAAATGAAATCTTTAATTCCTTATTATAGAATTTTTATCAAAAGGCTATGCATCTCAAAACATAAAAATGGATTCCAGAAAATATGGAAACTATTTTCAATGGGAATACAAATGTTGAGGAAGAAAAGATACAAATCATTTGTACTAAGTATTAAGAAATCATAATGAGAGATAATGAAATAATTTCATACAAATTCAATAGTTTAAATGAGGTTATTTGAAACATCATAGATTTCGGATTTTTCATGGAAGATTCTACAATTGTGAGGAATATTATTAGAAACATTATTAGAATATTTAATTCTATAATTTATTCTTTAGAATTTGAATTTGATTTATCTATTTTTCAATTGCATTACATTATTATTTATTATGTAATGAATATATCACCAACCTTTAAAAAGATGATGAAATATGAAATGGTTTTTGAAGGAATGAGAATGTTTAAAATTGAAGATGCTGATGATATTGATCCATGTGACTTTGAAGAGAATTAGGTTAATGATTTGGATGAAAAAATCACGTCTCTTATATCCCAGAACAATTAATATGGAATTGAAGAGTATGGATGTAAAAATCCTCTCAAATTTATTGCCTATGGTGGAATCAGCCACTATTCTATGAATTTACCCAAGAATAATGTTAGAGAATACATATATTTTTTTAATGTAAACTTTCAATGGGGGAAGTGGATCAAAAATGACAAAGAATAAAAGTTATCCAATAGATATGATAAAAAGATTATTGGAAATAAATGATGTATTGTCAAAAAGAAAGTTGAATCATAATCAAAAGAAAAAATTTATTCTGAATATGAATGGTCAGAATAATTCAATACCTTTATTATAAAAGATGAGAAAATAGAAGATTCATCATTGAGTGAAGAATGTGGTAAAGAATCTTACATACAGTATTATATTATAACTGAAGATTTTTCTTGTCATGAGAAAAAAACTATCATGAAATGAGTTATACGTCTGAAGAAATAGATTTATGAATTTATAATGGAAGAAAAGTACTTATCAAGATTCAGGAAGAATACATTGATGATATTTTATGTTAGAAACATAGAGTTGATGAAAATGGAAAAATGATTGAAGATCGTAGTAAAAAATGAAACTATGGAATAAGAAGTTAACACATTTCAATCAAAACTTATTGTGTCTGAAATCATCTTGAATAAGATTAATGAAAACAACAACAATGATTCGGAACTAAAACATAAGACTTATAAATATGTTTATAAGGTCCAATATGTAAAACAGATGAAATAATATCTTATACAAAAATGATGTATCATCTGATTCTTTTAGCATTCCTGGTTCTAAAAAATGTGTTGAGAAATCTCTGGGTGGAAAAAATGATTTGATAAACCAACCAAATCCACCAAAATAAAAAACTGACTCAATATTAATTATGGTCTACATCCTGAATATGTTAGAGCTGAATAAATATACTACTATGAAATATGTTATAGTGACGAACACAAAAAAACATTTAACCAAATGCACAGTAGAAAGAAAATCCTTCCATACAAAGAAAAAATAGATTCACAATGAAAAAAATTAATACTTTAAAAAATACTGGATCAAAGGTGGAAGGAAAATACTCTATTATGTCAGCCATAAATTAAGAATAGAACATAATAAAGTTACCCAAATAGATCAGAAAACCACTTGGTAAAAGCATTACTAAACAGCATCGAAGATTGTGGGGAGATCAACACATCAGGGATGGAGATAATTACAACAATATCAAACCATGGGTCACTAAAAATGGATCATTCCCTTCCTAGTAATCTATTTCCAGCTACATCATGTTTTCACTCCTTATAAGTGTATGTTCTAATGCATATACTGCCTCCCTTAAAAAAATAGTCATCATTGTGATTTGTATCTCCACAAAAAACACTTCTTTATCCCTCATTAAAATCATGTCTTCATATGAATTATTTCACATGGTCTTGAGAACATATAATTTGAAACTGCGTGGGAACCATTTGAGGAGGCACCCATCAAACTCCCCCTCCAACTCAAGTGGGGATCATCCCAAAGCCCATTTCACTTCTGATAAAAAATATCATCTTACCATTTAAAATGAATTCCAAAACCATAATGTAATAATAACTTACAACGGATCAAACATAATTACTCCTACTAGTAAACCAAAATTTTTATATCCTAGAAACACCTCATATACATCTCATGTCTTCTCATAATGCCCTTCAAGACCATAAAAAACTACTCCACTGGATGTCGGCCACAATGATATGCAATTTATTATCTCAACCAATACCTCAGATACAAAATTTTGGGAATGAACAAATGGTGATGAATGTATATAAAATGGTAAAGTTAATGAGTAGTGGAAGTAATATCATTACAAACAGTTACAATACTCATCAATGGATCAATAGAGAAAGATCTTATTTCAATTGAAAATCATCATTTGATAGATATTACTAGTGTTGAGGAATATATGGTCACAGGGATTATAATTATTTCCATAAATTTTTTTTAATAAGGATAGGGTCTGAGATATGTGTACGAAATAGTGAATGTTGAATGAGAAATGTTCCTAACATACAGAATGTTGAAAATGTGAATTATCCGGATGTTAGAAAGTTTCCATCAAGAATATATTGTAATTTCTATAATATCTTTTTAAATATGTGATAATAATTGTAATCATGACAAAAGATGTATGAAACTAATTCTAGAACATGATTCTTATGATAGAAAATAAATGAATTTAAAAAATAAGAATGTTGAGAAAAGTACATTTATTGTTAAAAATGATTTAAATTAATGTTAAATAAACAAACCATGGATTCTTGATAGTGGTTTCGCTTCACATATGAAAGGTGATATAAAATTTTTTATACTATTTAATAGTAATTATAGAGAATCCGTTACAATTGGAAATGATAGTTTCTTAAAAATCAGAGGAATTAGAACAATTGTGATTGAAGTTGAAATGTTGAAATCTAAGGATGTTTTATTTTTAGAATGGTTAAAACCTTACATACTTAGTGTAATGTACCTTCATAATAATGGGGAAGATGTTGTTTTTAGAAAATATTTTGATATAATCAAATTTGTAAAAGATAGAAAAGCCATTATAAAAGGAGAAATAACATGGGGAAATATATTTCAAATAGTATAATTACACAACTCATGTTAATTTAGTGCTGAAAATAGAAACAAATTATCACACTTATGACATGGCCACCCTTGGTAGAAAAAAAATGAAAAAATTATATTAAGGGGATTATTTTTTGAATTTTATAGAATTGAAAATAAGAGACGAAGATTCCTGTATTACTTTCTTAAAAAAGAAATATAACTAAAATAAGTCAAGAGAAAATTGATATTCAATATACCAGACTACTTGAGTTTATTCATTCCAATATATATAGCATTATGAGAGATCAAAAAACAAAAGATTATTTATATTTTAACACATTTATTGATGATTTCTCTTTGATGGAAAACATCATGTTTATGAAGTACATGTCAGTGGTTATTGAATTGTCTTAATTCGCCAGAGGGGATATTCAGAATGTGATGGGGGTTTCTATAAATTTGTTGAGAATTGATAATGGAACCTTATTCAAAATAAATACTTTTGAAACTTATCTGATAATTCTTGGTATGAAGCCAAAGTATTGTTCTCCTTATATTCCAAAACAAAATTTAGTTCTAGAAAGAAATAATATAATTGTGGTTGAAATAGGAAGTATTATATTAGAAGAATACAAAAAATATTAATTCTATTAGAGAGAATCTATTAGTATGGTGTTACATGTTCACATCAGATTTCTATTGGGACCATGAACAAACACGAATCCTTATAAAATGTGGTATAAAAAATCCTTCATTGAAATACTTCAATGTTTTTATGGGTACATGCTTTCTCAAAATAAAAATCTAGATTTGGGAATGTTTGTAGAGAATGTAGTGGAAGGGACCTTTAGGATTTTCTCAAAAAATGCAATACGTTAGAAATGTGGGATCAATAGTTTACAAAAGTTGATAGATGCATATGATGTGATGTTAATTGATAATCAAAGTTCCTAAAAAACATTAGTTCAGAATTATGTGAATGATAATCCATATAATTCCAATAATTGTGAAAGAAATTAAAGACATCTGTATCATCACCCAAAATAATTGTGTGATGAAGAAATTTTTTATGGGAAAGAAACAGTATTTTTTAATACCATAAAAACATGTTGAATAAGAAAAAATTAATGGGAATTAGAAGGATCTGGTTTAGTAGTGAATAAAATTCAAATTAGGCAATTAAAATCACTTATATAAAATGTTGAATCAAAATCTATTTCAATATCTATTCAAAAAATTGATTTAGTTGATCTTATGAATGAATAATTGGATAAGAATGAAAATAATTAAAAATGGGACCTTGTTTCATGAAATGAAAATGAAAATGTTTCTATAACTATGTGGGTTTATAAATAGAAGTTAAATGAACTTGGAGAAGTTCCATGAAATAGATAAAAGATTTTTTGTGAAGGATATGTATATGTGAAAGGTGTGGATCTTGAAGAAACTTTTTCCCCAATTTCTATATTTGAAACTATTAGAACATTTCATTCATTTGACTCAAATTATAATTACAATGATTATTAGATTGATTTAAAGACAACTTTCTTAATTGAAGATATTGAGGAAGAACATTACATTAACATACATTGTGGGTTTCTACTTGGAGAGGATGAGAAAAATTATTGTATATTTAAGAATACGTTGTATGGGATGAAACATGCCCCACATGAGTGGTATTAAATTCATGAAAATTATTTGAGAATGTGAAAGTTTCTAATGGAAAATTTGATAGAAACTTATAAATTTTAGGTTTTGAATCTCTAACTATAATTTCATTTGTTTAGGTGAATGATGTAATTTTCGATGGGGAAAGAGAATATGTTTTTAAACCTTTTATAAGGTAATTAAGAATAATTTTGAAATACCGATTTAGGGATAAATAAAATTATTCTTTGGATTACATGTCCAACAAAATGGAAAATATATTTTCTTACCCCAATAAAATTACTCTAAGTAAGGTTTAAATAAGGTTGGGAATGGATAATCCAAATAAGTTTCAACACATATTCTAGAGAGAAAAATTTAGCAACAAAAGAATCCATAAAATGTGTGAATTAGAAATACTTTTAGATGCGGATAGGATGTATTAATTAACAAGTAACCTCAAAGAATGCTATTTTTATAATGAAAGCATGTATTCTTGGTATTGAAGTAATTTAAAAGAATAACGTATATTGGTAGAAAAATTATTTTTGGGATTTTTAAAAAGACCAAATTCACATGGTTTGTAATAAAAAATAAATAGTGAGAAGAAATATTGTGGTTATATTGATTCCGATTAAATTGGAGATTTTAATTATAAAAAATCAATCTTAGGAGGAATATTTTTATTGGTTGAACTTTCTGTGAGTAGGCTTAGATAGAAACAATGGTCAGTTACATTAAGAACTATTGTATCTGGATATGTTGTTTTCAATCAAGATTGTACTCAAATGGTTTCGATGAAAGTTCATATGGAATATTTTAAAGTAAATATCTCTAAATCATTGGTGATACTTTGTGATAATCTTAGTGAAATTGTTATTTTAAAGAATCATATCTTGCATTCATGATAAAAAAAATTTATATAAAGATTCACATTATAAAAAAAATGTTGTTACTGGTGGAATTTTTCTATAATTAATTTAAACAATGTATCATATTACTGATATATTTACAAAATAAATGATAAAAAATGGTTTTTGTAATTGTGGATGCATCTTCATGTTCTGCCTCCTCCAATATCTTCATAAACCTCAAAATGAAAACCCCTATTATTATTTGAATTATGTTTCCAATAGGGGAGATAACGTAACATATTTTTACATCTTAATAAGTATTTCATATCATTATTTTATGGATTTGAATATATGACTATCATAAAATAGAGAGAGAAAGAATGTGAAAGATGAATGAAATGCAAGGAGAAAAATAAAGTGAGAGAAGAAAGAATAAGGAAGAGTAAAATAATGTTCTAAAATAATGAATGGGGATAGATAAATAAAGTGTGAAACGTAAAATTGGGGGGGTTTACCTTTCAAGTATAATAAAATTATTGCCACTGACAGATTAAATTCCTTCAAAAGGACTACTTTATCCAGTATCTTGGTGTCCAGAGACTCTAATAAGAGAAATTTTGTGTTTTGATAAAAGTCAAAAGTTGTTTTTTGAAAAATTGAAAGAGTTCTAAATGTTAATAACTGTGGTTTTAAACAAATATAATATGAGATTTTGAATAAACATTATGGTATTTTGTTTTATAAATGATTTGTATTAGGTGACAACTAACACTATTTTTAAAAGAATGTTTTTCATTACTAGAAATCAGAACAAGTCCATCGTAATGAGGTTATTTTCTATATCCACCTATTCACATGGAGATGCACTAGACACAGATGAAGTCGGGTTTATTAAGATGTTAATAAAATTCTTTATTATATTTCGATCCATTAGAAAGACATTTAAAATTATTTAATTCAAAAGAATTATAGAAAGAATGGAATTTCTGAAGAGTTTTTAATGAATAATGTGAATTTAAGAGTTAGAATGTTTTCATTTATTCTAAATAAATCATATAATGATTTTCTGAACAATCAGTACTCATAAATCTTGAAAACCATCATGATAAATGATTTTGAAGAAATGGTTTAGAGATTTGATGAATATAAGATTTATAAATAAGGATACCATCATAATGGGAATTCCTTCATAATGGGAATTATATCATATTGAGATTAGAAAGAAAAAGATGTTACTGAGCCTAAGGAAGAAGAAAACGACACCCATATTTTCATAGTCAAATTTTGAAATTATAATTTCATTCTAATATTTTCATACATAAATTTTCATACATAAATTTTTGTACTCATATTTTCATAATAATAATTTTGTACTATTATTTTCATAAAATTATTCTTGTAATGGGAAAATTATACTGATATTTTTGTACTAGGATTATCGTACTAGGATAATCATACATAGATATTCATACTCATATTATTGTACTCATATTTTCGCACCAGAAAAAAATATATAGAAAGAAACAAATTGCAATGAGCCGAGAAAGAAAAAGATCATAATGAGAAGAGAATGAAACATATCATAATGAATAGATAAAGAAACATATCTTAATTAGTTGAGAAAGAAACTGATTGTAATTAGATGAAAGAGAAACAAATAATAATGAGATAAAAAAATAGATAATAATTAGCTGGGAAATAAATAGATCGTAATGAGAAGGGATTGAAATAGATCATAATGAGAAGAGAAAGAAAAATATCATAATGAGTTGAGAAAGAAATATATTATAATAATGATATAAAATAAATAGATTGTAAATATCTAAGAAAGGTATGATGAATTGAAGTTTTCAAACATGAATTGTTGTTTTTTTAAATCTAGGATATAAATAAAAAAGATTTAAGAATCCATATTTGATGTTTTAAACTTGAGAGATATTTTGATATTTTTAGAATTCACGATGTGTGGAAAGTATCAAAGTTTTCAGAAATTATTTTCTGTGTCTAGTATAAATACCACCTCAAATCATTTTTTCATTCTCTATATTCGAACATGCTCAAAAAGAATAGAATTGGTGAATTTAAGTGAATTATTCCAATATGATTGAAGAATAATTTTATTGAGAATTATATCAGATTTTGATTTTGCAGATCGAGAATGATTTATCATCATACTTATTGAATCAAATATAGGATCCAACATTATCATATTCAAATAATAAAATCCATAATCACCATTATCTAAATATAATATAGGTAATATTGCATAATTTTTTTGAGGGAATCATGTATAGTATCTTATTAATGAGAAAACGAGATCTAGCCAAATCAGACAGATTATTTGGACTGATCAATTGTGGTTGATATTTAATAATGTCCTTATTATTTTGTAAGTCTCAATTGAATAAAAAACATTATAAACATATAAGAGTCAGTATAATCAATCCTATCAAGAAATATAATTTTTCAAATGGGAGTTCACAAAATTTTTATTCCCTTATTCTTTATTGTGTATTTCTATATACACATATGAGTGGCTATATATATGATGTGGGTTCTCACACTAATACTGAACAATCTAAATCACGAGTGATTTAATTTCATTCCTACTTTTTCAGGAATGGGTATTCCCTAAATAATTTATTTAAAAATAAATCCTAACAGGTTGCAAGGGTTATTTTTTTTTAATTTTTTGAAACATATAAAAAGATAATAACTAATTCACCCACCCTCTCAGTTGTTATTCCTTCCATTATAACTTTAACTTTTATTATCAGAATATGATACCATGTTGAATTACTCTTAATATAATACATATCCAAATAAGTAAAATTTATCTACATTATATTCTTAATATATAAAAAAATTTAATGGTTCTCATTTTGAGAGGTAAGTGATGTCTAAGTGTCAAAATCTACCTTTCCTTGAGTGGGAAATGATTCATTTTTCTTGTAAAATCTCTATATTTCCTCTAATAAAAAATAGTACATCAAGATATCATATTATATTTTACACTTCAACATGATTATTTAACTCCTGATACATTATGTTTCTCATATTCTACAATAACATTATTATACCTGTTATGATTTGATTCAATATGAAAATTTTCACGTAATTTTAGTGCTTTATGATCCTTATTTTTCATCAAAAACGCATTTATTACTGTAACACCCCAAGCTTCTACGGTACGCTTCTCTTTGAATAATGCGATAGCGTGTGTTGTACGCAACACCGAGTTCCAACAACCAATCAAACTAGCCGTTATGAATAGTAATACCTACTTTTTAAAATTATATATATTTTATATTTTAAAATGGACTTCATTTTTGGATTCGGAATATCGAATTTAGCCTAAGGTGAAATTTTGGTACTTTTCGGATAACTTTCATATTTTGATGAATAGTGAAAATTACTAAATTTTAATTAAAAAACAACTTTTTTAATCAAAATAATTAATAGTGATAAATTATGAATTTGAGTGGTTTTAAAGTATATTTAGAATATATTTTTACCATTTAATATAATGTTGGTCATTGGACATAATTTTACAATTAAACTGAACATAAACAAGTGTCAATCTTTTGATAGTTATTTTCTCTTAAAACACGCTTTTTGTTTTGACAGCGGGAATTAATTTTAAATTAATTTCTGCCACTTCTGTGTTTTGAATTTAGGAAAATGGATTCAATATTTGGAATCAGGATGTTCAAATTGTGTAAATAGGTAACTTTTATTTTTAGACATTTTGAATAATTACTGCGGTAAATATTTTATTTACCATGGTTAAGGGTAAATCCGGTAAATAAGGGTTAAACAATAATATTATAATAAAACTAAATTACCCTAAAACGTGTCTTAACCCTATTGGTTGATACATGGTCGACCATGGGAATCTTTGGGTCGATTTTGGGACCCCATGGATCCACTTGTAAGTGATAATGACACTTTATTTTAATTAAGTTAAAATGAATACAAAAATGACACAAGCATATATCTTTTAGAAAAACAATTGTTACATAGGGTTATATATGTTGGAATTTAGATTATAAATATTCATTAGAAATATAAAAATATTTCCTACACAATTATATTTTATTTATAATTTTTAGACATTAAATAATTTATTTTATTTATGACACAATGATGATTCACTAATTACTAAAATAGTGAAAAATTAAAATAATTGATATTATAAATACCCAAATAAATATAATATAAAAATTTCAATGAATTAAAATAAATTTCTAGGATAATATGATATATTAGGATTTATTTAATTTACTTTTTTCGAAGTAATCAATCTTTTATGAGTTTCACAAAAATCAACTGTTGAATAGTGTCAAAATTGACATAAAAGAGTTCTTAAAACAAATATTATATTATTAATTGATATTAAATTCCTAAAAATCTAAGGTTCGGCCAAGAGACTTATATCATGATAGGATCATCATTAATGGACCAATTGGGGGTCTCTTGGATGTATGTAGTATGTTTATTAACCATATTATATAAAAATACAAAGAGACATTGTAAAAGTGATACTAATTAACTTAGAGTTAAAAGTTAAAGATAAGGTTAATATAAGTACCCAAACCTGTCTAAATTCTATTCGTTGAGTTGTTTTCGACCCATCCACACCTTAACCTTTGAATAATAAACTTTGGATCCATTAGAAGCCGAATATGAATTTATTATAAATTAATATTTCTAGCATTTCCAAAGGTTCCCCTCACCCCTCTTATAAAAGGGCACTCCTCCTTCTCATTTATTCACACATTAAAAGCCTTTTGGTTCATCCAAACTCGGCCCAAATACTCTCCCAACTTCCCTCACTACAACCTAGGGGCCTTAGTTTGATCAGAAAGCCAACCTAAGGAGCCCTTTTGATCAAATCAAAAAGAAGAACCCGAAGAAGAGGTAATGATTTCACCACCCTTTTCTAAGTTCATTTCTTCTTCCACTTCTTCTTCCTTTGTTGTTACCATTCTAAAATAATAAATCCAGTATCATATATATACTGTGATGTTATTATAAATATGGTACAACCATATTCAGTTTTCTATCCACCCTTTGAATAACATGTCACCATACGTGCGTACGTACGGCTTACCGTCTCCACGTCGTGGTGTAATTGTTATTCAATATAATATTATTTGGATGGGTATAATAATGATGTGTAACTCATGTAAATAATAAATATAACATGTTAAGGATTCTTTATATATGATATACCATCCATTCATATATTATTTTAATATCAAAAGAATGATATTGTCGCTCGTGCATACGTACGGACTACCGTCTCCACGAACGCGATGAGATTCATTCTCCATCGTATCCATTCAAGTATAATTATCATTTGATGATATAAAAAATGATGTTTAAGGACTTGATATCATTCTGGATATGAATAATATAAAACCTATCCTTTACAAACATGTCTTACGTAACAAAACATATAAAAGAAAAAACAAGTAAGTTAACACCTGAAACAACGATAATACTAAGATATTATTATCAAATCAATATTAAAAGATCATATATGATATCATATTAATGTATATCATCATTGTATAATTTAATAAAAATTATTTCACCATTATATAGGAGGATAACCTACCCCAACCAAGGAAAAGTACAAGGTAAGGGTTATTTCACAATCTCTTCATTATCCGAGGTTGTTTATACGTAATAATCTACTGGGAATTATTTATCATCCACATCCATGTTTCTTCGAAATGTATTTCAAAACATATTTATTACTTACATGAATATGGTTTAAAGTCATTTATACCCTTGTTTGACTTTTTTATAAGAGGTTTATAAAGGAATCTTTCTGTCGTTTTCAAAACAAGGTCCTTTTTAACCTTTTCGACAGAATTAAGGTAAGAATGTTTTTTTAACTTCTACGGCGGGTGCGGCTATTTTCCGCCGTTATAAAATCATCAAAGCTTCCCTTACAAGATTATAAGAATATTTTCAAAGAAAATGTTTTATTTAATATGGATCTTAAATGATTTCAAAATAAAAGGAGATATTTCTTTAAAAAGAATTTTGATTTCATCTATGTCAACATCCTTTGATGGATTTTAAGATTATTTGAAGTTGATTTATTATGATACAAAACTTCTATATTGTATTGATGGTTCTGTGATATGTTTGACTGTGGATGTGCTATTTTTATACCATTCATAGTTTATGGTGAAAGTATTGACAATTCGTATGCTAGTTTTAATACGAATGTTTATGTTATGTTTAAACCTTTTCATATTGGAATGCATTGGACTTAATATGTGACGGGTGGAGCCCGCTATAGCTCCTCGATGAATCGGTAGGCCTCATGAGACAAACTAGTGTCTTGGCACAAGGCCTTGGCAAAATCTTATTTGTAGTCTTGGAACGAGGCCTTGACTATGTGGTTATGATAGTCTGGCATTATGCATTCCAACATTATGAAAGTGGTTATTGATTTTTTCATGTGATTATTCGATTAGTAGAATATCCATGTGAATAAGTAAATGGCATTATTTCATTTTACTTTTGCCATACTATGTTGAACTTCAAGTTTAAAAGGCTTTTGTTTTAGTAATGCATTTCCTTAAATGTTTATGCTTATTTTGAATGTTCCTCTATATTGTTATCCTTACTGGGCATTTGAGCTCACCCCTTTTCTATGTTTTATTTTTTCCAGGATGTGAAGAAGTAAGTTATGAATGACCTGCAGGGATATTATGAGGGGATAATAGTGTGGACTGTAGAGACATTATGTTGTTGTAGTAGTTTTTCAATTTATTATGTAATGTAAAACTTATGAATATATCTAGTGTTTCCAAGGCTACTAAACCAATCGGTCTTTCGAGATTTGATCTTTCTTGTGATCATGCCAATGTTATGTAATAATGCACCAAATCTGGGTAACTAGGGTCGGGGCGTTACAGTTGGTATCATAGGAAGTTTAGTACAAACCTTGGAAGCTAGATTTAGATAAAGTCTGATTAGAGCACGTAGACCTAAGATGAACTTTGAGGATTAGTATAGAAGAACATCCTAGAATTTTGGTATTGTAGAGATTTTGTGAGTTTTCTGAGCAATACATCCCTATCTGGATACGAGCAGGTAGAGGCGGCTCTGGCACAGATGTACCTAGGGGTAAAACCCGAAAACACCGCTTTGAGCTAGACTCGAACGGGAACTGGTGCACGACAACGGGCCTTGCTGCACTCTTGGTTACGACACTCCCGGGGGATATGCTTAGGATAACTCTCATTTTCTTTACAAATCATTATGAAGGGTTTATGAGTATATACTTCCTCAATGAAAACATTTTTATGATTATGGATTATATCCATAAATAGTTCAATTTATGTTAAGTGTTTTATAAGTATGTGATTATGTATTTTGATTCATAAACTGACCTAGTTTATGCCATTGTTTAGAAATGGCGCCTAGTGGAAGAAATGGAAACCGTATCAATGCACACACTCCATGTAGGGATTTCCCTCCTGCTCAAGATAATTATAGTGGAAATGGTGATGCAACTGGTGCCGATCAGCTAATCACCATACTGGGACAACTTACTCTGGTTATGAATAATAACCTTACCCGTATGGAGCACCCTGATCCGCAGCGTGGAGGATCAATGTTAGATCGATTCATGAGGCAACAACCACCAACTTTCAATGGGAATACAAATCCCTTAGTAGCCGAGCAGTGGATAAATTCCCTAGAGAAAATATTTCAGGCTTTGGGGAGCAGTGAAAGGGAAAAAGTTATCATGGCAGTTTACCGCCTCACTGGAGATGTTGATCAATTGTGGTCATTGATTCAAAATACAAAGGAAGATGATGAAGTATCAAATATGGAATGGAGGGAGTTCAAAGATCTGTTTTTAGAAAAATACTTTCCTCGCGACCATCGAGCAGATATGGAAAGGCAATTTCTAAGTCTGAGACAGAAGGAGGATGAGAATGTCACAAAGTATGAGGCTAACTTTACAAGGTTAGCAAGGTACGCTGGTGATTATATACGTAACCAAAGAAGTAAGATTGATCGTTTCTTTGATGGGTTAAAACCATTTCTCCAACGAGCATTAGTCTCACAATCCTTTTCATCGTACGAAGACATTGTCTCATGTGCTATCAAGACCGAAAAGGAATTCTCTAAGTCTTATGACTTTAAAGCAAAGCAAGAGAAGAAGAGGCCTGCTGATCAATCAGGGAATGGAAATAAGGGGAAGAAAGGAAAGGTTGAATATCCATCCTGTGGTAAATGTGGGAAGAAACACCCCGGTGCTTGCTTGAAGGGAATGGGAGTCTGTTACAAGTGTGGTGAAAAAGGCCACCAAGCTCGTGATTGCAAAGGGAAGAAGGAAGCCACCAACGTTCAGTGCTACAATTGCTGGGAGATGGGACATTATGCGAATGAATGTCCTAAGCGTCAGGAGAACTTACCTCAGAAAAGGCCAAGTGATCAAGGCCAGGCTTATTCTATCACTACTACTGAGGTAGAAGCTCCGAAAGACGTGGTGGCAGGTAATTTAATGGTTTCCTCAAGTTTAGCAAATGCATTATTTGACTCTGGATCGTCGCATTGTTTCATATCTTCCCAGTTTGCTAAGAAAATTAGATATTTCCAATTTGATTTAATAAGGGAGTTGTCAGTTAAAACTCCTAAGGGATGTATCATTGCAACAATGTTTTGTGAATCAGTCCCCATTAGAGCACATACATTTTCTTTATATGCTGATCTCATCGTTATACCTATGATTGAGTTTGATATAATCCTTGGTATGGACTGGCTTTTAGACTATGATGCGAAGATTTATTGTAAGAAGAAAGAGGTTACGATTCTTGATGATAATGATAAGGAACACCTTATTTTTAGAGCAGAATCGTCATCACCTAATTCTTATTTAGATCCACCCCCAGTAGCTCAACTTAATTCAATTATTGGGGAGGAAGAGAATGAAATAACTGTCGATGAGGAAAGGAATGTTCAAATAGAGGATGTACCTGTTGTGAAAGAATTTGTAGATGTATTTCCGGAAGATTTACCTAGACATCCTCCAGAACGAAAAGTTGAGTTTTCCATTGATTTAATTCCTGGATCAAGGCCTATATCGAAGACCCCTTATAGAATGGCCACTGTATAATTAGTTGAAATAAAGAAACAACTAGAGGAATTGAGTAATAAGGGATTTATTCTCCCTAGTGTTTCTCCATGGGGAGCCCCTGTTCTTTTTGTTAAAAAGAAAGATGGATCTATGAGGTTATGTATCGACTACAGGGAGATCAATGCTATAACGATAACGAACAAGTATCCCCTACCTCGTATTGATGATTTATTTGACCAACTGCATGGAGCTCAATACTTTTCAAAGATTGACCTTCGATCTGGATACCATCAGTTGTGTATGAAGAAGGAAGACATTCCGAATACAGCATTTCGAACCAGGTACGGGCATTACGAGTTTACTGTAATGCCGTTTGGATTGACTAATGCACCCTCTGTATTCATGGATCTGATGAATAGAGTTTTCAAGGAGTATCTCAATGAAATTGTGGTGGTATTTATTGATGATATCTTGGTATACTCCAAAACCTATGAAGATCATGAAAATCACTTGCGCATTATCTTGAAGACTCTGAGGAGGCATGAATTATATGGAAAGTTTAGCAAATGTGAATTCTGTCTTCAGGAGATTTCTTTTCTTGGCCATATTGTCTCTAAAGATGGAATCTCTGTTGATCCTGCTAATACCAAGGCAATACAAGAATGGCTAGCACCTACGAGTATAACCGAGGTACGCAGTTTTATCGGTTTGGCAGGTTATTATCGACGTTTCGTCCAGAATTTTTCCCGATTGGCTAACCCGTTAACGAAGCTCACACGTAAAGGGGTTAAATTTTTTTGGACAAAAGAGTGTGAAGAATGTTTTGAAGAACTAAAGAAAAGATTAGTAAATTCTCCTATATTGACTCTACCATCGGGGAATGATGGGTTCGTTATTTATAGTGATGCATCAATGAAAGGACTTGACTGTGTCCTTATGCAGAATGATAGAGTTATTGCCTATGCATCACGACAGTTGAAAATTCATGAACAGAACTATCCTACTCAAGATCTCGAGTTAGCTGCTGTGATCTTTGCTTTGAAGATATGGAGGCACTACCTCTATGGTGAAAAATGTGAGATTTATACTGATCACAAGAGTTTGAAGTATATTTTCTCACAAAAAGAACTCAACATGAGGCAAAGGAGATGGCTTGAATTACTCAAGGATTATGATTGTACGATACACTACCACCCGGGGAAGGCAAACAAGGTGGCAGATGCTTTGAGTAGAAAAGACCATGGAGTTTTGAACAATATGAGGATTGAAAGGGATCCAATTTTCATGGATCTAGTGAAGATGGACATGGGAATATCAGGGAAGGTGAAACATCAATTCTTTTTCAAATGGTTTCCAAACCATCTTTACTAGAAAGTATTAAGAGTTCTCAGACCGATGATGAAGAATTAAAAAAGATGATTAAAGCTATGAATGATGGGAGATTGAGAGACTTTGTGTATGAAGATGGAATTTTGAAATTTGGGAAGAGACTTTGTGTTCCCGATTTACCTGATCTAAAAAGGGAATTGCTGGATGATGCTCATAGTTCCAATTTCTCTATACACCCTGGGAGAACAAAAATGTATAGAGATTTGAAGGAACATTTTTGGTGGGACAACATGAAGAGGGAGATTGCTGATTTTGTGTCAAGATGTATGGTTTGTCAACAAGTGAAAGTTGGAAGGCAGCAGCCTGGAGGAGTCATGCAACCTCTTCCCATACCGGAGTGGAAATGGGACAATATTATGATGGACTTTGTCATGGGGCTACCAAAGGCTCCTAGAAGGAATGATGCAATATGGGTTATTGTTGATCGTCTTACCAAGTCAGCACATTTTCTTGCTATAAGAGAAGATCTACCCCTAGAAAGTCTAGCAAAACTATATATTAATGATGTTGTGAGACTTCATGGAGTACCCCTATCGATTGTTTCTGATCGTGATCCCCATTTTACTTCAAGATTTTGGAAAAGTCTTCAGAAATCCCTGGATACTGAACTTCATTTCAGCACTGCTTACCACCCTCAGAAAGATGGACAATCAGAACAGACTATTCAAACCTTAGAAGACATGTTGATATCTTTCTCACTTGACTTTCAGGGTATGTGGGATCAATATTTACCACTGGTAGAATTTTTCTATAACAATAGCTTCCATTCGAGTATTCAGATGGCACCATATGAGGAATTATACGGAAAGACATGTCGTACACTAACCTGTTGGGATGACGTTGGTGAAAGAAAACTTGTAGGCCCAGAACTGGTGGAGGAAACGATGGAAAAGGTGAAGGTAATCCAAAATCACATCAAAGCAGCTCAAAGTAGGCAGAAGAGCTATGCGGATAATCGAAGGAAGGATTTGGAATTTCAAATCGGTGATCATGTTTTCCTGAAGGTATCTCCATGGAAGGGAGTCATACGTTTTGGTAAGAAAGGTAAATTGAGTCCCAGGTACATCAGACATTTCGAAATTCTAGAACGAATTGGGGTTGTAGCTTACCGATTGGCAATGCCACCAAGTCTCTCTAAAGTTCACAACGTGTTCCACGTATCTCTGTTGAGGAAATACATGCCTGACCCAACGCATGTACTCACCTATGAAGAATTAGAACTGGAACCCGATCTTTCCTATTGTGAAGAGCCCGTCAGGATTCTTGATACGAGAGAACAAGTACTGAGAAACCGGACGACGCGTCTGGTAAAAGTTTTGTGGAGAAACCATAAGATGGAAGAGGCAACGTGGGAACCTGAGGAACTTATGATGAAGAGCCACCCGAGTCTTTTCATGCGGTAGAATTCTAGAAATTTCGACGACGAAATTATTTGAAGGAGGGGATAATGTAACACCCCAAGCTTCTACGGTACGCTTATCTTTGAATAATGCGACAGCGTGTGTTGTACGCAACACCGAGTTCCAACAACCAATCAAACTAGCCGTTATGAATAGTAATAACTACCTTTTGAAATTATATATATTTTATATTTTAAAATGGACTTCATTTTTGGATTCGGAATATCGAATTTAGCTTAAGGTGAAATTTTGGTACTTTTCGGATAACTTTCATATTTTGATGAATAGTGAAAATTACTAAATTTTAATTAAAAAACAACTTTTTTAATCAAAATAATTAATAGTGATAAATTATGAATTTGAGTGGTTTTAAAGAATATTTAGAATATATTTTTACCATTTAATATAATTTTGGTCATTGGACATAATTTTACAATTAAACCGAACATAAACAAGTGTCAATCTTTTGATAGTTATTATCTCTTAAAACACGCTTTTTGTTTTGACAGCGGGAATTAATTTTAAATTAATTCCTACCACTTCAGTGTTTTGAATTTAGGAAAATGGATTCCATATTTAGAATCAGGATGTTCAAATTGTGTAAATAGGTAACTTTTATTTTTAGACATTTTGAATAATTACTGCGGTAAATATTTTATTTACCATGGTTAAGGGTAAATCCGGTAAATAAGGGTTAAAAAATAATATTATAATAATACTAAATTACCCTAAAACGTGTCTTAACCTTATTGGTTGATACATGGTCGACCATGGGCATCTTTGGGTCGATTTTGGGACCCCATGGATCCACTTGTAAGTGATAATGACACTTTATTTTAATTAAGTTAAAATGAATACAAAAATGACACAAGCATATATCTTTTAGAAAAACAATTGTTAAATAAGGTTATATATGTTGGATTTTAGATTATAAATATTAATTAGAAATATAAAAAGATTTCCTACATAATGATATTTTATTTATAATTTTTAAACATTAAATAATTTATTTTATTTATGACACAATGATGATTCAGTAATTACTAAAATAGTGAAAAATTAAAATAATTGATATTATAAATACCCAAATAAATATAATATTAAACTTTTAATGAATTAAAATAATTTTCTAGGATACTATTATATATTAGGATTTATTTAATTGACCTTTTTCTAAGTAATCAATCTTTTATGAGTTTCAAAAAAATCAACTATTGAATAGTGTCAAAATTGACATAAAAGAGTTCTTAAAACAAATATTATATTATTAATTGATATCAAATTCCTAAAAATATAAGGATCGGCCAAGATACTTATATCATGATAGGATCATCATTAATGGACCACTTGGGTGTCTCTTGGATGTATTTAGTAAGTTTATTAACCATATTATATAAAAATACAAAGATACATTGTAAAAGTGAAACTAATTAACTTAGTGTTAAAACTTAAAGATAAGGTTAATATAAGTACCCAAACCTGTCTAAATTCTATTGGTTGAGTTTTTTTAGACCCATACCCACCTTAGCCTTTGAACAATAAACTTTGGATCCATTAGAAACTGAATATGAATTTATTATAAATTAATATTTCTAGCATTTCCAAAGGTGCCCCTCACCCCTGTTATAAAAGGGCACTCCTCCTTCTCATTTATTCACACCATCAAAGCCTTTTTTTTCAGACAAAATCTGCCCAAATACTCTCCCAACTTCCTTCACTACAACCTAGGCGCCTTAGTTTGATCAGAAAGCCAACCTAAGGAGCCCTTTTGATCAAATCAAAAGGAAGAACCCGAAGAAGAGGTAATGATTTCACCACCCTTTTCTAAGTTCATTTATTCTTCCACTTCTTCTTCCTTTGTTGTTACCATTCTAAAATAATAAATACAGTATCATATATATACTGTGATGTTATTATAAATATGGTACAACCATATTCAGTATTCTATCCACCCTTTGAATTACATGTCACCATACGTGCGTACGTACGGCTTACCGTCTCCACGTCGTGGTGTAATTGTTATTCAATATAATATTATTTGGATGGGTATAATAATGATGTGTAACTCATGTAAATAATAAATATAAGATGTTAAATATTCTGTATTTATGATATACCATCCATTCATATATTATTTTAATATCAAAAGAATGATATTGTCGCTCGTGCGTACGTACGGACTACCGTCTCCACGAACGCGATGAGATTCATTCTCCATCATATCCATTCAAGTATAATTATCATTTGATGATTTAAAAAATGATTTTTAAGGACTTGATATCATTATGGATATGAATAATATAAAACCTATCCTTTACAAACATGTCTTACGTAACAAAACATATAAAAGAATAAACAAGTAAGTTAACACCTGAAACAACGATAATACTAAGATATTATTATCAAATCAATATTAAAAGATCATATATGATATCATATTAATGTATATGATCATTGTATAATTTAATAACAATTATTTCACCATTATACAGGAGGTTAACCTACCTTAACCAAGGAAAATTAAAAGGTAAGGGTTATTTCACAATCTCTTCATTATCCGTGGTTGTTTATACGTAATAATCTACTGGGAATTCTTTATCATCCACATCCATGTTTCTTCGAAATGTATTTCAAAACATATTTATTACTTACATGAATATGGGTTAAAGTCATTTATACCCTTTTTTGACTTTTTTATAAGAGGTTTATAAAGGAATATTTCCGTCGTTTTCAAAACAAGGTCCTTTTTAACCTTTTCGACAGAATTAAGGTAAGAATGTTTTTTTAACTTATATGGCGGGTGCAGCTATTTTCCGCCGTTATAAAATCTTCAAAGCTTCCCTTACAAGATTATAAGAATATTTTCAAAGAAAATGTATTATTTAATATGGATCTTAAATGATTTCAAAATAAAAGGATATATTTCTTTAAAAAGAATTTTGATTTCTTCTATGTCAACATCCTTTGATGGATTTTAAGATTATTTGAAGTTGATTTATTATGATACAAAACTTCTATATTGTATTGAAGGTTTTGTGATATGTTTGACTGTGGATGTGCTATTTTTATACCATTCATAGTTTATGGTGAAAGTATTGACATTTCATATGCTAGTTTTAATACGAATGTTTATGTTATGTTTAAACCTTTTCATATGGGAATGCAGTGGACTTAATATGTGACGGGTGGAGCCCGCTATAGCTCCTCGATGCATCGGTAGGTCTCATGAGACAAACTAGTGTCTTGGCACATGGCCTTGGCAAAATCTTATTTGTAGTCTTGTCACGAGGCCTTGACTATGTGGTTATGATAGTCTGGCATTATGCATTCCAACATTATGAAAGTCGTTATTGATTTTTGCATGTGATTATTCGATTAGTATAATATCCATGTGAATAAGCAAATGGAATTATTTCATTTTAATTTTGCCATACTATGTTTAAGTTTAAGTTTAAAAGGCTTTTGTTTTAGTAATGCATTGCCTTAAATGTGTATGCTTATTTTGAATGTTCCGATATATTGTAATCCTTACTGGGCATTTGAGCTCACCCCTTTTCTATGTTTTATTTTTCCCAGGATGTGAAGAAGTAAGTTATGAATGACCTGCAGGGATATTATGAGGGGATAATAGTGTGGACTGTAGAGACATTATGTTGTTGTAGTAGTTTTTCAATTTATGATGTAATGTAAAACTTATGAATATATCTAGTGTTTTCAAGGCTACTAAACCAATCGGTCTTTCGAGATTTGATCTTTCTTGTGATCATGCCAATGTTATGTAATAATGCACCGACTCTGGGTAACTAGGGTCGGGGCGTTACAATTACTCAATTGAAATTTAAAATTTGTTTTCATTTATATCCTCAAAATCATATTAATTTTAAATAATATTTACACCATAAGCGTCTACCAACTTAGGATCCTCTAGTTATAGCACTCGTATCCTTTTCCATTGGATAAGTATATTATAATAATACCTTTCTCAAAATCCATTACAAACATCCATGGTTTAGAGTTTTTGATCGAAGTAAAATTTAAGCATCCAAAAATATTTAATTTTACCATAGTTGGTTTCTCTCGGGACCACATAACATATGAAGTCATATATAACATGGTTATCATTACATATTTGTTATTAGGATGTTTTGTTATTATTATAGATTCTTTGTAAAATAATTTTATGCATTTATAGGAAATATACCATAAAAATTACTATTCATGTTGTGGAAACTATTATATATAATTACCTCAAAAAATGGATCAAAATTCCCAATGAATATTTTTGATTTTTATTATATTTATGAAGAAAATAAAACATGTTAGTCTTTAATTACAATATGAGGATATCAAATTCTATAAATGTTATCATCATATTTTCTCATGATAGTAACTTTATGTAAGAGGATGTTACTATAAGTATTGGATATTTACATACATAAATCCATGGGGCTCATGAAATTATAAATTTAATGCTTCCTGTTCGCTTAGTTACTATTTTATATCTCGGTGTGTCTCCAGAACAAAGTAATATTTTCTATCAGATGTCAAAACATCCATTATGTTTTCCAAATTTTCCAATTATTTATTCCATGATAAACAACACATATATAGTGAGGATATGGACTTTTTTAATATTTAGTTTAAATACTCAAATTCCCTATTACTTATATGAGAGTGTTTTTTGGTCCATTGGAAAGTTAATTACTTTAAGTAAAATGACTATATCTCTACGATAATGAAATCAGTTTCTCTAAATATGTTATGGTCTTCTACATTCATTCCATAACATCTACAAAAAATCTAAATGATTTTCTAAAATATCCTGGAAAATTTTATTTCATCAACACAATTTTCAAATTCATTTTTATCATATAATAATTATTTAACAATTAATCAATATATATTAAAATCCACAAAAATTATATCTTTAACTCAACATTCATCATTGAACTAAGATATAATTCACATGTGTTGAAAAGAAAGACAACATAATTCAAGATATGGATCAAAAAACGAGTAGGTAATGGAAATTTTTGATGAATTTCCATTAGGTAGTGATTGACTAAATATTATAAGAATACACACATATATTTTCTGTGTTCTATATATGGTTAATAACATATTTCAATTCCTATTAATTTTATAAAAAAACATGAAAAGTAATACCCAAAAACATACTAGTGATATTTAAATGTTTAATAATATGATTAATTGAAAGGTGGGAGACCCATCCTATTTAAAAAATCAGGATCATTTCTAGTAGGTTGAACCTATATTTAAATGATATACAGAATAAAACAAATACTAAAATATGGTTAATTATTGATCCTATAATAAACTGCCACTTTGATAATTTTTAATCATCAATAGGTCCCAATGATGAGGAAAAACAATGACACAAGTTGTTTTGATTAGATGGATAGTATTAGAAGGGGATGACCGGTTAGTGGTAATTGGTTTAGCGAGATGATTTATTGGGTGAAAAAGACGTCCATTTTCAGTTTCAAGAAAGATATGTGTCTAATATATAATCATATATTATCTATAAATATTATTGCAAATTGGTATTAGGATGTAACCCCAATGGGTATTATATATTGGGTCTGAATGGTCATGGAAAGGAGGATTGGTCTTAACATTCCCCACTAATATGTGAGAGGGGATCATTGTATCATTCCTCTCATATTCCTCTCGATCTTGATGATCTAGGTTTTGTTCTCAAAAAATTTATATTTTTAGCATACATTATTAGTATTTTGATTTTTATGATGGAACCCAGGATGTGCCATGCTAAGCATGCATGCTTTATTTATCTCTTTGATTTGTCCAAAACAACATCATTAATGTATACTCATTAGTGTTTTTTATTATAGGATGGTGGTTTATTTCATTGATAAGAACATAAATGAATCTTGAGGTCTTTAACTCCAAGTTTGGTTAGTCTTCTCGAGACACACCAGATCCTACAATTCATTGATAGTGAATAAGACTTGGAAAATTAATGGTTATTATCAGGAAGATATTATTTTTCATTTATATTCCATCCCATATGTATTCATATGAATAAAGAACCTGATGTTACTTTGTATTACATATATCTTCCTCAACATCCATTATTATTCCAAAATCTAGTTATTATTTGTCTCGATGTAAATTATCTTGGGTATTATCTATGATTAGATGAACAAACATCCACTCTAAAACATCCTATCAAGAATAATTTTTGAAGGATCATTTTTCATTGAGATGGAAATTTCAAAACACACACAATAATTCATATAGATCAATGGTAAATTAAGGTATAAACAATTGGATATATATTAGAATGATTTCTATAAAAATTCATCATGTGAGGAAATCCATTTAATTATACCCATAAAGGAAGAATTTTAGATTCTATTTTGGAACACTAGTAGTCCTAGGAAGACATCATGGTTGAGTAGGAACCCATAAATCTAGGAAGTCCCACATAGGGGATGAAAAACTAAATCATGAAGAAGGGATACATCTAGGAGAGTGATAGGGGAAATGATGCTTTTATTATAGCGAGTTTCTGTAGTGAGGAGGAACAAAATACTAGATAAAAATTTGGACTCCATGGAAATCAACAAGATAAATATGAGGCCTACCAAATTGGGTTTATTAATGTTTTTATTTCAATGTGATTTCAATCAACCCCCTATTTAATTAATATAGTGGGGAATGAATTCCCAAAAACATTAGAGATGACCGAAACCTACCCAAGGATGTTTACTAAGAAGGTGAATAAATATTTTAAGTATTGATAATAGAAAATAGATTTATATTCTCACCTCTAAAATGGAGCACGTTATCCTACTTCCAATTATTCCGAAGGACCTGGGGTCATCATGTAGGTTGGTGAACCTCCTAACAAACCATACATGAATATGATTAAAACTAGTTTCCAAATATAGAATCAATATATAAAACTGGGGAATATTGAAGGAGAAAATTTTAAGGAATATGGTTTGGAAAAAATGGGGTTATAAAGTAAGGTAAAAAAATTAAAGATAGATGTGAATTGTAATAAATCACCAATACCTCTAATGGAACATACAATATTCCATCTACACTATATGGAATTTAAAATCATTGAAATCCTCCTGGGATTTATCAGTGAATGAATAGGATTATAAGGAAATAGAACACTAGCATGAAATTATTAATAAATGAAAAAGTTACTTAGTTAAATCATGTGGGTTCTAATTTACTCTAGGGTAGAATGAAATCCACGGTAAGTATTATTTTTACTTTTCCATGTTAATGATGAAATGGTCAGCATTTAAGATATGTAAGTCTAAGTATCATTAACATGAGGTTTACTAGTAAATCCCAGATCTTACCGGGGGATAAATGAAAATTGTCAAGGTCCTGGACTATTAATATAAAGGTATCTTATTTTAACCATAAAAATTTTATAAGGGACTCAAATAATGGTAATATAAAATAAAAGTGTAGTGAGATAAAATTTTTATTGGTGGATCATGATAAATTATAGATATTTTCATAGGAAAATAATGATAAACTCCAAAAAAAAATTTAATTACAATTCTATTCTACATTTTATGACATTATATCTGATATTTAACCCAATAACTATCTTATAGTTAAATAAATTCTATAAATAATAATCTAACCAACTTATTATATAGATCATTTTACTAATGGATATATTTTTACTTTAATTTTTGTTGTGGGTGTTGAGTATTTTGAGGGTTCCCACTCATTCCGTTAGTGTTGATTTTAATTATTCCAATTAAAATAGATTTTAAGGGGGAATAAAAAGACCTCTTCATGACTATATTAAAATTTTAATAGTCCTACCATGGATGGAATCAATAGATTTCCCCCTTGACCATCTAATAAAAACAATTTTCTATTCACAAGTGCATGGATAACAAATATGTGGTTATTCATTCAAATTTTTTTCCTCCATCAAAAATTTGTTATCCTAAATGTGGTGTCTATATAGGGATTTTTAAATTATGTTTTTTCATGAGAAAAAACCCATTTTTCATGTTTATAATGAAATAATATTTTTTATTTGTTAGATATTTTTTTCTTTTCTATGTTTGTAATTAAATTCTATCAACTATTTTATGATTATTATATATTGGTATTTTGTATAAACATTTTTTCATGAAAACAAAAATTTATATGTAATGAATGTTTTTAAATAATAAAATTGTTATAAACCATTTTTTTCAATAGATATTTAGATTCATCCTAGTGTACATGTTATTGATTTGGGGAGTAATTATTTCATTTTTCATTAAATATAGTTATATTTATTTAAATTTTAATGATATAATTAATGATTAATCATTTTATCAAATAGGAACTATAATAGAACCAAATATATTTTTCTTTTAAAATTAAATTGGAAATATGACCATTTTATTTCTATTTGTGGGCATGTTCAATTATTTAGTGGTGTAAATTTCTTATTTTACTTTCTATTTTTAATTATATTGAATGCCACTTAACTAAAATTTACTATTTCTGATTTCTTTGATATGATTTATTTTTTGTTGTTTATCAACAATATCGATTATACTCTTTGAAATCCATGTGTGTTTTTTGTTTGGGATAGTTTTAAAGTGACAAATTACATTTTATCTTCGGTCTTTAGTTGAAAAAACATTAGGTTTTTACCACTATCATGAATTTCTAACCATAATTATGTTTAGAATGGGAGATTATAGTTGATTATTTCCAATTGTTAGAATAATATAGATTTTTGTTTGATATGTTTATGATGTAAATAATTAAGTATTTTCATTGAGGATTTTTTATATTATTATTAGATTAAATTGAACATGTATAAAGAATTTTTGCTGAAATGTTTACCAAAATAAAGAAGGAACAGTGATGAAAATGATTTATTTTATGTGTAGGGAAATATCTTCACATGTGTGTGACAATATTCTCTTGAATTTGCACAAGAATTTTCCATATGTTTTTTAAAAGGTGACTTTATATGTTCGTCAACATGGTCAGTATGCTCTCTAACTCTAAAATTTCATGTAGATGATTTTTTTGAAGTCTATGTTTTTATATTTTTTCAATGTTATATGCCTTGTAATATATATTTAATATTATATTTTCAATATTATGTATTGGTTTAAATCTATATGTATATATAAATTTTCCAATGAAAGTATTTGGTTTTATACGATGTTTTTATCTTATATTATTCTGTTGAATATGGGATTTTTTTACTATGAAGTAATGATTGGTTGTGTATGATTTTATAATTATAAATAATATCTTATGTTTTTAAGAACTATTTATTTTCCATCAACTCATTCATTTATAATAAAATTTTGTGTAATTATGGGTTCAATTTCTCAAGGAAAATTTATGTGTTAATTATTCTGTTGTGTGATTATGTACCCCTGAATTAGATAATTTTTATGAAATAAATATATAATAAATATTATTTATTTTGTGAAACACTATGAGTGGGGGAATTTAATATGTCACCCTTTTAGGTGCTTTACATATATCTTTTTAGATCAGTTACATATCATTTTATTACTAAAATTTAATATTTATGATAAAATTATATGTGTTTAATAATAGATGATTGAGATGGAATAATCATTATAAATTTGAGTGGAACATATTTTTTTATCAAATGTAATTTATTTTCGTTAATTTAAGATCTGGTTAATTGTTTTTTATTTTTAATGTGGGAATATTTCATGAAATAATATTTTATTTGATTTGATTTATGAAAATGAAATTACAAAATAATTTCTTCAAAATAAAAATTTTCTTCGGATAGTTAATATATTAATGAAAATTCCATTTTTTGTGTTTCATTGATATATTATTTATATTTTTTTCTGAACAAATGAAAAATTTTATTGAATAAATAGTTTTCAAGTTTTTATATGATACACAGGTTTTTAATTTAATTTCATTTACGTTTATTTATGATAATGATTAATTATATAATTGTATTTTTTCTACATGTTAATATTGGAATTAGACTAGACACATATGAGGTGGCCCATGAGAAACTGGTATAACCCCTTCCACTAATCCACATGTCTAATTTTTTAGTTTTGCTTTGGTAGATCACAATATTATTCATCAAATGTTTTGATGCTTACAAAATGAGGATATACCATAAATGTAAGTAATGTAATTATTTGGAAGCTTAAGTTGTCCCTTATGTGGGAGTTGAATTCAATTATTTATTATCATCGTCAATTTTATACCTCAATTATATTTTTTCTATGATGACGTGATTGATGGTTATTCTTTTATTAACATCAGTTTATACACTTCAAACCAAAATTGAGTTATTCTATAAAACCTCTAACTATGGGTATGAGATATTATTTCATTATATTTCTATATATGGGTTTATTTTCATTATTAAATAGATGTTTGTTTGATATTTTATTTCAATTTAGATATATGTCCGAAGAATCAATGATTATTCAAGGCTTTTAGGTATTGGGGAAATTTTCTAGGTAACCATGTGAAAAACAGAAGAATTATAGATGGAGGCTTTTAGTTAGAGGAAAACGTGTTTATTTTTTATGTATACATGTGATATAAGAAAAATATGTTTAAAATGGTTGAAATCTGAATTTCTAAAAAATATTTAAATACCATGATAGCTAAGGGTTTTGTGGTAGAGGAATCTACACAATTTAGGCACATTTTAATAAATACTTCTACCTAATAATGTGACATAATTAATAAAATAAAAATAACAATATTATTGACTCAAAAACCCTCTTCTGGCCCTAATTTTTGATAATTTGTCATAGTATCTCTATATACAACACAATATGGGATTTCTGTGTTCTTAATCCATATAGAACCAAAAATCTATTGATCCTCATGCATTGAATGAATAAATCAAAGGCAAGACGATGTCTCACCATTGTACATTCCCATATTCTCATCGTGTCTAATAAGTAACCATATATTTTTTTACATGAAAATGTATAGGGAGTATGATTTTTTTATTATATTTATTTTCAATCATTTTAACGAAAAAGAATAGGGATTCATATATTCTAATGTCACATTGAATTTTATTGAAAACGAAATCTGTTAGAGGTTGTTTGAATCTCCCCCCTCCACTTTTTTATTAATTGTAGACTTTTCATATTTTGAACATTTCCTTATGTTTTTTAAAACAGATTGATGAAATATAATTTAATTATTTATTATTATATGTATTTAGAAAAATGAACAATGGTGTTTTTTGAAATGATTAAGTTTTTTAAATAATGTATGTTTTGGAGAAACAATAGTATACAGAGGCTGAGGTGTGTTTGTTATTTCATTTTGTGGGGTCTTATTGGTTTGGAAATGATGTTTATGTTGTTGGGACACAAATAGGTTACCACTATTTGAATATTTGGGGATGGGATAAGTCATCATTCATTATTATTGTGACTTTAATTTGGTATTAAAGGGTGTCCGCATGTTAGTGGAATGTGTATATTATGTGGATCCTGATTATTATAAAAAATTATTAACATTAATTTGATAATACAAATATTTTATATTCCCCTTTCATATTACCTAAAAAATATGGAAAATTATTTCCATAACAATAATTTTTTATTTCACTACTTTTAACTTTTTATGGTGTTAATGTTGTGTGTTATAATCTTATGGTGGACTACATGATGGATTTTATACTCACCCACAACATTTTCACCTCGGTGCATATGCATTCACTATTTTTCATGTCTATGTTAAGGGAAATATTTCATATTTC
This sequence comes from Viscum album, assembly GCA_963277665.1. Lineage (NCBI taxonomy): Eukaryota > Viridiplantae > Streptophyta > Magnoliopsida > Santalales > Viscaceae > Viscum > Viscum album. The sequence continues at coordinate 1,041,311,123 of OY728141.1, read as the reverse complement.
TCCAGTAGAGAATCATGATGCTATGGACTTGGTGATGGTGGGTGGGGTTTGGATGTTTTATTAATGCATCATTGCAATCATTTCATCATAATGTATTTTTTGTTTCAATAAATACACTATCTTACATTATAATGCTCCTTGGATTTTTCTTTTTATCTTAAAATTCGATTTTTTATGTTTTATGAAATGATTCATATAGTTTCAGGGTTTGTTTATATTGTTTTCCCTTAATAATTATTTATTTTTAAGAGAAAATAATTCCCCCACAATATATGAAGTACATCGATTTTATTTTGTACCTTTGGTGTTTAAGGGATTTCACCTAAAGTAAGAATCACCTAAACCCTCTCGCAAGATAATGGCTTATTGAAAGAATGTTTAAATTTGAATCATTATTGCCCTATCCATTTTTTTTGTATGGTATCTATAGATATAGGATGTGTAATAACGTGAAATACATAGTATTAAAAGGTGTATCTAATACCATTATACATTACACAAACTAATCAATGTCGTTTTAGTAGAAAAGTTGTTCATACACACCATTAGTAGTTTCATCCACACATCATTATGAGTTTATCTGAAGAGTATCATGTATCATGTATTGGTAAACAATATTCCTACTATAATTTTATAAACCATTTTCTTGATAATTGACTATGTATTGTTGTGATGATTTGGTTTGTAATGATTTATAATATTCTAGTCCTTCTGTTTGGTTGATATGTACTGATTAAGTATTATTCTCATCCATGGTCAACGAATGATAGACCCCAGTTAGAAGACCCCAAAATAAATAGGAATTCACAACTAATAATGTGGATAAAACTAATCCACATGTTAATCAAAAATGTTCATAGAGTATATTTCAGTCCTTCCTAGTTTATGATAATGGAAATTAGAAACATGATCCTCTCTAGATGAATAATTTGTTGGGATTTCAGATGAATATTCCACCAATATTTAGAGGGGATCTGAGATCAGAGAAAATAGGGAAATGAAATTGTACAATTAATGTATATGAAATAAAAATTAACAATATATATTACTGATGATCATATTATGAAATAGTGGGATTTAGTTACTAAAAATAAAAAATTCAAAGACATCAGTTTTAAGGGGTTGGGGGTTTAAAAAACTATACCAACATACCAAAAAAATTATGATGATGGTTTATTTGTTTACTCTTAAGTAAGAAAATATATTTATGATGAATTATAATTCAATGTTCAGGAATTTAGTTCACCGGTCTACAAATTCCACCCATAGCGAGTGCATGAAATAGTTTACTTTTGAGGTAGAGATCCATCAAAACATTCTATCTAAAATGGTTGTATTCTGAAATCATTATTATATAAATATGGTCCAATTGAGAGACTATAAAGAAAGAATAAATTCCAAAAACATATGTTTTGAGAAACACATTTACCTGTATGGGTGAATATAGCATCTTGCCTTTTTATAACATAACTTTTCATTACATTTCACAAAACTGAGGTTCATTAAGGATTAGTGTCTTGGAAACCAATAATTTAATACATGATGACATAAAATATTATTCAAAAACAATTGAAAGGCTTCTTAATTTTTAATCCTATTTTTATTATAGGATCTCATAACATGGGAGCATACATCAAAGGAAATGGCGAGAAGAAGGCCCAGTAAGGGAAAAAAATACATTTTACATGTGAACTTGAGATGCATCAATAAAGTCGTGATAAATAAAATTAAGTCAAGAGAAAGAGATCATGAGTAATATCATAATAAAAATGACTTGTTCCATAACATGAATATTTGGCTACAACATTTAACATAGACAATCATTTCTGTATCACCAAGGTCCATCCCCAATGTGTCGTAAAAGAATTACGAAGGTTATTCACCAAAGTATCGTTAAAATGGTCATCTTTAGAGATTACGTATTTACCCAATGCATTGGAGTGATATCATGGAACACCCTTAATTTTCCTTTATAATCATGTGAGAAACATATATAATAATAAATAATTTCACAAATACCCTATATATCACAAAATAAATGGGTTTAATTTCATAGTCATAATATTTTAAAAACTACTTTAAAGACGTGATATTTATGTCACATAATCCCACAGAAAAGGAAAGTGGGTCTCATATATTTAAATCCCAAAATTTTAAATAGAACATTTTGACATATATGTGAATAAACCTATATAATAAATAGTTTTTAGTATTCACTTAATAAAATAAAATAATTTTAGAAAAATAGATAGAAAATTTGACATGAAAATTCGGCTGCATAACGACTATGTTGCAGGGTTTTAGATAACACTGAAAAGTGAGGGAAATGGGTCACCCACATGTAAATTTGACAAAAAATAGTATAGGGATAGAATATAAAGGATATAAAGACTAGGTACTGAAATTTAAAGGTTATACCATATGAAATGAAAAATATGAAAGCAATACAAAAATAAGATTTCTCTCATGAAAAATTCGGCAGCCTAACGATGTCACTTAAAATATCAAAAAAATAAATTGATGAAATTAAATAGGGTCTCTCATCATGTGAATGGAAATGGAAAGTTTTATGAATATAGAGATAATACCCCATCATAGAAAAAAAAGAACTTGAAGTACTTGACATGAATGTAGAACATTGAAAATGGGAAGAGTGAAAGAATCCCTTAGAAAAATTGGGCATCCTAACGGTGCCACTTAAACATTAATTAAATGAAATGAGGAGAGAAATAGGGGGTATCACATCATATGAACATGAAAATTAAAGTAATATTAATATAAATGAACACCCCTAACATACTAACATGGTTCTTAAAATAAATTACATAAACACGAGTACTTGAATAGAAAGAGAGAGGTATGATCCCTTACCTTGAAGAGTAACTTCGAAATCATAATGTTTGGGACCTTGGGAGGCTTGAGAACACTTTTAGAGGACTCCTTGGGAGGTACGGAGACAAGAAAATAGTTTAAAAGTTTTTTGGAATGGAAAATATGATATAATGGCTTGGTATTTATAGGGGAAGTGAGGGGATAAGGCATTAATGGCCAAGGGACACGTCCTTGGTGGTATTGGAAAAACCATGGGCTTGCCCAGGTTATTTTCTCTTGGTATTGGCCACATGGGACACCCCATTTCATATCTTACTATTCATAAGTTTACCAGAATTATTACATAATTATTACATCATTAATGATGTTATTAAACACCCGAAACTCTAAACTGAAAATTCACCATTCACGGAAAATTCAACTTTTTCAGAAAAATCCCAAAAATTCAACATAACATAATATCGATTCTCTGAACTCAAAAATGAACTCCATTTTATAAAATAAATTTTCGAAATATTTTTAATTTAATTTTTAAATAAAAAAACTATTCACCGAAAATTCAACTTTTTAATAAAAATCCCAAAAATTCACCTTAACAAAATATTTATACAATGATTTCAAAAATGAACCCCATTTTATGAAAAATAATTTTATAAATATTTTTAATTTATCTTTTAAATAAAAATATAAGTCACACGAAAAAAACTAATACTTAACCAATAATTTCAGAAATAGTTATTTACCTATTTTGTTGAACCACTTTACTTAATCATGGTGCGTAAATTATATTAATAATTTCTTAAGTGAGGTTACTTAATCCATTTGATCACATTACTAATCATAAGTGTAAAATCATTATTCATAAAAAATTATTTTGATTTTATTAGACTCTAAATTTTATACTGAACACAACTATAGAAGACATTTTTAAAAAAATCATTACACATTTAAATAATTTAAGGGGTACATAAATATCTTAAAATACCAATTTTCTAAAATTAATCAATAATATGCATACTATATTTATCAAGACATTTAAAAATTCACAAAATACAACATAATAATAAATAAAAATTTGTATTTAAAACAAAGGATTACACAAGGCAGTTATGGTCTCATTATATAGCCCCTTATAACACCAGCATATGAACTAAGAGTACGATGTTCTAGGGTGATTTAATCTAGGGGAGGCTCAGCCAACATTTCCCAAGTAGTTATTTCAATGATTTTGAACATCTCTTGAAGGTGATTTTGTTCCAGCTTTAAACGACGAAGTTCGGCTAGGGTTTTGTCCAGAGTAAAGCCCAAAGTTGCTATCTCTTTCTTGAGATTCGTCAGATGGGCTTCGATCGGCCTGAACTACTGTATGGGGCCATAGAATCTTCTTTCTATATTAATTAATCAAAATCACATGTATTTATAAACAATAATCACAAAATTTAGTTTCCAATAGTCATATTAACCAATGGTCATATAACAGTCGAAACCCAACGGTCTTATTTTAGTTACACTATTTTTATTAAATGAAATAGTTTTGTTGAGTATAAAATAAAATAACACAAAATGTTAGGAAACACAATTTATTCAAAAAATTCTGGTTGTTACAGTGAATGTAGGAACTGTAATGTTATTAATAAGACAAAAGGGAAAGATATAATAGATGAGGGAATGAAATGAATAACCAATTGAAAAACAATCATTTCATTTCCTATATATTGTAGATACATACGATTTTTCATCAATCTAAATAATTAGACCATCTCAAAAGGAATTGTATGGAATCATCTCAGAAGTATCTCATTTTTTATGAAATTACCCACCATAGAAATTATTTTTTTGAATCGCTAAAGAACGTTGATATAAATATCTCTAACATGATGTAATAATTTATTCAAAGATGGGTTGGTCTCATCATTATAGTTATTAACCGAAAATTTTTTAAATTTAAGTTTATTCTCGAAACACAACAAAATTTATATTGATGATATAATAATAACAGAAAACTATTTTTATGGGAGAACCTAATATGTAATTGTATGACTTCTAGAAAATAGTCATAAATGATTAAATTTTTCATTCATTGGTCATAGGTACTATCATTATTAACTCAAATGGTAATCATTTTTTATACATGCTCATCCCACTCTATTATTATTTTTACTGTTCTATGTCATATGGGATCAAATGTAGAAACTATGACTTAAATTTTAAAAATCATGACATCTCATACCAAATTTGATTGTATTGGACTTAAATGGGTAGCATGTTCTATAAATATTTTTGGGGTTTTGTTTTTTGTTGAGATTTTCTATCTTGGAAGAAGAAATATCTGATAAAATCTATGTTTTAGAGTGGTTAAAATATCTCAATGATCATATTTATTGTTATTACTAGTGAGTGAGTTTTTTATCATCTCATGTAGTTGAACATTTCTTTTAAGGGATATTGGGATATAAATTATGGTAGATCATGAACATTAGTACCAATGGTTATGACTATATCTTATCGTCAGGATGTAGTTGTGGGTTTTGAATACCTCATAAGAACTTAGTTTGGAAGATCTAGACTAGTTATTTTTGGATTTATTTTATCACCATCTACTGTAATATACATAATCATCAGATTCATTTTAATTTTTAGAAAGAATATTGACAGAGAAGATCTTAGGAATCAAGAGAAATTTTAATGTTAAATTTATAATTAAAATAGATAAAATATAATAATTAATAGATAATATTAATAACTTTATTTAATTTATCCATTGATCATAAGAAACCATTTCTATTCAACCATCATTTCTCTTATAGGATCTAAGTGTAGAATACCTCTTGAGGTTAACCAAAAATTATAAAAGAACTATAACATGAGGAAAAACATAGGTGACTTAATTTTCTTCATAAATATATATAAAAGGTTTTTTTAATATATATTTAGTATTAGTTGTAGGAATAATTTTAAAAATAATTATTAACACTATTTTTTAGAGAACTATTAAGAAATAAAAATTTTCAGAGTAGTGGGAAATTCGATATTCTTAGAAAAAACCATAGAAAACACTAAATTAATATTTACATTGAATACTAATGTTATTTTATGAGAAAAGTGTTCATATAATTAATAATAAAATTATAATACTGTTCAATTTGTTTAAAATATTTTAAGTTACATGTAAGAAAAAAATTTAAGAACTTTTTTAAATCATTTATAGACAATGAAAATTCTTCTAGAAAATAAATTTATAAAACAATTACGTGTTGGTTAAAATTCCGAGAAATAATTTTAATAACATTTTAATAGAAGAAAAATTTTCTAAACCATTTAAAACATTTTGTAAAAGAAAAAATAATTACAACTATAGTAATAATTAGTTCAAAAGAACACTGGTGGAATGTAGATGGAAATGATTTTAAAACCATATGAATTTTAGTAAATTATTGTTAAATTGAATCCATATGGTAGTATATACACCAAATAATGAAAATATTATCTTAATTGAAATAATTCTCAAAGAAAGGAAATCTAGATGAGAAATATATTATACAATCTTCTAGCTCACCACACACGCCCTTTACTTTCCTAAATAACAATATATTATTAATTTTTATTCTTACTTATGAACCAATTTCAGAATTATTCCCTTATCATAGTCCCTTTTTTCCATTTATTACCATGTACTGTATAGTATGAAAATTATATGAGTTGACATTGTACGTTTTGGGGTCGTTTCATTTTTATCATTGAAATAACATCAATGCATTGATTATGATCAAATAGTGAATGGTTATGTTATATATAGAATAAAAATGATGTTAAAATTATTATTTTTATACATTATATACACTTTTTTAACCATTCATGTATGGAATTAATGAAAAATTAATTTCATCACTTTGTGTTAGTGGTAGTCTGCACACATACATGAGAGATGTTATCATGTTCCAATAGATGAAAGATTAAGAAAAAATATTATATATTATAAAAAATTAATTCTAAAAATTACAAAAAAATTTATATATTCATTTATGAAAACATTATATCCAGTTATGTGTGGTAGTGATGGAAGAAGAATACGTCGCTCTGTGGAGATGATAGTCTACATGTGTACAAGAGTGATGTTTTCATTTCATATAGGTTAAAAAATAAAATTAAAATGGAATGTAACATAAAAATAATAACATTTTATTACATATATTATAATTATGATTTTATATATGGATTTTTAGGAAGGTTATTAATGAGTTAGAATATTAAATCAGTAGAAAAGTACTTGGCTATGAGTTATCCGTCTTATTTGAGAAACCTCCTTTAGCTTACTACTTAAGCCTTATATGCTATACTTTTGGGGATAATATAACCTATAGGATATGTTGATGTAAGTTAGTAATTTTCTTTCATAGGTAATGGAAAAGACATAATCATCAAATATAATGAATATGTGAGTGGAGGAGGTTCCCTCTTATATGTGAGTTTGGTGAAAAACTTATACATATCCAAAAATTTCAAATATTATAAATTTATGATTATTGAGAAATTTGAAAGAAATAAAAAAAAATTTGATTTTAATGTGATCAGTGTCAATATATTACCTTTAAAAAAGATAAATATAATATTTTTTAACATTATCACATAATTTTTACTGTAGTTAATTTTTTTTACCCTTTACTGTGGATACTATTTTCTTCAAAGTAACTATTATTTATAACCAAAAATGAAATTGAATTAATTATTAAATTTAAAAATTATAATTCGAAATATAGAATCTATATTTTAGGATTTTTTTAATGAATTCACATAAATTAATTTTAATATTAGTGTCAAAAAGTGATGGAAGTATTTTTTTAAAATGAGTTTATATCATAAAATGAAAATTATTCCATAATCATGTTTAATAACTATTTCTTATCGAATTAATTAGTATATTTTTAATAAAATGTGGATAAAATTCTGTAAAAGTAATAAAAAATTTAATTGTACTATGTGAACTCATGAAATGAAATGATTATTGTTATAAAACTATTAATTTTACCATTCACCTAGCAATCTATATTTTCAATAACTTTCCAAAATTTACTTCACAAAAATATATTATGATATAAATAATAAATTTATTTCATCTAATTAAATTTCCTTAATTTGTAATCTTATTTTGAATGTAAATTAATATAATCCATGGAATAAAATTCAATTTGATTTAATCTAATTATTTTTTTGATTAAAAATTTATGAAAATTATTATACTGAATAGAATCCATAAAATTATATCATGAATATTAATAACATCTGAAATTAATTAATAATTAAAATTAATTTTGTTTTCAAATTATTCCCTATTAAATAAAATTCACCATCATAATTTTATTTATTACATAAATAAGGGTTAGTACTTTCCATCATAGGTTTTTCATATTTTCATGTCACCTATTTAATAATATGATTTTTTTCATAATTCATTAATAAAGAGAGTCAGATTATTATGGAAGGCATTATTTCACTGGCCTAGAATTTAAACAATATTTTAATCATAATAATGTTCTTTTGTAATACTATAACACTTCATCTATCAATGATGAGATTCAAAGGGTATATATTTCATTAAAATTGAAATTTAAAATATGCCATTTACCTAAGATAAACATATAAGTTATTCCACTATATATTTAAATGATCTCACTTTTTTACATAATTTCTTATAAAATGATATTATTGGGGCTTAATTTTTCTTTTTTTAAACACAATACATTTTCTTAATAGGATCATCTAGAAAAAAATATATCATACCTTAATATAGAATCCTTGTTCATCGATTATCTTCATAAATTTTATTCTTACTCTGAGTAGTCCACATATAGTGACACATCGTCTTTAATATTTTGACTATATTTTTGACTAATTATTATCCCAAAAACGTCTCTTTATTGACCAATGAAATTTTATGAACCCAATTCCCTTGATAATATAATTACCATTCCCAAATCACATCATAAAAAGTCTGAATATATTATTCCAACTATCAATAATATTGAGGATATAAAATTGTACTATATTTTAATCCAGTTCCCAATGAACTCTATTGTACATTACAAAAATTTGAGGAAAATGTGGATCACAATAGGATAAAAAAGTGATAAGGTCTCTATGTAACCAAAATATTTCCTTAACATAATATCTAGAGAGATGATATAATTACACAAAATGCCAAATAGGATTAAAATGTGAATATTTATTAAAATTTTGAATGATAAACCAAGTCCAATTTTCACTACCAGGTGTATTTGTAAATTTTACAAAAACCATACATGGATATATTGAATTGTATCAATTCATGAATTAAAGATGGATAAATTATCCCCTTTAGTTCTTTTAACATAGTTTTAACCTGTTTAAAAGTCCAAAATGTCGTAGTAAAATATGAAGAGTATTTTTTATTCCATTCCTTTAGTTAAATTTTTAGAGTTATCTATAAATATTAGTGATTCCATGAAGAATGAAAAATATAAGTATGTGAGCCTCAATCAATAATTATTTATTTAACTGAAAATCACTCAGAATACCTAACTTTGTTCCAAATATAAGAATACATTATTTTTCAACAATAAATTTATTGAATTTTATTTATTTAACTAATTATACATTCCATTTTAAAACCATGATCTTCCATTGGATCTTTATTAATTCCTTATTTAATAAATTTTAATACTAATACATGATCCCAAAGGTAAATGGTTTCTGGATACATAATATCCAAAACAATATTCATTAAATATTCAACTAAATGATCTTGTTCCAAATGTTGCATAGTTAATGAAGTGATATATTTTTTCCTAAAGGCATTATCTACCTTATTTTCTATACCTAGATAATAATGAAACATGTAATCAAAATTTTTTATCAGTTTGTACCTCATATTGTCCACATGTTTATCTCTTTTTTAGGGAATATATACTATATTCTTTTATAGTTTGTATACATTTTTTCATTTTCCACCAATATAATATTCCAAAAAAATTTAAAGAAAAGAACTCCACTAAATGATCATGACAATGTGCAGGAAAATCCTTCTCCTAGAGTTTCAGAGGTTGTGATGAGAAATTAATTAAATTTTTTTTATCAACAAGAAAAAATAATTTCTATTCAACAATGAAAAACTATAAATAAAAATTAACCAACTTTATAAAATTAATGACTAACACAAGGCAATTAACCAAATATTATTTTATATTCTTGAAACAAATAATCACAATATTCTATCCATGTGAACATAACCCCTTTTCTATTTATCTTAGTAGAATAGATAGTAGAGAGAAGTTTACAACAATTAATTATTAATAAACCAATAACTAAAGAAAATACCTTTTTTGTTTCATTTTATGTCTTGTGAACTCCTCAACTAGTTTTTTTTAAAGGGTCAATTTTGTTAACATACTCCACGTTGTTTTTTTAAATAATATTTTACCTAGATATTTAATTTTACAAAAATATATATTTGTTTTCATTATATCAATTAACAATCAAGGCCCATTTATCTTAAAAAAATTATGAAAGGAATCGTTGTTTTAGGATATATGATTTGAATGTTTTTTACAACTTAATGAGCACTAGTTTTTTTTAGAAGATTAATATTCAATTTTAAAAGGTTATTTTAATTGAAAAAATTGAAACTTTTTTAATTTTTCAAAACTTTATTTCAATGTGGAAAAGTAATTTTCTTCATGAATGGTTTGAAATTAATTTATAATTTTCATTTATATGTTTTCAAATTTATTTTTAAATAAAAATATTTCACTAATATTTTATGACACTATAGTTTTTGAAATTTTTATTGTAAAAAAATGTTATTTTCCTCAAGAAATATACCATGTAATTTTTATTTCAATATTTTTTTCCTCTAATATGAAATAATTTGTTGTAAATTAATCATTACCTGAGACATGATCCAATGATACCATATTTATTAATTATCTTGGTGGATTACGATTATGATGATGAGATGTTTATGAAACCCATTTCATTTACATGTGTTATTTTATGATGAAATTTATATAAAAAAAATATTTTTTATATGGGTTATTCTATGATGTATTGAATATAAATTTTTCATTAATTGTTATGATATGAATAATATTTTATGATCTTGTATAATAATGATATATAACTATGTGAATGGTTAGAACTATATCTCCCTGAAATTCATTTGGTAATGATAAATGTTTTTTGACATAAAAGGTACACATGAGGTTATCTGATGCCAAAAATATAGTACACGTGAGGATATCCCAAGAACAATAAAGGATACATGGGAGTATATACAAAGTGAAAAGGATGGTACATGGGATGTTATCCCAATATAAACTTAGATTTTATAAGTGGTTATCCCAATACTAAACTAGTGTACATGTTCTTATCCCTGTCCTAACATTTTATAAATTTTATTATGAGAAACTGTAACCTATGATTTCATATTTTTAAAGACTGGCCATGAATATGCGTATTTATCCAATTTTATGCCCTCATGGCTCATATTCATTTATTTAATTAATATTCTTGTCTTATGAACGCCATGATTTATTCATTCCTAATGTTTATGATATTTGATATATATGGTATGGTTTTAAAATTTGATACTCTTGTTTCCGTACACATATTCTTATGTTTATTAATATCCTTAATTTTTTTTACCATTATTATGATCCTGACCTCACCCATTTCATATCATTTCTTTCCTGAAGATTAGTAGAATGGTATTATGTATGATATGTCTAATAAGGGTTCCAGTTAAGTGGAACTGAGCAGTAGATGATTTAGTTCACTTATGGACCATTTCTTTATGGTTCTAATTTTCATAATTCAAGAAAAATAAATCAATTTTTAATGGATTGCTATGTTACGTAATAAATATTTTTGTATTCAATTTAATATTTCAGTGTGAGAATTTTGTGTTTTTAAATTTTTATTACAGAAATGTGTAGTTATTATTTGGAAACCTATATAGGAATACATTAGTGAGATACCTATGGAATTTTTTAAGGATATATATAATGATATATATATTTGTAAGTCTAAGGATGACTAAAAGTATTGTAAAATGTCTTGGAATTTTAGTAAAGGATATATTGGGTGGTTTATAAGAAGTTAAATATATGTCTAGGGAATACAATTGGACGTGTCTCTAATGTAATGGTTCCTAGGGGTAATAAATTTTAAAATAGTGCATTGGGATGGACATGATCATCACCTAGTTCACAATAATAGGCATAATTATAAATGATGCTTTATAATCTAAAGGGAATTATTTTGGGAATTCACAATCTCTTTATGAATCGTCATGACTGATTTGAATAATAACCAAGAATGACATAGGTTAAGCCTAAGGTGTCATGAATAGAAAATTAGATGTCATGTTTTAGATATATTATAATTTTTTTAGGATTATCTGGTTTTAAAAAGTGATTATTGTTTCAAACAAATTTTTTATTATCAGTGGTTAGTGGTTAGAATAATAATTTAATATATTAATGTTGAATAAATCATAAAATAAAATTGCTTTCCCTCATGACATACTGAATGTTATGATAGATGAAATTAAATTCCTATTAGTTATTCTAACACAAAATTCCAATGATATTAATCATGATAAACTCCTAAATAAGAAATATAGGGTAAAATATTCTATTGAGGCCTTCATGAGTAAATTCCCACCCTATTTTATTTGGTTTACTAATGTACTAGTCACTATGAAATCGATTAGTACTACAATAAATACATCTTCGATTCTCCACTATTTAGAACATGAAAATTCCTTTTTGGTTATCAATCATTTGGAAGGTTTTGTAGATCAATGGTGTAACCATTTTAAGATTATGATTCAAGATTATGGAAATAATTTAATGGAATAGGATGATTTTAAGAGGATATTTTTTAGTAATTAGTTTCCATATATTCTATGTGAAACGATAGAGAATGAATTTCTCAAGATTAAAAAAAGGATTATATACCCCTGAAGATAACTGTACAAGTCTTTCTTAGTATTATTCTTATTTAATAATCATTCTAGATATAATGATTGAATTTTTGTTGGATTAAGACTACTTATTCTAAAGTAATTGAATATAAGATACTTTATTATCTATATAGAAGTTATTCCATTTTATGTGATGGTGGACATTGAAATAAAATATTTTGACCATGCCCATGGGTTTGATAAGAAAATGAATATTGAGTCTCATGAGATACTAAATAAATCACGATGTAGAAATAAATTTCAATCACCCACATTCTAGAAACGTGGGAAGATGAACTCAAGTTAATGACAGAAAGGACAAATAGGGTGTTAAAAGTGTGGGAATAATTTCCATTAATAAAAAGAATGAAGAAGTTATGTGAATAGGTGAATTAATGAAATTATTATAGACAATGATCTGCACAATGAACCACCATGACTCATGTGTCTGAATTGAATGTATTTTTGGTATTATAAGAAATAATTCCACAATCCAAGATCTAATGTGGATAATAATCCACAAAAACCTATGAAGATAGAATAAAAGGATAATTCTTATAAAACCACAATTGATGAACTAGGTCATGATACATATATCCCCCTTATCCTCCCTTCATTATTTTGAAATTTGACGTTTGGTTTTGTATGAATTAGTGCTATCAAATTGGTTTTTTTTATCATTATGTGAAATATAATGTTATTATCATCCTCTAAATTGTTCTTGGAATAATGGAATCACATTTAATATTATATTGTTCAATGATTATTTCATGAATTTATTGTATTTTATTTTTGAAACTATAATATCTTCTATGAGTATTAAAGGGTGCATAACATTTTGATGTTTATATGTATCCTTGTAAGACTGACATAACAAATATTGACACTGTCATGGGATTATAAGATTAAATTTGATCAAATATATATTTTCATTAACCCCACTTTTGATGATTTATAAGATGGATGTTTATAATTACTACCAATATTTAAATATTCGTTTATGTAATTACAACACATTTGATTGGTTTATGTTTTAGTGATGACTTTATTTAAAAAGGAATGCCTTTAATATTTTCGGAAATATGATTTTAGGTAATGTAAAACTTTTGGGGATATATTGACAGTGATGTTAAAGTAAGTGTGGGTTGTAGTCAATCAACTTATGAAGTCAGAACACTTCATTTCAATCAGAAAAAATTTCTCTATAGACAACGTTTATATAATATTTATTAAAGAAGTTTTAACATTTCATGGAGTACCTCACTCTAATGAATCTAATTATGATATGTTGTGTTCCTTTATGTTTTTTCAATGTTTTTAGTACGATAATCATACATATGGTTAGTTTGAGAGACAAATTTAATACATATACTATATATTAAAATAATTTTTGTTTTATTTCAAATGTGCATTGGAAGAACACATTACAATAGTTTATATTTTATTACAGAAATAATGTTCACTCAATCATTCAAGTAGAAACTTACAAATACCTTTATGAAACAATGTATTGAACTCCAAAATACATGAATGAAGTTATGGAATGAAATATATTGTGAATTAAGGTAGTTGATAAAATACTAGATAAGGTAAGGTCCATTCCAAATCACATTAGTGTAGAGAAGAAATTTTATAGAAAAATTATTCTAGAAATCATTGATGTGATCTAGAATTTCAAATTTGGGGTAGTGTGTTTAAATGTATTTCTTCATGGAATAAAGAAGGGAAAATTAATCCCTAAGTATATCAGTCACTTTAAAATTATTTATTTTATTTGGAAAATATCTTAGTTATTTTGTATTCCACCAAAACTCTAGTAGGATCAAAATGTGACCCTTGAATCTCTCATGAAGAAGTATATACCTAATCAATTACATGTACTAAACTCATAGGTCGTACCACTAGGGAATCATTAATATAATAAGGAAAAATCGGTGGTAATTCTGGAATATATAAATTTCATTATGATAAGGCCACTCACATGTTCAATGAATTTTTTAAAAACTAAAATCTTGAAGAAGTTACAGTGGATCCTAAGGATGTAATGAGACAGAAGTATCCAATATTTTTAGTACACAAGTGATGAATTTTATAGACGGTATTCTTTTTAAAGGGGGAGAATGTAACAACCTGAGATTTTGTGAAATATATTTTTCATGAAAAGTGAGTCTTCTATGTATTTTATATTACAAACCAAAAAAAATATATTTCATTGCACACAACTCTATATTTTTCTCCCGTTATATGAAACACAAATTTTATGTTACATTACATGTAACACGGAGTTTAAATGAAATATGACATACTATTAAAATAGGATTTATTAATATTATAGTTATAAATTATCCATTGTAATGTTTAGTATGAATAATATTAACTATATATATTGGTTACACATTTATATATAATAGTTTATTTGGTTACTAGTTTAATATAAATGAAAATAAACTCTATATGAAAATAAAGGAAATGATTAAAATAAATAAATTTTTCGTACTCAAATGAATTTAACCTTATACATTTTAAAAATAAATTTTTATGAATGATTTTTATGACATTTATATATTTAATATTCCTTAAAATGTTAGAAATTCATCTTCTGTTTTTTCAATATAATTTATAAGAATGAATCTAATTCCATTCATAAAATCTATATTTTAAAAAACTATTCTATTGAATTATACACTAATATTTTAAAATTAATTTTTATAAATTTTTATAATTTATTATAAAAAACTAATATCATTTTTTAAATCATCATTTTGAAAATATTATAGTTTTCTTTATAATGAATTTTCCACGATGGTAAATGTATCGACGAATAATAAAAAATATTGGGTTAGATTATGAATTATCATTTATTTTAAAAAAATTTAAATACAAAATAAATTTATTTATAATAGGTTTAAGAGTAAATTTATTTAAATAATATATCTATTTATACAATTTAGGTCATTAACATAATTTTTATTTTTATTTTTAATATAAATTGATTTAAACTCTTAATTATTTCCTCTTTGGAAAATCGCTTTATCATCATAACATTATTATGTTTTGGGAATAATATTTAAAAATATTGATTCCATGTTTGAAATAAATACTAATTTATTTTCTAAAATTTATAGTTTAATTTTTACCACTTGTAATAGTAAAATATGAAAATTGTAACTACCACAGTTAATGTGAAAATGTGTTTAGAGAGGTTTATGAAAATAAAGGTAATGGGTTTAGGGACTTGGAAATTTCTGAAAAACTTTTTTAACAGATCTATTTAGACTTTATCACATTAATGGTTTTAGAATTTATAATTATGAAATCTTGTGTAATGTAAAAACATGGGTATATCTTTTTCCTTTTAAAAATTAAAAGTGTGCCACTCAATTCAATGATAAAAGGTTACCTACCATCATATCATATTTACACATCAAAGACCATCAGTTCAGGCAAAAAACTACAAAACTAAATTCTATAATTCACTCGTCTCATTCTAGAAGGCTTATGGTGGTCATAAAGAAAACCATAGAGTTCTTTTAGTAAAACCAGAAGATGTTTTATGAAGAATGGGGAATATCTTTAACAAATTAATTTATTTCATTTTTGCTTCAAATTATTAAATTCATATTATAGAATTATGATCAAATAAAAATAGTATATTTCACATAATACTATTTATTTATGTTAATGGAATAACCAATATCATTCTTATCTTCCATAAAATGGGATGAAAAATTATTATTCATTTGTTTATAGGACTACCACCTCAAAAACCGATGTTATTCATTTTCCATAAACACATATCACATCAAGATATAATGAAAAATTTAATATTTTTATACAAAATCTATTATATTATTATACCTATGTAATTATAAAAAAACATGTAACTTATTTCAACCCAACCATTTGTAAACAAATAAATTTTGTCATTTGTATGATGGGAAACCACCATTTGAACAGACGTGTTGTGTTTTTCATTTATATTTTACATGGATGATAATAATGATATATTAAAATATTGCATATAAATTTTTAATATAATTATAGTTTTATAATTATCACATCACATATACCTCCTTACATTCAATCCTTGAGGGAAAATATAATGTCAGACTTGTTTACGGTCGACTACCGGCGCCTAAAGTGATTCGAGTCATTAATTAATTACATAAAAGATAATATGGCTATGATTAACGAAAATATGTTATATATATGACATTAAAAGATTTTTTAAATGGGAATTTATTTTTTACCCTTATTTTAGTAATTCTGTTGAGAAAATGGAAACAACATTCATGTGTAGGTATGACCAACTGTCTCCTTTACTAGTGTATTTCATTTTATATATCTCAATTTTATGAATTCCTATAAATATACATGTACATAATATATATATATATATTAATATATGTATATATTTCTATAAATTAATGATCCATGATAAAATTAAGGGCGCTGAAATTTTTAATTCAAAACATATACGAAAATCAATGTGGTTATTGCTGAAACGTGATTTTAACAAAAAATTGTTAAAATGGGTAATAAAAGGAAATGAGTAAATAATATAAGCTATTATATGTATAATTATTTTTCTGAAATATATCTCTAATAATATAATATTTTTTGTATATAAGAGGTGTTAACTTGATTGAGTGAAGTCAATACATAACGTAATATATTTCTAGTATCTTTTATTTCGTAGACACATATAAACTTTTTGGTTTATTATGTTGGGTGTTCATACATTACATTTCTAATTTTATATAATTAATTGACATATTTTCATGATAATTAATGTTTCAATTTATTTGATTATTTATTTATCCTTATAATTCAACATATTACTCAAGAATTATGGGATCTATGTCTTTTACTTTTTTTTCTTATGTGAGAGACATGTCATTTTCACAAACCATTTATTTTATGTGGGGGTAGTTACTAGGCATGAATTCATTTTCTAATGATTATAATGAAATTTATTAGTATTTAAATTTACTTTTTAGGGTATTTATTTTATGGGGATTAAGGTTCAAATTTTACGAAAGTGGTAAGGGATTTATATCTTAGACCACATTGTTGGGACATAAGTACTGTAATGCACATATATTTTTATATAAGGTATATATAATGCCACATTGATTTTTTTTGTTTATTACCCTTATTTTCATGACATTTTGTGTTTCATTATATATTATTCTTTAATGGGGCCTTAGATTCAAGAGATACCAAAGTGATAACGTTTTGATGTTACAATAACATTTTTTATCGTGATTGTATATTTTTATGCTTTTGATGATGAAATATTATTACACATCTCTAAAGAAAGAGATTTTTGTCCTATTGTTATTTTATGATATTACATTTTTCCATCATTTTCACCTCTATATTTACTCAAGAGTTCAAAAAAAATATTTTCTTGAAAATTTTTCTATATTTCCCTCTTCGGTCGAAAACAAATTTCCTTGAAAATATATGTTTTATAGAAATGTTCTCATTTTTAACATTATCCAAGTTATTTAATAAATACATTTGTACCCATGTTTTACTTTTTACAAAATATTTTTAATGAAATATATGTTTCTTTTTCGAAAAAGGTCTCTTTTGATTTTACAATAAATGTAAAAGGAATCATTTTTCAATGCATACAAAATTAAAAATAATTTCTACATTATAAACAATTAAAATTTTTTAATGTTATTTTATATGTTCCAAAATGTCATTTTAAAATAAAAGTATTTTGAAATTATTTTATGTTCTAATTTTTTTCAATGTGGAATGTATATATCCCTCAAACAAATTCCATATATTTATAATGATTTATATTTTTGATTACAATTCAATTGTAAAAAAAGGTCTTTTGAAATATTTGTTTAATTTATAACTGTAAATGTTTTTTTGTCAATGAAATTTTATTTTCATCTTGAAATGTTTTAACTGATTTTTCTTTATAAATTATTCTCTATATAAGATTAAATAGTATGATGTTACTTAATATTTACTAGGGATATGATCCAGAGATATCAAGTTTATTCAATCTTTATATTGTTAATGATTATGATAAAATGATTTTTATGAAACCCTTTTATTTTCCATGGGTTATGTAATGATGATATTTATATGAAACAAATTTATTTTCCTTAGATATCCTATGATATAATCCTTATATCACCGATTTTTTTTCATGGGTAATGATTTGATGGATGTTTTATGATCATATGGAAGACAGATGAATGAAAGAAGTGACATGTGAGACCTGTATCTCTCATCAATTAAATTTTTGTCTAGAAAGATAATTTATAACCCAAATAAAAAATTGAGGTTTGGAGATATCCCTTACATTATGTCTGAATGTGTTGATCACATTTAGTTAATATCTTGGATAATCAAATTAGATAAATTAGTTAATTAATTTATAATGTATTCTACATATATTTGATTTATTATAATTTTTTCGAGTTCATTTATGTTCATTTCAATGAGTTATAATATTTATTTTTTGTTTTTTGGGAGTGTTTGTTTCTTGATTTGAGGATCGGTTTGCCTGAGTTAAATTATGGGAGTTATTCTAAAGTGGAAAAAATACTGTGTCAAATTATATGACATTGATGAAACTAAATAATTTAAAATGGTACCATATATAATTTTACATTTTACTATGATTATTATTCATTAAATAGAATTCTAATAGTAATTATTAGTTTATTTTCCTTGTTTTTCGATCATCATGAAGTTGTTTGTTTTATTATTTAATATTACAAAAATTAATATTTTAGTTCTAAAACCTGTAAAAATATAATATATACATATTGAAAAATAATTTATCAATAACAATTATTTAATGAAGCAGTGTTGAATGTGGTAATGGAAAATTAAAACTTGTTATCCTCAAAGGTGGTAAATTGAAACCTCACAGATGATGTTTTATTTTTTATAATTACAGGAGAAGAGAAGAGAAATAATGGCGTGTATTAAAATAAAAAATAAAATTATAGTATAAATGATATTGGATTTATCATGATATATTAGATTACAATGGAAGGGATGAGGTAGTAGAATGAATGAATTTAAATAAAAAAGGTGGATGATTTTACCTCTTGAATACTATCACATTGGGAACACCCCTATGGAACATGAGATTGGTATTTCATTTTTCAGTAGCTCTTGGTCCTAGAAGAGTTTAATGAGAAAGAAATTTGGTATAATATTGACTACACACATGGATTAGAAGGTTTGAGCAGAAGATGTGGTGAGGGGTGGTATTTATAGGGAAGGGGAGGGGTCTATTTTTGATTATTTAATACATTAGATTATTATTTTAGAAGAATGCTATTAATTTTGTTGAATATTATCAAAAAATACATTAAATAATGACGATGATTAAGATATAATGGAGGTTATATAATCCATACACCAACCATTTCTACCAAATTCATGTATTTAGTTTATAACATAAATTACCATATTTTACATTTCATCAAAATTTAATCTATTTTAGAAATTTCACAATAATTCCCCCATAGTTTGTTTTTTCATTTTATAGATTTAAAAAGTGGAAAGATTTTCCTGAAACTAATTTTCAATATATGAGTAATTTAATTTGTAATGAAAATAATTATTTATTCAAATATACTAATTCTAATATTATAACTGATTTTTTGAAACATTGAATAATTATTTAAAGGCACATAAAATAATCCACAAATTATGAATATTAATATACTAATTTATCAATTGATTTTATGAAAATATGTTTTTTTAAAATATTATATTAAATATAAAATTGAACATAAATATTTATATTTTATTAACATACATACTCTTAATTTAACATTTCAAAGGTTGTAATTTACTTATTCTATGATATAAATATATCATTTTTTCATTTCAAAGATACATAAATTTTATTTATACATCCCATGGGGAGGTCACTATTCTAGCTGCCATATTACTCTTTATAATCATCAAATTTCTAATGTTTATAAGGGTTTAGAACATCATATAAATACTTCTTATTCAATTAATCATCCACTTCTATTTTATTCCACAGAAATATATAGTTTAATATTTAAAAATAATATTATATTAATAACATTATGATTTATTTATAAGGATTTTTTGTAAGGATGGAAATTCATGTGGATATAGAAGATCCATATTTTATTATTCTAATAATATTATTTCCTATTTATTTGAGCACTATAATTTTATCATTATTATTAGTTTGTTTTTTGAATAATTTATATTTACTCATTTATAAGGATATTATTTTGAATGTTTCCCAATGTTATCTTCGTGATTTATGTGATAAGTCATAATTATAATAAATGAACTTCCAATGAAAAAAATCATGGTCATTATAATTTCCCCCTGTATGAAATTTCACCCTCCCAATTTCTTTTAACATATTAATGTGAAAAACATTGATGATTCTTCATCATCACAAATTTTAGCTCCTATGTCCTCTCTTAATATTTATGGTCCACAATAGTACACTGAAAATGTCAGTAGTCCTATTTTGTAATGAATTATCTCTATAGAAAATGATATTCATCAACTGCTCCTCATAGGAGATTTCATTTTCTATATGTACCACCTTTGGATTCAATACAGGCAAGGGATCAATATTTACTTCATGAAGAGGGATGTATGGAATATATCGATAAGTTGACATATGGTTGGTGGATGTGCTTGTCGATATTCCCCAACTCTAACAAGAAAAAGAATATCTAAGTGGCTGATGTACCTGGGATTAATATTTCATTTCATACAAAATCTAACGACTATCTCCCATGGAGATATTAGGAGGAATACTTTGTCACTAACCAAAAACACCATATTCCATAGAAAATTTTATTCATATAACTTTTTTCAAATTTAGGTAACCTTGATGTGATGTTGAATGTTTTTATCCTTTTATTCCATTTCATCGACCACTTCAGGTCCCAATTACTTAAGTTCATCAACTTCACCAAATCATGTAGTTGTTCTATACCTTTTCCCAGGAAGGGAATCATATATATCGATTTTTATTGTTGATTTGAAACTATTTTTATAGAAAAACTAGACTAGTAGATGATATTTATCCCGTCCTCCTTGGTAATCCATAGAATATACTCTCACCACACATCCTAGTGAATGAATAGACCACTAAAATTGATCTTCATTTTGTGGATGATAATAAATACAATGTTTATCTTAGTATTTATTGAATGTTAGAGACTTTTCCAAAACATGGAGGTAAATTTATTATTAAAATAATTACTAATAGATAATTGTAATCAACAAAGCCTCACTACTTCTTGGATATATAATTGTTCATGTTGGTTGATTGTGAAGCCCCCTCAAGTTTCAAAAAAAGTGAGTTTTCTTTGGAAGAAGATTGATAATAACTTATATAAAATTGTTTTATCTAGATGTTTTCAAAAGTATAGTGAAAATTTCTGTGGTGATTTTCCCATTTCCATGTTGCTATAGGTAATGGTTTAAAAATCCATATAGTTGTTTCCCTTTCACCCTTAACATGATGTCATACAAGGACCTACAAGGTATATTAAGCGATCTCTTTCATCATACTATACCACAAATAGTCCATTCAGAGATATCAATACATATTTTCTCTCTCTATGTGAATAGAGAAGGTTGATCTATGTTAATCACATAAAATAACTTTTTTGATATCAGGATATGATGGTATAATAAATCATAATATAAATTTTATGACTCTTTCCTCATCAATTTTTATCTCACTAGATTTATCTTTTCTAGTAGCTTCAACATTATTCATAATTTCCACACAATTTTTTACACCCCAAGCAACCACTGTTAGTTTATATTTGAATAATGCAATAGATTGTGTTGTACGCAACATCGAGTTCTAGCACCCCACAACCAAGAAAACTAGCCATTATGAATAGTATTACCCACTTTTCATAATTTTATAAATTTTATATTTTAAAAAACACTTCATTTTTTGATTCATAATATCAAAATTATCTTAGGGTGAATTTTTGGTATTTTTTTAAAAATATTCAATTTGTATTAAATAGTGAAAAACTCGACATTATTATTTTAGACCAACTTTTTATTTAAATAATTTTAATTTTATTCAAATTTTTTTTAGGTAAAAATATATACATAACATCTACATATGATCAATTTAATTCATTGGAGTCATTTTATAATAAAATTATATGTATATATTTTATTGAACATTTGAACGTCTTTTACTCACCTTGTATGGACCATTAAAAATTTTCATAAAACATAATTTAACCCCTTATTAGAAATGAATTTAAAAAATATGAGGGAAATGGTTTACATCAGTTTTAAAATATTGTTCAATAGGATGAATATTTTTTTGTGAAAAATAACTTTTGTATTTTAAATAACACGGTTAAAAGTATATAGGGTAATTAAAGGTAAAAATGATATTATAGACACCCTAACACATGTCCTAAATCATTTTGATAAGGGTTTTTCGACCAAAACCATACTTAGGAATAAAATATTATCCTATTTGATAAAAACATATTAGATTAGGAAATTTATTGTTATTTTATTTAAAGAAGAGTTATCAATGTTAAATTCAATTTTTCATAACTAATACATTATTAACCTTGGGTAACACATAAGATAAATTCGACTATAAATATTAATTTTAAAGCTAAAATTATTTTCTACATAATGGAATTTTATTTTTAATTTTTACACATTATATAATTATATTTATTTATGACACAATTATTATTTAGTAATCAACTTCTTAAGGAGTGATTAAAATAATTGATAATATAAATAACCAAATAAATGTAAATTGAAACTTTTGATGAATTAAACATAATTTATTGTATAATAATACATGATAGGATTTATTTAATTTATTAATTTGAAATAAATCATATTTTTTTACTTTCACAAAAACCATATACTAAATTCTATCCAAATTCAGATAAATTAGTTTTTAAAACAAATAATATATTATTTATTGATATAATATTTTAAAAAAATAAGTATTGGCTTATAGGAATTGATAATGATAGATATGTTAATAATAAACCACTTGGGGTTCTATTGACTGTTTATTTTATATTTATTAACCATTTATTATAATAATACAAGAATACATGGTAAAAGTTAAACTATTTAACTAAGAGTTAAATCTAAAATATTAGGATAATACAGTGACGTAAACCTGTAAAAACATATTGGGTGTGAGTTTTTAGATCCATCCCCACCTTATCCTTAAATAAATAATTTTTATCCATTATAAACTAAATATGATTGTATAATACAATAATATTTCATGATTTTTCTTAAAGTGACCCTCACATCTCTTATAAAAAGGGTACTTAACCTTCTCTCAAAATCACACATCCTAACCAATTTGGCTCGGAAAAACCCTGCTCAAATATCCTACCAACTACCCCCACATCACCCTAGAGTCATTTCATTGATTAAAAAGCCAACCTTAGGATCCCTATTGATCAAATCAAATAGAAACACATGAAGAAGAGGTAATAATTTCATCACCTATTTCAAATTTCATTTCTTTTTCCACTTCATCTTTCATTATTTTTTCCATACTAAAATAATAAATCCCACAACATCTAAATAAATTTATTTATTTATAAATCTTGTACTACCATTTCCATTATTTTATCCTTTATATGAAAGATAAATCCACCCTACGTGCATACGTACAGCTTACCATCACCACTTTATGGTGTAGTATTTTATTCAACTCTTAATTATTTGGGAGGGTAAAACAATGAGTATAACTGATGTAAATAATTAATATAACACATTAATTATTCTATATATATGATATACAATCCAATTAAATATGATTTTACCATCAATAGAATGGTATTTCCGCTCTTGCTGACATGCAGATTATCGTCTCCTCGAACATGATGAGATTCTATCCCCATTGCAAACATTCAAGAATAACATTCATTTTATGAATAAAAATAATGTTTAAGAACATAGTATCAATATGTATAGGAATAAAATAAATCCTATCCATAAAAAACTTGTAATACATAACAAATAATATCAAGAAAAACAAATCTGTTAACATCCAATACAATTATACTACTGAAATATTATTTACAAAACAATATTATAAGTTCATATATAATATCATATTTATGTATATGATTATTGTATAATTTAATAACAATTATTTAACTATTATATAGGATGTTGATGTAACCACGATAAAGGAAAAGTACAAGGTAAGGGTTAATTTTACAATATCAATACATATATTTAGTTGTATATACATAAGTATCTATTGGGACTTCTCTATCATCCACATCCATGTTTCAGAAAAATGTATTTCAAAACATTTTTACTATTTACAATAATATGGTTTAAATTTATTTATACACTTTTTTTTCTTTTTATATATATATATTTTTTAATGGAATCTTTCTGTCATTTTCCAAACAAGGTTCTTTAGGACCTTTTCAAAAAATTAAGGTGAGATTTTTTTAACATATCTAGAAGGTGTAGCTATTTTCATCTGTAATGACTCTTTTAAAGATTCTATTACAATATTATAAGAATGTTTTCAAAATTAATGTTCTCTTTCATAATTATGTACCTTTTTAATGATTTAAAAATATAAATATTTATTTCTCTTAAATAATTTTGATTTCATCTATGTCAACATCTTTAATGGATTTTATGGTTGTTAGAAGTAGATTAATTATCACACAATCATCCATTTTGAAATGATTTCCTTATGATACATTTGACTGTGGATGTGTTATTTTTATACCATTCAAGGTGTATGATAAATCTCTTAACATTTCATATTAAAGTTTTAATATGAATTTTTTGGTTATGTTTCATCCTTTTAATATGAGGAATGCATTGGACTTAGTATATGAAAGGGAGATCCCACTATAGATCGTCGATGAATCAGTAGGTCTCATGAGACAAACTAGTGTTTAGGCACAAGGACATGAAAAAATATTATTGTAGTCTTGGCATGAGGCCTAGACTATGTTGTTATATTTTCCATAATTATACATTCCATCATTATTAAATTAGCTATTGATATTACATGTGACAATTTTACAAGAATAATATCCATGTGAATAAATAAATGGAATTATTTGATTTATCATTTCAATATTATGAAGAAGTTTACTTTTAATTGGATTGTGTTTTAGTCTTATACATTGCCTTAAATGTTTATGCTTATTTTGGATTGTTTCCATTGTATTGATATCATTACTGAGCATCTGACATCACCCCATTATATTTTTTATTTATCCCAGGATTCAAAGAATTATATTATGATTAATTATCAGGAATAGGCTAAGGGATATGAGTGTGTTCAGATAGGACACAATGTTGATGTTTTTCCATTTCAGGATGTAATATAAAATTTATGTATGTATCTATTACTTCCAATGATACTAAACTAAATGGTATTTTGATACTAGATCTCTTATGATCATGATTATATTATGTAATAATGCACCCACTCTAGGAAACTAGGGTCAGGGGGGGTTTAGTCTGTATTAGAGGGAGGTTTAGTAAAAACTTTAGAAGCTAGAATTAGAAAACCTCTGATTAAAGAATAGTGCCCTAATATAGAAATTTAGGATTTGTATAGAATAATTTCCTATTATTTTTGTAATGTAGAGATTTTGTGTATTTTCAAAGAAATACATCCCTGTCTAGATATGAGTAGGTAGAGGCGGCTTCGACAAAGATGTACCAAGGAGTGAAAAGTTGGAAAAATAGTTTTGAGCATGACCTTGGGTATCCTGTTATATACCAATGGGCCTTGCTGCAAACTTAGTTATGACACTCCCAGGGGATATGCTTATGAAAATACGCATTTTTTTACAAACCATTATGAAGGATTTATGTTTAATTTCCATCCCATATTTTTTTTATGATTACGAATTATATGCATAAACAATCCAATTTATTTTACGTATTTTACTAGTTTGGACTAATGTTTTTCAATTCATAAACTAATCTAGTGTATGTCATTGTTTGGAAATGGATCATAGTAGAGGGAATGAAAACTATATCAACACACGTAATCCATGTATGGATTTACCAACTACACAAGATAATTTTAGTAGAATTGGTGGTGCAAATAGTGCTAAACAACTTATAACCAAACTGGGACAACCTATATAGGTTATGAACTATGAACTTACCCGTATGGAGCTCCCATATCCACAATGCAAATTATCAATGTTATACCGCTTTAGGGGGGAACAACCACCAACATTCAGTGGGTCTAAAAATCAATTTGTAGCTAAGAAATGAATAATTTCCATAGAAAGAATATTTCTTGGTATCGGGAGTTTTTAAATGGAAAATGTTTTCATGGAATGTTATCTCCTCACAAGAGATGCAGATCAATGGTGGTCATTAATACAAAATGTATAGGGGGATGATGATTTATCAAATATGTAATGGAGGTAGTTTACTGATATTTTCATGGAAAAATATTTTCCTTGTGACCATCAAGAGGATATGGAAAGAAAATTTCTATGTATGAGGAAAAAAGAGGATGAGAATGTAACAAATTACAAGCCTAACATTAAAAGGTTATCAGAGAATGAGGTATATTATATACATAATCTAAGAAGTAAGATTGATTTATTCTTTTATGGGTTAAAACCATTTATTGATTGTTTATTTGTCTCACAATCATTTTCATTGTATGAAGATATTGCCACATGTTCCATCAATACAGAAAAGTAATTATCTATGTCTTACAACAAAAAAGAAAATCATGTGAAGAAGAAGTCAGTTGAACACTCTATAAATGGATATAAAGAGAAGAAGGGAAATTTTGAATTTTCATCCTGTTGTAAATGTGGGAAAAATAACTCGGTATATGCTTGAAGGGAATAAGAGTATGTAACAATTGTGTTGAAAAGGGACTCCAAGATCATGATTTAAAGGGAATGAAATAGGTGGTCAATGTCAAATGATACAATTTTATAGAAATGAGGAATTATGTAAATGAATGTCCTATGCACCAATGAAATTTACCTCAAAAAGGCCAAGGGAACAAGACCAAGCTAATGCGATCACTACTACTAAGCATGAAGCTCTAAATGATGTGGTGGCATATAAATTAATGGTTTCCGTTAATTTATCCAATGGTTTATTTGATTTTGTATCATCACATTGTTTCATATCATTATAGTTTTAAATAAAAATTATATTTTTCCAATTTATTTTAACAAGGGAGTTTTCCATACAAAATCCTAATGGAAGTATCATTGTTACAATGTTTTGTGAATCAGTTCCCAATAGGGAATATAAATGTAATTTATCTGTTGGTCTCATTATCATACCCATGATTAGATTTTATATAATCCTCAGTGTAGATTGGATTTTGTACCATGGGGCGAAAATTTATTATAGAAGAAGGAGGTTACAATTTTTTATGGTGATAAGGAGTACCT
Source organism: Viscum album (assembly GCA_963277665.1). Lineage (NCBI taxonomy): Eukaryota > Viridiplantae > Streptophyta > Magnoliopsida > Santalales > Viscaceae > Viscum > Viscum album. Next base: position 1,041,282,842 of record OY728141.1, on the reverse strand, counting down.
TATCATTAGAACAAAAACATCACCATCAAATTCTTATCTAGATCCACACCCAGTAGTCCCACTAAATTCTATTAGTATGGAGGAAGAAAGTGAAATAACTATGGGTGAGGAAAATAAGTCTCAAATAGGGGACATACCAACTGTGAAATAATATGTTGATGAGTTTCAAGAGGATTTAACTAGACATCCTCCAAAATGAGAAATTCAGTTTTCCATTGATTTAATTCATAGTTCAAGGCCCATATTGAATTCCCCCTATAGAATGGCCCTTGTGGAATTAGTGGAACTAAAGAAACAACTAGATTTATTGAGTAATAAAGGATTTATTCTCCCTATTGTTTCTCAATGGGGAGCCTTATTTTTTTGTTAAGAAGAAAGATGGATCTATGAGGTTTTGCATTGACCAATGGGAGATCAATGATATAACAATAATGAACAAGTATCCCCTACGTCTCTTTTATGATTTATTTTATCAACATAATAGAGCTCTATATTTTTTTAAAAATTGACTTTTGATCTTGATATCCTCAGTAGAGTGTGAGGAAGGAATATATTCCGAGGAAAACATTTCCTACCATGTATGGGCATTATGAGTTTAGAGTAATGCCTTGGAGACCGATAATGCACCCTTTGTCTTCATGGATATCATGACTTATATTTTAGGGAATATATTGATGACTTTGAAGTTGTATTTTTTGAGGATGTCTTGGTTTACTTTAAAAGATATGATAATCAGGAAAATATCTTGCGCACTATTTTAAATACTATTAGAAGAAATAAATTATATGGGATGTTTAGAAACTGTGATTTCTTGCTTCAGAAGATTTATTTTCATGGCCATATTGTCTCTATGGATGGAATCTCTATTGGTCCTCCTAATATAAGAGAAATATAATAATTTCCGGCAATGATGAGTATAATTAAGGTATGTAGTTTTATTGGGTTAGCAGGATATAATCGACATTTCATCCATAATTGTTTCTGGAGTGGCTAACCCATAAACCAAGATCACACTTAAAGGTGGAAAATTTGTTTGTAGAGAAGTTTGTGAAGAATTTTTTTATGAATTTAAGAAATTATTATCCAATTCTATTGTCTTGAATCTTCTATCAAGGAATTGTGGGTTTTTTATTTATAGTGACTTTTTAAAAGAAAGGACTTGGTTGTGTCCTTATGATGAAGGATTGAGTTATTGCATCTACATAAGGACAACTAAAAATTCGTGAACAAAACTATCCCACTCAAGATTTTTAGTTATCAGCTGTAATATTTTCTTTAATGATATTGACCCATTATCTATATGGTAAAAATTGTGAGATGTACACTGATCACAATATTTTAAAGTATATCATCTCACAGAATGAACTCAACATAAGGAAATGAAGACAGCTTGAACTACTCATGCATTATGACTGCACTATACCCTACCACCTAAGAATGGAAAGTAAGGTGTACGATAATTTGAGAAGAAAATATCATGGAGTTTTTAACAAGATGATAGTTTAATTGGATCCTATGTACATTGATCTATAAAAGATGGATATCAGAATAATCATAGATGGTGAATCTTTAACACTTATTCTAATGGTTTCCAAAACATCTTTTCTATAATTGATAAAATGTTTTCATACTAATGATGAGGTGTTTCAAAAGAAAATTAAAGTTGTGTAGGATGGGATATTGATTGAATTTGTATATGAAGATGAAATTTTGAATTTTTGGAAGAGACATTGTTTTCTTGACATACCTAATCTGAAAAGGGAATTGTTTGATGGTTATTATGACTCAAATTTCACTATACACCCTGTTATCACTAAGATGTATAGATATTTGAAGGAATATTTTTTATGGGAAAAAATGAAGAGGGATATTGCTTATTATGTGTCATGTTGTATATTTTTTCAACAGGTGAAGGCTGGAAGACGACATTCTAGAGAAGTCATGAAACATCTTCCCAAACATGAGTAGAAATGGAATGATATTACGAGGGACCTTGTCATGGGGCTTCCAATGACTCCTAGAATGAATGATGCAATATGGGTCATTGTAGATCACCTTACCTATTTAGAACAGTTTATTTATATAGGATAATATTTACCACTAGAATGCTTAGTGAGAAAAAATATTAATTAAGTTGTTGTAACGACCCAAAGTTTCATTAATGAAAAATCCATCTTGATCCAGTTAAATGTTTCTTTATGCAAAATGTTTTTATTAGATGTCAACTTATTTAATTTTATGTTAAGATTTGTGACCGTTACTTTTTAGTCGTTCAGCAGTGATCATCTGAGTAGTATAAATATAAGGCTTTAACGAATCCATTTCTACTCAGACAAAGGAAGTGATGGCCTCATCCAGTAGAATTTCCCCTTACGAAGACCATTTGTCAGAGCTCGGAAAAGAGGTGGCGTCTTTGGACTTTTCCCATGACCAAGCCCAAGCTGAGCTTCACCAAGTCAAGCTCGAACGTGATCGTCTACGGGAAAAGTGGAAGTTGATTGAAATTACCACTCGAGCGATGTTATCCGAGCCGCCCCAAGAGTCTGTCACCATCGCGCACCTTACCCTTAGGTCTTATGTGGATATTTTAAGGGGTTATGTAACAAATAAGTAGCACCATGTTCATGTACATTATTTTTGTATATAATAATGAATATAATTTCTAGTCATTTTTGATACATTGTAATTAGTTTTTAAAGTACAAATGGTGTTTTTAGTTATTATTTAATTAAGAATTATATTTTATAAAATTAAAGTATTTTTGAAATAAATAATATTTTAATAAAATATTATTAATAATATTAAATTAATTTTTTATTATGTATAAATGATCTTATAATTTTATGAATGAAATTAATAATTTTATTAAGGTTTGAAAGCCATTTCTGTCAAAACCCGTGATTTTTTTTATAAATGCCGGTTTTTATTTTAAAAGTGAAAATTCACATATTTAGAAAATTATTTAGATAAAATAAATAATTTTTTTGGAATCAGGAAATCGAAATTATCCAACGGTGAATTTTTCATAATTTTATGAGACAGTCAAATTTTTGGGTAAAAATTAAATACCATTTAAATATATATGTGTTTTATGACATCATAATGACCCAATGGTGATGTAATAAAATAACATAATCGTTATGTTCAGAAAATATGTGATTATCATTAAAATAATGAGGGTTTGGGTTTGTTTGACTTACTTTTCAAAGCATTAATGGAGCCCTCAAGACTTATTCAACACTTTGCCTTTTTAAATTAATTTCCATGGGAGTGTGACTCATCTCCACATAAGCAACCCTATTTTTTTAAAAATTTCGGACCTTGGACTTGTAAAATATTGCTTTACTCTTTTCTTTTCCAGAAACCATGGGAAAATACCATGGGATGGTTTGTGTTTTGGATTATTTTAATATAAGGGGTCCTAAACCTAAATAATAAAGAATTCTCTCACCTTTCCTATATAAACCCACCCAAGCTCCCACTTCCTCCTCACTAAAATCCCTTGGAGTTCGTCCAACATCTTCCCTACTCTCTATAGAATCCTCCCAAGGTTCCCCAATCTTCCAAGAAGCCTCTCACAAGCCTCTCTCTAGCCTTTGGAAGCACACTTCCAAGTAAGGGTTTTTTCTTCCTTTCTCATTTTTGTCAATTTTCTTTAAGTTGTATTGCCCTTTTAATTTCAATTATGAATGTTGGGGTATGGTTTTTCACCTCCCCCATACAGCCCTCTTATTGTTTGAATGATTGGAGAACCCTTTCCCTCTCATTAAATGCCTCCCATGAACACCCGTTACTATGCCAAAATTCCGAAAGGAACTTCTCTCTCTTCTTTTACATTCAAGCAATACATTTGTATCATGAATTTAAATTCCATTTCAATTGTTGGGGCATGTATATATATTAAATCCTTACTGTCCATTACATGTATATATTATGAGGAACCCCTTCCTCTCTCATCAAACCTTTTTATGAATTCTTATGTCACGCCTTTACGCTGCCGAAATCGCACCGATTTTCTAAGCCAATGTCATTGTGTAGTGAATACATGCCCATTTCTCCATCAAGGGTGTTCAACTTTATGAAAATTAACTTATTTATTGTAAAGTTTCATGTGTGAATTACACATTCCTTTATTGTGGAATTGTAACGCCCCGACCCCAGTTACCCAGAGTCGGTCCATTACTTCGTAACATTGGCATGATCACAAGAAAGATCAAATCTCGAAAGACCGATTGGTTTAGTAGCCTTGGAAACACTAGATATATTCATTAGTTTTACATTACATCATAAAATCAAAAACTACTACAACAACATAATGTTTCCACAGTCCACACTACAATCCCCTCATAATATCCCTGCAGGTCATTCATAACTTACATCTTCACTTCCTGGGAAAAATAAAACATAGAAAAGGGGTGAGCTCAAATGCCCAGTAAGGATAACATTATAGCGGAAACTTTCATCAATAAGAATAAACATTTAAGGCAATGTATAACTAAAACAAAAGCCTTTTAAACATGAACTTTCAACATGGTATGGCATAAATAAAATTAAATAATGCCATTTACTTATTCACATGGATATTCCACTAATCGAATAATCTCATGCAAAAATAAATAACCACTTTCATAATGTTGGAATGCATAATGCTAAACATTAATTTCTTTGTCTAGGCCTCATCCCAAGACCTAGGGGTTACTTCTAACCGGAACCCAACCCGGAGTGCCTCTAATAACCGGACACCAACCCGGAGTGCCTCTAATAACCGGACACCAACCCGGAGTGCCTCTAATAACCGGACACCAACCCGGAGTGCCTCTAATAACCAGACACCAACCCGGAGGGCATTCTTTTACCAGTCCCTAACCTGGAGGGCTTACTTTAACCAGTCCCAAACCTGGAGGGCTTACTTTTACCAGTCCCCAACCTGGAGGGCTTACTTTTACCGGTCCCCAACCCGGAACACACTTGTTTAGCACATTCATCTGAAGAAAAGTTTGAAATATAACATAAACATTCGGATTAAAACTAGCATACGAAATGTCAATAGTTTCTCCATAAACTATGAATGGTATAAAATAGCACATCCACAGTCAAACATATCACAAAACCTTCAATACAATATAGAAGTTTTGTATCATAATAAATCAACTTCAAATAATCTTAAAATCCATCAAAGGATGTTGACATAGATGAAATCAAAATTCTTTTTAAAGAAGTATCTCCTTTTATTTTGAAATCATTTAAGATCCATATAAAATAAAACATTTTCTTTGAAAATATTCTTATAAGCTTGTAAGGAAAGCTTTGAAGATTTTATAACGGCAGAAAATAACCGCACCCGCCGTATAAGTTAAAAAAAACATTCTTACCTCAATTCTGTCGAAAAGGTTAAAAGGACGTTGTTTTGAAAACGACGGAAAGATTCCTTTATAAACCTCTTATAAAAAGTAAAACAAGGGTATAAATGACTTTAACCCATATTCTTGTAAATAGTAAAAATGTTTTGAAATACATTTTTAAGAAAACATGGATGTGGATGATAAAGAGATCCCAGTAGATTATTACATATAAACAACCTCGGATAATGAAGAGATTGTGAAATAACCCTTACCTTGAACTTTTCATTGGTTGGGGTAGGTTAACCTCCTGTATAATAGTGAAATAATTGTTACTAAATTATACAAGAATCATATATATTAATATGATATCATATATGATCTTTTAATACTGATTTGATAATAATATCTTAAAATTATCGTCGTTTCGGGTGTTAACTTACTCATTTTCTTTTATATTTTTTGTTACATAAGCCATGTTTGTAAAGGATAAGTTGTATATTATTCAAATCCAGAATGGTATCAAGTCTTTAAACATCATTTTTAAATCATCAAATGATAATTATACTTGAATGGATACGATGGAGGATGGATCTCACCGCGTTCGTGGAGACGGTAGTCCGTACGTACGCACGAACGCTACTTCCATTTAATTTTTATTTTAAAAGAATTGAATCCAAATGATACATAGGTATATTACTATTCCAGTATAATATAATTTTTTTATATATGTTACTTAAGTTCATTAACACCATCCTTTATACGTTCCATGTGTGGTATGAACGAGTCATATCATTTTAAGGGGGCGGTAGTCCGCACTTCCTCAAATGAAATTATCGTATGTATATACAACATGAAACGAATAATGGTATGAAATAAAATGGAATTATAGAAGCTTATATATAAAATATATATCATTAATATCATATTTAATTACAGTGCCAACATAATGGCCACCATGAGAGGTGGTAAGATGTATTTGAACAATCATCGTTTCGTGAGGCGTTAGTTTGCCATCCACAGAAACATTATGTTCATCATCCATTAGATGGAGTTGTGTGTATGTGTAGCTTGAATGCTTATTATAACAACATCCTAGTATATTGTGGATACTGGTGTTGTTACAAAAGAAAGGAAATAAAAAGAGTTTGGGGGTTGGAGAAGCAAAATAAATGAAAATAATTTAAGAGAAATCGTTACCTTTAATCTAGGTAACTCACTTTGGTTGGAACCAAAGGACTTTTTGAAATGCTTTCTGCCTAAGGGGAAGCTTCAAGGAGGAGGAGAGGGATTTGGGGAGCTTAGTTGGGCAGAGTTTGGACGAGCCAAGTGGCTTGAGAGGTGTGAGGAAAAGTGAAGGAGGAGTGCCCTTTTATAAGAGGGGTGAGGGGCACTTTTGGAAAAGCTAGAAATATTAATTTATAATAAATTCATATTCGGTTTCCAAAGGCTCCAAAGTTGACTATTCAAAGGATGAGGTGGGGATAGGTCGAAAACAACTCATCCAATAGAATTTAGACAGGTTTGGGTACTTATATTAACCTTATCTTTAAGTATTAACTCTAAGTTAATTAGTTTCACTTTTACAATGTCTCTTTGTATTTTTATATAATATGGTTAATAAACTTACTATATACATCTAAGCGACCCCCAAGTGGTCCATTAATGATTAACCTATCATAATATAAGTCTCTTGGCCGATCCTTAGATTTTTTAGGAATTTAATATCAATTAATAATATAATATTTGTTTTAAGAACTCTTTTATGTCAATTTTGACACTATTCAATAGTTGATTTTTGTGAAACTCATAACAGATTGATTACTTCGAAAAAAGTCAATTAAATCAATCCTAATATATCATATTATCCTAGAAAATTAGTTTAATTCATTAAAAGTTTCATATTATATTTATTTGGGTATTTATAATATCAATTATGTTAATTTTTTACTATTTTAGTAATTACTGCATCATCATTGTGTCATAAATAAAATAAATTATTTAATGTCTAAAAATTATAAATAAAACATAATTATGTAGGAAATCTTTTTGTCTTTCTAATGAATACTTATAATCGAAAATATAACATGTATAACCCTATGTAAAAATTGTTCTTATAAAAGATGTAAGCTTATGCCATTTTTATTTTTATTTTAACTTTATTAATATAATGTGTCCCTACCACATACAAGTGGCTCCAAGGGGTCCCCAAATTGACCCAAGGATGCCCATGGTCGGGTATGTGTCCACCAATAAGGTTAGGACACGTTTTAGGGTAATTTTGTATTATTATAATATTATTTTTTAACCCTTATGTACCGGATTTACCCTTTAACCATGGTAAATAAAATATTTACCGCAGTAATTATTCAAAATGTCTAAAAATAAAAGTTACATATTTACACAATTTGAACATCCTGATTCCAAATATGGAATCCATTTTTCTAAATTCAAAACACAGAAGTGGCAGAAATTAATTTAAAATTAATTCCCGTTGTCAAAACAAAAAGCGTGTTTTTAAGAGATAATAACTATCAAAAGATTGACACTTGTTTATGTTCGGTTTAATTGTAAAATTATGTCTAATGACCAACATTATATTAAATTGTAAAAATATATTCTAAATATACTTTAAAACCACTCAAATTCATAATTTATCACTATTAATTATTTTGATTAAAAAAGTTGTTTTTAATTAAAATTTAGTAATTTTCACTATTCATCAAAATATGAAAGTTATCTGAAAAGTACCAAAATTTCACCTTAGGCTAAATTCGATATTCCGAATCCAAAAATGAAGTCCATTTTGAAATATAAAATATATATATTTTCAAAAAGTAGGTATTACTATTTATAACGGCTAGTTTGATTGGTTATGGTGTGTTAGAACTCGGTGTTGCGTACAACACACGCTATCACATTATTCAAAGGGAAACGTACCGTGGAAGCTTGGGGTGTTTCATTTTAAATTTTTGATGTCCCCATTTAGTCAAAAAGTTTAAAACATTGTATTTAAAAAGGTTTCACTATTAGAAGTTGATAAAAGTGAAATACTGAAAATGAATCTGTTCTTGCATTATGACTAAGAAACTCATAATAGGGATTCTAAAATTATAAGGATTATATAAACATTAAAATTTATCTAATACTATTCATAACCTCTTTTGAATGGCTTGTTTGGTAAGTCATGGTGTGCTTGAACTTGGTGTTGCATGTAGTGAAAGTTATTGAATTATTTTGAAGAACTAACACACTATGAAATCTTGGGGTGTTACATTCTCCCCTCCTTCAATAAATTGCGTCCTCGCAATTTGAAATTGTTCTTCGAAAATAAAAGGTGGAAAATAGATAATATATTTGTGGGAAACCCCACATCGGAAATTGGGTTACTAAAATTTAGTCTTAATATGAGGAAAAGAGAAATTAAAGGGTCACCACCAAATTTTGATCTCGATTAGGAGAACATTGGTGGAATTTAGAGACATATAATTGGAGGAAAAACGTAAATATTTATAGGTAGTGATTGAGGTCATCAATCACAAACAAGTATAAAATTGAGGTCCTTAAATTCATCAATCTATGATGATTTGAAATACCATCGGTTCAACAAAACATAGGGTATTAGGATAACACATTTTTGATGTTTCAAAATATCCTAGTTGAAATCCCACATCGAAAAATGAATTAATGAGGCCTCTATTTAAAATAAATAGTCGAAAGTATGAAGATTACCGAATATAACACATACTAGGGTTCCATGTAGGAAAATATGGATATGGAAGAAAAATCTAACCATCAATTATCTGATGGAGAGTGGTAGAGAACATGGCTATGAAAAGGCCAACAATCCCAAAGCCATAAATTAGTGATGATTTAAGGTACCATCTAGGACAACATTTTTGTTCTAAGTTCCTTTTATTAATGTTGAGGAATTTATTTATGAGATTGGCTAAGATCATAAGGAGATATACTTACTTTATAATTAGAGTTTTATCCATTAATAAATTTCTACCACATACTCATCTTTCACTCTAAAAGATAATAGAATGTAAAAAATTTCTATTTACACTATTCGTATAGGGTTCCAAAATAAATGAATTTATAATTCATCTAAAAGATCTTTTAATAAAAACTACATTATTTAATCCAGGACATCTCGTGGGCCAGTGGTAGGTGATACACCCTTGTCGCCCTTCGGTTGCGGGTTCAAGTCTCGCGGCCTTGCCGGACGCGACGGGTTGCCGCCCGACCTCCGGGTTGTCCTTTTATGGCAATCCAAAATAATCCAAACTAGATCTATCCAAAATACTTCTGTCCAAACTCATAGTCCAACATTTATAAGGAAGGTAAGCATAATGTAGATTCTTTTTACTCCGTAATAGCATATGAATACCTTCATCATGTATTCTTTTAATACACTGAAACATCCTGAATTACCATATTCCTTATTGATTACATTCATGCTCCCTTATTCCATATAGAATGCTGGATATACTTCATTAATCCAAAAATGTTTTAAACCCCAACAATGATGGAATATACAAATCATTAATCAGTTCCAAGGTAGTCAAGAATATCCAATATAATTTATCCAAAACAATCATGTATTATTCCAAAATCACTACCTCGGTATCAGAACTATATTATGGTTTATCATTCTCTCAACCATATATTTTCCAAAAATTTATCCTGCTATTGAGTCACTTTTCTTTGTTCCACAAAATCTCAAGTCCTTAATGAAATAGTACTGCAGTACAATCCTTACATACTCCATAATTATTATAACAAGTAAATTGTTGATACACACTCAATTGACATAATCAACATAAGAAATCTAATCATTCCTCTTCATCTGTGGTAGTATCATAACTTGATTATTATCCAATAACATCATTTGCGGCATAGTTTGATGACTGGGACATAGGTTCGTGTAGTGTCCAAACTCCTTGCAAATGAAGCATTGTACATTTGAAACCATTTCCTTACCCTTGCAGTCACGTACTTTGTGCCCTTTCTCTCCACACTTATACCAAACTCCCATTCCTTTCAGGCAAGTTCCAGGGTGTTTCTTTCCACAGTTACCACATATGGGAAAATTCTTCTTTTCCCTCTTCCCTTTATCCATCTTTCTCTCTTCCATCCTTTTCTTCTCTTACTTCCCTTCAAATCCATAGGACTCAGTAAAATCTTTACTTATCTTATCAACACATGATATTATTTCTTCATATAATGATAATACATGGGAGACTATTTCTCTTATAAATTCTGGCTTAAGACCATGAAAGATATGATCCTTCTTTCTATTTGGATCATGTGCATTGCTGGAGTTCTCATTCCTTCTACTGGGCGCCATTTCTAAACAATGGCATACACTAGATCAGTTTATGAATCAAAATACATAATCCCATACTTATAAAACAATTAACATAAATTGGACTATTTATGGATATAATCCATAATCATAAGAATGTTTCCTTTGAGGACGTATATACTCATAAACCCTTCATAATGATTTGTAAAGAAAATGAGAGTTATCCTAAGCATATCCCCCGGGAGTGTCGTAACCAAGAGTGCAGCAAGGCCCGTTGTCGTGCACCAGTTCCCGTTCGAGTCTAGCTCAAAGCGGTGTTTTCGGGTTTTACCCCTAGGTACATCTGTGCCAGAGCCGCCTCTACCTGCTCGTATCCAGACAGGGATGTATTGCTCGGAAAACTCACAAAACCTCTACAATACCAAAATTCTAAGAAGTTCTTCTATACTAATCCTCAAAGTTCATCTTAGGTCTATGTGCTCTAATCAGAGTTTATCTAAATCTAGCTTCCAAGGTTTGTACTAAACTTCCTCTGATACCAACTGTAACGCCCCGACCCCAGTTACCCAGAGTCGGTCCATTACTTCGTAACATTGGCATGATCACAAGAAAGATCAAATCTCGAAAGAACGATTGGTTTAGTAGCCTTGGAAACACTAGATATATTCATTAGTTTTACATTACATCATAAAATCAAAAACTACTACAACAACATAATGTTTCCACAGTCCACACTACAATCCCCTCATAATATCCCTGCAGGTCATTCATAACATACATCTTCACTTCCTGGGAAAAATAAAACATAGAAAAGGGGTGAGCTCAAATGCCCAGTAAGGATAACATTATAGCGGAAACTTTCATCAATAAGAATAAACATTTAAGGCAATGTATAACTAAAACAAAAGCCTTTTAAACATGAACTTTCAACATGGTATGGCATAAATAAAATTAAATAATGCCATTTACTTATTCACATGGATATTCCACTAATCGAATAATCTCATGCAAAAATAAATAACCACTTTCATAATGTTGGAATTCATAATGCTAAACATTAATTTCTTTGTCTAGGCCTCATCCCAAGACCTAGGGGTTACTTCTAACCGGAACCCAACCCGGAGTGCCTCTAATAACCGGACACCAACCCGGAGTGCCTCTAATAACCGGACACCAACCCGGAGTGCCTCTAATAACCGGACACCAACCCGGAGTGCCTCTAATAACCGGACACCAACCCGGAGGGCATTCTTTTACCAGTCCCTAACCTGGAGGGCTTACTTTAACCAGTCCCTAACCTGGAGGGCTTACTTTTACCAGTCCCCCACCTGGAGGGCTTACTTTTACCGGTCCCCAACCCGGAACATACTTGTTTAGCACATTCATCTGAAGAAAAGTTTGAAATATAACATAAACATTCGGATTAAAACTAGCATACGAAATGTCAATAGTTTCTCCATAAACTATGAATGGTATAAAATAGCACATCCACAGTCAAACATATCACAAAACCTTCAATACAATATAGAAGTTTTGTATCATAATAAATCAACTTCAAATAATCTTAAAATCCATCAAAGGATGTTGACATAGATGAAATCAAAATTCTTTTTAAAGAAGTATCTCCTTTTATTTTGAAATCATTTAAGATCCATATAAAATAAAACATTTTCTTTGAAAATATTCTTATAAGCTTGTAAGGAAAGCTTTGAAGATTTTATAACGGCAGAAAATAACCGCACCCGCCGTATAAGTTAAAAAAAACATTCTTACCTCAATTCTGTCGAAAAGGTTAAAAGGACGTTGTTTTGAAAACGACGGAAAGATTCCTTTATAAACCTCTTATAAAAAGTAAAACAAGGGTATAAATGACTTTAACCCATATTCTTGTAAATAGTAAAAATGTTTTGAAATACATTTTTAAGAAAACATGGATGTGGATGATAAAGAGATCCCAGTAGATTATTATATATAAACAACCTCGGATAATGAAGAGATTGTGAAATAACCCTTACCTTGAACTTTTCATTGGTTGGGGTAGGTTAACCTCCTGTATAATAGTGAAATAATTGTTACTAAATTATACAAGAATCATATATATTAATATGATATCATATATGATCTTTTAATACTGATTTGATAATAATATCTTAAAATTATCGTCGTTTCGGGTGTTAACTTACTCATTTTCTTTTATATGTTTTGTTACATAAGCCATGTTTGTAAAGGATAAGTTGTATATTATTCAAATCCAGAATGGTATCAAGTCTTTAAACATCATTTTTAAATCATCAAATGATAATTATACTTGAATGGATACGATGGAGGATGGATCTCACCGCGTTCGTGGAGACGGTAGTCCGTACGTACGCACGAACGCTACTTCCATTTAATTTTTATTTTAAAAGAATTGAATCCAAATGATACATAGGTATATTACTATTCCAGTATAATATAATTTTTTTATATATGTAACTTAAGTTCATTAACACCATCCTTTATACGTTCCATGTGTGGTATGAACGAGTCATATCATTTTAAGGGGGCGGTAGTCCGCACTTCCTCAAATGAAATTATCGTATGTATATACAACATGAAACGAATAATGGTATGAAATAAAATGGAATTATAGAAGCTTATATATAAAATATATATCATTAATATCATATTTAATTACAGTGCCAACATAATGGCCACCATGAGAGGTGGTAAGATGTATTTGAACAATCATCGTTTCGTGAGGCGTTAGTTTGCCATCCACAGAAACATTATGTTCATCATCCATTAGATGGAGTTGTGTCTATGTGTAGCTTGAATCCTTATTATAACAACATCCTAGTATATTGTGGATACTGGTGTTGTTACAAAAGAAAGGAAATAAAAAGAGTTTGGGGGTTGGAGAAGCAAAATAAATGAAAATAATTTAAGAGAAATCGTTACCTTTAATCTAGGTAACTCACTTTGGTTGGAACCAAAGGACTTCTTGAAATGCTTTCTGCCTAAGGGGAAGCTTCAAGGAGGAGGAGAGGGATTTGGGGAGCTTAGTTGGGCAGAGTTTGGACGAGCCAAGTGGCTTGAGAGGTGTGAGGAAAAGTGAAGGAGGAGTGCCCTTTTATAAGAGGGGTGAGGGGCACTTTTGGAAAAGCTAGAAATATTAATTTATAATAAATTCATATTCGGTTTCCAAAGGCTCCAAAGTTGACTATTCAAAGGATGAGGTGGGGATAGGTCGAAAACAACTCATCCAATAGAATTTAGACAGGTTTGGGTACTTATATTAACCTTATCTTTAAGTATTAACTCTAAGTTAATTAGTTTCACTTTTACAATGTCTCTTTGTATTTTTATATAATATGGTTAATAAACATACTATATACATCTAAGCGACCCCCAAGTGGTCCATTAATGATTAAACTATCATAATATAAGTCTCTTGGCCGAACCTTAGATTTTTTAGGAATTTAATATCAATTAATAATATAATATTTGTTTTAAGAACTCTTTTATGTCAATTTTGACACTATTCAATAGTTGATTTTTGTGAAACTCATAACAGATTGATTACTTCGAACAAAGTCAATTAAATCAATCCTAATATATCATATTATCCTAGAAAATTAGTTTAATTCATTAAAAGTTTCATATTATATTTATTTGGGTATTTATAATATCAATTATGTTAATTTTTTACTATTTTAGTAATTACTGCATCATCATTGTGTCATAAATAAAATAAATTATTTAATGTCTAAAAATTATAAATAAAACATAATTATGTAGGAAATCTTTTTATCTTTCTAATGAATATTTATAATCGAAAATCCAACATGTATAACCCTATGTAAAAATTGTTCTTATAAAAGATGTAAGCTTATGCCATTTTTATTTTTATTTTAACTTTATTAATATAATGTGTCCCTACCACATACAAGTGGCTCCAAGGGGTCCCCAAATTGACCCAAGGATGCCCATGGTCGGGTATGTGTCCACCAATAAGGTTAGGACACGTTTTAGGGTAATTTTGTATTATTATAATATTATTTTTTAACCCTTATGTACCGGATTTACCCTTTAACCATGGTAAATAAAATATTTACCGCAGTAATTATTCAAAATGTCTAAAAATAAAAGTTACATATTTACACAATTTGAACATCCTGATTCCAAATATGGAATCCATTTTTCTAAATTCAAAACACAGAAGTGGCAGAAATTAATTTAAAATTAATTCCCGTTGTCAAAACAAAAAGCGTGTTTTTAAGAGATAATAACTATCAAAAGATTGACACTTGTTTATGTTCGGTTTAATTGTAAAATTATGTCTAATGACCAACATTATATTAAATTGTAAAAATATATTCTAAATATACTTTAAAACCACTCAAATTCATAATTTATCACTATTAATTATTTTGATTAAAAAAGTTGTTTTTAATTAAAATTTAGTAATTTTCACTATTCATCAAAATATGAAAGTTATCTGAAAAGTACCAAAATTTTACCTTAGGCTAAATTCGATATTCCGAATCCAAAAATGAAGTCCATTTTGAAATATAAAATATATATATTTTCAAAAAGTAGGTATTACTATTTATAACGGCTAGTTTGATTGGTTATGGTGTGTTAGAACTCGATGTTGCGTACAACACACGCTATCACATTATTCAAAGGGAAACGTACCGTGGAAGCTTGGGGTGTTTCATTTTAAATTTTTGATGTCCCCATTTAGTCAAAAAGTTTAAAACATTGTATTTAAAAAGGTTTCACTATTAGAAGTTGATAAAAGTGAAATACTGAAAATGAATCTGTTCTTGCATTATGACTAAGAAACTCATAATAGGGATTCTAAAATTATAAGGATTATATAAACACTAAAATTTATCTAATACTATTCATAACCTCTTTTGAATGGCTTGTTTGGTAAGTCATGGTGTGCTTGAACTTGGTGTTGCATGTAGTGAAAGTTATTGAATTATTTTGAAGAACTAACACACTATGAAATCTTGGGGTGTTACAGGAATAAATGATTATGTTTTATGAATCCATGTTTTATGATCCATGTGGCACACTTATGCATGAAATGAAATGTTTAAGAAGGGTGCGCCCTTTATAGAGCTCCAATGCATTGGGTAAAGTATAGTATCATGATACATCATGTGCAATGAGTGTTGACTCATGCTAATTCAAGTGCAACGAGGGTTTACTCGTGCTTCAAGTGCAATGAGGTTTTACTCAAGATCCATGTGCAATGAGCCTTGGCTCATGCTAATTCAATGTTAAGTGTTGTTGCCGCATTTTCATGTTATGGTTATCATGATTTATCATGCCTTTATGTTCATACTAATCTAATTCTCAATTGATGTTCCTATTGCCTAACATGTATTGTTCTCCTCATGTTATTCATTGTGTACTCCCTTACTGGGCTTTATATCTCACCCTTTTTTATGCATGTCCTCAGGTTATCCCATGCAATGCTAAGTACGAAGGAGTGTAGTGGTCATGTAAAGGAAGTTTCAATAAAGATGTTGTATTTCAAGTTTAAAGTTTTTATGTAATTATCCTAATCCCCAAAGACACTAAACCTCTCGATCATCTTTGTTGTATCAAGTGAAGTCTTATGTAATAAAGCATGCTTAAGTTGTAATAAAAATCAGGATTGTCTTAGTTGGTATCAGAGGATAGGTTTAGTTATTTTTGGGATTAGGAAACCCTAGTAAAGCCTTAGATACAAGACTAAGAATAATAAAAACATCCCTATGTTTTGGTAAATACTAAGTAAGTGGTTTATCAAAGAAATACATCCCTTTCTGGATACGAGCAGGTAGAGGCGGCTCTGGCACAGATGTATCCTAGGGGTAAAACCCGAAAACACCGCTTTGAACTAGACTCGAACGGGGACTGGTGCACGAAAATGGGCCTTGCTGCACTCTTGGTTACGACACTCCCGGGGGATATGTTTTGATAAATTCACAATCTTAGTATGAACCCTTATTAAGGGAAAAATTCCCCTAAGAATATATGTTAGATGGAAGATCATGAAAAGCCTGGATTGAATCCTATAGACTCATGAGTTAAAGAGATTAAAGTTTATTTATAAGTCATCAACTTTTGTCATTGGATTACCCTTTATGTGTTACCCCTAACTTTCCTTTTATTCCAGCCAATGGCCGGTAATAGGAGAACTCGGGCTAACAACTGTTGTGAAGATCAGTGTGATGATTGTACTTATGAGATGCCCAATCCAATGGGAGCGGGAATCACGAACTTTGTCATGCTTCTCTCTCAGCTAACTCAAGTTTTAAATAGAAACACTGGTCAAGAGGAACGTTCAACCCCCCCTAAGAAAGAACAAGTCTCTATTGAAAGCTTCATGAGAAAAAGGCCTCCTACTTTTAGTGGATCATCCGATCCCACGATCGCTGAACAATGGATCAACTCCATTGAAAAGATATTCTCCATCCTCCAATGCTCTGAAAAAGAGAAGGTTCTCTTGGAGGCTTATCGTATGGAGGGTGAAGCTGATCAATGGTGGACGTTGATCAAAAATACGAAGCCTGAGGAGGAGATCAAGGCTTTGGAATGGAAGGAATTCTGGAAGATGTTTTTCGATAAATATTTTCCACGCACCCTCCATCTTAAGATGGAAAGGGACTTCCTTTCCCTCAAACAGATAGATGAAGAATCTGTGGGAGCGTACAAGGCAAACTTCACATGGCTTGCACGATACGCTTCCGGATTTGTCGTTACCCCCGAATGCAAGGTTGACCGCTTCTTTGGTGGGCTAAAGCCTAGCTTGCGGAAAGCATTAGCGATCCGTGACTTCGACAGCTATGAAGAAATTGTCCGATGTGCCCTCAAGGTTGAAATGGATATCGGAGAATTACAGGGGTATAATGGAGACAAGAAGTGTAAGGTGGACTTAAATGCTGGTGGTACGATGGATAAATCCAACGGCGCTAAGAAATTCCAACACCCCACTTGCCAAAAGTGTGGAATGAAGAACCCTGGAAATTGCCTTAGGGGGACAAGAAAATGCTTCAAGTGTGGAAGAGAAGGGCACCTAGTTGTTAACTGTCAGCAAGAAGGACCCGCAGCTGCGACAAAGGAGAGGAACGCTCCGTTCGAACCTCAACGCATTGTTCAATGCTACAAATGCAAAGAACCGGGTCATTTTGCAAATCAGTGCCCTAATCCAAGGGTTATCGGAGGCAACCAGCAACCTACAAGACAGCAAGGAAGAACTTTTTCCATCACTTCTGCCGAAGTGAACCCCGAAAATGAAGTGGTGATAGGTACGCTAGTTATTCATTCAAGAAAAGAGAAAGTACTTTTTGATTCAGGTTCTACACATTCTTTTATATCTCAAAAGTTTAGTAGAACAATCCCTGCACCACCACAAATCATGGAAGTAAAGATGTCGGTGAGTACGGAAAATGGGGCAATCATTACATCCCATGAGTATAAGTGCTCCCCTGTTATAATCTGTGGATTGAATTTCCCGGCGAACCTCATCATACTCCCTTTAGTGGAATTTGATGCAGTTCTTGGCATGGATTGGCTTTCCTTATATAGAGCCAACATAAATTTTTGGGAGAGGGAAATCACACTCCATATGGTGAATCGACCCCCAATTCTTTACAAGTGTCAGGAGGAAGATGAATCTACTTTAGCTCCATCATCTCAAGCATGGATATTACTGCCGTATGAGCACGCATATCTGGCTCAGATGATTGAGTCCAAGGAAGAAACCACCCTTGAAGAAATGCCTATTGTGAGGGAATTCGCTGAAGTATTTCCTGAGGAACTTGCTGGTCTTCCTCCAAGAAGAGATGTTGAGTTCTCAATTGAACTTATACCCGGGGCACTACCAATATCCAAGACTCCATATAGAATGGCTGTTGTTGAGCTTGAAGAGCTGAAGAAACAACTACAGGAGAATATGGATAAAGGGTTTATATGCCCAAGTGCATCACCATGGGGTGCACCAGTCCTCTTTGTCAAGATGAAGGATGGGTCAATGCGGCTTTGCATTGATTATCGTGAACTTAACAAAATCATGATAAAGAACAAGTATCCTCTCCCATGAATCGATGACATGTTTGATCAGCAGCGTGGAGCACAATACTTCTCCAAGGTGGACTTGCGGTCGGGATATTATCAAGTAAGGGTGAAGATGGAAGATATCCCCAAGACTGCTTTTCGTACAAGGTACGGGCACTATGAATTCATAGTAATGCCTTTTAGACTCACCAATGCTCCAGAAATATTCATGGACATGATGAAAAGAGTCTTTAGAGATTACCTAGACAAATTTTTGGTAGTCTTTATAGATGATATTCTTATATACTCCAAAACCAAGGAGGACCATGAGGAGCATTTAAGAACTGTACTGGAGACTTTGCGCAAGGATAGGCTCTATGCCAAGTACAGAAAGTGTGAGTTCTGGTTGAAGGAGGTCTCATTCTTGGGCCATATCATCATAAGAAATGGGATATCTGTGGACCCCTCCAAAACAGATGCAATTGAGGGATGGCTGAGGCAAACATCGGTAACGGATATCCGTAGCTTCTTGGGGTTAGCTGGATATTATCGACGATTTGTGAGAAATTTCTCACGATTGTCCAACCCAATTACCAAGCTAACTCGAAAGGGAGTAAAATTTTCATGGAGTGATGAATGCGAAGAAAGCTTCAAGGAGTTGAAAAGGAGGCTTATCACTGCACTCGTGCTCCCTTTACCCACAAGTGGGGAGATTTTTGTGGTATTCAGTGATGCTTCAAAGAAGTTCTTAGGATGTGTGCTGATGCAGAATGATAAAGTGATATCCTATGCCTCAAGGTAGTTGAAAATCCATGAGTGAAACTATCCAACGCATGATCTGGAGTTGACGGCGATGATCTTTGCCTTGAAAATCTGGCGGCATTATCTCCATGGAGAGAAATGTGAGATATATGCTGACCACAAGAGTCTTAAATATATATTCACACAGAAAGAGCTTAATATGCGCTAGAGAAGATGGATAGAGCTCATCAAGGATTATGAATGTTCAATACATTACCACGCTGGGAAGGCGAACAAGGTGGCGGATTCCCTAAGTAGAAAGGATCCAGTGATTCTATCAATGATGAGAATTGAGAAGGATCCAATCTTCTTAGACTTGATGAAGATGGATGTGGGAATCATAAAGAAGGGAACATCATCAATCCTTTCACAAATGATTTCTCATCCATCTCTTTTGGAAATGTTAAAGGATGCTCAAAAGGATGATGCAGGAATCCAAGAAAAAGTGGAAGCTATCAAAATGGTAAAATCCTCAGAGTTTAATGTTAATAAAGACGGAATTGTGCGGTTTGGGAAAAGACAATGTGTTCCATCATTTTTGGAGCTGAAGAAGGAACTTTTGGATGATGCACATAGTTCAAATTTCTCTATTCTCCCAGGGAGCACAATGATGTATCGAGATCTCCGAGAAAACTTTTGGTGGGATAATATGAAGAAGGAGATCGCTGAATATAC
Organism: Viscum album; assembly: GCA_963277665.1. NCBI lineage: Eukaryota > Viridiplantae > Streptophyta > Magnoliopsida > Santalales > Viscaceae > Viscum > Viscum album. The sequence continues at coordinate 1,041,262,676 of OY728141.1, read as the reverse complement.
ATCAAAGTGCCTGGTGTGTCAGAAAGTGAAGGAAGAGAGGAAAAAGTCTAAGGGGATGATGCAACCATTGCCCATACCAGAATGGAAATGGGAGAACATCACCATGGACTTTGTCACCGGACTTCCAAGGACATCTAAAGGCAATAATGCAATCTCGGTTGTTATGGATCGTTTTACAAATACTGCACACTTCATTGCTATTCTAGAGGATTTCTCTTTGGATCAACTGGCACAGATATATATCAAGGAAGTGGTACGGTTGCATGGAGTACCACTATCTATTGTGTCTGATCGAGATCCAAGATTTACCTCTAAGTTTTGGAAGAGTCTTCAACATGCTCTGAATACTGAACTGAACTTCAGTACGACCTATCAGCCTCAAATTGATGGCCAATATGAGCGGACTATCCAAACTCTTGAGGATATGTTGAGAGCGTTCTCAATGGACTTTAAAGGAGGATGGGATAAACATATTCCTCTAATTGAGTTCTCTTATAATAATAGTTTCCACTCGAGCATCCAAATGGTACCATATGAAGCCCTGTATGGGAAAAAGTGTAGAACACTAGCATGATGGGATGAGGTCGGTGAACGTAAGCTGCTTGGACCAGAAATGGTCGAAGAAATGGTGGAGAAGGTGAAAACCATTCAGCAGCATATCAAGGCATCCCAAAGTCGACAGAAGAGTTATGCAGATAATCGTCAACGAGACCTTGAGTTTAAAGTCAGAGACATGGTGTTTTTACGCATATCCCCGTGGAAGAAGGTCATGAGGTTTGGAAAGAAAGGGAAGTTAAGTCCAAGGTACATCGGCCCCTTCGAAATTCCTGATCGTGTTGGGGCTGTGGCCTATCGACTTGAACTTCCACCTACTATGGCCAAGGTGCATGATGTCTTCCATGTATCCCTATTAAGGAAGTACATACCAGACCCATCACATGTATTATCTTCCGAGGTGGTACAATTAGAAGACGATCTTTCTTATGAGAAGCAACCAGTGAAGATCTTAGATCATTGAGAAAAAGTTCTAGGAAATAAGACAATGCCCCTCGTCAAGGTGTTGTGGAGAAACCACATGTTTGAAGAAGCAACTTGGGAGTCATAGGATATGATGAAGCAAAGTTACCCACATTTGTTTTAGTGTGGGAAAAGGAAAATTTAGAGGGCGAAATTTCTTAAGGGGGGAATGTTGTAACGACCCAAAGTTTCATTAATGAAAAATCCCTCTTGATCTAGTTAAATGTTTCTTTATGAAAAATGTTTTTATGAGATGTCAAATTCTTTAGTTTTATGTTATGATTTGTGACCGTTACTTTTTAGCCGTTGAGCAGTGATCATCTGAGTAGTATAAATATAAGGCTTTAACGAACCCATTTCTACTCAGACAAAGGAAGCGATGGCCTCATCCAGTAGAATTGACCCTTACGAAGCCCATTTGTCAGAGCTCGGAAAAGAGGTGGCGTCTTTGGGCTTTTCCCTTGACCAAGCCCAAGCTGAGCTTCATCAAGTCAAGCTCGAACGTGATCGTCTACGGGAAAAGTGGAAGTTGATTGAACTTACCACTCGAGCGATGTTATCCGAGCTGCCCCAAGAGTCTGTCACCATCGCGCACCTTACCCTTAGGTCTTATGTGCCTATTTTAAGGGGTTATGTAACAAATAAGTAGCACCATGTTCATGTACATTATTTTTGTATGTAATAATGAATATAATTTCTAGTCATTTTTTATACATTGTAATTAGTTTTTAAAGTACAAATGGTGTTTTTAGTTATTATTTAATTAAGAATTATATTTTATAAAATTAAAGGATTTTTTAATTAAATAATATTTTAATAAAATATTATTATTAATATTAAATTAATTTTTTATTAAGTATAAATGATCTTATAATTTTATGAATGCAATTAAAATTTTTATTATGGTTTGAAAGCCATTTCTGTCAAAACCCGTGATTTTTTTTATAATTGCCGGTTTTTATTTCAAAAGTGAAAATTCACATATTTAGAAAATTATTTAGATAAAATAAATATTATTTTTGGAATCAGGATGTCGAAATTATCCAACGGTGAATTTTTCATAATTTTCTAAGACAGTCAAATTTTTGGGTAAAAATTAAATACCATTTAAATATATAATGTGTTTTATGACATCATAATGACCCAATGGTGATTTAATAAAATAATATAATCCTTATGTTCGGCCAATATGTGTTTTATCATTAAAATAATGAGGTTTTGGGTTTGTTTGACTTACTTTTCAAAGCATTAATGGAGCCCTCAAGACTTATTCAACACTTTACCTTTTTAAATTAATTTACATGGGAGTGTGACTCACCTAAACATAAGAAACCCTATTTTTTTTAATAAGTTCGGACCTTGGCCTTGTAAAATTTTGTTTTCCTCTTTCCTTTTCCAGAAACCATGGGCAAATACCATGTGATGGTTTGTGGTTTGTATTATTTTAATAGAAGGGGTCCCAAACCTAAATAATAAAGAATTCTATCACCTTTCCTATATAAACCCACAAAAGCTCCCACTTCCTCCTCACTAAAATACCTTGGAGTTCGTCCAACCTCTTCCCTACTCTCTCTAAAATCCTCCCAAGGTGCCCCAAGCTTCCAATAAGCCTCTCACAAGCCTCTCTCTAGCCTTTTGAAGCACACTTCCAAGTAAGGGTTTTTTCTTCCTTTTTCATTTTTGTCAATTTTCTTTAAGTTATATTGCCCTTTTAATTTCAATTATGAATATTGGGGTATGGTTTCGAACCTCCCCCATACTTCCCTCTTATTTTCTGAATTATGGGAGAACCCTTTCCCTCTCATTAAATTCCTCCCATGTACACCCGTTACTATGCCGAAATTCTGAAAGGAACTTCTCTCTCTTCTTTTACATTCAAGCAATACTTTTGTATCATGAATTTAAATTCCATTTCAATTGTTGGGACATGTATATATATGACATCCTTACTGTCCATTACATGTAAATATAATGAGGAACCCCTTTCTCTCTCATCAAACCATTTTATAAATTCTTATGTCATTCCGTTACGCTGCCGAAATCGCACCGATTTTCAAAGCCAATGTCATTGTGTAGTGAATACCATGCCCAATTCTCCAACAAGGGTGTTCACCTTTATGCACATTTACTTATTGATTGTAAAGTTTCATGTGTGAATTCCACATTCCTTTATCGTGGAATAAATAATTATGTTTTATGAATCCATGTTTTATGATCCATGTGGCACACTTATGCATGAAATGAAATGTTTAAGAAGGGTGCACCCTTTATAGCGCTCCAATGCATTGGGTATAGTATAGTATCATGATACGTCATGTGCAATGAGTTTTGACTCATGCTAATTCAAGTGAAACGAGGGTTTACTCGTGCTTCAAGTGCAATGAGGGTTTACTCATGCTCCATGTGCAATGAGCCTTGGCTCATGCTAATTCAATGTTAAGTGTTGTTGCCACATTTCCATGTTATGGTTATCATGATTTATCATGCATTTATGTTCATGCTACTATAATGCTCTATTGATGTTCCTATTGCCTAACATGTATTGTACACCTCATTTTATTCATTGTGTACTCCCTTACTGGGCTTTATAGCTCACCCTTTTTTATGCATGTCCTCAGGTTATCCCATGCAATGCTAAGTACGAAGGAGTATAGTGGTCATGTAAAGGAAGTTTTCAACAAAGATGTTGTATTTCAAGTTTAAAGTTTTTATGTAATGATCCTAAGCCGCAAATACACTAAACCTATCGATCTTCTTTGTTGAATCAAGTGAAGTCTTAAGTAATAAAGCATGCTTAAGTTGTAATAAAAAACAGTGTTGTCATAGTTGTAATACATCATGGAGTACCCCTGTCGATGGTTTCTGATCATGATCCATGTTTTACACCAAGATTCTGAAAAAGCCTTCAGAAGGCCTAGGACAATGAACATATTTTGAGAATTTCATACCATCCTCAAGCTAAGGGATAATTATAAAGGACTATTAAAACCATAGAAGACATGTTGAGATCTTGCTCACTTGACCTTCCAGGTATGTGGGAGAAATATTTACCCCTTTTAGAATATTATTAGAAAAATAGCTTCCATTAATGTATTCAGATGACACCATTTATAGAATTATATTGAAAGATATTTTGTAGACCAACTTGTTGGGATGTTGTTGGTAAATAAGAATCGTAGTCCTAAAACATGTTAAGGAAAGAATTAAAAACGTAATGATTATCCAAACCAACATTAGAGCTAATCCAAGTAGGAAAAAGAGCTATTCTAATAAACAAGGAAATGATTTAAAATTTCATGTATGTGGTCATGTTTTCTTGAAGCTATATCAATGGAAGAGTGTTATTCAATTCTATAAGAAGGGTAAATTAAGTCCTAGGTACATTGGACCTTTCAAAATTATATTAACAATTGGAGTAATATATTACCATTTGGAAATGCCTCCATATCTATCCAATATTCATGACGTTTCCACGTATCTCTATTGAAAAATTACATGTCTGAACCAATGCATGTACTCATATATGATGAAATATAACTCGAACCGAATCAGTTTTATTTTGAAGAGACAATCAAGATTCTTGATACTAGACAACAAGTGTTGAGAAACTGAATGACTCGTCTGGTAATAATTCAATGGAGAAACCATATAATGGATGAGGCAATGTGGGAAACCATAAAACATATGATGAAGAACCACTAGAATCTTTTTATGTAATTGTATTCTAAAATTTTTGAAGATGAAATTATTTGAAGGAGGGAAGAATGTAACACCCCAAACTTCCACAGTACGTTTCTCTTTGAATAATGCAATAGAATATGTTTTACACAACATTGATTTCTAAGACACCACTATCAATCAAAAAAGTTGTAATTAATAGTAATACATTCTTCTTGAAATTTAATAAATTCTATTTTTGAAAATGTACATCATTTTGGTTTCTGAATATCCAAATTTTCTTAAGGTAAATTTTTGGTATTTTTTCTAAATGTTTTAATATTTTATGAAAAGTGAAATACATTGCATTATTGTTTAAAACATAATTTATTATTTAAAAAACTGACTATTTTATTTAAATTTATTTCTGGAGAAAATTGAAACATAATACCTAATTAATATCAGTGTAATTAATTGATGTCATTTTATAATAAAATTAGATTTATATATTTTATTGAACATTTTAATGTCTTTTACCCACCTTATAGGCATGTAATAAAATTTGCAAAAAAGGTAATTTTACCATATCTGTGAATTGAATTTCAAAAATACAAGAGGCAGGGTTGACATTAGAATGTAAAATTTGGTTAAATATGATGGAAATAATTTTTAGTAAATATTAACTTTTTAATTTTATTTACAACGATTAAAAAAAGTGTAATTAATGTGAAAAATGATTTTATAATTACCCTAAAACATGTCCAAATTCAATTGGATATAGTTTTTTCAACCAAAAACATACTTAGGAACAAAATATTATCCTTTTTGATCCACATGGATTAGATTTGGAAATTTATTATTATTTTATTTAATAAAAAGTTAAAATGTTTTAAATCAAAATTTTCATAACTAATAAATTATTAATATGGGGTAATACATATGTTAAATTTGACTATAAATATTCATTAGAAATAAAAGAAGATTTTCAGCATAATAGTATTTTTTAATATTTTTTTTGAAATCAAATAATTAAATTTATTTATGAAACAGCGTTGATTTTGTAATTACATAATTAATGAAACATTAAAGTAATTGATATTATAAATATCCGAATAAGAGTAAATTGATTCTATTAATGCATTATAAGAATTTTATAGGTTAATTTTACTTTTTATGATTGACATAATGTTTTTTGATGTAATCCAGTTTTATTTACTCTCACTAAAACCAAATACTAAATAGTGTCAAAAAGGACATAATTGAGTTTTTAAAACCAATATTATATTATTAATTGATATCATATTCTATAGAATCAAATGATCAACCAATGTATTTATATAAGGTTATATATGTTATCAATGTACAACTTGGGGTTCACTGTGATTTTTATTGTATGTTTATTTACAATTTATTATAATAATTAATGAATACATAGTATCAGTTAAACAATTTAACATAGAGTGAAATCTAAAAGATAAGTTTAATATGGTGACATAAACCTTTATAAAACCTACTGGTTATGAGGTTTTCAACCCCTACCCACATTAAAATCAAAATAAATCCTTTTATAGCCATTATAAACTGAATATAATTTTATAATAAATTAATATTTCAATCATTTCCAAATGTGACCCTCACGTTTCTTATAAAAGGGTACTTCATATTCCCTCAATATCACACCTCCAAATCCATTTGGCTCGAACAACCCCTGGTAATATATCATCCAAAATACCCTAAATTTATCCTATATGTCTTAGTTTGATTATAAAGGCAACCTAAGGATCCATTTTGATTAAATCAGAAGGAAGCACCCGAAGAAGAGGTAATAATTTCATCACCTCTTTCAATTTTCTTTTCTTCTTCCAAATCCTCTTTATATTCTGTTTCCATAAGAAAATAATAACTACTAAACATTATACATACTATGATGTTATTATAAATATGGGACATTCATATTCATTATTCAATCTATATTGTGACTGAAAAATTCATCATACATGCGTACATACAACTTACTGTCTACACTTTATGGTGTATTTTTTTATTCGACACTTATTTATTTGGTTGGGTATAATAATGAGAATTATTGATGTAAATAATAATTATAATACTTTAATGATAATTTATATATGATATAACATCCATTTAATTGTGATTCCACCATCAAAAAATGGTATTGTCGCTCGTGCGTACGTTCAGAATATCGTCTCCACGAAAAAGCAGCGATTTATTCCCCATCATTACCATTCTAGAATTATTAATTTTTTTTCATAATAATAATGTTTTAGTACATAATATCATTATGTATATGAATCAAATACATCCTATCCATAACATACATGTCTTACATATCAAATCATATAATGTAAAATGGATTAGTTAACAACATAAGCAATGATACTACTGAAGTATTATTAGCAAAAGAATATCAGAAGATCATATATAATATAGTATTTATGAATATGGTTCTTGAGTAATTTAATAAAAATTAGTTTACTATTATACTAGAGTTTAATGTACCCTTGTCCCAGGAAAATTACATGGTAAAGGTTAATTGTAAAATCTCTTTACTTATCCAAGGATGATTATACGTAAGTATCTACTAGAAAATCATTATCATCAACATCTGTGTATCATAAAAATGTATTTCAATACATTTTTCCTATTTCCTATAATATGGGTTAATTTCATGTATAACCTTTTTTGAATTTTTATAATTTTTTTGAATGTAATCTTTCACTCGTCTTCCAAATAAGTTACATTATGAAATTTTTGACGAATTAATTTAAGAATCTTTTTAACTTATACGTCTGGTGTGTCTATTTTCTTATGTTATAACTCATTAGGAAATTACCTTACAATCTAATTAGAATATTTTCAAAATAAAAGTTTTGTTTTATAATTATGTTACTGTTAAATGATTTCAATATATAAAGAGATATTTCTCTCAAATTGGTTTGATTTCATCTATGTCGTCATCCTTCGATGGATTTTACAGTTTCATAAAATTGATTTATTATGATACTATCTTAAAACTTTTATTGATGTTTTTGTGATATTTTTTACTTTTAATGTGTTATTTTTATACCATTAATGGTTTATAATTAAATATTTAACATTTTTTTATGCTAGTTTAAATATGAATGTTTATTTTTTGTTTCATCCATTTTATAGGAGGAATGCATTGGACTTAGTAAGTGATGGGTGGAGCCTACTATATCTCCTCGATGCATTGGTAGGACTCATGAGAAAAACTTGTGTCAGGGCACAATGCTTTGACATAATCTTTTTGTAATCTTGACATGAGATCTTGACTATGTTGTTATGTTGTCCAACGTTATGCATTCCATCATTATTAAATTAGATATTGATATTTCATGTGATTATTCAACTAGTTGAATATCTATATAGATATCTAAATGGAATTATTTTGTTTATCTATGCCATATTATACTGATGTTTATGTTTAAAAGGAATGTGTCTTAGTCTTATAAATTTACATAATGTTTAGGTTTATTTACAATTGTTTTCACTAAATTGTTATCCTTACTAAGAATTTGAGATCACCCCTTTCAATGTTATATTTTTCCTAGGATGTGAAGATGTATATTACAATTAACCAGGATTATTATGATACGCGATATGAGTGTGATCAAGGATGACATAGTGTTGTTGTTTTTCCATTTCACGATTCAATGTAAAACTTTTATATGTATCTAGTACATGCAAGGCTACTATACTAATTAGCCTTTCGAGACGTGATCTATTTTGTTCATTGCAATTTTATGTAATAATTCACGACTCTAGGTACCTAGGGTCGTGGAATTACACCATTTACTTGAGAATCCATTATTTTATCCTTGAGGGATGGTTGAAAAATCATTTGAGAAAGGATATATGGGGTTGCATCCATAATTATTACCATTTACATCCTTCATAAATCAAGGATGTATATATACTTCTCAATTATCATCAATGCTAATGTTGTAGGATTTATTATATAGAGAGAATATGGAACATTATTTTATGTACTATGATGGTAGTCAATTGAGTAGTCATAGTACATAATGTGATTTTAAATTATTTACGACCAGATATTATGCTCAGTCTCTATGAAAATAAATATTTTATGCTCTTATTATCTGTATATATCTCACAGTTATACCATAGAGTCAATGTAATTTGATTTCAAGGTAATTATCACATTTTTCAACTCTAGATAATGTTTGGGAATGTTTTCATCATGAAATGTCAACTACATTTTGGTATATTCGACAACTTTATCCTTTTCCATCAGTACGCTACCTAAGACAATAGTTTAAGCACTGATGTATATTATAATGTGTTTCCCACTTCTATAGTTTATGTATTAGGGAAGTGACATTCCTTATATTCAACTCTTAAAAGAACTCTTTTCATTCACCAGTCCAGAAAAACATGAATATATTCCATGTCATCATTGTTAATGAGTTTTAAAATCATCAGAAAATATTGAAAAATCATCGGTAATATCAAGCTAGACCAGGGAAACTTTGAATATTCATTACAGATATTGTCCTAGTCCACTCTTCAATTTCATTTATCATGCAAGGTCCACATATATTCAGTTACTAGTGGTAAAATTCCCCATGAATGATACTTACACCATTTATAACTCACATTCAATATATATTTTATATTTTTTTCTTTTACATAGTCAATAGAATTGTATTCAAATTATTATCACATTCCTATTTTCTCTTATAATATATCACAATATTATCTATACATTGAAATCAATTTTTTTAGGTAATATATAAAGATTCAATTTATTAATTCCATGAATATGGATGAATTATTAGTGAGTCAGAATTTAATTACTATGAACTCATAGAGTCCATACCTCATTCAAAAGATAAAATTTTAAAAATATTTCTTTCTTACCTTCAATTATTGATATCCCCACTAATGTTACAAATTATTAAAATTCATATACCCTTGTAAATGATCAAACACATAATCTATATATGGATGGGTATAATTTTTCTTTATCATGAATTTGTTGATATCTTGATAATCAACGCATCGACACATTTATTCATCTTCCAAACAAAAATGACTGGTTCTCCCTATGGTGTGCACTTGGACATATAATAAACAAAATCCAAATTATCTTGTAACTAATTATTTAGTTCCTCCACATAAATAGATTCAATTATATGATGTTTCATTGATATATATAGAGATATAATTGTAATATGAAATAAGAACTCAACATTTAATTCACGAGGAAGACTATGATATTATTTAGGGAACACATTAGTGTAGTCCCTCATAATGGGTATGTCTTCAAGCATGATCCAATTATTTGTCTCAATAATTTTATCTAGATATGATTACCCATATGACTATAATATCTATTGTTTGGAAAATGATTCTAAAGGAGATTCATCATATTCCTTATAATTGTACATACATGGTGGATACATCGGATTGTGAAGAGTGATATCACTTTCCCAATAATTGATGTTTCCTTTATTTAAATACATTTAATCCATTCCCAAAATAGAACCAAATCCCGAAAAGTAAGAAATGATTTGTAGGATGGTTATGTCCATAAGAATTAACCATGGTGGAGTTATATACTTTGGATGAAATAATTTCCCCATTTCTTTATCTCAGCGATAACTAAACCATAAAACTTAAAAGTTGTTTTTGAATAGATCTACTAAAGTTTCAAGATATGATAGAATGTGTAGATATAGTATAAAAAAGTACCATCTATATCCTTGAATAAATAACCATCTAAAATGGAACCACATCACTATTTAGCACTACCTCAGTAGTAGTGATAAAATATTCCAGTCCTTGCTGCCTTAGTGGCTATTGTTGTTTATTTCCTTTAAAAACCCATGGATTAGGGAATAGGATAAAAAAATTCCAAATTTCATTATAGTTGAAACATTTTACAACATGATCTATTATGGTTTCAACATTCATTTGGTCTTCTAAATTAGTCGGATTCTATTAATCCATTTTCAAAAAACTATTATGATACACATCTCTTCCAAATTTTATACATCTCTTATTTAATTTTAGATAGTTCCCATGATGCTTCATTGATCAATTTTTACAAATGGGATGTTGGGTTTTTTTCTCTCATGTGATTTAAGTATAGATCTACTAAAATTAAACTTCATTTATACTTTTTATCTTCATGCCCATGAGACTACTGGGAGTATCCAATCTCCATCCCAAACATAAAGTCACAACCAATAATCTCATCAACGATTACAAAATGTCTAATCATCAAGGGTTTTCATAGAATCAGTTTTTGTCCAATAAATAAGAAATAAAAATTTCATTTGGTGTTCATTAAAATGCCAAAGACATATCCTGAAAATCACGTTATGTGTATTTCTTAAGCCATAATATACTCATCATCCATTTTTTTAGTATAAGAAACTCCCTCTCTATCTTAATGTGCAGAATTCGGGGAAACTATATATTGATTTTTTTCATTAATCCTTCCCAACACATGGTATAAATTTCCTCCCTAGAATCTATGTTTTTTATCATTTTCCACCACTTATCAGCTTCCCCATAAAATTCATAAACAACCTACATGAATTTCTCATCTTCATAGAATTTAAGAACAATGAAAATATTCTAAATAGTGTTATTCAATTGGTCAAAAATTAGGTTATTAGAAGATCCAATATGGATATGGGACCTTTTATAATGAAGGGTTCAACCACATCATGATATTTATTATAATAATTATGATTTTTTATGAGATTTATGAGATTATTTCTAACATGGGTGAGTTAATCTATTACTTTCAGGATGTTTTGAGCTCAATTTCATCTAAGATTTATAATCTCATTAGGGAAATAATCAAATTTCCAATAATATGGATTTTTGAATGATGTTATCTTATTTACATCCATTAAATATGAAAAGTAATCATCTACTTGGTGGGGTTTGAATACTTATCTAATATTTATATAAAAAGAATAATTGAACATAGAATGATAAAAATGTAAATGTGACTTATATCCAATATTTAAATTCATTATGGTTATTTCTAGGTAATCCATGGTGATAGAATAATTCCAAGGGTCTCTAAAAAGGTTTTCTTGTCCAAGTGCCTCAAATTACTAGATAACTATCTAATTCCAACTATTGAACCCCTACCCTATTACTCAAATTATTATATGATTTTATCCGTAATTAACCATAATATACTAACCAAGGATCATAAAGTCATGTATATATAAATAATTATATATATTAAGATAAAAAATTAAATTATAATGAAACATATCATTTTTTTAATCTTTCATAATGACCTCATAAATCCCTTTGGGCTCTTATAATGACAAAGGATCACCTGGGGAATACGTTGTGAAAAGGGGCGATCTAAAAATACAGGTATGTGAATAATTTTTTTTATAAATAATAATATATGGGTTAGAAGGTATAACATGATAATAAAAATGGATTTAAATATCAATAATTTCATGGAATCATAGAACATAATATATGAAATCATATGATCAAGGAAACAAATGAATTTTGAAGAAATGTACAACATGAAATAAAATTGAGTCAGGGATAACTGCCAATAATGTACAAAATGGGGGAAAAATTTTATAATGAAATAGGTTAAATCCTTAATCCCATAATGCACATGAGATTAGATCAATCATCACCCAATGAACTCGAACACTATCTAGGTGAAACCATCATAACAGGTTCATGTATATATGTTTCATTTGAACAATGATACAAAATAAATAAACATAAGTTTAACATCCTAAAACATTATGGTATGTATCTTCTTAAAATAAATATATTTAATGGCTTATATTAATGTAAAATCCCAAATAAACAAACAATGGAATAATATTATTTTTATTAGAAACTAATTAAACTAGAACGAACGAATGGAATAAAACATATTATGATATTTTTAGGTTATATATTCAATATAATGTTTTTAAATTCATCCAATTACTTTTATTATCTTCTAATAATAATAAATAAAATTTTAATCATATATATATATCTAAAAAAAATTCTGCATTTTAATGGTTTAGATGTTTCAAATCATTATTTTTACTCTATTATAAATTATATTTGGAAAAATAAGTTTTATCTTTGATATCAAAATATAAGAATTTACATTGTTTAATTTATTGTATTTTGAAAATAAGTTTCTTTTTTTGATGAATAGTATTGTGACAGTTAATAATAGAAATATATCCATTACAAACAAAACATAAAATATGAATGGATAAATAAAAATTAGGTGTCCCATAAATTAAAATTTTAAATATTTAAATCATTGAGTATGTAAATAAATGTTTTAAAAATGTCGATTAAGTGTTGTTATTTTTGTAAAACATAAATGATCAATTACTATGTTATAAAACATATTTTAATTGAAAATAATATTTATATTAGTTAAATAGATTCATTAACTAATATATTGTTTATTATTTTTATAATATATTTAATTAGACCATATCTAAATTTTATAAGGGTAACAAAAGCAGTTATAATATTGAAATCATTATTTTTCGAATATAAGATAATTTTATTTAAAAATTTAATTTATCATATTTAGAAAATAATATTTTCAAAACTAAGATCTTTTTTAAAATCTATATGTTGAAAAAAATTTAGGTTAATTTATTTTGGGATTTTTCTATAATAGATGAATTTTTTGTGAATAATGAAATATTATAATTTATGGTATTTAACATTATAAGTAAATAAATTATATTTTGAGTCATGGTTGAGTCATAGAGGATTAATGTAGACATTGTATTGAAATAAAATTATATAGATAGTTTATTTAGTCACAATAATCAATATAATTTATTTTCATAATCCAAAATAATAATATCATGATTACAATAATTAAAAAAACACCCCTATACGCCACTATAAATACCACCCCTCAACGCCCCTTATCCACACACCTTTTATGTTTGGTATATTTATTATATTCTCACAAATATAATCCCAAAAAAATTCTCCAATTTATAGCCTATATGGTATCCCCAAATGTCTATTTCCAAGTCCCTTAAGGAGGTTCTCATGGAGGCGACATTAAAGAGGTAAAACGATCCATCTTTCTCTCTTTCAATTTCATTTATATTATTATCATTCCTTAAAATCACTTTTAAAAAGGAAAAAGGTAAATATTTTGTATTATATATAGTGAAATGTTATTATATTTATGTTATATCCACTAAAAAATTCCCTTCATTTCCCCTATTTATCAAAAAAATAAAAAACATTGTTAGTGAGGTGTTGATTAACCACCTTTGTGGACGATAATTTTTTGTTTTCTAATTACTCCATCATATATGGTCATAAAAAAACTATAATGAATAATATATATTTTCATATATATATATATATATTACAACTTATTTGTTGTTGAATAACTAGTGTATATTCATAATATTAATTAATTAGAGAAAACTCTTGCTAGATGATCAAAAAATGTGGAAGTGAACTTAACGGTTTCCATAAAGGTTTTATCTGATAAATCATACTCATATGTGGAAAATGATATATAAGACCATTACATATTCTATAAGTCCATTAATAATAAAAAACATTAGTTTTAGATAAATATTCCCATTTTACATGATCTTTCGTATTTATATACAGGTGAACCAGTCATTAAAACCAATGAAAGAAACACCCTCGAATGACAAAATCTTATCTTATAACTCAACAAATGTCATAAATAAACATAATTAAATTATAAAAGATGATAAAAATTGTCAAGTGGTTCTTAATGAAATTATTAATTTATCTAACTTCATAATATATGACACCATGTGAAGGTACAGAACACTTTCTTAGATAGTGTAAGGGATTCTCCCTAAATCACAATTTTTCTTTTAGGTCACACTTTCTCTATATTTACCCCAATTTCATTATTTATTAACATTATACAGACCTAATACATTTTTTTTGCATGTTACAATCATATTTAACATTCCCAATTATTTTTTACTTAAAGGTAAATACTTGCTTTATAATAATTATTTTTTAATTCCTCTGGATAATGATGTCTGATTAAGTGGACTTGCTATATTTCATACCAATTATCAAGTATACTACATAATCTGTTTTAAGAAAACATTACATTGGGTAAATAACTCAGATTTTCATGAAAATATATGTTAGTTCATTTCTAGTTTTATACAAATAGTTATTATTATTCCTTTTTTAAATACTCGTTAATATTTTCCATTAAACCAAACCAAAGAGGATACTTTATAATGTTTTTTAAAAGCTATTTTTACATGTTTTCACTTTAGTAGAAAATTATATATCATGAAATTTTCCAAATTTATGTTTTATTATTATTTAAATTTTAATAAAATATAATTTTATTTTCTTAACCATTTTTTCAGAGACATGCATGTTTACAATCTATTTTTTTGGAAAAAAATAGATGATTTTCAAAAAGAGCCCTTCTTTCCAAAGTTACTAATGGAATTTCCATCAGGAATATATTTGTTTTTTTGTTAGAATATTTTCATCTATTTAAAAATCATCAATTTAATCTTATTCTTTATAGATATTTATCTCTTATGTTATGGTCTACCATATTTTATTAAATGGATTATATTTTTTTTACTAGGGATGTACTATCATGATAACATTCCCCATATTACTCGCGCTAAATTATTATTATGTTTGGAAATTATTTTAATTTATCAATATAATTTCAATATGAATGTATATATTGATTATGTGTCAACCTTATCATATAAAGAATTCATTGGACTTAGTGGGTGTTGGGCGGGGCCCACTATAGCCTCTCGATGCATCAGTAAGTATCATAGGAAAAACAAGACTGGTTTTTGGCTGATTCCTTACACATTAATGTAAACTTGTTGGATTATAACTTTATGTTATGTTTAATATGTCCCACATTATGCATTAAATTGTTATGATATTAGTTATTGATAGTCCATGTGATTATTCAACTTGTATAATATACATGGTTATGATTCATTCCCATGAGAATATTTATATGAAATTATTTGATCAGATTTTATTTTTTCTATATTATGGTCAAGATTATATTTTAATGTAATATTTTTATAATTATTTACCTTAAATTAATTTATATATTTATTTATAATATATTTTCTCTATATACATACCATTAATGAGAATATGATATCACCCATTTCATAGTTTTATTTTCCAATAGGATTCCAGGATGTATATTATGATTCAAATTCACAGATAATCATGGATAAGATGGAAGATTCAAACTATGTTTTTATATGGTATTCCATTTTCTGTTTTAAATCAAAACTAATTATTTATATTTTTTTCCAAAGACACTAAACTTTTGGTCATTTGGGATATGATAACTTGTAATGAGTACCAATGTAATAAGTAAGGGACTGGTTCTTGACTACAGAGTTAGGGGTCATTATAGTTGGTATCTGCAAAAGTTTATTAGAATCTATGGAAACAAATTTACAAAAACTAGATTAGGGAATATAACCATATGATATAATTTTAATATTACTCTATAATATCATCCCAAAACAGTCATTTTTATGAGATTATCTAGGAACAAATATATATATTTTTGTTATGTATTTCACTAGTTTTGAGATTACACATAGTGATGTGACGTAATCTCATATAATTCATCATTTTGAAATGGAATAAAATTGATCGTGTGTGGACTTTGTCAATGAAAATGATCTAATGAGTAATGAGGATCATATATTTTAATTTATTATAACAATATTTCTAAGGGAATAATTCTTCCAAACATTCTCATTATATAGTGAAATAATACCATGTGAAAATACGACAAAGAATGAATTATTCATATATTATGGATTAAAAGGGAAGCACTAAACAAGATTACTTCTATAAATGTATGTATACCAGAAACAAGACGAAGAATAATTTTCCCATATTTGATAATTTTTGTATGAAATTCCATGGTACTTTCTTATAAGAAATTAGTGTTTTTCATAATTTTGAAGATAAATTCCACTATGATTGTGATTGAAAGGGTAATAAAAATTCATCCAATGTAAAATGATTCAACTACAAAGATACGAGACATTATAAAAAGAAATGCCTAAATAGTCAATGGAATATACAATATCAGAGGCTAATGAATAATGGTCATGCATAAGATACTACCACAGATGAAGAGGGATGATTCAAAAGACCATGTTTAGATTCAATAATTATGTTATTCAAGTATTTTTTTAAAAATGGACTAGTTATAAGAATCATTAGATATATAAGGATTGTAAATTAATAGTTATTCATTAATGAATTGGAATCATGTGATGAATAAAATTAGTAACATAGAAAAGTGATTCTTCAATAAGTATATCTTTTAAAAAACACATGAATTTGGAAGGATAACCAAAAATATGTTCATGTTGTTGGATAGTAACAAATATATGATTATGGGAAAATAATGGTGACTGTGAAGGTGGTTAGTTATTTTTCGATTTCTGTTCACATTACAGAGTGTACTACATGTTTGTATTTAAGGAAAATTTTTGACAACCTGAAATTTCAGTTTTGGAAGAATTCATGTTTTATTAATGGTTTTAAGGTGATCATTGTATTTATATATTTTCTATATGATATTAAATGAAACATTATTTTTTGTATAACGAGATGTATATTTCTTTTTTGAAATTTACTGACCTTCATTGTAAATTTTTGGACATTGAATTTGGAAAGACATATTTCAGATGAGTCTTGTTATTAACTAAATGTAGATAGGATAATGATTTTTTTTGGAAATTATAGTTTTATGATATCATGTCATATTATTTTGGTTTTAATAATAATTTAATGGGAAATGCAATTAGATGTGGATACTATGATTAATAAGTGTGCATTGAGACCAAAAAATATTATTGAATAAAAAACTATAGATTATTGAAATGATATAGTGATAGATTTAATCACAACCAAAAAATAAGATTATGACAGGTGAAGGAATAAAGTATGTTTAGTTTCTCATGTGCATAAAATGGATATTAAAATAAACTCTTAACTTAGGGAAAAATAATTTGTATAAAACCGAAAACCTTTTAATTTTCATTCCAAGTAATCAATTATCTTTTAGTTGATTACAAACATAAATTTTTATAACGGTGTAATTTCTTATGAAATTTTTTTATATCACACCACATCATATCATGGTATTGATATTTATTTTCTATTATCATGTTATCACATCCCAATAATATTCTCCTCTTAGAAATCCTAGTTTGTGGGTGACCTTCACGTTTTTCTTTCCCTTAATAAAAGAAAATGTTTTAATAAATATGTTTACTTTGTGGAATTTACAAAAGGATTATTTAATATAATAGCTCCATGATTAACAATTGCATGGTTAAATTCCAAGGAAAAAATTTATTGATGTATAGGAGGATGTAAAAACAAAATATTTACAATATGTATTTTCATTAATTAAATATCTTTGATACCTTATATAGGAAAAAACACCCAACTAAAATTAAAAAAGAAATACTATTATTTTTATAAACAATATATTATATTGTTTGGAATGAATTTTAGTAACCACATTATGATTTTTATAAGTTATATATTCTATCGAACGTTTTTAAATCAGTCTAATTTGTCTGTTGGGATTATGAAAAGAATAAATCCAATTTTAAGAATAAGAAGAAATATTTTTAGAAAAGTATATATCACCACCTTTTAAGGATGAAAGTTACTTTATACTAAATTTTACACTGTTATAAATTTAATTTGATAAAATAAACTTCATTTTTGAAAATGGAATGTCGAAATTTTCTTTTGTTAAATATTTTATATTTTTCTTATAATATTGAATTTTGGAAATATTGTATTGTGATTTTTATAAAAACTAACATTTACATTAGAATAATTAACTCACCTTTTAATGTATAAATAAAATTTTAGTATCTCATTAATGAATTTATGATATATCTATTTCATAGTATAAGTCAATAAATTTTATAAAAATTATATATTATGTGATGGTATATTGGTAAAATGTAAATCCTTATTTACATTTTTATAATTAGTATACTAATTTAATATAAAATTTCTTTTCATAAATTATATTCCTATACTAATATTTTTTTTTGATTTTATTAAAATATAAATTTAAATTACATTAATTATAGTTCCAAACTGTCATAAATTTAATTATAATATTGCAATCATTTTTTTGAACAAATGATGATCTGACATTAAAATTGAATTTATCATATATAGAATAAAATATGGAAAAATTTAATATATAAATGAAATCTCCAAATTAAAAAAGGGTTAGGGTTAATTTTTGGGATTATTCTAAAATAGTAGAATTTTTTTGAATAGTGAAATGCTATAATTTAAAGTATTATGCATTATAAGAATATAAATGAATTTGTTTTTTAATTTTACGTTATATATAATTTATGTCGACATTTTATCAAACTAAAATTCTCTATTTACTTTATTTAGTATCAATAATCAATATTACTGATATTCTTGAGCTAACATAAAAAAATATAATTATCAAAATAATAAAAACCCCCTCTCCACCATTATTAATAAAACCCTCAACACAACGTCACATCACACCTTTTATTCCTTTGATATTGCTTATATTCTACCCTATTACTCTCCCAAATATCTTTCTCATGCTTTCAAAATTTTTGTCTCTCTAAAAGACCAATTCAATTTCCCTTTAATTTGTTCTCAAGGAGGTGACATTAAAGAGGTAAAACCTTCCCTCTCCCTCTCATTAAATTTCATTTATTTTTTTCTTCCCCTAAACTCCCCTATATAATGTAATATGATAAAAAAAATAATATATATACTATAATTTTATTATTTTAATATTATTTCCCAAAATAATTTTCTTTTACTCGTATTTTAAAAAAATGAAAACATCATCTGTGAGGTGTCGATTCAACCCCTTCAAGTATAATGATTTTTAACTATTGAATACCTTCATAATGGATGGTCATAAAAAATTATAGTGGTAAAATAATATTACAAAATATATATATAAAAATATTTTTTATTCTAGAACCAATATATATATATAATATTAATTAATAATATAAAACTATTTCATGGTGATCAAAAAATGCCAAAATAATCTAAATGGTTATCATTAAAAATTTATCTAATTAATAAACCACATATTTGAAAAGAAGACATAGAAGACAATTTAATATTTTAGATGTTCATTAATAATATAAAAATTTCAATTCTGGATAACTATTCCCATTTTTATTGATCTTTTGCACATGTATACATGTGAAACAATCATGAAACCAATTACATGAATAGTCATGAATGATGAAATTGAATTTTATAACTCATCAAAAAAGGAATAACTGAACATCATAAAATTATTATAAATAAAATACTATTTTAAGTGTTTATTAACATAATTATTAATCAATTTTATTTCATTATCCAAGACATTAAGAGCATGTGTGGAATAGTTTCAGGCATAACTTAAGTGATTCCCCCTGAATCTCTATATTCTCCTTTAGTTACACATTCTCTCTTTACCACAATTTAATTATTAATTATTATTATGAAATCATCTAAAATTTTATGTGTATGCTCAAAACATATGTTCCTTTCTTGATTTTTCATTATTTTATAGGACACATATGTTATATAAGGTTCCATTTGAAATCATTCTCAATAAGCATGCCTAGTTAATGATAAATTCATAATTTCAAACCCATTTCCATTAAAATTCATAATATATTTTAAGCTACCATTATTTTTCAAAAATTACACAATTTATCAAGAAAAACATTATTATTTTATTTTTGATTTTATAAAGAAAAATGATTAATTTCCATCTTTATAGACCCTTTAATATTTTCCTTAAACTGAACAAAACTGGATTATTTCTATAGGTTCTTAAACACTTGTTTATATGATTTGACTTCAAATTGATATCATTTAACATGATCTATAAAAAAATTTAGTGAAATTATTGTTTTAATAATCCAAAAAATATAATTCTAATTTCCTAACCTTTTCTATTTTTAGGATATAAATGTTTGCAATCTTATTTAATGAAAAATACAAATGATTTTCCCAAATAACTATTATCTCAAAAGTAAACAATTGGTATTTATCTAAAGAAAATTTCAATGATTTAATTAGAGTCCTTAAATATATTTCAACCCCATATTTTTAATGTTATGATTAATTGATATTTACAACTTTTGTTATATTGGATGATTTTTTTAAATTGTTTATGATTATTTTGATTGGGGATGTACTATCATTATACCATTTTCTATATTATTCTAAAAAGTTTCTGATTATGATCGGAAAAATATTTTCATTTCATATGATATTTTCAGTATGAATGTATATGTCGATTATATTTCACCCCATTCAAACAAGGAATAAATTAGACTTTGTATGTGTTGTGCAGGCCCCACTATAGCCTCTCGATGAATCTAAAGGCCACAAGATACATGTTATAATGGGATCTGGTTGAGGCCTTACCCATTTATGTATACTTATAAAGCATGGACTTGATGATATATTTATGATATTCTACAATATTGATTCACCCATTTTGAGATTATTTATTCATAAAAAATGTGATTATTTGACTAGTATAATATCCATGGTAATGTTTCATTCTTATATGAATATTTATATGGAATTATTTGATCATATTTTATTCCTACAATATTATACACAAGACATTGTCTTAATGGAAAGTTTTTTATTTTTTATTATTTCCTTATTTTTTATGACTATTAATTATATCTTTTACTCTATAATTAACCATACTAAAAATATGAGCTCACAAATTTCTTATTTTCTATTTTCCCTAGGATGCTATGAAGTATATTATGGTTAATGTGCTGGGATAATCAAGAAGAATAGGGATGTTTCTAATGGAATTTATATGATGTATTTTAATTCGTGTTGTAGTGTAAAACATATATTTGTATTTGGTTTTACCAAGTTAATAAAATATTTCATACTTTGGGATGTCATCACTTTTACTTAGTACTAGTGTAATAAGTAAGTTACTAACTCTAGGATAATTATTTTGGGGTCTTGATAATAATGGTTACCCAAGGAAATAAATTGGTTCAATAATCATGTAATATGGAAAAACTAGAAGGAATATCATTAATGTGTCCATTAAATAATATATTCAAAACATTATTAAAAATTTAAAATCAAAAATATAAATATATGATAAAAAATGGTGTCTAAATAATTATAATACCTGTAAAATGAGTGTTTATGAAAATATTGAAATGAGACACTATAGTTTAGTTCAATGAAAATATTATGTAATAATTAAAGAGAAAAAGACATAATTATTTGAATAAAACCATAAATGAAGAAATATAGTCATTCATTATAAAATGAGTTATTTTAGGAAATTAATAGTGTCTTAAAAAAATATTATGGTGGATTCTTGAGGAAGAGAAATATATAAGGAAGTTCAATTTCATGATGTTATCTTATCAAGAAGAATTCATAAGGGATCATTTTAAAATATATATTTCCCCATAAATGAATAAATAATTTATATAGATACATATGTTTGTAATATACATAAAAAATTTATAAAGTTCAAAAAATAATAATGAATAATTACATTGGGTTATGGATAAAGAAAACATAACCAGGGGGAAAATAGAGTTTCAGAGGGATCACTTACCTTATGTCCGAATGTGTTCTTCACTTACCCTTAATATCACAAAAAATAATTTTATATGCATTAGTTATTTAACTAATAACCTATTATATATATATATATTATGTATTATTTATTTTTTTGATCATTTAAAGAGATTTTTATGAGTTATAATGTTTAATTTTGTTGTTCTAGGGGTGTTCATTTCATGATTTCCAGATCAGTTCTCGGGAGTTTATTTGTGAAAATTCATTCCAAAAGCGTGCAAAACAATATAAGTGGAATTATATGAAATTTTGTCGAGACTATAATATTAAATGGTCCCTAAAATCATTTTTCATTATGGAAAAAGGATGATTCATTAAAATGATCATTAATGTTGAAAATTTAATTTATTTTCAAAGGTTTTTTATCATCAAAAACATGTTTAAAGTATTATTTAATATTAATCATATATATTGGTTATAGAACATGGAAAAAATATGATATAAGTATTTAAATATTATTAAACAATAATAATTGTTTTTTACCATTATTTAATATGGAAATGAAAAAAATGAAGTCATCCAAAAAGTTTGTGAATCAAATCCTCATAGAAGATGTTTTATTTTTTATAATAAAAAGATATGGGAAGAGATTTGATGATGGATATTCCCGACACACAATAAAATTACATTATATTTGATACTCGAGTTATCATGTATCTTTGGATAGTGCGGGAATGAGTGAGGTTGAAGAATTAATGAATTTAATAGAGAATTGTTGAGGATTTTACCTCTTGAATATTGCCTTCTTGAGATTCATTAAGGTACTTGAGTTTGCTATTTTTAGAATAAAGATCTATAATAGTGGGTAAATGATTAGAAATTGAATGGGAAAGCTTTTATCAAAGATATAATGCTTGAAAATGTGGGATAAAATGTTTTGTGGTGTGGTATTTATTGGGTATGAAAGGGATATTTTTTGATTATTTTAATCATTGTGTAATTTTTTCTGGATCAAGACTATCTATTGAGCTGTTTATTACCACAAAATATATTAAAAAAGTAAGGATAGTTCAAGATAATGGTTCTTATTCATTCATATATAAACCATGAATAAATTATTCATTTATTTATCATATGTTGTTAATTACTATAATTAACTATTTAGTAAAATATCAACCATTTTTGAAAAATATCAAAAATTTACCATAACAATTTTTTGAAATGTATATTTACAATAATGACTCATTTTTATGGGAATAATTCTCTAAATAAAATAAATTTAAATTCTTAATGATAATCTTTATGTATATTAAAAATATCAACTTTAATATTATAAGTAATTTTATGACACTTAGAAAAATTAACTAAAATATCATAAAATCAAATTATAATTATAAAACATGAAAATATTTATTTATTAATAAAGTATATGAAAATAAGCTATATTTTAACTCATTTAAATAGTTATAAAATTGTACATAAAAATTTAATTTTTATAAAAATTCTGACATTTAATTTATCATTTCTAAAACAATTATTTACATATTCCATGATATAAATATATCATATTTTCATTTATCAGATATCTTAATTTTATTTATACTTTCATAAGAGAGGTTACTATTCTCGCAACAAAATTACTATTCCTAAAGATCAAATTTCTAAGGGACACAACAGTTTACTACTTCATATAAATACTTCTTATTACATATATCAATAAATTCCATATTATTCCAAATTTATTTATACATTCATATTTAAAATTAATATTTTATTATATAATTATATTTTATTTTCGCAGATTTATTTTTTGAGAATGGACATTTTGGTGGATCGAGAAGTTCTGAATATTCTTATTTTTGTTATATTAATTTAAATTTCATTCCCCACTATAATATGTGACATTTAAATTATTATTTTTTCAAAATATTATCATTATTAATTTAGGGGGGTAAAATTTTTCTTAGATTCTCAATGTGATTTTTGTGATTTATACTCTATGGCATAATTATGAGTAGATAATATCCATCGATAAAATTATTGGTCATTACATGATGTAACTGTCATGACCCATCCTAGTGGGGCCCACACCATGACTCCCCATGCTTGCATCCAATAGGCTAGGGGCTGGTGACTAGAACCGAGTAGGAATATCATTAACATGGGAGGCATTGCCTAAGTACCTGTACACATGAACACATCTCCAAGCCCACAAATGTCGAAATGAAAAATAATAAGGAACAAAAAGCATGCATACAACTAAATCCCAACCAATAGAGTACAACGAAAGGTAGAGTACTAAAAAGTAAACTGTGCAAGAATACAAGCCCACCAAAAACAAACAAAGAAGAGTCTGAAAACTGCAAAGTCCAACCTGTAAGCACAAAAAGGTACTGGGACAGCTGATCGTAGCCGTAGGAACACCTCAGCCTGTAGGGAACTCAGAAAGCTAGGTCATGTCCTGGTCCACCCTGTAATCTGTCAAAAGGCTGCTCGTCTGCACAAGACACCAGACGTGTGGGCAAAGCCCGTGCAGGGATAAGTATAACAATACTCAGTAGAGGACCCTGAAAACCACAAGGCGGTACACAAAGTAAAGGTACAGTCAGCTATGCACAGTATATGTCTATAGAATATATAAAAGAAAATAAATATACTCAAAATCCAGACCATAGTCAAGAGACAAGTCACACGACCGCATACCCCCATTAGGGTTTCAGTTCTAAGATTTTGTGAGACACTCATTCCCGGAGAACAAACTCCACGAGTCTTATAGCTCTGATGACGTCCATACGAGAAGCGTTGTTCATCGGGAATCATCAAGAGAGTTAGCTGCACTCATTAAGTGAGTCACACTTCTGAGTGGGAAGGTTACGGTAGATAGAAATCACTCATTATGGGAGACACACTCCTTAGTGGGAAAGATCACGATACATATACGAGGATCACTACAAGGGCCATGGCGGATACCGCGACTCATCCAGATTCACTAGTTAGGTGATACACCAGTTAGGTAGAGGATCAACACTCGGTAGAGTTGGTCACATCGAGGCCTGACTCTAACTAGGGTCAGGAATGGATCGAGGATCTCACTCTAGGCCTCTCGTAGGGATAGTAGATCAATCACAGAAAGTATGACTAATGGGATCATAAACCTGTAGGAGGAAATGTTGTATGACCTTCAAGAATACGAGAAGAAGGGGCACTAACCCAAATGAAATATTTCCGGGATACAGTGAACAAGAGAACCATGCTGTTTTCCAAAAAGTACACGGCGTGTAGAAAAGATACACATCAGGTTGTCTAAGCCCGTGTACTACCCGTGTACAATGGCCGATGTCATAGGCTGGTTGTGTAGAAAAACTGAGTACATGGCATTTAGAGAGATGTACATGCCATGTCCGAGTGACTGGGGTTGGTCCCGTGTCACTAGCCATGTGCCCGTACACGGTCTCGAACCAGTGTGTTTCATCCTGTGTCTGTATATCACCGGGATACACGCCGAGTCCCACATAACTGCTTCTGCCATGCTATAAACGCCATGTGGCCTGAAGCCATGTAGAACATCACGTGTCCGTGTACTACCCAAAGTACATGCCGAGCTTTGGGGAAATTCCAACACGCTGTGTGACTAGGTTCACACGCAGTTTTATTCCTCTCTTACCCCAAAACCCTTGCAGCTGCCACCTGTACTACACGGTGTGTTCTTCGGAAGTACACGCCATGTATTCTGGAAATTTTTAGAAATAAAGCTCTTCGACGACCCGTCTTCCATGCTGCTCCGATCATTGATCCAGCCATCCAATCGCCATGAAACCTTAGGTTTTGGTCGCCCCGTCACCATGAAGCCGCTTCCGGTGTTTTCAAACCTCCTATAGGCTCTAAAAACGTGTTTTGATCTCCCCGCATGAAGAACACTCGGAGAACGCCCTTTTCTGATCTGATCTTATTCATCGTTCGCCATCTATGATACACCTCCACAAGGTCATTGCGGTGTTGAACCATCGATTTGGGATCATTGCATCGCGAAACAGATGTGAAAAGATCAGTTATTCATCGCCCCACAAAGAACGTGATGAACGCGCTAGAAGTGAAAGGGGGAGGAAATCCAATAACCAAACCAAGGAATGATCCTCCACTGTCCTTCATCACAACGTTGATCTACTCCTGTTAATAGGTTTAAATGGTTCATAGATCAACATAAATAAAATAATTGATTATTTCCCCAACATCATCCCAAAGAAAACCCTCCCACAAGAATGTACGAATTCGCAGATCAACTTGTTCGTGGTTGATCTGCGTTCGTCATTTAAACTCAAAAAACGGGGAAAATAAATTGAAATAACAAGCCCCTACCTATTGAATGGACTGATTGTTGAAGAAGGCACCACACTTCCATTGTCGTTGAGATCCTTCAATGTCAGCACAACGATTCTCGATTTCAATCAGTCGTCGTTCATCGCCGAGAACTCTCTCCAACACCTCGTAGATTCTGTAGAGGTTCCTCTCAAACGTCTCCCATGATCATCACTTGATTATCCCAATAAAAAGGAAAATTTTATGGAATTTAATTACACGGTGGTATTAATGATTCCATCTTGAAATTTTTTGAGTTATTTTGAAACATCATTAATTGAGGAAACCATTGCGTCATTGCCTTGCTGCAGCGGATGTTTCCTTAAAAATAAAATAAAAATTATGGATTTATTTTATTTTATTTAACTTTAATCTTCTAAAAATTAACTTTTTCCCTCTACCCTCACCAGTTGAGGTTAGGCTCATTCTTAGGCAAAGTTTTCGTCCCTGATGGAACAATGCACTCAGAATTTTAATCTGGGAATCCGTTTAGAAATTTCCAAAACCGTGCAAAAGTGCCGACTCACATAACATAAAAACAAAGATCAAACCACCATTCCAGGCTCAATAGTCCTCGGAATTTTGTCCCTTCATTGTGACCGGTCTCAAAATAATTCCATATAATATTTAAAATAATAAATGGAAAATCTGAGACATTACATTCTCCCCACCTTGGGGCTTTACGTCCCCGAAAAGCCAAAACAAGGGTTACTCAAAAAGATGAGGGTACTGGGCATGAATCTGAGCCTCTTGATCCCACGTGCTCTCCTGAAGATTCCCGTTCTGCCACCATATTCACACCAAGGGAATTGATCATCCACTAAGGATCCTCTCCTACCGATCCTTGATCTCCACCAGGTACTCAGCGAAGGGAACTCTATCCTTGATGTCCAACTCGCCCTAGTCGATGATGTGTGATAGATCGTGCCCATACCTCCTCAGCTGCGACATGTGGAAGACATCATGTTCCAAATGTAGCTATGGCGATAGAGCTAGGTGGTAATCCACCTCGACAACTTTGTATTGTATATAGAAGGGTCCGATGAACCTCGTAGATAGCTTTCCTCCTCGGCCAAATCTTCGTAACCCACGTCGAGGTGAGACCCAAATAAAGACGTGGTCTCCCCCTATGAACTCTAGAGGCCTCCTTCATCGTTCAACATAGGACTTCTGCCGGTTTTGTGCAGTCTTCATCTACTCTCGAATGATCTGCACCTTTTCTATGGTGGCTCGCACTAACTATGGACCCATGAGTGCCGACTCTCTAGGGTCGGTCCAGCAAAGTGGTGACCGGCAGGGTCTCTCATACAAGGCCTTGAACGGTGCCATACCGATGGTGGAGTGGAAGATGTTGTTGTACGCAATCTCCACCAGTGGTAGGTGGTCCTCCCAGCTATGACCAATGTCCAAGGCAGAGGCTCATAACATATCCTCCAGAACCCGAATGGTCCATTCCGTCGGACCATCCGTATAGGGATGAAAAACTGTGCTCAAGCGTAGCTAAGTCCCAAAATCCTCCTACAATCCCTTCCACAACCGAGACGTGAATCGGGCATCTCGATCTGGGACTATAGTCAAGGGGATGCAATGACGCCGAACTGTCTCAAGCCCGTAGAGGCATCCCAATCTTTCTACGGAACTCTACACCCTGATAGCTATGAAGTGGGCCGACTTGGTCAGTCGGTCAACAGTCACCCAAATGGAATCATTCCCCTTGGACGTTCATGGTAAGCCTTTCACGAAGTCCATTGATATTCCATCCCACTTCTACTCTTGAAATTTTATTGGGTGAGCTAACCCTACTGGAACCTGGTGCTCAGCCTTCACCTGCTTGAATGTGAGGCATCCAGAAACGAACTCTGCTACTACCTTCTTCATGCCTAAAAACCAGAACTATCGTTGGGAGTCATGGTACATCTTTTCCACTCTGGGATGTACCGCCAATGGGGATGTATTAACTCCTTCAGGAACTCCTCATAGAATGCCATTGGAACAACAATGTTTACTATTAAAATAAGTACGTGCTCCCCACCTTGTGAATATCCATCATGAGAACGGCCTGTGGATAACTAAGAAGGTAAATCCACACACTTGACATCCCCAAGATGTGCCTTCCTAACTACTTTTAAGAGTGGCGGGGTGACCACCATCGACTGTAAGTAAGTTGTATCCTCTCCATCCACAAAGGATAACTGTAACGTGGCTAACTCCTATGTCGCCTCACTCAACAGCAATGAGCCCAACTTTCTTCTAAGGGAATATGCAACCTTGTTCCCCTTTCCAAGAGTATAGATGATCTCGAAATCATAGTCCTGGAGGAACTCTAGCCAATGCCTCTGTCTCTGATTCAGATCCTTCTGTGAGAAGATGTACTTTAGGCTCTTGTGCTCAGAGATGAAAATAAACTGCTAGCCTATAAGGTAGTGTCTCTATATCATTAATGTGAAGACTACTGCTTCCAACTCGAGATCATGAGTAGTATAGTTCTTCTCATGTGTCCTAAGCTGGTGCAAACCATAAGAAATCACTACATTCACTACATCAGGACACAACCGAGCCCAGTCCCAGATGCGTCGCAGAAAACTACGTACTTGACACCCTCCTATGGAAATCTCAAGACTAGGGCACTCGTCAAACTCTACCTCAACATGTCAAAAGAATTCTGGCACTTCTCTTTCCACACGAATGGTATCCCCTTATTGGTTAAGGCTATCATTGGTGTTGATATCCGGTAGAAATCAGGAATGAATATCCGGTAATATGCTACAAACCCAAGGAAGCTCCGCACCTCCGTCACGCTCCGAGGTGGCTCCCATGCTAACACAGCCTCCACCTTAGCTGGGTCCACACATACTCTATCTTCTGAGATGACATGTCCCAGAATGTGGACCTCCTGAATCCAGAACTGGAACTTTGAGAGCTTCCCATAAAGCTGGTGCTCCCGAAGTACGTCTAGAACCATCTGTAGGTGTATCGCATTCTCCTCTTCTGATGCCGAGTACACGAGGATGTCTTCGATGAAGACAACTAAAAACCATTACAAGTACGGCTGGAAGATGTGGTTTATCAGTCCCATGAACATTGCAGGGGTGTTTTTTATGCCAAAAGGCATCACCAAGTTCTCATAGTGACTATAGCGGCATCTGAAAGATGTCTTTGGTATATTATCATCCGACACTCGTAGCTGGTGATAGCCTTATCAAAGGTCAACCTTTGAGAACCATTGTTCCCCTCTTAGCTAATCGAATAGGTGATCGATTCTCGGCAGTGGATACTTATTCTTCATTATCACCTGGTTTAGGTGTTGGTAATCCACGCACAACCTCAGACTCTCGTATGCCTTCTTGGAAAACAAGACTGGGGCTGCCCATGGTGAGATGTTGGGTGTTACGAAACCCCTGTTATGCCAATCATCCAACTGCACCCTCACCTCGCGAAGCTCTACGGGAGCCATTCGATAAGCCGATGAGGATATCAGTGTCATCCTAGGGTATAAGTCGATGCACAAGTCAATTTATCTATGGGGAGGTAATCCGGGAACATCTTCTCGAAAGACATCCTCATACTCTGCCACCACTGCTGGGAACTGAGAGCTCACAACATCTACTACTCCGAGGGTAAGGCTAGCCAACTCATGAGTGGTCGGCTGAACCCTCCTATGCATGAGCCCATTTTGTACTGCCTGGGTTTCCTTTTCTTCGACAATGGAAAACCTCATTCCATCATGGCGGACACACCACACTCTTCGCCTAAAATAGTCAATATGGGCATGGACCGAAGATAACCAATCCATACCGAGAATGATGTCGTAAGGCCTCGACGCTACCACCAAGAGGTTCCAACCGAAACTCTCGCCTCTAAGGGTAAGATCACACTATCTACAAAGGTGCGTGATTGTCGATTCTCCTCTTGTAGGTGTCTCCAACCGTAAGGATCGAGTCAATGGTTCTACCGAAATATCAAGGTTTTGTACAAGACATGTAAAGACCCGTAAAATTCAAGGGAATTTTTTTTTCTTAATTTTCTTTAGATTTTTACAAGAGCGCGGTTTCAGACGGCACCTGATTCCGAGGCCCGGAGTGCCCGGAATTAATTTCCGAAGTTTGGCTCGGGTACGTTCAGTGAACGAACGAGCGGGAATTCCTAACTTTTGATCCGGTGCTCGGAAATGAAATCTGAGGGCAGCGATGAACTCGCAGCGCCGATATTCGCTTAAAGAGACCTTTTCGGGAGTTGCGTTTGTTGCGGGTTGAAAGTTAAGTTTTGGGGTTTTCAGTTGAGTTAAATAAAATTTGTGTAAGACAAATTTTATTTTTAGTTTGTTAAAAACCTACCTAAGGGGGTTTGAAGTGGGACCCACACCCACTTAACCTCCCTTGGGAGGATTAAGTGTGGTGGGGCCCACACGAACCCCTAGACTTTTCAAGTTCCCTTAAGCCCCTCTTTATTGGCTTAAGTTACTCTTAATTAATTTTGGGAGTTAAGTCTTTTTGAATTTCAAACATTGAAATTCTTTTGTGTTATGTGTTAATAAAATAAGATGTAATCTTATTTGCTTATGGGTTGTTTGTTTATTACCTTG
Source organism: Viscum album (assembly GCA_963277665.1). Taxonomy (NCBI): domain Eukaryota; kingdom Viridiplantae; phylum Streptophyta; class Magnoliopsida; order Santalales; family Viscaceae; genus Viscum; species Viscum album. Next base: position 1,041,231,373 of record OY728141.1, on the reverse strand, counting down.
AGAGCTTCCTCTTCATCTTCAAGCTCTGACGAAGAACGAAGAACGCTCAAACTCCGACGAAGAACGACGCCTCTCTTCTTCATCCTCGGAGTCAACAAGAGGGAACGCCGCTTCCTCCTCGGACCTTCTTCGTCGGCAAACGAAGATCCGCCAACGACGTGTCTCTTCGGGCATATCTCTTCGTCAACGGATTTGACGAACGACGACCGCGACGCCCGACCTCCGCGACGCCGTCTTCCGCGGAACGTAGACGAATCTTCGAATCTTAAACCCAAGGTAGGGGTTGTTGATTTCATTTTGGTTTCCTTATTCCTTTTCTTGCTCGTGGATCGCATGTCTACGTGAGGCATTTAAATATTTTATTTAAGTGTTATAGTTAACGCGAGGGGGGCCGGACCGCACGAACACGGCCGAACCCCCCCTCCATCGTTCTTGTTTAATTCTTGCGGTGGAAGCAAAGTGGCGTGGTGCCGTCGCACCACGCGGATTACCGTACGTTTATTTTACGCGGCGCCGTCGCGCCGCGCCGAGGTAGAAACTTCAAGAACGCGACGCCGTCGCGCCGCGTTGGAAAGAATCAAAGTACGGCGAAGGGGCGCGGTGCCGTCGCACCACGCCGGATGACAAACGCCGCGGCCGGTTCCTGGCCGCGGCGGGACGAGGAGACCGCGGCCGGTTCCGGGCCGCGGCGGAAGAGAAGACCGGTGGCCGGGCCGCCGGCGTCGGAAGCCGAGGAGGGGACCGGAATTTCTGGTCCCGTTGGAGAAAACCGGCCGGCCAGCTGGCCGGCCGGACGTCATTAAACCGGGGGAAATAATTCCCCCGGCCAGCACATAAAACCCCCCTCTTTAAGAGGGGGGCGGTTCCATGAAAGGGGGGCAGCAGCCCCCCCGGTTTGACTCTCCAAAACCGGCCCCCACGTGGGGGCCGATTTGTTACTCAGGCGCGGCACAAAGGCCGCGCCACCTTGGAGAAGCGGGGGCTTAGCCCCCCGCGTTCCAGCCTCGTGCGGCGCCATGCGCCAGCCACCGCGGCCCGCCGCCGCGCCGCCCCAGGGGGGGGTCGGGCCGGGTCGGCCCGGACCCGGACCCCCCCGTTTCGGACCAGTTTTGGTTTTTCGCTCATAACTTGAGCCTCGGACCTCCGATGGACGAACCGTCAGCGGCAACGCGATCCTTGGATCGAGACGGTCGTTTCGGTATATCGCACTCAAGGTTTAGGTTTACTTTGAGTTCGGCCGGGTTGGTTCGTTCACGAAACCAACCGGGCTTTCGGAGCGGAAACGCTCATATCTTGAGCTACGGACGTCCGATTGACGTGCCGTCAGTCGCGTAGTGTTCCTCTTAGTGATACGGATCTTTTGGCATACTCCTCCCGAGGTTTGGACGCAGGTGGAGTACGGTCGGGTTGGTTTAGCCTTAAAAACCAACCGGGCCCCGGAGACGAAAATGCCAATAACTCTCAGACCGGGCGTCCGATCGACGCGCCGTCTGTTGCGTTGAGTTCCTTTTGACGATACGGGACTTTTGGATACATCAACTCTGGTCTTTGTGACAGTTGATGTATCAGCCTCTTGGCTCGTGGAGCGGACCCTCCGAACGAGCTAGCTGTGTGCGGGAACCCTAGTGATGGCTGCGACTGCTACTACTGCTACTACTGCTACGACTGCTACTGTGACTGCGATGACGACAGTACAGAGATCCTGTGTGGATTCGACGACGACAGTACAGAGATCCTGTGTGGATTCGACGACGACAGTACAGAGATCCTGTGTGGATTCGACGACGACGACTACAGCACTCAGCCATCCTACGTGGATCAGTGCTACAGGTCCTGTGTGGGCCCGATCCTGTGTGGGTCCTTGCGCTCAGCGGTTCTGTGTGAGCCAGCGCCTACAGGTCCTGTGTGGGCCCGATCCTGTGTGGGTCTTTGCGGGGGTTAGTTACCTACTGATCCTGTGTGGGTCCTTGCGCTCAGCGGTTCTGTGTGAGCCAGCGCCTACAGGTTCTGTGTGAGCCCGATCCTGTGTGGGTCTTTGCGGGGGTTAGTTACCTATCGATCCTTCGTGGGTCCGACGACTTAGATGGATCAGTGATCATCTTTATCGTCCTTGAAGAAGTATACCTGTGTGAGCTGAATCCTGTTGCTTTCCTGTGTGGATTGTGTTGTGCAATCCTGTGTGGATTATGTTTTCCTTTCCTTTGTGGAATACGTATACTTTCCTGCGTGGACTGAGTTGTACTTGAGCTCGGAGGTTGGAGCGTATTTGAATTGATGACTTAGGTATATGTATGGGCATATACCTAAGCAGTGTCGGTTGTTACTTCGTGATTGTACTTTTCTTCGTGGTTTATCCTTTGTGGATTTGAGAGACCTTCAGGGGTCTCGGGGTCCCTACTGAGTAGCTTATACTCACCCCTGCACGGGCTTTGCTCGCACTACGTTGTGTTGGTTGCAGACGACAGACAGCGTTGACCTTAGCTGAGGCTTGCACAGCGGGACGGTATCCGGAGGTGGACCACTGGGCGGGACGTGCTCGGAGCGGACGACGGGACCCGTGGAGCAGAGGAGCTATCTGTACCCACCCTTCAGGTGGGATTTCCAGTGGACAGCACGGAGTAGCGGCTTTTACTTTTCAGTTGTTGTTTTTCCCTTTTTGAGTTGTACTTTACTTTCAGTTTGGGTTTGTATTCTGGCCCATTTACTTTTCCGCACTTACATTCGTACTCTGCTTGTTTAGTGTTTACTTCCGCTTGTTTACTCTGTGGTGTGTGTTTACTTTTCAAAGGCAATGCCTTCCCTTTTTACCGGGATTTACGCCTTGGTGCTAGTCGCCAGCCCCTGGCCTATGGAAGGCGGGCTTGGGGTTGTCACGGCTCGGACCCCGAGGGCGGGTCGTGACAAATTGGTATCAAAGGAATTCGGTTCTACCGTGAACTCTGATCTTTTCTATGTGAAGCAATAATGTTTAGCGTATTGAGTGTGGTTATCAGTCCAGGGAGTCCAGTGTTGGTGCGGCGGCCGACGTATCCGTACACCAGGACCCTGACTTCTGATTTCCAACTTAATGCACGAAAACATTGTTTGCGTGTGTGTTTCAAAGTTTTCTTTGTGATTACTTATATCAGCTCACCAGGTATACTGTTCTAACCGTGGCACACCTGTTTCCTTTTCAGGATGGCCCCACGACGGCAGCCAGCTAGGGTTCCGAGAGTCGAGCGAGACGACAGCCCACAGAGCGACGAGGCCTCGGTACAGGGCCCTTTTCCAGTAGTGGCACCGGCGGTAGCTTTACCCGCCGATCCCCCGATGCTTCCAGCAGCAGCCGCTGACGATGCACGTCGCCTCAGCGCACTGCATGAGTTTCAGCGCCAGCGACCGCCCAGGTTTCGCGGGGAGACGGATCCCCAGGCAGCAGAGGACTGGCTGGAGGCAGTGGTTCGAGTGTTTAGGCTGGTGAGGACACCAGCAGACCTAATGATGATCCTCGCTGCGAGCCTATTACACGCAGCAGCTGGACGATGGTGGAGCCTGATGCTCCAGGTGCACGATGAGGCATCCCTACTTTGGACGGACTTTGAGAGCCTCTTCCGCTCTGAGTTCGTCCCGGCCACCCTCCGAGCGGTGCGCATCCAGGAGCTTCTACAGCTGCGGCAGGGCAGCATGACGGTCGCTCAGTACTCGGCGAGATTTACCGATCTCTCGTGCTACTCGACCGACATGGTACGGGACCCATTCTTCCGGGCCCGGACCTTCGAGCAGGGTTTGAGACACGAGATTAGGGCATCGCTGATCTCCCTCAGCATACCGACTCAGACAGGAGTACTGGAGCGGGCCCTTCTGATCGAGAGCTTCCTTGCTGAGTCTACACCAGCACAGCGACCCACCACAGGGCGGCACGTGGCAGAGTCATCTGCAGCAGGCAGTCGAAGGATGACTCAGGGGTCCAGACAGACCAGACCTTCGGGCAGACGATCTCAGGGCACTGGCTCAGCAGTGCGGGGCACACAGCGCGGGGCCAATCTTCTGAGAGGCAGACAGTGCTACTCGTGCGGCGGGCAGGGCCACATGGCTCGTGACTGCCCGAACCGCCGTGCCTAGGAGCAACAGACAGTTGATGGACCACCGAGGCAGAGGTAGAGAGTCGACCGTGGCGGTCCACAGGGAGGAGGCGGACGAGGCAGAGGAGCTGGACGAGCAGCTGGTGGTGGCCGACGCTTTGAGGCTCTACCACCACCACCACCAGGAGGTCCACCCCGACCACAGGGAGCTGGCGGGCAGTGACAGGCACAGCTCCAGGCAGCAGAGGCCTACGACCACGGCGCACCCGAGATGATTCGAGGTACTATCTATGTCTTTTCCACCCTTGCTGCAGTTTTTTTAGACACAGGAGCGAGTCATTCTTTCATAGCCGCTGCCCTTGTTCGGAGCTCGGAGATTCCGACAGAGCCGTTGGCTCGATCCTTACGGCTAGAGACTCCTACGGGAGCAGACTCGACGATTACGCACTGGTGCCGGCAGTGTGAGATTACTCTAGGAGGCGAGAGCTTCGGCTGGGATCTTCTTGTAGCAGCGTCGAGGCCTTACGACGTCATCTTGGGCATGGATTGGCTGTCTACGGTCCATGCACAGATTGACTGTTTTAGGCGCAAGGTGCGATGTGTACGCACCGACGGGAGCAGGTTCACCTTCACCGGCGAGAAGGGAGCCTTAGCAGCACAGGATGGACTTCCGCGGAGGAGAGGACAGCCCATCACTCATCAGTTGGCTAGCCTTATCCTTGGAGCAGTTGACGTGCGGAGTCCTGGTTTTCCTGCAGTGGTGGATCAGTTTGCAGACGTTTTTCCCGACGATGTTCCAGGGCTACCTCCTCGCAGAGAGGTAGACTTTTATATTGACTTGTACCCCGGGACAGCCCCGATATCCACTCCAGCATATCGGATGGCCCCCGCCGAGCTTCGAGAGCTACGGGTACAGTTGGAGGACTTGCAGGGCAAGGGGTTCATCCGACCTAGTGTTTCACCCTGGGCTTCCCCGATATTGTTCGCCAAGAAGGCGGACGGGAGCTTGCGACTTTGTGTTGACTATCGTCGCCTGAACCAGGTGACAGTGAGGAACAAGTATCCGCTACCGAGGATTGATGACCTCTTTGATCAGCTCAAGGGAGCACGGTGGTTCTCGAAGATAGATCTCAGGTCAGGCTATCATCAGCTCAGAGTCAGAGACGAGGATGTACAGAAGACAGCCTTCAGATGTCGGTATGGCCACTATGAGTTCTTGGTTATGCCTTTCGGTGTAACCAATGCTCCAGCAGTGTTCATGGCTCTCATGAACAGGATATTTCAGCCATACCTCGATCGGTTTGTCGTGGTCTTCATCGACGACATTCTGATTTACTCTACGACAGAGGAGGAGCACGCCTATCACTTGCGAGTTGTTCTTGACACACTCCGAGAGAACCAGCTTTATGGTAAGCTCTCGAAGTGCCAGTTCTGGATACGTGAGGTCCACTTTTTGGGACACGTTATCTCTGAGGCGGGAGTTGCAGTGGATCCCACGAAGATTGAGGCTGTGTTAGCATGGGAGCCACCCAGGACCGTGACTGAGGTTCGGTGTTTCTTGGGACTAGCTGGATACTATCGGAGATTTGTGCCGAACTTCTCCAGAGTTGCGGCATCACTCACAGCTTTGACGAAGAAGGGGAAACCCTTCGTGTGGTCAGACAGTTGTCAGCAGAGCTTCCAGGAGCTGAGACAGAGATTGACTAGCGCACCTATCTTGAGGTTGCCTGAGGAGGGAGTAGGGTACGTAGTCTACTGCGATGCATCAGGGACCGGACTCGGATGTGTTCTGATGCAGGAGCGGGCCGTGATCGCCTATGGATCACGTCAGTTGAGGCCGCATGAGCAGAACTACGCTACCCATGACCTGGAGTTAGCAGTAGTGGTCTTCGCTCTGAAGACATGGCGACATTATCTGATGGGCGAGCGCTTTACAGTCTTTTCCGATCATCAGAGTCTCAGGTATATCTTCTCGCAGAAGGACCTGAACCTGAGACAGCGACGATGGCTCGAGTTCCTCCAGGACTATGACTTTGAGATAGTCTATACTCCTGGGAAGGGGAACGTAGTAGCCGATGCCCTCAGCAGGAGGACGGGCATTCATCTACTTGAGGAGGCGACGAAGCAGCTAGCCTCATTGCAGATATCCTTCGTGGATAAAGATGGAGCATCTTTTCTTCAGTCTCTCACAGTCACTCCTCCACTACTGCAGCGGGTCAGGGAGGCACAGCGTGGGGACGCTGACTGTGAGACACGGCGTGCACAGATATCCTCGGGACATGCACCTGATGGTTTCTCCCTTGGAGCAGAGCACGACATCCTTTTCAGAGGACGTATCATGGTACCAGTCGCATTGCGAGAGGAAGTGCTGAGAGAGTTTCACACATCTACTTTGGCGGTACATCCTGGAGTGGCGAAGATGTACCAGGACCTCAGACGACAGCACTGGTGGTCGGGCATGAAGAAGGCAGTAGCAGAGTTCATTTCTCGATGCCTCACCTTCCAGCAGGTGAAGGCTGAGCATCAGGTACCAGCAGGCTTGGTACAACCCTTGGAGGTTCCGGAGTGGAAGTGGGACGGCATATCTATGGACTTCGTGACCGGACTTCCACGCACTTCCAGAGGTCACGACTCCATCTGGGTGATTGTTGACCGACTCACCAAGTCGGCACACTTCTTACCCATCAGAGAGCAGGGCTCAGTGGAGAGCTTGGGATGTCTCTACGTTCAGGAGATTGTGCGGCTCCACGGCGTGCCATCATCTATCGTTTCCGATCGAGATGCCCGCTTTACTTCCCGGCTTTGGAAGGGGTTACAGGAGGCGTTCGGTACGCAGCTACGTCTTAGAACAGCTTTTCACCCTCAGACAGATGGTCAGACGGAGAGGACCATTCAGACTCTCGAGGACATGCTCCGCGCATGTGTCCTCGACTTTGGTCGTAGCTGGGAGGACCACCTACCCTTGGTGGAGTTCGCATACAACAACAGCTACCACTCCACCATCGGGATGGCACCGTACGAGGCGTTGTACGACCGACCATGTAGATCTCCTTTGTGCTGGACAGACCCTGGGGAGTCAGCACTGGTGGGACCAGAGATGGTCCAGGCCACGACAGAGAAGGTCCAGGTCATCCAGGAGCGGATGAGGACAGCTCAGAGCCGGCAGAAGTCATACGCTGACAGGAGGCGGAGGCCACTGGAGTTCGAGGATGGCGACCACGTCTTCTTACGGGTCTCACCTCGACGTGGTATTCGGAGATTTGGCCGAGGCGGAAAATTATCTCCGCGCTTCATCGGACCTTTCCAGATTCTCAGCAGGATTAGCGAGGTGGCTTATCGCCTGGCTCTACCACCTCAGTTGCACCGGGTGCACGACGTCTTCCACGTATCCCAGCTGAGGAGATACGTGCACGACCCGACGCACATCATTGACCATGGGGAGCTTGACGTTGACGATGGGGCGACTTTTACGGAGGTCCCGGTGGAGATAGAGGATCGACAGGAGCGGGTCCTGCGTGGGCGATCGATTCCTCTTGTGCGCATCAGATGGTAGCACGGGAATCTCCAGGAGAGCACATGGGAGCGGGAGGCTCAAATGCGTGCTCAGTACCCTCTTTTGTTTCCCTAGTTTTTGCTGTATCTTTACGGGGACGTAAAGCCCTGAGGTGGGAGTAATGTAAAGACCCGTAAAATTCAAGGGAATTTTTTTTTTCTTAATTTTCTTTAGATTTTTACAAGAGCGCGGTTTCAGACGGCACCTGATTCCGAGGCCCGGAGTGCCCGGAATTAATTTCCGAAGTTTGGATCGGGTACGTTCAGTGAACGAACGAGCGGGAATTCCTAACTTTTGATCTGGTGCTCGGAATTGAAATCCGAGGGCACCGATGAACTCGCAGCACCAATATTCGCTTAAAGAGACCTTTTCGGGAGTTGTGTTTGTTGCGGGTTGAAAGTTAAGTTTTGGGGTTTTCAGTTGAGTTAAATAAAATTTGTGTAAGACAAATTTTATTTTTAGTTTGTTAAAAACCTACCTAAGGGGGTTGGAAGTGGGACCCACACCCACTTAACCTCCCTTGGGAGGATTAAGTTTGGTGGGGCCCACACGAACCCCTAGACTTTTCAAGTTCCCTTAACCCCCTCTTTATTGGCTTAAGTTACTCTTAATTAATTTTGGGAGTTAAGTCTTTTTGAATTTCAAACTTTGAAATTCTTTTGTGTTATGTGTTAATAAAATAAGATGTAATCTTATTTGCTTATGGGTTGTTTGTTTATTCCCTTGAGAGCTTCCTCTTCATCTTCAAGCTCTGACGAAGAACGAAGAACGCTCAAACTCCGACGAAGAACGACGCCTCTCTTCTTCGTCCTCGGAGTCAACAAGAGGGAACGCCTCTTCCTCCTCGGACCTTCTTCGTCGGCAAACGAAGATCCGCCAACGACGTGTCTCTTCGGGCATATCTCTTCGTCAACGGATTTGACGAACGACGACCACGACGCCCGACCTCCGCGACGCCGTCTTCCGCGGAACGTAGACGAATCTTCGAATCTTAAACCCGAGGTAGGGGTTGTTGATTTCATTTTGGTTTCCTTATTCCTTTTCTTGCTCGTGGATCGCATGTCTACGTGAGGCATTTAAATATTTTATTTAAGTGTTATAGTTAACGCGAGGGGGGCCGGACCACACGAACACGGCCGAACCCCCCCTCCATCGTTCTTGTTTAATTCTTGCGGTGGAAGCAAAGTGGCGTGGTGCCGTCGCACCACGCGGATTACCGTACGTTTATTTTACGCGGCGCCGTTGCGCCACGCCGAGGTAGAAACTTCAAGAACGCAACGCCGTCGCGCCGCGTTGGAAAGAATCAAAGTACGGCGAAGGGGCGCGATGCCGTCGCACCACGCCGGATGACGAACGCCGCGGCCGGTTCCGGGCCGCGGCGGGACGAGGAGACCGCGGCCGGTTCCGGGCCGTGGCGGAAGAGAAGACCGGCGGCCGGGCCGCCGACGTCGGAAGCCGAGGAGGGGACCGGAATTTTCGGTCCCGTTGGAGAAAACCGGCCGGCCAGCTGGCCGGCCGGACGTCATTAAACCGGGGGAAATAATTCCCCCATCCAGCACATAAAACCCCCCTCTTTAAGAGGGGTGCGGTTCCATGAAAGGGGGGCAGCAGCCCCCCCGGTTTGACTCTCCAAAACCGGCCCCCACGTGGGGGCCGATTTGTTACTAAGGCGCGGCACAAAGGCCGCGCCACCTTGGAGAAGCGGGGGCTTAGCCCCCCGCGTGCCAGCCTCGTGCGGCGCCAGGCGCCAGCCGCCGCGCCGCCCCAGGGGGGGGGGGGGGGGTCGGGCCGGGTCGGCCCGGACCCGGACCCCCCGTTTCCGACCAGTTTTGGTTTTTCGCTCATAACTTGAGCCTCGGACCTCCGATCGACGAACCGTCAGCGGCAACGCGATCCTTGGATCGAGACGGTCGTTTCGGTATATCGCACTCAAGGTTTCGGTTTACTTTGAGTTCGGCCGGGTTGGTTCGTTCACGAAACCAACCGGGCTTTCGGAGCGGAAACGCTCATATCTTGAGCTACGGACGTCCGATTGACGTGCCGTCAGTCGCGTAGTGTTCCTCTTAGTGAGACGGATCTTTTGGCATACTCCGCCCGAGGTTTGGACGCAGGTGGAGTACGGTCGGGTTGGTTTAGCCTTAAAAACCAACCGGGCCCCGGAGACGAAAATGCCAATAACTCTCAGACCGGGCGTCCGATCGACGCGCCGTCTGTTGCGTTGAGTTCCTTTTGACGATACGGAACTTTTGGATACATCAACTCTGGTCTTTGTGACAGTTGATGTATCAGCCTCTCGGCTCGTGGAGCGGACCCTCCGAACGAGCTAGCTGTGTGCGGGAACCCTAGTGATGGCTGCGACTGCTACTACTGCTACTACTGCTACGACTGCTACTGTGACTGCGACGACGACAGTACAGAGATCCTGTGTGGATTCGACGACGACAGTACAGAGATCCTGTGTGGATTCGACGACGACAGTACAGAGATCCTGTGTGGATTCGACGACGACGACTACAGCACTCAGCCATCCTACGTGGATCAGTGCTACAGGTCCTGTGTGGGCCCGATCCTGTGTGGGTCCTTGCGCTCAGCGGTTCTGTGTGAGCCAGCGCCTACAGGTCCTGTGTGGGCCCGATCCTGTGCGGGTCTTTGCGGGGGTTAGTTACCTACCGATCCTGTGTGGGTCCTTGCGCTTAGCGGTTCTGTGTGAGCCAGCGCCTACAGGTTCTGTGTGAGCCCGATCATGTGTGGGTCTTTGCGGGGGTTAGTTACCTATCGATCCTTCGTGGGTCCGACGACTTAGATGGATCAGTGATCATCTTTATCGTCCTTGAAGAAGTATACCTGTGTGAGCTGAATCCTGTTGCTTTCCTGTGTGGATTGTGTTGTGCAATCCTGTGTGGATTATGTTTTGCTTTCCTTTGTGGAATACGTATACTTTCCTGCGTGGACTGAGTTGTACTTGGGCTCGTAGGTTGGAGCGTATTTGAATTGATGACTTAGATATATGTATGGGCATATACCTAAGCAGTGTCGGTTGTTACTTCGTGATTGTACTTTTCTTCGTGGTTTATCCTTTGTGGATTTGAGAGACCTTCAGGGGTCTCGGGGTCCCTACTGAGTAGCTTATACTCACCCCTGCACGGGCTTTGCCCGCACTACGTTGTGTTGGTTGCAGACGACGGACAGCGTTGACCTTAGCTGAGGCTTGCACAGCGGGACGGTATCCGGAGGTGGACCACTGGGCGGGACGTGCTCGGAGCGGACGGCGGGACCCGTGGAGCAGAGGAGCTATCTGTACCCACCCTTCAGGTGGGATTTCCAGTGGACAGCTCGGAGTAGCGGCTTTTACTTTTCAGTTGCTGTTTTTCCCTTTTTGAGTTGTACTTTACTTTCAGTTTGGGTTTGTATTCTGGCCCATTTACTTTTCCTCACTTACAGTCGTACTCTGCTTGTTTAGTGTTTACTTCCGCTTGTTTACTCTGTGGTGTGTGTTTACTTTTCAAAGGCAATGCCTTCCCTTTTTACCGGGATTTACGCCTTGGTGCTAGTCGCCAGCCCCTGGCCTATGGAAGGCTGGCTTGGGGTAGTCACGGCTCGGACCCCGAGGGCGGGTCGTGACAAGACATGTGGCTATGATGGAATGATTGGAACATGTGTCTATGAGTACAAAAGCTAAGTTAGAAAAGACACAGATCATACATCAAATCATCCCTCGATCCCCTGGGTCGTATGCCTCGACTGCATGCAGCTGTCCCCATCCCTGTCACCCAGCTCCCTAAGCCAGGTGCGGACCTCCTGGGGCTAGTGGTGAAAGTATGTCAAATCATTTTCCAACACCCGTAGCTCTCCCTACTCCTCTACCACGTTCGTCGCCTGTCGGGTCTGCCTGATCTGTTCTCTGCATCTGCTTGGGTGGTCCATCCATTGTTTCCCTACCAGCAGCTTAACAGGTCTGGAAATCCCTAGTGATATGTCCCCTACCGTCGAATGCGTAACATCTCTTTTCCCTAGGCTGACTGGATCTAGAATGAGAGCCATGTACTGTCGATCCCCGATCCTGGGTCCTCCTCCGATGTCTCTAATGTCCTGATCCCTGGGTCTAACACCAGCTCCCTGCCACCGAAGTTTCCGCACCTGTCTTCCTACTGCTGACTGCCGGTGGGTGTCTCTGCTCCGCCAAGAATCTCTCGACCACTAAATCTCACTCGATAACTCCAGAATAAGTCGATATGCATAGAGGCATGACACTAGCTCAGATGTATCATCATAAACCTCACTCGATGTTCTGTGCTCTGAAGTACTGATCCCTGACCATATCCATAGAGCCCTGAAGAAGGCTCGCTCCTACAACACCATCTGGTCTGTTGGTGTCCTCACTAGACGAAAAGCTCTAGCCACCTCCTCAATCCCGTCCTCAGCCACCTGGGGGTCAGGCTCGCCTTAAAACCTGAGGGGTCTCTGTCATTGGAATTCATTGAGTGCGCTAAGACTGCACTCCTCTCCATTCAGTACTGCAGGTACCACCGGCTGCTCCAGTGGTGGTGGCATTGTAGGTGGACCACCCGGTGGAAATTCATGGGGAACTGGTCCTTGTATCGAAGCCTCGTCACTAAGGGGGTCATCCTTGTGATAGTGCTGCTGAATCCTAGCAGGTCTACATCGCGGAGGCATCCTGTAAGGAAACAATATGTACCATGTTCAAAGAGTATATTTGGATAGCTGACACAAAGGACATGGTAACCACAAATGATTCCTATATGATGCATGATCCTATTTATTTCCCCGCAACCAGTGTTTTCGTGTACCGAGTAGAAAAGCAGGTTATCCGAGTCTTGGTGTATGGATACATCGACCACCACACCAACACTAGGGTCTCTTGCCTGAAAGCCGAACTTGAAACACTTAACACTGTTTCCCAAAAAAACTCACAGACTCTTGGTCCTAAGGTAGAACCGACCACCTCTGATACCACTCAGTCACGACCTGTCCCTGTCAGGCCTGCGTCGTGACTCCCCAAGCCCACCTCCAATAGTCCAGGGGCTGGTGACTAGCACCGAGTAGGCATATCACTAACATGGGTGGCATTGCCTATCTACCTGTACACATGCACACATCTCCATGCCCACAAATTCCAAAATGTAAAGCACTAAGGAACAAAATGAATGCATACAGCTAAACCCCAACCAATAGAGTACGACGAAAGGTAGAGTACTAAAATGTAAACTGGGCCAAAATACAATCCCACCAAAAACAAACAAAATAGAGTCTGAAAACTACAAAGTCCAACATGTATGCACAAAAAGGTACTAGGAATGCTGCTCGTAGCCATAAGAACACCTTGTCCTGTAGGGAACTTAGAAAGCTCAGTCTTGTCCTGGTCTGCCCTGGACTCTGTCAAAAGGTAGCTCATCTGCACAAGACACCAGACGTATGGGAAAAGCTCGTGCATGGTTGAATATATCAATACATAGTAGAGGACCCTGAAAACCAAAAGGCGGTACAGAAATAAAGGTACAGTCAGCTATGCATGGTATATGTCTACATAACATATAGAACAAACCAAATATACTCAAAACCTATACAATAGTCAATAGACAAGTCACGTGAACACATACCGCTATTAGGGATTCTGTTTGATGGTTTCATGATGCACTCGTTCTCGGAGAACACACACCACGAGTCTTATAGCTCTGATGATTTCCGTCTGAGAAGTGTTGTTCATCGAGAACCGTCCCGAGAGGTAGCTCCACTCATTACGGGAGACACAATCCTAAGTGGGAAGGTTATGGTAGATAGAAAGCACTCATTACAGGAGACACACTCTTGAGTGGGAAAGATCGCGATACAGAGATGAGGATCACTTATAGGGCCATGGCCGATACCGCGACTCATCTGGATTCACCATTTAGGTGATACACAAGCTAGGTCGAGGATCAACGCCAGATAGATTTGGTCACGTCGATGCCTAACTATACCTAGGGTCAGGAATGGATAGATGATCTCACCCCGGGCCTCTCGGAGAGATACCGACTCTATCACAAAAAGTCAAGCTGAAGGGATCATACTCCTATAGGAGGAAACGACGCCTGACCTTCAGGGAAACGAGAAGAAGGGGCACAAACCCAAACGAAAGATGTCCAAGATACGGTGAACAAGAGGACCATGCTGTTTTCCAAAATGTACAGGGCGTGTAGAAAAGATACATGACCTGTTGCCTGACCCCGTGTACATCCCGTATACAACGGGCCGTGTCATAGGCTGGTCGTGTAGAAAAACTGAGTACACTGCAAGTAGTGAGATGTACATGTCTTGTCTGAGTGACTGGGGTTGGTCCTGTGTCACTGGCCATGTTCCCACACACAGTCTCTAACCTGTGTGTTTCATCCTGTGTCCTTGTATCCCTAGGATACACGCCAAGTCCCACGTAACCGCTTCTTCCATGCTGTATATGTTGTATCTCCTGAAGCCGTTTAGATCATCATGTGTCCGTGTACTAACCAAAGTACACGCCGAGATTCGGGGAAAGTCCAAAACGCCTTCTGACTAGGGTCACATACTGTGTTATTCCTCTCTAACCAAGAAACCCTAGCCGCGGCATCCAGTACTACACTGCGTGTTCTTTGAAAGTACATAGAGTGTATTATAAAAATTACTAGAAATAAAGCTCTTCACTGGTGCGCCTCCTGTACTGCTCTGATCGTTGATCCAACCATCTGATCACCATGAAACATTTATTTTTTTGTCATCCCGTCATGAATAAGCTTCTTCCAGTGTTTTCAAACCTTTGTTCTGCTCCGAAAATGTGTTTTGATCTCCCCACACGTAGAACGCTTGAAGAACACCCTTTCCCAATCTGGTGCGATTTGTCATCCGCCATCGTCGCTGCACCTCCACAAGGTCGTTGCAGTGTCAAAACTTCGGGTTGGCATCATTGCATCATGTAACGGATGCACAATGATCCATTGTTCTTCACCCTGCAAAGAAGGTGAAGAATGTGCGAGAAAAGAAATGGGGAGGAAATCTAATAATCAAATCGAGGAACAAACCTCTACCGTCATTCGTCATAGAGTTTATCTGCTCCTGTTAATAGGATTAAATGGAGAAGAGATCACCATAAATAAAAGCAATGATTATTTCCCCAAAATCATCCCAAATAAAACCCTCACGCTTGAATGTACAAATCTGTGGATCAACATGTTCGTGGTTGATCCGCGTTCATCGTTTAAACTCAAAAACAGGGAAATGAAATTGAAATAACAAACCCCTAACATTCGAAAGGATCGATCATTGATGAAGGAGTCACGCTGCCGTTGTCATCAAGTTCCTTCAATGTCGGCACACCGATTCTCGATTTCGATCTGTCATCGTTCGTCGCCGAGAATTCTCTCCAGTGCCTCATGGATTCTGCAGTGGTTCTTCTCAGATGTCTCCGATGATCATCACATGATTATCCCAATAAAAGGGAAATGTGCTAGCATTTAATTATGCAGTGGTATTAATGATACCAACTTTCCATTTTTTGAGTCATTATGTCACGTCATTAATTGGGGAAATCGTTGTGCTGTTGCCGCACTGCAACGAATGTATCCATAAAAATACAATAAACATTGTGGATATATTTTATTTTATTTTAAATGAAAGGTATGAAAATTAACCTTTTCCCTCGACCCACACCGGTCAAGGTTAGGCTCGTTCTTAGGAAAAGTCAGCATCCCGGATGCAACGATGTGCTCAGATTGTTAATTCGGGCATCCTTTTGGAAACTGCCTCAACTGCGCACAAGCGCCGACTCACTTAACTTAAAAAAAGATCAAACCACCATTCTGAGCTCACTGGTCCTCAGAATGATGTTCCGTCTTTGTATTCGGTCTTGAAATAATTCCATATAATATTTAAAATAATAAATGGAATATTCGATACATTACAGAACTCCCTTATAGATGGAATTTTTATGTGTACATGTCTTCTATGTTAATAGACATAAATTATTATTACAAGAATTTTTATGTTACCTTTTTTATATTCATTTATTATGTTTTAATAATTATGTTTGAGTAGTTCAGGTCATATCATGGTATATGAAACACCCTCTATCTTTTTCTATAACATGTATATTATATAAGGATATTAGGATTAAATTTACTATTATAAATTAATTAAATTAAAAAGTTTATTTATTCATAATTCCTTTAAAGTGAGTTATCAAGGTTGACACCCATCACATGAAATGATAATTTCATGACTATGATAAAACCCACATTCTTTATTTAGTGGAGGTATTTTATTTCCTATCCAGGGTTTAGTTTTATATTTAATCCCTTAATTATAAAAAAATATTCATCGATGATATGAAATATTTAATATTTTTATTATATAAACACCTGACCTCCTTCAATCCCCAAAATCCTATGTTGAAATAATTCTACCAAAAAATTATCAATTTAAATATTAAAGATTTATACAAGGAATATAAATTGTTTTTACATGGATTCATTTCAAAAACCTATCTCAGGGACACAAAAATTAGTGGCTAGTGAAGGGGAGGAAAAACTGAGGTTGGAAAGAGAAGTTCTTACCTTGAGTGGAAATTGAAACACCCCAGAATCACCCCCATTATTAAGGATTTAATGATAGAAAGGGGGGGAGCATACAGAAACCCCTCTCCCCTATTGTTCATTTGACATGAATCTGAAGGGGGGTCAATAACAAAAATAGAAATTTTCATTTATTTTAAAAAATATTGGAGAGGTTATTAACACATCGCGACCAATAAAGCTCACGACATGACATCCCAAACCAGCCTCTAGTTTCATCATAAATGAATGGGTCAGACTGAAACACCATCCCATGGTTTCCTCTTGAGGATGTGACTTCCCTAGTCATAAAAATTCATAACTCCATTAGGTATAACAACAAATACACGGGCCAAGACTTCAGAGTGTGGACTCATCCCATCATAGTGTGTCCATATAATTCCTGATATTTGACATCCCACATCATGTTGTGAGACCTAATCATGAGAGCCTTTATAGAGAGACCCTATATGTTTTTGGGTGATTGAACATCTATATGAGAAATCCAAAAAAGTAGAAAAATATTTTACTATAACATATGGTCATGGTGTGAAACCATTCACCAAGACTAGAACAGATATAAAATTTTTACCTTAGTGAAAAACACCACACAATGAAAAAAACTAGTAATAACATCACCCTCCGCCTCTATATATCATTTCCAAAATGACCATGTAATGAAATTTTTTTCATCCCCTCATTATAATGAGAGTTTCCCATATCATGGTGTGACAACCCATCAACAACCTTCATAACTGAAAAATTAAAAATTTCCTTTTATTTAATTACCTATGATGACAGTGGTCATTACAATTATAATTTTATCCCCTATAATTTTTCATCATCTCGTTGTCTAAGTAAACATCACCAGTAACATGTCCTATGGTTTTTTATATTCCCTCATATTTATGGGTTCTTTTGATCTGGGATTGGAAATCATCACAATGACTTCTTAGTTGGGATAACATCAAAGATAGGTTGATTTGGGTATTTTTCTTTTTTACAATCTCCATATATCAAATATTTAGTTATATTAAAGTAGTTTTTTTTTCACAATTTGATAAATTCTTCTCCCATTTCCAAACATATCCACCTCTTTGTCATTTTCACTCAAATATGTTTTTTATTTAGTAACTTTTCCCCATGTATCTATCGATTAAGCATCCACATGTAAACTACTAACTCATCGATACAACATTTCCATCCCATATTCCGTAAATTTGTTCTACTATTATCTTCCCTATTCTGAATCCATTGATTTATATGGAATAAAATTCTCCCAACACTAATTTTCTCATAGCTATATCATTAAATTGTTCGACGACCACGTCTCCATACATCGATCACCAATCTCTCATGCCAGGTAATATTTATTTTATTTAAAGCCCTTAAACATCCACATATAATTTAAGGACCCAACCATAAACCTTACATAATATTGAATTAAATTAATAATTCACATTTAGGATATTATCAGGTTTAGAGTTTTTGAGAATTAAGACACAACTATTAGATCTCAAAGGATTACAATGTAGACATTTATACACAGTTTCCATTTTTTACAAAAGATGAACTCTTGAAAAAACAAGCCATGTCTAGTTCCATGTCTAAGACAATATATATTTTCCTTGATCTCATCCTTGACCCTATTCAACATTATGTCTGGTGAAAACATTTCAAAAACATGGGATGAGCATAAAAAGATTAGTAAGGGATACACCTCCTCCTATAAATATATTTTTATTTTGAAAAACACATTAGGAAAAAGTGAGAACTAGTCCAGACACAGGAAAAATTAAAACAACATGATAGGAAATAGCTGAATTAGAGAGTTTAGTTTGAGCCTTTTCGATACCTTATCTCTGAGAAGAGATCATTGGAGGTCGGTATCTTTATCATCCGGATCTACATTAAAGAGGTTTTTGAAGCTGTAAACCATCTTATCGCAAGTTTTTATGAGCTCTTCCACAGTCATCTTCTGCCGTTTGAATAAACGTGCCAGAATGACAAGTTTTTTATGTCCCCATACACCCTTCTCTTTGGGAAGATTGGTCGGGAACCGCCTCCCTACCATCCAATCAAATTCCACTTGCGTGGTGCTGACCTCTAAGCTCTTATCCAAGAATTCTTCACGGTAATCGTGGATTGTTTCTCACTTTTCACATTCCATCAGTTCACTCCTGCTTGGAAGTGTGTTTGAATCAAACATCTCCTTACTTGCATCAGCTAGGCCAGTAGTTAAGGGTTCCCTAGCAGGAGGTTCAAACTCCTTTGTATAATTTATCCTTTCCTGCATAGGTGCCTTTTGAGGACACTGCCATTTTCTTGAGGACCTGGTGACAGCAGGGATAGGTATAAAGGAGTAGACATTTTTATTTTTCGTCCTCCTAGAGTTATGTATGAAACCTTCTAGGTCAATGGTGGTGTTTTTAATGTTCTTTGATGAGAATATAATGTAGTCCATAGAAATTCCCACTTACTTTGGAATGATAGGGGAGTCCATGTCCGAGTCGTTTTCCTCCGAGGAATCCTCCAGTCGCAAGGCATTGGTATTTCCAAAATTATCCTCTTGAACATCCCCACCCTCCACCGCATGGTTCTCTTCACTTTCCAACACTGCAAACCAGTTGGGAGAAAGACTATCTCTTCCACCGGACTTTTCTATTTCATCATAAGTTGAACTTGTCTAAGAGACACGCTCTAGAAGCTCTGAACATCTAGGATGCTCCAAACCACGACCCATGTACTGAAAATTTATGTTTTTAGTGTCCAAAACTTCACTGTGAAACCGGCCGCCATCACTAGGAAAGACTTCCTTTCATAACGAAACTACCGTGGTATCTCCATAGAATTCCAGCTGCCTGTCTGAGACCACCTCCGGTTGGAGGCACTGCTCTCTGACCCCAACCGCAGACCCCTGCACTGCCACCCCCGGTTGAAAACTTCTGAAACCCATGGCTCTAGTTCATTAGGGGCCGCTTTCTTCACTGCGCATGAGGATCATACAATACCCAAACCTAGAGGTTCCATCGCTCGGGGAATCAAATTACTGGTTGCCCCATTTCCCACATGATCTTGGGAACCATCGGTCACCATAGTGATGTATGTCTATGGAAGAACCATATCATTAGGTACTTCCCCGCCACTCGTTGTGGTCTCTGCCATACCAGACATAGGAGAAGAAAGCTCCTCACCATCCATATCCAAGTTAGGAAGCGCTTCGGGAACCATGGGAGGTTCAGCCGACACACCATGAGCCCTTTTGCAGCAATAAAAAAAGTCATTCCCTTCTATACAACAGGATGAGAAAAACATCATCCATGATTGAAACACTATGGATTGTGTGTACCTATATTCTTCCTCTATCACGATCGAGACCATTTCTGGAGGGGGCTTCAAATGTTCCATTTCAACACAAATGCGAGCTACTATAGGATGCTTCCAGGAGGAGGTCCTCCAATCAGCGCAGAGGAAGCATCCAATGTAATAACCAATTGATTGAAGAAGAGCCAGATTCTGGAATGGAAGGGGGAGCCTAGGGATTTAAATCCAAATCATCATCGTAGAGGGGTCGCGATTCATGTGAAGGTCGAAAGACCATTGGAGAAAATGGAACTGAAATCCGCGAACAGATCTACCTGCTCTAGACCAAGCCCACACCAAATCATGCACATTACTGAAATGAAAAAGCATATGTCTTGGCCTGAAGAGACTGAAAAACGCATGTTGTCTTAAGACCCATTCCTCGTTCACATAACTATCAAACATCTCTACCGAAGGATGATGCTGGATAAACATCACCACTAGGGATGTAGAGAGTGGAGAGTAAGCAATGGTGTATTCTTGTGAAGAAATCGGGAACACAGGTTGACCATTAAGGATCCTAGGAACGGTTAGAGAAACATTGATGCTGGGGAGAAGAAAGGGGGAAGCATTATGAGAAGCCCAGGTTATGAGATCCTGGGGTTGAGGCCCCTCCCCCGGAAGAGGATGGGCCGTCGGAGACGACATCACCGCAAGGTCATCACCGCTAGGGAATCTCCACTCGCAAATCCTCTTTGATCCTCAGTAAGCGAAACACAAAGAATGAAAACTGTTAGTTTTTTAAAACAACAAGTAAACCATAAATACGTTAAAATATGTAATATTGTTACCTTTATGAAGTAGTAAATACTCTTCACTGAATAAAAGATCACTACTTACTCTTTTGTAACCAAATGATTACCCATATAAAGAACACATAACATATAAAGATAACTAGGGACATAAACATACTTAAATGGAATAACCATGCGGCCGACTTCCACACATATCACTAAATGGAATAGCTATACGGCTGACTTCCATACCCAATGTATTGGAGGTTATAACAGAACCACCATCCCTGGTATTCACATCACCACCCATCATTTGGTTTATCACGTAACCACCTATCAGAAGTACAAGTACCATTATAAAATCATAACACATAAAATAAATATAAAAAATTGAAAAAATTTCCACATTTCAATAACAATATATCACTTAAATATATTGACATAAAAAATCCATTATCAAAATCATTTTCTATAAAAAAAATAAAAAAAGAGTATATGGTATTAATTTTCCTTAAAAACATTACAAATTGTTAAGGAAGACAAAGAACAAATAATACTCGCGGTGGCAGAAAGGTCATTGTCACCGCTTACATTAAAAGGAACATTATTTTTTTAATTTAGTAAAATGATTTATATAAAAAGACTCCTTTTGAATAAACATTAAATTCAAAGGGTTTTATACACTGTATAAAATAAAGTTTTGTATAAATTAAAATATGCCTCAATGAAAGGAGATTGAGACGAAGACCCTTACAAAGATCATTTTGTAAATAAAATAGATCACTTATGCGTATTCACTATAATCTCACATAAACAAAGTATAAATACATGATAATATATAAAAATTCATTTCTCAAATAATCAAATAATGACATAAATAAGAAAGATAAGCTCAACCCAAATAATGGGAATTGTGTAATGAAGTTCCCTTACCTCATGTCCGACTTGACTCGATTGTTCTTTAATATCCTGAATAATAAAATAAAGTTAATTTATACATTCTTAAGATAATTTTTTATGTTTATTATTCCTTTTAAGTCACATATTACCATGTTATTAACATTATGAAATCATTTAAGTTAATAACATTCATTTTGTTGATATTTGGTACAAGAGTCAAAAATAGACTTCTAATAATTACATGTTGTTCATGTGGACAAACGTTCATTATATACAGAATTATATTCATGATATGGATATCATATATATCATATATATCTAGCATATACATGTATTTATAATAGTACATAACATTTATAGGTATGAAATGAAATGCACCATTCATGGAGACGGTAAGTCGTACGTACGCATGAACGTTACTTCCATTTCTACTTCATATTTAATTGAATTAAAACATGATGATACATTGTAGTATTATAATTACAGTATTTTAGTATATATAATATCATTAAATATATCCTTTATATGTATAACATATGGTATGAAAGAGTCATATCATTTTGAGGGGGCGGTAGTCCGCACTTCCTAAAATGAAATTATCGAGTTTACCCATAATAGAAACCATAAAGGTATGCTATAAATGTAAAATAAAGAATAATAATGAAAACATAAACATATTATATATCATTTATAAATGATGTTCTATATTAATGGCCACCATGACTGGAAGTATGAGATAAACTATCAATCATCGTTTCGTGAGGCATTAGTTTTCCATCCAGAGAAACATTATGTTCTTCACCCATTAGACGGAGGTGTGTATAAGTGTAGTTTAAACCATCATCATAACAACATCATAGTATTTTTAGGATAATGTTGTTGTTGCAAAAAAATGAATAAAAAATGTTTATAGGGTTGGATAAGTACAATAAATGCAAATAAGTTATGAGATACACTTACCTTTAATTAGGGTACCTTCCTTTGGTTTGAACCAAAAAGATTTCTTGAAGTGCCTTCTTCCTATGTTATGGAATCTAATAGGAGGAGAGGGATATAAGGAGATTTATTGGGAAAGGTTTGGATGAGCCAAAATTCTTGAGAGGTGTGAGGAATTGGTTAGATGTGGTCTCTTTTTATAAGGGGGATGAGGGGCTCTTTAGGAAAGTGTGATAAAATCATTTTATTATATAATGATATTCCGTTTTTAAAGGTCCTAAAATAATTAATGTCGAAGATAATATGAATCATAGTAGAAAGAATATATTACAAAAGGAATTGGAGAGGGTTTGGTTGATATTTCAATATTTATAATCTTATTTATTTAAATCTTTTATTAATGAGTTTAACACTACATCAATATTATGTCAAAAATAATTTAATTTATTTGTCGTATAAAAATTATATAATAAATACCATGATGTATGAAATATTTTTTTCTTTCCAATGAATATTTTGAGTGGAAAATATAATTTATATAACACCATATAAAATTTAATTTACATATAGATATTTGTTTACATAATTTTTTCCTTTACATTAAATTAATTAATCTAAAGTGTCATTATCTTTAATAAGTGGATCTATGGGGTCCCAAAATAGACCCAAATATGCCCATGGTTGGTGATTACTCATAAAATTAGGTTAGGATAATTGGTCAAGTAAATTTTGAATTATTATAATATTCTTTTAACCTTGCTTTACCCTATATACCTTTAACCACAGTAAATAAAAGTCGAAAGTTACTATTCACCAAAAATTATTTTAATCTTATTGAACCACATTTTAAATCTTCGTAAAAACCATTTATGTGGAATTGTATATATTCAATTCATAGAAGCTGTAAAATTTCATTTAAATGAAAAAGTCAGTTTTTTAACTAATAGTAAGTGGTTTCAGTATTCATCTAAAATTGACGTTTTTTCAAAAAAATACCAAAAATTCAGCTTAAGCATTATATGATATTAATAATTAAAAAATTAGGTCTATTTTTCTTAATTAAAAACATATATGTAGCATTAATTAATTTAGAAGTAATTCCCATTATTAAAACTAATAGCGTGTTTTTAAGAAACAATAACTACCCAAAAGATTAACACTTGTTTTTGTCAAATTTCAAAGTGAAATAAATTTCAACGACCAACATTGGATTAAATTGAGAAAATATATTCTAATTAAACTTTAAAATCAATTAAAAAAATTATTGGACAATATAAATAAATTAGATTAAAATTCAGTTTTGAATTAAATTACAATATTTTCCAATATTCATAAAAAAATGAACATTATCCAAAAAATACCCAAAAATTTTCCAAAGTAAAATATCATGTCCCAAATAAAAAGGATAAATTTATATGGTCAAATATAACTTTTAAAAATTACCAAAACTATATTTAAAGAGGGTTCTCCATTAAAAGATGGTAAATCGACCTTTTAATGTAAATTATGCTTAAAATTAGATTCATTAATATTTTAAGGCTCTAATTTTTATTGGATAAAAGTAAATATATTTAACAAAAATTTATAACCATATTTTAGTTAGTTTCATTAATTCCTACCAATAAAATGGAAAGATGTTAACTACCATTTAAAATTATAATATTATATTATTACTATGCTATGTAAGATTTCAAATAAACATGTTGCTGCGTATTAAGTACACTATCGAACATAGAGAACCTTTTAAAGTAATATAAATATTTAATTCAAAAATATTATTAAATATTAAAATATATTATTCTTCATTTACCTGCAATGTTAAATCGTTTCCACCCTTTTGGAAATTGTGTCCTCACAATTTTTATTCACTTAATAAAATTAGTGGGGGTATTTATCCCTCACTAGCATTTTCAGATTCCCACATTGCCTCTTCAATCATATGGTTATTCCACAAAACCTTTACCTAGTGAATTAAAATATTCTGAAAAACTTTCTTTCTACGGTTAAGAATTTGAACTGGGTTTTCTTCATAATAGATATTCTCTTCCAACTGAACTACCTCTGGGCTCAAAACATGGGATGGATCTGGAACATACTTTCTCAAAATCGAAACATGAAAAACATTGTGTACCTAGGAAAAACATGGTGGTAAGTTCACTCTATAGAACAATGATCCAACTTTCTACATGATATCATAAGGTCCAATGAACCTCGGACTCAACTTTCCCTTTTTACCAAAACGCATGACACTTTTCCAGGGATAATATTTGATAAAGTCATGATCACCTACCTTAATAGAAATATTTTTCCTCTAGTTATCTGCATTACTTTTCTTTTTGCTCTGAGTTGTTCTCATGTGCTTCTGAATCAACTAAAATTTCTCTGCCATATCTCTTACCAATTTTGGTCCCATCAGCTTCCTTTCACCTACACATCCCAAAAATATGGAGTTTGACAACGCCTTCCAAATAATGCCTCAAATGTTTCTATCGGTATACTAGAATAAAAACATTAATTATATGAAAATTCAACCAAAGAAAGATGTTGGTCCCAACATCCCTAATAATCTAGTGAAAATTCACATATCATATCCTCGAGGGTCTTAATTGTTTGTTCTGAATTCCCATCTGATTACGGATGAAAATTTGAACTAAAATTTAATTTCAATACCCAATGACTTCTGATGGCCTATCTAAAATTTAGAAGTAAACCTGGGATCATGATCAGATACAATAAAGAGTGGAACTCTATAAAACCTGACTATCTATTTAACATAAAACCGAGAAAGTTGATCTAGAGACAATGTATCTCAAATAGGAAGTAAATGAGCATATTTAGTCAATCGATCAACAATAAGACATATTGAATTATTACCTTGAGATGTCTTCTGTAATCCCACAACATTGTCCATGGATATATTTTCATATTTCCACTCTTGCACCAGTAAAGGTTGAAGCACTCCTTTAGGTAACTACCACTCTTCTTTAACCATCTAATAAGTCAAACACTTCAAAGAAAAATCAGCAATATCTCTTTTCATTCCATCCCACCAGTAAAACTCATGAAGATATTTGTACGTCTTAGTACTATCAGAATGAACTGAAAACGGAGAACTATGAGCTTCACATAACAACCTATACATGAACTATGAATCACAAGGCACACATAATCTCTTCCCAAACCTCAAAACACAATCATTATCAATGTTAAATTCAGGAAACATACCCTTCTAAACCAACTCCAAATTTTTCTATAACTCACAGTCTTCTTTCTATGCTTGCTTTATTCTATCTGATAGAAATGATCTCACTGACACCTGATACAAAATAAAAAATTTCTTTCACCATCAACTTCTATTCCAATGTTCATAAAATCAAAAACCAATTGATCACATTCCAAACATAACATGGTTAATGACACATTACTTTTTCAACTCAAAGCTTCAGCCACTTTATTTTTTTTCCCGAATTGTAATGGATAGTGGAATCATAATCATTTATTAATTCCAGCCATCTACTTTGTCTCATGTTAAAATATTTTTGAGTGAATATATACATTATACGTTTGTAGTAAGTTTATATTTCACATTTTACCGCATAAAAATGATTCCTCCAAATTTTTAAAGCAAAAACAACAACATCTTATTCTACATCATGTGTTGGTTAATTTGACTTTTGGGGTTTCAAATGACGTGAAGCATAAGAAATTACTTGATCATTATACATAATGACACATCCATGTACTTTCAACGAAGCATCACTATAGATATCAAACTCACAATTTCTAGATGGAAGTGCCAAAACTGATGAATTTACCAATTTTCTTTTAAATTCCTAAAAATAATCATCACATTCTTTTGTCCAAATGAACATAACACCTTTTCGAGTTAATTTTTTCATTGAACTAGATAACAATGTAAAATTTTCATAAAACCTCCAGTAATAACCTAAAAAACAATGAAAATTATGAATCTCTGGTATATTTGTGGTTCTTGGCCATTAATCAACATCTTTTGTTTTAGCAGGATCGATTGTTATGCCATTTTTTGAAACAATGTGACCATGGAAAGAAAGTTGTTCCAACCAAAACTCATAGTTTATAAATTTCCCAAATAGTTTATTTTCTTTTAAGGTTTTGAATACAACCCTTAAATGACAATCATGATTGTATTTACTTTCATGATAAACCAAAATATCATCAATGAACACAACCACAATTTATCACCTAAATCAACTGAGCCATCACTGCAACTAATTATTCAATTATGATTCTGACCATCTCAGGATGCTGATTTGGAAGTTCATTTCCCTCTGTATGCCTTCCAGAAAATCTTCATTGTTTCCTCTACAAAAAACATTTCATAACACATAAATATCTTAGGCGAAGCAACATGGAAATATGTAAATGCAATATCATTTCAATATTACCATAAATTAATTTATGGACAATTATTTAACAATACCATAACTCCAATGTTATGTAAATTGACCTCTGATACCATCTATAAGGACCTATCCTTGAACCTTACATAATATTGAATGAAATGAATAATTTACATTTAGGATTATTTCAGGATTTTTGTTTTAGAGAATTATGACATAAATATTACATCTCAAAAGATTACAAAGTAGACACTTCTACACAGTTTCAATTTTTTACAAAACATGAACTCTTGAAAAAATGATTCATGTCTAGTTCCATGTCTTAGACATCATGAATTTTCCTTGATCTCATCCTTGACCTCATTCCAAATTATGTACTGTGAAAAAATATCAAAAACTTGGGATTTGCACAAAAAGCTCAGTTAGGGATATACAATGAAGGAAAACTATCAGTTTTTCAAAACAACAATTAAACCATGAAAACTTTAAAATTAGTGATACTTTTCACCTTTATGAAGTAGTAAATACTCTTCATTGAATAAAAGATTACTACTTACTATAACGACTCAATGTTTTTCAATGGAAATTATCTTCTTACAATTATGTCAGAAAATTACATGAAAACACAACATAATGAACTACTACATGATAAGTGACCTGTAAACATAATTTTTTCACATACATGTTTTGAATTTTGAAAATCGGACATATATGGTTGTGTTCAAGATGATTTTCAGAGTCTAAGAAAACAAAAAAAATTGGTGAATAGTTACCTACCCTTATGAATTGTAACATACCCATATGAGTAGTCATATGACCCTTATAAATAGTAAATCATCCCACATAAGTGTAACTTTAACCATGAATAATTAAATAAAATTTAGACATCTTAGAAATTAACAATTTGACCCTAGTAATCGTTTTGGTATTTCGTAAGTCATAAATAATTAATTATAATTAATTAATTAATTTAAAATAAAACATAATTTTTATTAAAATGTGTTTATTAATTATCAAATCAATGTCTTAGAGATTTCAGATAACATTATAAGAACCTCTGTAATTTTTCAATGCATTATAAAATAAGTTTTAATTTTAAAAATTGTTTTTATGTAAATTATGATTTTAATTAAATATGAATTTTATAATATCTAGAAAATTATTTTTGAAATTTGGACTTCATTTTTAGATTATACACGTCATAAAATGGTAGGGGTAAATTTTTTCGATTTTTTCTAAAATACTTGAATTTTTTATGAATAGTGAAATATCGTAATTTAGAAAAATATGCTAAATAAGCTAATTATAGAGTCATGTGTTATGTTCTGCGGATGTCAGCCCACGTGGTTTGAAATAACATGATAAAATTACTATTCCTAGTCATCCAAGACTCCTTATTCCTTGTATTAGGGGAAATTTAAAAACTAATTAATTTTATATTAAGGAAACCTCTCTCCCCTCCACTATAATAACCACCCTTCACACCCTCATTTCCTCACACCTCTCAAGATCCAATCCTTCTCTAAACTATTCTCAAACCCCTTATCTAGTCCCTATCCCACGTTCATGAGTTTATGGTCTCATTAAAAGGCAATTCCAAGCTTCCTTAACTAGGATCTAAAGAAGATTATTTAAGAGGCAATTTCTCTCCCACTTCTTCTTCATTTTCCATTCAAGTTCTAGTTCATTTCTTGATCTCTTCCCAAATATCTTTATCTGAATTTTATTATAACTCCAGTATTATACATCTAAATTAATTTTATGATTATAATTGGATATTATATCATCCATCCTCCTTCCCCTATTCATTTTATTTTATTAAATAGAACATTGTTCGTGAGGTGTTAATTTTTAACCTTCAAGAACAACATGATTTCCTTCCTCCATTTCTACCATCAGATCTGGTATTGATACCATTTTAATGGTTGAACCAAAAAATTTTATATTTATCATCTCCTGTTTAATGTTTTGTAACTAACTCATGACGATAGTGATAATGATAAAATAAAACAAATTCATTATGATCGAAAAATTTCTCTAATTAACTCAAACAATCATAATTTAATTCTTATATTAGTATTTATCCACATGGATCTAATATAATTCATTACAAGGTCATAAAAACTCCCCTAATATCATTAATTACAAGTAATATTAGTTCTGGATGTTTAACCTTGTTCTACCCAAACGTCAATTTAAGAATACAAGTGAACCACTCAAGAAAACCACAAAAACAATCATTCCCAAATAATGATTTTAAACTCTATAACTCATCCAAAGGCACATAAAATCACATAATGAATCAATAATAAACCATATTAAAGTAAACAAGGTTTTGGATTTATAATTAATGAATATAATATCATTATATATACATAAATGAGATGGAAACATTCGCATACAAGGTAAGGAGAAATTCTCGAACCCAACTTTCATCCTTAAGGTTATCCCTCTTTCAATCCTTTTGGATATGGTTACTCCTTAAAAAAATTTCTCATCATTTTCTTTATTTTTATGGGATATACATGTTTTTCACTGGTATTTATGAATAACAAAATGTTTTCCAATAAAACTCTTCTTTCAAGAACACACCTTTAACTTCTCATTCAAGAGTGATTGTTCCTGTAACATGTATGTTATTCCCTCATTCTTTTGGGAACCCAATGTTTATGAATATGTTCTTATGATATGAACTCCATTCCATTTCATGGGTTAGTTTTGTTCATTTATTCTATATGTTAATTTTTTCATTCATGATAAATGATAATGTTATGATGTGATGGGTGCGGACGAAATTATAAATCGCAATACAAATGTTTGAATGTGACGGGTGCACTCGGAATTATACAGTGCTCCAATGCATTGGGTAAAGTGATAAATGTCATTAGTAAATGTGAAATTATATGTGAAAAATATTCTATCTTGGATCACAAGTATTTTTGGTAGTTAACAACTAAGACATGATGTTTCATTTTTATGCATTGCCACATTTCAAGTCTTATATTTATGATTCCTCTCATGCTCATGATTTTTTTCCATGTTGTGATTATGCTCACCTCATGCTATATTGTTCTTATATATCCTTTTACTGGGCTTCTAGCACACAAATTTTTATGAATATCCTCAGGTAGATAGATTTATTAAGTCGAGGACAACTGCCAATAAGAAGCCAGAGAGGAATAAATTAAATAAATGTCTATGCTTGATGTTGTAATTGTTATGTATGGTCCTAGATTTCCCAAGACACTCAACCTTTGGATCGTCTATGTGTAACCCTATTATGTTGTTTATCATTAAAATGATGTATTAGTAATGTAAGAAAAGGAGAGGTCGCTATAGTGGGCATTAGAGGAAAGGTTTAGTTAATTTGGGAATTAGGATTAGTGAACCCTAGAGAAAACCTCTATCATGAGACTAATTACAAAAATGCACACAAGAGTATTTACATAAGGATCCAATATGTTATGTTTTTTTATAAATTTTTTTAATAAATAATTTATTCATGAGTTGTTTACTTATGTTTTGTTCTAACCAATTCTAATTTAGAAAATGGTGGGAATGAAGAGAAATCAGGCCAACAAATAATGCGAGAGCCAATGCAACGATTGCCCGAATGACATCCCCAATGATTTGGGAGGTGGAGTTCAAAACATCATGGAAAGTCTTACCCTAATATCTCAGGTTATGAAAAGTATCAATAATAATGGGGAATTTCCTCATTCACCAAAGAGGGAGAAACTGGCTATCGAATGTTTTGTGAGGAAACTATCACCGATGTTTTATGGATCTTCTGATCCACAAGTTGCCGAATAGTGGGTCAACTCCATGGAGAAGATCTTTTCTGGTCTTCAGTATTCTGAGATGGAGAAGGGGACCCTAGTCGTTTATCATCTAGACATAGAAGCTGATCAATGATGGGATTTTATTAAAAACACCAATCCAAGGGTGGAAATTGAAGATATTGAAGGGAAAGAATTTAAGATAATATTAATTAACAAGTATTAACCAAGAAATCCTCACACAATAATGGATTGAAAATTCAAAAAGATTAAGAAAAAGAAGGAAAATATGTCACAATAGATGAAGTGAATTCCACAAGGCTTTCATGGTGTGCTTTGGGTTTTGTTAAATATAATGATACCAAAATTTATATATTTTTTAGTGGATTAAAACCACACCTTCGAAAGGCTCTTGATATTTCAGACTTCAGGAGTTATGAAGAAGTTGTTTGATGTGTTCTCAATGTTGAGATGGTGTTTGGTGAATGGTCCCATGGCTCTGGGGATAATAAATGATTGATAGAGTTTCATGATGGAGGATCTAATGAAAAATATGGGAAAAAAACTCAATGACCCACATGCCAAAAATGTGGGTAGTTGCACCCTAAGAACTCCCTCAAAGAGATATGGAAATGCATCGAGTGTGGGAAAGAAATAAACCATGCTTCAGAGTGTCAAAAATACACGAAATTAAATGAGGATGTAGGAAATGAATGGAGAGAACCACTAATGGTTCAATTCTACAACTGTAGGGAGTTAAGGAACTATGCAAACCAGTGCACTAAACCTCGAGCTCTCGAGGGTAAACAGTGTCAGCAACCCTTGAAGCCAAAGGAACAAGGGATGGATTATTCCATCACTACTGTGTAAGTAAAGTATGATAATGAAGTCGTACATGGTACAATTCCTATTCAATCAAGAATAGAAAGAGTCTTATTTGATTCTCATTCTACACATTCTTTTATATCATTCAAGATTTCTCGAACTATAGAACTGAAGCCCTGAAACCTTCAAGTAGAGATATCTGTAAAAACACCAAGTGGATCAATCATTATAACATAAGTGTTTGACTTTAATCCTATTTGTGTATGTGGGAAGAATCATCTTGAAAATCCCATAATACTTCCCTTGGTGGAATTTAACACTATAATGGGAATGGATTGTCTCTCGTTATATAGAGGACATATCAACTGTCAGGAAAAGGAAATATCATTACATATTCCAAATCAACCTATGATCCTCTAAAAATGCAAGGAAGATCTTGAATCTGCAATGAAAAATCCTTCAATGGTGTTGGTGTTGATCCCCTATAAAGAAGCATACCTCTCCCAAATGCCGGAGTCAAAGGAAAGTTCCAAACATGATAAAATGTACATCGTAAGGGAGTACAATGATGTATTTCTCGAAGAGTTACCTAGAATTCCCCCGGATCGTGAGGTTGAGTTCTCAATTGAACTCATTCGTAGAGATACTCTTATCTCGATGTTTCCCTATAGGATGGATCCTATAAAACTTCAGGAGTTAAAGAAGAATATCCAAGATAATTTGTACAAAGGGTTCACATGCCCTAGTTCATCACCTTTGGGTGCACCAGTTCTCTTTATGAAGTAGAAGGATGAAAAAATGTGGTTATTTATTGATTATCGGAAACTCAACAAGATAACCATAAAGAACAAGTATCCTCTCCCTAGGATTGATGACTTTTATGATCAGTTATGAGGAGATCAATACGTTCAAAGGTGGATCTTCATTTTGGATATCATCAGGTAAAGGTGAAGAAGTAAGATATTCCAAAGACTACCTTCATAACAAGGTATGGGCACTATGAGTTTTTGGTGATTCCCATTGAACTTACTAATTCCCCTACAATTTGTATGGATATTATGAATAGAGTCTTTACACATTTCCTCAAGAAATATGGGGTAGTTTTTATCGATGATATTCTCATCTACTCCAAGATCAAGGAGGAACATGAAAAACATCTAAGACTTGTGTTGGAGACATTAAGAATGGAGAAATTGTACACAAAGTTCAGCAAGTGTGACTTTTGGTTGAATCAAGTCACATTTTAAGGACATGTGATTAAAAGTGAGGGAATTTTTGTAGATCATTAAAAAAATGCGATTGAGGAATAGCCCATGCCCTCTAGTGTCAAAGAAATCCATAGTTTTCTTGGATTAGATAGGTACTACCAATGTTTTGTGAGAAACTTATCACGGTTGTCAAGCCTTCTAACTATGTTATCATGAAAATGGGTAATGTATGTCTGGACATATGAATGTGAGGGATGCTTCAAGGAGCTATAGATAAGGCTGATCACAACACCTGTACTCACTGTACCAAAAAGTGGAGAACGCTTTGTGATATACAGTTATGCATCAAATAAAGTCTTGGGTTGTGTACTCATGCCAAATGACAATGTGATAGCCTTCGCCTCATGGCTGTTGAAGATCGATGAGTAGAACTACTTGATGCATGATCTAGAGCTTGTAGCCATGATTTTAGCCTTGGAAATCAAGGTTCACTACCTTTATGGCAAGAAGTGTGACATATATACAGACTACAAGAGCCTTATGTATATATTCACACAAAAGGATCTCAACATTCATCAAAGAAGATGGTTAGAGATAATAAAGGATTATGATTTCCCTATACACTATCATCCTAGAAAGGTGAACAAGGTAGCTCATGCACTAAGAAGAAAACAACCTGTTACTCTATCCATGTTGTATATTGAGAAAGACCCTATATTCTTTGATATGCAAAGAATGGATTTGGAAATCATAACGGCATGTGATACATCATAACATTATCAAATTATTGTGCACCCACCCATCCAAGAGAATATTAAGGATGCACAAATGGATGACGTGGAGATACAAAAGAGGATGAATACAGTAAAATAAGGAAATATGCAAGAGTTCCATATTGACGATGATGGTGTGATCTGGTTTGGAATGCGGCATTGGGTGCCTTCATCACCCGGGATAAAGAAGGAGATATTGGACAATTCAAATAGCTCAACATTCTTTATACAACCTGGGAGTAAAATGATGTACCATGATATCCGATAACACTTCTGGTCTGATAAAATGAAGAAAGAGATTGAGGAATATATTTCAAGGTTCTTGGAATGTCAGCAAGTTATAGTTTAGTGACAAAAGACCAAAGGTATGATGCAGTCATTTCCTATATCCATGTGGAAATGGGAAAATGTTTCTATGGACTTTGTCATGGGTCTCCCAATGACATAAAAGGTAAATATTGTGATATGGGTTGTGGTTGACTGACTGACCAAGGCTTCCCATTTTATATCTATTTCGGAAGACATCTTGCTTGAACAACTTGAAAATATATATGTGAAGGAAGTGGTGAGACTACATGGTGTTCCAATATCAATTGACTTTGACCATGACCCAAGATTCACATCTAAATTCTAGAGGAGCTTTCAACATGCGTTGAGTACAAAATTAAATTTCAGCACGACCTATCACCCCTAAACTGATGGCCAGTCTGAAAGAACTATTCAAACGCGTCAGGATATGCTAAGAGCATGGTCCATAGAATTAAAAGGTTGATGGGATCAGCATCTCCCATTGGTTTATTTCTCATACAAAAATAGCTTCCACTCAAGCATTCAAAGGGATCCATATGAATCTTTATATGGAAAGTAATGTAGAACTCAAACCTGTTGGGATGGAGTTGGAGAAAGAAAGTAACTTGGACCTGATATTATTCAAGAGATGACAGATAAGGTTCAAGTCATCCAAAAACACATCAAATCTGCTCAAAGTAGGCAAAAGAGCTATACTGAAAACTATCGAAGGGACTTGGATTTTGGCGTTGGAGATAAAGTCTTCCTTCGAATATTACCATGGAAAGAGAGTCGTCTGATTTGGGAAAAAGGGAAGCTAAGCCCATGCTATATTGGCCCCTTCGAGATCCTTGACCACATAAAAGATGTAGCCTATCGTCTTGCACATCCACCAAATATGGCTCAAGTTAATGAAGTGTTTCATGTATCCCTACTGACGAATTACATACCAGACCCCTCACATGTACTAAAATCAAAGGTGGTGTAGCTGTAAGATGATCTCTCCTATGAGGAGGAACCAGTAAAGATTCTGGACTCAAGAGATAAGGTTATATGCAACATGAAAACCCATCTTGTCAAAGTGTTGTGGAGAAACCATACATTTGAGGTAGCAACATGGGAACCAGAAAAGGAAATGAAGGAGAAGTACCCTAACCTGTTTGTGCGAAGTGAAATTTCGGGGGTGAAAATTTTCAAGGGGGATAATGTAATGACCAAATGTTTTTCAATGGAAATTCCCTTCTTATAATTATGTCATAAAATCACATGAAAACACAACATAATGAACTAATATGTGCTAAGTGACCTCTAAACATTATATTGTCACTTATATGTTTTGAATTTTGAAAATCCGACATACATGGTAGTTTACAAGAAGATTTTTGGTGTCCAATAAAAAAAAATAATTTTTAGTGAATAGTAACTATCCCTTATGAATAGTAACATATCCTTATGAATTTTCATATGACCCATATGAATAGTAAATCATCCCACATAAGAGTAACCTTATCCCTGAATAATTAAATACAATTTATACATCTTAGAAAGTGACAATTTGACCTTAGTAACATTTTTTTATTTTGTAAGTCATAAATAATTAATTATAAATAATTAATTAGTTTAAAATAAAATGTATTTTTTTCTTAAAATGTGTTCATTATTTATCAAATAAATATCTTAGAGTTTTAAGATAATTGTATAAGACCCTACATAATATTTGAAAGCACTATAAAATCAGTTTTAATTTTGAAAATAGTTTTTTTATGTAAATTATGATTTTAATTAAACATTAAATTAATAATATCTAGAAAACTATATATGAAAAATGGACTTCATTTTTGGATTCTACGTGTTGAAAATTTTTAGGGATTACTTTTTGAGATATTTCTAAAATACTTGAGTTTTTTATGAATAGTGAAATACCGTAATTTACAGAAATTAGCTAAATAAGCTAATTGTAGAGTCATCTATGATGTTCTGCTGATGTACACCAACTTGGTTCGAGATCACAAGATAACATTAATATTCCTGGTCATTCAAGAATAACTATTATTTGTCTTATGGGAAATTAAGAAACTAATGAATTTTATATTATGGAAACCCCTCTCCCCTCCACTATAAAAACTACCATTCACAACCTCATTTCCTCACACCTCTCATACTTCTTGACATCTCAAAACTCTGCCCAAATCTCTTATCTATCCCATATCCCATGTTCGAGAGTTGCTGTTCACATAAAAATACCAAGACAATATTCTTTAAGGAGGATTTGAAGAGTAATATTTAAGAGGCAATTACTCTCTATCTTCCCCTTTAATTTCCATTCAAGTTCATGTTCATTTCTTGATCTCTCTCTAATTATCTACATCTAAATTGAATTGTAACTCCAGTATTATACATATACTAGAGTTTTATGATGCTAATGGAAAATTATATCATCCAAACCCATTTCCCTCTTCCTTTTATTTTATTAAAGAGAACGTTGTTCGTGAGGTGTTAATTTTTCACCTTCAAGAATGACATGCTTTCTTCTTTCATTTCTAGTTTCAGATCTGGTCATTAAAACATTTTTATGGTTGAAATTGAAAATTTTATATTTATTATCTCCTATTTGATGTTTTCTAACTAACTTATGACCATAGTTCTCGTGATAATATAAAACAATTTCATTTTGATCGAAAAATCGCTATAATTAACCAAAACATTAACCATGTAATTCTTTTATAATGATTCATCCATATGGATCTAATATAATTAATTAAAATTTCATCTATACTCCTATAATATCATTAATAACATGTAATATTGGTTTTTTATGTTTACCCATGTTCTACCCAAACTATAATTTAAGAATACAAGTGAACCACTCAAGAAAACCATAAAACCAAACATTCCCAAATAATGTGCTTAAAAACTATAACTAATCCAAAGGCACATAAAATAACATAAAGAAACCATAATGAACCATATTAATGTAAAAAAGGTTTTGGATTTCTAATTAATGAATATAATTTCATTATATAGGACATTAAAGAGAAGGAAGAATTCAAGTACAAGGGAAGGGGAAATTCTCGAACCCAACTTCCATCATTCGGGTACTCCCTCTTTCACTCCTTTTTTATATGGTTACTCTTAAAAAATCATTTTTTCATAATTTTCTATATTTTTATGGAATATACATGTTTTCACTGGTATTTATGAGAAACAAAATGTTTTCCAAGTGAAATCTTCTTTCACGAACACACCATTTACTTCTCATTCAAGAGTGATTGTTCCTGTAACATATATGTTATTCCCTCATTCTTTTGGGAATCCAATGTTTATGAATGTGTTACTATGAGATGAAAAAAACTCAATATCATGGGTTATTTGTGTTAATTTATGCTATATTTTCATTATTTAGTGCATGATAAATGAAAATGTTATGATGTAATGGGTGCACCCAGAATTATATAGCACAATACGAATGTTTGAATGTGACGGGTGTGGACATAATTATACAGATCACCAATGCATTGGGTAAAGTTATTAATCTCATGAGTAAATGTGAAATGAAGTGTTAATAAGATTATATATTGGTTAAAAATTATCTATGGTAGTTAACCACTAATACATGATGTTTCATTTTTATGCATTTCCACATTTCAAGTCTTATATTTATGATTCCTCTCATGTTCATGATTTTTTTCCATGTTATGAATATACTCAACCCATGCTATATTGTTTGTATCTATCATTGTACTGGGTTTCTAGATCACCCATTTTGATGTATATCCTATGATGGCTACATTTATTAAGGAGAGGACAAGTGCTAATAAGAAGCTAGAGAAGAAAAAATTACATTAATATTTATGCTTGATGTTGTAATTGTTTTTTATGGTAGTAGTTTTCCCAAGACACTCAACCTTTAGATCCTCTATGTGTAATAAAATAATGCTGTTTATATTTGAAATTATGTAATAGAAATTTACAAAAAGGCATGGTTACTATACTTACCCTTTTGTAACCAAAAGATTTCCCATATAAAGAACACATAACATATAAAGGCAAATTGGGACAAAAGCATACATAAATGGAATAACCATACGGTCGACTTCCACAAATATCACTAAATTGAATATCCATACGGTCGAATTCCATATCCAATGCATTAGAGGTTATAACATAAACACCTATTATGGTATTCACGACACCACCCCTCATTTGGTTTATCATGTAACCACCCGTCAAATGTCCATGTACCATTATAAAATCAGAACACATAAAACAAATATAAAAGAAAGAAAAAATTTCCACCGTTCAATAAAAATCTATCACATAAATATATTAACATAAAAATTCCATCATCAAAACAATTTTCAATACAAAAATACATAAAAGAGTATATGGTATTTATTTTCTTTAAAAAACATTACGACTTGTTAATGAAGCCAAAGATCAAATAATACTCATGGCAGCGGAAAGGTCGTTGTCACCACTTACGTTAAAAGGAACATTCTCTTTGTCATTTAGTAAAATTCTTCTTAGAAAAAGATTCCTTTTTAATACATGTAAAAGTCAAAGGGGTTTACACCCCGTATACAAGAAAGTTGTGTATAAATGAAAATATGCCTCAATGAATGGGGATTGAGACAAAGTCCCTTACAAAGATCATTTTGTAAATAAAATAGATCAATTATGTGTATTCACTACAATATCACATAAAGAATATATAAATACATGATAAGGTATAAAAATTCATTTCTCACATAATAAAAGAATGACATAAATAAGAAAGATAAGTTCAACCCAAAGAATGGGAATTGGGTTATAAAGTTCTCTTACCTCATGTCCAACTTGACATGATTATTCATTAAACTCCTGAATAATAAAATAAAGATAATTTATAATTGATTAAGAACCTATTTCAAGTATATTATTCTTTTTATATCACTTATTACAATGTTATAAACATTATGTAATCCTTTAAGTTAATAATTTTCATTTAATCGATATTTGGTACTTGAGTCAACAATTTACTTCTTACAATTACATGTTTTTCATGTGGTAAAAGGATCATTGTATCCAGAATGATATTCCTGATATAGATATTATATATATCTTATATCCAGCGTATACATGTATTTAAAATAGTACATAACTTGTAGAGGTATGAAATGAAATGCACCGTTCATGGAGAAGGTAAGACGTACTTACACATGAACGTTACTATCATTTCTATTTAATATTTGATTGAATTAAAACATAATGATACATAGTAGTATTATAATTCCAATATTTTATCATATAAAATACCATTAAATCTATCCTTTATACATTCCACATATGGTATGAATGAGTCACATCACTTTGAGGGGGCGGTAGTCTGCACTTCCTCAATTGAAATTATCACGTTTTCCCATAATAGAAACCATAAAAGAATGATATAAATGGAAAATACAGCAGCTTAAAGAAAACATAAACATAATATATATCATATATAAATACAGTTCCATCTTAATGGCCTCAATGAGAGGCGGTATGAGATAACCGAACAATCAACGTTTCGTGAGGCGTTAGTTTCCCATCCACAGAAACATTATGTTCTTCATCGATTGGATGGAGGTGTGTATAAGTGTAGTTAGAATATTTCTCATGACAACATAATAGTATATTGAAGATACTGGTTTTTTTACAAAATAAATTAAAAAAAATAGTTTATGCGGTTGGAGAAGTAAAATAAATGAAAACATGTTAGGAGAAACGGTTACCTTGAATTTGGGTTACTTCCTTTGGATTAAACTAGATGAACTTCTTGATGTGCCTTCTGTTTAAGGTAAGGCTTGTTGAAGGAAGAGAGGGATTTAGTGAGCTTTATTGATCAGATTATGGAAGAGACAAAAGGCTTGAGAGGAGTGAGTAATTGGTTAGAGGTGGTATTCTTTTATAAGGGGTAGGAGGGGCTCTTTAGGAAATTGTGATAATAGTATTTTATTATATAATTATATTCAGATTATAAAGGTCCAAAAATCATTAATGTATAATATAATATGACTCATAGTCGAAATAATATCATTGAATTGAAATTGAACAGGTTTTAGATGCTATATTAATATTTATAATCTTATTTATTTAAATATTTTGTTAATGAGGAAAACAGTGTATCATTATTATGTCATAAATAATTTAATTTATATGTTGGATAAAAATTATAAAAAAAATTACATGATATATAAAATATGTTTAGTTTTCCAATTAATATTTATAGTTGAAAATATA
Organism: Viscum album; assembly: GCA_963277665.1. Lineage (NCBI taxonomy): Eukaryota > Viridiplantae > Streptophyta > Magnoliopsida > Santalales > Viscaceae > Viscum > Viscum album. Next base: position 1,041,191,737 of record OY728141.1, on the reverse strand, counting down.
ATTTATATAACACCATATAAAAATTAATTCACTAAAGGATATTTGTTTATTTCATTCTTGTATTTACATTAAATTAATTAATCTAAAGTGTCATTATCTTTCATAAGTGGATCCATGGGGTCCCAAAATATACACAAATATTCTAATGGTAGTCCATTACTCATCCAATAATGTTAGGTCAAGTGTTATAGTAAATTTTTAATTATTATAATATTCTTTTAACCTTGAATTACCCTATTTATCTTAAACCGCCGTAAATAAATGTCGAAAGTTACAATTCACCAAAAATTATTTTCATCTTATTGAAACACATTTTAGTTCCTAATAAAAACCATGTATGTAAAAATTACTAAATTCAATTCCAAAAAGTAGTAAAATTTCATTTAAATGAAAAATTTAGTTTTTTAACAACTGCTAAGTGGTTTCACTATTCATTAAAAATTTATGATTTTCTGAAAAATACAAATAATTTAGCCAAAACTTTATTTGAATTTCAGAATTAAAAAATTATATCTATTTTTCAAAATTCAAAACATATAAGTGGTATTAATTAATTTAAAATTAATTACCATTGTTAAAACAAATAGCATGTTTTTAAGAAACAATAACTATCCAAAAGATTTACACTTGTTTATGTCTTATTTCAATGTGAGATTAATTCCAATTACCATCATTGGATTAAATGGTAAAAATATCTTCTAATTACACTTTAAAACAAATTATAAATATAATCTAACCATATAAATAAATTAGATTAAAATGCACTTTTGAAGAAAAATACTAGATTTTTTACTATTCATTAAAAAATGAACTTTATAGGAAAAATACAAAAAAAATTACCCAATGTAAAATTTGATGTACCAAATCTATAGAATAATTTTGTTTTCTCAAGTAGAACATATAAAAATGACGAAAACTAGATTTAAAGAGGGTCCACCATTAAAAGCTAGTAAATTGATATTTTAATGTAAATTATGCTTAAAATTAGATTTATTGAAATTTTAAGACACTAACTATTATTGGATAAAATAAAATACATTTCAGAATCATGTATAATCAATTTGAAGTTAGTTTTGTTCATTCCTACAAATACAATGACTAGGAGTTAACTACAATTAAAAATTAAAATATTATATTATTAGTGTGCCACATAAGATTTCAAAGAAAGATGTTGTTGCGTATCAGGTACGCTATCGAACATAGAAACCCTATTAATGTAAAATAAATACTTAATTCACAAATATTAATAAATATTAAAATCTTTTATTCTTCATTTACCTGGGATGTTACATATAATTTCAGATTTGATGGTTTATTAATATATATTTGCTGTCTAATTTATCACCAAATATTTTTTGGTTATATTATATTTCTGTAGGAAGGGTTCATTCTATCAAATCGATAGAAAATTTCTTTTCCCTCTCATTATTGTATTCACCTTTTCTTGTTTCCCTTTCATCAAATTTTTTTTCTTTTTTTTTCTTCAAAATATTTGTATCCTTTTCTAAAAAAATATAATCTAACTTTATTTTTCTATGTTCAGAGATAATATGTTTTTCTCTTTACTCTCTTTTGATGAATTTTTACTCGCCACATTCAATTTTCACTGAATATTTAATATTGTGGGTAATAAGTTGTTATATAGATTCTATATTCTATGACCGCATTATTATATTTTATATGATATATTGTGAGATTATTTCAATTATTTTTGTTCTATGATAATATCTTTATTTTATTTAACAAAACTCATGAAATGATATATTGAAAATTAATAATTTTTCAATATATGAATCATTAATTGTAGTTTTTTTCACCTAAAACCTGATTAAAATATTTCATTTTATGATTTTTGTAAATTAAAATTTCATATATTTCATATCTTTTTCCTTAAATATGTAACTTTTATTTAATTGATATACTCATTATCATGATATTTTCAGCTATTTTATAATGTATTGTCACTAGTTATTTCCAATTCAACCTGTAAGTAAAAATTGTAATGATATAAATGAACTTTTATATATTGAGATGATCATAAATTTTTTATACAACTTTGTAAAATCATAATTTCTAGTACTTGTTTATTTTTTTCAATATTTTATCATTTACATATACATTATGTTTTATATTCATCAGTCAACCTAAAAATCCCATTACACATTCTATATTAACCTACTTACACCAATTTTAAATGTAATAAGTATGTTGTTTTTATTATTTTTCCTTGGATATCTTCTTTATTTCCATTTGCAATTTATAAAACAAAAAAAATCATTTTATGTGATGTGAATAAACATTTAGAAAATCTCCCTTTTGATGCATATCTTCATCCCCCTTTATAATTATTTTTCAGTTGGTAATATTCCTCGAACAATGTGAATAATATTCACCATAAATTGTTAAGGTGTTTTTATTCATTCCTCTATTTTTTGGAATCTTTCGATATTTGTTTGACATGCACAATAATGAGTGGATTCTGATAGACTAATGGAAATGTTTGGTCAATTTTGGAATTTCTATAATTTTTGGAGTCCCTATATATCATTTATAGTAATATTAAAATATTTTGTTTTTGGACATGTTTTCATATGATTCAACAATTTACCATATATCCACACTTAGTTTTCAATCCATGACCTCTGTTTTATTCGTTTCTTTTCCCTATATTATACATCAATGATTCTTTTTCCTCTAAACTCACAACCCATCAATCCACCTTTATCTACCTATATTATATGAGTCTGTTACACCTCTTTCAGCCCCTAATTATAGATACTAATTTCTCCCATCTGAAAATCCATCCCTGATAATTTTATCATAGTTACAACATTTAGATGATCGATGGTCTTGTCTCCTCACACGGACCTCCAATTACTCATGTAAGGCACGACTTCATTGATTTGAAATCCATAACCTCAAAATTTTATCTATATCATGTTTGGTTTCATATTTTAAATTTCCTAACCATTTTTTTAATTTATATTTGATAGTTATGTTTTATCTTTACCATTCTATTGAATTAATAAGGTTTATTCTATCAAATCTACCAATCCTATGAAATTTTACACACTATGATTATTTGATTCACATTTTCATTTTCATTGTCATCGAGAAAATTAATTTCATAATTAATTGAACATAAATTTATTTTCAACATTGAATTGGATGTCAATATTGGATTACATTTTTGTATGTCCCAAAAATACATGTTTGGATCATTTTTATCCTTTGTGAAAATTTATTTTTGGGTTCTGAATTACATGAGAATTTTATTTTCCATAGTTTATGAAATATACTCTTCTATAAACTCCATATTATGTAAGACCATTATTCAATATTTAAGAATATCCATTTCTAAAAAGAGTTCTATGAATGTTTTATTCTTTATAACATAACAATATTGTTTTCTATTATTCATTGAAAGTGTTTTCGAATGGAAAATATTTTGGTTCTAAAAACTTTAGAAAAAATATGATTGTTTAAATGGACTTTATTTATAAATATGTTATTACATTATTTAATGAAATTTCAATATACTTTATTACATGGTTTATTCTTAAATTTTAGAAATTTAATTCAAAGATATACTCACTAAGATGATATTTTAAACAATATGATCATGTATTGACTCTGTATACTACCATACATTTATTTATGAGGCATTTTTAATTAATAACTACATTCATGAAACAAATTCCACATTTCTCTAAAACACCACCTCCCCTATTTTTTTTCATAAGTAGTGAAAATTTTCTATCTAATTTATAAAATCTGAGGTATATTTCCATTAGAGGTTTTCAAAAAATTAATCCTGGTTTTTATAGTGTTTTTTTTCAATTATATTGTTTGATCGATACCTTTTTCCCCCATAATTATGTTTCAATTGTTTTTCTTATTCTTAATATGTGAATCAAATTCATGACTAAGTGGTGTGGTGTTTTTAATGTTATTTTATATGATGGGGTTATTTTTATTTTAGTGTTGAAATATCTAATAATGAGTGCTTTTAGTTAGACTCCTGCCAATGTTTTCAAGATTTCATAATTTCTCCATTTTTTTATTTTATATATGTAATATCTATAATTATAATAATTGTTTTTTAATACACAGGTATTAATATGATTCTCCAACCCACCTCTCCATTTCACTCGTATTCACCCCACTATATCCATTTCATCCATCTAATATTCTTACTTTCCCTTCATTTTTTCTCTACATCAAGCCATGTTGGATATAAATCTACCTTTTTTGGTTCTCTTTATGAGTTTTTTAATCTACCATCCTCTCACACCAGACACTGATATTTCCCATATCCATTTTCCACCTCTCTATTTTCTCATAGGCTGGTATATAGCTCTCTCAGATGTTTGGTAACCCAGTCTCATCAAATCAACCACCAATCTCTTCAATCAGTTATGGGTTGTTTTATTTTTGATCCTTAACATCTACCATTGAATTTCACCATGTAGGATTTATTTCATTGGTTTATTACATCTAGGAGATTTTATTCCATCTACTATACCCATCCTATCTATTATTCCTCATAATTTTTATTTACTCTTTTATCTTCTTCACAGACATTAGAAAAATGCATTTTATCATGATTTGGTTTCAATAGACTTTTATCATTATTTAAGATTCCAAAATTGGATTATATTTTTATATATATTTTTAATACATAATAGGATCTTTAGTATCCCCTAATCAATTGATTTTGTGTTCAACATTTTATCTTCAATCCACTTTCTATATTCTATGAAGGAATTCGTTTTATAGATTCTATATTATGTGATCCCATTATAAAATTTTCTAATATATTCGTTCATAAGTTTTGTCCAATGATTATTGTCATTTTATAATATTTTTATTCAATTTACCATAATTCTTGGAATCTGTTTCAAAAATCCACTAGTTTTTCACTAATCATTAAATTATAAATAACTGATTACTTATTTCATTAAATCACAATTTACATTATTACATATTTTCCTTCTAATATTTTATTCCTATTTTTCAATGATATAGTTATTATCATGCTCTTTTCAACTATTTTAATAATTATTGGCCCCGGTTCATTTCCATTTATTAAAAAAATTCAAAACAATGATGATAGTAATACATTATCTTATATTAACATAAACATAAAATGTCCATATCAAATTTATTATCAAATTTCTTTTACATTTTTTGTTTAATCATCTCTATTTTATCATGTTTTGTAATATCATTTTTATCATTTTTATTTAATATTAGTTTTTAATGAATAAATACTCTAACGAAATAAATTCCATATATCTATAAAACCCCAGCTTCCCCTATTTTGACCATAAAATGTTGGGAATTTTTATCTATTTTCATGAATTTTTTGTTTATTTCAATCATGTTTTATCAATATAACAAATGTGGTTCCTGTTTAGTTAATTAAAATTTACACCCTTTTCTAATTTGACTATTAATTCCATCCATCCATAATTATGTTTCTAATATATTTTCTCCTCACCACATGATTATATTATTATATTAAGAGGAGATGTGTTTTTTCAAATGTTCCTTCAGATAAATGGTTTCATTCAAATGGGGAATGGATTGTCTAATAATGAATGGTTTTAGTTAGACAGATAGAAATTCATGGTTGATTTAGGAATAACTATATTTTTTTATTTCAGCATGTAGAATTTTACTATATATATTGTCTTTTCTATTTACTTCTGACATATGATCCCCACAACTACTTAAAATTTATATCTCTTATAATGTGATGGATTACAATACGTTTTTATATGTTTTTATTTTTAATTTAATTATATTTATGGCTTCAGTATCATATAAAAATTACTGAACCTAAATTTGGTTATAATTCAAAATAATAATTCGTAGACTACAAAATTTGATACATTTTAAGATGATATTAAATATATATATATATAGATACAATATAAATAATATTAATTATTATATTTTATTATTAATAAAAATATTCAAATTTATTAAAACATAAAATATAAATATAAATTTTGTTGTAATATATTATAATTACTACTATATAAGTATATCTATAATAATATAGAAAATTTTATAATACTTTTATAGTACTAATAAATAATTATATTCATATATAATAGTTATATCTTCCTAAAATATGCTTTGCCCATATAATGACAATTTAATATTTATTTTTAATTTAAAATTTTATAATTTTTAATCACATATATATTTTAATTTTTCAATTAAAATTTTATATAATTGTTTCCAACATTATTATATAGATGTGACACTTTACAGAAATATATGAGAAAAAGAAATGAATGATTATTTAATAAAATATTTAAATTTTTTATGAAATTTACATCTTTAGTAGGCTTTCATATTATTCATATAATATTTGAATCCTGTAGAAATGACATTTTATCCACAACTTTATTTCATAGTACATACCATATAATAGTTACCTCAAAAGTTTTCAATATTCATTTTTCTCCATCATTATTTTTGAAATATATTACATACCAAATATAATAACAATGAGATGAATTTAGATGATCTTATTGAGTTCATGTCATCTTCCATTATTAGATATTTAATTGTGTGACTTCTAAAATAATTTCTAATCTTATTAAAAAGATGTATTTATATATGATATTATTAAATTAAAAATTTAATATGCTAGTAATTTTATTATGTTTCTTATTTATAATATTTTTTATTTTTGGTTCTGATAACAATTGAAATACTTGAATTGTGGTTTCTATGAATCTTCTTGAGAAATACATTAATGATGAAGCGAAATTTCAGAAACTATTTTCGCTGAAGGTATATATCTAAATATTTATTTTCTATCGCCCTTGTTATAATATGTATGTAAATTTCATTGGTTTTTAATATATTTTAAACATTCTATTTCACAAAATTTATTCCTTGTCTGGTTTAAAAACATTTGAATCTAATGATATATTTTCATTCTATTATAAAATTTCATTTATTTCGAAATTTACCCCCTTTCAATTTTTCATGTTTTTGTCCAACCAACACTTTAAAATAATGGTTTCTTTTAATTAATGAAAACACAAACTTTATATTTGTAAATATTGTGATTTCTAATTATAGATTCTTAAAAAAAATATTATGACACTGTTATCTAATTAATATTTGTCATATTCTTTTACAATCAAATGTAGGTGTAGGATAATATACAAGTTAATGGGGGTGAACAATTAATTTTATAAAACTAGTATATTTTATATTCAATTATTTGTTTTTTATTGAGGAGAATTCTATAAATTTTTATTCCTCTATTTATTTAACTAAATAATCATAGATTTACATAATTTTGACTGCTATTATTACACCATGGTAATTATTACTATTATAATCATAACAAAATCAAACGTTTTACTTTTTAGGATTAGATAAGTTAATTGATAAAAATGTTTTATCATCCCCCCAGAATATTGTTTCCATTATATAAGATTCATATAATAATGATGGTTGAATACAAATTTTATTGTGAAGTGAAATGTACATGAAGAATGACCAAGTGAAAATTCATTATTCATACATTTTTTTAATTGTAGATACATAAAACTAAATATAGGTTTTCTTAATAAGAGTTAACATCAAATCATTATAGGTTTTTTATCCTCACTAACATATTGTGTTTTGGAAATGAAATGAAAATATTCCTTATAGGTTATTACTCCCATCAACTTTCATTATAGAAAGCTCATAGTGTTTTAGAATTATTTGTAATGACACCAACCCCAAGCCTTTCCATGTAATGTTCTTCCATGTTATATAAATGTTATGATGAAAAATTTAAAAAAAATTCCCCTTATTTTCTATTTTAAAATAAAAAACTCACTTCATATTGATTATTGGCATTGTAAAAAGACACAAATTTCAAGCATGATTGGATGCCAAAATTCTAGATTTTTTTCAACCCACTTTTATAGAGGTAAACATTGATCTTTAGGTTTCTATTATTTTTCTACAATTTTTCGTAGGAATAAAAAATCTATTTCATTTCATTAAAGTAGATTGGAAGAATTATAAAATGTATTTCATTACATTTATTTCCTTTTTTTAATATGATAAATAATTACTCCCATATGCAACGAAATTTATATAGAAAAAAAATAAAACCCTTATCAGAAACCCAATTTACACACTGAGAATGATATTTTCATTCTCAAATAGTTATTTAAATTTATTGAATCATTAATTGAAATTTCAATGATTATATAATTTGACAGATTACTAAAATATAGTATTAATTCAACTATATTATATTTTTATTTACTATAAAAAATGATTCCTATTTAAGAATACTACACCTAGATATTAATCCAAAATGTAGTTAAATCGTTAATCATATTTTTTTATTATTTAATCTGTAGTTTCTTCCCAAATGCATTGTCTTCATTAAATAAATTCAATATTTCATGTTATACAAGGTCATTCCCAAGAATATGTATGATCACCGATTCTTATACTAATATTCTATACCTTAAACAGAAATTATGTGTTATATTTTAGAGATATTTCAATACCATGTAATGTTTCTATACATTTTATTAAATTTTTCATCCTACCAAAGTGATGAATTAAAAAATATTACTTCATTCGTTGAAAAATTTATTTTATTTTAAAAAAAAATTATCTTTATTTCTTCTATATTTTCCTTTTCAACATACATCAATATTAATAGAGCATATAAATATTTATTAATGACCAAAGCACCCTCCAATATATACCAAAACATTTTAGTTTTTTCACACACAATTACTTGATCTATAAATACAACTTCATATCGCAATTCATCATTTTAAATTATTAAATAGATGAATTAATCATACTTATTACTCTTATTTAATAGTATTAATCATCTATAATCCCAATTATTCTGGTTCTACAACATCATTAACTCAATTTCCCTTGACTTGGTGAGATTTAAAATATGAAAAAGACAAGAAAAATTTACTCGTTTCATCCTCAATGGGTTGCATTCATGGAATACTTTGTAGGAATGTGTTGATGAACTAAATCATATGTAGAAAAATGTTTTTACAATGATCAGATAAGACGCTCTACCACTACTGGTTTAAAACCAATAATATTTTCATAGCTCCCTACTATTTAAAATGAACTATACACTCTACTCCATTTTAATATTTTTTAGTTGCATTCTTGAATAAGTGTTCATTAAATATCATTTAGTGTTTTATGATTCGCTACTTTAATCAACGTGATCTATTCAATTTTACAAAAATAAATTTTTAATAAATTCCTCATAGTTTAAATAAATTTTACTTTTACTCAACCCTTTAAAAACATTAACACAACATCCTAGCATTCATGTATCATTTCAATTTTTTGTGAAACTCTAACTTATAGATAATTGTTTTTGTTTTTTTAATAGCTCACATGATTATATATTCACAATTCAATTTTCATCACAAAATTGTTGTTTTTATGACTAATTTTCAAAAACAATAACCTTTAGAACACTCTTATGTGATTTATAAGCATTGATATTCTCTAAGGGTTGGAAAAATAAAATATGGGGGTAGATAACAATTTATAGATATTACCAACCCTTTTCAGAACATCAGTCTTCACCACCAACCTTCTACAACACATTTATAGTTCACCTAACATCTATTGTTTTACATTTCCTTTCGATTCAATCTTACTGATGTCATGAATCCTTCATCCATATTTTTTATGATCATGAATCATGTTTTTTTCCATGACATAAAATATAATTAAATAAATTTTTGAAACACCTTCCTTACTATATATTTATCAAACGACCTCTAATCTTCACATTCAATAATCATCATTAACCACTTGTACACATTAAATTTTTTTTTTACATGCATAAAAACATTCTTTTGTTAAAATAATTGACTTCCACCAACAATGAGAAATTCTACCACCATACACATTCAACTACCTGAACACAATTTTGTGGATTCATACACCAATGTTACACTTTTTCGAATAGCATAAAACCATATATAAATATAAATTATTATAAGAAAAACATGTCTCCATCATCATAGATATTTTTGGACAAGCTTTTTAAAATAAAATTCTTTGACTTCATAGATGACTATTTTAAAAAACATTACAATCCCAAAAACTGTAATGTCACTCTGAGAGATTTTTTCACAAATATCAATCCCTTTTGTTTTTTTTGAAAACAGTTCCAAATATAGTACCTGGTTAACAATTCTATTTCCCAATTTATCATAATCCGTTGTGTTATTAATTCATTAACCAAAATTTTATCCATTCACTCAGAATATGGATAAATGATTTGATCACTACAAACTCTAACCCCATATGTTCCACGTTCATAGTGAGAAACATGATATGCATGTAAAATTAATTAACAAAACACAATGTTACAGATATTAATTGTTTTTGAAAGTAAATAATTTATTCAATATTAATGGGTTAAAAACAGCTGACATCCCATCGATAATTACATAAATATAAATTCTTTTAACATTGATACATAGAGTAATGATCATGAAAACATGTTCAACCCAACTGGGTAATGAAATTCATCATGAACCAACTATTTCTTTTGTGATATATCTACATTTAAGGAAATATTCTAGCATCATCAAATATAATAACATTACATGTTTCTCAACTTCCAATCTAATTTTACCCCATTAATGAACACAAATTTAATCAATTCATTATTTAATGGAATAAAAGTCCATTCATTTTTACACTATAGTATGTTAAATAAAATAGATAAAAAATTGAGAAAAGACACCATATCTCATAGATAAGGGTTTAATATGCTACACTTTTTGGCAATGGGGGTTTTACTATACTCTGAGAGCTAGTTAATGACTTTAAAATATTTCTTTGGCTACGAACTCTTCCAAAATGCCCACAGGATAATGATATAAAAGAATATAATTCAATTTTACCAACTCATTCCCCATGTTCTCCTTGATAATATGATAAATGGTTTTAATGAACATAAAATATAAGTGATGGAATGCATTTTTACTGGCAATCTTAGCACATGAATTATCACAATTGAGTTTGAGTAGAGACATCACAAAAAATCCCATATCTTATATCTAATTCTTCATCTATAGTAAATGTGTTCAGATTTAGTGGCTATAAAATATTCATTTTCTATATTTATTAGAGAAATATAATATTTTCTATTTATTAAACAAGAAATACATAGTCTATCAAGAAAAAATTATCCACCTGATGTCGACATTCTTTCAAATACTAATGAGACTATTAAAAAATTTTATAACTCAATAACTCATGATATGATTTATCATTATATAAAAATTAAGACCCACCAATAAATTAATATATTAATTTATTCTTTTAGCCATAGTTATTTGTCCTTTGGATTAATTTTTTAATGTAAAACCTAACATGTAGAAAAAAAATATCATATTATGCAACTATTTAGAAAAATATGCTCTAGATAATCTACTAATAACATGTGACATTAAATTATCTTCCTTCATTGTCCCATTATAGTTTCATCTATTTAGAAATCATAGGATTTATCTCATTGGAATTTTCAATTAAACATATTATCATAAACACATTGTCATATTTTGATTGATACAAAAAATGATTCATTTTCATTGACTCACCTGTAATCCAAAGAAAAAACATCAGCTTGCCAATCATTGACATTTTTAACTGACATTTTGTGAATTATAAAAAATATTTTTTCTTAATTTTTCAATCTACCAAATAATATGACTTCATTATAGACTTGCAGCATAATAATTTGCTTACTTGCATTATTGATGTAATGATTGTAATCAACTCCACCATACTAGAAACCAGACTTTTGGAAATGTTGATTAACTCATGAATAATATAATGTTGGATTCTATTTAAATAAATATAAATCCTTAACTAACTTATTTTTTTTGTATTTTTCATTTTTGGTAAAATAATATAGTTATTCTATGTACACTTCACCCTCTATAACACCATTCAGATATAATGTATTGAAATTCTTCTAAAAAATAGTGAATTTCCATTTCACTACAGTAGCTAATAATTGTGAAATTTTCTCCAGTCTAACAATAGGTGAGAATGTTTCATCAATATTGGTACCCTTAATTTGGTACTATTCCTTTCAATGAATCCCTTCATTGATTATAATCCCCATTCCATATTAATTAATCTTGTTATAGAAGATCTATTTTGTCAAAATGTAAAAATTCTTTTTTGGTCTCATCTCTTTCGTCTTATTCAAAATAATTATGTTCTACCATTGAATGGAAATATAATTTCATTAATGAAATAATTCTTCTTGGATAAAGTGGTACTACCTGTTCATTTTCAATATTATTTCAATCAAATCAATCTTGAATCTTAAATATATGAAAATATATAGGTCTGACATCATCTTTCTCATTATATGATTCCTTTTCTATAATTAAATTAGGTATATCCATACCCCATAAGATTTATATCTCTTTATCATTATAATTCTAAAATTAATCATCGATTTTCTAAATAATCATTACATTCTACACAAAAAACATCATTTTTCTATATTACATGTTCCAGCCTATTATTGAAGCATTTGTATGCTGATCTTTTTATGAGTTTCCAATAAATATTCCTTCATCTCCATGTGATTCAAACATTATATGTATATATTTATTGATAATGATATGGACACTCTTGAATAATATAATGTAAATTAATTATAAATTATTTCTATGTCATAGCTAATACAAAGTGTTATTTCTCATCAAACACAAAGTGGATCTATTAGAATTTAATCAAATGAAACTGCTACTTCCTTCAAAAACTAATAATGATGGTCATTACCAATAGTAATTATAATAGCCATATTATTTATAATACATATTCTCAATTAATTTTCAACATTTTCCAAAGGATTTATCATGATTGATACATAGTATGTTATCTCATTCTTCTCATGTTTATATCTTACATGTATGTTATTTAACTCCAAACCATTATTGGTTTGAAAATATTAAATTTTTTATGAAACATTTTCCAATCTCCATGAGATGTTGTGTTATGAAACTAACCCCCTCAGATATATGGCTGATGATCAGAATTAATTATATTATAATATTGTTACAAATTAATAGGAAATAAAATCTCTTCACATGAATTGGACATGGTAAAATAGGAAACAACACATCAACATAATCAAATTCTAGAACTATTTGTGTCCTTTTCTCATTCTCCTTGTGCATTTTTTGACTAATATTCTCATGTTAGAAAGAATAAAAAGTGTGAGTGATATAATGTGATAATATAGTGAGATCTTTAGATATAACACATTTTTGTAGATCCTCAATGTATTTTATAACCAATGGGAAATTTCATTCACCCACGAGTTATTTTCATCCTTCGTATATAGAAATAAAAAATATTCTTCTCCAATAACAAGGTAGTTTTTATCCTTTGTTCACTCCCACATTATCATAACTACACAATATTTTCTCTTTATGGTACAAATCTTCTTGGTAAATATAATTAAATATCCCAAGACACCCTATTGACTAGAACTCAAGATGATATTACAAAGACATCTGTTACCAAGATGTTTGTATGTATCATATACCAAAAAAGTTGGTCTTCCTAATAAAATAAGTTTCAGGCATTCAGTATTTTCAAATTTTATGAAAATATCTCTATTTCGAAATATGTAAGATGTTTATTCACTATCTAGGATCCATACACTATAATTATCTGATTATTGGATGGCTCGAAAACTTATATAATCTCAACTATTTTCATTTTTATTTTTTTGACTTCATATTTAATGATAATGATTTTTTTAATTTTCCTCAATGTATGATGGAATATGTTAATTATTGAAATTTATATATCTATTTTTGTTCTTTTATATCATTATATGAGTACTTGATCTATGGTTCTCAACCATGTTGTGTCTACATCACAATATTCATTCTCATAGGTGATGACCAATATCCAACTATAAATATAATTATTCAAATCATAAATAGTTACAATAAAAGGTATGTCTATAATAATTAATTTTATTTTTATTACATTTCTTATCATATGAACACTACTTCTACTTGGTTGGGGAATAATCATTTTTCAAATAAAAAATATTTCCAAAAAAATAACACTATATACGAGGTGTATTCTTATGTTTTATTTCTACTACATTGATTTCCCCTTGAATTTTTTGAATTTTTAAATTTCAATTTTTATAAAAATCAATCATCAACAACAATGTATGAGGGTATTGAATAAACCAAACATCACTACAAAAGATTTTTTATTGAGCCTCATTTAGGTTTTTTCATTTTAATCTACCCTTTTCTTTCTCAACAAATTCCTTGTTATTTTTCTAGATCTAGATGATCAAAATTGTGTATTTTTGTTGTGTAACATATATTTCCAATATCATACTAGGGGGAAAATATCTCTCTTTATCTTCTTTTCACATAATCCAAAAACATTATCCTCAATTTCATTGATACATTTGACACAATACTTCACCTCGTTAGTCATATAATTCATAACACTGATATGTTCTTAAACATAAATCTTGAACCAAATTATATTTTTTGATTTTTCAATCATTATTGATTTTTTTAAATTTCTAGTTTTATCTCATATTTGACATCCAATTATGGTTTAATATATAGTTTGGCACCCTAAACCATTTTATTGCATTTTTTGGATCTCCAAACATCTATCTCCTCACGAGTGTCTCTTAATTCAACATGGTGATAAACTATTCCTTATTCTTATCCCACATCATTTCCACTATACTCCCTTGTTTTGGAATTCATACAATTACAAAATTATTAATTTCTATATTTTTAGAATTTGTAAATTATTATGATTTAATTTCTTATAATCATTTAATTTCTTATGAATGTAGGTTTTTAATATCTAAAAAAATTATTCTAAGTGATTTTCCTACCATTCACATTACCTTCTTACCACTTCATGTGAATTTAATCATTATTAACATTATAATATATAAAAAATGTAGGATATTTTATTAAATAATTCCAAAATTTTCCACACCAAAATCTTGAGATTGGATGTTTCCCATACACTTTTTTGTTCCCATGTGTATGTTTTAGGAAAGGAATTAACAACCTTATATAATTCTCCTTCCTTGATATCCTTAATGGTTATAATCATCATTACCTTGAATTCC
Source organism: Viscum album (assembly GCA_963277665.1). Classification (NCBI taxonomy): domain Eukaryota; kingdom Viridiplantae; phylum Streptophyta; class Magnoliopsida; order Santalales; family Viscaceae; genus Viscum; species Viscum album. Next base: position 1,041,176,532 of record OY728141.1, on the reverse strand, counting down.
TCCACTTTAGACTTTCTCTTTTCCATATCCTCATTATCATAATTTATCATCTTATATAAGATAAGAGTACGGTGTAAAAAATTTAATGTCAGCTCCATTATATTTTTTCCATAAGTTAATTTCATATTGAATCGACATGGATGTCTTATAATAATGAACATAATAAGCATTACATCTTCGACGATATATTCAAGGCTTCACTTGTCCTCGAAAGTAAAATTTAATTGATCAATTAATACATCATGAAATTTATTAGGGTAAATTCTCATATCATCATAAATATTATAAAAAAAAATAAATTTTAGTTTATGGGATATGTGATTCGACATGGTAGATATTCAAAACCAATTCAAACATGATATGTAAGATCTCAATCATTTGATTATCTACATTTCAGTTTTTAGTTTTGGATAAAATTCATTAAAGTTACTTTTTAAAAGATTCTAAAAAGTTAAGAAGGTCATGAATTAATATCAACAGAATAGAACATAGAAACGATAGAAAATGGAGCTTATAGTGAATATTGTTTTTATAGGGACAATTGGGAACCATGACCCTACAAGTTAGATCCAGGGAGGACCACAGATTCCAAACCAGGTGAGTTGGACTAGAAACCTTGCAAGGATATTCCAGATCCTTCCACATGGATTCTGCATGGTTTATCAACCATGTGTGTATCCTAGAGAACCACGTGGAATGAATTTTTCCATATAAAGTGGGAAAACATAGATAAGTCATTGTTTGGAAAATGTGTCACTAAAACATTGACCTTATTTATATTAGAGAATCTACAAATTTCATACGTATGTTTATATCAATTGAACCAAATTTTCATCTTATTTTCATTTCCAATATCATAATATTTGATCCAAAGTACTTATACAATCCCATGGGTGTGAATTCCAAAATTCCATGGTGTTTGAAGAGCCATTTTTTGATAATAAATCCAATTATAAATCAAAGAGTTTGTTTCAATCATTTCTTTTTTAAAAAATTCCTTCATGGTTTTCCCACATATTTTATGTTTCAAGATCTGTATTTCTGGTGATACATATACATTAATGATTGAGGTAATTTTACCTTGATTAAAATTCTTTGGATGGACAAGTGGTTTCCTAGGAACATAAGGTTGGTTGTCAATATGATATTCCCTACAGTTTTAGTGTTATTGATGTGTATGTGGTTGTGTATCATGGAAACATGAAGCCAATTTATTCCGTTATTTAAGAATAATATATTGGGGCCTCATGTGATATGTTTTTCCCTTGAAGTATCTCATTAGGAACATAAAATACTATGATAATTTGTATATGGTTTCCCATGGGTAGTTTAAATCCCTTCAAGGTGGTGGAGTTGTTTATATGTGACGGAATAATAAATTTTTAAATGATGCTTTTTTTTGTTAAATGGTTTGATGGAATAATTCAAAGATGAGTTATATGAATAAATTGTGAAATCATTTAAATGTGTAATGTGGATAATGATGTCAGGACTTATAGATCATGGTGAATAAAAAATTATTGGGAAGGTGAAATATCAGTATTATAATTTGTAAATTTCTTATATAAGGTGATCATTGTACAATGCATCATAAAGAAATAGTTTGAGGATTTTTGACATGGAACTCCTCCAATCCGAGATGGAAATGGTGTAATTGATGATCCAAAACCATGGGTAAGGATAATGGGAAAGATAACCCAAATATGTTATTTATCATATCTAGACATCCAACTCGAAATCATTGATTTGAAAACATTGAAATAGTGTTCCTTATTCTTTGCTAGGGTGTCTACCTGAAGTTCTAGTAACTAAAAGAATTTTACATGGTAGGAATGATTGGTTCGACGCTCTAATATTCCATGATTTTAATGGATTAATGAATAGACCTCTTGAAAAAAAGTGTTTAAACCATATTGTTTTTTGGTTTAGACTTTTGATTTGGTATGATATTTGTTCAGTTGGCCTAGGCTACCGTTTATACTCTACTAGATATTATGGTCGCAGGTTTGGAAAGGAAAAATTCCCTCTTAGATAGTTAGGAAATGTTGAATAACATTGATGAGGGGAACATACATGTTGTTGTGGCCCATTTTGGGGATGTTAAACATGTCATTATTTTGGGGTTCCTCTGACACTTGATACTATTATGACATGACATACTTACTGTATTGATATAAGGGAATTTGTCCAGTGTTTGGATTTTGTTATGTGATAGATAGTGATTGTTGTATTTTATTTCTCACTATGTCCTATTTTTCTATGATTTATTTAGTCCAATATAGATGATACAGTATCCCCACATTCCTCATTAATGCATCAATCTTAATTGATAGCCTCAAGATTATAGAGAGGCATACATGAGGTCAAGTAATGAACATGTTCATCTCATAGTTTGAGTTAGTTGGTCCTGGATTCTAATGAAATTTGATGATATACATGACCTAAAATTCATATATATTATGTTTCATACTTTTTAAATAAAACAGTGATCCCTTTATAATCAACATCAAATTCTTTTTGGGCTTCTTTTTCAAAATCATCATTATTGATATTGGAAAAAATACAATGAATCAATCCTTTAAAACATAAATGCCTAATGATTTAAAGTAGTACTACAACTTATTCTTCCATATTTTAATATTGTTAGCATCAATGATTGAAATCCATTTATTATTAAGAAATAAAATTATCTATACATAGAGAGAAATAGTAAGATGAACGTTTTACTTTGATACTTATTGTTGGCCCTACCTGGTTAAATAAAATGAGAGACCGCCCTTTATTTTTTTCAATTGTTAAACAAGCCTATATTCTCCTTAATTTTCATAATGAATATTATATTGAGATTAAATATGTAAATGAAACATAAATAATAATTGGTTCACATTCACTAGTCTACATTGATGGAGAATATAATTACAATGATCCAATTTTCCAAACCCATTGTAGAACACTATTGTAACAATGCTTAGATATGAAATAATATATCATATATTTTACATTCAATGACACATTGTATGATAACTAATATCTAAACTGATGTGTGAAAACTCTTAATCCATAAGATATTTTTATTGATTCTTAAATTAGTATTTTTTATACCTAATATGTCGTGTAATTAAGTTAAAATTTAAATATTAAATTATAACACGTTTTTATGGAAATTCAATCATCTTCAAGAAAATATCACTTACACATAACATTTTCAAAACATTTGTGAAACATCAGAATTTTTTTATAACATTTTAATTTTTTCCTAGATGATAGTATTTTAAACAACTTTTTAGCTTTTCACAAAACACACTTTATCATATAGGAGTCAATCACTATTCGTTAGGAAATTTATGTTTTCATAACATCCCACATAATAAATTTTCTCACAAACAATTACATGATTTTAGAGCCTTGATATTCTTTAAGGTACAGACACATAAAATTAGAGGTATATCAACCCATTTATAAAAATTTTCGACCATTCATGTAACATTCATTTTCATAATTTACCATACACACACTAATATTGGTACTAAAAACTTATACAATATGATTTATCCATTAGTATGAAACATAAAGATATAATTAAACTTGCATCAGTATTTACGAGGTTTGGATAACCATAAATACTACATGAAACATCAATATTTTTGAAATTTCAGGACATATCAGAACAAATTATCACATACCTTGATTAATTGAAATCGAATATTCACCTTCGCGCAACATTATAAAACATTTTCATATCCCAACATTCTCATAAATAGGAAATGTATAATTATTTTTGAAATAAAATTTTAAATAGAACAATGAAAAAATAAATAGGTTATAATTTTTTTTGATATAATAAATATATAATATCTTTAATGAAAAAAATTTCATATATAAGTCAAAAATTTAACAAAAATACATCATGTATATTTAATCACAAATCATTAAAAATAATCATTATTTATATATGAATTATATAGAAAATAAGATCACAAATATTTTCTATATTTGTAAAAATATAAGTACCTTACTTGTAAATTTATATTTTAATATAATTATTTAAGTTCAAGAGTATTAGATATTTATTTATCATAACATAGTATCTTATTTCTTCCCAAAAAAATCATGAAATTTATCATATTTAAATATATTGGTATTGTAATTTAGTAGACATTGCATCCCATGTGAACACACTAGAGAAATTCTAGTTACTCATAATTCTACCAAAATGATCACATGTTAACACATGTGTGAATACTAGATGTTTTTTACCTCATATAATTATAATCCTTACATTTTTTATATTACATTGGTTTTTGTACATGTATTTTATATTTTTTTGTAATATTAATTGAGAGTTTATGATGCATATATAATATTATCATTCTATAATTTATAGTTTACTCCTTTTTATTCTTATGTTTTCCACATTTCATATCTATTTTTTAATCTACAATAACAATATCCAATTATTGTTATTTCATTCAATTATATTTCTCTATTAAAATAATTTTTAACATAGACTGAGGTTCAATCCCTTTAAAACATTATATAATTCAAATTTTTATCGAATACCAACCATATTTTATAGTATGATAATTTTTGGTGAAAAGAGTAAGTGGAAATATATTGTGTCAGATGTGTCCTTTTTTTGAATAAAAATCCATGAAGATAATTTCATACAATAATATCCTCTAATTTATCATTTTTAATATAGATTGGATTAACAGGATAAAAATTACTATAGAGAATTTTATGTTTTCTTATATGAGAGCTTCATTTTAATTCCAAGAATACTAAAAATTTGTTTGAAAATAAAGTTGATTTTTTTTATGAAAATATTTATTTTTTATTTCTAAATATTTAGGATAGTAAATAATAAAATGCCTAGGGAAATTAAATATCATTTATATCTTGGGATCAAGAATAGTTATTACATTTTATACAGATAGTAATTTTATTTCTAATAAATCATTAGTGGATAATGTTGATATCAGTTATAATAATATTGAGTTTAATCTCTCATGATCTATTAAAAATGAAATTCAAATGTATGTTTATGGAGACCAAAAACAAAGTTATTCACATGTTTGTTAAAACATGTTTTTATCAAAAGATATTGGAGTTTAATAATATTTTGTAATGGAATGTTTCTCATGTACATGCTTATGAATTTGAATAAAATAAATATAACCTAGACACCATGTAAAGTAGATATATTGTTTTTGGAAAAAATAAAATATATTGGATTATTATCCCCGTGGATGGATTATGAATTTTTTGTTTTGGAAGAGTGCTGTTATTCTGAAGGAGAAAACTACAAAGATGTTCTGTGATAATAATTTTATATGTGTATATGTTTTACATAATATTGGACATACTTAGAATTCCTTGTATTAATGTTTATTGATTGTGAAAAAATAATTTAGAAGTAGTAATTTTGATGTGGAATAGGATAAACCTACAAGAGTTGAGTGTATACTCATAGATAAGAGTATATAGCTACAATATATTCATTTATTGAAGAAGATATTAAAAATAAAGATGCTTTTGAATCTAAAGGTACCGAAGAACAATAAACCAACCCTTGTATGACCATATATTTTCATAGAGATATGAACTTTTATGTTTTTTTAAACACTATAGTTTTATCATATATAGGATTTTTAGAGGCCATAGAGTGGTTTAGGATAATCTGAGGCTCATTCATACAAAATGCTATGGAATTTATGTAGCCAAACTAGTCAGCAAGGTTATTGCATTGTTAGTGATAACTGTGCAACTCAACAGTGTGGGTAACCATGTGAAAAGAGGATGATGTAACTTTTTTATTCAACTATGCAAGCTTGGACACAATCCCATGTGGGAATTAAGACAACATTGATATTTTCATTTTACACAGATTTTGCATAGTCAGTAAAATTGCATTCCTAGCATGTTCGATGGGTGATCCTATATAGGGACCAACACATGGTTGGAACGATTTTCAACCAACTATGTGGCCAATCTATTTGACCCCTTAATTGATAGTTATTTAATGTATTTGGATATGATTATTTGAAAAACAATTATCCTTCATCATTCTATTTTAATAGTAAAAAAACCCATCTTCCATGTGTGAATCACTTTCCTCAAACCAAAAAAGGATTTTTTTCGCTTCCTCTTCCTACATGAATTTCCTCCACCATTAGGTGCATTAGATTATTCTCTGTATGATCTACAATCAACACTATTCCATTATTAATTCATCTTCACTCTAATAATTCTATTTTTTGTGACACTGCTTTCCCTATTTTCTGGGAGTTTGAGGATTTTTATGATTTCTTCCATCCTAGCTCGATTCACGGTAAAATAGTGGACTAGGAAAGCACAATGAATCTTATGTAGGTGGTCTAGATTATTTCCATCTGGTTAGTATCATTTATACTATCCATCCTCAAGGAAGGTTCAAATCTCCTCCATAAATGCTTCTACAATTCATAGTAAATTAATTTACATGGTTCCTCATGATTAATTTGTTACTAAAAACCACAAATCACATCATAAGTTGTTCTATTTATCATGGGACACCCCTGTGGATTTTCATTCATGTGAAATATTATCTTTCCCCTTCATAAATTGATATACCATCTTTATAGTGTGAGTTTTAATGAAATAATTTAATTTATGGATGAATTTAATTGAGTGGAATAGTATTACATGTGTTAGAACCCTGAACTTTATTACAAAATTAAATATCATAGGTAAATTTATTTTCGAACATGATAATATTTTTTATGTGAAATGCATAATAAGTTATGTTGAATTGTGTTTTGTAAGACTTACCTCATTTAATGTGAAGAGTGATACATGGATACTCATGGGATTACTCATATTGTATCATTGGGATTTATAATTAGATCATTTATATGGATTTTATCAACACCGTGAGAAATATTAGTTTTTTATGGGATGGGCTCAAAGTTCCTTTACCATACCTCTATGTGAGAAATAAATGATCCCCATGGGAGTCACTATGGATGAGATCATTGGATACATCGTCAAACCAAGTCAATAGTGATACTCGACAACCTATGTGAGATACTCGGGATTGGCTCATAGGGTTGTTTAACACCATGTTGGAATTCATATAAGGGTTTCCATATAAGAATCACCATAGACAGAAATATAAAAAATTTTATATTTATAGCGACCCAAGGGAGAAACATGGGATTCCATCAACATTGAATTTTAGGGGGCTCAGGTTCTTCTAAATTATTCTTAACTATGGAAAATAAATAATAGAATGAAAACATGTAACTAAAATAATATGGATGCATACACGAAGATAAATCACATTATTTGGGATTTTCCAACCTTTGAATATTTATTTTTATTTACCTGTTATATCAAACTTTATACCTACATAGGTAACCTATGTTAAGAGATATCCATAAAAGGACAATCAAGGTTGAGTCTGTTGGTTATCCCATGAGGAACCCAATCCCATGTATTTATTTATTTACATCATTCTACATTTTTACTTCAGTCATTTTACAAGAACAGAATAGATTGATCATGAATCCATTAGTGGTGGACTACTATGTATATCTCATTCCTTGATTTTGATTCACATGGTACCCAAGTCTACTTTATGATTGTATGTTTAGATAAATGAAAGTGACAAAATTCAAAAAATTTATTCTGTGTTATAGGATGAAGGTTGAGAGAAGGGGACTGATTCTTTGTTCTTGATTCAGGTAGTACAATATTTTGGACTTTTCTTTTTTGAATTTATATATCTTGTTTTATAAGTATATATCCCCTATTTTCTGTGTAGTATTCTTTTTATTTCAACATGAAATGATCATCATCGTCATTTTGTATCTAATTTTTCCTATTAGCTTCCAACTTGTTATTTCTCAAGGATAATTTATCATCCTTATTTAGATTCTGGTTTAAGTCTATTTTTTCTTATGTTATATAATTTTTTTGGATACACTCTGATCCATTCGGGGATATTCTCCCTACAGACACACCCTAGGATCTCAATTCTAGTCGGAATCCTCTAGCGTGTGAGGAGGTTTTGTTGAGGTCTTGTAATCGTCCATCTTAGGGAACCATATAATGTCATCTAATTTTGGACACTATAAAGTGGTATTAGAGACCATTTTCTTTCTTTACATGATATTTTTACATTTTATAGGATACTAGGATGTAATGTAATTTTTTAATGATCATGTCCCTTAGATTAGCTCACCCATTTGTAGGTGAAAACAAAATTACGTGGAATGAGATTCTATTATTATTAAAATTATCATATTTTAGTTGATTTGATATCACCTTTGGGTGACACATATGTTTTATGCCATTATTATTATTGATATTATTATGATGTTATTTATTCAAATTTATCCTGATAATTTGAGTTCGTATCACTTTGTGAGACATACTAGGCACCACATGTCTTAAATTTCATGCATTATGCCATACCATATCTATTTTTTCTTAATAAATTGCTCGTATTGCATGTGATTGTTGATTGTGACTTCATTTATATAAGTCTATGTGTGATAAATTTTCATGTATAGATAGAAAATGGATTAAATAATGATCCTTGAAAAGTATAAATAGTATTTTCTCATGAATATTTATGGTCATACCTTAATTAATCAATTATTCCATTTTTTATCTATGAACCAGAATTTCCAAAACCAAAAATTCTACATGGTTTAATTTATAATTTCTAATTGAAATTAAAGAAGCATGTATGTCTATAAATTGGGAATGGTAGTTCATTAAATCAAATAATATTATATAATCTATAACATCACTATACCAAATATAATGGTCATGCCATCATTACATGTCTAAAAATTTTGAATTTATAAAGAGTATATCCCATTATAAAATTTTAATTGGTGATTCAATTAATAGGATTAATATATATATATCTAACTAAATTATAACAAATTTCACAAAATTTAATCTTTTAAATGAAATATTTACCACTAAATGGGATTAAAATTTGTAATTTAAGGATGTTTTCCTCCATACCTTGCAATTGAAACTCCATATATTAGAACCACTATTTTGATATAAGAGACATAAAAAATGACATGGAATATAGTAGTTGGAAAATATGATGCATATCTTATGGTCAATCAACATCTTCCCAAACATCTATACCCAGTATCCCTAGTATTACAAAAGGTGTGAACTATTTAAGGGAGACATGTACCTACTCTATCCTTCTTTTTTTCTCATCATCACACACCTTATTAATTTAATTTTTTATATTTTCATGTAATGCACCTAATACTACAAGAAACTATACATTTTTTTCATTTCAGTTTTATTAAGTGTAATTTTATTATATTAAATCGGGTATGAATGTAATAAAAAGAAAATGGTTGTTAGAGTTTTGACACTTGTAGGTAATTGTTTTCATTACCTTATTTAGAGATTCATGATATGTTGTTATAGCTGGGAGACCTAGTCTATCCAAAAAATGGTAATTAGTGTTTTGACTCAATGTACCTACTCTATCCTATCATCACACACCTTATTATTAGGATGTATAGTTTCTATACAAAATTAATTTAAATAATCTTAATTCTAGGGTTCTGATATATATAAAATTATTAAACTAGAATACATCCTAATAATAAGGTGTGCGATGATGAGGATTTCATGGGGATGTTCGGTGAACATGGTTTGGGATTTGATTTCGAGGAGATTGAACTTCCCCCATAAATGGTTTTACTAAATAATAAATTGATGGATATAGACATGGGATTGTTCTAGGGAGAACCCTAAAAATGTTGTCTACATTGGACGCAATATTAAATTGTGTTCACAGGTAAAAATATTATTGGTTGAATCCATCTGTTAATTTTTAAGTATCAAAATTCATTTTCAAAACCCAATATTTATTCTAGTCAAGTGACCATTTTTATATAACTATATTGTCATTAGTAATTGTACATAATAGTAAATAAAATTCTATTGGATATTATAAAACTAGTAGAGTTCTTTTTTCTATATCCATTTTACAAAATAAGACATTTAATTATAACAAAATTGAAATTTCACTTATAATAGTTCATTCAGTTACAATCATTCCCCCTTATAAAATTTAAACCGTGAAATTTTCATTTCCCACATTGAAATAGATTAGGGTAACTCTATTTCATTTCCTTATGTAGTTCCCATGTTGTATCTTCAATCCTGTGTTTTCTCTAATACAATTTTACTGGACACATTGACATATTCCATAGAACCCCATCTCTATGATCAAAGATCTTCAGTGGATTCTCCTCATAAGAAAGGTAAATCTCCAATTTTACCACCTCTAGATTGAGTACATGAGAGGGTTATGGTATGTAATTCTTTTGGAGGGATACATAGAATACCTCATGTATTTGATATGGGTTAGTTGGAATTACTAGTAAGTGGGAAACCTCTCTAATGTGATCATGGATCTAAAAAGGATCTATGTACCTTTTACTAAGCATTACCTTCTTCCCAAATCTCACTGACATCTTCTATAGAGATATTTGAACAAATACCATGTCTCCAATATTAAACTCTAGTTCATGTCATTGATTGTCAATATAGGTTTACTATCGACTATGAGCTGCCTTGATGTGATACTAAAAGGTATTAATCTTCTCCTTCATATCCTCAACCATTTCAAGAGATAATAATTTTTGTTCTGCTACGGCATTCCAGAATGAAGGTGTTCTACACGTCTTCCCATAATAGGCCTCATAGGGTGACATTTGGATGCATGAGTAGAAACAATTGTTTTAAGATAACTCAGCCATAAGATTATGTTGATCCCACCAACCTTTGAAGTCCATTGAGCATTCCATCAACATGTCCTCATGTATTAAAATAGTCTACTCAGACAGGCTATCAGTTTGAGGGTGATAAGATGGGATGATAATTAACAAAATATTTAGAGTATTTTGTATAATTTACCATTACGTAGAGGTGAATCTCAGATCTCGGTTGTATACAATCGATAGTGGTAAACCACGAATCCTCACCACCTATCTGATGAATATTCATGCAAGTTGATCCAATGAGAAATCCTCTCAAATCACAATGAAGATTAAATTATATGTAATATGATCCATCACAACCTAGATATCACTATTTCTTATATATTTATTAGGATTTTTGGTGACAGAGTCCCTGTTTATATTTTTCCATTTCCATGTAGGTATTGGTAATGGTTGCATCATCACCTTAGATTTTTTTTCTTTTTGACTTCACTTGTTAACATACGAGGCATATTGATGTATATTCTGAGATCTCTTTATTCATATTGTCCCACCAATAGTGTTACCGGAGGTCTCAAAACATCATTGTTCTTCCAGGGTGGAGAGAGAAGGTTGAGCTAAGTGTATCAACCAATAGATCCTTATTTAACACTATATTTTATAGTATAATTATTCTTGACCCACATCATACAACACCTTCTTCATTAACATTGAACTAGAATTATTTCTCTTTTCTAATAGTTTTCACATTCTTCAGAATTCGCACATCATCACATTAGGCATCCTTTGACCTCTCTACAATAGTTGATTGAGAAATCAATTGTGAAAGGATTAATGATATTCCTGCCTTTATGATTCACATGTACATCCTCTTCATATATATAATGATCATATACTTTTAAATTTTCATCAGTGGAAGAGTTTCTAGAATGTTTCTACATCTAAAATTTTACCATTTTTCTTTTTCCCAAAAGGAATTGAATTGGGTAGTCAAACACTTTGATCAACTCTAACCATATTTTTTGGAACATATTCAACTCATTCTCTGTGAATATATACTTGAGGATTTTGTGATCTATATTTATTTCACACCTCTCCCCAATGTGGTTGTGTTCCTAAATTTTATATGTGAATATCAATGCATCCAACTTCATATCATGTGTCGTATATTTCATCTCATGAATGTTCAATTTCCTTGAGCCATAGGTAATGACTTCGTCATTTTCCATCAACACACATCCTAATCCATTCTTTGAAGCATCAAAGAATACCATGAAAATCTCTACACTAGTGGGTACTATGAATATGAGTGTAATGTTAAGCCTACATTTCAACTCCATTAATCTATCTTGCATTTATTACTCATAGAAATATTCACTCTCTTACATGTTATCTTTGTTGGAGGATATGAAAATCATGAGAAAGTTTCACAAATCAATGAAAATACCCAGAAAATTCAGGAAAACTATAGATATCTATAGAAATTAATGGCCTTATCCATCCATCAGTTGCCTTAGTAATTTATGGGTATATATACACACCTTTTATTATAATGATATTCCCCAGTAAAGTGTCTTACATCAATACGAACACAAATTTGACTTACCTAGCATAATTATTTTTCATTTCGCAAGGTCCTTTTCACAGTACATAAATGATCTTTCATACATATAGATTATATTATAATGTAATCAATATATACTACCACAAATTTTTTGTGTTAATCTCTAAATTCTCAATTTTTCATGTCCATGATGGTTTATGGGGAATTAGTGGGTCTGAAATGCATCATTGAGAACACATAATGCATGTACCCTATATGAAAAATAGCCTTTGGGATATCCTCCTTCTTCACCCTCACTTTGTAACATCCCAATTGTAGATCCACCATGTATAATAATTTTTACCCACAAAGATGATCCAAAAAGTCATCAAATCATGGAAAAGGATACTTGTTCATTATCATGGTTTTTGGGCTCATGACAATCAATTCAAAGGTACATTGACACATACATTTTCTTGACGTATAGGGATAGTGAACCCTATGGTCAAAAACATGGGCATATAATTCCTTTATCATGATTTTCTTTTAGTCATTTCTTTATCTCCTCATGTTTGGAAAAAACCATTCTATATAGAGTCATGGATATGGGGAATGCACTAGGTATAAGATCAATAGAGAATTCAACATCTCTAATACGAATGAGACCAAATAATTACTTTGAAAAAAATAGTCAATTCCCATAGAATAAGACTGTCTTTAATTATGATTCCTTAAATTGACTACGTCATCTGATCAAGATACACATTCTCGTAGGGTAGTAATATCTTTTCTTGGGATGATGGTGCTAAAGAATAATCCTTATCCTCCTTGCAATTTTATAGAATCAAGGGTATATTTACTATATAGAGAGAGGTTTACATCTCATAGAAATTTAGGTTGGATTTATATAAGTAAATTCAATTCATGCCATGAATTTCATTAAATTACACAAAGGGAAGTATGAAAAGGTTCATCATGAAGTTCAATCCTAAAATTTTGATTGTGGAGTATTTATATTCATAGGATTATGTAATTTCCCCACATGTCGTTTTCACTAACATCACCACTTCCAGGCTTTGTGGTGGTGTTTGGATTGTCTACTAAACGTTTTGGGTAGGAAAAAATGAGTAGAACCATAACAAAAAAGTATGTTATCTATTATTGTTTGATTAACTATAATACCTGTCACCACTTTCTTCATGGGATTCAATTAATTGATAGTGATAGGAAAAGGTCACACATTCCACCTAGAATGATATTGGTGGCCTATAAAAATCATTGGTTAGTGAATTGGTCTTATAGATTCACTAGTACATTGTAGTTAGAGGAATTAACAATGTGCTAAGGTAATACTGGGGAATTCCTTTCCTCTAATTCAATAGAGGGATTTTCTTACCAAAAATCACTACTTATGTGACATTCCCTCCTACACCTAATGGCATTACTCATTCCCTTCATGAAATTTCCAGTGTTCTTCTTTATACACCATTGGAAGGTGGGGTGTTGAAATTTCATTGAACTGCTAGATCTCTCTATTGGGTCACCATAATTTGACTCCACCTTCAACATATTATCCTAATGAATCCCCCGCGATTTTCCAATATCTATTTATACATTTAGGGAACAATAAAAAAATTTCATCATAGTTATGAATGTCATATATATCCAGGGCTTTCCATAGGCTAGGTTTTGGACCACCAAATAAGTTTTCAACATTACATTTGGGGGTAAAGATAAAGTGGTAGGTAAATCGGGCATGACACGTGATGCTATCCTCATTTTCACATAGGTATTAATTGTCTATTTTCATAAGGGAAAGGATGCCACATTCCATATTATGTTTGAGGGTGTGTAGAAAATATTTACTAAAAAAAATTGGAATATTCTCTACACAATCACCTCAATCTCTTCCTCAGGTTTTGAATTTTTGTTCAATGTCCATCAAAGACCAGATTCACCATACATATGATAATATTCTTGAATAAAACTCTATAAATCTATATATTGAAGTATATAGAATATATTCTCAATGGATTTGATCAATTGTTCGGTGATTGAGGTGTCAAATTATCCATTGAAATTTGGAGAAATTTATCTCTTAAAGTTCTCAATTGAATATGGTTTATTCTTGGGGGGGGGAGGGTGGGTGGTTGGACAATTCTCTATATCTAGGATTCTATTAAAAAAATTAATTAATTGATAGATTACCATGATAAAGGTTGTGATTCCCACAACCATCATATTGGTAACCTCATTTGGGATGTTATTACATTGGTCATTCTATCGGTTGATAGCCTGAATCCTCATATTAGTGTCTATTATCTAGAACGAAAGGAAAATTAGGGGTAAGTATTTTAAACTATTAAACACATAAAGGGGAATACTCTAAAATTTATTGGATAAGTAATAATTTACATTTAATTCCTTAACTTATGAATTTATAGTCATCAGTCTATGTTGTCCATGATCTACGTCCTAACATATATTCCTATCAGAATGTTTTTGTTCCCATAATAATGATTCATATATGATAATGGATGTTTAAAAGAATATCTCCCTGGTGGGTCAAAGAAAGTGTTCAGAAAAACTAATTTTCAGGCATCGACATAATGATTCCTAGGCATTTTATCCTTGATAAATAAATGGGTATTGTATTTACTACACAAGGATTTTGGCATAGAAAATCATGGTACAATTTCAACAACATAATGGAATGGCATAAAAATTCATAAAAACGGTTGATGAGAGTAGAATAGTTATCTCATCATATATAAATTAAACGTAATGTAATAGGTTCTTATAAATACATGTCCCAAAATAATCTATTTTTAAATATAATTCGTAACATAATAATGAAACTTGAAGAAAGAGGATAAATGGAATAACTCTTTATTAATTTGGGAATATTAATAGGTGTACTTGGGTGGATTAATGAGGGAGAAAGCAGTATATCATAATTAAAATATAATAAGGGATGTATGAGGGATGTGCTAAAACATACCCAATCATTTTTTATTGAATATAAAAGTGTGTATCAATATAACAAAACATGGATAAACATGAGAAAGAAAGGAAACTTTTACTTGAGTGTGTGACTTAAAAATCATGAAGAGGGGATTATTGAGAGATTGGGGAACCTTGAGAGGATACTAGAGAGGGGATTAAATAGTAGGTATCTTCTCCATGACTTTTTATGGAAGATAAGTGGGGGAATGTGTGGATTTATATTATAAATGAGAGGGTATTTAATTAATATTTCATAAATATCGTTTTTGGAATCTATATAATTAAATACTCAAAACCACAAGACAGACCATATTTTTACCAAATTTATTTTCCTAATAGTATTTTAAAACTATATTTTATAAGGAATTTGTCTAATGGTATTAAAATATTATACTTTCTTAGGTGGAGGTGAGTCACATTATTAAATAAATGAACATAAAATCATATAATATGTTATACATTTTTGAGGATTGACTAAGGATTTCTTATATAATTAAAAAAATTATTTTAAAGGTAAAAATAATATTTGGGCAACGATACATTTTATTGTGTTTATTAAATCACTACTGGTCAATTATGATGTCATGAAACACACTATAATTATTTGTAAATTAATATTTACCAAAAAATTCGATTGTCTATGAAAATTATGAAAAATTCACCATTGGATAATTTTTACATACCTATTCTAAATATAATATTCATTCTATCCTTATAAATTTATAAATATATCAATTTTTTCATGGTATAAAAGCAGATATTTTTTTATAATTAATGGTTTTTAACAAAAAGAGTTTTTAATCCTTAAAAAAAATAATTGGCCTAATAAAATATATATGATAAATTATATTTAATAAAATTATTTTAGAAATAATATTTTATTAAAATATTATTTATTAATTAATCAAAAACTATTTCTTAATTCAATTTTAATATTAACCCAAAAAAAAAATTGCTTTTAAAAAATAAAAAAATTAATGTATATTCATTATTCAATACAAAAATAATGTACATAATTAAATGAAAGAGTATTGATAAATATACCATTATTACCCCGACATAGTACCTTAGAGTAAGGTTTGGGATGCTGGGGATTTCATGGGGTTTCTCGGTGAACATGGTATTTTCCATGAAATTGATGAGCATGAACTTCTCTGGTAATATTTGTTTCTCATCATTATTTTTAGGATATCACATTGGGATTAGTGTTGGGAAATTCTAATAAATTCAATATTCCTCAAAATCATTGATAAATGGACTTAATAGGTGACTATCATTCTGGTTGAGGCCATCACCAACTATGTCAATGTCGAAATGATTTGTTAAACTCTGATATTTATTCCAGTAATGTGATCACAATTCAATGAATATATTGTCAATAGTAATGATAATTAGCAGTCATTTAAATCCAATTTGATATAACATCATAGATGGAGTGCATGTGTTTTATATATCCACATTAAAAATTAAGTCAATTAGTTAAATTAAAATGGAAATGTGACTTAAAATAGTTTGGGTCATTACCAAAACTATTAACATAGCCTACAAAGGCTTTATCATCTTCTAGAATCCTGATATTAAATTTCACCTTAGAAGTCATGATTCCATCTCTATAAGAAATACTAACTTGACACTCATCGAGAATCTGTATATGGTAATACCCATAGAGGTCTAGTTGAAAATAATTGTACTAGTATCAATTATATAGTGATCTGACTATAGAACCACAACCATGGTCGGTTATGTAGAATGTAATTACAAACGTTATAGAAAAAACAATATAAATTTTCCTGAAACATAAAATTATTTGACCTGAGAGAACAAAACCCTAAAAAGGGATAAACATATTGAAATCACATTCCCTTTCAACCTACTAGTTTCACTTATCCTCTCATGAATGAGGATTGAGTAATCATCCACCCCACCAAATGCCTTAATGTATATCCACATTGTCTTGCATTAAAGGGAAATATATATAGAAGTTGGCTCAATTGTGTACAATATCACCAAAAAAAATATGTTATGGAAAAATTTATGTTTTTTGACATAATAAAAAACTGGACTCTATCATCAGTAATATTGACATTCTATAAGGCCCATATCATGTGAATATTATGTCCCTAATATGATGGTTGAGAAACTTTATAACTATTCCAGCCATGAGTCAAAATCAATCTATGGTCTCTTTCCAATGGAAATGATCAAAAAGGAAATAAAAAATATTCACAATCCCATGACATGTTTGTCACTCGAAGGGAATATTTTATACTAGTGGAACATCTCAAATCAGAATAGAAATCCCTTGACCCTAAAAATCAAGATATCTTACAAGAATAAGTGTTCTTGACACACTAGTCCGATATCCATCACATGTTCTGAATCATTCCTAAATATTCTATCTACTATATCCCAATATTAATTAATAGGAAAAGAAAACCTATAATACAACATTGTAACATACTAAACTTGATTACACTAGTATGGTTCTCCAATTTTGTTCATTAAGAGGTATAATGATTGCCTCCCCAAAATCCAAAGGCAAGAGATGAGCAATGAGGGCCTATAGTGTGATATTGTGGTGATGATTCTCAGATTACATAGTAAGAAAATAATGGAAATAGGAAATTATAATAAAAATTAGTAAATAAACATAGATCAAATGAAATAAATAAAAAAATGTAGAACATGATGTAATAATAAATGATGTGCTATAAATCCCAAACATTTATTTCATACCAAAAACATTGGTCACCCACTTTGTTGAACGTACTTACTTGTTTACATTAAAGAAACTCAATTAAAAATACATATATCTACTACTAAGACTATGACAAACCATATTCCATGTATCTAGACATTTTATAACTTCACCAACCTAATAAAAAAATCATCATCAGTGGATCCAATCAATCATGCATCATTGGACCTTGGACCTATTCACCATGAATTTGTGCTCAAAATAAAAAGAAGACATAAGGTAAATACACACACTAAGGATAATATACATAGTTGAGAAATATTCTATGGAGGACACCCCTATTATGGGCCAATAAATATTCATTTGTAATTGAGTTGTACTTACATATTATCATCTTGTTATAGACATAACTGAAAATATAAGTAAAGAATATAATAGGAACCCATAGTTGAACATTATGTCTATGATCCCAGTCAATTGGGTAATGCGATATCATGGATCTGGGTGTCATGAAACTCATTCCATGTAAATCAAATCCAATTTATCATCCCTATGTCCCAATCTATTGGATGTCTAGACAATGATACTCAGGATAAACATAATGTTTTAACCCATAGTTAATCTGTAAAGAGATATCAACTGTGAGATTCCAATCCCACCATTGGAGGTGATTAATCATGGAGATCATAATCATCTGTATCACTTTGAAGAGGATAATCATCCATGAGATTCCAATGATGTGAAAATCCATGTCTGATGCCATGGTTAGTTAACCAATCATGAAGATATTTCTCATTCCTATCACTTGGGAGAGAATAATTATCCATGTGAACAGTTAGATTGAGGAGAGAGTAATCATCACCGTTACAAATTATTCAGAAAAGAAATGAATAACTCAAATCTTTTGGTGAAGTGTAATCATCCCTGATTATCAATACTTGGGACATAATTTCAGAATATCATAATCGTAAGCTAAATATAAAGTTCCATTAAATAACCTCTAGAAATCCAAATAATATAATACTCAAACATACCATCTCAACATCATGATCCTAGGTAGTTCCACTAGGTATTCAAATAATAAATCCAATATGTGTATAAGAAGTCAGAGGCTAAGAATGATCATCTTGGAATCCTAGTATATGAATAAGATGGATCCCATGATGGAAGTCCTAACATACCAAAGGGAATGAAGATTCATTGCATTGGGATCAACATCCACTAACCATAAATAACGTATGGTAATCATTGATTCATCAGAAGTAAAAAAAACATGAATACAGAAATAAAAAATACAGGGTGGATGAATTTTTTACCCACAACTACTAATAAACATCTTTTGATTACATGTTCATAATAGAATCTAATATTACTCCCAATATTATCTCTTCCCAAACTCAATAATCAAGCTTATGATTATGTAAACATTAGGGCACCCACTGGGTTCATCAAGTCAAACACTTAAATGGAATCCTACTTGTGATATTAAAGGTCTACACATAAGTGACGAAATCTGACGTAGGATCCTCAATTGATAAGATAACAGAACAATTGTTCATGGGATTATAAAACTAAGTGTCAATAGAATTATCCAAAATGTGATTCTCTGAATATAACATCTGTAAAGAGATCCTACTAAGGATTTTCTAGGCCATCATGTAAAAAACGATTTCAATTAGGGAACCATGGTAATTTTATTAAGATAGAGGATACCTATACTAAATTATTATGGATGGAATTTAAATTGAGTATTTATACAGGGATCCCTAGAAACAACTAGTCTCACCATCTTTTTTCCAAGACATACACATATCACCAGAGGGACATCATCATGGGAACATAATAAAGTAATAGTTTTATGAGATGAATAATGAATCATCAAAGATTATCATCTAAAACTAGATTCTTCCAAATAGCCAACCTATCATTCTAATATCTTTCCTCACCCTCAAGATACGAATTAAATCAATTAATTGAGGAAGAACATCCCCATTTAGATAAAATCTTTACGTACCTCCCAAGAGTCCTCAAACCACCTCAAGAGATTCACCATCGCAACCTAGGTGGGAATTTACACAGAAAAAAATACTCTTGGGTTTAATTCTGAATCCTAGGAAATAAAAATATGAGAAACACTAAAAAGAGTTAAAAAGGAGGAGTACACAACAAGTACGCTCAAGGCCCATTTAGGGTGATTTATCGAGATGGGCATGGATTATAAAATCCCATGTACATGTTGTGTTTGTCATGTACATGATGTGTACCATACATGGGGTACATTCTCATGTATGTGACTATTCTAGGCCATGTATATATCCTTTATATGTTCATCTACAAGGAATTCAACCCACCCAGGGTCGAGCTATGTACCATACAAGGCCGTGTGCCCCTATAGGAGCATTATGGATGGGTACATCACAATACAGACTTATCCTAGTACATGATCTTTATACCCCATACATGGATTTTATATTCAAAAAATCATCATTCCTATATAAGAAGAATACATAGTATATTTTTTTAAATTACATTCCATGTAGATGTGTTTTACAGAATAGGAAATGCCAAAATTGCCCTGAAACACATATTTTGTCAACAAATATTTAGATCGGCCCACATGGGGTTTGAAGAAAGTATAATCGGAAACCAAAACATGAAAATGTTTATTCTACAAATATTTATTAAAAAATTATAAATAGCCTACATTTGGAAAGAATCCAATGGAACTTTATAATTTTCGGCACTCCATGGCTTCTATACAATGATACATCACATACCAATCTTCGTGAGGTTACCCTTCATCACCTCCCTCACCTGACCTATCTCAATCCACATTATTATTTCTCATTTTAATGAAGAGGGATACATAGTGGGTGTAATTGGGTAGCTATATGGAAAATTAATAAAATGAAAAAGAAATAGTAATGAAGAAAAAAAAATGGGGCCCAACCTAGCCCCGATACCCAAGTCATTTTCCCCCACTAAGAAAAAACTTCCATTCTAGAGTCAATAGAAGATAAACATCTCAATCTTCCACTCTATTAAAATTGTATTCCCATAAATACTTTGCGAATAAAATATTATTTAATTTATTAAATATTAAAAATAATTAATAATGATAAAAATAGAACATCATGGAATTCCAATAAACTCATATAAAAGGGAAAAATTATTATTATGAGACAAAAAAAGTGTTAAAAATATTATCCAAGACCACCTTCTAGGGTAATTATACAATTTTAACCATTATAAGTGTTTAATAGAAAAAAATAAATTTATGCCCAATGATCTCTTTTGAAAAAACACATGTCTGATTTTTAATCGTGCCTAAATCATACTACACTACCTTTCAAGAGATTAATGAGAGAATTAATTTATCATTGATCACTATTTTATATGAGTTGGAAAGAATCTATACTATTAACTATGATGCCTCATTAATTTGGCTAGGAGTTGTGTTGATGTAAGGAGACTGGGCTGTAGCATACGGGCCTTTCCACATGAGGCATCATGTGAAAAATTACATACAAATGACCTCAATCTAGAGCCTTGGTTCATTATTTATACAATTTTAGGGGAGTGGTTCATCATTTAAATATACCATAGAATCCACCAATAAATATGAACATATTTGTAATTTAATCTTAGGTAGCGCATGTGGGTTGAATACCTACATTCATTTGATGTTTATATTCCTTATATAGATGATATGGGTGATGTTTTGGGTGATTACATGAGACGAAAGAATAAAAAACATACCATCTAAGAGGACAACCTTTTGTGGTAGTTGACGTAACTATTTTTTTAGATACACCTAGAGGTTTAGGTGGAATAAGAGGAGCCGATTTTACATTCTCTATCAACGACCTTCTCAATCTGGAGCATCAGAAGATGTGGAATCAATCAAACCCTAAGTGTATTTTACTAAGGGAGAGAGTATCTATTGAGAACCCAGCCCATAGTTGGGATATCAATGATAATACAATCCAACCCTTCCACATGCATATGTGTGTGACTGTTGATATATTATAAGAGATTATGAGAGATATCATTTTAATCATTAGAAGTACACCATTGTCCTACAAAGTGTTTCAATGAAATAAATCTTCAGTATTGCTGTCCAGATATGAATAGTCATGTTATAGGTTTAATCATGAGGTGTTCCACTTGTCTGTAGGTGAAGAAGGAACACTAGTGACCTCCCAGGAATCTGCAACCTTTATCCATTCATTGAGTGGAAATAGAATGATGTTTCTATTTATTAGTGATGATTCTATCGAGATCCCCTTAAGGTATTGATTTAGTATGGGTGATATTTTATATGTTGAACATGGTTTCACAAATCCTACTGATCTTAGATACCTTCTCAGTTTATGATCATGGGAGACTTTATATCTAGGAGACTTTTTACCATGATGGTGTTCATTATTCCATCATATCAGGATGAGATGACTATTTTACCAAATGCTATAGAAGGTTCTACAATAGAAATTGGTTTCAAAAGATCTATTTAGTATAGTTTATCACCCTCAGACTGATTGAATGATCAATTGAACAATTCATGTGTTGGAGGACATGCTTAGGGAACACATAATTGACATTAGATGTTCATTGGAGAAACATATACATCTCTCTAATTTTTTCAATAACATTATATTTAAGGATAAAATTTAGATATCTCTATACGAGTCCCTTCATGGTATTCAGTTCAATTCAACTCTATGATAGTTCAAGGAAGGTGAGGTTTCACTAAAAGGTCCTCAACATGTTCAGGTGACGTCAAAGAATGTACAACTGATTTAGAAATGTATTGCAATAGATCATTCCAAGAAGATGTTATATACTAATCATTTTCATTAACCTATGAAGGTAAAGTTGGTACATTAGTAAATTATGTGAGTTTCAACCTGAATGTGTCATAGATATATTTGATTAATGAGAAAGCTATCAACTCATTATATCAGGTCTTTTTAGATAGTGGAGAGTGTGAAGATGGTATCCTATCCATATTAGATGCCTTAAAGGTTCCATTCCGAGAATGACATCTCCAATGTGTCACATCATATTCAGTATCTTGCTGAACCATATCATTAATGTGATCATATGGATATTGAGATATACTTGGACCTATTATTTAAGGAGTATCTGATATGTATCGTTGATCAGATATTGAATACACTCTGAGGATGGTCACATCCACTAGTCTAGGTGTAATAGAAGGAAAAACGTTTATTAGAAAGTAAACTAGATGTGGGATGCTTAAGTACATACACAGTGTCCATATCTTTTTTCATAATACACTTTAATACCCTTGGAAGGGAAAGTGAAGGATGATTTTTCTTAAAAAGGGGAGGTTTTTACATATCATCAATGAGAAGGTGTTCATTTGATAATTTTTCTCTTAAAACCCTCTCATTTTATTTTAATAAGGATCCTTAGAGGATAATTATTGTTTTAGGAGAGTCTATGGATCGTTTAAAACCTAGATCTCTAGAATATGAGGAGGGAGCCTATGATGCACAATAAGCACACCATTATTGATAACTGTGTGAATCAACTATCCAGGTCACTGATTACATTGGGTAGGCAGCCCAATTTTTATAAAATAATGAAATATTGTAATTATTCCCATTAGTGGCTATAGAACACCATGATAGTGTAATTTAACATTTCTATCACATGGTTAGTCAAAATGTGCACGTATCTCGAGTGAGGTGTGTTATTGGATAGGTGTTGAGACTTGGATGACACACAGTTTGGCTAACTATTTGGCCAAATAATGAAACCCCTTATCTAATTGTGTTGTTATTTATTTTACCCTAAAATTATTTGAAACATAATTTTTATTTACTCCTTTTTTTTCTTTTGGAAAGAAACCCCTCTCTCTTGCATGAAACACCACCATCAATCCAATATCGTTTATTTCGTTTCATCATTATTCGACCACTATTTCCTCCACCACTGAGTGAGTAAGATTCAACTCATTAATCAATACAATAACAATCCTTATATTAATATAATATCTTACCACATGATGATCTATATTTTTGTGATCTCATTTTTCATATTATTATGTAATTTGATAGTTCTTCCAATTTCTTCCATCCTAGATAAATTCAACGACAATCACTAGATGAGAAGAGCACTACAAAACTAAGGTAAGAAGTGTAGATTGATTACATCAAGTTATTTTTATTTATAGATTTCACTATCATGTCATTAAACTAAATTATTCAGTTATGCTACTTTCATTCTTATTAAATTAATTTAAAGGGTTCTTTTATGCATATTGTGAACCTAACTACCAGAGAATCACATCATTGGGTTTTCTTCTTCACATGGGCCTCCCATAAGTTTGTTCCTTTCACTGACATCCAATATTCCATATTATTTAAATTTTTAGACAATCCAGGTGGAGAATGTTTTCTTGTAATAAATTTTTTGAAGTAGGATTTTTAATATAGTTGAATGATAGGACCTCTCTTAGGCCTGTGAACATCGTTCCATAATTAAATTTCATAATCAAACATCTTAACCAAAATTATTAAAATATTTTTAGTGTAATTCCTTATAAAATTAATTTTAATTGTCTTAGTTATACCTTAACTCATATCATGTAAAGAGAGAGACATGGATCCTCATGGGATTCATTTGAATGGATCATCAATCATTATTGTTACGAAATGTATATGTATTGTATACACAATGAGATTGATACAAGTTATTCCTTAGAAAGCCCGAACATGAGTTCACATTACCGCCATGTGTGTGATACCAGTTCACTAGGAATGGAACTACATGCCAAAATAGTGGACTGATTTTCAGACCAGGTCATGAGTGACACTCTATCTCCTATATGAGTTAACAAGGATGGCTTTAGAGGGTGGTTTTTATACCATGCTAGAAGTGATAAATGGGATTCTATTTACGAATAAATCTGTAATTAAATCTATGGTGTTGGATATTTATAATTTCCTTGTAGAAATAGTAGTGATTCCTTCTATATCCCATAGGATAAAACAAGGGTGCCTCATGATAATTCTTAAAGTTGGAAACTACATTTAATAATAAGAATGTTAAACATAAATACAATGGATGAATCTATCGGGCCAAATCAAATGAATTTGGATAATATATAAAGTAATTATTGATTTATAATAGGCCATTATACCACATTTCATTCCTACAAAGGTAAAATTCTATTAAATTACGTACATATTTGGCCAAAGTTGGTTGAGTAGGGTGGGTATTTCATGAGAAACCAAAACCCTTTTATTTATTCATTTACTACCAATCATTTCTTTTTGTTGGTAGACAGATAATTTAATATAAAAATTATAGATTAATATTAACACCGTTGGTGGTGGTTTACAAAGTATATATCACATACTAGTTGGGATATTCATGGTACCCATGTAGACATTAGGATTGCAGTATTAGATCAATGGAATCAACCAATATACATTGTTTGATTCGAAGTTCTATGATGCAGGATTGAGGATGGGGACAGATCATATGCTCCTAATTCTAGTATCAACATATTTTTTTATTTTTTGTTTATTTTGATATCATGTGATTTATTCATGTATCCCATATTTTCATTGTACTCATTTTTTATAGCCACATGACATGAACATTATTACCATTTTTTAAATATTATCTGTTACCATCTTCTGCCTAATTATTTCACTTGGATGATTTATCTTTATTATTCTTCTTCTTGTGTAATATTGTTTCTAGTAATTATTATACTATATTGTTGTTGTGAAACACTCTAAACCATGTGGATATAGTATCCCCAACAACACACACTAGGCCCTCACCGATAGTTGCAATACTCTAGTATAGAGGGTGGTGTTTGTGAGTTCATGTGGACACCCATATAAGGGAACCATACAATAGAATCTAGGACATGAAGCTACTAAATTCTTACTATTGTATTTGAGGAATGATCTATTAAGAGATGTCACTTTCCTACTATTGATAAAGACTCATATGTTTCCCCTGAAAATCAAAAATATGTATATCAATACATAGATTATTGAAACAAAATATATTTATAACAATATATATTCAAAATATCATGAGGATAGATATTATACTGCCATAATTATTGTAGATGTTTTTTAATATATTTAGTTTGATAAAAAAACTAATTTTGAGGGTCCAAACACAACTATTGGTGTGATTATTTGTTTTTTCTCGATAGATTCATATTGAATTGCATTATTTTTTATATCACCCTCATTATATTCTACTATTGTAGTAATAACATTCAATTTTTTATGATCCCCATCAACATCTACAAGGTTATATTCTTCCACTTAAATATTAGAACTTTTATATTCTTTATCCATAATTTCAAACTTGTTTTATGAATAATTCCAAGTAAAAAAATATACTTTGTAAAACCTAATCCAAGTGAGAATTATTTTGATGAAATGAATTTGTAGTTTCATCATTGAGTTGAATTTCACTCTTCTCAGATAATAATGTGAAAATACTTCCATAAAGATGTTAATCTACTATATTTTATCTTTTCCTATGATGATCTATCACCATTATCTTGTTTTTTGTAAGATTCACATTATTTTTATTCCTATAGAAGTTCATAGAATACATTACCTGATAGATAGATAATTCAAAATCCCATATCTCATGAGAAATACAACTTTTTATAACACATAATATGAACCCATTTTTTTGGTTCCAAAACATTAAATTTGTATTTTAATTTTTTAGTAGATCCACAGAGATAAAACATGAAATAAGTAGACATGATTTCATAATCAACATCCAATAATTAATCATTAAAAAAAATCTATTCACGTGGATAATGAAATAACTAATTAATATCAGTATAAAAATGATAATTATTTCATATTTACAATTAATGTTAAACCATCTATCATATTTTGAAGTATAAAATAATCAATTTCAAAATAATCCTAAGCATTAATTTCATAAATATACTTAGACTTCTTGGAATCAAAATAAAACACTTATCTTTGAAAAATATAAACTATATTTTGTATTATATTAACCCTATTCATATAATAAAAATCAACAACCATAAATAGTAAGATATTTTTTTTTGAAGTGATCTCATTGGATATCAGAGTAATGAAAGGGAAAAAATAAACTCTAATCTTTTAATCTACACCATTTCACAAAAAATAGATCAAATTTAAAAAAATATGGACCAGTTTCAAGAAATAAATTTTTAACATTAGGTTTTTTTGTGATTATATAGAAATCCATGCAAAAAAATGATTAAAATAACAAACTATAAGTGAAACACATTATAATCATTACAAATTGAAAATATAGCTATCAAAACATATGTGAAATGAAAAAAATAAGAATAAAAACAATTTCAATAACATAATAGAATACTTTCATTATGCGTGCAGAATATATTCTGAATTAATATTACATATAAACCTAAAATAAACGTATATAAAAAATTATTTTAGATGAAACGAATATAAGAAAATGGTTGACTAAGATTAAAAATATTTATTTTTCACTCAATTGTTTTATAGGATCTTTTAGGAAAAATTATAAGTAACTTTCATTTTTATTGTGAATTCATGCATGAAAAAGTGTCTAATGCATTAAAATAACTATCTGAAATTAAAAAATAACTAATATCGTGAATTATTGATGGTATGAAAGAATAAAATATGTATATTGTTATTTATAAAAATTATTATAAATCAGAATAATTTAATTATAGTTTTTATTTACATTGATGGTAACAAATGATTTATAAATGTAGAAAATCAATGAGTTGTTATCTTAGAGGAAATAGTTTTTAGGTTTTTCGATTAACATATCATTTCAAAACTATAAATATATTATAATCTTATATATAACATTTTTTTAATGGTTTATTTAAATGAAAATAATATATAACCTATTATATTAGTTATTTATATATTAAAAATTTTATTTCAATTATGTTTTCTATACAGGCCATGTATAAGAAATTTAGGAAGTTAAAATGTAATGATCATTATTAAAATAGTATATTGAGTGTGAGGTTATAATTATTAATGTATAAATACAAAAATTATGTGATTTAAGAATATAAGGATTCATGACTTGACAATTATAGTTTTTTCTATTAGAAATCATATATGTGGGTGACATTTCATTATAGACCAATAATGTTGACCATGATAATTTTAAGGTTGAGATGAAAGAACATTACATGGTCTTTAAAATTATATGTGATAAAAATTTATGATATTTTATTGTATTGTTTTTCTAAAATAGAGATTGGATGAAATAACTAAAGGGGACATTATAGTGCTTTTGTTTTTTGTGTTTATCCAAATGTCAATTGTTATGTTCAAATTTGACTATTCACAAAACATGTTTACAATTTTCCTTGATGGTGGGGACCAGTATGTGTTTGAAGAATCCATACTAAGATATGGGTAGAATCTAAACATGAAAAAGGAGTTTTGAGTTATTAAAACATTGGAAGGTGTTATTGTAGTTTAATTTATAAGGTTGTAGTGGTTTGAAAATGATTGATATCCAAAATATGGAGGTAGTAAAAATGTTGTTTTTTAATCAAATAAATACTTTTCTAATGAGAAAAAATGATGTGGAAAAAGATAAAAACAATCAAAAAGTTTCATAAAAGTGAATATTTATGGTCGAATTATTAGGATATAGAAAGTTTTATATAATGAATATATTATAGTTTTTTGAAATTTTGTTTTACCTAAAGAATAAATTATTTATAGATCCTAGTAAACACACGTGGAGATTCTGTGATATTAGTAAGTTGTGTGCAAATGGGGATGTCAAATCATAGAGTTGGTGAATCAATTTTTTTCAAAAGGTTTGTGGTGAAAATAATGTATCATGAAGGGTAAATAATTTCTATAAATACGTGAATTGGAACCTCATTAATGTGTCCTAATCCTAAATAACAATAGGTATTTAAAATCCCATAATACTAGTGTAGGAGAATTTAATCCATTAAAGATTTATACAGACATTTGTTTCCTGAAGAACAATTACTTTTGTATATATGATCAATTGAGTACAATGATAAACTGAAAAATTTCTCAAATATTTGAGTATTGTGAAAAAATTAAAAGGTTTCCCAAATGTTTTGTTATATAGTGAAATTGGAGAAACATAAGGATGAATGAGAAATTTGTACGAACCTAATTTAATATCCTATAAATTTTATGTTGAATTGATATTCATTATGAGTTTGAACATATAAATTTATGAAATATAAATTTATGTTTAAAAAATATTGATTTTTGAAATCAATGAATTAATTTTCCATAGGAGTATCATAATAACATAAGTGGAGAGATTATTTGTCATTAAATGTGTGTATTTCTAGGAAATTGGTTGGATAATGAGTCCATTCTAAATATTTTAACTGCAGTTCACTATTTTTCTGATTTACTCTCCCTGGAGGTAGGGTATAGAAGCTGAACCAAATAAAATTTATTTTTATTGTGTAGGTTTGAATATACGTTTATTCATTGGAATATGAAGGAATGAGAAGAGAGGGTTCTTTTGAACATAAATGAGATCCATAGAGGATTTTTTTATCTATCAAACCCAGATTCACCTTCCCTTTGTGAGGTATTTAACCTATTGGGGACAAAAGTTGGGATCAAATTGAATCATTAATTTGAATATTTATCTCATAGTATATGAAATTAATGTTTTTAATGACAAATATTATTCTGATATATGACAGAATTAATTTTCAACTATTGAAGAATCATATGAAATACTTATTCTAATAAATTGTTCATGATTTTTTAATGAAGCGAGGTATGTAATTTTACCATGTATAGAAAATTTATATTTATTAAAATTAAACGAAAGATAATAGAATGTTGAATTCAAAATAATACATTCTTTAGGTATCCTTGCCCAATATATTCTATAATAGATTCATAGAGGTAGGGATTATGGATATATTAAAATAGGGATTCTTTTACCCAATTTATTATTTACATATCATAGGTGGGGGTTTTGTAATGTGGTAGATTTTGAGAGAATTTTTTCTAACTACAATTAAGCAGTATGTTAATTGTGCCTATACATAATTTAGTGGTGTCGAAATAATAGGGAATAGGTCATAATATGAGAATTCATACATTTGGTAGGCTAGGGGAATGGAACCATGCACTATATGGTAGATCCTATTAGGAGTGTCATATGATATTTCTATATAGAATCTATACATGATTTGGTAAGAACTACTATATAATCTTTAACACTCTCTCCTTCTCTCATTTTCTATCAATACATCACTCAATCAACTGGTTATTTCATTTCGGGGAGTCTAATTTAATGATGAAAACATTGGGGTTTTGAGAGAATTTTATGATTTTAAATATGTATATGAAAACATGGATGATAATCGGGATGGAATTTTTAGTGTATATTGTTACCGAGCTAAATATAAGAGTTCAACAATAAGAGATCCTCATAATTTATATACATGAGTTGAAATTGTATTTACAATTAAATATTTTAGTGATTTCTATGGTCTTGAACTATCATTGTTTGTTCATGGTGACACACATAGAAATATCTTTATGAGATCACACTATACAAAAATATATCTATAAAAAGGGAAGAATAAAAAACATGATGAAAATGGAAGAGAAGTATTAAAAGACAACATAAAATTGATATAATGATGGAAAGATAAATGAAGTTTATTAAGGGCACATATATAATCTAATAGATATAGTGATATTCTTATATTGTTCGGTAATTATTTGTTATCTTGTATTTCACATGTGGAAATGTAGTTTTCAATGCATCCAACATGAAAATATTTAATGGTGTTGATGGGTTACATATGATTGGATGGGATAGTGCAATATTGGATAATCTCTTTGAATCTAGTTTAGCTATAAATAAAATAGATATAGTTGAAAGAGGATATTATTGTGTTTAATAGTTTTTTGTGGAAGAAGATGTAGTGATGTTCTTGAAATAATTACTGTATTCTAATAAGGGAGATACAAGCATTAATGAATTTGAGATTGTGGTACTACACATTTTGACCTCTCTAAAAGGTGGTATATGGGCATACATATCAAATGTTTGAAGCCTAATATATGTAGTACCATAAAAACTCAATATCCACAGAGTTATACATGGAATCTAATGATGGATGATTGAAAATAGATGGTGTTATTATTAATTGTAATATTTAAACAACATATGACACAATCTCAAACAGACGCACTTAGGGGTCCTTGTTAGCGATGGATCATGAATTATATATAGTTTTTACCTTCATTTGATGGAAGGTATCCTAAAAAAGGGATGGGTGGTGGCACACTATATGTATGTTTGAAACCATTCATGGGAAGAGTAAAAATATTGGATGATGTAGGGGATATAATACTTGTGCGGATTGAATTATTGGTATGGACACAAGTTCCCTAGAAAGGGAAAAAAATATTGGTGAGAGAGTATATCAATACACAAGAGGATGATTATAAAGAGTTCATTAAAATTTATTTAAAATAAGATATGTCATGTGAATTAAGGGAGATAGAAATACCGGGACTAGTTCTATGCACAAAGGGAGTTAAAATGGAGATGTGCAGCTAGTTTATGCTGATGGAAAGTAGTTATGAAGGGGTAATAATTATTTTTATGGTCGATAGTGGATATATCTATAATTTCATTTCGATGTATTTATTAAGGTCTCTAATGGAATAGATCATATAGATAGTTTTATTTAACATCTACATAGGAGATGGTCACCACATTGTTTTAATGATAATTTATAACACATTAAAGCTGAGCTGGGATTGGACGAATTCTAGGTGGATGCATACATATTTGATAAAACTAGACATGATAGGGTTTTCAGAATATAAATTATTGAATATATAGGGTATGCGACTACACATTGGTTGAAGAAAATGATAGTGTTTTTTTGAAGTGGTGACCAGTTGTTGTGAAAGAGGTTTAAAGAAATATGATTCAGCATGAGTGTTATAGGAGTACACATGAAGATTTTTTTTCTAAATAAACAGAATAAAATCAAATGTGGAATTATTTCAAGAATATGGAATTGAAAAAATTAGTCAGAATATAATTAACTTGTTGCAATGGTTGTTATGATTATATGAATGCATATTTAAGGAACAACAAAAATTAAATCTTAGAAACTAAATATTTCATGTATTTTAGTTAAAGGATGAAATGGATTTGGTTAACATTAGACCATAAATGTTGTTGTCTCACGTTATGAATAAAGTGGATTAGAAAAGTAATTTTTTATTTTTGAAAGTATATATAAAAAACAATTTCCAATATTCGAGTAGAAATATAAATTAATTTGGCAGATAGAGGATGTGGGTAGATTACATGGAAACAATTAAAAAGTAAATGCCCTATCAATATACTATTCAAGTGATGGAAGAGATCATGTATGAGCTACATGGGGAAGCCTATATAATTAATGTCTATAGGAATTTTTTATTTGTATCTAGTATAGATGAAGTTTGAGGATAAATAAAAAATGTGTCTAAACATATTGAGTTGAATTATATTTACTTGGTGATGCTATTTGAGTTGAAACAAAACCTAGAGACCTTCTAAGGGATAATTATTATTGTTTTTTATTCCTTGATTGAGGAAATGAGTACTATTATT
Organism: Viscum album; assembly: GCA_963277665.1. Classification (NCBI taxonomy): domain Eukaryota; kingdom Viridiplantae; phylum Streptophyta; class Magnoliopsida; order Santalales; family Viscaceae; genus Viscum; species Viscum album. The sequence goes on along the minus strand of OY728141.1, from coordinate 1,041,143,852 downwards.
TTTGTGATGATATAATAATATATTTTAAGGGATGGAAAGAGAAATTTGATCATCGATAAAAGGTATTACAAAATATGGAATCAAACATGACATATTCTTATTGACTGAAATAATTATTTAGGGGGGGGGGATAATTTTTTTTGGATTTATAATTTATAGAGAAAGATTCCCCATAAACCATAACAAATTGTATGTAATTAAATAATAGTCAGAGACAAAGAAACATAAAAGAAGTAAGGTGGTTCTTGGTCCTCATTGGTATCATTCATAACAATATCTAGGACTGTGGAAACTTTTCTAGACAATTAAATACATTGAAAAAACATATATTATACTTGGATAATGGAGGACCATGAGGAATTTTACATACTCATGGAACACATTACTACACCACTAGTACTGGTAATTCCATATTTATCAAAACCGGTAATCGTAGAATGTGATGCATCCTGTAATAGGGTAGGATCTATACTATTACAGGGGAATACAATACATTCACATTTTGGAAAAGTGTATTCAAATTCAGAACTTGTACATATTGTATATGAAAATGATCTCATGAAACAAGTGTCATCCATAAAGCAATGTAAACAATACATTTTGGGTCAATGATTTGAGGGATACAAACATTTTCATGGTCTAGAACATATTATCAAGTAATGAGTAGTTTTTATGGATCAATATTTTCTTCAATCCAAGTTGATGGGGTATGATTTTGAGCTTATTTTATATCTAGTAAAGATAAATAATTTAGAAGATTTATTTCCATGGGTGTCTTAGGAAGGCATGTGTTGACTATGGATATTTCCCAAAAAACATAGAAGGGATATCATGTTTTTAGGAAGGTGATACAATTTGATGACCGGTCAAATATAATATATTAAAATATATAGTCGGTAAGGACATGAAAATTGGGGTATATGTATCACGATTTCCTCTTTTCTATCTATAAAAAGATAGTATTATCAAAGTATATAGTTTATATAAAAGAATGATTTAATTATGACCACACATCTTGATCAAGATACTATATTTTGTAGTTGTAAAATGTATAAGAGGATTGATGATATAGTTTTATAGTCAGGGATGAATCAGATTGTGATGTAGTATATATGGGATTGTGTAGTGTATTGAAAAAATAAATATCAATCTTTGAGTCCAGTAGGTTTACGTAAACCTTATCCAATTCCATATTTGATAAAATAAGAAGATACTATGGACATCATATATAGGATTACTATGTCCCAAGGGTTTGATGTAGTATTCAATGAGATATATAGGATAAGAAACTACACATTTTTTATCCATCTCAAACATTTATACACAAATAACTTGGTTGTGGAGGTATTCTTGAGATAATTTGTTAAACCTCAATGTATTGCCATTATGATTATTAAATATTGGAATTCTTTGTAAGATGTTTTTACTAAAAATATATCATTAATATGAATGGTGAAACTAAAAAAATTATATTATCTTATCACCCACAAATCGAGGACAAAAAGGAGGTCGTCGATCTTTTTTAAGAAGCTAATTTGTGGTGTTTTTAAACTAATCATCCATATATTCGAGATAAGTGGTTAACATGGGAAAAATGCCTTTATAAGTCAATCCAAGAAACATCTATAGTATAAAAACCATTAAAACTATTTTATGGTGAAAACCCCCCATAACATGTACAATATAAGAATGTGGAAGCTATGGTTTATTAATTATCAATTGTGCTAGTTGAACATGATGAGTCTTTAAGGAAATTAAGGGGAATCTACAATGATATGTATAGATAGTTTTTATTTATTTAAATTAGATTCATCTAGATGTGTTTAATAAATTTTTTAATTAGTTTTACATAATTCTATTATTGAATCGACCAGAGAGTGACCATTATTAATTATATGTCGGATCCCAATTTTTATGGGACCATTCCAATTGAATGATTAATGTGTAGTGGATTTTTTATATATTAATCATTAACATGCCAATTTTAAAATCCTATTATTCATTCAGATATGAATATTATGGGTGGTAAGGGGAATTCATCCTATCATTGACACACAACTCAATGTTCTTTTGGGAGAAGATTTTCTGAATGCAATATTGGAAGAATAATTCCATGTAACATATCCCTAATGGAAAATAAAGTGGTGAAACTATACCTGAGTGGAAGAAACTTGGGAAACTGATCAAGAAATTGAATATTAGTTTCCTAATTACAACCTTATGGGAATGGTGAAAAAAGCAGGTGATGAAATTGGTCGAGTTTAAGAGTTAATGGTTGTTGACCATCGTACAATAGAGTGTATCTGGTCCAAAATATTCAATACATTGGACTTGTCTCCAAGAGGTGGAGTCTACGAAATGCCTTTTTTATTACCAAGAGGTATTACTATAATTTTTCTCATACATTGGGTAATGAGGTATAAATAAGAGGTAATACTAATCAATAGGTGAGTTTATGTTGAGTCAATAAGGTTTTTTTATGGCTTTTCAATTTTTTCTTGTTTTGAAAATAAAAAACACATTATCATTAATAAAATATGTTTTGACCGTTGTTTTACTTCGATAAGGAAAATTTCCTTAAGAAAATTTATCACTATCTTATTTTCATTGATCATATAAATATTTTTCTTAAGTATAAAAATTGGATTCACACCTGAAAAACCTCGGAATCATATAATACTTAGATATGAAGCATTTTTTTAGGATCTGAATTCTGTATACTAAATCTAATGAAGTTCCATTCCAAATTATGGATATGAAATCTAATGAAGTTCCATTCCGAATTCTCGATAAAAACTCTAATAAAGTTCTATTTCGAATTCTGGATACGAACTCTCATATAGTTCGACTCCGAACTATGGATACGAACTATCATATAGTTTGACTCTGAATTATGGATACGAACTCTCCTATAGTTCCACTCCAAATTATGGATACGAACTCTCATATAGTTCGACTCCAAATTCTGATTACAAACTTATCTAAGTTCTGACTCCGAGTTCTTTGAATTCATACTCCAAACTCTTATGAATTCTGACTCCGAATTCCCATGAACTCTGACTCCGAACATTGTATGTTCTGGTTCTAAATTCTAGTAAATCTAGACTCTAAATTTCCTTATAAATTTAGACTCCGTATTTCTACCAAATTCAGGTTTTGAATTCCTATAAAAAAGAGTCCAAATATCTCTTTATTATAGACACCATATTTCTTTAGTTAGACTCCAAACTTTTATTTGCTTACATTCCGAATTTTAGATTTTCTTATTCTTACACTTGTTTCACTAAAAAACAATGTCGGGATTTCTGTTATTGAGTAACTGTTGGTTAAGTGAAACATGTACAGGTTCCCATGAAATTCAAGGAAAAATTTGAAAATTGGAGGAGGGATCCGACCGTTTCTACCGAGCCAATAAATAAGAGCTCGTTTGAAAGATCTCAATAACAAGTTGATCACTCTAGATACCACATACTGTAAAGGTGATTTCTAGAGAGAGAATATTTTCATTCCATGTGTGTACTGAACTGATCATTCAGATTGCTTCATGCTACTTTGAATGTTGGTGATTGAATTTGAGGGCTTCTGAGGATAGAAAGATAGAGGTGCCGACTACCTTGAAGTTTGAGGGATTCCTTGCTTAGAAAGATAAAAGTTATAACTACCATGAGGTTGAGGGATTTCGGGGATAGAAAGACAGAGACTCCGATCTTCATATCGAGGGCTTACCTGGGTGTGGGTAATAAAGACATTTTTGAACGTATAAATCAATGGTCATTTATCCAAGGTTGTTGGATACCATTCTCTTTGGGTTAATGATTTATATCTTGTTACTTGTTTTGGTTACATGTTTTTCCACTACATTTTCTATTGTAATGAAATTATAATCTTCTTATACTTCCTTACACTTTACACTCTGATTTAATTAGATTCTATATGATTTAAGGTAGAAACTCATATTGTAATCTTTTTTTAAGTTTCAATTTCCGAATCCATATTTCCAAAACCAGTTTTTCCGAATCACTTTCCATATTTGAGTAAGTGTATAGAACTAGACATTTTTAACTTTATACATGCCCCAATATTTCAATTGGTGTTAGAGGTGTTGTGAATTTTCATAGTTTATCTTAGTTAAAATTAGATCTTTCCTTGTTTAAAGAAATTTTTAAAGTGTACCATTCACCCCCCTCTTGTATATTGATCATATACATCATTATTTCGATCCTACAATTGGTATCAAAGGAGGTATCTAAAATACTTATACTTACATATAATATTTTCATGCTCAGTTTTTCATTGTTCTATATTTTTCTTTATTTGGAATATTCTTCTTGATTCTGAACTTTTGTTATTAAGAATTATTTGCGTAGAAATATTTTTTTAGGATTGTAAGAATCAATGTTGGTTCCATAGACAACTTAAACACAACAAGACCACCAATTTTTAATGGAAATTATTATGCGTATATGAGAGATCGAATGAAGAATTTCATTATCAATACTAGGGTAGATAACTTTTTCATGCTTACCGGAGGATATAAAATCCCTAACATGGAAATAAGTTCTTTTACTAAAAAAGAAAAGCATGAATACCAACTCAACTATAAGGAAAGAAATACTTTACTCTGTTCAATGACTAGGAACATATATAGACAAATTTATTCTTGTGAAACAGCTAACTGTATAAGTAAGAAACATGAAGTTACACATTTTGGTAAATCTAAAGTCATAGAAACAGTAAGAGAAATGTTGAGAGCAGAATACCATGGCTTTAATTTCCCTTACGGAGAACCAATTTTTAAGGTGCAAAAATGGTTTATGATTATCATAAATAGCCTATAATCTATGGGGGAGAAAGGTATGGATGAGGAATACCATGTTGAAAATATAATTGATATTATGCCCAATGAGTGGGAATCAAAGAGAAAAACTATTGATGAGAACAGTAAGGTTACTAAAATTTCCTTAGATGAGCTGTTTGGAACTCTTTCCAACATGAAACAAGAATGAAGAGGGATGCTGGCAACAAAAAAAGAAGAATAGGAATGGTGATGTTTCTTTTACTATAATGTAAAATCACATGAAAGCTAAGAATCATGAGAGAGTTACTAGATCCAAGTATAAGAAGGTTACTATCCAATCCTAATGCAGTGAGAGTGAAGTCTGAGTGAATGAGTTATCAAATCATTCTCAAAGAATGAACAAGATAGTTCGTCAATGAAATTTCCAATATAATTATAAGAAGAAGTTTAGGAGAGATAAGAAAGATTCAGAGGTGACATGATATGAATGAAAAATAAGTGGATACATAAGACCTGATTGCCCTATGATTAAAAATAATTAATGAAAATAGAGGCATTCTGAAAGGAACAGGAAGAAATTTTACAAAGCTAAAGCTAAGAAAAGTCTGATAGCTAATACTATATGGAGTGCTAGCTGTGGAGAATCTTAAGAAAGCGAATCTTCAGAATATGATTCATCAGATTAGAAGAATATGGGATTAATTTATAATACTTCTTTTCCACATCCATGTCTAATGGCAAAGGTATGATCGGCCGAGGCTTTAACAAATTTATCTCTTGATAAGAAATACTATTCCAAAAATAGTACTTCTATTGATGATACATCATCCACAAAAAATGAAGAACATTGATTTGAAGAAGTAACTTGTTTTCCATGTTACTTGAAGTAAAAAATTGTAAAATTTCTAAGAAGTTGTACAAGGAAAATACTAGGGAAGAAATTCTTACAAAATAGATTTCAGATCTTACTAAAAATCTTAGAGTTAAAGAAGATCTTTTAAAAAACATTCCAAATACCTTGAGAAAGAAAATTCTGATAAGAATGAACGTTCTAAAGATCATAAGAATGGTATTTCAAAAGTCAAATTTTTTGAGGAAAAATATAACTCTAAGGAAATGATTCCTGAGGATAGGAATTTCATCATTAGAGTAAAATTTGAAATATTTTCTCTAATGATTCTTCTTGGAAATTTCACCTCTGGGAAGGAAAATTTTGACATGATTTATTCTCAAATTAAACCTCTAGGAAACACTACTGGAGTAGATTATACTCACCATAAACCAGTTTTGAAAAATAACTACTTTATTCCTTCTAGAGCCCCTTTTTTGTACTAAGTGTCAATGTGGTGGGCATTGGATGAAAAACTGTTCTTTGAATAGAGTTCAATCTCTTGGGTTTCATAAAGCATATTTTTTCAAACAAATGTGGATGCACAAAATTTCTTTTTCTAATAATTTCAGATCCAAGCAAGCCAGGATTCCAAAAACCTAACTTGTTTTTTATTTTCAGTAAAATTAGGAAATTACCAAAAACAACACATGGTACATGGATAGTTGATGTTCTCGGGACATGACTGGTAACAAAAGATATTTCGAAAAGATTATCAAAACAGAAGGAGGAAAATAAACTTTCGGAGATAATTCTCAGGGAGAAATTATTGGTATAAGTAACATTGTTCTTCTTGAAGAAACACTAATTTCAAATGTTTTGTTTATTAAAGGTCTTAAGAAAAACCTCGTCAACATAAGTCAATTATGTGATGAAGGATACTTTGAGAATTTTAGGAATGATAAGTTCTTAGTTCACAATTCCAAGGAAGAATTTATTCTCTCTACCCATATGTAAGAGAATTTTAACACAGTAAACTTTGAAGACCATAGGAGCCAAGACTTACCTTTCCTAAGTGCAATGGAAGATCATTCTTTGTTATGGAATAGAAGACTAGGTCAATTTAATCTTATAATCTTATGTAAACTCTCTAAGAAGAAACTAGTTAAGGATCTACCAGAGCTTAGATTTGATTCTTCTATGGTTTGTGATCCTTTTCAATATGGAAACCAATATAAATCTAGTTTTAAATCAATCAGTGATGTATCATCAACTAATGTGTTACAATTGGTGCACATTGATCTTTTTGGTCCAACACAAACTGGAAGCATTGGAGCAAAATACTATGTGTCTGTTTTAGTTTATGATTTCACTAGATTTACAAGGTACTATTTTCTAGCAAAGAAGTGTGAATATTTTTCTTATTTAAAAAGTTTTAGAGCCAATGTTAAAAATGAGAAAAACCTTCCACTAAAAACTATTCATAGTGATCATGGAAGAGAATTTCAAAATACTGATTTTGAAACTTTTTTGCAGTAGAAAAGGTATTACTCAAAATTTTTCAGCACATATAACTCCTGAAGAAAATGGTGTAGTTTAAAGAAGAAATAGAATTCTTCCAGAGATGACTAGAACAATGATGAGTGAATATTCTATAGCTAGAAATTTCTCGGCTGAAGCTATATGTACTGCTTGTTATACTATAAAAAGAGTTTTGATTAGACCTATTCTTAATAAAACTTTTTATGAGTTATAGAATAGTAGAGAACCTATACTTTCCTACTTCAAGGTTTTTGGTTACAAGGTATTCATCCTGAATACTAAAAACAATCTACACAAATTCTCACCAAAATATGATGAAGGAATTTTTATAGGTTACTCCACAACTTCTATGGCTTATAGAGTTTTCAATAAAAACACTTGTACTGTTGAGGAAACAGTACATGTAAAATTTGATGAGTCTGACACTTTTGTTTTTAAACCATATCAACCTACATCATGAGATGTGTTTTCAAAAACTGATTATCAACCTTTGATAGAAGATAATTATGATAAAGAAAATGTTCAAGAAAATATTTCTAAAACATTTACCCTATAAGACTTTCTACCCTATGTTGATGAACATGTTTTAAAAAACCCAAGTCAGGTGTTTCTCAAGAATAATCCCAGTGATAGTGTCTTTGGTGATGTAAATCAACCAGTAAGGACTAGATGTTCCTTGAGGAATGAAGTAGAACATCTATCATTTCTTTCCTAATTAGAACCAAAAAGTATTGATGATGCTTTTGGTGATGATGATTGGATCAAAGCCATGCAATATGAGATAAATTAATTTGAAAGGAATAAAGTCTGGACCTCGGTGGAAAGACCTAAGGAAACATCTATTATTTGATTAAAGTGGGTCTTTAGAAATAAGTATGATGAAAATGGACTCATAGTTAGAAATAAAACTAGACTAGTTGCCACATGATATAATCAACAATAGAGAAAAGACTATGAAGAAACCTTTGCTTTAGTAGCTAGAATTGAATCTATTCGTATCTTACATGGATTTACATCATTCTTCAATATTACTCTTTTTCAAATGGATGTGAAATGTGCTTTTCTTAATAGATATGTCCAAGAGGAATTTTTTTTGAACAACCTCCGGGCTTTGAAGACACAAAATATCCTGATCATGTTTTTGGACTTACCAAAGCATTGTATATCCTTAATCAAGCCCATCGAGCATGGTATGATAGACTAACATGATTTTTTCTTTAAAATAACTATGTTAAGGGAAATGCAGATCCAAATCTTTTTATAAATAAAGACAAGAAAAATGTTTTGACTGTTAAAATATATGTTGATGACATCATATTTGATTCAACTCAGCAATCGTTAACTCATTCCTTTTCAAATTTAATGAAATATGAGTTTGAAATGAGTATGATGGGTGAGTTAACATTTTTCCATGGTTTTAAAATTTCTCAAAAACCATAAGGAACCTATATATATCAACATAATTATATTAAAGATATTCCTAAAAAGTAATGGTATGACAACACTAAGAGTATAAGTACTCCTATTGGTACCTCAAACACACTAGATCATGATGATGATGGGAAACCAGTAGATCAAACATTTTTTAGAGGTATGATAGGAAGCCTAATTTACATGATAGCTATTTGACCAGACTTAATGATTTCAGTATGCTTATGTGAAAGATATCAATCCAATACTAAGGAATCTCATTTAAAAGTAGTGAATAGAAATTTTCACTACTTAAAGGGAACCATGGATCTAGGACTATTTTATACTTCTAGAAATTAATTTGTTTTAAAAATATTTTCAGATGCTGACATTGGTTGATGTAGAATGGATAGAAATAGTACACCCGGAACATGTCATTTCTTAGGATATTCATTAGTTTCTTGGTCATGAAAGAAGCAACACTCAATACCACTTTCCACTACTGAAGATGAATATATAGCAGCTGGAATTTTTTGTGCTCAAGTTTTGTCGATACAACAAACGGTCATAGACTATGGATTGAGTTTTACTAAGACACAAATTTTGTGTGATAACAAAAGTTCCATTTCCCTTAGTTAAATCCTTGCACATAACTCTCATGGAAATCACATAAATATTAGGCATCACTTTCTTAGGGATCACACACTAAAAAGTGATATAATTATTCAGTTTATCGGAACGCAAGATCAACTTGCTAATATTTTCACAAATTCTTCACCTTCCGATAGATTTTAATACATTAATCAGAAGATAGGAATCATAACCATATGGTAAAATTTATTCTTTAACTTCTTGTTGAAACAATCCCCTTACATTAATAAACTCTTTTTTATAGGAGAATTAAATTTGTTTGTTCTCTTTTCAAAAAAATGTTCATAATGAGCTTTTGAAAATTTTTCGTAATGATATTTTGAAAAAAAAATGTAATGGGATTTTCAAATCTTTTGGAATGAAATTTTCGTACTGAAACTTTCGTAATAAAATTTTCTTACTGAAATTTTTGGAATGAAATTTTCATACTAAGAATTTTCATAATAAAATTTTCATATTGTGATTTTTTTCATAATGATGTTTTCATAGTATGTTTTTTTTTGTAGTGAGTCTTTCATAGTCAAATTTCCTTCATGAAGAATATCACCTATTGTGAATAAATTTCCTAGAAAATCGGAAAGGTATGTTCTCCTTACTCAATTTTTCATAATCTTTTTTGTTTATGGTTGTTTCTTTTCTTTTAAAATTTCTCAGATTCAATTCTACTTAAATCCGAATGTTTTTGTTAAAACCTCAAACGATCGGATTCAACTTTTCCTTTCGGGTATGATTTCAACCGTCAGATCAGATCAGAGAAATTTCTCAACCATTATATTTATTTTGGACCGTAAAATGTCAGCTCTATCGCTTATATAAAGGGAAACCCCTTTTTCCCCCACATCAATTTCAATCTCTCGCGTGTCGAAGCCCTACCTCTGCTCTTAAAGGTCATTCCAAATTTTTCAGTGGTCCTCTATTCTGAATGTCTGTAGAAGCAACTTCCCATGATATGTATTCGATGAAACCAATCTCAAAGTTGTTATTCTACAGGGAGAGGTTAGTCCATCCAGATTTCTTCACTGATTATGATTATCTAATTTCATTGAATAACAAACTCAATGGTTGGAAACATTTTTGTGTATCGAAACTAGGGGGTCATGATGTTGTATTTACATATTTTCTTGTAGAGTTATATGAATCTGTTTCCTCCTATGAAGAAGATGGTAGAGACAAATTTTATTTCAAGTCTTATGGGAAGACATACATTCTTTCTTACACCAAGGCTACAAACTTGGTAGGCTTATCATATGATGGTGAAGCATAATTTTGTACACATAAGCTACCGGATGTTCAAGGAAGTTTCAGCAAGGTGACGACAATGAAATGCCTTGGGCTTAAAGATGAAAAGACAACAAATATTTTTCATCTTTCCACCAACATCTGTATTCTCCAGTTGTGGGTTCAATGATTTTTCATTCTGAGAAGAGGAGATAAAGATAACCTAAACAAGAGTGATATCTACATCTTAGATTTTTTGGTAATCTATGAATGATCAATTTGATGAGGCACATTCTTATTAAAGTTCAGAATATCAAGAATGGAACTTTAAAGGATCAAATCATTATGTATCCTAATCTAATCTCCAAGATTATTATTCGGTGTCCTGATTCGTTCAATGTTTCTTAAACCTCAGAGATGAGAATTTTCAAGGTGACGCTGATAAGTGTTGTCTCCTTAAAGTGTATGAAATCTGGTTTTTCAAAAGAATCATGTGAGTTCTATGATCTTCCAGAAGAAGAGGTAGAAGTCACTCTGGAAAATGTAGAGAAGGTTGACCCAGTGAAGAACGTTTCTATGAAGATGAAATTGAAAGAAGTAGTTGCTGAAGACAAAACCCCCAAAGCTAAGGGAACCTAATCTACACCTCGCAAGACAAAAAAACAAAAAAACCTATCTAGATGAGGTGGATGCTAAATGGAGAGAAGATAATGAAAAAAGAATATAACAGGATCCACAATTTGGTTTAGACCCTATTGAAGCTAACGACTTCAGAGAAAAATCCGCAGATGTGTTAGAAAAACAAGACGAAGAGAAAAAGATGAAGAAGATGTTCTCTGAAGCAGAAGTTGTACAATCTCTATTGAGGGATAAATAAGTACCCTCTGAGAAGATTCACGTTCGGTAATATTTTGATGTTCAACCATTACCGGAGAACCTCGAGAAGAGGTACTTCACTACGGAAAAGTCTAAAGGGAATCAAGTTGTTGATGTAGTAGAGAAACAAGCTGGTGAATAAGTAGAGGAAGAGGTTGTTGAAGAAATTGAAGAAGAAGAAGATGTAGAAGAAGGAAGTGATGATTTGGATGATATGATTAAACAAGTTGAGAAAAATCAAGAAAAGGCCGTATCCTCAAATCTAGTAACTCAGGGAAAGGGAGATGACAAAGAGAGTAAAAAACATGAGGTCGAGGAAGAAGATGAAGAGAATTAGTTGCTTAAGGAAGAAATCATTTAGAAGAATTTCCGTGGAGGAGTATAAAAGGAGAAACCGGATGAAGATAAGATTGTTCAACTATCTAAAAGCGAAGAAGAATCTCTTGATGAGGCAGTTCCAAAAGTTAACAAGGGGAAGCAAGTGCTTATGGACACCCAAACAAAATATGTTATAAGAAAGAAAGTGGTTGGTGGTTCTTCTAGAAGGAAGTTGCTGTAGAATGAAGAAGAACAATCCCCAAGGAATTTGTCTAATTCAGAATCATCAGCACTGGGTTATCATTTTGTTGTCGAATCTTTGAAAATGTTGGTGTATACCAATTCGATCTTTCCCACTATTGACTATAGGTTCCAGATGCTTCAACAAAGCATGGATAAGAAGTCTGAATCCTTATCTATAGTGATGGATAAATGTGTGAAGACTGAATCTGACCATAGAAATTTCCTTATCAATTATGATGTACACAAGAAATCATGCAACAAAGTCACCCTATGGTCAATGAAAGTTGATGATGATTTGGCGGAATTTGATTGTTTTCAGAATGATGTGCAAAATGCTTTTGATACCGAGGATGGAAAAATCAAGAATCATCAGGAAAAACTGACCCTTGAGAAAAATTCTGAGAATCAACAGGTCAGAGATCTTAATGGGAGGCTTAACTCGGTTGCTCAAAACTAGAAAAATGAAAGAGAATTCATGATTGAGTTTCAAGAAAAGCATAAAAATAAATATGAGTTGCTGGAGGTACATGAAGAGGCCATGAAGGATCATGTATAATTCTTGAAATCTCAATAAGAAAGGATCACAGCTTTGGAGAAGCAAGCTGACGAGGATCATAAATATTTGAAAAAGATGAAAACACTCTGGAAGAAGTTGACCCCAAAGGAAAAATAAAGGCAAATAGACTCAATCTAATCTTTTGTTGCATTTGTATTTCCTTGTAAAAATTATTTCAACTCTAATGAAATTTTTGGTTGGTTGTATCTTGTCTTGTTATGTACTAATGTTTCAGGTAATTTATTTCTTTTCCATTCTCTTAAATTATTTTTTAAAATCAAAAAGGGGGAGAAGGAAAAAAGAACCACTCAAAAGGGGAGAAATAAAAATTTAAACAGGGAAGAAAATTTTTAAATTTAAGAACTATCCTTACGTAAGGGGGAGTTTCTTTTTACAAAGTTTTTCATTCCTCGGACGGATAATGAAAACACCATCCCAGAAATCTAGAATACAATCTTTAGAGTTCCAAAGACTAAGGGGAAGTTAGTTGTATTAATAATAATCCATGAACAAAGGGAGATTAGTTTTAATTTCAAAATCTAAATAAAATTTCCAAAGTACATATATTCTTTTTTCGAAGGGTAATTTGTGATTTCCAAAAAGGGGGAGATTGTTGAGTCAATAAGGATTTCCTTATGACATTTCAATTCCTTCTTGTTTTGAAAATCCCAAACACCTTATCATTAGGAAAATATTTTTTTTACTCTTATTTTACTTTTATAATGAAAATTTCCTTAAAGAAAATTATCTCTACCTTGTTTTCATTGTTCATATCAATATTTTTCTTAAGTATAAAAATCATATTCACACCTAAAAAACCTCGGAATCATATAATACATAGATATGAAGCATTCTGTTTTAGGATCCGAATTCTCGATACAGACTCTAATGAAGTTCCATTCCAAATTCTGGATACGAACTCTAATGAAGTTCCCTTTCGAATTTTAGATATGAACTCTAACGATTTTCCATTCCGAACTCTGGATACGAACTCTCATATAGTTCAACTCTGAATTATGGATACAAACTCTCATATACTTTGACTCTGAATTATGGATACAAACTCTCATATATTTTGGCTCCGAATTATGGATACGAACTCTCATATAGTTTGACTCTAAATTATGATTACAAACTTATCTAAGTTCTGAATCCGAGTGCTCTGAATTTAGACTCTAGACTCTTCTGAATTCTGACTCTGAATTCCCATGAACTCTGACTTCGATCTTTGTAAGTTATGGTTCAAAATCCTAGTGAAACCAAACTCTGAATTTCCTTAGAAATATAGAATCTGTATTTCTACAGAATTCAGGTTCCAAATTCCTACAAAATAGAATACAAATATAGATTTTGTATAGACTCCAAATTTATTTAGAGGCAGGGCATTGCCTTCGGGAGGGACCATGCTTGCATGGGATCGCCGAGTGGTCCTACATTGGGGTTGGTGGTTGTTATCTTTGCTTGGTCATGTCCCTTCTGGTTTTCTTCTTGGTTTTATTTTTGGTGTATGTTGAACCTTCCGGTTTCTCCCTTTTCCCACAAAAGTGTTTTTTAATAAAAATAAATAAGTTTCAGTCAGTCAGAACATTAGTTTTTCATATTCTTAAACTTGTTTCATTACAAAACGATGTCGTGCTTTCAGTTATTGGATAACCGTTGGTTATGTGACATGATTAAAATACCTTCCAAAATTCAAGGATAAATATGACCATTGGAGGAGGGAGCCGACCGTTTCTACCGAGCCTATAAATAGGTTCTCATTTGAAAGAGCTCAATAACAAGTTGATCACTCTAGATACCACATGTTGTTAAGGTGATTTCTAGAGAGATAATCTTTTCATGCCTTGTGATTACTTAACTGATCATTCATATAACTTCGTGAGACTATAAATGTTTGTTATTACATTTGAGGGCTTTTGGGGATAGGAAGACAGAGGTGCCGACTACCTTGAATTTTGAGGGCTTCCTTGCTGGGGAAGACAGAGGTTCCAACTACCTTGAAGTTGAGGGTTTGTAGGGATAGAAAGACAGAGACTCTGATCATCGTATCGAGGGCTTACTTGGGTGTGGGTAAGAGAGACTATCTTGAATGTATAAATCAAGGGACCTTTATCCAAGGTTGTTGGATAACCTTCTCTTTGGGATAAATGATTTATATATTGTTACATGTTTTTGTTAAATGTTTTTCCACTACATTTTGTATTATAAGAAAATTATAATCTTCTTATATTTCCTTACACTTGTACAATAATTCAATTAGATTCTATATGATTTAAGGTAGAATCTAATTTTGTAAACATTGGTTATGTTTCATTTTCCGGATCCATATTTCAGGAACCATTTTTTCAGAATTACTTTCTAGATTTAAGAAAGTGTATAAAACTAGAAGTTTGTCACATCATACATTGTCCCAATCTTTCAATTGATGTAAGAGGTGTTGTGAATTTCATAGTTTAACTTTTTTAAACATAGATATTTCCTTGTTTAAGGAAATTTTTAAAGTGTACACCCTCCCCTATTTTATATTGAGCAACTACATCATTATTTCGATCCTATAGTTTAGACATTTTGAAATATAGGGGGATTTGTGCCTTGGATTCTACGGGATAGCCTTTAAAGAGTGTCATCTGATTAGTCTGTAGAACATCCATACTTTATATAATAAGATCTAATATATTATCACGACAAATATTCTATTTTATCTCAATATCTCCAAATTTCACTCTATCAAAATAAATTTTGGTTACATTGTCTAATTTATCATGTTCCACGTAACATCCTAACAGAAGCCAATCAATTTAGTAGCCAACCCAATTTGTTACATGAAATTAAATGTGCATCACCAAATGATTGAGTCTGCTGACTTGTAGTGAGGGTATAATGGGAAAATTGAGGAGAATATTCCCTATTAATAAGATTATGTAAATCATGGAATAATATAAAATAATAGGAAACCAAAATAATCAATAACCATTGTAACATAATGAAATCCAAAATCTGGTTAAATTGCCACAAACTAATACTATAAAAATATCATTCAATAATTGTGTCTATTTTTTAAACAATCCCAAACTAATAAAACATTAAAATTCCAAATAATGGTGCCTGATATCATATATGATATTCATGTCCATTCTCTATCCCATGTCCCAATTCATCCATTAGTTGATTAGGCCTTTATTATTATATAGACATCTAACTGTAAACTTTGTTTGGGTACCATTGACAACATGATTATGGTGTGAGTACAACATATTAGGCCACTAAAAAGTATATAAATAAGTAACTAATCTAAATAATTTTTTATGAATATGTACCATGAAAAATAATCCTAGTAGTAAATTAAGGATTCTTACAGTTAAATAGTTATCAATTAACTAGTTTGGACATCAGATTCCACTATGTCATGCAGGCCAACCAGACCAGGTTCGGCTCATGATGGATGTCTAAACTATACATATTATAGGTTAAACACTTTCAATTAAATATGTGTGTAAATTAGATTATTAAATTTCTTGAATTGAAAATTTTCATTTCCATCACCCAGAATATGTTTTCAGATATTGGTTCCCAAAACATAAAACAAAAACATTGTCCATGAATAAGGAATTACATGTCATAAACTGGAATCCAATTATACCAATCATCATATCTATCTATCCTAAATCAAGGATACTAATCACCATTACCATTATATATACCCATATTTGTAGAGTTTCATCTGTTTCATTTCTATCCTGGAAATGTATTGTTCTAGGTCTTTCATCATCAAAACAATTCTCCATGGTCCTCTATTAAAGATTCAATATACTTAACCATTATACATATTAAAAAAATATGGAGTATTGTTGAATCATTATTTTCCTTTAGTGTTTTATAAGAGACACCATGCTTAACCCCCTTTAACATTTAAACCCTTTCACCATTTATTCATTTAAAACCCATCAAATGTTCCTGATAAAAATTTAAAAAAAATAAATATATTTTTTACCATTTTACCATTCAATCAATTAAAAACCACCTTACTACTTTAATTTTATTTACACAACCCATGGGTGACCATAGATCCGGTCTCATTGTCATTATGAGACCAAATGAGATCCATTAAGGGGAATTCATATTACATGACAACACAATATATATCACATAAATAAGTAAAACAAGTTATTTTCACATTTTAATAATAGAACATACTAAATACATCAGAAAATCATCAAGATTGTGAGAGACAACTTGTAAAATTATATCTTAGGTTCACTGAAATCACTCATCCAAACTCTAGCATTTGATTCAATCTAAAATGTCCATAATAACAAAAGTGATTATATACATAGAAATAAGGTGCATGATACCTAGAATAAATGGGAAATAATGATGTGAATATTATTAATATTAGAAGGAATCAAATTAATATAGTTACTTAGGTATTCAAATAATAATAAATAGAAATAAAAATTAAATATAATCAAAGGATCAAATCCCAAGGGAGGGGAAGGATACATTGTTTTTTACCTTAGGTAGTAGAGAGTGAAATTAGGATAAAAATTTAGAGGGAAAAATATATTCTCATGAGTTAAAATGTAGATTATACATTTTTAACAAAGCTAAAAGTTTGGCATCATGGTTGTCAAAATAATGTTTTATACATGTGTGCCTACTAAAAATGATAAACAACATGTTTCACGATATAAAAAACCATATGGAAGCTATGGGGATGGCTCTAGACTATCGCTTCATAAATTTCATTCCACATCACACATGACCATTTCACTTATAGCGGTGGGGGTATAGTTTAAAAACCCAATAGAATTTTTTATAGACCATCTAAAGCATATATTCCTTTGGAATAAAAAAATAAATATATAAATTATAATTCTAGTAATTCTTCAAAATATATATTGGAAAAAAATATCATGAATCATAGATATTAAAATATATATTCGTAATGATCAGAAGTAGTTATTAATTTGATTCTCTGACAGATGAAAATTGTTCCACTCGATGGTAAAAATAAATAAGTGATTGAAAACCACCACAGATTCCATTGAGTGATAAAAATAGGTTTTACCTTTCACTCTGCTACCAAATATCTAGCCTACTAGGTTAAAAACCCTGATTAGATGAGGTGAATCATGTAATGGTAGTTGAAAATTTCTTCCCCTTTGTGAATCTTATTATATTGTTAAACAAAACACTATTTTATCTTCTTTTCATAAAAAACAATAAATGAAAAATAAAATATTTACATGAATCATCAACCGTACATGATCCATGCTCATCGGGATAAATCCTTGAAGTATACAATGTCATTGTGTATATGTAGAAAATCCACTATAGCACACCACAATTACAATGTTCATATAAGACTCAATATCTATCCTATTTTATATCTAATCAGAATTTGAAATATCATTTATCTCTAAAATTATGTATTGACACTAATCCTTTAGATGAAACTTTCATTTTATTCTAAAATGAATATTTTTTAGACATCATTTTGAGTGTAATGAATTTCTAATTTCAACTAAATAATGAAAATATATTTAATTCATAATTTATAGGAAATTTTGTATGGTTTATATATCAATAATTTTCACATAATATTTTCAAAAAATTTAGGAAAATTATCTTTTTTTACCAAACAATATAATTTATTCCTAGAATTCATAACATTAATGAAAAAATTCATTTAATCAAATAACTCAATTGATAATTTTTCGAAAATCCATTATTCTTTTCATAACTACCTATTCGATAACATTATCATGGAATAAATTCCCTCACACAACACTCATGAGATTTCAGTTCCTAGATATTCTTTAAGGGATTGATGCTTCAAATGAGGTGGTATCTACCAATTTACAATTTTTTAGACCCTTCATTCAAATTGTTATTGATCCTTGAATTTTTAAGATATTTTTTGGTTCACCCAACTTCTATGATTTGGAATCTCCTTTAGTGTGAAATATATTGATATCCCGAAATCCATATCTATATTTTCAAGGTTTACATAACTTAATATTCCTCACTCAATTATGAATTTCATGAAACCAAAATCCATTTTAAAAAAATTACCTTTTATATGGATTGATTATGAAACCAAAAATATATAAATTTACTCAAAATCCTGAAACTCAATCACATTATAAGGAAACTAGTTTACTTGCGTGGAAATCTTTCCTACGTTTAAAAAAACATCCCCCTTTCTTTAAATTTTAGACCCAATAAAATGGAAACAACTAGGAAACACAAGTACCTTTTAAGTGAATCATCATGAACATATTTCAATGTTTAATATATTCATTTACATTATATCAGGGATAAATTCATCCCATATAACAATATTGATATTTTGAACTCAAAAAAGGCTTCACCATCCCATTTTTTGTCAACAAATTAATTCAGGAACCAAATTTTGGACATCAAAACTATCTTTGTGAATGAAAAAACGGACCCAAAACCATACAATGACACCATGGGGAATTTTTTCACATAAACTATGATATCAATGGCTTACCAGAATATATTTCAATTTTTTAGTTAAAAAGTTTTATTAATGATTTTTTAGGTTTTTTTCATCTCAACATTGGAATTTTTATCGTGCAAATTCATGGTATATAGTTAATTGTTTTTGAATCAATGATTTTTAATAGTATATTCTGTTTTTGAATAGTACTGGATGAAAATTGAAACAAACAATTTAAAAAACCATTATTTTACATATCACCTAATTGGTGTATTTCAACCTTGATAATGTAAACCCCACACTCAATATACTATTTGGTGTTAGTTCATTTCCAATTTACATCAAAAAATACATGTACACTGAATGTATATATTTTTAAAACTAAAATCGTGAAAAATTTAACAACCTATATAATAGGTTCAAAAAAAATTTTATTAAAAAAATAATAAATATTTAATAATAACAAGTATCATATAAAAGATAACCATTTTTACAAAATTCATGATGAAAAAATAATCTCAAATCATTAAAAATATTATTTTTTTATAAGAATGCAGTAAAAAAATAACCTCAAAAATAATTTATAAATTGGTAAAACATTTAGTAATATAATTTTAAATGAATATTTAAATGAAATTAATTAGGTATATAATTCATATATATATATTAATGAATACATTGTTTATATTTAAATAATTCAAAAATCAAGACACTATTACATTTCAAATACTTTTTTTGTAATTTTGATTTAGCATCCATTGAGTCCCAAGTGAACACATGAAAGAGATAATAGTAACTCAAAAATCCACCATTATAGGTGGGCATAAATTCTCAATTCAAAAAACAATATCCCACCCCATTATTTGTTGTAATATGTTAGTCTATGTTTCATATGAGTGAATATAGAGGTCTATGCCTTTGCTCTATGATAACAACAAATTACTCTTCATGATGAAATTTAAATAGAGAAAAAACATCTAATAATAATATCATTAAAATGAATGGTATGTAATACATGTATACTCAAATTGATATGATATTTTGTTGTGTAGATTCAAACAAATTTTGTGGAGTTTTAAAAATGTTGGATTGATAAAGATGATATAAAATATAGATACATCTACTTTTATATAATTCTATGAGTAAATAAAATAAATGGAGAATGAATATATATCGAAGTCTGAGAGTATAAAATATGTGAAACCGAGTAATATAATAAAATTCTCCAGGTAAATATACTAAAATGGTCATAATAATATTTATCTACCTCCCTTTTCTCTCACCCTCTCCTACTTATTCATTTAAAACCCCATAATCTCCTCTAATCGGATAATAGATTTAAATATTATCCATGTCGGACTAGAATCTATATAACTTTTAAAAACATACAATACTTTCGAACCATTAACCATTTACACTCATTTTCATACAACCTACCAGCTCACAGGTCAAAAATAATATCACCTACTGTTGTAGATGCAATAAATGTTAAGATGGTTCCTTTTGAATGCCATGTTATCCATTATACGCATAATGTGAATATCATCCGGATAAATGTATTTACCCTTCCTTGGTATTTTAGGGGAACAACTCCCCCAATTTTATTTCATGCATCAATATCCATCTTCTCTAAGAATTATGATCTCCCGGATAAGATATATTTATTCTATTCTTCTTTGACATTTAGTTTTTCAATATTCAAATGCAAGGTCTCTATCTCCATCAATATCTTTACATGAATATTTTAAACATGTTTTTAAAGATTACATATCTTATACTTTATGTTATTCTAAAAAAATATGATCACCTCATGATTCAATTTTCCAGTTTTTAAATATGGAAATTTTCTTTTCTTTTTTTCATGAGATTCTATAATGTACAATTTTGATGATATATGGTTTCAATATTTTACATTAAAAATTGTTGGGTATAGAAAAAATACACAACTTGTGCTAATGAATCATGTATATTTCTACATACATGTTTTCTCTCGAATGTTGTGTAGAAGAACCTCATAATATAATTTTTTTTGAGAAATCCATTACATTTTTTAAATATTGAAACCTGATAAAACCTATTCCTTGATCACAAAAAAATTTCACAAAGTTAAAAAATAATGAATGAATTAATAATATTATTTATGTTAATTATTATTTCTATTAATATTGATTATTATAGAGTTATCTCTTCACATTGTAGCATGAATTAAGTGACATAGAAACAATATGAATTTTACCAGAATCATCAAAACATATCCCCTTTGGGAACCAACATTATTCATATATTCCATTCAATGTTTCATGATGTTTTTATCTTTGATGAAAAATACATACATGATCTGAAATCAGTATAAAACTATATGTAATATTTTATATAATATCAAAATTTAATTAAGAATAATATACCAAAAAATTCACCTTGTTTATATCCTTTTAAAACCAAATTAATCATGAGATTTTATAATCTTTTTAACGACTGAAATATCAGTGAAAAAACAATCTATAATTATGGATGAAATCCATTTAATTCAAGACGATCCACTCATAAAATTTTACTTTATGGACCATTGAATGTTAAAATGATGCGCTTTAACCATATAATGGTTGTATTTATCTTTTGTGAATTTCTCATCAACATTACAAGGGACCAAATAAACCTTATGAAGTCCTCACAGCATCCTTATAAAGTCATGTTCCAACTACATGATGAATCATATCCTCAATATGAAGTCATGTGCCCACCTTATGATGGATCACATCAACCATAAAAATTCACGTACAAATCATAAATCAATTAAAACCTACCTTTTGAATATATCCCCATATTTTTTCATAACCTTATGTGTTATCGACAAAGTATTTACTATCATTATAAACTCCACACCCTTACCTATAAGTTTTTATAATTTATTCAGACCCCTTATATCATTCATAAATCACCCCATGAACACCCCTAATTCTATTAGCACACCCTAATAAAATTTTATTATCCAGAATGACATCCAATTCCAATCTTGATTCTATAAACATTATTACATTCCATATTTTACAAACCCATTGCACGGACCCAAACATTTATAAATTTAATGATTTCCATAATTATAATAATGTTATATGGTCTAAAACACAAACAGAGAATAGAGAGATAAAAAACTCTATCTCATAAATTAAGGATTAAATAAATGATATTTATAGTAATTAATGAGCAAAGACACACACACACACATATATATATATATTTAATAATAACATGGCCTTGGAAATATTAACAAGATCGTTTAAAAAATAAATTTGGGCAATATAATAGTAAACTCAATTAATATTGTGTAAATTATATATTGGAATCATATAAATGAAAATATAATATAATTATATCTTATTATATAAAAAGAAATTATTTTTAAATAACACATTAACAATTAGTATTTTTGTAACAACAAAAGTGATTATTTAAAATTTTATAATTAATACACTAATTTTAAATAATGTTTATTTTTATAAAATATATCCAAAAATTAATATTTTGTTTTATAATGATTATTTTATAATTTTATGAGATGTAAATTAATTTTTCAATGTTTAATGAAGTCAATTGTAATTTCAAAATCACGAATTTTCATAAAAATGAATATTTTAAATAGAATTTAAATTTATCATAGCTTGAAAATTATTTTCAAAAAACTGTAGTTCATTTTTTATTTCTTTTAATCTAAAAATGGTGGGGGTAACATTATTGGAAATTTCTAAAATATTTGAATATTTGGTGAACAACAAAATATGATAATTTACATTATATATTCACTATAAGAAATATACGTCAATCCACGAGTAATTGCTAATTTAATCACTATAATCATTAAATTACCTTAACTATTTTAATATATTTATTTTTAATTCCCAAAATATTCATATTCTTGAACAAATTAATAAACCAATGCATAAAATATTAATAAAAACTTCCCTCACAGCCACTTTAAAAACTACCCACATCACTAATTCACCTTACACATTCCAAGACTTGGTGGATGACTATGTTCTTCCCAATAATATTTCAAAGACCCCAACCCATTACCCGTAGGACATTGTCTCATCAAAATATCATAACCTTTTCCCTAAGGATGTTCTCTAGGAGAATAAATTCATGTGGAACAATCCTCTTTTATTTCCTTTATATTTATTTTCGTTTTCATTCATTTCATATCAAATCCCAATCTCCACGAATCTAAGTGGAATAATAACTCTAGTATATTTAAAAACTAAAATTTAATTATGTTAATTTAATAATTTGTCGTTAAATATTCTCCCTTTTCCTTTTATTCTAAAAATGAAAATATCATCCGTGATGTGTTGAATTACCACAACTATAGACGATGAATGTTATTTTTCCCCTATGACCTCAAGGATGCTCATAAAAATATTATTATAGTTAAATAAAATTTTATTATACATTTTATATTTCCTATAATTTTATGGAAACAATCTATTTAAATGATGTTAAATAAAATGATATAATATCATAATGGTCATAAAAACATCCAAAATAAATTTACTTGTTTTTATTGAAATTTTATCAAATAAATATTCCTCAAAACTTATAACCATATGATATATAAGACCAATTAAAATTATTAATGTTCATTAATACCAAATAATTTAATTTTTTTATAATATTCTTTATTACACATGAACTTCCATACTTATAAAAAAATGAAGAGATCGTAGAAAAAGTAGAAATACAATCCTGAGTAATGAAATTGAACTCTATAACTCATCAAAGTGGAAAAAAAATTGACCTCATTAAAATATAATAAATTGATTAAATCTAAAATGTGTTCCATATATTTTCATTAATTAATTAAATTTCATATCTAGGATATTAACATGAGTAATGTATTCAGAAATATGGTAATATGATTCACAAACCCAACTCCTTTTACATGTGTTTTCCCTCATTCACTACATTTTCAAGAAAGGCGGTTCCATTAATGTTCCATAAATATCATGTATTAATCATTATATTATCATATCAGGGATATAAATTGTTAAAATATAGTATTATTACAAATTTAATGATTTTTTCAGAAGAACTCATCTTCCCAAAAATAAATCATTTAATTCTCAGGATATTATTTCTTCTTGATGATAATTATACCCAAATTGTCATTCCTTATTTTTTTGGGAACCTTAATTTTTATTCATTGACGTACTCATTATTAAATGAAACACATTCATTCCAATATGTTACTTCAATAACATTATTGTTATACATTCTATTTGGAATTCATGATAATATAAATGTTAAGATGTCATGAGTGCACCCAAAATTATATAGAACATGTAAATATTATATTATGAAATGAATAAAAAAGATTATATAGAGTTAAAATTCATTGGGTAATGTGATTTATCTAATGATATAATGTAAAAAATCTATGTGTGTTGATCACCATGTCATTGTGTTTCATTTTTATTCATTTTTACACTCTAGGCCATTATCTAATGCCTCCTCCCATGATTATAATGATGATGTTATGATGATGATTATGTTGACACCATGTTATATGGATTCATATTCATATATATCATATTACCAATATTATATCTCACCCCATTATTCGATATATATCTTTATTGGATTACTTATATTAAAGAGAACACTAGGTCCAATAAGAATCTTAATAAGAAGGAATTAAATAAATTTTTATATTTTATTATGTAAATTTTATGTATGGTACTATTTTTTCCCAGACACCAATTCTTTTTATTCTAGTTCTGTATCATTTTTATGTTATTCAACATTAAAATTATTTAATAATCATGTAAGAAAAGCATAGTATCTATTGCGGGAATCCTAGAACAGTTTAGTTTATTTGGGAATTATTATTTGAAAACCTTAGTTAAAATAATTAGTATATGACAATGTATATGTAATCATCCATGATGCCTTTTTTTTATATAACATATAGACATAGGTATCCCACAAGATATTTCTATACAGTTAATTGAATAAAATAAGGAATTATTAATGATTTTTTTACAAATGTTTTTTCAAAACATTTTATATTTTAGAAAATGTTGGGAACCAAGAGAAACCAGGCCAACTACACATTCTACTAAAAAAGAAATGATTTCCTAAATTACATCCCCAATTCCTTTGGAGGAGGAGTTAAATATTTATTTTTTTTGTTACCCATATGTTTCTGTCTATGAGAAATAAGATGAATAATGTGGAATGAACACCTTCACATAAGAATTTGAAACTTTCCATTGAGTCCTTTCTGCATTAAAGACCACTGATGTTGTGTGGATCATTTGATCCACTCATTATGGAATAGTGGTTATAGTCAATGTATAAGATATTTTCTATACATTATTATTCTATGGAAGAGAATGAGACTCTGGAAAAATATCATCAAGATAGAGAGGTCAACCGATGATGGGATCTAATTGAGAAGACTAAGGAAAAAACAACAATTTAAGAGATGGTGTTGGAATAATTTAGTATAATGATTTGTAAAATGTATTTACATTGAACTATTCAATATTATATTGAGATATAATTCATAAATATGAATAAAAATGAACTTGAATATGTCATGGACTATAACGAGAAATAAACAAGGGTTGTAAGGTATGCTTTAAGGTTTGTTTTGAAGATAATATTAAAATAGATAGATTCATTAGTTTCATAAAACAAACCTCTAAAAGGATCAAGTAATTGAAGACATTGAGAGCTATCAAAAATTTATTTTATTTTCTCCCAATGTGGTTTTGGTTTTTTGATAATTTTCCCATGGATATTTCAATAAGAAAAAATATATGGAGTTTCAAGATGAGGGATCTAATGTGAAATCTGGAGAGAAATATAAACCACTCACATGTCATTAATGTAGGAATTAAAATATTTGGAACAAAAAAAATTGGATGGGGACATTATATAATTTTAGGGTAGAAGGCCATAAATCTCATGAATGTCATAGAGACACAGAGAATCCATCAAATGTGATAGAGTAATGGAGAGCACCACCAATGGATCAATGCTACAACTTTTGGGAGAAATGTAACAATGCAATCCAGTGCACTACTACCCATGTCCTCAATGGTAATTTACATAATCCTCCACCAAAAACATAAGAGTATGGAAATTATTATTCCATTACTACAACTTATGTGGTGTAAAAAATAATGTCTTTAATGGTACAAATCATATTCACTCATAAATAAAAAAGGAATTATTTTCATCTAGTTCTAAAAATTCCTTTATATCGTGAATGTTTTCTATAACTATTGAATTAAATCCCTAGAATCATGATGTAATTATATCTGTAAACATATCTAGTTGTGAAATGATTGAAGACCAAGTGTTGGAATATTCTTGTGTGGGAGTATGGGGACAAATTATTCTATATAATCTTTTGATTCATCAATTGGTGGAATTCACTGATATAATTAGAATGTATTGGATGTCATTATGTTGAGAACACATCATCAGTCAAGAAAAGGAAATATAATTCCGTATTTAGAATCAATTAATTCCCCATTAAAAGGGAATTGAATACCATGAATCACTATTAGAAGATCTTTCAATAGTGTTTTTATTGATTCTCAGTGAAGAATAATTACTCACTCAAATGGATGAGTCAACATAAGTTATCGACATATGAGAAATTCCCATTGTGAGGGAGCAAAGTGATTTATAACCTAAAGTGTTACATATAATTCTCCTAGATCATGAGGTATAATTATCAATTGAACTCATACTTGGAGCTATTCCAATCTCAAAATTTCAATGTAGTATGACCTCTATCAAACATGAGGAAAAAAAGATACAACAAAAAGATCTTTTAGAAAATAGGTTCATATTACCTAGTGCATACTCTTTGGGTGATTCAGTGCACATTACAAAGAAGGATGGATCAAAGACATTTCTTATCAATTATTGGGAACTCAAAAAGATCCCCATAAATAACAAGTATCCTCTTCAAATGATTGATGTGTTATTCTTCTAACTACAAGGAGCTGAATAATTCTCAATGGAGAATCTTCATGCATTATGTCATCAATTGATGGTGATGAAGGATGATATTCCAAATACTTCATTCAGTACAAGGTTTTAGAACTATGTGTTTCTTATGATGCACCTTAAAACTTAATAAATCCAATGAAATCATTATGGATTTAATGAATTGAGTATTTAGACACTAACATCAAATTTTTGGTAGTATTTTTCATCGATATTATCATGTACTCTAATAGAATTGGGGAACACGAAGAACATCTTAGGATTGTGCTTAATACATCAATAATGGATAAATTCTACTCAATGTTTAGAATATATAAATTATGGATGGAAAATGTCACAATCATGGGACACAAGGTCACAAGTGATGGAATTCCTATGGACCATTAAAAAATAAAGGCGATTGAGGAATGATCAAGTCCCTCTTGTGTCACAGAAATATGTAGTTTTTTGGATTATCTGGGTAATATCATATTTTTATGATAAATTCCTGATGATTATCTAGCCCACTACCTATGATATCATGGAAATGGGATACTTTTTTCTATAATGAATAATGTGAGGAAAGCATCAAGGAGAAAAAAAATATGTTGATCACTAAACATGTACTCAATTTACCAAAAATCAGACAAAGATTTTCCATATATAACGATGTTTCATGGAAAGACTCATATTTTTAAATCATAATAAATAATAATGTATTAGAATAATAATTATAAAAATTGATGATCCTTTACAGGAAATACCTGACGCAAGATCTAGAATTATCAACTATGATTTATTCCATGAAAATCTAGTGGCACTACCTTTATGGTGATAAGTGTGACATCTATTCTGATAACAAGAGTCCAATTTATATATCCACAAAAAAGGAGCTCAATAATAATCAAATTATATATTAATATCTAATAAAACACAACATTATATCCATTCATTATCATCTTGTGAAGAAAAACATGTTAGTTGATGATCTTAGCATAATAGAACCGTTTATTCAATCCCTGATTGAGATTGAACATGGAACTATCATCATGGATTTTAAAAGGATGGATATTTAAATTATATTGGCCGGAAATAAATTATACCTTTAACAGAGGATATCAAAACCATCTATCCAAGAGAATATTGAGAAGGCACAAAGGGATGATATAGAGGTTCAAAAAAAGGTGAATGTAATAATGTGATGGATGCTGCAAGAGGTCTATATCGATGATGATGTCGAGATTGTGTATGGAACTATGATTTGGGTGCCTTCATCACCTGAGATAATGAGGAATATATTGGATAACGACCCCATCTCAACATTCTATATCCCTCATGGGATTACCATGATGTACCAAGATCATTGAGAGTAGTTCTATTGGTAAAACATGAATATGTTGATTTACGAATAAATCTAAAGGTTCACAATATGTTAGAAAGTTAATGAAGAGTGAAAAAAGTTAAAAGGGCCGGTGAAAGAATGCTTGTGCCCATATGAAAGTTGGATAATTTCACCATGGACTTCATTATCAATATCCCAAAGATATCGAATGGACACAATATGATATGGGTATTGTTAGACCAATAAACTAATACCTCCCACATAATTGTTAATCAAGAATATTTATTACTTGAACAAATTTAAAAAATATAAGAGAAGAAAGTGTTGAGACTTCATGGTTCTCCCCTTTTTATATTCTATGATCATGACCCAAGGGTCACATCTAATTTTTTGAGAATTATACAACACAATTTTAGTACTGAATTTAATTTTTTCATTACATATCACCCCAAAATTGATGGAAGATAAAAATGTTTTATTTTAATAATAATACGGATTCTAAAAGCCAAATCAGTGGAAATTAATGGTGGATGGAATCAATATTTCCCAATGTTTGTGTTCTAATATAACAATTGCTTCTACTCTAGTATTTTGATGGCTCTTTATGAATCTCTATATGGGAAGAGATTTAGAAATTAATCATCTTGGGATAATGTCTATGAAATAAACCTATTTCAAGCTTATCTTGTGAAAGAGGTGACAGAGAAGGTTCAATAAATCTATCAACATATTAATGATTCTCAACTTTATAAAAATTTCTAGCCTTTCAACTGTTGACGGGACATGGAGGTTGATGATGGGGATACGGTCTTCCTATGAATATCACTATTGAATAGGGTCATGGTGTTTGGAAAGAAAGGTAAGATATGACAAAGGTACATTAGACCCTTTGTGATCCTTGATCGCATTGAATAAGTGGCATACCATATTTCACTTCTACCATGTATGGACCAAATTTATGACATGTTTCATGTACCTCATCTAAGGAAATTCATACCAGATCCCTACCATATAATAAACATAGAGGTGGAAAACATGGGATATTATCTCTCTTATCAAGATAAACTAATAATATGTTGATAAAAAAGATAAGATTCTACATAAATAAGAAAAACCACCTTGTAAAAGTGTTTTGGAGGAACAATATGTATGAAGAAGCGACTTGGAAAATGAAGGAGGAAATGAAGTACAAGTAAATTTTATTTGTTTAGGTAAAATGAATTTTTTTAGAGAACTTACAAATGGGGTTATGAATGTAATGTTCCAATCATCTCTCAATGTAATTATTTAACTTCATATAATTACTTTATATGGTAAAAAACACATAAAAACATAGACAACCACATAAAAAAAGTTTCTGTCATAAATAATGGATGAAACAAATGATATTTATGGAATTAATGGACCAATATTGATGGAATAGTAAATTGAGGTTATTAATAGTTACATGACCCTAATGAATAAAAATCTGTTTAATAAAATAGTAAACTCAATTATAAAAATATAAATAAATTTAATGTATCTTATAAATTAAAATATGATATAATTATATCATAGTATATGTAAATAAATTATTTAAAATGATAAATTATATTTTAAAATTGCTGTAAAACTAAAATTTTTATTTTAAATTTTATAATTAATATAATAATTTAAAAGTAGATCCATTTTCATTAAATAGAATCATAAATTAATATTTTTTAGTCTTACGATTATAATATAATTTTATGGTACCTTAATATTTCAATGTGTCAGAAATAAATTTAAATTTTAAATTGATATTTTTCAATGAAATGATGATTTTGAATAACGGAATGAGATGTAGAACTACTCATATGTAACCAAACATAGTTTCAGTGTGGAAATGCAATGTACTAGATCATTTATGACTATTAATTTACAAATTTTAGGTGTTGGGGATGTCAAAAGGGGAATTGTAGTAGAGAGGATCTCTTGGAGTACAATTTTTAGTTTCAATATAGAATCAAAATGTGGCCTCTTGTGTCATAGTGTGAATGATTTAGAGTAGTATTGTGATAAAGGGAATAAACATATATTTGATTGAAAACCCAAAAAATATATATAAAAATTATATGTATTTAATTTTTCATTTCAATAAAATGGTGGTTTTGGATATGATATGTTAGGTATTGAGGAGGATTTTTGGTAATGGGATGACCGTTATATTTCATTGGAATACCATTAAATCTTATCTAAGGATCTGTAAATTTTTAATTAAAAATTTTACATATGATTTAATTATAAAGAGGGGGTTTTTTGTCACAGAAAATAAGATTGTTGAGGTGTTATTTATTAATCCATGAAGCGGTCACTAGAGCGTGGTCTCATAAATTAATTATCTGTCCCTTGAAGGGATGATATCAATGTTTGTATTTTTATTGATTCAATTATTCCTGGAGGTTTAAATTGTTCTATTTTTTCAATGTCCATTTTAATGATTCTGGGAATATAAATAATGTTGTATGGTGATAATTATTCTATCACGGCCTGTACACTTAGTAAGTCATTGACTATGATTTAAATGGGGTAATGTATGTGAAACATGAAGTGATTTTTGATGGGTGGGTTGACTTATCAATAGTGCTTCAAGAACAGTGACTGTTGAAAGGTTTTTTTGTAAAATTAAATCAATTGTTTAAAATTTGAATTCCTTATGAGTTCAAAAATTAAAACTTATTTCTTATTTCACATTTATGATCAAGGTGAATCTTTGGAGACAACTGATTAATCCTTGATATGAATAACATTCATCTTGAAGGGATTAACCATCTATTATCTAAGGTAAATTTCTCCTCCCTTCGTCTTATTTATGTCCATGTTTTCATTTCTGAGAGGGGTTGTGGAAGTTTATAAAATTTTTTTTTTGAAACTATTTTATGGAATAATGGAATTTTTTGGGAATTATGTTATTTAGGTTTTCTTTTATAGTTTTCTCTCTTGTGGTCATCTTATTAACCTTGTTCTTCTGTATATGATTTTGGATTTCTGATTGAGGTATGGAATTGAAGAATTATCTTTTTTATTTATGTGTAAATTATGGTAGATGAATTAATATTTTTTGATTTTTTTGAATGATATATATTAACCTAAAAAATATAATAATATATTTGAAAGGAAAACCGGTAGTTTGTTGAATATACCTTTCATAAAATATAACCTTTAATATTTATAATTAAATAAATTTTTTAAAATCCCAAATTCTTATGATGATGTTTATTATATGCTATAATAAATATCATAAAGTTAATGAATAAATAATTATTCACTTAGTGGGTTGATACTGACTATATAAGTTAATAATTTCTTGTATTCTTTTCATATTTCTATGATAATTTATAATGAGTTGTAAAGTTTTGTTTCTATTTATAGGGTTATCAATTTGAACTGTATAGTCTGTGGTGTTTATATTATTACATGGTTTGAACAGGGAGTTCTGGTAGTCTTTTGTGTGGTGGATTGGTTGGTTGGTTTAATTGATCTATAATAGTTTCCCAATGGTATGGAATATTTTGTTGGTAATATGAATACCATAATGTGTATGCGTAATGTTCCGGTTCTGGAATCCACCCAGAGGTGTCCCGTACCCAGTTGGTCACATGGCCTCAAGCGCATTTCCCCAAACTCTAGAGACTTCAGACTAGCAGCGAGGGCCTTGGGTGTGATGGTGGGGAAACTATGCCCTCATTGGCATAGTACATAGTGGAAGTAAACGAAACATGCAATAGTGGGAGCAGTAAATATCCAACAACAAAGCAAGAGTAAATAGTGTAAGACTAAGGCAATAAACCCATGGAGCACATATATATATGAAATTATGCATGATACATATATAGGAAAATATCCAAACATGTCATAATGATGGATATACAAAAATTACCCAAACAACTACAAAAGAAAAGATAAAAATCTCCACAGCATTGCAAGCCTATACTTGGGCCCATGTTTTCCTGCTCCAAGCAATCAAGTACCTAAAGTCAATGGGCGCTTTCCTTTCTCTATAACTGCAACAAAATAGTCTGTTTGGGCACAAAAGCATGTCCCAAATAGGGTGTGAGACTAAATCCTTGTAGGTAACCACCCGAAGAACTATTCCTAATAGTCAGCGAGCATATGAAAGGTAATAGTATAGTATGCATTAAACAGTAATAGTAAACAATAGGAAGTAATAAACTAGCAGTAACAGGATGACATACAATAGTAATAAATCCACAAAACAACAAGTAGCAGTGATGTAAACAACTAAAAAACAGGAATCCCTCTGGTATGTACTTGTAGCCAACCCCTCTGGTACTATCCACGAATTACAAACAAACCTATAGGTAGTGCACTCATCCTGACCCCTCTGGTTTTGTCATAGAAAATTATTTGACTCTGTGGGGAAGCTTGATCGGTCAATTCTCCTTATAGTCTAGGGGAGTTAGGGAATCACTAAAAAAGATCACTTGGTCTAACCCTCTTATATCACCATGTTCTAGAATCTATCTAAGTAATGTCACTCGTTCAATTACTCCTATAGTCTCAGGTCTATCACATACTTTCTAAGGAAGAACACTCAGTCAATTCCTTCTCTAGCCTAGAACGATTTTGATGAAAATTCAAACTAGTAACGACTCTCTAAGGAAGATCACTTGGTCTACCCACTTGGAGTCTGTAATATCCAAGAGTCTCTGAGAAGATCACTTGGTCTATCCCCTTTTGTCTATAACGTCCAAGACTCTCATAGGAAGCTCACTCAGTTTACCCTCCTATAGACTATAATATCAAAGACTTTCTGGGAAGCTCACTCACTCTATCCATTATAGTATATAGCACTAGGTTCTCACAGTCCCATGCCAAAAAGTGCATTAAAATTCTATAAAGACAAAGTACACCTATATAGATACTTGTCTAACCACTCTACATCATAACAAGGACTGTCAAGAATATCATTCCATCCAACAGTCACAGGGCATGGAAAAAAGGTATAACAGCTAAAGGATAACAAGTCCAAAAGGTCATAAACATAAGAAGGCCTTGAAAAACATCCAAGCACAACAATTATCACCATACAAGATCAAATTACCTCTACAAAAGCATACACGAAAGGAAGGAAAACAACAGGGGCAATATGGTAAACACTCAATACCTCGTTCATAGGTATTAGTAAAAATTTGCACATAAAACTCAAAGACATCAAAAGGTAAGGTACAAACCACATACCTTGGTGCAAGGAGATCAATATACGTTAACCATAAGGATTGATTCTCCTTAGAACATCGTAGATCTACGAAAACACACAAAACATTCGACCCACGATATCTCGATAATGAGGAATAATCATGCAATGAAACTCAAGTAGAAGGAAGATCTCATCGTTGCGGTTCCAACACAATCGATGACGGTCTATTCAGAAAACAGACGGTGGATCAGGGGCTCAGAGGATGCTCGTGGCCATACGGATGCTCCCGGTCAAATAACCATGAGAAGAATACAATTATTTCAATTAGGCGCGACCCCATTCCATTTAATTAATATAAAAAAATTACACAGTGTGTACTTTTGAAGTACATGGAATGTACTTGGATTTTCCATACTCTTCTTTAAGTGGCCTCCACATAGCCCCTACACAACGTGTGTGTGGCCTGAACATGGCCATCACATAGCTTTGTGTTGCCTCGAAGTACATGGCGTGTACTTTGTAAATTTCTAGATTTTCCTCTTTTTCTGAAAATCTCAAGAAAAAGGAAAAACATACCTTAACCAAAGATCTGGGTTCTTACAGTATGGGTGAAACATAATAAAACATTTATATTTATTAATTTTGGATTAATTGGATGTTTATAAGCTATAACATAATATTGTTGATTGTTAATAATGGTTTTGTCACTGAATATGGAATTTATTGGGGGTAATAAGTGTAATATAGATGATACAAGGTAAGTATTGAATGGTTGAATATGATTATTAATTATATTATTATGAATATTATTGGTTTTAAGTGTGTGAAATATTATTGGTTGGCTATGAATAGGTGGATTCAATTTAATGTGTGTGATGATGATTATATTTTGGTTGTTATGGTATTCATTGTGTTGTATCGACTATGACAGCGCGAGTGTATGGTTTATGGGATATATAGTCCAAATGAGAATGTGTTGATGGTGTAATGATGTTATGAGGATGTTTCTAAGATAATGATTCATGATGGGGGTTGTGTATTATGGAATGCGATCATGAGGTTGATTTCATTTATGTTCACCATAAATTTATAGAAATATGATGTGTGGTTATAGAATGGGTTTGGGGGGTTGGTATGTGCTGATGATGATGTGTGTTTGAAGTGGTATGTAGTTATGCATAGAAATTTGTGGTCGTAGTATGCTTTTATATTTATATAATTGTGATGAGAGTAAAAAGATGTTTTATATTGGTGTGTGAGGGTAACAAACCTGTAGTTATGTGTTTTAAGGGTACTTTCAGGATATAATATTACAATAATACGTTATCATACCTAGATGCAATGATTGGAGATTCTGATAATAGAGATCATAGATTTACATATATATATTTAATTATTTTATGTTGATTTTCACAGTGTTTCAAAAAACATTTTTAAAGACTATAATGGAGTAGTGACTTTGGAAACATGGAATTAAAAATACTTATACCTAAGTGAACTAAATCATCCCCCCTACATTCTTCATAACCTTTACTATTCATGGACATATCATAAAAAAATTCTTCATAACATGGGGAAAAGGAATTGAACAAACGGTGACATCATTTGATTAGTAATTTTAAATAAGGGATATATGTAAGCATAACAGGAACATAAGGGTATAATAGGTTGGACACAACATTTGAGAAGCACACCCCGAATGTACATTATTATATTCTCTATTCATTAATTAAATATTAGATGTTAATAAGACCAGAATCATAAGGATATAAAATAATAGGATCCATATTATAATAACATTAGAATAAGAAATATAATTTTTGTCATACCCATAAGCATAGAAAATTATTTACATATTAGTTAGGGCTCTCTACCAATACCATTATAGTAGAGAATGTCCCACACAGAACAAAGTTCAATCCATTTTCCATCCTTATCGTAATGAATTAGGTTCACACATCACTACATCCATGGCTTAAAAATCTAGATTCAATCCTTATTCTAGTAAGGTATTACTAAATATGGTTGACAACCCATTATATACCATTCGATCTCATGATATATAAATATTTACCCAAAGCATTGCAGGGAGTTATAGGTCCAACCCGAAATATAATGAAATCCATATTTTTGTGTGCCATATGATTAA
This sequence comes from Viscum album, assembly GCA_963277665.1. Taxonomy (NCBI): domain Eukaryota; kingdom Viridiplantae; phylum Streptophyta; class Magnoliopsida; order Santalales; family Viscaceae; genus Viscum; species Viscum album. The sequence goes on along the minus strand of OY728141.1, from coordinate 1,041,108,274 downwards.
AAAAATTTGTTATATCATAACCCATGAAATCAAATTGGTATCATAAACAACTCATCCTATCATAATCCCAGGACAATAGATTGGTTTTAGAATCCTTTTATCATAGAGTTACCCTTGAAAAGAAGCTGGTTTCAGAATTATTTCTTCATGGATTAACCTATAAAAGGGTAATAAATTTCATAAAAATAATTCTATGAAAACCCAATCAATTTCGAGAAATTATATAAAGTGTATCAGTGGGTCATATCCCATCTAAGGAATAGGTAACACCTACAGATTCTACATTTGTTGGATAATTATTTTAGAAGATCTTTTAAAACAAATCATGATGAAAATATACATTAGAATTTGTAAAGAACTATTGTAGACATAAAATATTTTGAAAGAATTATAAATTTAACCAAAAATTGGAATATTTTACAAGAATCATATATGTAAAAATTATTCATTATATTGGAGAGCTTTGTTCCGCCTGTACATGTTAATGTAATGATTCCATTAAAATTTTCAATAAAACCATAAAGAGCACTGCTTTAAAAACGAAATCAATATTCCCATAAATAAATTTTATAAAAAATAAAAACATGATAATATTTTCCTTTAAAAATTGAATTGTGTAATAAAACATCATTGATTTTTTTAGAAAAGATATGTTTGGATGAAATCATATTTCCATTCGAAGAGGGAAATAATGTCATATTTTTGTAAAAATATTATTAATAATTTATGTGATAAATAGTGGAAAATTCTATAATTACATTAATATATCATAAATTACCATAAGAAATTTAATTTAATATGATTTATTGAGTTTTAGATCATGATATTTCAACATTGGGGAGTTAATAATAAATAATATTAATAAATTATGAGATTGTAAGATAAAACAATTAACACATTAGTTAAATTGAATCATAATCCACATGAATGTATAACATAATATAAATTATAAAATTTAATTAATATATATAAATTAATTATATTACATTTAAAAGTATATTTTATACCCTTTGTGAAAAAATATTAGTGCTAAACATAACATACGTCTCCAGAATAAAAAATCAGACAAAAAGACATTAGTGTAAGCCATAACATAAACCATACTCACTCAAAACTCATATATAGTTAATATATGTTTATTATAAATCTATTAATGAATAATAAGATTATATATCATTCCATATATTATTTACATATGGACTTTTATTTTTTTAAGAACAATTTCATGATAAATTCACCCTTTGGGCCATAATCACTTTTTTCATGTATATTGTTACTTACTATTATTTTTTTGTTATTTAGAACATTTTTTAATCATATAAATAATTTAAAAAACTACACATATAACACATATATTCATTATCTATATATATAATTAAATCCATTAAATTTAGTGGTAGGAAATGAAATACATTGTCCATATAGATGTTAGGTGAGGCATACAAATGAATTTGTTTTAATTTTCATATTGGATTGAAAAAAATAAAAGTATATTAAATATTTTATAATTTAAGTATAGTTATTATGAAATATATATATCTCATATGTTTTCTAAACATATCATTAATAAATTCTGGGTAATGTGTGAATGATTCACATCACTTCACGAGATTGTAGTCCTCCTTACAGCAAAGATAAATTGCCATGTTCCCACAAAAAAAAAAGATTATAATTCTATGTTTGATATAATAACTCTAGGTTCATAATAACATAATAAATATAAAATATAATAAATAATAAATAATTATAAAGATCCATAATAAGTGGTAATTAAAAATTAATGAAATTAGTTCATGAACCGGCAGTCCACTATACACATGAACAATGATTTGGTAATCCATTTTATAGAAGCAGATATGGTTGAAATTAATTCCATTAAAAACTAAATCTATTTATATTAATCATAGCAAATTTATTATATAATTGATAATAAAATACATGATGTAATTTGAGGCTGAAATAAAACAAAATACGCTTGTTGATGAACATTAACTCTTCTTTGGGTATCCTTGTTACGACCCGTCCCAGTGGGGCCCAAGCAACAACTCCCCGAGCCCGCCTCCAATAGGCTAGGGGCTGGTGACGAGCACCGAATAGGCATGATACAAACATGGGAGGAATTGCATATAAAACTGTACACATGCACACACATCTCCAATCCCACAAAGATGAAAAGTAAAAACTATGAAAAATGGAAATGCATGCATACACTAAAAATCCCAACCTACATATTACGACAAGAAAGTAAAGTATAGTAAGTGTAAATCCCTGGGCCAAAAGTACAAACCCACCAAAATAAAGTCTATAACAAATTCCAACCTATAATTTAGGGTAGTGGGACTACAATCTGAATTCATTGGAACACACCTCATCCCACCTAATCTCCCTGAGCACCGTCTGGTCCTGGTCCACCTAGAATCTTGTCAAAGGCTCACTCGGCTGCCCAAGACACGACACGTGCGGGAAAAGTCCATGCAGGGGTGAGTATAACAATACCCAGTAGGCCACCCCAAAACCACAAAGGAAATACAACAAAGGGAAAATACCACAATGGAATGATACAGTCAGCTCTACACATTTTATGTCTACATAACATATAACAAGAGAATCCAGATATACTAATGCACATTCGACTATCATGAAACCACCACTAAGATCCAGCATGAAGATTCCACAATGAATGTAAGAAGAGAAAACACTCCTAGGTCTGAGGAGTGAGATACAAATTACTCATTTTGGGAGAACACACTCCACATGTACTTTGAGATCATGATGCTCAGAAGAGGATCACAACAAAGTCAGGGGTGATTCCGACAACTCAGTCTGAGATAATCCGCTATGTAGAGTATCGGCACCCGGGTAAAGTTGGTCATGTCGATACCAAGAAATCTACCCAGGGTTCCAGGAATGAATAGAGGATCCTGCTCCATGTCTCACAGATGGGATTCCAACAACTCTATTCAGGAGGTCCTGCTAAAGGGATCATACTATTGTATGTAGGAAATGATACCTGAATCTTTCAAAAGAAATACCAAGGGTACAAACCCTAAGAAAACTAGTTCAAGTCACAGAAGACAAGTGGTTCAATCCATTTAATATAGGTTACATGGTGTGTAGTATGGTTACACACTGTGTTCCTTGACCTTAGGTACTGCCTGTGAAAATGGCCCTTATCATCCGTTCATGGTGTGTAAAACAAAACTACACACCGTGTAGAAAAAGTAAACGTCGTGTTCCTTGACTCTGGGTACTACCCGTGTAACCATCCCATGTCATTTGGCTTTTCCTAAAGAAAGAAACTACACAGTGTTTTGAATAATCACACGCCAGGTCCGAACACCTGGGGCTCACTCTGTGTACGCTGGCCATGTGCCTATACCCGGTCTCTGCCGTTGTCGCCTGCACGTGTGCCAGTACACAGGCTAACCCGTGTATCTGGCTAGATCTTGCTAGGGAGGGGTATACATAGAATGTCCTTGGCTGTGTACCCATCCCATGTCTGTGCACTCCCGGTGTACACGCAAGGTAATCCCATCGATGAACACATGCCATGTAGCCCATTCTACACAGTGTGTAGTCAGGAAATTTACAGAAATTCCGTCTTCTTCCTCGCGCTTCAGCCAATCTTCTGGATTGCATTTCACTAGTACGTTTTCCATGAAACTCGGGATCAAGGGTCACCTGGACGTCGTGATGCCGAATATGAGGGTTTTAGGCCTTCGATCGGCTCCGAAATCTGATTATGGTCACCCGTGCGGAAATGGTTCGAAGAACTATATCTTCCAATTCACTACGATCAGTCCGTCGCCACTACAGGCGCACCTCCGTAGGATTTTACCGACACCAGATCTTCAATTTGAGATCGTTGCATCGCACAACGGGTGTGCAATGATCCATCATTCATATCCCCGCAAATAATGCATAGAACGTAGTGAAGAACGTGAGAATTTGGGGGGAGAAGAACACAAAATATCGAGAGGGACGAACCTTGATCATTGTTCGTGTCGATCTTGATCCGTAACCGTTAGGAGGTTGAACAAAACCAAAATAATTTCAAGAATCAAATCCCAACAATTCCTGCAAAATCCCATACCACAAGAATGATCGATCCACGGGCTAATCTGTTTGTGGAATAGTCTGCGTTCATCGTGGAAATCAAAAACAGGGAAGGAAATAAAAACAAACATCCTACCTAGATCTGCATCGTTCGTTGGTAATGATCTAGTCACCGCATCGTCGTCGCCGGAAAAAATCGTCAAGAACGTCATCACCACGTCGGGAGGTCTTCTCCGGAGCCTCCAGAGCCGCCAAGGGTTTCAAGATTATGTGGTTTGTAACCATAGACCCCTATGAAGAACTTTATTTAAAAAAAAGAATAAGAGATATCTGTTGCAGCAGATTTAAAAGATTTCGCTGTAGAATAATTTTTTTTAAATATTTTATTACTCTTATGTCCCAAAAACTGGATTTCACCACCGACCTGCGCCAGCCGATGTAAGGCCTAGCCAAAGGTAAAATCATAGCTTTGAATGCAACGGTTCCTTTGGATTTCAGATCCGAGCACCTGTTTAGGTGTTATTCCTTTTTTAGGAAAACCACATGTGCACGTAATGTAATTATTTAATTAAATTCAAACATTTGTTTCGGGAACACCGGGCCACGGAACTATAGTTCAACTCAGAGTCTGGTCTCGAAATAATTTCCATATAATAATAAAATAATACGTGGAAAAAATACAGGACATTACATCACACACACCGTAGTGCTTTTACGTCCCCAAAAAGTCAAAACAAGGGTTCCTCAATAAGAGGTGGGTAATGCACTCGAATCTGAGCCACCCGCTCCCACGTGCTCTCATGGATATTCCCATTCTGCCACCAAACACACACTAAGGGAATAGCTCATCCAAGAAGGATCTTCTCCTGCCGATCCTCGATCTCCACTGGGTACTCAGCAAAGGTCGCTCCATCATCGATGTCCAGCTCGCCCCAATCGATGACGTGCGATGGATCATGCACGTACCTCTGTAGCTGTGACACAAGGATGACGTTGTGTACCCGGTCCATCTAAAGAGGTAGAGCCAAAAGATACGCCACCTCGGCAACTCTACTCATAATCTGAAAAGGGCCAACGAACCTCGTAGATAGCTTGCCGCCTCGGCCAAATCTCCTTAATCCTTGCCAAGGTGAGACCCGAAAGAACACATGGACTCCTTCCTTGAACTCCAAAGTCCTCCACCTCCTATCGGCATAAGACTTCTTCTGACACTGTGTAGTCTTCATTTTCTCCTGGATGACCTGCACGTTCTCTGTTGTAGCTCTCACCATCTATGGGCCCATGAGTGCTGACTCTCCAAGGTCAGTCCAGCAAAGTGGTGACCTGTAAGGTTGCCTGTACAGAGCCTCAAATGGTGCCATAACAATAGTGGAATTAGAACTATTTTTATAAAAAAAATTACACCAGTGGTAGGTGATCCCCCCCATCTACGACCGATGTCAAGTATGCAAGGTCGAAGAATATCTTCCAGAACCTGGATGGTCCGCTCTATCTGACCATCGGTCTGAGGATGGAACGCTGTCCTCAAGCGTAACTAAGTCCCAAAAGCTTCATGAAATCCCTTCCACAACCAGGATGTGAAATGAAAATCACTATCTGAGATGATCATGGATGGCACTCCATGAAGTCGAACTATCTCCTGCACGTAGAGGCGTCCCATACTCTCTACTGAACTCTACTCTCGTATGGCTAGGAAATGGTCCTACTTATTGAGTTGATCAATGATCACCCATATGGCATCATGTCCCATGGATGTACGTGGTAAACCCATCACAAAGTCCATGGATATCCCGACCAACTTCTACTCTAGCACCCCAAGGGGTTGAGTCAAGCCTACTGGAACCTGGTTCTTAGCCTTTACTTACTGACAAGTAAGGCACCAAGAAACAAACTCTGTCACACATTTCTTCATTCCTGGCCACCAGAACTGACGTCTGAGGTAGTAATTCATCTTCTCCATGCCTGGATCCACCTCCAATAGGGATGTATGGAAATACCTTAGATCCTCCTCCCACAACGTCACTGGTACTACTATACGCCCTCTGAAATGAACAAAGTGCTCCCCACCTTCTGAATATCCATCCGCCGCAACACCTATGGATGTCTGAGAACGTAGAGTCTCACAGCTAGCATCCTCACGCTGAGCTTCCCTGAATCACTGTAAGAGTGGAGGGGTAACAACCGTCGACTAATGGTAATATCCCTCATCTCCATCCACGATGGACAACTTTTAAGAGGCCAACTACCTTGTCACCTCATCCAGCAACTACGAACTGGATATCCTACTGAGAGCATCCACTACTAAGTTCCCCTTCCCAGTAGTATAATGGATCTCGAAGTTGCAATCCTGTAGGGACTCAAGCCACCCCCTCTGCCTCAAATACAGATCTTTTTGAGAAAATATATATCTGTGACTCTGGTGACCATAGTATACGGTAAACCGCTCGCACAAAAGGTAGTTATGCCAAATATTCAACGTGAATACTACCGCTGCTAACTCAAGATCATGGGTCACGTAGTTCGGCTTGTGGGGTCTCAACTGGGGTGAGCCATAGGCAATCACTGCTTGCCTATACATTAGGACACAACCAAGCCCAGTTCCTGATGCTCGCAGAACACTACGTACTCAACACCCACTTCTGGTATTCTCATGATCGGGGCGCTCATCAAACTCTATCTCAACTGCTGGAAATCCTGCTGGAATCTCTCGGTCCACATGAATGGCTGACCCTTTTAGGTCATAGATTTCATGGGTGCTTCAATCCTAGAGAAATCAAGGATGAATATCTGATAGTATCCTCCCTACCCAAGGAAACTCCACACCTCTATCATGCTTCGGGGTGGATCCCATGCTAGTGCTTCCTCCACCATGGCTGGGTCCACTTCTACACCATCTGTTGAGATAACATGTCCCAGAAAGTGGACCTCTTTTAACCAGAACTGACACTTCGAGAGTTTCTCGTACAACTGGTGGTCTTAGAGTGTGTCCAGAACCATCCTTAGGTGTCTCGCGTGCTCCTCCTCGGATGAAGAGTACACAAGGATATCATCGACGAAGACCACAACGAACCAATCTAGATAGGGATGAATGATCTGGTTCAAGCGTCCCATAACACTGACGGGGTGTTCATCATGCCGAAGGGCATCACCAAGTACTCATAGTGACTGTAGCGGCATCTGAAAGCCATCTTCGGTATATCCTTAACTCGTACTCGCAACTGGTGATAGCCTGATCATAGATCAACCATTGAGAACCATCGTTCCCCTCTCAATAGGTCGAAGAGGTCATCGATACTTGGTAGAAGACACCGGTTCTTCACGGTCACCTGGTTTAAGCGCCAGTAATCCACACATAGCCTCAAGATCCATTCTGCCTTCTTGGAAAACAACACTAGGGCCGCCCAAGGTGAAATGCTGGGTCCCAAAAATACCTTCTTCTGCAAGTCGTCCAGCTTCACTCTCAACTCATAAAGCTCTACATGAGCCATCCGATATGTTGATGCTGATATCGGTGTCGTCCTGGGTTGCAACTCAATGCAGAAATCTATCTCTTGATGTGTAGGTTGTCTGGGGACATCCTCCGGAATGACGTCCTCGTACTCAGCCACTACTGTAGGGAACATGAAACTTGTAACATCTTCTATTCCCAAGGATAGGCTATCCAACTAATGTGAAATCAGTTGTGCCTTCATGTGCAAGAGTCCATCCTGCACTGCTGGGGACTCTCTTTCACCGAAAAAAGAGAAACTTGTTCCATCACAATGGACATACCACAACCTTCACCTAAAATAGTCTATCTGGCCATGAACATTGGATATCCAATCTATACCAAGAATGAAATCGTAAGGCCTCAACGCTCGCACCAAGAGGTTCCAACTGAAACTCTCACCTCCAAGGGTTAGGTCACACTGTCTACAGAGGTGTGTGATCTCTGAATGTTCTCTAGTCGGTGTTTCTAAGCGTATGGGTCGAGTCAACGGCTCAAATGGAATCTCAAGGACTCTAAAAAGATAATAATCCCGAAAGGAATGACTAAAACCTGTGTCTATCAGTATGGCAGCCAATGTAGAAAAGACACAGATTGTAATTCTAATCATTCCGGTAGTACCTGGGTCATAAGACTCTACCACCTGCAGTTGTCCCTGCCACTTTCCACCAGTTCCATGAGCCTAGGGTGGACCTCCTATGGGTGGTGGTGGTAAGGGGTCAAAATGCCGACCACCTTGTGTTGCTCTCCCACCTCCTCTACTGCGTCCACCGCCCCGCGGATCTGTCTTCTCCACACATTGCCTCTACCTCAGTGGTTCGTACACTGCTCCTGTGTCAGTAGTATGGTGGGTCGGACAATATCAAGTGAGATGTCCCCTGCTATCACAAGAGTAGCATCACCTCCCTCGAGGCATGATTGACGCGCCCTGTGAGCCCTGCGTGGTAGATCCTCTATCCGGGGATCTCCTCTGAAAATGTCTCCGACGCCTGGGTCCCTGACGTCGGCTCCCTACTACCATGTTCTCTGCTCTAGTTCGCTCAGTACCGACAACTGTTGGTTGTATCTGCTCCTCCTAGAAGCTCTCGACCACCAAAGCCTGCTTGAGTACCACAACATCAGTAGGAATGCTCATAGGGAAGATGCTAGCTCGGATATCTCTGTGCAAGATCCGCTCAAATGTCTTAGCTCTGAATTACAAATCGCTGACCATATCCATCGAGTACCGCGAGAGGTCGGTAAACCACGATGAATTATCAGCAACCGACATGGTTCCCTGCTATAGCTGAAGAGTCTCTTGTATACATACTGCTCTCAGGGTAACCGGTAAAAACACCTCTCTAAAGAGATGCTAAAACTCCGACCATGCAAGAGTTGCCTCATCGTGGGTCGGGATAACCAAAATCCACCATCGTCCTGCCGAGCCCTGTAGAAATCTCGCTTCTAGGAGAACCATCTATTTTGCTAGTGTCCTAACCAGACGAAAGACTCTGGTCATTGCCTCAAGCCAGTCCTCTGCTGCCTGAGGGTCAGACTCGCCTCGAAAACTAAGGGGTCCATATCTCTGAAACTCATGGAGTGCACTCATCCTGCGCTCTTACTCCACTTGTACAGAAGGCACTAAACACTGCTCCACAGGTGGTGGGATAACTGGCACACCACCTGATGGTAAAACTGGGGGATCTAGTTCCTATATCAAAGCTTCCTCACTTAGGGGCTCATCCTCGTGATCGAGCTACTGGATCCTAGCGGGTGTGTGTCGTGGAGGCATCCTGTAATGAAATAAGATGTATCTCATACAGTGAGTATATCTGGGGAGATGACTCAAGAAGGGAATAGAAACCACAACCCATTCCTATATGATGCATGTACCATTATTTTCCCTTGAAACTAGTGCTCTCATTTTATGAGTCGAAATGAAAGTTATCAGAGTCCTGGTGTATGCATACATCGACCGCCCACACCAACACTGGGGTCCCTAGCCTGAAAGATGAACACGAAACACTTAACACTGTTTACCCAAACCAACTCACATACTCTCGGTCCTAAGGTAGAACAGACCACCTCTGATACCACTCTGTCGCAACCCACTCCAATGGGGCCCAAGCCGAAACTCCCCAAGAAAACCTCTAATAGGCCAGGGGCTGGTGACTAGCACCGAGTAGCCATGGTAATAACATGGGAGTCATTTCCTATAAACTTTTACACACACACACACACACATCTTCAAGCCCACAAAGCTGAAAAGTAAAAAATACTAAAAATGGAAATGAATGCATATACTAAAAATCCCAACAAAAATTGTACGATAGGAAAGAAAAGTACAATATGTGTAAATCCCTGGGCCAAAAGTACAAGACCACCAAGAGAAAGTCTGTAACAATGTCCAACCTATAAGGAAGGGAACTGGGACTTCAATATTTACCTGTAGGAACACACCTCGGCCCGCCTGATCTCAATGAACACCATCTGGTCCTGGTACGCCTAGAATCATGTCATAGGATCGCTTGTCTGTACAATACATGACACATGAGGGAAAGGCTCATGTAGGGGTGAGTATAACAATACCCAGTAAGGCACTCCAAACCCAAGAAGGAAATATAAAAAAGGGAAAATACCACAAAGGAAAGATACAGTCAGCTCCACATAGTATATGTCTACAAGAACATATAACAAGAACATCCAGATATAGTCATGCACGTTAGACTATCGCGAAACCACTACTAAGATCCAGCACGAAGATTCCACTAAGCACTTAACAAGGATAATACACTCGAAGGTCTGAGGAGATAGATTAGAAGTAATAATTATAGGAGAACACACTCCACAAGTACTTTGAGAACATGATGCTCTGATGAGGATCACAGCTAAGTCATGTGGTGATTCTGACATCTCAGTCTGAGCTAATCCACTAAGTAGAGGATCAGCACCCAGGTAAATTTGGTCACGTCGATACCAAGAACTCAACCAAGGGTTACAGGAATGAATAGTGTATCCAACTCCATGTCTCACTGAGGGGATTCCAAAAAATCGATTCAGAAGGTCCTGCTGAAGTGATCATACTCTTGTATGTAAGAAATGATACCAAAAAACTTCAGAAGAAAGAACAAGAGTACAAACACTAGGAAAACTAGTCCAAGTTACAGAATAAAATTTTCTCAATCCATTTAAGATATGTTACATGGTGTGTAGTATGGTTACACGCCATGTTCCTTGACCCCAGGTACTGCCTGTGTAAAAGGATCGTGTCATCCGTTCAAGCTACGTAAAACCAAACTACACGACGTGTATAAAAAGTACACGCCATGGTCCTTGACTCCGAGTACTGCCCGTGTAACTGGCCCATGTCATTCGCCTTTTCGAAAATAATTTAATTACATGGCGTGTTGAATAATCGCACACCGTGTCCGAGAACCTTGAGCTATCTCTTTGTACACTGGCCATGTGCCCATACATGGTCTCTGCCCGTTTCGCCTGCCCGTGTGCTAGTACACGTGGTATCCCATGTATCTGGTCGGGTCTGGCTGGGGATGGGTATACACGGCGTGTACTTGGCAATTTAACCTTCTCGTGTATGTGTACTCCCGGTGTACACTCCAGGTAATCCATCCGACGAACACACACCGTGTAGCCCATACTACACGGTGTGTAGTCAGGAAATTTCCAAAAACACCGCCTTCTTCCTCACGCTTTGGAAAAACTTCCGGATCGCATTTCTCTGGTCCGTTTGCCATGAAACTGAAGATCCAGGGTCGCCCCGATGTCGTGATGTGGAATATGAGGTTTTGGGCCTTCGATCGGCTCCGAAATCCAATTCTGGTCAACCGTGTGGAAATCATTAAATGAACGATATCATCCAATCCGCTTCGATCCTTCTGTCGCCACAGCAGCCACACCTCTGTAGGGTTGTACTGATTCCAGATCCTCAATTTTGGATCGTTTCACCGCACAACGGGTGCACAACGATCCGTCGTTCATATCCTAGAGAATAACGCGTAGAACAGAGTGAAGAACGTGAGAATTTGGGGGAGAAGAACACAAAAAAATCGAGAGGGATGAACCTCGATCGATGTTCGTGTTGATCTTGTTCTGTCACCATTAGTCTGTGTTCATCATGGAAATCAATAACAGGGACAGAAATCAAAACAAACATCTTATCTGGATCCACGAAGTTTGTTGGTGAAGATCCGGTCGTCACATCATCATCGCCAGCAAAAATCATCAAGAACGTTGTCACCGCGTCGGGAGGTCTTCTCCAAATCCTTTAGAGCCACAAAGTTTTTCAATCTTATGGGTTTTGTATCCTTGGACCCCTGCACATGCCTTTATTTAAAAAAAGAATAAGAGATATCTGTTGTAGCAGATTTAAAATATTTCACTGCAGAATAAAATATTTTTATTTAAATATTTTATTACTCTTATGTCCCAAAAACTGGATTTCATCGCCGACCAATGTTAGGCCTTGCATAAGTTAAAATCACTGCTCTGAACAGAACGGTGACTTCCTATTTCTGATTCGAGCACCCGTTTAGGATTTATTCCTCATTTTTAGGAAAACGACATGCGTGCATAATTTAATTATTTAATTAAATTAAATCATTTTTTACAGGCTCACTGGGACTCAGAACTACATGGCGTCTCAGATCATGGTCTCGAAATAATTCCCATATAATATTAAAATAATACATGGAAAAAATCTAGGGCATTACAATCCTCCATAGGAATGTACGAAAACCATTCCTAGGATGGATTTTCGGAAAAATGTATACTTATATAATTTCTGTTGGTAATTTGGAAGGCTACATATGTATGGATTGGATGAAAAAAAATTTATATTGTGATTATGAGAGGATAAGGGGTGGACTTTTATAAGTGCGGGAGATGAAACACATTGTATTTTTGATGTGAATTGAGTTCTCATATGTTATTAACATGTATAGAGGGAAAAATATGATACATTTAAAATAATTAGAGGTGTAATGGTAGTAATATGGAACTAAAGTAGTTTTTTTAAATGTTTATTGGTAATTTGTACCATTATCTTTTATATTTAATCGCTATATAAACCAAATTTTACCGTAACCGTGGCCTTTATTGTTTATTGCATTAAATACTAATTCTTTTTAAATAATAATATTTTAATTATTAGTAATTATAAATTATATTTTTTAAAATATGTATACCATTTTTTAAATATTCATTAAATTTTTTTGGAAAAACATATTGGAAATTTATCCCATATACGTGATAAGAAATCATGTTTTTAAAGTGAAAACTATCAAAAGTTAACAATGTTTTTATATTAAAATTAATTATGTAAATGATTCTAATAAATTTAAATGGATTAATGGATGTATTATTTGAATAATTTTTCATTAAAAAAATATAATTTAATTTATCTTTATAAATAAATTTAATCAAAAGGATGTTTATAATTAAAATTAAATATTTTTCAATATTCATAAAAGCTAAAACATTTCATAAAAATACTAAAACTTGACACTAATATAAAATTTAAATTATAAATTAAAATGATATTTTTATATATGAAATTAATTTTATATAATTTTCAAGGATTAATTAATTACTGATCACAAAAGAAATAAAAATTCTTTTTTTAGAAAATAGTAATTTTGAAAAATATAATAAATTTACTGAAAATTACATATTATATAATATATATTTTTAATTTATGTAAAGAATATAATTAATATTTAAATGAAACATTTTACTATTTATATCACTATATTAAATGGAATGGTTATAATGATTAAATATAAATAACTATATTAATAACATATTGTGGTTTGATGAATTTTAGAGTCATCTGTATCAAAATATAAGATTGGGTAGCATGTAGAACAAGCATAAATTTTTGTTTCATATAGTTAAATATTAACATGGTTATTTGGGTAAATAAATCCATCAATTAAATTCAATTTATTTTAAAAAATATTCAAAAAATCTAAGGTTGTTACATTGTAACTCCTTGAATGAATTTCATCCCTAAATTTGTCATTATGATACAAAAATATGATGATACATCCACACTATATCCCCATGTTCCTAGATAGAATCCTAAAACTAGTTGTTTTAATATAAAATATTAACCACTTAAATGGTCTTGTATCATATAAAATTTACTATATGATCAATAATTTTCACCAATGGTTCTTCCTATGAATGATATTTCTTCATATGTATGACCTATGAGTTTAGTAGATGTGAAGGGTTAGGTACGTACATTCCCAAGAGTGATACATGGAACATAGAATGAACTTAAGAGTGTTTTAGTGGATGTTCCAAGTGATTGTCACCCATCCTGATATGATCAAAAAATTCAAAGGGACCAATATACCATATTCATTGTTTCCATTTCATCTCGAATATGAAAACATTTTCTGTTGAGAAATTATTAGAATCTTCTTTTTAGAAACATAAAATTATAAATCATAATAACTATTAACAACAAATATTTACCAAACAATGATATTCCTTAATGAATTTATTATTGTCTCTTACATTATCAAACATTTCATTATCTATTTATGGTTTCAATATATTTCATTCTCCATCATCATTATAACATATTGGAGATCTACAACTCTTTCTATAGATGGATTTATAGGGAACCATCTCAATACCTGGTTGAAATATATTTTTCTAATAAAACCCAATTATATTAAGGTGTTGATACCAACCGCCATTTAATTCTCAAGAAGAAGATATAAAAATATCTTCTTTTGTTGGAATTGTTTGTTCAGACTAAAAAAATTGACGGGGATGATATGATGTGATGAAACATAACTAGGTATCTAGATCATTTTTAAAACATCTAAAAATAATTTTGGAAAACCATGGATATCAATCAGATACATTGGAATGTGGTACTCCATGCATCATTTTCAATTCACCAATGTATATCTTGGAAGAAAATATAGAAATAATTATTTGTCAATAATGATGATGTGTGTGGAATTAGTATAAAAATTGATTATAATAAATATAATATTATGACATTTAATGGATTTTGGGAGTCCAAAGGAAAAATATATGGTGATATTTTCCTTTTTCCATTATTTCAAGGGTAATAGATAAAACATCACCTTATTCTTTTTTATTTCTATCATAACTTGATAACATACTATGAACCAAAATAAAAACACTTCAATATCTCTATTCATTCCATCCCACCATATATATGCATTCAAATCAATGTATAGATTCCTACATATAGGATTAATAGATAGTGAAAAAATATGAGATCCGACAAACAACATCTCCATTTATACTATAGACAATATGAATTCATGATTCATGAACCTTATCATTCCCTATTAATTATGGTTAAACTCAAGATCATTTATATCCATATTTTAAAACTCAACATCTTCATTATACTCCTCGTTAATATTCACTTAGATATATGGTAGAAAATTTAATTAAGAAAGATAATATGTTTCCCCTTCACTTTGGATTTATAGATCCTTAATTTTAAAATATTGAAATATGGGATTTTTTTTATCCTCATCATGGAATAGCTAGCACAATCCTTTCAATTGAAAACATTAGTCACCCTATTCACTTTCTTAGGGTAGTAATATATTGGGAAGTAAAAAACATTAATAAGGTATAACCATCTTATTTGTTTTATATTCAACACCCTCTATATGAATATATAAATTAAAAATAAATTGTCAATATGTATATCACACTTTTTCTCTGAAATATAATGAAATACTATTTCTAATGAAAATTAACCAAATCAAACTCCAAATAATGATTCGGTTGATTTTTCATGTGAACCATTAATTTTCATGTGGCATAAGATACAACCATTTAATTATGTATAATAACACATATTTGTCCCTTATTGGATGAATCAAAATATATTAAAACCCCTTCCACACTAAATAGTAATGTAAACACAAGTACAATTACTAATCTTTTCATTAGTTCCTGGAATGTTACTGACATTCATCATTCTATAAGAACATTGATTCCTTCTGAGTTATCGTTCTCATAGGATTTGTTAGGTTTCATAAATTTTAAAAAACATAAATAATATCTTGTTAAACCTAGAAAACTATGGATGTCAGTCAATGTGGTTGGTTTGGACCAAAATTCAATAGGATTCATTGCTAATGGATCTATTGATATTCTCACTCTAAGGATTATGTGACAAAAAAATTAATTTTTTTTAAAACATTTCAAACATTGTAAATATTTCATATAGTTTATCATTAATTAGGGTATTTATGAAAATTATAATGATGAATTCATCATATTACATTCACTATTAGTAGTTAATTATAACATTTATAAATATTACCACAAATTGATCAATGTAATCAAAGAATTCCCTATTCATTAAATCAGTGAAGAAAACATGGGAATTAGTTAGACTGAATGGAATCAATATATATACATAGTTTCCAATAATTTATATAAAATATCATATCGGTTAAATTACCTTATTTACCAAAAATTGTGGATATCGATAGTTAACTTCAATCTTGGAAAAATATTCTGCACTCTAAAGATGATCAAAAAAGTCATCAACAAGGGGAATAGGATTTTCATTCTTGAATGTGATCTTTTTTTCTCTTTATAATCTATGAAGAGTTACATAATTAAATATTTTATTTTTAAAAAAAATAATTGTTTCACCCAATGTTGAGAAAAATGGCCAAATGATACCATTTAAATGGTTTTCTTATAGTTTTTTCATTAATTATCGCAACTTAATTTGGTATATTCTATAAGCTGACTTTGAAATTGTTGTGGAACAAGTTATGATTTCAATTGAGAACCTGACATCACATTTTGGGGTATTATTAAGAAACTCTACCAGAAATGCATCAATACTTTCCAGAATAATATGATTTTATTTGTGTTTACCCCTAACCATTTCAAATAAAAAACCATTATTAAGAGGAACTAAGGGCCATAATGTAGATTTAATCTCCATCAGATGTCCTTGATTATCATCACATTTATAGATGATCACTAGTTTGCTTGAATATCAAATGAGACTTACCTTCCTTAAAAATTTATATGTTATTTATATTGATAAATCTATTCTATTCCCATGATAACATCAGATTCATCCAAATAAATAATGATATTATTTTTCAGAATCACATTCAAACTTATTTCAACTAAAGAAGAATCATAAACATGAGATACAATCATTATACTATTAGTGGATTTTACTAATAATTCTAAATCTAATCATTTTTTTGATATCATGATACCCTAAAAAATAATTTGATATCATGTAATGGGTAGATAGAGAGTTGGAGAAAACATTATTAATTATTTAGTAAAATGTATGTGTACCTTAAACCATGTTCTTATCACACCCCTAATCAAAAATAGTTATCACATGACATTTACCCTAGTCCCACAGCTTAGGAGGTTGCTGATGACGGTCATTAACATTAACCATTGGGTTTGTTCATTGGTTAGAATAATTCCTATAATCCTTATACTTGAAGTAATGATTTTTTAGGTGCATTATATGAAGCTTTCATTCTATTCACAACATAATCTAACTTCCACTAATAAATTTTTGAATCAACTTCTTAAGGACCTTCCCTTCTATACATAAAACATATACTAGTACAATTAAGACAATTTTCTTGATTATTATTCCCACAAATTGGACATAATGGAAATATCATTTTATTCTCTCTATGTGTTTTTCATTTATCTCAATACTACTGTTATTTTTAAAATAATTTGATTAACATATACCCCAACCTCCATTAACACCTTCATATCCCCCAAAGAAATTCACTTCAATAATATGGGGTCTCTTATTGATAAAACCATTAGTATACTTGGTTTTAATGTATTTATAAACCAATAAACCTTACATTCAGGTTGGATGATAATACCCAAAGTGTACCTTGTTGGACTTGTAAAATATTCCTCACATGTACTGATAGTTTCATAATACTTTTATAGTGAATGGAATTCATTATCCATATTCATATAGAGAACATGATGAAAGTACTTATAGAAAAATATATTCTTAAACTCTTCCCAATCCATTGAGTCAGTATCATCATGTTTTCTAATATTCATAAGTTGATTCCACTAATGATCTACATCACTTCCGAAAAATTAGAAAATGAAAATAAATCATTCATGTTTTAGACACTATATAATAGGAAATATCTTCTCATTTGTTCTAATCCTTTGTTTAGTAACAAGTGGATCAAAATTCCCATTGAAATAAAATGTTCATTACCAAATAAAGGACACTATAGAATTTTGATTCCTCTTATTTTGGGAAGTCCAACATGGACCATAGATTGATAAATTTTAGTTATCATACAAACATGATTTTACATTTCATCACCCATAACATTTCTGCACTCATGAGGAATATGATTAATCTATTTTTAACACTATATAGTAACTCAGTTTTTTTGGGTCCCAACTATTTTCTAAAAAAAGAAATCATAGAATATAAACAAAAATCATTGTGAGAAAACACATAATCATTAAAAATAACTTATATGATTCCTAAATCACGATACATTATTAATTAGTGTATTATATATTAGGTTTATCCTAGGTTATTCATCTTCATCTTCTATTTAGATAACTCTTGATGGTTTATAATGAGTTTGTGAACACCCAAAGGCTATCATATAAGAGTGTCGAACAATGAGTGTAGCAAGTTCCATTGTCGTACATAAGTTCCCTATTGATTCTAGGTCATTAAAACAATTTTTAGGTGGATACCCAGAAATATATATGTTCCCAATTGACATCCTCATGTACTATCTCGACATTGATGCATTTTTTGTAGAAAACATGCTCTATCATTTACCAAATTTCAATGAATATTTCCTTTAATTTCCCACATTGATTGACATCTCACTAGACATGACCGTATGGATCTCACTAAATTGTTCTTATCCTAATTTCAAATGGTAAATGAACCATATCAACTGATAATAACTATAGATAATTTTGGGTTTCATATAAATATATTACATCCTTTTAGATGAATTTGAAATACATAACACAATCAAATATATATAGACCATAATAGTTTTGTGAGTTTTGAATCATGGAAAAATTAAAACAAGTCCATAAGTGAGGTACATCATATGCTACATTATTCTTCATAGTTATCACCCTTTTTAGACATTCCATACATAATGAATTTCTTCATCAACTAGGGAAAAACAAAACAAGTGTTGGCTCAGATTATAATTAAGGGTAAAAAAAGATATATAAAAGAATAAGATGAACAAAATTACATGAGAATAAGAGAATAACATATGAGAAGTATAACCTTCATGTAAAAGATCATAATCATGAATCATGACATAAGGATTGGTAGTTAATAGAAAATGTATCATAAGTAAGTTAATGAACATGAGGCATGAGAGCATAACCTTGGCATAATACATGGAATTTTTGGCATACAAAAATGTATATAAAATCATTTACATATTATTCCAGGATCAGTTCCATGAAAAACATAGTGTATAATGGCCCTTATAGTGTTGGGATAACTACCCATTCTATTCTGGTGTTATATAACCGGGTTCACTCCCCATTCCAACCCTATATAATTGAATTATGTTCATTTCCCATTCTAGAACATTCTCAAAAAATCGGGATAAATTGCTGTTCTAACCCAATGTATATCATGCGATAGAAATCTCTAACCAAAACATTAGTGGGATTTACTAGCCCCACATATAAAAAAAATGAAAAATGTATATATGTATTCCACAATATCATAAACATTCATAAGAGCATATCCTATAAAGTACATAATAAATCATAAAATTTTCATCATATCATAACCCATGGAAAAGATTCCGGTTTAATAATAATTACATTATAGAAAAAACAATAAAAGATGCAGGATTTATAATATTTTTATCATATTATAACCCATGGAAAATATGGGTTTTAGAAACATCATTCCATCAAAACATAAATATTTTCAAGATATAATATGAATGATAACATTTCATCATATCCTCATTAAAGAATATGTAACTCTAACAGATATCATTATATATGGAATTTGATTTTAATATATAATTTGAATCATTATTAGGGAAAATCACATTTTCATTGGGAAAATAATTTTTCAAAAATAAAAAAATATTGTAAAAACATTTTCTTTGAAAATAAACTTGAAAAATTATAAGTGAGTATTTGAATCAATGATTGGTAATGATATTAAGTCACACCACTCATATCATACATATAAAAATGAATAATCCATTTAAATTTTTGGTCAAGTCCAAAAAATCATTGTTTTGAAAATGACATCAGGATTAATTTAAATAAATTTTTTTAAAAATTTTAAAATTGGTAAAAAATATTATTAAATTCATAATAGAGTATTAAATAAATATAAAAACATTTTTAGAAAAATTGTATAAAAAATTATAGTTTTTAATGAATTGAGAAATAATCTAATATTTTTAGAAAATCATTGTCTTAATAATATTACATAACAAAAAGTGGGAATGTGGTACCATTACTTGATTGTAGCATGTATAAATATAGAATATGAATATTCATGAAGTTATTGTGGGATAGATCATGATATTTAATCCTTAGAGACTTAATCGTAGTCAATCCCAAAAAATGATGAGACTTCATCATAAAATATTTATAACTTTATTAATATTGAATAAAAATACCCCTGAAAGAATAACATAACATGAATAATAAAATATCCCAAGGACGAAATAATTAATTATATTATATAAAAATTGGAATTTATATTCACCTCATCAAATAATATAGTTGTAATTCATAACATATATCTCTAGAAGGAAAATTGTGGAAAAAATCCATTATCAAAAGTACTGTCTTCTGTCACACAAATTGAAAACTCTATTATAATAAATATAAGTTTATCATAAAAATATCATAGATAAGTATTATTTCATAATATAACATATATGATTTACTTATTCTTTTGTATTACCCATTTATTGACAATGGAATGTTAATGTCATGTTTTTTGATATAAGGACATTGTTTTTCATGTATGCTTTGACATTTTTTGGTCCTATTTCCTTAATATTGGATTCATCATTTATAGAATATTATTCATAATATAAATATAAAATATATTTATTATTTATTTATGGTGAGTAATCCACAATATTTAGTGGTAAGAAATTAAATACACAATTCATGGAGACAGTAGGTCATACATATACATGAACAATGCTTCCATTTTGATATCAGCATGAAATAAATAATATTATATAATATATATACTATCATTAGAAAGTAATTTTCACTTAATAAATATAACATATTTTTTTATATATTTTATTAATAAATACCATTTAAATCAAAAATGAGCTGCATCACTCCATGAGGTGGTAGTGAACCATAGACAAAAGCGACGTTATCATATTCACTCAAAATTAAGAGAATAAAGTTAAATGTGATATATTAATCCTATAATCAGAATAATATAATAAATATCATATATAAACAATAAATAAAATATTATTATCATCCTTTATAAATGATAATATTAAAACGAATGAGATTAGTTTGTGAGGCACTCATCTATAGTGTACACAAATGATGATTACGTAGAACTTTTAATAGATGTGGTGGTGGTTGAAAATAATAAAAATAAAATAATTATACCAATTTATTATGGATTTTATTGATTGTATTATATTGGAATGGTGTATAAATAATTCAATCGATTTTAGGAAGATCTATTGCAAAAACACTCATTAATGAACGTTGCCTCTTTTTCAGGTATCCTCCTTAGGATTGCACTAAAAGCCTTCTGAGGATGAATTTATTCACATAATAAGGCTTCTAGTATTAGTGTAGGAAATTTGGGAAGATATTTTGTTATGTTATGGCTAATACAATTAGGGATTAAGTTGTTAAGAAGATAACAGAAGTGGTGACCTTTTAAAAACAGGGAGATGACACAATATTTATTTTTGATAATAATGATTGTGCCCTCATTTTTATAAATCACAAGGGTCAAAAAATAAAATGTTATCCAAAATTATAAGTGAAATGTTATAAATATGTCCATAAATTTTTTTTATAATGATTTTTATTTCATTTATAACCTTATAGTTTTATTTTAACACTATGGTAAACCCAATTTTACCATAACGACAATAATAAATTTTTACGGCATTCACTATTAATTTTGATCAATAATTAATTTGTGAATATTAAAAATGAAAAATATAATGATTATAATGATGAAATATTTTTTAAAAAAATCAATTCACATAAGTGGAAAAAAATAATTAAAATTAATCTCATAGATTTGGTGAGAATGTATGTATTTAATGATAAATTGATCAAAAGTTTAAAAAGTTTTCTAAACCCCATTTCAATAATAAATTGATACAAATAAATTAAATTGAATTTATACTGGTATAATTTAACATATTTAAACATTAAATAATTTAAATTTAAATTTAAATTATAAATATATTAAATGAATAGGTAGTTTTCTATTAAAATTTTGTATTTCCCCACTCATAAACATGTCACTTTTGAGAAAACACTCAAAAATTGAATATAATATAACTTGGAAATAATAAATTAAAATATTAATTTTATCTCATCAAATAATTTTTTTAAGATTTTTAAAAAATTATTATATTTTTTAATAAAAATCATTATAACCATTTTTTAAGAAAATAGTATCTTTGAAAAATTTAATGACTTTACGAATGATAATTAACATTATCATCAATATGTATTATTTAAATGAATCCATAGTAATTAATATTTATTAAGTATTACCTAAAATTAATAAAACTCTGCTTAATATCTAGGTTATAATAGTAATATGTAAATAAATAAATAAATAATATATCATGGTTTTGTTAAAGCATATATTACAGATTTCATAAGATTAAATTGGTGATGAGTATATGAAAATAAAAACATATTATTTTGTAACACTGAAAATAATATAAAAATTATTTATTCTAAAAATATTACAAAACAGGGGGTGTTACAGTGACTTAGTGTGGTTAGGTATAGTTAATTCGATAAGTGCTTGCTGGTAATACAATTTATTCATTAAGGTATTAATATTTTTCCAATTTCTAAGCATCATATTGATGATGATTATTTATAATTTACATATATTCTCATTCATAATTGGGTGGGGGTGTTTGAATGGAGTTAGGTATGAAACCTACTACTAATTAGGGAATTGGGTCATGTATCCTTGGCCTAAGGGTCACTAGATCCTTTTGTCTTAGAAAACTTTCCCAAGTGGAATTCCTAACATTATGATTTAGCTCCCCATTCATAAAATTTATTCATAATTTATGAATAATAGCCATAAAAATTGAATTTTTCTCAATTTAAGATATAAGAGTCATATGATTATCAAAATTAAACATTCATCTAGTATGAAATAATTCATTTTGGTTTTTAAATCTCAATATTATTCTAATATGAACTTGTGAAATATGATTTCATATTATATTTTCTAGTAAAATATGATTCTTTATATCGTAATACTTCATGTTTCCCATATTCTTCAACACCATTATTTTCATAGTTAGAATTTGAATCAATATCAAAAATATCAGGTTAAATTTTATCTTGATGTAATCTTTTGTTCCCACAGATCATTTTATTTTAATCAAAATAAATTTAATATTATATATTGTTTGTTGAACATGGTTTTTTAAATCATGATAATTCATGTATATATTCTCTATCAATACATTCATTATCAATTAAATTATTTGAAAAAACATTAACATTATCAGGTTAATTTTTATCTCGTTATTTAATATATTTTAAATGATTATTCATATTTTCCTCATCATAAATATAAAATTTTAAAATAATTGACCCATAAAAAGTGATTTTTTTGAAACAATATTGACATGAAAATATTATATCATATAATAGGACCCTTATTATATCTCTTATATCCTTTTCATCTGGATATGTATCCTATGGAAATGCCTCTCTTAACATTCTCATCAATGATTTTTGAATTTTAGTTTTTTAATTTTCATCACACATAGACATTGTAAAAAATTTATGTTTCTAAATATTGGTTTATTCGTGAGATATATGTAATAGAAAACTATATTTTACTTGGGTCTTAAAAGACATCTATTTTTAAGATTCAATGTTGTGCTTATTGATTCCATCTAGAAGGATTTTAAGAATTAGAATTTCAAAATCATATTTATTCCCATTTGAATCTAGATTAAATTCTTTATTATTTAAAACTTATTATTTTAGGGATCATAAGGATCCATATTTTAAATTATAATTCCATTATTACCAATATAATATTCAATTTAATTGCAAATGTATTTTCTACCATTTTCTGTAAACAACAGAGTTTTTATGAAAAATTATTCAAATAAATTTTATTTGATTGATGTGTTACATTGAATGTTAAAACATTTTATAATTTTTTACATACTATAGTAATGTAATATTTTTTAATATGCTACATCATGTTATGCAAGAGTTATACACATAAGAAACATGTATTTCATTGCACATAATACTGATTTATAACAAAATAATGATATATTATTAATATAGTTATTTAAGAATTAACCATATACCCTATCCATTAAAATTATTAGTATTAATAGTAATAAATAATTTTGAAATATAATTTTTTTATTAAAAAAAATATTGATAATAAAAAATCTATTTTTTTGAAAAATCTATATGTTTTGAAACAACTATTTTCTAAAAAGGACATCTTTTTAACTCCTATGACAAATATTAAAATTATGTGTTGACACATTTATTAATTAAATTTTGTTAAATAAAATTCATTTATTTATTCAAATTTTAAAAATTATATTTGGGTGATTTTTTGTATTTTTATGAAATGTTGAATTTTTTGATGAATTGTAAAAAATAAAAATTGTAATTGATAATTTTCATTTTACATAATTTATTTGTATATATTAATTATATTTTAATTTAGATTGAATGATTAAATTCAAAAAATTTAAATCAAATAAATCATTTTAAATAATAGGAATAAATAAACACTAAAATTTCATAGAAAAACATTGCAAACATTTATCCTTTTGTACATTAAAAACCCATAATCTCATCCTATCAGTTGGATTAATTTTTAATAATTTTATGAAAATTCAATGATTGGAATTTGGAAAAATTTATTACATATTTTTATTAATTTTAAATTATATTGTGTTCTAATTTAAACTAATTTGTTTACAATAGTGACAAGTGAATTAATTTAAGATTAATTGCATTGATTAATGTTACAATAAGATTACTTAGTTATTAAACCAAAAAAAGTACGGTTTAAAAATGACTCATAACATGTAAAAAACCCATAATATGGGAATATTTAGATTCATTGCCTTCTTTCATCTAGAATTTTACATTATTAGTATCAAATTATTTAATTAATACCTCCCAATAGTGTTTTACATTATAGGTATTTACATGTTTTATACTCACCTCCCTTATAAAAGGTAGCATCCTCCCACCCATATTCACATAGCTAAATCCATTTGTATCACCAAAAACCAATAAATGTCTACTAAAAAAATCACTCCTCTCATTATAGAATCCTCAAAAGGGTATAAATTTAACCAAGGAAATCCATTGATGCAAACAAAAAGGAGCCACCCGTAGAAGAGGTAATGTTCATCATTGTAAACATTTATATTCATTCCTTCTCCACCCTTAAATTCACATTTTATAATGATTATATACTATAATAATTATATTAAATAAAATAATATGATTTTATGTTAATCTTATGAGACAAACATTCAAAAACATCTATAAAATTGGATACACAATTATCATTTGTGTGTTTGGCGGACTACCACCCCGTGAAGTGATATCATTCATGATCATATTACCACATTTTAGTGTTGGAAATAATGATGGATTTAACGTTTATATAAGATATTTATTATTTTTGTTATGTTATTTTGATTTTTAAATTTTTATTTGACACAAAAAATAATGGTTTCTATTTCTTTGGAATACGATAATGGAATTCGTATGTTTAACAGACAACCACCTTGAAATGTGATATAATTTGTTACATATTTACAGGAAATTATATATGGATTTTATTAATAAAAACTATTTTATAATTAAATTAAATAATATAAATATCTTTCTTTTAATTTGATATGAAATTGAAAACAATGTTCATGCATAAGTACGACCTACTATCTCCATGAATGGTGTATTTCATTTCCATAAGTTATATGTAAAATATATTATAAATAATTATATAATGAATGATATTTTTATCTATGTTATGATTATTTTTATGACTAATTCATTTATTAATTTAGAGTAAAAATATTCAAATGTCAAAACATGTTAAAAAAGGTTGTACTTACCACCTGAAAAATAACATTATTATGTTATTGATAATAAATGAGTATTATTAATTCATAATTAAATAATATATGGAAATATATATATATATATATATATTAATATTGGAAATTTATATATTTAAAATAAATTTATTTTTTAATGGGATATTTTAATGAGTATAAGGAGAGATAACACATAATGTAAGTAGAGTTAGTATTCCTTTTTTTTCTATGAGACTTATTCCATATTAGAAGCATTTTTATTTTTCGTGGTTTATATACTATCCTTTGATGTGTAATATCATTAACATAATTTATTGAATGATATAAATTTTTTTAACAAATTTTTTTCTTTTATGTATATCATGATTCGAATGTTACCAAAGTAGTAATGGATTTCCATCACACTTTTATTTTCCATCAGACACAGGCCATGTTCACCACCTATATCATACATGTTGTGTTTATAGTTATGATGTATTTATTATATTATACTATATTTTGAATTATTGGGATTTTTATGTCCATTTTAATATTTTCATGTGATTGGGATTCTGTTAAAAATGATACCAAAATGGAAAGGGAATATGTTTCTCACATTTCCTTCTTTGAGTGGTACGTTATGTTATGCACTAATATTATTCCAGTAAGTGTATATATAGACAATTTTAAATGAAACATCTTTATGTTTTTAATCCTTATCATATTTTATGTTTATTTTTATGTTATTCATTCATGTGGATTACGATTCGATTTTACCTAAGTGGTAAGAGTTTACAACTACAATCTCATCATTTATCTAGATTTTATTTGATCATGAATCCATTGATGAAATATTATTATTAAACTCACAAATAATATAATGAATATTCATATACTATTTTTATTAATGATGTATCAATTTAATATTAAAAATTTCCACACATTTGTACAGAAGATACATAAATTATTGAAGGTAAGTTGACATTATTTCTCTCTTTGATTAGAAATCGATTTCATTTAATATTTTTATAGAAATGTTAAAATATGTTTTGAAATTTTATTTAAAAAAAAATCCATGAAAAATAGTTTTGATATTTTTTATGTTTTCAATTTTTTTTTTCAAATATTCTGTTAGATATTTTAAAGAATATTTTCAATGAAAAATATATTAATTTTCAAAAATCATTATCAAATTGGAATGGTTACATTCCCCAATAATTTTTTTTAAAATATATTTCAAAATTATTTTCTACCTAATATGGAATCCATTTTTTCACCTATTCATTAATTGGGTATTTATCAAGGAATACTATTCATATTCTTTCATGAATGGTTTCTTTTTTGATGTCATGATGTTTAAAGAATTCATTTCTCTTCTATGGGATGTACTATATTTATATTCTTATGAAACATAGTAATATTCACATGTTATTATGTGAAAAAATGATTACAGAACCTATCTGTATACCACAGGTGATGATATGATGACATGTTTATTATACCCATTTCATTAAATGGGTTATGATATTAGGATTATTTATGTTCCTTTTGAAAGAATATGTATGATTAAAATATATAATGTATGGGACCTATAACCCCATCCAATTAATTGTGTAAAGATTTAGATATCAGGATATAGGCAAGGCAAGAATTATTAGTTAACCTAGTTTAGTAAAGGAAATTATTAACTAAAATGGTCATATGTGTAAACATTGTCATTTAATATAGTTTTGTGAGTGAACTAATTACAAAAATATAGCATTGTATGTAGGTTGTTACTTCCATGTAAATTATTTTATATGTTTATAAATCTACAAAAATTACATGTCATATTCATATGTTATTCATTCATGGATAATTAACATGATTCCCTTATGGTTTATTCCTTATGAATTTCCAATCATTTTTATATTACTCTTGATTATGATTATTGATCTGATGGTTAGAATATTCTAATTTCATAATCATGTAATCATTCCCTTATTATCTTTTTTATGAAAATATCTCTATCTTATCACTTACTATGAATATGATCTAACACTTTAATATGCATCAATTACCCATGTTATTATGATATGAATTATATATGTTGTATTTAAGAAGGGTGATAGTCATAGAGAAAATTTAGGGAGATAATACTGCTCACTTATAGACTAGTATTTATTTCCACTTTTTTCCAAAGTCACTAGAATAATATCTTATTGGGGTGTGTGTTTGTCTAATTTAATGAATATAACATAAAAATTAATTAATTTCTATGTTTTAGATGACTTTTCCACTATAGCTGGTATCATAAAAAAAAGTATAGTTTACCTTTTGAAGTTAGGATAAGAAAACCGTAGTGAGATCCCTAAGAACATGTCTCTAATGATATATATATGGATGCATCAAAGTATATGAAAACAATATTAATGTTTGGTAATGGGAAAAGAGATTGAGTTCCTTGAAATAAATCCATGTCTATATACTACACAGGGATGTGGATTTGTAACATATGTTAAAAGGGGAAAGACACCCCATAGAATGAATTGGTCTGGACATGATCCGAAACTTGTGAATAACAATGTGATTTTCTCCACATTTGATTGAAACAGGTATGGGATATTTTTTGGGTATTCTAAAAATCATTACAAAACAACATAATGGATTTAAATAGATGTTTTCAATGAATGACTTAGGATAAACTTAAGGTTTCATCAAGGAGAAAATAAGATGATATTTTATTTTTCTATAAATATTTAGAAATAAGCATGTTTGAAATTCCCTAATTGGTACTAGATAATTTTTATTGTGGAATGAATTTACATCATGAAATTTATTATTATGTGATGAGAAGATGTTATAAAAATTGTGAATAGAGGGAAAACATCATATAATACACCACCCATGGTTTAGTGCTAAATGTGAAAGTTAAAATTTGAATTATTCAATGTAGTTCCCAAAACCATGGTTTAATTATTATGATCAATGTCATCAATATATCTAAAAAATACTTAATAAAATTATATTACATCATTTTAGAAGACTGTGAAATCCATTACAAAAATACATGCCTCAGGATCATAATAGTTGAGTGTATTTGGAAACATGGAAACAAAATCTTTTATCATAGTGAATGATCATCAACATAACCCATAATGATATCCACCTTTAGTAATTCTATCTAATACCATTATTTATAACTTTGGGAATTGAAACATTATAAAGGGGTATTCTTAGATTCTAGGTGATTGTAAATAATATAAATTCATATGAATTATATGAATAAAAGGGTCCAAAATATGATCATAAAATTTGAAGATCATTCCCATCATATTATAGATCATATTCATAATTGGTTGTTCATAATACCTGAATCAAATGGAAATAAATAACATAGTCCAAAGAAGTATAAAATTTGAAAATACATGGATGATATAGAATACATGTTGTTTTATAATGTGGTGAATATGTATACATAAGAAATGATCACTTATTATGTTAAGGACATGAAATAAGGCCCTAACATCAACTAGTGGGCATGCAACCAGGTCCATTAATAACATTTTGATCATGTAATAAGCTCTATCAATAACATTATGAATATTAAACCAAGTCCATTCATAGAATTGTGAACATGTTATGAGGTTCATGTATAACACTGTGAAAGTGTAATGAAGTTCATGCATAACACTGTGATGATATAATCAGGTCAAACATAAACATGGGGACATGAAACTAGGACCATGCATAAAATTGTTAACATGTAATAAGCCTCACTCTTAACATTATGAACATGTAATTAGGTTCATGCATAAATGTATATACGGGCAATAATGTCCATTCATAACATTGTGAACATGTAATAAGTTTCAATAATAATGTAGTGAACATGTAATAAGGTTCAAGCATATACTTATGAATAACTAATCATGTCCCCTGATAAAATTATAATACTTTAATCAGGTTCACAAATAACATTTATACTCAATATTCATCAATAGTTACCCAATGAATTGGAGGGAGATATATGTTCCACAAATCTCATAATAAAATCATTCATATATGTACCATAAGATAAAAAAACATTCTTCATATCATGTACCATAAAAAGAAATATATTTTTAAACATCAAATCATAACCCATGAATTGAAATGGGTATCATTAACATTTAATCAAATCATAACCTATGTGAAATATATAGGATTCATAATCAGTTCATCAAAACATAACACATGAAAAGAAGCAGCTTTTATAAACTTGTAACTAATAAATGAAAAACATGCTTCATAAAGTCCATTACATTATATATTACCTATTCATATAAATTATATGAATGGATATGTTATATCATTTACTAGAATGTAATTATTAAAATCAATAGATGTCATAATAGAAGTAAAATAATTTTTAAATATCATTCTAACTAATTTTTCATGGATAATATCCTTCCAAATTTGAAGAATTATTTTGATAAAATTAAACCGTTTAAAAAACTTTTAAATTCAAAGTAACATTGAAAAAATATAATAGAAACTTTGAAAATAGTAAAATATTTTTGAATTACATTTTCCATGATAATTATCATCATTGTTCTTTTGAAAACATTTTGAAAACAATTTTGAAAAAATCATCCTTGAATATAACAGATTTCTGACAAGGGAGTGATGAAAATATTTTTATTTTAAACATTATCAAAAGTTGTAAAGATTTTAAATATGGTACTATAAAACGAGGTCATATTTAATATATATTTTAGAAGGAAACTCATGAGTTTTCTTGAGATATGGATCATAATATTTCAATAAGGAGAGTACAAATTTAAACAATCCCAGAAAGATATGAAATTATATTAGTTGACCTGTATAAGTTAGTAACATGGGATCATCCCCTCAATTTAAGAAAAGGAAATTACAATAAGCATAAAATATAATTAATATATGTATATTCATGATATATAATGTAAAATGGAATTATATAAACCTCAAAATTATTTAGGTTCTTAAAAAAACAGGTGTCGCTAGGACTGTAAATTGAGACAAAACTATTTTACTAATTTGGTATCTTTTGAAAATTAAACCCCACGAATGAAGTATAATAAAATGGTATGGTGAATACCCATTAATTTAGGTATAAGATACATAAAATACAATCCTCAGTATTTAATAAACCACACAAAAGGAATGAGTGTAGACCATAACATGTATCTCAAGGATATTAAAACTGAGATGAAATCCCCATACCTTGTTTCTTGACTCACATTAAACTCATTCAAAACACCTATATTAAAAAAATTAAACATATCATAAATATTTTACATAACCATATTATTTTATATAATTCCATATATTGTTTTATTAAATCCTTATATTACCCTCTTGTAAAAAGATCCTATGTTAAAGCCTCACTTCAGGTAATATTTGGTTTGTTTTTAAAAAATTTTCTTAATGTGTTATATCATTTACCATTAAACATATATAGTGATTAATGAATGGAAACAATCATATAAATATCTATTCTAACTTTTATATTTATATTTCAAAAAAATTTGGAAAAATACGTATGAAATGGAATACAACTTTTATGGGGATGACAAACTGTACATACACATGAACGATGTTTCCATTTGAATTTTTGTATTGAAAGGAAGTATAAAAATGGAATATGTATTTATATGAATAAAAATATATTTATGTATCATTATTACAGTATAATTATTTATTATATATGTTCACTAAACACATTTTTAATACATTACATGTTGTGTGTTAACAAATCAAATCGCTTCGAGAGGGTAGTAGTCCACACTTCCTCAATCAGTTTATCACATTTACACCAAATGAAAGGTAAAAATATCTGGTATATAAAAGGAAAAAAAATTAAATAATACATAATAAATAAAATATAATAATATATAAATATTTTCAATCATAATGGACAATGTTATTGGTTGTAAAAGAGAAATGAACAATCACAGTTTCGTGATGTCGTAGTTCACAGTACACAGAAACTGTATATTCGATATCAATTAGATGATGTTTTGTGTAATTTTAGGTCAAAATATTTTTTTAATAATCATTAAAGTATATATATTATATTGGTTTTGTCCTAGAAAATTATAATTAAAAATAGTGGAGTGGGTGAAGACAAAAAATAATAGAAAAGAGATTGAGAGATGATGTTATATCTAAATCAAGTTACACATTTTGGTTGGTTCCAAAATGATTCCTTGAGTGGATTTCTGACCTGATAAAGGGTTATAAGTAGAAGGGTGGATTTTTGAGAAGTTTATTGTTCAGGTATTGCCTAAACATAATAGGTTTTACAGGTGTTAGAAATCGGTATAGATGGTGACTATTTATGGAGATGGAAAAGGACTCACATGGAGTTTTTAGAAACATCTTATGAGTGCACATGTCCATACCTAAAAAATCTATAAAAATCAAAAAAAACTCAATAATATAAGATTTATAGCCGAACTATGGACACAAAATGGGTGTTGTAAAAAATTCTAGGTAAATTGGGCCCTTAATTTTATGGCTCAATCCCCAAATAATATTAATTTTTTGTTAACTGTTATGAATAATTTTAATGACTTCTACAAAACATTTATGACACAAAATTAACATGGTATTATTATGAACTAAATATTAGACATAATAAAATAATGTATCCCATATTTTTTAATGTTGATTCATAGAAGCGACAAAATGATTATTAGTTTTAATCCTACAAATGAGGCGAAATAACATGATTTTAATGTAGGAAAAGGTAGAAAATATTGATTAAATTTTAATTCAATTTTATAGTGAAATTGAGTTTAATGAATAAAATATTATTTATAGAAGAATTATTTTACAAATTTTACATAAAAAAGTTTATAATATCATTTATAATTAATAAATAGTTAGATAAAAGGGCAGTTTTTATCAAAAAGTAACAATTTTCACTATTCATAAAAAATAAGTTTATCAAAAAGATACAAAAAATGACCATAGAATAATTTTGTTTTTATGAATTCATAAATAAATTTTAATTTATTTAATTCAATATCTAAATTCTTATGAAAAAAATATTATTATTAAAACAGGATCATTCAACAAAATGTTTTTTTAACATAAAATGACTACCAAAAATATAATTTTTGATTATCAATATATTTTATTTCTATAAATAGACAATAAATAATAATTTAAAGTATTTATTAATAATATTATAACTATAATTAATGGTTAGGATATAATTATATCATTTAATTAATTATATATATACAGAATGATGATTTAGTGAATCTTAGTGTCACGTGCATTGTATGCCAATTCATTATTGCATGTATTTTATACCAAGTAGTTTTCCAAGATATTTTTGCATGTAAATTATGACAAGTGTGTGTTGGGTGTATTGTATTCCACATCATTATCCATGTCATACACTATTTCAATGTTTCATGTAATGAACACAAAGTTGGTATTGATGGTAGCGCAAGACAAGTTGGTATTGCATGAATGCAAGCTAAGTCAGTATTGCATGTAATACTAGAAACGTCGATATTGAATTTTAGTGTAATGATTATCGTAGATTATTAATATATATATATATATAAAGTTCTATTTCAAGCTTCCCATGAAATAAAAAATATCGTATAGATAAATTAATTTAAAAAATATATTTTACAACATCATAATGTGTTACATTCTACCCCGATTAAAATGTACTTCATCCTCAACATTCGTTTGGGTTATCAAACCTTTCATACGTGAAATATTTATTCATATAAACACATATCGTAAAAAATATTACTAAAACATCCCTTAAAAAGTTAATGATATTACAATAACGATTACCCAATGTAACATATAACTGTGTTTCCACACCTGAGAACCTAATTTTGTATGATGATTGGGCATGGAGGAGAAGAGTAAATATTTATAAGGGTGACCGAGGTCATAAATCACAAACAATTAAATGATGAATGAATAGTTGATGGTCTCAGAGTCATAAATATACGGTTATTTAAAAGGCCATCGCCTCAATGAAAATTCGCGTATTAACGAAACACATTTTTTTAACATTATCCAATCATTGAGTAAATATTTTTATTGACAAACAATTTATAGAAATATACAAAATGATTTTATGAGCTTTATCATGAATAATCCACACCTTGGGTTAGGCGCTTATATATTTCCACTTATTTTCTTATCCTAAAATATGAATGAATATTTTTTTATTTATAATTAATAGATCATGAAATCCATCATATGTCATCATATATTATAGTAGTAATCATATATTCCATGTTTTTTAACAATATATCTGGTATGAATAAATCCTCATGTTACAATATAATCATAATCATTCCTTAAATGGTTAAATGTAAAATAATTCAGAAAGATGAAAATCCAAAACACTAGTAGGAAATCACAAAACCATCATTACATTGATCCACCACATATCACAAAGGAGAAACTAGATTTCACATTCCCAACATGTGAGTACATGCATCATATATTCCATTGAAACATGTTAATAACCTCAATTACCGTAAATCCTTTTGAAAATAATTCATGATTCCTTATTCCAAAGATTAATGAATATATACTTTACACTGATTAATTTTTTATTTTATTGAAATGATACTTTTATGATAAGTGGGAACCAACCCAATAGCTAATAAATTCCAATTATAGGATTAAAAAGCCAAAATATCAAAGTGAACCTCCATCAACACACTAAAAAACAAAAACACACCATGATTCATGATTTAAATGAGATCCATCATCCCCACCTCAATACGCACACCTTGATACATCACGTGTTTCAAAATTACAATGATTTACCATCATATCTTTATCGAATTTTTGTATTTATATCAAACATATCAGTATCCAAACATCATTATCTCACATCCAAACACAAATTAAGGGTTACCTACCCTACAAATAACTTGACTCAAATAACATAATATTTGAGTTCAAAAATACTTCATTAATACAACATTATTGTTAAACCATTTCTAATGCTGCATAAACTTATTCAATATTACCTCTTATATAGAATATGAAAATATGAATCAGTTCTTAAGGTTCCTCCACCAAATTCTAATCAGTATTCTTATGATCAATATAAACAATATAAGTATAACATAACATACCTTTCCCATGCCATTTGTGGTTTCATTGTCTTCGTAAGTATAACCAATACTAATGCCACCTTCATTACTCTCTTTATGGGATTTATAATTAGGAAATAAATTTTTATAATTACTATAACATCAACATTTGAAACATTAATTTTTAACCATGTTCCTTATAGGTCACCATATTGAGTAAATGTATAATGCATGGGGTGATAAACACATATCATATAATAATTCCACATAATAATGAAAATTAAATTAAAATTTTTTAAATCATGAAGTCCTCCTTAATATATGACACCCATGTTCACACTAGGTTATTCAAGGCCATCATATATTTAAATACATCATAATGGTACTCGAGGAGTATGTTAATTACAAAAGAATATCCCCCCATAGTGTCGAACCAGGTGTGTCGCAAGGCCTAATGTTGGGTACCATATTACCCAGAGTTGGGCCCAGAACATCATGTTGGAGTTGTTACCAAATAATACACCTATGCTAGAGCCAAACCAACCTGTTGTATCCAAAAATCTAGGTATTTATTGGAAACCAATTAATATAACTTTTTCCAATATCCCAGGACATTATCCTAATTTTTTACTCTTCCTTATACATATCCCTAGAGGCATTCCGAGACATATCTTTATAAATATACCTATATATCTCACTATATTTCTTGTATCCTAATTTTAATGGGTGAATAAAATTTTTTATTATAACATTAATAAATACCCAACTAGAAATAAATTTAAATTACATCATTTTTTATGAATATTATTTACATTACAAAAAATTCATGCATGTGGACCATAACATTTTATTATATTTGGAATCATGCAAACAAAATATTTTATCCTAGTGAATGTTCTTAAACATGTATCATAAATATCTCCACCTCTAGTTCCTCTACCTAAAATCATTATTCCCTTTATGGAATGAGAAACTAAAAAGGGGAGATCTAAAGTTATAAATAATGGTAAATAAAAGAAATTTCCAAAGCATAATATAAAAAAAGGTTCTATAACATGAGAATAACATTTTAAAATCATGCCCTGAATATTAGTGAAAAAACTTAATATTGGTATTTCATAATACATGAATCATAAAAATATAAATAACATTGTCCAAGGAAGAATATAAAATGAAAGGAAATTTAATTTTTTTCATTCACATTGCTTTATAATGATATGAACTGGTAGAAGTAGAAACGGGGTTCATTCATTAAGTTAAGTACATGAAATCAAAACCCAACATAATTGTTTTAACATGTATCCAAGTCAATTCATAACATTTTAAACATGAAATGAGGTTCACACATAACCTTATAAACGTTAAACCATGTCTATGAATAACATTGTGAATGTGTAATCAGGTTCACACATTTCCTAAGGACATGAAACCTGGTCCATGCATAACATTGTTAACATGTAATCAGGTTCAGGAATAACATTTTTAATACATAAATAAGTTCATGCATTAAATGATAGACATCAAACTAGGCCCATGAATAACATTGTGAACATGTAATAAGGTTAACTGAAAAAATTGTGAACATGTAATCAGTTTCACTTATAAACCTGTGGACATGAAAATAGGTCCGTGTATTATATTTTTAACATGTAATAAAGTTCACTCATAACATTTTGAACATGTTTTCTGGTTCACGTATAAACTTGTGGACATGAAATCTGGTCATTTAGTCACATTGTGGACATGTAATCAGGTTCAATCATTACATTTTTACTCATGGGGAATCCATTGTTACCCAATGCATTGGAGAGATATAAAGGTCCCACCAATCTAATAATAAAATCATTCGTACATGTGCTAAAAGATAATAAAACATTCATCATATCATGACCTATATTATTAAAAAGGTTTTATAAACCTCAAATCATAAACAATGAAATGAATTGGGTATAATTAACATTTATTCTCATCATAACATATGGAAACTTTATTGGTTTCCTAACCATTCCATCAAATCATAACCTGTGAAGAGAAGTTGGGTTTATAATCATATAACCCATAAAAGGGAAAAGGCATCATAAATTCCATGGCATTAATAACAAACCATTACTATAAAGGATATGAATGAAACCATAATATCATATTCTATAATGGAATGGAAAACATCAATAGATGTAATCTTAGAATGAAAAAAACTTTGAAAAATCATTCAAAAATATTTAATGATGACAATATCATTTCTTTATTGATAATTAAATTTTGAAACATAAAACCATTTAAAAAAAGTTATTTAAAACTATATTGGAAAATTTATAAAAGAATATTTTAAAACAAAAAGAAAATTTAATATAATTTTCCTGGAAAATTATCATCAATGATCTTTTAAAATAATTTTTGAAAACATTTTTGATGACATGGTCTTTAAATATAATATATTTATGACTGGAGAGATAGATGATTGTATTTTATAAAAAAACATTATATTATGTACAAATTATGGAAAATAGGTACTAGAATGTGACGATATCTGGATAAAATAGATCAAAAGGAAACTCAATAATTTTCATGGGAGATGGATCATAAGATTTTATCAAGGGAAGCATAAACGTAAACAATCTTGAAATGTGATGATATTGTCTCAATACACACATATAACTTGGTGACACGGGATAATAATCTCCATGTATGAAATGGAAATTACATGAAGAATATGATATCCTCAAATGAATTAGATTCATGATATAAAATTTAATTTTTTTTGTATATAAACCTCAAAAAAATATTTTAGGTGCATAAAAAATCATGAGTCTTAAATAAGGAAAATTGTGGCAAAAATGTTTTACCAATTTGGTAACTTTTGAAACATAAAACCCATGACATAAGGATCAAAAAATAATCTAGTGAATACCCTCAGATTTAATTATATGATATATATAGTACAACCATATTTACTACATACAGAACACAAAAGAAAATACTGGTGAACATAACATATATATCATAGAAATTAAAAATGAGATGAAATCCCCTTACCATTTTTTCTTGAATCACAAATAAATCATTCAAACCGCATGTTAAATAAATTTTTATTCATTATAAATATTTTGAAGAACCATATTTTTATATCTTATACCATATGTGGTCTATTATAACTTTATGTCACCCTCATGTCAACAATCATATGTTAATGTTTCCTTTCATGTAATATTCGCTTTGTTTATTTCATTTTTATTAAATTGTTATATCATTTGTTCTTATACATATATGATGATTGTAAAATGTAAATAATAAAATAAATATACTTTATATCCATTATGTGTATTTATAATAATTTATAGCATAAATAAGTATGATATGTAATACACTATTCATGGAGACGGTAAGTCATACGTACGCAAGAACAATGTTTCCATTTTTAGTGTTGTATTAAAAGATATTATATAAATGACATATATATATAATTATTAAAGTTTAATTATTTATCATATTAGTTCACTAATATTTTACTTATTATATTCCATGATATTTTTGAACGAATCAAAACACATTGATGTTGTGGTAGTCCACAATTCATCAAATGATATTATCATATTAGCAAAAATAGAAGGAAAAAGGATTTGTGTTTTAATGGAAATATAGAATGATAATGAAATATTAAATATATTATGTTTCAACTAAAATTATAGTGTCCATAATTATGGCCACCGTGATTCGTGGTTAAGGAGATATAAACAATCATCATTACGTGAGGCAGTAGATAATCATACAAAAAAATTTGTTTGACATTTATAAGATAGTGGTGTGTGTAAGTGTAGGTATAAATCATTGAATAATAATAGACTAGAATATTATGGATAGAATTTTTTTCTCACAATAATTTAATTAATGATATTTTAATGAGTGATGAATGAAAATATAGGGAAGGAGTTGAGAGAATATATTACCTCTAAATCGGGTAACTACTTTTAGTTTGTGCCAAAAGGCTTCCTTAAAAGGGTATACGAAAACATAATTGATTGAAGCATGAAGGGATAATTTTTGAAAATATTATTTTGAAATTATTGGCCAAACATAAGATGTATGAATCTTTTTAGGAATGGGTAGAGGTTGTGTCACTTTATTGGGATGGAAAAGTATTCAATTTGAATTTTTAGAAACTAGTTAGTTGTGCACATGTAAATACCAAAAAAAGTCACAAAAAACTGAAAAAATTCAGTATTTGAAGGTTTATGGACATCAGATGGATATACAACGGTTTTTGAACAAGTTTCTAGTTCATTTTTTCCCTTAATTTTAAGGTCTAGTCCCCATTTAGGATTAATTCAGCATCAAATATTGTGATTAATTCTAATAATATTTACTAATTATTTTGGTCAAAAAATTAACATGAAATTATTAGACTCTGAATATTAATATAAATAAAATGATTTATATCAAATTTTTTAAATTAATTTCACAGAAGTGGTGAAATTAATACTAGTTCTAATCTCGTAGAAGGGATGAAATAACATGGGTCTAATGTAAGAAAATTTTCAAAAGATTTTTCAGATTTTATATTCTGTTTCAAAGTAAAATTGGATCAGAAGAATTAAATTTTATAAATAGATATAATATTTTCTTAATTTTTCCTTAAAGAAATATTAAAATATAATTTTTAATTAATAATTAATCATTTAAAAAATATTGTTTTTAACTAAATGAAAAACATTTCACTATTCATATAAAAGGATGTTTCTTAGAATTTTCCTAAAAAATTATCCCTCGGGTAATTTTCAAATTCAGAATTCAAAAAAAATAATTTTATTTTATCAAATTATTTTTTTAAAAGTGTCAAATGTTAATTTTATTATAAAATTGTTTTCATTCTATAAATCGTATATCTAACATAATAGGATATTAGAAAAGATATTATCTTTCATTATCAATGTTGTTTATTTATATAAATAAATTATATAAAATATTAGAAAATTAGATATTAATATTTCTATAACTATGTTTTATGAATATGTTATAATTTTCTATTTAATATAATTATTTAATATATATATATATATAATATTTCATAGAAACACTATGTTGTGAGATTAGTACGACGAGTAAATGTTTCCTGTAATGTACCCCTAGTCAAACCCAAGACGATGTTGCATGTATTTTATGACAATTCATTGTTTCCTATAACATATTACCATAAATATAACATTCTATATTCCACGTTGTTGTTTCATGTAATTAATATCATGTATGTGTTCTGGATAGAGAAATCCAAGTCAATATTTCATGTAGTGCAAACTATGATGGTATTACGTGTAGTGAAAGCCAAGTTGGTATTTCATGTGAAAATAATGTTTGAAAAGTGAATTAATATATATATATATATATATCTTTATAGTTTCACGTGAAATTAAAATTATAGAAAAGATAAAATAATTCCAAAAAATATTTTATAAAATCGCAGGGTGTTACAATCAATCACTGAAACTGTTGGTAGAGGGGGAATATCGTGTGATAAATATTTTTACGATGGTACAATATCATTATGGTGAAAGGTACACTTTATATCCACTCTAGAACAACTAATGTCTAATTGGATTCTAGATCTACCCACTATTTTATATGTAAATAATATTTTAGGTTGTCTATATTCCACACAAACTATTAGATGTGGAATTCGCAGTGATACCCATTAATGATATGATAATCAAAACTCAAGTCTATGATTCCTATCTGATTTATGTTTGTTGGAATTTGATAACTGAAAATATTTTCATCCTTCCTCTGGTTGAATGTCATGTTATATTATGCATGGATAGGCTATATTTTCTGGAATCCGACATCAATTTTGGTGTAATGTATATCACATTTGATATTACAAACCAACCTATGATTTTACATGAACATGAATATAAGTATGAACATTTAATGAAGTTTATATCCCATGTGTGGGTATTAATTTCTATTAATAAGGCCAATTTATCTCAAATGGTTGGGGAAAATTGTAGAGACCCAAAGCTTAACGTACATAGACATTACATTACATTGGCAGAATAGTTAGTACATAACAAAAACACACACACAAGGACCGTAATAGTTTAGTGTGTTTGGACACTCGGAATATAATCATCTAATCATAGTGAAAGATCTTCAACATCTCCAATAAATACCTTCTTTTTTTTAAAACTTAAATCCATTATTTATGTCTTGGGGAAAAGAAAACATAAAATTGTGAGATCAAATTCTTATT
The DNA here is from genome assembly GCA_963277665.1 of Viscum album. NCBI lineage: Eukaryota > Viridiplantae > Streptophyta > Magnoliopsida > Santalales > Viscaceae > Viscum > Viscum album. Next base: position 1,041,067,042 of record OY728141.1, on the reverse strand, counting down.
AAGGGTATGCAAAAGAAATATCAATCATGTCATATTCATAAGAACATATCTTTTGGAAATCATAACCTACAAAAGAGATCATAATTTTATAACATGGGATAAATCATAGTAGTGAAATTGAATCCCAATAATCATAACATAAAACATGAAACATTGTGGCATACACACATAATCATAGATGGTCATTTCTTATTTGTCAAGACTCATTTCCAAGACTATCTTAGTGGACAAAGTCCCTTTCTGAAACAAGTTCACTCCTAGTTTCAGTCCTGTTTCACTGAACCAGTATAACCTATCGTTCCAGCCATGTCTATCTCAAGAGATATAAAATCTTTACCCAATTCATTTGAGGGAGATATAGGTCCCACCCATCTCATAATGATACCATTCTTATGTGTGCCAAAAAATCATAAACCATACATAATAGAATAACCCATGTAATAAAAATGGGAATCTTAAACATCGTGACATCATAAAACAATTCATATAAAATAAAGGAATTCATAAAAATAATTCTGTCACAACATAATCAAATCAATGTAATAATAGGGATAAAAACAGAACCCTTTTATTATCTTAGATGGAAAATAATTTTGATAAAACACTTGAACTCCATTCTTGAGGAAAATATCCTTTATACTTCAAAAACATTTTTATTTTCTTAACATGTCATAGAATTTTAAACTAAAAGAAGTTGACTAAAAATAAACATGAAAACTTTTAAGGGATTTTTTTAAAAATCCATTCATTCCGTATAAGTTAAAAGAAAACATTCTTCTCGAACTTTTGTCAGAAAAGTCAAAAAGTATCTCGTACGAAAAACGACAAAAGATTCCTTTCATATCTTTTACTAAAAAATCACCGAAGGGTAAAATTTGATATAAACTATTTTAGAAGGATATAAATATTACATATTGAGGAAACATTGATGTGGATGATAAGATACACCCCAGTAAATACCAAAGAATAAACAATCTCGGATAAAAATGAGATTGTGATATTTCCCTTACCTTAGGTCCGATTTGCTTCGTAAGTGTCCGAACCTCCTGTATAATGATTTAAATAATGTCATTGACTTATCATATTTATTTTTATGATATCATATATGGTTCACTTATGACTTTATATTACCCTTTCTTTTGTAAATTCCATGTTAAAGAGCGTCTTGGGTAAAATTGTTTCATTTGTCGTCCGTGTTTTGACTTGTAATTATTCATATGATTACTTAGATCATGATTACTTAATTCCAGAATATAAAACATGGTTTTTATATAATATATATTCATAATATATATATATATAATAAATTAGTAAATGGAAAGAAATACACTGTTCATGGAAACGGTAGGCCGTACGTACGCATGAATGCTGTTTTCGTTTCCTTAATGAGTTGAATGCAATTAAGTAGATGACATACATATATATACACATAAATACAGTATCATTATTATGTCATATATTTCATGATTACTTATTATATATACTTTATAATCATTCATAAATGGTTAAAGTGGAGAATGAATCTCATCGTGTCATAGAGACGGTAGTCCATATGTACGCACGAGCGATGATATCATTGTCATGATCGTGGGACTGTATTTGAGTGTATGTTTACTATTTCAGAATCAATATCACTTTAAAATAATCATATATAGTTATTATTTACACCATTATACCCATTCTAGTAAGGTGGTGGTGGAAAATAGATTTCACCACAGCGTGGAGACGATATTCCGTACGTACGCACGCGCGATGATTTCGTTTTCCGTAGGATGGATAGATGGTGAAATAGGGTTGTTTAATACTTATAATAACATATCAGTATATGAGTGATACTGATGTTATTACTTCATAATGAAACAACAAAAGAAGAATAAGCGGAAGAATAAATAAAGATGAAAGAATCGGTAACAGAAATTACCTATTCTTTGAAGCGCCTCTTTGAGTCCTCCACTTAGGGCACTAAAATTGTTCTTTGAGGAAGTAAAGACCCTCTAGGATGTTTCTATGGAAGTGTATAAGTTAATTTTTCAGAGGTTGGCCGATCTTGAAGGCTCAAAGTGTTTTGAGGAAGAGAGGGAGGGGGTGTCCTTTTATAAGGGAGGAGAGGAGCACCTTTGGAATAACTAAAAATATTATTTTATTATAAAGCTAAATTCGGTTTTAAATATATACAAATTGATTTATTTCGAAGCTAAGGTGGGTATGGGTATAAATCCTTTCATCCAATAGAATTGAGACAATTTTAGGTTCCTATTTTAACCTTATCTTTTATATTTAACATTAAGTTAGAAAGTTTTACTTTTACCTTGTCTTCTTGTTTTCTTACACTAAAGTTAATAAACTTAATATAAGAATCCAAACGAACCCAAAGATGTGTATTATTAATATATATATTCTTATCTAAGTCATTTTTCCAAACCTCAGTTTTTTAGGAATAAAATAACAATTAATAATATAATATTTGTTTTAAAAACTATTTTATGTCAATTTTGACACTATTTAGTAATTGATTTTTGTGAAAATCATAACAGAATGATTAGTTCTAAGAAAATTAATTAAATAAATAATAACATGTCATATTAACCTATAAAATTATTTTAATTCATAATAAATCTTAAATTACATTTATTTGGGTATTTATAACATCAATTATGTCAATATTTCATTAATTAGACAATTGCGACATCATCTTTGTGTCATAATAAATGATACTTATTTAATCCCTAAAATTTCAAAATAATTTCTATGATGTAGATAATTGTATTAGATTTAAGAATAATATTTATGTTCTAAGTTTCATGAAGTGTATCACTAAATTAAAATTATTATACTTATAATATTTAAGAAAGTGACATGTTGTCACATTCTTTGGTTCTAATAATAATTAAATTATTTTCATGGCCAAAAGTCCATTAAATGAATCTAATCCAACCCTTAGGTGATATGGGTCGACTTTTAGTCATCTAATAGGATTTTGACATGTGTTAGGGTAATTTTATAATATTATATTTACCCTTAATTACCCGATTTACCATTAACTATGGTAAATAAAATTTACCGTAATTACTATTCATAATTCCCAAAAATAAAAAGTAGCTTATTAACATAATTTGGATCCACTGATTCCAAATATGGAATCCATTTTTCCAAATTCAATACAGAAATGTTCCAGAAATTAAATTAAAATTAATCCCGTTGTTGAAAGAAAACAGGGTTTTCTTTAAAACATTGCAAAACATTGAATTGATTTATCCTACGAATTCAAGGTAGAATCAATGCTAATGACATACATTATATTAAATGGTAAAAATATATTATATTTATACTTTAAAACCATTCAATATTATAATTTAACCATATAAATTATTGTGATGAAAAAAGTAGTTTTTAATTAAAATATAGCGTGTCTTTACTATTCAAAAAAATATGAAAGTTACCAGAATGATATGGAAATTTATCCAAAGTAAATTTTTATTTCATGATTCCAAAGAAGAATTTTATTTTTTCAAATTGAACTTATAAACATGTCAAACACTAGATTTAATATGGGTGCGCCATCAAAAGGCGGCAAAACTGCATTTTCTAAAAAATACTTATTTTACCCGAAAAATTTATTTTGTTCTTATACCATGTTTTAGAAAATGTGAAAGATGAATAATAATGTTATATTATTCAAAATTTAGTTATTACTATTCATAATAGCTAGTTCATAATAATATTATAAAAATATATCATTGTTTTTTAAAACCCGATATTGTGTACAACACATGCTATCGAGGAAGGTTGCGATTGCGTGTAACGCAAGCCAAGTCAGGGTTGCGTGCTCTACAAGAATCCTTCATAGTTTCGTATAACATAATCCAACCATATTTCATTTATACATTGAATATATATATATATACTCAATGTTGCATAGAATAACTATTATCAAAATTGTTTGTAACACGATCCAAGAATAGTGTTGCGTATACTGCAAGATAATACAGTGTTGCGTATAGTGAAAGGTAATCTTGGTGTAGCATACAACACAAGACATTAATTAAAAGAATATTTTTTTATAAAATCTCGGGGTGTTACATTCTACCCCCCTTAAAAATGAATTTCTCCCTCAAAATTCGTCGGGGTTATAAACGGTTTACTATTCAAACGTTTCTTTAATAGAAACCCACATCGTAAAAAGGAATACCAAAACAAATCTTTAAAAACAAATGTATGAAATGTAACAGTTACCCAAATAAACTAATCACTGGGTTTCCACATAGGTGAAAATATGGATATGGAAGAGAAATCTAACCATCATGTTCTGATGGAGAGTGGTAGAGAACATGGCTATGGAAATGCCAGCAAGACACAAAGCCATAAATTTGTGACGATCTAAGTTACCATCTGATTCATCAGATATAAGAGCACTAGGACAACATTTTTGGTTTTCAAGATCATTTCCCTAAAGTTGATGAAATTGGAATTAGAAGAAATACTTTCGTGATTTTGGTATAGTATCACCATTTTTCATTCTTTGGACAATTTCCACTTCATCTCTTAAATAAATGAATTTGAATTTGTCATTCGTGATGTGTTAGCAGATCATGTGATAGAATGATGGGTCATTCCATCTGTCTCAAAGAAAAGGTTAGAAACGTTATCAAAAAATACATAAGTCCATCTATAGTGAGATTAATCATATATGGTTCCTAAAATGGACTTATACTTCATATATCATACTACTTAATATAATAAAACTAGTTTCTACTAAACAGGGACTTCCTGTAGGCCAGTGGTAGGCGGTAAAGTCCAGTCGCACTTTGGTTGTGGGTTCGATTCCCACAGCCTTGTCCGACGCGATGGGCTGCCGCCCGTCCTGTAGGATGTCCTTCTTCTAGGCTATTTTACTATAACATCCCATCAACAATATCAAAAATGTTTTATCCTTAAACAATACTAACTTATGTCCAATATAATCTATTCCAATCTTTAGGCTTATCTAAAATACTTCGGTCCAAGCTCATAGTATAAAGAAAATGATAACGTGAATGGCATCATTTATCCCCATATATCATAAGATATATCTTGTTTGTCAAATTTCAAACATGTGAATACCTTAATCATGTATTCTCTTGAAGAATGAATATCTATTGAACCTTAGTGAAAACATGAATGCAGTTAAAATTTAACACTTTCCACATACCAAAATCCTCAAAATTCTATATCCTCAAACCATGATATCACTTAGTCCTTGTATCAATCATGAGCTCATGACTACTATCAAACATATTAGATTCTATTTATCCCTTCATTATGGGCATATCATCTGCATTCCAAAAATATTTCAATCACTTTTCATGGTTACCGATGCCATAAAATTATTGAAAACCACAATAGACCAAAACATAAATATTTCAATATTCCACGATACTATATACAACATTATTCTGGAATCCCATTACATAAACACTTAATCATTCCACCACATCGTTGTCATATTCAACATCTCCAATGGTGATCACATGTGACTTCCCTTTATCCTTTTCCTTAATTGGTTGCTCATGTCGATCATCACTAACCCTTGGATTAGGGCATTTATTAGCATAATGCCCCATTTACTTTCACTTGAATCATTGAAGTGTAGTAGGTTCATTCTGTGTATCCCGTCCATTGTTTGCATAATTAGGAATCTTATTCCCATCATTGCGGCATTCAAATGCCCGATGACCTTCCTTTCAACTTTTGAAACATTTACTTGTCCCTTTAAGACAATCTCTACCATGCTTCTTCCTGCACTTTGAGCATAAGGAAACATTAATCATTTTTTACCATTATTCTGAGATTTCTCCTTGAACTCCATCTTTCATTTCTTGTCAAAACTATGAGATGGATAAGTAACACCAACTTCCATTTATTCCTTGATAGCACAACGCACAATTTCTTCATAGCTACTGAAGTCTCTTACAGCTAATGCCCTTCGAAGATTTGGTTTTAAGCCACTAAAGAATCGATCAACTTTACTTTCAGGTTGGATGATAAATCCAGATGCATACCTTGCAAGCCTTAAAAATTTTGATTCGTATATACCAACAGATTCATCATCCTTTTTCTTTAGTTCAAGAAACTCCTTCTCCATCTTTGTTTAAAGAATACGAGGGATGTACTTATTGAAAAATAAGTTCTTGAACTCGTCCCATTCCATGGACTCAATTTCATCTCTTAGCCTCATATTCTTGATAAGCTTCCACCATTTATTAGCTTCACCTTCCAAACGATATACTGATATGATGACATTATCATGTTCAGAACATTGAGGAACTGGAAATATCATTTCAGTGGTAATGATCCATTGTTTAGAAACAAGTGGATCAGAAGACCCACTGAATGAAGGTGGACGTTGCCTCATGAAGGACTCAATAGAATATTGTTCCCTTCTCTACTCATTTGGAATTCTAGAATGATTCATAGCTTGTGTAAGTATAGCAATAATATTTTTCACTCCATCTCCCATAACATTTGTTTGTTCAGGAGGACAATCATTTCATTGTCCATTACATTGATCAACAAAGTTCCTTCGGGTTCCAACCATCGTCTAAAACCCAAAAAGAATAGTGTGAGAGGCAAAAATCATGATAGGTAAAACAATATAATAAAGGGGGAGTACCTTCAATATCTAACATCTTGGGTTACCGTAATTCTAGTACTATAACCAATGCTTATACTTAACCTTAGTGAAATCCCTAGACACACCTTGGAAATATCTCTAGGGATCTCACTAAAGTCCTCGCATCCTAGTTTCCAATGGTTGACTAAACCTTTCATCTGATACCAACTGTAGAGACCCAAATCTTAACGTATATAGACATTACATTACTTTTTCGGAATACTTAGTACATAACAAAAACACACACACAAGGACCATAATAGTTTAGTGTCTTTGGAAACTCGGAATATAATCATCTAATCATGGTGAAAGATCTTCAACATCTCCCATAAAGATCTTCTTTTTTTTAAACCTAAATCCTTTCATTATGTCCTGGGGAAAAGAAAACATAAATTGGTGAGCTCAAATGATCAGTAAGTGTAAAAAAAAGAAATATCAATCACATCATATTCATAAGAACATATCTTTTGGAAATCTTAACCTGCAAAAAGAGATCATAATTTCATAACATGGGATAAATCATAGAAGTGAAATGGAATCCCAATAATCATAACATAAAACATGAAACATTGTGTAATACACACATAATCCTAGAGAATCATTTCTTATTAGTCAAGACTCATTTCCAAGACTATCTTAGTGGAAAAAGTCCCTTTCTAAACCGAGTTCACTCCTCATTTCAGTCCTGTTTCACTGAACCGGTATAACCTACCGTTCCAGCCATGTCTATCTCATGAGATATAAAATATTTACCCAATGCATTGGAGGGAGATATAGGTTCCACCCATCTCATAATGATACTATTCTTATGTGTGTCACAAAATCAAAAACCATACATCATAGAATAACCCATGTAATAAAAATGGGAATCTTAAACATCGTGACATCATAAAACAATTCATATAAGATAAAGGAATTCATAAAAATAAATCCATCACAACATAATCAAATCAATGTAATAATAGGGATAAAAACAGAACCCATTTATTATCTTAGATGGAAAATAATTTTGATAAAAACACTTAAACTCCGTTCTTGGGGAAAATATCCTTTCTACTTCAAATACATTTCTCTTTTCATAACATGTCATAGAAGTTCAAACTAAAAGAAGTTGATTAAAAATAAACTTGAAAACTTGTAAGGGAATTTTTTAAAAATCCATTCATGCCGTATAAGTTAAAAGAAAATAGTCTTCTCTTACTTTTATAGGAAAAGTCAAAAAGTACCTCGTATGAAAAACGACAAAAGATTCCTTCCATATATGTTACTAGAAAATAACCGAAGGGTAAAATTTTATATAAACAATTGTAGAAGTATATAAATATTACATATTGAGGAAACATGGATGTGGATGATAAAATACACCCTAGTAAATACCAAAGAATAAAAAATCTCGGATAAAAATGAGATTGTGATATTTCCCTTACCTTAGGTCCGATTTTCTTCGTAAGTGTCCGAACATCCTGTATAATGATTTAAATAATGTCATTTAATTATCATAATAATTTTTATGACATCATATATGGTTCACTTATGACTTTATATTACCCATTCTTTTGTAAATTTCATGTTAAAGAGCGTTTTGGGTAAAATTGTTCCATTTTTCGTCCGTGTTTTGACTTGTAATTATTCATATGATTACTTAGATCATGATTACTTAATTCCAGAATATAAAACATGGTTTATATATAATATATATTCATTAAATACAAATATATAATAAATGAGTAAATGGAATGAAATACACCGTTCATGGAGACGGTAGGTCGTACGTACACATGAACGTTGTTTTCGTTTCCTTATTGAGTTGAATGGAATTAAGTAGATGACATACTTATATATAAACATAAATCCAGTATCATTATTATGTCATATATTTCATGATTACTTATTATATATACTTTATAATCATTCATGAATGGATAAAGTGGAGAATAAATCTCATCGCGTCGTGGAGACAGTAGTCCGTACGTACGCACGAGCGATGATATCATTCTCATGATCGTGGGACTGTATTGGAGTGTATGTATACTATTTCAGAATCAATATCACTTTAAAATAATAATATATAGTTATTATTTACACCATTATACCCATCGAAGTATGGTGGTGGTGGAAAACAGACTTCACCACGGTGTGGAGACGGTATTCCGTACGCACGCACGCGTAGTGATTTCATTTTTCGTAGGATGGTTAGATAGTGAAATAGGGTTGTTTAATTCTTATAATAACATATAATTATATGAGTTATACTGATTTTATTACTTCATAATGAAACAACTAATGAAGAATAAGCGGAAGAAGAAATAAAGATGAAAGAATCGGTAACGGAAATTATCTCTTCTTTGAAGCGCCTCTTTGAGACCTCCTCTTAAGGCACTAAAATTGGTCTTTGATGAAGGCAAGAACCTCTAGAATGTTTCTAGAGAAGTTGAGAAGAGAATTTGGTAGAGGTAGGCCGAGCACGAAGGCTCAAAGTGTTGTTATGAAGAGAGGGAGGGGGTTCCCTTTTATAAGGGAGGAGAGGGGCACCTTTGGAATAACAAAAAATATTATTTTATTATAAAGCCAAATTCGGTTTTAAATAGATCCAAATTGATTTATTTAAAAGAAAAGGCGGGGATGGGTCGAAATCATCTCATACAATAAAATTTAGGAAAGTTTAGGTTCCTATTTAAACCTTATCATTTATATTTAACTTTAAGTTAGATAATTTTACTTTTACAGTGTCTTCTTGTTTTCTTACACTATAAGGTTAATAAACTTACTATAAGACGCAAAACGAACCCCAAGTTGTTTATTATTAATATATATAACCTTTTATAAGTAAGTTGGCCGATCCATATATTTTTAGGTGTAAAAGAACAATTATTAATATAATATTTCTTTTAAAAACTATTTTATGTCAATTTTGACACTATTTTGTAATTGATTTTTTTGAAAATCATAATAGAATGATTAGTTCGAAAAAAATTAATTAAATCTATAATAACATGTCATATTGACCTATAAAATTAGTTTAATTCATAAAAAGTCTTAAATTACATTTATTTGGGTATTTATAACATCAATTATGTCAATATTTCATTAATAAGACAATTACTGCATCATCTTTGTGTCATAATAAATGATAATTATTTAATTACTAAAAATTATAAATAAATTCCTATGATGTATATAATTGTATTATCTTTCTGTAGACTATTCATGTTCGAAGTTTCATGTAGTGTATCAATAAAATAAAATTATTATACTTATAAGATTTATGAAAGTGACATGTTGTCACATTCATTGGTTTTAATAATAATTAAATTATTTTTATAGAAAAAAGTCCATTAAATGAATCTAATCCGACCCTTAGGTGACATGGGTTTACTTTTAGTCATCCAATAGGATTTTGACATGTGTTAGGTAATTTTATAATATTATATTTACCCTTAATTACCCGATTTACCTTTAACTATGGTAAATAAAATTTACCATAGTTACTATTCATAATTCCCAAAAATAAAAGTAGCTTATTAACGTAATTTGGATCCACTGATTCCAAATATGGAATCCATTTTTCCAAATTCAATACAAAATAGTTGCAGAAATTAAATAAAAATTAATCCCGTTGTCGAAAGAAAACTGGTTTTTCTTTAAAACATTGCAAAAGATTGAATTGATTTATCATACGAATTCAATGTAGAATCAATGATAATGACATACATTATATTAAATGGTAAAAATATACTATATTTATACTTTAAAACCATTCAATATTATAATTTAACCATATAAATTATTGTGATGAAAAAAGTTGTTTTTAATTAAAATATAGCGTGTTTTTACTATTCATTAAAATATGAAAGTTACCAGAATGATATGAAAATTTATCCAAAGTGAATTTTTATTTCATGATTCCAATGAAGAATTTTATTTTGTCAAATTGAACTTATAAACATGTCAAGAACTGGATTTAAAGTGGGTCACCATCAAAAGGCGGCAAAACTACATATTTTGAAAAATACTTATTTTACCCGAAAAATTTATTTTGATCTTATACCATGTTTTAGAAAATATGCAAGATGAATAATAATGTTATAAGATTCAAAATTTAGTTAAAACTATCCATAATGGCTAGTTCATAACAATATTATAATAATATATCGTTGTTTAGTAAAACCTGGTATTGCGTACAGCACACGCTATCGAGGAAGGTCGTGATTACGTGTAATGCAAGACAAGTCAGGGTTGCGTGTTGTGCAAGAATCCTTCGTTTTTTTGTATAACATAATAAAAACATATTTCATTTATACATTGAATATATATATATATACTCAATGTTGCGTAGAATAACTATTATCAAAATTGTGTGTAACACGATCCAAGAATAGTGTTGCGTATACTGCAAGCTAATACCGTGTTGCGTATAGCGCAAGGTAATCTTTGTGTAGCATAAAACACAAGACATTAATTAAAATAATATTTTTCATAAAATCTCGGGGTGTTACAAAAATCGATATTGATGATATTCCTATTGTTAAAGATTATTTGGATGTATTTTAGGTAGAGTTTCCCAACAATCCACATAAATCATAATTTTAGTTCTCGATAAAACTCATACCTGGTACCACACCAATTATGATGACTCCATATAGAATTGATCTAATTGAGTTACATGGATTTTAGAAGAAACTCCAAGGAAACATTGACAAGGGATCCATTTATCCTAGTGTGTGACCTTGAGATGTACAAATTATTTTCATGTGAATGAAATATGGATAAATGTGACTCTTTAATGATTATCACTAGTTGAACAATATCCAAATCAATAAAAAGTATCATCTTCTCTATATTGATGACTTGTATTATCAACTATGGAGAGGTCAATAATTTTCCATGTTTGACCTTCATTTACAATATTATCAATTGAGGGTTGAAAATGAGGATATAACCATGATGAAACTCTGTACAAGGTATATATTCATTGATCATATAGATATCCCTTTATATCTTATTAATTCATTTGTTATTAGAATTTATAATTTGAATAAATTATTTAGATATTTATTTGGTTAGTTTGTGGAAGTCTATATATATGATTAAATTATATACCTAGAGAAAAAAGATAACGAGGACCAGTTGATAATTTCACTAAAGACCCTAATGAAAAAGAAACTATATGAATTTTTTTATTGTGGAATTTTTAATATAATCATTTTCATTTTTGTGTCACATAATATCTTGAGTGGTTATTTCAGGAGATCAACCAAAGATGGGAGATTTTAAATGTTTTCTTACTCAATCAATAGTGACTAAGATCTATAGTATTATTGGTTTAGCGTGATATTATAAACATTTTTTTGACAATATCTCAGGAATATCTAATCCGTTAACAATGTCCACTTTAAAGGGAGAAACCTTATTCTAGAAATTTGAATTTGAGGAAAATCTCAATGAATTGAAGACAAGGATAGTCATCTCCCATGTGATTACTTTACTATATAGTGGATAAGGGTATGCAATAAATTTTTATTCATATGAAAGGGATTGGGATGTGTTATTATGATGAAAAAATGGTTATAACTTATACCTCATGATAACTGATGATTCATGATAAGAATTAACCCACTCATGATTTGAAGTTATGAATAGGAAATGTTTCATTAAAGATATAGAGTTATTATCATTGTTTAGAAAAGTGTCATATAAATACCAATAATAATGTATATAAGAATATTCTCAAAGATAATGATTTGAACATGTTCTTGAGAAGATAGTTAGAGTTCATTAAGGATTGTGACTTCAGAATATATTTCCACCATCAGAAAGTGAATGTGGTGGCTGGTGTATGAGTTGAAAAGATAATACTAGATTATCCATGATGAGGATAAAAAGATCCAATATTTCTTCATTTACAATGGTTGGGATTTGAAATCCTAATGGTAGGTAAACAATCATGTCTTCCAAAAATTTTTGTTCAACAATAAATCCAAGTGAAGATTAAAGAGGCACACAAGGAAGATGTACAACTAAAAAACAAGTTGATAAATGCTCCATAGATTAACCTTGATAAGGATGGAATGATAATTTTTATTAACAGTGTATCCATTCCTTTAGGAAAGATTTAAAGGATTATTTATGAGAGGAATATCCCAATTTATATTCTCTATTCATTATAAATGTATGAATATTTATAGATACATTAAAGAATACTTATAGTTGAATTGAGTTAATGGATATATTGTAGAGTTTGTATCTTGGTTCTTGGAATTACAGGAAGTTATGGATGCAAGAAAAAATATCTATAGGGATGTTACTACCATTACCCATATCATTAGAATTGAAATGGGAAAACATCACCATATATTTTGTTATAGGACACCTTAAATCTTATGAAGTAAAATAATGTAATACGAGTTGTATTCAATATCCTTACTAAGTCAACACACCTCATTGTTGTCAGATACAACTTCTATCTGGATTAGATTTCCATGATTTACATTAAAGAAGTGGTATAGTTGCATGGAGCACCACATTACATTTCATTTGATCAATATCTGAGGTTTACCTCAATGTTTTGTAGAATACGTTAGAAATACATTGATTCTAAATTTATTTTTAGCACTACTAATCACCCTCATAATTATGGTTAGTCTAAAAGGAAAATTGAAACCCTGGGGATATTTTTATATATTTTCCTCTAGATTTCAAAATTGAATAATATCAGCAACATCCACTAGTTTAGTTGTCATTACACAAATATCAATCACTAAATCATTTAGGCGAGTCATTAAGAAGTCTTATAAGGGATGAAATAAATATCTCCAATGTTATAGAATACATTATAGAAATTATTCTTTTGTTATATGAGATATATGAATAATTTGATGAGAAGGTCACAACCATTTAGGAGCATATCAAGGCTGCTCCAAGTCAATAAAAAGAATTTTTTATAATCCTCGACTTATTTAGATATCAGTAAATTTTATAATGTGATTTTATGAATCTCTCCCAAGAAAAAGGATATGATATTTATAAAGGATGAGATGTGGATCCCTCGATATGTTGGCCATTGTGAGATCATTGATCGATGAAGGATAATTTCATACCAATTGAATCTTCCAAATATCTTATCTAAAGTCCAATATGTTTTCTATGTATCACATGTAAAGATGTTAATATATGTCCCTATTAATGTATTTAACTCTTTGTTCATGCCACTAGAGTATGATATTGTAAAGACCTAGAATTTCCATGTAATTGTTTTTAATTAAATGGGAATTTTTCAATTCTGTGAAAATTGAAGGCACGTGATTCCGAAGCCCGGTGTGCTTGGAATGAATTTCTAAATTTTTTTTATGAGTGTTCTATAAACATATAAGTAGGTTTGGTAACTATTGAATTGGTGTTCAGAAATGAAATCTGACGGCACTATTAAAGTCGCAAATCCGATATTCTCTTAAAGAGACCTTCATCTAAATCTCATTGGGACGAGATTGAAAGATAGTTTTTGGGGTTTTCATTAAATAATAAAATAAAATAAAACGGTGTAACATTTTATTTGTATATCTCTTTTGAAACTCCCTTGTAGATGTTTCACAGCTGGGGACCACTAATCTAAAAACTCCCATTATATTTTATGGCGGTGGGGACCATCAAACCTAATCCTCCCATGAGAGGTTATTGTGGTGGGGACCACTTGAGGCTAGACCCTCTTTAAATCCATCTTAAGTGCATGGAAGCCTTTTAAACATCCACCACTTTAATGGTTCCACCACCTTTAATTAATTTTGATCCAATCTCATCAATTATTTCTTTAAAAATTAAATTATGTCAACAACAAAATTGGGGAAACATATCAGAATTTTGGCTACTTTGAAATTTGATGGAATTGGGAGAGGAGAAATATTGGGAGGATTACACTTATACAATGAAGAACATCGACACATGACTTTGACTTCCTCATTTGGACATCCTATAATGTGGGAATTCTTCAACAAATATCCATTCATTCCACCTCATTGTCAAAAACAAATGACCGATGTAGGGTTTTAAATTGAGTATGTTTTTATTCCCATGTTCATCACTTCTAAAACAAATAATACAGATCAACACACTATCAAGTTGATCCACATATGTTTTTATATGTGGGTTTAGAATAATTAATGCAGAAGATCTTAGAGAGGGTGTTTTAATTATTTTCCTTACCCATTCTAGATATTCTCATGATTCAAGTACAATAGCCACTTGCTATCATTCTTATGCGGGGAGTGCATGCCAAACAAACATGGAATGTCCTCCTTGAATTTATTGGGATTATTCATGTGTTCTTAGTGATAGATGAGGATAGCTATCAACTATAGCGAATGCGACAATGGAAATGAAGGCGATGAGGGAAATGGCACCACCCCACATTCCCTACTACCCATGGCAACGCCGTCTGCGTCCTACACCACCTCCCGCAACCTCCATGCCCCATAGTGATCCGCCACCAATGGCCTCGTTGCGCTGCCAACCCCATCCTCCACACCCCACAGAGTTCCTCCACTTGCGGCCATGTTGCACCACCCCGCAGCCTTGTTATGCCACCCCACGGCCTCGCCGCGCTGCCCCAGGGCTGAGCTGCACCACCCACAGTCCTCTAAGTTACCCCGATCTCTCATGTCATCCACGAAAAAGCCATCCCACACCCTCGTGGAACCTCTACAGTAGAGCCACCCTGTGGCTGGGCCATCCTATAGTCACCATGATCCTAAGATGAGTTTTCCTCCTTCTTCGTGTAGTTCGCGGCCGAGGCGCCCCACGGTCTCGCCGTTCCGTGGCCTCTGCGGCCCTTGCGGCCTATCGGGCCGCCCATTGTGGGTTGGGCCAGACCCTGAGGGCTTGGACATCTATCAGGCCCGGCCAAACCCAGTTATATGGGCTAGGTCAACCCGAACTGGGTTGACCGAGGCCGGGTCAGACAAGGTAGGTCCAACCGAGTCGGACCAGACCTCGACTAGATATGACCCAATACTATACATGGCCCCTAACATTTGAACCAAACATCCTTTTGATGAACTATCAGAGGCACCAAAAACCTCGGAGAAAGATAGTTCCTTTGGTATTCCCTAATGGAGTTTTGGAGAATGTTGGAAAACAGTCGGGTTGCATAGAGCACGAATCCAACCGGGCCATAAGGACTAAAAGTCTAATAACTCATATAACAGGCATCTTAATGATGCATTGCCTATTGTGTTGAGACCCCTATGGCATGTAGGTCCATTGGGAAACATCATCGTGGGTCTTCATAGCTATTAGAGTATCGACTGGTGACTTGTGGAGCGGATCCTCCCGAAGATGAGTATACTTAGTGCACAAACCCAGTAGCTTACTATGATGAGAAGAATGGTGAACAATTCTGTGTGGTTCATCTCTTTGCGATCCTGTGTGGGTCAGATCCTAGAGATCATTCATGGGTGAGATCCTAGGGATCCTATGTTGGTTTGCTCCTAGCGATCCTCGGTGGGTCAACTCCAAGAGATCTTCTGTGGGTCAACACCTAGGGATCTAATGTGGGCTAGTTCCAAGGGATCCTATGTGTGTCAACTCCTAATGATCCTATGTGGTTCAGCCCCTAGTGATCCTATGTGGGTCAACTCCTAGCGATCTAGTGTGGGTTATATCCTTGAGATCATTTTTGTGTAATCTTCTCTATACTGTAAGATGATTCAATAGTTACATCTAATCATCTCTACTAATGTACATAAGTTATACCTGGTGTGAGCTGAGTTTGTACCTGTGTGGTACTTTCCTTCATGGTAATACCTTGGTTGTATTATTCTGTGTGGCGTACCTGTGTGGTACTTTCCTTTGTGTTATTACTTCCATTATGGAAAAGTTGGGCATGTGGATTTGGTGTTCGTCTATATGTTTTCCTCATTATTGAGATGGGTTTACTTCACAACTTAGGTATTTTTATGGGAAAATACCTAAGTTGAGTTATCAGTTGTTTCCATTCATGTTATTTTATCCTATAGTGATTTTTTAAGAAATTTAGGGAATCTGGGTCCCTTCTGAGTATCATTATATTCACCCCTACACGGGCTATGTCCGTACATCGTTGTGTTAGGTGCATATGACGGATAGTGAAGACTGAGGATGAGGGTACCAAGACTGGAGGTGGCTCAGAGATTGACATTAGACATAGTGAACCGCAAAGAAAACCATTCATGGGTTGTACCTACCCATCATGTATCCGTGGTGGATGATCTAGGACCGGGTTTTCTCTTATCAGTTCTCTTGTACTTTCCATTCTTCTGAGTACTTTCCAATTGGGCTCGTATTCTGGACCATTTTTACTTATTGTACTAACTCTATTTACAATTCAGTTTACTTGAGTTTGTATCTTGTTGTGTTCTTAGTTGTCTAAGTTACAGGTTATAAGGGCAATGCCTTCCCACATTTAGGGAACACACCTTCGGTGCTAGTGTCCAGCCCCTGGCCTATGGATGGTAGGCTTTGGGTAGTCACGACACGGGATGGAGGGACATGTCACGACAGATCTTTCTTAATAGAAAACCCATGTTGATATTTAGGATCATGTAGAGATAGTTCTTTGAATAATACAACTCACCTGGTAAAACATTTTTAGAGAAAAAACCATTTTATGAAATATATTTTGGAACTTGATTAAATAATGAGGTAAAATTTTCCCTATTTGATTTTATCTGAGTAACAAATTTTGACGGAGAAATTCTTGGGGGGTAGCTGTAACACACTGAGTAATTATGATCATTTTTCTCGAAAAAATGTAATATATTTGATGCCATTAATTATATTGAAAAAAACATATGATTTCATTATATGCAATACTATGTCAAAAAAAATTCATTTGCTAAACAGAGAATCACTTTAACTCCATATAACACCAACATGACTTGTGTTGCATGAGATAATGAGTTTTTTTTAAAAATGATTATATATTATTAATATTGTTATTAGAAATATAACAATATAAACCTTCTATTAATAATATTAGTATGAATTTTAATAAATATGCTTTTAATATAACTATTTTATATAAATAAAATGAATTTATAATTAAATCCATAATTTTCTGTAATGTCTATATGTTTTGAAATTACTGTTTTCACAATGGAAAATATTTTTCCCCCTAATAAAAAATTAATTATTTTGACATATTTAGAAATTTAATTTGTTAAAGTGAACTTCAATTTATATATTTTGATGTAATAATTTTCTTAGGGTGTATTTTTTGTATTTTTTAGAAATATTTCATTTTTTAATGAGTAGTGAAATTTTTATATTTTAAATGTATAAATCATTTTAATAAATTTGATTTATATATTTAATGAATATTTTAATTTATTTATTGTATAATTTTTTCATTTATATATCAATAAATCAATTTATTTTCATTTTATATAATTCAATATTTAAATATGATATAAAAACATTTCATTCTTTTAATCGTTTTCACATAAAAAACACACCATCTAATACAATATGTGGAAATCATGTAAAAATATATTATTTCAATTTCTAAAAATGGATTCCATATATAATTTAGTAATTATATTATGTTAAAAATTATTTATGACCAAATTTATTAGTGAATGAAATTAAAAGGAACTACAATGATTAGGGTGAAAATAAGATTACTTAGTGATTTAACATAAAACATAATGTGTCAAAATGAATCTAAACCATTCCAAAAACCATTTTGTGAAAATATTTAAACCATTTAACCTATTTTACAAAATCCGGTTCATTGTTGGTGGAATATTTTCTACGGGAGACCTCCTAATAGTGTTTTTGTTTTTGGTATTTACCAGTTTAACACTCACATCCCACATAAAAGGACAACATCTCTACCCCACTCTTCACACCTCTGAAGAAATTTTTATAACCCAATACATGTCGAAATATATTCTTAAATTCCCTTGTCTCAATATATAATACTAAATTTTGGTATAAAAAAAACTAATAAGACCATTGGTGCAAACCAAAAAAAAGTTATCTGAAGAAGACATAACATTCATTAACTTGTATTTTTGTTTTCTTATCTTCTCCACCCCTTAAATTATTATTATATAAATAATATATAATAACATTATAATTTTAAATATACAAATATTTTTATTATATTAAGGGTATTTCCTAAAATTTTACAAAATTCCTTCAAATGGGATACACAATCATCGTTTGGGGGTACGACAGAAAACTATATTACGAATCGATGTATTTTGTTCATCGATTACCACCATTAAAAGTTGCGAATAATTACAGATTTATACTTTATACACAATATATGTTATTTTTATTATGATATAATTATTCTATAATTTTTAAATAACACATACCATAATGTTTTCCATTCTACTGGAATATGATAATATTGTTCACTGTATGACAAACTACCACCTCACGATGTGATGCGATTCATTCATGATTTATATGGAATGTATAATGTATGGTTTTAATAATTATATTTTAAATATATGACATAAAAATAATCATTAATTATAATATATCATATATGTTTTTTTAATCCGTAATAAAACAAAAACAACATTCTTGCGTACGTACGACCTACCGTTTCAATGAACTATGCATTTAGTTTCAAGCATATATATTTTATAGATTATTATAAATAAATATAAAAATATTGATATTTTAATAATTTTTATAATAATGGGTATTATTAAATTATGATCTATGTAGGAGGACCATAGATAACAAGTCATAACATGTACAAAAAATAATGCATTTATTTCATGTATGATAACTTTAATGTGGAGTTGTTAATAAATGATTAATATATATCCATAACATAATAAAACATGATATTATGTATACTAACATGGTTTTTTATAGTTTCAATATAATATTATATTTATTATTAATGAGTATTTAATGAGTATGATTAGAGTCAATAATTTGGGTAACAGGATTTCTAGTCTTACTTTTATTTTTGGGAGACTTAATCCATATTCACGACATCTCTTCTCTGAATTATGTACATAAATCCCTATGAAATGTTATATTAGGAATTTAATTTATTTTTTGATATTAAATTTTTCCATTGATAATATTATATCATGTATCAAATGATTAAAAAGTTACCCTAGTAGTAAGGTATTTACAACTATCTTTTGTTTTCCTTGAGACACATTCTTTTTTATCCATTGGTTTCTTGTATGTTGGGCGTATACTTCCTATGAATGTATTTCTTGAATCATCTACTGATAATTATTTTGAATCACATAACTAGTTTGGGGTCTATATTTCATGGGTTGTTTTAATTTTCACTAATGTGGTGAGTGAATTGTTTCACAATTTTGTAACCTTTAAATGTATGTTATGTTATAAACATATTTTATTTCATGATATGTATATATAATTGATTTAACCATGGTATTCATGCATGATTTGGAATTTGGTTTGTGTTTGTTGTCAATCCTCAGTGGAAATTCATAATGTGTACTAGCAAAGAGATCATACAGTTCAAGCAGACAACAGTATTAAAGGTGGTGTCATTTCCCAGTGTTTGCCAAATTTTTTGGCCTAAAAATCGACAAATGGAGAAAAGTGTTTTTGGAAAAGAGACTTGTGCACTGTGTAACTGAAAGAGAGGAAACTTGTGCTCCAAAAATTTTTCAAGATCAAAACATGGGAAAATGTCAAAAGGATAAGGGTCGCGCATGTTTTGGGCTGGTCTCTCAAATGACCTGCGCGCCATGAAGAGTCTTGCGAGCTGATGCCTAGGAGGATTGGAAACTTGCACGTATATTGTTTTTCAAGATTATAACTTCAAAATATGGCAGTGGAAAAAAGGTCGTGCATGTATTTCTATGGTCGTCCAAGTGATTAGCACGACAAAGGCTAGGGAGGATGAGCTGCGCACCGGAACCTACGCGCCGAGGGAAGACTTGCGCACCACCGCGCAGGGGGTCATTTTGCCTTTAAATAGAGGACCACCCCTCCTCATTTGTAATGAAGTTCGAGACTTAGATATTTTTTGAGCTCTCTTCACGCAAGTGGTTGAGTTGCGCAAGTGGTTATTGGGTCGCGCAAGTAGAGGGCTGTGTGTCGGCAGTTGGTTGCGCGTCCAAAGTGGTTTGGGATATTTTGGCACTAAGTCGCGCATGTTTGGAGTTCAAAGAGTCAGTGTTGCGCAAGTTTTTTGGTGTCACCTGAGCTCCAAGTTTGTACCGTGCAAGTGACTTACGTGCCATTCCTGAAACATGTGCGCCGGAGCATGGAGAAGCGCACCAGGGTTGTTAAAGTACATCCATCATTTTGAAGCTGCAGAAAAGCTAGAGGGTCATCTGGTACCCTCAGAACAAAATGAGATTCATCTTCAGGTGAGAGTTGGACTTCAACATAGAATCTACATAAAGTAGTGGATGAATTCTTATGAAATGATGAAGAGACCTTCATGTATATAAAATGAGCGAGACTTCACCAACGGCAGTGAGCCAGGGGGAGTCAATGGGAGTGACCCGAGGGAAGCAGTGAGCTATCCCTAAACCTTTGTAAAGGCAGTGAGTGTGGGACAGAGTGATTGTGCCTGAACCTCTATAATCCACAGCTACTGAAGATTAGTGGAATTTGGTACGACTGACAACTTGTCAGCTTATTTTCCTTACACGTAGCCCTTAGTGGTAAACCATGTAAAATGTGTTGTGTCTTCTCTGTGCATGTGAATGCTTTCTTTCAAATCATATTCATCAGACAGGTTCTAAAAGATCATACCAACGTGGGAACAAGATCCACAACTTTAAGAAGAAAAAGTTGTCACCCTAATTCACCCCTCCCCTCTCAGGTTGTCCCAGGGTCATTCAATAATAACCATTGGAATGTAATATAATGAGATGATACATCCTCATGAATATTTTATTTTTAATTTAATATTATTCCTACATAGGTATTATCATTAAATGTTTCTGAATCAATAATATTTTATTTGAACAATCCGATCATTAATCGATATTGTTTATGATTATACTTCACATGATGAAATATTATAATAATTATCTCAAGAATTAGGATGAATATTCCTCTAGTATGTTTATTCTTGATATATTTAATTTTTAATATAAATTTTATACACATTATTAGATAAGACATTGAAAAAATATTTTTAAGGGAGTCCAATAGTTTTTCTCTAGCCAGTTGAAAATTTATGTTCCTTAAAAACAATTTTTTCTAAAAATGTATTCATTTTTTAAATTACCTTTTAAAACATTTATCAATGAATATGATTTTAAAAAGGATATAAATTTTAAAATGAGATTAAAATTATTATAAAAGATTCATTTATAACTTTTCATTATTATTTTAAATGATAAATGTTTTCAAAAAGGATTTATGTTGGAAAAATAATTTTATAGAAAAAATAACATTTTCATCAAGAAATGTTTTTTAATGATCCTTCAAAATTATTTTCTATATTATATTACATCTATTGGTGTTATGTATTTATTTCTTGGGATATTATACAATAATACCTTTTATATTTATCCTTGAATGTTTTATATTTTGATGTAATGTTGTTTATGAATCCCATTTCACTTACATGAATTATACCACAATGAAATTATTAAGAACTAAATATCATTATAAAGGATGATCATTGATAAAATTTTTATGAATCGTATCTCTTTTTTATAGGCAATGATATGATGACAGGTTTAAGATACCTATTTTACTTCATGGGTTATGATATATTGATTGTTTATGATATTATTGAAAACATATTTGTTTTTTATTATGTGATAAGGGGATCCTATATCTCTGTACAATATATTGGGTAGTGATTTTTATATCATAAGATATATTAGTTTTGAATGGGGGAGAACTGAGTTATGGAATTTACTTTTTCTACTACGATTGTATTGGAAGAGAAAAATGACTTCGAATATGGTATAGGGAGTGAACCCATTCCACTAAGACTGTCATGGTAGTGTGCCTTAACATCCTGGGGACCCAATTTTTATATTTATTTGTCTTCCAAAATTCAATGTCTTGTTCCTATATTATTCATTCAAGGAATATTATTTTCACTAAACTATTATTCATATCTAATATACCTCCAATCATTATTCCATGAATCTTGATTATAATCTTGGAAATGTAGGGTATGATGTTAAAATGGAATGAACATGTTATGATACCCTTATTCCCATAATTATACTTACATAACCACCAGGTTCACCCATAATTATCATAAAATCTTACCATTTTATTTTGATTATAGTCTTTACGTTATGAAGATTTGTAATTTTTATATTGTTTTTAAGAAGGCTTATAATCATGGTGAACTTAGTAGAAGAAAAATTATCACAATTATGGACCAATTTTTATTGTTTCAATGTTTACTAATTCACAACACTAAATGGTATTTGGGATTGAGATTGTTTAATGTAATGAATATTCTGAAGAAACTATGTATTTTCTATTTATGATAATCCAATGTTTCTATATTTTTCATTTTAAATATACTTATGTAGACCTTGAATGGAATCTAAATCTCCATCATGAAAATATTAAAAGTTTCCAGCACTATTGAGTTTTACTTCATGAACATCACATTTTTCAATAGTTTATTCTAATCAATAAATTTAATGAATTATAATTCATTACTACCAATAGTATAAATAAATATTTATTTTATTCCCATCATGATCGATGATTATTTATGAAAATAAATTTACATCCATCATCACACAACTATTGAAGAATTCAAATGTTTTTTATTCCCAACAACAAACAATAGATTTTTATAGTTTAACATATGAAATTCAATCTTAGAAGTTCTTATTTATATAATATTTATTTAACATTCACTCTAAATTTTCTTCCCCTCTACCATCATATTCGATATTGTTTGTGATTTTGATTTCCCCTGTCACGTTAGATGATGAAACCCCACTATGAATCATTCAAATTCATATATTTACATCCTTATGAACTTATTTAACAAGAAGTGTCTCTTTAGTTTTATCACTACCTCAAGACATCTTATTTATTGAATCCTAATGAGTTTTTTGGAATCATTATCTCTATCATTATTTCTATTTCAATTTTTTTAAAACACCAATGTCGTGCCTTATTTAATTACTCAAACCTAAATAATATATACTTAAAATCTTATTAACATGTTTCTTTTTCAACATTATTAATGTACAATATTTATATTTACATAGTCTAATAATTCTACTAATTATGAAATTATTATTTATATTTTAGTATCATCTTAACCCCTTTCTATAGGTATTTTACATCATTTTTATTATGTGTGTCCCAATAAAGACATGACCTAAACCTATAATTTATGATGTTGTATATGAAGGTTTCATCACATTAAATATCTCGAGATGAATATGGTTCTTGATTTTCTTCATTAACCAAAAAATTGAATATATGATAGAAATTTATTATTTAGATATAGTACTATTAATTTATTACTTATCCTATTATTTTCTTAACATTATTTTTTACCATTGAAACATCTATTTAACCCCAAAATATTATTTATTTTTCTTTGAATATATATTTCATTTATTTCTATGTGATTTAACCCAAGATCACAATATTCATTTTTTGGATTTGATTTTTAGAAAATATAATTTAAAATGTCCAATTTCATAACACAAGATGAATTTTAGTGGAATCATTACCAAAATGATTTACAACATATTATTGTGTTAAATTTCATTTAATAAAAAATATTATCACAAATTAATTCCATTAATTAAATAATTGTGAAGAGGTACAATCTTGTACTCAACACATATAAAGGTTTTCTATGTATCATTATTTTTAGAGGGGAATGAATCATCCTATCTAAAGGATGTATTACAATAAATCATTTTAATAGTTATCCAACAAGTCCATTGATAATAATTAATGTAATATTATATTATAAAAATCAATAGTTATTTTTTGGATGTATTTTCACCAAAATAAAACATATTTAATCCCAATTCGTGGTCTAAGAATTAAAGAATATATTCAGAAAAAACATATGCACACTTTAATATCTCTTAAGATTAAAAATGTTTTGTCCCATGCATGATATAATGAATGAAAAAATTTATATCTTTTCTTATTAGGAACGCTCTTGATCATCTAAAATAGATGAAAATTTCATTGATATATAAAACAAATATTAGTCATATTCTCTTTTAAATTTAATTAGATTATCTATTTTCCATACAAAATATTAAAAACATATAGTATTATATATGTAACTACTATATATTTTTTACTTCTATAAATTCACAAAACCACTTCAATATCATATCTATAATATTTGGACCTTGAATTATCCTACAATTAAAAAATCAATAAAATCAATCACGCAAATATATTTTAAATCTCTTAAAGATAAAAAAAGTTTTGTTGATTCTTATATCCCTGATACCCACATTATTCATTCCACATTTACATGTATTATTGAACCTAAAATAATAATGTGAAGGGCTTAATAAATGTACTTTAAATTTTATATCTTGAATTTATGTGTCGTTGCATCTCCAGTTCTGACATGAATGAATCATACAAACATTATTTTTTTCACAATCTCATCTATACAATTATTGTATGATTTTCTTCACGATGTGGATAAAATCTTCATGGAATAACAATATCTCAACACATAAATACCACATAATTTTCTAAAGAATACCTCATAACGTTAAATCATTTAATAGCTAAGACAACCACTTCAATTGTTATTTCTTATTTATCTTCCTATTATTTTAATTTCCAAGATTTATATATTATTCTTTCTAGAATATAAATTATATTTTATGACTGATTAAAATTTACAATTTTGATTACCATTTTGGAAACACTCTTCTTTAACTGTCAACACCACTATAATAATAATTCAAAATGTATAATATTTTTTTCAGTTATGAACAAGTTCAACCCTATTAAGCTTAAATTATAATACGAGGATATCATATTTTACACTTGGTATCATTATATTTTTCTCATAATTTTTTCCACGAGGTAAGGGAATGTTATTCTATTTATTGGATATTTACAAACATACCTCAATGACAATCATGACGTTTCAAATTTTCTATCTATAGATCATTGAGTTACATTAATTTATCCCTCTATGTCTCCAACAGTAGGTCATATTTTCTATCAGTTATCAGAACTACATTTGTGTTTTCCAATGTTTACACTTATGAAATATAATGACATCCATATATATATATGGAGAATCTAGACATTTTCAATAGTTAGTTTCACTTTTTATAGGCACTCTTACAAATATAGACATATGGATCATGAATTTTCCCTAATTATAAATTTAAAAAATGTTTCCACAATTCTTAAACCAAGATCAAACCATATATAAATCAGCTATGGGATTCTCATGTAATTATGAAACATCTGAAGATAAATTAAATGATATTATATAATGCATTATTTTTTTTTAATTTTCATAAATTTTTTTTCAAAATATATTCATAACATAAAATAATTATTTCTGAAATATTTAATATATATTTTATTTCTATAAATTTCCACCATAAATTTATCTATATTTAATCTACAAAAATATTATTCATTTTTTAAAAACAAAAACAATATAATTTTAAGATAGTATCAATTGTTGTGGTGGTAATGGGAAATATATATGAATTTCCTTGGGTAGTTACTATAATAAAACTAAAATTATGTCCTTAAATATTTATAGTGTTCAATGTGTGGTTAGTAATAGATCTATAATTTCATTACTCTCATAATTAGACATGAAATAGACTACCCAAATACATCATAGGGATATTTTTATGGTCTCTAATAAGATTATTAGAAAGGTGAGTGCCCACCACTATTTAAAAATCCATGAACAACTCTAGTAGGCTAAGAACCTATTTGATGGAAATAAATAAGTGAAGGAATTGTAAAATAAATTTTATTTTTGAGGGAATCAAAAAATTCCACTTTGATAATTCTTTATCATTTACATGACCATATTATGCGAAAAAATATTGTATGATTTTTTGATCATATGGTTTACAGTAAATGGTAGTACTAGATGTATGGTATTTGGTTTGATGAGAGGAATTTCGTTTTTAAACCATGTACCACATAAAAATCATCATGTAATAGTGTCTATCATGTTAATTTTTATGAGATATACCTATAACAGTAAATTCATTTTAGGCTGGATCATTGAAATGTCATATTGATTAGGCCTGGATGGTAATGTTTTGGGGGATTGGTTTTAAAATACCCCACTAATAAGAGGGGACATATAATTCTCTTACATATGATTCACCTATTTACCATTTAATAAATTCTTTATTCCCTATACAATTATCCTCTATATACCATCATTCCAGAGTTATCATGCTTCTCTAATAGTATTTGGAGTGTTATTTAGTCATCCATTGGCTTTTAACTACCATGTATAGTTCTCCAATGTGTCACCTTTATTTTATTATGGATTGGAGTTATGATATAATCATGAAAAGTGGTGGTATATTTATTTAATAATAAAATAAAATAATACTGGGGTCATTAACAGTTGGTTTCATATATATTATTCATCAATTCTAGATCATTCTATGGATTGATAGTGAAGAATTCATTAGAAAGTCATTTACATTCCGGGGAGGATCATTACGTTTATTTAGATTAATCACCACATTAATCATATGATTATTAAACCCACCACTACAATGGGTAAGATATAGCTTCCTAGACCCCTCTTATTATACCAAATTCAAGATATTATTTTTCTCCATAGAAATAATCTTAGGTGTCTTATTCGATTGAATCGGTATACCTACATGCTGAAACATCCCATCAAGGATCATTTTAAAAATATAATTTTTATTTGATATTGAAATTAAAACAATTATAGGAGGGATGGATGAAAGTGAGACAAAAGGCGAGAAGAAACCCTCACTGCCTGACGACTTGGTAGATATATCCTACCCGAGAGTTTTGAACCTCTTCACTTGTGATTCTTGAAAACTCTGCTCTCATCAGATCTCGAAGGGAAAGAAAACATTTCATACTCTCAAAGAACAGCTACATGTTCTCTCTCCTTTGGGACTTCCTACTGTCTCTTTCGTTTTCTAGGAAAATCACATTCCACAATGTATTGTTAGAAAGGGTTCTAAGATGCATGTCTCTGATTCAGATGGGGTGATCTCTCAAAGGTTAGAACTCTGCAAGAACACTTTCATCACCCGAATCTTTTTATCAAAGGGTATACAAACCTAGAAAATTTCCAAACTTGTTGTTCGTCTGTCTGAGATATGGGGTTTTAGTGATTTTAAATGAGTGTCATTTGGGAGGGGATTTTTCAATTTTTTTGCCTTCTGCTGAACTAAAAGGTCAAGTAAGGGGTTTTGGATCGGTAAACCATAATCCCAGAACGCTTAGGATTTATGAATGGAGCCCAAATTTCAACACTTATGATTTTAAGGACACTTTTTCTCAATTCTGGATTAAGATTTATTGATAAAATTAGGATTTATGGCACTCTGAGATTCTATTTTACATTGCTTCCACAAAAGGCATTCCAATCCGAATGGACCCAGCCACTAAGAATGCTAGTTTTAGCCATTTGCCCGAAGTTTAGTTGAAATTGACTTAGGGTCTACATTGATTGATAATGTAATTCTTTCCACTCCTCTAGTTGAAATAAACATGATAATTTTCAATGAAAACTACCTCCATTTTTTGAAATGTGCCGCATGATAGGACACTCCAGGTCTATTTGTAGATCAAACATGAAGTGTTCCAAATGTATGATGAAAGGGAATGATGAGTCTCAGTTTAGAAGGAATGAGATACTAAACTCCTCTAAAGAGAATAATGAAAATTCGGAACAGCACCCAGGTGAACCCTAGGCTCCTTCATGCCAAATTGATCCCTCTAAAAATGCCCAAGTTGGGATGGCTCAATCTGAGTTGCACACCCAAGGACATAATACATCTCATACTTTTCTAGAGGATAAAGGATTTCCTTCTGCTACTCAATTGGATGGACCAAGAAAATTTCACTGGGATGATATTGCTGAACGTAATAACCAATATGAAAGAGGCTTTTCTTTTTGGGATGCTTTGGTTAAGTGATAAGAAGGTGAAGTGAAAGAAACTTACTCAGAGGATAGTCTAATGGAAAGAGAGCTCCCAGCCCAAGAAATGGCCGATGATAGGGTTAGGCAAGAGATGAATGCTCTAAAATGGAGAAAGGGTAAGATAGTTCTAGATGCTGCGACCTTGGAGAAAGTTAAATTTAAAGATTGTGGTCGATCCAATGAACATGAAGCAGCTATTTCTACAGTACCTATTTGGGTTTCTAAGGACACATGCTGCAATGACACTTCACTGCAGATTGTGCATGTGCTGTCCAGACACCCTATAGGAATACCAGATGAATGTAGTATGAGTCCACAGAAAAATAAGGCCCACACCAACATGGATACCATGAGTAACTTCAAAGTAGAATAGTTGGCACTGAAGAAGATAGATAGGCCTGAAGTTTCCATGCCAAAGGAAGGATTGATTTACATGTAGAACGTGGTATCTCCTCAAGAGAAGGTACTTTGTAATGTTAACATTTCTAACACATTTGATATGCTCTCTGCCTATATTAATGAAGCATGATCAACGATGATCTTTCTCCATATATTATGCCTCCTATTGCTGCAGAAGAACCTTTGGATGATAATGGTGATGCGTGTATACAAGCAAGGACTGGAAGAAGGGGTCGACACCCACGTGGCAAAGGTGGGCATCTTCTTGACCACTGTATGAGCACCCGCTCTAGAATAGGGTATCAGTTATTGTTCTGTCTTGATGAGGTACATCATGGTCCTTCTTTGTAATCTTCTCTCGATGACTTTTTTGCATCAATAAAGAGGTCACTACACCTCAATATTTTCTAAAAAAATTATAGGAGAATTAATATGGATTAGAGGTGATAAAATGGGTAAATAATTGTTTGTCACATAGTACAATTTATGGTTTAACTACTTAGATTATGGACATATTTTTCATTTAAGACACATGGATGAACAAATAATCCTTTTTAGGTCCCCTAGAGTCACAATATTGTATTGTGGCTGTGTAAGTGGAAATAAATGAATTTATTCTTGTGCACAAGTTTACAAACACAGTAATGAAGTAGTCATACATCTATGAGAGTGACAGGGGATATGCCACAACGATTTTTGATAGTGTATTTAGTCATGAGAAACTGAATGTTACCTTGAATGATGTATTAAATGTGGAATTATATGGTTCAATATTAGGCCTATATAGTATGTCATTTTAACATGTTGATTTATATATGATTTTTATAGACCCACAATTCAATTAATTATGTGGAATAAGAATTACATGAAAATATATAGATGGAGATAACCTTCCAAGGGATTGTTATTGAGAAGTTGAAAACATATTTGAGGGACCATTAATTGAAACTAGATGTAATGTCCCACCACTAAAAGGGTGAATTTGATACTACTTATTTGGATCATGTAGGTTAAGGGGGCATGATGTGGGATGGTGATCCAACTCCCACATGCTAGATGAATATGATTCCTACTATTGTTGAACTATGAAATCAATTTGAAAAAATGAGGGATATTATAGAGGATATATATAAGGATTATTGTTGGAATAAACAAATGTAAAAATGAAACATAAAAAAATAAATATTTATATGTCAGATAAAAAATCACTAAAACATTACGTGTTACAGAATTGATTCATCACTCATTATATAATACTAAAAAGTATTATAAACCTATAAAACATTAGTGTAGAATTCCAAAGACTACATGGAAATATAGTAATATAACCAAAGTATAAAAAATTAAAAATTATCCTAATTAAATAATGTGGTTTCACATTGACTCTATATAAGAAAAAAATAAAATGAAAAAATTATTATAACATTTTCTATAAATTTATGAAATGTTAAGTTTGAACAATTTGTGATACTAAGGAAAAAAAGATGATGTTATACAATAACATCTAGATCACTTTGAGGTCCCAAATACAATGTGTGAGGAAATATATCGAAAAAAATTTATATTATTATACCACAAAATCTTTTAGAGGGCCAAAATAAGGTCTATATAAAAGAAAAGTAATTATATATCTAATTTTCATTAGTGTATCAGGATAAATTATAGTGGATTCCATGGGACTTAATAATGATATCATGATCTTCTTTGAATTAGAACACAAATTTCATATTGCATAATTTAAATCTGAAGTTTAATCCATTTAATATCATTTTGTTTTGGAAATAGTTTCTAGAATCATTGAATACAATCTATGGCTCTATCCAAATCTGGAAAATTATATTTATCTCAGAAATATTGTTTTAACCCCACTAGGATTTATCAATTCTTAATGATTTCTCTTATTTCCAGATTTAGTTTTTTGTGTTTAGTTTTAAAATGTTTCCCACTCTACCCCTATAATATGATTATAGATATTATAAAATTTTTATTTTATGGAGAACAAAAATATAAATTCATTGTTCAATTCAAATTCCATTACTCACATAGTGGATGGAATCAATAAGTCACCACATTGACCACATGATCATAACTAATTTCTATACATAATGTAATTGAACACTAATATGTGTTATTACATCAAAAAAAATCACATTACATCTTCATACCATGAAAAAATCAAAACTTTCTTGGTATTAGGACATTATATTTACTGTTGAATAATAAACAACCCAAGGTTTTAATGTTTTATTTAAAAATGATTATTTTTATTAACTGTATACATTATTTATGTGTTGGATTATAATGAATGTATATAACTCTTTTAAATTTTTTTATAGAAATATTAAAAGAATATATTATTTTATTTCCTGACTACCAATAATTAAATTAAGTGAAAACTATTTCCTTATACATTCACCATCCGTTTTTTGTCCAGTAGTTAGGTTATTCATGCCACTGTACATGATATCAAACGAGGGAGAAATTATTTCACTTTATTAATATATAGTTATATTTGTTTTATCTTCAATACTTTAATTATTGTTTGCACATTTTATCATATATGATATGAAATGGGAACAAACTAGATAAAACTTTTAAAATTCAAGGGGAAGGATTCTCTTTTTACCACCTTTAGTGTACATGATCAATTATTTTGAATAGTAAATTTCATATCTCTCATTCTATTATAATACCACTATTAAATTATTATCTACTAGTTACTATTATTTCTATTTTATATTATATATGCTATGTTGGTTCTTATCAATAACTATTATACTCAATGAAATCCATACATTTTCTTTTTTGGGGGATATATTTAATTTGACAAATTTCATGACTTGTTTGGTCTTTCATTAAAAACATATTATGAGTTTTTTACAAATAATATGAATTTATACACATAATTATTTTGAGATAATGAGAACACTATTGATGAATTCCATTTGGTTTTATACTACTTATTTCATTTAATATGATGATGTGGTCACTATTTGAGTTTTTTTCAAAGAGACCATACGTATAATTTTTTTGAATTAAATTAAAAATCTAGAAATATATTTATAAAAAAATGCCAACCAAAGGTGTAAAATTAAGTGAAATCTATAATTTTATGTATTGGGTAATATTATTTTATGTCTATGACATTATATTCTTGAATTTCTACACATAGTTTCCTAATTTGTTCTCTAAAGGGGACTATCTTCTATGTTCCTTTAGAAGATCAGTATGATAATTTTATTTAAATATTCATGATTATGACTTTTATATTTTGGGAGTCTAAATTTTTATATTCCATCCTTGGGATTTCCATAGTAAAATCTATTTAATCAACTCTTCTCAGGTGATATATAAAAGGGGATATAATGGTTTTCCAACAATATTCAAAAACAGTGAACCTACCCCTAGAAACAAATCAATTGTTATACTAATGGGGATAACATGGTTGGAAAATAGATTTTCAATCTATGTTCCCTCTTAGCAGAAACTGTCCTCTCCAAAGTAGAGGTATAAGATTAGAAAAAATGCTCAAACATACAATGTAAACCATGCTTGAGGAATTATTTTCCCCAAATTTTTAATTTAATATTCCGGAACCCCCCGCATTCACCCTCATTCTACCCTCCATGATCAATGAAGTTATCTATCATTTTGGATATTTCATATTGGATTACAAAGTATTTTGAATACCATTCATTATGAATCGACTACCCAATTGAAGGGTATACATCTCTCACGGAAAGAAATATTTTCATGTTTGGATTTATCTGTCCCTATTCCCTCTTTTTGATGAATATGTAATTTTTTCCTTAGTTAGTGATGGGTTTGAACGAGGTATTTATAGATTTTAGTTGATTCACTCTGGATATGGATTTTGGTTCTAGATCTCAATTATCTATTGTGCAATTGATCATTCTACGTCAATTTGGGGAATTATGATTTGTAAAATATCTATCAATGATCTTGAGGTGGGAGGTATAAATATAAATTACAATAGAATTAAATTTAAAAATATGTTTATGTAATTTTGGAATTTAAATTTCCAAATATAGAAATTTGATCATTAATTACATTAACAATTTTTTAAATTGATGACTGGGTTTTGTGTAATTAGTCAACTAAACTAGATAATGGAATTTGTTGATTTATAGGATGTTGAATTTGATGATCATAGTTATTAAGGGTATGTTTGAATAAACATTTAGAAATTAAGGTTTTATATAAATAAAAGTTGATATGTGGTCGAATATATATTTTTTCAATCTATTCTGTGTGATTAATATTAATAAGCCATGTCAGATATGATAATTGAAATTGGAAATTTTGATGAGAATAATGAGAAGATTAACGAATCATGAACAAGGTGTACATGAAATTTTGGTATTTGTTATATTTTGATATATGTGATATTGTGAAATAATTATGTGGGACATGGATATATTCTTTAGAAGACAATATATGATTAACTGATATACATTTGTGGGACATAGAATGCCACTTCAAAAGATAGTATGTGATAAAAATGTGTTTTGGAAGACATATTAATGCTTCCAATACAAATGGATTGCATGAAAATGGATTCTAGGCCCATAAAATTTGGATTTGACTATTAATCTAGTAATATATGGTATGAAATGGAATTGAATTAAATAATTAAAACCAAGGATATAATGGATTGTGAATCCCTCGGTATTGCGATTTAGACTCCGGTATAGGCTGAAGCAAGCATTGGTTGTTTTTGTGTCATATTGAATCCGAGTAAACTATGTTCTTAATTAATGAATACATTTAACATGTAAACTTATTATTATATCATTTTATAATTATTTATATACATTACCACACAATATTTTAAATTTCATATTTTTTTAGACATCATTTGTGGCGGTATATTGTGGTGTAATCACATCCTACTCAGGATAACTGATCAATACCCAAATAGACTTTATGTTTATATGACAAAATAAGGTAAAGGGTCCTATGTCTGATGGTTCATTGGGGATCTAGCATGGATTCTGGAATCACATGTGATTCAAGACCCACATTGGGGGTTGTTATTGTTTTTTATTTCTGGGTTTCCATCTGACACAAGAAACGTACATGGTATGACAGATCTATTCCATTGTTTGGATATTGATTTCTTATTTTTCTTTAGAATATTTATTTGGTTTGTATTTTTTATCATATAATTTTTAATATTATCCATTAGAACATATATATTGATTATTAGTTTAGATGTTGTGTTTCTACTATGATAAAAATGGTATAGTCTACCCATGGTATATATTTGACCTTTGATTATAGTTGGAAGCCTATGGTATTTAGGTAGGAATGCCTAAGGTCATGTGATGGAGGAATTCTAAAAGTCATTTGACCATGCATCTCGGCACACTTGTATGTGGCACCCGGGTTGGGATGTTACAAATTAGTATCAAAGGAATCATTTTCTTTTCATTCCTTGTGTATTACTATTTGGTAAAGGTAGATATGAGACTATGAAGATTACAACCTTCATCACATGATCGCTCATGGGAGTAGCTGACACATATACATGGGAACTCCCAATAACCTAGCAAGGGATTAACGTAATTGATGACTACTGTTACAACTAGATGTTATTTCACAAAGGGTGATACATTAGTTCAGTGACATAATTTTTTAATATAAGATTTTCTAAGATTATAATCAATTGTTGGATTTGAATGAGGGTTTTA
Organism: Viscum album; assembly: GCA_963277665.1. NCBI lineage: Eukaryota > Viridiplantae > Streptophyta > Magnoliopsida > Santalales > Viscaceae > Viscum > Viscum album. Next base: position 1,041,032,166 of record OY728141.1, on the reverse strand, counting down.
TATACATGCATATTTTTATGCACTTATTATTTCATTTGTGACATTCCACATTTTATGCATTCATTATAAAAATTATTTGGGTGAGTTGTTGAAATTAAAATTATTTTCATTATCGAGAAATTTTTAAAGAAAATGTGTTTAATGTAAAATTGAATACTTGAAAATCACCCTAAATTGGATAAGCTGAAATGGATAAAATTGGTGTCTAATGAGAAATATGATTATGAAAATTTATTTAACATTTTTAATACAATGACCTAGATATGGGAAGGTTGATTGTATCTATAGTTCTCATGTTTTGTCTATATGGTGGGGTATGTAACAAATGGGCCCTGGTAAAAACATACACATCCAACCATAACATGGTGGTTGGGTCCTAGCGCATTAGGTACCACCATTTTCACTACAGATATGTGGTTCCCTCCCGAGGGTTCACCCACATGCCCAAATGAGTCATTATACTAGTGACCATTATGACAAGGAAATACTAGTTCTTTCTTATGTTCTTTGTACTATCTCTTGCATACCCTAGGAATCATCCTATAAGGTCACCCATCCAGATCACTACTCCATGAAAAATATTCTTAACCATGGAGTTATAGTCAGGTAGAATCTTATATAAAGATGTAGATTATGGGCATTTGTAATATCATTTAGTCATTTAACCATTTTTCCGATGTGGGTGATACTTTCACCCCACCATTAGTGGAATAAACCACATTTTAGATCATATATGTCAACCAAATATATGACTCCACACATAAGGATGGGCGAATTCCTTTCAAAACTATGTTGAAATTAGGCCCCACTAACAGCACACACACCGTACCTTATCATGATCATTGGGTCTGAGCCCTCTCCGTAGAACCAGTTTCCCAGTAGACATGTGACCCACTCCCTGAGGCCCTCGGATGTGTCCAAACATGTCATCATCCTAATAAATATCCACACAAGATAACGCATTTCTATTTAGTTAAGTGTATTCCTCACTTACACACACCCTGTGAGATTTCAATGAATCTCACCAATCTGTATCCCTACTTCATGCCAATCACACTGAAATGTGGATTTCTTATCACATAGGATCCTAGATAGAATGGTTACCCTTATTGAAATTAGTTTTATAATATATCTATTTAACCATTTATAATTTTGTTGTTTTATATATTATGAAGGGTGATTTTTTATGGATTATTTGAATCCCCCTTATATAAATGTTTTAATGTTGTTTAATATGACAGAATACGGGTGTTTGAAATTTTAGAGAAATTCAACCTTGGTAACTCTTATTTGTATGATGACATGAGACTATGGCATGAAATGAACATCCAATAATAGAAAACAAGGTTCCAATAGTGATGTGTGTGGGAGACCTTGACTAGTTCTATGAAGACCATGATAACTTAATTCATTTTATAGAATGAGACCTAGGGAATGTTTTAAAGAGAATGTCTAGCGCGACAAATGAGTTTCATTTGAAGAACTCAATGAGATTTACCTGATAGGGTGGTCATAAGGAAGCTTATTTCTGTATTGAGTCAGTCTAGAAGATTCATGGAAATTCGTAGATTCATATTTCATGGAGTTATAAACATGATTCTTATATGTTACATGGTCAAGCTATGTGTTGGTGGTACATCCAGACTCTAGATAGACAGATGGAGAATACGGAGTGAAAGGACATTTATGAAAATTTCATAGAGTACTGTAACCCAAAAACTCTTATAATGGATAGGGATTTAGTGTCTATGTTGTTGAACTAGATGATTATGTCTATGATGGACTACTCTATATGCTTTACTGATTTCAGTTTTTCATTTAAATGACAGAAGGGGATGATGATTCTATAATGACGGGTTTCCAGTATGGTATTATATTTGAAATTATGTTATATGTTAAAACATTCAGGGTAATGATGTTTTTTGATGTTGTGAATCCATATCTAGTATTAAAGAAGAACATGATAGAGACATCATGTAGAGGAAATGTGGTTTCTTCTTGACGACTAAGAGGTACATATTCCATGAGTAGGACACCTTAGATAGAGAATGTTAACTAGGTACATAAAATGTATAATGTCTTTGAGGAAGGCTGTTTCAATAAGGATACTATCGAATGACATACCACTAGTTTGGTAGGCTTTATCATGTTCATAGACAATACCCTGAACCACTAATAGTGTGATTATCTTGTAGTAGGATGGGTCTTTTACATCTATTATAAAAGTACTAACAATAGATTTGTAGTCACAATGGCTATAACCATATCTTGTGTAATTTATGGGGATATTCCACCCCATATCAGTCTAGAACTAGTAGTTTCACTAGTTTTGGTAGATGAGGAAGATGAAGTGGAACATCTGGTCTAGTGAACCCATATTGTAACACCCCAAAATTTTAAAGCGAGAACATTGCATATGATAGGGTTCATGAAATGCAACAATAATTGGGTAAGCAAATATAACACCCCAAGAATTTAAAATATAATTACTGTATTAAATAAATTCATTCAATGATATATCTTTCAGTGAATGAAATACAAAGTTAGCGTGAGTTGCTTGTAACAACGTGATTATTCAACAGCTTTCCTTACCAGAAATACCATGTTTTATCAAGCCACAATATATAATAAGATATAACCTGCATAATTAAATTATTTTTTTTCTAGTATAAATTAACTCTTGAAATTCTATGGTTTAGGCATATATAAAATTGAATCATTACTTAAAAGTTAATTCAAAAAGAATAAATGAATCAGATAAATATAAAGGGAATGTATTTACATGAAACAATTTTTATTCTTTTTAAATTAAATTAATTACATTTTGAGAGTGATATTAATTATATATATATATATATTATTCAATAAAATATTTTCAACATCCATCCAATAGATTTGACAGGAAACATATTATAACAAACTAAATTCTTCATAGAAAAATCATTATTTTTAAAAGGCAGTATTAAATTATTTTAATGAATAACCAATTTTAAATCCATATTTTAGAAATATAATAAATATTATATTTAAAAATAAACATCATTTTCATATAAAAACATTAAAATTAGTATAGGGTGATTTTTTGGTCATATTCTATAATATTTCATTTTATTAATGTATAGTGAGAAATAAATCATTTTAATTCATAAATTATTTTTTGTGTAATTTATCTATAATGATAAATTATATATTCAAATTTATAAATTTAATTTTAGATCAATAATAAATATATTAATAAAATTTAGGAGATTGGAATCATTTTTATTATGAAATTAGATAGAAAACATTACCAAACTATTGAATTTTTTTACCTTTAAAACCCTTATTTCCTTCCCCTAAATGTGTTTAATCATATATTAATTTATAAAACATATCTGATTTGAATTTTTAAAAATGGGATCTATTTTATTATTCATCATAATTTGTAATTTCTAATATATTTAACTCACATTTTCCCAAAAAAATATTTAGGAATGTGATTGAAATTATTCATAGCGATTAAGAGAAAAATTATCTCAATAAGGGGATAAACCATAAATTTATGGACCAAAATGACCTAGAAACTTATCGAAACCATAATTTATGAAAATATATAGAACCATTAATCTATTTACTATAATGTTGTTCCTTAGTGGGGTCGTAAGACATTGTATTATTCTTGGTAGTATTCCATTTTATAAAATATACAAGAACGCCACTCCACCTCAACTATAAGAGGTACTCACCCCTCCCAGTTACTCACTTATATAAAGGCACTTTTTTATGACCAAAATAATCCCAAATATTCTAGAAAAATAAACCCATCTTCCTATAATCCTCAAATTTTTCATAAATGAAACCAATGTTGTCTTTTCGTATAAAAAAATGGAGTTACTCGAATAAGAGGTAACATTCATCAATGATCACTTTAGTTTTATTCATTTCTACAACGCATTCACTCTTCTTATTCCTTTATTAAATAATATAATTAGTAAACTACATATATTCATATGTTTTAATATTGTCTTTTATACCTAATATTATGTACACATCAATCAAATGGGTAACGAACTAACCATTCATGTGTACAATAAACTACCCCCTCACAAAACAAGGTCATTAGTTTTTTCTTTTCCCACCTATAATGTTCGGTAATTATAATGGAAACACATTTATATATGATATATATGGTATATATATATATATAATATTTCTTCACTCATAATTATTTTATAACACACACCATTTCTCTTTTGGATTTTTTGGAATATGATAACATCATTTGTGGAAGTCTCGACTACTGGATCATTAATGTGAAGTGATTCATTCAGGTTTTACATGGAATTCATAAATCACAGTTTTAAAAATACTATGTAATATATGTGACAAAAATATGATATAGAAATTAAAATTAAAATATTTATAATTTTCTTTTTCATTATTTCACATGACAACGAAATGAAAGTAGCATTCATGTATACTTACGACCTACAATCTACATGAATGATACACTTCATATAATATCAATGATAATTAAGGATTTTTATTAATTCATATATACTATATATATGATAATTCAAACATGGTATAAATTCTTTAGAAGATGAAATCAGAATCAATGTAATAGAATGTGATGGCTCAGACCCTGATCGTCTAATCTATTGTGAAAATCCAGTGTTTGAGGTGTTCTTGGAGGTCATTATATAGAGACCCATAATTTATGTACATAGACATTACATTACTTTTGCATAATACAAAATAAATAACAAAAAAACACAGGACTGTAACAGTTTACAGTCTTCAGAATCTCGGTATATAATCTTTTTATCGTAGTGAAAGATCTTCAACATCTCCGATAAAGATCTTCCACTTCTGTTTTCTTACCTAAATCCTTATTTATATTCTCGGGAAAAGACAACAAAAAAGGGTGATATCAAATTCTCAGTAAGGGTAAACATGGAGAACATAAAACAAACCATAAACATTTAAACTTAAAAACATGAACATGGCATAAATATTAGAAGTACATAAGGCATACATCATAAAGGAACATCAATCAGGATAAAATAGCATGGGAATAAAACATGTCATTGTGGAAAACCATTAACCACATGTTAAGATTTCATTGTAGCCAAGGAATTGCATCCAAGACCATCTTAGTGGACAAAGTCCCTTTCTGAATCGAGTTCACTCCTCATTCCAGACTTGTATCACTAAACCAGATTAAATTACCGTTCCATACTTGTCTATCTAATGAGATATAAATTTTTACTCATTGAATTGGAGGGATATATAGGTCCAACCCATCTCATAAGGAAATCATTCTTACATGTTCCACAACATAAACATAAATCATTCAACAAAACCAAAGAATAAAATGGGTTCCATAAACATCATCCCATCACAACATAGCCATTATAAAACAAATGGATATCATTTCATCATAAGAAAAGTAAAACCATGTAAATCATATAGACATTATTCTTGAAACATACTCATATGAAATAATGCCTTATTATATGGAAATGGTTTTGATAAAACACTTGAAATGAATTCTTGAGGAAAATATCCTTTCTTCTTCAAAATCATTTTATTTTCTCAAAATGCCATGAAATTTTAAAGGAAAATGATTTTGTTGAAAAACTTCAAGAAATATTTTAGAGTAAGCTTCATGAAAATAAGGCGTTATGATCACCTAAAAAGATGTTCATGGGGTATATGTTAAAAAAACATTCTCCTCATAATTTTCTTCGAAAAGTAAAATAGTACCTCGTATGATAAAAAATGAAAGATTCCTTACATACCAAGTAGTAAATGTCAAAAAATGGGTGAAAATAAATTTAAACATACATGAAACTATTTTTAGAAAACATGTACATGAATTATAAATAAAACCCCGATAAATACTTACGAATAAACAATCTCGGATAAAAATGAGATTGGAAAAGTTATCTCTTACCTTATGTATGATATGCTTCGTACGTATCTGAACCTCCTATATAATGATTTAAATAACTACATTTACTTATTTCAGAATTATATTCATTGTTATGATATCATATATGGTTCACTTATGACTTTATATTACCTGTTCTTATTTATATTCCATGTTAAAGCAGCATTTTGTTTAAAATCAGTTTATTTATCATACATGTTTGGACTTATTATTATTGATATTATTATTACTTATATCATGATTTAATTACTTCAATAATGTAAAACATGATTTATATATCATATATATTCAGTATATATATATAATAGATAGATAAATTAAATAAAACACACTGTTCAGGGAGACGGTAGGTCGTACGTACGCATGAACGCTGTTTTCCTTTCCATATTGACATGAAAGGAAGTTAGTAGATAACACATATATATACATAAATCCTGTAGATTTATCATGTCATATATTTAATTATTATTCATTATATATTCTTTATAATCATTCTTGAATGGTAAACAAGGAGAATGTATCTAATCATGTCGTGGAGACAGTAATCCATACGTACGTACGAGCGATGATAACGTTCCCATAATTATTGAACTGATTTGGAGTTTATAATACAATATATCAGAATCAATATGATATTATAATAACTATATATATCTATTATTTACACCATTATACCCATCCAAGTAAGGTGGTGGTGGAAAAACAGATTACACCACGTCCTGGAGACGGTATTCCGTACGTACGCATGCACGGTGATTTCATTTTCAATAGGATGTATAGAAGGTTAAATAGGGTTGTTTAATATTTATAATAAAATATAAGTATATTATTGATACTTATGTAATTACTTTATAAAGAAACAACTAATTAAGAAGAAGTTTAAGAAGAAAGAAACTTGAAAAAATCGGTAGAAGAGATTACCTCTTCTTCGACGCACCTCTTTTCATCTTCCTCTTAAGGCACTTGAGTTGGTATTTTGAGGAGACCAAAACCACTATAATGATTATATGGAAGGTTATAAGTGAAATGGATGGGGGTTTTTCCCGGCTTTAGGGTGAAAATTGTGTAAAGAGAAGAAGGAGTAGGTTCCCTTTCATAAGGGTGGAGAGGGGAACCTTAAAAAACGTAATATATTATTTTATAATAAAGTCATATTCGGTTTATGATAGATCAAAATTGATTTATTTATAATCTAAAGTTGGGACGGGTCGAAATAATCTCACCCAGTAGGTTTTAGACAAGATTAGGTTGCTATTTTGAACTTATCGTTTAGATTTAACTCTGAGTAAAATAATCTATCATTTATCGTGTCTTCTTATTTTCAGAAACTATATGGTTAATAAACATACAATAACAAGCCAAAGGAACCCCAAGTGGTTAATTTTTAATATATATAGCCTTATATAAGTCATTTTTCCAATCCTTATATTTTTAGGAATAGAATATCAATTTATAATATAATAGTTTTTTAAAACTATTTTATGACATTTTTTACACATAATTTGGTAATTGATTTTTGTAAAAATCATGAAAACATAATTATCGATAGAAAAGTTAATTTAATCAATAAATACATTTTATATTAACCTATAAAATTAGTGGAATTCATAAAAAGTCAAAATTACATTTATTTGGGTATTTATAACATCAATTATGTTAATATTTAATTAATAATGCAATTACAGCATCATCATTGAGTCGTAAATAAATAAAATTATATAATGTATAAAAATTATAAATAAATTACCATTATGTAGGAAATGTTATTATATTTCTAATTAATATTTATAGTCTAATTTATCATTTATATAACCTTATATTAAATATGTTTTAGTTATTAAACTTTGATTTTAACTCTTTTAACTCTTATTTTAATTAAATAATAATAAAAGTCCTAATCTAATCCATGTAGAAATAGATGATAATTTTATATTCCTAAGATTTTTTTGGGTCTAATTACACTTAATCAATAAAATTAGGACATTGGTTAGAGTAAAAATAATAGCATTTTTAACTTCAATTACCCAATTAACTTTTTACCATGGTAAATAAAAGTTAATAGATACTATTCACCAAAAATTATTTTCATCTCATTGAACCACATTTAACATACTAATATCAACCATTTCTCTTGAATTTTTTAAATTCAACTCAAAGAAGTGATAAAATTATGTTTTATGTTAATTTGCAATTGCTCCTTGAAGGTGGGTAAAATACGGTAAAAAGATCATATATATATATATATATATCTAAAATTATTATAAAATGACTCCAATGAATTACATTGAACTTATATATATTATTTAACTATTTTGAAATAAATTAAATTTAAATAAAATAAATAATTATTTAAATAAAATGTCATTTTTTAAATAGTAACCCAGTGTTTTCACTATTCATCAAAAATTAAAAGTTTTCAGAAAAATACAAAAAATTCACCATAGGCTAATTTCAATATTCAGAATCCGAAAATGAAGTCCATTTTGAATGATAAAATTTATAACATTTTAAAAAGTGTGTTTTACTATTCATAATGGCCAGTTCATAATAATATTATAGTAATATCTTGTTTAGTGAAACTCAGTATTGTGTATAACATACGCTATCAAGGAAGGTTGCTTCTGGTGTGCTACACAAGCCTAGAATAGTGTTTGTGTATACTATAAGATAATATGATTTTGTGTAGAACACAATCTAGTCTTGGTGTAGTGTACAACACAAGACATCAAAGTAATTAAAATAATATTTCTCATAAAATCTCAGGGTGTTACGTTCTACTGCCCTTAAAATGAATTCGACCATGAAATTTGTTGGGGTAATAAATTGTTTACTACTTGAAATTTTTATTCATAGAATCCCACAACGTAAAAAGGAATACAAAAACATAATTTAAAAACTAAAGTATGAAATGTAATGGTAACCCAATGGTCTATCCTCAAGGTCATTGCGTTCATTGGAATCCTCCCGACTTAGTCCTCAAGCTGAATGTTGATGGCTCCTATATGAACGGTTGCTGGAGGGGTGGGGGAATTGTTCGTAATCCACATGGCACGGTGGTATTCGACTCCAGTTGGTGGTTTGGTCTAGGCGATTCCCTCAGGGTTGAGGCTACCTCTCTACTCACAGGGTTGGATTTGTGTCACGCCCACGGGTTCCATATTCATCAAGTGGAAACTAAATCAATGATTCTTCTTCATTCAATTCATGGTACCTCTACCATACCCTGGACATGCTTCTAAATAATTCGCAAATGAAAAATGTTTCTTCAAGGCAACACTTATAACGACCCAAAGTTTCATTAATGGAAAATCCCTCTTCATCCAGTTAAACGTCTCTTTATGAAAAATGTTTTTATAAGATGTCAACTTCTTTGGTTTTTTTGTTAATAATTTTGATAGTTGTTAATATAGCCGTTGAACAGTTATTACATGATTAGTATAAATATAGGACCTTAACAAATCCAATTTACTTAGACAAAAGAAGCGATGGCCTCATCCAGTAGAATTACCCCATACGAAGCCCATTTGTCGGAGCTCATAAAAGAGGTGGCAACCTTGGGCTTCGCCCATGACCAATCCAAAGCTAAGCTTCACCATGTCAAGCTCGAACGGGACCGTCTACGGGAAAAGTGGAAGTTTCTAGAAATTACCACTCGAGCGATGTTATCCGAGCCTCCCCAAGAGTCTGTCACCATCGCACACCTTACCCTTAGGTCTTATGTGCCTGTTTTAAGGGGTTATGTTACAAATAAGTATTACTATGTTCATGTACATTATTTTTGTATATAATAATGAATATAATATCTAGTTATTTTTGATACATTGTAAATAGTTTTTAAAGTACAAATGGTGTTTTTAGTTATTATTTAATTAATAAATCTATTTTATTAAATTAAGGGATTTTTGAATTAAATAATATTTTAATAAAATAATAATATTTTTATTAGATTAATTTTTTATTAAATATAAATGATGTTATAATTTTATGAATAAAATTAAAATTTTTATTATGGCTTGAAAGCCATTTTTGTCAAAACCCATGAATTTTTGATAAATGTCGGTTTTTATTTTATTATTTAGAAAATTATTTAGATAAAATAAATGTTATTTCTGGAATCAGGACGTCAAAATTATCCAATAGTGAATTTTTCATAATTTTCTGAGACAGTCAAATTTTTGGGTAAAAATTTAATACCGTTTAAATATATAATGTGTTTTATGACATCATAATGACCCAATGGTGATGTAATAAAATACAATAATCCTTATATTCACCCAATATATGTTTTATCATTAAAATAATGTGATTTTGGGTTTGTTTGACTTACTTTTCAAAGCATTAATGGACCCCTCAAGACATATTCAACACTTTGCCTTTTTAAATTAATTTCCATGGGAGTGTGACTCACCTCCACATAAGCAACCTTATTATTTTAAGATATTCGGACTTGGGCCTTATAAAATATTGTTTTACTCTTCCCTTTTCCAAAAATCATGGGCAAAAACCCTGGGATGGTTTGTGGTTTGGATTAATTAATGCAAGGGGACCCAAACCTAAATAATAAAGAATTCCCTCACCTTTCCTATATAAACCCAACCAGGATCCCACTTTCTCCTCACTAAAATCACTTGGAGTTCGTTAAACCTCTGTTATACTCTCTCTAGAATCCTCCCAAGGTTCCCCATGCTCTCAATAAGCCTCTCACAATCCTCTCACTAGCCTTTGGAAGCACACTTCCAAGTAAGGGTTTTTTCTTCCTTTCTACTTTTTGTCAATTTTCTTCAAGTTGTATTTCCCTTTTAATTTCAATTATGAATGATGGGGTATGGATTTTAACCTCCCCCATACTGCCCTATTATTGTTTTAATGATGGGAGACCCCTTTCTCTCTCATTAAATTCCTCTCATATACTCCTGTTACTATGCCAAAATTTCGAAAGGAACTTCTCTCCCTTATTTTACATTTAAGAAAATAATTTTGTATCGTGAATATAAATTCCATTAAATTTTTTGGGAAATGTATTTATATACCTCCTTACTGTATATTACATTTAAATATGATGAGGAAGACCTTTATCTCTCATGAACATTTTTTATGAATTCTTATGTCTCGCCGTTACTCTGTCGAAATCGCACCGATTTTCTATGCCAATGTCATTGTGTAGTGCATACCATGCCCATTTATCCATAAAGGGTATTCACCTTTATGGACATTTACTTATTGATTTTAAAGTTTCATGTATGAATTCCACATTTCATTGTCGTGGAATAAATGATTATGTTTTATGAATCCATGTTTTCTGATCCATGCCGCAAACTTATGCATGAAATGAAATGTTTAAGAAGGGTGTGCCCTTATAGCGCTCCAATGCATTTGGTAAAGTATAGTATCATGATACATCATGTTCAATGACTGTTGACTCATGCTAATTAAAGTGCAACGAGGGTGTACTCATGGTTCTTGTGCAATGAGGGTTTACTCATTCTTTATGTGCAATGATCCTTGGCTCATGCTAATTCCATGTTAAGTGTTGTTTGAACATTTCCATGTTATGATTATCATGCTTTATCATGACTTTATGCTCATGTTTCTTTTATGATCTGTTGAAAAGACTATTGTCTATCATGTGTTGTACTCCTCATGTTATTCCATGTGTACTCCCTTACTGGTCTTTATAGCTCACCCTTTTCTTATGCATGTCCTCTGGTTATCCCATGAAATACTAAGTACGAGGGAATGTAGTGGTCATGTAAAGGAAGTTTTCAATAAAGATGTTGTATTTCATGTTTTAAGTTTTTATGTAATGATCCTAACCCCCAAAGACACTAAACCTCTCGATTATATTTCTTATATCAAGTAATGGTTTATGTAATGAATCATGTTTAAGTTGAAATAAAAAGTAGGGTTGTCATAGTTGGTATCAGAGGATTGGTTTAGTTATTTTTGGGATCAAGAAACCCTAGTAAATCCTTAGATACAAGAATAAGTATAATAAAAAAATCCATAAGTTTTGGTAAGTACTAATTAAGTGATTTATCAAACAAATACATCTCTGTCTGGATATGAGCAGGTAGAGGCAGCTCTGGCACAGATGTATTCTAGGGGTAAAACAGAAAACACCGCTTTGAGATAGGCTTGAACGGGAACTGGTGCATGAAAATGGGTCGTGTTGCACTCTTGGTTATGACACTCCCGGGGGATATGTTTTGATAAATTCACAATCTTAGTATGAACCCTTATTAAGGGAAAAATGCCCCTTAGAATATATATTAGAAAGTATAATATGAAAATCCTATATTGAAGCCTATAGACTCATGAGTTAAGGAAATAAACGTTTATTTATGAGTCATCAACTTTTGTCTTTGGATTACCCTTTTTGTGTTAACCCTAAATTTCCTTTTATTCCAGCCAATGGCCGGTAATAGGAGGACTCAGGCTAACAACCATTGTGAATATTAGTGTGATGACTATACTGATGAGATGCCAAATCCAATGGGAGCGGGAATCACAAACTTTGTCATGATTTTCTCTCAGATAACTCAAGTTTTGAATAGAAACATGGGTCAAGACGAACGTTCAACCCCCCCTAAGAAAGAACAAGTCGCTATTGAGAGCTTCGTGAGACAAAGGCCTCCTACTTTTAGTGGATCATCTGATCCCACGATCACTGAACAATGGATCAAATCCATTGAAAAGATATTCTCAATCCTCCAAGGTGCTGAACAAGATAAGGTTCTCCTAGTGGTTTATCGTACGAAGTGTGAAGATGATCAATGGTGGACGTTGATCAAAAATATGAAGCATGAGGAGGAGATTGAGGCATTGGAATGGAAGGATTTATGGAAGATTTTTATCTATAAATATTTTCCGCGCACCCTATGACTTAAGATGGAAAGGGACTTCCTTTCCCTCATGAAAAAAGATGATGAATCTGTTGGAGAGTAAGAGGAAAACTTCACAAGGCTTGCACGATATGCTTCCGACTTTGTCGTTACCCCCGAATGCATGGTTGACCGCTTCTTTGGTGGGCTAAATCCTAGCTTGTAGAAAGCATTAGAGATCCATGACTTCGACAACAATGAGGAAATTTCCTGATGTTCCCTCAAGGTGGAAATGGAGATCGGGCAATCACAGGGGTATCATGGGGACAAGAAGCATATGGTGGACTTCAATGCTAGTGGTCTGATGGATAAATCCAATGGTTCTATGACGATCCAGCACCCCACTTGCCAAAATTGCGTAAAGAAGCACCATGGAAATTGCCTTAAGGGGACAAGAAAATGCTTCAGGTGTTGAAGAGAAAGGCACATAGATGTTAACTATTGGTAAGAAGGGCCCACAGCTGCGACATAGGAGAGGAACGCTCCGTTTGAACCTCAACACGTTGTTCAATGCTACAAATGAAGAGAACCACGTCATTTTTCAAATCAGTGCCCTTATCCATGGGTTATCGGAGACAACCAACAACCTCTAAGACAGCAAGGAAGAGCTTTTTCCATCACTTCTGCCAAGGTGAGCCCCGACAACGAAGTGGTGACAGGTACGCTAGTTATTCATTCATGAATAAAGAACGTAATTTTTGATTCAGGGTTTACGCATTCTTTTATATCTCTAATGTTTAGTAGAACAATCCTAGCACCACCACAAATCATGGAAGTGAAGATGTCGGTGAGTACGGAAAATGGGGAAATCATTGCATTCCATGAGTATAAGTCCTCCCCTGTTATAATCTATGGATTAAATTTCATGGAGAACCTTTTCATACTCCCTATGGTGGAATTTGATGCAATTCATGGTTTGGATTGGCTTTCCTTATATAGAGGCAATATAAATTGTCGGGAGAGGGAAATCACACTCCATATAGAGAATCGACCCCCGATTCTTTACAAGTGTCAGGAGGAGGATGAATGTATTTTAGCTCCATCATCTCAAGGATGGATATTAAATCTCTATGAGCACGCGTATCTGGCTCAGATAATTGAGTCCAAGGAAGAAACCACCCTTGAAGAAATGCCTATTGTGACGGAATTCGCTGAAGTGTTTCTCGAGGAACTGTCTGGTCTTCCTCCTATAAGAGATGTTGAGTTCTCAATTGAACTTATACCTGGGGTGTTACCATTATCCAAGATTCCATATATAATGGTTGTTGTTGAGCTTGATGAGCTGAAGAAACAACTACAGGAGAATCCGGATAAAGGGTTTATACACCCAAGTGCTTCACCATGGGGTGCACCAGTCCTCTTTGTAAAGTCGATGGATGGGTCAATGCAGATTTGCATCGATTATCATGAACTTAAAAAATCATGATATGAACAAGTATCCCCTCCCAAGAATCGATGACTTTTTTGATGAGCTGCGTGGAGAAAAATACTTCTTCAAGATGGATTTGCGGTCGAGATATTATCAAGTAAGGGTGAAGAAGGAAGATGTCCCCAAGACTACTTTTCGTACAAGATGCGGGCACTATGAATTCACAGTAATGCCTTTCGGACTCACCAATGCTCCAAAAATATTCATGGAAATGATGAATAGAGTCTTTAGAGATTACCTAGAAAAATTTGTGGTAGTCTTTATAGATGATATTCTAATATACTCCAAAACCAAGGAGGATCATGAGGAGCATTTAAGAACTGTTCTAGAGACTTTGCTTAAGGAGAATCTCTAGGAAAAGTATAGAAAGTGTGAGTTCTGGTTGAAGGAAGTCTCATTCTTGGGACATATCACCACAAGCAATGGTATATCTGTGGACCCCTCCAAAACAGATTCAATTGAGGGATGGCCGAGGCCAACATCGGTAACAGATATCCGTAGGTTCTTGGGATTAGCTGGATATTATCGATGATTTGTGAGAAATTTTTTCATGATTTTCCAACCCTATTACCAAGCTAACTCAAAAGGGAGTAAAGTTTTCTTGGAGTGATGAATGCGAAGAAAGATTCAAGGAGTTGATAATGAGGCTTATCACTTCACCCGTGCTCACATTACCAACAAGTGGGGAACTTTTTGTGGTATTTTGTGATGCTTCGAAGAAGGGCTTAGGTTGTGTGCTGATGAAAAATGTTAATGTGATATCCAATGCCTCAAGGCAGCTGAAAATCCATGAGAGAAACTATCCAATGCATGATATGGAGTTGGAGGCTGTGATCTTGCCTTGAAAATCTGGTGGTATTATCTCCATGGAGAGAAATGTGAGATATATACTGACCACAAGAGTCTTAAATATATATTCAAATAGAAAGAGAATAATATGTGCCAGAGAATATGGATAGAGCTCATCAAGGATTTGGAATGTTCAATACATTACCACCCTGGGAAAGCGAACAAGGTGGCAGATTCCCTAAGTAGAAAGGATCCAGCAATTCTATCAATGATGAGAATTGAGAAGGATCCAATCTTCTTAGACTTGATGAAGATGGACGTGGGAATCATAATGAAGGGAACATCATAAATCCTTTCACAAATTATTGCTCAAACATCTTTTTTGTAAAGGATAAAGGATGCTCAAAAGGATGATGTGGAAATTCAAGAAAAATTGGATGCTATCAAAAAGGGGAAATCCTTGGAGTTTAATGTTAATGAAGAAATAATTGTGCGGTATTGGAAAATAATATGTGTTCCATTATGTCCGGAGCTAAAGAAGGAACTTTTGGATGATGTAGATAGTTCAAATATCTCTATTAACCCAGGGAGCACAAAGATGTATCGAGATATTCGAGAAAACTATTGGTGGGATAATATGAAGAAGGAGATCGTTGAATATACATCAAAGTGCCTGGTGTGTCAGCAAGTGAAGGCAGGGAGGTAGAAGTCTAATGGGATGATGCAACCATTTCCCATACCAGAATGGAAATCGGAGAACATCACCATGGGCATTGTCACCGGACTTACAAGGATATCCAAAGGCAACAATGCAATCTAGGTTGTTGTGGATCTTCTTATAAAGACTGCACACTTCATTGCTATTCAGGATGATTTCTCATTGCATCAACTGGAACAGATATATATCAGGGAAGTGGTAAGGTTGCATGGAGTACCACTATCTATTGTGTCTGACCGAGATCCAAGATTCACCTCTATGGTTTGGAAGAGTCTTCAACATGCTCTGAATACTGAAGTGAACATCAGTACGGCCTATCATCCTCAAACTGATGGCCCATCCAAGCGGACTATCCAAACACTTGAGGATATGTTGAGAGCGTGCTCCATGGACTTTAAAGGAGGATGGGATCAACATCTTCCTCTGGTTGAGTTATTTTATAATAACAGTTTCCACTCGAGCATCCAAATGGCACCATATGAAGCCCTGTATGGGAAAAGGTACAGAGGACCGACATATTGGGATGAAGTCGGTGAACATAAGCTGCTTGGACCAGAAATGGTCGAAGAAATGGTGGAGGTGGTGAAAACCATTCAGCAGCATATCAAGAAAGCCCAGAGTCGACATAAGAGTTATGTAGATAATCATCGAAGAGACCTTGAATTTAAATTTGGAGACATGGTGTTTCTATGCATATCTCCGTGGAAAAAGGTCATGAGGTTTGGAAAGAAAGGGAAGTTAAGTCCAAGGTACATCGGCCCCTACGAGGTTCTTGATCGTGTTGGGGTTTTGGCCTATCGACTAGCACTTCCACATACTATGTCCAAAGTACATGATGTCTTTCATGTATCACTCTTAACAAAGTACATACCAGACCCTTCAAATGTACTCTCTTCTGAGGTGGTACAATTGGAAGACGATCTTTCTTATGAGGAGAAACCAGTGATGATATTAGATCGTAGAGAAAAAGTTCTACGAAATAAGACAATGCCCCTCATTACAGTTTTTTGGAGAAACCACAAGTTTGAAAAAGCAACATGGGAATCAAAGGATATGATGAAGCTGAGTTACCCAAAAAAAATTTTGTATGGGAAAAGGAAAATTTCAAGGGAGAAATTTCTTAAGGGGGGAATATTGTAATGACCCAAAGTTTAAATAATGGAAAATCACACTTTATCCAGTTAAATGTCTCTTTATGAAAAATGTTTTTATAAGATGTCAACTTCTTTGGTTTTTTGTTATGAATTTTTACCATTGTTAATATAGCCGTTGAACAGTGATCACATGATTAGTATAAATATAGGAGCGTAACAAATCCAATTTACTCAGACAAAAGAAGTGATGGACTCATCCAGTAGAATTACCCCATACGAAGCCCATTTTTCAGAGCATGGAAAAGAGGTGGCATCCTTGGGATTCTCCCTTGACGAAGCCCAAGCTGAGATTCACCATGTCAAGCTTGAACGGGACCATCTACGAGAAAAGTAGAAGTTTCTAGAGATTACCACTCGAGCGATGTTATCCGAGCCGCCCCAAGAGTCTGTCACCATCACCCACCTTACCCTTATGACTTATGCGGCTGTTTTAAGGGGTTATGTAATAAATATGTAGTACTATGTTCCTATACATTATTTTTTTATATAATAATGAATATAATTTATAGTCATTTATCATACATTGTAAATAGTTTTTAAAGTACAAATGGTGTTTTTAGTTATTATTTAAATAATAAATATATTTTACTAAATTAAGTGATTTTTAAATTAAATTATATTTTAATAAAATAATAATATTATTACTAAAATAATTTTTTATTAAATATAAATGATCATATAATTTTATGAATGCAATTACAATTTTTATTAAGGTTTGAAAGCCATTTTTGTCAAAACTCGTAAATTTTAGATAAATGTCAGTTTTTATTTTAATATTTAGAAAATTATTTAGATAAAATAAATTTTATTTCTGAAATCAGGATGTCGAAATTTTCCAACGGTGAATTTTTCATAATTTTCTGAGACAGTCAAATTTTTGGGTTAAAATTAAATACCGTATAAATATATAATGTGTTTCATGGCCTCATAATGACCCAATGGTGATGTAAAAAAATACTATATATAAAGCCCCAGCCTTAATCCTTACTTAATCTTGAGTTATTACAAGATTTTACATTGAGGATCTTTTCGGGTTTAGAGTTTTAGAGAATTAGATCATAAAACATGCATTACATTCCACATATAAACAAAGTGGTTATAGAAAGATAGTATTCTTCATTTCCATCAATGGAAACACATTTAAAATAAAACATGGATTATTTCTTGACACATCCTTGACTCTATCATCTTATCATGTACCTTTCCCTTGACCTGTGAAAAACATTTCAAAAACTGGGGATGAGCATAAAAACTCAGTATGAGTTATAAAAAAAACATGGAAAGGAAACATGAGTTCATATATACATAAGAATGAAATCATACATTACCCATAAAACATAGGCACTTTAACATACCTCATAAAATCATGAATAAATCATAGAAATCATAAGACATAAAGGTAACTTGAGGCATTCATAACATTCTTACGTAGGGAGTAAACCTCTTAGTTACGTTTGGAATACCCATCCTAGTATATTCCCTAAAATATATTTGGAGAAACCTTAAAGTTTCACTCCTTCGCGTTAACCAATGCATTGGAGAGCTATAACGGGCTCACCCGCCCTTAGTTTATCACGGAACCACCCATCTTCATAATAATACCCAAGAACCATAACATAATCATATCACATAAAACATGCATAAAGGAAACATAACATTTCCACATTTCAATCACGAGATATCAATAAAACACATTGATATAATAAAAACATTATGAAATCCATATTCAATACCAAAGTAAAACATGGTATTTATTTTTCGTTTTTTAAAAAAAAAGGTATGGCTTGTAGAGGAAGCCGAAACTCAAATAACGGTCACGACGGCGGAGAAGTCGTTGTCGCCGCATACGTACGACAAAAACATTCCCTTTTGTCGTTTAGTAAACGCTTCGTATAAAAGTTATTCCTTTTGAATAAACGTAAAAGTCAAAGGGGTTTATACACCGTATAAAAGAAAGCTGTGTATAAAATAAAATATGCCTCAATGAAAGGAGATTGAGACGAAGTCCCATACCTCGTATCCGACTTGACCCGACCGTTCTTTAATCTCCTGAATAATAAACTTGAGTTAATCTCTACTTGCTTATGAATCTTTTTCAAGTTCATTATTCCTTTTATACCATGTTATGAACATCATGTAATCAGTTAAGTTAATAATGTTCATTTTGTCGGTATTTGGTTCTTAAGTCAAAAATAGACTTCTTACACTTACATGTTGTTAATTTGGTCATAGTTTCATTATATCCAGAATTATATTAATGATTTGGATAACATATATATCATATATATTCATCATATACATGTATTTATAATATTACATCACATTTAGAGTTAAGAAATGAAATGCACCGTTCATGGAGACGGTAAGCCGTACGTACGCATGAACGCTACTTCCATTTCTATTTCAAATTTTCTGGAATGGAATCATAATGATATAAGAGTATATTATACTTCCAGTATAATAACATATATAATATCATTAACTTTATCCTTTACACATCCCACATATGGTATTAACGAATCAAATCACTTTCAGGGGGCGGTAGTCCGCACTTCCTAAAATAAAGATATTGTGTTTACCCATAATGGAAACCATAAAGGTATGCCCAAAATGAAAAAAACAGAAGCTTAAGGAAATCATAAACATATTATATATCATATATAAAAATAGTGACATCATAATGGCCACCTTTGAAGGTGTTAAATGAGTATTGAACAATCATCGTTTCGGGAGGCAGAATTTCGCCATCCACGGAAACCGTATGTTCTTTAACCATTTGATGTAGTTGTGTGAGAGTTTAGCTCAAATAAATATTATAACAACATCCTTGTATATTGAAGATACTGGTGTTGTTACAAAATAAGTAAATAAAAAGAGTTTAGGGGGTTGGAGAAGCAAAATAAAACAAATGAACATGAGAGAATGAATTACCTTTAAAAGTGTAACTCCTTTTGATTTGAGCATAAAGGCTTCCTTTGAAAGGATTATGCCCAAAGGGAATCCTCTAGGATGAGGAGAGGGATGTGGAGAGAGTAAATGGGCAGGGGTTGGCAGAGCCAAAGGCTTGAGGAGTGTGTGAAATGAGGTAGAGTTGTGGGCCTTTTATAAGAGGAGAGGAGGGGCACTTTTGGAAAGTAAAGAAATATTACTTTATTTGAAAATGTGTTTCTGTTTTAAAAGGTACCACATTGATATAATTCGTGGATATGGTTATAAGGGTTCTAACTCCACTCATCCAATTGTTTTTGGCCATGTGTAGTTCATAGATTTTACATTGTCTTTCCATTTTATTTAAATCGTCAAATAATGATGTCATCGCTGCATCATTATTATGTCATAAATAATTTAATTTATTTAATGTATAAAAATCATAAAAAAATACTATGATGTAGGAAATATTTTTATCTTTCCAATTACTATTTATAATCAGATATCTGATCTTTATAACCCCATGGAAAAATTGTTTTCGTGAAACATATTATGTTTGTGTCATTTTTTACTTTTACATTAAATAAAAAGTTATTTATGTCATTTCCCAACCAAAATGTCTCCATGGGGTCCCCAAGTTGACCCATGGCTTGTATTGGTCGGCCATGACACAACCAATAATTTTGGGACATGTGTCTAGGTCATTTCATATTATTAAAGCATTATTTATACCTTAAACTACACTAATTACCACTAATCGCGATTAAAAACTTAATAAGTTACTATTCACCAAAAAATTATTTTAATCTCATTGAACCACATTTTACTTCTTAATGACAACCATGTATGTTGGATTTTAAAAATTCAATACACATTAGTGGTAAACTTTCATTTAACTGAAAAATCAGTTTGCTTGATTACCACTTAGTGGTTTCACTATTCATCAAAAATTGAAGTTTTTCAGAAAATTACCAAAAATTCACCCTAAGCTATATTTGATATTCTGAATTCAAAAATGAAGTCTAATTTACAAAATTAAAATCATATAAGTCACATTAATTAATTTAATAATTAATTCCCGCTGCCAGAGCAAATAGCGTGTTTTTACAAAACAATAAGTATCAAAAGATTGACACCAGTTTAAGTCTAATTTCAAAGTGAAGTTGATTCCAATGACCACCATTGGATAAAATGGTAAAAATATATTCTAATTTCACTTCAAAACCAATTCAAAACATAATCTAATCATATAAATAAATTAGATTAAAAAGCAGTTTTGATGTAAAATGCAGTATTTTTCACTATTCATTAAAAAATGATCATTGTCAGAAAAATACCAAAAATTCACACAAGGTAAATTTTGATGTTCCAATCATAATGAATAAGTTTATTTTGACAAACATAGTTTATACAATTGTCAAAATATAGATTTAAAAAGGGTTTTCCATCATAAGGCAGTAAAACAATCTTTTATGAATATTAGTGTATTCTATGCTTAAGATTGGATTTATTTTCATTTTAAGCCTCTAAAACACTATCTTAATCATTCATAGACATAGATAAAAATATCTATTATTCATTACTTACTTGGGATGTTACATCCTTCCCCCCTTTAGAAAATTGTGTCCCCGTAATTTATCTACTTATCGAATAAATGGGGGTACTTATCCCTCATTGCATTTTCAGATTCCCATGTTGCCTCTTCAATCATGTGGTTTTTCCACAAAACCTTTACCTGCTTAATCACCATATTCCGTAACACTTGCTCCCTGTGGTCAAGAATCTGGATCGGTTGTTCCTCATAAGATAGGTTCTCTTCCAGCTGAACTACCTCTGGACTCCAAACATGAGATGGATCTGGCATATACTTTCTCAACATCGAAACACGAAAAACATTGTGTACCTGAGATAAACTCAGAGGTAAAGCTACTCGGTATGCAACTGATCCAACTCTCTCCAGAATTTCGTATGGTCCAATAAACCTTGGACTCAGCTTTCCTTTCTTACCAAATCTCATCACACATTTCCAAGGAGAAACCTTGAGAAAAACATGATCACCTACCTCGAAAGATAGATCCTTCCTCTGGTTATCCGCATAACTCTTCTGCCTGCTCTGAGCTGTTCTCATTTGTTTCTGAATCAGCTAAACTTTTTCTGCCATCTCTTCTTCCAATTCTGGTCCCATCAACTTCCTTTCACCCACTTCATCCCAGAAAGCTGGAGTTCGACACCGCTTCCCATATAATGCCTGAAATGGTGCCATCTGTATACTGGAATGAAAACTGTTATTATATGAAAACTCAACCAAAGAGAGATGTTGGTCCCAACTTCCCTGATAATCCATAGAACAAGATCGTAGCATATCCTCCAATGTCTGAATTGTACGTTCTGACTGCCCATCTGATTGAGGATGAAAAGCTATACTAAAATTTAATTCAGTACCCAACGACTTCTGGAGGCCTTTCCAAAAGTTAGAAGTAAACCTGGGATCACGATCTGATACAATGGAGAGAGGAACTCCATGTAACCTGACTATCTCATTAATATACAAACGGGAAAGTTGATCAAGAGAGAAAGTATCTCGTATAGCAAGGAAATGAGCAGATTTGGTCAAGCGATCAACAATAACCCAGATTGCATTATTACCTCAAGATGTCTTCGGTAATCCAATAAAAAAGTCCATCGATATATTCTCCCATTTCCACTCTGGCACTGGTAAAGGCTGAAGCATCCCTTTCGGTAACTGCCGCTCTGCTTTAACCTGCTGACAAGTCAAAAACTTCACAGTAAAATCAGCAATATCTCTTTTCATTCCATCCCACCAGTAATACTCCCGCAGATCTCTATACATCTTAGTACTGCCCGGATGAACTGAAAACGGAGAACTATGAGCTTCACGTAACAACTCTCTCTTCAACTGTGAATCACAAGGCACACACAATCTCTTCCCAAATCTCAAAACACAATCATTATCAATGTTGAATTCAGGCAACTTACCTTTCTGAACCAGCTCTACCTTTTTCTGCAACTCACTATCTTGCTTTTGTGCTTGCTTGATTCTATCTGATAGAGAAGATCTCACTGATACCTGAAACAAAACAGAAGGACATCCTGCACCAACAACTTCTATGCCAAAGTTCATCAAATCCTTAACCAAAGGATCACGTTCCAAACGCAACATTTTTAATGAAACATTACTTTTTCGACTCAAAGCATCAGCCACTTTATTTGGTTTTCCCGGATGGTAATGAATTGTACAATCATAATCCTTGATTAATTCCAGCCATCTACTTTATCTCATGTTTAACTCTTTATGAGTGAAAAGATACTCTAAAATTTTGTGATCGGTATATATTTCACACTTTACTCCATACAAATGATGCCTCCAAATTTTTAAAGCAAAATCAACAGCAGCTAGTTCCAAATCATGTGTAGGGTAATTTACCTCATGAGTTTTCAACTGTCGTGAAGCATAAGCAATTACCTGATCATTCTGCATAAGGACACAACCAATTCATTTCAATGAAGCAT
The DNA here is from genome assembly GCA_963277665.1 of Viscum album. Taxonomy (NCBI): domain Eukaryota; kingdom Viridiplantae; phylum Streptophyta; class Magnoliopsida; order Santalales; family Viscaceae; genus Viscum; species Viscum album. The sequence continues at coordinate 1,041,008,801 of OY728141.1, read as the reverse complement.
CACTGTATATAACAAACTCACCATTCCTGGAAGGTAGTGGAAAACTGGAGCATTCACCAATCTTCTTTTCAATTCCTGAAAATAATCATCACATTCTTTTGTCCAGATAAACTTAACACCCATCCGAGTTAGCTTAGTCATTGGACTAGATAACCGTGAAAAATTTCTAACAAACCTTTGGTAATAGCTCACCAAACCAAGGAAGCTACGAATCTCGGTTACATTTGTGGGTCTTGGCCATTCTTCCACAACTTTGTTTTTGTAGGATCAACAGTTATTCCATCTTTAGAAACAATGTGACCATGGAATGAAATTTGTTGCAACCAAAACTCACACTTGATGAATTTCCCATACAGTTTCTTTTCATTTATGGTTTGCAAGATAACCCTTAAATGTTTTTCATGCTCCTCTTTACTTTTAGAAAACACAAAAATATCATCAATGAAAACCACCACAAACTTATCCAAGAACTCATGGAAAATTCTATTCATTAAGTCCATGAATACAGCAGGTGCATTGGTTAGGCCAAAAGGCATTATTACAAATTCATAATGGCCATATCTCGTACGGAATGCGGTCTTCTGAATATCTGCCTCCTTTACCTTCAGCTGATGGTACCCCGATCTCAAGTCAATCTTTGAAAACAAACTGAGCTCCCTGGAGCTGATCAAAAAAATCATCGATATGAGGCAAAGGATATTTGTTCTTAACAGTGATATTATTCAAGGCTCTATAATCAATGCAAAGTCTCATAGAACCATCTTTCTTTTTAAAAAATAAAACAGGAGAACCCCATGGTGATGTGCTAGGTCTAATGAAACCTTTCTCTAATAAATCTTGCAATTGCTCCTTCATCTCTAAAAGTTCAATTTGTGCCATTCGATAAGGGGGTTTTGAAATTGGCTTAGCATCAGGAACTAAGTCAACAGTAAAATCAACTTCCCGATCTGGTATTATTCCAGGCAACTCATCAGGAAAAACATCAGGATACTCATTTACCACTGGCACATCATTAATCTGAACAATTCCTTTATTTTCAACGACGTGTGCAATGTAACATTCATTTCCATCTTTTACAAGTTTCTCGGCCTCTTAATATGTTATCAAAAGTAAGGGTTCATTCTTGTAAAAAAACTGAAAGTCTTTCTGAAAAGAAACTTCTTTAGCTCTACAGTCAATATTAGCATGTTAAATAGAGAGCCAATCCATACCCAGGATAACATCAAACTCTACTAGAGGCAGAACAATAAGGTTTGCAAGTAGGTTATTTCCACAGATAAGGATAGGAAGATTCTTATAAATTCTTTTTGCCTCGACACATCCCCCAGGTGTTTTTACCAAAAGTTCAGGATTCATTTCTTGAGATGGTATTCCCATTTTACTAGAAAAGATTTCAGAGAGAAAGAATGTGTAGACCCCGAATCAAACAACACACTGGCATAATCTGAAAAAACAAACAAAGTACCTGATACAACTTCATTATATGGCCTGACATCTGCTGAAGTAGTTGCAAAGGATTTCACCACCCCTTTATGCTTGTAGTCTAACTGCTTCCCATCACTCAAGCTCCTTGTCGGACACTCATTTGCATAGTGACCCATCTCATTGCAGTTATAACATTTCACTAACTGTAAATCAAATTTGTTCTTACCTTCACCTTGATCCTTATCAGTAAAATCACGAGCCTTATGTCCCATCTTACCACATCGGTAGCACTTCCCAGAATTCAGAAGACATTCCCCAGCATTCCTTTTGCCACATTTATCACAAACTGGAAACTTAGCTCTCTTACCATCAGACTTCTTTGAAGAATTCTTACCTTTCTCCTGCCACCTCAGTCTCTTCTTCTGCTGGTTGTTATAGAAAACTTGGTCATCGACAAACTCCATTTCCACCTTCTCAGCACATCGAATAAGCTTTTCATAACTTTTAAACTCACAAGAAGCTAATGCCCTTCGATATTTTGGCTTTAATCCTGAGTAAAAACGATTGATTTTACTATCAAGGTCCCAGATAAAATTTGGAGCATACCTTGCCAATCGAGTGAACCATTCTTCATAGGCTGCCACTGAGTCTTCCTCTTGCCTCAATTCCAAGAATTTCTTTTCCATCCTAAGTCGAACAGCCTTAGGAAAATACTTCTCAAGAAACATACCTTTGAATTCATCCTAGTCAAGAGCATAAATCTCATCGGCTTCCCTGATATTTTTGACCATAGACCACCACTGATCTGCTTCACCCTCCAAACGGTAAATAGCAAGACTAACCTTTTGATTGTCTGAACACCCCATGACATCAAAAATCTTCTCCAGTGCTTTAATCCACCCTTCAGCTAGAACATGGTCAGATGAACCTCTGAATGATGGTGGATGTTGCCTCATGAAATGTTCCACCACTGACATGTTCCTCTGCGGTTGATCTGGCTGATCTCATGCATGGATACCACCACCATTTATAGCCTGAGTCAACTGCGCCATTACTGCAACAAACTGTTCAGTTCCAATTCCGACCATCTTAGGATGCTGATTCGGAAGGTTATTTCCTTATGTATGCCTTCCTAGCACTGCTTCCCTGTTTCCTCTGCAGAAAACCATTCTGAACAAACATGTCTTAGATGAAGCAACATGGTAATCTTTAAATGCCATATCATTTCGAAAAAAATATTTTTGGATAATCATTTAATAGAATTCTAACTCCTAAAGTTATCTAAACCGACCTTTGATACCAACTATAAGGCCCCAGCCTTAAACCTTACTTAATCTTGAGTAATTACAAGATTTCACATTGAGGATCTTTTCGAGTTTAGAGTTTTAGAGAAATAGATCATAAAACTTGCATTACATTCCACATATAAACAATGTGGTTACAGAAAGATAGTATTCTTCTTTCCCATCAATGGAAACACATTTAATATAAAACATGGATTATTTCTTGACACATCCTTGACTCTATCATCTTATCATGTACCTTTCCCTTGACCTGTGAAAAACATTTCAAAAACATGGGATGAGTTTAAAAACTCAGTATGGGTTATAAAAAAAACATGGAAAGGAAACATGATTTCATATATACATAAGAATGAAATCATACATTACCCATAAAACATAGGAACTTTAACATACCTCATAAAATCATGAATAAATCATAGAAATCATAAGACATAAAGGTAACTTGAGGCATTCATAACATTCTTACGTAGGGAGTAACACTCTTGGTTACGTTTGGAATACCCATCACAGTATATTCCCAAAAATCTCTTCGGAAAAACCTTAACGTTTCACTCCTTCGCGTTACCCAATGCATTGGAGAGCTATAACGGGCTCACCCGCCCTTAGTTTATCACGGAACCACCCGTCTTCATAATAATACCCAAGAACTATAACATAATCACATCACATAAAACATGCATAAAGGAAACATAACATTTCCACATTTCATTCACGAGATATCAATACAACACATTGATATAATAAAAACATTATGAAATCCATTTTCAATACCCAAGTAAAACATGGTATTTATTTTTCATTTTTTTAAAAAAAGTATGGCTTGTGGAGGAAGCCGAAACTCAAATAACGGTCACGACGGCAGAGAATTCGTTGTCGCCGCATAGGTACGACAAAAACATTCCCTTTTGTCTTTTAGTAAATGATTCGTATAAAAAAGATTCCTTTTTAATAAACGTAAAAGTCAAAGGGGTTTATACACCGTATAAAAGAATGTTGTGTATAAAATAAAATATGCCTCAATGAAAGGAGATAGAGACGAAGTCCCATACCTCGTATCCGACTTGACCCGACCGTTTTTTAATCTCCTGAATAATAAACTTGAGTTAATATATACTTGCTTATGAATCTTTTTCAAGTTCATTATTCCTTTTATACCATGTTATGAACATCATGTAATCAGTTAAGTTAATAATGTTCATTTTGTCGGTATTTGGTTCTTAAGTCAAAAATAAACTTCTTACACTTACATGTTGTTAATTTGGTCATAGGTTCGTTATATCCAGAATGATATTAATGATTTGTATAACATATATATCAAATATATTCATCATATACATGTATTTATAAAATTACATCACATTTAGAGGTAAGAAATGAAATGCACTGTTCATGGAGACGGTAAGCTGTACGTACTCATGAATGCTACTTCCATTTCTATTTCATATTTTCTGGAATGGAATCATAATGATATAAGAGTATATTATAATTCCAGTATAATAACATATATAATATCATTAACTTTATCCTTTACACATCCCACATATGGTATTAACGAATCAAATCACTTTCAGGGGGCGGTAGTCGGCACTTCCTAAAATGAAGATATCGTGTTTACCAATAATGGAAACCATAAAGGTATGCCCAAAATGAAAAAAACAGAATCTTAAGGAAAACATAAACATATTATATATCATATATAAAAATAGTTACATCATAATGGCCACCTTTGAAGGTGTTAAATGAGTATTGAACAATCATCGTTTCGGGAGGCAGAATTTCCCCATCCACGGAAACCGTATGTTCTTTAACCATTTGATGTAGTTGTGTGAGAGTGTAGATCAAATAAATATTATAACAACATCCTTGTATATTGAAGATACTGGTGTTGTTACGAAATAAGTAAATAAAAAGAGTTTACGGGGTTGGAGAAGCAAAATAAAACAAATGAACATGAGAGAATGAATTACCTTTAAAAGTGTAACTCCTATTGATTTGAGCCTAATGGATTCCTTTGAAAGGATTCTTCCCAAATGGAATCCTCTAGGATGAGGAGAGGGATGTGGAGAGAGTAAATGGGCCGGGTTCGGCCGAGCCAAAGGCTTGAGGAGTGTGTGAAATGAGGTAGAGGTGGGGGCCTTTTATAAGAGGAGAGGAGGGGCACCTTTGGAAAGTAAAGAAATATTACTTTATTTGAAAATGTGCTTCGGTTTTAAAAGGTCCCACATTGATATAATTTTTGGATAAGGTGATAAGGGTTCGAAATCCACTCATCCAATTGGTTTTGGCTATGTGTAGTTCATAGATTTTACATTGTCTTTCCATTTTATATAAATCGTCAAATAATGATGTCATCGCTGCATCATTATTATGTCATAAATAATTTAATTTATTTAAGGTCTAAAAATCATAAAAAAAAACTATGATGTAGGAAATCTTTTTATCTTTCCAATTAATATTTATAATCAAGTATCTGATCTTTATAACCCCATGTAAAATTTTTTTTCGTGAAACATATTATGTTTGTGTCATTTTTTACTTTTACATTAAATAAAAAGTTATTTATGTCATTTCCCAACCAAAATGTCTCCATGGGGTCCCCAAGTTGACCCATGGCTTGTCTTGGTCGGCCATGACACAAAAAATAAGGTTGGGACATGTTTCTAGGTCATTACATATTATTAAAGCATTATTTATACCTTAAACTACACTAATTACCACTAATCGCGATTAAAAACTTAATAAGTTACTATTCACCAAAAAATTATTTTAATCTCATTGAACCACATTTTACTTCTTAATGACAACCATTTATGTCAGATTTTCAAAATTCAATACACATTAGTGGTAAACTTTCATTTAACTGAAAAATCATTTTGCTTGATTACCACTTAGTGGTTTCACTATTCATCACAAATTGAAGTTTTTCAGAAAATTACAAAAAATTCACCCTAAGCTATATTTGATATTCCGAATTCAAAAATGAAATCTATTTTACAAAATTCAAATCATATAAGTCACATTAATTAATTTAATAATTAATTCCCGCTGCCAGAGTAAATAGCGTGTTTTTACAAAACAATAAGTATCAAAAGATTGACACCAGTTTAAGTCTAATTTCAAAGTGAAATTGATTCCAATGACCACCATTGGATAAAATGGTAAAAATATATTCTAATTTCACTTAAAAACCAATTCAAAACATAATATAATCATATAAATAAATTATATTAAAAAGCAGTTTTGATGTAAAATGCAGTATTTTTTACTATTCATTAAAAAATGAACATTGTCAGAAAAATACCAAAAAATCACACAAGGTAAATTTTGATGTCCCAATCATAAATAATAAGTTTATTTTGACAAACATAGTTTATAAAATTGTCAAAAGATATATTTAAACAGGGTTTTCCATCATAAGGCAGTAAAACAATCTTTTAAGAATATTAGTGTATTATATGCTTAAGATTGGATTTATTTTCATTTTAAGCCTCTAAAACAATATCTTAATCATTCATAGACATAGATAAAAATATCTATTATTCATTACTTACTTGGGATGTTATAGTATAATCTTTATGTTCTACCAATATATGTTTTATCATTAAAATAATTTGATTTTGGGTTTTTTTGACTTACTTTTCAAAGCATTAATGGACCCCTCAAGACATATTCAACACTTTGCCTTTTTAAATTAATTTACATGGGAGTGTGACACCCCTACACATAAGAAACCTTATTATTTTAAGAATTTCAGACTTAGGCCTTATAAAATATTGTTTTCCTCTTCCCTTTTACAAAAACAATGGGAAAAAACCATGGGATCGTTTGTAGTTTGGATTAATTAATGTAAGGGGACCCAAACCGAAATAATAACGAATTCCCTCACCTTTCCTATATAAACCCACACAATATACCACTTCTTCCTCACTAAAATCCCTTGGATTTCGCCCAACCTCTGTCCTACTCTCTCTATAATCCTCCCACAGTTCCCCAAGCTCCAATGAAGCCTCTCACAAGCCTCTCTCTAGGCTTTAGAAGCACACTTCCAAGTAAGGGTTTTTTCTTCCTTTCACATTTTTGTCAATTTACTTCAAGTTGTATTTCCCTTTTAATTTCAATTATGAATGTTGGGGTATGGTTTATCACCTCCCCAATACTTCCCTATTATTGTTTGAGTGATGGGAGACCCCTTTCTCTCTCATTAAATTCATCCTAGGTACACCCGTTACTATGCCGAAATTCCGAAAAGAACTTCTCTCCCTTCTTTTACATTCATGCAAATAATTTTGTATCATGAATCTAAATTACCTTAAAATTGTTTGGACATGTATCTATATTACCTACATACTTCCCATTACATGTAAATATGATTAGTAACCCATTTCTCTCTCATAATCCTTTTTTATTAATTCTTATGTCTCGCCGTTACGCTGTCGAAATCGCACCGATTTTCTAAGCCAATGTAACTGTGTAGTGAATACGATGCCCATTTCTCCATCAAGGGTATTAACATTTATGCACATTTTCTTATTGATTGTAAAGATTCATGTATGAATTATACATTCTGTTATCATGTAATAAATGATTATGTTTTATAAATCCATGTTTTATGATCCATGCGGCACACTTATGCATGAAATGAAATGTTTAAGTAGGGTGCGCCATTATAGCACTCTAATGCATTGGGTAAAGTATAGTATCATGATACATCATGTGCAATGAGTGTTTACTCATGATAATTCAAGTGCAACGAGGGTTTATTCGTGCTTCCTGTGCAATGAGGGTTTACTCATGCTTTATGTGCAATGAGCCTTGGCTCATGCTAATTCCATGTTAAGTGTTGTTGCCACATTTCCATGTTATGATTATCATGATTTATGATGCCTTTATGATCATGTTTCTTTTATTATCTATTGATATGCCTACTGTCTAACATGTGTTGTACTCTTCATGTTATTCCATGTGTACTCCCTTACTAGGCTTTATAGCTCACCCTTCTCTTATGCATGTCCTCAGGTTATCCCATGCAATGCTATGTACGATGGAATGTATTGGTCATGTAAAAGAAGTTTACAATAAAGATGTTGTATTTCATGTTTTAAGTTTTTTTGTAATGATACTAATCCCCAAAGACACTAAACCTCTTGATATTCTTTGTTGTATCTTGTGAAGTTTTATGTAATGAATCATGTTTATGTTGTAATAAAAAGAAGGGTTGTCATAACACTTGTCTTAATCACTCGTGGAGAGAAGGTAACAAAGTCGCACACATCATGGCGTCCTAGGCCTCCCCAGCCAACCCTCATATTGTTTTTAGTAGTATTAGATCCCTTCCCCCTGAATTTGTTAGCTTGGTTCGTTTGAATGCCTTAGGCCTACATTATTTCAGACCTCCCTGACCGGTTTCAGGCCATCACCCTCATTTTACCTTTAATATTATAAAAATCTCAATGTTGGATGGTTGGTAGAGAACATGGCTATGAAAAAGCCATCAATCACAAAGACATAAATTTTTTATGATCTAAGGTACCATTTAATTCATCAGATATGAGGGCATTAGGACACAGTTTTTTGGTTTTCAAGATCATTTCCCTAATGTTGAAGAATTTTTGAATTAAAAGAAATACTTATTTGATATTTTACAATCTCACTGTTATTTATTCCTTGAACTATTTCCCCTTCATATCTTAAAGAAATGAAGATGAATTTGTCATTCATGAAGTGTTATAAGATCATGCGATAGAATGATAGGTCACTCCATCTGTTTCTATCATAAAAAGTTTATCACAATATAATAAATATACATAAGTCCATATATGATGATATTAATTGTATATGGTTGCTAAAATGGACTTATAATTCATCTATCATAGGGCGTAATAAAATAAAACTAGTTTCTACTAACCAGGGACTTACTGTAGCCCAGTGATAAAGGCATGTCACACTTCGGTTGTGGGTTCGATTCCCACAACCTTGTACGACATGACGGGTTGTCTCCCGTACTATGAGTCATCGTTTCTCTAAATAAATAAAATTATAAAATAACAAAAAGTTCTATCATTAAATAGTACTATCTAATTTCTATCATAATATATTCCAATAATTAGTTTTATCCAAAATAATTCTTTCCAATCCCATAGTATACATAGAACGATTACTAGAAAGGTCATCTACCAAGAATTGAATACAATCATTTATCGCCCATATTTCATAAGATATATATATTGTTGGTCACAGTCTAAAAATTTGAATTCCTTAATCATGTATTCTTTTGAAAAATTAATACCCATTTAACCATAGTGAAAACATGTATGTTTTCAAAATTTAACTCTTTCCACATACCAAAATCCAAAAATTCTGTATACTCAATCCATGATATAACAATGTCCTTATACCAGTCATGAGCTCATTAATACTATCATACATCTCATTATCTTTTTATCCTTTCATTTTTCAAATATCTTCAACCTTCCAATAATATTTTAATAACCTTTCATGGTTACTGGTACCATTCATCATATACTTTAAAAAACTCAAAGAAAGACAACAGTGTAACAATCCTTAGATTTTTCTTTATTCCGTAGTACCATAAATTATTCTTGATAAACATACAATCATTACACTAAATTATTAAACAACTAACTGTGCTTAATCATTTATTTCATCTCATGTATCATATGTAGTCTCTTCATCATCAACCACCTAAATACTACTCATATGACCATGCTCATTCTCTTCATGAGATTTTCCATTTAGGGCATTGGTTTTCATAGTGACTGTACATTCCACATTTAAAACATTTTACCATTGTGGATGCCTTAGAAATACCATTATCATTGTCCATGGTGTCAAATGAACCTTTTTTTATAATTACTGGCTTTGTGTCCTTCATTTCCACACCCAATTCATCTTCCAGCTCCTTTGAAACATTCTCCCTGATGCCTCTTCCCACACGATTTAAATGAGGTAAATTTCACTTTTTTCCTCTATGATCATCATGAAACTCCATCTTTATCTTATTATTTGAGCCGGTAAAGTTACCAATTTTGAAATTATTGATCATATTATGAGATTACTGAATAGGAATAATAACGATATGTGGAATTCCAGATTGAATTTCATTTGGTTGCTCATGAAGAATATCATTCTATTGTTTATCATATCCTATATTATTGTGAATCTTCATGTTTCCAGCCATTTTATAAAACCAAAAAAGAATTTTGTGAGTGGTAAAAATCATAATCAAGGTAAAGTACCTTAAATATAAAACATCATAGGTTAAATTCTAAGATCATTACTTTAATTCTAGGGCTATAACCTCTACTTATACGTTGCCTTAGGTACATCCCTAGACATACCGTAGAAATATCTCAAGGGATATCAATAAAGTTTTCACATCCTAGTATCCAAAGGATAACTAATAATTTCCTCTAATACTAATTTTTGTGACCCATACTAGAAATACATATACATTACATTACTTTTGTGGAATACATAATTCAAAACAAAAAAACACCGAAGGACCCTAATAGTAGTGTCTTTGGAAACTTGGAATATAATCTTATAATTGTGGTGAAAGATCTTCAAAATCTCCTATATTGATATTACCCTTTTGTTTTATTACCTAAAACCTTTCTTTTTATCCTTTGCAAATAAATCATAAAAGGGGGATCTCAAATTCTCAGTAAGGGTAAACATGGAGAACATAAAACAACCCATAAACATTTGACCATAAAAACATAAAATTGACATAAATCATAGAATTATATAAGGCATAGATCATAAAATAAAATCAATCATGATAAAATATAAAGGGAATAAAAAATTTAATTGTTGCAAACCATTAATCACATGATACGATTTTCATAGTATCCAAGGCATTTCATCCAAAACCATCTTAGTGGACGAAGTCCCTTTGTGAATCGAGTTCACTCATCATTCCAGTCCGGTATCCCTGAATCGGATTTACTTAACATTCCAGCCATGTCTATATATTGAGAGATAAATCATAACCCAATTCATTATATGGAGATATATGTCCCATAGATCTCATAATGAAATAATTCTTACGTGTTCCACAACATAAGAATAAATCATTCTTCATAACCTAAAGAATAAAATAGGTTTCATAAACATCATCCCATCATAACATAATCCATATAAATCAAATGGATATCATTTCATCATAAGAAAAGTGAAACCATGTTAATCATAGAGACATTATATTTGAAACACACACATATGAAATAATTTCATCTTGGATAGAAAATGGTTTTGATAAAACACTTGAAATTAAATCTTGAGGAAAATATTATTTCTTCTCCAAAATCATTATCTTTTCTGAAAATTCCATGAAATTTTAAAAGAAAATGATTTTGTTGAAAATATTTATGAAATATTTTAGAGTAAGATTCATGAAAAAAAAGCTTTATGAAATCGTAAAAATCTATTCATGCCGTATAAGTAAAAAACATTCTCCTCATTCTTTTGTTGGAAAAGTCAAAAAGTACCTTGTAAGGTAAACACATGAAATATTCCATACAAAACAAGTAGTAAAAGTGAAAATTGGGTAAAAAGGACTATAAAAATACATGAAACCATTTTTGTAAAACAAATACATGGATGATAAATATAACCCCAATAAATACTTATGAAAATACAATCTCAGATAAAAACGAGATTGGAAAAGGTATCCCTTACCATAGGTCTGATATGCTTCGTACATTTCCGAACCTCCTATATAATGATTTAAATAATATCATTGACTTATTTAAGAATCTTATTAATTGTTATTATATCATATATGGTTCACTTATGACATTATATTAACCATTCTTTAGTAAATTCCATGTTGAAGCAGCGTTTTGTGTAAAATCATTTTATTTATCGTACGTGTTAGGAATTGTTGTTCTTGATATTATTATTACTTATATGATCATTTACATAGTTCGAGAATGTAAAACATGATTTATATATCATATATATTCAGTATATATATATATATATATAATATAAATGAAATGAAACACACCGTTCATGGAGACGGTAGGTTGTACGTACGCATGCATGCTGCTTTCCATTACTTATTAAATTGAATGGAATTAAGTAGATTAAATATATATACATAAATATATTTGCTTTATCATGTCATATATTTCATTATTATTCATTATATATACTTTATAATCATTCTTGAATGGTTAACATGCAGAATGAATCTCATCGCATCGTGGAGATGGTAATTCGTGCATACGCACAAGCGATGATATTGTTCCCATAATTAATGAATTTAATTGGGGTGGATGATATAATAACTCATAATCAATATGATGTTTTAATAAATATATATAATTATTCATTACACCATTATACCCATCCATGTAAGGTGGTGCTGTAAAAATAGATTACACTATGGCATGGAGACGGTATTCCGTACGTACGCACGGACGATGATTTCGATTTCCATAGGATGGATAGAAGGTGAAATAGGATTGATTAATATTTATAATAACATATAAATATATTAGAGATACTTATTTTATTAATTTCTAATGAAACAACTAAAGAAGAAGATGTTGAAGAAGAAAGAATCATGAAAGAATAGGTAGAAGAGATTACCTCTTCTTCGACGCACCACTTTTAAGTTTCCTCTTAAGGCACTAGAGTTGGTGTTTTGAGGAGACCAAAACCTCTATAATCTTTATATGGAAGTTGAGAAGGGAAATTTTCTGGGTTCGACCATGCTTTAAGGCTCAAAATTGTGTAAAGAGAAGAGGGAGGAGGGTCCCTTTTATAAGGGAAGAGAGGGTCACCATAGAAAAAAACATAAAATATTATTTTATAATAAGGTCATATTCGGTTTATAATAGCTCAAAATTCATTTATTTTGAAGCTAATGTGGGGATAGGTTAAATACCCTCAACAAATAGGTTTTATACAAGTTTAGGTTACTATTTTAACCTTGTCATTTAGATTTAATTATAAGTTAAATAATTTAACCTTTATCGTGTCTTCTTGTATTCATAAAATATATTTTTAATAAAATGACTATAACAAGACAAACGAACCCCAAGTTGTTCATTATTAATATATATAACCTTATCTATGTCATTTTGCTAAACCTTATATTTTTAAGAATAATATATCAATTAATAATATAAATTTTGTTTTAAAAAATATTTTTTTGTCAATTTTGACACTATTAGGTAATTGATTTTTGTGAAAATTATAACAACAATATTAGGTCGAATAATTTTAATTGAATCAATAATTAAATTTCATATTAACCAATAACAATATTGTAATTCATAAAAAGTCTCAAATTACATATATTTGGGTATTTATAACATCAATTATGTGAATATTTCATTAATAATGTAATTACTACATCATCATTGTGTCATAAATAAAGTAAATTATTTAATTTCTAAAAATTATATATTAAATACCACTAAGTAAGAAATTTAATGTTATTTCTAATTAATATTTATAGTCTAATTTATATTATTTATAAGCCAACATTAAAAATGATTTAGTTATTAAACATTGATTTTTACTCATTTAACTCTTCTTTGAATTAAAAAATACTAAATGTCCTAATATAATCCAAGTAGACATAAATGATATTATTATATTAATAAGGCTGTTTTTGGTCGAATTACACTTTTCTAATAGAATTAGGACATGTGTTAGGGTAAAAATAATATCATTTTTACCTTTGATTACCCTATTAATTTTTAACCGTGGTAAATAAAAGTTAAAAGATACTATTCACCAAATATTATTTTCATCACATTGAACCACATTTTACTTACTGATATCAACTGTGTCTCTCAGATTTTTGAAATTAGACTCACAGAAGTGGTAAAATTATGTTTTATGTTAATTTTCAATTGCTCCTAGGAGGTGGGTAAAAGACAGTAAAATGTTCAATAAAAGTTTTATATAGATAAAATTATTATAAAATGACTCCAAAAAATTACATTGAACTTATATATATATATATATATATATTATGTATCTATTTTGACCTAATATAAATTTAAATAAAATAAATAATTATTTAAAAAAGTCGGGTTTTAAATAGTAACCATGTGTTTTCACGATTCATCAACAATTGAATGTTTTCAAAAAAATACCAAAAATTCACCCTAGGATAATTTGGATATTTTGAATCCAAAAATGATGTCTATTTTGAAATATAAATTTTTTAAAATTTCAAAAATTGGGTATTACTTTTCATAACTGCTAGTTTATAATAATTTTACAGTAATATCTCGTTTAGAGAATCTCGGTATTGCATATAACACACGCTATCTAGGAATGATGCTTCTTGCATGCAACAAAAGCCAAGAATAGTGTTTGTGTATACTATAAGATAATATGGTGTTGCGTATAGCACAAGATAATCTTGGTGTAGCGTACAACGCAAGACATCAATGTAATTAACATAATATTTCTCATAAAATCTATTGGTGTTACACATGATGACTCCTTTACTGATTTTATAGTTTTAACATTTTTTAAAATTGTAGGTCCATTCAGTGGGAAACGTCAGTGACTAACAGAAGGTGAATAATGTCAATGAATCACTATTAAAAGTTCATGCCAGTTGTTCATATCGGTGACTCGGTGTCGGTGACTCATGTTAGTGATTTCCTGTCGGTAGGTCATGAGGGTGTGTCTCTTCGGTGACTCACATTCTGTGACATGTGTAAGTTACTGGATATCAGAAGGTCACATCGGTTGATAACATTGATTGAACAATATCTATGAATCGCTATCGGTGGGTGGAATCTATGAGTGGTATTACTATGTTGAATCCCTAAGTTGCATAATAGGTGGCATCGCTGAGTGGCATCGATGGGTGGAATCAGTTAGCAGCATCAATGAGTGGTATTGGTGAGTCACATCAGTAACACTCATAGGTGAATCTCCCAATGCTGAGCCATTTCCATTTTTTTACATGTTTTTATTTATTCACACCTCTTACATTTAGTTGACAAAAATCAGGGTTAACACCATAATGGGGGATTTCTCAAGCAGTTTAGAAGGATATTAATTTTATATTTAGTATCTTAATGTACCTAATATTTTTAAATGACCAAGCTATGTGTTCTCGTCCATGGCTCCACATTTATGTACATTAAAACCATCTCTGTTCCATTGATATAGGATCTATCCTTTTCCTGAAGCTGAGATCCGGTCTTCCATGAATCATTAGGTTTTTTCAGTGCGTGTCCAGACCGTTTATTCCCCATGGATTCATGTGTTGTGTGGTGTCATTAAGATCTAGTTTTCCCTTATATTCATACCTACTACCTGTTCACCCTCTATTTTAGTGCAACGAGGCCTTTCAGAACATCTATTTTAAATATAGGGATTCATTCATCTCTATTTTTTTCTATCATGAAAGGTGGGTATTGTGATGTATGATAGTGAATATGGTTATATCCAATTTAAATAATGTAAAAAATGAGGGGAGAAATATTATGACACCCAGTAAAAGAATATATGATACAGTAGTAATAAATGTGTGTTGGGGAAGATGCTGATGATATTTTCATTTCATTATCTGTTATCCTGGATCCTTCTTTTGACACGAAAATGTGATATTCCTTATAAAAATCATGGCTATTGGGGCACTCTGTATGTGTAATTGTCTTATGAAGACTTATTGTTGAATTAATGTGAACATGACAACATGACAAATCATTTATATAAGCTTAATGAAATGTATTCTCCATTATTTAACATTGAATATGATTACCCTTGAAAAAAAATGTTGAATTTAATAATTTGTGTGCCAAATTTGAACACACATTACCTTATTTGGTCTAGATTTTTGTTGTGTGGGGATCTTTTCTTTTTTGTGATATGTAAGGTTGGTATGGTGCTTCTTTTGAGATCATGAGGGTGTATATATGGTTTGATGGTTTAATGAAATTTTAGGGTGATATATTTTTTTATTGTGGAATGGTTGAGTGGTGTTGAGCAGTGGGACTGCAACCGGGTGTAGTTTAATTGGTCTATAAGGAATTGGGTGGACATGCTACAATACATTTGAATATGGTCGTGATGTTATATGTGGGAGTTTGATGTTGTGAGTTGGGGATTTTTTCTGTTGGATAGATGACATTAACTTGAATAATGATAATGGCAGTGGTTGGATTATGTGAATAGTGGGGAGGAAGTGTTATGTGGTGTGTTTTATTATAGATTTCATCCTCTACATGATTTGGATGAGAGGTAGGTTGTGTGTGGTGTCTGGTCATTCCCATGTAGGGATAGAGTAACTAGAAAATGATTACTAACATCAAAATTAAGGGGTCATAAGATTCCTTTTTATCATCTTTTTATGTGATCGTCATTCATCCTGATACATTCATATATTGGTAGCATAAAAGGTTTTTTGTGATTAGGTTTTTGACTAGAACCAAATAGTTTGGGATGGGTGTTTGATACCTATATATATACATGTAGTTCATTGCTATTTCTATATGCACTCCACCCTAGTTGGTCATTATGCATTGAACACTCAATTGTTTATGGGGGAGGGTGTATTTCCCAAACATCCTAGTTGGAGGATGGTTAGCCACCTACTCTTCAATTCTCCCACTTCTAAGTGGTGATAGACCAAGACCCTTCAAGTAGGTTGTTGTTTTTAAGGCCCAGGTGTGTGCATGTGAGTTGTTCTTCCCAGAGTTCTTCTAGATGAGATGTGTTGTTCTTCCATGGTATATTTAGGATGTGTTGTGGTTTGTTGACATGGTGTCCATGGTCTAGATGAGTTGTGGTTGTGAGGTCACGGTGTCTTAGGTAGGGATGTGTTTTTGCAGGTTCTGTAGATATGGGAGTTTCTGGAAGTATGACGTTAGGGAGAGGTAGTGTATAATCAATGGAAGAGTGTTTTGAAGTAACCTATCATTGATTTGCTTACTATATTTCATTATATGAATAGTTTTGTTTTGTTAGTCTATATTAGTGATATTTTGGGATGTATTGTATACCATGTTATGTGATTTTGAGTTTTCTAGTTTTATCACGAAAGAATTAGTTTATCTCCCCCACTTGAGAAATGGATATGTTGGATTTCACTACTTAGTATACTTATATTTTCACCCTTTGTATATAATAAATTAAATTATTCCATAGAGATTTTGTGGACTATTTTGGACCCTACTAGCTCAGAATTTGGGATAGTTTTCATGTCACTTTATGGACATATTTTTCGTATTTACATTGGAGACACATTTTTTTGACTATTATACTATTTTTCATGTACGTGGGATGGATTTTATATTTATATTACAAATACATCTTAGAGTTTTTTTGTGGCTAATACATCTTATCTCCCTATGAAGACTACTATAAAAAGGGAAATGCCACTGATTTTGAGATAATTTTATACTCTTGGGGATGGCTGCCACCCCCATCCCTTACTGGAGGTGGGACATGGAATTCATTATCTATGTTTTCCCATTTCCAGCATAGGAGGGGCATCTTTGGAGGGAGGTGTCATGACACAATGATATCAGTGACTATGGCTGTGAGATAGGATGGATTTTGGATTTAGTCACATTGATGATTTCATGGGTTGGTATGGAAACAATTTTAGGTGACCTTAGTTGAGTGATATAGGATAAGTGAGGCCGACTAGAACAAAATATTTTAGGACATCCTGTGATCTAATGCGAGGACTGTCAACATACTGAACGACCAAATAAGGCCACAATGATTGTAATGTAGAGACCCTAAGAAATTTACAATAATCATGATGACTTGTGTTATTATTTTAATTGGGAATTTCAGGGAATTTAAATAATTAAAAATTAAAAATTTATATTAAATTCTTTTTAATAAACATGAGTTAGTGTTCGTTTTTTACTTTTTAGTTATGGAACCAAGTCGTAGTCAACATGTTGCTCTGGAAGTCGACCATCACTTGGCCAATCAAGCTAATTAGTGGAGGGTCGTTGTTAATGAGTATGAAAAATGGTGGATGAGAACATAAAATGGTTGTTACTGTTATTGCTAGGGAAATTATGAGGGAAGTGCCTCATACTTGGATACTTAGTGCTTACTCAAGGTGGTTGATATCCCCATCAACTCGATCTCTCCTGAATGGACTGAAGGCCTTTTTTTTATTATCGATAATCACCTATTTTAGGGTTGAAGTGGAAACCGTACATAACCCGTAGGCCCAAGACACAAGGCCCGACTAACCCACGATACATGGCCCAAAGGCCCAAAGGCTTACAATGACCATAAATGACTCATAGGCCCATATAGCAAAGCCCGACTGACCCAAAATACATGACCCAAAGTCCAAGAGGCCTACCATGCCCATACATAACCCATAGTCCAAACACACCATAAATACCCTTCCCAAGCTTCAGTGTAATTGATCACTTAACTCCCCACCTTGCATTGCTGATCAGATAGCATTGACCCATACAAATCTGTATGGTTCCTGGTCCCAATGGTGGTTTCCATACCTTCTCATTCTTCCAATCCAGCCAGCTCACCTTCTAGTGGATGCAACTCTTATGGCTCAGATGTTCTTCTGGGGCATGTTCTATGTGAACTGGGCTTCTCCATGGTCTTTATAGACCGATGACCCTGTATCCTGAAGGCCTGTAATGGCCCAATGTCCCTTGAGACTCGTAGGCCCAAACTAGTGGCTCAAAGGCCAAAATTGGGGTGAGTTGTTCTGGCTACTACAATACCGTACATTAATACCTATAACGACTAGTACAATGAAATAAATTCCCCTACACCTGGTTTTGAACCTGGTACTCTTGGATTCCAAGTAGGATCCCTTACCACTGAGGTATGATCTCGTTAACTCAACTTGATCTCGGATCTAAGGTAGTACAGGTTTTCATTGGTGGTTATTTAGTTTAGTAGAGCTTCCCATAAGTGGTGTATGTTTTAACTATGGGAGATAAAGGAAGATGATGTACTATGGCTCATTTTTTGGGAAGGTGTTTGTGGAAGAATTCTTTTCATCGACCATGTTGGCTGAGAAGTGACATGAGATACTCTCCCACTTGTTGGGGAGTATGCATGTATTGGTGTTTGGGATCGTTTTCAAAGGAAAACTTTAATTTTCTCTAGATCTCAATCTGGATGGGATGTATTGAGAGAGATTCCTAAAGGAGGCTCTTCATCATTCTCTTCAGTATGTGGTAACTCCATTAACCTTGGCGACATACCAAGTGGTCCAAAGGAAGGGAAACATAGTTGATATAATTCAATTCTGGGGAGTTCTACCATGATAGGGGATCCAAAAGGGATCATCTAAGTGAGAGGATACTAGATGCTGGTCTCCAGTTCTATTTCTATGGAGGATTCAACCGTCATGGATTCATCCATAACTGTTTATTTTCTACCTTCTTATCATCCTACATATCCTACAGGTTTGGGGATAGTGTGTATTATCAATTGAGTCCATGGGAACCTTCAGAGTCAGCTCCCAATAGCCATTCGAGCTCGGTATTGTGGAGGTGGGCAGGTTCACCACCCACCATTGCAGTTGTTGTTGGCCAGGCCATTTCATTATTAGGGACAACAAGCTCCTGCTCTAGCATGGGATGATAGAGTAGGTGGAGGATAACTTTAGGGTGTTCCTCCAGGACCTCAACCCAGACATGGTATAGGGTTAATTCATTATTATAGGGGTAGAAGAGATAGAAATAGTTATTTGAAAGATGTAGAGGCAGTTGTTCCTGAAGGTATAAAGAACATTTGGGGTATGATTAGCTTATTCAGTACCCTTTCATATGATTTGTTTGATTCAAGAGATTCACACCCATTAATTATTACTACTTTATCCCATGATAAGGGACAATAAATAGATAGGATATCCATTCCCCTAGTTTGGAGTAACATAGTAGGAGGCCATACTATAATATTTGATGTTTTCTGGAGAAGTAGACTGATGTTTGGGTGATATTAGTTAACAGGGGATATCATTCTTCTATAAATGAATCCATATGATTATTTCCATGTGACCAAATGGTTTTATTCCGAACATGATTTTTTGGAAAATTTTTGGAGAAAGGTCATGTTTTTAGATGTGGATGGTCATCATGTGGCTTTTGTTGGGGAGCGGAGATGTCAGATAATTAGCTGAATTGTAGTTATAATTCATTCATTTTTTGTCAATATTTTCATGGGATCGGTAAGTGCTGTGACATTGGAGGCTCCTAGAGTTATTGGGGATTTCTAAGATGTTTCCATAAAGAGCTTTAGTCTCTACCCCCTAGATGTGACATTGATTTTGTGATAGACATACAACCCTTTTCTAGTTTAATTTTGATTTTTACCAATCGGATGAGAGCTTCCATGTTACAGGAGCTGTGGATTCGAATTGTAAACTTGATGAATAATTGATTTATTTGGGCTTGTGTTTCATCACGGGGCATTCAATTATTATTCAATATGAAAGAATATGGAAGTCATGTAATGTGAATAGACTATCGAATGTTGAATCAGGTGATGGTTGAGAACCATTAAACTCTTCCGAGGATTGACGATCTATTTGACCAGATAAAGGGAGCATGATGGTTTTCGAAAATCGACCTGAAGGATGGGGATCACAAGTTGAGGGTGGAAGAGGCTAACATCCGAAATAATTATTTCATGTGAATGTTTGGGAACACCGAGATCATGGTTGTTACATTCGGTGTTACAAATGCACCAAACATTTTCAGAAAAACAATTAACTCATTCATTTTAGAATTCCTAGACCGGTTCATTTTCGTATTAATCGATTACATTCTCAATTACTCAAAGTCAGAGGAGGAGTATATTGAGAATCTATAGGCCTTGTTGTAGGTTATTTGCGACCCCATCTCTATTGGATGTAGCCCAAGTGCATGTTTGTGATGTTATAGGTGCACTTACATGAGAATTTTGTGTCTCAGAATGTTATATAAGTTAAATTGTCAAATATATTGGAAGTTATTTTTTGTGAAGCAGCAATGAACATGGATGAGTTTCAACTATCCCTTAATAAAATAGGCTATTACAAGATATTTATATTTTATATCTCGCACTTTTATTCCTTGTTAATCACCATGTCTAGAACATACTTGACTATTGTGTAGATTGAGTAATGTTAGGATGTTATTAGCTACCTGAACAAGAAGTCGGTAAGTGATTCAGTACATTGGATCCTAGAGGAAGGGGTGATGTTTGAGGTGTTTTGTGATGTGTCTCATCTAGGTTTGGGGTGTGAAATGATGCATTAGGAGGGGAGGATCTCTGATGTTTCTTCACTGTTGCAGCCCCATGAGTGTAACTACTTCACCCATGATCTAGAGAAAGAAGATGTTGTGTTTCTACTAATGCTGTGTTTGCATTACCTCAATGGGTAGCACTTTATGGACCTGACAGTCTATATGTTGTTCAGGTATAAAGTTTCCCACAAAGATCTGAACTTATGATAGTGAAGGTGGATAGATTTTATCCAGGATTATGACTTTTTGATCTTATACACCATAGGAAAAGTGAATTCTGCGACCGTTGCATTGAGTAGGAATTCGTAGAGAGAGGTAGTTTGAGAATGTATAGGTTCATGGAAGGATATGGAAGAGTTGGAATCCATTCAAATAGATGTATGGAGTCATAGATTCCATGGTATTTTATTTCATATGATAGTATATTCATATTTTGTGCAGTAGGTATATGAGTTTCAGTGGGGAGACTAGGGGGAGAGGTGATTCTTTGTCACTTTGACTAGGGTGATGCTCCATAGGGATGGTAGGTTGATGGTCAAAATAATATTCTATTTCATGGGAGGATTTTTTTTCTATGGGTGATGTGCAAGGGAGTCCCCCATGGGTTTTAAATCTCACCCTTAGCACTACAACCAATATGTTCCAAGATGTTCCACAACTGGATGATGTAATTCAAGTGGTCCATGATAAAGAGAATAATAGAGGTGTTTTTAGAAAAGTTCTTAAAGTTCTAGTAGGATATGTATGATAAATATGTTCTTGATGGTTTTTTGTATCCTTTAGATGACCCTTATTGGATGTGGGATTACATCTTAATGGATTTTGTCACAAGTCTACCAAGGGCTCAGGGATTCTGTGATAATATCATTGTAGTAGTGGATTGGTAGACCATGCTGGCAAAATTCATGGAAATAATGGAGTTAGGAATAGATGATTCCTTGTAAAAGTGGTATTTGGATTACGTGGCTTGACCAAATGATGATCATAGGTCCATTTTTTTTTGTAAATTATATACACACCTCACCTCATGAGTTTGGAAGGGACTGTATCATTCTTTTGGAACATAGTTACTCCTTATTACTGCCTTCCACCTTCAAACAGATGTGCATACATAGATAACAATCCATATATTATAGGACATGCTAAAAGAATTAATCATAGAGAATGTTTTTCTTTTTCATGGATGGATGAAGGTAGCCAAGACTGGCAGAATTTTTCTATCGATTGTAGGAGAATGCCCTTGAAATTCGATGTTGGCGACCATGTGTTCTGAAATATTTCCCCTTAACATGTGATGTGAAGGTTCAGTAGAAGGATAAAAATTTATCCCTGGTTTATCAACCCCTTCAAGGAGATGGGGGAGGGTATTTTTAGTGGTGTCACACTAGTTGGAACTGCCACCATAGTTGGAGAGGATCCATGATTAATTTCAGGTCTCCCAGCTTCGTTTGTATCTTCACAATGACTACCATGTCATAGACTAGGAATATTTGGATATTGAGGAAGATGAAATATTCATGGAGTGGCCAGTGGATATCCATGGTCATCATGAAAATGTGATACAGGTATGAAACATTACATTGGTTTTGTGTTTTGGAGGAATGGAGTTCAAGAGGATATTACTTGGAAGTGAGAGGGAGAAATGCTTCCCCAGTACCTAGAGTTGTTTTGAGTTTCTATTTTTTTGTTTTTCATTATTATGGAATGATTGAATCTAGTTTTAAATTAGATGATCCATTTCATTATTCTATGATGTTTAATAATTTCTTGACCAGGAATAAAGGAGGACTAGATTCATAATCTTGATACATTAATTGAGATTCGATTAATCAAGTTACGGAAAGTTAGTGCCACATAGAGCATATAATATCTTGACATGGAATAAAAAATTTCTAGATTCATCGGTTCAAACAGTGTGGTTTGGGTGCTCATGTTGTGTGTCTTCTGTTCGGTTGGGGTATTAGATGTCATAGGGGGTTTTCTTGTATTTTGATGTCTTAATTCTAATTTGGAACTAATAGGGTGGTTTATTATTGAGTGGTATCATAAAAGGTGATTGTTCGGACCCCACTATCATCTGGTATTTGATTTAAGTTATCAATTGTTATAGTAACTTTAGAGGTATCTGATGTAATTTTATGTACCCTCCAATCCATTTCTGTGTAAAAATCCAGTGATTGAGGTGTTTTGGGAGGTCATGGTGACCAATTTCAAGCGTTTTCTAGTTTTCTAGTTTTTCACAATATTATGTCACATCGGTGAATCATTTTCGGTGACTCGAGTAGGTGAAATGCTATTTGTAGTTCTTATTATTGGGTCATTTCAGTGATTCATTGTCGGTGACTCACATTGGTGACTCACTATCATTTGGTTATGGCGGTGGGTCATGCCGATGACTCGCTGTCGGTGACACATTGTCTGTGAGTGGCATCAGTGAGTAGAATCAGTGAGTGGAATTAGTAGGTGGTGATAGTGAGTGGATTTAGTAGTTGCTGTCCGTTAGTGGTATTGGGGAGTCACTTCGGTTACACACGCAATGGGGATTAGTTTCTTTCTTTTCACAATTTTTCTTGTTTGACCCCTAATACAATTTTTAATATAATTTGTGTTTAAAACATTGATTGACCATTTCTGAAGTAGTTTCAAATGATATTAATTATATAATTTATTTAATAACACCCATGAGACTTTGAATTTTCCTATTTTGGTTGTCTTTCCAAGACATGACATTTGTGTACATTGAAATCATCTCCATTCCATTGAACTATGTTCTAGAAATTTTCTAAATCCGAGATTCTTTATTCCTTGAACCCTTCCATTTTCAAATTGTGTTCCCAGATCCATTATTTCATGTGGAGTTGTGTGTTGTGTTGTGACATTTGTATCCTTTTCCCTAAGAGTCATTCCAACTCCTCATGCACTCAATGTTTTAGCTCATGGAGGAGATGTTGATCGACATTTGTTCCATGTAGGGACTCCACCGTCTTTTTTTGTATCATGCATGGTTAGTATACTGATGACTTATTGTGATTTTATTTGGATCCAATTAAAATTATGTAGTTAATTATTGGTGGATTATTATAACAACAATGATAATCTGACATATTTCTTTTTTAATAAACGAGTGGTGGGAAAAAAATTGATGGTCTTTTAACTTCTTTATATGTTATCCTTGATCCTTTTTATGATCTATATTTGTGATATTCATTTTTCAAATCAAGGACCTTGGTGGCCACTATTTGTGCACCTATCTTGTCGACACTTTGTTGTTGAATGGGCATGAACATGAAAACAGACTTAACCATGTATATCTGTTAAATTAGATGGATTCAATGTGATGACACTTGTAATGTGATAACTAAAAAAATTATCCAAGTGGAATTAGTGAAAATGTGTGTAAAATATGAATACACTTAACATTATTTGGTTTAGATGTGTGCTGGGTGTGGTTATTTTCTGTCATGTTCTTTGTAATGGTTGTGTGGTGCTACATTTGAGAGCACAAAAGTGTGTTTAGATGTTCTGATGGTGTAATATAATCTCAGATTGAGATATTTCTTGATTATGGAATGGTTGAGTAGTGATTTGCACTATAACAATAGTTGGGTTGTGTTTTTTTGTTTTTCAGTGCATGGTGCGATCATGCTATAGGGATTCAAAATATGGTTGTGACGTGATATGTTGGAGGTTTATTTTGTGATTTTGGAGTTTTTGACTTATGTTGTGATATATTAGATTGAATAATGATAATGGATGTGGTTTGATTGGGTGCAAGGTGGGGAGGAAATGTGATTTGATGTGTTATATCATAGTATTCTTCTTCTATTTGTCATGGTTGTGAGGCTAGTTGTATGATGTGGTTGTTGGATTCCCTATTTGGGATGGAATAACTAGTATATTTTTAATAACATCAAATTGATTTGGTCTTAAGAGACATTATTTTATTAACTTTAGATGTGACCAAATTTTATCCTCATACATGTATTTAGAGGTAGCAGCAAATGATGTTTTGTGGGATTGTTATTGTTTGGAACCCCATAGACTGGGATGAGTGTATGATAGCTATATATATACATGTGGTTCCCTGATATTTCTATACAAACCCCAACAGTAAAGAATTATGTACTGCACAACCCCAATGTGATGGGGGGGGGGGGGTGAGGTCATTCCCAAACATCCCAATAGGAGGATGGATGGATGGACACCCACTCTTCCTTACATACTCTTCCATGTAGTGATATACCAAGATCCTTCATGGAGGTTGTGGTTTGTGGATCCTATGTGTGTGCGTATACGTTGTGCTTCACATGTGTCTTTGTGAAATGATGTGTTCAGATTCCCATGTATCTTTGGGATGTGGTGTGGTTTTTGGACCAGGTGTCAGTGGGAGGTATGAGATGTGGTTGTAAGGCCAATGTGTCAGGTATGGATGTAGTTTGATAGGTTCAAAAGAGGTATAAGAGACAGGATATCTACCATTAGGGTGTGAGAGAGGATAATAAGTTGGAAAGTGTTGTAGGGTAACCTCTCATCGATGTTCATACTATATTACCTTAAATTAGTTGAGTTATTTTGTGTGCATTCCTCGGTGAGATTTTGGGATGGATAGTATATCATGTTAGTTGATTTTCTGTTTTTATATTTTCTCATTTGGGAATTAGTATGTCTCCACCACTTGTGCATGAGATACCATGAATTTTCCAACTAATTATATCTGTATGATCACCTTATATATATATAACATTTTATTATTTCTAGCATTACTTCATGTAATGTACTAGACCTTACTAGATTAGACTATGTGACAGTTTATGTGTATCTACATAGCCTTGTATTTGGTATTTACGTTGGAGGAACCTGTTTTTCGACATTTATAAATTTTTATAGGAATGTGGGATGGATTTTCAATATCTTATATATATATATTTCTTGTAGTTTTTTATGGTAATACATATTATCTACCAATCATGGATACTATATATAGGAAAATGCATCCCATTTGGTGAGACTTGTATACCCTTAGTGTTGTTCAACACTATAGGGCCTAGTGGAGGCAAGATATAGGGGCTATTACCTCTCATTCTCTATTTCCAGCTTTGGAGGGGAATCTTTGGGTTTAGGGGGTCATGTCATAGGAACAAAATGTGACAAGTCGAATCATACTCGAAAAACTACGCAATTATCAACTGAAATAGTGAAAAGTATAAAATATTATTAATTAATTTGGAATATGATTTAATATGAAGTAAATATATGATATTATAAATATTATTTTAGTTCTATTACAAGTTCATACATTGGATAATGTTGTTATATAAGAGTATAAAGGATGTTACCCCTAAAACAAAACGCATGGTAAGGGATTCTAATATCACTTTTCCTTCCATAGGGAATACACCATTTTTAGCACTTACTTATTTGTGTGGTGTATATACAACCCCTATTGTATTTAATATAATTAATTATATCATATTAAAGTTAAATAACTTTCATTTTATGTTATTTCATTAATAGGGATTATTATTCAAATGTTACCCAAGTGTTAATGGATATCATCAAAATTTCCATTCGTTGATGAATCATTTATTTTTGTGCACCAAATTTCTAATATATGATGTCCATATATCCACTTTGAAAAGTTATATAATGAATATATAATTATCAAATGTATTTTAATTTTTAATTTGAATAATTCCTTCCAATGGGATTTGAACGTATGGTTTCCAAGGGGGAAATAAATTTCATAACCCAGATCATATTCATTAAGTTTTATTGCTATCAAATTGTAGAGAGTATTCAATGATTATGAGTGTAATCAGTTGTTACTCATTATGAACCATTATGAATGATTTTAATATTAACTATGAATTACCCAGGATAAACCAAATGTTTCATTTATTGAGAATAGTGTTTAATGATTTACACATCCTATAAATGATTTTCCACAATTATATGATTTTCTTCTATGATTATTTTCTCACACAGTATGATTTATAGTTTTAGTCAGCAGATGAAACCAAAATAATAAATTTGAATGATGAATTACAAAACTGAATTGACTTTCCTCCAATGTAACCAATTTTTTTTTGTATATGGAACGAAAATCCTCAATTGTAAGATAAAAAAACTCTCAAACTAGGATTAATTTCGAACATGTAAATGAGAAAATGAGTAAACCACATTCAATTGATTACTTCATAAGGAATGTTTATCCCAGTTTTTTTGGGTCAACTAATCTGTTAGTATAATGACAGTGGCTTAGTCCCACTAAAAATATATTTATCTTTCTGCAATGATAATGGCATGAAAAATTAATTTTTTTGATTATAATTTTTATGGGAAAGTAGATCAATGGTGGAAATTTTATAATAATATGAGTCAAGAGGAGGAAGATGACCCTATAAAATATATTGTGTATTAGAGGGTATTTTTCAAAATATTCTTCCATTGTTTTTTATGAGAACGTATGGAGTAGTAATTTCATGAGCTCAAATATAATGATGGTGAACTATTTATACATATAAAGATAGTTTTACAGTTCTTGCATATTACAAATTATATTTATTCCATATTATAGAAAGAAAAATTGATCAATTTTTCTTGGTTTAGGACAAAATATTGAAAAGGTGTTAGGGACAAGAGTGTTTAGTAATTTTTAAGAGATTATTCAATGTTCTCTTAATGTAGAAGTGGAAATTAAAAATTCTGAAAATTATAATTCTTTTGGTATGAAACGGATGATTGGGTCTCCTGATAATGAAAATAAATCACATGGTCAAATGAAATTTCAATCATGTACATTTTAGAAATGTTGGAGAAATCCCTCAAATCAATGACTAAAAAGAACAAGAGTGTGTTAAAAGTGTGAGAAGCCTAGAAATAAAGAAATGGAATGTATAAATGTTGTAATGAATACCATTAGTGAAATGAACTGAGATAAAGATTAATATAATACACCACACACCCTCTCGTATATCCTTTGTAAGGACTTCCTGAACTATACGAATTTCCACCCCAATTTGAGGGATAAAGTGGAATGTAATCCACAAAAACCAATAAATAAAAATGTAAATATGTAAATATTCTTTAATCATATTGAATTAACTGAATCATGATAACTAGGAAACACTTATCCTCACTCATTATTAAGGAATATCATATTTGGTTTTGTATGAAAGAGAACTTTGAAAATCATAATGTTTTCTTTTTTACTATGAACTCTACATATTTGTTTTAATGATCAAATCCTATTTTATATTATATTGTTATAAGTATAAACCAAAATATTACAATTTAAATGTTTTAGAAAGATTTATGATCTTATATAAGGAATAAAGGGTGAATTGACTTTTGGAACTGTATAGATATTCATGACAGATTATGTTTTTAGTTCAGGACACTTTCATGAGTTTATGAGTTTATGTTTGATCAAAAACCCAATTTCATTGACATTAATTTTGAGGTTCTATGTGATGGGAGTTTATAAAGTGTAAAACTGTTTTATGATACATTAATGGAAATGAAACCCTATGGTTTCTTTATATTTTAATGAATTAATTATTTGAGGAGGATTAATTAGATTTTTTTTGAAATATGAATAAATTAAATGGTAAAAACTGTGGTTTATCTTTTCATTATTGTTGTGGTAATTGTGGATTATTTTTTATCACTATATTAAGTCACTAAACCAATTTAATATTATATAAAATTTCACTACAAATTTTCATTCTAGATTATAAATTAAAGAACTATTATGTTTTCATGGGGTACTATATTCAATTATATCAGATAAGGACATAATGTTTTCCAAGATTTTTTTTGAAAATTTCCCAATATTTTCTTGATAGAGAGTGGAGTTCAATCACTCTGTATCACCCTCAGATCGAGGTAATGTATAATAGAAAAATTAAATCCTTAAATGATAAGATAATATATTTTACAATGGATTTCAATGTTGGTTGGTTTCATTAACTATTTTTTAGTTTTTGTACAATAATTCCATTCACTCAATATTTCATTTGGAACCTTATGAATCCCTTCATGGAAAAAAATGTAGAACTGTAACATACATGAATATATTTGTAGAATGAAAATTATTGGGACTAGAGATAGTTGATTAGATGGAATAAATTATTAGGTTACTTCTGTTGGATATACGAGAAACCCAAAATTCTAATAAAAGATAATTATGTTAATTTCCAATATAATATAAAATTTGAAATTGGTCAGAAGTTTTTTCAATGGGTTATTTTGTGGAAGAAACAAGGTAAAACCGATCCTTAGGTGTATCAACCCCTTTGAAATTATTTATTGTATTAGGTCTAAAAAATTTAACATAGTGCTTGCACTGAACCTTTATTAGGCTAATGATGTGTTCTATGTGTCTCTCATGAATAATTTTATACTTTATCCCTCACATGTATTAAAAATGGATGTCATACAATTTGAGAATGATATTTCTATTGAGGAACAACCCATAGAGTTTCTGGAATAGAGAATGATTTATGAAACAAGGTAACTCATATTGTAAATTTCTTACGGTCAAACAACCATATTGTGGAATTTAAATGAGATCCCAAAGATGTAATGAGTTAAAATTATCCTCATTTTTTTGTACAATAAATGATCATTTTCCAGAGTCAAATTTAATTTATTAGTGCGAAATGTGGCACGAAAAGATTTTATGAAATATTTTTTCAAGTAAATTTAATAATTTTGATACTTTTCATTAGAAAACTTCATTTTTATCTTTTTTTACATTAAAAACTAATTTTATCTTTAATTAAACACAACATTTATTTTATGTTATGTTACATGAAGCACTGAGATAAAATTAAATGTGACACACTGTTAAAAAATTACTGATTAATATAGATGTTATTTCATAACCCATGGAATGGTGGAAATGAATATGATTAAATAATTATATCTTTTACACATTTACATATAATTAATTTAATGGTAAGAAACTAAACATATATGAAAATAAAATATTTTTTCTAATAAGGGGAATCCTTTTCTAAAAATACTTTTTTATATACACAAACATGCTACACATTAGAAAATTAAACAAATCACCCTTGGTTAATGATATTAATAATATATATATATTATAAAATAAATCATAATTTTAACATTTATATTGTTTTTTCCCAGAATGAGAAAAAAAATTCAATTCAAATTTTAATAAAAATATTTTCAAAAAACTATTTTTGCTACATTTATTACACTTATTTTAATGTTAATTTTTTATAATATCTAAATAATTTCATTAAAAATATTAATTAATTTTTGAACGCATCACCTCAAAATTATATATTTTTATATTTTTTTACAATTTTCTATGAAGATAAATTTATTGAATAATCGTGAAAACTACCTGTTTTTGTTAAGAATTATTATTTATATTAACATGTATAAAACCATTTTTTCATCATGGGTTATGAAGGAACTAAATATCTTTTATTATTTCTTAGATAGTTTCAATAAATTTATAATTTAATATTTGAATAAAAAACAAGATAACATTTAAACATTTTCCTTTTAGGGAACTAATTTTGCATTACATCAGAGTGTTTAGTTTGAAATTTAAATATTGTAACTTCAATGAATAAAATTGTGAAAAATGAATTCCCAATTTGGAATCATCATAATTTATACAGTTTAATATGGTCCAATTTATTTTTTACAATTATTAATAGTATATATGGTAGAAACTAATTATCATGGTTAAGGTGAAAATTGGTTTATTGGGGGATCAACAGAAAAGATAATGGGTAAATTACTTATAAACATTTAAAAAACAATTTTTATAGATATATATTAACATTAAAACAAATAAGGTTCTCTAATGGACCATTTTTGATCCTTTATGTACTTAAAATACACGTGTAATCATTTTTCCTTTCCGTAATTACAAGTGTGCCACTACCCCATTTATTGAAGATCACCAAATCTTTTATCCTATTAATACTTTATAACCCATTTTTTATGCCTATAAATTTCCAATAATCTTTCTTACATCCCCCCTCTAAACATAGATTACATATTATTTATATAAATCTAATATAATAATCCACTTAGTGAAACCGAAAGATGTTTTCTAAGGAAGAGGTAATGTCCCTAACCACGAATTTTATTTTATTTCATCACCACCTCCTTTAATTAATATTAAAAACTTATGAAATAATATCCCTGGTATATTAAATATATTGATATGTTATTTTGTTAATGTATAACCTAAATCATTCTCATATTCTATTAAATGTTATTCAATAACATCATTATTGTTTTCCTTCTGGATATTAAATATTATCATCCTCATTTTATTCCAAGCAATGTTATGTGTGAAAAAATGTCTCCTTCCCCTCATATAGGTTTTTATTATTGCATAATAAGTCATTTAGATAGTTTTTTTGTGATTCAAATACCTTGGTAAATAATTGAGTCTATTTCCTTTTAATTTATAGAAGATTAATTTCATGGTTTTACCTATTAGTCTATGTCTCATGAGCTATATTCCATAGGATATATATGATTTTTTTTATTTCATTCATTTTATATTTAATCATAGTATAATAGTATAAAATTGGTTGTCTATGAACCCAATGTAGGTGAACTAAAATATATTTCCCATGGTCTTAATGTTATAGTTATGAATGTGGCTAGTGATATTGTTCCAATGTGGTGTGAATTTTTGGTCCTTATTTTTTCATAATATATTTGGTGATCAAGTGATATGTTTTAACCCTAATTAATCTTATTGGTTTCATCAAATATTATGATACTTGGTATATGGTCACTCATGTCATGTGACAATCTATTAAAAAAGGCAAAGTGGGCTGTAAGTGATGGAAAGGTAAATGGTAAAAAGGTTATGGTTAAATTAAAATGTTTATCTAAAACCATTTAAGGTTGTGTTACATGAATAATAGTGAAATTTATTCAGTATGAAATTTATTTAAAGGTTATAGGTCTTATATAACATTGTGAATAAATAATGACAGTAACGGTGCACCCAAAATATTTTAATAAGTTAAATGGTTAAATATGTTGAACATTTTATGGTGGATCGTGATTGAATTGTTTAGGGATAATAGAAATGAAACTCAACATATATGTGATGTAAAAGGAGCACTTGAAACAAAAAAAAATGGTTGAGGTTTATGATAATGATGTTATATATCATTTATTTTGGATCACTAGACATGAATACTAACATTCTTGATTTGAAACATTGGACATGTTGTTTCTTATTATCCAATCCAGTGTCATAATGATGATCTAGGTTCTAATAGAATTCAACTTAGTGAGTGTGATTTTTTGACAGTTATAGAATAAAATAATTTAAATTATTAATGAAAACCACTCTTAAATTAAATTATATAACCCATATGGTGTATTTGTTAGACGTCTTGTGTGGGTTGATGTGTCTTTAGTTAGCCTGAGAACATGTTGGCACCCCAACAATATTCAAGGTTACATTTATAGATAAGAAAAAAATTCTATGTGTAAAAATTTGGAAATTAGATAAATCAATGTTGAGGTTACCAAACATTATGTTGGGACCTGTTTTTGGGATATTTAGTTTTTCCTTAGTAGGGTTTTCTCTTGAAAATTAGAACTATTATGACCTGACATATTAACTATCTTAGAATTTTGTCATTTAACCATATTGGGATTTTTTAATGGTTATTAATAGATTTTTTATCATTATTTAATATTATTAAATTAATTATTTTTTCAATGAATGTTAGTATAGAACCACCATATTCTTAATTAGGCCCCTACTAGTCATTGGAAACTTTTAGTGTACAATGAGGTGTGCCTCAGATCAATTAATAAACTAGTTATTCTAATAGTTTGAGTGAGTTGACCATGATTTTCCATCACAAGTGATTAAATAAATGAAACAAATTCACATTTTTTTTGATTAATCCCCCTTTAATAAATTGATTCCCTTTCCATCAATAGATTATATTGTTCAATATGCTTCTAATAATGATCAAGTACCTATACTAGAATGAATACCATGTATCGATGTTATAAAAAATATTAATGCCTAATTATATCATTTAGTTCTATAACCAATTATTCCATATTATAAATTTCATCCATAAATTACCGGAATCCATTTCGATTTAATAATTATTCTACTTATACTATGTGATAAACACTCACATTAACCTTTTACTATCCTACCAATTGTTGTCCCCAATAGATTAAATACCCAAAGAGACATCCCCTTTTTGGATTTTATTTCATTGACAAAAACATTTCTTCTCTACAAATCTTTTCAAAAATAATAAATTGAAATTAAAACATGAATATGACATATAAAATTTACATTGTTCACCCTCACTAGGATACATCCAAGGAGCATAAAATAACAATGATCTAATGTCACAAATCAACTACAATGCACTACTATTACAATGTTCATAGAGGAATAACTATCCATTTTAATATATAATGAAAAACACATTGAAAGATCACTACTCTCCAAAACATGTTGTTCACATATCTCCACTAGATTATATTTTCATTGATTTCATAAATAGATATTATTTGGTCCTCATTTGGTGTTTCATGAAGCTATAAATTCATGCATATGAGGAATATCAATTTACCACATAATATTTGGTCTCTTTATTATCCTTCATGCAACTTTCAATTTCATGAAAACTATTCCCAACATTCATGAAAATTATCAACTGTATAAATTTTTTTAATTAATCCACCGAACACAAACATTTCTTAAATTATTAATTTTTAACCGAACATACTTGATCATATAGAAATACATCATTTTATTCTGAAAAACTTATGTTTTTTATATTCTTTACATAATAAATTATATCACATGATTCTTACATGATTTAAGGGCCATAACATTATATAAAGGACAAACACTACAAATGAGGTAAGTATCAACGAATTTATAGATGATTATAATATTTATTGCAACTTTATTTGTTCACCACTGAATATAAAAACAAATTTTTTGGTTCTCCAAAAATCTATTATTTTATGTATCCATTAGCACAAAACATAATTAAATAATAAAATTTCAATCTATATTTTCTAGGTTTTTTCAACTCCGTCTACTTAACAGAAAATTTTGTTTCAAAAAACTATAGACCATTAAAAAAATAAATTTTCTATATTTTGATGTAATGACCTTAAATCTTCAATATTATGAAACTTTTAGAAACAATTTTACTTATTCATGTATTTATTTACATTCATAAAAATATTCTTTATTTTGTAATAAAATTATCCCTTCCGTGAACTTTAGACCACAATTATTTATAAAACATAGTGAAACACAACCATCATATACATGTAACATCCTATCCACCGTCTATAGGTTCTATATCAAGGTGACACAATTTTTTAGATAAATTCAACAAATATATAAACATATAATCTTCAAAATCATACAATTTTCAACATTCCAAGAGCATTGTTAACATATTTTTCCGACAATTACATTAGAACTACACAAATGACTTTGTCAAAGAACACAATCAAACCAAAATCATAGTAATTTTATAATGAGATAATTTTGCCCAACAACCTTAGTAGCTAAATCATACCCTATAATATTTCAATAGTGTCATGAAACTGATTTTTAAGGATTTATAACACCTTTATATATGAAACATTGAATTTTCATGTTTAACATTGTTGTCCTATAGTGAATATTTATCAATCTATTCTTATAAACACCAGACCACATGTTTTAATGATAATAAATTAGTAAATAATATCGAAATCATGAAACAATTTGGTTACATCACACCTCATTAGTGTATATTGAACTTGATAATTTGATACTCAAACTCAATGTACAAATTGATCAAATATCATAACATTTTCCCTTCAAAACCAAAAAATACTATGGAATTATATAATTTTTTTTATTAATGTTTTCAAACATTAGAAAACTAATATAATATGATTAATATGTTTTGGAAATTCTATATATTAACAACTTTTAAAAATCAAACTTTTATTATATAAGATCACAATATTTCTATATTTCAACTTGAATATTTCATCTCAATACTATAAATATTATATTTATATATATAGGAATTCTAAAAAAATAACATCATAATAATATTCTCCATTTCTGAAAATATAATTATCTTACTTATTAATGAATATTTTAATTCAATTATTATGTTTTTGAATTATTTTTTATATATTATTGATAATTTTCTTAAACATTCCTCCATAAATAAATTCATGATGTTAAATATTTTTAAATATATTCTTATTTTTATATTTTAGACACAACTCTTAATGAAAAAAATGATTTAATAACACGTTACTCAAAATTATAACAATAAGACCCCATGTGAACACATTAGTGAGTACTATATGTTTCCTATATTATATAACTATTATTTGTTTGATTATACATAATACTTTATATACCTATATTTTTTTATACCTAATATTTATTAAGTTTTTATTCTACATATTTACTATTAGATTTATTTCATGTATGATAATTTGTTTTTATTTTTTTCTCATTTAATATTTATGGTCTATTAAATCATTTGAATATATAATGATTTTTTAACTTTCATGTATACAATTATTTTTGAACCCTTTTATCCTGGAATTGAGGTTCAATCCAATCATAATTTAATGAAAATTATTTATTTTTCAAAGAAAAACCTTTTATTTTTATATTGATATTTTTTAGTGTAATGGGGAGGGGGGAAGAAATTTTTTTAGTATGTTGCATCCTTTTTCAATAATAATTATCCATTTATATTATTTCATAAAACAATATCTTACTAGATAATACTATTAATTTTCATTCAATATATAGGAAAAATATTATCCTATAGAGATTTGAGTTTTCAATTATGTGAGTTTTATTTTGATGATAGGAAGATTAAGTATGTATAAGAAACTAATGTTCAGTAATTTTATGAAAATTATTAATTTTTATTTGAAAATATTATATAAGGTTCAAGTGAAAATATAAATGAAAATTAAATCTCACATATATAGGTGGATCTAGATGAGTTATTTTTCTTTCCACATGAATTATTCGTTTTCTATCATTAATCATTGCTGGATTATTTTGGGATCAATTCAACTGATATCACGCTTTATCTATCTAGATTCTCAAGGGAAATAAAAGAATTTTTAAATGTTTTAGAAACTAAAATCATTTATCTTCTTAGAATGTAACGCCCTGACCCCAATTACCCAAGTTTAGTGCATTATAACATAACATTGGTATGATGACGAGAAAGATCAAATCTTGAAAGACCGATTGGTTTAGTAGCCTTGGAAACACTAGATATATTCATAAAGTTTTACATTACATCAATAAGTGAAAAGCTACAACAATATATTGTTTCCATATTCCACACTCATATCCTCACATACTATCCATGCAGGTCATTCATAAATTACTTCTTCACATCCTGGGAAAAATGAAACATAGAAAAGGGGTGAGCTCAAATGCCCAGTATGGATAATAATATAGCGGAAACATTCATAAATAAGAATAAAAATTTAAGGCAATGTA
Source organism: Viscum album (assembly GCA_963277665.1). Taxonomy (NCBI): domain Eukaryota; kingdom Viridiplantae; phylum Streptophyta; class Magnoliopsida; order Santalales; family Viscaceae; genus Viscum; species Viscum album. The sequence continues at coordinate 1,040,972,268 of OY728141.1, read as the reverse complement.
TAACTAAAACAAATGCCTTTTAAACTTTAACTTCAACATAGTATGGAAAAAGTAAAATGAAATAATTCCATTTACTTATTCACATGGATATTCTACTAAACGAATAATCAAATGCAATATCAATAACCACTTTCATAATGATGGAATGCATAATGCCAGTCTATCATAACCACATAGCCAAGGCCTCGTTCCAAGACTAAAAATAAGATTTTTTCAAGGCCTTGTTCCAAGACACTAGTTTGTCTCATGAGACCTACCGATGCATTGAGGAGCTATAGTGGGCTCCACCCGTCACATATTAAGTCCAATGCATTCCCATATGAAAAGGTTTAAACATAACCTAAACATTGCTATTAAAACTAGCATACGAAATGTCAATACATTCACCATAAAATATGAACGATATAAAAATAGCACATCCATAGTCAATCATATCACAAAACCTTCAATATAATATAGAAGTTTTTTTATCATAATAAATCAACTTCAAATAAGCGTAAAATCCATCAAAGGATGTTGACATAGATGAAATCAAAACTCTTTTTAGAGAAATATCTCTTACTATTTTGAAATCATTTAAGAGTCTTATATTTATGAAATAAAACATTTTCTTTGAAAATATTCTTATAATCTTGTAAGGGAATCTTTGACGATTTTATAATGGCGGAAAATAGCTTCTCCTGCCGTATAAGTTAAAAAAACATTCTTACCTTAATTTTGTCGAAAAGGTTAAAAAGCACCTTTTTTGGAAAATGATGGAATTATTCCTCTATAAACCTCTTATAAAAAGTCAAACAAGGGTATGAATGACTTTAGCCCATATTCTAGTAAATATTATAAATGTTTTGAAATTCATTTTTACGAAACATGGATGTGGATGATAAAGAGATCCCAGTAGATTATAACGTATAAACATCCTCGGATAATGAAGAGATTGTGAAATAACCCTTATTATATACTTTTCCTTCGTTGGGGTAGGTTAAAATCTTGTATAATAGTGAAAAAATTGGTATTAAATAATACAAGAATCATATACATTCATATGATATCATATATGATCTTTTAACATTGCTTTGTTAATAATATCTTAGTATTATCGTCGTTTCAGGTGTTAACATACTCATTTTCATTGATATGTTTTGTTACATAAGCCATGTTTGTCATGGAAAGTTTATACAGAATGATATCAAGTCCTTAAACATTATTTTTAAATCATCAATTGATAATTATACTTGAATGGATACGATGGAAAGTGAATTTCACCGCGTTCGTGGAGACGGTAGTCCGTACGTACGCACGAGCAACAATATCATTATTTTGATATTAAAATAATATATAAATGGATGGTATATCATATATACAGAATAATTAACATGTTATATTTATTATTTACATGGGTTACACATCATTATTATACCCATCCAAATAATAATATATTTAATAGCAATTACACCACGACATGGAGACGGTAAGTCGTATGTACGCATGTATGGTGACATGTTATTCAAAGGGGGATAGAATACGGAATATGGTTTTACCATATTTATAATAACATCATAGTATATATATGATACTAGAGTTATTATTTTAGAATGGTAATAACAAAGGAAGAAGAAGTGGAAGAAGAAAGGTACTTGGAAAAGGGTGGTGAAATCATTACCTCGTCTTCGGGTTCTTCCTTTTGATTTGATCGAAATGGCTCCATAGGATGGATTTATGATAAACATAAGGCCTCTAGGTTGTAGTGAGGAACGTTTAGAGTGTATTTGGGCATGGTTTTTCCGAACCAAAAGGCATTGATGGTTTGAATTAATGAGAAGGGGGAGTGCCCTTTTATATGAGGGGTGAGGGGATCCTTTGGAAAAGCTAGAAATATTAATTTATAATAAATTCATATTCGGTTTATAATGGCTCCAAAGTTGATTATTTAAAGTTTAAGGTGGGGATGGGTCGAAAACCACTAAACCAGTAGAATTTAGACAGGTTTGGGTTACTATATTAACCTTATTTTTAAGAATTAACTCTTAGTTAATTAGTTTCACTTTTACAGTGTCTCTTTGTATTTTTATATTATTTGGTTAATAAACTTACTATATACATCCAAGAGACCCCCAAGTGGATCATTAATGATACAACTATCATGATATATGTCTCTTTGAAGATCCATAGATTTTTAGGAATTTAATATCAATTAATAATATACTATTTGTTTTAAAAGCTCTTTTATGTCAATTATGACACTATTCAATAATTGATTTTTGTAAAAATCATAACAGAATTATTAATTCAAAAAAAGTTAATTAAATAATTCCTAACACGTCATATGAACTTATAAAATTAGTATAATTCATAAAAAGCCTAAAATTATATTTAATTTGGTATCTAGAATATCAATCATTTTAATTATTCACTATTATGGTAATTACTGCATCACCATTGTGTCGTATATAAATTAAATTATTTACTGTCTGAAAAATATAAATAAAATACCATTATGTAGAAAATCATTTTATCTTTCTAATTAATATTTATAGTCGAAAATAAAACATATATAACCCTATGTAAAAATTATTTTTCTAAAAGATATATTCTTATGTCATTTTTGTATTTATTTTAACTTAATTAAAAAGAAGTGTCCCTATCACCTAAAAGTGGATCCATGGGGTCCTAAAATCGACCCAAAGATTCCCATGGATGGGAATGTATCCACCAATAATTTTAGGACACGTTTTAGGGTAATTTAGTATTAATATTATATTATTTTTTAACCCTTATCTACCGAATTTACCCTTAACCATGGTAAATAAAATATTACCGCAGTAATTATTCAAAATGTCTAAAAATAAAAGTTCCCAATTTACATAATATGACCATCCTGATTCCAAATATGGAATCCATTTTTCCAAATTCAAAACAAAGAAGTGTGTCAAATTAATTTAAAATTAATTCCCATTGTTAAAACAAAAAGCGTGTTTTGAAGAGATAATAACTATCAAATGATTGACACTTGTTTATATCCGGTTTAATTGTAAAATTATGTACAATGACCAAAATTATATTATATTATAAAAATATATTCTAAATATACTTTAAAACCACTCAAATTCCTAATTTATCAATATAAATTATTTTGATTAAAAATGTTTTTAATTAAAATTTAGTAATTTTCACTATTCATCAAAATATATGTTTTTTAATGGTTGGGGCTGAAGCCTCATTTTTATTATTAAATCAAAGCAAAGACCTCTTTTTAACTGGGTAGAGGGAAACCCATTACATAGACCGAAGGCCCAGTGGGCTTGTAGCCCATTACATAGCCCTTAGGCCCAAATTCTAAGGCCAATTCACATTCTGTGAATAGTAACCTGCTGCAACAGTACCGCACAGTATCGCCGCCGCTACAGTGCCCTGCCGCTGCTGCAGTCCCCACTGATGAACAGTGCCGCCACTTCTACAGTACCGCTACAATACTGCTACAGTACCCTGCACCCCATGGGTTTTGAAACCCCATTTTCCATGTAGTATTATGGGGTGTTTACCACTAAGCCAAACCCCAACTAAATTCATCAAAATATAAGTGTTATCCGAAAAGTTCCAAAATTTCACCCTAGGATAAATTCGATATTACAAATCCAAAAATGATGTCCATTTTGAAATATAATATATATATAATTTAAAAAAATAGGTATTACTATTCATAACAGCTAGTTTGATTGGTTGTGGTTTGTGTTAGAACTCGAAGTTGCGTACAATACACGGTACTATATTATTCAAAGGAAAGCGTACCATTGAAACTTTGGATGTTTCATTTTAAAATTTTGATGTCCCCATTTATTCAAAAAGTTTAAAATATTTTATTTAAAAAGGGTTCACTAATAAAAGTTGGTAAAAGTGCAATACTGAAAATGAATTTATTCTTACATTATGTCTATGAAACTCATAATATGGATTCTAAAATTATAAGGATTATATAATGTTTAAAATTTAGTTAATCCTATTCATAATGTCTTTTAAACGGCTTGTTTGGTAAGTCATGGTGTGCTTGAACTCTGTGTTGCGTGTAGTGCACTTTATTGAATTATTTTTAAGAAATAACACACTATGAAATCTTGGGGTGTTACATTCTCCCCTCCTTCAATAAATTGCATCCTCGCAATTTGAAATTTTTCTTCGAAAATAAAAGTTTGAAAATAAAAAATATATTTTTGGGAAAACCCATATTAGAAATTGGGTTACTAAAATTTAGTCTTAATATGAGGAAAATAGAAATGAAAGGGTCACCACCAAATTATGATCTCGATTAGGAGAACATTGATGGAAATTAGAGACATAAAATTGGAGGAAAACGTAAATATTTATAGGTAGTGATTAAGGTCATCATTCACAAACAAGTGTAAAATTGAGGTCTTTAAATTCATCAATCTATGATGATTTGAAATACCATCGGTTCAACAAAACATAGGGTATTAGGATAACACATTTTTGGTTTTAGTATTCATTAAATAATGTATAAGAATTAATTTCTTCATAGAAAAATAGAAGAAGAAAAATATATTCTTGACGAATATAGTTCCATACTTTAACTATTTTCTACCACAAACTCATCTTTCACTCTAAAAGATAATAGAACGAAAAAATATTCTATTTATCCTATTCGTATAGGGTTCCAAAAAAAAAAGAATTTCTAATTCATCTACCAGATCTTTTAAAAAACTACATAATTTAATTTCGGGCATCACGTGGGTCAGTGGTAGGTGATAAACCCTTATCGCCCTTCGGTTGTGGGTTCATGTCTCGCGGCCTTGTCGGATGCGACGGGTTGCCGCCCGACCTCCGAGATGTCATTTTATGGCAATCCAAAATAATCCAAACTAGAACTATCCAAAATACTTCAGTCTAAAATTTATAAGTAAGGTAAACACAATAAAGATTTTTTTTCGGTGTAATAACATGTGAACATCTTCATCGTGTATTCTTTTAAAGCACTGCAACATCCTGAATTACAATAAAACCTTATTGATTACATTCATGATCCCTTATTCCTTAAAGAATAATAGATATACTCCTTCAATCCAAAAATGTTTTAAACCCCAACAATGATGGAATATACAAATCATTAATCAGTTTCAATGTAGTCAATAATATCCAATATAATTTATCCAAATCAATCATGTATTATTCCAAAATCACTACCTGGGTATCAGAACTATATTATTGTTTATCATTCTCTCAACCATATATTTTCCAAAAAATTATCCTGCTATTGAGTCACTTTTCTTTGTTCCACACAATCTCAAGTCCTTAATGAAATAGTACTGTAGTACAATCCTTATATATTCCATAATTATTATAACAAGTAAATTGTTGATACAACACTCAAATGACATAATCAACACATGAACTCCAATCATTCCTCTTCATCTGTGGTAGTTTCATTACTTGATTATTATCCAATATAATCATTTGCGGCATAGTCTGATGACTGGGACATAGGTTTGCGTAGTGTCCAAACTCCTTGAAAATGAAGCATTGTACATTTGAAACAATTTTCTTACCCTTACAGTCACGTACATTGTGCCATTTTCCTCCACACTTATAACAAACACCCATTTCTTTCAGGCAAGTTACAAGGAGTTTCTTCCCACAGTTATCACATATGGGAAAATTATTCTTTTACCTCTTCCCTTTATCCATCTTTCTCTCTTCCATCCTTTTCTTATCTTGTTCCCTTCAAAGCCATAAGACTCTGTAAAATCTTTACTTATCTTATCAAGACATGATATTATTTCTTCATATAATGATAATACATGGGAGACTATTTATCTTATAAATTCTGGCTTAAGACCATGAAAGATATGATCCTTCTTTTTCTTTGGATCATGTGCATTGCTGGATTTCTCATTCCTTCTACTAGGCGCCATTTCTAAACAATGACATACACTAGATTAGTTTATGAATAACAATACCAAATCCCAAACTTGTAAGAAACATAATATAAGGTAAATTGTTTATGGATATAATCCATAATCATAAAAATTTCTCCTTTGAGGTAGTTTATACTCATAAACCCCTCATAATGGTTTGTAAAGAAATTGAGATTTATCCTAAGCATATCCCCTGGGAGTTTCACAACCAAGAGTCCAGCATGGCCTGTTGTCGTGCACCAGTTCCCATTCGAGTCTAGCTCAAAGCGGTGTTTTCGGGTTTTACCCCTAGGTATATCTATGCCAGAGCCACCTCTACCCTCTCGTATCCAGACAGGGATGTATTGCTCGGAAAACTCACAAAATCTCTACAATAACAAAATTCTAGGATGTTCTTCTACACTAATCCTCAAAGTTTATCTTAGGTATAAGTGCTCTAATCAGAGATTATCTGAATCTAACTTCCAAGGTTTGTACTAAACTTCCTCTGATACCAACTGTAACGCCCCGACCCCAATTACCCAGAGTCCGTGCATTATTACATAACATTGGCATGATCACATGAAAGATCACATCTAGAAAGGCCGATTGGTTTAGTAGCCTTGGAAACACTAGATATATTCATAAAGTTTTACATTACATCAATAAGTGAAAAGCTACAACAATATATTTTCTCCATATTACACACTCATATCCCTACATACTATCCATGCCAGACATTCATAAATTTATTCTTCACATCTTGGGAAAAATAAAACATAGATAAGGGGTGAGCTCAAATGCCCAGTAAGGATAACAATATAACAGAAACTTTCCTAAATAAGAATTAAAATTTAAGGCAATGTATAACTAAAAAAAAGCCTTTTAAACTTGAACTTCCACATAGTATGGAAAAAGTAAAATGAAATAATGCCATTTACTTATACACATTGATATTCTACTAAACGAATAATCACATGCAATATCAATAACCACTTTCATAATGATGGAATGCATAATGCCAAACTATCATAACCACATAGCCAAGGCCTCATGCCAAGACAAAAAATATGATTTTGTCAAGGCCTTGTTCCAAGACACTAGTTTGTCTCATGAGACCTACCTATGCATCTAGGAGCTACAGTGGGCTCCACCCGTCACATATTAAATCCAATGCATTCCCATATGAAACAGTTTAAACATAACATAAACATTCGTATTAAAAATATCATTCGAAATGTCAATAATTTCACCACAAACTATGAATGGTATAGAACTAGCACATCCACAGTAAAACATAAAACAAAAACTTCAACACAATATATAAGTTTTGTATCATAATAAATCAACTTCAAATAAGCGTAAAATCCATCAAAGGATGTTGACATAGATGATATCAAAACCCTTTTCAGAGAAATATCTCTTTCTATTTTGAAATCATTTAAGAGTATTATATTTATGAAATAAAATATTTTACTTGAAAATATTCTTATAAGATTGTATGGGAAGCTTTGAAGATTTTATAACGGCAGAAAATAGCTGCACCCATCATATAAGTTAAAAACAACATTCTTACCTTAATTTTGTCGAAAAGGTTAAAAAGCAGCTTGTTTGGAAAACGATAGAGATATTCCTTTATAAACCTCTTATAAAAAGTCAAACAAGGGTATAAATGTCTTTAGCCAATATTCTAGTAAATAGTAAAAAGGTTTTGAAATTCATTTTTAAGAAACGTGGATGTGGATGATAAATAGATCCCAGTATATTATTACGTATAAACAACCTCTGATAATGAAGAGATTGTGAAATAACCCTTACATTGTACTTTTCCTTGGTTTGGGTAGGATAACATCCTGTATAATAGTGAAATAATTGTAATTAAATTATACAAGAATCATATACACCCATATGATATCATATATGATCTTTTAACATTACTTTTTTAATAATATCTTAGTATTATCGTCGTTTTGGGTGTTAACTTACTCGTTTTCTTTTATATGTTTTGTTACATAATCCATTTTTGTCATGGATAGGTTGTAAATAATTATATCAAGTCCTTAAACATTATTTTTAAATCGTCGAATGATAATTATACTTGAATGGATACAATGGAGAATGAATCTCATCGCGTTCGTAGAGACGGTAGTCCGTACGTATGCACGAGCGACAATGTCATACTTTTGATATTAAAATAATATATAAATGGATGGTATATCATATATAGAGAATCATTAACATGTTATATTTATTATTTACATGAGGTACACATCATTATTATACCCATCGAAATAATAATATATTGAATAACAATTACACCACGACGTGGAGAGGGTTAGCCGTACGCACGCACGTATGGTGACATGTTATTCAAAGGGTGGATAGAATAATGAATATGGTTGTACCATATTTATAATAAAATCACAGTATATATATGATACTGGAGTTATAATTTTAGAATGGTAATAACAAAGGAAGAAGATGTGAAAGAAGAAAGGAACTTGGAAATGGGTGGTGAAATCATTACCTCTTCTTCGGGTTCTTCCTTTTGATTTGATCAAAATGTCTCCATAGGTTGGATTTCTGATCAATCTACGGTCTCTACGTTGTATTGAGGGATGTTGAGAGAGTATTTGGGAAGGTTTAGGCCGAACCAAAATGATTTTAAGGTGTGATGTAATGAGAAGGGGGAGTTCCCTTTTATTTGAGGGGTGAGGGCACCTTTGGAAAAGCTAGAAATATTAATTTATAATAAATTCATATTCGGTTTATAATGGATCCAAAGTTTATTATATAAAGATTAAGGTGGGTATGGGTCGAAAACCACTCAACCAATAGAATTTAGACAGGTTTGGGTTACTATATTTCCGTTATCTTTAAGTATTAACTCTTAGTTAATTAGTTTCACTTTTACAATGTCTCTTTGTTTTTTTATATTATATGGTTAATAAACATACTATATACATCCAAGCGACCCCCAAGTGGTCCATTAATGATACACCTATCATGATATAAGTCTCTTTTCCAATCCTAATATTTTTTGAAACTTAATATCAATTAATAATATACTATTTGTTTTAAAAACTCTTTAATGTCATTTTGACACTATTCAATAATTGATTTTTTTAAAAATCATAATAGAATTATTATTTCAAACAAAGTTAATTAACTAATTCCTAACATGGAATATTAACTTATAAAATTATTTTAATTCATAAAAAGTCTCAAATTATATTTATTTGGGTATCCACAATATCAATCATTTTAATTATTCACTATTATGGTAATTACTGCATCACCATTTTGTCCTATATAAATTATATTATTTAATGTCTAAAAATTATAAATAAAATACCATTATGTAGTGAATTATTTTATATTTCTAATTAATATTTATATTCTAAAATAAAACATATATAACCCTATGTAAAAATTGTTTTTCTAAAAGATATATGCTTATATCATTTTTGTATTTATATTAACTTAATTAAAATAAAGTGTCCCTATCACCTACAAGTGGCTCCATGGGGTCCTAAAATCGACCCAAATATGACCATGGTCGGAAATTTATCCACCAATAAGGTTAGGACACGTTTTAGGGTAATTTAGTATTATTATAATATTATTTTATAACCCTTATTTACTGAATTTACCCTTAACCATGGTAAATAAAATATGTACCGCAATAATTATTCAAAATGTCTAAAAATAAAAGTTACCTAATTACACAATATGAAAATCCTGATTCCAAATGTGGAATCCATTTTTCCATATTCAAAACACATATGTGGTATAAATTAATTTAATATTAATTCCCGTTGTTAAAACAAAAAACGTGTTTTTAAGAGATAATAACTATCAAAAGATTGACACTTGTTTATGTCCAGTTTAATTGTAAAATTATGTACAATGAACAAAATTATATTAAATGGTAAAAATATATTCTAAATATACATTAAAACCACTCAAATTTATAATTTGTCAATATAAATTATTTTGATTAAAAAAGTTTTTTAAAATTAAAATTTAGTAATTTTCACAATTCATCAAAATATAAGTGTTATACAAAAAGTTCCAAAATATCACCCTAGGATAAATTCGATATTCCGAATCCAAAAATAAAGTCCATTTTGAAATATAAAATATATATAATTTCAAAAAGATGGTATTACTATTCATAACGGCTAGTTTGATTGGTTGTGGTGTGTGTTAGAACTCGAAGTTGCGTACAACACACGCTAGTATATTATTCAAAGGAAAGTGTACCATGGAAGCTTGGGATGTTTCATTTTAAATTTTTGATGTCCCCATTTAGTCAAAAAGTTTAAAATATTGTATTTAAAAAGGGTTCACTATTAAAAGTTGGTAAAAGTGCAATACTGAAAATGAATTTGTTGTTACATTATGTCTAAGAAACTCATAATATGGATTCTAAAATTATAAGGATTATATAAAGTTTAAAATTTAGCTAATACTATTAATATCCTCTTTTGAACGACTTGTTTGGTATGTCATGGTGCGCTTGAACTCGGTGTTTCCTATAGTGCATGTTATTTAATTATTTTGAAGAAATAACACACTATGAAATCTTGGGGTGTTACGTTCTCCCCTCCTTCAATAAAATGCATCCTCACAATTTGATATTGTTCTTCGAAAATTAAAGGTTGAAAATTGAAAATATCTTTGTGGGAAAACCCATATCGAAAATTGGGTTACTAAAATTTAGTCTTAATATGAGTAAAATAGAAATGAAATGGTCACCACCAAATTATGATCTCGATTCGGAGAACATTGATGGCCATTAGAGACATATAATTGGAGGAAAAACCTAAATATTTATAGGTAGTGATTGAGGTCATCAATCACAAACAAATTTAAAATTTAGGTCCTTAAATTCATCAATATATGATGATTTGAAATACCATCAGTTCAACAAAACATAGGGTATTAGGATATAACATTATTGGTTTTAGGATTCCTTAAATAAAGTATAAGAATTAATTTCGTCATAAAATAAGAGAAGAATAAACATATATTCATGTCAAGTAGATTTCCATAAATTATCTAATTTCTACCACAAACTCATCTTTCACTCTAAAAGATAATAGAATGAAAAAAATATTCTATTTTTTATATTCTTATAGGGTTCCAAAAAAACGAATTTATAATTCATCTAGGAGATCTTTTAAAAAAACTACATTATTTAATCTCGGACATCACGTGGGTCAGCAGTAGGTGATAAACCCTTGTTGCCCTTCGGTTATGGGTTCAAGCCTCGCGGCCTTGCCGGACGCGACGGGTTGTCGGCCGACCTCTGGGTTGTCATTTTATGGAAATCCAAAATAATCCAAACTAGAACTATCCAAAATACTTCAGTCCAAAATTTATAAGGAAGGTAAACACAATAAAGATCCTTTTTTCCTCATAATAACATGTGAATATCTTCATCATGTTTTTTTTAAAACACTGCAACATTCTGAATTACCATAAAACCTTATTGATTACATTCATGATCCCTTGTTCCTTAAGGAATAATAGGTATACTCATTTAATCCAAAAATGTTTTAAACCCCAACAATGATGGAATATACAAACCATTAATCAGTTTCAAGGTATTCAAGAATATCCAATATAATTTATCCAAATCACTCATGTATTATTCCAAAATCACTACCTCGGTATCAGAACTATATTATGGTTTATCATTCTATCAACCATATATTTTCCAAAAATATATCCTACTATTGAGTCACTTTTCATTGTTCCACACAATCTCAAGTCCTTAATGAAATAGTACTGCAGTACAATCCTTATATACTCCATAATTATTATAACAAGTAAATTGTTGATACAACACTCAAATGACATAATCAACACAAGAACTTTAATCATTCTTCTTCATCTGTGGTAGTATCATTAATTGATTATTATCCAATAGCATCATTTGCGGCATAGTCTGATGACTGGGATATAGGTTTGCGTAGTGTCCAAACTCCTTGCAAATGAAGCATTATACATTTGAAACCATTTTCGTACCCTTGCAGTCACATACTTTTTGCCCTTTTCCTCCACACTTATAACAAAATCCCATTCCTTTCAGGAATGTTCCAGGGTGTTTCTTCCCACAGTTATCACATATGGTAAAATTCATATTTTACCACTTCCCTTTATCTATATTTCTCTCTTCCATCCTTTTCTTCTCTTACTTCCCTTCAAAGACATAGGACTGAGTAAAATCTTTACTTATCTAATCAACACATGATATTATTTCTTTATATGATGATAATTCATGGGAGACTATTTCTCTTATAAATTCTGGCTTAAGACCATGAAATATATGATCCTTCGTTCTCTTTGGATCATGTGAATTGCTGGAGTTCTCATTCCTTCTACTGGGCGCCATTTCTAAACAATGGATTACACTAGATTAGTTTATGAATAACAATACCTAATCCCAAACTTGTAAGACACATAACATAAATTAAATAGTTTATGGATATAATCCATAATCATAAAAATTTCTCCTTTGAGGAAGTATATACTCATAAACCCCTCATAATGGTTTGTAAAGAATATGAGAATTATCCTAAGCATATCCACCGGGAGTGTCGTAACCAAGAGTGCAGCAAGGCCCATTGTCCTGCACCAGTTCTCGTTCCAGTCTAGCTCAAAACGGTGTTTTTGGGTTTTACACCTAGGTATATCTGTGCTAGATCCGCCTCTACCTGCTCGTATCCAGACAGGGATGTATTGCTCTGAAAACACACAAAATCTCTACAATACCAAAATTTTAAGAAGTTCTTCTATACTAATCCTCAAAGTTCATCTTAGTTCTATGTTCTCTAATCAGAGTTTATCTAAATCTAGCTTCCAAGGTTTGTACTAAACTTCCTCTGATACCAACTGTAACGCCCCGACCCCAATTACCCAGAGTTAGTGCATTATTACATAACATTGGTATGATCATGAGAAAGATCAAATATCGAAAGACCGATTGGTTTAGTAGACTTGGAAACACTAGATATATTCATAAAGTTTTCCATTACATCAATAAGTGAAAAGCTAGAACAATATATTGTCTCCATATTCCACACTCATATCCCTACATACTATCCATGCCGGACATTCATAAATTTATTCTTCACATCCTGGAAAAAATAAAACATAGAAAAGGGGTGAGCTCAAATGCCCAGTGAGGAGAACAATATAACAGAAACTTTTATAAATAAGAATGAAAATTTAAGGCAACGTATAACTAAAACAAAAGCCTTTTAAAATTCAACATCCACATAGTATGGAAAAAGTAAAATGAAATAATTCCATTTACTTATTCACATGGATATTCTACTAAACGAATAATCACATGTAATATCAATAACCACTTTCTTAATGATGGAATGCATAATGCCAGACTATCATAACCACATAGCCAAGGCCTCGTGCCAAGACTAAAAAAAAGATTTTGTCAAGGCCTTGTGCCAAGACACAATTTTGTCTGATGAGACCTACCGATGCATCGAGGAGCTATAGCGTGCTCCACCCGTCACATATTAATTCCAATACATTCCCATATGAAACAGTTTAAACATAACATAAACATTTGTATTAAAAATATCATCCTAAATGTCAATACTTTCACCATAAACAATGAATGGTATAAAACAAGCACATCCACAGTAAAAAATATCACAAAAAACTTCAATACAATATAGAAGTTTTGTATCATAATAAATCAACTTCAAATAAGCGTAAAATCCATCAAAGTATGTTGACATAGATGAAATCAAAACCCTTTTTAGAGAAATATCACTTTCTATTTTTAAATCATTTAAGAGTATTATATTTATGAAATAAAACATTTTCCTTGAAAATATTCTTATAAGCGTGTATGGAAAGCTTTGATGATTTTATAACGGCGGAAAATAGCTGCACCCATCGTGTAAGTTAAAAAAAAATTCTTACCTTAATTTTGTCAAAAAGGTTAAAAAGCACCTTGTTTGTAAAATGACAGAAATATTCCCTTATAAAACTCTTATAAAAAGTCAAACAAGGGTATAAATAACTTTAGCCCATATTCTAGTAAATAGTAACTTTTTTTTTGAAATTCATTTTTAAGAAACATGGATGTGGATGATTAAGAGATCCCAGTGTATTATTACGTATAAACAACCTCTGATAATGAAGAGATTGTGAAATAACCCTTACCTTGTACTTTTCCTTGGTTAGGGTAGGATAACCTCCTGTATAATAGTGAAATAATTGTTATTAAATTATACACGAATCATATACATTCATAGGATATCATATATTATCTTTTAACATTTCTTTTTTAATAATATCTTAGTATTATCGTCATTTTGGGTGTTAACTTACTCATTTTCTTTTATATGTTTTGTTACATAAGCCATGTTTGTCATGGATAGGTTGTAAATAATGATATCAAGTCCTTAAAAATTATTTTTAAATCATCAAATGATAATTATACTTGGATGGATATGATGGAAATGAATCTCATCGTGTTCGTGGAGACGGTAGTCCGTACGTACGCACGAGCGACAATGTCATTCTTTTGATATTAAAATAATATATAAATGGATCGTATATCATATATACAGAATTATTAACATGTTATATTTATTATTTACTTGAGGTAAACATCATTATTATACCCATCCAAATAATAATATATTGAATAACAATTACACCATGACGTGGAGACGGTAAGCCGTACGTACGCAAGTATGGTGACATGTTATTCAAAGTGTGGATAGAATACTGAATATAGTTATACCATATTTATAATAACATCATAGTATATATATGATACTGGAGTTATTATTTTAGAATGGTAATAACAAAGTAAGAAGAAGTGAAAGAAGAAAGGAACTTGGAAAAGGGTGGTGAAATAAAACATAGAAAAGGGGTGAGCTCAAATGCCCAGTAAGGATAACAATATAGCAGAAACTTTCATAAATAATAATAAAAATTTAAGGTAATGTATAACTAAAACAAAATCCTTTTAAACAGGAACTTCAACATATTATTGAAAAAGTAAAATGAAATAATGTCATTTACTTATTCACATGGATATTCCACTAAACTAATAATCACATGAAATATCAATAACCACATTCATAATGATGGAATGCATAATTCCAGACTATCATAACCACATAGCCAAGGCCTTGTGCCAAGACTAAAAATAATATTTTGTAAATTCCTTGTGCCAAGACACTAGATTGTCACATGAGACCTACCGATGCATCGAGGAGCTATAGCCGGCTCCACCCGTCACATACTAAGTCCAATGCATTCCCACATGAAAAGGTTTAAACATAACATAAACATTGGTATTAAAACTAGCATAAAAAATGTCAATACTTTCACCATAAACTATGAACGGTATAAAAATAGCATATCCACAGTCAAACATATCACAAAACCTTTAATACAATATGGAAGTTTTTTTATCATAATAAATCAACTTCAAATAAGCGTAAAATCCATCAAAGGATGTTGACATAGATGAAATCAAAACGCTTTTTAGAGAAATATCTCTTACTATTTTGGAATCATTTAAGAGTCTTATATTTATGAAATAAAACATTTTCTTTGAAAATATTCTTATAATCTTGTAAGGTAAGCTTTGAAGATTTTATAACGGCAGAAAATAGCTGCTCCCGCCGTATAAGTTAAAAAAAACATTCTTACCTTAATTTTGTCGAAAAGGTTAAAAAACACCTTGGTTGGAAAACGACGGAATGATTCCTCTATAAACCTCTTATAAAAATTCAAACAAGGGTATGAATTACCTTACCCCATATTCTAGTAAATATTATAAATGTTTTGAAATTCATTTTTAAAAAACATGGATGTGGATGATAAAGAGATCCCTATAGATTATTACGTATAAACAACCTCGGATAATGAAGAGATTGTGAAATAACCCTTACCTTGTACTTTTACTTGGTTGGGGTAGGTTAACCTCTTGTATAATAGTGAAATAATTGGTATTAAATAACACAAGAATCATATACATTCATATGATATCATATATGATCTTTTAAGATTGCTTTGTTAATAATATCTTAGTATTATCGTCGTTTCGGGAGTTAAATTACTCATTTTCTTTGATATGTTTTGTTACATAAGCCATGTCCGTCATGGATAGGTTCTAAATAATGATATCAAGTCCTTAAACATTATTTTTAAATCACCAAATGATAATTATACTTGAATGGATATGATGGAGAGTGAATTTCACCGCGTTCGTGGAGACGGTAGTTCATACGTACACACGAGCAACAATATCATTATTTTGATATTAAAATAATATATAAATGGATGGTATATCATATATACAGAATCATTAACATTTTATATTTAATATTTACATGAGTTATACATGATTATTATACCCATCCAAATAATAATATATTGAATAGCAATTACACCACGACGTGGAGACGGTAAGTCGTACGTACACATGTATGGTGACATGTTATTCAAAGGATGGATAGAATACGGAATATGGTTGTACCATATTTTAATAACATCATAGTATATATATGATACTGGAGTTATTATTTTAGAATGGTAATAAAAAAGGAAGAAGAAGTGGAAGAAGAAAGGAACTTGGAAAAGGGTGGGGAAATCATTACATCTTCTTCGGGTTCTTCCTTTTGATTTGATCAAAAGGGCTCATTACGATGGATTTATGATCAAAATAAGGCCTCCAGGTTGTAGTGAGGGATGTTTAGAGAGTATTTGGGCATGGTTGTTCCGAATTAAAAGGCTTTAAAGGTGTGAATTAATGAGAAGGGGGAGTACCATTTTATAAGAGGGGTGAGCGGCACCTTTGGAAAAGCTAGAAATATTAATTTATAATAAATTCATATTCGGTTTATAATAGCTCCAAAGTTGATTATTTAAAGTTTAAGTTGTGGATGGGTCGAAAACCACTCAACCAGTAGAATTTAGATAGGTTTGGGTTACTATATTAACCTTATCTTTAAGTATTAACTCTTAGTTAATTAGTTTCACTTTTACTATGTCTCTTTGTATTTTTATATTATATGGTTAATAAACTTACTATATACATCCAAGAGACCCCCAAGTGGTCAATTAATGATACAACTATCATGATATAAGTCTCTTGGCCGGTCCATATATTTTTAGGAATTTAATATCAATTAATAATATACTATTTTTTTAAAAAACTCTTTTATGTCAATTTTGACACTATTCAATAATTGATTTTTGTAAAAAATCATAACAGAATTATTAATTCAAAAAAAGTTAACTAAATAATTCCTAAAATGTCATATTAACTTATAAAATTAGTTTAATTTATAAAAGGCCGCAAATTATATTTATTTGGGTATCAACAATATCAATCAGTTTAATTATTCACTATTATTTTCATTACTTCATCACCATTGTGTCGTATATAAATTAAATTATTTACTATATTAAAAATATAAATAAAATACCATTATGTAGTAAATTTTTTTAGCTTTCTAATTAATATTTATAGTCGAAAATCAAACATATATAACCCTATGTAATAATTGTTTTTCTAAAAGATATATGCTTATGCCATTTTTGTACTTATTTTAACTTAATTAAAATAAAGTGTCCCTATCACCTATAAGTGGATCCATGGGGTCCTAAAATCACCCCAACGATTCCCATTGTTGGAAATCTATCCCCCAATAATGTTAGGACACGTTTTAGGGTAATTTAGTATTATTATTATACTATTTTTTAACCCTTATTTACCGAATTTACCCTTAACCAAGGTAAATAAAATATTTACCGTAGTAATTATTCAAAATGTCTAAAAATAAAAGTTACCTGTTTTCAAAATATGAACATCCTGATTCCAAATATGGAATCCATTTTTTCAAATTCAAAAAAAAAAAGAAGTGGCAGAAATAAATTTAAAATTAATTCCCGTTGTTAAAACAAAAAAGCGTGTTTTTAAGAGATAATAACTATCAAAAGATTGACACTTGTTTATATCCGGTTTAATTGTAAAATTATGTACAATGACCAAAATTATATTAAATGGTAAAAATATATTCTAAATATACTTTAAAACCACTCAAATCCATAATTTATCAATATAAATTATTTTTTATTAAAAATGTTTTTAATTAAAATTTAGTAATTTTCACTATTTATCAAAATATAAGTTTTTTGAAAGGTTGGGGCTGAAGCCTCATTTTTATTATTAAATCAAAGCAAAGACCTCTTTTTAACTGGGTAGAGGGAAACCCATTACATAGACCGAAGGCCCAGTGGGCTTGTAGCCCATTACATATCCCTTAGGCCCAAATTCTAAGGCCAATTCACATTTTGTGAATAGTAACCTACTGCAACAGTACCGCATAGTATCGCCGCCGCTACAGTGCCCTGCCGCCGCTGCAGTCCCCGCTGATGAACAGTGCCGCCACTGCTACAGTACCTCTACAATACTGCTACAGTACCCTGCACCCCATGGGTTTTGAAACCCCATTTTCATTGTAGTATTACGGGGTGTTTACCACTAAGCCAAACCCCAACTACATTCATCAAAATATAAGTGTTATCCGAAAAGTTCCAAAATTTCACCCTAGGCTAAATTCGATATTAAAAATCCAAAAATGAAGTCCATTTTGAAATATAATATATATATAATTTCAAAAATTAGGTATTACTATTCATAACGGCTTGTTTGATTGGTTGTGGTTTGTGTTAGAACTCGAAGTTTCGTACAACACACACTACTATATCATTCAAAGGAAAGTGTACCATTGAAGCTTGGGATGTTTCATTTTAAATTTTTGATGTCCCCATTTAGTCAAAAAGTTTAAAATATTTTGTTTAAATATGGTTCACTATTAAAAGTTGGTAAAAGTGAAATACTGAAAATGAATTTATTCTTACATTATGTCTAAGAAACTCATAATATGGATTCTAAAATTATAAGGATTATATAAATTTTAAAATTTTGTTAATCTTATTCATAACCTCTTTTAAACGGCTTGTTTGGTAAGTCATGGTGTGCTTGATCTCTGTGTTGCGTGTAGTGCACTTTATTGAATTATTTTGAAGAAATAACACACTATGAAATCTTGGGGTGTTACATTCTCCCCTCCTTAAATAAATTGCATACTCGCAATTTGAAATTGTTCTTCGAAAATAAAAGGTTGAAAATAGAAAATATATTTGTGGGAAAACCCATATCGTAAATTGGGTTACTAAAATTTAGTCTTTATATAAGGAAAAGAGAAATGAAAGGGTCACCACCAAATTATGATCTCGATTAGGAGAACATTGATGGCAATTAGAGACATATAATTAGAGGAAACGAAAATATTTATAGGTAGTGATTAAGGTCATCAATCACAAAAAAAGTGTAAAATTGAGGTCTTTAAATTCATCAATCTATGAAGATTTTAAATACCATCGGTTCAACACAACATACGGTATTAGGATAACACATTTTTGGTTTTAGTATTCTTTAAATAAAGTATAAGAATTAATTTCTTCATAGAATAAGAGAAGAAGAAAAATATATTCTTAACAAATAGAGTTCCATCCTTTATCTATTTTCTACCACAAACTCATCTTTCACTCTAAAAGATAATAGAACGAAAAAAATATTCTATTTATCCTATTCGTATAGGGTTCCAAAAAATGAATTTCTAATTCATCTACCAGATATTTTAAAAAAACTACATAATTTAATCTCGGACATCACGTGGGTCAGTGGTAGGTGATACACCCTTGTCACCCTTCGGTTGTGGGTTCAAGTCTCGCGGCCTTTCCAGATGCAACGGGTTGCCGCCCGACCTCTGAGTTGTCATTTTATGGCAATCCAAAATAATCAAAACTAGAACTATCCAAAATACTTCAGTCCAAAATTTCTAAGTAAGGTAAACACAATAAAGATCCATTTTTCCGTGTAATAACATGTGAACATCTTTATCATGTATTCTTTTAAAACACTGCAACATCTTGAATTACAATAAAACATTATTGATAAAATTCATGATCCCTTGTTCCTTAAATAATAACATATATACTCCTTCAATCCAAAAATGATTTAAACCCCAACAATGATGGAATATACAAATCATTAATCAGTTTCAATGTAGTCAAGAATATCCAATATAATTTATCCAGATCAATCATGTATTATTCCAAAATCACTACCTCAGTATCAGAACTATATTATGGTTTATCATTCTCTCAACCATATATTTTCCAAAAATTTATCCTGCTATTGAGTCACTTTTCTTTGTTCCTCACAATCTCAAGTCCTTAATGAAATAGTACTGTAGTACAATACTTATATACTCTATAATTATTATAACAAGTAAATTGTTGATACAACACTCAAATGACATAATCAACACATGAACTCCAATCATTCCTCTTTATCTGTGGTAGTTTCATAACATGATTATTATCTAATAGCATCATTTGAGGCATAGTCTGATGATCGGGACATAGGTTTGCGTAGTGTCCAAACTCCTTGAAAATGAAACATTGTGCATTTGAAACCATTTTCTTACCCTTATAGTCACGTACTTTGTGCCATTTTCCTCCACACTTATAACAAACACCCATTCCTTTTAGGCAAGTTCCAGGGAGTTTCTTCCCACAGTTATCACATATGGGAAAATTCTTCTTTTTCCTCTTCCCTTTATCCATCTTTCTCTCTTCCATCCTTTTCTCCTCTTGCTTCCCTTCAAAGCCATAAGACTCAGTAAAATCTTTAATTATCTTATCAACACATGATATTATTTCTTCATATAAAGATAATACATGGGAGACTATTTATCTTATAAATTCTAGCTTAAGACAATGAATGATATGATCCTTCTTTCTCTTTGGATCATGTGCATTGTTGGAGTTCTCATTCCTTCTACTGGGCGCCATTTCTAAACAATGGAATACACTATATTAGTTTATGAATAACAATACCTAATCCCAAACTTGTAAGAAACATAATATAAGGTAAATAGTTTATGGATATAATCCATAATCATAAAAAAAATTCCTTTGAGGAAGTATATGCTCCTAAACCCCTCATAATGGTTTGTAAAATAATGAGAATTATCCTAAGCATATCCCCTAGGAGTGTCGTAACCAAGAGTCCAGCATGGCCTGTTGTCATGCACCAGTTCCCGTTCGAGTCTAGCTCAAAGCAGTGTTTTCGGGTTTTACTAGGTATATCTATGCCAGAGCCGCCTCTACCTGCTCGTATCCAGACAGGGATGTATTGCTCGGAAAACTCACAAAATCTCTACAATACCAAAATATTAGGAAGTTCTTCTATACTAATCCTAAAAGTTTATCTTAGGTCAACGTGCTCTAACAAGAGTTTATCTAAATCTAGCTTCCAAGGTTTGTATTAAACTTCCTTTGATACCAACTGTAACGCCCCAACCCCAATTACCCAGAGTCGGTGCATTATTACATAACATTGGCATGATCACAAGAAAGATCAATTCTCGAAAGGCCGATTGGTTTAGTAGCCTTGGAAACACTAGATATATTCATAAAGTTTTACATTACATCAATAAATGAAAATCTACAACAATATATTGTCTCCATATTCCACACTCATATCCCCACATACTGTCCTTTCCAGAAATTCATAAATTTATTCTTCACATCTTGGGAAAAATAAAACATAGAAAAGGGGTGAGCTCAAATGCCCAGTAAGGATAACAATATAACAGAAACTTTCCTAAATAATAATGAAAATTTAAGGCAATGTATAACTAAAATAAATCCTTTTAAACTTGAACTTCCACATAGTATGGAAAAAGTAAAATGAAATAATGCCATTTACTTATAAACATGGATATTCTACTAAACGAATAATCACATGCAATATCAATAACCACTTTCATAATGATGGAATGCATAATGCCAGACTATCATAACCACATAGCCAAGGTCTCGTGCCAAGACTAAAAATAAGATTTTGTCATGGCCTTGTGCCAATACACTAGTTTGTCTCATGAGACCTACCTATGCATCGATGAGCTATAGCGGGCTCCACCCGTCACATATTATGTCCAATGCATTCCCACTTGAAACGGTTTAAACATAACATAAAAATTCATATTAAAAATATCATTCGAAATGTCAATACTTTCACCATAAACTATGAACGGTATAAAACTAGCACATCCACAGTAAAACATATCACAAAAACATCAATACAATATAGAAGTTTTGTATCATAATAAATCAACTTAAAATAAGCGTAAAATCCATCAAAAGATGTTGACATAATGAAATAAAAACCCTTTTTAGAAAAATATCGTTTTCTATTTTGAAATCATTTAAGAGTCTTATATTTATGAAATAAAACATTTTCCTTGAAAATATTCTTATAAGCTTGTATGGGAAGCTTTGACGATTTTATAACGGCGGAAATAGCTGCACCCATCGTATAAGTTAAAAAAAACATACTTACCTTAATTTTGTCGAAAAGGTTAAAAAGAAACTTGTTTGGAAAACGACAGAAATATTCCTTTATAAACCTCTTATAAAAAGTCAAACAAGGGTATAAATGACTTTAGCCCATATTCTAGTGAATAGTAAAAATGTTTTGAAATTCATTTTTAAGAAACATGGATGTGGATGATAAATAGATCCCAGAATATTATTACATATAAACAACCTCTGATAATGAAGAGATTGTGAAATAACCCTTACCTTGTACTTTTCCTTGTTTGGGGTAGGATAACCTCTGGTATAATAGTGAAATAAGTTCTATTAAATTATACCAGAATCATATATATTCATATGATATCATATATGATCTTTTAACATTTCTTTTTTAATAATATCTTAGTATTATCGTCGTTTTGGGTGTTAACTTACTTGTTTTCTTTTATATGTTTTGTTACATAAGCTATGTTTGTCATGGATAGGTTGTAAATAATGATATAAAGTCCATAAACATTATTTTTAAATCATCAAATGATAATTATACTTGAATGGATACGATAGAGAATGAATCTCATCGCGTTCGTGGAGACGGTAGTCCGTACGTATGCACGAGCGACAATGTCATACTTTTGATATTAAAATAATATATAAATGGATGGTATATCATATATACAGAATCATTAACATGTTATATTTATTATTTACATGAGGTACACATCATTATTATACCCATCCAAATAATAATATATTGAATAACAATTACACCACGACGTGGAGACGGTAAGCTGTACGCACACATGTATGGTGACATGTTATTCAAAGGGTGGATAGAATACTGAATATGGTTGTACCATATTTATAATAACATCACAGTATATATATAATACTGGAGTTATTATTTTATAATGGGAATAACAAAGGAAGAATAAGTGAAAGAAGAAAGGAACTTGGAAATGGGTGGTGAAATCATTACCCCTTCTTCGGGTTCTTCCTTTTGATTTGATCAAAATATCTCCGTAGGTTGGCTTTCTGATCAAACTACTGCCTCTAGGTTTTAGTGAGGGATGTTTAGAGAGTATTTGGGCAGGTTTTGGCCGAACCAAAATGCTTTTAAGGTGTGAAGTAATGAGAAGGGGGAGTGCCCTTTTATAAGAGGGGTGAGGGGAACCTTTGGAAAAGCTAGAAATATTAATTTATAATAAATTCATATTCAGTTTATAATGGCTCCAAAGTTGATTATTTAAATATTAATGTGGTGATGGGTCGAAAAAAACTCAACCAATAGAATTTAGACAGGTTTGGGTTACTATATTTACCATATCTTTAAGTATTAACTCTTAGTTAATTAGTTTCACTTTTACAATGTCTCTTTGTTGTTTTATATTATATGGTTAATAAACTTACTATATACATCCAAGCGACCCCCATGTGATCATTTAATGATACAACTATCATGATATAAGTCTCTTGGCCGAACCGTAGATTTTTAGAAATTTAATATCAATTAATAATATAATATTTTTTTAAAAACTCTTTAATGTCAATTTTGACACTATTCAATAATTGATTTTTGTAAAAATCATAATAGAATTATTATTTCAAAAAAAGTTAATTAAATAATTCCTAACATGGAATATTAACTTATAAAATTAGTTTAATTCATAAAAAGTCTCAAATTATGTTTATTTGGGTATCCACAATATCAATCATTTTCATTATTCACTATTATGGTAATTACTACATCACCATTTTGTCCTATATAAATTATATTATTTAATGTCTAAAAATTATAAATAAAATACCATTATGTAGTGGATTATTTTATATTTCTAATGAATATTTATATTTGAAAATAAAACAAATATAACCCAATGTAATAATTGTTTTTCTAAAAGATATATGCTTATATCAATTTTGCACTTATATTAACTTAATTAAAATAAAGTGTCCCTATCACCTACAAGTGGCTCCATGGGGTCCTAAAATCGACCCAAAGATGAATATTGTCGGAAATGTATCCACCAATAAGGTTAGGACACGTAATAGGAAAATTTAGTATTATTATAATATTTTTTTATAACCCTTATTTACCGAATTTACCCTTAACCATGGTAAATAAAATATTTACCGCAGTAATTATTCAAAATGTCTAAAAATAAAAGTTACCTAATTACACAATATGAACATCTATATTCCAAATATGGAATCGAATTTTCCATATTAAAAACACATATGTGGCAGAAATTAATTTAATATTAATTCCCGTTGTTAAAACAAAAAACCTGTTTTTAAGAGATAATAACTATCAAAAGATTGACACTTGTTTATGTCCAGTTTAATTGTAAAATTATGTACAATGACCAAAATTATATTAAATGGTAAAAATAAATTCTAAATATACATTAAAACCACTCAAATTCAAAATTTGTCAATACAAAATATTTTGATTAAAAAAGTTGTTTTTAATTAAAATTTAGTAATTTTCACAATTCATCAAAATATAAGTGTTATCCGAAAAGTTCCAAAATTTCACCATAGGATAAATTCAATATTCCGAATCCAAAAATTATTTCCATTTTAAAATATAAAATATATATAATTTCAAAAAGATGGTATTACTATTCATAACGGCTAGTTTGATTGGTTGTGGTGTGTGTTAGAACTCGAAGTTGCGTACAACACACGCTAGTATATTATTCAAAGGAAAGCATACCATTGAAGTTTGGGATGTTTCATTTTAAATTTTTGATGTCCCCATTTAGTCAAAAAGTTTAAAATATTGTATTTAAAAAGGGTTCACTATTAAAAGTTGGTAAAAGTGCAATATTGAAAATGAATTTGTTCTTACATTATGTCTAAGAAACTCATAATATGGATTCTAAAATTATAAGGATTATATAAAGTATAAAATTTAGTTAATACTATTAATAACCTCTTTTTAACGGCTTGTTTGGTAAGTCATGGTGCGCTTGAACTCGGTGTTTCCTGTAGTGCAAGTTATTTAATTATTTTGAAGAAATAACACACTATGAAATCTTGGGGTGTTACATTATCCGCTCCTTCAATAAAATGCATCCTCACAATTTGAAATTGTTCTTCGAAAATAAAAGGTTGAAAATAGAAAATATCTTTGTTGGAAAACCCATATTGGAAATTGGGTTACTAAAATTTAGTCTTAATATGAGGAAAAGAGAAATGAAAGGGTCACCAACAAATTATGATCTCGATTAGGAGAACATTGATGGAAATTAGAGACATATAATTTGAGGAAAAACGTAAATATTTATAGGTAGTGAATGAGGCCATCAATCACAAAAAACTGTAAAATTTAGGTCCATAAATTCATCAATCTATGATGATTTTAAATACCATCGGTTCAAAAAAACATAGGGTATTAGGATATAACATTTTTGGTTTTAGGATTCCATAAAGAAAGTATAAGAATTAATTTATTCATAAAATAAGAGAAGAATAAAAATATATTCTTGACAAGTAGAGTTCCATACATTATCTAATTTCTACCACAAACTCATCTTTCACTCTAAAAGATAATAGAACGAAAAAAATTATCCTATTTTTTCTATTCGTATAGGGTTCAAAAAACACGAATTTATAATTCAGCTACCAGATTCTTTAAAGAAACTACATTATTTAATCTCGGAAATCACGTGGGTCAGCGGTAGGTGATATACCCTTGTCACCCTTCAGTTATGGGTTCAAGTATCGCATCCTTTCCGGACGCGACGGGTTGCTGCCCGACCTCCGGGTTGTCATTTTATGGAAATCCAAAATAATCCAAACTAGAACTATGCAAAATACTTCAGTACAAAATTTATAAGGAAGGTAAACACAATAAAGATCCTTTTTTCCTCGTAATAACATGTGAACATCTTCATCGTGTATTCTTTTAAAACACTACAACATCCTGAATTACCATAAAACCTTATTGATAACATTAATGATCCCTTGTTCCTTAAAGAATAATAGATATACTCATTCAATCCAAAAATGTTTTAAACCCCATCAATGATGAAATATACAAATCATTAATCAGTTTCAAGGTAGTCAAGAATATCCAATATAATTTATCCAAATCCCTCATGTATTATTCCAAAATCACTACCTCAGTATCAGAACTATAATATGGTTATCATTTTCGAAACCATATATTTTCCAAAAATATATCTTGCTATTGAGTCACTTTTCATTATTCCACACAATCTCAAGTCTTTAATGAAATAGTACTGCAGTACAATCCTTATATACTCCATAATTATTATAACAAGTAAATTGTTGATACAAAACTCAAATGACATAATCAAAACAAGAACTTTTATCATTCCTCTTTATATGTGGTAGTATCATAACTTGATTATTATCCCATATCATCATTTGCGGCATAGTCTTATGACTGGGACATAGGTTTGCGTAGTGTCCAAAATCCTTGAAAATGAATCATTATACATTTGAAACCATTTTCGTACCCCTACAGTCACGTACATTGTGCCCTTTTCCTCCAAACTTATAACAAACTCCCATTCTTTTCAGGAATATTCCTGGGTGTTTCTTTCCACAGTTATCAATTATGGAAAAATTCATCTTTTCCCACTTCCCTTTATCCATATTTCTCTCTTCCATCATTTTCTTCTCTTGCTTCCCTTTAAAGCCATAGAACTCAGTAAAATCTTTACTTATCTAATCAACACATGATATTATTTCTTTATATGATGATAATTCATGGGAGACTATTTCTCTTATAAATTATGGCTTAAGACCATGAAAGATATGATCCTTCTTTCTCTTTGGATCATGTGCATTGTTGGAGTTCTCATTCCTTCTACTGGGCGCCATTTCTAAAGAATGGCTTACACTAAATTAGTTTATGAATAACAATACCTAATCCCAAACTTGTAAGACACAAAACATAAAATAAATAGTTTATGGATATAATCCATAACCATAAAAATTTCTCCTTTGAGGAAGTATATACTCATAAACCCCTGATAATGGTTTGTAAGGAATATGAGAATTATCCTAAGCATATCCCCCGAGAGTGTCGTAACCAAGAGTGCAGCAAGGCCCGTTGTCGTGCACCATTTCTCGTTCCAGGCTAGCTCAAAGCGGTGTTTTCAGGTTTTACCCCTAGATATATATGTGCTAGAGTCGCCTCTACCTGTTCGTATCCAGACAGGGATATATTTCTGGGAAAACTCTCAAAATCCCTACAATACCAAAATTCTAGGAAGTTCTTCTATACTAATCCTCAAAGTTCATCTTAGGTCTACATGCTCTAATCAGAGTTTATCTAAATCTAGCTTCCAAGGTTTGTACTAAACTTCCCCTGATACCAACTGTAACGCCCCGATCCCAATTAGCCAGAGTTGGTGCATTATTACATAACATTGGTATGATCACGAGAAAGATCAAATCTCGAATGACCGATTGGTTTAGTAGCCTTGGAAACACTAGATATATTCATAAGGTTTTCCATTAATCAATAAGTGAAAAGCTACAACAATATATTGTCTCCATCTTCCACACTCATATCCCCACATACTATCCATGTCATACATTCATAAATTTATTCTTCACATCCTAGAAAAAATAAATCATAGAAAAGGGGTGATCTCAAATGCCCAGTAAGGATAACAATATAACAGAAACATTTATAAATAAGAATGAAAATTTAAGGCAATGTATAACTAAAACAAAAGCCTTCTAAACTTAAACTTCCACATAGTATGGAAAAAGTAAAATGAAATAATTCCATTTACTTATTTACATGGATATTCTACTAAACGAAAAATCACATGCAATATCAATAACCACAGTCATAATGATGGAATGCATAATTCCAGACTATCATAACCACATAGCCAAGGCCTCGTGGCAAGAATAAAAATAATATTTTGTCAAGGCCTTGTGCCAAGACACAAGTTTGTCTCATTAGACCTACCGATGCATCGAGGAGCTATAGCATGCTCCGCCCGTCACATATTAATTCCAATGCATTCCCATATGAAACGGTTTAAACATAACATAAACATTCGTATTAAAAATATCATACAAAATGTCAATACTTTCACTATAAACTATGAAAGGTATAAAACTAGCACATCCACAGTAAAACATATCACAAAAACTTCAATACAATATAGAATTTTTGTATCATAATAAATCAACTTCAAATAAGCGTAAAATCCATCAAAGGATGTTGACATAGATGAAATCAAAACCCTTTTTAGAGAAATATACCTTTCTATTTTTAAATAATTTAAAAGTATTATATTTATGAAATAAAACATTTTCATTGATAATATTCTTGTAAGCGTGTATGGAAATATTTGACGATTTTATGACGGTGGAAAATAGCTACACCCATCGTATAAGTTAAAAACATTCTTACCTTAATTTTGTCGAAAAGGTTAAAAAGCACCTTGTTTGGAATATGACGGAAATATTCCCTTATAAACCTCTTATAAAAAGTCAAACAAGGTTATAAATGACTTTATCCCATATTCTAGTAAATAGTAAAAATGTTTTGAAATTCATTTTTAAGACGCATTGATGTAGATGATAAAGAGATCCCAGTGTATTATTCCATATAAACAACCTCTGATAATGAAGAGATTGTGAAATAACCCTTACCTTGTACTTTTCCTTGGTTGGGGTAGGATAACCTCCTGTATAATAGTGAAATAATTTTTATTAAATTATACACGAATCATATACATTCATATGATATCATCTATTATCTTTTAACTTTTCTTTTTTAATAATATCTTAGTATTATCGTTGTTTTGGGAGTTAACTTCCTCGTTTTCTTTTATATGTTTTGTTACATAAGCCATGTTTGTCATGGATAGGTTGTAAATAATGATATCAAGTCATTAAACATTATTTTAAAATCATCAAATGATAATTATACTTGAATGGATATGATGGAAATGAATCTCATCGCGTTCATGGAGACGGTAGTCCGTACGTACGCACGAGCGACAATGTCATTATTTTGATATTAAAATAATATATAAATGGATGGTATATAATATATACAGAATCATTAACATGTTATATTTATTATTTACATGAGGTACATATCATTATTATACCCATCCAAATAATAATATATTGAATAACAATTACACCACGACGTGGAGACGGTAAGCCGTACGTACACACGTATGGTGACATGTTATTCAAAGTGTGGATAGAATACTGAATATGGTTGTACCATATTTATAATAAAATCAAAGTATATATATGATACTGGAGTTATTATTTTAGAATGGTAATAACAAAGGAAGAAGAAGTGAAAGAAGAAAGGAACTTGGAAAAGGGTGGTGAAATCATTACCTCTTCTTCGGGTTCTTCCTTTTGATTTCATCAAAAGGTATCCATAGGATGGCTTTCTGATCGAACTAAGGCCTCCAGGTTGTAGTGAGGGAAGTTGAGAGAGTATTTGGGCAGGGTTTGGCCGATCCAAAATGCTTTGAAGGTGTGAAGTAATGAGAAAGTGGAGTGCCCTTTTATAAGAGGGGTGAGGGGCATCTTTGGAAAGCTAGAAATATTAATTTATAATAAATTCATATTCGGTTTATAATGGATCCAAAGTTGATTATTTAAAGGTTAAGGTGGGGATGGGTCTAAAACCACTCAACCAATAGAATTTAGTAAGGTTTGTGTTACTATATTTACCTTATCTCTTAAGTATTAACTCTTAGTTAATTAGTTTCACTTTTACAATGTCTCTTTGTTTTTTATATTATATGGTTAATAAACATACTATATACATCCTAGAGACCCCCAAGTCGTCCATTAATGATACACCTATCATGATATAAGTCTCTTGGCCGAGCCTTTTATTTTTAGCAATTTAATATCAATTAATAATATACTATTTTTTTAAAAACTCTTTAATGTCAATTTTGACACTATTCAATAATTGATTTTTGTAAAAATCATAATATTATTATTATTTCGAAAAAAGTTAATTAAATAATTCCTAACATGGAATATTAACATAGAAAATTAGTTTAATTCATAAAAAGTCTCAAATTATATTTATTTGGGTATCCACAATATCAATCATTTTAATTATTCACTATTATGGTAATTACTGCATCACCATTTTGTCCTATATAAATTATATTATTTAATGTCTAAAAATTATAAATAAAATACCATTATGTAGTAAATTATTTTATATTTCTAATGAATATTTTTATTTGAAAATAAAACATATATAACCCTATGTAAAAATTGTTTTTCTGAAAGATATATGCTTATATCATTTTTGTACTTATTTTAACTTAATTAAAATAAAGTGTCCCTATCACCTAAATGTGGCTCCATGGGGTCCTAAAATCAACCCAAAGATGACCATGGTCGGAACTTTATCCACCAATAATGTTAGGACACGTTTTAGGGTAATTTAGTATTATTATAAAATTATTTTTAAACCCTTATTTACAGAATTTACCCTTAACCATGGTAAATAAAATATTTACCGCAGTAATTATTCATAATGTCTAAAAATAAATGTTACCTATTTACACAATATTACCATCCTGATTCCAAATATGGAATAAATTTTTCCATATTCAAAACACATATGTGGCAGAAATTAATTTAAAATTAATTCCCGTTGTTAAAATAAAAAACGTGTTTTTAAGAGATAATAACTATCAAAAGATTGACACTTGTTTATGTCCGGTTTAACTGTAAAATTATGTACAATGACCATAATTATATTAAATGGTAAAAATATATTCTAAATATACTTTTAAACCACTCAAATTCATAAATTTTCAATATAAATTATTTTGATTAAAAAATATGTTTTTAATTAAAATTTAGTAATTTTCACTATTCATCAAAATATAAGTTTTATCCGAAAAGTTCCAAAATTTCACCCTAGGATAAATTCGATATTCCGAATCCAAAAATGAAGTCCATTTTGAAATATAAAATATATATAATTTCAAAAAGATGGTATTACTATTCATAACGGCTAGTTTGATTGGTTGTGGTGTGTGTTAGAACTCGAAGTTGCGTACAACACACGCTAGTATATTATTCAAAGGAAAGCATACCATGGAAGCTTGGGATGTTTCATTTTAAATTTTTGATGTCCCCATTTAGTCAGAAAGTTTAAAATATTTTATTTAAAAAGGGTTCACTATTAAAAGTTGGTAAAAGTGCAATACGGAAAATGAATTTGTTCTTACATTATGTCTAAGAAACTCGTAATATGGATTCTAAATTTATAAGGATTATATAAAGTTTAAAATTTAGTTAATACTATTAATAACCTCTTTTGAACAGCTTGTTTGGTAAGTCATGATGCGCTTGAACTCAGTGTTGCCTGTAGTGCAAGTTATTGAATTATTTTGAAGAAATAACACACTATGAAATGTTGGGGTGTTACATTCTCCCCTCCTTCAATAAAATGCATCCTCACAATTTGAAATTGTTCTTCGAAAATAAATGGTTGAAAACAGAAAATATCTTTTTGGGAAAATCCATATCGGAAATTGGGTTACTAAAATTTAGTCTTAATATGAGGAAATGAGAAATGAAAGGGTCACCACAAAATTAGGATCTCGATTAGGAGAACATTGATGGCAATTAGAGACATATAATTGGAGGAAAACGTAATTATTTATAGGTAGTGATTGAGGTCATCAATCACAAACAAGTGTGAAATTTAGGTCCTTAAATTCATCAATCTTTGATGATTTGAAATACCATCAGTTCAACAAAACATAGGGTATTAGGATATAATATTTTTGGTTTTATGATTCCTTAAATAAAGTATAAGAATTAATTTCTTCATAAAATAAGAGAAGAATACAAATATATTCTTGACAAGTAGAGTTCCATACATTATCTAATTTCTACCACAAACTCATCTTTCACTCTAAAAGATAATAGAACGAAAAAATATATTCTATCTATCCTATTCGTATTGGGTTCCAAAAAAATGAATTTATAATTCATCTACCAGATCATTTAAAAAAACGACATTATTTAATCCCGGACCTCACGTGGGTCAGTGGTTGGTGATACACCCTTGTCGCCATTCGGTTATGGGTTCAAGTCTCGCGGCCTTGCCGGACGCAACGGGTTGCCGCCCGACCTCCGGGTTTTCATTTTATGGAAATCCAAAATAATCCAAACTAGAACTATCCAAAATACTTCAGTCCAAAATTTATATGGAAGGTAAACACAACAAAGATCCTTTTTTCCACGTAATAACATGTGAAAATCTTCATCATGTATTCTTTTAAAACACTGCAACATCCTGAATTACCATAAAACCTTATTGATTACATTCATGATCCCTTGTTCCTTAAAGAATAATAGATATACTCATTCAATCCAAAAATGTTTTAAGCCCCAACAATGATGGAATATACAAATCATTAATCAGTTTCTAGGTAGTCAAGAATATCCAATATAATTTTTCCAAATCAATCATGTATTATTCCAAAATCACTACCTTAGTATGAGAACTATATTATGGTTTATCATTCTCTCAACCATATATTTTCCAAAAATATATCATGCTATTGAGTCACTTTTCATTGTTCCACACAATCTCAAGTCCTTAATAAAATAGTACTGCAGTACAATCCTTATATACTCCATAATTATTATAAAAAGTAAATTGTTGATACAACACTCAAATGACATAATCAACACAAGAACTTTAATCATTCCTCTTTATATGTGGTAGTATCATAACTTGATTATTATCCAATAGCATTATTTGCGGCATAGTCTAATGACTAGGACATAGGTTCTCATAGAGTCCAAACTCCTTGAAAATGAATCATTATACATTTGAAACCATTTTCGTACCCTTGCAGTCATGTACTTTGTGCCCTTTTCCTCCACATTTATAACAAAATTCCATTCCTTTTAGGAAAGTTCTAGGGTGTTTCTTCCCACAGTTATCACATATGGTAAAATTATTCTTTTCCCACTTCCCTTTATCCATCTTTCTCTCTTCCATCCCTTTCTTCTCTTCTTCCCTTCAAAGCCATAGGACTCAGTAAAATCTTTACTTATCTAATAAACACATGATATTATTTATTCATATGATGATAATTCATGGGAGACTATTTCTCTTATAAATTCTGGCTTAAGACCATGAAAGATATTATCCTTCTTTCTCTTTGGATCATGTGCATTGCTGGAGTTCTCATTCCTTCTACTGGGTGCCATTTCTAAATAATGGATTACACTAGATTAGTTTATGAATAACAATACCTAATCCCAAACTTGTAAGACACAAAACATAAATTAAATAGTTTAAGGATTTAATCCATAATCATAAAAATTTATCCTTTGAGAAAGTATATACTCATAAACCCCTCATAATGTTTTGTAAAGAATATGAGAATTATCCTAAGCA
Organism: Viscum album; assembly: GCA_963277665.1. Lineage (NCBI taxonomy): Eukaryota > Viridiplantae > Streptophyta > Magnoliopsida > Santalales > Viscaceae > Viscum > Viscum album. The sequence goes on along the minus strand of OY728141.1, from coordinate 1,040,938,482 downwards.
TATCCCCCAGGAGTGTCGTAACCAAGAGTGCAGCAAGGCCCATTGTCGTGCACCAGTTCCTGTTCCAGTCTAGCTCAATGCGGTGTTTTCGAGTTTTATCCCTAGGTATATCTGTGCCAGAGCCGCCTCTACCTGCTTGTATCCAGACAGGGATGTATTGCTCAGAAAACTCACAAAATCTCTACAATACCAAAATTCTAGGAAGTTATTCTATACTAATCCTCAAAGTTCTTCTTAGGTCTACGTGCTCTAATTAGAGTTTATCTAAATCTAGCTTCCAAGGTTTGTACTAAACTTTCTCTGATACCAATTGTAACGCCCCGACCCTAATTTCCCAGAGTCGGTGCATTATTACATAACATTGGTATGATCACAAGAAAGATCAAATCTCGAAAGACCGATTGGTTTAGTAGCCTTGGAAACACTAGATATATTCATAAAGTTTTACATTACATCAATAAGTGAAAAGCTACAACAAAATATTGTCTACATATTCCACACACATATCCCCACATACTATCCATGCAGGTCATTCATAAATTAATTCTTCACATCCTCGGAAAAATAAAACATAGAAAAGGGGTGAGCTCAAATGCCCAGTAAGGATAACAATATAGCAGAAACTTTAACAAATAACAATAAAAATTTAAGGCAATGTATAACTAAAACAAAAGCCTTTTAAACTTGAACATCCACATAGTATGGAAAAAGTAAAATGAAATAATTCCATTTACTTACTCACATGGATATTCTAGTAAACGAATAATCACATGCAATATCAATAACCACTTTCATAATGATTGAATGCATAATGCCAAACTATCATAACCACATATCCAAGGCCTCGTGCCAAGACTACAAAGAAGATTTTGTCAAGGCCTTGTACCAAGACAGTAGATAGTCTCATGAGTCCTACCGATTCATCGATGAGATATAGTGGGATCCACCCGTCCCATATTAAGTCCAATGCATTCCCATATGAAATGTTTTAAACATAACATAAACATTCTTATTAAAACTAGCATAAGAATTGTCAATACTTTCACCATAAACCATGAACAGTATAAAAATAGCACATCTATAGTCAAACATATCACAAAACCTTCAATACAATATAGAAGTTTTTTATCATAATAAATCAACTTCAAATAAGTGTAAAATCCATCAAAGGATGTGGACATAGATGAAATCAAAAATGTTTTTAGAGAAATATCTCTTTCTATTTTGAAATCATTTAAGAGTTATATTTTTGAAATAAAACATTTTCTTTGAAAATATTTTTATAAGCATGTAAGGGAAGCTTTGACGATTTTATAACAGCGGAAAATAGCTGAACCCATCGTATAAGTTAAAAAAACATTCTTACCTTAATTTTGTCGAAAAGGTTAAAAAGCACCTTGTTTGGAAAATGATAGAAATATTACTTTATAAACCTCTTATAAAAAGTCAAACAAGGGTATAAATGACTTTAGTCCATATTCTAGTAAATAGTAAAAATGTTTTGAAATTCATTTTTAAGAAACATGGATGTGTATTATAAAGAGATCGTAGTATATAATTACGTATAAACAACCTCGGAAAATGAAGAGATTGTGAAATAACCCTTTACATGTACTTTTCTTTGGTTGGGGTAGGATAAAATCATGTATAATAGTGAAATTATTGTTATTAAATTATACAAGAATCATATACATTCATATGATATCATATATGATCTTTTAACATTGTTTTGTTAATAATATCTTAGTATTATTGTCGTTTTGGGTGTTAAATTACTTGTTTTCTTTTATATGTTTTGTTAAATAAGCAATGATTGTCATGGATAGGTTGTAAATAATGATATAAAGTCCTTAAACATTATTTTTAAATCATCAAATTATAATTATACTTGAATGGATACGAGGGAGAATGAATCTCATCGCGTTCGTGGAGACGGTAGTCTGTATGTACGCAAGAGCAACAATATCATTCTTTTGATATTTAAATAATATATAAATGGATGGTATATCATATATAAAGAATCATTAACATGTTATATTTATTATTTACATGAGTTACAAATCAATATTATACCCATCCAGATAATAGTATATTGAATAACAATTACACCACAACATGGAGACGGTAAGCCGTACGTACGCACGTATGGTGACATGTTATTCAAAGGGTGGATAGAATACTGAATATGGTTGTACCATATTTAAAATAAAATCACAGTATATATATGATACTAGAGTTATTATTTGAGAATGGTAATAACAAAGGAAGAAGAAGTGGTAGAAGAACGGATCTTGGAAAAGGGTGGTGAAATCATTACCTCTTCTTCGTGTTCTTCCTTTTGATTTGATCAAAAGGGCTCCGTAGGTTGGATTTATGATCAAACTAATGCCTCTATGTTGTCATGAGGGATGTTGAGAGAGTATTTGGGCAGGTTTTGGACGAAATAAAAGGCTTTTATGGTGTGAAGTAATGAGAAGCGTGAGTTCCCTTTTATAAGAGGGGTGAGGGGAACCTTTGGAAAAGCTAGAAATAATAATTTATAATAAATTAATATTCGGTTTATAATGGCTCCAAAGTTGATTATATAAATTTTAAGATGGGGATGGTTCGAAAAAAACAAAACCAATATAATTTCGACAGGTTTGGGTTACTATATTAACCTTATCGTTAAGTATTAACTCTTAGTTAATTAGTTTGACTTTTACAATGTATCTTTGTTTTTTTATATTATATGGTTAATAAACATCCTATATGCATGCAAGCGACCCCCAAGTGGTCTATTAATGATACCCCTATCATGATATAATTCTCTTGTCCGATCCTTAGATTTTTAGGAATTTAATATCAATTATTAATATACTATTTGTTTTAAAAAATCTTTTTTGTCAATTTTGACACTATTCAATAATTGATTTTTTAAAAAATTATAACAGAATTATTACATCAAAAAAAGTTAATTAAATAATTCCTAACATGTCATATTAACTTATAAAATTTGTTTAATTCATAAAAAGACTCAAATTATATTTATTTGGGTATCACCAATATCAATAATTTTAATTATTCACTATTATGGTAACTACTGCATCACCATTGTGTCATATATAAATTAAATTATTTGATTTCTAAAAATTATAAATAAAATACTATTATATAGTAAATTATTTTATATTTATAATGAATATTTATAGTCTAAAATACAACATCTATAACCCTATGTAAATATTGTTTCACTAAAAGATATATGCTTATGTCATTTTTGTACTTATTTTAACTTAATTAAAATAAAGTGTCCCTATCACCTAAATGTGGCTACATGGGGTCCTAAAATCAACCCAAAGATTCTCATGGTTGGAAATGTATCCAAAAATAAGGTTAGGACACGTTTTAAGGTAATTTAGTATTATTATAATATTATTTTTTAACCCTTATTTACCGAATTTACCTTTAACAATGGTGAATAAAATATTTACCCCAATAATTATTCAAAATGTCAAAAATAAAAGTTACCTATTTACACAATATGACCATCCTGATTCCAAATATGGAATCCATTTTTCCAAATTCTAAACACAGAAGTGGCATAAATTAATTTAAAATTAATTTCCGTTGTTAAAACAAAAAGCGTGTTTTTAAGAGATAATAACTATCAATAGATTGACACTTGTTTATGTCCTCTTTAATTGTAAAATTATCTACAATGACCAAAATTATATTAAATGATAAAAATATATTCTAAATATACTTTAAAACCACAAAAATTCATAATTTATCAATATAAATTATTTCTATTAAAAAAGTTGCTTTTAATTAAAATTTATTAATTTTCACTATTCATCAAAATATAAGTGTTATCGGAAAAGTTCCAAAATTTCAACCTAGGATAAATTCGATATTCCGAATCCAAAAATGAAGTCCATTTTGAAATATTGATTATATATAATTTCAAAAAGTAGGTATTACTATTCATAACGGCTAGTTTGATTGGTTGTGGTGTGTGTTAGAACTCGAAGTTGTGTACAACACACGCTACTGTATTATTCAAAGGAAATCATACCTTGGAAGCTTGGGATGTTTCATTTTAAATTTTTGATGTCCCCATTTAGTCAAAAAGTTTAAAAAATTGTATTTAAAAATGGTTCACTATTAAAAGTTGGTAAAAGTGCAATACTGAAAATCAATCTGTTCTTACATTATGTCTAAGAAACTCATAATATGGATTTTAAAATTATAAGGATTATATAATGTTTAAAATTTAGTTAATACTATTCATAACCTTTTTTGAACAGCTTGTTTGGTAAGTCATGGTGCGCTTGAAATCGGTGTTGCGTGTAGTGGAAATTGTTGAAATATTTTAAAGAAATAACACACTATGAAATCTTGGGGTGTTACATATCATTATTAAATCATGTATTATATAGAATATATGATAGATTGGAAATCTCATCAAATAATGTCATGAATCTTAGGTATAATAATTTTTATTAGAATAACATGAACATAGACAAATATATGCAAAATGTGATGGATCATTGTTGAAAAAATATAAAATTGTTTTGAGAATTTTTCATAGGGAAGGATTCTACATCTATTGTTTGATAATTATATATTTATATTCTATTACTAAACTACAAAAAAAATCACGATTATAATAATATATAATATATATTTTCATGTAATACAGTGTTTAAATTGAATGCCTCATAGAATATGTTAGCCCATTTAAAAAGAGATGTTGAATGTAGGGATTTTTAAGACAAGGAGGATAACCCTAATAGAGTTGATGTTGAGGATACTAGAGCGGAGGTTGTTTCATTAATATAAACATCTGTTAAAGATGATATGAAATAGAATTATGGTATAGAATATACATATATTGGGGAAAATAAAGGGAAAATCCAATTATTGTGTTTGAGGAAGTATCTATTGAGAAACATCTTGCACTTTCTTTGGATATAAACTTTGATGTAGCATCTAAAAAACAAAATATGGATATCATCACTTTGAATTTTGAATCTAAAACTCAGTAGGATAATATATATTAAAAATATTTCTGAGATAGATCTTGTAATGTTGACATGAATGTTGATTTTTGTTAGTGAATCAGAAGGTAGTAGAACTCATTTTGATAGGTCAAACAAATTATTTGGGGTGTTCGTTTATTAATTACAAGTTGCATTAAATTAAAATTATTTCTTCATTAAAACATTTTATATATATGAACCTATTATATAAATAGAATATAAACTAGTATCCTCCCAATTAAATCATTTATGGATATCCTTTTCCTCTTAAAAGTCCCCACTTTTGTCTTCCCTTTTAATACCGAGTAACCTCTTCTATAATGAATATCATATAAATCATATCTTACCTAAAAGTTAAATCGATTGAATTTTATTATGATGATAAATCTTAATAGATTTCTTCTTGAAAATAAAATCACTCATCTCAAAAAAAAATTATATTCTTTCTATAAGGGTAATAATAAAATCTATTTTCTATTTTGCAATAATGATCTATCATTTTATCATATTTTTAGGATGTTTCACTTTATTCTCCTTAATAATTATGTACATAAGATAAATTATTTGAGAGATGAATTTTTCAAACACCCAAATAATATGAGAAATACATGTTTTAATAATATTTTAAATAACATTCTTTTTTTGTTTCAAAAAGGTAAATTTATATATTCATTTTTAGATTGCCGACATAGATGAAACATGAGATCATTAGACATTATCTCAACTACATTAACTAAATATTATATATAAAATCGCATACACCATGTCGACATTACAAAAACTCATATAAAATTCATTATATAAATGATAATTTTTTTCCAATTTATCATTTCATTTAAATGTTTTATAATATTTTGAAATAAATAATTAATATTTTAAAATAAATCTTCCACCATAGTTTCATGCAGAGAATTTGTCTTTATTGAAGAAAAATAAATCTCTAATTATTGAAAAATAATTTATTTAGTAAAATATTTTTCTTACACATCACAAAATAATTATAATACGCATCATGAAGTATATCAATTTTTGATATGATATTCGTAGATTAAATAGTAGAATCAATGGATGAACTGGGTTATAAAAATATCATCTTCCCCATTTCATAAAAAAGTATTGACATATGAAAATATGTTTTGGTTTCTTAATAGAAATTATTTTAATTAGGTTTGAATGGATTAGAACTCAATCTATGGGAAAATAATTCTAATATAAATTCATATGTTAAAGAAAAATCCCTCACCCAAGATTGAAATGATAGAATACATAGTAAATATAAAATGATAAATACCTAATAACATTATCCATTCACAACATAAAACTAGTATTATGTATGTAGTATAAAAAATGAAGTAAAATTATATAAACTTTAAAATAAAAATACTTAACTACTTATATATTGTGAAACAAGGAAAACAAATTGATATGTTATCATAAAAACAATTATTATTCACTCATTAATTCACACAGGATTGTATAGCAAGATTTATGTTTAACTAGTATTTATCTCATGCATTCACATGATTTGTAGTGTTGTGTACGATGAATTTCTAACTATATATTTTAAAAATGTAATAATATCATAATTTTTAGGTGATTATGTAGAATCTATGTTATTATTAAAAGGTATTTAATAACTCTAAATTTAAATAGTTGTATTATAATATTTATATAGAATGAATTCATTAAATGTTTTAGAAATGTAGAAAATTTTAATAATGTTATATAAGAACAAATATATTAATTTATAAATATATTTTCATATTGGTATTTATATATATTTTAATCATATATATTAAATGTTTTATAACTAAAATAATTTATTTTAATATAAAAATACCTTATCCTTTTTTATTATTTGTTAATCTAATTATAAATTTTTATAATATTTTTGTATTACTGCAACATACATGATGGTTAGGAAGTAAAACTGTATTGATCAAATATCAACATGTTAATAGAGTGCATGGATTAAATTATCATGGTACAGATACACCAATGTTGTGGGGTGTAAACTGTTGGTTTCATATTTTGACATTTCATTCAATCTAGTACCATTCAAACATTTCGACGATAATTCATTATAGAATAACAACATCAACTAGTGTAATAATATTATTGAGATGCAAAAAATTATATGGTCTTAAAAATCATATTTGATTATATTATTTAAATACATTATTGTATGTTGAATCTAAAATAATTTTTGTGACAAAATATCTAAAGGTGAGATTTTAGTTTTTTTGATGTGTTAACTAAATAGGTATGTTGGGAGCATCTAATTAAGTCATTGACAAAATATATTGACAAAGCTCCTGGACGGTGGGAACCTATATGATTTTTAAGCTTATATATTGTGATACATGTTGAAAATTTCAATGAAATATTACCATATATGTATATAAATCATTAAATTAATCAGTAAGTTTCATGCCTAAGGTTTTGGTGTTTTCTAAATGTTTGGTGGGGTAAATTTTGAGGAATAGGAATGTTTTTTAAAAGGATGGATAGATTTTCATCCATGTTAAAAAGTTTTGTGAGTTGATGATAAAGATTTAAAAATTTTCCTAAAATTGAATATAAGAGGTTACCTTATCAAAATATAGAAATGTTATGTGCTTTGAATGTTTTTTAGTTTATGGAATTAAGAGTTATGTGACGAAAATAGAGTTGCATCAACCTAGTATATAAACACAGCGGCTTCATAATATTATTACGTAGTGTGAACATGATGATAAAAAATCATATAATGTTTTGAAAAAATATCATGTTCATAATTTCCATGGGAATTTTTTTCCTAAATGGGAAAAATACATCTTTAAATGGTCTTATTCCAACTACATTAGACATTTCCATCTATTAGAGAATATTTGGGTTGTGAAATTTCATAGGGGTTTTATGATGAAATTTATACCATTAAGAAGGTATGAAAACATCAGTTTCATGGAAAATATAGAATTGTGTCTTTATGATCAAGTGATATCTCTAATTAAATGAATATTTGGTAGAATAATTCCGTTTTTGTGAAAAAATTTAGAAGATATGAAGAAGTTGATAAATTCGATTAATTTTGTAAAAAAGTTTAAAGAAAGTTAATTTGGAAAAAACTAGAAGGAATTTACTAGATATATAGGTGTAATTTGATATAGGTAAAATAATCATTAAATATCTTAATGATACTCCAATTTATGTCTAAAAAATATTATTTCAATAAATAAATGAAATAATCATCTAGTGGAGCAGTGTTCTGAATTTACTTGAGATAAAAACGAACATTCAATGTGTGATTGGACTTGAACGTGGTGGGATTATGAGTATCTTCAAAAAATTGTATTATTAGTAGTCATTATTGGAATCATATGATCCTTGGATGTAGACTAAAGTATGTAAAATAATTATATGGGTGTGTCTTTTGTCTGTTTTAATTTCTATTTATTATTTTCCAAAATAAAGATAGAATATATGTTTGCTTAACTATTAACCAAGATCCACAAAGGGTAGTTTTTTTAATGTGTTATACCCTACATCACCGCCACATGGTGTATATGAAATTTTTGGGACCACAATTTCTATTAGAGTGAATTTTTAGACATAGTATTTATCTCTTAGTTGAAGAAATGAATATTTTAAATCACAAATGGATTCAGATATTGTCTTGAAACAATTTAAAAATAGGAAAATCAGATGAAATTATTTTTCAAATTTTTTGGAATTGATTTATAATAATTTTGATGAAAGGAATATAATATAGTATTGATATTTGAGCATCATCACCTTTAGAACTAACATAATTTAATGTTGATGCCAAAGGAACCTATGCATCTAGGGGAGACTTATACGAAATTATTTATTATGTAATTTTAAAATAAGAGATTGATTATTAGAGTACATGAGATTGTATATAGAACCAACTATTGATTATATATCATAGGAGCGGGGAGAATGAGGCACATCAAATTTGGATGTCAAAGGGTGGTACTGTTATTGTGTATTTACATTGGGAAGTGTGTTATTAATAATAGGTAATAATACCTAAAAAAATATTTAACAATTTGTGAAGCTTGGGGTTGTATAGACATGTCATGTGTGGGATATTCTTCTAGTAATGATGTCTGATTATTTAGTGAATCATACATACAAGATTTGTTAATAATTACTAGAAAATATTGAAATCTATTTCATTATATCTTCTTCTCTCAAAATTACAATCTATCAAAAAGTTTTCTAATTTAGAGGATACTTATTTCGAGTTGAATAGAGTGTTTATATGATTGATTTTTTATAATGGAAAATATATACAAACATAAGGATGGATACCATAATAAAATACCCAATGAAATTATTTTAGATATGAAGACATGAGTTCGATGATAAGATAACCTAGAGATGACTATCCTTTAGATGAAACTAGATTTCTAGTGGAAGATGATATATAATTTTCTGTAGTTGGGTAGCTAGGGGTTTTCATGTGGAGTCACTCAGAACAATCTATTTGATTTCACAAATGGTTGAAATTGAATGGTGAACTGGAATGCGAAAACAATAGGTGGAAAATGGTGGTTAAGTCTTCCAAAAAATGATGAAGTAGATGAGGTTGGACATGAAATGTTTATTGATCGAGTGGTTCTAAGAATGTTAATTATAAAATAGAGATAACAATACTCTCTAATGATGACTTGATATCTTGGATTTACCACACAAAAAATTATTTTTCAACACATATGATATGTGATTATTTGAATGTAATGTTGTCTCAAATATGCAGGGATGAAATTGGGAAATACTATATGATCTATTTTATGTTAGTAAATTTGAATTTACATGGAAGAAACAAATGAAAGATATTTTTGCGAATTATTTAAGCACAATAAATGAATATCCAAGCATGTGATTGAAATAACAAATGAATATTGGGATGGTATATGTAAACTCAATTAATTTGATCATGTGGAACTATGGATTCTATGCATAACTGAAGGGTTGTATATGAGCTTAATTATCTATGGATTGAAGGATGATATTGGTTGATACCATTTTTCAAAAAGTGATATATTGTAAATCATGACTAAAAATTACAGAACATTGAGTAGATATGGACCTATTTCTAAAGTGAATAATCAACTAACCCATGACATGACATCGACATGAAACCCAAGGGGGCCTGGAGGGTCATCTATCTTGAATTCAATATTTATTTTTCCCTCATTTGAGTGAAATCATCTGTAATGAAGAGGATGGGTTGTATCACAATAGATGGTAGTTAGAGCATATCATAGGGGGAGTGTGATGATTGGATGGTGAAGGGGCTCTTCCACTCGTGTGTATAGAAATTTTTCCTAAGACATAAGTTCCTTGAATAGTGATTCATACTCATGGTGTGGGAGTATATGGTTTCATAGTATGAATCATATGAATAGTTAATTTATATTATGGTAAGATAAAATATTTCAACTAAATTAAGGGATTTGGAATCACTGGTATCAATTTTATATTGTTAATTTGTGAAAATGGAAATTTGAATCCACACTATGTTGATGGAAGGTGAGGTTAAAAGATTACTATTGATACTCTTAGTTTAAATCGGGGATATCCATAATATTATTTTTAATCACTTATCATTGTCTCTAATATTAAATATCATAATGGTAATTAAATTTCATATCTAGATGTGAGATGATCATCAGGTAATTTATAGTGGAATGTGTAAGACATTGTAGATGAGATTTGGAATTGAAGAATTACTGTTGAATGCATACATATTTAATAAAAGTAGACGATATTTGGTTTTGGTAATATCTAATATCAAAATATTGCTGTTTTGGGGACACATTTGTGGAAGATGATGTTTTTGTTTTGTTGGAAGAGAGGAAAAATAGTTTTTTCAGGGCGTTGAACAAATAACAGGGATACCAAGAGTGCTGATGTAGTACTTATGAATGGTAAGGTTCTTAATACATGGAATAAAGTGGAATATATAAATAATTAATATATATGGATGTGAAAAAAAGATTTAAAATTAAATGAACATATTATAGGGGTTTTTTGATAGTAGGAAATAACCATTGAGGTTCCACAATAATTTCTTCATATAAGAGAAAATCTCATGTGATCAATATAAAGGATGAGGTGGACCTGGTTAAAATATTAAAATAAATTTTGGTGTCTCAAATATAGAATTAGGTGGATATTAGAATTTATAAATTAATAGAATATTTTTTATCAAACAGAAAATTATCCCACATTCGATCCTAATCATTAAACAAATATTGAGGATGGTTGATATCTGGGGATTACTGGGCATTAAAAAAGAAGAAGGATCTGAAAAAAAAAACTCATATTCTAATGAAAAAAGAGATAATTTATGAGTTTAAAGGGGTGAACAAAATCTTTATGATTGATATGAAATTATGTTTCAATAATTTTGGAATAATGGATTACGATGTAGAAAACACAACATCTAAAAATGAAGAGGTTCATCACCAGAACAAGGTGATTTCTCTTGGATTGATGAAGACTCATGAAACATTCAATGTGTTGATGAATACAAATTTTCATCATCTATTTAGGAAATGAGAATAATTTTTTCGGATGATATAAATATATATATTATGGCTGGCATGAAAACTTTGATTGGCTATGAAATGTGATACAAATCAAGCCATCAGACATATTGTTTTCCAAGAGAGATAAGTGAATCATTAGGAGGACTATAAATAATTTAAGACTGTATTTTTAGAAATAACAAGCCTTTTTTGACCCTAAAAATGGTGATATTTTTATAATGGTAGGATCCAAAGACTTTTAATGATGAATGGGGGTTCCTAGGGGTGACTTTTTATTATATGAATTTTATCCAAGACTATGGGAATATTACAAGACCAGTAACTACATTGAAAAAAATGAGACTATAGGTGTTCAAATGAGGCACTAGAGGAATTATACATACTCCAATATCACATAACTATGAATTGATACTAGAAGTTGTGTATTTTAAAAAATTCACAGCAAATTTGATGTATCAAATGATGATGTAGGAGAAAAGTTATTATAAGGGAAGAAACAACATTCATATATTATTAATGAACAATATGGCATAACACTTGTGATGTTAGTACACAAAAAATGTCATGGAACTAGTTTTATACATACATCAATGTAAAAAAATTGGGATGAAAATTTCAAATTTACACTAATCATCATATTCTAATACATTTTCTCAACCCATGGTTAGTTTTTATGGATCAATAGTGTTCACAAACCATGTTTGTTGTGTATGATTTGTAGATAATATAACGGAATGGAATGTTAAGAAATGTATAGGATTATTTGTTATAGGTGGATAATTATGGACAATTTTTGACCATTTAAAATTTTCTAACAACCTTTGAAGAACGTCATACTATGAGGGAGGAGATTAAATGAGATGATAGGTTAATGAAAATAGGTGATGATCTATAGTAGGGAAGGAAAATGAAACTGGGGTATACAGATCCCAATGACTTCTTATTTCCCCATAAGAATATAGTAATATCAAAATAGATTATTTTTATACTATTATTATTTCATTAAAACCACTCATATCAAACAGGAAACCATCATAGACATTTCGAAATATATAAGCAACTTTATAAGGGAATGGGTTAGGGTTGACTCCGAGTGTGATGTAGTTTGTAGGGGATTGTGCACATTTTATAAAAATGAATATGAAACTCTTATACTTTTAGATCTACATCAGCTGTTTTTAATTCCAAATTTGATATGGGAATTAGTTTCTATGGACATTGTACTAGGATTTATAAATACACATGGGTTTGAAGTTGTATTCGTAGTGGTATATTGGCTAAGAAAATGCACACATATTATCCCACTCAGACGTCTATACATATATAAAAATATTGATAAAGGTATTCTTAATAAAATTTTTAGAGGGAACTGTATGTACATGATAAAAATTAGTGACCACAATCCATTGATTTAAAATTTTTTAACAGGAGAACATTTCATTTTACATGAAAACCTACAAAATCAAACTCATGTTACCACCCACAAAATGAAATCCAAACTGAGGCTATCAATGGTTATATGGAATATTATTTCAAATTGTTTTTCAATTGGTCATCAAAATCAGTTTGTTACATTTTTATCTTAGGCTAAATATTGTAATGAAACCCCATATCATACATCTATGTAAAATATTCAAATTGAAAATTATTTATCTTTAAAAATACCAACAACATATACATAATATAAAACAATATCCCATTTCTATAGTAGTAACAACTATTTTAGTTTATTTGAATGATTCTTTAAGATAAATTCAATAGAATATATTTAAATCCCAACAAATCATGAAGAATTATACAAATCAGATTCATTATTAGGTTACCTATAAGGGTGGGGGTGATGTTTGGGTCAACCATTGACTGAATCATCTAGGTTCGGTGACCATAATAAACCAAATATCACATTCCATGTTTTATAGTACAATTATTATTGTCAGTTGGGTAGGGGATGTTGTGTATAAACATATACTGTAACCAAAAAAAAACCACACATGTATTTCATGTATCACAATTATGTGTGTCTTTGGGAACTCATTTTATTATAGAAACACTACCAACATATATTGAGGATGAACATTTTGAAGAAGAAATATATAGAGAATGGTTCCATGTAACATTACTCAGATGGTTGATAATGTGGAATGACCATATAAAAGATATAGAAAATTGGGATGATTCTTAGGTGATTAATGTTTAGTTTCTCTATATACACATTTTGGATATAGAGAACAATCAACGGGATGAAATTGATAGAGATAAAGAATTGAGTAATTTTATATTAGTATAAGAGGGTGTATCTGACCCCCACTATCATGTACATAGGATGGGATTCTTGGAGGGGGAGTCTATAAAAATTCAATTTTATATGATTATGGGATGTATTGTATTTTTTTTATATTGAAAAGTGGGGTATAAATTAGAGGGAACAATACCTAATAATGGAATTTAGACACATGTGACTCTAGTGGGAATATTACACTGGAATTTTTGGGAGAGCCTTCATAGAGTGACATTTGATTATCCTTTTCTATATTCATACATGAATTAGTAATAAATACTAGCGTAACATGACCTATCATCTTTTTTCACTTCTTTTATACAGCATTGACTCTATCAATATAAAATAATGTCATGTTATGTAAGTCATCACATTCAATGTAACATCCTGAATTAACACACTCTCACTAGTAGCCTAACTGATATTCTAATTGGCCACATGTGTTCCACTCTATACACGAGAGGTCGTAAAGTAAGATAAATGGTGTAATGAAGAATATTGAGATAGTAGAAAATATTTTCAATATAAATCAATCATTGAATAATATAACTTAATTATGAAAAATTAACCAATAATCATGCACCACATAACCATATCTCAATGCATGGTAAACTCTAACAAACCAACATAGTAAACATGTATTGTCATAATAGTGTGAAGTTTTTAAATAATAACAAAATAATAAAACACTAAAAATCCAATAAATGGGTCCTGAAATAATATTTTTCCTCTCATACCAGAACATTACCATGTACCAAATCAACAATATAACATAGGTCCTTTCCCTTAACTAGACTAGAAACTATTAAACCTTATTGGGTACCAATGATTACCTAAGTAGGGTGTGAGTACAAATTAATATTCCACCACCAACAATGTCTAATGAAATATCTAGTATAAAAACTATTGAAGGGAAAAATATCCTGAATAATATACATGGATGTATATGACGCATGATTTTCATTCATTTAATAATTATTTAATCATATTGGCCCTCGGGTTCTACTTTGTCACATGGGACCGCCAGACCTGATTCGCCCCCATATTGTTGTTTGAAATAAATACAAAATATATTACAAACATTAAATTCAATATGGGTGTTCATTAATAAATTAAATTATATTAATATAATAGCATTATCCCCACCTACCACATGAAGTCAAATTCTATTAGTCCCCATAGTTTCATGGTGGAAGCCGAGCTGAGAATATGGTAATATATGTACAATGTTTCGAAAAAGTGATATTGAGCACACTGTCTCTCAATTTTAAAGCAAGGATATAAATCCTAGGCTCATCATTCATACCCTGACTATTCTATGTCAAGTAAACCATTTCAATCTTGAAGGAGTGGAGTGACAAGTTCTTTATCCCAAAACCATTCCTTATTGATCCCATATATAGTATTTAACATTTATATCCTTTTAACATATTAGAATAATGATAGTTCCTATTTTCAATCATTCTATATTCACAATGCCCTATAAGACTCCACACATTTAACATTTAAACCATTTCAATATTTATTCAAATAAAAGGCCTTCAAATTTTAATTAAAACCAATTAAAAACATAAACCACCAATTTTTTTCTAATTTAAAATTCCATCACATAAATCCAACTATATTAATTTAAATTGCTTTTCAAAACCCATGGGATACTAAAATCATCATCTAAATGTCCATCAAATACCAAATAGTATCATTGACTGATTAAAACATATCACTTGATAAAATAATTTATTTTACTTAAACAATGAACAAAATGTCACAACATGTTTTCCCAATAGAGCGTATCACATTCACAGAACTGCACCAAGACTATTCTAAATAAACCATATACTAAATATCATAGTTTCATTGACATGAACCAATACAACCATGGTATTTGATTCTCATTAAAACAACTGCAATCATAAAAGAATCTAACTCCCTAGAAATATGGCTATTAAGTATAAGACATATAGGGAATGAAAATTAATATGTATTCCTGATAATAGAAGGAAATGAAATCCAATTCATAATTTTGTATTCAAATTATAAAAAACACTCAGTTTTTACATAAAAGTAAATGTTACACACCCTCAAGAGAGGATGGTATTTTGGTTCACACCTTAGGATGTAGGTAATGAAATGAGAAGGAAATTGTGAAGGAATGATATAATGTCGGGGAGGGAAAATATTAAATTCTCCAATTTTAATGAGATCCATTGTATTTCCACATGGTTGGCCATGCTATGTGACAACAATGCATCCAAATTATGATGAGAAATCTAATTTCACTTAGATTGGTAAACCTTGAAAATGTTATGGGTTTCAACTAGGTTTAACACTGTATGGTTTCCAAGCAACATAACATGTAACTGTGTGGCTGAAATTAGTTGAGAAGAACAATTTATGAGTATTAATGATTATTTTTAATAAGTACCCCTATATAATTAAATCCATTGGAATAATCATGTAATTAAATTTAGTTTACTTCTGATAATGCTTCACTACATATACTGTCCAAAATACCGTGCATTAGCTATCAAAACATCCATGCCTAATGTTCAAAAATAGTGTAACATTAGATTTTTCTATTGATGAAAACTGTTTTTCGAAAATATACATATCCATTTGTGATTGAATAATTTCTTTGATTCCTATTAGATTTAAATAGTCACATTAAACATTCACATGGATACCAATAGATATCCCTACTAGGGTCAAAATCAAAAAAGGAGATGGGGTGAATCATGGTAGCAAAGGCTAAAACAATATACCCTTATAGATATTGATTCATTTTAATGAAACTCACTTCCCTCCACATCTCATAGAAAATAATATTTTAAAATTTATACATGAATAGGATATATAAATTTTTCTTGCCTAACCATCACTTGTCTATATACAAAGATTATAGAATAGCATTATGTCGATGTGAAGAATAAATTATAGTGAATAATTTTTACAATGTTCTTATCAGACTCAATAACACTACATGTTCATAGACAATAGAAATTTTAATGCTCAGTAATCTCCCAACAGATTAGTTCTCAGTTATCCTATTTAAGATACATTCAATTATTTCTTGAATAAATACTTTATTCACTTCATTTTGGGCTTCATGAAGCTATATATTCATTTAAATATTGAAAATAAATTTACCATATTTTTTATAAGAAATTCCATCCGTTTCATGCAACATTCATTTGTACTAAACATTATCCCATCATTTTTAAATCTTCTCAAATTTTCATTAAATTTATATTATATTCACGTAACATGATCTCTTGTGAGACTTTTTCTCCAAAGATGACTTTATAATATTGACTTCAGTCATTATTCATGGGAAATTTGATAATTTAACAAATTTTTCATTGATGAAATTCCCTAAAAAAACTATTGTTCTATTTTAGAGCAACAATATACATTAAGGGTTGGACACAATAAATGAGGGGGAATTATTTGGTTATGTGAAGATCATAAAAATAAATAATGAAACATTCGATTTTACCATTGACCTGACACACATCTTTTTTCATTTAGTGAAATTCAATGATTTAATGATTTCAATAATCTAAAACATTCTGATATCATTAATCCTCCATCTATATTTAATAATCTCATGTAACATAATCTACTTCAAAAACTTCATTATTTCATAAAACCATATAACATTCAAAAAATAATTAACATTTATTAATTTAGTTGATGAAATTTAAATACAACAATTTCATGTAGATTTGTAAAAATACATTACCTTTTTGTAAAAAAAATTTATTCTGGATTCAAAATATTTAATTCATTTAAAAACTGACATTTACCTCCCACTAAATTTATTTCCCCAAATATTTTCTAGACACTATGAAACACCAGAACCTAATACATGAAACGTCCAAAACATCGTCCCTTGTTTTCCATACCTAAATGCTCCCCTTTCGAAGATATCATCAAACTATATCTCAATATCAATTCATTAAATTCTTATGGGTATCCACATTCATAGATAATTGTCATTTTATTTTTCCAAAAAACAACATTGGATCATCATAGCTAATTTTTTCAATGAACACTTCCTACCCAAAAATAGCACAATGATTCCTTGAGGCATTTTCTCCCAACACTGATGGAAGATAATACATTCCATAAAATGTTTCAATTGATTCATTTAAAATGACTGTTAATGCATTGGAATGTATATTCATATCAACCACTACATTGTCATGGTTAATTCTGTTGGTACATAATGATTTTTTCTCAATCTATGAGTTTAAGCACCATACCACATTTTTTATTGGTATAGGAAGAAAAAATAAAAAATCGAAATCTTCAGTTTATATCACCCATAATTGGTGTATTTCTACATTGATGAAATTAAAATCAAACTCAATTTAAAACTTGTTATATGTATATAAAATTTTCACTTCTCAACTATTATGTACTTGGGAAGAATAGAAATTTTTTTATAGTATAATTATAAATAATTCATCAAATGATATAATAGGTTCAACATGTTTTCGATTTAACATATATATACCACATTATTAATAAAACCATAATTATATAAGATAACGATATCCCCATATTTCAAAAAGAATGTTCAATCTCAAAACCATAAAAAATATTTTTTATTTATATTAGGATTCCAAATAAAGTAGAATCACAATGAAAATATATATTTATAAAACATTTAATACCTTACTAGTAAATGATTGTTGTAATTAAATTTTTTAAATTTATAATTCATATATATATATATGGATCAAAATGTAGTTGCTTATTTTATCTATAATAAAATTAGTGACACTAATATTTTTTCAATATTAAGTTAGATATTTTGATTTAATAGCAGTACATTTCATGTGAAAATATTATAAAAATAATTGTTCCACTTAATTAAATTGTACAAGATCCTATGTGAACACATGCGGGAAGAATATACGTTTTTAATCATACTTATCAAGTGATTATACTAATTTTATTTTAAATAAGTTGTTATGTATGTGTATTTTATGTTTTTGTGTAATATTAATAATGATTTTATACGACTATTGTAATATTAAAATTATATCTTTTATTGATAAATTTATCCTTATTATTATATTTTAACATTTCAAAATAATTATGCCTTCTATCATTTAAATTTACCTTAATTTTTAAATAATTATTTGTTTCAAATCCAAACCCCATTTTTATAATTTGATATTTCGTTTTTAAAATGGGGTGGATGAAAAATAATGGTTTCTAATATGTCCTTTAATTATACTTTGAAATCCATTAACAAAATTTCAAAAAGTAATTTCCTAACATTTATGGGTCCTGATTTTGATGGGTTGTATAGAATATATATTATCTTATCATGGGTTTTGACTTTTCCAATACGAGATTTTTTTTGATCCTATGAATAATAATTATTTGTATGTAATTGATGTTGAGGATTTTCATGAAAATGATCATTGTTTATTTCATAATATAAAATAATGTTTAAAAGTAACTAAAAATGGAAATGAAGTCTCATTTATATATATAGACCAAGATGACTTACTTCATATCCTGAATTTAAGAATGTTTTGGTATAATTAATGTTTTGTATATTATGTTTAGATCATTTCTATTGATATCATTTTTTATCGATGGAGGTATACTAAAAACATGACTGATAAATATAATGTCTTAGGAGATGAAAACAAGTTTCATTGATAAATTATTATAAAAATTAATTCATTGATGATATAAAAGTTTTCTGAAGTCATCTATTATGTCATGTATCTCACAAACATTATTCATAATGATAATAATCAGAACCAGCCAAGATTTATGATAAGGTTGATGTGCCATTTTATGAAATTATAACATAGATTATATTATTATCGTTATGGAAGGATGAAGAGGTTTTTTGGATAAGAGTGAAATTATTATAAATGATGAAACCTCTAAAAAGGTTCATCAAAATTATTCCATATTAGATGAAGTTTTAATTAAGAATGGATATATTTGGAATGACTCATAGAATAATTTAGCAATTATGAAAGTATAAACTTACATTCAAGAGGTAGAGGAAAACCCTAATACAAAGTTGGGGGAGGCTACATGATCAGACGTTACATATATAATTTATGAGTCAATATAATGTGATATGAACAAAAAAGTGGTTTTTAATATCAAAATATCAAGTAAAAGAAATAATAACACTATTGTGTTTATGTAAATATTTCCTGACCCAAATCATGAACCTGTCATGGATATTGACTCAGATGAGGAACATGAAGGTTAAAATATGGGTAAAATTACATTGAGTATTAAAATAAATAATGTATATGAAAATATATATTAAAAATATCAAAATGATAGATCATATAAATTATATATGTATGTTTCATTTTTTAGGTGAATTAGTTGGTGACTGATTTGATTTTGAACGGCATGTTATGGTATTAGGGATGATAATTTGGAATTCTAATGTTGATTTTATATAATTTGAATATTTTGAAAGGTTTGGTAAAGATAATGACTTAGTTACTAGTGAACCCATTGAATACATAAAGAATTATATTTATGATGATGATAAACATAATGATGTTAGAGTAGAAGGAGCAAAATAGACTAACATTTCAGTTGATTATCATAACAAAAATGTTATAGATGGGGGTTCACATGAAAATTGACTTTATTAAGATTTGGATAGTGATTTTGCTAATGAATTAAATGATAAAAATATTTGGAGACCATTTTTGTTAATATAAAAACATGAATCCTCACCCATTGGGGTAAAAGTTGTAGTTTTAAGTCAAAAATAAACACTAGTTTTCACCATGAATATTATATTATTTTCTAAATAATTAGGAGGAAATATTTGATTGGAATAGTAATTTAAAAAGAAATAAGTATGAGTGAATGAATTATAGGAAAATATTTATTTCTAGGGATATTTAAATGATATTATGTCTATAATAATTTTAATCTCATAATTTTATGTTATTAATAATATGTCAAAAGATGAAACCATATTTCTAAAGATGAAAAAAATAGTTTAGATGGGTAAAAAATATTCTTTTGTTGAGGATATAAAAGAAATATATAGAGTAAGAAATCCTTAATCTGAAATTATTACGATGTTTTTATTATTATTTGGATGATCAGATGAGTTCAGTGAGACAATGTAATAATGATATATTTTTCAGGTCTGGTATATACCATCATACTCTGGTACACAATACATAAGGAAACCATAAAAAACCGTAATGTGAAATCCCAATACTGATATTTCTTATCCTGCACCTAGATTATTATTAATAAACAATATGTAATGAGTTTTCCAAAAAATATTATAATGTAGAAGGTAGAACTCACCATGTAAACACTCTTCATATAGAATTTCGTAGAATCAATAATGTAAAAAACCCAGAAAAAAACATAAAAATAGATACAATATCTGTCAAAAAAAAGATCAAAACCCCATGTAATAGGTGGATCATATCAACACCAGTCAATTTAATCACTCTAGGTCCCTTAAATCATTTACACACCCACCACCAAGTGGATCATTTCATTTTCCAGGACGTGATTCTATATAATCTACCTATTATTAATAGAATAGGTGGGGTTTGATCTAAAAAACATAATAGGAACATCACATTGGCAATGTGGTTCATAAAAAATACCATTAGAGAAAATCCTTTATTCATTCAACATTATTAAATAATACATGAATATAAATTAATATATTATACCAAAAACATACATTCAAATAAAAATAATGGAATACATATCAATGTGGTCACAAATGAAAATTTTATATAAAACATTTATATAAATAAATTAACATCAATAATAAAATTCATTATTCAATGTAATTCTCAGTTAAATTTTTAAAAAATAATGCACAATTCTCCTAATACCTATAGTACATAGTATTTGGTTATAGGGTCCCCAAAAATTTTATCCATCCACACATCTAGATATTTGCATGAAAAATCAAATAAACAACCCTTTATGGGGACATATTTCATAAAATCTTCTTGAGCATAGTACAATTAGCGTTTAAATTAGACATCTATTGGTAAAGTGGTAGACTAATAGTTTTATTATAATCGTAACCATCTAACTAACTCAAAAAAATGTTCTTAAATAAAAAAATATATCATTTGAAAATCTATAATTCTAAAATAATTCCAAAATCACAGTTTTATTTCCAATTTTCAGTTTCAACATTACATTATCAATTTAAAAAAATTCATAAAATTTCATCAATTCATTCTATATTCAATTAATATTTCAATTTTCGTTATTTTCTTTAAGCTTAATCTACAAATCATTTATTCCAATCAATTTCATTATGAATCTATCATTTTTTAAAATCCTTCCAAATATTTCATATCAAATTTAGTTGGGGGGGTTTTTACAATTTAAAATCCAATTCCAAAATAAAATATTAAACACATATTATCTATATTTTAAAATCAATTGAGAACTCTGTTAAAAAATAATGGAAACCAGATTTTCAGTTATAGGGTAATTCATTGTTGAATCTTAATCCTTTAATAAAATTATCAAATCCTCACAATACCGTTAATATAATTTTCAAATAATGAAAGAAGGTGAATTATATCAATAAAAAAAGAATCCAGATCCATAAAAATAGAAATTATATCAATCAATTACATGAATATCTATCAGAATATTGGTAGAAGGTAATTAATGATAAGAGGAAACCACATGAGTGGAGATTTAAACTCTAGAAGGAGATTCAATATGATCTCTAATCTTCGTCATCAATGTGATAATTTTTAATGTGCTAGAATAAATACATGAGAGACTCCAAAAGACTAAGTATTCATGTAATGGATAAATGAGGGTGTTTAGGGTTTAAAATGTGGGTCCCATAACTTTTCTTACAAATATTGGTTGAATTAAAAACAATATAAAAATTTTACTATATGAACAAGATGGTTAGTTATAACTAGGAACCTTAAATAAGGTCACCATATGGTTATCTGGATGTGGTTCATGATTTAGACAAACAGTTAAAATTACTATAAATAAAATTCAAACTCCACTGTCTAAGGGTGTAAGGTTTGGAGGGGTGGGCACATCATTTGGACAAACTGTCCACCCCTTATTGTGGCTCAACATTGGCCACATGGTTTTCTAGACCAAACCACACAGTTTTCATAACTATGTGGATATTATGACTAACCCCAAGAAGATACATTTTTTTACAAATTACTACTGAAAAAAACATGAGAGAATCCCTAAATAATGTAAAATAAATACATGGGTAGAAAAATACTTTAAATAAGGTAAAATATTTAGAAAATATCTCCATCGGAAAAAGGTTTTTCCTTCAAAAAACATATCAAGAAGATTCCATATCAAAGACATGATTCCTTTACCCTTGTACTAGTTCCACACTCTCTCATGTCTCATGAAAACAAGAACCATGATTCTTAGAACATGGATCAATGGAATCATTTTCCCCCAAATGAACCATTATCTCATATGAAAAAAATAAATTAGATACATAGTCACAAATAAATAGGGCTTAATATCAAAATATACTAATATAAAGATATTATAATGATTATAATGATATTTCCTAATATATGATACATGAATAAAATTATTAATCTATGTCAACTATAATGGTGGTTCCAAATATTAATCCACATTCCCCCACATACTCAACAATCAAAAAAGTTCCCACACACCTCAGTAAAAGATTTCTTTATATCCCAAGATGTTGGGTACCAAATATAAGGCCCCAGCCTTAAATCATTACTTAATCCTATGTTTTATCCAGAACAAACATTGAGGATCTTTTTAAGTTTAGAGTTTTAGAGAATTAGATAAAAAATCATGCATTTCATTCCACATTTAAACAAGGTAGTTACATTAAAGAGAGTATTCATTTTTTTCATCAATGGAAACATATTTAAAATAAAACATGGATTATTTCTTGACACTTCCTCGACACTATCAGGATATCATGTACCTTTCCCTTGACCTGTGATAAAAATTACAATAACTTGGGATGAGCATAAAAAGCTCAGTAAGGGATATAGATGTACGGAAATAAAACATTAGTCCATGTATACATAAGAATCAATGAAATCATACATTATTAATAGAATATAATAACTTTAACATACCTCATGAAATCATAATATTTATGAATAACTCATAGAAAGCATAATACATAATGGTAACTTGATGTATTCATAACATTATTATGTAGGGATTAACCCTCGTGGTTACGTTTGGAATACCCATTATAGTATATTCCCTAAATATCTTCAGAGAAACCTTCGAATTTAACCCCTTCACATTAACCAATGCATTAGAGAGCTATCACGGGCTCACCCGCCCTTAGTTTATCATGGAACCACCAGTCTTCATAAACAATTTCCAAGAACCATAACATAATCATATCACATAAAATATGCATAAAGGAAACATAAAATTATCACATTCCAATCACAAGATATAAAAAACACATTGATATAATAAAAAAATTAAAAAAACAATTTTCAATACCAAAATAAAAGAAAATTAAAACATGTTATTTATTTTTTTCATTTTTTTTAAAAAGTTGTGGCTTATAGAGGAATCCAAAACTCAAATAATTGTCACAGTGGTGGAGAAGTCATTGTCGCCACATACATAAGACACAACATTTTTTTTCCTTTAGTAAAACGATTTGCATAAAATGATTTATTTTGAATATAAGTAAAAGTCAAAGGGGTTTATACACCGTATAAAAGAAAGTGGTGTATAAAAAAAATATGCCTCAATGAAAGGATATTGAGACGAAGTCCCTTACCTCGTGTCCGAGTTGACTCGATCATTCTTTAATCTCATGAATAATAAACTAGAGTTAATTTCAACGTGATTAAGAATATTTTTCATGTTCATTAATTTTTTTAGATCCCTTATTACCATGTTATGAACATTATGTAATTTTATGTTAATAACGGTCATTTTGTCGATCTTTGGTACTTGAGTCAAAAATAAACATCTTATAATTACTAGTTGTTCATGTGGTAAAATATACATTATATCAAGAATTATATTCATGATGTAGATATCACATATATAACATATATCCAGTATATACATGAATTTATAATATTACATAACATTTAGAGGTAAGTGAGGAAATGCACCGTTCATGGAGACGGTAAGCCGTACGTACGCATGAACGCTACTTTCATTACATTTTTGTATTTAATGGAATGATATCATAATGATATAAAGGTATATTACAATTAAAGTATTATATAATATGTAGTACCATTTACTCCATCCTCCACATATGGCATTAACGAATCAAATAACATGGACGGGGTGGTAGTCTGCACTTCCAAAAATGAAATTATCGCGTTTTACCCATAATTGAAAACATAAAAATATTCCTTAAATGAAAAATATAGAAGAATAAGGAAAAAATAAACATAATATATATCATATATAAATATATTGACATCTTAATGGCCACCATGAGAGGTGTTAAAAGAATATTGAACAATCATCATTTCGTGAGGCAGTAATTCGCCACCAACAGAAACAGTATGTTTTTTAACCATTAGTTGGGAGTGTGTGTAAGTGTAAATAAAATACATATCATAACAACATCCTTGTATATTGAAGATACTATTGATGTAACAAAATAACGGAATAAAAAGTTTTTAGGGGGTTGGAGAAGCAAAATAAAACAAAATAACATAAAAGAAGACATTACCTTTAAATCTTGCAACTCCCCTTAGTTTGAACCAAAAGGCTTTCTCAAAGAAATTTCTGCCTTTGGTAAGGCTTCTATGATGAATAGAGGGATTTGGAGAGATAAAATTGTCCTATTTTTGTTCAGCCAATGGCTTGAGTGGCGTTGGTAAGGGGGTAGAGGTGGGGGCCTTTTATAAGAGAGAGGAGGGGAAGTCTAGGAATGTGATGAAATGATACTTTATTTTAAAATGATTTTCAGATATTAAAGGTCCCAAAATGTTATATTTAAAGTATAAGGTGATGAAAGATCTAAATCCACCCATATAATAGGTTTTTGACAAGTGTATGTTCTAGATTTTACATAATCATTTCATTTTATTTAAATCGTTCATTAATGAAGTAATCACTACATCATCATGGTGTCATAAATAAATTAATTTATTTGATGTCTAAAAATTATAAAAAAATACCATGATTTAGGAATTATTTTTATCTTTAAAATTACTATTTATATACTAAGATATCATTTAATTAGACAAAATTAAAAAAAATTACTTAGGTGTTACATACTTTTGTTATAATTTCCTTTCTTTAAAAATAAAATGATAAAATGTCCCAATCACACAAAGGTGATTCCATGGGGTCCCTAAGTTGGAACAAGGCATACCATGGTCTTCCATGACACAACCAATAGAATTAGGACACATTTTTTTGAAAATATATATTATTGTGATATTATTTTATTACCCTTAACTACCCGATTACTAATTAATCAAGATAATTAAAGATAATTACCATCATTACTATTAATAATTCCCAAAAAACAAAAGGGTCATAATTAAATAATATAGACACTATGATTCCAAATATGGAATCCATTTTACCAAATTCCAAACACAGAAATTGTAGTAATTAATTTAAAAATAATTCCCATTGTCAAAACAAATAGCTGGATTTTTGGAAACAATATCTATCAAAATTTTGACGCTTGTTTATTCCCAATTACAAATTGAAATTAATTAAAATGACCAACACTGGATTTAATAGTAAAAATATATTCTAATTTAACTTTAAAACAAAAGAAAAGGAAAATATTTCTATATATTTTAATTAGATGAAGAAATAGTTTTTATATAAAATGGAGTATTTTTCTCTATTCATTAAAAAATGAACATTGTCAGAAAAATACAAATAAATTATCCAAAGTAAATTTCAATGTCAAAATCCTAAGGAATAAGTTTATTTTAACAAATAGAGCTTATAAAATTGTCAAAAGTATGATTTTAAAAAGGATTTCCATCAAAAGGCGGTAAAATGAGTTTTAAAAAAATATTAGAGTATTCTATGCTTAAGATTGGATTTATTCTCTTTTTAAGCCTCTAAAACACTATCTAATTCATAAGTAGACATAGATATGAAAATCCATAATTCATTACTTACTTAGGATTTTACATCATTCCCCCCTTTAGAAAATTTCTTCCCCGCAATTTATTTACTTATCGAATAAGTGGGGGTATTTATCCATCATTGCATTTTAATATTTCTATGTTTCCTCTTTAATCATGTAGTTTTTTCACAAAACCTTTACTTGATGAATCACCTTATTCCCCAATACATGCTCCATGTGGTCAAGAATCTGGACCGGTTGTTCCTCATAAGATGGGTTCTCTTCCAGCTAAACCACCACTGGACTCAAAACATGAGATGAATGTGGAATGTACTTCCATAACATTGAAACATGAAAAACATTTTGTACCTGAGATAAAATTGGAGGTAAAGCCACTCAGTATGAAACTGTTCCAAATTTCACTAGTATTTCATATGTCCCAATGATCCTTTCACTCAGATTTTCGTTCTTACAAAATTGCATCAAACTTTTCCATTGTGAAACATTAAAAAAGACATGATCACCTACCTCAAAATAAAGATCATTCATCCTGTTGTCCGAATAACTTTTCTACCTGCTCTGAGTTATTCTCATGTGTTTCTGTATTAGCTGAATAATTTCTGCCAACTCTTCTACCAATTATGGTCCCATAAACATCCTTTCATCCAATTCATCCAAAAAATATGGAGTTCGACACCTATTCACCTATAATGCCTCAAATAGTCCCATCTGTATACTAGAATGAAAACTGTTATTATAAGAAAACTCAACCAAAGAAAGATGTAAGTCCCAAATTCCCTGAATATCCATCGATCAAGCACATAGAATATCCTCCAATACATGAATGGTTCGTTCTGACATCCCAAATGATTGTGGATGAAAAGTTGTACTAAAATTTAATTCAGTACCCAACGACTTCTGAAAGAATTTTCCAAAATATAGAAGTAATCCATGGATCATGATCACATACAATAGAGAGGGGAACTCCATGTAACCTGACTATATCATTAAGATTCATAAGAAAAATGTCATCTAGGAAAAAATTATCTCATATATAAAGTAAATGAGCATATTTAGTCAAGTGATGAATAATAACCCTGATTGCATTATTACCTTGAGGTGTTTTTGGAAATCCCATAATGAAGTCCATGGACATATTCTGGAATTTCCACTCTAGTACTGGTAACGACTGAAGCATCCAATTTGGTAACTACCACTCTACATTAACCTGTTGACAAGTCAAACACTTCACAATAAAATCAGCAATATCTCTTTTCATTCCATCCCATAAGTATTACTTTTAATGATCTCTATACATATTAGTACTGCCAGGATGAACTGAAAACAATGAACTATGAGATTTACATAACAACTTTATCTTCAATAGAGAATCACATGGCACACACAATCTCCTCGAAAATCTCAAAACACAGTCATTATCAATGTTTAATTCAGGTAACATTCCCTTAGGAACAAGCTCTACCTTTTTTTGAAACTGACTGTCTTGCTTCTGAGCTTGCATAATTATGTCTGTTAGAGAAAATTACACAGATACCTGAAACAAAACAGAAGAACAATCTGCTCCCACAACTTCAATGCCAAAGTTCATCAAATCCTTAATCAAATAATCACATTCCAAATGTAACGTGGTTAACGAAGCATTATGTTTTCCATTAAAGGGATCTTTCACTTTATTTTCTTTTACCAGATGGTAATTAATTGTACAACCATAATCTTTGATTAATTATAGCCATCTCCTCTATCTCATGTTCAATTAATTTCGAGTGAATATATACATTAAACATTGGTTATTGGTATATATTCCACACTTTACTCCATACAAATGATTCCTACAAATTTTTAAAGTGAAAACGACAATAGATAATTCCAAATCATGTGTCAGGTAATTTATCTCATGATTTTTTAACTAATGTAAAGAATAACCAATTACCTAATCATTCTAAATTAGGACGCAACCAGGTGCTTTCAATGAAGAATCAATGTATATAACAAACTCACCATTCCTAAATGGTAGTGCCAAAACTGAATCATTCACTAATCTTCTTTTCAATTACTGAAAAAAATAATCACATTCTTTTGTCCAGATGAAATTAACACCTTTTCGAGTTAACATAGTCAGTGTACTAGATAACTGTGAAATTTTCTTAACAATCATACAGTAATATCCTACCAAACCAAGAAAACTATGAATCTCAGTTACATTTTCTGGGTCTTGGACATTCTTTAACAACCTTTGTTTTTTCAGGATTAATAGTTATTCCATCTTTGGAAACAATGTTACCAAGGAAAGAAATTTTTTGCAACTAAAACTCACACTTTTTGAATTTCCCCTACAATTTCATTTCTTTTTAGGTTTGAAAAAAACCCTTAAATGAATTTCATTCTCCTCTTTACTTTTATAAAACACAAAAATATCATAATGAAAACAACCAAAAACTTATACAAGAACTCATGGAATATTCTATTCATAAGGTCCATGAATACATTATGTGTATTGGTTATCCCAAAATTCATAAATAAAAATTAATAATGTCAATATCTTGTACAAAACATGGTCTTCCGAACATATTCTTCCTTTACCGTCAACTGATGGTACCCCATTCTCAAGTCAATCTTGGAAAAATACTGAGCTCCTTTGATCTAATCAAATAATTCATCGATATGTGGAAATGGTTATTTTTTCTTAATGGTGATGTTATTTAGGGCACTATAATCCATGCAATGTCTCATTGAAACATCTTTCTTTTTAACAAATAAGACAGAAGCACCCCATGGTGATGTGTTAGGTTGAATTAGACCATTCTCTAATAAATCTTTCATTTTCTCCTTCAACTCTAAAAGTTTAATTTGAGCCATTTGATATGGGGGTTTTTAAATTGTCTTAGCATCGAGAGCTAAGTCAACAGTAAATTCAACTTCCTGATCTGGTATTATTCTAGGTAACTCATCATAAAAAACATTAGGATACTCTTTTACCACTAGAACATCATTAATCTAAATGGTTCCTCTATTTTCAAAAATACCCGCAAGGTAACATTCATTTCCATCTTTTACAGGTTTCTTAGCCTCTTGATATGTTATCAACATTAAGGGTTCATTATTGTACACAAACTGAAAGTGTTTCTGAAAAGAAACTTCTTTATCTCTACAATAAATCTTAGCATGGTAAATAGAGAGCCAAACCTTACCTAGGATAACATGAATACCTACTAGAGCTAAAACAATATGGTTTGAAAGTAGGCTCTTTCCACAGATAAGGATAGGAAGATTCTTATAAATTCTTTTTTCCTCAAAATTTCCCCCAAGTGTTTTCACCACAAGTTCAGAAGTCATTTCTTGAGATGGAATTCCCATTTACTATAAAATTTTACAGAGATGAAAGAATGTGTCTACCCTGAATTAAACAACACATTGGCATAATCTAAAAAACAAAGTCTCTGATACAATTTCATTTGATGGCCCATAATCTTCTGAAGTAGTTGCAAAGGATTTAACCACACCTTTCTGTATATAGTCTGAATGCTTCCCATCATTCGAGCTCTTTGTCGAACACTCGTTTGCATAATGACCCATCTCATTGCACTTGAAACATTTCATTAATAGTCAATCAAATTTGGTCTTAACATCAACCTTCTCTTTTCCAGTGCAATCACAAGCATTATGTCCCATCATACCACATTAGTAGCACTTTCTATAATTAAAAAGGCATTCAAAAGCATTATTTTTACCACATTTATCACAAACTAATAACTTAGTCTTCTTACCATCAACCCTTTTTCAAGGATTCATTCCTTTCTCCTGCCACCACAGTCTCTTCTTCTGTTGGTTGTTATAGAACACTTGATCATCAGAGAACTCTATTTCCACCATATCATCACATTGAACAAGATTTTAATATCTTTTTAACTCTTGTGAAGCTAATTCCATCGGATATTTTGGCTTTAATCCTGAGTAAAAATGAATGATTTTACTATGAAGGTCTCGGATAAAATTTGGAGCATACCTTGCCAATCGAGTGAACTTTTCTTCATAAGCAGCCACTGAGTTGTCCTCTTTCCTCAATTCCAACAATAGTATTTCCATCCTAAGTTGAATAGCCTTTGGAAAAGATTTCTCAAGAATCATACCTTCGAATTAATCCCAATCAAGAGCATCGATATCATCAACATACCTGATATTTTTAACCATCGACCACCCCTAATCTACTTCACCCTCCAAATGGTAAACATCAAGGTAAACCTTTTGATTGTATTAACACCCCATGAAATAGAAAATCTACTCCAGTTATTTAATCAACTCGTCAGCTATCACATGGTCAGATGATCCTTTTAATGATGGGGGATGTTGCCTAATGAAATTTTCCACCACTGATATGTTCCTTGGTAGTTGATCTAGCTGATCTCATGCATAGATACCACCACCATTTATTTCTTGAGTCAACTACGCCATTACTACAACAACATATTCAGTTCCAATTCCGACCATCTCAGGATGTGGATTTGGAGGATCATTTCCTTCTGTATGCCTTCCTAGCACTGCTTCCCTATTAACTCTTCGGAAAACCATTATAATCAAACATGTCTTAGATGATGCAACATGGTAATCTTAAAATTCAATATCATTTTAATTTTACCATAAAAAAATATTTTTTGATAATAATTTAATAGAATTATAACTCCTAAAGTTATCTAAACCGACCATTGATACCATCTATAAAGCCCCATCCTTAAACATTACATAATCTTGAGTTATTTCAAGAATACACATTGAGGAACTTTCATGTATATATTTTTTTGAGAATTAGATCAAATATCATGCATTAAATTCCACATTAAAACAAGGTGGTTACATCAAAGAAAGTATTAATTTCTTTTCATCAAAGACAAAATATTTAAAATAAACCATGGATTCTTTCTTGACACATCCTCGATACTATAATCACATCATGTACCTTTACCTTAACCTGTGAAAAACATTTCTAAAACTTGGGATGAGCATAAAAAGCTCATTAAGATATATATAAGTAATGAAAGTAAACATTAGTCCATGTATACATAAGAATCAGTGTAATAATACATGATTCGTAGAATATAAGAACTTTAACATACGTCATGAAATGATAATATTTATGAATAACTCATAGAAAACAGAAGACAAAAATGTAACTTGAGGCATTCATAACATTCTTACATAGGGAGTGACCCTCATGATTACATTTAGAATACCCATTACAGTATATTCCATAAATATATATAGAGAAACCACAGTGTTTAACCCCTTCACATTACCCAATACATTGGACAACTATCATGGGATCACCAACCCTTATATTATCATGGAACCCCAATTTTCATTAACAATGCCCAAGAACTATAAAATAATCGTATCACATATAACATGCATAAATGAATCATACAATTTCAACATTTCAATGACAAGATATCAAAAACACATTGATATAATAAAAACATTAACAAAACCATTTTCAATACCAAAAGAAAATATTTGTAAAACAAGGTATTTATTTTTCATTTAAAAAAAGGTATGGCTTGTAGAGGAATCTGAAACTCAAATAATGGTCACAGCGGCGGAGAAGTCATTGTCGCCTCATTTGTAAGACAAAAAATTACCTTTTGAAATTTTGTAAAAAACATTGTATAAAAAGATTCCTTTTGAAATAAATTAAAATTTAAAGGGGTTTATACAAAATATAGAAGAAAGTTTTGTATAAAACAAAATATGCCTCAATGAAAGGAAATTGAGACGAAGTCCATTACCTCATGTCCGACTTGACCAGATCGTTCTTAAAACTCATGAATAATAAACTAGAGTTAATTTCTACTTTCTTAAGAACCTTTTTCATGTTCATTATTCCTTTTATATCACTTGTTACCATGTTATGAACATTATGTAATTTTAAGTCAAAAAATGTCGTTTTGTCGATCTTTGGTACATGAGTCAAAAATAAATTTCTTATAATTACAAGTTGTTCATGTAGTAAAATATACATTATATAAAAAATAATATTCTTAATGTAGATATCATATATATCATATATATCCCTTATATACATAAATTTATAATATTACATAACATTTATAGGTAAGAGATGAAATGCACCATACATGGAGATGGTAAGCCGTACGTACGCATGAATGCTAATTTCATTTCTTTTTTGTATTTTATGGAATGAAATCATAATGATATAAAGGTATATTATAATTCTAGTATTATATCATAGGTAATACCATAAAATCCATTCATTATAGGTCCCACATATGGAATTAACAAATCAAATCACATTGAGGGGGCGGTAGTCCGCACTTCCTAAAATGTAATTATCGCGTTTTACCCATAATGGAAACCATAAAGGTATGACATAAATGAAAAATACAGAAGAATAAGGAAAAAATAAACATAATATATATCATATATAAATTTAGTGGCATCTTAATGGCCACCATGATAGGTGTTAAAAGAATATTGAACAATCATCTTTTCATGAGGTAGTAATTCACCACCCACAGAAATGGTAAGTTCATTAACCATTAGAGAGGAGTGTGTGTAAGTGTAAATGAAATTATTATCATAAAAATATCCTATTATATTTAAGATACTTGTTTTGGTACACAAGAAATGAATAAAAAGAATTTATGGGGTTGGACAATCAAAATAAAACAAAATAACATATGAGAAGACATTACCTTTAAATCGGGTAACTCCCCTTGGTTTGAACCAAATGGTTTTCTTGAAGAGCTTTCTGCCTAAGGTAAGTCCTCAATGATGAATAGTGGGATGTGGAGAGATAAAATGATCAGATTTCGGTGGAGAAAATGTCTTAAGAGATGTGGGTAAGGGGGATAGAGGTGGGGGCCTTTTATAAGAGGGAGGAGGGGCGCTCTTAGAAAGTATTGAAATGTTACTTTATTATAAAATTATTTTAGGATTTTAAAGGTCCCAAAATGATATATTCCGATGATAATGTGATAATGGTTCTAAATAAACCCATCCAATAGGTTTTTGATGTGTTTTAGTCTTATATTTTTCATTATCTTTTCATTTTATTTAAATCGTTCATTAAAGAGATAACCACTACATCATCATGGTGTCATAAATAAATTTATTTATTTAATTTTAAAATATTATATAAAGATACCATGATGTAGGAAATCATTTTATCTTTACAATGAATATTTATAGTCTAATAGATCATTTATTTAGACAAAATTAAAATTGTTTTACTTAGGTGTTACATACTTTTGTTATATTTTCCTTTCTTTAAAAATAAAATGATAAAATGTCAATATCACCCAAAAGTGATTCCATGGGGTACCTAAGTTGGCACAAGAAATCCCATGGTCATCCATGACACAACCAATTGAATTAGAAAACATTTTGGGGTTATTTTATATTATTATGATAATATTTTATTACCCTTAACAACCCGATTACTAATTAATCACGATAATTAAAGTTAATTACCGTCGTTACTATTCATAATGTTCCAAAACAAAAGAATATTAATGACATAATTCGAACCATCTAATTCCAAATATGGAATCCATTTTACGAAATTCTAGACACAGAATTTATGTATTTAATTTAAAAATAATTCCAATTGTCCAAAAAAAAAGCGAGTTTTTTAGAAACAATATATTTCAAATGATTGACACTTGATTATGACCAAAATTATATTAAATGGTAAAAATATATTATTATTAAACAATAAAACCAATTAAATGGAAAATCTATCTATATAATTAAATTAGATGAAAAAGCAGTTTTGAAGTAAAATGCAGTATTTTTCTCTATTTATTAAAAAATGAACATTGTCAGAAAAATATGAAACATTTATCCAAAGTAAATTTAAATGACCCAAAACTAAATAATATGTTTATTTTGACAAATATAGCTTATAAAAGTTTCAAGAGTTTAATTTAAATAAGATTTTCCATTAAAAGGTATTAGAACTATCTTTTAAAAAATATTAGAGTATTCTATGCATAAGATTTGATTTATTATCATTTTAAGCCTCTAAAAAAATATCTAATTCATAAATAGACAGAGATATGAAAATCTATAATTCTTTACTTTCATGGGATGTTACACCCAACCAAGGTGGAAATATCCCAAACACCTATTCACCAACTAAAAACTCCAATAGCCTATATCGACCATCGTCGTAGGGATTATGTTGGCATTGTGAATTCACCACTATTTAACTAATCAAATGAATATTTAACATTATATAGTGAAAAAAACTCTATTTTATCCATGGATGCATCAGTAATATCCATAAAATTGGGAGATATATATGTTTCATTATGAAAGGCCTCAAAAGGATCCATTTTCATATCAAACTGTAAACTATTATTGTAGGATTACTCAACCAACAAAAAATGGTTACCCTAAGCTCCACTAAAGTCACAAATGAAATCAAGTAACATGTCCTCAAGAATATGTAAAGATCAATATATCTAGATTTTTATTTATGGATGATATTTTGTGAAAATTTTTTCCAATGAACATACTTACCATTGGTGGCCATTCCATGAATGATATGAAAATTGTGGATCCGTATCATAAAAATTATTAGAAGGATATTGATGAAAATGGGTAATATATTCACATAGACACATCCCAAGCCAACAAACTGGTTACATAATGAATGTGTATAATGTGATACAATTTATTGATACTATTGATCAGAATCCACCAAAAAATCTTCCCACAAGGGGGTTAACAAAAAAAGTGACCAATAAATCCATTTAAATATTATCCAACATAAAACTAGCCACTGGATGCCTCTAATGAAATATGTATGGTCTGTAGTGCCAGGATTTCACCTATTTGTTGGTATAACAATGAGTGAATAAGTAAGAGATGTATCATCCCATATACAACTACCAGAATCATTTTTGTATGTCATAGAACATCTTTATATTAATATGGTTCACTTCCCACTGGGAATTTCAATAGTTCCACATCTATTGCTTTCTCATAGGGAAAGGTATAAAATGTTTATCAGAACACATGATAACCTCAAAATATAAGGTCCACTCATCGATGGTATCCCAAAATAATGATATTCTTTAACATTATGAAATATATCATTAATATTGTTCTCTTGAAGAATTGTCTTGAGGAGAGTGTATCTCAACTGAATGTTAATTAGAGTAGATTTAGGTCCATCCTATAAAAATCAAATATGAAACTAAAAAATAGAGCCGTCATATTATACTATTATGATGAATTATACATAGAATAAGATGGATGATTGTTGATCAATTCATTAGTATTGAAATTACCATTAATAGGGTTGGTCGTTAAAGTTAAATTCCAAAGACTATTCGAACTCCCCCAATCTCATTAGTCATAAGATAAATATTTTATTGAGAATATATAACTTGTGATTTTGGGTTAGAATAAATATTAATCATTTTTCTAAAATGTTATTATTCCAAACTCTACAGACCAAGAATCACAAATTCGAGCCCACGATCTGGGGTAAGATAATTTTCTCGTTTGGGCTATGTTATTTGGATCCATAGGATACTATTTGATCTTCCATCATAAGAACAAATCCTAAACCTTGACCTAATGTGTAATAAAATACCACATACCCCTACCCATTATCATGAAGGGTCATCCCTATTATAGAGATAAATATATGTTTGAATTCATCAAAATTACATTTACATTTTTCATCCAACATGAAGATCACTCATTTTTCGCGGAGATTGATCATTGGAGAAACCATCGTCGAGAATTATTTATCAAAATTAATGTTATATCCCACCAAGCCTAAGATGATATGTTTCAATAAAATTTTCATGGTTTATCCCATGTCATCACAACATTCACCTTCTCTAGATCGAGTATAATACCTTATTTCAAGATCACATGTCCCATAAACTTCACTTATAAAACTTATAAACTACATCTTAAAGGATTCACATAAATTTGGCGATATCTAAAAATTTGTAGAACTATGAAAAAATAAAATACATGATCTTCCATTGTTTTAATATAAACCAAAATTCCATCCATAGATATTACCATGAATGAGTCAAGGTACACAAGAAATATATTATTCGTCAGTGGGGTAAAAATAGTAGGATAATTGGTTAGACAAAAACCTAGTGGCAAAAAAATTTACCTGTAATGGACATACCTACTCCAACTAGTATTCTATTGAATATCTGATTATTTCATTCTCAAATGGTTTAATAGGTTTCAATATAAATTAATGAAGTATCTCGGTAGGGCATCATATAGTGAGATAAAATTGAATTGGATCATTTTGCAGCTTCTTTTTTTTCAAAAAATAGATTTTTTAATAAATTATAAATTATATAATTTTCAAAATTTATACATAATGAATAATTAAAAAAAATATTTAAAAAAATATTTTAATTCATAATTAAAATAATTATTAAATATATATATCATCAAATACATATTGAAAAGAATTATTCATAAACAATAACACTAAAAACCTTAATTTAATAATATTCATCATTTTCTGGATCTTTCATTTCATCTTCGCAATCTATTTCATTGTCATTATATTTATAAATTTCATTTTCATTTGTTTCTACATCATCATCAACATTGAATTCTTCTTAATCATTTTCTCTTTCAATAACCATCCTCTTTTTTCATTTAGATAAAGTACTCAAAACATGGGAATCTCCTCTTCCTTTTGATTCCCCCTACATATTATGATAAGGTTCACCTTCCCATGTACCATCCTCCTATAATCCCCAGGACATATGTACATGAAAAAAAATTAGTGGATAGTATGAAATGAAAATTCTTTTCTTCTTGTATATTGAGAAGGTTCACTTTCATTAATATCTTCCTCAACTAACCCAGAAGACATGGATTAATCATCATAAAATTTATATTCACATCTGTATCCATATTCATTACAATTAATTATCATAAAAAACTAATTATTATCATCATCATCAATATCCTATAGGACTATGGGATCAAGGAATTATATTGTAGTCAAACTGGGGTATTAAACAATAGTAGTATTTTAATTACACCATTTATTGTAACCTTTGATATTAGTATTGACTTTACTTTTTATAGTGAATTTAAATTATAATAGTTAGTAAAACATTTGTATCACTAATGAAGTTAATTCTCAAATTAATTTGAATTTATTATTGATAATATGTTAATGACATGCTAAAAGTCACTCTAATTGCACTCAAATACTATTGAGGTACATGTCCTGATCCAGACTATAAGGGAAATTATCATTAAAAATGATGTTACTCCTTTATAAATGTTTCTCGATTCAGTACAAAATATTATTTATTATCATTTTTTATAATTATCTATATTAATCCTCTAACAAAAAAATAATAAATTAAAAAAACTAAACTCCCTCTAGGAGATATTGTACTCCATTGTATCATGAATCCTTTCCCACCAAATAGTAAAAGTGTTCTTCTTTATATTTACAATTCTATAAAGGAATTTCCTTCCTCTAATATTCTATTAGAAAATCTCACAAGAATATCATATAATCCTTTTATCACATCTATCTCACATAAAATATGTGAATTTCCATATATATAATAAGGATTCAAATAATAACATACCACATGAAATAGATAATGTAGTTAAAAATTCATTATTTTGTCAATTTTCATAAATATATTATTATAATTGTATTCAAAATTATTTAAATTTTATGAATGATAAATTTTTCTATGTCCATATCCTTATAAATGAGACCCACTAAACTTATCATCAAATTATCAACATGTATATAAAATTATATAAGATATCACATAGCTTTGATGATATAAACAACATCATTTGAAAATTATGTCATTAACATGGTGTCAGAAGTGTGATATA
This sequence comes from Viscum album, assembly GCA_963277665.1. Classification (NCBI taxonomy): domain Eukaryota; kingdom Viridiplantae; phylum Streptophyta; class Magnoliopsida; order Santalales; family Viscaceae; genus Viscum; species Viscum album. Next base: position 1,040,899,626 of record OY728141.1, on the reverse strand, counting down.
TTATCATTAATTTTCATTCCTGGATCTCAAATACTCTCACTAAGTGAACATATTTGTAGTATTATTATTTTTGAGAATAGATCATTTTTTATATTAAAAAGGTTCTAGAAAACTAAGTTACTCAATATATCCCCCACATAGTTTTTTGTGAACCTCCTTAAAAATTTCAATGACAATGAGTTATTATAGATGAAGGGCACATGAATAATGCTAATTTTAATAACCCTCTTGAACCTACTAAGTTATTAAATGTTATCTAAGATCAAATTAAGTAAATGTATAGTTCACAAAGTCCAAAATAACTGAGGTATCCTATCCATCAATAAATTTCCAAAAATCATAGATAATAACTAACAACAAATTGAAATTTTTATTTTCTAATTTAATAAATGATTATTAATATGAAATGAATGCACATTAAGAATTTTTTTACTACTAACTAACTCAAAATTGATTTAATTTTCAAAAACTCCTTTTGAACCATTGGTTTCTAAAATATATTCCACAAAATAATCCCATAAACACCTTTTTAGATTATAAAAATAAATTATATATTTTTTTTTGAATAGTTAAAAATTTAAAGAATTAAACTATTTTCATGTTTTTATATTAAAAATATTTTTTCCCTACTGAATTTCATTGAAATTTTATTTATCATAAGAACTAATTTTGAAATAGAATATTTATAACAATGTTAATATTGGAATTGGACTTGACAAACATGATCTAGGACATTAGAAACTGGGCTGAGAACATCTACCAATCCACACTACTAATATATTGGTTATTGGTTCTTGGATCACCATATTGTTCATCAAATAAATCAATTCCTACAAATTGATAGTACACCACCACTTTATAGATGATGTTTGTCAAGAATATTCCATTCCCCATTCCTTGTTAAATGAAATAGATTTTTGATTATCATCATGAATTTGATGCCGTGATAATAATTCTATCAATATTATTTTATTTATGGTGATTCAAATCGTAAAATAAAATTATAGACATCATAACTCTAATGAGTTCTTTTATTTCACATAAAGTTTATGGCATTAGATATTACGTCATGTGTTTTGGTGTTTTGGTTTTGTTGGAATCAATATGAATAAATTTTTGGGTGGTTTTTTGAAATTTGGATGATTTTAATATCACACATAGTATGATAATCGTTAGTAGGGATCATGTAAATTTATATGTAACAGTGGTGAAGACTGAGGATGCCCAAGTGGAGGTTCACTTTTAGGATAAATTTTGATTGTTTTCTCAATAACCTTGTCATATGGGAAAAATATTCTTCAGGCGGTTGAAAATTTATTTTACAAACTAACCAATCCAACGATATTATCTGATAGTATTGAGATAGTTGTGTCTTCATGTTCGATGCATATATTAGTAAATCACAATTCCAATTCATTTTATGTATTTAATTATATCCAAAATTTTGTTTTTAAACCAAAAAATGTCTTAAAACAGTAATTCCTATTACATAATAAAAGGGACACAACCTCAAACCCTTTATAATAGTTTAGTGTTATTCTTCCGTATAAAAACTGATTTCAATGGTCCATGGTGTGTTTTATGATCAAATTGATTTTATGTGTCTGTCTCTTAAATATACATTGTGATATTATGATCTTCTCTTAGAATTAAATATAGATTTAATTTTTCATATATGAATCATTGTTTTTGGAATATATTTTAATGAGAAATAATTTATATAAATTGATGGAATGAGAGATGGTGTTCAGATCTACCCTGATCTTAGTGTATTTCATTATAAATGGAATCTGTTAAGGGTTATTGGGATTCATTCTATTTAAAAATCTTTTTTTTTATAATTTATAGTATTTGAAATTATAAAATTATTTCTTATGTTTATATTAAAAAAATCTTGATTAATGTTTGTTGAAATATCAGTAGTTATTTTTCATCAGAAATATATAAATTTCCTATTTTTTTAAAACACTAAATTAAAATTGTATAAAGAACATATGTTCTATAGTGACATTGGTACACATGGGTTGACATGTGTTAATTATTTAATTATATGGTATATTTTTGAATTTAACTATTTTAAGGGTCATTGGGGTGCATAGAGGTAACCAATATATAGTGATTTAGTGAATTTATGAGTCACCAATCAAGAGTATTGGGACAATAATTTGATATGAATGTGTGTCTACATGTATGTGAAATGAGTATATATTATAGATTATGACAATGGTAAAAATTTTCTAACATTAATATTAAAATAATACTTTTTTTATGGGTCAATTTCACTTTATATAAAACTCTCTTGACAACTATTTTCATACATATAGATTTTTATATACATTATGTTAACTTGTTTTTGTCGTAGTGATGTCTGTGATATGCTTCTAAAATATTTTTTACATGGTTTCATAATCACCCCACATACAAACCTTGATGCATATACATATTAAATTTATCATGAAAAAGGTACGGGAGATTGAATTTTACTCAAAAAAGTGCATCAAAATAATATGGTCACTAGGATTGTTGGTAGAGGTTTGAATGTTTACTGGGATTTCACATTGGAGATATTGCACCGAAAAGCCATTTTTTTTAGTGATATTTAATATTATAATCTTATAATCCCCTGGTTTATATTTTTTGTCTTTGTTTTTCAGTTTTAAGGTTTACTCTTATGTATCATATAATATCATTGATTTTATTATACTGTTATCTCTTATATATTGTTTTTGTTTTAGAGAAAATCATCTTTCAAAGATCATGTGATCCACTTTAATTTATTATTTACCTTTTATGTATCATTTATTTCCCCTACTGTCTATATCTCATTTTAATTTTCCCAAGATGTTAGTTTAATTGAAGAATATTAAATGTGATACAATTTGAGGTTGATTATTCAATTAGATGGTACTTATAAATAGATGATGCATCATAAATTAATATGTGATGTAGAAAAATATATATATATATCCTATTAATAATCAATATGATGTTATTAAGAGTGTTTTGGGTATAAAAGGTGTTCATACACACCTTTAGTAGGGTCATCACTACTTCATCATGTGTTTAGATAATGAGTGTAGAGTAACATGCATACATAGAGAGTCTTCAGAATATAATTTCATCATCCGTTTTTACTATTAAAATTTTTATCTTTTTTTGAGATGATTTATTTTGTTCTAATTTGAAATATTTTATGCCGTAAGTTTTGGTTCTTTGATTGTGTTTGTTTGTTTTTCTCTTCTATTGATATAGAAACACTGACATCAGTGTGATAACCATGAAATAATTTATCAGAAACGACTAATAATGTTGTCCAAGATGTACAAAAATTAATTCAAAAACATATCCATAGAATAGTTCAATTATTTTAATATATTGATAAATAAAATAAAATTCATGAACTAGTCAATGATAATAATACATTGGAATTTGATATGTAGAATCCAAACATATTTCATTGTGATTTTGGATTATAAAACACTATTCAATGGATTAGTATAATTAATATCCACTAAATAAAAAATATATGAATACATGATTAATTATCATGTGAGGAATTCATGGGTTTACGTTTTTCAAATTAAAGAAGGTAATGAATTCACATAGAATGTGTTTGAGGTTTATCTAAAGTATCCCACCAAAAAATCATTAAGAAATTCAGTATGATAGATTTATTTACTCTAATGTAAGAAATTTTTTGCCTTATAGTATGTAGCTATGTTCATGAAGCTAGCTCATTTTTCACTATAGGTCGCTAATAGTGATTACCTAATAGAATGAAACATTGAGCTAGGGTTTTGTTAAAAATTCTCTCTAAAGTAGTCATATAATATATTAATGATTATAAAGATCCGGTCAATACATATACTGTAGTATAAAAATTCATCTCAAGAACTAATGGTGTAGGGAAAACTTTTACCTATATGGGTACAATATTTAATTCAATTTCTAGGAAGAAGAATAAAATAGAAATTTATTATCGAAGAGTCATATAACTGAATAATTAATTGATCTAATTTGTTACCATTACAATTTGATTAATCATCACACCATTGTTTATTTAATGTGGATTATTAGACCATAAGAAAATGGATTGTATTAAATCATCGCAAAATGTTACATGTTTTTGAAATTGGATGCCTCAGAAGTTATTATACTACATCCCTAAGGAACATTAATATAAATGTATGCAATGTGCTGTAACATTCTTATGTGTAGATGTTTTGGTGACCTAATAATAGTTATTGACCCCAAAAAATGCTATTCATGAATATTTTAAGAATACCTCAACATCACAACTGATTCCATAAGAAAAGAGATGAAAATATTATTTTATTGTTCATAATAAGATTATTTATAGAATAAATCAAATAGTCATATATTATTAAAAATGTACTTAATTTTTGGGTTGATCCATCCTTCTGAAATAAACTCATATGCATGTTTTGTTTGATATAATATTATCCCACTCTTTTATTTATTATAGTGTTATAAATAATTTTTTTCACATGTGGAACTAATTATTCAACATATTAAAATAATGAAAAAAACATGGGTAATGGGAGTGTATATAGTATAAATGTGTATCATTATCTATAACAATTGATGGTGTTTGGATTTTATGATATTTTTACTTTCAAGAGATGGAAATGTATGACATAATCATGGGAATGGTGTTTTTTCACCTTTCAAAGCATATATTTATTATCTCAACCTCTGAGTAATTTTAAATCCTATGATGGATTAGTTTCTCTCTTTTTGAAGATATGGAGATCCAAATGTAGATTGAGAAAGAAAATTTTAACCAATGATTAATAAAATATCTTATTATTTGGATGTAGTTGATGGTTTTGGGTATAGTAGAAGTGCTTATTGGGGTTGATCCGAACATAATACATATTTTATTATTTAGAGCATCCAAAATTGTAAAAAACATAAAGTTTATGAATAAAAAAATTTTCAAAAAAATATTGACAAACAAACTTGTCTAAACCATTATATTTTCCTTTCATATTTAAGTTATATTAAATAATAATAAAATTGATGAAATAATACCTCAGCCTGATAAATTTCTTCGATGAATCTGTTGATAATTTTTAAGAAATTTAGTTTTAAAGATGTCTTATTTGTGGGATCCGATGTTAGAATTCCTCTAGAAGTAATCAGAAAAATATACCAATAATTATATCATGATAACAAAATATTTATTTTATTTTTAACATAAAATATCAAAAAATATTATGTTTAAAACATTCAAAGTGACCCATTTATTAATTGTGTATTAAATATGGAAAATTTTATTATTTTCCTTAAAAAATCTTAAAAAAGAAAAATTATCATAAAATAGGGTAAACTATATTATTTGAAAACTCATATAAAATTTAAAATATTCTAGATAATTTATAAAAACAATAATGGTGTAAACATAATTCATACAGTAAATGTTCAAATATAATTTTTATTTATATTGGTATGAAGAGTCAAAGAGGCTTGTAAAGAAAATGATTTCAAAACACCATTAAATCATTTTTTAATTAGTTAAATTTTTGAAAAAAATAAATTTATCAAAAATTTAGGTATATATAAATCTTCCAAGAAATATGTTTTATATAATGGACATATAATAAAAATAGTTCAAAACATTTATATCCTTTTAGTAATGAAAACCGAATTCTGAATTGTGTAACATTTAAATCAACTGATCATCAAAGGAATGAACATGAAAAGGATTTTCAAACCACATAATTTTTATAAAAGTAATGATAAAATAAATCAAAATTGTATAATATGCACCATAAAAAGGAAACCATATTGTGGAAATGACATTAGTCTAATTAAAACAAAATCAAGGCGATAAATCCTTAATATCGTCTCTAGAATTTCAATGTATTTCCATTAAATTCTTATATAATAAAACAGTATTATTTTTCAAAACATTGTTAAAAACTATTTTACTATTTATTCCTATATCATAACCCCTTTTATTGTAATTATAAAAAAATTATATATTTACTAAATTATTTAAGTTCACATTTCTTTTTTTTGGAGATTTGGGTATTAACCATAGAACAACATTGGTATATTGACCATGACTAGAGGGTTCATGGTTCAATTGTCAATATAATATTAAACATGTTACAAATATTGAATATATAATTTAGATAATCATATAGAACGATTATTTTAGAGATGTCATGAAAAATGAAACACATCTCGTCACGGATGTGATAGTCCATGCACACATATGAGGTTCATTATTTGTTTCAAAATGATGAAACAGTAAGAGGGGATGTTATATATGATATTAAATGAATAATACTAATTCTATAAAAATATTATATAATCAGTAATTCCAATATTATATATATGTGTGTGATGTGAGAATGGAAAAAAATACAGCACTTTATGGAAGTGGAAATCCACATGTTCAAAGGAGTTATGTTTACATTGACATTAGGATGAAAAAATTTTCTTACAATGGAAATAATAACAAACTTATTATATATCGATTATATATATTCATATAATAATTTTTATGACTATTTTTAAAGAGTTAGAATAAGAAATAACTAGAAAAAATTATCCATCTTTTTTGGAAAACCCCTATTGGCATTACCATAAGACCTTTAGCATTATATTTTGGGGAGACTAAACCAAAATTTAATGACGAAGGATATTAGGAATGTATTAGAAAATATGTCTAGGTGAAAATTCCATGGAGTTTTTGATTATATTTATTTGCTAATTAAGTGTTCAATATATATTATATAATATTATACATAAATATATATGGAATCAAAAAAATAGTACCTCATTAAAATGAATAATTAAATAATACATCTAAGAATCCAATTGAAAAATATAATAAAACCATATGTGACATATAAAATTGAAAATGTAAAATTGAAAAATATGATATTCCCAAATCTACTAGAATGATCACTCATATCACAAACAATACAATAATTATAAAACATATTTTTAAAAAAATCAACATGTTAAAAAATGGGAAAATTTAATTAGGAGTATTTATTCTGATTTTTGAGTAAAATAATGAAGTATAATTTATATGTTATTAAGATAAAATTTCCATTGTATACTATTACCATTTACAATAATTCGAATATTATAATCCATGTTTACTAGTAGTGATAAAAAAGGTATATAAGATGCTTAAATTAGAAAAAATTTCCATAACAAGTTGAGTGATGTTGATTAAATCCCATTTATTAGAACTTGGGATAAAGGTAGATTCATTAGAGTTAATCCTTGATCAATCCCAATAAAATCTAAAACAACAAAAGCATTAATGAAATCACAATAGGAATAAGTTCAAGTTAGTGTTGATTTCCAGTCAGTCAATATTAGCCGAGCCACCCAATGAAACATCCAAAAACACACACCTTACCCTTAGGGGGTACACAGTGTAATAAAAAGTCACATTTTTGTGAATAAGATTATTAATGTTTACATTCATTTTTTTAAATAATATTTTTATTCCCTAAATTCAATTTTAATAATATCTTTTTCAAAATAAAATAAATTTTTATTTAAGATGAATTTTATAACATTATTTCTATATGATCTCAAAACAAAATTGCCTATTTAGACAAGATATGAAATTTCACAATGAAATGATATATTCAAAATAATATTTTTAATAAAATGTTTTTTAAAAAAATTATTTTTAATATTTTATAAAATTTCCTTAGAATTTTCATTGAAATTTTTATAAATTTAAAATACATTATTTTTTCATAAAAACTAAAATTTTTAAATAAATAAATATTTATATATATAAAAAGTTAAAAATGTTAAATTTAGAGAAAAATTATGATAAAATAATTATTATATGTTAAATCATCATTCCATAACAATGTTAGGGAGAATTTATGAGAATTTCCAAATGACAATATTTTTTAAATGAATATAATAAATTCATTTTAGTATTTTCAGTGTCTCTTATGATGTTATATTTATATCATAATGATGTATTAATAAATTAACCCCAATAGATGACCAAAAAGTTGAAATTTTCTTAATATGAAGTATTTTAATTGATTTTAATCAATTTCCTAGACTATAAGTGACATTCCAAAGTAAAATATTTGAAATTTTGAATATAAAAGTATCATATTATATATAACTTAACATTCCATGTCAAATAGTATTTTAAAACATTATTTTCGGTTCTAGTGTAATAAAATATCATAATTTCTTACTCAAATTTATGAAACAATGAAAAATACAATGTATAATCCATGGGGTTTTCATTTTCAATAAAAATATTTCCTAGACACATATTTGGTAATTATTAGGCAATTCGTCCATTTTTTCAATATATACCCACCAATGTGACCATTACCCATTACTCACTAACCATTACACATATGTTTATATTAATTCTTTCTCCTTTTTAGCCCCCCATGATTTCTGTTTCCCCCAAGGTTTAAATTCTAATGGTTTAAGAGTAACACATAAAGATAATGGGAATCTCTCATTCTCTATTTCCATTCAATACCCCTTTGTGGTATGTATTCTATTTTCGAAACTGATTACTATTTTCAATAGTATAATATCATATTATTTTAATAATATTATTTTAGTAATGGGAAACCCATTCCCCCCCATTTTATAATATTCTAAAATCCATATTTCATTCCATCATTTATTTCAAATTAATTGCTCCAATTTGATTATTTTATATGAGAGAAACACATTTCATTTAACTTTTAGCATTGAAACCACATTTCATATCTATTTATGTTCAACTATATATAAACATGACTTATTTATTAGGGCATTTACAAACACGAAACCCTTATTTCATTTTCCTTGGTTAGAAATGATTCAATGGTAATGATATTAAAAAAATATTATGCAACTACTTTTATATGAAAATTATTTTTTACGTGGGATAAAAATGATATGAGTTAACATTATAATTTTTCCCCACATGAAATTAATTCATGTGGATAGTTCTACCTTATAGTGCTATAATTCATTGTGTGATGAAATAAATATCTAGAGATGACTTGTTCTACAATACATTGGTGAATAATAGGGATAAATTCTTTTATGACACCTCGATGATAAACCATGGTGATATGCTTAATAATGCATCATTTAAATGTGGTATCCTTTTTTCCATTTAATAAATCATTTGACTTTTTGTTATGATATTCATCTCATTCATGCCTTATTGGTGTGCCCCATGTTATTGACATGCTTCATAATAACATTCTCTATGTCTCCCCTGCATAATCCCGTATTGGGCTTCTTGCTCACCACTTTCATTTGATGTATGTCCCAATGAAATGAGATGTCGTAAAAGTAACATATGATAACCCCAATAATATGTAATTAAATAGTTTTAGAAGAATATTTTATGTTTTCGTGTTTGTATCTACATAATATTAAGGAAAATAATGTGTGAATTATCCAATTTTTTTTTTCTGGAAATTAAAAGGTTATTTAATTAAAATTTGGGATGTCATAGTATGTATTAGATATTAGTATAGTTATTTTGGAAAAATAGGAACTGAAACCATAAGTACGATCCTTTGGATAACATATTAATAATGTAAATGAATCTTTATATTTTGATATGTATTATGTATTTTTTCCCAAAAAATAATCTATATCTTGATAAAAAAATCAGTTGTGTATTGGGATCAAATGTACTTTGGGGTAACACCCAAAAAACAATGCATTGTGTTATACTCAATCAAGAATATTCTTACAATAATAAGCCTTACATCATAGCTAGTTTAATTTTTTTAATGGATATGTTTTTTAAATTATTATATTTTTATGATCTATTATAAAGGAGATATATAACATAATTATTATTTAATAATAACATATTTAATCATGATTTTTGAGACATAAAATCCCTTGAGAAACTTAAGTTTTTAAATATAACATGATTATCATTTTATTTTTATTTTTTTAGAAAAATATTGGGAAATGGGAGAATCTATGTAAATGATAGTGCAACGGAAGATACACTCAATGCATTTCATTGGATGATGGAAAAGAAACTATTATAAGAATTATGAAAGTAATATCTAAAATTATTACAATTAACATAAATCTTGTTCATTTAAAAGATTCACCTGGATGGGAACAACATTCTATTTAGTTTCTAATGCATCAATGACTACCCATTTTTAGTGGATCTTTTGACCAATTAATTTATGACAAATTGACATCCATTATTGGAAATATCATTCATGTATTATTCTATTTATGGATAGAGAATGTCATCATAGTGATAAAAATTTTATAAAGAGAATATGATTAGTGTATGAAAATGATTAAATACATGATTCCATAAAGGGAGACATATACTATAGAGTGGAAAGAGATCAATGGAATCTCATTTAATCAAAAACTTCCACATCTGACGTGAACAAAAATTGATCAGGAATTCCATGAGATCAAGCAGATGAAAGATGAATTTGTGGGATGTTATGAAATAGACATTACAAAAAATAATAAACACACCTCGACCTTCGTTATGTATCCTAATAGAAGTATTGATATATTCATTAGTAAACTAAGACCCAATATAAGGTTGAATTTAGAAAATCAACAATTTGAATGATATGAGTATATAGAAAAAAGTAATATGATGGATGAATTCGATTTTAGATAGACAGATTAATCCCATATATTTATTGGAAAAAAGAGAGAAATGGAGCCAAAAATACAATATAATTTAACCCATGGAGGGGGGGGCAATAAATTGAAACATATCATATGAAAAAAAAATTGTGAAAAATAATTCTTTGAACTATAATTTTGGAGTGTAAAATAATAAAAATTATTATGAGGTAAGAATATTTCTGGGAACTTTAATGGTGTGTTGAAGCCTCAATTTTTCTAAAATAATGAAAATATATGGTGGTATAGGTCCAACTTAATGTTCAATGGTTCAAGTGTAGACATCTTAGTAACATTTCCAATCAATGTCTGAATCAATAAATAATGGTGGTAAACCTTAATTAACCTTAACAGATGCCATGTGAGAATTAATTTTCATTTTCCATCATTATGAATTTATAATTCTAGGATCAATAATTGATGTAAATAAAATTTATGAATATTGTGTAGAAAAAATTAGTTATTTTATATGGAGATAAATATTTTCCTGAGATTTTTCTAGAAAAACCTCCCATGGAATTTGTTAAGAAGATAATCGGTGATGATGTAGAAGGGTGTTAATGTATAACGATAAATAATATCACAATTGTTAATGAATGAAATTTTTAATTGTTTCATGGTGATCTCCAATAATGATTTGCAGGGTCCTCTATTGAAGTCACACATGGATCCATCCCCATATCAAGGTCCCCATATAGAACAAAACTATAATTTTATATTAATTAATGAATGAACCTAATGGTCATTTGGGAATGATATTTATCCTAAAACGTGTGTATCCTTGTAGAGAACACATTATTTTTGTAAATAATTTGGATGGATAAATGTATATATGAATTTATTATTGAAAACTAATGTGACATAAATAAATAAGTAATCTCTCTCATGTTTTGGTGATTTATATTAAAAAGTTCATGGGGCTCAATTCTTTAACTATATTGACCTCTGATCTGGGTATCATCAATTGATGGTGACAAAAGAAGATTTTCTAAATACTACCTTCTAAACAATATATGGGAATTATGATTATTTATTATTCCCTTTTCCTTGAATAATGTACTAGTTATATTTATGGATATTATGAATTGAGTATTTGAGACGGCCTTTATAATTATTTGATATTTCTTATTGATGATATTATTTTATATTCCAAAATTCGAGATGGACATGTGAAAATTCATTGGGTTATATAAAAAAAATATTAGGATGATGAAGCTATTTGGAAACATCATTAAATTTTAATTCTGGTCCCAATAATTTGCATTCTTTAGGGATATTGCGAAAAATAATGGAATATTAGTTGACCATATGCTGTAAAGGGATATAGAGGAGTGGAATCATCCTATAATGATAATTGAAATTCCTAGTTTACTTAATTTATTTGAAAATTATATGAGGGTTGTGAAATAATTTTTTCAACATTCTAATCCATTATAAATATTAACTTGAAAACGAGTTTAGTTTATTTAGACATAGATGTATGATGAATGCTTCCATGAAATGATGAATTGGTCAGTTAATTTTGTCATGTTAAATATAACCTCTGTTAGAGAATAATTTACAATTTATAGTGATGAACCATGTGAATTTATTTAGTATTACAAATGAAAAATGATATGATGACAACTTTTGAATCTTGACAGTTAAAGATTCTTGAGATGAATTATAATACACATGAACGAGGATTATTTGTAGTTATTTTTTCTTTGATGATAAGAAGAAACTAAATTTATGGGGAGAAATGATATATATATACATACACCTCCAATGTTAGAAATATATATTCAGGAAAAATTAATTGATCTTGAAACAAATAATTTGTTTTCAGCTTCTTAAAGACTATTATTGTTCAATTAGATATCACCCAAGATAGGAAACTCGTACCAGTATTGTATTTGGTATAAAAGACATCATTTTAATGATAATGATATGGACTAAAGAAGATACATTGATCAGGGACCTATTGTATTTGAAAATGAGAATAATAAGGTAATGAAACTGATCAAAAATTTAAATTTATTTTGTTAACCATCTTTACAAGATAAGATCAAGTGATCTTAATGAAAATATAATTTAATATTAAAAATATAGAATCTATGAAAAAGAAATTTTTTAATAAGTTAAATTTGGATCAAGAAGGTTTATTGAAATTTTAAACAAGGATATGTATCGCTTATATACTAGAAATAATGAAGGTGTTCATGGATGAATCTCATATCTCCAGATTATCTACACATCATGGATGTAATTAAATTTTTATTGACCATCATGATCCTAATTGGTTGGATAATATGATAAGAGAGACTACTGACTACACTACAAGGTACATGGTGTGTTTAAATGTGATGGAATACTCACATATAACTAAATGGGTATTTCAACCACTTCTGATAAGAACACTTATGTTGGAAAATATCATTATAAATTCATCATTTTTATCCCATGAACATCCATTATAAATAATGTCATACGGGTTATATTGGATCGAGTCACTAAGGCTGCCCACTTCATCAATACTTTTAAAGATACATATTGAGACCAAATTTTAATGATATACATAAAGGATGTTGTGGGGATACAAGGGGATTAATAGTAAATAGTATTGTATCTTGATCCAATGTACAAATCTAAATTCATGAGAAGTTATAAAAATGATCTGAATTGTGAATTGATTTTATCTATCATGTATTTTCCAAAAAATGATGGACAATCATAAATGATTTTTCCAAAACTATAGGGAAAACTGAGAACATTCTCAATGAAATTTATATATGGATGGTATCAACATCTCTTTCAGTTGAGATATCATTCAACAAAATATTCCTCTTGAGTATTAAAATCAAACCGCCTGAATCTTTGTTTGGGAAGTGATTTGTATTTCTAATTGTTGGGATGATGTTGGTCTGAGGATGATACTTGAGCTAATATTGCATTATAGACATCCAAAATAGAACAATACATCTACAACATATAATTTTTTCTCATATTCAAATGAAAATGAATGTTTAAAATATTTGAATAGTGTTAGATTTTGATGTTGTAGACAGTTTTTTCCATCATATGTCACTATGGAAGAGATTAATGTAGTTTTGAAGAAAGGTAATCTTGGACCATAGTAAAATAGCACATTTGTGATCCGAGATCACATAAGACAAGTGTTCTATCTTCTAGAACATCCATAAAACATGGATATTGTTTTTGATGTAATCTATGTATCTCTCTTGGGTAAGGATAAACATGATCAATCACATGTATTGAATCTAGAAGTGGTAAAAATAGAACACGATTTCACATATGAGAAGTAATTAGTAGAGATATTGGATTGAGAGAAAAACAACTATGAAATAAGAAAACACACATTTAGATTTAGTTTTGGATGTACTATAATTATGATGAATCATGGTGGGAACTGTAGGAATAAATTTATTAAATACACCCTCACCTTTTCTCAACAATGAATGTCATTTTAAATTTTGTGTAAAAATATTCAAAAGGGGGGTGAATATAATAACCATTGTTTTTGAAATTATATATGTTTCTATTATAAATGTTTATTATTTATAATATAATAATATATGTGTAAAATATATATAATCCAAGGAATACTTATCACATTAATAATTATTAATACCAATTTATTTTATGGACCCAACTAAAATAGCAAACAATATTATTAGAAAAAAATTAGAAAAACAAAAATTTAAAAATACAGATCTCACCAATATACTAGAATCAGAACACCCGTGGAAAATAATATATAAACGAAATTAAATGTTTGTTTATCAACCTAAATCATAAAAAATGAAATTACAACCTAAGGATGAATTCTAATGAATAATGAGTTAAATAATGAAGTTGTATTTATATAGTATAAGGTGAAATATTACCATTGGTAAATATTACCATTGGCGAAAAGTATACCATTATAATTATTTTTAATAAGTAATAATAAAAAATGTTAATTAATATTGAACAAAGAAACTATGGAATCATCCAGATGAAAATCATTTGACACCCATTTTCTGAACATGGGAGGGAGGTAGGATCACTGTTGTTCTCACTTGACCATACCGATTTAGTGAATTAATATGTGAATCTTGAATGAAATCTATAATCAGAGAAGTCCATGTTAGTAGAGGTTACCATTATGTGATTTCTAGGTGAGCCACCCCATGAAACTACCACCATCACACACCTTTATTTTTGTGAGTACGTAGGTGTAATACAGTGTCACATGTCTACGTCTTAGTTTCATAGAGTGTAATGTCCAATATATAAAAAATAATTATTTATAAATTCTATTTTACGAGCAGTTATTATTTATAAAATATATGTTCAATTGTGATAAATTTGATAAAATTTTTTGGAAATAAATAAAATTTATCCTTTTTATAAAAGACATAGATTTTCATAAAAAACTACAGTATTATAAGTACTAATTATAAAAATGAGATATTCTATTGAAGAACATTTATTTTAATATAATTTATATAATATGTTTATAATGTTTCATGAAATTATTAAAACTGTAAAAATTAAGTGTTCATTAACAATTACAGTTTTCAAAAAATTATGATTATTATATTAAAAAGATAAATTTTTAAAATTTATATTAATATTAAGATAAATTAATAATTATATATTAAATAATAAGGATCCTGTTTTGTTAGAGTGAAATTATGAGAATTTTATGAAATTAATTTTTTATGAATAGTGAAAAAAAATTAGTGTTTGGATTTTTTGTATGTTTTATGACTTCATATTTATCTCACAATGATATAACAATTAATTAACAACATGGAAAGAAAAAAAATGTTATTTTGTTAATAATAAATTTGTTAGTGGTTTTTCAAAAATTTCTAAATCTATTAGTACTTTCATATTACAAAAAATTGAAAATATGATTTTTATTTTTTTAGTTTTTGGAAAATTTATATTTCCATGAATATAGGTGTATTAAAAAATTTCAGTGTTTATGGATTAAAATATCATAATTTTTTTCTCAAATGTACAAAACTATTAGAAAAAAACATGGGTAATACAACAGTTTTTTATTTTCCACCTCGAGATATCCATAACAAATATTTTAATTTATTAAACAATTATTCTACTTTTCTTATAAATTTCCATCCATGTCACTATTCACATTCACTCACAATCAATACTATATAATTTTTTTGATATTTATCATCCATATGATTACCCCAAGATGTCTATAATCCCACAAGTTTCCAGTCCTCGTGATTTAGGGGAAACTCATCATTGTAATAGAAATCTATAGTTCCCTTTTCGTTTCTACATTCATTTTTCTACTATATTATTTATTTTACTATCCAATTAGTTTTTTAAACATTTTTTACCCATTAATTTAATAATATTATTTATAAAAAATATACCCTTTTACCCTCTAATTTTACCCTTTTATAAATTAATGTTTTATATGCATCAATATACCAAATTATTTTCTCATATTTCACACTTTTTAAGGAAAATTATATTTTACTATTCATTTGAATACATAGAACACATTTCTTTTCGATGAGTATTCAACCATTTTTAATAAAATTCTATTGATTCTATGATTTACATACATGACACGTATATTCACTTTCTTTGGGATAGAAATTTGTAATCAGCAATTCCTTAAGAACTTTTTAAACATTTATTTTGATATAATAACTATTCTTTATTTTCCATTGGTTGGGAATGAAATTATATAATATCTTAAATGTTGCTCATATTAAATTAATACATGTGGTGGGTGTGCCCTGATAAAGCACCAATGCACTGGGTTAAGATGTTTTTCTATTTAGTTGGAAGGTTTTACGATATGTTGATGAATAATATTGGTAGTTTTTGATTTATGACACCTTTTCAATTGAACTTAGTGATGTAATTATGAATGTCACAATTATATGATTTAGACACATTTCTATGTTATGATTGTTGTTATCTTTTTTATGATATTCATATCATTCATGCCTTATTTTTATGGTGCTTGTTATTGATATCACTCACTATCATTTTCTATATGACTCTATTACTTATTCAACTGCTGGGATTCAAGATCAACACTTTCTGTTGATGTATTTCCCTAGGATATGAGTTGTATTAAAATTATCCTTGGGCAAAATAATAAATATTTTTTAATTGGATTAGAATAATGTTTCATGTTTTTTTTATTATGTACTTAATTTTAAAAAACTAAACATTAAATGATCCAGTGTATCATTCCATGTAATTAAAATATTATGTAATAAATACATATGATGATATTTGTTCTTAAATGTCTTTAATATGTGAGGAGAGGTGGATCCATTTTATAAGTGAGGTGAGTGAAACAATTAATCATATGAAAAACATATAAATATAAAAAATTTAATATTCATGACAATATTTAGGTATATAAAATATAAATTATATGTAGATAAGGGTTGAAATATTTTCTTACCATATTAATTAATATAGTATTTCTGGACTATATAACTTTATTTTTACCATAATTAATCCTTTTATACAATATAATGGTTAATCTTATTTTTATTTTAACAATTAATTATGACTAAAAATGAAATTGAACTCATTTATAAATTTGATCCTTGTAATTCTAAGTATGAAATTTATCTTACAATATTAAATTATTTGATTTAAAAGGTATGCAAAATGGTTTTTTTGAGAAATACATTTTAAGCACAGAAATGAATATATACCCACAACAAGTATTAGTAAAATATTTATGGAATTAATTGGATATTGATTAATCAAATGGCACACATTTATCTTTAAAACAAATAAAAAAAATTAGACTTTGTTCATTCCATAAATTATATGGTAGTTTTCATAAGAATCAATACTTCCACTATTTGTAAAAAATAATATATTCTAAAACAACCCAAAATTCACAGTAAACAATATATTCTTTTAAAAAAATTGTTGTTTATTTTTAAAAAAATATTTAATCAATATCAACTTTAAACAATTTAATATATTTGTATTATTCATGAAAAAAATGATTAAAAATAAAACTATTTCTTTTTTGTTGATTAAAAATTTATTTAAAATTATTATAGTGTATATGACCCCATATAATAAATTCATGAGTACAAATAAGGCCAGAAGATGATTTGTTATTAACATTACTTAGGATTTCACATTTTACCCTCTTAATGATATTGACCCCTAATAATTTTATTCATTACATTAACAAGTGAGGGAATTTTTCTACCCTAGTTTTTTTATATTTTTATGTTACCTCTTAAAATATACAACTCCCAATAATACCTTTACTCATAGAGATACATTATTATGAATAAAAAGTTTTAATATGATCTAACTTCTATTAATGATTCTCTTACAACTATATAACTATATAGTTCAAATGTGATATTGATATGGTACATATTTTATTAATATTGAAATATAAAAAATATCATGTACATGAGATAAATATAGAGGTATGTCCACATGGTATGAACCTAATCCCACAATTTCTAGATATTAGTAGGAATAAATATACCTATTAAATATTTTCCCTTATTTATAAAATGAAATAATCATTACCAATGAGTAATATTATATAAATATGATATCCTATATCCAACAAAAAAATCAATTGATTATTTTATTATCATATCTTCCCACTCTGAGATGTCCTCCAATAGTATTGAACCATCATTAACAATTTAACCATATTTCTACCAATTCTGGTTCACAAAATTTCATTTTAGAAACTATTGAAATATTCGAATACCAACTACCATGATAATCCAAAAAAAATCATGAAGCAAATGTCACAATGTCTAAATATTTTGTCTAATTTTTCATTCGATTAATGTTTGAAATATATGTAGAAATTTAATTTAATACCCAATTAATTTTAAATATCATTTCAAAAATTTGAGGTAAATTTGGGATCATGATTAGATAAAATAGTTTGAGAGACTCCATAAGAAAAAACTAGTAATTTAAAATTAATTATAGAAATATGATACAAAGTCATAATAATTAGAATGGGTAGAAAATGTGAGTATATAGTCAAAATAGTAACAGTAACCCAAATTTCACTAAAAAATTAAGAATTATTTTGAAATCCCACAACAAAATCGATGGATATGCTATCCCATTTCCATTGAAGAACTAGAAATGGATGAATTTTTTCCCTATATTATTATTAAATTAACTTTAATGTGTTGAAAACTCAAACATTTAATAGTGAAATATAAAATTTCCATTTTCATTAATTCTTATCCATATAATTATTTACGTTATATCAAGATGTTAGTGCTTTCAAGATGAATGATACTCATATATGTGACCCACAATTAGTAATTATTTCTTCAACTAAAATTCAAAAAAAATACATAACCTATTTACAATTTTGTAATATCTTATTTCTCAACAGTAATGTCATGAAACTTTCCTTACATATCCAATTATACCTTCCTTGGAAAATTGCGATCTTCCCTTAAATCCTTCTTAAATTTTTCCCATATATATGATTAATTAGATACATAATCTCAAATATTAAGGGTTTTCAAATACACATCTTCCAAAACTATATTCATTTAATCATCAAATAAAAGACCATGTTCTAAATTTATCATTCTTAATGATGTGATATTTTTTCTACTCAAGAAATCATCTACCTTATTTATAACTAGTTAATTGTGAATTATATAATAAAAACATTTTCATAGTTATATCCATAAAATTTCCTTTATATTTGACTATTTTTTTTATTGAATATATATTTTCAAACATTTATAGTTCATATATATTTAAAAAATTATCCTATATAAAATCTCCCTAGAAAATTATAATTTAAAAAAACTATCACATGATCTATATAATTTCTTGTTCAATCATTCTCATAGAGTTTCAAAAGGTTCGATGATTATAAAATCAAGTTATTATCATGCATCATGAAAAAAATAATCCCTTCAATAAATAAACTTTTGGAATAAAAAAACTACATATTATATTTGATGGATAGGCTAACAAAGAATCCATAAAACCTATTCTTTTAAATTTCTAAAAACATTCACCCCATTATTTTTCTAGAAACATTTCTCTCCATTTTCAGTTAACATAGTTGGTTAGATAACCAAAAAGGTTTCATTAAATAACTATTAATATCTTTACAATCCAGTCAGACATCAAATTTTCGGGACATTTTTATGTATTGGATACTCCTTCATCCCATTTTATTTAGATGGTTCCATTGTTATTCTATCTTTAAAATCATATTCCTAAAGAATGAAATATTCGACCTCCATATTAACATCAAACCAATGACATTGTAAAAATTGGTTTCATTATAGAGTAAAATCGATCAATTTTATTACCCTGGACTGGAATGATTGTCTTATGCCTAGAAAATTAAGAAAACATTTCTTTATTGGTTGTAGATAAGTTCCCCACCTCATACTTTAATTCCAATAATTTCATTCCTATTATATGTTAAACATATTTATGGAAATATTTATTATAGAAATCATAAATAAATGTTTTCCAAAATATATATTTAGTGTTTTTATTCCCATAATAATTATTATTAAAATTACTCCACTAATAAACATCACCTTCAAAATGATAAGATAAATTATAATTTCACGAATCCTTGAAAATTCACAATCATTGAATATTGTTTCCAATGGAGGGATCCATTCTTCAGCTAACAATGAGTTTTAAAATACACCAAAAGGTGGAGGCTGTTGTTTCATGAAATGTTCAACTAGATACAAGTTCTTCAACAAATAATTAGCTCACTCACCTTCCATGGGATCTGTAGTTTAATGCCAATTCCAAATGAGTTAACATATATAAAACTACTTAGTTCTAAATCTAACCATTTTATGTACTTAATTTTAAAGGTTATCATTCTGTTGTAGCCGTTCTGTCCCATTATCATAGTTTCCCCCCCTGGAAAAATTGATGAATAATTATTTATTAGTTAATGAAACATGTAAATACTTGAAATAATTATCATGATAACTAACCATAAATTAGAATATATTAAAAGGTTCTCCTTATATAATCATAACCTATAAAGTTATTTAAACCTATATTTAGAAGAAAACTATACCACCCTGTTACATAATCCACCAAAAATTATATTAATTATAAAAATTATTCCACTTTTTTACATATTCAGTACCATTTAGTTTTCATGTTTTAGAAACTTTTATAAAAACTACATAACATATTGATCATTTGAACATTTTATACATCATTTACATAAAAAAAGTTTACTATGTTTACATTTCAATTTTAGTAATTAAACTTCTTATTCAATCCGTACATATAGACATTGAACTTTCTAAAATCCTTAATCATAAATAATCCATGTGGTAAACTACTAAATTATTTTTATTAGAAAAGAACTCTAAAAAAGGGATATTAAAATAAAAGAAACCTATTTATTCCTTTAGAAATTCATCATTACCCTTATGGAAATTTTACTTTTTACACATTAAAATTTGAGATAAATATAATATTTTTTAAATAATCAAATAAATGTAATGTACCATCATTTTAATAATTTTTTTAAGAAAAAATATAGGACTAATCATAATCATGAAATTAATTTATTGAAAACGTGAGTTGTCATGATAACCAACCATGAAAAATTAGAAGAACATATACATTCCATTTATAATGAGTTCATTCCCTTACATTGTAAAATATTAACATTTCCATTGAAACTCATATAATGAACTGAAATACCATGTTTTTATATTGGGAAATTATATTAAAAAAATTTATTACATGAATCCTTAAATTTAAACAACCATTGTCGTTAATTACGTAATAACCATTATGAGTAAATTAATTTTTGATAACACTATCAAATTATCTAGTGCATTAAAGAGATATACCTGACACACCTATTATCATAGCTATTTACGACTCTCACATTATCATATTATTTTTAAAATAGAAATATAATAGTATATACAGATAAAATATTATTTTTATATAAAAAAATCACATTAAATATTCTGTATAACACACATAATGTATCACTTTTGGGATTTATGTAAAAAATATGATAATGTTCATTTTGAATTGAAAAATATTATAAATAAATATTCTTAAAGAGAGGGAAGTGGTAAATATATTAAAAAAAATATAAACTTAAAGAGGTAATTTGATAATGTATAATTGGAATTATAGTGGGGAATAATGGTGAAGCGTCAATTATTAAAAGATATTAATTTCCCCTTTTATAAAATTAGTCAAAGTGACACAAAAGGACATTGAATAGTAAAAATTTTAATCATTTATAAATAAATTAAATGATATTAGAAAATAACTATATAAAAAAATTAATTACGGATAAATCATCTATAAAAAAATCGTAGTACATAATAATTATGGAGATTGACTTTTATTATTTTAAAAAATTATCCTAAAGAAACAACATGTATAATAATTAAAATATTAATATAAAAAGAAAATTGAAGAAGACAAATTGAAAAGGGTTTTATAACCCTTTTATTTCAATAAATGAAATTTAAAATAAATCTATATTTTAGAATATAAACTACAAAAATGAAATCATTTTGTTAAAATGAAATATGTATTTGTGAAAGGAAATCAAAAAGCGAAGTACCTTGCCTTTTGTTGAATATCCACGGGCACTATTTATATTCCTGAAAAATATATTAATATTAATTTTTCCCATGCTTATGAAAAATTATGTGATCTATTTCATTATAATAATCACATTTTTTTGATTTAATAAATTTTTGTTTATATTTTCTAACTTGGTTATGATTACATTTGATTTTTTAGGGTTGTATTGTTTATAACCTAAAAATAAAACCGGTCAATTTATCATGGTAAAAAGGATCCTTGTTCTAATTTATAATAAATAATAACCATGTTCTAATTATCATGTTTACACATTATTTACTGTTGTATAAAAATTAAGTTAAGGTAGTCAAAAAAATAAAATAACAACACTTCATAGAAATGACATTCATCATGAATACTTGGGCAGTTTTTTCCTTTACTAACAG
The DNA here is from genome assembly GCA_963277665.1 of Viscum album. Lineage (NCBI taxonomy): Eukaryota > Viridiplantae > Streptophyta > Magnoliopsida > Santalales > Viscaceae > Viscum > Viscum album. The sequence continues at coordinate 1,040,876,935 of OY728141.1, read as the reverse complement.
ATTTCATGGTAAAAAGGGAAGCTACAATTTATCTTTTAAAAATCAAAATAAATCCAAAATAGTTTTATATATTCATTAATTATTTATTTATATCATGTCGTGTTATATGGGTATGGAAAATGAAAAAAATCACTATGTCAATGAGGTAGTCCACACATATTAATGAACAATGTATTAATTTCCCATATAATGTAAAACGTTATAAAAAGTTGTCATGAATTATAGATAACAACTAATTTTTATATTTGAGATTATGATTTTTTATATAATAATAGTAAGTATAGATTTTATGTAGATAGAAGTAGAAATAAACAATAAAGAACTAGGTTAAGATTTATACACCTTCTTTGGAAATTTTTTTCACAAACACTATAATCCTTCTAGGATTGTATTTTGGAGGGTAAAAAACATATATTCAATAAGGTATGAATTTAGGACGATAATTATATTATAATTCAATGATATTTAATTCCCAATGTTGTGAATTAGTGAGGATATGTAGTTCTGTTTTTATAAGTCATGCGAGTGATGTGCTTGTAATGATCCTTAACTTTCGAATATTTTAAATGTATTAAATATAGGGAAATAACACAAAGTCCAACCATCATGGAATATAATGGTTTAAGAGTGAATATAATATCATATCATAAGAATATATATAATAATATGTGACCTTATAACATTGTTTTTATCTTAATTAACCTGTTGTACCACTTACTATGCTCACTAAATAGTATAGTTTTGAAAAATGAGTTTTGAATATTTAAAATGAATGTATAGGTAAAAAATGTACAATTTAGAATCCTGTAAAATAAATTTTAATTTTTTTAATCAAATAGTACTATTTTAATTATAAACCTAACTCAAAATTGAAATATAATTTATAAATCGGTGGAAAAATTAGTGTTTTTATAAAAATTAGCATTTTATGGTTCATCTAAAAACAAATTTTTTCATAAAAATATCTTAAATACCCCCTAAAAAATATTTTTCAATTATATGAAAAAATAATTTCATTTAAAAAAAATTATATTCATAAATTAAATTTTTTTACTTTCATATAATAATATATTATTCATGGAAAACAACTCAGTTTAATTACATAATATTTTTGGTATTAGTAATTAAATTAAATTTTTGTTGTTAATAAGACACTATAAATTATAATCATGAATATTAATAATTCAATAAATTGATTTATTATTAACATTATTTGATTATCCACAAATGATATAATGTTATTTCCACATAGGCCTCTCCATCTCAATGTTATATTTCCTCTAACAATATAATGGTTACTCGAGTGATGGATTTTATTTTAGGGACAAAAAACACATTTTATGTAAAAATTATATGTCTTATTAATTGATTTTTAGTTAAAAAATAAAATTTTCATAACGATGTTGAGAATATTTATTACTTGTTCTTTTTAAAAATTCTTGAATGATGAATCCTTAAATAAAATATATTAATGTATTACATAGAAGTAGATGCATGACTATGTTATTTGAATTGGGTTATTACATTTTTTTAAATTTTTATATTATTAAGGATTCGTTAACACATTATGATATCTTAGTTGATAATGAATATATATTTTTAGTTTCCTAAAAAATAATTTAATACTTTTATTTTTGTGTTCTACGGATCAATATATTGGAGATGTTGTTGTATAAAATTGAAACATTATTTTGAATTTTTTATGTTTTATAAAATAAACATTTTTATAAATCATGGATGTTATTTTGTTACTGTCAGAATATCATATTTATCAAGAGAAATTTCAACAAATCTGAATCCAATTATTTACAATATTTTTTCAAATCCATTTATTTATTTTCACAGAGAAAGTTATAATGAATGATAACATTCGATGTTAGAGTTATAAATAATTTTTCTATTATTTAACCTTTTACATAATATTCACTAATTTTATTCTGTGAGTAAATAATTTGGATCACTTACCTAATTTAAAAAATTAATTAATATTTACATTTAAAAATATGGTTTTTGATAACTTGTTTGTTTGGTCCAAATGGGCGATCAATGTTCATTAATAAATGATAATATAATATTACTCTTCAATAATTCTCCCCTCTCCTTTAATACTGGCATAATATATCACTATATTTAGTGTTAGATCCATATGAATTTATTATAGAACAAGTGTTATATATAACTTAATATACTATTTTATTGCAATAATAATTTCACTCATAAAAAAATAAATGGAGTAAAACCAGAAATAATATTAGTTCTATACCAAAGAAAGATAACAGATGTTTTTGAATAAATGTGTGGGAAACCAGATATTGTCGAAGAATAACTGATTCCATGTACACTTGAATTAAATATGTTTTATTGGATTTATCCTGATCCTTATGTGAATATATTTTTTTTATAAAATTAATACTCGTTTATTTTCACAATATAGTAACCCAAAACCCACAATAAATCCAATTTATCATTGTAATAATTAATTTTCCAAACATTAAATCATGTGTTGGGTAATTTTTCCAATGAATTTTAAGTTGGCGTGAGGCATAAGCTATCAACATATCATTATGTGTGTTGATGAATTCTAGTATATTCATTGATTAAATAATATTGTTCATTTACACTTATCCTCTATATGCTAGATTGTGTAAATGTGCACCGGCCAACATTCTTTTTGTCTCCTTAAAATTTTACTCACTTTCATTTTTCCATAAGAACATAGATCCTTATCATGTCAGCACGGTTAAAGGATAATATATTCATGAAAATTATTCATAAATGATCAATAATATATAACCATTACATGATAGGTGTGGATATTAGGTATTTTGGTTTGTTTGTTCCATCAGTCAATAACTTCTATCTTTTAATGATATACAGATATATCATCACATGAGATTATTTATCCCAAGAATGAAAACTTTTGTATAAATAAATCACACATGATATATTTTTATAGACCATTTCCTTACACATGGCCTTCAATAAAATATTCAATTGATATTCATGATCATTTTTCTTTTTTTAATAAATTATAATATCATCTATAAATATTACCTCAAATTGATCATAATAAAAAAAATTTATATTCATTTGATCCATGAGAATATTAGGCTAATTTGTAAGTCCAAATAGAATTAATAAAAATTGATAAGTCATACACCTTATATAGATTGTTTCCTTTGGTATATCCTTCTTATTGCCCCTCAATAAATGATATCCACAATGAATGTAAATTTATTAAAATCATTGAGCTATACAATGTTCATTAAACATGTCGTCAATGCAGGTAAATGGATACATTGTGTTGGTGGTGTCTTTATTGATTTCTCAACTATCGATTTCAGGATTCAATGTCCAATAGTTATTTTTAACAAATAAAATATGTTCACCCCATGGTGTCACACTCGGTTGTATGAATATATTACAATTATTATCTTGGAGTTTCTTCTCTAACTGTAGAAACTCAAATGGGACCAATTTATAAGGTGTATTTTAAAAATATGTTCTGCATAATGTAGGAGTTATACTAAAATATCAACATCATGAATGACTGGATTACCAGGATGATCAACGTTATTTACACAATAAAAACACAAAATAAATATAGATATCCTAGATGTTGATATTATTTTGTACTGTTTGATACAAATATCCCTCATTAATAGGAATTCAAAACATTATACATGAAGTATCTTTTATTGGAAGACCATATAAATCCTTGAACTCAATGATGATAATATGTTTATTCTGAATATTAAACTCGATTTCCCTTACATGGAAATTGATTTTCTATCTATATATAGAGATTAAATCCCTTCCCAAAATCTCATAAAAATCAACTAGATAGAGAATTTTTTTTATTTAGGAAAGATATTAATATACACATTTATCATAATGTAGCCATATACATGAGATACAATCCTTGTACTATTATGAATTTATATTTCTATCTCATCATCTAATCATTTAAGAGGTGACATGTTTCCCTTATTATATTATTGTGTCCTAAAATTGTGGGTGTTGTAGGAAACCACAAAGTCATTTTACCTTATATTGTAGATATCATGTGTACCATTGAATACATTGTTATCAAGACCAATTTCAATTATGATTTAGAGGTCCATTACTTTATCATATTTCATATTGGTTAGTTTAGGTCAATCATTAACACTATCTTTTAAATCAAGCTATTTATTCCCATAATTTGGAATCTGAATTCTTTACAATTATGACTCTGAATTCCTCATAATTTTGGTTCCAAATTCCTTAGAATTTAGAATCTCAAATCCTTAGAATTCAGACTCCAAAGTAATTGTAATTCAGACTCTAAATTTCATAGAGATCTATTTCTGAATTACATGAAAAACAGAATCCAGATAATTAGGATTTATATTATCTAATTGATTAATTATATAGATTCTAAAATTTATTTTTCTGAAGACTCTAAAAAAATAGATTTTATTAAGAACCCATATTTTTCTTACCCCTATTACAGTAATGAAAATATTCTGTATAATCTAATATTAACTATCATTTGTTTGCGTAACACATGTACATGTCTATCCAAGATTCAAGGAAATATATTACCATTAGAGGAGGTAGCCGACCATAGGAGAAATTACTATAAATATGTTGAAATTTGAATGATATCAAAACTAATGAGAACTGATCCATAAATCTAGAGATTACATGCTGGTGACCTAATTTATATAGAGAGAAACTCACATGCCATGTGAGTACTGAACAACTTGTTCAACATGCTTCGTCCGACTCTGGTTGTTTCTATGTTCAATCGAGGACTTACAGGGAAAGGAAGTCAGAGGTGCCGAATACCTTAATATTCAAGGACATAATTCATCAGGAAGTCATAGGTGCTGACTACCTTGATGTTTTAGGGATTGCAAGGATAACAAGACATATTATGCTATTCCAATCAGGGGCATAACCTGGTGTGGCTAAGACAAATATTCTCAAATTATAAATCAAGGGTCCTTTATCCAATTTTGTTAGATACCATATTATATGGGTTAAAATATTTCATACCTATTACTTGTTTTGTTTCATGTTTTTTTACATCTATATTTTGATAAAAGATTAAATTATAATATTCATATACATTCTTGTTCTTTCGTTTAATATGATCAGAAATATTCTATGCACATTAATGTATAATCATTTCCTTGTAAACTTTTATTATGATTCATTTCTAGAACCATATTTTTGGATCCTAGAAAGATTGTATAACTATGTTTCCTTCTGAATTTATATTGTTTAACATTGTTAAAAATAGTTTTCCATACGGTTAAAATGATTGTTTTTAACTTTCAATTCAACCCCCCTTGTAATTTAGCATAAACATTCATATTTATATCCTACAAAAAAGACATATCATGTCTAGGACATAAGTCCATTATCAAAGGCATCATGTTTGAGTCCACATATTGCATCTATAGGCATCTTTGTATAATATCGACCTAATAGGTCTACGAATATGGTCCATTAAAAACATAATACTCTTTGGGACCAGGAATCACATCTATTAAACAATCTATAAATGGTTCAATTAAATTTGTAGTTGTTGGGAAAATATTTCAATTTCTTTCATATAATTAGTACTATGATATTCATCTCCATCAATAAGGTATAAAATCCAGATATTTGGATTTACCTCTAGGACACCATGACATATACCATGTTTCATTAGGCACATTATAAAAGTCTAGGGATCACATATTGTAATAATTGAATTATCAATAAGAAATTAGTGAAAGTATAATGAAATGAGTGAGTGTTTAATAACAAAAAACCCACCTCATCATCTACAACATCATAGGATTCCATGTTTGGTATAGTTTCTATAGATTCACATGCTACTATCTCTATCCAATCCCATGAAATTCAAGTGCATAGTTGGTAAAAATTGGTATACCGACAAGGTATCGTAGTTCAATTCATAAAATATTCATTATACCTAGGATCCTTGTGATCCAATGTAGAATGAGGAATAACATTATGGATCCCCTAGGATGGAACATATGTAATGGAATCCCTCAGGGGTTCAGAAAAATGATTTTGTTTGTTGGTTATCCTACATGTTATCCTCAATTTCAAAACATATATTAAGGAATCCTACATGGGACCCTTGGATTCATTGATTAGTCAAAGGATGAAACTAACGCTCAACCATCACATTTATCACTCTAATTTCTATATCAAATAATTTAACATAAAATTTTTAAAAATAATTAGAAGGTGTACCCCTGTTGGGAAAACCCAATAATATATATATACAATATAATATGAATTCATTCTTTATCATGGTTATTTCAATCCACATACCCTTAAAAATATATCCATTGGTAAACGAAATAATGGAAAAATGTTTCCAATTATTATCAATGATCAAAAAAATCATGTTGGGTATTATCTCATGGAAAACCACAACAACAAATTGGTTATAATAAAATTAAAAATAAAAAATAAAAAATTTAATATCATAGAAAAAATAATTTAAAATGGTCATAATTTAGAAAACCTAACTGGTCAATCACGTTGTACCAGTACCATGAAAATGATCCCACTAACATGGGATAACATGAGCCCAACAACTATAAAAGAACAAGTAGTAAGAAAAAACATCCAAAAAGACATTAAATAATTTCACGATTAAAATAATTATGAATTCACCTTCGTAAAAAACCGTGACGAAATTAAACATGATGATGTGAAGATGACATCATGGGTTATTCTATTCCTAGGAAGAGTGAAATTCCCATAATTAGAATGTGATTCCATCATGTTTCACTAGAATAAAAGATGAAATTTATATCCCCATGACCCATGATTCAAAGGAAGAGAATTAAATACACCATGATGGATAATGGAGTTGATGGAATACCTTATTCCCTCCAAAGCACTTGACGACGTAAAATTATAACCAAGAATGAGGGATAACTCCTTCACAGGATAATATAATGAGGGATATATTTATGGGGGATAAATGGGAATGAATTCTATGCAAAACCATTTAAGGTTCATAATAGAATTTTATTTATTTTCACATCTATAAATATACTTAGGGTATGGCCTCATTGTTTCAAAGAATGTATTTGAAACTATATTTACCCTCCAGCCATTATTGTTCTAAAACATAGTTTAACAGAACATGAATGAACCATGAACCAATACAATACATGAAAAAAGAAGCTCATATTGTTGTATTGAAAATTCAATTAATCTATGTCGCAATAATGTGACATGTCAATGGTATATTACAAACTCACTACACAATTTCAACTACAAAACATTACGGATTATCAAACCAAACTATTGTATAAAATGGTTCAAAACGCTAGGCCGCATCATTAGGACGTACCATGATCCAATCATGTTCCATTATATGCACCATTTCAAAACAACTGTTTCAATAAACAAATCTCCAGTAGGATATCAAAACAAATGAGCTAAAAACCATGACCTATTCAAAATCCTAAGAAATTATTTTGAGGTATTTCAACCATGTCAATACCCCTTTTTCATCTCTCATCATGATTTGAAATTTCCAGTATTTAAAAAAAATACTTCATAAATTTGACTCATTAATACCCAATAGATATTATAGTATCCCTCCATTAAATTGGTCACCTCAAAGAATCATTATTTGGTAAAAAAATGAATAACCTCGAGTAATTGTGTCTTGAATTGAGTTCAAAAGTTCATACTGTACTTATAAATTCCCATCATTCCTCCGAGTAGTACATTAATAATTCGATGATAAATTTCTAAAATTGAGACAATGGATATACCTACTAAAAATATATAGATAAAACATCCTCAATCCCATATAAATCAAAAAATGATCACATTTTATCCTTTTTTTCACCAATTTTCTAATGGAAGATCATGACATAATTTCTCACATTCCATGACAACTATGAGACAAAATACATCCATATTTGTGATTTACTAAAGGTATACATCCATAGTTTCTCGAAATAGACTTTGGCAATTTTTTCAAAATGCAACACCTAAAAAAATACGACAGTACTCCTTATCCTTGATCTGACGGAATTGTTGAACACCAATTGACCCAGCTGAAGATGACCATTCCATCAATTCATTGAAATAATAAGGTCACCCACCAGTATTTACAAATCTCATCCAAACAGAATTTTCTATTTGGTTTTATTATAAATTCATTTTTATAAATGAAATAATTTAATAATAACCACCCCCATATTACTATTTCCTAAAATTCATGGCTGTTATAGCTGATGTTTAATCTAAAAATGAACCCAATATCTTTATCTTGGGGAACATCGAGTTCATTCCATACATTCTCACCAATTCTTATAACCAAATTTTGGTGGCATTTCTGTCTAATCCATCTTAGGATCAATCCATAGTCATTCCATATTACAATAAACAGAATATATGCAACTAACATAAATGGTTCATTATATGATATTCCAAGACTAATTTTTGCACTCTATCATCACCCAAGTCCATATTCAAATACTTTCAAGAAATTCACTATGTAATATAATAATATTGAGGTCCAATGTTTCAATGTAATTTAAAATCCCAATCAATAGTCGAATTACCACTATCATCGCCCAATGATCCTACTCCCATGATGGTCAAAATCTGGGAACTAACAAGACACTCCCTTCATTAGAAGCACTATATTCTTCTGTCTAATGAAAATAGAAAACAATAAACATAGAAAATTTCTTATTCTACTTATTCATAACATCCTTCATGGTTCAGAACCAGCTCATCCCATGCATTGATGTAAATGTCACCATACAAACATTTCTGCTTCCAGATAATAGTAGAAATGGAGCTTGCATTATTTCGAAACAAAATAGGGTCAAACCCCTCAAATGGGAATTTGTATACTACACAAAATTAATCATACATTGGAATCACTCATTGAGTATACTTATAAGGTTAACTTCATCCAAAAAAGGTTACCTAGGTATTCTATTGTATAGATGACACTATGTCATCATACTCATGATGGAGTACAAATAATTTTAATGATCACCTCTATACATTTGTACAATTTGACTCAAACAATTGGGGTGTATTTTTCTTCTGATACACTCACAAAACTAAAGTGAATACACTTGATTATCCAAATATAGATTCAATGTCTCATGAAAACATGCATCCAAGTCTATACTTGGGGAAATTGCCTCTTCGAATTTGAATCATCCTTGATGTCTCCACTACCAGAGAGATACATTCCACTTTTGAGCCAATAAATTTGATCATATTGGCTTTTATCATTTAATTATGGTGATTAGTCCTTATATTTCTCATGACCACTCAATTAATAACTTTTAAATGTACCATATATAATCCACATGTAACATTATCACCTGACTCATTCATCCATGAGTTGTTCGCCAACAATTCAAAAATGTCTATGATACACAGAAGGTTAGTATAATCTGGATGTCTGTCTCTTCGTGCACCTCATCAAAATTTGAAACCACTATTATGCCACAATTTATGCCATAACTAACTGTAATATGTCATCATTTTTTGGAATTTCAACCATCGAGCTTGCCTGAAAGGGAAAATAGGGTGAAACAATAGAAAACACTCATTCCCATTGAATACAGTCTCAAAACACAGGCACACTAGGTATTTTCTCAATAAAATAAGTCATTAACCTTCATGTATCAAAAAACCTCATCACCTACTATGAATCAATCTCAATGACTGTAAAACAAAAATTCATAGTTTTATGGAATCCTTTATCCTACGTCAATAAATATAGCATGATTCTTATTATCAATTGGAACACTAATCTATTATGTTCTGATTCATAACTAATGGCACTTAGGCCACCCACCTAGACATATTAACCACATATCATATGAGGGTCACTTTTTCAAACTAACTATCCCAAATTTTATCTCTCTTTCCAAGTGGTACATATAACATTGACTTATAGGGGTCAAACCATTATTTTATCAGCCTAGTAGGGCCCTTATCTTATCTAGGAATCCTTATATGTGGGATTCCTCATGGACATTATTGATATAATGTTTAATGAATGATAAAATTACGCTTATTGGGAATCACTATATAATAATGCACCCTTACAGACCAGTTTGGGATAGCTGTTTAAGGTACTAAAAATATCGTATATAAATTCTCACCAAGTAAACTATAACCAAAAAACTTAAATACAAAAATTCTATACTAGAAAAGAATAATATTCCTAAATCAACCTATAAGGGTTAAAAATAAGCACACTACAATTTCAAAATGATCCATGTTTTAAAACAAATATATTTTGGTTAAGTAGAATTTTATTCAATGATATGATACAATGAAAAATATAGGTTGTTTCTGACACATAAAATAACCAAAAAAAGAAAAACAAACTACAATGGGTATAACTGAAGATAATAATGTAACATATTAACCTAATAAGTTCATTCCACCTCATGTTCAAAGGGACTACGCCTTCAAAATCATCATCAAACACATCACCATAGATCCACATAGCATTCAAATATAAAGAAATATATATTAAATCAGCTCAATTGAGTAGACATACATCAAAAAACTATAAAGGGAAAAAATAGTTTTTTATGGATTTAATAAAATTTAATCCTTTAGTAGTAAAATAACACACTATATGTCCCATATCATATGAATCATATCTGTGAAATATGATTCCTGATAATCTTCATACATTTTTTAGCTAACAATCTAAATAAATCACATTCTATTTCTTCTATAACAACTGTTAAAAATACATAGATGTTCTCTCACCAATTATATAAGATACATGAATATATAATTAGTCAAAAATGCAGAACACACATGATTCTCTCAATTTAAAAATTATAATTGATTGATACATAACATATATAGAATAAAAACACCATATCCAAGGGAACCAAAAATTATTACAGGGACATGTTTTCTAAATGCATCGATATGATATCCAAAATATATTCCAATACATATATTGTAGTCTTGTCTAATGTATCTTATGTATTAAATAACATTAAATGAACTCCTCTAAGAAGAATTCTAAAATCTCACCAAATATGCCACTAATGTGGTTTGCCTATACTATTCACCATAAGGCCTCTAGTGGACCTCCCCATTTTCCAGTGGTATCTAATTAATAGTGATAGCCATAATAGTGTCATTAGGAAGACTATTGCTTCATATATCAGTAAACTACAATGAAATTAACCAGATATCATAAAAATAAATAAGTTTAATAAGTAAAAAACTAATAAATTAATAGATACCTGAGTATATTGTAATAATAAATGATATTTTTTAATGGTATGAATGAAAATTTCATATATTCAACATCGATTTCCCCTAGGATGATCAGTTATACAAGACTATATAAAGGAAACTGAAATAAATGTGTAGGGATATCCTGCTAAATCCAAACTGCCCCAAATGTTTAATCTCTACATTCATATTTCAACCATCTTACATGACTAGTCCCAGGACACAACCAATATAGCACCATCAACAAAGTGAACATCATCTCATGTAACCTAGTGTAATAGATTTCCTAGTTGGGTTTGAGTAACAAACTTAGTAGGGAACCACCAATGAAGTCTTATACAAATAATGAACTGTATTGTATATGTAAATATGATCTTCTTATTAGTGTAAAAACAATAATAATAATAACAACCCCAAAAACAACAAAAATATACAAATAGGGAAAATAACCTAAAAGAAAAAATTATAGAAGACATGCTCAAGGAAAGTGAGTAACCTAGTCGAGAAGCAACTAGAATATGCTACCTTTATATATATATATATGTGTGTGTGTGTGTGTGTGTGTGTGTGTGTGTGTATTCCAAATATATATATATATAGACATTAATATAAATTTATATGCGAGTAAGGATAAATGTAACACAAATTAATCTGCAGTAGATTTTTGGGTTCAAAATCCCAACTGTTTGGACATCCTCTATAAAAGACATCATGTAGGATATCATGCCATAGAAGTCATGTGTAATTTAATAGATACATGGGTCTATAATCCCAATTAATTATACCATTTACAAATATCAATAACAATTTCTCTAATAAATTAATGTTTCCATAACGAGATAAATGTCCTAACCCCTGGTTCACCCATACTCATATCTAATCACAAAAATGAAGGATTTCATGTTCCAAAAAACATTCCTGTAAACATTTAATTACATCACATACATCATATTATTGATGTATCATGTATTAGACTATTTAGTTCAAAGTCATGGGTCCATTAAACAAGACTTCCACTTTTAGTTAGTGGATTTCATCCATCACAAACTCAATATAATGTCAATTTAATAGTAGCAGAACCCTATGAAATTGAACAAGGAGTCTTATTAAATCCCATGAATTGTATACACACTAAACTCATTTTCATACTTTCCTTCAAAATTATGTACCCTTGGATGTTTTAAAAGTTATCCTTTTTTATTCCATGATGCTCATCTATAGAAAACGATTTTGAATATAGACCAACTAGGGATAAGACACATGTCTATTCACTAAGGTTCCCTTTTTGAGTCCACGATGCACATTTATAAAAAAATAGTAAATGGTTCAATAATGTATGGGTTTTTCTATTCTATTCCAGAATACCCCTCATCTGTTTCATACATGTATACTCATATCTATCAACAAAAATAAAAATTCATATCCCAATATGTATTATGGGAATCCCTATTACATACCATATTTTTTTAGACTCATGAACCAAAAATTTGGGAGTAACATTAGGAATCATTAAAAAATTGATAATAACTGAGTATAATAAAAAATAGTAGAGTAGGGGTGGATGAACACCCATCTCGAACATACATCAATAAAATCATGAATCTCAATGTTTGGTATATTTTCTACAATGTAAAACACTATAATTTCTACCCAATCCAATGAAATACATGATCTTGGTTGGGAGAACATTATGGAACCCACCAGGTGATCTTGGTCAATTCCTATGTGAGGCATCCTATCCTATATTATCGGGATTCACATGTAATGTGAGGAATCCCTCTTGGTATACTCTTTGTGAAAAATTAATTAAGGAAACCCCAATTGTCTTAAAAATAATTATTCATGTGGGGATACTAGCATGAGATCTTCTAGGTCATACGATCAGATGAGGAATAACACAAGGAAACCTTTACCTCAGAAACAAGCTGAATGATGAAACTATTTCAGATTGGATATTAATAACCCCTAGTATTTATCTAGAAATTTTCCAATTTAAACAGTTTATTATTAAAATTCATTATAAAGGATATAAATTTGAGGCATATCCATTCTGGAAAACCAAGACATAAAGTTACTACATAAACATGAAAATGTAATATAGGTAAGGTATGTTAGAACAACTACCTTTTAGAAAATTTATATTTATTTTACAAAGACCAAAAAATACTTATAAGGAATGTTCGAACATAACTCAATGATTTAGGACCCATCTCAAAAAAACCACCACAAAGTGTTATATGTAATAGAATTGTAAAAAATTAATTAAACCCAAAAAATTTATTTTAGGGACCATTTTATTAAAAATAGGCATAATCGCAAAACCTCATCAACTGATCAGGTCACAGGAGAACCATAAACTAGATATAACTAACACAACATATCCCAATCGTAACCTCAATATGGGTATATGTACTATGTGACAACATCAAAATAAACTTTTAATAATTTAAATACAATTTAAAAATACTATTAAATTTTCCATAGTTAACTATCATGATGAAAAAAACTCATGGGATAGTAAAGGTGGAATCGTGGGCTATGCACTTCTTAGGTAGAGTGAAATTCACATCAGTTTTATCTAATTTTATAAAGCCCTTGGGTAATCAAAACTAAAACCACTAACCATAGAATCCAGTATTTAGAAGAAGATGATGTTAAATACAATGATGGAAAAAAACTTTATGTATCAACTTTAAGCCTCCAACATAGCCGAAAAAGTTCAATTATGACTGTGAATGTTGGAGAACTCCCATAGAGAAATAGTGATTTAGGGACCATCACATGGGTGACAATGGAGAATGAAAATGTCTCTAAACTCATTTATATATTAGAAGGGGAAAATAATAATTTATACTTTTTTAATGAGACGTATGTTTTGTCTTCATTTTTTTTCAAAACCATGCCCCGACCATACAGTTGGAACTACCAGAGGCCCTCCAACCTGCACAAGAGAAGGGCACTATTTAATAGATTATATGTCAATATTTCACTTTTACTATCGAAGTCACAACTCACCTCACATAGTTTCAGTGCACAGTTCGTTAATCATTTGTGTACCCTGTTACATGTCTACAAAAAATTACGTACCCCCTGCAAGGTTTCTCAAAATTTTATCCTTTAAAAAACCCAAACATTTAGGCCACACAATGATCCATTATCACATGCCCTCACAACACCAAAAGCTACACATTTCACATCTTGGACTTTCATCCTAAAACCCACATGATAATCCTAAATCCTCAAAGAAATTAATGAAGACTCATTCCAAAACTAAATAACATATTTATAGGAATTCAAAAGTTTTAATTCCACTAAATAATCTCTAATTATGATTTTCCCTATCGGGTAAATGAAAAATTACAATCATATTGAAATTTCCCAAATTAAAAAACAATGAATATTATAAATTTATATTTTTGTATTCATTGGATACAATCTTATGTATGAAATATCTTGCATTATGAAATTGTTATTTTTTATTATATATTTATATATATATTATTCGATATGTCATACTTTTTTTCCATAGATTAATGCGAGAAACTTCTCCCTTGTGTGTATATTTATACCATTATCACTATTAAAAAAAACCATGACCAATCATAGGTGGGTTTTTAGGGTAACACAACATGTCAGTTCCAAACTAGAATTGGTTTTAATGGGGGTGATTCATGAATACAGTAAGAATATAGTCTACAAGAATTTTATTTATCATTTAATTGAATCTCTCTAAGCTATAAAATATGCTTCCATGTGTGGGATAATTTTGACATCAAATGATTTGATTCAAAATGACTGATAAAATTCATAGTCATTCTGGATACAATAGACATATATAATAAGTACAAGATAAGAATTAATTAATTATTTACATGAGTATACTATGTTTAATAAATTTATGTATGATTTTCACTATCAATTTCATAAAAAAAATCATAGTTATATATATATACATGGACGGTGTGGTAAAAACAATCCTCCTAATAGCTACTAAAAATATGAATAATATACATATATAGAACTAATTATATATATGTTTTAAAAATACAAAAATAATATTTTAATATTTTGATGTATTTATCCACATTTATATTGAAAACATGAATTTACATTTTGACATTATATGTTCACAATTATGTTGAAAATAAATATTAAAAAATATTAATTTATTTAATATTAGTTATTAAAAACTGTAATATATATATATATTATATGTTTTTTAATAAATAATGTCATTATTTTTATATATTAATATATGTATTTAATATAGATATTCACATAATACAATCTTGATTTTATAAAATATCATATTACATGAAGAATTATAATTTTCTCTCTCAACCATATTTAAAAATCTTCTAATTAGTAAACAATGGTTGCAACATGATATATTATTTTTCCTCCCATTACATATTTGTAATTTGTTTATAGTGATGTATTTATAAAAAATTTATGGAAGTATGTTAATGTGATTGGGAAAAAGATAATCGTGTTGTTCATTTATTGTTACTAATTTTATTTATTATATGTTGTTTTGAATAATGGAATATTGGTGAATAATCTATTGTTTAATAAATCATTTGGATAATTTCATTTCGTTGTACCATATTAGGATGAGAATAATACAATAACTCTTTTTAGTGTGTTATGAACATTTTTTAGGGGATAAGTATTAAATTTAATGAACCTAAATGATATGACACCGACAATCCCTTAGAGATAACTGTTGCCTCTAAGAAATCATTAAATCTCAACAATATAATATGATCTATTAATATACAATCTTCTATATGATAGATAAATTATTTAATAGAATTATATGTTAACTAGGACATATATGGGTGGGTTAAATGACATTACATAATATATTTGTTAATGAATTATTAATTTTTAATGTGGTGGAAAATGGAAAAATGATTGATTAACATACAACTGTTAATGATTGTGATAATTATAAAATTCCATTCTCAAGGACCTGATTGAATTATTTTAAAAATTAAAAATTATTTACTTATGTAATATGACATAAAATAAGTAAAATATAATATAATTATTATGGAACCTTGGGACATGATGAAATGTAATTTTGAACATTGATATATTGAATGGTGAATTATGATGATCTTATTTATATAATGAATAGTTTAAGTATTTAGTATTGTAGAAACCCCAATCATTATATTAGTTTGATAATTAATGTTATAAAATTTACAATATTATTATGATATGATAATTATTTGTTGAAATTATTATTTTTATCATAGAGAATGTTATGAAATAGGAGGAAAATTCATATGAAAATGTTTGTTATTTTTTATAATAATTATAATTTGAATTGAATTTGAATAACTATGTAATAACTATTATATAATTAAAATATGTGGCCATATTTATACTCATACTCATAGAGTGTGTGATATTTTGTTGGCTATTTAGTGGTCCTCATATTAGGGTTCTCTTCCATTGTGTTCATAAATTACAAGTTTCTTTCTTATTATAACTCATAAAAAACTATAACCATATTAAGATAATTTTAAATTATATATATAATACAAAACTATTATTACATTAATAATATAACCATTTTCTATTTTTTATACATCCAATGAAAAAGGAAATAATTTCTCATTCTTATGTACTAACAACGATATAAATGTTGAAATGTGTTATTGATTTCATCATTGACTCAAATATATAGTTATACTGAGAGATTGAATTATTATAGATGATAATTATATTATTATTATGAATATTCAAGGATAATTTGTTATTTAATTTCATTTCTTTTTCATTCAATGAAAAACAAAATAACACATGTCTATACATGTAGACCACTACTCCAAGAACTTATGTAATTCCTTTCCATTCATCACCTCACAAGAAATTAAATGAATCCATATTTAATGACAAAATATGATATTTATTACATGATTCAGATTATATATATTGTTAATAAATGAAAAATGTTGAAGGATCACATACTCTAGACTGAAATATGCATGAAAAACGTAATATTTAACATAAAAATATTTATATTGGATGAGACATATGAATTAAAGGGTGATAATAAATTTTTAATATATCAAATTTGGTAATAAAATTATGAAAATGGATCTAATCTGTATTTATAAAAAAAATATTATATCAGAGAATAGAGCATGTATGAACAAGTCAGCATTTAAGGTAAGTGGTTATAATGGGATTTCATTTTAAATAATGATTATTCATATTTAAATATACATTTGTGAAATTTCATATTGTGTAGTTATCTCTAACACCTAATATATTTTATTATCCTCAATTTATTATAGTGAATATTAAAGTATTCCTTCGATATTAACATCTTTTCTACTAATTAGACCCAAAATATTTTTTTGAGATAATGTGATCAAATATTTTCTTTTAGGTTGGGAATATTGTAATTCAATGTACATGTTCATTTCAATTCATAAAGAGTGATATTTTATAATATCCAATAATTTTTTATTTTAATTTAAAACCTATAGTAATTTTTTAATTTTTTAAAATTAATCATTACAGAGTTTGCAGTCGATGTTATACTATAAAAAATTTAATGTGTTGAAATATATAATCATTAAAAAATTTATCAAATTAATGGATTTTACATTCATATTTTTTTTGTTATTTTTTCATGATTAATTTACAAGATTCATTGTTTTATAAAAGATATAATGATTTTATAGGTGTTTTAATTAGTGAAGTCATATATCAAATTATTTTATAAAAGATGATTATATCTATGTCAAAATCTTTTATGTAGTATTATGATTTACAAGGGGTATTATATAATGATACCAACTATGTTCTTTCCCACAATTAAATTTTATAAATGGAAGATGAAATATTTTTAAAACCATTTTTTTAAATTGGTTAATTGTTCTACGATGAAATAATGATATTTCCATGATATTACAGAACACATATATATTGTTTTCATTATTTGTGGGGTTAAACCTGTATTTTATTTACCTGAAATACATTGGTTAATGGATGATATCTTGTAAAATATTACAAACATGAATGGGGAGTCAACCTAATTTAATATGGTACTATATCCACCATTTTCTGAAAAGGGAATGGGGATTGAACCCAATCAATTATAGGACTATGTCAAATATTTTATGATGGTCTCGGTAGTATTCTTTAACTACTGAGATGATTTTTTTTAAATTATTTAAATATTTCAATGACATTTTTCTGTTCTTATGGTATACTCTCGAGGCTCATGACTGATTATTAATGATTCTACCCGTTTTTGAATCACATATTTTGTTATGGAAAATATTTATGCTATGAATCATTATTTATTAAACATGAATGATTCAATTTGAATTTCATAATATATTACCATTATCTCGTAAATTAATTATTATATTACAATTAAATGTGGTCATATATTTATATCTCACAGGTTTACCATTTCTGAGCATACGATATCTATAAAACCCCAAACCTTTCCAGTGGATTGGATCTACAAAAAGATTTCTAAAACCCATCTATTTTAAAAGGATTATAGAGTCTCAGGGGACAAGAGTAACCCATAAATAATTACATGTAAATTAGTGAGGAGTATATAAAAATTGATACATTTTACATCAATTCGTGCTGGGAAATGGTACATCATTTAGTCATTTGGGAAGGATATGGGAAGGAACCCTACCCAGATAATAAACGGTGTGAACTTGTAGTTTATAAAACAACCTAGTTATTTATATAATAATTAATTATCATATCTATTAATAATTAAGAATAAAATTTTAATTTTTCATTAATGCAGACTGTTTTTTTGATAGTGTAATCCACACTCAACTGTGGTTTTACTAAAAATCATATATTGCACACAATGTTAATTTATACTGAAAAATAATACAATTTTATTATTATTATTATTTTAAAATGTAGTTAATGACTAGACATTATATAAAATAAAATTAATAGAATTAAATATATTATTATTTTACATATTTGTTAAACATTTTTACATTTTCCAAATGAATTTTACAGTCTTAATATGGGAATGAATCCAATTTTATACATAAAATACGTAAAAAAAATTTAATGGTCTGTCTATAGCCCTTTAATGGTGAAACCTTTTTAAAAATATTTGACATCAATTTTATATGGTATATTTGACAAAATAAACAACTTATATAGAATCGGGATAGCAAAATTTACTATGGCTAAATTTTTTTAATCTTTTGATAAAGATAATTTATTTAATGAATAATGAAAATTATTACATTTGATTTAATACTACATTTTCATCTAATTTAATTATATAGTAATATTTTAATTTTAATTGGTTTTAATGTGTAATTGGATTATTATTTCCATATTTCAATCCAACATTGGAAACTCTATGTAATTACAAATTGATATAGGGAAAAAACACATGTAAATTTTCTGATAGTTATTAATTCTTAAAACATACTTTCAGGTTTTGGCAAGGGGTATTAATTTTAAATTATTTTCTACAAATTAAATGTCTTGAATTTGGAATAATTGATTCCATATTAGGAATAAAAAGTTCTAAATTGTGTATATTTAAATTTTTAATTCTTGGAAATTATGAATAGTAACTTTAGAAATTATTTTAATTTACCATGGTTAAAGGGTAAATTAGGTAAATAATGGTAATAAATAATAAAATAATAATATAAAAATACAAGAAAACATTTCATAATACTATTGTATGAGATATTTATGACCATGGTCATCCTTGGGATTATTTTTGGCCCCTATAGAGCTAGTTGGGTGTGATAATAACATGTTATATGATTTAATTTAATTTAAAGAGAAATATAACATTAACATGTATCTTTTACAATAAAAATTAAAGTGGGGTTATATAAATGATATTTTTGACTACAAGTAGTTATTATATATATAAAAATATTTCCTACATCATGGTATTTTTTTTTAATTTTTATAGATTATATAAATTATTTTATTTCAGAAACAATGATGATGTAGTGATTGAGTCATTAACAAAGGATTCAAATAAATGATATTATAAAAGTTTAAATAAATAATATTTGAAATTATTAATTTCATAAATGAATTCTGTGCATGAATATTACATTCTATGATTGATTCAATATTTTTTCCGAAATAATCAAGTGTTATTAATCAGTAAAAAGTCATGTTTAAATAGTGTCGAAAATTAACAAATTTCCTAACATAACATATAAAATAGTTTATTAAATGATAATAAATTTATTACAATATATTATTAGGAAAAATGGTTAAAATACGTCCAAATATTTCCTAAAAGTCCTTTGTGGGTCGTTTGACATCATATGTCAATTACATCAACCCAGAATGTGAAAATTACATGATATCACTGTATGATTTAAAAGGGTAAAATGGATTTTTAAGTAAATATCCAGGTTAAAAAATACACAAAACACATCTAATTTTATCTATATAAGATTATTTCAACCCAAAACCATATTATATATTAAATAAATGTGTTTGGGATGGTTAAAATAAGAACATCAATATATAATAAAATAATATTTCATGAAAAACTCTAAGTGGCCCTCCGCCCTCTTATAAAAGGACACCACATCTATCCACTTTCTCGCACCTCTCAAGCCCCTTGTCTCATCCATATTATTCTCAAATAATCTCTCAAAATTTCTAATTTAATTCTGTAACACCCTAATCTTCCACGGTATGGTTCTCTTTGAATAATACAGTAGCGTGTGTTGTACGCAACTTCGAGTTCTAACACACACCACAACCAATCAAACTAGCCGTTATGAATAGTAATACCCACTTTTTGAAATTTTATAAATTTTATCTCTCAAAATGGACTTCATTTATGGATTTGGAGTATCAAATGTAGCCTAAGGTGAAATATTGGTACTTTTCAGATAACTTATATATTTTGACGAAAAGTGAAAATTACTAAATTTTAATTAAAAACAACTTTTTTAATCATGATAATTAATAGTGATAAATTATTAAATTGAGTGGTTATAAAGTATATTTACAATATATTTTTACCATTTAATACAATTTTGGTCTTTGTACATAATTTCACAACTAAACTGGACATAAACAAGTATCAATCTTTTGATAGTTATTTTATCATAAAAAATGCTTTTTGTTTTGACAGCGGGAATTAATTTTAAATTAATTTCTGCCACTCTTTTGTTTTGAATTTGGAAAAATGGATTCCATATTTTGAATCAGGATTTCCAAATTGTATAAATATGTAACTTTTATTTTTAGACATTTTGAATAATTACTTTGGTAAATATTTTATTTACCATGGTTAAAGGGTAAATCCGTTAAATAAGGGTTAAAAAATAATATTATAATAATACTAAATTACCCTAAAACGTGTCCTAAACGTATTGTTCGATACATGTCCGACCATTGTAATATTTGTGTCGATTTTGGGACCTCATGGAGCCACTTGTAGGTGATAGAGACCCTTTATTTTAAATGAGATAAAATAAATAAAAAAATGACATAAGCATATATCTTTTACAAAACCAAATTTTTAATAGGGTAATATATGTTTGAATTTCAAATATAAATATTAATTAGAAATAAAAAACGTTTTCCTACATAATGGTATTATATTTATAATTTTTAGACATTAAATAATTTAATTTATTTACGACACAATGGTGATGTAGTAATTACCTAATTAATGAAAAATTAGAGTAATTGATATTATAAATACCCAAATAAATGTAATTTGAGACTTTTTATAAATTAAAATAATTATATAGGTTAATATGACATATAATTATTTTTTATATAAATTGTTTTTGAAGTAATAGTGCTGTTATGAATTCATCAAAAACAAAATACCCAATAGTGTCAAAATTGACATAAAAGAGTTTTTAAAACAAATATTATATTATAAATTGATATTAAATTCCTAAAAATATAACTATCATCCAATAGACTTATATCATGATAGTTTTATAAATATTGCACCACATGGGGGTCTCTTGGATGTATATAGTAATTTTATTAACTATATAATATAAAAATACAAAGTGACAAGGTAATTGTTAAACAAATTAACTAAGAGTTAAAACTAAAAGATAAGGTTAATATAGTGACCCAAACTTGTATAAAACCTATTGGATGAGTGTTTTTTGACCCATAACAACCTTAAAATTTATATAATCTACTTTAGAGCCATTATAACCCGAATATAAATTTATTATAAAATAATATTTCTAGCTTTTCCAAAGGTGCCCCTCACCCCTCTTATAAAAGGGCACTCCCCCTTCTCATTAATTCAATCCTTAAAAGCCTTTTGGTTCGGCCAACCCCTGCCAAAATAATCTTTCAAAATCCATCAATGCATCCTAGAGGCCTTCCATTAGTTAGAAAGACTACCCAAGGAGTCCTTTTGATCAAATCAAAACGAAGAACCCAAAGAAGAGGTAATGTTTTCACCACCCTCTTCCACGTTCCTTTCTTCTTCCACTTCTTCTTTATTTTTTATTACCATTATAAAATAATAAATACAGTATATTATATATAATTTGATGTTATTATAAACATGGTATAACCATATTTCAGTATTCTATCCATCCTTTTAATGACATGTCACCAGACATGAGTACGTTCGGCTTACCGTCTCCACGTCGTGGTGTAATTGTTATTCAAAACATTATTATTTGGATGAGTATAATAATGATAAGTAAATCATTTAAATAATAAATATATCATGATAATTATTATTTATATAAGATATACCATCCAATTAAATATAATTTTAATATCAAAAGAATGATATCGTCGCTCGTGCGTACGTACGGACTACCTTCTCCACGAACGCGATGAGATTAATTACCCATTATATCCATTCAAGTGAAATTCACATTTGATGATTAATAATAATATTTAAGGACTTAATATAATTCTGGATATGAATATGATACAACCTATACATAACAATGATGGATTACATATCAAAACATATAAAAGAAAATGAGTATGTTAACACCTGAAACGACAATAATATTTATATATTATTAACAAAGCAATGTTAAAAGATCATATATGATATCATATTAATGTATATAATTTTTGTATAATTTAATAACTATTATTTCACCATTATACATGAGGTTCACCTACCCCCATCCAAAGAAAAGTACTAGGAAAGGGTTTATTTCACAATTACGTCATTATCCTAGGTTGTTTATAAGTAATTATCTACTGGGACTTCTTTATCATCCACATCCATGTTTCTTAAAAATGTATTTCAAATTTTTTTTACTATTTATGAGAATATGGTTTAAATTCATTTATACCCTTGTTTGACTTTTTATAAGAGTTTTATAAAGGAATCATTCTGTCATTTTCTAAACAAGGTCCTTTTTAACCTTTTCGACAGAATTAAGGTAAGAATGTTTTTTTAACTTAAACGGAACTTGCCGCTATTTTACACCATTATAAAATCTTTTAAGCTTCTCTTCCAAGCTTCTAAGAATATTTTAAAATTAAAAGTTTTACTTTATAATTATGTGACTTTTAAATGATTTCAAAAAAGAGATATTTATCTCAAATAGTGTTGATTTCATCTATGTCAACATCCATTGATGGATTTTAAGTTTATTTGAAGTTTATTTATTATGATGCAAAACTTCCATATTATATTGAAGGTTTTGTGATTATTTTGACTTTTGATGTGTTATATGTATACCATTCATGGTTTATGGAAAAATTATTGACATTTCATATGCTAGTTTTAATACGAATATTTATGTTATGTTTAAACCTGTTCATATGTGGAATGAATTGGACTTAATAAGTGACGAGTGGAGCCTGCTATAGCTCCTCGATGCATCGGTAGGTCTCATGAGAAAAACTAGTGTCTTGGAATAAGGCCTTGAAAAAATCTTATTTGTAGTCTTAGAACGAGGCCTTGACTATGTGGTTATGATAGTCTGGCATTATGTCTTCCATCATTATGAAAGTGGTTATTGATATTGCATGTGACTATTGATTAGTAGAATATCCATGTGAATAAGTAAATGGAATTAGTTAATTATATTTCTGCCATATTATGTGGAAGTTCAAGTTTAAATGGATTTTGTTTTAGTTATAAATTTCATTAAATGTTTATTATTATTTATGAATGTTTCTGCTATACTGTTATCCTTACTGTCCATTTGAGCTCACCCCTATCAATGTTTTATTTTTCCCAGGATGTGAAGAAGTAATTTATGAATGACCTGCTGGGATAGTATGTGGGGATATGAGTGTGGACTATGGATACTATGTTGTTGTAGTTTTCATTTTATGATGTAATGTAAACATTATTAATGTATCTTGTTATTCCAAGGCTACTAAACTAATCAGTCTTTTGAGATGTGATATTTCTTGTGATCATGCCAATGTTATGTAATAAGGCACCATCTCTGGGTAACTGGGGTCGGGGAGTTAAAAATTCTATAATCATTAACTTTTCCAGATTGAAATTGAATAATTCCTTTTGACTCACATCAAAAGAAGTTGACCAATTTAGAGGTAACATCTTCTCTCAAGTTCCTTTTACATTATTTTACTTCTACACTCCATATTAGATATTATTAATTTATTAAATAACAAAAAAATTATAATCAATATATTATAATGTTTTTCTGAGAAGGATTCAAACTTCACTTACACACACCTCCATCTTATTGGTACAAATATACTGTTTCTGTGTACGATGAACTACTACCTCACGGAATGATGGTTGTCCAAATATTCACCTACCACATATAATGGTGGAAATTATTATCTAAATATATTTATATATGATATATATTAGCTTAATTTTGTCTCTATGCTTTGGTATTTTTTATTTACAACATACCATTAGGCTTTCCATAAAGTGTAAATATGATAATTTCATTTATGGAAGGGTGGACTATTTCCCCCTCAAAATTGTATGACTCGTTCATGCCATATATTGAACATTTCAATGATGGAGTAAATTAAGTTATTTAATATATGTATAATATATATTAATATAATTACAATATACTTATGTATCATTTTGTTTTCATTCCTTTAATATGAAATATAAATGAATGCAGCATTCATGCGAACCTAATATCTAATGTCTCCATTAATGTTGAATTTCATTTATTATCTCCAAAGGTTATGGGCTAAGAGATTTATAAATATAAAGGATATATATTAAATTTAAATCATGATTAATATTTCCTCAATAATGGAATTGTGACCACATGGATAATTTTCATCAAAACATGGTCATTTTTTACTCAAGTACCGAACATCAAAAAATGTACGATAAGATCTAAAATAATTAATTAATTTATATAATAATGTTATATGTTATATAATATGAATAATAAAATTGAATAAGGTTCTAATGCAAGTATATATTAACATATTCTTATTATTTAGGAAATTAAATAATGAACAATACATGTCAGATTCAAGTTAATGTAACTTCAAAACCCAATTTCCATTACTTGGTTGGTTTTTAACATGTTGAAAATATAATTCTATGATTATTTGATATATATATTTTTATTTATTATCATGTATTTATAATGTACATATTGGGATTTATAGATAATATATATAATCGATTTATTTTATTGAAAATATTATCTTTGTAAGATAAATCATAACTCAATATCCAATCATTGTGTTAAATATCCTGGCCACTAGTTTTTTTTCAATGAATATGTGTGATTGTACTTTGATTGTATTGCACTGAATATCATTTTATATTCAGTGTATTAAAATTATTCACATATAATTATGTCATTTATTTATCTTAAATCTAATGATAGGATATTTCTAAGGGACCTTGCCTCAATTTAAATTCCTTTAAGACTTATTCACCGTTATGCACCAATTCAAATTTATATGGTATATATACTGCCCTATAAGTTATTATACCATGATTCTATTTATTCTCATTGTGTTATAGGTTTTTTTAATTTTACGTTTATTTATTTTTATTCATTTATTTTCTTAAGTGGTAAGGGACTCTCTAAATAAATTATCAATTGAAATATTATAATGATTTATTCTTTAAAATATTTCTCATTAATTTACTTGTTATCAAAAGGGTATTACATATTTATTTATATGTACATAAATGATTTCAAATTTAAATTCCTTTTAATGTTTAAAAGTTTTATGGTACACATTGATTCAAAAATATTATTTTTAATATTTTTTAATTTGTGTTTTATTAATATTCAACTGATGATTTTAATATATCGAAATGATACCTTGTGAATTAGAATTTGGATTTTTTATTTTTTATTTTATGTTGGTTTTATGTTATAGAATTGGGTTATAGTTCTCAGGAATTGTTTCTATATACATTCAGTTCTATGATAAACCGTGGGTGAGTGAGCCCATGATAGATCTCCAATGAATTGGGTAACGGGATAGAGGTAAATGATAAAATCTCTCCTATGATATTTATGGAATATACTATTATGAGTATTCAAAATGTAACCATGATGGTTACTTCCTATATAGATTTCACAGCTATAAATTATGTTTGACAGGGAGATCATGAGTTTCATTTATGTATTATGATATGTATGATGTTTTTATTAATATTTGGATTACATGACATAAGATAAGTAATTTTTGTTTTATGGGTGAAAAGTATGATGCTGTAAAAATGTTTTCATAGGATTTAAATATGCCTATAATAATGGTTTAAATCCTTATTTTATATTCCTCAATGAGCAATTAATGAACATACAATGTTTTTTAATTTCTTTTCAAAGGGTATAATTAAGGGTGATATAATGTAATAATTAAAAAAGATATTTATCAAGAAAATAATTCTTGTTTTTTTAATGATTTTAATTATATAGAAATAATTGGATAAAGATAAAGTTTATCCATTTTAATTTTTGAGATGCAATTTAATAGTTATGGCCTTATTCTCTAAAACTATAAACATGAAATGATTCTCATTTTTAATGAATGTAAATTCTTGATCAAGACTCAGTATTATGTCAGGTTTATGGCTGGGGAATTATAGTTGGCATCAGAGGAATAGTCTAGAGAAAATTTTGGGTTTAAGTGTTTTCGACGAACATATGGTTAGTCTCTATGTCTATTGATTCAGTTAAATCCTTGTTTTATGATTTTTTTTAGATAAAGAAAATTCAGAATCAAATGGAAGGAGGAGGATCTCAAACAATATTTATATCTCTTCCTGACATCATTTTTGGAACAATTATTGCAAATTCATGTCTAGATGATTATGAAACTTTTTCTAACATATAACTCACATGAAATCTGTTGTTTGAGATATCAACACCTCCACTATTCCTCGATACCACAATTTATCATGTGCCTTATTTAATAAAATCATATTTTCTAAATATTCTCATATTTTAAAAATTTGTAAACATTATCCTGTAATTTTCAAATATTTGACCTTATTATAAGATTTTTATGATATTGGGAATTTGAAAAATCTTATAAAGAAGGATACCCTTGTGCATCGTATTTTTATTTTCATTTAAAATATATTCACTAAGGACAAACTTATAGTATTATGAAAACCCACAGATTGAATGTTTCAACTCAAACTCAGTCTGGTTATATTACAAAAAAATGTTTTATTAAATTTTTCGAAATATTATGTAATATATGATTATATTCCAAAACTATTTTTCCATGAATAGACATCTGACCCATGTTGTACATAGTGTATTTGGATAAAGAAGAAAATTATTTTTAAGGATCTCTAAATCATTTTTTCAATGTATGGACCCTCTATTTACCTGAACAAGATGAAGATGATTATTTCTAGACAACATGATCAAGGAACAATGTTCCTTCATTGGGAATAGTTTTATTTTATCACATGGAGGTCAAAAATATCAGTATATATAAGACACCCAGAATTATGATGTTGAAGTCACAATATTTTGGTATTAAAATGTGATGTAGAGAAAATTATAGAGGTTAAAACTTGTTAGGGTTATTTTTGAGTTCTACAAAAGTGAGAACCCTTTAGATGGGTGACAACCTGTCACGTCCAACATGACCATGAGAGTTGAAGTATGACAAATTAGTTATATGATTTTATAGATCAAGAATATATTGATTTTGGAAACTTATTTTGTATAATTTTAATATCCATAGTATTGGAAAATGATTTTGGGTTTACGTGATAAATGTTATTTTTGGAGACCTTCTATTTTTTGGGAACCCCATATTCTTAAGTTCAATATTATACAATGGGATTTAATTTGATTAGTTGGGGATTAATTTTTATTCTGTAAGAATATATGTTTTTATTGTAGATATATATTGATTTGGGTTATTTATAGAAATGAATAACCTATCATAATGAAAACTTGGTTAAGTTAATTACATTATATGTTGGAGATATTAAATTAATTTTATGTTATTTGGAGAAAGATGATAAGATTTATCATGGAAGAAAATGTAAAAAAACCTTATAAATTTTTAATTTCAATATTTCTTGGGATTTTTTTAATATTTGTATAGAAATTTGTATATTTAATAGTATTTGATGAAATTTGGGTATTGTTTGTTGAATTTTGGATATTAAGTGTTTTATTTAGTTTTTAAAAGTATTTTTCTTTTTGTGGTTAACTTGATCATGAACTAACCATTTTGGTTTTTTGATGACGTATAATGATATGTAAAATATATATATCATCATTTTTTTATTTTTTTCATTATCTAGAAGTTGGTTATAGTACATCAGGTGCAACGAAGTCATCTTGAATACTAATCCTTTAGAGAAAAGATGATTGTGAGGTTGAAATTTATCGATGGGTGAAGCACTACATGACATGTAAGTATATTTCCTTATGTTCTTATTCTATGTAGTAAAATAATTACCCAATATTCTAAAAAGGATAAAAAAATATATTTTTGTTTACTATTTATAAAGTTAAATCAATTATCATTTAATCCCTCACATGTTTGTGGTTTCCTAGGTGTTAAATTTCTACTGATCATATATTATATCACACTCCGTCAGAACAATATTGATAGTTTTTCTACCAAATCCATGTATTCCGACATAGAATCCTAGGTTTTTTTATCTTGAGTATCCTTTTTTAATTCTCTTATTTACTTGAAAATTATAATAATTTTGGCTCCTTTTCTGATGTGGGATTTTTAATGATGTTTCCAAGCCCAATATTTAAATTAGGAGGACGTAACATTCAATAGGAGGAACAATGTAATGATCGATTTATTTATAGAATAATACATTATCATTTATATTAATATTTATTAATAGGATATTAATATTATGTTAAATGGGTTACATTTTTATGATATTATACTCGACACACAATAACTTATTTCTCCAAAATCATATGATGCACACAACATTGATTTATAATGAAAAATAATACAATATAATAATTATTAATTTAAATAGTAGTTAACACCAAGCCTCAGTATTAGAAAGAAGGGACAAAATTAATTATATTATGATTTTACATATTTTTTAAATGTTTTTAATTTATCCAATGATTTTTAGAGGATCAAAATGAGAATGAATCCAATTTTAAGCATAATGTACTTTAATATTTTCAAAGTGTCAGATTACTATCATTTGATGGTGATCCCTTTTTAAATTATTATTTTTTCACTTTTATATGTTATATTTTACAAAAAATAAATGTCTTCTATAGAATGGTTACAATAAAATTGTAATTTTCATAATTTTTAGTAATTTTCTAATAAAGTTCATTTTTTATTAATTGTAAAAAAAAATTCATTTTAATTCATCACTACCTTTTCATATAATTTTTTTTATAGTTTGATTATTTTTTAAATATTTTTTAACGATAAATTGGATTATAATTTTAACATTTAATCCAATTTTGTTAATTAAATGTAATTTCTAATTGATATTGGTCATAAAAAATGTCAATATTTTGATAGTTATTATTTCCTAAAAACATGATTTCTTGTTTTGACGACATGAATCAATAATAAAATAATTTCTACTAATTCAGGGAATTGAGTTCAGAAAAAATTAATCCATATTTGGAATCATATGGTGAAAATAGTGTAAATAAGATCCTTTTGTTTTTTTGACATTATGAATTTTTACTTAAGTAATTATATTTATTTAACATGGTTAAAAGGGTATATATTTTATGTAAGGACAAACCAATAAAATTTTAATATTATAAAACAACCGTAAAACTTTTATTAAAACTATTTGATGATATATGTCCTATCATGACAAAAAGTGTGTCACTTTTGGAACCCTTTTGAGCCACTAGGCTGTGATATTGACATTCTGTCAGAATTAATTTAAATTAAATAGAAATATAACATAAATATGATCCATTTAATTAAAGAAATTAAAGGTGGGGTTATATAAATAATCATTTTTAATATAAATAGTTATTATAAAAAAATTCCTAAATCATGGAATTTTATTTATAGTTTTTATACATTATATAAATTATTTTATTTATAAAATAATGATGATGTAGAGACTAATTCATTAATAAAGGTTTCAAATCAATGATTTTTTAAATATTAAAATAAATATTATTTTAAATAAATAATGTCATAAAAGAATTATATAGGTAAATTTGAAATTTTAGGATTTATTAAATGTTTTTTATATTGATTATAGTAGTTATTAATTTGTAAAATTTAATTTATGAATAGTATATAAAATTAACATAATTAATAACATAAAATATGAAATTATTTATTATATGATATTGAATGGAAAAAAAATATTTTATTCTTCCAAATGGTTAATATTAGTATAACTATTTCATAAAAGGCTTTTTTTTGGTCATTTGAGATGATATGTTAATTACATTAACCCACAATGAATAAATAACATGATATCACTATATGATTGAAAAGGGTAAAAAATTATTAAAAAAAGTATATGGGTTAAAAAAATATTCAAAAATTGCCAAATTTTAATTGAATTAGATGATTTATACCCATAATATTCATATAATTAAATAACTTTGTTTTGGAAAATTATAAATAGAAAATACATTTTTATTTAAATAATATTTCAAGACATTCCTAAAGTGGCCCTCCTCGCTCTTATAAAAGGCCTCCACCACTACCCACTTACACACATATCATAAGCCCCTTGTCTTGTCCATATTTGGATGAACTATTCTACCAACATCCCTCCCTTACTACTTTATTCCATAAATTTTGGAGATGTAAATTAAATAATGTGTTTTGGATCAAATCCAAATAAGTTACCTGATTTAGAGGTAACATCCTCTATAAAGTTACTTTTATTTGTTTTCCTTATCCACTGCATAGTATCTTAATATAATTTTATTACATAAGAATGCCTCATCCTCCATATACAAGGTTTTTTTATGTTATATATTCGAACTAAACTTACACACACATCCATCTAATGGTTACGAACATAATGTTCCTTTGTATGGAGAAATACCACCTCACCAAATGATGAATGTTCAATTTTTCTCTTACCACCTATAATGGTGGACATTATGGTAGAAAAATATTTATAAATTATATATACTATTTTATCCTGTCACTATTATTTAAAACTATTCATATACAACATATTTTAATTCCTTCCATAATGAGTAAATACGATAATTTTGATTGAGGATGTGTGGACTACTGTCCCCTCAAATTGATATGACCCATTCATGCCATACATGGAATGTTTAAAGGACAGAATAAATGAAGTTTTATAACATGTATAACTTACATGTGATACAGTAATTAATATATACCTATTTATAACATAGTTTTCATTCCTTTAATAAGGGAAAAAATGAAACTAGCGTTCAAGCGTACATACAATATACTATCTCGTTGAACGGTGCATTTAATTTCTTATCTCCAAAGGTAATGCACTATTTTAAATAAAAATATACTAGATATATATGATTTTATATTCATGTGTTACATTCTCAAGAATATGTAATTATAACTACATTGATAATTTTCATCAAAACTAGTTTATTTTTGACTCATGTACAGAAGTTCGACAAAACATCCCATATGAACAAAAATAATTAACATCATTCTATAAAAATGTAATATGTTATATAAAATTAATAATAATATTTAAAACGTTTATAATAAAATTATAAATTAACTTATGTTTATTATTCAATAAATTAACAACTGAACCAGTCAATTTGGATTCAATGTAAACAATGTTCTTAACCCAATTTCCATTCACTGGGATAGTCTTTCACTTATTGACTACGTCAAACTATGATTATATCAAAAATGTATTTTGAAATAATATCTTGTATTTATATATTTCTTGTTGGGATTTATAGTGAATATAGATAATGTATTTATTTGATTGTGATAATAGTCTATGTATGATAAATCTTAACTCAATCTCCATTCATTGAGTTAAATATCCATCATTGGTTATGTTTTTCACAAAATATGTGTCAATGTTTGGTCATTTTTTACATTGAATATCTATTTATATTGGGTGTATTTGTATTTTTCACACATAATTATGTCATTTATTTATCCTTAATTAAATGATAAGATCTTTTTGAAGAATATTGTCTCAATTTACATTCCATTCAGAATTACTAGTTGTTTTGAACCAATTCACTTTTATATAGTTTAGATACATCCCTTTGACGTATAATATATTTAATCTCATTATTATAATGATACTGTATGTTTTGTTTAATTTTTACCTTTAATTATTTTTATTCATGTTTTTACTTATGTGGTAATGGACTCTTTATCGAAAACATTGTTTTAAATATTTTCATTATTTATTTTTATAAATATTTCAAATAAATGTTGATTTATCAAATTGGTTTTAAGGATTTATTTATATAGAAATTATTATTTTAAATGTTTTATTTCTTTAAAATTTTCAAAAATTTTATGGTACACATTGATTAAAAATATTGCTTTTCAAATATTATAAATGTCTTTTTTGAATCAGAATGATTATGTCAATATCTGAAAATGATATCTTATGAATGAAAACGCGGAAATTTTATTTTTACATTGTGTTGGTTTAATGTTTTATGAGTATTTTATGGTTCTAGGGAATTGATATTTATATAGGTGGTTCCATGATATAATGAGGGCGGGTGATCCAATGATATATCACAAATTATTTGGTTAATGTGACAGAGGTAAACTATAACATTTCTCCAAAGGGATTTAGTGAATATAATATGATGGGTCATAAAAATGTAACTATGAGGTTTTATCCCTATGTAGACGTGATTTCTAAAATGTAAGTATGGTATTGATTTCACACATTACCATTTTGTTTAATTATTTTTGGGATTTTTTTAGAGATTCATATGATAACATGATGTAAGATATGTAGTTTATGTTTTTTTGGGAAAAAAAGTGTGATGTTTTGAAAAGGTTTTCATGGGTTTTACATAACAAAAGAATAAATGTATTATTCCTCATTTTATATTCCATAAAAAACTTTTTTATTCTCACCCCATGTTTCTGAAATTGTTTTCATAGGTTAAAAGGAAGGGTAAGAGAAAGGAATAATTCACGATGTTTTTTTATCAAGAAAGGAATTCTTGTTTTATTTCAGGATTCCTATTATTGTGAAAAAATGGGATAGTGTAGAAGTTTCTACTTTGTAATTTTTGAGATGTAATGTAATTTTTATGGCCTAATTCTCTAAAAATCTAAACCTAAAAAGATCTTAAATGTGATATAAAGTAAATTCCTGATAATAACTCAATATTTTTTAAGTTTTTATGGCTAGGGCCTTATATTTCATGTCATGAAGTAGCCCAGATGAAATCTATTAAAAAAATAATATAGGATGGGGAAACATTTTCACATATAGTAAAGCAGCTCTTATCCACTCCCAAATTCATCAGATTTGGTTAAATCCTTTATTTATTCTCAAATTTTGGCATCATTCATCGTAAGAGGAAGCCTTGAGAAATTTTAACACATGTTAATCCTTATTCATTAGTTTTTTTTGATATTTAGATTTTGTGTATTAATTGTGTTCATTGTGAAAATTCATTAGAGGTTTTATATATATTTTAACATCATTCAATTTGAATCTATATAATTTTTCAATATTTGATTATTACAGAACTAAAAGATTATGGTTTGTTCTAGCTATAATTCTCTATACTATACGTATCCTATGTAATGTATTTCAAATAAGTGTGAGTGGGGTAGTTTGGGTATGATTATTTTTGTAATAAATTTATTGGTAATTATTCATAGCAGATAATAGAAGCTAATATCATGTGTCGAAATAAATTATTTACTGTCATGTGGAATGGATAGTTCGGATTGGGTTTCAATGGTTGGGATGACATGATAGTTCTATTTATGGAATTTACTATATAGATGTAATCACAAATTTTTAGTTTTGTAATGTTTTTTGCATGGCATATGAGACCATTGGTGATATTGATCAGAATAATAGGTGTGTAATGGATTGTCAGGATGAGGTGGATGATGATGATCAATGCTGCATTTGGGTGATGTGGTTATCAGGTGTGAATATTTGTTAACCAAATGTGTGGTCTTGGATTGTCAGTGATATCTTTACACTATAATTTTCTAATATATCCCTCGAGTTATTCTTCACACTGGATAGGTCCCAAGGATATTGTGTTGATTAATCATATTTATGGAAGACACAATAGATCAATAGGAATTGAGTACGGTGTTAACTATTAAAATATAGGTGTTGAAGACTTCGTAAGGCCATGGCTAATGGTGTGTGTTACCATCAAATGGATTATGGGGATCATTGAATTTTTATGGAAAATGGGACATGATTGTAGAAATGAATGTATCACGATTCCATGGGATATCTTGAAATTGAGTTGATTGAGGTTGAGTAAGTGGAAGTCAGAGTGACATATGAAAATCCCTGTGGATGTGCCTATTGGGCGTTAAGATGAATTGAGATGGTTCTTCAGAATTTATAATAAGTGACATCATGTGGCATGGGGTGATGTATGTAATGTGATGATTTAGGTTAAGGGAATGAATAAATGTATGATGGATTTTTTATGATATAATATGGATGCATCATGTCAGTACAACATTAGATAAGAAATTTAATTTATTTCTTATGGCTACTGAAAACAAGGGGAAAAATTTATGTGATGTGCATGTTTTTGTTTATAAATTTTAGTAAATAAAATTGTATATATATATATATTTAAGTATTATATCTCCATCATTGGTGGAGGCCTACTGAGTTCATTATAACAACCATCATGGGACATTTGGGAAACTTGAAGATATTATGTTTAGTGTTCAAGAAAAGGATTATGATTGAGTTATGAATATTATTGAAAATGAGCATGAAGAGTTTTCATGCACTTGGGGGGGCATGGTTTATGGTAGATAAATAACCCTTTTTTCATAGACTCAATATAGTTACAATTTTTTTTAATGATTATATCTGGTCATTTATGAGTTATAATGTTTAATTATGTATGAGATACCTGATATATTGATGTTATATGATATAATTTGTGGGTATTTTTCAGTCATTAAAATTGTATTTTAATTGTTTCCATTATTATTCATTTCTTACATTAATATTGTTAGGATGATTATTATAATTACTATTACTATATGGTATAGTCTCTCCACTCTCACCAAATAGAGCATTTCTAGGAGTGGAAGAATTCTGATAGTGGGGAGGCAAGATAATGGTGCAGAGATTCTCTGGCATAGATCATATATTTATTGGATCATATAGATGTTTATTACAAGATCACTATTTTTCACATATCAATCTCTCCAGGTTAAAAATAATGGTTTTATGTTAGATATTTATAATAAGGGTTCTATGTGAGAATAAGTTTGTGTAATATGTTGAAAATATTTCATGAAATATGGATATTATATATCCATTCAAGAAACACAATAAAATTGTAGTATTAGAGTTTACATTTTTTGTTATTTATTGATTATTCATGTAATATGATGCAGTACATTTAAATTATATTATTATTGGATTAGTTTTTGGTCATTTTCATGATTATTTCACAAAGAATACATGGAATTATGTAATGTAAAACAATGAGGAACAAAAAAATCTTATCAATGAACCATAAGTTCCATGGGTAGATAAAATAAACGACATGGGGGCTGGAATACAAACTTTGTTATTATTCCTATGAAACTATATCATGTGATGAATCATTTTGATATTCCGAAAAATACGAGTAAGGTGAATTAGGTTATTCAATAATTCGGGAGATATCATTCCCCTTCTTTGGGGGGTGGGGGGGGGGTCTACTAATCCACTAATTGTATTTTCAAGTATCCATACTACTAAAATAAAATTATCATTCTATCCATGGATCAACAAAAAATTATTCATGAATTAAATTCTATTTTAATTATGTTTTCTAAAAATATTCATCTAGTATTTTATCTAATAATACATCCCATTTATTTTTAATAATAAATCAATTAAATATTAATACATGTTCATAATATAATTTACTACCCAATTTAGAATACTGATTTATAATACACTACCACTCCACATAATCATCACAATCATTTTTTATAAACTAATTTTCATTATTATATTTAATATCATAATTTTATTTTTCATTAGATTCCATATACCATATATATCAATTGATATAAAATAAATTCTCTATATTATAGAAAAATTATAATAAAATTTCAATATAATCAATAAAAAATATTACGTATCAGTCTTTATGATTTCATTATTTTTGTGTATTGAAAAATACATGTCAACTATTTCCATTTAGTTTTTAGCATTTTTACTATTATACCTATTGGGGTTTTCCAATATTTTAAATTTATATATGAATCATAATGATGATTTATAATAAATTTTAATTTTTTAATATCACTTATAACAATTTTCATAGCCTAGCTCTCTATGTATTTCCAATTCATATGACTCGTTATCTTATGCTACAAGTTATTTATATAAAAATCTCAAAATTCACAAATCTTATACAAATTAAAAAAGTTAGATGTTTCCTGATTTTTAATATTTTTTTATTTATGAACCATTATTATAAATACTGAACAATGAAATTAGGTAAAATAAATAATCCTGACCCAATTGACCCAAAACATTTCGGATAACATATTGCATTTCAATCCAAAAACTTGTAGTAAATTTGTTGATTTAATATGGACCCCTATGATAATAGTTTAATTGTAAGAATTATATTTTTATTTAAATTTTTTAGTAATTTTAAACTATCCCCCAAATCACATCACAATGTGTAGATTTTAACATCATGACGTGACTCATTTTCATAAGTATTAAAAAAATTCCGTTAGTCTTTGATGATGTACCATGGGCAGTAATGTCTGGAAAAAAATCCAACAGTGTGGGAAAACATGTTGGGTGATATGAACATATAAAAAACCCTATAATGTAATTAAATGAAATAAAAAAATTAAACATGATATAAATCAAATAAATATACCAATGACATAATGGACTAGAACTAGAATTAGAAAAAATGATTAAATCAAAATACAAAAAAGAAGACTAAAAAACTACAAAAATGAAAAGACGCGAGTACAATGATGGTATTTTACTATACTACGATACTCGACCAAAAACAAGATCCTTCCACTAAAGATCAAAAAATTAAAAAAAATTGAATTGAAAGGTAAAAAATATCCCCTTTTCCCTTTTTCAATATAAACAAAATTGTTATACACATCAAAGTATATATTCATGGGTTGAGTATATGAACCTAGTAAAGAGTCCCATTGACATTCCAAAAATAACCCAAAAACAAGGGCATGTTGTAATAATTTATATAGTATAGGTATATTATAAAACTAATTATCTAGCAAGTTATACATAAGGTAGTGAAATATCCTGCACAAATGAATAAACCCTCCACAATCCCCCACACCCTTGAAAAACACTAACATAATGAATCTTATATCTTAGTAATCACTTTAAATAGTCTAACTTATGAGTCTAATCACATCACTATGGTTCTATATTTTTTCTCAATGGTAAAATATAATATACCTTAATTGTAATCATGACATTGTGTAACCAATAATGACCTTATGATATTTATTTGACCCCATAGTAACCATGTTCATGCCAGATTTAGACACCCAAAATTAAATTTATTTTAAATTCCCATAAAATATTTATTGAACACATTTTGGTTGTAACCCATAAAACATTATATTAAGAATGAATATTAATTGACGTTTATATAATTATTTTGTATTATTTATCTAGATAATGAAAAATAAATTTGTTTTATTGAATATAAAAACACTATGTTACATGATAAATCAGAAATAGGGGGAGGCCACATATAATATTTTATGATTAATTTAATCTTGATCTAGTAGATTCATGATCTCTTTTCCATTCAATCAATGAAATATAATAACATTTAATATATATAACAATGAAACCATATATTTTTGGAATGATTACCTATTATAGGGTAACTATATATAGTAAATGATAATATCAAAAAGACATAACGAATAATTAGTCTCTCACCATTTATTTTTAGATCGAGTGCTTCATGATTTGTTGTAATTTGTATTAGGGTGGAAGGGTCTACTAAAAATTACTAATATATGGATGGAGATTGGAATTTTAAGTGATAATAAATGATTTTTTTGGGGTATTTCACATTTGAAAAATATTTTTATATGATTCTGTTAATCACATCGCATGGTTAGGCAACACAATTAATAAAATCATGGGCTAATCATGTGAGAGAAACAAGAAAATACCCAAGGATGTGTGGTTAGATATCATGGTTGGGGAAAATATGATACAACCATATAAAATAACAATATAAAAAAATTATTATTTCATACATTTATTTGATTTTTTTTCTATTCATGTACTAACCATGAACATTCACAATGAACTTATCTTCCCCTCACTCAGTTTCCAGAAAAAACAGTTTACCCAAACTTTTCTCAAACCGTGCACCCTATATAAATTTTCTAATGTTACAAAAAACCATATGGAAACATATAAAACAAAATAATTTCATTATTTAGTTCATAAATAGTTATTTAAAGTGAATATTACCTCATTGAAATTGTGTTACATTCTCCCTACCATTATGATTTTCATCATCAAAAAATAGACATTGGTGGATTCTTCGAATTTCTCAAAACATTTATTTAATATAAACTACTAACACTACCATGTTTCCAATTAAATTATTTCATTATATCATAATACACATGGTAAAGATATTTTTTCACCATACTTGTGAGTCTGTTTTTGAAATTGAGTATGAGTCAGGGCATGGATAGACATAGCATCTAGATTAAAGTAACATGATCTTGATAAATAAAATCGATTGGGTCAGGCCAGTATTTCATTAATTGTTATACATGTAAAAAATTATGAACATATCTAACTCCTGATGTTAGGGTAATATTATTATCAATCACAAAAAAAAAATTCCAAAATATCACTCGTTCTAACATACCAAGAGGCTACTATTCATTTCTATCAATAATGGGGGAGACCTTGACTTAGTGGACCACTAAAGAATAAGATGTAGATGAAATAAAAATATAATTGGAAATGATAATCATCATTATATAATTTATGAAACCTCAATGTTACATAAATTAGAATCCCTATCATATGGTATTCACATTAGTCTCATGGACATGACATGGATGATTGAGTGAATTTTCTCTAGTTTTCTAATTATTTATGTTAAAAGGATGTATATTATTTCAATAAGAGATATTCTTATAATTGTAAAAATATTATATTTATTCATCAGAATACAAATAGATTTTTAAATAAATATTACATGGTTTGAAATAATTTTTTTATTAATACTTTATAAAACTGTATTAAAAATTTACATGGAACTAAGTATTACACACATTTAATTATAACTAATCGTGGATTTTTACTTAATTAAAATGTGTATAAATTAGAAAGGGACAAGAAATGAAAAAAAATATATTAAATAGTATATGATCTCTTGGATAATATTCTATAATGAGGATCCCAAATAGTAAATGAGAACCATAAATTAAAAAGAATATAATTTAAATGAAAATTATATTCAGAAACCTAAAAGAAAATCTAAGAAATTATTATTAAAATGTGTGAATGGATTGCATGAATTTCATATGTCAACATATACGAATAATATCTAGCAGTTATAAATCTAGTGGTTGCATATATTATGGTTGGATATACATGTTTCAAGTAGGTATAATGATGTGGTGTTTTGTTTAAAGTAAATTTAATATAATTAATGAATAATATATAAAGAAATAAAGAAATAAAAAAATAAAGAAATAATATATATATATATATATATTAATTAAATATTATTACTATTAATAATATAATTAATGTATTATATTATATATTTATAAAATTAAAATAAATATATTAAAATAAATGGAATTGAAATATTTAACATTTAGAATATAAATAATTAATTAATTTTAATTGCTAGTCATGGAGATTGTTTAACAAAACAGATCTTTTTTATAGATTTTTTAATTCTTATATCTATAAATACGCTTCACTCAATAATGTATTTAATGAATATTATTTATTATATTTAAAAAATCATCTAAAAACCATCCAAAATTTTTTTACTATTAATTTATTAAGGATTAATTAATTTCACACTTATTTTTTTAAAAACCAAATATGTATATATTTATAAATGTTATATTCCAATTAAAAAGATTTTCATTATATATTAATATTTTTATTTTGATTTTATATTCTAGAATCTTAATTTTACTAAAATAACTTTATTATTGTATTAATAAAAAAATATATTATTTTTTGATAATTTAATTTCATTTTTAAGAAAATATTTAATTTGAAGTGAATAATGCAAAATAATATTTTTATAGATACTATGCCATATATGAAATTATTATACTATAAGAATGAAATAAAAATATATAAAACACTTTCCTTTTCAAAATATTAATTTTATATGACAAATTTTAAAAATGAACATGTATATTTTATTTTTACATACTCCTGTATGAAATTTTAGATCTTATTTTTTATTATTCTCTTAAAAAAATTGTAATATATTATACACTTATTAATTTAAAATTAATTTTGATCAATTTTATAATGGGAATATAATAAAATGGATTTCAAATTTAGAAATTTTATTTTAATAGTATGTAGAAATGAAAATATTATTTTATGTCATAAAAATAAATCACATCGATAATGTATATTTACCGAGTAAAATGAGAAAAATGTAAAATAGGTTGACAAAATGGATAAAAGGAATGACATTATTATAAAAATTATATTTTAGTGTTTGAGGTTGGATAAAACATAAAGTATTTCCACTATATTATATTCAATTCTCGAGTCTTCCTTACGTGGGACACACGTTCTCCTTTTATATTAAGATGAAACAATTCAAGAAATATCATTCTAAGCACTTATAAAAGTCGCTTCTCATCACCACATCAAAAATATTATAATTTTTCTTCTTCTTGAAAATATTCCATTTCACATTTCACAATAACAATTTGACAGTTTAATTATATTTTGTTCATGATATGTAATCCAAATCCATCGATTTCATAGGAGTCAGCCAATGGATAACTCAATTTCCCCAAATGTGAAAAATATATCCCTTTATTATAATCTATTATAGATTACTTTTATAATTATATTTTTTACATTTCTATATACTTATATCAATATTGTATGTATACCAAATTTTATTATACAATACCATTAATCCATAAATTCATCTATCGTTGTTTCCCTAATGAAAAAGGGTAAGAAATTAATGTGTATTTGTGGACCACCGCATCTATAAAGTTACATGATTTATTTTTATTTAACACCATACATGGATTTTGTAAATTTGTAAATTAATAAATAAGTAATATATATATATATACATATATATTATCAATAATGTTTCATATTCAATACTATTAAATATATTATACATTCCTCCAATTCTATGGAAAACGTAATCATCATCCATGAATACATGAGGACTACCATATCCATGGATTGATGTATTCTATTTTTAATTTCCCCATAATGGAATAGACCTTTCAGGTACATAAATCCTTTATTTGAATCATTTATATGTTTCAGTTATTTCATTGTTGGGTAAAATCTCTTGTATGTTATTGATAGATTTTTTTAATGTTTAAAAAATATTAATAGGGTTCATAATTTTATTATTATTTTGGAGAAATTTATGATTCTCACGAAGAAAATCTATGGTTCTCCCCAAGAAACCATTTCTATTTTTATTGTGGGATAATATATTGATAATGGTTATAAAAAATTAGGGATAAAAATTGAAATTCACTAAAAAAAACATGTGGCTGATGATAGAGTCTAAATAATGGTTGACCCACGTTTTTATAAATAGGGTAGCAAAACTATTCAAGTTTCTAATGTAAGAAATTAGACTCGAATTATTCGTCCATAATTTGATAAGAGTTGTGAATATCTAATGTGTATGAAATTAATTTATTTTAAAATTTTATTTTAAGTCAATACCTTCCCTAACATCTTAATATTTCCCAAATACACTGTGATATTGTACCTAGGTACTATAGATGTGTTTCATGGAAATTATTATCACTCTAAACTATACTTTTTAAAGAGATATAAGATTTCATTAATGTTAATCTAGGTAATAGTTCATTGTTCATATTTCTTGTAGATATTAACTTATATTCTTAGATGATATCATATATTACAACTATGATCAATATATATATGTGAATTTAATTGGGATCTAATATGGTATTCTTTGTCAATCAATGGATAGGATCCCAGAAGTCATGAATTAGCATCCTTCCGTTGAATATATATATATTTACCAATGATGGAATATCACATTGAGTATGATTATCTATTTTTTCTCTTATGTCATGACATTATTCTTTAATAATGATTTCAGAATCCTAATTATATTGAATTTGTATTGGTTATGAGAATCATCAATGTAAAAATGTGATTCGTAAATGGATATTTGAATTTTATTGTGGCATTCCAATGTAGGATGTAATAACCATTTGATGTTAATTTATTTTATTTTTGTGTTATCAAATGTGTGTGTAGTCATGATATCCTTTCCATAAATTGTTATCTTGTGGGTGTGCATGGAAAATGAGATCCATGCTTGTGTGATATTCATGTGTGTGTGTGTGGTTCAAGAGACCATGTATGTTATGATATGATTATTACATAACATATTATATTTTATACATAGATAGTAGTTAGGTTCCTCTATTATTGATTACAATATATTATGTTGGTCCATATCAATGGGTAATCCCCCTATAGGTTGAGTGATAATGTGGATATTATAACTTTGATGATAAAATTAGGATTTCGTAATTCCCTAGAGTATGATATTGGGAATCCATTTCTAGTTTCAGATTTTAATAAAGCCGAATATTGGGTATACATGTGTGAATGTGGCATTCCTTTGAGATATGGATTAGGTCATCAAGTGAACACCATGACATTCACCTAAAGGAAGATGTGGAATATTCCCATAAAGGTATATCTGGATATAATAAAATGGGGAAAATTTCTCAAGATTAAATTATTATTATGTGGAACGAAATATTTCACATAGTAGTTATATTTTACCTATATTCCACTATAGCCTCGAAGTAGGCTAATCTAAAGATTGTGGAATCTTGGTCAGTTCTCACTCACTGAAAAATTATTTTTTTATGATTTTACTTTCTTTTTATAAATTATAAATATCAAAAAAATCACTTATTTTAATGGATCTTTAGTCAAAAATTACCTGGTTTTTATTCATACCCTAAATTGTAATCTTGATGAAAGTGCTGATTTCATGGTCAAGGATTTTTCAAATAGAGAGGGCCCTACATCATGGAACATAGTGGGAACTTATTAAAGGAAGGATCCAATTCCATGAATGAATATATATTATTTATATAGTGATTTATTTTATTTTAATTTGTTATAATAGATTTGTTGAAATTGTAGATCATGTGTGTTTTAGTATATTTTTCATGTCCATTATAGAATTTTATTACAGCATGATGATTAGTATTATATTTTTTTTGTGATTTTTTGTTATTAATTATTGTGAAACTGTGGTATGATATCTATTACTTGGGTAATAGTAACCCCAACACAATCATCAATCCCTCACTGCTAGCCGATAAACTCTTGCAAATAGGGATAC
Source organism: Viscum album (assembly GCA_963277665.1). Lineage (NCBI taxonomy): Eukaryota > Viridiplantae > Streptophyta > Magnoliopsida > Santalales > Viscaceae > Viscum > Viscum album. The sequence continues at coordinate 1,040,832,446 of OY728141.1, read as the reverse complement.
ACCCATAATGTCACGTGACACACTAAAAAAACTCAATGATTGTGTCCAGGATTTAATGTGTGGTAGAGTATATTTTTCCCTTTCTTTTCTATATTATTCGTATTGAATATAATTTTTTCTTTTTAAGAAGATGATATGACATGTGGAACTTAGCCATGGGATTCTTTTAAGTTCCTACCCTACACTTATCAAATGAACAACTATGTTACTTGTGATGGGGACTCTATTTTGATTATTATTTTATTGTTTCTTATTGATCAAATGTATTATTGTGATGATATATATTTTTAGGATTTTGGTGTTTTCAGATGTTATGAATATGCATATAGGTTCATATGGCATGATAATTATGGATTGACATAGGTAAAAATTGAATTAATTAGCAGTCATTATTATTCTGTGATCTGTGATTCTATGATAATGGTGTTCTATAAAATTGAATAATTTAACTTATCAGGTCATTTTTCATATATTTATATGACTGAGACTACTGAACATCTATTAGAGACTTGGGATCGACATTTGGTTGGGATAAGGTGGTTTTTCATTATCGATGTGTGAAGCCACATAAATATGACTCCATGTTGAAATCCCAAGTGTCTAATAATAATCTACATGATCAATCAATTTTTGTGAGATATTTTAAGTGTTTTTATGTGATAATATTATATTTTAGATAATGAATCTAGGGTGTCATCTTACAAGACCACATAAAATGGTGTTTCATGATGCACCTGCAAGGGACGTAGCTTATATAATTCCTCAACATGTGCATCTTTGTAATGCTATGTATTATCTAATATCCAATGTAGTTGTTTTTGTAGAAGAACCAATTATAAGTAGATTCTTTTTCATTGTAATTTTTCAATGATAATGAGCTCATAATACAATGTTCGATTATTCAGGGGAGTTCATGATTTTGCACCTCATCCATATACTGCATCATAGGACATCAGTATATTTTGGATTTTGTAGATGATATATATGGAATCATTGACATATTATAGAAACAAGACGATCTATGGGTTAATATATATTCTATCATACATTAGGTAATCATGAGTAGATAGTGGGATTTTGTAAAATAGGAAGGGAGGTATGACAATATGAATTGGATGAAATTTAAAATCTCTTTTTGTGGTGTGTTTTCTAGAAACAATAAAGCTCGATAAAAAACATGATGTTATGGGGATTTAGTAATGAATTTTGGCGGGTTCTACGTATTCTATAATTTAACAATATTTCTATGGATAAATACATTTTTGGTGTTAATGAAATATATAAGGAATGAAAGTTCATGATTGTACATCTATTGGAGATGACTTTCCATGTTAGTAATTTTGAACTAAAGAACATACACCATGGTGGAACACAAGGCTCAAAAAAATATAAGGAACGAAAATAGGACAAGGTTACATGTGTTCATAGATAATTGAATTTAACAATGAGTATCATTGATAGATGTGTTATGGATGCATTTTATTATAGTGATAATAAAAAAATTTAGTGCATGAAATAGTGTAGTGAAATTTATATAGGGTAGACTATAGGTTCTTCAGCAACCTTTGTGGAAGGGGAAGAATTTAGATTTTATAATATTTTACATAAAATTAATTATCTATAGTATTGATCTAATCTATTTTAATATTTCCATCATTGGGGTCAGATAAAACATCTAAAATATTTTAGTGAAAATGAATCGTAGTAGGTTGCAGGGAGATCAGGCCATGCGGAAGTCTCAGGACCACAATAGTTGATGGGTACTTTTATAAATTACATGTCCAAACTGATAAATCAACATCTGGGTGAGGACAACTTACCAAATACATTAAACCATTATATAGTGACCCATTTTATGGTTGGAGATGGGGAGTGACCTTATATTATTAATGGTACTGTTCTTATTACCTCTAAAAACTCTAATAATTTATTTTATATAAGATTTCCATTTTATATTATATATTTATTAGCCTTTTTTGAGATATGTTTTTTTATAAAATTTTCCATTGAATTTCATTTTCTTTAATGATCTTTGATGAATAATGTATTCCATTTAAAGATTTGTATATATATTATTATAGATGTTTATGGTTGTGAATATTTATGGTATTTTATCATCTTAGAGATAAATAGGTTCGATTTTATTTTTGTAATGGAATGGTTGAAATGTAATTAGGATCTAATTGAATACTATAAGATATATCCATCATTCATTATTTATAAGGGGTGTCCTTTTTTCATTAGTGAATGTGATGTTTTGTATGAAAAATGGTACCAATGTTGAGTTAGTTTTAATCTATTACAATGGATGTATTAGGTGTGGATCCCATGAAAATTTACATAGCAACTCCCTCCTCATTTACTCTAGTGGTGGGCCATTACTAGGATGTTTTCTATGATGATTTCTATATAATTCATCATGGTGGAGGAATTTATTTTGATATAAAACTTTCACTATGAGAGAATCTCATATTGTTACATTTATATGATAGGGTACAGTACATGTTAAACAAACCTAAGATACTTGTTGTATATCTAGTTGATATGACATTTACCAAACCAAGAACATATCCATGTGGTCCTCCTATTTTTTTCCTATAATAAGGTTGATAAAAGATTTTTGCTATGTTTTGACTATGAAATAATTATTCATGTAACCTTGAATAACATGTACGTATTTAAATGTATCAATGTTTTTTTAATCAATCGATGGGATCCCAATTATTATCTATGATTGACTTTTGATTACTCTACTATTACCATTGTATTAGATAAGTATATGTACCAAACACTATGTTTTGGAGTATGTAAGAATTATATGGGTATATTTTCATTATTTTTAGGTTGATGAATGACCCAAAATAATCCATGAATCTCATTAATAAAATCATTCATCCATATAATGACACATTAATTGTTTTAGTTGTCAATCATATCTTAATATAATCCAGGACCCCAAAGATGCATGTTATACAACATGATATCATGTTGATAATTGATTATGTACATAAGATTTATTCTATTATTTTCAACTATCTCTCTTGGATTCAACATTTAAACTGCCTTATGTATGTGGTTTCTGAATTAAAAGTCTCACATTATTTGTAGTTGGTAAATGTATTGATTTCATGGGATCACCATAGGATGTAGAGTGAGATTTGATAATTTTTGTGTGTGTTCAAGTTAAAAAAATTAAATTTTTTATCATTTTTTCAATCCAATTTCATGTATTCCCATGAAAATTTTTATTTTTAGTCGATAGATCTATGTAAAAGGACCTTATATGTGGTAAAGATAATACTAATTTCATCTTCCATTTTATTCTCCCCCAATCTTATGATTGGATGTATGGTTAACTATGATGCCCCAAGTATTGTTTTTGGAGATAATTTGTTAGAGATAGATCAAGTAGTTCCTTATGTTTTTCTACATTTATTACCTCAGGAGTGGAATTACCGAACTCATGTTTTAGAGCTGGCTATAATGGTATATTCTAAATTTTTTTGATATTAATGATAAATGTGAGTTTTTGGTGTATACAAAGGATAAGGTAATTTTGTGTATCTTGTCTAAAAAATATGTCAAATATTTTGTAGAATATTATGTTTTTGTATCTATATAATTTTAATTTTGAGATGTATTATTCAAATAGAATGGGTTATATTATTATAGATATTATTTCTAAAAAGACAAAAATGTTTAGAGAGAGACCTTCCGACGTAGAACAAAGATTGATGAGCTTGCTTGTTGAATTATTTTTGGATGATTCATAAGATGACGGGATGAAAAAATATTACCCTTTTGTTATATAGTCATCCATATTTTATTGTGTGAACATTAACCAAATGATAAAATTTGAGTTCCAAGTGATACTGTATTTGATTATGGGGAATGACCTAGAAAGGTGGTGGAATTTAGATATAGATGATTTGATCTATTTCAGAGGTAAATAACAGGTCATTCATTAATGATGGAAATTATTATTGGAGATATAATATATATTTGGGGGTTGTGTATCATATATTACCATATATTTATCATGATATCAAATTATATGTCTACTGTCCTGGTATGAAGATGACCCCCATCTGTTTATCTCATGATGTCTTACATGTTAGATGATTAAGTTTCAGGAATTAGATACTGGGTGGTTTTCTTCAAACTCTTCCCATAGATGTATGGATTTTGATTGTATTGAAGATATTATTTTTTAGAGGGGTTCTGATGACACTGATAAGCTAATATGTTACTAATGTTGTGGTTTATTAGTAGATGAATGTGGCTTACTTATCACATATCTGGGAGACCCATTGTGTAAATGAGTTGGAAAATCTATATGATTGGGGGATAGAGAAACCTTATGGGGTTCCTATGAACATAATATCTGATTAGGACTCCCATTTCAAATCAGGTTTTTGGGAAGGCTTATAGATAGAAACCGGGACTCAGTTACAGCCAACCACAATGTATCATTCCTAGATCAATATGTAGTCAAATAGAATGATCTAGATTCAAGAGAGTATGATTTGAACATTCATCCAAGATTTTAGTTGATATTTGGATGGCCATATTCCCTTTATCGTGTTTATTTATAATAATTGTTACATGCCTTTCCTTCTTGTAGAACTATTCAAGGCTATTTAAGGGTTTTTATGTCAGTAAAAAATATTTTCTCATGTGGAAGGTGAGACAGTTTTTTTTCCATGAATTATACAATATACCAATGATCAGGTCCAGTAGATTTTGATGTGATTTGTGACTTCATAGAGAATGTAGTCTTCATATGTGACTAGATGTATCAACCCTTCTATTTCGTGGTGGGGGATAAAATGTTCAATGAAATGTTCTGTTTCTATTATCGAATCAATTGGGGTATACTAAATTTAATTTATTTTCATGATAGATGATTAATATAATATTTACATGATAATAAACACCATGATCAAAGTAATTGAATCAATAAATATTGATAATATAAAATCATATTAACCAATGAAAATGATCCCCACACATTATTTATAAATAATTTAAATAATTAATGAATTACAATGTAAGGAATTATATCATTATTAATGGATAAAAAATGTAAATACATCATACCATCATTTTATTATAGGAACCACAAATAGATTCCCACCAGTGATGTTTATCATGCTCCCAAATGTCACCGTAGGAACTTGTAGAAGATACCATGATAGATCCTAATAGTTGCATTGTTCACCATTGATAACCTATATAATATTTCAAGGAGTGTTATTTTCAATATCTAAATGCTTAATAGTGGTTTTGGAGGTGAATTGTTGTCCATTAATGAGAGTGTTTTTGGGGATGTATTTCTATAGGGATTTGGGAGGAGACTATTTGGATCTCATTGTGCATAAAAATCAAATTGGTTATATTTAGAAAATAAAATAATTCTGTTTATATACTCATAGGTTTAGAAAATAATAATTTTTCCTTTATTATTACCATAATCCTTGCGGAACCCCGTGTCTATAATAATAATAATATTATTATTAATTGACATGGTCTAAAATAAAAAATTAATTTAAATAATATTTATTTAAGAAATATTAAATTCATATTATTTATCATTAGTATTTTAGACTCAGTCCATCAATCCTTCATAATATTTATTAAGAATTAAATAATTACTATTTATTTAAAAAATAAATATTAGTATATTATTCACCCATAAATACGTAAACATTATATTAATAAATAGAACACAAATACATATTAAATATTTTTCTCACAAAACATTTTTCATGTTACTAGTAAAATAATATGTGAAATATGGATAACATGAGTTACTATTAATCCATGTATTGGAATGATAACTATTAATATAATTAAATAATAAATAATAATTCAGTATTTATCAATGATTCTAGATACACATAACGTGTGACCATATAGCAATCACTCTTAGTGGCACATGGAAATATAGCCTAAAGTAAAAGGATTGAATCTAGAATCATGCCTAGTAACCAATAGAGACTGGAGTAAATTCCAAAATGGAAAAATAAAATATATATACATTCATAATATAATATATATTTCCTTTATCCTTATATATGTAATCCTGCATGATTCATGTCGGAGCCATTTTAATATATACTTGATGATTTTTTTTGATATTCTAGATTTCAAACATTTATATACAACAACATATCAATTTGTTTCTTTACTTGATATCATTTCCATAAAAGGGTTTCATATATAAACAATCAATAAATAACAAAATGGAAAAAATCCAATACCGTATTATTTATTAATTAAATATTACTCCCGTTGTACCCTGTGTATCCTACCTCAATGTCAACATACGAAATCACTGTTTTCCTCAATAAAAAATTTATGATAAATATTATACACATTAATTATTTGTTAAAATCAATTTCTAAAATAAACATCCACATATATGAATATCCAATGGCTCATAGATATAATGATTAACTTATGGAAAGTCTTTATCTCACAATATCATATCTGGTATATAAGATATAATACATTATTGTTTCTGTAATGGATGTGTATGAGATCATAATCATTCTCTCTTTTCCCAATTGTCTATGAGGCGACATATTTTTTAATTATGTTTACATTGTTCCATTTAAACCAATATCCTCTTGTATTATTCAATAAAAATTAAATTAAATATCTTGAGAATTTTCATATATTGAATTCTTCCATGAAGCATCATAGAAAAATGATGAATGATATTGATCACAAAAATAAATTCTGATTCACTTAGCTCCATCCTACAGAATCACATTGTTGCATTTCCTTAATAGATAGAATATCTTGTATTCCATTTCAACTGACTAATATTTCACCAATATCTATTATGGGGATCATGATATAATTCTTATTTAACCTCTAGTATACAAATGGCTCACATTTGTTTTTGATGAAACAAAATTAAATTATATTTTCACTGAATTGAATGTTTTAGGACATGATGCTTATAGAAATCCATAAAAGGATCTATCTAAGGTCCAGTCATTTTTTTTGGAATCACCTAGAGTCACATACCCATCTGGTTATGTAATATAGACTTCTTCCTCATAGTTCCCATTAAGGGAATAACTTTTTACATTAATTATTTTAATTTCACATTAATTTTACAATAATATAGTAATTATAATTCAGATGGAGTTAAATATCGAAATAGGGGAGAATTATTCATTAAAGTCAAATATGAGAATATTCATAAAATCTTTATCCACTATCCATGATTTATATGTATTTAAATTACCATAAATCTATATTTCTCTATAGAATATCCATTTTCATCATATTGTATTTACATGAACTTCAAGATTTACCGAATTAAAATCATGGTTAAAATATGAGGAATCCACTTTAGAATTAGTGGATTCTTACCTTCTATTAGATATTGATCACCCCACTACCACAATAGAAAAGATAGGATCATCATTTCCATCAAATAATGAGTCACAATCATTAGTGTCAAGAAAAATTAACTCTTGGTTTCTCTTTCATATCTATTTCTACTATATATTTCATGTGTTTGATGAATTACTTTATCCATTGGGACTTGTAGAATCATTTCATGTACAAACTATTAATTATCATAAGAATCAAATTCAATATGGTCAATCATTATCCAACTATAATTATTGAATATGATATCACAATCATGAAAATAGATTCAATAGTGACATAGAATTTTATATCTATGTGATTTTATGGGAAGTAACCCATTGTTTCTATATGATACCCAATAATTATATACTCAGTTCCCTAGAGTTATAGAATGTTTGATAAAAATTCATTAACAAATGACTCGTAACCACTTTCACATGTACATTTAAATTGATGTTTCATTCCACTGATAACTATAATATATTTTTATATTACACATCAGTATGTACCCAATTTTCTATATATGAATAATTTTATAATGCATATCAAAAAATGGATAATAGATGATCTTCATGAATCACTATTGACCCAATAATGTATAATAAGTTATGGTTTCTCCATTCACAAACAAAATTCCATTATAGTTTGTATAATGGAGTGAGTAAAAAAATAATCACATACTCCCATAGAATGATGATAAAATATTTTTATAGATATTATCCACCTCGATCAAATCAAATCATATTTATCATCTTTAAAATTTGACACTCTAAGAAATTATTAAAATCAGTTATTTTATCATAGGAAATAGTTATAAATGTCCTCAAGTAGATATATGATTATCTAATAATGTTTTTTGTAAAATTTATGAAATAAGAATACCCCCTATAGTTTTTACTATAAATATTCTACATACATCTTGATATACTAGTCATAAATTCTATGTGGTCCTTTCACATTTTCCACCAAATATACTTTTGGTATTTTTTTAATTATATTTTATCATGAAATAATAAAAGTGATTTTATATCTATAGAGTTTTAATAACCATATTGACATATCTGTCTAAAATGATTCTCATTTAGTTGACCAAGATTTTTATGCAATATATCAGAGTTATATGAGTCATGTGAATGCAATTATTTATCTATTTCTAATACATTTATTTGGAAATTTAATACTATTAGAACCTTATTTAAATGTTCCATGCTATAAAATATGTTGTCTTTATAATGTAATTTTTTTTCCATGTTATCAAATAAAACCATCTATATTTTTGAAGGATATCAAAATTGTGTTCATAGTAACTACTGGAAAATCAAAATAATTTCTTAAAACCAATCTCATTCCTGTTGTAAATGGATGGAGGTAAAATATAATGGATATCATCGATATCCTCACAACATTGGAGCCTCTAAAATATGCATTTTCTATGGAAATATTTAAGAACCCACATTGTTTATAAATTGGGGTATATGTGTGATCACCAACTGTAATATCTAATGACCAATGTGTTGATATTGAAATATTACACTCAAAAACGAATTCAAATTTATCATCCCCTTAATTTTTAGTGTATTTTCTCTTCCCTTTTCAATTCATGAAACATTAATAACATACTTTTTATTCTCTATTACCCTTATAATCTATATTTTATTAATGGAAGGACAGTTCTTGGGTTATTTATACTATTCATGATTCATAGGAACCTTTCCCATTATCTTCATGTTCTTATTCACTAAAGGGAACACATGTTCTCAATCCCCGTATAAATGAATACATTGAAAATAATATTTAAAAGCTACGAATGACTCTTATAACTATTTTACTTGTTATAATTATAAATAAAAAAAGATAAGGACTTTGATAGTGATCAATGTATGATATTTATGTTCAACACATTTGGGAATTTAATCCATAATACATCTATATGATCAATGTAGGAAACAATAGTCACAATAATAGGCCTATGCTGCACCAAATCTATATGAATAGTCATGAATAGAACATTTGAGGTCACTCTTATCTCTTTTCTCACTTTTTTTGATAATAATATCAAAGGATAGACACCTTTATATATGCATCCTAGAATTTCTATTTCATTAGAAGATCATTTTTCATGGATAATATGTTTAAACATTAGACATATATAGCATCATTAAAATGTATTATGTAGAGAGTAAACACATCCTTGATAGAATTATTATGAAGTACATCATGAATAGGTTCTTCCATCACATAGAATTTCCTTTCATGGTGTATGGTAACACATAAGTTAAATATCCACTATTTGAAATTTGTTCCTATTAGAAGGTTATATTTTTCAAGTATGGATCATGGGGGTATCTTTGAATTAATTTATATTTTCATTTCTATAGATAATATGATCATATTTTTAGTAAGGTATCTGAAAATATTTAAAAAAAGACAAAAATATTATATATTTTAATTTCACACTATTTTATCAAAACCCAATAGCCATTACTATTGGCGTAGAAATATCTTGTTTCATGTAAATTATGGTGAAAAAAGAACCCATATTATTCATATCATCACCTCTTATTTGTCCTATAATTTAATTTGAATCACAATATATAGGATTTAAAAATTTCAACTAAATAGAATAATATTTCCTTGATATTTGAGTTGAATCACGAATCCTAAAATCCTAATAATTGGATTGATAATCCTTTTCCTGTTAGTTACACCATGTCATTATTTGAAATTGAACCACGTATATAAAATAGTTATTACATCATAAAAAATCATTTATGAATTCTATGATAATTAATAGAACCCAAAATTATTCAGATCCAGAAATTTTGACTTTTGTTTGATTTTCAAAAAAGTAGTTGATGGATATACCATGTTAAGATAGAAAATTCGTTGATTTTATGTTTCATCATAAAATTAACATTTTTATTATAATGAACCATACTTTACATTAATTGTTATTACTTCAGAGTTGAAGCATACTAATTACAACATATAACAAAACCGTGATGGGACTGTATAGGTATAGTGTCTTTAGAAACTGAGAAACATAAACAACTAGTTCATAAAGAATCTACAATGTATCTCTTTTATTTCATCAAATCTAGATTCCATTATTCAATATCATACATAATAACCTTCTTCATGACTTGGGGAAAAGAAAACATACAAAAGGATGAGCTCAAATGCTCAGTAAGGGTAAACAAAAAATATCAATCACATCATATTCGTAAGAACATATCATTTTGAAAATCATAACCTGCAAAAGAAAACATAATATCATAACATTGGATAAATCATAGTAGTTAAATGTAATCCCAATAATCCTAACATAAAACATGAAATTTTTTTTAATACACATATAATCCTAGGAAATAATTTTATATTAGTCAATACTCATTGCCAAGACTATCATAGCAGAAAAAGTCCATTTCTAAACCGAGTTAACTCCTCGTTCCAGTAATGTTTCACTAAACGAGATTAACTTGTCGTTCCAGCCATGTCTATCTCATGAGATGTAAATAATTACCCAATTCATTAGAGGGATATATATTTCCCACCCATTTCATAATGATACCATTCTTATGTGTGTCACAAAATCATAAATCATATATCATAGTATAACCAATGTAAAAAAAATGGGATTCTTAAAGATCATACATTCATAACAAAACCAATAAAATGACTTCACAAAAAATAATTCCATCATAACAAAATCGAATTAATGTAAAAAATTGGGAGAGAAACAGAACCCTATAATATCATAGATGGAAAATAATTTAGATAAAACACTTGAACTCCATTCTTGAAGAAAAACATCTTTCTACTTCAAACACAGTTTTCCCTTCTTAACATGTCATAAAATTTTATACTAAAAGAATTTAATTAAAAATAATCTTGAAAACATGTAATGTAAGAATAATATAAATAATGTTCTATGAAATCATAAAAATCCATTCAAGCCGTAAAAGTTAAAAATCATTCTTCTCGTTCTTTCACCGGAAATATCAAAAAGTATCTCGTAATGAAAACATTAAAAGAGTCATTTAATATCTTTTATTAAAATTATACAATAGGTAAAATTGGTTATAAAATTTTTTAGGATGATATATTTAAAATTAAATATTTAGGAGACATGGATGTGGATGTAAAATATGCCCCGGTAAATTCTGAAGTATAAACAATCTTGTATAAAAATGGGATTGCAAGGTTTTCCCTTACCTTTGGTCCAATATGCTTCAGACTTATCCAAAACACATGTATAATGATTTAAATAATATCATTGAATTATTATAAAATTATATTCATTGTTATGATATCATACATGGTCATATTCTTATCTTCTTATTAGTACTATTTAATTACTACTTGTTATTCGGGTGTTTGTTGCTTTATGTTTTTTTACATGTTTAGTTGAATAAATTCTTAGTACTATTTTTAGGGTATAGATACATCATTTAATGAATGATATTAGTGTAATATATATCATATATATTCATTGAATTCATTTATATAACCAGTATTCAATGAAGATCATGATGAACGAGTCACATCACATCGTGGAGACGGTAGGCCGTACGTACGCACGAGCGATTATATCATTCCGATAATTTAATGAATGGAATTGGAGTTGATGATATAATATTTCAGAATCAGTATCATGTTATAATAACTAAATATAGTTATTAAATACACCATTATACCCATCCATGTACGGCGGTGGTGGAAAAACAGATTACACCACGACGTAGAGACAGTGTTCCGTACGTATGAACTCGTGGTGATATAATATTAAATAGGATGGATAGAAGGTGAAATAGGGTTGTTTCATTTTTATAATAAAACATGATTATATGAGTGATATTTATGTTACTACTTTATAATGAAAAAATAAGGAAGAGGAAGTAGAAGAAGAAATAAACATGAAAGAGTCGGTAGAAGAGATAACCTCTTCCTTAATGTGTCTCTTTAATACTTCCACGTAGAGCACTAGGGTTGGTTATTTGAGAAAACCAGAATCTCTGATATAAATATAGATGTTGAGAACAGAAATGGGTAGGGTTTGGCCAAGCTTGAAGGGTTAATATTGTCTGAACATTAGAGGGAAGAGGTGCCCTTTTATAAGGGAGGAGAGGGGCACCATAGAAAAAACATAAAGTATTATTTTATTATAAAGAAATATTCGGTTTATAATGGAACCAAAGTGAATTATATATAAGCTAGGATGGCGATGAGTCAAAATATTCTCAACTAATTGGCTTTAGACATGTTTCGGTTACCATTTTAACCTTATCATTTAGATTTAACTCTAATTTAAATAATTAAACATTTACCGTGTCTTCTTCTATTCTTATAATATATTGTTAATAAACATACTATAAATTTAAATTGGAACCCCAATTGGTTCATTAGTGTCATATATATTATTATATAAGTCTTTTGGCATACCCATAGATTTATAGGAATAGAATAACAATTAATAATATAATATTTGTTTCAAAAACTCTTTTATGTCAATTTTGACACTATTTTGTATTTTGTTTTTGGTAAATTCATAACAGCGTTATTATGTTGAAAAAATTAATCTAACCAACCCTAATATGATATAGTAACCCAGAAAATTATTTGAATTCATGAAAAGTCTAAAATTTCATTTATTTGGTTATTTATAATATCAATTATATTAATATTTCATTAAATAAGGTGATTACTACATCATCATTGTGTCCTAAATAAATTAAATTATTTATAATATTGAAATTATAAATCAAATACCATTATGTAAGAAATAATTTTTTATTTCTAATGAATATTTATAGTCAAATTTATCTTATGTATAACACTATATTAAAAAAGTTTTACTTATTAAAATTTGATTTTAACTCTTTTAACTCTTCTATGAATTAAATAGTAATAAATGTCCTAATATAATACAATTGCACCTAAAGGCTAATGTTTTATTCCTAATGTTTTTTTGTCAGATTACACTTATCCTATATAATTATGACATGTTTTAGGGTAATAATAATATCATTTTACCCTTAATTTCCCAATTTAATTTTAGCTGTGGTAAATAAAAGTAAAAAGTTACTATTCACCAAAAATTATTTTTATCTTATTGAACCAAATTTTACTTATTAATATGAACTGTGTGTCTTGGATTTTTGAAATTCCACTCACAAAAGTTGTAATACTATTTTTTATTTAAATTTGAAAATTTTCCTAGGAGGTGGTTAAAAGACAGTCAAAAGTTCAGTAAAATTATTATATATCTAAAATTATTATAAAATGACTCCAATGAATTATATTGAACTTATATATGTATTATGTATCTCTTTTTATGTAAAATAAATTTAATTAAAATAAATGATTATTTAAATAAAAATTCGGTTTTAACCAAAAACTTAGCGTATTCACTATTCACCAAAAATTGAACGTTTTCAGAAAAATTCCAAAACTCACCCTAGGATAATTTCAATATTCCAAATTCAAAAATAAAGTCCATTTTGAATGATAAAATTTATAAAATTTCAAAAAGTGGGTATTACTATTCATAACAGTTAGTTTATATAATATTTTAATGACATATCTTTGTTTAGTGAAACTGGGTATTGCGTACAATGCAAGCTATCGAGAATGGTTACTATAGCTTGTAATGAAAGCCAAGAAAATATTGTGTGTAGTGATAGATTCATTTGGTTTAGCGTATAACATAATACATAAAAAAAATATTTCTCATAAAACCTCATGGTGTTAAATTCTATCCCCCTTAATAAGAATTTCTCCCTTGAAATTCGTCACTTCGTAACTAATAGATGAGGATGCCTCTCCTGCATCATATCCTCATGTTCCCATGTATCTTTTTATAATTGTTATTTCCTCAATAAAACAGTAACCAAGTGAGTGGTCTTGTATCATAGATCTTTTTCGCTACGATCCAGAATCTCAATTGTGTGTTCCTCATAAGAAAGATATTCCTCCAGCAGTACAACATCTAAGCTTAGTACATGTGAAGGATTAGTTATGTACTTTCTCAGGAGAGATACATATAACACATCATGAACATGAGAGAGATTCGGTGGAAGTGACAATCGGTAAGCTACCTTCCCAACCCAATCCAGTATTTCAAAAGGACCAATATAGCTAGGGCATAACTTTCCCTTCTTTCCAAATCTCATTACTCTCTTTCAGGGAGATATTCGTAAGAACACTTTATCACCCACTTAAAACTCTAGGTCTTTTCTTCCATTTTCGAATAACATTTTTATCGACTCTGAGATGCACTTAATTTTTTTATTAGATCTGACCTTTTCCGCTATTTCTTTAACAAGATCAGGTCATAATAGCTTTCATATCCCAACTTCATCCCAGAAAGTCATAGTTCTGCATTTTTTTCCATAGTGGGCTTCATAAGTAGCCATCTGAATACTGGAGTGAAAGCTATTATTATAAGAAAATTCTACCAAAGGCAGGTGTTGATCCCAAAAACCTTATAAATCTAGAGAGAAATCTCTCAACATGTCTTATATTGTTTTAATTTCCCTCTCAGACTGACAATCTGTCTGAGCATGATAAGGTGTGCTGAAACTCAACTCTGTATCTAGAGTATGCTGAAGACTTCGCTAGAACATCGAGTTAATCCTCATATCCTGATCATATTTAATTGAATGTGGTACTCCATGAAATCTTACAACTTCCTTTACATATATCATGGCAGGCTGATCAAGAGGGAAATCCCATCTAATATAAATGAAGTGTGTCAACTTCATAAGACGATCCACAATAACCCAGATATCATTATTGCATTTGGATGTTTTGGGATGTACATAGCAAAAGCCCATAATGATGTTTTCTCATTTCTCGTCTGGTATGGGTAATGGTTGTAACATCCCCATAGACTTATGTCTCTTAGATTTGACTAGCTGACAAACCAAGCATTGCGAGACATATTCCGCAACATCTCTTTTCATGACATCCCACCTGAAGTACTCCATCAGGTCCATATACGTCTTCATGGTTCCAGGGTGAATAGAGAATGAAGAAATATGATCTTCATCCAATATTTTTTTCTTTTATTTTGGGCTGTGAGGAACACAAACCCGATTCCTGAACTTTATTATTTCATCACAATTAAGGTGGAATTTCGGAACATTTCCCACCTTCTTTTGTAACTCTACATCTTCTTTCTGTTCCTCTTTAATCATCACATGTATAGATGGTTGAACATTCAATTGAGAAATTTATGATTTTTCCCCTTCCATATTAATTCCATGATCTGTCCATTGTAAATCCATAAATATTGAATCTTTTGTGATCCTCATCATGGATAATATAGCATGGCCATGTCGACATATTGCATCTGCCACCTTCTTTTCTTTCCCAAGGTGGTAATAAATTGTTTAGTTGTAATCCTTAATCAGCTCCAACCATCTTCATTGGCGCATATTAATCTCCCTTTGTGTGAAAATATACTTTAATCTTTTATGATCAGTATAAATGTCACACATTTCACCATAATGGCAATGCCTCCAAATAATTAATGCAAAGATTACCGCATATAACTCCAAATCATGATTTGGGTAATTTTGCACATGGATTTTCAACATTAGTGAGGCATAAGCTATCACTATATCGTTTTACATGAGAACACACACAAATACCTTCTTGGATACATCAATATAGATCACAAACCTTTCTCCACTACAAGGAAGTGTGAGCACATGTTCACCGGATAATATTCTCTTTAACTCCTTGATATTATCTACAACTCCTCCTTACAAACAAACTTAACTCTTTCTTGAGTCTACCTGGTGAGAGTATTAGATAATCATGAAAAATAATTCACTAAACATTGATAATATCTAGCCAATCCATGAAAACTTTGGATCTCAGTTACTATTGTTGGTCTCATCCATCTTTCGATAACCTCTTTGTTTTCTGGATCCACAGATAACCCCTCTCTTTAGATTATGTTACCCAAAAAAAGAAACTTTATGATGAAAAATTCACACTTTGTAAATTTGGAATAAATATCCTCCTTTCTTAAGGTCTTTAATACAATTCTAAAATCATAATCTTGTTTTCCCTTTCTCTTTGAATAGAAAAGAATATCATCTATAAAGACTACCACAAACTGATCAAGATAATCTCTAATGACTATATTCATTATATCCATGAAGATAGAAGTGTAATTAGTAACACCAAATGGAATCACTATAAATTCATAGTTTTCATACCTTTTACAGAATGTTGTCTTTGGTATATCCTCCCCTTAGACCCTTAATTGATGATACCCTAAATTAAGATCAATCTTGGAAAAGTATTGAGCTCCGCGTAGTTAGTCAAATAAGTCATTAATGCATGGGAGATGATATTTGATCATGATAGTGATCTTGTTAAGTTCTCGATAATCAATGAAGAGTCTCATTGATCTATCTTTCTTCTTATAAAATAGAACAGGTGATCCCCAAGGTGATGCACTAGGGTATATGAATCCCTTATCAATATTCTCTTGGAGTTTCTTCTTTAATTCCTGCAACTCAATTGGGTCCATTTTATATAGTTTCTTTGAAATGGGAGTATCACCCGGTATGAGTTATATTGAAAAATAAACTTCAGGATTCGGTGGAAGACCTGGAAATTACTCTGGAAAGACATCATCAAACACCCATAAAATGGCTATATTCTTAATCATGAGTCTCCCTCCATAAATTTCAGATAAATAACCTTCATTTATTAAAATCAAGACCCATTAGATAGAAGAAATTTTCAATTGAAGGATATATTAATCCTTTCATTGATAGATGATCATATATTGTCAAGGAATATGAAATGTGACTTCCCTTATATGGGAATCGATATGAGTTCCATATAAAGAAATCCATTCCATGCGAAGAATCAAATCAATTTCCACTATATGAAGGATTATAATATTTTTTGGAAGCACTTTCCCACCAACATCAATCGGAAAAGAATTTTAAACTTTTGATGTGACTGTTGTGACATTAGGGGTTGCTAAAGCTAACTCAACATCTAATTATTGAGGTAATATAGTGATACCCTATAAAAATTATTCATAAATAAAATATTGGGTGAATCTAGAATCAAATAAACCATTCTCTAATTTAGATTGGATGGTAAGTGTACCTTTCACCACTTCATTATTGTACTCCACATCACCGACAGAAATTTCAGGTGACTTTCCTTTGTCTTTGGCCTTAAGGGTTTGGTGATGTCGATCATCATAAACAACCATTGGATTAGGTAATTGATTATCATAATTACCCATTTACTTACACTTGTAACATTGAAGTGTAGGAGGTGAATTATGTGTATCTTTTCCTTTGTTCCCAAAACTATACATCTTTTTTCCCATCATTGCAGCATTCAAATGCCCGATGACCTTCTTTTCCCCATTTGAAACATTTACATTTCCCTTTAATACAATTCCCTCAATGTTTCTTTCCACACATTGAGCATATGTGAAAAATCATCTTCTTTTCAATGTGGTCTTTATATTTCCATTTGAATTCCATTTTCATCTTCTTATCAAACCCATATGACTGATGGGTTACACCAATATCCATCTCAACCTTGAGAGCACATCAAACAATTTCTTCATTTCTATTGAAGTCCGTTATGGATAAAATCCTTCGAGGACTTGGTTTTAAGCCACTAAAGAATCGATCGATCTTAATCACATATTGGATAAAAATTCTAGAAGCATACCTTGAAAGACATGTAAAATTTGCTTCATAGGTACCAACAGATTCATCATCCTTTGGCTTTAGTTCAAGAAACTTCTTCTCCATCATTGTTCGAAGAATACGAGGGATGTAATTATTGAAAAACAAGTTCTTAAACTCGTCCCTTTTTATAGACTCAATTTCGTCTCTTTACCTCATATTCTTGATATGATTCCACCATTGATCAGCGTCACCTTCCAAACAATGTACTTCTAAGATGAATTTATCATGTTCAGGACATTGAAGAACTAGAAATAACATTCTCTTGGTACTGATCCATTTTTCAGCCACTAATGGATCAGTAGACCTGCTGAATGAGGGTGGACACTGCCTCACGAAGGATTCAACAGAATGTTGCTCCATCCTTTTCTCATTTGGATGTCCAGCATGATTCATAGCATGGGAATGCTTGGTGAGCATTGATATAAGAATTTCCATTCCATCTCCTATAGTATTTGGTTGCTCAGGGGGACAATCATTGCATTTTCCGTCACATTTAGCATTAACACGGTTCTTTCGGGTTCCAGCCATTGAGTAAAACCAATAAGAATGGTGTGAGAAACACTAATAATAATAGGAAAACCACATAATAAAGAATAAAATTTCACACTTTAGGTCTTATCATAGGTTATTCATGGCCATTTCTAGAATACTAATAGTGTTTTCTATGCTTAGACATATCCTTAGGGTTCTAACTAAGGCTTTCTCATCCTAGTTTCCAATGGTTGAATAAACCTTTCCTCCGATACAAACTATAATGAACCATACTTTACATACTTCGTTATTACTTCAGAATTGAAGCATACTTATATCAACATATATCAAAACCATGATGGGACCGTATAGGTATAGTGTTTTAGAAACTGGGAAACATAAACAACTTGTTCATAAAGAATCTACATTGTCTCATGTTTATTTCATCAAATATAGATTCCCTTTTGTCATATCCTAATTAATAACCTTCTTCCTGACCTGGGGAAAAGAAAACATAACAAAGGGTGAGCTCAAATGGGCAGTAAGGGTAAACAAATAAAATATCAAAATATATCATATTCATAAGAACATATCATTTTTAAAATATTAACCTACAAAAGAGATCATAATGTCATAACATGGGATAAATCATATCAGTGAGTAATCCCAATAATCCTACAATAAAACATGAAAATTTGTGGCATACACACATAATCAAAGGAAATAATTTCATATTAGTCCAGGCTCATTTCCAGTACTATCATAGCGGACAAATTCCATTTCTAAACTGAGTTCACTCCTTGTTCTAGTCCTGTATCACTGAACCAGATTACTTTTCTGTTCAAGACATGTCTATCTCATGAGATATAAATATTTTCCCAATGAATTTTAGGGAGATATAGGTCCCACCCATCTCATAATGATACCATTCTTATGTGTGCCAGAAAATCATATTTCATACATCATAGCATAACCCATGTAATAAAAATGGGATCCGTAAACATCATGAATTCATAACATAATCCATAAAAGGACTTCAAATAAATAATTGCATCATAACATAATCAAATTAATGTAAAAAATAGCGATAGAAATATAATATTATTTTATCTTATATGAAAAATTATTTTGATAAAACACTTGAACTCCATTCTTGAGGAAAATATCCTTTCTACTTCAAAAACTATTTTCCTTTATTAACAAGTCATAAAATTTGAAACTATAAGAAGTTAATTAAAAATAATCCTGAAAAATTTTAAAGGAAGGTTCATGGATATAATGTTCTATGAAATCATAAAAATCCATTCAATCCGTATAAGTTAAAAAACATTCTTCTAATACTTTAGCCGGAAAAGTCATAAAGTATCTCCTACTGAAAACGATAAAAGATTCCACTCATATCGTATACTGAAATTAACCAATAGGTAAATTGGATCTAAACTATTTTAGGTGGATATAAATAATATTACATATTGAGGAAACATTGATGGGGATGAAAAATATGCCCCGGTAAATTCTGAAGTATAAACAGTCTCGGAAGAAAATAAGATTGCGAGATTTTCCCTTACCTTAAGTCTGATATGCTTCGTACATGTCCAAACCACTTATATAATGATTTAAATAATTTCATTTACTTATTACTGAATCACATTAATTGTTATGATATCATATATGTTCATATTCTTATATTATTATAAGTAATATTTCATTGCTAATTGTTATTCAGGTGTTCATTGCTTTATGTTATTATCAATGTTTTGTCGAATAAATTATGCGTCCTCTTTTTATGTTATAGATAACACATTTATATAATGTTATTAGTGTAATATATATCATATATATTAATGAAATTCATTTATATAATCATTATCCAATTAAGATCATGTAGAACGAGCCACATCACATCATGGAGATGGTAGGCCGTATGTACGCACTAGCGATGATATCGTTCCAATAATTTTATGAATTTAATTGAAGTTGATGATATAATATTTCAGAATCAGTATCATGTCATAATAATTATATATAGATATTCATTACACCATTGTACCCATCCAAGTAAGGTGGTGTTGGAAAGACATATTACACCATGGTGTGGAGACGGTGTTTCGTACAGACGCACGCGCAGTGATTTCGTATTCCATACGATGGATAGAAGGTGAAATAGGGTTGTTTCATATTTATAATAACATATCTATATATTAATGATACTGGTGTTTCTAATTAATCAATAACAAATAATTAAGAGGATGTAGAAGAATAAAGAATCTTTAAAGAATTGGTAGAAGTGATTACATCTTCCTGGACGTGTCTTTTTTATACTTCTTCTTAGGGCCCTAGGGTTGGTCTTTTGAGAAGACCACAACCTCTAGGATAAAACTAGATATTTTGAGAACATAAATGGGCAGGGGTTGGCCTATTTTGAAGGATAAAAAATTGTGTGAAGTGGAGAGGGAATAGGTTCCCTTTTATAAGGGATGAGAGGGGCACCTTTGGAAAAACATGAAGTATTATTTTATAATAAAGTCATATTCATATTATAATGGATTAAAAGTTCATTATTTCAAATATAGGGTATTTATGGGTCGAAATAATCTCAAAAATAGGATTTAGACATGTTTAGGTTCTAATTTTTACATTTTCATTTATATTTGACTATAAGTCAAATAATTTAATATTTACCATGTATTCATGTCATCTTGTACAATATGGATAATAAACAATCTATAAATTTGAAATCGAACCCAAATTGGTTCATTAATGTCATATATATTATTATATAATTCTTTTTTCCAACATTATATTTTTACAAATATAAGAACAATTAATAATATAATATTTGTTTTAAAAACTCTTTTATGTCAATTTTGACACTATTTGGTATTTTGGGTTTGGTAAATTCATAACAACATTATTACATTGCAAAAAAATCATCTAACCAACCCTAATTTAGTATAGTAATAAATAAAATTATTTTAATTCATTTAAAGTCTCAAATTTCATTTATTTCAGTATTTATAATATCAATTATATTAATATTTCATTAAATAATGTAATTACTACATCATCACTGTGTTGTAAATAAATTAACTAATTTATTGTATAAAAATCATAAATAAAATACCATCATGTCGGGATTATTTTTAAATTTATAATTAATATTTATAGTCTAATTTATCTTATGTATAACACTATATTAAAAAAATTACTTATTAAACTTTGATTTTAACTCTTTTAACTATTGTTTAAATTAAAAAATAATAAATGCCTCAATCTAATCCAAGTGGACCTAAAGGGTAATATATTATTCCTAAGGTTGTTTTTGGTATAATTACACTTATCCAATAGAATTATGACATGTGTTATGTAATAATAATATCATTTTTACCCTTAATTACCCTATTTACTTTTAACAGTGGTAAATAAAAGTAAAAAGTAATTATTCACCAAAAATTATATTTATCTTATTGAACCAAATTTTACTTGATGATATCAACCATGTCTTTTTTATTTCTGAAATTCTACTCCTAGAAGCGGTAAAATTATGATATATGTAAATTTCAAAATTCTCCTAGGAGGTGGGTAAAAGACGGTCAAAATTACAATAAAATTTTTATATATCTAAAGTTATTATTAAATGACTCCAATGAATTACATTTAACATATATAGGTATTATGGATCTATTTTGATCTAAAATAATTTAATATGAAATAAATGATTATTTAAATAAAATGTTATTTTTACCCAATAACTTAGTGTTTTCACTATTCATAAAAAATTGTATGTTTTCAGAAAAATACCAAAAATTCACCCTAGGCTAATTTCGATATTCTGAATTGAAAAATGTAGTCCTTTTTGAATGATAAAATTTATAAAATTTCACACAGTGGGAACTAATATTCATAATGGATACTTTATATAATATTTTAATAACATATCATTTTTTAGTGAAACTCGGTATTGCGTACAACGCCATCTATCGAGGAAGGTTGCTCTTACTTGTTACGCAGTCCAGGACAGTTTTGTGTGTAGTGAATGATTCCATTGGTGTTCCATATAACATAATACGTAAAACAAAATATTTCTCATAAAATCATTGGGTGTTACAGTTATCTACCTTAGATTCATCTTAATAATATGTGTATTTAGTGAAGGGATTAATCATGTCATAGTTAATGTTTATTCATATATTTGTTTATCTTAGTTCTATATTTCATTCTTGTCAAATCGTTAATTAATGTCACTAGGAAAAAACAACCATAATGAAATTACAATACTTGATGACAAAAATAATATAATAAAGTGGTATGATAATTTTATTTTACTAATCTACAGTTTATCTATAGGATGATTAACTTACCATCAACCTAGGGGAAAACATGTTGACCCATTTATAGTTCATGTTTTAAAATTCTACCTATGAATACCTGTTATACTTGTTTCACATCATATAAACAATATAATCACAACCACAAGCATGGGATCTCCATCCATTACATTTTGAATTTTTTTACAGACATGTGACGGATACCAAAGGAACAATTAAGGTGTTTTTAGAAAAGAAACCATTTCAATGAGGGCCATTACATAATGAGATGAGGGATGAAACGAAATATAAAAAATCAATATTATAGTAAATTGGGATAAAACAATCACATAAAATGGTGTGTTCAGTTCTCTTGATCGTCAAAATTAATGGAAGAAATTTTGAATGAATTGAAATTTAAATTCAATAATAACAATTCTTATTATATATAAATTTACTAAAAATCAATTAATTATATTAATTATTTAGATGATTAATTTATCATAATAATTCTACAAATTTTATTCAGATTCCCATCCATCATAATTTTAATCAAAGTAAATAAAATTATTTTAAAAAATCTGTATAAAAAATGATTATTTGAGGTAGAATGGTGAGTATCTACCTGAACTATCCATCAGGTATTATAATAGTTTAATATTTACACATACAACAATTGATATAAAAAATGTAATAATAAAATGGAATTTACTATAAACATAATTTCAACATTAAAAACATGATATTTATAAATTTTGTTATGATTCAATGTGCATGTATTAATAAATGTAATACGAATTACAAATGAAATGAAGATATCTAAATTATGTAGGAAATTAATTATGTGTTTAATATATATAAACTATCACATAGGTTGTACTTGAAAATTAATAATCACAAGGAATGTATAAATTTAAATTTTAAATAGTATAATAACGTAATCATTAAATATGTGTAATTTATTAAAAGTATAAAAATTTTACATTCTGGATGCACATATTGTATTATTATCATCATATATTTAATACATAGACATAGGGAATTATCATTTAAATATTCCATGGAAAATATTTATGTCAGATGTATGTATATGGTCCAGAAAGAATGTTGTATTTGAGTTACACAATCACCAATCATGTATCCAATGAAAAAGATACATGACCCATCCATTTCTAAAAGTCTACATGACGTGTATAGAAGTTACACAGTGTATAATTATTAAGACCATATATGTGGATGAACCATTAACTATGATGTGTGTAATTATATTCATTATATTTAACTAATGATAATGTCTTGAATTTATTAGTGTTTAATTCAGTGTTTTTTATCCATCATTACACAACATACACCATTGGATTACCTGGTGTGTACACTTGTATTGTCCAACTAGACACATTGACACCTCTAGATGAGATCTAGGAGTTTTTATCATTCATAAAATTAATCGATTTAGTAATATTTTTCAGAAATGAATAGGAATAAGTAATAATATCATAATTTAAATAAAAAAATAATTAAAATAAAAATTAATAAACTAATAAAATTATATATCCTTACAGGATATTTATATAAATTGAAATAATTAATAATCCTCACTCTGATGTCACATAAATATTATTTTTGAGGTGGATGTGGTGGATAGGGCATGCCCAAAATGGATTTTTTTCCAGTTAATTTGTTAATAAGATTTTTCTATGAGTGAAAATTAAAAGATAAATAGAATTGAATCATATAATATAGAAAATAGAAAAAATGTTGAACTAAATCATATGACCATCACAAATTATTTATAATTTATATAATAAATTAAATAAATACCTAAAAAATGTATTTCATCATTTATGGATATGAAAACATCTCTACATTATAGAGTCCCTATATTGTAGGGATCAATATTAGATCCCCCCCAATAAAGATCAATCCATGTACCATGAAACATCAGTCATTTTAGAAGGAATCTGAACATACGAGCCTGAAATATATGAACATTTTCATCATTTAATGTTGCTTAACATGATACTTTCTTTAAGGAAGGATTCTATTCGATCACTCTATATATGGGAGTTGTGGTGGGGGAGTACCACTCTTAGTTTTTCAGAGATTTTTTGGAGAGGTATATGCCTTGGGATTTAAGAAGACTATCTCTGAATCTTGTTGTGAATAATAAATGAAATTTCCTCTATTTAGAAAATAATATAATTTTGTTTATATTCCTCTATGGATATATAATAATATTTTCACATTTTACCTTATAATTTCTAAAATCCCTATAGAACATCACATCTATATTCTTAATAATAAAAATAATAATTCTTGACTTGTGGTAAACTCATTAATTAAATTGAATAATATATATTCAAATAATATTCAATATATGTTATTCCACACCAGACCATTACACTCCAAATATTCGTCCTTAAAAATAGTTATCAGTCCTAGAAAAATGGATATTTACATAATAAATAAATATAAATTCAATAATATAGAATAAATAAATAAATATTATTTTCACTAAAGAGAAAATAAGTATTTAATAATTATATCTCATATAAAATAATCTCTAGAATAACTGGTGACATGATATATGTGATCAAGAAAATATGAGTAATTTTGACCCACTTGTGGGAATAATATTTATTCAATTTCTTAAATAATAAATAATGACATATTATTTATCAGAGATTATGGATACACATTATATATATCCCATTTTTTATAATTCATAGTGGAATACGGGGATGTTGTACAATGTCCAATGTTATCATCTAGCAACATGAATAAGACCCATATAAAATGAAGTTACTTCCACAAGAACATATTACATCATAAGAACAAATATTATGAGATATATTTCATTTATCACATCATATATTAGCAAGAATGTTTCCTAGCAGATCCATCAACCTCTATGTTTGATATATGTTTCTTAGGATTTTTTAAAATCAAACATGCCTATTGAAAACTATGGGAGTGAATATATTTATGGTATATAATTCCCATAAAATGAATAATGATAAAAACAAAAATTACAATAAATATGGGAAAAATCATTTTTCACATCATTCATTATTTAAAATATACATATTATTCACCTAATGGATCCAACCTCACTGAGAACATATTTCCTCATTTCGTTCATCAATATATCAATGTTTATAAATTAACATAATGATTTATAAAAAAATTAATGGTAATGGATTGATATCATCGTCAATGTATAGAAACATCTAACGAAACATATAAATTTGGAATTCATACTTGCGGGCCTTGTTATCATAATATCCTACAATAGATATTGTTAATGGCGTGAAACATGGGATGGTTATTCAATGAACACTGAGTCTCCACCACTTTATTCCAATATCATTTTCCTACTAAAATAATTTCATAAATCTATTGATCATATATTTAATAATACTATCATGGAACATATATTTTCTTATCATAGCAGGGAAAATCTTTGAACATTCAGTGAAATGAAAACTCATTGGACATTATCACATATTATGAAGACCCACCCATAAAATAATACAAATTCATAATCTAAATGAATGATTTCAAATGAGGATCATTTTAGGATTAGATTTTTAGAAAATTAGGGCACAACTATTACATATCAACGTGAAAATTACATGTAGTCACTACTACTCAGTATCCATTTAAAAAAATCTCTCGAAAGGGAAACATGTATAGTTCCATATTTTAGATAGAACTACTTTTTCATGATCCCATCCATGACCCTATTAATCATTATGTCCAGTGGAATACATTTCCAAAGAGCGGGATGAGTTTAAAAATCATAGTAAATAATTATAAAATATGGAAATAAAACATTACCCATCAATAAAAACAAATTAATGAAACCATACTTGTCAATCATAATTGACCTCAAGAAATCATAAGATTTCATAATATGACACAAAAATCATAAATCATAAAGGTAACTTGTGGCATCCATGTCAAGAAATCACATTATTATTAAGTGTAAAGGGGGAAACCAGGACTTCAAGGACATAAATAAATTAACAAAAATGGAAAAGAAAGTGGGTTGTAACCCAGAACAAGACTATGAAGAAGTGCATCACCCAGTATCAAACACATTAAGGCATGCCTCCACCAATGAATGACTGCTCAACAAGCTATCCCATGAATGAATTCACAGGCCCAGTACCGATGGCAACACCATACCCTTTGAATCATTGAAATCCAAAAAGTATTGCACGATGAATATGACCAGCCCTGTCTTCATCTGAAGAAAAATCTTATAGAATGTTTGGGTTCCCCAATGGTCCATCCATTTCAATTTCAACAACAATAAACCAATAGGTTACCGATTGACCAACCACACCATCAGCACCACTAAAATACAGCCAAATCCACGACAAATAAAACAAGATCGGAACTTCACCAAATCAAAATGGGGAACAAAATACAACAGTAAAAAATTGAAAGCCCTCCCCCTTCTGTCCACTGGATCCAACCCTGAGCCCACAGGCGCACACTAGATCTGACGTCAAGCCGGGGCAAAGTCAATCAGAGATCTTGGATCTGGAAGGCATGGAAAAGCCACCGCTGAGCACACCGAAGCCGACGTCGAGAACACCTCAGTTGAGACAGAATATTGAAATGTCGGGGGTCAAGAACACTAAAGTGAGAATGATGACCAATCATAGATCCTTAAGGCATTTCCATCAACGGTCCGAGATCCCAAATCTGAACCACTTGAAGATGATTCATGCTGACACCGAGCTGAGGTCTCGATGCCCAGAACGTCGAAGCCATCACTGAACGAGCTCTTGAAGATGAAAGGCACAACAAATACACAACTGATGCAAGAAACAATTCTTTATCAAACAATTTTACATACTATTTAACCATTTAATAATGTTATTTTTTTCATCAAATAATACATTACCACTTTGAATCGTTTTGAAAAATAATAATTTCAAAACATTAACATCCATATAAATAAATCCTTAAAACCATTTTTAAAACATGTACTTTAATGAGAATAATATTGAAGAATAAATCAATAAAACATTTAAAATATTGTTTGAATAAAAGGTTTACATATAAAAAATTTCTTTTAAAACACTTTTATGAAAAATGGAAATGGATAATAAATATGTGCCAAAAAACATACACATAAACAATCATGAATAATAATGAGATTGAGGATTTAACCCTTACCATGTAGTAATCAATCGAGTCATATGACCAAAAGTAAATAACTACAAAAGAATCATAGAATACCATGTATATAACGAGATCTATGATAATATATATCACATTGAAGTACAAAATTTTCCATAGGCAATAAATAAGTTTCTATCATTGGAAATCTCACGGAATTAAAAGTGAGATAAGAAATTCTTTAACCAGTGTCCTACTTGACTTGATCATTCTTTAATCTCATGAACAATAAAATAATTTTAATTTCTAGGTTCTTAATAATCATATTCAATTATATTCTTCCTTTTTTATCAATTATAAACTTTCTATAACAATTTGTTAAGTATTTGTGCACATATCATACATTATGTAGATGTTCAGAGATAAAATTTAAAATGAACATGTTATAATTATAAATTTTCTATGTGCTCGAAATTAAATTATCCCTTGAATTATATTCATGATTAATATATCATATATAACATATATATCTAGTATATATGTGTATTTATTATAGTACAAAACATTTGGAGATAAGAAATGAAATGTACCTTTCATGGAGACGGTAGGTCGTATGTATGCATTAACAATACTTTCATTTATATTCCCAGTATAATGATATAAAAACATAATGATACATATGTATATTATATTTATTGTGAAATATCATATATTATTTTATTAACTCCATCCTTTATACATTTCATGTATGGCATGAATGAGTCATATCACTTTGAGGGGGCGGTAGTCTGCACTTTCTCAAATTAAATTATCCTATTTACCCATTATGGAATAAAATAAGTTATGAAATAAATTAAAAATAAAGAAGTAAATATAAAACATTAATATATCACATATTAATACAGTGCCATCATAATGGCCACCATGTGAGGTGGTTAGATATATTTGAACAATCAATGTTTCATTAGGCTTTAGTTCAACGTCCATAGAAACAGTATGTTTTTTAACCATTAGATGGATGTGTTTGTTAGTGAAATTTGAATCCTTATCATAAAAAAACCAATAATATTTATAATTCTTGTGTTGTTATAAAATATAGGATTAAAAAGTGTTTATTGGGTTGGATAAGTAAATTAAAATAATATAACTTAAGACAAGATATTACCGTTTAATTGGGTACCTCCATTTGGTTTCAACCAAAAGGTTCACTTGGATTGCCTTCTGCCTAGGGGAAGGATTCAAGGAGGATGAGAGGGATGTTGGGAGCTTAATTTGGTAGAGGATGGAAAATCCACAGGGCATAATAAGTGTGAGGAATGGGTTATAAGTTAATGATTTTATAAGGGCGGAGTTTTCTTTAAGAATGATTAAAAATATTATTTTTATTATATAATGATTTTCGGTTTTTAAATGTCCAAAACTTATTAAATTTATATATATGATGACTCATGATCAAAACAAAATCATCGAATAATAATTGGATTTTTTAATACTTTTATAATATTTACAATCTTATTTATTTAAATCATTCATTAATGAGGCAAACAATACATCATTATTGTGTCCTAAATAATATTATTTATATGACATCTAAAAATTATAAAACCAATACAATGATGTAGGATGTTTCAATATATTTCTAATGCTTATGTATAGTCAAGGAGATAACCTATATAACCCCAGGTGAAAATTCATTTACTAAACAATATAAGTTTATGTCATTTTTGTCTTTACATAAAATTAATTAAAATATAGTGTCATTATCATTCTTATGTGACTCCATAGGATCCCATAATCGACCCAAGGGGGACCATGGTCGTAAATTTATCATCCAATAATATGAAGACATATTTTTGGGTAAATTAATATAGTTATAATATTCTTTTTACTTTTAATTACACTATTTACCTTTGACCACATAAAATAAAAACAGAAAGATATTATTCACAAAAAAATTATTTTCATCTAATAGAACAACATTTCACTTTCTAAATATGACGATGTATATTGGATTTTTGAAATTCAATTCATAGAAGTGGTAAAATTTTATTTAAATTAAAAGGTAAATTTTTTAACTAATACTAAATGTTTTCACTATTCATAAAAAAATAATGTTTTTTAGAATAATTTCAAAAAATCAGCCAAAGATATATTTGATTATCTGAATTTAGAAATTTTGTCTATTTTATAAAATTAAAAACATATAATTTAGATTAATTAATTTAAAATTAGTTATCATTGTCAAAAAAGTGTGTTTTTATGAAATAATAACTATCAAAATATTGTCGTTTGTTTATGTCCAATTTCAATGTGAAAATATTTCAAATGAGAAAAATTAGATTTAATGGTAAAAATATTATCTAATTACTCTTTACAAAGAATTAAAAATATAATCTTACCATATGACTAAATTTGAATAAAAGTCAGTTTTGAATTAAAATATTGTATTTTTTATTATTCATTAAAAAAAGAATTTTTTCATAAAAAAAATAAAATATTTACCCAAAGAAAATTTTGAGGTCATGATTCTAAGGAAATATTTTATTATGTCAAATAGAACATATAAAATTTTCTAAAACTATATTTGACCATGGTTTTCCATCAAAAGGTTGTAAATCGACCTTTTAATGAATATTAGAGTTTTTATACTTAAAATCAGATTCTTTAATATTTAATCCTCTAAAATATATTGGATAAATGTAAAAACATTTAACAAACATTTATATTCATATTATAGTTAGTTCTATCCATTCCCACAAAAATAATAGTTATGTGTTAACTACCATTTAATATAATATCATTTTACTATTTTTCAGTATGACTTAGCATTGTGTTCAACATAAGATTTCGAAGAAACCCGTTGTTTCCTATCAGTTATGCCATCATAAATATCATCCCATTTAATGTAAAATTATTATTTAATTCACAAATTTTAATAAATTTGAATATTTTATATTCATTATTTACTTTAGATGTTACATCCTTCCACTGTTTTTTGGAATTACGTCCTTACAATTTTAAAATTGGGCTTGGAAACATCATTGAAAGTTGCATTATGAAAAAAGAGTAAACAAAAATATCACTATAAAAGAATGAAAGATAAACACAAAGGTCAACCAAGATGACAGATACAAGGATTCCATGAATACATGGATATGGAAGAGAAACTAACTCTCATAGATTAATAGAGTGTGGTAGAGATTTTGATCACGGAATTTTAACCACTACAATACCATAAATTTGTGGAATGGTAATAGTATTAGGATAGAAAAGAGATTGTAAAATTTTTCATTCATGATCCTTTTCATATAGTTTAATAATTTTATTTAAAAACTAGACTAAGATCTTAAGTAATTATTCTTACTAGTCATGTTGAGTGTCATCCTTTAACAAAATTCTACCACAAACTCATATTTTCTAAAAACAATATGTTTTCTAGATGACATTGTCACACCTAATGTTCTAGAATAATATTCTAGATAATTACATAATCTAAAATAGAAGAACTATATCTTTACCCTATATTTAGACATTAGCCAAATCCAATATTTGTTAGTACAAGATCAGAGAATCCATAAAATGATAATTCATTATAAAAATATATACTACTCTTAATCTCTAAAATTCATCAAAATGAAACCAAATTTTAAGAAATACCATTCAATATAGAATAAATATAAAAATTCTTCAAAATAATCCAAATGAAGATTTAAACCCAAAACTCAGAAATATTTAATCCCACAGCCTTCCATGGTAAATCATAACATTTATCTCCAAAGACATCTACTACTCTTAATGTCTCACACTGTTGTGTAATTAACCTGAAATTATATTTTCTATGACAGAATAAACATTTCCATAAATAACCCAAATCATCTTATGTCCACAATAAAATCATATATTCTTCCAAAATATAATTCATCCATTAATACACAAATTATAACCCATTTTATTTTATTTTCCTTAAGAATATACTGTTCCCAAAAGATAGAATGTCTTAAAAAATAACTATTATTACATAACCACAAAATCATTTTCCTGTACTAAGAATATCCAATTGATAAAACCTAATTACCCAAATAATAATATTCTTGATCCATAAAATCATTTAACATAAAATAATAAGTCATACTAACCAGGGACTTCGCATTGGAAAATGGTATGTGATGCGCCCTTTTCACCCTTCAGTTACAGAGTCGATTTCTATGGCCTTGTAGAATGTGATGGGTCATCACACATCATTCATGATTTCCTTTTTATAAAAATCAAAATTTTCTCTAACATGTTTTATTCTCAACGGTATTCTTATACCTATCATTTTCATCCCAATACATTAAGACCTCAATATCTTATATTTTTTTATTTTTTCACTTCCATATGATAATATAAAACTATTCCCCAAAAAAAGAACATCATACCTTATTCATGGTGTCCATGTGGTTTCATCGTCATCTTGTTCATGTAGGTATATGGTCCATCATTGAAACAATTATTTAGAGATACATCAAAATAATTTTCTTCATTAATCCAAATACACCATGTACAACATTGGTCATATGGGTGTTTCCCAAAAAAAAGAGTATTATAAAAAAATCATGTTTGACATATAATTTCAAAAAATTTGATAAAACATGATTTTTATAAAATCCTCGGACATAGTTTGAGTTGAAACATTTAATCACTGGTCCTAAAATAACATATGTATGTGTTATGATACTATATTGTAAAATAAAATATAAATATATTGTTCAAGGGTTTCCTTCTTCAGTACCTTTTTCAAAATCATAATATTCTTCAAAAACATGAGATAATGTAAAATATTTAAAAATCTCTTGATAATATTTACATTTATTAAATGTATGAGAATGTTGAGAAAATTGGTATTGATTAAATACAACCAATGATCCACGATAATATCAAGATATAGTAGAGGAGTATGATATCTCAAAAAACATCTTTCATGTGAGTTTCATTATAGAGAAAGATTCACAATCATTTGAACATAAATTTTCAATAATTAATGCAAGCATGTCCCCAGGAAGAGATTGGAATGTTGTTTGAAATCTTCCTCCTTCCATTTGTAACTAGATTTCATTGATATGAATAATTAATAAAACATAGATTTAACTAAAATAATAGACATATGGAATAACCACATGTTTAACTAAAACTCATAATCCCTAGTGTTTTCTAAAGATACCTCTAATACCAACTATAAGGGCCCATCCTTAAAACATTACATAATCATGAATTAAATGAATAATTCACATTGACGATTCATTCAAGTTTAGATTTTTATAGAATTAGGCCATACATATTACATATCAACTTGATAATTACATGTAGACACTACTACTCAGTATCGATTTTTTTTAAAATAAAAACTCTTAAAAAGAAACATATTTGGTTCCATGTATTAGATTACATGAATATTCCTTGATCTGATCCTTGTCCTATTCATCATTAAGTCAGGTGGAAAAAATTTTCAAACCATTGGAAGAGCATAAAATGATCAGTAAGGGTTATGAAATATTGAAAGAAATCCTGAGCCCATAAATAAATACAAAACCAAGAAAGCATACTTTCTAATCAAAAAATTAATCATGCAATTATAATATTTATGAATAAGATAAAAAAAATCCCAAATCATAAATGTAACTTTTTATATCCATATCATACTTACATTATAGATATCAATGCTACATAGGGATATATGTTGGAATTTCCATTACAGTATATTCCATAAATCTCTTAGGAGAAACATTAAAGTTTACCTCTATTACATTAACCAAGGCATTGGAGAGCTATCTCTGTCCCAACCACCCTAGGTTTATCATCGAACCACCCATATACAAAAACAATGAAAAATAACCCTATCATAATCATAAAACATAACAGAAGAATAAAATAAAGAATAACATTTCCACAATTGAATAACAATATATCATATAGAGATATTGAAATAAACAATGTGTTATCAAACTATTTTAAAAACATTTAAAACATTTAATATAGAGATTTTTGAATCAAAGTGCCTCATACAACTTTAAATCTTTCGAAATAAATTTTAATTTCGAAACATTCACATCCATATAAATAAATCCTTAATACCAATTTAAAAAATGGACATTAATGAAAAATATTTAAAAGAATAAATCATTAAAACATTTAAAATGTTGTTTTAATAAAACAGTCCCTTAAAAATAATCCCATTGAAAACTATTTTATGAAACATGGACATGGATAACGAATATGTCCCAGAAAAAACTTACAGAAAAACAATCTCGAATAATAATGAGATTAAAGAATCAACCTTTAATAAGTGGTAAACAATAGAGTTGTATTACCAAAATATAATAACCACCAAATTAATCCTAGAATACAATAAATATAAGTAGAATCATGATAATATATATCAATTGGTAGAACACAACTCACCACATGAAATAAAAAATTGGTGAACAAGGGAAATATTAGGGAATAAAAAGTGTGATAATGAATCCAATACCTCATGTCTGACTTGACTTGATTGTTCATTAATCTCCAGAAAATAATTTTATTTTTTACATCATTAATCACACATTTCTTGTTTATTTTTCCTTTTTTATCAATTATTTCCCTACTATAACATTAATTTAATAATTTTAGTTTATATCGGACATTTTGTCGACGTAAAGAACTTGAGTTAAAAATGAATTTGTTATAACTATAAATTGTCTATGTGGTTGAAATTCCGTTATATAGAGAATGATATTAATGATTTATATATCATATATATATTCTATATATATATATATATATAATAGTTCATATCAAATAGTGATATGAAATGAAATTCACCGTTCATGTAGACAGTAATCCGTACATACACATGAATGCTACTTTTATTCTTCTATTTCATATTTTATGGAATAAAAACATAATATTACATTGGTATATTATAATTCTAGTATAATTTGAAATATAATTTCATTAACACCATCCTTTATATCTTCCACGTTTGGCATTAACGAGTGATATCACCTTGAGGGGGCGATATTCTAGACTTTTATTAAATGAAATTATCGTAATTTCCCATTACGAAAACCATAAAGCTGTGATATAAATGAGAAATACAAGACTAAAGAGAAAAGATAAATATAATATATATCATATATAAATACAGTTCCACCATAATTTCATCCATGATAGGTCATTTA
Organism: Viscum album; assembly: GCA_963277665.1. Taxonomy (NCBI): domain Eukaryota; kingdom Viridiplantae; phylum Streptophyta; class Magnoliopsida; order Santalales; family Viscaceae; genus Viscum; species Viscum album. Next base: position 1,040,797,199 of record OY728141.1, on the reverse strand, counting down.
TATATTTGAACAATCATCATTTCGGGAGGCAGTAGATTGTCGTCAACAGACAAATTATTTTCTTTAACTATTAGATGGATGTGTGTGTAAGAGTAATTAGAATATATCTCATAAAAAAATCTTGTATATTTAGGATAATGTTGTTATTATGAAATAAATGAATAAAAGTATTTTATGGGGTTTTAAAAGTAAAATAAATGAAAATAACTTAAGAGAATACATTACCTTGAATCTCGGTATCTTCCTTTGGTTAAAACCAAATGGTTCACTTGAATTGATTTCTTTCAAGGGGAAGGAATCTACCTGAAATATAGGTATAAATGGTGATTAATTTGGTTGAAGATGGATGAGCCAATGGTCTTTGAGAAGTGTGAGGAATGTGTTACTAGTGAGTGCTTTTTATAAGTTGGAGGAGGGGATCTTTAGTGTTGTTTAGAAATATTATTTTATTATATAATGATTTTAGGTTTATAAAGTTCCAAAACATTTTAAAGTTGAATATAAGATGACTAATATTCGAAATTAAATAATCTAACAAGAATTGGATAGGGTTTGGATATTTTTTAATCTTTATAATCATAATTATTTAAATCATTCATTAATGAAGTAAACACTGCAACATTATTGTGTCATATATAATTTTATATATATGAGGTCTACAAATTACAATAAATACCATGATTTTTGAAATTTATTTAAATTTATAAATAATATTTATATTTGAGAGGATAACTTATATAACCCAATGAAAAAATTGATTCATTTAATGATATATGTTTATGTCATTTTTGTTTCTATGCTAAATTAATTAATATAAAGTGTCATTATAACTCTTAAGTGGATTTATTGGGTCCCAAAATCAACACAAGGATTCCCATGGTTGGAAATTTATCAAATAATAGGATTATGACAAATGTTAGGGTTAATTAATATTATTATAATATTATTTGTATGTTATATTACACTATTTTCAATTTTAGCGGTAAATAAAATTCAAAGATAGTATTCACCAAAACATATTTTCATCTTACCGAACCTAATATTACTTACTAATAAAAAACATTTATGTTAAAAAATTTAAATTCTATTCACAGAAGTGGTAAAATTTGTTTTAAATGAAAAATGTACATTTTTTAACTACTACTTAGTGTTTCCAATATTCATCCAAAAATTGATGTTTCTCAGAAAAATAATAAAAATTAAGATTATTATATATGTGAAAATACAAATTTAAAAATGATTTCTATTTTAAAAAATTAAAAATATAGTAGTTATATAAATTAATTTAAAATTAAATCTTGTAGTCAATAGAAAATCATGTTTTTAAGATACAACAACTATCAAAACATTTACACTAGTTTTTGTCAAATTTCTAAACGAAATTACTTCCAATGACCAACATTGGAATAACTGGTAAAAATAAAATCTAAATACAATATAAATACAACATTAGATATAATCTAAGAATATCAATAATTTAGATTAAAAGGATGTTTTTAATTGAAATACAATATTTTTTACTATTCCTTACAAAATAAATTTTATTAGAAAAATAACAAAAATTTTCCCAAATTAAAATTTGAAGTCCCAATTCTAATGAAATATTTTATTTCGTCATATAGAACATATAAAACTAAAAAACACTATATTTTACTAGGGTTCACTATCAAAAGGATTTAAATCGACTTTTGATGAATATTAGAGTATTTATAAAAAAAATCCAATTAATTCTTATTTTAATCCTCTAAAAATTATAAGACAAATGTAAAAAATTTAAAAAAACATTTATATTAATATATTAGTTAGTTATATATATTACTACCAATACAACTAATAGTCATTAACTACCATTTATGATAATATTATTTTATTATTTGTTAGTATGACTCCACATTGTATGCAACATACGATTTCGAAGAAACACCTTGTTGTGTTTCAGGTTTGCCATTGAACATTGCATCCCCATTAATTTGAAACTAATATTTAATTCACAAATAATAATAAATATGAAAATATTATTTTTTATGTACCTGGGATGTTACACATATCATATTGAAATGATAATCCATAATGATGTGGCATGATATTAATTAATATTCAATAAATAAATATATTTTATAAAAAATTACACACAATTTGATTATTGGGAAATAAATCCTATATTATTGTTTGTGTAACCATGGATAAAACATAAACATTTGTAGAATCCAAGGAAGTATGAGGTCATGGATGTTGGACCATTTGATATTATTGAGAATATTAGAACTGTATACTTCCAATTGGACATTAAACTATGATATATATTTATAAATAATTTTGATTTTTTCATATTTAGATGTAGTATAGAGATCCTATAGATGTGATTTACATAGATGATGTTGATTTTAAACCAGATACATTGGTTGTGGGGTTAAGGGTAAAAATTGTGGACCAAAGTGATTAGGTGATGTGGTGGAAGGAATTACCACTTGTCCGAGTTAAACAGTAGTTGAATTACATCCAAATAATACTTCTGAGTAATATTAAAATAAATAGTCTTAATATACATAGTTTTTTTAATACCAAATCTAGAGAAACTTCTTGAGGATTTTAATTCCATATAGGGGAATATTACAATGATTATAAAATTTCATTTATTTTACATAATTATTTTAATAAATTCCTTTGATTTTAGTTTTTCATTACATTAATTAAGTATCATGTAGTTTCATTATGCGTTTATAGTGATTTTGAGGCCTTTAATTTTTTATATGTTTTTATAATATTATGTGGTTCTCTATAAAAAACATTGTAGCCTTTTGGAGAGGGTTAGAAGATAGTACAATGTTGGTGAATAGTTATAGATAAACATGGAACATTATCAATTAAATCATATTAGTTTTTAAAAAGATTAAAATCATAATTATATCATGGTTTAATAAATTGTGTATAAAATAAATGATGGTTCCTTAATGGGTAGTGTGGCTCCCATGTTTTCCACACCATTTGAAAAATGATGTTATCAAACAAAAAATTAATTTATTAATTCATTAATTGTGGTTTTAATTTGGAAAGAACCATAAACACGATGTTATTTATCTTATTCACATGTCTCTTTAACAATGAGACTCTAATGGGGATTCATCATGATTACACTCCCTTGGTGATTCAATTATAGTGTATGTGGAAACTTTTCCCCTTGATAATTTAATTTGAGAGGCTTTTATTCTTCCATTTTGGCATTCCTTCTTGAAATACAATTATTTTTTATGAATAATTCATATAATTATAATTTAATGGTTAAATATATGAATTATAAAATTATTTAATAAGATATTATCAATTAATTAATGTATATGTTGTCATATATATATATTTTTCATCCTTCCTTTTAATGGCACTAGATTTACAATTGATAGATGGTATTTTTAGGTGAGATTTACTATATATAAAATAGTGTAATGTTACCATTCATGGATCTTAATTATAAAAGCATAATTTCTTGAGTAAATATATGATTTAGTAATGGATTGTGGAAATTGACATCAGCACAATGAAGTATGATGTCCTTATTATTTGAGGGAATTGTATTTTAATTGTATGTTTTTACATGAGTGTGTACACATGAAATCATTCCGTGATATGATTCATTTATGGGTGTGTGGTGTAGCTTGTGGGACCCTTTGTAGGGTAATATTTATGTTGTTGTGTGTATACTCCATGATACAATTATTTTTATGATATACTTATTACTAATTATATCGTGTCCTATGTTTGGATGCATGTACGTTTCCTCTATGATTGGCATCATGGAACCTCGTTGGTCTACAAGTTAATAGTTGACCTCTTCGAGGTATAATTGCATTATTTTTATTAGATGATATTGATTTTATATTTAGATATTAAAAGTGGAACACAGATTTCACCAATATCAGAATTTTGGAATACATGTGTTGATGTGGATTTCACCCTACACTAATATTTGGTTGAATAATGATAATGTATCATAATATAGCTTCATGAACAGGTAAGACATGAGAACAATGTCACATACTCTTAAACACATGCATGAAATTATTTATTAAATGTGGAACATGGATACAAGATATTTAGCTATTTTTTCTTTATGAAATTTAGATTTTATGGCATGATCTAATTAAGGTAATGATAGTACTTTTACATTTATCAAGATTGGTGTTAATGAAGATAAGGATGGGGTTCATTGTATTTTTGTTAGAATATGATGGTGTGGTAATTGTTTGTTTATTAAAGCTTTTAATTTATTCTCATTACATAATCATTTTATATATTTTTCAATTATGTTATGTATGGATTTGTTGTGTTACTGTAATACCCCAATATTTTATGATATATTTATCTTCAATGAGATTTTAATGATATTTTTCAATTCATGCAATAATTAGTTTAAAAGAAAAATAAACAATGATCCACATGTTATGCTATGATGAAAATTTCTAGATGTCAGATTAGTGTGTATGAATATTAAAAAACAAATTATAAAAAATATATAATAATATTTCAATTAATTTAAATTTATTTACTATCTATTATAAAAGAAGTGCACATTTTTAGTAAATTTTTCTTCCAATAATATGTTTTCTCCAATAATTATTTTTTTGAATTTTTTTAATTTATATTATAAATAATTTTTTTCTATTATATAAATTTATTTTATATAAAAATATTATCAATTTTTAAATCATCATATCAAAATTACATTAGGTTGAATTCCTGGGATTTTTGTGAAATTTTTTTTAATCATTCATTTATTTTTTTAAAAGACATGAAATTTAAAACAAAATAATATATTTATTATTTTATATTAATTTGATATTTGAAACATTTTATTCAAATTAATTTAGTCAATTATATTAGGATTAAATTTTAAATTATTATGAAATCAGTCAATATTTTGTCCTAAAAATGTTTTTTAGAAAAACCCATTTAATATAATTTTGTGAGTTTAGTTTTAAATTTTATTGATACATAATATATAACATTAATTTGGTGAAATGGTGTTTCAAATTTAGTAAAAATAACATTTCTACTTTTAGAAGTTATGAATGGTAACATTGGTAAAATTTATAACATCAGTAAAGGGTAATTTAGGTAATTGATGTTAATAATTAATGTTGTAAGGATTCAATTATATTCAAAAACCTGAACTTAATTACCTAGACAAATTTATTTTATCTATAATAATCCGAAATTTTATTTTCTGACCTTTTTTTCTTTTATTTCATATTTAGGACTTTATAATATTTTTGTAATGTATAATGTAAAAAATGTCACCCTCATTCTTTCAATATATATTAAATATTGTATCATTTATATAAATAACATATTTGAAGTTAAAAATTGTTACTATAAATATAAATTAATTTTTTATTATGGTAATTTATTTTAAAATTTTCATTATTATTATATTACATTAAATTCTTTCTAAATGTAGATAGAGTGCTTTTCTAATCAATAAAAAAATTAAATTAAGGATTTTAAAAAATATAAATGTTATTCTATATAATGATTTATAGTTCCCCCTAAATTTTATATTTATATATAACATATTAGGGAAGTGTGAAATAATTATATTACATTTTCTTCTTTGTTCTATTTTCTTTATTGTGAGATAAAATGAATGATGTTAAAAAATAATGTAATGAGATTTACTGAAAATAAACATTTATTAAATTTTTAAAAACCATTTATATAACGAACTAGGAACAGTGTGTAATATATGTTATTAAATTTCATCCCATGTCCATTTCTGTTTTAATTTTCACCATATATGTAAAATTACATCATTTTAAAATTGAAATAAGTGTTACCACCATTAATGATTAATATTTTTAATAAATGGATTAATAAGAAATAAAATGATTAAAATGATATATAAAGGTGTATAAATTTTATTATAGGATTATATTATGAAAATATCATTATTTAATTGGAATCAATTTTATTTTTAATATACTTTTCCATGAATATGACTTTATTATATTATAATATTTTTAAATAATTATAAGAGTGCCCCTCCCGTAACATATAAAAGGACACCATTTATATATTTTATGTATGAAGAATTGATACTACTATCCAAAAAAACCAACACATTACCCTTTTACAATTCACTAGACAATAATTATAGTTTTTGATCTTTTTAATGTACTAATTAATAGGTCCTTAATAAGGAATCTAATGACAGGATTTTAAACAAGTTGTAATCAACTTCACTGACAGTTTCAAGTACATTTAATCTTATTATTCATAGAAATATATTGCATATATCCTAAAATAAAAATTATTATTATAAAATAATATTTTTATGTTATTGTTATTATGTAAGGACCATGTTAAATCTCTTTTCAATCCCACTATAAGTGAAAACATAACTTCTCCATATATATAGTATATCATCTCTATGTAACGGTGTAATTCATATTTAATCAAAACATTACATAAATTTTCATAAATATAGAAATATTTATTATATATGTTATTTATATCACAATAGTTTTTGTAGTTTTTATATTATATGTATCCTCTTTCATTCTAATCCATTGAAAAATGATAATGTGACTCGTGTATACGTGTCGACTACCACCTCTATGAAGTGATGTTATTATTTATTCAATTACAACTTACATGGATTGTAATACAGATAGATTTATTTTTTATATATTATAGAATATTTATTGTATAGAGTCAAATTATTATTTACATTTCAATTTTTTTCATCTATCCAAATGTATGGACAACATTCGTGTATACATACGACTTACCGTCCCTGTGATTTTTTTTCATTTTTTCCATTATTAAACAATATATATGAATGTGAATATATATACATTTAATTTACATATAATATATTTATATAGTGATTTAAATTTAGGATTAATTGGCATGATATTCAATGTTATATTATTAGAACAACCAAACTGAATTTCTCTTGAAAAATGACGTAGTGAATATATATAACTATGATAGTAATATAATATTGTTAACAAATGAGTGATAAGATGTTATAAATGAATTTTGTATGATATTTCTGATATGTATACAGTGCTGTTACTTAATTATAATAAATGTATTTTTTTCAATATTCGTTAAAAATCACTAAGGACGCAAGTCAAGCATTATGGTAAGTGATAACATCTCAATTTCAACTAAATCGTGACATATTAGGTAATATGAACCTATTTATTTTTATGTTTTACACATAATTTCGATTTTATGAATTTGAAATGAATATATATTTTTTAATATTGACTAATTTTTTCAAATCATCTTTAATCTTACAGGGTCTTACAATATAAATGTCATCCAATAATTAAGAATTTATTTTACAAGATCTTTTTTTGGGATTAAAATTATTTACATTGAAAGAATCATACTATTTATCAAGAAATATATTTATTATATAATTCTATTAGTATATAAGGAGTATCCATATTTATTTCAAAATTTTCCTCTATTTTTTTATTATAATCAAGAATTGTAATATTTAAATGAATACCCTATATTATTTTCCTTTTGACCAGATATTAATTTCTCCAATGTATAAATGATGCATGCCACTCATTACATAATTCAACCAATTAGAATCATCTAATAGTTGGATCCTAAATTAGAATTTATCATTATAAATATTTGAAAACTAAAAACTATCTCAACCATAACTTTAAAAATCTATACTACGGAATCCTCTCAATGAGATACTATAAAATTCAAATGGGTGATGTTTGCCATCAAATAGTGAAATAAAATAATTTAGGGAAAATAATGAGCTATATTTATATACATAAATATATATAATTGAAATCAATTTCTAAAACTTCTTTTTTAGTTCTATAACTTAATATCGAATTATAAATAAGAACAAAATTATAACATATTATTATTATTTTTAGGTTTTTCTAATCACCTATTTTGATTTTTCTATTGGTGGGTTTCATCAAGGGTTGATTTGGGTGAAAATTTTTAATGATTGATGCATATGAATTGTTAGATAATGGTTTGCCCAAATCGTGTTCCCACTCTGGGGAAATTGTAAAATCAATGAAAGTGTGATTTTTCATGGTTTTTTCATGATTTCAAAACACATAATCCTAACAAGTAGAAACTGTGAGTCAATATCGATAGATATACATGATTTGGGAATATGGTTTGTATATCTATGTATCCATGCCTAGAAAACCATGTATACATGATTTTTTTTATCAAATTTTTAATGTGGTGTAATGATATTTAAATGTTTTTAGAGACCTATTTCAACCTATTACAATTTATTATTCCCTAGAAGCTCCCAATAAGGGATTTTTGACCTTATTAACCCATATATAATTGGATCAAAGCTTGGGGATTGTTATTGAGTCTCTACTTGATAATATTCCTCTTCCCACTCTATTTCTCTCATTTTATCCTATATTCTAAAATGGATTATATGAATCACCATGTTTTTTGATGATATAATACCCGTTATTTTAGATGTTGAATTTTTATTGATCCTATAATCCTCATTTTCAAAATTATTTTTTCCTATTTCCCGATTAGGTATTTGGGTTTGGAGATATCATGATCCTGAGATTGGTTATTCCACTATGAGTTCCAATTATGAATGACCTGAAATTTCATGATCCTAAATTCCATTACAGGATAAAAATTAAATTTAATGTGTTAAATTGTGATTCATTAATTGGTTGACTAGAAATCCAATTCCATTTAATTTAGGGATTTATATTTGACTTGGTATGAAATTAGGAAAACCCCCAATTATCTTTAATCATGGTGTAATTGTGAACATGATGGAACATTTTGATTTTTAGTTTTTTTAATTTATATTGTGAAATTTATTTGATGAGATTGATTTATAATTGGTATTTTTGAAAAATGTCTTAAAAAATTATTATATAAATTAATTGGTTTTAACTTGAAAAGTATAACTTTTATTAAAATCCAATTTTTTGTTTTAAATATAAATTATGCATTTTTAAAATGATATTATTCAATGAATTTTAATTTTATAAGTCTTAAAATAAATTTCTCATCAATTATTATTATTAGAGAATATTCATTCATAGGTAATGAGTGAGTTATTTTGGAAACAGTATAATATTTTCAAGACACATAAAACATAATTTACACTAATCGCGCCCATGATTAGATAGTGATGAGTACCCATTGGTTATTATTCAAGGGACTTGTGTACTCATATTCTTGTGACAACTATTTTCATTTGAGAGTGTCATGTAGTTTTGAACTATCATAAAATTTGGAATATGACCATGTTTCTCATATGTTTTAATATAAAATATATATATTGGAAATTGATTCGGAAATATATACCAATGAATTTAATTTATACCATCAACTTTATAAAAAATGTATTTAATCAATTAGTGTAACAAATTTACATAATTATAAAGGTAAATCATATGTTTTATAAATATTATTTGGAATATCCATCCATGTATACATAAAATTGTTATATTTTTGTTAATTTAATGTTGGATTCTTATCATGGAATACCTAGTGAGATCGTACTATTCTTTTAGCTCAGACATGACAAGTTATTTCAAGTGTTTGTATATTTTTTCCTTCCATGATTGGGAATGGGTAAGGCACCACTTTAACTTGGTTTTATTTTCTGATCTTTGGTATTGGAGACTTCTGTCAGCTACGAATCATGATATTATCTTCTTTTCTCATACTTTTCTATTGGAGTTTTAGTTAGTTTACCTATTTTAATACTAGTATATTCTCTCTACAAGGTTTTCCCTAGTCTGATGCTGAATTTATTATCTAATTTATGAAATTATTGTTGTAAATTTGTTCCGACATTCATTTTTATTATTCATAGTGCTACTCAACAACTGATGGTGATCAGGAACACAAATTGGCCCATTTTAGTGTCTACTAGATTATAAGATTTATAGGGTACCCAAGCCAGTTCGTAAAAAGTTGTATAAGAGATCAAGGTTGAGATTCTTGTCTTGATGTCAGTATGAAGTTTTGTAATCTTTTGGGGATATAATAGGTAGTTTCGATTGAGTTGCCTTTAATATATCACCGTAATGAACCTTATATCACAATTTGTGGTTTGGTAAAGACATCATGATAAGTATTTTAGTCTTTTTCTTTGGTTTTTATTAGGATATAATGAAATCCAAATAAGGGTTTTCTATATTTTGTTATTAATTTTACATGGTTTATCTTTATGATTGTAAATATGTTGTATTTCACATTTTTTGTGGTTTTTTCGTAGCATCATTCCTTTTTTAAGATGTGAGAATTAGATATTGGAGGAAGCTATAGAAGAAAAACACTAATAACCTTTTTTGATAGAACTGAGTCATATTGATATGATTGTGCCAACCTTCCAAGATATATGAAAGGCACATGCACCAGTTCTAATTCAGGTTCCATGTATGGAACCTCAAATGGATGTTTTACATAATTTTTATTCTAATATAATTCATCAAAATACATATATTTTGAAAGGGTCCAATGATCCTCAAGAGGATGAGGAATGCTAGATCATTTTTGAGATTATATGGGCATTCTGGGAGAAACTCGATGAAATAATGGTGATGTGTGCCAGTATCATCATTGAAGGACCTAGAAGGAGAGAGTCTAAATTGATATTAACTATAAAGAATCATGATCTATTGGAGTGGATAGACCTCCAATAAATTTCACTAGCTAGTTCAATCCTATTTCAATGGTGTTTGAAATGGTTATTGAGTTTTTTTTGTAATGAGAAGGCTTCCAAGAGAGTGATATACTATTAAAACCCTTTTGTTGATCATTATCAATTTTTACATGATATTGTATCTAATTAAAATATGAAGGCTCGATAGTTAGATATGGGATTTCAATCAGATATTATTTCTCTTTTTTTCTTGTGGAACCTATCTTCATAGATAGTGTGATGGATAGAGCATTGATGGTTGAAATTGACCTATTTAGAATGGTTTGGCTGAAGGGAGTTCCATTTTCTCCTAGTACTGCAATTAATTCCATTTAGTAAAAGAGGAATCTTGATGATACTCATGAATTATTTCAATGTCATTGTTCATGTAGGCTTTATACAATTCATAGAAGAGGCCCATAGATTTTTAACTAGTTTGGAATTCTCGGTAACTCAAAGAGGGTTTTAACTTTGCAAAACATGATATGTGGCTCTTATGGATGATCGAAAAACCATTATAAGTCTATATATGTCAATTATTATACGTGTAGTGGAATATGATCATCATCACTTCATAAAAATATGGGGAAATCAGATTCTTTCGGAACAAATAGGTTACAATAATAGGCATTCCGAACAAAGATTCGGTACACAATGGAAGATTCTATAGGGGATGTTGATATGAGTCCATTAAGTGTTTGATTTATCATCGCTATAGATTAATCATTAGAGACATATTTATTGGATATAGGTTATCTCGTTTCTTTATGTCATCCTATGTTGTTATTCTTCTAAATCATTCTATGGAAGATTTGTCTATTGTGATGGATATTTCTAAAGCCCTAGGAACCAAGAAAGAGTAGGCTATTCCATGTCTGTCTTGAGGCCTCTATTTTTCATATTTTTAATGTTCATGGAGATTTCTTGTTCTCTACATAAAGAAACTTGAAATTATTTTTGGAAATTATTTTCTTACTATTAGTATATCTTTTATATTTTTTTATTCTCGATGTATCTATTTTATTACACCACTCTACATGCCATTTGGTTTATCTAATGGAATTTATATATTAATATATTTAATGGATGGACTTTCCCTATTTTCCATGATATGTTTACGGTATTATTAGTTTATGACATCCTCGTTTACTCTACCTCTATGGTTGATCATGTGCATTATCTATGGGAAGTTATTAAACAGTAGACAAATCTCCATCTTTATACCGTTATTTCAAAATGTGATTTCTAGATTCGGGAAGTAATGTTTTTGTGAATAATTGTGTCATTCTATGGTATTTTAATCTATCTTATGAATTATAATAGATTTTATAACTTGGGGAAAACCCTAAATTTTTTTCCAGATTCAGAGCTTCTTGAGTCTACTAGGTATAATCGCCAGTTTGTTTTGTAATTCTCAATGTTGGATTCTATAATTTCCACCATTGCTTGAAATGGTGTAATTTTCACATGAGATGAAAACATTGGATGTTATTTTGTGGAGTTTAAACATATTTTCTCTACTTCCTCATTTCATTCTCATCCATAGGCTGGTCATGGAAATGTTTTCTTTGGTGATGTATCAAGATTAGGTATGGGAAGTGTTATTATATAGGTTGATCATGTATTTTCTTATAGATATCCTCACCTTATACCTCAATAGATGAATTATTTGACGCATTTCCATGATCAGGAAAATGTGATGAAAATAGTTTATATTTTGGGGTATTATAATTTTAGAGAATCATTTATAGTGACTTCAAACAACAAGATCATGAGTTTTTTATTCTCGTAAAAATATTTGAATATATACTAGATGGTTTGGGTGGAATACCACCAATAGTATTATTTTGACATCACATATACCATAGTGAAATGGAATGACATTTTAGATGCTCTAATAATGAATCTTATGACCCATGTCATGAAATAATCTTTAATGGAGTTTAACATGAAGGATATATATACAAAATTGAATATTGGAGTCCAAAAACTAAGGGACGCAGTTTCCTTCTCCAAGGTATTGTGGAAATCCACTCTTCTCGAAGTAATTCTTTGGTAACAATAGATGTATTATGAGTTCTGTAGCATTGGAGATGCTCTAAATGGTAGGGAGATATTTCTTGATTGGTTATTCTCTAATGAAGGAATTCTATGCTATTAGAATAAATTTATTATTAGTGGTAATGAAAGCAGAGATAGTGGATTTCGGTAACTAAAAATGATCAGTGCACCAGGAACCAAAAAGGACTCAAATTTCTTGTGACATTGACTTTGTTATAATGGTATTCGGAAAAAGTTTTCAGAGATTTTTTATCATTATTATATGCTAATAATTGTTAATTTCAAGCACCCCCAATGCTTTAATATTGCATAATCCACTTCTAGTTACAACATAGAAATGTGTTGTTATCTCAAATGAATTTTCTATTATGTTGCAACAATCCCAGAGAAAGAATAATGAGATATTTGTTGTGATCGAAGTGCTGACTAAATCATCTCACATTTTACTAATAGATGATACAACCTAAGTTAGGGATATGGGAAATATCTACATGAGATAAGTTATTAGTTTTCTAGGATTTCCATCTGCTATTGTCTATAATAGTGATCCTCAGTTCACATCTTCTTCCTAAAAGGCCTTTAGGAGTCATCGAGATGTTATATCCATTTCAGTATCATATATGACCTATTTTATGATGGACTAAAAGAAAAAGATCTATAAATTCAAGAGGATATCATTTTTAATTAAATTAATTAATTTATAAGGGTTGAATATATCCATCTAGGGATAAATGTATTTTATTATCATAGTAGTTACCTATAATAGATAATGATGGAACCTTTTGATCTCTTGTATAGTCTTCCATGTATATCATTATTGTGTTTTTTGAAGATCAGTGAAACTTAATTGGTTGAAACGAGATTAGATCCAGATATAATAGACATTATTCAGTTTATTAATCATATAAAGTCGACTGCATAGAGACAGTGCAAGGCATACAAAGATCATTTTTACATACCATTGTAAATTTTAAATTTTTATAAGGATTTCTGGAACATATCACACTATTTATTTCGTTAATGAATTTGGAGGTAATGGAAACATTCTCCTCATTTTTGAGATATTATGAGGTTTTTATTGAAGGTGTGGAATATTTCATTCCATTTAGATCTTCCACTATATCTAACATCAATACATAATGTGTTCAATGTATCTAGATTATGGAATTATTTATCTTATACATATCATTTTATTATCTAAAGTGATATTTATCTGGATCATGATTTATCTGTTACATAATTTCTATATAAGAGAGTATATTTTGAAAAAATTATTCTTCATCAGATGGAGATACCATTACATTGAGTCCTATTGTAGCACAATTATAATTCTTTTGAGATGTGGGATAGGGAGTCACTGATGAGACAGTAGCATCCTTAACTTTTTTGCAAGGATGATTCTTAGTAGTATTTTTTGTAGAGAAAATGTTTCTATGGTTGGGAGTTTTTAATATCCTATTAATGTTTTTAGGTTTTCATAATACCCATATTTATATTATGATTTTATTGGGTTTTTTAAGGAATTATTGTGATGTAATATATAATTTTTCTGGTATATTCATTATTGGTTCATGATTTTATCAATCTATGCACCCAATAAGGGGAACACATTTACACCAAAATGGTTGGTGTTTTCATGGTCGACAAACAGTTCGAAAAATAGTTCACCACCAAGGAAAAAATGTGAAACGCGTCAAGATGGATTAAATTCTAGGTGGCATGGTTATTTTAACCATGTCTCCCAACCTTGATAACTATGTGTGCATGATTTTATAATCAGAAAATTACTTTTAAATGACAAAAAAAACTCATTTAATGTTCCTGACAGACTTATTTTGACTATTATTAATTTATTATTGTTGAGAGGATCCAAGTAGGTTATTTTGGAACCTCAAAACCCTTTTTGAATAAAATAAATGATTATATTATTATTTTCTATCTATACCACATTGTTTTCCTTATCCCATTCAATTTCACCTATTTTTTCTGATTTGGTCCCTATGGTTTTATAGATATCCATGTGGTTGGATGATATAATCCCCACTATTTAGAAACTCAAATATTTTTTTGACTCACATATCCTCATTTCTAACATTATTTTTTGGGGTTTAATAATTAGGGAGATGTGTTTTGTGATCTTGTTATCCCTATAAAGGATGTTTTGTTATAATGACCATTTTTTATTAAACCTAAATTCCTTGAAATTAAATAAATTTCATGATTGAAATTTATTTACTGCAGATAAATATTATTTTATTCAATTGTTTTATTAAAAATAAAATTCCATTGAATTAATGTATTGGGATGTGATTTTTTACAGAATTAGAAAGACCACAAATTCAATTGAGATGGGGTGTAATTGTAAATTGTAAATTGGATTAGATTTTTTGAAATTTGAATCGTTGAACAAAAATCATTAAATTAATTTTATGGATTTGATTAAAAAAATTTAATTTAAGAAAAATGGCTTGAAATTACATATATATAATCCCATTGGTTTTAACATTAAATGGAATGATTTGATAAAAATAATATTTTGGTTTTTAAATAGAAAATTGTCATGTTTAAAATAGAATAATGGGTTGAATTGTATTTTAATCAGTCATAATGTAAATTTCCCATAAATGATTATTATTAGAGAAGATAAATGATTTTATATTTAGTGACATATTTTAGAAAACACTCTATTATTTACAACACTAATAATACATAAATGAATCATGTCGTGTCCCCGATATGATGTTGTTGGGTCAAATTTGGTCTATATCAGAGAGATGTGTGTACACATATTTATTTGGAAACTATATGACTGTGAGGTAGTACCATAGCATAGAACTATAATACATTTTGGAAGATAATCATGTTGATGACTTGTTTCTATTTTAAATTTTTATATGTTCTAATTTTTTTAACTATTTACAATTCTATATTAATTTATATAAACTATTTAAAATAAAATGTTTTTGAGAAAATTTTTTAAAGAATTTCCATCATATCATATCTAATTCACGAGTTGTTTAAATATTCTTTGGAATTATATTCCATGTTTATTTAATATTGAAATCCTTTTTTGGATAATTAAATTTTAAATTATTATCATAGTATCCTTGGAAAGTATATACTAGGATTTTCTCTCACACATTACCTGTGACTTCATAGGTTTGTATATTTTCCCCTCAATGTTTTGAGCAAGGATAATACACCACATAGAGATAGTATTGGTTGATTTCTTGTGTTCATGGAGAGAACTAACCATGGGTACTCGAGTTGTCATCATGTTTTATAGTACATTGTTCTAACACTTTGGTTTGTTTAATTTTTTCCTTCTGGTATTGTTCTCCCTATAGATTTTTTCCTTTTTTGCATTCTAAAATGATGATATTTTATTTATAAATTGTTATGGGAAAATTCATTCCAACATTCATTTAGTATGATGCCAGGTTCTAGTCATAATCTTGTTGGGATTTGGATTTTCCTTTGGGTCATGTTATTTTTGGTTATGTTATCAAGTTACAAGGCTACTCGGATTTGTTCGGGATAATATTTCAACAAACCATTTGAAACCTATTTTTATAGACATTAGATTTCTAAATTAGTAATCATTCAAAAATATACAACACATAAAATAACTTCCATAATTACACGTGTAAGTAAAAAATTTTGATGTTTACTACACATTTACCCCTAGTGAAACACTCTATTTCATAATAATGTCATTAAATCATTATTTAAAACACAATATAAAACACACAATCCAATTCTATGAACTTATAATTTTATGTGTTAATGAGTTATTATTGATATTTATTAGTATGAGGTAACGAACCAGATTCCTTTCTCTTACACAGTCACCAAAACATGCAACAAACCCTCCCACTAACATTTTCGATTTAGATGTGTGTACCCAAATGAACACCCAATAGGGATATACCCCTTTCCATTTCACTTACATGAATAGAATTCTCTTTTCCAAAAAATTGAGACACACTATACATTTAGGACAATTTAATTTAAAATTCAAGGGAGGCATCCCATGATTCATTGATTTTATGTTGTGAATTGAATAATATTAAATTATCAAATAATTTATAAACACAAAAAAAAATTTCTTACACCTATGTTTTCTATAGGGTTATTGGTATAAAATTCACCATTATTGTGAAAATCCAACCAACATGTCATCTATAAAATGAAAATAAAAATCATATTTTTTTATTTTAAAAAATTAAATAAATATTGGTTTGAAACATTATATTAATTGAATTTTTATTCATATCTATTTAAATAAATTTTCATGAGACATTTCCTTTTAATTTCCTTACAAATGATATCAATTCAAAATTGTATGGAGTCTTTTTATTATGTAAATTTAAACAATTTATTGTTAAAATAAACTAATGAAATTACAAAATTAAAAAATTTGAAATTTTGTTAAATCATTTTTATTAATAAACAGAAATGTTATAAAATAACTTATTAGATTTATTATGATGAGGGAAAATTTAATTTTTCCATTAATCCATACACATTTCTTTGGGGAATGTTTTCAATTTAATACTAAATTCATGTCCCATAGAAATGAAATATAACCAGAAAATTCAAATAGGAACATTATATATAAATTAATACATAAAATTCATTAAATTATTAACACATTGATTAAAAATTATTTACATGATTATATATGAATACACAATAATTATAAAATATTTATTTTAGAATAAAATATTCATTTCTAAGAGATTACAATCATTTTTTCAATATAAAAAATTAATATGATGGGATACCACTTAACATGCTAAATTCCTTAGTCACTACTAATAATTCATGTTGTGTATTATGTTTCTACACCATATTCATTGAAACTAAAAACTAAAATTATGTTAGTGAAATTTAAAAAATCATTACTATTTACATATTTATCCATTCTATTGTTATTTTCTATTTTATTATAATGAAAATTAATCAATTATTATAAATATTTATGAAATAAATCATGTTAGATTTAATTATATATCGATTGATGTAACCCGCTAAAAAACTCCGAATAGAAAATGATTTTTAGAAGCATTACCATAAATATACATCATCGATTTCCTATCTAATTCATTGGATTATTTAGTAGAAGTTATACCCACAAATTATTATTTCATAGTATTATTTGAAATGACATAAAAACGTTTTCCATGGTATATTATTAGATTTACATTAATTCATAGTGGGAGAATGTGAATCAAATTAATTATATGGGTACTATCACTAATCCTATTTTGATGTGTCATTCCTGTAGAAAATAATTAAATTTATTTGTTAATATAAAAATATTTCATATCATTGATTAATATAAATAACATCCCATGAATTCCATAATACCAAATAAAAACATACAAATGATATTTCAAGTTGGTTATGTTTTTCTCAAGAACCATAATAATAATAATTATTTATTATCGTTCTATTAATTCTTTTATATTTTCAATCTCCATCCCTAGACAAAAATATTCAATATCATTATTTAAAAAAATAACATGTTGTTGTTTATGTGGTTCATTGTTAAATTTACCTAACAGTAGTCTCCCATATCATACGTATATCACTTTCCCTTGTCAAGAAAAATACTCCACAAGTTATTCAATATATTATCAATATAATATAACGTATATTCCTATGAATATAGAATATATGGATCATTTTATTCATTCACATTAGTACCCATCAATGGAGAAATATTTTTGACATATAAATTATATTTAACCATTTTATATCCATTGTTAATATTTACCATCTTATTATTAAATAACACAACCACAACATTGCCATTTGAATTTAACATGAAAAAATTAACTAAATTTTCATAGAATCTTTGACCTAAAAAATCAATATACCACTATATTTTGTTTTAAAATTATACATGTGATATACCGTAAAAACATAAAACCACTGATATGGTATGAATTGAATATTATAGAATGATTTTGAGGACCTCATGTTTAAAATGTAAAATATTTAAATTGTTTGGCTCAATTATCATCATTTATTACTTGTATGGATGATATTAAAATTGTAACATAATTTTTATAATTATCAACATATTAAAAAAATATTATATTAATAAAATAACTTTTGTGATGACCAATAAAATATTTGGTTTCTTGAAAAAATTTATTTATCCATATTTTAAATACATATCTATCAATGAAAAAATAAACTTTTTGAAAATCTCAAACTAAAGATGGAATTTGTTATTTCAAACTATTATAAATAAATTGACATGAATTACTAGATTTAGTATTATATCTATAGAATCCAAATACATTTAATATATGGCTAGATAGTCTTTGAAAATTTACCCTTATATAAGAAAACCTTTTGGATGATATATATATTTAAAGTTACACATAAAAAATATATATATAATGAGAAAATAATGGAAATTAATAAAGAATGTTTTGAAATATTGATTATAAAAAATTATTATTTTTATTGAGAAAATATTACAATAAAATATCCATATATGGGATTCATATATTGGTAATTTATTGGCCCATAAAATTTTTCTACATTAGAAAAATCAACCATCAGATAAATCATAGAGGTGAAAAAATACAGAGGAAATAACAATTCAAATTGGCATATCCTCTATAAAATTTATTTTTTAAATTTATGGAATAAATTTAGGTTTAATGTTTTTTTATAAACATATGTAACTAATTTGAAAAATTCAATAATAATGATACTTATTTTTCAGGTAAAAAATATTCATTTCTAGATGTAGAATATAATACACTAATAAATGGGAATCATGACCTTAAAATCCTTGTATCATATGATATTATTAATCATACAATCATGAAATATTACCGTAATATCTATTATGAACATTCAAAAAATGTAATCATTGAAAGAGCATATCTTTTCAATGAATTATCTTTACGAAAATAACCAATAGATTCCTCTGAATCTTAGTTTTCCAAAAAAAATATTCTTATTTATTTAATTTAAGTTTATTGATGAATTATAATTAAGATACTATTTTAATAGCTCTATATTATATGAAAAAACATATTATCACATACATTCATCTCAATGTGATTAAAATCACAATTATGTCCAAAACAATTAAATTTCGCATTTGGATGTTTAAAAAAATGTTCTCTTTTCCTCAAATTGATGTGACTGGTTTATAATTAAAAATTTTATAAATTATAATCCACATTTTTCGATAAAAATATCATTTAAAATCTATATAACATCATTTTATAATTAATTCAATATTTTGGATCTGTAAATTAATTTTAGTGGAGGCCTCTTATGAGTTATTTTTTCATTGAATCGTTATTTTTTAAAGTGATATATATGAGATATAACATTGAAGCAATGTTTGAAACATGTATTATATCATTATTTAATAAGGTATCCATAAAAATTAAAATTAAATTATAAAAATTAGAAAATAAAAACTCGTAAGAGTATTCTAACTATAAAATATTCCATAAAAACCATCATTCCATAAGTAATACAATTTTTGTGTAATACGATGAATGTAGAGATAAATGTATTATAGAGGAAATTATCTCTTTGAAAAAAATATCAATATGAAGAATGATGTATTTTTTAAAATCATCCATAGAGGTAGATTATAAGGGATCAAAATAAGTGACCAAATGTTTTAACTTCAACTTAATTTCCTAAAGGATTAAATCCATCAAATATCAATCCCATGGATTCATTTCTAGGACCAATACATAAATCTTGATGTTGAATATCTAAGACCTTACTCTATTTTAAGTCACATTGATGTTTTATTAACTCAAGATTATTACATTGTAAGCATTCCACTGCAAAATGAAATCAGTTTAAGATGACATAAACAATCATTTCAACACTTATTTTAAGGGATTTTAAGGAAAAAACCTTGTATATTTAATATCATTATTTTTATTTTACATTACATTGAATCAAAATAACATCAATATTTTTTGAATTCCACCTATAAGTACAGATGATTTTTTATTTTATCCATTAAATTATTTTATCATATAAATCATAAAATATATCTTCATATAATGGATTCCAATATTGGTAAATATAATTATCATCATGAAAAATTATACAAGGATCTTAGCATAAAAAAATATCAAATTATCTTTTTTATATTAGGGAAATTTATTTATTTATGATTCCCCAAACACACATAATATGATACAACATTATAGGAAAAGACAATTTCAAAAAATTTGAACAACATTATTTCAATTTACAATTTCATTCTATGACTAATTTTTGAAAAATAAATTATTTTCTTGGTTAAGTTTTTCATTATTTTATACTGATCATAAATATCCATTATTACATCATCACATTGATCAAGATATATTATTGTTATGAAGTATAAATAATAACAACAACATGAAAAACATAATCAATTTATGTGTAACATTGTTGATAGATTTTTACAAATGTGAAAAAAATCATTATTTATCATGTTTTTAATTTGGTTATCCATTATCATTGAATTACCTTGTTTCTTTTGACTACATTCATAACCACTTGAATTTTATATAATATTTTATTCTCCATGCCAAATCTATCAAACATGACAGTGATGATTTTTTAAATATCAAATTAAAAAGAACTAAATATATCATCAAACATTGTTTTAATTTTCAATTGGATGTGGGAATGTAAATCATGCATCAAAGGATCATTTCCCAATGTCTTATTACAATGAAATTTTCAAAATCATATCTTATTGAGATCTGTTTTATGGTATGGTGATCAAACTTTTATAAAAATGTACCATAATTGATATTTTCTAATAAAAAATATAACAATATTATTATATACCTAAATAAAATACATTTATGTGAATGAATAATTTTAAAATTTATGGAAATGAATCACGAAAAAAATATATGTCATGGTTTGTGAACATGTGAGAAAGAATAAATCAGTCAATCATTTCAATATTTTTTGTTTGACACATTTAAAAAAATATTTATCACATCAATATAGATTTTTATATTATATTATAATATTAATACTATATATATTATATATGTCATATATTTAAAGTCATATGAGAAACATAATATTTCCAAATAATGAATATTTACAAAAAAAAAGAAAATTCAATAAAACATAAACGATATCTCCATACAAATTTAATGTTATTATCACAAAATACATAAAACTATGTATATTATATAAATAAAATGTGAGTATAATATGGTGGAATAATGATGACATGATTTAAAATTGGTTGAATAGATAATGATAAAAATATTATATATATGAAATTTTGACTAAATAACAAATTTCTATCCATGTCAATTTGAATAGTTGCACG
This sequence comes from Viscum album, assembly GCA_963277665.1. Taxonomy (NCBI): domain Eukaryota; kingdom Viridiplantae; phylum Streptophyta; class Magnoliopsida; order Santalales; family Viscaceae; genus Viscum; species Viscum album. The sequence goes on along the minus strand of OY728141.1, from coordinate 1,040,775,099 downwards.
ACCCAGTATTCATATACTTTAAGTCAATGAAAAAAGTTCATGTATTTTTTATCTATATATTGTTAATTACCATTCCAATCATTATATAAAACATTTACAAATTTACAAATATTTTGTATGAAAAATATATGTAATGATACAATTTAGTATTAAAACACATTAATTATTTAGAAAAATATAATATAGACCAAGCATTGAATATTAAAAATACTATAACACATTTATGAAAATAATTTATAATTTAACAGATAATTAATAAAAAACATTTACTATTAAACATGATATATAAATTTGGACTAATATGATCATCAATAAGTACATATTATATTTCATTACATATATAATATATTCCATTATATAGAATCCTGGTGGTGTATCTAGAATTTGAATGATCGAATATGAATGATCCTAGTATTAACAATTACAGTCATTGGTATGTAAAATATTTTTTAAGGTATATATCCAGTGTAAAAAAATCACTATTTATAGTGACATAATACTCTAGTATTGAATGAAATTCTAAAACAGAACTACCTAGAGAAAAATTGTAATGCAGAAGAACCATAATTTCAGTATATATTTTTATAGTATAAAAGATGGAATGTACAATTTGAATCATAACCATGTAGTATTTTAAAAACTAAATTACCCTATATGGTAATCTATGTATTCATATGAGATTTACCATCAATTTAATGTATAAATTTAAAATAATTCATATGAAATAATTTGACACCACACATCTAAACACCTATTAATAAAATTGACATAAAAATATGATCCTTCAAAAATAGATTAAATATTTTAGAATATATAAATATTATTATTATTTTTGAAATAATAAAAATGATATAGGTAGCCTAAAAATGAAATTTAGTAAATCCAAAGTTATATTTTAAATTTTATTAATTTACTAAGAGCATCTAATTCGTATATGAATTTTCCTTTAAAACATGTTATCTAATAAATAACAAGAACAATGTGTATTTAAAAATTATATGAAACACCACTGGAAGAAATGATCCTGAAGGAAAAACATATATATAAGTGAGGTGGAGAGGATATAAGTAGGGGTGGGTTGGTTTAATGATATATATAACTATTAGTGTCCCATATTGGGAGAGGGTATAACACAAGGAGAATATGATATAGAGAATTAAGTAATTGGGTTAACAGATAGATGGAATATAAGGGAAAATGGTGTTATTATTGATGTATATAGTGTAGGACCCCGAGACACCTAGAGAGGAGAGGGGTGAATCCGGGTGGAAACGTTTTCTTTTAAATAGATGGATCTTGTTTCCACGTGGGCAGGATCTTGTTAAACCAATATAATGAATATGAGCAGAAATAAAACATTCACATGAAGAGAGATGACACATCTATTTTTTCACGGTTCACCACTAAGGGTTGCGTTAATGGAGAATAGGAAGTCAAGTTTTCGGTAGTACCAAATTGCACTATTCTTCAGTAGTTGTGGATTACAAAGGTTCCGTCATAGTCACTCTGTCCCAGGATCACTTCATTTACAGAGGATCAATGATAGCTTATTGCGTCCCTCAGTTCACTCCCGTTGACTCCCCCTGGCTCACTGCCTTTGGTGAAGTCCCACACAGTTTATAGACGTGATGGTCTCTTCAACATTTCAAAATAATTCATCCTCTATTTTGTGTAGATGGTCTGTTGAGGTCTAAATCTCACCAGTTGATTAATGTCACCTTGCACTAAAGGAATTAGGTAATCTTTATTCTTTCATGTAGCTTCAAAAAAGATGGACGTACTTCAACAAAACCTGGCGTGCTTCTCCACACTGGCATGCAAGTTTCAAATACAACACACAAGTTATAACTGGCGCTCATGTCCACCTCAACCAGATACGCGACACTCTCTTCTACAACTTCAAACTTGCACAACTCACATTCATTTTCACCAAAACCATTTTTCGCATGCAATAAACAACTGTCATGTAACTTATACTTGTGTGACCCACAATCATTTGTTGACCACTACATCTGGGCGATGAGAGCACTAAATTTCTCAAAGTATCAAACTTCGTTACAAATGAGGAGGGGTGGTACACTATTTATAGGCAAACTGGACACCCTGCATGGTGGTGTGCAAGGCTCCTCTCAGCATGTGACTTCCGGAACGCAACTCCAACTGCCCTGGCCTCTGTCAAGCTACTCAATTGTGCAACCAAACCAATTCTTGCATGAACCTCAATCCTTTTACATATTTTGATGTTATAATATTGAAAAAGTTATGGCTCGAAACATTCCAATCCTCCTGTGCACCGGTGCAGAAGTCCATTCTCTGTGCGCAGGTCACTTCACAACACATGTCTGACGTGCAAGTCCCTTTACCAAAAAAAACATTTGATTCCCCATTTGTCAAATTTGAGGTCTAGAAATTTGGAAAACACTAGAAAAATGTTCCACCTTAAATACAGTAATATACATGACCTATATGAGTACTTTTCTGGTACACATTCTGAAATTCCTCTGAGGATTGACAACAAATACAAACCATTCTCCAATTCCTGCATAGATGTCCATGGTTCCAAAAATATCCCCCTTTGGGTTTTCTGGCAATCAAAAAATAAATTCAATATATTCCCATCCTCATGAAAACCAAAAGAGAAATAATCAACTCAGCCAACACTCTATTTGTATATGAGAAATACTCAGTGTAGAAAACAGGAGAGAATTCTTGAATTGGGTTACTGTGTTTTAGAATTATCAATGACACCAAATAAATTCTCTAATAGTGTCACAAAAGTATTACATTCATGAGCAAGCCTATATTTATTCCTTTATCCCAAAGGACAAAAAACCCAATGAACAGTAACTGTTCCTTGTTCAGATCAAACCACACTACCTATAGATAGTATCTCCCCCACAAAACTGCATCAAATCTATAAACAGATTAAAAACAGTTAAAATAACTAGGGATAGGGTATTTCCATAAACTCCATATGCATTGGGAGGTGGATGAACACTGAGGTTCAACCGATGCTTCACAAAAACAGCCATGGACAGTGGCTTGGTCAAGATATCAGCAACATTCTCATCATTTCCCACATTATCCATTCTAATCACACCTTGTTCAACATTATCTTTGATAATGTAATACCGAATTTCAATATTTTTTGTACGAGAATGCTGAACTGGATTCTTCATAAGATCAAATGCGCTCTTGTAATCCCGATAAATCCCCATAGGTTGCTTCACCTCATGACCAATATCTGTTAATTGTTGCTTCATCCATTGCAGTGGGGTGCATGACTTTGTGATAGAGATATACTTTGCTTTAGAAGTACTAAGAGAAGTACTTTATTGTTTTTTTCTAAACCATCCAACACATTTATTCCCAACAAACAATGCTCCACCATTAGTGGACTTTCTGTCCACAGAATCGCCAGCCCAGTCAGCATCAGAAAATGCAGATAATTCGCTTTTCCTTCCTGCAGAAAAGTATAAGACAGAACTGTGACTTCCTTGAATATACCACATGATTCTTTTTACTCCGGCCATATGTTCATCCTATCAATTACCCTAAAAGCAGGCAACAAGACATGTGGAAAAGACAATATCGGGCCATGTCACTATCAGGTAATGTAGGCTTCCAATTATCCTCATACACATTGTGGTATCTGTAGAGGTCACATCCTCATTATTTCCAACTTTAGTTCCAGCTGCAATCACAGTTGACATTGGTTTGGAATCTTTCATATTAAACATCTTCAGTAGCTCTCTTGCATACTTTTCATGAGAAATGAATGTGAAATCATTCTTTTGAATCAATTGCAGCCCTATGAAATGTGTTATCTCCCCAATCATAGGCATTTCAAATTCTAATTAAATGTGATTTTAAAATTCATCCACTAATTTCAGCTTGCTTCCACAAAATATGATATCATTGATGTAGACTAGAACCATGAATTGATATTTTGGAGAATTTTTCACATATAGATTGTGATCTACTCATCCTATTTTGAATTCCAGCTTCTTGAGATAAAAGTCCAGCCAAGAGTACCACGCTCGTGGTTCCTGTATCAAGCCATAATTTTCTTTCTTTAGTTTGAAGACCTTTTTTTCATCAGTACCAAGGAAGAAAAACCAATGGTTGTTCAATGTAGACTTCTTATTCAAGTACACCATTTAAGAATGTTCTCTTGACATCCATTTGATATACCTTATATTCTATTTGGAGAACCATGTAAATGTATAGCCTAATTGACTCCAGTATATCCACTAGAGTAAAGGTTTATTCATCATCAACACCTTCAATATGTGAAAATACCTTACATACCAGTTAATCCTTGTTTTTAATAACACATCCATGCTCATCCAACATTTTCTTGAAGAGACATTTCATACTAATCAAATTGTGACCTTCAGGTCTATGGTCAAGATCCCATGTATGATTCTTCTCAATCTGATCTAATTCTTCATTTAGGTATTTCACCCATGATTCATCCTTTGTAGCTTCTTCAAATGAGGATGGCTCCACAACTGACAAAAAATGTAGATTGCGTATTATTCCTCATCCACATTGTTTGAGTGGGTGCACTCTTATCCCCAATAATGTTAGATGGATCAATCTCAGCTCATCGATTTCCCATGCGGGATTCAGTTGCATTCTCTCGAGCAATAATTTCTTCTTAATATTCCTCTTCCAAGTCAACATCATGATGTGACTACTGAGTCTTTTGGAAAACTTCCGCTATTTCTTTATTTCTATTTTCCCCATGTTCACTTTCTTCTTCACTTTCTATAACATCATCATATAATGTCCTTGAAGCATTTGTGGTTTTCTATTCAATTACTATAACTTCCATACATTCCACAATCCTTCTTAATCACTTGTTGAAATTGTTGTATGATTTGTTGTTCATTGGATACCCAAGAAAAATTCATTCATCAGCATTGTCACCAAACATTCCATGATTTCTTTAATAATTCCAGATGAAACATTTGCTTCCAAAAACATGAAATTATTTCAATGAAGGTTTCCTTCAATGAAACAATTCATATGATGTCTTCTTTTCACCCATATAAAGACCTGTTTGATTCTGAATGTGCACTGTAGCTTCAATGGCTCCCTTCCAGTAATGGAGAGAGATACCACTCTCAATCAGCAAGGTCCTGGTCATATTTTTGACCTGTTGATTTCGGCACTCAACCAATCGATTTTTCTATGGAGTTATTGCAGCAGCTACCTAATGTTTAATTCTATGTTTTTCTAGGTAATTATCAAACTCAATGGATGTGTATTCCCATCCATTGTTAGATCACACCATTTTTATTGTTCGTCTAGTATCATTTTTGGTGTTTTGCCGATATGTTTTCATGAAGTCAAGGACATGTAGTTTCATGTGAAGGACCATAACACATGCCATTCTACTGTAATCATAATTGAAAAGGACAAATTACCTTTCATCATGAGTTTTGGAAACATTTATCTACCCACATACATCTCTATGAATTAGATCAAAAAGATGAGATGATCTTTTCTTCTTTGGCTGATATGAACTGCATACTAGCTTCCCACGAATGCAAGCATCACAAGTATTTTCGTACTCACACTTCAGAAAGGAGATATCCATGACTATATATATCTTAGATATATATTCAATGCCTTGTTGGATAATGTCCCCCAGCCTTCGATGCCAAATTTTTTTTCTTCTTCAATAGAAAATATCATGAGATCACTTTGCTGTCACCCTGAAATAAGCTTGCATCTATTCTACAACCTTTAGTAAGAGACTTACCTGTTTTGCCTTTTATAGTGCAGCCTTCTTGATTGAATCTGACTATGATCCCTGAGTCACATAGTTGACTCACACTGACGAGATTGTGACGTAGACCATCCAAATAAAGAACATAAATCTTCTTTATCTCTCTATTGGTGTGAGCAGTATTCCCACTGCCTTTAATCTTCAAAGAGATATCATTACTAAACCGCATTATTCTATCAACCATCCTTTTGATATCCATTAATATGCCAGCAATACCTGTCTTATGAGATGAACAAAAACTATCCAGAATATAGGTAATATTGCTTTTTGTAGCTTTGAGGTCCACCTCTTCAAGGTTGGATTTCTATATTTTCTTCCGTTATTTCAATGAGACCTTGGATTTAGTATAGAGAACTGAAGGCCTTTCAATTAACTTATCTGTGTAAATTGGTTCTTCATAGTCAAAGTCTTATTCGAGAGGAGAAAACTTGTTTGTAAGAGCAACACTATATTTTTGATGAGATTTAACTTGTCTTGAACTCTAGTATGAGGTGTCAATGTCGCTTCTCTGCCTGCAATTAACTACCTTATGAAAAAAGTTAGAGCAACGAAAACAATATCCATAGAACGTGTTTCATCTAAAATAATTAGGATATGAATTTTTTCTCCTTCATCGAATTCTCAGATATTCCCCATTCATGTATCTCCTTGCTTCTTCATAATATGACATGGTATGTCCCAAATAGCCACAAAAATGACACTTCACGAGAGGAAATGTTGTCTCACTTGAATTTCTCCTCATACCTTCTTCTAGGGGATATAAATCTGAGTGATCCTTTTCCCATTAGGCTCAAGGATACAATCCTTTTCTTCATTTATATTGAATTGGGGGATTCTATTTCATCACTTCTGAAGACTTTCCCAGATCACCCACTTTCAGCATGCCTTTATTTTTTTCACCATTATTTGCAGCATTTGAGGATTCTTCCTTACAATCAATTCCATTATTTCCCATGCAAGCAGGTTATTGATCATTTAATGTCGTTTCAACTCTATTAAAGCCACGTTTTTATCTCTCCAACATCTCAGCATCTAAGAACATTCCAAATTGTATTTTCTTCCTTGATTATTTTGAAATTGAATCTTTTTCAAGTTTAATCCTAATAGTAACAACTTTCTCCTCAAGACGCTCAGCAGTCTTGGACATTTCTTCTAGTCTGGAGGTGAGGTCATTGATGACCTTTTCTTGATCTTCAATTATCAGCTTCAAATCAACTACATAATCATTTCATGTATTTTATAATGTACTTTCAGTAGTGCTTCTATTTATTCAATTTTAGAATCATGTTGATGAAAATATTCAGTTTATTCTTCTACAATTTATTTCCACTTATAGCAACTCTTACATTTAATCTTGATCTTACTAACAGTAGCCTTAAGTTTCAAGTCAGGATCTGCAATATTTTTCAACTGATTTTCTCCACTAGTATCTTATGCTTTTTCAACAGTGGCCATCCTGGAATCACGGTTCCCTGTTTTAAATTCGGGTTCTTCTTCATCATAGAATTCAATATCATCATCGTCCTCTTCACAGACAAAACTCTTGATCTATTTCTTATTCATATATTTGACGTCTCCATTTTTGAAAAACCTTTTTTGAGGATTTTCAATGTCTTCTGCTTCACTTTCCTTATCATCAAAATTTCATTGGAACTGAGAGGCATTGTGGCCGACTTATCCATAACGAAAACATTCCAAAGGTAACTTACCTTTTAATTTACCTTTTCCCTTCTTCAGTTTCTTTGTGATGAGAGAAGGATTTTTTTTCCTCTACATCTTCACAACCTTTATCTTTTGAAATATTCAGTTTGTACATGGATTTGAATGTCATATCCTTTCTTACATGGGTCGTGGAACCATCGGATTTGACACTCATCTCATATGCCACTAGAATATTTAAAATATCATCTAGAGTTAGTTTAGATAGATCAAGTTCTTCAAGGGCAGACAGATTTTCATTATACATATGAGGAAGCCCTCTTAATATTATATTGAAGATATCAATGTCATTGATTTATTCTCCAAGACCTCTAATTGCCCCCACCACATCAGTAATTCGATTGAATAATGAATCTAAATTCTCATTAGGATGCATATTCATATCGTCAAACCTGTTGTGTAGGACTTGTAGTTTTTTTTCCTTTACATTGTTATCTCCTTCATAAATATTTTCAAGATTATACCACATGGAATTTTCTGAGAAGAAACTCATTAAATTTAGATAGATCTGATTAGAAAAGGTCATGGGTAGAGCATTCTGTGATTTAGAATTAACATCATGAATTTTCTTATCGGCATCCGCCATAGCCAGCCCTATTGGATTAGTAACTGGTATACCTTGGAAAGTGGAAAAAACAATTCCATTACAAAGTATCTTAGATGAGATCTCATTTTATACGTCTAGTTCTGGAAATTACTTCCATTGATGAGAGGGAATCCCCTGTCATTGAATGCATTTTACATGATGATAAAGGATAGATTCAACACCAGAAACCTTCCTCTGATACAACTTATAGAACCCCAGGACACCCTAAGAGGGGAGGGATGAATCAGGGTGGCGACTATTCCTTTTAAGGAGATGGATCTCCTTCCAACATTGGAAGGAACTTTTTAAACAAGTATGATTAATATGATCAGAATGCAAGCCTTCACATGCAGAGAGATGAGAAAACACTTTTTATTTGGTTCACCACTAAGGGCTACGTCCATGAAGCATACACCGACATGTTGTTGGTCATTCAAAATTCCACAATTCTTCACTAGTTTTGGATTACAAAGGTTCGTACACAATCACTATTTCCCTAACTCACAACCTTTACAATGGTTCAGGGATCGCTTAATGCGTTCCTCGGGTCAGTCCTATTGACTGCCTTAGCTCACTGCCTTTGGTGAAGTCCCCCTCAGTTTATAGACATGAGGGTCTCTTCATCATTGAAAAATAATTCATCCTTTTTTGTATGTAGATGCGTCGTTGAAGTCCAACTCTCACAAGTAGGATAATATCACATTTCACCAAATGTATCAGGCAATCTTCCAGCTTTCGTGTAGCTTCAAAAATATTGGCATACTTCAACAACACCTAGCACTCTTCTCTAGGCCGGCACACAAGTTTCAATGATGGCATGTAAGTTATAACTAGCATGCAATTCCACCTCAACCACATGCGCGTCCCTCACATAAACAACTTCAAACATGATATACTCACTTTCTCTTTCACCCAAACTAGTTCTGGCGTGCAAAAGACTAATGTCACGCAACTTATACATGCGCGACCCACAACCACTTGCATGGCCACTACACCTACACGACGAGAGCACATAATTTATCTATGTCTCTAACTTCGTTACATATTAAGAGGGTTGGTCCACTATTTATAGGAAATCTGGACACGATGTGCAGTGGCGCAAAAGGATCCTTTCGACGTGTAAGTTCCGGAGCGCATCTCCAACCGCCCTAGCCTCTATCCCACTACTCACTTGTGTGACCAAACCAATTCATGTGAAACCCTCTTTCCTTTTCCATATTTTGAAGTTATGATTTTGAAATACATATGGCGTGAAAAATTACAATCCTCTTAGGCACCGGCGTGAAATTCCTTTCTCAGTGCGCAGGTCACTTGCACGACACATGTCTGGAATGCAAGTCCATTTACAAAAAAAACATTGGAATCCCCTTTTGTCAAATTTGAGGTCCAGAAATTTTAAAAACACTTGAAAATTGTGCGACCTTCAATGCTGTTATATGCTTGACCTGTATGAGTACATTGTTGGCACACATTCGGAGCATCCCCTGAGTATTGACAACAAACACAAACCATTATCCAATTCTTGCATAGATTAACATAGTTCCAACATATAGGGTGTCATCATTGAGGGGGAGAGGATGTCTAGCGATTGACAGATTTGATGATTTTGGGACGTTGTGGCCGATTGTAATATTTTTTAAACATAGTGGTAGTATAATGAAAATAAAAACTAAATATCACATTATAATTAGTTAAATAAATATTTACGATTATATAACTATTATAAATTAATTATATAAGTGTATCTGGAAAACAAGATAGATATATAATTGGAATATTTAGTATTATTTTTGAAATCATCAATAAAAACTGCAACAATCTATAACAAATCATATAGTGACAACTCATAACAACATTCAAATAATATCAACAAGTTTTATACCATCAATATAATTTCTAAATAATATATAACACTCATTCTATTCCATTAGGCTCTCACCTAATTTACCCTGCTAAAATTTATGGTAGGTATAAGGTCTTTACATAGATGAAGATTAATAAAAACCTATCCAAGAACATCTTCTATGCTGGTATGATTTTATTAGAAGATATTAAAAATAAGAATAAACCAAACATTTAATTTAATGAAAAATATCATAAAACATATCAGAGCTATTTTCATTAAAAATTTTAATTTATTTCATAACTAAAATAGTTTTAATATAAAATTTACTATTTTAAAAGTTACATCAGTTTCAAAAAATAAAAAAATATATTTTTTATTTTTTAATGTGAAATTACAAAGACATAAATGATTTATAAAATATAAAATGATTATAAAATATATAATGAGAATGATGAGATCGTCACATCAAATAAATATCATCATCCAATTTCCTCCAATGTGATAATAAATTTCCACTCGTCAGTTTTGATTTTATGTATTTTGTTGGTATTATATTGGAAAGGGTTCTAGAGAAGAATATAATAAGTAATTGTTATATGTAGTTTACTTAATTTATTGAAATGTGATTTCAACACATAGATATAATCATATATATTAGTATAACTTCATTTACAGAACAATTTCACTCACATCACATTCATTACAATTTAATGTAAATATAATATATTATTCGACAAATAAATTTGGTTTTTATGTAATTATATATTCCATTATATGACAATTAATTTTTTCTATATTGATGATATTATTAAAAAATTGATTAATTTCCAACAATTAAAATATTTTAAGAATTCAAAAAAAATTATTAAAATTATATTATATGGTGAAACGTTGTATATTTTTTCACTTGTTATAGTTACCTAATAATATAAATAATAATATTTTTATCCTCATTGGATTTCAAATTCAATAGTGTTCATTGAAATAAAAGGTGATGTTATACAAAAAAAATAATATTATTTGGAATACAGAGTGGATTCATTTATATTTTGGTGGTGCAGATCATGTGGGAAAGGATATTGAGTGGAAAATGTTATATCAATTCATTAACTCTTCACTATTTTGATATAAATTTTATTCTATAAGTATATTAAAAAAATTAACATTCTATTTTGGAAGTAGATGTCATTTTTATTATTTTCAAAAAAAATATTTATACATAAAAATTAAAATTCAACCCTCCTAAAATAGTAGATCAAACATTCAAATATAAAATCAACTAAAATACATGTAATTTAATTATATTTTAGTTTTATTTAACATATGGGAACATTACAAAGGTTTTAATTGATATTTATTTACCATTATATATTATTGTTTTAACATCAATTAATCCATAAAAAATCTTCATCTACAAAAAATTCCATGCAATTTTATTAATGAAAAATAATTAAAAAATTATCATGTTTTTATTTTTTCAATTGGGGTATTCAATATTATATCAATGAAGTATTATTTTTTGTTTATATGAAATGGATAAAAAATATTAGTCACCTTATTTAATAGTGAAATTTTGATAAAAATATATAAAAAACTAAAAATATTTAATCACATTCATCTAGTTTTATTAATGTAGTAACGTAAGAATGAATAAAGTTGAAAAATATGATTTATCTAATTTGATTGACAATTAAAATTTCACTATTTCATTCCATACTCCATTTAATTTATTTATTCTTTTATGTAAATCGTACTAACTTATTTTTTTTATTGGTTAATTTTTGAATTTAATATTTTACATACATGGTTGTCGAATATAATGTTTAAAACCAAAATATTTAGAACACAACTGATGGTGACTAATAACAAGGTCACAATTATAATTGTTCTCATTGATAAGAATGTTATGAATATTATAAAAAATTACTACAAATTGGATATATTGTTTTACACCAGTATATATATATATAAATTGTGACAAAACAATAACACATGAATGAAATAATCATTCAATTTTATTTTTTATTGGTTAATGATAATTTTGGATTTACCCATATTTAAATACATTCAAGTTATAGAGGGATTCTAATATTTTGAAATAATATATGACAACCATTAGAACACTAATCATTCATTTGAAAATAAAATTATAATGTTTTAATTTTATTATAAAATTAAATTTAAATCCAAATTATTAGAACTCATTAAATCATAAGAGGGTAATGCAGTTATAAATTTATTGAATCACACATACAACAATTAGACACCATAAAAAAACATAATGTTTTCATTATCCATAATTTGAATGATCATGAGGGTAGTGGATCTTCCCATATTAGTAGAAATGGAATTGAAAATTTGAAATCAACCAAAAATATTATATCTACTTGTGTATAAAATTTTACTCTCAAGTTACTAATAATATTATTAGAACATATTAATTAAAAATGGTAATTATAAATTTTTTCCAACACATGTAGTATATAACTATTAGTTTTCTGATTTAAGTAAAAGATATATTCTATAGAACTTAGATTCATTTGAACTATAATTATCATCCAATTATACATATTTAGTAATATATAATAAAACGAAATTTTTAATACAACACAATCTTTAACTACAATAATATTTTTATTATAAAAATTTTATAACACAATGAACATAGTTGTATTCAAGATTGTGATTTCAACATAAATGATAACATTTCATATATTTTATTTTATTTTATTAATTAATATTTTTAATTCTCTATATCAAAATTATATTTTCCTGAATTTTTCATATTTTTCTAAACTTATTGATTTTGGGTGAATATGAAAAAATATGGATTTTACGAAGCTTAAAATTTTATTAGATTATAATGAAATATGGATAAAATGAAATATTTAAAAATGATTTTTTATATAAATTATATTATTTATAATTAATTTTTTAAAATAAATTATAACTTTGAACATACAAATATTTAATTAATATTTTGGAATTATAATTAATATTTTTTTAAATAGAAGAAATTTATTGTTCCTATCTCTTAATCAAGTATATATGTGTTATATTTTAGTTTTGGAGTGGTTTTAATGAAAAATATGATACATATTTTTATAAATAATTGAATAAATTCCAATATAATCAACCTTATACAGTATATTTAAAAAACTTTTAAATTTTAAAAATTAAAATTATTCTAAAATCTGGATTCATTATAGTTTACATATTAATATTAATATTAGTTTCACTAAATCTTAAAATGTTTCATTTTAGAATTTAATAAATATTTCTAATTATACTAATTTATTTTATGAAATATTATTGAATTTATATTTTTCTTAATTAATAATTAAAATAGTAACAAATTATTACAACAAATTGGGTTTAAAAAAATATTACTGTGAGGGGTAGGTGTTAATCAAATATATATGCGTATAAATTCCACAATAACATGTAACAATATTATTTCATGAATATATTTTTAACATATCTTATCATAACATGGGATTACTAGCTACTTGGGTCAACCTATACAACAAAAAACTTCATGTTAATTCAATCAATTAAGCAATTCCATGTATTTCCATCCCATCACATATAAATTTTCCACAATATTCCTCCAATATTCAAAAACATCAATCCCTCTTTTTTTATCAAGACCCATCGAAAAATATTCTGATATTTTATACTATATTTGAAGAGATTCATTTCAACTCTTGAGACAATGTTAATAAGGCTTAACGTTTATTTCAAATGAGGAATCTAAATGAAGAGGTAATATTATTAATCCACTCTTGTAATGTTTATTTATTATTATAATCCTCTATAATTAGGAATAAAAAAAGTTACACAATTAATCTATATTCCTCAATATACTGATTTTTTTAATGAAAATTATATGATCATCCTCCTCCTCATTTAATACCTATGGAAAATGAAAAACTCACTGATCCGTACATTTGACATACTTTTCACTATATTGTTATAATTTTTCTTAATCACTAAATTAGATGAATGGTGATGTATATATAAATAAATAGCTAAAATTAAATTATTGAAACAATTTTTTGTTAATTAAATATAATATATTATTTTCTTTCTTAACCTTCCTCTAGTTAAAAAAATTATAACTTTTCACATGTGTATGGGTAGACTACCACCCCTTGAAGTAATGTGATCAATTTTTTATATCTAAAATTTATGGTTGATTTTAACTAGGAATATAATGAATATATATATATATATTATTTTTATTTGGATTAAAATTCCATAGATGATGAACCATGATCAATATTAATGAACCATAACTTCAAAATTGAAACACATTAAGAATATAAATGTTAACACTCAAAATGATAAGGACATTAAATGATTTCTAATGAAAAAGTGATAAGATATTAAAATAATCACATATATGTAATTATAAATATTATTATGATTTTATTATATAATTAAAATAAATTAAATATAATTATTCATATTTTTAAATAACATATTATTTAAATTAGATACTTAAGAGTTTATTTTACAATCCCATAATAAATCATTTATATATATATATATGTATGTATTTTTTTGGATAATTTTAAAATATTTAAATCTAAAACGCAATGTATTTTCATTATTATATTGTTAATTCTAGAGATACCATTTTTCCCTTTCGTTTTCATCTATTTAAATATTAATAATCTAGAAATGATGTTTTTAAGGAAGATAGTTTTTTTAATTATGGGTGGGAATATTTTTCATCAATATACATATTTTTTTAAAGGATTACAACATTTTTTTAATTTTTTAATAATGATAAATTAATTTCATTTTTATCCATGGTTTAATATCTATAAAATGGTTAAAATGAATCAACTTTTCATTTTCCTAAGGAGGTACTTATTAGCAAAATTGAGGAAAAAATCACTTTTCTAATGATTTCAAACAAAAAACATTTCATTATTTCATGAATATTATAATCAGTGAATCATTATTTATTTATAACATTGATTTTTTAGAGAAATTGTTTTCCTTAATATTTAGTAAATTTTTAGATTTTAAAAAATCAACTTCAAAAGGAATTGGAAATTTATCTCAAGAATTTTCTCAATGATATTAAAAATCTATTTTCATCAACGAAAATGTATATCAATAAATGATATGATTTAATTGGGATAAAATATAATGATAACATCCACCAAATTTAATTATGAGGATTATGATCATTTTTATAACATGATTGAGTAGTGGAAGTATTAACATTCTATATGGTAGTTTTTCAAAATGAATGATTTTCCTGATTACGTATTCATTTTTTATTAATTTTTTTATATTAAATAATGAATTGGATATATGATGTGATGGGAATATTTTGTTACAACCTCTAAACTAATCTCTGTGTCTCTTAAGAAAAACATATCATGGGTATTTGGCATTTGCAATTCCTATTTTTGCATGATGTCTAGGAATAAGGCCATGTAGTTAATATTATTATATATAACATTAGGAATAATATCAATATGAATATAGATATTTTTATCAATGTGATTATTTATATTTATATGTTATCTATATATATATTCCAATATAATTATTATATTTATAAAATATATTTTATTATTGTTTGTCTCTATCATATTAATCAAGAATTATTTTTTCTATAATATCATTTGTTGTACTCTTTTCTATATGAAGAATAGATATCACACATCGTTACATTTTCTATTCCATTATAAACAAAAAATTTATATATCAAAAATTTTAGGATTAAAATAGAATAAATAATAACATTATAATAAGAATATTAAGATTTATTTCATGACATTAAGTGTTTTTTAAAGAATATTTTATGTATCCTGTCTACCAAGACAAATAAAATTTAACAAAATTCTAGATGTGATCTCTTTTATCATATCAAAATGTGGTAAACTTACCAACTAATGTGGGTTCATGGAGTCATGGGGTTACAATTGGTATCAATGGATACATAGTATATTCCTTGAGAACTTGATTTATGAAAAAATTGATTAAAAAACTAAACCTATAAAAATATATAAGGATAATACTATATATAGGATAATATGAAAATGTTTTAGTAAATTAGAGATTTTTTTATTTTGATTGGAAATAAAAAAAATGCGTGGATAATGGAATGATGAAATAGAACTAGAATATACACACCATTGGTAACAACATTAATATAGAGGATTGGGTATTTACTCTATCGTCACTAGTGCATAATGTGTGTGCAAAAGAATACACACCTCTCTGGACACTTCTAGAGGATATGAATTTTTTATTCACATGTAATTTAAAAAATGTTTTTAATTATTTGATATTATTTTAATGATTTGATGATATTTTTGAAGACACTATGTTTACCATAATGAAATTATACAAGCATTAATATTCAATTTATGTGAAGCAGTACAGTAACATAAAAATTATGTAATATTTATTAAAATTAAAAATTATATGATCTAATTAATTATAGTTAATTGCATAGAAATATATTCTAGATGAATTAATAGTAACTATATGATTATTCTTATTTTTTGTGGCGATTCTACATCATTTAAATGAAAGAATATATATGACTAGATCTAGAGCTGGTTATAAGAACATTATAACTATATTATGAAAACTATCATATGTTATGACCAATAAACTTAGTCGTAATTATTATTTTAATTTACCCTAACATGGTGGAAAAATGTTGGAATAATCTATATAATAGAAACCATCATTATTAAATATGTCTAACAATAAAATATTAGTTGATAAACTGATCCATTACATAGAAAAGTTATTTATTACTTTAGGAGGTAATGAAATTTTGAAACTATCATGTAACATTATCATATTAAACAAAATGATTATCAATGGAGATCATTGATCCAAAACATGAGAGATTCATTATAGATAAATAATATGGTGTCAAAAAAATCAAAGATATATAATTCAAAAAACAATTTCACCCTGAGTAATTAGATTTTATATAGAGATAATTCCACTGTCTATAGAAAAAACGTATGGGAAATTTTGTTTGATATGAATCCGACCTTGCATGGTTTTCATATCTTCTTCCATATTATGTGCATAACCAAAGTAGTAAGAATGATTGTTTTGTTAATAAGATAAATCCTTGATATTCAAGGTAATTAATATCATAGATATTTTCAGTATATTTGACTATATTATAAATTTATAACATGGTAAAGATCATATTATTCATTTCTTATTCTTTCATGGAATAATATAAGGGATACCGAGAATTATGTAAAAATAAATACAACAAATGGAAACAAGGGAATAGTGATATTTTTAACATGTAATAAATATGGAAATAAACACTGTTGAATACTCTAGATGAGAAGGGGATTTTTATTGTTGTTGGGGAAAAGGTCTTATAGGATAGTGATTGAATATGAAATATTAAAGATATTAATTTACCATGATTCAACTATAAATTGATGGAGTAAATTTCCAACAAACCCTTTATCCATCAAGGGAATTTTTCTCATAATGGATAAGGGAGAAGTCCAATGATTATGAAATCACTACATTAGATATTTTGGATTTAGATGATGTAGTTGCACTTATGTGTATTAATGGATCAAATTTATCTAATAATTGACTTGATTTGAGATAAATATAGTTTTTTTATTATTCCATGTTTCCAATGAAAATTAGATATTTCCCATGTAGTAAGAAAATTGTGTTTTTAATCATGCCTCCTAGTGGAAATCATACTTTAACATGAATTTATTAGTTAGTTCCCATTATTTCATAGGTATATATCTTATTTATAATCTTGATTATTATACATATGGTTGGATTTGATATAATCTTTGTTATGTATATTATCTATGATTATAATGTGAATATTTTTTTACTCAGAGTAGTAGATTATGATTCTTAAGAGTTGTCTGGAATCCATTATGAGGATTTTGAGGACAAAAACATCTTAATCATATCAATATTTAGTACTTATTTTTTTCTTTAATAAGATTATCAGTAAAGAAGAGAAGGAAGAAGCTATGAATTAGAATGGTATCGATAAAATAGATGTTATACCTTTCATTTACGAATACATTGATGTGCTTACTGATGTAATACCTATACCTTAACATGATGATGTGCATTGATCTTATCACTTATACAAATCATATTTACAGGACTACGAATAAGAAGAATAAAGCTGAATTATTATAATATTGGTAAGAACATCCATAGTTGTTGGATAATTAATTTATAACCCCTTTTGTTTCACCATGGGGGTCCCCATAACATTTAGTTAAGAATAAACATGGGTTTATGTTTTTTTATCGACTATAGATAAATAAAATGCATTTATATAAGGAACACATACCCACTAAACTACAATTATAACTTGTTCGGACAACATTATCGTGCTCGATATTTTTAAAAATTGGTCACCATTCTAGGTATCAATGATTACAAGTAAATAAGGATGATATTTCAAAGTTGAAATTTCATATATTGTTAGGAATGTGTGAATTTAAAATAAATCCCATTTTATAGACTAATGTTCCAACTATTTTTAAGGATATTAAAAATCGGGTATTCATGGACTATCTTGATAATTTTATTATCGCATTTATTGATGATATATCAATATAACATGTAATATATGATGAAAATCAGTGTTATTTTAAGGTCACTCTATAGACTCAGAGATCAATTTTATTGTATAAAAATATAGAAAACTCAAAATTTGTTCTTTAGAAAATTTCATTTAATGGACACATTTTCTTTAAGGATGGAATATCAATTTTTACATCCAAGACAAATGCATTGATTGTTTTTCAAACTCCATCGAATAAAAAAAAGGTATCCAATTCCCTTAGAAAATATTTTACTATCAATGATTGATTCAATATTTTCACAATTTTCAAACCAGTTAAGGGTTTTGATATGTAATAGGGTTATGTTTAAATGGATAGAATATTGTAATGGAATGTTTTCAACAATTAGATATGATATTTATCAATTCTTTAGTATTTATATTACCATCATGAAGGGAATTATTATTAATATTGAAAAATTTATCAAATAATGTTTTGGATGAATCTTTATGATAAATGATAATATATTTTCTTATGAACTAACATAGGTAAAAATTACTAAATTGATATATCTATCCAATGATCTTCAGTCAGTATCCTTAGTCTTTTAATTGATGATATAGGCACATTTCCATTATTGTGATGTATTTTAATTATATATGGACTAAAAAATGAAAATTACATATCTAAATATTAATATATTACTAAAAGACAGAAGATAATGATACTAATTCTCAAGGATTATGATTACTCAAAACCTTGAGAAGTAAATAATGTAGCTGATACATTTTATGAAATAGATCTTATGGGTTTGACTAAAAATTGGATTTATAATGATCTTATATTTATGGATATATTAATTTTTGACATGGGAATCATTATGGTAGTGTAATATAATAAAAATTTAAAATTATTATAAAAATACCATTCTTAGTGAAAACAATAAGATTACAGTTTGATGATACAAATATTTATATAAAAATCAAAGAAATAATTATTTGGAAGTTGATAAACTCAATCTATAAATAATGTATATTGAAATTTGTGAATATGATTTTTTCCATCAAGGATTATATAGAAAAGAGAAATATTTGATGGATCTCAAATATGAAATTTTAATATACACAATGGTTTCAGCAAAATGTATTTTGATTTGATGGACCCTTTTTGTGGGATAATATGAAATTGGAAATCATATACTATGTATCAAGGTGGGTGTTTTTTAAATAAGTAAAAGGTAATAGATAACTATTAATGGATTTATGAAATATATAACTATTATTTTTTAGAAATGAGATGATAATAAAATGTAATTTTCTTATATATTTCCAAATACTCATAGAAAAAATGACTCCATAAGGTTTTTTTCGTTGTCTTACAAATTCTACAGATTTATTCACAATAAGAGATGGTATATATTTTTTTCACCTCACATGGAAAGATATCACTAATGTATTGAGAAATAATTATGAACCTATTTAGATTTTATCATGTCATGTTGCATTATTTACACAAAAATTCAATATGATTATTTAAATGGCTATCGATACTGATATTCGTTTTAGCATGAAAGATTGTCACCACGTTTATGGTTACATTGAAAAGAAAAATTCAAACATTATAATATATGATGATTTTATAAATCATTGAATATTAAGGTTTATGGGACCATCATTATAAATTGGGAAATTTTTTATAAAATTATACATTCAATTATAGAATTCAAATGGATGCATATGTGGAACTATATGGAAAGAGGATACATACTCCGAATTGATAGAATGATTTTTGAAAAATGAATCATGTACCACCAAATATTATTATGTATCCAATGGTGAAGGTGATGAATTTTTTTATTTATATTATGCTTTTTAAAAATATAAAAAAAATTATGTTGGTAAATGAATGTTGGATTCTGAATTTTAGGTGGGAGATCATGTCTTGTTGAAGGTATCTCATTGGAAATGTGTTTTTTGATTTCAAATGAATGTGGAACTGATTAAATGGTACAATAAAAAATTTTAAATTATATAAATAATTTAAAATGTGGATTTAATTTTTTCTTCCATTTATCCTCTTTAATGTTAATGATGTGTTCTATATCTCTTTATTGATGAGGTAAAAATTAGATCCCCCAATTCATGTGTATACATATGAAAAAAACTGATTTTGAACCTGATTTAACAAAAAACAATGATATAATCCGGATTAGTTACACATTGATACACAAAATATTTCGAAAAAAACAAATATATAAATTGTTTCAAATAATTTTGACATCTATTTATTTCATTTTCATGTATATTTTTATAAAAAACAAGTTTTTTTTCACATAGAGACCATGTGTCATGGTTAAGGTGGATGGTTTATTGATTTATATTATAGGATCAAAAATATTAATAGATCTAAAATTTATGTTTGTAACAATGTTTATATAACCAAACAACCTAAACATACAAGGTTCCCCATAATCCTATGGAGGTAACACTATTGGAATAATGTTTAATAAACTGTGTGATCAAATCGTGAAATTTGTACATTAGAGTAAAATTTTAAAATTCCCAATTTCGTATAATTAATATAAAACCCAATGAAGTTGCGGGACTATCCCTAAATATCATCCTCACCATCTACAATATAATCTATATTCCCAGGATGGAACATATTCATGTTCATTTCCTCCTTCCTCTCCCTTTGTTAGGCCGATTTCATTCAAAAAATTTTGTGATATTCTTATGTAGGTATTTACATATCTACTACTACTTATTTTTTTCTTTAACAATTGGTTTCAATTAGTCCCATATTGATTTAAAGAATAAGGTGAACCCAGACTCAATTTTATTGTTTTTGGGTTATTTTTTGGAAGTGTGGTATATGAGTTTTGATTTGAGATTTGTTCGTGAGATGTTCATAGAAGGTGGTGAATTTCACTGAATTTAAGGTTGGTTACCATATAGATAATCCATTATCTTTAAAACTAGGGTCCTATGATGTTTTTGATATCATTTATTTTATTTATTGATTCATATATACTATAAAAAATTAATTTTATGATTAGAATAGGTTTTTTTTGTTTTTTAAAATTATATAGGTTTCAACCCAGGGATTCTATTCCTAAATATTGATTTCAATTTTTGTTTGAAATATAAATAATTTTATGTGTGTGATTTAATTTTCAAATTATATATATCATGAATATTGGTATTGAAATTATTATTTTGTTAATTTTTATAGTCTCTATCAATGTCCAAAACACATTTCTTATTTACAAAATTCATTATTATTTTTTATAATTCTCTTTCATTTATAAATTCA
The DNA here is from genome assembly GCA_963277665.1 of Viscum album. NCBI lineage: Eukaryota > Viridiplantae > Streptophyta > Magnoliopsida > Santalales > Viscaceae > Viscum > Viscum album. Next base: position 1,040,753,266 of record OY728141.1, on the reverse strand, counting down.
ACATATAAAACTATTCACATAGTAATAAATATAGGTATCATTTTTTTAATATTATCACATGTTTTGTTGAATATGGACATTGGATCATGGGGTATTTTATATAGGTAGAGTTATATATGTGTATAATTGTTCAGGGGGACATGGAATGTGACAGGTATAAGTTTTAAAATGGGTTTCAATTGAAAAAATTTTCTTTCAAAATATTGAGCCTTAGTCAGATGTTTCATATGATTATATAAAATAAAAACACCTCATAGGGAACTACCCATATTTATGAATACATATGGGAGTTAAATGGGGTAAATTTTTAATTTATTGTGTATTTCTAGATAGTGGGGGTGGTGTTATTTTCTATATATCACATAATGGAAAAAGAGGCTATGATTAAAATGATGTTTAGAGGTGAGAAAGTGAATGGGTGTATGTTAAATTTGATTATTTTTTGATACTTTGATAGAAATAAATTCCATTTTTATAAAATTTGATGTCGGGGTTAATCATGATAGAGCTATAGGTACACAGGTTATAGTTCTTTAGTATTATTCATTGAATAGTGGACTTTACATAGTCCAATTTTTTGATCATGGGATATGACCTCAGTAGATCCATTTATGGTGACACCATATGTTACGGGGGTTCAACTTTTGGTTTTTGTAAACTATAGAAGTTTTTTTATAATAATATTAATAGAGATTTTCTATATTGTATCAATTATATCCTATATTGCAAGGACGGATATTTTCCATGTATGAGAAATTCCTTTTTCCACTTTCATAAAATGATTTAATTGTTATTTTTTATTATTGAAACTATTTTGTTCCTATGATAATCTATAAATGTGGTTTTTATTGCATTTTTTATAAAAAATTAGAGATATAAAATGAGAAGTTAATTTTGTAAGGTATGATTTTTCAAATTTATATCAATATAATGGAATCCTATTTTTTTATTTGTTAATATTTTAAAATTTAGATGAAATTTTTTCCTTTATATGATATTGAATAATGAGTGTTTTTCTCTTGAAATCCATAAACATAATTTCGGTGCTCTCACCCATAACTAATTTATTATAATTGAGTTTATTTTTTCTTTCATTCAATCCATGATAATGCATATTTTTTGGTATTGGTGGTGACCATTACGATCACACAGAGGTTTTTTGCGTTGTTTCATTTTTAATAATGATATATGGATTTTTTTAATATTTTCATATTTAGTTTTCATTTGATATTATTTTTTATAATATCATAATGAAATATATATTAATCTTGATTGTTTTTTATGGAAATAGAGTTTTAGAAATTCCTGTTATGTCTTTCTTTTTTATGACTTATATACCAAATTTGGGTTTTAGATGGGGTTCATTATAAAAATAATAATATTATATGATTATTCCCATGTTGTTTTTGGTTTTTTTATTTTGATGGTTTGACAATTTTAATTCAAGTGGTTAGTAATAGTTTGTTTCTTGGACACCACATATTTAAATGGATTCATGAAATACAAGTGTATCAACATGATTGATTCAATAATCCATTAATGGATGTTGTATATTTTCATTTTTTTGGTCATTTTACATTGTACTTATTGTAATTGATAATATATAGTGTATTTTTAAAATCAATTATGTTTAAAGTATAATTTTAGTTGTATTTTTGGGTTGAAAAGATACTAGAAATAGTATGCAAAACTATTTTATGACAATCCAATAACAGTTTTTTTCCTCTGATGGGCATTAATGCGTAGGTTCGTGGAAATCCAAACTACATTCAAAAGTTTATTTTTTAAATTTTTTTATGTTCAAATATCTATTTGTGTTATTTTCATATAATGCTTTTATTTTTTAAATGTAATTTTTGTGTGTTAAATTTGAGTATAAAATGATATTTGGGATTATCCAAATTGATTTAAAAAATACAAACCTTGAGAATTTTCAATATGAAATGATAATTTCTTAGGATTTTGAGAAGTTTAATGAAATATGGGATGGAAATAGATTTAGGGGATAATAATTTTTTTTATTTGAACAAAATACATATATTTTAAATATTTTGTGATTTTTAGGAAATGATTTAGGGTGGAATGATTATTTATTTGAACATTGGTCATTCCTATAGAAGTTCACATAACAGTATGTGTGTGGTGTGTACAACATTTCTTTCTATTATGGGTATGAATGTATATGTTAATTGGTATATATATATTCATGTGAAATTTTAATATAATACCATAGATATATAAATGATTTCATATTTTTTATATGGATATACAAAATTAGATTTTACAAGGTATTCATTTCGTTTGGATGAGTAAGAAATTATTTAGTGTTTCTATTTAAGTTTTATAGTTTTTACAATTTAATTTTATGTTTTGTTATGTCGAATGTTCTTTTCAAATGGATTTTTGAGTTTCAGAAGTTTTTTGTTATAAATATGTCATGTTTTAGTCTATGATATATTTTTTATTTTGTTAGATCCTTCTTCATTTATAGTAGACACCCATTAATATCTAAGGAATTTTGGAGAGGACCTATAATTGGTTCTCCTACCATATGATTTTGGTTGGATTAAGTTTCATTTTAGAATATTGGATCATCTATTTTATATATTTATACTTGTGATTCTCATTTAATGATTCATTATTAGTAGTTAAACAAGAGATTTAAAAATTATAATACTACCAATTTCATTGAGTAGTTGAAGATGTGGGAAGATGAGGAATGGATGTAGAGTGTTGAGAATAACTTCAATTAGCTTGATATTAACATGACTCCAATGCTAATGATTTCATAAGTAATTATTTATGAAATTATTTTGATGTATTTTTTGTATTATTATCCATCAAAATACCACCAGTGTAAAAATCTCAAAGACTTAAATTTCTAGTAGTACATCTATAAGTCTGTAAGTATATCAAACATTGTGCAACTTTTCTCTATCATGAATGTTCATTAATTATGATAGTTTATTAAAATAGTTAAAATAATTTCGTTTCATATTTTAAAAATCTATAATTATGTAAATCATTAATGGTTAGATATATTATAATTGGTTTATACCCAAATATTATTATAAAATTTTATTTGTTCATTATCGAAAATTATGATGACATTGTGTAGTGGGCTATTTGAGTTGATAAATGATTTAAAAAAATAAGTGGATCTATATGATATATAATAAGCCGTTCATTGTGGTGGAGGTAGTTCTAGTAAAGGTAAGATGAAGATATTTATTTTTGTCATATTTGGAGGTTTCATATAAAAGATATTGTATTTCATTTCCCTATATTAAACAATTAGTAATATCTTGGTGTTACATTAGTGTGAGAAGAGATTGATCAATATGTATTTATTCATTGAAATCAAAAATTCTATCACACTTGTGTTCATTTCAGAATCATATAATGATTCTATATAGTGGGTTTTATGAAGAGTCAGGGAGCAATATGATCTGCCTAAAATATTCTTCTAGCTTCTTATAGGTAAATATGTGTTAATAAAATATATTTTTAATGATTTATTATGTATTAACTCATCTTATTTCTCTTTTTCTGTTTTGTGGTGATATAATATGTTTGAAAATGGAGGATGATGATATTAATCCTTTGTTAATTATATTATTAATAGAATTTTTTTCTGGAAATATTAAATCTTGATGTTAAGGAGTTGTAGTGGTTTACATTCCATGTCATGTTATAAATTGAATTGTCTTCAAAAATTTCCCATGTGTTTATACCAACATAGTGAATAAGTGCACTACCAGAGTCTAATTATAAAGGGGAGACCACCATTGATGTCGATTATGGTGATTGTGGTCTTAATGTTTTATGTTCTACTTTAAGAGAATTGTATAAAATAATTAATGGATAAAATAATTGTACCTTTCCTTTCGGATCCTTATAAATAGAGTATGGTTTTTAGATACCAAGGATCGAATTACATATTCTTATAGAGACATACAAAAAACAATTATGAGTTTCTCATGTAATTTCTATTTTGGGGGTTTGGGTGTTTTTTTTTGATTTTTCCTGAAATATATGATTTAATATATTTTATTTTAATATTTCAGTTAATGGATTGAGTCACTTTTTATCATTTATGGTATTTTTGGATGTTCATGGTGATTTTAAGGGACAATATTTCAAAACCCTTTTAGGTTTTGGGGTTATGGTTTTGGAAATTAATGTGATCATTTTTTGTGTTCATCATGTACATGGAATGTTTCGTTGAGCGGATGTTTAATTATTTCTTATGTCATGATCAAACAAATCGTGTTGGTACTTTTTGATATTATATGGTATCCTGGTGGGGATAATTATCACACCTAATCCCAAAAATAATCTTTTATTTCATTTATTTTTTGGTATTACTTATTTTACATACTCTCTTTTTATATTTTCTATTAAAATGAATGTTTAAGGGAAATAGAGCATGTCACATGGTCAGGGCCTAATATTTTTTAAATCATGCATAAATCGTATTATAGTCCCAAGAAATTTAATTTTTCTGTACCAGGTGGTCAGTGCATTATTTTTTAAATATTGTATCCCTTCTGTTCAAAATGCTCCATATGCCCAGAGGTGGATCATGGTAGGGTCATGGTTTGAAAAACCATGCGACCAAACTATGCATAATCTCAGGGGTTTACAATTTTTAAATTATATAATTTAACCCATAAAGGGGGTTTTCCCCCTCACTATTATTATTGACTTTGTCCCTCTCTCTTGACTCGACCAGGGTGGTTCCTTTCCATAGACCACACCTCTTCCCTCCCCCTATATTTTCTTATTTTATTCATATGTTTTGGTGCAATCATCTCTTGTTTGTAATTTCTATTTTCATGCTCCATATTTTTCTCATTAATAAATATTTTTTTAATATATTATGGTTCACACAACCAATGTGATCCCAATCAAAATTTTCTATTTTAGTGGGTCGAATCAGGATCCAAATGTTTATTAACGGTTAATTTCATGCATGTGCATGTGATTTTTATCAATGGTGTTGGATTAAACTTTTTTTAAGGTTGGATACACTCTGCATATGACATTACATATAAAAATGTCATTTCATTATTTTTATTGGTTTTTTTCAGTTTATTATGAAACATATGTACTATAAAAAACATTTTGATGTTCAAAATGGTACTCTATTATGTTTTTAGTAATTTATCTGTGATTCTATCATGGGTTTCCTTTCATAAAACACGTTACCATGTTTTTTGGAAATGATAATCATCCTAAGAATGTAATTGATAATTCAAAGGGTTTATATCATGTAAATTGGGAATATAATGATTTTTGGGTATTCCAATTGGTTTTCAACCAATTATTGAAGCCAGTTTTTATTTACAAAAAACAATAATTTGGATTCTAATTCCTTTTCATTTAAAAATTTGAATTATATAAATAAATATTTATGGATATATATAAATATGATTCCTCATTGTATATATTTTCACAAGTTTGTGCGAAAATGTACCATGTGTCTAGTTTATAAGTTTAACTGGTAACATGGAAAGTGAAACATTTTGGATATAAATATTTTTTAAAGGGTCAATTTTTATATCTATGTATTTTAGCATGATTAGAACCTTAAGATAATTGTATAAAATAAAATAACCTCTTTAAGAATTCCTAATTTTGTAAAACCAAGATGGTTGTTGAATATGGGGAAATGAGTAATAAATTGTATAAGACAAGAATAGAAGTCTTGTGTGTTGTTTGTAAATTGTATAAAGGAAATGGGGGCTTCATCTAAAATGAATTCATAGGTGATAAGGTGAATCCATTTTTTAATGAACAGTTAATTGGAAGATTGTATATGATAGTGTAATAGAAATGACCATTATTTTTATTTCATGAGAATCCATGGGTTGTCATGAAGAATATCTATGTACAAATTCATTACTGTTTTAGTATTAGTTTATAACTAGTGGCCTAGGGATAGATTAATCATCTGCTTGTCGGATATGCCCCTTGGTTAATTCAGTGTGAGTGACCAGTGTATTGGGGTAATATTGTTATTTGTGTCTAGTGTAAGTTGAGACTTATTTTTAGAATGGTGATATATTTTTTACAGATCATATTAACTTAATATTAAGTCAGTATGACACTAGTTTCACTTGTATTCTAGATTCCTTTTTTATAGAACATTCATAAAAAGATTTCACTGTAATCATATTTTAATGGACTCTTATTTAACCTCAGAGAATTTATTAGAAATGGTTTTTTGGAAATGAATGCATTTAATTATAAATAATTTAAAAATGTAAATAGAAAATGTATTTTATGAGGTGCTGATAGATGACGTAATTTGATAATTAATGAAACAAAATATTTTATATTAATTTATTTTTAAACTATCATGATATGTTTTACATTTAAGGCTTAATTAAAGGGATTATTTTTCCCTTTGAATAACTAATAAAAATCATTGTTCTATGAACTAAAATATCAGTTTTGAATATATATTTAAATAAAATTTGGATTACTCATCAACAAAAGCTATTCTCATGGATATGTTGTGATATATGAGTTCACATAGAGGTATTTCAATTGTTCTTTTGTTTCCAATTAATGAGATTAAATTATATATTCTATTATTATTTTTTGTTATTATATTCATTTGATAATTCAGTTACATAAAAAAAAATATGATTATATGATTATATTTTTCATCCCTAGTGGACTGGGAATGCTTCTTAGGCATTATTTTAGGCTCTCTCAAATGCTCCAAATTGTGTTCGACCCTGGTTTGTTCATGAAAAATGACATAATAAGATTTTTCCAATGATGTTGGTGTTTTTCTATAGTTTGAATGTAATATTTTAATAATTAAAGTGGCTAGTCATAGTATGGTTCATAATATCCAATAATTTGAAAGGATGGTTGAGTAACCAGTGTGTTCGAGGTTGACTTTATTTTGATTGTAAAATTGATTCTTTGATATTTTCAAAGAAGTCGGACTTTGTTGTTGTCTTACATATTTTAATTAATAGATGATACATTACTTTTTGAATCTCATTATTAAGGATTGTATTATTAGGTTGATTATTGGGTGAAAAGGTTCTATGAATTTTTGGGAAAACTATGTTTATAACATGGGACTACCTCAATAAACCTCTATTAGGATTCACTATATAGGAACAAAACAAACCAAACCATGAACAATAGTTTATTATTCAAAAAATATATGATTTAAATTTGATTATTTTAATCTTTTGGAATTTTCAATATTTATTGGATTATATTGAATTTGGGTTTTTCGTATTGAGTTTAAAATTAGGTTTCATTATATCAAATTTGAATTAAATAAAATAATCCCAGGATAGATTGAAAGATAGATGATATTTTTTTTAATATTTTGAGATGGTTTTTGAAATATGGGATGGAATGATATTTATTGGATAAAAAATATTATTTATGCAAAATGATGGAATTAAAATTTGTTTGGATTATTTATGAAATTATTTGGGGTGAAAAAATCCTTTATTTTAACCTTTGTGTTTCCAATTATGATACATATATATATAGGTGATTGGATATTATGAGATTATGAAAATGATTTATTAATATTGATAGTGTAAACTGGTATATAAATATATTTCAGTTTCATATAATACCATTGATGAGTACAAGATATCATTATATTTAGGATGCTCTCCATAATGGTTTTAAAAATCATTTTTTCCATTTTGGAAGGTAATAAATTATCTGATTTTTATTTTTTCATTTTGGTGTTTTCTATTTTGTAATTTATTGTTCTACAATGTTAGTGTTTTTTTGACATGGTGTTTTAAATTTTGGATATTGATTTTTATTTATTATGGGAAGTTTAAACCTATAATATATTTTGAATTTGTTTCACGCATAATTTTTTAGAGAATACAAAAATAAAGATCATTGATATTTTTAAGAGGATTTATTGGAGTATATTCCATAATGTTCTTTTAGATTGATAAATTATCATCCCTAATGTTTGTTTCACTAATTTTGGTTATATATATTTGTGGTAAGCAAACAAAAATCTTTTATCTGAAGTTCTTCTTTAAGGTATCTTTATTAAAAACCTCATCATTTCATTGGGATGTTAGATATGAGGAAAAAGAGTGAATGGTTGGGATGTAATGAGAAGATAATAATTAATACTGAGCATCATGGGACTCCATATTTTATGTTTTCCACATTTATTATTGACTTATATTGGTGTAATATGTATATTTTTATCATTCTAACTAATGTTGTTGAAGACAACTAATGGGAATGCATCATTGATTATTCCCCATTAATATTTCAATAATATTATTAGGATAGTAAGGATTATGGAATTGTATTGTCTCTAGAATGTAGAATCATCTATGTTGGAGTACACTACAAATTTAACTAATTTGGTGTCATATATTCTAGTTGAAACCATTGATGAATACTTATATTCATGATACATTGGAAGATAAACCCCACCAGATCATCTTATAATTGTTTCTTCATTATGTCCTGATGCATATGAAGACATAGTGGCATAGGTTGATCAAACTATAGTTGACACAGTTAGAGAGATGATTAATGTCAATGTGTCTTCTATCCCATTGGGAATTTTTCATTCATCTAGTAAAGAGAAAACAAAGAAAGATGTTTCTTTCTTATTGGGAGTATTCGTAAAAAGGATGTTTGGAATATTTTCTTTATATTCATCCAAAAGTACTCTATAGTTTTTCTAATAGTGTGAGAAGTCATGGAATGGTAATTCATCATGATAAAAACAATAGAAGTCCAATTTTCTAGTGGATGTTTGGATAGAATGAAAATATTTTGTATGGGTTTCTCTATGAAAATACATAGATTTTTATTCACTCCTTTGAACATATTTTATATTTTTCTAGTGAACATGTTGTTAATGTGAGATCCATTCAAATTTTATTTTATCATAAATTTCACTTATTTTGGTTCTTGTGTTTTGTGGGGTTATAATTTTACTAAATTGTTGGAAAATATTATGTATCCATTGTGAATTAAATTCTAAATAGATATGGATTTTATAAAATAATGAATCATATTGTTATGGAGTGGTAGTGTGTGTTATTAAATTCCTCACTTCCCATATAATTTAATTTTTACTAGGACTCATGATTTTATCCCATCATTATAAATAATTGTTAAAATAGAGTCTTAATATTATGGGTGAACACCATAGAAGGATATCATGTTGAATCTGATCTTCAAGAGTTAATATTCCAATTTTAGTGAATTCTTTAATCAAATTAATGCGGAAATTATTTTCCCCCATTCTGATAGGCCCTAATTACTATAGTTTGGATTTCCTAGAATATTTGTTAGGTAATATATTTTTCAGGATATCCAATATAAACAATGAAAATATTATCTGGTAATTCTTATTTTGCGGTTCAAGGTGTCCCTTGTATATTGCCGTGATTAGAGATATGAGTTTATATCTTCTCCTTGATTATTTCTTTTAATGGTCAGTGTAATATGACATATTTATTTATTTATATGTATTTTAAGGTTAGTTTTGTAGTATTATATATCTAACCACCTTTTTTTCAGTTAATGGGTTTTGAAATAAATTTTTGTGACATCCTGGACTTGGATGCCACTATATAGTTTCCCTAAGCCCAGTGGGGAACATGACATCATGTACATCTCCACAAATGTAAGAGTATACTGACTAGATGTGAGGGAATCATGTGTGTTCATGGGGATAACACTCCATCATTAATGTGTAGTGAAATAGAATAATATATAATAGAGATAAATAATAGATGTAATATAAGTAAATTAAAGGAACAACATAAAAATAGAGACAACAATAACAATAAATAAAATCACTAGAATTAATTAAAATAAGTAATGATGATATTTATTGTATTTATTAAATTAGAAATCATTGATACAATAAATTAGTCATAGCATGTTTTGGGAAATGATATTGGAAATCAGAAAACTATGCCAAGCATCCCAAACTCTGGCTCGGTCGTCTACTATTATGCTCTGTCCAAAATAGAAATATATCATGTGTTTGAATATGTATGCATCATTTTTCAACACCTAAAACCATGTAATATTAGGGTTATATAAATTTCCTCCTCAAATAATGGCCTTATATATGGCTTAAAACAAAGTTGATCATTGTACATCCAATGAATAGAATGGAATCTTGATTGAATTTCTGATGAGGAAGATCATTCCATTTATATCATAGGCATTGAAAGAGCTCTAAAATGGGAGAAATACAGATTAATCACATATGATATATTATTTTTAATAAGGATGTGGATTTATTTGATCATTTATTTAAAAATTTTCATTTTTACAAAATAACAACATGTTCGTGGTTTGGTCACATGATTTTCCAAACTTTTTTCCAACCATGCATGAGAACCAGGGAAAAAAAGGGCACTCCCAAGGTTAGGTCACATGGTTAGATAAAAATTTCACAAAAAAATATTATGTATCATTCAAAAACCATTCCATCATCATGGTTTCATCTATCCATTTTTCCTTCTCACACAGTTTACTATAAATAGTGTGTTATGCCTATTTTACAATTAAGATGGGTTATATGCTCGGAACAATCCCCAAACACCCCCAAAATCATCACTACCACATTAAGAATCCAAAATATGTACAAAATAAAATCTATGTAAAAATTTTGAAGGATCCATAACAGAGTGGGAAAATGGTTTCATACCGTCTTCCCCATAAAAGAACACATCCCCGTGTTCACATTCAAAGGTTTTAGAAACACATTAGGAAATCATTCGTTCAACTGAGCATGTATGTTAGGCTCCCACTGCCATGTATTTCCCCACTCATGGACATGCTTCCAATTCCCCAATACTATAGGGACATACCCTCCTCAAATAACATTCACGCTCGGGACAATGATGTGTAGTAGATAATAATCCATGGTAGAATCAGCATATAAGTCATATTACTCTGGATCAAATGTATTTATCTTGTTAGCGTGATACAAAAGAAACATTGAGATATTGAAGACATCATGCATGGAATGATTTATCATTGGTAGTAGAAATTAATAGGATAACAACAAGACTCTCTCGAGAATTTAAAATGAATCAATATAACGAGGTAACTTCCTTTGTTTTGGTAGCCATCTATTAACTACCCTTGGTGATACCCAATGGAAAAAACATTCCCAAACTTGAAACCATAGAGGTCATATTAGGATATCATAAAAAAAATTCTAGACCAAAAATTAGTAATATGAATTCTTATTATCTAAACCCGCACGAAGTCTCATTAACAAGATGATAACTTACTAGGGCTTCCTCACCAACATCTAGCCCGGATAGGGGTGAATAGAATGACCAACCATAGATGTCATTAAAAGGATTCATCTAAATTGTCTATTAGAATATATTTATATAGGAGAACTCAACTAATGAGATATGAAATTCTCAAGAACATCCTGAATCTAGGACACATTCTTGAAGCATATCCTATAAAACATTTATTTTCTATTCCGACTATCCATATCTTTTAGGGTGAAAGGGTGTGCTTTAATCACCGATGTCCCAAATTCTTTAAACAATCCCAACCATAATCGTGATGTGAAATGAGTTTCCATATCTGAAACTATAGTGTGAGGTAACCCATTGTGTTGTATGATTTCATGGACATACAGTTTTCCTAGCTCCTTGGTTAAGAAAGTATCTCGAATAGGAATGAAGTGGTCTACATTCATCAGTCTGTCAATGATAACCCTTGAAATGTCTCTATCTCATGAATTCCGAGGTACACCAAATAAAAAATCCATGGAATCATAATCCCATTTCTAGTATAGGATTGGATGAATCTATATCAAGAATACATGTATCTTGTTCTCCAACATCAATTGCTAACAAGTGGAAGAACTGGTGATAAAGAATACAATATGGTGTCTCATCCTACGAATTCCATAACGGCACAACCTAACTTGATACATCCTATAGATTCCTAGATGAACATCCCATTGAGAGGCATGAGACCCATTCATCAACTCCACTCTCATATCATTATGGACCCAGACACATCCATAGATACCGAGGATATTGTCTCCATCTATTGAACAATATGTTGATAGGTTATCTCCTGATATACTGTAATAGAGTACCATGACTTTAGGATCTGAAAATTTTTTATGCTTCACTATCTCAAAGAGGGAAGGAGAAACATCCAATTATTAGATATTATACTTCTTGTGAATATCATTAAACTCTACGTTTATGTCATAGTAGAAGGGCCATTATCATTAATTCATCATTAGATACCCATATTGTTTGGGCATATGTTTTCTACCATTGTGCATACATAACCAAAATGGCCTATCATGGAATTTAGGATATCTCAAAATCCATGGATTATATATATATGACCCATATTTATTGTCTGAGGTTCAATTAATGTTGAGAAAAGTTATATTTTAGTCTATTGTGGTCCGTAATCATGACAATGAATTGACCTAACAGATAGTGTCTTGAGAAACATAAGGCATGGACAACTTCTGATAGATCAAGGTCACGTGTTGGAGAATTAGTATCACGAGGCCTCAATTGCTGAGATCCATATGAAAAAAATCTATTTTCCTATGTATGAACTACTCTAATGGTGATTCATGATGTGTCACTAAATGAACTATGTCCTACACATAGATCTGGAAGTATTAGATAAGGTGTTGAGATATTCCTCCCTTTCATCTTCCAAAATGCGTTCTCAGAGGCTTCAGACCAATTGAATATAAAATCCTTATTTTTAGTGACATTAGGAGGTAAACCAAGATCACGGATGTCCTATATAAAAAGCTTGTAATATCCAACACTATTCAATAATCTCAGTATAACAAATATTTTGTTGTGATTCTTGTAAGAAACTGCATCTCTAACCCTCTCGGTTGAATAGGTACACCAGATTATGAAATAATATGACCCTTGAAGTGAACATTTTTATCCATAAATTGAACTTAGAAAGTGTTGTCTCAATCGTTTTCTCTCTCAATGTAAACATAATGATCACACAGTTTTTTTAATGGTTTCTTTGAGTATGGGAATTTTATTGTATGTTACCCCAAAATACAATGAAAAATGATTCAAGATAGGGATAAAATACCCTATTAATTAGATCGATGAAAATGAAAAGCACATTCATAAGAGTGAATGGCATAAAATGGCTCACATATAGAAAATACCAACTACAGAATGGTATACGCATTATGTATAATGGCTGGATTGTACATGATGATAACCTGATCGCTTGTGGTTCATTAAGAAGACTATATCTCTATGGAGCATGTCAAATAGATAATAATTTTGTGGAAGTGGACAATGGATTATAATAATAACAAGTTATAATTTTTTTATTCCACACATAGATGTAATGGTTTCATTAGAATTGTTTGAGAAAATCACTATAAAACCCCATGAGGATATACTAGGCCACATATATCTGTTATCCATTTAATCTTTTAACTAATTATTGAGCCCATAATGCTCTATTTGTTCCATTTTTATGGAGTAATGAAAAATATAGCTTTTCATGTAACAATATCAATTGTAAACTCTACCTCAATTTGAAAAGGTTATCTATAAAAATCATCAAGAATGTCATCCATGAATTGAATCTCTGTGTGAGGGAAATCATTATGTCGTAAATAGTGATCATCCCTGAATTGATTTCCAATATTAATGGTCACTCTATCTATGCCATGATCCTATATTCCCACTCTACTAGACTTGATACCACAATCAACCATATTGTGATAATTGTTTCATTATTATGATTTCAAAGACAAGATACAACGACAAAAGTCAACAAAATCATGATAATGATCCAAACAATCCATCCTAAGAATAATGTTGAAGCTAGTCATCTCATGAAGAAAGAGGTTCCATAAGAAATAGTAATTACCAACCTTAAGAGAAGATTCCCTGCACTGGATTATACCCTATCCTCATTACCGAAAATGGATTATCTAGGGTCATTACACCATAGTAATATTATATTTCCTATATGAGACATTCCATGATTAATAAAATGATAAACAATTTTGAATAACCTATTTCAAATAATGCAGCTTCTATGGTAGATTCTACAAAATAATACATATTAATGTAAATGGTCTCACATCCTAATCCTGATGTATTGGATTTAGTGTATGAAAATGACCTGATCCATATACATATAAAATAAATGGGCTTCCTTAAGAAAGAAAATCTCAATTGGTTTCCTTTGTGAATGATGTTCTGGGTTTCACATCCATGACCTCCCCCTCGGCCCATCCTACTAGTGATATTTTAACTCCCCACCTAAAGTGGCCCCAAAAAACATGTTCTTGATATTGGAGCTGACATAGATCCTTTTCCACTCATGGTGGGTGGATTGGTCCTGTAGAAATGTTGATGATTCCCCATTTGGCTGCAATACAGAAACTCCATTGGGATTCTATAATACTGAGGATTTCAGTTCCCTCTTATTTCCCAATGATGACACAATATACATCTATCTAAATAGGAACTATTGATTTCATATCCATAATTAGATACCTCAAGGGAATGATTGATGTCACTGTATGAATTACTGGCATGATGTGGCAGTTGTCCTCAATACCCATTACAATTTTCATTCCTCAGGATATGCTCAATGATAAGAGCCTAATTCAATACTACTAAAAAGGCAGTTAAGATATTCACATTGAATATTGTATGGAAGGAATACTGGATCCCATACTTGAATCTTTTATCCCAAGAAATCTCTCCATCAATTATAAGTGCTGAAATGCATCGAAACTCAGTTAAACATGATGAATACTCCATTAATGTCATAAAACCATACCCGATAATGATGAAATCTCATGCTCTATTAGCTCTATATTGATAATGTAAGAAATGATCACAAAAGGATATTGTAAAATCAACCAATAACATGTACGAATGATGAAAATCCATTGTAGTCACATCCCACCAGCACTAGGATGAATCTCGAATCTTGTATGTGGAAATATTAACACACTTCTCTGGAGGATTCTCCAGATTTTCAATGTCAGATTGGGTGTATTCAATCCAACTCTCACAACGCATTAGACCACCATCCCCTGAAAATGTATGAGGTTTATGCTACTAGAACATACGAGTTGGATCATCCATTGTAGGTGGAATATGTGAAACACTGTGGATGGAATGCATCAGATATATGAAGCTATCAAGATCATGGGAATGGGTTCCCAAATCAGGTACAATAAGAAGTTCTATGAGTGACACACTTGGAGGTAACAGTGGTGGCTCAGGGCCCACTATATCTAAACCATGGTTGTCACTAACTTCTTGGAGTAAAATCCACGAATTTCAGGGTGGGATTGGTCTAAAATACCAAGAAAACTCTTCAAAACATACCTAAGAATAATGATATAATCATTATAGGTACCTGATCATAAAAAATCACTACCCAAGGCATACTACATAGACTACCTACATAAATGACAAGATATTGGTACGTTCTAAAGTATAAGTTTAATTTTATTTTACATTTAATTATAATGTTCACCCCTTTCAATTCATAGAAATGAAAATGTTGGATAAGTATGTACAACTAGTTCATCTTAGATGTCATGATTCTTTTTATAATGGATATTTCTTCCCATTCAATATGTTCCATACACCACATAAAGGAAAACAACCTCCATTTATCTGTAGCATGATTAATTGACAAGGTAAATTTCAACTCATAGGCCACGAGGGCCTATATAACTTAGGAATTGATACAAGAAAACACTCAATCACAACCAAAAGTAATTCATGTACAAGATAAAAATTACATCATCACTCAACAATCACATTGATATGATGAAATGCAAAGAGTGAAATTCCATTATTTGTTATGGAAATATGCCTAACATATAAATTCTTGGTGCCTATAATGATACATATAATAATTCTATTTTCTATAATATAGTTCTGCCAAGGATGAAAGAAAATACTCAAATAGTGTAATAATCAAAAAACCACACTTCATCTGTGTCACCAAACAGTGAAATAATGTCTACTGTAATAGGGAAAATAGAAACAATAGTAATAATTTTGGAAACTCAAATTTTACCCCAAACTTGAGTTCATGATTCCCAAGAACAACTTATTACCATGTTCCATGTGTTCATAATCACGAATGTATTGACTCCACGTAGTAAATCATGAATGGAACACCAAATGAAACCCCCTCTGTGATTTCCCACACCCTAATTCCACTTAATGGGTTCCCCAAGACTTGTGGGCCACATGAAATTCAGAAAATCTCTCCATATGCTAGTGGCTAACGACTAGCAGTGAGACCCTAGGGTGTGTTCATGGGGAGACTATTTAAACCCTACCGAAGTGTACTACATTGAATAAATATAATATAGAGGTAAATAGTGAAAGAAATATAGGTAATCATAAGGAACAATAGGAAATGATATACAATAGTAACAATAACTGAAATAACTGGAATAACATACAAAAACCGATGATGGAATTTCATGTATCTAAAAAACTGGAAATCATGTATAAAATATAGTTGATATAACGTGTTCTAGAATAGTATAAAGGAAATCAAAAGTCAATCACAAGCATCCGGAGCTCCAGAACATTAATATGATATTAAGATACATCCTAAATAGAAAGTAATCAAGTGTTCTAATCAATACACTTCGATTTTTCATCACATATAACCATGTAATCCTAGGGTTATAGGGATTTACCCCTAAAATATTATCATTTAACTAAACATAGAATAGATTAGATCACTGTGCATCCAATATGATGAACAAAATCTCAGTCATATCTCGAATGATGGAGAATATTCATTCCCTATATTTTGAACTCAAAGAGCACCAAAATGAGATAAAAATAGTATAATCCCAATTGATATTGGATTATGAAGAATGAGGATTATTAATTAGATCATAAAGCGTAAATAATGTCATTTTAGCTGTAAAATAGCTTCCATACTATCATTTAATCCATGCACCAACCATTCATGGGCATGTGGGGTGAAAAGTACACTTCCTTGGTTATGTAATATTTTCTTCAATCTTGTTGCAATGATCATTCTAATAACATTACACATGAATAGTTTACTCTTAATATGTTTCCTTCCTTTTCGGTTTAATAAAAACATCGTGCTGTCTAATTTTCTAAAAAAATATTTGTTCTGAGCTCTGAAGAAGCTGCGTACATCCAATGAAATTTCACTAATGTATTAGCCATCCAAAATAGTCAAAAAATAAATAATTTGACTGAATTTTAAAGGATTTATACCTGAGGGAAAAACTAGACACTTACAACTTGATTGTTCACAAATATTATTTATTTTATGGGATTTTTCTCATTAAGTGGTAGTTTGATTCTTGTTTTCTTCATGATAGATCGATTATTTTGGAACATTATAGTGGAATAAAGGTTCATGATGGTGATAATTATCTATCAAAAAATCTAAAATTATATATTATGACCGTAATTTTTGTTATTTATTTATTTATTTTTTCTCTATGGGTAGTTTCATTTCATAAAATAGAATTATTTTGGAATACAGACCTTATGAGATGATTTCGACACATTTTTTTTCAAATCGTATGGAAACCATCTGACAACCTCTATAATTATTTTAATGTTAAACAACATTTTTTTACATAGTTTTCAAACTCTTGAATATTTCTCATGAGGTACTCTAGAGGCCTAGAGAAGGATCAAGGTTTTTGTACTGTTTGACAAACAGTGTAAAAAACTATGAAAATTGTATAGGGGTTTTATATTTTCAAATTCTAGGTAATGCATTGATTAATTTAGCCCCTTGTGGTAGGTCATCTGACTCACTATCATTCTCTCCCAATAATCTATCAAATGACTCATCCAGGTGGGAATCCAGCCACAAATAGAACATTCTCATTTCCCCATTTTTTGGCTAATTTCCTTTTTGATTTTTCTGTGTTTTCCTCTAAATGGTATTTACACTTATCCTCATCATTAATTATATCATATGACTATGGATTCATTTCATCTTTAATGGTTTTTTCACCAAAGTAAAACATAACATTTTTTGGGTGTTTTATTTAGTCGGTTCATGGACATTAGGTTTTGTTAGTGTAATGCCTCAAAATGAATAAAATCGTGATATTATATTTGATATCCTATCGAACTCTCTACACAACCTATTGAATGTAATATAAAAATATGAGGCATTATTATATAGTTATATTTTGATAAATTCAATAATTCTAATACTAAATATTACAATATAAATTGTTTATACATTTAAATAATATTAACACAATGTTTTTATTTCTCAACATGGGACACCAATGTTATAATGTGTCCCCCAAAAAAATTAGATTCTTTGTCGAATATTTATGAATTAGTTTTAATAATGATATAAAATTTTTTATTTTAAAATAAAATTATAAATTATACATTAAATTAGAATTTGTAATTATTATTAACATACATGTTGAAATATATGGTTTAATAAAATATGAAATTACTTTTTTTTATCAAATAAATATAAATGAATAAATAAATTAATATGAAGGAAATGTTTTTATTAGGAAATCTTTTTATTCACCAAATAGTGTTATGTATTAAAAATATAAATTAATTTATTATATATAATTATATTAACGGAAATTTTTCTTATACATTTAATAATATATTTTCCATGTTCTTTCAATACTTTCTATAGGCATAATATAACAAAAAAACAAATTTTATGAATAAAAAATCCATATTTTTCTAAAGTTTGTTATTCATCATTTTAATGTTGAAGCTATTTTTAAATTAAAATTTCGAACATTGATAAATATTATGTTAAAAAATAAATTTATGTTTGGATATCAGAATATAGAAACTATCTTATGGTGAAATCTGGGTATTTATTTGTAAAGAATCATTTTTTGGATGAAGAGTGAAAATAAAAAAATTTAATTAAAAAATGACTATTCATCAAAACAAATTTAGAGACCTGTTGTATTATAAATTAGTTTTAAAGTATTATTAGATAAAATTTTCATCTATTAAAACAATTTAGGACATTTTAGTCATTTTTTTACATATATATATAAACATATTGATCATTTTAATATTTTGACTCTAAAAACTATCTTTCCCTTCCTGAACGTACGATTATGTTTAAATTAATATCAACCGCATCTATGATTAGAGTCTAGAAAAATGGATTTCATATTTATAGCCGAAATTATTTTCAATTTATAGAATCTTCAACTTGTTTTTTTACCAAAAATAATAGTGAGTGGAATTAAAATTATTTTAAGTGATTACTGTGAAATTGTGTTTGCAATGGGGTTAAATGTTAATCATTAGCGTCCAAATGAAAAATCAAATTTTAGAAAAAAATTAAATTGAAATATAATAAACTAATATTCATTTTTATATAATATATTACATTAATGAAGGCATATGATATAAGTGATACATCCCAATACTGTCTACCTTTTTGTATTTACAAAAATTTAGCCCCTCCCCCAAAATAAAAGGGAACTCTCCCACCCCAATTCATCACACATATAAAGAATACTTGGATTCTAAAAAAAATCACAAAATTCAAAAAAAATCATACCATTTTCCTAAAATACCCTCTTTAGGATGACATCCAAATCAATATTTTGTTAGTATGATCTAAAAATTGTTTTTTTGATAAAGAGGTAACATTCTTCAAAGATATGTTTTGTATTATTTTTTTATAAACCCCATAAATTTTATTTAGATAAAAAATACATAATGTTATTAGTATCATAAATATTATAATATATTATTTTGTTAAGTTTAAGAACTATATCCATGCACACTTCCATCAAAAAGGATGTAGAATTATCATTTTTCTGTATGACATAGTATCGACTCGTGAATCGATTTTATTCATTCTTCCATTAAAACAAATCATAATTGGGAATAATTATGTAATTATAGTTTTTATATGATATTTATAAAATTTATACTATTTTATTTCTTATATAATTTTTATACAACACATTCATTCATGAATTCAATTTTGGGGGAATATGATAACATTGTTTGTGGACATGTGGAATATCACCACCTCAATGTGATTTGATTCAGCAACAAATTATTTGGAATGTTTTACGGATGAGGCTAAATAAAAATATCTGATATATAATACATAATATTGATACTAAATTATAATATATACGTAAAAAATTTACTATTATTTATTTTAATATGATAAGAAGATGAGAATAACATTCATTTATTTGTATATCTTACTATCTCCATTAATAGTTCAGTACATATATATTACCGAATTTTCTAGGTTTTAAAAAATACAAATAATTGTAACATATATGATATATAAATGATGGATTAGATTATGTTGATCTTTAAATCATGAAACATTTTATATGACCAAAAAGATCTTTTCCATACATAAAAAACAAATTTTTTATTTCCCAAAACAATGAATGTAATGAGAGATTATTAATGAATGAAATAAATTATTTTATATGAATATCATATATAATATTATAGATACTTTTATTATTATGTTATAATTTAGTTATTTTATTTAATCAATTATAAAAGAGTTTAATTGAAGTGTGACCAAAAGTAAAGCATGATGTACAGAATTCACGTCTTATCTTATTCTTCCTTGAGGCATATTCCATTTTCACTACATATTTCATTTTTGTACCATATATAATGACTGTAGAATATCTTTTATCATGAAAAATTTTATTTTATTTTTATATTATTTTTAAATTTTAATTATATGATCTATACGTATTAGAATATATTGTTACTATGTGGTAAATAATTTTCATAATCAATTATTTTTCATTTGGCTAAATTACATCACTGTTGTGATTAAAATTATATTATTTAGTGTATAATTAATTTTAATATCCATTGATTTCTTCCTATTTAATTTTAGTTTATTTATATTTTATACACAAAATCGATTCATTGATTAGTTCTCAAATAAATGTTATGATATTTTTATTGTTTTATGCCACATACTCATTTTAATTGTGATTGTTATCTCTTATTGTGGTTAATCATTTTCAATTAATATGACAAATTTTACCCTCTTTTGTACAAAAAATGTTTTAGAATGTTTTTTTTTAAGAATACCAAACTTCATTTTTCTCTTCGGTCTGAAATTTACATTGTCAATATTAGAATTTAAACATTACTGAATATTGTTAATTTGACTAGATTTAACATTCAAGCATCCCTGAATATCATTACGGTTTGTTATTTTATATAATTTGGTAATAACATTATACATAAAAACACACATATTAAATTGTATATTCTTCTACTAAAAATAATATTTTTTCTCATTTTGAATATTTTAATATAAAATATTATTTATTTATAAAACAAGGAATTAAAAATTTAAACATGAATTATTATCCTCCTTAAATCATCAAAAACACAATGAAAAATATTTTGAAACATGGTATGAAGAAAAAATGAATTTCATGGGACAAAAAAAGGATAAAAGAAGCTATTAGTCCATGGCATTAAACATTTTCAAAAATTTATAACTTTCACACATAAAATATAAACACATTATATTACCTTATAAAGTAATATGTTTCTTATATAAACATATAATTAATACATCTATCAAAAACTCTACCTTGTGACATAATTTTTATATCACTCTTATATAAGAAGTATTTCTCCCCGATTTACATTGAGTAACCAACCTAGTTATCCTTGGAATAACCATGAGAGTATATTTTCATAATCTCTAAGGAGATACCTACTCTATAAACTAAATACTCTTACCCAAAGAATTATAGATATATAAATGGTTCACCAATATTTGGTTAATCACATAACAACCAGTAATAAATAATATTCCCAAATACCATAAAAATCATAACATATATATCTTGAATGAAATAAACATTTTTGATGAAATTTATTTTCCCTTTTGAAGTAACTTTTCATTTCAAAGAATCCAAAAAAATATATATAGAAACATATAATTTGAAAATAATTTTTTAAATAGTAAAAAAATTAAATAAATAATATGATATGGGTGCTAGAAAATACACTTATTACCTAATATTAAAATATATTTATTTTCTAAAATAATTGTAATTTGGAAATAGGATTTTTAAAAATAGAGTCCCAAAATATATCATATCATTTATGTATGAATTAATCAAATTAATAGAACATGTGTATTAATATTAATGAAAATAATAAAAAATAATATACTTAAAATTCCTTAAATAAAAAATATTATCAAAACATAATCAATGATTTCGAATTTCATCCTAAATAATCTAAATTAGGGTTTGAAATTCTATAAAATAGTCATTAAAGAGTTCTCCACATGTTATTAATGTCTTTTATAATCAAGTTATACGCATTAATTACAAAATAAATAACCAATTCATAAATCATTTTATTCGTGAACCATTAGTTGTTTAAATGGTGTCATATATCATTTTTATTTATTACATTAGGTTTATTAATTAGACAGTCCATTAATTACAAATATTTAGTTTTTTAGGAGTTATTCTGACCTTCAAAAACAAGTTTTGTTTTATTTAATATCACAAATATTAATATGTTCTATAATATTAAATAGGTCATAATATACATTTTAAATTATAACATAACTATAATAATAGGTTTTCTATTATCCACGAATGTGGTAATGGAAAATGAAAAATCATTATCCATGGAGGTGGTCAATCGATACGTCATGAATGATGTTTTCATTTTATTAAAATATAATGTAAATAGAAGGGTTTTTTGGATGGATATTACATTGACAACATAGAAGTATAGTATATATATTATAATGTATTAATCATTGTATTTTTTATGGGGTTGGTGAGGATAGGGTATAATAAATAAATAAAGAAAATATTAAAATGAGAAGGATGGATTTACCTCTTGTATTTTTCCTCCTTGAAAACCTCATTAAGGAACATTCTTTTAGTCTTTTTGTGATACTAGTAGGCCATAAGAATAGAGAAGATGCTTGGATATTCAATTAAGTAGAATTTCGAAATTTTTATAGGCATCAATGGTGTGAGGAGATGATGTTGTCAAGGGTTGTATTTATAAGCATTAGAGAGGTTTTTTTATATTTAACTGATTTTTTATTAGTTTAGATTAATAATATAAATAATGTTTATTATTGTGACTTACTGCAGTAACTACTGAATTGAGTTAAAAAAAGTTGGTCATTACCTCCTCCACAGATAATCAATTACTTTATAATTTTTTATTAATTATTTCTATAAATTACCATATTTTAGTATTCCCAAAAAATAATATAAATTATAAAAATCCAAAAAATTATCTCTAACCATTTTCAACAGGATGATTTCAATAATGGGCCTCATTTTGTATAATAATTTTCATAATATTATAAATTTAATTTTTAATTAAAATCAACATTTATTCCAAAAAATAACAATATTTACATTATAAATCATTATATATGTAAAGACCCGGAAATTTCAAGGAATATTTTTTTCTTAATTTTCTTTGGAATTTTACAAGAACTCAGTTTCTAACGGTACATGATTCTGAGGCCTGTTGTGCCCGGAATCATTTTCCGAAGTTTGGCTCGGGTACGTTCAGTGAATGAATGAGCGGGAATTTCTATCTTTTGAACCGGTGCTCGGAATCAAATTCTGAGGGCACCGATGGAACCGCAGCGCCGGTTTTTTCTTAGGAACCCCTATTCCACAGTTGCATTTTATCAAGTTTGGAAGATAGTTTTCGGGGGGTTTTAAATTAAACTGAATAAAAATATGTGTTTGCCATATTTTTATTTGAAGTGGTAGTTAGAACCTCTAAGGGGAGGTTAGTGGAGGGCCCCACCCGCATATAACCTCCCATGGGTGGATGTTATAAGGTGGGGCCAACATGAGTATCAAACCCCCTTAACCCCCCTTAACTCTTGAACTCTCCATTTATGTGGATGAAAATCTCTCTCATTAAATGAGTCTCTCCACCTCCCTCTCATTAAATTTGAAAACTTGAGATATTTAATTATATAAGTTAATTTAATTTCAAACTCATGAAATTCATAAGCCTTGTTGTGTTAATAAAACAAGTTAAGAACTTATTTTATTTGGGTTGGAGTTTAGTTGATTGGGAGCCTTTGGAGAAAAAGCTTAGGAAGTCTTGAGTTTCTTATTTCTCTACAACGAAGAACACGAAGAACATCTCTTCCGCCACTGAAGCACGATGACGCCATCTTCTTCATCGTTCGTTAACCAAGGCAAGGAAAGGGAAGCGACGCCCACGACATCTCCAACGACCTTCATCCGCGTCAAAGGAGAAGACTTCGCCCGCGAAGAACGTCATCAACGATGATGTCACCTTCGAACACTCATCCACCAACGACGAGTACCCTTCTTCCTTTCCGACACATGAGCATGATAATTGGGAGTGTGTGACGAACACGACAATCGATGAATCGATATCCACCCTTTTTCCGAGATCGTCAACGAACGACAATTACGAGGTAGGTAATTTAAATTGTGATTGTTGGTGAACCCTCGTTTACTCCCTTTTAAATCTAAGAACGCGGTTCAACTAAATATTAAGTTGATCTGTGAAGACTATTTTGCGGGTTGGGATTATTGTTATGATTCATTTTATTTAAGAGGTTATAGGGGATTTTCATTACTTTATTTTGTTCGAGATTACTCCCTTGATTTTTATTCTTCTTGAATATGTCCAACTGCTATCGTTTAACGAGAGGGGTCCGGTCCGCACAAACCCGGCCGACCCACCTCCTTTTTCCATGTTGGATTTCTTTTTGGTTTGGTACGGGAAGGTGTGGTGCTGTTGCACCATGCAGAATCATGCGACAAAGAAATGCACAGCGCCGTCGTGCTGCGTCGTGAAAAAAAAAAGGCCGCGATGCCGTCACGCCGCGTCGGAGAAACCCGAAGACATCCACGGACGGAGTCAGGCCACGGCGAAGGGGCATGGCGCCAACACATCGCGCCGGAGAACCACGAAGACGGCGCGTTTTTTTAAATGACTTGCGGATTGAAGAGCGGCGACATAACGGGGCCGAAAAGTATTTTTGAAGCTTGCGCAGTAAAGTACGAGACTCGAGATGAACACCGGCTCAGACGGTTTTTAAAACGGACCACCGGAGCAACTCCGGTGGCCCGCGGAAACACCCGGAGGCACGGGTCACCGGCGCAGCGCCGTCGGAAGAATTGGCTGCGGCGGTTGCGCTGCCGCCCTCAATTAATGGCGAGGGGTGGGCCGCACGCACCCCCCTCTGCCCGACTTCAGCTCGGCCACGCCGAGCCACGGCCGGCCGGCCGGGCCGGGCCGTGCCCGCCGGTCCGGGCCAGGTCCAGTCAGGTCAGACCCAGTTCGGGCCAGCCTATGGGGGGTCGGGACGGGTCGGTCCAGGCCCTGACCCCCCGTTTTTGAACCACTTTCAGTCAAATGCACATATCTTGGGCTACAGACATCCGATTGACGCACCGCCAGTTTAGTAGCGATCCTTGGAACGAGACAGTCGTTTCAGTATATTACACTCAAGGATTTGGAGAACTTTGGGTTCGGCTGGGATGGTTCGTACACGAAACCAACCGGGCCCTCAGAGCGGAAACACATATATCTTGAGCTCCAGATGTCCGATTGACGTGCCATCGACATTGATGGATTCCTCTAAGTGAGAAGGATATTTTGGCTTACTCTGCTCGAGTTTTGGATATCGTCGGAGTGCGGTCGGGTTGGTTCACTCACGAAATCCAACCGGGCCC
Organism: Viscum album; assembly: GCA_963277665.1. NCBI lineage: Eukaryota > Viridiplantae > Streptophyta > Magnoliopsida > Santalales > Viscaceae > Viscum > Viscum album. Next base: position 1,040,727,480 of record OY728141.1, on the reverse strand, counting down.
CTAGAATGAAAAGGCCAATAACTCACAGACCGGGCGTCTGATTGACGCGCCGTCTGTCTCGTTGAATTCCTCTAGATTTTATGGAACTTTTGGAATACGTAGCCTGAGTTTTGGTTTCTGTTTAATAGTGGCTGGGTTGGATTGTACCCGAAATCCAACCGGGCCCCTGGATCGGGAAAGCTGATATCTTTCAGACAGGACGTCCATTTGACGAACCGTCAGCGGCGTTGATGATCACGTTGAGAAACGGTCCCTATGAGTATAACCTATGAGAGTTTGGGGTACAGTTGAGAAACATCCGGGATTGGTTCGCTCACGAAACCAACCGGGCCCCTGGAACGAAAAGGCTAGTAACTCACAGACCGGGCATCCGATTGACGCACCATCTGTTGCGTTGAGACCCCTATGACGAGGTGGTCATTTGAGATACTTCTTCATGAGACATTGAGATACTTGGAGTATCGACTTTTAGCTCATGGAGCGGACCCTCCCAGAGACGATCGTGCGGAGTACGGAGACCATATAGCCGACTAAGACCTGACGACTGCTTGACCGAGTCGACATGGAGTGAGTTGACTAGCCCAGTGGACAGAGCACTAGTTTGTGAGGTGCAGACCCATGGCGGTTGGAGAACTACCTGTGTGACAGTGCATACCCACGGTACTCGTCCGGAGAGTACCTCAGCAGGCTAATAGGGGGTGTGCACTACTGTGTTTGGGTGGCATACCCCGGCGGGAAGCACTACTGTGTTTGGGTGGCTGGCCCGCGGTACTCGACGGGAGGAGTACCTCAAGAGTCTTAGGTTAGTGAGAAGTACCTCGGAGTCGTGACAGGACCATTGTACACTCCAGAGACGAAGCTCTTCAGCAGTTACAGTTTCGATAATGAAAATCCTATTTTGAAATACGTCTATGACCTTTCTGTTTCTTCATGATTGAGATGGGTTACTTGATAACTTATGTATATGTATGGGCATATACCTGGGTAGTGTTTATCCGTTGATTTCACAATCCTGGTATTTCCTCATGATTGAGATGGGTTACTTGATATCTTAGGTATATGTATGGGCATATACCTATGTAGAGGTTATCTGTTAAGATCTTCTTAGTGTTTATCCTTGTTGGTTTTAGTGAGACCTTGTGGGTCTCGGGGTCCCTACTGAGTATCGTTATACTCACCCCTGCACGGGCTATGCCCGCACCTCGTTGTGTTGGTTGCAGATGACAGAAGTGATGAAGAAGGCCGAGTGTTCGAGGAATGGACGGTACATGGAGGTAGACTACACGACAAGTCAGTACCCGGAGGTAGACTTCATGGCGAGACGACACTCGGAGGAGGTTGATGGGCGAGAGAGTTGTGGAAGCTATCTGTACCTACCCTTCAGGTAGGATCCGTGGTGGACGATCTAGAAGCTATGCCATCTGTACCTACCCTTCTGGTAGGATCCAAGGAGGACGACCCAGGAGCTGATTCCTTTCTTCCAGCTATTTGTCTTTTTCTGTTGTACTTTCATTCTGTTGTAGCTGTACTTTCGTTTGGGTTTGTATTCTGGCCCATTTACTTTTCATCACTATCTTTTTTACTTAGTGTTTTACTTCCACATGTACTCTATGGTGTTTTGTTTACCTTTATAAAGGCAATGCCTTCCCAGGTATCGGGATTTATGCCTTTGGTGCTAGTCGCCATCCCCTGGCCTATGGAAGGCGGGCTTGGGGTAGTCACGGCACGGGCCCCAAGGACGGGTCGTGACAAATTGGTATCAGAGGAGTCGGTTCTACCGCAGAACTTATAACTCTGATATTTTCTTTCTGTGAAGCAATAGTGTTAAGAGTATCGAGTGTGGTTTTCAGTTCAGGGAGTCTAGTGTTGGTGCAGGTGGCCAACGTATCCATACACCAGGACCCTGACAACTGATTTCCGACATTGTGCACGAAAACACTGATTGTGTGTGTTTCCAGAAGTTTTATTTAAATATCATCTCAAACCAGGTTATCTCACCAGGTATAATCGTTTGACAGTGTCACGTTGTTTCTTTCAGGATGCCTTTTCTCGGATGACCAGCTACAGCCCAGAGGGATGTGCGTACTGACAGCCTACCGAGTGACGAGGCTTCCGTACAGGGCCCTCTTGCAGTTGAGGCACCAGTGGAGGCACCAGCGGTACTACCATATGTTGGGCCATCGATGCCACCAGCCCTAGTAGTAGGTGATGCACGCCACATGAGCGCGCTGCATGAGTTCTAGCGCCAGAGACCACCCAGGTTCCGGGGAGAGACAGACCCACTGGCGGCCGAGGATTGGCTGGACGCTGTGGTGAGAGTCTTCAGGCTAGTGGGGATGCCGATAGACTTCATGGTGATCTTTGCTACCATCCTTCTTCAGGCAGCAGCAGGCATGTGGTGGAGCCACTTCTTTCAGTTTTGAGACGGGATGACCTTAACATTGGAAGACTTCGAGACCTTCTTCGGGGTGGATTTTGTGCCAGTAGCTCTACACCTCGTGCGTGTTCAGGAGATGCTGTCTTTGCCGCGTGTTTTTCGATCGATAGCCGAGTCATCTGTGGGTAGTAGACAGATGATGCAGAGGTCCAGGAGGACTGGACCAGCAGTTGGGCGATCTCGGGTTTTAGGATCGGTGGTGCGGGGCACCCAGGGTGGGGTCAGAGCCAGGCATGCCCGAAACAGACAGTGTTACTCATGCGGCGGAATGGGTCACCTGGCACGTGACTGTCCGACTCCTCGTATAGTTGATCTACAGGCTTTGGAGGATCCACCGAGGCAGAAGCAGCGGCGGGTGCTTGAGCAACAGCCGAGCAGTGGACAAGGTAGTAGAGCTCCGGGAGCAGGTAGATAAGTGCGAAACTACTGGATACATATATTGTACTTCTAGTTCCATGTTGATGTTGTATTTTTGTCTTTGTACTATGAGCTGCAATATTAAAAAATACACTTATCTTTGTTTTCTTTCCTGTCATTTTGTTTGGTTGATACTAAGTGGTCCTGGTTAAAATTCTTGACTTCACAATAATATTCATGATTTATACTGGAGGAGACCCACTAACCTCACACTAATGCCGACTGTGTGACTCGACCGTTGGAGGCGAGAGTGACAGTTGGATCTCTTGGTAGTTAAGTCGAGGCCTTACGACGTCATCCATGGAATGAATACACCATTCATGTCAGGAGTGACTGTATTAGGCAATGGGCGTGGTTCATCCTGGGGATGAGACCGAGTTTCTCTATTCAGCAAAGGAGAAATTTTAGCAGCTCTTCAGATCGTAGGCAAAGAAGGTGCAGATCATCCAGGAGCGGATGAAGACTGCACGGTGCAGTAAGAAACCGGAAACCGGCTCTAGTCTTAGGGACTCGAGCATGTTAAATGTTTATAGAAGAGTAATCTTTAATGAGAGATGAGTCTGCGAAGTAGAAGACGTGGAGGCAGAGCTCGGAGAGCAGCATGAGGTGGTGTACATCTTAACATGCTACAACCACCCGCCTTAGTTATCCCCGCCAGGCTCAGGGAGCTGGAGGGCGGAGGAAGAGTGCGGCTGCATGCGGTCAAGGATTGTGACCCAATGGCTCTAAAAATGATTCAAGGGACAGTCTGTGTCCACTACTAGCTGTTGTAGTAATATACGTCGATATGAATCATTCCTTACTTTCACAAATCTTGTTCTAGACCTAGAGTTTCCGGTAAGACGTGGACTTGACCCTCGTGTCTGGAGATACCTTGGGAGGAGATTCGATAATCACACTTACGCTGATGGTGTGGTCAGACCCTCGAGGTGAGAGTTTCGGTTTGAATCTCTTGGTGGAAATGTCGAGGCCTTACGACGTTGGATTGAGTATGGACTGGGCAATCATAGTTCATACACAAATTGACTGTACAAGGAAAAAATGTCATGGTTTAACTACGACATCGGGATGGGTTTTCCTTGGTCGGTGAAAAGGAATCCCCAGGCAGCACAGGATAAACTCTTTCACAGGAGTGTGTGACCGATCACTCTTGAGTCGGTCAACCTTACCCTCATGGTAGCAGTCGTTTTGAGTTCCAGTTCTAAAAGGAATTGGAGACCTCTAGAGTTCGATGATGATGATCACGTCCTTATACGGGTCTCACCTCGACGAGGTTTACGGAGATGTGGCCAAGGCGGCAAGTTAACTCTGAGGTTCAACGGACCTTTCTAGGTCCTCCACTGGGTAGGCAAGGTGGTTTACCGCTTGATCCATCCACCTCAGTTGCACCAGGTGCACGATGACTTCCACGTATCTCAACTGAAGAGATACGTGCTAGACCCTTCTCATATCATCGACCATGAGGAGCTAGACGATGGCTATGAGGTGTCCTTCACGGATGTTCCAGTGGAGATCGAGGATCGACAGGAGCGGATCCTGCGAGGACGATCGATTCCTCGGGTGCTCTTTCTTTGGTAGTACGGAACCTCCAGGTAAGCACATGGGAGCGGAAGGCTCAGGTGTGTGTTCAATACCACTTTTGTGACCCTAGTTTTTGTTGAATCTTTACGGGGACGTAAAGCTCTGAGGTGGGAGTAATGTAAAGACCCAGAAATTTCAAGGAATTTTTTTTTCTTAATTTTCTTTGGAATTTTACAAGAACGCAGTTTCTAAAGGTGCTTGATTCTGTGGCCCGGTATGCCCGGAATCATTTTCCAAAGTTTGGCTCGGGTACGTTCAATGAAAGAACGAGCAGGAATTTCTATCTTTTGAATCGGTGCTCGGAATCGAATTCGGAGGGCACTGATGGAACCACAGTACCGGTTTTTTTCTTAGGAACACCTATTCCACAGTTGCGTTTTATCGAGTTTGGAAGTTAGTTTTCGGGGGGTTTAAATTAAACTGAATAAAAATATGTGTTTGCCATATTGTTAATTGAAGTTGTAGTTAGAACCTCTAAGGGGAGGTTAGTGGAGGGGCCCACCCACACAAAACCTCCCTTGGGTGGATGTTATATGGTGGGGCCCACATGAGTATCAAACCCCCTTAACCCCCCTTAACTCTTGAACTCTCCATTTATGTGGATGAAACTATCTCTCATTAAATGAGTCTCTCCACCTCCCTCTCATTAAATTTGAAAACATGAGATATTTAATTATGTGAGTTAATTTAATTTCAATCTCTTGAAATTCATAAGCTTTTTTTTGTCAATAAAACAAGTTAAGAACTTATTTTATTTGGGTTGGAGGTTAGTTGATTGGGAGCCTTTGGAGAAAAAGCTTAGGAAGTCCTGAGTATCTTCTTTCTCTACGACGAAGAACACGAAGAACATCTCCTCCTCCACTGAAGCACGATGATGCCATCTTCTTCATCGTTCTTCAACCGAGGCAAGGAAAGGGAAGCGACGCCCACGACATCTCCAATGACCTTCATCCGCGTCAAAGGAGAAGACGTCGCCCGCGAAGAACGTTGTCAACGACGAAGTCAACTCCGAACGGTCGTCCACCAACGACAAGTACCCTTCTTCCTTTCCGACGCATGAGCATGATAATTGGGAGTGTTTGACGAACACGACAATCGTGGAATTGATATCCGCCCTTTTTCCGAGATCGTCAATGAACGACAATTACGACGTAGGGAATTTAAATTGTGATTGTTGGTGAACCCTCGTTTACTCCCTTTTAAATCTAAGAACGCGGTTCAACTAAATATTAAGTTGATCCGCGATGATTATTTTTCGGGTTGGGATTATTGTTATGATTCTTCTTATTTAAGAGGTTTTAGGGGATTATATTTACTTTATTTTGTTCGATATTACTCCCTTGATTTTTATTCTTCGTGAATATGTCCAACTGCTATTGTTTAACGACAGGGGGTCGGTCCGCACAAACACGGCCGACCAACCTCCTTTTTCCATGTTGGATTTCTCTGTGGTTTGGTACGGGAAGTCGTGGTGTTGTCGCATCATGTAGAATCATGCAAAAAGGAAATGCGTGGCGCCGTCACGCTGCGTCGTGAAAAAAAAACAATGGCGCGACACCGTCGCGCTGCGTTGGAGAAACCCGAAGACATCCATGGACGGAGTCGGGCCACGGAGAAGGGGCGCGGCGCCAACGCGTCACGTCGGATAACCACGAAGACGGCGTGTTTCATTAATTGATGTGATGATTGAAGAGCGACGACATAACGGGGCCGCAAAGTATTTTTGAAGCTTGCGTAGTAAAGTATGAGATCCGAGATGAACACCGGCTCAGATGGTTTTGAAAACGGACCACCGGAACAACTCCAGTGGCCCGCAGAAACACCCGGAGGCGCGGGTCGCCGGCGCGGTGCCGCCGGCGACCGGAGGCGGTGGCCGGAGCCGTCCGGCCGGCAGGAGGCGGCGGAGCCCGAGCGTGCCGCCGAATGAATTGGTGGCGGCGGTTGCGCCACCGCCCTCAATTAACGGCGAGGGGAGGGCCGTGCGCACCCCCGCTCCCCAACATCGGCTCGGCCACGCCGAGCCGCGGATGGCCGGTCGGGCCGGACCGAGCTGGCCGGGCCGGGCCGGGACCAGTCAGGTCGGACCTAGTTCGGGCCGACCTAGGGGGGGTCGGGACGTGTTGGTCTGGGCCCAGACCCCCCGTTTTCGGACCACTTTCTGTCAAATGCCCATATCCTGGGCTACGGACCTCCGATCGGGGCACTGTCAGTTGAGTAGGGATCCTTGGAACGAGACGGTCGTTTTGGTATATTACACTCAAGGTTTCAGAGAATTTGGGGTTCAGCCGGGTTGGTTCATACACGAAACCAACCGGGCCCTTGGAGCAGAAACACTTATATCTTGAGCTCCGGACGTCCGATTGACGTGCCATCGACTTTGATGGATTCCTCTAAGTGAGACAGATCTTTTGGCTTACTCCACTCGAGTTTTGGATGTCTTCAGTGTGCGGTCGGGTTGGTTCGCTCACGAAATCCAACCGGGCCCCTAGAAAGAAAAAGCCAATAACTCACAGACCGGGAGTCCGATTGACGCGCCGTCTGTCTCATTGAATTCCTCTAGATTTTACGGAACTTTTGGCATACTTCGCCTGATTTTTTGTTGTCGTTGGATAGTGGCTGGGTTGGATTGTACCAGAAATCCAACCGGGCTCCTAGATCGGGAAAGCTGATATCTTTCATACAGGACGTCCGTTTGACGAACCGTCAGTGGCGTTGATGATCACGTTGAGAAACGGTACCTATGAGTTTACCCTATGAGATTTCGGGGTACAGTTGAGATATGGCTGGGATTGGTTCACTCACGACACCAACCGGGCCCCTGGGACGAAAAGGCTAGTAACTCACAGACCGGGCATCTGATTGACGCGCCGTCTATTGCGTTGAGACCCCTATGATGAGGCGGTCCTTTGAGATACTTCTTCATGAGACTTTGAGATACTTGGAGTATCGACTTGTAGCTTGTGGAGCGGACCCTCCCAGAGACGAGCGTGCAGAGTACGGATACCGTGTAGCCGACTGAGACCTGACAACTGCTTGACCGACTCAACTTGGAGTGAGTCGACTAGCCCAGTGGACGGAGCACTACTTTGTGAGGTGAAGACCCATGGAGGAAAGATCACTACCTGTGTGATAGTGCAGACCCGCGGTACTCATCCGTAATGTACCTCAGTAGGCTACTAGGGGGTGTGCACTACTGTGTTTGGGTGGCATACCCCAGTGGGAAGCACTACTGTGTTTGGGTGGCTGGCCCGCGGTACTCGACAGGAGGAGTACCTCTGCTGTCTTAGGTTAGTGAGTAGTACCTCAGATTCGTGACATGACAACTGTACACTCCAGAGACGGAGCTCTTCAGTAGTTACAGTTTCGATAATGAAAATCCTGGTTTGAGCTGAGTCTATGACCTTTGTGTTTCCTCCTGATTGAGATGGGTTACATGATAACTTAGGTATATGTATGGGCATATACATGGGTAGTGGTTATCCGTTGATTTCACAGTCCTTGTGTTTCCTCATGATTGATATGGGTTACTTGATAACATAGTTATATGTATGGGCATATACCTAAGTAGAAGTTATCTGCTGAGATCTTTTTAGTGGTTATCCTTGTTGGTTTTAGTGAGACCTTGAGGGTCTCAGGGTCCCTAATGAGTATCATTATACACACCCCTGCACGGGCTATGACTGCACCTCGTTGTGTTTGTTGCAGACGACGACAGTGCTGACGAAGGCTGAGTGTTCGAGGACTGGATGGTACCCAGAGGTGGACTACACAACGAGTCAGTTCCCGGAGGTGGACTTCACGGTGAGACGACACTCGTAGGAGGTTGAAGGGCAAGAGCGTTGTGGAAGCTATCTGTACCTACCCTTCAGGTAGGATCCGTGGTGGACAATCTAGAAGCTGCGCCATCTGTACCTACCCATCAGGTATTATCTGAGGAGGACGACCCAGGAGCTGCTTCCTTTCTTCCAGTTGTTTGTCTTTTTCTATTGTACTTTCGTTCAGTTGTAGCTGTACTTTCAGTTGTGTTTGTATTCTGGCCCATTTTCTTTTCAGCACTTTATTTTGTACTTATTGTTTTACTTCTGCTGTTACTCTGTGGTGTTTTTTTATTTTTATAAAGGCAATGCCTTCCCAGTTATCGACATTTACGCCTTCGGTGCTAGTTGCCAGCCCCTAGCCTATGGAAGGCGGGATTGGGATAGTCATGGCACGGGCCCCGAGGATGGGTCGTGACAATATAACACATAGAATAATTAATCATGGTCTAAAAATATATATTATAATTATAAAAATATTAATTTTTTATATATATTTGTTTAAAAAAATATTTTAAAAAAATATATTAATTATAAAAAATTAAATAAACATTTACCTTTCATAATAATAACCATGCATAATTGATCATTTTTAAAACATTTTTTTAAATATAAGATTATTATATATTCCATAATTTCTATAATAACTAATGTTTCATTATAAATTTATAATCAATTTAACTAATTTTCTCAGGGTAAAATATAATTAATCATTATGTACTATGGTTGTTATAATATCTCCCTCCACCCATTTGGATATTATATCCACTCAGTATTATTTACATGTAAATCAAGTGAGAATATATTCCCTTATAACATTTTCAAATTCCCATGTTTCTTCTTCAATCATGTGGTTTCTCTTCAAAACCATAACCTTGTGAATTTTCATATTCATTGATATATTATCTCTAATATAAAGAATCTTAATAAAGATTTCTTCATTGAAAAAGTAATCTTATAAATTAATAATTTCAATGATTAGAGGATAAGATTAATACAGAATATAATTTCATAAAATGGAAACATGTAAATCATTGTGTACATTGAAAAATCATGGAGGGAAATCCACATGATTAGAAACTAATACAAATTTTTCAATGATTTCATTATGTCCAATGAACCATGTACTCATATTCCAATTTTAAAAAAAATCACAATTTTCAACTGAGAAAATATGAAAAAACATTCTCAAATTCATTGAAAAAAAGTTCTTACTCCAGTTATTTATAGTATTTTACTTCGTGCACTGAGCGATTTTCATGTGTTACGGAATCATATTAACATTATCAGCCATTTTCTCAACCAAATATGGTCCTATTAAATTTATATCACATTCTCCATCAAAATAATTTTTGACTTTGAATCTCCATTACATATAATTACCCCAAGGTATCCATCTATATTATTAAATTAAATCTTATATTTTAATAAAACTAATATATAAAAATATATTGACTCTAACATCCTTGGTAATCCATTGTACTAGTTTGAAGTATATCGTCTAATTTTTGAATTGTTTTCTCAGACAATAGATCAAATTAAGGAATATAGAATCTAGTTTAGTTCCCAATGATATCTAAAGTCCTTTTAAAAAATGTATATGTGAATATAGGACCATGATTAGATACATTGGAATGTGGAACTCCATATAATTTAACTATATATTTAAGGTATAGATGTGAAAATTGATCTAAGGATAACATATTTAAAATATGATGAAAATTTGAACATATAGATTGTTTGTCAACAATAAACAAAATCACATTGTATTATCATGATGTTTTTAGTATCCACACTATGAAATCTATTGATATATATTCCCTTTTCCACTCTTATACTAGTAAAATAAAATTCATTCCCTTTGGTAATTTTTGGTCTACTATTAAAAATTGAAAATTCAATAATATAAGGGTAATTTCAATAATATAAATTTACATTCAATCCCAATAGTAATACTCTCAAAGGCTAAAAAAGAACATAGTGATTCCTGGGCGAACTAAAAATAGATAACTATTAGATTCAATTAGTAACACATTCATAAAATATGAATAAAAATAGAGATATAATCTCTTCCATAATATCTATACATAATCATTATCAATAATTAATTATATAAAAATTCCATTTGTTTAATAAATTATATTTTATTATAACATATTGTCCTCCATATGTGCTTAATTAATTATATATGATGGAGATAGTTTTACTAGAACCTAATAAAAAATAGATGAATTAGTTACACCAAAAACATCATGGACTAAATTCATAGAACCATTAACCATGGGGCAATGAAATAAAAATAAAATGTTTGAGGTATTTTGATGTTATCATATAAAATAATCCACCAAATTTTTTACTTCTCATATGTGGTAATTGATCATGAAATAATTATCCATTATAAGTTCTTTCAATCTTCTCCACCTAAAGTTACATTCCCACTAAGTGAATATATACATCATAAATTTATAATATATATATATATTTTTTGTTCTTGTCTACATGAAGTTGATTTCTTTAAAAATAATAATGGGAAAAATCAGCTACTAATTCAAAATCATGGGAGGGATAATTTAACTCATGAGGATTCAGTTACTGTGAATCATAATAAATTATATAATCATTCATCATCAATGTGAAATCTAATTCCATTAAATAATATCAAATTTAGATGACAAACACTCCATCTTATTATGAAAGGTCAAAAACTGGTTCATTCACCAATCTATTATTAATTTTCATAAACTTAATGTTGGTCGGAGTGGACACTCAAGAGGGGGGTGAATTGAGTTCCAATTAAAATTTTCTGTTAAAAACAATTTCTAATAAAATCCCCCAATTTCAAAAACAAATTAAACTGTAGTGAATTTATATAGATTATAAAGGTTCAATTAGCTTCTCAAAGATTGATTAGTTCTCAGTTAACTTAATCTTATGATTAAATTAACTTTTGAAACTAATTTACTGATTTATAATAAATATAAACACTTGCGAAGTTAATTATCAAAGTATATTTGAAGATATATTATATTTAAAAGTAATAGCAGCGGAATATGAAATAAATATGTATAGTATGGATATAGAGTAACTATAAACATAGAGAAGTAACCAAGAAGTTCAGTCTCAAGCCGAGACTTAGTCCTCTCAAAAGTTTATATAAAAGTGATCCACAACCTGGATCGGGGTTAACAACAGTGAACACACTGTCCAGGTCACAAGACCTCTACCACAGTTCTACGTGGGAAAACAAACAACAGCAGCCAGTTGTCCTGGTCACAAGACCTCTACCACTATCCACAGTGGGAAGTGAAGTGTAAAAGGTTTGCTGAGGATTTACAGATCCTCCAGTGAAAGTACAGGAGTCAGTGTGTGTGTTTAATACAGAAGATAACACACACTGCTCAAAATGTAGAATAAATAAATCACAGAGCAGAGATGTAGAGTTTAGGAATGGCTCTAGTGATTTCAGTGTAGCACTGGACTCGTTTTGGAATTAATCAGAAGTGATTCTGAGTCCTCTTCTCGATTTTGTTTGAGAAGCAGAGTGTCGTATGCTTCAGGTTCACAGGCAGTGAGATGTAGTCGATGAAGCTCTTCAATATTCTATTGTATGCACACCACTCTTCTTGAGTAGGCTTGATTGTATATTTGATTCTATCTTGCTTGGTTCTTCTTGTATGCACAGAGCTTTTCTTGAGTATGTCGTATGCTTCCTTGTCTCTATATGTGTTCTCTCCTTGTTGTCTCTATTATTGTTTTATCTTTCAGCAACGTCTTCTTGTATTTATGTCACGTGCTCCGTAGGACAGAAAAGGTTTCCTTTCCGCAGGTACGAGGTACGGTTTCCTGACATCCGACAACCTTTTATTAATAATCTGTCAGAGCATTAAAATATAACTAATATGACCGCTGGTTAGAATAAATAAAGATAAAGATAAAGAGATTCAAACAGTTGTTTATGACTGTTCAAGAGATCGGTAGGTCATCAGTATTAGAGTAATGATCGGTGACTCAGATAGATCAGCATCGGTCTGTCATCTGATCGGTGAGTCATTTGCATCGGTGAGTTCTTGGATCGGTGACTCATTTGCATCGGTGAGTCTGATGGATCGGTGAGTCTGATGGATCGGTGACTCTGATGGATCGGTGAGTCTGATGGATCGGTGCGTCTGATGGATCGGTGAGTCTGATGGATCGGTGAGTCTGATGGATCGGTGACTCTGATAGATCAGCATCGGTCTGTCATTTGATCGGTGAGTCATTTGCATCGGTGTGTCCTTGGATCGGTGACTCATTTGCATCGGTGACTCATTTGCATCGGTGAGTCTGATGGATCGGTGAGTCTGATGGATCGGTGACTCTGATGGATCGGTGAGTCTGATGGATCGGTGAGTCCAGAAGACTTCCAACATACTTTGTAAGTCAATAAGCATAGTTAAAAACATGATAACTGATTCATTCATAGATTGGAATTATGTTTATGAGACATCAAACCAGATTAAGCATCAATGAGTTGTGATGATTTGTGATTATTAAAACATCAGTTATAAACATGAAATCAGCAATCATCCAGAGGGCTCAACACTTAACATCATAAAATTCTATAAAAATAAACCACTATTCTTGTTTTCTATGTAATCAGTCTAGATAATGATGAATTGTTTTGAACAAACTACTGGTAATATTCAGATAACTTATGTGTACAATTAATCTGATTAACATTTATAAGTATTGTTCATTAATCAATAACTTTTTCTATTGTGGGATGAACTATTATTCATTCCATATTTATAATGTTCCCATGAAATGAAATATGTTTTAACCAAAAATGACATTTTCCAAACATCCCATTTAACATGATATCCTTAATGGATAGATTAAAATTCCTTATATTTTCTAGAGAACCTCATGAATTTTTTAATGAAACAAAATATTGTTAGTAAAATAAAAATAAAAATACTATCCAAATATTCAGGGAAATTTATTTTCATAAGATCCATGAATCCAATTGGGTAATTTCTCAAAAAAGGGGAATAAAAAAATATTTCTTCTATTATCTATTATGGATTTTTTTTTAATTTCAGAAAATTTTAAATTAATAAAATAGTACCTAGATCACATGTAAATCAATGAAAAATTACGATCTTGTTAGAGTTGATTAAAAAAGACATCGATATGAGAAAAATGATACTTATTATTAATTAATATGTTATTTAATTTTTTGTAATCAGTAAAAACCTTTAGAAAACCATAATTTCTTTCAATAAAATTGAAGCACGGAAAGGATATGTACTCTAATGAATTAATCCTTTTTATATCAACTCCAATTAATATTTTTTTTAATTTTAGATATTCTATATGAGAAATTAGATTAGAGGTTTTTGAAATATTATTAGCATCTAGAACGAAATCAATAGTAAACTCAACCTCCCAATCAGTTATAAAACAAGGAAAAACAATAGGATAAAGATATAGATACTCATTCACCATCATAAAATCATTAAATATAAATAATTATCTTTCTTTAAAAAATATATGAAAGATAAAATTCATTTCAATAATGTAATATTTTTTCATCTACATGTTAAATTATTAATGGTATGGGTTTATTATTGTATTAAATATAAAAGTATTTCTTAAAAACAACATATTTTCACATTAATAACCATAAACATTATAACCAAAATCCAATCCATTCATAGAATAAGATAAAATTATAACATGGTAAAGAAAAAAATAATTTTTATATAAATTATTTATATATAAATGATCACGAGGATTTTTATAATTTTATTTTTTAGAATATTTACACTCGGTATAATTACCAGGAGTTTTGGATTCATTTCCTATGGTGGAATTGAAATTTATAAGAAAATTTCTCAAATAAAAATGAATTTGTAGACTCCAAATAAAAAATTCCTTTTGAAATATATGATTAATGAAACAACCTATATAATTCAACTTTATTGGATGTCCCAACATTTTCTAATCATGATTCTAAGGATTTAACTACAACATTATTATAATATTATAAATTATTTCAATAATTTTATATTCTCATTATTCTCACATTTGTCTACTGACCAATCTAGTTATATTAATAAAATTATTCTCTATGTATCATAATTTTTCCTACCACTACAGTGATCAATTTGATTTTAATTACGATCCATACACCCTAGAAACATAATAAAAAAAACTTCCCATAATACAAAAGTAATTACCTAGCTTTTAAAATTTATTTTCAAAAATTTGAAAATTAATTTCTTACCATCAATAGTAGTTTGATGAATTATTTAAATTTTATTTAAACCATGACCTATTTTAATTATCAGTTTCAAAGAAATTATGATAATAAAAAAATCCATTTCCCCCTTGTCCACACATAAAACATGTTTTTAGTAAATATATATTCCACCAGAATCCAATGAACTTCAATATTTTATCTTAAATAATAAAAAAATTGATTTATTTAACAAAAACAATATTGGAAAAACTTTAGTGTGTGCATTTAAATTCAAGTGAATTTATCTTTGAATGCAGCCACTAAATCCTCATAAATTCTCAATTCAAAAAACATTATTTCTATCCAGTATCAGGTCACAATAAGAAAATAATTTTCAAGGAAAATATTATATAATTCATAGCATTACAAATAATAAATAACCTTATTACCCCTTATATTATTGACGATAAAGCACCACTGGTAGGACTCACCATCAAAAATGGATAAAAGAAAGACAAACTGTTTGGTGGTCTAAACAACTCATGACATCAAAAATTATTTATAGTGATTTAATCATCCATGATATTATCACTATGTTAGAGGGTCCACTAAAATCTAGATGGTTTTGACTCATAAAATTTTCCCTCATTTATATTACCCTCAAAGGTTGAACATTCTAATCTCATGTATAGATTTCACTTCTATTTATACCCTATATCATCTGATAAATTACTATCCCAATCCACTAGGTTCTAATACCATCTATTTATGATAGTTTATTTAGAAGAACATCATCCTCTTGATGCCTTCTAACTATATCCTCCCTTTTTCTTACAAGAAAACAAATTCTAAAAAAACTATCATAGGAAAATAATTATTTTAATATTTAAATTATATGTCATTTAAAAAAACCATAACATAAAAAATTATTTATGGTTATTCAATTATCATTATCCAAAACCCCTAATATTATCCAAACATTTCTCTCACACAAACAGTAATGACCCAACATTAAATAAAATACATATTATTGTTAATTCAATATGAATTCATTGTAATAAAATAAAAAATATTTTTTTGGATTATATTTTTATATAATTAGGTTTTAAGTACATTTATATAAATATATATCTTACAAATTATACACATCTACATATTATCTATTTTTCATATTAACAAACTTTTAATTAAAACCCGATTGCTTTTAAAAATGAAATTCACAACATAAAAAATGTAATCTTATCTTACTGAACCCTTATATATATATATATATATATATATGGAAAAAAGTTATATTAGAACATATAATTCTTAAAGGAACATAAAAACGAAGAAAGGAACTGTTAGTCTGTGACATAATTGTATTTCAAAAAGTCATAAATTTTATATATAAACGGAAATCTCTATACCTTACCTTGAAATCATAAGTGTCCATTAAAACCATATAAATAATATATAAATCCTAAAACATATGTTTTGGAATAATTTTAACACAACTCATATATATGAAGTAGATCTACCAGCATCGTAGGGAGTAATCATCCTTTTTACCCTTCGAATAACTATCATAGTATGTTACCATAATTTCATTGATGAAACCTGAGTATTTAACTTCTTCTTTTTTAATGTTGCATTGGAGAGCTACAATGGGCTTATAATCCTTAATTTTAATATTTAACCCCCCATCATCCTAAAAATTCTCAAGAACCACAAATTAATCATAAAAATTCATTTATCAAAAAAATATTCTGATGAAAGTAAGTTTTTTATTTTTAAAAAACATTTCATTTTTAAGAAGATACATACATATAAAAGAAATATAATAATTTGAAAATAAAATTTTATAAATTCAAATTAAAATAGGAATTTATAAGTCTTAATGATTTTGTGGAAATAATATTTTGTAATTTATGTAATAAATGTTTTCATTAATAAACGAGTTGTAACTTGAAAAGAGGATCTTAAAAAATCAATTGAAAATATGATATTATTAATGTGAAAATTAATAAAATTATTTTAATATGTGTATTCATTATAAATATACTTAATTAAAAAAATTATTATTTAAAAAATAATACAATAATTACATAACAAATGATGTAGAAGGTTAACCAATTTAATTGAAATTTGTTTAATAACTCCCTTACCTTATGAACAAAGGAATTTGAAACCGGAACATAGTGTCACAGAAAATAAAATTACATTTAATAAGTATGGAATCCAAAACCTATTATTTTATTTATTAGATTTATTTAAAATTAATTAATCTCTTTTATGGCCATTTTTGTGAGTTATGAGTTCAATAATGTCATTCTAGGAGTGTTTATTTAGTGGTTTTATGGTTGGTTCCTCTGAGTATAATTATGACAGGTCTTGATAAATGGAAGAAAAAATATTGGAGTGGGATTATAAGTTATTAATGATTACATGTAGGTTTAACTGGTCACATATTTATATTTTATTTCTGATATGAGGGTGATTCATTAGATAAAACACTAATGATAAATGATGGGTTTTTCATAGTTTTATTAGAAAGCACAACATAGTTTAGTATTATTTAAAATTTTGTTTCTAAATAAGTTAAAAAACATGAAAATAGTAATTATATAAATAATTAATTCTTTTTAATACTTTATATAATTTTTATGAATATCCTTGAAGGATTTCATGGAAAATGAATAACCATCATCCATGAAGATGGTGAATCAACACATCACATATCTTTTTTTAATTTTTTAGATTAAGAGAAAATGAAAATTGGTTTGACGAAGGATATTACATTAAAACCATAAAATTATAGTATATGTATATGATAATGGTGTTATAATTACTATTTTGATAGGGTATGTGAGCATATAGTAGATAAAAGTAATGAAAGGAAGAAATCAAAAGAGAACAAAGAATAAATTTTCATCATGAATATCTCCTCCTTGAGAACCTTCATAAAAACAGTGTATTGATAGTCTGGTGAGACTAGAGGGAATAAGACATATAGATGATTATTTGGAAGGAAATTAGGAAAATATTATACAATATCAAACCCTTTTAAGTTGTGAGGATTAATTGTGGTGATGGGTGGTATTTGAAAGAAGTGGAGAGGGTTGTTTTTTATTAATTTTTCAGTTGGTTTTTTATTTCGGATCAAAACTATAAATTGCATTGAGAATTTTAAAAAATAACAGTAAATAGTGAAAGATATTTTTACCTAAATACATCTTTCATCACCCATACAACATCAATGAATAAATAATTCATTTAATTAAATATATTATAAACATTCGAATTTCATTATTCACTAAAACCTATCTATTATGGAAAATCCTAAAAATTCACCCCAACCATTAATCGATATTATGATTTCAAAAATAGAATCAATTTTTCTAAAATAATTCCCTAAATATGATGAAATTATTATTTTTGATTAAAATCAATAATTATTTGAAAAATAAAAAATTTATTGTTATAACTTCTTTTAAGACATTTCAAAAAAATAATTAATGTATCACAAAATAATCCTATAAATTAAAAAATATTATGGATATATTTTGTGGAAATAAAATTTACTTGAAATAATTCTAAAAATAATAATAATTTTAATAAAAATGTTTTTATTAAAAATACAAACGCTTTCTTTATAATTTCAAGATCATTTATACAAATTCCATTGGTATATATTCCTTAATTTCTTTAAATACATATTATTTAGTTATAAATATATATTGAATTTGACAATTTAATTCTATGATTAATAAGAACTAATCTATATGTACCTAAGTTGTTACATATTTCTCTCAAAAGAAAGACTTATAAAAAGGTTTTTGAAGATTTTTATCCTTTTTAGAATGATTTACTAAATGATTTTTCTCATTTTGACATTTATGAACATTTTAAAACGAATATTAGTTTTTTTCTGAAAAATGAAATTTTATACCCTTTTACGAAATAATAGGAATGTTCTATTTACCCTGTATCGACTACCCCCCATCATTTATTTTATACTTCCATTGAATTTTCATGAATATATTTTTGAATAAAATGTATTGAAAAAGTGATTTTCATGGAAAATCATCTTCAAAATTTTTTCAATATCAAAAAGGATATTTTCCTCATGAATGTTTTTATATCATTTTTTCATCAATGAAAATAACCACTACTCTTACTTCAATGTTTATATTTAGTGTTTATAATATACTTACTCTCCCTCTGGATGACTTATTATTATTTTGACCAAAGATATTATGGGAATTCACATCCTTTAACCTTTTTTTATTCATTAACCTCCCCATGGTATTATTCACTTTTTGGTGACCATTGAACATTTTATTTTCCCCAAATATCCACATTATTTATCATGGATATTATTATAAATAAGAATCTATAACATTTTTACATTCCATTTCTATGTTGAAATAATTAGGATTATGTAGGAAAATATTGTTATATATATATTCTTTAATTAATGGATATATTTTATGAGGCACATTTTTATGGAATAAATTGATTAGTCATTATATAAGGATTTATTATGCCATGGAAGACATGGGTTGGGGGTTTGTTAATTAAATTACCTTGATGCATTAAAAGTCCCAAAGAAGGAATCAGTTGACAAGACACATCTAATTTCTTTACCCAATATGTTTAAAAATTAGTGGATGGTTGATATTGATGGTAATGATAACATGAGAATATGAGACATGACATCCAATAATTAAAAATTCCCTATATTGTGATTTATTTGATTTTTATCAATGATATTTTATACTTTGAAAAAAAATATGGATGTATTTTTCTATTAGTTCATAAATTTAATGGAATTTTCTTTCAGTTGGTTTCCTTTACATACTGTTTAAACAACCCCTTCTCCTTGTATTTACTATACGTATTGTGTGTTCATTGATTTACCTTCCCATATTGATTATGACCATTGATTCATTATTTCACCTTCTGTACATAACCATTATTGAATATTAAATCTCCCAGTTATTCTATTTTTTCCCTTATGATTCCATGAGGTGTACAAAGATAGATATATAAGGATATACAAGATGTAATGAATTTATTTTTTTCAAATTAAATAAAAAAATTATGCTGTATTTTTTTGAAAAATCTATAATACAAGTCTCATGTATGTATCTAGTTTACCAATTCAACTAAATTGACCAGTAATTTGGGAAAAAATCTCTTATATCATATGATAATTAAAATGTACTATGACGATGTCCATGGGATTTATGAGGTCGATTCACTATAGTTGGTATTAGGGTTTTTTTAAAAAACAAGGGAAATATATTTTGTAAATCATGGATAGTGGAACATAACTCTATTATATAATTTGTGGGTATGTATATATAAAACTTTTAATTTTTTTAAGGAATTGATTATTAAGGTCTTCTAAAAATACATTCCTATCTTGATAATACATGGTGAGGTGTTTACATGACAGTTATAAATAGGGGAAACAACTCTAAAAGGGTATTTTCAAAATTTATGGGAGTGTAACATGTTAAATTGAAATTTACATTACGTCATTATTTAATTGAAGCTCCCATTGAATATAATTAAGAAAATTTATATTTTATTTAGAAATAATTATGAATGATTTGAATCGATATTGACTTTTGATTACCTAGGTTATGCCCTTGACCTATGAAGGATCAATGTGGATATAAAAAACATGTCTTATTTATTTATGTAGATTCAAGATTGATATTGTTGAGACATTTTTACCAATGGAATTTTTGTTTTAGATACATTGAAAAATATAAGGATTTTTTTAAATTTATGTAGACCATTTTTATTGAATAGATTAAGAGATATGAATATCGTCATGGTCTAATGATTATAACAATGATACTATGTTCATGATTTAAATAATTTTTTTTTGGATTTATGTGATTAGTTCCTGCCAAGATTAAAAATATATTTTTTAAAATTTTTGGGAATATGACCTATACATTTATTACATTTTTTTTGACAAAAAAAACATTATTTAGTAGTAATTCATTTAAATTTTATAGACATATGTTTAAATTTATTGATAATGGTATTGGTTGATATACAAATATTACTATTAGAAATTTATTTATCAAATATTGTTTATTGAAAACCATATAATTTTTTCAATAATTAATAACTTTTCAATGATTTCCATAATAATTTTGGGAATCATTATTAGAATTATATTAATATTTTTTATAAAAATGGAAATCCTCGTGTAGTGTGATAAATCATTTAATCCACCGAGGCTGTCAGTCTTGAAAACATGACTAAAGGATTATATGGGATTTGTTCATAACACTGACCTCTGTGAAATCCTAGTTAATATATAATTATTTTAAGTTGAAAAATTCAAGGAATAAATCATATTAATGAACTAATAGTATTAATTTTCTGTGTTTATATGTTAAAGTAAAAACTATATATGTTTTAAAAAATTTATAGAGATAGATATGAAGACTTATTTTATGTATTTTACAATACATTGGATGTGATTTTAGTGCATAAAAAATAATGAAAATCATTTCAGGTATTCATTTATAGATGTAATGAATGAATAATAAATTGATAGAAGCACCCCAAAAAGATAAATGTTTGTTTATATTAATATATTATGTAAGTATATGTTCTTATACTATATAGATAAAAAATAATTACTCAATACTTGGAAAATAATACTAAAATAAATTTTATCCTAAAGAAATATTTCATTATTGTATTTTTTGATCTTTTAATTCATTATAGATTTATGACTTTGAGGCCCTCAACATTCCATTAATCATATATTTTTTGATCAATCACCTCAATAACACTATAAATATTTAGTTTGATCCTCTCTGTCCATTCTTTCAATATCAAATAATGTTCTACTATACAGAAACCTAATTATATGTTATTACATTTGTCCTCTGGCCTTATGACTCCCTATTATCAAAAAGATGTTTTACTAACTTGTATCACGGTGTGTAACCTTAATGAACAAATTATTAAATGATAAATAAAAGATTTCAATATTAAGTTTAAACAATGAAGAAAATTTTTATTTACGGTTGGTATAATGTAATACCCCAAAATAATAAAATAAGGATATTGTATTTGATAGTATCAATGACACACAATGCCAAAAATATAAAGGAATATAACAACTTGAGATATTATGTACTATTTCTATTTAGATAATATAATTCACTATAATAGTATATAATAAATTATATTAAATTTTTATAGAGAACAAAAATATTATATTTATCTAAAAAATGACCATGGTTACTATGTGTCACATAGAATATAAAATTTCTTTGATGGCTTGCACAATACACAAGATCATATTTTTTTGAATTCTATTAATATTATTATTTAATATAAAAATTAAATCATAGTAGCTAAATTTGATGTTATAAATATAAATAACAAACATATGAAAATATATGGTGTACACAAATATACAAATAATTAATTTGTTATCACATAATTATAAATGAAAATAAAAAACTTCCTAATGTAAAGGAAATTATTTTATAAAGAACAATTTTATGCACCCAAAGGCATTCTATAAAAAAAATTAATTTTATAATAGAATTATTTTAATAATATATATGATAAGAAAACATCTCATTTTATCCATAGAAAAATCTATTTTTGTAAAGGATGCTTTTACTATTTTTCATAGAGAGACTACATTAAAACTAAATTATTTTAGAAATTATAAATTTTATTTGGAAAAATAAACATCATTTTTGAATGAGAAACATCTAATAAATAATAGGGTGAACTGTTGCTTTTTTTTCTATGATGTCACATTTTCTGATGAATCATGAAAAATACTGAATTTTATTTTAAAACTAACATCTAGTTTAATTTATTAATAGTGTGAAATTATAATTCAAATTGGATTTAAAATATTATTAGATAAATTTTATATATTAATACAATTTAGGTAATTGTAATCATATTTATATTTGATATAATGTAGAAAACGTTTTGACTTTTGGAATAGTTTTACTTTTAAAACCCACATTCTCGGCACGTTTGTGGGAAAAATTATAAATTATTTTCTACGACTTCTAAGATTAAAATGTGGAAAATTTAATTTAAATTTTTGAATCATAATAATTTATAATTTATATTATGTTAGAATATATTTTTTTTAAATAATTTTTAAAATAAATTAAAATTAATTATTGTGGTTAAGTTGAAAATGAGGATACATTGTGGATACAAATTAATACTATGGGGGAAAATGACATATAAATGTTTGGAAACTAAATATTCTAGAAACTCCTTCCTTACAAAAATTTATCACAAAAAGTTCTCATTATTGGAGCTAGATAATATAAGGGAGGACTCCCAATACTGATTTCATTTTTGTATTTAAATGAATGAAACTTCTTCTCCATTAAAAAGGGAACCCGCCACCTCATTTTTTAAACCAATCAAGCACTTTGGATCATCAAAATTATACCAAAATAACCTCTAAAACTTATCAAATCATCCCATATGAATCATTTTTTTAATAATTCCAACCAATGAAGTATTTTTGTATAATCCAAGAGGACTTACCCAAAAATTTGTGCACCATTATTGAACAAGCTCTTTGGTTCTATTTAATTCTCCACCAATATAAATATTTTTATACCATTATTATATAATGATATTGTTATATTATATATTATTTTTTTTATGTAATTGTTTTGAGATAAACTTATACACTAATAATTAAATTGGGAAAAAAATCATCATCGACATGTGTGGGGAAAGCACCCCTCGTACGTGAGAGTTCCGGGTTATGTCAAACCACCCCTCGTCCGTGTCGTGTAGTCGAGAGGTCTCCTCAAAGTCAAGGTTGTCACATCACTGACCCGTACCAACAAGGGTCCCACTCCGGTAGCCACGGAGGAAAACCACCGACAAGCCTAGTAGAAATTACTGAGTCTGGAATATCAACGTGTTCCCCACTGTCCAGCCCTGCTAGAGGGTAATTCATAATATGATACCAGGAGACCCACTTCCCAGCCCCGCTGGAGGATAGACCCGGAATAAGATGACGGGCGACCCACTGCCTAGCTCTGTTGGATGGTAGGCCCTCAAGAGTCGTCGGGTGACCCACTTCCTAGTCTCTGCTATTGGGTAAACCCTAAGAAGTCGATGTGTAACTCACTACCCAGCCTCGCTGGATGGTAAACCCATAACTGCTCTGGCCATCTCTACTAGATGATACATCACTGTCCAACCGAATGCGGAGTGGGTATCGCGCAACCATTCAACTCTGGAAGAAGACCAGGTGAAACCACTCAACCCTACTGATCTAAATTATCGACCATAGAGCTGAGGGAAAAACTCAACCCCATTGGTCATCAAATGAGACTCGAGGGACCCTCTACGTCGTAAGAGTTCAAAAGTATGAAAAGAATAGCCCGACACACACCTGGGGCCCACACTACATGTTTCCCCAAGTCAACACCAACCAAGCACACGAACATCTTAGCTACAAAACCCACGTACCTCCAAGCACTACCGATACTCCCATAGTATACCTCACTTTCGGCCCAAGGGATATTATTCACCCGACACCCAATGTCAACGAAAAGGCATCACGTAACATCTCCAACTTTCCACCTCGATGACTAGGGCACGACCCACCACATCTATTCAATCATTTCTTCACTCACATGGGAGTACATGCGATCATACGACAATGGTTCACTATAAACACAGTGGAAGAACCTCCCCTAGGGTACCTTCACATTTTCACATTTGATAAGATCGCGTATGAGGCTCAACACAACCAAACGGATCACACCGTTGTAATCCTCGTGAAAAAACATGCGATATAGACTACTTACTCGCCTCAAACAGATATCCGACGAAAAAGTCCCAAACACCGCCTCACGCCTGAACGGTGTCTCGTGATTCTGAGCCTCGGTCCTGAAAACAGTCGGGCGCATTGCACCATTGCGATCCCCCCGGGAAAACACGTCAAAAGGACTGATCACTTGATCGCAACATATATCTAGAGAAAAAGATTCATTCCGGTGCACCGCACATGAGCGGAGCTTCATGGGACCCGCATACCAGTCCTGAAACTCAACGGATGGATCACACCATTGCGATCCTCTCGAAAAAGTACACAAGTTCGACTAATCAGTTGTCCAAAATGGACACCCAGTGATAAAGCTGGAAATCTCTGTCAACTCTGGAAATGGTCATCGCGGGCCCTGCACTAGCATGTGGAATTAGAGCAGGCAGGTCACACCTTTGCAATCCGTGGGGAAAAACATCCAGAATCGACTGCTCGCATGCCCAGAACGGACGCCCCATGAGAAATTCGTTCAACGATGCACACAGCTCGAAAGACGAGTCATGGGGCCCATGCCTCAACTCCGACCTCGATGCCCGAAACGCCCCCTAGAATGCTTCGCCTAGGCGTCAGGGTCCCAACGCCACTGACGGTGTTCAAAACGGACATCAGAGGCATTCGCGTCGTCCAAAACGAGATCCCCCAGAAAAATGACAAAACACTTAAAGACGTGTCACGCCTCCGAACCCCTCGTTTCAGGGCTTAAAATTCCCCGAAACAATCTCAAAATACTTGACTTAACTCAAGGAACGCGTCCTCGCTGACGACGTGTGAATCTGACACCCGAGCTGCCTTTTAGAGGGGTTATAACTTTTTTTTTGGACCGCAGGGTGGGCCGGGCCGGATCGGCCGGCCCACTCACTGCCGGAGCCGGCCCGCGTCTCCCAGACCGGCTAAGTCGTTCCGGCTATCTCCCCACAGGACCCTCGAGGCATGTTTCCCTTGTCTTCTAGCCGAGGTCACAAAGACCCTGGGTCTACGAGGCGCGACGTCCGACCGACGTCGGTCCTCCTCCGCGCCGCCTGCAGCTGACGACCGCCGCACGCCCATGCTCCCTCGGCCGCTCCGCCTGACGCCCGCTGCGCTGGCCTCCGCTGCCCCGGGCCCCGGCCACCGTGTCCTCCGACCGCCCTAGCCCACGCCGCTATGACCACTTCCCCGAAAACACCACTCCGCCGACTGGACCTCACCGAACCGCCGGAAAACCCTCAAAACTCCTGAAATTCCCGAAAACTTCGGCAAATGTTTGCGAACTCCTCCGAAATCCGATTTACAAAAAAAAGTGTGTTGGAATGGTAAGAATTAATAACAAAAAACCATGGGCTTTTCTCGAGGATCAAACAACAAATTGATTCACCTAAACGATCTCAAAGTAGGTGCGGGAAAGAAAAATGCAACAAATCCCTACCTCGTGGGCGTTTCCCGGAGCTTCGCCGCAGAACCGCCGCCTCGCCGAAGCTGTCTCACTGGAGTGGAGGAGGAGAGGGAGAGTCATCGCCAGGGGATGAAAAATGGGAGAGGGATGGGGTGAGTTAGGTTTAAATAAGAAAATTAATTAAAATATTTTAATTAATTTAACCTCCCAAATTATCCCGCATCGAAAACCTCTAGCGTGGTCAAAATTAAACCTCCACTAGGGAAAACACCACCTCTCAAGAAAAACAACGGTCTTCAAATTTTATTTCGATCTTCTGTTCAAAAGTTATACGACTGAATGCCCAAGGCGCCAAATTACAAAAACACCCCTAGGGCCATTTTTCATAGATGGGTCGCGCCTACAAAACTTACACCCCACCTAGGGTAAACAGCATGCTCAGAACTCAACAGTGCCCTTGGTTTTCTTATCTGAGCCACTGTTTAAGAGATACTAGAGTTTAACCATTAAACGAATAAATAAATAAATTAATTTTTCAGTTTAACATTCCGAGAATGGGCGAGGGGTCCAATCATCCCGTGTCGACATGTTTTATGTCGTTAGTAGGGCAAACACCCCATTACGGACCCATTTGTACACATGAATATCCGATCTGAAACACCATTTATGAGATATTGCATTTATTTTGCGTTCCCAGTGTGAACGCACTAAAAATTTAATTCCAGCCACTCCGGAGCTCAGAATCGCACGCCCTCTAAAGGTGCTGCTCTAGAATAACATCAAGATTATTCCAAAGTCATGTATAGCCAAACAGGGTTCTTACATCATTCCATCCTTCAAGATTTTCATCCCCAAAAAGCAAAACCAGGGAACAAATCAGGGTATTAAGCCGACACCAGGCTCTCCCATACCGAGAAGAACTCTTACACAGCTCCACGCCACCGCACACAGACCAAAGGATTGATCTGTTCATGCCAGGTCAACCCTTTCTGATGTCGTGCACCCGCTCTAGACTTTGGGGTTAGGGAAAGGCGGTAGAGAACCTCGCCATTCATTCACATGGTCTCAAACGACCCGAAGGCCCTTGGGGCTAACTCACCTCCCCGACCGAACCCCTACGTCACATGTCAAGACTAGAATCACTGTCCGCACCTGGAACAAGGCTCGGTGATTCGCTCCAAAATATCCATATGGTGAAACACCCAATGATTTCTGGTCACGCAAGATTCCACAGTCGATGTCCCTCAACCAAGACTCTCTTACACGCTCGGAGAGCGATGGAGTCATCACTATTGACTAAAGAAAAAGGTCATACGCCTTTTATCATACCAACACAGGGTTTCATCGAGGCCCTGCGCCACCCTGGTATCAACTCAAGCAAGGAGCGGGGAGAAAAAGCACCTCACACATAGAGTCTAACAATCCCACAACAAGAAGTAGAAAAGCTGTAGAGCGTACCTCTTATCACCTCATGATCTGCAGGATCGTAGACATCCAAAGCTCGCAGTTGTCCTCAGTCCCAACTATCAGCTCCTAGAGCCTGTCGTGGATCGCCTAGTGGTGATGATAGGACCTCATGAAGCCATCCCCCACTACCAACTCCTCCCGATACTCTACTAGAACCACCTCTATTGGTGCTAATTCGATCACGGTGCTGCCCCTACCATGCTGGTGCACCTGCTTCCTGCCCGAAGCTCTCTGCATACCTGGTCATGCAGTCCTGTGCCAGGTGACGTCATCAATCGTAAGCATAGCACCGACTCTATCTGGGCTGCACTGGTTCCCTCCGGTGCCACTATGGTGTACGACCACGCCCCCGAGTCTGGTTGTCAGAAAACCACTTGCGTTGAGGTTCTGCTTGCCGACCCCCGCTAGATGCGGTAGATGATTCGGCTCCTACGTGCCTGCTTCCACAACCAACTATAAAATGTGATAGGAAGCCCTCTATCACTAGCGCCTTCTCTAGAACCCCGACATATGTGGAAATTCCAAGGGTCTATGACAACACGAATCTCTCGGCGGAGACCCTGATAAAACTTTCATGCTCGAATGTTGCAGTCGCGGACCATGTCCGGGTAAACGCGTGCACATTCTGCAAAACTAGCCGCATACTCAGGCATCATCAACCCTCCCTGCCGAAACTGTAGGATCTCCTGAATCCAAATGGAGTGCAAGAAGGAGGGAAAAAACTCCTCACAGAACAACAACTGAATGTCTCCCCTCAAAAGCGACGACTCGTCAAGAAGATGAGTCACCAGAATCTAGCAACGCCAAGCTGGTACACAAAAAGGGTGGCTGCCAAAGCCACTCTCTGATCTGTCAGCGTCTGCACAAGCCTGAAAAGGCAAACCATTGCCTCTAGCCAAACCTCTGATGCCTGAGGGGCTGGCTCACCACAGAACCTCAGCGGTCTCTTCCACTGGAACTCACGGAGCGTGCTCAACCTATTCTCAAGCTCAGCCTTCTCTGATGAAGCTATCCGCTGCTCAACAGGTGGGGGTGCTACTACCAGGCCACCCGAAGAAAGGGGCTCACATGATGGGTCACAGACTGTGGCCTCGTAGCTCACATGGTCGTCGTCACGAACCAAAGCTGGTATCCTGGACGGCTGTCTTTGCGAAGACATCCTGAAATTATCAAGGAGTGTCACAGTCAGATGAGAATAATGTATATACCAACAACAACAACAACAACGATGGGGAGCTGACACAGGAAGGACAGTCAAGACTCAGTCCTATGTGATGCACAAACAAATTCCCTACAATAAGTGTCTCAGCATGCTGAGTTGACAAGAGCTTTATTGAGGTCCTCGTGAATGGATACGTCGGCCACCGCACCATCACTGGACTCCCTGGCCTTAGAGCCGCTCTCAAGACACATTAACATTGTTTCCCTATATCCCAAACAATTCTTTTGTAGGGACATCCGCACAATGCCCCAAGGAACAAACCACCTCTGATACCACTTTGTCACGACCCGACCATACCCGGGCTCGAGCCGCAACTACCCCAAGCCTGCCACCATAGGCCAGGGGCAGGCGACCAGCGCCGAAGGCACAATAACTTGGGGAGTCCTTTTCCTAAGTACCTGCACACACACACGCAGCACACTCAATGCAAATGTGTAGAGTAAAAAGGAAAGCAAGGTAAACTGCTATATATATACCACAAATGTCCATTGACCACTATAGTAAAAAGTACATGCTGAAAGTAAACGTAAAAGGAATGGGGGAAAAACAGGCGCCCAACCAAAAATGCCACAACTCGGCAACAGGTAAACAAAATGAAACAGCTGACGGGTCACCCACCTGGAACCCGACTACGAACCGTATGCGGTCTAAGCTCTCGAACTCCTAAGCTCCTCTGAATTCATGACAAACATGTCCGTCATCTGCAAGGGCAGACCAAGGGTGGGAAAAGCCCAAGTAGGGGTGACTATAAAAATGTTGGAACCACCTTGTGTATAAGGTTGTATTTGTTTCCAATAGTTTTCAATGAAGATCAAAATGAAGGAGATCAAGAACTACTCCAATGAAGTGGAGAAAAACAAATTTAGATGATTATTGTACTGATCATAAGTTCAAAAAAATGTGTCAAAGGTGATACATTTTTTACATCAATGATGAAATGTGAGGTTTAATGAAACTGAGGATGATTAAAGAAGAATGGGGTTTTTTGATGAAGACCATGCAATTCCTACTTATTGCATTAGAACCATGGGTTTTGATGAAGACAATACAATTCCTCATTATTGCATGAGAACCATGGGTTTTTTATGAAGACCATGAAATTACTCATGCTTTCATGAGAATCATGCAAGAGACTTCTTGACGAATTGAATCATATGGTTTGCATGAAGTAGATCATGACAGTTGATGAAGAAGAAAATGATCAAATTATTGGAATTCTAAGATGGTTGTGTGGGGATTGGAATTATGAGATATCCATGCACATCACATTGACATAGAATATGATGATGTTAAAGAATTTCCTTCAAAGAATAGAGATCACAATAGTGGAGTTTGTGATAAAAGCAGAAGAGTGATTGAAGGATACAAATCTCCAAGAAGAAGTGCTTTTGAGGTGATCGTGCTTGTTGACAAAGCAAACAAAAGACATAAAAATTTGTTAAAAAAGGAGATTCCATAGTGGCATGTCAACATTCAAGAAACATAGACAAATGAATGGATGATCTGGAGGCGAACAAAAAGAGCAGATACAAGGTGGCGACGTTTCCTAGTGTTTTCCAAAATTTTGGGCCTCAAAATCAACAAATGAAGAAGGGTGATTTTGGCAGAGGCACTTGCGCACCGTACAATTGAAGGAGAGGAATGTTGCGTGCCATTTGTTTTTTAGGATAATAACATCAAAATATGTCAAAGGGATAAGGGTCGTGCACGTGTTGGTTAGGTCGCGCAGGTGGACTTGCACGCCGTCAAAGAACTTGCGCGCCGGTACCTAGGAGGATTGGGACTTACGTGCCTATTGTATTCAATGAACATAACTTAAAAATATGGCTAAGGAAAGAAGGTTGTGAAATTATTGGTTGGGTTGTGCAAGTGAGTTTCGCGACAAAGGATAGGAGAGATGAGCTACGCGGCGAGACTTGCACGCCAAGGAGTGACTTGCGCGCCGCCGTGCAGGGGGTCCAGTTTGCCTATAAATACAGGTCGAATCCTCCTCATTTCTCATGGATTTCAAGACTTAAGGATTTTTCGAGCACTCGTCGCTCAGGTGATTGATCAGTGCAAGTGGTAGTTGGGTCGCACAAGTAGAGGTTGTGCACCAGTTATTGGCTGTGTGCCCAAGGCGGTTTGGGAGAGAAAGGAATTGGGTTGCGCAAGTTTGTAGTTGGGGAAGGAAGCGTCACACAAGTGCTTTGTGACACTTGCACGCCAGTTTGGACTTGTGTGCCAAAGTCTTGTGCACCGTACTGGGACATGCGCGTCGGGCTTGGAGAAGAGCACCAGGTTCTGTTGAAGTAGGCCCATCTTTTTAGAGCTGCACAAAATCCATAAGATTGTCTGATACCTTCGGTACAACAGATGATGTATTCATTTACAAAGAAGGAGGAACAATGAACAATTTGGTTCATTGAAGAGAAGTGGTTCTGCTCACACATGACTACTGTTTTACATTCTCATTGTGCTCTGCGAAGATAACAAGAATGGTTTGTGCAACTAAACTGAGATCTGCACAAAAAGAGGGGATTATTTCA
This sequence comes from Viscum album, assembly GCA_963277665.1. Lineage (NCBI taxonomy): Eukaryota > Viridiplantae > Streptophyta > Magnoliopsida > Santalales > Viscaceae > Viscum > Viscum album. The sequence continues at coordinate 1,040,696,562 of OY728141.1, read as the reverse complement.
AAACACTCAGGTGTCAGTATTTGGAATCAAAGGAAGAGAATAAGAAGATACGTTGCATTCAGTTATTTCACTAAAGAAGAAGATTGAAGACAAAAAAGAATCAACTCAGTACTCTGATGTGAGCATCATGTCATGCTGAATAGGAGACAAAGACTTCAATTCAAATCTATTGAAGAGACCTTCACATCTATAAACTGAGTGTGACTTCACCAAGGACAGTGAGCCAGGGGGAGTCAACGAGAGTGACCCGAGGGAAGCATTGAGCTATCCCTGATCCTTTGTAAAGGCAGTGAGCCTCAGACAGAGTGACTGTGCCCGAACCATTGTAATCCACAACTAGTAAAGATTAGTGTAATTTGGTACGAATGGTAACTTGTCAGCATATGCTCCTTGTATATAGCCCTTAGTGGTGAACCAAGTAAAATTGTTTTGTTATCTATTTGCATGTGAATGTTTCATTACTAATCATATCCATCATACAGGTTTAAGTAGTTCCTACCAATATGGGTACACGATCCACAACTTTATGAAGAAAAAGTTTCCATCCTGATTCACCCCTCCCCTCTCAGGGTGTCCGGGGGTCCTACAAAAAATACTCTGTAGGATACCCCGAAGTCTCGAGGGAGAAACAAAGGAGGCACCGAAGGGTGAGAAGTAGATCGAACAGGGGAAAGTAAAGGAGTATAATAAGAAGTGCATTAATGAGTATAGTAGAGCGTCAAACTCAACCCAATAAGAGAAAAGAGGTAGACTCGTCCAAACACAAGGAGCTGGAAATGGTGAGAAGATAAACTTCTCGTCGAGTATTCGCTACCTATAGCAGGAGAGTAGACTCACACAACCACGAGAATCTAGACACGGAAAGCACGTGGAATACCCCGTGTGTCTTCTCCTCACCTGGAAGGTGAGTAACCAAAACCATGATGTGGGTACTAGAACATGGTATATACATATTCATATTCTCAATCAAGAAGCCAGAACAATGTCGTAAGGGGATCTCTATCCCGTAGCTCAGCCCAAGAAAAGTGATTCTCCAAGAGTACCAAAAGTAAAGACCATCATCGATACCCAACATCCTGCACGTCTGCCCCAAACTACAAGTCAAGGGTCTCAAACCACCGTACTTCGACACTATCCTCTTTGGGTGGCACTGACGTGCCCACACGGTTTTAGGTCACGTCATAAGGACGCGTCTCAGTGGGGGAAAGTGACCCTCGTACATGAGAGTTACAGGTTAAGTCAAACCACGCCTTGTCAGCGCCCCATAGTCGGGAGGTCTCCTCAAAGTTAAGGTAGTCTCATCACTGACCCATACCAACAAGGGTCCCGCTCTGGTAGCCACAGAGGAAAACCACAGACTAGTCTAGTAGAAAGGACTGAGTCTGGAATATCAACGGGTGCCCCACTGCCCAGCCCTGCTGGAGGGTAATTAATAACATGATACTGAGTGACCCACTACCCAGCCCTGCTAGATTGTAAACAATAATACATCATCATGAAACCCACTACCCAGCCCTTCTAGAGGGTAAACCCTAATAAATCATCAAGCAACCCACTGCGGAGCCCTGCTGGAGGGTAAACCTGGAATAAGTTGTCAGGCAACCCACTGGCCAGCTTTGCTGGAGGGTAAACCCTCAAGAGTTGTCAGGTGAACCACTGCCTAGTCTCTACTAGTGGGTAAACCCTGAACAAGTCGACAGGAAACCCACTGCCTAGCCCTACTGGAGGGTAGACCCGGAACAAGACAACAGGCGACCCACTGCCCAGCTCTGTTGGACGGTAGACCCTCAAGAGTCGTTGGGTGCTCCACTGCCTAGTCTATGCTAGAAGGTAAACCGCTAACACGTCGACATGTGACCCACTGCCCATCACTGCTAGAGGGTAGACCCGGAACAAGACGACAGACAACCCACTGCCCAGCTCTGCTGGAGGGTAGGCTGTCAAGAGTCATCGGGTGACCCACTGCCTAGTCTCTGCATGAGGGTAAACCCTGAGAAGTCAGTAAGTAACCCACTGCCCAGCCCCGTTGGAGGGAAAACCAAGAAATTCTCTGGCCATCTCTATTGGATGATACAACAATGGCCAATTGAACGTGGAGTGGGTATCACGCAACCGACCGACTCTAGAACAAGACCAGGGGAAACCACTCAACCCTACTTATCTAAACCATCGAGCACACAGCTGGGGGGAAAACTCAACCCCACTGGTCAACAAACGAGATTCGAGGGACCCTCTACATTGTGAGAGGTGAATGGTATGCAAAGCAGAGCTCGACATGCACCTGGGGCCCAGACGACGTGTGGCCTCATGTTAACCCGAACAAATCGCACGAACATCTTAGGTACAAACCACACAAATCTCCAAGTGCTCCCGTATACTCCATGAGTATACCTCACTTTCATCCCTCGGGCTATCGTGCACCCGGCACCCAACGTCAATGAAAATTCATTCCGTTACATCTCCAACTTCCTGCCTCAATGACTGGGGCATGACCCACCACATCTATTCAAGAATTGTTTCACTCACACAGGAGTGCACACGATCACTCACCAAGGTTTTGCTACAAAAATAGTGGAAGAACTTCCCCCGGTGCACCTTCACATTTCCACATTTAACAATATTGTGTATGAAGCTACGCACAACCAAATGGATTGCACCATTGTAATCCTCACGATAAAACATGCGAGATAGACTATTTACTCACCTCAAACGTATATCTGACAGAAAAGTCACCAACATCGCTCACGCCCAGACGACGTCCTGTGATCCTGAGCCTCGGCCCCAAAAATAGTCGGGCGCATCGCACCATTGCCATCCTCTTGGGAAAACAAGTCAAAAGTACTGATCACTTGATTGAAACAAATATCCGGAGAAAAAAATGCATTCCAGTGCAACGCACATGAGCGGAGCATCGTGGGACCTGCATCCCTATCCTGAAAATCAACGGATGGATCACACCGTTGGGATCCTCTCTAAAAAGTACAGAAGTTCAACTAATCACTTGTCCAAAATAGACACCAAGTGATAAAGCTAGAAATCTCCGTCGACTCCCGAAACGGCCCTCACGGGGCCTGCAGTAGCTTGTAGAATTAGAGAAGGCGGATTGTACCATTACAATCCCCTCGAAAAAACATCCACAATCGACTCCTCGCACGCCCCGAATGGACGTCTGATGAGAAAGTCATTGAACGCTGCGCAGAGCTCGAAAGACAGGCCGTGGGGCCCATGCCTCAACTCCGACCTCAATGCCTGAAATCCCCCTGGAATGATTTGACTTGGAACCAGGGTCCCAACGCCACTGACGGCGTTCAAAACAGATGTCAGACGCATCCGCGCCGTCCAAAACAATATCCCCCAGAAAAATGAAAAAACATTTAAAGACGTGTCGCACCTCCGAACCCCTCGTTTAGGGACTTAAAATTCCACGAAACCATCTGAAAATACTCTTCTTAACTCAAGGAATGCGTTTCCACTAGCGATGCGCGATTCTGACACCCGATCTGCCTTTTAGAGCCATTTTAAAATTTGTTTTTCGGACCAAAGGGTGGGTCGGGCCGGTTCGACCGGCCCACTCAGTGCCTGAGTCGGCCCGTGTCGCCCGGACCAGCTGAGTCGGTCCGGCTATCTTCTTTATGGGACCCGCAAGGAACGGGTCCCTTTTCGGCTGGCCGGGGTCACGAAGACCCCAGGTCTGCGTGCCGCAACGACCGGCCGAAGCCGGTCCTCCTCCGTGCTCCGCGCCCCGCGGCCCCTACAAGCGACGACCGCCGCACGCCCACGCTCCCCCGTCCGCTCCGGCTGACGCCCGCCGCGCCGGCCTCCGCTGCCAAGGGCCCCTGCCGCAGTGACCTCTGATTTCCCTATCCCATACCACCATGACCGCTACCCCAGAAACGCCACGCCGCCGCCTGGACCTCGCCGGACCGCCGGAAAACCCTCAAAACTCCCAAAATTCCCGCAAACTTCGGCGAATGTTTAAGAACACCTCTGAAATCCGATTTACAAAATGAAAAGTGCGTTGGAAAGGTCAGAATTAATACTACACTACCATGTTCTTTGATTGAGGATTAAACAAATAATTAATGCACATAAACTATCTCAAAGTAGGTACGGGAAAGAAAAATGCAACAAAACCCTACCTCGTGGGCGTTGCCCGAAGCTTCGCCACCGAACCGCCATCTCGCCGGAGCCGCCTCGCTGGAGATGTCTTGTCGGAGTGGAGGAGGAGAGGGAGAGGCACGCCAGGGGGTGAAAAATGGGAAAGGGATGGGTGTTTGTTAGGTTTAAGTAAGAAAATTAATTAAATGTTTTTAATTAATTTAACCTCCCAAATTAACCCGCATCTGAAACCTCTGGAAAAGTCAAAATTAAAACTCCCCTAGGGAAAACACCACCTAACATGAACAACGGAGGTCTCGGAATTTTATTCCGAGCTTCTGTTCAAATGTTATAAGACTGAACGCCCCAAGCCTCCAAATTACGAAAACGCCCTTAGGGCCATATTTCACAAATGGGCCACGCCCGCAAAACATACACCCCTCCTAGGGTAAACGGCATGCTCCGAACTCAACGGTGCCCTCAGTTATTCCAATACGAGCCACCATTTATGAGATACTGAAGTTTAACCATTAAATGAATAAATGAATTAATTAATTTTTCCATTTAACATTCTGGGAGCAGGTGAGGGGTCTAAACATCATATGTCGACATGTTTTATGTCGTTCCTAGGGTAAAAACCCCATTCCGGACCCGTCCATACACTCGGATCTCTAATATGAAACAACGTTTAGGATTTATCTAATTTATTTGGCATTTCCAGTGTGAACGCACTGAAAATTTAATTCTAGCCACTCTGGGGCTCGGAATCACACGCCGTCTGAAGGCGATGCTCTAGAATAACATAAATAATATTCCAAATTATTTTATAGCCAAAAACTGTGTTCCTAAAATTCAGTATTATATTAACATTATGATTTAATATATCTACATATTCAAAAAATTAATTTTATGAAGAATCAAAATCAGATATAGTGGAGGAAGTGTAATACGATTCCGTTACTTATTTTGTTGATTCCATTGATGGAATTTTTTGAAATATTTTCATACATTATACTCATCCCAAGAATTTTAATCTAAAATATAACTCTAAAAAAATTATATACATTCTATTATGTTATAAAATATTCTATTTCAGTTTAATCATTATTTTGTAATGGATTGTTGGGATTAGTGTTCCCATATAAAATAAAAATCAATAATTTTTACGTTAATTATTTTCAACATGAACAGTTTCCCGATTAGATAATAATTTATCTATTTATCTCAATGTTGAATTTTTTATTTTTATCATTTACACCATGAATATCCATAAATTTATTCGTACGACTTTTAAATAATATGTTAATTGTATTAAATTTATGATATAGTCTATCAAAATATTTAAATCATTCATATTTAAGAGAATCAAAATTATAATAATAATAGTAAGAGAAATAATAATTACATGTTTATTTATTAATTCCATTATACAGTACTGTGAAACTTATTTTCCAACATTTGATGCATAACATTAACTTTAATATCATGTATAACTCTAATAAGATATATTCATTTCTATTCCAATTTATAATATTCTCTCTCTTTTTTTATCATTATTTAAAATAGTTTGGATTGATGTTTTATCTTTCACTACATTCAGAATAGATAAGTCATTGTCATCAATAATTTTTATTATTTATTTATTCCATGAATTATTTATTTTTTAATTCTCTTTTAATATCCTTTATTTCTTATCCAATGGAATAACTATAAAACAATATCAATTTCATTTCATTATAATATAAAATTTTAATACGAATTGGAATCATGATTTTTTTATTGAAAAATTTATAAATTTATTATTTTAATTATTTTTAGATATATTTTTCAATTCCAATTCATATTTTAGTAAAGATAAAATAAACTCATATAATGTATTTTCAATGAAAAAATTAATTTCATAAATTATTACCTTTAATTAATTCCAGTTATTTAGTAAATATATTTATACTCTTTAAACCGGAATTTAACCCTATAAAGATTATCATAAGATACTCATACCATTAATAGTTGTTTTAAATTTATAAAATCATTGAGTCACCATTTATGGGATAATTTTACACTTATTTAAACATTACAACTAATTAAGATAAATGTAACCAAATACAAATAAATTATTTACGCTTTCAATTTAAGACAATTAAATTTATAATAAATCAATCAAAAATATATCAGTGTACTATTTGGAAACCTTGAACTTCAATAACAATAAGGATAATGAAAAAAACTACAATGATCAACGAGTCCATAGATACCAACTCAGCAATATAAACCTAACTCAATGCTCAAATCCGTAATCCATGACCCTGTATCACAATGAACCGCTAAAGAAATTTGTCACCTTCTTTTTTACATGTGTCTCGATAAATGATATCTACAAATGTACCGTAGTTCCCAAGCAGTTGATGATTAATGAATCTCAATAGGTTTTCCTTAATTTACATCCCCAATCATGAAACTATGGCAGAAAATGATTAAAAAATTATAAAAAATTATTATATAAATTTTATATAAAATACATTAAAATCTCAAAGAAAAACAACTAACATTCAAAAACATTTTTTCCAAACTAATGATGTTTCCAAGGAGAAAACCAAGAATTAATTTACCATTTCTCAATATCATAAGGCTTAACCCCTTTCATTTCACATATCCACACACACACTCAAATACAAATGATTTGTGTATAAACTTTACGGTGGAAATTCATGTCCACACTCTATCCCTTTGATGTTGGTAGATCTCTTCCATTATCCATCCATTTCTTTTAATGTTTTACCATTTATTACAAAACCCATTCCAAACCAATATTTTCCAAACAATTTTAAAAATTGAATATTTATAGTGAAATCACTTTTCCATAAAAACCCCATTTAAAAATCAATATCCGATATTCATGATAATACATTCAATTCCAAACCACTCAATTTCTATAGTTCCACAAACCATCACTAATGAGGGTTCCCATATTTCTGTTCTCCAGAAATCCTCAATAAATATCAATAAAAACAATAAATTTGAATTTAGTACATCTTATTCTAATAAGTTGGGTTGAGAGTGATGTCACATTAATAAGAAAAAATGTTTAAAACAATGAACGACACATATGAAAAAAACTGGGATTAATCTCCAAACACACACCACATATCCTTTTTCCTAACATAAACACATAAAAAACAATCCTAGTTGGAATAAAAACATTAATAAATCCAAAATGGATAATAATTATGAATATATTGGAGAGAATAAGAATTTATCTATGTAAAACCTCATTGAACAATGCCTTGTCACGCATTCTGGCCTTCTGCACACCAATATATGATGAATGATAACACCCGGATCGAAGGGGAGAGCCTCTACTGACTTTGGGAGTATATAAAACTGAGTTGTAGTTTTCAAAGTGAAAAAAAGTGTGGTTTAGAGTTCGTATTGTGTGATATTGGCAGTTTAAATATCTAATTCTTATCATTTAATATTTTAGACACACAACTTTCATAGTCATGCATAAATCATGTGTCGACCACTATCTCTAAACATCATTCACATTGATATAGAAAAAATGAAATAAACAAGAATATACCACTATTCCACTTTTCACGGTTACTCTGGTGTGGCCGCTTGGTTTTTCAAAATCATGAACCTAACCATGTTCCTACCCGGTTTCATATGTACCACGTTTTTTAATTTTTTGTAGGTGTTTCATATTTTTTTCTAACTATACTCTAACCAATAAGCTCTAAAAATTCTCAAATAAAAATGAGAAAGTATAATAAACACTTCCACACATTACAAAAACACATATAAAAAATCATATATAAAGGGTTTTATTTTTGGGAACATGGGTGCTACAATCTCCCCACCATTGGCCTTTCATCCCCAGAAAATAGAAAACCTCCATTTTATTGAATGTGTTTTTGACATTTCATGCCCATTTATTATTCATTCTCCCATGTTTGTTCTAGGATATGACCATGTTTCGAAAAAATCTAATCTAGACCAATGCTTCTTCCATGAAACACATCCACTTTAATATTGACAATATACATTTTCATGTCTACAATCATTGAATATGATCCATGGTTGATGTGATCCAATTGAATCACATGGTCCGAATCAGGCTGGTACCTCTTTAATAGATATTCATGGAACATGTTAAAAACAAAAAAAATCTATGGTAAAAGAACCAACCAATATTCCTCCTTACTAAGCAATTCATGAATCACAAAATTGAATACATGTCGAAGAGATAATGTTCCGTAAATCATAAATTGATGATCCCAAATCATTATATGGATTGTAAAGACACATGATCACTGACATTGAACAACTAGAAACATAGATGAGGAATAACATATTATTTCTAATTATAATAAGACATCCCCATTCTCTTCAACATCATATGATTCATATTCATTGTCTCTTGATAAAGACTCATCCCAATAATTTATGTATCACATGCTTCCACCCACAAAAGTGGAGAAAGAAAAGGAAACCCCTACAATGCTTTAAAAGGATCCATATGTATCATGTCATGATTATTCCTTTTATAATATAATTATAATAACCCTTAGATCACCTCCCATGATCCACTTAATTTCAATAAAAAGGACAAAAAGATATCTTCCTACTTTTGTATCTTCATTTTATATTTCTCAACAATCTGACGATGATACACCATATTGATGGCCAAACGAGTCCCAAATGATTATAGTAATAATTTCCATAAATATGATTGAAACCTTATATCTCTATCTAAAACTATAAAATCCGGATTTCCATGACTCTTTACACTAATATTATTTTTATTTTGGATAAGTACACAGTCTTATGAGACTGATGAATTGGGATTAAATGATCATCCTTTGTGAGTTCATCCACTATCACCCATGTGGAATCTTCTATACAAACTGTCCTTGTGAGACCTGTCAAAAAATTCATAGCTATCTGTGACCATTTCAAAATAGAATTATGTAGATAATGAAACATACCTTCTTGTCACTAATAAAATTCCTTGACATACATATATGTGAGTCATTTTGAAAAAAAAAATATTCCACCATTTGTTTTAAACTGAACAAAAATAAATATATTTGTTACTTTTTAAACATCATCAATATTCCATGATAGAAAACCCATCTCCAATAGAGGTAAGAATGAATATTTTTTAATATGATATAAGTAAAAAATAAAATTAAAAACCTACATAATATAAATCACATGAGGTTTATATCCATTAATGGTTTCTCAAACATTGTGTTTTGATGCCATTAAAAACCATTCTAAATTGGACATTTGTTCCAAAATATCTATTTTATTTGAATCATGAAAAATTTAAAATGGAATGAAAACTACAACACTTAATCTATTTTAAAATAACAAGGAATATCTAATATCACTAATATATACATCCACTGATCTAAATATTATTCTTTCAATATAATATATTTATTTATACTTAATACATCTTTCTCTATATTTCCTTTACTCGATGTATACATCAAGTACAAATAAAAAATTTGGAGATAGTATCTCTCTATTCATTTTCTAAAACTCAAATCCATTTGTGAAAAAATATGTTTTAAGGTTTTATGATCTTTATGTACTATAAATTTCTCCACAAAGTGAAAGTGGTGTAATGTATTCAATGAATGGAATAAGGAAGTTGACATAAAATCTTGTGTTGGGTAGTTTCATAAATTTAATGATAAAAAAATACACAATCTTGCTACATTAAAACACATCACAACCAATTTTATAAGAATTCGTAATACATTCACGTACCATTGTCCTAATTTTGGAAAAATGAATATTTAGGATAAATAAATTAAAAACATTAGATCATGAAAATTCTTATGATATTATACATCTCAACGGAATGGAACATTTTTTCACATTCAATCTATAATTTTTGAATCTAGTCATGAATATACGTGAACAAAACATAGATAATAAACATCCATGCCAATGAAACTAAAGTCCTCAATGACAATTTTTAGCTACATTCAATAGATAAAAACATCTATATTTTCTACATTGATAGAAAAAAGTATTCTGATATAACATGTTGTTTTAAAAATATCTATTTTATCAAAAATTCAGACATCGAAGAATTATAATACAAATGATGATCACCCAAGATTCACAATACTATCTCTTTGTGTTCCCCATGTTATGAAATTGTCCTTAAATATAAAAATATGTCATATAAAAACACCACAAAAAAGGAATATAAATACATTTGAAATATCTAATTCATTAATTGTATAAAAAATCTATGTCATTCATATGAACAAAAGAAATAATCACATTTTAATAATTGAAAAATTTACTCCTTATTGTTGTCTTTTATATATCCTTACATCAAAACCATAATTCATTACACGATGATCAAAATTCAATGTTAGAGAGCTAAAGACCTCACATTATTTGATTGAAAAAATCATTAATGTGATGATGGGGATACCAATACTTTATTTTAACAAGATTAAATTTATGATAATACATATGAAACTAAAGATTTCAATTCTTTTTAAACCAATAAGACAATTTCTACCCATGGAGATGTGTTTGGCCAGATAAATCCTTTTCATTCTAGACCATAGAACTAAAATTTACATTATATCAATCTATTGGTTCTAATAGTAAAAATAAAAGAGAAATATAAATAGTATTTGGGCTATGATCATTCATAACCTCCACTTCCCTTGTATTTGGTAACCATGTCCAATAATTAGGAAAAACATCTGAAAATTAGTCAACCACTATAGGAAAAGATAGATCCTCTATATCATCCATTGATGACAAAATCAATAATAAAAATTTATGTGTGATAATTATGACCAATGGTTTAGACAATCCGGTTGATGCTTCATTTAAATTCATTTCCCCTATAAAGAGCTTCTCAATTCCATCATCGGTCATAAAGCTAACCCTTCAGGTATAATTGTCAATGTAACCTAGGAACATTGTCAACCATTCCACATCAAGGATTATATCATAGAAATATTTCTAAAGAACATATATATATCCCAAAGTGAACTATTCTACATCAATAATTACATAATATTATATACACATAAAAGATATACATTATCATTGAGAAAGTGGAATTTTATGTTTCACAATAGAATAAACAATTTCAACATTTCAACCCAGATGATCAACTTCACAATAAGCAATAAAATAATAGAATGTACCAAAATAAAAAAAAGGATTTAATTAATATATAATTCAAAACATACTTCTCACCTTTAATACTCTAGATTGATCAACCAAAATCACTTGTTTTCGTCTTTATAACTAGTTACTCACTAGACAATTTTTTAATTATTTACCTTTTGAGAAAACCGTTTTGTAAGAGTAATTGTATTCCTGTAATCACGATGGATAACTAAATTTTGTCGGATATTAATTCTTCTTTTATCATCCATTTGAACTGTACGAAATCCTATAAACTGGGTTATGTTGTGAACACTCGACTTTATAACACCGTTACAATATGCTAAAATTTCTCTATATTGTAGAAATTATCTCATGTTATTGCTGGTGTTGTAAAATCTCACTTTATATGATCCAAATAACAAATTTTGATACATTATAACCTGATCATATATTATTGTGGAAGATACATAGATCTAGTCATCTGATTCTGATTCATTCCACGGCCTTAGAAATAAGAATTCATTTTTTACTTGCTCCAAACATTATTGATCCCATAATTTCCCTTAAGAAAAAACATGATTTTTATACCATTAACAATTTTTATTTACTTTTATTTCAATACTTCTCTATTTACTATATCTTTATAATCTGTTATACAATGAAATAAAAAATGTGAGTACATCTCAAGCCTCTATCCAGATTAAAAAATATGCCCCTTCAAGGACACACAGGAAACATATTCAGGTGAAAATTAAACCGGATTCATAAGTAGAGCCACATTATTTGTCTATGTGAGTCTCTGCAACTTCATGATGGAAAATTATGCCATTATTAAAATTATGAATGTGTGAGGATTGAATTTTTGTTGAAAAAATCATGGAAAACGCCCCAAGAAATTCCTTGGTGAAAATTATCCTAATATGCTAAATCCCACCACTAGTATTCAAGATCATACCCTTTGTAAATTTTCAAAATAAATTTTATCTCTTTTGGTGTGATAAAGAAATTGATTATTTGATTCATATTATTCATCCAAAAAGCATTATTCTCTTATTTTTAATTCCAAGGAAAAATTAGTGAATTATTTTTATATAACTAAATAAAATAATTCACTTGACATGTTTCCACTCTTCAATTTTCTATATACATATCTCTAAAATAATAGATATTACATCTACCATGTTGTTGGTTCACATGTGCTCAAGTGAAACCACATTCGTAGCAGCCTAGAACTATTGTTTTCTATGATGCCTACTAGATTTCATTTTAATAAAAAACAGTCTCTAATTGTCTAACTCACAAAAAATTGAAGGCTTGATAATTTCAAAATTTCACATATCTAATTTCACAAAATGGCTTTCCCAAATTTTATTTTATTTCCACATGCACTCGATTTATGATAATTTTATCTTGAATTTGTAAATAAATCCATTTTCAAAATACAACAACCATGGATTTTCAAAAAAACTACCATTGAAATAATTTAATAAAATTTGGAAAAATTTAATCATTCTCACAAAATAATAAATAATTAATCTAAATTAATAAATAAATCCATGTGGGAATTAATTAATATAAATTCATGTCATGGTCTTATTTTTTGAAAAAATCCATGAAAATTAAATTACAACTCTGATATGTTTGTCAATACATATATTCACTGAAAACCCCAATTACATGATGTTTAAAATTAATATGTTTTTTTCATTTTTATAAATAATATTTCATGTACCAAAAGTCATACTCTTATCTACCATCATGACTCTACAAATAAACCTCAATAAATTTCAACATGATGATTGATAACAAAAAATATTTTACCCAAAATTAATGATGGTTTTACCAAGAATGATACCATTTGTAACAAGACATACCTCCTCAATTACTTGATAGGTGGATGAATTATTACATGGATTTCGGTAAATTCCCTATAATACAAAAATATGCAAATAATTATCAAGGTATTCATCAAAAATTTGGTGATTATTTTACCTTATTATATTAAAAAACCAATAATGATAACTATAAAAAACCACTACATGATGAATATGAAAAATTTAAATAAAATAAATTTGTAAAAAAACTAAATGAAATCAAAGTACCAAGCATAAACCGATATAAATATTAAATAGAAAGAGAAAAATAAAACCATAAATACCCATTATAGCCAACTCCAAATCCTCAAAATAACTCCATTATTTATCTCTATTATCCATAACCAGGTATGCCGAAGAAATAATGGGTAAATTAAATACCTTTCCATTATCCATGTCATGATGAATGATACCTGAAAACACACAAATGTTCCAAATTAGGTGGCGAGTAATGAATTCTAGTAGTATTTCCCCAAATGACTTTCCTACTAATGAAACTGTGATCAAACATGTTATCACAATAATATATATATATATATATATATATATTTCATATGAAATAATAATAAAAAATTATTAAAGCCAAACCATATTTATGAAAAATACAATTCATAGAAAAATTGTTTTCCAAACCAAATTTGTGTCCACCGAAGGATATGAACATTTCCATTAACCATTTATCAAATTCATTTTTCAACACCCATTTCATTTCCCATAATGATACACACAATCAACGTTGCATGTTTTTTTGGTTTACATTGATGTTTCACCATCATATCCACATTTCACCCCTTTGATTGTGGTAATTCATGAACATTTTCCACCCTATTAAACTCACTCATAAACATTTAATCCAATAAATAATTTTAAAAAAATATTGGAAAATATATTTCAACAATACCATCTATTTATTGAAAAAATTTCTATACATCACAAATGAATAAAATTTTAAAATCGTATTCATAATATTAGGTTTTCAATTTAACATTCAAAACACCCAATTCCCATAATCTCCTAACCCCTCAATAATGGGGGTTTCCCTCAATCATTTGAAAAGTATTTCATAATAAAATTAATGAAAAATCAATTTTGTAACAATAATAATATTTCAAATAAGTGGTTATGAGAATGAAGCCACCTATCGTGGAATATATGGTGAAAATGAAGAACGAATAAAATTCTTCAACAAAACCATGTTGAATGTCCCAAAAATAACCTTATATATTTTTCACAAACAAAAAACAAATCAACATGATTGGAATAATAAAATATATATTTATCCCCAAAAGAAAATATCCATGAATCCACAAGAAACACTAAGACTATATATATGAATATCTACCAAGAACAGAGACTTAGCAATCATGTCAGAATTAAAAGAATAATTTTTTTCTAATATACCACTATTGAATCCAAGGAGAGGGTCTCCACGACAATTTGATGGAGAGAAAAAGGATTTAGGTTCCTAAAATTTGTTAAATGAGTGTTTTAATGGTAATTATGAGGGTGTTCAATAATTATTGGATATAATTTTTAACCTTTAATGATTTAGGGGTATGGTTAAGAAATCTGTATGAAAAATCTGTGATAAATAATATATCAAAAAACCCATCACACAGTTGGGTAACATGTTTAGAAAAACATGGCACCAATTTTGTCTTACCCAATCTAACACATTTCCTAGTTACTCATGGGTGGACACATGGGTTGGAGAAACAATGTGCTGGAGTAGGCTCTTACCTAATAGCCTTTGACTCACATTTCATGGATTCTTCTTTTTGTGTCATGATTTATGAAAATGATGTTCAAAATGTTTTCCCCTGTAAAATACCATAAAACATTACAATAGTTTCAAAAAATCATCCCAAATATCAACAAAAGAATTGATATATAAAAAATCATACACAAATTATTAGTTACACGAATCCACGGGAGATAAAATACTAATCCCATCTTATATTTTTATGTAAACCTAAATTAGTATCCTTAAAATCACACCATATATTATGTGTTGGATTATATATAGTTTGATGGTTATAGAAATTCCAAAAATCAAATAATATAAAACTATAATTACTATTTAATTCAAAACATATCTTACGATATAAATACTAGAAAATGATTTAGAATAATCTTTACTTTGTATTTATAGATTCACTAGGATATTCCAACTATAAAATTTGAGATTAGAAATTATAATTTGAAGCTAATAATACTAATTAATATATTTATTCTCATAAAAAGTTATTTTGTTGTTTCCAACCATTATTCAAATTCATTCCATCAATCTCAAAATTTATCTCATCTAATTGACTATTTAATTTAGGATATGATTATAAAAAATTATACACATATATATATTCAAAATATAGGGGTTAAAATTTGATTCAAAAGATTTTATCATAGAGTGAGAATGGTTGATTGGTAATCTGGGGGTGAATTTTCCTCTTAAAATGTATATAATTAATTAATATCAGATATTATAGTTGATGGAGTGGAAATAAAAAGGAAAAAGAAAAATGAAAATATTATAATTGTTTGTATCTAATAGATCATACTCCACTATCTTTCCATATTAGATATTGAGTAAGAAATCAACCACTATATATGAAATCGATGATTCTTAATAGAGTCACATCCCCTTACCATTTCCTTTTCAAACAATATTGGAAATCCCCAAAGTTGAATTTCTACATCATAGAGTCCCATCCAACATCCTTTTCGTTTTTTCCTTTAGGATGAACATCCCAAAACCTGCATTTTATATTGTATCTTTTAACTGAATAGTACATTTTATGGGTGATATAAGGAATACATGGCTTTGAAATCAAATAATATAAATAATTAAGAAACCCCAACATCTGAATGAATGTTATAGGTTCTATGTGTAAAGGCAGAAAGGTTTTCTCTATAAGTGATTTATCATAAAATTTATTATTATTCAAGAGAAATATTAAATGTCTAAGTTTATTTCAAAATACAGTTTATGAATATCACCATCTTTATTTTTAAATTTTTTCTATTATACTAAATATTTAGATTTTTTCATGAAAAACATTTTTAAAACATGATCCCCATTATGTTTCCTCCTTCGTAAGGAGATATATGAAAAATTTATTGTAAGTATGTCTAAAAATATTCACATGATGATCAAATTAAGAATATCTTAAATTAGAAAATGTTTTATTAGAGATGTATTAATAGAAATTAATAACAAAAAATCCATATTAAAAATTATATATAATTTACTTGAAAAATATCATATATCATATGAGATTATCTAATGAAATTCCAATTATTTGAAACTTGAAAAGTTCATTTTTCAACAAAACCATCTGGATAAAATATTTCACTTGAAATTAATTTAATATTTCATATTGTTATTAGAAATAAATTTAATTATTAGTATCAAAATTATTAGTATGTTTGTATGATAATATTATATCATTGAAAACACAATGTATAAACTTGTAGGGAATCAAAATGTATAAAAGAAAAAAATTGGTATTATTAAAAATTCATTCTTAATTAAATGTACAATTTCTCTATGTTGGTGAAATATCAAAATTATTCTTACAATGTGGAAGGTTATACATATCTAATTATATCAAATATAAATGAAATTATGGTAGATCTAATTTTAATCATGTGGGGGATCAAAATATCAACGTACTATTGATCAATTTTTCATTTTCTGGTCGATGTATTTTTTATTGTGTTTTAAATTATATCAATATGGTCAGTAAAAAATATTTTTGTGGTCAATATAACAATTGGAAAATTTTTAATTGCATGTATCATTGTTAATCCCATGTCATGTAGGAAATTTAGTTTTTCCAAGAGATTTCTTGTTTTTTCATCATATGACTAACATATCATTTTATAAAATGGTAACTTGGCTATTTTTCATTAAGTCTCATGGATTCTATTAATGTGGTCACTTGATTTGTGATCATGTGGTTAGTCAATACATTAATTAATTTTTGAAATAGGATAATATGTATGATAATAGTTTATTTTATATTAAAACATATGGGGATGTATTTTTCTTGAAAAATAAATTTAAAAAATATATGAAAAAGGTCAAGATCAAAATTTTAAATAATAATAAAAAATATTATTTCTTATAAATAACATTTAATTCAATATTTTATTTTATTTTCTAAAATTCCTAAATTGATATAGTTCCAAAAAATTTAATAGTAATTAAAAAACCTATAAAAATTAGAAATGACCCTATTTTCATTAAAATAAATAAGTGTACCAAAAAATAATTATCAGGGAAAATAAAATGGAATATATTAGGAAAATAATATGATAGGACCATGTCAATTGATATTGATGTTAATATATCATAAATCAGCGAGTATAATTTTTTTTACTACAATGTTCAAAAATGAAATGAAGTCTGATGAGGAAATAATTGATGTCTCATAAATAGATCCATAATGTAAAAAACAATATCTAAAAAATCCAATACTTTAAAGTATTTTAATAGCCAGAAAAAATTATCTCCACACAACATATTTCACCAAAACACTATCTATTTATTTGGATTATTATAGATAAAATCTCTTATAAAAATAGTCTTATATAAAAAGTTATCATA
Organism: Viscum album; assembly: GCA_963277665.1. Classification (NCBI taxonomy): domain Eukaryota; kingdom Viridiplantae; phylum Streptophyta; class Magnoliopsida; order Santalales; family Viscaceae; genus Viscum; species Viscum album. The sequence goes on along the minus strand of OY728141.1, from coordinate 1,040,678,820 downwards.
ATGATATTCAATGTTTTAGAAATGATAACATTTAATAGTTTATTACTTGGAATTCTAATGTAGTATATAAAAATGTATTTTTCTATGGAATGGTTTTTTAATATTATCACATTACACAATGTTTTCCAAATATATAACTTTATATGGTTTCATAGAAATCATTTTGACTTATTATATCAACTTTGGATTAGTACATGTGATAAATTACTAAAAAATGGAATGATATAATTGTTATAATGGTGTCATGATATTAATATAATTAAAATTTGATTTTTATAATACTTAGAATGGAGAAAATATAAATAAAAGATGCAGAAAATAGATATTTTCAAGAGTTATAAGATCAGTAAGGGAAAAAATACTTAAAAAATTAATCTGATAATTTATATTTTGGAAAAGGGATTGAATTAAAATAATTATGTAATAAAATAGATAAAATAAATGAAATTATGAAAATATATATTGTGAATAAATATAATGTTATATATTATAGAATATATAATATGAAATTATAAATTATATAAATATTTAATAATGTTAATAAATAAAAATATATATTTTATTGTTCAGAAATAAGTCTAGTTTTATTAATATAATCCTAATGAAAATTAATTTCACTCGTACATCGATGAATTATTAGGTTATTAATCAAAACATTATTCTTTAATATCATCTATGTTCAATATGTTGGATATAATTGGATATGAATAAAACTACAATGCAATTTATGATTGTAGTTAGTGTTGATAATAGTTATAGATGATATGGAATTATAATATTGAGAATTATTATAATAAATTAAAAAAAACCTAATGAAGATTCATTATTCACAAATATATGACTATGTAAAACAATAATAAAATAATAATAATTTGTTTGATTAAAAAATTAGAAATATATGAATAGTAATTTTAATTAAATAAACTAAATTTTTATATATAAACATTGAAAAAAACATATGAATAACAATGTATATATGAAATATTAGGATATCATTATCTTATATATAATTTGGCTAATAATGAATTCATAAGGAAAAATATTATATTTTTAAGAGTGCATTTTAAAAACCAATATCACGTTTGTATAATGGTTGTTGAGAACAATATAATTAAAAACTGATGGAATATAGTATTGGATAACTGAGTAGAGTATGTTTTAATAATTAGAATTTTAAATATGAATAACAATATAAAACATTTAGGTTTAATTGATTTAATAAAACAATTAAAATTAATAGATATGATTAATGAATGTGAAATGCATTGTTTAATGTAAATGGAAATAATTTATATTAAATATTAATTCAAATAAAAATGTTTTGAATAATAAAAAATGATCATTTTAGGATAAATTAAAATGGAAAAAATGTAAATCATATACCTTTTTCTTCCCCTAGGTGAATTCTTTTCTTTTTATCCTTAGCTTTATTTTAGGTTGTCAAAATAATAAATCACGATTCTATTTTTTATTTTATGCAATACTATTACCATGCTAATTTTTTCCTTAATATATTTTATAACACAACCATATTTATAAAAATATATATATATAAGGGCCTCCCTTTAAATTTATATCACTATAATAAATGGCTATAATATTAATAAAACAGTTCAATTTCTGGAATAAAATTGGAAGAAAGAAAACTGATATATAAAATGAACAAGAACAATTAAAATCGTCAAGAATGATTTTAATAAAAACATATTAGATTTAATAGTTTAGATAGGATTATGTGATGATCATGTTTTACCATGTTTAATATTACTTTATAATATGAAAAAATAAAATAATGAAAGATCTATTAATAAATTCTTCCATGGGACCACCATAAACATTGAGATAAAGATTACCTATATATGAAAAAATAAATTGAATAACTTGTAACTGAAAATATTTCTTATGTATCTATAAATTTTATAAAAATAATATTAAAAGATAATATTAGGAGTGGATATTACATAACTTCATTATATTATTGATTTAATGCGGGGTGGGAATTAGTTTTTTATCAACTAGGTAAACATAACAATGTTATAGTAATATTATGGCTTAACAACTCATTGAGTAAGTTCCAAAAATCATTCCCATTGTAAAATGAAATTTAGTAGGTGATATTATTTTTATTGATTCTAGTGGACATCAGCATATCCAAAAAAATAATGTTTTTAATTGCACAGTAGAACTTGGGGAACACGTGAGGTGAAAAGAGGATAATGATTAGAAAATATAACAACCATATATAATGGAATGTAAAATTATGATGATATGGGGAAGGAGTGTATATGAAGTGAATGAGGTCACTGATGGATGATTGTTTTGGAGTGAAATAGAGGTAATACAGAAATAAAAAACCCCAATTTAATTGAAAAAATGGGACCATAGATAAAAGTCATTTGATAGGGATGGATATCATAGATTCGAATGGTAAGAGGTGGAGTTAATAAGATTATGGATGGGAGATATACAAATAGTGTGATGAATATTGTTAAAGTGGGAGGTAGAGGCAATGTATAATTTTGGGTGAGAAATTCAGGGTGGGGGGGTTATAGTTGGTTAATATTAGGGAAATTATACCATGGGTTATCCTATAAACTACTAATGAATTCTTTATTGGATTAATATTTATTTAGAGAACACTTTTTCTTACTGAAGAACATTTGTTTTTCTCCTTGAAAGCATTTTTGTGTTATACATCATTCTAATTGTGAGTTAATCTTCATAAAAAAGGGTCCTTTTGTTCAAATATTTATTTAACCATGAAATAATGAAGGTAAAACAACCATTTTTATTTCTGTATGAAAAATGAATATATATCTTCTTATAATAATTCTATTTTACATAGTTATCTAAAATCTCTGTCATGGATGGGGTCCACCTTAAGGACCATGTTGTAATAGTTCAAAATAACAAGCCATTTCACCCAATTATTTGGTTCCCAAAAAAACTAACCCAAATTAAATATTAAGATGGTACAATATATTTAATATTTAGATGAAAAATATGATATACACTATCCTATGGTGCAAAAAAATTTGGCTTAATATAATGAATATTATGTAGATTTTTTAAAAATTTTCATAAAAACAAATATCTATATGGGCACAATGGGCTAAAATTATTTTAACATAATGTTAGACCATATCAAAAGCGGATAAAGTAATGTTTCTTATCTAAAGTTTTTAATCGAATGATATATGAATAAAATCATTATTTATTTCAAATATTTTTACATTATTATCCCCATATATAGATTTTTTATAGTGGAGATAATATATGATTTAGTTCTAATGGGTTGAAGTTATTCAAATAAGATTTAAAAACCACGCATTACGTGATAGTTCGTATAATATAAGATTTATTTTTCATAAATATTGAATTCAATTTGTTTTATACTATTATCTTGAATATAGATGTCAAATAATGTTTATTAATATTAGTTGATAAAGTAATTATTTCTTTAAATTATCATGTGGGTATGGTATTGTTTGGTAGAGGGACTTTGGTATTTACAACCCCCAAGAGTAGTGAATTATTCTTTGTCTAGAACAGTCGCTGTTAAAAATATAAGGCTCATGTTTTACACAAGTGGGGATTGATTATTTCATTTAATTAAATAAGATTAAATAAAAATATTTTCATAAAATTTATTCAATAAATGTATTAAGATATATGAAAATGAGTCTGGATTTTATTTTGGTTGAGTAATAGACCCAATGGGTTTTATAAATAGTTTCACACTAATAGGACAAGAACTGTTTAATCAAGTTGATGGAATAGGGATTATAAATCAAAATTTTAAGAATCATGCATTTATAAAATAATAATAGATGAGATAATACATATTACTTATTTTTAAATTATTACGTATATAATATGAAAATAATTCATCTTAAATTAATATGGAATCAATTGAAAAACCCTCAAATACTGAGTGAGATGTTTCTTATAAATAAAAAACATGTGAAGACATAAATCATCAAACCTGGTATGCTAACACCATGAATAATATTTTGTAAGGAATGATGGTTGTGGATAGCTATATGATACAGGTAGAGACAAATTGATTTAATATATTGGTAGCACATAGTTCAAAAACATGAAGTTTTAAGATAAAATATGAATTAAGTTGTGTATTCTCTAAATTATGGACCAATACAAAGAGTTTTCCAATAAATGATTTGAGAGTTTTTTGTGATATGATTGAAAAAAATACATACCTATATAGCTATTGTGATGAGTTTTATTCACATGAGGATTCATTTAATAGGGAAATATGTTTCATGGACCACCAAAGGTAAGAATATATGTGTTAAAAATTTAAGAGGCAGAACATTCAATAAACTTCCATGAAAAAAATATTTTAAAAACGATACACACCTATAGATATATTATTCATTTTTATTATGACATCAACAATCATTTATATTTGGAGTTATCTTATTAGTTTGAACGATAATATAATTATATATTTGTATGTATGGTAGAGAATTATTCTCATGTACAATCATTATGATCATTTCTATGTGTATTTCATAAGAATTAGATTCTCTATTATTGACTCATTTGCATTAGATATTTGGTGTCCTTCAATTTTTTTGTAATAAACATAAAAAAAGAGTTTATTGATGAAAGTTAATTAAGATCTTAATAAAATAAATGGATTAATATTTGAGTCATTTAATGTTATATATTTCTATATATACCTAAAAATTGGATTAGTATTATATTCATTAATACATATATAATTATCTTGTCATATTGTGGGATATCCACAACACTATGGATTTTATATTCTGTGAGACCATAATATAATTATCTAATTAATAATATTTTAAATTTCTATCGATGGTTCATCTATAAAGATAATATATCAATGTTATTTTTCATAAAAAATTTATATTGTCTAAAAACACCATTTTTATGATTTAAAGAACAATGAAAAATAATTTCTTTTTTAAAACATTTAATATAAAAAAATTATAAAATATGTACTAATAAATTTTTAATGCGGGTTGGAGAAAAAAAATCTGTATACATGGATTCATTGACATAAAATCATATATAAGGGGTCTATAAAAATTATATCCAAGAGTATCGTTGATCACTATGTTCACACACTAAATGGTATGTGATCCCATGCTAGAATAGTTTTGTAAGGTGTAGTTCCAAGAAGCTCCATAAGTATGATAATCGTCTTATAGGTTCCCTTCATGAGTAGTGTGAAGCATTTACACATGATCTTTAATGATTCATTTTCATCGTGTAATGTGACTTATGATTGTCCATGGAAGGTGTATTTATCCCTGGGGAGATTCATAGAGATCAAATTTTCAATCTCTATTTTTTATTCTATGATGTTATTGTATTTATAATTTTCTTACACATGATGAATGGAATTATCCTCAATCATTAGTGATATATTTATAAAAAATTATTATGATATAGTATAAATCACATATATGTTATTATCTATGACTAGGCTTCCACCTCACATGTCCCCATTAATGTAGAAATCATCCAAATTTATCTTATGCACATTTATTGGAGGCCTCGTGTGTAACATCCTAGGTGAATGAAGAAGAAGACATATTTTATATTTTTTAATATTTTTTAATTAAATATTAATTTTACATTAAAAGGGTTTCTATGGTCGATAGCGTACCCGACATGCAACAATGAGTTTCTTTGGAATCTTACGTTGCACACTAATAATATAATATTCTTATTTTAAATGGTAGTTAACTCCTAGACATTGTATTGGAATTAATGAATGAAACTAACTACAATATTATTATACATGTTTGTTAGATGTATTTACTTTTATCCGATAAAATTTAGAGGCTTAAAATTTGAATGGATCTAATTTTAAGCATAATTTACATTAAAAGGCCTATTTACCACCTTTTAATAGACAAGTCTCATTAAATCATGTTTTGGTCATATTTATACGTTCTATGTGACCAAATATAATTCTTATTTATATTTGGGACATCAAATTTTACTTTGGGTATTTTTTGGTATTTTTATGATAAAGTTCATTTTTTAATGAATAATGAAAAATACTGTATTTTAATTCAAAAGTTCGTTTTAATATAATTTATTTATATGGTTATATTATATTTTTTAGTTTGTTTTAAAGTGAAATTGGAATATATTTTTACCATTTAGTCCAATGTTGGTCATTGAAATTAATTTCACTTTGAAATTGGACATAAACAAGTATCAATCTTTTGATAGTTATTGTTTCGTAAAAACATGCTATGTATTTTAACAATGGGAATTAATTTTTAAATTAATAAATTTCACTTCTATGTTTTTAATTTGTAAAAATAGACATCAATTATGAATTAGGAATATCAATTAATGTTAGGCTGAATTTTTGGTATTTGTTTGAAAAACTTCAATTTTTTATGATTAGTGACACCACTTAGTAGTAGTTAAAAAATGACTTTTTCATTTAAATGAAAATTTTCCACTTCTGTGAATTCAATTTAAAAAATCCTACATACATGGTTGTTATCAAGAAGTAAAATTTTGTTCATTAAGATGAAATTAATTTTTGTTGAATTGTAACTTTTGACTTTTATTTACCGCAGTTAAAGGTAAATAAAGTAATTCAAGATAAAAAGAATATTATAATAATTCAAAATTAAATTAAAACTTGTCCTAACATTATTTTATGAGTAGTGGCCGACCATGTGAATCCTTGGGTCAATTTTGGGACCCATTGACCCACTTGGGAGTGATAATGAAAATTTAGACTAATTAATTAAATGTAAAGGCAAAATAGACATAAACAAAAATCTTTTAGAAATTAATTTTTATATGGTGTTATATAAAAAATATTTTTAACTATAAATATTCATTGTAAATCTAAAACTATTTCCTACATTATGGTATTTTTTTTATAATTTTTAGGCAACTAATAAATTATATTATTTGTGACATAATAATTATGCAGTGTTTACCTCATTAATAAATGATTTATATAAATAAGATTATAATTCTTAAAATATTATCCAAAACATGTCCAATTCTGATTGGATGATTTTATTTTGACCACTAATCATCTTATCGTTGACTATAATGATTTTGGGACCATTAGAAACTGAATATAATTATATTATAATATAATACTTTCACACTTTCCTAAAGAGCCCCTCCTCTCCCTTATAAAAGGAGACCACTTATAAACAATTTTTCACACCTATCAAGCCATTTTTCTCATCCAAACTCTATATAATTATTCTCCCAACATCCCTATAATCCCCCTAGTAGCCTTACCTTAGGCAGAAGGCTCTTTAAGAAGCTTTTTGGTTCAAACCAAAGAGAGTTACCCAAATTAAAGGTAACTATCTCTATTAAATTGTTTTCATTTATTTTACTTCTCCAACCCCTAAAATCTTTTTATTTATTTTATTTTGTAACAACAAAAGTATCCTCAATATAGTAAGATGTTGTTATGAGAAGTATTCTAACTACAATTACACACACCTCTATCTAATTAGTGAAGAACATAATGTTTCTATGGATGGAAAGTTAACTCCTCACGAAATGATGATTGTTCAATTACATCTTAACGCCTCTCATGGTCTCCATTATGATGGAACTGTATTTATATTTGATATATATTATGTTTATGATTTCATTATGCACTTGTAATTCCCAATTATATCAAGCCTTTATGGTTTACATATTGGGTAAATACAATAATCTCATTTGAGGAAGTGCGGACTACCGCACCCTCAATGTGATGTGATTCATTAATGCCTTATGTGGGATGTATAAAGGATAGATTTAATGATATTATATATGATATTATACTAGTATTATAATATACCTATTTATCATTATGTTTTATTTCCATTAAAATAAGAAATAGAAATGAATGTAGCGTTCATGCGTATATACGGCTTATCGTCCCCATGAACGGTGCATTTCATTTCTTACCAATAAATGTAAATTACTATCATAAAAAAAAGTATATACTGGATATATATGATATATATGATATCCAAATCATGAATATCATTCTGTATATAATGAACATTTTACCACATGGACAACTTGTAAATATATTGTGTTCATTTTTACTCAAGTAGCAAATATCAACAAAATGAATGTTATTAACTTAAATGATTTCATAATGTTTATAAAATGGTAATAAGTGATATAAAAGGAATAATAAACTTGAAAATTGTTCTTATGGAAGTAGAAATTAACATTATTTTATTATTTAGGAGATTAAATAACGAACGAGTCAAGTCGGACACGAGGTAAGGGAATTCGTATCAATCTCCTTTCATTGAGGAATATTTTGTTTTAATATTTTATATATTGTATAAATCCATTTCACTTTTCATTTTATTCAAAGGGAATCTTTTTATACAAAGAGTCTTAATAAATGACAGAAAAGAATGTTTTTTTAACGTACGCGGTGACAGTGACCTTTCTGCCGCCACAAGTATTATTTGATATTGGGCTTCCTCAACAAGCCGTACTATTTTTAAAAGGAAAAATAAATACCCTATACACTATTTACGTATTTTGGTATTGAAAATGAATTTGAGAATGGATTTATTATTTCAATATATTGAAATTATATTTTATTATTTCAATTTGGAAATGTTATCTTTCCTTTATGCTTATGTTATGTGTTATGATCATGTTATGGTTCTTGAAATTATTTACATATACGGGTGGTTCCATGATAATCCTAGGGTGGGTGAGCCTGAGATAGCTCTCCAATGCATTGGGTAATGTGACCGAAGTAAACGTGATGTTTCTCCTAAGATATTTAGTGAATATACTGTGATTGTTATTCTAAGTGTAACTCTTTATGTAGCTGTGATAGATAAAAAGTAAATTTCATATGGATGTTATAATTAATCGTTATGATTTATGATTTTTGTGTGTTATTCATAAATCTCATGATTTCATATGGTATGTTATGATTGAAAATTATGGTTTCCTTGATTTTTATTTATTGATTGGGTAATGTTTCCCTTCATTATTTTATAAACCTTACTGAGATTTTAATGCTCATCCCATGTTTTGAAATGATTTCATAGGACTTAATTATGAATAAGGTCAAGGATGATATCAAGGAAAAGTCATGCTATCTAAAACAAGGAAGTAGACATGAATCTTTTTTTAATAGATTTTATTTTATGAAAATAATTGAAACTATGTTGATATGTCTACCTTCAAATCTTTTGAGATGTAATAGTTATGTCCTAATTCCCTAAAACACTAAACCTGAAAAGGTCATCAATGTAAATTATTCATTGAATTCACTATTATGTAATGTTTAAGGTTGGGTCCTTATAGTTGGTATCAGAGGGTGGTTTATATAGGTTTATGTGTTAGGGTATTGTTAAAGTAATATCCATAAAGTAATTTATGTTAATATTGACATCATGGAGCATTTACAGATTACCGTGTTGCTTAACCTAAGATATTTCTGTGTTCAGAATGGTACTATGAAGAGGAAATAGGGATGCTATGTTGGGAAGACATCAGGAAGGAGACAACCTTCTTAATCAGAATCTGGAGACGGTCAGAATCGGAACTGAATAGTTTGTTGCAACGAAGGAACAGTTGACTCTAGCTATAAATGGTGGTGGTATACATGTAAAAGATCAGCTAGATCAACCACAGAGGAACATGTTAGTAGTGGATAATTTCATGAGGCATCATCCCCCATCATTTAGAGGATCATCTGACCCTGTGCCAGTTGAAGGGTGGATTAATGCATTGGAGAAGATTTTCGACGTCATGGAATGTTCAGAACTTCAAAAGGTTAGTCTTGATGTTTACCGATTTGAATGTGAAATTGATCAGTGGTGGTTAATGGTGAAAAATATCAATGAAAGTGTGGAGATTGATTCTCTTGATTGGGATCAGTTCAAAGGTATGTTTCTTGAGAAATATTTTCCTATGTTGGTCCGTCTTAGGATAAAAATACAATTCCTGGAATTGAGGTAGGAGGATGAGTCAGTGGCTACATATGAAGAAAATTTCACTCGACTGGAAAGGTGTTCTCTAAATTTCATACGAGATATTGATAGTAAAATCAACCGTTTTTACTCAGGATTAAATCCAAAGTATCAAATCACTTTAGCTTCTCGTGAGTTCAAAATTTATGAATTTTTTTGTTGTGCAGAGAAGGTGGAAATGGAGTTTGCCAATGATCAGGAATTTTTTAAAAGACAACAAAATAAGAGGATGAGGTGGGAGGTGAAAGAGAAGAACTATTCAAAAAAGTCAGATGGTAAGAAACTTAAGTTTACAGTTTGTGAAAATTGTGGTAAAAATAATGCTGGGGAATGACTTTTGAATTCTGGTAAGTGCTTCTGATGTGGTAAAATGGGACATAAGGCTCGTAATTGCACTGAACAAGATCAGGGTAATGGTATGACAAAAACTGATTTACAGTCAGTAAAATTTTTTAAGTGCAATGAAATGGGTCATTATGCAAATGAGTGTCCAACAAAGAACTCAACTGAAGGAAAGCAACCAGACTACAAGCAGAAAGGGTTGGTGAAATCCTTTGCAACTACTTCAGAAGATATTGGGCCATCAAATGAAGTTATATCAGGTACAATGTTTGTTTGTTTAGATTATTCCAATGTGTTGTTTGATCCAGTGTCTACACACTCTTTCATTTCAAAGAAGTTTTACACTAAATTGGGAATCCCATCTCAAGATATGAATACAGAACTCACATTAAAAACACCTGGATGAAATGTTGAGACAAAAAAGAAAACATAAGAGCATTCCTGTACTTTTGTGTGGAAAAAATCTACCTAGAAACCTTATTGTTTTTCCTCTAGTAGAGTTTGATGTTATTTTGGGCATGGATTGGCTTTCTGTTTATCATGTTAAGATTCATTGAAGAGCTAAATAGGTTTCTTTTCGTAATAATTTTCAGTTTGTACACAAAAATGAACCCTTTTTGTTGATAACATATCAAGAAGCTGAGAAACTAGTAAAAGATGGAAATTAATGTTACCATGCACATATTTTCGATAAAAGGAACTATTCAGACTAATGATGTGCCAGTGGTAAATGAGTACCTTGACATTTTTCGTGATGAGTTTCCTGGTATTATACCTGATAGGGAAGATGAATTTACTGTTGACCTAGTTCCTGATGCTAAGCCAATTTCAAAACCCCCTTATCAAATGGATCAAATTGAAAATTTAGATTTAAATAAGCATTTGTAGGAGTTATTAGATAAAGTTTTCATTCAACCTAGCACGTCCCCATGGGGTTCTCCTATCTTGTTTTTTAAAAATAAATATGGTTCAATGAGACTTTTCATTGATTATAGTGTATTGAATATCATCACTATTATGAATAAGTATTATTTTCCTTATATTGATGACATGTTTGATCAGCTCTTGGGAGCTTAGTCTTTTTCAAAGATTGAATTGAGGTCGGGGTACCATCAGTTGAATGTAAAGGAAGCAGACGTTCCAAAGACCGGGTTTTGTATTAGATATGGCCATTATGAATTTGTAGTTATTCCTTTTGCTTTAACCAATGCACATTCTGTATTCATGGAACTTATGAATAGAATTTTCTATGAGTTTCTAGATAAGTTTGTGGTTATGTTCATTTATGATATTTTTGTTTATTCAAAAAGTAAGGAGGAACATGAAATTAACATAAGGGTTGTCTTGAAAACCTTCAATGAAAAGAAACTTTAGGGGAAATTCAGCAAGTGTGAGTTTTGGTTACAAAACATTTCTTTCCTTGGTCACATTGTTTCAAAAAATGGCATAACTGTTTATCATGCTAAAACAAAAGTTGTTGAAGAATGGCCAAGACCCAAAAATATAACCAAGATTCATAGTTTTCTTTGTTTGGAAGGTTATTATAGGAGGTTTGTTGAAAATGTTTCATGGTCATCTAGTCCAAGGACAAAGCTAACTCTAAAAGTTGTTATGTTCATCTAGAAAAAAGAATGTGATGATTGTTTTTAGGAATTGAAATGAAGATTTTTGAATGATATAGTTTTGGCACTGCCTTCCAGAAATGGTGATTTTGTTATCTACAGGGATGAATCATTGAAAGGACTGGGATGTGTCCTAATGAAGAATGATTAGGTAATTGCTTATGCTTTACGTCAGTTGAAACCTCATGAGTTAAATTACCCTACACATGATTTCTAATTAGTTGCTGTGATTTTTGCATTAAAAATTTGGAGGCATCATTTATATGGAGTGAAGTGTAAAATATATACTGATCACAAATGTTTGAAGTATATATTCACTCAGAAATAATTAAACATGAGACAGAGGAGATGGTTGGAATTAAACAAGGATTATGATTGCATGATCCTTTACCATCCGGGAAAATCAAATAAAGTTTCTGATTCTTTGAGTCGAGAAATTAATGCTTCATTAACCATGCTATATTTGGAACGAGATCCTTTGGTTTTTGATTTGAAGAACTTTGGAATAGAAGTTGATGGTGCAAGAAATTCTTCTGTTTTGTTTCAGGTGTCAGTGAGATCATCTCTATCAGACAGAATAAAGCAACTGTAAAAATAAGACAATGAGTTACAGAAAAAGGTAGAGATGGTTTAGAAGGTTATGTTTCCAGATTTTAAAATTGACAATGATTCTGTTTTGAGATTTGTAAAGAGATTATGTGTGCCTTGTGATTCACAGTAGAAGAATGAGTTGTTATGTGAAGCTCATAGTTCTCTGTTTTCAGTTCATCCTGGTAGTACTAAGATGTACAGATATATTCAGGAGTATTACTGGTGGGATGGAATGAAAAGAGATATTATCGATGTTACTATGAAGTGTTTGACTTGTCAGTAGGTTAAAGAAGAGTGACAGTTACCAAAAGGAATGCTTCAGCCTTTACTAGTGCCAGAATGGAAATGGGTAAATATATCCCCCGACATTGTTGTGGGGTTACCAAAGACATCTCAAGGTAATAATGATATCTGGGTTATAGTTGATCGATTGACTAAATCTACTCATTTCCTTCCTACTAGAGAAACTTTGTCTCTATATCAACTTGCTCAGTTGTATGTTAAAGAGATAGTGCGGTTGCATGGAGTTCCTCTCTCAATTGTATCTAATCATTATCTTAGGTTTACTTCTAACATTTGGAAAGGCCTTCAGAAGTTATTGGGTACTGAATTAAATTTTAGTACAACTTTTAATCCTCCATCAGATGGGAAGTCAGAATAAACAATTCAGATGTCAGAAGATATGTTATGTGCGTTCTCAGTGGATTACCAGGGATGTTGGGACCAACATCATTCTTTGGTTGATTTTCTATATAATAACAGTTTTCATTCCAGTATACAGATGGCTCCATTTGAGGCATTATATGGAAAGTGTTGTCAAAATACAGCTTTTTGGGATAAAGTAGGTGAACGAAAGATGATGGGACCAGAATTAGTAGAAGAGATGGAAGAGAAAGTTCAGTTGACTTTGAAGTGCATGAGAATAGCTCAGAGTAGACATAAAATTTATGTCGATAACCTGTGGAAGGATCGTTCTTTTGAGGTAGGTGATCATGTCTTTCTCAAAGTTTCTCCTTGGAAAAGTTTGATGCATTTTGGTAAGAAGGGAAAGTTGAGTCCGAGGTTCATTAGACCTTATGAAATTTTGGACAAAGTTTAATTCGTTGCGTATAAAGTGGATTTACCTCCAAGTTTATCCCAGGTACATAAGGTTTTTCATGTTTCGATGTTGAGAATGTATATGCCAGATCCATCTCATGCTTTGAGCCCAGAGGTAGTTCAGCTGGAAAAGAATCTCTCTAATGAAGAACAACTAGTCCTGATTCTTGACCGTAGAGAGAAAGTGTTGCAGAATAAGGTAATTTATCAGGTAAAGGTTTTGTGGAAAAACTATATGGTTGAAGAGGCAATGTGGGAATCTGGAAATGCTATGCGAGAAAAATACCACCTCTTATTTTTATAAGTGAATAAAAATTGTCAGGACGCAATTCTCAAAAGGGGGGAAGGATGTAACACACTAGGTAAATGTAGAATAAGACATATTTAATATTTATTAATATTTTTGAATTAAATATTAATTTTAATTTAAAAGGGTTCGTATGTTTGATAGCGTACCTGACAGGCAACAATGAGTTTCTTTGGAATCTTAAGTTGCACACTAAAAATATAATATTATTATTTAAATGGTAGTTAACTCCTAGCTGTTGTATTGGTGGGAATGGATGAATCTAAGTTCAATATGATTATACATGTTTGTAATATGTATTTACTTTTATACAATAATAGTTACAGGCTTAAAATGTGAATGAATCTAATTTTAACCATAATTTACATTAAAAGGCCGATTTACCACATTTTCATGGAGAACCCTCATTAAATCATGTCTAGGACATATTTATATATTATATTTGACCAAATAAAATTATTCTTTATATCTGGGACATCAAATTTTACTTTGGGTATTTTTTTTTGGAATTTTTCTGACAAAGATCATTTTTTAATGGATAGTGAAAAATATTTTATTTTAATTCAAAAGTGCCTTTTAATATAATTTATTTATATGGATAGATTATCTTTTTAGTTGGTTTTAAAGTGAAATTGAAATATATTTTTTCCATTTAATCCAATGTTGGTAATTTTAATTAATTTCACTTTGAAATTGGACGTAAACAAGTATCAATCTTTTGATAGTTATTGTTTCATAAAAACATTCTATTTGTTTTAACAATGGGAATTAATTTTTAAATTAATTAATTCCACTTATATGTTTTGAATTTTGAAAAATAGACATCAACTTTGAATTCAGAATATCAAATAATTCTTAGGTTGAATTTTTGGTATTTTTATGAAAAACATCAATTTTTGATGAATAGTGACACCACTTAGTGGTAGTTAAAAAAACTAACTTTTTCATTTAAATGAAATTTTACCACTTTGGTGAATTGAATTTAAAAAATACGACATACATGGTTGTTATCAAGAAGTAAAATGTGGTTCATTAGGATGAAAATAATTTTTGGTGAATAGTAACTCTTGACTTTTATTTACCTCAGTTAAAGGTAAATAAAGTAATTCAAGGTAAAAAAAATATTATAATAATTCAAAATTACCTTCACATTTGTTCTATCCTTATTGGATGAGTATTGGACGACTATGGGAATCCTTGGGTCGATTTTTTGACCCCTTTGAGCAACTTGGGAGTGATAATGAGAATTTAGACTAATTAATTTAATGTAAAGGCAAAATAGATAGAAACAAAATTCTTTTAGTAATTAATTTCTATATGTTGTTATATAATGAATATTTTTTACTGTACATATTCATTTGAAATCTAAAAATATTTCCTACATCATGGTTTTTTTTTAATTTTTAGACAACAAATAAACTAAATTATTTATGACATTATAATGATGTAGTGTTTACCTCATTAATAAATGATTTAAATAAATAAGATTATAATTCTTAAAATATTATCCGAAAATGTCCAATTATGATTGGATGATTTTATTTCGACCATGACTTTTCTTATCTTTGACTATAATAATTTTTGGACCATTAGACACATAATATCATTATATTATAAAATAATACTTTCACACTTTCCTAAAGAGCACCTCCACTCCCTTATAAATGGAGACCACTTCTAACAAATTACTCACATATTTCAAGCCATTTGGATCGTCCAAAATCTGTCAAATTAAGCTCCCAACATCCCTATCAGCCCCCTAGAAGCCTTACTTTAGGCAGAAGTCACTTCAAGAAGTTTTTTGGTCTAATCCAAAGGGAGTTACCCAAATTAAAGGTAACAGATTCTATTAAATTGTTTACTTTTATTTTACTTCTCCAACCCATAAAATATTTTTATTTCTCTTATTTTGTAACGACACCAGTATCATAAATATACTAGGATGTTGTATTAAGAGGTATTTTAACTACACTTACACACACCTCCATATAATGGGTGAAGAATATAATATTTCTGTGGATGGCAATCTAACACTTCACAAAACGGATGATTGTTCAATTACATATTACCACCTCTCATGGTGGCCATTATGATGGAACTGTATTTATATATGATATATATTATGTTTATTTTTTCATTATGCTTCTGTAATTGTCAATTATATCAAGCCTTTATGGTTCTTATAGTGGTTAAATACGATAATCTCATTTGAGGAAGTGCGGACTATCGCCCCCTCAAAGTGATGTGATTCGTTAATGCCTTATCTGTGATGTATAAAGGATGGAGTTAATGATATTTTATATGATATTATACTGGAATTATAATATAACTATGTATCATTATGTTTTATTTCATTTAAAATAAGAAATAGAAATGAAAGCAGCGTTCATGCGTACGTATGGCTTACCATCTCAATGAACGTTGCATTTCATTTCTTACCTCTAAATGTTATGTACTATTATAAAAACATGTATATACTAGATATATATGATATCCAAATCATGAATATCAATCTGGATATAATTAACCTTTTACCACATGGTCAACTATTAAATATGAGTTGTTCATTTTTACTCAAGTGCAAAATATCGACAAAATGAACGTAATTAACATAAATGATTTCATAATGTTTATAACATGGTAATAAGTGATATAAAAGTAATAATAAACTAGAACAGGTTCTTAAGTATGTAGAAATTAACTTTAGATTATTATTCAGGAGATTAAAGAACGAACGAGTCAAGTCGGACACGTGGTAAGGGACTTCGTATCAATCTCCTTTCATTGAGGCATATTTTGTTTTAATCATTTATACAGTGTATAAACCCCTTTGACTTTTCATTTTATTCAAAATGAATATTTTTATACGAAGTGTCTTACTAAAAGACAAAAAGGAATGTTTTTTTACATACACTGTGGCAATGACCGTTCCGCCGCCGTGAGTATTATTTGATCTTTGTCTTCCTCAACAAGACGTACAATTTTTAAAATGAAAAATAAACACCATATACTCTTTTTACATATTTTGGTATTGAAAATGATTTTGAGAAAGGGTTTATTATTTCAATATCTTGAGATGATATTTTATTATTTCCATTTGGAAATGGTATCTTTCCTTTATTCTTATGTTATATGTTATGATCATGTTATAGTTCATGGGCATTATTTATGTATACGGGTGGTTCCGTGATAAATCTAGGGTGGGTGAGCCCGAGATAGCTCTCCAATGCATTGGGTAATGTGACGGAGGTAAATGTGATGTTTCTCCTAAGAGATTTAGGTAATATACCGTGGTGGGTATTCGAAGTGTAACTCCTAATGTAGCTATGATAGCTACAATGTAAGTATGATATGGATACCATAAGTATCCTTTATGATTTATGATTTGTGTGTGTTATTCATAAATCTCATGATTTCATAAGGTATGTTATGATTGAAAAGTATGGTTTCATTGATTTGTATTTATTGGTGGGATAATGTTTTCCTTCTTAATTTTATAAACCTTACTAAGATTTTTATTTTTATCCCAAGTTTTGAGTCATTTTCACTGGACTTAATGATGAATAACTTCAAGGATGGTATGAAGGAAAAGTCATGCTCTCTAAAACATGGAACTAGACATGACTCATTTTTTAAGATTCTTTATTTAATGAAAAAAATGGAAACTATGTGGATATGACTACCTTGTAATCTTATGAGATATAATAGTTATGTTCTAATTCCCTAAAACTCTAAACCTGAAAAAAATCCTCAATGTGAATTATTCATTTAATTCACTATTATTTAATGTTTAAGGCCAGGTCCTTATATCTAGCACCCCTAGAATCTCTAGCGGTAACATATAGTTCAATCTAAAATGTTATGGTTGGGAATAAAGTGTCTGATTGAAGGATAAAGATACTTTTTCTTAATGAAAATGTAAAGATCTACTATTAAGAACATGGTCATTGCAGTAAGGGATAGAATTGATATTCTGTGGCCATTCAAGTGAGTATTTCTATAAGAAACTTCTATGAAATAGCACCCAAGGACAAGAATGATGATCATTAGATTCATTTCATGTATTTTGTTCTCAAATATAGGGAGAAAAACAAACAGAAATAATGTCTATTAGAGGTGACCAATGACATTCTCAAAACTACTCTTAACGAATATCATATGCTTTTTTCTTCGTTGCAGATGAAAAAGGGGGGCCGCTCATGCAAGAAATATTGGGATGACATCTTTTCCATAGAGACAAATGCTTGAATGAATAGAATTCATTAAGTAGTGTTGATGATTTAACAGATGTGAAAATGGTTGAAGATAATTATCAAAAAGATATTGATCATCAACTCTCCTAGGAAAGGATGGTAACTTTAGGAAACCAAAAGGGAAAGAACATTTTGGACACCGACCCTTTTTTCATTTCTAAAAATTTTCATGCATCCCCCAAGAAGTTTGGGGATAAATATTGATTTCAGATTGTTTCCTATAAAAAGGCAAAGGGTCTGGTTGTTCCCCTAATGGTTTCTAACAATGTTTCTACCTTCAATCCTTTATCCCCCTTTGACCAAAATATAAATGGTTTTGATAAGTCATAGGTCTCTATCCTAGGAAAAATTGAGGAGTTGAGGCAGTAAATAATTATTTCTCCACCTGATGCAATTGATGATAAAGAGGATATGGATCTAGTGGCACATGGAGTTTATCTTGAGAAAAGTAAAGATAACAAATTTGATGATAGAACTGATGCTGAAAAATTACGATAAAGACTTCAGTCTCTATCCTTAAATAGGAGGAGAGAAAGAGGTCAGGGGAGCGGTCAAGGGCGAGAGGGATGGCTTGTTTTTAAAGAGATAGAAAGAAGACTCACAGATATATTAATGAAAAAGATAGGAATGTAACTATTGGTTGTGGATATTGTTTATTTTTACTTTTGTACTCTCATGTACTTTTCCATTACATGTTTTTTAATTAAAGAGGTGTAGCCTCTATCCTTTTGAAAAAATATGTGGAGGATTTTTTTCATCTATGGAGTTGAGGTATAATAATAATTTCAAGGATATTTTAATGTCGTTGTGGTATAATGCTTCATATGTGGGAAAAAAAATTTGTGAAACCATCATATTAAGAGTTTTTAGTTCTTCAAGATCACTTTTTCCCCATACGGGTTATTTCTAGGAATCATGATCATGATTAGAGTTCATCGTTAAACAATATTCCCTGTTACTGTAGATCCCTGAGAGTGAAAGTAAAAATATAAATCCCACTGTTTTGAGGGTAAGGGAGATGAGATTACATATCTTGCACTAATCTTATTTGATGAACACTCGTATGAAACCACGATAGGCTCAAGCATGGTGAAATGATATGTTTGGAATATAGAGTCCACAAAATCCCATTCTATAACTAGACTAATTATCTTCCAGATTGATCATATCATGTTATCCAACAATAAACCCTATATTTCATTTCATGTTCGACATGATTTTTTTGAGTGTCCACCGAACCGATGAAGCATTGTCCATAGGGCATGGAGAGTGATGAGAACTTGAGTTTTTTCTTGTTAATTCCCAAAGGTATTGGCCATGAATTTGTTCCCTGGCTTTTCTTGGATGCAACTTATTCATATTATCCATGATGTATCTAATGTTGATGATGTAATCATTATAGAATTTTTGTAATTTTCACATGATTCTCAATGAATCATCTTCTATGAGTGGGAGTCCAATATGAAGGATCACATGAGGGACTATGTCTTTTTAATAACATATTTGGGCACCTTGAGGACCAATTGATATGGATTGGAATTTAGGATATGACAGAATTAACCATTGTTATTTTTTATAAGAACAAAATGAATATATTATTCCACATGTTAATGTGATTACAAAAATTTCAACCACATTATCAAAGTGATAAATATATAGGTTCAAGACGAATATGGGTTCTACTATATACTCCATGGGAGAGTTTCTTATTTATATTCAAAAAAATGACCGTATTGATTGAATCAATCTATCAGTTAGATGGTTTGAAATAAAAATTCAAATTTTATTGTGGTTGATAAATTTCCCACCTTTTTTACAACAATATTTCAGGTTTTCAAAAATACCCATTTATGATCTCATAATTAACATTTTTAAAATGAATCATCTCATTTACAAATAATGGATTGGAGAACTATTTGGAACGATATCATCATTTTTGAGGAGTGAAAATTAAGTGATTATATTTTTTATTTGATTATCCCACCAATATTATCATGATCCAAAATAAAGAGACAGCGAGATAGATTATACCATTTTCTATGCCCTCATACCTAATTAAAATATCCTCATCTAATCCTCAATAATATGAAAACCAACTAGGTGATACAGAAACACCTGAAAAGATGGTTTGAATTCCATGTAGAGAATTTTATACCTCACATATCCCTTAAATGATCTCCACAATCAATACATTCATTTGACTTATCTATACCAATTCTTATAGCAGTGTTGGATTATTGAAATTTTATATTGATATCAATTATCATCTCTTGAGAAATGCTTTTAGATAATTGGATTGATTGATGTTGGATGTAACCATTCCCCCCAATTGATATCCACAATGTTAATTAAGAGGTGTGTATGTTTTTGGGTACACACGATAGAACATTGTAGTGGAAGGTACACATGCTAATTGGCCTATATTTTCACATAGAAGATGTATATTTCTCTATAAGAAAGAGTAAAATAGAGGTATCACATGGAACTCTCATGAGATAACCCCATAACAGTCTTCAATTATATGAATTATAATTTACTTCACTGTTTCCCATAAATTCACCAAATATTATCCTCTAAAAATATTTGGACATATGGAGATATACTCGATATGATAGAAAACAATGTTTTGATTTTCTCATCAACTACTAAGGTTCAAATGATGTCATTATCAGATTCAGTGACAACGTGAGGGATGTTATCATAGAAATCCTCATGAGCACCCAAGTACCTTTCTAACTATTTGGGGTTAATGTCTGAAATAATTGTATGAAAAAATAATTGTAGCATACCTACCACAACATATATTTCATTGTTTAATGACCCATTGTTCAATTGGATATGGTATGAGAGGTATGATTTTTCCATTTGATGCATGAGTCCAAGCATGTCTTATTTTTTAATTTTTTCATTCATGAAACCATAGATTGATCTCATACCACATGTACCTATTCTAAAAGATTCTCATATATGTTTTTTTACCATATAACAGAACAGTTCTTGAAATTAGTGATTCGTTAAAAGAAGCATCTATTTTCAATTTCTCATATTTTTGAGATGAAACGCCATTCACAGTAGGTTGTTACCTCTCAAGACACCGAAGAATGCCTCTATATATAAGTATCAATTTATTATGGAATCGTAGCCAAATTTCTTTGATGATACAGTTAGTTCTATGATTATATCACAACTTTCCAATGGAAAGGAATATATTTCATGTATTTTCAAAAGAAAAAGCAGTGGGTGTGATCCTATCTCACTAGAAGACATAAGATAATCAGTGAGGAGTGGGATAATTTATAAAAAGATAGGTCGGCATAATTTTTTGATCGGAATATATGTAATAGATGCTAACCATGAAATGATATGGGAGAATGTAAATAAATATATCACACATATTGATATTTTAGTAACTGTACTTATCACCTTGATTAAACTGTCCCAAGTGACATAGTAGGGAAATAAAAGGAAAAAACATGGTCTTATATTCAAGGGGTATATGTTACCTCTTATCTTCTCCATGTTTCCCAAAATCACATTGAAGTATCCAAAAAGTATCCATGAATTAGATTATATGTTAATGGACATATAGACATTCAAATGAACCTCTATCTTGGACAATCCACAATTACCAATGAAAAATGTAATGAGATAGTTCTAGAGACCTTTACTATCATTTTTTATGATATACTGATCTAATATTTACACCATCTCTACATTATTTCATGATTTCAGAAGATCATGATGTATATATTTTTTGTTTTAACATTCATGAATTTACGAAAACCTACCCTCCAAGAAAAATCATTAATTATGAAGTATAATTGTTTGTGTTCCATCACAACAAAAGTGAGATGTTTTTGTAGCAACATTAATTAACTTAAAATCGGTTTTTACTCTTGCCCCCATTCCACATTCAACAAATGCAGTGAAAGAAATTATTGGGATGTAGGTTGAGGCATATTATCAAGAGAACATGATATATTTTTCCTTTTTGTGATATTATCTAGACCGTATAAGTTGAATCAAATGAACATTAATATATATCTTGATCAGGTAAATATATCAGAATTAACCTGAAACTATCATTGAATAGTCCATGAAATATGATGTTGTGTGGGACTCTGGATAGAAACAATTTGTTTTTCATGAAAGATATAGTTTGGTGACACTGATGGTGAAAAACCTCATAAAATCACACTAGAAATGAAAAAAATATATTTTTCCTCCCATAAAATGAGTCCCACGTATGTAATAAAATACTCTCTAGAAGTGGAAGTGAAACATACATAATCCCCCACACAACAACCTCATGATCTGTTACCCATTCATTAGTTCTCCAACATAGACTATTTACGAAGTAGAGTGGCTCCCAAAAGGGGGATGAGTGTTTGTAGGGTGGAAAATATAGGAATTAGAATGATCATGGGACAGAGAAACAAAATGCATATCTTAAACAATTTATAATATAGTTTCAATTAATAGAGTCTTATGGAGTGTGTTATTTTAGAAAAAAATTCCATCAATCAAAAAATTATTATAAATAAATTATTTTCATGATTTTGTTACATCCAAATTTCTCAAGTTTCTTATTTTTCTATATAAATATTATAATTTTAATTCACTATTGTCCACATTAACAAGTATTTTTGAAAAATAGTTCCATTATAAGACCCAATTATTACAAAAAAAGTATAAAAACAAATTCTTGATAATATATAAATGAACTATAACGTATTAAGAACATATATAGTTCAAATTACATTTTTATTAACAAAATTACTAGTGCACGATATGTTTTTATTTCATAGAATTTTCCTATATATTTACTATGAATTTTATATTCTTCAGTATACTTATGAAATTTATTATATGTTTCTATAAAACATTACCTATTCGATTTTTACCAAAATAATATATGTATTTTCATATATAATTTTTAGAATTTTAACTTTATTTAAATATGAGATTGTCCAAAATAGAAATAAATTTTATATATAGGGTTTCAATATTAGGAAATATCATGTATAATCCATATAATATCCCATTAATTTATCATAACACCATAACATTGTTCACTATATAATAACTTTATTACTGTGGGACACGACCTTTGGCATGCCTTCTCATACATTGAAGGTTGTGGACTAGAAGGAATAGTAAAAATCACATCCTTGGGAGACTATCCTTCCTCTACAATAACCATTAAAAATAAATAAAAAACAAAAAATCCTTGGATGTATAAAATCAGAATACATAAAAAAACATTGAAATATTTTGAGAAAATGAAACAAACATTCAAAAAGTTATACATCCCCATTAATCGCTCACAATGCCGGTCATTTTCATGAAACAAAAATAAAATACATAATATATTTTAACATTCACGAGACTCACCTGTATCTTATTTCTGATCAATGATGATCTTATTTGACATGATCAAATATACAGCTTGCACTCTGACATATATAACAAACATGCAGTCTACACATGCACCCATTTTTCTATTTAGATTGTGAGAAATACATCTCATCATGGTATTAATAATTTCCCCCAATATATTACATCTTATACATGATTCCACATAAAGAATGTAAATAAATAAAATAAATTAATAATTTTGAGAGTCATGTTATCTGGGTCTAAAAAGGCCCATTAAACACCCAACCACCCACACTAATTTATTTCTAATAAAAATCCCTCATTATTTGATAAATCCTAACCCGTGCAAGACGATTAATCGTAAGGTGTCACACAATGTCTTGCCCCATTCCCAAAAATGTATTATTGTACACATTACTAGATACAAATCTCTAAATGAATATGAAAATTTGGAATTCTCAACAAGACTGACTCATACATTAATATTCATGGTGTGGTTTCATACCGTGAATTAATGATACCCTCTTTTATAAGGTGGAGTACCTGAAAAAAATATCAATTAACATTATCTCTCATACCATGTTAGAGACAATAAAATATTTTATTTCGGTATAATAGTATCCAAACAATTATAAATTCTTATCCACCCCCTTGGGGAAATTTCAATTGGAAGTGTCTTATAACCCATTACGTATAACAAATAACAAGAGGAGGGAATCATTATATTCAACCACTCTCATTGGATTAATTGTATTCTTATCATAAGTAACAGTGGAAAATCACATATCTCAGTGATCTATATCTGTAATCCTAATAAAAAATAGTTCCCATAATCTATATCAGACTATCAATAAGTTGAGAGCATGGATAACCACCAATTTCACTAATCAAATGTGGTCAAACAATTTTTATCCTCCAAAAAATTACGAAATAAGAGGCTATAGGTTGGACCTTTAATTGTTTTCATTATGAACCAAATTACCCTAGAAACTGCATTCTGACACATGGTGGGGCCTAATCTAACCCATCTCACTGAAGACATTTCTACCCACCCACATAATATATTTCTATTTAAAATAAACATATCCATGAACAAGTAGAATGAACAAGAATGAAATCAGAGCCATATCACATTGTATCCAAACATATCATGGATTTTAGTAACAATAGACATATCTCTATTTCTCAATTCCACTCCCATAATCCATTAATCAACATCGATAAATCCTTTCTAGGCTATCTCAGCCATCAAAGTACATAATTCCACATTTTTTTAATTATCTTCTCATCCATAACGGTATAAATTATTTTTACCAAACCCAACCAACCGTCCACTCATTTTGACTAACTCATACAAAATGCCACAAGACCATATCACATCTCAGAAAACCTACTTGAATCTAGAATAAATAGATTATTCTATATAATATCAAAATTATCACATAAAAACTATTCCCAAAAGCCATGTTCTATGTCATGAAACTCAAAATAATCCACTTGGAAAAGATTTTCTATGTCACATAGAAATTTTCCATATTCACCACATGGGTAATATACCAAATCTCTCATAGGATAACTATTAATCCCATCATCTATAAAAAAACCTTTCATGAAACTTTAAATCAATTCATTGGTGACATATACCCCTTGAGACAAATGTTATGTCTCCAATCCTCATTCAAGAGAGAATTTCCAACCCAAATTTTTTTTAATACCATATCACTATTCATATATAGTATTGAGCCTTTCATGCCACCCATTCTATCCTTATGTAACCCACATAATATATAAATATATAATTTTAATATTAAGGTCCAATCATAGGTCCTCTTAACCCCAACTAGAATATTCAACCCTTAGTGAAATAGTCATTGGGTCATCCCGAAATATCGAACATACAATAAATAAGACACTCTATCTCTATGATGATCACTGCCAGACCACATCATATCTATTAAAACAATGGTTCATATCCCATTCCCCAAAATTCTTACATTCATGTAGGAATTCACATCAATCATAACAATAAATAAGGTTTTTTATTATATGGACCACCAACCTCAATCTCAGAGGTACCATCCCCACAATGATCATATTTTCATTATGTAAACTCAAATGAAAACCTATTATCTTTACTCAATAACTAGATTTGAAATAATTAATTAATGTAATTATATAGTAATTATAAAAATTAAACTAAATTGGAATAGTGGTATAAACCACATTGTGATATGTTTCATCACTAAAACCACACAAAAAATTGTGTGTTTATCAGAATCAAAAATATTTTAATAGAGAAAAAAAAAGGTTGTATTATCATTAAAAAATTATAACATCCTCTAGTGGAATATTCCCCAATCATTTTCTAATAGATATAAAAATTTATGAAAAAACAAGTGTCATAATAATAATTCTAAGAGAAATAGGAAATTAAATCATACCTTCAAATAAATACCAAAAAAATAATCCTCATAAAATGGGAATCAATGATAATTGTAGGATGACATCCAACAGAAATAGTTCTCCACACTAGTATGTTCAACACAAAATAGAAGGGATACCAACCATAATAATACATATTTACCAATGATTAAAAATATCTAGGAAATGTTAATGTAACAATGGGTCACATAATGGTAATAGAATGGTACCCCATCATGGTATATATTCATAGTGTAACATAAGGTTTCATACTGTAACACTGCCCTATGTTCTCCCCCCATATCGAGTGACCTCCTTGGACCCATTATGGATGAGCATACATTTGTATAAAAATATACAGATCAATGAATCATAGTGTGGATTACTACCATTGTGACATGTAATTTTAATTCTAGGTCATGAAAATCACCCTTAATGTTATCGAACCTCGTTACGAAATCTTTCACAATGTAATGAAAATGATCAAAGGGTGAAAAATGTTATTCATAATGAATAACATTGGAATGTATTAATTATTAAATCATATTTATAGATTCTGAATGACATTATTGACCATTAAATACTTTTCAATCCTAACTCTAGTAGACCATATTTGATTATAACATTATTTCGTTATTACTCGATACTAGATATAACATCTTGTGGTATAGAATTGTTTCTTAATTATTGGAAAATTGTTTCACGATTGAATCTCACAAAAAATTTGAAAATAGAAAATACAATGTAGAAGTTTATTTGAGATCATTATTATTATTACTATAATTTTTTTGAACAAAAATCATAGTGAACATACTAGAATAATGGTAAAGAGGAAAAATAATATGGTGAGATTAGATGTTCAGTAAGGGAATGCATATAAAAAGTTATCATAGAATAAATAAAGCATTAATAACACAATAAAAATATATAGTGATAAAATCCTTTTAGATAAATTATCTAATAAACATGAAATAGATATGTGGATATCATAACTACTTGAATAATCATATTGATATAAATAATTGATTTCATAATGTTGTAATGCATAATTCCTGATGACAAGAAAATTTAAAATGAATTATCATGTAATGAAATCAAACACAAATGGGTAATGAATGTTCATAATAAACAAAATATATCAAAATAAAAAATTCATATAGGGGATACGTAATTATATAACTCAAACATCAAAGAATATGTCCAATTTATTTATTAAATGAATAAATAGTGTAACATAATTATCATGTCTTAGTAATCTATAAATATCCATACTAGATGAAGAAATAATACAGAAGGTTTACACCTTCTCCAATCAAAATAATCATAATAAATATTGAAAATAATGATGGGTGGACATATTATAATATCTCCTCAGTAAAGGAAATAATATTTATTTTATATCTATGTAGTTTCAAATTCCATTATTATTTTAATCCTTTATGAAATAATATCTAGTATTTTTACAATATTTTAATTAATAATAACCATGATATTTAGAGAAAAAAATTATTTAAAAATATACGTGGTATCCTATAAAGTAATATTCAATCAAAATATGTGTGATGATGTTTGGGTGAAAACTATTCATGTGGTATATGGTAAAACAAATATTATATTCCTACTCTCGGTAAAAGTTTCCTTATTCTAAAAATGACTCATAAATGTTTTAAAACAATATTATAAAATGTCAAAAAAATGTTTATAATTTGATATTATATTAAATTAATAATAAGAAATATAAATTATTCCTTTAATTATAAATAATATTTATACATTGATGAATACATTTTGAACTTAATAATGTTACAATTTTGGTTATCCTTAGATAAAATTAATTTGTCTTTTGAGTACATTGATAGAGGAAAATAAAAAAAATGTAAAATCCATAGATAATAACAAAATAAGAAGCTATAGAGTTTTATAATGATCATATGTTATATTTACACTTTAAAAATTATGTATAAAAATTTGGAATAAATATAAGATTATTGAATAAACCTCTACCATATGTTTGGATAACATAATCAGTTATTTACAAATTAAATAAAAAAATAAAAAATATTATAATTCTCTACCATATTCATATACATTGTTTTACTATCCTATATGGTCATCTTAAAACATGTCAAGAGTATTTTAATTGTAATTATTTTTAAAAATCATCATTTTTATTATTAAAAGTTTCACTTTTCATGTTTGTTTTAGATTGATCGATTAAGTCCATGGTTTATTATTATTTATTAATAATATCCAAAATAAGAATCATTAAATATATATCATATATATTCTGTAATGACTATGTGTTAAGAAATACATTGTCTAGTTTTTTTATCTGGAATTTACATTCACCTCCCAATGATCTATTAGGTTTTGAGTTTTGGAGAATTTAGAAAAAAACATTACATACTAAAACCCAACATAAAAATTGGACACTTCTACATGGTATCTATTTCAAATTAAAAAATTATTATATAAAAGTTCATTTTTTAATGAAAAATATTTAAAAATTTCAACATTAGTTCTTATTAACTCTTAAACAACCCGAAAACCAATGAAAAGTATTTCAAAACAAGGGGTGATATCAAATGGATTTTTAAGGAATATAAAAAAAAGAAAAAATAGTCTATTTAAAAAAAAGAAAACTCTTGAAAATATTACCTTTATCTTATGGGTATATGAGAGGATGAAATAAATAATTTCCACAGAAAAATAACACTCATTTATTCTCCAAAATAAATATGAATAATCATAGTGAGAAATTAAAATCCCTATTTTGAATCATGGAGCTTAAAATTAAAATATATTTTAAAATTTAGTTATAAATAATAGGATATCAATTAAATCTATATTAGAATACAATTGTAAACTCCCCCATTAATTCCTGGAAAGTCATGGATAATTAATATGTGCATTGGAGCATTATCTAGGTGCATTAAATATAATAACGAGCTCACCAAAATCTTTTTGGGTTCACCCAAAATATAATATATATCAAGATTACTCATGATCTATAATGAGGCTCAATCCTTCAAACAATCTATATTAATCTCACCCATTAATCATATAATTATTAATGACTATTCAGGAATAAATCTTTTTACAAATGATATTATCATCATAAAACTAGTGAAATAAAAATTAAAACCCATAATAAAAACACTATTGAATACAAAATTACCATTTTAATTCAAAACCCTGTTTTAAATAAAAAAATAAACATAGTAATGATTTTCTTTAAATTAATTATCTTTAAAAACATTCTCTAGGAAATTAAAACTTCCATTATAAAAACATATTTTAAAAATAATTAAGTAACAAATGAAAAAAATACTTGAAAATTACCATATATACATGTAAAGGATTTTTCAAATAAACTATCATTCCTAATGGTAAAAAATATTCACATTATATATAAGATAAAAAACATTACTTCAGTATTTATAATTGAATAATAATAAAGTAATAATTTAGAAATTAGAAAAAATATTCCTTCCAAATATTTTGGTAAAAAGTAAAAAATGTTTAATAATATCATTAAAAATTAATATAATTTTAAAAACATTTCTTTAAACAATTTAGGTTATATGTATATTGAATATAAATTTTGTTTTAAAGGAATCATGAAATGATAATTTTTAATAGATTGTAACTTACTTTGGGTCTAACTCATCATATATGTACATTATCATCATGAATAATAATCATTGGATAATTATTTAAATTCTTAAGAAACATTTTCATGTTTATTAATAATTTAATAACACTTATAACTATGTTATAACAATTACTTTGTCCTTTATGACATAACAATTTGTTTTTCCTTTTTTTGGAACATAATATCAAAATGCCTTAGGTAAGATAAATATGGTAAAATTTTCCATTCGTCTAAAATCTAAAAAATAATTATTATTATCTAATTATCATTTTATAAATAAATTAATCTTCTATATCAATACATTATTCATGGTTATTAAAAATGAGCTATGTTATCATCTTGAAGATGATAGGACATACATACGTTGAGTAACATATCCATTTTTTCAATGATAATTTTGTAAATACAATAATTAATATTTTTTCCCTTTAGACTTATCATAATCTCATTTCTCTCATAATATATATTTAAATATACATTAATATATCATCAATATTACCTTGTGAAAAAAATGAATCACATACCTTAGTTGAGGTGGTAGAAATCACACACACAATAATGTTGTTATCATTTTAAGTGCAAATAAAGTTATACATGTAAATGATATGATGCATTTTAATAATTAAATATATTTCAATTATATAATTTATAAACACTAATTTCATCATTATAACATGTGTTGACAGAAATTTATGAAGAAAAAAATTTACAATATTGTGCGAGGTGGTAGTCTGCCATAAACATGAATGGTGATTTCATCTCTCATTTGTGGTGAGAGGAGTAATTTATTAAAATAGCATCAACTTATTATATGAAATAAACATATATTATTGAAAAATAATTTTTGAACAAGTACTGAGGGGTGTGGAGGAAAAATCATAACTAGATCATTTAGATTCAAACTCCACCACTTATTTGGAAAACACCTCGAACATAAAACGATAGGAACTCTACAATTTGAATAATGACGTGAAAAAGAAAACTAGAATTTGGAGAGGGATTATAGGAAAGGGTTGGAGTAGTTATTTTATGAAAATAAATTGTTTTAATGGTTATGTATTTAGAATAATTTTTTCCCAATTATAACATAGTTGATGGAAACTATTATCATTTCTTTAAATATTAAATTAATATAATTTATTTTTCAATTGGAAATGGAACCAAAGGGTGTTATTTATAAAATATAATTATTATTTCTCTAAATAAACACATCCATAAAAATTATACTTCATTTTAAATTTATTTATACCCTAATATTTCTCTTTTAACAACTATTTAACTACATTAACTTTAATTTTGACAAGATGGTTTTTATCACTAGCAGTCAATATAGTTACAATAAAATGATTACTTGTTAATAAACATTCCTTTTTAAATTTGAAAAATAATCCAAATATCTAGTTTTAATTTAATATAATTACCCATTATATATCATTTAATAAAATATTATTTACTATAAAATAACCATAATGCCATTTTTTTGAACAATTCATTACATTAACACTAATAATATCAAGAAATAATTTATAATTAGGCATTTTTTTATCAAATCAATATATTTTAGGTTCTTATAGAATATTATTTAACATATTATTTATCCCAAATTAATTTTTTTCTATAATTTTTTAATATCATTTACTGTATTTTTTCATTAATTTCTTATTTTGAAGATTAACAATGATCAAGAATTTAATTTAATAAATTAGATGCTAAATATTAAAATATATTATAATTTTGAATATAACTATATTATATTTGATTATAATTTTTTTACAAAACATATACATTATATAAAACAATAAAAAATTATTACATATATTAAAAAAAGAGTGTGACATGTTTGACATGACATTATATAAAATAATATACATTTCATTATCTCATCCAAGCATCTAAAAACGAAATATATTCACGGTATTTATTATTATGGTCATGATTCGTCCATTAAATAACATTTAAGTAATTTATTGGGTCATTGGGTAGACCTTATCATTTAATATTGAATATAAATTACCAAATTTAACATTTATTGTAGTAATAAGAAAATCAAATGTTATTATCTAATGAGACATAATATAATATGGAACTATTTAATAAATTTATTAGAACTAATTCAAAATATTTGATTAATTTTTCAAACATTTGAAATTTTTTTCAAATTTTAATTTAAAACAAAATCAAAAAATTGGTACCAAAACATATTTTCCTAAAAAATTACAATTCTTGATAAAAACAGTTTTTATAATAAATTCATTAATAAAATATAGTAAAAAACTCATTATTGTACTAATTTAGAAATAAATTAAATATTTAAAACATAAAACTAATGTAAAACATCATTTTACCATGTAAATACATTAATATAAAATTCAATTTTCAATCAAAACCATATTTTTCACAATTCAATGAAAAATAAATACTTTCAAAAAAATATCAATAATTAATCTGAATATATTTTTTTATAGGATGGTTTTAGATGTGATATTTATTTTTTTATATCAACATTTTAACATTTCAATTAATTAAATATATTAATAATCAATATAAATAAATAAAAATAAATTTTGAGGAAAACATGTTTTATTTTGTATAAAATGACATTATTAAAAAGATTTACATATATAAAAAGAGTTAAATAATAATATATAAATTGTTAGGACCATAATATATTTCAAAAAATTTAGTACTACTCATTTCCACTAGTTTAACATATTAGTTATAATGCTCAATATTAAATTATAAAATTTTATTATTCATTTAATTTTAGTGTTACATATATTGTAATCTATAAGTCATTGATTTTCTTCCCTAAAATAATGGTATGTAACATTATACACCATATAATCAATTCTATTCATAATATTTTAACTTAGTCAGGATTAATAGGTTTTTACTATTCAAAATAACTTTTTTTAATTCTAATATAATAAAAAGTGTGAATATACACCCATGTAAAAAGAGTGACAAGTAAAGTAAGAAGGTAATAAATTTTAACACATAACTAGATTCCAAAATAAGAGTTAAAAAGTTGTATTTTAAAACGTTTATATGGATAATTAAAATAACCCCCAAGGATATATTATTAGGGATATATTAAATTTTTAGGAAAATGTTATCTATAAGAAAGTAATAATTTTTATATGTTTTAAATTGCGATTAACTTCTATTTAAGAAAATTTCAAGGATAGTGTTTTTAATAAAAATTATAATCCTAGTTTTATATAATTATTTTACTATTTACAATATTAAAATATGTAAATATACTTACTTGAATATTATAATTTCATATTTCAGTCATTTTATATTAAATGGTCATCTCATTTTTCAAAAACAAAGAGTATTCGAGCTGTTTTTTATAATGTTGTAGAGATATAAATAACATATATTATATCACATAATCCAAAAAATGATAACAACCCAGTAATATTTTCCTTATAAATTAACCAAAACCAAATGACTGTTATATGATAAGAAAATTCCAAATATTAACAAATGTTCAGGTGATGAAAATAACACTAATATAGAAATTTCAATATTTATTTCAAAAATTAAACATATATAATTTGAGAATAACTACCCTTAAAATTCCTAAAATATATTATGAACTTTTATTGAATCCAATAATTAAATTTATTCGATCATTAATCTTCAATGATAAATATAGTTATTATTTCCAAAAACATTTTACCTCCCGAAATTCTAATAATACTTTTATTTTCTATAGCCATATAATCTATAGTGTATTATAATAATCACTATAAAAACATTAATAACCATTAAGATACATTAAAATCATATTTTCCCCCAAATTATAACTTAACATTTAATTTTCAATTAAAATCACTTAATGATCTATTTTAATTATTTATATATGGTTCCAAAAAAATCTAAATCATGGGGAAATAACATTAATATCATCAATAAAAAATATCAATATTATTTTTATTTCTACGATAAAACATATATTACAAAAAAATAACCAAACCACTAAAAATATAAATTTTTAATCATTTGTATTCTTAATATAGATCATTTATCAACAAAATCAAATAAAAAATTAGAAAACACATAATTACCCATATAATAAGTTATAAATTTATCATATGTACATAAATGTATGTATCCAAAATTATCATCTATTTATTGCATCAAATTTTAATGAAGCAATATCCTCTACATATGTTTGCAAACATTGAAAAAAAAAATTCTTTTAAATATTGGAATATAATAATATCATTGATAAATAAATCTTTACACTTATATTATAAACCATTAACCATGATTTTTAATTTTATTCAATGATATTTAATACATTCTTATGATATATAAAATCCTTGAAGAATAGTTCAAAGTGATATTAAAAGATAATAATATGTACCTAAGAACCTGGCATAAGGGTCTTCCTTTATGATATTTATATCCCCTTTATCTTCCATCATATTTTCTATATCACCATCAATGAAATATTCTAAACATTGTTTTATTCCTCGTATCAAATGTTTTGGAACAATCAAGGCATTCAAATAAAAAAATGTAAGTACCTAATATTCAATTGTACATTTCCCTTTGAATAATGCAATAACTTGAATTATAAGTAACTTCGAGATTCTAACACATCACGACCAATCAAACATGCCATTTTGAATAGTAATACCAAATTTTTTAAATTTTATATATTTTATTTTTCAAAATGAACTTCATTTTTGAATTAATAATATCAAAATTATCTTAGGGTAAATTTTTGGTATTTTTCTGAATACCTTTAATTTTTGATTTATAGTGAAAACACTACGTTATTGGTAAAAACAAACTTTTTATTTAAATAATAATTTATTTTATTTAATTTTTTTA
This sequence comes from Viscum album, assembly GCA_963277665.1. NCBI lineage: Eukaryota > Viridiplantae > Streptophyta > Magnoliopsida > Santalales > Viscaceae > Viscum > Viscum album. The sequence continues at coordinate 1,040,644,300 of OY728141.1, read as the reverse complement.
TGTAAAAATTATACAATATACCTATATAATTTCAATTTAATTCATTGGATTCATTTTAAAATATGTTTATATATATATATAGAAACTTTATTGAATTATTTGCTGTCTTTTACCCACCTCTTATGAGCATTTAAAAATTTTCATAAAACATAAATTTTCCACTTTTGGGAGTTTAATTTCAGAAATCCGAGAGACATGGTTAATATCAATCAGTAATATTTTGTACTGTAAGATGAAAATAATTTTTGGTGGATAATAACTTTTGACTTTTATTTACCATAGTTAAATGTAAATAGGGAAATTAAGGGTAAACATGATATCATAATTACACAAACACATGTCCTAATTCTATTGGATAAGTATAATTAGACTAAAACCAACCTTAGGAATAATATATGATCATTTTATGTTTACTTTGATTATATTAAGACATTTATTATTATTTTATTTAAAGAAGAGTTAAAAGTGTTAAATTCAATGTTTAATTACAATACAACTTTTAATATAGGGTTATACACAATTAAAATTCAACTATAATAAATATTCATAATTATACAAATATTTCCTATATGATGGTATTTTATTTATAATTTTTTGACACAATATAAATTAATATATTTATTACACAATGATGATGCAGTAATTACCTTATTAATGAAATATTAAAATAATTGATACAATAAATATCCAAATTTATGTAAATTGAGAATTATGATGAATTCCACTAATTTTCTAAGTTAATATAACATGATAGGTATTTTTAAATAAATTATATTTGATGTTATAATAATTTTATGGATTTTAAAAAATAAAATTCTAAATAGTGTCAAAATTGACAAAATTTAGTTTTTAAAACAAATACTATATTATTAATTGATATAATATTTTTAAAATTAACTGTTCTAGCCAAGTACATAGATAAGGTTATTTATATTAATAATTAACCATTTGGGGTTCTATTGGATGTTTATAGTAAATTTATTAACCATATAATATAAAAATACATAGACATATGGTAAAGGTCAAACTATTTAAATAATAGTTAAATCTAAACGATAAGGTTTATATGGTAACCTAAACCTATCTAAAACCTATTGGTTGAGATTTTTTTTGACCCATCCCGACATTATCCTCAATATAAATTATTTCTTAGCAATTTGAAAATGAAAATGATTTTATTATAAAATATTATTTCAAACATTTAATGATGTGACCCTCAACTCTACTATAAAAGGGAATTAAACCTTCTCTTAATTTCACACATCCATACCCTTTTGAATCTACCAAACCCAACCCAAATATAATACCAACATCCCAAAATTCATCTGATTGGACTTACATTGATCATCAAGACAACCTATGGATCCCTTTAGATCAACTCAAAAGGAAACACCTATTGTAGAGGTAATAATTTCACCACCCTCTTACAAGTTTTTTTTCCTCTTCCACATCCATTTTCTTTGTTGTTTTCATTCAAAAAAAAATAAATCTAGTAAATTCTATATAAATTATGTTATTATAAATACGGTACAATCATATTCGCTATTTCATCCATCATATTAAAGACAAAGTGACCATATGTGTGTACGTACGACTTACCATCTCAACGTTGTTGTGTAGTTTTTAATTCAAACACTTCATTATTTGGATGGGTTTAATAATGAATATAACTTATTTAAATTATAAATATAACATGTTAATGATTTTTTATAATTGATATACCATCTAATTACATACAATTTCTCCATTAATATTATGATATTGTCGTTCGTGTTTCCATATAGATTATCGTATCCATGAACGAGATGAGATTCATTTCCCCATCATATCCCTTCATGAATAATTATAATTTGATGATTAAAAATAATTTTTAATAACATTTTATCATTCGGGATATTAATCAAATACAACCTATCAATAAAAATCATGGCTTACAAAACTAAGCATAGAAAGGAAAATGAGCCAGTTAACATCCAAAACGATGATACTACTAAAATATTATTAACAACGAAATATTAGAATATCATATGTGATATCATATTTCTGTATATAATTATTTTATAATTTAATAACAATGTTTTATCTATTATACTAGAGTTTTTCATATCATTTACAAAGTACATTTACAAATTAAAGGACAATTTTGCAATATCTTTATTATCTGAGATAGTTTTTACGTAAGTATCTACAGGGACATTTTTATCATCCAAATATATGTTTTATTACAAATTTATTTCAAAAAAAATTTACAATTTAGTAGACTATGGTTCAAATTCATTTATACCCTTATTTGAACATATATCCTTTTAAATTAAATTGATCCGTCATTTTCCAAACAAGGTACTTTATAAAATTTTTGACAAAATTAAGCTAAGAATGTTTTTTTATCTTTTACGGATGGTACAAATATTTTTCGTATTTATAACATCATCGAAGCTTCACTTAAAAAAATATAATAACATATTCAAAATAAATGGTTTCTTTTATAATTATTTTACACATAAATGATTCCAATATAGAAACATGTTTTTTCTCTCAAATAGTTTGGATTTCATCTATATCAAAATTCATTAATAAATTTTACACAAGATTGATGTTGATTTATTATGATACAAATATTAAAAATTGTATTTATGGTTGGTGAAATTTTTTATTTTGGATGTGTTTTTTATACCATTCATGGTTTATGGTTAATGTATTGATACTTTGTATTCTAATTTTAATACAAATGTTTATGTTATGTTTCATCCTTTTCATATGAGGAATGTATTGGACTTAGTATGTGATGGGTGGAGCCTGCTATAGCTTCTCGATGCATTAGTAGGTTTCCTTAGTCAATTAGATGTGGAATTGGCTGAGGGCTTTCCCATTTTAATATATGGTTATGGCCAAGGCCTAAATCATTTTTAGATGGCTGAGGCCTTGAAAAGTAGTTTTGAAATATCAGGCATTATACATTCCATCATTATGAAAATAATAATGATGGTTCATGTTGTTATTCTACTAGTAGAATACTCACGACTATGTTTAATATTGACATTACATACACATAATAAATTCTTTTAATAAAGTGTTCATGTTTATTATTTCTAAAGGAAAGTGTTTTTTAATTATTTACCAATGGTTATGTTATCTTCCATTGTACTTCTTACCCTTACTGAGTGTTTGATCTCACCCCTTTATTATGTTTCATTTTCCCAATATATGAATAATTCTGTTAGGAGTGACATTCAGGCATAATCTAGGGGGATTTGATGTTTCTAATACAATAAATCAGTGTTGTTTTTCTTTTCATGTGGTAATTTTGAACTTATCAATATATCTTGTTTCCTATAATACTAAATTGATCAGTCAATTGGGACATGATTTTATGTATCATGACAATGTTATGTAATAAAGCTCTGATTTTGGTTTAGTGGGGTCGGGGCATTATAGTTGATATCACAGGAAGTTTAGTACAATCCTTTGAAACTATATTTAGAAAAACTCTCATTAGAACACATTACCCTAAGATAGATTTTGAGGATTAGTATACATGAACTTCCATGAATTTCATTATTGAAGATATATTGTGAGTCTTCGATATAATACATCCCTGTATGGATACTAGAATATAGAGGTGGATTTGGAACATATGTATAATGGGGTAAAACCTGAAAACACTGCTTTAAGCTACACTTGAACGGGAACTTGTACACGAATCTGGGCCTGATAAAATATTCAATTTGACACTTATGGAGGAGATTCTTAGGATAATTTTTATTTTCATTACAAACCATTATGAAGGATTTTTTAGTATATACCTACTCAAAGAAAACACTTTTATTATTATGAATTATATCTATAAACTGTTCAATTTATGGTAAGTATTTTCCAAGTATAGAATTATGTATAATGTTTTGTAAACTAATCTAATGTAAGTCATTGTTTAGAAATGGTAGGTATTTCCAAGTAGGGATTTCCATCCTATACAAGATAATTATAGAAGAGCTGGTGATAAAACTGGTGCTAATCAGATTATCACCATACTGGGACAACCCACACTGGTTATGAATAATAACCTTACTAGTATGGAGCACCATTGTCAACAATGCAGAGAATCAATGTTTGACCACATCATGAGGAAACATCCAATAACATTCAATGGGTCCACAAATCCATTTGTAGCTGATGAATTTATATTTCCATAGAAAAAATATTTCAGGCTTTGGGTATTAGAAAAAGTTAAAAAGTTGTCATTGCGGTTTATCACCTCATTTGAGATGTAGATCAGTGGTGGTCATTGATTCAAAACACAAAGGATGGTGAAGAATAATCAAACATGGAAATGAGTTAGTTTAATTATATTTTCATAGAAAAATACATTTCTCACGAACATGGAGCAAATATGGAATGACAATTTCCGAGTCAGAGGAAAAATGAGTATGATAATTCTACAATGTATGAGGACAACTTTACAAGGTTTTCAGGGAATTTTTTATATTTTATACGTAACACAAGAAGTAATATTGATCATTTCATTGATGGGTTAAAACTATTTCTCTATCGAGTGTTATTCTCACAATCCATCTCATCATATGAAGATATTGTTTTATGTGCTATCGAAATAGAAATAAGAATCACTATGTCTTTTGTCTTTAATGAAAAAAAGAGAAGAAGAGATTTTCTGAACACTATGGGAACAAAAATAAAGAAACAGGGAATAAGGGAATATTTTAATTTCGACCCTGTGATAATTGTGGATGGAAGCACCACGGTGCCTGCCTAAACGGAAGAGTATCATGCAAAAAATGTGGACTGAAAGGCCATTTTTCTAGTGATAATAAGGGGAAGAAAGATGCTACCAATGTTCAATCCTACAATTTCATGGATAAGGGATATTATGAAAAAGAAAATATTTAGTTTCAGAAAAAACTTATCTCAAATCTAGCTAAGTGATCAACACCCTGCTTATGTGATCACTACTGATGAGGTTGCGTCTCTAATAGATGTGGTGGGAGGAAATTTAATGGTTTCCTCATGTTTAGCCAATGCTTTATTTCATTATGGATCATAGCATGGTTTCATATCCTCCCAGTTTTCAATGAAAATTACATATTTGTAATTTGATTTTACAAGGGAGTTTTCATTCAAAACTCAAAAGTGATGTATCATTATAGTAATGTTTTCTGAATCAGTCCCCATTAAGGAATATAAACGTTATTTATATACTAATCTAATCATCATACCCATGATTGAATTTGATATAATCCTCAGTATGGATTGTCTTATGGACCATGGTGTGGAAATTTATTCTAAGAAAAAGGTGGTTACAATTCTCGATAAAGATATAGAGTACTATATCATTAGATCAGAAAAGTCATCATCTGATTCTTATCTAGATACACCACCAGTATATCTATTAAATTCAATTATTTGGGAGGATGATCATAAAATAATTATGGGTGAGGAATAGAATGTTCGTATAGTGGATGTACCTATTGTGAATGAATATGTTGATGCGTTTCCAGAGGATTGACTTGGATATCATTGAGAATGATAAATTGAGTTTTCCATTGATTTAATTCATCATTCAAGGCCCATATCGAAGGCCTATTATATAATTGACACTAAGGAATTATTTGAACTAAAGAAAAAACTATCGTAATTGAGTGATAAGGGATTTCATTGCCCAAGTGTTTCTCCATGGAGATCCCCTGCCCATTTTGATTAGAAGAAATATAGATCTATGAGGTTGTGATTTGACTATAGGGAAATCAATTCTATTATAATAAAGAACAAGTATCCCCTACCATACATTGATGATTTATTAGACCATCTTCAAGGGGATCAATATTTTTCAATGATTGACCATCGATCTAGATATCATTAGTTGTTTGTTAAGAATGAAGACATTCTGAAAACAGCATTTCGAACCATGTATGATAATTTATAGTTTACAGTAATGCCTTTTGGATTAATTAATGCACCCTCTGTCTTCATTGATCTAATGATTAGAGTTTTCAAGGAATATCTAAAGGAATATGTAGTTGTATCTATTGATGATATATTGGTATACTCTAAAATCTATGATGATCATGAAAAGCACTTTCCCATTATTATAAAGACTCGTAGAATAAATATATTATATATAATTTTTATCATGTGTGAAATTTAGTTTCAGAGGTTTCATTCCTTGGGCATATTTTTTCTAGGGATGGAATATTTGGTGATCGTTCAAAGACCAAGGCAATCCATGAATGTCCAGCACATATGGGGTAAAACTGAGGTACGCAGTTTTATTTGATTATCCATTTATTATAAACATTTCATCTAGAATTTTTCCTAGTTTGATATCCCATTAACCAAGATCACAAATAATGGGGATATATTTGTTTGAAAAAAAGAGCGTGAAGAATTTTTTGAGAAATTGAGGATAATATTATTCATTGCTCTAAAATTGAATCCGCCATTAGGAAATGATTGGTTTGTAATTTATAGTGATTCTTCAAACAAAGGACATGGTTGTGTCCTTATGTAGAATGATAGAATTATTTTTTATACCCCATGACAGCAAAAAAATCAATAGAAAATCTATCCCACACATGATATTGAGTTAGAAGCTGTAATATTCGCACTGAATACTTGGATACACTATCTCTATGGTGAAAATGTGAAATCTATATAGATAACAAGAGTTTGAAATTTATATTCTTACAAAAAGAAAAAAAACATGAGGAAATGTAGATGTATTGAACTACTCAAGGATTACTATTGAACATCACAATACAACATAGGAATGGAAAATAAGGTTTCAGATGCTTTCTGCAGAAAAAATCATGGAGTATTAAACTAGATGAGATTTTAAAGGGAACATATTTTCACAGATCTATTAAAGATGGATATATGAATAACCACAGATGAAGAAACGTCAATAATTTTTTAAATGGTTTCCAAACCGTCTTTAACAGAAAATATAAAAACTTCTCAGACTAATGAAGAGGAGTTCAAAAGAAGATTAAAGTAGTAAATGATGGGTGATTCAGTGTCTTCGTATATGAAGATTGAATTTTGAAATTTAGGAAGAGACATTGTGTTCCTGATATACCTGATCTAAAAAGGGAATTTTTTGGTGATGCTCAGAGCTCTAATTTTTCTATGCACCCTAGGAGCACCAAGATGTATACATATTAGTATGAACATTTTTTGTGGGAATAAATGTAGAGAGATATTTATAATTTTGGGTCATGATGTATGGTTTTTCAACAAGTGAAATTTGGAAGGTAATGGCCCAGAATAGTCATGAAACATCTTCCAATAATACAAAACTGATCGGTCTTTTGGGACATGATTCTGTGTATCATGCTAATGTTATATAATAAATCTCTGACTCTAGATTATTGGGGGAAGGGCATTACAATAAATAGTGAAACCTTAATCAATATAATTTTTTATGAAATATAAAATTTATAGATAGATCAATTATATATATTTTCTCTTTTTTTTTATTATAAATAAATTCAAAGACCATTAGAAGAATAGTTAATATGAATCTGTAGACTAAATCAACACTAAGAGATTAGAATTGTTTTTTAGATTATTTTACTTATATTTTAATGAAAATATGTTTAATATGTTCACTAGAACATTATTAAAACTTGAAATTCATGTTAAATTGAAAATTTCCTATAAAATGAAAATACCTATAGTTATATTATAATACATTATCATTAAAAATAAAAATAACATGTTAAACATTCAATCATGTTTCAATTATAAAATTTTCCCATTTATATGAGGAATATATAAAAATATTCTTATAATTCAATCCTACATGTGAAAACTAATGGTTACATATACATAAACCTAATGAATTGACTCCCAAAATCAAATTTTAATGCATAAAATATCACCACATAAAACCTAAAATGTGGGGTTTTAAATGTGGGGACGTATATTCATACATAAATTTATAACCACATTTTGTTATCCATAACCATTTGTATTACTACTCATGAAAACATACTAATCTAAATTTTTTTCTATACCCAACCATTCATACCAACTATAAGTACATGACCATCAAAATTGGCTAATATAATTCTACTAGACTAAAATTCACATTTTTTATCAATGAACATTTAGGTATATATTATTACATAATTATGCAATAATTATTAAATAAAATCCTATAAATTATTAGTTTTATAAATATACATTGAATCCATTTTTCCTAAAACATATAACTAGAAAAATAAGGCTTGTTTTCTTTTAATAAAAATTATTCATGACATTCTTCATTGAATCTTCATTTCACATTCCCATCTATAAACACTAGGAAAAATTTTTAAAACAGTTGGATGAGAAAAATGATCAGTTAAAAAACATAAATGAATATGGAAATCTATGAATACATATATATGAATTTTATTTTCCAAATAATCATTGGTTTCTATATAAACTATTTTTTATTCAATAAATCAAGTTTTCTGGAAATTAAATTTCCTCAAATATTTCATTAAAAATAATTAAGGGAAAAATCTAAAAAATGATTCAATAAAATTTTAAAATTAGGTGATTTGTATTCGTAATTTTATATTTTTCTCTCATACATTTTAAATAACCCTAGTAGTTAATTATTTTTTACAATCACATATACACATGAAACCCGTTCATGGATATCTTTCAAATATTACCTCAGAGTAACCATCATAGATACTCATAGATTTACAATTATAATTAAAAATTTAAAAACTATCCTAGTATATTACCATTATCAATAATGAGAAACATAATTGGTTAAATCCATGCATTAGACGAATAAATTGGAGATCTAAAATAATATCATATGTATTTCTTACATAATGGAATATACAATCCAGATAGAAAATTCTCACGAACCATAATAGAATAAAAATTATCATTCTTTATGAAAACATTTCATGACGATGAATATTTTTTCAATATTGAAATCATATATTTAAGGATCTAAAGAAATATAATGGAAATTCATTTGGTAATGTTCATATAAAAATATATATTAAGCCTCAAATAAAAATTTATTATTGATTAATTTAAAATACTAATATATTTTATATGAGAGAAAAAACATTCATTCAATACTGATTTTGGGAAATTTTTGAAAATTACTAATTTAGAAAAGAAAAATAGATTTATTTTAAAAAAAATTTAAAATTGGAAAAATTGTAAAAGTAACAATAAAAAATAATATATTAAGAGTATAAAATTTATTTATTTTTTTAATAAAATATATATATTGATGAAATAATGAGTTGTACTATAAATTGTGAAATAATACTGTTCAATAAATAACCTTAACACTTTGGAATTATTCGAATTATAAAACCAAAGATATAATTACATTAAAAACAGTTAATATTCTGTGATTAGACAAATTCATTATATAACATGTTAATGGGTCTGTATATAAATCTCATAAAATAATGTGGATACATGACATCAAAATATCGCTTAATCAAAATAAATTTAGACGAATCTTTTCACATCAAATATGACTCATCCTATATTATATTATACTTCCAAAATAATTAAAATATGAATATTTTATTATTTTATAAATGATTAAAAAAATTAATTATTACATAATTTTATTCAATAAAAAGTAATATATAATTACTTAATTAATTATGTTGTCTTTGAATATCATGATGATATTAAGATCATATCTCTATAATTGATTTTCTTGGGATGACTATGGAAAAATATTCCATATTTCCATATGCCCTAGAATATTAATAATTATATAATGTTATGATTTATTTATCAACCATACTATCAAATGATATCGTATAATATGTATGTGAAAAAAAACTAGATAACAATCATGAAGATGACAGGTCTTACATACACAGTACTGATACTTCAGTATTTTACTAGTAATTATTGAAATAATTTATATATTGTTTTTTAATTATAAATTTACTATGAGGACATAATTATGATATTAATTCATTAAATATATATATATATATATCATCCATGGGACTTAGTGATGAATAACGAATTACATTCTTTTATAGAGGTTCTAGTCCCCATAAATTCATGAATGAAATTTCAATTTTTTATGGAATGGGTTACTCATAAAATAATTTATATATAATATTTTAAAAAAATATTTCATAAATATCATATATAAAAATTATATCCATCGTTATAACCAAACATGATAGAATGTGATGTAAATAAAAATTGCATCTATTCATGTGGTAGTAGTCAAATATACACATGAATGATGAATCACTCTCCAATTTGATAGACAATGAAGTTAATATTGGTTATTAAATAAAAATAAAAACAATTATGAATATATAGGATACCACTTTAATTTTTTATTATTATTTTAGAACAATTTTTGATGTGGTAGTAATATAAAAACATCAATGAACATAAAGTTGAGAAATATTCTACGTCGTTTAAAAACCTCCTTTACTTAATACAACAGGACCTCAGCGATTAGTATTGTGATAAAAAACAATGCCTACAAGATGAGGGTATGGATTTTAGGAATGGAATTTTGACAATAATTTCTAAATAAATTTGGGATTTTAGTGTGATGGATGTAGAAAGAAAGGATCCAATTAATAAGATATGGGACAGGTACTCTTGTAATTTCCCAAAAATATAAATAAATATAAATAAAAATTCAATTAGAATTACCTCCATTATAATTTATATATAATATAATATTAATATTGTAGAAAATAGCTTTACAAATAAAAAAATTATACATTCCATGAACATGTTTATCCCTGTTGGTTCAAATGACTCGTTAACCAATTTCACAATTAACGTCACTAGAACAATTTATACACTCTGGGGGTAAATATGGTCACTATAAAATAAAAAATTCTACCTAATTGTATTAGGGGTTTTCTTATCTACCATAACCCAATATCATTTTGGAATCAATTATTTGTATTAATTTTATAACATATAATAAAATATTATCTCATATAAAATTTTAATAATTTCAATTTTTAGAACATTCATTACATTTATGTTAAAAATATCATACAACATATTTAATTCAAAAAAATTATTTTCAAGAATCCCCATCATGCCATGATAATTTACAATAATCATGGATCACAATATTTTAAGAATATTATAAATCTTTTATTATTTTTATTATCAATTGTTTATTTTATATGTTAATTAAATAATCAGTATATTAACATTGTGGCAGCATTTAGTTTAATTTTTTAACAATAAAAAATATAAAAAAAATAAAAAAAATTAAGATAATTCTCTTATCATTAAAATTTTATTTTTTATTTAATCATATCTTATATATAAACCCATACAAACCAAAATTTTTAATAAAAAAAAGAGAGTGACATTTTTTTCTATTTATTAAATAAAATATCGTTAAGGTTATAATGACCCAAAATTTTAAAAAATGTCATATATATAAAATTTGAATGAATATAGATTATTAATACTCATATAATAAATTATGTATAATTTTTATGGTCATTTTAATCCATATTTATAACATTTAAAATCATTATGAACATATTTAATCTTTATCATGGGAAAGAGAATTATTATAGTTACAATTCACAATTTCCAAAAATAAAAAGTTCATATTTAATAATATTGGGTAATCTAAATAAAAATATGGAATAAATTTTTCAATATTATAAAATGTGATGTTTAATAAATTAATTTAAAATAAAATTATAAAACCATTATGATAACCAATTTTTTAAAAAATATGTTTTAAAATAAAATAATTTTTTATACAAAATTTAGTTATGAAATAAATTTAAAAATTCATATTTAAATAATTATAAATCAAAAGTAAATAATAATATTTTAAAAATAAAGCCCTAAAAATTTTCACTTTTTAAATCAAATAAAATTTGAACTAAAAAATGGAATTTTTCACTTATTGATTATAAATTTTATATTTTTTGAAAATTTTCCAAATTCCATCTTAAGATAATTATGACATGCAAAATTCCATAATGAAATTTATTTTGTAAATAATTAATCTATAATTTTCTATAAATTTATTTTAATAAAATTATTAAATATTTTAAAAAACAATTTTTGATTAAAATTTATCTTTGAATAATAACCTGACATTAAAAAAAATTAAGTATTTATTTTATCATAAATTATAAGAAAACTATCGAAAATAAGATTATATTTATTTCAAAACAAATTTATACCTACTCATAATCATCAATTTAATTTATGGGTTATGATTTTTACATTTCTATATTAACATTTTTGTTCATTTATGATTATTGTTCTGTGTCATGGTTTCCATTTAACATAATATTTATTTTAACAATCTTAGTATATTATAGCCCCTTTTTATGCATTATATATCAAATATGAAGATTTAAATGTTCAAAAACTCATACCATATGATATATATTTTAACGAATAAATTGTATGCATCATATTATTCATGATTTAAATTGTGTGTGGAATTATTATTTGATATATATTTTAATATTAATATTGAATAATATTTATCTAAATTGGTTAGTGAAAATGCAATCATTGAGTTTTAAAAGAAATATTTTTGGTTATTATTTTCAATTTTCACATATTAGGGTAAGATATTTTTGGTATGACTCTTTGATATTTAATATTTACACTCAATTGAAATATAAATGAAATGAAATACTAATACAGGTGGAAGTGTAGTATTTATTAAAATAATGCATGGAAAAATATATTTAAAGGTTGGAAATTTAAGCTAATTTAGATAAAGTTATAAAAATAATTATTAAAAATATTGTTTTATAATTTAAAATAATAAGTGCAAGTGTTAATAAATGGGTTTAAAATGTTTTATTGGGTAATTATCCTTCGTGGCATAACCAAATTGTAACCGATTAGAGATATGATAAGTCCTCCTTTGTGATTCCACATATTCCATAGGTTCCCAGCTAGTGGGCATGGTATAATATAAAATGTGTAAAAAAACCACCCTATCGTTTTATCATTATTTTTTAACACCTAAAAAACTTAATCCAAATAAGTATCACAATAAAATTTAACCTACAAATTCTAAAATGGATGTCATGATAATACATAATGGGATATTATAAAGAAAAACCAATTTGGTGTGGTAATACATTAATCATTAATTTAAAAATTAAATTAGTATGGAACACATAGTCCAGAGTGTGGTTTCCAATAAATTCCAACTCAACAAATTTATCTCATCAACTCTCAATCATAGGGCCCACTACTTTCACAAATTCATGTATCATAAAATCGACACACACAATGAATTTAACATGTATGGTGTCAGTATAAACCTGTATGCCAACACCAATTCATCATTAATGTATGTTCTCATTTCTATAGATGTGTATTCAATGATTATAGTATGAATCAACATACATGAATTAAATTCAATAATGATGGTCTATATGATAACTAATATTAAATTAACTCATACTATAAATAAATTTTCATTCATACTTGATGATTACATCAAATTATAAATATAATGTAATATTTTGAGGATATAATTACAATATTAATTATTTTAGGATCCATCCAAATTCTCGGTTAGTAGCAGTACATGACTTTGTCCATCGGGTCACATCACAAAAGGCCATCATGCACTATTTATATCTCATGGGTCTAATCAAATAATCCTATAATTCCTAAATGTCCAATAAAATGCTTCATCCCTTAGGGAAATAATTCCCCATTGTAAGTCCATTTAATTCTATTATTCAACTTCTTATGACTTGGTTATTTCATCATGTAACAAGTAGTGTCAAATTATTCTGCCACAAAACATGGCCATTTATCCACAATAAGAGCACCAGTGACATCAGTACCATGCATAAAAAACTATTATACCAAGAAAACAATTGAATAGTTTTGTCTTTATATCATTAAAAATATTTAATGTCATATAAAAAACATTTGTTATATGTACTACACACACACACACATATTCTCTATATTGTATAATGGTTCTCTTGGTTATGGACAATCAAAAACAACAAGTCATGTTACAAATAGCTCCTATTTCTTTGCATGCACATAGAAATGATCATGGAAATAATCTCATGATCAGTGATCTATATGAAATTTTTCTTCTACCATTATTGTTTTGATAAAATATATAGGACTCTTTAAGATAGGCAATTGAGTTAGGTCCGTTGAATAACATGTTATGTCCCAATCACCAATGACATATATAACTGATCAATACTCAATCAATCCATCATATAGAGATTGAAATTACTGATAAAATTGAAAATAAAATTATTATAAACGAAAATTTTTCTCAAACCCATCAAAATCACTAGAAAAAAAATAGATTAATTTTGATCAATAAACACATTCGATCCATCTATCATCTATTAATAATACCAAAATTTATAATTATTTAATATAAAAATCCATTTAGGAAATGATTAAATAATATATATAATATTATTGCATGGTAAAAATGTAAGATGTAGATTAAAAATAAAAAACATAGTTTCTTAGATCACATACTATTTTAAAAAATTCACAAAATTCATTAAAACCACTAGAAATGAGTGGATAAAGTAATTGAATCACCTATAAGATCCAATTGAGTATATATATATATTCGAGTGGTATGTAATTAGTAATATCAGTGAGAAAAATATATATTATAATTTCCATTATACCAGAATTTATGATCGATAATTTCATGAAAATATAGTTAAGTCACATGGTTAGATAAACTATGTACCATCTCTATGAGAGGACTAACATTTCCTGTCACATTCATGGTTTACTAGCACAGTTATCCCAACCTTGTGTGAAGCATTAATTTTTAAAATAGAATGTGATTCATAGATTCAAGAATAGTCTTCTTGGTTTTTGTAAACTATGGTCATTAACTATTATTCATTTCATGATATCATGGGAATGGTCATAATGTTGCAAAAATGTTTACGGTGATTATGCTCTACCATAATTTCCAATACATCATGTGGTATAATTTTCAATAGATTCAGCATGGCTTGACCAAAATGAAATCCCATAAGAATAAATTAAAAAGTACACAACCATCAACAATTTTCCCAAAATCATCCTAATATAAACTTAGATAAAACCATTCCATTTGAGGAATTATCTGGACTCATATAGAACCTAAAAATAATAATATTGTTACAATCTCCTCCACTTATTAACATCATCAATAAGTCTTTGTTAAAATAATTCGAAAATAGATTTAGCCACAAATCCTATGTAACATAATTTCACTCCAAAAATTCATTATGGATTCATCGATTTTAATAATAAAATACAAACATGTTGAATTATATTCAAACATAATACATTATCACTATAATATTCAATTAGAATCGAGTTTTTCCTTATAGGATGTGTTAGACTCAAGCTCAATACCCTTGTGATCAATCATATTAGAAGGATATGGGAATGAAGATCTATAGATGTGATACGTGAAATCCATCATACATACAACATAAGTAATTAAGACAATCCATATAGTACACCATAACAAGGAATTGATTTGTAATATCATATGGTCCATCAAATCTCAATGGTAGTTTTCCTTCCATCCACAGTTGTAAATTCCCTATTAATGAATTCAGTAATTTGAAAAAAAAGCCTCCCATATTGAATACGAACAATATCATCCTATAATATGAAAAAATATGCATTCTCTAATCAGTGAGAAAAAGATTCTAGATCAAAAACAATTCCATAGGACACTAATACCATCTTCATCTATGACACAATTTCATCAAAATTTTCATTTTATCATTTTGGTGAGCAACATGGTCGACCATTATGGACATCAAATGATTACATTTAACATAATATTGTAAATATATATTAAATACATTGAAATAAATGATTTATGATCATGTATATATCTATAAATACATTGGAATAATATCCACCTCATATCTTCCAATATCTATATCATCTTCCTTGATTAACCATCAGTCTAATGGTGATACGATTTACACAGTTTCATCTAACTACCAAAAGGATTATTCAAGCCCTATAAAATAAAAAAAATGTATAATTAATATCAACATCGCGTACAATACTCATAGAAACTCTATAAAAATTAAAATTACTCTAAAATAAAAAAGCACAAACTCATCTACTGAATGATTATCCTAAATCGACATAAAATGAGTCACCTTCATCCAATGATTTACTAACACACATATAGAAAAATGAATCCTCAGGTTTCAAGGTACCACCATTATGAATTTATTATTCCAATAGGAAACACTTACACTATGGTTTGACATATGGATGAAGAAAACCACAAAGACACTAATTTTATTCCTCTATCCTCTTATATTAATTGTATCACGAGTGGAAATCACAGACATATCAATTCATAACTTGAAATAAAAAAATGTTAGATATTAAGGAACTTTTTTATTAATATGTCATGTACTCCCCGTTTCATGGAATAAATGTTTGTAACAATATTACCCCTTAAAGAGAATATTAACATGACTGTCACATGGACATAGATCACATCATCATATTTGAAGGATCACCCTATAATTATGTAAAGTCCAACAAAGTGTTACTACATCACCATATTCTCAAATTTTAATTTTTGTACCTCTTAAAAAATAGACCATCGAAGATGTGATAACCATGGTCCTACATAATAATTCACCACGATCCCTTGATTCCCACACTAACCAATACACTATAAAATCTATCATAGTACATTGTTAAAGTATATAATTTCTTCCATGAATCAATATATCTATAAAATTTCTATGAATAGTGTAGAAACCCAGAACCCAGTTTCCCAGAGCCGATGCCTTATGTTTTTTCAATTGCATGGATCCAAGAAATGAATAAATAATTACCATAAAATTTATATTTTTTTGAATCGATTTAACGTATATAATAATTATTTTTATAGTTGAATGGAAAATCAATATAGAAACTTCATTGGAAACAAAAGAAAACTCCATGATTAACACAACAATTATTTAAAATGTATATATCGTTGCATCAAGGGAAAAAATAAAAGAAAATAAAGGGGTTAGATAAGATACAAAAAAGGTTATGTAATATAGGAGAGGTAATACATACAATAAGGCATAGTGAATGGCTAAAAACAAATTCCATTATAAAATAAAACTCACATTAATATGGAATGAATAAAGGATAAATACAGAACAGTATACAAATAATCACATATAACATAACCAAAGATATTATAATAGTTGAATAATCACATGATTTATCAAATAATAATATCCTAATGAGCTATTTAATAATTTCAGACATATAAAACATATCATCAAGGCCTCAGACTATAAATTTGAAAATAACTGCTTATGACCTTAGTCAAAATTCAATACAATTTTGTCTCATGAGACAAGATGATTCATTGAGCAGTGATATAGGTCCCCAAATATCTCTATATATGTACAATAAATTTCTCTTATGGATTTGGATAAACATACATATCGAATACAAATTATGTGTAAATAACATTTCCCATTTAGTAAACATAATCACTAAACATTATAAGTAGTATAGGGAATGGTATCAAGATTACACATTCATAGTTATACTAATAATAAATAATTTTAAAAAAAACATTTTAGATTATAACCATAAGATATATATATCAATATAACATAAAATTAAATATAGGTCTTTTAATAGATGAAAATACACTTTTATAATCATTGAGGAATTCTTCAGATAAATATACTTTTATAATATTCAATGAACTGTTCTTTTGGATAATTATTTGACACATTTCACAATACCACAAATGAGTTAATATAGTATTTAATGGGAAAAATTATTTAATTTATATAAAAATGTGTTTAAATTAATATTATGGATGGTACAAAAAAATGGTATGGAATTGAGATGTTCCCTTTACCTAGGCTTATGTTTCAGGATGAATTGAGAAAGGAACAATAAAAACATCTATCTATTCTAAAATAAAGAAGAAATTATCTATAACAATGATTTTAGTATGTATAATTATTTTAGAAGATTTATATTAAAATAATAAATAATATCATTTGTTTATATAGGGTGAAGTCTTAACTCAAATAAAAACATGGTATTGGGAATAAACTCATACTTTTTCTAGGAATGTGTAATCCACATAACCTTAATGTCAAAGATAAAAAAAATTATATAAATTAATAATCTTTTTTACATGTATTTTATTTATTATAATTTATTTTGGTCATTTAATTTTTTTCTTAATTTATAAGATAAAATGTTATTGTTCAGGAGTGTTTGATTCCTTGGTTTTCATGTTTGGTTTACATTTATATGAGTATGGTTCATTTAAAATAGGTATAATTTGATATAATTGAAATAATATGTTATTAATGAACATCTAGAAGATATAATGGTATAATATATTAAATTTTATTCCATATATTAGGGGGTTCCTCATATAGAACATTAATGCCAATATTTTAGATCATAATGGAATTTTTCAATTGTTATGATATAATATTTTCATAATAATTAATATCTAATATATATATATATATACTAGTCCCAGAATATAAAATAAATTTTAATATGTAAAATAAAATATAATTTATCTATAATTAGTGTTTTATGACCCCCTTGAAATAATTGATTGAAAATGGAAACATTTCATCCTTTAAGGTGATAAAATAATAACTCACAAATGACATTTCTATTTTTAAAATAAAAGCTAGAGAGAAATGATTTTGAAGATTTATATTTTATTAACATTATGAGATTTGAGAAAATAAATGATACATGAGTAATCATTCCTCTTTGAACTAGTGTGGTGAGGGAAGGATAAGAAAATAATATAAATTTAAAAGAAAATGAATAAAAAAGACGATTTTTAGACTTTGAATTCTCCACCTTGAGAACCACATTAAAGGGATTAATTTGGCATTTATGGGATTAAATTATTTTTTACGTGTTAGAGGGTCATGAGAAGAGTATTGGGAAGATATTTTAAAATTATTAATGCTTTTATGGTGTGATGGGAAGTGGTTTTGAGGGGTTGTTTATATATTGGAGGAGAGGTATATTTTTTAATATTTAATATATAATTTTATTATTTTTGATCATGTCCAAAAATAGAGTAGATTAATAACACTAAATACATTAAAAATATCATATGAGTTTGATGCAATGTTTCTTACATTAGTTAATAAAAACATCATGTATTAACTATTTTTCATAGATTATAGTATTTTACTATTCAAATAAAATTCACATAATTTAGACTAATTCAAAAAATTAAACCAGGCCATTTTACTATGTGTAAAATTACTAAATGAACCCCATTTAATGAATTTATTTTTCTAAATATGAGATATTAATTTATTTTTAATTTAAAAGATCATTCAATTAAATAATAAAAATTATAATATTATAAATGACATTCTATGACTTTTAAAAATTAACTATGAACTCATAAAATTATCATAAAATCCTTTAAAAAGAATAGTAATTTATTAATACATTTGGTGAAAATAAATTTTCTTTTGAATCATTTTATTAATTAATTTTTTTTAACTAAATAGTTTGACATGAAAAAAATACAAATTGTTTATTAATAACATAAAAAATAGTTATTAACTTATACTATGATATAATTATATCAGAATTTCATTTAGAAGTTTCATTTAAGGTATTTATTCTTTAATGGGTGTGGTTTTTGTTCTTTTTCCCAGTTTATTATTCATAAGGCTCACATTAATATTCCTATGGTCATTTTACTATTTAATTAGTGTATATTCGTTAACTCCAAGAAATGCCTCAAATTTCATTAATTTTATATTAATAAAGTCTGTATTGTGTTATATATGTGATTATATATGATTATTAATATATGTAAAACACATTGGGTACTTATAAAGGGTATGAATCTTTACCAAATTATAATAAACATCTCCAATTATCTCCATTATTTCAAAAGGGACATTGTAATTTTTTATTAGATTCTCTTTCTTCCCAAATATTGTATCACTTTCCATGGAGATACTTTTAAAAAACGTGATCCACCACCTGAAATTCAATATAATTCATTTGATTATCGACACACCACTTTTACCTACATTGATAATCTTTAATATGTGTTTGAATAATCTTTAACATTTCTGGTTTTTTCTCTATAAGATCTTGACCAATAATATTCCTTTTACTAAATTCATCCAAACAATTCTTTGAAATACATATCATTCCATGAAATTCTTCAAAGGGTTCTATTTCCAAACTTGAATAGAAACTATTGTTGTAGTAAAATTCTACAAAAAAAAATATATATCCCAAAAACCTTGAAAATAATTTGATTACGATCTCAACATATCTTACATGCATGAATGGTCCTTTAAAAATTATAGTTTGTTTGTGGGTGATAAGTACCACTAAAATAATTCTTAGTATCCAAAAATTGTTGAAGACATTTTCAAAATAAAGATGTAAATAGTAGTTCATGATTTAAAAGAATTAAAATATTTTATCCATGGAGTGAAAACACATTATTAATATTTATTTGTGAAATGTGCACAAGTGAGAAATCCTCCCATATAGTGTAGATATATGAAGATTTGGAATGTAGGTTAACAATTAACCATATTACAACTTTATTTTTAGATTCCTTTGAAATAAAGTTACTAAATTCATAATAATGTCATCCCATTTAACTGTTGTAATATGTATAGGTTGAATGAATCATCTCGGATGTTGGCTTTCATCCTTCACAACATAATATTTTAACATCTTGGTACATAACCAGAAAATTTTCACATCATATTATCCCACCAAAAATGTTCCCTCAAATGTATATACATATTCATTCTACCATGGTGTATAGATATTTTTGACCTATAGAAATCATTTAATAACTCCCCTTCTATCTTGGAAATAGAGGGAACACATTACCTAATCCCAAATTTCATAATTCAATATTCATATATCGATTTATCCATCTTGACATCATTCACAGATTCAATATACATTTTATGGTTCTTATCCTCAGATTGAGAAATTTTATTCCTTCCAAATAATGATGGATGGGAAACCACTTGAAAATGTAATGATGTTTCGCCTTCATTGATAATTTCCTTATAATCATTTTATAGACCTGTGTACACATGATTCTTTTTAATAATAATTTTTTCATAAATCTATTATCATCCATGATCAAAGCATCTTCTACCTTATTAACCTTCTGTAATTTTTACTGTATTGAACAATCAAAATCCTTTTGTATCTTGAGCCATCGTTATTTACTCATATGGATTTATTTCCATAATAATATATATTTCAAACACTTATGATCCATAAATATATATATATATATATCATGTCAGTAATCATATATAAAATGTCTAAAACTATTTAGAGGATAGATTATACCTGGTAACTCATGATCATGTATTAGACAGTTCTATACATGAGATTATGACAATATTCATTTATAGGTAATAACACTATCATTCTTAATAAGGACATATCCAATTTCCTTTTTGAGGAATCACTATAAATCACAGACCCATTATTTCCCAATATTGTTATCCAAATAGTAGCATTAACTAATATCTTATTATAATCATGAAATGTTGATTCTCACTTATCTGTGCAAATAAACTCAACCACATTAAAAATTGTCTTATTCAAATGATTAGCTAATAGGAAAATGTTATGAATGAAACACTGATATTAACATGATAAAACAATAATGGTACATACCTAAGTTATTTTTGTAATGTTTGGCCACACTTGATCAAACATTTCTTTTTTATGATCTACAAAGATTCTATATATAGAGAAAATATTTCAAGAAAAGTTATAGATTGAATATATAATTCACACATTTTAAACATCCCATATTACTCTATTATTTTAATTGAAACATGATCAACCCAAAATAGGTTTTCATGACCCTCATAGAATTTTGAATATATCTGGATATCAAAAAACATCCTTTATATATACATCACGATATTACATGAACACATTGTTCATTTGATCCATAAAAATAGAGGTTGAATTAGTTAGTAAAAATTGAATTACAATAAACTTGTAATGTCCTCATATGTTATGAAATTCTATCTTTGTAATAACTTCATTTATCACTCGAATTTGATGATATCTATATCGATGGTCAAAATTCATAAAATATTGAGGTTAATTAATTTCATCAAATAAATTAAAAATATGGACATAGGATACTTTTAAATTATTATAATAGAATTGATATCTCTATAATAAATGCATGGCCTCATATATCTATCATTGTTCAGGAAAAGGAACTCAGTGGATTTACATGGATAAACATAAGTGAAAAAAAATCCACTATCACTAAATTCCACTAATTTTTTATTTATATCTTCCAATTTCATAGTGGCCATTTTATACTGAGTTTTTTATATAATTGTTGAAACAGGAATTAAATTAATAGATAACTCAAATTCATACTCTAGAGGATGTCCAGGTAAATACATTAGAAAAATATCGTTATATTCATTCACAATAGGTACATATTTTATTATAATGCTTATATCCTCATCTATAAATGATGTTTTCCATTCCACCCTAAAAGTATTTTTAGAACATCTACTAGAGTTGGATTTAGATACAACTCACATGATGCCGCTTTTCATCTAATCATAAGGGATTATGCATCATGCTCACCAATAAAAATATCCTTATTTTTGAAAAAGATATTAACTTCAGATTGTTAGAAACCAATTAATACATAAGATTATATCAATGTAAATAATGGTTATGATGAAAAATTATGAAGCCAAATCATGTTATTGGTTCATAAAGGGGACTGTCAAACACATCATTGTTATAATAATACATCCATTAAGAGTTTTCACAAAAAATGACTTTATTAATGAAAAAGGGAAATGTACAATTTTTTTTGAAAATTGGGATGATATAAAATAATGTTATGATATATAATCAATTAAATATTTGGATAAAATTAAGGTGAAAATTAATGTACCTTCCACCACATCATTACAAATATCAAACATAGTTATTGTGGTCATATAACCTTGTACCCTCTCCATTGTAATTTTTTTGGGAATATTTACTTAATGCATTGGACAATCATTTCATAATATCCAATATCATTAAAATTTTACCATTGATTTTTTCTGTCTTCTTTTGTTTATTTACTATTAGGTGATTTGTATCCTTTTTCTCCACACATGAAAAAAACTACCATTCCTTTAAGTATAGTGATGGAATATTTCTTCCACAATTTTCATAGGATGGAAAAATCCATTTTATTTATTATTTCAATTTCATATTAATTCCCCCACAACCATATTATTAAATTATATATTTATTATATTTATATTACATATAGAAATATTTATTTATATTTATAGAGCATCTAACTATATCAGCATATGATGCGAAATTTTGGGAGACTAGTTCCCCTAGGAGGAATTATTTTAAAACATCTCATTATCGAACAATGATTCTCATTGTAATACATATGTAGTCTTTTTCATTCATATAAACCCTAGTAAATCTTGATTCACACCCTGCAACATATTCATTCTCTTTTTTCATAAGATTCAAAAATATACACTTCATATCTATTCACTCTTCATGAGGAAAATATGTTTCAAGGATAATTTCATTTAAAGGCTTCCATTAAATACTTTTAATTTCATCCAAATACTTTGGATTTAGAATCAGTGAACACTATTGATCATAATTTCATGGAGATGATAGACATTCATGATATCTTTATCCCTTTAATTACATACAAATGTAGATAATATCTTCTCAAAGACCATATCCACTTGTCTGATATAAATGGGAATTTAGACCCTTTTAATGTTGGAGGTATTTGTAACATAAAAAAATATAAAATTTCTCCTCTACAATGTGGATTATGATGCTTCATATGGTTAAAGTTATTGTTAATTATTTGACATAGCTATCACAATATATTTATATGTAAATCAGCAATAGCTACTGATGTAGTACCAACATCATCAATTTCATAGGAGGGAAATCTATATATGGGATATGCGTGTTAATATGGTTTCCATTACATCCCCAATGATCCATTTATAAATAATGGCATACACCATGTTAGGTTATGAATCATAATGCATAATATAGAACTAGGAAAAAATTATATATTTTAAAATGTAGTGCATACTTAATATCATAACCATAATCGCCATTTCCTTAGACATATTTACATTTGAATCCTTCATAATTGTTTGAAAATAAAATTTCTATTATCCTAATAATATTCCCCCTGAGAGACAAAACATTTGTGTAGTAGGGCCCATTTTTATATACCAGGTTATCAAGAGTTAGGCCTAGGACACCATATCAATGTCGTTTCCCTTAGGTACATCTATTTAAGAACTACCTCCATTTGTAGTATATAGAAATTTAGATTATTTAAACAGTACCCAAATAATCTATTACATTCAAAAAGACTTGGATTTTTCCTTGGATTAACATTAAATTATGTCTAAGTGTTATCTTCCAAAATATATTTTTCTAAATCTAGTTTACAAGGATTCTACTAATCTTTCATTGACACCTACTATAAAGAACCCAATTCCAATTGTCTGGATCCGGTGTCTTACATTATTAAATTTGAAAAGATAAACGACACGAATACCAAAAATATGATTAGTTTATTAGTTTTTAAGCTATATTACATACATAATAATTGAATTACAACAAGAAGGGAAATATCAAATAATCTCCAATGAAAACACCCATAAACAGTTATATTATTCGGGCATGTAATTCATAAAATACATCTTAGAATCTATGGTAAATGTAAAACCTAAGAAGAAGGTTATTTAAAATGCTCAGTGAGGGTATGTAATACATGAGAGGAAAAAAATAAACATTACGAAATAGATAATGACTAAAAAAATTTCATAATAACATTATCATGATTATAATAAGCAATGTATAAATGTTGAATAAATAATTCCATATATGTAATCACAAGAAACATATCCTTGGAAAGTCTATTAGTCATAAAATGACATTATTTATCATTAACTAATATCATATTTAAGGAATTAATAATTTTATACATCTAAAATGTATTGTCATGGCCTCAACCAAGACATCTAAAAATAAATGATTAAGGACTTGGTTGAAATACATAAGAGTTTTGTATTATGAGACATACTGATGCATCTAGTTATAATAGTGGGACCCAACTATCACCTTCTAAGTGTTACTCATCCATTATATGAATGTTGATAATCATAAATATTCTATGAATATAAAATTTAAATATTATTCCCCAATATGTAACGATAATCACTGTCAATTATGAGTAGTATGGTGAATTATATCATGATAGAAAATAAATATTAAAAATTGTAATAAACCATTTAATAAAATATGGTTAATTATAATCATAATATATTATTATCAACAGATAATAAAACATAACATTTTTTTATATAGATGAATTATTTCTATGGAAATATTCGATGAACTCTTCAGAAAATAAACTTTTTTACTTATATAGAATATTTCTTTTGGAAAATTCATTTATATTCATTATAATTTTTTTAAAAAAAACTAAAAAATAATAAAATATATTTTTCTTTTTAAAATTATATATTTTATTGAAATAAATGCATCTTAAATATATATTATGGATGTTACTTGAATATAGGAATGGAATCAGGTCATTCCCATTAACCAGGCTTGCGTATAATGAATAATTGATAATGGAACCTTGAATAACATGAATTCCTTCTGAAAAAAGGTGAAATGGTTTGAACATAGGTTATTGAATTATAAATATATAATTTATATGAATTATATTACTATAAAGTTTAAAATTATTAGTATATTGTTGGATAATTGATAATATGAAATAAAATGGTTGTTCGAGAAGAAACTCATACCTTTTGTATAAATCTTTTTAGAAATTGACCATAATTTCCTAGATAATTAAATTAAATATAGCAATTACCTAATTGAGACCATATTGAATTGTATTTTATTTTATTTTTATAATTTTAAAATGTGCAATTATGTTCAATTTTATGACTTATAAGATATAATTTTATTATTTAGGAGTGTTCGTTTCTTTGGTTTTTATGATCAATTAAATAGTATATGATTATCGATGCTCATGTAAAATAGTTATAATGATGTAGTGTTGGAATTATATGATATTAATAAATATTAGTGATATTTCATTTTTAAATATTTATTGTTTATTTTAACATTTGAGGATGATTCATTGGATAAAACATTAGTGATAAATTTTTTTGTATTTTTTATAGTTTTTGGATTACCATGAAATCATTTTTCCATTATAATTATTGTCATCTATGTATAGATTTTAAATAAAAAAAATTGTGATTTAATATGTATAAAAATATATCATTAAACTATAATTAATGTTTTATGACCATACTTTATAATGGTTAAGGAATATGAAAACATTTCTCCCATGGATGCAATAAAACCACACCATATAGACGACATGTACATTTTGAGAATCAATGGAATGGAGAAAGGATCTTCATGATGGATAATACATTCTAATTATATAATTATAGTATATATATGATACTAGAGTTATCATTCTTCTTCTTAAATGAAACTTGAGGGATGTATATGAAAATAAATGAAACTTTTTTGAAAAAACAAAATAAATATGTTTTTTACCTCATGAATTCTCCTCTTGGAGGACTTCCCTAAGGGGGTGGGTTAGAATTTTTTATGAGACAAAATTCTCTTGGAAATCAGTGAGGGGATTGAAACATTATTTTTTAGAAACATGAAAAGGCTCAAATCGTGGAAGGTGTGAGGTGAAGGGGTGTTGGGGTAGTATTTATAGTTGAAGAGAGGGGTGTTTTTTGAATATTTTGTTCATTTTTCTCCTAAATTTTCTCAAGACAATCAATAATATATAGTTTTGGACTATATACATTAACTAAAGACTTTTAGTTTCTACTTATTGTGATTAAATAAATTATATTATTTATTATATAATTGCAATTTAATATCTACGACATAATAAAATAGAAATAGTTATTTAATAATTTTTCAAATGTTCATTAGCATATACTATGATATAATTATATTATAATTTCTTGAATAATATTACTAATTATTATTTATACATTAATGGGTGTGGTTTCTGTTCAATTTTGTAACGTAATTATTAATAAATGACATATTATTTAACATCCCAGGTAAATAAAGAATAAAAAACATTCATATTTATTAATATTTGTGAATTAAATATTAATTTTACTTTAATGGGGTTTCTATGTTCAATGGCGTAACGGATACGCAGCCCTGGATTTCATTGAAATCTTACGTTGCATGCTAATAATATAATAATATTATTTCAAATGGTAGTTAACATGTAGTTGTTGCATTGGACGTTATGAATATAAATAACTCAAATATGATTATATATGTTTTTTAAATGTTTTTACACTTATCCAATAAATGTTAGAGTCTTAAAATACAAATGAATCCAATTTAAAGCATAAATACACCAATATTCAGTAAAAGGTCGATTTATCACCTTTTTATGGAAAACCCTCTTTGAATATAGTTTTGGTCACTCCTATACATTATATTGGACAAAATAAAATTATTATTCATAATCGGGACATAAAAATTTACTTTGTGTATGTTTTTGTTATTTTTCTGATAAAGTTCATTTTTTTAATGAATAGTGACAAATGTTGTATTTTAAGTCCAAACCTCCATTTAATCAAATATATTTATATGTTTATATTATTATATTAATTGGTATTAATGTGTAATTAAAATATATTTTTACCATTTTATCTAATGGTGGTCATTTGAATTAATTTCACTATGATATTGGACATAAAAAAGTATCAATCTTTTGATAGATATTGTTTCTTAAAAACACGCTTTTTTGTTTCACATCGGGAATTAAATATAAAATTAATTAATTAATATTATATGTTTTTAAATTACTAAAATGGACATCAATTTTGAATTTGTAATATCAAATATTTCATAGGGTGAATTTTTGGTATTTTTCTGAAAAACATGAACTTTTGATAAAGTGTGAAACCACAGTGTGGTGGATAGAAAACACTTTTTTCATTTTGATGTAATTTTACCAATTCATTGAGTTGAATTTAAAAAAACTTAAATACAGAGTTTCCATTATTAGGTAATATTTAGTTCAATTTGATTAATGTATTTTTTGGTTAATAGTAACTTTTAAGTTATATTAACCGCGATTATAGGTAATTAGGGTAATTTAAGGTAAAAATAATTTTATAAAAATATAATGAATACCTTGACACATGTACAAACCTAATTGTATGATTCATTTCCGATCAACACAGTCCATGGGTCAATTTTAGTGCCCCATGGAGCGTCTTGGGTATGATAATGACTTTAATAACTTTTTATTTAAAGTAAAAATAAAAATTTCACAAACATGTATTATTTTACTAATATAATTTTTTACATTGGGTTATATATGTTATAGTTTTGACTATAAATATTAATTTGAAATCTATAATTATTTCATACACCATGGTAATTTTATTATAATTTTTAGAAATCAGATAAATAATATTATTTATGCACAATCGTGACGCAGTGTTTACATCATTAAGTAATGATTTAAATAAATAAGAAAATAATGTTTAAAATAATATCCATCACTTGTAAAATTATTTTTGGATGATTTTATTTCTATCATGGGAACCCTAATATTTTAATTTTACAATTTTTGTACATTTAGAAACTGAAAAGCATTATATAATAAAATAATATTTTCAAGCATTTCAAAAGAGCCCCTCATCTCCCTTATAAAAAGATCCCATTTCATACCCATTTCACACAATTCTAAATCCAACTGGCTCATCGAAACTCAACAAAAATAATCTCATAATATCCCTCCCTTCATTATACAAGCCATACATTAGACAGAAAGCTATTCATGAAACCCTTTTGGTTCAGTCCAAGGGGAGTTACCCGATTAAAAGGTAATTTCTTCTCTTATGTTATTTTATTTTATTTTGATTATCCAACCCCTTAAACTCTTTTTATTACATTAATTGGTTACAAAACCAGTATCCTAAAAATACTATGATGTGTTTATGAGAATTATTCTTTCTACACCTACACACACCTCCATCTAATTGTTGAAGAACATACTGTTTCTCTGGATGGGGAACTACTACCTCACGAAATGATTATAATTCAATTATCTCCTACAACCTCTCATAGTGGCCAATAAGATATTAATAAACTTATATATGATATATATTAGGTTTATGTTTTTTTATGATTTGTTATTTTTATATATATATATAACCTTTATGGTTGCATTATGTGTCAACACAATAATTTAATTTGAGGAAATGCGGAATACTACCCCCTCAAATTGATATGACTCGTTCATACCATATGTGGTACGTATGTAGGATAGGTTTAATTATATTACATATGATAAAATACTAGAATTATAATACTACTATTTATCATTATGTTTTATTTCCATTAAATATGAAATATAAATGGAAGTAGCGTTCATTCATAAGTACGGCTTACCGTCCCCATGAATGGTGAATTTCATTTCTTCCATCTAAATTTTATGTACTATTAAAAATACGAGTATATTCTAGGTATATTATATATATGATATCCATATCATGAATATCATTCTGGATATAATGAACCTTTAACCACATGAACAACATTTATTTATAAGATGTCCATTTTTGACTCAAGTACCAAATATCGACAAAACGAACATTATTAACATAAATTACTACATAAAGTTCATAACCTGGTAACAAGTGATATAAAAGTGATAATTAACATGAAAAAGGTTATTAATCAAGTATAATTTAAATTTATTTTATTATTCAAGGTACCAATGGACGATCGAGTCATGTCAGACACGAGGTAAGTGACGTCATTTCAATCCCCTTTCATTGAGGCATATTTTTTTTAATACAAGACTTCCTTTTAAACTATATATACACCATTGAATTTTCAGTTCATTCAAAGGGAGAATATTTCTATGAAACATTTTATTATAAAACAAATATGAATGTTTCTTTTAACAAACACGGTGACGACGATCTTTCCATAGCTGCGAGTATTATTTGATCTTTGGCTTCCTCAACAAGACATAATGTTTATAAATGAAAATAAATAACATATACTCATTTATGTATTTTGGTATTGAAAATGGTTTTCATAATGGATTTGTTATGTCTATATATTTATGTGATATTTTGTGATTGAAATGTGGAAATTTTTTCTTTCATTTATATTTGGTTTATGTCATACGATTTTATAATGGTTCTTGGACATTTGACAGGTGGTTACGTGACAAACCAAATGATGGGTGGTGCCATGAATACCAGGATGGGTGGTTACGTTATAACCTCTAATGCATTGGGTATGGAATTCAACAGTATTTCTATTCCATTTATTGACGTGTGTGGAAGTCGATAGTATGTTTATTCCATTTAAGTATGTTTATGTTCCAAGATACCTTTATATGTTTTGTGTTCTCTATATGGGTTTTATGGTGATCTTTTTTCTACAAAAAGGGAAGAAAAGATATTTTGTTCAGTTTAGGTTATTAACTACTTCATATAGGTGAAAATTATTTCTTATGATTACGTATTCATTGTTTACATAAAAACTAATAGTTTCCTTCTTTGTGTAATCCTTAATGAGATTTTTATGCTCATACCATGTTTATAAAATGTTTATCATAGGACATAAAGTGGAATAGGGTCAAGAATGGGATCATGAGGAGCCATGCCAACTAAAACAAGAAAATGGAAATGACTCTTTTTTTTAAAATATTTTATTTTATGAAAAAATTAAAACAGGGTAGAAGTTTCTACTATGAAACATTCGAGATGTAATAGTTATGGCCTAATTCTCTAAAACTCTAAAATTGAAAATATCCTCACAGTGAATTATTCATTTAATTGAAGATTAAGTAATTTGTTAAGGATATGTCCTTATTGTTGTTATCAAAGGTCAGTTAAGAAAACTTTAGCAGTTATAATATTATTAAATTTATTCCCATAAATTAATTTATGGTTTGAATGAAACAATATACCATTTAAAGATTACAACGTTGCTTTTCCTAAGATATTTATCTGTTCATAATGGTTTTCCACAGAGGAAACATTGCATATTTTTTGGGAAGATATAAGTACAAATAAACCTTCCAAATTAGCAACCTATGATGGTCTGAATCGGGACTGAATAGGTTCTTGTAGTGATGGCACAATTGACTCCAGATATAAATGGAGGGGGTATCCATACATGAGATCAGCCAGG
This sequence comes from Viscum album, assembly GCA_963277665.1. Lineage (NCBI taxonomy): Eukaryota > Viridiplantae > Streptophyta > Magnoliopsida > Santalales > Viscaceae > Viscum > Viscum album. Next base: position 1,040,612,977 of record OY728141.1, on the reverse strand, counting down.
TAAACTATAAAGGAACATGTTAGTAGTGTATCATTTTATGAGGCAACATCCCTCATCATTCAGAGGATCATCTGTCCCAGTGCTAGTAAAAAGGTGGATTAAATAACTAGAGAATCTTTTTGATGTCAAGGGGTGTTCGGTAAATCAAAAGGTTCGTCTCGTTGTTTACCATTTTCAAGGTTAAGATTATCAGTGGTGGTTGATAGTGAAAAATATCAGGGATAGTGAAGGGATTGATGATCTTTTCTTGTATGAATTCAATGGTATGTATCTTGAGAAATATTTTATTAAAGTGGTCCATCTTAGGATGGAAAAAAACATCTTAGAGTTGATTTAGAAGGATGACATAGTGGCTTTTTATGAGGCACAATTAACTCAACAAGAGAGCTATGCTCCATATTTCATACGAGATATTGATAGTACAATCCAATGTTTTTACATAGGGTTAATGCGAAATTATTAAAGGTCATTAGCTTCTCTCGAGTTAAAAAGTTATGAAAAACTTGTTTGATTTGTGGAGAAGGGGGAAATGGGGGTTTTTTGATGATTAGGTGTTCTTTGACAAACAACATAATAATAGGTCTAGTTGGTAGGGAAAGGGAAATAATTCATTAAAGAATCCTAAAGGTAAGAAAACCTGATATCCATCCTGTGAGATTTATGGTAAAATTCATCTTGGAGACTGTTTATCCAAGTCTAAAATGTCCTTTCGGTGTGGTATGTCTGGTCATATTTCTAGTAACTATAAGGAAGATTGACAAATAGGAAATGAAAAGCCACCAGTAAGATGTTTTAAGTGTAATGAAATGGGTCATTATGAAAATGAGTGTCTAAAGAAGAACCCAACTAAGGGAATGTATCCAGACTACAACAAGAAAGGGGTGGTAAAATCCTTTGCAACTACTTCATCAGATGTTGGGCCATCAAATGATGTAGTATCATATGCACTGTATGTTTGTGAAGATTATTCCAATGAGTTGTTTGATTCAGGGTCTACACATTTTTTAATTTCATAAAAGTTTTCTAGGAAATTGGTAATTCTATCTCAATATATGAGTCATGAAATTATGGTAAAACACTAGGGGAAATGTTTAGACAAAACGAAATTATTACAACCGTCATATCCTTGTGTATAGAATGAATCTACCATCAAACCTTATTGTTTTTCCTCTAGTATAGTCTGATGTTATTTTGTCCATTGATTGGATTTCTATTTATCATTCTAAGATTGACTAAAAATATAAAGAAGATTCATTTCAGAAAGATTTTTAGTTTGTGTATAAGAATGAACCCTTACTTTTGAAAACATATTAAGAAGCTAAGAAACTATTAAATGATGGAAATGAATATTACCTTGCACCTATTGTTGAAAAGAAAGGAACTATTTAGATTAATATTGAGAGAGTGGTAAATTAGTATCTTGATGTTTTTCCTGATGAGTTTCCTGGTATTATACATGATCGGGAAGTTGAATTTACTGTTGACTTTGTTTGTGATTCTAAGCCAATTTCTAAACATCATTTTGAATATCTCAAGTTTAACTTTTAGAGATAAATAAGAAATTGCAGGAATTATTAGATAAAGGTTTCATTCGTCCTATAACATCATCATGGGATTTTCTTGTCTTGTTTCTTAAAAAGAAAGACAGTTCAATGAGACTTTGAATTGATTATAGAACATTGAATAACATCACTGTTTAGAAAAAGTATTCATTGCCTCATATAGATGATTTTTTTGATTAGTACTAGGGAGCTCAGTATTTTTCAATGATTGAATTGAGTTCGGGGTAACATCTGTTGAAAGTAAAATAAGAAGACGTTTCGAAGACCGTGTTTTGTACAAGAAATAGCCATTAAGAATTTGCAATTATGCCTTTTGGGATAACCAATGCACCCCCTTTATTCCTGGATCTGATGAATATAATTTTCCAAGACTTCATCGATATGTTTGTGGTTGTGTTCATTTATGATATTTGGGTTTATTCCAAAAGTAAAGAGAAACATGAATTTCATTTAAGGGTTTTCTTGAAAATCTTAAATGAAAAGAAACTGTATGGAAAATTAAGAAAGTGTGAGTTTTTTATACAATAAATATCATTTCATTGTCACATTATTTAAAAAATGGCATAACAGTAGAGATTGATAAAACAAAAGTTGTTGAAGAATTGCCAAGACACAAAAATATAACCGAGATCCATAGTTTTCTTGGTTTGGCCAGTTATTACTGGATTTTTGTTGATGATTTTTAACGGTTATCTAGTACAATGAGTAAGTTAACTCAAAAGGGTGTTAAATTCATTTGAAAAAATGACTATGATGATTTTTTTAGGAATTGAAACGATGATTGTTGAATGCTCCAGTTTTGGCACTGACATCCAGAAATAGTGAGTTTATTAGCTACAATGAAGCATCGTTGAAAGGAATTTGTAGTGTCCTTATGAATGAATTATTAGGTAATTGCATCTGCTTCATTTTAGTTTAAAACTAATGAGTTAAATTACCCTAGATATGATTTGAAATTAGGTACTATTGTTTATGATTTAAAAATTTGGAGGCATCATTTGTATGGAGTAAAGTGTGAAATATATACTGATCACAAAAGTTTTACATATATATTCACTAGAAAATAATTGAACATGAGACAGAGGAGATGGTTTGAATTATTCAAGGATTATGATTTTACAATTCATTACAATCTGGGAAAAGAAAATAATGTGGCTGATGATTTGATTCAAAAAAGTAATGCTTCATTAACCATGCAACGTTTGGAACGAGAACCTTTGGATTTTGATTTGATGAAATTTGTCATAGAAGTTTTTTATGAAAGATGTTCTAATCTTTGGTTTCAGGTTTTAGTGAGATCGTCTCTATTAGACATAATTTAGCAAGCTAGAATAAAGATAGTGAGTTGCAGAAAAATGTAGAGCTGGTTCAAAATGGTATGTTCCCAGGATTTAACATTGATAATGATTGTTTTTTGATGTTTGGGAAAAGTTTGTGTGTGCCTTGTGATTCGCAGTTGAAGAATGAGTTGTTATGTGAGGCTCATAGTTCCCCATTTTCAGATCATCTTTGATGTACTAAGATGTAGATAGATCTACGGGAGTATTACTCATGGGATGGAATGATAAGAGATATTGCTGATTTTACTGTGAAGTGTTTCAATTTTTAGCTGGTTATAGAAGATTGGAAGTTACCAAATGGGATGTTTCAGTATTTAACGGTGCTATATTTGAAATTGGAAAATATATTCATGGACTTTGTTGTGGGTATACCAAATAAATCTCAATATAATAATGAAATCTGGGTTAGTGTTGATCGATTGACTAAATCTGCTCATTTATTTCCTATTCGAGATACATTCTCTCTAGATCAACATTATTTGATGTATGTTAATAAGATAATCACGTTACATTGAGTTCCCCAATCCATTATATCTGATCGTGATCCCGGGTATACTTATAACTTTTGTAAAGGCCTTCAAAAGTCATTTGGTACAAAATTAAATTTTATTACAACTTTTCAACCGCAATCAGATGGGTAGTCAGAATGAACAATTCAGACCTTGTAGGATGTGTTACGTGCTTGCACAATGGATTTCCAGGGACATTGGGACCAACATATTTCTTTGGTTTACTTTTCTTATAATAAAAGTTTTCATTTCAGTATGCAGAGGGCTCCGTTTGAGTTATTATATGGAAATGGTGTCGAACTCCAGCTTTATTAGATGAAGAAGCGGAAAGGAATCTGATTGGTCAAGAATTGGTGGATGAGATGATAGAAAAAGTATAGTTGATTCAGAAGTACATGACAACACATATGATTCGGCAAAAAAAGTTATGTAGATAACCGAAATAATGATCTTTTTTTGAGGTAGGTGATCATGCCTTTCTCAAAGTTTCTCCGTGGAAAAGTGTGATGCATTTTGACAATAAAGGAAAGCTGAGGCCAAGGTACATTGGACCTTATGAAATCATAGATAAATTTGGATCAGTTGCATATAGAGTGGCATTTCCTCCTAGTTTGTCTCAGGTACACATTGTTTTTCATGTTTCAATGTTCATAATTTTTATGCCATATCCATCTCATGTTTTTATCCTAGACGTAGTTCAGTTGGAAGAGAATCTCTCTTATGATGACCAACAAGTCCAGAATCTTGACCATAGAGAGCATGTGTTGTGGAATGAGGTAATTCATCTTGTGAAGGTTTTGTGGAAAAAACTATATGGTTTAATAGGAAACGTGGGAATCTGAAAATGCTATGAGGGATAAATACACTCAATTATTTTATAAGTGAATAAAATTGCTGGGACACATTTCCCAAAAAGGGGGAAGGATATAACATCCCATGTAAAAAAATAATAATATATTTTCATATATATCAATATTTGGGAAATAAATATTAATTTTACTTTAATGGTGTTTCTATGTTCGATGGCGTAATTGATACACAACAATGTATTTCATTGAAATTTTACATTGCACGCTAATAATATAAAAATATTATTTCAAATGGTAGTTAACACGTAGCAATTATATTGGAAGTAATGAATATAAATAACTAAAATATGATTATATTTGTTTGTTAATTATTTTTACATTTATCCAATAAATTTTAGAGGCTTAAAATGTGAATGAATCCAATTTTAAGCATAAATAATCAAATATTCACTAAAAGTTCGATTTATCACCTTTTGATAGAGAACCCTCTTTAAATATAGTTTTGGTCACTCATAAAAATTTTATTGGACAAAATATAATTCTCTTTTAAAATCAGGACATCAAAATTTACTTTGTGTATTTTTTTATTATTTTTCCGATAATGTTTGATTTTTAATGAAAAGTGAAAAATGTTGTATTTTATTTCAAAACCACTTTTTTAATATAATTTATTTATATGGATATTTTATCATTTTAATTTGATTTAAATTGAAATTAAACTATATTTTTACCATTTAATCCAATGGTGGTCATTGTATTTAATTTCCCTATGATGTTGGACATAAATAAGTGCCAATCTTTTGATAGATATTATTTCTTATAAACACACTATTTGTTTTGACAGTGGGAATTAATTATAAAATTAATTAATGAAATGTAAATTATTAGAAAATGGAAATATGGTCATCATTTTGGAATTTGTAATATCATATATATCTTTGGGTAATGTTATGGTGTTTTTCTGAAAAACATCAACTTTGGATGAATAGTGAAACCACTAAGTAGTAGTTAAAAAACTTTTTTTTGTTTAAATGAAATTATAACACTTTTGTGAAATTAATTTCAAATATTTGACAAACACAGTTGAAATTAGTAAGTAAAATGTGGTTCAATGGGATTAATATAAATTTTGTTTGATAGTTACTTTAGAGTTTTATTAACCATGATTAACGGTAATTAGGGTAATTTTAGGTGAAAATAACATTATATAAATATAAAAAATACCTTGACACAATTCTTATAAATATTAGATGAGTCATGACCGACCAATAAAATTCATGGGTCCATTTGGGGGCCCCGTAGAGCAACCTGGGTATTATAATGAGATTAATAACTTTTTATTTAAAGTAAAAATAAATATGTCACAAATATGTATTGTTTTATTGAAACAGTTTTTTTTCATGGTGTTATATAAGTTATCATTTTGACTATAATTATTCAATAGAAATATAAAAATATTTCCTACATCTTGGAATTTTTTATATAATTTTTAGACATCATATAAATAAAATTATTTATGACACAATGATGATGCAGTGTTTACGTAATTAATGAAATATTTTTATAAATAAGAAGATAATGTTTAAAATAATATTCAACACCTGCCCAATTCTTATTGAATGATTTTATTTCGAACATGGTACACCTTATATTTGACATTATTTATTTTTTGACCTTTATAAAGAGAAAAGAATTATATAATAAAATAATATTTTCAAGATTTCCAAAGAGCCCCTCCTCCCCTTTATAAAAAACCCCACATCCTACCCATTTAAAAAACATCTAAGGCCCTTTGGCTCATTCAAACTCTACTCAAACAATCTCCCAATATCCCTCTCTTCATAATGGATGCCTTACCTTAGGTATAATTCTCTTCAAGAAACCCTTTTCGTTTAATCCAAGGGGAGTTACCAGATTTAAAGGTAATGTATTCTCTAATGTTCTTTTGTATTATTTTGATTCTCTAATCCCTTAAACTCTTATTATTATTTTATTTTGAAACAACCCCATTATCATAAAATATTAGTATGTTTTTATGAGATGTATTCAAGCTAAATTGACACACACCTCCATCTAATGGGTGAAGAAAATACTGTTTCTCTGAACGATGAACTACTACCTCACGAAATGATGATTGTTCAATTATATCTTATCGCCTCTCATAGTGGCCATTAAGTTGTAACTATATTTATATTTGATATATATTATTTTTATGTTTTCTTTATTATTCTGTATTTTTATATATATAGAAAATCATTATGGTTTCCATTATATGTAAACACGATAATTTCATTTGAGGAAATGCGGACTACTGCCCCCTCAAAGTGATATGACTCTTTCATAACATATGTTTTACGTGTGAAGGATAGGTTTAATGATATCATATATGATAAAATACCGGTACTATAATACTAATATGTATAATAATGTTCTAATTACATTAAATATGAAATAGAAATAAAAGATGCATTCATGTGTACATACGTCTTGTCATCTTCATGAACGATGCAATTCATTTATTAACTCTAAATGTTATGTACAATTATAAATTCATCTATATGAAGGATACATATGTTATATATAATATCCAAATAATATATATCATTTTGGATATAATTAACTTATGACCTCATGAACAACATGTAAATATAAGAAGTCCAATTTTGACTCAAGTACCAAACACCGACAAAATGAACATTATTAACTTTAATTACTATGTAATGTTCATAACATGGTAATAAGTGATATAAAAGATATAATATACTTTCAAAAGGTTCTTAATCAAGTAGAAATTAACTTTAGTTTATTATTATTGAGACTGGAGAATGATCGAGTCATGTCAGATACGAGGTAAGGGACTTCGTCTCAATCTCCTTTCATTGAGGCATATTTTATTTTAATACAAGACCTTCCTATATGCTTTATAAACACCTTTGAATTTTCATTTCATTAAAATGGAATCTTTTTCTATGAAGTGTTTTAATAATGACAAAACGGAATGTCAATTTTAACATATGTGGTGACAGTGACCTTTCTTCCACCACGAGTATTATTTGATCTTTGGCTTCCTCAACAAGAAGTAATGTTTTTAAAAGAAAATAAATACCATATACTCTTTTATGTATTTTTGTGTTGAAATTGTTTTATTATAAAGGATTTTTTATGTAAATATATTTATGTGATATATTGTGATTGAAATTTGGAAATGTTTTCTTTATTTTATATTTTTTTATGTCATATGATTTTATAATGGAATATGGACATTTGATGGACGGTTACATGATAAACCAAATGACGGCCGGTGCCCTAAATACCATGGTGGGTGGTTACCTTATAACCTCCAATTCATTGGGTATGTAAGTTAGTCGTATGGCTATTCCTTTTAGATACATGTGTGAATTTCGACCTTATGGTTATTCCATTTAAGTATGTTTATGTTCCTGGTTTCCTTTATATGTTGTGTGTTATTTATATGGGTTTTATGGTGATATTTTGGTTACAAAAGGGTAAGAAATGATATTTTATTCTGTGAAGGTTATTTACTACTTCATATAGGTTAAAATTATTACTTCTGATTAGGTATTATTGGTTTACTTAAAAACTAACAGTTTCCTTCTTTGTGCATTCTTTACAGATCATTTTATGCACATCCCATGTTTTTGAAATATTTTTCATATGTCATAATGTGGAATAGGGTCAAGGATGGTATCTAGGAAAGTCATGCTAACTAAAACATGGATCTGGACATGACTCTTTTTTTAAGAGTATTTATTTTACGAAATAATGGAAACTATGTAGAAGAGTCTAATTTGTAGCTTTTATGATGTAATAGTTACATCTTAATTCTCCTAAACTCTAATCTTGAAATGTTACTCAATGTGAATTATTCATTTAATTAATGATTAAGTAATGTATTAATGTCGGGTCATTATATATTACTATTCCAATGGTCTTGTTACTATTTACTTAGTATATGTTTCTTATCATCATGAAATACCTCATAATTTATTAATAATTAAGTCGTAATGTTTATATCAGGTGTTGTTAGTAATTTAATATAATTTATTCTCTATGAAATAACTATTAGAAAGGGTATTTTTTTCTTATAATTCTAGGCTGTTATAATGAGAATGTACAATGTTATTAACATTCATTATATAATTAGATTTCTTAATATAAAATGTCAACAAAATATTCCACACATTGTCATTACCCCATTATGATATCTCATGGAGAGAAGATATATTGCAATTTATGGTTTTCTAGGTAGAAGAAATACCACTTTCAAAAGATATTGTTTCATGTCTACATCATGTTGGTGGCCACCATTAAAAACACTATGTCATTTGTCAAGTAGTTTTTTTCCTAAGGTTATGGAAGAAATAACCCTTTTAAAACAACATGCCCCCTATATATTGTAACATCTCCAAAATAAAAAAAATAGTTGTAACATTATTAAACTATGTATATGTTCCCATTCACATTAAAAATCCAAACTAGAGAAATAATAAATGTAGTTTTTACCACTAATTAGGATAGATAACATACTTATGAACACTTAAACATCACCACTATATTGGTATTATTTAAAATTAATGAATCTAATTGGGATATATCATTAATGGAACATCAATTGTATATTTTGTATCCACAAGAAACTATTGATCTCAAACACATTCCATAGATGTGTTTGGGATATCATAGCCTCCACCTTCTCATTATTCATGTAAATATGTCTCTTAAAATTCACATTCCTATGTTACTTATCCTCTTAAATCCATATGTTCAACTACCATATTTAAACACTATGATGATTTTCACAAAGATTCCTCAATACAATAAATATTTCCTGAGAATTTTTCTCATATATCTTGGAATATATCATGATATCATTCAGAAATACTATGATGAATGAGAATTGTTATGTATGGGAAAAAAATATCATTTACCAATAAAAATATCAGTATCAATTTTTAACCTAGAAAATAGGACAGGAAACACACATAGTCAATTTATAGTCAAAAAATGCTAACATCGGAAATATTCTCCTCTCTAACCAATAACTAATGTAATCATAATGAATATTTAATATTGAAAAACCATAAAGACCCTATTAATAAAAAATATAATATAAATAAATAGTTAAGGGTACTTATTCTTCATTATTAACTAATTATTGAATCATTTAGTCAATATATATCCATCGAATATAACATGCATTAATTGTAACCATTTTCAGAGAACCCATCAGAGATATACTGAATTGAATAAATAATGTCACCACTAAATACTATATTTGTATATTGTGTTCCATTATATCCTTGGGAACCATATTACATGGATGCTTCAATATATTTTCCTCCCTTATCTGTAGATTTATCTAATGTGTATCCTCTATGTTATTTGGTTTTTTAGAGAAGTCTATACGTTATACATCCTAGAATAGGTTCACGAAAAGAAGAATAAAAGAGGGTACTTATGTCTGCAATATGTGAAGAATTTAATAAATCTATAATATAATATTGAAATCCCTACAAAATTATAATCCCATCCTTCTAGTTTTTACATCCCTCAAACAAATAATCACTAAACACTCTATCATATGTGAAATGAGTGATACATATCGTCAATAATAGTCAATGTTAGTATGAATGCTTGATGTCATATATATTTTAAGGATGTCATCAAATATAATCATATAAATGAAAATCAAATAACAATTATGTTTTTAAAATAATCTATTGGACATTATAAACATATTAATAGATGAACAACATTCTTCATTAAGGTAATTCTAGGAGGAAATCTATGAAGATAACATAGATACTATGTAAAGACAAATGAAAGCATAAAAATATAAAAAATAAGGGGAAATATAATTATCAAATAGATTGGTAGAAACATTAGTGGTCATCAAGACCATATCACACACATTAGGTATCACATATCCATAGTCGTCTTAAACATAGTTTATCATAAAAGAATGACATAACCTATATTATCATGATCATTGAATATATTAACATCATGATTAATCATCATCTGAGGAGTCTAAAATCTAGATAAAGACCCCATTTAGTCTCATTCCTCAATGAATGTGCTTGACTCAATCTCCTGTGAAAACACAAATTTGAATTCTTCATTCATAAAAATTATTATTTCAATGGAATTCCATTTAGGTGGTACATCATATTTGGATCCACATAATCCATATTATAAAATAAAATCTCAACATATTTGAAACATTAGGAATCACCATCTCCCCTTGTGGAAATTGAAGGTCACCTTCCACACATCATATAACAATCACTTTCCAACTAGTGTTTTATATTCCTCAATTCCTAATGACTAATAGAAGTATGCATAGTAGTATTGTTTTGAACACATGTCAATATATAATGGATTGGATGGATACCTACTATAGAGTCAACCTATAAAATATTATATGTGGCGTTATTATTGTGAAAGACCTCATGGTATTATTTTTAGTCCAAATTCTTTATCTTATATCTAAAATCACAAAAATAATATATATAAAAATTATTGTCTATCTGCTCCTTTTTCCCAACATAGAGAAGAGGAAAATAGATTAAAAATGTGAACTGTAAAAAATATTATGATATTAACTTCCTTCCATGATGAAGTACCATGAATACCTACATTTTTTCAAGTATCATTAAATCAAGAAAGAACTATATGGGGAACAAATTCTTAATGAATTTCATTGTTAGACCCTAATGTCTGGTAGTCTTTTAATGAAATTACAACATCTACTTGTAGGTTCATAAATCATAGTATGGAAAAACATAAGATGGAGATCATCTGGGTAACCAACCAGGATAATAGTTTTCCTAGTTTTGTCAATATATTATCCAGCATCAGAAATCCCTATAATACACAAGAATACTATAGGTCACTTGACATGTAAATCTAAAAAGGAGAAAATATATTCCTATATGTTCCACTTAGTTGAATGGGAAAAATATGAAAACATTATTGGATTGAATTCATCTCCAAAATCCTTATATTATGTGAAGGATAATTCTCAAAGTCATCTTATTGTGTATTCAGTGGTGGAATAGGGTAATTACCAGTAGCATGATCATTCCAGTACATGAGTGTCGGTATTCCAATTATATGTTTTTGAGGTGTAATTTTTTGAAATTCAAAGTGATTGTTTGATATTCCATTAATAGATTTCGTATGAAAACAATTGATTCTGCAATAAGTCACACATAAGGGAGTATAATTAGAAGTCGTAACGAAGTTGATATCCTAAATCATAATACAACCATCATAGTTCAATACATCAATAATTACTTGCCATCCATACCATCATGTTTTTCATAGTAATATATATATATTTGTATGTATATATATATATGAAATCAAAAAATCATCTGACAAATTCTATATAGTTATATCACTCAAAAATCAGAATACATCTAGGATTTTCATTAAAAAATTCAACATTCATCACTCAATAGAAATATATATTTGAAATTCAATCCTATATATGTACGCATTAGGTATAAACACACCCAAATTACATTAAACTCAATTAAAATTCCTATTAATTGTATTCTGGAGTTCGATTATGCTAGAGATGGTCATGAATAGGAATTTTCCCAAACCATATTTTACATGTCATATATTGTTTCTATCATAGTACCAAAAGGATTGAATGGAATCATCACTCCCCTTGATTCAATTTCTCAGTGCCCAAAAAATGTGTAACTCAAACAACACAGGGGTGGAGATACCACAAGTACTCAAGCATGGCTTCCCATATAAAAGTGGTTTTGGACTATTAGTGATAGTTTAATGTAATTTAAGAAGAATATTCAATATATATTCATTGGCATTAATAATAACTCAAAATTTAAAAATTATCTATATAAACATAATAATATAAAGTAACTAGAAAATAATAAAATAGGTGGAATTCCATGTCATTCATGGAAAATTATATAGACCCCAATGTGGTACGGAAAAATTAACATTAATATAATATGTGAATAAATATTAGAGAAGTATTCTAGTGTATATTATTGTACTTCATATGACTTATTTATTAGATCCCCTAAAAGCCATATCATAGGTTTTTTCCATTGACATGAATAATATTTTTAAATATATAAATGTGGATCATTATTCCCATTCAAGGTTTGTGTATTACAGAGAAGTACACCCAAATTCATCCATAAATTATATTTATCTACTACGTATATAGGTTTGTAGAATTGTAATAAAATAAATATAAATTAAAAGAAAAATTCCTAACATGTTTTAGTCTTCAAAACGTGACTCCACAAACCGCTAATGTTCCCACATTAGAGTCATGTGGAAGAGTGTCAAGAATGATAATAAGAATTTCCATATTAGTGGATCTGGCGACAAGGATTATTATTAGTGGAATAGCATATATTCTACTAGGTTAGACCCCATAAGTATATCATTCCCAATTGTTATGTCATCAGTCTGGTCACATAGAACATTTATGCACCATAATCATTTATCATGTTAGGCCACAAAGGACCATTACCTCTTGGTTAGGTTACACATGGCTATTGTGTCACAACATCGAACTCGGTCTTATCAGCATGTCACACAAAACATATAAATACAATTCACCACTTGAGTCACAAAATATTTTATGTGTCCACCATTCACTCTAGAATGTATAACAAATAATATATCAAATACATCGCATTGACACATTTTTCATCATATCTGTTACACATATCGAGAGGCATAACACAACAAACATAGTTATAATGGGATACATTGGCGTAAAATTGCTAACCATACAACATAATGTCTCTCTATAAACTAAACACAAGCCCACTAGTTATGACACATATGATTCTTGGGGATATAAAAGTATAAAAATAAAATATGGAATCCAATATAGTATTAAGGTCATATATAGATTATGTTCTCCACCACTAAAACATTGGTCAATATCTTTGAGACCTGTTGAGATGTGATTGCCGAGTCATGCCCATGAATATACCTAATCTAGAATACATTCATAAAGCACTAAAACAGATCATAAATAAATCACAAAATAGCTATTTGGATATTATTAATGGTGATTATATTATAGGGAATTTATTAATTTTTAAGTTTCATATATGAATCTTACATAACATTCCTAGATCATAATTAGTTAAAAATGAGAACCACAAATGCCCTAGATCCATCACCGACCATGTAAAAATACAATAATTCAGCATTATATTATATTAGTTTAAATTTGGTTCAATTAAATTTCGGATCAATTATTCATTTTTAGGGTTGAAAGATAGATATTGAAAAAACATGAAGAACATTGGTTCAGGTATTACATACATGAATTACCCAATCTACACCACACTTACATCCACTAGAAATGACGATATAATTGAATGAAAATTTTAAGAAGAGTTATAAATACCATTATATTTGTGAGTAATAAAATATGGAAGATGAAAGTGAAATTTCTATTGGATAACAAGAATTAAATATGCATTTCAGATCATTGATTTCATGTGGACACAATTTGGGTGCACTATTAGAAAAACTATTCACCAATCATGTGAGGATATATTATTTTAAAGATATATATATAGTTTAAAATGATTTCTTCTAATCGATGTTTCAACAAATATTTTTTTCATTATAATGATTTTCGTTGTTTATAGTAGGGGACACATGAATTGATATCACTATTAAATAACAATACATGGTTGTATGGTAACTTGGGAAAGATATACCTATGAGAAAAACTATGTTCTATAATTTTTCTCCACCCAAAATATATAATAATTATCCAAACAATTTTCCATAGAATAATTATGACTTAAGAAAATGGGTTGTATTTAAAATGGCCTCAAATACCATCCAAACCAACCAACAATACAAAGAACATAGCCCAAAAAACACATCTCAATATATAAGGAATCAATGATGAATATAACTAATAGGAAACCCAAAAAATACAAATCCATTATATATCCTAATATAGAGTATATAATTAATTTTACATTCAATAATTTTATTGAAAATGATTTAATGAATTTAATATAAAATCTGAGATAATAATTTTATCCCATGTTGTGTGATATTATATTAATTTTCAATGAGATTAATTTTTTTAGCCAAATTTTTAAATACAATTACATAAATAAACTGTATACCAACATCACATAATATATATTTTCTAATCAAGGGGTAAAAAGTAATTGGTTTAATTTATTTGAAATTAGATCTTGATTAAATGAAAATGAAATGATAGAGTTTTATAAACCAATGAACTTTATATAAAAGAGAAGAATAGTTTATTTTTAGTAAATTTTTAAAATAAATTTTTAAGACAACCATAAATGTATTATGATATTTGGGGTAGAAATAAATAGAAAAATTTATCCAAAATATAAAAATGTATTTTTATTATAAATGGATAAGATTTAATTGAGACCCCAATGTTTCATGAATCTTTTTTGAAAATTATAGGTCTATATTTCCAAAAAAAATCACTCTACCAAATTAAAATATTTATAGATATATATGAAACATTTTAGTAAATATATGAATAAAATTATTACATTTTACATACTCATAATAAAACATTATAATAAAGTAAATTAAAACATTTAATATATAAGGCTTATTATTACAACAATTAATTGTAACAACCAATAATTTTAGGAAGTATTACAATACCGAAAATTATTTTCATCAATATATTATTTTTTAAATAAATAAATAAGATGGATCCATGATATATTAATAGTACATTATTATTTAACACTAGAATTATAATGTAACATTGGAGTTAGTGCATATTAATATAGATAATAGAATTAACTAATTTATGAAAAAAAGTACACTAATTGGCCACGTATAATAAGGATCCCTTAGGGAGAAAATATTTATAGGGATGGAAAGTAGATTGAATCAACATTGTTTTCCACTAACAACAAAAATATGAAGTTAAATAAGTAAGAATCAAATTAAATAATATATAAAATATTCTCAAGAATTTGAAAATAAATATTGAATCCATTAAAGTTGAAGTTCCACATATGATGGACACCACTACATTTTTATCTCTTTGATAATATATTGATGTCATAAGGTAATTTTATTATATTTGTTAGCTTAATGATAACAAGTAAATATTATAGTTGAATTTTATGATTTCATAATATGGAATTGACAAATTATATATATAGAAATGTCTATATAAAATTCTTTTTGCACATTATGTGTTCCTATATTCCAATATGTTCTAATATTTCATGGAGATTAAATTTTCGTTAATGTACTTTTTTTGAATATATGTTATAAAATTATATTTAATGTATTCTTTGTTAATGTACATGAAATAATTATTGTTTTATTTGTAATTTTTATTCATTATTTATTTCATACATATTATAATAATAATATAACCCCTTCATGAAATTCAATATTAAAAAATGGAAACCATTTATGAAAATAGAATAACCTGAATTAGATATGAAAGATAACATATTTTTTTACAATATAAATATTATATCATGGTAAATGATTATCATAAATTTAAAGGTTAAGAAGGATAATATGGGGTGTTATCCTAAAATATACATTAATAATTAGGAATAAATATTTTCAAATTTTAAATATTGAGTGGATTTATACCCTCCCTCAACATATCATTTTTATTATTTCCATTGGGTACCTCATTCCAATGAAAATTATTTTATATTATATTAAATCTATAAATTATTACAAGATGGGAACCCACTGGAAATATATATGGATCCATTACCAAGACATTCAGGCCCATTTTAAAAAACCAAAATCTACCTATAATGAAACTCAAAAGTAAGGAACTCCTTTGTTTTATTCCTATCAATCACTAGTTATTTATAAAATCAAATTTAAATCCAAATGTATTGTAAATTAATTGTAATTTATTCTACATATGTATTTTTACAAATTTTATCATTATTCTATTGAATATTATTTTAACTCTTATAAAATATTATTTAATTACACATAATATTTTCTTAAGTCAAGAATAATTTTAAAATTCAATATTTCAATAATACAAAACATTAATTTATTTTCTAAGTTATTTTAAAATACTCATGTTTTAATTAGTATTAGAAAATATCAAACTCAATTTATAACGATTTTATATGAATGATTATTAATACTTAAATAATTGTATTATAATGTAATAGTGATAATTTTTTATGTTATCAAAATTATAAAATGATTATAAAATATTAAAATCATTCCAATATCGTACATATCAAATTATTTCAATTATATTATTTTTCTGTTATATTTTTATTACATTAAGAATAATACTATATGTTCTTATCATGAATGTTAATGGATAGTTACATTAGAGTATGATAAGAGAGTATTCAAATTTTTTTAATAGATTTGTAATATTATGACCTAAATTAAAAACTAATAAACAATATTTTATCTGATAACAGTTATAAAAACCCTTTTATATTTTTTCATTTTCATTGATAACTTAGATCTGTGAAATGATAATTGAAATTACAAAACCTATATAGAACAGAAATTTTTTTTGGATTAGAACTTTTATTAGTAAAAAACTTATAAAAATTGAGTAACATAATGAAATATTACACAGAAGTAGAAAAAGTACAGTTAAAATAACTAATTACACATAAAAATATTACCTATAAAAAGTATGAATTATTCCATAAATATAATGAGGCTATTTAATAGTTTATCTTTGAGTTGATGGTTAATTTTAGGATGTCACAAAGTGTTTGAACAACAAAGAATCCATGGTAATAATTATAATCAAATTAATATTCATTCATTCATTCATAAAAAATGATCCATCAAAATAATCAAACACCTTTCATTTATTAATCAATATCAACATTTTATTTCAATTTTTAATATTTTTTTTAAAAAAATTAAATATTACCCTAAAAACATTCTTCTTGTCTAAATTTCAACAAAAATAAAATTTTTATGTTGAAAATAACCATTTGTACCATTTTTAATGGAACACTCACTTTCATGTCCATTTTTTGTATCAAATTTCATTCTTTTAAAAATGGAAATTGTTCTTATCATTGATCATCTTTTCCATACCATTTTTTATATATGGGTTCAATTAAAATTATTGATAATTAATGTAATGTGAAAGATATTTTAAGATAATAATGCAAATTTCTTATTTTCAAATCTCTTTGTATCCCCCACTGTAACTTTATTATAGAGAAAAATATTTCTTTATAGGGTTTTATTTATTTCTATATTTTTATTAAAAAAAAATAGAGTGTAATTATATATATATTATTTTCATGAGATACATGTCATTTATTGTCTTACGAAATCAGTGAATATTTTTATAAATCTTGTGCAGTTTTCATATTTTTTTACCCTACAGAACATATCTCTTATAGTGAAATAATATTGAGCTTCCTATAAATGATCTTAATAAATAATATTTCTGATAAATTCGTTTTTATGTAATATCAACTAATTATTGATATCCTTTCTATTTGGAAAATTTAATAAATGGAAGGAGAAATATTTTCATTCAATTATTTATTTATGATATAAGAATGACAAAATTAATATTGTATAAATTTGTATGGATGATGATCAGAGGAGTACTATATGGATACAAATGAAATGTTTACGTTTCTATGTGTCCAAGATATAATGGCTGAAAATTTTATAATTGTGTTAGATTAAATTTATTAATCTTGGACATTATCAATAATATATTCATATTTGTTCGTATGGTTTGATTTTCCCACAATGTTTTCATAAGTTTTCCAATGTGCTTTATTTAGATTTATTTTCATCATTCAAATCATATTTCAATTTTTTAGGTTACTATATGTCCCAATTTAATTATTCAATGGATTATTAAAATATTAATTTGTTTCAAATACGTAGTGTATGTTATAGACATCCATGATTCTTTTATTTTTTCAATCCATTATTTTCAATTTTCATTTAGGAATATAATTTTCACATTTGATAATAATGTCTGTTTAATATTATATTTCTTATTTGGTTTATTTTTTATCACAAGATTGTGATCAACCCCATTGTGTCTCATTAATAATGTATCTTTACTAAGCATTTGAAAACAGACATTCTACTTTTTATTTTAAAGAAAATTATATATTTCACTACAATTATAAAAATGTATTTTATAGAGGTGAATATATGATATTATGATGTAATAAAGTGTGATAGTACATTTTTATCATAATAACAAGAAACACTAAACGGTTGGTTATTATTATCTAATTATTTGAAAAATTTAATGTTTTTATTAATAACGCAATGTTGGAAATTTTTAGGAATAATTTTGTATTCCAAATATTCCATCATATAGGAGTTTAATAAATTTTTTAAGTGAGGATGATTGAAAATTATTGTAAATAATAGATATAATTAATGTAAATTATACATTATTTATATTTTATAAAAGTAAATACAATTTGGTTTCATTGTAATTTGATTCCTATATATATTGAAACATGAAAATATTTGCATTGGAATAGATGAAATTAGTCTCAATAACAATGAAGATGGAAATTGGGTGTTGACTAGTTAATTATATTATGCATGGGAAAGTGTCTAGACTACTCACTTGGCTTTAAAGTCATTTGTATTATACGTTGGATTATTCAAAATATCTTTATCTAGTTTTTTGAGGGGCTGAATATATTTTTTATGGAACCTGTAAGAGGAAATGACTAGGATGAATTTTTATTAAGACAATTAAATTTACTAGTTTTGGTAAATAGGCTATTTAATTCATTTATTTTAATATATTATCAATATATAATATCATATAAATTTTATATATAATAGTTAATTTTCATATTATATTGATTAAAACTATATCCACTTACTTTAAAATAGACTATAAAATGGGTCGTTGTCTACATTAATTAAAAATTTGTATTGGTATGTGTTAAATGACTATTTAAGAAGTTCAACCAATTATTTCAATCTATCAATAAAATCAAGAAAAAATTTGTGCTTTAAAATTATCCCTGGAAAGAGAAAAATAAATATAATACTTTATGAGATGACATGTAAAAATAATTAGTAGATATTTATAAAATCAAAATTTAGAGAAATGGATTACTACAATTAAAAAATAGTTTAAATTAATTATAGATCAGACTATGAGAGGTATTTTATCCATATATATTGAATTATGAGGTATACCAATAGAAGACCCTAATTAATAATATAACATAAATTAAAAAATCTCAATTTTATGTGATGAGTTATAGAAAATGTTTTCCCCAAATTATATCCCATGAAATTTCACATTAAAATTGAATGAGAAAATATTTATAAAAAAATAATAATCCATTGGTACATTTGAGGATATATTCATGAGACATGTATTGTACCCCTATAGTTTTATTAGTCCTAATAAATAGCTGAATTATTCTTTAATGGCCACAACCTTTATAATCAAATGGTATTTACAATATGAGAATTTGGATTCATTAAATAAATTATTCAATTTGAATGTAATTTCTTGATTAAAAATATATAATTTCATTATACTGGAGAAAATACAAATGTTTTTACCAGGAAGCTATTATAATAAGTAATATTGGGGGGAAAACTCCATCTGTAGTCTTATAAAAAAATATTTGTTGCTAAAGAAATGTAATTTAATACATTAATCATGGATTTGTTTAATGTGTTCTAATGTAGGCCACCAATACCATATATTTTAAATAACTATATGAGGATGAAAAATATAATTTATATGATGGTAGTCTAGGATAATTATCCTATAAAAAACCTATTCATATTATGAAATGAGTTTATACATTAAATAAAAAAGTTACCCAGTATACGATATGATTGAAATTATCAATATTAATCACCCATAAGAGAAGGATATATAATAAATACCATGATATCAAAAAAGATGAAGCCTATCATGATATAATGTGGTTAATGGAACTCTTATCATAGAAAAATATCAATTAATGTTACATTTTATTTTTGTACTAACCATACATTAATATAAAAACTATTTTCTAATAACATAAAATTACTAACAAAATGAATAGACAAAAATAAAGAGATGATATATCCTTATTTGGTGATAATTAAATCATAGAGATATGATCACTCTATGATATTATATTATGGTATTTTGATTAATAAAAGTAAAATAATTCTCAAATTTGTTTAATGTTATATTGTTTAGGAATTAATTATCTCTAATTATATGGAGCACATTTTAAATATTATGATTGATAAGTAAAATTTAATATCCATAATACTATTATTATCATTAATGTGTCCAACTCTAAATATGAACAACCAAATAAAAATTACTACATTATATTTGTTTTAAAAGATAATAATGCGTGGTTTTTATCTTAAATGAGTTTTTGAAGAACTCATCATCAATTATATTTCTACAGTGAATGAATATGTTGACATATTACCTATGGAATTTCACATTCATCCCCATAACCTGTGGTTTATTTTTTAATTGTTCTCATACATGGTTCTATATTCACACAACATACCAATTATAAAAATGAATCAATTAAAATTTAGGATACGATGAATAACCTTGATGAATTTCTAGATACATGTTTTATAGAAAAAAATCTATCACTAGGTGGCTCATAGATTTCTATGTTATGGATATGTATGATTATATTCATTAACTATATTATAAATAATAATACCAATACAATTAATAAGTAACCTCTCTAATGTATTGATTAAATTTTTTATATATATTAATGATATAGATATTTCTCAATGACTGCATTTCATTCCATATATCATTTATTAAAATTGAGGCATCAATATGATACCAAGAGAACATACATTACAATATAAATACACTATGAATTCATAGATATGTTTCTAATATATACAATTTCCCATATTTATTTAGGGATTATATAAAAACTATCAATAGATATTATAATAAAGAATTCATTAGATTATTTTTCAATGATATTCCTATGATATTTTTGACCAATTAAAACAATGTAGACATTTTAAGGATGGTGATAACTGATTTATGAAAGGAGAAATAATATGCATTAATTATAAATCAATAAATCTTGATTAAAATAGGAAAATTCTGAAAACATGTAATTTCAATGATGGGAATATATATGGAACCATAGAATACATACTATATTGATTAATGAATATTACCCAAAAATAAGAAATTTATCACACTTTTTATTGTATTTCATGGAATATAGTATTGGATTTTATGTTAATTTTCATTATTATGCAATCCTCAAAAAATATTCATACAAAAAGTATGAAATATTTTCTATTCTGATGAATTTGAGGAAATAATAATTGATCAAAAAAAATATATTTCCAATTAAAATTTTCGTACTTTATTATATAATAGAAGTTTGATTTTAATATAATATTATGATTTTCTAAATGGAATGGGATGAATTATTATACACAACATTAAATTAATATCTGATTCCACATATCAAAAATATACTAATAATGTTGGGAATTAATGTCATAACCATCCTCAATAATTATAATAAAATTTCAAAAATCATTATTAATGATTATTTTTGTGTAAGGTGTAAATATTATCTTGCCCAAATGAATTTTCACAATCTCTCAATGTGACTATTGTAGTATCCCCAGAAGTGTATTTGGAGTTAACAAAAAAGGACATGAATATTATGTAATATTTCCTTGATAAAGATGTAGTTATAAGTCTTGATCCTCGTATGTTTCTTGTAAACTTTAGAAAATAATATGGGACTATTTATATGATCAAAATAGCTCATTATATTATATACATATTGGAATTTAAAGATTTTACTAAGTTATATGGAATGTCATATAGGGGGATTACATGATGTTGAATACTGTATAATATTTATCCCAATGCATGAGCTTTCAGAAAGTTATGTATAAAAAACACCCTTCCATGGGGAATATAAAACCATTACCCCAACAAATATGGGAATATGATAATAATAAAATTCATTTTGAAAAATATATACACTTTGAAATATAATGGAAATATTTTCATTTTGTAAATAGATTAACATGAAATAAATTCATCATGTTTTATCACAATCAAAAAATATTTAAATTTTTTTTTGACTCACTATGACATATATAAAAAACATTTATGCATCCTGGTGTACAATGTTCCCAAATATTTATATGATATTTGTACATTCCCATAATTCTATAGATATGTCTTAAAAAATAATCAAAGAGAGAGTTATGTTTAAAAACTACATTACACACTTAGTTTCCAAGTTAAAAACGACCATTAAAGACATAAAATATATGTGGAGGTTATATTAAATTGATTCATAAATACTATGGGAATAAAAACATTACCATTGTTGGATTATAATATAATTTCTTTCGAATCTATCATTCATGTAGATCTATATGACTCCTTATATGAGATGATATGTATGACTCTAACAAGTTGGGATGATGTTAGAGAGATGAGGATAATAATAAATTGTATTTCCCATAAAATTATTGATATGGATTAACCCATTTGTCAACATAATAAAGTGGATAACCATTGATTTAAATTTTATAAAAATAATCGTGAATGTGGACTGTTCCTTTCAGATGCTTACAAGGTGTTCCCCTAGATATCTCTTTTGAAATGTTTTATGATATTTTTGTTGCATGTGATGATGAGCACTAGGAATATTACTCACTACATGATGTTTCATCATGCAGGGGATATAAATTAGTGAATTTCACTTCATTTACATAACCCCAATGTATATAAGGTGTTATGTGTATTTATTTCTAGGATGTAAATAATATTCACTTCATATGTATTTACATTTAAGTCAAGTAGTTGTAATATGTTATCTCATATAATGGATGACAAGTTGTAATTATGAATCATTTAAATAATGAATAAGAAAAAAAGGGTTCCCATATAGATAAATATAAGTGGTGAAATCATATATTTAATGATGTTATATGGGATCCTATAGAATTGATAAGAAAACATGATACATCACCTAATAGTATATATTTAATGTATTTTAATTCATTTTTATGGGTTGATTATAATGAACCATTATTTTTTATTCACTTCACCATTATTAAATATGGATTTTAAAATATTAGTTCATAAAAAATTATGGTAGAAAAAAATCATTATATAATAATAATGGAATATTAAATATTCTTATTACAACATATTATTTAATTGAATGTTATAAATAGTGAAAAAATATAAATTTTATTTAGAATGAAGAATAAATAATGAATCTCATTATATGTTTTGTTTAAAATTATTACTTATACAATCATGTATATGAGATATTGTCACTATGGATTTATCTTTAATAATGACATGATGAACTCTCAAAAGTACAAAATAAGTGAAATGGTCTATAAGAGATTCCAAATCATTGAAAATCAATATGAGATTCTAGATTGAGAAAAAACCAACCACTGAATTATAGCAAGACACGTTAAACACTAATAACCTATGAATATAAATTATTATCATTTTTATGATGTATTTAATATTATATAAATATAAATTTTTTAATGAAATAAATATTTATTTTCATAATAATGAATGGATTAATTTTACACATAAAAGTATCCATTCGAAATTTTCTTCTCAATAATATGGGTTTTTATGAAAAAATTAATTATAATCAGATTTTTAAGGGAAATTTTAATAATGGAATTAAATATTCAACTCAAGATATAAAAAATTTAGTAAGGGGATTTATTTTATTTTTTATTAAATACATTCATTTTTGTGAAGTGAAAGAACATCTATTTTCATTTTATAATTAATATTAATATTGAAATTAATTTTTACATATTATAGAAATGGAATCCTTGAAAATTGAAAACATATTTGAAGTTTTTATAATCAATTGTTTTAAATAATCTGAATTTAACTTTTTTTTTCATAGAAATATGTTACTATGAAAATAATTTTTCACCATAATATATAGTGAAAACATTGAAATTGGGGGTCAACCTTATATATAATTCCACATTTATCAAATAAAAAATCACTAATTTTTTTGGATTAATATATATAAGCCCTCACTCACTATATAATTTTTATTGGAATTATATTATTCCACATTCCTGTGATAATGATGATATATTATTTTAATGTTATAAGTATTATTTGAGTAAAGTTCATAAAATTTAAAAATGGAGCCTTTCCACACCCCTTCCAATAAAATTGTATATTTAGAATTTATTCGTATAATATAGAGCATATAATTACCAAATAATTCAACCCATTTAGTTAAAGCTTATAGTCTATATAGGTTATCAAAAATATTTATAAATCATTTTGGTTTTGATGAGAACTATAAATTCTTATACCCATGTATTTTTTCTCATTTAACTCATCGATTTTATTTACTTATAAAAATTCCTAAATATTATATATTACTATATATTAATTATTTCTCAAAATAATAATTATTAATAAATAAATATTAATATTGTTAAATATAATATTCTAATATAAACTGAAATTATTACTAGATCATATTTGGATTTCTTACCAACAATGTTAATAATATTAAAATGATTTGTTCATGATTGAATACGAAATATTAAATAGTAGAAATATAAAAAATTAACATTATTTTTTTCCTCACTATAATTTTAGTTGGATGATTATATATTAATGACATTTATTAACCATACATATAAAATTTATTCTACATTGAATCATTTTTTATTAACCACCCATACGAAGGATGCAATACATTTTTACAATATGTCCAAATGGAAATATAATTTTTGGTAACATGTGGAATTATTATAAAAAATAATTCTTTATATTATTTTGTGGGTAAAATAATTATTTAATTATAATATTATAAAAAAATTTCGAAAAATAAAATTTAATGATAGATATATATTAATGATTTTATGATTTATTACCACACATCATTATATTTTAGAATAATTGTAGAACATAATGAAAATATGGTAAATATATTCCCATTACCTTGAAATCTCTAAAGATGAATATATGATAAATTAAGTGTATTAACCAACGCTATTTTACCAAAAACAAGGAATATTACATACAAATAATTATAAATAATTGATATTATCATAAAATGTAGATATATGGAAATAAATTTAGATTAAAAATCTTTATAATGGTTACATAATATGATGTTGTTTTATTAAAAGATGATAAGATATTCTATAATTATGGAAATATATGTTTTAAATTATCAATGTCAGTATGAATCCTCTAGTTTTTTTTCATCATTTTAATTTTTCATAACTGGGTTAGAAATTATTTTTCAGGATTATGAAATTTAGTTTTTAATTATTTAAATTATGTAGGAATTAAATTTTTTATTATAATATTATATTTTTATAATTGATTGTTTTGATATCAAAATAATCCTCATTTTTCAAATTCCACCATCTTAAAAATATAAAATTTTTAGAATAAACCAAACCCTTTTAATGGATCATTCACATCGATGGAAATATTTTGTTAAAAAAATGTAAATAATTAATAATAATAATAATAATAGAAAATATTTTTTATATTTTTGAGATATTTTTAGTTCTTATTATAGTTAATAAATTTAGGTTTTTATATCCATTCTCAAACTATGATAAACAATAATGGGTTTTTAAAATAATAATGTAATTTCATGAAAATTTATGGATTTTTTTTATCCATTCCACATATATTTGAATATAATTTTTTTATATTTAGGGATTTATTAGTAAAAATGATTTTTTGAAAAATTTTAAAAATCCGTCATTGTTATTAAAATTTTTCTTATAAACTAACATTTCATTTCATCTATTTTGACATTAATAATAATGTTTTGAGAAAACTATTACATTTCTCTTATATTATATAATATAAGGTATATCACATTTTTATAAATGTTATGAAAAACACACAATATTATTTTATGATATAATAAATTTTGGTTATTTTATTTTGGTGTTATTAAATCGAATTCATGATACTAATTTAATTGAATTACAGTTTGAAATGTTTTGAAACTAATTTACTATAATGTGTAATTTAGGATACGATGAATGATTTTTTATATAGAAAAAACATATATAAATATTTATGTGTTTATATAATATATCCCTAAAATATGTTGGATAAAGGTATATTTTTCATTTTATAATTAATTTCATATAACATAATATGTTTGTTAGCATTTTTAAAGATTGAAAATAATTTTTCTTTCCAATGGTCATGGGAATACTTTGGGATTTTCACAATTGTTTTATATGATTAAATTTCTACCACATTTTTAATGATGTTACTAATTTACTATTTATACCACATTTTCATACTATTTCATGGATTATTATTATATTTATATGGCATATTATTATAAATAATTATTTTGTTTCCTAGAAATTTCATATTTTTTATGATTTTATTTTTTTATTTTATCTCATTCTATTGTACATGATGGTTTATTTATTTATATATTATTATAATATTATTCAAATGAATTTATAATATTATATTTCTCCTTCAGTTTATGTTTTATAAGTAGTTCAAGATGAAACCCACTATGGCTCAATGATTAATCACTCTTTATAAGAGTATTAAGTCATGAAATATATTTTTTCCATTATTCAAGAAATTTTATTTGGGACATTATCTATAATTAATTATATTCTAGATGTTATTATTTTTAATATTTAATTAATTATGGGTTTTAATATTTTTATTCACTTAATACGTAATGAAACAAAACCACACGGTCTTTGTGATTGTGATATTACTTATTTATTTTAAAGTATACAATTTTTTAGTTTTTTAATATATATCACTATTTTGGTTTTTATTCTCATTGAAAATGAGGAAATATAATTCTCTAAATAAATCAAAAATAATATTTTAATAATAGGATTATCACTTTTATTATCTTCTATTATTAGAATAATAATTTCTAGAACTAAATATAAAACTATAAAAACAAAATTAAAGGAAAGATAATATTGTAAAATCTAAATGAAAACTATATAACCAAAATGTTTACATCGAGACGATATAATGATGTGAATTTATAAAATATAATTGGGGTAATATACAAACTATTAGTTAGTTATTATGGTTATATATATCTTCAGTATAGTATACAAAACATATTACTAGTTAAAATAAACAAGTATTTATTTCATACATGAAACATTTATTGAGTTGTAAAAATATATATTTTCTATATAATTATTATATAACACCACATAGAATAAAAACAATAATTATGAGTTTCATAGAAATCATATGGCACAAATAGATTATTATTATTATTTAGGTTTGTATTTTAATTTTGTTATTATTACCATTGTATAAAAATGTAGATACTTTAATGTAATATAATTTTTTTCCACATAAAAATATTTTCAAATTTTCAAAGAGGATTCATTAAAAAAATATTCCAATTTCCTTGAATATATTACCAAAGTATTAAAAGTGAAAATTTTATAGTTCTTATAAATCATTAGATTAATTCGGAAAATTTATAATCGTTGTATGAGAAAAAAACAACATCATGTTATATAAAGATAAGGTAATCTCTTAAACCAATGAAAAATTAAAAACCATTAAAAATTTTAATTTTTTAAAATAAAATTATGAATATAAATATACCACAACCATATATAAATTATATAATATTTTTAATTCATCAAATACCCTTTGAATTCACAGAATATATTGGTAGCCTCTTATGAAAACAAGATAATATCTTAAATTTATTTTACTAAAATAAATACTATTACATTTAAAAATTTGATGTACCATTTATTGATATATATTGATTTAAAGCTCATAAAAATATTTGGAAAATCATGAAGTCACGTTAGGATATACTATTCCATCCCATGTTAATCTCACTCATCGATTCCATTTAAAAAGACTAATTGTATCGTGTTTCTCCAAAAAAATTTCTTTTAATAGTAAATCATTAACGAATTCACTATAGAGATATATCCTTGTCCCATGTGGAATAATTTATATTACCCATCTACAATAAAAGTAATGGGTCATTTAAAAACATAAACCTGATCATAATAATACCTTTGAAAAAATTTTGATTCTATATAAAATGGACATTCTATTTTTTAATAAAATTATGTTAAAATGTCATATTCCATTAAATTATATTCATAAGGAAATATTCAAAAAAGAGAATACAATCATCCTAATTAGACCTTTTATGCCTATACAATAATAATGGTAAAAATTAAAATGGTACAAAAATGAAAAAAATGTGATCACATGTTTAACTTGAATAAATATTTCATTAATGTTTGGTAAAAGGTAAAATACATACCTTTAATGAAAACATAAGAAAAATATTTCATTTCAAAACCTTGGTAAAATGATATAAATATTTTAAAATTACCATAATATGTCAATGGATTACTCAAATATATTGATGATACTAGATATTTAAGATAATTATTTTTAATGGAAATCAACAAAAAAACGTTTTAATTAGAAATGATTCAAATTAAGACTCATAATTATAAAAATTTTGTCTAATATCTAATTACTACAATTATATAAATTATTTACATCCATAATGAACAATTTCATGATCATTATAATATAATTATTCAATTAAATTTTTTTGCTATAATTTTTAAATTAATTAATAAATATTTTATGACTATGTACAATATATAGAGCTCGTTCATTCGAAAACATATTATTATTGTTTAACATGTAAAACGGATCATTGTTACATCATATCAGTAATATAAAACCTATATAATTTATAATTCCATTTCATTATATATATATTTAACAACAACCATATAATGATGCTATGAAATATAGTATGCACCAATTAATATAGGATGTATTATACATGTACGTAAGAGTTATGCCTCTATTTTAAAAATGATTAAATGGAATTAATGTATATGTATGATTATCTATAAATAATTATAATCATGTTATAATTAACATATTTTTCAATAAATTCATCCATGTAACCATCAATGTAAGAAATTTATGAAAAAATGAACCATAGTTCATTGACGAAGTTGTACTCTAAATATACACATGAGTGATATCAACTATAACAAATAACCCCAGGTCAAAATAATAAGTCACTGAAATTGGGATGTCGCACGATAAATCACCAACAATTTCACATGTATAATTAATTGTAAAAAACAATATATTAAAAATTTGATAAAATAATACATAATATTTAGAGGTACAATTCCATTACCAATGGGAAAATGAAAAAAGTAAAACTAAATAATCTATAAGATGAGTCTCAATGTGACAATAAATTGCCAACTTACTATCTTGATATAAAGGAAATAACCACAAAGAGATTAATTAATGATACAAAATAACCACCCCAACCTAATTCCTATAAAAACACATCTAAAAATTATCAAAATAAATTTTTGAGGTTAATCACAATAACAAATGGGGTTTCATCAATTAATCAATACAATGCTTAATATCATGAAAATGTTACGTCTAGGCTTAAAATAGATCATGTTTATAATGAATATTAAATTTATAATAAAAATTGTATGAAAAATTTTGGTTTTTCATAAAAAAATTCTATATCTAGGTAATACAATAATATATCATTTACATGAATTAAATATATTGTGAAAAAGAAAACCATTCATGAATACACCATAATATAAACATGTAAGAAAAATAAAATAAAATATTCTATCATGTGTAAAACAAATTATAATAAAAAAATTACATTGAGGATAAAAAAGGTGATTATAAATTTACATAAAAACAATATTAAATTATCTATAAATCTGATAAAATTGATATTGTGTAATATATTGGTAAATCAAAATCATAGAATCTCTTGTGTAATTAAAGGATAAAATGTGACTTGTCCCATTGACATCATATTTATTGTACTAAATGATATATGATTATAAAAATATTTTAAAACATTTCTTCAAATAAAAAAAAATTAAACATGTATCATTACCTATTCAAGGCCCGAAATACCATTCTAAAATTAAAACATCCTTTAAAGAATTTCAAACATAGAATTTGTACCTGATTTTTTTTAAATGAAATCATTTTAATAAATTTTTGTTGTCGGAAAATTACATTGACAATGAATACTAAATTTTAATACAAAAATCGTAGAAATGAAAATGAAAATCATGTTATTTGAGAAATAAATCTATTTCTCTAAAGACATATTAATCAATAATTGAGATGAAACACTATGAATTGAACTCCCAAATACAATGTATGGTCTTAAAATAAAGGGAATAATATTTTATTTCAAATGTCACATGGGGTCCTATGTTTTTATGGCATGAGTGGATCAATGGATGATTACGAGGGTATTTGGGTTTTTATACATATTCTATAATATAGAATACCATCTTGTAGCCTCCTATAAAATGCCTAAGTACTTGTGGTCATTTACGATCAACAATATTAGACCAAAGATCCTATTTTTACAAGATAGACATATGAAAATGAAATGAATTTAACTCAAAGATCCCCACTACAAAAAATATGATGCATTCTTGTCTACTCGTAATGGAAAACCAGCTACTTTTTTGAAATAACTACACAAACTCTTCAACGGAACACCTTCACCTAAGCCTATTTATCCATGATACACAGGTTAATGAATATAAGGACAAATATGTTACTGATATACCATATAACATCCATCTATAAAAATTAATATGCACAAAATACCAACACATATACATTTTTCTGTATAATGATAAAAACACTGAAAGCATTCTACAAATCGCTATAGGCTCTAGACATGATGGTGATACTCCCATTGAGTTATAGGAAAACAATATATTCTGTCCCTAAACCAATGTTACTAAATTTTCAAACAATTAATGAATAAAGTATATTCTGATAAAACTCATGTGGTGTTATAATAATATCTCCCACAAATTCTTATTTTCCAAAGATAGATATCATGATTCCAGAATCACAAAAATTGATGTCCCCAGCTACAACACTGATGACATTAATTCCCACATATACTAGGTATCCTATCCACACTTACATATTATATAGTCCCATCGAAAACATTTACCACACTACACCTTATCTAGTAAATCCATAATAAGTACTTTTTTCTCTATAATTTGGCTTAATGTTCATGATCAACATCCTCCCAGTCAGTCACATGTCGATTGAGTTATTGATACAAATATAGTTCGGAATAATAATGAATTCACTAAAGATATTCCAAAAAATATCAAAATTTTAACCATTATTCAGCCATTCCATGTCTCTTCCTAATATAAAAATGGATGTCCAACATCAGGGACAACAAATCCTTCATACCCAACTGATGATGCCCTATAAAATCAAAATAAATAACTGATCACTAACCGCATACTCTAGATGATGAAAATTATGGTCCAAATAGTATTTCCCATGACACATTACCTTGACAAATCGGCGATTCTTAAACTAAACCTTCCCTTTTATAACATAAACGTATCTTGAAATAATCAATGAACACTCTACCAACTATTCCCAACACAAATCTCATCAATAGGGGAGACCATAATATGATTTGAAGGAAAAAATATTGATCAAGTCATATTAAAAATTATTATAGGAAAATTGAACAACAGGATGATGATTCTCTTAAGAACCACCAAAATAAAGATAACATACTCAAAAAAACTCTTCATGTACAAAAATATCCCTATCGATCAGTCCATCCAACAATGGATAATATGCCATAATTAATTTAAAATGGATGAAATACCAATTTCATTTGTTAAAAAAATATATGAAAACTAATAGTCATAGTCATAAATAATCACAAAGGGAACCTCATGAATTATCACAACCTCTCAGGCATACATGTTCCGGAACTGCTCCACCTTATTCCCCTCCATTATTGAAAGGAAATTTTCTATCATTTTAATTAAATCAATGTTATAATATTCATCATCTCCAAATTCAATACTTCCCATTAGTTTTTGAGTAGAAAACAAAAAAAAATACAATTAATTATCATCCCACTTATATACATAAATGATAAAATACTGAAGAATCTTTTGGGCCATAGGTGTTCATCATTAATTCATTAATAATTAAAGAACTCAAATAAGAAATAAATAATCAAAATCGTCATCCCAAACTACCAGTAACAATATCTTATACAATGACTCATATTTTTAGCCCTAGTGTTATGTCTGAAACATAACCAATATAAATTTTCCATGAATTCCTCACTCTGTGATATAGGGAAAACTAACTTCTTCCAGAACACAAAGTACCCAAATGAGGTTATGGTCACTCACCCAAGGTCTCTACATGGATTATTGTTTTAATAGTGTGGTGTAAAACAACTTCTAAATCTTTATCGAGCCCTATATTATTATTATATGATGATTTTACCTTTCCTAAAGATAAAAAACCATCCCACCAACCACATCCACTCAAAATACCACCTCAAAGAATATACATATTGGAGTCTAATAATGCACTATTAATTCCAGGATTTATTTGGTAATTTAATTAAAAATTCAATAAAAACCTTTTTCACTTTCCCATGAGTGTGAATAATATCAAAATAAAAGTATAAATATACTCAACCCAAGATCTCTACAGAAAATTGTAAAACACATGAGTCAAATAATACCTCATCCTCTTATTATTAGAATGATCCTCAATAAACACAAAAAAAGGATACTGATTCATCATTTTCAGTTCATAAAAACTACATCCAACATAAGTTTGTGGGTAGGGTAGTTAATTTCATGCAGATGTGATTGGCGAGATCCATCAGCCACCACCTACATCACCTTTATCAATAAACACCCTAAACATTTAACATAATCATTATTGAAAACATGATTACCAAAACCCAATTCTAGATGAATCATAACTAAATATGAATAAATCCCCCCCCCATTAATTACTCAGATGATATTTGACACTATTTAATATATTTAATTTTAACACATATCTAGGTCAAAGTTTTCGTTGGTGTTTATACTTGGAAATGTCGTAATCATCCTTCCTATAGTAACATATTAAACCCAAGAAAATTAAAATATAAAACACATTTGGGGATAATCCAAAATCATTAGAACATAATTATATTTAATATCTACTAAAATATGACACTAAAATAAATAATGTCTTAGAAACAACCCCACCTTGTTACTAAAATAGTTTTTAGTATTCCTATCCTATGGAAATCATTCTTTCAAGATACCATAGATTTTATTTTAGTTAATCTCGTTCTTCTCTTCTAATATAGAGATTGAAAACATTCAATAACAAAAACATTTACAATCATGTTAAATAACTAAAAAAGGATTCATTTCATCATTTATAACATCATAACTACAGTGTTAATTAAACTAAATTTCTAAATTATGAACCTAAAATTACCTTATGAGCAATTCAATTACTTCATTTGGAATCCCTTTTTAGGAAAACTAAATAATTAGTACCCATCCTATAGCTGAATCAGTGAAAACCAATGATCCCATTTACATTTATTGATGAGATAATTGATGCATGGAAAGAAATACATGTTCTAAATGGTATCCTGATTAATCTTTTGATAGTCAACAAGAATCTAGTGTCTACCATTTTCTTTCTTAGAAAAGATGATATGTTTATTAAAATGTGACATAAAAGGATGATAATAGTCCTTAGAATCATGTTTGGAATGATGGAATTATTGTTCCATCAACTATTATTGGTCCATATAATTATATGGAATGGATATTGGAATTATACAATTGAGTTTTTCAATATTTAAATAAACATCTCTCCAAGGTAGTAAACAAAAAATCATTAGGAATGACCTCATAATACACCAAAACCAAACTATGATGTCGGATTGTCAAGAAAGAGTCAACAAAATCATGTAAAATCACTAATATCTGGTATGATTTTAGTATAGAATATGCAATGGATGGCCCCACACTACAAGATCTACAATCCTACTCACCATTAATGAAATGATTGAATCCATATGTAGATTAAAATCAGACTCGATGATGATAATATTATACATGGCACATTATACTAGTAATAAATTATATTCCAGTATTAGGTCATCAATTTCATGAACCAAAAAGATAAATCACACACTACATCGATGTCAGTTATCATAATCCAACACTTGAGGCATTGGAAAGCATGTTTAGAAATCTTCCCAAATGGAATAGAATGATCCAAAAATAATAGAATGTTATTTTAATAAAACCACAAAACATAAAAATAATTTATATAAAAAATTGTGTATAAATATTATTAAACATACAAAATCACTGTAGAATATTAAATAAACAATTTATCCCAAATAGTAATAATCCATACATTATATTCATTTGAAATATACTCCTAATTATACAGATGTATACTATTAACACATCATTTAGAACTATTATTCACATGAAGTACTCCATGCCTTGTAGTTAGGACCTTCCACCATTAGAATCATCTAAAATCACCCTCAAATTTGAATTGTGATTGTTTATAACAAGACCATATTGGAAAATATTTTAAATGAATGCATGATATACCTATATTCCCTACAATGTTGACCAGTTTAGACATATCCATAGATATTTTCTTGGAATTAAATGGTCATTCACTTTAATATCATAAAATGATACGATGTCTTTATTATATAATTGAATCTTTTCCTATTAAAATTTTAGAAGCCTTGAATTTACTTTTTTCCCAATAGATAGACACTATGTTAAATAAGAAAAATCCAAATCTCCAACAAAAGATATTGTAGCTCCAATATCTTCCACATCCGTAGTTTCATTGTACACCACCTAAAATACATTTTGATGGTCCAAGGGAAGTATAATCAATTATGTATCATCCCAAAAACCCATATCAAAACTACATGATTTGTGGTATTAATTAATAATGAATCATGTTTAGAGGTGTACAACCTCAGAAAAAATACCAGAATACTCTCACATCACATGGTCGGCCAACTCTAAGGTTAATAATTCATGGTTATTCATCAAATGAAACATTTCATGGTAAAATTATTAATTAATTTCGTTCTTGAGTGTTGTACAGGTAATATCCTTATACAAAAAGACTTTGATGATATACTCCCACCATCTCCATCATTTTTTTCCAGCAATGTACATGAAAAAACACAATACAGTGGACTCAAGATTTTTTAGACCATATATAATCCTTTTAATACCCTATAGTAAATCATTAGATTTTTTGGGTATCTTTTCCACCATGAAATATGGAACAATTTTTTATAGTTAATTAGGATCCATGTTGCATCACTAATATATAGTTCCTTATTCCTACAATAATAATGTCTTATTCATTTGAATTGAAACATCATTAGAAGAAGGGTATGCCAGATGATTTTTTTGTAGAACACATCTCACTAATTCCTTTATCAATATAGAAATTTTTCTCCATGTATAGATTTTAAATATATAAATGAGTAAACATATAAATATAAGATCTAATTCCCAAATCATGGGTCGAAATTCTAGAATCCATAATGATTTAGTTTAGAAAATAATTTATATAAGTCATGGATTTTAGGAATGAAATAGAGATTCATAAACTGTAACATAGAGATTTAAATAATTCACATATCTAGATCAGTCAAATGAATTCGAATACCATCTCTCACATAGGATAAAAATTTAGAGCCACCCATGATAACAAGAATTGACACAATATGTGAGTTGGATAAGAACCATTCTTGTATTAACTACTCAAATTCAAATGGTACAATGTCCAATTGAATAATTCCAAAAACCATAAAAATGTAGGGTTATAGAAATTAATAATAAGTAATGGCTCTCATATAAATTTTTAAAGAGAAAACTATGTTCAACCTTATAATTGAATGAAATATTCATACCATTAGATAATAAACCTTTCATGTATCATGTATAACTAAATTGAAATAAATGATTATAGTATAATATGATTTAATGAGTACATAAAAATAAGTCATAAATCATCATTAACTAATTTAAAAACCTTAAATATATACCTCACAATAAATAGGTTTAGTCTTCACATGACCAAATTTAATTTCCCATCTATCCCGCTATGATTTCATTGAGCAATAACAGTTGTTATAAATCTAAAAAATTCCCAAACTATTACCTGAGTCCTCCATATCCTAATATACAAATGTCCATAGTAAATATTAGTATGTAATAAAAAATTGTGGTATGATATCACTAATGAATATAAACGAAGTATAATATCTTCAAAATGTTATCTATAACATTAAATGAAATCCAATTTATAAATAATTTTCATAAGATAAAGCATATTTGTAAGATAATCATTTCATATTCCTAAAAAAATTCCAAACACAAATAAACCAAAAATATTTTGTTGATAATAAATAAAATTGGGGAGTATAATAAACACCATACAAGTAAAACCCATCATATAAACATTTTATCAACCAACTATGAAATATATAATCATGTGAAAAATAAATTATACCCCAAAAAAGTATACAACATAGGATATGATATTTAGTGACTGGTTATAGAAATAAAATGAATCATAAAATAGTTATAATGTAGTTCAAGATTATTTTGAGTCCCATATTGGTATGTAAGTGTCCCAAAATCATTATTTCCATAAAACAAACTAATGGTATATGTCCATTTACTAACACAATAATGGTTTCCATTTTTTTGTCTGTTAAACCATTTAGAATATATAATAATATATTGTAAAGTAATATTCATGAATATTATATACATCTTCCATGATGGAAAACAAATTGTAGAATATAAACTACCATACAGGAATATCATGAACACATATTATATTCAATATCATTTTTTAGAAAAATAAAATTAATAATATAGATATAATGATAAAAATTCACATCGATATTAAATATAGTTGTCTCATAAAATACCATGTTATTGAATAAAATCAATATCTTGTTCATGAATTATAACAATTTCATAGACACACCATCATCGAGAAGGGATACGAATCATAATGAATCAATATAACAATTGATAATGTGGAAATTGAAAATATATGGATTCAAATTCCTTCAAAAACTCTATAAAATTCCTAGGGTCCAAGAAATATAGATCAAAGAAATGATTATTTTTTAGTGCTTGAGGTATTTATACATTGTTCCGAAAATATAATACATTGATGTAGCCTCCCTGATAATGCAACATACATTGTAGTCAATTATGGTTTGATAGAAATTGTCTCAGGTTCTATTTTTGAAGATAGGGGGTTATGGTGATGTTGATACCACTATCTTCCAGATCCCCACACCCATTATTGGGATATCCTGAAGACTAACACCCCGTGGTGTAGCTACATCTTTTTGGGTATAACCACATAAACATGAAAACCATTCACATTCCCTTCATCCTATTTCATTGCTTCGTAGAGGTTAATCCACATAAATGTTATGAAAAAACACCTATTCACCAACATATGCATGAAAAAATTGGAATCAGAACCAAAACATCCACCTTTCTATCCCCATTTCTATAGACGATTATCCCCACAGAAATCATTTCCCATTATGCCACTTTCATTACCGCCCACGGTGAATACCGAGTATAATTTCATTTAAACTGTAAATTACATCCAAAAACCCCTATAACTCAACTAAAAAATCTAAATAATTAATATTTAAAATACTTAATAAAGGGGGTTTCACATAATAATAATGAATTGGACTTTTATGTAAGAACAAATTAGGTGAGATTCAATTTTAACAATTTATATATAAAATAATTCTTAAAAAATAATATATGTATATTATCCTAGTATATTTTAAGGTTAATTTTACCGGGAGAAAGGTACATAATAATTGAAGTAGATATATATATATATATATATTATAGACATCATATAATCCCCATTAATGAATCCATATTATTTTATCATAGGTTTAAACCGTGTAGGTGATTTCCTAGGGATGCGAGTCAATAAAAATGGGTGAGAATAATGCTCAGTAAGGGTTAAAAAAAGAAATTGACATGAGTGATAGTTATAGCTAAGATAATTCATATAAACAAAAGATTATATTCAAAATTATATTTTATATATCATATAAATTTGTTTATTACATTACAATGATACATTCATAAGAAAATCACAAATGTACTCTACCAATGCATCATAAAAAATTTTAAATTGTTTATTTAAAAATATATTTAAAATAATTTAATCTCTAGATATTAACTCATTAAAAATTTCATTATAGTTTTTTTAGTTCACCAATAATATTCCTCAATTTTTGTATGAAATAGTCAATATATATCATAATATTTCATTTAACTGATTTCCAATGGAGAATATAGAATGTATTTCAAATAAAATTATTAAGTACAAAGGTGTTTATGGGCCATAAAATTTCATGAATTTTAACTATTATGGATAGAATGTGGTTTTTGTAAATGAAAATAAAAAATTAAAGATATATAATAAAATCATTTTGAATACCCATAAATAAGAAAAGTTTGTGTTGAAATTAAAAAACTGAGTCATTGAAAATTGAAGAACTCTTTTTGTAGTATTATAGGTTTACAATTTTGAGTAGGGAAGATGTTTAATGGGAGTGAATATAAAACTATACATCATAGGAAAACATTTATTTAGCTATGAAATGATAATAATTTTATTGTAAATCAATAACATATAAATTAGAAGACTAATAATAAGGAACATGCCTGGATTAAAAGGGAGAGGAAGAGAATCAAGATCCTTATGTATGGCCTCTATTGGAATGATTTCTAATTCCATGAGATTGCTAGAAAAAAATTATAATAGAGAGATTGATATATATATGAATAATATAATGTGAATGGGTTTGAATGAAAAGGGGTGTATATATCGATATTTATATTAAAGTGGATTTTCTTATTTTTTATTAAATATTACCTCTAAAATTATAGGGATTGAATAAAAAATTTATCATAGTCCACTTTTCCTTTTTTCACATGTATTTTGAAATATATAACTTGTATTTTAAATATTTTAGATTTATAGATGTATATTAATATTTCATATTACATTTGGAATTCAAAACTATTTCCCCTAAAATTACATTATCCAAAATTTTATTTCACATTAAACATTGGAATATAATTTGTAATATTAGAAAGTCATTTCATTTATTTAAAATACATTATAATAATAAATTAAATTATTCATTTTCATAGATTCACTAATATTAATTATTATATAATTATTTAAATTTATTATGGAATTAATCATAAAATAAAAAAAATTGTTTTTACTATTTTTGAAAAAAAAACATTTTTTATAATTTCCTCAAAAAGTATTCCTAGGAAAATTATGTTCTGGTAATTTGAAATATACATACAATTTTATGAAAAAATCTATAATTTTGGGATATATTTATTTTAATTAAAATTAAATAATTCATATATAAAATATTTTTACTATGGAATACAATATTAATTCAAATTAATGATTCTAAAAATATTGAAAATCAGAAATATTTTTCATAATGTTAATATAGACATACTATTACATAGATAACTTATAATTATAAAAAATTACATTTTTCCTTTATATGAAAAATTTACTATACTATTTGTTATTATAAATATTTTCAAACTCACATAATTATCACATTACTAAAATTTGTTAATAGTAAGGTATCATTAATATCCAAACAAGAACATTGAAATTTTTCAAAATATATAAACTCCAACATTATTTTACAGAAGTATTCCAAACATATAAATGGTGAAATCCTTCGGTTTATAAATATTATCAAATTTATAATTCTTTTCAATGTTTTTAGTCATCTTGGATGCACTAATTTTCATGGGATAATTTAGGCATATGGAGTTACCCTTAGTGATTTCAATATACATTTATATTTAAAATTTTGAAATTTTTACCTTTTGTTACAATATTTATTATATAATGTTCCAAATTCATAAGAAATTTAATATTATTAAAATTATCTCTTAAAATAATAAATAATACATTGTGAAACATGAGTTTTATTTATAATAAGAGTGAAAATTGCCAATTTTTACATTCTCCACCCATGAAATTACAACCTCAATATTTTTTCATGTAAAAATTAAATGATTTTACCTATAATTAATCAAAACATTAGCCTCTCATGAAACTTCATCCAAATTATTATTTCATTAAAGCACAATAATAGGATGGGTTTTCTTGACCTTAGGTTCATTTTACCCAATATCAATAATATAAAATGGATATTAATTATATAAACATGAACATTCAAATTACATGGAATTTATGTCATGTATAAACAATGGGTATGAAATATATATTCTTAATAAGGGAATGTGAAAAAATAATCTTTTTCATTTGAATCATTTAGATATAGTTTTAATTTATATGAGACTTCTCCAATATTCTATATTTATTCAAATGTTTTGAGGTTCTATGAAATTAATTATCATTTCTTTCAATTCCACATACTATCGATTCATTGTTAGTTTTTATGACTAAAATATCTTTAACATGAAATAAATTTTCCTTCATTTTAATATTTTAATAACTATTTTTCCAAATATAGGTAGTTGTGATATATTTTTTCAATCAGTTTTATCTTATATAATATATAATTTATATAGTATACCCGAACAGTTTTCCATCTCATTCATAATCCTAGTATGCTGGAATTCTACACATTTTACAATATAGTTATTAAAATTTTTATGATTAATTACATGAGTGAAAATTAAAGTTATTAGAGACATGTACAGTTTGAAGATAATTATCCATAAACACTTGAAAACAAAGTGAAGATTAAATAAAGATTAATTTTATTGTTTCAATGGTCCTCTCAGACAACCCATTAGTTTAATATTGGTTTTTTCTACGTTTAAGACAATTATTCAAATCTTTATGATGTATCATCATGACAATTGATGTAAATAAAATATCATTGAAATAAATAGTTGAAAATAGTGTCCCTCTATTTGAGACTATTTTTGGAATATACACACAAGAATTGTTCACTTAGAGAAAGTCAACTTGTATTTAGAAGTAATGTATCATGTTTTCTAGTCTATATAAAATTAACATATATAATTATTTCCACTCGATAATGAATTAAGGCTAGTAATGTTTTCCATTGTGTCATTTTACAACATAACTATACATATTTGTAGTAATTATAACAATCAATTTAGTAATTTTTCCTCATTCACATTTTAACAGATCGTGAATCTTGTTTTAAAATACCAAATCATCATTTTCAGAAAAACAGTTGAAAAAAAATTATGTATCTATATAAATGATGTACTTTCATGACGTCTAAAGGACACAGAGCTATGAGATTCACTTTCCAGTATTTTCCATATATATACACTATGTTTTTTATATACCATTTTTTCTAGACCAAGTTTCCCCATATTGATCATCATAGAACAAAAAAATCATCATATTTTTCATTAATCAATCATTTTTTTTAATATAGTATCATTTATGTTACTCCACAATATATTGTGAGTTATTATTTTTAAATTCATTTAGTATTTTTGTTGTTTTTTACTTCTCTTGACACACAATATATTTTTTAATATCACTATGTATTTTTCCATTATAAATAACACTAAGTTGATATTGAACAAAATGAAAAATTATATTATCTTACAGCACATGTAAAACCTATATAGGATTTTGTTACAATAAAATTATTTGTTCTTCTAATAGATTTTATAACATGTAATTTAGAGTTTTTACCACACATCAATATACTATTAAATGATTATTAAAATATTATTATAACTGACACATATCCTTTGGAAAGGAAATTAAGAATAATAATAACAAAATTTTGAAAATATTAATTACATATTTCTTTAAAAAACATATTTTAGTAATAAAATATTATTAGTTAATGTATGAATAATATGGAAATAGTGAATTTTTTCTCTAATAAATTATATATCTATGATTAAAAATAATTTTAAGTCAAGAAATTATGAAAATCAAAATTTAGTTAATTATTATAATAAAATTCAAAAATAATATATTCAATAAATAATTTTAATATTCATCAAATTTATTTTATAGTTATAATATTGAAGGAATTCGATTTTTTATATAAGAATATGTATTTTTCCTAAAATCAAATACTAGTACCTTATGGTGGAGAACCTATTTTAAATATAATTTGTGAACTATAATTAATTTTATATGTCAAAATAAACATTATGTTTTAATGATGAACATAATTACATTCTAAAGTTGAATTGTTTATATTTTTTAATTATGTTTCATTTTTTGATGAATAATAAAAAATACAGAATTTAATGTCCAAAATAATTTTTGTATGTTATTTATTTCTGTTTTTTACTTATATTAATAAATTTTTTTAATATTTAATTTGATAAATTTTACATCTTGTAGTCCATAATTAGTCCTTTTATGGAATTTTCTTATTGAATTTGATATAAAAACATAACTATCTTTAGAAAAAAAATTCATTTCAAATCATAATTATCGCCCTTTCTCTAGGATAATTTTAAATTAATTTATATGACTAATGTGATATAAATTTTTAAAAACATATTAAATATTTTTAATAAAAAAATTTATAATGTCTAATGAACTTTGTTTTTTACCAAAATGATTGCAGAAAGAGATCAACATTAATTTCATTTTATAAGAGAAAAATTAGCAGTTAAAGATTATAAAACTTAATCATATAAAATAAAATGTCATGTAAACTTGTATTAAATTTCTTTTATGGAAAAATATTTATCCCATTCTGTATTTTATCATATTTTTACATTTACAGGACTAATGTTTCATTAGAAAAATGTGGTTGGAGATTTGTTTTTAAAATTTTACATGAATGTCGCTCCTCCACCACTACAAAATAGAACTCACCCCTACTACTTAATCACACAACTATATCAATTTCAATGTCACAAAATAAGATAAAATGTCACAAAATAAGATAAAATAATCTCAAAATTCACTCTGATATTCATATAATCCACTATTATTGATGAAATCCCTCAAAGGAAACCTTTTATTGAAAACCTCTAGGAGTAACCCAAATAATATGTAACATCCTTCGTAAAGCTATTTAATTTTATAACACCATCGACATAATAAAATAGAATTATTTAATGATTGAATAATAATATATATATCCTAAAAATACTGTATTATTTTTATATTTATATATTGATAAAAAATTATTGATGCTTCCAAATAATAAGTAATGAACATACCGTTTGTGTTTACGGTGAAGTACCACATCACAAAATGATGTTGTTTGTTTTTTGAGTAACACTAATAATGGATGAGAATTATTATGGAAACTATGTTTAGTTAAAATTTTTATTGTTATGAAAATTAAATTACTATATAAGAAAACAAAATGATTTCCATTATTTTGAAATACAATTACATCATTTGAGGAGGTGTGAACACCACCTCTTCAAAGAAATGTGATTTATTAATAAGATATATGGAATGAATAAAGATCCATTTAATTGAATATATGTCACATAAATTAAATATATATTATATTTTTTAAATAATTTTCATTTTATTAATATAATATTCTTTTTTCTATATTACCTGTTTCACATAATAAAAAGTGTTAATATCTTTCTAGGATGTGTGGTCTACCACCTCCTAAACATTATGTGATTCCTTTTTAAATTATTTTTATTCTATATAAAAGTATATATGATTGAATAAAATTTTATTTAAGATATAATGATAATTAGTTAATGATTTATTATTAATTACCTTGATTTGATAATGATCAATGAAGAATTAAAACATTTTTTATGTGCATGTATGACCCACCGTCTCAATGATTTTAATGTTAGTTATTTTTCATAACCATATTTAAGGAAAAGATTCAAAATTATAATTGATTTATAAAAATGATAATAATAACAATATTATAATCCTACAGATATTTTTAAAATGGCCCATTTTACCATAGTCTAGAAAATAATGCCACTTTAATCACATGAATAAAATTTTATGAAAATAATTTATGTGAATTTAGTAGATTAATTTGTTATATTGAATATAGTAATTAGGGAGATAAATGATTTTAAAAAAATAAAATGTTTCTGAAGAAGTTTGAAAATTAAAATATTATTATTATTCCGAAAAATAATGGCACAGTCGATAAATTCGACACATGGTAAGTGTTTTCATATCATATATTAATTCATTGTGACACAAAAGTCATGTTGACCTCAAATTTGTTATATGTTGTCTGCATAATTCCCATGTATGTAATATATGATTCGTATACTTAATTTTTATTTATTTACAAATCCATTTTATGAATTTTCTTTTATGAAGTTTATTTATCAATAAAATATAATTTGGTAAATTAATTTCATCTCGATATACCCTCTTTGAGACAGAAGCCATGTTATGCCACTATATATTCAAATCACGTTTATATACACCCTTTGTAATTTAATGTGTGAAATATCCTACGTATAGGTTATTTTAT
The DNA here is from genome assembly GCA_963277665.1 of Viscum album. Taxonomy (NCBI): domain Eukaryota; kingdom Viridiplantae; phylum Streptophyta; class Magnoliopsida; order Santalales; family Viscaceae; genus Viscum; species Viscum album. The sequence goes on along the minus strand of OY728141.1, from coordinate 1,040,568,234 downwards.
GTTATGTGTAATTTTATTCATTCCATTTTATTATGATTCAATGGTACAAAACATTTGACAACTTATTACAAAAATCTCATAAATTATTGAGATTGTTTACGAATATACATACATTGAGGAAATATTATGATCTATATATAAAATAAATCCACATTTTTCATACCAAAATATTATATTTTTTATATTCAATTAGCAGTTCCATTTTTTCCTCAATTTTAAATTATAAAAATACAAATTTGTTTTATGAAAATCTAACATTATAACTCATTTTGAGTAGAAATATTTGTTCTTTAAAAACCATGTTATCTAAAAAAAATTTTATTAAAATAATATTATGATTATAAATGGAAAATTTTTATCATAAATTAAATTTTTTTACATAAATTTTTGACGTAATATTTTTTCATATTTTGATGAAGTCACTTTTGTATATTGTTATACTGAAAAACGAATGTTCGGTATTTACTGACTTACCTGCCATAACGACCATCATTTCCTTGTTGATTTCATTGTAGTTTTAAAAGGATATATTTTGAGGAAAATATTTTCTATATTATTATAAAAAATTTATTTTAAAATGGTTTCAGTGAACAATGGACGCCAGAATAGTTTTAATGTTTTTAAAAAGTTATAAATTATTTTCTAAGTTATATATGTTTTTAAATGGTTTTTTACTATTAATGGATTTACATTATCCAGGGAAAATATTTTAAGAGATTCAAATTATTTTAAATGATAATGGATTTGAAATTTTTTTCATTATTATCTTATAATAACCTAGTAGGATTTTCATTAAAAATTTACAAGATTAATTTATATGTTTCCTGGATGATTTTCTGAATATTTTCATGCACCTTTTATATTTTTTCAATTAATATTGTTTTCCAAATATTTTAAATCTTCTTTTTTATCTTCTAAATGAAATGGTTTTGAGAATTATTTGAATCCCCTTTTATATATTTTTTAAATATTTTCCATGAGAGTGGTTTTAAAAAGGTTTTATTTTTCTAAATTACATTTTCAAAGATAAAAGGATATATTCCTCATGAAATTTCATTAAAATATATTGAAAAAATATTTTTCATATAAGATGACATCTATTGAAATTACTCATGTCATTCTGAGATATTATCTAAATTTTCCATTCAAATTAATTCTCTTTATAGTTTAATTTATGATATAATTAACTTAATGAAACATGGTTCTAATTTAGTTGTCACATGTCTATAAATATTGTTTATATTTCACTAGTTATATGTTTTTGAAAACCAATTTCACTTTCATGGGTGTTCTGATTATAAAATCATCTTTAATTATCATGTTATTATTTTATGTAGTGATTTTGAAACATGTCAATTTTTTATAGGTTATTTTATGATTACATGGATGTGAAAACAATTTAATTCCTTTGGTTATGTTAATATTTATTATGATCTGATGACACAGATATGATTAATTTAATATTTAGATGATTGAAACCTATATCTACCACTAATAAATTTTCTAAATATTTATTTCCCATGGGATAGCCATTTTGGGAACATGTTGTGAACATTGTTTTACATTGGAAATTGTCCTCTATGGTACTCTTGGGGTGAACCATGGCCACTAACATGGTCCTGGGAGTGATCCATAAATCCATGATGGTATAGGTAGCGAACCCATAATTCTATAATGAACCTAGAATCATTGAATTGACTAATATGAAAATAATTTCATATTTTTATGTGTTTTTCTAAAATTCATTTCCTTATTCCTATCATATACTTATAGGGATTATCCTCCTAATTACCTCGTGATTTATGTCTTATGAGCTACTAATATTTATTTCCAAACTCAACTATATTATAATTTATAAGTGGGGTATGATCATATAATTTTATTTTCATGTTATAATACCTAAATTTTCATTATTATTATTATTTATTTCCTTTTTGTACACTTAATAAGAAACTAAGATCAAAACATTCTTATGTTTATTTTCCACATGTTATACTAAAAGTTTTAAAGTATATGTATTATGCTAATGATATTTTTGGGAAACTTTTATGATGTTACACCATCATAGAAGAATTTATTCCAATTTTCTTATCACATAAACTAATAATGTACTCATGATTTTTTTAATGTGAGGAATATTCGTCTAAAATGTTTTAATAACCATTTCTATTAATCTTGGGAATCTATAGTTGGAATTAAATGAATGGTTTAGTAAACCATTTGAAATGAGGATGATAAATCTATAATGAGATCCCATGGTATATTAATAAGGATATTTATTATTATGTCTCCATATATAATCCTAATGTGTATTATATTTAATAGATGGTGTCATAATTTTTGACATTATATAAGTAAATTTTCATTACTATGTAAATTTACACTAGGATATGTTTTTCTTACCCATTTTTTTAGTAAATTGATTAAAAAAAGGTATTGGGTTAACATTTTATGTGGTAGAAAATTTTTTGATGAATAGTTAAATTGATGGTCATAAGTGTGAAGGATGATGTGATCAAGCCTAGTAAATTTTCACAGAACATGATTTACAACATGTAACATAACCAAATGTTTATTTTAAAAATGAATATAAGGAATACGTTTTTTTTTGACATTGTGGATAATGGATACAATGTAATAAATAAGATTCAGTTTTATTTTGTGTTAAGAATGTGGAAATAATATTCCATGTGAATTCCATAGTTGAGGAAGAAGATTTTTTGACTAATTATTGGAATGAAGCAAACAAATAATTTTAATGAAAAAATTATAGGCCTAATTAAAAAATATATGGGTATATTGGACTCCAAAATAAATCGTCATGGATTTAATTACTTAATTATATAATGAAAAAAAAATTATGAAAATCGATGCCCTTAGTATAAAGATCCCAAAGATAATCAAATCGGTGGTACACGTAATGGATATATTGTTGTTGATGATGGGATAATAGATGAAATGTGAAAGGAAATAGATATTGAGTATTAGGATGAGGTAAAATTCACATTGATTAAGGATTTAGTGTAATAATCGACGTTTTTATGTAATTAGATTCAATAATTATGTTATATGAATTGTGTTACATATCAGGGTCATTAAATTATTTCTTTATCATAATGAGTTTACATGAATATATTAAATTGTTCCAATGGACTAGAAATATTATTTAATTTCTACGTGATTCTAATTGAAATGACATGATTAAGGGAATGATAATGAATAAAATATCATCAATATAATAAGATAATGTTGTTGGGATAGAGATATATTGGATATTAATAAGTAAATTGAATGGTATTTATTACCTTAGAACAAATTATGCAAATATTGAAAAGTGATTTTTTTCTATAATTAATGATGTTTAAATCAATCATGGATATATTTAATATATCCAATATACTTTGGAGTAAAGAAACACGCATGTTTTGAAAAAGGATTTATGGTAATTCAGATCAATACCAAGGTTGAAGCGAATACATGATGTATGTATTCACAAGTTTAGTATTTGATAGCTAAGAACTACTGTATCATATTTATAGCATCAGTTTTATGATGATTTTGAGAAATTCAGGGTCTTTTTTAATAGTGTTTTCAACGTTTATCTTCCAGAAGGGTTATATGGTTAACCATTTATAGAAGGTTTTATGATAAAATTCAAACACGGTTTATCGATAAAAGTGTTATATCATTATATAATAATTTATTCATATTGGATAACATTAGCGAACGTTTTTTCCTAAAAAAATAGATTTTAGGACTACTAATTCTAATCATGCATCACATGATCTATTAAGGCTTCATGATTGAAAAATTCACAATAATTTTTTCGAATGATATATTATATCAATGTTGATTATGGAAAAATAAAGGGTATCCCTATCTTCAAATCATATTAGAATATATTTTTTATGAAAATTATTCAACCATTGGATGAAATATATCATGAAACCAAAATTTTGTAACATAGTAACTTCGTTTCTAATTAATAAAGTGGTCCATTACATAAACAAGCATTTATATATTTGTGATTGAAAAAGTTATCCTAACCATGTTCTATATCATTATAAACCATATCGTTATAGATATATTCTCTTATGTGTCTATATTTTGACTTCCCACCTATGTTCTCTTCTGTGTAAACCATATGATGTATTATATTTCATAACTATATAATTTCAAACATGTTATTTTAAAGTACTTTTTAATATTAATTTTTCCAATGTTGGATTCTATTAAAAGTACTTTCATGTATTAAACCATTGATATAAAAGGTAAATTTTGAGGGTGAAATTAATTTTTTGTGAGGTATAATGTGAAACTCCAAGATATTTTAAAAAAATATAAAATTATTTTATTATGATTTATATTTTTCACTTCATATAACACTAAATGTGTTATTTTTAAGGTATGTATGTTTGTATAATGTCATAAGCAACACCATGTTTATCGTTTACCACATGAAACACATAGATTATATTTTTATTTACAAAACACTTGGTTATACATTTGTTAATGTAAACTCCATGATCCTTCAATAACATTAATTACATCCTAGAATACATTTTAAAGGAACTAAAATATATTATTAACATGATTATTAAAATATTTATTCATCTACCACTTAGGCTTTGTAATGGATGTTATGAAAAATGTTAACACAGTTGGGAAAATATTATTTAAACACGTATATGTAAATAAATAAAATGGTTATCAATTAGTGTAATTGAATGAAAGAAAAATTTTAAAATAAATAAATTACTTATCATTAAAAAATATTTTTCTAGGTTTAAAGAAAATTTTTTTAAATAAATAATGAAAAACATTGATTATTTTTTAAAATAAAAACCTTATATTTTATATTCATTAAAAAATTTATTACTCATATAATATATTTGAAAGGTAAAATATAAGAATAATAATATTTTATGAATAAAAATTTGTATTTTTCTAACATGTAATGTTACCATTATTTAATGGAAAACCAATTTTTAATTAAAATTTGTCAACATTTATTGATTTTATATATCAAAATAAATATATTATTTGAAGGAAATAGTTTAAAAATAGATTAGAATAATTTTTTTTATTTTTATTTGAGTCATCATTCCTTTATAAATAGTTAAAAATACTAAATTTTTATTTGAAAATGATGTTTTTTAAAATTTACATATGAGGATAAATTATTATTTTTAATTGATTTTAAATAATAATTAAGTAAATCTTACATAAATTATTTCCTTTTAGTTAATTTTAATGATACTACTTTTTAGACATTGTTACACCCCGACCCCAGTTAACCAGTGTCAGTGAACTATTGTAATACATTTGCATGATACAAAGAAATCATGTCCCAAAAGACCGATCAGTTTAGCAGGCATGGAAATAGATTATATACAACAACATCACATTACAATTTCAATCCTAAAATACAACATGGATTGTTCTTTATGAAACCACTATTCACATTTCTCTTAATCATACATATCAATCATAATCCACTTCTTGGAAATCCTGTTCAATGAAAACATAAGAAAGGGGTGATCGCAGATGCTCAGTTAGGGTAATCAATTTTGTGGAAGATAACATAATCAATTGGAAAGTTTAATAATTGAAAACACAAGCCTTTACAAATAATAAAGATGAACAATTTATGAAATAAATATGAGTTGAGTATATAATTCCAAAATAAAACATAGTCATGTGTATTTAACTAGTTGAATAACCACATGAACCATATATATTATTTTCTTAATGAGGGAATGTATAATTCTAGACATTCTGAAACATTTTGTCAATTCCTCGGCCCAGATTTCTAAAAAAAAATTAAGGCCTCATACAAAACCATATATAAAATTGGGAAAGGCCTCAAAACATTCCTTGTATAATTGTATCTTGATAACTAATGATGCATCAAGAAGCTATAATGGGATCCACCTATCACTTACTATGTCCAATACATTCCACATATGGAAAGGTTGTAACATAACATAAACATTCATATTAAAACTATCATATGAAATGTTAATACTATATACATAAAAAATGAATGGTGTAAAAAACACATCCAAAATCAAATATATCACAAAACATTAAATAAAATATGGATGATTTGTATCATAATAAATAAAATTGAAAAAATTAAAATAAAATCCATTAATGGATGTTGACATAGATGTTAATGACCTGTAGAACTATTTGATAGAAATTTCAATTTTTCATGAAAACATTTAAAAAATTACATAATTTATAATTGAAGGAATTTATAGAAAATTTTTAATCAATGTTTCCCATACCACTTTGAAACTTTTGAATACAATTAACATTTTAAAAACATTTATTTCCATTTAAATCAAACCTTAAAAACCCATTTATTAAAAATGGAAATTAATGAGAATTATTTAGAAGTATAAATATATAAAACAATTAAAATTATATTTTCATAAAAAGTATCTTAAAAATACATTTGAAAACTCTTTTATGAAACATGGTCATGATAATAAATATATCATAGTAGATACTTATGTAAAAACCACATCGGATAATAAAGAGTTTGTGAAATTAACCCTTACTTTGAACTCTCGTTTGGTCGAGGGTATGTTTATGCTCTTGTATAATAACTATAGTATGTTATTAATTTATAAAAGAACAATATTCAAATTTATTATAGCATACATTATTATTTTATGACATTATACTACCCATTTAATAATTATTTCCATGTTAAATTAGCATTTTTTGTAAAAAATGTTTTCTTTATCTTACATGTATTAAATTGTTATTATAGATCATATAATATAGATAATGATATAAATACAACCAAAATTTAAACCATGATTTATATATCTTATATATTTTGAATATAAATATTTATAATAAATAGATATATGAAATGAAAGGAAACATTTTTAAAGATTGTAGGTCGTATGGACACATAAATGATGTTTCCATTTTCATATCGTATTGAATGGAAGTATGTGAATAATATATATATAAGTACATATATAAATATATAGTAGAATTATTATTTCATATATTAAATATTAATATTAAATATTATTATATTCATCGTTGAATTTTGAACGTGGGAATGAATCTCATTATGTCGTGGAGATGATAATATGTATGTACGCATGAGAGACAATATCATTATATTGAAGGTGAAATCACATGTAATTAGATTGTAAATCATAAATACCAAATCATTAAAAAATTATATTTATTATTTAAAATATTCGTACTCATTATTATAAACATTGAAATAATGAATAGTTTGGAAAACAATCTACACCATGTCATGGAGACAGTAAGTCGTATGTACACATGTATCGTGACTTTTTCATTTATAAGATGGATAAAATAATGAATATTGTTGTAACATATATATATATAATAGCATAAATTTATATATGAGATACTATATTTATTATTTTACAATGGAATCAACAAATAAATAGGATGTGGATGAAGAAAAGAAGTTGAAAGAGGGGATTAAATATTTACATCTTCTTCGGGTTCTCCCTTTTGATTTGATCAAAAAGGCTCATAGGGTGGCATGCATACCAATATAAGGACTCTATTATAAAGGTATTATTGTAGGGAGGTCATTTAGGTAGGGGTTATCCAAGAAAAATGTCTTTGGTGGTGTGAAATTAATATAAGGGGTTGTACACTTTTATAAGAGATGTGAGGGTTAATTTAGCAAATGCTTGAAATATTATTTTATAATAAAATAATTATTGGTTTATAGTAGCTCCAAAATGATTTATTTAGATTCTAGGGTGGGAATGAGTCGAAAATATCTCTACCAATATGTTTTATATAGGTTTATGTCACCATATTAACCTTATATTTTAGATTCAACTCTTAGTTAAAAAGTTTTACATTACAGTGTCTCTTTGTTTTTTTCTAATATATTATTAATAAACATACTATATCAAGAAAAACCCAACCCATGAGGTTCATTATTAATATATATATCCTTATATACATCTTTTAGAAAATCGTTAGATTATTAAGAGTATTTAATAAATTATTAATATTGTATTTGTCTTAAAAATTGAATTATGTCAATTTTGACACTATTTAGTATTATGTTTTTTTGAAAGTCATCACAACTTGATTACATTGATAGAAATACATTGAATCATTAATATCATGTTATATTTACCTAGGAAATATCTTTTATGGAATCAAAATATTAAAATTATATTTATTTTAATATTTGAAATACCATTTATGTGATTCATTCATTAATAAGGTAATTACTTCAGCATCATTGTGTCATGAATAAATTTCATTATTTAATGTCTAAAAATTAGAAATAAAATTTCATCATATATGAAACCACTATATATTTACGAATAATATTTGTAGTCAAATTGATAAACTATATAAAACCATATAAAAATGTTTTACTAAATGATACATGATTATTTTATTTTTGTATTTACATTAGATTAATTAATATAAAATGACATTATCACTCCCATGTGGCTCCATGGGGTCCAAAAATCGACCCAAGGATGAAGATGGTCAGAAATGTGTCATCCAATAGGGTTAGGACATTTTTTTAGGGTAATTTAATATTATTATAATACTATTAGTTAACCTTAATTACTGTATTTACCCTTCAACCATGGTAAATAAAATATTTACAGAAGTAAATATTCATAATTTTAAATATAAAAGAGGACAATTTAGACAATTTGGAACCCCTAATTCTAAATAATGAATAATTTTTTAAAAATTCAAAACACAAATGGGGCAGATATTAATTTGAAATTAATTTTCTTTGTTAAAACAGATATCATGTTTTTAAGAAATAATAACTATCAAATGATTGGAACTTGTTTATGACCAATTTAAATGTGAAATTACATAAAATAGAATAAATTATATTAAATGATAAAAATATACTTTAATGATACTATAAAACTACTCAATTTTATAATTTAACACTATAATTTAATTTTATTAAAAAATGTTTATTTTCTTAAAATTTAGTATGTTTTTTCACTATTCATCAAAATATGAAAGTTATTCGAAAAGTACCAAAAATTTATCCAACCAAATTTTTATTTTCCTATTATAATTAAGAATTATATTTCACTAAATTGAATTATAAAAGTATCAAATAATGGATTTGAAAAAGGGTCGCCATTAAAAGGCGAAAAAACAATTTGTTTTTTGAAAAATACATATTTTATCTTAGAAATTAAATTTTTCTTATATTATGTATATGAAATAAAAAATATGAATTTTAAAATAATATAGGATATATAAAATTTATAATGTGGTTAATAATATTGATAAACAATTTTTAGAAATGGCTAGTTAGTATGTCGTGGAGTGCTCGAACTCGATGTTGCGTGTAGCGCAAGTTGTTGACATACATTATAGAGATAAAATACTATAAATTCTTGGGGTATTACATTCTAACATACTTAAATAAATATCTTCTACTTAATTATGAAATTTTTCCTTGTCTAAAATGATAACATTTTTAAAATATCTTTTTGGAAAACCCACATCTGATATTGGGTTAATAAAAGTTTGTCTTAATAAGAGGGAAATGGAAATAAAAAATCCATCACAAATTTATTATCACTATTAAGAGAATTTTTTTTGAAATTAGAGACTCATAATTGGAGAAAAATGTAAATATTTATAGGGAGTGATTGATGTCATCAACAAAAAACAAGGGTACTATTGAGGGCATCAAAGCCATCAATCTGTGATGATTTAAAATATCATCATTTTAAAAAAACCTAATGTATTAGGATAACACATTATTGGTTTTATAATACCTTCACTCGAGGTTTTGAATCCATTTCATCATATAATAATAAGAAAAATGAATATTTGACATTTAGTGTATTATCCTTTAAATAATTACTACCCCAAACTCTTCTTTCACTCCAAAAGATAATAGAACTCAAAAATATTCTTGTAATTAAAATCGTATAGGGTTGCAAAAGAAGTGAATTTATAATTAATTTTTCTAACATCATAAAAAACTACATTATACAAACTAGGACATCACATAGGCCAGTGGTAGGTGATGCACCCTTGTTACTCTTTGGTTGCGGGTTCATGTCTCGCGGCCATGCCGGACGTGATGGGTTTCCGCCTGACTTTTGGGTGGTCCTTTTTATATCAAAAAATAATAATCTTATGAAATTATTTAATATTAACAATAGTATCTAATGTCATACATAATTGATTCCACTATTCAGACTAATCCAAAATAATTCATCAAAACTCACAGTCCAAAATTTATAAGGAATTTAATCAAAATGAAGATCATTTTTCCCACGTTATAACATGTGAATACATTCAAAATGTATTCTTTTAAAACATGGTAACTCTGTAAATTACCATTAAACCCTAATGATTACATTCATGATCCCTTATTCCTTATAGAATATTGGATATACACCGATAAAAAAATTTCTAATCTCCAAAATTGATGGAATATTCAAATCATAAATCGGTTTCAAGGTTGTCAAGAATATCCAATAAAATTTATCAAAATCCATCATATCTTATTCCAAAATCAATACCTCAATATCATAACCATATTATGGTTTTTATCTCTCTCAAACATATATTTTCACAAAAAAAATTACGTGCAACTGAGTCACCTTTCAGGGTTTAACACAATCTCAAGTCCTTAAATAAATAGTACTATAGTACATTCCTTATATAATCTATAATTTTAATGACCAGTACATCGTTGATATAATACTCAATTGAAATAATTCATTAATATCTACATAATAACACTAGTTATTACTTATCATCTATGGAAGCATCTGTTGTGGTATACTATGATGATTTGGCCATTGATTCTCGTTGTGCCCATACTCCTTCCAGATAAATAATTGTACATTTGAAACCTTTTTCTTACCCTTGCAGTCACGTACTTTGTGTCTTTAATATCCGCACATAAAACAAACTCCCATTCCCTTCAAACATTTACCATGGTGATTTTTTCCATAGTAATCACATATGGGTAAATCATACTCTCCCATATTTTCTTTATCCATATTTCTCACATCCATCATTTTCTTCTATTACTTCCCTTTTAATCCATAGGACTCATAGAATTATTTAATTATATTATTAACACATGATAATATGTCTTCATATGATGAGAATATGTGGGATACTATTTCCATTTCAAATGATGGCATAATATAGTGAATGATATTATACTTCTTAATCTTTCGAACAAGTGTATTTCTGGAATTTTCATTCCTTATACTAGGCACCATTTCTATAAAATGGAAAACACTAGGATAGTTTATAAATCACAATGAATAATTCCAAACATGATAAATGCCTAACATAAATTTAAAAGATTATTCAAATAATCTATAATCATGAATTATTTTCTTTTTGGATGTATTTACTGCTAAATCGTTTATAATGGCTTGTAATGAAAATGTGATTTATCATAAGAATATCCAACAGGTGTGTCATAACCAAGAGTCCATCAAGGCCTGTTTTCATGTACAAGGATACCCTAGATCTGGCCTAAAACTCCTTGTTATAGTTATTACTCCTAGTTACTTCTGTTCCCTTGCCTCCTCTATCTGCTCGTATCAAGATAGTGATTTATTTCTTGGAAAATTCACAAAATATCTACATTATAGAAATTCTAGGAAGTTATTCTATACTAATCCATAATTTATATCTTTGGATAATGATATCTAATAATATTATACCAAATCTCTTTCCAATGTAGTTTCTAATCTTCCTCTCATTCCAAGTATAACAACTTGACCCTAGTTACCCAGTTTGGGTGCATTCATTTAATACATTGGCATGATACGAGAAAGTTAGGTCTCGTAAGTCAGATCAATTTAGTAGTTTTTGAAATAGATTACATACATCAACTTCACCCTAAAATTTCAAACATAAAATACTACATAGATATTTCACTGAGAAATCCAATAGTCCATTGTATCATAACCCTTCATATCAATCAAAATTCACTTTATGGAAATCTTGGGAAAAAAAATTAAGAATGGGGTGAGCTCAGATGATCGGTAAGGGTAAAATATTTAGCAGAAGTTAACATAATAAATTGGAATAGTGAATAATTAAAAACACGTTGTTATAAAAATAATAAACATGAACACATTATGGCAGAAATATGACCTGAGTAAATAATCCCATAATAAAAAATAGTCATGTGTATTATAATTGTCGAATAAACACATGAAGCAAAAATATTATTGTTACACATCGAGATTTTATGAGATATATTTTTTTTAATTTATTTGATGTGTTTTATGGTAAATTACACCAAGATTATATTTTACTATAAGAAACACAATATTAGCTTGCAGTATACACAACACTGTTCTTGGATTGTGTTACACAAAATTTCATGTTTGTTTGGTGGAAATTATACTATGCAACATTATGTATTGATTTTGTTTAATGTAGAAATGAAATAAGTTTAGATCATACTATATGCTACACCAAAGGTAGCATGCACTGTATGCGACCCTGACTTGGCTTTCGTTACACGCAATCACGACCGTCCTCGATAGCATGTCTAGTACTCATTACCGGGTTTCACTAAATAACGATATCTTATTAAATATTATATAAAGTATTTGTTATGAATATTAATACCCAATTTTTGATATTTTATAGATTTTATCTTTCAAAACAGACTTCATTTCTAGATTTGGAATATCAAAATCATCCTAGGGTAAATTTTTGGTTTTTTCTTAAAGCATTTAATTTTTTATGAATAGTGAAAAACACTGAGTTATAGTTTGAAAATGAATTTTAATTAAATTATTTATTTATTTTATATAAATTTATTTTAGGTTAATATTAATAAATAATACATATATAATTTCAATTTAATTCATTTGATTCATTTTATATTTATTTTAGATATATAATAATTTTATTGATCTTTTCACCGTCTTTTACCCACATCCTTGGAGAATTTGAATATATACATAAAACATAATTTTAACACTTCTATGAGAGGAATTTAAAAAATCCAAGAGAGAAGGTTGATATCAGTAAGTAAAATGTTGTTTAATAAGATAAAAATAATTTTTGATGAATAGTATATTTTTACTTTTATTTACCACGGTTAAAAGTAAATAGAGTAATTAAGTGTAAAAATTATATTAATATTACCATAACACAAGTCCTAATTAAATTGGATAAGTGTAATTCAACCAAAAACTACCTTAAGAATAAAATACGGCCATTTAGGTCCACATGGATTAGATTATGACATTTATTATTATTTAATTCAAAGAAGATTTAAAAGAGTAAAAATAAAAGTTTAATAACTAAAAATTTTAATATAGGGTTATGCATATGATAAATTCGACTATAAAAATTATTTAGAAAGATAAAAATATTTCCTAAATAATTATATTATATTTATAATTTTTATTCATTAAATTATTTATGTTATTTATTACACAATGATGATGTAATAATTATCTTATTAATAAAATATTAAAATAATAAATGTTATAAACACCCAAATTAATGAAATTTGAGACTTTTTATGAATAAAAATAGTTTTCTAGTTTATTATATCATATTAGGGTTAGTTAGATGATTTTTTTTCAAGGTAATGATGTTGTTATAAGTTTAACAAAAACAAAATACCAAATAGTTTCAAAATTGACATAAAAGAGTTTTTAAAACAAATATTAAATTATTAATTTTAATTCTATTCCTAAAAATCTAAGGCTCGTAAAAAAGACATATATAATAATATATATGACATTCGGTAACCAATTTAGGTTCTATTGGAAGATTATAGTACGTTTATGAACCATATAGTGTAAGAATACAAGAAGACCCGGTAAAAGTTAAATTATTTAACATAGAGTTAAATATAAATGATAAGGATAAAATGGTTACCTAAACTTGTTTAAACCCTATTGTTTGAGAGTATTTAGAGCCACCCCCACCATATATTCTAAATAAGTCACTTAGGAGCCATTATAAACTTAATATGTCTTTATTATATAATAATATTTTATTTTTTTCCTAAGGTGCACCTCTCCTCCCTTATAAAAGGGCACCTCCTCCCTCAACTCTTCACACAAATATGCGATATAAAGCTTAGAAAAACCCAGACCATTTCACTTCTCCACTTCCATAGAAACCTTCTAGAGGTTCTGGTTTCTTCAATGACCAACTTTAGTGCCATAATAGTAGGATAAGAGGAGGCGCGTCGAAGAAGAGGTAATCTCTTATACCGATTCATTTAAGTTTGATTATTCTTCTACTTCCTCTAATCTAGTTGTATCATTATAAAGTAACAAAATCAGTATAAATAATATACTGATATGTTATTATAAATATGAAACAACCTCATTTTACATTCTATCCATCCTACTGAAAATGAAATCATTGTGCATGCGTACGTACATAATACAGTCTCCACGCAGTGGGGTAATCTGTTTTACCACCACCATACGTGGATGGGTATAATGGTGTAAAAAATAATGATATATGGTTATTATAACCTCATAATTATTCTGAGATATTATATGTTCCACTCCAATTCCATTCAATAATTATGGGAATGATATCATCTCTTGTCCATACGTACGGATTACCGTCTCCAAGACGCGATTAGATAAATTCTCCATATAAACCATTCAATAATGATTATAATGTATACATAGTGAATAATATTTATATATATGTAAAAATAATTCTACTAAATTTTTGGCATCTACTTAGTTCCATTTAAGTAATAACGAATGGAATACAGTGTTCATGCGTACGTACGGCCTACCGTCTCCATGAACGGTGTGTTTCATTTCATTTATATATCTATTATATATAGATATATATATATATACAGAATATATATGATATATAAATCATGTTTTTAATTCTTGAATTAATTAAATCAAATATATAATTTTTAATAATATCATGAACAACAAGTCCAAACTTGTCGGAAAAATGAAAGAATTTTACCCAAAACGCTGCTTTAACATGGAATTGACAAAAAAATGTGTAATATAAAGTCATAAGTGAACCATAAATGATATCATAAATATTATTATGGTTCTGTTACAATTTAATAATTTTTTTAAACCCACTATATAGGATTCTCAGACACATACAAAAGAAATCAGATATAAGGTAAGGGATTACTATTCCAATCTCGTTCTTATCTGAGATTGATATTTGTAAGTATTTACTAAGGTTATTGTTATCATCCATGTCCATGTTTTCTAAAAATTTATTAATGATTTTTTAATGTCATTTTTATCCATTTTTGACTTTTACCACATGTTATGGAAGGAATCATTCTTTTTTTTTACCATACGAGGAACTTTTTTGACTTTTCAGTTAAAAGTACGAGGATAATTTATTTTCACTTATACGGAATAAAAGTATTTTTATGTTTTCATAATACCATTTCTTCATGCATCTTACTCTAAAATATCTCATTCTTATTTTCCATAAAATCGTTTTCTTTTAAAATTTCATCGCATTTTGTGAAATGAAAATGATTTTTAAGAGAAATGATATTTTTCTCAAGAATTCATCTCAAGTGTTTTATCTAAACTATTATCCGTCTAAGATGAAATTATTTAGCATGTTTATGTTTCAAGTATAATGTATCTGTTATTTACATGGTTTTATTTTTATTATGATGAAATGATATCCAGTTGATATATATGTATTATGTCACGATGAGATGATGTTTATGAAACCCATTTTGTTCTTTTGGTTATGATGAATTGTTTATGATTTTTTTGTGGCACACGTAATAATGATTTCAATATGAGAAGGGTGGGAGCTATATATCCCTCCAATTAATTGGGTAATGATTAATATCTCATGATATAGACATGGTTAGAATGTAATGTTAATCCGGTTCAGTGATACAGGACTCGAATAAGGAGTGAACATGATTCATTAAGGGACTTTGTCCACTAAGATGGTCTTGGAAGAAATGCCTTGGCCACTATGAAAATCATATCATGGGAATAATGGTTTTCCAATATTAAATGTTTTATTCCCATGCTATTTTATCATTATTGATGTTCAATTATGATATCTGTCTTACATACTACCATGTTTAATTTCATTGATCATGATCTTGAGGTTTAAACTTTATGTTCATGTTTTTAGGTTCAAATTTATGTGGGTTGTTTTATTTTCTCCATTATTATCCTTAATGAGAATTTGAGTTCACCCTTATTATGTTTTATTTTCCCCAGAAAATAGAGAAATTATTTAGGTCAAAAAAACCAAAAGGGGATGATATTTACGGGAGATGTTGAAGATCTTTCACCGTGATTAGAAGACTATGTTCCGAGTTTCCAAAGACACTACACTAATACGGTCTTGGGAGTCTGTTTCTGTAATGTATTATGTATTCTGCAAAATTAATGTATTTTCTATATACGTCATGTTTGGGTCTCTACATTTGGTATCAGATAAAGTTTTAGTTAACCATTGGAAACTAGGATGCAAAAACATTAGTGAAATCTCTAGAGATATTTCTAAGGTATGTATAGGGATGTCCCTTAGGATAAGTATATGTATAGGTTATAGTCCTAGAATTATGGTAACGATCTTATAATTAATCCTAGTATTTTAAATATTGATGGTACTCCTCCTTTATTATGTTGTTTTCCTAGCATGATTTTTCACTCTCACACTATTCTTTTTGGGTTTTAGAAGATGGATAAGAACAAAAGGAACCGTGTTGATCAATGTAATAGAAATTTCAATGACTGTACTCTTCAATAAACCATTTCTATTGGAGATGGAGTGAAAAATCTTATTTATATACTGACATAAGCTATGAATCATTTTGAACTTCCAAATGAGCATAGAATGGAACAATATTCTATTGAGTCCTTCTTGTGGCAACGACCACTTTCATTCAGTGGGTCTTCGAATCCACTTGTTGCTAAAAAGTGGATAAGTACCATTGAAAAGATATTTTCCATGATTTTTTTATAGATTATGAAAAATTCATTTTGGTTGTTTACCGGTTAGAAGGGGAAGCAGACCAGTGGTGGACTGTAATTACGAATACAAGTACCCAAGATGAAATTGAATCCATGGGATGGGATGAGTTCAAGAACTTGTTTTTTAATAAGTACTTCCCTCAGATTCTTCAAACTAAGATGGAAAAGGAGTGCCATGAGCTTAATCAAAATGATGATGAATCTGTTGGTATATACAAAGTGAATTTTAAAAGGATTGCAAGGTATGCATCTGGAATTATCTTCCAACTTGAAAGTAAAGTTGATCAATTCTTTAGTGGAATAAAACCAAGTCTTCGAAGGGAATTAGTTATAAGGGACTTCAGTAACTACTAATAAATAGTGTGTTGTGCTATCAAGGTAGAACTAGAAGTTTGTGTTATATAACCTTCTCATAGTTTTGATAAGAAACAAAATATGGTGTTCAAGGAAAAATCTCAGAACAATAGTGAAAAAAAGGTGAATGTTTCTTTATGCTCAATGTGTTGAAAGAATCATGGTGGAGATTGTCTAAAAGGTACTAGAAAATGTTTTAAGTGTGGAAAAGAAGGACATCAGGCAGTTAAGTGTTGAAGTGATGGGAAAAATGTTTCTAATGACGTGAATAGAGAAAAGACTACAGAGAATGATCCACCAACATTTCAATGCTTCAAGTGCAAGGAAATGGTAAATTATGAAAATCTATTCCCTAATACAAGGGTTAATAATGATCGACATGAGAAACCTATTAAGGAAAAGGACAATAGGAATTTACATGCGATCACTATTTTTGATTTTGAGTATGAAAATGATGTTGTTGAATGATTATATTTTTATGTAATGGGATTTCAAAATAGTATCATGGAATCTCATTTATAGTATTATGGAATTGTGGAATAACTATACATTGGTTTTCTTTAATTTTATGGTACTAGTAACCATGAAAAGTGATTGAAATATTTTTGGAAAGAAGATTATATGCACATAATGAAGGGATAAGGAGAAATTAATATGTTTGATAGTATTCATGAGCTCATTACTAATATAAGGACAATGTGATATCATGGTTTGAGTATATAAATATTTTGGGATTTTGGTATATGGAAAGAGTTAACTTTTGACAAAATTCATGTTTTCACTAAGGTTCTATGGTAATTAATGTTTCAAAATGATACAAGACAAAGGTATTAACATGTTTGGAATGTAACCAACAAGATATATCTTATGATATATGGGTGAAAAATGATGGTATCCACGTGTTTGGTATGTGACCTTTCAAATAATCGTTTCTTTATAGTATGAGCTTGGACCGAAGTATTTCGAATAAGCCTAAAGATTGGAATGAATTAAGTTAGAAATAATATAGTATTATATAAGGCTAGAACTTTTTTCTATATTATTTAAGGAATGTTATAATAATGTAGTTTTAGAAAAAGGGACATCCTACAGGATGGGCGACAACCTGTCTCGTCGGACAAGGTAGCGGGAATCAAACCCCCAACCGAAGGGTGACATGTCTTTATCATCTACCACTAGCCTACATGAAGACCCTAGTTAGTAGAAACTATATTTATTTTATTAAGAGTTATGATAGATGAAGTATAAGTCCATTTTAAGAACCATATATGATTAATCTCACTATAGATAGACTTATGTATATAACTTTTTCTATCTTTATTTTTGAGATAGATGGAATGACCTATCATTATATCGCATGATCTGCTAACACTTCATGGAAGACAAATTAAACTTCATTTCTTTAATAGATTAAGTGGAAATTGTTTAAGGCACAAACAATAATGAGAATGTACCAAAATCCAGTATTTATTTATTTTAATTCAAAAAATATTCAATATTAGGGAAATGATCTTGAAAACAAAAAATGATGTCATAGTGGCATCATATCTGATGAATCAGATGGCGCCTTAGATTATCACAAAATTATGGCTTTATGATTCTTGTATTTTCTATAGCCATGTACTCTACCACTCTTCATCCAAACTTGATTGTTAGATTTCTCTTCCATATTCATATTTCACCAATTTTCACCTATGTAGAAACACGGTGATGAGATAATTAATGTAACTGTTATGTTTCATACTTAACTTTTTAAAATTATGTTTTAGTATTCTTTTTTAAGATGTGGGTTTCTATGAATGGATATTTCAAGTAGTTAAGGATTTATAACCCTGACGAATTTTGAGGGAGAAATTCATTTTATGGCCGGTAGAATTTAACAGCCCAAGATTTTATGGTATATATTCATTTTTATTTCATTGATGTATTCTATTTTACACTACTCCACGATTACCTTGTACTATATGCCATACTATATTAGCTTTCACTATAAGCAACCCTATTCTTGGCTCATGTTACACACAATTTCAAGTTTGTTTTGTGGAAATTATTCTATGCAACATTAGGCATAGACATTGTTTAATGTTTAAATAAAATAAGTTTATATTATGTAATATGATACACCAAAGGGATATTTCACTGCATGCGGCCCTAAATTGGCTTTCATTACATGCAATCGCAACCTTCCTCGACCGCGTGTGTAGTATGCAATACAGGGTTTTACTAAACGATGATATGTTATTAAAATATTATATAAACTAGCCGTTATGAATAGTATTACTTTCTTTTTGAAATTTTAAAATTTTTA
The DNA here is from genome assembly GCA_963277665.1 of Viscum album. Lineage (NCBI taxonomy): Eukaryota > Viridiplantae > Streptophyta > Magnoliopsida > Santalales > Viscaceae > Viscum > Viscum album. Next base: position 1,040,548,566 of record OY728141.1, on the reverse strand, counting down.
TCTTTTAAAATGGGCTTCATTTTTGGATTCGAAATATCAAAATTATCCTAGGGTGAATTTTTTCTATTTTTATGAAAACTTTCAATTTTTGATGAATAATGAAAATCGCTGAGTTATAATTGAAAACCAAATTTTTATTTAAATAATTATTTATGTTATATATATTTATTTTTGGTCAAAAGTGATACATAATACGTATCTATGTTCAATTTAATTAATTTGAGTCATTTTATAGAAATTTTTGATATATAAAAATTTTATTGAACTTTTCACCGTCTTTATCCACCTCCTATGAGAATTTAAAAATATACATAAAAGATAATTCTACAGATTTCGTTATTGGAATTTAAAAAATCAATGTGGAAAGGTTGATATCAGTAAGTAAGATGTGGTTCAATAAGTGACGCACTCCTATCGAAGGGCATGGACAAAAAAATTAAATTTTTCCTAGTGCAGCACAGTGGTTGATAAAGGTCGTCTCTTTTAAGGAGACTTTCAATTTGGTTCACTTACATAATCCTAATTAACCTAATCTACTTATTTTTGTTGGTTTATATTTATATTAAATTGATTACATTATTTTTTGTGTTTTTTATTATTTAAAAATAAGAACTACTAGGAAATGCAAACAGAATGATTTGATGAAGAAAGTACATGGTTTTGGGGTTCAGTCGTGGATTCAATCATTATTCTCTTTTATATGTTGACTTTAGTTTGATAATAAAAACATGATATCTCATGTTCGAATTTCTAAACTTTTCCAAAATAGAAATAGTTTGAGTTTCATGTCATTGGGGGATGTCACCCAATCGGGGACATTCGCCTCACCAATGCATGATACTCAATTCTTCCACAAACAATAAAACAAACATCAAATAAAATTAATGAATATCTTGACCTCCCCCCAATCCAAGTCTCGAATTAGAATCTCATTTCTGATAGTATGAGATTACATGGTGGATTGGTTGTCGGAAGATAGAGAGATTGAGAGAGAGAGGGAATGAAATAAAAGAAGAAAAGTGGATGGAGAAACACAGATTCATGGATTAATAAAAATTAAAATTAAAATTACAACTGAAAATAAATCTAAAAAAATGATAATAAATAAGAACCAATAAACTAGGGGGAAGAGAGGAGTAGTAGCATCCCATTCCCCGGTGGCATCCCTCCTTGGCTGTGGGTGTCAATCTCAGGGTTTTGTAAAGAGGAGATGGCTCCTTTTATAGGCTGATTTCCGTCCCATGAAGGTTTTTGCATTGTTGGACCCTTAAATTTCCGATTCACATGTGTAACTATTCTTAAATATTGTTTATAAATGGTTTTAATGCTCACCCTACAAATTTCAGGGCATTTGGATAGCAGATTAGGGAGTTATGAATTTTTTATTGATGGATTCTGTTTCTGGACGATGCTTTTAGGATGGTTTCTCCAAAAGAATGTCTTTCAATGGTCGCCTTAATGATTTCAAAAATCCACCACATTTGGTTTAGAGACGCTAATATTTCTCCTTGGTATATCCACGGTGGAATCACCTCATTTGGATATTTTTAGGCCAAATTTGGGTTCTGTTACAGTTGTGTGGTCCATGCTATCCGCCTGAAAAAATGTCAAACTTCAATGAATTTCTAGGCCCTTTAGATGGACGAATCAGCTTCTGGCCCAGAAGACAAAATTGGAGGCAATAAAATCAAGATTCTAAAAGAATTTTTATGACAAAGCTTAGAAATATATTTAATGATAAATGAAAAAAATATCCTTGTGGTCAATATCTGTCCAAAAATCCAGAATTATGCCCATTTCACAATTTTCATCATTTTTCATTATAAAACTCAAATTACCCATTATTTTAATAAAAAAATGAAATACATGGGTTTTATCCTCAAAAAAAGTTAAAAAAAATACTCATTATTGGATCAAAAATATGAATCTAAATTTTCTCTTTCAAATACCCCCACACTTAAACTATGATTTTCCTCAAGAAACAAATCTCAACATGGAAATCAGAACACACCCATGTTTCCAATATTCAAATTTCAATGCAATAAAATCAAACAATTTTCAATGTGAAATAAAAATATCAAAAATATTCATAAAATATCAATTTAACTTCCCACTTTTCAAAGAAACAAATAATTCACATATTTTACTTTTCCCCATTGAAAATTGATGGAACTTATCCTTTCATTCATTCATGCTCCTTTATTCGTCATTATTAAACATGCCATGTCATGATTTACCTCAATTTGTTTTCTCTAATCACTCGTTATAAAATTCAAGTAGAGTTATTGTCATATCATGAGAACATTCTCCTTATCCATAGGCTTTTAAATGAACTACTTTCTCTAATTTGTAAACACAATAGACACATAAAATCACAAGGACTTGCAATAAAGGCTCATATAACACTTAGGCTTAATGTTTGTATGATTTGATGATTTCAAAATTATGTCTCAATGAGGTGTCTAATATCTGAAGTACAATTCATGATATTAAAATTAAATGTGTACTGAAATTCTACCCGTCAAAAATATCAACACCCTCTTAACGAAACTCAAAGAAAAGGTTATGATCATGTATGAATAATGGATGATTTGTGCACCCTCCTTCTTTTTTATTTAGTACTTTTTTTCATTTTTCGAAAGTTATTATTAGATCAAACCTCACATACATCACCTAACCACATACGATCATATGATCGTCGGTCTGGAAAATAGTGATTTTTAGTTCTCCAAAATCAAAACCCATTTTTCTATTTTTTTCTTTTTGTCATTTTTTCATTTTTTTTACTTCAAGAGTGGAAAACATTAGAGTATAATGAATGTTTTCCCAAACTTTTACAATTCCAACAATAACACCCCCATAATTATTCCCCAAAATTTGTATCATCCCATCCACCATTATTCCCTTTACCCCCACACTTCAACTTTAAAATATCATTAAATACCAAGAGTTGGGTAGGAATGGATAAAAATGGCTTGAAACATGGCTAATCCCTATAATGGTCATTCATGGTATCTATAGGATAAACTAAGGATTGATGTAATGGTGGTATTTTAAGTAAATGTAGATTTTGAAAGGATGCCTCAATCATTTTAAATGTGTTTTTACGCAGTCATAGCTTTGAAATGTTTTAATACAAGTTCTGGTCGTTTACATTTCCCATGATCACTCAATAAATATGTTCAAGAATAAAAAGGAAGTACTTTGTCTAGAAATCCTCTCAGTAATGAGAGATATAACATTGGACAATCACTCATGGCATGACTAATAATAACAAATAAATTCACATAAATTTCAGAAATTCAAAGCATGAAAGATGGTAGGGAATTTTTATTTACATGAATCAATTAATTCGTTCAAATCACGAGTCATTATTTCAATATTCATGATTCATTTTAAAAATTCAATTATTCATTTCAATCATTTAATCATATCAACATTGAAATCTTAAACATGGAACCATAGGATTCCTAAGAAACTCATGTCTTCTAGATAAGTCGAGTAAAACATGATTTCAAGTGTGGGTATGCAATTTTATCATTAAAGCTCCAAATATGTTTTAGACCAAAATGTGGAGTGTTTAAAAGAAAAAAACTAAAGTTGAACATTATTTTTTCCCTGAAACATGGTCCTTCCCCTTAAATGTCTAGGGTTGCAATCTACAATTATGAACCTATAAAAGAAAACAACTCAATTAAGCATAACGATCATAACATTTATGCTCAAAAAATATAGAGAGAGTGGGATGCATGCCGCACTACATCAAAGAAACGAAATTGACATCTAATTTTATTGAAATCAGGTAAATATAAATCTTTGTATAATACCCCAAGTGGGACCTGACTTTTTTTACTGCCTCCAAAGGGAAGTACCAGCTGTTGTCCAATGTCTGATGGTGATTGGGGGTTCTTTTACATGAACCACCACATGTGATTTTTCATAAAATCCAATTCTTTTTTATTTTTGAGGAGTACTCCTTGGATAGAGTATGCTAGATCCTCCCCCCTTTGCAATGTGGTACATCTTGGAAGGTTGGGGTAAGATGAAGTATGGAACCTCCACCAACATCGTTTCTCCTTGTGCAACATTCTCCATATTTTCTTTTACTCCCTAAAGTGAATACTAGTTGTCTTAAAGGTTCTCAAGGTTTTCCTCAACAGGTGCATCTTATTTTTCCCCTTAATCCTCCAAGGCATAATATGATTCATCAAATTCTGAAAATTCAAAAAAATTGGAAGTTATACTCAAATTTATTTCAACAAAATTAAAATAATTTGAGTTCAATAATGTATCATCTCCCTATTTTGGTTAAACTTGAATCATTTCTTTGATAGAAAGTTTCTCTTAGATTTGATCATCACAGGATGGAAGTAGGTAGTGAGGCTTCTCTATTTTTAGTTTGTCCTCAACTTCATGAATGTCTTCAGTGAAATCCAGGAAGACCAGGGACACTTCCTTCTTAGCCTTGAATCTTTTTAAGTGGGCTTGGAGTTCATCGACCATGGTCATCAAATATTCTGGTGAGATCCATGTTGTTATGAATTTTTCTTCCTACTTGACCATTATCATAAGCGTGTCACATCTTTTTTAGAGGTCCTCCTCAGTGTATTCTATTTCTCGTTCTTTCATTTGTGAGTTAATTTCCATCCACGTATAATAATAATCATTTGAATTCATCATGGAAATAATTTAAAAAAAAATAAATGAAAATTATCTAAGATGTGAAAATAAAAAAAAATGAACAATTGATTAGATCCCCAGAAATGGTGCCAGTTTTCATGCACGCCTGTCGTGGGGCATGGACAAAAGAAATTAAATTTTTCTAGTGCAACATAGTGGCTGACCAGGGTCGTCTCTCTCAAGAAACCATTAAATTTGGTTCACATACATTATCATAATTCACTTAAACTACTTATTTTTGTTGTTTTCTATTTAAATGAAATTAATGAAAGTATTTTTTTTATTTTTTATTGTTTAAAAATAAGAACTTTCAAGCAATGTAAACCGAATGATTTGATGAAGAAAGTACTTGGTTTTGGGGATCAGTCTTGGATTCAATCATTATTCTCTTTTATATGTTGAATTTAGTTTGAAAATCCAAACATGAAATCTCATTTTTAATCACTAAAAATTTTCAGAATAGAAATTGATTGAGTTTCATGTCATTGAACGTTGTCACCCAAACAGGGAAATTGACCTCCACAATGCATGATACTCAATTCTACCACAAACAATAAATCAAACTTTAATGAAAAATCATGAATATCATGACCTCCCCCCATTCCAAGTCTCGAATTAGCCTCTCATTTCTGAGAGTATGAGTTTACTTGGTGGATTGAGGGTTGGAAGACAGAGAGATTGAGAGAGAGATAGTGTGTGAAATAAAAGAAGAACAGTGGATCGAGAAACGCAGATGAATGGATTAATAAAACAAAAAATAAAAATTACAATTGAAAATAAAACTAAAAAAATAAAATGAAAGCAAAATAAAAAACATAAATGTGGTGGGAAGAGCAGAGTAGCAGGGGCCCATGCCCCGGTGGGATCCCTCCTTGGCTTTGGGTGTCGATTTCCTGGTTTTGGATGGAGGAGAGGGCCTCCTTTTATCAGGAGATTTTCGTCCCCCAAAAGATTTCGTGTTGTTAAACCCATAAATTTCCAATTCACGTGTGGGTCCTTTTATCAATATTTTTTATAAATGTGTTTACCATTCACCCTCCAAATTTCAGTGCATTTGGACTCCTGATAAAGGAGTTATTAATTTTTCATTGATGGCTTCTCTTTCTGGACGAAGCTTCCAGGAAGGTTCCTCCAAAAGTATGTCGTTCAATGGTCGCCTTAATGATTTCCAAACTCCACCTAATTCTGTTTAGAGCCGTTAATATCTGTCATGGTTCTATCCCATGTAGAAGCACCTCATTTGGATATGTTTAGGGCAAGTTTGGGTTCAGTTACAGTGGTGTGGTCCCTGCTGTCTGCCTAGAAAAATGTCAAACATGAATGATTTTTTAGGCCCTATAGATGGCCGAATCATCTCCTGGTCCAGAAGACAAAATTTTAGGAAATAAAATAATAATTCTAAAAATATTTTTATGGAAATTTTTGAAATATTTTTTATGATAAATGACAAAAATACCCTTGTAGTCAAAATCTGTCCAAAAATCCAGAATTATGCACTTTTCACAATTTTCCTCATTTTAATTATAAAACTCGAATTACCCATTATTTTAATAAAACAATAAAATACATGGGTTCTATAATATTAAAAAATTAAAAAATACTCATTATTTGATCAGAAATATCCACATCAATTTTCTCTGTCAATAAGATAAAAATAATATTTGGTGAATATTATCTTTTTACTTTTATTTACCACAGTTAAAAGTAAATAGGGTAATTAAGGGTAAAAATTATATTATTATTACTACCCTAAAACATGTACTAATTATATTGGATACTTTTAATTTTACAGAAAAAACCTCATGAATAAAATATGACCAATTATATCCAATTGGATTAGATTATGACATTTATTATTATTCAATTTAAAGAAATGTTAAAAGAGTTAAAATCAATGTTTAATAACTATAAAAAATTTTATATAGGATTATGTATAAGATAAATTATACTATAAATATTATTTAGAAAGATTAAAAAATTTCTTACATAATTATATTTTATTTATAATTTTTAGTCATTAAATAATTTTTGTTATTTATGACACAATGATGATGCAGTTATTACCTTATTAATAAAATACTAACATAATAAATATTATAAATACCCAAATAAATTAAATTTGAGACTTTTTATTAATTAAACTAATTTTATAGGTTAATATATCATATTAGGGTTATTTTGATGAGTTTTTTTTGAAGTAATTATGCTGTTATGAATTTAAAAAAAAACAAAATACCAAATAGTGTCAAAATTGACATAAAAGAGTTTTTAAAACAAATATTAAATAATTAATTGTTATTCTATTACTATAAATATAAGGCTCAGAAAAAGACTTATATAATAATATATATGACATTAGTGAACCAATTGTATTTCTATTAGATTTTTATTGTATTTTTATTGACCACATAGTGTAAGAATAAAAGAAGATATGGTAAATGTTAAATTATTTAACATATATTTAATTCTAAATGATAAGGATAAAGAGGTAACATAATCTTTTCTAAAACATTTTATTTTATAGGATATCTATCCATCCACACCCTAGCTTCGACATAAGTCTATTTGAGCCATTATAAATCGAATATGACTTTATTATAAAGTAATATTTTCTGTTTTTCCTAAGGTTCACCTCTCCTCCCTTATAAAAGGGAACCTCCTCCCTCTTCTATTCACACAAATTTGAGCCATCAATCTCAGCCAACCCATTACCATTTCACTTATCCACTTTCATAGAAACATACTAGAGGTTCTAGTCTTCTTCAAAGACAATCTTTAGATCCTTAATAAGAGGATAAGAGGAGGCACGTCCAAGAAGAGGAAATCTCTTCTACCAATTCTATCAAGTTTCATTATTCTCCTATATCATCTTCTTTAGTCATTTCATTATAAAGAAATAATATCAATATAACTAATATATTTATATGTTTTTATTAATATGAAACAACCATATTTCACCTTCTATCAATCCTACTAAAAACGGAATCACCGCGTGTGTGTACGTACAGAAGACCATCTCCACACCGTGGTGTAATCTGTTTTACCACCACCGCCTAACATGGATGGTTATAATGGTGTAAAGAATAAATATATACGGTTATTATAACATCATACATATTCTGAGATATTATATCATCCTCTCAAATTCTATTCAATAATTATGGGAATGAAATCATCACTCATGCTTACGTACGGATTACCGTCTCCACAATACATTGAGATTCATTCTCCATGTTAACGATTCAAGAATGATTATAAAGTATATATAATGAATTATAAAGATATATATGACTTAATAATTCTAATTAATTTATGTCATATACTTACTTCCATTCAAGTCAAAAACTAAAGGAAAACAGTGTTCATGCGTACGTACGGCCTACCGTCTCCATGAACGGTGTGTTTCATTTCATTCAACTATCTATTATATATAGATATATATATACTGAATATATATGAAATAAATATCATGTTTTACATTATGGAAGTATGTAAATAATGATAAAAGTAATAATAATATCATGAACAATATTTCTAAACATGTACGGGAAATGAACCAATTTTATCCAAAAACGATTCTTTAACATTGAATTGACAAAAGAATGGGTAATATAAAGTCATAAATGATACATATATGATATCTTAATTATTATTATGGTTCTGTTACAAGTTAATAATTGGTTTAAACCCACTATACAAGAGTCTCGGACACATATAAAAGAAATTGGACATAAGTTAAGGGATAACTATTCTGATCTCGTTCTTATCCAAGATTTTTATTCATAAGTATTTACTAGGGTTATTGTTATCATCCATGTCAATGTTTTCTAAAAATGTTTTCATGTATGTTTAGTGTCCTTTTTAAAAAAAAATTTACTTCAGCCACATGTTATGGAAGGAATCATTCTTTGGTTTACCATACAAGGAATTTTTTTTTAATTTTCTATTAAAAGTACTGGGGTAATTTTTTTTAACTTATACGTCAAGAACATATTTTTATGGTTTCATAATGAATTTTATTCATGAAGCTTACTCTACAAGATTTAATGATTATTTTCAATAAAATAATTTTCATTTAAAATTTCATGGAATTTTTTGAAATGAAAATGATTTTGAAGAAGAAAGGATATTTTTCTCAATAATTGATCTCAAGTGTTTTATCAAAAATATTATCCATATAAGATGAAATTATTTAGCATGTTTTGTTTTATGTATAATGTATCTATTATTTACATTGTTTAATTTTTTATTATGATGAAATAATATCCATTTGTTTTATATGGATTCTTTCATGATAGGATGATGTTTATGAAACCGATTTTATTCTTTGGGTTATGATGAATGGTTTATGATTATTTTGAGTTAGACGTAAGAATGATTTCAATATGAGGTGGGTGACCTATATCTCCCTCCAATGCCTTGAGTAAAGATTTATATATCATTATATAAACACGGCTGGAATGTAATGTTAATCCGGTTTAGTGATACAGGACTGGAACGAGGTGTGAACTTGATTCGTTAAGGGACATTATCCACTAAGATGGTCTTGGCAGCAATGCCTTGGCCACTATAGAAATCATATCATGTGCATAATGGTTTTCTAAAACAAAATGATTTACTCCAATTTTCTTTTATCATTATTGTTGTTCCATTATGAAATATGTCTTATGTACTACCATGTTTAATGTCATTGATCATGATTTTGATGTTTAAACTTAATATTCATGTTTTTAAGTTAAAATTTATGTGGGTTGTTTTATTTTCTCCATTGTTATCCATACAGGGCATTTGATCTCAGATTTTTTATGTTTTCTTTTCTCTATGATATGAAGAAAGGGTTTAGGTAATAAATACAAAGGTGATGATCTTTATGGGAGAGGTTGAGGATCATTCACCATGGTTAGAAGACTATGTTCCAAGTTTCCAAAGACACTAAACTAATACAGTAATTGGTAATCTATTTTTTTAATGAATTATGTATTCTAAAAATTTAATAGTAATGTTTATGTACGTCAAGTTTGGGTCTCTACAATTATTTTCCAAATGAGGGAATGTATAATTAAATACATTTTGAAACATTTTTTTGGGGACACATCCAAGATGTCTAAAAATGATTAATGTATCGGCCAAAACCATATATCAAATATGGAAAGCCCTCATCCAATTCCACCTATAATTGTATCATGGGACCTATCGATGCATCGAGGAGCTATAGCAGGCTCCACCGGTCAATTACTATGTCAAATACATTCATAATATGAAAAGGATGAAACATTATATAAATATTCGTTTTAAAACAATCATATGAATTGTCAATACTCTAACAATAAAAAATGAATTTAATAAAAATAACACATAAATAGTCCAATATATCACCAAAAATTAAAAACAATTTAAATATTTATATCATAATAAATCAACTTCAAAAAAAATTAAAATCTACCGAAGGATGTTGACAAAGATGGAAATGATTTTTAAAACACTATGAGAGAAATATCCATTTTTAATAAAAACATTTAAAATTCACACAGTTTATAAATGAAGACATTTTAAGACAATTTTGAATCAATGTGTCCCATTCTACTTTTTTAACATTTGAATGGAATTAACATTTTAAAAAATATCATGCCCATAAAAAAAATTCTTTTCAAACCTATTTCCAAAACATGGACATTAATGTGAATGCTTTAAAGAATATATATAATTAAAATATTAAAAATGAGGTTTTAATAAAAATACCCTTAAAAATACTTTTGAAAAATCTTTTACGAAAGATGGTCATGGATAATAAATATGTTCTAATAGAGACTTACGTAAAAACAACCCTGAATAATAAAGAGATTGTGAAATTAACCCTTACCTTGCACTTTCATTTGGTCAAGGGTACATATAACCTCTTATATAATGACCATAGTATGCTATTACGTTATAACAAAAAAATATTAATATATATTGTATCATTAATTATTCATTTATGACTTTTACAACACATTTAATAATGATTTCAATATTAAATTAACATTTTGTTTAATAATTGCATTCTCTATCATACGTGTTTTAACCTGTTAGTATAGATCGTATCATTTAGATAATGAAATAAAAACTACCAGAATATAAACCATGATTAATATATCATATATATTTATAATATAAATGTTTATAATCTATAGATATATGAAATTGAAGTCACCGTTTATGTAGATGTAGGTCATACGTATGCATAAAAAATGTTTCAGCTTTCATATCATATTGAACAAAAGTATGTGAATAATATATATGTAAGTAAATATATATATATATCTCGAATACCAATATTAAGGAATATATTACATATTAATAATATATATTTTTATAATCATCATTGAATGGTGAACGGGGGAATGAATCTCATCGTGTCATGGAGACGGTAATCTGTATGTACGCACGATCGACAATTTCATTATATTAATTGTGAAATCATATTTAATTGGATATTATATCGCTTATAATGAATCATTAAAATGTTTTATTTATTATTAAATACTTTATACACATTATTATACCCACCCAAATAATTATGTGTTTGAATAACAAACTACACCACGACGTGGAGATGGTTAGCTGTACGTACGCACGTATGGTGACTTAGTCATTTATATGATATATATAATAGAGAATATGGTTTTAACATTTTTATAATAACATAAATGTTTATAGATGATACTGGAGTTATTATTTTAGAATGAAAACAAAAATTAAAGGCAATGTGGAAGAAGAAAATAACTTGGAATAGGTGATTAAATATTTACCTCTTCTTCGAGTTGTTCCTTTTGATATAATCTAAAGGGATCCATAGGGTAACTTTCATAAAAAAAGTTAAGGCCTCTAGTATTAAGGGAGAAATTTTTGGAGGATATTTGGGTAGGTTATGGTAGATAGAAATTCCTTTGGCAGAGTGTAATTAAGATAAGGGGATGTACACTTATATAAGGAAGGTGAGCGCCACTTTATGAAAATCTTGAAATATTATTTTATAATAAAATATTTTTCAGTTGATAAGGGATCCAAAATGATTTATTTCAATTATAATGTGTGGATGGGTCAAAAAACTCTCAACCAAGAGTTTTTAAATAGGATTAGGTCAACATATCAGCCTTATCTTTTAGATTTAACTTTTAGTTAAATTGATGGACATTTACCATGTCTCTTTGTATTTTTATATTATATGATTAATAAACATACAATAAGAAGACAAACAAACCCCATGTGGTTCATTATTAACAAATAGAACCTTATCTAAGTCTATTTTCAGAACCATATATTTTTATGAATATTATATAAATTAATAATATATTATTTCTTTTAAAAACTTAATTATGTGAATTTTGACACTATTTAGTATTTGGTTTTTTTGAATGTCATTCCAACATGATTACATTGAAACAAATACATTAAGTCAATATTATAATGTAATATTAACCTATATAATTCTTGTATGTCATCAAAACTTTAAAATTATATGTATTTTAATATTTACAATACCATTTATGTGATTCTCTCATTAATTAGGTAATTACTACATCATTATTATGTCATAAATATATTTAATTACTAAATGTATAAAAATTATAAATAAATTTTAAACATGTTAGAAATCATTTTATCTTTCAAAATAATATTTTTTGTAGAATATATTATTTATATAAGCCCCTATAAAATTTTTTTCTAAAAGATACATGCTTTAGTTAGTTTATTCTTTATTTTAGATTTATTAAAATAAAATGTCATTGTCACTCCCATGTTACTCCATGGAGTCCCAAAATATACCCAATGGTGCCCATGGTCGGATAAGTATCATCCAATAGGGTTAGGAGATTGGTTATGGTAATTTAATATTATTATAATATTATTTTTCTCCCTAATATATCTGATTTATCCATTAACCATGGCAAATTGAATATTTACCAAAGTAATTTTTCATAATGTCTACAAATAAAAGTTACTTATTAAAAAAATTTGGACTTCCTGATTCCAAATATGGAATCCATTTTTCCTATTTCAAAACACATAACTAGAAAGGATTAATTTAAAATTAATTCTCATTGTTAAAATAGAAATCGTTTTTTTATGAAATAATAACTATCAAATGATTGACACCTGTTTATGTACAATTTAAATGTGAAATTAAAATCAATGACCTAAATTAAATTATATTATAAAAATATTCTCTAACGATACTTTAAAACCACAAAAAATTATAATATAACTCTATAAATAATTTCAATTTAAAAAATTCTTTATAAATAAAATTTATTGTTTTTTCACAAATCATCAAAATTTGAATGTTATTAGAAAAGTACTAAACATTTTTTCAAGGTAAAATTTTACATCCCTATTCTAAATTAGAATTTAATTACACAAAATTGTATATATAAAACTGTCAAATAATTAATTTAAAAAAGGCTCACCGTTAAAAGGTGAGAAAACTACATTAGATTGATAAACACCCCTATTATCATAAAAATTGAAATTTTCATATATTATGTCTAGGAAACACAAAAGATAAATGTTAATATTATATAGTATATATAAAATTTTATTTATGGTTATTACTATTCATAACATCTTTTTCGAACGGCTAGTTTGTTATGTTGTTGTGTGATCGAACATGATGTTGCGTGTAACGCAAGTTATTGAAATACTTTGAAGAGATAACATAATATAAAATCTTGGGGTGTTACAAATTTGATATGAATTCATCACAATCATTATAAAAAATTAATTTAAAAACCCAAATTGTCTTTCTCTATATGGGATTAACTATAAATTAATTTCATCCACTTCTGTGATTGAACTTTTATAACTATATTAAATATTTGTAATAATAATAATTTGTAATCTTTAATAAGGTCATATAATTTTTTAAATAATATATAATTAAAGGTGATTAAAACTAATTACAATTATTAGGAGGAATATTTGATAAACAAGGTATTAATGTTTAAATTTAATGCAAAAATGACGTTAGAAACTGGAGAAAAATCCATTTTATTTCCACATATCAACTCTATATTCTCATTTATCTGATTTAGAAAATTATTTTTCAAAATATATTTTGGAATAATGGGCTTGTAATTCCATTTGCATAAATTTAGAATAAGTACACTACTCCTCCACTATTGAGAAAACTCAACCCTTCCACTTATTAACACCATATAAGCCCTTTATACAACACCTAATATTTTAAAATAAGATCCAATAATCCCTCCACATAACCTAGAATATTTCTTTTTGGTTTATATCCATCCAAAAAATTTCATTGGTGAAAACCAAAAAGAGTTATCCAATGGAGTGGTGACATGTTTCCTCAATGTCTTTAATTTTATTTTAAATCATCACCCTCTCAAATATTCTAATTCCATAATTACATTATAAAATTATTATCATATATATAATTTTATCAGTTTTTATTAATATGTTATCATTATCTTACACACAATTCTATCAAATGGGTAATGAACTTATCACTCATGTGTATAGAGAACTACCGCCTTACAAAACGATGTTATTCGTTTTTCCATTACCACCATTCATGGATATGAATTATGATGGAAAAATTATTTATATATGATTGATATTAAAATTATAATGTTATTGTGATCTTTTATTTATCATATAGAACATAATTTTACGATTTCTATTTTTTGGGAATATGATATCTATGTTTGTGGAAGTGTCAACTACAGTATCCTTAATACGATGTAATTCCTTCACCCGATGCATGGAATGTATAAAACATGTTTTTAATTAAAAATATGTGACATAAAGTAAATATAAATGAAATTAATTACATAATTAATTTTCATTAAATATAATATGTCAATTTTTTATTACACTTTACACACACTAAAAAGATATAATGTCGGTCGTGGTTGTTTGGACTACAATCTCCTCTCTTCCATATTATTCATTTTATATAATATAATTTTTTTATATATGTTAATATGATTGAATATAATTTAATATATGATATTATTATTCTTATTAAAATATATTTTTTATTTAAATACTTTATAAAATAATCATTAATAAATGGGTTCATTACTGAAGTGTGTTTACTACCAATAGTCCACATGATTATATTGTTGGTTTATTTTTCATAACCATCTTCAATGAATGGTTATACATTTACATTTTATGTATAATATATGGTGATGATCTCGTGATTATCTTCCTCAATTTGTTTTTGTAATAACTCATTAAACATAGTCGACCTAAAGAAGTCACTTTTAACCCATGAACAAAATTTGGAAAAAACACCTAACCCAAATATAATTTTTTTTATATAGATATAAAAAAAGTTTAACATGTAAAATAAAATAAATTAAAAACATGAAAAAAAAATTTATTAATTAATTAATTATAATTAGTTTATTATTTAGGAAAATTAAGACACACATGAAGTGTCTAACTCAAGGTAAGAGTTTTCTCATCAAACATCTATTTCCCATGAGACAAAATCCATGATAACCTCCTATTTATTATATGTGTTGTTCATAATTCCCATTAATATATTCAATGATTATTATAAAACTATATATGGGTATTTAAATAACTATTTTATTATCATTTCATCATGGGATTGATGTCTTAAATGTTACGGTATTTGAAAACTAAATTTGTATTAATTTTTCTTCATTGAGACACATAGCATGTTATGCACCTATATTTTCAATTATTTGTATACAAAAAAAATATAAAAGTTACGAAAAAAATTATTTAAGTGAAATTATGAAACCCTATGATCCCTATCACATGAAATAAACTTAATTTTCAGACCATATGGTTATTAATTTTATATCCTAGTATTGGAACCATTTTCCACACATTGTAGCATAAGATAATTAAGAAATATTTTTATGAAAATATAACTTTATATATCCTTTTGGTCAGAAACAAGGCTTTCTTAAATTCTATATTTTATATAAAATATAATAAAAAATATTTTATTATTAATCTATGATGTATAATTGTATTTTTTAACAATGTATTACATTTTTAAAAATTTTATAAAATCAATTTTTTTTTCTTTAGTGATAAATTCACCATTATAAATATTTAAGGTGAAAAATGAATTTTTGGAATATATTGACTCACCTACCTCCATGACCATATTTTAATATATGTTTCCTTTGTAGGTTTAAAATGTTATTTTTAATGAATTTCTTTTATAATCATTCATGTAATTTAGTTATTTTAAAATTTCTTCAAAAAATGTAATTAAATTTTTTTTTTCTTTAAAAAGAGTTTTAAATGATTTTTTCGCGATTCCATTATGTATTTTATAAATTATTTATTCAATTAAAATAATTATAAATATATAAAAATTTATTTTATATGTTTAAATTTTCATTTATATAATTTTATGTTTTAAAAAATAAACATTATTTTTTAATTTTTTTTGTAAAATGGTTTTCAAAATATTTTCAATAGTCATTTAATTGTTTTGAAGGAAACTTTTTTTCAAACTATTTTGTACCTTCTATTATAATTTTTCAAGGAATGTATTTTTCAAATTATATTCAATATTATTTTATATTTTTTCCAAGAAATCATTTTTCAAAATTATTTAGTCCATCTATCTGTGTTTTAAAATTAATTTCAATGATAATGTTTTAGAATGTTTTTTCATTTTTAAAATAATTTTTCAAAGAAGAAGGATTATTTTCCTCAAGATGGGTTTGTAAATGTAATATATAAATATTTTACATATACGATAGAATCTGTTGACTTTACTCAAGCCTTTATAGGAAATTACCCATGGGATCCATTTATATTATTTATATGAATTATTCATGTTTAATAGAATGATGTTTAGGAAAGAAGTTTCTCAATCATTTTTTATATGTGAGTGAGATTGGTTTTAATTTAATGGGATATATGTTTAAGAAAAACATTTCCCATTAATGGGATATATGTTTTTTAATCCATTTCTTTTCACTTGTTATTATATTAATAAATTATTTTGAAACATATCACTTTTCCACAGGTTATGACATGATTAAATTTTTATGATACCTATTTCATTAAATGGGTTATGATGTGATTACATATAATCTTTTGGAACTTTACTATATGATATCAGAATGTGATTTTTGGGACATATATATTACTCCAATGCATTGGGTAAAGATTTATATCTCATTATATAAACATGCCTTGATCAGAGAGGAAACCTAATTTAGTGAAGGAATTTGTCTCTAATATATTATTAAGATTAAAACTTGACTAATATTCTTTTTATGGGATTAAGCCACGAATTCAAAGATTATATTGGAAATTAACCCATAATACTATGATTTCATTTTTAGAAATACCTTGACTACTGTGGAATTTATTTTTAAGAAAATGTGTCTGCCAACAATTATATTTCTTATTTTGATAAAGTGAATTGTTGTATTATTCTTATAATTCCCTTATAATTAATTTCTTATGAACACTAAATATTTATTGCATAAATCATGTGTATGATCTATGATATTTAGGTTTTTATCTTCTTATATTATGTTCTTGTTAGTATACGATTATTTTCATGATTATGCTTATGCATCTTTATTGTTTACCCTCATTGGGGATCCATTCTCAACCCATTCTTATGATTTATTTTTCTAGTGTATTGTGAAATTTTTTAAGTATAATTACTAATGGTGATGATTTTAGTGAGAAACATTAATGATATTTCACTATATTTAATATTTTTTTAAACCGATGAATATAGATCTAAAATTCTGTAAAATCCATGTATTATAATCATTATTTGATATAAAATATTTGTTCATTAAAGATTCAATACTTTAAGGAATTTTGAGTAATCATTTGGGAGATGATTTATAATGACCCATACATTATTACATATTTTCATATCATTACATTTTTCTTAATAGATATATATATTTCAATTATAATTATTATTAGGATATCATGTTTTTTCTTATTCTTTAATTTATAAAATTATTAATTTTATTTGGTAATATTTAATAGAAACATCAGATTCTACATGAACCACTATCCATTTATTTTTATTCATGTTTATATCATTTTTGTGAATATATTTCTTAATGACAAGTAGAGAGTGAAATTATTACACTTTATTACAGAAATAAAATGTACCTTTACCATTAATGGAAATATAAATATATTTAATTCTAATGAATGAGATGTTAATTATGTTTATGAGTCATCATCTATCTTGATTCACAGTAATGAAATTTTTTATTATTAATCAGTATGAATCAAATACAATAAAAAAAGTTCTATATAAATTTCAATACATTCCCCATCATAGGGTGATGAAAACACAAGTTTAGTAAACATTATATTCAATAATTTATAAATAATTTATTCAACGGAAATTATCTATCTCAAATTATAACTCCCTTTTTATTTATCATTTTGTGTTTATTTGTGTATTTCATTCATACATTGAAGAGTTTATTAACAAATAAATATTTTTTAAATGAATAAAATTTCAATATTTAGAATCATTTGATTTGTTTTAGGATTCATGGTAGGAAACAATGAATCATTCAAAATGTATTTATAATAGGTTGAAATTGGAGAAAAAACACAATTATATCTCCAAGTGATGTGAAGTTGTGAGACACTTGATTATTGAGGATGTTTGATTTGGGAGAAACTATAAAAAGAAATATTACATGTCACATATCTTCATTACAAGTCATGAAATCATTGGAGATGATGGCCACTTCTAAGATAAGTCATGAAGTTGATACAAACTCTGAAATACCATTACACGTCATGTAACATCATTACACAATGTAAAATGTTTTGAGAATTGTTCTTTGTGAATAAATTTAATGAGATTTGCGGTATCTAAATATTTAACTGTTATACCTCATGATTTCGGATTACCCGTTGTGAAAGAAATCAATGTTTCATATAAGTATACATGATTTGAGTAGATTCAAAATATTTATTCAAAAATGTTTATAAGGATTACATGATGTGTAATCACATTACATGATGTGAATCATACTGATATTATCTAATTTGAAGCTGATAAATAGAGGGCATACTCACTGGTATGAAATTCAATTTACATGAAGCGTCGATAAGGGACAACATCGAATAATGGGGAACATATTGCATCTCCCTACTTCACAAAAATCATTATAATTATTAATATTTATTTTTCCACAACTGAGGAGAGTAAAAATTATAGATTGATTTCATATTATCAATCCATGCATGATAAAGGGGAATTGAGTGTACGTGGTATTTGATATTTGAATGAAATTCATGATGGGATTTCTAATTTTTTCATTGATTTGATCATTTCCTATTTTCTTATTTCAAGAACATTGTGATAGGGGATTAGTATTGTTTTTAATTTCATTAATTATTTGTGAATTACTACTACCAAGATTGATCTAATACATTTGTTTAATATGAGTTCAGGGATTTAGACTGCCACTATGACCATTGGTTATTTCTCTTCTATGTGTATAAATTAGGTTTATGGTTACACATTCATTGTAGTATGAAGTACCTAGCCATAAAAAAGGATAACATAGGATAGAAAGTGTTTATCATGACCATTACACTCTCTAGGAACTAGTTTTGATGTCTCCATGATGGTTAATAAATTATTTTACACCATGTCATCTCATAAACCTAGTTTTATTGCTTCCTGACAAAAATTTTAAAATTTCTTCTCCCATATTCTACAACAAATCCAATGCCCAGTGGTTTATTTTTATTTTCCTCAAATCGAATTATGTGTATGTTAACATTATTTAATTAATATTTTATTTTATAATGTCTATGTTGGTTCGACCAGGTAATTTCATATCACATACTACACTTTTTTAGTTGAATGTTTATTTCATGTATATTAAATTCAAAATTCAGTAACCTAGTTAAAATTAAAGACGTAAAATGTTCTATCATATGTGGATTATAAATATTTTATTGTTTACAAAAAATATATATTATCTTACTAGTTATTTGAAATAATAAATTATAGTCAATTCTGTATGATATTGAATATTTTATAGGACCTTTGGATTTAATAGATCGACAACGATCCCACCACTAGTCACAATGTGTCCAAATAAGGCTAAATTTAGTTACCAAATAACAAATTAATATAATTTACCATAAATATTAAAATTCATAATATTTTTTATTGTATAACTTGTATGATCACAAATATCTATATGACAATTGTTATATATTTTAAAATCATCAATAATGTCCAAAAATATTATCATATGTAGTTCTAAAACAATATATTGAAAAAATCCATAAATTTGGTATCAAATTTAGTAATTCATAGTGGAATAAAAATAAAAAGAAAATGTAATTAAATTATTTTGAAGGAAAGCAATAACATAATAAATTTTTTAACCATCAAATGAAGGTACCTTAAGTGGAGGTAAATCTAATAGATAAATAGGGCCCCATAAATCTTGTTGAAAATTTTATCCATACATGGAACATTATATATGTGATTATATAGATAAAAATATGTTATCTAAAATAAATTAATAATTTCATTGATCTATCATTGTTTTTAAATTTAATCAGTTCTAAGAGAGGTGAGAAACATATTAAAATATAAAAATTCCTAAATTTTCATGATTTTTTTTATTCAATTCCCCTTTCCCTATATATTCCATAAAAAATATGGTAATTAATTAGTTTTAGATAAATGTATAAATTAAATATATAAATATTTCTATATTTAAATGAGAGTAACATGTAATTTTTCTAGATATAAAATAATGATTTCAAGAAAAATAGATACATAACCTCTAATAATTGTTTTACTCTCTTACAATTTTTCAATAATCATTGTAATGAAATAAGTGGTTTTTTTGTTCTATAAAAGGATAAGGTTATAATATCTGTTCATTAAATATAATGATATATTATACCATATATAAAAATAAAATTCAGTTTCATCAACAATTTCTAAAATAATTATACATAGAAATCCAATCCACACCTCATATTTTTTAGGTTTGACTATATGAATGTTCACCAGGTTTTTAGAGATATAAAAACTATTAATTTTAATTGAGGAATCTTTATATATATAAGTATTTAATATTTAGTCCAATTTAAATTGAAAATCAAACAACCTTGATTATTTCATAGCCTTATTTTAAGATCATTGGATATCTGAATTTAATAAAAGAATAAATAAAACAGGAATAAAAAATGTACATTCTACAATTGTTTCCTTGTTGAGTTCATCTTACCAATCATCATTCAATGCCTGGGAATCATACCGTAGTCATATTTGAACATAAAAAACCTCTATTTCTCAATCCATATTTTTGTAGTGATTACCTCCATTATATTATGATTTTGTTATTTATATGAAATATTTCAACACTAATTACACATAAAGAATTGTAATATAGGTCAATCCTGCAAAAAAAATTCTAATTGTATTTTTTATTCAATTCATGAGATATTAAATCTTAATGGTTGATTAAAGCTACATATATGTCTCCTAAATAGTATAATATATTTTCGATCTCTTAATGATAATACCCTGAATTCTTAATTCCATTGTAGTTACACAAATGTTTTTGTTTTTTCTTCCCTTCACATTCTTTTTCAAAAAAATTTAACAAATTTTAGCCATTCCTCATCTTCTATTCATTTACACCATCTTAACATATCACCTAATTAAAATATATCTTTTATATTTTATATCACCAGACTATCTACTCATATATTTCAAATTCTAAAATTTTCATTGGTTTATCTAAAGGATGTATAATCCCCTATTGAATTGAATGAAATTACCACCATAAATGATGAGGAATACAAATATTTTTCATGAAATAATTATAAATAAATTCTTGAAACATAGAACTAATTCATTTTTCTTTTTTATTGAAATTAAAAAATTCCATTTTATATCTTATTTGATTTGAATGAAAAAGATAATATTTTTTAAAAATATGATTTCCTCCAACACCATGTATTGAACATCATCATTTAGTTTTGTGATCATGATTATTCTCCACATCTGATTGGGTTCCCAATCAGTGGAGTAAAATACATATTTAAACTTATACTCGTCAAAATAATATACTCTAGAAAATATATATTATACTATGTTGATCCATTTTGTCGAAATTATTGGATCATATATTACACTAACATTGGTGGTTGTTGGACCATTTATGATTTAACAAGTAGTTTTTTTTATTAGATAAAGACAAAAACACCACATAAGATTGGTGAATATTCACATATTATGCTAAATGAATTTCCATTAGTAGTGTTATTTTGACTACAATATTTACCATATTAGAATAATTGTCAATGTATTTTATAGTACATTTGTTATTTACATGAGACAGCTAATTTCTATAAAATTTTCTATAAAAAAATTCCTATTGGAGAGATTTATATGTATATTTAATATTATAAAAATTTCATAATGGAATAATTTATATAAAAATTATCAAATATAATACTTCTAATAATTTGTATTTAAAAATATAATTAAAAGATACATTATCTATTTATCCTTTATAATAGTTTTTAAAGTGATAGAAATTAAGGAAATTGTATTTCACTTGAGAGGGAATAATATGGTGTGTATTCATAGTCCCAATCATCACTCATTGAGTGAATATTGAAAATCCATTACTATAGTAAAATATAAATGATATTTGTTTAATACCATGGATAATGATTCATGATATTTCATCCTTAATCATCAGTTGTTTTTGCAGTCTTGGGAACCGGGATACATAGAATATCCTCAAATTACTTTTTTACAATAATATTAAACAAAATATTATAAGGAGAAAAATATTTTATATTATAATACATCATTGATATCATTCATTGATCACTTCATTTTTCCCTATAATATAAAAAATTTAATATTGTTTGAGGACATATTTTATATATGATGATGTTTAATAAAAACTCACTCAGAAATTAAACAATTAATGTGTAATATGGTTGAGGTTAAAAAAATAAATATTTTTTGAAAATATAGAATATCTATAGAATTTATCTATAGAATATATGAGAACCTAAATAATAACATCAATATTATTAACAAGTTTCATTGTAATTGTATGAATAAATTGGACATCATAATAATATTTTTCGGCCATTTACCAGGAATTAATTACTAATTTAAATGGAATACACAAATTAAAGGGTTATTGTATCTCATGGAGCCTTATAATTTTTCAAGTTAATATCTACAATGATGACATATTATTCTCTTACGATATCTATTCCATTAATCAATTAATAATAATGAACAAAAATTCAATACATAATTAATGTAAATATTCACATTGAATTAAATCATACAAAATATTATTAGTTTTTCTTTAATAAATACAATGAAATGATAAAAATAAATACATATACAAAAGGTGATTGTATCGTTATACAAAATCCTTATTGAAGAATAAAAATCATTAAATTATGATGAAATAGATTGAAAATAATTTTTAAAAAGATATTTGAATGTCACACTGAGAAAACCTGAAATATACATTTATTTTTTTAAAAAGTAAATGTATATTTTTAAAAACTTTTATACAATTATATTATATCACAATAACTATTTAAGCCTATAATATATTCTGTTCAGAATTTTTTTTAATTATTTAAGAGAATATATTCATGTTAAAATAAATATTCTAGTCAAATTTTTTGTAAATTGTATGGTACACATCATTTAGAGAAGAATAAGAAAAATACTTTTGATACATTAAAGTTGATTTAAAAAATAAATTATTGTGGACTCAAATAACCATTCTTACATAGAAGCCAACATTTTTTAATTTTTTATAAGGAAAATTGATGTTAATTTTCTTTAAAAATAGTTTATATAACAAATGTATTTCTTAAAAATATATCAATCATATTTTGAACCAATGATTGTTAAAATTGAATAAATATTTTATAATAATAGAAATATTTATAAGACTAATCAATACATATCCCATAATATCTATAAAAGATATAATTCTCCAATGAAGCCTTATACATTAACAATGCTGAATTAGTTAAATTTATAGAAAAAACCCTACCCATTATCTCACATTCTTTATATGATACATTAACCACCTCTATAAAATATATATTCCAAATATCTCTCTTATTTAATGTTATATGTACTTGCAATGTGATGTAAAATTACAATATAACATTTCAACACCTTTTTAAACTGTTTTGTTAACAACATAATTTTTGAGTGACAACTATTTCATTTTTCATGTATTTTCCACTTTAGTTGTTTTTACAATTACAAATTTTTCTTGGAAAACTTATCTATAAAAAAATATTTTATATGAATATTATATAAATATTTAATACAATCTTATAACATTTCATCAATGTAAATTTAGAAAATGGTTTTACATCACATCCTAGTGACAATAGTCTTGCAGAATCATGAGTGGTGTTTCAGCATTTAGATTTATAGATCAAATCAAAGGTTCATAATAATTAAAAAAATTATAATTATTATAACATAATAATAATATATATTATTTATATTTATATTTGTTTACATATATTTAATTTGGATGTGAAAAAATAACATCGTTTTAGGGAACTGGTAATCCAAATATAGAGATCAGAGATGATATCATTTCCCAATGGATGGTAATGTAAAAGTAGATACAATATTTTTATTATTGAAGAATAGTCAATCTATAAAAATTATATACAACTTGTAAATAAAAAATAATAAATAGTCATTACTAATAGTCAGGAAAAATTATTCTTATCTCTACAAGGGTAAATTAGTCCACATAAACAGAAGTTCAATAAGTTCATATATAATTTAAATAATTGGAGGGATAAAATGAGTTTCCATTAATCATATTAATATCTCATTATATTGATGATACTATATTAATTTTATAATTATGGATTAAATTGATTAATATGAAATATAAACTGCAATAAACATTTATTAAGTCATGTATGATGATTTCCTCATCTATGAGGGACCTCCATTGGCATTAAAATTAATCCTATATTGGATCATCTTAGGATAATAAATGATTCTTAAGAATAAATGAAATTAAGTGTGTAATTTATTTGGAAAGAAAAATTCAATAAATTATGATCAAATTTAAAGATAAATATAGAATTGACAGTTCAATATTACATGTGAGAGAAAAGAAAAACATTAAATTACATTAAATAATTAAATATAGTATACATCATAATAATAATGAAAAGTATAAAAATTGATAAAATGCAAAATTTTCGAATATTTACAAATAATATAATTTAGTAAATTAAAAACAGAAATGTTTATGGATCAGTTGGTAACATATACATTTGTTTAACAACATTTTAACCCTTTTTATCCTTAAATGTAGTAACACATTTTGTTATAATGATGTGTCATAAATTTTTCATGTAAAGAGATATGTGGCTTATAAATTCTTTATTATTGACATTTATGTCCATTTTTCATGTCACCTAATACATTATATATTTTATAATTCATTTATGATTAAATAAATGGGTTATCAAATAATATAGATAAATATATTATAAGACTATTAATTTTTTATCTAGAATGTCATCTTGAAATAAATATAATTTGAATATAAAAAATTATCAAAAACTCATTAATTATTAATAGCTATTGATATTTTAAAATAAAATAAATTTTCCATAACATTTTATTTTTCTTATTATTAGTATCATTTACTCTGATTTTTCTAATACTTCCTGATTAACTATATTGGCATTGTAATAATGTTTAAAGAAAATATATCATCTATATATATTAAAAATAGAATGGTATTACAAATATATTTGAAATATGTTTAAAAAATCATGATCATTCAATACAATTTCATATACCAAGGAATTCTAAAAGGATATATTGAAATCAAGAATGTAAAAATCGGTATTTATCCATATCATAAGTAAATGTAAATTTTATAATCATTGGAATGTTGTAATGAAGTGTCATATTTTCATATCTACAATGAATTTCGTTGAAAAACTCTATTCATATTATTTAATTTCAAATTTTATTGTTATTAATTGGCATTATCTCATAGTTCTAAACTAGTTTTCCCACTTTTAGTGTTATAATGTCAATGAATATTTACCACCATTACTATTAATAGTGACCAATACTAAAAGTCTAGTACATAAAAAAATTAATCTCTATAAATAAAAATATCGAATACATAATCCAATATTAAATTTCAAATGATGTCCATATTAATATTTATATAAAATCTTAAATAAAAATAAAAAATAATTTTAATGAAAAATGGTTTTTAATCCCAATAATTAAATAATTCCAAAGTAAAGAATAATATTTATTTACAATTAATTAATTATATTATTTCATAATAATTAATAATTAAGTAAAATTATAAACAAATTTTAAAAAAAGTAATTTCAAATTACATCATATTATTTATACAAATTCTAGCTTTAGAAAATAAGTAATTATAACATTTAAAAAAATATTTTTTATATATCACAAAAATTCTCTAATTCATAATATTTACATGTTGTTGCAATAATATATATTTTTTTAGAAAAATATATTTTCATAATATAATTTTAGAAATTAATTTTAATATTTTTTCACAATATGGAATAAATTATTCCTTAATGAAAAAATAGGTATACAATTACATTATGGAAAATTGATTAAATATTAATTTTGAAATAATAATAAAAATATCATAATATAAACCCAATAAATTTATTTTTAGTAATTTAATTATTCTAATTCATAGCACTAATTTAATTTAATGGTTTTAATTATTAAATTAAATATAAAATAGCATATTTCAGATTTCTAAATGCATATGGTTTCATGATAAGAATGATTTAAAATATATCACTATTCTAATACACTTTGTTTGGGTGTTTAAATTACCATCCACTTTTTATAAATTTTTTATTTTTGTTTTTTTATCTCGATAATCAGGGTGTTTTTATTTGAATATACGTTTTTTGAAAAAAAAATCATTATACTATAGAATCAAAAAATAGTATATCACAACATGATGTTAGAAATATAATTTGTATGAAAAATAACACATATTTATTTCCTCAATTAATAATAACAGTAGTGTTATGTGAATATATGTAATAGTAGTGGAATTTAAATTTAAAAAGATTAATGGATAATGATTGTGAATGTGGTCATGACAATATTTATGAATATAAACATTAAATACATAAGAAATTAAAAAATATATTCAATTCACCATAGATGAAGGTTATATAATAATTTTTTAAATCAATATTATTTTCCAAATGTTAATCAATTCTTCTCCCATCATTAACAAGGACATACCAAAATACACTTAATAGATTTCACCCCATTTCATATTAATTAAAAAAATTGATGTTCATCTATCACATTATACCTTCATATCATTTTATATTCCATAAAATGGATAATCAAGATGAATTATTTATTCCTATAAAAAAACATGCAACATTCATGAAATAATAGAATCCAATAATGAAAATAAATTCGTCATATCTCTTGAAACAAAATATTTTTAAAATGTTGAGATAAAATAAAATACATATAAACCTTCATATGAAAAAGTTAAATATTAATATCTAAATACTAAACTATAATAACAAATTTTAATAATAAATAATTCAATAAATGATTATCATAATAATAATTTAAATTATTTCAATAAAATTAAATTCCAATATAGGAATTTTATCCATTATTCATCTAATATCGGCTTAACATTAATCTAAAAAACATTAATCACTCATACATACAAAAAAATCATAGAACATATCAATATAATTTCCAAATTAAATATATTCATGCTGAATTTAAATTATCATTTGTTATATACACCCATGAGGTTTATTAATTATTTTTATTTTATAATGGAATTATTAATAGATAATTGATCAATAGAGATAGTATTTTTGTCAAATTACCATCTAGAAATAAAAAATGTCACTAAATTTATCATAGAACTCATTTTTCTATAAAATATTCAGTAATAATTTTAAATTGATTTTCATATTCTACAAGACCAATACATAATCTCATGATATCATAAATAAGTAACAAAACATAATTATAAGTATAATACATAAATCTCGGGGAAATCATCTATATAATTACCTATGTCAATACCGTTAAATCATATAAAATTATTATATTCTTTCATGTCATCACAATAATGAGAATGATGATCATTATATATAATCTTACAAAAAAAGTCCCATTCACATAAAGAATTGACCCACGGTCTCATCCCAAAATTATTTATATAATGTGTGTGGAATCATTTTTGTTCTGAGGATTAAATCACATGAAAATATTTGATACATAAAAATTCTATTCTACCTAGTGTAATTAAGTTCATTTTGGTTCATATTTTTAGTGAAAACATGAAATTGTTTGTTTCCAAACATCCAATGATCCTTTAATCCAAAATCTACCCTTTTATAATTTTTGTATGATGAAATGGATATTACTCATAACCATATTCCATTTCTCTAAAATTACCATTATATATAGAGCTCTAAAACCTATAATATTGAAATTCTATATAAATTAATAAATAATATTCCCATTTAATCCACTTTGGACTATATTTAATACAATTTACATTATGGATCATCAAATAAAATTTAAACATAAAATCATGGTATATATTTCTAGGTATTGTTTTACAATAATCATAAATTAAGAATATATTAAAATTTAATTTCAGAAACCCACACATATTATCTTTGAGATTGTTCCAAAATCAAGAACATTTTTCCTGTTCTAACCCTTCATATATTTTTTAATCATTGATTGAATTAAAGATTGAATATACCTATTGGGTTCTTAAAATGGTTTGATATCTAGGCCCACTCATCATGAACCTATGACAATAATTATAATACACAATACAATAATTTTTGTGTTGTTTTTTCATTATATGCAAATATTCTAGATCCATATTTACTTAACATTATTGATAAAATGATAGATATTCATGGATTATTATCAAATAAATAATATAAAATATTATTTTGATATTATACTATAATAATATATATCCTTATATTCATTCATACTTGTGTACTTTAAAATATCTACGTACCAAATATAGCTCTCAATAATCGTGTTAAAATTCCTCTAATAAAAAAATGTAATTTCGAAATTTTGAAAGATTGAATTTGGTGGATATTTTAATACATTGTAAAAACATGTTAAATATCCCATTCCAAATGATCCAATAAATATTTCCGCATGGGATACCATCAATATATATATATATATATCATATTACTATTCAAAAAATAAAATATATTATAAATTTCACTGATAACATTATTATTTCTCTGAATATATCCCCCAAAATAATTAATATATAAATTATTCATATCTTAGGGAATAAAAAATAAAAAATACTGATATTAGATACTATATAAGTGAAGTTATTCATTTTAAACAATGATAAATTAATCCAAACTGTAATAATATGAATGATAGGAAACGTACAAAATATTCCATATAACTAATATTATAAAGGGGGGGGGTATAAATAAGAATGATATATTGACATAAATAACTACATGGATATTAATAACTAGTGTCATAATGATATAATGCATATGTATAATAATGTTATAGAACCATTTATTTATTTATTAACGTCATTATTAATTTTTTATTGGCATGCACAAACCAAATATCTAGGAACATGTTTCTCACAGGGCCAATCAATTCATCAATGATATTTATATAATAGGTACCTCCTGTTAAAATAAAATGTTTAATTAATTAATCATATAAAATAAATGAAAACACTCAATACATAATCAATGTAAACAATAATATTGAGAACAACCATATAAAAATTTAATAATTTTCCCCTGTAAATAAACAAAAATAAATTATCTTAAACAATCCAATTAAATAAGTGGGATTAATTTATTTGATAATTTATTTATTGAATCATAGAAATATTTAACTTATAATTATATTGAAAAAATATATTCACAAATACATTACATTATTTCATTAATAAGTAGATACATTTCATCTTCTTGAGAATATTTTAATGTTTTTTATTTTTATAATATTGATAACATAAATTTATTTAAAAATAAATTTATTATACTATTCTTATTTTCATAAACGCCCATTTTCATTCATTATTTATCATCATATTTGGTGTTAGATCACATTCTTCTCCTCGACAAAGAATAATTTCTTGGAAAAATGACCAAATGTTTATAGATTTATGTTTGATATAAACAATATACAGAGTGTATAAATGTTTTTATGGTTTTGAGGGTTCTTCCAATGTTGGGGGAATTTATTGAGTTATTTACTGTGTTTTTAAGTTAAACTAGCCAATTTAATATCTTCTAGATAATTATACATCGTGTAATAGTCAAGGGGAAATTTTTTTGAGTTTGGTTTTGGTTTCACAGGATTACACACTATAAAAGTGTTCACATAGTGTTATTTGTAAAATTGGTGTAATTATAAAAATTAGTTTTATTATTTTTATTTAAGACATCATAGATTACATAATGTGTGATGGGATTACACACTGTCTAATCCAAATGATATATTGATTTTGGATTCGGTATGAATTTTTTCTCATACAATTAGACCTTAAGCCTCTCTCTCTCTACCTGTAGCTCACCCAAGGTGATTTTGGTGATCTTTTATCGGTATAGATCATTTATTCAGTCATCGATCAAATGGGTTGTCATACTTCACCACTCTAGGAAATCATTCTACTTTATTCTTCATTCTACTGATCACATATATTCCATTGATTGTTGTTAGGATTCAGATTCATGATGAGATAGTGTCTTATATTGATCATTTGTTGTTTCTTATAGATACATTTCATTAGAAGTAAAATAGCATGTTTCCAATCACCATTATTTAAGAAATATTGGTTTATACCATATTGTTGTAGGTGTTTCTATTAAATGGGTTAATTTTATGAAATTACTATTAATCGTGATAAATTATTTTTGGTTATTCTAGAAATGAATTGTTAAAAAGAATCCAATGAATTCATGGATGTTTTTAATATGGATTTATTTGAAAATGTCTATTTATGACTTTGAAATGTGTTTTCAAATACCTAATAATATTTCCTTAGTTTTTAAAATGTTTTATAAATTATGATCATGGGATTAAAAATTATTTTACATGAATGACAATGTGGGATACTTGGTTGTGTTGGGAACTAGAATGCCACTCATAACTAATGGTTTTGTGATATTGAAAGACCATAGGGGGATCAATATCACTTTAGATCCTAATTTTTTACTATTTAGGACTTTTTATGTCTTGTACATACTCTCATGTTGGCTAGAGACCGAATTAATGTGTGCTTTTCATTTTTACATTTAAATAATTTCATGATAGTTTTTATCATTGATTGTTTCTCACAAGTTATTATATATATTTGTATCTAATTATATCACATGATGATATTTCAAATTTTTTTACTTATAAAACAATTAATTTATGGATATTGCATACATTTTTTACAAATTATACTTGTAATTTTTTTGGTTTTGACAATATAAAATGATATTACAGAAAATTATAGATGATTTGATAATGATTTTATGTAATGAATAATCTTGGTAAAATAGTTCTTTGGATGATAGAACTATTAAAATTTTGATATTATCCCTTGTATTGAATCTCTAGTGGAAAACATATGAGAATTTATATCACACCAATCTATTTAATGATGTATTTTAGGATATATGTAATGATAATAGAATCAATTATCATTATGTATTATATTAAATTCATTTATTTTGGTTTGGGATGGTTTGAATGTATCTATAAGTCACATTGAGACTTATTGGTCTTAATTTACTCATAATTTCTGGTTTCCTCGGTCTGAATTTGATTTAATGGATTTGGTTGTATCATTTTTATCTTCATAGAAAAGTATATTAATTTCATGTTTCATAATAATAGTGAAATTATCTATTTTCATACTTCATCTCACCATGTGTTGGACGACTCAGTTGTATGGTTTGGTTGAATGAGTTAAATAAGATACTATTTGTTTTTAGTGTGAAGGATCAGTCTGATGTGTGATAAAATTTAATTTGATTTCTATTTTCTTCTTTATAGAACAGAATTTGGACCATAAGAATTCAGATAGTAATTGTAGAGAAGAGGCATGGATAGAAAACATTCAAGATTAAAATTGAGTTAATATGGGTGGGTATTTGTTTTCACCAAAATTTGGACATGTGGTTTGGGGTCATTAGAATTAATTGGAAAGGTATATATCTAATATTTCATACTCCTTCTATGAAATTTTCTTTTTTGATTGAATTATTAATTTCATTAAATTCATGATATATTAAATCATTGTTGGGAATTTTAAAATTTGTCCCATTATTAAAAAATATTCTCATAATAAAATTGGTTATTTAATTATATTTTTTTACAAAAAACCTTTGAGAACAGATCTTCAGAATCCTAGATAAGATGATGCATATAGGTTATACTGGATAATACTCTAGTGGAACCTTATTTGGTAGAATATGTATTCTAAAATATTCAAACTCTATGTTAGTTGGGGACTGATAATATGTGATGTTTGGTGTATCAGTGTTCTATGTCTTATAAAAATCATCCACCTATCCTCTTTTGTGATAATGTATTATACTAATATGTTAAGTGGATTGATTGGGTTAAGAGAATCCTAATATTATCAAATACTATTGAGGACTCAAAGGTGGGGTTTTCTATATATGTTCACAAGGTACTGGGGTTGAGATGGCTGGACTCTATTAGGAATGATAACAATCATGACGAGCTTAACTAGGATTCATTCATGAAAATAATTTATCTTTATTTTCACTCATGGAGATTATATGTGGAAAATACCTGGGATATTCTGACTTTGGAGAAGGGGGTGTTTATAGTTCTTTTGTACTCTACCATTTTTTATGAGTTGAAGAATATGTAACTCGATATTCTCACTAATGAGTACCTAATTTCTTAGAATATTACATTTGT
This sequence comes from Viscum album, assembly GCA_963277665.1. Taxonomy (NCBI): domain Eukaryota; kingdom Viridiplantae; phylum Streptophyta; class Magnoliopsida; order Santalales; family Viscaceae; genus Viscum; species Viscum album. The sequence continues at coordinate 1,040,515,832 of OY728141.1, read as the reverse complement.
ATTGTAAAATTATATTAGGTATATGTTGATTCTTAGGTGCCTCGTGATCTTTGTGGAGTGAGTTGAAAAATTATCCCTCACTCTGGAGGACATAATGTGGAATACATGTTTTGGTGGAGCGTTAGTGGCGGATGTTATTTGAACTTTTTATCATTTATGCGAAAAAGTAATTGAAAATAAAGAAAATATTATGTATTTCCTTGGTGTTAGATATATGAATAATTAGGATTTTTTATATGTGTGACTTTCCTAGTCATACATTAACGAATTTTATAGAGGATCCCATGAATTTTCATACTTTTGGATGATCAGTATATTTGAGTTTTTTTTTGATAGTACAATATAGGGATTTATGGAAGCTTCCATATTCAACTAGGCACTGTAGTTTCATACAATTTATTCCAAATTTTGTAGGTACAAACCTAAGGATATGTGTGATGATAATTTTGCTAATAAATATCAAGGGGTAGTTGATACAAGATGGATTTATGTGGTGTAGTATTCACATGAAGAACTAGTAGTAGTGAAATTTATATAAATATACATAAGAAGATATATTCATCCTATATGGTTCTATAATTTTTTGTTATTGGTGTTACATAATCTATTATTACATTTGTGTCATTTTACATAGTGGGATTGCATTTAAGAATTACGTCACAATATTTGGGATCATTCCATACCCTTTATAATGTTGTTTGAACATAGTTCTAATTTTCCAGTCTGATGTGATATGATAGATGACATTTATGTGGTATGGGACAATTAATTTCATAGTATTTACAAATTCAACATGATCATTGGATTTCATTATATAACTCATGTAAAATCCTGGAAATATTATTATCACCATCGAGATCAGATCGTATCCTTCAATGTGATATATCTTGTTCTCATCGATGATTAAGACTCTAGATTATAATGGGAATGCATTGTGTATATTTATGAATCATTAATTTCATTCCATTTTATAGATATGTTTCTTGATGAATTATACCCTCGTTTGGGTTGTTCGAATCCTTCAATGGCGTGTGTTTACCCTGAGGACATTTTGGATGGTTTTTCTAGTTTACCACTAGAGAAAGTGGTGGAGTATATAGTTTACCTCGCACTAATATGATACCCATTTATATGTCATCTTATCGAATGACACCTGGTGAGTCGATGGAATATGAGTTCATGTTTTGAGGACCTAGTGGAAAAATTATGTATTCATCCTAGCATGCCATTGTGGGTTAAACCTATCATATTTTCTATGAAGGGTAACATGTTTATTAGAATTCTAATTTACCACCAAAAGTTGAATCATACGATTGTTAAGAAAAAAATTGTTTTTTTGGAAGATTTATGAGCTTTTTCCCAAATTAATAGGAAGGTGTTTTCTTTGAATGATTGACTTATGGTCAGTGTATCACATTTGTGTGTAAAATGAGAGCATGTATCTAATGGTGTACTCTTAGACAGATGAAGCACACACTTACCATTAAGAAATAGGTTCTTTAAACCATGAATGAAAATAATTTACATAGCATGCTCCCCATTTGATAGGTATTTATCTAAAAAGTGAAATTTATATAGAATTTGATATATGATATGTTAATATGAGTATGTCCTGAAATGAATCATTCTATTATGTACTAGGATTATCCCTGTATTGTGTTTTATATCCCTAGATTTTTGTTGTTTACGAGTTAATATAGATGGTTTGATCATGAATTTTCTATGATCACACCTTCGATGAATAATTTAAACCACAAGAATTTAAATGTTGAAAGCAATGAAATTTTTTATATATTTTTAGGGGTGAAAAAGGTGTGTTTGACTTTAGTACATGTTTTTGTTTCTTTCGGTATATTGTTTTGTTCATGATGTTTTTATGATGAATCTAGTACAACTGAGGGATATTTTTGACAAAAAAGGGAATTAGATAATGGCACATGCCTCATTCTAGTTGAACGACATAATAAAAAACAACATAACCATGATTTTTAGTTTTCATAATTTATGAATGTACTCTACATGTAGTGGTACTCTATATATTATGAGAGGTTTACTAAGTATTTTAATCTTAAGATCCAATAATATTAATTTATTCTGATAGATAATTCCTTGAGGTATTGATTCTATGTGATGTACCTTAAAATATTTTATTTTTATATGATTGAAACCCCTCCAAAGGGAAATTTTGTTCTTGAATAATTGAATCACAAATTATAGAAAAAACACACAAATTAATCAGATTAGGAGTTGTCTTTGATTTGTTTTTTTTTCTGAAATGTGATTCAGAGTAGAATTAGTTTTTTAACATGTGTTCTTATATTGGATTATGATAAAATTTATTTTAATGAGTTCCTTCATTCGTAGTTTGTGAAAAAAATATTCCAATAGAATTTCTAAAAATATTTATGTTGGGGAGTCTAGGTGTGTGTGTTCTCTATCTCTTAGTGGAACATTTGGATTCAATGGTTGGTTGGTTTCACAACATTTCTAGAGACCTTATTCGATGGGTAGTAAAATTTTCTCAATGTGGTCAATGAAATCTTGGGTTACCAATACGCATCACAACATGATACATCGGTATTGGTGGCCATTCATGAGGCAGTTGATTGCCGATTTTGTTTCATTCTATCTTATTTTTCATAGAATTAAGGTTCAATATGAGAGATATAATGGTTTTATGAATTCTTTAATGATTTTGGTAGGGAAGTGGAATAATATTTTAATGGATTTGATCACTAGTTGTACGATTATTAATGGTGGGAAGGATTTAATTTGGTTTATTATTGATCGAGTGATAAAATCAGTTCATTTACTCACTAGTAGATAAAAGATGAAGGTGGAATGGATTAAGGGCTTGTATGAATGGGTGATTGTTGTACTTCATGGTGTTCTCTAAATGGTTATATATAAATGGTATGTGAGGTTCATATATAGGCTCTTGAAATTTTTTTTAGGGGAAATGGGTTCCCAGATTAGATTAAGAATGCCAAATCAAATGTAGATAGAAAAACAGACATATTAAACTATTATAGTTCTTGAAGATATTCTTCAGTAATGACTTATTTATTTTGGTGGCTATTTGGAATATTATATTATAATGGAATTATTATAATATAAAATTGTTTATCAAGCATTAATTAATGTGAAATAATTTGAGGATTTCTATATGTGACCATGTAGATATCTCTTATACTAGTTAGATTTGGTAGCGTGGTACCTCATTAGGTAGATTCTTCATTAATAGATGAGATAGGTGGAACAGTTGATTTAGAGGAGATTTATCATAGAACATATTATTCACAAATATTGTTTAGACTGTCATTTTCAGCAGCTACAACATGGAAATAGAAATCAGTTTATCATCAAGCATCAACTCACTGTATATATCATTGGCTAGAGAATTATGGTAAGTTGGCACAAAGGTTTGTAGGCCCCTATGAGGTCATTGGATAACTATGAAATTTGTCCTATTAGTTTTACATTATATATCATTTAAAATAGATAGATGATATATTTCTTTTCTTCCATATGAGGAGGTTTTTATTTGATCATTCCCATGTGACTTGAAAAAAGGATGTTGATATTGAGACCTACAACACAATAGTTGTGTAGCATATTCAGATTATATTTCACTAAGAGAAGGTTCTTCATGGTTAAACGATTACTCTATTCTATGTATTATGGTAGTGTGGAATAGAAATCCATGATATGTGAGAGTTATAATTATTGATGACTTATAAGTGACATTCAATTTTTTTTATATTCATAGAATTTGAGGGATTTCGTGGGGGAATAAAGAATTTATAGTGGGGATAATTTAACAACCTATTATAATTTTCTATTAGTATATTGATTATAATTCATTAGTTATCCTCGTAGGGGTACAATCATGGTCTTCTTATTTTCATAGACAAAATTATATGGAAAATTTCATAATGTTCACGGATGTATGTTATTTTGAATTTATGTAGTTTGAGAAAAAAACATTTATGGATATGAGGTGATCTCCTCAGTTTAGAAGGATAAATTTAATTGTTTGGGGGTTTTTTAACTGAGAACAGGGATGTTCAATATATGTCGAATTATTGCAAGACATATAATGTTACTACAAACCATGTAATGGTAACCATGAATATTTATTGAGTCTGGTTTATGACGTGAATGTTTACACTTAGTGTAAAGGGTTCTTGTTTTGTAATAGATAAAATTATGGGTTTATTAAAATATGACTATATTTATGTCATGGATTAAATGGAATGAAATGTATTTATACAACCTATAATCCTCACGAGATTCGATTTTTTGTGTTTTTTATAAAAAATTTCACATTCCATTTGACAAATATCTTCCCTCTCTCAAACTAGAGCTCACCCTCTGTGATTTGGGAGATATTCACTTATTCTAGATCATTCATTGAAAAATAAATTATCAAGGCTCTCTGAATTCCCCTTTTTAGGTAGTAATTTCATCTTTTTCTTCATTCCTTAGATCAGGGAAATTGTGATGGATATTTTTAGGTTTCTAATTCTTGATCAGATATCATTTTCTAATAATACTTTTTTGTTTTTTAGCAGTCGTTACAATTTGATGTCTGATCTCATCGTATCCAAAAACCTTTGACGAAGGAGACTAGGATTATACAATTTTGAAGTAGATGATTCTATAAAAGGGGAAATTTTTTTAATTGCTTATTATTTTCATAAATTACATGGGTTAGTTCTCAAATTGTTTGGATAAATGGTTTTAAATTATTTCACGGGTGATTTTGAGGGGGTTTACTTCATAAAATCAATATATTAAGATTTGGATATGTAGTTTAAAATAATGAAGTGGATTGTATTAGATTTAAAAAATGTTATATAAATTATGTTCCTTGTTTTAAAATACATTTTTTGCATGAAACATTGGAAGCATTTGGGGTTTTAGGAAAAATAATTTCATCATAGTGTGTGTTATGAATATACATTATTTTTTATTTTGATATAATAAGTTGAGACTCAATATCACAGTGAATCTAATGTTTTAAATAGTTTGGGAATCTCTTTATGTATATAATGTATTTTTTCTTAGATTAGATCATAAATTATAGTTCTATTAGTCATTTAGATATTTTTATTATCATTGGATAGTTGTTAACATGGAATTATTCACACAGGTTTTTATATGTGGTTGTGTAACATCAAATCACAATATTATTTTTCAGGGATATTTTATTTATTTCATAAATTTTGTTTCATGGATATGGTTTCCTCTTTTATCACATACAATTTTAACATTTTCAGTTTTACAATATGAAGTAATTTTATGTAAAAATATGGGAAAATAATTTACAAATTATTTTGACTTTTGAATATGATTTGTAAATATTTATAGTTTTAATTTATATAAATGATTCATTTTTGATATTAGACCTTATATAGAAAATTGGTTCTTATCAAAATAGGCAATTTTTTAACACACTAATTTTTTCCTTTAGTATGATGTAGGTGATATATTGGAGGATACATGTAATTGTTATATAATCTCATATAATGTCGGCTTCTATTATTTTTTCTTCCATCATTTTTAGATTATTTAGTGGTCACTATTCATTCCAAGGAGAATCATTAGTGTTTATTTACATATTCTTTCTATTTTACTGAGTTTGTCTTGGATTATCTGAATATGTAAGTATCATTTTTCTTATTTTATATTAATATAGTTTTATGACTTCTTTCATTATACTCAAGACTTGATCTATTATATTACATTAGCTCACTATGGGGTTTTCAGTTTGTTTTTATGGTTTGGATTAACAAATTTAGTCTATCTGAATTACTATTCACTAATATAATTAAATAATTATACAAAAATAGTTATTCTTGTGGAAAATTATTTTATGATGAATCAAAAATTGTATTCAAATATTTAGTAAATTCTAAAAGTACATCAAAGTGAATATTGAAATAATGTTCCATTTACTACAAGGAAATGAACAACTAATATGGTTGAATATTACTAAAAATAATAATTTTATCTTGAAAATTTATATTGTTCTAAATATTTATATTGGTATTTACATGGAATAATTTTTTAATCGACTAAAGAGGATATATGGTTTTTTATTATTAAGGAAACTTTTTTTCGATCATATTAAGAACAAAATAATGATAAATTGGAAATAATATTTTATAAAATCATAAATAACTAGTTGATAAGAAAATAAATGAATTATAAGATATAAATTCCACATATTTTTGACAAAAAAAATCAGAATGATAAAATATCTTTAATATGAATGAGATTGCAAAATTTTCCTTTAAAACATGTTTGACTTGACTGTGATGATTTTTAATCATTAGTATTATAAAATTAAAAATATAAATCCCCTTTAATTATAACATATACCAACATATAATATCATATATGTTTCACTTATAATAATGAAATACCTTTTTAATAAAAAAATTTCTACTAAACCCATAATGTATATGTGTTATCCTTTTCATTTTTCAAAGAATGTTGTGGTTCAATAGTTTTGGTGATTGAATCATGTTCTTGGTCTTACCATCTATAAAATAATTATAAATTAGGTTTTTTCATTAAGTAATATTATGAACCAACCCAATTACCCGGGTAAACCAATAACTGAGACAGTTCGGACAAAACTCTAAGGTCGTTTCTGATCACCATGGGTCGATGACTATCACCTAGAATTATACTAACAGAAAGTTTGAAAATGTATCCAGTTATAGTGTAAAAGAAAAATAAACAATAATGTATGTATAATAATAGAAAATCCACAGTGAGTAATTTTCGTGAAGTCGAACAATATGTAAATCCTTAAGAACTACAGCCAAGTACTATAAAAAGATGAAAACAAGCAAAGTCCAGACCAAAGGTGAAACTCACCAAGACCGATGATTGATGGTTGGATCCTCCATAGATAATATATTTCTCCATTCTAAAACATCGAATGATATAATCTACATTCTCCCAAATCCACAGTTTTGGTGTGAGCCAAATCCTAGAAGTATTTCACAAAAAATTCATCAACAAGATTCAAATATCAAATCAACCCAAAAATGTGCATTCAATTTAAAAACACATATGATTGGAATTTAATAAAAACATACTTAAATAAGTCCTAAATTATAATTTAATAGATGGAAATACTTTTAGAAATTCATGAATTACATTTCAAAAGATGTGAATATATTTCAAAGGATGAAATTTAACATTAATGAAGTTTTTATCTAAATTTTTAAAACTATTAAACATATGTATTAAATTATAACATTTATTTAAAAAATAATTCATAAATTCTCATTAAATGTGAAATAGCATAATAATAATTTTATATAAATTTGAAATACAAACAAGTGAGTAACATGGTCATGTTCCAAATAGGTATGATAGTTCTAGTCTATAAGGATCCAACACTTTGAAATGACAAGTACATACATAATCCCCTTTGGTCCTAAGGAAAAGGGAACAAATCAGCATTTCCTATAGAATGGGACGTGATCATATGGTGTTTTTCCATATTATAAATCATAAATATCCACCCAAGATAAATCAATATCTATCTAAGGGTGGCATATGATCAAGTATAAACATTGATGAGATATTTATTATAAGACAACTTAAAATATAGTAACATCCTATCTCCCATTTCAAATATTCCAATTTCTTCCATAAAAACCATAATTGGGTTTTAATAAAAAAAATATTCCTTTACACATATATAAAACCCTATGGTACCCACCAAATCAATTTTAATTCAATTATTCATGAAAAACTATTTGAATAAAAACTCGGGAAATTTCCAAATCCATGTCACAATTAAATTTATAAATTCAATTTTCAAAAAATTCATTGAATTTTTTCAAAACTCCCAATTCTATAGAATTTGGGCTTTCAAAAATCCTTCCATGAAAATATGTTTTCTTAAATTAAATTTAAAAATTAAATTTATTAAATTTAAATGAAAAACAAAATTTAAATTGAACAATTTAAATTACAACAATGTCTATAAACACAACCCAATTTTATAGAATTGGGTTTTTTCCAGTTTTAAGCCAAAAAAATTGTCTTAAAAACCAAATATCACAAGAATTAGATATTTCCTATAATAAAATATAAAACTAACAAAATTTATTTAATTCATAACAGTTCTGATTAAATAATGGAATTTTGGTGCTACACAACATAGGAATCATCATAGAATAACCTTTCATATGATCAATGGATCCTAAATTTTCAATCCCATGAAAGGATTGACCAATGAATAATGAAAACAATAGGATATATGTGAAATAATAATTAATCCATTGTTTCAATCCATAATATTGGGAATTAGATCCTCCAAAAATAATTTAGATCAATAAAACCATACCAAGAAAGCGATAAACCTTGGAGTATTGGGAACGAGAGAAGAAATCTAACCTGAAGGAGATCGACAATTATTATCCTAAATTCAGAACACTTATGGGTGGGATAAGAGGGGTAATGGATCCTCATTTTGAGTAATATGGATTGAAGAACAGAGTTTTATTTATGGGAGGTCTATTTGGGACTTAAAAATGAAGGATCGGTAATGTTTAAAAAAAATTGACATCATAAAATCAAGTATCAAGGCTTCAAAGGAATCTAGGAATGGTTTGGTTAAACCATGCCTAGGCTTTTCACCCGCTATAAATGGGACACATAATTTCTCTTAATAAGACACACAACATGACTAACCACAACCAATCCATTTGGATCAATATATCTAGATCATCCCATTTTCATGTAGTTGGGAATATGTTTTGGAAATCGTGTTCCATCCCAGTGAATATCTTCTAGTAGCATAGAAATTCAAGATTTGTAAATTTTAAACCTGAAACAACCCCAAAATAAAAACAACCAATGCTCAATTAAAAATGATTGTTTCGTAGTTCCTGAAAACTATATCAGCGTGTAACAACCTCCCCGCTATAGCAACATTCTGTCCACAGAAGTCCTATGAAGATGGCTCTATGTAAATTGGATGATTCCACTAAAATTTCATCAGTTCATGCCTCTACCACATATCATGAGAAATAAAACCATGATTCCATAGCACATTTTCAAAATGTATCATCCTCGACCAACGTACCATAGTCTCAAAATAAACAATCCTTACTAGCCAGTTTTTTATAGATCAATCAGGTTCCACTTCAAGAACACACCATCTAGGAATATAAGATGGGTAAGATAAGTACATTTTATGATGAAATACATTAAACTTATTATGTATCATCAATAAATATGCTGATAGTGTTGAATGACAAGAAACTATTCATTCCTACTCAATAACCTCTAATGGTCCAATAAAATGAAGGGAATGATTCTCTTGCCTCCCAAGCCACCAATGACCCACTAAATGTGAATCATTTAAGAACACCTGATCACCAGCTGAGAAATCCAAGGGACATTAATGATGATCAACACAAGACGTGTATCCACTCTGTGCTATTATCATTTTCTGAAAAATCAGCATGATAATTTTAATCCTATTTGGGACCAATCATGGCCTAACAAATAAACTATCAGCAATAACTGATCAACACAATAAATATTTTCATGGCTGAACATACAAGGACTCATGAAAAGCCATCCTGATCGTGGAAATTTATGTCTTGTTATAATAGAAATCAACCAATCCAAAATGACCATCCCATGCTTCACTAATGTTGATAACACAATTAAATAGAATTTCCTTGTGAATCTAAGTAGCTCTTTTTTTAAACACTTGACAATAGATGGTATGTCATACTCAAAAGAACATGATATCCCAATGCCTATTTAAAGACACTCCAAATGTGAGATGTGATATATGGGTCTTTTTTATAGATTACAGTGTCTGGGTCCATATGAAATAGAACAATTTATTTCACCTAGATATTTCTCATCTCCTAAACTATGGTTGTATCTCATATGGGTATGATGTGAGCCCATTCATAAATCTATTAATAATAACCCACATTGAACTCAACATCTTCTGGGTATGTAGAAAACCAAAATAATGTCCATATATATCTCATCCCACAACCATGTTGCTACTGGATGTGTATGAAGAAAAATCAATGATTTTTGGTGTTCGAAAATAACCAACATGCAGTTATAACAAAGAGAAACTAACTCACCAATGCATCAACTAATAACTAGCATCATAACCTCTACTGAATTTCATGGATCATTTTTTTGGTTACAAGGTAAACTACCCACTAGGAACTATGGAAATCTCATATCGTAGTTTTTCAGAGCAAATATGATACCAAAAAATGATTTTGATACAACAATAAAATCCTCATTATAGGTGGTCATTGGGAAAATTACAAACAAAAAAAAGAGTCTCCAATGAAACAAAACTCAACATCAATATACAATTACTAGCATGTCATTCTGAGAAGATTATATTTTAACTAAACATTGGCTAATGAAACATCGAAATCTTGGTTTTGAACTTTAATATGCAACCATGCAAGTATATAAATTAATTTCTAATCTTCTATTACTCATTTACTACTTTCATTAGAAGTTTCCTACTCAAATCATCTATAATGATATTTCATTTCAACATGTTTTATTTGAATTTCAAATAAAATGAATATAATAATTCCACCCATCATCACTATTAAATATTTAAATATTTTTTAGATAAGATGTAAAATATTCTTTTGTGGTCTGAAAATTTCACAACACTACTATTAATTAAATTTTTAAACATGACTTATTATATATATTTTTCTTAATAAAACTCCAAATATTGATATTTATACTGTATTTTGGACTTATGAACATTATATAGTAACATAGAACAAAAAATAAAGAAATTTCATTGAAAAATTCATTTACAAGACCTCATCATTTCATCATACATGAATCTTCATGGCATAAAATGAGGACATACATAAAAAATGGTGTGAGCTATAAATCATAGAAATAGATTAAACATGGAATAACATGAGGATAATAATACATGTTATGAAAGGATTATCAATTTGGCAAGGATGAACATGATTATAAATGCATGATATATCATGATAATAATAACACAAATATGTTGAAACAATATAACATTGCATAATAAAAAAAGAATTATATACACCCCTATACTAACATAGAGGAAAAAATTACAACAATGGAAATATGTAAACCATTGTAATATCATTTTACATCATGATATAGAATATTACAAAATTCATTATAGTTTTATTAGGGAACACCCTTCATAATCATTTCTATATCTGCTTATGTGTGCCAAATATATCATATAACATGGATTCAATAAAAAATATAATTGATTTTATGACCAAGGAATGTATAATACATAAACTTATTTCCTAAATTAATATGTATATGTGCACAAAGACAGATAAAATTGAATGTAGAACGTGTATGGTATTCACTATATAATGATTTTGCATGGAAAATCACAGTAAAATTTCGGAAAAATAATGAAGTCATATAAAAATTAATAAATTGGGTTGAAGAGAGAGAAATGGATCCCAAGTAGTTTATAAGCAATATGTTATGTAATGGTATCATTAAACATAATAACCTAAAATATAAAATTTAATTTATGATGAATAATATAAAATATGTTCTTTAATGTGAATGTGGAGAGAGATATCCACTATATAATTTTGCATTGGTAATAGGTGAATATAAAATATCATGAATGGATTAATGAGATTGGAATGAACAACAAATTATTTATAAATCATATGTACCATAATGGGATTATGTATGAAAATATCCAAACATATGGAGACTAAAATAAAATTTCTTGTCACAAATGAAGTTCTCTATAAAAGCGGAAAGTGAACGATCCATTACAAATATGTGTTATTCTAGAGTACCAGGAGGGTATTAATGGGAGAATTTTTTATCATTGGAGAACTCTATGGATCATGGGGGAGGAGGGTCGTTGAGATTTAAAGAGTTCGAGTGAAGATAATTGGAAGTATGATGGGTTTCTATTGCATTATAATATTGGTTTTGGATATCCCAAAAAAATATTTTCAAAACCAAAAAAATACCATTGATTTTCCCATTTTTTCCTGAAATTTATAGTGGAATACATAATTTTATATATATAATAGCTGAATATATTAATATATTTCATTTTATAATGTGGATACGAGTCATACTTTCAAGGATATGAATTCGAAATAATAGAATATAGTATTTGATTTGAGAGACTGACTATGGAATTAAAAAAATAAAATAAACTAAAAATGACATTATTTTAAAGTATAAACATATTTTTGTCTTAATATCCCATTTATTGTATTTATTAAATCATTATTTTTCAATTATGAGGTCGTAAAACCCATAGTATATTTATAGGTCATATAAATTTTAACCAAAAATTCGACTATCTCTAAAAATTATGAAGCCTAATCATTGGATAATTTAAACATCTTAATTAAAAAAATAATATTAATTTTTTCTATATAATTTTGGAAATGTGTTAATTTTTACTTGTAAAACAAATACCAATATTTATTGAAAGATGTCTCGTTTTGACAAAAATAGTTTTTCAGCAATAATAAATGTGACATTTCACATGAAAAAAATTATATGATTAAATATATAAATCTAATATAATAATAATATTTTATTATAATAATATTTATTTAAAAAATCCATTAATTCATTAATAACAAATTATTTAATTAAATTGGAATATTAAAAAAAATTCATTAAAAAAACTTTTACAAAGTAACAATAATAGATTGAATATATATTCATTATTCAATAGAAAAATAATTTACATATTCAAAATTCATGTGTCTTGATACATATACATGTATTACACTATGATATTTCATTATAGTAAGGTGTGCATTGGTGAGCCTTTAATGGCGTCGTTCGGTGAACATGGTTTTGGTCGTGATCCCAATATGCTAGAAATTATCCCATAAATGGATTCTCTCAGGATTAAGTTTTTATATATAATATTTCCCATGGTCTAGTTAAAATAATATAAATTATATCTCCCTTATAATATATTATAAATGGTCTTCAATGGGAAAAATCCAACAGGTTGAGTCCATCACTTAATTTTTCTATGTCAAAAGATTTTGTTAAAAACATATATTTATACTTATCATGTGATCAATATTCAATAGCTATATTATCAATAGTAATGATTCTTATCATTAATTTAAACAAATCTATATATAATAAAAAAATTAATTTTATTTTACTTATATATCTATACGACATCTATTTAAATCAAATAGGTAATTTTATTCATAATAGTTTGGTTCATTACAACCTTCCCCCGTTAGGTAATTTCACTCAAGAAATTACATTTTCCTACAATAAATCAAATGGGGGGAATCTCTACATCCTCACCTCCTCTCTTTCCCACATTTCAACCTCAAAACATTTGGTTTAACCACAACACTTAAATTAAGTTCATTGACTTAGTTAGTTTAAAATTTTCTCAACAATAAAATATCACTACTGATGGCTCCTTATAGGAAGGGTCATTCTCTAATAATACCAACTAAGTATTTAGTACATGGGATGATTCTTATTATTTTACATAAAATGGAAACATTAAAGAAATTGTGTACTTGAGAATAGTTCAGTGGGTGTGCTATTCAATAGGCCACTTCTCCGATGCTATCAAGGATCTCAAAAGGGCTGATGTACCATGGATTAAGCATTACCTTCTACCCAAATCTCATCTGTTTCTTCCATGGTGATATGAGGAGGAATAAAATTTACCTAACATCTAAATATATGTATTTGCAACTATTTTTAGCATAGAAAATTTGTTGAAAATGAACATATTTGATGTGTTACTTGATGTTCATGACCATCTACATAGTTTTTTCAACAATTTCCCTCACTAAAAGTTTTCATTCCCCAACATCATCCCCACATGTCAATTTTTTCACATCATCCCGTAAAATGATTCATAATAGACTATTTGGTTTCTCTAAAAGATTTATTTTTCATAAGAAAACTACACATATGAAATATTTTGGTCCCTTCAAAATTTTTATTCCATTGATCAGGCACTCTACATTTACTGAAGTGTTTAGATAGTCTTCTCATATTAACCATCAGTTTTAGGGTTATAAGCTATACTAAAATTCAACGTAGTGTTTAGATTATGCTATCGTCTTTTCTAAAACATATAGGTGAATCGTGGATCTTTATGTCATATAATCAATAGTGGTGCATGATTCTTCAATACAACTTCTCTGATGTTATTTTGTGCTATTTTATCCTATGAGAGATACTCTCAAATCATAATGAATTGTCTAGTAATTGTAAGACAATCCATGATAACCCAAATATCACTATTTATTATTAATTTTTTTGGAAGAACATTGTTAATTACCACAGTGATGTTTCCCATTTTCCACATTAGAAAGGCTAATGGATTCATCTTTCCCTAAGAGTTATGCCAACAAAACATCACTTGCTGGCATACTATGAAAATTATTTTATATTCAGATATATCCTTTACCATGTAATACCACAAATTTTTCTTTTAGAGATCTTGATACATCTATTAATTCCACTGTGAATGGTGATATTATAACCTTGTTTAACATAAAAAACTTATTTTATTAGCTCAGTATTTGATGGAACACATAGCCTACACCCAAATCTCAAATTCCTTCTTCATTAACACTAATCATTGGGGATTTCCCTTTTTATGATAGTTTTTACATTCATCTAAATTTCCTCATTATTTTTTTGAAAATCCATTAACCTGTCCAGAAGAGATGGTCATGAAATCCTTTATTAAAAAACAGATGATATTCCCCTATTTGTAATTCAAATTTACATCTTCATCAAATATATGTAGATTAGATTATTTTCAATTCTCATTAATGATATAATTTATGGGTCCTTTATACAGAAATCATTGTACGCCTTGTTTTCATTTCCATGATGATAGTGGATTGGGTAGTTATAATCCTTGTTAATCCCTAACAATATTCATTGGTTTATAATCATCGATTTTGGAGTGAATATATTTTTGAATAATTTGTGATCCATTTATATTTCACACATCATTCCGAAGAGATTATTTTAGTACATTTTAAATGAAAATAACATATCTACTGACACTATATCATGCATGGGATTGTTTTCTCGGGAATTTTCAAATGTGTAGAGGAATAGGAATTTAATAATTTATTTTTTATCAACAGAAATCCCGATTCGTTCTTTGAATAAATAAAAATGATTATAGAAATATCCCCACCTAAGGTTAGTGTGAGGAAATGGGAAGTAATAAGCCTCTATTTCAATAGCATGATTTTTTTTTCACATTCATCATTCAATTTGGATATTAATCACTTACTAAGAATCTTGGTAATTGGGTTTGATAATCTTGATAAATTATTCATTATTCAGATATAATATCATGTTAATGCAAGGAAGATACTGATATCTATCACAGATGTTGGAATTCCATTTCTGTTAGTTTCCATTTCCATGGTTGGATCCATATATAACTCAATTCTCATGATGAAATTCACATAGAATGAACTTCCTTCAACCAAAATTCATGCTTTCTACACTTTTCATCCAGCTTCTCTATTCCAAAGGTCATTAGCATAGTTCTTATTTACTCCCCATTCTCCACATATTTTTTAGAGTATATTAGAATATTGTCTATAAATACAACCACAAATATTTCATAGTAATATTTAATGATACTATTAATAATGTACATGATGATTATTGGTGCATCACTGAGTTTGAATGGAATTAAAATCGAACCATAATGTGTATAACATATATGAAAAATTGTATTTTGGATATCCACCTTCCCCACCCTTACATGGTAATATCCCCACTACATATCCACCTTGTAAAAGTATTCTTCTCCACAAAGTTGATAAAACAAGTCATAAATTAATTGAAATAAATAATTTTGTCTTATCATGATTTGGTTAAGATCACTATAATCAATGCAGAGGTTAATTGGACAATCCTTATTATTGATGAAGAGGACTGGTTGACCCCATGGTGAAGAAAATTGTCATATAAACATTTTTTCAAGATTATCTGATAGTTGTTTATTCAATTACTTGAGTCTGAAAACATCCATTATATATATTCTTGGATATTGGAAAAACCACTGGTATAAAATCAATCAAAAAATTTACAACTCTTCTAAGAGGAAGTCATGAAAATTAATCTGAAAACACATTAACGAATTACCTCACAGTAGGAATGTTCTATATGATGGTTAAATCAATATAATCAATCATCTGAGAAGGATACACATTCTCATATTGCGTAATTATCCATTATTTGGATGATGGTGATGAGGAATAGTCATCCTCCTCTTTGCACCTATATTGAATTAGGGGTTGACTCACCGTCAGTAAAGTGAATTCCCTTTTGTGACTATTTATGTTGACTCTATATAGGGAAACCTAAAACAATACTGTAATTGAATCAAATTACACCAATGGATCTATAACATGTTATTATGGAATGGTCAAACCATATATGGTAATATGGATAAGAGTTATGTTCATCGGATGCAATAATTTCCCCAGACTTTATCTTCAACGAATATTGTTAATCAATTATTTGTGGTGTTGTATGATATTGGACTTGTATAGAGTCATCATGTGCCTGTTTTCATGTATGTTTGGTGTGGGTTAAGTACCTTTTTTTGGATAAGTGGTGTGGGGTTTATTTGTAGGAGTTTTTTGAAAAACAAACGGATAGTGATTTATGCACAGTATATGCACGATTTGACTAACCATGTGGCTAAACCGTGCCAACCATGAATACATGTCCAGATTTATCATCATGTTTTATGCACAGTTTGACAATGAATTTTACTAAAAGATGACAATAATGAAATCCATGATAGAGAGGATCACATGTTTGGTGCACAGTTTCCCCTAACATTGCACCCCTATCCAGGAAATTGTATGTGTGGGATTAATTATCCAAAAATATCTTTAAACCCCACCAAAACCCCCCATGAATTATATATTTCGACCATGGATTAGGCCTGGAAAATTCTTGGTGATCCCAGATCCTTCCAGGTCAATTCCAATCTAATTCTAACATCGTTCTTTGAGATCTAAAGCCCATTTTGTTGATCTTCCCCCTTCTCAGTATGTGTATTTCATCCGGTTGCTTCTCTCATTTATTCCTCTATCATTCCTTGATTAGTTATTGGGTGATCTCAATTATTTCATGGGATTTAAACCTATGACTTGTGATATAGATCTATGAATTTTGATATAGATCAATATTTTCATGATCATGATGCATTTGATCTTAATTTTTTATGGATTTAGATCTGGAGCCTGATCGACGATGATGTGATGTTCATATCATGGGGATTTTCTATTGGGATAACATCTGTTAAAAACCTGAGGTAAATGGTTTAAATAATACTCCCATTTTCATGGATTTTATAATTTAATTATAAATTATGGATTATCTAGCTTCCCATGGTAATGGATTACCTATGTTTGAGTAATTAGTAACGGGGAATTGATATGATATTTCCTTGGCTGTCAATATTTAATTGAGTCACGGAACAAACAATGGTGGATTCCAAAATAGTTATTTTTTTATATTGGTTATGGGTTGAGATATTTTATTTGAGATATTTAATATATTTTTTAAGATAAATTAATTGGAAGAAATTTATTATGAAATTAATTTTTTCTATGTAAGATAATTAATTGTGAGAATTAATTATGATAAATTGATATTTTATATGAATAATCAAATGTAAATAATTTATTATCGAATGATAAATGTGTTGATTGATTAATTAATTGATGAATTAATTAATGGGTGGTGTTATTAGTTAGTTGTTGATTTTAATAATTACTTTTTAATGTTAAACTAATAGTTTGATTACAAATTGAATGATGTGGATAATTTTAGTTAATTAAAGAATGATTGTATGGATTATATGTTTGTGGTGCTAGACATATAATATTAGACTGATTAGAAATTGGTACATGGAAATGCCATTCCACTCCAATAGTTATACATTCTTGATATTTTGGGGTTCTAGGCATGAAGACGTACATTATATGAGATAATAGGTTTCTAGGAATGATGATCTACACTGAATGGGATATGGAGTGTTAGAAATAGAGACCTCTATTGAAAGAGATTTTTGGTTCTTGACATGGCATTCAACAAAAATTTAATAATAATATTTAATGATGATTAAAATAGAAAACATGAATTTAAACTAGTCCTAATGTGATGATTAAGGATTAAATGTCAATGAAATAACTATTTAATTATGCATTATAATTATTTCTTCAAAAAATTAAATACACTATATTTTGACTGGACTGATTTTAGACATAGATGGTGGTGTCCCACTAAGTTTTACTCACACCCTATTTGGACTGCATTATCAGCACCCGAGTAGACATTGTTGTTGATGGTCAGGATAAGGGAAAGGCCCTATGATACATTTTAGTTTGGTATTGGAGCATTATAGAGAGAATAAGATGTGTTTTGGGACCCTCCAGGGATTCATCCTGTCATTACATTTAGTTACACTATAGGAACATGACATTCTCATTGTCATAGAATGATATTCCATTCAATTTGTAAATGAATAGATTATCATGTGATATGGTATTGTTCTGATTATTTATATGATTCTGCACCTGGTTAAGTTTTTTTACTTCTATTGGTGTTTTATTATAATAAAAGAGTGTATTTGTGTATTGTCATTGATTTTACATGTATCATTTTGAAATATTATATGGAATAATGATGGGACCAATCACAAAGATGACATGTCATTCCGAGGCACAATGAACCCGGAATTGTGGTTTGAACTTCTTATGTCAAGTGATTTGGTGGGTGTTCACAGTTGTGGCAGTATCCAAATGGATGTACAGTTTCAAAATATGAGGGCAATGTTACGTCAGGGATGATGATTTTACCTTATAATGTACCTATCATCTATTGACGTAAATTGAGGGAAAACGTTAATATTTACACACTTTTGGTAAAATAAAATAAATTAGAATAACCAAAAGTGTATTTTATAAAATATGTAAATAGTCACTATAATACAACGACGGGGAAACAGTTTCATTAATCAATGCCACACCATAATGGCATAGAAAATGAAGCACTAACAAATTAATGTTGCATCATGATCAAATGTTGTAACATGTTCCCCCATTTTAATGGTTTAATCGAATGTTAGATGGGAAGAGAAAATTATATAACTTATTTGAGCTTAGGAGAGTCCTCTTGGCGACGAGTGACATTGATCAAAAGTGTGAATAATTACGCCAATGGAGTTGGAGGATCTCGATGACGAAGGCATCATATTTTTCCTTATTATTGATTCATCCATTTATGAGGTTGGGGTAGTGTTTTTTATTATTTCCTCCATGTTCATTAATTAAATGTCAAATTCGGATCAACCAATGAACCGGTTGAAACACGTATCGTCGTTCTAGTGGGAGGATTCTCGTTATCGGGTTCATTCCTAGAATTTCTTTTGTCATTTTTAATGTTTTAATTTTCCCAATTCAATCATTATAACAGGAGTTGTTTAATTTAGTGGTGAATTACTGCAGACGTTCGTTCCTACTTTTTTCTGTTGTTTTCATCCTCCTTCTTAACTGTGTTCTTCACATTATTCATGGGGATACAAATGAGGAATCAATTTTCACCAGTTTCTTGCTGCAATGATACCAAAATGGAGATCTAGTATCATGATGAACTAACGTAATTGTGACGGTGATAGTGGCAGACGATTCATCATGGATCAGGAGTTATCATTCTTCTTGTGTTCTTCATGCAGGTAAATTAGTACATATTTTTGGGGCTGATTGGAGGCCCAAAACCCCTAGAAATGGCTTTTTGGTGTTAGTGTGACCTCAAACATGTAATTTTGAGATGATCGGGTGGCAAGATCGAATAATGGACATCATTGGTGCTGAGCTAGAGAACCTAAAATTGTAGAAATTTCTTGTCAAAATGGTGTGTATCCCGAAGAACACACCCATTGGGTCCATCAAAGTGGTGACTAGTGGTCCTTAGTTCTTGAGGTGATGATACTGCATGTGGGTTATTACTTGGGCCTCAGTGATATTCTCAGATGATACACGAAAACCAGGTAGAGTATAGGCCATGTACTCCACCACATGGTTATACGAGGCTAGTCATACGGGTCCCCCTATATGCCAAATACAAGGGTTGGAATACTTGGGTTGGGGATGTTTATGGGAAAATGGAAAACGTACACAATGTAAACCCCATATACTTTGAAACAACGTGTGATCCTTTCTACATGTGAGGTAGTTTTATTTTACATAACAAGCCTTATGACATAGGCATTTGTACATGGGAAATACCTATGGTTAGAAGGCATGGAGAGTGACAATTATACACAACGTGTACTTCTCAGTACATGGATTGGTCACCTTGTCCACTGTTTCTTTGATTGGTTTATGTTTGGGGAAATACCCCTTTTCCACATTCCCTTGAATGTCATGCATCATTTGCCTAATCAAGAGTTGATCCCTTCACCAGGACATTTCATGATAGGGTAATGTATCACTTACATAGGCCGAGATTGAGATCCTCAATCCATTCATGACCATAGTTCTAGTCAGGTATCTAAGTGACTATTCCCCTAGGACGTCGATCCCCTACATAGATTTTGTATCCTTATGAGTCAAGGTATCCACTACGGCCCTCGTAGTGATCGTCTTCTGTGTATCATGATCTTTTCCCACTCAAGATTGTGATCTCCTAAGATGATTGTGTCTATCTCTTGTGACCTTTCTCAATGAACTGTACTTCTTAGACAGATGTCATTAGGACCGTCAAAATCATGGAGTGTGTTCTCCTAGATGACTGCTTTTGTGGAACCTTTGAACCGGATTCCTAGTGATGGTATGATGTATTTTTACTTGTATCTACACAATGGGTCTGGGTTTTGTGTATATCTGGATTGTGTTTCTCCTATTATATGTATAGTAGACATATACTATGTAGAGCTGACTATACCATTTTTTGTGTATTTCATAGTGGTTTTTGGGGTTCTTTCTAGAGTATTGTTATAATCACCCCAGCACGGGCTTTGCTCGCATGTGTCCTATCATATTTAGATGAGTGGCCTTTTGAAAGATTCATTGGGAAACTAGAACCAAACTGATCTTTACAAGTTCCCTACAGTTCGAGGTGTTCCAACATCTATGATCATAAGTCACAGTAGCTCTTTATGCTTACAGGTTCGACTTTGTAGTTGAAAGACTCTTTTTTTGGGGGCCTGTATTCTGGCCAGTTTTATATTCTACAGTATACATTAATTTTATTCTTTTGGTTGGGTTTAGTTGTATGCATACATTTTGTTCCTTTTTTTAATTACATCATTTGTGGGCTTGGAGATGTGTGTGTGGACAAGTAGTTAGGAAATGGTTCACATGTTATTAATATGCCTACTCAATGCTAGTGACCATCCCCTGGCCTATTTGATGTGGTATCAAGTAGTCGCAGTGTAGGCCCCACAGGAATGGTTCAATGCATAGTGGTATTAGAAGTGGTCGGTTATAACATAGGACCAAGAGTATGTGAGATTGTTTTGTGGAAACAATGTAAAGTGTTTAAAGAAAGAATTTCAGTGCAGATAGTCCAGTGTTGGGGTGGGAAGACGGCCTATCCATACACCATGATTTTGAAAACAATTATTTTGAATCGTTACATGAAAACTCTTGTTTTAGGGACATAAAATAGTTGTACATACATCATATAAACATGGATTTTGTTTTACTAGTCTTTTGTGTCACCTTCCAGATATACTCATTGACAATGGTATTTCATGTTTCTTAGAGGATGCATCCACAATCCATACCTACTAAGATTCGACATAGCATTCACAAAAATGACCCTATTAGTGATGAGGATTCGATATAGGGGAAAGTTCCCCAAGCTCTACCTCCATGTGGTGAACATGCTATCCCACCATGAGTGGTCCAGCCTAGGGTACCTTCAGTACCAACAAACGAGGTGCGCAGGCTGAGTGCACTCCATGAGTTCTAGGGGTAGAGATACCTTAGGTTCTGAGGTGATCTCGAACCTCTGGAGGCAGAGGACTAGCATGAGGAAGTGACAATAGTTTTCCATCTAGTGCGTAGACCATTATACTATATGGTTATCCTGGGAGCGAGCCTTCTTCAAGGTTCAACAGGACAATGGTGGAGTCTGTCCATACAGACACAGTATGTGGAGACTCTTTCATGGACGAAGATTGAGTGACTCTTCAAGGAGGAGTTCTCTCTAGTTTCACTATGAGGAGTGCTCATCTAGGAGATTCATCAGCTCTAGCAGGGTAGTCTGAAGGTAGATTACAATTTACCTAGGTTCACCAATCTCCTCATTTTCACAATGGATATTTTCAGGGATCAGTACTTCAGAGCTAGGACTTCGGGAGAAGTCAACAAAGGGACATCCAAGAAAGTTTCATGCCTCTATGAATTTCGATATATGTTGGAGTTCTTCAGTGGGACATGTTGAGAGAGATATTATAGGCATAGAAGAGAAAAATGATGGTGGTAAGTAGCAGGAAGACAGGTGTAAAGACCTCGACAGTTGGAATCTGATGTTAGGAATATTGATAAGGATGTAAGATATGTCATAAGGGCACAAAAGTCAGATGATTGATAGTACCTGGAACTCAAGCAGGATCATGTATACCTTGGTATAGGCGATGTTACTCGTGTGATGGTATGGGAAATATCCCTAGGGACTATCTGAACCATGGATATACTGATAGAGTTGTGATACATGGACCAAAAAGGCATAGGATGAGAGTGGAGCAGATAGACCCTCCAGGTGAAGGACATGGAAGAGGATGTGAGAGACTAGCTGGTGGTGGTAGTTTCTTTGATCTAATACAACCATAATCCCCAGGGAGTTCACACCTAGCATAGAGATCTGGGAGATATGGGTGGTGACATCTAAAATCAGTCGAGGTGTATGACCCAAGGAGTATAGGGATGATCCAAGGTATGATCTTTGTATTTTCTACCTTATCTGCCGTACATATAGACATAGTTTCCAGTAATTTTTCCCTAGCAACATGTCTTTTGTGAAACCTTATGATTCTAGTAGAGTCTTTTACTCGACCCATACACTTGGAGAAACATATAGGAGGAGACCTGATTATCAAAAACTATTGAAATAGTGTGACATTACCCTTGGAGATCATCTTATTCCTCAACAGACACTCCACGACGTCCTCAATTTCCTCACCAGCATATGGGGGGCTCTTTAAAAGCATCGCGAGATAGGGGTGAAGTTAATGGATTTGCAGAGTAAGGGAATTGTATGAACTAGTGTTTCACAGTGGGTAGCCCTGGTTTTGTTTTCCGAGAAGGATTATGGGAGTTTGAGGTTATTCTTGGATTACCAGCACCTGAATCTGGTGACGATAAAGAAATAGTATCCAATGACAGGGATCGACGAATTCATCAATCAGTAGAGGAGGAACAAGGGTTCTGAAATGTTGACCTTAAATTAGGTAACCATCAGTAATTAATATGGGGATGGTGATATACTGATGACGTCTTTCAGATCATTCTATAATCACTATGTGCACACGGTGATGCCATTCGTTAAGACGAACACCCCAACAGTGTTCATGGGACATATAAACCAGATCTTCCAGCCATTCATGGACAGATTCATATTGTTCTTCATCAATTACATACTTGTGAATGTGGCATTAATAAAGGGTAACACTAGATATATGTCGATGGTTCATGATGTTCTCAGAGAGCAGCATCTTTATAGGAAGATATCGAATGGAAGTTATGGATTTTATAGTTCCACTTTATGGAACATGTCATCTTAGCGGATGAAGTAGCTGTGGACCCTACTAATGTGGAGGAATTGATAGTATGGAAGCAAAATTGGATAGTAACATAGTTTTGATACTTCCTTGGGTTTTGATGATATTACCAGGGAATCATTCCTGATTTCTCCCAAAAATCAACACCTATGAAAACAATGACAAGGAAGATTTAACCCTTCATGTGGATGGAGATTTTTCAGTAGGATTTCAAGCATGTGAGACAAAGTATGAAGAGTGACCACATTTTGTGATTGTTAGTGGAGGTTGTCGATTATATAGTTTTCAGCGATTCATCAGGGACGTGTCTTGGTGGTTTCCTGATGCAGGGATAGGATGTGTTTGATTATGGTTTATGCCAGCATAGGACACATGAGAAGAACTATGCGACCCATGATGTTGAGTTGGTAGTGGCAGTATTTACGTAGAAGATGTGGAAACACTACCTTATGTGAGAGTTATTTATCATCTAATATGACAACAATATCATCAAATAAATATTCTCGCTGATGGATATGTATCTGTTATAAAGGATTTGGCTGGAGATCCTCCAAGAATATGATTTTGAGATCATATATAATTCTATGAAGGGGAAAAAGGGTTAGATTTTCTTAGTTGGAGATCGAGCTCATATCTATTGATTGAGGTGATAGAGTAGTTGGCCTCATTACAATTATCCATTATGGATAGATTTGATTCAACTTATATTCAGTTGAGAGTTTTCACCCCTCCACTCATACTAGATTTTTGGGAGGCACAACAAGAGGATATCTACTATTAGGGTTTTCATGTTATGTTATCCACAAACATTCTCTTGATGAATATTTTAAATGTGGGGAGAAGGTAATTTTTTACAGGATTCAATATTGTACAAGTGTGGTTATAGGAGGAGATCCTAAGAGTTTTTCATGCATCCCCCTTAGCCGTACACCCTAGCGTGGTGAAGAAATACTAGGATCACTAGCAGGAGATCAGGTGCTCAAGTTTGAAGAAGGTAGTAGTGGACCTCGTTTCTTGGTGCCTTATGTGCTCGTTTGTGAAGGCTATGTACTAGGTTCTAGTGGGGTTAGACCACCACTGGAAGTTCCAGAGTGGAAGGGGATGAAATAAAAATGGAATTCATGACTAGCATACCACATACATTAAATGAGAATGATTCCATATGGAAGATTTTTTACAGACTCACCATGTTGGCTCACATCCTAGCCATATAATAGTAGAGTTATGTAGAAAGTCTAGGAAGCCTCTATGTCTAGGAGATATATCGGCTCAATGGTGTCCCCTCGAAAATAGTATCGGATGAAGATGCATTCTTCACATCCAGAATGTGGAAGGGATTGTAATAGGCTTTTAGGACTCATCCACAGTTGAGAATAGTGTTCCACCCCCAGACAGATGGTCAAATGTAGAGGACCAATAATGTTATGGAGGATATGTTGTGGGCTTGTATCTTAACCATTGGTCACATATGGGAGGACCAACAACCACTGTTGGATTTTTCATCCAATAATATCATCCACTAAACCATTATTGTGGCAGTATTTGAGGAATTATATGGGAGACCCTATCGGTCGCTGTTATGCTAGAATGGCCAAAGAGAGTTAGCACTCATGTGTCCAGAATTAATTTGAGCATCCTCTAAAATGGAGCATGTCATCCAGGAGAGAAATTATACTTCCCAGAGCTGACATAAGTGTTCATATAATTGGTGATGGAGACCTATAGAGTTCGAGGATGGAGAATATGTCACCCTTATGGTATCACCTTGAAGAGGGTTATAGATATTTGGATGAGGTGACAAGAAATCTTAGAGGTTCATCAAACCTTTCTAGATGTTGCATAGAGTTGAAGTGGTGGTGTACCACCTAGCTCTACCACTACAGTTTCACATGGTTCTTGATGACTTTAAATGTCACCAATGAGTATGTACATGCAAGACCAATAGCCCGTCATCGACTGGGGCGATCTAGAAATCTATGATGGAGACACCTTTGATAACTACATGATCGATATCAAGGATCTGCAAGAGAGGATCCTTCGTAGGTTATCAATTTCTTTGGTGCATGTCTTGTGGTAGAATGATAATCAAAAGGGAAGCACGAGGGAGCGGGATGCATAGATCCATGCCCAATACCCACATCTATTTGGTTGGACCTTGTATTGGATTTTCGTGGATGCAAATCCCTAAGGTGGGGAGAATGTGATATCTATGATTTTATATGTTTCATTTTGAAATATTATATACAATTATTATGGGACCAAGTGTAGAGAAGAGAATTAATTCTAATGCCTAGTTATCCCGGAATATTGGTTTTAACATTTTATTTTTGGTGAGTTTGAGGGTGTGCACGGTTGTGGTGGTTTCCAAATGGATGAGTTGATTAAAAATCTGAGGTCACCTTTGTGTCTAGGATGATGAATTTACCTAAGAATGTCATTATCCATGACTAGTACATGTTGAGAAAAAAAGTTTGTTTTGGGATGTTATTATTAAAATAAAATAAATAATATAAAATGAATATAATAATATAATGAAAATTTTATGTTATTTTGTTTGTAAAAATTCACTTCAGCACAATGATGGGGAGACTCTTTCAAAAATTAATGCCACTCCATAATGAATCATAAAGAACAATGCTAACTCAATAATGTCACAGCATGACAGAACACATAAACATTTTCCCTCTTTTTAATTTGTTAATAGAATGTTAGGCTTGGGAAGTAATTGAGAATACATCATTGAGCATCAATGAGTCCACTCGATGAGGAACGTTATAAATCAAAACTCAGAATTGTATCGCCAATGGATTTGGAGGATCTTAGAGATGATGACATCATATTTCCATTCCTTAGAGATCAATAAATTCTTGAGTGATGGGTTGTGTTTTATATATTTTTTCTCATTTATAAATAAAATGATGAACGTGGATCATCCCACAAACATGTTGACATGCACATTATTGTTATAGTGGGATGTATTTTTATAATCAGGTTCATTCCTATGATGTTTTTTCCGTGTTTAATGTTTTAAGTTGTCCCGTTCAAACATTCAATAGGGATCATATTAGTGTCATGGAGAACGATATGGGAGATTCATTCCTCCTTTGTTGTTTTTTGTTCTTCCTCCCTGATCCCTGAGTTATTCATGTTCTTCGTGGGGATATAAATGAGGAATAGTTTTGTTTCTATTTCATGGCGCAATAATCCAAAAATAGAGATATGTCATTGTGATTACCCAGTAGAGGTGTGATGACGATAGAAGTGGATGAATCAAAATGTTTCATGAGTTCTCATTCTTCAAGAATTCTTCCTGGGTGTAAATCGATATGAGTTTTTAGGGCGGATCAGAGGCCCAAAACCAATGAAAATGAACATTAAGTGTTGGTTAGAACTCAACCCTGGTGTTTCGTGACGATCTGAAGGCCAGATCAATGATTGGGCATCACTGCAGGCACACCATCCAAGAACCTAGGATTTTAAAATTTTCTAGAACACAATGCATGTATCCCATAGAACATACAGCTTAGTTCAGACTAAGTAGAGGCTTGGGTTTTGTGGTCATTGGGGTGATGAAATGGTGTGTTCTCCAAAAAACACATCATGTGGGTCCTTACATGGGTATTGGCATCTATCTCAGACGATAAATGCACATTGGGTGGATTACACCCCATTTACTCCACCACATGGCAATACGAGGCCAATAATGCAGGTTATCCCATGTGCCAGTTAGATTGTTTGGCACACATGGGGTGAGGTCATGTACTAGAACATATCCAGCATACAGGGAGTAGAACCTAGATACATTGATAGAATATGTAATCCATTTTCTACATCATGTAGTTGTGTTTGAAAAGATAAGCCTTGTGACATGGGTCTTTGTACATGGGAAGTACCTTGGGTCAGAAGATAGGCGTGTGATAATTATACATGTCGTGTTCTTTTCTGTACATGGACTTATATTATTTTCCATCATTTTATTGATAGGGTTAATTTGTTATAGTGCCCATTTTACTCATTCCCCTGAAGGTCATGTATCATTTTTATCCATAGGTGTATGATACCTTCAACATAACATTGTGAGATAGAGTCAGGTATCCCATTGAGAGGCTCGGAGCGAGATCCTATATCCATTCTTAACCCTAGTTAGAGTCATATATAGACATGACTATTCACACAAAACTCTAATAATCTACTTAACAGGTTAATTTGGATGAGTCGCGGTATCCACATAGGCCATAGAAATGATCATCATCAGTGGATTGTGATCATTTCCCACTTAGGAGTGAGTTCTCTCGGGATGAGTGTATCTATATCTCTTGACCTTTATCAATGAACCATAGTTGTCAGACAGATGTCCCCAGGACAACCAAACATATGGAGTGAGTTTTCCCAGATGAGTGCTACGTGGAATCATTGAACTAAATCCTTTCAGGCATTATGTGATTGTATGACTTGCCTCTATGCTTCGGGTATGGGTTTCAAGTATTTCTGGAATGTGTTTCTCCTATTATAATTTCCGAATTCATATATTGTGTAGAGCTGACAGTACCCTTCCAATGTGTATATATTTGTGGTTTTTGGGGTCCTCTAATGATTATTGATAAAATCTCCCCTGCACAAGATTTTTCAAACATGTCGTGTCCTATGCATACGAGTATCCCTTTTATGGAGTTCAGGGAGAACATAAACCAGACAGAGCATCCAGAGTTCCCTATATGTTGAACTATTCCTACAGCTACAAGCAGTAGTCCCAATACCTCTTTATGCTTACATGTGGGACATTTACATTTACAGACTCTTGTTTTTATTCTAGCACAATTTTAATTTCAACACATTACTACCATTTTTCTCTGGTGGTTGGGATTACTTGTACGTTTTCATTTTGTTCCAGTTCATTCTTTAATATTTTAGCATTTATGGGCATGGAGATGTTTGTGTGTGTATAGTTGCATCGGGAATTCTAATAATGTTTGAAATATGCCTACTCAGTTTTAGTTTGCAGCCCATGTTCTATTAGAGGTGGGACTGGGGATTCACGGTGTGGGCCCCACTAGGAGGTTTCATGATAATTTATCTCCCCAAGACATACTTGCAATACCTTCGATGCTATTCAGAATGCTCTGGCATAGGGGGTGGTGCACTTGAGGGCATGTGTCCAGTCGGCATGGGGCACCATTTTGTGGCGCTATAACGCCCCGACCCTCGTTACCCAGATTCAGTGCATTATTACATATCATTGGCATAATCACAAGAGATAAAATGATGAAATACAAATTAGTTTAGTAGCCTTGAATGTACTAGAAACATATATATGTTTTACATTACATCATGAAATAATAAAAACAACATTTTATCCCATTCTAACACACTCATATCCCTTAGTATATTCCTGCAGGTTAATCATAATATACATTTGCACATCCTCGGTAAAATAAAACATAGAAAGTGGTGAGATTAGATTCTCAGTAAGGATACATATACATCAGAATAATTCATAAATAATCATTGAAATTTATATGAATGTGTATGACAATAACACAGGCCTTTTAAACATAAATTTCAGAATAATATGGAAAATATAAATTTAATAATTCCATTTTCTTATAAACATGTAAATTCTACTAGTTGAATAATTTCATGTAATATGAGTAGCTAATTTCATAATGATGAAATACATAATTCCATACATCCTCACCACATAGTCATGTCGTCGTTCCAAGACTACAAAAAAAATTTTGTCATGGTCTTACACTAAAACACTACTGTGTCTCATGAGACCTACCAATGCATTGAGGAGCTATAGCGGGATCCACCCATCACTTAATAAGTCAAATAAATTCCTAAAATGTATGGATAAAAGATAACATAAACGTTCTCATTAAAACTACTAATCAAAATGTTAATATTTTAACCACAAACCATAAATTATATAAAAATAGCACATCAACTATCAACCAAGAATCATTTAATAAAATATACAACATTCTGTTATAATAAATCAAACTCAATATAAAATAATGTAATATATAGACATAGATGAAAATAAATAATAAAACTATTTGAGAGAAATATCCACTTTTTCTAAAAACATGTAAAGGTCTCACTATTTATCATGATGCTGTTAAAAATAGATTTTTGAATCAAAGTTTCTAATACCAAATTGAATCTTTAAAAAGAAAATTTAATTTTAAAACATTAAAGTATAAAAAAATAAATATTTAATGCAATTTTTAAATCATGGTCATTAATGAGAATTATTTTGAAGAATAAATCATTAATACACTTAAAATGATATTTTATTTTGAGTTCCTAAACAAATGAGAGACGCATGAATACAAATAATTGAGGTAATAAAAACATTATAATATAATAAAAAAGGGGTTCATGATATAATATGTCAAAGTACTGTATATACTACATATAAAATAAAATTGACACATAACAACAAAGAAGTGTTAATGGAATGTAAATTGAGATGAAATCCCATATAATGACTGTATCCTTAAGTTAAGGTTAAATCAATGGCATAATTATGTGTGAAAAATATAAATACACTCAATATTAATGCATATTTACTATAATTATATTAGACAACATTCACACATATTCTTGTAAATACAACACCAATGACTTTGATGTTTAACTCAATGAATGGAAATTGAGTAATGATTACTCTTATCATGTTCATATTGTTGACTAGAGATTTTATTAAATGACTGATTATGTGTATCAAAATTATATCCACACAAGGCAAGTGGAAATTACAAAATAAGTAATAAATAGTGATTTCACACATAATCTTGGAGTAAAATAATCATTGAAGTTTTTGTAATACCCAATGAGTGGAAATTGAAATTAAACATTCTCTTACCGATTTGGTAACATACGAAACATACACACCATGAAAAAATGATCATATAATGAAGATGTAAATACCCATAAATTAATGTATATACACAATGAATACCATCATAGGTAGAATAGACACCACACAAAAGACAATAGTTGCAATATATCATGAATCTCATTGGAATAATAAGTGAGATGAAAAGCCCTTACCATGTACTTTTCCTTTAATGAGGTTACGTTAACCTCCAATATAATGTTGAGATAATTGATATTAAATTATACAAAAACCATATACATAAATATTTTATCATATATGATTTTTTAGTATTCCTTTGTTAATAATACTTTAGTACTATTATTGTGTCATGTGTTAATTAATTTGTTTTTATTTATATGTTTTGTTACGTAATTCATGTTTGTTATGGATAATATTTATTTTATTTTTATCCAAAATTATATTATGTTCTTAAGAAGTATTTTTTATCATTAAATGAAATTTATTATCGAATGGTTAGAATGGAGATTGAATCTTATCATGTTCGTGGAGAAGGTAATCCGTACGTAAACACGAGCGACAATACTTTTCTATTAATGTTGAAATCATGTGTAATTGGATAGTGTATCATATATACAGAATCATTAAAATGTTATATTTATTATTTAAATCAATTATAATCATTATTACACCCATCCAAATAATTATGTGTTAAAAAAACTACAACACAGTGTGGAGACGGTAAGATGTACATACTCATGTATGGTGACTTTTTTATTCATAGGATTGATTGAATAAAGAATATAGTTTTACCATATTTCTAATAACATCAAAATATGTATATGTTACTGGATTTCTTATTTTGGTATTGAAAAAACAAAGAAATAAGAAGTGGAAAAATAAAATAACATTAAAAGAGGTAAAGAAAAAATTACTTCTTCATCAGGTGATTCCTTTTAAATTGATCAAAAGGGCTCATTTGTTTGGCATTTTCAGAAATGTATGGCTACTATGTTAAACAAGTGGTATTTGGGAGGATATTTTTGTAGGGTTTGGCTGAGCCAAATGACTTGGGAGGTATGATTTTGACAGAAGGATAAGTACACTTTTATAAGAGAGGTAAGGGTCACTTTAGGGAAACCATGAAATATTAATTTATTATACAATCATATTATTTTTTTAATAGATAAAAATGGATTTATTTTGAGTCTAAGGTGGGTCTAGGTCAAAAAACACTCAACCAATTGGTTTTATATAGGTTTAAATAGTATAACATTTACCATGTCTACTTATATTTTTATATAATATAGTTAATAAACTAAATATGGAATTCCAAGAGAACCCAATGTGGTTCAATAATGACATATCTAGAATTATATATGTCCTCTGGCTGATCCATATATTTTTAGGACTATTATATCATTTTATAATATTGTTTTTTTTAAACTCATTTATGTCAATTATGAAATTATTAAGAATTTGGATTTTGTGAAATTCATAAAAATTTCATTTTTTAGAACAAAATAAATTTCATCAAACCCAACATGTAATATTAACCATGAAAATTTATTTAATGAATCAAATTCTAAATTTAAATTTATTTCAATATTTAAAATATGAATGATTTTAATCATTCATTAAAAAGGTAGTTACTTCACCATCATTGTGTCATTATTAAATTTAATTATATAACGTCTAAAAATTATAAATAAAATATTATGATGTAAGAAATATTTTTATTATTCTAATGGCTATTTATTGTTGAATTTATCTTATGTATAACCGTATGTTAACAATGTTTTAGTTATTGAAATTTGAATTTATCAATTTTAACTCTTCTTTAAATAAAATAATAATATATATCCAAATCAAAACCAACTAGACCATAAAGATCATATTTTACTCATATGGTTTATCCAGTTAAAAATACAGTTATCCAATAGAATTATAGCATGTGTTATAGTAATGATAATATCATTTTTACCTTTAATTAACCTGTTTTCTTTTAACAGTGGTAAATAAAATTAAAAAGCTATGATTCCCCTAAAATTATTTTCATCTTATTGAACCCCATTTTATTTAATGATTTATATCATGTCTTTGATATAATAGATATTCAATTCTCAGATGTTGTAAAAATATGTTTTATGAAGATTTTATAATGTACATAGAAGGTGGGTAAAAGACATTAAAAAAATCAATAAAAATTTAGGCATATTATTTTATAATAATATGACTCAAATGAATTATATTGAAATAATATAGATATAATATATATATTTTTCCTTAAAATAAATTTTAACATAATAAATCATTATTTAAATAAAAATTCAGTTATTAAACAATAAAATAATGTTTTTTTACTATTCATTAAAACATGAATGTTTTTCGAAAAATACAAAAAATTCACAGTAAGATAATTTTTATATTACAATACAAAAAATGATGTCTATTTTACAAAATTAAATACATAAACGTTACCTTAATCAATTTAAAATTAATTTCAACTGTCAAAACCAGAAAGTGGGTTTTTGTGAAGTAAAAACTATCGAATGATTGATATGTGTTTATATCTTGTTTAAATGCGAAATTGCATCCATTGAAAAACATATGGTTTAAATGTTAAAAATATAATATAATTATATATCAAAACCATTCAAATTTATAATTTTACACTATAAATTAATTTTATTTACAATTTGTTTTCAATTATATTTTAATATCATTCACTATTGATCTAAATATGATAGTTATCCAAAAATTACAAAAAAATTATCCAAACTAAATTTTTCTTTTCTGATTATAAAAAATAATTTAATTTCATCAAATTGAAAATATAAAATTTTCAAATATTGGATTTATAAAGGTTCTTAATTAAGGGGTGGAAAAAGGAAATTTTTTTTAAAAAAAAATTATCTGAAAAAATGAAATTTTCATTATATTTTGTCTAGGAAACATAGAAGAAGAATGTTTAAATTATATGGAATATATATAAAATTCAAAATGATGTTACTAATATTCCTACACACATTCGGAATGGCTAGTAGGATAAGTCTTGGTGCACATGAACTCGATGCAGCGTAGATCATGTGCTATTGTATTATTCGAAGTGAGGCATACTGTCGAAACATGTGGTGTTAAATTAGTCCCTCCATCAATAAATTTCGTCCTCAGAATTCAAAAATTTTCTTTTGAAAAAAAAGGTTAAAAAAATCGAAAATGAATTTATGGAAATCCCCCATCGGTAACAGGGTTAATAAAATTTAGTCTTGATAAGAGAGAAATGGAAATGAAAAAGTCACTACCACATTAGGATTATAAATACAAGAAAATGGAGGTTATTATAATTGGAAAAGAAACATAACTATTTATATGGAGTCACAAAAATAGAAAATTTAAAATTTAGGGCCTCAATGCCATTAATCTGTGACGTATAATATATTATATTTTTATAATACATATTTTGGATTAAGATTCTTTCCATTCAGTTTATGAATTAATTTATTCATTGAATAAGAAAAAAATAATTGATAAGAAGACTTCCATCATCTAACTAATTTCTAACAAAAATTCATCTTTCACTCAAAACGATGAGTATTCAAAATGAATTCGTCACACCTGAAGTGTTATAATAAACTTATAGAGAATCACATAATCCACAATGGATGAACTGTATATTTTTCTTGTCTTTAGAGATTATCCAGAACCAAAATGGTTAGTAAATGATCAGGTGATCCCCAAAAAGGAAATTCTATTAGGGAATGAAACTCTAATCATAATTTCTAAAATTAAACCAACAATACCCAACATTAAATAAATACCTATAAATAAGCAATTTTCCTTAAAATACATTAATATAACCCAAACTATTATTGAAATCCAAATCTCAAATGATTTTGATTATGTAATCTTCCATGTTAAATTGTATCTCCAAATAACATCGACTACTCTTAATGCCCCATTGTTAAAAGTAATTAACCTAATCACATATTATCTATAATAGGATAATCATTTCCATAAATAACCCAAACTGCTATAAATCCCAAATAGAAAAATAGATAAAAATAAAACATTACTCTTCAAATGAAATCCCTTACTATTCTATTTTCCTTAGGCCTATAGTGTTACAAATAGAGAGAAAGTAATCAAAAATAACACTTACCCCTTAATCACAATTTTTTTTTCATACACTAGGGATATCCATTTGATAAACCATAATATCCCAAATCAACTTACTATTGATCTATAAAATCATTTTACAAAAAATAATTTTTTACCCTAACCATGGACTTCAGATTGTCCAGTGGTTGGTGATTAATACTAGTTGCACAATGGTGGTGGGTTCGATTCCCACAGCATGGTCTAATGCCATGGGTTGTCACACAGTCTATATGTTTTCCTTTTTCAAGAACTATATTTTATAACATTACCAAAATGAGATATATCCCTCAAAATTACCAGAAAATATTTTAACCACAAATGTTATCTTATAACTCACATTTTTCATCCTAATTATTTAAAACCTGTAATTGCCTCAAAATCAAGGATAATATAACCCCAAATGGTTACTTATTACTATATCCCAAAAGAAAAGATAAATATTCCCCTAATTTAATTTTCAAATAACAACCTGTAGGTTTACACATACAAGAGAAAAGTATTCCAAAGTAATCCCATAAACAAAGAGAACTAATAATTTTAAAAAATTCTCCATCCATTATTTTTCTTATTGGTTGTTGCTTTACCATGAAGATATCCTATGTAACAGAGCATTGTCTCAGGTAATTCCCGGATCCCCTACTTTTTTGGAAAATAATTGTAAACGGATTGTTGGGGTCATTTTTATTTTCATCATTAATCATCTTCATTTTTCTATGGTAAAAAATTAAATTATGCATTTCATTCCCACAAGTAAATCATTTCATTGTTCCATTAAGACACTTTTCTGGGTTTCTCCTTCCACATTTCTTGCATGGTGGAAATGAGCTTTCATTTCTTCATGGACTCCACTACTGGTGCTCTTATCATTCACTGCCTTTCTATTCATTGTTTTGTCCAGGAGTTGGTTAATATATATATAGATTATCATATTTTTGTAAAAATGATGTATCATGAACATGATATCTTTTATGCCTATCAAAATTCCATTTCATTTCTCATTTCCTCCACCGTACCCACCTTGTACGTCTTTTTCAATGTTACTATGAATTCTTTAAAGTCCAGCAATTAAAAAAACCAAAAAGCATTGTGTGAGTAACAATAGTCAAAAAATAATTTATAGAATATCAAGAAACATTATTTTAAATCTAAAAAACCTTTGAATTAACCCTTTTTATTTATCATCTTATTATATTATTATCCTTCAAATTAGTTTGTAATGAAAATGCAAGTGTTGAAACCAATAGTGCGATAAGGCACATTGTTGTGCACCAGTTCCTGTTTGATTCTATATCAATGTGGTGTTATAGGGTTAAACCCTAGGTATATATGTTCCAGATATTCTTATACCTACTCATATCTAGATATGGATGTATTTCTTGAAAACTGACTAAATTTTTTCATTATAATTTTTATTTCATTTTCTTCTATATTAATCCCCAAAGTCTATCTCATGTTAATTTTTTCTAATCTGAGTTGTTCAAAATCTAACTTCCAAGGATTGTACTAAACTTATCAGATTCCAACTATAATGCCTTGGACCTAGTTACCCAGAGTATGTCAATTATTACATATCATTGGCATGATCACAAGAGATCATTTTCTGAAAGATTGATCATTTTATTAGCCTTGGAATTACTAGATACAGACATAAGTTTTACATTATATCATGAAATAAAAAAAACAACTTTTTATCCCATTTGAACACACTAATATCCATTAGATTATTACTGCAGGTTAATCATGATTAAATTCTTCACATGATGGAAAAAATAAAAATAGAAATTATTGGGCTCAGATGCTCAGTAAGGATAAAAATATTGTGAAATTAATAATAAATAAGAATAATGATTTAATGCATTGCATAATACTAAAAAATCATTTTAAACATAAATTTGAGCATAATATGGAAAATACTAATCAAATAATGCAATTTACTTATTCACATGGATATTCTATTAGTCAAATAATCTCATGTATTATCAATATCTAATTTTATAATGATATAATGCATAATTTCGGGCATCATATTCACATAGTCATGGCCTTGTGCAAAGACTAAGAATAATGGTTTTGTTTAGCCCTTTTCTAAGACATAAGTATGTGTCATGAGACCTACTGATGAATCGATGAGTTATAATAAGATCCACCAATTACTTACTAAGTATAATTCATTCCTCATATGAAAATGTCGAAACATTACATAAACATTCATATTAAAACGAGCATATGAATTGTTAATATTTTAACCACAACCAATGAATGGTATAAAAATAACACATCCATAGTCAAAAATAACTTATTAAAGACAATATGGATGATTATATTATTATATATCAACCTCATTCATGAAAAATGAAGGATATCGACATAAATTAAAATAACCAATAATACTATTTTGAAATAAATATAACATTTTCTAGAAAGCATTTAAAAGTACGTCAATTTATCAAGGTGTTAAAAATATATGTTTGAATCAATGTGTCCCATACAACTTTTAAACATATTAAAGGAATTTTAGTTTTAAAATATTCATGTCCTTATAAATAAGTCATTTAAAAAATTTTTAATACATAGACTTTATTGATTATGATTTATGATAATAAATCATTAAAACATTTAAAATGATATTATAGTTAGAGTTCCTAAACAAATGAAAGATGCTTGAATAAAAATAATTGAGGTAATAAAAACATTATAATGTCTTGAGAATAAATGGATTCATGATATACTATGTCATTGTACTGTATATACCCCACATAAAAGTTAATTAGCCCATATCAACAATGATGTCTCAACGGAATATAGATTTAGATGAAAGCCCTTATAAAGGATGTATTCTTAAGATAAGGATTAATCAATGACATATTATGTTTGAAAAATATAAATACACTAAATATGATTCAATGATCAGTGTAAATCAATCATAAGACATTTACACATACTCTGGTAAGAACATCTCCAATGACTTGTATATTAAACTCAATGAAAGGAAAATTATTTAAGATTACTCATATCAAGTTCATATTGATGAGATAAGAATTTATCAATGGACTAATTATGTTTATCAAAAGTATATTCACACAAAGGGGAGTGGAAATTACAACATTTGTAACAAATAGATATTTCACACAAAATCATAGAGAAAAAATATACAACAAATTTTGCGTAAAACCCAATTAGTGGAAATTGAAATTAGAAATTCGATTACCGATTTGGTAACATGTGAAACATATATTCCATTGAATAAGGATCACACAAAGAAAATGATAATACACATAAATTATATTATATTTCACCAAAAATGAAATCATGGGTATAACATACACCACACAAAAAAGAAATAATGGCAATATAGCATGAATCTAACTGGAATAACAAGTGTAATGAAAAACCCTTGCACTGTACTTTTCCATAGATGAGAGGATGTTAAACAAAATTTCAATGGTGAAATAATTGTTATTAAATTATACAAGAACCGTATACCTAAATATGATATCATTTATGATCTTTTAATATTTTATTGTTAATAATATTTCAGTAGTATCATTATTTCAGGTGTTAACAAATTCATTTTTAGTTATATGTTTTTTAATTAAGTCATTTTTATTATAGATAGGATGTATTTTATTTAGATACAGAATGATATTATGTTCTTAATAATTATATTTTAATCATAAAATCATTTTTACTCTTGAATGGTTACGATGGGGAATGAACCTCATCGTATTCTTGGAAACGGTAATCCGTACGTACGTGCGAGCAACAATACCATTTTATTGATGGTGAAATAGTATTTAATTAGATTTAATATAATATTTAAATAATCACTAAAATGTTATATTTATTATTTATATCAATTATACTTATATCATTCCAAATAATAAAATATTGAATAACAAACTACACCACGATATGTAGACGACAAGTCGTACGTACACACGTATGGTGACTTTGTCATTCATTGGATGGATTGAATAATGATTTTGGTTGTACCATGTTTATATTAACATCAGATTATGTATAATGTATGGGATTTATTATTTGGTATGGAATAATGTTGAAGTGGAAGATGAAAATAAAATTGAAAGAGGTGATGAATTAATTACCTCTTCTTCGGGTGCTTCCTTTTAAATTGATCAATAGGGATCCTTAGGTTGGATTTATGAAGAAATTAAGGCCTCTATATGAATATAAGTTAGTTTCAAGGATATTTTAGTATTAATTATATAGAAAAATGGCTTTGATGTTGTGATTTTGAGAGAAGGGGAAGTACACTTTTATATGAGAGGAAATGGTCACTTTATGAAAACCTTGAAATATTATTTTATTATACAATCAAATTTGGTTCATAAAAGCTTCAAAAAGATTTATATTGAGGATAATGTGGGGATAGGTCGAAAAACTTCCAACCAATTGTTTTAGTCAGGTTTTTTTCAACATATGAACATTATATTCTAGATTTAACTCTCGCTTAAATAGTTTATGATTTACCATGTCTCCTTGTATTTTTATATTACATGGCTAATAAACATTCAATAAAATCTCAAGAGAAACCAATGATGTTGATTAATAACATATAAATAATTATATGTCATTTGGCTGATCCTTATATTTTTATAACAATTATATAATTTAATAATATAATATTTGTTTTAAAAACTAATTTATGTTAATTTTGACATTAATTAGTATATGTTTTTTCTGAAAGTCATAAAAATATTATTTCATCGACAAAAATTATCTGAATCAACCCTAAAATATAATATTAACCTAGAAATATTTTTTATTCATCAAATGTCTCAATATTAATTTATTTTAGTATTTATATTATTAATAATTTTAATCATTCATTAATAAGGTAGTTAATACATCATCATTGTGTCATAATTAAATTTATTTTCTTAATTTATAGATATTATAAAAAAAATACCATGAATTAGAAAATATTTTTATATTACTAATGAATATTTATAGTTGAAATTATCTTATATATAACCCTATATAAAAAGTGTTTTAGTTATAAAAAATTGAATTTAACACATTTATCTCTTCTTTAAATTAAATAATAATTAATGTTCTAAACTAAACCATGTGGACCAAATTGATCATATTTTAATACTAATTTTTATTTTATCAAAAGGAACTTATCCCGTAAAATTATGAAATTTTTTGGTTTATTTATAATATCATTTTTACCTTTAATTACCATATTTACTTTTAACTCTAGTTAATAAAATTCAAAATAGACTATTCACCAAAAATTATTTTCACATTATTAAACAAAATTTCAAAAACTAATGTTAACCATATCTTTCAGATTTTTGAAATTCAATTCACACAAGTGGTTAAATTACTTTTTAAGAAAAATTTTTAACGTGCATAGATGGTGGGTAACAAATGTTAGAAATTTCAATAATATTTTATACATATAATTTTATTATAAAATGACTCCAATGAATTTTATTGAACTAATATTATTATTATGTATCTATTTTGACTTAAAACAAATAAGTAAAAAATAAACAATTATTTAAATGAAAATTGGGTTTTTAAATAATAACATAGTGTTTTTCACAATTCCTCAAAATTTGAATGTTTTTAAAAAAATACCCAAAATTCACCCTATGATAGTTTTGATATTCAGAAACAAAAAATTATGTCTATTTTACCAAATTCAGAACATATAAGTTGCATTAATTAAATTAAAATTATTTCCCATTGTCTAAACTAGAATGTAGGTTTTGGGAAATTCAATATTATCAAATGATTGATTTGTGTTTATGTCTGCATTAAAAGTGAATTTATTTCCAATGACCAACATCTGATAAAACAATAAAAATATAATATAATAATACCTCAAAACCATTCAAATGTATAATTTATCACTATGAATTTATTTCCAATGACCAACATCTGCATTAAATGTGATTTTTTTTAAAATATATATTTATATCCTTCTTCTAAAGATGATTTCAATTTCATCATATTCAATATATAAAAATATAAAATATTTTATTTATAAATGGTTCTCCAATAAGAGGAGAAAACCCCACATTTTTTAAAAAATTCATTTTTTATCTGAAAAATAGAATTTGTCCTTATAATATTTCTAATAAACACAAATGATTGACATTAAGATTTTATGGGATACATATACATTTCCAAATGGGGTTATTTTTACTCAAAAATTCTTTCTAATTGGAATGTTTGATATGTCGCGGTGCACAATAACTCATTGTTTCATACATCACATGCTATTGTATTATTTGTAAATAAGAATATCATGGAAGCTAAGAGTTTTATAGAAACTTGTGTAGGGATTTCACAAAGTGGTATTAATTAATTTGAGATAATTTTATCAACGAATATATGAATTAATTAATGAAATTTTATGTACCCTGGATATCCAAGACCAATGTGTAGGATAGTTAAGGGTTGTTATAATGACTTGGGTGTTGATCTTGTAGAGAGAAAATGGGAGAAGTAATGTTGGAACTTCATATGTTAGTTATCTTCTTACATAATTGTAATAAAGTTGCGTTATGAGACCTAAGTTGTGTATTTGTAATTGTAGATATATTCATCCACAATGCTTTTTGAGGGAGAGAATGAGGGGTATGGCCTAGAACGACCTCTCCAATAGGGAACATGAGTCACCATGGGTGAATGATAAGGAGCATGGGGACGAGTTTTAATAGAACTTTTCTCATTTTATATGATTCATGGAGGCTGACCTAGGGAGGGTTCGAAAATTTTTGTTTTATTTGAAATGGAAGTTTCTTCCCCATTACCCTTCTTTTTTTACTGGAGGGGATAAACATGATGTTGATTGATTCATGATTAAATCCATTAAGATGATACATTACCCATTGGAGATGCTGGTGGGGGGAGGGTCATGTTGGATGCTTATAAGAACTGTGGGTCTATGAAGAACAAATGGGACATTCAGGTACGATCAGGACAAACTAATGATTTTTTATGGAATGAATTTCTAGATATGTACTTAGAGTACATCTATCCAGAGATTCTATTACTATAAAAGGCTTTAGAGTTTATGAATCTGACCCAAGGAAGCAAGTCCATAAAGTATTGCACTGGATGTTTCACAAATTTACATCATTTTTCTACAGATTTTGTAGTAGATGAATATTCTTTGAGAAAAATTTCAAGAATGAATTATGTGTAAAATTATGTCCACGGAAAATATAATTGGGAATTATAAATTTTCATAACAGGATTATCAGCCTCTCATTTCAATGGGGAACATGATGGAGGCATCTAGTGCTCCAAAAGTAGTTATCACTGAAATATCCAAGAGTGTGACCTCCAAGATTAGGAAGCTCCATTATGAGAACCTTAATCCAGATAGTGGAAGGAAAGGTAGACCAATACGATGAATAGTTTCAACAAATCTAACTCATGTGCATTGAAACTAATGTGATAGGCAATGACACAATCGTACACATCGTACTCGACCACCAGTGGAGTTTCGATGTTGTGGAAATATGGGGAACCAACATATGTTATGTTGGAAGCATCGACAAGCTAGTTCTTAGGGAGCAGTTTCTCAGAGTCAAAGTGGGCGAACAAGATATTCTACACAATATATGCATTGTTGCTGGAACTCTATTGGCAGAGGTGGAAGAGGTAATAGATGTGGTTCTTTAGGGTATGGGCACTGATATTTTCAGAAAGGATATACTCAAGGGAGTCAAACACCACCATATGTAAGAGGGGTAAGATAGTTTCATGTATTGTAGCCAATACATTTGGGGCCTGAGGCTATTCCATTGAAATTGATAGGTACTTTTCTAATTGTCTCTACTTTAGCTACTACCTTGTTTGATACTGGTTTTACACATTATTTATATCTTAAATTCGTGTAAATGGTCTGTGCATGGAATTGGAGTCCGTAAGTGGGGTGATGAATATCGATACACTATTAGGAAAATGGTATATGTATATTTATTTATGAATTCTATGGTCACGTGAGATATAATAGTATCATTTCCTTTGGCATATATATGTCCTTGATATAACTGGATTTGGACTTGATTATGGGTATGGACTGGAAAGTCTCATACCGAGCCCACATTGATTTCTACCATAAAAAGGTTACCTATATATCTCCAGAGGGTTATTAGAATGTTCATCATGGAGAATGAGATATCCATGTAGGATGAGTTGGTAAAATTACTCAGCAACTCGGAGAGCTCACATCCCAAGATGCTAGCCTTTTTCTGGAATATTGGAGTGGTATGAAATACATCCTTCAACAAGTAGTAGAAATATTTCATGATGTATTTCCGGAATATTTTTTAGGGTTTCCACTTGATAGAGATATGGAATTCATATTTGAGTTCAGGCTTGGGGATAATCCAGTATCCATTCAACCAAACAAATGGAACTAATTGAGATACAATAGATAAAAATGAAGATTGAGGTGTTGGAGGATAAAGGGTTTATCCATCCATGTATGTTTCCATAGGGATAAATTATTTTGAAAAGAATCCAACAAGTGTTTATGACTGTTTGTCAATTTCATGATGTAGAATAAAATGACCATGAAGAACTGATATTATCTTCTACATATAAATGATATGTATGACTAGCTAAAGAGTGATTATGTGTTCTCAAAGATAGACATTATATAAGGTTATCATTAGGTGAAATTTTGGACCTCTGATATACCAAGAACGTGTTTCATATGAATTTATGTCCCTTACAAGTTTTTTATTGCCTTTTGAGATAACAATTGATCCATAGAATTTATGTCCTTAATGAACATGATCTTCCAGGGAAACTTAGATATGTTTTTGGTGGTGTTTGTGGATGACATCATGGTGTATATTATAACTCATGACGATCATGAAAAACATATTAACATCATCCTGGGTACACTGAGAGAGAACCAAATATAGGAAGAACAATCTAAATGTCAGTTTTTTATTGACAAGGTACACATTTTGGATCACATAATCTCATAAGACGGTGTGTCAGCTGACCTAGAAAATGGGTAGTCAGTGGTTTATTGGGAGTATCCCAAAAATGATTTAGATATTGATGTATATTTGGGATTATTTGGTTTTTAAAGGAGGATCATCTAGAAATTTTCTCATTTTGAATAACTACATCCATGATTGACGATGAATGGGGTAATGTTTGATTTTACAGAATAATATGAGA
Source organism: Viscum album (assembly GCA_963277665.1). NCBI lineage: Eukaryota > Viridiplantae > Streptophyta > Magnoliopsida > Santalales > Viscaceae > Viscum > Viscum album. Next base: position 1,040,471,769 of record OY728141.1, on the reverse strand, counting down.
ATTATTTTCAAGAGTATAAGAAGCACAAGACATGGGTTCTAATTTGGATCTTACATGTGTTGGGTGTGGATTATACATTGTATTTTGATGCTTCTAGGATCATACATAGAGATGTGTTGATGCAATGGGATCGAGTTGTTTCTTATGAGTCTCAGCAGTTGAGGCCCCATGACACAGATTACCCTATGAACATCCTCATGTTGGTAGTAGTGGTTTAGGAACTTATGTGTTTGCAACACTCTCTTTTGGATGAAAATTTTAAAGTCTCTACGGACCAAAAAAGCATGTATTATATCATTTCAAAGAATTAATTTATTATTTTACATCACGAATGGGTACAATATATACATTCCTTTTATTTTGAAATGGAATTAAAAATTTTAATGGGGAATAGTGTGGCTGATGGGATGAGCCGGAAAACTCAGACACAGTTGGTACATGAGTGTAGTGTAAAGTGGAAGATGATGACCTTTTTGGAGGAATTTCTTGTAGTAGTTTAGGAGGATCCAGAGACAATGAATATTGTTTTTGTAGTAGTAGAGTCTACAATTTTGAGATAGATTTGGGATTGGAAATATAATGATCATGAGTGTTTATCCTTGAAGGGAATCCATAGACACAGAGAGTAACCATAAAACAAGATAATATAAGATGCTGATATCATCTTTGGGAGTAACAGTATAGTTGTGCCTATGATTATGTGAGTGGAACTCATACTATAATTTCATGTTCCCAAGTGAAGGGTACATTTGGGGGTGAAAAAAATGTACCATGACCTATGATCACAGTTTTTGTGGCTAGTCTTGAAATAAGAGACAAACGGGTTCATAATAAGAAGTTTCACTTATATGCAGGTGATGGAAGAGCCTCAATACCCTATAGTCTAATTACAACCATTTCCTCTTCCGAAATAGAAGTGGGATGATCGACTACGGATTTCATGGTAGGATATCGGAATATTAAAAAGAAGATTGATTCTATATGGGTCATTGTGGATTTAATAGAAAAGGTAACACATTTCATGCCTTTTAGAGAGAAATTTATAATATGATAGTTTGGAGAACTGTATGTATGAGAGGTATTTTGTATGCATGGGGTTCAACATTCTATAGATTATTGTCGTGATTCATGTTTTACTTCACACTTCTGGAAGGGATTATAGAAGGCACATGGTACCTATGTTTTTTAATGTATGGCCATCCACCCATAGATAGATGGATAGTAGGAGTGTAACATATAGGCGTTAAAGGATGTGTTGTGAGCATGTGTCCATGAAATTGGTGGTTCTTGCGAGCAGCACATAGATTTAGTGGATTTTAAATAAATAAATAGTTATTAGGAAACTATAATGATGGAAACATATAATGTACTTTATGTTAGTCCCTATAGATCACTGTAATTTTGGATAGAGGCAGGTGTGTTTGAGATATTGGGACCAAGTCTGATTTAGGAGACATCAGAGTAGGTGTAGTTGATTCAAAAATGTTTTTCTATAGCTCAGAGTAAAAAGAAATATGATGATAAATAGATATGAACAATAGAGATTACATAGGGTGATCATTTATTCCTTTGGGGGTTGCAATGATTTCGTCATCACATGACATTGAGGAGGGTAAAGTTTGCATCTTGGTTTATAGGTCTGTTTGACTTGTTGGAGGGAATTAGTCAAGTGGAGTACTGATTTTACCTTCCCCATAAATTCATCACTATTCATGATGTTTTCCATATTTCATAACTACATAGGTACCACACCTAACCTTACCATGTGATTGATGCAGGGGAGGTTCAAATCGAGATAGATTCTTACTTTGAGCAGCATCTGATGCGTCTGTTGGGTTAATGTGAGAAAGTGTTACTAGGAAAGATCATGTCATTGGTTAATGTGTTATGGTTTCATGTAATTGTTCAAGAGCATTATTTTTAAATATAAGAAGACATGTGGGATCAATGGACCATTGTATTTGCGTATAAATCATAGAGATACTCGTGAGTAGAGCTCGTGGATGAGTTACTATAAGGTTGGAAGATTATGAGATCCCACCATTTTCTAGAGTATTCTAGGACACCTTTTAGGTTCTTTTTTATGTTCATATGTTACTTGGTTTTAGATTAGTGTATTGGGGTGTGATTGGATGTTTTTTAGAAAATCTAATGGTCAGTGGGTTGTGTACAGTCTGTGCGCAGTTTAAAAAGTCAGGTGACTGAACTGTGCTAACCTGTTAAGACTGGTCAGAATGTTCCCTACAGGCTGCACATGGTTTGAAAAACTATGTGACTAAACAAGGCCAACCATGAAAACGTGGACCGAGAATTCCGTACGGTTTGTGCACTGTTTTTCTCTAACTGTGTGCCCCTACCCAACAAACTGTGCATGGAGGATTATTTATTAGAAAATCTATTTTAAACCACCTGAACCCCCGATACTCCCATATTTCAACCTTGATAGGTACTTAAAAAATTCCAGGTGATCTAAGAGCCTTCCATAGGGATTCAAAGGATATTTTAACATCCTTTTTATATTTATTTCCCAAATAAGAGATCTTATATCTTACTAGTAATTGGTTTTCATCCCATTGCTTCTCCCATTCTTCAACCAATGTTTCCTTGATATTTTTAACGAATATCACTCTTTTTTTCATGTATCTGAACTTCTGTGTTGAGATTTAGATTTTGAATTTTAGATCTAGATCTATATTTTAATGTTATTGATGCCTTTGATTTCAATTTTGTTTTTATGTTTTAAATATATATATTGATCAGCAACGTTGTACCAGACATATTTTAGGTATTTTCCATTAGGATAGCATCGGTTTATAAACCGAGGTTGGTTTTCTAAATCTAACTCCCATAGTAAGGTATTTGATATGATAACATGAGTTTATGGATTTTCTAGCTTACGTTGATAATTGATTTCCAAAAATTGTAGTAATATAGATTGTGGAATTCAGTTGTGATTGACATGGAAATCAAATGATAATAGATTCACTGAATCAAAACTGTGGTTATCAAATATATATTTGTTTTATAGATTAGTTATGGGTTGAGATATTTTTTTGAGATATTTAATTGATTGAATTAAGTTTAAAAAATGGAGGAAATTTATCATGAAATGATGTTTTTCTATGTAAGATAGTGAATTCTATGAAATAATTATGGAATGTTGATATTCTCTATGGATAGTTAATTATTAAGAATTAATCATGGATTTACAATTGTATTGATTAATTAATTAATTGATGAATTAATTAATATGTTATGCGCTTAGTTAATTATTGAGTAAACAATTCATTTGATAAGTAATTGAATGACATCAATAATTGTTTTGAATTAATTAATTATTAAATGGCTGGGATTTTTGTGGTTCTAGACATGATGTTCTATACCAATTTTAAGTTGGGACATGGATATAGAGTTCCTCCCAAATAGTTATTCCCATTTAAGATTTCGGTGTTCAATTCATGAAAACCACCTCTGAATGAGGATATGGGGTACCAGGAATGTCGTCCTAAACCAAATGAGATATGGAGTGTTTGGAATAGTGACCTACACTGAATGATATTTGGAATGACAGACATGACATTCAACAACAAAAAATTATAATAATTAATGATGACTCAAATGGAAAACATGAAATGAAACTAGGACTAATGTGATTATTAAATACTAAATTACAATGTGTTAACTATATAATTATCCTTTGTATTTATTTCCTAGAAATACTTCATAAACAATATTTTTACAATACATGTTTTCTACACCGTGTGTGGTGGAATACTGAGTTGTACTCACACCCTATTTGGGCCTCCTGATCAGAACCCATGTAGACATTATTGTAATAGGATATGAAAAGGGATATTCCCTATGATAGGTTGTAGTTTGGGATTGGAATATGGGAGAGTGAACCAGATGTGGTTCGGGACCTGCATAAGAGTCTTTTTGTCTTTATTATTAGTTACACTATATACCCTTGACATTCGTACTGTCATAGATTGTTTTTCCTTAAACTTGAATATTTTATTTATTCTTATCTATAATATTATATTCCATTGTGTTACTCTGGTTAGTTATAAATTTCTACACAAGGATATATTTTTTTTATCTGTTAATTTTTTATTGTTATAAAAGAGGGTATAGTATCTCTAGGATAGACTTACTATACCCCGACTGCTATTCGGCACCATATGGCTTATGAGGAGTCACTGTGGAGGACATGTGGCCAACTGGATTAGGGAACCATTTAGTGGAACTCGATTCAAGATGTCACATGTGGTTTTTGGGTTGTTCTAATAAACAGTCAGGATATAAATGAATGTGTATAAATAGAATAAAAAATTAAATTTTATATTAATGAATAAATAACTAGCATTCCTTCACCACATCATCACTAGGATTCACTTATGTAATGATGAAAAGTTCTATGCCATGTTTCCTTGGAGGATGTTGGATGCCTCCTAAAACTTTTTTCTAGGAGAACTAGTCCTCATTGTTCTTTGGTTCCTTAAAATTGTAAAAATTAATAACATGTTGGGGATTGAACGGAGAATTCCTTTACTCTATCACATTGGCCGGTTTTACTTTCATAAACCATTGTCCAAGTTCCTTTCTCTTTCGCTCCTACAATATTTTATCATTCCCATTCGGTAATATCATGGGTACTTTGTTTCTCACCATTAACATGAGTGGTGCTTGAATTTATTTGAACCATTTCCTTTATTCACGAGACTTCCAAAATTAATGTGATATTTCTACTTCTTATACCCATGATACCCCTAGGATTCACAAATCCTTATCTAAACATGGAGGGTGCACATATAAATTTACTCATATCTATCATATTCACTGGCTGTTATGCCTTTCAATAGGCTAGGCTTCAGGCCACGAATGAACAATTCAACCTTGAATTACTGGATAATGACAAAACCAAAGGCATATCTTGCATGTCTTGGGAAATTTTCGTTAGACGCCCCAACTGATTCCTCATCATTTTTCATGACTCCAAGGGGATCTCATTCCATATTAAGATAGAGGGTGTGGGGAAGATATTTAAAAAAATCACATAAGAATTCATTTCAATCCATTACATTGGTCTCATCCTCAAGAATTGTTTTATTGATCAACATCCACAACTGATCAGCTTCACCGTCTATACAATAAACATCTACATGTACATTATATTGTTTGGATCAATTATTTTTTGGGAATATATTTTTCATGTAATTGATCCATTACACCATGATTTAGAAATTAGATGGTCCATTGAACATATGTGGCATTTATCACATTAAGACCTCGATTGTAGGTTTCTATCTCTAATTGGGGGGGGGTGATCCTCTCCATCCAAGTATCAGTTCAAAACATGATTTAACTAAGTGAGTATCGAAAATAATTTTTCGATTCCCATTCCCATTGGGTCTGGCATCTCATTGGTGAAATTCACACACATTCCATTGCATTGGTTGTTAACATGATTCCACCAAATATCGAAAATTGGATAGAATAAAAGAAAAATAAGGGATTTGTATCATGAAATTTTAACCACATAAATAGAATCCAATTAAATTAAAGGGGTAACTTATAATTTACATTTATCAGTTTAACATATGAGTTTCCAGTCTTCAATATATGTTATCCATGATCAACTTCCGAAAATATATTATTATAGGAATTTTTTTGTTCCCATAATAATGGTTCATATTATGTTATGAATTTAACATAGATTTTCCCCCGGGAGTGTCAAACCATGAGAGAAGTAAGGCTCATTTTAACACTCTTTTTCTCATTTTAGAATTGCTCAATGTTGGGTTTTCTTTTATTACTAGTTTATAGTTATTTGAAAGAGACACATCAAATTTTTTGAATCAAGAAATGCATTTATTATCTTGATAATCCACTAAAGAAATTCTCCCCCAAAATATAGGTTTTTTTCTTATTCTTAGTCTTTTCCATTAGGGTATTCACTAGGGTTTTCTAATTATAATCCTAAATAACAAAAAAAATCCTATGATAACACCTTTAACAAACCGGTTATATACTACACATTTTAACATGACTAATTACATAAATTTCACCGAAATAAAACTGAGAATATCGAGTTTTATAGTGTATTTGGGGGTTAATAACATTATATAACCACATAAAACAGATAAATTTATATCATTATTAAGATATTATTTTACATGACCTCATCATTCCATTGTACTTAACAATATATGTGGTTACTTGAGGACATACATAATAAAATGCGTGATCTATAAATACCAGTAATGAAATTTTAATGTAATAACATGAGGATACTAATACTTTTCAGACATGTAATTTTAATTGCGAATGAAGGAACATGAATTTAAAGGCAAGATATACCATTATAATAATAACATGGAAATGTGCCAACAAAATACAACATTAAATCATAATTTAAAAGGAAACATGTAAACCCATATCCCAACATGGTGGACAAAGTTAATATAAAGTAATCGGGTAAACTGCTGTCACAAAATGATATATCTAATTATTAAACATTACACAATGCTTTAGAGAGATGTTAGAGTACAGGCTTCATAATCATTACATTATCATTCTTATATGAGCCACGTGGATTTTATAACATGGATTAATTCAACATAATAATCTATTCCACAATCAAAAAATGTGGAATACATACATATATTTCCTAAATAAAAAATTATATGTGGATAAAGTTTAATACCAATGATAGATGAATGGGTATTGTATTGACTATATGTTGATTTTAGAATGGAAATTTTCATTGCAATTTCAGCAACATAATGACATCATAATGAAATTCATAAAATGTGTTTATGAGAGGGAATGGGTTTCTAAATTATTTATACATGAAATGGGTTTTAAAGGGATCATGGAGATAAAATATTTCAATATATGAAATTGAAATTATTATGCATAATATTAGGGAATTTATTTAATGGGAATGAGGATAGAAAAATCCCTTACAGATTTTTGACATGGTAACTATTGTATACAAAAGAAAATGAATGGATTGATGAGTGTACATGTTAGCTATCATTATTCATAAATCAGGTGGAATTTAAGCAGTGTATGTTAGCACATATTCCATCCGATTAAAATTGAAATTAAAAGGCTTATCACAAATGGAGAGCTTTATAAAACATGATAGTGAATGATCCCCTATATTAATGTGTCACTCCAAAGGCTTTGGATAATCTTATTGGGAGATTGGGGTGCCTTTAATGGACTCTACGGAGTTAGGGGAGAGGTTGGTCCAGTTATGAAGAGTATTAGTGAAGAGAAAATGAATCTTACGTGGGTTTATACAAAAATGAGTGTTATTTATTTATTATATTGGTTATGGACACATCACAATATAATATCCTAAATAACGAACTAAAACATGGTTTTTTCCATTGGATTTCTAGAATATGGGAGTGGAAGATATTATTTTTTAAGGATATGGGCCAATGATATAAATAAATTTCCCTTGATTTTATGGAGGTGATTTATACATTTATGAAACTGATATTAAAATTTTAATATATATTATATACTTTCAATGAATCTCTATCGCATTATAAAATAAATTTAACAAACATAAAATTACATTATTTTAAAGAAAATAAAAATATTTGGCTCGATATCATTTTTATATTATTTATGAAATCTTTACATGGCCATTGTGAGGTCATAAAACTCTCCATGTATTTATATGATATTTAATTTATTCACAAAAAATTGGTACTAATAGAAAATTATGACATACTCAGTTTTGTATAATTTCGTCTTCCTAATAACAAAAAATAATATTCATTTTATCTAAATAATTTTTTTAAATATGTGAATTTTATCATCTAAAATAAAAACATACATTTATTTTAAACGAGATGTTTTTTATAAAAGATGTTTTAAGATATAATAAAAAGTACTTTAAAATTAATAAAATTTTTATGATCATTTATATAAAATTAATTTTTTAAAACTTAATTATTACAATATTATATAATAAAAAAATAGATCAATTCATAAAATTCATATTTCTTAATTGAAATGTATTATTAACCCAAAATACTATTTTTTCATTAAAAATCAGTTACATATCAAAAATAATAGAATGAAATTATATTCATAATTATGCACAATAATAATGTAAATAATAAAAAAATAAGGGGTCCTTCCACATATCCCATTATTACACAAGTATAATCTATAAGAGTAATGTGTGCGATAATAGAGCTTTCATGGGGTTGATCGATGAATATGTTTTCAGTCGTGATCTCAATGATCATGAACATCCCCCATAAACAGCTTCACTCATTCTTTAGTTATTTGATCTATACTTCATATTATACTAGTGAAAATACCATAAATATTATATCCCCAAATTGATCTGATAAATGGGATTCATAAGGAATGATCCTACTTCTTGAGGCCATCACATCATTTTTCTATGTCAAATGTATTTGTTAATAACCTATATTTAGTCATAACATTAATCAAAATCCAATGGATATATTATCAATGGTAATGTTACATAATGGACATAAAAATCCTATTGGAGATAGTGATAAAATTTTAATATGTATTTTATATCAAAAATAAATTTAATTATATCAAAACGGTGAAATTTATTCATAATAATTTGCTTCATTATAGAAACCCTGATAATCCTTTCAATATATAAGTAATTTCACCTACACATAACATCATTCTTCAAAGATGCATGTTCAAGTTCATCAGATGGATAATCCATCACATGTGGATTCATATGACACGATTGATAAGAAACTACATGATAACCTTTCATTATAATTCTTCTGAATCCTAAACCTGATGCATAATAAATTACCATTTATCCATGTCTGACATCTAAAAGGGTCAACACCGATGTAGTTGAAAAAATACATTTCATATCAAATTAAAAACTAAAAAATTTCATATCCCAAGAAAAGATTGCACCTTTCTATCACAGTTCCATCATTGGGTAAGCCATATTTGATATTTCATTCACAAACTGATGATAACATTCTCTTAAGCACAAGAATCATTGAATCTCAAAGAAATTTTATGTTTGTTCCCATGTCATAACTGCCTTCACCTTCATAAGATCAATTCATATTCATTGTTTAAAAACCATATATCCCTATAATTTCACTTTTTAAATGCAGATATAACATTTTTTGAACAACACATAAATTTGGTGATTTCACAGTTTTCCTAAATCGTCTCTCAAATGATGCATATGATCCACCAATCACTTATTGTATACATGGTTGTCACTAAAAAAGACTAGAGAGAATGTTTCATTATACTCAAGGAAAATCATGTTCATTTGTGCCCTAAAAACTATAGGATAATTGGTTGGTCCCACATGAATAATAATGTATATATATTGAATGTACCTCTTATGAAATGTAGTTTTTGGATGGTCATATTTCATTATTCTAAATTTATGTTAACTATAAAAATGGTAAATATTAAAGAACCACTTAACCCTTTCAACTAATCTATCATATATTCAATATGTGGAAACAAAAAGGAGTTCATAATGGAGACTAGATTGATCTTCATATAATGAACACAAAGGATATGTAAACTATCAGCCTTCATGCTTGAAGATCAGACAGTTCCCAATGAGACAGACTCAGTTTTTGAATTATTTTTCTATAAGATCGTCAGTCTAGGTTTTGAGCTCTTATTGTTTAATAGGTTCTATTTGGTAAGATGGGATAAATAATATTTGGGTACCATGAATTAATCCACCAGAAAAGTCAACATCCCTTACTAGTGGAAAACTAAATAAATCAAAAGGAAATGTCTTTAGAAACACAATAACGACTACAAAGAGAACAAAACTCCTATATTCCCTCCATAAATCAAAAGAAGACAACAATATTACCTTAAAATAATTCTAGATAAAATGGTTACACCACTCTATCTTCTGTGTCTCATTCTCTCTAAAAGAAATGAGTCATGCCACAATGTGTGGAAATGGATTCCAACATTTTGTAACAATCAATATAGAAATTATTAAATAAGATCTAATCCATTCCAAAGATTATGTCATGTTGTTTCATATTCAAAACTGGAAAATTACAAGCATGAAAACCCTCTAATAAATGGTAAACTAAATTGGGATTAGGGAGACCATACTCCCTATTAATATTATAGGTCGTATTAATATACTTTTCACAAGATAAAATCTCTATTGGATTATGAATAAGACTTAAAAAATGGAAAGAAATGAATAAGTGTTATGCCCTTGTACCAAAAGAGAATTCAATAATGACGAATCTATAGTAATGATACCTCTCATAGTCAATGGACCAATATCAACTTACTATGAAGACTTTTCCATTATGTGAAGAATCGTTGTTAGGGATTATTATGGTTATAACCCTTATACACAAGAAAAATCAAGTTTCTCTATAGTCATTGGAGTATTTTATTCTCGCATTGCACAACAGAGAGTGGAATAAATATGGAATCATAACAGAGAAACATTCATAAACATCTTCAAGAGCGATTATTATTTGGAGCCTCAGTAGAAACCTTTAATGACTTTTCTACATTTAGACATTGGTAAAAAACAAAGGGGCCTCTTCCATGAACAATAAAGGGTCTAGAATTACCTTCAAACTAATATATTATTTGAGAATCATCATGATTCTACATTTGATTGAAGGAACTCACACTACCATTGTTAGGGAATGTGACTATTAACAAACCTACCATTCAATCTTTTTCTATTTCATCCATAAATGCTTTATCATATACTTCAACATAAGAAGGATACTTTGGTAGGATAACTTATGAATGAATATCCAGAGGACGCCCCAACTCGAAACTTCATTCCATCATTCTCTCATTCAAAAAAAGTCTCATGGATGAACAAAATGATCTCAACAAAACAATTTTCATACTCAATCATGTTCATGTTTTAATGCATGATTTTTAGAAACAATAGAGACATAAATAGTATCACCAAATCTAGAAATCACTGGTTAATCAAAATTACCTTATTATGCGTCATTCCAATACCTCATGATTCATTTTTGTTTCTATAGTGTCCCATGAAATTTTTCCCACTCCCTCCATAACGAAGGTGAAACACTTCATATTCATTTCTTTTATTGTGTTTAAGAACCCAAAATAACTCTACATACTTATCAACCACTATTTAGTCATTTGATGATTATTTAAGCCTTTAATGGTTGATGGTTTGTGGTGACAGAAAAATTGAGAACAAGCATTGAGAATGTCCCTATGAGGTTCCACAGATAGATTTTAAATGAGAACTAAAATTGGGGCATATCCCAGAGGACATTTTGAATGATAATGTCAATTAGATTTTGATCAACAACATGATTTTATCATTATGGATCGGTATCAGATTTTACCTGGGTATGATTTTCACTTCTTCAAAGAGGTATGAGGCTACCAAACATCAAAAGACAAAATGAATGACATCAAATATGCACCAAAACTGCACAATAGAAATATTAATCCCAACATATAGTTCCAAAAATAATTAGATTTTATAGTATCCAAAAATGTGGAAGTTCTTGATAGAATCACCAAGAAATATTTTCCTAAACACCACTAGTAAAATAAGGATGATTTAAGTGAGAGCTGTCTAGGAACTCAATTATAACTACCTGCAATGTCTTGATAGTGTTTTAAAAATTCATAATGTCTTCACGGAAAATGAATAACCAAAATAAGACATGAATTTCTCTATGTTAATCAAAGGAACCCTTGTGACTTGATAACCGAGCTAGACCTGGAACAACCTTAAGGGATTTCTTGATCCCCATTGGCCGAAGACTATCATGTGAAATCATACAAATAAAATGTGGAATGATTTCTTCTATATAAAATGCACAATGAATAGATACAAGGAAGTTATTATAATGAGAGAATTTCCACTAGGATTTAATTACTATAATTCAAAAAAGATATAAATACCAACGTACTACAACAAATTACTATCACTGGGGAAAATTAAAATACCCCCATATTAGATACAACTCACCAAGATGAACGTGCAATAGATGGATCCACCTACAAGAGAGCCTTTCCACTTGCTTGAACCAAGAAAGAGATAAGATAAATACACTTGAAGTAACGTGTATTGTGTTTTTCATGGCCTTGTAAAATTTCAGAAAATATTCCAAAAGAATATCCCAACAAAAAATTAACAAAAAAAAATTTCTTTCAATTTTAAAACAAACTGTCTATTCATTTAATAAAGGTATATTTTAATAGATCATTCATTACAATTAAAATGATTGAAATATATTTTACAATTATTTTTTCATATATAAAATGATTTGAATATATTTAAAATTATTGAATCTAATTAAATCAAAGTGTGCTTTTAAGAAATATAAGTTTTCAGAAAATGTAATAAATTAACCCACTTTTACAAAACAGATTATTTAAATTCTCATGTAATATAAAATTGTTTATTATTATGTAACATACATTTAAAATACAAAAAAGTGAGAAACATGGTCATGTTTCAAAGATGTATGATAGTTCTAATCTATAGGGATATAATACTCTGAAATGAAAATTATGTACACAAACCCCATTGGGCCTCTATAAAAAGGAATTCATCCCCCTCCTATAAGGAATGTGATAGGCTGATATGATGTTTTAGAACATTGTAAATGAACAAAGTGGTGTAAACAAATACTCACCCAAAAAAATAATACATGAATTTTTTAATTTAAAAACAATTATTGAAAATTTAATTCAATAATACATAAAAAAGACTTAAATCCCATCTCTCATTTCAAATATGTCAATTTCTTCGTTAAAATACTAACATGGTTTTAGAAAAAACATGTTTTTTCACCTCGAAGAAACTGTTGGGAACCCATAAAAAATATTTAGTGTATTTTCATAATCCTGGAATTGAAACCAATGAATGAAATGTTTTATTCTAAGTCACAATTAAATATATCTATTAAAATTTCAATCATTTCAAATAATTTCATCACAAACAGAAAATTTACTAAAATTGGGGTTTATTCAGTATTACATACGTGAAATAATTTTTTATTTAATAAATTAAACAATTAAATTGATTATATTTTAATCAAAACCTAAATTTAAATCTTACAATTTAAATCAAAAAATTACATTTGCACACTGCATTAAAAATGAATTGGTGGTTTTCCAGTTTCAACCCTAAACCACATTTCTATTAAAATTAAAATTTCAACTGAATAGGTCCATTCTAATAAAAATAGTTAAAACGGCATAAAAAATATTTCAATTTCATTTAATGATAAAAGTTTTAGATAAAATAATGAAACTTATGTTCAATAGAATTTCATCATAGTAAAAGAACCACCTACATTGGGATCAACAGATCTCAATTAACCCAACCAAGGCCAGGATTCATCAATAATGAATGAAAACACCCATATCCAAGATAAATATGTATCAATCCTATGATTATATCTATAAATGTGGGTATTAGAACCTCTAAAAAGCATTTTAGACCAATTAAACAATATGATGAATGATAGAGATCATGGGTGATTGATAATTGGAGAATGAAAACAAACCAGATAGAGAATGATCGACATTAACCGAGCATTATGTCACATATGGGATAGATCTTGGTTGGAATGAATCAACCTTGAGAGCTCTAAGTTAGGGAGAACCTAGTTTGTGTAGAGATAGTTCCATAAAAGACCTAAAAATGAGGCTCGATAATTTTTATCATAATTCTAAATCTCATAATATCCTATTCGCACAGTTTCCGAAGTCCCCACATATAGTTTGGTTAAATAATACCCCATCCGGGCTCCCATTATAAAAGGGACACATAGTTTATCCAAATACAATTCATGACATTTCATTCTATGCACAATCGATGCATATCTCTATGTAAAAAATAAAATTTTACTATAAGAGGAAAAATGGTATGAAAAATCATCTTCTTTCCATTTGCAGACAATGAATTAGCATAGAAATACATGAATCCAAAATATACAACTAGAAAAACTACAAACAAGAACCAAAAAACATTATCAATTAAAAAGGAGAGTTTAATGTTACATAAAAAATATTAAGGGGAAGGTGCAATTAATCTTTAAATATAATTTTAACCATTTATATAAGGATGTGGAGAAATATAAATTATATCCCTTTATAGAGATGTTATTTCTTACCTATGAATCAGTGATGTATCAAATTTATAAGGTGTAGAAAAAATGGAAGGTAACTAATATTTCAATTTAATTCAATAGTTGATTTAAAAAAGTATCATTTTTTATTAAATCTATATCTATGAACATTTATATAAATGTGCAATTAAAAAAGATTCACATCATTTTATGGAGGTGGAATTCATCACATAAGAATGAGTGATGTTACTGTATCTAAACTAATGGGATGGTAAAAGGTAGATAATAGAATATATTTACCGTATCACAATAATTCCATAAAAATGACATATAAATAGTAATAACATAGCAATAATGGACCCTAAATTATTGTTTTTTAAAATAAATCATATCATAATGTTGAATAAGTACCCCCATGTACAGAACAGAAATAATTTCAATACCTATTTAATAGAATGGTAAAGGAAAATTGTCTCTCGTATTACATCTTATTATCTTTTGGATTTAATTTTATTTATGATTGGATTGATACAATTGATTTAGATAATGCAGAATAAGAAATAAACCATGAAAAGATATGGGTGGGTCTATTTCCACTTATATGAAAGATCCCCTTAAATCAAAAACTCATCCATCATAAAAAGGATAAAAGAACACATATTTTGTTCATATATTAAGGGAAGGAATCTTGTATGGTATTAGGGAAAGACTAGTCTGAGTTAAAATTATCAATAACTGTGATTATAGTATAAGAGGAGAAACATTTTCAAAACTGTGGGATCAATAACAAAGGGATTTACATACATTTTTTTAATATTATATTTATCGTAATATATTAAATGACTACAAATAGTAAATAATTTTATATTACGACATGGTTGGTTTTAAATAAACATAATTGATAAATTTTAAACATGGTTATGATTCAATTTAAATCATATATTTTGGGTTGACAACCCTATACCAGATTTTTGAATTGAATCATTGTAACACATTTACTATATTCAATGGTCACAAATTTACTTATAAATGTGTGGTGTGGATAAAAATGGTCCTTTTCTAACATTATAACCCATTTATAATCCCATTTTCCTTATAAATATTTATTATTAACTTAAAATCCAATCAATTTTTTATTAGCATAAAATGTCTTTTAATTTATTGTTAATAATATTAATTTATTTCATAATCAATGTAATAATGACTCTAGTTGAATTTGAATCTAAAAAAAGTTATAATCATAAATACTTTATTATCGCCTTTGACATTCATGCAAAACCAAATTTAATGAGACACCTATTAAATTCTATCTCAATTTTGGAGTTAAAAAATAATGTAATATTTTAACAATTATAATGTTAAACAGTATTTAAAAATATTCATTTTAAACATTTATTTGGAACATTAAGATATATAATATTATATGACTATTTAATATTTATTCAAAAAAATGTCACATGAATATGGATTTTAACGAATAAAAATAATTCTAAGACAATACTAGCTCATATCTAATTAAAACACAAAATAGAGCACTGAATCAATAATATAATCATCTCATAAATAGACCAGTGAAAAATATCTAAAAACATTGTATAAAAATGCACTATTAGGCTATTTTAAAACTATTTAGGTAATTCTAACACCTTAAAAATACTTTCTAACTCCTTCAAAATACATTCAGTGGGATAAGCCATGTAATTATTTCATTAAATAATATTACATAAAAATTAAATTTAGATAACATTAAATCAAAAACCAATTATATTTATAAAATAAATTAATAATTTTATATCAATAAAATCTTACAATTTACCTTTAATTTTATATATATTATAATATTACATTATAATATAAATCCAATAATATTTTAGAAAAACACTTTTCTATCATGGAAAAACCACGAGGAAGGCTTAAAATTTGATGTTTTTATATGACTTACACCTCACTTGGTGGAAAATGCTACTTTAGGATTGGATTCACTCCCCAGCTATCATCATTTATAAAATTTCTTTTTCTAAAATATTACAAAAATATTTTTTTGATTCCCACCTTGTATTCATTAATGTTTACAATAACTATCTTATTTTATGAACAAATATAATTGTAATATATATAGAAACAACTGTTCAAATTTTATATTTGTATTTAATTATATAAATATGTTTTGAGTCAAATAAAATGACTTTTATACTATGATGTGGAACTACGATCAGAATAAATTAATACATGCCCATAAAATGTTGTAATCCAACAATACATCCATGCAAAGAATTATTTTTATATAAAATCATGAATAAATCAGAAGAGAAAATTGGATGTTTTAATTTAATTAGTTATACATATAAATATAATGATTTAAGAAATAAGGGGATTTTTTTGAAATATTACATTTTAGTCAAGAAATTAAAATTTTAAAAATCCTTAAGATACCATATTTGATATTAATTTTTGATAAATAATTTTTTATTTTATAAGATCATATAAAAATGTTTAATTAATAATTTCATATAAAATGATAATAATTTATTAAATAAAAAAATCATAAAATAAATTATTAAAATAATTCCATTAGATGAGGGGTTTAGAAATTACATTTAACATAAAATAAAAAATTTCAAATTGTATTCTCCTTACAATAATTAATTATATTGAAAAATATTGGAATTGACCAAACTAAAAGAATGTTGAACACACTTCCAGAAATGTCACACCAAAACACAATCTTTTTCCATAGAAATTACATACATTATGTAATTCATATGAAATATCAAAATTGAATAAAATTTTAATGTTCTTTTGGCAGAAGGATAAACCCTTTTAGAGGCCCACTAATTTATATTTTCATTGATTTTATTTTATCAATTATTTTAGTATTATTTTGTAAATAAATATTTAAATCATTATTCAAATATTGTCATCGTTTTCTACTTTTTTACATTTCCACTAATTTAATTCCTAATTTTTTATTATTTATTTATTTAGTTTCTTTTTACAAGTTTTCTCTTTAATTTGGTAATTTATACCCCACCCACATAAAATATTGATATATATATATATATATATATATATATATTCGCTTTATTTGTGAATACATATACATATATATATATAATATATATATATATAATATATATATATTAATAATATATTTTATTCCTTACACACATCACACACCCACATAGACCCACAAAGATATAGATATAAATATATGCTCTTTTTTTCAATATCTACACTATACTGACACCCAAACAATCACAGACACACAGATATATATATACATATATACATATATATATATATAATTGTTTTTCTTTTTCAAAACACTAATGTACATCTCCATATATGTGCTTGCATATATATATATATATATTATTTATTTCCAAGTGCCACTTCATATATATAGTGACATTTATGTATTTTATTTACTCATTACATGTGCCACATACAGAAACCCAAATATAGTTTTAATTATTATATATACCAATATTTTCCCTATAGTTTTTCTATATAAACATATACTATATTAATATTTTATTCATCTAAATACTCAAATAATTCTTAAAAAAATTTTAATATAAATAAATTGGAATATTATTATCAATCAATCAAATATATATAAATATATGAGTGTCAAAATACAATATGGTTTACCATATTTATATTTATATATTCACTTAAACATTACAAAATGTATTTGATTTCTTATTTTAACATGTTACCAATATGTTTAGATACAATTAACTACATATTATCTTTACAATATGTTCTAATATTATAAAATTATAAATTTTTAATCCATAAAAATATTTCTAACGAAATATTTTTATTTGTTCATAAATGAAACAAATAAACTTATATCAATATTACGGGATGTAACCTTCTCACACTTAATAAAATTGAATTCTCCCAATTTAAATTTGATATGGAATATTTAATTTTATTACAATGATGATAAAAAATATAACTGTTGTTCTAGCTATGAATACATAAGATATAAAATATAATATAATTTAAATATTTTATGATATTCATATATTAAAATGTTTATATATAATAAAAAATTTAGAAACTCATTTCTTTGAAATAATAAAACCCAAAAAATTCCCCATGATTATCAATTATTTAAAAAGGTTTTGAAATTGATTTTACCCATATATAATCATGTAAATCATATATTAATTATAAAAATATTAATTTATCCTCGATATCAAAATTTCAAATATTTTCCATACCTTCTGACTAATTGTAATGGACAAACCACTTACCCAATATCTAGAGTTTGATGCAATAAACACTATATATTTTATAAAATAAAATATTTAACACGACTAAAATATATAGATTTATTTAATTAAAAGTAAATTATTCTTTTAGTGTTTTATATGGATTATACATATTTATATAAATCACTATCCTAAAATATAATAATTTTTATGGATATTAAATACTATTATGAAAAATCATGGACTACGGTTACTAAACAATTAACTACAAAATATAAAATTTATTAAATTAATCAATATACATATGAAAAAAATTTAAAATCTATTAATAAGAAATATACATTTTAAGGTGTTTTACAATCATTTGATATGGCTAATATTTCATTAAAATAGATGAAAACATATTACAAATATACTCATACCGATCAATATAATTATGTATAAAATTAAGAAAATTTTAATAGAAAACAACATTATCTTATATTAAAAGTCATTAACATTTTAAAACAAAAATCAATTTTTTTAAATTGAGTAAGACCATTTACCTTTAATCCTACTGATATAAAAACAATAAAATATAAAATTAATCCAGTGTTCTTAGAAAAAATACATAATATTCTATCAAACAATGTCTTAAAGAAACTTGGATCATAGAAGTATATATAGGTCCTAGAAATCACATTGTGGAAACCTCCTCTTAGGTTTTGGGGATCACTCACCATCTATAGTAATGATTACAACATCTCAGTTCTGAATTCTAAAAATACTTTTTTTACATTTCCCACATCTTTTCTCAAGGTTTAATGATCATAATCATATTTCATAATTTTAATCATTAGTGTATGTATACTAATATCCAAAGAAATATATTAATAATAGAGTCATTTATGAAATCAAATTATTTAAAATAAATTTATTCATAAAAGCAAAACCAACAAAATTATCAGTTGATATTGAAATTATTTTTACATAAAATTATGTTATTTGAAATTATGGATTCTTTTTAGAATAAAAAATACATAACATTAACTAATTTTTTGAAATTTTAATATATAAAAATGTAAAATTTTAAAATCAAATATATTTTTAGTTTAAAAACCATTAAATATGATTTTTTGAATAATTTTCAAAAACAATGGTAATATTATACATAAAAATAACATATTAATCACAAAATATTTTGAAATTTTTTTATAGAAGAATATTTTGGTAAATACATTTAAAATTATACAAAATTTCTAAAATTTATTCTCTATAAAATAAATAATTAATTTGAATATTATTTGAATTTAGAAAAATGAATCCTCTCTGAATATAATTCCCATAAGTTAAATTTTAACCACAATATTATTTTATCCACAACTAGAATAATTGTGTAATTATATTTCAATTAACATAGAAAAATACAGATTTTATATTATTAAAGGAAAAAAGAGATCCCGTTTTATAAGACAACCCATTTATTATTCAATTGAATTTTTATACAGTAAATTTATTTCATATATTTTCATTAAACAACTATTTTGGGGACCTCAATGTAGTATTGGGTATTTCTATTTCATTTACTTTCCCATTAAAAAATGTTCAATTTGATTTTATTCATTATTAAGTTGTTTATTTTTTTAATAATCATTCCTTGCATAAGACATGCTCCCTAAAAATATATGATATATTTATCTATTACATTCTTTGAGACATATGTATATATATACAATTATGTAATATTTTTTCATAATTTATTATTCATCTTACATAGAACACTGCCACACACATACAAATGAATATATGTATATTTTGAATCACTTTTTTCTCACCATACACACAACACACAAACATATATATATATATATATATATTCCTTTTTCCCTTATCACACATGAACCTCACAATATAAAAATACATTTTCACAAAATTGAAATGTATAATTATATACTCAAATAAACACTTCTCTATTTATACTCAAATATAATTATTATCTTATTTATTATTAACATTATATTAAATATTATAATCAATTTTATATATACACAAACACATGTATTAATAAATTTATGATTAATTGTATATTTATTATTTACCATATATATATATATATATATATTAAAAAAATTATCTCTATCGAATATATATATATATATATTTAATAACAAGAAAATTTCTAATTTATTCGATTTTATATTTGGACATGTAACTTAGTCATTCACATACCATTCTATGCTTCACTTCTTATACAACAAATCCTAATATTATTAATAAAAATTTAAATAAAAAATATATTATTACATATAATATATAAAATCTTTCTTGAATAAAAAATACCAATATATATCAAATACATGTGTAACTAAAATAAATCTAATATATTATCATTTTGATATTTTTTAGATCATTTACTTGATTTTCATACACCTTTCATAAGAATTATATCAACATTGGATAAGTGTTTAATGTAATTATTTCATTACTAAATATTAAAAATAAAATAAAATAATAATTAGAAATTAAATGTGTTCAAAATTACCTTTATATTTTTTCATAATTTCATTTTATCTATAAGTAAAAATATATGATAAATTAAAATAAAATACCACACAATTTTTATTTATGATTTTTCTAAAAATAAATTAAATGTTTTAATCAATGAAAATTGGAATGAAATTTAATGTTCTTTATCTGGAATAGAGTCAATCAAAAATCAGTCACGAAAAATGTATAAAAATAATATTTTGGGAGATATCAGGTCTTTATCACATCGTTTATACCTTATTTTACCAGTTTTCCAATTATTTATGATTCAAATATTTATTGTAACTACTATTCATAATTTCATAAACTAAAACATACTTATTTAAAAAATCCAATACTCATTTTTCCAAATGAGGAAAGAATTGTTTTATAACCATATTTTCATGTTGAAGGAAAATATTTTAATATAAATTTGTAAAATTAAATACTTTTTTTATGATTATGTGTTTTTGGTGACATAAATAAACTTATATTAAAATAAATTATACTAAATATTACTAAGAAATTATTTATTTTATTTATAACAATTAGAGGTGTCTGTCACGTTAAAATAAAATTTTGAAAAATAATTATACTTCTATTGTGAATTATTAAAATAATGGAAATTATTTTTTTACAAAAGATGGTAATTTTAAGTATTCACGTATAAATTAATAATTTTAAAAAAATAAGTAAAATATTAAAACAGATAATAATTATCATTCTATTTAAAAAATATTACTTATTTCATCGATTAAAAAATGTAAAATGGTATAAATTAATAATAATATTTATACCAAAAATATAATAAAAATAATTTTATAGGAAAATATATTTTTCACACATAATACGAGTTCATGGAAAATTGAGTACATATTTATTATAAATTAATTGATAAATTTTAAAATTATAAATCCTGAAAACATATTTATTATAATTTGGTTAATATTAGTCATACATATAATTTAATGGATCTGATATGTTTTCGAATATAAAAAATAATAATTTAATCACATATCATAATTTCCATAAAGATCTAGGTTTAGTGATAAGAAATATATCATGATTATAATTACATAAAAATAAATATATAGATTTTTATGTGGATGAATATGATACTAAACAATCTTTTTTATGGTTACTGAACCTAGGAGAATCAGTGCGACTACCAAAACGACTTTCCAGTGTGTTGATAAGGATGTAATTTCAAGGAAACCATACTCCTTATTCATTAAAAAATTATTAGTTTCTAGAATATTTAAAATTACACATTGGGAACATGATAATGTGTTATAGTTATATATTACATAAATAATATTTCATTGATTTGATATGGATAAACACCTTTTTAATATTCTAATCATATCATAATTATATTTAAAAATATTACAATGGTAATATAAACATTTATTTTTAAGATTAGTTTATAATAATCTCTATATATATTGCCTAATGTACATAATTAAATGATAAATATAAAATATATTTAATCCTCTGTAATAAATAATTTATTATTAAATCCTATTTCAATTTACAACAAGTGATTTCCATGCAACATACATCAATAAAAATGGGTGATTATAATGTCTTCTAAGGGATTATCAAATGAAGTGGAACATGACATATCAGTATGTTTAAAAAAATAAGGCATAAAATTATAGAGTAACTAAATATAAATAATAAATAATAAGAATATAGCATAAAAATTAAAAACCAAACATTCATAATAATACCATAAAGTTTTAATAACATGATTTCATAATATATTCTTAGAATGTTGTGTCCAATTCTTTTTTTGATTATTATGTGTTACATGTGTCGATGGGAGGATCAAAGGAGTACAGAGTGATATAGAACTAATATATTGACTTTTTAATAGGATTTCACGGTAGAGCTAAGAGTATTGATGTGGCATTTGTGAGGCTGTAATGTGGATAAGAAGAAATTATGTATGGTCTTTAGACTTGAAATGTAAGAGGCTTTCTCCTATTAGAGGTTGTTTAATCATGGAGTTAAGTTATAATGTAATGTTCATTTTTTTGGTAATTGAATTATATATTGTGGTGGATTCACTTAAATCTTTTTAATTATTCTATTTTATTGGATTCTTGTCTTACACCATCCTATATTTCTTGTACATATCCATTACATGGAGTTCTATGAAGTCCCCTATTACAATACTTTGTATATTGTTCCTTAGACCTCACCTTTTAGTCATGGATTTGGTTAGTGATTCATGGTCTTCTAAATTAATTTTAAAAAAAATTACAAAAACAACTATACATGTTTTATAGATATAAAAGTTTTCTCTGATACCCTAATACACTTGAGAATTTTTTGATTTCCATTGAATTACCTTTAATTATATTCGTCCATCTTATTCCATAGAATGATATATTATTATCTAAGGTGATTCTCCCATATTTTTATTGGGTTTTCTTAGTTTTCTCTAACTTCTCCAAGTTCTTCAACTCTGTGTAATGGTTTTTTCTTTGAATTGGATTTCCTGGAGTTAAAAATTTTTTTGGTCGCCTAATCGCAGTGTGGAACCCATAAAGACCATTAATTCATTTTGAGGGAGGTACTCAATGATCGATATTTTTTTAATATCTTATTAATCGTAAATTGAAATTAATAAGGTAGTATTTTATTAAATGTGTCAACATGTTTAATGTTAAATTTGTGATAATATCATTCCTTATACCATTAGTTAATGGTTCAATTGACCTCAATGTTGATTAAACTATACATAATTTTATTCACTGTTTTGGGAATTTTGATATATCATTTTTTTATATCAGGCATATATTTTTCATCATCATTTTCTATATTGTTTTTCATATATTGATAATGCTATGGTATATTATGTTTTTATATTTTTGGAAACATGATTAAATGTGTATAGTGGGTAATTCATGTTGTCTAAACAATTAAATGTAACATAGATTTTTGTAATTATTATATCATATAATTAAACTATAAGATTTTTTGATGTGTTATTAAAAAATTTATTATTTTTTACCGATAATTCCCTATGTTTAATGTCACAATAAATTTTGATAATAATATTATATATGTCATTATTTTCAAAAAATTGGTTGTCTCATAATGATAATATTTGGGGTCAAGTGATCATATTTTCAAATAAAATCTTATTGCCAAGGTTCACAGACCTATATGACATGTTTATTATTTTTATTTCACTATGTTTGTGACATTTATAGGGATGATTAGTATTTATAAGTGATGTGAGGTGATCCATGGATGGGTGATGGTTTATGTGAGCATTGGTTAGAAATACTAGGCTTATGGTGGTAGTCATCTCCTATGATGGAGGAATGTATATTGATATTCAATGTATTATTAGGGTTGAAACATGGTTAGATTAAAGGTGTTAATGAATGGATTTCTATTTTTTTGATCTATATATATTTTCGTTATTAATTATAAATTAAGAGTCTTGAAACGAAAGATGATTGGAATTCTTTTTCTTCCCTTCCATTTCCCACTGCATTGTATAACAGGATGTGCATGGTTTATCGATATTTTATAATAGAAATAGACCAGTATGGGTGTATCAAGAAATATTGGATTATAATGAATAATAAAAAATTCTATACCATGTGGTTGGTCGAATGAAATAATTTTAAAATCATTATAACTCATGAGAAACCTAGGAAGATGTTAGATTATATTGGGGGGTATGAAAATTTACTTAGTAAGTAGAATTTAATCCTTTAAAAGGGGGTAATAAAAGTCTCATTGATATATTCGTGTTCTAGTATGATATCAATCCTGTATTATTTGAAGCATGGTAACCATGTGGTATTAATTTTAGTTGAGACTATTTCATGGATTTTTACATAGAGTATTTTTTTTGTAATATAAATATTTCAGATTTTATGTGACTTTATTTTATACCTCACCAGTATCTAAAGGAAGACCCAAGATAGTGGAATGTAGAGGGCTTTTCAAAACCATCTATCATTACAATTAAAGAGTAGTTTACTACACCCTCTTTCTTGTATCTCATATATTTGTAGTATTAGGTGATGATATTAATGGTTTCCAACATTACAATTTATATATTGTTAGAGTTATGAAATGAAATGTAGTAATTCACCACACATGTATCTCTGGATGAAGTGCCTAAAAATTTATTATTGTTTTATTGTGTCACATATCTAATGGCGTGTGGAATGATACATGAAGTCTAAGAAATGGAGGATCCTAGAAAAAATAAATTAACATTTTGATGAATTTATTATTGCTGAGGTGATTAATTTAATCCAAAGGAATGTGTTATTATATAGTTTCATATAATTAATATGTCTTATTTAGAGAGGGATGGATTAGTACGTTCAATTTTTTGGAAGAGAAAAAAACTTTTGGGGATGTTGTTTCACTATACGTTCACTTTAAATTATTTTTAATATTATAAATCTAAATATATGTGATTATTATTTTGGGATCCATGATGAGAATTATAACTAAGTATAATTGTTTTGTTGTTGAGTTAGTTTCCTATGTTAATTCAACAGGAATTTGAATGAAATCCTTATCTATTTTAAAATATTCTTTCCATATGATCTTACTTAGTATACCTTAAACATTCATTATATGTCTATATAAACATATTTTAATGATCATAAGATCTATTTGGTAATTGGGAGGGAAATTATAATCCCATGGATTTATTATGGAGTGGTTTGAGATTAGTTTTCATTTTTGAGAAACTCTATTTTTATATATGATTTTTTAATTATATTAGTTCAATTTTCATGAAGTGACATTCATGTATTGTGATATTTTGCCTATATTTTGAGAGTTTTTATTATGATAACTCTCTTTAATCGGTTATTCATTGAGTTTACTACGTCACATTTCCATAGTAGATATATTGTAGTTCTTTTCATCAACTCGCTTTCTTTTGGAGGTTAGATTCAAGGTTTAGTTTGTCACGAATCAAAATACTAACCCATATGGGGTACCACTGGGTCAGAGGTTCATAATAAATATTGGAAAAAATGTTAATATGTGGCATATATTGATTATTATAGGTATAAATTGGTTTTTAATACTTTTTTTTGTTGGAAAAGGATGTCATATCTTCTTAATGTGAGTTTTATTCATGAAATACTCATAAAGACACAAGTATTTAAATCACCCTATGATATAATGAATTGATATTCAGGTTTACTGATTCGAATAAGAGAAGTTATACTTTATAAGAGGTAAAAAATTATGAAAGGATAATATAATAATCTTTTTCCCACTTATCATTGATATTTATAATATACAAGGTATGATTGTTCATTTATTTACTAATTAATCATAAATATTTTAAATTTTAGTTATGGAGTCTCTAAAACAATTTATTTAATATTTATTGATCAAGTTAAAAATCATAAAAATGTTTGTGGTGATGTATTTAATTATAATTCACTTGTAGACTTCCCTAGGACTTACCTATAATATGATTACACATGATGGAGGATGCTACGATAATATTCACACTGGATTATGTAGAGTTATGGTAGATATGTTTTAGAATCTGTGTTATGGTACCGGTTAATGGACTTAGAGATATACTAGAGTTGGGTATATTATATGATTTAGAACTATAAAATAATTGTTGGTGGTAATACATCATGGGGTAACAAGCTAGTGTGGGTTTTAATAATTTATGATCATGCTGGGTTTGATGTTTAATGGGTGGAAATCTAACATGAATTCTGAACCACAGAAATTGGTCATCAGGAGATACTCTATAATTAAAAGTTCAACACACATGTATGGGATTCAATGATCATTTTTATGAATTTCATTTCATATGTACTAGGCCAACCATCCTATGAGAAGGAAATGGTGATGCATTTCAAAGAGGATATATATCAACTGAATTGTTTGAAGGAAAATCCATTTATACTACTGATATATCTTCAAAAAAGTTTCAGAGTATATGTTATTTATAGGACCCTCGAAATAATTATTTCGTTATCATAGTAGGGACATAAAAAACATCCATGCTCCATAGATATTTCTTAGGGTTCATTGTTTCATGGAAATAATGGTAGTTGGATAGAAAGTGGTAGGTTCCACCCCAATACAACTGATTACATTGAGGATAGCGGCTCTCAGAAACCTGTTAAGGGATCTGATATATTAAATTATATTAGTGTACATTGTTTTCAATGTTGAGGGTGATGGATCTTTCTGAACATGTAGTGTGTGTTTGGGTCATCCCATTAACTCCCACGATTGGATAAATTTTATTAGTGGTATAAAATGAAAGATATCTATAATATTTTGTAGAAGATTGGACCTAAATAAATAATATTATATCCACACAATTCTCATTTTTAGTAGAAAAGAGATTGAATATATATTGGATATCACCATCATGTTAATCTATGTTGTAAATTATATCATGGAATGATATATTTTCATGGGTTTCATACTTTGGGGATGATGGATGGAGTTTTATATGCTGTATTCCGATTTCAAACTATGGTTAATGTATTTTTTTCATTAGGAACTACTCAATTATTCATTTAACCTTGTTTGTTAATTAATAACAAGATATTAGGTAAGGATTTATATTGTTTTATTGGTATTCAATACACCATTACAATTTTTTTAACTTGTATAAGTTTTTTATGAATGTGAGATACTATTTAGAGAGAATAACTCTTTGTGAGATTTACTATGATTTTTGATATATTTAATCAACATTTTTCTATGAAGATAATTTTTGTATTAGATTTATGATATCATGGATTAAATTAGAAGGATGATTTTTTTCTATGAAGTCAATAGATATTCTTCCATTTTTGTTTGAGAGAGAAGCCTTCAGATTTGTCAGAGGTTCATTCTATCGTGATATTATATGATGGTCTATGTGATATTAAGTTCATTTTATGATACATAATAAGTTATTAACATGGTTTTGGAAGATTAAAATGATTTATTTAAATAATATTTTGTTGTAATATCCCCTCTATGAGAGATTGACTATTGGATATAATAATTTATTAAAACCTTCATGATATTTATTTCATTATATAGACTATAGGCTTATATGTTTTCAGGGTTTTAGATACATATCAATGGTATATAAAAGTAATATTTTGACTGGATATGTAGGATAACATTGGGATGTGGGGTTTATGATTGAATTTACATTACAAATGTTTTCCTTGAAGTTGTGTAAAATATACATAACCTGTTAATGTTTTTATATCAATCTAATGGTCCATAGGTATATCTTACAAGAGTGTGACCTAAAAATTGATAAATTATGGTTGATATAATTTATATATGATTATGAATTTGAGATCTCATAAAATCAAAATAATGGAAATGTTTTGGAAAATAATCTAATGATGAATTAATATAGTGGCATTGTGCCTAAATATATAAATTGATAAAAAGTGATAGAAGTGATCTATGTAATGAATCATGATTTGAGGGAGGATAATTGTAGATGAACAATTTTAGATGATGTCAATTTATTTATTACAATAATAAGTAGAGGTATAATATCAAGGATATTATGAGTTGGAATTAAATATTTTTCCTCTTTTATGTTGTGATGTCCCTCATCGACATTTTGAAGATGATCAGCATCATGTTTTATTTGGAAGGAGGAATTTCAAATTGTCAATAACTTGAGAGTATGAGGTCTATAAAAGCTATAGATCACAAATATTAGTATATCATATAATTTAAATTATTTACCATTATCTATGAGCTTAATTTTTTACTTGATTGAATAATTTATTTGCGTAGTTCAGGTACATTTGTTTAGTGTACCATAAGGTTGTTATTGAACTATGTGTTCTAAGAGGATTCCACCATCAATTAGATGTTTTTTATTGGATGTCAAAGAATATTAAAATGGTTATTTTAAATATTTTTTATCAATAATAGGGATTTTAAATTGTTTATGGGTAATCATGGACCATATTATAAAATTAACACCATTAATTGAATTCCATGAGACATTTAGAGTGATGATTTTTTTATGACCTGATGAGGAATCATGGAGTCCAAAGGATGATCATATGTGATAATGTTCCCCTTTTTTACACCAGGGTATAGGGAGTAATTTATTATTATATTAGGAAACAATTATTCCATAGTAAAACTTCTTATAAGAATATGGACAGTAATATAAAACAAAATTTTTATAAATTTTAGAAAAATATAGTTTATTGTGCTTAGGATTTTAGAGGTTTATGGGTGAGGAACCTACCTTTGGTCAAAATTTCATTAAATTATAGATTTCACTAAATCATCTGTTTTTAACTGTTTGGATACTCTTTCTTTTAATATTTTAATACTATATTGTGATAGAATATATATGGAGAGTCAATAATATTGAGTTTGGAACTAGTGTAATGAATGAAATATATTGGTCAATTGATTTTTGAATGGATGAGGGAAATGAAATATTTTTTAAGTTATTATACTAAAAATAGGTGGGCCCTATGGGTTATGATGTTATAGATCATATTATATTATATTGAAAATTTACAATTGGAAATAATGGATTATTCAAGACTGATATATTTCTCGTCATTTTTCGAGGTATTTCGAGTTTGAGGAATTTATTGGAGACAACTTATATCAATGTACAACTCCACTGAAGTTGATCGAGATTCATTACATAATTTATGTGTTGAAACATCATCAATATCATCATGATGATCCCCATATCATTAAATTTGATAGAAATAATTTTATAATGGTTATTCTTTCAATAAATTTCTCTTTTTGATCTAGGGCCACCATGGCAATGTTTTTTGTGGTCATGTTATTCAATAAGATAATGACCTATGGTGAATATGTTTTATTGAGAAGGGAATATGATAACAGGATACAAAAATACCTTCACAGTATATTAGGTTATTTTATTCTTATTTCTTATTTGATAATGATGTACTGGTTTTTACTTTTCTCTATATTATTTAATTGTTCTCTCATCTCTGACACATTATTTATATCATTGATCTAGATTGAGATTTTTCTTCTCCATTATATTTATTAGTAGGTTCTTGAGACACTTTTTTAGTTTTAATCATGATTTTTATAGTGAGATATTTTTTCATAGGTGTTTGTGATTATCATGTGAGTTATCAAATGGGGTTGTTGGTTGGAAAAGCCATCTTGCATTGATTTTTAAATATATTTTTTATTTTTACTGTGAGAAATATTGAATAGTTTCTAATATATGGGTATAGTTCCTTATATCTAATTAAATTGTGTATAATTTGTTCTATAGGTACTTATTAAGATCCCATAATAATTATTGAATAAAGAAAAGGTGAACTTGTATCTGTGTATTAGGATTTATGTGTGGAGGTTTTATAGCAACCAGAAATTTTATAACAAAAATTACCTATGTGATTTTCTAAAATCTCTTCATATATATTATTTTAATGGAAAATACACGAAATTATTCCATTTCATCATATCAAATATAATTTCAAATACTATTATGAATAATTACCATTGATAAATATCAATTATATAATGATCATATGATTAAAATAAATATATGTTTTTAATGAATCTAATTGAGAGATAGAAAGGATTTTATGGAATTAATTATGAGGATCATACCCAATAAATTCTATTTATTGGATCTTCAATGGTATATATTATCTCTCGTCATTTCCCTCATCAAATTCCATGATAAGTTCCAATAACGAAATGATAAGAGATACTAATTACAAGATATGATCATGCTCATTGAGATCACATACTAAACCATGTACGCCAAACTGCCCAATGAAAATATCTTTATCGTGCACGTTTACCCTATTATGTTAGATGATGTATTAAATAATGATGTATGAATACCATAATAATATAAATATTTAAATTTATTTTCAATAAAATAATTTTTATATTAACTACTTATTTTTACGTTATATATTATTATTAATTTCATTGAAATAAGACATTAATTATATTTTGGGTTAATAAAAAAATAATTAAGGAATTTATAAATAAATGGATTTCAATAATTGATATTTCATATTGAAAATATCTTTATTAAATATTTTATAATTACATGTTAATGTTCATATATTATTTATAAAGAAAAATGTAATGATTATAAGGTTCTGATAAATGTTATTGTCAAAACCCCACATTTGGAAATAAATGAATTTTTTATTTTAAATGTGAATGTTAAATTATTTAGATTTTTTTATTAAAAAATAATAATTTTTTTCTAATAATCATTTCACAATTACATTGTGTTGAATTTTCATATATTTTTTAGATATTTGAATTTAATGTATAAAATTAAATACTATATAAATATATATTTTTTATTATGAATACATAATGATTAAAAAAATAACGTGATAAATAATATAAATTGATTAAACTACCAAATATAATTATCCATATTAAAATAATTTTTTCTTGAGTTTTTTTCCTAATAACATAAATCTTTTATGAATCCCCCATAGAATATAATATATTTTATGACATAAAATTCATTTCTTTAAGGACATGACTCACTAACACAAAATCAATGGTATTATATTAATAATTTATGACCATAGACATTTATACTAACAAAAATTGATCCATTTATGATAGATACCATGTTCAAAAACCATTTTAATTTTTATATTTTTGGTTATATTATTCCATATAGTCTAACCCACATGATTGGGAAATAATAAATAACTCCACCCTATCTTCCTATATAATCTCACCTAGGATCACAATTATCATCACTAGAAATCCATCTAGGATATACATATATGAGCATACCATCTATATATTCTTCCAAATATGCCACTGCAATATCAAAAATCTATTCTTAAGATTTTGTATTAACAATCTCAAGTTAAGGGATCTTTTCTTTATCCTCTATTTTCATGTATTTTCATTATCTGATACATATTCCATCAGTTTTTTAATTTTGAAATATGTTCTTACATATCCCGATTATTATCCTTATTATTCCTAAATAATTTTTTGCCCATTAATCTCTGATTACTACCCTCTTATAAACAATTATATGCCACCATTATACTGTCAATATTTCATTGTGATTTTATAAATCATTCTCTATGTTAATCCTATTATATCATTCCTAATTTTTCATTTTTACAATTCATACACATTTATTCCCAATTTATATTCCTATCTTTTTCATTTATCACATTCTTTATGTTGTTATATATTTATTCAGTTAATTGCGTTTATATCTCACCCCTTTCTGATATATGTCTCTATTTTGTCCAATGAAGTTTTATGTATGATGGAATAATATAAACAAGTTAATGATTTTTTTAGTAATAATGATGTATTACCTATTATAATTTGTTTTTTAGTTTAACTCATAAACAAAGACACTTGGAATATTTAACATTTGGGTTATATTCTAAGTACAATTATGTAATAGATTAGGAATTGATTTTTAATAAAGTGTGTGGTTGTTGTAGGATTGTACTATTATATAGAGTGTGTTATTCAATTTAATTGATAAGTGGTTGTATACCATAGGGATTATATGAGGGTCTTGGGTGGATTTACCATTTTTGGGTCACCACATCATGGACAGAGTATTTGGCACAACCTTCTCCGTCATATTTGGAATTCTACATTGTGGTGGTTTACCTTTCAACATGAACCTGCATGAATATTATTTGATAAGATTCATAGACCATGAAACATTTATTAGATATTAATTTCTCTTGTAATGTTTCTACAAGATATCTTTTTATACACTATAGTTTCTTACTCATTCATTATTTTCACCATGGTGGAAGGTACTGAATTATATTCTAATAATATCTTGATTGTGTATAGAATTCAAAATACACATCAAAATTATCTTTACCAAAATTCTTTTCTCAAACCCTATGTTTCATTAAGGCAATTTTCAAATGAATTTTTATCCCCATCAATAAGATTCAACCTTAATGTTAAAATGATCTAAATGTGGTGATTTGAGGTTATTTATCTCTCTTATTGTTTGGGTTCATTATTTTTCAAGTATTTTTAAATCCTAACATACATTTTAATGATCTAATGGTTAACAATTTTTAATTACCATATTGTTCAATCCATTTTTTATAGTGTTAATGGTATTTCACCCATATGGAACGTTTATTTTTTGTAGGATAATTGTTTAGAGATGGAAATTATGTTTCTATTCCAGTATAATGAATATTGAAACCATTGTTGTAGGGTATTAAATAATTCTCATTATTTAAATTTAAAATGGGATTTTATATCAAACAACTTATTTGGAAATAGTGTAATGAACCTAGAGTAATATTATACATAAAATAATGAATAGAATTGTTTTTTTATTGTTGCAATCACATGTCTTTATGTAATGTTAAAATTTCTAATACTAAGTTTAATTGTATTGTTATATATTTTGTTAATTTTGTGGTTTAAATGAATTTTTTGAGTGGAAATGTTTATAGATAACATAATATTGGTAATTATTTTAATATAAATTTAAAATATGTATGTCAATTTTTTACCATTCCTGTAATTGATGACATTGGATGTTATGCATGAGTCATGATTAATTATTAATATTTATAATAGAATATATCATTGGAATATCATTTTTGTAAACTATTCTAAGGGAAATAGTTAATTAAAAAATTTGAAAAAAAAATTGGTTGACAAAATTTATTTTTTTGGGGTCGAGTGAAGATATTTCTATAATATGGATATATAAATAGTTTCTATTTTCCAGACACCATGATTACTATTTTTTTCATTCCATCTTACGTCATTTACCTAGATAAGTAGCA
The DNA here is from genome assembly GCA_963277665.1 of Viscum album. Classification (NCBI taxonomy): domain Eukaryota; kingdom Viridiplantae; phylum Streptophyta; class Magnoliopsida; order Santalales; family Viscaceae; genus Viscum; species Viscum album. The sequence continues at coordinate 1,040,438,100 of OY728141.1, read as the reverse complement.
ATTATTTGAAATCATAGTTGAACCTATGATGTATTATAATTTTATTATAATACTATGGGATGATAGGGATCATGACATTAGTTGGTTAATGATATGGGGTGATGGATAGTTAATGTTTTTCATTGACCATTTTTAATATAATGTAAATTCATAACCAATGGAACACATGATGAAAAAGGATTACATAATGGAGACGACATCAATTATAAAAACTGTAATAATGGTAAAGAGGTTTAATGTAAATATTGTTAACAAATGGAAAATTGGTTGTAATTTTTGTAATGTTATAAAATTTATTTATTTCACGAACAATTTATTTAGAATAGATATTTTGTAAACACTGTTGGTGGGGGACTATTGATTTATAATCAAACACTTCTCGAGTGTCATTATGTTCCCAAGCTGATTTCATGGATAGAGGTCAGGACATGTTCATATGTTCCAACCATGGGAGTTGAGTAGTGATTGTGATGTTTATGGATTATGGTCCAGACCTATAGGCAGGTCCATCAGTGGGATTTATCTATTTTTCATTATTTTTGGTATCCTTCACTACTGGCATAGTTTACATGACATGGAATATTTACTATTTGGTTGTCTACTTATACAATATTTAGAAATTGGTTTGTTATGAATGTTAACTAAAAATTGCATATGTTATCATATATTTTGTTGTCTTGTTATTTGTATTACTTTTATTAAGAGTGTATAGTCTCCCCATGTTTCCTATTAGATGCTGGATTCTAGTCAAAAACCTTTTCCACCTGAGGAGGCACACTTGCGGTCTTGTGGAGACTCATATTAGGGAACCATGTTAGTGGCTTCCATGTCTTGAATGCTACAATGTTCTTTCATAGTATGTTTTCATTGAATTAATATTTTCTGATATGAAAAATGATATTGGGAATGTGTCTTGCCTTGGTTATGAACTCATTTATGGGAGTATCTAACCCATGAATGAGATAAAACCTATTTTCCTTAGTGGAATATTTTTTCTGATGATTTTTGTTACCAATGATAATATTTTTTAACAATGGTTGATGAAATCATGGTGTGATGTCACTATTTTGTGGTATTTTATTCATGGATGAAATGATATGATATTTTCATCCCTGCTTCATTACAACAACCAATGGATATAGGTTTCATGAATCATGGTAGGCACACTCATGATCGATGTGTGGGTTAGAGAAAAAATGATGCATTTTTTATTTATTATTTCTTATAAATAAAATTGGGTATAACAGGAATGATTAAAATATGTAAAAATAATGTGTGTAAAATAATTTTAAATGAATGAGGTTTAATGAAGCATATTCAATATGTTAAAATGATAGATGTGACATCTACTAAAGTGGGAAATGTGTTTAACAGGGAAGGTATCTGTTGATAGGATAGAATTAGTTTTAAAAAGTTTTTTTCTAAGAAGAATGTGATCATATAAGTTGGTTTACAATATGTTATCCATGAATTGTAGTAAAGATGGCTATGGTTAGTGTTCATGATGTAATAATGCAGGTTTGGATAGTGTATAAAAAATGGGGTGTTTGGAATTGTAGAGGACAACCACTATGATGATGTGTTTCAATTTGGAGACATTATGATATCTCTAAGAATTCTCCACCAATAGAGTAACAATAAAGAATATTTTATAATGATAAAAGTTGAGAGGATATGTTCCATGATTTTTTATTCATTTTGATATGATGATGGGATGAGACCCACAGATAGTCACAATGAGTATGGTTGATCTAACTAGAGGGTTTCAGTTTCATCACCCTCATACATTTGTTTAAATGGGTGAAGATGAGTTTTGAGCATGTAGTAGGTAGTAATACAAGGTGACACGGGGAATGGTATCCAGATTTTTTTAGAATACCCTTTGTATCAGTGGTTTTTGGAAGTGATAATTTCATACAACAAGACCTTACTTATATAACATAAGACATTGATGAGTCTTGTTGTTTAGATAGAGATGTTTTCCATTTAATTCTTCTATAGGGATGTGAAAATGAAGTTTTTGGGTATCATATAATAATGTGAATGTGGTAACCCATTTGGGTTGTAATTTCTTGTATTTTTCTCAAAAAATAAGATTGAGAATCTTGGTTATGTAATCACTAGTGATTGTTGTTTTTATTATTATTGTGGTGACTCATGTTGGTTCAGACCAAGGGAGTTGTGTTTTTATCTTTGAATTTGATGTTTTGGCTCATGGAGCTGATGTATGTGTTAGAGTACACAAGGAAACCGACGTAGAGTTAATTTTGATGCGGTACAATGGAAACAATATTCTTAAATTTTGGAATGAAATCCACCGTGAGTGACTAATTGTTGGGAGTTTGAGGTATGTGAACTACAGAGTGGGCTTAGTGACGTGTTACCATTAACCCTCATTAGGATTTTTGTGTCATTTAACCCTTGAATATGAGTTTTCAATGATTTATCAGATATCTTGGGTGTTCCAATGGGCGTGGGGAGAACAATTGATGTTTTGACTATAGACATGTGCTGATATTAACTAGTGGGAAATTTGGTATGATGGATGGTTTTGGGATATGAAAATCAAGTTGTAATGAAGTTTTTCCTGACTTTTTGAAATTAAGGGTGACATTAAGTTAAGTTTTCCCCCCTAATGTAGGATCGTTGTAATATTAACCATGGGGTATTCTTTAGAGTAGAATCGATGCATACTGAATACTTTTGAGTTGTGGTAATTTGTATGGTTTTTCTTTGTATTCTTTTCATAAGAAACATATGTTCTTGTAGTTGGTTGTGCAGTTGGTTATTAAAGGTTGTATCATCTATGGGTCGATCCATCCATTTGATGAATGACTAATGGAGGCGTCAATTTTGAATTCATTTAGACAAAAAATGGTCATTATTTCATGGATGGAACCTTTTGTTGTTAGAACTTGTGAGGCATGGTGGAAGTTGTATTGAATATGATGTTGGTTTATGCAATCTTGTAAATGGTTCATGGAGTGGTTGTTAGTCTAATTTCGGAATCTCACCTAAGCATTGGAGGTTATGTTTTGATAAGTTGTATTCAAGGAGGGAAGCTCAACATTATTAGTTTTTCAAGGTGTCCCATTGTGTGGGGTAACATTTGTGTCGGTTAATTGTTGTGGTTTCCGTCAATGAATTTTCATCGCACTTCAAGATAGTGACAATCAGGTCTGACATCATAACATTTTTCCATGTGAACTGAAATTGATTCGGCTTTATACCTATTGAAGTGAATGTTATTGTATGGATGTAATACATCATCGAGTTTATGTTCTTCTGGGCGGTATATGTGGATATGGATAGTTTGATGTGGACTATTGATCATTTATGGGTGATTTTCAAGATATATATAGGGTGTCGAAGAATATAGTGGGTGTCATTCTTAGAATATTAGAATGGGTTTAAGGTGATGTAGGCTTTTTGTTGATGGAAAAACTAGATAACCATGTAATTTTTTTTGGTTCATCTCTTGATCAAAGAATTATCCATGACCTATCAATTTCATGGGAAAATTGAGGTAAACGACACCCCTATGTATAAGAATGTTAAGTCATTATTGTGTGTGTAGATAAAAGTGTGGAGTAAATGTGGTTGAATAGGTATGCCAAAGAGAAACACCTTTGGTGAGCATTTGGATCCTTTCAGTGTCCAACGGGGTATTATATGTGCTTTTTTATCCAATAATTGTTTCTATTCATTGGGTTGTTCTGAATGTTATTTAGAATTCCAGTAATTTAGTTTTAGAATTGCGTGGAATTTCATGACAGTAGTTTATTGAAAGATAGGTTGGGTCCCATAACATCAAAAAAATAGATCATTTACCTTGGTTAGTTTCAGTGAGGGACAATGGAATGTCTTTATGTTTCATGTATCATTGGGCATGTGATATAGTTTCATAACAACAGTGAAGTTGGGTGATCCAAAATTAGTAAATCAATGGTGTCTCAAATCGGTTAGAAAGAGGAAGAAAATACAATAGTATTAAACTACCTTTAAAAGATGTTTTTTTTGTAATTACATGGAAATTTATATAATTTAAATAGACCTTAAAATAGATCCTAATTAACTTAATTTTAGCTGGATACACTGTATGTACATATTCTGGGAATATAAATGGTAGTGGGGAAGCAATATAATGATTGGGATGATGGTGAATGCCTTTACAGTAGATTAAACAAATTTCAGGGAATGACCCAAGTATGTGTGTTGGACAATGAAAATATTCCTTATGTTAGGGGGTTCCATTGATTGGTGTGGGGAATAGAATATCCATTGAAAAAAAATTGTTCTATGAAAATCCATTATGAATGGATTGACACATACACAAGAAGTGAACGAGCATGGAATGTTGTAATCTACCACTGATTTGATTTTTTTGGAATGGAAATTCCATAAATAATGGAAAACTCCAGGGAGGACTAGTTTTTTTTTCACTATAATGGATAGTGGATGCATGTCCCTTTCGGTTATCTTTGACAACATGGATTAATGATAATGTTTTGTAGAGTCCAAATGGGTATCTTTGAATATTGTGTTTTGAAACACATTGAGTATATCGTGAATGTTGAGTAGAGATACTTTTTGCCTTTTTTAAATAGTAAGGGTACCAACTACCTGAAAGACGGGGGGTTTCATCTAAATTGCATGATGGGGTGTTACATAGTAGTTAGAGGGGTTGGTAGACAATATGACTATGGATATGGGTTGGATGGACCCATCTATGCACCAATTCTTTAATTTGACCTTGATAATGACCCGTGTCTTGGGTTTGACCAGTGGAGTTCCATGGGTGTTTTGTTTGTGTATTGTATGTTTTATTTGGATTAGGGCTATCAGGCCTGATGATGTGGATTGATGTAGCATGTGATTTATTTTTTTTGTAAATACATGTGATTATTCAAGTGGATTTTATTTTGAGGAACTATTTCAATTCTAAAAATATTGTAAAATAATGAAAAGTGATTTAGGCCACGTGTTTTGTTGAGTAATAAGACTAAAGGACACCGATAGACTCTTCCATGAGGTTAAGATGTTGTGAGTGATGTCTCCTTTTGTTAGAATTGATGAATTGTTTCATAGGATACTCCCATTTTGTTTTAGATGTGGATGAATGGGATGAGGTTAAAGCATCCTCCGAGGATCATCAAGTTTGTTTTTTGGATCTGAGTGAGATAATTTAGTTGGGAATTATAGTACCTTCATTTTGGCCTTTTTTGGAAGTATGGTAAAGATCAATGGGAATCTAGAGAATGGTAGATAGATATGTGGTATATGTATCCTGATTCCTTTACATGGATGTTCAATGATTATCGAGAGTGCCAATTTAGGATATTTAAATATATGTGGGCTTGGTTATAAGATAATGGAATTTTTGAGGGTTTTCTTATGTCTAAATTTTTTTTAGTCCATAAATATTTTTTCATGGATGTTTGATATGGTTTCTGATGGAGCCTTGTGTTGTTACAATGGTTAGGGACATCAAGGGAATGAAAATATGTCCAACATATGTAATGTTCATAGTTGTTGAATGGTTAAGTCATTCATGCAAGGGAAAAAATCATTGAATAATTGGGAAGAGTTATTTAAGATATTCTTTCGCACAGTTTGAAAAACTGTGGGGCTACACCTAGTAAATATATGACTAGGAGCCCTATTGTAAAGAGCCATACTCATGATTGTCACAGGTTTTTTCAATCCTTAAGGCCAAACCATACAACTCGATTATAATATATTTTCCTATTTTCCCCTTTGAAAATTAAGGTGTTGACAAGATTTCTTCACCCATTTTCTACCTTACAAACCTTGTGAAAACCAATTTTGTACAAAACCATAAAAGGGTGGTTTTACTTTGATTCTAGGTCATTAGTAGTGATATTTTATTTTGATCACTATTATGGGTATATCAGACACACTTCATCATTCCTTTTTCCAGATTAGGGTATGTTTTTTCTCATATATTCATATAAATCCATAAAACCCTTTTATCTGGTGGAATGTTGGTTGGGGATTCAAACAGTTTTTGAATCCTGATCAAGGTCTATGATTAATGGTTCTTTCATCATCATATTCAATGTACGTGGTCTGCATGATATATCTCATGTATTTGACGTGGGTGTTGCCATGTGTGTTTGATTTCTTAATTTAATCGTGGTTTGTGATTGATACCATTGTTGATATTTGGAAAATTGGTTGTATAAATGTTCAATTTAAACACTTAGGATCCAAAAGGGATACATGAAAAATGATTGGAAAAATTTAGGCAACTCCATGGGTTGTGACATTAATCCTGAACCCGACATTGGTAATGTTAAATATATAATAGATGTGTGAAAACTTTATCCATGATGAACATGATAATATGATATTTTGAGTAGAAAGAGTAATATGTATAGATGTTTACAGACTTAAATAATTTCTTAAGTGGTCTTATGACTATATGATAATGCGTTATATGAAACATGAAATGTATAAGGGTAATTTTGGAAGGGTCTATGACTTCTGAATGATAAATGTGCTAGTTGGGGTAAGACATGTCATCAAGAATGGTTTAATGGGTTAAGTGATGAGATTTGACCGAAGTATTAAATGGAACAACAAATGGAGGTTTTTAAATTTGATAAATTGATTAATTGGAATACAGTTATTGTTATAATGTGATTATAAATTCAACACTCAAATCATATTTTGGTTTGTTGAATATGAAATGAGAAATGTTTTAAATTGTTTAATATATGGGAATTGATGAGTATGATAAATGGAATAACATATAGAAATTAGTTAATTTTTAAGCGGGTTAGTCAATAGGAAGGGAAATGACCTAAATGGTCTTTGTATTTTAAATGGAAAATGTTTTAATGGGTTATGAAGTAATATTAATTCATTGGAATATTTTTATGGATAGTGATTTATATGTGTAATATATTTTGTATGGGTTTTGATATGGTATTTTTGTGGTTAATGGATAAAAAAGAGTCTTTAAAATACTTTTTTGTGTGGGGTATTGACATTATATTCTATTCTAATGGTTCTAGTTAGATTGAGGCTCTAAACCCCAAAACAAGGTGAACATGTTAGCAAATGGTTTGGATGATTTATTCCCCTAATGGTTTCATTCGATGAGACCACCTTAACCATTGTATCAAGGTGTGTGTTATTTATCTATTTTGATTTATTTGACACTAGTGATATAGGGACATGAATTATTTCTTTAAGAATATTGTTTCATTTCCTTATACCCTTGAGTAGATGTTGTTATTTCCTAACCCATCAAACCCATGATGAATATTGATTATGTATTGAAGATTTCATAAATGGTGGAAATATTAAAAATAATTTAATGGATTAATGTTAATATTATTATCTAATTGCAACCAATTTGTCCTTTTTTTACTTTTATAACATTTATTACTATGATTATCTATCTGTTTGGGCATTATATTTTATAGAAAATGTTGGTGGTGGCCTACTGAGTTGGTCCCACGCCTTTTCAATCATCTTTGGGTACCTATGAATATTTAATGGTTGTATATCATGACATGGGAAAGGTTCATATGATTGGGAGTTCTGTAGGTATTGGGATTTATAGGGAGGTGGTTCTGTATTTTAATTCCTGAATTTCATAGGGATTAATTTTTTTGACTCTATCTTGGGTTTCCTGCACAATTCAAAAAGTTATAATGACATTTCATATTTACTATTTGGTTGTGGACTTGTAACCTTTTTGAGAGATGGGGTTTATCTTAATTAACAGTGGATAATATAAATTATCTCATCTTTTTCATTATTATCTATAAATATTAATCTAGTAAAGAGGGTATAGTCCTCCCATGTGGCTTATTAGACCATATCTATTATTCTACATCCTATTGTGCGTGGGGAGCCACAATTAAGGTCATATGGTGACTCAGCTTGGGGAAACAATTTATTAGATTCATGGTCAGAGATGATACAATATTTATATAAATATATATATATTTTTCATGTGATTTCATATGATACCCCAATCATGAAATTATTGAGACCGACAATAGTTCACTACGTATTATGTTTTCCACAACACACATGATTTCATGGAATGTATGGCTAAATATCACCTATTTTTCTACACTATTCTCATGTTAGTATTATGTGTTGTAAGGATTGGTGGTTACTATTCACAAATGTGGGTGCATAGGATTGTAAGGGATTTTTATTATTTCAATCACAGTTATATCAAATCATAATATATTAAGAATTATTAATGGAATTTTGTGTATACGGTGTGATATTTTAATATATAATACAGGAATTAAAATTTATGGTGGATCTTATAGGAAACATGGTTTGAATATATAGATGGGGATTTTCATGATGAGATTATGTGAACAATGAATAATGTGGAATTATGTAGTTCCCTTTGAAATTTTTTCTTTATTTGGAGGGAGAATTTTTAAGATTTATGATGTTTTGGAGGACAATCAAAACATAGAAGATTTATTAACATTTTCCCCTACTATAATACAATTTTGGAAAATATAATATTTTTTATAAATGATTTGGAGAGAGTGAGAGAGTCACGATGAGGTTGTCAAAATATTTTGTGTGTGTTGGTGATTAGTTAGATTCAATTTTTTTCATTAGACTTTAGTGTACATTATTTTTATTTAAAAATATTTCCTTGTGGGAGGATACTATTGATGATTTATATTAAGAACAATAATAATATATTAAAACTATTTTTATTGACTATCATAGTGTGTTAGTGATTGGGAAAGATATTAATATATCATTACGATATTTGGGATCATTATCGGATTTAATGTCACAACTAGAGATTTATAATGAGGAACTTGTCATTTACATTTATATTGATTAGTATTTATAAAATTTCATTCATGTATTGGGTTCTTTTACCTTTACAATGATTTGGACATTATTGGTGGTTTTATGTTATAATTCAATTATCATGTTCTTTATAATGGTTTTTTCTACTAATGTTTATATATGACATACCATAAGTGCTTTTTACCGCACATTATATATTATAGGAAAAATTTGGGTTTCATTATCTCCCGTAACTAGTTTCCAAAATAGGATTGGTAGAATTATGGGAGGGGGTCATGAATGTATTCGGACGTATTACCATGTTTATTATCCATGTTAAAAAAATCATGTTATATCCAGATATTATATTTTAACCAAATACATTATAGTGATATTAGGGTGAACCCTTTAAATTCATTAATTCTTGTCTTACATAGATATCAAATATCTTAATAATAATATTCATCAATTACAAAGAAATAATAATGAATCTTATCATTCAAAATTATTTAATATGAAGATTTTCCTACTTGAAAAATTAATAATTTAAAACAATTAAAATGGATTCAATATTTTAATAATGGAAATTCACAAACCATTTTGAATAACACCTACTATGTTAATATACATGAATGTAAACAGTATTGGATACTAACACCCTAAAAATAGAGGCCTATAAAATAAAGGAATAACACTGAAAAACATGTTTAAAAATTTTTATATAGAAGTTCGATATAATTATAGAATTGAATTACATATTAAATAGAACATCAATTGGATAGTAATTTAATCATCACAATTACTATGAAAAATATAATGAATGGTAATGTGTATTAAAAGAAAAAATGATGTAATTTTAAAAATGTGATAGAAGGATAATATCATACCTTATACATCCATTTCAAAATATATAATACTAATTCCTTTCGAGTCAGAGAGCCAACGTAATGTGTTTATTGAGATCAAAAGAGAGGTTATGATGAGAAAATAGCATTAAAAGTTAACTAAATGGGTTGTAGATGTGGGTATTTATAGAAAGAAGATTCAAAATATTTATAATTTTAATTCTATATACAATTAAAATCTAAATTTTGAAAAAAAAATCATTGGACCACGCATGGTTTTGGAACATGAATTATGAAATAATTATGATGGTTTAATTAATATTCGAGTTTTAGAGATCCAGAAAACATTTTATTTTAATTTTGGTATAAAAAATAAATTCTCATCATAATAATGTTTCTAAAATATTACATTCAATTTTAGAATTAGGATTATAGATTATAGGGATGGAATGTTACTTCAACTCATTAAAAAAAATCCTATAAATAAAATATAATATTATTTTGATTGAAGTCATTTTTGTAAAATTTAATTCATTAAAATTTATTTATGTATTCCTAACACATAATGATAATGGAAAGACTATTTTTATTATTCACTAAATAATATGGAAATTTAAAAATATTCTCATAAAATCACCATCTCCAAATTTTGATGTGATAATTTTTATAAAATAATGTTATTATTATGAACTAAAATTATAATATATGAGAAAAATATTTTTTTATTAAAATTATATATTTCCAATGATATTTTTATACAAAATGAAATATAATATATATAAACTTTATTGATTTATTAATTTTATAATTTCTTAATTTTTATCTTAATGTGTATGTCTATATAATATAAAACATGAATTATATTAAATTTTAATTTCGTACTGGTATATAAAAATTATATTATATATTATTACTATATCTTATGAAATATAATAATCACATTACAAAAGTTAGTTTATTATTAGATTCTAATTTTCACATATCTATTTTTTAATTACCTTGTAATTTATTTTAAGGAGTTTCATTATATATATACGACCTATTTAAATTTTTGTATGTTATAAAACATAATGATAACACATTTTTTTACTAATTCGGGACATTGTATTTATTCAACAATTCATACATCCAAAATACACCATATTACAATGTGAATGTAAAAAACATTAAAATAAAAAATAAGAAAATTTAGATCATCTCAACAGGGTTGTATTATTTCACTTCTTATAAATACCATAAAAAAGAAATTTATGTGTGTAATATAATACTCATTTTTAAAATATTGAATAATGAGCAATGATTGGTATTATTAATCTATATAAATTAATAATTTATGATGTAATCATAGGATGTAAAAAACCAATTTTACCTTTGGGAATTATGATTGCTTTGAATTGTGACCCTTTTTAGTAATAAAAATTGGGAATTATGACAATTGGGAAATGTGGTCTGTTCTAATTATGACTATTAGTTACTATAACCAGATTATATATTGAAATTATTATAGGACAATTAAATATATTGTATATGAATGGTAACTAATAGAACTAAATTATTTTGAAGGTAGAAACCTTGGCTTCAACCAATATGATCAACAATTATAGATTGTGTTTATTTGAGCATGGGAGGGAGGATGTGAGTCTATTATTAACACTAGATCATGACAAATCAGAGTATCAACATGTGATTCTTGAGATGAATGACCTCCAAATACTTTTTGGAAATATAAATCACACCAATATTCTGTGTTAACTAAGAAACCACATAAATGAACCACCGTCATCTACCTAACCCTTTTGTTTTAAGTCTGTGACATTCGTGGTTATGCATCTAGATCATAATATTTTAAAGTTGTAACATTTTTTTAAATGATTATTTTGTTTCTCCAACACCATTTTATTTGAAAATTTATAAAAAATACGAATGAATATAAGATCTATATTACAAATAAATGCAACATAATTATATTTTTTAAAAAATTTAACAATTTCTATTAATAATAAAATTTATTTTGAATTAAGAAAATATTAATATTCATTAAATTTTCTTATAAATTACTATTTATTTAAATATAAAATATAATATAAATTTATATCATTGTGGGTAATTACATTTATGTGTGAAAACGATTTATATATCATAAAAACATATCTTTTTCATTACAATTATATTTATAATTAAAAATTAAATATAATATATTTATATAATTGTTTGGATAAATAAATATCTTTTTTGATATCAGTACATCAAAATTTGTTAATGATGATATTTTAATTAATTTCTCCAACTTTAAAATTATTGTTCAAAAGGTAAATATGGTGTCAATATTCAGTAGATATTATTATATCATAAGAGAATGAATTTATATATTTGATACCATATAGGTATTCACTACTGTAAAATGGTTCATTCAATAATAATTTTTTTCTTTAATGTAATAAGATTAATTTTAAAATATTATATTGAATCTATTAACACCTATAAAATATTTTTACGTTTAAGAAAAAATTCATTAAAAATCGAATCTGGTACACCTCCAAGAGAACTAGAATTTATATAATTTTATCCCATAAAAAATTTAAATACAAAAATTAATTTAACTATATCAAAACAATCATGGATTAATACAATGGGTTCTCTAATGGGTTTGAGTATTTTGTCATAGAGTGTCCAAAATCTATGTTAAGAAATTAATAAATAATCACCTCCCTTTTATAAAATAAGCATAAATTACCATATGACCCATTAATACAATCCCTGGATATATGAATTCTCAATTATTTTCAGTCTTTATTTTCCTCCCTTATAGTTACCTTTTTATATAGAGATCATCCCATGATTTCATAAGATTCCTATATTGTAAGGGTTCATCTCTCTATCTCTCTCAACATTACAATTCATGAAATTTTATTAAATTATTCATTTTTATTATAAATATGTTAGGTCAAATTGTGTTTATGGTAATTAATATAATGTTCATATTATTATCATGAAATTATATACAAACAATCTCTTTGGATAATTCCTAAAATGAAATTTTATATATGTCAACCATGATACCAAAATTATATCATTGTTTTCCATGAAAAACATTAATGTAATGAATAGAAACCCTATTTTAATTCAGGTTTATACACTTACTACTTATAGTACTTCAACAATTAGTGACATACTTGTGTGACACGTAAACTCCAAAATAATGGGGATAATATAATTAAATATTTTCTTATATTATATGGTATATGTTCCAACCATAATGTAAAAATAATGATGGCTGAGCTATAGTTGTTTTTAATGCATTGGGTAATGTTTTAAATTCATGAAATTAAAATTATTATGAATTGTTTTTTATCCTAATCAAACTATTTCATGATTCCATAAAAATTATCCACGAAATGTGAAAAGATGTAACATATCATATTATCCCAAAATTCCATCGTTACAATGATTTAATTATGCTATATTTTCATCCAATTCCTCCATGGTAATCTGAAATATTCTTAGTTGTTTATTTTATACATCTTGACTTATATTTATTGTTTTTCTTCAATCTATGATTATGTTAATTATGATATATGAATTATAAATTACCCATGTATTATTATATATTTATAGTTTTATGTGATTTATTATGTGCTGCAAAAAAATAGCGGAACATTATTAAATTTTATATAATGACTATATTTTTAATTTTATATTAATGGATTATGTATCCTCATATTAAAAGATAATATATCTCTTATTAAATTTGATTGTATTATATGTAACATAATATGTAAATTATGAAGTAAATTGTATTTGATATTTGGGATGTAAATTTTATTTTCAATGAAATTTATATATATTATAAGGTATTAAATATATGAAATAATTAGTAAAACCCTCAAGGATACATATAATTTTAAGAAAACATCCTATAATAATTTTCATTCTTGAATCATTTTGTTTTTAAATAGTTAAATCTATGTTTTTATATTATAAGAGTTGATGGTATATCACATATATACCTACCAGTAAGAACCCTTAATTAAATTTTTGGGTATTGTGAGTACATTTACATGATTCAGGAAATAGTGGCCCTGATCAAAATCATGTATGATACTCCCATGTAATATTTATTTTAAAAAAAATCTTATTAGGAACTATTATAAATGATTTTAATTGATTTTAATGATAGAGAAATTAAAAGTAATATTTTCATGGAAAATCAATATTTAAAAGTTGATATTAACATCTTATATCATATATTTCGTTCCCTTAATGTTATGTAGTATCAATTTATATATTTCTATTAAATAACGTACCCCTATTCTAAATACTCCCTTATTTTAGAATATATTTTTAAATAGGATGATTGATGATTATAAAATATATAATTAGAAATTTTGTGATTCTTAAAATGATGTTACCTAAATTATATAAGAATTATAATATAGTATAATGAAAATAATATAATAAATAACTCATTTCAAACCAAATTACATTAATAAAATCAAACTACCTATGTCAAATTTTAATGGTGATGACATCATCAATTTACATGTAAAATAAAAGGCCTATGATTTTTTTGGATCTTATGTTCATCTATATATAGAGAAATTGAATAATAATATAGAGAAGGTATTATCTATCAAAAAATTCTATAAGAATGATCAATACCTTCTTAGTCTTTATAAACAAGAGGGATAATCAGATCATTGGTGTACACTGATCATGGATCCAAATCTAAAGGATGACATCAAATCAATTGAATTAGAAGGATTCAAGGGGTTGTTTTTTAAAATTATTTACCCATCCAACTATTTTCATAAAATTTAGGGGGAATTCCACTTAACATAGTAAATAGTGGATAAATCTATAATTTATTACTTAAATAATTAAATGGGTTCAATGATTGACCTCTAACATTATCATTTATAACGAATGTAAGGACAATGAAGAATTTAGTGGGTTAAATAAAATTCATTAAAAATAATTGTATATTTGAGGCCTTGACATCTATGAGGATATTTTATAATGTTCCAATAAAAGATATATTGAATATGATTATTCATAGTGTTCATGTGTAACTTGAGGAAAATTTTATTGTATGGATATTAAATCTAGAGGATCATTGGAAAATATTAACAGAAGTAATAAAATCCAACATCTTACATGTCATATGTGCAGGAACAGGGATCCCGGGAACAACCTCAATGGATCATGAAGGTTTTTCATGTTTAGTAGGGAAAGGAAAAATATAATATATTCTATAATTTGATAGGATTGCCACTAATGATAAATAGTAAAAGATGATTTAGATATATCATTAACTAATTATACAACGATAAACATTAAATAAAATGTAAATTATGAAATAAAATTTTCTTTTGATGTTGCAAATCATAATATAATATAAAGGCAATATGTTGTTAATGAAAATATGTTTTTACTACTATAAAGGTGGATTATAATAATAGAGTCGAGTTAAATAATGTTGTTACCCAATAAATTATTGACAGAATGTTATTTGATTCATGTCCTACAATATCATTAATATCATGAATGATTAGTAATTCTATTCAAACTCTACATCAAAACATAAATTTCTAATTATCAATCAAAATAATAAACATTTCATTAATTAGATGTAATGAAAATAAATCCTCCAAAATTAATGTGTGTGGGTTGAATATAAAAAAATATCATATCACAATTCATTCAGTATAATTTTATGTTATACTTAGCAAAAACAAGATATTACTATATATATCTATCAATAATTTTCATAATAACGAATTCAACTTCCATATCAAAAATCACTATATTTTCCAAAACAAGCCTACATAGATGTATTAATCACATTTGGAATATTCTTTCTTAGAATAGACAATAATCCATTTTTGTAGAAGAATATCTAACATCAATAATTATGAAAAATGAGAGTATTATACAAAGAGATGTTCCCACTGAAAGGTATTTTGATGATGTATTCACGAAATATTTTTCTATATTTCACACTAATCAGGAGTTTTAGTTCAAAATTATTCACATTCTTAGAGAGATTATAATACCCTATACTAAATATAAAACATCCACAATAAATGGTAATTACTAAAGAACAAAAAATTTGATAATTTAGAGAAAATAATTTATATTTTAACATGATTCACTATTTAGTGCACTACACATAATTTTTATGAAAAAGGATTTGTAATAGTTTTTAATAAATAATTAATATGATTTAAATTTGATCATAATAAATAAATTGTATCCCTTTTGATATATTTATTTTTTGTTTTCTCACTTATATGGGCCCCTATACATTTATAATGTTTACATACATTTTGGATATCTATAAATAATTGTACTGAGGTTTATATTCCATTTAAAATATTTCATAATTGTTTGGTAAACTATGTTTTTGTAATAATTATATTTCAATTGACTAAATAGCTAAAAATAATCATTCACATAATTAATAGGGTCATTACAGTTTACGTTGATATTTTATTGGGTGGTTTTATTTATTATATTATGAAATAATCTAAAATAGAGGATGTGCATAACTAATATTTACATATTTTACAAATAGGTCTAATAAAAGAATAATAATGTGTAAAAATACCAACATTGAGTGTTGGATATGGAATATATCATTAATGGATATTGTCATCAAATGAAAGGGGAAATCTATAGATCCATTGATGAACGAGGTGGTTAAAGAATACCATATACAAAACCATTAATATGAGATTCTTAGTGTCAAAATATTATCCTTGTAAAATGATCAACAAGAGTGAATATTTTTTTTGATTTTTCAAACCATATATCCATGCTAACTCATAAGGGATAGAAGTTAGTTTTTTCATAGTTATTTTAATAGATAATATTGGAGTTACGAAGAGTATAATCAATATGTATTTAATCATACTACCCACATGTGGTGAAAGATTTATTATCTACAAAGTTGTGTAAATGTATTTATTGGGTAGTGTCATAATTAGAATGAAGAAATTGGAATCAAATAAAATTAATTACTTATGATTGATTATATTACTAATCATATTCATGAATTTGTTTCATATAGTAATCATCTTATAAACTATTTGGATCTATTAAAATTAATGATAATGGTGGGACATAAATATCTATTATTTGACATTAAAGATAATATAAAAAAATATATCCCAAAATATACCAATAATTATGGTTAAAATTAGTCAAGGATTAGGATTGTTTAATGTGTTTCAATCCATGTAAAGAGACTAATGTGAAATTTCCTATAAGTATAAGGTATTGTAACTCAATATCCAAGATGATGATTTACAGAGATGCAGTATAACTCATCATAGAAATGATTGAAATGGGAATTATAAAAGGATAGAACATAATATTTTCAATATCAATGGGATTCAAAATAATTAATTTTGTGATGTATAATGAATATCAAAGGGTTATTCTAGAGATATAAGTTTTTGTGATGACTATGATGAAGGGGAAAAATCATATTTTAATATTGATCATGAAGAAATCATGATATTTGGGTTGAAATTATTAATACCATCACATCATGAGTTAAATAAGATGTTGTTTAATTATTTTCATCAATCAATATTTTCCTCCATCGAGGTCTAGTATGTTGAAAAATGACCTCATAATGAATAGATGGTGGAATAATATTAAGAGATCATTTTTATTGTATATAAAAAGTTTGTAGGTTTTTTTTAATAAATAATTGTATACTGAAATGTAACCAATTTAATGATTCAACAATTACCTATAACTATATGGACATTTGATAAATTCCCTCAAGTATTATAATATAAATTCACAAGAAAATGGATGACAAAATATTTCATTTTGGTTATAGAGGATCATTATACAAATATTCCACATTTTATGTCAGTTTGGGTGGACATCTCATTGAATTAACTATTTTTAAAGAATAAATTTTTTTTCATAACATGAAATACTTATAACCATTATTTGTTAAATGGTATATTTTTCATTATAATCATTATTATATCTAACATTATATTATATGTTAATTTAATCATAGAAATGTTATTTTATCTACCTTATGAGATTAAGTGTGTTTATTTTAAATATTTCACTTTTCAAATTTTGGATTAAATTTTTATCTTTTGGATAATAGTCAAAACATGTGAATAAATTTTTATTAAAGAATAAATGTTAATTTTTATTTAAATAAATTAAAATTTTCAGAAAATAATTTCCTAGATTAAAATATTCTTTCATAATAGTTCAAAGATAAAATTTTTTACCTGAAACACTATATGTTTTTAAAAAAAATGTGTGGATGAATTGAGTTTTACCCCACACTCAATATCACAACCTTTTTTGTACAATTATTCCTAATGAAACATTAATGATAAACATAAATTTTTTAAAATGTTCAGGTAACTCCCTAAAATATAAATCTATTTAATATAAAATGGTATCATCTACTGAACCTGTGAATTTACCACTACATTTAATTACATCCTAAGTATATTATATTTTTCACCCACTATAATAATTTCCATCATTTAAAATATTTCTTTTACATTGGTTACCATAAGGTCGTTATATCCCCAGATACTTCTTTATAGGATTAATGTTCATGATGTGAGTATTATCAAATACATAGCATTTATACTTAATTTTCTTCATAAAAATTTATTCTACCAACACTTTAATAAGGATATTAATATAAATTTTATCATAAGTGTCTATATATTGAGGGTATTAACATTTTCAATTAATTTATCATAGCCATTTTTTTAAAAAATAATAATCGCTTGTGTGTAAATTGTGAGTAGTTCGACAAAGACGAAATAAATTAATTTTTCATCATAAACTATAAATGAACATTAAAAAATTGATTTAATGTTTAAATATTTCTTTTACAATATAATTATTTTAATTTTATGACTTATTTGGGAATAAAACAATGATAAAATCAATAATCATTATTTCTTAAAACCATCATTTGAAATAATACAAATAACAAGAAAAGATTTTATAAAAATTATGTAATATTTTCATATACATTAACTCTAATACAAATAACATTATTCTCATAAATCACCATAAAACCCAAAATATTATATGATTAATCATGGGGTATAATAATATTAAATAAAAAACTCATAATAATTTAATATAAATCAGTATGTTCTAGTTTTCATATATTTTACTAGTTACATGATCAATATTAGTAGTTTATATCATAATGACTATAGAGACATAATTAAATTATTTATAAATTTAAACTAGGTAAATTAAAATTTCATATCTATTCTAATGATATTATATAAATTATTAATTCATTATTTAAAAAAAACATTTAATCATGAATAATAAAAGAAACATGATTCCTATAAATTTCATCTTGGAAAATAAATAATAATTTATCATTAATTTCCACATAATTTACTGAACCACTAGGTCTAATAATTACGAAATTGTATTAGGGTGATAGGTCCTACTAAAAAGCTTCTCATTTTCATTTATTTTTTCATATGGTATACAAGAGATTTGATGGTCGCGACATGGAAAATGGAAATATGACAATATATGGAAAACACTATATAGTGGTCCATAAGGTATCCATAAACGGATCAAAGAATGTAATGTTATTAAAATTAATTAAATTCAACATTAATTAATCTCAACATTAGTGACTCACCTGACTGAGAAATGATATTTATGATATGTTGTGTGAGTTTATTGGTCATAACATGGAATATTGGTTTAACTTATATTTATACAACTATTTTTATGATGTATACTAGTTCCTTATTTTAATTCCTTGCATTTTTGTATCTGTTTTCGAATGATTCTATTATTTCTATATCATTTTTTAAAGTTTTTATTATATTTAGTTAATGGAATTAATTATATTTTTTAATAATTCTATTATTTTAGTGTAGGTAAATGATACTAATAACTAATGTAAAGATATTATTGTCAATGTTATTTCATGGTGGGTTATAACATTGAATGAATGTAGACATAAATGATAAATTGAGTCTAATGATATCAAATGATTATGGTTTTTCCTAAAAAATATATTAATTTTATAGAGTAAAAATCTCATTACAAAATATTTCATCACAATATAGACTAGTGGGAATACATGAAAAGAAGGTCACAATCCACCCTAAAATGGAGATATTGGTTCTTTATTGAAGAACATGTTGTAAAATTCATTTGGTTGGGGAATTATACATTATTTAATGTTTATGTAAGAGGTTTTCATTAATAAAATTTTAGTTTATTTTTATGTTTCATAGGAATAGGATTTCATAACTGTTGTAAAAAATTTCATTTAGTAATCTCTAGAAATTTTCATCCATGAGGGCACTAGAGGCTATAAATATGTGAAATTAGTGTTTAATTCTTTGTAAGAGTCATTGACATAATTGAGATTATAAGTGGTTAAAAATATAAGCAGACATTGATCTCATGATAGGTTCAAACCCCCTTTCTATACCCTTAATATTATATTAGAATTTTTCCTCATGAATATCAATGTCATTCTTTATGAAATGGTGTGAAAGGGATTTATCTGGGCCATTATGTCAACAATATTTTAACCAATGTTGTTTTACAATATAGAGGAAGATATTGGTCTACTATTCATATATTAATTGTTTTAAAATCATGTGAAGATGAAAATAAGATATTCCTTACTACAAATTGATAATCATATGTCATTGTTATTGGGATGCCAATTTCTTACCTAGAAAAATCATTGATTGGACTACTATTAATTCTGAATAATAGTGTTTGATATTCCAATGGTAGAATTTAAGATTATGTATGGAATTTAAGTGTACTTAGTGAATCCATTCAGTCAGGTGGTCATTATTTTATATTTCATGGATCTCTTGAGCAAGATAAACTACAATAATATAGACTCTTTCACTATAGTATTCACTGATGATGGCCTCAACTACTATCTAACAATAGAGAAACATCCTAGGAATCTGCCAATATTCCCTAGTATTATTTGAAAAAATAAGACTTATCCCATTTTGTATATAAGTGATTTATATATTCAAGATAATATTTTCCTAGTATATGTTGTTTCAAAAATGTTATATCTATATTCCTAGAGAATTTATAGTAATTAATTTTATTAACAATGCCTTAAATTGTGATTATGATAAGATAATTCATGTTATTTGTAGAATATTACCATATATTTATCCTAAAAATCTCGTAATTATTAGAAATCAAGATTCAACTAATGATGAAAATAGTATCTGTAAAAATGTGGGACAACTGTGATGTGGCATTTAATTAGCTGAAGATAAGGTTGGCTATTAATGGTGTGCTGATACACCCTGAGTTAAGGATCATATATCCCATAGGCAACAATTCTTCTTGTGTTTGTTATAGAACTATGAAAACTTAAAAAGATAATATATTATCTTATTGTAATTTCTAATAAATCCCAATAAAGATAACCACATTTATCATGACGTGACTCTCCCATAATGCATGATGTTTTGATGTGTTATAAAATATCACATTGAAGAGAGATTCCCTACCAACATGATCAATATATGACTATGGTATATCGTCACAAAATTGGACTTCAATCCAAGATATATAATAATGTTAGAGTATCTACAAAAATTTAAATGTTTGATGGAATATACACTATCGAAAGGAAACATTGTTTGCGATTATCTTAGCCATATGATATAGAAAGGGAGATATATTATCAACAGACGTTCAGAATAGTAGTCGAAATTTATGAGCTTAATTTCTAAAAAGAGGGTATATTATTTATAATATCATGCATTGATGACTAGATATCCTTCTAGAGACACATAATAATTTTCCTATCAGGTAAATATATGACATGAGAGACAAATATAGTGTTCATCTAGGTGGGAACAACTAGATATAGAGCACATGATAACTTGGTTTTTGTTGGATAATAAATAATTTTTTGTGGTCAATGAGAGATTAATAGTAACAGATTACATGATAAATGATATAATGATATATTGAATTATATCATAAGGGGAGGTACACACATGTGTGATGAAGACAAACCATGATATTAATGGTCAGTTTTTGTTTCTCTAGATGAAGAGAGATATCACATTTTTTTGTCCAGATGTCTTACAAAATAGATGTTAATAGATGAGAACCAGTGTATTGGTGGTTTTCTCTAGAAACATAATATTCCATGAGGAAAAGGTAAGATATAATCATTTACATTTTAATAGGTTTAATAATGAAACAAAGGAAACATGATCTTTTATTGGTTATTTTCATTCAACTGATGAATTGTTTCCAAAATTTATCTAAATGAAATACTCCCTTAATGGACAATGTAATAAATATTTATATCCTTGAGATAGTACGATAACATAGAGTAACCAAGAGAATTAATTTATATACAGATTAATTATTCACATCATTTTTTGGATGGTATTATAGGATTCCATGTAAGACCAATATATAAATGTAACAATATTTCATCCTCCAAGAGGGATACAATTTAAGTATACAATACACATATAGATAGATATTCAGTGAGATTACATTAACAACATTGGTAGAGCCTATAATGATCATCTATCCGTGGATTATTTTGTATAACAAAATTTATTAGAAATTGATTTACTTGGAACCCACTGAGAATATTTATGGAAGAAAATATCAATGGACATATTATTAGATTGAGGTAGTTCATGTTACAGTTATGGGAATGGTTTGTTTCAGAAGACCACCATGTTAGTGCATCTGATTCAAAATATTTTAAACACCTCTAGTCGTAGGAGGAGATCATATTTTGACTATATGATGTTTCCAATGGAGTTAACAAGGGAAAATAAGTCTTTTATTTGTGTAAATTCTAGACTAGACCACTAAAATATGAGGATTAAAGTCCATAAATGATGATTTTTAGAGAATTATTTGATCACCAAAAGGATTCTGATCTATTTATACTATTATGAATGTACACCATACCATTTATGCATTCTTGTCCTCTTATATGTGCCACTAATCAAGAGTTAATAACCATTTATTGTACATATCATCAATTGCATGGATATTAGGATGGATACCTTCCCACCATATGAGGAATGTGCAAGGAAAATTACTAGTTAGAGTGACAATTTATTATGAGAGAAGATTGTAACCCATTTATGAAATCAATGGAAGAATGGATAGATCTAGTATGATATTTCGGAGCATTGGTATACAATTTATGATTAGTTTTTAATGATTTTTTTGTAAGACAACTAGTTTTACTAATAACAATGAGAACTTAATAGTTGAGGAAAAATGTAATGTTCATAATTTTTTATTTATATTATAACCACCATTGATAAAAATATATTAGTATACTTTGGTGAAATGATAATTTGTTAATAAAAATCATTTTTCAAATGATTAAAAGTACATATTAGAAAATTTTAATATTTTATTAATTATTTTGATGTAAGAATGTTATATTTTGTGAGATTTCAAGGCTCGTAGAACCTCTGCATTGTGTTAATAATGTTATTAATATATAATATAACATGCACATGTTTTTATGAATTAATTTCATGTCATATGAATAATATCAATGATGTAAAATCAAAGAATCTTCATATATCTAAAACATTGGATTTGCCAAAGATTCTATATACTTGTATGCATATTGGTGATTTGGTAATATTTGACAAAATATGATAAATATAATATATTAAAAATTTGTGACTATTCTAAAATAATTTACATTCCCAAGAAAATATTTTCAAAATGAAAATATGATAACATTATAATACATACAATATTTTTTTTACTCTATGTGATATATATCATTTCAACCAATTAGTTTTTGGAAATAGAACACGAGGGTAAATTATTAAATACTTATATTACCTTATTATTGTTATTTACATCTATAATTAAATTTATTATTATTAAATTTATTATTATTATTATTATTATTTCATTTTTAACCCTCCTCCCATTACTCGCTCCAAATAATCTATTATTCATTATTAAATTGATCCCAATTCATTAGAACCAACACAGATTTTGTCGGCTAAAATTAGAAATTAATTAATTTTATTAACACAAACCATCTACAAATAAATTTGAATTGTAACCCTAATTTAATTTTTGTAATGTTTTTTCAGATTTAAGAATATGTGATTTTCATTTCAACAATAGTGAAGCACTCTTCTTTTTTTGTTGGTGGATACTGTTGACTTTGGGAAATCCTAGAGCTCCCTTGTGAAAGGCTAATGAAGCCTTATTTGAGACTATTGGGTTTCCTCAATGTGTGATAAGATATCCTTCTTATGCATTTGAGATCATTCAAATTGTTTTTTACAATGTCAATTTTATTTTTATATATTTATAAAATTTTGTACCCCCCCCCCCCATTTTTTTTTAAATTACAGATGAAATGGTTGATATTTAATGAGATTGTAAATCATAAATTAATTTTTTATATTTTCATAAAAATATTAAATGATTATTTATAAAATTTTAAAAAGGTATCTATATATATGAAATTACATAATGAAAATTAGGAAAAATTTTCAGATGATAAAGTAACCAGAATTTTAAAATATAAAAATAATTATTAGAAATTTAAAATTACATTAAATTATATAATTATATTTATTCAAATAATAAAATATTACTTCAGTTTTCAAACTAAACAAATGATATTGTATTTAAAATTATCAAACGTTAATTATAATTAAATATCACAAATAATTTATTTTCTATTATCATAATAATTTTAAATAAAATGTTAACATCTAATAAATTATCATGTGATAAGTATAAGTGGATAATTTATAAAAAAATAAAATAAAATAATTAAGAATTATACTTTTTAACAAATAATCCTAAAATAATTATTAAAAATTAATTTTTAATAAAATTTTAAAAATATAATTATAAAATATATTTAATTATAAAATTTAAATAAATAATTGATGAAATATATTTTTTAATAAATATTCAAAATAAAATTATAAAATGAAATGTTATAAAAAATTATCAATAAATAATTATATAAGGATAATTTATTATAAATTACAAACATATAATTAATCATTAAGAGATGATTTATAAAACTTGTGTTATCCTAGAATGATATCATGGAATTATTTATGAAATAGAATGTATAATATCATGTTCTATTTTTGTATAATATAATATATGGTTATTTTTATAGGAACCGTAGAAGTACCTCAAATTTTTTATGCCTCAACCATGGTACTAAGGCCCAATATCATCTTTTCATTACATTTACAGTTTCTAATATAGATTAAAAACCACAAATGATCACTTATTAATTCTATTTACGTCAATGAAATTGTAGTTGGATGTTCCATACTATTGGAATCATGGTACACATGTTTTCTTTTAGTAATCTATGGGAATGGAAAATTGATAAACACTATTTACTTATATTATGTGGGTTGGTGAGTATCTTATAATAATTAGTAACATTTTCTCCTTGAGAATAATGAGATTGAATTATTTCCATATTGATGATTTATTCACATGTCGAATTATAATGAAAGTATTTATTTTCACTATTTTTTATTAATCTGTTTATCATGTAATGCATTTTCATGTGTTTATTTGTATGATTGGTAAATTATATACATTACTCGTGACAATCATAGAAATTTAACCTTTGAGTGATTAATTGTCCATGAAATTTAAAGATGATGATGTTGTATCATTATTTCCATGTCATATAGCCAACACATAACATCTTTTCGATTTTTAGTAGACAGATATTAATATGGGCCTTGTAGATTTTGAGCAATACTCAATTATTTTTGGATTATAATTTGGTCACAAGTTCCAGATACCTTAGGGATTCCATGTATTACATGATTCATTTTGGATTTTGAGTATCCATCTCAAATGATTCCTTGAGAATTATAAGGGACAAATTAATTTAATTGTGACACGTTCAAGACTCATATTAGCATACTATACATTTTCCTTTATAAAGATTATGTAGTCATGGTTGGGGGTTTATGGTGACTTGGTCTGCATGAAAAAAACTCATTAGAAAAAATGAATCATTATTTTTTAAAAAATTTATGTTATATTGAATACATTAATATAATTTAGAACATTATGGTATGGATTTTTTGTTGTTGTTCTACTAATTGTTATTGTCATAATATACTCTGGAATTTCGATGTGATTATAAATTTCATGATGGATGATCAGTTTAAATATAAATAACCCTTTGGTGGATGGTTTTACAGAGTAATATAGACCTAATGAATGATTGGGATAGACTGTAGATGATCCATCTATTTAATTATTTATTTATCTTTAATTATTAACACTTTTTTGATTTCATATTTGGGGGTCGATTTATTACTTCTGTGACCTGTACACATTCTATTAAGATTATTCATAAAATATGTAAATTTATTATATAATTAATTATTATTAATTTTCATCCTATGACATTATATTTTATGTATAGTCTCCTCACTGATGGACATATAACATCACATCTATTTATAAACCTCTTCCATACAGTGAGGCACATATGAGGACATGTGGACATATAGTTTATTCCAAGTGGTTTCGCTTATAATTTTAGATTAATGGAGGAAAAAACAAAATTATTTATTTAAAATTAAAAATAAAAACAGCTACTCAAATAATAATGGAGAAATTTCAAATAATAATTAATAAATTCTATAATTTTTTAAACTAATAAAATCGATCCAATCTATAAACTCCTGATGTGAAAAATTCGATTAATGCATGCAAAAAGTGTATAATTATGATAATACAATAAAAATTGTATGGTTGTAAATTAATTGAGATTTGTGGTTATAATAGTAAACTACTTCTTAAACATACATTAATGGATTTTATGAAAATATGTAATGGTTTATCATCTAGAATTCATCTCTTTGGGATATATATTGTAATATGCACCTAACATCCATTATATGGAATAAATATTATAAATATGAGATATTGTGTCTGTATATTAATGTATTCAAGCATTTTTATGTTCTATTTTATGACATATATTTTCTGTGGTGGTTCTTTATTTTTTATGTAATACATATGTGGGGGTTTTCACCTAAATTTTCATTAATTATGAGTCATGATATATTCACCACTTATAAATTGATTATATAAATCATGAAATTTTCATTCATTAAAAATCTATATTGTTATATTCTCTCATATTATTTTAATTTTTGAGTTAAATAATTTATTTATAAGGTAATATTTTACATAATGAAAAACCATCAAATTTGATGAAAATTAATATTTTATTTCATTTCCTAAAAAATAATCCCCATGTGACACCATGAGGTTTTTTCCGAATTGATTTTATCTTTTTTACAATTTATTACACACAACCATAAATATAGTTTTTGATATATGAAATTAAAAAAAATATATATATGAAATAAAAATTAGAACACTCACTACACATAACACATATATTTTATCAGGGTACATGCTTAACATTGTTTGGATTCTGTTACACATATTGTCAAGTTCCACCAATAACCTGGGTGACATAGATGACCAATTTTTACAAAATTAAAATATATTATTAATAATATTATTAAAATATTTTTATATTTGTCACTGATCAATTGGAAGGTGTATTAAAAATTAGATACATAAAAATATGAAAATATTGAATATACATGAATTATTTTGTGACCAATTAACATTATATGCATATAAAACACATATAAAAATTTAGGAAATAATTTACTAGAAAATGATATTTATGAAATCAATAATGTTTGAAATCAACAAACTAATTCATCAAATTTTTATTTATTATTTTGATCTAATATATCTAGATAAATTTAATAACGTATTTAACGTCAGCATTATGTGTTTAATAGACAATAGATATTAATAATACAAATTTTATACAAAATGATATATATCTTTCTAAAAGGTATGTTTCTGACCTCTTATTGAGATTCTTATTTTAAATAAAATTGTTGATACTTTTATTCATATATATCTTATTTTAAAAATTAAAATTTATTTTCGAAAGAACTATTTAAAAATTATCTAAGGGTTTATTTAAATATTTTTTGAAGAAATATAATTCTTAGATGAATAGTAAAAAATATTGACTTTTCTAAAGATAAATTTTCATTTAAATTATTTATTTTATTAAATAATTATTAAATATTGTTTTAAAATTTAATTTCATAAATTTCTAAATGAATTTTTATATTTTATTCCACTGAAATATTTAAAAGAACAATTCAAACTTTTGAACATGATATTTTTCAATCCCTGGTTTCACAACATGTCTACAAAGATTAATTTTTTAATAATTTCTCAAACTTATAAAAATAAAATTTGGAAATTTGATTAAATATTTTTAAATTGAAAAATATTTAAAATATAAAAATTTCAATTTAGTTTATTATCATAAATATTAATGAAAGTTATTAACAATATTTATAGTGATTAAGGTAAAACAAGATTTCATAGTGGTTAAAAATAAAACATTTTCTATAATAATAGATCTAAAATTATCAAAAACCTATTGGTTGTCCATATTTGGACGCAAAAAAATCATTAGTCAAATTTTTGGGGTTATTTAATCCGATTTTTATGTAAAAAAGAGAGGACCACCAAATGATTTTTAAAAATCATAGGTTGTCCTCTCCCTCCACTTATAAAAGGGATATCTACCCCTTATTTATTCACACCTCATAAGAACATTGGATTTGAAAAAAACATCAAACAAACTCCTCCCAAAATAACACCCTTAATCCTATAATCCTCCCTCTGTTCCTAAATCCAACTGATTAATCCTTCTAATGAAATCTAATCAGAGTTATCTATAGAACATTTAATATCCACTAGCAATTACTTTCCTTTTATTTCATTCTCAACCCACATATTTATTTTCATTAAATAATAAAAAAAATAACAAATGTATCATCAAAATAACTATATTTTTTGTGTTTAGTGTTTTACAGAAACCTATATCACTTAAATAAAATACGACACACAATAATCATTCATCTGTATGACATACTACCACCTTGCAAACCGATATCATTCTATATTGTATTTAAACATTCAAGGATGGGAATATTTATATAACTACTAGTTTTATTTGATATTTATGATTTATTTTTACTAGTCAAATAATTTTAAAATTTATTCCTACATGATTTCCATTATTTAGAAATACGATTACTATGTATGTGGGTGTGTAGACTACCGCCTCTTAAAAGCAATATGATTCATTAATGAATTACATGGAATGAATTAAGTTTGAGTTTTTTAAAATAATTTATATTTATAACAAAATTATTTTACATTAAGGATAATATGTATATATATAATTTACATTTCATTCATTAAAAGTACCTCACTAAAATGGAAGTAGTGTTGACCGAAACGTACGACCTATCGTCTCCATGAACAGTGTATTTCATTTCATATTTCAACTGTTTATATATTATGATAAATAAATATATAATAAATATATATGATGATTTTATCATGTTTTAAATCATATAAATAATTAAATCATGAACAATTTAAGAGGGTCGAAAATAATAATTCGTAACATATATGAAAATAAAGTGGTTTTCACCCAAAACGTAATATTAAAAAGAAATTATTAATAAAAATAAATATAAAGTCAGAACCAAATAATATATGTGTGAAATATAAAAATATGGTTATGTGGAATTTTTATTACAATGTTATATTTATTAAAAATTTGGTTTTAACATGTACAAATAAATTCAATACTTAAGTAAGGGTTTTCTCTTCTCGTTTTTTTATTTTTTTGAGATATATTCTTTTTACACCTCTTATTCACGTTTTGTGTGGTCTATACGACCCTACAAAATGTTATCTGAAGAATAGGTTTTATTTAATTATATTAAATGCATAAAATGATGTTATTGATTCATTGATTTCATGATTGAAAATATACTCATTTAGTATTAGAATTTCATCTCACTTTTATATATTCATGAGATACATTCCATATTTATCAAATTTTTTATATTCTGTATATACATACCATTAATGTATTATATGATTATTGTCATAAATTTATGTGTATTTACATATCAATATTGTGATATGTATTTCATGGGGTAATACATTTTGAAATATACAAAACTGGTAAGGTAATTTTTTCTCATTTTTTCAACTTTCAGACACATATTTTTTATGCACCATTATTCTTTTATGAGATGTGTATACTACTCACTGAAATTTTATAGCATGAATCTCTTTACATTCCTGATATTTAAAGAATTAATAAATTTTGTTCTTTAATGTGTATTATGATTTAATGTTACATATTTGTTATAATTTTATTTTTATAATCTATTCATTTATTGGAATTTCTTATGATAATGATAAAATTAATTAAATATCTTGAACCATATTTCATGAATTATCATGATTTTATAATACTGTGGTTATTCATGATATTTTAACGTATTTATAACATATTTTAACATTGGTATTGATGATAATTATTAATGTGTTTTTATGAAAATTAGGCAGAATTTTTCTCCTCAATTGAAAATCTATATTATTAAAAAATAATGTTTTAAAACAAATTTAATTATAATTTAAACTTAATTTTTTGTAAAGAGTATTATTTAATAGTTTTATTTTTTAATATTTTTTACAAAATATTTTAAATATTTATTTTGATTTATTAAAATATATACTCAATGATGTGATTTTCAAAATATGTTCTAGATCCATTACTAAATTTTCAAATATATATTCAAGTAAATATTTCACTAAATTTAATTAATATTCCTTTATATGTTTTAAAAGTTAGTTTAAAATATATGCTTTTAATGTTTTAAATGATTATTTTATTTGATTTAAAAAATATTTTCAATGTAAAAGGTTTTCCAAAAATATATATTAAAAATTTGGATTAAATTCTTTCAAAAGATCAAATAATATGTTTTTAAGAGGTTATTTAAAAATTACATGAATTTAGAGGACTTTTTCTAATAATTTTTTTTCATGAAATTGGATTAAAATATCTCGTAAAATTATTTTCCTTCTAAGATGACATCTGATGGTGTTACACTTAACCTACTGGTGATATTACCCAAGGTGTACATTCATATTATTTCAATGAATGGTTTATGTTTTCATGTGCTAAATTTTGAGAAGCCATATTCCCTTTCCTAAATTATATCTTTAAGAAATACATAACATTTTCCTGTGTAATATTCTAATGAATCTCACATCTTATTATGTGTTATAACATGATGAAATTATTATGAAACCTGCATCTTTTCCACATGTTATTATATTATTTAATTATTATAGAACAAATTTAATTTCATTGATTATGATGTGAATACGTATGATCTTGTGGAACATTTAAGAGTTATTTTATTAAGAAATTGGTGGAATCTATATATCCATCTAATGAATTTGCTAAAACATTATATATCACGAGACAATAATGGGAAACATGTATAAGGAATGTCATATAATGGTACCCAATTGAATCTTGATCCATAATGGGAAAACTATGTGTCTTGGTCTATAATGGGAAATTGGTGTGTCCTGATCCATTGTGGAAAACATTTTTTCCCTATTCTATTTTGCTAAATAGGTGAGTCTTGATCTACTATGGGAAACATGTTTTTCATGATCCACCATGTCTATAGTCTTGGTGGTAATCCTATACACATGAGATGGTTTTCTATTAGTATGACGACTACTCCCTTAAATAACACGGTTTTATTTTCCTTCATTGATTTATGATTATTTATCATCATTATGAGTCATGTCTTCTAAACATCCAATAATTCTTCCATTACTCCTGATTATTATCATTGATATGAATGGTAAGATGTTATAATGTTATGATTACGTTATTATACACTTATGATCATATAATGCATGTATATATCATTTTCCTACCCTTAATGATCATCTATCCTCACCCCATTCTTATTTTCTCTTTCCCTAGGATATGAAGAATAATTATTAGTAGGATCACTAACTAGGAAGCTATTTACCTAAGATGTTGAAGATTTGTAACTGATTTAAAATATTATGTTTCTATGATTCAAAATATAGTAAACTGTTATATTCTTTAAGAATTAAATGTTTTAATGTGATGAAAATTCATCTAATATAATATAATATCCATGTATGTTATGTTTGGATGATCGTATTTGGATAAAGAATAAGGGTTTAGTTATCCATTTAGAAAACATTAGTGATAACCCAATGTAAATTTCCTCAAATATGTCTACGGATGTATCTATGGATATGCCTAATATGTCATATTTTTAAAAGCCTGTGTCTTGATTTTGGAATATGATATTTAATTACTCAAGATTATGTGGTTGTATACTAGGATTACTATTCGACACAGTATGTTTTATAGACTTATTCAATAGTGAGATCTAGTAAGAACTAGGTTATCATTGAATGATTTAGATGTGGAAAGTAAGTGAATTATAAAGTTCAATGTCTTAAGGGTATATAAGGAGAAAATTATCAGGATGATGGAATGAGTATCATTTTTAAACTAGAGACAAGAAGACCGCCTCGACATTTTAATTACATTTTATTTTATAATAATATTGTTTTAGTTTATTTTAAGAATAATTATTTTATTGATAATGACGGTCCAAAATAAAAGATTAATATTTCATATTACAAGAAATGGTTATTAGTGAATAACATGATAAACAATGTATACAGGATTAATAATAATGTTTCATGATAGAAGAATATTTTTTTTGGTATTTAGAATATTATGTCATAATAATCATGAAATATATATATATGTATTTTAATTATATATAAATAATTATGTTTTTAAAATTATGTTTCTAATGGTGTTGATTAGTTATATAAAGGATTTTATAAAAATATGGTATTTTTATTATGTGAAGGTCTTCATTAATGTGGCCATCATGTTCATATATTTTAAGTAAGGATGTATAGATTATTGATATGTACAATATTAATTGGATCATACATACTAACATGGAATTTATTATTTATATTCTTAAAAGTGGTCCATGTTCTCCTGGATGAGGTTTAATGTTTTGGATTTTTTGAATATATGTAACATCCCTGGTAAATAATGAATATCAAATTTTTATATTTATTAATATTTGTGAATTAATTATAAATTTTACATTAAATTGGATGATATGTTTGATAGCGTAAAGATATGAAACCACAGGGTTCATTGAAATCATACGTTCCACACAAAGTTGGCTAATACTGAAAAATAATAATATAATATTATATTAAATAGTAGGTAACACCTAACATTTTTATTTGTAGGAATGGATTGAACTAACTATAATATGAATATACTTGTTTGTTAAATGTTTTTACATTTATCAAATAAAATTTTAGAGGCTTAAAACAAGAAAGAAATTGAATTAATGCATAATTACTCTAATTTTCATTAAAATGTAAATTTTCCACCTATTGATGGTGAACCCTCCTTAAATCTAGTATTGGTTTATTTTATATGTTCTATTTGACAAAATAAAATTCATCTTTAAAATTGGGACATAAAAATTTATGGTGGGGAATTTTTTATACGGATGAAATTCATTTTAATGAAGAGTGAAAATTACTATATTTTAATTAAAAAATGTATTTTAATCTAATTTATTGATAATGATATATCATCTCTTTAATTTTTATAAAGTTTATTATATTATTTTTTAATATTTATTCCAATTTTGGCCATTTTATGTAATTTCATTTTGCAATTGGACATAAACAAGTGTTTCCTTTTGATTGTTATTATTTCTTAAAAACACGCTTTTTGTTTTGAAAGTAGAAATAATTATTAAATTAATTTCTACCATTTCAATGTTTCGAATTTGGAAAAATACATTACATAATTGGTATCCGAAGGTCTAAATTTTGTATAAAGGTAACTTTTATTTTTTTTATTATGAATATTTATTTCAGTAATTTTTTTATTTACCATGGTTAAAGGGTAAATATAGTAAATAAGTATAATCAATAATATTATAATTATATAAAATCACCATATCATGTGTCTTAATACTATTGGTTCATTAATTTTAGACAATGGGAATCATTGGGTCTATTTTGGGTCCCCATGGTGCCACTTTGGAGTGATAATGACACATTATATTAATTAATTAATAATAATGTCAAAAATGACATAAAAATATATCTTATATTAAATAATTATTACATGGTGTTATATAAGTTATCATTTTGAATATAAATTTTCATTCGAAATATAAAATTTTATCCTACATCGTGATATTTTTTTAAATTTTTTTACATCACATAAATAAAAAAAATTCGACACAATAATGATGCAGTGTTTAATTCATTAATAAATGAATTAAATAAATAATATTATAATTATTAACAATATAACCACATCCTCTCCAATTCTTATTATATGATTTTATTCTTAACACTTTTCTTCAAATCTTCTAGTGTAATGTGTTTTGGTCTTTTAGAAACCGAAAATCATTGTATAATAAAATATTATTTTCAAGAATTCCAAAAGAGCCCCCCCTATAAAAATCCCCCACTTATAACCCATTACTCACACTTCTCAAGCCCCATGGATCATCCAAACACTACCTAATTAATCTCTCTACATCCCTATGTTAATATTAGAATCCTTCTCATATTAATTGTGAAATTCAATTAAACCATTAGGTTCAATCCAAATGAAGATAACCGATTTAAAGGTAATGTCTTCTTTAATTTTATTTTGTTTTACATTCTTTCTGTAACCTCCTAAACTATTTTTGTTCCTTTATTTTAGTAAAAAAATAGTTTCCTAAATATAAAATTTTTTTTAGGATAATTATTGAAATGATACTTACACACACCTCCATCTAATGATGTAAAGAACAAACTATTTCGGTGGATGACAATCTAACGCCCAACGAAAAATGACTGTTTAATTATCTCCTAATACCTATTATGGTAGAAATTTAGATGTATTTTTAGTTATATGTGATATATATTATATTTTTATTGTTTCTATACTTCTATATTTATCATTTATAGAATACCATTATGAATTCTATAGTGGGTAAATATGATAATTTCATTTGATGAAATGTAGACTACCACCCCTTAGAGGGATGTGACTCGTTCATGACATACGTGGGAAATATAAATGATTGAGTTAATGAAGTTATATATTATATTATATTGGAATTATAATATATCATTGTATCATTATATTTTTTGTCCACTAAATATGAAATATAAATGAAAGTTGCGTTCATACGTATGTACGGCTTAACGTCCCCATGAACGGTGCATTTCATTTCTTATCTCCAAATGTTATTTACTATTATAGATACATATATATACTAGATATATATATATGATATATATGATTTCTATATAAATAATATCTTAATATATATAATGAAATTTTGAACACATGGACAGTCTATATTTATAACAAGTTCATTTTTACTCATGTTCTGAACATTGAAAAAATGTCTCATATGAACTCAAATAATTATCTAAATGTTATGAAAAGGTAATAATTGATATAAGAGGAATAATAAACTAGAAAAATGCTCTATATAAAGTATAATTTATCTTTAGTTTATTATTTATGATATTATAGAATGATCGATTAAAGTCCGACACGAGGTGAGGGACTTCTCTCAATCATCATTCATTGAGTCATATTATGTTTTATACAAGACATTCTTATATATAATGTATAAAAACATTGACTAATCATTTCATTCAAAATGAATTCTTTTTTATGAGGCATTTTACTAAATGACTAAAAGGAATGTTCGTTTTTAACATAAGCGTTGAAAATGACCTTTCTGCCTCCATAAGTATTATTTGGTCCTAGGATTCCTTCAGAAGCAATAATGTTTTTAAAAGGAAAAAAAACCATATAAATTACTTTTTATTCTAGTATTGAAAATGGGTTTGATAGAATATTTGTTATGTCTATATATTTAAATGGTATTTTTTGAATGAAATGTGGAAATGTTATCTTTATGTTTAGTTATTTATTACGTATTATGACTATGTTATGGATCATGAGAATTTTTTATGTATACTTGTGGTTTCATGATAAACCTTGGTCAGGTGAGCCTGAGATAGCTCTGTAATACATTGGGTGATGTTATGTAGGTGAACATGAATGATTCTCCTATGAAAATTAGGGAATATACTGTGATGTGTATTCCCACATAACTCCTTATGTAGTTGTGATATTTAAAATGTATGTATGATATAAATGCCACAAGTTACCTTTATGATTTTTTAGTTCTATGTGTATTTCATAAATCATGTGAATCCATGAGGTATGTTAAAGATCTTATGTTATGTATGTATTGATTCTCTAATGTTTTCATACTTTCCTTTATAATCCTTAATAATATTTTTATACTCATACAATGTTTTTTAAGTTTTGTTCACAGGACTTACGAGATGAATATGGTCATGGATGGGATCAAGGGAATGTCAGGCTGTCTAAACATGAAACGAGATATGACTCTTTTTATCAAGAGTTATTATATTATAAAAATGGAAATTTAGTAGAATTTTCTACATTGTAATCCTTGAGATTTAATGTAATTTAATGGGACAATTCTCTAAAACACTAAACCTAACCAAATTTATAATGTGATGTATTCATTTAATTCGAGATTATGTAATGTTTTATGGTGGGTCAATATAGTTGGTATTAGAGGTCCATTTAGAAAAAATTAGGAGTGACGATATTATTAATTTAATATATAGAAAATAATTTTAATTTACTTTATGATTGAAAATATACATCATTCATTGATTACCATATTTCTTCACCTATGATATTTCTATGTTCAGAATGGTATTACACAGTAGAAATAGGGTAGATATGATAGGATGACATCGGGAAGAAGACAACCTTCCAAATCAGGAGCTTGTGATGGTTGGAATCAGAACTGGAAAATTTGTTGCAGTGACGGCACATTTGACACAAGATATAAATGGTGGTGATATCCATGCATGAGATCAACCAAAACAACTACAGTAGAACATGTCAGTAGTAGAGCATTTCGTGAGGCAGCATTCCCTATCATTCTGAGGATCATCTAACCACGTGCTACCTGAATGGTGGATTAATGAACTGGATATGTTTTTTGACGTCATGGGGTGTTCATAACATCCAATGGTTATTCTCGATATTTAGTGTTCAGAAGGTGAATCTGAACAGTGGTTGTCAATGGTGAAAAATATCTAAAATAGTGAGGATATTGAATCTCTCGATTAGGATGAACTAGAAGGTATGTTTCTTGAAAAATATTTTCTTATTTTGGTTCATCGTAAGAGGGAAAACCAATTCTTAGTATTGAGGGTGGAGGATGAATCAGTGGCTGCTTATAAAGAAAAATTCACTTGACTAGAAATGTATTTGCTAAATTTCATACGATATCTTGATAATAAAATCTACCATTTTTACTCATGATTAAATCCAATTTATCGAAGGTAATTTACTTAATGTGAATTACAATGACATGAAAATCAAGTTGGATGTGTGGAGAAGGTGGAAATAGAATTTTTTGATGAACATGCGTTCGTTTAAAAATAACAAAATAAGAGGTCGCGGTGGATGGTGGAAGGGAAGAACTATTCAAAAAAAATCTGATTGTATGAAACTTATGTTTATAGTTTGTGAATATTTTGTTGAAAATAAGGCTAGGGAAAGTCTTTTGAATTCCGGTATGTGATACTGATGTAGAAAAATGGGACACAAGGCTCATAATTACACTGAAAAACCTCAGGGTAATAGTAAAGAAAAATATGATTTATAGTCAGTAAAATGTTATAAGTTCATTGAATTGGGTCATTATGAAAACAGGTGTCCAACAAAGAACTCGTCCAAGGAAAATAATTCAAACAAAAAGAATAAGGGGGGGTTAGAAATCCATTGCAACTACTTCTGCATATGTACATCCCTAAAATTAAGTAGTATCAGGTACACTAATTGTTTGTTTAGATAATGACAATGTGTTTTTTTGATTCAGGGTCTACAGACTTTTTTATTTGTGATACATTTTCTAGTAAATTGGGAATTCCATATCATGACATGAATCTAGAACATATGGTAAAAACACATGGAGTAAATTTTTAGACAAAAAGAAATTATAATAAACTTCAGGTCCTTTTGTGTGGAATGAATCTACCAACAAACCTTATTGTTTTGCCTCTAGTAGATTTTGATGTTATTTTGGGTACATATTGGCTTCCAGTTTATCATGAAAAACATGACTGTAGATCTAAAGAGATTTCTATTCAAACATATTTTTTGTTTGTGTACAATAATTAATTTTACTTAAGATAATATTTTTAGGAGGTATAGATTCTAGTAAAATATGGAAATGAATGTTTCCTTGAACATATTTTTGAAATGAAAGGAACTATTAAGATTAATGATCTACTATTGGTAAATTCATACCATGATGGTTTTCCTAATGAGTTTCCTAGTATTATACCCAGATCGGGATGTTGAATTTACTGTTTACTTAGTTCATGATTCCTCGCCATGTTCAGAACCCCTTAATTGAATGGTTCAAATTAAACTTTTTGAGTTGAATAAGCAATTACAAGAGTTATTAGAAAAAATGTTTCATTCGACCGAGCACATCACCATGGGGTGTTCTTAGCTAGTTTGACAAAAATAATGATGGTTCAATGAGACATTGAATGGATTATAGAGAATTTAATAACATCACTGTTAAGAACAAAAATCCTTTCCCTCATATCAATGATTACTTTGATGAGATCTAGGGAGCTCAGAATTTATTAATGATTTATTTATGGTCTGGATACAATCAATTGAAAGTAAAGGAAACTGATACTTCAAAGACCTCGTTTTGTACTAGATATTAACATTGTGAATTTTATGTTATGCCTTTTTTATTAACCAATGCACCTACTGTAATCATGGATTTTATAAATATAATATTCTATTTGATCCTAGATTTGTTTTTGGTTGTTTTCACTATTGATATTTTGGGTTTTTCAAAAAGTAAATAGCCACATGAATTTCATTTAATGGTTGTCTTGATAAATTTAAATGAAAAGAAACTATTTGGGAAATTCAACAATTGTGGGTTTTGGTTATAAAAAAATATATTCCATGGTCACATTGTTTCAAAAAATGGAATAATTGTATATCCTTTTAAAACAAAAGATGTTGATAAATGGCCAAGACCCACAAATATAAATGAGATTCATAGTTTCCTTTTTTGGGTGGGATGATACTGAATAATTGTTGTCAATTTTGCACGGTTATCTATCCAGATGACTA
Organism: Viscum album; assembly: GCA_963277665.1. Classification (NCBI taxonomy): domain Eukaryota; kingdom Viridiplantae; phylum Streptophyta; class Magnoliopsida; order Santalales; family Viscaceae; genus Viscum; species Viscum album. The sequence goes on along the minus strand of OY728141.1, from coordinate 1,040,399,109 downwards.
TGTTAACTTGAAAAGGTGTTATGTTCATTTGGACAAAATAATATGATAATTGTTATTAGTAATTGAAAAGAATATTGTTGAATGATTTAGTTTTTGCACTACCTTCCAGAAATGTTGTGTTTGTTATCTATATTGATGCTTCATTAAAAGGAAATGGTTATGTATTAACGCTAAATGATCAGGTAATTGATTATGATTCGCATTAGTTGAATCCACATGAGTTAAGTTACCATACACATGTTGGTAATTAGAATCTTTTTTTCAATAAAAATTTGGCGGCATCATCTGTATGGAGTGAAATATGAAATATATAATGATCACAAAAGTTTAAGTATATATTTAATCTGAAATAATAGAACATGAGACTGAGGATATGGTTTTAATTAATCATGTATTATCATTTTACAATTCATTACCGTATATTAAAATAATATATTGTTCCTGATTCATTGAGTCAAAATGTAATGTTTTATTAAACTTGTTATGTTTGGAATGAGATCTTATGGTTTCTTGTTTGATGGACTTTGGCAATGAAGTTAGTGGTGCATGAAATTCCACTATATTGTTTCAGTTTTCAGTGAAATCATCTCAATCATACATAATTATGAAATCAAAAAAGGAAGATAGTGAGTTTTAGAAAAAAATAGATTTAGTTTAGAAGGGTATGATTCCGGATTTTAACTTTGATAATGATTTTTTTTGAGGTTTAGGAAGATATTATGTGTGGATTTTGATTCACAGTTTATGAATTAGTTGTTATGTGAATCTAATTGTTCTCCATTTTTAGTTCATCATGGTAGTACTAAGATGAACAATGATTTTTGGGATAATAACGAGTGGGATGGAATGAAAAGAGAAATTTTTCATTTTACTATGAAGTGTCTAAATTGTCAATAGTTGAAAGCAGAGCAGTAGCTATCGGAAGGGATGCTTTATTCATTACAAGTGTCAGAGTGGAAATGGGAAAATATATCAATAGATTTCATTGTGGGATTACCAAATAAATATCGAGGTAATAATAAAATCTAATGTATTGTTGAGTGATTGACTAAATCTTATCATTTCGTTCATATTAGAGATAATTTTTCTCCAGATAAACTTTCTCAGGGGTATGTTAGATAGATAGTCAAGTTACATGGTGTTCTCCAATCCATTGTAACTGACTTTGATCCCAGTTTTACATCTATCTATTGGAAAGGCCTTCAGAAATCGTTGGGTACTGAATTATATTTTTCTATTACTATTCATCATCCATCAGATGGGAAGTCAGAATAAAAAATTCAAAAATTGGAGGATATGTTACGTGCATGGTCGATGTATTACAAAGGAAGTTGGGACCATAATCATTCATCAATTAAATTTATTAAAATAACAGTTTTCCTTCCTTTATATAGATGGCTCAATTTGAGGCATTATATATGAGAATAGGTGTTAAAATCTAACTATTTTGGATGATGTAGGTGAAAAGAAGTTTATATGACCAAAATTGGTAGAAAATATGGAAAAAAAATTTAGATGATTTAGAAGCACATGAGAACAGCTCAGAGAAGGTAGAAAAGTTTTGTGGATAACTAGAGGACTGAAATTTCTTTTGAGGAATGTGATCATGTCTTTCTCATATATTATCCATGCAAAAGTGTGATGTGTTTTGGTAAGAAGGGAATGTTGAGTCCGAGGTTAATTGGACATTATTAAATCCTAGAGATATTAGGATCAATATTTTAAAGAGTGTGTTTACCTCCTCGTTTATCCTAGGTAGACAATTTTTTTAATGATTCAATGTTGAGAACGTACATTCAAGATCCATATCATGTTTGGACCCCATAGGTAGTTTAGTTGAATGAGAGTATCTCTAATGAAGAATAAACTGTCCAGATTCTTGACCCAAGAGAGGATGTGTTGTGGAATAAGGTAATTAATCAGGTAATGATTTTTTGAAAAAACCATATGGTTGAAGAGGAAATGTGGAAATCGGTAAATGATATGAGCGATAAATACCCCCATTTATTTGATATGTGAATTATGTTACAGGGACTCAATTACCAAAAGGGTGGAGGTTATAACATCATAAGTAAATAAATAATATAACACTTCCATATTTATTAATATTTGTTAATTTAAAAATAAGTTAACTTTAATGGGGATGCAATGCTCAATAGTGTACTTGATATGAAACAACACGTTTCATTGAAATATTACATTGCACACAATGTTGGGTCATACTTAAAAACAATAATATAATATTATTTTAAATGGTAGTCAACACAAAGTCATTGTATTGGTGGTAATGGAAAAAATAACTAAAATATGACTACACGTGTTTTTTAAATGTTTTTACATTTACCCAATAAAATTTTAGGGACCTAAAATAAAAAAGATTATGATTTTAAGCATTAATATAGTAATACTCATTAAAAGTTCTATTTACCACCTTTTGATGGTGAACCCTCCTTAAATCAAGTTATGAAAAATTATTTAGGTTATATTGGAAAAAATAAAATTCTCAATTATAATTGGGACATCAAAATTTAGTTAGGAAAATATTTTTGTATTTTGTTGAAAAAATTCATTTTTAATGTATAATGAAAAATACATTATTTTAATTCAAAACTTCCTTTTAATCTGGTTTATTTTTACACATAGGGTGAGTATAACATTATACTCAGTAGGATCCTCCCCAAAGCCTATCATTCAAAAGTAAAGAAAGAATGCTAAAGGACAATGAATAACATGTGAAACTAACTCGTCACCTAAAGAGGTATACTAAGTTCCCAACCTCACCATGACCACTCTCACCATGTAACGCATACAAGAATATATCATATAATAAATACTATCATGGGTAACCTACTACTATTTCCCCAGTGGTTTGACACTTTTCCCCAATGTCACACGTCCTAAGCATCTCTCTCCAAAAAGGCTTTCCCTCATACACCTGGGTGAAGCACCACAATCTGAACCTCGTGCACCACAAAGGCATGCCTGTAGACACTTGGGCGAAGCACCACACCATCTTCACAACCAAAAGTAACAAGGTAAGTTATGGGAGCCAACACAACCCTCATAACATGTATCATAATTCGGGTATTATACCTCATGCCATTACTGCCCATACACCGAGTAGGGATCCTCAATCCATCAAAACCTATACACGTTACACCTATTGTAGTCCATAGGATACTATATCCAGAATATATGTGTGTGAAATAACCACAAGACATTACAGCCTTCTACCACACATATATTTGGAAACTAACTGTTGTGCTTGTTGGCACAAGTATCTACAAAGAGAAGGGAGAAAGGCCAATGGGGGTAGTCAGCCATTCGTCCTCCCACCTGAATGTTAGGGAAAACACCCATAGGGCTCAGAATCCTCGGGGTGTTAGTTTCCCTTACCGACAGGGTGGAGTTGCATATAGAAACATAAAAAGTACAGAATATATTATATCTCACAACCACAATATGGGCACTACCTATTCTTAGACACAACTACAGCTAACGTCTCTCATACTCCAGGATGATACTTCTAAGACTAGGTATCCTATAAGAACACAACCATTTGAAGATATTTATTAGATTACTTCATTCCATTTTTTTTCCAATTCCATTGTATGATAATTAATTCTTTAAACATTAATTATCCATGAATAATTTAACATTAAAAATCATTAGCATCACACCCAATATCTATTTTACCATCCAAATTACAACCTTGTCATTATGTTCCAGCAACTCCAACCCCTTGATTTAACACCTTTTATTCAATTATTCATTGTAGAATTACATTCCCATATTCCCATGCATTCTATAAAATCATTCTATGTGACTAAACACAAATGGCTAGACACGATGAGTAGTTGTACTGCCCGTCGAGTTGTTGCTTCCTATAGTAAGAGCGTAGACCCATTCTCCCTTGAGAGGCTAAACACGGAAAGAATATAACATACACCACGTGTCTTCGCCTCTTTCGAATGAAGGGTAAGCCAGAACAGCTTCCATGAGTAGTGGGGAAAATTAAAGTAGATAATCAACCAAAGAATCAACAAGCATCCAACAATCACATTCATTCCATTCAAACATCACTAGTTTCCTCCCCGACATCCACATGCATAATCCGACGAATCTCGCCACTCTAGGAATCATCTTCTGCCACCACCAAAAGTCTCTATTCCTCCACATATCTCAGCATCCATCCAGGATAACATCACAGTAAAAGCAGTAGGAAAACGAAAATCACATCAATGGGATCTTGGCCCTTGAACAATCAAGAGGGTAACTAAGAACCCTTTTAGAAATTATCAAACAAGCAGTTCTTTAATCCACATTGAATTGACAGATTTATTAAACGTAGCTTCCAAATTCGAGAAACCTTATTAGTATGGTATCACAAATAAACAAACTTGTTTATTGCACTAATTTGAATAACATCAAATTACAATAAGAACCAGATTCATTTTCATGCCTCTTTATCATTAGACAACAGTTATTAATTAATCCCAGTTTACGTTATTTACCAGTTACCATCGAGAAAAAACAGCTAAACAAATCAAGCATAGATATCACACTATCAAGCAAATCAAGAGGCAATATCATTCAATAGATATAAATTTATTTATCTAGTTTATATATTTATTATGTCAATTCCATTGTGATCCCCTGGGATAAAATATTATAACGATACAGTTGAATGTAAAAGAAAATAGAAGTAACGAATCCCCTACCTCAACAATTTTTGACGTTTTTTATCCACACAACGGGTCAAAATATTCCTCTCGCAACAACTGCATCCACCGGAGGATGCCACAGTACGACAGCACCAACCAAACCCCAAGAAAAAACCATTAGAATCTTGGATATTACATGGTATAATATGGAAGGGAGAAACAAGATAAGATGATCCCCAACGGAACGACTATAAAACATACCATATATGGAAGATTGACTGACACAGCTCAGTTGCATCCAAAATAGAGTGGAACCAATCCGAGGAGTAGGGTTTCATTGTGAAATTTCTACGCGAAGGATTGAAAGGTTCTAGTGTCTCATAGCCGATAACAAAGATGAAGAACAAGGGAGGATGATATCTTGACACTTTTGAAGATTTAATGGGGCGACAGTTTAAGATACGCTCAATTCTGCATTAAAAGTGGATCACATTATACCACGGGTTTTGACCAAGTAAAAACATAGCAAGATATAGGGATAATTAATGTAAGATTTATGGAATTTGAATCGGCCTTATGATTCCTTAAAAAATTATTTAAATGTCATTCACGTCAAAGGGGTGAAACTATAGGAAGCTGGAAAAACATTTCACATACTCAAAATTTGGAAAAGGAAAGAAAATGTCACCTTTAGACCTAACCTTCAGAGGTTACCGATAGAACTCACTGTTAGAGGTTGCCGATAGACATCAACGTTAGATGTTACAGATAGTCCTCACTGTTAGAGGCTACTAATACACCTCATTGTTAGAGGTTACCGATAGAACTCACCATTAGAGGTTACTGATAGACTTCACAATTATGGAATCATTGTACACCTACGATTCTGGAAACACTGTTCATGTTTATTGATCTGGAAACACTGTATAACTACCAATCTAGAAATATTGTACAAGTCTATCGATATGGAAACACTATACACCTATCGATCTAGAAACACTCTACACCTACCGATAGACCTAAATGATAGACCTCACCGATAGAAACACTGTTCCCTGAACCTCACTAATAAAAAAAAACTATTCACTGAACCTCACCAATAGAAACAATTTTTACTGAACCTCAATGATAAAAAAATTGTTAATTGAACCTCAGAGATAGAAACACTTTTACGGATCCTCGCAAATAGAAACAATTTTCATTGCACCTCACTGATAGAAACACTGTTCACGTAACCTCAACGATAGAAACACGTTTCACCAAATTTCACCGATAGAAACATTGTTCACTTGATGTTACTATTCATAAAATAGGAAACATTGTTCACATAACTAGAAATTTGGCAAAGAGTTGGGGATACATCACCATGACCTCCCAGAACACCTATAACACCACATTTTCACAATGTAATGGACCGGAGAGGTTTGATCCATTATGTCAGATACCTATCAAAACATTCTCATCATCGATAATTCAAAACCAAACTAAAGTGACAAAAAAAGAAATGGGGTCCAAACAACCACCCATCAAGATACCTCTCAAAAGAGAGAAAGCCACAAAAAGAACAAAAGAAGTTTATAAATAAAACATGAATGTTCTAACCATGAACGAAACATCCTTACATGAAAATAGTTAATCATTAAACAACTCTGGTTACTGAGCACGTATGTGTGACACACACTTCCATGTACTCTCCTCCATGCCACCGTGTCGCCACAAGACACGAACTAAGAGGATAAAATGCCCATGCAACCCCTTATCCTTACGGTCTTGGATCTCCACATTTCACTCCTTGATGGTTTCATCATCATCAACATCGATCTCTCCCCAATCGATAACATGAGAGTTATCATGAAGATAATTATGGAGCTGAGATACATGTAAAACATCATGTATCTGACTCATCTGTGGGGGAAGTGCTACTGATATGACACATCTCCAACACAAGTTAACACCTCTAAATGCAAAACAAACATGGGAAAAAGCTTACTTCCATGACCAAACATTCGTTGCCCATGGTGGGGAGTCACCTTCAGGACACAAGATCCCCAACATTAAACACTAAGCGTCTCCTTCTTTGATCAGCATATGATTTCTGGAAATCTTGAGCTGTCTTCATCCTCTCATGAATCACCTGAACCATCTTTGTGGTATTTAGCACTAGTTTCGGTCCAGGAATTGCTGACTCTCCATCCCTAGTCCATCACAATAGAGAAAGGAAAGGCCGACCATTCAAGGCTTCAAATGGCGCCATACCGATGGTGGAGTAAAAACTATTATTGTAAGAGAACTCTACCAAGAGTTTGTGCCTCATCCATGAACCTCAAAAATCAAGAACACAAGAGCATAACATGTCTTTAATAGTCATGGATGGTTAGATCTGTCTCATCATCTGTTTGAGGATGAAAAGAACTGTTAATGCATAGTTGTGAACCGAATGCATGTTGGAGACCTCTCCACACCCTGGAGGTAAAATGAGGACCTCGGTCAGAAATGATCGTATGGGGGACTCCATGAAGCCTCACCACCTCCTCTATATACTGGCTCAACAAAACATCCACTGATCTTGTCTCTTGGATTGCTATGAAGCGGGATGATTTTGTTAAACGATCCACTACCACCCATATAGAATGATGTCCTCTCGGAGCTTGAGGTAAACCTATAACAATGTCCATTGTGATGACCTCCCACTTCCACTGAGGAATATCTAATGGTTGGAGAAGGCCACCATGAACATGGTGTTCGATCATCACCTTCTGGAAAACTAAACATCGAGACAGTAACTCTGAAACCATATGCTTCCGCCCAGGCCACCAAAACTAACTTCTCAAGGATCAGTTCATCTTTTTTCACACCAGGATGTACTGCTAAAGGAGAACTGTGGAACTCTCTAAGAATCTTCTCGTGCTTCTCCAAGCGAACAAAAAGCCTTCTTTGGTACAACACTCGGTGTTGTTCATACTCAGACCAACCATCAGGGGCCTCACCACAAACAACTCAGTCTCTCTAGACCTCCACCTCTAGATCTCCCAACTTGGACTCTTTCACCTTCTTCAACAAGGATGACTGTACCGTCATCTGAAAAATACAGCCTCTACCCCCAAATTCTCCCATATAATGATGTAATGTTGACATTTCTTCCATTAATCTCTATGAATCACCAAATTCACACAAAGCATCACTACATGACATTCATCTTAGTGTATCAGCTAAAACATTCCCTTTTCTATGTGCATACGATATTTCGAAGCCGTATTCTTGCAAGAAATCCATCCACTGATGCTATCACATGATCAAGTCCCGCTGAGAGAAAACATAACTCAAACTCTTATGATCGGTGAAAACCAAAAAGTGCTCACCAATGAGGCAATGTCTCCACAACATCAGAGAAAACATAATAGATTCCAACTGAAGATTGTGAGTGGCATAGTTACATTCATGGGGACGTAAGTGCTGAGACCAATAAGAAAAAACTGACCTCTGCTGCATGAGGACACACCTTAACCCCAGATGTGATGCATCGTAGAAAACATCAAACTGAACTCCCTCAACTAAAAGACAATGAACTTGAGCACTCACTAACTTCTCCTTTAGATAATCGAAAGCTACCTGAAACTGATCAGTCCATATGAATGACTGTTCCTATCTCGTCAAAGCTATCAGAGGAGTTTCAACTCGTGGTAAATTGGCTATGAACCTCCTATAGTATCTTGCAAGACCAAGGAAAATTTTCACCTCTGAAACTATCTTGGGGGATGCCCAAAACACAACTTCTTCTATCTTCGATGGATCCACAGATACTCCCTACTGGGACACAACATGCCCCAAGAAACGGACTTCTCAATCGCAAAACTCACACTTTGACAACTTCCCAGACACCTGATGTTGGCAAAGAACTCCCAAAATGGCTCATAGATGCTCTGCATGTTCCTCTTTAGAAATGGAGTACATAAAGATTTCATCGAAGAAAAGCACCACAAACATGTCCAGGAACTCACAGAACACATCATACATTAATCCCATGAGCACATCTGAATAAATAATCACACCTAATTGCATTACAATGAACTCATAATGCCCATGACGACAACAGAATGCAGTCTTTAGGATATCCTCATCATTTACACGCATCTGATGATATCCTGACCACAAGTCGATCTTTGAGAACCAACATTCACAATTCAGTTGATCAAATAAATCATCAATCCACAGAAGAGGATAGAAATTCTGTATTGTCACTTTGTTTAAGCGACGATAATCGACACAGAATCGCAAACTGTTGTCATCCTTATTTACGAACAAAACTGTTGCACCCCATAGTGACAGACTTGGCCAAACAAAATCACATTGTAACAGACCATGAAGCTCCATACATAGTTCTCGTAACTCAGAAGGGACCATCCTATATAGAGAAATAGAGATAGGATATGCTCCTATCAGTAGCTCGATCCTAAACTCAATTTCTCATCGAGGGGGAAATTATACAACCTCATTGAGAAAGACATAGGGGTACTCCTCTATGACCCAAGGAAATTCCAACTACTGAACCTATGATGAGCTCAACATCATCTCAGTCATCATGGATGATAAGGATTGAACGCTCCTATAACCCATCCAAGGGCCTCACTCCTCAAAAAATGCCACGTGCTCTCCATCTGCACCAATGTAGATGACCTTCCTCTCGAAGAAATCCATGATATCCTGAACCAAATACAAAAAATACATGTTAAGGATGAAATCATATGGTTGTATTATTAAAAATAGGAAATCTCACCAAGAGCAGTGCTACCCCAACACTAGCTCACAATTTCTACATACGTCAAAAAAATCAGCTCGACCTCCAACTGGTGTAGTCAACTCTAAGGGAACGGGAAGCCTGTCTACCTCATGTCCCAAATCATGGAAAAGGGTAGGTGTTATGGAAGAGTGTGTTGCTCCTGAATCAATCAAGGCATACACCAAGGTAGAAAACAAGAAATGGGTACCTCGGACGATGTCTGGCTCACCTAGAGCTGGAAATGCAAGACCGTGAAGCTGACCACGACCTCCTCCATGACCTCTCTGACCCTAATGGAGACCACCACCATGGCCGCACTTTGATCTCTATGGACGATGAGAATCATGGGGTTGTCCTCTGCCTGTCCCATCAACCCTATATTAATTTAAATCTGGTGTAACTGGCTGCTGCTACCTCGTCTGGAACTACCTCAATAGAGGAACCTGGCGCATAGTGTCTAGTGTACGATGGCCACTCTGAAAGGTCGAGCACTCCCGCTGCTGATGACCGTGGACACCACAAGAAAAACAAGTGCATGATCCATTGGCATAGGCCTGAGATTTGCTGCCTATTGTGACGAGATGTGAAGGGATGGGACCTACCCCTAGGTGAATTGAAACTATTCTTCCGTGACAACTGAGAACCCCAGACCAAAACTCTTCTTTGTGAGTAATCTTGCTGATTTCCCTCTCATGATGATCTACTCCTATCCAAATTCCTCTCGAAAACCTATGCCATTGCTATCACCTCAAGATATGTCTTCAGCATAAATGGTGTGACCTAGCGCTCGATCTCTGGACAGAAAACCTCCTCAAAATTCCTCGCTTTAGCCTCCTAATCCGGTAGTAGGTCTGAAGCATATTGTAAAAGGTTCATGAAATGGATTCCAAACACTCGAACTTTGAATCCCCCAGTCGAAGGGTAAGAAGCTCTTGGGGACTAGATGTCTTCACATTGAAAGAATGAAAATCGACTCTAAACCTGTCTCGGAACACCGACCATGAGATCGCTGACTCCTCACGATCCCTGAGGAACAAGAACCACCACTGACTCACAGCTCCATACAGCATTGTCGCAACCAAGGACACCCGTTTATCCAAATGAGCACGAATTGAAATGAAGCTGATCTCGACCTCCTCTAACCAGCCTTTCATGACTACATCTGAAACAGAGCCCTCATACTTATGTAGACTCTGGTGCTGAAACTCTCGAAGTGTCATCCTACATGTGTCGTCGTCGTCAACCTCTACCATGCGGCGTTATGTGGGAACAGCCTACTAGACATTTTCTGTGTAAAACCTGACGAAGACATCGACCTGGAGACAAACCTGTAAAATAAAAAATCATTAGATCTCCTAAACCTGGAATACAGAAGACTCAACATTAATTACTTTATTGTTTTTATTCATTCATTTTGCGTTAACCTATCCAAAGTTCTACCTATTCAAACATAGGCACACGAAGAATGATGCATGATCCTTTCCTAGGTCTCTACCCTACAACTAGTATTACCTTGTTCAGTAGCCATTGTAAATTTAATGGTTCGTACATCATATCATAGGGGTCCCTAAACGCCTATGCCTCATCCGGGCTCCAGTTTTTACCTCACTTGAAAAACAAGAATGACACTATTTTTCTACCAACCCATGCATCCTCACCAATGCCTAACTCCAAACTCCATCAGATCCCACAACCATACCTCTAAAACCACTCATCAAGACCTCATCCCCACAAAGTGTACCCCTCCTGGGACGATAATGTGAGAAGGAATATAATGACCCCCGATTCCCGCCTCCAGTAGGCCCCATGTTGGCGACTACCACCCAGGGTATCGTAAACAAACAAATTGGAGGCATTACCCACAAAGAGAACACATGTAGAAGAGAGAGATAAGGTAGACACCAAACAACTCTGACTCATAACTGGAATATAAAGGAAACCCAGGTAATCATATGAAATGTCATGAAAAAGTAATACAACTAGAAAGTAAAAACTGTAAGTACCTAAAAGAAAGTAAAAAAACAGCAACCACAAGCCCGAACAGCTCCTGCAACCCCAAACTGGTAGAAACCATCTTTATCTCTAACCTTCTCCAAGTGACCTGAAAATAGTTTATATATAAATAGGGTGAGTATAAAAGTATACTTATTAGGATCCTCCCTGAATCATATCATTCAAAAGTAATGAAATCATGCTAAAGCACAATGATTAAAAGGTGAAACTAACTAATCACCTAAACAGGTATACTACGTTCCCAACCTCATCATTGCCACTCTCACCAAGTACCACATACAATAATATAGCATATAGTAAAGAATATCAAGGGCACCCTGCTACTAATTCCCCACTGGTTTACGGCTTTGACCCAACGTCGCACCTCCTAAGCATCTCTCTCAAAAAATGCTTGCCCACAAACACCAGGGTGATGCACCACAATTTTCACCTCGTGCCCCACAAAGGCTTTCCCACAGACACCTGGGCAAAGCACCACACCATCCTCACAACTAAAAGTTACCAGGTAAGTTCTGGGAGCCACCACAGCCCGCATAACATATATCACACATCAGGTATTATACCTCAAGCCATTATAGCCCATACACTGAGAAGGGATCCTCAAGCCATCGCAACATATACATGTTACACTGATAGTAGTGCATAGGATACTATATCTAGTATATGTGTGTCAAATAACCACAGGCCATTACAACCCTCTACACACATATATGGGGAAACTAACTGTTGTGCCTTTTGGCACAAGTATCTATCAAGAGAAGAGAGCAGGGCCAAAGGGGGTAGTCAGCAATTTATCCTCCCTCCAGAATATTGGGGAAAACACGCCCCTAGGGCTTAGAATCCTTAGGGTGTCAGTTTCCCTTACTGACTGGGTGGAGTAGCATATAGAAACATAAAAATATAGAATATATTATATCTCACAACCACAATATGGGAACTACCTATTCATAGACACAACTACAGCTAACGTCTCTCAGACTCTGGGCTACTACTTCTAAGACTAGTTATCCTACAAGCACACAACCATTTGAAGTTCTTTATTATATTACGTAATTCCCTTTTTAACAGTTCCTATGTACGTTAGTTAATTATTTAACCATTAATTAAACCTTTAAAATTTAACATTAAAAATAATTAGCATAACACCCAATATCCTTTGTACCATCGAAATTGCGTCCTTGTCATTATGTTCCAACAACTCTAACCACATGATTTGACACCATTATTCAATTATTCATTGTAGAATTACTTTCGCATATTCCCAACAATTATAGAAAATAATTATATTCTAATAAACAAAATGTGATCAACATGGTGAGTATATGTACTACTCGTCTAGTCTTTTCCGCCTATAGCAAGAGCGTAGACCCATTCTCCCTTGAGAGGCTATACAGGGAAAGCACGTGGCATACCCCGTGTGTATTCGCCTCTTTCAGATGAAGGGTATGCAAGACCAGCTACCTGGGGAAGTGGGGGAAAGTAAAGAACATAATCAACCAAAGAATCAATAAGAATCCAATAATCACATTCATTCCATTCAAACATCCCTAGTGTCCTCCCCGACACGCACATGCATAAACTGATGCATATCTCCACTCTAGGCATCATCTGCTGCCACCACCAAAAGTATACATGCCTCTACATATCTTAACAGCCATCCAGGCTCACATCACATCACAAGCAGCATGAAAAAAACAATCACATCAATGGGCTATTGGACCTTAAACAATCAATAGGGTAACTCAGAACCCTTTTAGAAATTATTAAACAACCGGTTCTTTAATCCATATTGAATTAACAGATTTATTAAATGTTGGTCTCAAATTTGGGAAAACAAATCTGTAAGGAATCACAAATAAATAAACATGCTTAATGCACTAATTCAATTAAAATCAAATTACAATAAGAACCAGATTATTTTCCATGACTCTTTTTCTTTAGCCAACAGTTATTAATTAATCCAGGTTTACATTCTTTAATGATTTTCATTGAGAACAAAAAGCTAAACAATGAAAGAATAAATATCACACTATCATGAAAAACAAGAGTAAATAACATATGATAGATATCAATTTATTTATCCTGTTCAAATATTTACTATGTCAATTCCATTATGACCCCTGGGATAAAATATTCTAACAATACAGTTTCACGGTAAAGAAAAGAGAAGCAACTAATCCCCTACCTCAATAATTCTTGACATTCTTTATCCACAAAACGGGTCACAATCCTCCTCTCGCAACTAGTGAATCCACCTAAGGATTCCACATTAAGACAGAACCAAGCAAACCCCAAGGAAAACCCATTAGCATCTTGGATATTACATGGTATAATATAGAAGGGAGAAACATGAGAAGATGATCCCCAAAAGAACAATAATAAAACATACCATTTATGGATGAATGACCGACACAACACAGTTGTATCCTAAATAGAGAGGAACCAATTAGAGGAGTAGGGTTTGATTGTGAAACACCAATAGGAAGGATTTAAAGGTTCTAGCGTCTCATAGCTGAGATCAAAGAGGAAGAACTAGCGAGGATGATATCTTATCCCTTTTTAAGATTTAATGGGGCGACGATTTATGATACGCATAATTCTCCATTAAAAGCGGATCGCATTATCCCACCCATTTTGACCAAGTAAAAACATCCCGAGCAATAGAGATAATTAATATTGGATTTATGGCATTTAAATCAGCCTTAAGTGTCCTTAAAATAAGGCATTAAATGTATTTTACGTCAAAGAAAATGTCATGGGGGAGAAACTATAGGAAGTTGGAAACACTGTTAACATACTCAAATTTTGGAAAAGGAAAGAAAAGTTCACCTTTAGACCTCACCGTTAGAGGTTAACGATAGGCCTCACTGTTAATGGTTACCGATTGACCTCACCATTAGAAATTTATGATAGACCTCACTGTTAAAGGCTACTGATAAACCTCACCGTTAGAGGATACCGATAGGCCTCACCATTAGAGTTTACCAATATACTTAACCGTTCTAGAAACATAGTACACATACAGTTATGGAAACACTTTTCAAGTCTACCGATCTGGAAACATTGTACACCTACCGAATGACCTCACCGATAGACCTCACTGATAGAAACATTGTTCACTAAACCTCACCGATAGAAACACTGCTCACTGAACCTCACCGATAGAAAAACTGTTCAGTGAACCTCACCGAGAGAAACACTAATCACTGAACCTCACTGATAGAACCACTATTTACAAAACCTCACCGATAGAAACATTGTTCAATAAAAATCACCACTAGAAACACTATTCACTGATCTTCATTGATAGAAACAATGTTCACCTATTGTTACTATTCAAAAAACAGGAAACACTGTTCACAGAACAAGAAATTCGGAAAAGTTTTGGTGATATGTCACCTAGACCTCCCGGAACACCTCAAACACCACAATTTTACAATGTAATGGATCAGAGTAGTCTGAGAAATTACAATATTTATATAAATAAAATATTAAATAAACCATTCAACACTAATCTTAGGTGTTATATAGAAAATGAATAATAATAAAACCAATTTTACACATTAATATATATATATATTAAAAAACTATAAATTTACTAGCCTTTAACGATGTTCCTGTTATAAATATATCTAAAAAAATTAAAAAAATTATTTGATAAAATTCTTATTTTTTAATTAAAAACATCTATATTATCTAAGGGTGATTTTTTTTTTGTTTTTTTATAAGACATTTAATTTTTTGATGAATAGTTAAAAATATTGAATTTTATTTGAAAACTGACTTTTTAATGAATGTATTAACATAGGAAAATTATGATTTATAGTTTAAAATTATAATTATATTAATAAGACATATATTAATACAATTATGTTAAATGGGAAAAAAATTAAAATTAAAATTTGTTAGAAAAACAATTCAAAAATTTGAACTCTTCCCATTAAAAACATTCCTTCAAGACATATATGCTCGATTAATTTCAAATCTATTTAGGCCACATCAATTTTTTGAATTTATAAGAATGGATTAAATTTTATAATTTAAAATAATTTATATTGATTAACAATTTTACCTTATTTTTTTACAAAATATTATATTGAATGTTATTGAAATTAATTACAATGATTAAGATAACACTAAATTAATTTTTGGTCAAACGTTAAATAAAGGGTAAATAAATGGCCCAAATATTTATAAACACCAAATTCATGAACATATATAGACCTCACCCAGTCATGTTTCTATTTTTAATGTTATTTAATACACATTGTAAATAAAACCATGGGGGAGTATACTAATATTTTAAAAACATCCATGTGTGTTGTGACAACCGGGTCCCGGTGACAGCACAACCACCCCGCCTTAACATGGCTGTTGGCTCTTGGCCCACCAGGTACCACCAGTTGCCCCGCAGACATGTGGGGCCCACCCTAGGGTCCACCCACATGCCTGAACGGGTCATATGACTAATATGATAGTCCCCACAAGCCAACACATGTCCTTTCCAGTGTACTTTGTCCTCACTCACACACACCCTGGGGAACTTCCCAGGAGGTCACCCATCCTGATCTCTACTCCATGCCAAGCACGCTTAACTGTGGAGTTCTAATCAGGCAGGATCCTGAAAAGGAAGGTGCACCTTGTTGACATGAGTCATATCATTTAGTCATTTAACCCTTTATCATTTGGGGATGTTACAATCACCCCCCCCCTTTAGAGCACAACATCTTCATTGTGGGCCCTACATCTCAACCCAGGCAGTGCACCACGCACTTAAGGCCGAGTTCCTCCTCTGATACCAAATGTGACAACCGGGTCCCAGTGACAGCAGAACCACCCCGCCTTAACATGGTCGTCGGGTATTGGCCCACCAGGTACCACCAGTTGCCCTGTAGACATGTGGGGCCCACCCTAGGGTCCACCCACATGCCTGAACGGGTCATATGACTAATATGATAGTCCACACATGCCAACACATGTCGTTTCCAGTGTGTTTTGTCCTCACTCACACACACCCACCCTGGGGAACTTCCCAGGAGGTCACCCATCCTGATCACAATTTCCGGCCAAGCACGCTTAACTGTGGAGTTCTAATCAGGCAGGCTCCCGAAAAGGAAACTGCACCTTGTTGACATAAGTGATATCATTTATTCATTTAACCCTTTATCATTTGGAGATGTTACAATCACCCCCCCCCCCTTAGATCACAACGCCCTCGTTGTGGGCCCTACATCTCAACCCAGGCAGTGCACTTCGCACTTATGGCTGGGTTCCTCCTTTGATACCAACTATAGCATCCCAGCCTTTTCTTACATTACTATTACATCATTTCAAAGATAAAAAACATAATAGTATTACAAATAGAGGATCCATAGGTTTAGTGTATTGGGAAAACTAGGACCATGCATGACAAATACAACATCAACCATAAACATTTATTTAACTTCTTCTTCACTAGCTTCTTAGTGGCACTTGTTTTCTCCTTAGTACATGTAGCCACCTGAGGATATACATCAAAAGGGGTGAGCTATAATCCCAGTAAGAGGATAGATAAGAACAATATATCATGGGGTGAGCATAATCATAACATAGGAAAATGATCATGAACATGAGAGGAGCATAATTAAAAGACTTGAAATGTGGCAATGCATAAAAATGAATCATCATGTCTTAGTGGTTAACTACCACACATACTTGTGAACAAAGATAGCATCATGTTAACACATCATTTCACATTTACTAATGAGATTCATCACTTTACCCAATGCATTGGAGCGCTGTATAATTTTTGGGCACACCCGTCACATTTAAACATTCATATTGCGCTATATAATTCCGGGCGCACCCGTCACATCATAACATTATCATTATCATGCTTTACACATAGAACACATATAAAACATGTACATAAATAATCCATGGAATGGAATGGGTTTCATCTCATAATAACATATTCATAAGCTTTGGGTTCCCAAAATAAAGAGGGAACAACATACTTGATACAAGAACCATCAACCTTGAATGAGAGGTAAAAGATGAGATCTTGAAAGAAGATTTCTTTTGGAAAACATTTTGGATGGACATAAAAACCAGTGAAAAACATGTATATCCCAAAAATGTAAATTAAATGATGAACAACTGATCTTTGAGGAGTAACCATATAAAAAATAGAGTGAAAGAGGGAGAACCCGAAGGAAGAAAATTATGTTTGAGATTTCCCCTTACCTTGTACTCGAATGCCTCCTTCTCTTTAATGTCATGTATAATGAAATTATATTCATTAATTATAAATCACATAACCTTTTATACATTAATATGGTTCATTCTGGTTTCATTATTTCATATTATGTTCCTTTGGATGGCTTATAGAGTTTAAAAACATTGTTCAGGGATGTTCGTTTTTATGGTTTTCTTGAGCGGTCCACCTGTGTTCTTAATTTGATGTTTGGGTAGATCATGGTTAAACATCCAGAACTGATATTACATGTTATTAATGATATTACAGAAGAATGAATGATTTTATAATGAGTTATATTAGATCCAAGTGGAAGAATCATTAGATAAAAATTTAATGATGGTGATTTGGGTTGATTTGAGCGGTTTTTGGATCACAACGAACTTCTCTTAACATTTAACTTATTAATAAGGCCATAGGTTATTTACAGAACATAAAATAGAACATAATACATATAAAATATTCTGGTTCAACCATAAAAATGGTTTCATGACCATATTGAAGGTAGAAATGGAAGAAGAGAGCATGTTGTTTTTAAAGGTGATAAATTATCACCACATGAACAACGTTCTCTTTAATAAAATAAAAGGAAGAGGGAAAGGGTGTGGGGTGATATAATATACCATTAGAATAATAATATTATATTATATGTATAATACTGGATTTACAAAACAGTTTTAATGAAGATAGGTAGGGAGAGATCAAGGAAGGAACTTGAACATGAAAGGAAATTAAAGGAGAAGAGAGAGAAATTACCTCTAGAATCTTCCTCTTGAGATCCTCCTTAAGGAAGATAGGATTGGTCTTTTGATGAGACCAGAAGAATTTGGACGTGGGGGAGGTGCTAGGGAAGATGTTTGGGAAGAGTTTAGAGAAGTCTTGGAGATTGAGAGGTGTGACGAAAAGAGGGAGTGAAGGGTGGCTTTTATAGTGGAGGGGAGAGGGGTTTCCTTAATATAAAATTGATTAGTTTATTAGTTTCACCAAATACAAGGAATAGTGAGTCTTGAAAGACCAATAATAGTAATTTTATAATGTAATCCCGAACCAAGTAGGCTTACATCATCAGAACATCATCGATGACTCAATTAATACATTATTTAGCTTTTATTGTGAATTATAGGATTGCACTATTCATCAAAAATTCATGTATCTCAGAAAATTCCCAAAAATTTACCCCAACCATTTTTCGACGTGTAGAATCCAAAAATTGTGTTCATTTTTCAAAAATAATTTTCTAAATATTATTTATTTAATATTTAATTAAAATCATAATTTACAAAAAAACAGTTTTAAGATTAAAACTGATTTTATAGTTCTTTCAAAAATTATGTAGGGTCTTATAAAATTATCTAAAAACTATTAGTCATTGATTCAATAATTTATGAATACATTTTAGGGAATAAATATTCTTTTAAATTAATTAATTAATTATTTATGACTTATAAAATACCAAAAACGTTTACTAAGGTCAAATTATAACTTTCTATGATGTCTAAATTTTATTTTTAGTATTCATAGGTAATGTTACTCTTTTTTACTATTCATAAGGGTCGTATTAATATTCATAATTGTAGGTTACTATTCATAAGGGTAGGTTACTATTCACCAAAAATTGTTTTTGTTTCATTAGACTCCAAAAACAATCTTGAACACAACCGTGTATGTTGGATTTTTAAAATTCCAAACATAGGGGTGAGAAAATTATGTTTAAGGGTCACTTATCACTTAGTAGTTCATTATTTTTTGTTTTTATGACATAGATATAAGAAGGGATTTTTCTATTGAAATACTTTGGGTCGTTACATGTGTCCTCTCCCTTCACATATAAAAGGGCACTCAACCATCTCAATTCGTCACATCTGTTACGATATATGGATCTTTAAACACTTTAAAAATTAACTCCCAATTTTAAATTCATTATCTTCGAATCATTTCTTTGGGATGAAATAAAACAAAGGATTCCCTTCATAAAAAACCAAAACGTGTTCGATAAATAAGTGGTAACATTTTTTAAAATAAATTTTCATGTTTTTATATCTCCACCCAAAAAATTATTTTAAAAAATTATTTCATAATAATAAAATTATTCTCAATATACTAATATGTTTTTATGTTAATGGTTAAACGTACACATCTATGAACTTCCATAAAATGTGATACAAAATCATCATTTGTGTGTATGGTTAATTACTGACTTGCGAACTGATACCACTCATTATTCCATTACCCCCATTCAAGGATATGAATAATGATGAAATTACTTTTTATATATTAAATATATTATATTCGTGATTTATTTTTTATTTTATTAATTATAATATAAGAGTTGATTTTTTTTATTTCCATTTTTGGGAATATGAAAACATTCGTTGTGGATGTTCGGAATATAGCATCGTCAAATCGATACAATTTATTCATGATTTACAAATAATATATTTAAGATGGGTTGATTAAGAATATGTGATATTTATGAAATAATAATTCTAATATAATTATAATATATAAATATATAAATTATTTATTTCAATTTAGCTAAAAACAATAATAGAAAACCTAAATAATGTTCATGTGTATGTATAAAATATAGTCTCCATGAACAGCTTATTTAATTTCATATTTCATTAATTTATGTATTTTGGTTCATGAAATATATAATAAATATATAGAATAATTATATCATGTTTTTAATTCTTTAAATAATTAAATCATGATCTAAGTTAGAGGATGATGAATATAAATTAAAAACATATTCAAAAAATTGATTCGTTATTACATGAAACATAGTTATGACATGCACTTTTTAAAAAATAGCTAAATTTAATTTCTTAAGAAAACCACATATGATATAAAACATAAGATTATATTTATGTTTTACATCTATAATAATATTTTATTTATAATATATGAGTCTCAAACATGTGCAACAAAATTCATGAGTTATGGTAAGTTTTTTCACATCTCACATTTATTTCTATGAGATATATGTTATATACAATAGTTATTATTGTTGTGCAATGTATATACTGACTTATGAATTCGTATATCATGAATTTATTTAATTTCATGATATTAAATGTATTAATTGGTTTTAATATTCCATATATCTCATCATTACAGTGCTACTCATGTATTAATTGAATTTCTTGTCACTTAGTTATATTCAAGAGATACATGATATATTCACCACCAAATTATTTTATGTGGTCTATATAATGAAAATTAATGTATTATATTATTATTATAGATAAATTTATGGTTATTTAAATATACATTATATTATCTGATTTTCAGGGTGTTATATAGTTACAAGTTTATAAATTGGCATGCTAATATTGTCTCAAATTGCATTCTATGAGGGACATTTTTTTGTTATGCAGTTATATTATTTTATGAGCGGTATAAACTTCCATTTTTAATATTATATCATGATTCTTATTCATTTAATTATATTTTATGCATCATATAATTTCATTCTATCATTGATATTATTATTCCATGTTAGAAAGGGTTAAAAGTTCATTGTTATAATCTCATCATTTATAAGGATTGTTTATGATTTTGCATCCATTGTTGAATTATTACGATTAAAATATAAAATATTTATAATGAATTATTTATAATCTATTTACTCATGATATAGTCTCTTTATGGGACTATTTTTTACACTTTTTTTACATAATAAAATTAATAAACTGTCTTCATGGAAATCGAACAGTATTTCTTCATTCAAAATTAAATCTACATTACACAATGACTATCATCTGAAGATGATTTTATATTATATTTTATGTATATTATCATGGAAAAATGTTTTTCAAAAGTTTTTTATTATTTATAATGTTTTTCAAAATGTTTTCAATATTCAAATATATGTTTTCAAGGATATTTTCATAGATAATGATTTAAAAATGTTTTCAAGAATCCTGTGTAAAATTTCAATAATATTTTCAATGAAAAGGTTTAATTTTTTTTCAAATAGGAATTTTATGTTATTGAGGATAAATTTAACTAAATGGATTTCAATGACTTCAATTCTTAATTTATAATTTTAAAAATATTTTTTTAATGAAAAATGATATAACATATTATTAATGTTAAATATGTGTGTGTAATTATATTCCTGGTCACATATTTATGTTTTTAAATGTTTATTTTCACAGAAGAGAATGTAACAAAAAAAATTCATGAAAATATATTATTTCAAGAAACATTTTTCTAATATTTCTCAAAACTATTTTCCATATATGATGAAATATGACGGTCGATCTCATGCCTTATTTTGGATATAATTCTAGGGATCAATTAATATTATTTCTAATAATAGTTTTTCAAATGAAAAAATAATGTTTGTTAGACCTTTTCCATATTCCCATTCTATATATGTTTTGAAACCCATATCATTTTCATTGGTTATATGCTTATAAATAAAATTTATTTTCACAGGGTATTATTTGATAAAACAAGAATGAAACATGTATATTTTTCACATGTTATGATTGGATTTCATGTTTATGAAAAAAAATTATTTTATGGGTTTTTATATGATTGATTATTATCTTGTGGCAAACATATGTTAGATGCCATTATATGGGGTTATACCAATATATCCATCCAATTAATTAGGTAACGGTTTATAAATCATGGGATATATATTTTTAATATGTCGATTGGCTTTATCTATAATGGGAAACTACTACATCAATATCCATAATTGGAAATTGGTGTGTCCTAATCCATATTATGATATATTTGTGTCCCCTTACACAATGGTAAACATGTGTATTCTGATCCACAATGGGAAACATGTGTTTCAATATCCACTGAGGGAAATAGATGTGTCTTGATCAACCATGTTAATGGTATGAGTAATTAACCTTGTCACATGAAATGGTGTTTTAAAAAAATTAAGGTTTTATATTTATATGATGTAAACATATGGTCCATGATTGATTTGTGCTGATTTTCCACCCATATTAATCATGTTCGATGAACGTCAAATATTTATTCAATGACTCTTGATTATTATCTTTTATATAAGGATTATGATATTCAAATATTATGATCATGTTATCAAACCCTTAGGCTCATTTTATTCTTAAATATCTTCGTTTTTACACTTAATGTGCATCCTAGCAACCCCCTTTATTATGTTTCCTTTCCCAATGTTATAGATGATGGTTTTAATTTGGATAAATAAATTGTAAGATCATTAATTGAGTGGTTTAAAATCATTCACATTGTAAGAAGATTATGTTTTAATATTTACAATGATAGTAAAATATTACGGTCCTCAGAAAATAATTTTTTCATTTTAAAAAATATTAATCTAAAATGATGTAACATTCCTGTATGTTAAACCTAAGTATCTACAACAGATACTTATACTATAGATTTGAAATTTTTTGATAGGAAAATTCACATATAGGTAATCACCAAAAAAAGGGTTTATTGTGAATAGAATCTATCATCCACCAGAATTATAATGATTAGGCTTAAAATTCAATCCCTTGGAAGATAATTAAAAGGGTTATTAATAAATATATTTATATTATCTTAATTCCCCATTATAAATGATCCTATGGTTTTAAAAACAATTGAACCAAATTATTATATTCCATAAAATACTTTGGACATTAAATGTTCCATTTCCCCTATATTCATTTGAAGATGGTACTTAATATTACATATATGACACCACATATATTTTAACCTAATTTAATGAGGTTCTCATTGAAATAAAAATTATTATATTGAAAATGGATGTATTTGATTTCATTAAGTCTCAATTTATAGACAACCATGTTTTATTCGGTAAGAGACTCCCAATATAAAGGTACAATTGGTATATATGACTATTATATTGAATTCATTTTCATTAATAATTATATTATAGGGGCCCAATATTATATTTCCCATCGAATTGTAGATAGGTCTCATAAGGAAAATTAATTTCGGTTTTCATGTATACATATTTTCATAAGAATATTTTTTATTGGTATAA
The DNA here is from genome assembly GCA_963277665.1 of Viscum album. Taxonomy (NCBI): domain Eukaryota; kingdom Viridiplantae; phylum Streptophyta; class Magnoliopsida; order Santalales; family Viscaceae; genus Viscum; species Viscum album. The sequence continues at coordinate 1,040,375,416 of OY728141.1, read as the reverse complement.
GGTGTTTTCCCAATATTTTGATTATCACAAATAATCATTCAATAAGTGTTTTCTCAATAATAATTTTTTATATCTTTTAACTTTTTAACATTAATAAAATATTCACTTAGATTGAGATTTTTACAGCTTTGTATTTTTATTTATTTTGTTGAAGTCACTTGTCCCGTTATTAGGATATCAAATAATTTAACTTCTCTTACTCCATTATCAGAATCTATGTTCACAATAATCTAATTTTCCTTCTTAGGGAAAGCTCGAGGTGTAATATGAATGATTTTAGAGATATTGATGAAGGGATAATATTGTTATTGAAATATATTCATGTTTTTCATATGAATTGAAATATTATTTTATGTATGTTAGTAGTATTCCAAGACATCAAATCTATTATATCCTTTGAATAACACTATTATCTTATAAAAATAATTTATTATAAATACATTCGTTTTTTTCTGGGATAAAAATATGTTACAGTTTCCTTCAAATAATGTTTAATAGTATCTTTTATTACTACATTTTGATAACCAACTATTATATCACAATTATAATGAAAATAATTCAATATTTCTATATAATACACTAAAATAATAATATGCATTTATTTTATGGTTAAATATCATGAAGTGATTATGTGTTTTCCATTGTATAAATATTGTTACTAATAGAATGAAGTGGAACTATATCACCACATACAATCAATGAATTCATATTCCCCCATAAAAAGATAATGAAGTGAGTGTTGAGGATAATAAATTCCTAACAATATTAGGGTGGTTATAAAATGTTAGGAACCATTAACAACTACATTAAGGGACCTATGGTTCAATAATAGGGTGTAACTCTACAAAAGCATGTAATTATGTCAGATCATTTTATTTTTAAAAATGATTAATAATTTAGTTTAATTTAAATTTCATTAGTAGTAGAACAATGGATCAATTCCCCGAAAATGATAATTTTCCATTTAAGATGTAGTGAATTATTATATGTAATCATGGAGGTCTATCATCTTATGTTATTTGATAACCTTTATTAGACAATAATTCAATCATTAAATGGGATGGTGGAAAAATGTGATGGAATAGATAATTTTAAAAAATTTAATCATTATAAAAAATTCCAAAAGATAGATGATAAGAAAAAGAAATGACGATCCACCAACAATGTTAAATGGAGGAAGAAAACAATAATGATTATTAGGTCAACATGTTTATGGTATATAGGCACGTTGCAAAATATTTTCACCAAGAAAAATCATGAATGGTCATTTCCTTGATAGGATATCGATAGCCTTCCAAGGTGAATTTTTCGCTAATAACATGAAATTATACAAAGATATATCATTAATTTTTGGTAATATAGAAAATGAGTTCTCTAAAAACAAATCTATTAATGTGAGATCATGAAATGAAGTGGATGATTGAGAATCATGTGATGAAAAAGGTTGCAAATTTGATGAAAAAAAGGATTATATTACCCATATTTTATAACTATTGGAATAAATTCCAGGGGGTGTTTTTGAAGTGTAGATAATTATATAACTGAAGAAAAAAAATATCCATCAAGAATACAAATTCAATGGAATATATTAAGTTTTCTATTTTCTATTCATTATCAATTAATTGAAAATTTACTATGAAAAGAAATACCCAAAATATCAGCTGAATTAATGTTATATGGTGATATAGGTAAAAGTAATCCAGTGTGATTAGTATTTATGAATTTTAAATTCATATCAATGTTAGGGATACTACATTAGTCATATCCTCAAGGATATATGATGTTTTATTTTTTTAATAAACAAAAAAACCTATTTAAATTGTGAGTTTCTTCCTAAAATAGCAGATATTTACCTCCACCAATTTATGGGAATTAATAATTTAGTCACTGAGTGGATGTATTACTTAGACATATATTTGTTTAGGATATATATTTAGGATGAATTATAATTCGTTATTTTATATCTGGTATGTTATGCACATGGTTGAAATTTATATTATTCTCTTTTTGGGATATGATTTAAAAGTAAATATAATAAAATTATTTACAAATCAAGGTCTTTATAGTTCACAATGTTCTAGTAGAATTTATATACATTATACAAGGATGTTCATCTTCTAAATCGTGGTTGGAACATACCCATTAACTATATATAATGAGATTCCATAAATTGTAAAATATTAAGAAAACTGAATTTATAATGACAATATCCACTTAATTTAAGATGTAAATATTAATCTAAATATTGTTAATGAAATTCTTGAAGAATTACATGGTTATAGACCAAGGTGTAGTGTAATGATCTCATCTAAAATAAATTATAATAAAGGAGGATATTTAAAAATACATACATATTTGAACCAACGGTTTTTTATATATTATTATATGTCCATCAGATTTTATTGATATATGATTTATATGATGAATATTTTCACTGTTTCCAACCCTTTTGTAGTTCATGAAATAAATTATTTTTTTCATTGTGAAAATGCATCAATTATAGGGAGATCAATGCTATTACTATAATGGATTTGATTCATTTACATTGAAATTATGACTAATTTGATCAACAATAAGGGCCCTAATTATTTTCAACAATCAATCACCATTTTTCCATTAACAGTTAAAGGTGGAAAAGAATGATATATCAAAGAAGAAATTTTTTAAAATGAGTAGAAATTATTATTTTACTTTAATTAATTTTTTATTGAGTAAAAAACTTTTTGTCATTTTGAATATGACAAATATGTTATTCAATGATTATATCTATATCTTTGTCGAGGTTCTCATTGATGATAACATGATACACTATACGATCTATTAAGAGGATGAAATTCATTAAAAGAATAATCTAATGGCCATAAATAAATATATTATTTGTGAAATCTAGTCAACAGTAATTTTTTCTCAATGAATATAATATTAATACTTATATTTACACTAATTAATAAATATATATTGACCCTAAAAATTAAATATTTTAAATAGGATTATCTAAACGTAAAAATTATGATATCTTATAATACGTAGGTTTAACATGACACTAATAGTTGGATTTTTATTAATTTTCCAATATTCTCATCCAATTAACCATGTTATCATCCATTAGGTTTTAATTCTAATATTGAAGGTAATGTGAGGATGTTTTTTCTTTTGAATTTAGGGTATAGAAAATCCATGAATAATGAATTCAACACTTTAACATGTTCTAGTGGCCATAATATTCACTATAAAAATATAGATACAATACCTCTATAGGTAAATATGTAATATATATTACTATATATTGAAAACGGAGATTATATTATATGTTCATTAATAATGAGCTCAACATGAAGAATATTAAATGGTTGGAACTCTCATGGAATATGATTGATCGATACACTACAACCCTAGGAAGGAAGACATAGTGGATAATTTATTGAGTAGTGAATAACACATAGTTATAAAAATAATTCATATTTAAAGAGATATAAAATATTGTCAAAAATTAAAATAACATATGGTGACTTTTAAGAAAGGGAATTAATCATTTAGTTTTTACAAAATTTCTATAAAATCCTTATGATAGAAGATTATGAATCCCAAATAAGATTATGTTATCTTATAAATAAATATTAAGGAAGTAAATTATTGGAAATTGGCTGATTACATATACATGGATTTAATATTAATGATTTTTAATAGTATATTTATAGAATTTCTACACTAGTTAAATATGGAACGTCTAGATGAATCACAAAGGATCAAAATTATCTCTTCACCCTACTCTAGTAATAAATATTGGGAGTATAATATATAATTTTTGTGGAATGGCATAAATAATGAAATTGGAGACTATATGTCATGTTTCACATTACATAAACTTGTAATTACAAAAATAATGATTCTTAATAGACTCTCAAAAACATTATATATGTATATATTATATTCAGAAAATCTTTTCATGTAATTTCTTTATGACATGAAATAAACCTTTGGTTGAAAAATAACATATGGGTTGAAATTTATTATATTACTATTTATTGTCATTTTAAAGGCATTAGAGAAAAAATACTCATTGATAACCTTACCCCACTTTAAATGATTGATTTCATTATACTTCATAGGGATCATATATTGATTGTATATGATCATATTCCATAGTATACCACAAATATTTAGAAGATTTTTGTAATTTATCTGAATAATAGGATATATTTATGCACAAACTATAATCCATAGGCCATTAGGTAGTCAAAAAACACTATCAAAGCATACATACAAAAATAAGTTTTTTATTAAAAACAAGTTTTTTTAGAAAAAAATCTGAAACCATCACGTACAACAAGACATTAAACAATAAAGATGATAACCTAATTATTAAGTACAAAGTTTAATTAATTAGATATGACATATATATATAATTTTAATGAAAATATGATAACTATTTATCAGTGTCTTGGAATTAGAAGAATTTTTTCTATCATATAATCTTCACTTCAAATGATTATTGTATCACTATAAATATATTTTTGAATTTTAAAAAAACCTTAGAATCCATTAGATAATATAGATAAAATCATATCAATAATTTATTGTAAATTGGGTTCTAATTATATCGTATATGGGATAAATTATAATTTATTGATAGTTGGATAAGAGGTTATAGTGGTCACGACTATTAACGTATAATATATTCAAGTTAAAATTAAATAATATCAAATCACACAAATGTATTATTCTTATAAATAACACATTGAATTGTCATTCCAAATTTGCGATCATGTATTTATAGATGACTCTCCTGAGAATGTATTTATAATATTTTGTATAATGGAATGTTTATTCACTTTGTATATATGTAATTTTCAAAAACAAGACTTAATTGGGGTTATACCTAACATATTCACTCTAAATCCTTCCATTTTTATAAACCCTAATGTCTTCTATGTTTCATTATTTATGACAAACTTTTTATACCCGAATCATTTTATCACATATGAAGGAATTTATTTTTTGACAAAATTTCATACAATGAAGAAATTTTCAATAATATTGAGACTGGTGAAAAAGTATTTTACAATTAGATGGGGCGTTTGAGGATTTTTTTTTATGATGAATTTAGAAACAACAAGTGGAATATTAGTGGATTGAGGAATCATTAAGAAATGAATATCGTTATTTGATCAATAGATTACATATTTCCCAATGTATTATTTTTTGTTATTTAAGATGGTATAATGTAATAAGGAAGAAACTACAATAGTAAAAAAATACCATATTAAGAATTATCATGTAATCAACCCAATAAAAAACAAATATAATTACCATATTCAAAAAAAAATATCTGGAATTTAAATGTTTATAAACGAATTTCATTTTAAATTTTATATTCTAAAAAATAACATTTGGTGAATATATATTATTATTAAAATACTTTTCAGTTACTTGTGCAGAAATAAAATTGTTTGAATACATGTAATTTCTGTGATTTTATCAACATAAAATAATGACCTTGATGTTTTGAAAAAATAATATTTAATAAATTATTAATTTGATGAATATAAAAATATATATCCAAATAATTTTGAGATGTAAGTCATATTTTCCACATTTCAATAACTATTTTATATTATACATTAAAAAAATTCATATTAGACATTATATTATGTATTTTCATGTGAGATTTAGTTTTATCTCTAGTTTTTATTCTTATAACAATTATTTTGTTAGTTAAATCAATTAATATAACATTAGTAAGAACATAAGACAAGTTTATTTTATGTTTATCTTTATTTCTAAACAATGTATTTTTTTTAAAAAAAAATTACAAAAGACTTGATGTATTTATATTAATAAATACATTTCTTATAATAAAACATTTATTTGGCATAATGATTTTTAAATTTTAACAATGAAATATAAAAACATATTTACTTTCAATATTAATAATTTTCATTAAATTAAATTAATAGGACGGAAAATTAATTTAAATAGTAAAAGGTAAAAAATCCATGATATACTAAAATATTTATTTAAATGTAGTGACTGAGGATATTTTTGAACAAAACTCTCAATTATAACAAAATTTGTAAATCTTCTTTCATAAAACATTTAATAGTAATGTTACCATATATAATAAGTTTGGGTTACTCAAAAATAACACTTCTCTAACCATATATAAGGGTAAAATATGCACTAATGAAAGACAAAACTATCTTAGAAAATCCAACCTAAAAATCTATAAAATTTCTCCCCTAACTCTCTCACATTATAAAAAGCTTGTGTTCACCACTAGATAGAATATGTTTCTCACAGTTAAGGATAAATCCTAGGAAATATCAAGTCTCAAACATTCCTATTCTAAAAAATTTAGCATATCGTCATTAATATTTTAATAAAAATATATTATTTAAAAAATAATATAACAATAATATCATAATTTATATTAATAATTATTACTTTGGTAGAACATTTACAAAATTAATTCATATATCCAACCAATTATGTTATACGAAATAATAAATGGTTTATATATATGCACTACCAACCCCCTGAAAAAATCATTTTCTGTCATAACTAATACTTTATTGGATATATTCATAAAAAAAATAATACCCTTACGTGAAAAAATTGTTCTCATAAAATGGATCCTGATATTTTATTTTCCAAGATTTCCACACCTTTCAAATATGGTTATTTGATGTTATTATACCACTTATTGTTTACTACTAATAACTTTTTATTTAAGAACATACAAATATGTTTTCATTTCCCCAAGAATCAAGTAAGAATACCAATTTTTTTTGGTATTGTGGAAGGAATAGTATTGTCCTGAGAGTTTTTTCATGTTTTACTATATAATTGTAAATATAAATTATATTTGTATCTAATCATACAAGGATGATAAACTATTATATCATTAAAAATATATTTTATAATACGCCAATAATTTAATATAAAAACTAGATATGGGTTTTTAGAGTCCTTATGTCTATATTGTAGGTTCTCATGTAATAATAACACGATTAGTTTTAAAAAAGATTATTTGTAGAGAAAATGAAAAACATTCATTTTGTTATGAATTGTCTAAAAATTTATAATTAAAAATCATATGTTTTTAATAAAAATTATATATATTTTTAAAATTGAGCATTTATTTTCATTATATAAATTTTATATTCAACTAATCAAAAACACATTCAAATTGTACATCTTGATGATATTCGACTAATATGGAAAAACAGACATGTGATGGTTTAATTATGTAAATGAGATAAATAAACCATCATCTCTTGAATAATAATCTAGAAAAAATAATTTTTTTTATATTAAAATAAATTTTAAATTAATCCTTGATAGGAATAAATGATAATTTAATGTAATCACTTTGTGAAGGTGGTTATCCCCACATATGAAAAAATGATTTTCTCATTGTCTAATGGATTCAAACGTAAGAAAATATATGATATATTTTCCTTATATAAATATATTAATTTATAGTATAAAATTTATATATATTAAATTCATCATTATAAATATTAATTATTGGTGGTGGTGGATAACAAAAAACATCACATCATATAGTTGGTAGGAAACATGTATGCAAAAGTGATGTTTTCATTTAACATAATATCTAAAATTAGATGAAAATGTTTCTTTACAAAATAATAATTTATTTTTATGATATGGTGGAATGATATATTATTATTTCATTATGTATAAATATGATTTAAATGTGGTTGAAAATTAAATAAACACAAAATTGTTCAACTTGGATTTATACAGTCTACATAGATTACATAATTAGAATACATAATACTCTTTATAGGATTGGTCATTTGGTGAGACAATAACCTCTTGTGTTTGTTGGAGTGATTTGGGGGTAAAATATTCATTAGTATTGATTGATATAGATTTATCAAATCATGCATATAATATTATATTGGAGGTTTCTATTTATAAGTGAGGGTATAAGAAAGCTTGTCATTATAAAATGTTTTATTTAAATTTAACTAATTGTAATGTTATTGTGGATAAAATTAAATACAATTAGAAATAAATATTTCTAATGGTATAAATCATATCATCCATAAATGTTACATATAATTATATTATCATTTTAACCTTACCTATTTTCTAAACACCACATCAAACATTTTTAAAATTATAATGATATCAATTTTTATGAACACTTTATGGGTAAAAATTATATTATAAAATCTAAAACATCCAATAAATTGAAAATTGATTATATTTAAAACCATAGCCCATTAAGATGGTTTAATATAATATTTTAATGTAATTATTAAATATTATTTAAATATTATTTCTTATATAGTATTATTTTTGTAATCCTTGGATCACTTATTCTAATTATTCACTGACCACAACAAAATATTCATTTACTTAGAGTGTAAAAAATTCACATATCATTATTATATTATATTTATCAAGAAAATCCAAGTGAAACTATAGATTATCCTAGATGTATTATATTTAGAGTTTTAAGATCATTAAATTTATTTTTCTACTTCTTACATAAGATTTATGTTGGTGTGGATTAATAATTTTTGATAATTAGTTCATCATGAAAAATTAAATATTAATTCCCCCGAGAAAAATCTCATTACATATAAGTAAAAATTTATTATTAAACATTTTATTTTAGTATTTTTGTTAAAAAAATTAAAGATATTAAATAATAAAGAGTGAAATATTGATTATATTATTGACATTAAATTATATTAAGGCCATTATTAATGGAATGATGAAATATATTGCATGTTTTGAAACAATTTATATTCAATGATGATTCACAATTATCAACTAAACTAAATACATTGGTTGTGGTGTTTTTTTTATTATTTATCACATTTTAAACTAAAATTATCATATTTACGCTTTTCTCAATGACAAATATTTATTATTCTAAATACTAGTAAAGAAAAAATAGTACTATTTCTCTATATTGTGCTTCCTGATTCCATAATCAGAATACATTTTCATCCCTCAATTTTTGTATGTGGAGGCAATTAATTTACGAATAAAATGAAATAAACATAGAAATTTAGATTAAGTTAAATTCCCTTAAAATGGAGAATGAACACAGAAATAATGTATATTGTTAATTAATATGTAAATAATTGTATTATTAATCATTAAACGGTTATAATGAAAATTAATGATGAAATGGTACATTTTAATTACATTATCTAATAAAATTAAATTTTAATTTTATTAAAATTTATAAATTTTACATTTCAATAAAAAATATTTATTTTCCTTAGAATAATTAAATATCATCCTAAGATAATTCTAATATTCTAAATTAAGAAAAGCATATTCATTTCTTAAAATAAAAAGTCTAAAATATATAAATTAATAAATAATATGAAAAAACGTTATACCTTGGGAAAACATAATTAATAATAATACTCATTCTATTTTTTTGAGAAAATATATAATATTCAGGGACAAATATATGGATATAAAATAAATATAATTAATATTAGTACCACATAATATATTTTGTATCTTTATATGGGTTCTTACATGTATCTTTTACATACCAATTGTAAATGTTTTCTTTTTTGAATCTCTTAAAATGGATGAAGAGAATTGATATCCATCAAATTAAAAAAAATGTAATTTAAACATACTAATATTCTTATTAAATAAATGGTAGAAAATATTTGATAACGGTAGAAGAAAAAATATTATATGAAGAGTTCATTTAATAATTTGTCCTCCAACGTGGATATAATCTATTCATTACTCCTCATGCCTTTTTATATTTTTATTTCTAGTGATGAAAAAATCATTGACATGGGTAGGTGAGTTGAGGAGGGATTTAGGAATATCATTTTCAATGTTGAGTTGTAAACTTGATTGGACATTAATGTATAGGTGGTTATTTTTGAAATTTTAATTCATTTGACCATATATAAATATTAAATGGAAATAAATGAGATATGACTATGTATTTTTTTGAGAAATTATTATGTTTTTTTGATTTTGTAGAAAAAAATAAATAAAAAAATGAACCCAAAAATATTATATAAGTATTTAAAATTTTAATTTGAATTTGATGGTAAATTTTTTAATAACTAATATAAATTTTAAATATTCTTAAACATATTGGGTATCGAATAAGAGGGAGAGGATTTGAGGGGGTTAAAAGGAAAAAGGTAAGAAGATTATCCACTAATTTTAAATTGAAAAACATAATGAAATGATCCATTTGAAGATAAAATAATTATATATAATGAAAAATTTCTAAATTTATCTAATATATACCATCATTTTTTTAATTCACACCATGTTTGATGGATCCTTACATTGTGGGAAACACTTTTTCATTTTGAAATTATAAGATATAGTGACAAATGCATATATTGACATTATTCATGAACATAAAAATCAATGTGTAATACAAGAATACCATTATAATGGATATTCAAATGTTCTAGAAATTTATGAAACCAAAAAGCAAAACAATCGACTAACCAAGAAGTGAGTTTCTTTCACCATATGAGGAAATGAAATCAAACACCACTAACCCTATATTATCATGATTATTGTCTCCAAAAATTATATTATATATGAAAAAAATGTTATATTTATTTACCTTGAATCCAAATAATGATTATAACCATAAAACCCAACATCTAGAATATGAAGAAAAATAATCCCACAGATTGTTGAAGATGAAAAAACATGACCATATTTGGATATTCTTGTCTAAGTATAGATATCAAGAAAACTATATCTGACCATATGTTTCATATGATAGATGTTTCATTGCATTTAAATAAATCATATTTCATTAGTATCATACAAAAAGATATGAAAACTAGATTACACTTCCACAATAATCCCTTTTATGAGACCATCAATAATATGAGAACCACAAAACCCCAATGGTAAGAACATGTTAAGAGAATCCACATAATTTGTGAAACCTAGAGGCCCAGCTAAGAGATCCCAAAGACATGTATCATGCTCACTAATGAGAAATATATCGATATTCATCTCAATATAATTTGTAATAAAAATATATTTTCTATGAAATTTGGTTCAATTTTCACTGAATCTGATAATGGATTAACATATCATAGTTGTATAGTGTCCAAATAAGTAATTTCAACTTGGATGGGATGCATGTGTACTAGTGTTAAGAAACCTTGTGATCTTTCATCAATGAAATACGGAAGAATTTATGGAAAACCATAACATTATGGATACCATAGAGAGTAGTAGTAAAATCAAAATTTTTGTCTTCAATAAAAAATAAATATTTTAATGAAATTATTGTTGATTAGGGGCGTGAACACTTTTGTTCAATCTGGGTTAATTGTTAAATTATGTAATGATATTTTCTATGGTATTAAAATGGGAAAATGTAACTCTAAGACAAAACTTTGTTAAATAAATAAGCAATTCTAGTCATTATAAACTAGAGAGTGGACTAAAGTTGAAGATGTAAATGGATTTATAAGTTATCAACAAAAGATATGAGGTTATATGTAAATTAAAAATGGAATATTTACTTTTACAATATTTTATCCCCATGAAATAAGAACAAAGAGTATAAATAGAGAAAAAATAACATTAAAAGTTTTCCTATTGTTAGAAATATATCTATAAAGTCCCCTATGTTTTATCCTTCCATCATTAACAATTCTGGTTATCCTCTTTATTATATACTAATTGAAATAATATTTCATCTGATAGTCCCAATAAAATTTATTTATCACACTCTCAATCTAGTGATGGAATTATTTGGGATCATATATTGAGGGCATAACATTCAGGAGAATGGATGTCAGAATAAAATTATAATGGTGACACACCTATGAAAATATATAATCTTTTTCTTCAAATTTTTTAATATGCATGTCATTTTTGGATAATATTATCCAATTGGATTATCATGATTAATCAAGAGGATAAGGGGCTCAAATATATTAAATTTATAATACAAATAATAATATTACATGTAAATATACCATTCTAGTATCTTATAAAGTTAAAATTTGTGATGAGAAAAACACATTACCTATAAGTTGAATGTACTGTTTACAAATAATTTATCATACATAGCTAAAATATTCATTAAGTAATTATTTGAAAATTTCTTCCATCTAGAAAATTTTAATTTTATTAAAAATGACTTATTGAGATAATACAATTGTTTCATACCTAATCATGTATTGATTGACATGGAATGATTAAAACACTATAGTCATATTCCACCAAAGAGATTTATGTTCTAAGACATGAAATTTGAGAGAAATATTTTCCCCATGGTAAATTGAAATGGTATATTTAATGAAACAAAACATTATTATACTCAATGAAGTAGAATTTTTTTTATATAATATGGAATAAAATATAATAATATATATAAAAACAATGATTCTTAAAATCATTGAAAATGATATTCCAATGGAAAATATCATATCCATTCTTTAAATCATGGTTTAACATAATTTTAGATCCAATAAACATCACATTAATACCATGAATCATTAATTGAAAGACTTTAACATCACAATGAATATTCATGAGCTTCAAAAGGTCCAAATTATATATTGATTATATTAGGTTAATGATGTTATTAATCATTAATTTTCTAATTTTGGGTAATGTTTTGAAATATAATTTATATAAAATTCCTTTTTATATGTTATCAAGATTTAATTTCTACTTCAGTTTTGGAATGAGAACAAGAGAGAGAGTGTTTGTAGCTCCTAGTAGGTTTCCATCTAAAATATAGTAGAGGAAAATAATTTTCATGTCCCCTGATATAACAACTAATGTATCCACATTGAAGGAACCCAGTTTATTTTCAATCCCTTGATCACATTCTGAATAAAAAAATTTAATAACAAGAAAACTTTAAAATACACATGGACATGCCTTAATTAATTCATTCATCTTTTTTTATTTAAGGGTGTTGTCAATATATTGAATAAAGTTTCATTAATTTCTTCTCTTGAATAACCTCCCCATTTAAGAGACCCCAAATATGACGAATATTTTTAGAAAATTTCTGTTTTTTAAATAAAAAATCAACACCATGTTTATAAGAACCCTCTTTCATGGGATGATATATTGTAAATGTATACCTATTTAAATGATTTTATGAATAAATAAAATTCATTTTTAAATAATATTATTAGAGACATGAGTTTGTGATATCTATTGGAAAATATTTCTGACTTAAAGAACCTTTTTTTCATAAATATATTTACTTTATCGATAAGGTGGTTAAACTTATAACACTTCATCATTATACTAATTTCATCAACATTTGAATGATATTCTGTTCCAGGTCCTCGATACCCTTGGGGATGATATAAATAGTGGATGATAAATATATATGATCATTATAAATATGATCAATAATTCCATGCATGACCATCCATGAATTTTCCATCATGTTCCATTCACATGAGGTTTTACACTTGTTGAATTTACTAAAGATAAATATAATATTTAGAGAAATCCGGCCTCTAAGGCAAATCTTCACCCCCTACCGACATTATAATGGGTTATGAGTGATCATATATGGGGTAATATAGGTGGGAAACAACATATTTCGAATTAATGTAATATCATTAAATATTAATCTTGAACCTATCAATATGAAAATAAATCATGTACAATATTAATTTAATATTAGACCAGGTATATTTCTATTTTAAAAAATCACAATCCAATAATTATTAGAGAGGAAAATTTTCATTAATGTAACCAATTTTTTTATATATACTGGATATCCTTATATTTTATAACATTCTTAAATTGAATTTAAATCAACTCTAAATCCTATTGGGGAATCATAGGTTCATTTTAAATAAGACCATCCCTTATATTTTCTCATTCACTAGAAACACACATCACTTTGAAAAAACTGATAACCACAATCCTATTAAAAATGAAAAAATTATATAAATGATATGGAATGAGGATATTATGAACTATATATAGGACTTGATCCTTTATAAAATGTAGATATTCCAATTTTAAAGGGTCCTCATGAATAAAATTTCTATCATCGAGTTTAGCGAGAAATATTGTATGAGTATGATATTTAATTTCAGTTCTAAAATGTGTGTTATTATTTAATCATGGTTACTAATTTCAGTCATGATTTGTATTAATTTTAGATTATTTCTTAACCACTTATGTATAATATGAAAAAATGTATTTTTATTTGGAAAAGATAGACATGGTATTCATGTCTGAATACAACATAAGAGGATACACTCATTTTGGAATGTGTTGAGCTCATTTTATAGTGAGGATTGTGGGGGAAGAACGGGTTAATGATGAACATTTAGGTACTATGACCATAAGATGGGATGAATATTTTTGGAGGCCCTACCTAATCATAAAAAATAGGATCAAATAAGAGAGAAAATTTATAACCATATCCATCAATGTGTGAGTCACTTTAAAAATGAGGAAACTAAATAACTAATGGAATAGATTAAATTCCACTTATTCATTGTAATAGAAACATATGGGAACACACGAGGTATCAAAATATTGTAGTATAATCTAGATTAGTATATTATAAATCTGTTTTAGTCAAAATAAATTATGTAATATAGTTAGTAATGAAAGAATAATAAGTATCCACTATATTATACATAAAAAAAGTTATATAAAGAATTCCCAAAACTTTTTTGTTTCCTAAAACTAATAAGAACAATAATTATCAAGACAATTATATGTTAAATAAGAATAAACCAAAATAAACATTCTCTTTATGTTCATTGAATTATGTTTTTTGGAGCGCTAATACATTAAATAAGGAACCTCTGGACCAAGAGTCAAAATGGATATCAATCACCATTGCTTAAGAAGCTGATGTAGAATGGGTCCTCATTATAGTAATATGGGATGAGTTTTTTGAGAATCGTTTCCAAGAAGAGTGCACGGATTGAACCTTGTTGCCATATCCATGATATTATATCTCTTTAAGAAAATACATTATAGTAAAAATATTAGAAATATCTTGATGACAAAAGATCATTAGGGATGTAAATTGAATTATATCTTGATTCAGATCTAATCAACCAGAGATCTATATCCTAATGGTGCCATCATCAGAATTGTTTTTTTCTAAAAATAATGCCCTATTTGATTGGTGGATAAAGTGTTATGAAATGTCAGAGTAATCCAAAAATGAGAACAAAAATCTCCTGAAAGAATTAATTAAGAGATTCAGGGACCTCTAAATACCAAAAAATAATAGGAGAAAAACATTCCATCATGTTCATCCTTTTGTGATCATTGATGATACAAAACAATACAGACAAAATTAATTCATATAGCAAGAGTATCAGATAATGTTCGAGATTGCCAACATGGATGATATTCCCCATGATCCCAACACTATATTAAAATATATATAGTTGGATTTATGGTACCCAATATGGTTACAAGTCACTGATAATAACATCCTTTCATAGGGGATAACTCATCAAATGAAAGAGAGAATGATGGACATCCATTAATCAGATTTGAGGGTTAGGGAGAGAGGATGATAATAATAATTGGGTTCGGGGGTCTAAAAGTTGATGATGGTAATGTTTTGAAACATCAGATAAACCATCCGTGACAAATACTTTCAATTAGGATGGTATATGTGTTGGCGAGGAAAGGCTTGAAGTGGAGAGAGAGGTTTGAGAATGAAATTTTGTAAACATATGGAAAGGTAGGGGCATGAAATTGGGTGGATAATAATCATTGTCATAGATTTTGGAAAATATCTACTGTAAAGGGTTACATCATCTAGGTGGATTCTCAATAGGTGGCCAAGGTGAAAAAAAAACTAAATTAGAAAATGATGCAAGATGAAGTTGATGAATGTGTGACTCATACTTGAATTTCATAGGTTGTAACACCCTTAAATAAAAATTTAATAAAATTGTATTCAATATACCATGTGACAAAGAACACCAAGATTAAAAAAATGACATAATATATCTCAATAATTTTAATCTATTTGATATCATCTTGAGCATGCCTCTTTGAGTCAACATGTACTATAATATAGTATACAATTATGATCTAGTAATTAAATTTGAGGTCATGAATAATACTAAACAAATTATGATATTTATATGGTCTATAGGTGTAAAAAATACTCATTTTTTGTATCTCAATTATTTATGAAATAATATTCCATTAAAATTAAAAGAAATGTTTTCTAAAAAACTAATTTTTTAAAGTCTATTTAGTCATGCGTTACACATGATAATTTAAATATATTTTTTAAATAATTTAAAATTTATTTCAAAAAATAGTTATATTTTATAAAATATTTCTATCTAGTTTATTTGTGGAATATTTTTATTTAATTTTTCTAAAATGGTAATTTTTTCGATAAATAGTAAAAAATGATTTTTTTTTAAAAAAATTAAAAATTAATTTAAATAATTAAGTAGGATATATTACATATGAAATTTATTTAAAAGTAATATTATTTTTATTATATTAATAGAAAAATAATTTATCTAACTATATTCAATTTAATATTGAATTTTATTATTAAATACATATAAAATTATGATAATTTATTCTTTTGAAACCCACATAATTGTCACCTCTATGAATATAATTATTAATAGATTTCATCAAATTCAGTTGATTATATTTGTAAAATGGATTTCATATTTTTAATTTTAATATATTATATTATGAAATAAGTTAAAATTATATTTTTACTATAATTATTAGTGAATACAATTACAAATTAATTTCGAGGTTAATGTAAAAATTAGATTTTCAGGGGTGATGCATGGAATATAAGTTATAAAATGGCATAAATACATGTAAAAATATTATTGAATTGAAATATTTTTACCTTATCAATAATATATTCTAATACATGATTATTTTGAATCATCCAACTTCTGAATTAATTTTTCATTTTGAATTAATTGGGGAAATTTCCTATCATTTTTCTTGCAGGTTTCCGTTCCACACTTATAAAACGGAAGTCACTCTATTATCATATCCACAACACCCAAGTACATTATTTCAAATAAGACATACCTAAAAAATCCCAGACATCATTAAAAACATTTTATATCTTTTTCTCTCCCTATAAGACAACCCCTATAGTCCTCAAGAGGATATATAAGGAGGGTTCTCAAATAAAGAGAAATTGTATTAAATATGATATTTAGTTTTATTTATTCCTATTCTATATTAAAAAAATTCATCATAACTATAATATAAATAATTATCAGGCATATATAGATTTTTTATTATGTGGACTAAATAAAATATAACCATCTCATTCTCTGTAAAATGGGAAAATAAATCATCAATATTGTTTATGATTGATTTCCTTGTCATGAACATATTTGATTTGATTCTACATCCAAAAAAATATCATAATTGTATTTAATTGTTTAAAGTATAAATATAATAAAAACTATAATATTATAAGTTAGATTTTTTAATATCAAATTAATCTTTTTTACTTTTGATGTTTTTTAAAATGTGATAATGCTGATCATGAATACATCAGAATATCATAAGGTGAGGTGATGATATTCATTAGTCAATTATGATTTACAAAGATGGTAATAGGCATAGATTTTATAAATATACATGACATGATAATTATTTAAATAATTAATATATCAGAAATTTCCATACCCATAAAATTTTTAATGGAATGATATCATCACTCATGCATAAGTACAACCTGCAATCCCTATGAAGTTATGTGATAAATTTTTTATGACCGACTTGAAGTAATGACATCAAAAATATATATAATTAAAAATTTATGTTTGTTATAACATTATGATCATTAATATGATGATGTTTATATATCCAATACAAAATGACCATATCTTTCTTGAAAAAACACAAATAATTTAATAAGGAAATTTACCATTTATATAAGGAAAATAATCAAATATTATCTGTAAAAAAAATAAAGCTATTATAATATTGTTATATATGATATTATTAATATGAATAAGGAATTATATTAAATAAATATAATGATAAAACCCATTATATTGGAGTTTAAATAATGTTAAACCAAATGTTAGTGTGGGGTAAGGGACATTAAATCAATTTACCTTTATTAAGGTATAATTAACTAATCTGTATCAAATTTATTTAATATAGTAAAAATACTATCTCATTAACATGTAAAATAAAGATTAATTAACAATTAATTGTACTTTATGTATCAATGATAAATTATTTCATCCATGAGAACTCGAGTTAATGTGTACCCCATGGTAAGTAATTTCATAACTCATTTCATTTCATGGGGTTATAATACTTCATATTCATCTATGTTATTCTATGATTATTATTTCAATGACTTAGATTTTTTATATTTTTTATTACAAAAATTTTAATTGGGTTTAGTTTTTATACACATAGTCAATTAATTTATTAATTATCACTTAAATGTTATGATCATTTTAATAGTTTATTTCACAATATCATTCAAAACATGAATATGTATTCATCAATTTATATTGAAGGAAATTGTTTTATAATTGACAAATAAAAACTTTTAATATTCGTCTTCTATGGATACTAAATATATATTCATGAAATATTATAATTTTAAAAAAATTATTAGGAGTTAAAATAGATGATAATGTGTGTTTATGAATAAAAAAATTCATTTCCCTCTTTGTTGAGAAATAAGTTTTATTTTCAAAAAACAAAATTACATAAAAACATGTCACATAATATTATTTTATTTTTTGAAATAATTTATCAGATTAATTTTTACCAATTTTTTCTTTTTACACTTTTTTGAAAGGAATCATCATGTCCTTTTCATAACAAGACCTATTTGGAATTTAAAAAACGAGAAAGGAATATTTGTTTTAATGTAATCATCACGTAGAAAAAATCCTACTGTACTGACCAATAATTTTTTTTAAAATATTATTTATATTTTTGTAATGTTATATTAATATAAATTTATGTTTAATATGTTTATAAAATGTTTGTATTATAATTATTTTCAATGTAAAAATTTTCATTTTCATGAAGATTTTTTAAATATAATTTTTATGTTTTATATATTCTTCAAATTTATTCAAGATTGATTTTACTTATAATCTGCTGGTTATATTTTTTGATAACACCATTTTTTTATATTATATTATGGTAAATTTGAGTTTCTATCATGGAATTTAAGGAAATTTTATCTCTTTATTTTCTATTTTCATCAATAACAATCCCTGGAAATATTCACATTATGTTGATCATTAGAAATTAAATATAACATTCATATCATTATTTTTTATTTTTTATATGTTTATTTATTAAAAAAAATATCATTTATACATGGGATTATTAATATTGAATTTTATTTGAATATATTTGGAAATAATGATTAATTTGCATTATTTACACAATACATGTATTTGAGGATAAGGAAACTTTTTGTTGAATAAAATTAATTAATCGAAATTTGAGGAATGATTTGGCTATAAAGTATCTAATGGGCCCCTAAATATATATCCTCACTATTCATTCATATTATAATGATAAAAATATGTAGTCTAGTAGGAAATTGGTTTCCACCTACTATTTTATATTGTATGGTGAGAGGTATTTATGGCAGAGGTATCATGATTCCAACGAATATAAAATCAAATAATGGTTAATTCTTCTCATCGTGAATTTAGTTATTCTCATCTATGACATTTTTAAAACTATATTATATTATGATTAATTTTATTTATATTATTTTGACAAAATTTCATTTTATTTCAATTATTTTTCATGCTAAATAAATTATGCCTTATTTAGTTATGATAGTAATGTTATTGATTAACTGAATATTTTTTTATTCATTTAACATTCTATATTGTCGATTATTTGAAATCTATTTAAATGGAATCTTTTTAATTATATAAATTTCCATGATTATACTTATTGATTCATGATACATTCATCTATATGTACCCATTAATATGAATTTATTTTCACACTTATTGTGTTCACATTAAATGGAATCCATTATGTTTACTATTATTTATATGATAGGATACGATAGAGGGAACAATTTTATTCATGAGCAAAAAAATTTAAATAATTTTTTAAAAATGTTATATGGTATTCATTTATGCGTCTCATTTACCAAAACTACTATACTATTCAATAATTCTGGATGTGATTACTTATATCTTATGCTAATTTAATAAAGTGAAAACCCGTCTCTTGGATACATGGGTTGAGGTTAATATATTTCTTACCAGGGTAAATTTAGTTGTAACCTTGGAAACAATATTTAAGAAAACATTTATTATTGTGTATAAACCCATGGTTAGGTTTTAGGATAATCGTATGTGGACATCCATAAAATTTACTTACGGAAGTTACTATGTAGGATTTTTTATAAACAATCCCCTTTAAAATAACAAATGTGATAGTGGTTCTAAAACATATTTACAATGAGGTAATATCTAAAAAATATTCTTAATGTTTATGGCCCGATCATCACATCATGCATGACAATGGGACTGACTACACACCATGTTTGACACTCCAGAGGGATATGCATTGTATAATTCAAATATTCATAACCATAAATTATAATGAAGTTAATATGAAAAGAAAATTTATTCCTTATTATAAATGAATGGTTTATTATATTGAAAATATATTTTCATGATTTTGAAATTCAATAAATGATTATTTTCATTTTTCAATATGATTATTATTTCTCACCATATGTTTTTTATAATTAGTTGTTAGTTATAACCAAAAGTAATCTTGTTGACATTGAAAACGACATTGAATATGAATTAAAATCTGTTTTATATGAGAAAAAATGGGTTGATGATGGGATTATAGGGTATCATGATAACTAGTAATCAATTTTCCAAAAATATATTAAATTACATATACCATAACCGACTAATAAACATGGAAATGAAAATTTTCATGATGTTATGTAATATAATATGTAGTGGATTCAATGGAGGGAATAAGGATTGATTTCCTATAATTTTTATGTGTGTAAATTTACACATAAGAATGATTATCTAGGGAATAAGAAAAAATATTTTAGTGAAAAACATGGGAATAAAGGAATGAATTATAGTATAAAAATGTAGAGTTCTATAGAAGGAAATAAATTTCATCATAAGAATATAATTATATTTCATTTTCATAAAAGTGTGGTTCTTGGGAATTAATCGAGTCAATTCCAACTTCTAAAGGATAAATCCTAGACCATTAATGAAATAATGGCGAAAATGGTTGATTTATTTTATGGTATTCCCTAATTATATTATTGATGTATGTTTAAAAGTGGTATTTTGTTTATAATATAAATGAAAAACCAAAATATTACATTAAATTTAAGAAGAGAATCTGTCTTGATTAGAATATGAGTTATTGATACCATCATGGGGTTCTGAGTATAAAGTTTATCATATGTTGAATGTCTTAAGAAACCCTTTTTAATTTTTATATGTGATAGGAATATAATGTGATTAATGAAATTAATGGAAAACATCAATTTTGATACATCTAGTTTGATTTGTTTCAGTTTTTGTGACAATTTATTTGATGAAGAGTGACCTTATATTTTTTGGGAATATGATTAACGGTGTATGTGTCATTTATATTTTTTCTAATATTGATGTTTAATGAAATATGAGACACCACAATTTGGGTTCATTTTATGAAATATAATAATATATTGGTGGATGAATGATATATTGTAACATACTATGAAGGCAACAAATAATGAATCCTCAACTAATTGACTATACGATTTTGGCTCCTACAACTAACATACAATACTTTGTAGTTAAAATTTCATTAATTTTAATTATATTATTTGATGAATAAATATTAATAAATAATCAATGGGGATATATATTGGTTCATTGATTAATGTATTCTATTAGATCATATGTGATAAAGATATCAGTTTTTCAAATTATATAGAGATATACATAATGAAAGTTTAGTAATTTTTGTATCTTTTATCCATTTAATAAGAGATTTAGTTATTAAATCATAGAAAATTAATTCTGGGATATTAATTTCATGGATTAATAGGAGATATGAAAATTGATCAAAGAATAAAAAAATTATGAAACTATTCTTATGAAATAAAATGATATAATATACATTTATATCGATATATTATT
Organism: Viscum album; assembly: GCA_963277665.1. Lineage (NCBI taxonomy): Eukaryota > Viridiplantae > Streptophyta > Magnoliopsida > Santalales > Viscaceae > Viscum > Viscum album. The sequence goes on along the minus strand of OY728141.1, from coordinate 1,040,353,250 downwards.
ATATATTAATATAATTCCTAAACAATATGAAAAATCATTTTAAAATTATATATCCAATTATAATCATGTAAAATGATTAAAAATTTATTTTTAAATCATTATAAATATGTGATTTTGAGTTCCTTTACATTTCATTGATCATTCAATTTCATTTGATCAATAAACTATAAAACTGCCTATACTTATTTACATTTTTTTCTTTTTCAATAACATCCCAACCCACAAATTATATCCTACATAGAAACCAAGTTTTGATTTATTACATATGACATATTTATTTCCATTTCTTAATTCTTAAATATATTTTTTATCAACATTTTTTATTGTTTATGTTTTAAATAATGGAATTTAAAATACCTAACACTTTATTTTTGAGTATAATATCAAACTATGAGGTTACAATTTATTTAAGGTGGGTTGAATGTAACATCCAAAAATTATAAAAGTATAAATTTATATTCCATATAATATGAAAAACAAAACACAGTACTTCTATAACCAAAAAATATATTTTTATTTACGTCAATCACTTAGATAAATTACATAACACAAAAACCCAAATATAAATGAACTATAATATAATATAACATATAAACCTTGTAGCTAAATTGGCTAGCAAGAATTGTAATATCTATATTATGAAAAAGTATTATTTACCCATGTAAAAAATTCATTGGATATGTATTTGATATAAATATAATAAGAATAATTTATATGAAATAATAAATTATTTAAAAAAAACTACATTATCTCTAAAACATGGTATAGTCGTTATTTTCTCGCATAATTTAAATTATTTTTATCAATTATTTTATATAAATTTCATAAAATAAACATCATTTTTCAATTAATCCTATCAAAATAATCTTATGGTGAGCTTCAAGGATATTTATTAAAATTATCATTCATAGATGAATGGTAAAAGTATAGATTTATATTGAAAAAGCCTTTTTTTTAATATTTCACATGGTTTAATTACAATATAAATCAGTTTTTCTATTTACTAAAATATATTATATTAATATTTTAATATTTTAGTTTAATTAAATCATTTTAATATTTAACTTTTGTTTTCAAAACTTCAATATATATGATAATTTTATTTAGGAAACTTGGTTTTTCGTCACCACTGCCGGTATAAATTTAAAATTAATCCAATAAATTTTTTGAATTTATTTTTTAAAATTTAATTTCATACTTCGAATCAATATAAATTATATTATCAAAAAAATAAATTTGATTTTTACCATGATGATTATTGAAAAATATAAATAACAAATTATCCTGATTATTAATGAAAACAATTGATAATTGGGGGGTTAAGATAATACATTAAGAATCGAAATAAACTAAACACATGTAAAAATATTATTTTATTGAAATATTTGGATTTTATAATTTTTAGAAACAAATATAAGGTAATTTTGAATCATTTTTCAATTGAATTACTTTATCATTCAATATTAATTTTGGAAATTTCAATGAAATTTCCAAGCAGGATTCATTTCCCTGCTTATAAATGGGGTCTCACACTCAAAACATTTAGACAGCTCATAAGAACATTAGCTTCACTGAATCTGGATAAAATCCATCAAAAATAATCATTAATAATATTTTATAAATTATTTTTATCATAAAATACCAACCCAATAATCCTTCATTGGATATTAAATGGAGGATTCTCCTAGAGGAGGTAATGACATTAAAAAGATCATTCATTTTCATTATTATTTCTCTGGAATAAATTAATTGATATCAATTAAAATATCATACAAAAATATATATAATGTATTTATATGTTATTATGTGGATTTAATAAAGTGTATCCATATCCACCACTATAAAATGGGAAATTAAACTGTCGATTGATTGTAAGGAAGACTACAACCTCGAAAACCAATGTATCTCGTAATCCTTCAATACATGTCTCATTACTATATAATAATGGATTTATTATATATATTATTAAAATATTAGGATATTATTATAATTACTAATTTATTTTATTACATATACCATATTACGTTCTTTTCCATTTAAAATTCTATGACATTGCTCATGTGTACGGCGCACTACAGCCTGAAGAAGTGATGTAACATGTTTATCGATTACAATTTACATGGCAATTAGTAAAGAAAAATATAATATATACGTATTATATATATGTATATATTTGAAATCACAATGACTATTTAAATTAAAAATATCACCCACTTTATTAAGCTTTCCCTCATTGATGGAATGATATCACTGATCTTATGTATGTACAGCGTACTATCTTCCTAGAGGGATGTGATATAATTGCCATGTAGAAAATTAAAGAGTAATTATGATGTTATTTATAATGACTAAATATGATATTAATATCATTAATATAATCTCTAATATTATTTATTTATATCATTTACTTAGGAACAACATCATTTATGACAAAACAAGCCTGATTTAATAAGGCTATTAACACCCAAATCCATAAATATAATTAATAATATACTAAAAGGTTAGTGTAATGTTTTAACATTTTAATATATTATATTATAAATATGAATATGTCTAATTGATAAATTATTATCAGGATTAAAACCATTATATATATTATATAAATGTTTATTCAATCAAAATGAATCGTTAGGTTGGGGACTTAATATAAATTTACATTAATTGTGAAAATTTTCATTATTGTGCACCTAATTACATTTAAATGGTGTAAATGATTACCCATTTACATATAATATAATTTTTACATAATAATTTGAAAACATTAAATGATTCAATTTTAATTATTTTATCGAATCATAATTTAATATAATGTTACCAAATGGTAATGAATTTCATAGATCAATTTCAAACAAGTGGGTTATATTTATTCTTCAACATATTTGATATTCTACGATTATGTGTGTAATGAACTTTAATTATAATAAATTGTATTTCATCTTCTTTTATGAGTATTTCTAATTTATATATTGGATTATTTAGTGGATTAATTTTTACATTATCTTTTGAGCATTGTAATCATTTATTTAATAATTACATTTTAATAATTAATTTTTATTTAGTAATTTTACTGGATGAAAATTATTTCATTATTGTCTTAAAAAACACTTTATTTTATATAATTTTTATAATTATAATATTTTTTTATAAATTAAATATTATTTTTACATAAATTAAATTAAAAAATCATTTTAAAAAAATTATACAATATTTCTCTCTTTGGAAAAACTTTTATTTCATCCAAGACCTTTTCATTCGAAATTTTTTCCTAAAATATATTAATTTTTTTGAAATGATTTATGAAATTAAATTTAAAAATATAATTTTTTCCCAAAAACCATTGATGGAATCACCATGTAATTTTAAAAACAGTGTGTGTTTTTCTATTGCGAAAAAAGTGAAAGAAATCATTTCTTTATCATACTCAAAATATACAAAAAAATATATTCATGAGGAACAAATGATATAGAGAATAAATATTTATTATTAATGAATTATTTATGAAATTTATTTTTAATACATGTGGACAATTTTTAGGAATAAAAATAATTTTAAAGTAAAAATTAATTATTTTCAAAAAATGTTTTTAATGAAATTTTTATAGTATTTATATTCACCAAATAAATAAAAATAATAATAAATATGATAAAATGGGTATATATATTATTGATATCATTATTATACTCTATTTTTATTGTTTCTCATATTTTTAACAAGTAATTTATTGATATTATCATTCATTAGTCATTTTATAGTAATTAACTTTCCCTTGAAGTAGTCGATTACTTGTGTTACTTAAAGATTATATTTCATGTAAATATCCATATTATTTATGATTTTAATGTTCTGTTCAACAATGATATATCATTTATACACACAACATTCAACATTTAATTTTATATTATTGTTTGGGGAAATATTGATAAATCACTATTATTTATACAATATGAATATATAATAGAAATGATTATTTTTAATTAATTTAATAATTTATTAGATACATGAGCAGTGATTTAGACATTATGTTATATGTGGGGACTAAAATCATATATTCCCTACCTGAATTAGTAGTTTCGTGATGTGAATTTTTATCCTATAACTATATATGTTTCTATCTATTGTTTTGAACAATCTTTTGAGTTTTCTTGACAATAGAGGTATCTTTTTTTCCTAATATCCTTATTCTAATAATTATCCATGTCCATCATCTATAATTTATTAATTATTATCCATGATTTCATCGCAATGACTCTTTGTCTTGATTCATTAATATTCCATTTTATTTATTAAATTACATATATTTTCAGTTTTTCAGCCTTCTATATTGATTATGAATTATCTAGTTATGGTAGCTATTATTTATTAAATTTAATGTGTATTCAATTATTTACAATTTCATATTGATTAGTATAATCATATTATTTACGTTTCCATGATTTTTTGTATGGAATCACAATGCCTTCAAATATACATAACCCTTTTTGATCAATTGGGTTCATCCTTATGGTGTTCCCAATTCATGGATTATATAAAGTTTATAATAAATTAATATAAATTGATACTCTATAATGAATATTTTTATTTATAGAAAAATTATGTTGTAATTATTTTTAAAAAATGTATAATGTGAACTATATATTCATCTAATTTACCATGACTATTATACCAATCTGTCCTTTGGGATTTGAATCATAGAATCTTTTTGTATATGCTCAGAGCTATAGGTTTTGAGGTCATTAATGTTTTTATAATAATTATTTAATAGATACTATGGGAACTAGTTTTAGAAAAACATTGGATAAGGGAAACAAAACTATGATATAATTTGAGGATAATCATACATGAACACCGTAATTATTATTTGGTAATAAAGTTGTTTTGATAGTTTTCTAGGAAATATAATTGTTTTGTGGTACTACAAGAGAATGTGTATTTTTTGACATAATTATAGTGGTAATAAATAAAAAATATGAACAATTGTCTTGACCCAACAACCACCTGGTGAAATCAAATAGTTCTTACTATGCCCATGGGATCCAACTACTAGGTGATATCATTTAGATAATTGAAATTTTCATTAAAAACAATTTATAATTACATGAATTGATGATGATGATGAATGATATTTTTTAATCCTATGGTGTTTTATTATAAAAATAATCTATCACCATTAAGTTATTCTATAAATTGTTATTCGGTTTCCCCTTACAGTTATTTTTTCTCACATAATGGTTTTTGGTATTTGTCAATGGATTCAATATGAATAAATCTTATTGACAATTAATATGGTGGAAAATGTGTGGCTATGTTGAATGAAATGGTATGATTTTTTTAGTGACAAATATCATTCTTTTCCAAATTTTTATCATGAAATATGATAAAAACCCATAACGACATCCAAATTCCTGACTCCACCAAATATTTGGACATTGATGTACTATAATAACTCTAATGGTGGAGACAATGGAGGTAAAAAGTCTCAATTTACATTAATTAATAATGTATGAATGAGAAACTTATTAATATGTCTCAATGGAATGAGAAAATGTTTTATGTGTGTAAAATAAAGGAATGATGAAATAAATTATAAATAAAAAATGGGTGTTATGATTGAATCTAATAAATTTGGTCATTTGTAACCATTTATGGATAATTTAATAAAATATGATTCTAATGTATATTATAGAAGTCAATTCCATATTCAATAGGTTAACTCATTGTGTAAGGATAAAATATCCATACTTTTCCTAAATAAAATTTAAAAAAAAATTATTAAAAAAACATAATTGATATAAAGTCTTGGATTAATGATAGAGTGTCCTGTGAAAATTATGAGATAAAATATAAAGCATGATTTAGCCGATTGAGATCTCCTCTTGATAGGATAGGGTTTCCACCACCTTTTTCCAATGATCCACTCCCCATCATGTATCTCTTTTTGCTAAATTTTTCACAATGCATCAAGAATCGGGATTCTACGTGCTATGTTTCAGGATTTCATCGTTGATGAATCTGGGTTCCCTATAAATGATTCACTCCACACCCCCTTTTTATGAAGCGATTTATATGTTAAGATCTATGACAGGCCATTCGATAGAGCGATGCTTATGCCACCCTTCCCTTCGACTCTAAACTAGGGTTTTACCGCACATGCCTCATACCTGGTCTCCTGATTTGTGTCTCTACCAGCTTTCTTCATACCTTAGCTAGACATCCTCTCTTTTTCTCACTCCCTAGATTATGTCTATCATGAATCATCAAAATAATCTTGTATGCACTACTTTGATGATGGAGGCTGGTATGGATTTGGATATACGCTTTGGATGCAGGGTTCTCTAAGATTAGTGACATTGGATCTTCTTCTTACTAGACCGATGGTCTCCCTAGCCCAGAAGCTGCCTCAAATGGTTGATGATGGTGTCAGATCTAGTGCTTCCTTATAATGGCATGGTGTGATTATCAGAATGGTTTTCACTACTTTTCATTCCATTTTATAATGGATTTGATGCAGTGTTATTGGTTCGGTTTTGTTAGAGCTGTATTGTGTAAGTGTACTCATCTACAACCTGGCCATGTATGTGGATGCATATAGATGTCCCATGAATTCTTGTTTTCATTGCTTCATTATCTCCATTCCAAATTTATCCACAATTTTGGGCTAGTTCATTCTTTGGTTCCTCTATTTCATTTTCTTTACTCTGATGACAATACTTCTCCTTGTATCTTCTTCCATTACTTTCTAATCTTTCATGCACAACCCCATATTGTATGGGTGTGAGGGATCCAATGATGGTTTTTATTGTGATAGTGGATGAGAGAAGGTGGATTAATGGGGGTTCTTTATTGCCTTGGTGGTGTCTTTGTAGTGTCTTGACTGTCCTGTGGGTCCTCATTCATGAGATTTTTCAATGATGCTCTTTCCAAACCTCATCCATTGATGGTTCCTATAATGTTGTTCTATTGGTTTGATTCCATTTTTTTGGTGTTTTGGATTTTTTAATAATTGTTCTGGAAATAGTGGATACCCTTGGAGACATTGTATATCTTGTTTTTTCTATTACATAGCCTCAAAGTGATTAATGTTTTTTTCTCACTCATCCATAAAGTGATTTATAGGAATATAAAAAATATTTGGAGTAAAATTTGTAACATCAATAACTTCTACAAAATTAAACACGATCATTTATTTAATATATTCTTATACTTTCTTCTTAATATCAGGTTCTCCTTAGAACATATGGTAACCTTATGACACATATAAATGAATGTGGGATCTATAAGGCTAAAAAGGGGTAGAATACATGAAACAAATAAATATATTCCTCATGATTCTAATCATCTCAATCATAAAATATTTATATGATGAAAATAATAATATTTATATGAAGCATTATATAAACTAATTCAATGTGTGAATGCATAAAAATGAAACATTTTGTCATAGTGATTAAATACCAGACATTGTTGAAAACAAATCAAGCATCGTTTTTATGCCGATCATATTTGAATAATAATAAAAATATAATTGGGAAAAAATATAGCATCATTTTCACATATAATACACATCATCTCATGATATCAATCCAATTACCCAATCCATTGGAGCGATATATAATTCTAGGTGAACTTGTCACATCACAACATTTACATAATCATGCAATTGTCATAGAATGTTTAACAATAAAATTCATTTTATAACCTATGTAATGTAATGTGTTTAATAAATATTTTAATCAATCATGATAAATTGGGGTTCTTAAATTAAATTGTAAAACATATTTTGTATAAGAATATTCACTTTTGAGAGAAAAAGAAATAACCCAAGATGAGTGAAACTGTGTTTTGGAAGGAAGAGTTATTTTGGAAAATTTATTTATTTAACATATAATATTATTATAAACATGTAAATCCCATAAAATGAAAGTGAAGGACAAAGAAAACATATTTGGGTAAAATTAATTTCATATCCATAATAAATTTTTTCATGAAAGTGAAATAACTCAAGGAAATGGATTTTGGTTCATGAATCAATTATCCTTATGTCCAAAAGTGTTCATCACATGGACATTAAAATAAATATTTTAATTATATTCATTAGATAATAAATCTATAACATGTTATAGATTCATTTTATTTATTAATATTTTATTATGTTTGTTTATGGCCATATTATGATATATATAGTTCAATTTCATCGTTCTGATAGAGTTCATTTAATTGGTTTTTGGTATCATTTCACATGTATAAAAGTATGGAAGATCATGTAAAATGATAAAAGTTTTCCCAAATGGAAATAATATAATTTTCCTAAACATATATAAGTTTAAATAATATCTTATATCATTTCGTAATATGTTATGAGGATGGTTTATTAGAAAAAAAATATATGAATATGTGTCAATTAATTTTGACGAGTTTTATTACCACCCTGAACATTTATCATTTAATTCAATACAATCTATTCATGTTGTTTCATGAAAATTAAATAATTTATTAAAATTATATTTATGTATAACAATAGTTTTATGAAAATCTATGACTATGGTAATGGTAAATTAAAACTTCTCATTAACATAGGCGGTGAAAAGACATCTCATGGGCGATGTTTTCGTGTTTAAAATAAAAGTAGGATATAAGAGATTTAGTGATATAAAATCCATTATAATTTTAGAATTATAATATATATGTGATGCTAGATTTTTTATTCCATTTTCGATTTAGTGAGATGAGGCGAGGAAATGAAAATAAAATAAATTGAATAAAAAAGATTAAGGGTTTTACCTCTTGAATATTGTCTCATTGAGATCATTCTTAAGTCACATTGCATTGGTATTTTGACAATACTTGAAGCTATCAAAGTTGTATAAGTTGATTGGGTAGATAATTTTTAAGAATTTAGACAATAATCATGGCTTATATGTATTGACGATATTATTTGCTGATTTGTAGTTTATATAGAGTAGGAGAGTGGTGTTTTTAGAATATTTTAATCCATAGTTTATTATTATGGCATAGGACAACCAACAATGTTAATTATTTTGACTAACTATATTAAATAATTATTGTTAGTTTGAAATTAAGGGTTGATACATCAAAAATGTATCATAAACTAATCTATTGAATATATATAGTAAAAAACCAAAATTATTAACTTTCACTATCCATAAATATTTAACTCTTTTTGAAAAAAATCCAAAAAATTAACCGAACCATTCATAAAAATATAGAACTAAAATATGGACTCTATTTTATGAATATAAAATTATAAAATATTTCCATTTCAATTTTTTTTAAAACTCATCATTTATATGAAAAATAACAATTTTTAAATTATATTTATTTTATAACAAATGTTAATTTTATTTAGGGTATCATACATTTATATTATATTTATAATACAAGAAAATATTAATTAAGGAATCTAATTTGTGAAATTAAATTTATGTTAATTAATAATATTAATTATATAAAGGAAAATAATACATCAGATTTCATCAAAATACCAACACATAATTAATCATTATTAAAAAATAGTTACTTATACTATGTTATAATCAAATCAAATTTTTATTTATCAAATGCATAAATTTTATTTAAACATTAATAGGTGTGCTTATAATTCTATTGGTTTTATTACAATCCATAATGGCTAGGTTACTGTTTCAACAATCTGGTTACTATCCCACATGAATAGGTTCTGTAATTATATATATATATATATATATATATCACTTATTTCATTATTCCTTTATGATAATTACATTTTTTAGGATCAATATAGTGTTTCTATGTTTTACTACATATAAAATTATTTTAAGAACATAAAATACACATCATAAAATATTGATTCGTAACATTCTTCCAGCTTTAGAAAATCTTTCCTCAAAATTTTGTTCTACATTCAATGAAAAGAACATGGTATATGACTTTTCATTCATTACATCATGGGGTTCCCATGTTGACTTTTATACTTATGATTATTTTACCACTCATTTAGAATGATATATTTATACTTATTCATAACATATTATATATTTTTTATGATCTACCCAAGATTCTATTCATACGAGACATTATTCTCTGTTCTCACGTCCTATGGATTTAGTAAATTATAGTCATTATGAACACAGTTTCTCAGGACAAATATATGAAACATTTTTGGATTTGTGCCATATTTGGTGGAATACAAAGTATATTGTCTTCAAATCCTATGTGATTAAGGATATCAATGGGTTCAATGTATATTGGTCTTTTCATCCCTTTTCTTCAAAACCACATGACTCTTTTCTATGATGATATTCGTAGGAAGCCTTTTTTCTATCATCAAACTCCAATTCCCTTTGATTTTGGTCAAGGCAATTTTTTTCTAATTTTTTGCATATTTGATATGTTGTTGGATGGCATAAACGTTCTCTATAATCACTTGTACAAGAAAATTTCCATTTATATTTCATTCAACATCTCAATCCCATCATGGTGGAGTTCAAAATCACTTCTCATATTGTGATTAATATTGATACATCTAAATACTAGATTGGAAACTGTTTTTGTATAACAACTTAAACAATGTGAGATTCTAATTCAATGATCCTTTTAATTTCATTGAGAGGTATCATATCATGTCCCCAATCATATTAATAGTCCCATTATATTGACTATTAGTCTGGTGGTGAGAGGAAATGATAAAATTCAATTCAGTACTCATAGAATATTAATGACTTATCCAATGGTTATATGTGAACCTTTGATCGCACTCAAATCAAATTGAAATTGTTACATCACAATGCCACACAACATTATTAAAAAAATAATAGAAATATGATAATGTGAAAAATATTCCTAAATAGATATAAAGTAGTCATTCATGGTGAGTTTATCTACCACAACCCATATCAAATTGTTTCCATTAGATGTATTAAAAATGCCAGTGGAAAAGTCCATAGAGACATCAACCTTTTTCAACATGGGTGTACACAATGTTGCAATCAACCCCATGGACATATGTCCTTATCTGTTAACTTGATAACATACAAAAAACAATGAGATATACTCCACAATATCTTTATTTATGTTATCCAACAAGATACTTTCATGATGACCACTATAGAACCTGGTACTACTAGAATGTATAGATAATGGTGAGTTTTGTTCATTATTAAACAATTCCATATTTATATAAGTTTATTAATGGACACATAGACTTCATCCAAAAAAATGACACCATAATTATTGATATAGAACACACAGAGAATTCCATACATTAATTTATTCACCATTTTGGTTACAATTGATAATCACTTCATGCCACCCCAATATTGTCTTCGATAGATAGTTAGGAAATTATTTTTGAAATGTTGGATTTATTCCATGATCTTATGATTTCCAAATAAATCATATTTATTTACATTAATATGGGGTATTCCCCAATATAAAACACCAATATTGTAGAGGGTTCTCTTATGATAAGACATCATATATACTGTTCACCTTTACCAGAGGATAATGAATAAAGTTATCAATTTCCTTGATCAAATAAAAAAAATATTTGATGCATGTTGGGATACTTATATGTGAATATGAACATTTGAATATTGTGAAAAATATATATGTCACTCTTTTCACTATAGAGTTTTTGTTGTAAAATTATTAAGACAAATTTTCAAATACTAACTCCATATCATTTTTCAGGTAGTTCTACTCCTTGAACGTCAACTATCATATGACATAGGCTATCACTTTATCATTTTGTATGAGTATTCATCATTGGACATTCATCGAAGCATCACTATATATCAAAAAAATGCAGTGTTTTTAAATGTAAGTATAAGTGAAATGATCAACATATTTCTTATATCCTTGATAAATTCCTCAAATTATACCATCAAGACATACATTATCCATTTACTAGTTAATTTTGATAAAGGGATATAAAATCATGATATTTTTTTCACAAAACCTTAGTATTACCTTTCTTATCCAAGGGAAATATGTATTTCAATGACACTAGTGGGTAAATTTCATTCCTCAGTTACCTTTTTTTTATTTTTCCATATACATTCCCTCTAGTGTGATTACATTTTCCATTAATTTGAAATTCTTTATAAAAATTTGACACATAAAAATATTTTAATACAATTTCATATTCTATAATGTCACAATGTCAACCCATAGATGTTGATCATCGTCCTCCATCATATTAGTTTAGATAAAAATATTGTAGACAAACACCAATAAAATATTATCAAGTTAGTATCTAAAGTCGCAATTAATAAAATATTTGAATATTTCTAGAGAATTAGGATATCCAAACTCTATCCTTAAAACCCCATAGTGTCCATACCACGTATGGAACAAAATATCCTAAATATATTCTTTATCCTCCTTCTATTGATTATATCTAAAAATAAGATCCACATTTGAGAATTAATTATTTCCTCATATATCGTCAATAAAATAAAAAATACATAGAGGGAAATACTTTTTCTTTATTGTGATAATTTTGAGTTCTCTATAATAGATAAAAATATTCATTGATCCATCCATTTCCATTATAAAGAACCTTGGAACACCCCCAATGCAATGCAATATGGTGCATAAATCCTTTATCCAAATTCTATTTTATTTGTATCATTAAATAATCAAGTTCATTTGAGGCCATCTAATATAGAAATTTTAATATTGTATTATCTTTAGTTATGTGTTTTATTAAAAACACAAACCTCCAATCTATATAATGTTTATGAAACAATTTAAAAAATAACTCAATATATTCCCTTGTAATAGGAATTTCCCCTAGTTGATACAATCTATATAATCGCCCATTTTAGCAAGGTATAATTATTCATAGGTAATCAAAATCCTCAAATATGAATGATTTTCCAATATAGATTCATTATATTTATTTATTTTATAGAGGAAAATTGGATGGTTCAAAATATGAAAATATAAATCCATTTATAAAATGTTGATATCTTCTCTATATAAGGAGATCCATCCCATTCCTAGTATAGAAATGAATTCAACAAATGTAAATATCATGAAATTAAAAAAATCACACCAAATATAGATAACATGAGATGATTTTAATGATTAGGTTTCAATGATTGCATCAATATTTGTTTTTATGGATATATATTCATAAACATGTTAGGTATTCAATTATATAGTTTTAGAAATCATTTATGATATAAAGGAATGGGTGGAACTAGAATCATATAAATATATATTCCATTAATGATGGATTAATATGTTTACTTTGTAAAACATCCTATTCTTGCACTCTTAATCTGTAGTTAGGGGATAAGATTTCCCATGATCATTTGTATTTGGTGGATAATAACATTTATTTTCCTCAAGGAGTATAGATTTAGTGTAATGGATCGAATAGATCCATTTGACCTTATAGATAAAGAATTTAACCATGGGTGGTTCTCTCCTTTCCTCCATCACATTGGCCAAATTCTTCGTTCTCTTCCCCATTTATGAGCTTGGTGACCTTTTATCCCTCACATGAATTATTTCCCCATTCCATGGAGGTAATTCCCATGTCGTTCCTTCCAATTTTTTTGGTATTTGAGTATTTCATTCTGTAGATTTCATCAGTTCCACAATCATGAAAAATCATCTTTCTTTCTTTTATCTAAATTCATCGGACCATTATCCAAACTTTATCCCTACTTTGAGAGTAGATAAAAAATATCCTTAAAACTACTAATGAATGAAATAACCATATAATTTAATAAATAATGATTTGAGACACTAAATAATATATCTATTTTTCTACCATTGTTTATAGGAAAACCCTAGGAATACCTTTCATGCATTGTGAAATTTCCATCGTATGTTGTTATAGATTCACCATCCATTTCATTCAGATCTATGAAAAAATTCTTCTTCGTTGTACTAATAGTTTGAGGGAAATACTTATTAATAATTATTTCCTAAATGTCTTCCCATTATATATCTCAATATTCATTCTTCATCTTGGTGGTCTAAATAAATTACTATCATCTATAAGCCACTACATCTAAACATTAATTACTTGAGTATTCTCTCGCTTCTATGCACAATAGAGGGAAAAAATGTCATCCTATATTGAGTTAACCTAATAATTGTAACAAGTGACTTAGATGATCCACTAAATATCAATGATCATAATCGTATAAAATATTCTATAACAAGTAGATCCCTCTTAGGGGATGTTTTATGGTCGAAATTATATAGGTTAATTTTCCGATCCATATATTGCTAGGTAAGAATCACTATGAATATTTGAACTCCACTTCCCATAGAATTGGTGACGTCATTCTGACATTCACTACGTAGTTCCACAAAAGGATTATAATCTTTGTTTCGGAGGGTTCACACCATTTTAAAAAATAGAAATATTTTATAAAATTATATGTAAAAAATAATTGAATAAAAATTTTATTACATTATGAAATTTACTCTAAAGTCATATCTTATGAACTACTATTGTTTATAAATATTTTTTAAAAATATTATAGGATTATTATATATACATTGTCTCTTATTGTGGGTTTTGACATATTTTCTATAATCCTAAATCCAAAATTAACAAAATGATGCTTTGATGCCAACTATAACATCCATAATATTCTAACATGATTTTTATATGATTATTATAATACATTAGATAAAAGAATTTCAATCCATGATTGATGTTTTAGTCTCATGGGGATATAACTCTCATCGCGAAATTATAAATTAAAACACATTAAAAATTATTTAAAATATACTTCATCATATTTATAAATTTTAATACCTTTTTACTACATGTATTCTCTTTAGGAACACATCAATGATTGTTTTGAGAAAACACTATATAAGTAGAAAAAAAGGAAATGAATAAATATATAATAATTGATAAAAATTATTACCATCCTAACACAATCATATAATCATAGTCATAATAATGAGATAAATATTTTTATAATGGCATGGAATTTGTCTATGCATGAAAATGAAACATCATGTCTTAGTGTTCAAGTATAAGACATGGTTTAAAAAATTATATCATCTTGTTGAAAGAAAACATATATTCATAATAATACCATCATAATTTTAGAAAATATGACATCAGGATCACAAATAATACACATCACCTACTAATATACCACACATTACCCAATTAATTGGAGTTCATTATAATTCTGAGGCACCAATCACATCATAAAATTTAAATTACCATGCATGAAAAATAGAGCATTTATCAATAAAATCAACGATGTTAACCATCATTTGGAATAGGTTTCATAAGTATATAATAAATAATTAAAAAACATGGGGTTCATGATTTAATACCGAAATAAATATTTTATATAATATTCAAAATTATTATGCGAAGAAGAAAATACTCAATATGAGTGATAATTTAATTTTGAAGGAAGTGTTCTAATAAGAAATATTTTATTTTATCATAAAATATTATTAGACACATTTATAACCAAAAAATGAACATATAAGGTTAATAAATTTATATTTCATGAATATTAAAAGTTTATACGCACTAATATTTGGAACGAAAGATGCATTACCCCATATAAAGGAATTGTGTTTGAGAATACCCTTAACTTTGTCCAAAAGTGTTCATGATAATCCATTAATATCCTTAATAATGAAATTATAATTATTATTTTTTAAATATATAACCACTTATACATATAAAATCTATGTGAAATTTTTATTATCTTTTTTATAGAAATAATTTTGAGTTATAGTGTTCAATTTCATCGTCCGGGAGAGTTTGGTATCATGGTTATCAAGATCATTTCTCTTGTACAGATGTATGGATGGCTATTAAATATGAGAATATTTATCAATAATATATATTATATGTAAATAATGAGAATAATTTTTTTTATAATTTATAATATATCATTTTTATATGGAATTAATAATAAATGTTTTATAAAACGCTTAAGGAAACGTTTTAATATATTTTTTTCCATTTTTACAATAATCTTGATCTTGTAAAATTTTAATTAATATTGAATTTACATATTGATTCTAGAACATGATATATCTCATAATATTTATATTAAAATATAATTAAACCATAACAATTTTATTTTGACCGGCCATGAAGTTGGAAATGTTAAATGAAAACTCATTATCCATGAAGGCGGTGAATCGGTACATCCTTAACAATATTTTTATTTTTAGAATTTTAAAAATTTGGAAAGAGGTTTGATGATGAATATTACATTAAAAAATTCTAATTAGATTTTATATTTTATTTTTGGCCATTTTTTATAAGGTGATGTTAGGATATCACATGAAAAAAAATAGAAGACATCGATGGAAAGTTTAACTCTATAATGTTGTCTTTTTGAGAACCTCCTTATGGAACATGGGTTTTCAGTATTGTTGAGACATGAAGTACATCTATTTGTCTAACATACATGGGAAGATAAATTTATATAATTAAGAAAATAGTCATATAATATAAAGTGTGATGATAAGAGGTTGTGAGGTGTGGTATTTTTAGGGAAGGAGAGGGTGTTTTTTGATATTTTATTCATTTTTTTATTATTATTGATCAAGAAAATTAATGGTGTTACATATTGTGAATAAATAAAGAAAATAGTGAATTTGTGTAATAAATATGATGTTATTATGTCGGAAATATCTCGAAATTTCATTTACATAACTAGTAATGTTACATACTATAAATTAATATGTGTCTACATTGACAAAAGATAATTTCTCTTATAAAATACTAATAATTAACCCTATCCATTTATTAAAAGATTTATTTCAAATATGGAATTGTTTTTATGAAAATATGTCTGTAAGATGATATATTTATTTTTTAATTAAAATATTCTTTTATTAGAAATAAACTGATTTTAATATTATAATCCATTGGATTAAACATTGAAAAAATAATTATTATCTCAAAAAAATTTATTATAATTATGAAACAACAAAGATATAATTTATTATTTAATTTTAGTAAAATAAATTACCTCTATAACCATTATATTATTAATTAAATTGTAAAGAATCATTTGAATTTATAAAAATACAATCAATTGATTTAAATTTTTTAATATTTTCATTACATAATTTCTGATATAATTAAAAAATATTTTCATTTTTAATATCAATAAATATTATTTATACAGTCATAGGTAGGGTTACTAATCTATTAACCAGATTACTATTCTTAATGGTCATTTACTATTCCAATGGTCAGGATAATATTCCAATAGTATTGGTTCCTTAATTCTAATAAATAACACATGTTTGATTTTTCATTTATTATAATGATTCATTAATAGAAAACACTATGCAATTTATATATTTTAAACCATATAACATAATTATAAGTGGGGAAAAGATCATTGACTAATGTTTGTTTGGTAGAAAAGAAATAGTCCATAGTGGAATAACATGGATGATATATTTATTAGGATTATAAATTTATAATATATAATTGCATTGAACAACTTTATTTTAGTTATAAGAGTCATGATTCATATTATGGATTGTGTTAAATTTTATAAGAATTTATATCATTTTTAACATAATAGATATAGACAATATCACAGGATTAAAATTATAACGATTACCAGAAGTAAAATGTAATAAAGCGCACTATTGAAAATTATTATTGTTGGACTATTTCATGATTATGTATATTCTTTAAAAACAATTTATGTAAATACAAAACATAATTATACTATATGTTTTACCGGAAAAGAAATTTAAGGGAAAATTCAAATTCATTTAATAGGTATAACATAAAAATTATTGGTAAGAATTACGGTTAGTCATATATTTGTGTTGATGTAATTATGTGTCATAAACATTTGGGAACAATATAGGAAAAATATTTATATGTTTTTGGATAAAGGAAATATTGTTTCATTTTATTAAGACCATCAAGAAAGAACCCACAACTGTAGGATGACAAGGATTTAGAACATACTAATGGACTATGTGATGTTCTTGTTAAAATATCATTATTTATATATATATTATATGATGAATAATTATTAATAATTAACTATAATTTTTAATTTAGTGTTTTATATATTAATGTATAAAATTTTATAACATGTGCTAAACATATTTCATTGGGAAATTGTTCTGGGAAAATCGGAATACATGTCACAATATTATAGATCATAAGATACTTTAAAGGTTAATTTTAATGATTAATTAACAAAAAATTATTTTATGGATATTCATTTCATGACGTAAAAGATGAAGGGGAATTTAATTGAAGAACAACCAAAGGATACAATTTTTCTTATTTAATTGAATGATATCATGTATGTATATTTTCTTATATCCATAGTGACTAAAATAGTTCAAAAATTGTAAGAAAAAGTATAATGAAACAAAAATGAAAATCTAATTCCCATAATATCCAACGAATCAACTTATCTTTTTGATAATAATTGATTTTTGTTCTTGATTTCATTAACATTCAATTGATCATTCACTTTCTAATGACCAATGAGCTCTATTACTATCCATAATCATTAAACAAATGACATCTTACATAGAAACAAAGTAATGAGTTATTTCAGATGAAATTTTTACATAAATTTCTAACTTATTAAGATAATTTTATATTATCAAATTTTATGATGTGGGATCTCAATAAAGTAATTATAAAATACCAAAAACCTTGATTTTCGATTTGATTAATAAATTTTGATTATGAAATTTATAAATGGTTTGGAGAATGTAACACCCAAATATTTTAAAATAAAAATATTTTATTATATATAATATGAGTCACACAACAATTATATTATAAAACATAATAAATAAATTTAATTAAATATAATATCATTGACATATTATTCAAATCACGACCCAAATTCAAAAAGAAATGTAATATAGAATACCGTTATAAGGCTTTTCCAACATAAAATGAATCAAAATTTATCTTATTCAAATTTTCAGTTGTTGTTGAATAGTGAAAAATAATGATATTTATTAAAAAATATATATTCATTTGAAAAATTTACATAGATAGATTATATTATAAATTAGTTTAAAAGAAAAAATATTTCAACCTTATTATAATGTATCTAATATTGTTAATTGAATCATGTTTTATATAGATATTTGTTATTAAAATCATTCACACTTATGGAATCTATCTCTTTATAAACCCTACATGTTATCGCATCTAGGGGTATATTTTTAAATTTTAAAATTCAAATTATTTGAATTAAGTATGAAATTATAGATTCAATATTTGGAAATAGAAAAATATTTAATTTATAATAAGTTAAAATTATTTTTTTACCGTAATAATTATTTGAAATAGTGAATAATTAATAACTACTATTATAGTAAAAATGAGATTACTAGGTAGTTGAACTCAAAATATAAAATATAAAATGACCTAATAACCTATTGAAATATTATTTATATTTTTATATTGTAAATGTATAAAAAATGAATTTGATGTCATTATAAAAAAAACTGTGTTAATAAATCTATCATTTTAATTATTTCTCTATATTTCCATGTAATTTTTAAGAGACTTTCATCTCCCACAATTATAAAATGGAACACACTATCTTTAATTATCCATACCTCCAAAGATTTTTTTATCAAAAAACATTCGAAAAATCCTTTCAAAGTTCATTATACATATTTTATAGATTATTTTTTCCCCTAAAGGAAAAACGAACTGTCCTTAATAGGATATATAAAGGACTATCATATAAAAGTTAATTTAATTAACAAAGGTCATTTATTTTATTTGTTATTATTCATCATTAAATTATATATTAAGACACAAATATTAATAACTATATTATATATCTGGTATGAGGATGTTATTATGTCGATGGAATAAAATTTGTCAATATCCACCTAAATAAAATGGTCAAAAATTACAGATTGTGTGTATGTTGTACTACCTTCCAACAACACATATCCTGATTGAATACAAAATAGGAATTATTATATAACTATGAAATATTTATTTTATTATTATATGTGATGTATTATAATATCACATTACCCTTCTAAACTTTCATATCATTTAAAAAATGATAATATCGCTAGTATATTTGCAAGACTATTGCATCGTGAAGTGATGTGATTTTTTAATGACATACACATTACATGAAAAGTAATAAGGGTAAATATATTGAATAAATTTAATATATATTACATTGTATTAATTCTATAAAATTAATATATCATCGAATTCCTCGCCTTTTCACTTGTTAATACAATGATATCACCCGTTGTTCATACCCACAACATATCATCATCACAAATCCATGAATTTAAATTTCCCTAAAAAATAACTATTAATACTTATAAAATATATATAATTAATAAATATTAAATCTATTACATGAAATAAGTATGTATATTATATATTTTTATACTATAACTAATCAAAAAAACAATAATTTTAAAACAGACATGACAATACAAGACAACATACATCTAAAACAATGAAAATAATGAAATATTAAGAGAAAAAAGGTCATAAAACGTTATCAAAGGATAATATATGATAATAAAAATATGAAATATATTTTTTGAATAAATTAGTGTCTCAATTTACATAATTATATAGTATGTTAAAGACTGTTCAACTAAAAATAAGAGCTAGGGAATTGACTTCGTCTCAAGTTTTCTTCATTAAGTCATACCTTATTTTTATAAATATAATTTCATTAATATAGTAAACACACATCGACATTAAAAAGTGATAAAAAATATTCCATAAGAAATAATTGTATTTTATTTTTCAATTTTCATTATTTAAATCAAGGGGACTTGATATAATTTTTACCAAGTTGTAAATAATTTTGTCACCCAATTTATTTTTATTAGGTTGTATAACATCTTCAAAATAATTGATATTATATGATTTTGATTGTAATGAATATTTATTATGATATATTTTATTTAAAAATATGTGATATGATTTTATTATTGTTATACATAACTTTTTCATTGAATAATTGTCATATCAATGTTATTATCATTTTAATGGTTTATTTCAATTTTACATTCTAATATAAATTGTATATACATGAGTTATAGTTACGGTAAATTATTTTAGCATTATATAAAAAAACATTTAATTTGATTAAAATATAAATATTCATATTATATTTATATAATAGTAAAATAATTATTTTCTTTGGTACTTAAAATAGTTTATAAAATGATTATATAAAAATATGACATCATTTATCTCTTTGGTTAGTTATAAGATTTCATACTTAAACATGTTTTAGAAAATTTTTCCCAAAATATATTGTAAAACTTTATAAATTTTTAGTTAAATTATTTCATACAACAAATTTTTTTTATTTTTTTAAGTAATCTAGTTTTCCATTTCAAAAAAAAATACCAATATTATTATAATAAAAATGTGAAATTAATATTTGTTTTAAAAAATTCATAATTTATGTAAATTTCTGCAATCACGAAAACTCAATGATTTATAATGTAGATTAAAATTATAAATTGATATTTTAAAATAAATTAATCCTCAAGATGTAAGAGGAATTTTAGATTTAATGTTATTTTCCACGTAGAATGTTTGTCATCCTCAAGAATGATTATAAGGAAATTTTGGGGGAATTTCTTTTCATAATTGTCATCAAACCAGTATTGTACTTATAATAAACTAGGGATATGTTTTATTGATTTCACCCATATTTGATCCCATCATAGTTTATGATCATTTTCATGATGGAGTATATCAAAATTCTAATTCTTTATTTATTTGGTTTTCATCCAGTTTCTCTAGAAATACTCACATAACTATGATCATTGGAAAATAAATTTCACTTAAATATAAATATTATTTTTCAAAAAATATTTTTTAAAACATATATATAATTTCAAGAAATGGTGTATGTCATTCAAACTTATTGGAATCATTAGGTATATGATGATAAATTCACATTAAGTAATCAGTAAAAATATTTTATGATATGGAACATTCATAATGAATTAAATAAATTTTACAATATAAAAGGAATGCCTAGCACAAGAATTGGTGGGTGGGCCCCAAAAATATATATTCACTTTATGAATCAACATTATCATGAGGTGAATATATAGGTTAGAATTAAACATCATTATACATCTATTTTTAGACCATCTTATGAAAGATATTAATAGTAAAGGTATCTTGAGCCTGAAAACATAACGTACAATAATTAAGAATTTTCTTAATCAATAATTATGTTTTTTAATTCAATGATATTTTAATAGTGAAATTATTTGTAGATAAATTTCATTCGCATTTTATTGATTAAATGTAACATATTTTCAATTACATACATTTCCTTCATTATTATAACATATCATGTTATGATAGTTGTGTTATTGAATAAATAGCTTGTGATTTTAGTTAAATAACATTTTATATTGTTATTATAGTCAAATTCTTTAAATTGAATTTTAGTACTAATAAATAGTTATCAGTGATTCTTCTTATTGATTCTTGATTCCATACACTATATATAACCCATACAAGGAATTTGATCACACAATTGTTTTTGTTTTTTACAGTGAATATTGTCTTTACTATGACTAATATTCATTTATTTATAGAGGGAATAATTCCATTCTATAAAAAATGGTTTTATTTTGTGTTTTAAAATAAAAAATGGGAATCATTAATGTTAATATTTCACCAATAAATTTTAACAATTATTTCATTTCAGATTTTATTCCATTTATATTTTACTAATTTTATAATTTAATACACCAGCTATATGTCACTAGGTCTGAGGCCACTAAATATTTCAATTCCTTATCAAAAACTGAGTTCGATAAATAAAAATGTACATGGATTATTAACAATGGATGATATGAGAGGTGGGGGTGGACATGAAATTTTAAAAATTTAATTACTATCCGTGTTTATAACTAAAAAATGTATTGAATGTAATGTTAATCAAATAATATAAATTGGGAAAAATGAAATATCATCAATATTGATAGTCATTTTGATCAAAAAGACCTAATGGAGTCCCTAATCACATATAATAATCATGTAAATTGTTACCCACTAAGAGTACAACTAGTAATGATATGGGAACCCTGTCACATTCAACACATTTTAGGGAAACCCATAGAAACATCATTTCTATTATATGACACAAAAAATGACAATTTTCCAAAATTTCTATCAGAAGTGGAAACCTATACAAAAATTTATGTGGTGTTATATTCATAAAAATAATGTCTTTATTTTGGTGGTGAAAATCATAAACCATAGAAAAACAAATCAAAACCATTTTACAATCCTTACTTGAATAAAACAAATATAATGAAACAAAAAGAAGATAAAAAATGTGTAATATGGAGATGATTTATGATTCTTGATCAATTTCATAGAATAATGTAAAATTTAATTTCTTTTTGTGATCTAATATTTACTATAGAGGTCCATGAGTGTTTGGAAAAAATTGAGAGCATGAATAATGTTTCAAACCTATATGACATGTAATCAATCAAATCATATGCACTTGTATTGAATTATATATGAGACATCTCTATTTTCAATAAAATAATGATCTCCAAGGAGTGTGTGCAAGACCACTAAAATTATAGAATTGTTAGATTATAAAAATAAAATATTGTGATGGTAACAATTTTTATTTAATGCTTTTATAAAAAATGAAGTGTTACCGAGAAATATATTTAATAATGAAGTGTTAAAGTAAAATATTTAAACTATTTGGTGTGAAAAATTACAAGTCTATAATATATATATATATATATATATATTTCTTTATTTATAAAATATTTTAATTTTAAAAAAAATTTATTGAAAACTAATGAATTAAAAAGTGTTGTAAAATACATCATCATGTGATTTTCGATCTATCAGTATATGTGTCTATAAAATAATATTCATTTATTTTTTACGTACACTTTAGTTTATATTTCTATATAAAATAATATAAAAACAAAAAATAAATTTATTTTAAAAAAATAATTAAAATTATAAAAAGTAGAAACAAAATACCATATAAATTTTGATTAAAATTATTGGTAGTAGATTAAAATTCCATTGAGATCAAATAGTGGAAAAACATGGAGAAGTTGTATAAATATTCTATATAGGGTAGTTTCCACTAGTGGATGTCCCATAATAGAAAAATAGATAATATTAGATTCATTTATTATTGATGTAATGGATCTATAATTATTGATAGAAGAATATAATAAAAATGTCAAACTAATGAAATGATATCTTTTTTCCACTATTTAACCAAAAGATTTATTTAAATTAGAAAAGAAAATGATATCGTTGGATATCCAATGGTGTTAGAGGTTCTACCATTGGATTTCCAATTGTAGTAGATGACATAAGAATAGACGGTGTGTTAGAAATTATTGGCCAGAGGAAATGAAGATGAAGATCAAATAAATTCAAAAAAATGAGAAAGAAGGATGTTTTGACCATGATACATTTAAAATTATGGATGTGCTGCCATTGGTGATGTCTAATTGTGGGAGATGAGAATTTTTCAAACAAGTTATCGCCCAGATTACACATAAATGAGAATCTAGAAAAAAATAAATTAGATAAATCCCATTATGAATATATAGAAGAAAAATAATGGGGAAAACATTAGATGTACAACGGTTGAAAAATAGATATTCAACTATGGGATGAAATATTCTATCAATAAATTATAATGGTAGAAAATAGATACAAGTGCTACCGCCATGGTCCAATGGTTGACCTTTGTAAAATATACAAATATGATCACATGGTTCTTTTATTAATGGATGAACTATATTTGTTCCCCATTGGTTTAATCAATCTCGTAGATATGAAACCAAAAGAAAAACGACAACGTGGTTCCAATGGAAAAATAGTTAGATTTACTACTATACAAACCACTATGAGTGACAATGGGACTATTGGGGGAAGATAAAATTTGAAAGCATTTCTAAAGCCTATAGATGGGGTTTTAAAATAGTATTAAAAGCTGTGTCAGGGAGAGTAGTGGGAGAGTCTGATTTAAATATAAATATAAAATAAATAGGGGAAAATTGAACCTTTTATATGTGTAACCACAAGTGATAAAATGAATAAAATTAATAAAAATTAAAACAATGAAATGAATTGGATAAAAAATGTGGATGTGGTAGATCGGAAGAATATAATATGGCTTGAATTGAATTGTTATGATGGTTAAGAAATATCTATGTTTTTAAATAAAATTAAAAATAATAAGATATCAATGTCCCACACTGCTTAGACGATACTGGTAACTCAATATAGAAAAATAAATTAGTGGGATGACTCTTATATAAAGTAAATGGGGTTCATCACCCTCACCATAGTATGTAGCCCCACATTCCTTATACTTAGGACAACCAGGTGACCATTTCAAAATCACATCTGATCATCATGTCATATGAAAGGTTAGGTATATCATTGAGTGGACTATGGAAAAACTTTTTTCCGAGCATGCTTCCATAGCTTGACTACCCATGGGGTAGACCTCAAGTTCTCTATGATGGGTAGTTGTTCTGGACTAGGAGTCTTGTTCAGTCGGGTTATTTCATTAAATACAAAAATAATTATAAAATATAAAAAACGAGAATTATAATATAAAATTAAATGAAAATAAATTAATTAAAAAGATAATTAAAAAAGATAATTATAAATTATTATTTTTTAAAAATAGAATTTTAATAAATGCATGTATTGTGTAATTTATTAATATAATGGGGGATTTTAAAATTTTCAATTTCAAAAATTATCCCACTTAGTGTAAATTAAGAGTAAAATAACATTTAGAAAAATTTCAAAAAACAATAGCATGAAAATATTTATTTTTGTAATCTAAATCTCCCCATTTTATTAATTTTAAAATAAATAACATTTGTAATAATAAATTAAACAACATTATATTTTTATAATAAAAATAACTAATTGAAAATTACTATGAAAATTATTTTTATAATATTATCCTTTTGTGACCATATTGATGTAATAAATGAAATGGTAAACATGTTGATATGATTGTCATTACTCAACATAGAATAAAATTATCATTTACTAAAATAACATATGGGAAAATAATTAATAGATTTATCAAAATTGTTATCATAATATCATAGATGATAATCACTGACCATAACCCATTAAATTATAATTTTCAAACATTTAAGAAAATCAAATGGTTTTGTGACTGTTTTGTCAAACTATTTCTCAGTAAGAATAATTTTAAACATATATTGCCATTATTTATATGGTCCATAAGAAGATGAAATATATCATCAAATGTATATATTTCTATAATTTTTAAGAGAGTGTGTAGAACATGGAATAACACTTGATTAATCCCACTAGATTGAAATTTTATCAATTATTTTATTAAAATAATAATGTGTTTGTATTATCATAATACTAAGTGAATATCAACTACATAAAGAAACATATTCATCTAAACATGTTTATTATTCTTTTAAATATAGTTTCATTGTAATTCATTAAATTAAACATTTTATTAAAAACTAAATCATACCTAGAAGTCTAATAAATTCATGTCTAGAACCTCACAAGTCAAAATTCAAGTAAGGTAGTAAATCAAAAACAATTTTCATAAGAATCGAATTTTTTTGTACTTATAATTACATTTATATCATTAATTACTATTTTATAAGATTTAAAATAAATTTATCAAGGGTTTTAGTAAAATATTAATAATAAGAAAATGTTCAACATGATGTCTGGTATATTATTATTGATATACAACATAAACATTATATAATTTATGTTTCTCAAAGAACAGACATTCTAATTTAGCTGGTTGTCCTACAAAGACATCGTATAATATTATTATATTTCGAAAAGGATCACTATTCTTATAATTGAATTAAATTTATAAAAAAAATAATTTAAATTAATATTCTAAAATTTTAAAGGGAATCTTCAATGCATTAATGTGTAATGATAAAAGAATTTTTTTCTTGTCATATATAATGAAAACATTCCTTTAGTTCATTAGTAGGGAAAGTATAAAATTACATCATTAGAAAAACCACAAAAATATTTGAATGAAACAATTTTTTACAAAGTAAAATATTTGTAAAAATGAATTTAAAACTATATTATAAATTAGTAAAATATATTTTGAAATCATTTATTTATAATATGGACATCGAAATAAATATTATCCAATAGATATAGAAATCTAAAAAAATCTTGAATTGAGAAGTGATTGTGAAATAATGCATCATCACATTATATTCAGATGATTCATAAGGAACGTGAAAGAAATAAAAATATATTGATATTAAAATACCATTTATTTTATTAAACTCATAATATAATTTAATGTGAAATATATACACCATGTAGAAGAATCATGTAGAGTATAAGGAATGTGTCCCATAAAAATAAAAGCGAGAAAGAAATTCCTTACCATATGAATTAATTATCTTCACACACATTATAAAATCTTATATAATAAATTAAAAATTATTTTACATATATTATGTAATTATCTTGAATACCATATATTATTCACTTATGACTTTCTATTACCATTTTTCTAACAATTATATTTTATTGTTATTTTTCGGGTAGTATCTTCATGTTTTGCATTTGGGTGTTGACAAGTTATTCATGATCCTATTAATTAATTAATAATTTAATTTTTTAATTAATATTAAAAAATAATTAACTAACATATAAATTTAGTATTTAAATATTTATAATAGTTTATAAAATATATAAATATGATGTGTAATACACCATTCGTGTAGAAATTAGGTTGTAGGAAAGTATAAACATAGTTTTTGTTTAATAATTTTTTTGATAGAATGATAGAATATGACATATGTGTACAGATAATATTGAGATAACCATATATAAATAATTAATTTCATATTTATCATATAAAAATATATTTTCCACAAAAATTAAAAACCAATGAATGTTGTAATAGAAAATAAAACATCATTGTTTCGTGGTGTGGTTATACACCATACACAAGAATGGAAAGTTCATTACAAATTTGAAAGAATTATGGGTTAGTATATGACAAAACCATAAAATAAAAACATATCAGTATACTGAAGATAATTATTTAAATATATAATCATTGAATTTTAATATTTTGTCTTATTGATAATCAATATATATCAAAACATCTTGATAAGGGTTGTTACCTCTTATTATGGTAATTTTTATTGGTTTTCACCTAAGGGATTCCTTGGATTGTTCTCATCCGAAATGCTGGATTTTTTTGTTGATGATAGGGATTTTTGGTAAAAAAACATTTTCAATTTTGTCTAAAAATAACAGGTATTGATGTTTGAAGAAAAGAGATAAGGAGGTGCACTTTTATAAGAGAGATGAGGGTATCTTTTGGAATTTCCTAAAAATATTTGTTTACATTAAATTCTATATCAATCCAAATACCTATTAAAGGGATTGTATTTGATGCTATGATGATATAAGGTTTTAATATCATCAACAAATATGATTTATAAATGTTTTGATAAAATTTAAAACCTTTTCTTTTTTTTCAATTTGTTATATTTTTTAAATTATAACCATGTGAACATATTTTTTCAATATTTAAATGATGAATGTTTTACATATATACTTTTTATTGAATAAGTAATTAATAATTAATTAAATTTTTTACCATATAATTATTTATTTTATCAATAATATTTTTTTCTTGTTTTTAAATAAATAAATAATAAATTATTTTCAAAAAATTCCATTAGTTAAAATATTCACACTATTCATTACAACGTCGTTAAGAAAATCAATACATAGTAAAAACATTTTAAAAATTCATTTAATAGACCCAGAATATTTCATATTCACAATGTAATTTTTCCATCACATGAATGATGTCAAATTAAATTTATTCTCATATTTATAATATTATTTAATTTATTATTGAATTTACTGAAAAATTATTGTATCATTATTTTTTAATTATATATGAAAAATATTTCTTCTTTAAATTTCAAAAATAAATTTCAAATTTTATATAAACTTGTTATCTGTTCAATGATTATAAATCTTATAGAATATCTTATATTTTTCAAAATATTAAAAATATTATAGTTACTAAAAGTAAGAGTGTGACACTTCCTCGATCACGTTGATTTTAATAATATGTAAATAATACTCATAGAAAACTATTCAGAACATAAATCAATTTTTAAAATATATGATATGGGTCAACATAAATTCATTCAATAACATATTATCATATGTTATTAATGTTTACTAATATTTATATTCTTATTTTTACACTCAATTACTCGACTTTTCCTTAACCGTGGTAATAAAAATTACCACAATAACTATTTATAGTTTTTAAAAAATAAATGGTAACACATTAATAAATTTAGAAAATAGGATTCAATATATTTCTTTTAATATTTACAATTCAAATTACATAATTAGTTAAAATAATAGAAAATTATTATCATTTATGGAATGAGAAAAGAAGTTTTTAATGTTGATATGTCAAAATAGATTGAAATGATTGAATATTCAATTTAAATGTGAAATTTTTTTAATGATTTAAATTGTATTAATTTATGAAAAATATTTCTAATTATTCTTTAAAAAAATTAAAAAATTAATTAACTACATAGATAAGTTAGAAAAAAATAATTGTCGAATATAATTCAGTATTTTTCACTATTCATCAAAACATGAAACTTATCATAAAATTAGAAAAACAAATTATTGTATCCCTATTTTAGATAATAAATATAGTTTACAAAATAGATGTTATAGATGTTTCAAAATTTATATTTAAAACAAGTTCACCATCAAAAGGAGAAAATAATATAAATTTTAGAAACATGTACATGTTTTATATTTTAAATTAGATTTGTTCTTATATACTATCTAAAAAATAAATAATTTGAATGCTAAAAACTATATTGAATATATATGACATTAATATAATAAAATTGGAGTAATTTTTTTAAATTTTTGTCATAAAACATAATAATGATAATTTAAGTAGTTTTTTCAAAAAAATATTTCATTTTAAATTAAAAATTGATTTACATTTATAAATCATACTTCCATAATTTATTTAATCATTTCCATTCATTATATTATAATATTATGGTTTTTATTTTCTTTTTTAAGTAACTAAAATTTTTTTTGAAACTGAATGTTGCGTATAACACAAGAATAGTTGGGGTTGTGTGGAGCACAAGAATATCGGTGTGTATCCTTTAATGAAAATGTATCATGATGAGGTGTTAAATTGAAGAAATTAAAGGAAAACATAATATTTGAAACAAAAATCCTAAAAACTCAGGGTGTTATATACTACCCACCTTAAAATAAATTTCTACTACAAATTTATAAATACTAAAACAATCTAATGAGGATATTAATTCCCCATCATACAATCATGTTCTGATGTAGTTTCTCCTAACTAGATTTTATATACATAATTCCTTGACTATATTAGTGTTTTTGTTTTATAGAACATTCTCTATATGATCTAGAACTCATTCTTGTAATAAAGTCCATGCTCATGTGGTATGAACTCTATATACAGTACATGGGAAGGTTAAGGTATGTACATACCCTGTAGAGATAATTTGAACACATCAAAGACATGCGATAGATTTAGATAATCATACAATAAATAGTCTATTATAATGATATAATCATTAATATAAAAGGAAATGACATACCTAGAACATAGTTTCTATTTTTAACAAACATCATTTCTTTCTTCCTTAGAGAAATTCATAGAAATTTCATCTCACTAACGACAATTTCAAGATCAAACGAGCAGTTATCTGTATATCGTTATGGCTAATTTTTGACCTTTTATATGATAAATAATTTTTCTAGACATATAAATCATTCATTTAATGATATTTTTCAAAATATATATCTTTTTCCTACGTTATCCAATCACATTAATGATCTATATGTCTTCCCATATTGGAATTCATAAAGATCAATATGAATTATTCAGTGAAAGATATTTTTAAATGAAAAAAAATCTAGTGGGAATTGTAGATCACAAAAACATTCAAAATCCTTTGAAAAATATCCCAACGTATCCTCTAGTGTTTAAATTGTTCTTTCATACATACCATACATATGAGGATGATAAGTTGTTCTCAAAATATTTTTTGTATAATGTGCTTTCTGAAGACTTTGTTATAATTTTGGGGAAATCCTCAGCTCCCAATCAGATATAATAAAATATTGTACTCCAATAAACCATACCATTTACTTAATGTATATCTTAAAAAATTGATCAATATAGTAGTATTCACTAATTTCAACGGAGTATCCTCACTTAGTTATGTGATTGAATAGAGGCCTTAAGTCATTAGACCAATTAGAGGTTTCTGGAAGTATAATGTGGAAATAAATAGCTATTTTGTTATATTTATATCTTAGTAATGGTATTGGATTCACCACCCCTATTTTTATTTCAGCATTTAATTTCTTCAATCACAAGAACTAAAATAAAAATTCTTCTATATTTATCATCTTTCCATCCCACCATATGTATTCCTTCAAATCTATATTATTATTCATACATATAAGATGAATAAAAAATGATGAAGTATTAGCTGCCTATAATAGATCATTATCTAAATTTGTTGCACATATAACAAATACATGGTTCTGGTGCATTATCATTCAATAATAGTTATGGATAAACTCATGAACATTTCTATCCTTCTTTTGCAGTTATACGTCTGTAATATTCACCTCTTTGATCATTAATATTATGTAGGGTTGATCATTAAATTGATAATGATTTCAATTTCCCCCTTCATTCGATATTTACCAATCCATTTTTTACATATCCAATAATATTGGATCTATTTTTATCCTCATCATGGATAATATAGAATAATCCTTGTAACTCAAACCATATTCTACTATTTTAACATTCTTAATGTCATAATGTAATGACCAGTCATAATCTTTTTTCATATCTAACCATATCCTCTGTTTATTATTCTACTTCTTTTTTTTTTAAAATATATTTCACTATTTTATGGTTGGTATATATATAACACACTTATCTATATAGATAGTTCCACAATATTTGAAGTGAATAAATTATTTTGGCTAACTCAAACTCATGAATTGTGTAATTTAACTAAAAAATCTCCAAATATCATGATTCATATGATATAACCATGTTAATCTGCATATGGAAACAAATCAACCCCTTATAGGATTCTTCAAATTATATAACAAACATTTATCCATTATATGGTATTATAAGAACATGTGAGATGACCAATTTTTTCAATAATTCCTTGTCATTTTTGTCACATTCATTTTCATAAAGGAATTTAGAACCCATTCATGTTAATATAGATATATAAATAGATGTTCATGATAAGTTATCATTAAACATTCTAAAATATCCATAAATACCTTGAAAACTATAGATCTTAGTCAACGTGGTTTTTCTAGGAAGGTATTCAATATACTCCATCTTTGATATATCTACATCTATACCATCAATTGAGATTATGACCCCAAAAAATTAAAATTTTAGAATCCCAAATTCGTGGTTTGAAAATGATACATATAAATTATACTTTCATTGGGTATATAGGATAATTCTCCTATGTTTTTAGGCTCATTATTTATCTTTTAATTAATAAGAATATAATTTATAATGACTACCAAAAACTGATCAACGATATCTATAAAGACTATATTCATCAAATTCAAGAATATGAAATGTGTATTAGATGACACAAATTTATAACTATATATTCATGGAAACAATACCCTGTATTGAGGTTTTTAATTTCACATATCCTCATTCATGACACTAACGTGATGAAATTTTGATTGAAGGTCAATTAGATAAAGTATAGAAATTAGAATAGTTTATCAATGAAATCCCCAATATTGGGTGTATATTAATTTTAAATGATTTTGATCTTATTAAAATCTTTATAATCAATGCAGTGTCACATTGATCCACATTTCCTTTTCACAAAATGAATAGTTGTGTCCAAAGGTGATTCATTTGTCCTAATTAATCCCTTATGAAGGATTTCTTTGAGATTCATCATTAATTAATAGAAATCAAT
The DNA here is from genome assembly GCA_963277665.1 of Viscum album. NCBI lineage: Eukaryota > Viridiplantae > Streptophyta > Magnoliopsida > Santalales > Viscaceae > Viscum > Viscum album. Next base: position 1,040,320,154 of record OY728141.1, on the reverse strand, counting down.
TTGGGTCATTCTATATAGGGTAATTGAAATTAGTGTATAACTAGGTATATTTTCTATCAAGAATGATACATCACAATGTAGATGAATTCTAGGAATATAATATCCAGTTAAATCAACAAAATCCAAAGAATGGGCATTTCATCAATGTGGATTTTATCCCCATCCAATTCAGATTATGAAAACATATAAATGGAATGTAACATATATACACTATATATAATCTCCATAGTAATTTTATACTTATTTAAACATTGATATAAGGTCAAAATTTGTTTTGATACATAATACATAACATTTATCCCTTGATATTTTTTGTGATTTTTTAAGGTAAATCAAATCCATTCCTATGATGACATCTAATTTAACTAGAGGAATAATTAAATGATTTTTATGAAACACATTACCACTCACATTAGACATATAATAATTTTATAATTGATATGAGATAATCATACCATTAGGTTCTTAAACTTCTCATTCAACATCTAATAATTTTTGTGTAATCCTAACACCCTTAAAATATTCATTCGATATGAATGATTGGGTAGATATAGAATCAAACTAGATATTAGAAGTTCTAGAGTGGAATATATGTGTACCTTTAATATCTTCATATCTCAACCCTCACCAAAAATAGTGATCACATGATATTTCTACTTGTCTCTCTTCATGATAATCTTTTATCTCTGATCATCAATACATACCATCATGTTTTAGAACATGTAAGCATAATTCCCATAATCTATAAACATGAAGAAAATAATTATGAGAGGAGGATCCTATACTAAATTAAGACGATTAAATTACTTGGAAATGTTATTTCCATTTGATTAGAAAACATTTTTATAATGGCCTTACCTTCCACATTTAATAAATTTATTAGTCACCATAAAACAATTTCCTTCATGCTTATTTCAACACATGGGTCATAAAATAATGCTTAAATTTGTCCCACCATGGTTTCTATAATTTCCATTTAAATAATTATTCAATTTCATGTTAAAAATATTGTAATGATACATAAATCCATCCTCCATTTATACTATTATTTAACAATTAACAATATCTTAATAGTTACTAATGTTTTTTTTGTATAATTGAATTTTGTGTCTTTTCTTAATCCAAATGAATAATTGGTAAACCCTATTATATTGTGGGATATTAATTCATTTTTTATAACATGTATGTCTTGAAATATTATCCTCATAGGTAAAAAATAATTCAAAATACAATTTCTTCATCTCAAGGAACTCTTTTTTAATATTTGTACAAAAAACATGAGGAATGTACTTATTGACAAATTTGTTCTAGAACTCATCCCAATCTTGGAATCTAATTTCAAACTAACACCCCATATTCTTGATTAGGTTCCACCCCTAAAACATTTAAACTTCTATAAAATAATCACCTAGAATGACATCCTCATGTTTTAAAAACAATATAATGTGTAATATCATTTTAGTGATAATATTCCACTATTCATCAATAAGTGGACCAAACGAGCTACTGAAAGATGGAATAAATTGCCTCATGGATGAAATAACATAATTTTATTCCCCCATTTCACCATTGGATCTACATTATTTATCATAGTATACAATGTTTGGATCTACATCATTTTTCTAAGCATGCAAATTTGGGTGTTCATAGAAACAAGATGGTTCACTCCATATATAATAGATTTAGGTTTCTCAAGATGAAAAATGTTTCATATTAAATTGAAATAACCATTAACATTATTCCATTAGGTTGTATCAATTGACTAAAACAAAAAAAAATATAGTAAGAAATTGTCTTCATTGTGAGGAACCACATTATCATTAAAACCCAAATATATGAAATCTAAATTATCGTACATTCATTATTCATTAAAAAAATTGTATTATCCTTATATACATCCCTAGACAGATCATTAGAAATATATATAGGGATATAACTAAATCTTTCTCATGCATTTTTATAAAGGATAACTAAATTATTTCTCTGATACCAACTATATTGATCACTGTATTTCAAACATTAGGGTTTCATCATTTATTTGGAATTTTTAATATATTACACAAATAAATGATGAAAGATGGTGTTGTTTGGTTCTTTTGGAAACATCGAAACAAAAAATTAGGTACATAAATGTGCTATATTATATCCCACAAGATTATTCGGGACTATTACCCTTCTAATAAACTTCATATATAATTCATATCTTCATAACGTTAGGAAGGATAATATAAAAAATGGGTGAACTAAGATGCATAGAAAGGATATCCAAGGTACATATATACGAATTTCATGAGAATAAGGTTATGATAAAATGATGAAGAAAAAATAATAACACTCCATTCATGTAATAGATCATATACTAGGGTCATGTAATAAATATTTTCAATTAATATGACAATAACTATAAATGATCCTAGAGAATAATCTATGAAAACATAACCTAATAAAAAGACATGAAATTTTATGGTGGGACACACCACCATCCATAGTTATAATATTTAATATTAATTGATTGTGTTTCCCCATATTCCTATGTTTGATCAAGTTTCCCAATAATTCTTATAGTTTCATGTTCATCCAAACGAATCCCATCATTAACACATGAATCACGAATCCGGATCCAATGAATTTTAAGGAGATATATGTCCCTCCTGTCAGATAATGACAATCATACATATTTGTTCTATTTGAACATAAATCATTCATCATATCAGAAACTATGGAATTAAATGGTTTTTATAGTGGTTAAATTGAATTATATTCCCAATGAATCATGCGTTACATAAAATAACGTTTCCATATATGGAAAATACATTTCAAATATCACACTTATATAATTATTGAGGAAAATATAATTTCTAAATTGAAAAAATTTCATTTCAATAAAAATACCTGATATTTAAAAATAAATAATTTTATTTGTGTGTAACCTAAAAAATTTATTGTAAGAACTAAATGATTAAGGTTTCCTGATTATTGACAATTATTCTCAAGTTTGTTTGTTTAAAAATCAATTCTTTCAATCTATTGCTAGATATTTTTGAATGTACCTGGTTTGGAATATGACAAACAGATTAATTTAAATCCATTTATTAAAATGAATATATTTTAAAAAAATTAAATTACAATACCATATGTAAATATTTAAATCTTTTTAATATGTTTATATAAATCATTTTCATGGAATAGAAATATTCCCCAATAATCATTTAAAAGGAAATAATCCTAAATACTAGTGAGGCATTGAAATATATATTCATCACATTATAATTAGTAGAATCATATGGACAATGAAATAAATAATTTTATATGGTTACAAGAACACCATAATTTTCTTAATAATACTCAAAAAATAAATTAATTAGAATTATATACACCATATTGAAGATAGAATACTGTATAATGTTTGTCTAACAAAAAAATCCACGTGTGAAAAAAAATACACTTCCGTATGACTTGAATACCTTCCTAATTATGTAAAACATTGGTATAATAAATATAATTTATTATATAACATTTAATTAATAGTATTCATAATTATATATGACTTACTTATAACCATCTTTTACCCATTTTTTACCATTCCATGTTCATTGAATGTTTTAGGTAATATATAGTTTTTTTCTTTATTAGTCATGCCTTGTTATTCTTGATCCTATTACTTGTATCATTATTTTCTTATTTACATATTTTAAAACGAGATATTAAAATCATATATATTATTTATATAACTATATATAACAATTTATAATATGTATAAATTTTAAATTAAGAACACTATTCATGGAGGTGGTAGGACGTACATACACATGAGCATGGTTTCTATTTAATAATAGTTTTGTAATAAATTTATTAAATAAAATATATGTATTTATATATAATATTTAATAAACCAAAAATAAATAATAAATATCATATATCTCATATAAAAATATGTTTTCCATAGAAATTCAAAATAGTTATAGGTGGTACTGGTAAAACAGAAAACATCAATTTGTGATGTTGCAGTTATCCGTACAAAAGAAAAGTGTGTTCATTACCAATTTCACTGGAATGTGTTTGTGTATTGTTAAAACCCTTATAATTTAAAAAATCACAATATTTAGGATTTATATGATAGTATATATGAATTTAATTATAATGTTATAGGTTTTTTAGTTTCAAGATAATAGAAAATAGCTTGTGGATGGATGTTAACTTTTTTATTGGATAACTCCTCTTTGTTTTCAACAAATACCTTCTTTGGTTGTATTTATTCACAAAGAGTGGATTATAAGCTGAAGGGGGGAATTTTGGGAGTATACTTGTACATTTTTTTACTAAACCAAATAGGTTCATATTTGTGATAGAAAATAAGAAGAGTTTTTTTTAAGAGAGGTCGAGGGCACTTTTGGAATTACCTAAAAATATTAATTCATAATAAATTAAATATTAATTAAAATAACCTTAAAAGGCTTTTTATTCGAATAAAATATGATATAGGGTGTTAATATCATAAATAAATATATGTTATTTATGTTTTCGATTTATATTAAATCAAATGTTTTTGTTCGGTGCTTAGTTGTCCTATTTTAATTATATTTTTAATAAAACAAATCAACATTGAAATATTATAATTTTATTTCCTATGTCATATAAATGAAATAATAAATGAAAATGGTATAATATTTTATACGATTATATAGTTTTATTTTGAAAGCATAATGATATTTTCTTATTTCGTAAAAATTAAATAAAATATTATTTTCATAAAATACCCTTACTGTCAATTTGGACACTATTCGTTATATTTTCGATAAGAAAATAAATAAATAATGTTTTCATATAATAATTGAATTAATAAACACCTAATATGTCAAATAAAGTCATAAAAGTATTTTATATCTTTATTATTGTAAAATTGTGATTATTTTAATATTTATTTCATCTTTTAATTAATTGTTTCATTAATTGGAAATTACTACATCATCATTCTATAATTATTTTGAAAAAAAATTTATACACAAAAAATCAAACTAAATTTCAATGATTTAGATAAAACTATTATATTTCATTATGTATATATATATATATAAATTCTAGAATAACTCCAAATTTTCCTATATTATAAAAATATTATAATATTTAGAATTAATAATGTGGTATTTTACTACTCTCTTTGATTTTAATATTTTCATGGAAAAGTGAATGGTAAATAATTTAATTTAGAAAATTTGGTGTTATGTTTTACATAGCTTCATTATATAACAAATTTTCAACTAATAGTGTCGTTTTATTATATTTATAATAATATTGTATCAGTTAATTACCGGATTTACACTTAATTGATGTAAAAATTTACAAATGATTCTACTCATATATTTAGAATATTGACTTAATTATTAAATATTGGATTGATGACTAAAAATATGGAATCATGTTTTCATAATTCAAAACACATAACTTACTGAAAATAATTTAAATTTAATCCCATTGACAGAATGTTAATACATGTTTTGAAGTGAAAAAAGTCCAAAGTATGAACTTTTTTTATGACAATTTTCTATTTGAAATTGGTGACTATTTAATAAATTTAAATAATTGATGTAAAAGTTTAATAAATATAATTCAAAAAAGAAAAATCTAATTTAAATATTTAAATAAGTAATAATAAAAATCAATTTTCATTTATAATTTAGTATTTTTCACTATTCATCATAACAGGAATCTTATAAGAAAAAATACAAAAGAGGAAAAAGTTATTTATTATATAACTATTTCAAGGAAGATATTTTTTTCATATATATTTTATAAATGATTCATAAAATAGATTTAAATTACATGTGCAATCAAAGGGAGGAAAAATATATTTTTTATGGATAAAATTACATATTTTATTCATAAAATTGGATATGGTCTATAATGACCCATCCTTAAACACAACATAATATTGAATTAAATGAATAATTGACACTGAGGTTCTTTTCAGGTTTAGAGTTAATTGAATTAGGAAATAACTATTACATCTCATAAGATTAAAAAGTAGACACATCTACACAGTTTCCATTTTTTTTACAATACATTAACTATTGAAAAAAATTCATGTCTAGTTCCAGGTATAAGACATCATGACATTTCCATGAACCTATAATTAACCCTATTGCACATTATGTTCTGTGAAAAACATTTCAAAAACATTGGAACAGCATTAATAGTTTAGTAAGGGATCCACAAAGAAGGAAAACTCTTAGTTTTTCAAAACAACATGTTATCCATGAATTATTTAACATAAGTAATCATTTTCATCTTTATGAAGTAGTAAATACTCTTCAATGAATAGAGTATCACTACATACCCTTTTGTAACCAAAATATTACCCATATAAAGAACACATAACATATAAAGGTAACTTGGGATATAAACATACTTAAATGGAATAACCATATGGTCAACTTCCACACATATCACTAAATTAAATAGCCATACAGCCTTCTTCCATACTCAATTCATTAGAGGATATAATGTAACCAACCATAATAGTATTCACGGATCCACCCGTCAATTTGGTTTATCACGTAACAACCGATCAAATGTCCAAGTACCATTATAAAATTATAACACATAATACAAATATAATGGAATAAAAACATTTACACATTTAAATAACAATTTATCACTTAAATAAATTGACATAACAGATCCATTATCAAAACAATTTTCAACACCAATATACATAAAAGATTATATGGTATTTATTTCCCTTAAAAAACATTACAGCTTATTAAGGAATCCAAATAACAAATAATACTCGCAGTGGTGGAAAGGTTTTTGTCACCACTTACATTAAAATGAATCATTCATTTTTGTCATTTAGTAAAATACTTCACAGAAAAATATTCCATTTGAATAAAATGAAATGTAAAAATGTTTTATACACAGTATAAAATAAATTCGTGTATAAAACTATATATGCTTCAATGAAATGAGATTGAGACGAAGTCCCTTACCTCATGTCCGACTTGACTCGATCATTCTTTAATCTATTGAATAATAAACTAAAGATAATTTATAATTTCTTAATAACATTTTTCAAGATTATAATTCCTTTTATACCACTTATTACCATGTTATAAACATTATGTAATCATTTATGTTAATAATGTTCATTTTGTTGACATTTGGTATATGAGTCAAAAATGAACATGTTATATTTACCAGTTGTCCCTGTGGTCAACAGCTTATTATATCCCGAATTAAATTCATTATTTAGATATCATATATATCATATATATACAACATAAAAATATTTATAACAGTACATATCATTTGGCGGTAAGAAATGAAATGAACTGTTCACGGAGACGGTAAGTCATACGTACGCATGAATGCTACTTTCATTTCTATTTCTTATTTTAATGGAATTAAAACATAATGATACAAAGTTATATTATAATTCCACTATAATTTCATATATTATATCATATATTATATCATTAAATGTATCCTTGTACGTCCCACATATCTCATTAACGAGTCATAACACTTTGAGGGGGCGGTAGTCCGCACTTCCACAAATGAAATTATCACGTTTAACCACTATGGAAACCATAATGGTAAGATATGAATAGAAAATGAAGAAGCATAAAGAAAACATAAACATAATCTATATCATATATAAAAACAGGTCCACCATAATGGCCACCATGAGAGGCGGTAGGAGATAATTTAACAATCATCGTTTCGTGAGGCGTTAGTTTTCCATCCACGGAAACATTCTATTCTTCACCCATTAGATGGAGGTGTGTGTATGTGTAGTTCAAATACCTCCCATAACAACATCCTAGTATATTTAGGATACTAGTGTTGTTACAAAATAATGAAATAAAATGATTTTAGGGGGTTTTAGAAGTAAAATAAAATAAAACAAGTTAAGAGATACTTTTACCTTTAATTTGGGTAACTTCCTTTGGTTTGAACCAAAAGGATTTCATGATCTGCCTTCAGCCTAAGGTAAGGCTTCAAGGTGGAGTAGAGGGATATAGGGAGCTTAATTGGTCAAAATTTGGACGAGTTTAAAGGCTTTAATGGTGTGATTAATTGGCTATAAGTGGTCTCTTTTTATAAGGGGGAGGAGGGGCTCTTTATAAAATTGTGAAAATATTATTTTATTATATAATGATATTCAGTTTATAAATTTCAAGAAATAATTAATGTCGAATATAATATGACTAATTGTCTAAATAATATCATCCAATAGGAATTAGACAGGTTTTGGATGTTATTTTAATACGTAAAATATTATTTATTTAAATCTTTTATTAATGAGGTAAACACTGCATCATTATTATATCAAAAATAATTAAATATATTTGTTGTCTAAAAATTATAAAAAATTACCATGATTTAGTAAATATTTTTAGAATTATAATTTATATTTATAGTTGAAAATTTAATTTTTTTACACCGAATTAAAATTAATTTACTAAATGGAATTTTTTATGTCATTTTTGCCTTTACATTAAATTAAATTAATATAAAGTGTCATTATCTTTCATAAGTGGCTCCATGGGCTCAAAAAACAAACCCAAAGATGTAAATGGTCAGCCATTAATCATCCAATTAGGTTAGGACAAATGTTAATGTAAATGTTGAATTATTATAGTATTCTTGTAACCATGAATTACATTATTTACCTTTAACCGCAGTAAATAAAAGTCAAATGTTACTATTCTTTAAAAAGTATATCCATATTACTGAACAAAATATTAATTCATGATAACATCCATTTATTTATAATTTTTAGAAATTCAATTCACAAAATTGGTAAATTTTTATTTAAATGAAAAATTCAGTTTTTTAACTACTACTAAGTGGTTTCACTATTTATCAAAAATTGATGTTTTTTAGAAAAATACCAAAAATTAACCCTAAGAATTATTTGATATTATTAATTCAAAAAGGATATATATTTTTACCAAATTAAATACATATATGTGGAATTGATTATTTTAAAATTAATTCCCATTGTTAAAACAAATATAGTGTTTTTAAGAAACAATATCTCTCAAAATATTGACACTTGTTTATGTCAAAATTCAAAGTGAGATTTATTTAAATGACCAGCATTGGATTAAATGGTAAAAATATATTCTTATTACACTTTAGAACCAATTAAAAAGATAATATGACCATATAAATAAATTAAATTTAAAGGCACATTCTAAATAAAACTCAATATTTTCCACTATTCATTTGAAAATGAACTTTATCTGAAAAATATCATAAAATTTCCCAAAGTAAAATTTTATCTCCCAATTCTAAATAAGAGTTTTATTTGGTCAAATATAACATATAAAAATGACCAAAACTAGATTCAAAGAGTGTTCTCCATTAAAAGACCGAAAATCTACCTTTTAAGGTAAATTATGCTTAAAATTATATTCATTCTTTTTTTAAGCCTCTAACATTTATTAGAAATAAGTAGATACATTTAACAAACATGTATAGTCATATTTCTGTTATTTTTGGTCATTCCCACCAATACAATGGCAAAGAGTTAACTACCATTTTAAATTATAATATTATATTATTAGTGTACTATGTGTGATTTCAAAGAAACCCATTGTTGCATATCATTTACGCTATCAAACATAACAACCCTGTTAAAGTAAAATTATTATTTAATTAACAAATATTAATAAATATGAAAATATCTTATTATTCATTTACCTGGGATGTTACATCTTTCCCCCTTTTTAAAATTGTGTCCTCAAAATTTTTATTCACTTATCAAAATATGTGGTGGTATTTATCCCTAATAGCATTTTCAGATTCCCACGTTGCCTTTTTAACCATATGGTTTTTTTCACAAAACCATTATGTGGTGATTTACTTTATTCCGCAACACTTTCTCTCTACGATTAAGAATCTGGACTAGTTTTTCTTCATAAGAGAGGTTCTATTCTAACATATTTACTTATGGGATCAAAACCTGAGATGGATTTGGTATATATTTTCTCAATATCAAAAGATGAAAATAATTTTTCACATTGGATAAACATTGAGTTAAAGCCACTATATATGCAACTGGTCTAACTTTCTAAAGAATTTCATAAGGTCCATTGAACATCAGACTCAATTTTCCATTCTTACCAAAAATGCATCTCACTTTTCCATGGTGAAACTTTGTGAAAGACATGATCACCTACCTCAAAAAAAGTTCCTTCCTCTGGTTATCTACATAACTTTTCTCTCTACTCTGAGCAGTTCTCATGTGATTCTAAATAAACTGGCCATTTTCTACTATCATTTCTACCAATTCTGGTCCAATCAGCTTCCTTTCACCTACTTCATCCCAAAATTCTAGAGTTCAATAATGCTTTCCATATAATGCCTCAAAGGGACCCATATGTATACTATAATGGAAATAGTTATTATATGAAAATTCAACCAAATAAATATGTTGGTCCCAACTTCCTTGGTAATCTATCGAATAAGCATGTAAAATAACCTCCAATGTCTGAATTGTTCATTATGACTGCCCATCTGATTTAGGATGAAAAGCTATACTAAAATTTATTTCAGTACGCAATGACATCTGATGTAAATTAAAAAAGTTATAGGTAAAACAAGGATCATGATCAGATACAATGGAGAGGGGAACTCCATGCAACCTGACTATCTATTTAACATGCAACCAAGCAAGTTTATCTAAACACAAATTATCTCTAATATGAATGAAATAAGTAGATTTAGGAAATCTATAAACAATAACCCAGAATGCATTATTACCTCGAGATGTCTTCAGTAATCCCACAACAATGTGCATGTATGTATTTTCCCATTTACACTATGGAACTGGTAATGGTATAAGAATTCCTTTCGGTAACTACCACTCTTCATTAACCTGCTGACAACTCAAATACTTCACAGTAAAATCACCAATAACTCTTTCCATTCCATCCCACTAGTAATACTCCTGAAGATCACTATACATATTAGTACTACCAGGAAGAACTGAAAACGGTGAACTATGGGCATCACATAACAACTCATTCTTCAATTGTGAATCACAAGGCACACATAATATCATCCCAAACCTAAAAACACAATCATTATCAATGTTAAATTCTGGCAACATACCCTTCTGAACGAACTCAACCTTTTTCTGCAACTCACTGTCTTCTTTCTGTGATTTCTTTATTCTGTCAAATAGTGATGATCTCTCTGACAACTGATACAAAACAGAAGAATTTCCTACAGTAACAACTTCTATTCCAAAGTTCATCAAATCGAAAACCACATGATCTTATTCCAAATTTAACATTGTTAATGAATCATTATTTATTCAACTCAGTTAATCATCCAATTTATTTTCATTTCACGGATAGTAATGGATGGTACAATCATAATCCTTTATTAATTCCAACAATATCCTATGTATCATTTTCAATTCATTTAGAGTGAATATATACATCAAACTATTATGATTAGTATATATTTCACACCTCACTCCATACAAATGATTCCTCCAATTTTTTAAATCAAAAACAATATCAGCTAATTCCAAATCATGTGTAGGGGAATTTAACTCATGGAGTTTCTACTGACGTGAAGAATGGGCAATTACCTGATCATTATGCATAAGGACTCATTGAATTCCTTTCAAAGAAGCATCACTGTAGATAAAAAACTCTCCATTTCTAGAAGAGTGTGCTAAAACTATAGCATTCAACAATCTTCATTTCAATTATAGAAAACAATCATCACATTCTTTTGTCCAAATGTACTTAAAACCTTTACGAATTAACTTACTCATTGGACTAGATAATCATGAAAAATATTCAACAAACCACTTGTAATAACATGAAAAAAGGTAAACTATGAATTTCGGTTATATTTGTTGGTCTTTCCCATTCATTAAAAACTTTTTTTGTTGGATCCATAGTTATTCCATTTTCTGAATCATTATGACCAAAGAAAGATTTTTGTTATAACCAAAACTCATATTTGCAGAATTTCCAAAATAGTTTCTTTTAATTTATGGTTTGTAAGAAAACCCTTAAATGACTTTCACGTTCCTCCTTACCATTTGAATAATCCAAAATATCATCAGTGAACAAAACCACAAACTTATCCAAGAACTCATGGAAAATTCTATTCATACGATCCATGAATACAGTAGGTGAATTGGTTAACCCAAAATGCATAACTACAAATTCATAATGGCCATATCTAGTACGAGATGTTGTCTTCAGAACTTCTGCTTCCTTTATATTCAACTGATGGTTCCCCGAAATCAAATCAATCATAAAAAAATATTGTTCTCCCTAGAGCTGATCAAATAAATCTTTTATATGAGTCAACGAATTCTTATTCTTAAAAGTGATGTTATTCAATGCTCTATAATCAAATCAATGTGTAATTGAACCATATTTATTTTTAAAAAAACAATACAGGATCATCCCATGGTGATGTGCTAGGTCAAATGAAAAATTTATCTAATAACTCCTGGAAGTTCTTCTTTAACTCTAAATGATCATTTTGAGCCATTCGACAAGGGAATTTTGAAAATGGCTTACTATCAGGAACTAAGTCGAAAATAAATTGAACTTAGAGAACATTTATTATTCTAGGAAACTCATCTGAAAAAACATCAAGGAACTAATTTACCATGGTAACATCATTAATCTGAACATTTCCATTACTTTCAATAGTATTTTCAAGGTAATATTCATTTCAATCAATTACTAGTTTCTCAGCTTCCTGAAATGTTATCAAATTAAAGGGATAATTCATTACAAAAACTAAAAATCTTTCTGAAAAAAAACCACATTAGCTCTTCAATCAATCTTAGCATAATAAAAATAAATCAAATTCATTCCCAAAATAATATCAAACTCTACTAGATTCAAAACAATAAGTTTTTCAAATAGGTTCTTTCCACTCACAAGGACGAGAATGTTATTATAATTTCTTTTTGTCTCAACATTTCCTCAAAGTGTTTTTACCATAAGTTCAGCATTTATATAATGAGATAGAATCCCAAATTTAATAGAAAACCTATTATAAATGAAAGAGTTTATAGACCCTGAATCAAACAACACATTGGAAAAATTTGAAAAAACAAACAGTCTACCTGATACTACTTCGTTCGATGGCCCAACATCTGCTGAAGTAGTTGTAAAGGATTTTACCACCCCTTTTTACTTGTATTCTAGATACTTTATATCATTTGAGTTCTTTGTTGGACACTCATTTTCATAATGAACCATCTCATTACGCTAAAAACATCTTACTGATGGCTTTTCATTACATACTTTATCATCTTCCTTACAGTTACGAGCAATATGAACAGACTTACCACACCGAAAGAACATTCTAGAATTTGATAAACAATCTCTTGGATGATTTTTACCACACTTCTCACAAGTTGGAAATTTAATTATATTACCTCCAGGATTCTTTGAATAATTATTAACCTTTTCCTACCAACTAGACCACTTATTCAGTTGTTTTTCAAAGAACACTAGATCCTCGAAGAACTCCATTTCTCCCTTCTCCGCACATCGAACAATTTTTTCTTAACATTTGAACTCACGAGAGGCTAACACTCTTCGATATAGTGGAATCAGTCCTGAGTAAAATCGATCTATATTACTATCAAGATCTCATATAAATTTTGCTACATACCTTTCCAATTGAGTGAACTTTGCTTCATAAGCAGCCACTGAGTCATCATCTTGTCTCAATTCTAGGAATTGTTTTTCCTTACTAAGATGAACCACCTTTGGAATATATTTCTCAAGAAACATACCTTTGAATGCATCCCAATCAAGAGCATCATTCTCCACACTATCCCTAATATTTTTCACCATCGACCAGCACTGATCATCTTCACCTTCAAAAAGGTAAACAAAGAGACTAACCTTATGATGTTTCTAACATCCCATGATATTGAAAATCTTCCCCAGTGCTTCAATCCACCCTTTATATTGCACAGGGTCATATTATCCTCTAAATGATGGGGGATGTAGCCTCATGAAATTCTAAAATATAGAAATGTTCATCTCCTGTTGATCTAGCTGATCTCATGCATGGATACCACCACCATATATAGCTTAATCCAATTGTACTATCACTGAAACAAAATATTCAGTTCTGATTCCGACCATCTCAGGTTGCTAATTAGGATGGTTGTCTTCCTCTTAATGTCTTCCCAACATAGCTGTCCTGTTTTGTCTATGGAAAACCATTTTGAACACATAAATATCTTAGGTGAAGAAACATGGTAATCTGTAAAAGCTATATCATTTCAATATTACCATAAATTAATTTATGGACATTTACATAAAAATTCCCTAACTCCTAATGTTATCTAAAATGACCTCTGATACCAACTATGAGGTCATGTCATTAAATCTTACATAATATTTTCTTAAATGAATAATTATCATTGATGATATTTTCTGGTTTAGAGTTTAAGAGAATTAGGACATAACTATTACATCTCAAAAGATTACAAAGTAGACACTTCTACATTGATTCCATTTTTTTACAAAACATGAACTCTTGAAAAAAATGAGTCATGTCTAGTTCCATGTCGAAGATAGAATTACTTTTCCATGATCTCATCCATGACCCTATTTAACATTATGTCCTATGAAAAACATTTAAAAAATTTTGGATGAGCATAAATATCTTAGTAATTGATACACAAAGATGGAAAACTGTTAGTTTTTTAGAACGACATGTAAACCATAAATACATTAACATAAGTAATCCATTTCACCTTTATGAAGTATTAAATACTTTTCACTAAATAAAATATCAGTATTGACCCTTTTGTAACCAAAATATTACCAATATCAAAAACACAAAACATATAATGGTAACTCGGGACATAAACATACATAAATGGAATAACCATATGGACGACTTCCACACATATCACTAAATGGAATAGCCATACGGTTGTATTCCATTCTCAATGCATTGGATGTTATAATGTAACAACCCGTCCTGGTATTCACGGCACTACCCGTCATGTGGTTTATCATGTAACCACCTGTCAAATGTCCATGTAACATTATAAAATTATAACACATTAAACAAATATAATGGAAAGAAAACATTTATACATTCAATAACAATATATCACTTAAATATAATCACATAAAAAATTCATTATAAAGACCATTTTCAATACCAAAATACAAAAAAATATTATATTGTATTCATTTTCCATAAATAAACAATTCTTCTTTTAATGGAATCCAAAGAACAAATAATACTCGTGGTGGCGGAAAGGTCGTTCTCAGCACAGAATTTTAAAAAGAATCATTATTTTTTGTCATTTAGTAAAACAATTAGTAGAAAAAGATTCCATTTTAATGAAATAAAAACTTAAAGCGGTATACACACCATATAAAATAATGTCGTGTATAAAACTAAGTATGCCTCAATGAAAGTATATTGAGATGATGTCCCTTACCTCGTGTCCAACTTGACTCGATCATTCTTTAATATCCTAAATAATAAACTAATGTTAATTTATACTTGCATAAGAAACTTTTTCCGGATTATAATTCCTTTTATATCACTTATTACAATTTTACAAACATTATTTAATAATTTATTTTAATAACATTCATTTTTTCGATATTTGGTACTTGAGTTAAAAATGAACACCTTATATTTACAAGTTGTCCATGTGGTCAACACTCCATTATATCCCTAATTAAATTCATTATTTAGATATAATATATATCATATATATCCATTATATATATATTTATTTATTTATAATATTAAATATCATTTGGAGGTAAGAAATGAATTTCACCATTCATGGAGATGATATGTCGTACGTACGCATGAACGCTACTTTCATTTATATTTGTTATTTTAATGGAATTAAAAAATAATGATAAATAGGTATATGATAATTTGAATATAATTTAATATATAATAATATATATAATATCATTAAATCCATATTTTATACGTCCCACATAGGTCATTAATGAGTCATATCAATTTGAGGGTGCGGTATTCTGCACTTCCTCAAATGAAATTATCGTGTTTACCCATAATGGAAACCATAAAGGTATGAAATGAATGGAAAATACAGAGGCATAAATAAAACATAAAGATAATATATATCATATAAAAATATAGTTCTATCATAATGGCCACCATGATACACTGTAGGAGATAATCGAACAATCATCGTTTCGTGAGGCGTTAGTTTTCCATCCACAAAAATATTATGTTCATCACCCATTAGATGCAGGTTGGTGTAAGTGTAGTTCGAATACTTCTCATAACAACATCCTAGTATATTGAAGATACTTGTGTTGTTACCAATGAGAGGAATAATAATAGTTTATGAGGTTGGAGATGTAAAATAAATGAAAACCAGTTAAGAGAAACAGTAACCTTTAATTTGGGTAACTTTCATTGGTTTGAACCAAAAGAACTTATTGATGTTTCCTCTACATAAGTTAAGACTTCAAGGTGGAGTAGATGGATATAGGGATCATAATTGGGTAGAGGTAGGATGAGCCAAAAGTCATTAGAGTTTTCAATAATTTGTTTGAAGTAGTCTCCTTTTATAAATTAGAGGATGGGCACTTTAGGAATGTGTGAAAATATTATTTTATTATATAAGGGTATTCAGTTTCTAAATGTGAAAAAACCATAAATGTCAATGATACGATGACGCATAGTCGAAATAATATCATACAATAGGAATTGGATAGTTTTGGATGTTATTTAAATATTTATAATCTTATTTATTTAAATATTTTATTAATGAGGTAAACCCTGCTTCATTATTATGTCCTAAAAAATTTTATTTATTTGTTGTCTAAAAATTATAAAAAAAATACCATGATGTAATAAATAATTTTATATTTACAATGAATATTTATTGTCGAAATTATAATTTATATAGCAGAATATAAAAATTAATTAACTAAAAGAATTTTCTTTATGTCATTTTAGCCTTTACAATAAATTAATTAATCTAAAGTGTCATTATCATTCACAAGTGGCTCCATGGGGTCTTAAAATAGACCCAAATAGGACTAGGTTTGGCCATTACACATCCAATAAGGTAAGGAAAAGTGTTAATGTAAATTTGGAATTGTTATATTTTTATTTTAACTTTGAATATCCCTATTTACCTTTCACTGCGGTAAATAAAAGTCAAAAGTTACTATTCCCCAAAAGTTATTTTCATCTTATTGGACAACATTTTACTTCTTGATAAAAAAAATTAATTCATAATTTTTAAATTTCTATTCACATAAGTTTTAAAATATCAATTAAATGGAAACTTCCGTTTTTTTAACTACTACTATGTGGTTTCACTATTAATCAAAAATTGAAATTTTTCATAAAAATACCTAAAATTCAGACTAGGATTTATTTGATATTCTGAATTCAAAAATGATGTCTATTGTTACAAATTCAAAACATATATTTGGAATTAATAAATTTAATATCAATTCTTGTTGTTAAAACAAATATCATGTATTTAAGAAACAATAACTATCAAAAGATTGACACTTGTATATGTCCAATTTCATTGTAAAATTTATTCCAATGACCAAAATTGGATTAAATGGTTAAAATATCTTCTAATTATACATTAAAACCTATTAAAAATATAGTACCACCATATAAATAAAAAATATTAAATGGAACTTTAAAATTAAAATAAAATATTTTCCACTATTCATTAAAAATGAACTTTATCATAAAAATACCAAAAAAATTACGCAAAGTAAAATTTGATATATCAAATAAAAATAAGAATTTAATGCGTTCAAATAAAACATATTAAAATGACAAAAACTAGATTTAAAGAGTGTTCCTGATTAAAAGGCGGTAAATCAACCTTTTAATGTAAATTATGCTAAAAATTAGATTAATTCATATGTTAAGCCTCTAACATTTATTGGATAAAAGTAAACACATTTAACAAACATTTATAATCATATTATATTTAGTTTTGTTTAGTCCTTCCAATTCAACGGCTCAGGGTAAACTACCATTTAAAATTATAATATTATATTATTAGTTTTCTATGTAATATTTCAAAAAACCCATTGTTGTGACTCGTGTTCACTATCAAACATAGAAACCATTTTAATGTAAAATTAATATTTTATTCACCTATATTAATTATAAAGAAAATATCATATTCTTTATTTACCTGGGATGTCACAGATTTTTATATCCTATATTGAAACACATAATATGAATGATAAAAATTATATTGAAGATATATTACCTTAATTTAATCCAATATAGTATATGTTTTTACTATATTGAGATAAAACACACTTATGAGGATTTAAATAATTTATTAGAAAATGATTTTATTTTTTTAGGGGGTTTACATCTATAAACAAAACATCAATAATGATTTAATCATGTTCATAGAAACCATTCTAATGGAATGGATTAAATTTCAACATTTAATTGTTTTTTAATAACCTTTTCATATAATCATAGTGTTGCATGTAACAAAAGATAGGTAGGTGTTGCATGTAATACAGACTTATCCTAGTGTAGCATATAACGAACACATAACATGGTGTGACTTGAAAAAAAATACATCAAAACAAATTTATTTATTAGAAACATAATGTTAAAAAATATTGGGCGTGTTACAGTTTCATTTATTCAATAACATATATCAGGAAAAAATATTTTGATCTGTCTACAAAATAAAAAACCTAAATCATGTGGTTACCATGGATAAAAAAGATTTATAATGAGAACTACATATGTACAGAACATTATCGATGACACTGGGTCTACCTAAGGAAGAAAAATGGTGCTACCATCAATGAATGTACTAGATGAGACATTGGTGGGTTTTTTAAATTGAGTTTTCCTAGGAACTAGGAGAGCATGATGATGTTTGAAAGACTCAATAATGTGAGGCCAAATGAATCTATAAGCTGATGAACTATATGTGAGGGACGGAAAAAGGAGACTAAATGTCAAATAATGAAACATGTGGGATAATCATATGACAATTCTTCAAATTAGAAGGAGATTGTTTTTTTAAATTTAAATGATCACGTGGCCATGAAATATCGTTGATTTTTAACTCGAATGAACAGTGAAGATACCTCACTATTCGACATCATATATGTAATGTGGGGATCCAATGGTATAACAAACAAATCGATGGGATTCAAGATCAATTATTTCCTTAGGGTTCAACACATGTACCCCACTATAAATCCTCATGAACCTCACCCATTGGATGAGATGGTTTAAAATCTCAACCCATACATGATTAATTTACCTTATACACAAGAATAGATGATATTTTTGTACATTATTCATGAACCTTTATCTGAGTAGTCTTCCACTGATGGACCACCCAGGTATCAAAACACAAGGCTTGTACGAGTGGTAGTTGTTCTGACTAAGGAGTTTTCTTTAGTAGGAATAATTTTTTTACAAAGAAAAAACACAAAAAATATATACAATTACATTTAAAAAATAAAAATAATTACATTAAATTAAATAAAGAACATTAAACATATTAAATAGAAATATTGTTTTTAAAAAATAATTAAATTTAAATAAATATAATGATATAGAAATTTATCAAAACATAGTGGGATACTAAAATACCCAATTAAAAAAAATTAATCAATTTATGAAAAATATTTACAAATAAAAACAAATATGAAAATATTATACTAATGCATCGACATAATTCAATATATACAAATTTGTAAATAATAAAATAATTTTTTTCCATATTCATATGCATAAAAAATTATGTTTTCTCTAAACAATGATGTTTATTATATTATAGATAGATTAAATTTTATATTGATAATGTTTACATCATATAGAATAAAATATGTTAAAATAAATCCAGTACTAATTACTATAAAATAAATTATCTTATTTTATTCTTATAAGATACGTGTTTCTTAATTCTATCCTGTAGTTATTTTAAAATTTAATTTTATTAACTTTTTCATTGAATTGTATAAAATTATATGAAAATTTATAATCCAAATCTCAAAATATGTTTTTGGGATAAATTATTTTGAGGTAAATATTTTCTAAATTATTTATAAAATAATTTTAAAATAATTATTTTTATAATGAATTATTATTTTCAATGTAGTGTTATATTATATTAAAATAACATATTTTAAATTAAAAATAATTATACCATATTTATATATACATTAAAATTATTTAACTCTTATTTATTCAGTTCAAAATGTTAACAAAATAATAAGAAATTGTGATGATTAAAATGAATTTTTCTAAAAAACAAGTTCACCACATTTTATGTTTTCATTTATAAGATAAATTTATCCTATTCATAAATAGAAAAATATTAGATGGTGTCTAAATTTATATTCATCTATTAAATACATTTTTATATGTTTTTTATTTTTAGTGAATAAATAATGACCATGGTTAATTTGTAATAATGATTTATATGAGTTAAAATGGGTAATCAAATGAGGCTCGAATTTGAGGAAATATATTTCACAGAATAAACCCTTAATTTTTTTAATATTATAATGTTATAATATATGGTATCAAAATAATTTCTATAAGTAAAGATCCAATGTCACATCTAATTGGATTATTATCCCTTACCTATCATTATTTTTGAATGATTTTTCCCTCTTTTTTCACATAAAAATGGATTCCATTTACACCCTTTTCAATACACACCTTTAGTTCCAAATAAATTATAAATATTCCTAATTAAATGTCTCTATATCCTATGAACATGGTTATCGTCTTCTATAATAATCATAGTTACTCAATGACTATACTTTTAATGGATACATGAATATAAGATTTAATATCTCAGAAGATGTATTACATTAAATTTAATAACTTTTTTTCTAACTTATCATCCACCATATTGTAAAACATATTATACACACACGTATATAATGAAATTTTTATAATTTATAAACAGTAAAATAATAATATTATATGTATAAAAATTTATTTCGCCATATTTATTTATTAAAAAAAATTCCCATATGTTTGTGGAAAAAATGACCTCCATGAATGTCAGATTTATTTTTTCATCCACCAACATCAAGAATTGTAATTAAATTTTGTTAATAGAATAGATGTACAATATTTAACAATATTTATGTTGCTACATATTATTTAGTAAGTTAATAATAAATATTTAAATTAATCAATTTTTTGAAAACTAATCGCCTAAGACAATTATACCAAGAGAAAAAATAATATAATTTAATGTGAAACCATATTTTTCTTTTAAAATATTCTTATAAAAATCATATTTATTAATCACCATCTTATTATTAAATTTATATCATTATATTTTTGTGATATTTATATTTTCATAGAATAATCTCTTCGAGATTATTTCTCGGACATAGATTAGAGCATCTTCGTGTAGGGCCAAATTCACCACCCACATGAACAATGATAAAAATAGAAATAAATAGTTGATATTAATAAATTATATATTATATAAATTTAAATATTATTTATTAAAATGGAAAAATATTAATTAAAATTAAAAATTAATAAAACACATTCCTGTTTTTATAAATTTTAGAAACTTGTTCATCACATACATTGTCATCAGTAATAAAAACTTTTAAAAGTAAGAAATGAAATAATACAATTTTGAATATATATTGAATAAAATCATATAACATTATTGATATGGGAATTGAACCATTTTATAAAATAATAAATTGTACTTTTATCAAAAAACATTTTAACAAATATATAAAATAATTCCCACTAAAATTGAAAACAATTTGTAACTATTTAAAAAATATGTATAGAGTAATTATTAACGAAAAACAATAAAATTTATATATTAGAATATTTCTTTGAAATAAATTATTAATATATCTTTCTTTTGTAGAGTATCATAGTTTGAATTATACTATTTGAGATAAATATTATAGGTGATACTTATCTCAAATATTCACACTTTGGGATTTCCTACTTATTTAAATCTATGTCATATAAATGTTTTTGTTTATGATTCTGTATTAATGTTATTAATTATAATCCTATCATTATTCATTCTATTTAATTTTTTTTGGAATCACATACATCATGGTTGTTTGAATTGAATGTTTCTAATGTGGTAATGGGATGTTCTTTATACGTTATTATTTTTTGAGACATACATGATGTTGTGAACTGTATTTTCTTAGTAATGTCTAAAAATATCCTTATTTCTACATTAATAATTAATATATTTAATCCATTGAAATTTTAATAACAAAATTTTTTAAACTCACTGTCATATTGATTTTATTCTTATGATATTTTTTTCATAAAATTGTTTTTATGTCAACTCCATTCATGGAGTAAAAATTAACCTCTATTTATTTAATTATGAAATGATTGGTTTCTTATAAACTAAAATTGTATAAAATGTTTATTTCTCATCATAAAAAGTGGAATGTTGTATTTTATTTAAAATAATTTACCTTGAAAACATTTTATTCTAAATTTAAATCATTGTTCTGAATAATTATAATCTACATTATTGATAGCTTTTCCATATTGTCCATATTTTTTATTCCATGTATTTTTTTATATACATAGAATAAAATTTATGTGTTACATCATATGAACACTATATTCTATTTTCATCTTCAAAATTTTATTTCTTTCATAATAATTTCATGATGTCTGTATTAAACAAATATATTCAAAATAATACAATTATTTTCCATTATTTCAAAATGAAATCTATTATCATCAACCTCAAATTTATTTTGATAATGATATTTTCCTTAATAGAATATATTATTAATGTTATTTAAAAAAGGAAAATTATTTCAATATATTGAGAGGATATTTTTTAAATATGAATTTTATTGTGACCCATAAAACAATTATATTTTTAAAAAATTAAAAAATATTTCTATAAATTATTTCTGAAATATTTATTCAATGATTAAAAATAAATCCACTAACATTTCCATTTATTTTATTTCTCATTCTTTATGTTTTTTTGTTTTCTATAAGAAAAAAATTTATCATCGCTTTTTATAAATTTCATTAAAAATTATGTCAAATGAACAGTAATATTTCATTAGTCAAATGTTATTTTTCTAAAACTCATAAATATATATTTTCATAAAATTAATTGTTTTTCATGATAACATAATCACATATGAATAAATTCAATAATACATACCAATGACCATATTTTTTATATTTCATTATGTAATGTCATCACTTTTTTAATGAATGAAAAACAATTAAATTGACATTATTTATCATCTACAGTGTATAAATATAGTTTTTTTCAAATTCCATTCATCAATGGATAATTACTCTTCATATTCTTCTAAAATTTCTTCATCTAAACACCATAGATATATATATTTAGGAAATTATAACCTTAATCATAGACCATTCATATTTTTTATGTAAATACAATATGGTTTATTATCATGGTTGATAGAAATTTATACCGAACAATAATTAATATATTTGGATACACATTTATTTTCAATGGGTTTATATTTTAAATGTTATGAATCTTCCCTTTATTTGATTACATTTGAAAAGTATATTAAAACTATTTATTTCCAATTTTTTTTAATAATATGAAATAAGGGACTGATTTTCATGTAGAACTCTTATGATGTATAATGATAGATGTGATTCAATAACACACATTAATTGATATTTTAGTAGTTTAAATATCATATCTTATGTAAATGTGTGGAAAATGATATTGTTCGCAATTATGGGAGATACTGTGTGACTCACGAAGGAGATTTGTACAAGTGTAAAAATATATTGTCTCAAATGCATGGCTGAATGTGTGTGAAATATTAGATAAATGATTCCTTATACCAATTTATGAACCATATATTAAATATGAAATATATTTTTCTCATAAATACTCATGGATCATGTTTTTTGACTCATGTTTTCACATGATTTCGATTCTTGTCATTTCTTATTCCAATCCTTATACCATTATATAAAATAAATGATTTATTTTTTTTATGTTTCATTATAATTATTACAATTCCTATAAATCCATATTATTTAATGTTATGATTTTTTATAATTATCTACATATTTTAAGCATTTATATTATTTGATCCCACTCCTTTTATAAGAACCTATACCTATTACATTATATAACTGTGAAATTTAGTAAAAAAATAACTTCCATTCATATTGAGGATCTTTTCAGTTTTATAATTTTATATAATATGGATATATTAAATAAATTACATTCAACATAAATATATTTTAGATACCACATAAACATCATCCATTTCATTCAAAATAAATAAAATTTATAATAAAAAATGTTTTCTTTGAAAAATTCTCACGACAGTTATCATGGATTCATCCTATGTTATTTAAATCCTTATAAAATATTAACTAACATTAACAACTTGGTATTAGAATAAAAAACTTAGTAAGGGATAAAAAAATATGTAAAGATACCATTATTCCATGATTACTAGTAATGTATTAAATCATTTTAAAAATGACATACATCTCACCCAAATAATCATACCATGTTAAACGTTGGATTTCCAAGATATTTCCACAAAAACAATATAGAACCTAAATAGAACCATAATATTATCCTTGGGAATTAAATATTTAATCTTGTAACCCTCTCAACTACCATATAATTAGTATCCATCATAGCTACATTGCAATTTATGTGACCATAGTAGTTACCATTGGAGTATCCATATGACAAAACTCAAATATACACATATCCAATGCATTGGAGGGATATATAGGTCAAAATATTAATCATAATCAATTAATAATAACAAAAAGTAATCATAATACATGAATAATTTTAAAAAAACATTTTATTTGAATTTGGTAATACAATATTTTAAAACATGATTATACAATAATAAACCTGTAAAAATAATATAATTAAATAAATAATTAATAGAGTCTATGTATTATATATATACACTATAAATACACATAAATAATCCTAATATTAAAAAAATTATCAGAAAAAAAATTTATATACCTTATAAATAATGAAGTAGAAGGTTAACCAAAATATTGATGATCGGGTTATGAATTCATTACATCTGGTTTTTCATACATAAAAATGTTTAATAAAATTTATAATTGTTAAAATAGTGTTATTAATATATTAAATAAAAATATTAATTTTGAAAATACTATATATAATAATTTAGAAACATCATACTACCTTTTAATTTTATTTCTTTTGATCCGTATATTGTTATGGATATGTTCTTTACATGATTTCCATGATCGGTTAATGATGGATACTCATAACGATTAGAAGTTAAAATATATCATTTAAATGGAATGGTAATTAAATATTTCATAAACCTAAAATTATACCTTTTATCATTTTTAATTCTAACATGATGGTGATTCCAAAGAAAAACAATATTGATAATTGGTTAGGACATTTTAGCAATTCTTAGATTGTAATGAACTCATTTTATTTCAAAAATTATTACCATGTTTACAAAATTATTTCATATCCTTATATGCGGTATTATACTTAAATTATAATGTTTTCAACCATAATAATTTATTCATGACTAGTCAAGAAGGAAGTGGAAGAAATTTAAATCCCATTATCCACAATGTCGGTAAATCGACACATCATGGACGATACATTAATTTCTGGAATATGTGAGGGAGGAGAAGAATTATAATGGGGATTTTTTCATATACATAATGAAATAAATAATATTTATGATAATATATCATTATAGCCTCTTGTATAATGAAACATTAGAAAATAATAAGAATATAAAAAAATGAACTGAACCAAAAGAAACAAAAGGGGATTATAAATCTTGATCTCTTCTCCTTGACATCCACATTATGGATTTTATTTATGGCCTTTTGGAGATACCAGAAGCAATAGGATGTGTGGAAGAGATGTGAGGATGCAAATTTTCAATATATAGGTGATTATTAATGCTTGAGAGGTGTGATAGGATGAGGGGATTTATGGTGGTATTTATAGTGGAGAAGAGGAGGGAATCCACATTATTTTAATCAGTGATCTGATATTTTCATTTATGACAATGAATAATATTGATGTGTGTGATAAAAATTAGTAAAAATGAAAATTTGGTTTGAAATATGTTTTCTTATATCACTTATGATCCCATAAATAGTCTATTTATTTGATAATTTGAATACATGATATTTTACCATATTTCCCTATTCATAAAAAATGCATGAAATTTCAAAAAATAAAAAAATTGAACCAAACTATTTTTCAATGAGTATAATTAAAACATTAACTCTATTTATAACTATAATTATTTTAAAAAATTTATTTATTTAATTTTTAATTAAAATCACAATTTTACTAAAATCATCAAATTTAATTCTATAAATCATTTTTCAACACCATAAAAAATTAATCAAGATGTAATTATCATAAAGCCTTAATAAAATAATATATTATTAAAATTTAGTATTAAATTGGGACATATTACTATTCATTAGGTTATGTTACTATTCACCAAAAAAACATGTTGTTTCTATTAGACTCTAAATAACATTTTGATCATAATTGTAGATGGGTATTTTTCGAAATTTTAAAAATTAAAGAAGAAAATTTATGTTTCAAGGATACTAATAAGTATCAAAACCAAACAATGATTCATTCTATTCATTTTATTTTTCTAAAATTGAGGTGTTATATTATCCCCACCTTCTTTAAGTTGCATTCTTATTGTTTTATTTACATATTATACAAGATAGGGTACATGTTCCTGATAATGTTTTCAGACTCCCATGTTTCTTATTCAACCATGTATTTCGCCAAAAAACCATTAACTGGTGGATTACTATATTCTTCAATACGTGTTTGATTCAATAAATAATCTGAATTGGTTTCACATCATAAGAAAGGATCTATTCCAAATGAACTGATTTTGGGTTCGACAAATGAGACGAATTTAGGACATACATTCTCAACATCAGAACATAAAAAATATTGCGTCCCTGGGGAAACTCTAAGAAAAGGTACATTTTATGTGACTTGTCTAGATTTTTATAGGATTTAATAAGTTCCAATGAACCATGTACATATATTTCCATTTGTAACAAAATGAATAACTCTTTTCCAGGGTGAGACTCTATTAAATAAATGATCACCTACCTCAATAGAAATTTTTTTCCTCTTATGGTCTTCAAAACTTATTTTCCTCCTATAATATATCCTCATGGGTTACCAGATCATTTTTACTTTCTCATCCACATCATCTACCAATTCTGGTCCCATTAACATCCTTTCTCCAACTTCTTCCATAATTGATGGAGTTTATCACCAATTCCCTTAAAATCCATGAAATGGTTCTTGTCTTTACACTAGAATGAATATTGTTATTATAAAAGAACTCAAATAAAGAAATATAATGTTTTCAACTTCTCTAATAGTACATTTAACATGTTCTAAGAATATCCTCATAAGTCATAATTTTACATTTCGAATCCCAATGTGATTTAGGAGGAAAATATTAACGGAAATTATTTTTGGTTCCCAATGACTTCTAAATCCCCGTAAAAAGATAGAAATCAACCTGCGATCCCAAATAGATACAATGGAATGTGAAATCCCATGTAATCGGTCAATATTTAAGAGATGAAATCGATAAAGCTGATTTAAAGACATTGAATATCAAATATAATTTTTTTTGATTTTTTCAAACGATCAACAACTACCCAAATCCCAGTTTTACCTTGAGAAGTCACAGGTAGTCCCACCACAAAGTCCATTGCTACATCCTTTAATTTCCATTGTGGCATTGGATGTGGCTGAAACACCCCCTTCGATTACATCAACTCTGCGGTAACCTATTAACATGTCAATCGTTTAAAGGTAAAATCAGAAATATCCCATTCATTCCATAATAGTAATAAAATTTCTAAAGATCTATGTATGACATAGTACTTCCAGGATGAAATGATAATGGAGAACTACGTGCTTACCACTACAATTCTTTCTTCAAATGGTGATCAAAAGGTGATACATCCTTTTAAAAAAATCTTAATACATAATCATTACCAAGGGTAACTTCTTTAAAACTACACATTAAAACCAATTCTACCTTTTTTGTATCTCATTGTCATTTATCTACGCTTGGTTAATTCTTTATGATAATGATGACTACACTGAAGCCTAAAAAAATAGAGTAATTTCTTGTATTCAAATCTTCTAAGGAAAAATTCATGAAGTCATTAATCAATGGATCATTTTAAAAATGTGACATGGTTAATAAAGAATGATGTTTTCAACGTAGGTCATCTAACACTTTGTTTTTTTTCAAGAATGATAATTGATCATGAAATAATAAAACATTATCAGTTCAATTCGTCTTCTTTGTCCCATGTTTAATTCCTTATGATTAAATATATACCTCATACATTTAAGGTCAGTATATACATGAAATTTGGATCTGAATAAATGATTCCTCTAAATATTCAATGAAAAAAACACTACATCAAATTCCAAATCATGTGTGGGATAATTTAACTCATGAGGTTTTTAATGTCTTGAAGAAAATGCAATTACCTGATCATTATGCAACAAAAATCATACTTGTACCTTAAATGAAGCATCATTGTAGATAGAAAACACACCATTTAGGGAAGGAAAGGAAAAAATAGGAGCATTTACCAATCATTTTTCTATTCTTGAAAACAACATCACATTCTTCTCTCTAAATAAATTTTACCCATATTCTCATTAAAATAGATATCCTTCTATATAACAGTGAAATATTTTTAACAAAACTTCGGTAATAAACTGGTAATACAATAAAACTATGAATCATTATAACATTTGTGGGTCTTGGCCACTCATCCACAACATTTGTTATTGCTGGATTAACTTTTATTCCATTATTATTTATAATATATACAAGTTATGAAATCAGTGGAAACCAAAAATCACACATTCTGAATTTTCCATGTTTTTTATTTTACATTTATGATTTTAAAAGCAACCTTGAGATTCTTTTCATGCTTCCCTTTAATATTAGAAAATTCCAAAATTTCTTCTGTAAACACAACAAAAAATTTATCCAAGAAATCAAGAAATATACTATTTATAATATTCTTGAATACATCAGTTGAATTAGATTACAAAAATTGAATTACAAATAATTCATAATGCCCAAATATTATACAAAAATCTATTTTCGAGATGTCATCCTCATTCACTTTCAGCTGATTGTATCTAAATCTCAGGTCAATCTTAGAAAAGTAATGACCTCCTTAGAGCTGATCAAACAAGTCATCAATGTGGGGAAAATGATACTTATTTTTAATAGTGATGTTATTCAAGGCACAATAATTAATGAAAATTCACATGGAACTATATTTCATTTTAATGATCAAAATAGGTTCACCCCATGGTAATGTGTATGGATGAATGAATCATTTACCAAGACACCCATGAAACTAATTTGTCAATATAATAAGTTCCAATTGGGCCATTCGATATGGGATGTTTTGAAATTGTCTTAGCATTAGGAAGTAGGACATTTGTGAATTTGTATTCCTAATCATGTATGACACTGAGTAACTCATCAAGAAAAATTTCAAAGAATTCATTTACCATTAGCACAGCATTAATATAAACATTCCCCTTATGTTCAGCTATATGAACAAGGTAACTATATTTTCCATAATTAAATAGTTTCTCACATTCTTGATATGATAAAAACTATATCTGTTCAATCTTGTATAAAAATAAAAAACCCTTTCGAAAAAAACAACTTATTTAGTTCTATGGCCAATATTAACTTCATAAACAGAAATCCCTTCAATTCCAATAATGACATAATACACTACTACGGAAACTACAACAATGTTTGTCGGTACGGTATTTACACATAAAACAATAGAATGATTCTTATAATTCCTCATTGTGTTTATATTTCCCCTAGTGTCTAACAATAATTTTGAGTCTCGTATTTTGAGGTGTAATTTCCAATTTATTAGAAAATGAATAAATCTAAAGGAATGTGAAGACCTCCAATAGAAAAAAAACATAATTAAAATTGAGTAAAAAAACAGGGTACAAAATAATACTTTATTGAATGGCCCGAAATATGATGACATATTTGTAAAGGTTCACAATACAGCTTTCCACTTATAGTCTCGCTTCTTTGGATCATTTGGATCTCTCTTTGGGAAGAGATTTCCATTATTCTCCAACTCTCCGCATTTAAAACACATACCAGTTTGCTTATATAGATTATCCATAAAATCAATTTCATTACAATCTCAGGATATATGTACAAACATAACACATTGAAAACACTACTTATATTTCGTAAGGCATTACCCAGGGTGATTTTTGGAAAATTTTACATAAATTGGAAACTATATTTTCCTACCATTGTATTTCTTTGATTAATCCTTAACCATCTCTTTCCATCTAGACCAATTCTTATAATTTTTTCCAATATGCAGGTGATCGTCTATGAACTGAATCTCAACCCTCTGAGAAAAAAACATATTTCTCATAAATTTTCATTTAATGGGTGGCCAATTCCCTTAAATACCTTGGCTTCAATCATGAGTAAAAGCAGCTAATTTTTCTATCATGATCCAGAATATAATTTAATACATACATCACTTGTTAGGTGTAGTTCACTTCATACACAGCCACTGAATCATCCTGCTTCTACGTCAATTAATTAAATTTTTTCTCCATCCTACATTGTTCCACCATAAGAAAAAAAATTCAAGGAAAAGAAGATTAAATTCATCCCACTCCAAGGAATCAAGATCCTCTCTATCCCTCATATTTCTGAAAATTGAACACTACTAATATGCTTTACATTCAAAATGTTAAATGGAAACTCTTAAAATTTCTTAATATATAATCCCATAAAATAGAATATAATATCATTGGATTTAATCCATTTTTC
The DNA here is from genome assembly GCA_963277665.1 of Viscum album. Lineage (NCBI taxonomy): Eukaryota > Viridiplantae > Streptophyta > Magnoliopsida > Santalales > Viscaceae > Viscum > Viscum album. The sequence goes on along the minus strand of OY728141.1, from coordinate 1,040,289,201 downwards.
AGCATCAACTAGGTCATAAGTTCCATTTAATGTTGGAGTGTGTTGTCTCATAAAATGTTCTATTATCATCATGTTTTATTTTTATACCGCTGGCTGTTCTTTTTCAGGGATGATAACACCATTTATTGGTTCAATTACCTAATATATTACTATCACAAACGTCACATTTCCTATCCCTTCTATTCTAAGTTGTAGATTTGGATGGATATCATTCCATCAGTGTCATTCCAATCAGCTTCCATGTTACTTCTACGGAGAACCATTCTGATCAAAAATATCATAGCCGACGAAACATGTTAATTGTTAAATCCTAAAACCGTTAAAATTTATCATAGAGTAAAAATTATTTATGGTATTATATTAACATCATTCTAATACCAAAATTTATCCAAATCGTCCTCTAATACCAAATTTAAGGACCAATCAATATTACAATATATAAGTGTGAATTTTATTCAACAAATCACTTTCTTTAATATTGAATATCTTTTTAGGATTAGAGTTATATAAATTGGGATATAATAAATACAATACATTCCACATTCATATAGATCAAATACCACAAAAAAATATCCCTTTCATAAAAAATTTAAAATATTATAAATAAAACATGATTTCATTAAAACATTATCATGGAATTTAACATGGATTCCTCATATATCATACAAATCCTTATAACATTTTTTAATAATTAAAAAATGTGGCATTAGAATAAATAAATTAGTAAGGTATATAAATATAATGAAAAAATATCATTCCACGAATACATGTAACATATGAAATCAGTTTCAATAATAAATACTTTTAACCGATATAAACAGACCAAGTGAAACATGGGAATTCCATGAGATTTAAAAAATAATAATATAGAACACACAAATATATATATAAAGATATATTAGTGAATTACTTACAAAATCTTATAATCCTCTCATCTACCTAATTATCTGTAACCCTTATAGCTACTTAAAATTTTTGTAATCATCACAATTACACTTCGAGTAACTGTACGACTGACCTATAACATACACATACGCAATTAATTTGTTAGATATATAGGTCCCACTATTAATCATAATCAATGTCGTATAACAATAATATAATAATACAACATTTATAATTTCATTAAAACATTTCCATTGAATTTTGAAAAACAGAATTTCAAAATAGAATTTAAAAAAAACATTCCAATACAAAAACCATATAATTGAAGTAAAACATAATATAGTTGGGAGAATATGGTTTTAAACAATAACTAAACATAATTAAGGGTAATATAACTAAAATTAATCTCAAAAATAAATTAATAACATATAAATATGAATGTATATGTTTAACCCAAATAATGGAAATAGGCTTAGTAATTCCCTTAGCTGGGGTATTTCATACATCAAACATGTCTAAAACTCATGTATAAATGTAAAAAAAGTGTTATTAATATATTATATAAACGTATTAATGTTTATTATACCATATATTATCATTTATTTACATCATTTATCACAATAAATGTTATCATTTCGTTCATTCAATTGTTTTGGGTTTGTTCTTTACCTGATTCCCGTGATCGGTTCATGGTAGATATTCTAGATGATTGGGAGTGAAAATTTATAAATAGAATGGATTTTTAATTAAATATTTCTATTACCATATATTATACAATTTATAGTTTTTTATTCTTACTTTATAATGATTCATAAGTAAAAACATTATTAATATTTATTTTCGTCCTTTTGTTGAATCATCGATTGTAATGAACTCATTTCTCTTGATAAATTAATAAAATGTCTACAAAATTATTCCATAACATTATATAAGATATTATAAATAAATTATATTTTGAATCAAAAATAAAAATGTTTTCATGAGAAGTATTAAAAAAAGTAAATGAAATTTAAATCACATCGTCTATAATGTCAGTAAATCGACACATCACAGACGGTGTTTGAATTTCAGGAATTTTTGGGAGAAGAGAATATGTACATCTATGATTATTCTATAAAAATGATGAAATCAAGTATATTTAATATAATTGGTCATTCATGACTCTTGGATAAGGTTATGTGAGTAATAAAGATGAATAGAAAATGAAATAAAATAAAAAAATGAAAAAAAGATGATTCTTGCCTCAGGATCTCTTCTCTTTGATATCCTCTTAAAGGCCTTTGTTTTTGGACTTTTGGTGAGACCCAAAGATCTATGAAATAGTGATTCTCCTTGGGGATGGAATTATTTATATCATAGAATATAGTCACAAACTAAGTGGTGTGAGAGGAAGAGGGGAATAAGGGTGGTATTTATAGTAGAGAAGATGTGGGAGATTACATCATTTTAATCATTAGTTGAAAAAAATTCTTATAAAATAGTTCATTTAATTGATAATTTGATTTACTGGTATTTTAACATATTTCACTATTCATAAAAATTTATTATTTTAAAAAAATCACATAAATTGGTCATATCTATTTGTTGACGTGTAGATTTTAAAAATAAGCTCTATTTTTTTAAAATAAGTTTCTAAATATTATTAATTTAAATTCTAAATATATTCATCAATTATTCAAAAATAACAATTTTAAATCTACAAAGAATTTTTTAACTCCTTGAATCATTCATCAATTTTTAATTATCTTAGATCCATAAGAGTAGAAAAAATAATACAATTTACTATTCAATAGTGTCATATTACTATTCAAAAGGGTATGTTACGATTCACTAAAAATTAAATTAGTTTCATTAGACTCCAAATAACATAATGATGATAAGTTTAGATTGTTGTTTTCAAAATTAAAAACCTAGAGGTGGAAAAAATATGTTTCAAGGATATTTATAAATATCTAATTCAAACAATGTTTCATGAATTTAAATTTATTTTACCAAAACATGGAGTGTTATATTATCCCCACCTTATTTAAATTTTTTCTTCATAATTTTATTTACTTATTAAACAACTGAGGGTCCTATTCCACCATAACATTTTTAGACTCCCACTTTTCTTCTTCAACTGTGTGGTTTTTCTAAAAAACCATGAACTATTGTATAACATTATTAATCAATAATTGTTACCATCAATCAAATATCAAAACTACTTTCTCATCATAAGAATGGTTCTCTTCTAGCTAAACTAGTTCTATGTTTAATAGATGAGATGATATTGTAACATCCTTTCTCAATATCAAAACATAAAAAACATTGTATACATGAGACAAACTTAGAGGCAATGATAGTCTATACGTGACTAGTCCAACCAACTATATGATTTCATAATCACCAATAAATAGTGTACATGGCTAACCTATCTTACCAAAATGCATAAAAATTGTACTTGGAATGATTATAAAATGCACTAGATCACCTACATCAAAAGACCAATATTTCTACTTGTTATCTACATAAATTTTCATCTCGCTCTAAGCAATCCTCGCATGTTGCTGGATCATCTTCACTTTCTCATCCACTTACTCTACTAATTAAGGTCCCATCAACATCCTTTCCCCGACTTCATCCTAAAAAATATGGAGTATGACACCTCTTCACATTTAATGCGTATAACAACAAACACATTACTTATATTTTTATTGCATCAAAATTAAAGTATATTTATTATAACATATAACAAAACCATGAAAATATTTTATATGTATAGTGTCTTTAGAAATTGGGAATCATAGACAACTGGTTCATAAATAATCTATGTTGTCTCCCATTTATATAATCATAACTAGACTACTATTTCGAATTTCATAATTAATAACCTTCTTTGTCACCTGTCGAAAAGAAAAATACAAAAGGGTGAGCTCAAATTATCATTATGGGAAAAAACAACATGTCAATCATATCATATTTTTAAGATCATAATTTTTGAAAATCGTATCCTTCGTAAGATGATCATAATATCATGTCATGGGATAAATATTTAAACTGCAATGTAATCCCAATCATTATAACATAATAAGTGAAACTTTTTGTCATACAAACATATGCATAGAAAATCATTTCATATTTTCATGCATCATTACCTAGTCCATCATATCATACAATGTCCATTACAGAACTGAGTTTAATCCTCGTTCCCTTCCCGTATCACTAAATCATATTAACTCGTTGTTCCTGCCATGTATATATGACAAGATATAAGTCATTAACCAATGTATTGGAGGGAGATGTAGGTCTCACCCATCTAAAAATAAAACCATTCTTATGTGTTCCACATAATCATAAATCATACATCATAGCATAACCCATGTAATAAAATGGGATTTTTAAACATCGTGTCATCATAATATACTCCATATAAGATAAAAGGACGTATTAAAACTAATTTCATCATAACATAATCAAATAAAAGAAATAATAAGGACAAAAACAAAACCATATATCATCTTAGAAGGAAAATAATTTGGATAAAACACTTGAACTTAGTCTTTGAGGAAAATATCCAATCTTATTATGAAAAATTATCCATATTCCATGAAATTATAAAATAAAATAAATTAATTGAAAATAAACTTTAATACATGTAACATATGCTTCATGTAAATAATGATCAATGAAATCATAAAAATCTGTTCATTCGGTATAAGTTAAAATTTCATTTTTCTCATACTTTGGCCAAAAAAGTCAAAAATAATTACGTAATCAAAACGACAAAATATTAATTTCATATCATTTAATAAAAATTAATCAATGGATAAAATTGGATTTAGAAATATTAGGACGATAGAAATAATATTACATATTTATGGAACATGGATAAGGATGATAAATATGCCCCAGTAAATACTTAATTATAAACTATCTCAGATAAAAATGTGATTGTAAGATTTTCTCTTAACTTAGGTTGGATGTGATTGGTACGTATCTGAACATCCTATATAATAATTTAAATAATTCCATTAACATATTTCAGAATCATATTCATTGTTACAATATCATATATGGTCATATTCTTATCATATTTTAAGTAACTTTTCATTGTTACTCGTTATTCGGTTGTTAACTAATTTATGTTCTTATGCATGATTTGTCAAATAAGTTCTTATTCAAATTTTTAGGTTATATTTATATCATTTACAGAATGGTAATACTATAATATATATCATATATAATTATTCAATGAATTTATATAATTATTCTTTAGTGATGATCTTGTAGAAAGAATCACATCACATCGTGGAGATGATAGGGCGTATATACGCAAAATCGATGATATCATTCCCATGATTGTGGAATTGAATGGGAGTGTATAATATTTCAGAATAAATATCATTTTAGAATAATAATATATTTTTATTTCTTTCATCATTATAAACATCTAAGTATATTGGTTATGAAAATCAGATTACACAACAGTGTAGAGATGATAGGTCGTACGTACACACGCGTGGTAATTTAATTTTACATAGGATGGATATAAGATGGAATATAGATGTTTCATATTAAAAATAACATATCCTTATATAATTTATTAAATAGTTATTACATAATTATAAATCAAATCATATAGAGGTAGAAGATGAAAAAATTAGTTTGAATGAATCGGTAAAGGCTATTAGCACTCCTTTGATGTGCCTATTATAAACCTCATCATAGGGCACTAAGCTTGGTCGTTGAAGAATACCTAGACCTCTAGTATTTTCAAAGATTTTTAGAAGTAAAATTTCTTGGGTTTTTCTGAGTTTGGAAGCTCAAATGGAGTAAAGAGGAGCGGGATGAGGTGCACGTTCATAAGAGAGGAGATTGGCACTTTTGGAAACCCCAATAATATTAATTTTTAATAAACCCAATCCTCACATAAAAATCTCAAAAATCACCAAACATAGAAGATGTAAAGATATATGGTTGTAATATCATCAACCAATACAATTTATACATGTTTTAAGTTTATTTTATACATTATGATTAGTATTTATCCTTATTTAGTCTATTTAATTTTATCTGTGGTAATAATATTCTTAATTTTAAATTTTTATAAAAACATACACATGTGTTGTGAATTGTACATAATATCATACTTTATTACATTATGGAGAATATTATTTTAGATTTTTAATTTTTAGATATTTTTGTATTTCATAAACAATTTAATGTTGTGTTATTTTTATAAAATATCAATAGTTTTAATTTTGACACTATTCATTTTTTTGAACTTAAATAAAATCCACATAAATTATTGATTAAAAAAGATTTATTATATTACTAAAATGTCATATTATTCTATAAATTTTGTATATCACATTAATTATTTCATATAATATATATTTTAATATTTTTAAAACATTTTATTTGATATTTCTATTAGTAAAATAATGACTACATCATTTTTGTATAACTATTAAATTTACATATTTTTTATTAAAAATTAAAAATAAAATTTTATGACTAATATAAATATAATTTATTTAAAAATAATTATTTTATTCAAATTTATATTTTAAAAAATCCCCTATTTAAATTTTTATATTTATTAAATTATATAGTTGACAACATTGGCATCATTTAAAAATAATATTACAAATGTCATAATCTATTTTAGAAGGCTCTTAATGAACCACTAGTTGGCACTTCGATTCATATGGTTTATATATACTAGGAAAATTAGGTTTGGTCAAGTGTTTGGGCCTTTCCATGGGTAGTATTATTTTAATAAAAAAATATTAATGATTTTTCACTAAATAAATAATTTCTCCGTCATTAATATATAATAAATTAATGTAATTATAAATATATTAAAAATAAAAAATTAATTACCATGATAAAGAATAACAATTTATCTTTCAAATGAGTATTTGAAAACTAATTAATACTCTTTATTACATTTTATTAAATATAATTTAATTATTAATGTTTGAGTGGGACATATTTCACTTTTCTTTAAATAAAAAAATTAAATGGCTTAATCTCATACAAGTGTTTTCAATATATACCATTTCATTCCAATTATGTATTAAGAGGAAATATAATTTACTAATTATATTAATTCAATTGTTAAAGTAATTTTATAATGCTATTTTTACACATAATTAGGCGATTTTACCTTTAACTTTGGTAAATAAAATTTACCGTAGTTACTAATCAAATTGCCCAAAAATAATAGTTGCCTATTAACATAAAATTTATCTTCTGATTTAAATTATGGAGTTCATTTTTCTAAATTAAAGGCATAAGAGTTTCATTTGTTAAATTAAAATCATTCCATTGTTGAAATTAAAAAACGACATTGAAATGTTAAAACATTATAAAAGATTGAAATGTTTTTACCTATGAATAAAATTTAAAATTAATATTAATAATTTATATTATATTGGATGATAAAAATATATTATATTTATAGTTTTAAATGATTAAATTTTATAATTTGACCAAAAAAATTATCATGATGAAAAATGTAGTATTTAATTAAAATTTAGCATATTTTTACTATTCATCAAAATATAATGTTTATGAGAATAATATCGACATTATAAAAAAAGTAAATATTTATATACCAATTCCAAAGAAATGGATTAAATTTAATATTAAAATTATTAATGTGTATAAATCATAAATTAAAATGGGTTCTCCATTAAAAGTCATAAAAACATTAATTTAGTGTCTATTTAATAAATATCAAAAATATCTTTTTAATTATATAACACACATATCTCATTAATTTCACTCACTGAAATAACTAATATGATATATAATTGATAAACATTTATAATTTTTTTAAAATTTAGTTAATTTTACTCCAGTTAACATAACTGCTAGGTTGTAACTGTAATTTTATATTAAGCGCATCTCACATATTTTTTAAACTCATGATTGAGTACAAAGCAAGCTATTGATGAATAAAAATTATTTAAATATTTCATAAAAAATATTGGAATTTCATTCTATCCCTCTTAAACTGAATTTCTCCCTCTATATTTGTCACATGGATGTAATAATATGAGAAAACATCTCCCGAATCTTATCCTCATAATCCCATATAGCTTCTTTCTAATTGTTGGTTCCTCCATAAAAAATTAACCTATACAGTTTTCTTGTATTGTAGAAATTATTAGCTATGTTCATGAATCTATATAGGTTTTTCTTCATAAGAGAGTTCTTTCTCTAGCGGTATGGCTTATAGGATTTGTACATGTTAAGGATAGGGAATGTACTTTCTCGGGAAGGATATATGGAACCCATCATGAACAAGAGAGAGATTTTGTGGAAGCACCAATCATTATGCTACATTCCTAACAAAATCCATAATTTGAAAGAGACTAATTTACCTAGGGCTCTGCTTTCCCTTCTTTTGAAATTTTATTACACTCTTCTAAGGAGATATTTGTAAGAACGACTTATCTCCCACATCAAACTCTAATAATTTTCATCATCTATGAACATAACTTATTTGTCGAATCTGATCTACTCTTATATGTAGCTGATTAAATCTGACATTTTCAACAATTTATTAACAATATCAGGTCCAAATAGATTTGTTTCCCCAACTTCATCCCAGAAAGTTGTAGTTCTACACTTATTTCCATATAAGGCTTCATAAGGATCCATCTATATATTTTAGTGAAATATATTGTTATATGAAAATTCCACAAATGTTATTTTTTAATCCCAATAACCTTTTTAAATCATATTGAAAGATCTCAACATATCTTCAAGAGTTTGAATTTTCTTTTTATACTGACCATCTATCAAACGATTATAAGTTGTGATGAAACTCAACTCTGTATATGGTGCATGATGAATTCCACGTCAGAACATCTAGGTAATCCTCAGATCCCGATCAGATATAATGGAATTTGGTACTCCATGAAATCCTACCACTTCTATTACATATATCCTGGCCAATTGATCAAGGGATAAATCCTCTCTAATACCAATGAAGTGTGTCGACTTCATAAGACGATCAACTATATCCCAGTTAGCAGTATTGCCTTTCAATTTTTTGGTATGTTCAGTGAAAAATTCCATAGTGATGTTTTCCCATTTCCATACTGGTATGGGTAATGGTTGTACCATACCCTTATATTTTTTTCTTTCTACCTTATCTTTCTAACAAAACATTAATTGAGAGACATATTTAGTGACATCTCTTTTCATACAATACCACAATAAGTACACATTTAGGTTCATATACATCTTCATGCATCCTGGTTGAACAAAGAATGATGAACTATGAGACTCATCCAATAAATCCCTTTTAATTTCTTGTATGATAGGAACACAAACCTGATTCCTGAACCTTATTATTTCATCCAAATCAAGGTTGAATTCATTATAATTTCTGACATTCTTTGTTAACTCTATATCTTCCTTCTATGCCTCTTTAATCATCACATGTATAAATAGTTGAACACTAATTGTAAAAAGATAATATTTCTCCCCTTCCATTATAATCTCATGATCCATCATTTTCAGGTCCATAAGTATTCGATCTTTTTTTATCCTCATCATGGATAAGATGGAAGGGTCTTATCGCCTTACTGTATCATCCTCCTTCCTTCTGTTCCCAGGGTTGTAATGTAAATAGATATTGTAATATTTAATCAACTTCAGTCATCTTCTTTGTTTCATATTCCTATCCTTTTTTATGAAAATATACTTTAAACTGTTATGAACAGTATAAATATCTCACCTTTCACCATAATGATAATTCCTACATGTTATTAAAGAAATTATTACATTAACTAATTCCAAATCATGAGTTGGGTAATTTTGTGCTTTGATTTTCAAATGTTGTGAGGAATAATCTATCACTATATCATTTTTCATGAGAACACACCCCAGTCCCTTCTAGGATGCATTACTGTAGATTGCAAACCATTCTCCACTACATGGAATTGTGAGCACAAGTGCTCTAGATAACCTTCTTTTTAACTCATTGAAATTCCTTTGACATTCCTTCATCCAAATGAGCATAACTATTTTTCATGTCAACAAGGTGAGTGGATTATATAATCATGAAAAATAATTCACAAAACATTGATAATATCCATCCAATCCCAGAACACTTTAGATATCAATTACTGTTGTGTGTATTGATCATCATTCAATATCCCCTATCTTTTCCAGATCCACAGATATCCCCTCCATTCAGATTATGTAATGTAGAAATCAATCTTTTTGAATCCAAAATTCACATTTGGAAAATTTGGAATAAATTTTCTCCTTTCTTTGGGTCATAAATAAAATTCACAAGTTATCTTTATGATTATCCATTCTCTTTGAATAGACATGAATATCATCTTTAAATATTACTACAAACATATCAAGATAGTCTCTAATGACATTATTCATTAGATCCATGAAGATACCATGGGAATTATTAAGACCAAATTTCATCACTATAATTTCATAATGTCCATACCATGTACGGAATGTCTTCTTTAGTATATCCTCCATTTAAGACATTAATTGATGATACCCTGAAAAACAATTAGTCCTTGAAAAGTGTTGTGATCTGTGTAGTTTCTCAAATAAGTAATCTTTTTGTGGGAGAAGATATTTATTCTTGATATTGATCTTGTTATGCTCTTGATAATCAATGCAGGTTCAGATTGATCTATCATTCTTCTTAAAAAACTGATCATGGGCTCTCCAAGGTGATTCTCTACAGCGGATGAATCCCATATCAATATTCTCTTGGTGTTTCTTCTTCAATTCCTACAACTCAATTGGGGAAAATCTATAAGGTGTATTTGAAATTTCAAAATACCTTGGTATGAGTTATATTGAAAACTCAACTTCACGATTTGGTGGAAGACCTAGAAATTCATTTAGAAATACATCATCAAAACCCTGTAAAATGGGAATATTCTTAATTTTGAGTTTCTCGCCAACCATTTGAGATAAATAAACGTCATTTTTTTAAATCAAGACCCATAAAATGGAATAAATTTACACCATAAATTTATATTCATCACTGCATCGATAGATGATCATAGATTGATATTGAATATGAAATGTCACTTCCCTTAATTCTGAATTGATATGAGATCCATATAATGATAGCCAATACATGAAATGAATCACATAAAATTAGAATATAGGAATGATTACAAGATTAACATTAAGAAATTTCCCATTAACGTCAATTAGAGAATAATTATAAACTTCTGACGAGACTGTTGTTCCATTAAGACTTTTCACAACTGACTCAGTATCTAATTGTTGAGATAATATAGAGATAACATTAGAAAAATCTTCAGTAATAAATGATTGGGTGGATCCAATATCAAATAAAATATTTTCAACATTATAGTGAATGGTATGTGTACCTTTCACAACAACATTATTGTACTCCACGTCATTGATAGAAATTGCATGAGACGCTCCATTGTCTTTGGAATTAAGAATTTTCTGACATCAATCATCATTAACAACCCTTGTATTAGGGAATTGATTTGAATAATTCCCTATTTCCTTGAACTTGTAACATTGATGTGTAATAGGTGCAATCTGTGTAGCATTTTATTTTTACATCATTATAAATTATTTTCTAATCACATCATCATTCAATTGCCTAATGACATTCTTTTCGACACTTAAAAAAAATTTATTGCCCCTTTAAGTCAATTTCTACCATGTTTCTTTCAACACTATGACCATAAGGGATTACTCATATTCTATTCAGTGTGGTATTTAGATTTTCCTTTGAATTACATTTTCCTCTTCTTGTAAGACCCATATGATTGATGTGTTACTGCAATATCTATGTCAACCTTGATATCACATCAAAAAATTTCCAGATAGTTATTGAAGTCCCTTATGTACAATTCCCTTTGGAATCGTCATTTTAAGACACAAACGAATCGATTGATCTTACTATCTGGTTGGGTAATAATTTTTGAATTGTATCTGGAAAGTCTCAAAAAAATTCTTCATAGGTCCCAATATATTCATCATCAGTTTTCTTCATTTCAAGAATCTCATTTAACAACATTGTTCTATGAATAAAACGGAAGTTCTTTTTGAAAAATAAGATCTTGAACTCGTCTCATTCCATGGACTAAAATTCATCTCTTTGCCTAGTATTCTTGATATGATTCCACCATTGAGCAGCTTCAACATCAAAAATATATACTACTAATATGAATTTATAAGGTTCATAACATTGTAGAATAGAAAAGATCTTTTCAGTGGTACTGATCCATTTTCCATCCACTAATGGATCCGAAGACCCACTGAAAGAAGGTGGATGCTACCTCATTAATAATTCAATAGAATGTTGCTAAAAACAATGTTTGTTTGGATGACATACACGATTCATATGTTTTGATTCTTGTGTGAGAATGTCTACAAAATTTAGAATTTCATCTCCCATAAGATTTGGTTTCTGAGGGGGACAATCCTGGCATTTCCCATCGCATTCAGCATTTACATGGTTCCGTCATGTTCCGGACATTGACTATCACCAAGAAGCATTATGTGAGCAACACATATCATAAGAAGAAAACAAGATAATCAAGAATAAAATTTCACAGTGCAGGTCTTATCATAGGTTATTCATGAACATTTATAAAACACTAGGATTTTATCATATTCTTAGACATTTCCTTAGGGTCATTATTAAGGAATTGACATCCTAATATCTAAAGGTTAAATATACAATTCCTATGATACCAAATTTAATGACCCATACATTACATATATTGTTATTACTTCAGAATTCAAGTTTATTTATTCAAACACATAATAAAACCTGACAGTACCATATGGGTATAGTGTCTTTATAAACACGGAAACATAAACAATTGGGTCTTAAAGATTCTTTGTCTTCTCCCATTTATTTTACCATAACTAGACTCCTTTTTGGCATATAATAATTAGAACACATTATCCTAACATTAAGAATAGAATCATACAAAAAGGAGAGATCAGATTCCCAGTAAGGATGAATAAAATAATTTTCAATCAAATCATATTCTTAAGATCATAATGTTTGAAAATATTATCCCTAATAAGAGATAATTATATCATCACATAGGATAAATCAATGAACTGAAATGTAATATCATTCTTCATAACATAAGACATGAAAAAATTTGGAATATACACATATTCATAGAAAATCATTTCATATTTTTCATGGATCGTTTCCATGACCATCATAGTGGACAATGTCCATTACTGAACTGAGTTCACTCCTCATTCCAGTCATGTATCACTAAAGTAGATTATCATTCCATTTTTTCCATGTCTATCTCATGAGATATAAATAATTTCCATATTTATTAGAGGGAAATATCGGTCTCAACCATCTCATAATGAAACCATTCTTATGTGTGCCACAAAATCATAAATCATTCATCATATCATAACTCATGTAATAAAATGGGATTCATAAATATCATGTAATCATACCATAATCCATATTATATAAAAGTTCTTCTTAAAAATAATTTTCTCATAAAAAATCAAATAAAAATAATTATATCGATAGAAACATGACTCTATATCATCATATATAGAAAATAATTATGATAAAACACATTAACATATATTTTAAGGTAAATAATTATTTTTCTACAAAAACATTCTCTTTTCTCAATATGTCAAGAAATTTAAAATAAATTAAGTAAATAGAAAAGAAACTTAAAAACATGTAAATGAATATTCATGGAAATAATTGTGTAGGAATGCATAAAAATCTATTGATTTTGTATAATTTTAAAATCATTCTTCTTGTACTTTGGCCGGAAAAGTAAAAAGTATCTTATTCTAAAAACAAAAAGTGATTCCTTTAATATCATTTAATAAAAATACATCAATGGATAAAATATAATTTTAACAATTTGAGGAGGATATTAATAATATTACTTATTTAGGAAACATGGATGTGGATGACAAATATGCATCCATAAACACTTAATTATAAACAACCTCGGATAAAAATGGGATTGTAAGATTTTCCAATACATTATGTCTAATATGCATTTTATGTATCAGAACCTACTTTATAATGATTTAAGTAATTTCATTGACTTATTCTCGAATCATATTCATTTTTATGATATTATATATGGTCATTTTGTTATATATTTATATTTTACATTTCATTGTTACTCCTTATTTAAGAGATACTTTCTTTACGTTCTTATGCATGTTTGGATGAATAATGTCTTATTCCTCTTTTTTAGGTTATAGTTATAACTTTTACATAATGGTATTAGTATTATATATATAATATTTTTTTGTTCTATGAATTTGTATAAATATTATTCCATGATGATCTTGTAGATAGAATCACATCACATTGAGGTGACGGTAGGCCGTACGTACGCTCGAGCGACGAAATCCTTCCCATGATTGTGGAGTAGTTTTGATGTTTATACTCTTTCAGAATGAATATAAATTTTCAATAATCATATATAGTAATTTCATCCATAATTATTCATATATGATTATTTTGGTGATGAAAATCATATTACACCACGGTGTGGAGACGGTAGACCATATGTACACACGTGTGATGATTTAATTTTTCACAGGATTGATATAAGATGGAATATAGTTTATTCATATTCCAAATAAAATAAAAGTATACAAGTGATACATGAGTTATTACTAAAAACTTAAACAACTCATATATAGGATGTTTAAGAAGAATGAAGTTTGAAAGAATCGGTAAAGGATATTACCACTCCTTTGATGTGCCTCTTCTAATCCTCTTCTTAGGGGACTAATGTTGGACTTTGAAGAAAACAAGGACCTATATAATGCTTATAATAATCTTGAGAATTAAAATGGGTAGGGTTTTTCAGAGTTTTAAATCTCATAATGGACTGAATTGGAGAGGTAGGAGGTTACCTTTTCTAAGAGAGGAGAGGGGAACTTTTGAAAACCTAAAAAATATTTATTTATAATAAAATCATGCCTCCCTTAAAGTCCTCCAAAATTAATCAACATCAAGGATTAAATAAGACAGGGTTGTAATCACATCAACCAATAAAATTTACACATGTTTTGATTTTATTTTAATTCTTATCATTATCAGTTATCCTTATTTAATCTATTTAATTTTATTTTTGTTAATAATATTCTAAAATTTAAACTGGTTATAAATACTTACTTATATGATTTTAATTTTTCATAATAGGATAATTATTGACATTTTAGACCATATAACTTTCATTTTGTAATGATTAAATACTTTTGTATATTTTAAACAATTTAATAATATGATTTTTTTTAAAATATCGGTAGTGTTAATTTTGAAACTATTCATTTATTTGAATTTAAATAATATCCACATAGAAGTAAAATTTGAAAAAAAAATTAATAGAATTAAAAAAATTTATATTAATTTATAAACTTCTTTAATCACATTAATTAGTTTATATAATAGTTATTTTAATATTTTAAAAACCTTTTATTTCATATTTCATTTTACAAAACAATGACTGCAACATTTTTTTAATTATTTAATATACAGTTCTTTCATAAAAATTAAAAATAAAACACAATGATGAAGATAAATGTAATTTATTTAAAAATAATTCTTTTAATAAATTTCATCTTCTAATGAGTCCATCATTTATAAAGTTATATTTATTAAATTATGAAGGTGACAACTTCGGCATCATTTAAAATAAAATACTATAATTGTCATAAGATATTTTATAAGGATCTTAATGGTCAAAATTTTGACCCTTAGATTATTATGGTTTAAATAAACTCATCCAATAAGGTTTAGTCCTGTGTGTGGGCATTTTTTGAGTATTATTATTTTAATAAAAACTATATTATGTTGGTTTTCTCTAAATAAATAATTTTTACAACATTAATCTATAAGATTTTAATATATTTATATATTTATTAAAAATAAAAAATAAAAAAACATAATAAATAAAAACATTTAATTTTTCAAAATATTATTTATAAATGATTTTATACTATGTATAACCTTATAATAAAATTAATTCAATTTTTAAAGTTTGAGTGAGACATATTTCACTTTTCATTAAATAAAATAAATTAAATGTCACAATCTCATCCTAGTGGGTTCTAATAGATTCCATTTTGTGCCATGTATGTTTTAGGGAGAAATATAATAATCCAATTATATTATGAAATGTGTTTGGGTAATTTTTTAATATTATTTTTACCCTATATTACCTGATTTACCATTAACAATTGTATATAAAATTAACTGTAGTTACAACTCATAATGTCCAAAAATAAAAGTAGCCTATTAATATAATTTGGTATTAATTATTTTAAATTTGGATTCCATTTTATAAAATTCATGTCAGAGGATTTGAGTAATTAATTTAAAATTAATGTCGTTGTTGAAATGGGAAAATGAATTTTAAAAGTTAAATTATTGACAAAGATTTAAATGTTTTTACCTATGAATTCAATGTAAAATTAATGGTAATAAAAAATATATATTAAATTGTAATAAAATATTATATTTATACATTAAAGCCATTAAATATTATAATATAAAAATAAAAATTATCTCGATGAAAAATGTTGTTTTTAATTAAAATTTAGCATATTTATATTATTCATCAAAATACGTTGTTTATTAGAAAAATATCAAAATTTTAACCAATGTAAATATTTAAATCCTGCTTATAAAGAAATGTTATAAATTTTTATATTAAAATTATTTATGTTACTAAATCACAAATTAAAATGGTTTCTCCATTAAAAGGGGGAAAAATTTTAATATATATTTAATGAATATGAAATATATCCTTTTAATTATATAACATATATATCTCATTTTTTCACTCACTAAAATAACTAATACGACATTTAATTGATTTATATTTATTATTGATTTTTTAATTTTTGTTATATTTATTCTCATTAACAGAATGAGTAGGTTATAACAGTAATTTTATATAAAGGTCATTTGAGAGTTTGTTTAATCTCACGATTGTGTGCAAATCAAGCTATGAAAGAAAAAAAAAATTAAAATATTTCATAAAACATACAGACATTATAATGCCTAAAAATGTTCCATCTGTATACTGGAATAAACTGTTATTATAAGAGAAGTCAACTAAAAAAAGATGATAATCCCAACTTCCATGGTAGTCTATTGAACGATGATAAAGAATATCATCGAATGTCCTAATTTTTAATTCAAATGGAAATTCTGAATGAGTATATACAGATGTAATGAAATTTAATTCTTTGCGTAATGACTTATGAATCCACTTCAAATTGTTAGAAGTTAACTTGGGATCCCAGTCAGATATAGACGAAATAGGAACTCTAGGTAATCTAACAATCTATTTTACTTACAATTGGGAAATCATATCAAAATACATTATATATAATAAAGAATTTCCTTTTAATGATTTTTTTTGACGATCAACATCAAATCAAATCACATTGTTACCATAATATGTATTAGTTATTCCCACCATGAATTCCATAGATACATTTTCCTATTTCGGATCTTACACTAGTAGTGGCTGAAGAATCCACTTTGGTAACATCCAATCTATATTAACATGTTCAAATTTTAATCATTTAATGGTAAAATAAGAGATATCAGTTTTCATTCCATCCCACCAGTAATACTCCCAATGGTCTCAATGCAATATAGTACATCTAGGATGAACTGAATATGGAGAATTATTTACTACACACAACATTTCATTAATCAAATGGGAATCACAAGGAATAAACAACCCTTTTTAAAATCATAAAACAAATTCTTCATCTCGGTTAAATTCTGGAAACATACCAATTTTATCCAATTTTTTTTTATAGCTCATAGTCTTCCCATTAGCTTGCTTAATTCTACCTTAAAACGATGAATATACCGAAACCTAAATCAAAAAAGATGTATTTCCTGCACTAAAAAATCTATTCAATAATTCATCAAATCATTAATTGAGGGATATTGTTCAAAACATTACAAGTCTAGTAACGCTTGACATTTTCAACTCATGGAATTTTCCTCATTTCTTGCATTTCGCTGATGGTAATTAATCATGAAATAATAATATTTTATTAGTTCATGAAATAATCTACACATAATTTTTAATTTATTCTAAGTGAATATAGACATAAATATTTTATGGTTTTTTTATATTTCATATTTTACTCTGTATATATGATTCATCAAAAATTTAAATAAAAAAACCACAGCTGCTATTTCCAAATAATGTTCAGGATAATTTAACTAATGAGGTTTTAGTTTTATTGATGCATAAGTAATTAACTAATCATTCTATATCATAACACAACAAGATCTATTTAATGAAGCATAAATGTAGGTAATGAACTTACTATTTTGAGATGGAAAGGCCCAAACTGGAGAATTCATTAATGATTTCTTAAATTAATAGAAACTAGAATCACATTCTTATTTCAAAATTAATTTAAGACCATATTACATAATATATTTATCAGGATAGATAATAATGCAATGTCATTAAAACCCCATAAATAATTATCTACTAATAAAATAAAACTGTGAATCTATTTATCATTTTTTGGTCTTGTCCACTAATCACCCAATTTTGCTTCGATAGGATAATCTGATATTCCATCCTTATTTACATTATTCCCTAGAAATGAAATCTTTTGCAAGAAACAATCACACTTTCTTTATATTTGATATATTTTCATTTCTATTATGGTTTTAAAGAAAAACCCTTCTATTCTTTTTATGATCCTCTTTATTCTTATAAAATATGAGAATGGATTTATTAAACACAAGTCTGATTTTTTCCAAGAACTCATGAAATATTCTATTCATTAAATTCATTAAAATAGTAGATACATTAGTTAAAAAATTGAATAAAACCATGTTAATAATTCCTATATCTATTATAATAAGTTGTTTTCTGGTTTTCATCCTCCATCACCTTCAACTGATGGTATCTGGATGTCAATCCTAGCATGGAAATGTACTGAGGTCTATGAAGCTGATCAAACAAGTCATTGATGTGAGACAAATGATACATATAATCAATAGTGATGTTATTAAATGGTCTATACTCAATTAAATGTTTAATTGAACCATCATTATTTTCAACAAACAATATAGGAGCACCCCATTGTGAAGTGAAAGGAGAAATGAAGACTTTATCAAGAAAGTCATGCACCTAATTTTTCAATTGAATATATTCCATTTTACTCATTTGATATAGGGGTTTTGAAATTGGATTATAATTAAGATCTAATCCAATTTTGAATTTGACTTCTCGATCATGTATTCCACTAGGTAACTCATCAGGAAAAACATTATGGTATGCATCTACCACTTGAATATCATTAATCTAAATAGTTCCCATACATTCCACAATATAATCATAGTCACGTTCATTTCCATCATTCAACATTTTCTCATTCTATATATATGTTTTCAATTTTTGGGGGTTCATTCTTGTATAGAAACTAAAAATATTTATGAAAAAAACTTCTTTCGATCTACAATATTTCATAGTATGATATAAAAGAATGTCATTCCATTCCCAGAATAACATCATAATCTAATAACGGAAAAACAACGAGGATTGTGGGTAAATTAATTCCTCATACCACAATATAATTATTATTATAATTCCTCCACACTTAAATATTTCCCCCTTGGTTTTTAAAAACGTTTTACAGTCTCATTTTACTGAGGTGATATTTCTAATTTACAAGAAAATTACTCTTAAATAAATGAATGTTTTTACCCCGTATCGATTTAAACATTAAAAAGATCTAATTAAAAAATTGAGGTACCTAATAAAATTTTTTTGGATGTGTCACACCCCAATCATGTGACTCTTTATTTTTATTATTTCTCTACCTTATAATACATTTTTGGGTTTTGGATTCCATCGTAGATTAATTTATCTATGGTATATTAAAATGTTTTATTTTTTGGTGTTGATGTCATTAGGTGCATTGGTGGAGCGTGATTTTAGACCCACATAGCCTCGCATTGTAAACTATAAAACCATCTATTTTCGGAAATTGAAAACAAATAAATTATTTAATTAAAAAGAACATTAATATTTTTCATTTAATTTTTTTGTCGTTTGGAATTTGATTATTATTAAAATAATATGAATACCTTTATTATTTCTATTTTATCATTATGATGATGATAATGATGATGAGGATTATTATTATCATCATCATCATCACCATCATTATTATTATTATATTTTCTATTGATTTTATTATTAGTTGTTTTATGTTTTTTTTTGAACAATAAAGGGGTGAAGGGGACCCTATGCCATGACCCCCATCACCCCCCGTGCATCGCTCAGCTAGCATGCTCCCCAGCCTCTACTAGTCGTGACCCTCAGCGCCTTCTTCTCAATGTGTAGTAGTCTGAAACCTCATTCCCCATTTCAATTCCACTACCCCTGCCCCAACCACCTTCATCATCAATCTCTACCGAACCACCTTAGTCAGCCCCGCCCCAGCCCTGGTCGTGATTATTAGGACCCGACCTTAAACCTTGCATAATCTTGACTTTAATTGAATAATTCACATTGAAGATATTTTCAGGTTTAGTGTTTTAGAAAATTATATCATAAATCATGCATTACATTCAACATTTAAAAAAATGGTTACATAAAAGATAGTATTCATTTTCCCCATCAATGAAAACCTTTTTAAAATAAAACATGGATTCCTTCTTGACACTTCCTTGACACTATCATCATATCATTTACCTTTCCCTTTACCTGTGAAAAACATTTCAAAAACATGGGATGCCCCTAAAAAGCTCAGTAAGGGATATAAAAATACAGAAAGGAAAAATCAGTTCATATATATATAAGAATCAATGAAATCATACATTACTCATAAAACATAAGCACATTAACATACCTCATGAAATCATAAGATATATGAATAACTCATAGAAATCATAAGACATAAAGGTAACTTGAGTCATTCATAACATTCTTACACAGGGAGTAACCCTCATGGTTACATTTGGAATACCTATCACAGTATATTCCCTAAATCTCTTCATAGAAACCTTAACGTTTAACCCCTTCGCGTTACCCAATGCATTGGAGAGCTATATTGGGCTCACCCGCCCTTAGTTTATCACGGAACCAACCATCTTCATAAACAATGCCCAAGAACCATAAAATAATCATAGCACATAACTTAAGCATAAAGGAAAGATAACATTCCCACATTGCAATAACAACATAACATTTTAAGATATTGAAATAATGAATCCATTCTAAAAGCCATTTTCAAAACCATTTCAACCATTTAATAAAGATATTATAGAATCAAAGTGTCCCATACCACTTTAAATCTTTTAACAATTTAAACCATTAATATCCATATAAATAAATCTTTAAAACCATTTTGAAAACATGGATATTAATGAGAAATATTTATGAGAATAAATCATTAAAACATTTAAAACAATATTTTAGTTAAAGGGTTTTTAACAAAATGAGTGACACTTGAATACAAAAATTGCGGAATAACATTTAATCATAACATTATAAAATCATGAGAATAAAGGAATTCATGTAATAATATTCCAAATGATAGTATATACACCATATAAGAGTCAATTGGTGCATAACATCAATGAAGTCTCAATAGAAATGTAAAATTATATGAAATCCCTTAAGAAAGGAATCATTAAATTAAGGATAAATCAATCACATAATTATGTGTGAAAAATATAAATACAACCAATAAAAGTGTATATTATGTATAAAACAACCAGAGGTCATTCGCACATATTAATAGGATGACATATTCAATAACTTCAAGTTGAACACAAAGAAATCGAAATTTGGTTAAGAAGATCCCTTGCTAAAATTCGACAGCCTAATGGTGTCACTTTAAAGTTCATAAAATTAGTTTATGAGAGAGAAAATGGTATATCACCACTTGGAAATAAAATTTACATTAATAAGTATATATAATAACATATCCCAATAGAAAAAGATGTAAATTAAAAGACATTACAAAATAAGTCTTTTAAAAAGAGGAGTGTGAAAGGTTCCCGTACCGATTTGGGAAACTTTCGAAATGCACACCCCAAGAAAGAAGGTCCATACAATGAAGATTTAAATACCCATAAATGAGAGTATATTATATGAATAGTAAAATAATGGGCAGTACATATACCAAAAAAAGGAAATAGTTTCCAATGTAGCATGAATCTCACGGGAATAAAAAGTGAGATGAAAATCCCCTTATGAAAATTCGGCAGCCTAACGGCGACACATAAAACGTCCAAAAATTGATTGATGAGAACAAATAGGGTCAATCATCATATTAACATAAAATTTACAACAATATGAATATAAAAGAACATCGCCCATCATACTAAATAATACATTAACGTAAGTTACATAAAAAAGAGTACTTAAAAAGAAAGAGAGAGGTATGATCCCTTATGAAAATTCGGCAGCCTAACGACGCCACTTGAAAATTATAAAAATGAATGGATGAGAGTAAGAGGGGGTATCTCATCATATGAAAATAAAAAATACATTATGTTGAATATAAAATAACATCCTCAAACATAAGGACATGGAGAATAAATGAAATGACATAAAAGAGGGTACTTGAAAAGAAAGGGAGAGGTCGGATCCCATACCTCAAGTCCGACTTGTCTTGTTCATTTCTTTATATTCCTGAATAATAAACTTTTTCAATTTTTAATTTATTAAGAAACTCCTTTAAAGTTTATTACTCAATTCATTTCACATATTATAATGTTATAATACTTAGTTAATTATGTGAGTTCATATCAAATGTTTTTGTCGATGCTTGGTACATGAGTCAAAAATGAATTTGTTTGAAAAGAATCATCCATGTAGTTATAAGTAAAACATCTCCAGAATAGTATTAATGATTTAAATATCATATATATCTAGTACATATTCATTTTATACTATAACATAACATTTGGAGATAAAAAATAAATGAAATGAACCGTTCTTAAAGACGGTCGGCCGTACGTACGCAAGAACGCTACTTTCATTTCTTTGTCATATTAATGGAATTAAAATTATTTGAGATATATATATTATAATTACAGTATAATATATATGTTATATATGTCACATATGTTCATTAATTTAATTCTTTATACATTCCATGTATTACATGAATGAGTCACATCACTTGAGGGGGAGGTTGTCCACACTTCCTCATATGAAATTATCGCATTTGAAAAACATGCAAAGAATAAAGGTATGTTTTAAATAAAAAATACAGAAGCGTATAGACAACATAAATACCATATATATCATATATAAAATTTAGTGACATCATATTGGCCACTTTTAAAGGTGTTAAAAGAATATTGAACAATCATCGTTTCATGAGGCAGTAATTCGCCATCCACAGAAACAGTATGTTCATTAACCATTAGATGGATGTGTGTATAAGTTTAGCTAGAATAATTCTTATAAAAACACTCTATAATATTTAAGATAATGGTTTTGTTACAAAATAAAGTAATAAAAAGAGATTAGGGGGTTGGATAAGCAAAATAAAACAAATGAACATAAGAGAAGACATTACCATTAAATCGGTTAACTCGCATTGGTTTGAACCAAAAGGGTTTCTTGAAGAGCTTTATGCCTAAGTTGAATCTTCAATTATTAGGAGAGGGATGTTGAGAGATGAAATGTGTAGGGGTTGGACGATCCAAAGGATTTAGAGGTGTGGGTAAGAAGGTAGAGGTGGGGGTCATTTATTATAGGAGAGGAGGGGCACTCTTGGAAAGTCAATAAATGTTACTTTATTTTAAAATGATTTTCTGATTTTAAAGGTCCCACATTTATATATTTCTAGGATAAGGTGATATAGGTTCTAAATATACTCATCCAATAAGTCTTTTCCATGTTTAAGGCTTATATTTTACATTATATTTTCATTTTATTTAAATCGTTCAGTAATGAGATAATCGCTCCACCATCATGATGTCATAAATAATTTAATTTATATAATGTCTAAAAATTATAAAAAAATACTATGATGTAGGAAATAATTTTATATTTCCAATTAATATTTATAGTCTAAGATATCATTTACACAGACAAAACTAAAATTTTTTTACTTGGGTGATACATTCTTTAGTGATATTCTCCTTTCCTTAAAAACAAAATGATAGTGTCACTTTCACCCAAAAGTGATTCCATGGGGTCCCAAAGTATGGCACAAGGCATCCCATGAACATACATGACACAATAAGTAGCACTAGGGAACATTTTGGGGTCATTTTTTATTATTATGAAATTATTTTATTATCCTTAACTACCAGATTAATAATTAATCAAGATAATTAAAGATAATTACCGTCGTTACTATTCATAATGTCCAAAAACAAAAGAGACTTTATTACATAATTTGGACCTTCTAATTCAAAATATGGAATCAATTTTACCAATTTCCCAACATATAAATTGAAATAATTAATTTAAAAATAATTTCCTTTGTCAAAACAAATAGAAGGTTTTTTTGAAACAATATCTATGAAAAGTTTGGCACTTGTTTATGACCAATTACAAAGTGAAATTAATTCTAATGACCCCCATTGGATTAAATGGTAAAAGCTTATAATTACACTTTAATACCAATTAATAAGATAATCTAACCATCTAATTAAATTAGATGAAAATTCATTTTTGATGTAAAATACAGTATATTTCACTATTCATTAAAAAATGAACATTGTCAGAATAGTACCAAAAATTTATCCAAAGTAAATATCAGTGTCCCAATCATAAATAATAAGTTTATTTTGACAAATTGAGATTATAAAATTGTCAAAAGATAGATTTAAAAACGGTTCTCTATCAAAATTTGGTAAAGCAATCATTTAAAAATATTAGAGTATTTATTCCTAAAATTGGATTCATTTGGATTTTAAGCCTATAACATTTATTGGATAAATTTAAAAATATTTAACAAACATATGTAATCATTTTGTAGTTATTTCTATTCATACTTTCCATTACAACGGCTAGGCGTTAACTATTATAATATTATTATATTATTAGTGTGCAATGTAAGATTTCAAACAAACTTGTTGTTGCATATTGGGTACGCCATCGAGCATAGAATTCCCTTTAAAGTAATATTAACATTTTATTCACAAATATTGATAAACATTATAATGTAATATTATTTATTTACCTGGGATGTTACAGTGATCCCCTTCGGGCGATGGCCTCCCTACTCTGTCTGACTGTCCCTCAACCTTCCTATTAGCCATGGTGATAACCCCCCACAGATGCGGCCTTCCCCTATAGTGGACACCTCCCTTATTTACTAAACCTATAACATATATCCTGCAGTCGGCGGTGAATCCCCTCCTCGGCTAGCCCAACTATGACTGCTCGGTCCTCCACTATCCAGTTCCCCATTCGGTTTGTTTTCATCCACCAACCACCTCCGACAACCCTCTTCTAGTGTTTTTACCCTTACTCATATTTTTATAGAATTTTACTTTGGTAAGGTTTTTTTTACACAACCCTAAGTGAGAAATAATCCCATTTTTGGTTTCTTCCTTAATGGGGTGTGAGAATTGCCTCTTTGGATCCCTAGAGGTGAATTTTAGTGTTCATCGTCAATCATGAGGTGTTTTAAATCATTTTGGTTTATTTCCAAAATTGGAGGTGAGGGTTTTCTCCTCAAATTATTTTTTCTCATACTCTAATTGGGGTTTTCTATATTTGTGTGTTCCTTTATATTTAATCGGTATTGCATTTGACCTTACCAAATTGTTTTGGACGTGCATCATACCATTTCATCTTGGGTTTGAGGTTGTATTTCCCATTCCTCTTCTTTTTTATTTCAAGATTAATTTATTTCATTCTTTCCTCAAATTGGTTTATTAATAGACATTGATTGATGATTCATTGATTCATTTTTTTTGCTTGAAAAAGGTTGGTTTAGGCTTTGTTATCTAATTAATAGAAATTACTTGTTAAATAGTGCACACAATGCATTTTATGAAATGGAAAATTGTATTTTTTGAGAAATTTTTTGTATGCAAAAAAATATATGGGCATGTTGATAAATATTATAAAACTAAAAAGGTGATAATGGGATTCCCAAAAGTATTTCAATTTGTTTCTTGTTTAAAATAAGTGTGTATTTGTATTTGAAAGTATTTTGACATGTGATGATGGATTGTGGCTTGTGTGGAATTATAATTATAATTGAGTTGGTGTGAAAACATTTTATAATGGATATAAATGGATTATTTTAAAAAATGGTCATGAAATTTAAACAACTATTTTTACACTCATTCTGAAATATATTTTATATCTCATATAAATTAGGTTTTTTTGAATTGAACGTGAATCCCATTTGTAACCTTGGTGAAAGTGTTTTGGGTGTTTTCTATGGTGTGTATACACCTCTTTATTAAATGTGGAAATTGTGCCATTCAAAAAATTTAGGATTAAAAATGATCAAAGTGCCATTTGGGAACATTATGAAAAATTTGTTAAATTATTTATTAGGAAAACCACCCATGGATGTTTATCAAGCCATAAATTTATATTTATAATGTATTGTACGTCCTTGTTATGTAATCCTTCTGATCCATTAAGAGAGTGCCTAGGGTTGGACTCTTTATGTTCATTTGATTAATTGAATGAGATTGTCCCTTGGAGTGACTTGTGGTGGCTCATGTTTTTCATTACCATTATATATATACTATTATTGGATGCTTGGTTGTGATCGGTTTTCCCACCCCATTTATAAATACCCAAGACATGGGAACCTGGTATATTGACAGAATATTCTGGGAATGACTTATGCACTGGAAGGATATAGTAATGAACAGTGATCCATAGTCGACAGATATGATTGAATTAATTGATATGGGATTTTCCTTCATCCAATCTGATAAATGATGTTAGCGAATTTTGATCATTTTTTCTCATTTTGTGGGAAATGGCAACGATGATGAGGTCATGTTTATTGGGGTATTCTAGATTATTAATGGTCGCTTGGGAGAACATACATTAACTCATTTAAAGTTATTGTATTGTCAAATGTGTTGCTTGTATGTATAGTTTATTATCATTTCCCTTGTTATGAACTACTATATCACATTCACATGAAACGATTTTTTGGAAGGTGATGTGTGGTTTTAATGAGGCTCAAGATGACTATTTTCAACGAAAAGTTTTCTATCCTTTTTTGCTAATTAAAATATGGAACATCACCTTAACTTTTATATTACTAATGTCTCACTTTGGTTCCCAAGAAATGAATAAGGGAAATAAATCATACATTTTATTAGATTAACATGTGGAGAATCAAACTATTATATATTGTAGTTCAAACATGAAATGGTGTTTCTTTTATTTTAAAGGTATTAATATAGGGAATAGATATCTAGATAGCCTACAGTGTTTTAATATAAATGCCTATAGTTATTTTGTGTTTTAGTTCTTCTGTAGGTTCTAGTGTGGGAGCGTTCTCCTTGGGGGATGTTTGATTTTTGAGTCGGAGAGTGAACTGCAGGGTATCATAGAGTAAGTTACGTCATCATTTCCAGTCAGATTTATCTTCTTCAGTTAATGTTTAGTTTTTTGTTTGGTGTATTTATTAATAACTAATCTTTTTTATTCACATTGTTATTATTTTTTTACCTTGGATTAAATTGTTCCTATCATCCATCTAGCGATTCCCATGTGCTTGTCTCAAGCTCATGATGATCGAGAATGCCTCTTGGCATTGCCGTATATTGGCTCAGGTGACTACTTGAGGGATGGCCCAAGTTGTTTGTGACAAAATGGTATCAAAGAAGGTCGAATCTTAGTGGAACTCAATTTTCATAATTCCCTTTTTATTTGGGGAAGTCTAGGTAGAAGGAGTATGAGTTTCGGGACTCGAGGGGTAGGTTTGGTTACAACGTTGCAAAATCTTTCTCGTTATGATCCTTGGGTTTCGGTGGAAAGCCATGTTTAATTAGTTTATTTTGGTTTTTTGGGTATTTTTGGTGATTGGTATACAACATGGGGAGTTGAGATAATAGTCCTCAAAATCTCGCATGGCTTGGAAAGCCATTTAATGATAGGGTAATGTTCCTAAAAGGATTTCTGTGTCGGTGACATGTTTTGAATTTTGGATCCCAACTGTATGATCAAGTCACCCACCGAAAAACGTTCCAATTTTTAGTTTTTTTTGGATTACTCTAACTTCTAGAAGTATCTTGAATCAGAAAAATTGTTTATGAGAAAATGTTTGTTTTGAAACGACGTTTTTAATTTTTGGAATCTTTTAAAGTTAATGGGATGAAGGATTTGTTTTTGGAAAATGTTGGTGTTTTGTTTTAGGATGGGGTTTCTATGTGTTCCCACATGCATAATGGTATTTTGGGATATCAATGAATGTCTTTCATGGTGGACGGATGCCTGGGGTGGAACAGATACATGCATGTGAGTGAGACAGTAAATAATTCCAATGTAATGTGTTTAACAAATCAAACATGATTTGAATCAAAGAAGATATGAAAAAGTAATGTTATGATGTTATGATATATTTTTTACTTTTGTTTCTTTCTTTTCACATATGCATTGATTGATCTAGAGGATTTGATTTATTGAGTTGAGCTTTATTGGGTTCTTAACATGTCTTGTTTTGCAGTTGTCCCCTTGAAGATTCCATTAGTGAACGTAGTACGGTTGATAAAACTACAGATTTTATGGTTGATTTATAGAAGCTAGATCCACATATCAATTATGGTCAAGATGCCCCATCCATAGCGGAGGTGATGATGAAAAATATTTAAGGGGACTTTAACCTCATTGTTTTTCTTGAGTCATTAAAGGTCATGTTTGTAACCTTCATGCATGATGGTTCACCATGGCTGTGGTGGAAGTCAATATCCCAGAACAAGACATGTCAAGATCTTACATGGGATTTAATCATAGAATTGTTCATTATTCAGTATTTATTATAAAAGGAATGGTTGAGGAATGGGATGAAGATGTGTTGTCTGTAGCAGGGTGATTGATTAGTGTTGTAGTATCTTCAGTTATTTGTTGACCCAGTCCCTTATAATTCATTATATACCACAAATGACACCAAGGAGGCTTGATGTTTCAAGGAAGGTCACTATCCTGATCTGTAGTAAAAGTTATCAGCATCCAACCTAAAAAATATTTTAAAGGGTTCATACAATCATTCCAGGACAAAGTCCTGATAGTTGGAGTGCTCGATGTAGTCATCCATCCTTTAATTCCTAAGAGTATTGATGATGATTCTAACAAAGAGATGAGAATGTGAATGAATGTGGATAAGATAAAGTCATGGAATATTAAGGTATCGACATATTTTATCAGCCGATTCAAAGGGAGAGATGCTCATGTGTTATCAGTATGGCAGGTCGGGTTACAAAAATTTATAATGTATACCTTCCTTGAAGTCCAGCTAGGTAATTTGACACCTAGGTCAGTTGCGATGATTCTATCAGGGTGTTTCTATAAATCATGTATGGGAAGTTCTCAAAATTAATGTTCTCTATGGTTTTGGTTTAATGTTTCTCATGTAGTATTCCTTCTTGTGTAAGGTATCACTTGTCATTTCAGGAGTACAAATGTTGTTTTCGATTTTGAAATGTATGGGAATGTAATGGGTCTTTGATAAACATTATTTTAAAATGATAGTGTTTCTTTTTATTTTAAAATATATTCCAATCATATATTAGATCAAAATATTTATGGTTCTTATTAGGATTATCAGAACCTGACTACAATGTTGGATATTCTTCATCTGGAAAAGCTTTAGACAAATGGACTTTTATTGAAGCCAACATATAGTCAAGAACCCTGGGGGATTTTAAGTAGATTGGTTAAGGTTGTGCTTCAATCATTAGAGTGATAAATTTTTATTGTTTTTGGTGTATTATTTGTTGTTGTGAAATTTTTCTACTTCCAATGAGCATGATGTACATATCCCTCATGCAATGTAAGTAATATTTCCTTTTATATATGTGTGTTCAGTCAGTGGGCTTGTGTGGACCACCCATGTGAATGAGTTGTGTCTTTGGTTTCTGTCCATCCTGAAGTGGTATGTCGTGATTAGTATTCCATAATTGTTTCATTGATACAATACATGGGCCCTCCCTCCCCGCCCATGTGGTGAAGGTTTTATGTTCGTTCATATTTTGTGCTTCATCTCTTATAAGTTTTAGATAAGAGTGAGTAGTTTAACTATTCTTGTTGTGTTTCTATAATCTTGAGTAAGGCCTAGTTTAGGTCTTAGTTGATATCTATGTTTTGACATGTATAGTTTTGTTTATTAATTTGGGGATACCCACTGTATCTTTTGGTTTTCAATTAATTCATTATAGGGTGTTAGATGAATTCTAATGGTGGGGATTCCATTCAGGCCTGCCCTCTAATAGTAATCTCTTTCAAGAAATGAGGTTTATTACCATTGGTTATCCATGGAATATCCATGGGTTAAGAGTTTGGATTATGTTTATGTGGAATACATAGCTATTGATTCATGTGTTAGATGATTTTGTGACTTCCCATTGGCAGAAAGAGTAATGATGGGGAGAATTATCAAAACTCGACACTTGTGACTATGTAATTTTATTATTTTTCTCCTTTAAATATTATTTTGAAGTTTGGGTTTAGTTCCAGATTAATTTCATTATCTTATATTAAGAAGTTAACTTTTTGATGTTGACATTGTCGAATGGACTAGGGGAGCATGATTTTAGATCCATGTGGCCTCACACAGGCAACTACACAACCATCAAGTTTCAGAAAATGAAAATAAATGAATTTTTTCATTAAAATAAATATATTTTGTTTTCATTTGAAATTATTTTCGTTATTAAGAATTTTATTATTATTAAAATGATATGAATACATTTTTTATTTTCATTTTATCATTGTGATGGTGATGATGATGATTATTATAAAAATTGTATTTTCTATAATTTTTTATTAATTTTTTTGTTCTTATTTTTTAAATGAAAAAAGGGTGAAGGTAAGCCTAGATCGTGACAACCACTACCCCCTGTTAGAACACAGTCGACACTCCCCCACCCTCTTCAGTTCGGGACCCCTGTCACCTTCATCTCAGCATGCAGAATCATGGTACCTCCTTCACCATTGAATCACCGCTACCCCAATCTCGACCTCCCCAACAGTTGATCTCCACAGGCCCACCTCATCCTGTTTCTCCTCAACATCCAGTCATCATCACCTTTCTATAACTTCCTCCCTACTCTGTCTGACTACCCCTCGGCCTTCTTAGGCACAGTGGTGCTGCCCCCCCCCCCTGGGGTGTGGCCTTCTCCTCTGGTGGTCACCTCCTCTATTCCAATATCTTATATTGTTCCTCTATTATTCAGTACTAAACCACCCCCCCCCCCCCACACACACACATTTGACCCATCTCGGACCACATGGTCCTCCCCTAGTAAGCATACCTCCAGCTGAGTTTCCATCCACCAACCTTCTCCAAAAACAATATAACTAATTGTTTCCCGTTCACCTCTTTTTATAGAGTTTTCTCGTGGTGTGGTTTTGATTTTACAAAACCCTATATGTGGATTAATTCAATTTTTCAGTTTATTCATTGAAGGAGATGTGCGACTTGTCACTTCGGACACCTTGAGGCGATATTCGGTGTTTGTTGTCAAAGTTTAAGTGTTTCGAATCAATTTTGGATCATCACCACCATTGGTGGTGATGGTTTTATCTTCACCACTTGGTTTCACATAGTCAAATTAGGTGTTTTTTAAATGTTTTTAGTCCTTGATCTTTAATATATATGGTGTTGGACATTACCACATGGTTTTAGAAGCACGTCACTCCGTTTCATCTTGGTTCTGAGGTAGGATTTTCTAATTTCACTTAATTTTTAATTAATTATTATTTTATTTCATGCTTTCCACACTTTTTATTAATAAATATTTATTTATAAATTGTGTTTTTATTGTTTACTATGAAAAATGGGTTTTGTCATTGTTATGTGATAAATTGAATTACCATGTTTAATGTTGCAAACACTGAATTTTATGAAATAAACTGTTGGATTTTTTGAATAATTTGTGGTATTAAAAGAATCATTTGGACTATAAAATGAATACAATTCTTGAAAAAGAAGATCATGGGGGTTTGGAATGTGTTTGAAGTAGATTAATGTTCAAAAGAAGTGTGTATGATGCATTGAAATTGGGCTGGTAGGTGATGATTTAATATGGCATGTTTGGCATTTTAATAATAACGGAGTTGGTTTATAATCGTTCAATGAAGTATTTAACACGATTATTTTTAAAAATTTCCATGAAATGTATTGTAGTTCTTTTACACTCTTTATCAATGAAAGATTATTTCTATTAAAATTTAGATTTTTGGAATTGAATAGAATGACCGTTTGTCACCTTGGTGAAAGTGGATTGGGTGTTGTCTATGGTGTGTGTACACATCTTAATAAAAATTGAAATTTGTGCATTTGGAAAAAGTTGGGATTTAAATTGTTCAATGGTCTATGTAGAAACCATATAATAAAATTGTGAAATTATTTATTATGATAAACTCTTGTGGATGTTTCTCATACCATAATTGTATATATATAATGGTTGAGATATCCTTACTAAAGAATCCTTCTGATCCATTATACACAGTCCAAGGGATGGACTCTTTATGTTATTTCTATTAATGTAATGAGATTGGTCCTTGGAGTGACTCGTGGCAGTGCTTGTTGTTCATTACAATTATATTAATACCATGACTAGATGATCATCTAGCATCATCTGGCCCACCCCCGTTTAAATTTTTCAGAAATTGGAACCTGGAATATTGAGAGAATATTCTATTAATGATTTCCACACTTGTGGAATATTGTACTGACTAGTGTCCATAGTAGGTGGATTTGTTTGGGTCCATTGTTGTGGTATTTTCCCTCTCCCTGCATGAGAATGGATGCCATAGTGTTTTATGTGTTTTGATTTCATTGTGTGTGACATATAAATGAGTATGATGTATCATGTATTGGTGTCTAATGGATTATTAATGATCACTTTTGCTAATATTGGTCAACACATTCTTAGTTATTTAATTGTTGAATGTGTTCTTTTTATGTATATTTTCTTTACTTTTCCATGGATGTGAAAGTACTAAAGCGCTATAATATGTAATGATTTTAATAGAAAGTGAGGTGTGGTATTAATATGGCATATAAAAAGTTTTTTCCAAAAATAGTGTATTATAATTTTTGTGCTAATTGAAAATGTGAACATCACTTTCCCATAGAAAATTAAAATGAATTAATAAAAGAATGACTTGAGTTCTTTTGAAATTAATAATGGCAAAGAATCGTCCTTTGTCTTTTTTGTAACATGTCGAAAAACTTTTTTTTATAAATTGTAGTTCTAACCTGGAATAGTGTTTATATTATTTTAAAGGTAGTGGTTTGAGGAGTAGATATCGGGTATCCTACTATGTATTAATATTCACGCCTATAGTTCTTGTATTTGTTTTAGTTATTATGTTGGTTCTTCCTTGGGTGGGTTTTCCTTGGGAGACTATTGATTGTTGTGTCGGAGGGTGACCTACAGGGTCACACAGAGTTAGTTAGGTCCTCAAGTATGATAAGATTAACATTATTTAGTTATTTATTATTTTCTGGTTTGGGTTATTTATTTTGAACTTCCCTTTATTATTTCCATTTTTTAAAAAAAATTACCTTGGAAAAAATTGTTCCCTCTATCATATTGGAGATGCCTGTGTGCTTGTCTCTAGCTTGAGAGGATCATGAACACATCTTGGGCCATTCCACTGATAAGCCTTGTGACTGGTTCTGGGTTGACCCGGGTTGGTTTATAATAGGATGGATTGATGTTTATTGACATAGTGACAAAGGATCTCACAACATGTTTTTGTTTGAAGTCTGGCTTATATTCATCATTCAGACCACACTTTGGGAAGGAATTTTCATAATGAACTATATATCCACATTTAAAACCCTTTATATATTGCATATTCAAATTAGACTTAAGATCAATATAATTACATTCTCAGGCCATATGTCCAAAATTTACACATCAAAAACACTTTCTAATTTCGGTAGGGTATTCTCCAGGGTGATTCATTCCACACATTTCACAAATAATAAACTAGGTTTCCTAACTATCTCATTTCATTGATTGATTCATACCCATCGCTTTCTGTATAAAACTATTCTACTCTTTATTTTAAAGGTACAAGAGGCCATCAACAAACTCTATCTCTACCCACCCATAACATCAAAAAATATTCTTATAAAATTTGAATTCATTGGAGGAAACTATATTTGATACCTTCGCATCAATACTAGGTAAAATTGGTTGATTTTTATATCATTATCTAGAAAAATATTTGGTGAAAGCTTCACTAGTTGGTTGGAGATTGCTACATTCATGGCTGTTTAATCTGTCACATTCTACTTCATTTCATGGAATTTCATCTATTTCCTATGTCTCACCACATTATGAAAATATTTTTCATGAAAATTTCATTTATATTTGTCCCACTCTAAGGAATTGACATCCTCATTATCCCAGATATTCTTGACCATTCACCATCATTGATCAGCTTCACCTTCAAAACAATAAATGGAAATACATTTATTTTGATTATCTGAACATCCCATAACATAAAATATCTTTTCAAGGCCTTTAATCCACCCTTTAACTACTACTGAGTTTTAAAATCTATTGATACCCGGAGGGAATTTTTCCATTATTTATACCGTTATAGTTATGTTTTGTTGTGATACCTCTTTTTTTCCGCTTTCATTGATCCCAACACTATTTATTGTCATTATTAGCTGAGCCATTACTATAACAAACTTATAAGTTCCAATCCATACAATTCTCTGATATATATTCTGATGGATATTGTTTTATCATTTCCATTAATCATCAGCTTTCATGTTTCTTCAACGAAAAAAAATTCTGAACATACATATCTTTGTCTAATAAACAAGATAATCATTAAATGAAATAACATTTCAATTTAATCTTAGAGAAAAAAAATTATGGTATTCTATTAACATCATCATTATCCTTAATGTTATCAAAATTATCATATATTACTATCATTAAGGACTTGTCCTTATTACATTGCATAACCATGAATAAGTGTCAAAAACAAACTTCCTTTCATTTTTTGGATTTATTAAGTTTGATAGTTTTATTTAATTACGATATAAAACATAAATCACAATCAACATTCGTATCGAGAATATATAACAAATATTGTATCCATTTATTTCAAAATATACAAATTTTCAGTTAAAACATTTTTTCTATGAAAAATATTCATGCCTTTTAACATGGCTTCTTTATTTTTCCTACACAACATTATAACCTGACAAAATCATTCAAAAACCTGTAATGAGCATAAAAAGCGCACTATATGATATAAAATGAAGGAAAGATAACATTTTTCCATGAATACTTGTAACTTCTGAAATCATTTTAAAAAAGACATACTTTTCAAACATATAAAAATTCCTTGTGAATATTTAGATTTACATAATATCTAAAAAATAAATATAGGACCATAATGATAACTTTTGTAATTATATACATAATCTTGTAACCCACATGGAAACTTTATAATTTGTAAACCTCACCACTACCCTACAATTTTTGTAACCATTGCAGTTACACATTGTGTAACCATAAGACCAACCTAAAAAACAAATACACAATACGTTAGAGGGGGATATATGGTCCACTCTTCGTTATAATAAATTCCCAAAAACCATAACAAAAACATACAACATGACTAATTCCATAATATTATTACCTTTGAATTGTTTTAAATATAATTTTAAAACATAATTTTAAAATAATAACATGTTAAAAATAATATATAATTGAATTGAGTCTTAATAAAATGGATGTAATATGTATATACAAAATATATAATCATAAAAATCATTATATAAAAACAATTCCTCACAATTTAAATATTAATACCATATAAATAATGAATTAGAAGTTAAACCCAAAGAACAGAAATCAGGATAAGAATCCTATTACATCGGGTTTGTCTTACTTCCTACAAGTTTATAGCTCATGTATGATGTTTTAAAAGGTGTTATTAATATATTAATGAAATATATTAAGGTTTATAAATCCTTAAATGGTCATTTAATTATGTTATTTATCCCTTTAATTGTATGTATTTTTTCCTTCCATTGTTTTGGGTGCATTCTTTTATGATTTCAATTATAAGTTCATGATGAATATTATGGTCGATTGAAAATGAAACTAGAAAAATAGAAAGGAATTTTTTTTACGTATTTATTGGACTATAAAATATCTTATTTATCATTTTTAATTCTGACATGAGTTTTATTCATATGATAAAAAATTATTGTTATTTGTTTTAGTCTTAGTGATTCGTTGATCGTAATGAACTCATTTTCTTTCATTAATTAATAACATGTGCTGAAAATGAAACCAGATCATTCAAAATTATATAATACAAAAATAATAATCATATTCAATAATAATAATGTTTTCACAAGTGTTTATTAAGTAAGTAAATGAAATTGAAATAACATCGTCCCTGATGTCGACAAATCAATACATCATGGATGATGTTTTAATTCATTAAATAAGTCGGAGAAGAGAAATAGTATAATGGTGAGTATTCCATAAACATGTTAAAATAAATAGTATTTATGATATTTTTATCATTCATTACTCTTTGATAAAGGGATGTAATGAATGATGAATTATAGAAAAGAAAAAGAAAAAGAAAAAGAGAAAACCAAAGAGGATGTTTACCTCTTGATCTTTTATCTTTGAGATCCACCTTAAAGCCTTTGGTTTTGGACTTTTGGTGAGTACAGATGCTCAAGGACATGGGGAAGAGTCATTGGGATGTTATTATACATAAAATATACAATTATCGAGGCTTATTATTTTTGAGATGATGAAGTGAATGACAGTGGTATTTATATTGAAGGATATGAGAAATTTTACATTATTTTAATCATTATTTCAATATTTTTGATTAAGAATACTAATAGTCTTACATAATGTTACCCAAATAGTAATAATTTCATGTGATTTCTAATATTTTGGGTTTAAATCAGTTTTTTTAAATATACTATTTAACATATAATTTGAATATATGATATGTTACTATATTGGGCTATTCATCAAAAATTCAAAATGATCAAAAAAATTATAAAAACTAACCATACTCATTTCATGATGTTTAGAATTAAAAATAGAACTTATTTTTTCGAAAATAAATTTCTAAATTTTATTTATTTATTTGTTAAATAAAATCATAATTTATTCAAAAATAAGAATTATAAATCTATAACCCATTTTTTAACACCTTGAAAAATTAATCAATATATAAGTATCTTAATGCCATATGAAAATATAATTATATTAAAATTTAATATTAATTATAGTCTTATTGAAATAAATATTTATATTCCAATGGGTATTCTACTTTTTATGAAAAATTAATTTGGTTCCATTAGTCTCCAAATAATTTCTTAATCATAATTTTTGGTGACTATATTTTTAAATTTCAAACATAGAAGTCGAGAAAATTGTATTCAAGTGTAGATATTACAATCTAATTCAAACAATGATTCATTATTTTAAATTTATTTTTAAAAACATGGGGTGTTACTTCTTATAATAATATATTTCCATATTTTGATGATGATTATAACATATAAGAATCATATAGAAGTGTCTAATGTGGTGTAATTAGGATGAAATGTTGATAATTTATTTAGACAAAGATTCAAATATAGTTAATACCCAAATATTTTCAAGCATATATTATTATGAATTTTATTTTTAAAATATAATTTTTTCTTTATGGAAATGATGTAAAACATTGAATTGTTTTACAAAAGTTCCACCATTTAGAACTATAAATAATGAATAATTTATTTATTAGGGAATGATGTACAAATTTAGTTCACAATCGATGAAAGAGTAATTTAATGTATAAATACACTATACCCAAAAATTATTAGAGGTATTAATGATATTTGAAAACAGATCCTTTATTATAACCACCATCTTTTTCCCTATCAATAATAAAATAAGTGAATAAATTTAGTAGTTGGGGTTTGGCTTAGTGGTAAGCACCCCGTAATACTACATGAAAAATGGGGGTTCAAAACCCATTGGGCGCAGGTTACTGTAGCAGTACTGTAGCGGGTACTGTAGCAGCGGCGGTACTGTTGATCGGCGGGCACTGTAGCGGCAGCAGGGCACTGTAGCGGTAGCAGGGTACTGTAGCGGTGGCGCTACTGTAGCGGGTACTGTAGCAGCCGGGTTACTATTCACAGAATAGGAATTTGGCCAAAAATTTGGGCCTACGGGCAATGTAATGGGCTTCAAGCCCACTGGGCCTTCGGGCTATGTAATGGGTCTCCCTCTACCCAGTTAAAAAAAAAAAGAGGTCTTTGCTTTGCTTTATTAATAAAAATGAGGCTTCGGCCCCAACCTTTTAAAAAAAAAAGTGAATAAATTTACATGTTAATTATTAATCCTGACTGAAATTAAATTGATGTCATTACCAATATTGATGATATGTATTCAAAATATTTAATCCATTTACAATGAATTAATTTATTTATGCGTAAAATATTAATCTTATTAAATGAGTGTAACATAAAAGTGAATAGTTTTTTACGTATTATTTTAAAAATAAATCACATTTATTAAAAAATAATGAATTATTTTTTTCCCCATTAAATTAATTGTAATAGGTTAATGAAATAGAGATTTATATGACATTCAAACCAATAAAAACTGAAATTATCCCTATGAATACACAACTAAAATACAATAACTAAATATAGTGTTTA
The DNA here is from genome assembly GCA_963277665.1 of Viscum album. NCBI lineage: Eukaryota > Viridiplantae > Streptophyta > Magnoliopsida > Santalales > Viscaceae > Viscum > Viscum album. Next base: position 1,040,250,414 of record OY728141.1, on the reverse strand, counting down.
TATAAATAAAAACATAAAATTGATTTCCAGAATGTCCATTGTATATTTTTATGTTCATCATAATATTTTATGTTAAATTATATATATTTCTAAATAAAAATATTTCTGAGAATGATATTTAAAAAACATTTAATCCATTGTTATATTGTGAGAATATAATAAAAATATAAATTATTTTATAAAATTTTAATTTTACTCTATACACCCAAAAATAACCTACTTAATAAAAATCAAAATATTTCCACATATAAATACCATGAAAAGATTATATCAAAATAATTCTCTTTAATCAATTTAAATATCCAATATTATAAAATAAATCTTTTATATAAAACAATTTCAAACATGAATAAATAATATTGGTGAATAATAATATTTATTTATCAATTGAAAATATTGAAAAATTATTTAATATAGTATATTGAATATGTATTAGTAGAATGGAAAATTTAAAAAAAAATTAGTTATTCGACTTATTTGATTTCCATATATTATTTTTTGAATGAAATTTATTTTTTCAATAGAATTGAAATATACAAACTCACATGGGAAATTTCAACCCCTTCAAAAAAGATAAATTCAAATATACTATAAAATGATAAATTGAATGTAATGAAAATATATTAGATCCAATAAATTAAGAATAATAATTTTAGTTAAAATATACATGAATTGGAATAAATTCTTTGGAAAATTAACACTATATTTTTTTACACAAAATGATTCATTGAATAATCTATTCTAATATAAAAATAAATTCCTATCAAATAAAAAAATCATTAAAATTTGATTTAATATTATGAATTATAATTTAAAAAATTTCTAATATATGTAAATTTATATGATAAAAATTTTAATAAATTATAGAGTAAAATATTATTTTACCATAGAAATGTTTACCAAGAACAAATATGTTTAACTAATTGGAAAATTAAAATTATATGTTGAAACATTGTTGCTTAATGAGGTGATTATGGAATTCTCTAATGATATTTTCCTGTAATCCTTTCTTTTTAGTTTAGATCCTTTATCCATGGGGAAATACATTTCATAAATATTAAGGAGTGACTATATGGAAAAATGAAACACAAGATCACCTATTACTTTCTCTCGTTACTATAGACTTGAAAAAACACATTTAAATTAGTAATATATATCCCTTCAGTAACTATAATCTATAAGAACGATTCCCATATCCATTATTTATACAATAATATATTTTATAATATTCATGTATTTAATGTATGTGTTGTCCTCTCTTTAACAGATTATATTTTTATTTTCCATCCAATACCAATATAAATTTATTACCATGATAATATTATGTATTTAATATCATTAATTCACAATAAAATTGGTATTATTATTCCAAAATAAATGTTTTTTACATGCTCATATTTTATAACATGTTATTGTTAGGCTGTTTGTACAACTTATAAAAATTGTAATACTATTATTTTATTAAGAATGTGTAAAAATATTATAATCTAGTAATTTCAAATAATAATTAGGAATTTTTAAATTTTTCGAAATATTTTATTAGATGAATATATAACTATATTCATTAATAAAAATAATTAATATTACTAAATATAAAAAAAAATATATAATATGTAATTTTACCTCTCCATGAAAACTACAATAAATTTATATATAATTTACATTTAATTACCTTGCCGAATTTGGCATTGAACTAATTTGACAATTAATAGTTAAATATTAGTTTTAAAAAATAATAATAATCTAATAGGTTATAATAAATTGTAATTAATTTTTGTAATTTAATATAATAAACATCAAGTATATTATAAATGAAAATTATAATACTTTATTGATTACTCAAATAGATGAATAATGTCTGATCTAGAATGAATTCATGATAAGGGGTTTTCATCCAAATTTCCACTGACTGATGCATGATTCGTTTTTTGCACAATATTTTGTATCATATAAGGTATTAAATGAGCCCATTAACAATTATTATAATAAAAAATCTTTCATTTTCTGGATTGGTAGGTCTATTTTTTTATCTGAGTTTTTTAACATTTGATTAAAATATAAAAATAGTTTTTTGGAATTTTGAGAACACTATTTCACTTTATGAATTAAAAACCATTTATGAATTCTCTATGATAGATCTCCAATATTGATATCGAATTTTTTTATCTATATAAAATTCTTCCATTATTTAATTTCTTAATAAAGTAATTTCTATACAAATTGTTTTATAAATTTCTCCCATTAAACAAAACTATTTTGAAAAATATTAATATTTTTGATCCAATAATACACATGATACCATAAATACATTCTACTAGGATTTTTTAATTTTTTTCTCTAGATAATTATTTTATATTTTTTATCACATTAGGGCATGAATGTATTTTACTTTAATTAATTTTTCATGATAAATATAGGACATTAATGGTAAATCGCCCAAGCTATTAAATCTATATCCTTTATGTCCATATTTTTTCTAACTATAAATTATTTGTTTTCTTTTTTTAAATAAAAATTTATTTACATTAAATGACATTAATATATCCGTTTATCGATTTTAAAATATTTGATAATGAAATTTTAAATAATAGAGGACTTTTCTATATTAAAATGAGATTCTCTACCCATGAAAAGTAATTGATTATTATTGGAAAGTAATATGTTACGGGATTCATATCTGTGATTTCACCAAATGATCATTATGAAATAATGTTCTCAATTTATATGTAAATTCATTATTCCATATGAGTTCACTATCTATCACACCCATATTAATAATCCCTTCCTCAAAAGAATTATAATACTTATATGTTTCCGTGGAGATAAGGGTAGTAGAGGATATTAGGTCTAATATTCTAATCCATATTGAAATTAATTTCAATGTGAGGGGTAAGGAACTAGTTCTAATGTGTTTGAAAAATCAAATGGATTGACATTCCTAAAAAATATATGGTAGGCCTAGTATTATTATATGATCCACCGCATTATCATTTGCAAGAAGCTCAACCATAAGAGATGATGTTACATTATATGGTCCATATAGGCATCCAGTGTCATTATATTGGTTGTTTTTAAAACATTATAAGATCCATATGACCTTGGATTCCCTGTTAAGGGTCCTCCCCTTTTCAAAATTTTAATTCATGGTAATGGATAATTTACATAGAATTCAAAATTACTAGAATTAGGTTAAATATTTCCATAAATTTCATGAATCCTTAAAATAGATAAATTATAAAATGAGTTATTGAAGAAAATATTTTTGAGTTCAATAGTATCACTAGTAGAAAAAATAATCATCGAAGCAAAAAAATTCTATTGAGAAAGGATTGCTAATGAAAGAGGGAATTACTTGTGTGTTGAATAATAAATATTTTGTTAATAATAGCCACATGGAAGATATTTTAATTCTTCTATGAAATATATTGATTTTTTGTATATAATTAGTAACTCATGTATATAAGAATCTTTTATAATATTAACATAAAAATGTTGAATTAATATTTTGACAAGAAAAATATTATTTTTATGATGATAAATAGTCGAATCATACCCTCCCTAAACTTGTAGAAAATCAAACATATTCTATATATTTAAATGAAAAACTATTGATTTAGTGATGTAGTTTCATTTTTAACATGGAACAACATCCAAATAAAAATGAAAATGGAAGGCTTGTTCTATAGGGTGAAATGTTTTCTATTCCTGGTGATTCCTGTAGCAGTCAGACCATTGATGACATGTTAGAAAAACATAGGGTTCAAGAATCCATTTTTTATAGTTTTTTAGATCAAGAGATGAACATGTCTAAAATATACTAAATTACAATAATTAAACTCTTATTCATATTGTATGGTAATAAAAGATACCTCTAGATATTCCTTTATCAAGATAATAAAATTAAGTGATGGATTAACATTATCAGGATAATTTATGAGTGACGTGCCAACAAAATTATCATAATAGATACTTATGTATCAATCATTAGTTTAAAAAATCATTATTGGGAATGAATTATATAAAGTATAACCTTAATGAAATTAAAATATTGGAGTCATTGTAACAGATGGTTCAGTATTTAATCTTGATAACATAAGAAATCATTATCATTGAGTACATGAGTACCATAGGTATCAATGAATAATCAACATGAATTTTAGTTTTATTAAATAAATTACCTCAACAATTATGAGAAATTAGATTAATGGATTAATATATTTTGTGTAATGATAATAATATATATAAAATGAAATATTGTAGATCATATTAAAAATTTTCTTAATAAACCACTATGGAAAATTCAATAGACCAAATAGATAATCTAAAAAACTGGCTTATTCATAATATAAAATATCATAATATATTTTATCTTAATCTTATAAATAAATAAAATATTTTATATCAATGTATTAAAATATTAATATCATCATTGTTCCACATTTATAATTATTATACAAATAAAGAACATTTTAATTATCCATTGATAATGGTCTGATCTTGTTTTGGTAGGTCTATCAAACAACCAAAAAATGATATAAATATATATCATGGATACATATGGGAATTTATTCTTTGTTAATATATGATATTGATATGTTCATAAGGGGGTTTTTTGGTTCAGAAATTGTAATTTGAATATTTTAATCATCGTTTATTAAAACATAATTGATCAAAAAGAGTTATCAAGTATTTCTAATAACTAAATTCATCATTACTATCATAATAAAAATTAAAATGTATTGATAATATAATCATATTAAAAATTTATAAAATTATTATTCTAGTGTTTTATAGGTTAATGGAATTATTAACATTTTATGAATATTGAATACTAACACAACAATAATGATAGTTGTTCAAAATGATCAAGATTAGTAACACATGATATTAAAATTAGAAATATATAAAATAATATACTTGTATAAAACAAAAATAAATTATATTTATAAAAGGTTATATGGGGAATAAAGTTATAAAATATATGATTAAAATGGATATATTTCATATACTATAGGTTAGAGTAGTATCCTCTATGTGTGAATTCTTGTTTAGGGTTATGTGTCTCAAATTTGATTCAAGATGGAATATTGCATGTTGTACCCTTTGATATTATTAATATAACATGATTACATCTTAATTATTTTTTTCCATATTTTGCTTATTTATTTGATTTAAATATTCCTCTAATTTTTTTATTAATTGGAATTACATTCATGGGATACCTAATGCATAAGGATCATTGTTAACTCAACTCTCTTATTCTAGGATAAAATGCCATTAAAAACATTATTTAATATAGTAATTATTTAACCAACCATGTGATTATATTCCATTTCTAATTATATTTTTCTTTAATGGGTTATGACAATTAAATATAAAGAATTTACATTTTTGAATTTCATTCTCAAAATGTATATCATCATTAAGAAAAAAATTTATTCTATTTAATAATGTAATGACATATTTTATCATTTATAATTTCCACACAATTTTTCTCATTTATATTGCGAAGATAAATAACATTTTTTCCCGTGAACAGTTAATATTTTACATCTCAAAGTTTTGGATTAAATTGATTTATGTATATTCCATTAAGTTGCCTCAACTGTGGAATTTTAAAAGGTTCAAAATTATATAAATCAATTTAAATAAAAATGTTTCCTCTTCCATTACACATTTTTTGATCAAATTAATGTAATATAAATGATATATTAATGATTTTTCCTTTATACAATTAAATTATTTAAAAATATATATAAAAATTTTTGATGAAAATTATAATTTTCTATTATCATATTAAAGAATTTGTTTTTACATGTAATTTTTTCATAATAATTTTACATAATTTTTGTAGATATTAATTTCATTTTCAAGTATCCACTATACAATATTTATTTCTAATGTAATGTTTTTCCATGATTTATTAACATTTTATATTTAAAAATGACTTTGAAATTGATTCATATCATTATAATTTGTATTAATAAAAATTTATAATAAAACTATATTAGTGTTTATACTTTTATTTTTTACTAATAAATTAAATGTTTATTTTCGTTGGATGTCATTTTCTATGAACGAGAAACAAAGTTCTTATTTAAATATATTTCTATTTGATTCAGTAATGGATATGAAACATTTACATCAATGAATTATTTTATTGTGATATTATCTTGAAATTGTTTTGGCCAATTTTTCTATATATGGGTTTTTTATGATACCTATAATGAATTTTTTCCCAAGGGAACCCAATATATGAATGATTGAGGGGTTGATATTATATATCCCTATAATGATTTGGTAATGATTCTATATCTATAGATAAAAGTGTATATGGAAGGATATACCACATGGAAAAGGGTACACTGAAGGATTTATAACATTCTAAAGGGATCATGAGAGGATTTATCTCATGAAAATTGGTACATGCGATGATTTAAACTAATAGAATGTGTATAATAGGAATCTAACATTTTCTAAAGGGATAATAAGAGAAATAATCATAAACTAATGATTACCATATGGTATTCATCATAAGAAAAATGGTAACACATGATATTTTATCCTAATCTCAATTAAACATGTATGATTATTCATCACCCAAAATTACTCACTAGTGAATTATGGTAGTTTAATATTTGATTAATATATTTAGGAATATCATTGAAAAGTTATTTATATTCTTATGATAATGAATTTTTCAATGAAATCACATTATATTAATATACTAATGACTATGTTATATTCTTCTGGATCATGATTATTGAAAATTTTATCCACACTCTTATGATCCATGATTTTTTATTATCCATCGAATATGCCATTATTTATGATTTATTCATATTTGGAATGAAGTTTATGAATTAGTTAGATTATACCAATATTCTAATCTAATGATCATTTATCATATTAGAGTTTTATCATTTATGTTTATCCTTATTGAGCATATGAGCTCAACGTTTTATAGTGATTCAACTTACCCTAATTATAAAGATTAGTATAACTTATGTGAATTCAATATTGATGTTAGAATGGATAAATATTATATATAAATATATATATTTCCATGTATTGTAAAATTACTTTCATATGTTGCTAACCCTAAGATACACCGATCCTCCAATTATATTGTCTGGGTGCTTATTTTTTAGATGTAATGATTCTTCATGTAAAATAATTAAATAAATATGTAATTATTTCTTATTAATGATTACATTGTATCAAAAAAATGTTTTTTTAATCATTATAGTTTTTATAATTATTTTTATTGTTCAATTATTTATTATAGTTATATATCATTAGAAAAAATTATATAGAATGTTTAATGTAATACATTATATCAAAAAACATTTTTATAAGTATTTAGTATGAAGTATTTATAGTAATACATTCCTTATATGATAATTTTATTTTTTGGATGTTTATGAAGTAATTTACCACTGTATAATCACCACAAAAAATGATCATTTGTAATTAAATAAATCATAAATCTAATTTAATATGACATTGGATATGATTATAAACATTTCTATAAACATTATAGGGATATTACTTTGTCAATAAACTTCTCTTTATGGTCAACTACGATGAAATTGATTTCATAGTAACATAGTGATATATAGTTGTGTTGTATAAGAGAATAAAACATAAGTTAACTATGGAATAAGACATAGTGTTACATAATGAACCATGTGTGACAATGTTAAAATGAATGAATTAAAGGATTAAATTAATATATTATTGGATATGACATAATGGGATTTAGATTTCATATTCATATTATTATTTCATATTATTTTATTAATTATTATCCAAACAATTTTAATTAGAATATTGGGATGAAATAATATCATACAAATGATGGTAATAAAGGTATGTATCCAAAAATCACAATGTCTTACAACAGAATAATAGGGATTTTTATATTTTATAGATTATTTCTTACAACATTCCAATCATGGAAAATACTTAATTTACTAGTATTACTGATAATAATATTGTAGATATCAAAATATATGTTAAGCATTATTACTCATAAATATATTCAATAATGATTCATATTTATGAATCAAAATTTTTAATAGAATAATAGTAAAGATAATTATATATACCCTATAGATATTTTCTTATATATTATTTCATTACAGATTAGTAAACATTTATGAAATTTTATCAACAAATGTAATGATTTATTCCTTGATAAGGAAATAATTTTTTGATGACAACTACTGTAGGAGACATGGGTAAGTCATAGACATCTCTAATGCCTAATACAAGATTGATGATTATTTAACAATTTGTTGGTGGATTTTGGGAAATGTAGGTTTGAGTGTATTCATATCCTTGGAATTTATTATTGATTTAATGAAAATGTAATTGCACTTTTATGATCAAGAAATTTATATTATATGTGATAAATTATGAAATTTTTATTTAAATATTTGAGTCATTTTATTAATGTGTATTTGATTTCTTTGTTTTTTAAATTGCTTGGATATTCCATTCGATTAACAAATTATTTTTCCCCTATAATATATCAAAATAGTTTACACATATTGTGGTATAATATTATAGAAATGATTAATTATGTTTGAGGAATGATAAGTAACATAATATATCTTCTGAGAGTAAGGCACATTTCATATTAATTAATTTTATCTTAAATGAAAATCTTGTTAAGAATACCCTCACCTATATTCGTTATTTGTTAATAATTAAATGTTCAAGATGAAATTAATTTAAGGGTTGGAATGTAATTACTGTTGATTTTCGGTAGATTATGTTATAATCAACATCAATAAATTATGTCACATGAAATACATAACTAATGAAAGAACCAAAAAAAAATATAATATTATAACTACATGAATAAAATATACCTAAATTGATGAATGGATATTAATAAATATATATAATTATAAATTTTTATTTAATTTTATTAATATTATATAATGAATCATTTGGAAGATTGATTTATAATCATTTTATATTCTTTTTATATAACTAACTAAAATGATTTTATTATGTTTCTTATAATTTGTAAAGACTTTCTTTATTAAATAAATCATCAATGTTCATTTAATTAGAATATTTTATGAAATTTGACTATATGAAAATGATGTTTTAAATGGAAATATTTAATAAAATATTTTTTTTATTACATATTGAAATGAAATTTAAATGGTAAATTTTACAATATAATATTTATAAGTTTAGAAAATAAAATTATTGTTTCGTAATAACATATCAATATTATTTTTGGATTATTTTTTTTGTATTTTCATCATAAATTATTTTTATGATAATAGTAAAGAATAAAACTTTTACAGATACCATAAAATTTGTGAAATTATTATAATATAATAATGAAATATAAATTTTTAAAAAATATTCCAAGGAAAAATTAGAATATTTTAGGGAAATTTAATTTTTAAATTTGAGTATTTAACTAATAATATCATTTTTTATGTTTTAAAATTATTTTTCTATTTTCTGTAAATCATTTTCTCATATATTACACATCTATTATTTGAAAAATAAATTGACACAACATATAAAAATGTAATATTAGAAAATATGTTTCAAAAAATAATCCATAGGTGTAACTATGTAAAAAGTATAAATTTCAATTTAACCAGATTGGATATATTAATTTAGTAAACACATGTTTTATCTATGATGTTTAAAAGGATAAAATGATTTCACTAAGATGGTTAAAATACAAAGATGTTTAAAACATGATTCAGAATGGGTTGATAAGGAATTAACAAAAAATAACCCTTTCCAAATGAATTATTTGCAATTTATAGAGCCACAAACTATGATACTAATATCCAATTAGTTTAATGTATTAGTTATTTAAAAAAAATAATGTTCCTTTTATCTTTTAAAATGGGAATTTCTCTCCATAGTCCCCATAACATCACTACCATCTTATTTAGTTCCAAAAATATGTCTACACATCTCTTAATTTATTTTTAGTATTATTAAATAGTTTTCTCTAATCGTTAAGGACTACCCATTAAATACATAACCACTTTTCAATGATAAATATAAAAAAATTATGTTATAAAATTATTACCATCCCATTATCATTTAAACATATTTGTGTTTTTTAATTTTCAATAAATTCCATTAACAATTATGGAAATGATTAAATAAGTTACCTAATTATACTTTAATTCCATTGTTATTGTTATTCATTAATTAAAAACTTTCTATTTTATATTAATAAAGATAAATATATCTTTTCTCTATTTTAAAAAATAGTACGTCCCCAATGATTTTTTTGTTCTTAGTTAGCTATAGAAATTTATGGTCCCAATTGTTTATTTGTTTTATAATGTCACTTTTATTTTTTATTTATATTTCTGTTATGACTAACACTATTAGTCATTTTCCCCAATCTATATAAAATGAAAACATTATCCGTGGCTATGGGTTTACTATGACCTCAATGGAATGACTATTTTCTGTTTTCCTTTAATTCAATATTATATATTGATGGTAATGAAAAGTGGATCAGTGTCGAAAAATGATAATTTTAAAATTATTATATTTCAATAGTGAGATATTTGACAACCTAATTTTAAAAAACATAAATAAATTATTTTGATAAATAAATTATTCTATAATAACATTCTATAAGTTATATAATTATTACATCAACTATAATATTTCTTTTTATTTTTAATATTCATCTTAAAAAAAATACAATGAAATAAAATTTAAATTATATACAATATAAATTATCATTTTAATTTTTTAAAAATGATAATAAAATTATATCACTTCATAACAATGCACAAATTATGGTATATTTGTTTGGGTTAGTATAACCACAGACTTCATCAATGCTATAAATTTTCCTCACTACTAACTATGAGAATATCATTCAATTTAATATATAACATTTGTAATAATTTAATGATTTTATCATGTTCAATAATATAAAACTAATTATTTATCTTATTATTTAATAAAACACTTTTCAGTCGATAAGTATTATCCTAATATGATCTTCATCAAATTTCACATAATGGATCAATATATTAATAGTTATATATTGGAAATATAAAATTAAATATAATAATAAATAATAATTTCACATACATTATATGATCTTGGAATTAATTACATATTGTGATGAAAAATGAATAACAATACTAGTTTTAAACTAATTCATAATGATCAAGATTACTCACACATGATATTGATCATAGATAATATAAAAACAACATACTTCTAGGTAAATATTCTATATAATGTATATGCTATGATCATTAAGTGAATATGGGTTTTCAATATTTGAATATGATGGATATGTTTTTTATATAAATTATTAGAGTTATATCATCTTAGTGGAAATTCAAAATAATTTTTTTCATTCACAAAATTTATATCTAGAATCATATGTCATTTTATCAAACATGAAATCATTAATATGATCTGGATACATGTTATTGTGAATAATCACCATTATTTAATATAATTTTAGATGTTTTAAATTCTATAAATGATTAATTTGAATGAAAATTGTCACATTTTATAGTTTTAGTGGTATTTCTAGATTAATAGAAAATATGCTTATTTTGGAGTTTAAAAAAGTTAAATAATTTCATTATTTCAGACATAACATCATATATATTGATCTGAATTATGAGATTACATACATGGAGAATAATATACATCATGGTCTTAATTTAATTATTCTATACCCGAATCTAAATATAGTATTTATGTCCAAAAACAAGATCATGAGTTGGGCCAAGAAAGCATTACACAGATATGGAGATTTGAATATGTGAGGAACATATATCATATATGTAATTACATTGTACGATGACATTTGGATGGGAGATGAAAAATAAATTTATTACTAGATTTAATGAATGATTCCATGAGTTCATCGACAATTTTCAATGCCATTATTAAATGGGAATCCATGTTGTGAAACATGTAGTGTAATCTTGGTAGAATTTGTTATTGGGGAAGAACAGATATTTTAATCTCTGCATATGGCTAAATAATTTTGAATATAGAGGGGAGGAAAGAATGAATGTTATGAGCATCGATTGTGAATGAGTACATGTGTGATTTATCCATTTAATTTTAAAAACATGTAGTAATTTTTTAAGTCATGTAAGTGAATATAAAAAGATAATAGGTCCTCCATAAAAAGGTATTCCACTACATACCATACAATCCATTAGACCATTAATGAGGTCATCTACACCAAATAGATATGTTTCATTGTCTTCTTCCTACACCATTCCTTATTCATTTTTTTAATTACTTCTTCTTCCCCATCCCTATCGATTACCCATACCATGTTGGGAAAAATATTTCTGTTGATGGGGAAGTGCTGGTTTTTATATTTTATAATGCTTATGTTTGTAAAAATTGTTATATAAAATCTCATACATTATTATATGTTGTTTTTTTAATTATATATAATATTTTGTTATCAGGTGAAATCATATTTTATTTTTATATATGTTGTTGTTTTTTTGGAAAATGATCATTATCTCCATACACTAGGATATAGATTATATAAAATATAATATACCATGGATTAGTGTTGAAGTACTTGATGAACATCAGTATCTGTGAGTGGGGTAGTAGATGTTTTCCCTCACTATAACCATTTGACCAAGTCAGTGAGAAGAAAGGATCAAGGAATCTCACTTCAATCGACTTAAAAAATTGGACTGAATTAAATATAATAAGGATACAATTGAAATTTTAATATCATTCATGAATTTCTCACCCTTCTCATATCATATTTTTTATTAAATTATGATTCTAATTTCATTTCAATTGTATTCCTAATATATTTATTTTATTTTATTTCTTTCAAAACCAATCTAATCTAAAAGCAATACAATTTTCTCTATGTGATAAACTGATTTTTGAATATTTTTCTTCATTAGACTAACTCAAGTTAATCACTAGAATACACATAGTTAATATTAATACACATATTTTTCCTAGCCACTAGGCTATATTGTGACAAACATATTTCCATTTATAGGGAGTCACTTTAACATAATAATATGAAAAAATGTTTTCATAAATGAATAACCTGAAACTCGAAAGAACTGTTAATTTAAATTGATCAAGGTGTTGAATGAAAAATAAACCATAAAAATAACTAACAGGAAACATTATGGAAATTAACCTCTAGTTTTCTTGTGATACTCTTAGTCATCACACTGAATCTAAAGGAATGACCAATATCCCAACCAATCCCAATGTGAAATCTACGTAATCAAATTTTCTAATCAAAACTACTAACTCATTAACCCTACCATAGAAAATTATTTTGAACTTCACATCAACATGATCTAAGTGATACAAAAAAATTCATTCAAATCCTAGTGAATACCCAAATCAATACATCAATAAGTTCACCATTTCATAATTTAGCTTCAAACCCTAAAGAGATTCATAGAAATAGATATAGTGGATGGAAATTACAATTTAAAATGATTGAGATACAAAGGAATAATTTTACAAGTTGCAACCAATAGTGGGGCAAGACTGATTATATTTTAAAAGATTCTTAATGAAATGGTTTCTCCCACCTCATGGGGACAAATATATAAGAAATGACATATGATATTGTCCAATCAACTAGATAAAGACATTATAAGAACTATGACTAATTCAATATGTTTTTTTTTCATGAAACCCACATACGACACTAGAAGAACACCAATTCCATATTTTATTATACCATGATAAACATGAAAATTATGGGAATATTCCAAATTCCTTGATTGGAGGAGCCATTATTGACAGGTTACCAGTGAGTTCTAGAGGTTTTATTTAAATGATAGCTTAAAACTCATTATTATTCATAATTAGAGGTATAAACCTCTGGAGGAATCCATGAGGTAAATAAATATAAATATTCTTCACCCTTAGTTGATGCAACACCTGATGAAATGTCTAGTTTCATGAGACAACATAAATTAATCAAATATATGAAAAACATAGACAACAATTGTACTACATTTTATGATATTCAATATATAATTACACTAAAATGTTCAGAAGTTAATGGGCACAAAAAAATTTCTTCTTCCTATCAGTAAACTAAATTCTTTTAAATTCAGTGTTGTCAACCCAAGACCCATCCACGATATGAATTTCAATATATTCCATAAAATGCATATTGAAAAAAGAAACATCAGAAAACCCCACCTCTAATTCCAAAAATCCCAAGAACATACCTTTCCACAGAAAAAAAGTTTCATCCACAACAATTCCAAAGAATGAAATATTTTTTTTATTCCACAAGTGCACCAACAAGTGATGATAAGTACCTATGAACAATCTTTGCATCATTGGATGATAAGATTAACACAATCACAGTTCAATTAGAGTGTTTTTTGAACATTATAAAAATTAACGAAGGGAAAATACTCGCACAAAAAATTCCAAACAAAATGGATAAGTCAACATGATAAAAACAAGATGTGGAAAAAACATCCACCACTAGCCACCCATGAACATGAAACATGACCACTATTTCTAAAATATAATGATGTATACTATTCTTAAAATTTAAATAAAATTAACCATGATGAATAAAATAAAAAGGATGCGAATAATAATTGGTTGATTAGAAAAAAAATAAAATTTCATTGGAATCAAATGGAGAAGAAATACTTATACATACCATTCCTTATATGAGTATTGAATTAAAAGTATTTTTATGAAAATGAAATTCATCAAGAAATTATCGACACCTACAAGAATGTTAAAATAAATATCCCCCTAATTGAAGCCATAAAAATAATTACAGGTATTTATTTTGTAAGGATTTTTACAGAAAAAATAGAATACTTCAAAGGAATGATAGGATTAACATAGGAAGAAGTGTATGAATCCATTTAACACCACAGATGAAAAAAAAATTCTAAAAATCCAGGGATGTTTTTCATTACATGAATCGTTGGTTCTTTAAATTTTTATAATTATTTATGTTCATTGGGTTCATAAGTTAATTAATAGTCTCACTTAGTATACAATCCATTGTATATTGGATACTTAAAGATAAAAATAATGGTGTTCCAACTTTCAAATAGATCAACATTTTCCCAGTAGGATTTCTGGTAGATATCTTATTGAATGTAAAAGATCTCTTATTCCTATGAAAATGTGAATTCCCAAATCACTTCCTATTTTGATTTCATTTTGGAAGAATATTGAATATCTTATTTTATTGGTTATTTGATATTTTATGAGGATGATGATATGATTTCATGTTTATAATAGGTAAAACCATTATAAATTAGGTACCTCGATTTTATTATGTCCCATAAGAATCCCCCGATCATGAATTAATTCCACTCCCCATAGATTTGAAATACATGTACCACATTGAGGGAGATGAATTACCAATAAAACATTATTATAATATTTTGAAAAACTATCAAATTCCTTGATTTGGATTTTTAGAGAGAATTTAAAATCCTTAGGGACAACAAAATATCATATCTAAGGACTAAACACCAAAATATGTCACACGGTATTAGACTAGTGAAAGATTCCAAACCTATCACAAAACCCTAAATGATATTGAATCACTCATTTCTTGATATTGTGAAGGATATTAATAATATCATGGATTTTGGGATAATCTATCCCATTTAAGACTCATAATAGTGTATCCCTTTTCATATACTTTCAAAAAAAATTCCTAAAAGCTGTGAGGAATGAAAATATTGAATTAATCCCTTATGAGAATTCTGATTAAATGGCGAGTGTGTATATATTTTAAGAAGCCTAATAAGGTAACATAAAAAATTATTTCTCCGTACCATTAATTGAACAATTTTTATTTATATTTTTTTTGTAGAACTCATTATTACCTTTTCAATTACTTTTTATCTTTTTTCTAGGTACCCATTCCTCCCAATGTTCAAGAAAAGACAACCTTTACATGTGCCTTTGGTAGTTTTTCTTATAATTTTTTCCATTTTGATTATTAAATTCTCTATGTGCAGTTCTATGTTGAATGGTATGTAAATATTTTGTTTATGAATAAATTTTATTGGATTTTTTCTTAAAGGATTTCATAGTGTTTGGGGATAATTTTTCGCATTGTTTGAAAAATATAGAAAATGTTTTGACCACTACCATACATAAAAATATTGTTTTAATTTTATTAAATATCCTTTTCATTGTTGAGAGTGGAATTATTCTCAGTCATTCCATTTCCTCAATGGAATTGAAATTAGTAAATAAAAAATTTAATTGATAATTAATTGAATTATTCTCATTGTGATAAAAATTTTAGATTATTTTTCGTACATACAAGATTATTCAAAAGGATTATCAATAATTTCATTAATATTTCCCCTCCACTCTATATGTTACATTTAAAATATTTTTATTTTTATTTCAATGGTTCATGTAGAGAATTGTTTAAGATTTGAAGATGAAATTGGATTCAGAACCAATGATGCTCTAAACCAATTGGGATGAACCATTTATGGTACTTTGTGATGAATCCATCCAAGCAGTTTGGGAAGTCATATTTCATATAATTGAAGGGAGAAAAAATGTAATTAAATATTCTTTTTGAAACATAGGGAGAGACAAACTAATTTACAACACTAAATGATGGTTGTTATTGGAAGTTGTCTTTTTTTCCTTATTAATATTTTTATCATATATTATGGGAACTAAAATTACAATTTTCTGATAATGCAGTCCTTAGGTACTTTTTAATGAATTAAAATTATAATACAATGCTAGGGATATGGATTATGTTACTAAAATACTTTTACATCAAAATCCATGAAAATTAGGGAGTTGTAAACCATGTTTCTATTCACTTATGTATACATTCCAACACAACTGAAGTTGAAATTTTTGAAAAAGTCCCCCTAAATGATCAGTTTCCAGGAGGGAATTTATACATGATTGATGGAGAAGTGCTTGGAATGCGGATATGGTCATTTATATAGCGAAATCAGATTTCTCATATCATTAAAATATTCACAAAATCCCTAAACATAATTATTAATCTAGTCATTACATTTAATGTGATCCATTTCTATGTAATATATCCAACAATCAAGTTATATGAAGTTTTTTTCATGGTAGTTAAATTGGTTATATCATTAGGTTTTATCACACATTAACATGTTGAGGACACTTTTGGCCTCAATGGGATACAAATAATGTTTTATAATTATTAATTTATAGGAATGACCTATTTAAATATACTCAAGAATTTTAAATAAGATGATAAAACAATTTGTTTTCTCAAAATATTTAAAAAAATGACCCAATGAACAATTATATTTTGTGAGTTTTTTATATATACAGTGATAGATGAAATGGGACAACCCAAATTTTATTGTAAAATAATTATATATTTATTATAATTTATTATGTGTCCAAATAGGTGGAAGAAAAATCCAACATGGAGGACGATGGTTTAGTTGTTTGAGATTTTAACAGGGATAACATATTTTCTATGTTTGGACTTCCAAAATCCATCATTGGTTATTTTGTTACACAGTTTTTCAATTGGAAAATGGATTATATTCTAAAATTTTTCAAGTAATTCATAATACATCAACACCCTTTCATCCATAGATTAATGGTAAAGCTGAAGTGTCCAATAAAGAAATCTAAAAAGTTTTGAGAAATTTGATTATCCCAATTATGAAGGATTAGAGAAAATGGTTTAAAAATAGTTTATGCGATTACATATAATCATACAAAAGAATTATTTTGAATGATTTTTTAGGCGTATGTTTGGTAAAATATTTCACCAACCTATTGAATATTAGGATAAGGAATATTGTGCTGCGAGGAAGAAGAATTTTGATCATTAATGAACAAGGAAAGAGAGAAGAATGTAGTTGCAGGAGTTGGAAGAAATTTAAAGGGAAACAGTTGAATTTTCCATGATATAAAATGGTTGAATAAGAGTGGATCATAGCAATCTGATCCAACAAAAATACATCACTCATATAGAAAATGTTATTTTATTCAACTCAAGACTCAAGATAATTTCTAGTAAACATCATTTATAATCGGATGTTCTATTTAATATATACTCATGTATATACTGATTGTGTTGAAGAGATTATGAAGGATGGAGATGAGAATCCAATCTTTATTAATGAGAATTGTAAGAATAAATTGAATGAGACTATACAATAAGATCCAGGGGAGAATATCACACTCCTCTAATCTATTTATCATTAAAAGACATCTAGTCATAAATCTCCGTTAAATCTTATTTCTTCTTGTGATTCATTTTAGTATATTCTTACATGTTCATCACGTACACTACATTATTTTTGTGTGGGGAGGTAAAGTTTTAGTATAGTATTTCTATTTAATTTTTTTCTATTTTCTTACAAAATTTTATTTTTTAGATTTTAGGGTGTTTATTTTCAAATATTAGTGTGTTTTTAAATTTAATGAGATTAAATGATTATTATTATTTATTTCAATCCCATTTCAATGATTAAACGATATATTCAATGAAATTGAGTTAAATGAATTCGGAAAGAAACTTTGTATGAAGTTCAAATATTTGGGGAATTTCCTTAAATGTCCTCTAATTTTTTAATCCCATGCCCCAATTATATTTATTTATATATTAAATATATTTATTTTGAGGATTCTAAAACAATTTTTTAATATTATTTAAATTCACCTCACTTCTTGAATGAACCAATACATGTTTTTTAACAAGAATACAATTTTTCCTATCATAATTTTAGGGTCTGAGATACATGTGTTTTATATGATTAAGGAATTTATTTGTTTCAATGCCCTATTTTTTTAGGATATCAATTTTTTCTAGAATAGCTAGTATATATAATTCTTATATATCCTATAATCTTGGAATATCTTATTATGTTATCCATATTACTAAAAAAATCTCCCTCTCTAGCCACCAATTGAAGTGAAATTTCATGATCATGTTAAAATAAATTTTGAATGGTGTTGTTTTATATTATAATACCAAATGTTTTTAATACATGTGTTGAAATAAAATTTGTATGAGATTATTTTATACAAAATAATTCATTATGATTAAATATGTTCCATTCTGGATCTTTAATGATATAATATGTTGTTCTATCTGGAGCATTAAATGGAGAAAAGAATTTGTGCCAATGTAGAGTATTCAAGAAAATTTAACATTTTAATAAATTTATATTTATATTTTTTCAATGAAAAATGGTTGTTCATTTCCCAGAGATTTCATTATGAAGGTTATTATTTTCTACAAATATAAGTGATGATGATACTATACTTGAGTGAAAAATAGAATCCTACAATTTTGATTAAAAAATATCGAATCCCACATCATTCGGCCTCCAAAATTGAAATATGTAAATCCTTACTATCGAAAGACCTAGAAAATATATGTATGGAACTGATGATAAACATATGTCCTTCACTCTCATCCATAAAAGATGTAGGAATTTATCAGTCCTATGGAGACTCTTGAATGGGTTTGGATAAGAAAAGCCTTATTGAAAATTTACATTTTTGATATGAGATATAACAAAGGTCAAGTATGAGTTTTTTGTGTTTTGGATAAGAAATGAAGTGAAAATATATTAATTAACATAAATAGTGACCTTAAAAATTAATTTTTGAGTACTCTGGATATCATTTTTTTCTTTGTCTCATTATGGTGGATCCCATGTGTACGCGTTTTGAATTTATATAGATTTGATTTCTATGTTTAATTTCCAAGAAGTAAAGGTACTAATTAGTGGGGAATTTATAGATATAATATTTTAAAATAATTATACATATAATTAAAATGTATTAAATCCCACTAAAGATTTATTTTAAGGTAATTTGTCTCATTTTATGATTAATGTGGTATTTTTATCAAAATCAAAAAATATTCCATTTTTTATTTTAATAGTATTAAATTATTTCTATGGTTGAACATAAAATTATCTATACTGATCAAAATTTTGAATTTATTCATTTTTATGATTCTATAAATCAGAGACCTAATTTAATTCTAGTGGACCCAATATTAAATCCCTTAATTGGAAGCACAAAACGAGATCATGAGTTGGTCTTGGAAAACTATGCATAGATCGGGATAATTTTTATGTGGGGACCATATCATACATATTTACTAACCATATATTATAAAATATGTTTGTAATATTAGAAATAAATTTTTTAACAAAATTCATTAAGGTTTCGAAGCCCGAATCATCATTTTTCATGCCCACTAATGCTTAAGAAACTAGATATATGAAATATTGAGAGTCTTATTTGGTAGAATAAATACTCAGAGTAAAACAAACATAACTCCCTCTATAAATGGAAGAATATTTTAAAATTTTTTGGGGTGATCGGAAAAAAAATTTACTATCATATATCATTAAGGATTTCATGCGTGAATCATCCAATTAATCGGGATAACACATGGTAACTATCAAAGAGAAATTTTGGACACTAATAAAATTATAAATCATCTTTCCCAAAGAATTAAAATCCATACTATTCGATCAAGTAGACCATTGGGAAGGATATATCCACCAAGGATCAGAGCTACACAATAGTCTTACACCCTTATTTCTTCTTCATAGATCTGCAATGGCTAATTCTTTCCCATTCATATTTATTAATCTTACCATGGTGGGATAATAATTTTAGTTCTTTGGGAATGGTTGGTTTTTTATTTTCTGATTCTTCAGTTCTTAAAATAAACTAAATAAAATATCTTATTCTCTTTTTTTATGTTCTTTTAATTTTTATATAGTAATATTAATTATCATGTGAGACTTTATTTGGTTTTTTATTATATTTTTTTTTTCTTTTTTCAAATATCATTATATCCCACCACTAGTATTTGGATTATATATGCTTGAATAAACCAGGGCATAGCCCGCATGAACACCACGATCCTCAGTACATGTTAAATGCGTATTTGATGTTCTTCATTTTTGTGATAAACATAAACTGATTGAGTATTTCCCAATTGAATTGAGGATATCCAAAGACACATTCACATAAATGTATTGAGGGATGTCTAAACAAAGATCATTGTAATGTTATATATGACCATTACCATTTGACCAAGGGAGTGAGAGGAAATGACCATGGAATATCAATTTAATTCAATTAGAAGAATATTATTTAATTATATTGGACAAGGAGAGCATTGAAAGTGGTAAGCTAACCTAGAATTATTCTCCCTTATTATATAACTACTTTTAATCACATAGGTTTCCTATTTTATTTGAGTCATTTTATTAATTTATTTCTATTATATCATTTATTTCAAAACCAAAAAAATTAGGAAATTGTACTTGTTTATTCTATGTCATAAAAAATATTATGTACACTCCTCTTTTATAGAATACATAGAGATAAAAACTAGAATAAACGTAGTTATTATAAAGGCATTTTTTTTAAATTAACCACTCTATGTATCAATCACAAATTCAAAATGAATTTCATGTGGAATATATATTTAAAATTTTGGCTTAATGTTCATATTTTATTTTTTTATAAAATTATTCATAATCAAATGTTCCCATTTTCATAATTTTATTTTTTAATTAACTCTCTTAATTGAGTTAAAATCATTATTATAGAACATTATTATAAAAAATAATTATGTATTCTACCTAAAAAATACATTTCGTTATAAATTATAATCATCTCTAATAAAGATTAATTTTGAAGAGATTAATCATAATATATTGATTTTTTAGAAAAATGTATATCATCATTATGAATAATTCTCAACATTAGTAATTTTCCTTTCTCTTTTTTATCTATATTTTCTATTCCAATAAATTTTGTCAAAAACAATTATAAATAAAAATATGTATTATCAAATTTTTAATTCATATTTTCCGAATAATATATTACAAATAATGCTTTATTCAATACTATTCATTATTAGTTTTCAACATTGGTATTTAGAAATTTTCATAATGGTTTCCATATTATAAAAAGAAAATTGATTTTATTCAAATAAACAATTATTTTGATTATTTTTTTGTGCATTCAATGTTTTATTATTAAAAATTCAGTCTCAAAATAAACTGTTTTTGAAATTTATATCATCACATATTTGAATCAGTTATAGACCATTAAATGATCATAAGTGAATATTTTTTTATATAAAAGACTTTTCCACATATTTTTACATCAACTTTTCAAAAGAAAATTTATTCTAATGACTCTAATATTAATGATTCCCTTTGAAAATAATGTTTTTCAAATTTATTTATCCTTAAAATTTTAAAAAATAAATTATCATCTGATATTAAACAGAATCTTATATGTTGTTGAGAAAACTACATAATAAAATTCATTAATTTTTAGTCTTCCTTGTTTATATTTATCATTAAAATAAATATTTCCAATGAATTGATTTTTTATTAATGACTATTAAAATGATCATATGAAATTAGATTTTTGGGTAATTCCCTTTTATTAATCAACCATTAACATTAGTTAGGTTTATATTTTTCGTTCTATATGTATGTGTTATGTGACACATTTTTACAACAAAGGGTTCATTATACCAGGATTAAGTTCTTTATAAAAGTGTAAGAATATGTTAAAATGGCTAATTTTTGGTGTCAAATGTATCAAACCTATGCATTTGTAATAATTTTATCACATGAGCTCAAAAGGGTACTTTGGGGGACTTATCCCAAGAATATGGGTGCATTGACATATTTATGAGAAGCTAAAGTGTACTAAATAATTTTTATACCATGTAAAAGGAAACATTAGAGGATCATTTACATGAACAAGTTTACAAGGTTGGATCGTTCCATAAACATGGATATATAAGAGGATTTATCCCTACCCAATTTTTTACATTAATAGTTTTATACCACATATATGGTATGAAAGTGGATTATCCCAATATAAAAATGCCACAATATTTATTACCCTATTTCTTAATTGTGATATATGCCTTCGTGGGTAGCCTCCCCCTATGAATTTATTGATTATGTGTGTACCGCATCTGAAATATGATATTTTTTATTTTTTATATTCATGTTTATGTTATCCTATGAAGGATTATTTTTATTGAGTCACCCTTCCACACTCATTGGATTTCTTTATTATGATAAGAAATTATATACTGAAATATTTTTTATATATGATTTATTTGTAAGGAATTTTATTATATTTTTTAATTTAATCTATATTATCTTATTATTTTCACTTATGATAAGATCTATTTCCACCGATGATTACAATTTAATAGTTTATGAAATCACACTTTATTGTAGTTTATGTTTTGACATGTTTTGTACATTAAAATAATATATGGCATGTATAGAATAAGATTAGAATTATTAAATTTTGAAGGACATTTCAATAGTATTTTAAATTAAATAACTTATATATCTAGTACCCTTAAAACTTTCCATTTGGTATGGCAATTTTTTTTACTATATGAATGTTTTATTGATCAGTAGTATAAAATAATGATATATATTTGTTTATATATTTTGGGTTTCCTCAGTTGTTATTTAGATGAGAAAAAATTAACATTTTTTAGATTTCAATATATATTTCCAAAACATAGGTTATGTAACTCATATATTTTTTAGTGAAAATATATATAATACAATCATTGATCCTTTAATTTACATTTATAAATCACTTCAGAGTTTTCAAACTCATTACATTTGAGAGGAAGACTAATTGAGAAATATAAAATTATTTTACACTAAAGATACATAAATTGACATGTCATCTAAAAAATTTATGAATTTTCCTCTATACATATTACTCAAAAACATCTTGTTATTTCACCTCATATTCACATTTCTGTGTAGAATTATGTGAAAATACTTAGGGTCGTGACATATAAGGTCACATCTTCTATATGTATCTTATATACTATAAATATAGTCTCCAAAAATAATAAATATATTATATCCTCATTTTAATAATTTCTCATTTTAGATTTTTATGTCCCCCTAAACCATTTCAAAGAAAAATATTTTTATTTACATTATATTATTAAAAATAATACATTTTTTTCAAATTCACTAATACTAAAAAGTTTCAAAAACATGAATAAAATGAATAAATTCCTTTGAAAATAAAATTTTGTCAAAAAAATTGACACCATTATTTATTCACACTTTAAATAATATGTCATAAATTTTTATGATGAAATATAATTATAGCCTCAATGAAATATATTAATTAATATAGATTTATTCCCATTATTTTTTGTAACTCATATTTTGGTCATCATTCTATTGTGCATAAAACTTATAGAGTTATATTATTATCATTTAATTTTCATAAAAGAGTTCAATTTCAAATTATTATTATACTAATATTGTATACATTAATTTCTCAGATATTATTATCCAAGGGTATGTTATTTTTCATCACAAATTTTCAATTATTATTCATTGAAACATTATCTAAGAATTAATAATAATAACATTGATAAATATCTAATAATTAATTTTTGATTTAGAATCTGAAGCTGTTATATTAATTCTATATTATTATCATCATATGTTCAAACATATCATGTCCTCATTCATTCAAATTCAATCATTCATCAATCCTAATTATTTAGGTATTCTCCTAATCAATCAATCTATTTTAATATTCATATTACTTTAGAAATATTAATCATTATTCTAAATGGATGGATATATTCCTACTACTTAATTGATCATCTTTCTTCATCATAATGTAATAATTTTAATAATTTTAATTTTTATAGTGAATTATTCAAAATAATTCATCAATAAAATATCATAAAATTATTCTTATTAAATTGCATAATAGAAACGGCTAAAAGAAGTGATGTTTTCATCATTCACTTAAAAAATTTATTTTTATCAACTACATCAGTGTAAGTCTCATCTTCCAAACAATCTTCGTTGACATCAAATCTTATATATTAATATATTTATTTTTAATATATTTATTTTTAAAAATAAATTTTCATCCATTTTGATTTTTTTATAATATAATAGTAAAGGTTATCATTATAATATTAATCTATCATTATTGGAATAATAATATTTTTTTATGTTAATATTTTTAAAAAATGACTAATTTCTTAAGACATAAAATATTAGGAGAAGTTTTACCTTAAAACTACCATGTTTCTTCTAAAAATTTTAGCAATAAGACACATTATTTTATAATTTATTGTATCCTCATATGAGTTAAAATATAAAGAATAATATTAATTTACATGAATCAATTAGAAAAATGATTCATGATTTATGAAAAATATGAAATATTACTTTCATAAATTCTATATATTTTATTGTTAACTCTCATCCTTCTCTAATAAGGAAAAAATATATAATGGTAGAAATCCAAATAATTATTTCTTACTTATCTATCTTAATATGTTAATATTTTATAATAAAATTGGTTTTGTAAAATGGGATGTATATTCTTAACCCCTATCTCATTTACACTTATAATAATGTCATTTATGTTATAAAATTCTGAAATTTTGACATCATAAAATTTTCACCTAAACAAATATAGTTTTTCTAGAATCACATTAGTAATACATTCATAAATATTAAAATAAATATCCCATATTCCATTGTATATATTAATTAAATTAATTTTAAGAAATAGATTTTTGACTTAAATGATAATATGGTAACTGGAACCTGCTATAACACCACATAAAATGCACCCCTAGAATTATTAGAAATCACTAGTTATGATATAATAATTTTAATTCAATTTCATTTTATTATTGAAAAAACTCCTATTATTCTATTAAGGTGAATTTATATTGCATCGAAACACACACAATAAGAGGAAAGTATATTCCAATTCCATTTCTCTAAAAAATAGAATAAAATTAATTGGAAGAATATGAATTTTACAAAAATTTATGGATTATTGAAATTAAAATATATTTTATAATAATTTTGGAATATCAACGCACTCATGTTAAATTTCTTTTTCATAAAAAGATCACTTTAGAATTAAAATTATGAATATTAATTATAATTAATAACATCCATAAATTATTTAATTATTTATTTTTATTCAGTTGTTTTAAATCAAATTTATGACACTTTTCAATGTCACTATATTAGATAATTATTAATGATAGATTGGATGATTAGTAACATAATATATTCCCTTTTTTGGTCAAAACATATATTTTCTCCATGTTATGAAAACAATTATTCATTTTCATGAAAAAACAATTTTTGAGATATTTTCTTAATTAATAACCTCTTCAAATTCCCCTAGAATATATATTTTACAAAGAATAGTTATCCATTATAATTAATAGTTTCCCTTATTATGTTTTAAAATAAAAAAATTTATTTTTTAATCATATAGTAATAAATATATTTTTTTTGTTTTCCCTTATGAATATTCACCATAAAAATCATATGAAAATGAAAAATCATCAATATGATTATGTTGTTTTAGTTTTTTCTCATTCCATTATAAACCACTTGAGGATCAATATAAAAATTATGATTTTCTGTGAATGGTAAGTACATAGTTAATTTTCATATTTATTGCATTATCTGAAAATTATTAATTATGGGAACCGCATAATCATATAAAAAATACTACAATTTAAATAAAATATTATAAAGATCATTGTATTGTTTTGGACATTTCCATCTTTATTTTCATAAAATTTCTTCCATTAATTGAGTTTGTAAACTATAGAACACATGAAATCAACAAAGTTAGTTATTTATTGAATAAGAATCATAAAACAATGTTAAATTGTTTTAAAATATTATGGTAAATCATTATTCATTTATCTTTTTTATAATTTATATTTACTTATTTCAGGAAAAAAATTATTTCATACTAATAAGATTAAAAACCTTCAAACATTTGCTTCAAATATGTCATTCGTGTTACATATTAAATTTTTCCCAAGAATGTTAGAATAAGATATATTCAATAAATACACCAAATTAAAAATCATATCCACCTCAACACTACATTATTTGAAATATTCCCAACAAAAATCTCTCTAATATATTACATGGTGTTATGAATCTCTATAAATGAACATCAATTGTGGTTTTTGGCAATGTGGTTCTCTTAATTCATATATGACAAAATATTTTCAAAATTTGTGTGATATATACTTGGTTATATATTACTATAAAAATTACATACTAATATATAGTAAATGGGATATTTTCCAATCAATCATGAATAGCTATTTTTATATTGGATTATAAATATATATTAATTATCTATAGAAATTACATCTATTTAATGTTTCATAATGATAAAACAAGACGGTTTTATATCTCAAATATTTAGGAGGAAACTCAATGCTATGATATTTATATTATTGATAAAAAATTTATTGTGTTTCATTATAGTTTAATGGTATTCCACATATAGTGAGGTTTTAATCACATTATAAATTCCATCACGAGTCCTTTCTATTATATATATACTGAGCAATTTTAATACATGATAGTTAAGTGAAATTAGATAGGCATTTGGGGGGATAATATAATACACTGTATTTTTTGACAAATTTCCAATGATAATTTTCTATAATTCATAAATATATTTTTCAATTATAATATTATATTGTATCATTACTATAATGTTTTAAATAAAATATAAAAAATTTAATTAAAACAATTAATTCTCCTATAGTTGATCATTAAAATATATTTTAAGGAAATCATAAATTATAGTTCAATTTTTATTAATGAATTAAAAGATGATAATTTAAAAATGAATCAATAAACAGAATTTTATAATTTTATTATTAATATGAAATACACTTAATCAATTTTACACTTGTAAATAAAAATCATAATGTGCCAAAAATAGTGAAAAAAATCATGGAAAATAAATTTTGTTATAAAAGAATATTTGAAAGACTAGAAATAAGATTGGTTTTTTGTAATGTTATAATGTTATGAAATTATTTTCCGTAACATGAGTAAAATAGATATTAATTAGAATTTATAAAGATATGTATTTTCATTGTGTATAATATTTATAAATAGGAAAACATTTTCCAGTTATACATATGTTGTTGTTAAAAATATTTGTTATTTAATTGATTAAAAAATTATAATAAACAAACAAATAATATAAAAATAAAAAAAATGGACTAATATAACAAAATGTTCCTAATACATAATTCAAAATACAATTCATTATAAAAAATATATTTCTCTGATTAAATTATTTTGATTTTCTTTTATACATTAATGTTTTATCAAAAATAAAATGGTTTATAACAAATAAAAACAATTATATAAAAATTAATAACATCGTAAATGTAGTTATCTAACTATAAGAAACAATATTTTATTTATTTATTCTAATAAAATGATTTATTTAAAATAATTAATTATATTATATATACGTATTATATGTTTCTATACAAAGTATCACGTTATTTGAATATAAAAATTATTTATTATACATATGAACAATGAAATAATTGGTTTTTCATTGTTCAATGATAATATATTATTAATGATAAAATCCATTAATTTTCCAATTATATCCTTTTCAATGAATGGATTTTTTATTTATAATCTGTAAAAATAATATTAAATTCTATTAATCGCTATTATCAAATAATATTTTTGAAATATATTTATAATATACTACGTAAAATAAATAATCATTATAATAATGATTATTAAATTTTATGAATTTAGTATTTAACAAATTTTTTGTAAACCACTGTTTAACTAACATTTTGTTTTCCAAATTATGCATTATTACATTTAATATAACATTGATCACATTAATACATTTAATCTATAAATATTACTCCACATTATTTATCAGAACATCCAAATTCTTTAAAATATTAAATTTTATATTAGGTATAAATGTTTTTCAATATAATAATGAATATTACATAGAAAAGATGAAATGATGTATATTTTTATAACTAAAGGTTAATTCCATAATATATAATGAAAAAATATCACTAATTAAATATATAAAAGTTTTTTGGACACCCTGATTTAATATATCCACTCTATATCCATTTCCATTCAACATTCCCTATGAAATTACCATTCAATCTGATCAAAGAATATTGGTTTTCATATATCCCACTCAGGATCTCTTATAATAGGATCCCTTATATAACATCCTAAATAAAAAAACATGGGGTTTCATTAAGAATACATAATCATACTATATCTATAACAATCTAATTTGAAATTTATTAACCTCTAGTTATGGGTAGGATTTATATATCATACATTTCCAAGAGTCACATTTTGTGGAGATTTATTCCTTCAAAATATGTATTATATTATTCGTAATTGTTGTAAATTTTGTTTTTTATGAAAATATTATTAAATCAGATGAATTGAAATAGTAACAGATATTTTAAATTATGTACTAGTAGCGACCTAACCCTAGTATGTCGAGAAATTGTGTTTCCTACCATCACACCAGCATGATTAAAATGAATCATATCTCAAATAATCAAAGTGATTAATAGTGTGGGTAATATAGATAAATTTTAGTGTCTTGTATTACAAATAAATAGACTAATTATATCATAGATTTTTCTTTCTTCCGAGCATATCGTTATTCCTACATAGCTTATCCATTCATATCATTAATCATACACTTCCTGGAATCATGAATAATGGAAAAAAATTATGGGTGTTATCAAATTACAATGAAAGGTAAACTATAGAGGAATAAATAATGAATCAATGAAAAGAGTCAATATAGACAGTTAATAACGATTTTTACATTCTATGTAATCAATAAATTTATAATGAGTTAATAATAAATATGGAATCATATAAAAGTAAATATATATTCCATTTAATCAATAACAAAAAAAATTAAATGAATTTATATAATTTTTCATAGTGAAATTATTTTGGATTATAAATACTTAACCAATATGATGTCATTGCATAATTATTAGATCTGATGATTCACCCTCATGAAAACTCTACTATCGAGATCTATCTTCATTAATGTATAAACCTATATGTAGAAAACTATTTAATTTATACAAATATTTTTACCACAACATTATGTTGATTCATGGAGGGTATATATAATGTTCAAACCCCACTCATCAAATCATATCTAATGCGTTCATCATATACTGATTAATAAATTTAATTAATAAAAAATATGCCTCATCAAATATCATTATTCAATAAAGAATAGAATATTAATAATATATCCCTAGATAATCAAATAACATTCAAATGAAACACTATAAGTAAAACTGATATACGATTCAAAAAATATCATTTCCTTGAATCATGATATAGATATTTAGGAGAAATCCAGTGTTCTATGATCCCTAAAAATTGAACATTACAATGTGGACTACAAAAATTAATCCAAGAACTGAATTTCACTCTTATCAATGGAAAAATCAATCAAAATATATCAACAGAAAGATTATGTAATTTATAAATACGAAATACATAATTCAGAGTAAAAATATAGGTTTTTAGTAAATGATGAATGATAATATATTAAAATGATATCTTTATAATATTTCTTATGAAAATATAATTTTTTATATTGAAATATTAAATATTTTTTCCTTAAAATTTAATTTAATTTTTTTGAAAATTAAATTTTAAACATCAAAATACGCTTCGAAAAAATTATGTCAGGAAAATTTATACATGTTGTACAAAGTAAAAATATAATTACATTTTTATGTTAAAATATTTCGAAGAGTGCCTTGTTCATAAAATGAAAAGAATATTCAATTTAAAAAATTAGTGAATGATAGAAAGGGTTAAATTTTGTTTAATAAAATTTTTTTAAGGGTTAATAACATTTATGAAAACCCTTTTAGAAAAAAAATAATTTTAAAATAAAATAGTTTCTATGACTAAAAATATAATTGATGTCAGGTTTTATTAAAAACATTTTATATATTATTTTTTCTTTGAAGAAGTGAAAAAATGGAAGAATTACATGAATAATATCATGCATAACCATACTAGAATAAAATTAAATGGATTGGGAGATAAATATCAATTAATTCTCTCAAATGCAAATACACATGTATATAATCGTGAATTATATGAGATTATAATGTAAACCCTTGAAAAGTCCATAACATCAATGAAAGATTCAACCAATGAATATGTTATGTGTATCAATTATAATTCAAAAAGTAATGGGTGTAAATACAAATATGTTTAGTAAAAATTCACCACACACATAATCATATAATACTAACGACATTGAAGAAGTAATATAACCCAATGAAAAGGAATGAGGTTATGAAATTTATTTTCCAGTTAGAATCATTATTTTTAAATATAATAATAGGAAATAAATTTTATTAAAAAATACAAAAAATAATGAAATATTCAGGATATTATAATGTAAAATATTTAGTATGTACACCATATATACGATATTAGGAGAAAAATGATAATGTATGCCACGGTACATGGAAATATAGAGGAACCACTTTGTAACATTTGATTTTAAAATCCATATGAATGAAATAAATTCAAATGAAAACTAAAATATCATTCAGATAAATTTATTCATGAGAATATATACAATATATTTTTTATATACACTACAATGTAGAAATCAGGGTTAAAAAGTATATATTACTCTTGGAAGGAAATGTAAGATAAGAATCCCTTACATTTGATTTCCTTTTAGTTTATCATCCATTAAAATACTATATAATTATTTTAATATTTTCACTAACATATAATAAAATCATATTAATATTTATGATATAAAATATAACCATATTATAATATCTTATTACTTCTTTTTTTGCAATATTTTAATATTTTAATCATTGCCGGTGTTAATTGTTGGGTTTTTCGATTATGCATTGAAATATTTTTGTAATAAATATATTGATCCAGATTTAATAATACTTAGGTTTTTATTTGAGATATTAATATTATATAATTTCATAATATATGTATTTATAATAATCCATAATATTTGGATATAAAAAAAGAAATGCACCGTTAATGTATATTTTAGGGCGTATATACGCATAAATGATGCATCCATTTATTCTTCGTAATAAAAGAATTAAAATTAAATTATATATATCAATATAATAATTCTAGTATCATATTTATGCACTATATTTCTCATGTTTTTATTAAATTTTTTTATATATTCCATTTATTGTGTTAGTAAATCACATCGCTTTGAGGAGGAAGTAGTACACCCATCCACATATGATGTTATTAAGTTTACACAAAATGTAAAACATAGAGTATTGTATAATATAAAAATTAATAAGTATTAATAATTCATATATAGAATAAATTTCATATAAAATAGTGTTTCAATCATAATTCAAAACTATGAATGATATTAATGGAGAGACAAATGATATTGTCTCGTGATGTAGCAGTTCACCGTACACAAAAATAGTAAGTTCATTACCAATTTTTTGGATGTTTGTGAAGATATAGGTAAAACCCAATTATAAAAAAATTCATAATATTAATTATATAATATAATCATAGAATTATACAAGTCTATTGTGTGGATAATTAAAATAAAATAAAATTCCTTGAGAAGGATGTTACCTATTCTCTAGAAAACTATTTTTGGTTGGCAGAAAAGTACTACCGGATACATTTCTAATCAAATTAATAATTCTAGGTTTAAGGGAAATATTTTTATAGAAGGATGTTACCTATTTTCTAGGACATATTCCCCTTATTTTTATGTTTTTGTCCATTGTTAGGAAAAAAATTATCTTAATAGTCCTAATTAATTTAATTTTCAATCAGCAATATTTTTGGTCAAATTATAATTTAAACATATAATAAATTAAAAACAATTATTTTTTAAAATTATTATAATGTTTCCCATATTCAAATGGAATTAGCTGATGAAATAATTTTTTTTAAAAATCTCAAGGGTGTGATGACAAGGAAGGATTCTAATGTAAAAATGTTCAATGGAAATTGAATAATTTTATGTATTTTAAAATATTAATTGATTAAAATGGCCTTATTTTTTTTAATATGTTTAAAATTGATCTAAATAATATAAAACCAATAAAAATATTATTAACCTTAAAAATAAATTAGATGAAAAATCAATTTAGAATTGAAATTCTCTATTTTAACTATTAATCAAAATATTTAACATCTCAAAGAAAACCAAATATTTACCCTATTATAATTATTATGTTTGACAATAAACTTTAAATTTTTACTTAACATATAGAATTTCTAAATTTATAATTTTTTTTGAAATAGTTTTCCAATAAAATTTTGTAGAACGACCTTTATTGAAATATTGATATTTATGTAAAATATTTTTTTCATTTTATCTTATTCTTATCAAATATATTGGATAAATATAAAATATATATTATTGAATATATTACATGTATATTAGCTTAATATATCCCAAAAATTTAAAATAATTTAGTTTATTATGAAAAAAAGGTATTGTTAGTAAAAATATAGTTTTCGAGAGAATCATTTATTTAATATTCATGTAGTTCATATATTCGTTTATAGTTAATTTGTAACCAAATAACTAATAATATATTTTTTCAAACCATATATTTTTGTAATATATATATTACTATTCTTTGATATTATTTTAATATATTGGTTATGTTTAATTATATTAAATAATAATAATAGAATAATAAATTTATGTTTTGTATAATTCGTTTGTGCTTGTAATAGAAGACATTGAAAAACATGTCATTGAAATTGATGCAAGATAAATCACCATCAAATTAATTTAAAAATATATGATAGATTTATTTGATTTAAAATTGTAAATATATTTTAAATTCTCATGATATTATAGTCTCTTACTCACTTGATGTTGTGTGCCATACATGATTTCAAAAAAAAATGTTCTTTAGATTTTTAGGGAGTTATATTATCCTTAAAATAAATACATTTCATTATCAAATGTTAAACGATATATTAGTAATATATTATTTGATAATAATTATGTAAAATCCCACATTATGAGTTGGGTTCATGAAAAATCTTATTTGAAAGAGTTATTGGGATGTACAAAGGTCACATGGAATAACATACAAATAATTTTCTACAAAAGAGAACAATAGTGGTAAGTGAAAATATAGACATAGAGGGAAAAAGTAAATACTATTGGGGATTTAGTGAGGTCATCAATAAAAAAAAGTGAATGCTCAGTTAAAACATAAGGTCTTCAAATAAATATATATATATATATATATTAGACAATCAGTTCAACAAAAATTAATGTTTTTTTTCATCTGTTTTTATTTGGTCAATTAATTATTGTTGATAAATTTAATTATTGACACTGAATAAAAGGAAATATAAAAGCATGTTAAATTTCAATTTTGTAATTATAATTTCAACTTTTGGTTTTTCTATGATAAAATTATAATTTATTCATTACTCTATGAAATGTAAATCCAAAAATAGACCCTTTAAAATTGATTCTTAATGCAATAAAGTACACCTATAACAAATTTTAATGACCATAATAGATTGAAAACTCATTAAATTAATCTATAATTTTTTTCAAACATAATATAGTTAATTAATGAATCTCTTAAACATAAAAATGTAATACTACATGTTCATCATTAATATTTAGTTGAAATGTTTTTATCTCAATGTAATGATACGTTAACCCAGACATCATGCAGGTTAGTGGTTGGTGTGAAAACCTTATCATCAAACAATCCTGATATAAATCATTCCCCCACCCTACAGGCATTCATTTTTATAAAAAATATAATTTTTAAAATAATAATGGGCATAATTTAAATTTAATCAATAAATATCCTTGCGCTAATGTTTTGAAAACATTTTTTTCAAAATTTCAAATAAAACATATTTAATTATAATTATTGTTTTAACCCTAATGGTTATCTATACATTTCAATTTGTTTTTTATAAATGGTAATTCTATTGTTCCTCAAATAAATTTTCTAATAAAACATATGATTTTAAAATCTAGCATCACCCTTATATTTATTATTATTATTATAACCTAAATAAAATTTGTAAAATATTTCTATGATTTAATAATTGAATCCCAAAAAACATTTCAACATTTTTATTTCAAAATAGGTTATTCCTTAGACTAGGTATTATTTTAGTTATTTCACTGTAATTATTAATTAGTGTACATAAAAATGGTTTTTAAAGAATATTTGAATTATAATAAGATTATTTCATGGGAGAGAAACACTAGTTTTACAGTAAGGCTCATTTTCCTGTACCGAGTAATGGCTAGTAAACTAGAAAATGCCTCAATAGGGTAATGGCTAGTAAACTGGGCAGGGCCTTCACAAATTCTATTCACATAATAAATGGATTTCCATATCTATTATTACCCTACCTAATATTAACTTTTATCATCACCCCATTCTAGTTAGCCTATCCTCCAAGGGATTAAAATCACTCATCCCTTTTAAATTTAAAAATGCTTGGCCTGTGAACATAGAATGATCCAACATGATAAAAGATTTCTGGGATGGCATGAGACAAAAAAATGATGCTTTTTCTTGCATTTCTAAACTAAAACATCTAAAACAACATCTCAAGGTTTGGTGTTTTTCTAAAACAAAACAACTTGATGCAGACATATCCTCTTTGGAAAATGACCTCATTCGCATTCAAAGCTCCAATACCTACTCTGATTTTTCTGTTGACCCCCAAGCTGAAATCACTACTTCTTTGAAGCTTAAATATCTTCTGAAGCTCAAAGATAATATGGGAAAGAAAATCTTCAAAACAAAATGGCTCTCGGATGGGGATAGGAATACTAAATTATATGACTCACTCAAAATAATCAAGAAAACCTGTAGGGCCCTTGCCTTTATATGAGTGGATGACACTCTTTTTGACACTGAGGATACAATTTCTAATAATGTTATTGATTATTTCTTTAATTTGTTCAATGGTCCAGATATTAATAAGGAGCTTCTCCCTGACATAATTCCAAATATAGTCACTGCTGAGGACAATGATCATCTCGGGCCGGGACGGCCCGGGCCCGAAACCCCCGTTACCGAGCAGTTTGGATTCAAATGCTCGTAACTTGGGCTATGGATCTCCAAATGACGTGCCGTTAGTGGCGATGCGATCCTTGGATCGAGACGGTCGTTTGGGTATATTGCACTCAAGGTTTCAGATTACTTTGAGTTCGGCAGGGTTGGTTCGTACACGAAACCAACCAGGCCCTCGGAGCGGAAACACTCATATCTTGAGCTACGGACGTCCGATTGACGTGACGTCAGTTTTGTTGAGTTCCTCTTAGTGATACGGATCTTTTGGAATACTCTGCCTGAGGTTTGGACGCAGGAGGAGTGCGTTCGTGTTGGTTTTTCCTTAAAAACCAACCGGGCCCCTGGAACGGAAAAGCTAATAACTCTCAGATCGGGCGTCTGATTGACGCGCCGTCTGTTGCGTTGAGTTCCTGTTGACGGTACGGAACTTTTGGATACATCAACTCTGGAATTTGTGACATTTGATGTATCAGCCTCTCGGCTCGTGGAGCGGACCCTCCCGAACGAGCTTGCTGTGTGCGGAACCCTAGAGTTGGCTGTGACGACGACTGTGCAGAGATCCTCAGTGGACTGCGATGACGACTGCGCAGAGATCCTCAGTGGACTGCGATGACTACTGCACTCAGCGATCCTATGTGGATCAGTGCTGCAGATCCTGTGTGGACTTGATCCTGTGTGGGTCAGCGCTCAGCGGTTATGTGTGAGCCAGCGCCTACAGGTCCTATGTGGGCCTGATCCTATGTGGGTCTTACGGGGGTCAGTTACCTATTGATCCTGTGTGGGTCTGATCCTGTGTGGGTCATTGCGGGGGTTAGTACCTTTCGATCCTTTGTGGGTCCGACGACATAGATGGATTAGTGATCATCTTTATCGTCATCCGAAGAAGTATACCTGTGTGAGCTGAATCCTGATTACCTTCCCGTGTGGATTGTGTTGTGCTATCCTGTGTGGATTACGTTTTTCTTTCCTGTGTGGAATACGTATACTTTCCTGTGTGGACTGAGTTGTACTTGGGCTCGGAGGTTGGAGCGTATTAGAATTGATGACTTAGGTATATGTATGGGCATATACCTAAGAAGTCTCGGTTGTTACTTAGTGATTGTAACTTTCTTTTGTGGTTATCCTTTGTGGATGTTGGGAGACCTTCGGGGGTCCCGGGGTCCCTACTGAGTATCTTATACTCACCCCTGCATGGGCTATGCCCGCACTAAGTTTTATTGGTTGCAGATGACGGAAAATGTTGATCGTGGTTGAGGCTCGCAGAGTAGGACGGTACCTAGAGGTGGACAACTGGGCGGGACGTGCTCGGAGGGGACGGCGGGACCCGAGGAGCAGTGGAGCTATCTGTACCCACCCTTCAGGTGGGATTTCCAGTGGACAGCTCGGAGTAGCGGCTTTTACTTTACATTTGTTGTTTTCCCTTTCGAGTTGTACTTTACTTTTAGTTAGGGTTTGTATACTGGCCCATTTACTTTTCCGCACTTTCAGTTGTACTCTGTTTTTACTTAGTGTTTAGTTTTCCTCTTGCTTACTTTGTGGTGCTTGTTTACTTTACAAAGGCAATGCCTTCCCTTTTTACGGGGATTTACGCCTTGGTGCTAGTCGCCAGCCCCTGGCCTATGGAAGGCTGGCTTGGGGTAGTCACGACATGGGCCCCGAGGGCGGGTCGTGACATTAATTATTAAAGATCCAATATAAGAATGATTTCTCCACAAAATGAAAAATAATAATTAATATTATTTATCTTAAAATACAGAATTTTCAATACATTTATATAGAAATTGTTTCAAATTTTGAGTTTTATTGTGTTTATCACTGATGTGATTAATTTTATACCCCTAAATAAATGTTTTCTAAAAACAAACATACATATATTTCACACAAATAATATTTAAAAAATAATACAATTAGATGTAATAAATTAATTTATAAATAAATGAATTCAATTCATCTTAGGAATAATTAATTATATAACAATTTAAAATATATCACAAATAAAAAATCATAAAACCGAAAAATCATGATACTGTATAAGAATTAATAACATCTTGTTTGAATAATAGGAATTACATTCCATAATGTGGATATAATAATTTCGTTACTAAATATCATATTAATTATATAACTCAACTTATAATAAGAGATCATAACAAATATAGATAACAAATATAACAATAATTTAATTTTATAATTAAATCTCATAATAATTTATTGTTTTTATCATGTCAATAAATTTGTAGCTCAAATTTTTTTTGATTTAATGCAACTATTATGGAAAATAATTTAAATTTCATAAGAAAATAAGTAATTATGATATAGAAAAACATATTTATATAATGTTCTTGGAATTATTAAACGAATAGAAAATAAATAATAAATATGTTGAAAAAATTAAAATTTTAAACTAATAAAGCACTAAACAATTCAGAATAATTTAGTACAAAATTGAATACTCCCTCACTAGCCAAAATGGAAATTTAAAATATATTCCAATATATTAGATAACAAAATAATATAGTCATTCATGGTAGAAATATTAATATTTATTCTCTTTGAAATATATAATTATTTAGGTTGAAAAATTAGCTTTCCAATACAATTATAATAAGAATCTAAGTGACTTAATTTAAAATTTTAACATATTCGAGATAATTTTGTAAATACATTAATATTCCCATGTAGATGAACAAATATTCCACTAAATTAACTACAATATTCTTAATGAATGTAAACCATAGAACTATTGATAAAATAATAATTAACAATATAAAAATTATACTATAACATCTCATAAAATGACCATTTATATATAAATTAATAGATTAAATAATTATACTAGTATAATAATAAATAAAAAACATTCTTCATTCTAAAAATGTCACAAAATAACTGTTGATCTTAAAATTTAATATTTTAAAATATTTTATTTCCTCGTGTATTTTTTCAAATATCGATGATGAATTATTTCTGTACATGTTATATTTCTATATAATATTTCAAAATTCTATATTTACATTAAACAAATCACAAAAAAAATCATTTTAAAATTTATTTATATGGATTTATAATTAAAAAGTAATATTTATGTCAAATAATTCCCATGTTATTATATATAATTTATCTTTTTATTTTAGTTTGAACATATCAATATATATATATATACTATCCAATAGAAATAGATATACTATATTTTCATTACAAAAGAATTTGTTTCTCTTATAATTTTTATTAGTTTTAAATATAAATTATCTATATAAATATACAATTATGAAAACATCATTCAATAACTATTCATTTTTCTGGATAAAATTTTTATCATCACATTTATAATATCAATATTTATTTTTACTATATGTTTGTGTAGATTACCACCTTCATGATGTGATGTATTCCATTTTCATAACTACATATAATCACTTATTTAATGATATAAAAGAATAATAAATGTGACCTAACTAATTTATTATTATTTTTATGTGGAAAATTATAATCCATAATCATTCCCTCTCATTACATAAAAATGTAAATATTAATGGTTCATTGCGAGAGAATCTACTTCAATGAAATTAGTTTTTCCCATTATCATATCCATTTGTTATCACAACTACAAAAACCTAATTGAACAGATAAAAAATATATAAATAGTGACATTATTTTTCTATTGTAATTAAATTAATCCCAAAAAACAACATTCATTACAATAGTCATCAAATTATAACATTTTGTTCATGACATAATGGGATTAACCACATACATGAATAATTATATAAAATAATTTCATAGTTGAGTATGGAAATATATATACTAGTATAATTATATGTTAATGTATGAATAAGTATTCTTATACTGATAATTGTTTTATTAATTTTATATTCAATATAATACAAATATATAATTTTTAGGGATAAAATTATGGTAGTAAATAGACACATTCCAATTTAATGCAATATTACTAAAATAGATATGGAATGAGACAACAGAAATATTAATCAGCAACAGTTATATATTATTATCAAAAATAATTATATAAGAAATATTTCAATTTATAACAATGAATTTGTACTGATATTGAGATCATAAATCAGACACAAAATAATTAACCAAACTAACAAAATATTGTAAAAATTATATATAAATATATAGTATATCATTACTAAATTATCATAAATGATTTATATAAAATATATATATTAAAATTTATTAAATGATTAGTATAATTATTGTTTCTATGTTTAACATGAGATTAGAGAACATTTGGTTACTCAGTGAATCAATGTATGGTTTTCAATATCTCAATTTCATATCCACAAAGGCCATTTTTTATTTTGTGAAATATAAATTCATTTATATAATGTCTTATTGGAAATATTTCACTCAAATAAAGTGAAAATATATAATTTATTGATATTACAACATCTATTTCATGGTAACCCATTTATGTTTCTCAAACTCTTATATTATCATTTTTTGGGGGGTTATTTGTAACTCATATCTTTTTCATTGAGATCTAATTGTTCTTCTTCAACTAATTTTGTAAATATATTATAGATTCGTATCTTAATATTTATTATGGTTTCATTTTAATTTTTTTCCTAGGATATATAATTCATCAAATAGATACCCTTCATCAATGACTTGTTCTTCATGCATTATAATATCCATGAGGGTTCATTTTAACTCAGATGTCATTTCATTGAGTTATGATAGTGTTATTTTATCATAATATTATCATGATTGATAAAATATTATATATAATTGTCCGTTAAATGTTATTATTTTTTATAGGGATTGTGATATTTCTATATAAAATAAGATTTAATGATGGGTTTTACTCTCATTTAACTGAAACAGAATTACAAAATAATACCAAATCCTATAATGATGTGTTCTCTACTATTTTCATGTTCATTTTCATTTAAAATTGTTTCACAGTATTATTTTGAAATCGAAATATTATCTTGTGGAATCCATATTTCACTAATACTATTATTTAAATGATTTATTTCATGAACTATTTACAATTTATGTTTTTAACTAAGGTAGTACTATATATTCCTTATCATTCACATACATTCAAAAATAATATGACTTCAAAACCACATTACTTTTTTATACCCACTAAAAAAATTGAAAAAAACATTATTGATTATTCATTTTAATCATACATATTTTCATAAGGTATTTAAAAAACCATTTCCAAACTATTATATATATTTAAAGGCCCCACTATTGTTCAATAATTTTAATGTTATATATTTTTTAATTGATTTATAATTACATTGTCAAAAATTATTTTATAAAGAAAAAAATAATTTTTTAGGACATAGAAAAAATTTTCAAGAAAAACATTTAATTATGATACATTTTCCTATTTTAATCAATTGGTTTGATTTAATTTGAAATTATTATTAATTAATATCTCTAATTTTTCAATAATTAAATCTATTAGGTCATTGTAATTCTCCTATTAGCATTTTATTTTGTTAGTGTAAATTTTCTTGAACCCAACTAGAACTGATAAGAATAAAATGTTACATCAATTGTTTCATAATATTATGTTAATATATTTAATTTTTTATATCTCTCAAATGTCTATATATTCTTCTTGTGAGATTAATTTTTCAGGTATAAAAATAATATCATTTGTTTCCAATAAATTAATGAGATATTTTTTGTATTTTAATTCCCAAAGAAGGTTTGGGTTTGATAACGTCTTTAGATAGGTCACATTCTGATGAATCCCCATGTTAGGTACTATCTGATTCAACCCTATGAATGGTTTTTTTCCGATAAATCCTAAATATTTTTTTAGTCTTATATTTCCCTATGTTGGATTGGTTCTAATGATTTTATGA
The DNA here is from genome assembly GCA_963277665.1 of Viscum album. Classification (NCBI taxonomy): domain Eukaryota; kingdom Viridiplantae; phylum Streptophyta; class Magnoliopsida; order Santalales; family Viscaceae; genus Viscum; species Viscum album. The sequence goes on along the minus strand of OY728141.1, from coordinate 1,040,208,540 downwards.
AATTATTTAGGAGTATTAAATATCTATAATAAACTACTGTAACAATATATTTCTCTTGAGATAAGTATGTTAATCATAGAGATTTTTTATTTTCACAACATAATGAACTTTTTTTATCCTTTCCCAATTTAATGTTTGGAAATATATTTCTCAAAACTAAATGCATAGATATTTTATTTTTTATGTGTATGAAACATGGAAATAAAATTAAAATCACAATGTTGTAATTAATATAAAATAATTTTCTGGCTAATGATAATTCTTCTGTTTTCCATCACGGAATTTATATATTTCTATATCATATTACTATGTTTATTTTCCATGGATTATGTTTATCATCTGATGATGGAAAAAAAATTATAGGTTCTAAGATTGTTCAGTTATGATACGTTTCCTTGTATATTTATTTATGAAAAACTCATATTTTTCGAAAATATTTTTGATAAAAAAAATTCCCACATCCATTATTTTATCATGTTTCTGAATGTTATCACATAATGACGCATTGATACATTACTATTGATATGAGATCATGACATTCATATGATTTCATTAAATATGTTATAAAAATAGTTGTGACATATGAGATATCTAAAGTGAACCATATTTGAGTTTTTTATATATTTTCAAATGTGTTTCAAAATGAATTTCATTTATAGATAGTATAAAATGTCACCAAAATAAATGTGTTTTTGATATGTATTCTATTAACTTTATAAATAATACTATAATGAAACTTATTCTTTATTATAATGTATCATATCACATGGTGTTAATGTTAATTTATAAAATTATGTGTGTTTACCAGTAAACAATGGGGTGTTCTTATAAGGAACATCATAAAGTCTAAAAAGAGTTTTTAATTATATTGGAGGATTATTTTTATTATTTTTGTCAGATTAACATCAGATTAAAGTTATTAAAACCATAGTGATTATTCTAAGTGATATGTTTAAAATTATGACAACATCTTATTAATTTAGAAATGTAACGAATGTCTAAATTTCCAAGTAATTAAATCTATGTCCAGATACTTTTATATGGATCTAGTTATGTCCAGTATTCCCAAGGGTGACATAAAACTGAAAAAAAAACTTTATATCTACTTAATCATAATTTTTATGAATTATTTTTTTGTATAATACTACAAACCATGTAAAGACCCATGATTTCAATATATATTAGCATGAAATAATTATTTTTATATCATGATTCACATAGGAAATCAAAAAAAGTAAATAAAATTATATATTTTGAATATTTTATATGATCATTAAAAAATAATTATTTAAAGGGTGAGTATAGATTTAAGAAACATACTATAAATCCCATATCTAATGTAATAAGAATTGTAATATATATTATAATCATTTAGTAGGAATCCCATGTATCAAAATAGTTAATTGTATTATCTCCAGTAATGTTTCCCCTTAAACCATCTCAAACCGAACTCATTCAACTAATATTTTATAAAAACCTTATTTGTGATATGATTATGATATTGGGGATTTCCAAAATCTCCATGGTAGAAAAAGGGACACAAATAACTAAAATCATAAATTATCTATATTGTAGGTATTATTTTGAGTTCACGAGCAATTATGTATGTATGTAATAGTATTATATCGAAATGTGTAATCTTATTCATATTTGTTAAAATGTAATTTATTTAATTTATTTCAAAAGATATTTTGTATACATTATTTTCATGCTTGAAATAATTTTTTTTAAAAAATTGTACATTTAATTAATGAAACAATGTTTCCTATTACATAATAAATATAATATATAATTACTATTTATCAATTATTAATTTCAAAGTATATATTTCATATATAAAAATTTATTTTTCGAAATAACTATTTTCCATAATATTAATTGAAAAAACTGTATATAAGTATGGCTAAATTGTCATAATTTATTATTGGTCATGGTATTATTAGATTAAAATGAATTTTTTATAATTTTAAAAAAAGGATCATTTTTTGTAAAAAATAATATGATTTACATAAATTATTATTTCCATTATATTATAAGGTTGTTAGCATAGAATATAATTCATTAATAAAATAATACAAATAAAATTTGAAACTATGTATAAATTATTCCTTCAATATATTAATTTTATATAGAAATATTTACGAAACATTTTTAGTATTAAATCAAAATGATACATTAAAATAAAGAAAATAATTATATTTTATCTTATTATTAAAGTAGTTGTTTTAATAGAGAGGGTTAGTTTTTGATTTGTTTAGAAGCACCATAAAATGCATTTAAATAATAATATATAAATTTATTTATAAAATTATTTTAAAATACATTACATTATAACATAGAAATTTAAATTATTTAATACATTATTTTTGGAACAACATTATTACATATTAAATTAATTTTAAATCAATATTGAGTTTTCATGCCTAAATAATTTTTTAAGATAAATATATTCTCATCTATAAAATGATAAGTAAAAAATGAACTATTAAATTTTTTTATTATTTGGTTCATTATAAAAATTATCTATGGTTAAAAATTAGTTACTCTTGTAAAAATAGAAAAACGTACGGAGGATTATAGTAATTTAGGATGTTAAAATCATCCTAAAACACATTTCAAAATGGATTGTTATGGTTTGGATCAACCAATCCTCACCAAATTTCATTATTTTTCCATTTAAAATCTATTTATTGTTTATCGGTGATATTATATTATTGAAATTGAATGGGAATTTCCTAAAAAACTGATCTATTCATTTTTAAAAATGTTACACTTTCTCAATATCAATGGTCTCCTATACCAATATTTCATATATAAAAATTTGAAATCATAATCATTATAGAACCATTTTCTATAAATTCAATCACTTGGTTAGTAATACTTATCCTAATAGAATCCCTTTTCAATGGGATGTTCAAGGAATGATCATGTCATTAATGTTACGGTTATAAACTTCTTATGTTTTTCATATGAATAATAGCCAACCCAATATAATGTCTGAATAATATTATTATTAATTAATTATAATTTTTTTTAAAAATATAATTTTATAATAATTTTGAAAACCATTTTTATTAGTTTTTATCAACATATAATAGCAATTGAATATCAAAAGATACTCCTCTTATAACATACTCACTATTCAAGTCACATTGTATTCTTGTTTAGGTTAGTTTTACAATATACATGAATGATGCTATCAAACATTATTATGAACATATATAGTAAAATGATAGTGGGTACTTATAATATTTAATAATAATATAATGATTGTAATAATTGTTTCAAAATATTATATTAAGAATTTGACAAATTATTAATTAATATTTTTCATTTTCTAAATTCTCCAAAATAAGCCAACACTATTTCAAATTGATGAGAGCATAACTAAACCACATATGGATTAATATGTCATATTAATAAATAAATAATATAGTATTACATATTATATTTTATTTACTAATTTGTGTTTAAAATATGGATAGTAAAATAATCATTTTAAAAGGTGGAGAAACCATTAATTTTATTTGATCCTTGTTGTTAAAATAAGATATAACATACTAAATATAAATAAAAATATATTAAATAATTAATATAAGTGTTAATTGATAAAAATATGTTTACTTAATTAAAAATAATTGTAGATATGATACTTTTAATTGATTTCATAGTGTCATTAACTATGAAAGGAGATAACGTAAGGGTTGTTCATCTCAACTTCACTTCATTCAGACCTGTTTTAATTATATTTATCAATGTGTATCTATAAGGTTTATATATAAAAAAAATAATTTATTTTGACTTTATATATCATTTAATTAATTTTATTTAATAAACCATATGATTTTCAATCTTCAAATAATATTTTATTAAGAATCCAACAATTTATAGGGTGTTTTAAAAACTCAATTTCCATCTTTGGGACATAGTTAATATTATACATTTCTTATCTTTAATTATTTATAAATTCAAATATATGATGATTATAGGATCTAATTAAACATTATTTTATGAGTAAATAAGGGTTGACAACAAATCATGCTTCCATTATTAGTCTAATGTTTAAATAAATATCATTTTGGTTAAAAATAATTCAAAAATTATAAATGGATTATTTCTCAATATCCATGTATTTCCTTCATTGATGTGTTATAATTTATCATATGAGAAAAAATTATTATTATCTTGAATTTTTAGTTTTCCTAATTTAATCATTTTATTAAATAATATTCATCTTCTATTTAACTATGTTTGTTTTCAAAAATGTTATTTTAAAATACCCAAATGGTTTTTCCAACTCTTCGAAAAAAAATTTACAATCATTTAAACTTTTTCATTTGATAAATTTAATGTTTTAATAGGTTCCATTATAAATGAAAGATTTTGAAATTAAATATTTCCAACACACATTAAAATATAATTTTCTAATACTTTATTTCATTTATTATACCAAATATTAAAACCCCTTTGTAATGATACTTTTGAAATTATTCTCTATTCGTTCTAAAAATTGATATTTTATATAATTTATAAAAAATATTTTTTAGAGTTTTTCTAAAAACTATTTTCAAATATATGTATTCTTTGAGTTTTAACATTCATTATTTTAATTTTTTTCACAAAATATTTTTTATTATGATATTATTCCCTTTGAAAATTATCATTTTTACTATATTTTGATTATCGAAGATCATGATATGTGATGTTTCTTGAATGTTGATTTCCAAAATTAATTTTGTATTGGTTAATGAAGTAACTATTATTTTGTTTAGTCATAATTACTAAAATCATTATTTTATTCAATTTTTTACAATCACTTATAGATTATTAAAACCTAGTTTAATAACATTTTTACCTAATGACTTAGAATTTTTTTACAGAAAAAAATTATATTTTACCATTCATATAAAATGTTTTAAACAATTTTGAAAATAAACTTAATATTATTCATTATTAAAATTTTATTTATAATGATTCTGATTAATCTTACATAATTTTAATCTGACCATTAGTTAGACTCTTGAATTTTCTATCATACAAAAAAATCATTACCATCAGATTCATGATTGGTGCTGATATATCACACAAAATCTCATAAGGATTATCATAGTGAAATATTTTGAGGAAGTAAATTGAACTATCCTTTTATTATAATCATAAAAATATATTTTTTTCTATCTTTTTCAATACCTTTAACACATTGTGGTGTTAATGAATAATGAGGTCATATAATCTATTAGTGAATCCCATTGTAAGCTATAACGTATCTATATTTTTGATATTGTTAAAACTAACTCAAAAATATTACCATTGGTGGATATATTATAAATATCTAGTCATTTAAATAGTTGGGTGATGATACTTTTCTCAAATCAAATATCATAATGATGTATTACGGTCAAGTAATAATTCTTAGTCAATTAAATTATTTATATATTTTCTGTTCTGTGGAATCCTTCTTTGGGTAATTTCCATAAAAACTTTTTCATTTATAAAAAATTTCTAATCTTTGTTATAATTGAGGGATTCTATGTATATTAATTCAATTAATATCATCCATCATATCGATGGATTTTGAGTCTAGGAATAATGATTCAGATCATCATACATAGGGCATCTAGGGATAGAAATCCATATCATTCTAATCCTCATATCAAGTGATTTCATGGAAATTAAAGAAATAATTGATAGTAAGTATAAAACCATGCATACCATTTAACAGTGTTGTTGAATACCATACTCTTAATGTTAATAGAGTTGAATATTTTAGTATATCGTATACATCATTCTTACTATTAATAGATATTGATTGTATTTACATGTTTATATTTTATTTTTAATTTAATGAAAATATAGTCTTTATACTATTTTTTCAATACAATTTGTTGTATAAATATAAAAATTACAATGATATAAATTCTAATATATTATTCAAATATTTGTTGATTAAAATTTTCAATTTGAAAAACATAACAACTTTTAGTTTGATAAATTTACATTAAGAATATTTTTGTTTTGGGTTGCTTAATTTTTTTAATTTGTAATTCACAACCAACATATATATATAACTATCTAAGTATACTCTTATGATCATAAAATTGATATAATATAAGAATAATCTAATTGTATACTTAATGAGTTTCGTATTCTTCTATAAACTATATATTTTTTAATTTTGGATTTACACTCATTGTTTTAATATTTTAATATACCAAAAAATATATACGAAATTGTTTCAATTATTTGAGGATAGAGGGTATGAATGTTTGAACCATGGACATTCAAAATCCTTTTAGACAACCAATAATTGAAGTTGATGATATTGAGTACTTGAAAAATAAGAGGAATAATTTTGTAATTAGTTCTTTAGTTGATTTTTTAGAAAATATGTGACATGAACTGGTCACCCAGCATATTACCATAAGAAATTTATCAATTTATCAAGGAAATTATACAAGAATGATGAGTAATTAATTTACACCAACATAGGATTTATTGGTAGTACAATTTAATAATCTAAGAGAAACTGTCCAATAAAGAAGTGTTGAAACCCCCAATACTGAATAAAAAAACTGAACCAATGAAAATCGATAGATAAAAATACATATATAGACTTTTGGAAAGGATATTAACATAAGAAGCAATCATGAAAGAATTAGTCCCAATGATATTCCATGCATTAGAATAATGATATAGAGGGACCAAAAATATGTTACCCAATGAGCTCATATCAATGAAGAACAGAAGCTGGCCCGGAAAAGCTATCAAAAACATAATATTGAAATTATAAAGAGAGTCCAAGCATTTACCCAAAGCTATGAAACATACAAAATGAACTAAGAATGGTATACATGAGGAAAATGAATTTCAGGGAGTAAGCACATGATCTCAGAAAACAACAAAAAGCCCTTCATTTTTTCTAAATTAAACATCCATAAGTCTTCTAATAGAGAGTAATATATAATGAAAACCCTTCAACCAAAAAACCTTAACGAAGACGAATTATGAAATAAAATCAAACTAAAAGTAGTGTAATCTCAAATAAATGAGTCTTTTACATGGAATAGAATAGAATTTTATACTTTTGTCATATTTAATTTCATCTACTACATTGATAAACATTGTTTTTAGGATATCATGGTATGTATTAGAAGAAAATTTTCTATTTTTTAACTTTTGGAAAGAAGTTGTATCAGTCCATTATATACAATTTTCATGATCCTTGTAAAAATAAAATTTATGTTCTATTTTTAAGGATCCATAAATGAATGATAATTTTTTTCTTCATCATCAATAAAAGATACTTCTAATCTAGTTGACTAAGAGGATACATACAAATCTTTAGTAGGAATGTGTTGCGGGGTTGAAATATTGTATTCATTCAAAACTGTATCTTGAGATGTTGTGATTAAAATTCATTCCATATTATAGTAATACCTAATTTTATGAGTTTTCATATAAATCAATGTGATCAAACTATTTGACTCTGTCAATAATTTTCTTCCATTTTATAGCCACTGATTTCCAATAATCATTTTAATGTTGGATGCAATTATAAAAATCATATTGAATAGATTCTCTATATCCATATTGATCAGTTTATTTCCCACCATGATCTATTATATTGATATATATAAAAAAATTAGGTTTATCTGTATGTACTGTCTATTTATTTGGATTATTTTCATTTCTCACATTCTATACCAAACCAGACCGACTGGTAGAGGGGGTGAATAATAGGAGTACCCAAAGAGACAATATTGGTATTACCATCAATAGTGGCCTAGGTATGAGTACCACACTACCCTTTTGAGTTTTCTTTTTCAACCCACATAGACTTGAAATAAGAGAGGATGTTTGTGTCATGATTTTGGATCTCACATTCTCATAAATGTTTCAAAATTCTAGAGAAACATTTGAAATTGGATGGTACAATATCAAGAACCACCACATAACTGAATCCATAATCATGATTTATTCAAATTCATAATGGAAACACTTTTGATGTATCAATTTCAATAAAAGTGTGAGATATAGTGGGTTGGGATAGATTCAATGTAGCTGAATCAAGAATGATTTGGTGATAAAAAGACTAGAAATGGGGAAAATGAATTTTGATTAATGAGATGCTATCAAAAACTATGAAAACCAATCCAAATGGGTATAATTTGTTGTTACAAGTCCAAAAAAAGGTCTACTAACCATTTCAAAACATTCATAAAATAACCACCAAAATAATATTTCAAAAATAAATAGTAATAATTTTCTAATGAAAAATGAAAATTTTCATGTTATGAATTCATCAAAAAAATGTGAAATTAAAAAATATGATGTTTTCATGTGTATTTCATTGAAATACTTTAGAGGTAATTCGTCTATTGATTTTTCCATCCAAAACATTGTAAATATCTACAAAAAGAACATGTACCTATTCATTTGAAATGAAAATCGCTGATAGACTTCTATGTCTATAAATCATTAGAACAATTCAATATGAGGTATTCATCACATCCATATCTACATAACCCTTGAATAATTCTAAAATGTATTGGGATTTTTTATTATGTCTTCTCCTCTCTTCTACATCGGTATGATCTGTATATTATCAGGATTCATTATATTTTATACGATTTTCTCTTGAGGGAGGATGTGCTTTTGGGGTCAACATCTCATATTCTTTTCGATAAACACTACTATTGAAATTTTTTTATGGTTACTAAGTAATAAAAGATTCATTATAAGTAATTGTTGACACTGAAATTTATCACATGTATGAAAATGAAACAATGTGAAATACCATAGAAAAAATAGTATAAAGGAAATGATGAAGTGAAATTACCAGAATGACCACCAAAGGTTGTTCACCCATTTACCCTGAAACACTTCCCTCGCTCAGGGTAACTGCAGGGCACACTTCATAATTCCCTGTGCGGGAAACCGAAGAGATCCACCATAGTGAGATGACCCCTTTGCCTACAGACCTATATTATCCTTAAATAGGTCAATGAGGACCTCATTTAGATGGAAAAATTGATAAGGACTATCAATGCTTTATTTTCCATTATTCATCAGTTAATCCCAAGAAAACCTTATAAGTATCTTTTATGAAACTTATTTAGAGTGTTTTAAATGGAGAAACAAAAATTAAAGGACATAAATGTTTAAAATAAATAATTCTTATGTTAGGAACACTTTCACCATGTCAATCATGAATACAACAATATGGTAATCTTATAATACCATGTACCTACACAAGACACATCAAGGAACACATGTGTAGACCCTTGGTGTCTTTAAAAAACTTTCTCATAAGTGTAGTCCCCCATGTGGTTCATCACTGAAGGTGAAACTCATTCGTCCATGCCTACCTACACAGAGAAACCCTACACAAGGATCCTTGGTTCATCCTAACCTCCTCCCAGCATGATCCAATAATAATTATTTCATAAAATCTAACCATTGAAGTCCTTATCTACCCTTTTCTACCTTGTTTTAGAGATATCATGTTGAATCCTTCACCAAAACCTCAGAACATTCAAAACCATGGTGACTGACACATGAAAATTACCCAATTGGTTGTGTATTAAAATGTTCATAGGGTTCCTGAAAATTTATTGTTGGTAGGTTAGTTTCTATAGTGTGAATGCCAGTGTGTATCCTAATTTAAATGAGGACCCTCTCTCAAGGGACAACGATAGGGGGTTCCTTGAATCTGATGTAGTGGATTGGACCATTTCTTATCCTTATCCACTCATAGACTCGGATTCTAGAGTTCCAAGAATAAAGGGAATGCATAGGGCATGTGTTTCCTTTTAAAATGGAATGTAAATTTATTTCCCTGATACTAGCCCAATTTTAATCCATACCTCTAAATATAATCCCCTATCCATTGTTGGTGGAATTTTCACTCATTCTCTTCTCTAACTCTCGGCCACCACTGAGGGTCATTCTTCTATTTCTATAACCTAGACTCATTACATGGAAATTTAAAGAAAGTTATGTGTTAGAAAACTATCCTTTTACCTTTGTAGAGGAGTGTGGGAGGATATGGGCACACTCCACAACCCATCCCTCTCAATGTGGGCTTTGTCAAAATGTCTAGAAAAAATCATACTCTGATGTATCTCATATCATCCACTTCAACTTGTTTGTCACAATTAGAATGACTCACATGGGAATATAGGTTCAAGATGATGAGTAAATCCACAAGATCTATGAAAATTAGTTAACTATGAGAACTCTGATTCTTATTGTAATCAGGACACACTGGACGCCTATCTAGGGCATGATCTCAAAGCGCATCCACATCTAAAGTGTTCCCTAAAACTGGAATGTAAATAACAATGATTGGAGACATCTTTCATTGTTACATTACAAGGGAATACTCTTGATAGTATGATCTAAATAAATCATCATAAAGAACCATAATTCCCTACGAAACAATACATTGTGGACATTTATAGGAATAAGTCCTAAAATCCAAACTATGTGAGCATTGATTCGTGTACAAGTGGGATACATAGGAGGCCTCAATAGGGTCCAAACCCAAAACACCATACCACCCCTATTCACATTTGGATATATCCACGATATGGTATAATTAAAATTGTAAATTCCTATCCTTTCTTTGTTCTATGGGAATATTTGACATAATTCCAATAAAAAAATATACAGGGAACATTTCAAATATACATCCTCTCAAAATGACATTAAAATATATTTTCATGTCTTTATCACATGAATATAAATGTTATGATGTGTCTTACTTAGTGACAATGAAGTAAATGGGTTTTGATACCTCAAACAAGGATTCATCGGAAGCCCATTGCATGGGTGCTGTCCCAAAATAAAAACAACTCATATCTTCATAAATAATGATATAAATCAGAGTGCCACAATGTGTGGTTATAAACCCAATATCATTCTAATTGCCAAAAAATAATCTCTAAGAAGTAAATAAGCGGATACCATTTATAGATAACCTCATATACAAACTGATATCAACATTGATGAAGAACACTGGATTCATGTAGATGATTCAAAATTCCATATGTGTTGATAATCGATTGTTAATTCCTGCGTGACCCACATCATAATTCTGAATAAATAAAGGACCCATGAACATACCTTAAATAATTGTGTGAGTCCTAGAATAGGAAATAATTCCCCTAAAAATTATGTGATGAGCCTAACCTCTGATCCTCTCAATCTGGTATGTTCTAAAGCATCGTTGGAAGACCCTCCCTATGAGTGCATGCCTCTGCAATGCATGTCCTTCATTGATGTAGAACCATTGGCTGCTTCTGGTTCCATGATCAGTCGTGTTGGAAACCATTTAAAAACAATGATTCATATCATGAGTATAAATTTTGATGGGTTACCAAAAATGGGGAACCACACATGAATCGTAATATACTATAATAGTGTCACCCACGTATTTTTTCCCGTTCCCTCCTAAATGGAATGATTTACATGGAAGACAATCAATCATGCTTGATTTTATGGAGATTCATGTTTTTTTCATATATTCATGTAGTTTTCGAAACATCCATCAATCCAATGGTATCATTCAATAATTCATTGATAGAATCCATTGTAGCCACTAATGTTGGGCCATCACCCATGTGAAGTAAACCATCACTAACCCAATGTCTTAAATATGGGTACACTAATATGCCAGTTAAGGAGTACCATCATCATGGTACTATCACAGATTTAGTGTTCATCTAGTATGACCTCCATCTCAATGAACTCCCCAAATTTTATGAACTATGGTGACTGGTGGTCCAGAAATAGTTGATGCAATCAAACATCATAAAATGTTGTAGGATTTTGTACCCAAACACAATAACTAGTTCGTCACTTAGTTTTTGGATGTGTATCAAGTGGAATATAATTCCTCATATAGAATACAAATTCATCTTTTTAACGAGATAATACCATCAATAACCACAAAAAAACCATGTTGTACCGTGCCCTAAAAATTATTATGGTGTTTTCTTGAGTAGACTAGGCTTTTTCCTTTTAAACTAATCATTGAAGGCAAGTGACCAAGGGAAGTGACCACTGAAGGGGGGGGGGGAGTTTCAAGCCTCCACCCCCTCCAAAGAAACTACCAACCGAATTTTTTGGTACATAGATGATGGTAATATACACAAGTTTACCATTATTCAGTCAGCACTTAGACTGTCCTAGTGACATTCAAAGATTCCCACCAAACAAACAAGGTGGAAACCCTTATGCTGTAATATACACATATCAAAAACCACCAAGACAACTAAAAGACTCATCTGGTAGCGCTCTATGAATATAAACAACCAGGATTTGTGGATAAAAACTAGCATGCACATACCCATTCCCACATTAAACAGACCTAGCATCAACCTCGTTTGGATGCACTAAGAGGTGTATGGTAGAATACCATGATGACATATATGGGAAAGACTCAAATATTTTCCACCACTAACAATTATTTTTAGTATCTAATGAGAGGAAATGGGGGAAAATAATAAGATCATACACCTTATCCATGCATGGAATGGAAATATATTCTCATTATAGTCATTTTAGTGGCCAATCATTTCAGGAAAACTACAAATGGGCAAACATAATTACCATCCAAAATCATACATAATTTCTAGGAAATCAAAATAATTATTATTGTAGTTCCCAATGGAGAGATTTATAATTATGTCCCTATATGTTTGGTGGATTATCAATTTGTATCCTCAGATAAAATACACACCTTTTCTCATGTCCTCGAAGGTCACGGTGAAAAATCCCCAATATTATATAATCAATAGGATAATTATCTACACCTTCTCCCTTTAGAGATAATATGACTATCCTAATGACCATTCATTGGAATACATAAACACATACCCATGTTATCACCACCACTTAAAATTTTCCCCAATCACTTGTATGAATGCATGAAAAAAATAATCCTCATCATGAATGATTGGAAAATCAATAGCAGAGGTACAATCTGACACTACAACATGTTATAATTCATAAATATCTAATATGTTTATATAATTTATATCAAGATCACAATCTCGATTACAAAATTTTTTGTTTTGTGGAAATTTAATTGATGGTCCTTTTCAGTCACTACACTATAAAGGATTTCATCATGACATCAATTTGGTCTATATCGATAGCATATCTCTTGTTGTGGGCCGAAAACCGTCCATGTGTCTAGAAGACCATAGAGATTGTGTTTTTTTGAATTTAATTAATTCTCCATGGTTATCCTCCCCAATATGGATTTCAATGATAAATTATTCTCTACATTAGTATTCCATATTGTTCAAAGAATTCTCAAATTTTAAATGATGTGATGAGAAATCCGTATAATCACGTGGCGCATGTGAACATAAGTCCTGTAATGTATGAGGAATTTAAATTATTAGTTGAAATAATTTCTCAACATGAATATATACTAAGACGATGTTCATTCTCTAATACCCTTTGGATCACATATCTTATATCATAATAGAGGAAGACACGCCCAATCTCACTACAAGTTATAAAGTGGTCAGGAAGCTTCCACTCTAGTCACAAAATGCAGAGGAAACTTTTTGAAATAATAATAATTAAAGATAAATATGAAGGAAAAATTTCCAAATGATGAATTACCAATAATTCACTAATCACTTTCCACTTATCAAAACACTATTCTAGGAGAATTTTAAAATTATTTTATTAATGAAATTCAAATCAATATAGGTAGAACATATTCTTCAAATGAATGAACATGAAGTAACCTATGTTTATTATCAAATTCAATTCAAGAAAATACAAGGTTTAAATTGATAAATTGAATAACAATCTCTCCTGTATTCATGAAATACAATGAATGAGAAACAAAAATGATCCAGTAAATGTAAAATACTCAATAAAATATTGATGTTGCTGCAAAAAAACATTGATGCCCCATCTCGTGTTCATACAGTAGTATGATGTGAGCATAAACAATTAAATTTCCTCATTGTACATATTCAGAATATTTTTCCAAGGGTTTTATCATGAAATTGAAAATCCTTAGTCTGACTCCAAAAAATAGACCTTGTCCCTGGCATAAGATATGACCCAAAAAAAGGCCCTGAAAATAACTCATTGATGCCCAGTTAGAAGATTGTAATAAATGGGCGACCTTTTCACCATGATTCAGAGTATATCGAGAAATCCTACCACATAAAGGATTACATCCATCACATAGAGAAAATTTAAGAAATTTCATAATGGTCATCAGAAATGCTTGAAATAAGTTCATATTGAAAAATGAAACCATCTAATGTTTAAAAAAACACCATAAAATAATATGGGAATCCATGGAAAAAATGACATAGTTTTTTAGGTGCTACCCCATTATACAGTTCTTTGGGATTTCATAACCCATCCTCTATGGGAAACTATCCATACCTATAGGGTTGTGATATGAGAACAAGAATAGATGTATCCCTCAAGGATTTGGGATTTTTCACCAAAAAATTACTCTCATCAACAAGAATATGTATTATCGTGATTACAAAAAATGTTGAAAAATGGGTAATCCTACTTAAAATAATCAGATGATTTTTTATCATCACCTGGAACACACAAAAATAAAATTCATGGAGATCCCTTACAAATTAGAATCTATAACGAATTTCATAGATAATCATCAGAGGATATGAAAAAGCCTCAGGTATTGTGAGGAAGAATATAGTATCACAAATAAACTGATAGAATATCATAAATGCATTTATCATCAGTTAATTATAGAAATTCTACATTTTCATAATCTATAGAACATGAGACTCATTCAATGACATCATGTGTGGATGTTCAGTTTCACAATGAAGTCTATGCTTAAATAAATGATAGAGGTGAGAGTACAAGGAACAATATGATTTCAGTGAATTTTGGAACACTCTTAAATTATCAATCATAAAATACATGAATTCCATAAAATAAAGATAAGGGAATATGTTATATTGTACCCCACCTTCCATCCTGAGAATTTAAATCCCTTTCTCCAGAGGAAAGAATTTCACAAAAAGAGGAGAAAATTAAATAATTGAGAAAAGTCAATTAAAAATAACTCTATGGAATACATCTTTAAAGAAATGTTCATTGTTAATATATTCAACTCACACATACTACTAGAAACATCAAGCAAGATGGATTTTTAATGTTGAGAAGCATGTCTAGAATTACTTCTCAACATGGGACACTAACCATAAATATATTTAGATCTTGTGCTATAAGATCAAGAGTTCCCCCCATTGTTTGAACAACCAGAATAGCATTAGTAATATCCTTATAGGCTTTCATCTATGGATTTAATGTGACAGATAATAGCAATTCCACATTTAGTTGCCCGACCGGCCTCCACACATATTCCAGACCTAGATGTTTCTTTTAATTAGATTATGTCTCAACCATACATTCCAGTTATGAGAGTGAATTCTATTTGTTAAATAATGACTATGTTAGATGCTATAGAGGAACAAAGAACTCCGATATATTTAGAAAATATGCCTAAACCCGAATAGGTAGATCCAAGTATCCCCTTTCTTAACACCGAAAGGGAAAAATTTATCATTTTTTATGGTTCTAAAGACATGTGAAATAGATGAAATATTTTATCTCTCACTGGGATCCTAGGATGGGGACCCCAGAAAAATAGTATGTGGTTAAAATAACATGCTTCGTGCTATCAAGGATGGTGCTCACCGTCCTATGGTATAAAATTTTTCAGTCTCATTAAATCACTTGATAGAAATATCTCCATCATAAGATTCTTTGCAGTTCATCCCAATGCTATGGAAGAAAATAGATTTTGATCTGAAATACTGAATGTATTGGGAGAATTAGAGGTTCTATAATTACATAAGTTGGTCAAAATTGTTATCGTAATCCTTGAATATACCACACCCTCATGAAAATATATTTCCAATATATGTAGCGAATGATCCTATTGAGTTTCAGAAATTGTTAATACCTCTGAAATACACATATTTTTTCAATCCATTTCATGATTTTTTAGAATATTGAATAATTCATTGCAGATACTAATCCATTGCCTTGAGTAGTTTCATAATCATATGAATGAATAACGGTAAAATAATAGACCATTATAGTTACACTTAAGCATAACATTATGCACACTCTTACATCAAATATGTTACCATATTTTAGGGATCCAAACACTTTGTTTCAGCCACAATACCTTATTCATTAGTATGATCAAAGATATTAGAGATAGAAATAGATTGAGGAGATAGAAAATAAGGTCTATTATTACTGAAATGACCATTTCCCCAACTACTTCATTTTGTAACTAGAAAATATTTTTCATGTTTTCAAAGACTATGAATCCTAGAAAATGAGGATTCAAAGATATCCCAATTTTCTTAACTCCCATAAAAATATAGTTCACTACATATAGGATTTTTTTGTTTTCAGTGACCATATATGAATGATGGTGGACTCAGGGAAAGTGATGTTGTAAAATTCCCCTGCTCAAGTTGCTTGTGTTTCTTCCACTATTTTAGAAGAGGAAAATGAATATAAATAAGTAAATTGAATGCGTTTGAAGATATTAGGTGACTATATGGTCATGAAAAAAATCTTTCATACTCATTCTATTATGTAAACCTTGTTGAAATAACTATATCTGCCTCCGGCCACATACACCACAATAAAACCTGCATCATTAACTACCCAGTGCTCTATAGGTCAGTCCTCAAAAAAGTTACATGGCCAAAAGTGTTAGATGAAGATTCAAGAAGATGATCACTTTTCAAGGTTTTTGTTTTCCTTGAACTTAGAAGAATTCATGTTGATGGTCCCAAAAGCACGAGCACCACCCAACTAAATAGTTCAATAATAGCTGACCCACCAAATGGAATCATCATCAGATGAGGTTTTGATATTAAATCTTATTATTTTTATTCACATAATGAATCCCTTTATAGATAATGATTTAAATATGAACCCAAATTCACCACACTTTATTTGGGAACTTGCGAGAGAGGACATCAATGTAGCAGTTACTGGGGATAATGTAGTCTTGCTATAAGTCATTTTATAAATCAACCATATTCTATAAATGTCAACCTAAAGAAGACATGTGGGAGAGTCATACAATAATATAAACTAGTGTAATGATTTTCCCCCATGTATAATATGGTCTTCCCATACACAATTATCCAAGAAGATCAATTTGTGTATATTTTGTCACTTAATTAATGAAATTGTGTAGGTGGACACTACGGAATAAATAAATCTAGAATTGAATCATATTTAACTTCAATTCCAATGTATGGTATGTCTATATTAAGAAATTAATCTCACAAGGGACCTATAAGGAAATATACACATACTAGGAAGTGAAGGCCTCTGTATTTGATGTATGGTGTTTATGAATGAACAAGACCATGTTCATGACAATTTATAAATCTTGTATTATTTTAGTCTGTCAAAAGTACTCTAGTGAGAACTCATAGTGGCCTTGTGAAGACCTCTAAAGTTTGAATTCGGGGTTACTACTTCTGAGTTTAACCTCCAATTAATGATCCAACTAAATTCCATGTAGGAATATATTTTATAAAAGGGGTTGAATATTCTTATGTTAAAGGACAAGCAAGACCCATTTATATATCTTACATGATAAATGACATTGATATCAAAAAATCTTTTATTCACATTGTCTCATGATCTATCCTCGTTTTAGTATGAACACTTCTCCAATTGGTTCTCAATGAGACATAATTCCTCCCCCTAAATAATAATGTTACAGTGTTATAAAAAGAATGATCAAGAGACACTTTGTGAGATGGTTGTCATAACTCAGTTTTCGATCTCTACTATCCGACTTAGAATTCATGGTTATATTCAAGGATACAACCTTGAATGCCTTAGTAGGAGAACCATGTATATTTCATCATGCATATATTCCTTAATGATACCTCCAATGCCAAAAAATTTCATGAAATGATCAAATTGGATTATATTATAGAGATAAGAACCCATTAAAATCCTATGAGTCACAACACATTGATGCAAGATTATACCACAAGGGTGGAATATATTCTATGGAAAATGATAGAACTAAAATCAATGTTCGAAATGGTAAGGGAATGATCTCTGATAGTTATATTAAGAATATCAATACATAGTGTGTCATGATAATTATTAAAATCATAGGTGTGGTCTTTAAATGAGGAATTCATTTGATGAAATCCAAATTTTTATCCATGTAATCTAAAACCAACAACATAAGAGATTTTTTCAAGTATTTGAAAAGTAATGAATGGATGGATGAAAATTTCAACATTCCATCAACAAATCTTCATCATATCATTGATACATCATCCAATATAGAGGTTGATTTCCTGAAAATGGGAGAAAATTAAAATACTCACTTCAAAATCATCTTCACCTATAAGGAACTCTAAAAATAGTTCACAACATATATTGGGCCATAAATGGTATCATTTGTTTTAAGATGCTCAAATAACATCTCCACCAAGAGCTCTTGTAATTTTTTCCACAACAATCCACATATTGGAGAATTATGTAAATCATGTGGAAGAGGACTAGAATGATGAACATTGGGGTTCCCCTATAAAATTTTATATTGTTGTATTAACCACAATGGAAAAATAATGAGAGATAAATTAGGGGGTAGAGAAAGATACACAACCCACTCTGATTAGTCTATCCATGTATTGTGAATAAAAAAGTATATGTACATATTTACTGAGAAAAAATATGGACATTTTTTCATAGAATTACATAGATATGTCACGATATGACTTTTTAGTGTTTATACATCACTTGGGTTCCCTAGAAGGGAACCAGGGATACAAATAAGTAGCCAAAAGAACACACCTGACTCACACCTCAAAAATTAATGATATCGTTGATAAGGTAATCATGAATAACATTATCTGAGAGGAATATTATAAAAAATGGATGACCAAAATTTTCATGTTAATGAAGATAAATGTAAAAATATGGTTTTTGTTAACATTAGATATCTCAACCATCAATATGTGATATATGCCTTCCCAGTTCCACACGCATAACTCTTGATCGATGTGATGGTTGGTTACTAGGCCTCTTCTTTTTTTTGTATTCAATTTATATTACAAAATATAGATGGGCCTAGAAGAAGAACAATAAATAGCCATTATATTCTTCCTATGGATTATTTTCTTATTAGTTAATTATGTTTTCCTTGAATAATGTTGGTGCCACATACCAACGTTCTATTCATTTCTGCGTTAAACCCATTCCATGAAATTTTTTTGATTGTAATGTTGAGGATCTAGTTTTCAAGTACTGAAAATGTTATGACCCCTTATCTCACTTGGATACTATCTTGAATAAGCTATTAAAACATAATCTGAAGAAAATACACCTAAATGATCATTCTGTGAAATAATGGGAATGTTTCCTTACATCATTTTACACCATCACAACATCGATGTTAACCCTAGTAAAAAATATATACTTCGTATGTTTCTACCTCGAAACCGTAATGAGTTGAGAATAAATCATGGACACTTTTCCTACATTTGGTACCTTATAGAAAACCTTACTAGCTTTTGTTTTCCCTTCTCAAATTGGATTAAGAATGGAGTTATATATCAATCGACCAATGACTATTATGAATAATTTTACACCCCCAAGAAATAACTCATGATTACACTAGTAATAATTGAACCTATTTTGGGAAGTCCATGTATCTAATTTATTATTTTCATAGAGAAATCATGGATGAATTTAACGCATAATATAATAATGCTGCAAATTAGAACATCCTATATTACCTCAGTCAAACCCGACTCAATACAGATACTCTATATTTAGATATCTATATAATCTTCAAGGAATTAATATTTTATTTTTATAATTTCAGTCTCTATCAATAAAACCAAGAGGTACAATTGTTCTCATACAATAACCCACTTATAAAAATTATCAGTCTCTCTATAATAATAAGATATTGGGAATGGTGGGAAGTTATTCTAAAGTTGTTTGAAATTCAATTTATGCCTCAAAATAATTGAAAAGGAAATTTCTTAGTATATTTTAATAAAACAATT
Organism: Viscum album; assembly: GCA_963277665.1. Lineage (NCBI taxonomy): Eukaryota > Viridiplantae > Streptophyta > Magnoliopsida > Santalales > Viscaceae > Viscum > Viscum album. The sequence continues at coordinate 1,040,188,435 of OY728141.1, read as the reverse complement.
CATATAAATAAATATCATCATTAAATAATAATTTTCTAGAAAAATATATATTATTTAGCATGTATATCCCATAAAAATGTGTAATATATTTGGACAGTGTATCCTTAATCCAAACAAGGAAGATTATGGAATATCATGCACTTAGGAATGTTGGGCTAGGGGTTGGGCTTATCTCTCCATATAAGGAATTATTATCATACTCTTTATTGATACCAAATGGTTTTACAAAAAATATGATAGAATATTAGGCCCTCAATATATATCTAGAATTGGAAATCCAAATACCATTGAACCACATAGTGGTATAAGGAAAAAAAGTTTGTAATCAAAAAATTTCAATGGGTTTTATATTATAGAACAATAATGTATTATCCCCCCCCCCCACTTGACTTCTTCCAAGGAATTATAGAATATTTTTCCTTGGATCTAAATTTTACTCTCATATTGTAATTTTAGAATGCCTAAGATGATAAATTTGAAAATTTATTTATATCTCTGGTAGATCTGAAGAACAATAAATCGATTTTATTCATTTCCCACTATAGAATAGTCTCTAATTTTTCTCATATATGAATAGAATATTTTAATGAAAATATTCACATCACTAAAACATTAATCCAAACCCCTATTTTTATTTTTCCGATCAAGGAATAACATTGGTATGGAGTGATTCCACTTCATAGTTCTAGCAAAGAAAATATTTGAGGAAGTGTCCTTAACTCAATATTTATGATGGTCCATATAACCAAAAAGACCTTTACGAAAGTGGAATTGAAGGCTTCCTCCTTGAATGTCTTAATAGAGAATATATTGTTTCCATTGTCGATGATATACAAGAGAATACTAGTGATTTACACAATTCATGGAACATTCTTTTTAATCAAATAAAAGGCATTGAATTCTTCTATTATATGATTACAAAGGAATGTTCATAATTCACCAAGAAAAATTCATTCATGCCAACATCATGAAATCTTCATCCATCATCCCCTAGTTTTCTAAATATAGTCATGTATTTTGGGATATATTCCATATATGTAATGGATATTATTGGGCTATATCATCTCTCTATGGATAACCAGATCATGTACAAAATTACTGCTACTGATTTCATCTAAAAATGTAGTAAATAAATAAATCTAAAAGTATTTGGGGCCAAAATTATTGTCATTATTGTAAAATTCAACATCATTTTCAGATTTGGTGTCCCTCATACAATATTGTCTGGAAATGGGACAAATTCCTCTTCCAATGAGAGAGAAATTATATACCAGGAATACAATATTAAATCCCTAGAATCATACCACTATTATGTAGTTGATAATTGGTAGAGAGAGGACTTCAAAATGACCATGTCAATCATACTCTAGAATATTGTGGAGATTTATTAAAATAATTTTCGTAAAATTTTCATTCATTTTTTCTGGGAATACCATAAAACAACCTGTATATCCACAGAGGAGACATGAAAAACATTGGTATATGGAATAGAAGAAACCATTCCCGTTCATGTTCTATTTCCATCGATCTAAATTTCATTCTTTGATAAAATATCCATAAATAAAAAATCACATAGATGGATTGATGAATTGAATAGACTAGAACAAAAAATAATTCATACTTTTCATCACATAATGATTTAACAGAATCAAATAGAACAATTCGTCAAAACTATGGCCCACCTCTATTAATGCTTCCATGGTGAATTAGATATGGTATATAGGACTCCAAAGATAAAAGGAGATAAGACACCAAATCAAGAACTAATGTAGTAATGACAATATTCTATACAAACAGTACACTAAAATGGAGATTACACCTTGATTTCAATAGATGGATATTTTATTATGACTCCAACAAATGGATGGTTCAAAAAGAATTATTTTAATTAATTTAACAATGTGCATCCAAGATGTTTGATGTTAAAATTAATATCTCCATAAACATTCATGATTCATAAAAATACATTGTGTAGCCTCATTGTCCTTATTTCATGATAAGAAACTGGATGTTGAGAGAAACTAGTCATATGACCTATAACTAAAAAGAACCATTATTCCTCACGATAGTAAATTCAATTGTATAGTTTACATATCCTTCATTTTTGGTTAATATATCCCTACCCCAATCTATTATAATTTTATACTCATCATAGTCCCTCAAAATGTGGACTACTCCCAGGTATATGCCCAACTCACAAAATTATTACATGATAGTGAAAATTGGTCCCCTTTTAATGTCCTAAGTCCCGGTATTATCACATCCTCATCACATTAAATTGCACTTCATTACCTGTTCAAGAACTACATGTGGGATGATTCTCATTCTAATGAGATTTGTAGTGATACCCTATTCTCTAATCTAGGTTCCAGCCATTACAATAATAAAAAATCCCCCTTTTCCAAGTGTAAGACTTAGATCCTCACATTTAAACACCCAGAACATACTGATACATCATAGCTACAACAATACATTGTTTAATTTTCCCTAAAATTATTTAGTAATGAATTAAAGAACCTTGTTCTGATGAGAAGCCTAATTGATGTGGGATATTTTTCAAATACTACATTTGGATTTATTATTGACCAAAAAATATTTCTAGTGACATCTAGGAATTATCCCTAGACGTAGATGTAATTATGAAAAAAATACTCATCACTAAACATGTGTACAGATTAGATCTTCATAGGGAACATATTAATGAACTAGGTCTATCCTTCATATAATTCTAATAATATATGTAGTAAAACCCATATTCTTTTCCCAGGACCAACATTTACATTTCAATTCTATCATGTTACATCAAATATTTTTGAACCGTTGGACATGAAGCTACATGGGATTTCAAGAACTATTTAGTGAATGGTTTTCATTCTAATGAGATACACAATGATTTGTGGATCATACCTCATATCACAGCCACTACAGATTCAAATTCCCCATAAAATTTACTTGTACTACCTTTTTTATTTAAGAGAAACAGTTTCTATTAAATTTTTCTTACATAAAGAATAACTTATGTGGGCTTAGGATATTTTGTTAAAAACACATTCATATATAAGTAATGTACATCAATTCACATTGGGGTTACCATGGTACTATCAGTTGGACTTTAAATGACTCAACAGAAGTCCTCATCACATGATAATTAACAACACAATGAGCACCATAACTATATCTAGCTTGATTTTAACCTCACAATAATATGTATGGATGCCTATGTCGTGCAACCTTGTCTATAAAAAATATTTAATTTCCATTATTAAGCAGACACATCCTCACAACTTGAAAATAATCAATGTGGTTCTAAAAGGAAAATGTTTGAATTGATTCACACCTATATGAAATATGCTACGATGTCCTCTTCATCAATTATGGTCCCAACTGGAAATAGATATATTAAATGAAATTACGCTCACATTTACAAGTCTAATCTACATGATGGGATCTTGAATGATTTATCACCCAATTCATGATCCTATATCAAAAAAACTCACCATGTCATTTGCATATGAATTCTATCAGTAAGAATATCAGTGGAACTTATCACACGAAATAAAGCTACATTCTGACTGGTACAAAAACAACTATATTGGTTCTAATCCTCATCCAATTAAGAAACATAGTGACAAATATGTACTAATTATTCATTTTATATATGGGTTAAATAAAAATTTAACCTACTACATTAAATCAAAAGGACCATTCAAGATCTTTTATTTTGGGTGACTCATTAGGGGGAACCATGTAAATAGTTATGTCCAGCCTTCTACATAAGAGTTAGATCTATGAAATTGACAACCAAAATAGATAAAATATTAGAAAATATGAATTATTTTTTCTCAGATATATTCCTTCCACACATCATTCTCATAGTCTTCCACACATTAATATCATCATAATATTTCCCTGACATATACTAAAAGAATTTCTAATACATGAGATATCGTTTCCTTAACTATGATAAAATATTCTCCAATTGGATTTTCATAAAACTACCTGTAAAATGGGATTATCATGAAATGGATTTAGAAATTTGACAATGTATTATTTCCCTTATATGGACTTGCATAAAAGAGACCACTATATATTTCTAACAAATAACATTGTCTTTATCCTTGGAAGAATCCTATTTTATCTATAATTGCAATGATGACAATGTGATGGACCCGTGTTTCCATGTCAGTGGCCATCCACTAAAAATTTATTCTATTTCCTCTATTTCAATAAAAAACCACCATGAATATGGTTTATAATTTTATCTCTTATATCTAATGAATGTAGTAGGAATCATGATCTAGTACATCACATAACATTATTCATTTTCCATGGGTATATGATCCTAGTTGTAGGTCCGAAAACTATAGACACCCTTTTTAATGTGCCTAATAAAACAACTGTAGAAACCATGTTTTCACCATTCATGTGAAATTTTGAATTAAAAATTTCATTCTATCTCCAAATAATTTCCTCCTATAATCTAAACCCAATGTTTTTTGAATATTGAATCTCTCCATGAATCCATTTTTTAGATAGAATGTCATAATTTTTGAAGAATTATTTTTATATCTATGTTGTAATATTCCCCAGTTTTCCTTGCATAAATAACCCAAAACTTTTAGTCCTTTAATCCGATAGATTATTCTATTTTATTCATAGTACACTGCCTAATCATCCTTTAATAAAATATCCAATAAAATTGAGTTTTCAACCAGTGGAAATTTCATCATTATGAGAGACATCATATAATTTCATAATACCTTTACCAATAGAATCCTTTAGATTAGGTAATCATATATTCACATCAGAAAATTTTCTCCTCTCACACTTAAAAATGATAGAACATTTCTGGGAAAATTACCATAACTAGAAGAATCGTCAACCATCCAGTTGGAGATGAAAACCTTAAATTATAGTCCATATAAATTCCAAGTTCCATGTCTTTAAACAATATAGAATAATGTAAATATTGTTTGATCATAAAAAAATTCATAAATTCCTCATTATATGGAATTACCCTTCATATCATAAATTCCTCCCCGTAAGTGTTGAGCATCCCATTTAATTTCTATCTCACAAAAAAATGTATGATACATTTACCCATATAAAAATGGTTCTTTCCCCCATAACATTGAGTATCTAATGAGATGTATCCCATCCACTCAGTATATTTTCATGTAGGAATATCTTCTGATTCATGGATAAACCCAATATAGATATTTTCATCATTCTCACACAACTTCATTCGGCAAAACCACCAATGATGGACTTTAAAATTCCGAATCATGAAGTTTGACCATCAAAAAAGAATATCTGAATTTATGGTAAATTTTTTACCTAAAATCATGTAATACTCTCCATTTCTAATTTATACATCACGAAAAAATTTCAATGCATGACATCAAAAGGATGCCACTATTTCACTACACAATGTCATCCCCAATAATTTTTTCATAAAATAGACAATAAAATTGTTTTTCCTATATGTTGATAGATTTTCATCAAGAGATCACTCCTCTATTACCTAATATAAATCAATGGGCTCAATAACAAAAAAATTCATTTCAAAATATTTACCATGGTATATCTGGAGAATTTCATAACATTTTTGGCATAGAATCCTTATTTGGTGCATCATCTAAAAACATACCATCAAATCATTTCACCCTATATTAATATATCTATTTTTTGTCTAACATAACATTATACTTCCCATGAAAAGTGACACAATACTTGAAATATAAAAATCATGAAAAGGAACTATAAATAATAATTCAAGTATCATATCACTAAACATGGAAATTGTATAGTCTAGGAAAAATTAAAAAATGAATAGAAATAAGAATAAATAATGATAGGATGAAAACTGAAATGGAAATATTAAAAATATATAATCATTAATAGAGGATGAAAAATATATTGGAGTCCATATCAGTCCCATTGGACACATGTTGGTGATCATTAAAATGAATGAATTTAGTCTCCTTGTCATGGTCTTTCTCTATAGTAACAATGGAAGTTAAAAAGTTGGTTTTTCATTAGTTTAATGATAAGTGGAGATGTACACGCTCCCCCTATGAATTATCCAATTCCTCCAGTAGGCATGATAATTGATTTTTTTTGTCATTAACTCGCTTTCTGCATTCTTCCATATTCTTGTTATGGATGTTCTCCTATTATGATAATATATCCTTGATATCATTATCACTGAAGAGTTGCTTCACCTTTAAGAGGGCCTATAGAAGCTCAGTCACTAACTCTCAGTTGAAAATTATCTCATTCACAAAGACATGATTCATGATTCCACAAAGCATTATGTGTCTAAGCATTCCAAAAATTAAAGCATGCCGATGGAATTGAAATATAAGGTCTCCAATAGGTGTATTAGATATCATCCATCAAATATCCATACAAGTCCTATGGAGTGTGATGTGAAGTGATTTATATGTCTTTGAATAAAAAATTGATTCATTGTAAAAGGGAGTATCGTACTCCAATTTTGGTGCACTTTTTGAAACACCCATCCTCAATCCCTCTTGATCAATATTGACCTCTTGTTCGATTATAGACTACATTAACATAGAGAATTAACACTCAGACATATCCTAAGAATGTGATTGCACTGAAAAATGGAAAAGACTCATCATTTTAACTCAAAGTGATATAGAGGAAAATAAATAGTCTATTATTTGAAACAACATAAACTAACCCAAAAATAAGTCAGTAGATGAGGAATGTTTATCATTAGTGTCTCCATCATTGGTACATTTATTTGAAACCTCTTGATAATTAATACAATCTTTTTTTTCTCAGGTTTCTCTAAATGATGAAAAGTATGACTCTGTGATACAAGGTCTACCTTAGTTATCTCACCCTTAGAAGTGGGGCTGAGATGGACATCAAAATATTTTTCATCCACTTTCACTATAGAATATTTAATAGATGGAGCTATGAATTCCAATTAATAGTGATTAGATATTGAAACAATAATGGATTGCATAGAAAAATGTAATGACTCAAATCCAATAAATTCCACATTATGTTCCCCATGGGTTTGTAATTAGTTGGATGATTAATAGTTTTTAGCATTTTATAAAATCGAATTCGATGATTTTTTCAGAAATTTATTTAAATCCATTTCCCTATGGAAATATCACATATAGAGATGCTCAAAATATTTGACCCAATACCCAATATATCACCAACCTAAAACAATTTGAGACCCTAGAAATCTCCCTCAACGATGGTCAGTAAGATATCATCAGTCGTCGTATGGTCCTCTATTGAAAAACATGAATATATAATATGAGGGATATTGATGTTATAATTCACCATAAAAAATCCTATGATTTACTTTTGGCATTACAAGAGCCTTCATCTCTCTCTTCAATGGTGAAATAAGTAGTGATATGAGAATTTGATGCATTTGAAACCCTTAGTACTTTTTCTATTGAGAATGTAGATTCACTCGTTGGGATCTAGGATTCATATAAAACTACTTACTTAGTTAATATTGGATCATTTTTATTTCTATTGTGATAATTGATTGATGGTGTTCTTGAAATAAAATGTGGTTTTGATGCATTATTTATATAAGGGAATGATTAATTGTGCTATGGTGACTTACCTCAAATAGCGAGACATTGTTACAAGCATGTATCCCTTCAGTGTAACTTATTTTTCACAATTTTTAAAATAGTAAGTATAACATAAACCATATCAAATATAGGTATTACAGGAATTAATGGGATTTCTTCCACCATCTTGTCCTCAATTATTTTCTTACACTTCGGATATTTCTTCATATTCGAGGTATAATTCATAGATTGTGTTTGGGGTACCATGTGGGAAATTTTTTTGTAAGGGATCCTTAGTTGATTTACACTTTTCCCATGGAAAATTCAATTTTTCCTTCCCTTACGATCAACACAACATTCCTTATTTTTGATAAAAAATGAAGGGAAAAGGAAAGAGGAGAATAAGAAAACCCACATCCTTGGGATTGTTATAATCATTCCATTCCTCTAAATATTTATGGTCTTCATCATCAGTAAAACCCAATTTCACTATATCCTCCATCCACCTCATTGTAGGAATTCAATCATCAATTTCATAAATGATCTTCTCTACTTCCAATATGTAAATACTCATCTCATCATGATTTTCCTCGATGAATACTTTAGGTGGTGCTCATGAATCTCTTATCTATAAAATCTATATTCCATTATGAAGAGAATCAAACATGATTACAACTTTGGATAACATTTACAACTAATATTTCAATTCTTCTGGTAATAGGAATTCTAAAAACATATTGGTATATTATGAAGATCATTCAACATATTTGGGTTTCACAGTTTTATGGACCCTCTCTGTCACAGTTTTAGGATGTTAAAATAGAACCATAGTATCCTCTTGGTGGAGATGACTAAACTATCTATGTGAAATCTCATTTGGTTTAGTTATTTTTATTATGGACATAGGTCTATACATTGTAGGATCTCATTTGGATAAATGTGTGACCTCATCATCTGCATTCTATGAAGAGATTAAAGCATCAATCATTGGGGATAAGAAACATCATCTATTTTATTGGATGACTTTACCAATTGTTTTCTATACTTATAAGATTGTTCATCAACCACTTGATTAATCAATCCATATATAAATCCATTTGGTTATGATTCAATTCGAGACTCAGTATACTCAAAGTCCAATCCACTAGTCACAATTGTTAGATGATGGTCAATTATATATTGAGTCATCTTCATGGTTTTAAGAATCAATTCCTACCAAGGCATCATAAAATACTTGGTGGGTCAAACATGCTCTGGAGGAGGTACATAATTTTTTTGCAGGAAATTATTGGTGGGCAGACCTATTTGGATCATAGAGCTCATATATAACATCATTGTTAATAAGGTTTTCCAACATACCATCACTGAAAGAATTCATATATGATATTTTTTTTCTAACCAACCCATTTGCAGGGAATATCCCAATTGTTGGTTACCATTTTGTATGATATCAAAATCATTTAACAAGCCTAGTCATGACATGGTCTAGCTATGATTTAGGGATAGAGGTGGAGTTCCATAATCAACATGTACATATTGTTAGAATCATATCCTATATAACATAACCCTAATCAACACAAAATATATTCTTAATTTGTCTGAATCCCATCCAACATTACTTCAAGTGGTTGCTCAATTTGGAATGGATCCTTACTTTCATGAATAGGAAACATGATTGTCTAAATATTTCCTAGAATGGGGATTTCCAACACCAAAAACATCTTCCTCTGACACATGAAATACATGAAATATGTTCCTGTAATTATACAAACATGGAAATCGTGGATGATAAGTGGGTATACACATAGATATTTTACTATAAATCACATGATATGGGTCTATATAGGAATGATTAATATATTATTATACCTCCCGTTTTCCTACTCCACTTTTTCCAAAGTTGGCTAGAATGTACCAAGAGAACATCACATCACCATATGGAGGAATTCATTGAGTTATATGAATGTGGGGACTCCCCCCTAGATTCAAGGAATGTTATCATCTACACATCAGGATAGATATCCCTCCTCAGATGAAGATTACCTCAGTAACATCAAGATCCATTTTCAATTGTGCAAGCACTGTTGGTGGCAGCCTTCCAACATCACCACATATTGACTATAGAGGTATGAATTCCACATATATTAATCAATGAATTCAGACCCCATTGATATTATGGAGATCCAAAAATTTGATACCAACCTCTCCATATATTATGTGGAAAGTGTAAGTGTCTGGGTTCCACCATATTTTAACTCATGAATGAATTCATTATTCCTATATATATAAATTTACCCCGCCTGTAGAGTTTTATAAATTTTCACTCATTATGTCCCCTTTTTGAAATCCACACATGTTTGGTGAACCCAATACACCCACATCCATGAAGGATTCACACCACCTCCCAGGAAGAAGTCTCAATCAATCTTCGAACCCCTTAACAAATTAGTATGGGAATCAATTAATACATATGAAAAACGGTGTGGCTTCAATTTAGATGTGTGTCACTTAAGTTCTATAGCACATTGGATATAGTGCATGAAACATGATTTTTATGATGTAACAATATTAATATATGCACCCATGATGGAAATATTGGTATTTGGGAACGTCTTGTACTCTGGAAACTAGAATAGAGTAGTATAATTCTTCAAGGCTAGTATGAATATATCATTAAGATAACCACAACCATAATGTGGATGATATCTAATATCAGTGAATCACATTTTTATTTTGTCATATGACTCGGGAAACTGGGTATAATAGTTTCACAAGCATCACAGTAGTAATTCAATTCATTTTTCATCATCTCCTCAAGGGTCATTCTATATTGTTCATCTGACACTCAAGTATTTCTAAAGGATAATAACCCTACATTTAATTGTTATGTGTTCAGTAATAAAAAGTTCATTTCAAAGAAAATATTTCCTAAATCAATAAAATTTGGAAATAGAATGAACTTGTACGTGTTTATCACAAATGATCCACACTCATGATTTTTGGTCACGAGCCTTTGGCATGTTACCCACCGATGCCTATGCATCTTGCATATTGATCTGTATCTTGTCCGTGGGAATAATTACATTAACAAAAAAATGAATTAGTCGAGGGTTTTGTGGATGACTATCATGAAGAGTCATAAAAAATATAAATTCATGATGGTCCTATAATTAAATAAAGACCCTATTAATACATTAGTATTCCTCCTTTAATTTCCTGATATGCGGATTACAAGCACAGACATCCTGTGTGGACTACCAGTGCTAATTTACTTTGTGATCCATCCACCATTTTTATCCCTTTACCTAAATATTAGACCCTATTCATTAGATCTGATCTAATCTTGAGGGGGCATGGGAGTGGACTTTTCTAGATCACTATTTTTTCACATGAATAAAATAAAACAAATGGAAAAGCATTTCCAAAAAGAAGAGAATCAAAATGAATAAAGACAAAGATCTCAATGACCACCGAAATTTCATTCATCCATTTATCTCAAAGAACATACATCACCTAAGGTATAATCATTAGAGCCTATGTTGTAACCTATGTAAGACACCTATGAAATCCACCTATGCGAGATGACCCATTCACCCAGGGTCTTATAGATTTTTATAAATATGAACACGTGTTCTACATTTTTATGGACATAAATTCTCACAAGCCAAATAACACTCTTTTAACCTTATTCCATTCTCAAGATATACAAAAAATATTTTTATAAGATTCTAATCCTAAGGAATATAGAATTAAAGGGGAAAAGTGAAATTAATATTATCTTATGATTTTGAATAAGAAATACATGTGTGAGGAACTCCCTCATTTAGTTACCAGTGAATACTATTACAAGTTACCCTAATGAACTAGGGTCCTAAGATAGTCACATATTGGAAAACCTATGGGGATGATTGATGGCTTGTGTATGGTCTCACCCAAGTGTATTATATAAGGTGCTCCACTACCCATGGTGTATCTAGTTCTCCTAGGACTACCAGGGAAAAGAATACCTATGAGGAGCACCGCTACATGAGCCTCCTTAGTTCACCCAATCAGAGGTCATGCATGATCTACTCATAAATAATTATTAAAAGACATCACTCACATTAACTATTCTAACATTTCTCAATTTTATAAGAGGTTTTCGGTTATAACACCAGTGTGTAGTTGATTTGGGTGTATGTTCATATTTTTAATGTTTTAAAATGATTATATGATTGCAAGATAAGGGTGATCAGGGTTAATGTTAGTTAGTATCACTATGGTAATTAGGACCCTATAACCTATGTATTGTGTTAGGGAGTTCTTGTTCTGGAACAAAAGGGATAAAAATATGTCATTCCCTTATCGTTTGTAAGAAGTGGTGTCTATTGATCCAAAAAGGAATGTAAAGGATAACACTTGTGTTTCCTTTTGAAAAAAATTGATGACCACACTCATTAATAAAGGAAAATTTTTATGTTGTCTCTCGAGGAGTAATCCAAAATGTTTTATTGTATTAGGATTCACTCTAGGCCCTCTCAGCCACCTCGCCACCACTGATCCACCTCCATTATTCTCATTACAGTGGACTCATTCTGGGGTAAAGTGAAGAGTGGAACGTCTTGTATCCCTAGCCTTTTACATTAGTAGAAGTGGGTATAGAGAGGTTATGAACACTAAATACCCCATATCTCTCTATTTTTGGGGTTTTCTCTATGTCCTTTTATTGATAAAAGCATATTTTGTGTTATCTTGGATTTCCGTATTCCAGTTGTTTCTCATACTGAGCATGGATCATGGAATATTTGAGTTTAATAAATCAAAAAACCAATACATTACATGAAAATTATTTAACTATGAGTTTTATTATTCATATTATAATTTGGTTATGTAGGACACCTACCAAGGGCCTAAACTCCATGGTCATTCTTCATTAGAGTATTCTACAAAAGTATAATATGAAAAACTATTAGTCAAGATATCCATCATGATTCCTTTAAAAATTTCATCTTAATTAGAAATAAGCCCAAATTTATTCATCTAAAAGAGACATACTCTTTGATGATATAACCATTAGAGGTCATCTAAAGTTGAAAGTCCTCTAAAAACATTGTGGTCTAGATTCCCATCGAAAATGGATTCTTTGGATTTCTCCAGGAAGTCCAAACACAAAACCCCAAATCATAAATTTTCTAACAAGGCTATATCCCTAACATGGTTGAATTAAAATTGTTAATTCACAACCAATCAATGTTCCATTAGATGATTTAGTATAAGTCACACACCAAACATTGACTAGGAATATTTCTCATAGAAATCCATACACAATGAATTAAACTATATGATTTTGTCCTCATAACATGAACATAAAACATAATATGGGTCCCATTAAGTAATGTCTATCTACTTTTTTTTATCCATTTTTTGGCGATAAATTGGAACCCATTTCATTGGTTCGAAGCCAACATCATAACAACTCCCATCTCTAAATATGAAGATATTCTATAGAGTTATCCACTGTCTGTATGGAATAATGTGTAATCAAAATAAAGAATAATGAATATTTAATAATTACATTAGAGGATACCATTGATGGAGATCCTTTAATAAATACTAATATCTAAATCAATGAATAACCTCAGTTATATACAAATAATTCTAAATTCTATATTTGATTATAATCAAATTTTAGTTAAAGGGTGATCCACATCATATGTTTGAACAAATAAAGGATTATGGATCATATCATAAATTTATAATAGCTTCTTTATAATAGGTAATTATTACCATGAAGAGGGTGTGATGATTCCAACCCTGAATTATATATACCGATTTGAGTTCTTATGTATTATAGGCCAAACCTCCCAATGAGTTCCTTACTGTAGAATGTATGTACGTCATAGATATAGAATCAGTTTTTTTTTATCCATGTAAATCCCATTAGAAACCATTATGAAATAGTGATTCCTATTCCAAACACAAATTCTAAGGGGAACAACAATTCCTTACTTTTACTCTTAAAGGAAAATAGAAAAATTACAAATTTATATATTCTCTATTTTTTCATGAAATTATGTATATAATGTCTATTATCTTCTCGTGGAAATGATAATAGTATATGGAAAATATTAGAGGTCACACATTTTTGTACATATAATGATATTTTGACTATATGATATATGAATAGAGAAAAATATTCATCCATTAATTTTCTACTTATAGAGTTAGTAGAAATAATGAATCAATTATTTAGGAATATTATTCATAGTTTACATGATATAGGATAAAATAACCTTGATGGAAAAATTCAAGATGATTTTTTTAAAAAAAATTCCAACTGAGTGGGAATAAAAATTAACATATGATGATGATACATTAATTCATACAAATCATACAATTGATTATTTTATTGTAATTATCATTCAATATAATGTACGAATCACGAGATATTATGAGATTTCTAAAAATAAAAATGGAGTTGTTTATTTTTTCCAATACTTATACAATGTATACTAATGTACAATAAAATGATAATGTAGATAACTATTCAGGAAATAAATTTGTTATTTTGTCAAATTCTAGTATGTGAGAACATTGTGAGAATGTGATAGCTAATATTTTGAAAAAAAAAATACCAATATAATATTAATGAATGATTTTAAATACCATTATAAAAAAATTTAATACAGTTAAAGGTGATTATAAATAATAAGAATTAAATTTGTGTTAACATAAAAATTGCATACATATCTAACCTGATTGTCCTATATGTAAAAAGAATGAGTTAAAAGAATAAAATTTAGAATCAAATTTAAAAAAATACATCAATTAAAATGGAAATGATAGTTTGATTGATTCGTACACAAAGATTTCTAGTGTAGGAGATTAATTTTAATGTCATCCGAAAATGAACCTTCTTGATAGAGTAACATTGGAATATTTTATAAAATACCTATGGTAAATCAATATCTAATTAAAAAAGAATCAAAATACTAAGTCCATTAAACATTATTGTTAAATTATAATTTCCATAATTATGATAAATATTATAAATCATTTGATGTGGAACATCCAAAGTAGAAGATAATATATTCCTTAATTATGCTGATGTTTCAATATTTTCAATATATTTAGGAAAATAATATTTTAAGAATTTTAAAAAACATTATTATTCTAAATCATAATATGTTTTGGATGAATCATGAAAAATAATTATAACAAATGAAATATCATATCATTATAAATATTATGATATAATTATTTCGATGAATCATAATGGTTCAAAATATATAGAAAATTTTGTTTGGGAAAAAAGTTTTTACAAGAAATGTTTTGATAAACATAGTTAATAAACTAATACTAATGTGTATAAAAAATTATTTATAAACTAACATCAAAATTTCTAGTCTGAATAAATATTTATCTATGTTTAGCACTATAATGAAAAACATAAATATAATATATAAACAAATCAGGCCACATTTTAACAATTTTGTTAAGATCTTTACAAATATGAAACATGTTTTTAGACAAAACAATTTATTTCTAAAATTGTTCATTTTTTAGTTAGTTCCAACATTATGGGTATAATAAAAAAATAATTCATTAAAGAGAGTATGATCTCTTGGATTTAATAATTAAATTTTTACAAAAGAACTGAAATAATCCAAAACTAAAAATGTTTGAAAAATGTGGTTGCCTCATATTTTTTTACATTATCAGAAACATGACATTTTATGCTCTTAATGTCTCATATTTTGCGTTTTTATGAAATAGCAAAAATACCAAAAACTAGAATATGTGGTACATGGATTGTAAATGTTCCTAGAACATGAATTGAAATAATGATTTCATTAAGAATATAATCAAGAGGTAAAGTGGAAAATATCTTTATAATATAATGATAATGGAGATATTATCATAATATGAAACATTTTCCTTCTTAGAAATTCAATTTTTTCAAATGTTTATTTGTCCTAAAAATTAAGAGAAACATATTAAGAATATGTAAATTATGTGAAGAGGGTAACATTTTAATCAATAAGAATGATAATAGTGTTATAAATAGTACCAAAGCTGAATTTATTATTTCTTCCAATTTACATAAGATAGATAACACAGTAAACATATATGATCATAGGATCCAAAGATTACCTTGAATAAGTGAAATATAAAATAAATATTTCATATAGAATAGATGATTAGGAAATTGTTACATTAGGATAATATATAAATGGACTATGTGTAACCTTTCTACCCAAGATCCATGCACCAGTGCCCCAATCTTGTCTGAAAAATTACCTTATGTGCGACTCCCCACTCGCTAATGTCTACCTACTCGTAGTGAGGGTTTGTTATGTAGGTCATACAGAGACTATAACGTCTTTTATAAGGAAATTACATGATCATATATAAATAAAAAATAGTGGAAAATTATATAATCATAACAATACTAATATCTCAAGATCAAAAAAGTAGTAAATATAATATCCAACTGAAGAAGAAAAAATTCCTTGGAAATTTAAGTACAATGTGTATAAATTTAAACTAAAAAATGAATCATATGACTCCCAAGAATATTTGAAACCAAATCATTTTACCTTAACCAAGATACATTCCCAAATCATCAATCTATCCTAGGTAATTTTTCTATAATGTGTTGTTTTTATGCTATTGTTGGGCACATAGCATCACACATCATGGTCGATTCTCACAAACAGTTCTTGTTGTACCACTCAATCCATATTCACAATGGCAGGTAACATCCATCACCTCTTGGGAATTGTTTTATCCTTGATAAAAATGGGATGATGGGATGTTGATCATCCATTTCTTGGATCCCTTAGAATAATTTTAATTGTCATGGTCTCCCTTAAAAATTAAGTCATTGTTCGTGAATCTATTCTGGATTCCATCTGTTAGTAGATGAATGTTAATTAGAATACTTCTCTCGATACATTCCAATGGTTCTAGTCAGGGAAAGAATGATTTGTTAGGATAGTATTCACATTGGTAATTGCTGCAATGTCTAGACATTGAAACACCAATACACCTAAATTTTCACTTATGATTGGGCTTCTTGAGGGTGAATAATTCCATGGAATCCCACATCAACTATGGGGAACCATATTCCATAGAAATTTCTTTGTGGTTTCCCTATTCTTCCTTTGTTTACCATGGGGTATTTCATGAGTTTAATGTCTTGCATAGAAGTATCATAATGATCAAAACACTTGTGAGAGTGCATCAAATAGGCATGTCCCAAGGAGGGATCTCTTGGAAGGTTTTCCAAATGGATGGATCAGAATTCCTGGTGAGGTGAACCCAATATGTTGTGTCCCAAAAAGGGACAAAATCACACCACGAAGGATGATATTGACACTATTGAGGGTAGATCAGATATGGTGAATACCTATTAGTATACACATCAATTTTCTATAAAATGGGATTGAACTACATGCAGAATTATTATTTAACTTGTTTAGATAATAAAATCAAAACCAACATTGGTCAAGGAGGGTAATTCATGGAATACACCTTGTTATCGACCATTTGAATGATTCAGACCCACCATGATAAGGGTGGCATGATGGAAAAAATAACTTGTGATTAATCATTATTATACACTAAATTTAATGGCATGATCTTATCGGGATGTGGTGGCTAGGGTAAAATCAAGACATATTTGGAGAAATTATCAAAGGATGAGGTAGATGGTGAATGATATGGATCTAACATGAAGATGACGATTTTGTTGGGATTTAACATTATGTAGGCATAGTATGTATATACATGGTAGAAAATCATTTTCCACATAGTTCGGTGGGTCAATGGGACCCATAGAGAGGTTTCCAATGAGAATATTGCGCATAGATCGGTACTTGAGGAAAGTATAACCTCCATGATTTTGAATGATCTTCCCGAAACACAAAGTCTTTTGGGAGAGAACATTATGGGAGATTAGTGATGGGATTGGAACCCCTTGGAGGATTCCCTCATAACTTTCTCAATGATAGAAAATGTCATTGTCCCCATTCTTCAAGATGTGGGATAGAATTATGGTGTAGACAAAGGATGTAGACTGAGAGGCATGATGGTGATTAAACATAGTTAGTAACACATAATAAGATATACACATATGGTTCTATGAGTATGGTGGAATACATTCTAATTCATGTTTAGAATCCCATTAAAATAGTACCTGATGTTGTTGTGTACAGAAAGGACAAAAGCTCTAAGACATGTTGGGGCTTACAACTAATTAGTATCTCATATAGATGGATCAAAACACCGATGAGAGAAAGTCCTAGGTGATGTATCCCAAAAAAGTAAGATTTCACATTAGGAGGCTACATCCTTATGATGGAGGAGCATAGTTTACCGTTGGCTTGGATTAGACCTCAAGGAGGCATCCTACATACCCTGTTTGGAACCAGGGGACCAAATGCCACGTAGTTCATGGATATAAGTGTCACACAGTTTAACATCATGTGAGATTAAAGTTAATAGATGTTAAGTGGTTAGGATAGGAGTATGCTGGGATTGATCCTCTAGGAGGCTTCCTACACACCGTATGAAAGAAAAGTATCAATGTACATGTAGTTAAATAATGAGTGGTCATGGGTGTTACACATGGTTGGAGACCAGAGCATATACTGAGAAATATCCATGGATAACATCCAAAAGAGGATTTCATGGCAACTCCATTCTCTTTTTCCACATGAGTTGTATTTGGTGTGTGAGAAAATAGGTAGTGGTGGACCTTGTGTTAATTTTTTGAAAGATGAAACCATGAGGAATGGTAATGACTAGAACATAATTCAGAATGGAATCCCACAGAGGTTGAACCGTTGTATGAGGATGATATTTTCAATGTATAGGGGACACGCTATCAAGGTGTGTCAGTGGATACATGGACATTGCCTAATTTTCACTTGGAAACAATTCCCATGTAGAAAGAGAGATTTGGATGGTGCTAGTTATTATCCCTTCCTTGATCACCTCTAACATTCTTCATGAACAATAATCTCACAATAATGTCATATGTTGATGACATGGTATCTAGGATATTTATCATCCTATTGCTTGAATTAGGGGGAATCACTCATCTTCACTAAGAGTTACATGACATGCACCGGCCTGCACTAGGAAAAGGGATGGCACCAGTATTTCCTTTTGGTGTTGGGGTGGAGGAGTGGTCAATATAGGGTTCCACATCAGAATTTATATCTGATGAAGTAAAATTTGTTAGTGTACATTTGTGGAGAATCACTATAAAGGGAAAAAACATGAAACATTTTTCTACACAATAGTAAATCACTATGTGAAAGATTGTAGGGTCACACCGAGGATGTTCATTGAAGATAGGGATGTTGGAACCATGAGGAGTTCGAACATGGTTCCTTATACTGATGAAATAAATTGAAAACCTAGGAAATGCTTTAGATATTATTGCAAAAATCATGCAATATGAAGTGTATGGGTAAATGAGGTACTACAGAAATGTAATATTACGGGAAAGAAGGTTATTTTTCACACAATTTACTTACCATAAAAGTAATTGGATGAGAGTCATGCTCATGTGGTCCCATCCAAAGGAGGGAAATGGGAGACATGTCATGAAAGATCTTGTACCATGTATCCCAAGATTTCCCACAATCGCAGAAGTGTGATATTGGGTTCAAGGGTGCATTGTTTCATCAATGGGGATCATTACCCTAAATAAGTATGCAACCCTATATTTATAAAAGGAAATATTAGTGGCAGTGTGCATGGAGGCATGGATGGAAGTAGGGATTTAACATCACATTGGGAAAAAAGTGCATTTCTCGCATATTTCATTCACAAATACAAACATGGTTTCTTTAGAATTGGTGAATTGGACCTTTATTTTACGGTTTAGTGAAAGAAATATATTTTATGTAATATTGGCTGTAAATTATTTAAATAACACCTTGAGATTGTTTTTGGTCCTCAGGATTGTCTACTATGTTAGAACATGCTATTATTTTTCTCATTTATTCCAATTGATGATCAAATCCAAAAGTTTTCCCCAAAAAATGTCCCACTATTGAATCTGATTGGAATGGGGACAAAAAGGATAGGTTACGACATAAAAAAATTTTATGCACACATGGATTCTATGGTCTATTCTGATAAATACCTGGGGGATACATAACTTATCATACATGAGGGATAGTTGATTCTTCTCTCATGCAAGAAATAGTCCCTATTATGCACACTAGATCTTGAATTATATCTATGGCATAATCATTTCTACTAAATCATTTGTTCATCTTCAACAGATGGAATTTATTATATAATTAGGGACTATCATGCATGAAAACTTCTATCCATCATGATAAACCTAAATTCATTCGGATGAGACCCTTAAGGAAAATTTGAAGGCCTACTGAGATGGTAAGTAAACAAACTTTTAGCTAAGAGGGAATCTTATAAAGTATCCTATAATTCATAGAGGTTTGGTTTGATCACAAACCCTAAGACTCTCCATTATAGAAGAGTAATATTTGATAATAAGATTATATTTTTCATGTTAATGGTTGATTAAAGGATTATTTTCTATGTGATAGTCTCCTGATATGAAACTTCCACATTGTATAAGTGGTGTTAATGGTGGGTTTCAGGACTGACACCACATGATCGTGGGGGATGTGTGATGATGAACATCCATAGTTCAATATCACAAACATTGGTCATAATTTTAGGGATGCTAGGGATATGTCTATTTATGTCAAGAAGTCTAAAAACAGGATTGTTATGGGGGTCAACGATCTTATGAAGACTTCCCCGTCAATTGTGCCAGCACATTCCGGAGCAGTATTTCTGATGAAACTAAGGTTTGGAATGATTAGGACTTCACGTCAAGGTAAAATTTTACATGTGAGGTGGAATAGATATATTCGGTATTTCAACAAGTGATGAGATCAAGGAAGATCATTGACACATCAGTATTTTTGAGTTCGTGAAGAAATAAAAATTAAATTTATACAATCACTAAGACCTGGTTCTAGATCTATTCAGTATGTTTCCCCTAAACACTAAAACATTCAACATATACCAATTATAATTATGATAAAACATTTAGGTCATTAATGATAACAGAGGCATTTCCTAATAAGGGTACAAATATGATGAGTTATTCTCATCGAAGAACATCATGGGATACAAGGCATTAACCCCCATGTTGAATTGGTATTTATTGTACATGGAGAAATAGAGGAAGAATATCATAAACATCTTGATGGATATGTCCTATAGGTCAGGGTTCGGTCTCTTTATCATAGAGTACCCGCATTTGATGTTTCACGAGAAAGGGAATTTTCTCATTATGCATTGTAGAGGGAAATGATAGGATCATACGGGATGGTCCGAGAACGTGTATCTACTGACTCTTGACACCAATTATATTCCTTTTTATTCATATCATGAACTATGTTCAAGGATTTGTTGATTTATTTTTTATATAATCTCTTCCATAAATTTGAAATATCTAATTATTGATCTGTAATATCACATTGGAATTACATAGTGTGATTAATAAGGGACAGGCATATAATTAACCATTTCATGTATGAGAGTGTCAAAAAAAATATCAAATAATAGGGGTATGCTATTTTTGATTTGAAAATTGGAGTATTTTGGTTGAGAAAGAGAATACAAATAGAGAATAGGGATCCCATAACATCTAACATGCCTTTCACAATGTGCCCTAGTGCATGAGAGGGATAAAAAATTGGCCATTGAAATAAATCCAAACAAATGGAGTAAGAAGTCTGAATCCTGATACCCATAATTTGGAACATATCAAGGGTTCCATGACGTTGAAGGATAACTATTTACTGAATGAAAAAAACAACATTTATATCATGTTATCCTAAAATGTAAACAAACAAACAAGGGCCAACCGATGAACTATTCAGTAACATGGGGCCAAAACTGAAGTTTTGTCAATTATTCTTATGAACACAAGCCTAGGATAATAGATGAGCCTTGAGGCTAGGCATCCTAACTATTAAAAGGTTTCATCAGACGTGAAATATGATTAAGATCTGAAATTTCCGTAATTAAAAGTTAATAGATTTACTGATGTGTTGTTCAAATGGAGTCTAGCACTTTTGAAACTATGCCTCCATGATGAATGTGCACTAGTCGGTAGTATAGGTCGAAATCAATATCAAACCAATTTTTAGAAGGGAACTATATGATGAGGACCTTGGATGGATTGTAGTTTAATATCATGAAAATGGGGACTACAGACACCTATATTAGCATCATTCAAAGTGTATGATGCATGAAGTAGTTTAATGTCATATGCCTTGGTATTTGTATATTGTTTTAGGTCATACAGCCTAGACCATAGAAAATAGCTTAATGTCATGAAACATCGACTAGAGACTCTTAGTTTAAGGTCATTTATTTTTTAACATTATTTAAGCTAGAATGGGTAAATAAACTTGGAGTTGTGCCCATTTAAAAAATATCGAGGCATCTCTGCATGTCCTTACTAAATGGGAATCAATCCATACGTAATTTTGAATACCAAGTGTGGTGAGAGACCAAAATTGGTTCGGGATATACTCTCTGACATGAAACCAATAACATCCCGTAATTTTCATGGGGAATCCTGAATTAATCCATATATGGGTATCAATTTAATGCCATTCGATGAAGGCACACATATCGTAATGGGGGAGTGTGCGGTGCAGTTCAAAACCAAATGTGTATGGGGACTAGAAAAGTTCACAACTACACCACATACTCCAAGGAAAACCTAGGAAAAATAGGTCTTGGAATTATGAAATAAGTTGTAGTTGGACCATAGATGGAAAATCAATTCATCACTACGTATATCATAAGGATGATAATCCAGACACCTGAAGTATGAAAATATGACAAAGAAGTTGGCCAATGCCAAAAGGGGTGATATCCTATCAAGAGAGAAATATAATTTTTTTATGAAGTTTAATTTCATGAGAAATTAGGCATTTTAAATCATAGTTTAAGGTCATGGATTTCAGACCATATGGTGAACATTTTAATTTAATGTGCGTCAGACATTCCCGTACAATTAACTTGAATATATTATTGGTGAATACAATGAGATACATTATGGGAGGTAAATTTTATGTTCGTTTCAAACCCAAAAAATAATGAGGAAAAGTATGTCCTTATACAATAGCACCTTCTTCTAGGAGAATCCTATGTCTAAAAGGGTGAAAAAAGGCTCCTCGTAATGTGATAGGTGTTGGGGATAAAATTTATGTGTGTCCCTATGTTTCCCTACATGGGTGAGAATCAATCCAAATATAGTTATTGATGATAGAATGGAAGAGGGATACTTCCAAAAGATAATTTTTTATCTCAAATGAAGAAAACTTATAGCTAAGTAGTTTATAATCATAGAACTTGGATGAAGGAGAACTTAGTTTATGTTGATTGAACTTGGACCATGGATGAAAAATTATACCATGAATATATAATACTTTTCAAAACCCCTATGCCCAATTGAGAATTTTTTCTGGGAAATAGGGGTGAGGTTGATTCGTACAAAAAACAAGGAAGTACATAATAGGGGAACTAAGGTGTTGGAGACAAGGATAAACTGACCAAGTCATTCCATCCTCTAGATATGCAATGGTGCACAGTGGGATACAGCTAAAAGTGTTGAAATTCCTCATATACAAAAGAATATTCAATCGGATATGAATCATGTGTCCTATATTTAGAGCATAATAAGGATAAAAAAAATGATGCGAGACAACTACTGACCATATTTGAGATACAATCTCCACATAATGTAACATAGAATTAGAAACAAATGAGGATCATCCACTGAACATATTATCCACATGGGACGTGTATCAAATTTTCCTTTGGGATCACCCATTATGTTGGTCCAAAGTGATAGGTAGGCCAACATGCCACGTATCCATTCCATTATGGGGCATCCATTTTGGAATGAAAGGTTATTAAGGCCCAAATATAAAGACATCGGAATCATGAAAATATAATGGAGGCATGTCCACGAAAAGATTAAAAATCTATGCCCTCAAAAATACTTAATAAAAGATCATCAAAGAGGATGACAAGTGTTATAAGGCTCATCTAGGAGAAGATGACTCAAGAATATGAATATAAGAAAGAGGTAAAATGGGTTTATAAACCCATGGATAAACTCAATCTGAAATTATTAATCATTCCTACGTATCCCATAGTAATGGGGATCAATCATTACATTGTAATTGGAATTTATTGTTGTTTAATGTAATCAAGTAAGGATTTAGTGTTCCATTTCATTTTACATTCATGGGTCCAGGACATCAGGGAAATAATTTCCCAAAAGGGATATGAACAATGTGGAAAAACAAAACCTATTCTAATGAGGAACTAGTGAGTCCACACTAAACCACATTGTCCAAATAGGAGAGTCAAGACAATTTTGATGGAATAAAAGTATTTTGACAGCATAAAGCACAATTTAATATAAGAAAGGATATTTGGTTACATACCCTTGAAGGTCGTGCATAAAAATCCATGAATGCCTTCAAATTATTGTCTTGATAGAAGGAAATAACAATTTAATGTCATGTTGGAAATAGTAGATCATATTTTAAGGTCACAAAACCCTACACATATGATATGTCCAAATTGCTGAAGTGGCTGGGAAACATGGGGGTAGACACAAGATAGTTTTCTCAGTCACTTCTATATATCAAATAAGGATGTGAATCAAGACATATGTTGTTCTGATAATTCCTTTCAGTTTAACATCATTCGATAATGATGAAATAATAGTGTAACGTCATGGGGTATGGGGTAAAAAGAAGCTCAAAATTTAAAATTATGAAGGGTTGAAAATGTTGTACAGTTTAATATCATGAAGGATTAAAATGATGTGAAATTTTGTATCTTTCATCTATGAAATTTTTCATAGTTTTACGTCCTGTGGTGAGGATGAATATTCTCACAAAATGTCCTTATTAAAGAACATGGCATTGTTTGGAGTAATAATACAGTCTCCATATATAATAAACAAAGATTGTGGACTATTAGGGTAAACCTTATTGGAAATTTAAAGCCCTTTCAATTTGGGTTCTAGTTTTGATGGATTCCTATTGGGTATCATCAGAGTCCCCAGATCCATTACCGTGTCACCATAATAGAAGTAATTGGTACTTATTTTCATATTGAAATCTCAAGATATGTTGTTCTGGTTCTTCTTAAGGTTGTGCAAAGCCTTGATCCTATCTTTATTGAGGGATTCCAATTCTTTCAGATAGACTTTGTATTCCTTTTCTAATTTATGTTGATCATTGAAAATATTAAAAAGTGATGGAAAATAAATCTCAATGGGTAGGACGGCCATTTTCCAAAACACTAGAGAATGTGGAGTCCCATAGGTGAAATTGTGATTTTTCATCTAGTTATCCAATAAAGAGATTAGGAGTCATCCAGAAAACATTTATTTTTCTAACAAACCATCTTTTTAAAAATTCTAGAGTGGTTATTGTTAAATTCTACGATCTCCCCCATGTGATTGTGCATATTAAAGAGAATAATTGATAGACTATATATTGTTCCTGACATACAATTTCTTCATCTCAATTACTCTAATGTTGGTGTCATTGTCAGTGAAGGTAGATAAATGGACTCTAAATTAGTGGAATATGGTAGAGCACAAAAAATTGATGATAGAATTAGATATAACATTCGTGGTAAGAGCCACCTATTCCGACATGGAAAAGAAGCTAATTGAAATTAGTATAATCCTGCACTAGCCAACTATTGTTGGTGGATATGGTCTCAAGACATTGAGTCCCAAAAAAACAAAGAGCCAAGAGTATAAGGTAGTATATAGGGTTTCTAGCATTTGATGAAAAAATTGGAAATGATTTTAAATGTGTGGATCCTCCTAGTGAAAACTATGAAGACTTGGTCGACGCTGGTCCAGAAGTAGACCAACCATTATATCTGATAGTATAGCTTTCCCCCTACCTCATGAGCTCTATAGGAACTGGCATGATATTCCTGCATGTCCTAGGGAATCTCATCTCCATGATTTCAATTGAGTTGGACTCCCTCAACACCACATTTGTAGTGGTTATTCTCCATGATGGGATTATATTTGATGGTAAACAAGACTACACACAGGTGGATTTGATAACATTGGGATGTGTTTGTTTGGATATTACCACATTGGTGGTACTTGAAAAGAGGAATTGTCTAATCATGGGTATTTTATACTATGCCAGAGGGACTAAGAGGTCTCGATGTGGATGCATCATTGGTAATATTTCAAACTGTTGCATATCATCATTATCTGAAGTGATTGGATCAATGAATATTCAATATGCCACGTGGATGATCAAATTATCTGGGATTTTCTCTGTAAGAGAAGTGTAAATCATAAAAATGGTGTTGTATTGACCATTATATGATCGAGTAACATGAATAAACACTAGCAGGGAAGGAAATTGGGAAATTAAATGGAGTGTTCCCTCTAAAAAGTGTATGAACTCTAGATTTTTGAGGACCTAGTCAACCTTGATCTATTTTATGACAATATCAAATTCCACTTTCTAATGAAGGTTAGGAAACACAATATCGAGGGACAACATGAGACCTGTTATGAGATCCTAATACTCTACCTCATTTTTGGTGCAGCTTTATGAAAATAAGAATGAGTAAGGAATGATATCCAGTGAAGGTGAGATGATGAAGATATCCAGGAAAACACTATCGAGTCTTGGATAATTGAGTTTCATGTCAATTGGGCTCCATGAGGAACCATCAATGTGCATATTCCAACATGGAATTTCTGGATCAAATAAGAGGGTATCTTTATCTAGGATTTCATTATTTAGAGAATGTTTTGTGTGGTCTGAATGGGCGGTGAGAAAATCGTCTAGTGCCTCACCATTGAAAATTTCTACCGAAATACAAGATGTCAAACTATTGGATAATCACAACCCACTTGCCAAGAAAACCTATTAACATTGGGATATTCAGAATATTCATTAGTTTATTAACACATTATACTATCTTTATCTCATGGTGCTGTAGATGTTGTCACAACTTCTTCACTATAACGTCTGGTGTGAGAAAACTCAACATGATAGAGGAATATTTTGTCTCTATATTCAGGAGCTTGTGCAAGATATTTTTACTAAAAACCATAGTTAAAATATATTTTAATATATTAAACATAATTTAGGTAATATAAATTTAGAGTTATCATTCATAACTACATTTTATTCACATGTCTCCTTATATTCAGGTGATAATTTTCATTGGGGGATAACATATGTAATCTAGTTTTCAAATGCCTAAAGTTTTTTAAAAAAAATTCTAAATTTTTAGTTCATCTAAAATTATTTTATAATGAGTTTTGTTGACATTATATTATATTAAAGTATCCATTTAAAATTTTACAATTTCTTTCTGAATTGATAAATTGTTATAAAAATTTCTATAAATAGTTTTTATTGCTATTTTTATCATTAAAAACATCAAATTATGTTTTCCTAAATAAATAAAAAAAAAATTTATAAAATTCATATTTAATTATCTATTTAAACCAATAATACTATGTCTTAATTTTAAAACAACAATAATCATAATATATTACAAAACAATCATAATCTATTTATTTTTAAGAAACCAAGAATAATAGGTAATCATACTAGGGAAACATTCTACACCAAAAGATTCATTTATTTTATTTTAGTTTGTACACTTTTAATGACTAATTGTTTTTCATTTTTTATACAATTATTGTTTTTATAAAACATAATTTATTTCCAATGCATTAAGATATTTTAATAATTTTAATGATCATACCTATGGTAAATGTTTTATAAAAAATTGAGAGTTAAAATAATGTTATAAAAACATTATTAGATTTAATTGTGACCATCAGATCAAAAAAATATTTCAATTTGTACTATTATATTCTAATAGAACATTATTATATTTTAGAGGTAGTTTAATAAACCACCAATAATTTTTTAAAATTAATTATTGGTTGTTTAAAATAAACTACTACAAAACTTGGTTTTTTTACACTGATATAATTTCTCTACCCTGATTCACTGACTCCCCCAACAACCCCTCACTCCCCTTGGCCCCCACGACCCCAGGAAACCCTCGGACCCCCGTGAAACGTCCGACCCCGAAGACCCCCCAAAGCACTCAACGCGCGTCACCACACCACACCGCTAATTGTGACCCCCACAATCCCTTGAAGCCCTAGGTTCCCTCGACCTTAGAAACCCTTGTGACCCTAATGACCCCCTCCCCTGAATCCCTCACTACACCATTCATCTCCTCACCGCACCTCACTACCGATTTTGACACATGTGACCCCGTGAATACCTATGATCCCACGACCCCAACAACCACTACGACCCCAGAAACCCCCCGAATCCCTTGACATTGTAAATATATATCATTAGTTTTGGTCATCTTTATCATTAGTTTCATTTGTTTTTAAGTGTAATTTGAGTCATCAAAATCGTCAGTTTCATTGATATTATCATTATCATTAGGGTTTTTACTATAACCCGTGTTATATATGCATTTTGTTTCATTAGGTAAAACTATATTTTTATCTTGGTTAATATCCTCTATATCATCAATGTACTCAGTGTCCAAAATGTCACCCATGACATAATTATTTTTGGTTTCATAAGTGATGGAGAGGTAATTGGACTCTTTTATCTCATCAATATCAGCGTTGTCTCTAATCTCATTAGTTTTAATAGTTTTTCTAGAATTTATGGTTTTTTTAGGGTCATCACCACCATTGATGTCATCAGTGTTGTCACATTCATTATAATATTTTGGTGTGTTGATGTTCTCATAGTAATAAGTGTCATCATTGGGATATGTGTCCTCAATTTCATCAGAGTCATTGGTTTCATATTTGGTAATTATTTAAATATATTATTCGGTATGCATAATGTCCAAGGTGTCATAGATTTTTTTTGTCTCGAGAAGTATTCATTTTCATTGGAATCATTGAAAATATATATATATCATTATTTCTATTGGTATGGTCTTTTTCCTCAATTTCATTTGTTTGATCTATGTATTTACTATTATTGTGGTTATTATTTTTTTCAATAACATCATTTTTTCTATGTTTCTTTAGTTAATTGGGGTATTCAAAATCAAATGTTTTTTACTACATCCCCCCAATTATTGTAATTGTTGTTGTTCATGGAAAAATAAAAAAAATTAGTGTTGTTTTTCATATCCAGTTTATCAATGTCATCCATTTAATTTTTGTTATTTGTTTCATTGATTTCATTCAATGCATCATTGTTTGTAGGGTCATTTTGATAATATATACTCTGGGTTTCAACAATTCCGTTTTTTCTTCTATGTATTTTTTATCATTAGTGTGATTGAAAATGCATGAAATAAAATTATCATCAATGAAATGTATTTTTTCTATATATTCAGTACATTTTAATTAATAGGTGATATATTTTTCATTAGTATTTATATTGTCATCGTAGTGATCTAGCATTAGTGGTTATATACAACATAATAATTAAATTATTAATTTTTTTGTACCACTTCTATGTTTGCATTATTAGAGTTTGGTTATATTCAAGGATATCATTGGTAGTGGCATATTTAATTTTAGTCACACCTTTCTAAGGATACCATGGAACCTGGTACCCAAGTTGATGCTACTTGATTGTTGGCTTGGGTTTGGTCAAGGATAAATTCTTGATGATTTTATTACATGGAAAAAATCAAGGTTGTTTGGTAATATGATTGGACATTGGTCCATCTTCAATGTTTTTCCTTGTTTGGCCTTTTAGAATTTTTCTTTCTGGTGTATTTTGTTTTCTACTAATTTATTCATTTCTTGAAATATATTTTATTGTTCATTTGTTATAGCATGGTTTATTTTTTATTGTCTCTCTATTCATTTATGGATTTTTTTAATATTCGGTAATTGGTTTTCAAGAGGGTGGGTTCATTATTTAACATATGTATTTATATAGTAAAAACTTATTTAACTTGTTCATGTATTTTTTTCAACTACTATATGAATCTGTTTCCTTATTTAGTAATAGTTATGTGTTTGAATTATTTTAATATTGTGAAGTCACATTGTGAAATAAATGGATAATAGATGGATAATATTTCTGAGGAACAGTCCTAAGTATGCTATGTGTTTGAATGAGTTTATATATTTTTTAATTTCTAATTGATCTGTTAAAAGAATAATAATATTTCCATGTCTTAAATGTAAATTTAGAAGATGGTTGAAGAGAGATGATATTTATGAACCATTAAAATTGATGCAGTTCCTCTCTCAATATTTGTGTAGGATTTGGCATATAGAATCAAACATTACAGAAAGGTTGAGAACTTATGTCAATCAATCAAATGAGCTCCCAACATCATCAATAATGGAAAATGAAATGAAAAAGATTATAAATGATGCATTTAGCATGGAAAGACCCCACCATCCACATCAGAACATATAAGAACATCCCGATGAGGGTGATACGAATAGAAACATGACAAGTGATGTTTTTGAGTGTGTGGAAAAACTAGATCAATATTGTAACATATCATCAGATCCTCCTTTTGAATATGTGGGGACTAATGTAAGAAAAAAAAGTCACATAGGAAAATTTGTTTCAATGTTTAGTTGAATATGGAAATCAAGAGTGGTATTTTGGATGTTTTAATTATTAAAAACATTTTTTTTGCTGAAGTTGTACCATATCAAATGTCATTGTGGAATTACAAATAAGGAAATGTACAGGATATTGGAATTTTTAGGTGATGCATTTCTTTATGAAAACATCCATGAGTATTTTTATGATATATAAACATTGTTAATAGGCTTGTTCAGAATTATAATAAAATAAATTTGTGTCCTAATGATTTTGTAATTTATTGGCTATATTAATCAAGTTGAATGATTGGAATAAAAATTCTTCTTCTAGATGAAAGTCAATAGGTGATGTTGGAATAATGATTACACAAAATATAATGAATAAAAAGGAAAGGAATATACCTGCAATTGTTTTGTGTTACCTTCTCTTAAATCCATGATTAAAAAGATTATTCATGCCATTAAAAAGATCACATTATGGTGAATTCTCTAGATAATACCAATGACTTGTTCATGCAACATCCACAAGATTCAAAATCATGGAAGTAATTTGATTCATTAAATCCCAATTTCTAAGATGATCCTAGGAAGGTTAGATTTGGACTGGCTCATTATTGATTCAACCCATTTGGGACATTGAGTTCTAGTTGTAGCGTTTTCCTAGTGGTTTGGATCCCTTACAATCCGCCTCTGTGGATGTGTATGCAACAAACGTATGTTATCATTTCGATGATTATTATTGAAAAAAATATCTATAAATGATATTGATGTATAATTTCATCCTTTATTTGAATAATTTCTATATTAATGGAGCAAAATTGTTGAGAAATATAATTCTTCTTCTAAAACAATGTAAAAAATGCTTGTTGCTTTAATATGGACAATTAGTTACTTCCCTAGACGTGGGAATTTATCTGGTTAAACCACCTACTTGGGATTGGATTGACCTATTTTAACATTTATTTTGTACCCATAAGGATTAATCATCAATGAAATTTGTTCTTCTTATGCAATCAATGATTTCTAGATGTATCTCAATGATTTTAGCTAAACTGATCAAAATTTAATAGTTTCACGGATCGTAGACTACCTAAAAAGTTGTTATTTGGTTGTGAAAAATTGGCACAACATGGAAATGTTGAAATTAAATTTATGAAGGTTTTTCATTTTAATTATTTTTGGAAATGATTTCAATGTTCATCATCAAGTGAAATCGGAACACAACAATGGAAGAAAAGAAGGGTATTGTTTAATATTTTTTATTGGTAATTAAACTTATTGTGGAATAATATTTATGTGATGCATATTCATAAGAATGTATATGACTATTTTACCTTCGTGTTTCATAACGAGAATGTAATTTTGAAGGATCATCTCAATGCTTGAAGATACTTACTTGTAGTTAATAAAGAATGTGATCTCTGGCAAGATGAGAATTAAAAGTAATCTTCGAAATTTTGTGAAATGAAAAATAGTGATAAAGATACATTCCTTTGAAATTTATAGCATATGATTGAAACTTATTGGTATTGACTAAATGTATCAATGTGTGTTGACTTAATGAATTGTAGGTTACATGGATTGAAAAGTAAGGATTCACATATTTTTTTACAATAGTTAATACCATTTCCATTGCGTACATTATTACCTAAAAATGTTAATGATGTTGTACTCCAAATATTCACATATTTCATACAAATATATGAGAAATTTATACATCCATTTGAGCTTGAAAATCATCAGGGGAGGTTTGTATAGAATCTTTGTGCAATGGAGATGATCCTTCCTCCGTCGTTTTTACTGTAATGCTTCATTTAACTAAGCATTTATATGAGGATGCTAAACTAGTAGGCCATGTAGATTATCGATAGATATATCCATTTGAGAGATAATTTATTTATATGTTTTCTCAGTTATTTAAATAATAATTTTCACATAATTAAATTCATAAATATGTTTTTTATTTCATTTTATCAATATCTTTGGCATCTGAAATCATATCTGAGAGTTAAAGATCAACTATAAGGCTCTATTGTTAAAGGATATTTGGACGAGGACTGTCTTACCATTTTTATAGATTCATGGATGATATTGAGACATTATTTAATTGAGTATTAATTTTTTAGGACTGATCTAATAAATCTCATATAAATTGGAAATCAAAAAATATTTCTTATTATTAGCCGATCAGTTGGGAGGAGCTCAAATGTTACACTAACATAAATTGAATTATTATAGGAACATAGATATGTCTTGATGAATATTGAATTTGAAAATAAATTTTTTAAAGAGTTGTGTATACTAACAATGAGATGAATGATAGGCCAAACACTAAATGTGATATATATTACAAAAGTTGTTAATAACGAGCATGTATAATGATTTTAACAAAATGTGAGATATATTAGAATTGAGACAGATTTGAATTGTTTTCATGAAATTTTAAAGAATAAAAAGACCTCTTATAATTATATGGTGAAATGATTGGATCAGGTTGATAGAAATATATCCGAGTAGGATAATAAGTCTCAGGATATTAAGAATAATTTTTTAGAATCAAGAAAAATATTTCAAAAAAAATTCCCCAGTTATTATAGATATTGAAATATTTGTTGACGATTTCAATGATTCTACTGATGAATATAATGAGGATGTAAATTTTATTAAACAATATATTAAATACATGCATCTTGAAATGATAATACTTAGAATATGTGAAAATGAGATGATAATTATGGGAGAATAATTAACTGATTAATTATGGAAATTGAAAAGGATAAAGTCTCATGATCTTATAAAAGATGAAAATATTTCAAATAAGAAAAATGGTCATACTATGCTCAATAACATGAATTCCTTTATAAATAAAATAACGATGAAGGAAAGATTTTTTCCTTGAACTAACAATGTATTTTGTAAAACATTTGAATTCATGTCTTTTAAATAATTACTTTTCATCCAAATACATTGTTCTCGAATTATTCAAATTTTAATTTGGTGTATTTTATATCACACATAAATAGATGAATAGTTAGTTAAATATTGTATTATATGAAAACTTTCATTCATTTCATGAAACGATGGATTCTGTCACTTTATCTTTTAAAATAAAAAATGGAAGAATTTATAATCAATGGGAGAGTGTTTTCCCCAAATTAGATAATTTTTTTAAAGATATATAATGTCATTATTGGGAGTTGTCTTCCTAATGGGGAATTATTATAATACCTTCCATCATAGTAAAAATAGTTACAATAAAAAGAGGAGTTATGGTGTAATGAATAACATAAATTTTTATGAAAGAAAAAAGATAGATATTTATTTCAATGTTATTTTATCACAAATGGTTTAAGGATTTTTTATTCTACATAGGGGCAGATTGTATAATCAAATTTAGGAAATTTGAATTTTAAATTCCACTAGTTTTCTAAATGGAAAAAAATTTCATAAAACATTGTTTACTATCATTTTATCTTCCAATACTTTTAAGGTGTTGTAGTAGAAACAATTATAATTTATCATATATTGAATGTGTTCAAATATATTTCATATAATGAATTTTTATTAATAATTATGTTCATTATATTTTTAATTCTTCCGATTAATTGAGAATACCTTAAATAAAACGAGGTGTTATGATTTTGAATTGTCCACCATACCAAAAAAAAGGGTAATGACCATCTGACTGATGACTGATACTGATATATTAGCCTAACTCTCATAAATACTATAACATTGATAAATTCTAATGGATTCAATCATACAATCATATGAGTATCATTGAAAGATAATGAGTAGATTATATTTTATGGAATAACATTAAGTATGCAATGGTGTTAAAAAATGAAATTTAACATTCTTTAAAGGAATAACATTCTGAGATATGAAGGATCATTCTATTGTATGTTGTTGATACTAAATAGTAATATGGCTATTGTAGTATTTCTTATAAACATCTGGTAATTTGAAGTGTTGGGTACTAATTCGTTTCACAACTCAAATATTATGTTGATTATATGTTTGGAATGATAATTCATAGTCTTTGTAATTATTTATAGAGTTTTAGTTCTATGGAATCCGTATAAAGGTTGTTTTTTTAGAAAATATGAATTTTTAATCACGTCCTATCATTGTTACAATATTGGGATTCTATGGATTGGATGAATGTGAACATGATCAATCAGGTCAAGTGGTTTTGGGTTTACGAAGACTGATGTCAATCATTGTATCAACAGAATATTAGGATATAAATATAGAGGATTTGAACATTTTATTGAGGGATTTACTTTTAATAAAAAGAATTCTTGATAGTAAATGTAAAATTGTTGATACCATTAGTCATTTTAATTGACTTCCTTACTCTTAAGGTTAATAGAGTGAGATCATTTAATATATCTTGTAATTCATTATTATTATTACTGCATATTTCTTGGTTTTAGATGTTTCTATTCCATAGTTCTAGTTATATAATTTATGTACTTATTATACATTTCCTTAAAAAATGTATTTGTACAACTATCATTATGATAAAAAAATCTAAAATTAATCTGGATCATTGAGATTCCTAGAATCACTCTAATAACTATACTTGGATTAAGTATGAAAAACAACATTAAGTGGATTTTTTTATTTTTTTTTCATGTTTTTTAATGACAACATACTCCCTCTTGTAATTAAATATATATACATCTACTCTTACGATCATTCATTTTTTTTATAAGTGGAACACAAATTTATGGGTACGGATGGGTGTATTCCAATATCATCCTCTAATTCACTCGTTAATTCCTATATCTTATGTTATATCAATGAATTTACATAATTTTTTTTTCACATAAGTGTGGGAATGATGGGGTTGTTAAATTTTATAGTAAGGGATATAATGTTTTTTTCAAATATGTGGGGAATAATGATTTTTTTTAGTCATCAGTACGAATTTTTATGTTTGAATGATAATTACAAGTTTTACATTATGTTATTGTATATTTTCATGAGGCATTTATTTTTGATTAAATGTTATGTTTTCAAGATTATGAATATTATTTTTATGTATTACACAAATCTATGTCATTATAACTGTTAATATACCTTTTGATATGTGTTTTTATTTATTTTATATTTTCCACAATTCAATGGTATTAAAATCGGTAATATAACAGTTCAGATATTTTTTGATATATTTTATTTATTTAATGATCCTATAATGATAAGTTTATTATCATCTGTGTATCTTAAATTTATTATTATTATTATTTAGTTTTTTATATCCTCTATTATGATTTTTATATCCCCATCATGATTTCCTTCATGATATAATTTATTTTTTTCCTTTACTAATCATATGAGCTATCACCTTTTAATGATTAAAATAACACTGTAATAAAGAATATTATTTCATATGGGATATCTAGAAAGGATATATGTGAGAATTGTTTTTTGAGAAATTAATGTAACGTTAATAAAATAAGATGATTATGTAGCTAATTTCTTGGAAAGTAAAAATATAGGTCAATGTGTTACATAAATAATTTGGCATCTATTAGTTGAATTAATTTATTAATTTACTATTTGAGTTGTGTTTTGATATGTTTTAATTAGTTGGTATCATATTATGATTTCATTATTTTGATATTTATTTATGTATTTCTCTAAGATTAATTTTAGCTACATTTCGTATTAGGGTTATAGAAACATATAAGAAGTCAAATTTTTTACTCGAAGTCTATGATGAAATAATTGAATATTTTCAATGTATTCCGTAAAATTTTTCAACAATAAATATATCTCTAATCGGATACCTCATGTGGACGTGTCTTACATTAATGATGTAAAAAATGGAAACAATAATGAAAAATGTGTTTTTGGTAACAAAAAATCTTCACTCGAGGCATGATAAAGATGAGTTATTAAAGATTTGAGTTATCACCATCAGAGGATATTCATTGGATGATCATACGCTCATAAAAACCCATTATTATGTATTTATTACATATTAACTTGTAATTTTGTATGATCATGCCAAAATATTTTACCATGATAAAATTATTATTAATATATTTTAAACAAATGGAATAATTGAAAAGGATGGTAATATTAAAAACATTTAATATTTATTTCCATTATATGAATTTGGAAGTATCCCTATATATATAATTATTCATCACATATTTAAACCATATTGGATCTAAAAATGACAATGTGTTTGTGAAATAATTAATATTATACTGAAAAATCCAATAAGAATTGGTGACAGAATTTGAAACACTATAATTATTCAAAATATATATCATAATATATGATTTCAAATTCTTACATAGTCATTTTCCCAATCATACTAATGAATATAAATTTATACTCTCAAGAAATATCAAGGCATAAAGATGATGAAGGTAGATGGATCGAATTTATTTGTGTCAAAAATTGATTGAAGAAGTATAAAGGTAATAATATCAAGGGGTATATAAGAAAAATTAATTGGGAAAATGGGTGTAATCATGCATAAAAATATAATAGTATAGTATAAAATTATGTTTTATTTATTGGAGTGGAAAGCGTAATTCAAAAGGAACCATAGAGATAGTTTCTATAACTATGGATTGTTTTTATATTATCAAAGTGTGTCACATAGTTTTTAGGACTCTATGAATGATTGGTGGAAATAAAACTATAACTATGATGTTAAGGTGAATTATATTTAGTGATTCTTATGAAATGTATTGTGATAACTGAATCCTTTACATTAGAATTCTGAATATGGCGTCATTATTTTATGCACTACATATTTCATATACATTTTCTTTGTGTACCAACAAGATGATTTTTTTGAAATCAATAATATAATTATTTGAGGATTTATATATGATATTACTATTTTTTTAGAGTAAAAAATTGGGTATCAAATATTTATTTATGGAATGGATTAACAAATCCACCATAATAGAAAATCCATCAATCATTGATTGATTAACCATATTATCTTCAATTAAGAAATTGGTTGAGTACAGAAATAGAAACCATAAGGCATTATAGAATGATATTAACATTAATGAGGTAGTTGATGATGGAAATGAATCTTTATCATCATCATCAATAATTATATCAAAACATTTACCTAGAATAAATTAAATCATTTAATATATCCAGCCCCAAAAAAATTATTCTATTTGGTTTTTTGAGAAGGAAGTATTAGGGTTGGTGCATCATGTGGTATAGTATACGGGTTGTTATCTGTTGAATCTAGAAATGTGGGTGATAGATATGATAGAGAGGGAGTAATATGTTTAATTGGATTTGGATACTCTATATATGACATGGATGAGTTTGAACATGGATCATAATAAGCTATATATGGATGGATGCATTTCTATATGGACTTAATTATTGGGACATAATTTATATTCTAAAATCTTATTGAATAGAAACATGGGACACAATAAAGATACATTTGTCGTATAGAAATAGTAAAAATAATGAATTATAATTACCAATTTATAATAATTTATGACAATTATTACTTATAGTTTTAAACTATAATATCTCACTAAATATAGGTAGGGCATATGTAAATCAAATTAAAGGAAGTAAATTGAAATTGATTTGAATAGAATAACTAATGGGATTATTCAAATAATTAGTTAATTGAGGTGATTGATACATCATTAAAAATATAAATCTCTTTTTATGTTAGAAATATAATTATCCTACGTTGTGAGTGGGTAATAATTAATATAGATGAAATGTAATTAATTTAAGGGGGAGAATTTATATAGATCAGATTTCATTATATATTATCCTTTAATTAGTTTTTTAAATATACTATTTCTCATGAAAACAAATTACAGATAAAATGACATTATATATTTTGAATATCATAATTAGTCATTAAATAATATATATTAATGATTATAGTAAATATTTAATTATCTACACCATAAAAAACAATAAATAATGTAAGAATAAATTAAATCTATATGTAGAAGTATTCCTTAATAGGATGATTTATTTATACTTGAATGGGGTAGTTTAAGATTGGTATACCACTGACCATACTAAATCAAACAAATGTGTTTTTGGTAGAGTTAAAAATTACACAGAATATGTCCATGCTTAATTATATTTCACCAAAATCCGTGCTAAAGGAACCACCACCCAAAACTAAATCAATGTAATATATTATTGTTGAGTGTAGATTTGATATAATGAGGTGTTGTGTAAGTGTAAATTAAAATTATAATGAAATGTTGAACAATATTGGTATATACAGATATATCAGGAATTTATATACATTTCAAAATCTATTATTTTGAAATTGACATAATTTTTTTATTATTTTTATAGATTTTAATTTTATTTCATGAAAATAAAATTACATATAATTTATAATAAGAGGATATGATAATTATTAATTTATTTTAAATATATATAATATACCAATAATGATTTTTATATTAAAAAAATTACTACATTTATTGTATTCAATTAAAATTAATATTTAAAAATAATATTATTGTAATATGAATAAAATAACATAAATTCTGGATTTCTTATGGTTATAATAAATTGAGACGTATTACCGACCAATTTCAAAGAATGGTCTTTTAGAAATAAATTATAGGATTTATTAAAATTATAATTTAAATGATTTTTGCACTATGTAATAAAAACATAGATGATAATAAGAAATTTTTGTAATACAATATTAAATTAAGGTATCAATATATACATTTAGAAATAATTTTTTCTCCAAGATCATAATTGTTTAACAAAATTATATCTAAATAAAAATGTAACATTAATATAAACAAAAGACGTATTATTATTCTTCTCTTAATATCATATATTTTAAGAACGAAAATCATTTTTAGCATGACATAGAGGCCTAAATTTTTATTAATAAAATAATGATAGATCAATTTGTTTCCCTAGTATCAATAATTATAATATATTTATCATATATACTGAAAATAATTATTATCATTTATCCATTAAAACATTTTTACTCATTCATGAGAAATTTTTTAATAATTTACAATATATACAAATATATAATTCATTTCATAAAACGGATTCTAAATATAGTATTATATTTTTAATTTTTTTTAATTAGATAAAATAAAAAAAATTTCATTGAAATAATTGTTGATGGTTAAAAATTAATAACCCTTGTAAGAATTAAAAATATTAAAAAGTACTTTACTATTGTGTAAAGGTTGGAACATGTTAAAAAAGTTTTACAAAAAAAAATCTGAAGTTTAAATTGAAAAAAAATAATTATATCCACATTTACTCTTCTTGAAGAACTTATATCCATAATCTGGTAATTAGATTATTAAAATAGAATGAATATTTTGAAATATCCCATTCTCTTCTCTTATATGAAAGAATAAATTATACCACATCAATATTTAGTATCCTTCCAATTAATAATATGAAATATAACATTATACTAATCAAATTACCTGTTAATAAACAATTAAACCCCATATTACTAATTTATTTTTAAATCACATTAATTATAAGTGGACTTGAAAATAATGATCATGTACATGATATAAGTATTTTAACCTTCTAATGATTATATTATTAATATTAACCATCAAAATATCACATAAAAAATATGACATATTTATAATTATTTTTATAATTATTTTTTTTTATAATTATATTAGAATAATAGTTATGAAGTTCATTCCACATTGGAAATAAACTGAATAATAATATTGCATGTGTATAGACAGTTTCCAACATGAAGTACCAATTTTTTATTTCACTTTTAGTTTGAAAATTTTTTTACCATAAAAATTATTTTATACTTCCACTTCATAAAATAAATTTAAATAACATCAATATGAATTTTATATCGAATTATTTCCAAATTATATTATGTTTTAAAATACTCACCGATCAGGTTTTAGCATATTTATATTTTGGTTGATATGATGGCATACATGAATTTTTTATAAAACTATTATAAATGAATATGTGAACATAAAAATTAAATTAATTATAATATTATAATATTATAATTATTTTTATATTGTTTCACATATAATTTATATTATTAATGTATATTTTTCATTCGTAAAATCAATAAAATAAGTCATTTTCAATTCAATTTTCACAATTTGTAATGAAAACACATATTTAATGATATAAGAGATTTATTAATCTATATTAAGATATCATTGATGGTATATTAATGATTAACACTGTGTTGATGGATTTTTTTAATATAACAATTATAGAATCATTAAAATAGTTGTAGTTATTAACAAATAAAATATTACATAACTTATAACTAACAATTATAGATAGAAAACAATATTCTAAATGAGGAATATAAGTGGAATCATTTTTGAAAAACTGTATGGAAATTGTTTATATTAGTATATTTCATTATTTTATTTTTTTATAGTGTGTCAACTAATAAAAGAATCTATGTAGTGGGTTTTATTATCAAATACTCTCCATTGAGACATTCATAAATTTTTCCCACCAATTTATTATTTTTTCCTTGTATATAATACACAATAATAAAATTTAGCGATATTACATGACTTAATTCATTTTATATTTATAAACATAATATTTTCATTCTTAATATTTCTTTTGATTGAAAATTTACTAAAACCATATGGTGTTTTCATGAATCAATTACCTTCCTTGAGAAATAATCAATCATCATTATCTATAATTTTCATAATTTATAAATTTTATCATATAAAAAATCTATTATTTCACGCAAAAAACAATTAAAATGAAATCATGTTTGAAAACCATGTATTCATGATTGTTAAAATAAATAATCATTTAAATTTATTATTTTTCAATATTATTTACCATTTATGTAATCATATATTTCATATTTATCGATGATTATTCTTGCCACTATTATTCATCAATATATAATTAGAACTATAATAGATTTTATCACCAATGATCTTCCTCTAACCCCTTTATAAATTTTAAAAAACTAAATTTGTTATCCTTTTAACTATGTGTGTTTTAATAAGGATATATATAGATTTTCCAGGTGTTTTTCAATCCATTCATAACCTAATTTGTTAATATCCAAGAGAAATTTTAAATTTATATCCTTTTCAAGAGTCAAATATTTGAAATTATTTTTAATGGTTAATGTAAAATGTAAAATAACATCCCTTTTTTAATAAATATTTATGATAATGAAACATTTATTAAAATAATTAATTTTATGTTTTTCAAAAAGATACTCCATCTAATCACAAATATGTATTTAAAATCAATTGTGTCTATAATTTTTAATATGTTTTTAGAAAACTTTTACACATCACATTTTTATACTATCCCATTGTTATTATTAATGAATGGATGTTTTCGTTACATAAAATAGGATATAATTATAGTAAACCTTTTAGAAAATGAGTTCTCTGATATATTTTAAATTTTAATGTTCATTTCTGGTTATGTTTTTAATGGTTTAGGAATCCCATCATTTCATCAATGGGTTATTTAAATAAGATTGTTACTTTTTTTGTGTGGAAAATATAAGTATGGATGAAAATTATTTAACTCTAATATCACACTCTAATGAAATGGTTTATGTTTATATCTGATTAGATAGATATGCATGCACATAATGAGTTTGTCCACATTAGTTTTGGAATGATGGTTTTGTTCATATATTCTGAAATTTATATAATTAGTTTAATAAAATAGGTTTCACTATTATTATAATTTCTCTAAATTTCATGGTTTTATGTTGTGTTATGATTAATTTTCAAATTACATTCCATTTATTGGAAATGCATTAATTTCATTATTTTTTTATATTTTTTATATATTTTTCATTATTATGTCAGGATAACATGTCATATGACTATAGATGTGTGTTTTGTTCCGTGAAAAATCAATTATTCAAACATAATGATATTTTTAAAATATTATATGACTTGAACATCATCTATGATTATCATATAACATATTTTGGTTATTTATGATGATATTTAATTATCCCACATGTTTTCTGTAATGTTATTATATGTTTATTCATTATAAGATTATGATATTACCCAATTCATATTTTTATCATCCTGATACTCAAATAATAATTATACCATATATGAAATCTACAATATTTTTTGGAGGATAGTGAATATGATGTATTTATTTGGTGTTTAATAAAATAATATGATTATTTAGTAAATTCCAATGAAACCAAACCCATAGGGATATGTGTAATGAAAATAATAAAGATATCAAATTGTTAAATAAGATGGATAAATTACAATTTTGGTTAGGTTCAGAATATGTCACATTAGATGGAATGAATGCATAGCTTAGTTTTTTCTAATAATAGATAAGAATTTTTTTATTTTATTTCTCTTTTATTGATTATTTGGTTTAGATAACATTATAAAAAACTAAGATAAGAGTTTATGTAAATGATAATATTGTGGAATAATTATAATATCTTGTAAAAATGGATTTTGTTATCTATTTAATCCTATTTGGATACTAAATTTTTTTGACAGAACTAGTATAGGTAAAACTAGTGTAAAAAACATTTAAAATGACATTGGTGGGTATTTAATGAATTGTTTAATATATAACTATAATGATCCCTGACTATACACATGTAATGATAAACTTTGGAGGATATATATTGGATCACGACAAAAAATATATTAACAAACATAAATGATTTTTTTACTATTAAATTGAGGATAATATGATTTCCTATCAAAGGAATTAATGGTCACATTAATATTGTTATTTGTTGAACTAATAGAATAATATGACATAGTGAAAATATAAAATAATACATATTTTAACTGTTTAGTACCTTATTATTATTATTATTAAAATATCACAATATTTTAAATGTTTTTTCACTCATGTTAACCATTTTGGTGTAATTATTTAATGGAAAATATAAGGAACCACTAGTGACAGGGAAAATCTAGTGATTAACTCAATTAAAAATCCATCAAAATGGATGATAAAATGATAATATTTTCAATTTTTCAGTCCTAGAAATCATAGAATATATTTAAATATTTAAACATAGTTGTATTAAAAATTAAAAAATAGTGGATATTAATGGAATCTCAAGAATGATCAAGTGTTGGAGATGATGAAGGAAAAACAAATTAAATTCTATATTCATTAAAACAATTTTATTTTTTATTAATTGAATTGACTCAATGGGACCTAAAGATAATTTATTTAACAAAATGGGGCATGTCAAAAACAAAATTGTTGTCTGAAAAATAAATATTGTGGGTATCAAGTGGTTGTAAAAAAACATTAATTCAATGTTACTTTTAATGATAAGATTATATAATTGTGGAACTGTTTAAAATTTCCCATGTTAATGTCCTAAATATAATGATGAAAATAATGATTGTCATAAAAAACTAGAGAAACACATGGGAACTTGGTGTAGATTGTTCAATGATTTTAATTGGGTTTGTTTTTATTAATAATTTCTTGAAATTATATGTTATTAATATTGTATCTTTATTCGATATGAAATATTTATTGTAGATTTATTTTCCATGTGATAAAAACATAATGGTTTTTTGGAGTAAAATATATATTTTCATGATGATATATTATAAAATATTATTATTTTATGAATAAATATATAATTTTATGATATATTTAAATGAATAACTATTTCAAAATATACTCAATATTCTACAACAATTGATATACTACCAACAACAATGCCATTGTTAAATATGGATGGGTAAGAACAAGAAAAAAGTACATACCACGAATAGATCACAACATTAATACAAAAAATAGAAGACATTAATGAATAAACTTCATCATAATACAAAAATGCACTATCAACGTGTATATTAATAGTTTTTCTAGAGATTCTGAATGAAATATTTTATTAGTGGATGTAAAATAAACACCCCTTTTTTGCAACTACTACCGCAAGACACAATGGCCTTGTGGAAAAAGAATTCACCCTATGTCCCCGAAGATGAGAGATGTATAAGAATTATGTCTGATTCCCTAGAAAATATGATTCCATGCAGTATATATATATGAAATATTTCAAACAAAAAATAATATTTTTAGACATGTGAAATGATACCCATAGTGGAGATAGTGAGAAAACCATCTACCATAGATCACAAGAATAAT
The DNA here is from genome assembly GCA_963277665.1 of Viscum album. Lineage (NCBI taxonomy): Eukaryota > Viridiplantae > Streptophyta > Magnoliopsida > Santalales > Viscaceae > Viscum > Viscum album. The sequence goes on along the minus strand of OY728141.1, from coordinate 1,040,144,068 downwards.
GGTTTTATGAATCTAGAAGCACCAGTAATGGTGTATTTTGTTTGTAATGATATGGGTGACTATACATTGATTCTAGTTTCCAAATTTTAGGAACTAAAACAAAGGATGTATGTCAATTCATTGGGGACAACTAATCAAGAAATCATTTTAGGGGTCTGAATGTGGATCTAAATGAGTATTATAATCCAAAAGCAAATTATTGACATACATAATTGTGTCTCCGTAACATTTTCTTCCCACCTCCATAATTTGGAAAGATATCTCATGAGGGTGATTTGGGTGTTGATACCATGTTAGAATATTATATAATGATACACCTAATATGTACCCTTATATATCGTTGTCGAAAAGTAAAAATTAAAAATGAAAGTATAAAATTTATTTAATTGGGGGTTGAATGTAACAACCAATGATTTTGATATATATTATCCAGAAAAAAATTTATTTAATTTCTTATTACAACATGAAGCCTATATAATGTGTAAATACAATTTATATTTTTTTAATAAAGAATTTTATAATTATCATATTTCTATTTAATTTTTACTCGTAAATTGATGCCACCATATAAGAAATCTAAAGCTTAAGATAAGAGTAAATTACTTGTATATGGAAAACATAACATTTTGCAGCTGATAAATGAAAACATTGAAAGTTGGTACCTTTTATATGGTATTAACACATTAAATAACAAAATAAACATAAAAAATTATATCTGCTAAAGGTCCATATTCTAGATAAGTTCATGATAATTTTTATTTCAAAAAAACATATTCTTGATTAACTACAACATGAAAATGGACATATAAAATATCAGATTATTATTTAATATGTGAAGATAATTAGGTGTTATATAAATAGATATTAACTTATATATAATATAATAATTAATATATATATATATATATTGAATTTATATACATTAGAATAAGTTATTTTGTCAAAATTCACATTAGTATTAAAAATATATTGATTTTAAAATGTATATTTAATTTAAAAACTCTATATTGAATTTTATTGATAAATAAAATGATATATAAACAATATATTAATAATAACAAAATTAAAAATTAATAATGTAGATTTTTTTCATTTTTAAATTGTTATAGATAATTTCTTTATTGATATTTAAAAAAATGAAATTTAGTTTGAAAATGATTACATAATAATTTTATTTGTGATATCTATATTATATTATGATGATTTTTTACAATTTCAAAAAATAGATGACTTATATATGAATTAATTGATATTCAAATAAAATCTAATTTAAATAATTTTATCATTACATAATCAAAAACAGTAAGTGTTTAAATATAGTATTGAAATTGATTATTAAATTATGAAATAAAATTATTTATTTTTTAATTTTTTACCCTGGACAAAGAAATATTTTTTAAAATAATTCTCAAAATTTTACATTAATATAATTGAAAACAAATGTTTTTGGTCATCCGTTAACATACATTTTTTTCTGGGTGAGGTTTGGTATTTTCATTATATAGAATTATCATACATTTTATTAAATTTATTTTTAATAATTAAATTTTATTAAGATAATAAATTCTTACCACAGTATCATATTCATATTTTAATTTTTTATAAAACTATTTTTTCAAACATCATTTTTCATTTATGATATAATATAATTTATCATAAATTTTTCATCCATATTGAAGTTATATTTAATAAAAATGATTACAATTTTAAAAAAGAGGATTCAAATTTTATATCGTTCCTATATTACTTGTGGCAATTAAAATTAATTAACGTGGTTATATATTTTTTTATCTCAATAAAATGTAAAATAATTTAAAATAATTTTACTAAGGGGGTTACCAAATTCTATTTTTTAAAAAAAATTTAAAATTTATATTTGATTTATAGCTAAAAACCAACTCCATATCCTCATTTATCCAATTTTAATCACCTTTTCCATTAATAGTAAACATTAAAACTAAATTTCATTGAGAATTTACAAAACAAAAATTTTATTCAATTAGAAAAAGTAACACTTCCACAACATAAAGTCTCTAATCTCTATAAAATTCCACATTGTTACTCTACCATGTTATTCTCAATATGACCCTATCTCATTCCAATAGACAATTGTTAAGTCATAGTTCTTCTATACGCTTAATATTGAACTGGAATTCAATGGAAAAGTCAAGTCACTAAAATATGTATTATATCCTTATTAAATTTTTCATCTTAACATTAATCATCAATATAAAAAATAACATAATAATAGAATGTAAATACTATCATTTGTATAATGATAAATTATTATATCAATTTTCTAAACATTACTTTCCATTTAGATCAACTTATAACAATAATTAAACATCAATCAATTTTGGTCTGTGGACCACCAGATCAAAAAAGGAGCATTTCATTCATTTTTATACTATTTAATAATTATTAATCCATTCATATTAGAACTATGTCAATAATAATAATTATTATTATTATAATATTAATATTTTGTTTTAAAGATATTATGAAAAATTATACACCAACATAAAACTATTTACAAATCTTGTGAATATATGTTCACATTTTGGTTACTTTAAACAACTACATAAATGATGAAAGAAATTATACTATGAAAGAAGATGGGAACTAGAATACTAGTATTATACTCATATCATAAGAATTTTTTATATATATTGTTTTTGAAATGTTATTTTTAATATCTATTTTATTATTAATGTATACTTTTCCATTATAATCACAAAAAATTCAATCATTTGTTGTATTTTACCACACTATTACTAAAATATTTATAAAAAACTATTCGAAAATAAAAAATGAATATTAAAAAAATATTATATATTATTGTTAAATATTTTTTCAATTTATTGAGAGTAATATATACGTTTAAAAATATGAAAAATTTGTTAAATTATTTAACCCATTACTATATGAATATGATATAACTATCCAATGGTGAAAAAATAAAAAATAATAAAAGTGCAATGTAAATGGTAAAATATATGTACAATGTTAATGAATAGATTATTTGTTATATATGTATTAACTATTTTTTAAGAGTATTGTAAACCGGTCAAAAAACATGTAAAAGGTTTTCCCACTAAAGGTAATTTCATTTGGACTATTTATAATGTTATTCAAAAATGTATTATTAATATTGTTTATGTACTACCAAATAATTTATTTTAATATAATAAAAAATTTAATTACTTTTATATATATAACAATATGATATTCAAACATCCAATTATTTTTTAATTAAAAAATATTAAATTCATAATTTTATTTTTTGCACAATTCTAATACTTAGTTCATAATCACTATTATTTTCCTATTATCAGTCAGGATTTATATATTATATTATATGTTTATTATAGGTTTAAATTCATTTATGTATTCCAGGAAATCATTTTTCATAGAAATGTATTCTTCCTTAATGACTCTAATATTTAACCAAAATTTATTATGAATACGTCCACTTTATTTAGAACTTATTTTCAACAAAACCAATAACTCTACATCAAACCAATAGAATTAGTTATCAAATGTTAACCAAAATAATTTTTCACCCTAATGATAATCCCCTCACCCTTTATTCATTTAGAAATTAATACTACATAATCATTTTATTTATATGGGTTTTCAATGAGGAAATTTTAAAATCTCCAAATAGTTTTTCTATCTATTGAATTAAATCATTTTATTATCCAAAACATTATTTAATTTATTGAAATATATGGATTAATAAATAATTAATTAAAATATATTATATTATAAATGAAAATTGATCAATATACGTTAACGTATATTTAATTAAGCATTATAAAATTTATATGGAATTTTATTATAAAATATTTTTAAAGAGGATTCTAAATTTCTTCTCTACCCTTAACATGGTTTTTGAATAATAATTTGTACTTGTATTATATAAATAATTTTATATTTTCTGATTTTTATCCCCTATAGACCCTCTCTAGATTATCATTCGTGATTTAATATTTTAAAAAAAAATCATATATATATGGTATTATGACATTATACCTAGTATAAAATTATGTTTTTCATATTTTATTATTTATTAATTTCATGATTGGTGATGAAATAGATGTTTTATGAAACCGTTTCATTTTCAATTTTTTTATATGATGATGAATGATTTTATGTGGAAAACATATGTATGAATGATGATGGGTGGTGTATTATATCAACCTTATATGCAAAGGTTTATGATTATATCTCATGATGTCGTTAGAAATGTATAAAATGATTATTTAAAATAACAATGTGATGATGGGTTAATCACATTATATATGGTGTATATGGTGAAATTTTTTCTCAAAAATGTTGGAATATTTTGTTTTCTCACATGGATTTAGAAAATCCTTTTTTAATTCCACATTTTGTTTTTTCATCATGTCATAAAGAAATATCAATATGCAGTTCATTTTAATGAAATATCAAAGAATCCATATTTGGGACAAAATTTTTAATAATTACACACTTTTAAGTGATTCTAACAAGTTATATTAATATTTAGATGTTTTTTGTGCCATGACATACATTGTCGTGTTCTATAATGAACTTGTTAAAATATTATGTGATTGTAACATTTTTATGATTATTAAAAAAATTATTTTGGTAATGTATTATTATATGTACATGTCCCTCGTGATTTTTATTATGTTTTTATATGTTTTTACAACACCGAAAAGATCTGACCCCCCATATTATTTTTTATTTATACCTAGATGATAAATATGACTATATCATGAGATAAATTTAAATAAAGGTCTTCAAAATCATGCCATAGGATAAATAATTTCCATTGTAACAAAATAATGTTATTAATTAGTTAATTACCATTAAACTAACCAATTACATATTAATGATATGTGACTAATGTGAGATGAAATATTTAAATAATGTGATTAGGGTATTATTTACGATTATTTTACTTTCATTCGATTTACCCCTAGAGAGACTCCATGGTGAGATATGAATGGATAAATCACATTCTATTTAAAACCAATATAATTTATTTTAGAGTATTATACTGTTATGTTGTGTGGGTTCACAAAACATAAATTAAAATATATAATTTATATAATTTAGAGGAAGAGAACTAAATCATAATATGGAATTTTATATTTAGAAATAATCATGTTAGCCTCTTTGAAACCCATTACATTATAAAATATATTGTTCCAATAACATAATAATATATTGTATCAAATAATTATTTAATGACACATAAAAATATCATTAGTGAATAATGATTTTTTAAAATAGTTTATAATAATGCATATTGTAAATATAACAATCGTGATGATTTCTTATAAAAAATGACAACACATTAAATTTTTTTCCTATAAGAGTACCTTTTTACACAAAAAAGGTAATTTTCTTTCATTTTAATCAAAATATAATTTTATCACCTATTTAAATTATATTATTTCAATTAAGACTGGTTATAATTCATAAAAATGTTAGATAGTGTACATGGGAAAAAATATTCATAGAATCCATACATGAACCCATATAGATATCCTGCAAATTGGAAACTAAATTATGGTCTAATGGAAGTATAATTCTTTAGATAACATAATATTTTCTTAAATAATAATTGATATATATCAGGGTCAATAATCATTATAATTTATTGTAGTTTCACATGACATAGTAATGATGTTACATAGATTATAACACAAAATAATCTATTAAAAATTATAATTTCCACCATTGTTCTAAAAAATAAATAAGATTTAACCTTAAAAAATACATTTTCGGATATTGATATTTCCATACATAAAAAATATTCTAACATAATACTCACAAAATAAATGGAAGTACGTATTTTATTTAAAAACCCCCTTGAATCATATAAATGGAGAAACATATCAAATAATGTTTAAATTAGTTGGAAAAAAATTATTCCATATATATAAAAAAAAATATATTCCTCTATTTCCATTTGTAAATAATATAAAAACATTCCATATAAAATAAATTAAAATAAACCACTTAGAAAACCATGAATAAAAAAACAATGTGACATAATTTTTTTAATTCATTTTTTCCATAAAAATTTAATTGTAAAATATTTGTATGATTATGTACGTATAAGGAAATGATTTATGAAAAAAAATCTCACAATTCAATAAAATTTGTGTTTTTGGTAAAATTTCTCTTACCCTATGATAGAATTTAAGTGTAAATTTTTTAAACTACAAAACAATAATCATATGGTAATTATTTAACTTCCTATAAACACTTTATATATTTATTATTTATTTTATTTTATTTATTGCCCTATTTTATTATGTTAAATAATTATTTATTCTCACATTAGATGTTTTGATCATATTCATACCAAATGCACAAATTGAATTTCTTAGGATGACAATGTTTAAAGTGGAAATTATTCCATAATCATTAATATTTAATCCAAGATAAAATTTTATATTTTATCTCCTAATAATAATTTTAAAATAATCCTGAAATGATTGTTATGAAATATGTAATGTGTTACAATCATAGATATGGTATTATATACATACACAAGAGTAACATTTCCATTTTTCAACAAAAATTATGAAAATAATGTAATTAATATTTTGAAAAAAAATTGATTATTACTACATAAATATTATATTTTTTCTTTCAATAAACTTATTTAAAACTTCCATTTCTTGTGGTTTTTAAAAATGAATGGCATCACTTCATTGGGGTAGTTATCCAAATCTATGAACGAATGACATTATCAATTTTCAATTGACATAATTCTCTGAAATTAGTTGATATATTATTATTGAAAATTAATAACTATTTTATTAATATATATATATATATAATTAAACCATCCATTATATACAGAAATAAGAATATGTGATGTAAAACTAATTACAATGGTTCGTGAGGTTGTAGTCATCCTTTCACGAAAATTATAGATCCGTTTGTAATTTGATAGAAGAATGATATGTAGGTAGGTTATGTGTTCCAAATAAAAAAAATAGTATTATTATTTTTTAGGGGTTATAATTTTAGATTGTTTAAATTATTTTTCATGTACAATAATGGATAAATATAGAAATAAATTTAGGTAAATGAAATATGTATTCATTAACAAGGTAGTATTTATTCACTAATTATGTATTATAATGATGGTATCCTAACAAAAAAATTATCTAGAATATGGGGGGATGTTGGGATAGTATTTGGTTGGGATTTTTATAATTTAAAATAATATTAAATTGTGGATATGAGATGAGTGGTGGTGTCCTTTTATATGTTGGGGAGAGGAAAAAGTGATAATTTTTAAATATATTAAAAAAATATTAAAGTTATACTCAAGAAAAAGAATTATAATGTCTTCCAGTTTAGAATATTAGATTATAATGTGTGGAATTTATTTACTTTTATTGAATTTATATTTTATTATAAGTTCATTTAACCATTACATCATATGTTTAACCCCTATAAACAATTGTTAATAGTAATCATGAAAAATGAATCATACTATTTTTAGTTTTAATTAAGGGAAATATTAGTTAGACAATATAAAATAATATTTATTGTATTTATTAAATATATGGAATAAATTTTATCAAATTCAATTAAAAGAGATTCTATAATTCAATTTTAAAGTAAACTCATAAAGCATTATGAAAAATATAATTTCAAGAAAAATATTTTTATGTTTATTATTTAGAAATAAATAATTTTTAAAATTCATTAAATAATAAAGTAATTAAAATTTTTATTAATAATATTAATCCATTTAAATATGAAAAAGAAAATAAATTAAATTTAATTTACATTTTAAATAATTAAAAGTAAAATACTGTTTGTAAAAAAAATTATTCAATATTGATTTAATGTGGAATTTTTTAAAACAAAATTAAAAAATTTAATAATCTATTTTGACCTAAATAATTGAAAATTGATTATAAAATTTTCAAAATAATGTTTTATAGTTTACAAATAGAATTTATAAATGAAACTATATATTTCATGATAGATAATTTTTTTATAATGGAATATTGTTTCCATTTACTAAAAAATTAAATATGAATATTATCTTGGATATAATCATATATAATATAATTAATTAATTTTAAATATATATTGAAATGAAAAATCATATCATTATAGGAGAAGTTAAACTATATCAACTTTTTTGATTTTTTATTATTCTCATTTCATCTAATATTTATATACATAGAGATATATTTTTCTTATATCATTTTCAAATTCCCATGTTTTTTATTCAATCTTACGATCATTCCAAAAAACCATAAACTATAATATAACTTTATTCCATGAAATAATCCCTATTTTAACATTAATTTGAATGGTATATTCCTAACTGTAATTATTCCCTTCGAAATAAATATATCTAGGGACAAAACAATGAAATATATCTATGAAATATTTTTATAAAAATTGATGTGGGTGATTTCATCTAACTATGATAAAATTTTAGTGAAGGAAACATATTAAAAAATTATCCAAAAATTTCACATACTTTTATATAGTCTATTGAAACCCATAGTAAACATCACTTACTTACCAAGACACGCAAAAAAATCATTAGGGTGACACTATAAGAAAAAAAATGATTTCAACCCTTGAATTAAATACTTTTCTTATGGATATCAACATAAATGTTTTTCCCAAATTAATATATACTATGAAATTTATTAATCATATTTATCTTCTTAATCATTTATTCTAATAAAATTATTCCCAATAAAATTATCTTTTTATCTTCCTCTCAAAATGTTATAGTCTGACACTTCTTTCAATATACAACCCCAAAAGGTACCATTTCTATATTGGAATGAAATTTTATGACATATTAATATTTTACTAATGAATTATACTGATCAAAATTCCCTAGAAATACATTAGTCACTCCAAATACCATCCTTTAGTGGGAATATTGGTTTTCTCAATATGTTTAATAGATTTTGGATGAAAAGTTATAATGAATTTTAATTCAATTTTTCTTGACCTCTAATGACCTTTAAGAATACCAGATACAAATTTATGATCACATATATATACATAGATAAATTTAATCAACATAACATGACTATATTAATGAAGTTTAGATTAAAAATATGATCTAGATAAATTTTATCTTGTTTTTTAGGGACGTGGTAAAAAAGAGTTACTTGGTCAGAAATAATCAAAATTTCATTATTACCACTAGATATTTTTCTAAATCCTAGCCCGAAATCCATTATTATATTATCCTATTTCCATTAATTATAATATAATAATGTTTCACCTCCTACTGTAATTATCATTAAATTTTAATCATTTAGACATTGAAATAATTCAGAGAAAAGTCAAAAATACAACTTAACAACATCAATATTTTCAAATAAAACATGATTGTACTAATGATATTTTCAAATTAATTTTTATATAGATGATTTTAATCAAATTTAAATATTTAATTGGTTATTCCTATATATAAAATTTCAAGGTATAAATTTCTCAATTCATAATCAAATGTCTAATGTTCCCAACCAATCATGTTTATTACATGACTGTCATTCTTAACTGAATGAATGGTAAACATTATTTTCTTTTATAAAATTTTATTTAATTATACTATCATAATATATTAGTAGATCCATCCATTATTTAATATTCATTTAAAATTAATTTTGAATGAATATACACATAAATTTTTTGAATTAGTATATATTTTATAACATACTCTATATAAATTATTCCACTAAATTTATAATTTATAATCTACAATATTAAACATCATATTTTCGTAAATAAAATTTAACCCTCGAAAAATTAGTTGACATGATGAAGAAGAAATCACTATATCATTCATTATTATAAACCTATTCTTTACTGTTAATTAATAACCATAGAATAAAAAAAATTTACCATTCATAGTGGGTGGGTACAAAACATGATAATTCTCCCATATAATTTTCTATTAATGTAATAAATCATCAGAATATATTATTTGTATGTATTCAACTCCTTATAAGTTAACATAATGAGTTTGATAAAATAATAGTGTTATGTTTTCCAAAAAACTCTTATAGTCACATTATAATTTAAGAAAACTATGAATATAATTGAATGTTTTTGGTGTTTAACATTCATTATAAACCATTTTTAGATGTGAAAATATTAAAACAATGTTTAGAAAAAATATTTTAAATGAAAAAAATGAAACTAAAATTTGAACCTGCAAAATATTAAATATATCATATTTTCTATTAATGTTTTTCAAAAAATCCATAGAAATATATTACTACCATAACGATTTATATGATATAAAAAATTCAAAATAAATTATATAAATATAAACATAACTAAATATAAATCAAAAACACTATTGATAAGATAAATAAATAATAGTCGTGCATCACAAAACCAAAAATGAATAACTACAATTCATAATCCATATATTAAATCTGAAAAAAATACATCAAGAATATAATATTCATTGTCTTCAACAAATGCTATCCTTACATCCAATCCATCTAAATAAAATTCTATTTTCACAAGAAATCATCATAAATATAATCATTATAATTCAAACGACACCTGTTATTAATATTGATTCATTTTCCGACACTATAATTAATGAAAAGTCACATTGAACAATTTTTTATTCAAAAAAATAGGACACCTTCAGGGTGAAGTGATTCGTATTAATAATCTATTTTTGAAAAGCTCCAAATACTACTTATTGAATTATATTTTTTTTATTTGGTATGTTTTTTTGGAAATTTTCTTAATTTAAGGCACTAAGTCATATGAAATCCCATCTTTACTATTTGTTATAACACAATACAACTCAATATAAATTACATAATTAAACAAATTCTCTATAGGGAAAAATCTGATATGTATAGTCTATCTATTCACAACATTATGCTTATGAAAAAATTCATTTCAAATCATTCAATAGTTTTTTTCTTCATGATATGGTGTTAATGTTATGAATTATTTCTTATATAAAAATAAAAACACATTCTAAATTTTTTTTAACCCTATTATCTATATTGGAATTGTAAACATAAATCAAATACATAGATATAATAATGAAGAAAATATATGAGGAATGATAATAATGATTTTAGATAAATCATTTCCAATGTCATGAAAAGGAATATTCTAATTACTTATTTTTATTTTTATATGTTCCAATGTTATTTGAAAAAAGAATTATGGCTTCATTTATTGAGACAATTATTCTAATTCATATTAAAAATATTATTTCTTAAAATAATTATTGTGTACAACAATTTAATAAACTAGACAATATACTAACATTAATAAAAAGTTAATTATCTTAAAAACACATTTTTGGATAGTTAAACATCGAATATAGTAGAAGAAGATAATTTTTGGACAACTTTAGTTATTTTATATTGATATTAATATAGATTATTCATATCATTGTTAATGTACTCATATAATGAACAATATAGTTTTTATTGAACCATCATACACTCATTATTTCATTATTTTTTTTATTATTTTTATCATTATAATGAGACAAGTGTCCTAATATTCAATATATAAATAATAAAAAAATTATAAGAAATTATAAATGGTTATTTTAACTATAACAATCACAAGATAATATTTTTTTTCCTTCCTTTGGATTTCATTTATTGACACTTTTCCTGTGATTTTCATCTTGTTAATTTCATCTGAATTTTTTCATGGAATACATGATCATTGAAAAATCAATTTCAACATTCTAAAAACACTTGATAAGATTCATATAACCTTGCAATCAAACGAATAAAATTACCATCATGTATTTGGATTCAATATCGAGTAATGAAAAATAGCATTACTACAATAATCTCAAATATCATATGATGTTCACTTTGTTAATCTTGTGATGTTTCATCATAATGTCTAATTATTATTTCTTATCAAACATCAATATTTTTAATTTGTTTTCATTCTAATATAAAAATAACTTATTATAATATTTATGAAGGAAAATAAAATTATTAATTCCAATTACATAACATCAATGTTGTTCTATTATATATTATTCATACCCCTCGATAAACATTGGTCAGTTTCACCTAAAAAATTATATGAACATGGATCTTGTTTTTAGGTAAGAATCTTTTTTAAGTTTTTTTGGAAAAATTACGAGTTTTTTGGAAATTTCTAGACTATAGTCTGTATACATATAAGTACTATTCGTATACCTGGTTCCCATGGGGGACTGTGTACTAGCCGTGAAATGGCCAAGTACATGGCTATGTGTGGTGGTCTAGAGACTTCCTAATGTGGAGTCCAGAAAAGGCTAGTACCCTTTGTGTACATTTAAAGAACATGACACATACTTTCTTTTCCTTTAATTAAATAGACTATGGTCACTTATGATTTACAGAACCATCTTCTTCTCGACCTATCTCATCAAGGAGAGAACGGGACCACATGAGATTTTCTAAGCCCCAGACTCACCACCCATTCCCAGATTCGACTTCAAACGGTTGCATTGGAATCACATCGGTCGGATCTCCTTCTTCCGGAACCACATCTCTTGATTCCTCCCATTCTTTTGATAATCTCGGTTGAACATTTTTATCATTTTTGTAGATCTACAATGTTCTAAGGTGATTCAAGGCCCGAGGATCACGTATATCAATCTCACAATGATGAGGTAGGTTTTTTGTGCCTTTTCGTAGATGGTCATTGAATTTTATGAGAAAACATACCCAATACCCAAGAACTGGGTATTTCGTGTTTACGTTTTTTAGCCATATTATTTCCTTTTATGCCTTTTTTGTTTGGATAGAGGTTAATTTCTTATGAATAGGGTTAACTTTTCCGTGCTATGGAGGTTTTTCCCATGTTATCATATTTTGACCGTTTCTTCTAGGTTGCGTGTTAGGCTTTTTAGCATTCCATGCCCAACAGTTTTATGGATGGAGTGATTATTATCTAACATGGAATTATTTTTTTAGATGTTTTAGAAAAATACATCATGAGGTTTACTTTTTCTTCCATGTACCGTTTGTGAATGATTGACTTAGACATGGCTGTGAGAACTTGGTGTAGTAGACCATTGGGGGAATGGATGTTGAGGACATCCCCAAAGAGTCTGATTAATTTTATGTTGTGTGAAAATAGAAGGGATGTACATAATTTCTCCATAAGAGTGTCTTATCTTTCCAAGATACAGTCTAAAAGGGGAATATGACATTGTGTGTTTCCTTAGAGTTCCTATTAGTTACCAATAAGAGACTACAAATGGGATTGATAGCAATTGCTTCCACATAGAGTATTTGCGAAAAATGAACCTAATGGGTTAGAATGTGTGTACATCCAAAGGGTTTTCTTTTTTTTAGATGAACTAGAGAGTTTTTTTAGTGAGTACATCACATAGGGTTATCTTTATTTAATTATTTTCATACATTCTACGTGAAAGTTGAATGCATATTAATTTTAGTGTTGTTTACTTTGAGTACATCATTATTTTCTGGTAATTTTTCTTTTTTCCTAACATATATATTTATTGACTATTAGGAACATATCGTTGGGTGGTTTTCTACTAGGATTCATCTCACACACTATTTGGGTTATGATTTTGTTCCCAAACAGATTATATTGTTGTAGGTCTGCATAATGTCAATCTCTATTCTACTTCATGTACATGATTGCTAAGGAGTTGTGGAGCATGGGACCAAGCTGAGGATTGTGATGGTTTGGATCTTTTTACTTGATTTTCTTTTATACATTGGATTATTATTGTATTACAGCATTGTGATTTGTTTGGAAGCTTTCCTAGACATATGTATCATGTATCATTTATATATTTGTGCACCAGTTGTTATTATTTCATGTATTCTAAAGCTTATTATTGTTTGGTATTATTAATGCTTCATATATTGATATCTTTTTTACATCCAATGTGTTACTCTTTCAGTGAGGGAATAGATTCCCCACTATCACATCCATGGTTCGCGTAGCGAGTTGGCAGCATCTGTCTTTCAGGGAAATGCCCTTGAGGCCATGTGATTGACTGGGTACGGGGTGCCTATGGGTGGCTTCTGAAATCGGGACATTATAATTTGGTATAAAAGGAAATCATTTTTTCCTGACATACTATTTGGATCCAATATCTTGTGATTGGATAGAATAGGTACTTGTTAATAAGATGTGTTATGGAGTAGCTAACCTATGTACAAGGAAATTCCAATTTACCTCGACATTTCTTTTTTTCTAATTTTGTGAATTTATAGTTGATGGATATTGCCTTGAGTGATTCAGAAGTTTTTTTATGTTATTGTTGATATTTTTGAGGTTTTATTTCTGTTTCAACCTGATGAGATGATTGAATTCCATCTCATTATTATATAGGCACGTCCTAGATATCACATGTCATTCATTCCTTACATGCCATTTACGATGAATTAGTGATTGCATGTATTTATGATAGATGTTTGGTTGTGTATGTTTGTTTTTGTGATAGATTCCTTTATTTAATACCTTCTAATTGATAGTGTATTGGATTCTGTAATTTTTTGTTTGAATGGATAACAAACATTGGTACTTGAGGTGTTACGGTACCTCCTCGACCAGAATTCGCTAGATCATTATATTGATATTCCTTCTGTATGACTTGAATAAGATTACAATATTTTGATTCACGGAGTGTATGGGCCCTCATGGATAGGAATTTTGGAATTATGGTCATCTGGTTTTGTTTATGAGGCTTAATGTCTAGAGAAACCCAGAATGCACTGTGTGTATTGATGAATACATGCCATTTGTCCTTTTTTCAGGAGGGAACTATTTTTCTTAACTACATGCCATGTACGGTATGTACATTCTGTGTAGTCTTTAACCAGGTCTCTGGTTGTGTGGGTAGATACAAGGGGTTGGGAAATCATGGTGGGACACACCATATACCAGATGTACACGCCATCTTGTGGAGACAGTGTGTCTGCCGGTGTGACTGCTGACATAGATTGATAAAACATATGTTATAAATGTAGTGTCAATATTGAACATTTTGTGTAGTGTTTCCATTTTATCTGTTTGTGTAATGAACAACATGTGGTAGTGAAATCATTATATGACATGATGGGTCCATCTAGAATACACAGTGTAGTGTGAATCATGTTACTGGTCGTGTAAGTATCAACATCGGTCAGTGAAGTTTGTCTAGAAAACACCATGTCTAGAACTAACTTTCCTTGTAGTATTGTTCTAGGGAAATCATGTGGCTTAGCCATGTATAAGAACTCGGGCAGGGGATGAGGATTCAAGTACATGCAGTGTGTGAGGAGATCACGCTGTGTGTATGGGGTGTTACAGGACTAGGGTTGGAAAAATTACGCGCCCATGTGAAGGCTTAAGGGAACATGCCATGTAGGAATCATACATGTTGTGTATCCATATTTTTAAAAAATTGAATGATTTCTTTCTCTTTTTCCTTTCATACAATTATATGTTTCATTTACCTTTTAATCATGATCTAATGTGAGTTCTCAACCATGTAGTGTCATGCCACTGAGACGTCCTATGGTTTTCAACTAGTTGCAAGGTAGTGATCAGACACCAGACATGGCTGATCATGGACTACCAGCAGATCCACCAGTTGTGCCAGTCTTGGCACCAGATGTTATCCCAGATACAGGTGCTTAAGCACAATTCCAAGAGGGATTTATGAGGTTCTTGAATGAATTCTATGGAGTGTCGCATTGTTCCCATTTCATGGAATTGTTGATGCTATATTTCTAGCAGCATCATCCTCCTACCTTTATAGGGTAAGGAGGGCACTATGCTTCAGATTCATGGTTAGAATTCATGAATTCTACATTCGATCATCTAGATATGACTCCAGAGAAGAGGGTAAATCTTGATACGTATATGATTTGGGATTCTGCCAAGATATGTTGGGATGTGATATCATATGTAGGATGCCAACAAGATATGTCATTGGATGAGTTTCAGCATCCCTTCTATGATTACTTCAATCCAGTGACTTTGAGGTCCAATCGTGCCCGACCGTTAATGAGTCTGCAGCATATTACTCTTTCATATATGGAATATTCTTCATGCAACACAGAGTAGAAACACATCACACCTATCACAGGAGGTGATGATTTATTTTTTAAAAGGATGTTTGAAAATAATCTTCGCCACGACATCCTATCATAGGTGATCATCTTCAGGTTGTCTTCTGTCACATCTATTGTCAAACAGGCACTGATCATAGAGCAAAATATGAGGGATTCTAAAGCTGTGAGACATGTATGTTCAGCATCCGATGTCTCTACCCATTATATTGACAGTATAATGTGTCGTAGGGGGTCTACATGTGGAGATCATAGCAGGTGGGATAATTCTTTTGGTAGCCAGGTGATATTCTAATATTGTGGGAAGACCACGAATAGGAGGCCACGTTTCCCTAGAGAGCTATTCTAGTGCCTATGTGCACGATAATGGGAAATCTTAAGCATTTTTATCATTTTTTCTCACTAGTATCTACTGATCAGAGTTATTCTACGACCCTATATTCAAGGGCTTCTCTGCCTGTTTCTCATCAGTTAGGGTTTGGGAGTTCTTACCACCATATTGACCAAGTTGGAGGTCACAAATATGGTATCCAGTCACCATGCTTTCAGCATAAATAGGGTGTATCATCTTAGGGTGGTCAGGAATGGTCGTAGGGTCACCGTGCGGGTCATACATTTGTCATTGAATAGACCCATAAGGAGTAGGATCCCAGACAATCTATAGTTCGTGGTATTATCCTTATTTCCACATTTTTAGCTTCTTCACTATTTTATACAGGGGATTACCATATCTTTATATTTGTTGTTGTAGTGGAGAGCCTTGGGCTCTGTACCCTTTCTTCGGCTGATATCTTAATGATAGACACTTCGTTGGGGACCAGAACGACTAGAGTATGTCAATGAATGTAATTCCCTCTTGAGGATAGAGGGTATCAAATCCTGTGGGACCTATATGTCTGAGAGATATCAGGATATGATGACATTCTCATAATGGGCTAGTTAGTTACCTTCTAGGCTTTTGTTGATTGATATCGCCATATGGTGAGTTTCACATCACCTGAGAGAATGTAATTTATTCATAAGGGAAGAATTATATGATTAAGTGAGCATTGTGGGACCCGAGATTCATGGGATGGGAGGTGTTACCACCCAGATTTATAGTATATATCTGGAAGACCATGGTACTTTACAGATGGACATTCTTCTAGTGGTCGGTATTTTTAGGGATGTCTTCTAGAAGACTTTCCAGGTTGCCTCCAGAGCGAGAGGTGGACCATTATATTTATCTTTTTCTAGGATCGGCACTAATGTCTATTCCACCTTATAGTATGTCTACACCTATGTTTCTCGATCTCACAAAGCAATTAGAGGAGATGCATTCCAAGTGTTTCGTCCGACACAATATTTCTCTTAGTGGTTCGCCTATCCTATTTTCAAAGAAGGGGGATGGTACCCTCAGTCTTGGTGTGGATTATCGTATTTTGATCCAGTTGACTTCCATGAAAAGATATCCCAAGACTAGGATTTATTATCTCTTTGATAAACTTTGAGGATCCCAGGTGCTCTCCATGATTTCAATGTGATTAGGTTACCATTAGTTGCATATTAGATCATCGGATGTACCTCTTACATCTTTTTTGGGAAGGTATGGTCTATATGAGTATGTGGTTATGTCGTTTGGTATCACGAATGTGCTTGTAGTGTTCATGGAATGGATGAAAAAAGTGTTCCATACATACATTGATAATTTTTTGGATTTTATTGTGTATGATATCTTGGTGTACTCTCACAATCAGCACGACCATGACACACATCTTGAAATTGTTTTGAGTATATAGAGTGAGCATCCATTATATTCTATGTTATCTAAATTCCACTTTTGGGTGGAAAAAATTCACTTATTTGGTCATGTCATCTCAGAGACAGGAGTATCATTAGACCTAGAGAATGTGATGGTAGTAGTTTCCTAGGAGCAGATGAAAAACATCATTGAGGTATGTTCGTTTATTGTGCTGGATGGATACTACTAACGCTTCATAAATGAAAATTAATTCTTAGACATGCCACTAACAGGTCTGAGTATGAATGGTGAGAAGTACCTGTGGATAGATTCTTGCGAGTCAACCTCTTAGGAGATGAAAGGGAGGTTTAATTAAGCACAAATACTTGTATTTCTAAAATAGGTAAAGAGATATATTATATACTATGATGCATCAAGTATCAGGATTGGGACAGTTCTTATGCTAGGAGTAGAGGTTGTTTCATATGGTTTACGGTAGTTGAGGCCACATGAGAGGAATTACCCAACACACAATCTTGAGCTAGCTGAAGTTGTTCATGCTTTTCTTTGTTGGAGACAATATCTTTGGGAAGAGAATTGTGTGTTTTTAAATGACCACAAAAGTCTTCAGTATTTCTTCACTCAGTGCAATATAAATTTGAGACAAAAAAGGTGGGTTGTGTACCTTCATTCCATTGACATTGTGTTTTCCTACACGCCACTGAAAAGAATCATTTTTGATGATGTGCAAAGTAGGAGGCCTCAGATATAGGATGTTTATGAGGCCAGCTGTGAGTGAAAGATTATGGATCTATTCTCTGATATGAATTTTTAGTTGCATGAAAAATAGGGGCAGATGATTCAATCTTCATTAGTTGTTACATCTACTCTTCTTGATCGTGTTAGAATGAAGAAACAATCAGATTAATAAATCTTATTCTTATGGAAAGTGTGTCATAAGTGGACTCTATTACTGGATGAACCATATGAGATGATGAGATCTTGCATTTCTAGGGGTGTGTATAGATGTCTGCAGACATACATGAGGAGATGTTGAAGAAGATTCATTCCTCATTTTGGGTAGTTCATCCTGGTGTCCCCATGACGTATCAAGACCTACACCTTCAGTATTGGTTGTCTAATATAAAGAGATATGTTGTTGGTTTTGTCATGAGGTATTCCACCTTTCAGTATGTTAAGGCAGAGCATCAGCAACAGGCATGGATTTTGCAGCAATTCCCCTTCCCAAGTGGAAGTGGAGTGATGTCACGATTGATTTCATAATTGGTATTCCAAGGTCACCATGATTAAATGATGCATTTTGGATTGTCATTGACTGACTCCTGAAGTTTGATAACTTCTTCCTGATCTATGAAACCTTCAAGGTTGATGAGTTGCAAGGGTTGTACATCTGGGAGATTATAGATTTATGTGGGGTTCCACACACTATTATTTCATACAGAGATGCTCGTTTTACTTCTCTGGTCTGGAAGGGACATCAGAGGGCTTTGGGTAACTAGATAATTCAGAGTATAACTTACCATCCCAAGATATATGGCCAGTCCGAGCATATGATTTAAATGCATGAGGACATGATTTGATCATGAATCCTGAATTTGTGAGGGTCACAGCAGAAGCACATACCAATAGTGGAGTTTTCCTACAATAATATATTTCAAGAAACTATTAATATGGAACCTTTTTAGGAATAGTACGGTAGGCCATGCTGATCATCCTTATATTGGGAGGAGGCCGGAGAGGAAGCTATGCTAGGACCTCGTCTTGTCCCAGATCCCACAGAGTAGATAGAGTTGATTCAGAAAAGGATGACTATTACACGGACAGAACATAAGTCTTATGATGATCAATGGAGTTGACCTCAAGATTTCGAGTCTGGAGATCTGGTTTTTTTACATGTCACACTGAGGTTGGGACAAAAGAGGATTTGGAGATTGGGTAAGCTTTCACCAAAGGTAGTCAGACAGTTTGAGGTGTAGGAGAGAGTCAGGTCGGTTTCCTATCAGTTGTAGTTACCTCAAGGTTATCAGGCTATGAATTATTTATTCCATGTTTCTCAGCTTTATATAACATCTAATACCCATCTCATATTAACCAACTTGAGGATGTTGAGTCAATGTTTGATGCCTCATTCGAGGAGCATCATATCCTAATTTTTTATCGATGTTCGAAGGTTCTATGTATCTTGTCTTTTCCTTTGGTATGAGTGTTATGGTGGCACAGTCGAGTACAAGATGTGACTTGGGAGATGGGGGAAAATGTATGATTTTAGTGGCTAGATCTGTTCTAGGATTCATCTTCTACGACACCTAGTGATGGAAATCGTAGTACTAATTTCTTTAAGGGGGAAGATTATAAGTACCCGGATCTTCTTTTTCATTTATAAATCTTGTTTTATGTGATTTTTTATAAAAATATGAGTTTCTAGAAATTTTAGGAGTACAATCCAGGTTCTTATAAGTACACATCGTGTACTCGGTTACCCTAGAAGACTATGTACAGTCCATTTAATGGTTGAGTACATGGTCATGTCCGGTGACCTAGAGACTGACTAATGTAGAATCTAGAAAAGGCCAGTACAAGTCGTGTACTATTAAATAACATGCCATGTACATTATTTTTATTTCATTAAATGGTTTGGGGTCACATATGATGAGAAAACCCATCTTCATCCTGATCTATCAGGTCTGGGAGGGAACAATACCACTGGAACTTCACTGAGGCCCTAACTCGCCTTCTGTTCTCCAGTTTGACCAACTTTGGTAGTATTAGAATTGAATCGGTGAGTTCTCCTTCTTTTTGAAACTCATTTCATGATTCCTCATCTTCCGTGAGATATCCTCAGTTGAACATTTTTATCATTTTTTTAGATCTACGGCGTGCTACATCTATTCAAATCCAATGGTTCAAATATATTGATCTTAGGATGCTGAGGTAGGTGGTTTGTGCCTTTCTGTACATAGTCTGCAAATTTTATGTGCAAAAGTTAATAATACCCCAAAAATGGGGTATTTCGTGTTTATGGAGTTTAGACATGTTATTTCATGATATTCCTAGGTTTTTGGGATAGAGGATAATGATATATTAATAGGGTTATCTTTTCCGTTCTATGGAGGTTTTTCCCATGTTTTCTTGTTTTCACTATTTAGTTTAGCTTGCCTGTTAGGCTGTTTATCTTTCCATTTCTATAATTTATCGGATGAATTGATTATAATTTTACATGATATGATATATTATAGATTGTTTATACATTTATTTCTAGAGGTTTACTTTGGTTTCCAAGTATCGTTTGTTCAGGATTAACTTACACCAGGCTGTAGGTACCTGGGGTAGTTGACCATAGGGAGAATGGATGGTGAGAGCATCTCCCGAGTGTCTGTCTACATTAACATTGTGAGACCATATGGGGGATGGAAGTAAGTGCTCCTTCAGAGTGTCTATAGTTTCCTCATTGTGGGACATAGGGGGAATTTGACGTTGAGTGCTTCCTCAATTTGACTATTAGTTACCGATACTAGACTACATGGGGAATTGACTGTGAGTGATTCCTCATAGAGTTTTTTCCATTGGTGAACCAGAGCAGTTTGAATGAGTGCACTTCCCAAAGGGTTTCTTATGATGTGTGGTTGAACCAGATAGGTTTGGTTATAAATACTTCCCATAGGGTGAATTGTTTGGTAATAGTTTCTTACATGATAAATGAATGTTGAATTCATTTAAACTATAGGATTGATTACATTGAGTACATGCTTGTTCACTATTACTTTTTCATATTTCCACCATATATATTCAGTAAATATTATGCACATATCATATGGTGGATGCCTACTAGGATTTTTCTCACTCCCTATTTGGGTCATGATATTGATCCCAAACAGATTATATTATTGCAAGTCTAGATAAGGGAATGCACCCTCCAACTTTAAGTACTTGATTGGTGAGGATATGGGGTGCATGGGACCAAGCTAAGTCATGTGATGCTCTATATTTGTTTAATTGCTTTTCTTTTGTACATGGGTTTAGTACTATATTCCAGCATTGCGATTTGTTTAGTTGCTTTCATTGACATTTGTATCATGCATCATTTGTATTTGTGTGCTCTAGTTGTTATTACTTCCAGTCATCCGCTATTTGCTATTGTATGGAATTATTACAACTTCTAATTTTTTTATCAATTTTACTTCCACTGTGTAATTTTTCCAATGAGGGAATAGTTTCCCCACTATGACACCCAATTCCATCATTGTTAGTCAGCATCCTCAGGCTTTCGGGGAAATGTGCTTGAGGCCATGTGACCAATTTGGTACGGGATGCCACTAGGTGGCTTCTAAAATCGAGATGTTACAAAAATGGTAAATATAATGATTTAACATTGGTTTATTTAAATAGGTGAATACAATAAATATCTCATCAAATTCATTATCCCATCATTCAACTATCATAGTATAAGATGAACATATGAATTATTAAGGTAATTATTTCCTAAAATTCACTACTATTGAGATTTTCCATTATTGAAAGCATAGATTCTCTCTCCCATAGATAACACCATCATTTAAAAATTATTTCAACAAATCCATCATAGTAACCAATAACTTTATTATAATTGTAAACATTCCATGTTAATGAATCAGAAAATATTATCATCTTCGTTGCTTCCAATATCATCTTTAATGTTTCAAATAATATTATCTTTTTATAAAATTAGATATATATTTTGTTTTATTTTGATACCTTTTTTTGAATAAAATATAAAATAATGCTATTTTATTTTGACCCAAAGAAATTTTATTAGGTTTGTGTAAGGGTATTATACCCCCTACCATTGAATACAGTGGATTTGTTGATTTATATTGGAAAAAATAGAAGGACCTGATCATAAATATTTTCTAATATTGTGTCTTTAGAAAAAAATACATTTTTTTCACTGCTAGAGAAATGTTTTGTTTGGTGTTTTAGATAATTACATCATAACTCACAGATAAGAAACCCACGTATGAAATAGTTGGTAGTATTTATTACTGTGAATTTCAACCAATATAAAAAATTTAATATAGATTTTTTTTTCATTACATGACTGATTTTTATTATTTTAATCATTTAATTGTCATTTTTATTACCCATCCATAATCCCAGATAAAATATATTCTAAAAATTGTGGCATTACAAAAAAAATACATAATAAAGGAAATTAATATAAAGGTATAAACTCATTAGTCTATATTTAAAAATGAAATAATAAAAAGAGTTTAACATTATCATAATAAGAATTGAGATTAAAAAACTCATTTGTTGAGTCAAAACATCTTTATAATTTTCCATCAATCATTTGTTTTTGAAATCAAAAATCACACATATCGTAATCACATATATTATTTATCATGTATGGTGTCTTAACAATTATAATCACTCAATTTTTTTCACGATTAATGTATCCTCTAGAATGTAGTGTTTTTTGTTTATACACATTGTTTTATATATTGTTTTAGAATCATAACCAGATTATGCATTGCATTGTAGACAGGAATTGTAACCTGGCTGAGTATTGCATTATAATCATGTATCATAACTATGTTAACTAACACACTTTATTTTTACATCGTAACTAGGTTAAGTATTGAATCATAAATGTGTATCGTAATAACGATATTGTAACCAGGTTATGCATTATCACCATGTTATGTGTCATACTCTTATTAAGTTTTGTATCCAAGAATCGTAACAAGATTATATATCATGCATCGTACCTTAATTAAGAATCGTAACAAGGTTATAATTTGTAATTTACGTACATTGTTATCATTATTAGTCTTACAAACAAGTCACGTATTTCTCTTATGAAATTCATTACACTCTTATCAAAACATAAATACTAATTTCACTTATCTCATACTCATAATTTTATACTTTTGTACATATTACATTCTAACTAAAACAATGTCATTGAGTTGGTTATTTACCAATAGAAATGATGTCATGTATCTTGTTTAGTTTTGACTGTTCTAAGGAAAGTTGTCCAAGTCCCTATGTGTTTTTTAGAGAAATATGACCGTTGGATAACATATTAATTTTGGAACATGATGTCTATTAATATGTGATCATTCAAAGATGAATACACAAAGTTTTATTATATCTAGTTAAAGGGAGAGATGTTGTGACTTATCTCTTGCATCGTGTGAAATCCTTGGTGATTCAAGAAGTGAACAACTTGTTCATTGTTCTTATATTTCTAAATGTTTTTTGTTTCTTTCTTGTACAAACGATAATTGGTACAATGATTGAGGTCTTCTAGAGAGAGGAAGATAGATTGTTGATCATCGTATCAAGGGACATCAATTTCTCGAAGGACAGATGTGTGAGTGGCTTCTTAATTGAAGGATTCTTTGGATATGAACACATTCATACCGATCTTGGTATCAAGGGATTATGAAGGTAGTGGTTTGATAGACCATTATCAAAGGTGAATGGATACCCAACACGTTTGGATAAATTAATTGTAATACTTCTAAATTTCTGATAATATTTGTATTATAAAAGGAATAGTAATGATTCCTATTAAATTTCATATTAATTTCAATTGTAATTATTTAAATTATGAAAATTTCATTACATATTGTATTTATTGATTCTATAAGTTGTATGGTGGAATAATTTACATTTTTATTACCTTTATAATTGTATTCATTTGAAATACTTTTTTTAAATTACATATTGTGTTAAATCACATTGTATTCGTTAGATCTACATCTCGTATGATCAATTATATTGTTTATAAATTGTATTATTTTATGATCTCTTAATTGATGTTATTTTTAAACTATTTACATGAAATTTTTTAAACCTACATTTAACCCCCCATGTCTTCTGATATCTAATATACCTATAATTTTGTATTTTGATCCAACAATTTGTATCAGAGGAAATACCCATAGTTTTGTATGAATTTCATTTTTACATTTTTCAATACAATTATATTTCTTTTTAAAATATTGTGTTTATTACTAATTACTACAATAATGTGTGGAGTCTAAAGGAATTGTTTTCTCGTATGGTAGGAATGAGTATGAAAACAATTGAAAATCTAAATCCAACTAGAGAACTTTTATTTGAGGGGAATTATTTTGAATACTGGATGGATCGAATGATGAAATTTGTTATTAATATAGGAGTGAACAAAGTTATCATGCTTATTGGAAGTTATAAAATCTTAGACAAGGAAGCCAGACCATCCCCAATCAAGATAAACAAGAATAACAACTAAACTAAAAGGTACACAATAAAAAGATGGGTTTCATGAATAATAATTTATATTTTAAAATATCATCTTGAGATGATTCCAATTTCATCTAGAACAAATTGGAAGTCACACATTTTGGAACATCCAAATTCATAGAAACAATATGAGAAATGATTTGAGCAGAATAACACATGTTTATTTTTACTTAACGTGAACCAGCATACAATGTCCTCTATAGGTTTTTGAAAATCTTCAGCATTCTAAAATATATGGGTGAAATGGGTCTTGATGATGAAGCACTTGTAGAAAAATATTATTGATATTATGCCTATCAAGGGGAATAAAAAAGAACATATATTGATAAATACCTAAATGATAGAGAAATCAATCGTGTTGTGTTTCTCGCATTCAACATTAGCACAAGGATATGTTGAAAAGATATTATGATTTAAATATGAAGAATAATGGAAATAAAAGCTTATCTTTTACTAATACTAAATCTCAGACCCCATAAACGATAACAAGATCCAATGCTACGAAAGCTATTGTTATATCAGAAGGAAGTGACAGTTATCACTCAGATAATGAGTTATCCAATCATTCTCAAGGATAAACATGATATTTATAAATAATTCCATTAAATATTGATTCAATATGAAATATTCTGAGTTCACTTATTAGGATTACCAAATAGAAGGACATATTCGACCATACTTTCCTTTAATAAAAATAAATGATATAAGGGATAAAAATAATGAAATAAATAAGAAAACATATTTCTATTAAATGTTAAATAATGTTATGTAGGAAAATAATACATGGAGTGAATGTAGTTCTGATTCATTAGACGAATCATAATATTACGATTCTTCTCATCTAATAATCATATGACTCATATCCAAACTACTAATTGAAAATAATTGCGAAATGTTTATGGTAAAAAATGTTGAATACCTTAAAAAACTATCATTAAATGAAAAATATTTTTATTAGAAACAATCTTTCTCCATGAATGAAGAATTGTGCTCAATAGTGGACAATTTACCTTCTTTTGATGAAGTATCCAGAATTTTTCCAATTACTTGAAAATAAAATTTCAAAACTCAAGATAACGCTTGATAAATAAAAATTGTAGATATATTTTTCTAAAAAGATGTATCAGATATTTAAAAGTTTTCTTGATCATAAAATAATTGATTTTAAAAATATTTCAAAGTAAATTAATGTTGTATGTTATAAAAATGATAAACTTCTTAAAGCATTTGAACATCATTTTTTAATTAAAAAAGATTTTGAAACCAAAAATAATTCCAAAATTTTTTCTTTTGATAATGATAATATAGTAATTTGAATAAATTGAGATATCTTTTCTCTTAATAAACATTTATCCAATATTACATGTGGTATTAAAAACATTTATAATATTTATTATCAAATTCTTACTTTAAGGAATACTTCTGGATTTAGATACACTCACTGAAAACCAATTATTAGTAGTAACCATTTTTTCATCAAAGTGCATTATTTTAAACGAAATTTCAATTTGATGCACATTGGGAAGATGTTTTTCTCTTAATAAAAAAATCTTTAGGATTTCACAAAGCCCATTTTGCAAAACAAAAGTGGATTCCCAAAAATAATTTATCTAATATTCTCTGATCCAAACTAGTTTTGATTCCGAAAAACTAATTGATTTATTTTTAAGAAAATTAGAGATGTACCAACAACTAGAACATTTTGTACATGGAAAGTGGTTTTTTTCAACACATTATATAGAACAAATATTTTATTGAAATGATTATTTAAATGAATTGTGGATGAGTGACCTTTAGATATATTGATTAGGGCAAGATCATAGGTACATGTAATATTGTTTTTATGAAATGATTTAATTTAAAAAAAAATTTTTTGTCATAGGTCTTAAACACAACATTATAAGAATAAGTCATTTAGGTGATGAGGGTTACTTTGTGAATTTTTTTAATGGAAAATGTTTAATTCAAAATTCTGAGTTGAATTAATTCTTTCTACTGATGGGAATGAGAATATATACACAATCAATATATAAGTCCATTGGATCCATGAATTACCTTGATTATACGAAATGTAACACCAATCTTGGTTATGTCCTAAAAGGTTAAGACACTTCCACCTAAGAAACAATTGTTAACATTAAAATAAAAGACTTGTTAAGGATCTTCTAGATCATAGGATAGGTTCTCCAAAGGATTGTGACCCTTGTCAAAATAGAAAGAAACATAAAACTAGATTTGAAACAAACAATGAATTTTAAACTTCTACTACATTTCAGTTAGTACACATGGATCTTTTTGGCCCTATATAAACTGGAATCATTAGAATAAAATACTATGTATTTGTTTTAGTTGATCACTATTATATATTTACCTGGGTATATTTTATAGAAATAAAATATGTATCCCTTTTCTATTTTAAATTTTTTGATCCCAAGTTAAAAATGAGAATATACTACCACTGATAACTATACATAGTGATCATGGTAAAGAATTTATAAATTCATATTTTTAAACATTTTGTAGTGATAATGGTATTAATAAAAACATATAACCTCCTTGAAAACCTTAAAAAAATGGTGTTGTTGAGAGGAGTCATATTATTTTGAAAATGACAGGAACCATGTTGAGTGGATACTCAATTGCTATGAAATTCTGGGCTGAAGCTATTAGTACATCATGTTATATATTAAATCATGTTTGATGTAGTCATTTTATTAAAAAAATGCCTTATGAATTGTGGACTGGATGAAAACCTAATGATTCATACTTTAGAGTGTTTGGATGAAAAGTATTCATGTTACATATTAAATAAAATTTACATAGTTTTGCACCCAAATATGATGAAGGAATCATTCTAGGATATTCCACAACATCTAATGCTTATAGGGTTTTCAATAAAATCTCTTGTACTATTGAAGAAATAGTGTGTGCTAAATATTTTGAAACTTAAACATTTGTTTTTAATCAATACATAAATAGATCAACTGATGTCTTTTCCCAAACTAATTATCAACATATGATTGAAAACAATTCTTAGTTGGAAAATAGTCAAGAAAATGTTTCTGAAGAATTTACCCGAGAATACATTCTATCATATTTTGTTGAACATGTTTTACGAAACCCAAAATAGTTATTTCTTATGAATAATCCCAATGATAATATCATTGTATATGTATATCAACATGTTAGGACCAAAACTTTCATGGGAATGAAATAGGACAACTTTCCTTCCTTTCTCAATTTGAATGTAAAACATTGAATAATGCCTTAGGTGATAAAGATTAGATTATGCTAATTCCAGAAGAACTAAATTAATTTTAGAGGAATCAAGTACAGACATTGGTTGAAAAACCTAATGAAACAACTATAATTGATGTGAAATGGGTTTTAGGAAACTAATGTGGTGAAAATGGAGTCATAGTAAGAAATAAGGCATAACATGTTGCTATAAGATATAATCAACAAGAGGGAATATGCTTTTATGAAACCTATTCCATGGATCATAGAATTGAATCTATTCAAATTCTATTTGCCTTTGCAACATACATCAATTTAAATCATCTTAAAATTGATGTGAAATTTTCATTGTTCAATTTTTTTTCAGAAGATGTTTTTTTATCAACCATCTAGTTTTTTAGATCCAAAACATTATGATCATGTGTTTAAAATTACAATGCATTGTATAGATGTAAACAACCCCCAAAAGCATGGTATGACTAACTCAAATGATTTATTTTACAATATAATTATGTAAATGGTACTGATGACCCATCTATTTTTATAAATAATGGAAAATAAAATTGTTTTTATTATCCAAATCTATGTAGATGACATTATATTCAGTTCAACTCGGCAATCCCTAACTGATTCTTTTTTGAATCTAATAAATTTTTATACTGAAATGAGTATGATGGGTGAGTTAAATTTCTTCATAGTTTCTTGAATAACTCTAAAACATGAAGGAGACAATATATATTAGCATAAGTATATCATATACATAATCAAAAATTATTGACATTTGAACCCATAAATTATATTCATTCTAATAGGTAACTAAAATACACTTGATCAGGATGAATCTGGGTAACCAATAGATCCAAAAACATTGATAGGTATGATAATAAACTTGTTATAAATGATTTATAGTCATCTAGACATAATTTTTTATGTATTTTTATGTGTAAGATACCAATAAAAAATTAATTCTATTTAAAATAATATAAAATAATGTTTCGCTACTAAAAGAGAACTATGTATTTAGGACTATTCTATTCAAATGCAATTTTTTTTTGAAAATTTTCTCATATGATGAAATTGGTTTATGTAGAATGATTAAAAAGAGTACATCTAGAAGATGTGATTTCATTAGAGAGTCTCTAGTATCTTGTTCATGTAAGAAACAATACTTAGTAGCACATTCACCTGCTGAAGATGAATATATAACAGCTAGAAGTTGTTGTGCTTAGGTATTGTGTACACAATAGATAGTCACTAACTATGGCTTGAGTTTTTTCAAAACTCTAATACTATGTGAAAATACTAGTTCTATTTCCCTTAGTAAAAATAATTCACATAAATCACATGTGAAACACATAGATATTAGGAATCTAATTCTTAGCAATCCCACACTAAAAGAAGATACAGGTTTACAATTCATCAGAATATAAGAACAACTTGATGACATTTTCACTAAACCATTATATTCTGATATGTTTCAATACATTAAACTGAAATAAGGAATTATTACCATAATGTAATTATTCACATATATTTCATATTAAAGACAAATCATTTCATTGAGTTACTCTTTTTCAAAGGGGGAGTATACATTTCATTCAGAGTTTGTTTTATAATTTTTTATTGTAGTTTTTGTTTTAAAATTTATTGGTTTTACATTTTGTTGTATTTTTTATTAGTTTTAGTATTTTTTTTACAATTAATTGGTTTTTATCTTTATTTTAATTTTATTGGTGTCTGAATTATTTCAATTTTATGTTTATATGAGATTCATGTTTAAGTCTCACTTTTTTTGGGTAGAAGATTTTGATTATCTTTATTAAATTATCAAATCAGTTCAAAATTGCTAATATTGCATTACATTATCAGTATTTAACATTTGATATTGGATTACATTATTATTAATGAAATATTAATATCGGAACCAGACTATCATTTTGAATTATTCTTTTAGTTATAAATAATCGATAACACTAATTTTGATTATATCGAATTAAAATTCTTTATCTATTTTTTTTTGTTTTGTTTTCATAAGAACAATATATTCAACCCATAATATCTGTCTTATTAATCTGATAGGTACATTTTCTAAAACCATAATTTGTGGTTGTTAACATTTGTTTCTAATTTATTTAGTTTTCTTCTAAATCAGTTTCACTTTGAATATGAATTTTTTTTAATGAAATCCTTAGGAGATCAAAATCATTAATGACCACTGTATCTCTTAGATATAATCTTGGCGATCAGTTACATTTTAAAAAATCTATCCCATATCAATTTCATATATGTTTTCATCATAGACATGATTATCAATATATATTCATCAATATTCCATCAGTTCTTACCTCAGTTTACATAATCAGTTATCTTCTCAGCTTTCATAATCAGTATGTTCTTCAGAGTGAGAGTTAGTCGTTCAAAACTATGTCTACTACTTCATATATAAATGAAATGCCTATGAAGGATTTATATTCCATTACTTTCTTTGATGAATTTTGTTCTCCTGATATTTTTATGAGTCTTTTTATTCTTCTTTGAATAAAATTATATATATTCGAGGGTGGGAATCAATTTGTGTTGAATGACCAGTTTCTGATGATGATCAAATCTATCATAATGAGGTTTTATAGTTTTATGAATCAATAGAGATAGGAAATGATCTTAATACTTACATTATGATGTATGCCAATACTTATTCAACCTCTTCAAAAAAGTTAGCTATGTATATTTATGTTCTAGTTTATGGAGATGTATTATGTCCTTCTCATAATTTACCAGAAGATGATGGAACCATTCATAGGTCTAAAGCTGAATAAACCATTTTATAATTTCATGAGGACAATAGAAAAGTGAGTAATTTACCAATGGATAATGTACTTATATCCCTTTGGTTGTAATGGTTTTTTTGTGCAGAGAAATGGGGATAAGGAAAAAATGAGTGTTTCAGATGTGTATGTGCATGACTATATAGTGAACATGTGGATGTTTAATCTTATGGGGTATATTTTACAAACCACTATGAATCTCAAATCATATGGTATAAAATATCTTCTTGATTTTTTTCCCAGCATTATTTATATATTTCTGAAAGATTTATTGTGTTAGTGTAATATGGCAATTATATTAGATCATAATATCATCAATGAACCCCTAATTATTAAGGATACAATAAAAAGGCTAAAATTCTGATATAATTCTAAATTTAATATTTTTTAGAGTGATCTGGATGCTGAGAATGAAAATGATGTTGCTGAAGGTAGTGATAAACCTTATAATCCTTCAAATTCATCTTCTATAAATTGATTGGACATTAATGCAAAAACATCAATACCCTCAGAGAAATTAATGTATGTATCTGATGACTATGAATATAAATGGAGAAGAAAAAGCATGAATTATGAGAAGGGGATCCAGAGTTAGGATTGTTTATAGCTGAAGCTTTGGTTTTAAATGTAATTTCATAAGGGACTTTAGTAAAATAACAAAGAAAGAAGATATTGAAAAATATAATGTACTATTCTATTGATATTGATAGTCTTTTAAAAATATCTCATCAACTAAAATATGAAATTGAAATATGGGAACCTTCTCGTAAAACATAATAGTTTCCAGTAGTGAAAGGAATGGAGAAACACATTTAGGATCAATCGGCTACACAATATCTTATAACAGAACATGACTAAGAGGAATAATAATAAAAAGATAATGAATAAGAGAAACATGATCATGATGAACATGGACATGAGGTAATAAAAGTGGAAGAAAAAAAAGATACATATAAGAAAAGTCATACTGCAGTATCATCAGAAGTTCCATGTTTTTTATTCCATCTATTGATCAAAATACCTCCATGAGAGTATCTTAAAAGGTTTCCTTCAAGAGAGTCATTCAGATGTATGATAATGAAGATGAATAAGAAGCTGAGGTGGAATAATATGATATGAATGTTAATCTTCCATCTCTTGTAATATGCATTTAGACTCATTTTTGTGATCTCCCACAATTCACAAATGACACAGATTCTAAATGAACAATAAATATGAAAGGGTTTCAGTACATTGAAAAGGATTTAAATAGATTGGATATGTTCCTACCAATAAATTCTAATATTGAAGAAAGGATTGAAAATCATTTAACAGTTCATACTGATAGACTTTATTTTTTCATGTTTTTGAGGGATATGTTTCTAGTCTTGAATAAAATATTTACATTTTCAATGAACATTATACTATGAATAGTAAGGATCTTAATGAAGTTGTGAATTAGTCTTATAACATTGAGAAAAACCCTTTTAAATCATTTTTTCAATCCGGATGTATTGGTACATCAGGTAAACAATCACAATGTACTCTATCTAAATATAACTAATGATTTAAATGAAATGTTTAATAAATTTCAATGACTTTTTACCTAAAAACAATAGCCTTAAATGATATTGAGAGTTTAAATGAACAGTTAGAAGACAAAAGTAATGAGTTTGTTTTAGACTTTAATAATGATCTATAATATAAAAATCATGTCAACTCTTAATAAATGATTTCAATAACAAGTATGAAATACATAAAACTGAGGAAGATATTACTCGCCTTGATGAATATCTGATACAGAAGCATGAAAATATTATTGATGAATAGGATGAAAAGCTGAAGGTACATTAATATTTTCTTGACAAGCCTATGGAGGATTGAAAAGAGTTCAAGATGATGAAACTCTCACTGTTTAATATTTTAGAAAAACCAATGGGAAATGAATAATGATTTAACTATTGTTGTAATAATTTTTTTCCATGAAACATGTATTGTTTCCTATTTTATTTCAATAACTTTTTTTGGAAATAAATTCATTCCCTTCTTTTAAAGAATCACATTTAGAAAATGGATTTGAAAATAATGTTATTTTATGAATCTCTATTTAAGGGGTATATTTCATGACAAAAATTAAGTAGAATATTATCCCTTGTGAGTTTTTTAATCCAAGGGTTGAATTTTTATTTTTCCCTAAAATTATTAATATCAGTGGATATATGTCATTATTATTCATTATCATGTTTGTTTTTGTTTTGTTTTGTGATTTCGAAAAAGTTGGATGTTGTTTATTCAAAACATTTTTTTGACATTTCCACCAATCATTTATTTTGGAAATTAAGATTCACACATATCATAATCAAATGTATTGTTTATCATGTATGTATTTTTAACAATCATAATCACACACATTGTTTTTCATGATTAATGTATCCTTATTAAAGTCTTGTATGTTGTTCATACACATTTATTTATATGTTTTTTTGAATAATAACTAGATTTTGCATTTTATCTTAGTCATAAATCATAACCTGAATGAGTATTTCATTATAATCAGACATCATAACTAGTTTATGTACCATATCGTATTTTCAAATCATAACAATGTTTAGTACTGAATTTTTATCATATATCCTAATCATGATATTGTAACCTGGTTATGCATCATCAATAGTTTATACATCATACTCTTATATTGTTTTGTATCCAAGCAACATAGCCAGATTAAATATCATGCATCATTACTATGTTATAAATCACAAACAGGTTATAATTTGTAATCTAAATAAATTTTTGTCATGATAACTGTAGATAAATAGTTACATATTGTTCTTAAGAAATTCATTACACAATAATCATAAATTAAATATTGATTGAATGTATATCATACTCATTATTTTTTACTTTTTAACTTTATGCATTCTAACTAAAACGATGTGATTGAGTTGGTTTTTTACCAATAAAAAAGTTTCCATGTATTCTGTTCTATTTTGACCATTTTAATTCTAGGTGTCCATGTCCCTCTGAGTTTTTCAGAGAAATATAACCATTTTTTAAAATATGACTATTTGAACCTGAATCCTAAAAATATTATATCATATAAACTAGAATTTAAATTTTTTTATTCTATCATGTTCTAGGGATATATGTTGTCACTTCTCTCTTTCATCATGTGAAAGCCTTGAATATTCAAGGAGTTTACTTCTTATTCCTTGTACTAGTAATTCTGTAATTTATTTTTTTCTGTTATAGTGAAACGGACCATTGTGATTACAATCGAGGGCTTCTAGGGATTGGAAGACGTCGTGCCAATCATCATATCAAGGGCCTACCATTTCTTGTAAGAATGTGGTTTTTCATTACCTTCCTAATCAAGGGATTTTAGGGATAATAAGATAATCATACCGATCATTGTATTGAGGGCTTAACATGGTGGTGGTAAGACAGACCATTATCCACGGTTAAAGGATACCATTCTCTTTGGGATAAAAAAATTGTAATACTTTTATATTTATGTTTCTATTTGTATTATAAAAAGAATTTTATTAATTCCTCTATCTTTTCAAATTAATTTCAATTATAATTATATCTATTTTGATTCTTTCATTACATATTGTATTATTCGGTTCTATGTGTTGTATGGTAGAATCATTTACATTTTTATTACCTCGATTGTTGAATTCATTTCAAGTAAAATTGTTTTTACATTACATATAGTATTAAATCAAATCATATCAGTCAGATCCAATCCTTGTATGATCAATAGTATTGTTTTATATTTTGTTTAATAGTCGTAACCAGATTTTTCATTACATTGTAGTCAGGAATTGTAACTTGACTGAGTATTTCATTATAATCATAAATCGTCACAAGGTTAAGTACCTCATCATATTTTCACATCGTAACTAGGTTAAGTATTAAATCAAAATTGTGTATCATAATCAATATATTGTAACCAAGTTACATATCATTACCAGGTTATGCTTCATAATCATATTATGTTGTGTATCCATGCATCGTAACTAGATAAAATATCATGCATCATAACCAATTTAAGAATTGTAACCATGTTATAATTAGTAATCAATGTGCATTTTTATCATGATAATTCTTACAAAAAGATTACATATTGAACCTATAAAAATAATTACACTATTATAATAACTTCAACAATGATTGCATGTATCTCAAACTCATTATTTTATACTTCTGTAAATAATACTTTCTAGCTAAAATGATTTCACTGAGTTTGTTATTTACCAATCAAAATGATGTTGTGTATTCTATTTTTTTATCGTTATAAGGACAGTTGTTCAAGTACCTCTATGTTATCAAGAGAAATATGACCATTGGAGAAAATATGGCTATTGGAACCTGATGCCTATAAATAGGTGATCATTCAAAAAACAATACATAACTTTTTGTTATATCACGTTATGGAGAGAGATGTTGTGACTTATCTCTTGATTCATGCGAAATACTTGAAGATTCATTATGTAAGAACCTGGATCTTCATTTCAGGTTTGTCCTTCCTTTTTTTAAATTTTTTGAGAAAAATAATGTTTCTGGATATTTTTGAAGTACACGTTGTGTACTTTCTGAGTAAAATCCGTGTACTCTTTTCCCGCTCGAAGCTGTGTGTCGTCCATGTCCGGGCCACACACACGGTGTGTAGGGGTGACATGGAGGATGATTTTGGGGGAGTATGGAAAGACCCAGTACATACCGTGTACTCTAAAAGTACACACCATGTACTTTCTTTTTTAATTAAACGCACTGGGGTTGCGCCTAATCGAGGAAAACGTATTCTTCACTAGGTTCTTCGTCCGAGAGAGAACTGTACGGCTGCGGATCTTTTCCGAGCCACTGTTACTTCGTTCGTTCTCCATTTTGATCGTCTTCGATTGCATTGGAACCGCAGCGGTGAGTCCTCCCTTCTCCTAGAGCCTTGTATACAAATTCCTCTTCATTTTAAAGTTATTGTCGATTGAACTTTTTGTGCATTTTTGTAGATCATCGTTGTTCTAATGAGAATAAATCTACTTGGCTCAAGTATTTTGATCTCTTAACATCCAGGTAGGTGGTTTGTGCCATTTTGTAGGATGTTTGTTAATATTTTGTGCAAATTCCACCAATTTTCTTGGGCGGGGAATTGTGGGTTCCCTATTTTTCCCTTGTTGTTTTTCTTCCTTGATTGATTGCTTGAGTAGAGAAATTTTCTTGCAAAATTGGATAATTTATGATGTATTATTGTGTTTATCCTTACATGATTTTCTTATTAGGCATTTTCCAGTTTCCATGCCTAGTTGTTGGATAGTGGGGTTGTTACACTGTTATGATGTTGTGCATTAGAATGATAGCCAAGTAGTTTTTGAGGTTTTCTTGGGATGATACGTGCGCGTTGAGCATGTTTATTTTCACACAGGACTATGAGAACCCAGTGTAGTAGACCATAGGGAGAATGGACATATGGGCTTCTCCAGAGTGTCTTTTAATACGATGCGAGACCACAGGGGGAATTGACGACGAGTGCTTACTTAGAGAGTCTGTAGTTCCTCGACGTAGACCACATGGAGAATGAGATGTTGAGTGCTTCCCCAGAGAGCCTTTAGAACGATATGATACTATAGGGGGAATTGATGGTGATTGCATCCTTAGAATGTCTATTCTTAGTTAACCAGAGGGGTGAGACTTTGTGTCCCTCCTATAGGGTTTCTAGATCTTGTAGGTTGATCCATATTGGTTAGGTAGTTAGAGCTACCCTGAGGGTTACCTGTTTTATACTTGTTGTTGGTTGTTTACTTGTGTACTTTAAATTCTAGAACTGTGGATTGTAGTTGTTGTGTGCTTTTATGTTTACTGCTTCCTGCACTTTTACTTGACTTGTATTCATTGACACTTAGGCACTTATCTTTGGGTGATTACCTATTGGGATTGTATCTCACACCCTATTTGGGCCATGATTTTGGGCCCAAGAAAAATTTCTTGTTGTAGGTATAGATAAGGGAAAGAGCCCTTCGACTTCCGATACTTGATTGCTTGGAGCTGGAGAGCAAAGGACTAATCATAGGCTTGAGATGCTGCAGGAGTTGTTGTAATTTTAGTAATTTGTTTTTACTTGTATTTCATCACTTTTTTGTGTTTGATGCTTTCCTTAGAAACTTGTACTAACTGCAACATTATCATCACTACTATATATTCATTGCATCGGCTATTTGGTCTCACTTGTTTCGTATTGTTTATTGCTTCCTCCATTTACTGTTAATTTATTTTCTTGTATACCTTACTAAATGAGGGCATAGTTTCCCCAATAACATACCAAGTCCCTCACTGCTAGTCGACATCCTCTTGCATTTGGGATATGTTCTTGAGGTCATGTGGCGAACTGGGCACGGGGGACCTCTGGGTGGCTTTTGAAACTGATATGTTACAAAGTGGTATCGGAGGAGTTCCCTTCACTTGACTTACTGTTTAGAGCCTTTATCCAGGGATAGGACGGATTCGGTACTTGGTGTTAAGCT
Source organism: Viscum album (assembly GCA_963277665.1). Classification (NCBI taxonomy): domain Eukaryota; kingdom Viridiplantae; phylum Streptophyta; class Magnoliopsida; order Santalales; family Viscaceae; genus Viscum; species Viscum album. Next base: position 1,040,106,399 of record OY728141.1, on the reverse strand, counting down.
GTGCCCAGGAGTAGCTAACCCATGTAAAGGGAAAATCCATACTACCTCGTTTATTGCAGTTTTATAGTTTTGAGATTTACAGTTGATATGATTTCACCTAGAGTGGTTCAGATGTCATGTGTTGTTGTTTTGCTATCGCAGTTCTATTTCTGTCGCAACCCGATGAGATGAGGGTATTCCATCTCAAGAATCATATAGACACTTGTTAGAAATAACATGGAATTCATTATTTCCATGTCATCTAGGGCGCATTAGTGATTTCATGTTGTTGTGATAGACTTGTGTAGATTTTCCATGTTGGTGTGATAGATTCTTTGATAGAATCTCTACTGCTTGATAAAAGACTGTTTGTATTGTACCTTGTATGAATAAAGGCTAAATTTTTATTCTTGATGTGTTATTGGCACTCTTGAATAAGAAATTTGTGGATCATTGATCTGTTAATCCTTGTATATGACTGTATTGGATTCCAAAATTTTATTCGTGCGGAGTATGGGCCCTCAAATATTGGTATTTGGCACCATCATGCCTTATTTTCAGTGTTTTCTGGGCTTCGGTGCAAATTCAGAGCTACTGCCAGAAAAGCCCCTATATACACGGCGTGTACATTATATATACACACTTTTAAACTGTGTATTAGACTGTGTGAGAGGAAACACGGGTTGTGAAAATCTCCAGGAACATGTCATGTACGGTAGATACACTCCGTGTAGTAGTGAGAGTGTACCTGGTCGTGTAACTAACAACACAGGTCGGGGAAGCTCGAGTAGAACACACCATGTTTGATAGCAACACGCTGTGTTGGATAGCAACACGCGGTGTAGTCTTGTTTCAGGTACCCGGTCGTGTCACGAGAAACACGGGTTGGTGTAATCTTCTTCCATACACGCCGTGCTTGTACGGAACACACGGTGTAAGGGTCAGCCGTGTACTTAGCTGTGTCGCCAACAACACGGGTCGGGAAAAATCTTCAAGTACACACCGTGTTTGTTCGGAACCCACCGTGTAGTATCAGCCATGTAGACTGTCCTGTAGCTAGCAACACAGGATGTCGAAACCATGTCTACAACATGTCGTGTCGACTAGGCACACGCCGTGTAGTCTAAGTTTAAGAAGACCGTGTTGGTTACCCATGCACGGAGACACGGGCAGGGAAACAGAGTTAGGTACACGCCGTGTAGTCTTGTTTTGTAAATCTTCTGTGTTTCCTTCTCTTATTTTAGTTTTTTACTTCTTGGTTTTATATCCTTGTTTTTATAATATAATTTATGATTTTGACCTTTCAGAGCTATGCCTTTGAGACATCCTCCAGTTGTACGTCAGTTTTCAGGCAGTGATGAGACGCCAGATATCACTGATCAGGGACTTCATGCCGATCCTCCGGTCGTGCCAGCCTTGGCACCGGCTGTCATACCAGTTGCATGCATTGATGCACAGTTCAGGATTGGTTTTATGAGAATGATGTAGATCTTTCAAGGAGCACCGCCTCTTGCCTCGACTATGGCCGACTTGATGTGGGTTTTCCAGCAGCAGCATCCTACCACTTTCTTGGGGGAAGGAGGACCTTAGGCTGTAGATTCATGGAAGGAATCTATGTTGATCATCATTGAGCATCTAGAGGCACCTCCATAGATGCGTCTCAAGATCTCTACCTATATGATACAAGACTCTTCCAAGAGGTGGTAGGACGTGATCTCACAGGGGGGTCATCTTTAGGTTATGTCTTGGGAGGAGTTTCAGCGTGTCTTTTAAGACTACTTCTTCCTGGATACCTTGAGGGCCGATCGAGCCCAGGATTTCATGATCTTAGAGAAGGACACTCTTTATATCATGGAGTATTCCTCACGTTTCACCGATCTTCATAGTTTCACACCCCTCTGGGATGGGAGTGGGGTGTTCATAGCTAGGAAGTTAGAGTATGGTCTCAGGCGGGAGATCTGCTCATAGTTGAATATCTTCCAGTTTACTTCCATCACTTCCATCATCAAATAGGCACTGATTGTAGAGCACAATCGGAGAGACTCTGGAGCTTCGAGCCAGGGAGATCGTGCTTCCAGAGCTAGTTTCCCTCCAGATGACATCATGAAGCGCCGTAGAGAGTCTATGCATGGTGATCCGAGGAAGCGAGATGCATCGTCAGGCAGCCAGGTGATATGCTACAAGTGTGGACGGTAAGGGAACTTGAGGCCGCAGTGCCAGAGATACCCAGTGGAGTACTGATCTTGCACCCATATGGGTCACCTTCAGCGTTTCTTCTAGGTTTTCTCACCTGCAGCTGGTGACCGGGGTTTTTCCATGACTCCTTGTTCAGGAGCAGCACCACCAGTTTCTCACCAGTCGGGGAACTGAAGTTATTCCGGCAGTTCAGGTCGAGGTGGAGGTCGAGGCTATGGCAGTCAGCCTCGAGTCCCTCAACACCATCAAGGTAGATCAGCTCGGAGTGGTCAGCCAGGGGCACAGGGCCGTGGTGTAGGCCAGTCTTTCGTCGTGGAGCAGACCTATTACGAGCAGGATCCCGACCCTTCTACAGTTCAATGTATGATTTTAGTATCCTTAGTTTTATATTGAACTCTTTTAGATACTAGTGATACGCATAACATTATCTCTGTTGCTATCGTGTAGAGCCGTGGTCTCTTCATCTTTTCTTCTGTCGACTCATTAACATTAGACACACCTTTGGGGACAATCTGATCTAGTGTATGTCAGTGTAGTGAGTTCCCTCTCGAGGTTGTAGGGTATCATTTCTTATGGGATCTATATGTCCTAGAGATGACAGGCTATGATGTCATTCTCAGGATGGACTCATCGGTTCCCTTCCAGGTAGTCAACGACTATTATCACCGTAGAGTGAGTTTCATTTTAGTAGAGGGTGAATCTTTTCTTCATAGAGGCGAATGGGATGTTCTGGCGAGTCGACCAGGACTCAAGCATCATCGGCTAGGAAAGGTGACGGCCCAGATTGCTAGTCATTATCAAAGTGACCAGGAGACTTCATAGTTGGACTTTCCTTAAGTGGTAGATCATTTCAGGGATGTCTATCCAGATGACTTTTCATTTTTTCCTCCAGAGCGTGAGGTAGACTTCTCGATTGAGCTCATGCCAGGAGCGGCACCGGTGTCCATTATTCCATATAGGATGGCTACACCTGAGTTTCAAGAGCTCAAGAAGCAGTTGGTGGAGTTGCAAGAATTGGGTTTCATCCAACCCAGTACTTCTCCTTGGTGTTCTCCTATCATATTTGTGAAGAAGGAAGATGGTACCCTTAGGCTTTGGCGGCTTATCGGAAGCTGAACCAGTTGACGGTCATGAACTGATATCACTTTCCGAGGATTGATGACCTTTTCAATCAGCTTCAAGAATCCCGGGTGATCTCAAATATTGATCTGAGGACTTTTTATCATCAGTTGCATGTCATACCGTCAGATATACCTTTAACAACCTTTAAGAGAAGGTATGGTCTCTATGAGTATGCGGTCATGTCATTCGGTCTCACGAATGCGCCAGCAGTTTTCATGGCACTGATGAACTGATTGTTCCATCCTTACATGGATTTATTCATCGTGGTCTTCATGGACGATATCTTGGTGTACTCTCACACTCGGCACGACCATGCTACCCATCATGAGATCATTTTGAGTACACTGAGAGAGCATCGGCTTTATGCTAAACTCTCTAAGTGCCACTTCTTGATGGATCAGATCCACTTTTTGAGTCACATCATCTCAGAGGAAAGAGTGTCGGTGTACCCAGAGAAAGTGAGAGCTATAGTTTTCTGAGAGTAGCCGATGAAGGTTTTTGAGTTACAATGTTTCGTGGGGCTGGATGGATACTACAGACGCTTCATTCATGACTTTTCACGCCTAGAAGCACCTTTGATAGGTATGAACTAGATCAGGGCGAAGTTCTTATGGTCAAATTCTTGTGAGTCAGCCCTTCCAGAGCTGAAGGGAAGGATGGTGTCAGCACCAATACTAGTCTTCCTAGAGCCAGGCAAGAGCTACATTGTTTATTGTGATGCTTCATGTATCAGTTCGGGTGTTGTGCTTATGCAGGGAGATGGAGTCGTTGTGTACGGGTCTCGGTAGTGGAGGCCACATGAGAGGAACTACCTGATGAACGATCTGGAGTTGATAGCTATTGTTCATGCCTTACGTTGTTGGGGACATTACCTTCTGGGAGAGCACTTTGTGGTTTCCACCAACCACAGGAGTCTCAAGTATATCTTCACTCAGCGTGATCTGAATCTGAGATAGCGCAGGTGGGTCGAGTATCTTCAGTCTTTTGATTTTGAGAATACCTATACACCGGGAGTGGGAAATGCAGTGGCAGATGCGTTGAGTATGAGAACTCAGATTCAGGAAGTTCAGGAGGCCAGTAGTGAGTGGAAGCTTATTTCTCTATTCCCTAAGATGCATCTAGAGGTGAATGACATACAGGGATAGAATTACCTATCTTATATAGTTGTTACCTCTACACTTCTTGATCGAGACGGATGAGGAAACTATCAGACTCAGAAGGCTTAGTCCTGTTGGAGAGCATGTCAGGAGAGGACCCTCTTCCTGGATGGATAGTGGGCGAGGATGAGATCTTTTGTTTCCAAGGACACATATGGGTGCCAGCAGACATACGCGAGGAGCTAATGCGGGATTTTCATTCCTCAGTTTGTGCAGTTCATCCTGGCGTCACCAAGATGTATCAGGATCTTCGTCACCTTTATTGGTGGCCAGGTATGAAGAGAGAAGTTACTGGTTGCATCATGAGATGTTCTACTTGTCAGCAGGTGAAGGTGGAGCATCAACGACCAGTAGGCCTTTTACAGCAGTTACCCTTTCTGGAGTGGAAGTGGAACGATGTCACTATGGACTTCATGACAGGTTTTCCAACGTCACCTCAAGGTAAGGATGCTGTTTGGGTTGTCGTCCACAGGCTTATGAAGGTTTCTCACTTCTTACCGATCAAGGAGACCTTCAGTTTTGATTATCTGGGAAGATTGTACATCCAAGAGATTGTATGTATTCCTGGAGTTCCACACACCATTGTTTCAGACAGGGATGTGCGCTTTATGTCTCGGTTCTGGTAGGGGTTTTAGAAGGAATTGTGTACACAGGTACTTTTTATTAGAGTATACCATCCCCAGGAAGATGGACAGTCCGAGCGTACAATCTAGGTGCTAGAGGATATGCTCAGAGCATATATTCTAGACTTTGGAGGTTCTTGGGAGAATAATATCCCTTTGTTGGTGTTCTCCTACAAAAACAGTTTTCAGGTGACTATTCAGATGGCACCTTATGAGGCTTTGTACGGTAGGCCCTGCCGATCACCCATATGTTGGTGGAGGCAGGAGTGGCAGCTTTGCTGGGACCTCGTCTTTTTTAGGAGTCCTCAGAGCAGATAGAGTTGATTCAAAAGAGGATGGCTACAGCACAGTCTCGGCAGAAGACTTATACTGATCAGCGGATACGATCTCTAGATTTCAATTTCAGGGATCAGGTTTTCCTGCATGTCACACCGAGGTTTGGGACACAAGAGGATTCAGAGATAGGGGAAGCTTTCACCGTGGTACGTCGGGTTGTATGAGTTGTTGGAGAGAGTTGGTCTGGTTGCATATAGGCTGCAGTTACCTCAGTGGTATCAGTCCATGCACGACGTCTTCCACATTTCTCAGCTCCGACGTTATTTTTCAGACCTGTCTCATGTCTTTCAGCCGAGGAAGTTTAGCTCAATGCAGATGCATCGTTCGGGGAGCATCTTATCCGGATGGTCGATCGCATTACGATGGTTCTCCAAGGCCGGTCTATTCCTCTGGTATGGGTGCTATGGAAGCACGAGTGAGTACAAGATGGGACTTGGGAGATGGAGGCTGAGGTTTGATCATAGTGGCCGGAGCTGTTTGGGGTTTCTTCTTCTACGCCTCTCTTGGGAAATTCAGTGATGAATTTATTTAAGGGTGGAAGTTTGTAAGAACCTAGATCTTCATTTCAGGTATTTTCTTCCATTTTATAGAGTTTTTGAGAAAAATTAAGGTTCTGCAAATTTTTTAAGTACACACTCTGTACTTTTTGAGTACATGTAATGCACTTTTTTCCCACTTGAAGCTGTGTACTATCCGTGTCCGGGCCACACACACGGTGTGTAGGGGTTACGTGGAGTCCTATTTTGGTGGAGTACGGAAAGACCTAGTACACTTCGTGTACTATAAAATGTACATGCCGTGTACTTTTTTATTATTAAATGGACATGGGTCGCGCCTAATCGTGGAAAACGTCTTCTTCTCCAGCTTCTTTTTCCGAGAGCGACCCATACAGCCACAGATCTTCTCCAAGCCCCTATTACTATGTTCTTTCTCCATTTTGATCGCCATTGATTACGTTGGAATCTAATTAGTGATTCCTCCCTTATCCTAGATCCTTGTTTACAAATTCCTCTTCTTTCTCAATTTATCGTCGGTTGAACGTTTTGTACATTTTTGTAGATCATCATCGTTCTTAGGAGAATCAATCTGTGTGGATCAAGTATTTTGATTTCCAAACATCTAGGTAGGTGGTTTGTTCATTTCCGTTGGATGTCTGTGAATATTTTTTGCAAAATCCACCAATTTCCTTGGGCGAGGAATTGTGGGTTTCCTATTTTTTCCCTTTTTTGTCTTCCTTTCTTGATTGCTTGAGTAGAGATATTTGCTTGTAAAATTGGATAATTTATGCTGTATTCTTTTGTTTCGCCTTTAATGTTTTTCTTATTAGGCGTTTTCCAGTTGTCTTACCAAGTTGTAGGATAGTGGGTCTGTTACACTATTATGTTGTTGGGCCATAGAATGATATCCAAGTAGTTCTTTAGGTTTACTTGGGATGATACATGCATGATAAGAATGTTTATTTTCACACAGGTCCGTGAGAACCTTGTGTTGTAGACCATAGGGATAAGGGACGTAAGGGCTTCTCCATAGTGTCTTTTAATACGATGTGATACCATAGGGGGAATTGATGGTGAGTGCTTCTTCAAAGAGTCTGTAGTTCCTCGACGTGGTCCACAGAGGGAATGAGATGTTGAGTGCTTCCCCAGCGAGCCTTTAATATGATACGAGACTATAGGGGGAATTGATGGTGAGTGCTTCCTCAGAATGTATACTCATAGCGGAACTAGAGTGGAGAAAATATTTGTGCCTCTTAGAAGGTTGTTTGTACTTGTAGGTTGAACCATAGGGGTTAGGCTGTGAGAGATACGGAGAGGGTTACCTATTTTATACTTGTTGGTGGATGTTTACTTGTGTAATTTATATGCTTGAACTGTGGATTGTTTCTTCTGTGTGCTTTTCTGTTTACTACTTCTGGCACTTTTACTTGCCTTGTATTAATTGACTATTTGACACAGATCATTGGGTGATTGCCTACTAGGATTGTATCTCACACCCTGTCTGGGCCATGCTTTTGGGCCCAAGAAGATTTTTTTGTTACAGTTATAGATAAGGGAAAGCTCCCTTAGACTTCCAGAACATGATTTCTTGGATCTAGAGAGCAAGGGACCAAGCTTAGGCTTGCAATGCTGCATGAGTGGCTGTTATTTTAGTACTTATTTTTTACTTTTATTCCAGCGCGTTGTTGTGTTTGTTGCTTTCCTTAGAAACTTGTACCCAATGCATCATTATCATCATTACTAAATATTGACTGCATCTTCTGTTTGGTTTTAGTTGTTGCGTATTGTTTACTACTTCCGCTATTTACTGTTAATTTCTTTTCTTGTATACCTTAACAAAAGAGGGCATAGTTTCCCCAATAACATACCAAGTCCCTCGCTACTAGTTGGAAGCCTCTTTCTTTTGGGGAAATGCACTTGAGGTCATGTGGAAAACCGGGCACAGGGCACCTCTGGGTGTCTTCTTGAACCGGGACATTACACATGAAGTGAATAACTTGTTCAATGCTGTCATATTTCTATAAGTTATTTCTGTTTTCTTTGTGCGACCAATCATTGAGAAAAAAATATAGGTCTTCATGGGATAGGAAGACAGATAATTGATAATCTTATCGAGGGCCTTAAATTTCTTGACATATATAGAAGTCGAGTAACTCATAATTGAGGGATTCCAGTGATATGAAGACAGTTATACCGATCATTGTATCAAGTAATTACGAAGGTAGTGTTATGATAAACCTTTTTCCTAGGAGAATGGATACCCTACACTTTGGGATAAATGAATTGTAATACATTTACATTTCTACATCTATTTGTTTTATAAAATTTATTGTAAAAATTCATATTTATTTTTATATTTATTTCAATTATAATTGTTTCAATTATGATTACTTCATTTCATATTATATTTTTAGATTCTATTTGTAGTATGGTAGAATCATTGAAATTTATATTACATTTATCATTATATTCTATTGAAATAAAGTTTTTTAAATTAAAAATTGTATTACATCACATTATTTCCACTGGATCCATGTATCTTGTGATCAGCTATATTGCTTTTAAATTATATTTGGTTAAGAAATCTTAATCTATGTTCATTTTAAACTATTTAAATACAATGTTTTTAAACCAAAATTTAACACCCCTAATGTATTTTTCCATCTAATATACATATTCATCTATATTTCGATCCATCAATTTGTATCAGAGGAATTATCCATAGTTTTTTATTACATGATTTACTAATTTGTTCAATACAATTGTATTTATTTTTAAAATCTTTTGTTTATAACTAATTACTACAACTATGTGTTGACTGGAATGGCATTGTTTTATCATAAGGCACAAATGAGCATTGGAACAATTGAAAAGATAAATCCAACATGACCTCCTATATTTTATGGGAATGATTATGATTATTATACGGATCCAATGATGAAATTTGATATTAATACTGGACTGAAAAAAATCATCATTCTTCTTGGAGGTTATGAAATCGCAGACAAGGAAGCTAGTACCTTCCCCAATCAAGATAAACAAGAATATTAACTGAATCAAAAGTTACACAATAATATGTTTTGTTCCATGAATATGAATTTATATAGTCAAATATCATCTTTTGAAGAAGCCAATTGTATCTGGAACAAATTGGGTGTCACTCATTTTTGCACATCCAAATTCATAGAAACAAGATGAGAAATGATTCGAGAAGATTATCATCTGTTTCTTTTTATTTATAGAGAACTAGTATACAAGGTGCAACAAAACATTATAACAATGTTCCACAGTCTAAAATCTATAGTTGAAAAGGGATTTGATGATGAAACACTTGTGGAGAAGATTATTGATATTATGCCTAACGAGGTTAATAAAATAGAATAGCTATTGATGAATATAAAAATGATACTGAAATCACTCGTGCTGAGTTTTTTGGCACTCTACCCCAGAATAAGACTAGAATTCAAAGAGTGGAACATTTAAATAAAATGATGAATGTAAATGGGAGGGTATCTTTTACTAATACTAAATCTAATACCCCAGATAAGATAAAAAGATCCAAAGCTATGAAATTTGTTAAAATATCTAAATCAAGTGATAATGATCAATCAGATTGTGAGATATCCAATCATTCGCTAGCGATAAACATGATTTTTGTAAATAATGTCTTTTAATATATATTAAAAAAATAATATGAGTTCACTTGTTATGATTACAAAAGTGAATGACACATTAGACAATATTTTCCGTTACAAAGAATAAATGATAAAATGTATTGAAATTATAAAAGAAATATTAAAACATATTTCAAGACAAATATAAATAATTTTTTTATTAAAATGATACATGGTTTGAATTTGGTGGTGATTCATTAGATGAATCCTCTAATCATGATTCTTCTTGTCAGAGAAACATAAGACTCATATGCAGACTACTAATTTAAAATCATAACTACATGGCTATGATAAAAAAATGTTGAATACCATAAAAATGTATCTTTAAATGCATTCTATCTTGATGACAAAGATTCTTACTCCTTGAATGAAAAATATTCTTCAGTAGAGGACAATTAACCTTATTTTGAAGATGTATTCATATTTTCAAAATTACTAGAGAATAAAATTTCAAAACTCAAGATTAGGCTTCAAAATAAAAATTCTAGAATTTATTTTCATACAAAATGTGTATCAAATAGTTCAAAAAGATCATGATCATACAACTCTTGAATATGAAAATATTTCAAAGTATCTTATTGAAGTATGTTTTGAAATGGAAAAACATTCTAAAGTCATTCAATAGTGTTTTAATGTAAATGACTTTAAAACCAAAAATTACTCCAAAACAATTACTATTTAGAATGATGAAATAATAATTAGACTAAAATATGATATCTTTTCTCTTAATATACATTAATAAAACACTACATTTGGTTAGGAAAACATTTATTTGATATATTATCATATTCTTATTTTAAATAATACTTCTGGATTTGGATACACTCACTGATAACTGATTTTTAGTATTAAATATTATGTTCCTAAAAGTGACATATTTTGCATGAATTTTCAATTTGGTGGACACGAGGAATGATGTTATTCTCTTAATTAAAATCAAACTTTAGGATGTCACAAATCCCATTTTGAAAATCAAATGTGGAATCAAAAAATTATTTTATATAATATTTTCAAATCCAAACATGTTTTGGTTAAGAAAAACTAATTGTTTCTTTTTTGGAAAATAAGAAATGTACCAACAACAAGAACATTTGGTATATGGATAGTGGTTTTCCTCGACACATGATCGGTAACAAATATTTCGTTGAAAATATTATTGAAATGAAAGGTGGAAGAGTGAACTTTAGAGATAATTCTTTGAGAAAGATCATTGGTACATGTAATATTCTTCTTTTAGGAAATGTTTTAATTTCAAATGTTTTATTTTTCATAGGTCATAATAACAACATTATTATAATAAGTCAATTATGTGATGATGTTTTCCTTATGAATTTTAGGAATGATAAATGTTTAGTTCACAATTCCAAGGATGAATTTCTTTTTTCTTCTGATAAGAATGAGAATTTATACACAATCAACATAGAAGTCCTTTTGATCCAATAATTTCATTTCTTAAGTGGAATAGATGAACAATCCTGGTTATCTATTAGAAGCTTAGTAAACTTACACCAATGAAACATTTGTAAACATTTTATGAAAAGGCTTGCTATGGATCTACCAGATCATAGGTTTGATTCTTCAAAGTATTATGACCCTTGTTGATATGGAAAGCAACATAAAACTAGATTTTATACAAAAAATGAATTTTAAAAATATAATGCATTACAGTTAGTGATAAAAGATCTTCCCAGTCCTATATAACCTTGTTTCTTTAGAGATAAATAGTATGTATTTGTTTTAGTATAGAACTATTATAAATTTACATGGGTCAATTTTCTAGAAATGAAATATAAAACCTTTTTCTATTTTAAAACATTTACAGACCAAGTTAAAAATGATAATAACCTACAATTGATAACTATATATAGTGATCATGGTGGTGAATTTCAAAATTATGATTTTAGAACCTTTTGTAGTAATAATGGTATTACTCAAAACACTTAATCACCACAAACCCCTTAGAAAAATGGTGTTGTTGAGAGAAGGAATTTTATTATTTAGGAAATGAAATGAACCTTGTTCAGTGGATACACAATTGCTATGAATTTCTAGGATGAATCTATTAGTACTGCATGTTATACAATAAATCATGTTTGAACAAGTCCTTTTCATAATAAAATACATTATAAATTGTGGACTATCTGAAAACCTGATATTTCATCCATCAGATTGTTTGGATGAAAAGTATTAATATTGAATAAAAAATAAAATTTACATTGTTTTTACCCCAAATTTGATGAAGGATTTTTTCTAGTTTATTCCAAAACATCTAAGTCTTATATGTTTTTCAATAAAAAACTCTTGTACAGTTCAAGAAACAGTGCATGATTAATTTTATGAAACATACAATGTTGTTTTTAATCAATCCTTACATACAAAAACTGATGTATTCTAATAAAAATATTATAAGAATTTGATTGAAAACTCTTCTGAAATGGGAAATACAGAAAAAAAAAGTTTCTAAAAAATATACGCCTGAACATATTCAATCATATTTTGATAAACAAGATTTACAAAACCCAAATCAACTGTTTCCTATGAATCATCTTAGTGATAATATCATTGGATATGAAAATCAACCTATAAAGACTAGAAATTTCATGGGAAATGAAATAGAACATCGTTCCATTAGTTCACAATTCAAACCTAAAATATCCAATGACGCTTTAGGTGATGAAGATATCATTAAAGAAAAGGCAAGATGAACCACATTAATTTTAGAGGAATAAAGACTTCATGGTGGTTGAAAAATCTAAGGAAACAATTTTAATTGCTGGGAAATGGGTTTTAAGAATCAAATGTGATGAAAATGGAGTCATAGTATGAAATAAGGCAAGACTTATATCTAAAGGTAATAATCAACAAGAGGGAATATGATTTTATGACACCTATGATCCTGTAGATGGAAATGAATCTATTCAAAATTAAAATATATGTAAAATGTTCTTTTTTCAATTGTTTTTTTTCAATAAGAAGTTTTTCTGATCAACCCCCTATATTTGAAGATCCAAAACATCCTTATCATGTGTTTAAAATTACCAATGCATTTTACGGACGTAAAAAATCTCCAAAAGCATGGTATGAATGACTCACATGATTTATTTTACAATATAATTTTTCAAAAGATACTATTAACCAATGTATTTTTATATAAATAGAAAATAAAAATGTTTTAATTGTTTAAATCTTTGTAGATGACATTATATTTGGTTCAACATGGAAATACTTAACCGATTCTTGGGTGAATCCACTAAAATATAAATTTTAAATGTGTATGATGGGTGATTTAAATTTATTTTTAGTTTTTCATATAACTCAAAAAATGAAGTAATCATTATATATTCGCATAACTATATCAAATACATACTCAAAAAGTATGGATATGACAACACTAAAAATATAGGCACTACTATAGGTACCTAAAATACACGTGATCTTGACTAATCTGTGAATCTAATAGATCCAAAAACATTTAGAGGTACGATAAAAGTGTGTTATACATGAATTATAGTCATATAGACGTAATGTTTTATATATAAATATGTGTAAGATACCAATCTAATAAAAAATAATCTCTTTTAAATGGTCTTAAAATAATGTTTCACTACAGAAAGGGAACTATAAATTTATGAGTAATCTATTCATCAGCTAATTAATTTGTTTTGAATTTTTTTTCAAATACTTAAATTGGTTTATGTAGAATGGGTAAAAATAGTACTTCTAGAATATGTCATTTCTTAAGAGATTATCTAGTTTCTTGTTCTTGTAAGAAACAATACTCATTAGCACTTTCCACTACTGAAGTTGAATATGTTGTAGCTAGAAGATGTTGTGCATAGGTGTTGTGTATACAGCAAACACTCACTGAATATGGCATGAGTTTTTAAAAAACATTAATACTATGTGTCAATTCTAGTTCCATTTCCCTTATTGAGAATCATTCACACTTCTCACATTTGAATCACATATATATTAGGCGTCACATTCGTAGGGATCACAAACTAAAAAGAGATATTTTTTAACAATTCATTATAATTCAAGAACAACATGCTGACATTTTCACAAAACCATTATTTTTAGATAGATTTGAACACATTAAACTGAAAATATGAATGATTACCAAAATGTAATTATTCAAATATATTTCTTATTTAAGACATATAATTACATTGAGTTACTCATTTTCAATGGGGGGGTATACATTTCATTTCACTATTTGTTTTACAATTTATTGATTTAACTTTTTGTTCTAAAATGTATGGGTATCACTTTTTCTTGTACAATATTTCAGTTTCACTATATGTTTTAAAATTAATTGTTTTTTATCTTTAGTTTAATTTTTTAGGTGTATGAATTTTTCAGGTTTATGTTTATATGAGTTTCATGTTTTATTTTCAATTTTTTCATTACTAGATTTAGACAACCATTATTGAATTATCAAATCAGTTCTAAACTTTTGATTTTGCATTACATTATAAGTATTGAATGCTTGATATTGGATTACATTATCACTTCTGAAATATCAATATCAGTACTAGACTATCACTGTGACTTACTCTATCGGTTCTAAATAATCTGTAAAAGCCATTTTGATTATATCGTTTTTAAATTATTTATTGTTTTATGTTATTTTTGTTTTAATTAGATCAATATATTGGAACAATAATATCTATTTTATTACATTAATTGGTACATTTTTTAAAACCTTAATTTGGTGGTTTAACGGTTGTTTCTTATTTTTTTTCTTTAAATTCTAAACCATTTTCACTCTGAATATGAATTTATTTTAATTAAATCATCTAGAGATCAAAATCCTTTTTGGAAACTTGATATCTGAGATATAATCTTGACTATCAGTTACCTTTTTAAAAAATAAGTCCCACATTTACTTCATATATGTTTTCACCTATGACATAATTCTATATAAATATTCTATAATGTTCCATAACTTCTTACCATAGTTTTTGTAATCAAAGATCTTCTCATTTTTCCTAATTAGTATGTTCTTATGTGTGAGAGATAGACTTTCATAACTATTTCTACTACATCATCTCTGAAGTAAATACCTATGAAGGATTTCAGTTCCGTTACGTTCTTTGGTGAATGTTTGGTGTCCCGAGATTTTTACGAGTCTTTTTATTCTTTTTTGAAAACAATTTTATGTATTCGAGGATGGGTAACAATTTGTGTGGAAATACTTGGTTCTGATCATGATCATATCATTCATAATGAGGTGTTAAATTTTTATGAAACGATATAGATAGAAAAGGATCATAAGATTTTATATAAGATGTATGCCTAGAATTTTTCGACCTCATAAAAATATGTAGCTATATATCTATATGATCTAGTTGAGGGATTTTCATTACATCCTTCTCATAAGTTACCTGAAGCGGATGCAACCTTTGATAGGTCTCATGCAGAATAAACCCTTTTTAAAGTTCACGAGGTCAAATGAAAAGTGGTTCATTTTATAAGAGATAATATATTCACAACCCTTTGGATTGAAGGGTTTTTAGTGCCGAGAAATGATGATATGGAATCATTGAATGTTTTAGATGTGTATGTGCTTGATTACTTGGTGAACATGTGGATGTGTAATCCTATGGAGTTTATTTTCCAAAATAAAAAGTACAAATCCAGTGGTATAAAATATCTTTTGATCATGTTTCCAACCATTATTATAATTTTTTTTAAAGAGTTCACGAGTTTTTTTAATATTTCAATTATGTTATATCCTAATATCATAATGAGACCATAATTAGTAAGGATATGTTATAGAGGCTCAAATTGTGTTATACTTCTAAATTGAAAATTTTTGAGAATGATTAGGTTGTTGAGAAAAAAATGATGTTGCTGAAGTTAGTGAGAAGCCTTATAAGCCATCAATGTTATCTTTGATCAAATGATAGGATGATAATGCTAAAAATTCATAACACTCAATGAAATAAATGTCCGTATCTAATAATGTTGATACTGAATGGAGGAATAAAAGCAAGAAATAAAATAAGGGGATCCTGAGTTTGGATTGGATCCAGCTAAAGCTTTGGTTTTAAAAGTAAGGACTTAAGAGACTTTGAAGTTATAAAATATAATGATGTTATTGAAGAATAAAATGTAGTATATTATTGATATATATATATATATATATATATATTCTTATATAAATATCTAAGAAACTAAATTCCAAAATTTAAATAAGGGATCCTTCGGGTAAAACATTATTGGTTCTAGCAGGGAATGAAAAGGAGAAAAACCTTTTTGACCAATGGGATACAAAATATCTTGCAAACGAACATGAATAAGAGGAAAAATAACAAGAAGAATAATTCCAATAGAAACATGATCAAGAAGAAAATGGACATGGGGAAATTAAAGTTGAATAAAAAGAAGATACAACCCAGAAATGGCATACTTCAAAATCATCAGAAGTACTATGTTTTGTTTTTCCATATCTAGATCCTAATCCCTCCAAGAGTGTATCTCGAAAGGCTTCATCCAAGGGAGTTATTAGGATTTAAGTTAATTAATAAGAAGAAAAATAGGAAAAGGAAGAATCTAATATAATCTTGAATCATCCATCTCATGTAATCTGTATGAAGACTCATTTTGGTGATATCCCCCAATTGACTAAGGACACAGATTCTGAATGAACAATAACTATGAAAGGGGTTCAGTATTTTGAAAAATATTTAAATTTATAGAATAATTTTCAACCATTAAATACTAATGATAAAGACTGGCTGGAATTTCTTTCAGATTCCCATAATGATAAAATGGATCATGTCATGGTTTTGATGGATTGGTTTTATATCCTAAATTGAATTTCACATTTTTCAGGGAACTCTTTACTAAGCATAGTAAGGAATTCAATGAAGTTGTGAATTTTTCTTATAAAGTTGAAAAAACATAAATAATCATTTGGAAATGCTAGAAGTATTGGTAAATTAGTTAAAAAGTCTCAACTTTCTCTATCTAAAGCTGATTGATGATTCAAATGAAACTTTTGATGAATTTCAAAGGCATGGTTCCTAAAAAACAGCTTAAAAGAAGCATTAGAGTTTAAATGAAATGTTTTAAGACATGATTAATGAGATTTTTTTACACTAAAATAAAGTTCTATCATATAAATATCATGTGTACTTCAAATTGATGATTTCAATTACCAGGATGAAAGACTTAAATCTCAAGAAGATATTAATCGGCTTCATGAAAATCAGATCCAGAAGCAAGAAACTATTATGTAGAAATAGTAAGTGAAGATTAAGGCTCATTGATAAACTCATTAAAAGCCAATGGAGGAAAGAAAAGAGTTCAAGATGATGAAAATCTAATTATTTAATCCTTTGAAAAAACAAACAGGCCATGAATAATGGTATAACTCTTGTTGTAATAAAATTTTGTTTCAAGTAATATGTATTATTTCATACTCTATGTCTCTAACTTAATTTTTGGAAATAAATTCAATACCATATTCTTTTTAAAAATCACAATGGGAAGAAAGGATTTAAAAATAATGTTTATTTTGTTAGAATCTATGATAATGGGTGATATGTGACAACAAAAAAAGGAGAATATGATCCCTTGTAATTTTTTAAACCAAGGGTTGAATTTGTCTTATTCACAAGAGTTATTAATATCAGGGGAGATAAGTCATTATTTTTTATTATCATGTTTGATTTTGTTTTGTTTTGTACTTTCCCAGAAGGGGTAGATTATTGATTCAAAAGATTTTTTGACTTTTCCACCAATCATTTGGGTTGGAAATAGAAAATCACACATATCGTAATAACATGTATTGTTTATTGTGTATGTTGTTTTAACAGTTGTAATCACTAACATGGTTTTTCATGATTGATATATCCTTATTGTTTTATTGTATGTTGTTCATACATGATGTTTTATATGCTATTTCGGAATCCTAATGAGATTATTCATTTCATCATAGTCAGAAATTGAAACACGACTGAGTATTTCATTATAATCAGAAATCGTAACAAGTTTAAGTACCACATCATATTTTCACATCGTATACAGGTTACATACTGAATCATAATAATGTATCTTAATCACGATATTGTAACTAGGTTATACATCATCATTTGGTAATGCATTATAATATTATTATTTTTGGTTTCCAAGCATCATAACTAGATTAAATATCATTCATCATAACCATGTTATAAATCCCAACTAGGTTATAATTTGAAATCTATATTCATTGTTATCATGATAAGACTAGAAAATATGTTTGGTATTGTGCTTAAAGAATTCATTACACTAATATCATAAATTCAATATTGAATTCATGTATCTCATACTCATTATTTTATACTTTTGTACTTAATAAATTCTAACTAAAACAATGCCATTGAGTTGGTTATTTACCAATTAGAACGATGTCATGTATTTTGTTATGTTTTGGACATTTTATTGCTAGGTTTTGAATCCCTCTGAGTTTTTCGGAGAAATATAAATGTTGTAGGAAATATGACCATTTTAACCTGAATACTATAAATATGATATCATTCAAACCAGAATACACAAATTTTGATTTTATCATGTTCTAGAGAGAAGTGTAGTGACTTCTCTATTTAATTGTGTGAAATCTTTTAAGATACAAGAAGTGAACATATTGTTCCTTGTTCTTGTATTTCTATAAGTTCTATGTTTTTGTTTTGTGCAACTGATAATTTTTATTACGATCAAGGCCTTCTAGGGATATGAAGATGTGCTACCAATCTTTATATCGAGGGCCTTCAATTTCTTGAATGAAAGTGGTTAATATTACCTTCTTAACTAGGGGCTTTGGGGGATAGAAAGATAGTAATACTAATGTTTTTATCGAGGGATTACATAGGTGGTGTTAAGGCCAACAATTATCCAAGGAGAAAGGATACCTTAATCATTGGGATAAAAAATTGTAATACTTTTCTGTTTCCACAGCTATTTGTATTAGAAAATTAATTGTTTTGATTCCTATTTATTTTCAAATTCATTACAATTGTAATAGTATCAATTATGATTATTTCATTACATATTGTATTCATCGATTCTATATGTTTTATGGTAGAATCATTAACAAATCTATTACCTTGATCATTGTATTCCTTTAAAGTAAAATTGTTTTTATAATACATGTAGTATTAAATCAGATCATATCCATCGAATTCAAGTTTTTTGTGATCAATTATATTGGTTTTAAATTGTATTTGTTTAAGATCTCTTAATTTAATTTCATTCTTATGTGTTTAAATACAATTATTTTAAACATACAATTCACCCCACCTCTTGTATTCTGCCATCTAATATACATATACATCTATATTTAAATCAAACAACATGTACTTACACAAGAAATAATAATTTATGAATAATTATTTCATTAAAACACTTTATATGAAATAATGATATAAAATAATAATAATTAGTGCTTCTTATAAAAAATAAATTCTCACCATAATAGCGAATAATCCAAAAAATCATTACATTATCTTTTTTAAATCAAACGAGAGCCATTAAAACACCTTTGCATGACTACAAATTCATATAGGTGCCATTGGAAATAATTTTCATAGATCACTTCCCAAAACCAAAGTAATTTAATAACCATAAAGAAGAATTCCAACATAAATATTAACGGAGAAAAATTATTACCTAATACATTGGATAGATATATTGTACTCAGCTTCCATAATGAGCAATATCGATCTCACCCATCATCGAGAGATATATCAAGATCACCCATTATCATGATAAATTCCTATATATACCCATTCATAAAAATGGAACAAGTAATATATTCTGAGAAAAACATCTAATATTCCACATATTCATCATAAATATTTTTATAAAATCATATTTATTCATATAGAAAACACATCAAGATATAGATATCTCAATTCATTTTTAAACCCCATATTGAAAAAAATAACTAGAATAAATATGAGGGGTTTCCACTGATGTATACATAGATTCGTTTATAGGATGTAAAATATTATATAATTGTTTTGGTGGTGATTAATGCTATTTACTCTTTATATGTTAAAATAAAACATTTCATTTTTCATTGGAAAATACAGAAAAAACCCCATTAAAAGATTCCTTCTAAATCCCATTATATTAAAGGTATATAAAATTTCTATATAAGTTATATATTCCAATATATATAAA
Organism: Viscum album; assembly: GCA_963277665.1. Classification (NCBI taxonomy): domain Eukaryota; kingdom Viridiplantae; phylum Streptophyta; class Magnoliopsida; order Santalales; family Viscaceae; genus Viscum; species Viscum album. Next base: position 1,040,086,642 of record OY728141.1, on the reverse strand, counting down.
TATATAATTTATTTTTATGAATAATTACTTGGAAGTTAAATATTTTCAATATAAATATTTAAAATTTGAAAATTATTGTTTTTAATGTAATGGATCCCTTACCTAAAAAATGAAGAATCGTGTATATTCATTAAATAGATAGTAATAAATATAATATAATTAATTACATTATTAAGAACTTGTTTATATTTAATTAATTGTTTTATCATGTTTTAATTAATTACTTAATCTATTGTGATGACATCGAATGTTTTGAAGATATTCTAATAATATGTCCAAAAATCAATTTTGTAGGATGAATGTGGTCATATATGTAATTATTCCATCAATTTAAGAGTATTAGTTTTATTATAATTATAATTTTATTGAAAAATTTTATGAGTAATAAAATCATTTTTTATGGAACTATAAAATGAACTATATTATAATCACGGAAATGATAGGACATATGTATGAATGTCTAATGCTTCCATTTTTCAGTTATCCAGATTGGAGTAAGGTATGATTTATTTTATCATTATATAAATATAAAAATATTATTAATTTCATATAATATCCTTAAATAAATATATTTAGTTCATCTGTATGATGTGATCACAGAATGAGATTCATATAGCTTGTTAGATGAGGTCGTGCTTACAAATGCACGAACGATGCTATCATTTATCTATAAATTGAGTAGAATGGAACGTGGTGATATATTATCCCATTATAATGCTTGATACTATATATAATAATTAAATAAATAATTATTTCCATCATTAAGTTTTGGTAATGTAAAATGAGTTACCTTGGTTTGTGAGGTTATTGTAAGCCGTACACATGAATGATAGATTATTTTCCCAGTTTATTGGAAAATGAGATGGGTATAGGTTATAAAATTAACATAATAACATTTTTAAACATTTCAGGTAAATATTTAATTATAAATTAACGGATGTAAAATACTTTAATGAGGTGTATGCTGAAATAGGGAAAAATGATGTGTTAGAACAATACATTTTTTTGGAACAATATCTTAATGATTAAAACTAATGATTTCATAGGATACCATTCAGATCAAACCAAGGACATCATGGTTTTCTGTGAGATGTAAGGAACAAAGTATTTATTTTTGAAACATCTCACAGCCTTAGGCAATTAAATAGTTCCCCCATCCTGGTTGTGCACATTGCCTCATCCACAACTCCCAAAATTCTAGAGGGTCTGGAATAGCAGCATGGGCCTTGGGTTTGTATATGTGGAGAATATTCCCTCTTTAGATATTGAAAAAAATATTTACATTGCACCAATTATGTAGAGTAAGAAGTATGAAATTTAATGTTCCTACTATATATAAACTATAAACAAACGATAAAGTATAGCCTAACAACGCCCTCTAAAAACATGATTCTAAATTATATATCAATATATATTCACAAAAAATGCTATAAACACTACGGAAATGACATATCAACAATATATCATGTAACCCAAGAACATTATATACATCCTATAATGTTATATGAACCATGAACACACTATATAATCAAAATATTACCCTGTAAAATAATCATTCAGTTTAATCAAAAATGTTAAACCCCACAAGAACAGAGCTGATCTATAATGAAGCAAGGAATTTTTAGAGAGACTGTGAAGCATCTGAATAGAAACTAATTTAGTCTTTAATTGGGGTCCAAGGATAATTTGGATAGACCATATCCTCTATGGGTTGAAAAAAACCGGTCCAAGTGGTAGCATGACCCACTGATTCTCACAGAAATAGAATCTATGAAGCGTATGGGTACAAAGAATTATCTACCATTATCATAACCAAATGTGTCATACCCCCATGGATCCCTTTGTATTATTCATCATTCTAATAAATTAACTTTTTATTCCATGAGTTCACCAACTCATATAACAATTTAAAATCATTAAAATATCATTAGTTTTCTCATTCATTTCCACAATTTCTAAATATTCCATTCATGAAAGTGAATAAAATAATTATTATGACAACACATGGAATGGGTGGAAACCATATCATGAACAATTTATTTATACAAATATATATTTATTTGGTTTACTCAATCTTGGAAATCTCATTCACTTACCCCATGGGTGTTTTAATAATTGAAATGTCAGAGGTGCAGCCCATGGGTGTCCTTTGTAGGAGAAAAAACTCTAAAAACCTCCAAGAACTAGTGATCATCCCTAACGGGTTCCATTATATTTAATTTAGGCATAAAGTTCCTTTTATAGATGATGATTGAATGTATATTCAGTGGAACAATGGAAAAATTCTCAATAAATCACCAACCCATATAATAAAATCATAGAACCCCTAATTTAAAAAGAATAAGAGTATTGTGTCTGTACTGTCTAATAATTTTACTCAAATAAAAAGAAAAAAAATAATGGAGGAAGAGGCACAAAATAAATAATCTTATATTGTAAAAAAAATAAATTTTTATATACATAAATTAAAGAAGAATGACACACGATAATTGTATTACAACCTAGATCTGATCCTATGACATGAAAAACTCTTTATTCTGATCATTAACAAAGAAATAGTAACTAATCCAATTATTTTTCTTTATAAAGGATAACCCATGGGTGTATTCTGATCAATTATTGGGAATGTGTTATATATTTTGGTATAAACAATTATAAGGGTAAAAACATTATGTACCCAAGAATGTTTGGGCCACACGATTTGTTCATATGGATTGAAAAATCATTCACTGACTGTGCGGACTTTGTTGTTCGATGGGGAACCAATATATTCACTATAAATTTATCTACTAACAGTTTGAAAACCATGAATGTTTTATTTGTTAAAAATTTATGTTTCCCCCACATGGGAGTGTTCCTTCATCTTCACAGTTCCATCAAACCGTAAGGGTACATGATACCCACATTCTAGGCCTCACATTGTTTTCACACCATGTGCTCAGTCCTACAGAGATTCTTCTAATCATGTGGTCTAATTTTTGCCTTCTAAAAATAAAGCACCCATGCTCCAAACAGGGCCCTTATAATCCTGAAACCCCAATTATAAAATATAGTACTCCTAATAGGCCATAAAAATCATTTAATGTAAAAAAAACATGATGAATACATTTTACAAAGTCAAATGACCTTACAATCATCCCCTAGAAGGAATTAATCACTGAATTTCCAACACAAATGTGGTAAGGAATTAGAGTTGAACAATTCAACACCCTTAGAAAATAGGATGGCCTCTTATTTACATGTCTCATCCTATAAATGACCACGCTTTTATATCATATTTACTAGAGGAACTAACCAACCTTGGAGGACCTTAATTCTACTGAAAACGATATGAATCATATGATCATAAGTGGAATCGTCCTCGTATTAATCAATATCATTGGGATGATATGTATAAGATATGTATGATGATAATAGAATAATTATGATATAGGGAAGACTTCTTTCATAGCTTAGTACCTCTGAGCTATGTGTTACCAATTAGATAATGTCTCTAATCTCTCAATAATTTCAAATGGATCGACATATAACAATGAATTCATACCCTATCTCATAATTTGTCTATGTCCCACCATTGGTGAGACACCAAAAATATATGATCCCTAAGCAAAATATTTGTAGTTTAGTTGTGGATATTGACATAATATTTGCTTTGAAACTTCAAAATTGACATATTCTTCCTGATCAACTAGACCAACTCAAAATTCTATGGCATGAGATGTGCTCTTATTAAGGCTACCTCACCCTTCGTTAACTATAACAAGGGTGATCGACTAGTCATTCCATAAAAATATTAAAAGGTTCCATCTGCATTGTCTCGAATTTACTAATTTTAGTAGACTATGACTATGGGAAAATTCCTCCTTCATGACCTCCCCAAATCCATAATGTATGGTTGAAATATAACTAAAAGAACCCATATAATATACTACGACTGTGTTCCCATGATTGGAAGCTTCTATGTGCCCAAATACCTCTATAAAATCTTCCATAAAATCGATTTAAACCAGTAATACCGATCAAAATTATAGTTTTAAGGAATAAGTGAATTTGTACCATCTCAAGTATGTGAAACATCCCAAGAAGATCTACACTGAATTTTTTGGTAATTGGAAACAAGTGCTAATCCTTCATGAGTCTAGCTAAAAATATGACTCCCCGAATTTTTTGACAAATATTATTTTTAGTTACATTGTCGTCTTGTGTTGTACTCTACACCAAGATTATCTTGAGAAATACAGAACACTATATTTTTTTACAGTATACACAAACACTATTCTAGGCTTCTGTTTCATGCTAGATCAACCTTTCTCGATAGCGTGTGTTGTACGCAATACCGAGTCTCACTAAACGAGATATTATTATAATATTATTATAAACTAGCCATTATGATTACTAATACCCACCTTTTAAAATTTTATAAATTTTATCATTCAAAATGGATTTCATTTTTAGATTCTGAATATCGAAATCAGCCTTGGGTAAATTTTTGGTATTTTTTTGAAAACATTCAATTTTTGATTAATAGTGAAAACACTCAGTTACTATTTAAAACCCGACTTTTTATTTAAATAATTTTTTTTTATTTAAATTTATTTTAGGTCAAATAGTTCAAAATACTTATATAAGTTCAATGCAATTAATTGGAGTCAATTTATAATAATTTTAGAGATATAAAAATTATATTGAAATTTTTATCGTCTTTTACCTACCTCCTAGGAGCTTTTTGCAAATTTTAATAAAACTTAATTTTACCGCTTTTGTGAATGGAATTATGAAAATACGATAGAAATGGCTGATATCAGTAAGTAAAATGTTGTTCAATGAGATGAAAATAATTTTTGGTGAATTGTAACTTTTTACTTTTATTTACCACGGTTCAAAGTAAATCTGGTTAGTAAAGGTAAAAATTATATTATTTATACCCTAACACATGTCATAATTTTACTAGATAAGTCTAATTCAACCAAAAGAACCTTATTAATATAATATTATCATTTATTTCAACATTTATTAGATGAATACATTTATTATTATTTAATTCAAATAAGAGGTAAAAGAGTTAAAATCGATGATTAATAACTAAAACATTTTTAATATATGCTTATACATAAGATAAATTTGACAATAAATATTCAGAATAAATATAATAATATTTAATACATGATGGTATTTTATTTATTATTTTTAGACCTTAAATATTTTAATTTATTTATGACACAATGATGATTCAGTAATTACCTTATTAATAAAGTATTAACATAATTGATGTTATAAATACCCAAATAAATGTAATTTGTTACTTTTTAAGAATTACACTAATTTTATATGTTTATATGACATGTTAGTATTGATTCAATTAAATTTTTTCGAACTAACCATGCAATTATTATTTTCAAAAAAATCAATTACAAAATAGAGTCAAAATTGACATAAAATAGTTTAAAAAAAATATTATATTATTAATTGATATTATATTCCTAAAAATCTAAGGATTGGACAAATGACTTGGATAAGGTTATATGTATTAATAATGAACCACTTGTGGTTCTTTTGGCTTGTTATAGTGTGTTTATTAGCCATATATTGTAATAAAACCAGAATGCAAGGTAAAGGTTAAATTATTTAATTTAGAGTTAAATCTAAATTATAAGGTTAAAATAGTAACCTAGACTCGTCTAAAACATATTTTTTGATATGATTTCGACCCATACCCACTTTAGATTCAGAATAAATCAATTTGGAGTTATTATAAACCGAATATGACTTTATTATAAATAATTGTTTATGTTTTTTCTAAGGTGCCCATCTCCTCCCTGATAAAGTGGAACATCTCCCTATTTTCTTTACAAAATTTTTGAGCCTTTAAGCTCGGCCAACCCCTACCCATTACCCTTATCAACTTCCCTAGAAACATTATAGATGTTCTTGGTCTCCTCAAAAGACAAACTCTAGTGCCTTAAGAGAAAGCATAATATAGGTGCATCGAAGAAGAGGTAATCTCTTCTACCGATTATTTCAAGTTTCTTTCTTCTTAGTCTTCTTCTTTTTTGTTGTTTCATTATAAATTAATAACATCACTATCACTAATATAATTATATGTTATTATTAATTTGAAACAACCCCATTTCACCTTCTATCCATCATACATAAAACAAAATCTCTGTGCGGGCGTATGTAAGGAATATCGTCTCCACGCCATGGTGTAATTTGTTTTTCCACCAACACCATACATGGATGAGTATAATGGTGTAAAGAATAACTATATATGGTTATAATAAAATCATACTTATTCTGAGAGATTTTATCATCCACTCTAATTCCATTCAATAATTATGGGAACGATATCATCGCTCGTTCTTACAAACGGATTACCGTCTCCATGACGCGATGAGATTCATTCTACATGTTAAACATTCAAAAATTATTATAATGTATATATAATGAATAATAATGAAATATATGACATAATAATTCTACTGTATGTTTGTATGTATATAAATAGATACATTCCATCTAATTACTTCCATTCAAGTCAATAAAGAAAGGAAAACATCGTTCATGCATACGTATGGCCTACCGTCTCCATGGACGGTGTATTTCATTTAATTTATCTAACTAATATATATATATATATACTGAATATATATAATATATAAATCATGTTTTAAATTCTTGAAGTAAATCATGCTATAAGCAATAAAAATATCAAGAACAACTAGTCCAGACATGTACGATAAATAAAACGATTTTACCTAAAACGGTGCTTTAACATGGAATTTACAAAAGAACATGTAATATAAAGTCATAAGTGAACCATATATGATATCATAACAATGAATATGATTATAAAAGAAGTAAATGACACTATTTATATCATTATACAAGATTTTTGGCTACGTATGAAGCATATCTGACCTAAGGTAAGGGACAATTATTCCAATCTCATTCTTATCCGAAAATGTTTATTCGTAAGTATTTACTGGGGTTATTGTTTTCATCCATGTCCTTGTTTTCTAAAAATGTTTTCATTTATTTATAAAGTTCTTTTTACCCACTTTTTACTTTTACCACATGTAATGGAAGGAATCTTTAATTTTATTACCATATGATAAACTTTTTGACTTTTTCTGGCCAAAGTACGAGAAGAATGTTTTTTTAACTTATACGGCATGAACATATTTTTACGATTTCATAAAGCCTAATTTTCATGAATCCTACTATACCATATTTCATTATTATTTTCAAAAAAAATCATTTTCATTTAAAATTGAATGACATTCTTGTGTAACAAAAAATATTTTGAGGAAGAAATGATATTTTACTCACGAATTCATTTCAATTGTTTTATCAAAACCATTTTCAATTTAAGATGACATTATTTAATATGTTTATATTTCAAGTATAATATCTCTATTATTTTCATGGTTTTATTATTCTTAAGATGAAATGATATCCATTTTTATATGGATTACGTTAATATGGGATGATTTTTATGAAACTCATTTTTATTCTTTGGATTATTATGATGGATATATGTTTATTTTGTGGAACACGTAAGAATTATTTCAATATGAGATGGGTGGGACCTATATCATCATCCAATGCATTGGGTAAAGATTTATATCTCAATATATAAACATGTCTGGAAGGGTAAGCTAATCTAATTCAGTGATACATGACTAGAACGAGGAGTGATCTTGATTCAGAAGGGGACTTTGTCCACTAAGATGGTATGAGCAGCAATGTGTTGGATACTATGGAAATTATATCATGTGATTAATGGTTTTCCTCAATTACATGTTTTATTCCCATTCTATTTTACCATGATTTATGTTCATTTATGATATTTTCCTTACGTATTTCCATTATTTATGTCTTTGCTCAAGATTTTGATGTTTAGATTTTATGTTCATGTTTTTGTATTCAAATGTTTATGGATTGTTTTATATTCTCTATTTTTACCCTTACTGAGAATTTGATCTCACCATTTTTATGTTTTCTTTTCCTTATGATATAAAGAAAGGTTTTAGGTATAAAACAAAATGGGAAGATCTTTATGGGAGATGTTGATTATCTTTCACCATGATTAGAGGATTATTTTTTTATGATTCTAAAAACCCTAAACTATTATGGTCCTCGTGGGTTTGTTTTTTTGATATTTATTAAGCATTCTGCAAAAGAAATGAAATTTCCATATACATCAAGTACGGGTCTCAACAGTTGGTATCAGAGGAAAGCTTTAGTTAACCTTTTGAAACTATGATGCGAAAACTACAGTGAGATCCCTAGAAGATATTTAAGGTATTTCTAGGGATGTCTATAAGGTTACGTATAAGTATAGGTTATAGTCCTAGAATTACGGTAACTATCTTATAATTTCACCTAAGATGTAAGATATTGAATGTACGCCCCCTTGATTATGATTTTTCCCTCCCACACTATTCTTTTTGGGTTTTAGAAAATGGCTAGAAACAGGAATATTCAGTATAATGGAAGATATGATAGACAATGGAATGATATTATTCATGAGAAACCAAATAAAATTGGATATGGATGTTCACATATCAATTTTATGCCTAATCAAAAATCTCATAATATGATCAATAATCTCAATGTTGGTATGTTTCTTAACAGAGCTAATAAGAGAAAGATGGAGTTTCAAAATGATCATAGAGGAAAGAAAGTTCAACTTACCTCATGTAATTCATGTGGGAAGATGCATCAGGGAGAATGATTCAAAGAAACTATAAGATGATTTCAGTGTGTAAGAGAAGGACACAAAGCCAGTAATTGTAAAGGAAAAGGTTTAGTTAACACCATGTACAGGATAATGGTATTTCTAAGACATCAACAACGGTTAAATGTTTTAAATGTGGAATGTACAGGAATTATTCAAACCAATTCTCTATGGTAATATCTCATGAAGTGAATCTATATGGTCATATAGGTAGTATTTATGATGATGATGATGAAGAGAATACAAATGGTATATGAGATGAAAGAAGTGATGAGGAATACAATGATGAAGCTCAGTCAATGGTTAAAGAAGGCAGTGGAATGATTGCATGTTTATCAAGAGTAATGTTGTATAAGTAATTTCATGGTACTTTGGAATAAAGAAACATCTAAGGATTGTTACACTATTGTTTTTACTTAAGGTTTTTCGAAATATATATTGAATAGTACTGGTAACCATGAAAGGTTATTCAAATATTTTTGGAAAGAAGATATTATGCACATAATGAATGGATAAGAAGAAAATAATATGTTTGATAGTATTCATGAGCTCATTAATAATATAAGGATAATGTTATATAATTGTATGAGAATATATAAATTTTGCGATTTTGGTATGTGGAAGGAGTTATCTTTTGATAGAATTCATATTTTCACTAAGGTTCAATGGGTATTAATTTTTCAAGATAATACATGATTAAGGTATTCACATGTATTAAATGTGATCAACAAGATATATCTTATGATATATGGGGGATAAAGGATGATATTCACAAGCTTGTTATGTTACCTTTCATGTAATCGTTTTCTATATACTGTGAGATTGGACTGATATATTTTGGATAAGCCAAAAGATTGGAATACATTATGTTGGACATCAGATTGTATTATTTAAGGATAGAACATGTTTTTCGATATTATTTCTGGAATGTTATAATAGTATAGTTTTAGAAAAATGATAACCCATAGTATGAATGACAACTCGTCGTGTCAGACAAGGCTGTGGGAATCAATCCCACAACCGAAGTGCGACGGGGATATATCATATACCACTGGCCTACAAGAAGTCTCTAGTTAGTATAAATTGGTTTTAATTTATTATGTGGTATGATATATGAATTATAAGACCATTTTAGGAACCATATATGATTAATCTCACTATATATGGACTTATTTATATTTAATAACATTCGCTAACTTTTTTTTTGAGACAGATGGAATGACTTGTCATTCTATCACATGGTCTGCTAACACTTCATAAATGACAAATTAAACTTCATTTAATTAAGAGATGAAGTGGAAATTGTTCATGGAATGACCAATGGTGATATTATAACAAAATAAATAAAGTATTTCATCTAATTCAAATTTTTTCAAAATTAGCTAAATGACCTTGAAAACCAAAAAATTTGTCCTATTGACCTTATATTTGATGAATCAAATGGTTCCTTAGATCATAAAAATTTATGGCTTTCTGATTGTTGGATAATTCATAGACATGTCTTCTACCACTATCTATCAGAACATAATGGTTAGATTTCACTTCCATATCAATATTTTCACCTATGTTCTTCTTTGTGTAAACCAAGTGATGAGTTAATTTGGGTATCCTTTGCATTTATTTTTTAAAACTATTTTTTAGTATTCATTTTTACGATGTGGTTTTATATGAAAGAAACTTTCAAGTAGTAAACCATTTATAACCCTGAAGAATTTCATGGGAGAAATTCATTTTAAGGAGGGTGGAATGTAACACCCTGAGATTTGATGAGAAATATAATTTTTAATTAATTTGATGTCTTGTGTTATAAGATACACCAAGATTAGAATGCAACATATGCAACAATGTATTATCTTACAATATACGGAAACACTATTCTAGGCTTGTGTTGCACGCGAGAGTAACCTTCCTCTATAGCATGTGTTGTACGCAATACCTAGTCTAAATAAACGAGATATTATTATAATATTATTATGAACAAGCCATTATTAATAGTAATACCCACTTTTTGAAATTTAATAAATTTTATCTTTCAAAATGGATTTAATTTTTGGATTTAGAATATCAACATTAGACTAGGGTGAATTTTTGGTATTTTTCTGAAAACTGTCAATTTTTTATTAATATTGAAAACACTGAGTAACTATTAAAAAACCGGATTTTTTAAATAATTATTTATTTTAATTAAATTTATTTTTGGTCAAAATAGATACATAATACCTATATAAGTTCAATATAAATAAATGGAGTCTGTTTATAATAATTTTAGACATATAAAAATTATATTGAAATTTTTACCGTCTTTTAACTACCACTAGGTGCTTTTTGCAAATTTTCAAAAAACATCATTTTACCGCTTCTATGAATGGAATTTTGAAAACCTGTAAGACACAGTTGATATCAATAAGTAAAATTTGATCCAATGTGATGAAAATAATTTATGGTGAATAGTAACTTTTTACTTTTATTTACCACGGTTAAATAAAAATAGGTTAATTAAAAATAAAAATGATATTATTTTTACACTAACACATGTCCTAATATTATGGAAAATTATAATTCTACCATAAACAACCTTAGAAATATAATATTATAATTTATTTCAACTTTGATTAGATTAGCAATTTTATTATTATATAATCCAAAGAAGAGTTAATAGAGTTAAAATCAAACATTAATAACTAAAACATTATTAATAAAGATTTATACATAAGATAAATTCGACTATAAATATTAAGTAGAATGATTAAAATATTTTATACAAAATGGTATTTTATTTATAATTTTTAGACATTATATAATTTAATTCATTTTTGACACAATGATGATGTAATAATTACCATATTAATGAAATATTAACATAATTGATGTTATAAATACCCAAATAATGTAATTTGATACTTTTTATGAATTAAACTAATTTTATAGGATAATATGAAATGTTAGTATTGATTCAATTAATGTTTTTATAATAAATCATGCATGTATTATTATCAAAAAATTCAATTACCAAATTGTGTCAAAGTTGGCATAAAATAGTTTTTAAAATAAATAGTATACTATTATTTGATATTATATTCCTAAAAATCTAAGGATCTAGAAAATGACTTAGATAAGGTTATATATATTAATAATTAACCACTTGGGGTTTTTTTGTCTTGTTATAGTATGTTTATTAACCATATAGTGTACGAAAAAAATAAGACACGGTAAAGGATATGTTAATTAACATAGAGCTAAATCTAAATGATATAGTTAAAATAGTTACCTAAACTAGTCTAAAACCAATTATAAGATAGTGTTTCTACACATACCCACTTTAGCTTCAAAATAAATCAATATAGAGATATTAAAAACCGAATATGACTTTATTATAAAATAAAATTTTATGTTTTTCCTAAGGTGCCCCTCTCCTCCATTATAAAAGGGCACCTCCTCCCTCTTCCCTTTACACAATTTTTCAGCCTTCAATCTCGACCAAACCCTACCCATTTCACTTCTCAACTTCTATAGGAACATTATATATGTTCTGGACTCCTCAAAAGGCAAACTCTAGTGCCTTAAGTGGAAGCTTAAAATAGGTGCGTCGAAGAAGAGATAATCTCTTCAACTGATTCATTCAAGTTTCTTTCTTCTTCTACTTCTTCTTCAATAGTTGTTTCATTATAAAGTAATAACATCAGTATCAATAATATACTGATATGTTATTATAAATATTAATAACCCCATTTCACTTTCTATCCATCCTATGGAAAATGAAATCATCATGCGTGTGTACATACGGAATACAATCTCCACGCTGTGGTATAATATATTTTTCCACCACCAACATACATGGATGGGTATAATGGTGTAAATAATAACTATATATGTTTATTATAACTTCATACAAATTCTGAGAAATTGTATCATCCACTCCAATTCCATTCAATAATTATGGTAATGATATCATCTCTCATGTGTACGTATAGATTACCGTCTCCACGACGCGATGATATTCATTCTCCATGCTAACCATTCAAAAATGATTATAAAGTATATATAATGAATAATAATGAAATATATGACACAATAAATCTACTATATTTATGTGTATATGTATATATATTTCATCTAATTACATCCATTCAAGTTAATAAGGAAAGGAAAACAGCGTTCATGCGTACGTACGACTGACCCTCTCCATGAACGGTGTGTTTCATTTCATTTATCTATCTATTATATATATATATATATACGGAATATATATGATATATAAATCATGATTTGAATTATAGAAGTATTTAAATCATGATATAAGAAATAATAATATCAAAAACAACAAGTCCAAACTAGTATGATAATTAAAATGGTTTTACCCAAAATGATGCTTTAACATGGAATTTACAAAATAACGTGTAATATAAAGTCATAAGTGAACCATATATGAAATCATAAAAATGAATATGATTCTGAAATAATTCAATTACATTATTAGAATAATTATACAAGAGTTTCGGATACATATAAAGAAAAATAGAACTAAGGTAAGGTATAATTATTCAAATATCTTTCTTATCTGAGATTGTTTATTCGTAATTATTTACTGGGGTTTTTGTTATCATCCATGTAAATGTTTTATAAAAATGTTTTCATGTATTTTTAAAGTCCTGTTTACCCATTTTTTACTTTTACAACATTTTGTGGAATTAATTTCTCTTTTGTTTACCATACGAGGAACCTTTTGACTTTTTCCGGCCAAAGTACGAGAAGAATGTTTTTTTAATCTTATATGGCATGAACAGATTTTTACAAATTCATAAAGAGTAACTTTCATGAAGCTTACTCTATAAGATATCATGATTATTTTCAAAAAAATCCTTTTCTCTTAAAATTTAATGGAATTTTGTGAAATGAAAATGATTTTGAAGAATAAAGGATATTTTCCTCAAGAATTCATTTCAAGTGTTTTATCAAAACCATTTTTCATATAAGATATCATTATTTAATATGTTTATATTTAAATTATAATGTCTATATTATTTTCATGGTTTGATTCTTCTTAATATGAAATGATATCAATTTGTATTATATGGATTACATTAATATGCGATTATGTTTATGAAACCCATTTGTATTCTTTGGGTTATACTGAATGACTTGTGTTTATTTTGTGGAACACGTTTGAATGATTTCAATATGAGATTGGTGGGACCTATATCTCCCTACAAGGAATTTGTTAAATATTTATATCTCATGAGATAGACATTTCTGGAATGGTAAGTTAATCAGGTTTAGTGATACAGGACTGGAATGAGGAGTGAACTCAATTTAGAAAGGGACTTTGTCCACTAAGATGGTCTTGGCAGCAATGCCTTGGCTACTATGGAAATCATATCATATTATAAATGGTTTAACGAAATTAAATGTTTTATTCCCATTATATATTACCATGATTGATTTTCCTTTATGATATATACCTTACGTACTTCCATGATTTTTGTCTTTTCTCGTGATTTTTATTTTTAGATTTTATGTTCATGTTTTTCCATTCAAATGTTTATGGATTGTTTAATGTTATATATGTTTACCCTTAATGAGAATTTGAGATCACCCATTTTATGTTTTAATTTTCCCATGATATAATTAATGGTTTTTGGTATGAAAACAAAAGGGGATGATCTTTACAGGAGATGTTAAACATCTTTCACCATGACTAGAAGATAGTTTTTTTGAGTTTCCAAAGACACTAAACTATTACGGTCCTTGTGTGTTTGTTTTTGTTATGTATTAAGTATTCAGAAAATTTAATGTAATTTTCATGTACATCAAGTAATGGTCTCTTTAAAAACATCCCAGACAACATCACTACATTATGTTTTTCGTGGAATCCCAATCAAGAAATCTGTTGTTACATTATCACATTTCCACTCGAGATAAGGTAACTCGTATTAAAAAATTGATAGTAACTAATGATACACCTTAATATATAGACAATTGAAAATACTCATTAAAAAACAAGATAACTCATTCTTCATCCAGAATCACTATTAAAAAATATGGAAGTAAAAATACATAAGTTTGATGCTGAGATGAACTACCCAAACTAAGGCATGAAATTACTACTTCAGCTCCTCATGTATGTCCAATATAATCCAAAAATGTCCATGGGTACATAGGATATCATCCTTTCCTACAATATATGAACGAAATGGGTATATATCAACCAAAACTTTTGTAGGAATAGGTCCCCTGATTCAGATAAATTCTTCATTATTACATTGTCTGTTATGATAGAGATCACAACTACTGAAGAATGAAAAGTCTATTTATAACTTTCTTACACATTCATGTGCATCTCATAGATCAAATCCATTTAATACCACTAACATTTATCCTACTAATATACTTATTTCTAATTCCTCTTACTCATTACGTTGGACACAACATTTCTTTTTCTAAGTGTATACACATGATCAAATTCGAATGACTATAGGTACTAAACCCACAATTGCTGAAAAAAATATAGATCACACTGTGAAAATATATGATTAAATAATTTTTTGCATGTGTACACCAATAAATATATGCATGTATGTAATTTTCTAAAAAAGTAATTAAATTAATAATAATATGAAGATCGTGATCATGTGTTGGTCATCTCCTCTCATGTTCCCAAAACTGTCGAGACCTATATGCAAAAAAATTATCCCATTACATCAGAATTTCAAATAGAATGATACCAGATACATAAAAATAAATAGTTTAACACTTTCCCAGCATTAGAAAAATCAAAACTGAAACTAAATTCAATTTCCCAATTTCACTTCTAAAAGGCTCTCTCATAGGTATATGTATTGGGACCCATCCCTAAAACGATTAATAATCTTGTATTTTAATCAAGAACATATATTATTACACATTATTGATCTTTTTGGGTTTACAGTTTTAGAAAATTATGATATCTTACATACATTACATTCCAAATTCATACAAATATTATAATTATAAAATAGTATCCATTTATTCAAAATATGACACATAAAATCATAAAACAAGATTTCTTTGACAATACACTATATCATTCATCATGAATCCCAAATTTAACAAACCCATACTCATATACTAGGATAATTTTGATATCATTGGGTGAGTATAAAACAATTTAAGGGATATAAAGGAAGAAATCGTTAGTCATGTGAAAACATAAAACCTAAAAAACCAATAATCATAAAAACACAAATGCATAGAAACATCATGTTGTCACATTGGGACATATTTACTATATCACTCTTACATTCACCATTAAAAAAGGAATAACCATTAATTCAACATCTATATCTAGAGTAGACAATGAATTTGATATCTATAATGTGGCACACCCATCATATCATGAGATATAATGGGATCAACCCAACATATCGTGAGTTATAATGTTGATCGCCTTTCATACAAAGAGCTATAATGCGATAAAACTGACATATCATTAGTTATAATGGGATATACAGAACATAAATAATTTCTATGGAACATATCATTGATAAAACATTCAATAATTTATTTACACCCTCGATAAAACCACAGTCACAATTTCAGATACTTTTTTTTTATAATAAAATGTTTTAGAATATATACATTGACCAGAAAATATTGAAATCATATTATTTAGAAATAAATATGAAAACGTATAATGGAGATATTATTATAATAAAAAATCATATAATTAGAAGATAACACTGATGATGTTATGATAAAGAACAATCTTTTTAGATTTCATAAAGTAGAAATTTTAAAGGATAAACAAGGTATGTTCATTAATAATACAATAACACTAAAGAGAAAATTGATTATATGATGGGATTATATATATACTATAAGAACATATAATAAAACATCATATAATCAATATAAATTTCTCAATATGCCATAACAGGATAAAAACCATTGAATTTGAAGGATTACCCATAGAATGGGAATTTGGATTAGAATTCACATTCCAAATTTCATCTCAATATCAGGTCTACAATGGAGGGACTAATGACAAATAATTGGGGTATCTCATAATTAATATATCATAATGTAAGTATGAGGGTGGTTTGAAAACCTAAACCACCATTAGGAAATAACTATGAAAGAGAATAACATTAGTCCGATTCTTGAATAAAATTTAAAAGGAGAGGATCCCTTACCACATGTTTGACTTCCCTCAATCATGTTTGAACCTCCTATATGAAGTTTAAAAAATTGTTACTAAAATTAAAAAAATATTATTTTTTATAACACCTTTCATGGCCATTTTATAACATCATTCCACCCATTCATTAATAATATTATATTACATCCATTGTTTTGGGTGTGTGAATTACAAGGTTTTCATGAGCGGTTTGAAAAGAATATTCTTGTATGTTGGAAGTGAAACTCCAAAAATTGATTGGAATGGTATTTGAATATTAAAAAAAACTATAAATTACACCATTATTCATTTTTAAATCTGGCATGATGATGATTCATAAGTTAAAACATTATTGATTTTTATTTTGGTCTATTTTGAGAATCCTCGGTCACATTGACCTAATTTTATTTTTTAAACTAATAATATGTTTACAAAATTAATCCAGAACCTTCTAAAATACATAATAAATAAATTATAATATGATCCAACCGAAATAAATCCCTCACCATTTTTTAAGAATGTAAAAGAAATTGAAATAACTTCTTCCAATATGACGGTAAATCGACACATCAAGGAAATTTTTTTAATTTCTTGAATAAGTGAGAGTGTATAAGAAGTATAATGGTAAATCATACATAAACATGATTAAATACAGAATATATAAGATACTAGGCCATTCATTCATGTTGGATAATGTGAGGTGGGGAAAGAATATGCAAAGAAAGGAATATAAAAATTTATGAAAAAAACTAAAATATCATGTTTTCCTCTTAATATCTTCTCATTGATATCATTATTGAGGACTTTGGTTTTGGCCTCATAGTTGGACAAGGAAGTCATGGAGGTAGAGAATCATCTTGGGAGGAGTATCGAGATGATCTTAGTCATGGATCAAGGATTGAGTGGTGTGGGAAGAAGAAGGGGCAGTGATTGTTATTTACAGTGGAGGAGTAGTGATGTTTTACATAATTTTAACCATTATTTTATTATTTTTCTACAATACAAGAAATTGGTATGATTCTAGAACAAAAAATAAATAACTGCATATGAGTTATAAATAATGGTTTCTTACATAATTCATAATGCATGGAATTTTTTTATCTCATAATGTATTTGTACGCTAAATACAATATTTTAGTATATAAAAAAATACAAGTACTTCAAATAAACCCAAAAATCCACCTTAACTATTTTTCAACCTGTATAATTCAAAAATGAAATTAATTATTTAATTTTTTTTTGACATATGATTAATTTTTTTTTTCAATTAAATAAGATTTTATTCCAAAACATCAATTTTAAAACATTTATTTACATATTCTAAGATACTTGTATATCATAACATTTATTAAATCATATATCTATACTATCATAAGTGACGATTCTATACATGATGGCATGTTACTATTCATAAGGGTATTAGTACTATTCATAATGGAATGTTACTATTAACCAAAAATTAAGTTCATCATATCAGACATTAAATAATATTCTGGTTGCTACCATGTATATCTTTCTTTCAATATTCAAAACACAGAAGTTATAAAATAAAATTAGTACTAATAATAAACATATAAATAAAAACAAAATTCATGGATTTCAACTTATTTTTAAAAACACGGGGTGTTACAGTATCCCCACTTTCTTGAAATTGTGTCCTTGCAATTTTATTCACTTATTATAAAAGTGAGGGTTCTTTTCCTTCATTTCATTTTTAGATTCACATGTTGCTTATTCAAACATGTGGGTTCTCCACAAAAATGCTACCCAGTGGATTACTGTATTCCAAAATAGAAGCTCTCTACAATCAATAATTTATATAGGTTTCTCTTCATAAGAATGTTTCTCTTCCAGATGATTTATTTAAGGGATCAAAACATAATTGGAATCTAGCATATACATACTCATCATCGAAACATGAAATAAATTGTGTACTTGAGACAAACCTAGAGACAAAGCAACTTAGTAGGCCATTAGTCCCACTTTCCCAAAAATTTTATAATGACCGATGAACCGCAAACATAGCTTTCCTTTCATACCAAAAGAAATCAAAATTTTACAATAAGATTTTTTATGGAAAAAATCATAAACTACCAAAAAAGAGAATTATTTCCTTAGGTTATCTGAATAAAATTTATACTTGATTTGAGATATCCTAATGTGATACTAGATCATCTTCACATTCTCAGCCCCATCCTCTACTAATTATTTTCCCATAAACTTCCTTTAACAAAATTCATCACAAAATGATGGAGTTCCACACTGCATCCCATACAATTGCTAAAATGTAATCATTTATATAATTAATTGAAAGATATTAATATAATAAAACTCAACTATAGAATTATTTTCATCCGAACATCTCTAGAGTTCTATTGAATAAGTTTGAAGCATGTCCTACAAAATTTGAATTGATCATTCTGATGGTGCATTTGATTATGGATGAAAATATGTAATGAAATTTAATTCGGTTCCAAAAAATCTTTTGAAAGACCTTCAATAATATTGAAGTGATCCTTGGATCCTGGTCCAATATAATGAAAAGAGGTACTCGATCTAATGTGACAATCTCTTTGAGGTACAATCGAGAAATAGAATCCAAATTCATTGAATCTAGAATGAAAAGAAAATGATTAGATTTATTCATTCGATCAACAATAACCCATAATTCATTGTTACCTTGAGAATTATTTAGTTGTCCCACAATGATGTCTAGATATGTATCTTCCCATTTCTAGTCTGGAAATGACAAATTCTGAAGTATCCCCTTCGGTAATATCCACTCTCTGCTAACCTGATGACAAGTCAATCATTTCACAATAAATTCATAAATATAAATTTTCATTCCATCCCACCAAAAATACTATTAAAGGTCACTGTACATCATATTTCTTCCAGGATGAATTGAAAATGGAGAAATAGGATCTTCACACTAAAATTATTTTTTTTACTAGGAATACAAAGTCACACAGAACCTTTTTCCAAATCTTAAAACACAATATACATCAAGTTTAAAATCTTGAAAAATGATAATTTTAACCAATTGTACCATTCTCTGTATCTCACTGTCTTCCTTCTATGCTTGATTAATTCTGAATGAAAAATATAAATCCACTGAACCTTGAAACCAAATATAACATATTTTTTCACCATCAAATTATGAGATAAATATTATCAATTAATTTACCAAAGGATTTCATTCCAAATGTATCATGGTTAACGTCACATTACTTTTTTGACTTAATGCATAAGCCATTATATTTCCTTTTTTTAGGATGGTAATAAATCCTGAAATCATAGTCCTTATTTATTTCCAGTTATATTCATTGTCTCATGATTAATTCCTTCTGAATAAATATATATTTCATGATTTTTTTTGTCAGTATAATTTTCACATTTTACTCCATAAGGATAAGGACACCAAATATTTTAAAAAAAACCACAATGGAAAATTCCAAATCATGTGTGGGGTAATTTATCTCATGAAGATTTAGTTGTCTTGAAGCATATTCAATAATATGAACATTATGCATCTAAACACAACCATGTCCCATCAATTAGAAATCATAATAGGTGAAAATCTCACCATTTTGGGAAGTAAAGGTCAAAAGAGAATAATTCATCAATCTCCTCTTCATTTCCTAAAAACAAACATCACATTATTCTATGCAAACAAATATAACCCCTTTTCATGTTAACATAGTTAGAGTGATAGATAATAATTAAATTTGATTAACAAACTATTGGTAATAACTTGCTAATAAAATAAAACAATGAATCTTTGTAACATTTTTAGGTATTGAAAATTCATTAACAATATTTATTTTGGAAGTATATACTATTATTACATCGTTATTTACAATGTTCCCAAGAATTGTAAATTTTTTCAACCAAAAATTGAAATTACTTAATTTTCCATATAACTTATTTTTATATAAGGTATGAAAAACTACCCTAACATAGTTTTCATTCTCCTCTTTAATTCTATAATATTCTAGAATGTCATCAATAAATACATCAAAAAACTCATCTACTAACTCATAAAATATTCTATTTATATGATCTATGAATATAGTGAGTCCATTAGTTAACCAAAAATGAATAACAACAAATTCATATTCACTATATCTAATATGGAACATATTCTATGATTTTTCTTCATCCTGTACTTCTTACTGATGGTTCCCCAACCTCAGGTCAAACTATGAAAAATTTTGTGTTCCCTAGAGTAGATCAAAAAAATCAATGATATGGGGAAAAATGATACTTCTTTTTAATTTTAATGTTATTAAAGGATCTATAATCAATAAAATGTCTCATTTAACCATATATAGTTATAAAAAAACATTCCTGGAGCACCCCCATGGTGATTTTATGGTTCGGATGAAGCCTTTAGTAAATAATTCATACAACCGATTTTTTAATTCTAGAAGATCCATTTGAGCCATTAGATAAAGAGGTTTAGAAATTGGCTTTCATTTACAAACTATGTCAATAGTAATCTCAACATCTCTATCATGAATAACACCCATAAAATCATCATGAAAGAAATCTAGGTATTCATTTACCATTGGTACATAATTAATCATGAAAGATCTCTTACCATCAAAAATATGATCAAGAAAACCTTTATTTCCATATTTTATCAGTTTCATAGCTTCCTAATATGTTATCAATTTTTTTAATTTATTCATGAACACAAACTAGAACTATTTAAAATAAGTCATTTTTATCTACAATATATCATTTCATGATAAAAAAATCTAGTCCATGTGTAAAATAACATGATACTATAATATATGGAAAAATTAGGTTTTAAGGTAAAGGCTTTCCACAGTAAAAGATATGTAGATTCTAATAATTTTTTTATTCTAAAATATTTATTCCATGTGGTTTTACCTTGGGTTCTGGTTCCATTTCATGAGGTGGAATTTAGATTTTTTCCAAATATATCTTAGATATGATGGAATTTTTACACCCCGAATCAATAAACTCAATTGTAAAAATCTGTAAAAATATGAAATTTACCTGATACGACCTCCTTTGATAGCTCAAAATATTTTTAAGTTGTGTCCAAGGATTTTACTACACCCTACTTCTTCCAATCATTCTGATTTTGAACCTAATTTACTATATTTAGACAAACATTAGAAAATTGAACCAATTATATATAGTAAAATCATCTTACCATTGACTTCACATTAATTTTTTGATCAATTTCCTTGCACACTGGATATATTTTTTCAAAAAATTCCACAATTTTAACATTTCCCAGAATTTACAAGACATTGAATATGAATTCTTTTTCCAAACATTTATAAATAATAGAAATTCAATTTATAACCACCATACATATTTGATGAGTTCGTCCCTATTTTTTCTAACAAGATAAATTATAATTCTATTCATAACAAGGAAGATACATGTTAGAAATCTCAATCTCATCTTTTTCATCCCAACAAACAAGCTCCTTATATCTTTTAAACTCTCTTGAAGTCAAAGATCTTCTCAAATATGGTTTTAAACCACTATAAAACCTTTTAATTTTACTCTTATTATCAGTAATAGAATCAGGTACGTACCTATGTAGTCTTGTAATTTTGGATTCATATGATTCCACAAAATAATCATCTTTTTGTTTCAGTTCCATGAATTTTTTATCTATTCTATGTCAAATTGTTTTAGGAAAATATTTTTATAGAAAAAGACTCGTAATATCATCCCATTTTAGACTATCAATATTATCCATTTCTCTCTTACTCAAAACAAGGTACCACAGTTGATCAAATAAACCTTCTAAATGATTAATGTCTGGTATTAACATTCGAAATTCCAAATATCCCATGACATCAAATATCTTATCCAGAGCATTCATCAATCCTTCAGATTTCACTGGATATGTGGTTCCATTTAATTATGGAGGATGTTGCATCATAAAATTCTCCAAAAAAGACATGTTTCTTCATGGTAGATCATGTTACTCAATATAATTGATACCACCACTATTTATTGCTTTTGTAAACTGAACCATTTCTGTCACAAAATGCCCAGTCTAGATTCCCAACATTGTAGGCTTTAAATTCAGACAGACATTAGCCACTTGGTACCATAAAACTTCAACATCCCTATTTCATTAGTTGAAAACCATTCTATGTAGAAATATATTATATGACCCAAAAAGTAAATATTTCAATGAAATCACATTTCAAAATAGCTATGTAGTAAAAATCATTTAGCGTATTCTTATAACATAATCCTAACCCGTAAGGTTATCTAAACCATCCCTTTGATTCTAACTATAATGTCCCGACTATAAAAGGTTACTTAATCTTGAATCTTAGTCAACAATATATATTATTACACATTGAAGACCTTTTGGGGTATGTATTTTTAGAAAATCATGATATCATACATACATAACATACACCATTCATACAAAGAGTATACTACTAAAACATTATCCATTTTTTAATATATAAAACATTATTACATTTTTTTTAAATTATAAGATGAGTACAAAACTCGATATGAGATATTAAGAAAGTAATCATTAGTCATGTTATAAAAAAAAACCAATAAAACTCAAAATCATAAAAAACCATATGCATAGAAAAATAAAAAAGTTTAATCAGGTTATATTTGCCATATCACCCTTAGAAAAACCCATACATAGGGAATAACCATTTGATCAAGTTCTATCAATGAATAACCCAATTTATTTGATAGTAATAAAGGTTCTCACACATCATATCTTGGGTTATAATGTGCTCAACCTAAAATTTTTCGACCTACAATTGAAATCACCCATCATATCTTGAGCTATAATTGGATAAAACCATCATATATTGAGCTATAATGGTCTCAAGCCATCATAATTAACTTAAAATGAACTTATAATGCATAATGCACATCATGACTCTTTTAAACCCTTTAGAAAAAAAATAACTATTTTAATTACACTTTTTCATATGAAAAATTAATTTTAGAATATAAACATTGCACAAAAAAATAATGAAATCGTATTATTCATAAATAACTATGAAACAATATAATAGAGTTATTATAGAAATAAGAAATCATAAAATCATAAGAATACAACTTATATTAAAAAAACAATTTCATTGTATTTTAGAAAGGATGAATTTAAAAGGATTTAACGGTAATGTTCTTTATAGATACATTAACATTGAAGAAAGAATTGATTAAATGAAGAAATTATTTATATATACTATATGTACACATATTATAACATTATATAATAAAATAAAATTTCTCATGTCATCCTACAAGGATAAAAACCATTTATATTGAAGGGTAGCCAAATGAATGTAAATTGGGTTTAGAATTCACTTATGAAATATCTGCATGGTATTAGGTGTACATGGGATGGTATAATGATAATGATTTGGGGTATCTAATAATAGATATATCACAAGGGAAATATGGGGGAGGTGTAGAAACATAAACCACAATTTGGAAATAAAAATTAAATGGCATAACAAAGGTGTGATTCTTGATTAAATGTGGGATACAGATGATCCCTCTCCTCAGGTTCAAATTCCTTCAAACATGTTATAATATACATTATAAATGTTAAAATAGTGTTATAAATATTTTATACAACAATATTCATGTTTATCACACCTTTAATGATCATTTTATATCATCATTTCTACCATTCTTTAATAAAAAAATTTTAATTCAATTGTTTGGGGTGTGTACATTACATGGATTCCATTAGATTTTAGTAAAGGATGTTATATTAGGTTAAAAGTGAATCACCAGAATTGGGATGGAATAATATTTCAACATTTAAAGAACCTTAAATTATACAATTTATCATATTTTTTTCTGACATGTGGATGATTCATAAGTTGAAACATTGTTGATATATTTTTGGTCATTTTGGAAATTCTTCGATCATAATAACCTTTTTTGTTTTATAAATTAATAAAATGTGTATAAATGATTCCATAACCTTATATAAGATTTAACAAATAAATCATTATTTGGTTCAACCATAAAAATTATTTCATGATCAGTTTTATAGGAAGTAAAAGAAATTGAAATCATAATGTCCATGATGTCGGTAAATTGACACATCACGGATGGTGTTTTAATTAACTGAATATATGGGAGAGGAAAAGAAGTGTAATGTAGAATAATCCCGAAAAATAATGAAATCCAAAATAATTATGATATTGGATCATTTATCAATCTTGAATAAGGGGATGTTAGGAATGAAGAAGAATAGAATAAAAAATATAAAGAAAAGAATGTAATCAAAAAAAAGATGTTTACCTCTTCATCTCTTCTCCTTGAGAACCTTCTTATGGCCCTTGGTTTTGGTCACTTTGAGAGACTAGAATACTAGGATGTGTGGAAGGGTCTTGGGAGGAGTATGGGGAATAATATAGGCAGGTCACCAGTCTTGAGTTATTTCGGATGAAGTGTGGGGAGTGGGTGGTATTTATAATGGAGGAGAGGAATAGTTTTACATTGTTTTAGTCATTATTTTTTTATTTTTGAATAATACATGAATTAGTTATAATTCCCTAAAAAATGGCACTATGTTAATGAGATATTTAATGACTGTTTTATTACCTTAGTAATGATGCATCAAATAGAGTATTTATACATTAAATAAAATATTTTACATTTCACAAAAAAAATTATTTTAGAATAAAACCCAAAATTCACCATTATCATATTTTGACGTATAGAGTTAAAAAATGTACACGGGTTTTTAAAAACAATTATTTAAATATGATTAATTAAATTTTAAAATAAAATCTTATTTTATTCCAAAAAAGTACAATTATAAAACACACACATATATATATATATTCCAAGATATGTGTATATCTTGACATCAATTAAATATTATATGCATTCTATCATAAGATAGTTTACTATTAATAAAAGTAAAATTACTATTCATATGTTTATGTTACTATTCATAAAAAAATATGTTGGTCTTATCAGAAACTATATAACTTACTGATTGCAACCGTGTTTGTCCACTTTTTGAAATTCAAAACACAGATGTGGGAAAATTATTTGTACTGATAATTATAAATATATATATATATAACAATGTATCATTCATTTCAATTTAATATTGAAACAATGGGGGTTTCAATCTAAACATACAAACATCACAACATTATTATTAAATCCCATAAGTGTTTCTTATTAGTGTGATTTTACATTAATGAATCACTTGTAATGTGTATATAGACCTAAAAACAACATTTTTCAAATCTTTTCTTAAGATACGCCTAGTAAAGTACAAATGTAACCGTATCTGGGTAAACTAATTCTGATATCCCTAATATAATAATCTCTAGGATGTGAATTTGTTCCATCAAGTATTGATCTTTTTTTAGATTCGAAAATATCTTATTCATCATAATTTTATCCTAAAAGATATCATTATGTTTTGAATGTTCATGTTGATTGTGAAAATACAACTAGATATCAATAATAGAAACCACCACCAATGAATATATATATATATATGGAAAAGTCAGTCAATCTATGACATAATAATTATGGTGCATTTGTGATATCTAATGACATAAATGGATACTCATATAGACTATATCGTCATTAAAAGTATATATAAGGTTTTTCTATAGGTCAAATATGAACCTGTTGCTATTTGGATCACAAATGATTTTTCAATAATTACGATTCACATCGAATATGATCAAAGAGGTTATCTATCTATCTGAATGGATGATATATCATAATTTTTAACTTGTTAAAATGCTAATAATCCACACTTAGGCTGAGAGTACCATACTATCTTTTCACAAAAAGAACCAGATAACCCCTTAAAGAATTACTGGTGGGGATAAAACATTTATCCACCAAATCCTCCTGCTTCCTCTTTATCTCCTATAACTCCATCGTATCCATCCTTTCAGGAGTAATGTATTCTAATTCAAGTCCTAGAACTATATCAATAGGGAAGTAATCCTCACTCCTAGAGGGAAAACAATAAATATTAACCTTGAAAATTTCATGGAAATTGTTAACTACTAGAGATAAATATACCTAATTCAATCTTTAAGAATCACAATAAATACAATTAATCTTCGAGGTTATCCCACCATACCCACTTGTTAATGTTCCATCTCAACATTCTTAGACATCCAATTCACCCATGTGAACATTAAATCCACCTTTAGAAATGAAAAAACAATATTTTCATGGTTGAAATATATTATATATCGATAGTGAACTATCGATCCTATCATCTGTATAATGTCAAACACTATTATGTTGATGAAAAAATTATTCCATATGAATTGAAACCCAATAATTTTAAGGGGAACTCCATACACTTGGTTACACTCTAAATTATAATCCCTAATTTAGAGTTATGTGTCATTATCACCCCAAAATAGTATATAAATATCCCAAAAATTTCATCCATTGCTAAATATATAATTCTATTTGATTCAAAGATATAAAAATTATCAAGTTCAAGAGTTGAAGACACTAAGAGAGTATTCCTCACTATTGATTGTATTGCACATAGATACTCTATTGTAGCCTACTCATAATACCTTTTACCTGAACTATATTTTAGTATCACAACCTCACTACCCATTACACGGACAGTAAAATATATCGGTAAAACTAGTTTCTGGATAGCTAGACCACCACCACCACCACCACCTTGTTCCAAAAGACCAGTACTTCATTTGATCCCTTCCAAACATGGAATATTGAAATATTCATCTGATCTCTATCTTAGAGAATACCAAATTACACAAACTACTGGAGGTAATTCATTATTAAAACATTCCATGTGGCCCATCCTAATATAATCATGGCACTTGACTGGGTCATGATATTAGAAATTCCACATTTTTTTATTGTCTACCTCAATGATAAAAGAAAACAAAGATAATAGTACTCACAACTTTTTTGGTACTCATCTCATGGGGGTCATCATAACATCACATCCTTCCACTTGAACCCGAACCACAAGGTTTAGAGACTCTTATTTTCTAATATATGTCTTCAAATACAATAAGGATATTATCTATAAATATACCATAGTTTACAATCTCAAAAAAATCATCTTGAACTCATTGATCTACGATCTAAAAAAATATCCGAGTCATTCCTTAATGAATCTATATATCTCCATCAATCTCGATATATTATCTATAATGTATATCAGAGGAAAATTATAATGATCTATAATGTTTACCTAATACACCGTATCATTAAAGGATCCATATTGTAGGGACATGAACTTAGTATCCACCTCTTATCTTACGGTCTCAGGGTAATAGTACTAATAAAATCTTGTTTGGAAACCCTACAAAACCATATCACACCACGTATCAGCATTGTTCAAAAAATCCCATGAACATTTTTATACTATAGGTATAATATAATATGTGAGATTCAATGTAGTTTTAGGATGTGTATCCAGATGATAAAATAATTAAAGGGTTGTCTCAATCAACATTTCAGTAACATGTGCACCACCATCAACAAAAAAAACAAGGAAGGATGATACTAATGGGATACACATATCGATAGAGGCCAAGATAAAGAAGGATGTGATACTCCTAGGAAAGTATTCATGAAGCTTAATAACCCATCATAGAACTATGATTTAGTACCTATGCCTAATAAAAATAATGGTTCTACATATAGAATGATATATTATCTACCGATGGCCTATGACTCACCACCTCCCGGGTATGGTCACCATAACACTTTTGGATTATTATATGAGGTCTTCATGGATATATATATATCTATAATTCTAGAAACACAACTCTAAAAATATAAACATCAATGTTCACAAAACAAAAATATTGATAGGTTAGTAAATTTCTATAAATAGGTATACCACATATCTTTCTCATTATTTAGGGACATGTAATAAAGAAATCATCATAAATGTCACTACAGACATTACCTTTTTACCACTCAAAATGAGAGACTAGGAAACATTCGCTATTACATAAGATCAATCTCCATTTGAATTCATATTCATTTCAAAATTCCTATTTATATGGATTAACAAAATGGTTCTTCACACCTAGTACATATTGTTTCATTCTCTTCATGAACTAAAATGTAGCCATCTCTTTATTCATACAATAACAGGCTATAGACCATGCAACTAAAGGTCTATAACTATATGTTCTATAGTTGACTGCCTAGTGTTTCTACTATAACAATATTAGAATATCACTATTTTGGATACAATAGTCACTCTAAAGGCCAGCCATTTTTTCTCACCTAACTACACAAAGTATCTATCATAACATAAGATATATGAATAAATTCACACAATATGGTGTCACGTAGTAATGTAACGCACCAAATATGGAATTGAATATGTGGTAGTATATAATTCTTGTTGGTTCATAAAATGATGAATGATATGGAGTACCATCATCTCATATAGTTGAAAAAAAGAACCCATAATAATATCAAAGATAAATTAAATTCACATTCATCATCGAACCATTAAATAAAATCAATTGTATTAGTAATAATCCAAGAACATAAATTTCTATTCGATGCATTTTTTCCATATGTTGGTTAGCTACTTCCATACATGAATCATCAATAATTTCCCATTAATTACTAACCCTATATATTGTTATAAAATTGAAATGAAAAAAAAATTCATTGATACGACATTGTAACATCTCGGACCCTAATTAAACACAATAGTTCATTGATCCTAGGAGGCTGTAAGACCTGAATCACATATCCTCAAATGATTGAAGCTACTGATTAGAAAGGAGGTCATATGGTTTTTCTTTGGTGAAACGATGTCCTTATTACCATATTGAATGCAATGGGTACATCAAAACACTTATGCTGATGAATCAATAATAAATGTATAGGTGTAATGGGGTACACACACAAAACACGTGATATTGTATAATCCAATAAGTATCCCTAAAAAAATTTGACATGATCCTATCATAGGTAATCTATAGAGAAAAATGAAATAAAATTCCATCTACATTACATATACACAATATATCATATCTCCCAAAAAACTTGTACAATCGTTAATGTCATATCAACCACGACCACTCCATATAATCCAATGTGTCACATATACTAGGTCATCTCAATACAATTATAAATTTACATCTCCGCAAGGCCAGATCCAAGGTATAATGAACATATGAATCCTCCTCGAGCCTAAAGAGAATCTCGATGGAAAATCTGGAAAGCATGACCTGGGGACTAAGGAGTATGACAGAAAACAATATACATTTTGATCCAAAACAAACCATATTTATGGTCTGGAATGGAATAATTCATCCCATATAATCAAAATCCAAATATAGTATATGTCTGGGGAGTTATCTACTACTATCATTACCCATGATTTTCAAACCCTTGGAATATGTTGAAATAATTCATCATTCCAATAAATTACAATTTCAATCATGAGTTTAACCCCTTATATAATAAATCAAAATCATTCCCATTTTAAGATATAACCCAATAATTTTAACAATATCTATATAATCCATTCAAGTAATTAAAACAAAGAAACTTCATATTAACCCAATGAAATGGATTAAACCCATCTCTTGTCCAATTTATTCATTCAATTACTCGATTAATTTGTCTTCCTATAAATTTGAATGATCATTCAGTCAACCCTTTGTTTGTTCAATAATAGAAATTTCAAATGATCATCACATCTGTGACCTTGTTTGGGGAAAAAAATTCTAAAAAGAATCAAGGAATAAGAGAGAATCCCACACATATTCCATTATATTTAATATAAGAACTCAGTTCGTTTTTAGGGGATTATATAATATCCAATAGGTGTCACAATGAATACCACCTCTATAAAGCACTATTATAATCGATAAAATTACATACCACCTACCTATAGTATGTAGTGGAGCAGTCATTGTGTATCTTTATAGTATTAATTTGAGGTCCAAATAGAAATTGAAAATGTGTGAAGAATAGTTAAATATGGAATATAATATTTCAACTAAATAAAATCATATATACAATGGTGAATGAATAATAAAAGAAGTATATTATCTTAATTACATGTGTGGATCTGATGGGATGGAATGATCTCGATTCTGAGGCAGCATAGGGAATAATTATCTTGTGATAGGATTTTTCTAAAAAGCATAAGCTCTCCTAGGTGAGTTATTTTTTAATGGGTGAAAATGTGGAATAGATTTTGATTATCAAATATTTTATAAAAAAGGTAGTTTTTCCAAGAGTTAAAAGGCCCCATGTTTTTGTTTCATGGTTTTCAAAACCTTTTATCAATTATGAAACTCTACTATGCTACAGGTGAACCAACATTTCACTACACGCTATTAGAATAACCATGCACAGACCATGAATTTTCATTCTGATAAAAATTTTAGGAACCCCATCATTGGAGTGAACGTCCTTTCATAGGGTTTCTTCAAACTATGACGGATAATGATGTCCACATTCAAGGCCTTAAAATTTTTTTCAGACCATGCGAGGTGTACATCACATTTTATACTAACTGTGTGTCCTTCTTAGTCTTTTCAAAAATTAATGATTTAGGTTTTGATCTACTATCAGACAGATCTAGAACCAATTTTTTCAATTTGTGTACCCACAATAGGCAATAAAAATGTATTTAAACTAAAACCAACAAGATTTTTACATCATATATAAAACTATATTCTTCAATTTTCTGAATAAACTCTATTACGAGTTTCAAGAATGAGGTGATGTTATTCCCTTTTAAAAGTGATGTGAAGGGTACTTTGTTGAAATTTTAAAGAATTAAAATAATATAAATTATGTTTTATAGAAAAGTAGATATAAATGATATATAGATGAAAATATGAGGATTGGTCAAAATAATGTTATAAAATTAATTATAGAAAATTTTATACAATGTTTTTACCTTTATCATTTTATTTTAACCACACATTATCTCTTTTGATTATTACATTGATAACAATACTTTACACTATTTAGGGGTCATGATATATACTAAAAGATGAAAATTAGACCATTAGTTGAATATGGATGATATTTTAAAAATATTGAAATCCCACTGTTGATGATATATATTATTTAACTAATTTATATTTATATTAATTATCATTAAATATAATTAATGTCATTTTGGGATAAATGAATTCAATTAGACTTTAATGAAATATATAAATATGTTAAATTAGAATATGAACCTTCAAAATATGTTAAACATTTAATAATTATATTGAATATTCATGGAACAGAATAATTTTTTAGAATTATACAAATTAAAATTTTTATAAATAATTTATTTTATATATAATTTAATTGAATGAGTATTTTTTTATTTTTCATATAATTTAAGACAAAATATAATTATAAAAAATAATAAATAAATTTTTATGATAATAAATATATTTATATTTCTAATATCCATTTAAAATGGGAGATACCATATTTTTATCCATTGGAAAAATTTTATTTTAATGTTAGATAAAGAAATACATTTTTCACTTTTCATTCCATTGTATATTATTAACCTCAAATTAATGTCCAAACGATAACTAATGTCATATTTTCTAACCCTAAAAAACTGAGGACTATATATTTTCATACAATATAATTATGGAATGTTTTAATGTTACTTTTTATTTCTTATCATATTATTTCCTCCCATAAATAACCCATTTCTCCTTCCCCATGGAAATAAAATTTATAATAATTACTATTCATATCGATTAATAAAAAAGGGAACTATTTTCCATATTTATAAATACTAGTTTCAAATATTGAATCAATTATTCATGATTTAATTTCTTGATGTTTGGATATTAATTATAATTTAAACTCACATAACCTTATGAAAATATGTTTTTCCAAAAAAAAAATTTAATGTATATTTTTTTAATACCTGATTAATGTATAAAATTTATTCCAAGGTATATAATTGTATTATGTTTAATAAAAATCAATAAATGAAAATTTAAAAAAAATAAAATCCAGAATGTGGACTTTTTAACCAATTTGATAAAAAAATTAATAATTTTTTTAATTTTTAAAAATAAATTGAAAATATTTTTTTTTTTGAAAATTCTTAAACATTTTAATCATGAAAAATATAACAAATGGAATTAAAAACTTAATTTTTTATTTGTATTCATATTATAATATAATAAAATAATGTTTTCAAATAAACACATATAATGTTTAAAAAAAATCAATATTATTAAGGAAATTTATTTTCAATTGAAAAAGATTCTGTTATTCATATAAAAAATTATTAATGCATAAAATATAGTTGATGATTATTAATAAGGAATAAAAATAAAATACTTTAACCATTATTAGTATGTACATTAATCAATAATTTTGGAAATCACATAACTAAATTGTTTATTTATTTTCTATATAAATAAGCATACCATTCTTTAATAGAATAATCTGATCCACAATCTACTAAATCAATAATTGTTATTCCTAATAATTGATAATATTAAAATTTTCACTTATTTTCATTTAAATTATATCTAAATTAAAGAATCGTTATTTTTTATTAGTTATAATAATGATATTCTTCAAAATGATCTACAACGGGGCTTGAAATAAGGAATTAATATGGGATTATTTCTTTTTCTTCAAAACAATAAATATATATTATAAAATGGATTGACATATAAGTATGACCATTCATTAATAATCCTTTCCAAAAATCGTATTGATTTTATATGGTCCAAAAAATAGATGACATGTCTTTACATTTTTTCCAAAATCAATAACACTTAATCATGGAGATACCATATAAAAAAGACCACCACCTACCTGAAAGAATCATCATTCCTCTATTTATGGGAATATAATTAAATAATTCTCCTAGAAATCCAATTTTACTTTTAATAATCATCACTTTATTTGATTATTATTCTAGCGTCTCTTATCCAAAAAACTTATTTTCACCTACTTAAATCCAACCATCTACATTCTTCCAAAACATTCCATATAAGGCCATAAAAGGATCCTTGTATATACTAAAATGAATAATATTACCATTATAAAACATGAATAATTCCTGATTTTTATCCCATGACACTTATTAATATATTTAACAATAACAAATCATTTCTTCCATTCTATGAATAAATATCTGAGATTGTCCCATTGATTGAGGTTGAAAATATGTACTAAAATTTAATTCAATCCCCAATTAAAACAAATGTCCATTACAAATAATAGAAATGAATTAGGGATAATGGTATGAATATAATAGATATTGGAAATCAATGTAACATTTCTATCATCTATAGATATTGTCATAATTCCTCATATAAGTATATGTTATTATTATTCTGAAGTTCATGTGAAGATTTGTTAAATCGATCAATAAAAACCATAATTGTATTATTAAATTTATATGGAATTGGGAATCCCACCATGATATCGATAGTTATATTCTCCAATTTTCATTCTAGAACATGTACATGCTAAAGATTCATATTATGTAATTTACATTTTTTCATTTAAGATAATGAAATGTGAAAAAATCATTAAAAATCATTAATATCTCCATTAATTACATATCACATGTTATAATCCCTAAGGACTATGTATATATAAGTACTAATAGGTTTAATAGAAAATGGGGATCTATGATATTTAATCATAAATACAACCCTTATGTGGGAACTAATTAGATAATATAATCATCTTAAAGAAATGCTAAAACCTTCTCCATAAATACTAATATCTATAAAAATACCAATATAAGGGAAATTAATTTTCCCTATAAAACATTATCCTCATATTAAAAATTATTATTTTCTTTTTGTTAAATATTACTATACCGACACCTAAATCAAAATAGAGGAAGTTCATTCATGTTCAATTCCTAACAACAAGTTCATTAGATAAGTAAATCAAGTTTCATGTACCAAACATAAAGATGATATGTTTATATACATTTCCTAATTAATGTAATAAATACATTATCATCATTTAAATGATGGTAATATATCATTAATTCTTAATCCATAATCAGCTTCATCCATATTCTCTACATCATTTCCAACTCTTTCTATGTGAATTTTTACATCAAATTTTAATGATTGATATATATTTCACACATGGATCCACAGAAATGATTCATATAAATATTTATATAATAAAAAATTACAACTAATACCAGATATTATATATGATAATTTTACTTATATGGTTTTAGGTTATATGATTCATAAAGTATTACCTGATTATTCTACATCATAATGTAACAATTCCCTCTAATGAAGCATGATACGTTGTCGTTTTAATGTTGTAAGTGGGATAGTATGATCACTCAAAAATAGTAATTTGTGTTTATTAAAAAATTAATCAACCCCTTTTAGATAATTTAAATTGACACCATTTTATGTTTAAATGTTTGGGGGATTAATAATTGAGAAACGATCTCCAAAAAACATCTAGTAGTATAATAAAAATAAAATAAAACTAAATTTATTATCATTTATTATCCTTGGATGTTGTTCAAAAACATTATTTTTTAAGGACAATTGTTGTTCATCCATAAAAAATAATATATTCATTAAAATAAATATTATTCATTAAAATATCACATAAAATAATTTTGTATATAATTTATACTTTAGTGTTTTTAAAAAAATCCTTCGTTTTCCATCCTATTCAAAATGAATTTTATAACATATCAAAATATCATCAACAAACATAATAAAAAATGTCTAAAATATCTCATTGAAATATCAATTAAAAATAACTATAAATGAGTTTAATACATTTGAAAATCCATATGGAATTACTTCGAACATACAATACATATATATAGTCCAAATCATAGTCTATAAGATATCATCATCCTTGACCATCAATTGATGTAATGTTAAGTTAAGATCAATATTAAAAAAATACTATTAACATGGGTGTTGTTCAAATAAGTCACCATTATATTTAAATGTTAATTGTTCAAAATAATAATTTTAATAAATCCACTCTAATATTTTCAATGTATTATTGTAAGGTTATTATTTATAAAATATAAAATAGGGGCGCCACATTAGGATGTTCTAGGATGAATGAATCTTTATATCTAAACCATTTGATATTTTTTCATTTCCTAAATTTGTAATTGATCAATTCCATACATGAATTTTTTAATATTCTTAGTATTATCAACTAATTCAAAAATATATTCAACATATCCATTAAGATGGAAACAATCCCAATCATAAGGAAATTAACCAATATATTCATTCAATACAAAAACACCCCTAATTTTATAATTTTATTTATTTTCAACACAATTATCTATGTATATTTCCTACAATATATAATCAATTTCTCATTATATTCAAGGGTTATGAATCATAATAATTAATTTATTAATAAAATTATCTATATAATATAACATAATAAAATAAAAAAATATGATCAATTACAAAGATATTATCATACTCTTGTATCGAAATCTAAAAAATATTTATCGTAAATGTCTTCTAATGAAGAAAAAATAATAAAATATTACAATTCATCTATGATTTATTATTTTCATACGGAGTCTATAAAAAAATTTCTATATTCTTTTTAGGAGCATCTATTAACATTTTATATTAAAAATTTTCAAAAAAAACGTTATCAAAAATAAACTATCAATAAGAACAAGTGAAATAATTTCTTAACATGTAACATACTCATCACCAAGTTAATTTATAGTTCTACATCAACTGTAGAAGTAGAAATATTTTTTTTTCAACACTATTTTCAATATCATTAATCTCTAACCCTAGTGTCTAACTTTTAATTGATGTGAGAATATTAACCCAAATCATTATAAATAAGTAATCTATTCATTATCTTTTCATAATTTATGTGATAATATTACTTACAAATGAAGATCTATGTATATAGACATTATACTTAAAAAAACCTTATTTAATGAATCCTTTTCATCAATATATTTATCATTCATTTAACAAGAATGAAATTTTATTTTCATAACAATAAATTTATTTAAAAGTTTCTCTTATATAACATTGTATTTAGAAATTTTATTTTAATTTTATTCATTGGATATATGATTATTAATCAACTATTTTTTACATTATATTTACATCATTCATGTTTCTAATAATCTTTAAATTTAATGGAAGGCAATGGCCATTAATTTCTTTTTTTAAATTTGGGAAAAAAATAATTAATTTTACTATCACTATCGATAATAAAACAAATCATACCATGAATATATAATGAAGTTATATTTATATTATATAATAATATATGTATCCTCTTCTTTGAATTCAATGAATTAATATTCCATTCATATACAAATTGATTTAGGATAAAAATTATCATGTTAGTATATTTAAATTCATCCCATTAAATTGTGTCAAT
The DNA here is from genome assembly GCA_963277665.1 of Viscum album. Taxonomy (NCBI): domain Eukaryota; kingdom Viridiplantae; phylum Streptophyta; class Magnoliopsida; order Santalales; family Viscaceae; genus Viscum; species Viscum album. Next base: position 1,040,049,350 of record OY728141.1, on the reverse strand, counting down.
ATAATCCCTATCTAATATATTATTAAACATTTACAGCATTTCCAATATTCACTATAAAAAACTATAACTTTTTTATGCCCTCACAGCCCTTGATTTAAAATAAATTATCAAGGTCATTAATCTATCCCTAATCTACAATATGGTCAGATGATCTAATTAATAAATGAATTTTTTTTATAAAATACATCATTATAATCGTTTTCAATTTTGGAGAATGTGGTTTCTATCTTTCATCATTACCATGTCAATTTATATATTAAGATAACTGCACAATTACTGATTTTTTTCCTATTCCAATTATAGATATTTATGGTTGGTGATTTGGAAGGATATCACATTCTCGTTGTGTTCCAATATAAGTTTTCATGTTTTCTAAATATATTACATCTATTTAAAGAAATATTTCATTTAAAGAATCATCAAAAATCCTAAAATTCAATACAAACATAAATTATTATTTTTTAAGTTATTTATATTCATTATACAATCCTATAATATTTCTGAATTTTTTCACTGATACCAAATATAATGTCAAAACCATAAATATTAAATAATCATTTGTATTTGGGAAACATAAACTTTTTTCATTTCAAATGATCAATAAATTTTTATTGTTTTAGAGAATCAAGTTATAAATATTATATCAAACCCATAAATATCATTATTTATAAATATACTTACAATCAATTTCATCCAAATTAAAAAAAAACATTATCAAAAAACATGAATTTTTTTTAAATACAAATCATTATGAATTTTAACACAAAATCATCATTGTTTAAAACAATTTTTATACCAATATTTTTAAAAAAACATTAAAAGTATAAAAAATTCAATATAATGGATATAAACAGAACAGTTGAATATTTTTATTCATTATTAGAATCATGAAATTTTAAAATAATTTAATTTAATATAATAAGAATTTAGATTAAAAATAATAAAATACTAACATATGAAATCATCATTTTAAAAAAAACTAATATAAAATATTGTTATGAAATAAAAAATAATAAAATCCATATGGATACTTATAAAACATTTTAATCCATGAAAATAAATAGAAACATAAATCATTTTCCAGTAAAATTAATGATCAATATACTGAAAAATCACTAAGATTGGTAATAGAAACTATATTTTTTCCAAGAATACTCATTTTTAATCATATAAAATTAATATATGTTAAATGGTTATAAAATTAATCTAACCAATATAATAACCCTCATAACTAGATTAACCATATATATAACACTCATATTTATTGGATAAACATTTTCATTACCCAATAAATTAGATATCTATATTAGGATAACCCATAATAAAAATTCATATCAGTCTCAATCATCATATTAAAAAATTTATGAGGACCGTATATTTAATTAAGTATTTTAAAAATGAACATTTTAATTATAAACCTCATTAAATATTTTATTAAATCCATTGTTATAACAATTTCAAAAAATAAAATTAAAAATATTTTAAAACACAAAAATAAATAAAATATCAATAATAATTTTTTTTCCTTTCATTAAATAATAGATTATATCTTATAATGGAAGCCCAAAATAAAGTAATGGTTATTGTGGTGGGAATATTAACTGACATCAATATGTATAAAAAATAAATTTTCTATAACACGTGTAATGAAAATAACACAGTTAAATAAAAAAATTATTTTTATAATGCACTCTATGAAAGATACAAAAAATTCCCTTATAATTAATATTTGTCTATATAAAATATAAAAATTAATTTTATATGGATGTACATGGAATAAAATGTTTTAGAAAATAAATCTCTAAAATATTTGGAATTAGGTTTCTAATTTATATTTTCCATTAACTCATATTCAACTCATAATGTTTATTATTTATCATCCCAAAAAATCAACATAAAAAAATTATTTTCCTTCAATGGAACATTTTCAAAAAAAATTATTTATTTTCCCATGTCGTAATCAATTACATAATATAAAAAATGATTTATAAAATATTTTAACAGTATTTGGCTCATATGTCTAAAATTTCATTTATACTTGGAAAATATTTAATGGGGTTATTATTCCATAATATTTATAAAAAATCATTATATTATTGTAAAATATATTAATAAATTAATACTTTATAACGAAACATTATGGGTTGTTATGAAAATTGAAATATTTAATAATATTTAAGGTGGAAGGTCATATAAGAACATAAATAATGCTTCCATTATATATGATCATGATGGAAAATAAGATATATATTGTTTTATAATTAAAATTTCATAATTATATATTATATAATAATATATGTTTAAATAATGTTAAATATATCATTCATATAATTTTCTTGTTAAAAATGAATCACAACCTTCATGGAGGTGGTAGTCCAAATGTATTAATGAACAACATTATCATTTTTTAGTGAATGAAAATGTATGAAATTATATGATATATATTATTCCTAAAAAGATAATAATTTCATTATTATCATATATATATATATAATACTATATATAGCTATTATATGGTGTGATACAAAATGAATTACATTTGTTTGGTATGAGTTATTAATTTGTACAAAGGAATTACAATTTCAATTATTATTTAATGCAAAAAAATATAGATATAATTTATGACATTAACATAATAACATATTGATATATGATATATAAGGATGTTATTTCATCCACATAGTTTATGATGATTTTATGGATATGTATGAAATTCTAAATATAAAATGATTGTGTAAACAAAATCAACAAATTAGTAATGTTAAAAAAATTTCCCAATAGTTGGTTTTATGATCATATTTGGGCCTCTATGATGTGGAAAATTGTGTGTGGAAGGAATTTACGAAGGTATTTTCTAATACAAAATATAATTGAGCTGTGATTTATAAGGGAGACGAGGCACCCATTTATAAGTCAAGGGATGAGAATTCTGTGAATTTTATAAAGTATTAATTAAATATTAATTAAATTACATTAAATAATGAAACAAATTGATATAAATCAATTATAGGAAATTTATTGGTTTAAATTATCCATTCCATTAAATTTTATACAAATTTAGACACTTTTTTACCCATATTTTTTTCTTAACCTCATATTTAATCTTTCAATAATTACAGTAATAATATGGGTATTTACTCATTTAGTGTATATATAGTTATTAAAAAAATGATAATTAGAGAATCAATAGACCAAGTATGATTATTAAACCATATAAGAATCACTCGGTAAATGATATTATTATATAAAATTTTAAATCAATAAATAAATTATTATTAATTAAAAATATCATTACAAATATTTATCGAACTATACATTTATTTTTAAATAAAAAATAAGCTGAAAAATATTATATTATATTATAATAAATTAAAAATATGGTATTAATTTATTAAAAATTAATTGAACATAATAATTAACTAAAATTATATTACTTTTAGAAAATTAATATGTTTTATTTTTGTCATTATTAATTAAATACGTACAATGTGAGTTTTGTGCAAGAATTTATGTTTATTATATTATTAAAAAAAAATATTTAAATTACCGTTATAGAATATAATATTGAAATTTTAAATAAACATCAATAATATAACATACATAGTTTTTTATAATTTAAATAAAAATGATGATTATAAAATAATGAGAATGGTATTTTTTTATTTTCTATAAATAACATATTTTATAGGTAAAATTCCTTTCTGAAACAAAAAAAAATAGTATTATATTATATTTATTTCTTATTATGGAATAATTATATGAATCCAATAATTTTATATAAAGTGTTATGGTTACATTTTATTCCTTATCAAATTTTTTGTAACATTTATTAAAACATTTTTCCTTTACCATGGTAATAAAATTTACTATAATTACTATTATTGAATACTAAAAATAAAATGGGTCTATTTGATATTATTTTTACTAGATGATTATAAATGTGGAATCAATTTATCAAGAATAAATTTAATCACGTGGAAGAAATAATTTTTTAATTAAACATGAATTTTGCAATGAAAAAATATCTTTTAAAAAAAACCTTTTAGAAATATAAATCATTTTATAATAAATTTAAATATAGAATTCATTCCAATGAATATAAATATATTTATTTAATATAAGCAAAAAATATATTTTTTAATCAAATCCAAAATGTAATATTAGTACAATAATAATTTAAATTTTTTTTCAAAAAAAAAATCCATATTTATTCGAAATTCATCGAAAATATTAATTTTTTCAAAAATATAAAATTTTAAATTTTAAATATTTTTTGACAAGATGATTTATAAAATAAAATTTATTATTAAAAATTATAATTCAATAATTTTAAAATCATTATAAAAACTATATGTTGTTTTAAAACCATTTTTTTAATAAATAATTATCATTTTCCAATAAAAAGATACCTAATAATATTATAACTATTATATATCATTAATAATTTATTTATAAATTTTAATAAGACATTAAAATTATTTTTCATTACCTTAACTTGTTTTGATAATAACCCCCATTTTATTTGAGTGGTGTAATTTTAAGGACTTATATTTCTTAGTTTGGTGAAGGTAAAATTGCCTATATATAATGCTAGGGTAATGTTTTATTATATATGGAAGGGTGAACCTTTTTTTTTGAACTCTATAATGGTATATTGGCTTCTCCAAAACAGAAAAGATCCACTTATATGTTCTAAATAAGGGTACTACATACTTCTGGTAAGGACATAGCCATTTTTATATGGGATATGTAGGTGTATGCCACTTTTTTATTCAGTGTGTAAGGTAAATAAGGGTAATGTTTTAAAGGTAACATATAATTTATAATGATTTGGTAATGTTATCATGTATGATATATAAAGGCAACATATTCTATTAAGGGTTATATGTGGATAAAACCTTCAATTTCAAATGGTATCTTCTACATTATATAGTATAGATATGGGTATCATGCTATTGCATAGGGGTAATGCATGTTTTTTCAATTGTTTTGTAAGGGTAGGATATATATCTTGTAATTTTAATTGGATATATTTGATTTTTATCCTTCTTTTTTTAAGGAACAATTTGGGCTGAGTTACCCTTATGTGATTTATAAGAACTATATATGTTTAAAATAATAACCCTTATGTATCAATCATTATTATAAAGAACAAATAAAAATTTCATTTTCATTTATTCTTTATCCATACCAACATAAATTACAATTTTAAAAAGATTAATTGCAGATAAACATAGAACTAATTTATTTAAATAATCTATTTGTTGTAATTTTAGTTTTATAATTTCATCAAACTCTACTATCATTATTAAGTACAAACATAAAATGAAATAAATTTTTGTTTTAGGTGAATAAATAATGTTAACGAATATTATTTCATAGAAATAATAACTAAACTATCAGTGCCAGAAATATTTTATAATAATATTGAGAATATTTATAGGTTTTAATATGTGGTATATTAACATCAAATTCTATTACAATTTTAATTTTAGTGGTCTCATGGTTTTCCATAAAGTATCCGAGGAAATATAACCGTGATATACCCCATGAATAATTATTTGATAATATTAAATATTAATTGATCATGTGATGGATAATATTTTAAATAACATGATTACATATAAGAATAATATAATTGTTTTTATTAATTTTATGTGTTATTTTAAATGATTTAGGTTAAATATCATGAAATTGTCCAAGTCATCATTTCTGATGTGAAATTACATCCCATATATTCTTGAAGCTATTTTTTCAAACAATTTCATTATGCACTTAAATTATATTATATATTAAATATCAAGGATCACTTTGTAATTATTCTAATTTTATATGAAATTGGTTAATTTTTCTATTTCCTCGTGAAATATCTATTCTTGGGAAAAACTAATGTTAATAATGGTTAAAAATGACTTTCATAATTTTAATTTTAAAAACATCCACTGAATGACTTGGTGATATATTTCAATGAAATGATTGATCATTAATTATTTTCTAATTTTTATAATAACTTGTAAAAGGAAATGGGTATGTTACCCATGTAAAGGTTTATTTTTAAATGTTGGTTTTATGTAAAAATGATGATGTTTTATAGTCTTGTTTACACTTTATTAAGATCATCTATTATAATAAAACCATATTGTTACATAATCGATTCGTTTTCATCTAGTATATTGGTTTTTATAAAGGTATTGTCTAAATTGAGTGAGTATTGTAGTTCGGGAGAGTAATGAATTGATAATAATATAAACCTTAATGGATTAGTCCCACATTGATAAAGATATTAATCCATTTCATGATTATCATTTCCATATTATTTACATATGTTTCATTAATAAGTAATGTGTACCTAGAAAGTAGGATTAGAGGAAATATATTTATTCTCCACTAGCATTCTCACACTCAATATAGTGTAATTATTGTGAATATGATGGGTTTATTCAATGGTTGTGTAGTAAAGAAAAAGGGGTTGGGTGGGCCATATTTTCTTGAGACTTATGATACTTGATTTAATCCTGATGATATGTCATAAGGATTTATTGAATATCATGACTATAGAGAAATTTATATATTTTATATGGAATATTCATGATAGAATTTTACTTAATTCATTGTACTGTATTTTAATCATTTTCATTGCTCTATAATGGAGTTTCTTTTATTGGTTTACTACAATTCTCAATTAATCTATTTAAATTCAAATTTCATGTAAATTATAATGTATTAACTTAATCACGCCTATTTATATCTACTGAGGAATATTAAATTTATTTTTTAATGTGATATTATAATTTTAAATGTGTTAAAATTAATTTCAGGAAATGTTTTGGATTTAAATGGATGGAAAAATATATGTGAATATTTTGTTTTTATTCACTATTTTGAAGTGAATGTGTTTTTAAATTAAAAATAATTCATATTTTAATTTGGTATTAATTTATTTATTTTTTATTATTAAATTTATATATCACTTCTGTATTTTTTGAATATATTTTATAACCTATAACATACTATATATTTTCAATGTATATAGTAATTTTTGAAATCTTTGTTGGTATAGTAGCTTTGTCCTTACTTATAATTTTTTTGTAAACATTATCTTCTTATGGATGATTTTTTTTTCATCCACGTACCTCATTGGTTTCTACATTTATGGAAGAGGTTAGGTAGTTTGAGACATGGTGGTAGGTAATAGACCCTATGATAGGGTTTCTATAGTTTTATTCTTCTTTAATATATGTATTATCTCAATTTTTAAATTACAATATTCATTATTAAATAAAATGAGAATTTTTTTGAAGTGAACTCAATTTAATGTTTTTTATATTTAGTGAAAAATAATTCCCATGGTTTTTTCTGGTTTAAAAAAATTAATGCCCATGGGGATTAGAAATTTGCTTCCAGAGTGGGGTGATTTAGTTTAGATGTTAGTTTGTCTGGTATTTATGGTAGGTAAAATATAAATTGTATCATAGAAGTTAATTACACAAATAATAGTACTTATCCATTAATTAACATATGTCATTTAGGATGAATTACATTAATTATGGCTAATAACTTTTTATGACTCAAGATGTGTACATTAGTTGGTCCTTGATCACTATATCTTCACAATTGGACTTGAAATTCTTGGAATATAGGGAACATAATTTCTTATTTTATGTCATTGGTTTCCAAATATTCTATGAGATTTATATTTTTTATGATATAATAGTTTATTTTGTTTATATATTATGAGTTTCTGGTTGGAATGAAAAGATGGAAAAAAAATTTACATTCCCATTACTCTTTGTTAAATTATGTGGAATTTGTGTTCAGAATCATGACGACAATATATGAATAATTGTGATATTAGTTATTTGATTTCCTACCCATGTAACAAGGATATTGTTATATATTCATTAATATTGATCATGTTATATTATCCATCTACATTAAAATGAATTCACTTAGTTTAGGTTTTCTTGGAGGTATATCAATGTGGTTTGTTTCATTACATTTTTTTGTTATTTTCATTCATGAAGATATTTATTTTTTAAAACCCATTGAAGATATTGTTTTTGAATAAAAATAATTTTGTTTTATTTCATTAAAAATTGCATTCAATTACTAATAGCTTTGTTTTTATCAAAATATTATTTTAAAATAACTATTATTTTAATATTACCTTGTGTGATGGAATAAATTAATGTCTTCAGAACAAATATTTTATGAGGTAGATTTAAAGGATTTTTTTTAAAAAAAATTGAAAAATTATTAATTATATCGAATATTTGAATGATTTTTATGAAATATTAATATAAATATTTAAAATGTTTTATATTTATAAAAGGATTTCTATATTTTAGGAAACTGATTATGCATTATAAATTATAAAATCAGGCCCACCTTGTAATAAATTATTGTATGATAACTGTTGTTTTTGGAATTGTCTGAAATATTTTTTCATGACTATGTGTCATTTTTTTACTATGTTTTTTGTGTAATTGTGTTTCCACATGTTTATAAATTCCAATGATAATTGTTTCCATGAAATAGACAATTTTATTCAATCACTACAGTCTTTGAAGTAGCCCATCACATTTTTTAAAAGTAACAAATCAATTTAAATACTGTTCACAAACACTTAATGGATTATTTTAGTATATTCTTTTCATGTGACTAGTATCACCAAGATAATTTGGGATCACCATTCACATTTTCTATAATTGATCATATTTTTGTTAAATCCTTAGTTTTCATTGAATTGGTTTTGGAGATCTATGATTCTATTATTAATCTTGATGATATAAGAGATAATTCTAATTCTACATGATTGTGGGACCTATTTGAGAGTGGTGTGATTCTTTGATCCTTTTTTATATCAATGATAGAATAAATTGTTGAATAAATAATTTATTATTCATTAATTTCATGTATACCAAGTGATTAATTTTAATGATTTTGACATCTTGGGTACCAGTTAATATTACATATTTATTGTATAGTATTCCAATCAATTTTTATGCTTGGTAGTCTTATTAACTAATATTTATTATGATGAAACAATAAAGGATCTATCTTTTTTAATAGGTCTTCACCTGAAATTTTTTTATGTCATCTCAATAGTATGTTCGACCTATAATCCATTGATGAAAGAATGATTATTTTCATCTAAATTAGATCTTAAAAAATGAACAACATGGGAGCATGCCTCAATTTTTTCCACACTAGATATGTTTGATATCATGGTTTTTATAATATAGTTGTGTAGGGGTAGTCCTCTTAGAGAAAAATGAGGCATATTTTAGGGTTCTAGTGTGGAACACCTATTCATTCTATATAGTGATATATGAAATTAATAATTATTGGTAAATGGTTTTCTTAGTTAGGTCACCATAGGATGTTTGGAATGATACACTAATAAAAATGAATGTCTCTTTTGAGACTATAAGATATTAACATAGGGTGAGAATATTCTTTATGATAATATCTATCCACCCAGAGGCATCACATTGAATCTTTTCATGTAGGGGAGAGCTGTCATTTATGGTTTATTTTGATCCAGTTTTTTGTTTCCAGCATCATACTAGAAACAATTCGATTGATCATTGTAATTAAGAGAATTTATTTTAGGAAATACTTATTCTAGGTATCCCTTGTGGAATTCATTGGGTCATGTGTGATGTCATATTGCAGACCATAGTGGTGAACAAGGTGGTGGTTTCATTTTAACTTTGTCTCTATTACTGTTCCTTTTAGTTCTGATGTATTTTATTTTCCCTCATCATGATTGGTATTGAAACCCATATGGTTTGTTTTCATCATAGTGATTGGGTAGAAACATGTAATTAATCGCATTTGATGTTTTAGAATTGAAATATTTAACACTAATTATTGTTTCATCACTCAATTAGTTAATTCCAATTGTTGGTGTTGGACAGCATTTGGATAGGATGTTGTCACCTTATATATTCATTTTTAATTATTATTATTTAGAGATAAATTTTTAAATTATGGATGATTTCACATGTTTTAGTGTACTTTCCTTTATGTTAAATGGATTTATTCTTTCATGATCATTATGTTCACACATAATCGTACAAGAGAATTCACTCTTATAGCTTGGAAAATATGGATTCATAATGGGCAAAAAAACCAAGACATGTTGGTGTTTAATTTGATGAAATCATTTAGGGTAGAAATTTAGTGATGAAAATATTACATTAATAAATAGTAAATTCTAGGAGTACAAATCATAATGAGCAATATTATATAAATATGGATGTTAGGAAAATTTATCAGTCATGAGAGAACTTTCCCTTTTTGGAATATTTGAGAAGTTTTTGGATGTAATGTTCCTTGATGTTTCAATAGTCCACTACTGGATGATTCAAATTAGATTGTGTTCTAATTACATTCATTGAGATGATTTGATGTGTATTAGAGGATGTTTATCTTCATTTTTAGCTATTGTATTGTATACATAACTAGTGAATAGTGTTTTTCTTGGTATTTTTCCATATTTCATATTATAAAATATCATGGTATAAAATTACATATAGTGGGAAGAGTAATAGTATAACGTTTTTTTATTATTTATGAATAAATTTTTTCTATTATAATGAGTTCATTTTTTTACTGAAAATATATAAATTCTATAATTATTTTTATACATATCCATTGTGTAGGGCTTGGGTAGAGGTAATTTGCATCCTATATTTAAATATGGTTTTTTACTAAATAAATTTTAGTAAATTAAATTTTATTTGAGATCTGTAAATGTATAGAGTCATTTAAATGACATTTTAAATGTTAATTATCTATTTTTAATGGTTTTATGAGGATAATGATTACTCTAGGTTGTAGAACAGTGGTGTTTCCCTATTTTATGTAATGGAAGTCCATATATTTATAGACAATGTGAGGGTAAACAGTCCAATGTGTAAGGTTATAACACGACTTATATGAGCATAATAAAGATTCAATGTAACTCATTTCTGTATACATACCTTTTTTTGTGCTATGTAATGTTAATTCCCATTTATATGTTATTTTTATAGGTAATGAAACAAACTTTGAAATGGAAACCTATACATTCTAAAGGATATGAAAAGGTAACCTTGATGTTTTATAAAGATAACTAATTGTTTTTAAATATTTTAGGAGTATAATTTGGTCAATGTTTTAGGATATTTAATCAATTCTATTGGATAAGGGTATCATAGAGTTTTATAATGTTAATGAAACATTATTCATGGGTAATGTATGGGAAACATGTCTAGTGTGTAATGGTTAATGGACATCTGTAAGGGTAGTCCCTCTTAGTCAAAAGGTATTATTGTTAAAACTATCATTAAATGAATCATACATGTTGTATTAGTTTAAAACAATGGTATACTTATGTTGAAAATTTTTCTGTGAAAAATAATGAAAAATTAAAATTTTGATTATTCATTTTTTCATATCATCGTAATATTACTTTTAATGGATTTTAAAAGATTTTATTCACAGAATTGATTATTTTAACCCCGTAATAAATTCTGAATCCTATAATCAATCTTTTAAAGACCACATCACTCATTATTTATGTTAACCAAAAAATTATATGGTTATATTAATTATAGGTATTATTTCATTAGAATTTTGGTTTATTTATTTAAATAATTCTCATAAACTATCAATAAATTAAATTTTTGGGAATCCAAATGATAATATTTACTTATATTTTACTATTGACTAATAAGATATAATTCCAGTGAAATATTTCTTCTAGTGAATTGTATTCTAGAATCATTTGGTTTTTGTTTTTATGTAGTTCTTTCAACCTATCATTTACTATTTATATAAAATTTAGTTAAATGTATTTTTTATTCTCAAATCCATTTTATATGATTTTTTACCTTTAAAATCCTTATGATATATTTTTCTAGAATCCTCTCAGTGAATTGAATATTCCACAGATTAATTTTTATAATATTGATTTATTTGTTATTATATATTTTTCATCTAACTAAGTATCATCCCAACCCTAGTTACCCAGAGTCAGTGCTTTATTACATATCAATGGCATGGGAACAAGAGATCATGTTCTGAAAGAACGTTTAGTTTATTATCCTTGTATGTACTAGATACATATATATGTTTTACATTACATCATGAAATTATCAAAACAAACATTGTATCCCATTTGAACACACTCATATCCCATAGAATATTCTTGAAGGTTAATCATGATATACTTATTCACATACTAGAAAAAATATATCATAGAATGGGGTGAGCTCTAATGCTCAGTAAGGATAAAAATATAGCGAAATATTTCATAAATAATCCTAAACATTTAAGGAAACGTATAAGACTAAAATAAATTCCATTTAAACATAAATTTGAGAATAATAATGAAAATATATATAAAATAATTCCATTTACATATTCACATGTATATTCAACTAGACTAATTATAACACGTAATATCAATAGAAAATTTCAAAATTATAGAATACATAATGCCAGCCATCACAACAACATAGTCAAGGCCGCTTGCCTAAACTACAAATAACAAATTTGTCACACCCTTGTGACAAGACACTAGATTGTCTCGTTAGACCTACAAATGCATCGAGGAGATTAAGAAAGATCCACCCCTCAGTAACTAAGTCCATTGTATTTCTCATATGAAAAGTGTGAAACATAACATAAATATTCATATTAAAACTATCATATGAAATGTTAATATTTTAACTACAAACCATCAATGGTATAAAAATAGCACATCCACAGTCAAACATAACACATTCAATACAATATGGTATATTCTATTATAATAAATTAATATCAATCATGATTAATTAATTATACTGATATATATGAAAATAACTAGTAAAAATATTTGAGAGAAGTATCCCCTTATTCAGGAAAAAATTTAATAGTCCCACTATTTATCAAGAAACTGTTAAAAATAGATTTTTGAATCAATGTTTCCCATACCACATTGAAAATATTAAAAGAAATTTTAATTTGAAAACATTAATATCAATATAAATAAATCATTAAATGATTTTTTAAAACATTGTTATTAATGAGAATGATTTAGATGAATAAATATTTAAAACATTTAAAATAATATTTTAGATAGTGTTTCGTACCAAATGGTGGAAAATAGAATACAAATAATTGAGGTAATAAAAACATTAAAGTATAATTAGAATAAATGTATTCATGATATACTATGTATATTACATTATATACACTATATTAAAGTAAATTGTCACATAACAACAAAGAAGTCTCAATAGAATGCATTTTGAGATGAAATCCATTATAAAGGCCATATCCTCAAGTTGATGTTAAATCAACGACATAATATTGTTTGAAAAATATAAATACATTCAACATTATTTTATATTAAGTTTAAATTAATCATACGACATTCACACATATTCTTGTAAAAACATCACCAATGACATGGATATTTTTCTCAATAAATGGAAATTGAGTTAAAAATACACTTATCATGTTCATATTGATGACTTGATAATTTATCAAAGGAGTGATAATGTGTATCAAATTTATATCCAAAAAAATGGACTGTAAATTACTACATAAGTAATAATTGTAATTTCACACATAATCATGGAGTAAAATAATCAATGATACTTATGTAACGACCAATAGAGGAAAATTGAAATTAGAAATTTCATTCCCGATTTGGTAACATGTGAAACAAACACACATTTATAGAAGAATCCTACAATGAATATTTAAATACCCATAAATTAAATTATATTACACAAATAATACAATAATGGGTAGAACATAGACCTTGTAAAAGTAAATAGTGTCAATGTAGAATGAATCTCATGGGAATAAGAAGTGATATGAAAACCCATAAAATTTTAATTTTATTTAGTTTAGGTTACATTATCCTCCTTTATAATGGTGAAATAATAATTGTTAAATTATAAAAGAACCATATATATAAATATGATTTCATATATGATATATTAATATTTCTTTGTCAATAATATTTCAGTATTATCATTGTTTCGGGTGACAACTGATTCATTTTTCTTTATAAGTTATGTTACTTAAATCATGTTTTTTCGAGATAGAATGTATTTTATGTGTATCTAGAACGATATTATGTTCTTCAAAATTATGTTTTTATCATAAAATGATATTTATTCTTTAATGGTAATAATGTGGAATGAATCTCATCGTGTTCATGGAGATAGTAATCCGTACGTATGCATGAGCAACAATACCATTCTATTGATGTTGAAATAGTATTTAATTGGATGTTATATCAAATATATAGAATCATTAACATTTTATATTTATTATTTACATCTATTATACACATTTTATATCCATCCAAATAATTAAGTGTTTAATAAAAAACTACACCATGACGTGGAGATGGTTAGTCATACATACACACATATATTGACTTTCTCATTCATAGGATGGATATAATAATGAATATTGTTGTAGAATATTTATAATAACATCACAGAATTTTTAATATACCTGATTCTTTATTTTTGTATTGAAAAAACAAAGAAAGTGGAAGTGAAAGAAGAAAAGAACATTGAAAGAGGTGATGAAATAATTACATCTTCTTCGGGTGCTTCATTTTGATTTGTTTGAAGGTCTCTTTATTTTGGCTTTCTGATCAAAGTAAGAACTCTTGGTTGGTATGAGGGTAGTAGGTAGGATATTCAAGAAAGGTTTGGAAGAGCCAAATTCCATTGGAGGTGTGATTTTGATAGTAGGGGAAGTTACATTTTATAATAGATGTGAGGGTAATTTCAGGAAAACTATGAAAAATTATTTTATTATAAATTAATATTCATTTTATGGTGGATCCAAAAAGATTTATTTTTAACCTAAGGTGATGTTGGGTTGAAAACCTCTCAAACAATGGGTTTTAGATAGGTTTAGGTCACCATATACAGCTTATCTTTTAGATTTAACTCATGGTTATATAGTTAAACCATTACCATGTCTCCTTGTATTATAATATTATATGGTCATTAAAATTACAATAAAATTAAAAGGGAACTCAAAGTTGTTCCTTAATTACATATCTATAATTATGTAAGTCCTTTGGCAGATTCTCATAATTTTATGACAATTATATCATTTAATATTTTAGTATTTGTTTTAAAAACTTATTTATGTCAATTTTGACTTTATTTAGTATTTATTTTTTGTGAATGTCATAAAAATGTTATTTCTTCGAAAAAAATAAATTTCATTAACCCTAAAATTAAATATTTTTAATGAACCGGCAAATTCAAGGTAATTTTTTTTTCTTAAATTCTTTGAATTTTACGATCCTGTAGTTTCTAACGGCGCATGATTACGAGGCCCGGGGTGCTTGGATTCAATTTTGGAAGTTTGTTTCGAGTAAGTTCAGTAAACGTACTTGCAGTTTTTTCTATCTTTTGAACTGGTGCTTGGAATTGAAAAATGAGGACACCGATGAAATCACAGCGGTGGTATTTGCTTAATGGGACCTTTACCATAGTTGTGTTTGTATGAGAGGTGAAGTTAATTTTTGTGACTTCTTTAAAATAAATAAAAAATAATGTGTTACATAATTTTTGTTAAGGGGTGGTAAATTTCTAAAAGAGGAGTTAGTGGTGGGGCCCATATCCCACATAACCTCTCATGGGTGGATAATGTGTGGTGGGGCCCTCATGAGCCTAACCCCCCAACTTCCCCTTGAACTCCCCAAAACCTCCCCTTAATTAATTTGACACTTCCCCTCTTGAATAGAGTCTTTCCACCCAACTTTCTTGAATGTGCCTACACATTTTTAAATATTGATCAATTAATTAATTGGATTTTCTAATATTTGATCTATTTTGAATTCAATGGCATTATTAAATTATGAGGGAGACTTTATTTTATTTCTTGGATGTTTTTTCTATGGAGAAGCTTTGGAGGATTAAGAGGAAATCTTTCTTCCCACGAAGAATGTGATCTTCCTCTCAAAGAAGAAAATATCCTTCAATTCTTCAACAGGGGAAAGAACGTGGGGTGGAACCCATGAGGAAAACCATCGTTCTTCTTCTTCCTTTGTTTCAAGGGAGAAGACTCTGCCACAAAGAACTTCTTCAACTATGCTTTCTCTTCAGACACACCCCGATGTCAACAAAATCGACGCCCGTCTTCCGCAGCTCAATGACGTGCAACGTAACTTGAATCGAGGTAGGGGTAATGATCAATTTTAATTGAATAAAATTATTCATCATTCATCATTTAATAACTTGGATTACCTTCGGCCTTTTTATATCACCTAATGAAGAGGGCATGAGCCAAATGAACACAACCCAACGACCCTCCATTGGTTCATGATTACTTTGGTGGCAACAACCGGGGTTGGCGAAGAACAGATGTGGTGGCAGGTTCGTGCCGGGTGCATAGAAGAAATTCTGGCCCCCCATCTGTAGGCTCCTCGTAAAAACCGAATCGGACAACCATAGCCAACCGGGCTAGTGAACTGTAGCACCCATAGGTGTCGCACGGAGGAGGGGCGACCCGCATCCGTGGGCCACATTCTGGATGAAACATCTTGCTACGGCCGGCCGGGTAGAAGACTGCGGTGTTTCATCGTGTCATGCTGCAGAGGAACAGTAGGTCGTGCTGTGCGGGCCGCTTCCGTAGGTGAACCGGTCGGCCGCCTGCCGGTCGGGTTGAAGGAAGCCGTAACACCTAAAGGTTTTGCATGGAAGGAAATTGGACCACAGTGCGGGCCATTCCTTCCAGAGAAAACCGGTCATCTTCGGCCAGTCGGGCAGGGGAGGCAGTGCCGCTATTACATTACCCCCCCCCCCCTCTCGATCGGCCAGCTAGCCGAGCCGGGGCCAGCCGCACGAGCCGAGTTGTTCGCACGGGCTGGGATGCCCTATTGTGGGCATGTCATTCATGCGGGTCGGGCCACAGCTACCCGGGATGGCCACTCTCCACTGGGTCGGGTTGCCCCCCACAGGGTCAGACCCTCCAAACCGGGTCGGGCTGACTAGCCACCCCCTGGGCTTGATAGACCGGGCTCATTTCTCTTAAACGTGAACGACTTCTAGACTGTGCATCTGATTGACGTGTCGCCTTTGGTACTGGGATCTTCATGACAAGAATATCCTTTTGCGATACTCTAAGTGAGTTTTGGAAAACATTGTAAAACAACTGGGTTTGAACGACTATAATTTGAATTAGGCCCCTGGATTAGAATAGCCAATAATTGTCCGACCGGGCATCTAATTGATGCACCTTCTGTCAAGTTAGGTTCCTTTTGATGAGACAGAACTATGGGATACATCAACTCAAGACATCATCAGAGTTGATGTATCGACTCTTGGCTCAAGATACATACCCTCTCGGAATCGAGCGTGCTGTGTGCGGGAACCCTAGAGCTGGCTGCAACTGCGACGAGGACTACTATACAGGGATCCTATGAGGGTTAGATAGCGATGAATATTGTACATGGATCATACATGGGCTCGATAGGGAAGACTACTATACTTGGATCCTAGGTGGGTTCGGTAGTGATGACTACTGTACTTGGATCCTACGTGGGTTTGGCAGCGACGACTACTGTACTTGGATCCTATGTGGGATCAATAGTGATGACTTCTGTACATTGATCCTACATGGGTTTGATATCTTAGATGAATCTGTGACTACATCTGATCATCTCTATCGCTATTAAAGATATGTATACATGTGTGAGCCAAGTCATGACTTTAAATCTTTATCATCGATGTGATTTTTTTTACTTCCTGTGTGGACTGGGTTGTGTTTGGGCTCAAGATTTGTAGTCATGCTGTGGATGATAACATAGGTATATGTATGGTCATATACCTATATAGGATTTTTTGATACTTCATATTTGTATCTTTTGTTTTTGATTTTTACTTCGTGGATTCTGGTAGACCATGTGGGATCTCGGGTCCCTACTGAGTATCGTTATACTCACCCCTGCATGGGTTATGCCCGCACTACATTATGTTAGTTGTAGACGACAGACAACACTAATCAAGGTAGAGAGTTGTAGAGATGGATGGTACCCAGAGGTGGACCACTTGGCGAGACATACTCAGAGCTGAAGGATAGACTTGGGTGTTGAGGAGGTGATCTATTCCCACCCTTGAGGTGGGATTTCTAGAGGATGGCTCTGTAGTTTCTGTTTTACTTTAATACAATTTTAATAGCTTTTCAGTTGTACTATACTTTACTTTTGGGATTGTATTTAAAAACCCCTTTCCTTTGAGCACTATCTTTTGAATATAGTAATAATTATGGTTTACCTTCTGTTTATAACTCTGTTGTAATTGTCTACTTTCTAAAGTCAATTCCTCTGCTTATTATCGAGAATTATGCCGTTGGAGGTAGTCACCATCCCCTAGCCTTACGAAGGTAGGCTTGGGGTAGTCACGGCACGGGCCCCGAGGACAGGCTGTGACAAATTAGTATCAGAGGAGTTAGTTATACAGCAGAACATAGACTCTGATTCTTTAATCATCAGTAATGTTTAGTGTTTTGGGTGTGGTTATCTGTTTAGGGAAATTGTTGTTGGTCTAGCAGCCGACGTATCTATACACCCTGACCCTGACCTATGATTTCCGACTTAGAGCACAAAAACATTGATTGTTTGTGTGTTTCCTTTGAAAATTTTTTCTTCATGATTACTAGTTTCAGCTCACTAGGTTTACTATTTTAACTATGGAACACCTGTTTCTTTTCATAATGTCTCCATGAAGGCAGTCATCTAGGGTTCCAAGTTATGTATGAGATGGTATCCCACCGAGGGACAAGGCCTCAGTGCAGGGCCCCATCACAGGAGAGGTACCAGTGGCACCTATAACTACTGGACCACCGATACCACAAGCCCCAACTGTTGAGAGCACACACCGCCTGAGTGCATTGCACGAGTTCCAATGATAGAGGCCGCCTAGGTTCTGGGTGAGATAGACCCACATGCAACTGAGGATTGGTTGGAGGCAATCGTGAGAGTTTTTAGATTTGTAGGGACACCAGTTGACTATATGGTGATCCTTTCCACATGTCTCTTGCACGCGGAAACAAGTAGATGTGGGTCTTGATGATCTAGGATCATGATGAGGCATCATTTCTCGGTACGGACTTCGAGAGTCTCTTTCACTCAGAGTTTGATTCAGTCACCATTCATGCGGTGCAGATTTTGGAGTTACTTCATTTGAAGTAGGGAATCCTTAATGTAGCTCAGTACTCATCAAGGTTAACTGACCTCTCATGCTACTCCATGTAAATGGTAAGAGACCCATTATTTAGGGCTCGTACCATTGAGAAGGGTCTCAAGAAGAAGATCCGGGATTCGATGATTCACTCATCATCCCGATGTAGGTAGAGGTACTGGAGAGAGCCCATTTATGGAGAGTTTTATCGCTGAGTAGTAATCAGCAGCGAGACCCACCGTATGATGACACATGGTAGAGTCTTCTGCAGTCGGCAGTAGACAGTTGACACAGAGGTCCAAGTGGACTAGGCCATCAGGTGGGTGACCTTAGGATACATGTTCGGTTGTGCGTGGCACACGATTTAGAGACATCCATTCAAAGGGCATGCGGTGTTATGCATGCGGCGGGTAGGGTCACATTGCTTAAGACTGCCTGAACCATCATGAGGACGAGCAGCAGACAGTTGAGGGACCTCTCATGTAAAGTCAAGGGATTGACCATGGTGGTCCGTCGGGAGAAGGTAGATGTGGAAGAGGCGTTGGACGAGTAGTGGGTGGTGGAAGATGTTTTGAGGCACTACCAACACCACCACTAAGAGGTCCACCCCAACCACATGGACCTAGAAGACAGACGCAGGCTATGCTCTAGGAAGTCAAGGCCTACGACCATGGTGCACCTGAGATAATATGAGGTACTATCTATGTATAATCCACCCTTGTTGTAATAATTATAGACACAAGTGCGAGTCATTATTTTATTGTAGTCGAACTTGTTCAGATCATGGAGATTCTGACAGAGTCGTTGGCTCGATCCTTACGGCTAGGGACTCCTACGGGAGCAGGCTTGAGGATTATGCACTGGTGTCGGTAGTGTCAGCTTAATCTAAAAGGCGAGTGCTTCGGCTGGGATCTTCTTGTAGAAGTGTCGAGGCTTTACGACATCATCATGGTTATGGACTGGTTATCCACATTTCATGCTCAGATTGATTGTATTAGGTGCAATGTGTGGTGTATCCGCACGAATGGGATCAGGTTCACCTTCACAGGAGAGAAGGGAGCCTTTGAAGTGCATGATGGACTTACGCATAGGAGGGGTTTGCCGATCCCACATCATTTGTCTTGTCTCATCCTCAGAGCGGTTGATGTGTGGAGTCTGAGTTTTCCTATTGTGGTGGATCAGTATGTGGATGTTTATCCTGACGATGTTCCAGGACTACCTTCTTGCAGAGAAGTTAACTTTTACATTGAAATGTATCCCAGGATAGCACTGATATCTACTCCAGCATATTGGATGGATCCCGATTAGCTTCGTGAGCTGTGGGTATAGCTAGAGGATCTGCAGGTGAGGGGATTTATCTGAGCCTGTGTTTCACCCTTGGCATCACTGATTTTGTTCTCCAAGAAGGCGGATGAGATTTTGCGAGTGTGTGTCGACTACCATCACTTGAATCTGGTGACTGTGAAAAACAAGTATCCACTCTAGAGGATTGACGACCTCTTTGATCAGCTCAAGGGAGAATGATGCTTCTAGAATATAGACATCAGGTCAGCATATCACCAGAACAGAGTTCAAGATGAGGATATGAAGAATATGGCTGTGAGGTGTCGGTATGGACACTACGAGTTATTGGTTATGACCTTCTACATAACCAACACTCCATCAATGTTCATGAGACTCATGAACAGGATCTTCTAGCCTTACCTCGATCGATTTGTCATTGTCTTCATCGATGGCATTCTAATTTACTCGACTACTTAGGAGGAACATGCCTACCTTTTGAAGGTGGTACTGGATATACTCCAAGATTAGTAGCATTATGGTAATCTCTCACAGTTCCTGTTCTAGATTCGAGAATATCACTTCATGGGACACGTCATCTCGGAGGTTGTAGTTGCGATGGATCTAGTGAATATTGATGCAGTGCTTGCTTGGGAGCCACCCAAGAGTGTGACGGAGGTATAGAGTTTCCTGGGGGTGGCTGGATACAAATGAAGATTTGTGCTAGACTTATCCAGAGTTACATCACTTCATTCATCTTTAACAACGAAGGGGAAATCCTTCATGTGTTCAAAGAGATGGCAGCAGAGATTTCAAGAGTTGAGGCAGAGATTTAAAATTGCACCCATCTTGAAGATACAGGAGGAGTGTATAGGGTAGGTAGTTTACTACGAATAATCAAGGACCAGACTCGTGTGTGTCTTTCTGCAGGAGTGAGCAGTGATCTCATATGGTTCACAGTATTTGAGACTACACGAGCAGAACTACACTACCCATTACGTGGAGTTAGTAGCAGTGGTCTCTTCCTTGAAGATGTGGGGGCACTATCTGATGGGAGAGCACTTTATAGTCTACTGTGACCACTAGAATATCAGGTACATCTTCTAATATAAGGAAAAAACTTGATACATCAACGATGGGTCGAGTTCCTCCAGGTATATGGAAACATGATAGTCTACACTCCTGGGAAGGGGAAAATTGTAGCAGATGCCCTCAATAGAAGATCGGGCAATCAGTTGCTAGGAGAGGCGACGAAGCAGCTTGCCGCGTTTCAAATATATTTTTTGGATAGAGATGGAGCAGACTTTCTTCAGTTTGTCACAGTAAATCCTCCACTTCTTTAGTGTTTCAGAGAGGAACAATGTGGATACATTTACTGTGTCACGTGATGTGTATAGATATCCTCAGGGTAGGCACCTGATGGGTTTTTTGAGGGTGGGGAGCCTGTCATCCTCTTCAGAGGACGAACCATGGTACCAGTTTCACTACAGGAGGAAGTACTGAATGAGTATCACACTTCCCCTCTAGCGGTACATCTAGGAGTGGAGAAGATGTATCAGGACCTCAGACGACAGCACTGGTTGCCAGTTATGAAGAAACCAATAGTAGAGTTTTTCTCTCAGTGCCTCATTTATCAGTAGGAGAAGGTGGAGCACCAAGTACCACCAGGCTTGGTACTACCCATAGAGGTCCCAGAGTGGAAGTGGGATGGAATATCAATGGATTTAGTGATGAGGCTTCCATGTACATCCAAAGGACACAACTCTATCTGGGTGATCATTGATTGACTCACCTAGTCGGCCCACTTCTTACCGATCAAAGAGCAGGGCTCAGTGGAGAGATTGGGACCCCTCTACATTCAAGAGATCTTAAAACATCATAGAATTTCATCGACTATCATCTCTGATCGAGATGCTCATTTCACTTCCCAGCTATATAAGGGGTTATAGTAGGCTTTTTCCATACAGGTTCTCTTGAGCACCTCCTTCCATCCTCAGAATGATTGTCAAACTGATAAGACCATTCAGACTCTCGAGGACATTCTCCGTGCAAGTGTCCTTGAATTTGGTCGTAGCTAGGAGGATCACTTACCCTTGGTGGAATGTGCGTAAAACAATAGATACCACTCCACCTTTGGGATGGCACCTTACGAGGCACTGTACAGCCGACTTTGTTGATCACCTCTGTGCTCGAATAACCCTGGGGAGTCAGCACATGTAGGACCAGAGATTGTGCAGGCTACGACAGAGAAAGATAATATCATCCTGGAGCTGATAAAGACTGCACGGAGCATATATAAGTCTTATGTTGATAGGAGACGGAGACCACTGGAGTTTGAGGATGGAGACCACATCTTCCTATTAGTCTCACCTTGAAGAGGTCTACGGAGATTTGGTCATAGTGGCAAGTTATCTTCACGATTTATCAGGGAATTCCAGGTCCTCAATAGAGTAGGTGGGGTGTCTTACCGCATGTCCCTTCCACATCAGTTTTACCAGGTGCACGACTTCTTCCACATATCTTAGATGAGGAGATACGTGCACGAGTCGTCCCACATCAACAACCATGGGGAGCTGGACATCGATGATGGGGAGACATGCACGGTGGTCCCGACGGTGATCGAGGATCGACAGGAGTAGGTCCTATGAGGATGGTCGATTCCTCTGGTGCATATTCACTGGTTTCACATGAACCTCCAGGAGGGAAAATGGGAGTGGGAGGCACATATGTGTGCTCAGTATCTCTTTCTGCTTCCATAGTGTGTGTTGTAGCATTACGAGGACGTAGAACCCTAATGTGGGGGTAATGTAAAGACCCGAAAATTTCAAAAATTGTTTTTTCGTAAATTCTTTGGAATTTTATGAGGTCGCAGTTTTCGACGGCGCCTGATTTCAAGGCCTTGTGTGCCCAGAATCAATTATTGAAGTTTTTTTAAGTGCATTCAGTAATTGTTCGTGCGAGTTTTTCTATCATTAGAATCGGTGCTAGGAATTGAAAACTAAGGACACCGATGAAATCGCAACGCCTTTATTCGCTTATGTGGACCTTTACTGCTGTTGCGTTTGTACTGGAGGAGACGTTAATTTTTGGGACTTCTTTAAAATAAATAAAAAAATTATGTGTTACATAATTTTTGTTAAGGATGGT
Organism: Viscum album; assembly: GCA_963277665.1. Taxonomy (NCBI): domain Eukaryota; kingdom Viridiplantae; phylum Streptophyta; class Magnoliopsida; order Santalales; family Viscaceae; genus Viscum; species Viscum album. The sequence goes on along the minus strand of OY728141.1, from coordinate 1,040,025,720 downwards.
TAATTTCACCAAAGAGGAGTTAGAGGTGGGGCCCACATCTCACATAACCTCTCATGTGAGTAAAATTTTTCGTGGGGCCCACATGATCCTAACCCCTCAACATCCCCTTAAAAACCCCATAAACACCACTTAATTAATTTGACACCTCCCCTCTTTTATTGAGACTTTACACCCTCCTCTCATGAATGTGAAAACACGTTTTAAATTAATGGTCAATTAATTAATTGGATCCTCTAACATTTGAACTATTTTGAATTGCATGACATTATTAAATTATGAGGGTGCCTTTTATTTTATTTCATGGGAATTTTTTCTGTGGATAAGCTTTGGAAGATTAGATGGAATGCTTTGTTCCCACAAAGAACGTGATCTTCCTCTCAGTGAAGAACATCTCATCCACTTCTTCAACTGGGGAAAGAATGTGAGGTGACGTCCATGAGGAACACCATCATTCTTCTTCTTACTCTACATCATGGGAGAAGAATCCACCCACAAAGAACTTCTCCAACAACGATTCCTCTTCAGACGCACCCCGACGTCAATGAAATCGATGTCCATCTTCCACGGCTCGTCGACATGAAACGCACCTAGAATCAAGGTATAGGGCTATGATCAATTTTAATTGAATAAAATTGTGCCTAATTTTTCATTAAATACCTTGGATTGTCTTTGGCCTTTTGATATCGCCTAACGCGGAGGGCGCGGGATGAACGAAAATGGCCTTGAAAACCCTCCATTGGTTCGTGATTATTCTGGTGGAGGAAAGTAGAGGGGGCGGCCATCGGATGCCGCGGTGACTGAAGGAGGCGGCCACGCCCCAGCTGTGTGGAGGAAACTGCGGCCCGCATCCACAAGCCACTCGGACGAACCAAACCAGCTGGTCATAGTCGGCCGGGCTTGTGAACTGCGTCACCTCCTGGTGTCGTGCGGAGGACATGTGGCCCACATCCGAGGGCCTCTTGGTGGACGAACTAGCTGACTATGGCTAGGAGGGCAGAAAACTGTGGTGCCTCATTGTGCCTCACTGCAGAGGAATCACAACTTGTGCTGGGCGGGCTGCATAGGCTAGCGAACCGGTCGGCCGCTTGTCGGCCGGGATGAAGGAAACCGTGGAACCCAAAGGGGCCGCATGGGAGGACAGCGGCCCGCTGTGGGGGCCACTTACACCAGAGAAAATCGGCTAGATTCGGCTGGTAGGGCAGGAGAGGCGTCTCCGCTCAGGGCCGCCATTACAGGATTCCCCCTTGCTCCGCTCGGCCAGCCGTACGGGCCGGGCCGCCCTCGCTCGGGTCAAGCTATACACGGGGGTGGGTCCATTCACGCGGGTCGGGCCACAGACACTGGGTTGGGTTGTGCCCCACTGGGTTGGGTCGTCCCCCAGTTGGGTCGGACCTGCCAAACCAGGTCAGGGCGACCTGCCAACCCCTGGGCTTAATGGGTCGGGACCGTTTCTCTTAAACGTGAACAACTTCTTGATCGCGCATCCAATTTACGCGCCATTTACGGCACTAGGATCCTCATAATGAGACAATTATTTTGTGATAATCTACATGTGTTTTGGACAACTTTGGAAAACGGCTGGGTTTGGAATGATCATAAATCTAACCGGGCCCCTGAAACGAAAAAGCTAATAACTCTTAGATTAGGCGTCTGATTGATGCGCTGTCTATCACGTTGGATTCATTTTGATGAGACAAAACTACGGGATACATCAACTTAGGAATTCATGATAGTTGATGTATTGACTCTTGGCTCAAGAAGCAGAAACTCATGGAATCGAGCGTGCTGTGTGCGGGAACCCTAGAGCTGGCTGCGACTACGATGATGACTATTGCACTTGGATCTTACATGGGTTGGGCAGCGATGACTACAGTACATGGATCCTACGTGGGATCAGTAGTTAAGACTACTGTACATGGATCCTACGTGGGTTTAGCAATGATGACTACTGTACTTGGATCCATCTTGGGTTTGGCAGTGATGACTACTGGACTTGGATCCTACGTGGGTTTGATAGTGACAACTTCTGTACTTGGATCATACGTGGGATCAACAGCTTAGATGAATCAGTGACTACATCTGGTCATCTCTATCGCTATACAAGAGATGTATACATGTTTGAGCTGAGTCTTGACTTTTAATCATTATCATAGATGTGATTTATTTTTATTTCATGTGTGGACTGGGTTATGTTTGGGCTCCAGAGTTGGAGTAAGGCTGTGGTTGATAACTTAGATATATGTATGGGCATATACCTAAGTAGGGTTTTTTGATACTTTGTATTTGTATATTTCCTTAGAGTTTTTTCCTTTGTAAATTCTGGGAGACCTTTTGGGGTGTCAGTTTCCCTATTGAGTATCGTTATACTCACCCCTGCATGGGCTATACCCGCACTACGTTGTGTTGGTTGCAGACGAAACACATCGTTGATCAAGTTAGACAGTTGTATGCTTGGTCAGTACACAGAGGTGGACCAAATGATGAGACATACTCGGAGCTGATGAAAATACCTGGGCGTTGAGGAGTCCATCTGTACCCACCCTTCTGGTTGGATTCCCGATGGACGACTCTGTAGTTTCTATTTTGCTTTACTGTAGTTGTACTAGATTTTCATTTGTACTATACTTTACTGTTGAGCTTGTATTTTCGTCCCTCTTTCCTTCAACACTATATTTTGTATACAATATTACTTAGTGTTTACTTTCAATTTCGAACTCCATTGTATTTGATTACTTTCTAAATTCAATGCCTTCCCTTTTTATCAGGAATTACGCCTTTGGTGCATGTCGCCAACCCATGGCCTATGTAAGGCGGGCTTGGGGTAGTAACTGCATGGGCCCCGAGGACGGGTCATGAAAATATTTACCTATAATTTTTTTGTAATTGAAAAAAAGTATAAATTTATATTTATTTTAATATTTATAATATCAATTTTTTTAATCATTCATTAATAAGGTAGTTATTGCATCATCATTATGATATAATTAAATTTAATTATTAAATGACTAAAAATTATAAATAAAATAACATTATGTCTGAAATATTATTAGATATATAATGAATATTTTTAGTCAAAATTATCTTATGTATTACCCTATATTAATTTTTTTCGTTATTAAAATTTGAATTTTACTCTTTGATTATTTCTTTAAATAAAATAATAACAAATGTCCAAATTTAGACCAAGTTGACTAAAAGGATCATATTTTATTCGTGTGGTTTGTTTTTTTCAAAATACACTTATCCAATATAATTACGACTTGTGTTTGGGTAATTATAATATCATTTTTACCTATAATTACCCAATTTAATTTTAACCAGGGTAAATAAAATTCAAAAGTAACAATTCACTAATAATTATTTTCATCTTATTGAACCACATATTAATTAATGATGTCAATCATGTATCCTGGATCTTTTAAATTTAATTCACAGAAGCATTCAAATTTCATTTTATGCAATTTTTCTAATGTGCCTTGAAGTTGGGTAAAAGATGTTTAAAAATTCAATTATATTTTCTACATCTAATTTTATAAAAAAATGTCTCTAGTTAATTATATTTGACAAACAATGCAATTATTTTTCAATACTGTACTTAAAATAATATTAACAAAAAAATAATTATTTAAATAAAATTTTAGTTTTTAAACAATAACGCAAAGTTTTTCACTATTCATCAATAATTGAATGTTTTCAAGAAAATACAAAAAATTCATCATAATATAATTTTGATATTCCAAAACCGAAAATGATGTTTATTTTAACAAATTAGAAACATATTATTTTCATTAGTTAATTTAAAATTAATCCCCATTGTCAAAACTAGAAATTGGGTTTAAGAAAAGTAAAAACATTCAAAAAAATGTATTGTGTTTATGTCAATTTTGAAAATGAAATTACTTCAAATGACCAAGATTGGATAAAATGAAAAATATATAATCTAATTATATATCAAAACCATTCAAAGGTATAATTTAACACCATAAATTATTTTGATTAAAAGGTGGTTATCAATTCAAATTTAGTATATTTGACTATTCTTCAAAATATTGTATTTATAAGAAAAAAACAAAAAAATTAATCCAAAATAAATTTATTATGTATTGCATTTAATTAAGAATTTTATTTCATGAATTTGAATATATTAAAGTGTCAAATATTTCATTTAGAATGGGTTCTCCATTTAAAAGTGGAAAAACATCATTTATTAAAAAATAAATTCTCTACTTGAAAAATTGAATTTATCCTAATATTATGTCTACGAAACAAAAAATATGAATGCTAAAATGACAAGGGATATATATATAAAATAAATAATGTTGTTATTACTACTCATAATGTCTTTATACATGGAATTTTTGATAGGTTGTGGTGTGCTTGAACTCAATGTAGTGTAAATCACACACTATAGTATTATCTGATGAGAAGCATACTGTTGAATCTTGGAGTGTTAAAAACTACAGTATATAATATAATTTGAAATTGTCTTTTACTACTCATTACGAATTTAATGGATTTTTTGACAAATTAATGTAATTATCCTAGGAAATGAGTTCTAATTTCAAATGACCCTATTTAAATTAATGTGTTGATTAATTATTTTTCCATATTTATTTGAATTATATAATCTTCAGAATGGATATCTTCCATTTTTTATTGTTCTTATTGTAAAATAATGAGAATCCTTGGTTACATTTTACATAATGATTTATTCTTGTTGAAAAGTATACTAAATTTTGTTTTAAATTTACATCATTACATCAAAATTATAAAATTTATGTTGAATTAGATTGGTAATGTCCTAAAATAAATGAATGTTGTCAATGTCATTTGGTAATTTTATAATGAATTTTGAAATCAGGTGGGAAAGGTTATCCATTAAAATTTTAAATAGGAAATATATTCATTATATTAAAATGATGATGCTTGATATCCCATTTGACTCTTTAAAATTATCCACTATTTTTATAATCCCTTACTGTGAATCACATGATGATTTTTTCTTAATTTATGGGTGTTGAAAAAGAAAAAACACAAATTGATGGATTTTGGTTGAGAGTGTTATATGTGAACATATAATTATTAAAATAGTGTGGTCTTAGACACCTCTTTATATTGATTGTGACCCCCTTCATTGTCCTTGTAATCTAAATATCTTCATCTTCTTCTTGGGATATTCATTTGAGTATAGATAGTTAAAGAAAGTGACACAGATTTATGATATTATAGTGGACTCACATACAATATAGTGGACCTAGGGATAAAATAATATGTTTAGTATATAGGTCTAGGGATAAGAACGATATTGTTCATGAATTTTTTTGTCGTGAGATATGTATGACTTGTTGTATGCCAAATTATTTCTCCGGATCATTAAACAATTATCATGACTATGATAGAGTTAATATTATATCTATTATATACCTATGAAATTATTTTACATGATATTATATATTGGTAAATGATAATTGGCACTACATTACTACTAATATTCTTTTCATAATTCGTTACTATTTTTTATTTATCTTATTGTAGATATATTTAATCTTCATTAATATTTATTGAACTTTGTGTAAACTTTTGATATGAGTGTAATATTATTACATTTTATTATTTAAATATAACTTCAAATCAGATATGTTTTTCAAATCAATTCATTTAAAGGATTAATTTTTAATTGATAAAATGTAATGTTTCATGTTTATCGATTCATATATGACATAAACTTAATTATGATTTTACATTTAAAACACAATATTATTGAAATAATATTTCAATGTATTGATTTTTCTATTATAAAAAATAAGGTATTTTATCTTGAACTTTATTCTCTTTATACACATAAAAATTGTCTTATGATGTCACAACCAAATAATTTTGGTGAAAACATATTGTCCTCTGTATCTCACACCATATATGTACAACTTTGTTTGTTCAGGCCTAATGTTCATATATAAGGTTCTTGATCTCATATATTCCTCCATTAGAAGATTTTTTTGGTTAAATGAGGTATGTGTATTGAGTGATGGTGTGTGGTCATGAACCACCTACCAATTGGAATTCAATGTTTTTTCCTACCTTCAATTTTTTTCAATCTACTTGTACCCATTTCAGTTTTACTAATTTATTTTTTACTTTATTTTTTAAAAGAGTGATTTATTTATTTTTATACTATATTCTTGTATATTTAATTCCCACTAGTTTTATCTATATTCCAAGGAACATATTTACAGTCTATAGTGATTGGGAATTCCATTTGGGTTGGCAGAGAATCGGTTTTAATGCCCGTTTGGATTTTATTGATAGTATGTTATTTAAATTTAGTTTATAGAAAACTAGTGTGAATAAATATATTTTAGCCTAAATTTTAGGGAAATAATTAAATGATATTTCATGATTTCAATATGTTATAATCTCATGATTATATTTACTTTCATTATTCATGCATCCAAAATTATTGAAAACATTGGTCTTGCACATACTATGATGATCCATTCCATATTAAATCAACAATTTAATATTAAATGAAAAATTAATTTTCCTGCATTACAAAATATATATTAAGATTTAGAGTAGTTTATATATACATCATAACTATTACACAATAAACACATATATTATAAGTCATGTATATCATCTTAATATTCATTTACCCGAGAATACATGAATTATAAAATAAATAGCATTTCATTTTTAATAAATATTGATAATTATTTTTATCATTAATTCATCAATATTTATACTAATCATTAATACATATAATAATTTTGAATCCATGAGATGAAATAATAAAAGTATATTTAAATATAAAAAGTAATAAATAAATACATTAGTAAATTTTAAAAACATAATATCACGAAAGATGGTTTTCATTGAAAAAAAAATTATGTGAGATCAAAATAATAATTTACAAACACATGATATGTATATTTTCCACCTAATTTTTTTCAAAAAAACTATTTAAAATCAATTATAAGAAACAATAATCAATTTTTAGAAAATATGAGAACCCTTGAAAAAAATTCATAAGAATAACTGATTTTATGCCAAAATGAAATATTAGTTTTAAAAAATTGTTATTTTCATAACCATTGAAAAAATTTATGATTTCCCAGGAAAATAATTTTTAATGATTGAATTGTCATTTGAAAAACAAGGATACTCATATTCCAAAAATCCTTACCGGAACCACTACATTGGTAATAAACATTATGGTCATCTTTAAACATAATTTTCTGAACAATATAATCATCATGTATGGCACCGAAATATAGTATTGGGCTCACCAAATATTATGAGATATATCAGGATTATCTATCATCACATAAAACATTTATGTACCATATAAATATTTGAAATAAAAAATCATGAATTTATAGAATTAATCAAATATTAATATACTTTTAAAAAAAGTAGTCAATCATTTTCACATATAGATATATTTATTATTGTTGAAATACAATAATGAAAAAAATTAAATTTGGAAAACATAGGGAAGGTTGGTATTTACTTTCATAATACATTTTATCTTTTAAATGAAAAAAAATATAGAATGATTATTATGTTTGTGGGAAGTTCAAAAAATAAAAATATTTTAAAAAATAATGTACCTTTTATTACTTTATTAAATTATGTCTAAACATTTCCTATAAAATAAATAATGTTATTTTATTCATTTAATGATAGAAAAAAATATCATAAAATTATTTTAAAATTCAAATATATACATCTAAATACACTTGTTTCAAGTTTTTAGATTCATACATAGAAAAAATATATTTATAATATTGATCTTTAAAACATTGAAAACTTGGGTTTTATGTTAAAGTGTCCCTAAAGTCATTTAGGAATTATAAAATACATAATATATCTAAAATAAAATAAAAAATTATTAATTATGTATATTTGGATGAACCATAGTCATATTTATTATTCATTTTATTTTATTTATTACCATTTTGAAATTAATTAATTAATTTATTATGTTCACATCATGCGTTTTAATGATATTCTCTGCATAGGTCCAAAATGCATTTGTATATCAAATACAGTCAATGTGGAAATTACTACATCACAAACAGAAAAATAATCATGAAAAAATAAACATTTTTGTTCATTATATTTAATGAAAAAATAAACAATGAATGATGGGTATGAAAAATAAACTATGTTACAGAAATGACAACGATAGGTCGAATATACACATATGTAATGATTTCATTTAAAAAATGGTAGAAAAAATTATGAACAATGTTACCAATAAATAATGACAAATATATAATAATTATATTTTTTAAAATATTATTATATATATCAACCTTAGGATGTTAGTATAAAAAAAATCACATCACTCAAACGATGTGGTATTCTACATTTATGCTTAAATGATGTTATCATTTTGGAATGGATGGGATATTAAGATATTATTGTAAATATATTTCCATAAATAAAAATATATCATGAATATTATATACATTGATTAAATCAATTATTATATATAGTCACATGAGGTTTTTTTGACAACAAATTACAACGATTCGTGAGGAGGTTTTCTTATATAAACATGAATGGGGAAATTTTTTACAATTTATTGTTTTAATGATATTGATAAAGGTAATTCAATTAACGTAAAAAATAACTCTTTATGGAAGATACATATATAATCACATCATAATTATTAAATAATATTTAAATGTGGTAGAAGAATAAATAAACATAAAATATTTTGTTAAAAACTATATATCACATTTAAAACATCTCAGTTTATTTACCCATTATCCCCTCTTTATTTAGGTAGACAATAAGAGTGGGGTTTAATATTAAGAGTGGAGGGAGCACACATATAATTTTTAAAATGATTAAATTATATTTATGTATATCTCTATAAAAATTAATCCATAATTGATCCTTTCAAAATATTATATGATACATGACCAACATATGTAATGTATATAATATTTTCCAAAGTTTTTTGGTCATTTTGAAAATTATATATATATATATATATATATATATTTCACTTGGTATAAATTTATAACCTAAACCAATGGAAGTTATTTTTATTATTGATATTACTTATTATGAACAAAAAATATTTTTTACTTGTTAACTAATTTTAATTATTCATATTCATACTATTATGTTAATTTTATAACTAAATAAAATAATTTGTAAAATATTATTTAAAATTAAACACAGAAATTGAAACATAGAATAAATAATTATAAAAATATAAATTTTGTAAAAAATATGTTTTATATCAATTTCAAGCATAAAAATATTTATGAGGACTATAATTTGATTATGGTTATTTAAAAGTTACTATTTAAATTTTTTTAAGTACATTAATTATTTTGAAAATTTAAATACATTAAATGAAGTATTTTTTAAATTAAATTTATTATTTATCATTGTTCATTAGAGAACTAAAAATTTTAAAAAAAATATCATAATTTCAATATATGTAAATAATGACATGATGTATTGAAAAATTAATCTCATTTGGTAAAATTAATATTTTTTATTTTGGATTTCAATGTTTTAAATAAAAAATAAAATCAATGAAAAACATATTTGGAAAAAAATAAAAAAAATTATTATTTAAACAAAATGATTATAAATATTATTATAATTAATATAATTTTATAAGATATAATTTCAAAATACTAATTATTAATACAAATTATTTATTTTAAAATATTTATGGATGTAACATTACCTGTGTAAAATTTATTAGGTGAATGAAATTACTAATCATTAAATATAATAATTGGAAGCATCAAAGGTTGAAATGAAGGATTCATTGGAGATTATAACCTACGGATGGGATTTCATGTTCATATTATCATTTACTATGATTTAATTAGACATTATCATACCCTTAATTATTTTTGGTTATCATTAATATAAATATGAGTGATTTAATTGTATGTCCCTAAAAATCCATAATGTCAGATATTTGTAATATATAATTTTCATATTTCACCAAGGATAGTTATGTGGATGTATTAGTTGAAGATTTATCCTGAGTTTATTTTAGATCCATAATCTTATTCCCATGGAGATAAATATTTAATATTATGATGAAAAATATTCTATAATGGTTGGATAAAATAAAATCTTTACTTTAGAAAAATATATATAATTATTCTAAATTAATAATATTTTTTGATCTTTCCGTCACACACAACACCAAAATAAAACCATATATAAAAAAATTATTGTTAATAAAAAATTTGAATGCAAAATTATAAACTAAAAAATATTTTAATCAATTAGATAATGAATAAAAATATTATTATGAACAAGGAAATTTTTTCAATGTTATTTGTTAAATTAATGTAGTTTTTTATGTATATATATTATAAATGAAATGGAAAATTTTATATATATAAAAATTTAATTTAAAAAATATTTTTTTTAAAATTTCATAGAATATAATATTACTATGGTGAATTTTTTATTTTATTCTTAAATAATTTAATCTTATTTAAAATGTGAAAAATAAGGATTTTGTTAATATACTATATTTTATAAAATTGAATTAAAAAGATAATAATTTCATAATAGCTGATTAAAATTTTTACTGAACAAAATATTTTAATAATGTTTCAATTTTTCTTTTGAATACTACGCTAAATTTGTTAAAACCATTAATTTAAATTTTTAAACATATGTATTATTTTACTATGAAAACTTCTTTTATTAAAATTTATATTCAATCATTGTCTACGTAACTTGTAGAAATTAAATACATTAAATTATTTTCATGTATTTGAATAAATGTTTTTGTTTCATAAATTAAAAAAGGAAATAATAACACCAACCCCTATCCAAGTTATTTCATGAAATTTACTCACCTTAATGTAAAAAAATTACCCCCCTTAAATAATTTTAATTTTAATTTTCCAATACTCACAATTTGTTTTCCCAATCCCTTCATTTTAAAAAAGTGATTTAATTTAATATTCAATGTTCCAATTCTAGTATTACTTAACACTTATTCTTTTCATATTCATAATTGTTTTTAAAAACCACCATCAAAATATTAATACATATATTATATAATAGTCACGTCTGTTTCTGTATATCTATTTACTTGAATAATATTATAAATCTATATCATCGATTATAATAGAAAATTAAATACTAAATTAATTATAATATAATAAATAAATAATTTTTTTATGAAATTTAATGTTATATATTTATGTAAAATGAAAAATATAGTGTTTCTTCATAAAAAATTGACAGAATATGCTGACACCATCTCACAAGTCATGAAATATAGAGAAATGAACTATTTAAATAGATATAGAACTATATATAATAAAAATTTATCATTTATTTTACATTAAATTAAAAATCAATAAGGAATTTTGTATAAATGAATGGGTACCAAAATTAACATCATAAAGAATGTGTGAGAAAATGTATTCGTCTTAAAAAAGATGTTATGAAAGAAATATATTACAAATATATCAATAAAAACCATAAATGATGTATATTAATGATATTTAAGTAATATGTAAAATATAATGTTTCTTTATAAAAAGATGACAAAAAAAGCTGACACCATCTCACATGTTACACAATGTAGTTAAACAAAATATTTAAATAGATATGAAAAATTAAATTAATACACATTTCCATTTATGTCAAATTAAATTAAAAATTATTAAGGAATGTTTTATCAATGAATGGGTACCAAAATTCACATTATATAGAATGTGTGAGAAAATTAATTCTTCTTAAAAAAGTTGTCAAAAAGCTATAAATAACAAATATATCCATAGAAACCAATAAAATATTTATATTAATTATATTATGTGTGAATAATGTTTTGAGGAAAATATAATTCTTATTTAGTTTAGTATGATGTATTATCATATTATAATATAAAAAGAAAACTGGATTAATATTTCTAAATAATATATTAAAATCTACCATTCCTATTTGATATCATGGAGAATCCTTTATTTTATATAGTTTATTAAATTCAACATTTACATCACAAAAAGATAAATATTTCTTTTCATGATATTATTATATCCATTTCATGTTATCGAGATTTTTTTAATTTCACATGAACCAAAAGGTAATCATTTTTGGTAACTCATTTTTCATTCATTATGTTATGATTGTTAATTTAGAACATATTTTAAACATTGTAGAAAATTTTAATCTTTGATTTTAATATGTTGTATTTTTTTTATTAGGTGATCTACATTTCATTAACAAAAACTGTTAAATAATTTATCCTACATCATAAATGAGGATATATATGAAATGATTGGTTTTTAATAATTTTTTCCATTTAGTTAAGACATAAATCAATTTTCATAATTCATCTATGTTTGATGAATTTTCAGTTTCATATTTCCTAAGATATACCATATTTTCTCTATGATGTTAATTATATTTCCATATAATATATTCATTCTAGATGAACTTAATTCTCATAAAGGTATATTTTTTTTATAAAAAACATCTTCTCCTTTAAATATTAAATTTCATACATTTCCATATTCAGAATTCCAAAAAATGTATTTTATAAGGCTTAAAACCCAATATGTTTTTACTCACTTTACTTTATTTTTCCTAATATAAAAATCAAAAATTAAATCTATACTACTAATTCATATGATTTTTGATTTCAAAAATTTAATTAAAACAATCGGAAAAGTGTTTCCATCATTTAGAAGTAAAGAAAAGAATATTATCAAGTCCATCATTTGTTTTGATAACCATTGTGTAATATCAAAGATCAATTTATTATGAATATTACTAATACAAATATATTTCATTCTATATTAAAATATCCTTTTCGAAACCATTATATATATTTTGAGTCCAAATAATGAAATTAACATTTATAAAAAATTTATATTACAAAATAGTTTACTTCTTTATTTAAAAAATAGATTTTCAAAGATACTATATTGCACACATTTAACAAAATAATTTAATATTTTTATAAAAATATATATTAAATGATTTCTACATTATCAAATAGTATTATTAATGTGTAATTTCAATGATAATTATATTTCATTTTTCACCCTCTAAATGTTTTTAAAAAATAAAATTTTGTTATAATTCCATTTTGGTTTTCAAATATACATATTCTTTGAGGTAAATTTGATTTATACATTTTTGAAGAGATATGAAATAGAAATTTTTAAATCATTATTAAATGTATACTTTTATATTTATTTTATACATGAATTTCACATGTAAAAATATTTATTATGGGACAATTTGGTTTTTATAATTCCTTCATATAGTTTGGGTATTATAATGGTCTCAGAAAATTGTGGTCTGAAAAATCTATGATACTATTTGGGATTTATAGATACCTAAGATTGATTTGGTCAAATAAAAAAATGGTTTTTGTTCTTTAAATTAATGAGAAGTTATTTATCTTGTAAATCCCTTAGATGGATTGTATCTAATAAATCAATGAGATAGTTTGGTTCTGATAGTTAATAATGTTAGTTTGTGTCTATTAAAGACATTTAATGATTACTATTATATTTATATACCATTATAATAACATGTTTTTCATGAACACATTTTTGGTTTTAAATAACATTTATGAGAATATAGTTACATCACCACATTATAAATGGAAATAATTTTTATTTATATAATTCTATATTAAATTTTTTATTAAACAATAATAATTAATATTTTCATTGATCAGAATATTACTATTTCTATATACTAATGTTTTTAATATGTATATTTTTATGATATGTTTCATAGTCATGGATTATTTTCATGTCATATTATTATTATTATTCACTTTGAGTCATGTTTATCATCTCAATATTCCACTCTTATTTTCCCTGAATTATTTTTTGTTTATTGGAGATAACATGTACCCCATTCATAATTAATTGAAAACATATATTATTAAATGAGAAATTTAATTCTTAATCTCCACTATTCTCATATTTACTCATATTTTCATGATCATACAATTGATAAAATAAGGTTATATTTTACCTTACTAAGTGTTTGACCTATACCCTCACATATGATTCCTCCCCCTAAGTTATGAAGATAGTTTTATCATATGAGATGTATATAATAGATCCAATTGGATTTTTAATTGAGTGAGATTATAATAGATGTTGTAGTGTGAATTTCTTATATCGATATTCCTTAATGACACTAAATCAAAATATTAACTTTGTTATTAATGATTATTTTTATATATAATTATAATTTGACATTATTCCAGGTATATATTGGATCATAACACATTGTATTAATGTTAATTTGTTATTTATTGTATTTTGAGACCATGACCTAGGTCTATGGGTCATGGGTTCCTCAATGTTTCCTTTATTTTAATAAAATGAGCTATAATTTATGGAATATACATTTTGTCTAGTGGGAAAAAATTAATAACCTTTTATTGAACATAAATCCACCTGATATTTGTATTATGTTTAATACAACTTAATGAAATTATAAATCAATAATTAAGGGAAACAAACAAAGAATTCAATTATAGAGCATGTATAAAATGAAACGCCTTGAACCTAGTGTCAATATCTACTATATTATATTCGTATAAGATTAGACAGGTCTCATCCCAAAGGACGGACTAGTGTAGTAGTGTTGAAAACTAAATATATACTCAATTCCCATACTAAATTCTAAATATAAATTCATATCATATAAACATTCATGCATTAATTGTAAAATTTATAATATCCATCTTTATATCTAATTGAAATGAAAAAAATTATTACTGAGATCACTGACATGGTTTGACCAATTTAAAAAAATATGATATCATACATATACATTTTATAATTAATACAGAAATATAAATGAATTAAAAATATTATATTTCATCATTAAAATGATCTTGCAATGGATAAATGGATAATATCAATGAACTAATCTCAAATATAATAAAGACTAAATTATCAAAGAAGAAAGTTGTTTATATTTGACTTCGTGACATCTGATATCATTAAATATTTATTTTAAGATCCATATTTGAATATTGTTTAATAAATGGGGTATTATATACTACACAAAAAAACTAAATTGGTTTATAAAAAAATTATTTATTAGTGGAGTTGAAATTTAGACAGAATCTACAACATTAAATTTGAGATTCCATGTAAATTTATTTAGCCTCTAGTAAAAAAATATCCGTTTAATATTAATATATACCATAACCATATAAATAACTATAATATAATTTCTGATCTATTTATAACAACATATCATCCTTTTATTGATATTAATTTATTATTATCATTTCTTCATGTGTTAAATGATTTATTTTTTAATCTATTTCCAATAAGTTACTAGCAGCCCATCTAAATTCATTATAGTTCTACCATGTTTTTCTTATAATAATGATGAAATAATAATATATAGTGAATATATATATATATAAATTTATATCTATAAATATAATCTATTAATATGCAAAATTATTTCATTATTAATGTATAAGGTGCATTGTACTTAATGACAATGTTTTCTTCACATTTCAATCTATATAATGAAATAAAGGTTTAAATAATTAAAATTTCATAAATTATTATTTATCATAAATTTTTATTAATTATTCATTAAATATATCAATAATTCAGTATTTTTAAACTAGACTTCATAAATGATTCCCATCACATTATTGAGGTTTTAGTCAACACATATGCATCTTTGATGTTATAATTTTAAATTGTTTGGAATTCAAGATAGGATATATGATTTTATAATTATTTTAGAAAAAGTATTCCATAAATAACATATATATTCATTATTTCCCTGAATATAACATGCCATGTGAGAGGGTAATAGAAAATGTATTTCATCGGTTCAAGATATGGTAGTCCACTGTACACATGAGTGATGGGTTTTGTTTCGATTTGATTTAGAAGAAGGTGGGTTTACATAATTCTAAAAATATAATTGCATAGAATAAAATTATAATTAATTTTTTTATTATATTTTAATGGTTATGAATCAATTTAAGTTGGTAAATAAGATGAACAAAAAATGTTCAAGTTTTATTCGATTACCACTTCGTTAAATGAGATCAGTCAGATCTCTTCTTAATATACTTTCGATTGATCTATTAGGAATACCAAAACAATTAATATAGGGAATAAATTTTGAGGATGGTATTGGATATTGTTTTTTATATATTCCCCAATGATATGTATAGAAAATATATAAGGTATGTATCTTAATAAGTGTGGCAAGAAGAATTCAAGGAATTTATTAAAGCATTGATTTAATATATATTATTTTTCATCTCTAAATGTATCTAAATCAAAATAATTCTAATCTAAAATAACTGTGAGTCAAAATATTTTAACAAAATATTGATTGTACTTGTTTTGGTTATGTTTTACCCATATATTTTTCTTTTAACCCAATTAACCTATTTGTAAATTACAATAATATTAATGTTTTCTATCCTTTAGGTGTAATGGATGTTAAAATAAGAGAAATAACTATAAATAGAACATAGGTGATGGTTCACCAATATTTCATTCACATGTATAAATATATTTAAAATTAATTTTGATTCATATAACGAAATATTTTAAATTATAAAATATAGTAAATGTGATTTATAAAACTATTTAATTAATTAGAATGTTAATAAATCATTAAAAATACACATAGATTAAATATAATTCGAAACAAATAACATGTATTATATATCTATAAAATTAATTTAAAACTACAACTTACACCCTTTGTGAGACTTTAATATTTTTTGTCTCATTAATTTTATTTTTCAATTAATTGAATTAATAATGTTTTCTTATTATTGGAGAATTTAAGAGAATTATTCTATAACAAAAAATTAAAAATATATTTCCAAAATAATAAAAACAATTTACCTTTGAAATTATAATTTAAATAAAAAAAACTATTTTTATTGTTATTTTAAAATAGTAGTTATATTAAAATCACGTTAATGACATGTTTGACATCATTCTTTACCTAAATTATATATAGGTAAAATTATATGAAAATTGTTATAAAATGTAATTTTTTTCCTTTTTATATGATTATTGATGATGTATACTAATAATATAAAATAAATATAAGTATTGGATATATATGTAAGGCCATATAACCTTATTATAAAACTTAAATTTGTGATTTTTCCTTTACCCAGGTGATAAAACTTATTGAGATTACTATTCATAGTTACTAAAAACAAAAGGAATCCAATTTTAAAAAAAAAATTATCCTCCTAATTGAAATCATATTTCAAATTTTTAAAAATTTCTATTCACATAATTAGAATAATTAATTTATGATAACATTTCACTATGAATTGTAGATTTTTTTTTTATAAAAATGGGTTTTTAAATGAGATCATGAAATTATACAAAAATATAGTATAATAATTATTTAAAAGTAAATAATTTTATTATTCCAAAAAATGATGTTATATTTTAATCTAGTATTAAAATCAATCAATTATTAGTATTATTCTATTGAATTTAATGACAACTAAAAAATATATATTTTAAAATATCTTAAAAAATATTAGTGTATTTAAATAAATCCAGATGTTTCAACCTATGATAATATTAACATGATGAATTCAAAAATGATATTTTTTTCAAATAATAATATTGTAATTATTTATCATGGTACTTTAATAGTGGTTATTGTAATAGAATCATTCAATCAATGAAATTAATTATAATAGAAATGTAAACTAAATTTAGGGGTTTTCATTTTACCCACAATTATAAGAATTTAAACCTATAAATTTCAAAAAAATGGTAGACTAAATTATGGACAATTCATTATCATTATATTTTCAAGTTCCAATATATCATCATCAATTTTATGATTTTGATAATAAAAAACACTAACTAGGAGAGTGGTCTTTTTTCTTTAATGTTACCTCCATGATCTTGAATTTTGACCAATAATTCTTCATTTCATAGAATATGATATAGCGGTATGACCTATGTGTTCAGTAAATATATATTATCATGTTTGTATTTCCTTTTGAGATATATATGGAAGACATTATAATAATGGGGGAGAGAATAAGTGGAAACACTATGAGAAAGGCTGCCATCTTGATACGATCAATAATTTCAAAAGGTAATTGTACATATAGGTTTTATCATTCCATACATTACACCTATAAAAACCTTAATCCATTGTGATATTAATAGTAAAAAATTGTCCCAAAATTTTCTATCTGGTTCTTACTGATGATTTTCATCAGTAAAATATTTTATATCTAAATTTTATTTTTTTATTTTGGAATTTATATATAATTTTCTTCCATTCCCTCAATTATATCATATACCGATACAATTATTTTTTCAACATTATTTCATCATGTAATATTTATAAAAATACTTCTACCAATATATTCACACTGTTCTATTTAAATTGACTAATTTTGGACTTGTTTTAAGAAAATTACAAAAATGGATTGTGTTTTATAATATGACATTGATATCCATAGAGAAAACTATAAACATGCCTTTTGAGTTTGAATGGTCCTCTCAAGCTAACTATCTTTATATGGATGATTAGAATTAATAAAACTGAACATTGTATCTAGATCTTGCTGAAGGATTTTTTAGAATAATGACATGAACCTTTCATCCTAATCATATATAATTATTTGTGGAACTCAACTATATATAAAAAAATCCTCAATTTATTAAAAAGGATGTTCTTAATGAGATAAATGTTATATAAAAGAGATAAAATAAACTAATTTCATATTGTTATTTCTAGAATCTAAATTTAATTGTTCTAAATAGATGTTTTTTGAACAGTGATGATGAAAACCATCATAATTTTTCCCTACTTATATCATGGTACATGTAATATTTTTTAAGATCTCCATAGACTTTTGTTTCTCATATTAACATTTTGATAAATAATAAATTATGATACATACTACATAATTTCCAAATTCATGGTATCCCATTAGAAACAATCATTTATATCTATATAAGTCATTAAACTCAAATTTTGATAAGTTAGTGGTGATTAATTAATTTAATAAAAAAACAAACTATTATATTATTCAATCAATTTTTAATATATTTGGTTCCTTAATAATTTAATTTTGATGTTGGAATCTTTTATCTTCAGTACATTCCACACATTATTCAATTATTTCAAATCATCCATACAAACCATCATAACAATATTGTCGATAGATAGTGGAACATTAATCCAAAAATTGTTATATTTATCCTCATTCAACATGATTTCAACAAACTACCATAAGAAATCAATAAATATTGTGTACCATTAAATTCTTGTCATGGAAAAAAAGAATAATTATTATATATGAGTGTTTTGACCTCCTTGTCCACTATCCCATGTTGGTTATGTATTGGGAGATCATAATAATGATCAAATATACCCATTTACTATTGAACATATTAAAATCTATCAATGTAAATGTTAAATTTATATAACTATGATTAATATATATATAACACTGTTAAATAAAAATTTACATCCTTTATAAATACAATGTAAAATATAAAAATCCAAACTCAGAATCAGGACTCAATTAATTCGGCTTATGAATACTCAATTATTATGAGGTATATAAAATAATAATATCATTCATAATGAGGAAACAACGCCATAAATTATTTGATGGATAAACATATAGGTCACAACCCCATCTCTAGAGCATTGTATTTTATGTACATTCTTGTTAACCAACAGACTCTTTAAATAAATGAAACACTTCTCGCATTAATTACTCCTCATGAACATAAAAAACATCTGAGTTATCAAAATGAGTATATTATATGTTCATGATAAATCTAAAAAAATCATATAAAGTTTCTATCAGACCCACCAAAACAATTAATCTAAGATACCCTAGTTGGTCATGACTATTTTGAACAAAATAAATATTTGAATGGGACTCATAAATACCATCTTATGTAATTATATGTATTAATAATTATAATTTTTTGATCAAAAAATCACATCGGTTGAATCTTACATAAATATTATCCTACATCATAGTCTTCAACACAATCCCAAAATATTATTCTTGCTCCTAATTTCATTGTGAGTTCATAAAATATATTATATGAATAAAAAAATACACAAATAAAATTAATATATAAAGAATATATTGATTAAATCCATTAAAATAGAATGATAATTTGTGTGTCTATATTGAAAAATTATAAATTCTTAATTACATAGCATTTATACATCTATCATCTCTGTATTCATCATTTTTACCCATAACTGATGATATCTGAATCAATGATCAATATTAGAACATTATATTTAAAATTATAATAGTTATAAGTATGATTTTTATGATGTATATGATTCTTATTATTGAACATTAAATTTTTTAGGTTTTAGAAAATCAATATAGATTCACATTTATCCATATTTATTTTAATAAAATACAATTACTCACACCCATGTTGAAGCACAAGTCCATATAAATCAACTATCATGATTATCCTTTTGATGATTCCTCAATTCAATTAATGTAATTAGGTTCATTTTAAATTTTTTAATTGAAATATGAATGACAAAAAAAATTTGAAAACTCAACTTCATTATTCAGGGGTAGTTTAAGAAAATATTCTGAATAAAGTCAATAAACTATCAAAAAGAAGCATATAATTACTCTTGAGTTTCTCTTCACCCATTTGAGATAAATTTCCCTCGTTTTTAGTTAGTAATACCAATAATATGGATGAAATACACATTGGGATTTCATTTTTATATTCAAAAAGATTGACTATTGAATGATGATTAATAATATAAAATGTAACATCCCTTACATGAAACTTGATACATTCTATATATTATTAGATACTATATATTACCATGTTCATATCTGATTCCATGATTGGATGAATAAATATTTTTTTCATGAGTAATGTTTTTAAATAATTATATAATAGATGAAATATAGTCATTATATGAAATAATTCTTCCATTACATGATTTCACTACCCAATCGATAAATAATAATTGTTGTGGGGATGTAATGACATTGTAATATTATTCATATTTAAAATAATTGAATATAATTAATAGAAATAAAATATTTTCACTCTAGAGTGGATAATAATTTTTCTATCAACCACATTTCTATGAACATATTCAATGTATGTAGTAATTCCATATACCTTGAATTCATCAATTTATTTGTACTATGGTATTTTCCCTTGATTCTTGGGGAATTAATTTGAATAATTCTATATATAATTAATATTAATGTACTGAATAAAAGTGGTCCCTTTTATTCATTAAAAGTTATTATACAGTTGAACCTTATCTCCACATATGTAATAAACTCTCATATACAGATGAACCTTATTCTCACTTTATCAATAAGATGAACATACTATCAATTTCATCCCATTGTTCCACAGTGATATATATCTAAATGAAAATAATTTTAAAATTTAACCAATCTATGCATTAAAAATCTTCACCATCATTAATGTTATTAAATAATGAAATTCCTTTCTCTATATCTTTACTCAAAAAATTAACTAATATAATAACTCTTTCACATTGATGATATATAAAACTATGGAAAATAATTTCGAGGGACAAAATCTATTTCTCAAGTACCAATTTATTATATATTCAATTAAAAAAATTCTTCTTTCATATGAAGTAATAAAACAGTGAAGAATTATACATTGTACCAATATGTTTCTCTATTGTTTTTTGTTCACTCAAATAACCTTTGTAATATTTCTTAATATGGCCATGATTATTTTATATTGAATACTATAATTATTTTATTTCTCATCTTAGTAATATATAAAATTTTTGTAATGAATTTATCCAAATTATTCTATAATACACCATTATCGAATAATGACACACATTTAGTTAGGATACAATCATCATGAATATTGTTCTATAAAATCTAAATCCTTATATGGATATTATTTGTCAAATAACATTAGGGTAAATGATATTTCTTATATTTGAAATTATAATTTAAAATATAGTTCTTGTGGTTTCTAAAAAATTTCAACTAATACAAATTCTAGAAACCTTATCTCTTTTAAGCTAGATCCAATTTCAGTTTGATTACATTTGTATATTATAAATTTTATCTAATCCCAAATTTCAAATTAGATTAATATTTATGAAGAACGCTAAATATATAATAATCCCTTATTTTATTATAAATATTATATACATAACATAAAAACATTATTGCATCATTTATTATATTCATAATATTATATTTCATATCTTATATATTTAATACATAAACTGTTATCTTATATGATTAGTATATGTTATAAATAATGTAAAATATAATTAATAAATTAACCATGATCAATATGGAATGAAAAATAACTAATAAACATGTTATATAATTAATAAATTAAACTCATATTTATTCAATGGATAATTATAATTAGTAATATAATAGATAATACTAACTAAATTTTTAATGGAGAAAATTATTAAAATTGGATTTTATCATTTAGAATATCATGATATTTGTACCGTAATGTCCATGTTGGATGATAGTATAATTAATGGGTCGGTATTCACTAGAATCATATTTACATTGGAAAATTGAATTTTTTTTAGAATAATCGATTCCACGCGGGATAAAAATAACTAAGACCCATATGTAACAACATGTCTAATTACTTTCTCATATATTGAAAGATAAATTAAATTAAAAAAAATATTATTTTATAAATAAAATGATATATTAATAATGAATATGGATTATCAATATTTACCCACTCAATCAAATAACTTCTATAACCTAAAAACATATGTAATAATGTAATATTCGTTATAAAATTATAATATCTATGAAAAAAATAAAAAAAAATTTAAGGTAAATATATCATGAATTTTAAAATAAACCTATAAGACTAAATGTTTTTTAAGTCTTCGAATAACAAAATAATTAATTAGTAATAAAATATTATCTTAAATATAACACAATTAGAATTTTTGAATTAAATACATGTTAATTGTTTTTATAAAATATGCAGGAGAGTCATTAAAAAATTCTCAAAAATTGTTTTATTGATAAATATTTGTAAAACATATCGAATTAGATAAAAACTATAAAATATTTATAGCTGTTGGAAAACAAATAAACTCCAAATATATTTTTAAAAATAATCCTTCAAATTTGTAATGTATGTATAAAATGATATATTAGGAAATAATTTAAATTATTTTATTGAGGGAATTTAAAAATGAATGAAAAATATTGCCTTGTATGTATAAAAACTTCATCTCGAAAATAAATATGAATTATATGAACATGGAATAAAAATATATATAATAATAAGATAAAAACATAAAATTTTATTTAAAACATTTCATTTCAGAAATAATGTTTCAAGAAGAGGAAATGTTAAAGTAAAATAAGAAAGACCTTATAAGAGTAAAAATGAATAGAAATTTCAATAATGGGGAATAAATAAATATTCATGTTAAATAATAATAAGTGGAATTATATTCACAATATAAAAATAAATATTTTTATAATACAAATTAGGCATCTATGGGGTAGAAATTGCGATGAAATCCCATTCCACATCTCGAACATACATTATAAGTGTTTTCAAACCCATTTATACTATACTTATATTAATTTTAATAACATTATAGATCCATATATATGAATAGAAGATCATATATGATATATTTATATTCTCTTATCACCCATTTGGTAAATATATTTTACTAGTATCATTGTTTTATGTGTCATTTATTTTTTTATTTTATGTTTTGATTCAAATGTTTTGGTCCCTGTTCTCTCATTATGGTTCTAGAAAATAATATTTTATGATATAAATATATTATATACAAAAATTATAAATTTAGTTTCATCCATAAAATATATACATAGAAAAATGAATTACACTATTTATAGAGACACAGGTTGTATGCACGAGTAAATGTTATATTCATATTGTAGCCTATGGAATGAAAGATAAGTATTAATAAAACATTACATAATTGTTATATATATATATATATCATATACGTTATTTAAATCAATTAATATTATAAAAAATGTTAATAATAAATGAAAAATGGAACAAATGACATGGTGGATGTGGTAGTGCACATATATGCCCGAGCAACGTCATTGTTTTCCAATGTCCAGTAGGTAAGAAAGAATATTGGATATTATAATGATAGAGGAATAATTATATCAAAAATTTATTATATATATTCATTATTTATGCCTTTATAAAAATACTCTTGAGGAATTAATTGAAAACTAATTATATATTTTCTTGAGGATGTATTCTATTGTACAAAAGAAATATAGTTTCGATTCCAATTTTCTAGAGAAGGTGATGGAAATTTTTCACATAATCATAATAAAATATCATTATATGAGAGATAATAATTTTATAATATTGTAATTTTTAGGACATATTTTATGATTTTAAAATTGAATGAAAATTGTATGTTCTCAGTGAAGATGATTCCCTCTTCGTAAAATATACCATTTAGGTTACCCATTTTGGGTATTATGGTTGGTATTTTGCAAAGAAAATAAAAAATTTAAATTAGATAATTATGTTGGTAAGAGTATTGGGTTGGTTTTTTTATTGATATATGTCTCACTCTGATTTAAAAATGATAAAAGGGTTTTAATTTTTATTAGAGGAGGGAGGGGGTCTGTGGAATGTAATAAATAATTCAATAAAAATAAAAATTTTCTTCTACAAATGACCCATAATTAAAAACATTTAATTCTATGACTATGATAAGGTGAAATCATATCATCCCTAAAATTGGGACATGTTTTTATTATGATTTTTCACTTTTCATTTTGTTATAACTGCACATTAACAATGTTATTATCTCTAAGATTATAACATTTTCAACCCTTGATCAGTCATTAATGATTCAATATATGAAGAAATTACACATGTAAAATGGTTTTTCCATCCATATTTTGGTCATTTTTAAAAGGATAGTATTTTTATTCTATTTAAATAATTTAATAAAATATTATTTATTATAAAAATATATAACTTTAATTTTTATATTTTTTATTAAATTTGATATTAAATAATTCATTAAAATTAATGAAATCAAATATAATCCTTTGATAGACCCATATCATGTCATATATATATATATATAATTTAAATAGAAAAATTGATCGATTTCATTTTAATTTTAACATTTTTAAAATAATTTATATTATATTCATATTAATTTCAAATATAATGTTCGGGAATTGAACAATAATTTAATCGTGTTATTCAATTAATAAAAATTAATGATAAATTAAAATGAAAAAATTAATACATAATTTAAATTAACATTTAAATGTCAATATAAAATCTATTTATGATCACAAACACAAAATAGTGATAGTAAATGAAATAAAATATATTCTTTGACATTATCTTGTATTAGAGTATTATAAATGTAAAAACCAATCTGAAATGGAAAATACTCTTACTTTATATTTTAAAATTTCTATGAATGATTAAAACTATTCTAAATATATATATTTAGGATTTTAATTATGGATGAAATAAACACATCTATATAGCTCGACATAGAAATGATATTAAAGTGAATTAAAATGTGACGATTTCATAAGGTGGTCAATAGTTATCAAAATATTATTATGACCTTTAGACATTTATCTATAAACCATGAATTTTTATCACACGAGTATTCTAAATTCATAATCAACCACATCCATATTCATTTTATCCTAATAGGAAGAAACTTTTAGATCCCTATACAATTTTGAAATTCCATGATGATTATATAATGATGAGTAGTCAGCTTTATCAAATAGAAACATCAAATCTAGTAATAATAGAAGAAAAAATTAGTTCATGAACCCTATAATTCCAACATGATCATGGTATAACTTGAGATAATTCCTCACATTCATTGGTAATTCCACATATCTCCCTTGTTCATTATTATTCATATATTGAATTTGTGGTCGAAGTTTTATCATAGAATGTTTTTAATTCCCATTTACTTAATAATTACATATAAAAATTATATAAACCATTAAATATTGGATCTATTTTATTATTTGTTAGGAATAAACTAGAATTCCCATCAATATTAGAGAATCGCCGAATTTGTTTTCCATCCCTAGGTGGAAATGTGTTTTGTAGTCACAATTTTGGATTAACTCTAAACATATTCTTTGAATCATATAATTTTATTTATTTTTAAATATATTATATGTTATTTTATGATCAGTAATTATATCTCACCTTTCACCATAAAAATAATGAATCAATATATTCAATGAAAACATTACTATTAATAGTTTGAAGGCATGATTTAGGTAATTTTTCTATGTAATATAATATTTTATAATATATTAAGATATCATTATATACTGATTTATTTGCATAAATTCTAACCATTTCATTGATACATCACAATATATCATAAAGAAATTTCGACTTAATGGTTGGGTAATCACATTCTCACTGACCTACATTCTATTTAGTTAATTTATAATATAATAACATTACTATTTCCATCTAATATTAATCCTATTAATTGAAAAGTCTTATATCGATCAAATATTTGTAAGAAATCATTCATAATTAATATTTAATATCCAACCATCCCATGAAAACAATAAATCTCAAATACCATGGATGTATTTGGATATTCTTCCGTAACATCCATATTTCAAGGACCCACTGATATACTCTCACTTGAAATTAAATAACCTAGGAATTCGTGTTATTTATCCCAAATTTCACACCTTTTAAATTTCACACACAAATTATCATTCTAGAGGTTCATCATTATAATTTTCAAATTCTCATAATGCTCAAAAATATACGCAGATGATATATAATAAAACTATTTTGGAATATTTTTTTGTAAACATGATAAAATTTACCCTCATTACAGATTATTAATTATTTAATGAAAAAATGTTTTTTTTTAACATGAAATGGAAAAGTGCCTAAATTTTTGGTTTTTCAGCATTTAACTTTTTAATTTTAATTTTTTCATATCATTTTATATCTTATAACTTATGAATTGAAATTTTATATTCATATTCCCCTATAATTTATATATATATATATATATATATTTTAATAAGATAAATTATTCATATATAATTTGGATGGAAAAATATGTAATTTAATATAGATATAGGATAGAATAGATATATTTATACTTTTCCACTATTTGGGGTAAAAATATTTCATCCAATAATGGAATTGGATGAAATTATTCAATCAGTTAGATAATTAATTTTTTTTCATTTTACACAACTATTGTAAAAGATAGTTCTCATGAAATCTCTCTATAAAAGGTGGCTAAAGGATGACTAAATTTTAGATGTAGAATTCCACATGTTCCAATTTTCTTATTTTTATAACCTAACCGAAAATAACTATATTTAAATTATATTTTAACACTTTTGAGTATATTGTTAGTATTTGGATAGGTGTGTCTAAATGGGGCGGTTATATATTACACAATTAATATTCTGAAGAATTAATACTCTATAAAAGGATCTCTTATAAGAATGTGTTCCTCCCCCATCAGTACATTATGTTTAATATATATTTTTTCTTATAATTTATCCATTTAATCAATAAAAATCATTTTTTCTAATACATATTTTTATTTTCTTGTTGTTTCTATAAAATAAGTGTGGATATGAGATTGGGGGTTGCCATTCAATCATTTTTTTATGAAAATCATCACTATGATGATAATTCCACCCAAAAAAGAGTATTTCAATTTTTAAATAATAATGATATACTAAATTAATTTAATTTTTACATCTAAGAGAGAAATATTTCATATATTATGATAAATTATTTTATTTTTACGATCTATGATGATTGAAAAATTTAAATAGGACAATGGGGCCAAACTTCTTTTAACCATATGAGATAAACTATATTTACTAAATATTATCATATTTAGTTTTATTTATAGGGTTCATGTATAATTCCTAAACTCAATTAATTTAACATTCCATATAGTATATTATACCATAAAAATATATTAACTATATGTTATCTTTTGGATCACAATCAATGTAAGGATCAATGCATATAATTTTTAATTTATATTATTTTTTCATTTCCTCAAATTGTTGTGGTCGTGTAAATTTTTATAGGTTTGTATGATTATAAATATTATGGGATCAAGTTTATGAGAATTTATTCACATAGGATAATGATTAATCATAATTAAATGGTATATTAGATCAATTACATTGTATCATATTTGTGTTTGTAAAAAAATTTCATACTTGATTACATATTTTTTATATGTTTTAAAATCTCTCAACCAAAACAACCTCAAATTTTACCATTGTTTCCATATATTTTTTTTTTATGCTAATTTGGGTTTTTAATTTAATTAAACCATAAGGGAATGAAAAATTTCAAACACATTGTATCACATAGAGAAATAAAAAAGTATTTATAAGAGTGTGTGTGATGAGGATCATCAAGTTGTCATCATTATTGTGGAGGAATGTGATTTCATTATACTCTCATTTGTAAGTTCATTTTTTTAAAATCCATTTTTTCATATCCTCATAATAATTATCACTTCTTCCTTTAATGCATCATTATTTTGATTCCATCAATTGAAAAAATAAATTAGGATATTGATGTGCACTTAAATTTTATTTTTCTATATCTAATTAATGAAACTTTAAAAATATAATTTTAATTTCTATCAAGGAATTGATAATTAAGGATTATTTATAGATAGAATTAGAAAATATCAATGTACTAAAAGTGTTAAAATTCAAAAATTTCATTATTTCAACCATTATAATAGTATTGATAATTGTATCTTATATAAAAATATATTATCTTGTAAAATGAATATAAAAAATATAATTTAAAAACCATTCAAGTGTTAAATTATCCTGATGTTTAATATCAACCAATATGTTTTTCATATACTACCCTTGAATAATAAATAAATATAAAATATAGGCTAAATAAGCTTCACTATAAATTTTATTACCACTGCAGTGAGGTTCCAAATAAAAATTTAATGTAACTGTGTTTTGATAGCTCCTCAATTAATCATTGGATTTTGTCTATATGAAAAATGAAATCATGGGATTTTCAATATTAAATTATGATATAAAAACATTGATCTAATACCAAAATCATAAATATTTATTCCCTAGTAATTATTGAATGATATTTTAAAACAATGATTATTTATAGCATAAATTACAGATGAAATTAAAAAAGAGATTGTTGTAATGGAGAAATCATAATTATTGTCAATGTATGCGAACTGTTATTGGATGAAGAAGTTATATATATTATTAAAACAATACCAAAATTATAATAAACTAATCATATGGTTCTTTTATGAAGTTATCACTCCCCTGCATACTATCATTGTGGATAATTAATCCGGAGAATCATTGGTTTAACAGATCACAATGGATACATGATCATTGATTGGAATGAAGAAAAACAAATCCCAAAAATTCAATGATAGTGGTTTAATGACTATAAGGTACTACATAATATAGGTACATATTCATTATAAAATCATTTAAATAGAAATAATTTAGATTAATTAAATATTATGGAAAGATAGATCTCTTTTTCTATATAACATTCCACCAAATGTGTTGAACCATAATTTCATTTGAACAACGCCATACCATCCATCATATTTCTCCCCACCACATCCAGAAATAGATGATAGTATAATGGTACTCCCAGGTAGTCCATTTCAAAAATAATAACAATAAAAAACCCAAAAAAAATTATGTCCCCATCACACCAATATATAAACAAGGATTGAATTATCTCAAATATAAAAGGTATGGATCTATGTAAAATCTAAATGATCATTTACATAAAAACATCAATGAATCCCCCACCTTAACGTTATGATTTTAAACAACCTGAAAAAATATTCTAATCTCTTGAATCAGAAATTAGAAAATATGGTAATCCCAAAAAATCATATTCTTATAGTGATGATATTTTAAAAAAAATATTAATCAATAAAATGTGTTGTAGATGCATAGCACAATGTTGGGGGAGATAATGATGAAAATGAGCTACATTTCCACCGCCAAACACAAAATTCAGAATAATTAACTTGTAAATATACCACAAAGCCACTATTTTCTTATATTTTAACTTTATTTCTATAACATTGAAATGTGGGAATAAATTTGGTGAAAGAAAAATTCATATATGTCCATGAAGATGCATCAGATCTGAGGAGATTCAGCCATCACCTCTAGTATTGAGAAACCAAAGGATAATTCAGAGGGTAAAAATATAATTAACAATATTCCAAATACAAATATCCATTTCTCAACAACAATTAAAAATATTTGAATTTATAGGAGTTAAAAAAAGAGTTCACTGGATCATTAATGTGAATATCCATAAAACAACAACTTATGTAAACCATTAAGAAAATTAATGGGTACGATATTTTTATAAATAAACTATACCTACGAAAGAGGGATGAATCTAAATGAGAAAATAAATCACGGAAGGAATGTTTATCGACTCAATAATACAATTCAATCAATTCTAACAATGTTAAAGGATCATACGACATTAATCATCACATTTAGTATTTGCGAGTTAATTTTTTTATTGGTTATATTATTCGATTGATTATATAAATGTAATTAGTAATTCTATAATTAATAATTAATATAATTGTGATTTAATGCTAAAAAATAGGTGGTGAAATTCAAAAATAATTATACAATATTTATCATTCTATTCATTGATTTTTACAAATCTTGGTTGGATTTGTGATATTTAATATTGGTTTTTATGTGTAATCTCAGAGTAAAATCGGGTAAATTATAATACCCCCAATATCTAAGTTACGAACATATTCAAAATTAAAAAAATATTTATTAACTTTTTATGGTAAATATACCATTGATTTTTGTTATGATGTTTTGATATTTAGTGTAATGGAATCCATTTAGGAGCCCACAATAAAACATTATCAACATTTATCAACCATTTTAAATAATCATGTAAAAAATCCCTGGAAATTAATTATCATATAAATTTAGAGCTTATTATAAGTAGTTATATATTTATTTATATGAATATTTAAACACCTATTTCTAATGAGCACAACTATTTTGGATTTATTTTTTTATATTGATTTTTATTTTATTTCTACGATTTCACATCTAAATTGTGACATGGTTTTTAATTACAAGTAATTAGTTCCAGCATTACCATACAACCTTTATGGGAAAATTTGGGAAGGTAATAAGCCTAATTAAAGTTCAATAGACATAGAGGTAACTCACAAAGTCATCAAAAAATGAACTAAAATTATTGGAATTACACAATATACATAACCCTATTGTAGCGAGGTTAAATATATCTTGAATTTTTCTTGATAAAATCATCATAACGATTGACCTTTATGACCCATGTCAGGATGTAATTATATAAAATAATTATACCCTAATTGATTCTTTATGAATATTTTTGATCTTTTTTGTTGATCCACTCATATTTCTACCGATTTAGAGAAACTCGTACCAATTTATCATATATTTTGTCAACATCTTCCTGTAAAATATTGATATTGAAATATTCATCTAACATGTCTGCCTTTGAGTTAAGGAGGGGCCCCATACCTATAGTTTCATAATAGAGATTTGTTGTGACCCCACATAAATATATACAAATGTCTACAATTTTTGGTCTGGCATCATCCTTGGATAACATTAACTTTATATCAAATATTGTGACCATGTGATTTGGAAGACTGGGGTAATCTTTATAGTACATTGTTTTTAGTTTTACTAGATGGATGGTTTCTAAGAAAATATGATTTATTTTAGTTATTTAGTCATCTCTAAATATGAAACATTACATGATGATTGTGAACCTATTCTAATGATTATTTGAAGTCTGAGTCTTTCTCCCTCAAAGGGTGTTGAACTTCAGGTACCAAATTCATGGGATCCTCTTTTCCCAATTTCAAAATACAATCCATATTTTTTCTTTTGTAATTAACAAATTACCATCATTATACATCAATAATTCCCAATCATTGATCTCTATCATATAGAGCCTATTATGAATATCAACTCTAATTCCATAAATATGATTTTTAATTGTATGTTTTGATTAGAGGATTTATTCAATTAATTTTTAAATTTATATATGGATAATAATGTCTATTATTCCCATATTTATTTTCCATTTATGTATCCATAAATTTATAATCCAATACATTCTAACACATGAAATTAAAAAAATCCATGACACTCTTACTTATTGAGCTTTGAGAGATTACATTTTATTATTTATAAAAATATCATTTTTTAACATAAATATTATTTTAATATTTTTAGAGGAGTCATTGGGGTAATAATGTGGAATATTTTGGATACCTCATGCATTAATCACTTTATATTAATTAATATTATTACATTAGATGATGGGTAAAATTATGTATTTCATTTATAATGGTGACATATATTAACTATTTTGGATGTTGATAAAAATGTAGTTGAAAATTTAATAATGGAATGCGTAATTTATCCCATTTAAAATACCTTATGGACATGTATTATTTAATTTGTCCCAAATGAAATGGAATAGATTGTTTATTTAAATTGGATAATATATCATGTTCTAATGAAGGTGACAAATAGGTTCTATGTCTTTTGATTATAGGAAACTAAATGAATCCTCTAATAAGGACAGTTTTCCCTTCAACTGAATTGATCATATGCTTGAGAGTCATAATAGAATGTTACAGATTTATTTATTGGATATATTTCATAGTAATTTCATGTTTATATCCCTCTATATGATCATGGTACGCTGACATTAACATCCCAAATCATTACATTTCCCACTAATGGAATCCTCTTCGACATTGACTCACCCTAGGTAACCAATAAAGATGAATGGTGAGTATTTTATTTTGATTTTAATAAAATCATTATGAAATTATTGGTGAATGATTTAAAAATATCTAGTTAATAATTTGTTGAAAGTATTTATAATTTTTGAAAGGTATTTCATCTATTAATTAAGAAGAATTTATTTATTAATTTTGAGATATGTAATTTTATAGTTTATCGAGGAATTTCCTTGAGGGATATAGCATTAAAAAAATAAAAAATTGATTTAAAAAACTAAAGAAAATATTCATTCACCTTTATATATCCTTTATGTGTGTGTGATATTTGGAATTTTTGGGCCAATTTCATATTTTATTAATTCTTCAACAGAAAGTTTTGTAAATATTCTTATCCTTTATCATGGTTACATTAAAGGGACTCTTATTTTGAGTTTGAATATTATTGTACGGTATCACTTATGAGTCGAAAAATTACTCACTAAAAACCATATAATATAATCCCCATTGTAGGAACTTGAATTTTATTTATGTATGATGGTTTAAGCGTCATAGATGTACAAGTATTATATCATTAGTTGGAAGGGTGGACCCATGTGATTGCTTTTTTGTGAAGGAATTTTGATTCATCCAAATAATATAAGAAAAAAAAGGAAATGGAGTTTCATTATATAATATATCCTGTCAATAAATTCCATTCATAGTTATTTGGATCTATGATGGGTTATTCACTGATCATGTAAATTTGAGGTCCCTCCTAAAAACATGGACTTGAATCCACACCATATGCATTGTATTATAATTTTTAATGAGTAAAATGTCATTATAAATTATAATATGGAACATAGAAATTGGTTTCTAAACATATGATCATTATCACTCCCATGTTAAATAAAGATACAAAAATCTTGATACAACATTATTCTACCTTCCTTGATGAGAATCAATATATCCTCTATGTTACACAACATTTTAATGATGAAATTTGGAATTATATGGTTTAATTAAAATTACTATAATCCTAATGAAAAAATAATAAAAATACAAAGTGTTAATATTTGTTTTATTTTTTCAATGGTCCTTGAATTTCGTCCCCTTATAATAACTTAGTCATAATGAGATGTGTTCCTTATCATGAGATTGACTTTGATGTTTATTTTCAACATACACTTTCCTATGGTGGAAACATTTGACTCCAAAAGATAGTTAGGGATTTGATAGTCTCTGTATTATAATGTTCATCCTTATTCAATGATTTCCATTACTTTTCAATCCATTATAATGTTTTTAACACATTATAAACATTAACATGAATCAAATTATAAACAAAACAATATATAAATATTTTAAATTTTTTATGAAGGAGGACACTATTTTTTTGACCATTTAAAAGATAATTTGATTTAATATCAATTATTTTTTCTAATTATTTCTAAATTTTGTTCGGTCCTTGGACATTAGGTATAATACATATCATGTTGTCATGGAAAATTTTAGTGCTCAAATTTTTGTTAAGTATTAACTGTAAATGTTAATCATCATTAGATGAGGGTGAAATATTGTTTAGTATAAATTAGATTTCATCCATAAAATGTTTAGTGAGGAAAAAATATCAACACCATACTACCTTCCATCAAATATTTTAATCAATGTTACTAATAATGAGATGAATGTAATATTAGGGAAAACAATATGGATGAATTTGATGGAATTGAGAAAGAAAAGATGATGTAATATAGGATTATAGGATGGAATTCAAAACAATAATTTCTGGATCCATGTACAATATTTTTTTAGTTAACCATGTCATTAAAATTTGGTGTTCATGCATCAGATGTATTAGGATAAAATGAATTAAAACATGGATTTATCCAATGATGGATATTAATAGATGATTTTAATTTCTGAGCTAATAGATATTATATTTTTATTATATGAGAACTCACTTCTCTTTATGGAATGATAAAATGAGTACCATTATAGAAATACCCAAATAAATTGGGTTCCATATATGACACAATGTTCATCTCTATCATTCATGATTGAAAAATATTCACAGAATATTTCATTCATGGTGGCTAGGACCATATTTCTTATCTAATTTAGAAATATATGAAATAGTGGAGGTCACATAAGTTGTTACCAGAAGGATATTTATGGTCAATGTCATGTGGTTTATTTATTACACTTTTGGAAGAATGAAACACATATTTGATTTAAATAAACTGTATAATTTAACCATCAATTGAAAACAACATGTTGTCCCTTAAATTTTTTCTTTTATGAAATTTGTACTTATTTAAATTATATATTTAATTTTAATTTTATAATTTAATAGATATTTATTGAAAAAAATGTATCATATTATGTGTTTGAGAGGTGATAAATTTTTTAGAAGATTCATTAGGACATTTCAATTTTATTATATTTTCATTTTAATATTGTTTTTTAATTAAAAACTAAATAACACAAATCCAAACAAAAATCATCTCACATACCCAATACATCCACATAACCTATTTTAAAATTAATGTTTAAATTATCATACCTAATTGAAATATTGTTGATAATTGGAATGATTCCACTATTATTGGGTGATATTTTTTAAATTATATGTTGTTCAATCATATAAATTATTTTTTCATTAAAATTAAATTAATTTTTTGAAAAAAATATTTTTAGATTACGTACTGGATAATAGGTTTATTTAATATCTATACACACTTCACACACAATCATTACTTGCGAGTTATTATTTCCCAATTTATGTTATAACCATGTTATACCAGCATATTAATCATAAAACCATGTCATTCCATATATTCATATCTCTTAAAATATGTTGCATTACTATTATAGAAGGATCAATTCATGCTTCTATAAAATCGAAATATATTATACCCCAAAAAAATATAATAACAAATAATGATAAAATGGTAAAAAAATTGGGGAAGAAATGTTTATCATGTGTGGATATCTAGGTAATATGATTCAGTATTGGCTTTTATGAATTACTAAAAAAGTGGGTTTAATAATTTTATTAAAAATTAAATTGAATAGGTGTGGTGGAATATAACATGGTTTGAATAAAATTTTTACATTACCATAATACATGGGATCATGGGTGGATAGATAAGTGTGGAATTATTAGCACAGACCACCATGTGTGGAATTTCAGAAACAATTGACGCAGAAGATTATTTTTCTAAATTATTTTCATCTAACATGATTGATTTTGTTTTTAAATAAATTATATCACATTGACATCCAAATATAGTGATAGTGGGGTCTTTTATTATTTCAATGAACATATTTTCTTGACTAATTGGTAAATTTAAACACATATCAAAATTGAGATTAAAGAAGATGGGATTTTCTTGAGAATGAAAATGTGTATATGTCTGGGAGTTGATAAAAAAATTTCATCAAATATTTAGTAAGTAATAATAAAAATAATTTCTTGAAAATAAATAATATTTTTTTATTTTGTGTAAATATGTATTTTTAGAATGATTTTTAACATTCTATTAACACAAGCTTTTATGCATTCAATTTCTCTTCAAATATTTATTTACATCATATTCTATTTGATTAAAAATGAATCTTTATTTTAAGTTCACATTTATAATTATTTATTCTCATTTTGTTATTGAGATCAAACAACATATATCCAACATGGTTTAATAAGTAAATGGGAATTACATTTGTGATAGAAATGATGTGATAGATTTTATTGTTCATTGCTATTTTTGTAATAAAATATTAATCTTTCAGTGGAAGGGGATGAAATTATTCCACAAGGCATGGAATGGAATTACATGACATTGAGTAGATTAAATTAAAACCTCATTTTCTTGAGAACTTTGTATAAAAGGTTTCAAAATAATGAATAACTCTTTGAGGAAAATTTATATATTCCCCTTTTGGAATTTCAATCCCAAACCCTTCCAAAAATAATTCAAATAGATTTTAAATCTATTAGAAGTTTGGTTATGTATTTTTATATATTTTTTGAATTATGTTGTTCATTTTCACTATCTATATATGTTGATTCTGCATAACTTTGGTAACCTATATCATCTAAATGTGTTATCCTTAATCAATTCTATATTGGGGTTCTTTTTTATGTTTCTTATTAAATATTTATTTATTCAATAATAAATATGTATTTATTTTCTATTTTTCTCTTTTTTTTTGTTATTGGTTGTAGTAAAATAATATTTTATTGAATATAATACAATTACCATTCAATCCATTACTTGTTAAAACTATATCTATGATTACATCTCTACCCATGGGAGATTATTGTTCATTTATAGTCAATCTACTTCTATAAAATTATTTTGATTATGATTACTATATAAATAATTAAATAATAAATTTTTATCACAAAATCATGTTTGAATTTCTATGGAACATGATAATTTTCACCTAATATTGAGGATATAATTAAGTGAATCTCTACAGAGAAACATTATTCACAAGATCTAACAAACCAAGAAAATGATAAAAGGGATCAATTATAATATAAAAATAATAATAATTTTCATTTACATATATTATATTATACCTTAATTTTATATTGAAAAAATGTGTCTTTTATACCACATTCTATGTAGGGTGATACAATTGGATGTCTTGAATTTTACATGGTCATATTTCTTCCAATCATTGGTGTAATGAGAATTTATTTTGGGATCATGGGATGAAAAGAATCAGGGAGCTTAAATTATTTTATTTTAATCATATAGGATGATTTTTTATTGATTAGTGAAGTTTATGATTAGATAATTTATATTTTATCATATTGGTTTTTTAAATGTAATGGTTTCCATTATTTCTTATTTTTTTGTATTAAAAATTCACTAAATAAAATCCCCCTCAGAAATTTTTGAAGGATTCAAAATATTTGATATATTATTTTCAAATATTATTATGGTTTAAATTAACTATATTCTTAATTTAATGAACTATGAAATCAACTATTTTTCAATTATTAATGTAAAAAATAATTTTTACTATTACTGTAACAATATTCATCAAACATATAAGAATATAATCTATAAGGAATAAACAAAACTGATCATTGAATTATATAATGATTATATTCACTAAATACATTAATATAGAATGATAATTAGAGTTTCAATTTTCAATTAAATAAATTTACAAATTAATGTATCATGTATGGAATATTTCTGTTTTTATAACAAAATTTTGGACCATAGATGATTATATACAGATAAAAGAAAAATATTTTAAAAAAATACCTCATTATAATTGGAAAAAAATAAAAACACAATATAAAGGATATATTTTTTAATAGTTACCTTATTATGATTACAATTTTCAATGAAAAAAATTAATCACTAATCATTGTTCCAAAAAATTAATCCATTGAACCCCATGTGATGATGTATGACTAAGGAAGACATTATATTTATTTAATTATTATTTCATCATCAATTATTGAAACTATATAATTTAAATTATTTATATATATAAATTTAAATAGTTTTAATAGTATGTATGTGTTCAATTTATAAATAAAATTCATTATATTGTAAGAATAGTCATTAACACTATAAAAAGACATCAAAATACTCTAATAAAATAGGTATCTCAACAATATTGAGTATCTTAAAAAATGAGATAAATAACCCACAAGAGTATGTATTAAAACCCATATTATAGATGTAATTCCATTTTTCCACTCTGTTTCGTCATTGTGTAGATAAACTATCATTGTTTGAATCATAATATAAAAATTTACATCTCAATGTAATGAATATATTACCAAGGGACTTAATACATTCTTCTTCAACTAGTGTATTGGTAATTACATTAAAATATAAAGGCTTATATATCATCAATAAATCTAACATAGTTGATTCATGTTATGGATCAATATGTTTTCTCATAAGGGAAATTATATTTGTAATAAACTAAGTCTGTTTCTGTAATATTCCTATGATCTACCAAGTTCCAAGACCAATTTTATTGTCTTAATCAGTTGGAAAATTTTGACATTGAATAAGGTTTTTGATTCCTTTTCATTCATTAGGGGAAATTACTAAATAATGGAACACAATTTTTTAAATAATATTTATCATTTATATTTTGGAACTTACTAATGATACCTCTAATGAAACAATGTTTCAAATACTACAATAGTTTTTTGTAATTCTCATATTATTTATGTAAATTTAAAATCTATTTCCTAATGTTTCAATAAATATTTTTTAAATATC
This sequence comes from Viscum album, assembly GCA_963277665.1. Lineage (NCBI taxonomy): Eukaryota > Viridiplantae > Streptophyta > Magnoliopsida > Santalales > Viscaceae > Viscum > Viscum album. Next base: position 1,039,986,577 of record OY728141.1, on the reverse strand, counting down.
ATCTATATATATCCTAACTATTCATAACTGGATGTTGTATCTTCATTATTACGTTAGTACAAGACAAAATTGATCTCTTATTATATTAGTAGTACTGATGACAGAGATACATATATAATTCCATCATTATAGATTATATATTAAATATATTTCATAAAATGTATTATATCAACCTTGATATTATTTATAAAATCATTTTTAGTTTAAATAAAATATAATTAAAAAAATAAGTGATCATATATTCTTTGTAATGGATATATATAACAGAATATATGATAATTAAATAAGTCATAATAAATACTGAGTGTTAAATAAATAAAAACATATACCATTTAATCAATATCATTATCACCAAACACACATGGGTATAATATTAAGGAAATAATATCAAGGATAATAGTAATTAATCATTAATGAATGAATTGTTTAATGTCATATATCATGATTATAGTAGAACTAACCTTTTACAAGTACACATACATGATTTTATTCAAAAATATCATTCAATTTGAAAAAAAATTCTCGTAATGTCTAATGTCATTGGAAGAATATGGACTTTGTTAGAAATCCTGAAAACCAAAAAAATATTTAATCTATATAAACAGATCATGAATTCATGGTTTTCTTACATCTTTAATTAATAACATAGGGAATACATGAAAATTTTAATGGCATAAAAATCCACATATGTAATCAAACATGGGAATAAAAAATAAAATATGGATTAAAATGAATTACATAGTTACATAAAAAGGGAATGGAACATGAATTAAAATACGTAAGAAAAATATATATCACATTACATTATGAAATCCTGGAATCAAAGGAATTTGTAAAAGAACATACTTCGTGAAATATGAATGAGTTAAGGCTATCTTCCATGACTATTTCATATGGTGGAAAAAGTCATATAAATGAATCAAGTTCAATCCATGTCATAAAAAGATATCTTGTGAGACAAAATAATTATCCAATGCATTGGAATAATATATTTTAACACACATCATAACATGTTCATGAATATGTTTTCCACATGAGGAATAAAATATCAGTATAAAATATATAGTTTACCAATAGAATGAAATGGGTATCCTAATCATGTCATTAGGAATAAAAAATGGGACTATCATAAAGGTGTTCATGAATTACTGGATTGAAAATAAACATGGTAATTTATATAGTAAAATAGGACTTGTTCATAATAAATTATGTCTATTTTATGATAAAACCTATAAAAGTGTGTTTAAGAGTCATTGGAAATAAGGAACTTTTGTGAGGTTTAATGGAAAATATTAAAGAGTCCAAAAAATGAAGAAATGAAAAAAAATTAATATGATATTGTACATAAATAAGATATTTTTCAATAATGTATTAGTTATTTTAGAAAATTAATGGTGGATCAATAAAATTATGGATGGTACATGAAAATGTGTATGGAATTGGGATGTTCCCTTTATTCAGGCTTTCTTATCGGGAAAAATTGAGAAGGGAACCCTATAAAAAATATATCCATGCCTTAAGTAAATAATAATTGTTCTTTCTAAATATTAATTTAACATAGAAAATTAATATATAATAAATATATATGATGAATTAATATTTATATATGGGTAAATATATGGAGTATATCCTACTAGAAAAAATTGTAGTTCAGAGAGATTTCATTTCCATATGAATAAAAGATTTTTATAATTGTACTTAATGTATAGGAGAATAAAATTAAATCCATTAATATATTAATTTATAAATTATTATATATTAATTTTATTTATTATAATATTATTTGGTTAACTTATATACATTTCACATAGTTAAAATGTTTAATTTTTTTATTCCAATAGGGTTTGTTTTCTATTTTATCATTATCGGTTCACATATATAGAAGTATGGAAGTTCATTTAAATTGAAAATAAAAATCCATAATTTAATTACATATTAAAAATTATAATAACATAGTTTTATTTTCTTTATATATAATTTGGTTATGGGATATTGAGATGATTCATTAGATAATATGTTAATGAAAACAATTTAACTATTTTTTCTGGGTTTACGACCATCACCAAAATATATTATTATATTTAATATCATATTTATATATTCATTCCTAAATATTATATAACATATATTATGTTTAATAAAATAATTTTTAACCATGAATATTTCTCTATGGCCAACATTGAAGTTGGAAATATACAATCAAAATGTAACATCCATGGCAGTCATGAAATGACACATCAAGGATGATATTTTCATTTTTAGAATTAATAGTAAAGGAGGACTGGTTTGATGATAGACCAACTATTAACATAATAATTTTTTACCATATAAATATACTAGAGTTATCTGGATAGTCATATAATTGGTTCATTGGATAGGATTATAAAATACAATAAATTAAATAAAAAATTAAATGAAAACAAAATAGGATTTTTCCTCTTGAAATTATTCTCCTTGTGGAACTCAATATGGAAAATGGTATTGGAATTTTGATGAGACCAAAGAATTATGGATGTGGAGGATATTTAATGATGTTTATTGGGAATAATTTTTACATGATTCTTGGTTTTAAGGTGTGATAATAGCAGTGGTTATGTGTGGTATTTATAGGGGAGGACGTGGTTGTTTTTTAATTATTTTATTCAATAGTTTATTATAATGTCTCATGGAAATAATTTTTTTATAACTATCAATAAATATACTAAATAATGATGTATAGTTGTATATTTTGAAAATTCATAATCTACACATTATCCAAGACTCAAACATTCAAGTATATTTCTTATATTATGAATTATTATATTTCACTATCCACAAAATATTCAACTATTTCAGAATAACCCCAAAAATTCACCGTAAATATTATTAAATAAATATAATTGAAAAATAGACACTATTTTATGAAAATAATTTTTTTAATATGATAATTTTTTTACTTATAATCATCATTAATTTTAAAAACACCGATTTTAAAATTTATGCTGATTTTATGATACTTTAATTAATTAATTAAAGGATAATTAAATTATCATAAAATCATAAGATAAAAATTAATAATTTATGAATTTTTGTATGATATTTTTTTAATATTTTTTTAATTTTAAAATCATATAAAATCATTTATGTTTTAAAGTATTAAAAATTATTAATGTTCAAATTGAAAAAAATTTATTTACAAATACTATGATATAGTTATATCATACATTTAATTATTAGATTCCTAAATTTTGATTATTTTCCAAGATGATGTTACTATTCAATATTCAAGTTTTTTATTCCAATTGTATGCATTACTATTAAAATTATCTGGTGACTATTCTATTACTATATGTCTATTAATTATAATAAATACCACTTATATTGTTATTTTTTTGGAAATAAGGTATATTTGGGTTCCTTATTTTATCATGGTTCAATATAGTTCATTGAATAATTATAAGAATTGTAAAATTCATTGATAAAATATTTGTTTGTCACATTGTTCCCCCCTTATTAACTATCACCCTTGAAATTTTGATTAATATACTATTGTGAATGTAGTGAAGATACTTCTCCTTCATCACTTCCTATAATTCCCACATTGCTTATTCATACTTATAGTAATTCCATAGTACATTGACATGGTGAGTAGTCTTGTGGCGTACTGTGTTATCTTTATTGTCGAATGTCTTCACTAGATTCTATTCATAATAGAGGTCATTCTACAGTTTAAGACCTCATATGAGGGATCTAGTGTGTACTTATTAAAGAGGTATAAATGGAATATATTATGTAAATGATACATGGTATTTTTAAGATCTCGTTGATATCACGCATCTTTAAAATAATAAAAAATATCAAAGGGGCCGATGTTCATGGGACTAATTATTACTTTAATCCCATATCTCATGATCCTCTTATATGGAGATATATATATGGGAATACCATGTCTCTATCCACAATCCCAAGAAATCATCGATGATTTTTCTCATATATATTTGGTTGACATTAGGCAACCTTGGTATGATACTAAATGGCTTCCACCATTTCGCCCATTTCATCAACCATTTTAGGTCCAATAATCTTATTTTAAATGACATAATACCTCTCATATGGTATTATACTTAGATTCTCATGAAGGGATTTGAATGGACTCATTTTGATCCTCGAGTGAAAACTAATTTTCTATGAAAAATTTACCTTTTTTAGATTTAGGTCTCGTACTCCCTTGAAATCCATAGAATGTTCTCTCATCATGTCCTCCCATGTTTGAATAATCTTCTCATATTGGAAATTAGTTTAGAGATGAGAAGCCATACTGATGTTCAACACAATGTTTACAGCATATTAGTGTCATTTCCAAAAAATGGATCTAAATCTAGAATACTGATAATAATAACTTGATAGAGGTACTCGATGAATAATAACCACTTCATTGATTTATATCTATGGAATTATCATCAGGAAAGTAATATTGAATTATGATTTTGCGTATTGTCTTCGTAAGAAGATCCACGACAACCGCTAGAGAATTATTTCATCTATATGTCTATATATGACCATGGTTATATTTTCACACTTCCATTTTGGTATGCATAATGGTTTCATCATCAACTACTATTTTTTATTTTCAGCCTTCACTTATGGATGTACAAGAAATATTGATGTATATTTCGCGATATCCTTCATAATATTTCCCCACCAATAGTTGTCTCAAAGATCGTGACACTTCTTTATGCTTCCAATGTAAATAGAGAAAGATGAGCTATGTGTTTCATTTATAATTGTTTTATTATCTATAAATTTTATGTTACATATAATCCTAACCCAAATCTTAAAACACCTTAATAATCAATTTTGAACACTCAGGATTTCCCATTTCAGATAGCGTCATCAAACATCTAAATTTCCCCTTAATTTCATTAAGTATCCTTTAATTTATAAATTGGAGTTGGTTGAGTAATACTTTTAGAAATTAGTAATGATTTCCCATCCTTAATGATACCCATGTGCATCATTTCATGTCTAAAAATATTGTATCCTTATCTATTTTAATCATTTATAATGTCATATGATCGATTCTACTCGAACCATATATCACTTCAATTCTCTCACCAAGATGATAATGGATAGATATGTCTAAATCCATGTTGAGATATAATCATCTTCATAGGAGTATATTAATCTCCTTTTTTGGGATTATATATTTTCATCTCTTATGTTTAACATATATCTTACACCTCTACTGATACAAATAATGCTATCATAAATTCAAGATGAAGATCACAGGTGCCTAATTGAAATATTGTTTGGGATAGTGTTGATCATGAATTTTCAAATACCCTTAATAGTAGTCTATCAGTTTACCAATTTTTATCATTTCATATCACAATACCTTCATATAAGCATCATTGTATACCAAAAATTGTTCACCACTTATTTGAAGTGTGATTACTATTATTGTGAGAAATCTCTTTCTCAACTCAATGAGAATTCCTCAGATTCGATTTTCCAAAAAATCTTTACTCCTTAACAGGTCATCTAACTTATTAGTTTTGAAAATCATGAACCCATCATTACAAATCATCACAAATACCCTACATGGCCATAGATACTATGTATCATTGTTTCTGAGGTAGGAAAATGCCACTCTACAATTTCCTTTCTTCTATAAGGTTTTATAGATATCCCTTTTTCATTGATTACGTTCCCTATGAATAATAATACCACCATCAATATATCGCATTTTCTATACATTCCCATCAATTTCTCAGGTTATAATTACCATAGAAAAATATTTTAAGGCACCTCATGATCCTCCTTACTTATGGAGTATATGAATATATATTCAATAAAGACTACCAAAAAAAATTCATGGTAATCCTTAAATACAATATTCATTATTTCCATGAAAATTGATGGAGAATTTGTGAGTCTGAAGGTAATAACTACGAACTCATAGTTTCCATAACATTTTAGAAAGGTTGTTATAGAAATATATTCATTATTCACATTTATTTGGTTATACTCTGACTAAAGGTCATCCTTAGTGAATTATATTGCCCATGTACCTGATCGAAATGTTCACATATCCATAGGAGGGGAAACATGTTCTTTATACTAATTTTTTATGTCATGATAATCAATGAACATGAACATTCATCCATCCTCATTATTATCAATGACAATTGGTTCTATTCATGGTGATACTCTCAAGGGTATAAACCAATTGTCCAGATTATCTAGTAATTATTTGAATAGTTGTTTTAACTATGTTGTGTCAATTTTATATGGTGTTTTATTTTTTAATATATCTTGGTATAAGTTCAATTGAGAACTCGTCATCTCAATTCGGATGACCAAAAAATATTTAATGGAAACATCATATTATACACACATAATGGGAGTGTCTTGGATCATGACTTACTCATTTCTCAAAACCATTAGAAAGATATGTACATTTTCGTATAGAAATAATATCCACAAATCAATAGATGATTATGAGGGAGATTGATCATTATACTTACACATTAATATAATTAAATGATGATTTGTGATATGAAGAGTGATATAAATTTCTTGAATGATTATAATGTATTTATATAATGTTACCCAATCCAGGCCCAAAATTTCCTCAAACATAGCAATAGGAATTATGTCATTATTTATTTGGAGGTCCACTCAAAAATAATTAACAGGGAATTATTTATAAACTTTTGACTAATTAATTTCCAAATATTATATTTTCATAGAATACCCATACTCTATATTTTTTGGTGGTTTTTAAATAGTTATTATAAATGTGAAATATATGAAAGAATGTGTTGAACATGAATAAATAGTATATTCATTATTCTTGAATAAATAAATTATGCACTTATCATCACATCATTGTTGGGATCCACCTCAATGGTAGTGATAACATATTAATTTCCATGTAACCTTGAAGTTTATAGTTTTTTATTTCATTAAAAATCATCATCTTAGAGAAATAGATCAGATAATGCCTATGTTCTATGCAGTTGAACAACTGCACTATAGGTTGCCTGTTTATTTGATCCTGTATTTTTCTCCCATATTATTGGAACTTTTCACATCCCTTTCTTAGTTGTATTGTAGATTCTTATCTATTTTAGATTTTAAGTATATAATTTTCCACCATAATTATTTTTTAGTATTTTTCTTCCCACAATATTGATATTTTGTGTGTTGGGTACTTATTATAACTTGGGATTTATCTGTTGATCCTACCATATAAGTTTTCATTTCTATCATTTAATCATTTGTCCCATGAGATAACTATGAGTATACAATATCCACTTCATCCTTAAGTGTACAATATACAATATCTTCATATAATTCAATGTCTCAAAACACTATCTATTTCTATAAACTCGCCTTTAGTTTGAGATAGTTGTGATCCACCATTATATTAATGTTCATGAAAAATTCATTTCCATATGTTATATTTTTTGATGTTTACCTTATATGACATAAATGATTCTATTTCCCTTAGATTTAGTATTAAGAAATTTATTTTAGTCTTAATATGGAGATATCATGTAAAATATTTATTGAAAAATATTTTTCTGAATTATTCCCATTCTTTGTATCTGTTTCCTCCTTAAAGGTTGCATTCATGAACATTTCCCTCCACTGATCAGTATCCCCATGAAATTGGTATACCACCAGAAGAACATTATCTTCTTATAAGAACATCATTAAATAGAATATCTTCTAAATTGGGTTAACCCATTATTATGTGGTTAGGGGATTAAAATATCCTTTAAATATTTGTGTCCTTTGAAACATGATGAATCGACCCGAAACATGAAAATTGTTAGTCGAGTGAGGATTTTCCACATGAATCATGATTTTATTCATCGCTATAACCAGTAGTGAAATTATTATCATGAAATTTAGAGTATATTTTGAAATAATATATAGTGTTACATTATGTAAATAATCATGTTTAGTATCTCATTGATTGTCTTCATGAGTTCACCTATTTCCCACAATTAAATAATAAAAAATTACAATTAGCAGGGATTGAATACATAACTAAAAAGTATATAAAAATGAAATTTTCAATATATTAGGATAAAAATTTAAATGAAATTTATCTCTTACCTATTTATTCACTACGGTTCAATATTGGTTAACCATAGTGATAGAATTATCATTTGCGTTCTTATGAGTGTTATCCTTTCATAATCCCAAAAAATAACTCTAATTTTATTTGATATATAATATTGTACCCCTAACCTATTACACATATTATTACATGATAATAATTATATTAATAGTTCAAATACAATCCAATTATTATAATTTCTATTTTGTTTGGAATATTAGTTACATAATTATAATGTATGAAAACTGAAATAAAATAATTTTTTGTTAATCTCAGTATTGAGATACTAACATGCATTGAACACATACATCTACATAGGATAACCTGGTAAATACATGATAAGGAAGATCTAAAGTCCTAATAGGGGAATAAATATTGGATTAAATCATAACACAAGGGTTAGAACACATAAAATAGTGACATAAGAAGGAATAAAACATGAATAAACAAAAGTATTATTAAAATGTATAACATGGGATCATGTAATCTTGGAATTCTAGTAATTGATTTAAAAAATACATCATGACATAATTATGAGTCATGTATAACTACCATGATAATTTCACATGGTGGACAAAGTCCTCTAATGGAATCTGATTCACTCTTTGTCTAAACATGATATCTCATTTGACTAAAAAATTACCTAATTCATCCTATCACTTTCTAGGTCAACCCATCCAAAAATGTTCATGAATATGTTTTCTACATTAATAATAAAACATAAGGAATATACACAAGGTTTACCCTTTGAAAACAAGGGGTATCATAATCTTGTCACCCAGTATAATAAATGTGTGTATCATAGAGGTGTTAATAAAAGAATGTATTTAAAACATACACAGAAATTAATAAGGTAAAATAAGAAAATATCTTCATAAATCATGTCCTTCTAATGTGAAAACATGTGAAAATAGTGTTTATGTATCATTAGAAATGATCAAATTTATTGTTATTGAAGGGAAAATATTAATGACTTGTAAAAATGGGAAAAATAATAATTGATTGCATTAAGAAATAAATGATAAAAGTTAAATATTCCCGAAAAATAATTTTTTTTATTAAAAATTTAATGGATTAAAATATGTTTTAGATTTTAATATAAAATGGTCATGAAATTGGTATTTTTCCATTATTCAGGATTTCTTACTAGTATAATTTTAAAAGGGGTCCATATAATACATGTATTTACCCATAAATGAAAGATGAATTATCCAAGATTTGTTACATGGAAAATAAACACATAATATAAATGAATTATATTTAAAGGACCATCATATACACTGGGGTCTTGAGAGTGATCAGTACCCAATGCTAATATTGTGGTTCAGAGAGAATCTATTACATTTGGTTTGACAGTGTACTGCACATTTAATTCTGGTCGTGTATAATCAAAATAAATAAAATCAATTGATTAATTCCTAATTTCATAGACCTATATTTTATTTCTTATAAATTTATTTGGTTAATTTATTATCATTTAGTTTTGTTATAGTATTTAATTTTATCTTTCTAGGATTGTTCATTTTATTTGTTGTTATAGTTGTTTCACTTGTATTAAGTATGAATGCTCAAGTAAAATGTGAATAATTATTTATATTTTAAATAATATGTTAATAATTAAAATAAGGATTCTTAAATTTAATATTTAATTACTCTTAATATTTTTGGGATAAATTATTTGATAAAATGTTATTGAATATGATTTAATTAAATTTTCCAATTTTTTCAGACATCAAAAACATATATAATTTGATTTAATATCACTTACATATATTGGTTCTTTATTACTGTATAACATATAATATGAATAATAATATATTATTTTACCATAATAATAGTTTTATGACTAGAAAATAAGGTGTTAATGGAAAAATAAAACACGTTATAAATTATGGTATCAAATCAACACATCAAATACAATATTTACATTTTTAGAATAAAATTGAGAGGAGAATAAGAATTATGATAGAAAATAAATTAAAAAAAATATTATTCTAGTATATATAATATTATAGATTTATCATTCCACTTGTACAATGTTAGATGAGTAAAGTAGAAAAAATAAAACAAATCAAAAATCTTGTATAAGAAAATGAATGAGGATTTATCCTCGAAAAAATCATCTCCTTGAGGACATCTTTAAGGAAAATGATTTTGGACTTTTCATGGGAGAAACTGTTTTTGGAAATGGGAATGAATATTGGGAAGAGTATTTTATAGATGTATTTGAATTATCATGTATCAGAAGGTGTGAAGATAATAGGTGGTGCAGTGTGGAACTTATATTGGATGAGTAGGGAGTATTTTATTATTTTAATCATTTTTTTTAATTTTAGTTCAAGATTTACAATATTTTTTATACCTATCAATAAATAAATTAAAATTTCAATGATAGTTTTAAATTTTTTTCTTACATCATATCTATATTAGACATGTAGTAAAAATAATATATATAACTTATATAATAAATTATTGCATTTCACTATCTGCATATAAATCAACCGTTTTAGAAAAATCCCAAATACTCACCCTAAAACTTTTTTAATGTTGGGAATTATAAAATGGAATCCATTTTATGAAAATAATTTTCTATATATGTGAAATTTTATTTTTAATTAAAATCAGTAATTATTTAAAAATTATTCATTTTAAAATTATAACAAATTTTAATACATATAGAAAAATTAATTAAGGTCACAAAATATTAACATATAATCAATGGAAAAATTAATAATCAATTTATATTTTATTAAAATATAATTTATTTTAAATCATTATATTAGTTAATAAATTATAATAAAATTAATGATTCCAAAAAATCCCAATACATAATTTAAATTATTTAAATTATTTATTTACTTATTCTATGATATTATTATATAATAATTTAATTTATAAGATACCGAAATTTTATTTATACTTTCATAGATGAGGTTTTCACTAGATTGGAGGTTTCTTTGATCCAAATATTCACATTACTATTCCGATGTTCAGATCTCCAATCCATCAGTATAGGTTTCTTAGTTAATATAATTATAACTTATTTTATTGTTCATTTATGGGAATAATGTCTTTATATGGTTTTCTATAGTACGTGTGAGCATTATACATCATGTAATAATTATAGTAAGTTAAATTTTATTGATACAATTTTGGGACATTAAAATGATCTTAGAAATCGTGATTTATTTATAATCAAATCCTTATGTGAATATTGTTTCATAAATTGGTATGTATATACTAGAAAACAAATTTAATATGTGTTTACATCTATATTTTATCATGAAACATGATGATGATTTGAGGGGATATATATTTGCACAAACGCCTTCTAAATATCTTTTTACTGAATTAATCATATTTTGAGTTATAAATTTGAATTCCAATATAAAGATTCTTATCTAAAAATAACATTATTTTGTGAAGGATAAAAAATAAAAAAATAGAAACATTCAATAAAATAACTTTTATAGTAAAACATCATATTCATGAATTGTATACAGTTTAGAAAATCAATATATCCAAGATAATAATTATATATATATTTATGATAAATTAAATTTTAAATACAACATGATATTAATAAATTAAAAATTTCAACAGAATTTTAATGACCACAAAATAAATAATTGATAATTTATATACATAAATTCATAAAAAACACATATATTGTAATAAATTCATGAATTCCAGAGAATAAATTACTTTTATGGAAAATATAAATTTATGTTTTCCTTATAGAGATTTATTTTAAAAAAATTAAATTATTATCAAATAATATAAATATCATAAAGATTAAATTTAAGTGTGAAAATATATTTATTTTTTGTATTTTGAAAACAAAAATTCATATTGAATTTATGTCATGTAATTTATAAAATTACCCTTTTGAAAATAATAAGATATAATCATTTCAAACCATTTAGTAATTAAATCATTATATAAAATATCATTAATTAATCACTTGATTAAATAAATATAAAATTTCTAATTTTTTTTAAAATTATTATGATCTAATAAATATATATATGAAGAAAACTATAAATAAGAATGGGTTTTATTTTAAATAATTATTTTCATCTTTAAATTTCAAAAGAGATGAATAGTTGTATTAAAAAAATAAAACATTAAAAATATCAAGAAGACAAAAAAATATATGGAGTTTATGAATGATATACTTTTATTTTTTGTTTAATTATAAAATTATAAAACTGAAAAAAAAAATGATATTTTATAATAAAATGTAATCTTATTTGTTATTATTATTTATTTCCACTAAACATAGTCATCATAGATTTAATAATTAAATAAAATTTAGAATTTTATATTAATTTTTAATTAATTAATGGGGTATTATATACCCCATAAATATTAATATTGGTGTATAATAACAAATATTTCTCAATGGAGTGGGAGTTCAGTTGAAATTCTTTACCTCTAGTTTAACATGCAACATATGATAGTTTATACTACCATAAAATAATTTTATAATTATTTTAGTATCCTACATAAATAATTTTCTCATCAATAATATAATATATGTTCTATTTATATTATCTTATTACCCATTTCTTAACAACAATTTATTATTATGATTTTTTGGTCGTTAACAACTTTTTATCATGACAATTTTTATCGAGTAGTTTTGGTCCATGTACATTGAATTAGGTTCTATATCAACCATAATTTTCATAATGGTAAAAACTATATTTATAGTAATTTTATATTTATTTAGTGTTAAACATAAGAGGAAATTTTTTGATAATTAATACAAAATTCATGTAGATGGTAGGATACATGTACTCATTATCATTGTTTTCAATTATCAATGCATCATAAGAATAAAAAATATATAATAATTTTTTATCATGAATAATTAATTTATCACATATATATCTATATATATTATATTCACAAATTTAATATTTATTAAATTACTTGAATAATTTTTAAAAAAATGAATGACATTGCGTTATGGTGGTGGTTGTACACATGCACGCACAAGGTACGTTATAATTTCTAATATGACTGGAAGGTTTGAAGGTTGATAAGATTTTAAAGATCTAATATCATTTTTAATTCATAAATTGAACATATTGTTTTTTAAATATTTATAACAATCCTAGAAAAATGGAAAAGAAAATAAAATTACAACAAATTGTAGAGTCAATAAGAAATACATAACATTTTAAATTTATATGGGTTAAAAATGCGGGGGAAAAAATTTTTACAACAATAATTTTAACATATAATAAAATTTTTTATACTTTTTATTATGTTATAATGAAAAAATTTATTTATAAGATATTTAATGAGAATCAAATTCGGAATGGTAAGAAAAGATGATTACTTTTTATTTGTTCGACATCCTTTAGATCAATTCATAAGGACCCTTGGAATGGAAATTTATGAATAAAATCGATAACAATTATTGGATTGAGAAAATTTTATGTTAATTTATCGTTGTTATTTTCAACTATTTGAATAATATAGTTATAAATAAAAGAAATAAACGTATGAATTTATAAATGAATGGAGGGGCACTTTTTCAGTACATAAATTAATACTTTAATATAAAATATTAATCAATAAATAAATTGATCTATATTTATATTATTTTATTTTATTTGGATTATTTTATTAAATACTCTCATGATATAAAATATTTACTTGTTTTGGTTATTATTTTACCTAGTTATCTTAATTTAAAAACCCAATTAACCCTTCCAAATGAAATGAAATAATAATGTTATTAGCTATATATGGGTCAAAACATTTAGGAAAAAACATATATGGACCCCATAAAAGGAACTTGGATAAATATTTAAGACTTATACAAATCAATAAGTTTTTAAGGTTTTTTTTTGGAAAAATAAATTACTTTATTGTTTATTTTTTGTTATAAAATGTCTATAATGTTTTATATATAATAGTTCATTTATTTTCCCATTAGTTTCATAAATTTATTTATTGTATTCAAATATATTTATTTAATAAATAAAATTACATTTCATGTATATCAAAAATTTATGGAACATATTAATTTGATGAAAATTTAACAATTATAAATTTTTTATAATAATTTATTTTATTTTTCTAGTAATTGAAATAGTACTAATGTGGTTATGTGTTTGAATTTAAGAGAATTATTAAATATATAGAAATTAAAAATAAATAATTATGATAAAATTGATTAACTCAATTTTCAATTAAACATTTATGACTGAAAATGAAGTCATTTTATACTAATATACATATTTTCATGGTATTACTTTTAAGATAGTGACATTTTGTGTTTTTTATTTTTATAAAATAATCCTGAAGTCATAATCAATGAAAAATTATAATGGGCTGAATTATTTAAAGAAAATTTTATTATAGAAAAAGCTACTCAGATAAATGGATGATTTCAAGTAAAAGATAGATTTTATATCCATTTCTAAAAAAATATTTATTTTTTACGCATTTCATCAATATCTAGGTGATTGGAAATTACCATGGTAGAAAATCAAAATAAACAACATTAAAAGGGAATTATTAGCCAAATTTGAAATTTCAAATTGTAAATGTTGATTTAGTATTATTAATTTCAATCACTTTAAGTGGAATTTTAAAATATATAATAAATCTGTAAAATATGGTGAAAAGTGGTTTTCTAGGAAAATGTGTTTTTATGCAAAAAAGTGGGTTGTTATCAAAACCATGTTATATTCGAATCATACTGAAATAATTTGGATTATATTTATTCAAGTGGATAATGTATTATCATTACGTCAATGAGATTAATTTTTAATTAATTTCTGACAATTATAAGAATTTAAAATGAAAAAACATATTCCATAATTATAATCAACAATTTAAACTTATTTAAATAGGTCCATTTTTTTGGACATTATGAATAGTAACTTTAGTAAAATTTGTATTAACACAGTTAATGGTAAATCATGTAATGAAAGGTTAAAATAATATTATAATAAAAATAAAATTACCCAACCACTATCCTAATTATATTTTATGTGTTTCTTCGACCACAATTTTCCTTGGTCAGAGATTATATCATTTTTAAGCCACATGGGTGCGAGTGTGACATTTATAATATTACATTCAAATATATTACTTGTTTTGTCTCACCAATTTTATTATCAAGTAATTTTTTTTTATTGAGGGGTTACAAAGGCCATATTATAGACTATAAATATTATTTAAAAAGTTTCAAATATTTAATACATTATGGTTATTTATTTATTATTTTTTTAATATACCATTATGGTTAATGGTGACACAATAATGATAAAATAATTACATCCCTAAAGGATGATTAAAATAAATTATATTAAAAGTATTATATAAATATATTTTTTTATAATTTATTTAATACATAAAATCTATGGATTACTACGGAATTTTTGGGATGATATAATGTCATTTTTTTAAGATATCATGTTGTTATGATTTTTTAATAAATTGAATATTTAATAGTGTCAAGACTATCAATAATGATATTTTATAATATAAAATATGTTATTATTTATATTGAATTTTAAATATATAAAATCTAGAGGACTTATTGATATATGTCCCATAATATCATTAATTAATCATGTTATGGAATTTTTATGTTATCATAAACATATTTACCCTCAAAATGTAAATTACATAATATCATGATAAGAGTTAAATGGTTTAATTAGGCATTTAACTCAAAATAAAGGAATTAAAAAATAATAATAAATTATCTAATATTATCTTTATGATGGTTATTCGAACCAATATAATAGTTTATTATAATTAAATCAATTAGCAGCCATATTGAAATGAATAATAATTTATTATAATTTTATATTTTAAATATTTCAATGAGTGCCCCTCCCCACTTCTATAAAATGGAACCCAAATTCACTGTTATTCACAAATAAAAACCTATTCGGATCATCCATGATCTCCCCAAGTCCCTTAATAATATCATTAACTATATTATATATTAGTCAGTTTAGTCAAAATACACTCCTTAAAGGTGTTAAGATGTATATCAAAGGAGACCAACTGATGAAGATAATTCATTTTTAATTAAGGGTTTCTATTTTATTCCTTCTACCAGTTATTTAGATATTATTAATCCATTATGAAATAATAAAAATTGTATCCTATGTATACTAGGATTTTATTTTGAAAATATCATGACCTAAATAAAACTAAAATTTCATCAAATGGGAAATGAATTATTCGTTTCTGTGTACGGAGAACTACCACCGCGTAGACTAATATAATTTTTTTCCATCAGTATCTCTATTGAAATTTTATAATGCTAGAATTAATTTTTATATATAATATTAATTACATAATTTTTCATGTTAAATAAAAATTTAACATTTATTTTCATACCTATCCATTCATATAAAAGTGATAACGTCAATATTATGTACGTGGGAACTATCCCCTCCATGATATGATGTGATTCATTTTTCAGAACCACATCACATTGATGATATATATATATATATAATAATAAATAAGAACTTGATATAATTATATAGTAATATAATAATACTTATATATTTACTAGACTAATCAATGAATAGTTGTAAAATTACACATGTATAGATACAACCTACCCTTTACAAGATTCATACATTATTTATATATCAAAAGAATACATAAATGGTTTGGCTTAAAGTAATGAATAATGTTTAAAAGCGATTATTATTTATTGAATATTTTTTCCGATATGACTTAACTATGACCATTTTGACTATAGACTACTTTCAAAAGACATTTTGGACTCCATTATCGGATATTGACAAAACGCCTGATATAAACATAAATAATTATATAATTATTATAACATGATAATAAGTCATATAAAAAAGAAAAATAAACATTAAAAGGATTCTAAAAGAAATAAATAATAAAAATAGTTAATTATTAAGTATTATAATGATTGTGCGTGGAATTTCGGACTAAAGATAATGATATTTGTATTAAAAACCACTTTAAAAGTTACTCTTTCAACTTTTTTTACAAAAGACAAAAGAAATATGATTTTAACTTATAAATCAAGAATGAATTTTCCTAATGTTAGGCCACAAAATTGTTTTGATTTTTGATTTATATGTTTATATAATTATTTTTAAATAATTTGTTCTCATTTATGAGTTCACAACATTGTAAACATGGAATGTGATTTTAATGTCAATTATGATTTATCATTTATGCTTCTTTTATGTGTTATGATTATAGTATGGTTCATTGTAATTTTTTTCTTTATATCTGATTCCATGATAAATGGTGGCTGGGTGGGCCCATTATATATCTCTAATTTATTGGGTTCTAAGACAAAGTTAATTGATAGTGTTTCCCCTAAGTGATTTTGGGAATATAAGGCGATAGGTATTTAAAATGTAACCTTGTTGGATACTACCTACGTATCCATGAAAGATACAATATATGATGGATGTAGATGCCGAAATTATCCTTTATTAATTATTTTTAGTATGATTTTTTAAATGAAAATAATGAATTCATGAGGTATCTTAAAGAGTTTCTATTTTATTAGTGGAAATTATATCTTTTTTAAAATGATTTCTTGGGATTAATGTATTAATGGACTAACATTTAATTTTTTTATTTTATGTATATTACTCAGATTTTTTTTAACATGGCATGATTTATATTTTTTCATAGGGTGTAAGTATGGGTATCAACATTTATAGAGTCATGTTTAATGTAACCATGATTTTTCAAGAAGATAATCATGTTTTTTAAATGGTTAATATTATAAATGAAATTGATACTTTTTAGAAGACTGTAATTTGTAAATTATGTTTTTTATGTTTGATATATGACTTATTTCTCTAAAACTATAAATTGGATAATATAATCATTATGAAAAAATGAAAATAATGGACTTAACTCAATATTATATAATGTTTAATGTTGGATCCTTATAGTTGGTATCAAAGGATGGTTTAGAAATCATTGGTGATAAGGGTCTCTTCTTCAGAGTTTTGAATATATTCATTGGATTTTAATTTTCTGGTTGATAATAATTGTTAGGTCATAGAAACCCTTTTTAGACATTATGTTATGAAATTTTAGGGCGACTAATGATATTTTTTAGGAAACTTATTTTTTTTTGGGAAATTATATGTTATTAAATTTTGGAATAAATACTGAAATGTATGAAATAATATTTGTGGATATGAAATTGTATGACAATTTATAATGTCATTATAATATTTTTGTGAATGATAGAATAATTATATTGTTTTAAATAATAGAAAACCCCTATGATAGGTGACAATGTGTCCCATCAGAAAAGGCCGCTTGAATTGAACCCACAACCAAATGGTGAATCTGTAATGCACCCAAGATACCCATAGTATGTGCATTATTAAATATCATTGGCATGATCACAATAGATCACGTCTAGAAAGTCCAATTAGTTTTGTAACCCTGGATGTACTAAAAACATACATATGTTTTACATTACATCATTAAATAAATAGAAACAACATCGTATAACATTTGAACACACTCAACTATATTAGCATATTCTTGCATGTTAATCATGATATACTTATTCAAATAATAAGAAAAATAAAACATTGAAAGGGGTGACCTCATATTCTCAGTAAGGATAAAAATATAGTGGAATCTTTCATAAATAAGATTAAACATTTAAGGAAATTTATAACACCTAAACACAAGACTTTTAAATGAAAATTTCAGAATAATATGGAATATAAAAATCAAATAATTTCATTTACATATTCACATGGATATACTAAAAGTTGAAAAATTTCACGTAATATCAACAGAAAATTTCATAATGATGGAATGTAAAATGTCAAAACTCATAACCACATAGTCTATGCCTTGTTCAATGACTACAAATAATGATTTTGTCAAGGCCTTATACCAAGACACAAGTTTGTCTCATTATACCTACAGATGAAATGAGGATCTATAGCTGGCTCCACCCATCACTTATTATGTCCAATTCATTCCTCATATGTATAGGATGAAACATAACATAAACATTCATATTAAAACTAGCATAAAAAATGTTAATATTTTAACCACAACTAATGAATAGAATAAAAATAGCATATCCAACATCAAACAAAACTCATTATATATATTATGGAAGGTTGTATTATTTTAAATAATCCCCAGTCATGAATAATGAACGATATTGAAATAGATGAAAATAACAACCTATTTGAGAGAAATATCCATTTTTCTTGAAAAAATTTAAAGGTCTCAATATTTATCTAGAAGCTTTTAAAAATAGATTTTGGAATAAATGTTTCCTATACCACTATTAAAAATATAAATATAATTTTAATATTAAAATAATCATGTCCAATAAAAATAAATCCATAAAACCATTTTTTAAGTAGGGACATTAATGAGGATGATTTAGATGAATAAATTTTAAAAACATTATTAATGATATTTTGGTTAATGTTCCTAACCAAATGAGAGACACTTGAATACAAATAACTAAGGTAATAAAAACATAATAATATACTAATAATAAAGATATTAATGATATACTATAACAATGTACATTATATACATAATATAAATGTGAATTGTCACATAAAAACAAAGAGTCATTAATGGAATTAAAATTGAGCTGAAATCCATTATATAGACTTAATCCTTATGTTATGGATAAATCAATGACATAATTATTTTTGAGAAATTTAAATACACTCAATATGATTGGAAATTCAATGTAAATTAATCCGAGGACATTCATATATATTCTTGGAAAATCAACAATAATGACTTGGATGTTTAACAAATTGAATGGAAATTGAGTTAATATTATTATTATCAAGTTCATATTGATCAAATGATAATCTATAAATGGGTTGATTATTTGAATCAAAATTATATCGACAAAATGCGGAGTATAAATTAGTTCATATGTAATAAATAGTGATTTTACACATAATCTTGGTGTAAAATAATCAATGAAGATTTCATAAAACCCCTTTAGTGGAAATCAAAATTATAAATTCCCTTACCGATTTGGTAACTTATGAAAAATACATGCCATGAAATAAAGATCCTACAATGAAGATACAAATACCCATAAATTAAATTTTATTAAATTTTGAATACAATCATGGGAATAACACACACCACACAAAAGAAAATAGTGGCAATATTGCATGAATCTCATGGGAATGTAAAGTAAGATGAAAACCCCTTACCATGTACTTTTCCTTAGTCGAGGTTATGTTACCCTCCTATATAATGGTAAAATTAGTGTTTTTAAATTATAATATAACCATATACCTAAATATGATATCATATGTGATCTTTTAATATTTATTTGTTAATAATATTTCAGTAGTATCATTATTTCAGTTGTTAACTTGTTCATTTTCCATTCGATGTTTTGTTCCATAAGTCATGTTTATTATGGATTGTTTGTATTTTATTTGTATCCAGAATGATATTAAATTTTTTAAAAATATTTTTTAATCATAAAATGATATTTATTATTGAATGTTTATGATGGGGAATGATTCTCATCACGTTCATAGAGACGTTTATCCATATGTACGCTCGAGTGACAATACCATTCTATTGATGATGAAATAGTATGAAATTGTATTGTATATCATATATAAAGAATCATTAAGATTTTATATTTATTATTTAAATAATTATACTCATTATTATACACATCCATATAATTATGTTTTTAATAACAAACTACACTATGACTTAGAGACGTTAAGTCGTATATACGCACGTATGGTGACATTGTCTTTAATATTATGGATAGAATAATGAATATGGTCATACCATATTTATAATAAAATTAAATTATTTATAAAATTTTGGAATTATTATTTTGGTATGAAAACCACAAATTAAGGGGATGTGTATGAAGAAAAGAACATTGAAAGAGGTGATGATATAATTACCTCTTCTTCAGGTGCTTCCTTTTGATTTGATCAACATGGCTCCTTAGGATGGAATTTTTATAAAAGTAAGTCCTATAATATTATGTTTGTGTAGTTGGGAGGATATTTGAATTAGGGTTGGCCTTGCCAAATGGCTTTGGAGTGTGATTTTGAGAGATGGGTGGTACCTTTTTATAAGAGAGATGAGGGTCACTTTAGGAAAACATTGAAATATTATTTTATTGTACAATACTATTCGGTTTATAATGGATCCAAAAGGATTTATTATGATTCTATTGTGGTATTGGGATGATAACTTATCAACTAATTTTTTTAGATATGATTAGGTCACCATATTAACATTTTATTTTAGATTTAACTCTTGGTTAATTAGTTTAACATTTACCATGTCTCCGTTTATTATTAAAAGTTATTGGTAATAAACATTCAATAAATTTACAAGAGAACCCAAAATGGTTCATTAATGAAATATAAATAATTATACCATTCCATTGGTTGATACTATTATTTTTAGGACTGTAATATAATTTAATAATATAATATTAGTTTTATAAACTCATTTATGTCAATTTTGATATTATGTATTATTAGGTTTTTGTAGAAGTCATAACAATCTGATTTCATCAAATAGAATAAAATTCATCAAAACTATCAGGTAATATGAAGAATTAAATTTAAGGAAGGCTTCAAAAGTCTCAATTTAAATTTATTTTAATATTTATAATATCAATTATTTTAATCATTTATTTATAAGGAAGTTACTACATCGTCATTGTATCATAATTAAATTTAATATTTTAATATCTAAAAATTATAAATAAAATATTTTGATGTAGAAAATAATTATATATTTCTAACTAATATTTATAGTTGAATTTATCTTATGAATAAACCAATATTATAAATGTTTTAGTAATTTAAATATGAATTTAACACTTTTAACCATTCTTTAAATAAATTAATAATAATTTTCCTAATCTAAACCAAGTGGACCAAAAGGATCATATATTATTCTTAAGGTTTATTTTGGTTGAATAAAATTATCTAATAGTATTATGACATGTCTTAGGGTAAATATAATATCATTTTTTACCTTTAAATATCCTTTTTAAATCAAACTACGGTAAATAAAATTCAAAAGATACTATTCCATAAAAATTATTTTTTACCTTATTTAATCACATTTTACTTTATATGATCAATTGTGTTTCTCATATTTTTTATATTTAATTCACTGAACTGGTAAAATTACATTTTATGCAAATTTGCTACTATTCCTAAAAGGTGGATCAAAGACATTAAATTATAAAATAAAATATTAGACATCTAATTTTATTTTAAAATGACAAAAATGTATTATATTGAACTAATAGAGGTATTATGTACCTATTTTTAGTTTAAATAAATTTCAATAATATATATAATTATTTAAATAAAAAGTCATTTTTAAACAATAACGCAATTTTTTTCACTATTCATAAAAAATTGAATGTTTTCAGAAAAAATACCAAAAATTCAACATAAGAAAATTTTGATATTCTAAAACAAAAAAAGATTACTATTTTCCCAAATTCTAAAAAATAACTATCATTAATTATTTAAAAAATTATTCCCATTTTAAAAAGCAGAAAGTGGGGTTTTACGAATTAAAACTATCAAAAGATTGATATGTGAGTATGCCTGGTTTGAAGTGAAATTACATCCAATTACCCAAATTGGATGAAAACATAAAAATATAATCTAATTATACTTCAAAACCATTCAAATTTATAATTTAACTCTATAAAATATTTTTATTAAAATGTTCATTTCAATTAAAATTTAATATCATTCCTTATTCATAAAAAAAGTAAGTTATCAGAAAACACCCAAAAAATTTCCAAACAAAATTTTAATATCCTACATATATATAAGAGTTTAATTTCATCAAATTGATTGTATAAAAGTGTCAAATATTGTGTTTTTAAAGCGTTCACCATTAAAAGTCATAAAAACTGAATTTTTCAAAAAATATTATTTCTTTTAAAAATGCATTTTTCCTTATATTATTTCTATGAAACAGAAAATATGTATTTAAAACATTATTGGGATATATATAAAATTCAAAATGTGGTTATTACTATTCCTAACCACTTTCTAAATAGATAGATTGATAGGTCGGGATGCGCTTGAACTAGGTGTTGCGTACATCACATAGAACATCTTCAATAAATAGCACCCCTCACAATTTAAAATTTTTATATGAAAATAAATGGTTAAAAAATATAAAAATACATTTTTGTAAAACCCTTATCAGAAATATGGTTAATAAAATTTATTCTGGATAAGAGGGAAATGGTAATGAAAAATCCACCAACATATTAGGTTTTTGATTAAGACTGTATTGGTGAAAATTATAATTTTCTGAAAAATGTAAATATTTATAGGGATTGATTAACGTTATCAATCACATACAAGTGAATGGAAAATTGAGGGCCTCAATGCCATAAATCTATGATGAATAATGTAAAGTATTAGGATAATAAAATTTTGTGTTTAAGAGACTTTCCATATGGTCTAACAATTAAATTATTCATTGAATAAGAAAAAAATACATCATCAATATAGTTCCATCCTTTTTTTAATTTCTACCACAAACTCATATTTCACTCCCAACGATTAGTATTTAAGATGAATTGGTCACACCTGAATCACAATAATTAACTTATATAGAATCACATAATCCACACGGGATGAACAATATATAACCCTTATCTTTAGAGATTAACCATAAATAAAATGGTTAGTATAATATTATATAATACTTAAAAAGTATTATCCATTATATAAAGAAATGTTAATATTAATTTATAAAATTAAACCTACAACAACCAAAGTTCAATAAATACCATTAAATAAAAAATTGTCTTTAAAATCGTTAAATTTAATTCAAAATATGATTAAAACCCAAAACACAAAAGAATATGATTACGTAGTCTTCCACATTATATTATATCTCCAAATAACATCGACTACTCTTAAAGCCACAAACATAAAAGTAATCTACCTAATCACAAATTCTCAATGATAGGTTAATAATTTCCATAAATAACCCAAATTGATATAAATCCTCTATATAAATATTCATAAAAACCCACCATTACTCTTCAAATGAAATCCCACAGTATTCTATTTTTTATGCATATTTTGTTCCCGATAAAGCGGACATCATCAAAAATAACATTTATCCCTTAATCACCAAATAATTTTCCTACACTAAGGATATATATTTGAAAAAACATAAGATCCAAAATAAATTTATTGTTGATCAATAAAATCATTTAACTAATAATAATTAGTCACACTAACTAGGGACATCATGTATTATAGTGGTAGGTGAGAAATACCAGTCGCACTTTTTTTGGTGGTTCAATTCCCACAACATTTTCTGACGTGATGGTATGTCACACGATCTGCATGTTGTCCTTTTTCAAAAACTATATTTTATAAAATTTATAAAATGTGATAAATTATTGAAAATAGACATAACCTAATTTAACCACAAATTTAATATCATACCTCACATTTTCATACAGCCAATTAATAAACTATAATTTCCTCAAATTCAAGGATCATATAATCCCAAATGATTATATATAACTATATCCACAAAATAAAAGATAATTCTACATTGAAAAGCATTTTCACATAACAAATTGTAGGGTTAGAGATAAAATTAAAAAATCATCCAAATTAATTTCATCAACAAAGAGCACTAATACATTTAAACATGCCTCAATCCATTTATTTTCACATAGGTTCTTCCTCGGCCAATAGGTAATTCAATAGATTTTTGCATTGAATTGGGTAATTCCCTAGTAACCTATATTTATGAGAAATGAATGTAAATGGATATATGGGATCATTTTTTTGTTCTATAATACTAATCATTTATCCTAGGAAATTCATTGCAATATGTCCTTTATTCAAACACTTAAATAATTTCTTTGTTCTATTTATACACTTTACTGGGAGTCTCCTTCCAAATTTCCTACTTGTTGGAAATCGAGCACTCTAGTCATCATTGTCTCCACTACTGGAGCTCTTATCAGTAAACATATTTCTCATCTTTATTGAGTCCACATGTTAGTTAATATATCTATTTTTGTTTATTTTTTTGCAAAACTGATTCAACATGAACATGATATCTTTTAATCTTATTGACATTCTATTTCATTGCTCATTTCCACCACCTTTCCCACCTTATACATCATGTTAAATATTACAATGAATTCGTTTGAATCCAGCTATTGACAAAAACAGAAATCATTTTGGGATTAATAATAGTCATAATATTATTTAAAGAATATCATGACACCTTATTTTCAATCTAAAACACTTTACGATAAAGTGAGGTTATTTATTTTTTTCTTATATTAAAGTCCATCAAATCAGTTTGTAAGGAAAATTCAAATTATCCTATGTATATCTCTTGGGATTGTTGTAACCAAGAGTGAATAAAGGCCCATTTTCATGCACCAGTTCTTATTTGAGTCTAGCACAAAGTAGTGTTTTTAGGTTATACCCCTATGTACAGCTCTGTCATAGCCACCTCTACCTGATCACATCCAGACATGGACTAATTTCTTTGAAAAAACCCATAATATTTAAATCACACAAATTTTTCGACGTTCTTATATGATAATCCTAAAAATATATCTTAGGTTAATGTTTTCTAATCCGGTTTTTTTTAAATCTAGTTTCCATGGTTTTCCCAAAACATCATTTGATATCAACTATAACGCCCCGACCATAGTTACCCAGAGTCGGTGCATTATTAAATAACATTTTCATGATCAAAATATATCAATTACCATAGACAGATAAGTTTAGTTTCCTTTTAAGAACTAGATACATACAAAGGTTTTACATTACATCATGAAATAAACGAAAATAACATTGTATCCCATTTTTACAAAATCATATCCTTTAACCTATTCTTATATGATAATCATGATATATATCTTCTCATCTTAGTAAAAATAATAAAAAGAAATGTGTGAGCTCATTTTCTTAGTAAAGATAAAAATATAGTGGAATTATTCATAAACAAGCATAAAAATTTTAGTAAATGTGTTAGAATAAAACAAAAGACTTTTAAAATTAAATTCTTGCATAATATTCAAAATAATGGGATTTTTGAATTTGTTTTTTTAATTTCATGTTTTAAAATGGTTTTTGAAATATAATATATTTTCCTATAAAAATATTTTAAATTAAATTGAAAAAGTATTTTTATATTTTTATGATATATTAAAAGAATCAGATATCCAAAATATTTAATAATTTTTTTATAATTTTTTTAATTAAAAATTACATTACTCATGAAATGATAGAAGTGATTATTCAAATTGATCTTCCATGAACGATAGAATCCTTTGACTTCACTTATTTTTTTCTGTGGATATGGTCTAAGGATAATATTCTTATACATTCATGATATGGTTTATGTCTATGATTAGTAGATTTTTAGGAGACCAATTTCACACACATGAGTAATACCATGATAATGTTCTTAATAAACCTTCTTTATTTCAGTCGTTGTGTAATGATGTTATGATTATATAATTATAAATCCTACCTCATTTCAACATGTTTTCTTATGATGATATGTTTATAAAACTAATTTCATTTTATGGGTTACTATATGATTAAATGTGTATAATGTTTTGGAAGACCTGTGAATTATATTTATTCAATGATTATTGTTTCATTATAGCCTTGGAAACAAATTAAATAATAATTAATGATGGTGGATACATTAAAACAACATGGGAGGAACCTATATCAACCTTCAATGATTTTTTTAATGAAATATATGTCATGATACAAATAGAAATACAATGGGTAGTGAGCCTTTTTCATTATGGGATGTTTTCATATACAATGGCCTTGGGGGGGATCATTGACTACTATGATGGTTTCCCAAGTGATCACATTCTCACCTAGTGGAATATCTAGTTTATATTACATAGATAATGAGTAACCATTATTTTATTATTTTATATATATAATGATAATTTTAAACATTCATATTCCCTTGTTTAAGACTATGTATAGTTACCATAATTATTGATAGAATCCGGTGTTTTATATCCTCCCCATCCAAATCAATATCATCAAAAATATCCCAAAAATATAAATTTATTTCATAAAAATAATATTATCTAATATATAATAATAATTACAATGATTAAACATAATTGGTTTTGATATATATAACTCAATAATTTCCATTAAATTATAGATATTATGGGAAAAATTTACAGATATATACACATCAAATGATTTGAGGAAGAAATGAGTAATTTTTTTATTAAATGTGAAAAATGAATACTTTTTGGGAAATATGTCTCTATATCTCATGGTATATATGTTGAAAACATAATCTTTTAATTTTTTAATTAATATATTATAAAGGTGAAATAATTTCCCATGGGGTGATGTTTTATTTTGTGAAAATGATAGTTTATTGTAATTTGTTACAATCAATGTGTATAAAATAATGAATTTTTAGTAAATGAAACTATATATTTAATAATTTGATTCATTTCACTATAGTAAATATTGTTTATTTTAAGGTCCTAGATGATATGATTGAATTTACAATAATTATTCAATCATTGAAAACTAATTTATAATTTATTAATGTTCAATGGATTTAATTGTTTCATAGAATTATTATTATTAAAATAATTTCACAATTTAATTTGAATCAAGTGTATTTTTCATTGATAATATCTTATGATACTATAAACTCCATAATTATATTTAAAAATTTCATAATATATTTTATTGTGTCATAACATATTTTAGTTAATGTTTCATTACAAACTATTTTCATTGATATGAGACTAGTAATGTATTGTTTCCTGAATATAATACACAATATAATATAAGATATTTTTATTTTTCAATTTCCTATATATAAAATCATGAATATAAATTGAATTGTGAAAAAATCAGATTAAATTATTATCATAATTTAACACATGTAAATAAATATGATAATTGTCCATAAACATAATGCGATGATATGAATATTAATTATCAAGATATATATTAATATTTTTTCGAATATCCTTATGATTATGTAGATGAATTAATTTGTCTTATGAAAAATATATTCATTGATGTAAAAATAAAAACATATCAATGATATAAATCCAAAACAATAACTACTAATAAGATATGAATGATAATGTTCAAATTATTGATAAATAGATGAAAAAAATATTATGAAATAAGTATTATAATCAATAATGTTTCTCTTAATTACATTTATAAATATAATATGAAATAGATTTATAGCATAATTAAAGAATGTTTTGAATCCTATATTAATCTTAAATGATGTTTTCAGAGAATTGATGGATTGTTGTGAATGAAGATCCTTTTTTAGGGAAAATAACATAATATCCATTGACCTATGTTTCAGGGATAAATGGAGACTGAGTAAAATTTTTCAATGTATATTGTGGGTTTTCCATGGTATCATTGATCCTTAAGTATTTTTTTAGAGGTTATATTAAATAATTTATGTTACACAATAAATGTATGAGACATTCACATCATAAATTATATACACAATGAGAATATTTTAAAGGGAGTACATTTTTGGTTTTGTTCTGGTCATGGTTAGATAATAAATTGGGAAACAATTACATGATAATTAAATGTATTTTGAGATTTTTTATAATCCATGGTGATGAATTTTTTCTTATTAATAATTTATTATATTCAATACGTCCAACAATATTCTCAATTGGAATTCCAACGATCAGTGGTTTTAAAAACCCTTCAGATGTGACACTTTTTTTCTTTTAGTGTGATGGATTTCCCCTCGAACCCCATAATGATTTTGGGTGATATCAAGTCATATCTCTCATTCTAGAGTAATTTTTTTGGTTTTTGAATATTTTGGAGGTTTCATTGCATTTCCCTTGATATAAGTATTTCTATTTGTTTGTTTTCATTTGACAAAATAGTGTAGTTTTATTTTTTATGAATAAATTATTTAACCAATCAGTGATTATATTTAACCTATTTATTTTTTAATAATTACTTGTCTTTTAAAAGTAAATTCATGGATTTTCGGTATCAATTTTAGTATGTGAATAAGTTTATATTGTGGTTGAGTTAATTGTTTCCATGGGATAGTTTCTAATTACTGACTAACTATATTTTGAGGTTGGTTCTTTTGATTTGAAAATTGAAATGGGTCATCTGTGATGTACAATGATTTTTTATTAATTACAGAAACGGAATTGTGAAATGGTTTTTATAAAATATATCTTATAGGGATAATTTATTGAATCCAAAAATAGATATAGGTATCCCTATTGCATGAGGCCCCACTATGGTTAATTTTTTTGATATTGAGAGACTGTTTAGAGAATTGAAATTGTTTAGAACAAACATATTAGTAGTTCAATAATATTTTATGTCTTCAATTTATTTGCATAGTCTAGATCCCAAATCAGTTGATTTTATATTTAATCCACAATTATTGTAGGATTTATTATATCAGGGATATTTCTAGACTTTTTTGATAACTCGTTTTGATTTTATTTCTAAAATGGTCATAAATATGGTTAATAAGGTATATATTTGTGGGAAATAGTAATGTTCAAAATGGTCATATTTGGGAAAATTATTCATATACTAGAAATATATATATATATATATATGTATATATATAATGAGAATAATTGATAATGAATCATGTATAGATTTATATTTATATCATAATAGCCTTTATGTTCACACCATAATGTTTCCATTGATTAGTTGTAGAGAATGTATTATAGGACTCCCAGAAAGGGAAGGGAATCATGTTTCTTTCATTATTCTTTTATCATCTTTCACATTCATAGTGGGATGGATTTGTGGTGATAGATGACCATATAGAGATTTATTTAAATTTTTATGTTTGATCATTCCAATATAGATTGTGTGGATTATGTTTTTATGCCTCATAAAAGTACATTTCATTATTCCACACTGTTAAATAATGATAATTCAGTTTTACACAAGGATTGGGATTATTTTCTGTATCTCACCATATAGTCTATAACCATGGAAGGATTTCCTAGTTGAACCAGGATGGTTTGTTAAAAATTTAAATATATTTGAGAACCCTCATTATGTTTTTTCTGAAACGTCTTGATTATAGATTATATTTATGTTTGAATAGAGTTGTGGCCATAATAATTTAGTTAGTAAGTGTTGAAAAGATGCATAACTAGCTCACTTTCATGTCCTAGTCTGTGTTATCATGGATTTTTATAGATTTCTTCCATGTATTTGTTATATAGGTTAGGGTTACATGAATTAATATGATATAGGGTATTTTTTAGTAGAATTTTTATTTTATTTAAGGGGACTTCCTTGTTCAAATAATTAATAATTCCATTTATTTATTATTTTTTATGATTTTTTTCAATATCATAAGATTTTCCTATGATTAAAAAATATTATCATTAATGGATGGTTTTTATTATTATGATTTGAATAAAAATCCTTCTAATAGTAATCAAAAAAATATAAGTGTAGATTTTTTTATATAGCTTATGGAAGAAAATCATATGATTTAATCTAATTTGGTATTAGGTGTAATCCAATATATTCAAACTCTATGTTAATCAGGTGTTGGTAACATGGGATAAACAATGGAACATGACTAATATTTACATAGTAGATTCCACCTATATTTTATTATTAAAAAGGACCCCATGAGTTTGAAGAATAAATTTGGAATATTGAGATAATGTTCAATATTATATAGAATCTTGATGACTCTAAGGTGGGTTTTGACAAATTTATTATTTATAAACATGAAAATGATATGGTGGGAGTAAAATGTGAAAGTTACTTTTCATGAGGATCATACATTGAGTAATTTCACAAAAATATTAAACCAATAATATTATCCAGATAAATTATATTGGGGAAAAACGTGGATTTTTTGACATTATACATTGGAGTTTTTTTAAAATATTCTACCTCATTTTTTTGTTTATATGGAACTATATTTATTCACTAATGATTTACAAAAGGCTTGATGGTTTTTGATGGGGTTGAGTAATTCTACTTGGTCTATACCAACTCTCGGGTGACTTATGAACTTTTTAGACGAAGCAAATAAAGATTATTTTGGTGAATTATAGCATATCAATAAAAAATAGTTTTGGGGGAGCTTCAATTTGTGATTTCATTTGTCATCGTTTATCCTATTTCTAAAAAATTATGTTCAATATTAGAGATTTTTTCTCAATGAATATCTACAGGTTCTTATTATGAACAATTATATGTTGTTTTCTATCAGTGTGGGTAGTCTTTTCATACAAAGACTAATTGTATGTAAGATTCAAATACTTTTAATAATTTTTAAATATATAGAAACATGAATATATTGTTTGATTGGATATCCCATGAAAGTATGGATTGATCCACATTCACTAAGGGATATTTTGTTCATTCTAATGAATCTATGGGTGGTGGATCATATCCTCATAATAAGTGAGATATTCATGTGTCTATGAAATATTTGAGAGGACGTGAGAATAGATTTCATGATGTGCTTGAGTATGTAGATGTAGAATCTGATGTTGAGACATCCACATATAAAAGTAATATGCTTATTTTGTTTTCAAATTTTTTTTAAATTTTAATACTAGTGTTACTCATTAATTTAAATGAAAAAATGTAGTATATGTGATGGGAATTTATTTGAATCCTATATCTTACAAGGTGTATCATTACATTCCTTGGGAAAGAGATCAGAAAAATATTTAACATGCGCATCAAATCTAGTGATGGTAGTAGACCATGAGTTGGGGTGAGACTTCGAAATTCATGGTCATGATATCATTGATATGATCATAATCATAAATATGGGTATTAGTGATAAAGACATGATATACTATTACCACAAGTGGGTTTAGTTCATATCTACGAATGGTGTAACTCATATTTTCTTGGGTGAGTGGTAATTTATATTGATAAGGGAGGAAAATGTTTTTCCCTATAGTAACATAATATAATTCATATTTTCATAGGTTATTTTATGTGGTTATCCCTTTAGGGGTCAGTCATCTACCTTTAACGGTTTGTGTATTCCATGAGATATTTGTAGATATTTGATTCTTTAAGTATTTTGAGTGACATCTCATTTCCATAGATATTCTACAATTTTAGATTCCAATTTATATACAATCATAATTAATGGTTCATATATAGTTGGTTAAAAATATATCCCCACATAAAGATCCCATGTATAAGGGATTTATTCATCCTAGTGTGACACAATGGGTTTCACCTATTTTATTCTCTTCAAAGAATAATTAAAGCCTTATACATTGTATTTACATTAAGATTTTAAATAATCTAAACATCATGAAAAAATTTCCTGTGAAATATAATCATTATTTTTTTGATCATCTTAGAGGGTAAATTTTTGTTTTAAATATTGAAATGTGGTCAGGGTACCAGGAATTGCGAGTCTGAGAAGAGTATACACCTAAAAAACATTTTAGAGAAGTTAAGGGATTTTTTTCTAGTTATGGAATCTAGACTACCTAAAAACACATTGGTGTTTATTGAATTGATGAATTTTTTCATTAACATGTTTTATGAAACTTTTTCTGTGGTTTTTATGGAATATATTTTTTGTTTACTATATTTCATAGGATGAGAATATGTACTATTTAGATATCATTTTATTAATGTACAGGTGCCATTTTATTTCCTATAAAAATTACAAATGAAAATGTTTTTATCATGTTGTGGTAATTGATAATGTAGTTTATTATTTAAGGAACTAAATTGTTTTGAAAATTTACAGTCAGTTCTGTCAGGGGGGTGGCCCAAAAAATGGGTTTCATATATGAATCTTCTTTGGGGTGGCTAGTTATTATAGGTGGTTTGTTCGAGAGCTCTCCAAAATATCATCTCTAATGACACCATAAACCTGTAAGGGTCCATTATTTTAGTTCACCAAAAAATTGTATGTATATTTTTTATGGAAAATATGGTGCGACTAAATTTCGATCTTTTTTTAGTGTTGTTGAACAATGGGATAGGCTATGATGTTTTTTGTGGTTCTTCTACTATTAGATTGTGGTGTGTATTGTTATTGAGGAGATATGTGGCATCCAATAGTTTTCACCAATTATGAATGCATGATATTAACTACCCTATCCACAATATTTATTCAGAAGTATTTATAAATCCATGAAAAAATAAACATCAATTAATATTTAGGGAAATTTTTTTAGAATATAAAGAAAATAACATACTATTTAATACTTTCACTCAGGGGTGTCATAACATGTTATCGAGATTCTAGGTAGTGTATATTAAAAATATTGATAATGATATTTATTATACACATGGAAAATGAATGTTTTTTCTTATGTGCTAAGAATATTATTACGAACACAAATAGTAAATAAATCAATTAAATATTGATCATTGATGGGATTGTTACAGTAATATAATATTGACAATATAAATATATGGATATTAGGTACCTCTATCATTCATGAAGGATTAATCATCATTGGATGAGTTTTTTGGATTAATCGTATATCTAACATTGACTTCAAAAAGTTTATTAAGAAAATTATGGTGGGGAGACAATGGCTGAGTCATATGGGTCTCCTGTAGTCGTTTAGGTTTTAGAAATATGTTGGTTGTTCATTATTTCCAAAGGTAGGTGTTGATAGAGAGTGGTAACAACTCATTATTTTATGTATACCCAATTAATATAATTATGTATCAAGATCTAAGAAAATTACATTTTTTATTGGGACATTATGTAGATTATTGTGGATATTATATCATGGTGTCTTTCTATTTTTATAATGACGTTATAACACCATAACAATGAATCTTAGTTCTATTCCTTACATAATCTAATATGTAAATGGGATGATATTTATGGGGATTTCATCATTGGTTTACCATAGACTCTTTGTGGAAAGGATGCACCTCAGGTGATCATTGATCAACTCATGCAATCCATGAATTTCATACCCATCATGAATACATTGAAGGTGTAACATGTTGGTGACTTCTACACTTGATATATTCAAATACATCATGGGGATCCCTATACGGTGGTTTTAAATTGTTTGTGAGTTACACATCCATTTTTAGTGAGTGTTTTTAGAGGTAATAGATTGTTTTATGAAATTGGGCATAATATATCATCAATATATGTTTGGGTATCCATTGAGAGATATCTGGGTTCTTGTGGATTATGATTGAGCATGTGTTCTTTATTTTTGTAGTTCTTGGGAAAAATATTTTAATATGATGAATTTTATGATAAAAATTATTTGAATACCGTAATCAAAACTAAAAAATTAAATACCAAGTATTATTGTACATGTAGACATTCTATGGTCTAAATATAGTATGGATAATGTTCTATGTTTTAGATGAGTATTATACATGAGATAATAGATAAGATGTAGTGGATATAGATGAGATTTATCTTGAATGAGAGTTTTCCGAAATATAATGTCGACTATCATTGTGTGCAGTTAGAGTTTGAAGATTTTTATTGGGTATCATATAGGTAACCTAAATTTTTGGACATCGACATTTGTTAAAGAAGTCAATATTGGAACTAAGGATTATTGGACCCTATTTGATTGTTTTTTGACTAAGAAAGGTTTAATATTAGTTGTACAAACCATCTTTTTTGAAATTCATCTATGATTTTATTCATGTTTCCAGAATTAGGTGTTATCAATCAGAGCCTTCCCATGTGATTGGATTTGAGGATATTGAACTTGACCCTGACTTCACAATGGAGGAACAAGAAATTCAGGCTATGGATATCCAACAGAATGTGTTTCATAGTAAAATTATTTATTAGGAAAATTAACTCTAGTAATGTATACATGATATAAATAAGAAAATGGATATAAAATTGTTTAAGCAATAATGACATTCACTTTTTGAGAGTCTATAATCATGAATATTTTATCGAGAATGAATTTTTTTCTGGTGGGGATATTTTATCACTACAATACCTTACTCCATTTAAGATTCTATTTTTTTGGTTTCCATTATGTATATGGGTATTTTGGGGACATCCTGAGAGTGTAGATACTTTTTGGTGGAAATTTAACAATTAAAAATGATGTATTTTTGGATTAATAGAGAATATTTATAAATTTCTCAATAAATATAGATTTTTATCCTTGGGTCAAATGTTCCTTGTGTATTTGTTCAAATGTTTTGGGAGGGAAAATAGGCTAGTAACTTTGTGTGGGAAAAATTCCAATCAATAATGGTTGAAATTGTTTGATTATAATAAATAAAATATGATGTGAGTCTCAAAATGGGTGTTAAAGCATTATAGGCCATGAATCCATTTCAAGTCATGGAAATACTGACCATGAATTATTTTTTTCAAAGGCAGATCATCTGTCTTTCAATTTATAATAAGTGGGATTTAACAACATAAAATGGATTCACCAAAAAATATTTATTGATTCCATTACTGTTAAAACTACTACACACCTAAATGTTTTTTCATTCAATGAAAAGTATTTCCCCTCAAACTAATTTTTTATTTTTGGACATTTTGGGCCATCTCCATCCTTCCAGATCAGTCAATTTGATTTTTTTTCACTTATGGTGGTTGTATCTAATATCCATGGAAAGTGGAATTTTTACTTCTTTTATAAATTTTGATTAAGCTATGATGTATGTTACATTTTTTATTCAAATTTGTGTTTTATAATAATTTATATCAATCCTTCCCAATTACATATTTCTAATTATCTTTCTAATGACCATTTATGGTGTTAAATCTCTATCTCTGATTGATGAACGAATTATATAATTTTTTAGGTCTGTTAATCTATGAAATTGTTTATAATTAATATATATATATATATATGATTGTTTGGATCCCTTTGAGGTTTTTATTGAAATGGGATTTCCATGATATAAAAGGGGGTTTTATAAAATTTGGACATGTATTTTAGAAATGATTTAGGTAAATCATTTCACACCGGAACCCTTGGGGCCCTCATGAAATAGGAATATGTATCTTTAGTGTGTGTGGAACCACTATGGTTTATATTTGTGATAACAAAAAAAGGTATGACTAGATATCAGTTGGAATAAAAATATTTCTATTTTAGGATTCTTTTTATGTATAGTACATATACATATACGATAGATACCAACATTTTCTCTTTGTCTTTTATAATTGTTTAATAACATGATGGTTTATTTCATTGATATTTTATCATATTTTTATTTTAAGTTCTCTATTTTATAACTAAATTATTTCATTATTTAATTAATATGACAAGAATATAAGGAAAAAATGAATGATTACATATGGGTTTATTTTATAAAATGATTATTAAACTGTATTTTTATTCAATATATAAATTTGGTATACCTAATTTTATAAATTTTAGAGATCCTTTAGTAATATCTTAATGTGATCTATTATAATTCCATAACATTTCCATTGGATGGTAGAAGACCTTGTTCTTTTGGACTCTAATAAAGGGAATAGAATCATGTCAAAAGACACATTCTATTATCTTCTATCTGCATCATAATGGGCTGGATTTATTATAATGGATATCCACATGGATATTTTTTTTGGTTTTTTGGTTTTTTGGTTTTATCTAAATGTTATTGGTAATTTTTCTTAACATTGTTTGTGTCATTGATATGTGTTTTTTAATTCATTGTTTTTCTTTGTTTTATCATCAACTTTACATGAGACTTGTGACTCTTTTATTTAATCTCACCATGTGGAAGGAAACCTTGGGTGAGTTATCTAGTTTACAAGAATTGGATGGATATATAATGAAATTAATATACTGTGACCTAGTGGAATTAAACATGTAAGGGATATTGTTATGAGATTTTTCATGATAACAGTACATGTTAATTTTAATAAATTCTGTAGGATTTCAAATAGAACGTTAGCATAAATTTATTATCATTTAACATACTTATTTTGAAAAATCATATGGTTATGTATTTAATATAAAAGTAAATTTTATTACATAATTTCAACAAAAAAATATAAATTATAATAGGTGTTCATAAATATAACAATTTATGATAAATGTTCCTAGTTTTTACAATATAATGTGTTTAGAAACTAATTAGGCTATTCCTTCAGTAGATGTGTTATTTTTAATAATATATAATGAATAATTATTAAAACATTAACTATAACACACATATTATCTATAATTTTGTCACCTTATCATTTGATTATTCCAAATAGAGGTATTAATAGATTGAAATACAAATTGGATGTTGTTAAAATAAGAATTCTAGGATTCATTTAATGATTATGTATACCACTAGTTCTAAATGTGATTTGATTTATATTAATTTAACATAATGAATCAATTTATGGAACACTATTATTCATTTACTGTGATATAATAGTTATTTAATTGATTTTTTCTCATTTAATTATTTTTCTCCTGTCACAATTTATAATTGGTTTATAAACCATTTTTATCTATTTTTTTAGCATATTAACTTCCTTAAAATCCTTCAATTTTCATTTATAATGAATCAAAAAATAATAATTGTAAAATTGATAAAAAATGAAAAGAAATTTTTATTTCTTCATGAACCACAACACTAGTTTACAAAACTTCATCAAGAATTATGTTATCTCAATGAATTTTTATTTTTTTTAAAACAATTATTTATTTATTTTCTCATGATATGACAAAAAAAATTTATTATCACATCATGGATTAGAAAAAAAAATTACATGGATCCTATAAATTATATTTCAGTGATGAAAAATAAATATGTGGAATAAAATAACAAGTAGTGGATTAATGTAAGGAGTTTAAACAATTTATTTTATACATTAATACCATGTCTTGGTTCCAGATGTTCCGTTTGATATATTTTTAATTTTATATAAAACAAAACATTGTATAAGGTTTTCAAACACATATATAGTTTTTTAATTATATATAAGAATTATCCTCAAATGATCATTTACCAGCATGGCCCCAATTCACCTCTGTAAAGTTTTTAGAACTACAAATAGTATGGAATGTGTCTATAATCATTATAAAATATATATTAATTGTTGATTAGGTTGGATATTGAAAATCATTACTAATATTTGATATCCCAATATATTGTTCTAGAAAATAATTTTTATACATAATAAATAAGGGAATTATTGATATTAGATATTTTTAAATCATTTATATTAATTTCAAACATCACATTAAAGTGATATTTTCATGGTATATAAAAAATTATTTAGATTGTATCAATGAAGTCAAATATTTATCAATTTTAGTTGTAAATTTTACAAATAACAATATTAGTAATTTATATATATTATATATTTTAGATATATTTTAGGATTGAGTATTATCATAGGTATTAATATATATATATATAACAATCTTAATTTATACTACATAATAGAGTAAGGGAATAGTAACTATGTAGAAATATTGGGGTTGATAGCATTTTTCCTATATTTATTTATTATTGGTACTTTTTGACATTTTAATTTGAATGATTAAATGGAAGTGTTCAATATTTATTATTCATGTGTAATATTTGGATACGTATTAGTGTATTGAAATTTATTTTTCTGTAATTAGTATACCCAATTGTTTATGTAAGGTGTTAAATATCATTTTTTTGGAACAAGTTAAATTTATTAATTAAATAAGACTCGAAACTAATT
This sequence comes from Viscum album, assembly GCA_963277665.1. Classification (NCBI taxonomy): domain Eukaryota; kingdom Viridiplantae; phylum Streptophyta; class Magnoliopsida; order Santalales; family Viscaceae; genus Viscum; species Viscum album. The sequence continues at coordinate 1,039,947,741 of OY728141.1, read as the reverse complement.
TCCAAATATGTTTTTTATATATAATATCATAATATAATATTGAATAATAAGAATACATAAAATGATATTTAATAGTGATTATGGAATTGAATGAATGTGAGATAACAATTAATAACCAACTATTATACTTCTCCTAAATCATGGAAAAGTGATGTCCTTTATCAAAGAGTTGGTAGGTTTATGTTAAATTTGGGTTTAGTGAATTATTCCTTGCATGAAAGAGTTGATATATAATTCCTCACGAGTTTTGTAATAGATATACATTGAAAAAAATAGGTTATAATACAATGTATATAATTATGGTTTGGGAAACAATATGAAGTGACGATGGAAAATTAGAATGACAAATTTGGATAAGGACATTCATCTATGTTATACTTGAATAAAATATCTTATTACACTAAAAATGACTTACCAAAATAAATAAATTTATATAGGTAACTAAAGTGGACACCGAAATTTGTGAAATATAAATAATATCTCACAAAAAGATATAATGTATGTGGTTCTAATTTTATTATAAGTATCTTTAGAATAGCACTGAAAAGATTTGATATTAACCACGATAATAAAATATTAAATGTAGATTATTTATATTATAGAATTCATCATGACTAATATTAGGAAATGTAATAAAATATTGATTGATAATTTTATAAAATTTTATATAAATTAAATATGTTTCCCAAGAAAATTAATTTCATTCAAATATATTTAAATTTCAAAGAACCCTATTTATAAAATTAGTTATCATATATATTAGATACCTACGGAGAATCTCACTATTAGAATGATGTTTAAATTAATTAATTCAGTGTATAACTGATAAAAATATAAGTGTGTTGAATTTTTATCATCATAGAAATATTTGTTTAATTGTAGGTACATCAGTAATATATATATCATCTTATTGGATTAATTATATAGTTAAATATCTTTAACAGATTTTTTATTCATAAATGTAAATATGATTTCAGTATCATAATAAAATATTTTTGAGGTTATAATTAAGGACTTATCGTAACATATGTACTATGTATGAATGAATTTTTTTGTATGATTGAAAATATGAAGAAAAAAATACATTTTAAATATCGATTCCTTTGTCTATAAACATATGCTTAATAATTCAATGTCACCTGATTATAACACCAATTGAATATTTATTTATAGCATTCCTTATATAAATGTTTAATATATAGAGTGAATATATATAGATATTTTATTAAAACCATTTTATGAAGAATCATAAAAGAATTTGATACTATATTTTGAAAAAAAAATAAACAATCCCCATTCGTACACACATTCATGATTCCAATGAAATGATTATTTATATTGAGAATAATTTTTATTATATTTTAAATAATTATATATATATTCTTCTGTAATGATTTCCATGTTGAATTCATTATATATGAAACAATTCAATGTCATAAATTGTGAAATAATATTACACCAATTTCTACTACTAGATTATAGTAATGAAATGGTCAGTTAGATACGGTTCATAAGACCATTCATGAGATGGTTCGATCAATAATATGAATATTTGTGATTCTGATATTTTTTTGGGTTTATAATCATTGAACTATTAACATTTTATAAGAACATATTTCTTTTAATATATTAATAATCTATATGATAAATAATATCTATTGAATACCGTATTATATTTTTTGACTATTTGTGACTATGAATCATAAGAAAAATATATTTTTGGATAATAGAAAAAAAATTATACAAGTATTTTACATTTTAAGCCCAAAAAAATTATCAGATATTATTTTTATAGTCAAAAAAATATTAATACTGGGTATGTATTTTAATAATGATTGATTATATGAATCAAGGAGTGAGTTGGTATAAATTAAATTTCAGATGTTCAAAACAAATATATAATACTTTTTGTAGAGTTAAAATAGTTATTCAGTTATATAATGTTATTTTAAAACATCCAATACTTATGATATTATAGAACCTAAATTAGTTGATTAAAATTTTCAAGAGTGTTATAGATATGTGAGGTTCCAAAAAACAATTTTAACACCCCATTCTTCCACGGTACGCTTCCCTTGGAATAATATAGTAGTGTGTGTTGTATGCAACATCGAGTTCAAACACACACCACAACAAATCAAACTAGTTGTTATGAATAGTAATACCCACTTTTGTAAATTTAATAAATTTTATCTATCAAAATGGAATTCACAGTTGGAATCAGAATATCGAAATTAGCTTCGGTGAATTTTTTGTATATTTTTGAAAACATTCAATTTTTGATTATTAGTGAAAATCTCTAAATTTTAATTAAAAAAACTTTTTAAAAAGATATAATTAATAGTGATCAATTATGAATTTTAGTGTTTTTAAATTATATTTATAATATATTTTTACCAATTAATACAATTTTGGTTATTGGATATAATTTTACATTTAAACTGGACATAAACAATTGTCAATCTTTTGATAGTTATTATTTCATAAAAACACGATTTTATTTTTGACAACAGGAAATAATTTTAAATTAATTTCTGCCTCTTCGGTGTTATGAATTTAGAAAAATGGATTCCATATTTAGAATCAAGAGGTCCAAATTGTGTAAATAGGTAACTTTTATTTTTAGATATTTTGAATAATTACTTCGGTAAATATTTTATTTACCATGGTTAAAGGGTAAATCCAGTAAATAAGGGTAAAAAAATAATATTATAATAAACCTAAATTACCCTAAAACGTGTCCTAACCCTATTGTTTGATATATTTCCAACCATGTTCATCATTGGGTCGATTTTGGGACCCCATGGATCCACTTGTAATTGATAATGACACATTATATTAAATAAGATAAAGTAAATACAAAAATGACATAAGCATATATCTTTTAGAAGAAAAATTTACATAGAGTTAAATATGTTATATTTTTAACTATAAATATTCATTATAAATCTAAAAATATTTCCTACACATTGGTATTTTATTTATAATTTTTAGATTTTTAAAATTTAAATTTATTTTTGACACAATAATGATATAGTAGTTTCCCTATTAATGATATAATCAAATAATTGGTATTATAAATTATAAAATAAATATAATTTGAATGTTTTGATGTTATAAATGAATTTTAAAGGTTAATATGACATTTTATGATTACTTAAATTAATTTGTTTCTAATTGATAATTTTTTTAAGACTTTACAAAAAATCAATTATTAAATAGTGTCAAAATTGACATAAATGAGTTTTCAAAACAAATATTATATTATTAATTGATATTCTATTCCTAAATATCTATTGATAAGCCAATAGACTTATATAATGATATTTTTATCATTATTGGACCAACTAGGGGACCCTTTTAAGTTTATAGTTTATTTATTAACTATATAATATAAAAATATAAAGAGACATGGTAAATGTCAAACTAATTAACTAAGAGTTAAAACTAAAAGATAAGGTTAAACAAGTGACCCAAAACTGTCTAAAACCTATTGGTTGAGTTGTTTGAGACCCATACCAACCTTATACTCCAAATAAATTAGTTTGGAGCAATTAGAAAACGAATATATATTTATTATAAAATAATATTTTAAGTTTTTCATAAGGTTCCCCTCACCCCTATTATAAAAGGTCACTCAACCTTCTCATTAATCCACACCATAAAATCCATTTGGCTCTGCCAAAATCTTCCCAAATATCCTCCAAACTTCCCTCAATTTATCCTAGAGGCCTTATTTTGATCAGAAAGCAAACCTAAGGATCCATTTTGATCAAATCATAAGGAATAACCCAAAGAAGAGATAATGTTTTCACCACCCTCTTCCAAGTTCCATTCGTCTTCCACTTCATCATTCTTTGTTATTTCCATTATAAAATAATAACTCTAGTATCTTCTATATACTTTCATCTTATTATAAATATGTTACAACCATATTCATTATTCTATCCATCCTTTGAATGTCATGTCACCATACGTGCGTACGTACGGCTTACCGTCTCTACGTCGTGGTGTAATTGTTATTCAAAACATTATTATTTGGATGGGTATGATAATGATATGTAATTTATGTAAATAATAAATAAAACATGATAATGATTCTATATATATGGTATACCATCAAATTATATATTATTTTAATATCAAAATAATGATATTGTCGTCCGTGCGTACGTACGGACTACCGTCTCCACGAACGCGATGAGAATCATTCCCCGTCGTAACCATTCAAGACTAATTTTATATTGACTATGAAAAATAATGTTTAAGGACTTGATATATTTCTGTATATGAATAATACACAACCTATAGATAACAAACACGACTTATGTAAGAAAACATATATATGAAAATGACTAACTGAACACCTAAAACGGCGATAATACTAAAATATTATTAACAAAGAAATATTAAAAGATAAAATATGATATCATATTTATGTATATGATTCTAGTATAATTAAAGAAAAATTATTTAACTATTATACAGTAGGTTAACCTGCCCTAGAACAAGGAAAGGTACAAGGTATGGGTTTATTTCACAATCTCTTCATTATCCGAGGTTGTTTATACGTAATTATCTACTAGGACCTCTTTATCATACACATCCATATTTCATAAATATATATTTCAAAACATTTTATATAATTACTAGATAATGGGAAAAAGTCATTTATACCCTTTTTGACTTTTTATAAGATTTTTATAAAGGAATCGTTCCATAATTTTTTCAAACAAGGTCCTTTTTAACCTTTTCGACAAAAATAATATAAGAATGTTTTTTTAACTTATACAGTTGGTGAGGCTATTTTCTACCATATAAACTCATCAAAGCTTCCCTTACATTCTTATAAGAATATTTTCAAATCAAATGTTTTATTTTATAATTATTTTACTCCTAAATGATTTCAAAATAGAAAGATATATTTCTCTAAAAAGGGTTTTGATTTCATCTATGTCAAAAACCTTTGATGGATTTTAAGTTTATTTGGAGTTTATTTATTATGATACAAAACATTCATATTGTATTGTTGGTTTTGTGATATATTTGACTGTAGATGTGCTATTTTTACACCATTCATGATTTATGGTTAAATCATTGACATTTTGTATGATATTTTCAATACGAATGTTTATGATATAATTAAACCTTTTCATATAAGGAATTTATTGGACTTAGTAAGTGATGGGTGGTGCCCTCTATAGCTCCTCGATGCATCAATTGGTCTCATGAGACAACTAGACGTGGAATTGGACAAGGCCCTTTCCCAATTGGATTTATGGTTTTGGCTGAGGCCTTAATCATTTTCAGACGTCTTGGATGCAGCCTTGAAAAATATTTTAAAATGTCCGACATTATACATTCCCTCATTATGGAAATAATATTGATGGTTCATGTGGTAATTCGACAAGTAGAAAACAAAAGATTATGTTTTATAATGGCATTATTTACTCAGCTCATATTCTTTCCATAAAATTATTCATGTTTTTTATTTGTAAAGTAATTTGGTTTAAATTATATACATGCTTAATATTTATGTCATTTTCCACTGTATTAATTACCCTTATTGAAATTTTGAGCTAACCCCTTTCTAATGTTTCATTTTCCCAGGATATGAAGATGTTATTTATAAGTGACCTGCATGCATAATCTTGTAGGCTTGGATGTTTCTAATGAAATATATTTGGGTTGTATTTCTTTTCCATTTGTAAAGATGAACTTATGAATGAATCTTGTTTCCAATAATACTAAACTGATCGGTATTTCGAGACATGATTTCCTTGTGATCATGCCAATGTTATGTAATAATGCACCATCTCTGGGTAACTAGGGTTGGGGCGTTAAAGTTGGTATCAAAGGAGGTTTAGTACAAACCTTTGAAACAAATTTAGATAATCTATGATTAGAGCACATAGCCCTAATATGGACTTTGAGGATTAGTATAGAAGAACCTCCTAGAATTTTGGTATTGTAGAGATTTTGGGAGTTTTCTGAGAAATACATCCCTGTCTGGATACGATCAGGTAGAGGAGGCTCTGGCACAAATGTACCTAGGGGTAAAACCTGAAAAAACCACTTTGATCTAGACTCGAACGGGAATAGGTGCACGACAATGTACTTTGCTGCACTCTTGGTTACGAAACTCCCGGGGGATATGCTTTGGATAATTCTCATTTTCTTTAAAAAGAATTATGATGGTTTTATTAGTATATAATTCCTCAAAGAAAACATTTTTATTATTATGGATTATATCAATAAACTGTTCAATTTATGTCAAGTGTTTTACCAGTTTGGAATTAGGTATTTCGATTCATAAATTGATCTAGTTTATGCCATTGTTTTGAAATGGGGCCTAGTGGAAGGAATGGAAACTGTATCAATGCACTCACTCCATGTAGGGATTTCCCTCCTGCTCAAGATAATAATATTGGAGTTGGTGCTGATCAGCTAATCACCATACTAGGAAAACTCACTCAGGTAATGAATAATAACCTTACCCGTATGGAGCTACCCGATCCACATCGTTAAGGATCAATGGTAGATCACTTCATGAGGCAACAACCACCAACATTCAATGGGACTACAAATCCATTAGTAGTAGAGTAATGTATAAATTCCTTAGAGATAAAATTCGACGCTTTTTGGAGTAGTGAAAGGAAAACATTTTTCATGGCAGTTCACCTCCTTACTAGAGATGCTGATAAATGGTGGTAATTGATTCAAAACCAAAAAGAAGATTATGAAGTATCAAATATGGAATGGAAGGAGTTCAAAGATATTTTCTTAGAAAAATACTTTCCTTGTGACCATCGAGCAGATATGGATTGACAATTTCTGAGTCTGAGGAAAAAGGAGGATGAGAATGTCGCAAAGTATGAGGCTAACTTTACAAGGTTAGAGATGCATGATGTAGATTATATACATAACCCAATACGTAATATTGATCGTTTATTTTATGTGTTAATTCCATTTCTTCTTCGAGCATTAGTATCACAATCCATCTCATCATATGAAGATATTGTTTTGTGTGTTATCAAGACATAATAGGAATTCTCTAAGTATTATTACTTTAAATCAATGAAAGAGAAGAATAGATCTTCTGAACACTCTGGGAAAGGAAATAAGGAAATATGGAAGAAGGGAAGAATTGAATTTCCACCTTTTGAAAATTGTAGAAGGAATCACCTTGGTGCCTGTCTCAAAGGAAAATGAGTATGCTACAAATGTGGATAGAAAGGTCATCTAGCTGGTGATTGTAAAGGAAATAAAGATGCTACCAATGTTCAATAGTACAATTTTAGAGAGATGAGATGTTATGAAAATGAATTTCCTAAGCATCATGGAAACATAGCTTAGAAAAGGCCAAGGGATCATGACCAATCTTATGCAATCAATACTTCTGAGGTTGAAGCCACGAAAGACGTAGTGGCAAGTAATTTAATGGTTTCTACTGTATAGAAAATGCTTTATCTGATTCTAGATCATCACATTGTTTCATATCTTACGAATTTTATAAGAAAAATATATATTTCCAATTTTATTTAACAAGGGAGTTGTCAGTTAAAACTCTTAAGGGAAGTATCATTGCTACAAAGTTCTGTTGGTATGTTCCCATTAGGGTATATAAATTTTTATTATCTGTTGATCTCATTATCATACCCATAACTGAATTTGATATATTCCTCGATATGGATTGGATTTCAGACCATAATGTGATAATATTTTGAAATATAAGGAGGTTACAATTTTTTATGATGATGATAAAGAACACCTTATCTTTAGATAAGAATATTCACCAACTGATTCTTATCTAGGCCCACCCTCAGTAACATAACTAAATTCAATTATCGAGGAGGAAGAGAATGAAATAATAGTGGGTAAGGAAAGGAATGTTAAAATAGAGGATGTACCTATTTTGGAAGAATATGTTGATGTGTTTCTGGAAGATTTACCTGGACATCCTATAGAACAAGAAATTGAGTTTTCTATAGATTTAATTCCTAGTTCATGGCCTATATCGAAGACCCCTTATAAAATCTCCACTATGGAATTAGTTTAACTAAAGAAACAACTATAGGAATTGAGTAATAAAGGATTTATTCACAGTAGTTTTTCTTCATGGGGAGCTGCTGTCCTTTTTTTTAAGAAGAAAGATGGATCTATGAGGTTATGTATCGACTACAGGGAAATCAATTCTATAACAATAAATAACAAGTATACCCTACCTCCCATTGATGATTTATTTGACCAACTACATGGAGATCTATACATTTCAAATATTGACCTTCGATCTGGATACCATTAGTTTTGTGTGAAGAAGGAATACATTCCAAAGATAGAATTTCAAACCAGGTATGGGCATGACGAGTTTCAGTAATGCCTTTTGGATTGACTGATTCACCCTTAGTATTCATGGATATAATGAATAGAGTTTTCAAGGAATATATCGATGAATTTGTGGTTGTATTTACTGTTGATATCTTGGTATAAACCAAAACCTATGAAGATCATCAATATAACTTGCGCATTATCCTGAAGACTCTTAGAAGACATCAATTATTTGGGAAGTTTAGGAAGTAATAATTCTGGCTTCATGAGAATTATTTTCTTGGACATATAGTCTCCAAAGATGGAATTTCCGTTGATCCTTCTAAGACCAATGTAATCCAATAATGGCCAGCACTGACGAGTATAACATAGGTATACAGTTTTATTGGTTTACTAGGATACTATCAGCGTTTCATCTAGAACATTGCCTGATTGGATAACCCATTAACGAAGCTCACACGTAAATGGGTTAAATTTCTTTAGAAAAAATAGTGTGAAGAATGTTTTGAATAACTAAAGAGAATATTATTCAATGCACCTATATTTACTCTGCCATCTGGGAATGATTGTTTCGTTATTTATAGTGATGCATCGAATAAAGGACTTCATTGTGACCTTATGTAGAATGATAGGGTTATTGACTATGCATCACGAAAACTGAGAATTCATGGTCAAAACTATCATACTCATGATATTGAGTTAGCTACTGTAATATTTTCATTGAAGATATAGAGACATTATCTCTATGGGGAAAAATGTGAGATTTATACTGATCACAAGAGTTTGATGTATATTTTCCCAAAGAAAGAACTCAACATGAGGAAAATTAGACGACTTGAACTACTCAATGATTATGATTGCACGATACACTACCACTTGGGGAAGGAAAATAAAGAGGCAGATGCTTTGAGTAGAAAGGATCATTGAGTTTTGAAATAGATGAGAGTTTAAAAGGATCCTATATATATGGATCTAGGAAAGATTAATATGGGTATAACCATGGAAGGTGAAACATCAATGCTTTATCAAATGGTTTCAAAACAATATTTACTAGAAAGGATAAATAGTTCTCAGACCGGTGATGAAGAGTTTCAAAAGAAGATTAAAGCTATGAATGGTGGGAGATTGAGTGTCTTTGTGTATGAAGATGGAATTTTGATATTTGGGAAGAGACGTTGTGTTCCCAATATAACTGATCTAAAAAGAGAGTTCTTGGATGGTGCTCATAGTTCCAATTTCTCTATACACCCTATGATCACCAAAATGTTTAAATATTTGAAGGAAAATTTTTGGAGGGACAACATGAAGTGATAGATTGCTGATGTTTTTTCAAAATGTATAGTTTTTCAACAAGTGAAAGATGGAAGGCAACAACCTGGATGAGTATTGCATCCTCATACCATACCTGAGTGTAAATGGGATAATATTACAATGGACATTGTCATTGGACTACCAAAGACTCCTTGAAGGAACGATGCAATATAGGTCTTTGTTAATCGTCTTACCAAGTCATCACATTTTCTTGATATAAGGGAGGATTTACCACTTCATCATCAAGAATGACTATATATTAATGGTTTTTTGAGACTTAATGGAGTCCCCGTATCGATTTTTTCTGATCATGATCCCCATTTTACTTCATGATTCTGGAAGATCCTTCAGAATGCCTTGCACACTGAACTTCATTTGAGCAATTCCTACCACCCTAAAACTGATGGAAAATCAGAACAAACTATTCAAACCTTACAAGACATGTTGAGATCTTGCTCACATGACTTTTAGGGTATGTGGGGTCAATATTTACCTCTGTTTGAATTTTCCTATAATAATATCTTCCATTAGAGTATTTAGATGGAACCATATAAAGAATTATATGGAAAGAGATGTCGCACACCAACCTGTTGGGATGATGTTGGTGAAAGAAATCTTGTAGACCCAGAAGAGGTGGAGGAAACGATAAAAAGGTGAAGGTAATCCAAAACCACATCAAAATTTCTCAAAGTAGGTAGAAAAGCTATGTCGATAACCGGAGGAAGGATTTGGAATTTCATGTAGGAGATCATGTTTTCTTGAATTTATCTACATGGAAGGGTGTTATGTGTTTTGGTAGGAAGGGAAAATTGAGTCCCAGGTACATCGGACCATTCGAAATTCTAGAACAAATTGAGGATATAGCTTGCCATTTGGAAATGCCGCCAAGTCTCTCAAAAGATCATGATGTGTTTCACGTATCACTTTTGAGAAAATACATTCATGGCCCAACACATGTAATCACCTATAAGGAATTAGAACAGGAACTCAATCTATCTTATTGCGAAGATCCTGTCATGTTTCTTGATACAAGATAACAAGTGTTGAGAAATTGGATGACTTGTTTGGTAAATGTTTTATGGAGAAACCATAAAATGGAAAAGGCAACGTGGGAACCCGAGGAACTTATGATGAAGAACCACCAGAGTATTTTCAGGGTATAGTATTATAGAAATTTATAGGAAAAAATTATTTAAAGAAGGGAGAATGTAACACCCCAATCATCCATGGTATGCTTCTCTTTGAATAATACAGTAGCGTGTGTTGTACGCAACTTCGAGTTCTAACACACACCACAACCAATCAAACTAGTCATTATAAATAGTAATACCCACTTTTTGAGATTTTATACATATTATATATCAAAATTGACTTAATTTTTTAATTCGGAATATCGAAATTATCATTGGGTGATTTATTTGGTATTTTTCTGAAATCTTTCAATTTTTGATGAATAGTGAAAATCACTATATTTTTATTAAAAACAGATTTTTTAATAGAAATAATGAATAGTGATAAATTATGAATTTTAGTGGTTTTAAAGTATATTTGGAATATATTTTTACCACTTAATAAAATGTTGTTCATTGGACGTAATTTTACATTTAAACTGGATATAAACAAGTGTTAGTCTTTTGATAGTTATTATTTCTTAAAAACACGCTTTTTGTTTTGAAAGCGGAAATTAATTTTAAATTAATTTCTACAACTTCTGTGTTTTGAATTTAGAAAAATGGATTTCATATTTAGAATCAGTATATACAACTTGTTTAAATAGGTAACTTTTATTTTTAGACATTTTCAATATTACTTCGACAAATATTTTATTTATCATGGTTAATAGGTAGATCTAGTAAATAAGGGTAAACAATATAATTATAATAATATTAAATTACCCAAAAACGTGTTATAAACCTATTGGATGATAAATTTCTGACCATGGGCATCATTTTGTGGATTTTTTTGACCCCATGGATCCAATTTTATGTGATAATGACACTATATATTAATTAAGTTAAAGTAAATACAAAAATGACATAAGCATATATCTTTTAGAAACACAATATTTACATAGGGTTATATATAGTATATTTTCGACTATAAATATTCATTAGAAATTTAAAAATATTTCCTACATAATGGTATTTTATTTATAATTTTTATACATTGAATAATTAAATATATTTATGACACAATAATGATGTAGTAGTTTCCTTATTAATGAATGGCCCAAATAATTGGTATCATAAATGATAAAATAAATATAATATGAAAGTTTTAATGACATAAACGAATTTTATAGGTTAATATGACATTTTATGATTGATTAAATGATTTTTTTTGAATTGATAAAGTTGTTATGTCTTTACAAAAAAATCAATTATTAAATAGTTTCAAAATTGACATAAATGTTTTTTTAAAACAAATATTATATTATTAATTGATATTCTATTCATAAAAATATAAGGATCTCCCAAAAGAGTTATATAATGATAGGTGTATCATTAATTTACCAATTTAGGGTCTCTTGGAAGATTATAGTAAGTTTATTAAATATATAATATAAAATCACAAAGAGACATGGTAAATGTCAAACTAATTAACTAATAGTTAAAATTAAAAGATAAGGTTAATAAATTTCCCCAAACATGTCTAAAACCTATTGGTTTAGTTGTTTTCAACCCATCCCCTCCTTATCCTAGAAATAAATTAGTTTGGATCCATTAGAAACCAAATATTAATTTATTATAAAATAATATCTTATGTTTTTTCGAAGGTACCCCTCACCCCTCTTATAAAAGGGCACTCCACCTTCTCACTAATTTACACCTTCAAAGCCTTTTGGATCGGCCAAAATCTGCCCAAATATGCTCCCAACATCCCTCACTTCAACTTAGAGTATTTATTTTGATCCAAAATCCAATATATGGAGCCCTTTTGATCAAATCAAAATGAAGAACTCGAAGAAGCGGTAATGTTTTCACCACCCTCTTTCAAGTTCATTTCTTCGTCCACTTATTTTGTAATTCTTATTTCCATTATAAAATAATAACTCCAGTTTCTTAAATATACTATGATGTCATTATAAATATGTTACAACAATATTAAATATTCTATCCATCCTTTGAATGACATGTCACCATAAGTGCGTACGTATGGCTTACCGTCTCCACGTCGTGGTGTAATTTTTATTCAAAACATTATTATTTGGATGGGTATGATAATGATGTGTAATTAATGTAAATAATAAATAAAACAATATAATGATTCTATATATAAGATATAACATCAAATTATATACTATTTTAATATGAAAATAATGATATTGCTGCTTGGGCGTACGTACGGACTACCGTCTCCACGAACGCGATGAGATTCATTCCCCATCGTATCCATTCAAGAATAATATTCTTTTTATGATTAAAATTAATGTTTAAGGACTTTATATCATTCTGTATTTTAATAAAATACATCCTATGGATAACAAACACGACTTATGTAAGAAAATATAAAAAAAGAAAACGAGTATGTGAACACCTGAAACGACGATAATACTAAAATATTATTAAAAAAGAAATATTAAAAGATCATATATGATATCATATTTTTATATTATTCTTATATAATTTAATAACAATTATTTAACTATTATACAGATGTTTAACCTACCCTCGACCAAGGAAATGTACAAGGTAAGGGTTTATTTCACAATCTCTTCATTATCCGAGATTGTTTATACGTAATTATCTACTGGGACCTCTTTATCATCCACATATATGTTCCATAAAAATATATTTCAAAATATTTTTACTATTTACTATACAATGGGTTAAAGTCATTTATACCCTTGTTTACTTTTTATATGATTTTTATAAAGGAATCATTCTGTCATTTTCCAAACAAGGTCCTTCTTAACCTTGTTGACAAAATTAACATAAGAATGTTTTTAACTTATACGGTGGTTGCAGATATTTTCTAACTTTATAAACTCATCAAAGCTTCCCTTAAAATATTATAAGAATACTTTTGAATTAAATGTTTTATTTTATAAATATATTAATCTTAAATTAATTCAAAATAGAAAGAGATATTTCTCTAAAAAGGGTTTTGATTTCATCTATGTCAACATCCTTTGATGGATTTCAAGTTTATTTGGAGTTGATATATCATGATACAAAAAATCTATATTGTATTAAAGGTTTTGTGATATGTTTGATTGTGGATTTGCTATTTTTACACCATTCATGATTAATGGTTAAAGTATTGACATTTCGTATTCTAGTTTTAATACGAATGTTTATGATATACTTATACCTTTTTATATGAGGAATGTATTGGACTTAGTAAGTGACGGGAGGAGCCCGCTATAGCTTCTCGATGCATCGGTATGTATCATGAGACAAATAGACAAGTAAATGGCTGAGGACCTTTCCCAATTTGATTTATGGTTTTAGTCGAGGCCTTAATCATTTTTAGACGTCTTGGCTGAGGCCATGGAAAAATGTTTCCGAATTTCCGGCATTATACATTCCCCTCATTATGTAAATAATATTAATGGTTCATGTGGTCATTCAACTAGTATAATACCCATGATTATGTATTATTATGGTTTTATTCACTCAGATCATATTATTTCCATAAAATTATTCATGTTTATTATTTGTAAAGGCATGTGGATACAGTTATTTACCAATCTTAATATTTTTGTCATTTTCCGTTGTATTAGTTACCCTAACTGAGTGTTTAAGCTCACCCCTTTCTTATTTTTTGTTTTCCCAGGATATGAAGAAGTTAGTTATGAGTGACCTGCAGGCATAATCTATGAGGCTTGGATGTTTTTAATGAAATATATTTGGGTTGTATTTATTTTCAAGTTGTAAAGTTGAACTTATTTATCAATCTGGTTCCAAATAATAATAAACTGAGAGGTCTTTCGAGACATGATTTCCTTGTGATCATGTCAATGTTATGTAATAATGCACTGACTCTGTGTAACTGGGGTCGGGGTGTTAAACTAAGGCACCAATGTTTTGTAATAAAATATTACCATACTAACTATATTTGATACAATGTGGGATTTTATGATCTAAAACTCATATATTTTAATAAATTAAACATTAAATCTCTAAAATATTAACATAATCCCAATATAATATGTTTCTCAATATATTAAGACCATGGACATATGTATGTAATTATATTATAATTTTGGTCATTTCTATAGAGTGGATTTACAATAGATTCTAATATAGAAATTCAAAAAAAATTAGTCATATTCAGAAACTGATTAATGGAAATAAAATAAAATTTTGAGCTTAACCACTTTTATGAGAAAATAAAGTATTACCGAGGAAAATTAGTTTTTTCAATAAAAATGTATATAAAATAATGAAAATATTAAAAATATACTATAACATAATGTTCTGTTTACAGTAATAATTGAATTATATGTAATACCAAATGAAAACTATTATACCACAACATATGATTTTGAAATAAAGTGAAACTAATAATTTCCTGTAAATCGTAACATTTTAACATATCATAGTCACATAATAAATTATATTTTTATCAAACCAAATCATTCTATCTGTTAATTTTTTCATGAAATCCATTTATATGAAACTGTTATGTTTCTAAAAAAATACAAACATTTCCACAATTTATTGGGTGAATGAAATGAAGTGTGTTAAATATTTATATGTGTGACCAAATCCAAGAATTTAAAACCTATGTTTAATATTGAAATAAAATAATTCCATCGCTTCATTTTTTAATATCACTTTATTTTGAATGAAATCATTGACCGATAACATATACAATATAACAAACCGAGCTTTAATAAAACATGAAATAATATTATACAAAAGTTATCATCATATCCTAGATATTTACATAGTGGGTATAAATATTAATAACAAGGTTATGAATTATAAACAAATATTCTAGTCAGTAAAAATTATTTAATTAATTCTTCACAAATAATCACCCAAATTTTAGTAACAATATTTTTATGAATAAATAATTTCTATTGTAAAAAGGATATTTATTTACATAATTTTTTGTATAACATAATTGAATTATGGATATTTTTATTTTTTATAAATGTGTATCATTTCAATATATATATATCATAATTATCTGAGTATACAATATTAGATTTTTTGTTCAAAATATAGGGTTTTCTATTAATCAAAAAATTTAGATTTGTGTAAAATTAAAAAAAAAATTTGATTTAAATGTCCTAGAAATCATACATCAATATTTTAATGAATCTTAGAAAATATTAATTTAAATATTATTTATTTAATTAATTTTTAATATATAATAGTCTCAATCTTGGTATATTCTTAATTTTAGAATTTGAATGTTATTTTTTCAAAAAATTATTATCATTTCTTTTTATACAATTATATAAAAATTAATTTCATTGCCATATAGGTATTGTAATTTTTGAAATTAAATCAATCATTGGATTTATCAAGTAAGATTTATTAATGAAATAATTTCTTTATAATTTTTAAGGGGAAAAATAATATTGTACTGTAAACAAAAAAACCATTTTTTGAAATATATTATTTATATGATATATCCAACATATAGATAACACATAAAAATTTATTAAAATTATTGAATAGTTTTTTTAAATAAATAAATTAATATCATAAATAAAATTCAGAGCATATAAATTAGAATTTATTAAATGAAACATATTAAAATCATTTTCATATCCGACGTAGGGAATGCACAACACTGTAAAAGTATCCTTTTAGATCCTGATGTTAAATGTGGGGAAGAACTTAACATTCATTATCTATTTTAAAAGTAATATTTTTTTATTATGATCTATATTACATTAATTATCCATTAAATTATATATGTTTAATCTTATATAGATGCTTGTGTAGGGCATGTGCAATGTTATAAATGTACAAATCACATATTAAATAATTTCTCATGAATGAAATTCAAGTAAATATAAAAATTAAATGAATTTAAAAGATAATTTTGAAATTAATTTCATTATATTAACGATTTCATATTATATATAAATTTTATTGTTACATAAATACATTAATTGATTACAAAATGCGGACATATATCTTATCAAAGTAGTATATAAATCACCTTAAAGATTTTACAAAATATAAATGTAATTTGTTTTGTGTGTGATATATTATCCCCAAAAAATAATAATTATATATGAAATATTTATGTGACTAAATTAATTATATCAAATTCCAATTATGTCATTTTTTTCAAGGTAAAATTAAAATAATTTTTCCCAATATGACGATTATGATATTTTAGTATAAACAATAATTTATTTAATGATAAAAAATTATTAAATATCTAATTATTATCTATGTTTGAGGGATATAGATATAAAAATAAAACATTGTATATTTAAGGGTGACAATAACATTTGTTTAACTTTATGACACCTAAATTTTAATGATCATTGATATCAATGTAATTTTATTATGGGTTAATGGGGGGTCAAAGCAATAAAATAATGGTGAAAATATCTCATAAACATGTCCAAATATTAATGAATTATATCATATCAACCAATAATCATTCAATATTCTAATAATAACAGTTTTTAGCCAATTGATCATTAATATAAACTTAAAATTATTTAATAATTTATGAAATTTTAGGAATACCCCTCCTCACAAGTTGCATCCAATAGTGTGACACTGACATGCTACGACTATTTAATTGTTAGACACACCTGATGTTCATGTTCATCAACTAAGATGTTGTGTAATTTTTGGGTATTGTATGGTCATCTAAAATGTATCTAATTGGAAATTTATACATCTCATCATAGTAAAGGATAATTTATACCATGTTATACTCCAGTAATGTCATAATAATCAATGAATATAGGGGTCCATCCACATGTCATATTATAGAACAACCATTTGGTATATAAAATATTTATAGTAGATATGGATGTGGGCCAAGTTATAGTGAGATTTAAAGTCCTTATTTAATATTCAATAGTGCTTAATTTGTTTGAGTTAGGTCCCTCCCACTCATTTTATCCACCCATTTTGTAGATAATAATAAGCATTAAATATGTCTACTGCCCTTTTTAATAGATATAATGACACCTCTATGAAATTGTAAGAAAATGGATTTTTATGTCATTCATGTTCACTATTTCTAAGCATTTAAGATTTTTTAAACGTTTTAATTGATCTCTATATGAATCTATTTGAAATTATCATTATAATGGATTGATAAATCAATAATTATATAGAGGATATTTATTTTCCTCAACCTATCTGATTTGTGTACCACATTTGAGTCCTTGGATATTTATAGAAGAATCTATTTTTTGTTCATGTCATGTAGGACAATCCTATATAGAGGTCTAGAGTTTTTTTTCTTTTATATTTGTTGATCCTAATGATTTTTCATTCCATTGATGTTCTTCCTTATATTTTTTATGATTTTCATAATCTTTTATTTGTGTATTTCACTTGCATTACATTATATATGGATGTATTTACTAGGATTTATATGGTTCTAGGAAGAAATTTGATTTAAAAACCCACTTATCACATGTCACCAATATATCTAAGTAGTTCACGGTTCTATATGATTATTTAATGGAAAATATGTTAGTTCACACATGTGTTTCACCATGTGCATGCCTTATTTTTATTATAGGAATGAATATGATTCACATTTATTATGTGTGCTCTAAAATAATTTGATCAAGGTAAAATTTGAAAATAAGTATAATTTTTCCTATGAATATGATATTTTAACTTGTTTAAAGGTGATTGGTGTTTTTGGTGATCGATCTTCAGATGGGTTATCATCAAAGTAAATTTTTTGAATCTAATTTTTCTAAGATCGGTTCGAGGATAAGGTATATAAAATACTAATATAATTTGATACGGATTAGAATGAATAATTTTTATGTTGTTTTCATTGTTTTGATAAATATTATAATCCATTATTATCTAAAAAAATTTGTGGTATACTTTGTCGATGAGATTTTGGTTTATTTGAGATCTGGCAATGAGCATGACAACAATTTGAGACTGGTTTTGTATATCCTAAAAAAACACTATTTTATAGATTATATTGGGGAAGATTTTTTTGGATCCATGAATTGATGTTCTTTGGAAACATGATTTCATAGAATTCATTATCATTTGATCATAAAAATGTGATGGTTTTATGTCAATGGGGAGAGAGAAAGAGAA
The DNA here is from genome assembly GCA_963277665.1 of Viscum album. Classification (NCBI taxonomy): domain Eukaryota; kingdom Viridiplantae; phylum Streptophyta; class Magnoliopsida; order Santalales; family Viscaceae; genus Viscum; species Viscum album. The sequence continues at coordinate 1,039,928,872 of OY728141.1, read as the reverse complement.
TAACTTATGTTAAGATCTTCCAAGAACTTTGTGGATATTATTGATAGTTTGTGAGTATTTTCATGAATATGGATTCACCATAGACCTCTTTTACAAATAAATTAGTGAATTAAATATGGGAATCAAAGTGTCGATCATTTATCAATTAGATGGAAAAACATCTGAAATCATCTCTTATTATTATATTACATTATCCTGAAAAGATTTTTTGGGTTTTTGTTGTTCATGAATTGATGGACATGGTCATTCACAAATCTAGGACAAGTCTCCATTGTAGTATAACTATATCTAGATTTAATCACATGAAAATAACTTCTCTAACATTTTTTTGATGTTTCAATAGTTATGAAAGAAATTAATTTGTTTGAGACTCTATAATTTTGGGCATTGTTTCAATGTATTTTTCTTATCCATTATAGATTGAGGTACATATTTTATAAAAAATAGTTGACTCTATTAAAAATATGGTCTGTATAATTTCATCAAATGTTTCATTTCAAAATCACATAAATTTATGGGAAAGGGGATATCTTTTTATACATTATCCTTAAGAATGTTCCATCTCATGATGAACTAGAATTGAAGGAGGAGTGAAACCATATGGAACACATTGCTTAGATGATACATGATTCTCAATAGTACTTTTTAGGTATTGTTCCTTCCAGTGACCAATTATCATTATCAATTGTGGGTTCTATTATATAGGTTTTGTAATAGGATATTAATTTACCATAATTCAAGAGGAAATATATATTTGAGAGACCAATTTATATTGGTCACTCTATTTAGATTGAATTTTCCATTTTGGGAATCACATTTTTGTCTCAATATCTATGAGGGGATAAGTTTTATTTGAATATAATACTACATCAAGGTTCAATAATCATGGAACACTGAAGAAGTATTATTTCATGAGATATAAATTATGGTGGATGGGTATGAAGATGTAACATTTCAAATTATATATCAAACAATTACACATACCAATATATAATGTTAGTGTATCATAAACATCTAGTTTTTTGAATCATCTTTTTGTGATTGTATGGAAATAGGAAGGGGTGTATGTAAAATTTGTTGATATATTACCAAATAATCAAAAATAAAGGAATACTATATATTTGGTGATTGATCAATTAATAATATAGTACTGGTTCATTATAATTACGGACACCACTGGTGTTTAATACATATGAAGGTTATATATGAATGATGTTGTTAGTTTACATATTCTTATATCTACCATTTTTTAGATAGGTATCCTATTATTACCTCGTGGATATATATGTGATATAGGTTGATATAGGGGATCATGTCAAGTTTGTTACAACATAACTTCTATGTAGAGATAACCAAATAGAGTGTGTTATTCAAATCATAGAGGATATTCTCTATGCCTATATATTTTTTATGGTGGAGAGTGGGATAACTATCTTATACTGGATGAGTATTATTATAAAATGATTTATTATCCTTAAATCAAAATGTATCCTTTTGAGGATATCTATGGTAACATGTGAGGGTCACCTCTTTTTTCAGAATAGTTGTGTTAGGCCTCTATTCTAAGATTAAGCATCATTTTAGTGACATCTGTATGATTCAGGATATATGTCTCCCTATGTTTATAGATTCATTGTCAGATTAAATGGTTTCTATAAAATTAAAATTATCTTTTAAAGGTTTATATTGGTTTCTTGGATTTTAAGAATGTTTATCCTTGGATGGGTCACTATTGTCTTGGAAAATTTGGAATGTTGGGTCCCATATATGTTGGACAATTTGAGGTTACTATGTAGCGTGGGTCAGTTTCTTATTTGATGTAATTTTTAGTTATGTTGATAGATATTCATGATATTTTCAACATATATTAACATAGTATTTAAAATAATTATCCCTCCCATGTTATGAGTCTTCAAGAGATCAATTTTGATAGAAAAGTTTCTCTTACAGAGTAACATATAGGTAATTTTTATTCTCATATAGCAGACTTCTGTGGAAATTCAATCCCTTTGGTAATAGAATTAAGGTATCATAGAAAAAAATTGTCATGAAGAAAGGGATCATGATTAATTTACTATGGAGTAGTGATCAAACCTATTTCATAATAAAAATCCTCAACATGGAATCATTGGGAAGAAAATTATAATGGTCGGGGGTTTTTTAAAATCCCATTACACACATTCAAGTATTTATCAACTCTATTATCAATTTTGTAATTGTATGAGTACATTTTGGGGCTTTTTATAATGGAGATACATTGTTGATAAAATGAAATAGTTTCTTATAATTTATGTTTATAAAAATAAATGGAATGAACTTATAAATTTGGTAATGATATAAGAGGAACTGAAATCGAGTTTAGGATGATATGGTTGTTTTCTATGTGTTTCTATAAGTTCTGTATAATAAATTGTTTCACGTCATTAAATTGATACATGAAATGAATATATTAGAAAATTATTTATTAAAATAGTTTAAAGTAATAAATTTTTACACATTATGATACTGGTTCATGTTATGAAATTTTAGATCAATGTTTTTCTAAATGAGGTGACACATTTTTCATTGTATATGAAATATATTGATTTTACATCTAGCATTTGTCTATTATGACATATATTTATTGTTTAATGTTATTATATTTCTTCCAATTTTGTATTTATATATATATATATGTCATGTTTTCTTCTTCATTTTGTGTAAAATCCATCCCTATTGTTTTTGTTGATACCTATGTTTTAGTCATTATCCTACAGGGATTATGAACTCTCTTTCGAGTATATGAGGATTCTAGCGGGGTATTGGTTTGAGAGGATACATAGGAAGGGTTTTTCATAACTAATTATTAAAAATTAATTTACATCATTAAAAAAATTTATGCATAAAAAAATAACAGTCATTAATTATTTATATTTACTAAAATGTAGGTCATGATAACATATTTAATATGTTTTATTTTTGACTTCATTATCTTTGTGCAATAATTTAACATGAATTTGCATAATATTCATATTATTTAACTCGAAAGTGTGATACAATAAATAAAATTAAAAATTATAGAAAATATTCAAAAATAATTCAGGAATTTACTTTACCATACTCATTATTATCAATTGGATACAAAATTGGACATTTCTAGTGCTACATGATCACCTTCTCATGATACAGTGTTTTTTTCATATTTATGATGAAATAAATTGTAATTTATATGTCCTAAATTATTATTGTTATGATATTATTAGTATAAGATCATAAATTATTCCCTCCATTTGTATAATAATCTTTTCAATAAAACATATGTCTTAGAGATATTCAGAAAAACATATTTAAACAAAATTGGGTTCTTTACTATTCATAAAAAATTATCTTATTCTTAAAAATATAAAAAAATCATTTGATTCAAAACTCAAAAAGAGGAATATTAAAATTGAATTCCATTTAATAAAATAAAATTTAGATAACTAATTAAAAATTTATTTTAATATAAATGCATAAAATGTAATGGAAATAGTTTTTAGAAAATGCCTTTTAACAAAAAAACTGAACATATAAGAAAATCAAGTCCAATTCATATTTATGTTTATTTATTTATATTATAAATAATGAATTAAAAAATGATAATTTAATTTCATATTCCAACCACATTGTAATCATTAAATGAAATGAAATGAAAAATCAATAAAAATTACTATTTCTCAAATTTCACTAAAAATAATTTGTTTTTACAAAAAAACCAAAATTTATCCCCAAACTAATTTGGATATAATGATTTTAATAGAAATTTAATTTTTTAAAATTAATATTAATAAATGATTTATAAATTTAATATAATATTCACTCATCAATGAAAATGAAGAATTTTTTTGAAGAAAATAAACTTTAAGGTATTTAAATGCCATTAGTAAAAATTGGGTGATTATTCATTTAGCATTAAAAAATAAATTTTTTATTATTAAATATAAATATTATTCATTATTCATTTAATCCATTTTATACCCCCAATTTAATAAAAATTATATATTTTTAATATTTTAACAATAATATTTCACAGTTCATTTAGGTTTAAAAATGTTTGCTATATACACGTTCAATCATTGTGTTCTGGTAATAACATTGGATATTAAATTATTCACACATTTAAAAAATTAATCCCTAAATTATATTCATGAGATGTAAAGTAAGTTTTATTATATTCAATTATACATTTATTGAAACCCTGTAGAGTTAAAATGGTAAAAAAAACTCCTAAATAGAGAGGAAGGGACATATGGAGGTCATCTATAATAAAATATACTTATCCTCCAAATTAGACAATGTTAGTGGAATGAAAAAATATGAACATTGAATAAATACATATTTTCATACTAATTATGGAATTTTATAGAGGAAATCAATCACTAAAAGTAGAATTATTATGAGACACTCAATGAATATAAATTAAAAACAAATGACGTGTGAAAAAGGCCATCAATTATTATATATAGAGGTCATATGATAACATTTTATCAACAACATTTTCCTAGATATTAAGAATTAAATTTCTATATAGTCTAAGAAAATAATTATATACAATTGTATAAAAAAATTCATTATTTAATCAATTTCCAATACAATTCTGTTTATTTCCAAATAATTAGTATTTATGATTATTTGTTGATTCCCTAAGTACTAAAATCAGCTTCTAATATTAATCCCATCATTAGACATTATCCTAAAAAAATATTTTGAATATGTTATGATAATTCCAAAAAATTATAATCATTAAAATGATGATTTATAACATTAATATACAAAATTCTATAGTAATACCAAAAGATGAAACTAAATCATTATATAAATATCTATCATGAAAATTCTTCAAAATATTATATAGTATGTTAAAAAAGAATAAATAAAAATATTTGTAAACAAATTATTCAATGTTTATTTTACCATTTCTATCTAATCAACATTTGTAACTGAGAAAGTCATTCACCCAAAAACATTTATTCCATAGTCCTAAATCACTAATACATTATATTAATTTCTATATATTATATAAATCTACCTAAGTAGACATTAATATTTATATATTCATTCAAAAGTTAATCCAACTATTATTAATCAAGAAAAATTGAATTATATATAATGTGTTCGTGGAATGATTTTGGTATGCCATTTTAATAAAACTATATTTATATAATTAAATTAAAAAAACAAAAAAATATTATAAACTTCCTAATAAATAACATTAAATTCACAATTACATCAATAACAAAAAAAACCTCAAAGGTTATCTCATCCCTTTTATTATACATCCCAAGATATATAATTTTATTCTTCTAAAATAATATGTGACATTAAACATAAGGGGTACATATAACACATCATAATAAAAATTTATACCAAAATAATATTAATCACATAAAAAACCAAGAAAATATGACATAAATAGGGGTGTATAAGACATTGAGATTTTGGATAATAATAAAAATTTAATCCCATGTTGGTATCCAAAAAACATTAAATAACCTCACATTAAAACAGCATAATATCTAATGGTTTTAGAACCCTTCTTTTATTTCCAGCTATAATAATTTAACCTTAGACAATATGATAATTGAATACATATAATAGTATTCAAATTCATAGATTTAAAAGATCTTCATAGGTTTTTTTGATAATTGAAACATAACATATATATAACAAAACTATACAATGAATGATTTAAAAATCCTAAAACTACATATATTTACCACATTAAAAAATAGTTTAAAAGAAAAATGTATAATTCTAAAGAATAAAAATTATGATTTTAAACATATATTATCCTTTTATACTACTCATCCAAAAAACTAGGAAAAATGTTTAAATACATTGGATAACTAAAAAATCCCGTAAAGGAAAAAAAATTGACTCAGTAGTCTATTTTTAAACTATTATATCCTAAGATGATTTTTAATTTATCATAATAAGAAATTTTATAAAATAATAATTTATATACATATGAAATTATCTTTAGATTAGAATGTTTTTCACTATATTATGTATAATAATATGTAATGTAAAAATCATAATCAATATTTCTTCTTAGAAATCATGACAACCCATAAAAATTTATGTCTATTAAACATACAATACAACTCTAATATAAAGAATTATTATAAAAAAAATAATTACAAAATGTTTTAAAATCAAATAATTTCAACAAAATATAAGTATATTTAATTAAAAATACAAGTTTCTTCCAGGTAACATTAGTATGTTCTTTTATTTAGCATGGTTAAATGGTAAATTATGTAAATTGGGGTAAAAATAATATTATATAAATATAAAAATACACTAAAATGTGTCATAATCTTATTATATGAGTAATGGGGGACTAAAACCATCTATAAAATGAACTTTTAAAATTTGGGAGCCACCTGGGTGTAATAATGAAATTTTATAATAATTAATTTAATGTATGTGAAATAGAACATAAACATGTATTTTTGTAATAAATAAATTTAAATATAGGGTTATATAACTAATATACGTGGATATAAATATTAATTATAAAAATAAAAATATTTCATACATCATGGAATACTATTTATAATGTTTAGAAACTAAATAGATAATATTATATATGAAAAAAATGATGATGTGGTAATTACCTTATTAATAAATGATTCAAATAAATGATATTATATATATGAAAATAAATTTAATTTGAAAAGTTTTGATTCCATCCAAAGATTTTTTGGATAATGATGACTTTTTATTTTTAATTTATTGTATATTTTTATATATTATAATGTTTTTATTACATTAACAAATTTCAATTTATAAATAGTGTCAAAATTGACAAAAATGAGTTTTTAAAACAAATAAAATTTTCTTAAATTAAATAATATTAATAAAAATATTGTATTTGTACAAATGATATAAATATTATTAAAAATATTATTATTGATCCACATGAGGTTATCTTTACATTTTATAGTAAATATAATAAAAATATAGTGAAAAACATACATAATGATATGGTAAAAGTTAATTTATATAACTATGGGTTAATGAAAAAAGATATTGTTACATTTGTGACCAATATAGTCCTAAAAAATATTGTTTGAGCTGATTTTGTCATAAACTCGTCTTATCTATAAATATATATTTTTATGATATTAGAAATCGATTATAATTTTATAATAAATTAATATTACAAAACGTTTCGAAAGTACCCCCCCCCCCCACCCTCTTATAAAAGGACACCACCATTCCCACTTAAACAAACCTCTAAAAGACCATTGATAATCAATATTTTACTAAAATAAGCTCCAAAAATCTCAAAATTCCTATTATAAGACAAAACTGGCATATAAGTCATTTCAAGAAATCCTTTCGATGCCAATCAAAAGGAATTACCTGATTTAGGGGAATATAATAGTTTTACAAGACGAGTTATAATCAAGATAAGGGAATACATCTCAAAATTCCTTCAATGAAGAATATTTTAATTTATACAGGAATTTTATTTTATTTTTTATAATAAATTTCTTTCATTTGTAATTTCATTCAATATGAATTGTTTTCTATGAAGTGTTTTTCTAAAGGACAAAAAAAAAATTTAACGCATGCAGCAACAGTGACCTCTTAAAAAATATTATCATTATTTATATTTTCCTTATAATATTATTTTTAATGTTTTTAAAAAGGAAAAGAAATAAATTCTTCCATATTTTTCTTATTTTGTATTTAAAGTGTATTTGAAATTGGATTGATAATTTAAATTACCTGAAATCTTTTTGTTTGATTGGTACTAAAATTTCATGAGTGAAATGTTGATAATTGAAATAATTTATGTTAATGATTACATAATGGTACATGAAAATTTGATGGGTGGTTATGTGTTAAAAAATGATTTTTGGTTTCATTATTAACCAAACATGGGTGGTCTAATGATAAACCATGGACTGGTGGTCACGTTATAGCCTCTAAGGCATTTTTTATGGTAGTCAGCCATATGGTTATTCCATTTGTAAGAATGATATGTGAGAATTTAGACAGTATAGTTATTTCATTAATGTATAAATATGTCCCAAGTTACCATTTATATGTTATACGGTATTTATTTGTGTTATATGGTAATTCCTTGGTTACAAAAGGGTATGAAATGAACTTAAATTCACTGAAGAGTATTTAATATTTCATAATGATTAAAATTTTTACATTAGGATAATGTATTGTGTTTTACATGATTTATAAAATCTAACAGTTTTCCATCATTGTGTATTCTATACTAAAATATTTTTTATCATCCCATATTCTAAAATATTAATCTCACGATTTATATTTGAATAATGTGAAGGATGGGGTCATCGAAGAGTGATGGTTTTTATGGGTGAAATGAAACAATGTTGTGTTTAATGTTTTTTTATTTATAGAATAAATGGATAATGAGAACAAGATTCTACTTTGTAATAATTAATTTGATATTTCTATGTTATGGCCTTATTATCTTAAGATATAAACAAGAAAACATAATCAATTTTATTGAAAATAATGTTCAAGGATGGGCCATTATAACAACTCAAAACATATCATTATAAACATAGATCAAGGCTAAACCCACCATTTATTCTTAATGAGAAATTACCAAATTGAAATCCAGTTTACTCCCTTTCCAAAAATGACATATTAGGATACTAAATATTACCCAATTCATTGCAGTACTATCTAATTTTAGGCACACCCATCTCATTCATTTCATTCTCATTATTAATAGTTCCACAAACAACATACAACATTTATTAATTAAACATTACAATTTATTACATGACCACATAATTTGGAATACATATATTTATGTCCCTAGTAAATATGAATATGTGAACAAATGTTTATTCTCTTTATAAAAAAAATGTTATCGTATTTACCAAATTTTTTTAGCATGGATATTTGTAGTAATATTTTGGAATCATAACATTATAACATAAAAAATCATCAAAATTGTTGATAAGAGATGAACAAGTATCTCATAATATTTATGTAAAATGTTAAGAAATAGGAATATTTTATTTCAAGATCCAACATTAGTAAATGAAAATAGAATTTATAATTTCCTAAAGAAACTTGAATAAAGTACATAATGTGAGGATACGTTACTAAATTTCGACATATTAATGGATTTTGTAAGGGTCCAAAAGATAGAGGGTTAATGTAAAATCAATTGGTTATATAAAATTTGATGTTATACAAGGATTATTTTTGTATTAAAATATAACCAATTGAGATTAAGAGAACAAATATCAATGATATTTTTTTGATTTTATAGGATGAGGGGAAGGGTCGTTGCGTGAATATGTGACTCCAAAGGCATGGGAAGTGCCTCTTGAGATCATGGGGGAAACATGTGAGGAATTTTTAGAGTGGATGGTAGATTATTGATGTTTTTTATGGGGGTTTTATATGGTTAAATGGGATACTAGGTGGGTTTATATTAGAAATGAGAAGGGATTCATTATTATTTAGGGTTTTGACTCTACAAAATAAATTATCATATATCACAAACCATCGCTTGTGTTTTCACCATTGTTTCTTAGAAATGGGATTGGTACACATTACATTTTTAGAAAAAGCAACGAACATGAAAAAATAATTCCTTTTATTTTTTAGAGAATAGTAACACTCTTAAATAATTATTTTGAAAACATTTAAACACATTATAACTTTTGGAGGATTTATAATGGCTTTAAAAAATTAATCTAATAAACAAAAAATAAATTTATATTAAATAAAATACATATATTTTCTAATGGAACCCATTTTTAGTAATTCATACATCCATTTTGGGTGATTAATTTTTCATAATATACAATGTATATTTATACTGTATTTAATTTTGACCTGAAAATTCTAACATGTTAGATGAAATGTGACAAATTAAATATTGGATAATTTTTATGTTCTAACTCCGAAAATAATATTCATACAATCTAAGTAATATTATAAATATTTCAATCTTACCATTTAAAATAAAACTGATATTTATTGTGAAATGAAGTTTTTTTATCAAATATAAGTTTTTCAATACCTTATAAAAAAATTAAATATATTAAATTATATGATCATTTTTTTGTAAAACTTAATCAATAATAATATTTTACCAAAACATTATTTATTTAAAAAATCCATTAATTCATTAATTCATTTGTTGAATATTATTATTAACCAATATTATGATTTTTTCATTATAGTATTAAATTAAAAGTCATAAACAATGTATCAACAATATGATGAAAATATATTCATTATTATATAAAAAACAATGTAAATATACATATTAGTAGGGTCTAGATACATATCCCATTAATATGGAAGCACACTCTCTTAAAGTAATCTGTGTGAGGGTGGGACTTTCATGGGGTGGTTCAGTGATCATGGATTCATTCATAGTCTGAGGATCTAGAACTTTTCCAATAGCTAGTTTCCCTCATTCAATATTTATTGGAACATAGATTGCTCATGGTGTAATGGCCTGGACCTCTCTGGTCCATTAATTTGTGAAAATGTGGTGTTGGAGGTGTTCTGGGAGATCAAGGTGACTTATCCCCAACACTTTTCTAAATTTCTAGTTCTGTGAACAGTGTTTCTAGTTTTATGAACAGTATCGGTAGACTTGAATAGTGTTTCCAGAATGGTAACCTTCTATCGGTGGACTTCTAACGGTAGACTTGAACAGTGTTTCCAGAACGGTAACCTTCTAATGGTGACATTTTAACGGTAGACTTGAACAGTGTTTCCAAAATGGTAACCTTCTAATGGTGACCTACTAACGGTAGACTTGAACAGTGTTTCCAGAACGGTAACCATCTATCAGTGGACTTCTAATGGTAGACTTGAACAGTGTTTCCAGAATGGTGACCTTCTAATGGTGACCTTCTAACGGTGGACTTGAACAGTGTTTCCAGAATGGTGACCTTCTAACGGTGGACTTGAATAGTGTTTCCAGAACGGTGATGTCTAACGGTGACCTTTTCTTTCCTTTGCCAAATTTTGAGTTTGTGAACAGTGTTTTCAGCTTCCTACAGTTTCACCCCTTTGATATTTCCTTTGACGTAAAATACATTTAAAGCCTTGTTTTAAGGACTCTTAAGGCCGATTCAAATGCCATAAATCCTATATTAATTATTCCTATGGTCGGGATGTATTTACTTGGTCAAACCGCGTGGGTTAATGTGATCCATTTTTAATGGAGAATTAACCGGATCTTAAACTGTCACCCCGTTAAATCTTCAAAAAGGGACGAGATATCATTCTCCCTTGTTCTTTCCCTTTTTTCTCAGCTAAGAGATGATAGAACCTTTCAATCATTCCTGTAGGAGTTGCATAATCAATCTTTACTCCTAGGATTGGTTCTGCTCTGTTTTGGATGCAACCGAACTGTGTCGGTCAATCTTCCAAATAAGTTGTCGTGAGAGGAGGATTGTGACCTATTGTGTGGATAAAGGACGTCAAGAACTCTTCGAGGTAGTGGATTCATGGCTTCTCTAATTGTATATGTGCAATCTTAGAATTATCATGATTTATCCCTTTGGATCACAATGAAATTGACCTAATTAAATAATTGAACCAGATTAAAAGAATTGGTTGATCGCATGTTGTTTCTTTATACCGTGATAACAGTTTTCCTCGTGTTTTTATAGATATAGTGATATCTATGATTTCTTTGATTTGTTGTTCGTTCATGATATAATTTGATAATGAACGTAAAGCTGGAATTGATTGTTAATTAATTGGCTAAATATAAAGAGGCATGTAAATTAATCTGGTTATTTCCATTTTTGTAGTTGTTCTAATTTGAGGATAATCAAATTAGGGAAGTAATCATGGTTATTTAATTGTGATATCTTACTGATTAGGTATCCTGTAATTGGAACCTACGAATAACAAATCTTCTTAATTCAATATGGATTAAAGAATAGATTATGTGGGAATTTCTAAAAGGGTTCTGAGTTACCCTCTTGTTTGTTAAAGGTTCAAGAACCCATGGTTGTGACTGTTGTTTTCCTGCTGTTTGTGCTGTCATGTGATCCTGGATGGCTATTGTGATATGTGGAGGCATGGAGGCCTTGTGGTTGTGGCAACAGATGACGCCTAGAGTGGCGGGGTGCATCAGTTTATGCATGTGGGTGTCGGGGAGGACACCAGGGGTGATGGAATGGGATGAATGTGGTTGTTGGATACTTGTGTTTTTCTTTGAATGTTAATCTGCTTTGCTTTTCCCCACTTCTCACAGAATCTGGTCTTGCTACCCTTCTTCTGAAGGAGGTAAAGACATGCGAGGTATGTCACATGCTTTCTGTGTTTAGCCTCTCGAGGGAGAATGGGTCTATGCTCTTTCTATAGGCGGAAAAGACTCGACGGGTAGTATATATACTCACCGTCTTGAGCCTCCTTTGTGTTTAGAATCATAGGATGCTTTTCTAGAATGCTTGGGAATATGGAAAAGTAATTTTGTAATGAATGTTTAATTAAATGGTGAAAATCCACGGGGATGGAGATACTAGAATCTAAAGGTGATGTGAATCTTAAAAGGAGAAGTTGATTCTGAATGTGATGCCAATTCAGTTTAATGTGGAATTTTACATGGTTAATTAATGTTTAAAGAATTAATTAACGTATAGTGGAACTGAAAAAATGATAATGGAGTAATCTAATAAAGATCTTCAAATGTTTGTGTGCTTACAGGATACCTAGTCTTAGAAGTAGCAACCTGGTGTCTGAGAAAAGTTAGTTTTAGTTGTATCTAAGACTAGGTAATGCCCATAGTGTGGATGTGATTTATATATATATTCTGTACTTTTTGTGTTTCTATATGCTACTACACCCTGTCGATAAGGGAAACTGACACCTCGGGGATTTTGAGCCCTGGGGGGGTGTTTTCCCCAACATTCTGATGGGAGGTTGAATGGATGACTACCCCCTTCAACCTCGCTCTCTTCTCTTGGTAGATCTTTGTGCTGGTAGGCACACTGGTTAGTTTTACCCATATATGTGTGTAGAGGGCTGTAATGGCTTGTGGTTATTTCACACACACATATTCTGGATATAGTATCATATGGACTACTATAGGTGTAATGTGTATAGGCTGTGATGGCTTGAGGATCCCTATTCGGTGTATGGGATATAATGGCTTGAGGTATAATACCCTATGTATGATACACGTTATGCGGGCTGTGGTGGCTCCCAGAACTTACCCGGTTGCTTTTGGTTGTGAGGATGGTGTGGTGCTTTGCCCAAGTGTCTATGGGAAAGCCTTTGTGGTGCACGAGGTGCAGATTGTGGAGCTTAGCTAAGGTGTCTGCGGGAAGCCTTTGGAGAGAGATGCACAAGACGTATGTCGTTGGGGCAAAGCGGAAAATCAGTGGGGAAGTAGTAGCGGGGCACCCTTGATAATCTTTACTATATGCTATATTCTTGTATGCGTTACTTGGTGAGAGTAGCCATGGTGAGGTTGGGAACTTAGTATACCTGTTTAGGTGATGAGTTAGTTTCACTTGTTGTTCACTGGGCTTTAGCATGCTTTCTTTACTTTTGCATGAGAGGCTTGGGGAGTATCCTACTGAGTATACTATTATACTCACCCTATGTATATATAAACTGTTTTTTAGGTCACTTAGAGCAGGTTGGGGATCAAGTTGGTTACTACTAGCTTGTGGTTGGAGGATCTGTTGTTCGGGCTTGTGGTCGCTGCTGTTTTACTTTATTTTGGGGACTTTTAGTTTCCCCTTTCAGTTGTATTACTTTTTCATGACATTTCATTTATGTACTTGTATTTATTTTATATTTCAGTTCTGAGTTGGAGTTGATTGGAGTCTATTATATCTCTCTCTTCTGCATGTGTTCCCTTAGAGGGTAATTCCTCCCATTTGTGTGTTTATTATACCCTCGTTGCTAGTCACCAACCCGGGGCCTACTGGAGGCGGGACTCAAGCGTCATTATCTCTATTCTCACATTTTCGGCCCAGGAGGGATACACTTTTTGGGAAGGGGGTCATGACAGAGTGGTATCAGAGGTCTGGTTGAGGGATAGAATGGAGTTTGGAGTTAGGCACAGGTGAGGATGCATGGGATGGTAGGGCAAAGGTGTCATTCATGTTTAGCAAGTGGGGTAAACACTGGAGACCGGTAGAGACATATTCGTTTAGGGCCCCCTATGATCTGTTTCATGGACCTTCAAGTTTACGATGGCTACTAAACAATGTGATACTGGTTGCGGGGTAGAGACCTAGGAAAGGATCATGCATCATTATTCTTTGCGCCTATGTTTGAATGGGTAGACCTTGGGATAGGTAACCTAAAATTAATAATACAAAACAATTAATTAATTAATGTTGAGTCTTCCATATTCTAGGCTTAGGATCTCTAACAGTTGTTATTTTACAGGTATGGCTCCAGGTCGACGTCCTCGTCAGGTTTGCGCAGAAGATGTCCAGCAGGCGGTTCCAGTAGATCACCGCTGGGTAGAGGTTGATGACGATGACACTTGGAGGAAGACACTCCGAGAGTTTCAGCGCCAAAGTCTACAGAAGTACGAGGGCTCTGTTTCAGATGTAGACACAGAAGACTGGTTGGAGGAGGTTGTGATAGGATTCAGTTCAATTCGTGCTCGGAAGGAACACTGGGTGTCCTTGGTTGTGACGATGTTGCATGGAGCAGTGAGGCAGTGGTGGTTCTTGTTCCTCGGGGATCGTGAGGAGTCAGCAATCTCATGGAAGGAGTTTCGAGACAGGTTTAGAGTCGAGTTTCTTTCTTCTACTGCGAAGGCGTCCAGTCGCCAGGAGCTTCTTACCCTTCGATAGGGGAGCTCCAGTGTTCGAGAGTTTGGAATCCATTTCAGGAACCTTCTACGATATGCTTCAGACCTGTTACCAGATGAGGAGGCCAGGGCGAGGCATTTCGAGGAGGCTTTGCATCCAAAGATCCAGCACCAGGTCACCCCATTTATGCTAAAGACATATCTTGAGGTGCTGGCGAGGGAAGAGGTTATTGAGAGGACTTTGGCTAGGACCAGATCTTCATGAGAGGGGAATCATCATGATCCCTCACGAAGCAAAGTTGTGGTCTGGGGATCCCGGTTTTCAAGGCAGAAGAGTTTCCGTTCACCTAGGGGTAGGTCCCAGCCCTTCTCATCTCGTTTCTCCAGAGGCAGCAACTCTTAGGCCTATTCCAAGGGATCAGGCGCTTGTTTTTCTTGTGGTGTTTGTGGTCATCAGTAGCGGGAGTGCCCGACTTTTCAGAGAAGTCATCGTGCACCGGGCGCTCTTCTCCAGGTTCCTCCGTTGAGGCAGTTCCAGCCAAGGCAGTAGCAGAAGGTTGCACCAGCTTTAGATCACCTAAGGGTAGATGGAGCAGGTAGAGGACAGCCCCATGACGCTCCCTGTTATCAGAGAGCAGAGTGCAGTCGTGGTGGTGGTCGTCATCAGGGTCAGAGAGGCCGTGGAGGAGGTCTTGGTCAGCTTCATGCTCTAGCGTTGCCAGCCCTAGGCGAGCCAGATGTCGTTCGAGGTACCCTTTTCTTGTTTTCTACCTTGGTGTATACCGTGTTTGATTCAGGAGAAACACACTCCTTCATATCACCTACCCTTTTCTATGCTTTGGGACTTGAGGTAGAGAGGCTTCCAGTGCCCTTGGCGTTGACTACGCCAGTTGGTGGTCGAGCCGACTTGTTTGAAGTATGTAGAGACTGTGAGCTAGTGTTGGGGCAACACCGCTCTTGGGGAGATTTCCTATGTTTACGAATACAACCATATGATGTCATACTCGGCATGGATTGGTTGTATTCGGTGCAGGCTATTGTGGATTGCTACAGGAAGAAGGTCGTTTTCTTCGATGCAGATGGAGAGAAAGTGGTGTTTTTTTGTGATAGAGATCCTCGGATGAGTCATAGACGAGTTCCATCCTTATCATCCATGATGGCCGGGATGATGCTGAGTTATTCAGAGGTTCAACAGTTGGCGTTTCCTAGGGTCATAGAGGAGTACCCTGACGTCTTTCCAGAAGAGGTCGTATCCTTACCCCCTCGATGAGAGATCGAGTTTGGGATCGAGCTACAGCCAGGAGCGTCTCCTATCTCTGTGTCTCCGTATAGGATGGCCCCTTATAAGTTAAGAGAGCTACGTATTCAGCTTGATGGTCTATTGCAGTGCGGTATTGTTCGGCCAAGTGTGTCACTGTGGGGAGCGCCAGTTTTGTTTGTAAAAAAGGCTGACGGCAGTTTGCGGTTGTGTGTCGATTATCGTCGATTAAACAAAGTGACAATAAAGAACCACTATCCTCATCTATGGATTGATTACCTATTCGATCAACTGAAGGGTGCAAGTTGGCTCTCAAAGATCTACTTGCGGTCAGGATATCATCAGATGCGTGTAAATGATGAGGATATCTCGAAGACTGCTTTCTGTTATCGTCATGGGCATTATGAGTTTTTTGTAATTCCATTCGGCATAACGAATGCTCTAGCTGTTTTCATGGGGTTGATGAATGTTGTGTTCCTTGAATTCATGGACAAGTTTGTTGTGGTTTTCATCGACGACATCCTTGTGTACTCCACATCTGAAGAAAAGCATGAAGAGCATCTACGAGCCATTTTGGGAGTTCTTCGCCAACATCAGTTGTTTGGAAAGTTGTCCAAGTGTGAGTTTTGGGCTCGAGAATTTCGTTTCTTGGGGAATGTTGTGTCCCAACAGGGAGTAGTTGTGGATTCGTCGAAGATAGAAGCAGTGGTGTCTTGGTCATCCCCCAATACCATGTCAGAGGTGCGAAGCTTCCTTGGTCTCACAGGCTATTATAGGTGGTTTGTAGCTAATTTCTCCCGAGTTGTGACTCCTTTGACAGCTTTGACCAGGAAGGATCAAGCGTTCATATGGACTGATCAGTGTCAGGCAGCTTTCGAGTATCTGAAGGAGAATATGGTAAGTGCTCCAGTCCTTTGTCTTCCAGCGTAGGGAGTCCAGTTTGATGTTTTCTGTGATGCATCACATCTGGGGCAAGGATTTGTTCTCATGCAGCAGAGGTCAGTTGTTTCTTATGGGTCTCGGCAGTTGTGTCCCCATGAATGCAACTATTCCACCCATGATCTTGACTTGGCAGCCGTGGTGTTTTCTCTGAAGTTGTGGAGACATTACCTCATTGGTGAGCACTTTGTGGTTTTCACCGATCATAAGAGTTTGAGGTATGTTTTCTCCCAATGTGACTTGAAATTGTGTGATCATTGGTGGATGGAGTTCTTACAAGAATACGACTTTGAATTATCGTATACACCTGGAAAAGGGAATGTTGTAGCTGATGCACTAAGCCGAAAGTCACGTAATGATGTTGTGCGTGAATCTGGTGATTCCTGGAGAGTGATGGAAGATCTATCAGCTTTGCATCTTGATGTGGGAGAAGTTGGGGGTAGAGGTTGTCTTTTCCAGATGACGGTGCAGTCATCCCTAATGCAAAAGGTGGAAGAGTCTCAGTTGGGTGAACTAGAGGTGGAAGTTTGGAGAGACAGAGTTGTTTGTGGTGAGGCCCCTGATGGTTGGTTGGAGGATGAACAACACCGAGTGTTGTATCATGGCAGGCTTTTTATTCCCTTGGCGATGCACGAGACGGTTCTATGATAGTTCCATAGGTCACCCTTGGCAGTACATCCTGGTGTGACGAAGATGCACCGATCCTTGAGGAGTCAGTTTTGGTCGCCTGGGATGAAGCGTGTGGTTGCTGAGTGTGTGTCTCGACGTTTAGTCTTCCAGAAGGTGAAGGCCGAACATCGTGTTCCTAGTGGTCTTCTCCAGCAATTAGAGATTCCTTAGTGGAAGTGGGAGGCATCTCAATGGACTTTGTTACAAGTTTACCCCAAGCTCCGGGAGGACATGATGCTATATGGGTGGTAGTGGATCGTTTAACAAAGTCGTCCCACTTCATAGCGATCAAGGAGTTGAGCTCAGTGGAATTTTTGTCAAGGAAGTATCTAGAGAAGGTAGTGAGACTTCGTGGAGTACCTAGGACGATCATTTCTGATCGAGATCCTTGTTTTACCTCCAGGGTGTGGAGAGATCTCTAGCATGCTTTTGGATCTCAAATGTGCCTTAGCACTGCTTTTCATCCTCAAACAGATGGTCAGACAGAGCGAACCATCCACACTCTTGAAGACATGTTGCGATATTGTGTTCTTTATTTTGGAAGTTCATGGATGAAGCACTTACCCTTGGTAGAGTTCTCTTACAATAATAGTTTTCACTCTACCATCAGTATGGCGCCGTTTGAAGCCTTGTATGGCCGGCCATGCCGTTCTCCGTTGTGCTGGACTGGGGTCGGAGAGTCAGCAATTCTTGGACCAGAACTAGTGCAGAATACAACATAGATGGTTCAGGTGATTCGTGAGAGGATGAAGACAGCACAGGATCGTCAGAAATCATATGATGATCAAAGAAGGAGACCCTTAGAGTTTAATTTTGGGGATCATGTGTTTCTGAAGATGACTCCCCGTCGTGAGCAGTGAAGGTTTGGTCGTGGAAGTAAGCTTTCTCCCCGATTTATTGGGCCTTTTGAGGTGTTAGCTCGTGTTGGAGATGTGGCATATCGAGTAGCACTTCCCCCTCAGATGAGTTGGATACATGATGTCTTCCATGTATCACAGCTCTGCCGTTATCTTCATGATGAATCTCGTGTTATCGATTGGGGAGAGATCGATATTGATGATGTTGAAACCTTCGAGGAGCGACCTGTGGAGATCCAAGACCGCAAGGAGAAGTTGTTGCATGGGTGTTCTATCCCCTTAGTTCGTGTCTTGTGGCGACACGGTGGCATGGAGGAGAGTACAAGGGAGCGTGAGTCACAGATACGTGCTCAGTACCCACAGTTGTTTAATGTTCAACTCCTTTCATGTAATGATGTTTCCTTTATGGTTAGAACTTTTATGTTTTATTTATGAACCTTGATGTGATGTTATGATTGAATTGTTTGGATATGGATTTTTTGTTCCCCTACTCTCGGATGTCGTAGTTTTGTTCCATCTTTCGAACAACTCACGGTGGTTTTCCCCAGATAGGTATCTTATGGGGTGGTTGTTCGGACCCCTCTTTTCTTCTGGGTTGGTTTTTAATTCTCAAGGACGAGAATGTTTTGAGAGGTATATAATGTAATGGCCTGGACCTCTCCGGTCCATTACTTTGGAAAAATGTGGTGTTGGAGGTGTTCTGGGAGATCAAGGGGACTTATCCCCAACACTTTTCCAAATTTCCAGTTCTGTGAACAGTGTTTCCAGTTTTATGAATAGTATCGGTAGACTTGAACAGTGTTTCCAGAATGGTAACCTTCTATCGGTGGACTTCTAACGGTAGACTTCAACAGTGTTTCCATAATGGTAACCTTCTAACGGTAGACTTGAACAGTGTTTCCAGAATGGTAACCTTCTAATAGTGACCTTCTAACGGTAAACTTAAATAGTGTTTCCAGAACAGTAACCTTCTATCGGTGGACTTCTAACGGTAGACTTGAACAGTATTTCCATAACGGTGACCTTCTAACGGTGACCTTCTAATGGTGGACTTGAACAGTGTTTCCAGAATGGTGACCTTTTTACGGTGACCATCTAACGGTGGACTTGAACAGTGTTTCCAGAACGGTGATGTCTAACGGTGACCTTTTCTTTCCTTTTCCAAATCTTGAGTATGTGAACAGTGTTTCCAGCTTCCTATAGTTTCGCCCCTTTGACGTTTCCTTTGACGTAAAATACATTTAAAGCCTTGTTTTAAGGACTCTTAAGGCCGATTAAAATTCCATAAATCCAATATTAATTATTCCTAAGGTCGGGATGTATTTACTTGGTCAAACCGCGTGGGTTAATGCAATCCGTTCTTAATGGAGAATTAACCGGATCTTAAACCATCGCATCGTTAAATCTTCAAAGAGGGATGAGATATCATTCTCCCTTGTTCTTTCCCTTTGTTCTCAGCTAAGAGACGCTAGAACCTTTCAATCATTCCCGTAGGAGTCGGACAATCAATCTTTACTCCTAGGATTGGTTCTGCTCTATTTTGGATGCAACCAAACTGTGTCGGTCAATATTCCCAATAAGTTGTCGTGAGCGGAGGATTGTGACCCGTTGTGTGGATAAAGGATGTCAATAACTCTTTGAGGTAGGGGATTCATGGCTTCTCTAATTGTATATGTTCAATCGTAGAATTAGCATGATTTATCCCTTTGGATCACAATGAAATTGACCTAATTAAATACTTGAACCTGATTAAAAGAATTGGTTGATCACATGTTTTTTCTTTATACCGTGATAACGGTTTGCCTCATGTTTTTCTAGATAGAGTGATATCTATGATTTATTTGATTTTTTGTTCATTCATGATAGAAATTGATAATGAACGTAAAGCCGGAATTGATTGTTAATTAATTGGCTAAAGATGAAGAGGCATGTAAATTAATCTAGTTATTTTTGTTGTTGTAGTTGTTCTAATTTGAGGATAATAAAATTAGGGAAGTAAGCATGGTTATTTAATTCTGATAGCTTACTGATTAGGTATCCCGTAATTGGAACCTACGAATAACAAATCTGCTAATTCAATACGGATTAAAGAACATATTATGTGGGAATTTCTAAAAGGGTTATGAGTTACCCTCTTGTTTGTTAAAGGGTCAAGAGCCCATGGTTGTGACTGTTGTTTTCCTGCTGCTTGTGATGTGATGTGAGACTGGATGGCTATTGTGATATGTGGAGGCATGGAGGTCTTGTGGTTGCGTCAACAGATGACGCCTAGCGTGGCGAGATGCATCAGTTTATGCATGTGGGTGTCGGGGAGGACACTAGGGGTGATGGAATGGGATGGATGTGGTTGCTGGATGCTTTTGGTTTTCTTTGAATGTTAATCTGCTTTTCTTTTTCCCACTGCTCAAGGCATCTGGTCTTGCTACCCTTCTTCTGAAGGAGGCGAAGACGAGCGAGGTATGCCACATGCTTTCCGTGTTTATCCTCTCGAGGTAAAATGGGTCTATGCTCTTTCTATAGGCGGCAAAGACTTAACGGGTAGTATATCTACTCACCATGTTGAGCCTCCTTCATTTTTAGAAGCATAGGATGATTTTCTAGATTACCTGGGAATATGGAAAAGTAATTTTGTAATGAATGTTTGATTAAATGGTGAAAATCCATGGGGATGGAGATACTAGAATTTAATGGTGATGTGAATCTAAAAAGGAGCAGTTGATTCTGAATGTGATGCCAATTCAGTTTAATGTGGAATTGTTCATGGTTAATTAATGTTTAAAGAATTAATTAACGTATAGTGGAACTGATACAATGATAATGGAGTAATCTAATAAAGCTCTTCAAATGTTTGTGTGCTTATAGGATACCTAGTCTTATAAGTAGCAACCTGGTGTCTGAGAGACGTTAGTTGTCGTTGTATCTAAGACTAGGTAATGCCCATAGTGTGGATGTGAGTTATATATATATTCTGTACTTTTGTGTTTCTATACGCTACTCCACCCTTTCGGTAAGGGAAACTGACACCCCGGGGATTCTGAGCCCTGGGGGGTGTTTTCCCCAACATTCTGATGGGAGGTTTAATGGCTGACTACCCCCTTTGACCCCGCTCTCTTCTCTTGGTAGATCTTTGTGCTGGTAGGCACACTGGTTAGTTTTACCCATATATGTGTGTAGAGGGCTATATTGGATTGTGGTTATTTCACACACATATATTCTGGATATATTATCCTATGGACTACTATAGGTGTAACGTGTATAGGCTGTGATGGCTTGAGGATCCCTATTTAGTGTATGGGCTACAATGGCTTGAGGTATAATACTCAATGTATGATACACGTTATGCGGGTTGTGGTGGCTCTCGGAACTTAACCGGTTGCTTTTGTTTGTGAGGATGGTGTGGTGCTTCTCCCAGGTGTCTGCGGGCAAGCCTTTGTGGTGCATGAGGTAAATATTGTGGAGCTTATCCCAGGTGTCTGCGGGTAAGCCTTTGGAGAGAGATGCACAAGACGTATGTCATTGGGGAAAAGCGGCAAACCAGTGGGGAAGTAGTAGCGGGGTACCCTTGATAATCTTTACTATATGCTATATTCTTGTATGCGTTACTTGGTGAGAGTAGCCATGGTGAGGTTGGGAACTTAGTATACATGTTTAGGTGACGAGTTAGTTTCACTTGTTGTTCACTGGGCTTTAGCATGCTTTCTTTACTTTTGCACGAGAGTCTTGGGGAGGATCCTACTGAGTATACTGTTATACTCACCCTATGTATATATAAACTGTTTTTCAGGTCACTTGGAGCAGGTTGGGGATCAATTTGGTTACTACTAGCTTGTGGTTGGAGGAGGAGTTGTTCAGGCTTGTGGTCGCTGCCGTTTTACTTTCTTTTGGGTACTTTTAGTTTCCCCTTTTAGTTGTAGTACTTTTGCATGACATTTCATATATGTACTTGGATTTCTTTTATATTTCAGTTCTGAGTTGGAGTTGATTGGAGTCTATTCTATCTCTCTCTTCTGCATGTGTTCTCTTAGAGGGTAATGCCTCCCATTTGTGTGTTTATTATACCCTCGGTGCTAGTCGCCAACCCGGGGCCTACTGGAGGCAGGACTCCGAGGTTATTATCTCTCTTCTCACATTGTCGGCCCAGGAGGGGTACACTTTGTGGGAAGGGGGTCATGACACATGGTCAATGGAAAATACAAGAAATTATATCTCACTGGAATGATATAGTAAATGGGATTCATAAGGTATGATTATACAAGTTGAACCCATTACATACATTTTTGGGTAAAAAGCACATCTTTTAAATCTAAATTTAAACTAACCATGTGATCAATCTTCAATGAGTATATTATAATTTATAATGGTAAATAATGGTCATTAAAATTGAATTGGATATAATAAATCTAAATTATTTTATTTGATTTATATAACTATATTATATAATATGAAATTTAAATAAATGGGGTATTTTATTTTTAATAGTTTAAGTGATTAATGCTACATCAATAAAGAAAAATTACAAAACTAAATAGTATTTGTTGTGCATAGACAACCATAATTGACTATGAGTGCTCCATGGTCTCGATAGGGATTTTTATAGATTAATTTAAATAAAATTATATGTGTCATGGAAAAATTGTATAATTTGATAATATTACGCATAGTAAATCCATGAATAATAACATGAAATCCAAAAATCCATATAAAAAATGAAATCATCATAGTTAAAAACCATAAATCAATTTTTTTCATGATGGGATATAGATTGATGAGGTGTAAAAATTTCCTAGACTAGTCCAATTCATGTAATCATCCTAAGAAATGAACCATTCCATGTAACCATTCCACCATGTGAAATCCACATGTAGATAGATTCCCAAAAATCACATATAAATATTGTTACAGATCATAACGAGCCACCAAGGATATCCCTTTACCCCAGTTTCACATTTACACCAAATATCCATTTATTATTAAAAGAATACATCCCCAATCATCAGATCATTTTCCCATTAAACCCCCACAATCCTTAAAATCACCAATAAACCAAACAAATAATAAATTGAAAATATATATGTGAAATAAATGTAATTGGCTCACTTGATGTTTTATTAATGTCTGCAGAACCCTTATTTTATGTTACAATGTATATTATTTATTTATTTTATTTATATATAATGACCAGAAAAATTTAAATGTTGTTTATAGGGGGTGGAAATAATGCCGTGGAACTTACGGATGTTCTAGGATTGTGCATGGTTTGTTGAAACATTGAAACATATCCAGGAATTCATGAAATAGTATAAAGTGGGCATTGGATAGGTTCATGGTTAGAAAAAAAGTTTAAAAAAAATTCAGATTATTAGAAGAAACATTGAATCTAGTAATATATGTAAGATAATAGTTCATTCATGGTTTATATAACTGTGATAGTCAACCATTCGAGGTATTTCCATAGTAATGTATCAACAAAATATGGTAGAATATTTGTAAAAATCACCTGACATGATCAAAAAAAGTACAAGTGGACCTCTTTAAAAAGTGGATCTAATTTTATTTATATCCATAAGTACATTTATTTTCCCTTATCCCAACATACCATGGACTCCTTTTTCAAAAAATTCATGAGAGACAATCCCCATTGATCCTAGAGTTATTTGTAGGCCTATTAATGTGTGTTAGAGGCTATATTTATTGGTCTGTATCTATTCGTCACCGTAATTATCCATTATTCATAGATTAAAGGTTTTTTTCTCTCTCTCTCTTTCAATTATTTATCCCTCCATTTTTTTGATACGTCTATGTTTTGTATATTTTTTATGATTATTTATTGATTGATATATTAAATGTAATAGGGTTTGTGAATATATCATTATGTTTTAAGTGTTTTTTTTCATTTTCATGAAATTTTTTGTGGTAGGTGGTTTATCTATTGACTTATCTTGACTTATACCTTAGTAGATTATTTTTAAATAAATGAATTTTTAGAAATTATCCTGAAAATTCATTTAATTTTTAATAGAAAATAATTTATTTGTGGTCTTAGATTATTTTTTATTGTTGATGGATTGTGGAAAAAAAATTGGAATTACAATATTTAGATGGTGATTTTAAAAATGTATAATTTGATTGGGATTCATGGGAAATAATTCTATATTTTTTAAAATAATTAAATTTGTTATAGGTAATTTATGAGAATTTATTTTAGGTTAAAATTTATGTGTGAGTTTATTTACATTAGTCCTTACTATGTGGAAGGGGAGAGTTCTATTGATGAAATCAATATTGGTCACATTGTGGAGACTTTGTGGATCAATGATAGAAAACTCATGAGTATAATTTTATAATATGGGAATTCATGGTGTGTGTTTGTTTTTGTGTTTATGGGTTTAACCAATATATAGTGTAAATGGTTTAAAATCATTGTTTTATTTTCTTCCATGGAATCCTATTTTGTATTTTATAAAAAATATATGTATATATTGTTAAAAAATATTTATTTAAATATGATACATTTTTGCCTTGGTTTTTGGATTTGGGAAATCATGGGAGAAATCCAATTGACTATAGACTAACCCAATAATAGGGAACTATTGTGAATTTTTATATGTCATCTATCAATATATATATATATATAATAGAAATATATCATACTTCTTTATTTATTCTTCTTCATACCATGGGTATGTCTTGAATAGTGGGATCCTTAAGATGTTTCAATGTTCCTATATCAGGTCGGTTTGGTGTCTTTGAGTGATATTGGTTTATTTCTGGTTCAGTTGAGTTTTTCATTTGATTTCTACTTATACTATAATATGGATTTTGTTTGGTTTATATTGTGTTTAATTCGATATATATGCATATGTTAGAGGTGTCTTTGTTCTTTTTTTTATAGTTTGTATGTTTTATCATTAAATTGAAAATATTTTCACAAATTTTCTCATTGAACATTGAATTTATTTCCAACCATTCATGTCTTGGATATTTCATGTAATGCCAAGTAACTTCACCACCACTTCCCAATACAAAGTGTTAGGGGAATGATGTTAGAAATATTATTTTTCTTCAGCAGTCCAAAAATATATTTTTTGAGACTAATGTTACCACCATTTTTTTTGTCTCTAGCATATGATATGGTGTCAGTTATTTTTGATCCAAGTGTCTTATATAGTTTTAGTCTTTCTTATTGGATCGTAGCATAGAGTATTATTTTTAACAAGATTTATAGACAATAAAAATGATTAATTTTAATATTTATGTTGATCATCATGTTACCACATAGTTGGGTAAATGAGTGTTTTAAGAAACATTTTAGGGACCTATCATCTCATAAACATGGGTTTATCATATAATATTTTCTAGAAATTAATTTTTAATAAGACTTACCAATAGTAATAAATTGTTTATTATGAGATTAATTTTTTATGTGATGATTTAAAAAGTTTTTTTTAATAGTGAAAATTAATGATTTTGAAAATAATGGTTGTGATGTTTTCAAAAATTTTGAAAACATTAATGGATGTTTAATTATAGAAACTATTATATGATATGTGATTAAATGGAAATTGAATTGTATAATCATTTAGTTTGTACAGATTGAGACTAAATTGAATTTTCATTTTTTCACAATAAGTAAAACATGGTAGGATTCCTAGAAACAATGCATAAAAGTCATCAGAAATTGTGGTTTAACTATATATAAAGGGGAACCAATAGTTAAATTAAATAATGTTCCATATTTCTAGGTAATGTATAAGGGTAATAGTAATCATAATCCATCAAAATTGGATAATTAAATTCACATAAAAACAATAATCAACAATATTTTTGGCGGGTTTGAAGGAAAAAAAGAAGAATTCTTGTTGAATAGGATAAATAAAATATTTGATTTCTTTGGGAAACCATTAGTGTTTAATGACATAATGGAAAAATATTTACTAGAGGATTTGGAATGCAACTGGTACAAATAATAATTGTAAACAATATTGGATCAACATAGACATGGGCTGATTGTGAATAAATTTTAAATAATTAATTAAATCCACACACATTTAGAATACATTGAACAATAGATATAATTATTTTTCAGTTGCATAATCTATCAGTTATATATTATATAGATAAATTTATTAATTTTGTTTTCTTCAATATGGAATTTACTACAAGTGTGTCCTTGAGAGAATATCTTTTTGTGTATAGGATGAATTTAAAAATGCACTGAATGTTCAAAATTAAATATTATTACAAATTATTTAAAATTTATCAATATATAGATAGTGAAAAAATAGACATTGAATGAAATATGTTTAGTGGAAAACTACTAATTCCTATAGGAATAAGAGGGAACTATAAATCTCTGAATATTTAAATGAGGTACACATATTACTAGGATGGGATTAAATTTCATAATCATAAAATAGAATTGGTATATTATCCACCTCAACTGATGCTTAATCTGAGATTTTTCAATGTGTCTATTTTGATCATATGAATATAGAATGTTTTGAAATTCCTATAAAATTTCATAACTAAAATAATATGGGATATTTTCAATTCATTTTTCATGGCTCTACATGCTCGGGTTAAAGAATCACATATCATGATTCTTATGATTCATATGATTTGATAAGACAAGTGTTGAATAATTAAACATGTCATCAGAATAGAGTGATCCATAGTGATTCAAGGAATACAATGAATCTTATATCAGTGCATCCCCAACTAAGAAAATATGAAAAAATGGGAAGTGACAGAAAAATGAACGGAGATGCAATAAGGTATAGAGATTATCAAAATGTATCTTTGATAGTGAGATGTATGGTTCTTTTTTATTATACCATTTTTAATGTTTTGTATAACACTAGAAAATCCCTTTAATTTTTTATTATAATGTTGTTAATAATATCAGATATTCTATAGTGATGATTTGATTTTTTTATGACTATAAAATACTCTTGGCCAAAGAGAGTTTCAATCATTTAGGTGTAAATATTTTTATATATCGTTTTATGGGGTGGAATTTATTTGGGATTTATATATGCATGATGTTGAGTTATAAGATTTAATTTTACTATTGATTAGTTATCACAATTTAGTTCTCAAATTTATTTTTAGGTATGGAAGGTTATTGTAACATATATTGATGGAAACATGAATTTATTTTTAATAGAGTTATGTTCTAATGAAATTTAAAGCATTAATTTTGGAACATTTCTATGGACTCATCTATTATTAGTTAATAGTTTTTATATTCACATCGATGGATGAAGTTATTGATGGATAGTTTCATCTACTGTTGTTCACCTAACACACATTACAACATTAATTTTATCGGCCTTCTACCGAAAATAGTGTTGGATTTTATTATCAATTTCATACTATGGACAAATAATATCTCTCATCTATCTTAAAAATAGAACTGATAAAATTGAGTTAAGTGATGGTTGTGTAGGAATAATTAGAACGAAACCGTTTCATTTGATATTGTACTTCTCCATGTGAAAGACATATTTAATTTTTAAATATGGGGGATGTGACTATTTTACATCATGTGGATTATCATATGTTTAACCACGATTCGAAAAAGAATTGTTTTTCTCATCCAGATATTGATGATATTTTTTATAAATTTAGGGAATCCAAATAGATCAATAATATTTAATTATGTTTTTGATATCATTAATTTCTTTTTTGGAACGATGATATTCTGGAAAATGATTTTCAATAGAGACATATCAATTTTAAAAATGTATTTATGTATTTCTTTCTTATGAATTCACATATTCATTGTAGAGAATTGAAGAATTAAATATGTTTTAATTTTATGGATTCCATTGTTGTTTAATTTTTTTAAAATATATCGTTTTATTATAGGGAAAATTTATATCATGAATAATAAATACCTATAGTGTTGGGTATTTTTTAGGAGAATTAATTGTATTCCAATTTAACAATGTCAATTTTATGGATATAATATATATATTTACTATACAATCTATTTAAAGATAAATTCATTTATATATAGAATAAAATGATATATTATATTTTGTCTTTTCAATTGACAAAACACTTCCTTTATATATTTATTTTCCTTGTATTTGTAGTGAAAAAAAATTGTATGATAATTTTAATAGATGGAATCACTAAAGATAACTTTGACAAGGGTAGGACAGCCTTAAAATGGATTTCTAAATTTAATAAATCCTTTCCTGAACATAATGTAAAACCTAAATTAGAACATATCCTCTAGTTTTTATTTTCTACAAAAGGCTATGTAATCTATTTTGTTTCATTGGGATCTAACTTGGGTTGATTAATCGTGTAGGGAGATCCCATTGTTTCATATGGTTCACAAAAGTTATGAAATAATTAGAAGTAATTCACAACAAGTGAAATAGAAAATTGTAACATGGTTCATTATTTAAAGACTTGTTGATATAATCTCTATATAGAATGATTTAGTGTGATTATGAATAATAATTTTTGAAACACATTTTATAACAAAGAGAATTAAATTTAAGACACAACAGATGGATGAATTATCTATAGATAATTTACTTTTACCTAATTTATACATATAGTGTAGGTAACATTGCATTATATTCACTGATAAAGAAGTCATATATAATTTTTGGCAAGAAGGTATTGAACGACAGGATAATAATGTCAGTCACATCACTTATGAATCTACATAGATTAAAACAAGATAGTGTTGTAATTTTATTACATGTTATGTTTTTTTAGATTTTATATAAAGGGTAGAGCTTCCCAGATATTTGGTTGAAATTGTTTTTCTATAAGGATAAAACTAAATGGTGGGAGACCATTTATGAATATAATATGGATCGATGCTCATTGTCATGTTTTAGATATTGGATGGTCATATAATCAGGTTTTATGGAGAAACATTATAGACCATACAACCATTCCTAAAGGGATGTTCACCTTCGGATTAAAAGTATTAATAAACCATTGAAATAAAAAATTTAGTTTTTCATATGAAATTTGTAGTAGCAATGTTTGTTTAAAAATTCTTCATAGATTAGGGGGTCATGGTAGAACATCACCAGCCAGAGGGAATGTTGAATTATGTACAAATTTCTATTTGGAAATGGATAAAAATAACAATTCAATTATTAATAGTTCTGCAATGGATGGTTATGAAACATTATTACATATAGGTAATAATGGAATTTCTCATAAATTCATCTCACTTTATCCTAATTCAAGAAACTAATGTTGTATATGAAATTTATAAAAACTATATTTGGGAAATAATATTGATTAATGACAATATAATATAAATTTTCTTTTATATAGACCCCAATTTCACTTCTCATTTTATGGAAATCCTTTAAGTAATACATTGGAACACATTTGACTATGAGTACAACATATCATCCCAAAATATATGGATAGTTTGGACAGACAATCCACATGTTTGAGTGCATGATTAGAAATTTATGTGATGGAAATTGGGTTCTAATGGGAAGATCATTTACTATCTATGGAGTTATATTACAATAATAGTTACATGTAATTGATATATTTGGATCCTTTAAATAATTTTCAAATGTCTTTATCTTTATTTAAATTTTTCATTGAAAATATATGAGAGTTAATTAATTTGAACAATCCTAGATCAATAGAAAAAATTAATGTTTATTTTCATAGAAATAGAATTGAGAATGCTTTGAGTCAATATGAATCAAAAAAGGGCCATCATTGATGATCATGTTAATTTTATGTGACTGATCATGTGTTCCAAATAATTTTTCCAATGATTGTGCATCGTCATTTTTTTTGCAGATAAATATTCCTCCTTAGTAAATATATCTGTTTTAGATACTTGAATGAGTTGGTTTGGTGGAATAACATTTGGATTTGAGGCCAAGGTTCTGTTTAGTAGACATTGTGTTTTTTGTGACTAATTTAAATAGGTAACATCTGGATAAAAACCATGTTATTTTATTTCATAATATTTTCCTTAAGTCAGATTCTATATTGATTTAGGTTCTTTTGAGAAAAATGGATTGGAAATAACATGCTTTACATGTAAAAACATCGTTCTAGTGTGGATTTTATCACATCTTGGTTACATTATGGATAAAATGACCGAGCATAAAAATTATATTGTGGAGAATGGAAAAAATATTATAGCATACCCATGGAGTTCTACTATCCAAGGATGGAAATACCCTTGGTGGGGAGAATGTATCAACACTTTTTGATTTACAAGACCCTTTTTTATGTATTTAAAGAACATATAATTAACTAATTATGTATCAGGATGCAACAAAGGGGTTTTCCATGTTTTGGATGTGTTTATAGAGGTTTAAAACCAGCAGATACCAACCATAATCACAATAAAACATGAAAAGGATGAGAATGGTAACTGGGTTGGTGCACAGGTTGCAAACTATTTGGCCAAAACATGAGAATGACATAGAAAAATCATGTATCTTACATCACAGGTAAATTAAATTCCAATTAATGTTTTTTACAACCATGTGATATAACCATGTGAGGTATTTTCTTATGATAGTAACACAACATGTTTGGTGAGATTTTTTTCAAACCATCTGACCTTAAAATCCTTGCGACTTATTGAACTACATTAAAATGTTGACATAAGGAAAATTATATCAATATGAATTCATTATTCCGCTAATCCACCTATAAATCATATTCTTGGTTCTCCCATAGTGTGAGAGGAGATTCACATCAATCTAAGAGTGATCTATTAGAAATTTATTTTACATTGGTTGTCTGGATTAATATAAAAGTAATCATTATTCAATTTTCTTCAACATTATTTTTTTCTATGGTTTATCTATCTATCAAAACCTCCTATAAATATCATTATGGATATATTTTTTTGTTGTGGATTTTTATGATTATTTTTTGGGATCAAGTGTATCAATCTTATTCATTGACCTTATCAAGAATTTTTATGCTTCTTACTTCATTTTAACATATCATTGTGTGGTTGGTGGAATCTATCATTGATTCTTAAGACCTAGAAGTTATAGTCGCATATTTAATTAAATGAATTGATTGATAAGATTGTTACCTCCTAAAGTTATTCATAATAGAATGATCACCAGTGGTGGGTTTAGAAATTTGGGAATGTGGATGGATAGTAAAAAGTTCTATATATTTCTTATTATAAAATTTTATTTTTAAAAGAATGGATTATTTTGATTCATGGAAAATTATTATTGAAATATTTAATTAATGAATGAAATTATGTAGAATAGTTTTTTTCAATTTTTACATAGACTAGTTTTGTGGTTTATATTAATTATAAATTACTATGTATAAGAGGAGGGTTACATTGGAGAGCCCAATATTTTTCACCATTAAATAACTTGATAGATTTATGAAACACCCATTATGAGTATGGAATTATAATCTGGGCATGAATGGTGTGTCCGTGTGTGTGGATATGCTGTTTTAGTCATGTAAAATGAAGTTTAAAATATTTCATATTACTTTTTTAATTTCATTCCATAGAAACTAATTTTTTAATTTGATATAAACTATTTTTAATAATTTTTAACAGGTATTATAAAAATTTTCTAACTGGTTTTTTCTTTCTAGCATGAGTTGGGATTCTAATGGGAAATTTTCAACTAATTCTTGTTTCACCCATTTCATCAAAAATATTTTTTTTAATATTTATTCTATTAATACATTGATAATGTTATGAAATATGAGTTCATTAGTGAGGCTTTAAAACACTAATGGAATGGTTTATTGAGTCGAATCATTGAGTATTTTGGGATATGCTCAGTTGATGTCTCTATGGTGTGTTTGAGTTTTATTGTATTTTTTGTTTTCCTATGTGTATGTATTTCTCTTTATGAATGTAATATGATATTGTTATTGTTTTGGATTTTTTATGATGTATTATATACTCATATATAATTTCTAGGTTTGGTTTTTGTGTTGTTTTATTTTTTATTTTTATCATTAAAGGAAAACATATCTCATAAATGTTCTTGAGCCCCATTGAATTTATTGGAAACCTTTGGTGTTTAGGGGATTTCACTTAATTAAAATTAAAATTAATACATATTACAGATATAATGGTTGAAGGGTTGAATTTTAAAATTATGAAATAATTTCAATAAATGTTTATTCTAGAAAAAAATATTTCTTATAAAAGCTGTATAAAACACAAGATAGTGATTCAAAAATATAAAAAATTATTTTTTATTTTCATATTAATAGTATTCCAAGAACTATATATATATAATAATTATTTTTTAATTATTAATAGCCAATTACATTGTTTTAATTTTTTATAAATAACAATTTAAATGAGTATTTCCAAAATTTACATTAATGATATTTTAAGTAATTTTTTTAATATAATTGATTTAAAATTAATAAAAATTACATCATAAATCCTTTGAATATAAATTGGGTAAAAATATTGATGATGGTAAAATAATTGGTCACTTTACAATTTATTGTACCATACATGAAAACTAATTATTGATACATTTATTATCACTATAATTTTTAAAATGGTAAATGGTGCATTATAGCAAAGAGATAACGGGGGAATCATCTACTAAAACTGTAACTTTTTTATTTTATTATATTTTCTAGTACTAGATTAATATTATAATGTAATTAAACCTATTTTTAGCATCCATAATTTAAATATGAATTTATTTTAATTTATTAACTTAAGAAATTCTCATAATTCCCTTCTCGTAACCTATAAAAGTGAAACTCGTCTTCTCTCACATCCTACCAATTTAGAAATCTATTTTTTATTGTTCCTACAGAAATACCTTAAAAAATTTCATACCCACAATCTACATGGGTTTTTTTTGGAATATGGAGAACCATATAGGCATAATGGTTTTGAAAACAAAATCATTTCTAATGATAAGTTATTGTTTAAAACTAATCCATTTAATTTTATTTCATATTGTACATTAATAAAATATTATTCAGACCTAATGATATAATAATACTACTATATAAAATATACTAATATATTATTATTTTATATTAATATCCTATATCCTTGTAATTCTTTCCGTAAATGTAAAATTAAACCATCGTTATTGTGTACAGAAGCTACCAAATCGCAAACTGATGCAATACGTTTTCCATCATCAAAACTCATTGTTAGTTTTAATGATGATTTTAATTTATATATATGATAATTATTACATAATAAAAAAATTTACTTATAATATATCATATATTTTCTCAACAGTGTACTCTTTTAAAAATGATAACATCTTCTGGGCATATGTGTTGATTACCACCTCCATGATGTAATCTGATTCATTTTTAAAAATGTATCATTTTGAAAATATAAATAAGTGGATTCGAATTTTTTTATAATTTTTATTATAGAATAATCAATATTTAATTATATTATAATACTAACCATATTTCTATTACATTCATTTAAAAATTCAATCCTTACTCATGAGTATGTAAATCATATAATCTATATTAGGGAAACATAGTCAATTTATCATATGCATCATTTGTGGTTGATTTTAAATTTATAAATAATAAATAAAAATATCATTATTTAATGATAATTATTATGGAGATGATTGAATAATGTTCTTTTTGAAATTATTCAACCCATCAATGTCACGTTGGAGATATGAGATAAATACCTTCAAAACGTTTAATGTGAACATAATTGATTCAATATGAAATGGAAATATAAAAAATATATGTATAAAAATTGATCATATTAAATAAAATTATTAACATATATTTAATATTTTTGATGATAAATAACATACATGATGAGCCACAATCTTGTTAAGGGACACTATTTACATAAAACAATGTTTTAAAATGTTTTAATGATTTATTTTATAAATATTTCTATAACACATACATATTCGTAGATATTATTTTTATATATAAAATACCTAAATATAAAAACTAGATATAATTTTTAGTTTATTAAAAAGTATTCAAAATGGAATATTTTTTTTGATATGGAATGTTTTTAATTTCATTAAAAATGGGAAAAATGAATGTATTATTTTATCATGAGTTGTGTCAGCGAATAATCACTCATAATAAACAATTTTTAAATTTTTTATCATTTTATATTATTCCATGTTTTATTTAACAAAAACCCACATTTTAGTTTTTCCATAAATATTTGGTTTTTAATGTTGGGTTATTTAAATTGGTTATTTTGATAATTTAATGTGTTTTATATATGTGTTAAAATTAATTTCATTTGGGATTTAAGATAAAAATATATAAGATGAAATTGAATCTTTAATATCATATTCATTGGACATTTTATATGATTTGTCTCCCCCATTATATCTCTTTATTTAATTTTATAATTTCTTTGGTGTATAGAGAATTAGGTTAGTAATCAATGTTAATAGACATTCCAATAGAAAGGGTTCTTAAATGGTTCTATGATGTTGAGGTCCCATGGGAATAATGAGTCTTATATATTAATTCTGAATAGTTTTTCTGAGAATAATTTTATCAAAAGTGAATGTAATGATCTTTCTATTGAAGGATTTTCCATTTTATGGTAAATGTTTTGTTTTTATGAAATGTTTTTTTTCATACATACCATTTTTAAAAAAAATATCATGATGATGAAATTTTAATTTATTTTTTTCTTCAAAAGTTTTTTATGAAATTATTTTGTATGTCTCTCTAATTTCATGTATTTATATATGTTTTTCATCTGTCAATGTTTCCTATGATAAAGCCAAATTCATTTTAATGTGTTAATGGTTTTAAAATTGAATTTTTTGGATTTAATCCATTTTTATTTTCCTTAATGAGTTTATTTCTCAACGTAATTATTCAATTGTATTAAATAGTTTTATATATGAGTCGGAAAAAATAATAAGTCATGTTGAATACCATGTTGATATTTCCTGGAAATAAAACATAATTATTTCTAAAATATTGTTATTTTTAAAAAATATTATAGTAACATGATGTTCCCAGCATGTATTGTATGCACTTTTTTGTTTAGATATTTAATATAATTTTCTAAAACCTAAACATATATGTTTCCTTGTAATAAAAGAAACAATATTTTATTATAACGATTCATATTAAAGAATAAATAGTGTCATTTCATTATAATGTAGGTGAATAAATGCACGCATATTCATGGTGAATGTTATAAACTTATCCATGTATGTTTTCTGTTTATAAATAAAAAATATTAAATGTATCCAAACCATTATTTTTAAAAAAATCCACATATCTTAACCCATTATTGAAATATTATAGAAATATAAGACTAATATATAATCATTACTCTATTCCACAACTATCTCACAATCCATTGGATAGTCAATATTAAAATTAATGCCTTTATAAGTCAATGCATCCACCCATGTCATCATGATTCATTACATGCACCAATTCCATGGTGAGGCATAACATATATGATCCTAGCCTTTTTGTAGTCATCTTGGGAGTGTTTTTTGGTAGTTTTTGAATATTTTAAGTAACTTTAACTTGTACTAGTTTCTTGGCATGAGTTTGGGTGATCATTTATGTAAATATAAAGCACATTGTAATGTGTATGGTTTGCGCACAGTTTGAAAAACTTTGAGACCAAACCATGCCATGTGTGTGAAATCGGATAGAGTGGTCTACCTGGTTTGCGCATGGTTGGCCTAACCATGTTAATAAACTATTCCATCTATGAAAAATTGTTAAAAGGGTCCCGCACTGTTGGTGAAAAGTTTTCAAATCACGTGCCTCTGCATAGGAAACAGTGCACATGGGATTTTAATTCTGAAAATCCATGTTACGGTCACCCAAACCCCCAAGACATACATATTATAGTCATTGGCTCAGGCTTGAAAATTTATATGGGTTTCAAAATCCTCCCATTGGTATTCATTGGTGATCTGAACACTGTTCATTGAGATTGAATTCACATATTTAAGATCATCTCTCCTCCCAGTAGGTAGATTTTGTCTCATTTCTTCTCATGGTCTTTCTCTTATATTTTCTAGGACATTTCATTAAATATCTCCACCTTTTTCTTGGATCTAAACATATTATTTAAGATCTATTTCTAGTATTTTATATTTAGATCTATATTTGAATTATATTGATGTCATTGATATTAATATTGGTTTTATGGATTTACCTTCTTAGCTTGATGGACGACCTTCTGCCACTCTGATTTTTGGGAATTCCATTAGGCTAACATCTGTCAAAAAACTGAGGTAGTTGGTCGAAATGTAAATCCCATAGTAATGTTTTATTCTATGAGAATGTGAGTTTATGTTTCCTAGATTAACATGATTATTTATTTCCTAAATTGGAGTAATTTGGAATATATAATAAAATTGACTTTCCTTGGTGATTTAATTGATAATTGAATCATGAAAAAAACTATTGGTAGTGGGGGTTACAGAATAGATCGTTTGATGATTTGATATCGTAATTGATATATTTAATTGAATTTAACAATCTAATTAATTGGGTATAATTAATTATGAAAAGATGTTTGTCTATATAAGATAATAGATTAGGAGAATTAATTATTTCAACTGATGGTGACTAAAGATAATTAATTGGGAGAATTAATTATATGTCATGATGTTGATAAATGGTAATTAATTGGGGGAATTAATTATAGAAAGTTGATATTTGAAATGGATAATTAATTGTGAAGAATTTATTACGGATTAATAATTGTATCTATTTATTAATAAATTGGTGAAATATTTTAAGGGTATATTTTTAGTTAAAAATTGAGTTAAATAATGTCTTTTTCTATGTTCGACTAATCAATGAATTAATTAGACAATAATGTTAATGTTATTATGACATAATGAACTATTAAATGAATCAGATTTTGTGGCACTTGGCATGGCTTCCTAGACCGATTATAAGATGGGACTCGGACATGGCGTTTTTTCCCAATAGTTATCCAAGCATGAGATTATAGGGTGTTGGGAAAGACAACCAACACTGATTGAGAATACAGTGCTGGGAATGACGTCCTATACTCAATGAGACTTGTGGTGCTATGCATGACAACCTTGACCAAATGAATGATAAAAATTAATGATGTTTCAACTGAGAATTGGGGTTCTAGGCATAACGTCCTGTACCAAATGAATGATGATGATGAATGATGATTGAAATGGTAAACATGAATTGAATTATCCTAATATAATGATTAATTATTAAATGAAAATGTGATAACTGATTAAATTGTGAATTGTATTTATTAATTCATAAATATAAATACATTATCTTTTTATTGGACTCATTTTAGACATTGTTGGTTGTGGCATAATGAGTTGAACTCACACTCTATTCAGACCACCTAATTGACACCAAATAAGACATTGTTATTGGATGGAAATATCCTAGAAGGGCCCTGGGATAGGTTTCAATTTGGGATTGGAGCATGGGAATGGGAACCAAGCATGGATCAAGAACTGTTTGGGAGTCGTTGTGTATTTAGTTTCATGTTCATTATAGACACTTCAATTTTTCATTTTCATAGACATTTTTACCATCAAGTGTAGTGTGGTATTTTTAGGCTTTGGTTATCATATGACAAGGTATTATTCTAGTTACTTATACACAACAGTACATGGTTCTTGGTATTTTCTTTTATGGGTGTTTTATTCTACTAACAGAGGGTATAGTATCCCCATGACAGACTTACTAGACTGTTGATGCTAGTCGACACCCTATGGGGTATGTGGAGGTGCAATTGAGGGAATGTGGTTAACAGGCTTAGGGCACTGTTCTGTGTGTCCCGATTCAAGACATCACAAATTATTATCAAAGCCGTTTTCATTTCATTATTCTTATTTTTTCATACTATTCTATAAAATATAGATAAGATACTTGGAAGAGACAATGCTATGATATAAAATCATTCATGGGAATTGTAATCCCATGCATGGGGTATAATTTGAGTATATAGGGTGGGATTGTCGTGATGGTTGTTTATTGTTATAGTTGTATTTTATTTCACATTGGGTGATGTACTTGTCGTGTGATATTATTTATTTAAAATAGTTGTATTTAGATTTGTGTCTTAAAGAGGCTTTATATATGAGTCTACGTGCATCATTTGAGGCAGTCATGGTTCTTGTAACATGCATCAATATTGGCAGTCATGGGAAAATGGGTTATGGGTATGTCATTTAACATGAACAAATTTTCCATGTTGTGATATTGAAATAATGTTCTAAAATGATAAAAAATGGGTGTCTAATGAGAACCATGGTTAGTGAAATAATAATTCAAAATTAATTAGTTTTTGAATTAATTAATTTGATATAATGTGATTAGTTAATGGATAAATAAATTATTGACAGTGAATATACCCTTGTTAACCATGACCTAGATGTATTATAGTGAATGGTTGTGATTAGGCATCGGTGTTGACCATGTGACAAGAAAATGGGGGTAAAGAAATGTTAAAACTTTTTGAGTTAGTTTCTCCTCTTTAATAATTATTATAAAGCTGCATTATAAGACATTAGATTTATGTTTGTATTTATAGGAGTATGCCTCCATGATGCTTCTTAAGGGAGAATCTGAGGGGTAATCCCAGAGTGATCTTCTAGTCAGTGAGCTTGGGACCTAGTTAGGTCAAGATGAGGAAGAAGGGGAAAAGTTTTGAGAGAACTTTTACCATCTCCAAAAATTCATAGAGAGAGACTTGTGGAGGCTTCTGTAAGGAATGTATGGGTTAGAAACATATTTTCAGTTATATAACCCTCATAATCTTACTAGATATGGTGGAATTAATGGATCAAAAATATGGATTGAATCCATAGGGACGATAGTCGATCATTTAGGGAGTCCGGTTGAGAGGACAATCAAGTCGGTTGCTAATATGCTACAGGGTTCATCAAAGCACTGTTGGGACATTCAGGTATTATCTAGACAGACTGATAATATGTTATATAAGGACATTATGGAATGTTTCTTATAACACTTCTATACAAACACACTATTGAAATATAAGGCTTCAGATTTTATGAATCTGACAAAAGGAAGAAGGTCAATAATTTAGTATACTTAACATTTCACATATTTTTAGCGTTTTCCTCCAGATTTGGTGACAGATGATGTGTCATGGATAAAATAATTTCAGAATAGGCTTATGTGGTATATTAAGTCATAGGAGAATAACATTAGGTTGAATAACTTTTTGGATGTGGCCAATTAGGCTCTCATTTCAGAGGGTACCTGACAGAGGCTTCCAATACTGGAAATGTAGCTGGATGATTAGAGAGTGTTCCTTTTAAGGGAAGGAGGTTCCATCATGAGAATCTTAGTCAGGTTAGTGGAAAGCAAGATGATCATATTGGATGAAAATTTAAACTAGATATTTCTCATGTGATTTGGTACTAGTGCATTAGGCTGGGACATTATCGTACACATTTTCCTCGACCAAATGTGGAGTGCCTGTTTTGTGGCATCTTGGGACACCTACAGATGTTCTGCAGGAAGCATTTGTAGGCTGGTGCTGAGGTATTTGTTCCTCAGTGTCAGGGTGTGGGAAGGGGATATTCTACATCATATAGGTCTTGTAGTTTGATTTCTACTAGTAAAGGAGTGACAGGTAGTGGATGTGGTGCTACAGGGTATGAGGCTCGTATCAGTGGTGTCTTGCTACTCAGGGGAGTATGATGTCACCACTTAGAAGAGGGTTGGACAAATACATGTGGTGCATCTTAAACATGTGGAGATAGTCTGGTCCATCTAAAATGAGAGTTACTAATCTTTTTTCTACAACATTAACTACTGCATTTCGTGATACCCATGCCTCTTGTTTATATATATCAAAAAACTGTGTTAATGGCTTGAGCCTCAAAGTGAAGTCTATAATCTAGATGAGGAATATTGATACATATTTTTGAACATAGACTAGGGATATCTATTTAGTTCATGGATTTTCTCTATATATCATAGAATATCATTTCCTTTGGGTTATCTATGTATATGAAATAACATGCTTCTACCTGATTATGGGTATAGACTGGCTATTCATATACCGAGCCCACATATATTGTTACCATAGTAGAGTGACCTTTGTATCACATGAGGGTGAACAATATGTCTTTAGTGGATAATTGGATACCCATCCAGGCAGAGCTGGTCCAATTACTCAGCAATTGGGAGTTCTTAGGGAACATGATTCTAGTCTTTTTCTAGACGATGGGAGTGGTAGGAAATATTCCCTTCCACAAGTATTTGTACTATTATATAATGTCTTTCCTGAAGACTTTTATGTATTACCACCTGAGAGATATGTGGAATTCACTATTTTTCTCATGTTGGGGGTTAAGTCGGAATCTATTCAGCCTTACATAATGGCACTTATTGAGCTTTATGTTCTTAAAACAGATTTATAAGAGTTAGAGGATAATGGGTTTATCTTTCTTGGTACTTCACCTTGAGGATCACCTGTTTTGTTTGTACCAATGATCTATTTCACCAGTTGAAGGGGGTTAGTGTGTTCTCAATGATCAATCGGATATCAAGGCATAATCTCGAGAGTGATCGAACATCTAATATACCATGAAATTCTTTTAGGATAAGGTATAGCCTATTTGAGTTTGATGTAATGTCATTTGGGTTGACTAATTCCCATTAGTGTTATTGGAATTGATGAACAAGTTATTTCATAAGTACATAGATAATTTTGTGGCGGTGTTTTTGAATGAAATCTTACAATATTCAATGACTCGTGATGATTAATCCCAACATATTGACATCATATTTGATACACTAATAGAGCATCATCTAAATGAAAATCTATCTAAATATCAGTTTTAGAGTGATAGGGTATAATTTTTATGGCACATCATCTTGGAATAAGGTGTGGCAGTGGGCCCACAAAAAGTGCAGGCATTGATTTCATGGGAGTAGCCAACAATGTTTTTGATATTCAAATATTTTTGGGATTAGCGGATAGTAAGAGGAGGTTTATTGAGGAAATTTCTGGATTGGAAACACCACTTGTTGGTTTTAAAATGAAAGGGATACAATTTTTTTGGAATGATGAAAGACATATTTCCTTTCTATAGTTGAAGACGTTCTTGGAATCAACACCAATTTTGATCTTACCTAAGTCTATTTTAGAGTACATTTTGCATTTTGACGCTTCTAGGGTCAGACTTTAACCTATGTTGATGCATGTGGGTAGATTAATTTATTATGTTTCTAGGAAGCTAAGGCCACATTAATGGAATTACCATAAGTATGACCTCATGTAGGAAGTAGTGTTTTATTCTCTTAAGTGTTGGTGACAATATCTTCTGGGTGAATTGATTATAGTTTTTACGGATCCCAAACTCATGATTAATATCTCTTCATAGTGCGGCTTGAATCTTCGATAGTGATTATGGGTAGAGTATATGCAGTCCTTTAGTTTTGAACAGGCATGTACTCGTGAAGGGGGGTAGTGTGGATGATTTTTTTTGCTGGAAAACTCAGACTCATTAGGTTTGTGAGTCGAGTGAAGAGTGGAATATAATGAATTTGCTGGCAGAAATGCATGTTGTTGTATAGAAGAGTTTAGAGAGTATGACTCTGGTTTCTATAGCGTTGGAGTCTAAACTGGTTCAATAGATCAGGGAGAGAAATTCTAACAATATAGAATGTTTAGCCTTTAGATAAATCATTTATAGTTGTGAGAAAAATTTATATTGGAAAAAAGATGATTATGAGACCATCTATGTAAAAAATCAGGCTTTTTTTGTGTATGTGTTTGTGAGAGGAACTCATTTGATAATTTCAAGATTCATTTGTGGTGGTACATCCTGGGGTTACATAAATGTATCACGACCTTCGATGATAGTTTTGGTGTCCATGGATGAAAAATGATATATCAGAGATGGTAACAAGCTGTATCACCTATCTGTAAGTGAAGGTGAAGCATTAACGACCTGGAGGCCTATTACAACCATTAACTATTCCTGAATTAATGTGGGATGATGTGACAATTTATTTTTTGGTAGGAAATCAAATGGTTACTATGAAGAATGATTTTATTTGTCTCATTGTGGAATAAATAACAATGATATCTAACTTATTATATATCAATGAAACCATTACAGTAAATAAGTTTGGAGAAATATATGTGAGAGAGTTTGTTTATTTTCTTAAGGATCAATAGATTATTATTTCAGATCATTATTTACGGATTTCTATATTCTTCTGGAAGTGTTTAGATAAGGAAATCAGTTCATATGTTCTGTTACATATGGAAATCCACCCATAGATAGATGGGAAGTCGGAGCATACCATACAGGTGTTAGAGGATATGCTACGAGAATGTGTGCATCAGTTAGGTTATTCTTGGGATAAGCACTTTCCTATAGTAGGGTTTTCCTATAACAACGGTTATAAGGAAAATATAGTGGTTGAACCATATAAGGAACATTTTTGGAGACATAATAGGTCACCACTATGTTTGGTTAAAGTGGGAAAATTTTCAGATCCTGACCCTTTCTAATTTTATCTCACGCATGTTTTCAATAACTTTTTGAATCCATTAAATACCATTAAGATAGATTAGTGTCTTGGGGAGTTTTTGGGAGAATATGTATGTAAAACAAATGGAAAATGGTCTATCCATGGTGTGAAAACATTTTGACTAACTGTGTGACCAAATTGTGTAATCTGTGCATGACATGATATTCAGGTCAACATGGTTAGCAAATGGTTTTCTAAACCATGTGCCTTTTCCCTAGAAACTATGTGCAGTTGTTTTTAATTCTAAAAAGTCTTTTTAAAACCACCTTATCCACCATGAATAACATATTATGGACCTTGGGTTGGGCTCAAATATTTCTAGGTGTTTCCAAATCCTCCCACATGGATTCCAAGGTGATCTAACCACTGTAATTTGAGATTGAAATCCCGGATAGAAGACTTAATCTTTTACTAGTATGTGGATTTCTTCTTATTGCTTCTCACATTATTTCTCATATATTTTCTAGGTCTTTTCATTGAATATATCCACCTTTTTCATGGATCAAAACCTATGAGATTAGATCAATATCTAGAATCTTAGAACTAGATATAGATTTTCAATATATTGATGCCTTTGATCTTAATTTTCGTTTTAGGGATTTAGATTCAGATCTTGGTTGATGATGTTGTGTTGCTCAGATAATGGGGATTTTAGTTGGTCTATCTTTTATAAGGAAACTAATTTAGGTGGTCTAAATTTAACTTCAATAGACATGTTTTTAATAGGGTAATATGAGTGTATCATTTCTAAATTCACATGATTTTAGTTCTACAAAATAGGAGTAATTAAGAATGTGGA
This sequence comes from Viscum album, assembly GCA_963277665.1. NCBI lineage: Eukaryota > Viridiplantae > Streptophyta > Magnoliopsida > Santalales > Viscaceae > Viscum > Viscum album. The sequence goes on along the minus strand of OY728141.1, from coordinate 1,039,885,046 downwards.
ATTAAATTGAGTTCCCTTGGTTATTTAATATATAATAGTATCATAGAACAAAAGATGGTGGGGATTAAAAAATAGATATTTAGGTGATTTTATATTGTAATTTCTATAGTTAATTGTAAGTGAATTTATAATTAATTGGAAGGAACTAATTATGAAATGATGTTTTTCTATGTTAGATAATAGATTGGGAGAATTAATTATGTTCTGTGATGTTGAATAAAGATAATTAATTGGGAGACATAATTATATGTAATTATGTTGATCAAAGATAATTAGTTGGGATTATTAATAATGGAATTAGAATGGTATTGATTGATTAAAAAATTGATGAATTAATTAATTGGTATGTGCATAGTAAGTTGTAATGTTAACTAATGGCCTTTGAAATTTTTAACTAATCGATAGATTACTTTTTGGATAATGTGAAGAATTTAATGATATAAGGAATGATTAAATGGTTGAGATTTATTGGTGTTAGGCATGGTGTCATAGATAGATTAGAATTTGGGACATAGACATGGAGTTCCTCCTCTATAGTTATCCAAGCATGGGATTATATGGTGTTTGGAATAACTACCAACACCGATTGAGAAGATAATTTCTTGGAATGATGACCTACACTCAATGAGATTTTGGGAGATAGGCATAAAAACCTAAACCAAATGAATAGTAATAATGAATGATGACTCAACTAAGAATTGGGGTTCAACGCATGACGACATACATCATATGAATTATAATAATGAATGATGATTAAAATGGGTAACATGGATTGAATTGGAAAAATATGATGAGAAAAGATTAAATGACAATGTGATAACTATTTAAATTATTCATTGTATTATATTATTCATAAATAATCTTGCACTATGTTTTTACTGGACTTTTTTTTTGACATCGTTAGTGGTGGGCCGTGGAATTTTACTCACACGTTATTTGGGCCGACTGATCAGGACCTGAGAAGACATTATTACTGTAGGACATGATTCGGGAAAGACCCTGTGATAGGTTGCAGATTTGGATTAAAGCTTGGGAGATGGAACTAGTCATGGTGCATGACTTGTTTGTGAGTCCTTGTGTCCTTACATTCTATTTCATTGTAAAAACATGATCTTTTCATTATCATAGCATGTATTACCTTTCAGTTGAGTATTGTATTTTCATGCTTTGTTATTCATATGAAATGGTATTGTTCGGCTTATTTATAAGCTTATATACATGATTATTGTTAATTTCTTCTGCTAGTGTTTTATTCTGATAACGAAGGTTATAATCTTCCGTACACTTACTTACCAGACACGTGATACTGGTCAGCACCCTTGGGCGTACGAGGAGGCACTCTTGAGGGCATGTGTCCAACTGGATCGGGGCATTGTTTAGTGGGTCTATGGTGAATAAGTCACATAACATACACCCAATCTCGAAAAGAAAACATATTTTCACCCTCACATAAATATTTCATTAGATAGAAATAACAAAAAATATATTGTATTTATTTAATTGACCCAACCAGAATCATGGATTTATTAATCTCAAACCTTCATAAGGGGTTAATATAATCAATCAATCTATTTATTAGACATCATAATTATATTAACAATTAGAACATGAACACATTCAATGGTAAAACAACTTAAAATACACTAATATAATTTTTTTTTTTGAGAAACAATAATCCTAGAATATATCATATGATATATTCTAAAATAGGATGGATACTGGATTAATAAAATATATTAGGTAATCCAAAAAGTATTGATAATGATGGAGTATATATAAATTATATATTTCATAACATTAGAAAACATAGTTTGAATATATAATGAAATGCACATTTTTAATGGAATGTGAACCCCCATTAAAATGATTCCATTCAAATAAAATAAATTGATCCTCGATAAACATTTAATTGTTATCCTCTGAAAAAAGCATGAATTTAGATAGAAAACGTTGGAAATAAATAATAATATAATAACCATTGATGAATTGATTCAAAAAAAATATATCATTCAAAAACATATATTAATATAGAAAATTCATTTTTGAAATAACAAATTCCACATTATATTAATATAAAATTCATTTCCATTTCTTTTAAAAATAAAAATGAATAAGAATAAACTGGAAGAGACTTTTTAAAATTGGAAATCAGTTTTTTTATAAAATAATTCTCATAATTCTGAATGAAATACCAACAACATTATAAATTTTTTACCATTTCCAAAAATAAGAAGTTATGTTCCATAATAAAATAATTTAGTTTTAAAAATATAATGAGAATATATTTTAAAACATTTACTTTTAAATAATATATTAAAATAAAGAATATTATAAAAACAAATAATGGGAATTAATTTAAATGTTTACTGAATGATAAATAAAAGTACATCAATGGGAAATCATTTTTAATATTTGAAAATAAATTTAATCCAAACCCAAAAAATTAAAATAAATAAAATGGAATATTATAAAAAGTTGTACTGGGATTTTTGAATGTCATAGTCCCTAAATTACATTATTATTTTTAAAAAATAACAAAAAATATCATTAATATGATCATTATATTGTCATTATCAAGAAAAATTTAATATTGGTTGGTGATATTAATGATTAAAACATAATCATCATTTATAATGAATGATATACATTAATTTAAATACACAAAAATGGTTGAGGAAATTAAAAATTATATCACTATGTTAAGTGATAAATTCATATCATAAAAGAGAAGTAAAATAAGAATAACTATTCCCCAGTAAAATAATTTTTTTCAAGATAATCACATACAACAAAAGAACCCATTTTGAAAAATTATAATTTAAATATGGATATTGAAATTGTTCTTAAAATTCCAGGAATAAAATATTATTATTAACATTATATATCCAATAGTTAGTATATGCCCAATTAATATTAAAATATGTCCCAGTATTAAAAAAATTCGCATTCAATAAAATTTGAGATGAAATACACTTATAATTTTTCCAGAATAACATAAAATAATGTTACCCTCATGTATAAAAAAATTACAATATGGATATATTAATTGAAAACCTTAGTAACAAATAAATTTATTTATAATAATTAGCTATAAACAATTATAAAAACATATAATTGTTTGTTATTTCATATGTTACTATCCTAGATTGTATGATTTGTATAACTTTTATAATGTCAAGGTAAACTATTATGTATTTATTCTAATTTCATCATACCATCATCATCATATAAATTAGAATTTATAAAACAGCTTCAGATGTGCACTCAAAGATATAAGGTTTAAAATTATAATTATATTTCATGTTTTTATTATATTAAATATATTCTAATTCAATCCCATCAAAGAATAAAACCTTAAAATAAATATGTTGGTCAATTAATAATACTAGGTCATTTTAGGTTATATGATTTTGAGATATATGAATAAATATTACACAGAAAATTGGATGAATAAATTACTAGTTCATATAAATATATATTGTTTCCAATTTTTTACATTACATTTTTTATTATTCATAGGAATATGATTCACAAATATAGTTTTCAAAATCGAATGGAAAAATGTAATATGTGTGAGCTAAAATTCTTTGAATGGGTGAACAAAAGTATTAACAATAAAATTTCATTAGTGAGCATAAGATGAGAATACATGTGTGTGGATTTAATCGATGTGAATGATCATAAAATAATATATATATCATAAAATAGAAACATGGATCATGGGATAATGAATTATTATCTGAAATGTGTCATATACGTCATCAATCACTAGTCATGTGAAAAAACCTTGAGATATGGATATGTTAGAAACTCCTAGAAAGGAAAGGGAAAACATTATGCTATCATCAAAAATTATCATCATAAAACCCTTACAATGAGACTTATATATACCATATCATTTCCTAGTTAATATTTATAATCTTTATGATGGATCATATTACATAGTTAACTCCATCTTATGTATCAAAATAATTATATTCAGTCAAACCCATCTCCATTACGATTATCATTTTAGGGATATTAGAGACCCACTTATAACATATTGAACAATGTCCATTGAGAAATTCAGTTCACCAGATCATCCCAATTTCATCAATACATTCAAGGAAATATATAATAGGAATAAAAAATTAAATCATTCATTTATCATCACAATAATAAGCATTATTCATTTATATATTCATTAACTAGATGAAAAGAAATGGCTTCAATGAAAATATAATAAAAAATAATAAATCATCTAGATATTGAATTATGATGGAATCACTACTAGATATCACTATTGAAGGATGATAAAAATCCTTGGTATTCACCCTAGATGAAATTAAATAACAATAATGTAAAATTAAAAACATTTTTAGGGAAAAACATTCATATTTAAAAATATATTTTAAAGCTAAGTATCTTCTAATAAATTTTAAAATAAAAATCAATGAAAATATTACAGGGAACACTATAGATTTATTAATAATGAAAATTATAATATTGATGTTGTGAAAATCCATTTAAGACAATAAATTTCATTAAAAATAACTATTCACTATTTTTTTAAGATTGTAAAACGTCATCGTTGTAGAAAATTTTATGAAATCATAAGTAAAATTATATTAATAAATTATCAATAATCAATTAAAATAAATTTTATTAATATTTTTTCCTAAAAATGTAATACTATTTAAAACCATTATGATTAATTAAATATGGAAGATAAATAATACTGATATAAAAGAAGATAGATTATTTTTACAATTCAAAAAAATTAATTATTCATGAATTTTTAATTAATAAGTGTGGAAATTTAAAATAAATATATAAAAAAAATTAACAACCATATAATAATAACTTTGATATATGTTAAAAACTTAATGTTATAGGACTTCTATATATTATTATTGAATTTAAAAAAGCATGAAAAAAAATTTCATTATAATATAAAGTTTTGACCAATTTAGACACATATTAATAAAAAGTAATCGAAATAAAGATTTTGTAATGGATTAGTAAATCTCATAAGCATCATGATGTGATTTTTCAAATGTATTTTATCATTAATTAATTATATCATACGTTGGAATTATGTAGCAAGAAATAAATCATGACTTTGGAAAATGAGATTGAGTAAAACAAATCCCTTGTAATGATCACACAATTGAAGTGGTGATTTATCCATATGTGTTGATTTTGAGATATTGAAATTCAAATATATCAAATTTATCACATTTATAAGTATATTTAATTATTAATTAAATCATTATTTTTTCATACTAATTTAATTTAAATGGAATTATTACCCAACGAATCGATATTGGGATACGAAGCTCCTAACAACATTGTATAATTTTAGTTGAATACATATATATAAATAAATTTTAAAGAAAATAAAAAAACATATATTTTTAATCCATTATTCATTATATAATTTGTAATTGGATTATTATATAATCCGTATAAATTATTTTAGTTTCATAACATTAAAATATTCACCAATTAATGAAAATTTAGATGAAAAGGCTTACCTCACAATTTACATACTAGGAATGTCCCTGAGCAACTATATAATAGTATTACAGAAATTAATTAATATATTAATAACCATTGATATGATTAAAAAGATAAACATAAACTATTTATTTAACTTATTTCGTCTTTAATTGCATAGTCAGTCCTATCCATGTTGGTTGTTTTGGGGATTTTCAATTCATAACATTAATAAGATTTTAGTTGTTTAATCGTGGTAAAAATGGAAATGATACATCATGTAAGGAACTAAAATAATTTATTAAATATTAATTAAAAATTTTATGCTGAAAATAAATTTTGAGTATGAAAAATGATTTATGTTACCACCATAGAGGGATTAGATTGTTCATACTCTGGATTTATGTATCAATTTTAAAACATGAAATAAATATTTTAACTATTTTTTTCCATTTCCACTAATGTTATTATATCATAAATATCATGCTAGATATTTTAAAAGACTTATATATTCTATACTTGTGATTTAATTATTAGTATAAAATTCCTTCTCTTTATAGAGGTAGAAACAAGCACGTACACAAAGATGATGTTATCATTTTTTAATGGTATGAAATGTAAGAAAATGGATGATATATTATCACAATATAATTATAAATATATAAAAAATATCATATATATAAATATATATTAAATCAATTATTATAAAAAACCATGTTAGAAGTTTATGTTAAAAAGAAACAAATCATTTTATTGAGTTTCTAATCCGCACATACGCACAGATGATGTATTTGTTCCCCATAGAATGGAAAAAGATATAAATAAGGTTTATAATATAAGCATAATAAGATTAAAGTTTATGTAAGATACATAATAAATTATTTATTTATTAATAATGAATTGTTTATGGAGTTATATGAATCATTTAAATGAATATTATATTTTATGATTTCTAAAACTACTTTATAATCTTTTGTTGGATTACACATTAATCTATCTAGTTTTCTATAAGACCAAAAATAGAAGGTAACAAGGATGGTTTTTTTGGAAGTCTTTTGGGTAGGGATTAGATATAAAATATTTGTTAAATGTGTGAAGAAGGGATTAGGTTAGTATCATTTTATATCTGTGGGAATATACACATAATGAATTTATTAAATTATTAAATTATATATATATATTTCATATTCATGTCGTATAAAACCAAAACATATGAAATTATAATATATTGAATTATATGGTCCAATAAAACTCATAAAATCACATATAAATTTATTTTTCATAAATTTTAATCTGAATGTACAATATAAACAACTTTAGTAATATTTTAAACATAACCCAAAGTACATAATTTTTTAGAATTAAAACATAATTATAAGAATGGAAATAAAAATGGAAATTGGATAGGTTTATTAAAAATTAAAATGATATTTTATGTGAGATAGTTTTTATTTTTTGGAGAAATCATGTTGTTTAAGAATAGAAACACATGAATTTTTTTACCATAAAACACATCACTTATGATAAAAATAATATCACTATGATATCAGGTAATAATAGAATTTTCATTAAATTTTTATGGTTAAATATTATATATAGTAGGTTTATTATACTTATTATAAATACACCCAAAAATATAAATCATCTAACCATAAAATTATAAATAATGAAAAAACATTTTTATTAAATTTGTCAAAAATATAACATATATTTCTAATGGTTGAGTTTCAGATACGAAATAAATAATTATGTTTTAAAATAAATTATTTTACATCATTGAGTATTTATTGATCTAAATACTCAGAAAAAATGTGAATACATTAACCCCAGTAGCCAAAATTTGGTTGTTACATTATTACATTATCACTAGATTCTATCTATCACATCACAATATACCAAAATATATAGTAGTCTGGTTAAAGTATACTCATTATTAAATTTTAAAAACATTTTAATAGGTAAAATGAAACTAGTTTTTTTTTCTATTAGATCATATTTAATACCTCTATCATGTATATTATTATTAATTTAAAAAAAATTATAATTATGGGGAAATTAATCAGAAAAAGTGTGTAAGATCTAATTCTCAATATAGGTATATACTAGGATAATTTTATCATCAATTCATAGGAAATAACCAATATGGGAAGAAAAATAATTTAAATTCTTGCATTAAATAAATAAAATAAATATAAAGATAAATATGGAATGAATAAACATTGGAAAAATAATTATTTATAAATTAAATAATTGGCTACAATCTCATCAATGAATATCATAGATAATAAAACAATCATTTAGACATCAATAACTGAATTTAAAATGATGGAATTCATAATAATAGAAATATTTAACATACTATCTAGTACATATTTCGGGGCACAGGTGATATAATTAATGTATTCCTCCAAGATATATATATAATTTGGTAAAGTGATGGAAAAACCCAATATAGTTTATCTCATGGGACATAGTGATGCATCACTGAGAAACAGCAGGCCACACCCATAAAATAATTTATCAAATTCATTGTTTATATTTCATGGGAGAAAAAAAATTAACATAAATATTTTTAATGAAAAAATAAAAATACAAAATGTTAAAAATTTCCCAATTAAATACTCATAATAATTAACCATTCAGAATAATATGGTGAATGTTTTTATAACAGTAGATCCATAATCATAAAAAGAAGAAACTATCTAGATAAATATTATGTATTATAACATCATAGTATATTATAATTTTATAAAAATTGAAATAAGGGTTCTTTTCAAGGATTAATAGAACTACCATAATCAAAATTAGGTGGACAATACCATTTTGATATTGAAAATTATTCTCTAAAACAAAACATTAATAAAATATTTGGGAAACATTCATTGAAAATAACATTATAAAATTTTAATATAACATTTTAAGAAATTATAGGTCAATATGGACTGAATTATATTTACCTCCATAAAAATTATGTCAAACATTTCATTCAATGCATTTTAAAAGTATGTCAAAAAGTACTTTTTTTAAAAATTAAAATTAAAATTTATTATAAAAAATTCCTAAAAAATCGGGGGCAATAATTTCATTAATAAATTATTATTATACTTTCAAAAAAATCAAAATATATTTTCAAAAAATATACATTTAATTTAAATATCATTTGACCCAAAATATGAATAATGGTTGATATTCATAAAAACATCATATCTATTAATTTTATACACCATAGAGTGAAAAAATAATAATACCTAAATTGTTAATTAATAATATAATGTGAATGAATATATTTTTTTTATGATATATATTCAAAAAAATTCCCCTACTGTATATATTGGCATAAACTATTCATTATATAGACAATATTCTGAAATAAACCCTGATAACAATGTTATTATTTGAATTGTAGGACCCATGAATGAATTTAAGTCAGTTGAACTATTAAATAATATTAAAGTAAATTGATTAGTTTTATAACATATTAATGGGGAATTATATACATCACATAAAAGAAATATGTGATTAATATGACATATGTCTCATAGAGGTAAAAGTGATAAAATAAATATTTACAATTGGTTTGATTTCAAATAAATGTCTTGAAATGTAATTTATAATAAATGTATACATTTTATAAGTATACTTCTATAACATAATCATATATATTAATATCATTCCTTATCTAATTTACTTATGACTTTTCATTACGACTTTATTGATAATTCATTTATGAAACCATGTTATTTGTATTAATTGTTTTATTTATCATATTTGTTTTGGCACTGTATTATCAATATTTTATCATTATTAAAATTTTCATAATAAAAAGATTATAGAAAATTTTTCTAATATTATAAATATTTAACACATATATATATTTATTATCAACAAAAAAAATAGAGATGGAAATAGAATTATAATGTTCACAGAGACATTTAGTTGTGTGCACAAAAGAACGATGTATCTATTTTATCGAAGTATTGAATAGAAGTGAGGTAAATAATATATAACTTATCCAAGTTTAATATTATTTCATATATATCACATATATTCATTAAATTTGTCTTTCTTTACCTTTTATGTAAACCATAATTCAAAATATAAAAACATTGCATCGCGAGGTAGTAGTCCTATGTACACAAGAGTCACATTATTAAATTCCCATAGTATAGAATTTGTGATGTTAAATGTGACATTATAACTGTATATATATTATTACGTAATTAATATAATTTTGATTGTTTAAATCAGTTTATTATATCTTTTCATTAGAGGTTGTTAGGGAAACCCGTAGTCCATTGTGTATTATACCGATCTTTTCATTTAATATTTGACAGTGGAATAGATGTATAAAGGTAATATCATCTACATAATATCATTTTAGTATATAGTATATAATACTGTTTTTATAATGTAATTGTTAATACATTATTTTGAGTGGTAAGAGGATGAATAAAAAGAAAAATCTTATGGAATATAATTATATTATCATAGAAATTATTCGATTAGATCTCTTATTAATGACCATTGGTTCAGTATTTTGGGAATAATAATAGATAAAAACAATTAACAATGATATAAGGGAGATATTTAGTTAAAGTTTCGTTGAAAAAATAGGAAATAAATGGTTGAATACATGAGGATATGAATTGAATAATATAGTTGACGATGGGTTTCATTCCTATAAAAACACAAAAATATTAAATAATGGAAATTCACTCTAACCTAAGGATCCAACAAAATTTAAAAAAAGGAATATTGGGATTATATGTTCATTTTTTAATTCCAATGAAACAAACACATATTTAAAAGTTGTTGTTCATTAACTTCTATGTATCCTCTCATTTACCATTTTAGTTTTTATTACAAAAACTACTATTGATACCATGGTTTTATAATATTTTAAGACTAAATAAATAATCCTAATATGTTTATTTGTACCCAATGGTAATAGATATGAAATTATATTTAATAAATTTTACTCATATGTTTGTGTAAAATTAAATTTAACACAATAGAATTTCCCACAAAGAACTTTGTTTTACTCTTTACCTTGGTAAAAAACTTCTTATTATTTAGCAGTGTATATATTTTTTATAAAAAGACCATTGGTACAATAATGTATTATGGTTAATTTAATTAATTATATATAAATCACTTGTATGAATATAGAGTTTTTAATAATATATTATATTTTTATAAATTATAATTTATTATAATATATTATTAATGTAAATTTTGATAATATTAATTTAATTTGACATTATAAAATATCAAGAAAATTGTTGAATTAAAATATAAACATTTTACATGAATATAAGATGATATATATCTATCATTAATATTCATGGATCAAATGACTTTTTTAAATTTATATTAATTTTATAAATTTTTTTATAATATATTTTATTTTTTTATTCAAATAATTACTATGTTTGTGTTTTTTAAGAAGTTTATGTAGTTATATAATTACTATAAATTTTAATAAAATAACCCTCATGATATTAATTTCACTAAAATAGAAATTAAATTAATATTTTCTTGAAATATCATAGTTTTCTCTATTTCAAAAGACAAATGAAACATAAAAGAAAAATAGTGACATTGTGTCTTTTTCCATTACATAATAAATTTTTGAATTTAATGGAATTGTATCCGAATAGAACATAAAGAGTAATTATAACATAATAAGTGAATAAATATATAAGATCCAAATATTTTTACAAAGTCATCTTTAGCTTGTTTCTTTTACTATTTTCATTTTGGAATTAGCTTTGTTTTGGAGTTGTGATTCAAGGTGAGTATGGGTGAGTTTTTTAGAAAAATTAACAGATAGAGGGTTTTTCATGGTTTGTTTACTATTTAAAAACCCTTGATCCTAATTCTAGGTAACCATAAATACCTATATATAGTGGTCCACATGGTTGGTGCACCGTTTAACCTAACCATGCACCCATGCCCAGGAAACCATGCACTCAGGGTTTTTATTATCTGAAAATTAGTTCTTAAATCACCTGAACACCCAAAACCAGTCTATTTTGACCTCGTATCTATGTTGAAAAATTCTTGATGATCGTAGATCCTTCATGAGGGATTCCAAGGAGATTCGAACACAGTTCTTTGAGGTCAAATTCCTAGATTGAAGATCTTATCTCGTACTGGTAAAGGAAATTCATCTTGTTTAATCTTTCATTATTTCTTCTATCATTCATTTATCATTTCATTGATGATCTAAACTATTTCCATGGATCTAAACCTATCTATTGTGATATAGAGATTGTATTATGGATCTAGATTTAAAATTGTATGATCTTGTTAATCTTGATCTCAATTTTCTTAGGGATTTAGATTCGGATCAAGAAAATTGTCATTATGTCGCTCAAAATTTGGGCACATCTATTTGGAAAACATCCATCAAAAAACTGAGGTAGGAGGTCTTAATCAAACTCCCATATTCAATGATTTGATATTTGTATGTGAGATTGATGAATTTCATGCATCCCTTACTAAATGATTTCCTAAATTGGGATAATTTGTAATGTGCATAGTCTTGTTTATGATTTAGAGATATTGATGATTAATTAATGATTTGAACAAGGAAGTAATGGGATTTTAAAATATAAAATTTATTTCGTGAATTTTTTATGGGGGAGATTTTTTAAATGAGATATTGAATTTTTTACGGTTTGGGATGTTAAATCGGTGGGGGTGAATTAATTATGAGATAATGATTGTATATGTAATATAATTAATAGTGGATTAATTATGTTCCATATTAATTAAATATGATAATAAATTGATCAATTAATTATTATATGTTCATATTTTATATGGATAATTAATTATGAATACCTAATGACGGAATAATAATTTTTTTGAAGGATTTATTGACATAAAAATTAATTTATTGGTTTTGTACTTAGTTAATTATTATGCTAACTGATGGACATTGATATGTGTAACTAATAGTTGGACTAGTATGGGAATTATGAGGATTAATATTTTAAAATAAATAATGATTTAAATGATTGAGAATATGGGTTCTAGATAGGGCGTTATATGATTATTGAGATGTTGGGACATGGATATGGAAATCCTCCTTCATCGTTAATCATGTTCTTGTGAGGTGGGTTGATCGACATAGATATATACACCGAATGTGATGAGGGATGTTTGATATGAAAATAAATATTGAATGAGATTTAGGGTGTTTGATATAGCATTCAACAACAAAAGAATGGAAATAATGATTTATGAATTAAATGGGAGACATAAATTGGTGGTGCCTTACAGAGTCGAATGCACACCCTACCAGGGCCACCTGATCATCACCTGATCATAGATTTTTATTGAATGATAGGATAATGGAAGGTCCTTGGGATAGATTTTTTGGGGAATAGAGCATGGGTGAAAGAACTAGATGTGGTTTGGGACTTTCTTCAGAGTTATAGTGTCTTTACATTTAATTTCATTGTAGGTACTAGACAAATGCATTGTTATAGCATGTTTTCTCTTCTTAGTTGAGTATTGTATTTCTTGTTTTGACTATCATGTGACTTGGTATTGTTCTATTTAATTATATCCTTCTACACATGATTATTGTTGTTTTCTCCAATATCTATTTCATTATGATAATTGATGATATATTTACACCATGACTAACCTAACAGATCCCCGATGTTAGTCGTCACCCTCAAGCATATGAGGAGAAATGCATGAGGCTATGTCACCAATTGGACTACAGCACAGATTTGTAGAACTGGGGTCAAGATGTTACAAAGTTGAATCAAAGGATTTTTATTTACTTTTACTTCTTTTGTCTTACTATTTTGGGAATGGTGGAAAAGAGGCTAGGAAGATTCCTGGCTTCTTAATGATCTCCGACAAGGGAGTTACAAACCCTTATATAGTAGAAAATCCAGGCACTCATGGATGGATTGTTACTATTGTTGTTTTTTGTTACAATTGGATATTATTTCACCTGGGGCGACACACTTGTTGTGTGATTTGATATGTGTTTAGAATATTGTTTAATTTTATTCATGGGATAAACAGGAATGAGTTTTGATACTACATGCAGCATTATAGGCACCCATGGTTATTGTGATATGATTCATTTTGGGTACTTACGGGAAAACATGTTATGGTTATGTTGTGGATCTTGAATAGTTTTTTTGTTCTGAGACTTAAAAAATGATGCAAAATGGGATTAAATTGGTGTCTAATAAGAAACATAATTGATTAAATGATATTGATCAATTAATTTATTGTTCAATTAATAATTTTGAGAGAATGTGATTTATTATATATTTATTTAATTAATGAGAATTTTATTACCCATGTTAACAAAGACCTATTAGTCAGATGGTTAAGGGTAGTGGTGGTGCCTTAGTGTTGACCATGTGGTGGGAAAGGGGGAAGGACATGTTGAATCTTTTTGTGTTTCTTCCTAATCTTACAAGAAATTTATTAGGATGTGTTATGAGACCTATGACCTCTCTTTGAATTGGTAGAGAAATGCCTCCCTAATGCTTGTTCAGAGGGATATAGATGTGTATGGCTCCGAACAAACTTCCAAAAAAGGTACCTGAGGCACCGTTGGTGAATCAATAGGAGTATGGGGAGATGTTCCATGAAAACTAGGATCGTTTGGAGGAATTCATTGAGATAGACATAGGGAGGTCTCTAAAAATCATTTCAAAGTTTACAATGAAGTTTTATCTATAAAAACATCCAACTTTTTCAATAGTGGGTTGTCCTGAGGGATATGAATTCTAGATTGAATCCATATAGATGATAATTGTCCATTTAGAGTCTCCATGTGAGGGATAGGTCAAGATGGATACTTATATTATGTGTGCGTCAGTGAAGCACTCATAGGACATTCAATAATGATTTGGACATACTAATGATATGTTATAGAATGATGTTCTGGAGAGGTTAATGGAAAACTTCTATCCAGATGAAGTATGATTAGAGAGGGATTCAGAGATGAATCATCTTACTGAGAGAGGATTGTCCATAATGAATTACGCTGAACATTTCTTAGATTTTCAATATTTTTCAAAAACATTTTTGGAATATGAGGCTGTGTTAGATATATATTTTCAGGATGGACTTATATGTGAAAATTAGTACAATGTGAATATTTTTATACTGAAGATGCTCTCAGAAGTGGTAAATATTGCCCACATATGATAAGGTAATCTGATAAAGGCTTCAATTACATGACAAGTAGTTGTAACTGGATGATCATGGATTGTGCCTTTGGAGAACATGAATAATTTTCTCCAGAATCATAATTATTATTGTGCACGTAAAGGAGGACAATCAAAAGGAATTGTTACACATAATCATAATTATGTGATTTTCCAGAAATATTTTAGGTCATGAAACTATATAAACATTGTCTTCGACCACCATTGGAGTGTCGGTTTTGTAGATTGGCGGGACTCCTATAGTTGTTATGAAGGATGTGGAGATAGACTAGTGTCGAGGGAGTAGTTAATCAGATTCAGTGTGAGGGATGGTGGGATTCTAAACCATATAGTTCTAGAAAATGGAGTTCTTATAATATAAGAGGTATAGATGGTGGATGTGGTTTTTATGGGAAGAGATCTTGTATCATTAGAGTGTAGCTTCTCATGGGATATAGATGATTCCACACAGAAAAGGATTAGGATAGTTATAGGAAATGAGACATACACTTGTGGAAAGAGAGGCTAGTCCATCGATAGTAAGAGGAACTATTCTAGTATCTTCTATGTTATCTAGTTCATTGTATTATACTGGTGCCTCTCATTCCTTTATATCAAAATATATATTTAATGGTTTATTTCTGGAAGTGGATTCTATAAGAGGATTGATGAATATTGAAACACCATTTCAAACATTGTTAGTAGATATCTATTTATGCAAGGGATTTTCACTAGAGATCAGAGAGTATCAATTTCATTGGGATATCTATGTCATTGATATGAATGGATTATACGTGATTGTGGTTATGGACTATTTAGTTGAATATCATGCAAACATTGATTATTACTATAGGAGAGTGACATTTTTTTCACCTATGGGTCATTTCTATGTGGAATTCACTATTGATCTCATGCCAGGGACTGAGCCTGTGTCTATTCCAACTTATAGAATGGCACTGATTGAGCTCAAGATCTGAAGATTCCATTGGAGGAGTTGGAGGATAAAGGTATTATCTGCCCATGTACATCCCCTTTGGGTCATCTTCTATGTTTTCAATGAATGTAGACGGTTGATTACACATGTGTCTCGATTACAAGAAGTTTAATAAAATGGTCGTGAAGAACGGATATCCACATTCATATATCAATCATTTGTTTGACAAGCAGAATGAGGCTTTTGTATTCACAATGATCAATTTTTGATCTGTGATTCATCAGGAGAGTGTTCAGAAATATGATATAATGAGTACTATTTCAAGAGAATGTATGGATTTTAAGAGTCTCTCATAATGTTGATTCGGATGAAAAATTATCTAGTAGTTATTATGACCGTGGTTAACATGACTTCTCATTCCTACCTATAATCTTTTATGGTGTTTTTCATGGATGAAATATTATTGTACTCTATGACCCATAGTGATAATGCACAACATCTTGAAATCATCTAGAGTACACTGAGCGAGCATCAGTTGTACTCCAAGATAAATATGTTTCTATTTTTGAATGACATGATATAATTATTGGGAACATCTTCTGGGAAGAAGGTGTTGAAGTGGACAGAAATAATGTTTAGGAAATGGTTTCTAGGGACCATCCCAAAATTACTTTTTATCTGAATTGTTTTTGGATTAACTGGATATTATAGGAGGTCCATATAGGTCATTTCTTGATTGGAATCACTACTTGCATGTTTTGACAAAGAAAGTGGTAATGATTGAATGGATGGAAGAATGTGAGAATTCATTCGATGAGTTGAAGAAGCGCATGAAATTAGCACCAATCTAGATCTATCTTGAGATAGTTAATGATCACAATATGTATTGTTTTTCTTCTGTGATCATACTCAGGGTTGTTTTGATTCATGGGGATCGATTAATTTTCTATGGTTCTCAGTAGTTGAGGTCACACGAACAGAATTACCCCATAAATGATGTGGAATTAGCAGTAGTGGTTTATTCTCTTAAGTGTCTGTCAAACTTTTTGGTGTGTGAAAATATTAATATTTTTACAAATCACAAAAACATGAAGTATATATTTTAACAATGTGACATGAATCTTTGACAGTGTGTAAGGGTAGTTTATATATATTATTTTTAATTTAAACTAGCATATTCACCCGTAAATGGGAATAGAATCACTAATACCTTGTGTTTGGAGTGGAAGACTAGGACTTTGTTGGCTAAAATGAATGTGTTGGTTCTGGAGAGTCTGGTGAAGATGATTGTAGTTTTAGTAACAGTTGAGTCAATACTCTTGAGATGGATCAAGGTTTAGGATATATGATGATCTGAATTGTTTATCATTAAGGGACATTCATGATGGTATGAATAAACCAGCATACTGGTTGATAGATAAGGATCAGATATTCTATGTGAAAAATCAAGTTGTTGTCCCTACGAGTATGTAAGAGGAACTCATGCGATAATCTCATACAACAAAATGTGTGGTACATCCTGTGGTAAAATTTAATTTTGTGATCTGTGACTATTGTTTTGGTGTCCAATAATGAAAAATGAGATAACATGGATGGTAACAAAGATTTTTTCCTATTATAAGGTGAATGAAGATAATGAATTTCCTAGATTCTTTTTGGAGTTGTATCATATTCTGGAATGGAAGATGGATTATGTAACTATGGATTCTATGGTAGGTTATCCAAGGAAACATAGGAATGAGGATTCTATTTTGGTTATTGTGGATTGATTGAAGTAGTTTTCACAATACATACCAATAATGGAAATATTTTCTGCAGACTATTTGGGATAACTGTATGTTTGGGAGATAGTATATTTGCATTGTGTCTCACGAACTATACCTTTAGATCAAAACTCACACACTACTTCATGATTTTGGTTTGGTTGGCATAAAGCACTTGGCATAATGATTTTGTTGAGTATGGATTTCCACCTACAGACATATTTGAAGTTGGAACGTTCCATTAAGGTTCTAGATTATATGTTGTGATCATGTTTGATTCACATCAGTAGTTATTGGGAGAAGAAACTGAATTTAGTGGAGTTTAACTTTAACAACATTTATCCTGAAACTATATTGATAGAAACATTTGATGAACATTATTGAAGACCTTGTATGTCACGACCCATCCTCGGGGCCCGTGCCGTGACTACCCCAAACCCGCCTTCCATAGGCCAGGGGCTGGCGACTAGCACCAAGGCGTAAATCCCGGTAAAAAGGGAAGGCATTGCCTTTGTAAAGTAAACAAGCACCACAGAGTAAGCAAGCGGAAAAGTAAACACTAAGTAAAAACAGAGTACAATTGAAAGTGAGGAAAAGTAAATGGGCCAGTATACAAACCCAATCTGAAAGTAAAGTACAACTCGAAAGGGAAAACAGCAACTATAAAGTAAAAGTTGTTACGCCGAGTTGTCCACTGGAAATCCCACCTGAAGGGTGGGTACAGATAGCTCCACTGCTCCTCAGGTCCCGCCGTCTGCTCCGAGTACGTCCCGCCCAGTGGTCCACCTCCAGGTACCGTCCTGCTCTGCAAGCCTCAACCACGATCAATGTTGCCCGTCGTCTGCAACCAACACAACGTAGTGCGGGCATAGCCCGTGTAGGGGTGAGTATAAGCTACTCAATAGGGACCCCGAGACCCCCGAAGGTCTCCCAAAATCCACAAAGGATAAATCACAAAGGAAAGATACAATCACGAAGTAACAACCGACACTGCTTAGGTATATGCCCATACATATACCTAAGTCATCATTTCCAATACGCTCCAAACTCTGAGCCCAAGTACAACTCAGTCCACACAGGAAAGTAAACGTATTCCACACAGGAAAGAAAAACGTAATCCACACAGGATAGCACAACACAATCCACACAGGAAAGCAAACATGATTCAGCTCACATAGGTATACTTCTTCGAGGACGATAGAGATGATCACTGATCCATCTAAGTCGTCAGACCCACAAAGGATCGATAGGTACTAACCCCCGCAAAGACCCACACAGGATCGGACCCACACAGGATCTGTAGGCGCTGGTTCACACAGGACCGCTGAGCGCTGACCCACACAGGATCGGACTCACACAGGATCGGTAGCACTGATCCACACAGGATCGCTGACTGCTATAGTCTTCGTCGTCAAATCCACTAAGGATCTCTGAACAGTCGTCGTCACAGTCACAGTAGCGGTCACAGCCAGCTCTAGGGTTCCCGCACATAGCAAGCTCGTTCGGGAGGGTCCGCTCCACGAGCCGAGAGGCTGATACATCAACTGTCACATAGTCCAGAGTTGATGTATCCAAAATTTTTGTATCGTCAACAGGAACTCAACGCAACAGACGGTACGTCAATCGGACACCTGGTCTGAGAGTTATTGGCATTTTCGTTCCAGGGGCCCGGTTGGTTTTTAAGGAAAAACCAACCAGACCGCACTCCACCTACGTCCAAACCTCGGGCGGAGTATTTCAAAAGATTCGTCTCACTAAGAGGAACTCAACAAAGCTGACGGCACGTCAATCGGACGTTCGTAGATCAAGATATGAGTGTTTCCAATCCGAGGGCCCAGTTGGTTTCATGTATGAACCAACCCGGCTGAACTCAAAGTATTTCAAAACCTTGATTGAGATATACCTAAATGACCAACTCGATCCAAGGATCGCATTGCCGCTGACGGCGCATCGTTTAGAGGTCCGTAGCCCGAGTTATGGGCATTTGAACCTAACAGTTCGGTAACGGGGGTTTCAGGCCCGGGCCGACCCGGCCCGAGACCCCCCGGTTGGCCCGAACCGGGTCGACCCGCCCCGGAAAGGGTCGACCCGGCCCAGCCCAGCTGGGCTCGGCCTGGCCTGGCGGATCGGCCAGGCGCGCCGATCCGGCTCAAGGCAGCGCGCTGGGCGCGCTGCCAGCTCGGCCTTCAGCCGAGCTGATTGAGAAACGGGGGGGCGCTGCCCCCCCCCCCCTTTGTAACCCCCCCCCCTCTTAATGGGGGGCCGTTCCGCTGGCCGGGGGAATTAAATTCCCCCAGGTTCCTCCATTTCGGCCGGCCCGACTTGGCTGGCCGGCTCCCTCTCAATGGGACCGGCAAGGCCGGTCCCCTTCCGGCTTCCGACACCGGCGGCCCGGCTGGCCACCGGTCACCAAGCTCCACCGCGGCCCGGAACTGGCCGCGGCCCTTGTCGTCCGGCGCGGTGCGACGGCACCGCGCCCCTCCGCCGCAGCCCCGCTCCGTCCGCGGCGCCTTCAAATTCCTTCTACGCGACGTGACGGCGTTGCATTCTTGGATTTCTTTTCATGGCATGGCACGACGACGCCGTGCAATACTTGCCGTAGGATACCCGCGTGGTGCGACGGCACCACGCCATCTCGTTCCATCTGCAAGAAACAATCATGAACAAAGGAGGGGGTTAGGCCGTGTTTGTGCGGTCCAGCCCCCTCTCGTTAAGCGATAAAAATTAGTCGAATAATCTCTTAGTTCGACATGATAGAATCTAGAACGGGAATAATGTAATAAATCAACATCAATTCCCTACCTCGGTTTCAAGTGTGGAGCACGTCAACAAGCCGCGGAAGACAGGCGTCACGGAGGTCGGGCGTCGCGGTAATCACACGTCGATTCCATTGACGTCGAGGTGCATCCGAAGAGGTACGTCGCTGGAGAAGCTTCGTAAGCTGATGAAGAAAGTCTGAGGAGAAAGCGGCGTCTCCTTTCATTGACACGGGAAGAAGATCCAAAGAAGCGGCATCGTCGATCTTCGGAAACACACCGGCTACGAAGAAGAGAAGCGGCGTTCTTCATCGGAGCTTAAGTGTTCTTTGTGTTCTTCGTCAAGGTTGAAGAAGATGAAGAGAGAGCTTCCCAAAACCTCTCAAGGTGGCAAAGGATACTAACCAAAATAAAATAAGCTTAAAGATTATTTTATTTACACAACTAAACCACTTGAATTTCAAAAGTTTGAAATTAAAATAACTCATCTCAATTAATAACCCAAGTTGTCAAGATTAATTAGAGAGGAGTTATTGGGAGTTTTAAGGGGAGTTGAGGAGTTAGGGTTCATGTGGGCCCCACCACACTTAATCCTCTCAAGGGAGGTTAAGTGGATGTGGGTCCCACCTCTAACTCCCTTTGGGAGGATATAATCAACATGGATAAAAATAAAATGTGTTTTCACATTTTATTTAACTTCATTTATTTCCCCCAAAACTAATTCTCAACCCGCATAAAACGCAACCTCGGTAAAGGTCTCCTTAAGCGAATATCGGTGCTGCGAGTTCGTTGGTGTCCTCGAATTTCAATTCCGATCACCGGATCAAAAGTTAGAAATTCCCACTCGTTCGTTCATTGAACGTACCCGAGCCAAACTTCGAAAATTGATTCTGGGCACACCGGGCCTCGGAATCAGGTTCCGTCATAAACCGCGCTCTTGTAAAATTCCAAAGAAAATTAAGAAAAAATTTCCCTTGAATTTTACAGGTCTTTACATTACTCCCACCTCAGGGCTTTACGTCCCCGTAAAGATACATCAAAACTAGGGAAACAAATGAGGGTACTGAGCACGCATCTGAGCCTCCCGCTCCCAAGTGCTCTCCTGGAGATTCCCATGCTTCCATCTGATGCGCACTAGAGGAATCGACCGTCCACGTAGGACCCGCTCCTGTCGATCCTCGATCTCCACCGAAACCTCCGTAAAAGTCTCCCCATCGTCAACGTCAAGCTCCCCATGGTCAATGATGTGTGTCGAGTCGTGCACGTATCTCCTCAGCTGAGACACGTGGAAGACGTCGTGCACCCGGTGCAACTGAGGTGGTAGAGCCAGGCGATAAGCCACCTCGCCAATCCTGCTGAGGACCTGGAAAGGTCCGATGAAGCACGGAGATAACTTGCCGCCTTGGCCAAATCTCCATATACCACTTCGAGGTGAGACACGCAAGAAGACGTGGTCACCATCATCGAACTCTAGTGGCCTCCGCCTCCTATCAGTGTATGACTTCTGCCGGCTCTGAGCTGTCCTCATCCGCTCCTGGATGACCTGGACCTTCTCTGTTGTGGCCTGGACCATCTCCAGTCCCACAAGTGCTGACTCCCCAGGGTCTGTCCAGCACAAAGGAGATCTACAAGGTCGGTCGTACAATGCCTCGTACAGTGCCATCCCGATGGTGGAGTGGTAGCTGTTGTTGTACGCAAACTCCACCAAGGGTAGGTGGTCCTCCCAACTATGACCAAAGTTGAGGACACATGCGCGGAGCATGTCCTCGAGAGTCTAAATAGTCCTCTCCGTCTGACCATCCATCTGAGGATGAAAGGTTGTGCTCAGACGTAGCTGCGTCCCGAACGCCTCCTGTAATCCATTCTATAGCCGGGAAGTAAAGCGATCATCTTGATCAGAGACGATAGATGATGGCACACCGTGAAGCCGCACAATCTTCTGAACATAAAGGTATCTCTATCTCTCCACTGAGCCCTGCTCTCTAATGGGTAAAAAGTGAGCCGACTTGGTGAGTCGGTCGACAATCACCCAGATGGAGTCGTGACCTCTGGAAGTGCGTGGAAGTCCAGTCACGAAGTCCATAGATATGCCGTCCCACTTCCACTCCGGAACCTCCAAGGGCTGAACCAAGCCTGATGGTACATGATGCTCATCCTTCACCTGCTGGCAGGTGAGGCATCGAGAAACGAACTCTGCCACAGCCTTCTTCATGCCTGGCCACCAGTGCTGTCGTTTGAGATCCTGGTACATCTTCGCCACTCCGGGATGTACCTCCAAGGTAGAAGTGTGAAACTCTCTCAGCACCTCCTCCCGTAAAGAAATTGGTACCATGGTACATCCTCTAAAAAGGATGTCGTGCTATGCTCCAAAGGAGAAACCATCAGGTGCATGTCCTGAGGATATCTGTGCACGCCGTGTCTCACAGTCAGCGTCCCCACGCTGTGCCTCTCTGACCCACTGCAGTAGTGGAGGAGTGACTGTGAGAGACTGAAGGAAGGCTGCTCCATATCTATCCATGAAGGATATCTGCAAAGAGGCTAGCTGCTCTGTCACCTCCTCAAGTAGCTGAATGCCCGTCCTCCTGCTGAGGGCATCGGCTACTACGTTCCCCTTCCCAGGAGTATAGACTATCTCAAAGTCATAGTCCTGGAGGAACTCAAGCCATCGTCGCTGTCTCAGGTTTAGGTCCTTCTGCGAGAAGATGTACCTGAGACTCTGATGATCAGAAAAGACTGTAAAGCGCTCGCCCATCAGATAGTGTCGACATGTCTTCAGAGCGAAGACCACTGCTGCTAACTCTAGGTCATGGATAGCGTATTTCTGCTCATACGGCCTCAACTGACGTGATCCATAGGCAATCACTGCTCGCTCCTGCATCAGGACACATCTGAGTCCGGTCCCTGATGCATCGCAGTAGACTACGTATCCAACTCCCTCCCCATGCAACCTCAAGATAGGTGCACTGGTCAATCTCTGTCTCAGCTCCTGGAAGCTCTGCTGACATCTGTCTGACCACACGAAGGGTTTCCCCTTCTTCGTCAAAGCTGAGAGTGGTGCCGCAACTCTGGAGAAATCAGGCATGAATCTCCAGTAGTATCCAGCTAGACCCAAGAAACTCCGCACCTCCGTCACGCTCCTGGGTGGCTCCCAAGCTAACACTACCTCGATCTTCGCAGGATCCACTGCAACTCCCGCCTCAGAGATGACGTGTCCCAAGAATTGGACCTCACGTATCCAGAACTAGCACTTCGAGAGCTTACCATAAAGCCGGTGCTCTCGGAGTGTGTCTAGTACAACCCGTAAGTGGTAGGCGTGCTCCTCCTCAGTCGTCGAGTAAATCAAAATGTCGTCGATGAAGACCACGACAAATCGATTGAGGTATGGTTGAAAGATCCTGTTCATGAGGGCCATGAACACTTATGGATCATTGGTTACGCCGAAGGACATAACCAAGAACTCATAGTGGCCATACCGACATCTAAAGGCTATCTTCTGCGCGTCCTCGTCTCGAACTCTAAGCTGGTGATAACCTGACTTGAGGTCTATCTTCGAGAACCACCGTGCTCCCTTGAGCTGATCAAAAAGGTCATCAATCCTCGGTAGCGGATACTTGTTCCTCATTGTCACCTGGTTCAGGTGACGATAGTCAACACAAAGTCGCAAGCTCTCGTCTGCCTTCTTGGTGAACAAAATCGGGGAAGCCCAGGGTGAAACACTGGGTCTGATGAACCCCTTGCCCTGAAAGTCCTCCAACTGTACCCGTAGCTCTCGAAGCTCGGCGGGGGCCATCCGATATGCTGGAGTCGATATCGGGGCTGTCCCGGGGTACAAGTCAATATAAAAGTCTACCTCTCTACGAGGAGGTATCCCTAGAACGTCGTTGGGAAGACGTCCGCAAACTGATCCACCAC
Source organism: Viscum album (assembly GCA_963277665.1). Taxonomy (NCBI): domain Eukaryota; kingdom Viridiplantae; phylum Streptophyta; class Magnoliopsida; order Santalales; family Viscaceae; genus Viscum; species Viscum album. Next base: position 1,039,861,009 of record OY728141.1, on the reverse strand, counting down.
TGCAGGAAAACCAGGACTCCGCACGTCAACTGCTCCTAGGATGAGGCTAGCCAACTGATGAGTGATGGGCTGTCCTATCCTCCACGGAAGTCCATCCTGTGCTGCAAAGGCTCCCTTCTCGCCGGTGAAGGTGAACCTGCTCCCGTCGGTGCGTACACATCGCACCTTGCGCCTAAAATAGTCAATCTGTGCATGGACCATAGATAACCAATCCATGCCCAAGATGATGTCGTAAGGCCTCGACGCTGCTACAAGAAGATCCGAGCCGAAGCTCTCTCCTCCTAGAGTAAGCTCACACTGCCGGCACCAGTGCGTAATCATCGAGTCTGCTCTCGTAGGAGTCTTTAGCCATAAGGATCGAGCCAACGGCTCTGTCGGAATCTCCGAGCTCCGAACAAGGGCAGCGGCTATGAAATATTGACTCTCTCCTGTGTCTATAAGTACTGCAGCAAGGGTGGAATAGACACAGATAGTACCTTGAATCATCTATGGCGTGCCGTGGTCGTAGGCCTCTGCTACCTGGAGTTGTGCCTGTCTCTTCCCACCAGCTCCTTGTGGTCGGGGTGGACCTCCTGGTGGTGGTGGTGGTAGAGCCTTAAAGCGTCGCCCATCACCTGCTACTCAGCCAGCTCATCTGCCTCGTCCGCCTCCTCCCTGCGGAACGCCACGGTCGACCCTCTGCCTCTGCCTCGGTGGTCCCTCAACCGTCTGCTGCTCCTCAGCACGGCGGGTCAGGCAGTCACGAGCCATGTGGCCCTGCCCGCCGCACGAGTAGAACTGCCTACCTCTCGAAAGACTGGCTCCGCGCTGTGTGCCCCTTACTGCTGAGCCAGTGTCCTGAGGTCATCTGCCTGAGGGTCTGGTCTATTTGGACCCCTGAGTCATCCGTTGACTACCTGCTACAGAAGACTCTGCTACGTACAGCCCTGTGGTGGGTCTCGGCGCTGGTGTTGACTCAGCAAGAAAACTCTCGATCAAAAGGGTCCTCTATAGTACTCCTATCTGAGTTGGTATGATGAGGGAGATCAGCGATGCCATGATCTCGTGTCTCAATCCCTACTCGAAGGTCCGGGCCCAGAAGAAGGGGTCCCGTACCATGTCGGTCGAGTAGTGCGAGAGATCGGTAAATCTCGCCGAGTACTGAGCGACCGTCATGCTGCCCTGCCGCAGCTGAAGAAGCTCTTGAATGCGCACCGCACGAAGGGTGGCTGGGATGAACTCTGAGCGGAAGAGGCTCTCAAAGTCCGTCCAAAGTAGAGATTCCTCATCGTGCACCTGGAGCATCAAGATCCACCATCGGCCCGCTGCTGCGTGCAGTAGGCTCGCAACGAGGATCACCATGAGGTCTGCTGGTGTCCTCACTAGCCTGAAAACTTGTACGACTGCCTCCAGCCAGTCCTCGGCTGCCTGGGGGTCCGTCTCCCCACGAAACTTGGGCGGTCACTGGCGCTGAAACTCATGCAGTGCGCTGAGGCGACGTGCATCGTCAGCGGCTGGTGCTGGAAGTATCGGTGGCTCGACGGGTAGAGCTACCACCGGTGCCACTGCTGAAAAAGGGCCCTGCACCGAGGCCTCGTCGCTCGGTGGGCTGTCATCACGCTCGACTCTCAGAACCCTAGCTGGCTACCATCGTGGGGCCATCCTGAAAAGGAAACAGGTGTGCCACGGTCAGAACAGTATACCTGGTGAGCTGATATAAAGTAATCACAAAGAAAACTTTGAAACACACACGCAATCAATGTTTTCGGGCATTAAGTCGGAAATCAGAAGTCAAGGTCCTGGTGTAAGGATACGTCGGCCTCCGCACCAACACTGGACTCTCTGGACTGATAACCACACCTAATACGCTAAAAACTATTGCTTCACATAGAAAATATCAGAGTTCGTGGTAGAACTGAACTCCTCTGATACCAATTTGTCACGACCCGTCCTCAGGGCCCGTGCTGTGACTACCCCAAGCCAGCCTTCCATAGGCCAGGGGCTGGCGACTAGCACCAAGGCGTAAATCCCGGTAAAAAGGGAAGGCATTGCCTTTGTAAAGTAAACAAGCACCACAGAGTAAGCAAGCGGAAAAGTAAACACTAAGTAAAAACAAAGTACAACTGAAAGTGCGGAAAATTAAATGGGCCAGTATACAAACCCAATCTGAAAGTAAAGTACAACTCGAAAGGGAAAACAGCAACTGTAAAGTAAAAGATGCTACGCCGAGCTGTCCACTGGAAATCCCACCTGAAGGGTGGGTACAGATAGCTCCACTTCTCCTCGGGTCCCGCCGTCCGCTCCGAGTACGTCCCGCCCAGTGGTCCACCTCCAGGTATCGTCCTGCTCTTCAAGCCTCAACCATGATCAATGTTGTCCGTCGTCTGCAACCAACACAACGTAGTGCGGGCATAGCCCGTGCAGGGGTGAGTATAAGCTACTCAGTAGGGACCCCGAGACCCCCAAAGGTATCCCAAAATCCACAAAGGATAAACCAAAAAGGAAATATTCAATCACGAAGTAACAACCGACACTTCTTAGGTATATGCCCATACATATACCTAAGTCATCATTTCCAATACGCTCCAACCTCCGAGCCCAAGTACAACTCAGTCCACACAGGAAAGTAAACGTATTCCACACAGGAAAGCAAAACGTAATCCACACAGGATAGCATAACACAATCCACACAGGAAAGCAAACAGGATTCAGCTCACACAGGTATACTTCTTTGAGGACGATAGAGATGATCACTAATCCATCTAAGTCGTCGGACCCACAAAGGATCGATAGGTACTAACCCCCACAAAGACCCACACAGGATCGGACCCACATAGGATCTGTAGGCGCTGGTTCACACAGGACCGCTGAGCGCTGACCCACACAGGATCGGACCCACACAAAATCGGTAGCACTGATCCACACAGGATCGCTGAGTGCTGTAGTCATCGTCGTCGAATCCACTAAGGATCTCTGCACAGTCGTCGTCGCAGTCACAGTAGCAGTCGCAGCCACCTCTAGGGTTCCCGCACACAGAAAGCTCGTTCGGGAGGGTCCGCTCCACGAGCTGAGAGTTTGATACATCAACTGTCACATAGTCCAGATTTGATGTATCCAAAAGTTCCGTATCGTCAACAGGAACTCAATGCAACAGACGGCGCGTCAATCGGACGCCCGGTCTGAGAGTTATTGGCTTTTTCGTTTCAGGGGCCCGGTTGGTTTTTAAGGCAAAACCAACCCGACCGCACACCACCTGTGTCCAAACCTCGGGCGGAGTATGCCAAAAGATCCGTCTCACTAAGAGGAACTCAACAAAGCTGACGGCACGTCAATCGGACGTCCGTAGCTCAAGATATGAGTGTTTCCGCTCCGAGGGCCCGGTTGATTTCGTGTACGAACCAACCCGGCCGAACTCAAAGTATTCTAAAACCTTGAGTGAGATATACCAAAATGACCGTCTCGATCCAAGGATCACATCGCCTCTAACGGCGCGTCGTTTGGAGGTCTGTAGCCCGAGTTATGGGCATTTGAACCTAATAGTTCGGTAATGGGGGTTTTGGGCCCGGGCCGACCCGGCCCAAGACCCCCCGGTTGGCCCGAACCGGGTCGACCCGCCCCAGACAGGGTCGACCCGGCCCGGCGTGGCCCGGCCCGGCTGGGCTCGGCCCGGCCTGGCGGACCGGCCAGGCGCGCCGGTCCGGCTCAAGGCAGCGCGCTGGGCGCGCTGCCAGCTCGGCCTTCGGCCGAGCTGATTGAGAAACGGGGGGGCGCTGCCCCCCCCCCCCTTTGTAACCCCCCCCCCCTCTTAATGGGGGGCCGTTCCGCTGGCCGGGGGAATTAAATTCCCCCGGGTTCCTCCATTCCAGCTGGCCCGACTTGGCCGGCCGGCTCCCTCTCAACGGGACTGGCAAGGCAGGTCCCCTTCCGGCATTTGACACTGGCGGCCCGGCTGGCCGCCGGTCACCAAGCTCCGTTGCGGCCCGGAACCGGCTGTGGCCCTTGTCGTCCGGTGCGGTGCGACGGCACCGCACCCCTCCGCCGCGGCCCCGCTCTGGCCGCGGCGCCTTCGAATTCCTTTGACGCGACACGGCGGCGTCGCGTTCTTGGATTTCTTTTCATGGCGCGGCGTGACGGCGCCGCGCAATACTTGATGTAGGATACTCGCGTGGTGCGACGGCACCACGTCATCTCGATCCATCCGCAAGAAACAATCATGAACAAAGGAGTGGGTTAGGCCGTGTTTGTGTGGTCCAGCCCCCTCTCGTTAAGTGATAACAATTAGTCGAATAATCTCGTAGTTCGACATTCTAGAATCAAGAACGGGAATAATGTAATAAATCAACATCAATTCCCTACATCGGTTTCAAGTGCGAAGCACGTCAACAAGCCGTGGAAGACAAGCGTCGCGGAGGTCGGGCGTTGCGGTAATCGCACGTCGATTCAGTTGACGTCGAGGTGCGTCTAAAGAGGTACGTCGCTGGAGAAGCTTCGTAAGCTGACGAAGAAAGTCCGAGGAGAAAGCGGCGTCTCCTTTCGTTGACATGAGAAGAAGATCGAAAGAAGCGGCGTCGTCGATCTTCAGAAACACACCAGCTACGAAGAAGAGAAGCGGCGTTCTTCGTCAGAGCTTAAGTGTTCTTCGTGTTCTTCGTCAAGGTTGAAGAAGATGAAGAGAGAGCTTCCCAAAACCACTCAAGGTGGCAAAGGATACTAACCAAAATAAAATAAGCTTAAAGATTATTTTATTTACACAACTAAACCACTTGAATTTCAAAAGTTTGAAATTAAAATAACTCATCTCAATTAATAACCCAAGTTGTCAATATTAATTAGAGAGGAGTTATTGGGAGTTTTAAGGGGATTTGAGGATTTAGGGTTCGTGTGGGCCCCACCACACTTAATCCTCTCAAGGGAGGTTAAGTGGATGTGGGTCCCACCTCTAACTCCCTTTGGGAGGATATAACCAACATGGATAAAAATAAAATGTGTTTTCACATTTTATTTAACTTCATTTATTTCCCCCAAAACTAACTCTCAACCCGCATAAAACGCAACCTCAGTAAAGGTCTATTTAAGCGAATATCGGCGTTGCGAGTTCATCGGTGTCCTCGGATTTCAATTCCGAGCACCGGATCAAAAGTTAGAAATTCCCGCTCATTCGTTCACTGAACGTACCCGAGCCAAACTTCGGAAATTGATTCCGGGCACACCGGGCCTCGGAATCAGGTGTCATCAGAAACCGCGCTCTTGTAAAATTCCAAAGAAAATTAAGAAAAAATTTCCCTTGAATTTTATGGGTCTTTACATTGTATATCACTGATTTGATGGATAGTGGTGGGTGAGTCAGAGATTTTCTGTTTGAGTAACATACAGGAGACGTCAGAGCTCATGAAGTTAATTGGAAAACATATGGTTATGGCTCAGAGTAGACATGAGTTCAATGATATTTTACGGAGTATACCCTTAGAGTTACAATAGGTGATCATGTATTCATTCAGGTTTCACCTAGGTTGGTTCCCCATAGAATACAGAGACATGGAAAGTTGGTACCCATGTTTTTAGAACTGATTGAGGCAGTGTAGAGAATTTCTTTGGTAGCATGCCAATTGGCCCTTCCCAAATAATTATCCTCTATGCATGTTGTCTTATATTTGTCACAACTATGATAGTATCACCCCAGACCTTCCCTTGTGGTCTATATGGATGAAGATGAACTCAATAAGATGCATCCCCTTAGAATCATCCAATACGTGTTCTAGACCACAATGAGAAAGTGTTTCAGGGAAAGACTATAATGATAGTTCATGTGTTAAGGAAACATGGACCTGTGAAAGAGTAAAATTGGGAATGGGAAGTAAAAATGAGGGCATAATGAGCCATCCTTTTTTGAATTGGATTCTTATTGATGTTATGGATTTCCATGTGAGGACTAGCTATTAAAAGGTGGTGATATTTTAATTTCCTCACATTTTTGAAGTCATCTTGGGATGGTTTTCAAGTACATTTTTATGTATTAGTGTACCTTTGTTTGGAGTTACGGTTTGAGGTGCGTTTGGGAGAGTTTTAAGAAAAATTAACAGATCAAGGGTTGTTCATGGATTTTACATGGTTTAAAAAACAATGCACCATAGCCTAGGTAAGTGTGAGTACATAGATAGAGACGTCCACATGCTTGACGTACAATTAACCCTAACTATGTTCCCAAACTAAGAAGCCATGCGCTCAGTTTTTTATTATCCTAAAATAAGTTTTTAAAACACTCAAACCCTTGAGACCCTAAAATTTCATCCTAGGATCATCCAAGTGGAATTATATAAGATCATTGAGCCTTATAGAGGGATACCAAGGTGATTCAAAGGTCTTTCATTGAGATCTAAATCCCAGATTGAAAATCATCACTTTTCCTAGTATGTTGATTTCATCATGTTACTTCTTCTATTGCTTCCACTATCTTCCATTGATCATTTCAATGGATATCTCCACAATTTCAATGGATCTAAACCTTTGAATTGATATATATAACTAGTATTTATGATCTAGATCTATAATTTCATGATATTGATGATTTTGAACATAATTTTGGGTTTACAGATATATATTCATATCATGATCGACATCTTTGTTCTGATCAGATTTTATTGATTTACATTGGGATAACATCTAACAACAAACCTAGTAAAGTGGTCTAAATCTGACTCCTATAATTATTTATTTTATATTTGTATGTTATATTAATTAATTTCTATCTTCCCTTAGTAAATAAATTCCAAAATTAGTGTAATTAAGAATGTGCATTGACTGGTGGATTCATTTGAGATATATATTATTAACAGATGATTTAATCAAGGATAAAATGTAATTCCAAAATAGATAATTTATTTAGATAATTTTTTAGGGTATGAGATATTTTAATTGATATATTTAATTAGTTTGGGTTCGATATAAATAATCGGGGAATTAATTATGGGATAATGGTTGTCTATGTGAGAAAATTAATGGGGGATTAATTATATCACTTGTTGATTCAATAAGATAATTAATTGTAGAAATAATTATGATATATTGATACATTTTATGGATAATTACTTGTGAAGAATTATTTATGAAATAATATACTTTTTTCATTCATTAGATCATTGAAAAATTAATTAATGGGGTTTGTACTTAGTTAATTGTCGGGTAAAATAATGGACAATGATATGTGTAACATATAGTGGGATTTGTAAGGGAATGATGTGGTTAATTATTGTGAATTAATTAATGATTTAAATTATTTATAATTATGGTTCTAGACATAGAATTCTAGACCAATCGAAAACATGGGACTTGGAAATGGTGTTCCTCGCTAATAACAAACTAAGCAATTATTAGGTGGGCTTCTAGACATGGCGGTATCCACCAAATTTTATGAGGTGTGTAATGCATGGTGATCAACACCAAATGAGATTTGGGGTTCTAGATATGGTTTTCAACACCAATTTAATGAAAATAATGAATTAAGATTTAAATGGGATAAATAAATTGAAACCAGGATTACTGTGTTGAATGTGGAAAAAATGAGAATTTGATTACTATTTAATTATACCATAAATTTATGTCTTCATAGATTTACATACACTTTCGTTTTAGTATAGATCTTTTTGAAACCGTTTCTAGTAGCATATTATGTTGTACTCCAACCCAACATGGTCCGTCTGATTGGAACCTGTGTAGAAATTGTTTTTGAGGGCAGGATAAGGGTATGTCTATAGGATATGATGTTGTTTGGGAATGGAGAATTGATGAGGGAACCATATGTGGTTTGATACATGATTTTGATTCATTTTTCCTTTATATTTAGTTTCATTGTAGACAATTGACACTTTAATTATCATAGCATGTATTCCCTTTTTAGTTGGGTATTTTATTTCCTATTTTGACTATCTTGTTAATTTGTATTGTTACAGATATTTATATGCTTCGAAACTTGTTTATTGTTATATTCTTCCATTAGCATTTCATTCATGTAAAAGAGAGTATTATCTTCCCATGACTAATATACTAGAACCTCACAGCTAGTCACACTATCTATCATATATGTTAGGACCAGTAGGGGAATATATACCCTGAGAGGGTGTGTGAATCTGGGTATGGATATTCTTTTTCAATATTCTTCCCTCCCCGCTGGATCATGAACTCTTTATTAAAAGGGTCACTTTATTTTAAATTTTGGGTTTATTATGATCAATTCTTTTCTTTTTTATCTATTGATGATGCTTTGAAAGCAATGCAGGGAAGAAAGTAGGCAGACATAGAGATTTTTACTTGGTTCACCCTCACTAGGCTACGTCCAAGAAGCATACAATGACGATGTTATGCTGTACCAAATAGACAAAATCTCATTGCAAATAATGTTCAGGCTAGATCAATTCTATGACCATTCTCACTGCCTTTACAATGTTTAGGGTTAGCTCACTGCTTTCCCAAGAGTCCCTCCCTGTTTCTCTCTCTATGGCTCACTGCCGGTGGAGAGCATCACCTTCTACTTCTTCCTTTGCTCAATGCTCTAGAAAGGATCCACTCACAGTTTATAGACCTATAGGTCTCTTCATTATCACTAATTATTACATCTTCCACTATATGTAGATTCTCAATTGAAGTCCAGATATCATCCACTTTTTAATAACCCTTTTACCATGAACACATGGTAACTCACTTTTGAAACACCTTTGCAACGCACCCTATATCATAAGGCTACCAATTTCACGAAGCTCAAACAAGCCTTCGTGAAGCCCCCACCATTTTTTGAATCACTCTCGCGATGTAATCTCACAAAGCACTCTCATGAATCTCATGTCATCCCAGAGAGACTTCCCTCATAAAGATCACTTAGCCAACACGGATCTCATAACATTCATGGAGCTAGAATTGCCATCGCAAAGCTCCTTCCTTTTATGAAGCACACTACCTTCGCGAACTACCTTCGCAAACCGAGAAAAAAATATTTTCTCTGAAAATTATCTCTTCTCCTATTTTTCTCTTGAAGGGATAAAGGTCTATTTAAAAGAGATTCCACCGACCCATGAACTTTCTGTGCGAAGTCAACACCATTTAATCTCAAATCACGAATCCCCGAAGATCCTTCCAAAATTCTCTCAAAATCGCAAAGCACCATAGAAATTTTCAGATCGTGGAGCATGACATAATCACAGAGCATCGCCGTTAATCCATTCATTCCATCACCGCGATGCTCCCTCCCAAAGCCCTTCACCACCGCGATACGCTTCAACAATACCATTCATGAAGCTTGACGTAATCACAAAGAATCACCGCCACTGTTCTCTGTCAACATAGATTGTCAACAACTTCTCTGTAACTTGACAAATATCCATCGAATCTTACTTTGTCAACAAACATGATCAACCCAAAAATGAAGCAATGTTACCTTGAGGAATTTTAGCCCAACAATCTCCCCCTTTGGGTTTGTTGAAAACTCTTCAAAACTCTTCTCAGAATTATTTTCAACACTTTGATATCTCACTGAGTTTCCTTCCAACATCTACCACTATTATCCTCTTGATATTCAGATTGCATTAAATGATTTACCTAACACTTACTCTATGCCCACATGAGCAACGATCAGTGTGACAAACATTAGTAGTATGAGAAGATCACTAATGAATCACTTCATGTCAGACAACACTTGTCAATTCCAAACAGATATCTATTGCTAAATTGATACTAATTTTTGAACCACACTGATACCAATTAGTGATAGCTGGAAACTTTCTCTCACTATTCCAACATCACGGTTCTGCTTTTATTAGGATCCTCAGCTGTCACGATACCTATTCTTTGATCGAACACTTCTAGCATCGTCAGATTTAATACTATCCCCCTATCTTATTCCTCTCCACCTATCTTGCTGCACCACCAGTCAGCTTCTCCCTGTTTCTTTTACTAAGACATTTTCTCCCTTCCTTAGCCATAATTTCTCCCCCTTGAGGAGTCACTATTTCTACCCCTTTTTCAATGAACCCAAAGATCACCCCTTTGTAGTCTACAAATTTGGAATGAATAGATATTAGAAAATTATATAAAAACACACAATATCTCAGGGAGAGGTGGTGTACCACATATATAATTTATTATGTGTAGAGGGTCGACTGAACTCCCCCATCCAGTAGATGACTTTCAAATGCTTCATTGGGTAAGGCCTTTGTGAGAATGTCTGCAACCTATTTTTTGGTATGCACATACTCCAAATTCACAATTCCTTGCTCAATATTCTCCATGATAAAATGATACTTTATCTCTTGAGTGGTGGATGGAATTTTTTCTGAGATATATATCACTTTAGTTATCGCACTAAATTCTGATCGGAGACTTCTCTTCAATGCCCATATCATCAAGCAGCTACATAATCCATAGTAAATATGTGTAAGCTTGAGTGGTGGCAATATATTCAGCTTCTGCGGTGCTCAATGAAATTCAATTTTTCTTCTTGCTTATCCAAGAAACACACAAGACACCAAGATAGAACGCACCTCCTGACATTTATTTCATGTCATTTGCTAAATCGTCCCAATCTGTATCAGTATATCCCAATAATCCTGACTGAGATTTGTCACTATATATTAGGATGAAATTCAATCTGCCCTTGATATACCAAATTTTTCTTTTCACAGTAAGCATGTGGATTTCTATGGGATTACACTGATATCTTTCTACATGGAAGGTGGAAAAATCAATGACAGGACTTGTTGCTGTTAAGTAAAATAGACTTTCAATGATTTGTGTGTCTTCTGTGATATTAACTGCCTTTCTATCCTCATTTTTGGATAATTTCATCTAGGTAGCAATTGAAGTCTTCATCTCCTTGGAATTTTCCATTAAAAATCATCTCAAAACATCCTTAGCATATTTGGACTGAGGAATAAATGTTCCATCACATCCTTGTGTAATTGGTAGAATAAGTAAAAATGTCAGCTCTCCAATCACTGACATTTGGAACTCACTTTCCATGAATTTGGAAAACTGTCTACACTGAGTTTCATCTGATCCTTCAAATATTATGAGGTCGACTTCAACCAATACCATCATTCATTGATTACTGTTGTTGTTAAGATTGAGATTGTAATAAAACCTCCAAAGTTGAAAACCACGCTTCTTCAAGTACTAATCAAGCCCTGAGTACCATGCTCTTAGTGGTTGTTTCAGCCCATACAATTCTTTTTTCAGTCTACAGACCTTGTTCTCATCCTCATGAATGAGAAAAACATCTTTTTGCTCGATTTACAATTCATCCTAAAGAATCCCATTCATGAATGCAGATTTAACATCCATCTGGAGCATCTTGACCTTCGGTTGCACTAGAATAGCTTGGAATAATTTAGTTGTCTCTAGCCTTGCAACCGGTGCCAATGTCTCGTCAACATTTATTCACTCTATCTGGGAGTACCATTTGAACACTAGTAATTATTTGTTTCGAATCTCTATTCCATATTCATTCATCTTATGGCGATAGACCCATTTAGTCAAGATGAATTTTTTATCTGTTAGCCTCGAAACAATCTCCCATGTCAGATTCTTTTCTGAATCAGCATCAGTCTCTTCTCTTCCCCCTGTGTTGCTTTCTTCCTCATCACATTAATGAGGAAATTTATCACTGTTTCAGTGATCAGTGTAAGCATTATTTTCATATACTTCTCATAGCTTTATGGTATCCTGAAAACAATCAGTTGATACCACATTGTTAGTTCAAAATAAATGAGCAAGAGGTGCATGAGTATTTCTTCTTCTCCCGCAATACTTCATCCCTTGATAGAAAACACCTGAACTAAGTTATCCGATTATTTATTTGATGGATCCTACATCTGATTTTGTTATTGAGTTCTTTCCTATGTTATGCAACACTCACTAATGTTAGGCCCATAAACATTCTTCTTCTTCTGTATCATTTATTCTCATTTGGCAGGCTTGTCCTTCCTCACACAATGAGGTTTAAACCCACTAGTAGACATTTCCTTCTATGATGTTCCACCAATATGCCACTTCCACAGATTCATTCTATGAGTAGGAATCTCTTTACTTGTCATATTCCTTAGCTTCTTCCTCCATTGCACATATTTTCCTTTTTCATCTAGTTCTCTCTATGGCACATGACATGTGAATTTTTCAACTCATTCTTTATTCATCTGTCTTTTATCAGATATATGAGTTACCACACTATTTTTCATACCCTGAGATTAAATTTTTATACTTATTTAAGAATGTTTCCACTATATTGTTATCCTTACGGAGCATCTGAGATCACCCCTCTCTATGTTTTATTTTTTTTAGGATGTGAAGATGTATTTTAGGATGTGGTGAATCAGAGTATGGATATTCATTTTCAAAATTCTTTCTGCCCAACTGGATAATGATCTCTTTATTACAATGGTCACATTATTTGCACTGTTGTGTTTATTTTAATACATTCATTTCTTATTTATCTAATGATGATGCTTTGAATGAAATGAAAGGAAGAATGTAGGCAGACACATATATTTTTACATGGTTCACCCTCACTAGGCTACGTCCAAGGAGCATACAACGACGATGTGTTGCTGTACCAAATCCACTAAAACTCAGTGCCGATAATGTTCGGTATAGATCACTTTTATGCCCAGGCTCACTGTCTTTACAATTATTAGGGTCAAATCACTACTTTCACAAGGGTCACTCTCTATTTATCTCTCTGTGGATTACTGCTGGTGGATAGGATAACATTCTTCCTCTTCCTTTGCTCACTACTCTAGAAAATATCCACTCACAGTTTATTGACCAATTGGTCTCTTCATTATCATTAATGAATGCATTCTACAATGTATGTAGATGCTCTATTGAAGTCCTGATTTCATCCACTAAAGAATACACCTTTTCCCATGAACACCGAGTAACTCACTTTGGAAACACCTTCACAAAGCACCCTACTTCTCAAGGATCCCAATTTCATGAAGCTCAAATAAGCCTTCGCGAATCCCCTACCTTTTCATGATGCACTCTCATGATGTAATCTTGTGAATCACTCTGTCAAATCTAATTTAATCCTAGAGAGACTTCCCTCGCGAAGCTCACTGATCCAACGCAGAGCTCACTACATTCACAGAGCTAGAATAACAGCCGCGAAGCTCCTTCCTTTCACGAAACACACTGCCTTCGCGAACTTCCTTCATGAACCGAGAGAAAATTATTTTCTTTGAAAATTATCAATTCTCTTCTTATACTCTTGAAGGGATCAAGGCCTATTTATAGGTGATTCCACCTACCCACAAAGTTTCCTTGTGAAGACAACGCCACGTCATCACAAATCGCGAAGCCCTAATGTTCCTGTCCAAATTCTATCAATATCTCAAAGAACCAAGGAAATTTTCTGATCTCAGAGCTTGATGTAATCACAGAGAATCACCGTCAATACCTTCATTCCTTTACCGCAAATCTACCTTACAAATCCCTTCACCACTGCAATGCACTTCAACATTATTGTTCATGAAGCTTGACGCAATCGCGAAGAATCACCGCCATCATTTTTATGGTCTTCGCAAAATCAATCCACGATGCCTAACATCACAAAATTCATGTCTATTCCATATTTAAAAATGATCTTCTATGATATAAACTTTTCGCAATTCTCACTAAACTCCAAATTATGGACCCCAACGATTTGGAAAAAACTGGAAAACGACGCCACCTTGTACTGCTCTTTTTGTACCGCCTCTAGATCATTCGTTCTATTTTCATCGTTCATTGTCAACATGGATTGTCAAAAACTTCTCTATAACTCTACAATTATACATTGAAACCTTCTTTGTCAACAAACATAATCAACACAAAAATGTTTCAATATTACCTTGAGGGATTTTTGCCCAATAGTATAGGAAGGCACACATGTAGTCTGGTATCCAACTGGCTGGGTGTACCATTTAGTGGAACCTAAAATTGTATATTAAAAATGATTTGAAAAATGTATTAATCAGACATGTAATCTATCAATTTAACTATAAACGCTTTAGATCAACTTCGCATTAAATTCATTTTTACACTAAATGTATTCATTAATTTTTTGTTTCTACAATAACCTATGAAAATAAATTATGTTCACATTATTACATAATATTATGTACTATGATTACATATATTTAAATAATTTTCTCATATGTAATTCATAGAATTGAAAACTCTTATTTTAAATTCTTCTTAGATATGTGATGAAAAATTGGGATTTCAATGTTAAAGAGCTCATAATTTTACATTGTTTAAATATAAAATATATATATATATGACTCCTATTACGTTAATTCTGTTGATTATAATATAATTTAAAATTATTTAGATTTAAATATATTTTATATCAATATGGGCCTTCCATATTCTTCACATGAAAGAGAGGGTCTTAATAAAAAACATGTATTTATCAGTAATAATAAAAAAAATTCCTACCTAGAAAATTCCCCAAAATAGTCTATTAGATAATTTTCAAATGATGATGTAAAAAAGGAAGTAAAATTTTAAACTAAATTTTATAAAATTGGAATAAAATAATTTTAATATGTTACAAGATGGAGTGATGAAACATACTCTTAAAATTTTATATTTTATCAAAAAAAATTATCATAATTGATTATTATTTCATTTATAATAAATATAAGGTCATTTAATTTATTTTAAAAAATCCTAAATAAAATAATTTTAATATTATAGTTAGACATATTTATTATTACTTATTTACCTGCTACTTTTTAATAGTATTTTATTTTACATTTCAATTTGAATGTGGGTTGTGTGTATCACTTATTATCAAACACAAGTTTATTATATTGAAATATCATAGTGTTACATTAACATTTTATAAATCATGTTTTATTTAGATTTAAATTATATAAACATAGTTTTAATCAAATTTTAAAAACATTTCTATCACCGTTGTGAAACTATTTACCATAGTTATTATTTATAACCATAAAAAATTAGTTCATTGTATTATATGTTATTAAGTTTTTTTTATAAAAAAAATATTGTTTCTATTTTATCTATTTACTAACATTTAAGCTATATAAAAAACATAATATTTATCAAATATGGAAAGATAAAAAATAAATTTCTATAAAACATTTCTTTTATAGTATATTTTATTTATAAAATAATGAATAAAATCGATTCAACTGATATAATTTTATTTAATCTTAAAATAAATTAGAAATATTAATATTAAAAAAAATTAGAAATAATATATATTCATAAAATTATTGAAATGGGATCATGGTTTTAAGTAAAAATAGTATTTTCTAAATTCAATTTTAAATAAATATATATAGAAAATTTCCCAAAGTTAACTCGATGATAATTTTAAGAATATGATTTCAAAAAATAAACCGTTTTTAAAAAAAATATCAAAAATTGTTATTGATTAATTCTAATATTTTCCCCAAAAATATAGTAAAATATTTTTATATAAAAACAAAATTTTGAAAAAATAGATATATTTATCTAAAATTGAATTTTTTTCCCTAATTAATAATCAATATATTTTTATAATGAATGGTGAATATAACAAACAAGTCTAGTTAGAGTAAAATCTTATAGACATATAAAAAATATATAGAAAAGGTTACAAGAATAATTATTATCCATTTCCAAGAATTAGTTCCAACCAGAAAAGAAAAACTACATATTAGAGTATTCATAACCCTCACTACAACCATAGAAAGGTGCATCCTCTGCAGTAGTTGATTCCAACTTTGAGTTCATTTTTTATCCTTTCAATAAATTGGCATACATCCTTCTATGATCCAGTTTCTCTAAAAGAGTGGTTCTCCTTACATGATTTCTTATTAACACTTCTGTTTTTATAATTAAAGACATCACATATGTCCCTCTAGGATGAGGACCTGGTGGATACCGGAATCGATAATATTGAATTGTCCATTCTTGGCCAACTATTTGATTGATAAGTAAAATATCATTCACATTCATACATCTTATTCTGAACACCATGTGTTATATCACTATTAGAAGGTATTGCAACATCCATACCATTCTCTTTATAGCTATCAGAGACACTCCCACATTTATCATTGAGAGCCAAAGAGGTAATCACTACTAAAAATATGGCCTTTATATATGCTATTAAAGTGCATTAACAATGTTAATAAAATCATTGTTAATTGAGGCAAAGATAGGGGTCCCGTTTATCAGTACTCGGAAACACGCTGATAAAAGCCCCTTTTATCTGCATGAAAAAAGCACTAATAAAGGACTCCTTTTATTTGCACATTTAAAAAATGATGATAAAAGTAATCAAAATTATATATATATATATAATGAGGGGGGAGCACTAAACAGTATTGGACCCCCTATAAGTGCAAGGCTGACTCTCCCACACGCTTCCCTTTCCCGCACATTGCCTAACATGCCTGCGTTCACCTCCTTGCGTTCACCTAAACATGAACCTGTGACATCCCCCCTTGTTGGCCGCCTCCTTTACCACTAATCCATTTTGTTTTTTCTCTATTTAATGATATATATATAGTTATATTTATTTTTATATTAATATAGATTCAGATTAATATAAATATATTTAGTTATGTTAATACATATATATTTATTCATTTATTTAGATATATATATATACATATTCATATATTAATATATGTTTACATTTATTTCTATATATATATATAGTTATATTTATTTGTATATTAATTTATATTCATATTAATATAAATAATTTTTTGTAATATTAATATATATATATATATATATATATTTTCCTTTATTTGTAACATATATTTATTATTATTTTAATTTATATTTACATTTTTTTATATTTATATTTTTAGTTATAATTTTTTATTCATACATTTATTGGAATAGTAATATATATTTATAAGATTTGTTTTAAATACATTTATAAAATATGTTTTTTTGTTTGTTTATAAATAAATATATATATATATATATATATAAATACATACATACATATATACAACACACGCACACTCATAGAGACAAACACACTCACAGATATATATATATATACACACACACACACACACGAATAAATACATATATATATATATAAGTGTGTGTGTGTGTGTGTGTATTTGAAAATCCACAGAATGTTAGAATGACCATAACCTCTAATCCATATGTCTGTTTCAATTATACAACCAGTAAAATTGTAAAGAATTAATCAATCATCGATATGATATCTGTTACAAGCATAGAGGATATCCAAATCAGAAGTTATATTTATTTGAATGTTAAAAAATCAAGGTATCCAAATTAAAAACTCAATTTTGGAGGCATTCTAGGTCTTTTTTCTCCTCGAAAAATTTGACAGAAAGTGCCCTTATGTCACTAACGTGTAGAGCTCATCTCAAGATAGTATTAGATATGATATAGAGCTCAAATGGACACACAGATCAATATTTATGGTTGTTTGATGTTTGAGTTAAATTTTCTACTTAATTTAGATATTTTATTAATTTTTCTAATTTTTTGTGTCTTTATATTGTTATTAAATTATTATTAATCATTGATAATTAAGAAATATTTAATTTATAGTATAGTTTAAATTATTTTCAAGTCATTTTCACTAAGTTTTTTATATATTGAATGTAATAGTCTATTTATACTTATCTAAAAGATATTTAAAATATATATATTATATTTATATAAATATAAATATACTTATATAAGAATATATTATTTTCGTGTGTTTTTAATATAGATTTATAAGTGCTAGTTATAGGATCTGATAAATCCCCCCTTTATCAGCACTACTAAAAAAGCGCTGATAAAGGGTGGAACTTCCCTTGCCTGTTTTTGTTTTAGTGGGTGCATTTTTAATAAAAATCTATCATCCAGAAGACATCTTTGAGGGGTTTCAAAGACTCTCCTCCAATCATTTGGGAGAGCCTATTATGATCAACCATATCTAGGCATTGAGGGATATCCACATTAACAAATTCATCAAGAGATCTTTTCCTTAAGACATCCTATGTATCCTTTTCTCAATTGCTGGAACCAATCTACAATTCGCGTCTATATGTACTTGAGGATCATCCATCCCAATGGGTGACCCCATCTACTCTATGCTTGCAAAACTATTTCTAGAAAAAACTTTTCCACATAGGATAAGATTAATCTTGGCTATTCCCCCTTCCTCATGGATCAAATTTTCAGAATCTAGTTGCACTTGAAAAAAATGGAAGATCCCCAACACGAACATCACATTTTATACATTCAAATATCTAATACACTATTGGATTCAGGGAATATCTAATATCCCTCATTTCACAAGCATGCATAATCACCTATGTGAATTCATCTTTCCACACCAACTGCTCCAGGCTTCTACCATATTGTGCATCACTGAGGCAATGGATCCCCACTTGATCACCCCTTTCAAAAGAAACTCTTTGGAAAGTACTCACAAAATTCTTCACAAGGACAACCTTTCATACATTATCACTATTTAAAACTATAAAAGTTTCCTTAAAATTATCCATGACCAGAAAATGAGCTGATCCAGAGACAAAACCACTATAAGTGCTTCTTTATTCCACTACCTGTGAAAGGGAATTCAATCTTCAAATGTTCCGAACCAAATCTAGATGAAAAAAATCCATAGCAGGACAGAAAATAGTGAATCCATGACTCAAATAAGACAACTTGTCTACAACGGAACTCCTTTTTATTAATAACCTAAATACAATCCACCGGTGACCTTGAGATATCTACATACACACAAATCTATGGACATATTAGGTCCCAAATTGACTCTGTTTGATGATTAGAACAATAAAATAGGACTATTATATTTCAACTTGAACATAGAATAATGGGATTTCAGAATAAATGTTGTAGTCCGGGGAAACTATCCCATGTCTTGATTGTCACTTGGTCTCACCGTATAAGAAAATCAAAACTCCAATGAAACATGTAGAAGGTAGATATGTTGCATCATCGAGGGGACCTTGACCTCACACCAATCAAGTCCACATACAACCCAAATCAGATCATTACATTCCTCGGATGAGGTAGACTGACAAATGTGTGCTCTATAAGGTCTCACTATTCTGAGAGGAATTACTCAAACTCATCAACCGATGGGCATCAAGGATGAAACCGAGCGACCACGGTGAGCATTCATTGATCTGTGACGCTATTAATCTCTATCAAGAGTGGGTAAATCACAGGTTCCTCATGGAATAGATGTGGAATATTCAGGGAGAGAATAATCCTTGGGAATGTATGAATTGAGTCTGGGTGTGAGTGCAGTGAGAGGGGCTTACACTTATCACGAATAAGTGATTGTGAAACTCCTACCTCTGATGGGGAGGGGGGACCAGAACTCGTATGAATCAGATCATGGTCATCTTCATAGGAGGAGCTGAAGTGGTCAATATAGAGGTATTAGGAATCTGAGTATGATGTATATGTATATATATATTATTTTTATAATCATATTCATACCCTTCATTACAATAACTTGCCTAAAATAGTGTTGTTTAAATATTAATATTTTTCTATTCATTAAAGTATGATATTACAATGCACATATTCTATTAAAATTAATTATCAACTAATATATCATCGTATAACATTATTAAACCAATTTATAAGTTTCATCATTGAATATTTTTATTTCTTAGAAAAATGAGTTTTACGTGTAACATCCATTATGATATATTCATTTTTAAATAAATTAAATATATTTAATATAATGTGATACATGCAAACCTGATCCTAAAATATTTTAAGTTAATATTATATTTTTAATAATAATATAAACATATAATAAAATAATATTTCTATATTTTAAGCAAAAAAAATAAAATTTTGTTAGATGAATATCAATATTGATCACACATGGTCAAAAAGTGCAAAGAATAATTCATTAAAAAACAACATAAAGAAAAAATATTTTATTATTATTTGAAAAGGTATACTTTAACTAATCATTATTTCATTTCCCTTAATTAATTATAATATATTTAACTAATAAATATATTAATTTCCACTAGATTAACAAAATATAACAATTTTTGTATGTAAAAAGGAAATATTTTTTGGAAACTATTTTTTGGTTTAAGAAGGAATAATATCACTCAATTATAATTAAATTAAATTTAACGTAGATATAAATGATATAAATGGAATAAATTTATTATATTTCAAAATATTATAATTCAGATCCATCCAATGATTATTACTGGTCTTATAGTCATTATAAGGTCATATAATACATAAAAATGAATTTTTTAAAACCCATCTTTCAAACATGATCTATCGGATTACTTTTAAAATAAATTAAATCACATAAATGTTTTTATTTAGTGTATAAAATAATTTTAACAATATTTATTAATATATGATAATGAGTTCCATATAATTTTTTCATAATAATTTTTAGAAACAAAAAATAAAATTAACAAGGTAGAATATAGTTTTTCTAGATTCATGTTCATCAAGTAATTTATAATATCAACATAAATGTAAATTTTATTTGATAAATAGGATATTTTATTAATAATAATTTTATATAATTTTTTTATTAAGTTTCATATAATTTTATTATTAAATTAATAATTACCTCAGATAAAATAAATAGTTCTCATGGTGAGAAATAAAATAGAAAAGAAATTTTACTTAAAAGGCAATGGAGTATAATGATTAAAAAAATTATTTATTATATATTAGATATTGTTAATAACAATAAAATTATTTCACTACATTATATATCAATTTTCTTAGAACTTTATGTGATTGGGACTTCCTATTATTGAATGAATTTTGTGTATTTAAAAAAATGTTGCACCTACTCATTTATAAAATAGAATTATGTCCCCGCAATTATTAACCACTCCCAAACCATTTGGATCAAGATAAACAGACAGAAATAAATCCCAAAAAACATTATTCATAATTTAATTTTTATGGTATTCCCAAAGGAGAACTGTATGGTATTTAATAGTAGATCCATTTCCTTTTCTCTAATAGAATGTAACCATATTAATGAAGCTATTTCTCTTTGATTATCCTATTACATTCTTGAGTTATCTCATTTTGATTGAAATATAATTATTGTTTTATGTACCATGTAATGAGATATTATTATGTTTATGGAATTATATTTACAAGTATTCATCACTTTCAAATTGAAAACAACGAAATTTCTAATTCTATTGGGGTATTAAACCCTCACAAGCTAATATAATTTATGTTCAATTATCGATTCACATGTATGGGAATAACTATAGAAATATATAACGTAATTGTTAAATATTTTATAATAAAAATTAATTATAATAAATATATCACCACTTACATATCCTTTAATGTTTTAATTGAATTATATTTTAGCTTTTGTGTACATATAGTATGTAGTCTTTATGAAGCAATGTGACACATTTTATATTTCCATAATTCATTAATTTTTATTAAAATTTATCAAATGATTGAATATGATATTTATTACATTATAATAACTATAAGGTATATTTAATTGTATCCTTTATACAATATATATAAATTTCATAATAAAACTTATATAAGAAAACCTGAAAATTAACAAAAAAGAAAAAGAAAAATAATACAAGATTTTTAATGAATGGGTGTAAATATTATATATATAAATGTATAATATATTATAATCATTACTAAGTTTCTATAATAAAATTATATTTGTATTAAAAAATAAAAAATGGTGCTAATGTGTGTTTAGTTTAATAGAATTTTGAGGTGAGGTGTTTCATCTCAACATACACTTCATTGAGACATAAATCACCTATTTACTTTTGTGTGGTGTATACAATATCCCATTGATAGATTTTGCAAGAATACTTATTTATTAAGGATAGATAATTTTTCAATCTGAATATATTATATCAATGGTTCAAAATTTTCATGTTACAAATGATGTAAAAATATATTTTGCACTCACACATTCATTTGGGATTTCAGTTATCCTGATTATTGAAATATTCTCATTATCCATCATGAGATCCAACAATAGTATCGTCCACTAAAAATTATAGTATATTATATTTTTCATCTAAATAATCATTATTTTTTTCTTAAATAATGAAAAGAATATTTTAATTGTTTTAAAAAATTAATTTCACATTAAATCTGATATAATTTTCTTCAATATCCTTGATTTTAATTTTTTTACATATGTATTTTTATTTACACAAATAAATATATATGAAAATATAAAAATATTCTTTAATTTAATTAATTATTAAGTGGAATATTTATATTTTTTTCAAAATTCACATTTTATTTAAACCAACCAAATGAATTCACATTTTTAATATATATATTTATAAATGATATTTGTGTTCAGTAAAAATTTTATGATATATAGATTATTTTATAGTTTTTATATATTTTCAATCGTAATATAATTTTAGGATTTTTTAGAATTTGACATTAATTTCTGTTATTCTTCATCATGAAATGATTTAATTAGGAATAAAAAATATTTCTGAGGAACTGATGGTCACCTTTAATGGATTGGTTTATTTTTTGATGAAAAATTTCTCATAAGAACATTCATTTATAATGATAATTTTTTATTAGACATTATATATCACTTAAATATCCATATTACTTTGATCATCAATATGATTTTTTCATAAAAAGTATACCAATTATAGATATTTTATTTACATTGAATGTTATTTGATTAAATGGGGAAATATTGAAAAATATGTATTCAATGCCCAATATATATATTTTTTATTAATATATATTAATCATGAATTTAATTGAATACATGATTGATATAGAATTATTTATGAATTGAATTTTGGTGCCTGATAATATATATCCCCTCAATCAAATGGTAGATTTCTTGAAAAAAAATAGTGAAAAAATTTAAATTGGGTTTTAATAAAAAAATTAAACTATATTGTGAATGGTCATCATATCATAAATATCGTGATTTCATGGTACATGACATAAAAATTAATATTTTATTTTTTTGATTCAATTATAATTATCTAGGTTAATATTTCATTGATAATATTTATGGTTTCAATTATATCTCAATTAATTGATTATATGGATGATTTTTCATTTATCTACCATGTAATTTTTGTTATACATTTTTTCTTTGTGATAGTAATGTTATTCATTAAATTGCTGGTGTTTTATGTTAGTTATCTCATCATATTTGTAATGCCTTATTGATTCGTGATTTATTTCATTATACATCACCCATGCGGAAAATTTGATCCCAACATATTTTATTTTAATAGTATATAGAGTGTAATTATTTGAATAAAATAACGGATTGTAATTTTTTCCCCTTAATATATTTTAATTTTTAAAAAAAATTATTGTGTTTAATTTATTTATTATGTTCTAAAAAACATATTAATTGATCATCAATTTTAAATTTTATACCTCTTATCTATTCTAATGAAATAATATGACTATAAAAATGGGTTACTTGATTCGGGGAAATTATAGTTTGTATATAATAGATTTTATCAAAATCATTGGGAATATGATTTATGAACACATAGAATGAGGAAAAAAACCTATGATATAATTTTATTATGAGTACAAAAGAACATCCCAGGGTTTTTGTAGGGAAGAAATGTTGTGGGTTTTCATGGTAACACAATAGTATGTTGATATTGAAATTGTAAACGGTAAGGGGGAATATATAACTAGGTGTAAAAATCTAAAAAATGAGTAAAGGGCCTGGTTGGAGTGTTATGTTGTTCACAATAATGAGCCTTAGTGTGCACCTCATTTGAATATACCTTTTTATATATGTTCCTCCCTATGTTTTTAAAACTAATAAATTTATATTTTATATTATAAAGTGTTTGTAGAAATGGTATTATATTATGTTAAAGAAAATAATTAATTTATTCAATAGCTTCTGTCACATGAAAGGCCTTGTTTTATCGAACAAGAATATACTATTTATATCTTTATATAATATGATATTTATTATCTAAACATTGAAATGGATAGTTTGGATAGAATTTAATAAAATATGAAAATATGGATCAATTGTGTATATATAATGAAATAATTTTTTCCAATTATTTATAAACGAAATCAATACCCTCTTGAAAATATAAGGAATCATTTTTCCCTAAAAAATATTTTATTATAGAAAAATGTGTTTTAAACAAATAAACTAAAAATATATTATATTTGGATTATATTAATTATTCTTATATATAATATATTTTTTAATGCTAAACATTAATCCAATGTTTTTTCACAATAAGATGTAAAGATATATCATTTTTTAAGCTTAAAATATGATTATTCAATAAAATTGTTTTCCCGCCTTTGAATGGAATAATAATATTAAATATAATTTTGTACACATTTATAAAAATTTGTTGAAAACAATAACCATCAATTTTGAAATAATAATATATAAAAAATAATGGTTTTTTGGTATTAATATGAGAAGATTAAAATATTAATGAATTTAAAAAAATTAGAATTTTAAATGAAAACTACATTTCATTTAAATAATTTAAAATTTAAATTCTCTTTTCAATTGGGATTCAAGTAAAATTAGTTATCTTTTTTCAATTAATCATGTTTTGGTCATTTTCATCATTTTTATATACAATTTTGATATAAAAACATTATCAACATTTAAATATTTTAACATTAAAAACCCACATTCTCATTATGTATGTTAAATTGATTTTAATTAAAACTATTCAACATCCATGAGTTGAATTTATCTAATTTGATTTCAAATTTTTAATAATAATAATTTATGTTATATTATATGTTAATTTGTTTGATAGTGATTAATACTGAATATAGTTGAAAATAAAAACATGGATTAAGTAAACTACGAGAATACTTAGTTGTTAAACATAGATCATAAGGTGTGTGAATGACCCAACACCCATCAAAAAAATTTATGGACATATATAGAACAATATGACCTTATTATATATATTTTTTGTTATTAGAATAATATTATATGAAAGTGACTTGTATAATAAGTTATTTAATGAAAAATACAAAAAGTAACCTTAAATTCCATTAAAATTTATAAAGATTTTGGGTAGGAACAAAAACACTATATTTTTAGTTATAAATATTATTATAAAATATAAATGATTTTTACACTTAAAAATAATATATTTTAATTTTTTTGAGCTGAAATAATTACAATAAATACCAAAGAAACACTGAAACATAAATTATTTATCTAATAATTAAATAGTATAAATGTTAATATAAATATAAAAATTCAAGTAAATTTAATGAATTGTTGAGTTTATTTAATTTTTATATGATTATATATTATTACACTAGTTTGTTGAAAATATATTTTAATTACATAAAATTATTTATATTTTTTATTTTCATATTAAATGAATAGTGTCAAACATTATGTTATAGTTATTATATAATAAATGATATTTTGGTAAGGGATTTACAATAATTAAATTTGTAACATCAAATAAGTAATTTTTAACTACTAATAGATATAAAATATGTTCCATTCATTGAAATATTGATCTTATATAATAAAAAAATTGACCCCAAGATAGTAAAAAACATTTGTTATTGTGGTTTGGGATAATCTAGTGTTTTACTATTTACATGGGAATTTGTAAAAAAAATTAACCACATATTTGTTTTTTTAATTTATATATTATATCTATAATTAGTGCCTCAAAATTGACTAATATGTCCCCCATTATTTTAGTCTTAAATGATAAAATAAATTTGTTCTAAATCATGTTATATGGACAAAACTAAAATGGTAAAATTCCGTAATCATATAAAAAAACAACAAAATGATAAATATTGTTGTGTTCTGGAGTAGGTGCATGTTGAACTCATATCTCTCCCAAAAATAGGTATTCAATTTTTGAACCATTTTTTGTATGGTATGCCACCCAGTAATGAATAAGTTTTTGTATTTAGAATAATTAAAATCCTCATTGAATATAATCAGGAATTTACTTCCCTCATTTCCTAAAAACTATCATAACTTTTGTGTTGTCTAATACAAAACCAAATAATATCTAAATATCCATACTCTAATCCTAGAATCGTTTATTTTTATATAAATCAATCCATTTTTGTACATTGGTGAAAATATATGGAGTTACCCGAATAATAGTTAACATTCATAAATTTGAACTTTAGTTATATTTATATTTCACACATTTAATTTCATTTTATAACATGATGATATAATAAAATAATTATCTTCTGTATTTATATATATTGAACTGCTATACATGCATCCAAAAAACACACAAAATTTTTTCAAATGGGTTATGAAAGCATAATTCCTGTTTATAATAGACTATCACGTCATGAAGCAATTACATTTTTTTCAAATACCACCTCCAAAGATTAGGTATGATGATAGATATAATTTTTATATAATATATTTATATCCCAATAAAAACAGTGGATTCATTATATAATATATGAAATTTTTTGTTCCTTTCCATTATGGATACTATAATGTCCCTAGTCTGCATGGAAGACTACCACCTCCCAATGTGATCTGATTCGCTTTTCACAAATATATCACATGTAGGGTAATAAGTGTAATAATATTAAAAATATATTTTATAAATATAAAAAACTTTGTGATATTAATGAAATATTAATCATATTGATAACTTAATATAACATTTTTTTCAATTTTCAAACACTAAATAATTTGATAACATCGTTCATTGACGTTAGGACTACCACATCCTTGAGGATATGTGATTAATTCTTTCAACTCATCATAACAAGAATTTATAGTTATACTTTTTTATAAATAAGTAATATTTTCTGTATTATATTATTGTAATTCTAAAAATAATATTTTTATTCAAATTCATTTCATAACGATCATTGAAAAAATGGAAACATTACTCATCTGTATGTATAGCCAGTGGTCTACATGATTGTAACATTAGTTTATTTTTAATAAACATATTCAAAGATGGTTTTAATATTTGTGATATATTAATAAATATGTTAATTAATTCATGACAATTTTTTGGAGTTGTTTACATAATTTCAACTTTCACATTTTCCAACACACATAAACAATTTTGATAGAAAATCTGAAGATGACTAAAACAGATGATGCCAATTAATTGATTAAGGATCCATCTTTAACATGTTAAAAAATTATGAAAATTAATAATAAGTATAATATTGTTTCTTATGTGTCTAAATAATCAACATACAATTATTTTGAGAAAGATTAAGTCAGATGTGACAAGTCAAACATAAGAAAAATGTTTTAATCAGACTTATATTTCTATGAGATATAATCCATATTCACCTATTATTAATGATTTGTGGTTCATATAAAACACACAAATGTATATTATAATTTATATACCTAAAATTATTGTTATTTAAATATGAATTTGAGTATATAAATATAAATAGGTTTACATTTTCATTTATTCTAAAGTGGTAAAATATTATTGTCTCATTTTCCCATTATTGAGGATTCAATTATATTAAGAAATAATTCTCTATTATGAGGTGTATATAGTATTAAAATGAAATTTTATATCATAAATATCTTAATTTTCATGATATTTTAAGTTTAATTTATTATTTTATTTCAAGACGATTATAAATCAATGTTACGAAAGTGGAATTTGGTTCATGATATAATCAAATCATTTATCATCGTTATTTATGATTATGTTTCCAACAATGAAATGGTTTGATATAAATATCCATATAATATTTAATATTATTTTACTCTGTTTATTTAATGAAAATATATTTTTGAAGTCATTTTATACTATTTTTGTTCACATGTTTTTATAATAATTTTTTTTATTTTAAATAATATTTTTGATCAAAAACTAATTTTCCTCAAAAATAATGTTTTATTTGATTTTTATAAATATTTAATAAAATAAAATCGTATTCCAAGATGAATTGAAGTTTCCATATTCAATTCTTCTGAATTATTTAATATCTTCAGTTATATTTTTTAATTGTAATTTTAAAATGAAATTAATTTTAATTTTTCTTTAAATAATTTTAAAATTGATAGAAAATTTGTTTTAACGCCTTTTTTGATGAAATTGTAATTTTATTCACATTAATCAAACATAAAATACATTTTTTATTACTTTTTAGTTATTATATTGTATAATAATACAATATAGACCTAGTCGAAACGTACATAGATATTACTTCACTTTTTCAGAATACATAAAAAATTACAAAAACAGATTCCCAAAGGACGTATTTGTTTACTCCCTTTGGAAACATGGAAAAATATCTTCTAACTTAGTGAAATATCTACAATTGTCCCCTTATTATATTAACTTTAAAAAATTTCTTTATAACCTATTAAATTTATCCAAAAGAAATGGGTGAGATCAAATGCATAGTACATATAAATAAAGGAAAATGTGTAAGTAGATCACGAATATAATGGTATGGGAAAATGATCAAGATAATTAAAAGATCATACACTACATATAAAAATCATAAACATGAAGAATTAAATAAAAATTTATAGTTCATAACACATTTACGATAAGTATATAAATAACATTACAAATGAAAGAATAATAAATTAATATTAAATGAGATTATGGAAGACATGTAATTTTATAAAAACTCTGTGTCAAGGTTTACTGCCAAGACCATTGGAAAATTTTTTTCATGGGATAATCACCCATGTAACAATATTTAAAATTGTATTACATCATGTGTACCCTCTTGTCTTGGGCATGACATGTCCTCTCATGTACCCTCTTGTTTCAGGCATTGAATGTCCTTAAGTGTACATCTTGTTTTAGTCCTTGGATTTATTTCCTTGTACCCTTTGAGAACCTAATACATTTATCGTTATCAAATTCATTTGAAGGAGATATAGGACCAATCCATATCATAATGAAATTCTTCAGACATGTGCTAAAAATCATAATCAATAATATTATAACTTGTCAAATTAAATGGGTTTCATAAACATGAAATCATACCTTAACCATTGGAAAATGAAATAGGGTATATAATAAATTCCAAAAAACATAACCAATTGAATGAATATGATTGCATTGACATGTATCCCATCAAATAAAAAAAATTATGTAAAAATAAACTCATTAAATGTAAACCATTTATAGAAAAATTATGAATGGAAACAATAAATATTTTCCATTGAAAGGCATGAGTAACACGAACAAATATAATATGAGATGTGAAATAATTTTTAAGTTTCATTAAAAAACACATCATGCAAAAATTATCCTTTCTTTGTTAAATTTTTTATTAATATTTAAATCCTTTTTAAACCATTTCCATGAAAACATGCTTTAAGATAAATAAATTAAGCCTAAAATCCATTTTAAATCATTTTTTCCTTTGAAATCACGTAGAAAAACATGAAACCATCATAAAACTATTTTACATTGAAAATGTATAAAATAATATTTAAATCCATTTGAAATCCATTTCATTGAATGAATATTTTTAATAAATAGTAAAAATTATAATTTAATCTGGAGATGAAATCATGAATGTATTGATGGATGGTGAATTTGTACATGATGTATAAGGTAAAAAGAACATTTCGTTGTCATAGTAAAAAGGTTATATAAATTTTTCATTTAGAAAGCATAAAAGAAGATTCAATTGAAATGATTGGTAAGTTAAAAAAGTGTAAATATGATATTTAATGATAATGTGTGATCAGTAGAATATATTGGATACCATTGTTAGAAAACATAGTACTGAAAGAACAAATATTTCATACCGAAGATAGGGAATTGTCAGGTATCATAAAAACATATTCATATCTATATTATGTAATCATATGTATAAAAATTATACCAATACATTAATATATTATAAACATCCTATGGAATAAATCATTAGTTTTATTAGGAGATAGATCAAAAGTATTAACTAGGTAAGAACAAACATAATCAATCATAGAATCGTAGGATATATTTTCAATAAAATCATACTTATAATAAAATTTAAACCATACTCTCCATGAAATAAAATATAATTTAATTATATTTAAAAAAATAAAATAATAAAATTCATGATATAACATTTCAAATATAGTATATACACCACGTCAAAAAATACATGTGCGTAACATGGCATGTGTCTCAAACAAGGATAATTGTGAAAAATTTATTTTATTGATTTGGTAGCTTTTTAAATAAAATATACATGAAATAAATATCATCATATTGATATATAAATACATTTTAATTTATGTAATATAATAATATAATAAATCCTTGTGAAAAAGACATACCACACAAAAGGAATGGGTGGTGAATAAAGCATGTATCTTAATGAAAAATTAAGTTTGATTAATTTTCCTTACCTTGTGTCTTGACTCCCTTAAAAATCATAAAATATTCCTATAAAATAAATTTAATTTTATTATAAATATTTTAAATAAGAATATTTTTATATCTAATAATAGATATGGTAAGGTTATGACCTTATATTACCCTCTGGTTATCAATTAAATTTTAAGGTTTTACATAGTGAAATATGTGCATTGTTCTTCACATGATTCTTAATTTTATATATCTTGTATTCTAATTCATATATAATTATTTGCTGATTATAAACCATGATATAAAAATCATCTATATTCAGTATATGTCTCTTATAATAATCTATTGTATATAGATGAATGAAACCAAATACATTGTTCATGGAGATGGTAGGTTGTGTATATGATATAACACTATTTTTGTTTAATTTTTATGTTAAAAAATAATGTAAATGAAATATATGAATATAAATATCAATTTATATTGATCATTACTCTAGTAGTATGAGTATTTCATATATATTTTATAAGTTCACTAAATTCATCCTTAATGCATTTCATGTTGTTTATGAATGAGACATATCACTTTGATGGGGCAGTAGTCAACATTGCCTCATAAAAAATATCATATAGAAAAAAATGAAACATATTATGATTTGTGTTTTAAATTGATTAAAAAGAATAATTATATAATTAATATAATATATACCAAATTTAAGTATATTTTCTATCATAATTTCAAACGTTATTGGAGGTAAAGGAAATATGACCAGTCTTCGTTTAGTGAAGAAGTATTTCAACATACACATATAATATATGTTCATTACCCCTTTGATGGTTATTTGTGAAATTTTAATTCAAACCATTATAATAATAAAATCATAGTATATTCTGGATACAGGTTTTTTATACAATAATAGAATAATATGATATGTGTGAGTCGATAAAGAAAATAACAGAATGGATATTGTGAGATGGTGTTACCTTATAATAAAATAGAAGGTAAGGATTTTTTAATATTAATTGGGATGTTTATAGATGATAAAACTGGATTGAGTGGTGTGATGAAGTTGGTGTAGAGGTGGCATTTTTATTTTAGGGTTGTGACAGACTTGTAAATTTTATGAAAAGGAATTCTATAGACAATTTTTAAAAGTAAAAAATAGAAACTAATAGAAATAATTATATAAAAAAGGAGTATGGGGTCTAAATATGGCCATCTAAAAGCTCAATGAAATTTTTATGTTGTTTTGGTGCTTAAATGTATGGTTTATTCCTTAGTTAAGCTTTATTTTACCTTAATAGATGTAATTAATTTACATAAAATTCACTAATATTTTTTGTAACAAAATAACATGACCGTATAAAACATTATAAATTATCATTATTCAAAATATGGTATTAATTTTTTGAAAATCCAATCACATATGTGAATTAAATTAATTTAAAATTAATTCCACATATGGGACGACACTACCCGTTTAAAATGTAAATATGATCAAGAGTTTGCAATGTTTTTATATCGAATTTAAATATGAAATTGGTTATGATGAAAAACATTGGATTTATTGATACAAATATTATAAAAAATAAATTTCAAACGTATTTAAAATTTAATTTAACCATATAATTAAATTATATGAAAAATCAGTTTGAGTAATATATATATGTTCTATATTAAATAAAACAATTTACCTGATCCGTTATCTGTAATAATATGAAATAATATAATTTTAATAATATATTATGGTTTTGTAAAACTCATTAATGATTGTTTTGAAATCCATCAAAGAAATACATTGTTTTAAATAATGTACGATATTTATGGTGTTTCTTGTCAAGAAATATTACATTTTTTTGAATATAGAGCACAATTAACATAGTGTTATATATAATGCTAACCAAATATTGTTCTTTAAATTTAAAAAAATATATTTTCTCTATTGCATGAAATGAAAAATATCAAAAAGGATAAATTAATTCAAAAATTAAAAAAAATAACAAAATATTAGTGACTTCCATACTACCTCACATAAAATGAATTTCTCTCTCAAAATTATTTTTTGATATAAATGGGTTAATACATGAACTTATCAATCAAAAAAACCCACATCAAAAAAATTGTATAGTAAATTATCCCTTAAGAATGGTGTAACATCCCAAGGTTTTCTAAAGATAAATTGAAAATGCTTGAAATTTTGTTTAAGGTATATATTTATAAGTATCCTTTAAACATAATTTTATTTCTTCTATGATTTTAATTTCAAGAAACTGTCATCTACAATTGTGTTCAGCATATTATTTAGAGTCTGATGAAACAAACTTGTTTTTTTTGTGAATAGTAACATTCCCTTATGAATAGTAATATGAATAGTAATATGAATAGTGATATGACCTCATGAATAGTAAATATTATTATTATTTTATTTTCCCATGGCAATAGGATAATGGGATCATAATTAATTTTCCAATGTCACATGAAACTAGTTGCACTTAAATATTGTTATTTTTCGAATTAACTGTGACCTTATTTAAAAATTAAATTAATAATATTTAGAAAATTATTTTTGAAAAATGGAGTTCATTTTTGAATTCTACACATCGAAAAATGGTTGGGGTAAATTTTTGGTATTTTTCTGAAACTCTTGAATTTTCGGTGAATAGTGAAATACGATAAAATACCGTATAATCAATTTATCAGTAAATATGCACTATTTATGACATCATAAGTGATGAAAGGACACTTTCCTCGAACTAACTTGATATTTTCACTAATTAAGGCCACTTGATTTGAGATTATTCATAGTCTTGATAAAAATATTATAATAATAATTAAAATAATCTAAAATACCTCCCCTCCTCCACTATAAATATCACCCTCACTCCCCTCTTTCTCCCACACCTCTCAAGCCTTGAGCATTGTCTAATTTCTGCCAAATTCCCTCCCCAATCTTCTTCCCCACGTCCTAGAGCTTCTGGTCTCACCAAAAGACCAAAATCAAAGCCCTTAAGAAGGATCTCAAGGAGAAGAGATCAAGAGGTAAACATCCTCTTTCATTTTCATTATTTCCTTCCATTTTATGTTATTCTCTTCCTTTCCCTTTGTCTTTTGTTGGGATATTTCATTAAATATTTCCCCTTACTGTCCAAATTTTGTATTAATGATAAGATATTCCATTCCTCTCATCAATCTTATTTTTATGAAATTTTAAGAGACGTCGTTAGGCTGCCGAATTTTTGTAAGAAATTTCTCATGTTTTATTCATTTCATGATTCCTTTCTCTTCTTTCTTCACCCCCTCTTATCCAAGAGGCATGAAATCTCCAGAATCATGTATATTCTGGATGTTTTCATGTTTATGGAAAATTACAAATCATTATTCCTCTCCTCTCTCACTTATTTAAAGAATCAAAAAAACATTGTCCATTTGTGTCGAATTACCGATATCGTGGATGATGTATTTTCAATTTCCATTAATTATTTCAAGTCTGCTCATGAAACCATTTATATGGTTGAACCAGGTTATAATATATGTTTTATGACTCATATATGGTTCTGCAATTCTTTTGTACCCATGGTTCAAATTTATAAGACTAAATGAGGTTGTAATTATCAAAGAACCACTTAAATTATCTAAACAAACATAATTAATGTTTTAACTTATAAATCATCATCATATAAAGCATCAAAGTGATAAATGGTATCATTTATGGTACTGTAAATATGTAAATACTACTCCATTCCAATTCTGGAGTTTCACTTCCAATCAACAAGAACGATTCATCATGAACCGATTGTAAAAATCACAAAAGAACTCACCCAAAATAATGCAAGGAACAAAATACTAACAAAAAAGGGGTGAAATGAGGTTATGAAATGACCATATAAGATGTTATAAACATGAAAATGTTTCTATAAAATACTAATAACACTCTTTAACCATTATACAGGAGGTTTAAACAATTTTGAAGTAAGACAAGCCCAAGGTAAGGGAATTCTTAACCCGATTTCCATTCTTTGGGTTAACCTTCTACTTTTTAATTTATGTGCTATTTAAATTGATTGTGTGATGGGTTCTGTTTATATTATGTTTAATTATGTGTATTTACAGAGTATATACATATTCCATCCACTCTATTAAGTCTCACTTCAAGTATATGATGGTTATAAGGGACTTTTCTTCTAAAATCCCCTTTTAAAATTCTGTTTTACAATATTCAAAAGCAAGGTTTTTATGATATTATTTATGTTGTATGATTATGTTTTGGTTATTGGGCATTGTTTATTATTAAGGGTGGGACCTATATTTCCCTCCAATGCATTGGTTATGAGTAAGTTGGAGGTCGGCCGTATGGTTACTCCAAGTGTAACTGTGATGGTTACGCAATGTAAGGTAGCCGTGAGGGTTACAAATTTTAAGGTAGCCAAGATGGTTACAAGATTATGTAAGTAATGCCCCAATATACCTCTATGATTATAATTATGTTTGTGTGGATCTTGTGTAAATATCATGTTACACAAAGTAAGATTTTATGGGTGGAAATCATGTCTTTTGAAAATGTTTTCATACGTCATGCGTATTCATAGACTAATGTGATTTTTCCTTCTTTTTCATACCTTACTGAGCTTTTGTGCTCATCCCAAGTTTTTAAATGATTTTTCATAGGTTAATGGATGAGTAATACAAGGAAGGAAGACATGTTAAATGTTGAAGAATTGTCAAGGAGTCTTGTTTTATGTTTTAATGTTTTATATTCTGAGGAAAATGGAAACTGATTTTATGGTATCCACTATGTAACAATGTGTAATGTTATGAATGTTTTTTCTTAATTCTCTAAAGCTATAAACTTGATCAGATCCTCAATGTAAACTGAAGTGTTTTCATGAATAAATTCAAGATTATGTATGAAATAAGTGCGGGTCCTTATAGTTGGTATCAGAGGATGGTTTAGAAAACTTTAGGGGTTAAGATGTTGCTAATAGAATACCATAAATAATTTTCACTCCACGTTTAATTTGTTATAGCATTTAAAGATTACCATGTTGCTTCATCTAAGAAATGTTTGTTTAGAATGGTTGTCCGCAGAAGGAACATGGATTCTGAAGAGTATAGGCACCGACAGAAGGAAATCCTTCCTGATCAACAGCCTGGAATGGTAGGGATTGGAACCAAGCAGTTGGTGACAGTAATGGCTCAGCTAACGCAGGCAATAAATGGTGGTTGCATCCATGCAAGAGGACAAATAGAGGTACCCCAACAGAACATGACAGTGGTGGAACATTTTATGAGACAACATCCTCCTGCATTCAATGGATCTTCTGACCTAGTGGCAGCAGAAGGATGAATTAAATCCCTTGAAAAGATATTTGATGTTATGGGATGTACGGACAATCAAAAGGTAAGTCTTGCCATTTATCGTTTTGAAGGGGAAGTTGATCATTGGTGGTCAATGGTAAGGAATATCAGGGGTAGAGAGGATTTTGATGCCTTAGTGTGGGATGAATTTAAAAGTCTTTTTCTTGAAAAATATTTTCCTAAGGTGGTGTGGCTTAGAAAGGAGAAACAATTCCTTGAACTGAAACAAAAGGAGGAAGATTCAGTGGCTATGTATGAGGCGAACTTCACCCGACTCGCGAGGTATGCTCCAAATCTTATTCTGGATCTCGATAGCAAAATCAACCGCTTTTACTCAGGATTGAATCCAAGGTATCGAAGGGCGTTGGCCTCCTGTGAATTCAAAAGTTACGAGAAACTTGTCTGATGTGCTGAGAGGGTAGAGATGGAGTTTGCTGATGATCACATGCAATTTGGAAACAGATAGAAGAAGAGGTCCAATTGGAAAGCAATGGGTAAGAATCAACCAATGAAATCTGATGGTAAGAAAATCCAGTTTCCAGTTTGTGAAAAGTGTGGCAAGAAGCACCCTGGGGAATGTCTTATCAAAACTGGGAAGTGTTTTAAATGTGGTAAGTTTGGACATATGGCCCGAGATTGCAATGAAAATGATCCAAAGACTAATCCTGATAAGCAAACTGTAAAGTGTTTTAAATGTGGTGAGATGGTTCACTATGCAAATGCCTGTCCAAAGAGGGATCCAAATGATGCAAAGAAGCCAGACTACAAGCAGAAAGGTGTAGTGAGATCTTTTGCGACTACGTCAACAGATGTTGGGCCATCCAATGAAGTTGTATCAGGTACTTTGTTTGTTCACTCAGATTTTGCTAAAGTTTTGTTTGATATGGGGTCTACACATTCCTTCATCTCTGAGAAATTTTCTAGTAAATTGGAAATATCACCTAAACAAATGATACCCGAAATTGTTGTTAAAACACCAGGGGGAAATTTTATAGCAAAGAGGAATTATAAGAATATTTCTATTGTGGTATGTGGAAAGACATTACCTGTAAACCTTGTTTTTTTACCCTTAGTCGAGTTTGATGTTATTCTGGGGATGGACTGGCTTTCTGATTATCATGCTAAGATTGACTGTAGAGCTAAAGAAGTTGTTTTTCAGAAAGAGTTTCAGTTTATATACAAGAATGAACCCATACAATTGATAACATATCAAGAAGCTGAGAAACTACTGAAAGATGGAAATGAAATTTATCTGGCTCATATTGTTGAAAACAAGGGAACTATTCAAATTAAGGATGTGCCAGTGGTAAATGAATACCTTGATGTTTTTCATGAGGAGTTACCCAGTGTCATACCTGAACGAGAAGTCGAATTCTCAATTGACTTAGTTCCTGATGCTAAGCCAATTTCAAAACCCCCATATCGTATGGCTCCAATAGAACTTCTTGAATTGAAAAATCAGTTGCAGGATTTGCTTGTCAAAGGCTTCATTCGTCCCAGTACTTCACCATGGGGAGCCCATGTTTTGTTTGTTAAAAAGAAAGATGGTTCCATGAGACTTTTCATTGATTATAGAGCTTTGAATAGCATCACTATCAAAAACAAGTATCCTTTTCCTCATATTGATGACTTGTTTGATCATCTCTAGGGAGCTCAGTACTTTTCCAAGATTGACTTGAGGTCCGGATACCATCAGCTGAAGGTGAAGGAGGATGACATCCCGAAAACAGCCTTTCGTACTAGATATGGGCATTATGAATTTGTTGTTATGCCATTTGGGTTAACTAATGCACCTGCTGTATTCATGAATCTTATGAATAGAGTATTTCATGATTTCTTGGATAAGTTTGTGGTTGTATTTATTGATGACATTATGGTTTTTTCTAAAAATAAAGAGGAGCATGAAAAACATCTAAGGGTTGTTTTACAAACTTTAAAAGAAAAGAAACTATATGGAAAATTTAGCAAGTGTGATTTTTGGTTGCAACAGATTTCTTTTCTTGGGCACATTGTAAATAAGGATGGAATAACAGTTGATCCTGCCAAAACAAAAGTTGTTGATGAATGGCCAAGACCCACAAATGTTACATAGATTCGCAGTTTTTTGGGATTAGCAAGTTATTACCGACGGTTTGTTAATAACT
Source organism: Viscum album (assembly GCA_963277665.1). Lineage (NCBI taxonomy): Eukaryota > Viridiplantae > Streptophyta > Magnoliopsida > Santalales > Viscaceae > Viscum > Viscum album. The sequence continues at coordinate 1,039,823,199 of OY728141.1, read as the reverse complement.
TTGCACGGTTATCTAGCCCAATAACTAAGTTAACATGGAAAGGGGCCAAATTTGTTTGGACAGAGGAATGCGATGTTTGTTTTTAGGAACTAAAGAAGAGATTGTTGAATGCTCTAGTTTTGGCCTTACCTTCCCGGAATGGTGAGTTTGTCATCTACAGTGATGCTTCTTTGAAGGGACTTGGTTGTGTTTTGATGCAGAATGATCAGGTAATTGCCTATGCTTCGAGACAACTTAAACCTCATGAGCTGAATTATCCCACACATGATTTGGAATTGGCAGCTGTGGTTTTTACTTTGAAAATATGGAGGCATCATCTATACGGAACCAAATGCCAAATATATACTGACCATAAAAGTCTTAAGTATATATTCACTCAGAAGGAATTAAACATGAGGCAGAGAAGATGGCTAGAACTGATAAAGGATTATGACTGCACGATTAATTACCATCCTGGAAAAGCAAACAAAGTAGCGGATGCCTTAAGTCGGAAAAATCATGAATCATTAACCATGCTATGTTTGGAATGTGATCCCTTGATTACTGATTTGATGAATTTTGGCTTAGAAGTTTTTGGTGCAGGGAATATATATGTTTTGTTTTAGGTTTCAGTGCAGTCTTTGTTGTCAGACAGAATTATGAAAGCGCAGAGGGAAGACCGTGAGCTACAGAAAAAAGGTAGAATTGGTTAAAATGGGTAAGTTTCCAGAATTTAATCTTGATAAAGATTGTGTTTTAAGGTTTGGAAAAAGGTTGTGTGTGCCTTGTGATTCCCAGCTGAAGAAAGAATTGTTGTGTGAAGCTCATAGTTCTCCATTTTCTGTTCATCCTGGAAGTACTAAGATGTACAGAGACCTTTGAGAGTATTACTGGTGGAATGGGATGAAAAGAGATATTGCAGATTTTACAATGAGATGTTTGACTTATCAGCAGGTTAAAGCAGAGTGGCAGTTACCGAAGGGGATGCTTCAGCCTTTGCCAGTGCCAGAATGAAAATGGGAGAATATATCCATGGATTTTGTGGTGGGACTACCAAAGACTTCTCGAGGTAACAATGCGATATGGGTTATTGTTGATTGGCTAACAAAGTCTGCTCATTTTCTTTCTATTAGAGATACAATGACATTAGATCAGCTTTCTCGATTGTACCTCAAAGAGATTGTCAGGTTACATGGAGTTCCTCTTTCTATTGTGTCTGACCGAGATCCCAGGTTCACTTCTAAATTTTGGAAGGGACTTCAAAAGTCTTTGGGCACTGAGTTGAATTTCAGTACAGCTTTTCATCCTCAATCAGATGGGCAGTCAGAACGAACAATTCAAACTTTGGAGGATATGCTTCGAGCTTGTTCAATGGACTATCAGGGAAGTTGGGATCAACATCTTTCATTAGTTGAGTTTTCTTATAATAACAGTTTCCATTCCAGTATCTGGATGGCACCTTTTGAGGCCTTGTATGGAAATCGGTGTCAGACTCTTGCGTTTTGGGATGAAGTTAGTGAAAGAAAGTTTATGGGGCCAGAATTAGTAGAAGAAGTGGCAGAGAAAGTGAGGATGATCTAGCAACACATGAGGACAGCTCAGAGCAGGCAGAAAAGTTATGCAGATAACAGAAGGAAAGACTTCCCTTTCGAGGTAGGTGACCATGTTTTCATTAAAATCTCTCCTTGGAAAAGTGTGATGTGTTTCGGTAAGAAAGGGAAACTAAGTCCATGGTTCATCGGTCCTTTTGAAATCTTGGATAAAGTTAGAATAGTTGCATACCGCGTAGCTTTTCCTCCGAGCTTATTTCAGGTACACAATGTTTTTCATGTTTCGATGTTGAGAAAGTATGTTCCAGATTCATCACATGTCTTGAGGCCGAAAGAAGTTCAGCTAGCAGAGAACCTTTCTTATGAAGAAAAACCGGTTCAGATTCTTGATCGAAGAGAACAGGTATTGCGGAATAAGGTAATCCACCAGGTAAAGGTTTTGTGGAGAAACCACATGGTTGAAGAAGCAACATGGGAGTCTGAAAATGCTATGAGGGAAAAATACCCTTAGTTGTTTAATAAGTAAATAAAAATTGTGAGGACGCAATTTCAAGAAGGTGGGGATAATGTAACATCCCAAGGTTTTCTAAAGATAAATTGAAAATGCTTGAAATTTTGTTTAAGGTATATATTTATAAGTATCCTTTAAACATAATTTTATTTCTTCTATGATTTGAATTTCAAGAAACTGTCATCTAAAATTGTGTTCAGTATGTTATTTAGAGTCTGATGAAACAAACTTGTTTTTTTTGGTGAATAGTAACATTCCCTTATGAATAGTAATATGAATAGTAATATGAATAGTAAAATGACCTCATGAATAGTAAATAATATTATTATATTATTTTCCCATGGCAATAGGATAATGGGATGATAATTAATTTTCCAATGTCACATGAAACTAGTTGCACTTAAATATTGTTATTTTTTGAATTAACTGTGACCTTATTTAAAACTTAAATTAATAATATTTAGAAAATTATTTTTGAAAAATGGAGTTCATTTTTGAATTCTACACATCAAAAAATGGTTGGGGTAAATTTTTGGTATTTTTCTGAAACTCTTGAATTTTTGGTGAATAGTGAAATACGATAAAATACCGTATAATCAATTTATCGGTAAATATGCACTATTTATGACATCATAAGTGATGAAAGGCCACTTGCCTCGAACTAACTTGATATTTTCACTAATTAAGACCACTTGATTTGAGATTATTCATAGTCTTGATAAAAATATTATAATAATAATTAAAATAATCTAAAATACCTCCCCTCCTCCACTATAAATATCACCCTCACTCCCCTCTTTCTCCCACACCTCTCAAGCCTTGAGCATTGTCTAATTTATACCAAATTCCCTCCCCAATCTTCTTTCCCACTTCATAGAGCTTCTGGTCTCACCAAAAGACCAAAATCAAATCCCTTAAGAAGGATCTCAAGGAGAAGAGATCAAGAGGTAAACATCCTCTTTCATTTTCATTATTTCCTTCCATTTTATGTTATTCTCTTCCTTTCCCTTTGTATTTTGTTGGGATATTTCATTAAATATTTCCCATTACTGTCCAAATTTTGTATAAATGATGAGATATTCCATTCCTCTCATCAATCTTATTTTTATGAAATTTTAAGAGACGCCGTTAGGCTGCCGAATTTTTGTAAGAAATTTCTCATGTTTTCTTCATTTCATGATTCCTTTCTCTTCTTTATTCACCCCCTCTTATCCAAGAGGCATGAAATCTCCAGAATCATGTATATTCTGGATGTTGTCATGTTTATGGAAAATTACAAATCATTATTCCTCTCCTCTCTCACTTATTTAAAGAATAAAAAAACATTGTCCATTTGTGTCGAATTACCAATATCGTGGACGATGTATTTTCAATTTCCATTAATTATTTCAAGTCTGGTCATGAGACCATTTATATGGTTGAACCAGGTTATAATATATGTTTTATGACCCATATATGGTTCTGCAATTCTTTTGTACCCATGGTTCAAATTTATAAGACTAAATGAGGTTGTAATTATCAAAGAACCACTTAAATTATCTAAACAAACATAATTAATGTTTTAACTTATAAATCATCATCATATAAAGAATCAAAGTGATAAATGGTATCATTTATGGTACTGTAAATATTTAAATACTACTCCATTCCAATTCTGGAGTTTCACTTCCAATCAACAAGAACGATTCATCATGAACCGATTGTAAAAATCACAAAAGAACTCACCCAAAATAATGCAAGGAACAAAATACTAACAAAAAAGGGGTGAAATGAGGTTATGAAATGACCATATAAGATGTTATAAACATGAACATGTTTCTGTAAAATAATAATAACACTCTTTAACCATTATACAGGGGGTTTAAACAATTTTGAAGTAAGACAATCCCAAGGTAAGGGAATTCTTAACCCGATTTCCATTCTTTGCGTTAACCTTCTACTTTTTAATTTATGTGCTATTTAAATTGATTGTGTGATGGGTTCTGTTTATATTATGTTTAATTATGTGTATTTACAGATTATATACATATTCCATCCACTCTATTAAGTCTCACTTCAAGTATATTATGGTTATAAGGGACTTTTCTTCTAAAATCCCCTTTTAAAATTCTGTTTTACAATATTCAAAAGCAAGGTTTTTATGATATTATTTATGTTGTATGATTATGTTTTGGTTATTGGGAATTGTTTATTATGAAGGGTGGGACCTATATTTCCCTCCAATGCATTGGGTATGAGTAAGTTAGAGGTCGGCCGTATGGTTACTCCAAGTGTAACTGTGATGGTTACGCAAAGTAAGGTAGCCGTGAGGGTTACAAATTTTAAGGTAGCCAAGATGGTTACAAGATTATGTAAGTAATGACCCAATATACCTCTATGATTATAATTATGTTTGTGTGGATCTTGTGTAAATATCATGTTACACAAAGTAATATTTTATGGGTGGAAAGCATGTCTTTTGAAAATGTTTTCATATGTCATGCGTATTCATGGACTAATGTGATTTTTCCTTCTTTTTCATACCTTACTGAGCTTTTGTGCTCATCCCAAGTTTTTAAATGATTTTTCACAGGTTAATGGATGAGTAATACAAGTAAGGAAGACATGTTAAATGTTGAAGAATTTTCAAGGAGTCTTGTTTTATGTTTTAATGTTTTATATTCTGAGGAAAATGGAAACTGATTTTATGGTATCCACTATGTAACAATGTGTAATGTTATGAATGTTTTGTCTTAATTATCTAAAGCTCTAAACTTGAAAAGATCCTCAATGTAAACTGAAGTTTTTTCTTGAATAAATTCAAGATTATGTATGAAATAAGTGCGGTTCCTTATAAATGGAACGTTGGATCAATAATGTTTACCAAAATTAATATATAATTAGGTTTACCCACAACATAATATAGGTGGTAAGTGAAAACATAGATATTGAAGTGAAATATAACTATCATATTCTGATATAGTGTGATAGGGAACATTGTTTGGATAATGTTAACCATCAAAAATCCCTAAATCTATAATTATCTAATGGGCCATTTGAATCAGGAAAACCAAAAGTACTAGGTTAATTTTCTTCCAAGTCCATTTCTACTAATGTTGATTAATTCTCATGAGTTGTTTTACCTAATTTAATTCATTCCATTTTTGATGTAAAATATCATCCATTGAATATGTATTAACTAATTTCATGTTCACCACTCTCTCAAAATAGAATGTGAATTTTTCATTCTTGAATCACTATAAGATCATGTCATCCATCATAAGTCACCCCTTCTCTATTTAGTTAACATCAACATAAAATTGTTTAACCATGTTATTTTATATGCATAAATAATCATGTTGTTAAATAATAGTTTAATATCACAAATTTCATTTAATGTTTAACATAAACATTCCATAAATGGTTGACCATGTAACCCTTCCAAAATATAATTCACCCTTAATTCCTTAATTAAATTATTATCTAAAAAAAACATTTTTATTAGAAACATGGGTCCATCTTTTTAAAGATATAATATAAATTGTGGTTTTAATATTCAATAATATTTTTAGATAATATAATCAATGAAAATTTCATCAAATAATGATACATAAGTATTTCCTAGGGATTATTCATATAAAAACATAAAATTCTTAACTAGGGATGGAAGGATAATTATTTCACCATGGTTATTAAATTTTCAATTGAACATTATCATCATTTATTTATCAATACCAATTTATTAATACTGAACTACATCATCCATATGTACCTTCGTAGAACTTATAACCACTTCTTCATAGCTTCTAGAGTATCCTGTTGAGATGGCCTATTTAATATTATGAATAGGAGAACAAATAATCGATCAAATTTGCTTTTAAGATTAATGATAAAACCCAATGAATAGATCACAATCCTTGTAAACATTCATCAAATGCATCAAAAACTCATATTCCATTATCTTATGATTTATTAATTCCTTTTCCAACATCATATAAAGAATACTTGGAAATTATTTCTCAAAAAAAAGATATTGAACATCTCTCAATCCATTGAGTCCACTCCTTATTCTTGCCTCATATTCATGATTAGTGTCCACCACTGATCCAATGAAACATTTAACTGATAAATAGCTAGAATAAAATTCTCGAGGTCTAATAATTAGTTAATGAAAAATATATTTTCATTGATACTGATAAATGTTTCTACAACAAGTAGATCAGAAGATCTGTAGAAATAAGGATGGAATTTCATCACTAAGGACTCAAAAAAAATTTGTTCCCTCCTTTGATCATTTGTAATTCCAACATGGTTCATTACTTAAGAAAAATGAATGAGTATATAAATGAGACCTTAAATTCCTTCCCCTATAGAACTTGGTTACTCTAGAGGTAATCACTTCATTATCCTTTACATTTACGATTAACGTGATTCTTTCTGGTTCTAGTCGTTAACTGTAACAAAAAAATAGAATAAGGATCATTGAGAAGAGTGAGGAACCACATAATCATGAAAACAACTAATATGTTTAAAAAATTATGAGAGGATTCATAAAATATGACACTTATGATTTGTAAATAGTTATTCATTTTCATCATCTATTTAAATACTTGATAATTTTTTTAAAGAGTTTGTGAATTCCCAAAACATATCCCCTATATAATTGTCAATTCAAGTATGCAACATGGCCCATTTTTGAGTACTTTATTACCTCTAATCAGGACTGAAACATCTTATTAGTGTTCTTTTCCCATGGTACACCTATTCTTGAGAAATTTCAACTTATAATTTCCAGATATGGATGAATTTCTAGGATTCCAATTACTCTAGCCATTACAAAAATTCAAGGAGATTTTTCAAAATATTGACTCATCCATATACATATCATTAGAGACACAAGTGAAAAAAATGAATTAACATCATTTATTTATTTTTGATGTCGGATCGTAACTGATACCAGTAAAAGATTTGTAAATAATATTATTTTTAGCCTCAGTTATCAAAAAATTGATGCTGGAAATAATTTTCATTAAGGGTTTCAGAATCAATTTATGAAAAAAAAAATAGATGCTGAAAACAAATTTTGGGTGTTGGTTATCCAAACAATAAGGCTATAAAAATGAAACTAAAAACTTGTTTTTGGCATTGGTATTATCTAAAACTAAGGCTATAAACCCAATTTTTTTATAATATTAGTATCGGTTATTAAAATAACTAACAACGTATGTTAATTTTTTAAAAACAATCTAAAATAACATTTCCCATAAAATTTAATCCCCTATAAAAACCCAATATACAACAATCAAATAGTATTTCTCATTAAAAAAATCTATAACTAACATGATTTTATCAATTTAATCAAAAAATTATCTACGCATTTATATTATAAATGAGAATTAAAATACACGTACATTTAATAAATGAACTATTCATTAATTATTTTGGCCATTGCATATCCCATGACTCATTCATATACAGTTCTCACACTGTGAACCATTCATCGATACCAAAGAAAATATGTTTGATTCACTGAAAATTTTACATCAATTCCTGTTGTAGATGAATGCATCAATAAATATTATAAAAAATAGGTAAATACAATACAGATTCATGTGACAAAACTCAATGAAATCTTGTGTCGAATGTTGGATGAATATTCTGCTGGAGGAAATGATCCATCTGTGGTTAAGGTTGAACGGGTTTCTTTGATGATAAACTATGCTACAATGGCTGATCAGAGAATATAGGTGTAGAAGGAGATATCTAATGCATATATCTAGTGTAAGAACATCATTTGTCATTTAAAATTAGAGATTTTTTCCCTTTTATGTGTGTGTTGATATCCCATGATGGGTGAGTTTTTGTACATTTCTTATAATATATGTATACTACTATGTATGTTTAGGGTGTTCATGATATAATAAACAAAATTAAAATATTTCCAATTTCATAGAAACGTTTGATGTGTTAAAAATAATTAGAGAATAACTAGATAAATATATTCCATTTCCTTTTTATTTGAGGGATAAGCTGAAAAACATGTTGGATAATAATAAACATCAATCTGTTACCACTTGGAGGGATAATATACGTTGGAGGGAATGACATGCATTCCATACATGTTATTTTCATCACGACCTCTTGTTTATTTAGAATATATGAAAATATTTGTGTTTCCAATGTCTTCATATTTTTAATATAATTCCTAGTGGTGTGTGTGTGTGTGTGGCCTTAGGAGAAATTTTCTAATATGGTAACTATTGTGCATGGGTATCCCATGAGACTATATCTAATTATTGATTCCATAAAAATTCTTTAGTAAATTATTACAATGTAAGATAATTTTCACTTGTTTATGTATATTTCTACTGATATATCTTGATGACATGAATTATGATTTCCTTTTTGATATTTCTGGTTGAATATATTACCATACCTAAGGAATAATTATTTGGTAGTTGGAACAAGTGGACCATTATGATATTATTATACCACGATGGTTGACCTGACATGAGACAATGATAACAATGTACCTGTGACAGTCTTGTGGCTAGACCTAACATTGAAATCATTATGGATAACTTGTACCATGCATTAAATTTAATCCATGTGGATATCAAGTACATGTTCACTTGTCATCATTGCATCATTTCTCAATACTATGTAAATTAAGGATACCATGTAATATGTTAAATGAACATTTGGATTTCCCTCTATCACTTGTAATGTCTTTTTTATCCTTTTATCTTGGAGTTGAAGCAGGTACAACATAGGTTCATGTTAGCATGGAAAGTACATAGACATTATCACATGATTTATTGATAATTTATTCTTTTATATACCAATCTTAAAAAAAAGTGACACCGATAGATAAAAAAATATAAAAAAATCAGAATATTACACTTTTAAAATAATTTATAATTAAAATGCACCTAATTGAATTTTTTAGAATGCTCATTGTTTTTTTTTTAAGAATTATATTTATTATTATTAGGGTCAAACTTTTAATATATCAAATGTGTTTGTTTTTTAACCCATATGTAATATTATTTACAAATATTAGAATATATATACCTCAAATCCAAATCAGAGTTATCAAATGGTTCACAAAAGTATATATAATATGGGTTATATCATATTGACTGTAATACTATAAATCCTTGAATTCCTACAATAACATCAAATTATATGAGATAAAAAAATAGAATAATGTGGAATTAAATTTTAAAAAATCAATACAAATATCCTTAAAATTATAAAAAACAAAAAAAAACCTATAAAAACATGAAAGAACCTAAAAACCTTGAATCACCCTAAACCCCTTAAAACCCATGAAAAAACCTTAATAACCTTTAACATAACCATCAAATTAAAAAATTTCCCCAGTTTTGATTATCTCATATATGAATCATATAATATAATAATCACATTCAACATCTCCTTTTTTATGATAACAGTACAATTATAAAATATTAAAATATTTAAAATGAATAATATATCAGAAAAAATAAGATCAAATTCTAATATAAAAACTAATTACATTTACTTTAACATATTTTATATTATTCGGTGTCATTAACGACATGTATTCAAATTTAAATCTTTCACATGAACATCATATTAATATATATATGTTATATTAATACATATCTAAAAAATTAAAATAAAACATAAAGAGAATATAAAAAATGAAAAAACATAACATTCTAATAAGAAGGGAAATCATTTATGAACAATACCTAACAAAGAGAAAATCCAATATAAGTTTCATTCACATGGGGACAATACGCCTAACATCCATTTCCCCTACAATATAAAAAGATCACAATTAATTACATCATTATTATCACTAGTTCATAATTATGCTTTTGTGCTTATGTATCATGAAATGGAAGAAACCGACATGGAATCATCATATATGACAATCTCTCTCACATATGTGAAACTCTATCATGATTATTCAAATTTTTCACTTCTATGGAAATAAATTATGGATATATATAACCATAAATGAATGTACATTCATTTTGTATAAGTTGCTTGTGTAAATACCTTATTTAAAAAGAAAATATAGTTAGTCCATTTAATCCTTATTTTAATAAATTAATACTAATTCAAATGTAAATTTACTTTGAGGGAAAACAACTACACAACATTCATGCTTTGGAAATCAAAATAAACAAGATTTGTGATATCTTCATTGAGTAATCTCAATGGATGTTCCCTTCCGCATATATCAGCCTTCATCTATTACTCATATATATAATTCAATGAAGCATATGCAAAATATAATCTTTTTATCCCATTAAAAATATCTGAATCATCTATAATCAATTTTTGTTGAGCATTTTGTTTCATTTTTGAAGCATCTATTTCATTCGGATAATCATATATATGATAAATGTCAGAAAAATTTATAATTAATTTTGAATCATTTGTAATTAACATTGACAAAACACATACCTCATATAAAACATATTGAAGGAAACAAGTTGTACAAAGAAAAATATGACATATAAAATCCCCAACAATATTGATCTCTTAGGTATTAAATGGTAGTAGAGATTTAAGATCAATAATATCGGGTACTAATACTTGGACCTAACCCATCTAAATAGGATTGTGATGTTTAGAATCCACCAAAAAATTTAGGAGACCTAACACAACAATATGTATGTTAGGATCTCTAAAATATAACTCAAAATATACATTTTGGTCTAATATAGGTGGTGGAGAATCAAGGAAAGCTGGTGTGGCTTTGTATTCTTGGTGAGCAGGTGGGGAAGGTAGAAAAATGAAAGAATAATATTAGTGTTTATAATTTATAAAATAAAAAATTTGATGACAAAAAATTAATATATATGGGAGTGCTACTCATACGGGGTAGGGTAGGAAGATGGGGTACGGTATTTTGAGTGAGCAGGTTGGGAAGGCTTATAAGTAAAAAAGTAATATTAGAATTTATAATTTATAAAATATAAAAATTTATGATAAATAAATAATAAATCTTGAAAGGCTACTCTTTCAGTTTAATGTAGGAAGATGAGGTAGGGTAGTCCAGGTGAGCAGTCTGGGATGGCTGAAAATTGAAAAATTTATATTAGTGACTATAATTTATAATATAGAAAAATTGATGAAAATTTTATAATATACATGGAAGGATGATAATACGGGGTAGGGTACGCAGATGAGGCAGGGTAGACCGGGTGAGTTGGCTTGGAAGGCTTTAAAATGTAAAAATTATATTAGTGGTAATAAATTATAAAATAGAAAAATTGAGGACAAATAAATAATATATGTGGGAAGGCTTTGAAAACTGTGACTATCTTACCAAGAGTTGTAACAAATCCATCTGCACTTTTGATTGAATTTGATCACCCATAGACTATTTCAAATCATTCGACTCTTATTTTATGGATTCTATTTTCGGGTCACCTGATTTCTTACTCTTATAAAATAACTTATGAATACTAACACCCACCTAATATCCTTTAACATGGTCTAGGTATTTTTGCTTAACCAATTTAGTGGATAAGATTTCCATCCTACCCTCGACGATAAAAGATCCATGCGTCTCATTCCCAATAATTTTATCCTGAAATAAAAAATTGAAAAGGTTATATTAGTGTTTATAATTTATAAAATAGAAAAATTGATAACAAATAGATAATATTTAATTACAATTGTGTCAACTAATTAATTAGATTAATATGTATGATACTACTCATTTTTATTTCTTTTTCCTCTTTTCAATTTTTCATGGCGAGAGGGAGGAGATGGATGACCAAACTATAAAAATTATAAACTACTACTAGATAAAGCATTTAATGATTCAAATATTACATTAATCATTTTATGCTCCATATATGAATACCCTCATCTTGTTAAAGTAAGAGGGTATACATTACTCAACTAGATCTCCTGATGAGATATCTTGGAGGTCTGTTATATAAAAATATACTATTATGTAATATGAAAAATATATAATAAATTTTATAATATAAAATAATTACCATACCTAAAATATTTCTTTAATATGACTGTCAAAAAATATATTCAATGTATCTTTATCTATAAACAAATACTTGAGATATGGGTTTTCAAAACATCACTTTCTAAAAACATAATTTTGTGTAAATTTTGTTTTAAAATCCCTCCATCGAACCGCTTCAAAAGAGAGATGCCTTTTCATAATTTTATTGGATTCATCATAATTGAATGTCATGTGTAATTGAAAAAAAATAAATATGTAATTTAAAATATATAATATTCAAAAAATGAGATAAAAGAAATCAATAAATATATTTTACCATCACAGGATCCAAAATCTATTCCTTCGTTATCCTATCCAATAACTTCCAATCAGGATACAAAATACTAATCCTGCAATGACTATTCCTCCCTATATAATTGACAAATTGAACTTCATTTGGGCTAGTTGCATTATTATCCTCATAAAAATTGATGTGTACTCTATCAACATCACTAGTAGGTGATAGTTTGGGTAATCATGTAATACCAATATTACAAAAATCAAAACATCAATATTTTAGTAGTAACATGAGAAGTCTCTTCCGGAAAGGATGCATCAGTAGTCCAATAAAACAATTTTGTATATTAATGTTTTTATTTAATTAAATAATTATGTTAATGAATATTTAATAATATGAATAAATATATATACCTCAGTAACTGCTCCACTTTGTCTATATCTGACATTTCTACTAGAATGTGTAATGGAATTTTGAGTACCTTCATATCATAAGAATACTGAATATTGATAAATATGGAAGACAAAAACATGATGGTTTCTAGTTCGTGAGAATTTTTAAATGACCTTTGGCATTGGTTTTTTCATAACCGATGCAGAAAAAATGTTGTTTTTTATTTTCAATGATAGTTTTTTGGAAAAGTGACATCAAATATTAAACATATAGCATCATTTTTCTAAAAAACCAATGTTGAATACTTTTTATTTGGATTTTTGGCCTTTTTATTAACATAAACTGATGAAAAAAATAATTATTTAATTTTTGGTTTTGGAAGTTGGTTTTTATTAAAAATAATTCCAAAAATCAATAATAACAATTTTAGGGGGTTTTTTAGTAAAATTGTTGCAAAAATTTTCTCTCACATACCATTGGTGTCAGTTTATAAAAAAATACATTGTTACTTCATTATTTAATCCCTTATTTCTACTAGTGAGATATCTCTACACATATCCTTATATATATACCTAATGATCTCACAAATGTTTTATCGTCTTGGTTTCCAAGGATTATATAATCCTTTTTTCCGATACCAAAAATAAATACCCATTCTTCACATACAATGTCATTTAATAAATTTTCTATAATTCATAAAACACTAAAAAACATATGCCCAAATATTGTATTCTTTTAGCATGTTTCAAAACATAGAATAAAAATCCAATAACTCAATGAAATTTCTTCAATGTTTCAAAAAAATTATCCCCTCTCAGTATTTCTACATTAAAACCTTTCTTCAAATCCTAGAAAGGGAAAACATAAAAAAGGGGAGATCTAAAATGTTACACCTTAACCTCAGTTACCCATAGTCGGTGCTTTATTACATAACATTGGCATGATACAAGGAATCATGTCCCAAAAGACCGATCAGTTTAGTATTATTGGAAATAAAATACATACATAAGTTCAACATTACCACTTGAAAAGAAATACAACACTAATTTATCCTATTATTGAGATCTAATCCTCCTAGATTATGCCTATAAGTCACTCATAAAAAACTTCTTCATATCCAATGAAAATGAAACATAAGAAATGGTTGAGCTCAAACACTCAGTAAGGGTAATAAATACAGTGGAAGAAAACATAAAAATTAGGCATTGTGAATAAATAAAAACCCAATCCTTTACAAATAATAAACATGAAAACATTATGGAAGAAATATGAGCTGAGTAAATAATTCCATAATAAAACATAGTCATGGTTACTCTACTAGTCGAATAACCTCATGAACCATCATTATTATTTTCTTAATGAGGGAATCCATAATGCCAGATATTCTGAAACATCTTTCTAAGGCCTCAACCAAGACGTCTAAAAATGATTTAGCCCTCAGCCAAAACCATATATCAAATTGGAAAAGACCTCAGCCAATTCCATGTCCATTTATCTCATGATATCTACCATTTCACCGAGGAGATATAGCGGGCTCCAACTGTCACATACTATTTCCAATTAATTCTTCATATGAAAAGGTTGAAACATAACATAAACATTCGTATTAAAACAAGAATATGAAATTTAAAGACAATAACCATAAACAATGAATGAAATAAAAATAACACATACATAGTCAAACATATCACAAAACCATAAATATAATATTTAATATTTTTATTATAATAAATCAACTTCAATCAAGGTAAAAATTTATCAATGGATGTTGATATATATAAAATAAAAACATTTTTAGAGAAATATATCTATATATTTTGAAATCATTTAAGAGAAAAATAATTATAAAAGATAACATTTATTTTGAAAATATTCGTATAAGCTTGTATGTGATGCTTCGATGATGTTATAACTGTGGAAAATAGCAGTACCCGCCGTATAATTTAAAAAACATTCTTACAATAATTTTTCAAAAAGGACATAATGTACCATGTTTGAAAAATGACAAAAAAAATCTTTTCAAAACATATAAGGTCAAATAAGGGTATAAATTTCATTAACACATAGTCTTGAAATTAGTAAAATTGTTTTGAAATGAATTTTTATGAAAACATGAATGTGGATGATAATGAGGTCCCAGTAGATACATACGTAAAAACAACATCGGATAATAAATAGATTTTCAAATTTATCCTTTCCTTGTATTTTTTCATAGTCTATTTTATGTTAACCACTTGTATAATAGTTTATAATTTGTTATTACATTATAAAATAACTATATACATTAATATTATATCACATGTAATCTTCTAATATTGCTTTGTTATTAATATTATAGTAGTATCATCATTTTGGGTATTAACTAACTCATTTTATTTTATATGATTTGTTATGTAAAACATGTTTGTTATGTATCAGATGTATTTGATTCATATCCATAATGATATTAAGTTCATAAACATTATTTTTAATTATAAAATAAAAATTATTCTTGAATGGTTACGATGGTGAAATGAATCTCATCACGTTTTGGGAGATGGTAATCCGTACATACTCACAAGCGAAAATATCATTATATTGATGGAAAAATCATATTTAATTAGATGTAATATCATACATAAAGAATCATTAAAATATTATATTTATTATTTACAATAGTTATACTTACTATTATACCAATCCAAATAATGAAGTGTTTGAAAAACAAACTATACCACGACGTGGAGAAGGTAAGTCGTACATACGCACATATGGTAAGTATGTCATTTATAGGACATATAGAATACTGAATATGGTTGTACCATATTTATAATAAAATCACAATATATAGAAGGTAATGGATTTATTATTTTGGTATGGAAACAATAAAAAAGGAAGTTAATGAAGAAAATTACATAAAAGAGGGTGGGGAAATTATTACCTCTACTTCGAGTGATTCCTTTTGAGTTAATAAAAGGGGATCCAAAGAATGACATTATGATCAATTTAAGGACTCTAGGTTGATTTTGGTGAAGTTTGTAGGATATTTGGTAGGGTATTTCCAAGCCAAAAGGCTTTAGAAGTGTGAAATTAAGAGAAGGGGAAGTTTCTTTTAACAAGAGAGGTGGGGGTCACATTAAGAAAAGATTGAAATAATATATTATAATAAAATTATTTTTTGTTCCTAAAATCATAAAAATGATTTATTTCTAGGATATAGCATGTACGGGTCGAAAAAAATCTCATCTAATAGGTTTTTTTTCAGGTTTAGGTCACCATATTAACATTATCTTTTAGATCTAACTCTTAGTTAAATAGTTTGACATTTACCATGTCTCTTTGTATTTTTATATTATATGGTTAATAAACATACTATAAACTGTCAAGAGAACCCAAAGTAATTAATTATTAATATATATAACCTTATCTAGGCCCTTTTGTAGAATCTTATATTTTTTGAAATATTATATCAATTAATAATATAGTATTTTTATTAAAAACTCAATCATGAAATTTTGACAGTATTTATTATTTGATTATTGTAAAATCCATAAAAACATTATAACATAGAATAAAATTTATTTATCCAACAGTATCATGTCATATTAACCTATTAAATTAGTGTAATTCATAAAAAGTGTAAATAATAGAGAATTCTGTGGAAATTTTTTTCCTTAAATATAAGGAATTTTACGAGTCCGCAGTTTCTGACAGTGCACAATTCAGAGGCCCTGAGTGCCCAAAATGATCCATCGATGTTTTTTTAAACTTAAATTAATGGGTGTAAGAATTTTTCCTGAAAAAGTGGAATAATTATTAAATGGTTACTCAAATTATAAATCTGAGGCCACCATTGTGCTCAAGATGGCTGGTTTACCAAAAGCGTGAATTAATTTTATTTTGCAAGGACCTCCTGTGAGAAAACCTGAAAATGGCATAACCATAAATAAAATAATTAAGTAACGTTATTTTATTTTTCAAATTCTTATAACTCAAAATTGGTAACTTAAATTAAAAATACGAGACCACCACTGAACACGTGAGGGTATTCTTTCTTTAAGCTGATACTAACTTGGGTCAGCATTGGACACTAGAGAATGTTAGTTTTTGGCCAAATATAAAATAATTATGTGACCATTATTTTATTGTAAAAATCCTAACTTTTAAACAAAATCACGTATTGGAAATACGAGGGTACTGTTGGGTTCGTTGGGGCGTGTTTCAACTAGGAATATCCTATCATCGACCGTAGTGGGTCAAGGGTGGCTGTTAATATTTTTCCAAAAACAAATTCAGGTATATTCAGTAAACACAGGAACTGAATTTTATAACTAATAAACCATTGATTGGAATTGAAATATTAGATCACAATTAAACTCATGGCGCCGATATTCGCTTAAGGAGACTTTCACAACAGTTGTGTTCTATCAACAGCAGAAGTTAATTTTGGGGATTTCTAATTAAATTAAACATAAATATGTGTAAAATATTTTTATTTGAATTGGTGGTTAAAACCTCTATGAGGAGGTTATTGGTGGACCCACCCACTAATAACCTCCCTTGGGAGGAAGTTTTTAGGTTGGACCCACCCAAACACTCTAACCCCCTTTAAACCCCTAGAGCTCCACAGAAACGGGGGAAACTCTTGGACATACCCATTATGGTGCCAACACACCGAATAATTAATTATTGCCAATTAATTAATTTGAAGTTATTTTAATTATTTTGTATTATTTTTAATTTCTTGGAAATAATAAAATAATATTGGAGCTATTATTTTATTTTTGTGGTTGGTTGGCACCTTTCATTTGGAGTAGAACTATGAGAGGATATGGGAGATTCTTGGTGAATGAAATCCTCTCCAACGAAGAATGACGTCCTCTCCAATGAAGGGAAATTTCATCTCAAACAAATAATTATGTCCTCTCCAATGTTGAACACACCATCTCCAATGAAGAACGAGGACGATGCTCGAACCTAGGATCATCGGCGTGTGATGGGCGCAACATACAACGACGTTTAAAGATACTTTTTCCGTGCCTTTGACAACATTCACAGGAATCGAGGTAGGGGATTATTTTGAATAAATAAATACTCGTTACTCATCAATTATTATAATTAGATGATGGAAACTTGATATCACATAATGCGGAGGGCACGGGTCTAACAAACACAACCTAAAATCCCTCTGATTGGTTCTTGTTTGGTTGACGATAGAGGTGGAGAGAGAAGGGTGCAGTGTCGTCTCACCGCACCGGATAAGAACTGTGGCCATTCGGTCTGTGGAGGATGGAATATGCATTGTACTATCATATTGTGCCAGATAAAGGGGGGCGCGACGAACAGAGGGCGGAAGTCCGCCAACGATGCTCCAGCAAGGTGGGACCCTTCGGGTCCTGCGGTTTATTCGGAAGCCCCCCCCCCCTGTGGCGTGTCCGCTGGCTGTGTCACCCCGTTTGGGCTTCCCCTTGGCTAGGTGGCCACAGGCTGGGACGCGCCTTCGGGTCGGGCCTCCCCATAGGGTTGGGCTGCTCCCTTAGTTCGGGCCACCCACTAGGCAGGGCCGACCACTCTGGTCATGCTGCATCTGCAAATCGGTCTAGACCATAGTTCAGACATATTACGATATTTTTCTATTTATATGGTAATTATTTTATCAATAAAATACATCTCTATCTAGATATAACTAGTGGATGTGGTACTAGCATATATGTGAATTGGCCAAAAAACTTCAACAAAGTGTCTTGGGCCTGACTCAGGGTAACCTGGTATATAAATGGGCCTTAACTCACACCTATGTTTGACACTCCTAGTGGTTATTCTTTTGTAAATTCATAATATCATTACAACCCATTTATAATAGTACATGAAAATATCCATAAGAGTAGTTAGTAGAAAATGGGTCATGATTAACATAGATTGATTCCAAGAAATTCATATTATAAAGAAAAAAATATTTTTATAATTTATCCATTTAATGTCAATAAATTCAAATTTATGTGTTTAAAATTTAAATATACTCATCCATAATTTTTCATTTTTTCTAGATAATGGCCATATATATGAGGAATCAGGTAAATAGTCAATTTCAAGGAAATGTGATGACTACCCCAACTATATTCGCATCCCAATGGGAAAATGAGTCACAAAATTCATGATGATGCTCTCTAATCTAACTCATGATATGAATAAAAACAAGGATCATTTTCAGTGTCCAAATACACCTAATAAATAGAAAGCATAGATAGATCCCAAAGGTGATAGTGGCCTCTAACATTGAATGAATCATCTAATCTATTAATCATGCATCCATGAATCAAATCCATTGGGAAGATATTTTCCATCCAACAATATTCTAAACAATAGAATTATATACTAGATATTTATCATATTGAGGGTGGATCCTATTAGTGGTGGACATGGATAGAGACCTTGTGAAAGGAGAAACTCGATGCAGAGTACAGAATGTGTGAGTTTTGGATGATGGTGGTCTCATTCTTGGGCCATATCATCACAAGTAATGGGATATATGTGGATCCCTCAAAGACAGTTATAATAGAGGGATAGTTGTGGATAATATCAGTTAGAGATATCTCTATCTTTTTTATATTAGTAAAATATTATTGATTATTTTTGAGAAATTTCTCTCGATTTTCCAACCCACATTCCAAGATTACTTGGAAGGGAGTAATGTTTTCTTGGAGTGCTGAAAGTGGGGAAAACATTATTGAGTTCAAAAAGAGGATAATCACTACACACATTCCCACATAACCCACAAGTGGAGAACTTTTTATGGTATTTAGTGATGCTTCGAAGAAGTTTATAGGATGTGTGTTGATGAAAAATGAATAATTCACTGCCGATGATTCAAGGAAATTAATGGTTCATGAGTAGATTTTTCCAACACATGATCTGGAGTTGGCAGCAGTGATCTTCTCTTAAAAAATGTAACATCATTATCTCTATGGGGGGATGTGTGAAATATATACAGACCACAAAATACTCATGTATATATCCACACAGAAGTAGTTGAACATGTCCCAACGAAGATGAATTGAGTGGATCAAAGACTTTGAGTGGTCAATCCATTGCAACCTTAGGAAAGCAAACTAGGTGGCAGATGATCTATGTAGAATAGATCTAATGATTATATCCATGATGAGAATTGAGAGGGATCCAAAATTCTTATATTTGATGAAGTTGGACATGGGAATCATAAAGAACGAAACCTCATCAATCCTTTCACAAATTATTGTTCAATATTATTTTTTGGAAATGTTAAAGGATGATCAAACAAAGGATGTGGAGATTCTGAAAATGGAGGTAGCTATTAGAAATGGGAAATCCTCGGAGTTCATTGTTGACTAGGATGGAATCAAGAAATTTGGGTCACGATTTTGTGTACCAGTCGATCCAATGACTAAATCGGAGCTTTTGGATGACTCACATAGCTCAACCATCTTTATTAAATTGGGGATCACAAAAATTTATTGAGATCTCTGAGAAATAATTTTGTGGGACTATATGAAAAGGGATATTACAGACTATACATCAATGTGCCCGATATGTCATCAAGTGATGTCTGGGAGGAAAAAGTATTAGGGGATAATGCAACCACTACCCATACCAACACAGAAGTGGGACAACCCTAAAATTCGCATTGTAACTACACTTATAAGGACACCTAGAGGAAACAATGCTATATGGGTCATTATGGATCATCTTATGAAGACATATCACTTTATCACAATTTGAGGGGACTTCACGTTGGATCAACATACACCAATTTACATAAAATAAGTTGCAAGGCTTCATGGAGTACCACAATATACTGTAACCGATCTTGATCTGATATTTACATCGGAGTTCTAGAAATGTCTCCAAGATGCTCTAAGCATTAAATTAAACTTCAATACAACCTATCATCCTCAAACTGATGGCCAATCTGAGTGGAATATTCATATACTAGAAGATATTCTACAATCATGTTATATGTACTTCAAAGTAGGATGGGGCCAACAACTTCCACTTGTTGAATTTTTTTACAATAACACTTTACACTCGAGAATCTAAATGGCACCATATGACGCCCTTTATGGGAAAAGATGAAGAACCCCGACGTGTTGGGATGTAGTCCATGAGCGTAAGCTGCTAGGACTAGAAATGGTCAAAGAGGTTGTGGAGATGTTGAAAACCCTTCAGCATCATATCAAGGAAGACCAGAGTTGACAGAAGAGTAATGTAGATAATTATCGACGAGACCTTGAATTTAATTTCAGATATATTGTATTTCTACACATATCTCCATCGAAGAAGTCCATGAGGTTTTGAAATAAAGGGATGTTAAGTCCTAGGTACATCGTCCCATTCGATATTATTGATCGTGTTGAGGCTATGTCCTATCAAATAGCTCTTCCACCTACCATGGACAAAGTACATGATGTTTTACATGTATCCCTCTCAAAGAAATACCTACCAGACCCTTCACATGTAATCTCTTCTGAGGTGGTACAGTTGATGGATAATATTTTATACGAGGAGCAACTAGTCAAAATCCTATATCATAAAGAGAATGTTATACAAAAATAGACAATTCCCCTAATCAAGGTGTTGTGAAAAACCACAAGATTTAAGAAGCGACAAGGTAATCGGAGGAAGTAGTGAAGAAGAGTTTCCCGTATATGCTTTAGAGTTGGAAAACGAAATTTTGAGGGAAATAATTCATAAGGGGGGACGATTGTGACGACCCAAACATTCATTAATGGATATCAAAATTGATCTAATTAAATGCCTCATTATGTAAAATGTTTTGTGAAATTCATTGTTTTTATTATTTGGATATTTAAAATACCGTAATGAAATGTGATCGTTACAAATATAGACGTTGAATATTGATCAAATGATTAGTATAAATATAGGGATTTTTCAAATCTGATTTACTCAGACAAAGGAAGCGATGGCCTCATCCACTACAGTCCCTCATACGAAGCCCATTTTTTGGGAGCTCCAAAAGGAGGTGGAATAATTTGGATTCTCTCTTTACCAAGCCCATGATGACCTTGAACACATTAAGCTTGGGCGAAACCAACTACGATAGAAATGGAAGATAACAGAGATTGCCACCCGAGTGATGTTATTTGATCCACCCCAAGAGTCTATCACCATTGCATACTTTACCATTAGGTCATATGAGGGTTTTATAAGGGGTTATATAAAAAGACCCTAGCACTTTGACAATGGACATTATTTTTCAATTAATAATGTTCATTGATTTCATTATTGTTACTTTGAAAATAGTTTTAAAATCACAAATAGTGATTTTTTTGAAAATATTCAAATATGAAAAAAAAATTGATGAATTAATGGATATATTAATTAAATAATATTTTAATACAATATTATTATAATTAAATTATTTTTTATTAAATATAAGTGGTCGTATAATTTTATGAATGCAAATTTAATTTTTATTATGGCTAGAAAGTCGTTTTGGTCAACACCTATGAATTTTTTATAAAAGTCAGTTTTTTTTAAATTAAAAATTCACATATATAAAAAATTATTTAAATAAAATGAACATTACTTTTGGAATCATGATGTTGAAATTATCCAATGGAGAATTTTTCATAATTTTTTAGACGGTCGAATTTTTGCATAAAAATTAAATTCCATTTAAATATACAAGATCTATATAATCATATGATATGTAGTGATATTCGTGTTATTCATTTTAGACCTTTACATAAGTATTTTAATCCTATATATCATTAACCTATTAGGGGATCCTGATACTTTAATAATTCACATCAAATTCATATCATTGGATCAAAATAGCGATTAATCTATTCTATTTCACATTACACAAGAGAAAAGTAATTGTAAAGACACATTAACAAAGGTCTCCATTCTATGATCCATAATTTCATTACATTTGATTACATGTCTAATGACATTAAATTGAGTGAATATTGGTATTCTTGTAATGGACATTAAAATTCATAGGTTGATCCATTTTATATAGAATTACGTACTTATATGAAACCTGGATCCTTGTAACTTCTTTGTGTATATGGATCCTAATCAATACCCATATTCTAAAAAAAATAAAACCCCTATATCAAAATAATATTTCATAGTGTTTAGGATTACTTATTTTAAATCACTTCATCCCTTCCAGAGCCTGACACTTGGAAGGGTTATGTAATATTGATTTATGAATTGATCTTACAAGGATAATAAGTGGGTTAATTCCATGTATATATGTATAAATAGTAGAATAAAAATATCATTATCCAGTCCCATCTTTGAATACAAAATTTATCCTAGGGAGTATAATGATTAAAATTAGTATGATTTAGAGTATGAGGTGTTTGACATGAGGTCATATGAATAAACAACTTAAGGAACCATATAGTATATCATAGGTTCGTATTTCACAACCATTCCACTAATATCTCACTTGGATTGTGATCCAACAATTTATCTTGTTTGATTATACCAAAATAGAAAATATACTTAATTTGATCACATCCTTTATTCACTCCTAAATGAGTTATTTCCATCAATGATACAATTTTATGAGGACAACTAATGAAATACCAACATTCACTTTATGGGAACATATAGTGTTATCATATACTCTAACTATTATCCTTTTTTCAATATTGAAATCCAAAATTGAAAAATATATCCTTTAATTCTCTATCACCAAAATATTCTTCCATATACATGACTAATTACTTGTTTCGGGTATCATTTATAATGTCAACTAGTCATATTGTATTAATCATATATAAAAATATTAATTGATCTAAATGTGGTTCATAATTAAATTAATCTCTAGCTTTTCTGAATGATTAATAGAAATATGATGGTCATAATGTTATACATTTTCAGATTTCTTTATGTCCATCTCCTCTAATAAGTTATTCTGCAAAAACATCTCATTTCCAGAATTTTTGACAACAATGGGTTATGCCTATGTGGTAAATAAATACACTTCTAAAATATATATATCTTATTTATTATAGTTATTAATTATATAAATAGATAAATGGTTATACAATTTCTACCATCAATATCAAAATTAAGGTCAACATCCACATACCCCTATAATGGCATTCAACTCCTAAAGAACCGAGACAATTCCTTTCTTCCCTTGAGGTACCTCAGTATCAAAATGATGCAGAGTTCAGAATGTGTGAGTTCTGGTTGTATAAGGTCTCATTCTTGGGCCATATCATCACAAGTAATGGGACATATTTGGATCCCTCCAAGAAAACTGCAATAGAGGGATTACTAAGGACAACATCGGTAAGAGATATCCATATATTTTTGGGATTAGTACGATATTATTGATGATTTGTGAGACATTTATCATGAACTTTAAACCCTTATTCCAAGCTGACTCGGAAGGGAGTAATGTTTTCTTGGAGTGATGAATGTGAAGAAAGCTTTACAGAGTTGAAAAAGAGGCTAATCCCTACACACGTGCCCACATAACCCACAAGTGGAGAACTTTTTGTGGTATTTAGTGATGCTTAGAAGAAGGACATAGGATGTGTCTTGATGAAAATGAATAATTCATTTCCAATGATTCAATGAAATTAATGGTTCATGAGTAGAATTATAAAACCCCATGATCTGGATTTCGCTGCAGTGATCTTCTTTTTAAAAATTTAGCAGCATTAACTCTTTGGGGAGAAGTGTGAAATATATACAGACCACAAGAAAACACACATCCTCTCTTGTGGATACCCAGATCCCAGGTGGGGATTTTTTACAGCTATAACACCCCTAGATTATATGAGATATATTATTTTTAATTTCTTTGATTTCTTCTATTGTATACTACACCAAGATTATCTTGTACTATACGCAACTACATATTATCTTGCAGTATATGCCACACTATTCTTGGCTCATGTTACACACAATTTCAATTTTGTTTTGAGGAAATTATTCTATGAAACATTAAGTAAAGATTTTGTTTAATGTATAAATGATATAATTTTTTAATATGATATACCCAATGCCAAAGAGATCTTTCACAACACATAGCCCTGACTTGGCTTGCATTACACGCAATCGTGACCTTCCTCAATGGCGTATGTAGTACGCAATACCGAGTTTCACTAAACGACCATATGTTATTAAAATTATATATAAACAAGCCGTAATGAATAGAAATACCCAGTTTTTGAAATTTTACAAATTTTATCATTCAAAATGGACTTCATTTTTGGATTTGGAATATCGAAATTATCCTAGGGTGAATTTTTGGTATTTTTCTGAAAACTTTCAATTTTTGATGAATAGTGAAAACACTAAGTTATAGTATAAAACTGAATTTTTATTTAAATAATTATTCATTTTATTTAAATTTATTTTAGGTCAAAATTTATAAATAATACCTATATAATTTCAATGTAATTCAATTGAGTAAATTTATAGTAATTTTAGATATATAAAAATTTTATTGAACTTTTCACCGTCTTTTACCCACCTCCTAAAAACATTTTCAAATTTAAATAAAACATAATTTTACTACTTCTGTGAGTGTAATTTTAAAAATATGAGAGACACGTCTGATATCGGTATGTAAAATGTGGTTCAATAAGATAAATTTTTTTTTGGGGAATTGTAACTTTTTACTTTTATTTACCACGATTAAAAGTAAATAGGGTAATTAATGGTACAAATGATATTATTATTACCCTAAAAAATTTCTTAATTATATTGGATAAGTGTAATTAGACTAAAAAACCCTATGAATAAAATATGACCATTTAGGTCCACTTGGATTAGATTAGGAAATTTATTATTATTTAATTCAATGAATATTTAAAAGAGTTAAAATCAAAGTTTAATAACTAAAACATTTTTAATATAGGGTTATGTATAAGATAAATTCGACTATAAATATTAATTAAAAGGATTATAATATTTCCTACATAATTATATTTTATTTTTAATTTCTATACATTAAATAAGTTATGTTATTTATGACATAATGATGATGCATTAATTACCTTATTAATAAAATATTTACATAATTAATGTAATAAATTTTCCAAATAAATGTAATTTGAGACTTTTTATGAATCGCGGTAATTTAATAGGTTAATATTACATATTAGGGTTAGTTATATGTATTTGTTTTGAAGTAATAATGTGTTTATAAATTTAACAAAAACAAAATACCAAATAGTGTCAAAATTGACATAAAAGAGTTTTTAAAACAAATATTATATTAATAATTGTAATTATATTAATAAATAACTAAGGTTCAGCCAAAAGACATATATAATAATAAATATAACATTAATGAACCTATTGGGGTTCTATTGAAATTTTATTGTAAGTTTATTTACCATATAGTGTAAGAATACAAGAAGACACGGTAGAAGTTAAATTATTTAACATCGAGTTAAATATTAATGATAAGGTTCAAGTGGTAACCTAAACGTATATAAAACCTATTAGTTGAAAGTATTTTGACCCATCCCCACCCTATCCTAGAAATAAGTCACTTTGGAGCCATTATAAACCGAATATAAATTTATTAAAAAATAATATTTTACGTTTTTTCTAAGGTTCCCCTCACCCACCTTATAAAAGGGAACCTCCTCCCTCTTCACATCACAAAAATATGAGCTTTCATTCTCTTCCAATCCCTGAACATTTCACATATAAACTTCCTTATAAACCTACTTGAGGTTCTGGTCTTCTTAAAAACCAACTTTAGTGCTCTAAGAGGAGGTTAAGTGGAGGCACGTGAAAGAAGTGGTAATCTCTTATACTGATTCTTTCAAGTTTCATTATTATTCTACTACCACTTCTTTAGTTGTTTATTTATAATGTAATAACATAAGTATTCATAATATACATATATGTTATTATAAATAATAAACAACCCCATTTCACTTTCTATCTATCCTACGGAAAAAGAAATCACCGCGTGTGCATACGTACGGAATACCGTCTCCACACCGTGCTGTAATCTGTTTTTCCATCACCACCTTACTTGGATTGGTATAATGGTGTAAAGAATAACTATATATGGTTATTATAACATCATACTGATTCTGAGATATTATATCATCCACTCCAATTCCATTCAATAATTATGGGAATGATATCATTCCTCGTGTGTACGTACGGATTACCGTCTCCACGACGCGATTGGATTCATTTTCCATATTAACCATTCAAGAATGATTACAAAGTATACAAAATTAATAATAATGATATATATGACATAATAATTATACAGTATTTATTTATATATATATTTCATCTACTTATTTCCATTAAAGTCAATAATAAAAGGAAAACATCGTTCTTGCGTACGTACGACCTACTGTCTCCATGAACGGTGTGTTTCATTTCATTTATCTATCTATTATATATAGATATATATATAGTGAATATATATGTTATATAAATCATGATTTATATTTTGGATGTAATTGTATCATGATATAAGTAATAATAATATCAAGAACAACAAGTCTAAACACGTATGAAAATTTACACGATTATACCCAAAACACTGCTTTAACATTGAATCGACAAAAGAACGGGTAATATACAGTCATAAGTGAACCATATATGATATCATAAATATTATTATGGTTCTGTTTCAAGTTAATAATATTCCTAAACCCACTATAAAGGATTCTCGGGCACATATGGAAGAAATTGGACATAAGGTAAGAGATAATTTTCAATCTCATTTTTATCCGAGAATGCTTTTACATAAGTATTTACTAGGGTTATATTTTTGATCCATGTCCATAAATATGTTTTTATAAAGTGTTTAATATAATTCCATTTATGTTTAAAGTCGTTTTCACACCTATTGAATTTTACTTTGTGTTATGGAAGGTATATTTCATTTGTTTACCATACGTAGTACTTTTTGACTTTTTTGTTAAAAGTATGAGGAGAATATTTTTTTAACTTATACGGAATGAATGGATTTTTACAGTTTTATAATGATTTATTTTCATGAAGAATAATCTACAATATTTCATGACAATTTTCCACAAAATCCTTTTATTTTAAAATTTCATGTCATTTTGTGAAAAGAAAATGATTTTGATGAAGAAAGGATATTTTCCTCAAGAATTCATTACACGTGTTTTATCAAAAACATTTTCCATATAAGATGACATTATTTCAAATGTGTATGTTTGAAGTATAATGTATCTATGATTTACATGGTTTCATATTTATTATGATGAAATGATATCCATTTTTTATGTTATAATGGGATGAGGTTTATTAAACCCATTTTATTCTTTGAGTTATGATGAATGATTTATGTTTATGTTGTGGCACACGTAAGAATGATTTCATTATGAGATGGGTGGTACCTATATATCCCTCCAATCCATTGGGTAATGATTTATATCTCATGAGATAGACATGTCTAGAATGACAAGTTAATCCTTTTCAATGATACAGGACTGGAACGAGGAGTGTACTCGATTCAGTAAGGGACTTTGTCCACTATAATGGTCTTTGCAGCAATGCCTTGGCTACTATGGGAATAATATCGTGTGCTTAATAGTATGCCACAATTACATGTTTTATTCCCCATTATATTTTATCATTATTAATGTTCTTTTTGATATATTCCTTATGCACTTCCACTATTTATGTCATTACTCATGATTTTGATGTTTAATGTATATGTTCTTACATTAAAATGTTTAGGGATTGTTTTATGTACTCCATGTTTACCCTTACTGAGCATTTGATCTCACCCATTTGTATGTTTTCATTTCCCCAGTATATAAAGAAAGGTTTTAGGTAAGAAAACCATTGGAGAAGATCTTTATGGGAGATGTTAATGATCGTTCACCATGATTAGAAGATTATGTTCTGAGTTTCTAAAGACACTAAACTAATACGGTCTTTGGGCGTCTGTTTTTTTCATGTATTAAGTATTCCACAAAAGTATTGTAATGTCTATGTATGTCAAGCTTTGGGTCTCTATAATTGAAAACCCATGGTCCTGGGTCTATGGATGGGTATTCCCAAATATTACATGATTCTGATCACTACCATATGCTAGATACTATAAATGTCTTATCCACTTGGCTACCAATTATGGCCACATCTACCCGACCTTGTTCCAGGAAACTCTCTACCACCAGAACTCACTCCAGTACCCACACATAATAAGGAATGTATATTGAGATCAAAAATAAATGGATTCTTCTATAGAGACCCCTATCACTAAAGGGTTCATATTTAGGTGTGTGAAAATAGATACATGAAAATAGATACATGTATATCTACTATAATCATCAACAAAAAATTATATATAGTATTTTTCACCAATAAATGTAGTTTTGGTATGACCAAATAAATCTATGTGAACAAGTTGTAAAGCAATATATATTGATACATAACTAATAGATTTAAATATCGGCTTATATTTTTTTTACATTTTTAAAATTATCACAATCTTATGAAAATTCAAAGGAATGTTTTGGTAGATCCCTAAAAATTAATTTCATAGTAAACATTACTATATTATTAAGGTTACTATTTTCTAACCTCCAATTCCATTACCAAGAGTGATCATACATTTTAATACATTAAGGATGATCTTAGATCCTTATATCTTCAATATTTATAGTCTAAAAATTCCCATGTCAATTAGTATAATTAATTTTTTACGGTTTTTATCTATGTATAGTACATTTTTCATTCAAAATATTCTCAGGATAAAATTCATCAGATAATTTATTTATACTTATATGGTTTTCATAATTACTACAACAAATAAGAAACATGAAATTAATGTTCTTCCATGAATAAAAATGTGACCTATACTATTGATGCTTCGAAAAAGGGCATGGTAAGTGTGTTGATGAAAAATAAAGAATTCATTACGGATGATTCAGGGATATTAATGGTTCATGAGTAGAATTATCCAACACATGATCTGGAGTTGGTTGCGGGGATATTCTCTTTAATAAATTAGCAGCATTATCTCTTTTGGGAGAAGTGTGAAATATATATGGACCACAAGAAAAAAACACATCCTCTCTTGTGGATAACCAAATCCCAGGTGGGTATTTTTCATAGAAAACCCATGTTCCTGGATCAATGGATGGGTATTCCCCATATTTCATGATTTTGATCACTACCTTATGCTAGATACTATAAATGTTTTTTCCTGTTGACTGTCAATTATGGCCACATCCACCTAACACTGTTCCAGGATACTCTCTAGAACCAGAACTCACTCCAGTACCCACACATAAATAGGAAGGTAAATAGAGATAAT
This sequence comes from Viscum album, assembly GCA_963277665.1. Lineage (NCBI taxonomy): Eukaryota > Viridiplantae > Streptophyta > Magnoliopsida > Santalales > Viscaceae > Viscum > Viscum album. The sequence continues at coordinate 1,039,793,229 of OY728141.1, read as the reverse complement.
AAATACATGGATTCCATTATAAAGACCCCTATAAGGACCCCTATAGAGACCCCAAACACTTAATACCACAAAAAGTTATCCAATTGTGGGTTAAGTGAGCATGTGTGCAGTTATTAGCCTCTTTTTGAACTCTTTAATGCATTCTTCACATTTATCACTCCAAGAAAACATTACTACCTTCTGAGTCAGATTGGAATGAGTTTTATAAAATCATGATAAATTTCTCACAAATCATTGATAATATCCTATTAATCCCAAAAAGATACAGATATCTCTTACCGATGTTGTCTACAACCATCTCTCTATTGCAGATATCTTGGAGGGATCCACATATATCAATTACTTGTGATTATATAGCCCAAGAATAAGACCTCCTTCAACCAGAACTCACACCTTCTGCTCGGTACTGCAGGTACCAAGGGCTGATCCAATGGTGGTGGCATGGCTATTGAACCACCTAGTGGCAATGCTTGGGGAACTGGTCCATGTATTGAGGCCTCATCACTATGGGGGTCATCCGCATGATCGCGCTACTGAATCAAATTGGTTATACATCACTGAGGCATCCTCCAACAAAACTAGGTGTACCAAGGTCAATGGTTATATCTGGATAGCTGACATAGAGGACATGGAAATCAAAACCCATTCCTATATGATGCATGTACATTTATTTTATTTCCCCTCAACCAATGTTTTCATGTACCGATTTTAAAAGTAGGTTATCAGAGTCCTGATGTATGGATACGTTGTCTTCCCACACCAACATTGGAGGACAAGGGAGTATAATGATTAAAAGTATGTTTACATAGAGGACAGGGGAGTATAATGATTAAAAAAAATTATTTATTATATATTAGATATTGTTACTAACAATAAAATTATTACACTACATTTGATATCAACATTCTTGGAACATTAGGTGATTGGGATATCCTATAATTGAATGAATTTTTTGTATTTAAAGAATTTCTGCACCTCCTCATTTATAAAAGGGAATTTCGTCCCCAAAATTATTAACCACTCCGAAACAATTTGGATCTAGATAAATGGTCAGAAATATATCCCAAACAACATTATTCATACTTTAATTTTTTAGGGTCATCCAAAAGGACAACTATATGGTATTTAATAGTATATCCATTTACTTTTCTCAAATATAATGTAACTATCTTAATGAAGATATTTCTCTTTGATTATCCTATTACATTATTCAATTATCTGATCCTAATTATAATATAAGTATTCTTGTATGTACCATGTAATGAGATATTATTATGTTTATGGAATTATATTTACAAGTATTCATCACTTTCAAATATAAAACAACAAAATTTCTCATGCTATTGGGGTATTAAAGCCTCACAAACCAATATAGTTTATTTTTAATTATAGATTCACATGGATAGGAATTACTATATAAATATATAATTCATTTGTTAAATATTTTATAATAAAAAATAATTATAATAAATATATCAAAACATGCATATCCTTTCATGTTTTAATTTAATGATATTGTATCTTTTTTGTATATATAGCATGTAGTCTCTATGAAGCAATGCCATACATTTTCTATTTCCATAATTCATTAATGGTTATTAAAATGTATCTAATGATTTAATATGATTTTTATTAAATTATTATAGCTATAATTATGATGTAACTATGTCCTTTATACAATATATATAAATTTCATGATAAAATGCATATGAGAAAACACGAAAAGTTTCACAAAAAATAATAAAAACAATAATTTATTTTTATTGAACGGGTGAAAATATTATATAATATTATTTAATAATATATTATAATCATTAATATGTTTCTCTTAAAAAATTATATTGAGTGAGGAAATAATAAATGGGACTTCATGTGATTTGGACAAATGAGTATATATCACCACTTACATATAATTTATCCAAGTATAAGTATGTTTACTTAGAGGATAAGGGAGTATAATGATTAAAAAAATTATTTATTATATATTATATATTTTTACTAACCATAAAATTGTTTCACTAAATTACATACAAATTTTCATGGAACTTTATGTGACTCGGACTTCCTATTAATGAATGAATTTTATGTATTTAAAAAAATGTCGAACCTTCTCATTTAATAAAGGGAATTATGTCCCCACAATTATTAACCACTCCCAAACCAATTAGATCCCGATAAACAAACAAAAATTTATCCCAAAAAACACTATTAGTAATTTAATTTATATGGTCTTCCAAAAGGACAACTATATGGTCTTTAATAGTAGATCCATTTACTTTTCTCAAATAGAATGTAAACATCTTAATGAAGCTATTTCTCTTTGATTATCATATTTCATTCTTGAGTTATCTCATCTTGATTAAAATATAATTATTGTTTTATGTACCATGTAATTAGATATTATTATTTTTATGGAATTATATTTATAGTTATTCAGTACTTTCAAATTGAAAACAACGAAATTTCTCATGTTATTGGGGTATTAAAGCCTCACAAGGAAATATAGTTTATTTTCAATTATTGGTTCACATGGATTGGAATAATTATGGAAATATATAATATATTTGTTAAATACTTTATAATAAAAATTAATTATAATAAATATATCTCCACTTACATATCATTTCATGTTTTAATTGAATGATATTGTATCTTTTGTGTACATATATCATGTAGTCTCTACGATGCAATGCGATACATTTTCTATTTCCATAATTCATTAATGCTTATTAAAATGTATATATTGATTGAATATGATATTTATTACATTATAATAACTATAATTATGATTTAACTATATCCATTATACAATATATATAAATTTCATGATAAAATGCTTTTGAGAAAACATGAAAATTAACACCAAAATAATAAACATAAAAAATGATTTTTAATGAATGGGTGAAGATATTATATAAGATGATTGAAAAATATATTATAATAATTAATATGTTTCTCTTATAAATTTTTATTTAGTGAAGAAATAATAATTTTTACTTTATGTGATTGGGAAAAGGGAGTATATATCACCACTTACATATAGTTTATCCAAGTAAAAGTATGTTTACATAGAGGACAAGTGAGTATAATGATTAAAACATTTTTATTTATAATATATTAGATATTATTACTAACCATAAATGTATTTCACAACATTACATATCAATTTTCTTGAAACTTTATATGATTGGGAATTTTTATTATTGAATGAATTTTTATTATTTAAAAAAATGTCGCACCTCCTCATTTATAAAAGGTAATTCCATCCCCAAAATTATTAACCAATCCCAAACCATTTGGATCAAGATAAACGGACAGAAATATATCTAAAACTATATTATTCATACATTAATTTTTATGGTCTTCCAAAAGGACAACTATATTATTCTTAATAGTAGATCCATTTACATTTCTCAAATAGAATGTAACCATCTTAATGAAGTTATTTCTCTTTGATTATCCTATTACATTCTTCATTTATCTCATCTTGATTAAAATATAGTATTTGTTTTATGTACCATGTAATTAGATATTATTATGTTTATGGAATTATATTTACAAGTATGCATCCCTTTCAAATTGAAAATAACGAAATTTATCATGCTATTGGGGTATTAATGCCTCACAAGCCAATATAGTTTATTTTCAATTATCGATCCACACGGATAGGAATTACTATGGAAATATATAATATACATGTTAAATATTTTATAATATAAATAAATTCTAATAAATATATCACCACTTACATATCCTTTCATGTTTTAATTGAATGATATTTTATCTTTTGTGTACATATATCATGTAGTCTATACGAAGCAATGTGATACATTCTCTATTTCCATATTTCATGAATGGTTATTAAAATGTGTCTAATGATTGAATATGATATTTATTACATTATAATAACTATAATGATGATTTAACTATATAATTTATACAATATATATAAATTTTATGATAAAACAAATATGAGAAAACACAAAAATTAACACCAAAAAAATAAAAATAATAAATTATTTTTAATGAATGGGTGTAAATATATAATTAGATGATTGAATAATATATTATAATCATTAAAATATTTCTCTTATAAAATTATAATTGAATTTAAAAATAAGAAATGGTGTTAATGTGTGATTTGTTTAATAGAATTTTGAGGTAAGAGGTTTCATCTCAATTAACACTTCATTGGGACATAAATCACCTGTATACTTTTGTGTGGTGTATACAATATCCCATAGATAGATTTTGCGAGAATACATATTTATTCAAATGGATATTTTTTCATTCTGAATATATTATATCAATGGGTTAAAATATTGATGTTACAACTGGGGTAAAAATATATTTTTCAGTCACACATTCATTTGGGATATCAGTTATCCCCATTATGGAAATGTTCTCATTTATCCATCATGAGATCCAACAATAGTATCGTCCACTAGAAATTATAGTAGATTATATTTTTCTTCCAAATTATCTCTATTTTGTTCTTAAATGAATAAATAAATATTTTAAATGTTTTAAAAAATTTATTTAACATCACATCTGATATAATTTTCTTCAATATCCATGATTTAATTTTTTTTACAAAATTATTTTTATTTACTCAAATAAATTTATATGGAAATATAAAAATTTAATTTAATTTAATTAATTATTATATAGAATATTTTTATTTTTTTCTAAAATTCACATTTTATGTTAACATACCAAATGAATTAATCTTTCTAATATATGTAGTTATAAACAACATTTGTGTTTTGTAAGAATTTTATGATATATAGCTTATTTTATAAATTTTAAATATTTTCACTCGTAAAATATTTTTTTAATATTTTTAATATTTGACATTCATTTATATTATTCTCTATCATGAAATGATTTTATTAGGAAAAACTAATATTTCTGATGAACTGATGCTCACCTTTAATCTGTTGGTTTATTTTTTGATGAAAAATTTCTCTTATGAACATTGATTTCAAATAATAATTTTTTATAAGACATTATATATCTCTTAAATATTAATATTATTTTGATCATCAATATGATTTTTTTCATTAAATATATACCAATTATAGATATTCTATTTAGATTGAATGTTATTTGATTAACTGGGGAAATATTGAAAAATATGTATTCAATACCCAATATTTTTTATTAATCCTTATTAATAATGAATTTAATTTAATAAATGATATATATAGAATTACTTGGACATGAATTGAATGTTGGTTCCTGATTATATATAGCCCCTCGATGAAATGGTAGATTTCTTGCAAAAAAAGACAGTGAAAAAATTTAAATGCGGTTTTAGTCAAACCTTTAAAATATATTGTGAATGGTAATTATATCATAAATATCATGATTTATTGGAACATGAATTAAAAATTAATAATTTATTTTTTTCATTAATTTATTATTATCTAGGTTAACATTATATTTATAATATTCATGGTTTCAATTATCTCTCAATTAATTGATTATATGGATGGTTTTTCATTTATCTACCATGTAATTTATTTTATACATTTTCTCATTATGATAGTAATGTTATTCATTAAATGGTTGTTGTTTTATGTTATTTATCTTAGTATATTTTTTATTCCTTATTGATTCATGATTTCTTTCATTATACATCACCCATGCAAAGAATTTGATCCCATCATTATTTATATGAATAGTATATAGAGTGTAAGTATTTGAATAAAATAAAGGATTGTAATTTTTTTCACATAATATATATTAATTTTTAAAAATAATTTAATGTGTATAATTTATTTATAATGTTCTTAAAAAACTTCTAAATTGATCTTCAATTTTAAATTTTACCCCTCATATCTATTCCAATGCAATAATATGACCATAAAAAATGGGTTACATGATTCAAGAAAATTATAGTTTGTATTAAATAGATTTTATCAAAATCATTAGGAACAAGAATTATGAACAAATAGAATAGGTAATCAAACATATGATATAATATGATGATGATTATAAAAGAACATCCAAGGGTTTTGTTAGAGAAGATATTTTGTGTGTTTTTTGTTAACACATCAGTATGTTGATATTAAAATTGTAAATGGTTAGGGGCATATATAACTAGGTGTAAAAATCTATAAAATGAGTAGCAGGCTTGGTTTGAGCGTTAAGTTGTACACAATAATGAGCCTTAGTGCACCTCAATTGAATATACCTTTTTATATCTATTCCTCCCTGTTTTTTTTAAAAATATTAAAATTATATTTTATATTGTAAAGTAAATGTTGAAATGGTATTATCTTCTATTACAGATAATAATTAATTTATTCAATAGCTTATGTTACATGAAAGGCCTTATTTTACCGAATAAGAATATACTATTATTATCCTAATATAATATGATAGTTATCATCAAAAAATTGAAATGGATAGTTTGAATATAATTAAAAAAATATGAAAATATGGTTCAATTGGGTATATATAATGAATTACTTTGTTCCAATTAATTATAAATGAAATCAATAACCTTTTGAAAATTCAAGGAATAATTTTTCCTTAAAATTTATTTTATTGTAGAAAATTTTGTTTTAACAAATTAAATTAAAATTTTATTATATTTGGATTATATTAATTATTATTATATATAATATATTTATTTCAATGCTAAACATTAATCCAATGTTTATTTACATTAAGATGTAATGATATATCATTTTTTAAGATTAAAATATTAATGAATAATAAAAAAATACTGAATTTTAAATGAAAACTACATTTCATTTAAAAAAAATTGTAATTTTAATTTCACTTTTAAATTATGATTCAAGTAAAATTACATATCTTTTTTCAATTAATCCTATTTTGGTCATTATCATAATTTTTATTTGCAATTTTGATATAAAAACTTTATTAACATTTAAACATTTTAGCATAAAAACCCACATTCTCATTATGTATGTTGAATTGATTTTAAATTAAATTATTCAACATCGATGAGTTGAATTTATCTAATTTGATTTCAAATTTTAAATAATAATTATTTATGTTATACTATATGTTAATTTTTTTGACTGTGATTAATATTGAATATAGTTAAAAATAAGAACATGGATTAAGTTAACAATGGTAATACTTAGATATTAAACATAGATCATAATGTGTATGAATGAACCAACACCAGTCAAAAAACAATTATTGCCATATATAGAACAATATGACCTTATTATATAATTTTTTGTTATTGGGATAATATTCTATTAATGTGACTGGTATAATAAGTTATTTAATGAAACATACAACAAGTAATCTTCAATTCCATTAAAAGTTATTATGTATTTGGGTAGGAATAAAAACACAATATTTTTAGTTATAAATATTTTTATGAAATATATATGATTTTTACACTTACAAATAATTTATTTTAATTTTTTTTGAGCTGAAATAATTACATTAACTACCAAATAAACACCTAAACATAAATTATTTTGCTAAAAATAAAATAGTATAAATGATACTATAAATATAAAAAGTGAAGTAAATTTAATGAATTGTTGAGATTATTTAATTTTCATATGATTATATAATATTTCACTGGTTTTTTTTAAAATATATTTTAATTACATAAAATTATTTATATATATTATTTTCATATTAAAACAATAGTGTCAAACGTTAAGTTAATGTTATTATATAATAAATGATATTTTGGTTTTGGATTTACAATAAATTAAATTCATAACATCAAATATGTAATTTTTAACTACTAATAGATATAAAATTTGATCCATTCATTGAAAAATTGATCTTATATAATTAAAAAAATGACCCCAATATAATAAAAATCATTTGTTACTGCGGTTTGGGATAATTTAGTGTTTTACTATTTATATGGGATTTTGTAAAAATAAATTTTTAACCACAAATTTTATTTTTTTATAAATTATATATTATACCTATAATTAGTGGATCTAAATTCTCTAATAATTCCCCATTTAATTTAGCCTTAAATGACAAAATAAATAGGTTCTAAATATTTTTATATGGAGAATACTAAAATGGTAAAATTCCGTAATCATATAAAAAACAACAAAATGATAAAAATTGTTGTTTTCTAGAGTAGGTGCATGTTGAACACATATCTCTCCCAAAAATAGGTATTCTATTTTTGAACCAATTTTTGTATGGTATGCCTCCTAGTAATGAATAATTTTATGTATTTACAAGAATTAGAATCCTCCTTGAATATAATCGGGCATTTACTTCCCTCATTTCTTAAAACATATCATGACTTTTGTGTTGTCAAATACTAGACCTAATAATACCTAAAAATCCATCCTATAATCCTAGAATATTTTAATTTTGAATAAATCTATCCATTTTTGGACATTGGTGAAAAAATATGGAGTTTCCCAAATAATAGTTAACATTCTTAAATTAGAACTTTAGTTTAATTTATTTTTCACACATTTAATTTCATATTATACCATGTTGATATAATAACATAATTATATTCAGTATATATATATATATTTTAATGTTATTCATGCATCCAAAAACCACACAAACTTCTTTAAAATTTGTTATGAAAACATAATTCGTATGTATAACGGACTATCGCCTTGTGAAACAATGCCATTTTTTTCAAATACCACCTCCAATTATAGGGTAAAATGATAGATATAATTTTTATGTAATATATTTATATCACAATAAAACCATTGGAGTCATTATATAATATATAAAATTTTATGTTCCATTCCATTATGAATATTATAATGTTGCTAGTGTGCATGGAAGACTACCACCTCTCGAAGTGATGTGATTCATTTTTCACAAAAGTATCACATGGGGGTAATAAGTCTAATAATATTAATTATATATTTGATAAAAATAAATATATTCTGATATTAATGAAATATTAATCATATTGGGAACTTAATATAAAATTTTATTTTTACATTTAAAAACCCTGAATAATTGGATAACGTCGTTCATAGAAATTATGACTAGAACATCCTCGAGGATATGGGATTACTTCTTTCATAAACTCATCAAAATAATTTATATATATAAGTATATATAAATAAATAATAATTTATATATTATATTTTTTGAAATTCTAAAAATAATATTTTTATTTAAATTCATATCATAACGATCACTGAAAAAATGGAAACATTACACATCTATACGTATAGCTTGTGGTCTACATGATCGTAACGTTAGTTAATTTTCATTAAACATATTTAATGATGGTTTTAAAAAAATTATTTATTTGTAAATATGGTAATTAATTCATGAAAATTTTCTTTAGAGATGTTTACATAATTTCCTCTTTCACATTTGTCAACACACGTAAGCCATTTTGATAGATAATTTAAAGACGAATAAAATAGATCATGCCAATTAATTGATTAAGCAACCATATATAACATGTTAAAAAAATTATGAAAATTAATAATAAACAGTAAATTGTTTCCTTGGTATTTAAATAAACAACATACAATTATTTTGAGAAAGATTAATTCAGATGTGACTAGTCAGACTTAAGGAAAAAGTTTTAATCAGACTTATATTTCTATGAGATATATTCCATATTAACCTATTATTAATGTTTTGTGGTGCATATAATACACACACTTTTATATTATAATTGTTATACCTAAAATTATTAGTATTTAAATATAAATTTGATTATATAAATATGAAGGGGTTTACAATTTCATTTATTCTAAAGTGGTAAAATGTTATTGTCTCATTTTTCCTTTATTAAGGATTCTATTAAATTAAAAAATAATCTTCTATTATGAGATTTATATAGTATTCAAATGAAATTTTATTTCATAAATATCATAATTTTCATGATATTGTAAGTTTAGTTTATTATATTTCTTTCAAGATGATTATAAATCAATGTTACCAAAGTAGAATGTGGTTCATGATATAATCGAATCATTTATCATCATTATTTATGATTATATTTCCAATAATGAAATGGTTTGATTTAAATATCCATTTAATCTTTTATATTATTTTACTCTATTTATTTAATGAACATTTATTTTTGAAGTCATTTTATACTATTTATGTTCACAAGTTTTTATAATAATATTTTTTATTTTAAATAATATTTTTGATCAAAAACTCATTTTCATCAAAAATAATGTTTTATTTGAATTTTAAAATATTTAATTGAAAAAATTGGTTTCCTAGAGGAATGGAAGTTTCCCTGTTGAATTATTTTAAATTATTTAATATCTTAATTTATATTTTTTAATAGTTATTTTAAAATGAAATTAATTTCAATTTTTTTTGAAAATAATTTTTAAATTGAAAGAAAATTTTCTTTAACGCCTTTTTGATGATATTCTAATGGTATTCACATTTATCAAACCTAAAATACATTTTTTATTATTTATTAGCAAATATATTCTATAATAATACTATAATGACCTAGTCTTAACGTTTATAGATATTACATGACTTTTTCAGAATACATAAAACATTACAAAAACATAATCCCAAAGGACATATTAGTTTACTCCCTTTGGAAACATGGAAAATTATCTTCTAATATAGTGAAATATCAACAATGATCCTCACAATGATTATCCCCTTACTATATTAACATCAAAACCTTTCTTTATAACATATGGAAGGTAAACAAACGGAATGGGTGAGATCAAATGCTTAGTACATGTAAATAAAATAAAATGGGTAAGCAGATCATGGACATAATGGTATAGGAACAAGATCACGATAATTAAAATATCATAAACTATATATAAAAATCATAAAAAATGAATAATTAAATAAACATTTATAGTTCCTAACACATGTCTCATAAGTCTATAAATAACATTAAACTTGAATGAATAATAAATGAATATTAAAAGAGATTATGGAAGACACGTAATTTTATAAAAACCCATTGTCAAGGTTTCCAACCAGGACAATTGGAAAAAAAAATTCATGCGATAATCACCCATGTAACAACATTGAAAATTGGATTACATCATGTGTACCCTCTTGTTTTGGGCATGACATGTCCTCTCATGTACCCTCTTGTTTCAGGCATATAATGTCATCATGTGTACCTCTTGTTTAGTCCTTGGATATATTTATATGTACCCTTTGATCTCATAAAACATTTATCTTCATCAAATTCATTTGAAGGAGATATAGTACCAATCCATATCATAATGAAATTCTTCAGACATGTGCCACAAAATCATAATAAATAATATTATAACCTGTGAAATTAAATGGGATTCATAAACATGAAATAATTCCTTAACCATTGAAAAATTTAATAGGTTATATAATAATTTCAAAAAAGCATAACCCGTTGAATGAATATGATTGCATCAACATGTATCCCATGAAATAGAAAAAATTTATGTATAAATCATTTCATAAAATATAAACCATTTAGAAAAAAATTATGAATGGAAATAATGAATCTTTTCCATATAACGGCATGAGTAACACCAACAAATGTAATATGAGATGTGAAATAATTTTTAAAGATCATTAAAAAAACTTCATGAGAAAAGGATCTGTTCTCTTGTAATTTTCATTATATATATTTAAATGCTTTTTAAAACCATTTTCATGAAAACATGTTGACAATAAATAAATTAAGCCTTAAATCCATTTTAAATCCTTTTTTCTCGTTGAAATCATGTAGACAAACTTGAAACCATCAGAAGACTATTTTTCCTTGAAAATGTATAAAATAATCTTTAAATCCATTTGAAAAAAATTCCATTGAAAATATATTTATTAAAAATGGGAAAAATTACAATTTAATCAGGAAATGAAATCATGAATGGATTGATAGATGGTGAATTTGTACATGATGTATGAGGTAAAAAAGATCATTTCGTTATCATAGTAAAATGGATAGATAAATTATTCATTTTGAAAGTAAAAAATAAGATTCTATTAAAATAATTGTTAAATTAAACAATTGTAAATATGATATCTAATGAAAATGTGAGATCATTAGAATATATTGGATACCATTGTTAGAAAACATAGTACTGAATGAATAAAAATTTATTACCGAATATAGGGAATTTTCAGGTATCATAAAAACGGATTCATATCTATATTATGTAAACAAATGTGTAAAAATGATACCAATACATGAATATAATATTAACATCCTATGGAAAAAATCATTAGTTTTATTAGGAGATAGATTAAAAGTATTAACCATGTATACATAAACATAATCAACCATATAATCATAGGATATATTTTATATAAAATCATACTACTAAGAAAATATGAACCATACTTTCCATGAAATAAAATTTAATTAAAATATGCGTAAAAAATTAAAATAATAAAATTCATGATATAAAATTTCAAATGCATTATATACACCACGTGAAAAAATACAGGTGTGTAACATGGACAGTGTCTTAAACAAGGATAATTGGGAATAATTACTTTACTGATTTGGTAGATTTTTAAAGATAAGCCCCATGAAATAAATTTCATCATAAAGATATTTAAATACATGAAAATTTATGTAATATAATAATATAATAAATCCTTGTGCAAAAGAAAGACCGTACAAAAGTAATTAGAGGTGAATAAAGCATGCATTTCAAGGTAATAAAAAGTTAGATTAATTTTCTTTACATTGGGTCTTTAATCTCTTAAAAATCATACAATATTTCTATAAAATAAATGTAATTTTATTATAAATATTTTAAATAATAATATTTTAATATCTAATAACATATATTGTATGGTAATGACCATATATTAGCCTCTTGTTATCAATTATATTTCAAGGTTTTACATCGTGTAATATGAACTATGTTCTTCACATGATTCTTAATTTGTTATATCTTGTATTCTAATTCATATATCATTATTTACATATTGTAAACCATGATATTGAAATCATTTATATTCAGTATATGTTTCTTATAACAATCTATTGTATATAGATATATTAAACCAATTACATTGTTAATGGAGATGGTAGGCTGTGCATATACATGAACACTATTTTTGTTTAATTTTTATGTGAAAAAATAATGTAAATGAAATATATGAATATAAATATAAATTTATATTTATCATTACTCAAGTTGTATGAGTATTTCAAATATATTATATAACTTCACTAAAACCATCCTTAATGCATTTCATGTTGTTTATGAATGAGACATATCACTTTAAGGGGGCGGTAGACAACATTGCCTAAATTTTTTTTCATATACAAATAAAATCAATAATAATTTGATTTGTGTTTTAAATTTATTATGAAATCACAATTATGTAATTAATATAATATATACCAAATTTAAATATATTTTCTATCATAATTTCCACTGTGATTGGATGTAAAGGAAATATGACCAATCATCGTTAAGTGATGTAGTATTTCACCATACACATATATTGTAAGTTCATTACCCCTTAGATGGTTATTTGTGAAATTTTAGTTCAAACACTTATAATAATAAAATCATAGTATATTTTGGATACTGGTTTTTAATACAATAATATAATTATATGATATGTGGGAATGGATAAAGAATATAATAGAATGGAGATTGAGAGATGGTGTTACCTATTAATAAAAGAGAAGGTAAGGATTTTTTTAATACAAATTAGGATGTTTATAGATGAAAAAACTAGATTGAGTGTTGTGATAAAGTTGGTGTAGAGGAGGATTTTTTTAGTGGAGTGAAACACTTGTAAATTTTAATAATAGTAACTCAATAGACATTTTTTAAAAGTAAAAAGTGAAAATAATATAAAAAAATTAGATAAAAAAGTTTTGTAGGGTCTTAATATGTCCATCTAAAGGCTCTAGGGAATTTTTATGTTGTTTTGGGGCTTAAATGTATAGTTTATTCCTTAGTTAAGCTTTATATTACCCTAATCGATGCAATTAATTTTAATTAAATTCACTAATATTATTGGTATCAAAATAATTTGACTGTATAAAACATTATAAAATATCATGATTCAAAATATGGTATCATTTGTTTCAAAATCCAATCACATAAGCGGATGAAATTAATTTAAAATTAATTCCTCAAACGGGATGAAACTACATGTTTTAAATGTAAATATGATCCAGAGCTTGGAATGTTTTTATATCTAATTTAAATATGATTTTCATTATGATGAAAAACACTGGATTAGTTGATACAAATATTATAAAAATAAAATTTGACACCTCTTTAAAATTTCATTTAACCATATAATTAAATTTTATGAAAAATTATTTTTCATAATATATATATGTTATGTATTAAATAAAACAATTTACTTGATCTGTTATATCAAATAATATTAAATAATATAATTTTAATAATATATTATGGTTTGGTAAAACTTCTTCATGAGTTTTTTGAAATCCATCAAGTAAATACTTTGTTTTACGGAATGTATGATATTCATGATGTTTATTGTAAAGAAATATTTCATTTGTTTTGCATGTAGTGAAAAATTATCACGGTGTTACATATAACACCAACTAAATATTGTGCATTAAAAAAACAAAATCTATTTTCTCTGTTGCATGAAATGAAAAATATCAAAAAGGATAAATTTATTAGAAAATTAATGAAATTAATAAAATATCAAGGAGTTTCATTCTACCTCACATAAAATGAATTTCTCTCTCAAAATTATTTTATGATATAAATGGGCTAATACATGAATTTATCAATCAAAAAACCAACATCATAAAATTTTATAGTAAATCATCCTTTAAGAATGGAATGTTGGAACAATAACTGTTATCAAAATTAATATATAATTAGGTTTCCCAAAATGATGCGATGTAGCGCTTCGGAGCTCCAGCGGACTAGGGTTTGCGCCGACCCCCGCCTCAACGCTGCCATCCCTCCACCGCCCCTCCTCAGCTTCTCATTTTTTCCCCATCCAAATTATTCCTCTTATGACCTAGATCTGTCATTGACATCGAATTATGTGCTGCTCCCCCGCGCGCGACGCACGACCCTGTGTCTTCTCCCTGGCACTGTCGGCGAAGACCACGACTCCCCTTCCTCTCAGATCTGGAGTTTCAGATCCAGGTTTTTCTGTTTTTTGAGGCATCAGTGGCTTGTCCCCAGCCTCGAATGCTCCCCATATCCTGATGGCCGATGTGGCGGTCTTCGATGGTGCTCCTCACATCGGCTTGGGTCGAATTGGTCTTGCAGTCGGACGACATCGGCGATGTGGTCGGGATTCATGTCGGCAAAGATCCCTTCCCCTTCGACGGACCGACGATGTGGTCAACCTTCGGTTTTTTGGAGTAGAGTTCCCTGTTGAAGAAACCCTTGCGTGCGGTTTCCAAGGGCACTTGCTTCATTTCATTTGTTTGGTTTCGATGGAGTCAGTATGAGGTTGAAGCATCGTTGAAATTTGTTTGGGCCGACGATGTCGCTCCTCAACGGTTCACTCCACTGTTGTTCTAATTGTGTGCAGTTGGCCTCGGTGGTCCTGACGTGGTTCGTGGTGTTCTGGATTGGGGTATTATTGTTTTTTTCAGAGTTAGTACGTAGATTTAGATGGCAGATGTAGGAATTCTCGGTTTTGACAATGTCCTCTCTTCAATAGTTCACTTCTGATTTACATCAGGGTCGGATTAGGGCAGGGTTTGTGTCTTCTTCTGGAGTCATTACGAGGTCGCAAAGGGCTACCCTAGGAATGATTGAGGCTGAGCAATTACCTCACCTGATCACCCCTTCTCAATGTTTTCCCCTTTGAGGTTTCGTTTTTGTTTTCCAGAGTCTGGTTCCGTCAATTGACAATTCTCCTATGCTCTTTTGGCCTTACCCTTCATGCATGTCCTCACTTTGGACTGGTTAGAAGGTTTCTTTGGAAAATTGGGATGGTGTAGGTGGATCTGATAATGGATTTTTTGATCTTGGAGGCTTTTGGGTGCGGTTTTATTGTGGCTCTATTCAGTGTGGCTTTTCGGTGTGTAATGGGGGTTCTCACTTAACCAAAAAGTGTTTTTCAAAAATCCAAAAAATAAATTTTCAGTCAGGTTTCTCCAAAGGGTAATATATGTTGTAATTGAAAACATAGATATTGAAATGAAATATAACTATCATATTCTGATATACTGTGATAGGGAACATGGTTTGGATAATGTTAACCATCAAAAATCAATAAATCTACAATTATCTAAAGGGCCATTTGATTCATGAAAACCAAAAGTACTAGGTTTATTTGTGGTTTTTTTCAAGGCCATTTCTACTAATGTTGATTAATTCTCATGAGATGTTTCACCTAATTTAATTCATTCAATTTTTTATGTAATATATCGTCCATTTTATATGTTGTAAAAAATTTCATGCTCACCACTCTCTCAAAATGGAATGCGAATTTTTCATTCCTGAATCACTAATAGATAATGTGATATATGATAAATCACCCCTTCTCTATTTAGGTACCATCAACATAAAATTGTTTGAGTAGGTTATTTAATATTCATAAATAAAAATGTTGTAAAATAATAGTTTAATATCACAAATTTCTTTTAATTTTTAACATAAACATTTGCTAAATGGTTGACCATGTAACCCTTCATAAATATAACTCACCCTTTATTCCTTAATTAAATTATTATCTAAAATCAAAAACATTTTTATTAGAAACCTTGGACCATCCTTTTTCTGAGAGAATATAAATTGTGATTTTATTATTCAAAAATATTATTAGATAATATATTAAAAAGAAATTTCACCAAATAATGAAACATATGTCTTTCATAGGGATTATTCATATAAAAAAACATAAAATTCCTAACTATGGATTGAAGGATAATTATTTCTCAATGGTTGTAACATTTTCAATTGAACATTATCATCAATTATTTATCAAAAACAATTTTTTAATACTGAACTCCATCATCCATATATACCTTTATAATACTTATAACCACTTCGTCATAGCTTCTATAGTATCCTTTTGAGATAGCCTATTTAATATTATGATGTAGAGAAAAAATAGACTATCAATTTTTCTTTTTTGATTAATGATAAAACTTAATGAATAGCTCACAATCCTTGTAAACATTCATGAGGAGCATAAAAAATTAATATTCCTTTTTCGTATGATGTATGAATTCCTTTTTCATCTTCTTATAAAGAATACATGGAAAGTAATTGTCTCAAAAAATGATCTTTAACAAGTATAGATCCATTGAGCCAACTACTTATTCCTGCCTCATATTCATGATTAGTGTCCACCACTGATCCTATGAAACACTTAACTGATAAACAACTAGAATTAAATTATCATGGTCTAATAATTAGTTAATGAAAAATATATTTTTAGTGGTACTGATTAATGTTTCTGCAACTAGTGGATCAGATGATCTGCATAAATAAGGATGACATTTTATCATGAAGGACTCAAAATAAAGTAGTTCCCTACTTTGATCATTTGTAATTTTATCATGGTTCATTACTTCAGAAAAATGAATGAGTATATAAATGAGACATTAAATTACATCCCCTATAGAATTTGGTTACTCTAGAGGCAATCACTTCATTATCATTTACATTTACCATTAACATAATTCTTTCTGGTTTCATCCATTAACTGTAATAATAAAAGAGTAAGGATCATTGGGAAGAGTGGGGAACAACATAATCATGAAAATAACTTTTTTATTTTACCAAATTATGACAGGATTCAAAAAATATAACACTTATTATTTTTAAATAGTTATTCACTTTCATCATCTATTTAAATCTTTCATGATTGTTTTGGAAGAGTTTGTGAATTCCCAAAACATATCCCCTATATAAGTGTCAATCCAAGTATGCAACATGGCCCATTTTCGTGTACCAGATTACTTCAAGTTAGGACTAAAACATCTTTTTGGTGTTCTTTTTCCAAGGTACATCTGTTCTAGAGAAATATCAACTTATAATTTCCAGATATGGATGTATTTCTAGGAATCCACATACTCTATCTATTACAAAAATTCTAGGAGATTTTCCTAAATATTAACTCATCCTTATAAATATCCTTAGAGACACAATAGAAAAAAATGAATTAACATCAGTTTTTTTATTTATGATGTTGGTTTTTAAATGATACCTAAAAAGGATAAGTAAATAATATTACTTTTAGCATCAGTTTACAAAATAACGATGCTGAAAATAATTTTCATTAAGGGTTTGAAAATCAGTTTATTAAAAAAAGATGCTAAAAACCAATTTTGGGTGTTGGTTATCCCAACACCGACATTAAAAATCAATTCGGTTAAGGGTTTTGGCTTTAGTTTTACCAAAAACTGATGTCAAAAAAAATATGGATCAGGTTTATATTGGTGGATTAAGATAAAAATGACACTGAAAACTATTTTTCGGTGTCGTTATTATATGAAACCGATGTTATAAACCCAATTTTTCTATAATATCAGTATCTTTTATTAAAAAAACTAACACAATGTGTTAATTTTTTAAAAAAATCAGAAAATTACAGTTCCCATAAAAAATGAATCCCCTATAAAAAACACAATATACAACAATCAAATAGTATTTTTCATTAAAAAATCTATAACTTACATTATTTTATCAATTTAATCAAAAATAATCTACGCATTTATAATATAAATTAAAATTAAAATTCATGTACATATAATCAATGACCTCTTCATGAATTTTTCTGACCATTGCTTGTCCCGTGACTCAATCATGTACAGTTCTCACAATGTTAACTATTCATGGATACCAAAGACAATATGATTCAGTCGCTGAAACTTTTACATCGATTCTAGTGAAAGATGAACGCATCAATAAATATTATAAAAAACAAGGCAAAGAAATTACAGAGGTGCGTGACATAACTCAATGAAATCTAGTGTTGAATATTGGAAGAATATGATGCTGTAGGAAATGATGCATTTGTGGTGAAGGATGAATGAGTTTCTTTGATGATAAACAATGAGAAAAACGTCTTTTCAGAGAATGTAGGTTTAGAATGAGATATCTAATATATATACCAAGTGGAAGAACATCATTTCTCAATTCAAAATAGTGATTTTTCCCTTTTATATGAGTTTTGATATCCCATGATGGGTGAGATTATGTACATTTATTATAATATACGTATACTACGATGTATGTTTAGGGTGTTCGTGATAGAATACCAAAAATAACATGTTTCCAATTTTATTTAAATGTTTGATATGTTAAAAATAATTAGATAAAAACTAGATTAATATCTTCTATTTTCTTTTTATTTGACGGATAAGATGAAAAACTAGTGGAATAAGATTACTCATCAACCTGTTACAACTTAGAGGGATAGTATACATTGGAGGGCATGACGTGCATTCCATGCATGTTACTTTCACAGCAACCTCTAGTTGATATGGAATATATCAAAATATTTGTGTTTCCAATGTGTCCATATTTTTTATATAATGCCTAGTGGTGTGTGTGTGTGTGTGTATTTCCTTAGGAGAAATTTTCTAATATGGTAACTAATGTGCATGGGTATCCCATGAGACTATATCTAATTATTGATTCCCTAAAAATTCTTTAGTAAATTTTTACAATGTAAGATAATTCTCACATGTTTATGTATGTTTCTTCTAATATCTTGTGATTCCATGAATTATGATTTATTTTTTGATATTTCTTGTTGAATATATTACCATACCTAAGGAATCATTATTTGGTTGTTGGAACAAGTGGACCACCATGATATGATTATACCATGGTTTTTGACCTGGTATGAGACAATGATTACAATGTACCTATGGCAGTCTTGTGGCTAGACCTAACATTCAATTCATTATGGATACCTTATACCATGTAATAAATTGAAGCCATGTCGATATCAATTACATGTTCTCTTTTCATCATTGTGTCATGTCTCAATACTACGTAAATTAAGGAAACCATGTAATATGTTAAATGCACATTTGGATTGTCCTCTGTCACTTATAATGTCTTTTTTATCCTTTTGGTATGTATTTGTAGCTGGTATGACATAGGATCATGTTATCTAGGACAACACATATCCTTTATCACATGTTTTATTGATATTTTATTCTTTCATATACTAATCATAAAAAAAGTGACGTTGATTGAGATTTTTTTTAGAAAAACCAGAATAATACCCTTTTAAAATACTGTATAATTAAAATACACATATTTGATATTTTTAGCATGCTATTTTTTTTATGTTTTAAGTATAAATATGATTATTATTAGGTTCAAACTCTTAATATATCAAAAGAGTAAGTTTTTAATCCCAATTGTAATATTATTTATAAATATTAAAATATATATACCTCAAAGTCAAATCAGAGCTAACAAATGGTTCAGCAAAGTAGATATAATATGGGTTATATCATATTGGGTGTAAGAATGTGAATCATTGAAAGCCTACAATAACATAAAATGAGATGAGATAAAAAAAATATAATAATATGGAAGAAAATATAAAAAATCAATACAACTAACCTTATAAAATTCAGAAATTTCACCAGTTGTGATTATCTCATACATGAATCATAGAATATAATAATCACATTCTACATGTCCCTTTTCATGATGATTGTACAATTATAAAACATTTAACTATTTAAAAAATTAATATATTAGAAAAAATAAGAGAAAATTCTAATATAAAAACTAATTACAAGTACTAAAACATATTTGATTGTATTCTGTGTCATTAATGACATGTACTCAAATTTAAATATTTTCAATTAACATAATATTCGTATATATATATATATTGGATAATAATACATATCTAAAAAATCATAATTAAACATAATGAGCTTATAAAAACCATAAAAACATAACATTCTTATAAGGAGGGAAATCTTTTATGAACATCCCCTAACAAAGAGAAACCCCAATATAATTTTCATTCACAAGGGGACAAGACGCCTAACATCCATTTCTCCCTACAATATTAAAAGATAACAATTAATTACATTTTAATGATCATTATTTCATAATTATGTTTTTGTGCATACATATCATGAATTGGAAAATACCGGTAGTGAATCATCGAATGTCACAATCTCTCTCACATATGTTAATCTCTATCAGGATTCTTCAAATGTTTCAATTCTATGGAAATGAATTATTGATCTATAAATCCATAAAGTAATGTACTTTCCTTTTTTATAAGTACCTTGTGTAAATACCTAATTTAAAATGAAAATATAGATAGTCATATTAAAACCGTCTTTTAATAAATTAATACAAATTCAAATGTCAATTTACATACAAGGAAAACAATTGTACCACTTTCATGCTAAGGACATATAAATAAAAAAGATGCATGATAACTTCATTTGTTAATCTCAATGGATATTCCATTCTCCATATATTATCCTTCATCCGTAACTCATAAATATAATTCACTGATGAAGATCCCTATGATAATCTTGTTATCCCTTTAAAAATATTTGAATTTTCTATAATCAATTGTTGTTGAACATTTTGTTTCATTTTTGCAGCTTCTTTTTCTTTCAGATAATCCTATATATGATGAATGTTAGAAAACTTTATAATTAACTTCCAATCATTTTTAATTAATATTGAAAAAACAAATAACTCATATAAAACAAATTGAAGGAAACACATTTTACAAAGTAAAATATAACACATAACATCCCAACTCTAGTGATCTCCTATGTACGAAATGTTAGTAGTGATTTAAAATCAATAATATCCAGTACTGATATTATACCTAACCCATATACATAGGATTGTGATGTTTATAATCCCACAAAAAATTCAGGAGACCTAACACAACAATATATATGTGAGGATCTCCAACAAATAACTCGCAATATACATTTTGGTCTAAGAGAGGTGGTGGAGAATCAAGGTAAGCTGACGGGGCTTGGTATTATGGGTGAGTAGGTGGGGAAGGTAGAAAATTAAAAAGTAGTATTAATGTTTATAATTTATAAAATAAAAAATTACATGACAAAAAAATAATATATATGGGATAGCAGCTCATATGAGTCAAGGCAGGCAGATGGGGTGGGGTAGTCCGAGTGAGCAGGCTAGGAAGGCTGATAAATAGAAAAGTAATATTAGAATTTAAAATTTATAAAATTGAAAAATTGATAATAAATAAATAATAAACCTGGGAAGGCTTCTCATACAGGGTAGGGTAGGAATATGGGGTAGGGTAGTCCTAGAGAGAAGGTAGGGATGACTGAAAATGAAAGTTTATATTAGTGAATATAATTCTTAATATAGAAAAAATTGATGAAAATTATATAATATACATGGGAAAGATGATAATATGGGGCAGATAAGGCATATGAAGAAGGGTAGACATGGTGAGTATGCTTGGAAGGCATTAAAATGTAATAATTATATTAGTTTTAATAAATTATAAAATTTAAAATTTGAGGACAAAAAAATAATATACTTGGGAAGGCTGCGCAAACTGTGACAGTTTTTCTAAGAGTTCTAACAAATCCATCTACACTTTGGCATTAATTTTATCACCCATAGACTATTTCATATCATTCATCTCTTATTTTAAGGATTCTATTTCCAGGTCACCTGATTTCTTACTCTTACAAAATAACATTTGAATACTAACAACCTCCTAATATTCTTTAACATGGACTAGATGTTTTTCCTTACACAAAGTAGGGGATAAGATGCACATCCTACCCTCGACGATAAAAGAGCCATGTGTCTCATTCCCCATAATTTTATCCTGAAATAAAAAATAGAAAACAATATATTAGTGTTTATAATTTATAAAATAGAAAAATTGATAACAAATAATTACTATTTAATTACAATCATTTCAGCTAATTTATTAGAATATTCTGTACGATACTGCTCATTTTTCTTTTAACTTCATCATTTCAATTTTTCATGGAGAGAAAGAGGAGATGGATGACCAAACAGAACCTATTTTGAACTACTACTAGATTGAGCTCTTAATAACTCAAATTTTACTTTAATCATTTTCTGCTCTAAAATTAATACCCTCATCATGGTAAAGTAAGATGTTATGGATTACTCAACTAGATCTCTAGATGAGTTCTCTTGGAGGCCAGTTATACACAAATATACTATTATGTAATAAGAAAATTATATAATAAATTTTAAAATATAAAATAATTACCATACCTGAAATATTTCTTTAATACGACTTTCAAAAAATAACATCTATGTATCATTATCAATAAGAAAATACTTGAGAAATGGGTTTTCAAAACATCACTTTCTAGAAAAATTATTTTTAGTCAGTTTGGTTTTAAAATATCTCCATTGAACCACTGAAAAAGAGAGATTCATTTTCATAATTTCATTGGATTCATCATAATAGAATGTCATCTGTAATTGAAAAAATAAAATTTGTAATTTAAAACATATAATATTCCTAAAATGAGAAAAAAATAAATTAATATATTTTACTATCACAGGCTCCCAAATTTGTTTCTTCGTTATCCTGTCCAATAACTTCTAATCAAGACAAAAAATACTAATCCTGCAGCGACTATGCCTCCCTATATAATTGACAAATTGAACTGCATTTGGGCCAGTTTCATTATTATCCTCATAAAAATGGATGTGTACTCTGTCATCATCATGAGTAGGTTATAGTTGGGGTAAAAATGTAATACAAAGATTAAAAACATGAAAACATGAATATTTTAGTAGTAAAATGAGAAGTTTCTTCCACCAAGGACGCATCAATAGTCCTGCAAAAACAATTGTAAATAAATACTTTTATTTCATTATATAATTATGTTAATGAATATTTAATAATATGTATTAATATATATACCTCTGTAACTGCTCCTATCTGTCTATATCTGACATTTCTACTAGAATGTGTATTGGAATTTTGAGTACCGTTAAATTATTATAATACTGAATATTGATAAATATGGACGAAAAAATAAGTAAGTAAAAAATAGGCTTGAATTTGTGTGTTTCAAAAAAATATTTTCCAAAAAAATTAAGAGACTAATTTGTTGTTTTCTCATATTCGTACATCATGATCATTGTATACTACATGGACAAGGTCTTTCATATAATCATTTTAATCATTTAATGGTTGTGTAATATAAGAATAATAGAAATTTAAATAACTAACATCATAATCATTATCCTCATCATCCAAATTGTATCATTTTCCTTGCCAAAGAACTGGCCACTAATCCTTCGATGGATCATTGACATAAAATAATTTCTTTTCATGTGTCTCCATGATAAATGGTTACTCATTGTAAATAAAACTTTTTAGATCAACTAGTTTAAACCCATATTTGTTTTTTTCACTCCACTATTACAATCAACCCAATGACACTTAAAAATGGTGACTCAAAATTTAATATAATAAATTTCCCATATGTCTTATGGAATTCCAAAATATTGCATTGATTCAGAAATTGGGTTTTTATCTTTGGCACTCATTAAATGCACTACATCAGCGAAAACCTTCACAACATTATTATGAACTGTAATCTTTTTATCCAGGTTTTTTCTGTTAAATGAGTATCCAATGACATCAATCCCAGACCCTATGATCACATTAATATGTGGTCCCCTTTCTAACCACATCAAGGTTTCTAATCCATATATATCCAGGGTGACTTTATCTTTAAACCATGAAACAAATGTCTTCTTATTTTCAATCATCAAACACTTTTCATTTATTTTAGGATATACTAACATTAATTCATAAATGGGTAAAAGAATATTTGATTCAATCTTATATTTGTTGTTCAAAAAGTATAAATGTGCATGCATTACATCATCGCGTGGAATGAACATTACCATTACGACTTGAAACCCAGTACCTACACTATCAACTATCATATGTCAATATAATTTGTGACCAATATACTCCACCTCATACAAATAATCACTACATAACTCAATCACATCTTCTAATACATATTTTTTAGCATTAAATTATACTTGTCCATAAATTATTTTGGTATATCCCTTCAAAATTTTCATATATATATTTAAAAAGGGTATATCTGTCTTAAATAAACAACACCACATATTGTAATCTCTCACACAAAATGAATCTATAGATGAACTATTATATCAAAAAAAGTCGGAGGGAAATATATTTCTAGTTAACAATGTATATGTGTTTCTTTATTTTCTAACACATATACAAAATTTTGATTAACATCTTTTCATCAATTGGATTATAAAATATTTCATAACCTGATCATAGCCTTTTTGACAATTTTCGCCAATATACCACACATATCGACTCGTAGAAGTTTTTTCATCAACACATGCCAATAATGAGATTTCATAAATATTAATTTACATTCCTTTAAGGGAAAAAAATTATTCCCATTTTAATAAAAGCCACTCGGTACTTTATTACCATGAAGACATTGACCAAAATATTTCATTTCAATATTTTTTTTATTTCTGACAAGACAGAGGTAAATATATTTTATTTCCATTCAAAATAGAGATAACTCCAAACATATTCTCATTAATATTATGTAATATATAGAATTCAATCAATATTTTTTATTTTATTTTTATTTTCAAAAGCGATCCAATAAAACTGTAACATTTGTTTTTATCAATTTGAATAACATTGAAGTTGTGTTTTATCTCTAAAAATTTACAATACGGTAGTTTGAAGAATGTACAATACTTTTTCTTCATATTTCATATAAGAGAAGAACTTCTTTTCTTTATAAATTTTGAATCAATATATTTCACCTATCATAATATTCTGAAGCTGAAAATGGTGGAGGGGGAAGGATTTATTCATGTAATATATTAAATGAATTTTTCAATATATGATAAGGATTATCAATTCATAAAAACATTCGAGGTCCCATGTACACATTAATTATTCTATTTTTAAATTGATAATATTATTTCTGTTCTTCACAAATTGAACATTCTATAATTTCGTTGAAATTGTTGCTGGATAAGTTTCCATAAGCAAGAAAGTTTTTTATTGTAAAAATTATCATAGAATGCAACATAAAACACTCTTAAATGTATGTATTAAGAAATTTAACACATTTCTTCCAATAGTACGTTCAAATCATTAATAAATGTTGAAAGATGAACATCAATAACATTTATCCATTGTTTTGGTCCAAAAGTCATCAGGATCATCATAATATATTTTATCATCAAACATAGATGTGGGGACATGTTGTAAACTACTAGCAACATAGGATATGAACTATGTTGGATACTGAGGATCCGATATGGTTTCATTCCATATGTACTCAATCCCAATCAGATATTTCTAACTTTATTTCCAAAATAATTAAATTTTTTATCAATTATCTTCCACAGTGGTGAATTGTAATGGTGAAATAAGTTACCATTAGATATTCAGTCATTTTAAATCCATCATAACATTTTTGCGTCAATGTAATTAACAAGTAGATGCTTCAAACAAGGAATAATTTGACTGTACAATGTTTTTTTAGAAGGAGATTTGATTAATGTACCTAAAAATTAATCACAATTCAATTATCTAAATTGTATGAAAAAAATATTGGATGATATCATTATAATGTACAAAATAGATTTTCTAGGATGTTAGATGAAATTACATAAGAATAAATCTGATTTGACATTCCCATCTGTATTATAGCATGATGTCCCACATGTATAGAAACTTGATAAATATTCATTTTTTCCATTTATAGTACACAATCATTGGAGCATGCATGTATCTTTTTATACCCCAATCCCATTGGGAATAATATTTTCTTCACCTCATAATTTGAATCTGGAAGCCTATTGACTTTGGGATGCTTATCTTTTAAATTTTAATGTATGATTGAGAAAAATTTAACACTCACCCCATTTTTTTCATTCATGTTAACTAATCACAAAACTTCTGAAAACACTTCATATTTACTACAACCATGGGATAATGTTATCTCAGAATCTCTATAAAATCCTTCAACAGTTGCTGTATTTTCTATGATTTCAACACCTAAATCATGAATTAATCATTCAATATTATCCTCTGCCACATTAGGAATATTGTCATCATTATTTGATGATGAATTTTCAGTTATTTCACCATGCCAGATCAAAAATGTATAATTAATGCTAAATATATAACAAATTAAATGATCCTAGATTTCTCTAAATTTAACATTCTCATATTTAATAACTTCACACATGGAAAAAATACAAATCAACATTTTGAATATTTCATTTTTCAAATTCCACGAATTCATAAACTATTTTTTTCGTATCACAAGTTGTAATTTGTAAATGTATCCACTTACGATCCATTCAATATCTGATATCACAAAATAATTGGTGAATATGTTAAAACAAATAGAATTTTAATTATATATATACATATATATTAACTGTAAACAAAATAAATTTAATAAAAACTATTGACAATTATAATAAAAACTTTAGTTATGAAACACATTTACAATAAGTAAACACTTTACATTCATATAATATAAATGTGTCATATTGATATTAAATTTTAATTAAAAAATAAATATTCTAAATTTCATTAGTTCATTTTACAGAGTTTTTGCATTATTTCAATGATGTATGTATCAATAGTATTGAATAATGCAATAATTTATAGGAACAATAATTACATATTATTAGTAATATGAAATAAAAATTAGAGTAAATGTACATATTATAAGTTAAATAAATATTAAAACTCTTTTAATTATGATAGATTAAATTAAATACATGACTTAATTAGTATATATTACATCACATTTGGGTGAGATAACAATAGAATCATTTGAGGAATAATATGTTGTTTTGGATCTATTGCATGTTTTTATGAGTATATACGTATATTACTTGGTGAAACAATGCAAAAAATATATATTAGTTATGATGAATAATTAAGAGTTGGTGTGATTGAGATAAGAGTTTTGAACTCATAAAGAAGGAAATGAAGAAATTGAAGAGGAATACAATCTAAGTTCAATTGGTTAGGATCACTGTTGATTAAATTAGTAGATAATTCCTTAAATTGATTTATAAGAAATCAGAACTAATCAGAATATTAGAGTTCAATTTAAATATTATTATTTATTGATGATCTATATAAATTCATTGATTATGTGGTAAAAAAATAAGTCTAATTATTCGTATGTGGTGACAACCTTAATATTACTGGTGAGTAACGTCAATAAGAAGTGGATTTAAAAAGAACCAGTGGGATTCCATTTAAAAGTTGTTGTGGGATTTAGTACTATGTTTTTATGTTTAATATTATGTATCTTCTTTTTAATTTTAGAAAATAACTATTCAAAATAATCTTTTCATATCCCTTATATGTGATTAATATATTATTGCAGAGAATTTATATCTCAATGGGAGTTTAATAGGATTTGGAGTAAGATTTATTAAATAGCCCTAATGTAGGTAAAAATAACAAATTTACATTTTCTATTTATATCATATATTACATGTGGTTTTGGATTATTGGGTAAAAGTGAAAAAATCTATTTATGTCATAACTAACTATAGAGTTTCAATGGACCAAATTAGTAGAAAAGATTATAAATTATTCAACTGTTTTTGTTTATAATTTATGTAGTCATGATTCAAGCCCCCCACCCCACCCCTCTCAAATGTTTTTTCTCATTCATATGAGGAATCAAATTGATTTATTGTAGTATAAACACATAAAACCACACTACTTTAATCCATATCAATAACATTGACTAATAAATTTAAACATAATGTCATATAAATATTCAAAAACAAAAATCACACAACCCCAATCCATATAATGAACATTGAGTAATCACTCTTGGGGGTCACTATTATGCATGTTACAACACATTTAAATTAAACTATAATCTATTTTATGAAGAAAGTTAAAATAATAATCAAATGATATATTATTTATCGTCAAAATTAAACAAATTCATACAAAATTCAGAGTTCAACATGGAATTAAATCCCCAATCTGATCATTGCTCCGTATAATTGTTTGGGAATTTATGCACAACAGGATTTATACAAATATTGATAGAATAAACGAAAAAAATGATAAACAAGAAAATAAAATCAATCCATTGTTGAATTTCTCCCGAAATAGGTTTTGGAAGAACAAAAAAAATAGTAAACAATAAAACATGAGAAGAAAATCAAGAATGTGGATCGTAGATTGTGAAAATGGATCAAAATAATCAACAATGTCCATTAGAGATCATAAATAAGGATTTTATGTTATTACAAGTAGAGAGGATCCACTGTAGGTTGTGATTTCAAAGATCCAAGAACATAAGGGTTTCTAGTTCATGAGAATTTTTTAATGACTTTTGGAAGTTCTTTTTTTCAAAAACGATGTAGAAAATATGTTGTTTTTTATTTTCAATAATTTTTCTTTGGAAAAATGGCATAAAATATTAATCATATAGCATCATTTTTAAAAAAACTGATGCTGAAAACTTTTTATTTCGATTTCTGGTGTCTATATTCACATAAACTGATGCAAAAAAAATTATCGTATTCCTATTTTGGGAGATGGTTTTTATTTAAACTAATGCCAAAAATCAATAATAAAAATTTTAGGGGGTTTTGTAGTAAAACTGATGCAAAATAACTTCTCTCACATATCATTAGTGTCAGTTTATAAAAAAATACATTGTTACTTTGACATTTAATCTCGTATTTCTACTAGCGAGACAACCCTATACATATCCTTATATATATACCTTGTGGTCTCACAAGTATTTCATCGTCTTGGTTTCCAAGGATTATATAATCCTTTTTTCCGATACCAACTATATTGACCCATTCCTAACATACAATGTCATTATATCAATTTTGTAGAATACTTAAAACACTAAAGAACATATACCCAAATATTGCATTCTTTAAGTGTGTTTTGAAAAGTAGAATAAAAATCCAATAACTCAATGAAATTTATTCATTGTTTATAAAAATTATCCCCTATCAGTATTTCTACATTAAAACCTTTCTTTATATCTTACACAAGTAAAACATAATGAAGGGGTGATCTCAAATGTAATACCTCAACCCTAGTTACCCATAGTTGGGTGCCTTATTACATAACATTGGCATGATACAAGGAATCATGTCCCAGAAGAATGATCAGTTTAGTATTATTAGAAATAAAATACATACATAAGTTCAACATTAATATATGAAAAGAAATACAAAAATATTTTATTCCATTAGAGGCATCCAATCAACCAAGATTATGCCTACAAGTCACTCATAACTGACTTCTTCATATCCAGGAAAAATGAAACATAAGAAATGGGTGAGCTCAAACACTCAGTAAGGGTAAGAAATATAGTATAAGATAACATAATCATTAGGCATGGTGAATAATTAGAAACACATTCCTTTTAAAATAATAATCCTCAACACTTAATGGATGAAATATGAGATGAGTAAATAATTCCATAATAAAACATAATCATGTGTACCGTTCTGGTCAAATAACCATAGGAACCATCTTTATTATTTTCATAATGACGGAATGTATAATTCCAGATATTCTGAAACATCTTGTTAAGGCCTCATCCGTGACGTCTAAAAATGATTTAGGCCTTGGCCGAAACCATATATAAAATTGGAGAAGAGATTGGCCAATTACATGTCCATTTGTCTCATGATACCTACCTATGCACTGAGAAGCTATAGCGGGCTCCACCCATCACATACTATGTGTAATAAATTCTTCATATGAAAAGGTTGAAACATGACATAAACATTCTTATTAAAACAAGCATATGAAATGTAAATACATTAACTATAAACCATGAATGGATTAAAAATATCACATACATAGTCAAACATATCATAGAACCATAATTATAATATTGAATATTTGTATCATAATAAATCAACTTCAAAAAAGTGTTAAATTTGTCAAAGGATGTTGACATAGATGAAATAAAAACTATTTTAGAGAAATATCTCATTACATTTTTAAACCATTTAAAAGAAAAATAATTATAATATAAAACATTTATTTTTAAAATATTCATATAAGCTTGTAAGGGAAGCTTCAATGATGTTATAATAGTGTAAAATAACAGTACCCTTCGTATATGATAAAAAAACATTCATACATTATTTTTGTCAAAAAGGACAGAATGTACCATGATTGGAAAATGACAAAAAAAATTATTTCAAAACATATATGGTAAAATAATGTTATAAATAACATTAAACCATAGTCTTGTAATTAGTAAAAATGTTTTGAAATGTATTTTAATGAAAACACAAATGTAGATGATAAAAAGGACCCAATAGATACTTATGTAAAAACAACAATGGTTAATAAAGAGATTGTCAAATTTATCCTTTCCTTGTATTTTTTATTAGTTTATGGTATGTTAACCTCTTATATAATAGTGTATACATTGTTATTACATTATAAAATAACTATATAAATAAATATTATATCACATATGATCTTCTAATATTGCTTTGTTATTAATATTTTAGTAGTATCATCGTTTTTGTTGTTAACGAACTCATTTTCCTTTATATGCTTTGTCATGTAAGAATTATTTTCTATGAATAGGATGTATTTGATTTATATATAGAATTTTATTATGTTCATAAAAATTATTTTTAATCATAATATAAAAATTATTCTTGAATGTTTATAATGGAGAAATGAATCTCATCTCGTTCGTGGAGACGGTAATCCGTACATACTCACAGGAGACAATATCATTAAATTGATGGAATAATCATATGTAATTAGATGTTATATAATCTATAAAGAATAATTAACATGTTATATTTATTATTTACATAATTTATAATTAATATTATACCCATCTATATAATGAAGTTCTTGTAAAACAAACTACACCAGGATGTGCAGATAGTAAGCCGTACGTACACACATATGGTCACTATGTCAGTTATAGGATGGATAGAAAAATGTATATGGCTATAAAATAATTATAATAAAATCATAATATGTATAAGGTAATGTATTTATTATTTTGGTATGGAAACAAAAAAAGAAGAAGAAGTTAATGAAGAAAATAACTAGAAAGAGGGTGGGGTAATTATTACCTCAAATTCGAGTGTTTCCTTTTGAGTTGAAAAAAGGGATCCTTAGAATGGGTTTATTATAAAATTAAGGCCTATAAGTTTATTTTTGGGAGTTTGGGATGATATTTTTTAGGTTATTGTTGAGCCAAAAGGCTTTGGATGTGTGAAATTAAGAGAGGGGGAAGTTCCTTTTTATAAGAGAGGTGAGGGTCACTTTAGGAAAAGCTTGAAATATTATATTACAATAAAATCATTTTTTGATTCTAAAATATCCAAAATGATTTATTTCTAGGATATCATTGGAATGGGTCAAAAACCTCCCAACCAATAGTTTTTTTTCAGGATTAGGTCACCATATTAACCTTATCTTTTAGATTTAACTCTTAGATAAATAGTTTGAAATTTACCATGTCTCTTTGAATTTTTATAGTATATGGTTAATAAACATACAATAAACTATCAAGTGAACCACAAGTAATTAATTATTAATATATATAACCTTATCTATGTCCACTGGTAGAATATTATATTTTTTGGAATATTATATCAATTAACAATATATTATTCTTATTAAAAACTCAATCATGCAATTTTGACACTATTTAGTATTTGATTTTCTTAAAATCGATAAAAACATTATAACTTAGAATAGAATTTATTTAACCAACCCTAACATGTCATATTAACCTATAAAATTAGTGGAATTCATAAGAAGGGTAAAGACCTAGAAATTATGTGGACTTTTTTTTTCTTAAATACATAGAATTGTTTGAGTCTTTAGTTTCTGACAGCACGCGATTCAGAGGCCCAGAGTGCCAGGAATGATCCATCAATGTTTTTTAAAACATAAATTAACACGTGTAAGAATTTTTCATAAAAAATTTAAATAATTCTTAAATGGTTATTGAGATCATAAATCTGAGGCCAGCATTGCACTCAGGATGGCTGGTTTACCCTAGGCGTGACTTATGTTTATTCAGTGCGGGCCACCTGTGAGAAAACCCGAAAATGGCATAGCCGTAAATAAAATAATTAAATAAAGTTATTTTATTTTTCATATACTTATAACTCACCATCAGTAACTTGGATTAAAAATTCGAGACCACTGCTGAACTCGTGAGGGAATGCTTTCTTTATGAAAATACAAACATGGGCCAACATGAAAAACTAGAGAAAGTCAGTTTTTGGCCACAAATAAAATAATTAAGTGAAAATTATATTATTTTATAATTATTAACTTTTAAATAGTATCATAGATTTGAAATCAGAGGGTACCATTGGGTTCGTTGGGGTGTGTTTCAACTAGGCAGATCCTAACCTCGACCGCAGTAGGTCGAGGGTGGCTGTTAATATATTTCCAAACATTTTTTCTTTTACCTTAAGTAAATGTACGAGCGGAATTTTATAAATTCTGAACCATTGCTCAGAATTGAAATTTTAGGGCACTGTTGAACTCGCGGCGCTGGTATTCAGTTAAGGAGACCTTCAACACAGTTTCATTCTAACAAGAGCGGATGTTAATTTTAAGGATTTCTAATTAAATTAAATAAAAATATGTGTAACGTATTTTTATTTGAATTGGTGATTAAAACCTCTACGAAGAGGTTAGTGGGGGCCCACCTGCACATAATCTCCCTTGGGAGGAATTTTTTAGGATGGACCCACCTTAACTCTCTAACCCCCTTTAAACCCCTTGAGCTCCCTATAACTGTGGGAAACACTTGGACTTCCCCATTATGGTGCTAACAAACTTAAGAATTAATTATTTCCAATTAATTAAGTTGATGTGATTTTAATTATTTTTTAATATTTTTTGATTTCTTTGAAATAATAATATAATAGTGGAGCAATTATTTTATTTTATGGGTTGGTTGGCACCTTTCATTTGGAGTAGAACATTGAGAGGACTTGGGAGATTCTTGGAGAATGACATCCTCTCCAACGAAGAACGATGTCCTCTCGAACGAAGGATGACGTCCTCTCCAACGAATAAAGACATCCACTTCAATGAAGAATGCACCGTCTCTGATGAAGAATGA
Source organism: Viscum album (assembly GCA_963277665.1). Classification (NCBI taxonomy): domain Eukaryota; kingdom Viridiplantae; phylum Streptophyta; class Magnoliopsida; order Santalales; family Viscaceae; genus Viscum; species Viscum album. Next base: position 1,039,759,184 of record OY728141.1, on the reverse strand, counting down.
GGACAACGCTCGAACCCAGGATCAGCGTCGCGTGACGGGCACAACATATGATGACGTGTACGGATTCTTTTTCCACTCCTTAGACAAAGTTCACCAGAATTGAGGTAGGGCATAGTTAGTAGTGGTTTTAGATATAGAAATTAATTTTATATCTCAGTTATAGGAATACATTGAAAAATAATTGGGGTCATAGAGTAAGCTTCTTACAGAATTCCATCATCAAACGGAAGTCTATATGGAGATAGAAAATCATATTGAGGGGGATTTGTTTGTTATAAGTGTTTGGGATTTCAATGGATCATTGGATATCAATATTTAATTGGTTGACATTACTTATAAAAATAGTTACCTATAAATATTTGAATGAATCCTTTCTATGAGATCTATGGTCAGCCTTGTTCGTCTCCTTTATGATGGGAGGAGGTAGAAGATGCCTAAAATTTGGGACTGATCCTTATACCAGATACTTTTGATATATTCTACTGGATCAGGATATAGTTATTGACAACTCAAAGTCTATATAAATATTATTCTTATTGGCAGAGTCTAGATCATGAATTTTCTATGAGTGATCAGGTGTTCTTTAAGGTGGCCACTTCCTTGGTCAATCATCATTTCCAGAAGTAAGGAAATTCGAAACCAAGGTATGTCAGGCCTTTCGAATTCACGTAGATGATAGGAAAGAGGATATACATGTTATCTTTTCCTTCATATTTATCATCAATTCATAACATATTTTATGTCTCCAAATTTAATATGTATAACCAGGATCCATCCCATGTGTTGAATAGAAATAGTAGGAAGTAGTGCAGGATTTATCAGTGTTTGAATGTCAAGTATGAATAGTTGATTCTCAAGAGTGGTTTTTGCGTGAAGAATATGTTCTTTGTCTGTGTCTTATGAAGTAATGAGAATTATGTGAATGTGACATGGGTGTTTAACTCATTGGTTGAGATAGAGTATCCAATCTTGTATTCCTTTCAAGATATGAGTATACATTCATAAGGTGGAAAGTATTTATGGTGGGGATAATTATCACATCATTGTCTTTATTTTCTGGTATTTTTTCATTTTATTTTTTTATTTATTTTTCCCATGTTCTCCTATTTAAATTTTGGATACAAATAGTGGTTTTTGGGTGAAGAGACCCAATTGAATGGTTGCCACATAGTAAGAGTAATATATGCCCCCAACCATGGAAACCATGGAGTAGAATATAAAACCCACTACAGGTCTCCCAAATAGATATATATCATCTCCTAGGTAAATGTGTTCTCTAGACTGAGCATTCACATAGTCACCCCATGGTTTAACAAACAATGCATCCTAACCGTACGTGAGGTCCAGACCCTATAAAATGGATATTTATAGTTTTACTATTCTAAAATTAATCTTAATTCACCCATATTATTCAAAATTAAATATTTTTATATATATCTGGTATACATGCTTCTTTAAGATCCCATGGAACATATTTTTAAGGAGATTTGGTGGGAGACAATTCCAAAATCATCGACTAAGTGAATTTCCCCTTATTTTTTCCTTCTTTTTATGGATTTTCTCTATTTATTAGTGTTATATATTCCACCATTTAGGGTTACATACCTGGGGCTAAATCATGGGTTTTCAGTTGGGTCTCATATATTAGGTTTTACTTCATTCTTGTGGTGTGGTAGAGGTGCGGTTGAAGGTTCACACTGTTTTTGGTAATTTTGAAACCAATGGTAGTTGGTTCCATGTATAAGCATTATTTGGAGAATAATTTTGTTTTGATAATTAATATAGTATGTTATTTAATTGATTTATGTAGTTATAAAGTTTTTTTTAAAGAGTTTAATAAATGATTGATTTTTAAGTGGAATTTTTATATGATATGAGGTGTGTAATTTGTGTAATGACATATTGTGTCACTAGGTAGTGTTATAAATATTGTGGAATTAATTTGGTGAATTATGCAAGGGATGTGAATTATATTTTGATGTGGTTTTGATATTCATTTTCTCTTTCAATAGGATTTTTAATGTGTTTTTTTGTGTAAAATCATTGTATAGTTCATGGAACCATTTTATTAGTGTTGTAATGGTTTATAAAATTATATATTGGGAATGAAATGTATTTGTGAACTATTTTTGTGTGAGTGTGATTTTAATATGGAATTTGGTACTGAAAGTGATGTTATATGACATGTGGAACATGATTGAGAATAAAATGGAATCTCATGTATCTTTGTGGGAATATAATGAATTATATTCTATTGATTTAGAAGTGGCTACATCATGTTTTAAAATAGCGGGATTGACGATAACAACCCAAATTATAAAATGATGATTGTTTGGAGATGACTAGTTTGTGGGTGTGTTTTCTACATGAGGTGATTGCTTGAGAACATATTTGGTCAAGGTATCTATGACACATTCCACCATGATATGATATCCCTAGTATTCTGTTATTATCTTGTTCTTATGGGTGTTTTCTGTGACTAGTTTTCATTAGTAATATCACTATTACCATCAAAAGACGGTTTGTGTAGTGTGTAATTTTAAGAATCACCAGTTCTTTCTTTAAATTTGTTTCTTCATTAATATTAATTTCATTAAAACTATTCTCTTTCATGGTTTTCTCCGTAAAATTGATAAGATTATTTCCTTTTTTGAAAACTAAAATCCATTTCTCTTAAATTTTTTATTTCACGTAGTCATTTCTCAAGTGGAATTGCACTGGGAATATGCCCACCCACCACTAACACGATTGGGTATTATAAAATATTGTATTATTTAATGAAGGTAATTGTAAATGTATTGGAGGCGGTGGTTCAAGTTTCTAGATGTATCCCTTAGTGCGATGTGGTGTAGGTGGATTTTGGGTTATACCCCTTACTATGTGGTTGTTTTCATGTTATTTATATTGTACCTTTTTGTTGTAACATTGTTTGGTTTTGAATAAAAAGTTTTAATTCTATTTTTAAAATTTATAATGGTTTATTTCATTTAAATTTTCAGATATGGATTATTGATTATTGGTTATTTTTTAATGCATGTATGTTTAGGTAAATCGTTCTTATTCATTATTTATGATGCTTGGGAACTTGTTCCATGTCCTGGGGATGGGGAACACTCATCAATCCTTTCCACTGATTGGGCTGGGTGTCGGTTTGGATGATGACCTAGCGTGGTTCATAAAAAGTATATTATTTTTGGTTAATGTTATACTGATGGAGATGGTAGTATAGAAAAAAATATTCAAATTATATCTATATTAAGGTTGTTGATTTTGGTTATGAAAAAAAACCCTTTATGGAGTGTCCATAAGATCCACTATGTTCTGTGACTATGATCTACTACTTCATGCATCAAAATCACTTTTTATTCAATGAGACTAAAAATATATATATTGATGATCGATTGACAAGTTCTTTATATAATATTCCTTACCATGGGATATAATAAAATGTAAAATTTCTTCATTGTAGTTTCAATTCTCTCATTGAATTATGATCGATGGTGTTCATTTATTTAATCACTAAGGATGACGAATATATTGAATTAATGTGTGCAAGGGTTATGATAGTAAAATCTCAGAAAATTATTTTCCTCATGAGATATGAGATGATATGGAGAGAAAATTACTAAATGTAAGAAAAAAGGAATATGAAATTGTTTCTATGTGTAGCCAAAATAATTGTTTTTCTAGACATGTTGATGTATATGTAGGTAATCCAAAGTGTAATACAGATCATTTCTATGTTGGTATTAAGACATTATGTTGATGTTAATATGTATCCCATTTTAATCCATTTTAGGATGATATATTATCATCTTCAATAATTATATTAAAATAATTCTATGAGTGTTATTTCTCTTATGGAAATCAATATATGAAGGTGTTGATATAAAAAAAATATAAAAGGGGAATAATGGAAGGAATTATTTTCCAAAATACAATACTTATAGAATGATACACCCTGGTATATAATTGAACGGAATGTAAATTTTTATAATGTGTGGTCATAATCATTGTTTGGTTCATGAAATAACGTGTAAGAATCAAACCATTAATTTTTTGAGATTACAGTAAAGGGATGGTGTACTATGAAAATGAATTCCCCAATATTAAAGGGAGTACACAAAATAAAATTTTATGGGATCATTGTTATGATTGATTAATTTCTATGATAATGATTAATGATTATTGTTATTATTTATTTTGAATCCATAAATATGTTATATATATATATATATTAGTAATTAAATTATGGTATCAATAAGAAATAATTATATATTCATAGTACTTCTATAGTTTTCATTTTAGAATTTTAAATCATATGCCAAGTAGTATAAATAATAATTAAATTTGACTAAGTGGTGAGGTGATATTTTTGGATAACACCTGATTAAAGGATGTTTTGCCACTATAATATTCCTAATCTAGAGTTAATGATGTTTTGAGATGATTGGCAGTGGCATAATAAATGAGATATTACTGATGACCCTAGAATTAATTACTGGTTTGATAAAAATATGGGTTATGTTATCTTGGATGAATTATATATCCTTTATGGTAATGTAGAATAAATATTGCAATCTATATTATTATATAAGAGAAGAACATAATGTTAATTTAAAAAAATGTATTTTCCATTAATTTTTTAGGGTAAATTATCTTATTATCACGCCTCAAGAGAATATTTAATCATTATATTCAAAAATGTAGTATGTGAAATTATGATATAATTTATCACATGCAAGGATAAAAATTCGACCAAATAATTCGTATTTATTGGTTTTTAATTTTTTTAATAATATTTTTGTGGAGATATAATTATATAGATAACATAATATAAATGATTATATTTAAATATTGTTAATTTAAATAATATTTGTGATGATGTTGGTGAAAATAATCTTATAGGACCATATCATTTAGGGGAGGGAATACAAAGTGTAAAAATTATTCAATACCATATCAATACTACTAAATGTTGGTAGTGTATTGATGAAAACCATATGAAGGATTTGAAATTTCAAAATATATCCGACGATGCAGTTCATATAGTTTAGTATGAAAGAATAATTTATCCCTAGGTATATAAAATTCATTAAATTTCATGATTTTTTGGGATATGGGGATTATCATTATGATTTCATTCCATGTATCTTTATATTAAATGTTTCCTTCCATATATCAATGGTAAGGATGTACATTCATGGCCCAATTCATGTTATTAACAATTAAAAAATATAATTGGAAAACGATCAGTTATATTGGAATTACCCATCAAGATTCATTAGACTAGATTACAAGAATTTAGTAATCATTTGACGTGATTCTTAATAGTTCATTAGAGAAATCATAAAAAAGAGGGAGAAACATTAAAAATAGATGATTCAATGATAAATGTAAGAACTCGGTTATTATTTTTGAGGTATGGGTTTCATCTTTTCTCTTTTCCTTAAGTGTTTTTGAGAAAATATGGAAAATGGGGAAATATCCTAAATTTTGGGACTACATGTCGTGTACTATTCTACATGTCGTGTACTTTGGCTGTGTGGGACGAGTAAACAGGGTGTGTAGCCCTGTCGGTGACGATAGGTGTAAAAACTGACTACACGCCGTGTAGTGGGTATTTACATTCCATGTAGTCAGTCGACAGGAAAACAGTAAGGCGGTGGTAGTATCCTCCATCAGAGCGACAGTACACACCGCATAATCCGAAACACACGCCATGTACTCATGTCGACAGATTAATAGTACGACGGTGCCACTATAGGAACAGTTAAATAAAGAAAGTACACGTTGTGTAGTCAATAGTACATGCCATGTAGTTTGTTTTTTCGCTTAAATGGGTAGTAGCCTCCGCCGTTCATAAGGAAGGATTAGAACTGGAGGAAGGAGTCAGGAGAGGAGGCCAGATCATCGAGGAGCTCCAGATCGAGTACAGGGAATCTATTTTCTGCACCGTCAATCTCCCTGGAACCGCACAGGTAAGCCTCTAATCTCCTTGCGTAGTTCTTACTAATTCCTTCTCGAGGGGAAGATATTTATGTTTGAAAATGAATTTTCTTATCGCTGATCTATGTCATTCTTGTACATTTCTAGAGTCGTCGTTCGCATATACCGTTCATGGGCAATTAAGGTAGGTGGCTTGGTGTTAAATTTCCAACTACTGTGTGTTTTGTGTACAATTGTAATATGTTCCCATGAATGGAGTGTCATAAGGATGAGGCCTTGTATAATTAAATACCTATAATGTAATAGGTAGTTAAATGAATATGTATAAATAATTTTTGGGATCGCAGCTTGAATCCAGGACTACACCCAGGGTGAGTTTATCTGACTAGCCGTTTGGCCACGTTAACTGAGGGATTACCATAAAATTGTGGCATGCTTTAAATTATCTTGAGAGGAATTTTATGTAATTTTCTACTTATCTGTAAGGCTCGGTCCGGTTACCTTATCCTGAGGGTAGTGTTCTATTTAGGATGAGGGCAGTGTTCTATTTATCCTAAGGGAAGTGTTCTATTTAGAATGAGGGTGGTTTTCTATTTAGCCTAAGGGAAATGTTATATTTATCATGAGGGATACTTCTTCCATGCCCGAGGACAGTAGATTATGTTCCTGATGGAGACACTTCGTATGCTTGAGGGAAATACTTGATAGCCAGAGGGAATTCCTATGGGCGTGGTTTTACTATATTAGCCTGAGGGAAAGATTCTGATTGGCCTGAGGGCTTGGTTCTGATGAGAAAAAAATATTATTTAATTAAATAGATAAAATGAAAATAGAAAATAAATTGGTAGTGATAGTTATTTTGAGTACTTACTGGTTTACTGAATTTACATTTTGTTCTCTGTAGTTGGATATTTTCACACAGTTGGGCACATGCCTTTGGTGGATGCCTACTGAGAATTATTTCTCACACCCTGTTTCGGTCATTTCTTCGGCCCAAACAGATTACATTTCTACAGGTGTGGATAATGGCAAGGGTTCTTTAACAGGTACTTGATTATTGCTGAGGAGTAGTGGACCATGGGACCGGTCTTAGGCTTGGGATGATACCGGCTGTTTTGTTTTGGTTTTGTTGTACTTTATGTTTCACCGTAATTTTTTTTTGTGTAACATGTTTTGGCTTTTTTCTTAGAACATGTGACATGTTGCAACATCATCTATATAACTATTGGTTATCTTTTACTGCAGTTTGTTATTTTAAATGTGTATGTTTTATTGCTTCCGCTGTTGAATGCTACTTATGCTATTCCGCTGTACTACACTTTGACAAAGGAGGTCATATATTCCCAACTATCAGACCTGGGCCCTCGCTGCTAGTCGGCAGCCTCTGGAATTTGGAGAAATGGTCTTGAGGTCATGTGACCAACTGTGTTCGGGGCACATGTGGAGTGGTACCCGGATCCGAGATGTTACAAAGTGGTATAAGAGGGGTTCTTTTCATTGACTTACTATTTGAAGCCTTATTTAGGGATAGGATGGAAATGTTAATTGGTGATAATTTGTGCTCGGGAGTAGCTAACTCATGTACGGGGAAAATCCAATTTACCTCGTATTGCAATTTTGTTGATTTTTCATTTTACAGTTGATTTGATTTTCACCGATGGGTGATGCACTTGTGGTATGCTGTTTATATTTTATCCATGAGTTCTATTTTGTTGCAACCCGATGACATGAGGTTGTTTCATCTCATGCATCATTTGGGAACATGCTAGAAATCACATGCCATATATAGTTTCCATGCCATATAGGTTCATTAGACATTGAATGTTGATGTGTTAGATGCTGTTCATGTAAAACCATGTTGTTGTGACAGCTTCTTTGATTGATACCTTCTGTTTGAAATCGTATTACTGTATGAGCCTGTTTATAGAATGGACACCAAACATTGGTTTTTGGGGAGTATGGGCACTCATTGACCAGAATTTGGTGGAACATTGATGGTCTATCTAGTTATAACACATATAAGATGCCAAACATTGATTTGTGGTGAGTATGGGCCCTCACAGATCGGAATTTGGCACTAAGTGTTGAATTTCATAATTTTATGGGTTCTGGAGAAGTTTCTGAAGCATAATGTCTGAAAACCCAGTATAACCCCATGTAGTACCTTAAACACGGCGTGTATGTTCATCTGTTCGGGTAGAAAAGAATACTTTTGGAGTACACTCTGTGTATCCTAAGTACACACTATTTAGTCTCTTACCATGTCATAGACCTGTCTGAGAAGGGACACGGGGAAGGAAAATTCTTAGGGGGAAAAAGTCATGTACCAGATGTACACGCCATTTAGTGTTGACCCGGAGTCTTCCCGTGTAACTAACAACATGGATGGAGGAGACCTTAAGACATAAACGCTGTGTCCACTATGGAACATGTCGTGTAGTCTGACTTTGGGACCCGGCTGTGTAACTAACAACATGGGTCGGTGTAATCCTTTTGTGTAAATGCCATGTAAGGGTGTAACACGTCGTGTGGTATAAAGCCGAGTAGTCGGCCGTGTCACAAACAACACGGGTAGTTGGAAAATTTCACCATACACGCCGTGTAGTTTTGTTCAACAGGTTTTGTGTGTCATAGCCATGTAGCAGGACCCATGCAGGGAAGAGAAGTCAAGTACATGCCGTGTATTAATTATACATGCCGTGTAGTCTTGTTTTACAAATATTTAATGCCTTCTTCATTCTGTTTCCATTTTGGTTCCTTTTTTTCAGACAGTGGTAATATTGATATAAGGTGTGCATTTGACCCTATAGTGTCAGGCTGCCTAGACGTTCATGCGTTATTCTTCAGGAGAGCGGCAATGAGTATACTCCGGAGATGGTGGGCCATGGGCTACTAGTTGATCCTCTAGCATAGCCAGATGCAGTGCCAACCGTAATACCCGACACAGTCGTGGAGGCACAGTTTCGTGGAGGCTTTATGTGGTACATGCAGACCTTTCAAGGAGCACATCCAGCTTCCACATTTATGGCTGAGCTGACTCGTATCTTCCAAAAGCAGCATCCGCCTACGTTTTCAGTGGATGGTAGACCACAGGCTGCAGAGTCTTGGCTGGGGTCAATGTAGAGTATTTTCATGCATCTTGAGACGCCTCCAGGGCAGAGGGTCATGCTCGCAACTTATATGCAACGTGATTCCGCTAAGAGGTGGTGGGATGTTACCACCTAGTCATAGCATCACAGAGACATGGAATGGGAAGATTTTCAGGCAGTCTTCTATGACTTATTATATCCAGAGAAGCTGAGTGTAGATAGAGATCGAGTGTTCACAAACCTACAACATGGCCATATGTCAGTGATGGATTATTCTGCTCTCTCCACCGAGCTTCAGTGTTTTGCAACCGTACTGGTGGGTGATGAGATGTTGAGAGCCATACGCTTTGAGTATGGTCTTCGATATGACATATGAGCACTGGTAAATGTTTTTAGGTTTCCTTTAGTACATGAAATTGTGAACCAGGAACTGATTATAGAGAGGAACCTTCGAGAGGCTAGTGGTGCAGGCCAGGGTGGTTCAGCACCAGTTTCTAGTACTATTTCTGCTGGTAAGAGGAAGCGACAGATGAGTTTCTCTCACGGTGGAAATACTATCCATATGATTTCTTCAGGTGTCTCAGTCAGGTGCTACCAGTGTGGTAAGGAGGGTCAAAAGAGACCTCAGTGTCCATGAGACCTAGTGGAGTTCCGAGCATGCGGCAAGATGGGTCGTCTACAACGATTTTTCAGGGCGTTTCTACCAGTGGCTAGTGAGAGGAGTTCTGTGCAGACTCCACTTGTGGGAGAAGGACCAGTAGATTCTTACCAGTCAAGAAACCAGAATATGTTATGGAATGCAGGCAGAGATGGTGGTCATGGACGTGGTATCCAGACACCAGGATCTTAGAGTCAGCAAGGTGCGATAGCTCAGGGTAGTCAGGATGTGTCGCAGGTTCGCGGCACTGGGTAGGCATATGCAGTGCAACAGACCCAGCAGGAGAAAGATCCCAGACCTTCTACTATCAAAGGTACTATTCTAGTAGCTTATGTCTTATCTACAGTACTTTTCGATACAAGTGCTACACATAGTTTTATATCTGTACCAGTTGTGGAGAGCCTTGGCCTCTGTGTATCTTCTTCTTATTCTATTTTTATGATGCTAGACACTCCTTTGGGGATGAGAACGACATGTGTACGTCAGTGCAAGGAGTCCCCCCTATAGGTTGTTGGGTGTCACCTTCTTTGGGACCTCTATGTCTTATAGATGATGAGCTATTATGTCATTCTTGGGATGGACTGGTTGGTTCCCTATTGAGCCTTGCAGACTTCTATCACCACAGGGTGAGTTTCACATCACCAGATGGCGGAGAGTTTCTATACAAGGGTGAGTGGGATGTTCAGGCGAGTCGAGATGGACCAGAGCATCATGGGTGAGGATTAGTTACAGCCCAGATTGCGAGGTTGTATCTAGATGATCAGGGGACTTGTTAGACAGATTTCCCTCCAGTGGTTGATCGTTTTAGGGATGACTTCCTGGGCGACTTTTCAGGTCTACCTCTGGAGCGTGAGGTTGATTTCTCTATCGAGCGTGTGCTAGGAGCACCACTGGTGTCCATTCCTCCTTATAGGATGGCTACACCAGATTTTCAAGAGCCAACGATACAGTTAGATGAGTTAAATTCAAAGGGTTTTATCCGACCCAGTACATCTCTATGGGTTTCCCCTGTCCTTTTTGTAAAGAAGGCGGATGGTACCCTCTGACTTTGTGTGGATTATCGGAAGCTGAACTAGTGGACAGATAAGAACTGATATCCCTTGCCAAGGATTCATGATATTTTTGATCAACTTCATGGAGCACGAGTGTTCTCGAAGATTCACTTGATATCAGGATATCATCAGCTGCGCGTTAGACCATCTGATATACCTCTCACAGCTTTTAGGAGCAGGAATGGTCTATATGAGTATATTGTTATCCCGTTCAGACTCAAGAACACACCAACAATTTTCATGGCTCTGTTGAATCGTGTGTTCCATCCCTATCTAGATTCTTTCATGGTAGTATTCGTGGACGACATCTTGGTGAACTCTCACACTCAACACGACCATGCCACCCAAAATGAGTTCGTATTGAGTACACCAAGAGAGAATAATCTATATGTTATGGTGTCAAAGTGACACTTTTGGATGGTCCAGATACACTTCCTGGGTCATATCATCTCGTATGTAGGATTTTTAGTAGACCCAAATAAAGTGAGAGTAGTATTTTACTGGGAGGAGCCTAAGAACATGTTTGAAATACAGAGTTTCATGGGGCTGGCTGGTTATTACAGACACTTCATACATGACTTCTCCTGCTTAAAAGCGCCCTTGGTAGGTTTGACTAAGAAGGGTGTGAAATTCGTTTGGTTAGAAGCATGCGAGCCAGCCTTCTAGGAGATGAAGGGAAAGTTGATATCAGCACCGATCATGATACTACCAGAGTTGGGGAAGAGCTATACAGTTTACTATGATTCCTCAGGTATTGCGCTAGGAGCTGTGTTGATGTAGGATGATCATGTAGTTGCGTACGAGTCTCTCCAGTTGAGGCCACAAGAGAGGAATTACCCGACGCATGATCTCGAGTTGGCTACAGTTGTTCATGCGTTGCACTGTTGGAGACATTATCTTTTGTGAGAATATTTTGTGGTGTTCACGGACCGCAAAAATCTCAAGTACATATTTACCTTGCGTGTTTTTAACCCGAGACAGCGATGGTGGGTTGAATACCTTCATTCCATTTATTTTGAGTGTGCCTATACACCTGGTAATGGTAATGCAGTAGCTGATGCACTGAACAGGAAGACTCAGATATAGGCAGTGCAGGAGGCCAGTGTTGAATGGAAGCTTAAGTCTTTGTTCTCTAAGATTTACTTGTAGGTGCACGACAGTCAATGGAAGGCCTATCTTTTGTCTTTATCTGTGACTTCTATCCACCTGGATAGAGTGAGTATGAGATAGAAATCTGATTCAGAAGGCCTAGTTCTATGGGAGTCGGTGACTAGTGATGACCCATATCCTAGTTGGATGATAGGAGATGATGAATTATTGTGTTTCCATGGACGAGTGTGGGTTCTAGGGGATATACGCGAGGAGATGATGCGGGAGTTTCATTCTTTAGTTTGGGCAGTTCATCTAGGAGTGACCAAGATGTACTGTAACTTGAGATGTCAGTACTGGTGGTCGGGTATGAAGAGAGATGTAACTGGTTTTGTGACGATATGTTCCACATGTCAGCAGGTGAAGGTAGAGAATCAGAGGCCAACCGGTGTTTAGTAGTATTAACCCATTCCAGAGTAGAAATGGGATGATTTCATGAAGGAATTTGTGACTGGTTTTCCGAGGTCACCTCGAGTAAATGATTCCATGTGGGTTATTGTGGATAGACTCACAAAGGTAACTAACTTTTTTCTGATTAGGGAGACCTTTAGAGTTGACATGCTTGGTAATTTTTATATCCAAGAGGTCGTACGTCTTCATGGGGTCCCTCGTTCTATCATTTCAGATAGGGACGCCCATTTTACATCTCCCTTTGGGAAAACATTTTATAGGGCACTGGGTACATAGGTTCTTCTGAGCACAACTGACCACCCTCAGATGGACGACTAGTCTAAGCGTATGATACAGGTGCTAGAGGACATGTTGTGTGCATGTGTCCTAGACTTTGGGGGCTCTTTGGAAAAAATATACCCTTTTTGAGTTTTCCTATAAAAATAGTTTTCAAGATACTATTGAGATGGAACCTTATGAGGCTTTATATGATAGGCCATGTCGATCACCCTTGTGCAGATTAGAGGCAGGTGAGGCAGCTTTACTGGGACCACGTCTCATGCAGGAGACATCTGAGCAGGTCCAGTCGATTCAGAAGTGGATGGGTACCGCACAGTCTTGTCAGAAATCGTATGCAGATTGCCGCAGATGACCCTTGTAGTTCATGGTTGGGGATCAGGTTTTCTTGTGTGGTTTACCGAGGTTGGGACACAGGCAGATCAGAAGGCAGGGTAAACTTTCACCGATGTATGTGGGGCTATTTGAGATTCTGGAGAGAGTTAGGCTGGTTGCATATCAGTTTCAGTTACCACAGAGGTACCAAGCCATGCACGATGTCTTCCATGTATCTGAATTGCGCCTCTATCATTCAGACCCATCTCACATCTTTCAGCCTGAGAAGTTCAGGATTTAGGTGGATGCGTCCCTTGAGGAGCATATGATTCATATCACTAATAGGAGCACAAAGGTTTTCTGAGGCAGGACAGTTCCTCTCGTATGAGTGATCTGGCAGCATGGCCGGGTGTATTATGAAACCTGGGAGCGGGAGACCGACGTACACGCTCAGTGGACAGAGTTGTTCACGGCTATATCTTCACCACCATTTGAAGGAAAATTCGGGGATGAATTGCTTTAAGGGGGGAAGTTTGTAAGAATCCAATTTTTATTTTTAAGGTACGTGTTTCATCATTTCTCTTTTCCTTAAGTATTTTTGAGAAAATAAGAAAATGTGGAAAAATCCTAAATTTTGGGACTACATGTTGTGTACTATTCCACACGCCTTGTACTTTTTTCGTGTGGGAAGAGTACACAGGGTGTGTAGCCCTATCGGCGATGAAGGATGTAAAAACTGATTACATGTCGTGTAGTGGGTATTTACACACCGTGTAGTCGGTTTGCAAGAAACTGTAAGGTATTGGTTGTAGCTGCAAGCAAAGTGAGAGTACACACCGTGTAGTCAGAAATACAGGTTGTGTACTCTTGTCATCAGATGAACAATACGACGATACCGCCATAGGAACAGTTAAATGAAGAAAGTACACGTCGTGTAGTTAATAGTACAGACCGTGTAGTTTGTTTTTTCACTTAAATGGGTAGTATCCTCCCCTATTCACAGGGATGGCTTTGAAGCATAGGAAGGAGTTGGGAGAGGAGGCCGGGTCATTGAGGAGCTCCAAATCGAGTACTGGGAATCCATTTTCTGCATAGTCAATCTCCCTGGAACCGCACGGGTAATCCCTCTCCTCTCCTTGCATAGTTCATACCAATTCATTCCCAAGGGGATGCTATTTATGTTTGAATGGGAATTTTCTTATCCCAGATCTACGTCATTTTTGGACATTTCTGGCATCGTCGTTCGCGTATACCGTTCAGGAAAAATTAAGGTAGGTGGCTTGGTGTTATATTTCCAACTGTTGTGCATTTTGTGTACCATTGTATTACGCACTCATGAATGGGGTGTTGTATGGCTAAGGCCTTGTTGAATTAGTTACCTTGAATTTCATAGGTAGTTTAATGAAAAGGTATAAATATTGCTTGCGATCGCTGCTTGGATCCAGGACCACCCCCGGGGTGCGTTCCTCTATTTATCTGTTTGGCAAGGTTACCTGAGGGTTTACCGTAAAATTATAGCAGGGTTTAAATTGTCGTGAGAAGAATTTTATGTAATTGTCTACTTATCTGTTGGGCTCGACCCGGTTACCTTTACCTGAGGGAAGTGTTCTATTTAGCCTGAGGGTAGTGTTCTATTTAGCCTGAGGGCGGTGTTCTACTTAGCCTGAGGTCGGTGTTCTATTTAGCCTGAGGGCGGTGTTTTATTTAGCCTGAGGGCAGTGTTATATTTCACCTGAGGGCAACTTCTTTCATGCCTGAGGGCAGTAGATTTTGTTCCTAATGGTGACACTTCGTACGCGTGAGGGCAATACTCGATAGTTTGAGGGCAAGCTTGAGGGCATGGTTTTACTTTATTAGAATGAGGGAAAGGTTCTGATTAGCCTGAGGTATTAGTTCTGATGAGCATAGAATATTATTTAATTAAATGGTTAAAATGAAAATGAAAAAAATGGTAGTGATATTTACTTTGAGTACTTACTGGTTTACTGCATTTACTTTTTTTCTCTGTAGTTACATATTTTCACACAGTTGCGCACGGGCCTTTGGTAGAGGCTTACTTGGAATTATTTCTCACACCCTGTTTGGGTCATTTCTTCGGCCCAAACAGATTACATTTCTGTAGTTTTTGATGAGGGGAAGGGTCTTTTTATCGGTACATGATTAAAGTTGAGGAGTAGGGGAGCATGGGACCGGGCTTAGGCTCGCGATGCTACCAGCTGTTTTGTTTTGGTTTTGATGTACCCTGTGTTGTACCGTACTGTATTGTTGTGTAACATGTACGGGTTGTTTTCAAAGAACTTTTGAAATGTTTCATCATCATCTATATTACTATTGGTTATATTTTACTACAGTTGTTTATTTTAAATGTGTGTAGTTTGTTGCTTCCACTATTGTATGCTACTTAAGCTATTCTGCTGCACTGCACTTTGACAAATGAGGGCATAGTTTCCCCACTATCAGACCTAGGCCCTCACTGCTTATCGGCAACCTCTGGCATTTGGGGAAATGTTCTTGAGTTCATGTGACCAACCAGGTTCGTGGAACCTATGGAGTGGTACCCAGATCTGGGACGTTATAATAATAAACATCACACATTTGGTGAGAAGGTTATATCCATGAAATTTCAAGGATGATATTATTGATGCAGGGAAATGTATAACACTCGGATAGTGTATGACATATTACATTTTAATTAAATTCAATCTCATTGATATCCTGATATACATGAATATCCATGCCTCGTTTATAGTAATAAAACATTATATATGAATAAAAATTAATAAAACATAACAGTTTAATATTTAATGCTTCAAAATTTTAATATGATAATATGATTATCACTTTTTAAGTTACATAGTGAAAATTAACAAATAATTATTTATTGAATGTTTTCCTTAAAAATATGTTTTTATGATAAAATAAAAATCTAGAATTTTTTTATTAGCCATTTTAATTATAATAATATATCAAACTTTAGATAATTATTGGGTTTTTAAGAATGAATTTTAATGAATTAATTATAATAACATTTGAAGGTAATAAATAATATTGTCCATGAAAAGTGGATTTTTTTTATTTTTATTAAAATTAATAATGTTTATCCATTATAATTAAATAAAACGATTTTTAGTGAAAATTTATTTTAATTAAATTTATTTATAATATATATAATGATAATACTTCAAATCCATCCATTTAATATTACAATTGATATTGTTAATATGAGATCATCTTATAATTCTATTTTTATTCCCTTAAATATACTAATATTGATAATATTGGGATTCCTTTTTTTGATCCATAATCTATCACATATTAGATTTGAATGTAATAAAATATATTAAATATTGATATTCAGACTAATTAATATACTATAAATAGGTTAACATAAATTTTTTATTAATTATTACTAAAATATTTTATAAATAATTCACATTTTCATGGTTAAATTTTTTTTTGCATTGCATGCACTTAGGTTAAAATTTTGTTTCGAAATAAATATTATTTTTATGCATAATATTTCTATTTTATATTAAATAAGAGGTTACATATTATTTAATATTAATTATTCTTTTGGCATAATAATTAATTACTCATTTTAATAAAAATATTCACTATAGTGAGAAATAAAATTGATAAAGTATGTTCACTTGGAATATAACACAGTAAAATGATTACAATATTTGTATTTATTAGAAGATTATATCAACAGTATCTCACATGCAATAATTTTTCAATCAGTTTTTGTGTCACTCATGATTATAATGACATCCCATTATTGAATAGTTTTGGGTACATAAAATTGTATCTCTCCTCCACTATTATAAAAGGTAACTCTATATCTTCACTTATTCACACCCATCATGCCGTTTGCAAAGTCCGAACTAAAAAGGATCTCTCCAGAACATCATCATCATTATTATAGAGGTTCTATAATTCCAAAAATACTAATCTTAATATCTTTAAGTGGGGATCAAATGGAGGATCCTCTACCAGATAGTAATAATATTAACTACAATCTTTCAATTTCATTATTATTCCACAATCATGAATTATTTAATAAAAAACTAAATATATTAAAAATTGTATCTCTAATATATAATGAGATGATATTATATTTGTCTAATAAAATTTATCCATATTTTTCTTAATCAAATGAAAAATAAATCCCTCCCTCATGTGTACAGAAAACTACCAACTCATGGAGCGATGCAATTTGTTTTCAACCACCGTATCACATGGATGGTCTTAAATATAGAAATAATGGATATATATAATAAAAATGAATTGATATTTATTTTATATAATAATTATATCATATCCAACCTTACTCTTTAAGGAACGGTATTGTCAATCATGAGTACGTATGAGAAACCATATCCTCAAAGCTATGTTATTTTATGTCCTTGTATAACATTCTAGAATGGTTCTCGAAATAAATGTTATGATTAAATAATATATTTATATTATTAATATTATTTTTTAAATGATATTATTATAAAATATATTCCATAATTAAAATATTAAATATAAGGAAGAATTATAATATAAATCAATTAACACATGAAATAACAATAATAAATTATTTTTATGAAACATGATGATACATGATTTAAAAAGCATCAATGTAGCTAATTTTAAAACTAATTTTATGGATAAATGCATTATATTTGTGTATAATTTTTTTAACAAAAATAAATCACGAGGAAAGAGATTTCATCTTAATTTCAATTCTATTGACACATGTATATTTATTATGACCTTATTAAATTTATTGTGTTTCATATACATATTTTTTGATGTATTTATCTTTAAGTACTTTTTATTCATGATTTTTATTAAGTAAATTTAATTACATTAATTCATGGTGATATAATTTGAATGTTACCAAGGAAGTAAAAGTATATTTAACTGTCTCACGTAGATTTGGGATTACATTTATTTTCATATAAGGAATATTATCATTTAACCATCATAATATTGAATGATTATATTATCAACTAGACATTTTATGAGTTTCAATATTTTATTTAGTATTTTCCCTTTTTTCATGAATCTTTCATATACATATATATTTAAAAGTAGAACCAATATTATTTCTCTTTAAATCAAAGAGATATATTTTTTCCATATAAATATTTTTAGAATATTATTTTACAAAAGCCCCATAATTTAATAATATTATTTATTGTTGAAATTTTAAATAATCCTATAATTTTATTTAGTTTTTGAAATTAACCGGTGTTCAATTTTTCATATGGTAATTTTTGGACAAAATAAAATAATCATGTTATATTTTAATTAGAAGAAAAAATTTACGTCCCGCCACATTTTTTTTAAATGCATGTCATTTGAATTTTTTTATGGTTTTATAAAAAAGCCGTATGAAAGATTATTTTAATAAATTTGGTTTATAGACATTATTATTCTAGGGGAAATTATTTTATATTGTGAAATCATATTTTGGAAATCAAACCATCATATCCCTTAATAATTGTATTTATTTATGATTATTGACATTAATAGAGAAAATAAATTTCGTGTGGTAATTTTTAAATTAAAATTCCATTTATATTAAATTCTGTATTTCATGCATCATGGATATGATTATTAAAAAATCTTTATAAAAATTCTATATATAAGGTTTATATTGAATTTTATTTGAATAATTCCCAATATATTGATAAAAATTTATTATTTAATAAGTATTGATATGTATTAATAATAAATATTATTAATGAATTACATAAATTTACAGATATGTGGGTAATTAATTTCAACAAATAATGACAGGTGGTTACCCTGATTATATTTCCCCTAAATGCATCAGTAGGCCTCATAAGAAAAATATTCCGATAAAATTAAATGGTTTTAATACATTATTATAAAAAGTATTATGAAATGTTTTGAAAAAATAGTTATCATGGTGTATTAGATAAATAAAAAAATATTAATCATTTCATTATATGTGAATTATTCATTATTATACATGTTTTCAATTACCTGATAATTTCCAAGGATGTATTTTGTTCAAATATTTTTAAATGTAATGTGTTTTCTATAATTTAACATATAATATTGATTCATCCGTAAATAATAATTATCTTCATTTTTTTATTAAATTGAAATACAGTTAATTTATTTTCCAATCTATATTTATTATTCATTTCTGATTAATTATAGTTCCCTATTTATGCAACCCTTAATACACATTTCATGTCCCAAATATTTGTTTCATTTTTCTTTGATCTGAAGAATAATCCTTCCTATTTATTTAATGATTCAAAATGATTTCTCTTTATATTTTACATATTCTATTGAATATGTAAATTTTTTATCATGTAGAACTTTGGTTCATCAAAATTGCTAAACTGGTCATTACATTGTGATTTATCCCCTTGAATATATTCCATAGTTATAATGTAACAATAGATTTTGATTATTAGTATTGGGGTCATTACATATCATTTAAAAACAAATACTTTTTTGTAAAACCACATTGTAACATTGGTAAATAATACTTCCACATAAAATTGGAATAATTTTATTTGATGTACCATTGGAATAATATATAAATAGGTACATACTTATGGGTAAATTAGTTGGATGAGAAAATACATCACTAAATGAAAATTTAATGTCTAAATAATTTTATATATTAATAGAGATTATTTGTGAAAATAAATTTATTTATCACAATAATTTTAGTGACTAAAATACAAAAAAATTATTATATGATGAAAAAGGACATTTGTTCTTCTATGAAGATGAAAATCACATATTATTATTATTTAATGATCCATTTTTCTATAGTTAGGTAATTAAATTATTGTATATACTATGTCAATACAATAATATATTTATTTTACTTCCTTGTATTCCATAAATACAATTTCACCATTTGTTTTCTTATTTTAATTTGTTTCATCATTTTTCTCATCTATTACTCCAAATGAGTAGTTTGGATATTATATTAATGTTTGGAAATAAGAAACAAAAATAGATTCAATTTTATTCTTAATATCATTATTAAAACATTAATGGATAAACCTAATATGATAATACCCAAAATTAAGAATATTTCATATGAAATAATAATACATTAATTTCAAAAATACAATATTAAATCCCAAAAATTCAAAGTAAATCATTCCTCAATTAATTAAGAATATGTAGTAACATTAATAAACTAAACAAGAAACAATGTTTTATCTTTATTAGTTCCCACATTAAATTTTTATATATCATCAAAAATATCATTTCATTCATCTGAAAAAATATTTACATTTAAACTGATGGCTACCTATAGCGAAACCTAGTTAAACATATTCTTAAATGTAATTAATCACATTAGAATCCAATAATGAAAATCGTAAAATGTTTGAAAATGAAATTGGACATGTGATCAAAATTAATCTAATAACAAATTTTTATTATAAGAAACTCTTGAGATATCATTAAATTAACTCATCCTAATTTAAAAATTTATTTTTACATTTCAACTGATTTGAAATTTATTTACATCAAACCTGCACTATAAGATATAGATTTTGACAATAATATTAACATATCCGAATTTGTTACATATTACCAAGACCTATTATTTACCCTCAAAACATATAACATATTAATAAGTAATTGGATAACTTAAATTCTAAAAGGCCTTTTATATATAATTTTTTAGACAAATAAGAAATATTATTAAATGTAAAATGAAAAAAATCAAAAATTTAATAAAAATATATATCATACCACAAAATATTGATCACATATAGTAACCACATTAGTAATAGCCTAATTAATATATTTATTAACAATATAAGTAATGGGAAACCAAATTAAGGTGAGCAGTAATGCTCTAAATTAACATAAGAAATAAGAATTTAATATCATTAGTGAAGAAAATATGACAAAATGTATATGATGAAAAAAAAACAAAACTAAATGAACCAAAAATAATATAAATCATACATATAATAATATTAATCATGGAAGAAATATTTCTCATTTTAAAAAATCCAAATATGTCAACAATCAGGATCCATGTGAAAAATAACACTAAGAAAATGACCCAATAAAAATAATATAATTCTTCAAGAAAGAATGTTATTATCATAGAACATTATTTTCATATAACCCATAACAGAATCCATGTATATGATATTAGTTAATGTAGTTAATGAAAATAATCTCAAGGGAGTAACTTATTAACTGATTAAATATTTCATATCATAGGAGTTTCTAATCACACATCTAATATGTCATCAATAAAAATTACCATTATATTTTAAATTAAAAATTTTATTGAAAATATACCTTTGGAACTTATAATTGAATATTAAATTCAAATAATTGTAATCATGGTGGTAAAATCCACTCTTGTTGGGAATGTTAATAAAATAAACATTATTTTAAATCATTTTTTAATATGTCCAAAAGCAATCATTATAGAAAATGATATGATATTTTATTTTGATACCAACTAAAATAAAGTCATAAAACTTTTATAATATATTTTGAAAATATTTTTTTAGGAAATAATAATCACGAAAATAATTTAAAAACATAGATATGTAAGGGAAATATAACTCATATAAATCAATATTCAGGACTGGTATGATTTATAATAAATATTTGTGCAGATTATGTATTCAATAAGGGGGACATAGAAACTAAACATTAATGAAACAATAATAACAAAATATAATTACAAAATATTTTTCATCTAAACTAGAACCTATTATTTCACTAAATTTAAATTTATTAGTAGTAATCTTGAAAAACAATTAAACTACAACAAAATAGACTTCTCAATTTGGTAACATTTGAAAAAAAAGTCACTAATATAAGAAGTATTATAAGGAATAGAATGTCCACATAAATCCATGATTTTTTATTCAAAATTAATTATTATGGTTTTATATACAAAATATAATTAAATAATGGTTAATGATATGAATAATTTCTCTATAAAAAATATTAAGACAAAGAAATGTATTACATATTTCATAACTTTCGATGTGATAAGTTAATGATGATTTTTTTAATATTTATATATCTATATCCCAATAAATAAATTGGAAATTAAGATATTTATAAATAAATTCACACATACTATGGGAACATAAAATTTAATAAATTACAAGTATCACCCAAATAATAGAAGTCCATTTAAGATACAACATAATGCTTTATAGAATAAATTTAAAACCGCATGTATGAAAAAAAATTTAATTATAATATAATATTCCATGAAATATTTTCTATTCATGATTTAACATGTAAATGTTTCTTTATATAAACCAAATAATATAAAATATATATTAAACATTAAAATATTCCGTAATAAAGTGACATTGAGATTAAATCCATTACATCATGTACAAAAAAGTTTTCTATGTCTTCGAAAACATATATAATAAAATTAATGAAATTATTTTATTTATTAATAAACTTCTCCATGATTAATAAAATATCCCTTGAAAAAATATTTATTATGTGGATAATTATATTACTTAATCATTTAACTCAATATCTTGGGTTTTGAGGTTGATCAGTTCCTAACATCATAATGACATTAGTATGATTACATTGTTCATTATTGTTATTATTCAGTCATGTAATGAATAGTAGTAATTAAATAATATAATATAAATTAATTATTTATAATTTTAAAATAACAAGAAAAATATTTATGGAATATTAATTATCTTTAAATCTTGGAAATGATATTTCATATGTATAGATGTGTAACATTTATTTTTTTACCTCAATGTGGGAAATAAGGTGTGAATTATTTGACTATTTTTGAATTATAGTTATATCATAAATGTCATGTGATCTCTTTTGGAACATGTATATATATCATCTATGTGATAGAGTGATTAAATATAAATCACATCGATTTGTAAATTTTTAAATTCCCAGATATGCATGTATGATATTTTCATTTTTCATTGGATGGAAAGGTATAAATTGTGATGAGATATTATCAAATAGAAAATAAATCTTGTTATTAATATAATATATTTAAATTAAATCCATCATTATAAAAAACCATGGGGAGGTTATGGAAAAAAATAAAAATTTCTCCATAGATGTGGTAGTCCACACAAACACATTAACTATGTTTTCATTTCCCATAGAATGAAAAATATATAGATTAAGGGTTGTAACTAAATCTGAGGAAAATATATTTTTAAAAAAGATGATTATTTATTTATATAAGAGTCATTTACAAATATTTGAAGGATTTAGATGAAAAAATAATATGAAAATTTCTAATTTAGAGTTTCATATCATCTTTCGAAAACCAATATTTTCTTATAACTTCAGCCTTATTGTTTTATCTTTTGAAAGGAATTAAGACACTATAAAATTGATAGGATGTTTGGTGAGTGTATTTTGTAGTTTATGGCAATAAATAATTCTTAAATTTAATTTAGGAATTAAAAAAGGGATGTTCCCTTTATAAGTGAACCAAAATACCCTCATGGAACTTAATGAAAGAATAAATAATATATATATATAACAATAATATAATTTCCCCCATGATACCCCAAAATAAATAATATACTATTATATGGTAAAAATAACTCTATATAGTCACATTTAATATAGTTTTTGATACATTTTAAGTTATATTATCCAGTTAAACATCTTTAGAAATATTTTAAATATACTTATAATAAAAAAAATTACCATGTTAGCCTCAATATATTAAAAAAATTATGTGGAATTTAATTTTTTTTATGAACCTATTAAAAATATGAAATTATTTGATTGATAATAATTTTATATAATGGTTATCAATTACTTTTATTTATAAACACAGAACACCTAATAGAACGAGTTTAGAAAAATATAACATTTAAGAGTAAAAAAAATTTCAGTTAAAATCCTGAAATTATCTTTTTATTTTAAATAATTTCTAAATGAATTTTTAATAAATTTAGATTATTCCTCAAACAAATTTCTACTTCCAATAAATCCATTAAATACAATGACCCAATTTTATTTTATTTTATTTTAATATTATTAATATTTATTATGGCAAAGAATGGGTTACCAAATTAAAAATAGTGATTTAAAATTAAATAATTAAATCTATAAAAATATCATTGTTGTAAAAATACTCATGAAATTTTATTAATTAATGTATTATTTACGTTTTAAATTTGTATGCAATAATATTAACATAGATTTACCTCTTTTCCCTAATCATATTGAAAAATATTTATTAAGATTTGTATTAATAATGGAAAAAAATTAATAAACTTAATAATGTTAAATTAATTAATTTTATTAATAATATTGAATTCATTTTATGGGATTCCATTAATATAAGTAGAAAAATAAAATTTAAATTTTAACCAACAAAATGATATTAATTTTTTTTTGAAAATACAACTTCTTAAGTATACATGGATTGTAGAGAAAAATCATGAATAAAATATTTTCCAATGATATTAATTGTATTTTTCATAATAATAATGTACTAATATTACATTTAAACCTTTTTTTAGAAAAATAATATTTTAAAATTGAATAAAATAAAAAAAATATTAAATTAAAAGTATTATTTTCAATGATTAATTGAATATAATCATTTTAGAAAGAAATAAAAAATTAACTCTATAGTAATTAATAAATTCTAATTTTAAAAATTAAACTTCTGCCAAGGGTAATAAATTATATATAACATATTTATTATCGAATAAATAATTTATTTCTAAAGGAAACAAATTTCGAAACAAAAAATGACTATAGTAAATATTTTCAACAAATTTTTTAATATTTAAGAAATAAATATTTTCCTATAATGATATATATATATATATATATATATATTATTATTTTTTAATCATAAAACAATTGTACATTATATTACCCATGATACAAAAAATTATATTCAAATAATAATATTTCATGTTTTGTTTAATCATAGTGTTATGTGTCTTATAAGCTGTCAAGTATAATATTTTTTTAAAAATATAACTGTGTTATATTCTCAACCCCATTATTAAATTTCATCCTCTCAATTTTATCATGATCTTTAAACTTGAAATTATACTTTAGAAAAGCAATGATGAAAACACGCAATATAAATATATTTAATAAAACTCTTTCTTGAAAAGAGGGAATGGTAAATTAAAAAATAATATAGGGTAAAAGAAAACTAGTTTACCTATAATGAGTAAATTATTTATATGTAAATATTTTATCATGGAGTAATATTTAATGAAAAAATTATGAATTAGAAGGAAAGAGTGTCATGGGTATTGTAAAGGGAATGATCCTGATAAATCTAATAACTACAATATAAAAAACTAATGAGGAATGAAAATAAAGATCAATTCTTCATAAATGAAGGCAGTATGATAACAACATTACCTTAGAATCTGCAGTTCCCCATATTTTTTTTATGTAACCCTTTCTTGAATCTTTTAGTGGTATTATAGTTAAGGGTGATGAATGGGAGAGTCGAGAGAATTTTAAATGGTGTTTTTAGGAAATGGGGAAGTCGTAGGGGCGGTGCACGAGTTATCTAAACCGTGTGGCCAAACCGAGTGTAGTTGTCCATTCATACAGTAGATTCCACACTAGTGGTACACATTCTGTCTAACTATGCTACCAAACTGTGTGTGGAGTGTGAGTCGAGTCAGAGGCTAACGCACAGTTAGCACAGGGTTTGTTTAACCATGGGAGAAAACTGTGAGGCCACTTAAACAAGATCATATAAAGGTGGATCTCATAGGTTTTTGCCTCTATGTTGCTCGTAATTCCTCCTAAGTGTCCATAACCCAAGATTTCACTTCTCCATAGGTCAGAGAAGGGTCTCTCATCATTCTATAGGGAATCTGAAGGCATCTCTGGGTGAATCAAAGACGTATTAAATTATGTATGTGATCATTTCTCATTGTTCTTGATTGATTTCATAGATCTACTTAGATATACTTATCTTCATCTCTATGTTCCATATATCTATACCTGTTATGGGTAGATCTAGGAATGTGGATTCCAAATATGATGATATTTGGTCTCTATCTTGCTAGGAGAAGAGATCTATGTCATGTTTTTGAAGAAGCAACTCGATTTTCTTGTGCGTTCTATGTATGTTAGGGTTTTTATCAAAACCTTTGAGGTAGGAGGCTTCACTCTTGACTCCTACTATTAGAATTTTTTTTCATAGTCTCAAATTTGTTTATTTCAATGGATTTTATTGTGAAAATCAGGGAATAAATCTTCATTGTGGAAGATTTGTGGTTTTGATGAAATTGTGAAATCATGCTGAATTGTTGTGCAATGTGATTTTTATTCTTGAATTTAAAATGTTTATTTTAAATTATATATTTTCAAGATTCATAAATGGTTTAATGAATTTTTTTTTCAAAAAAAAATTCATTTTATTTAAATGGTTTGAGTTTTAAATGACATTAATGGAATTGCTTTTCAACCAAAGGGAGTATTATTGAATTGGGTTGAATTTTTTTAACACAATTGGTTTTTGACATGATGGTTCTGTGTGTTCCGGGGCATGTGGGACAGATAATGTTTAGGGGTCACCTGCATCAGTGTTGGAATGGATTAGGGTTACGGCTCTCCCCCTTCAAACATTTGTATTTCATTCAGGACAAATAAGGGTTAGGGGTCTCCCCCATCAGTGTTGGTATGAATAATGGTTAGAGCTCAACACCATCAATAATTAATGTGCATTTGGGTTGGATAAGGGTAAGAAGTATCCCCAATTATGGTTGGGATGGATAAAGGATAGGTCTTCTTCCCTCTTACAGGTAGCATGCATGGTGGGATTCATGGGATTGTGGAATGGTTTGGGTGTGCCAAAAATGAGTGTTTGTGAAATGGTTCAAAACCATGTTGGTATATTTTTCTGAAAAATAACTTGCTGGAAAATTGGTTTAAATTTTTTTTGGAATGCCTTTTGTTATGATTGGTTTTGGGAAACAAGTTTTTATTTAGTTATAAAATGAATTTGAGAAAATCTTATATATAATATGTTATTTATATAAATGTTCTTATCCTTTCTATCATAGTGGAGTGGGTAAGGAATTCACTAGGGAAACCTTCATCGTTTTATACTCACCTCTGTTTTGGAACTTTGGTGCTTTTTTAAATCGTGTATTCCAGGACACAGGTAAAGGTAAAGCATATTAATGTTAGTGGCTTGTGGTGATGCTAGGGAGATGTTGTGGAGCTTGGAGCTTTTAAAGCATAGAGTCATGGTGTCTCTTGATAGTCTTGAGTTTCTCATCTATTGTGTAATTTGATGCTTAGTTTGGTCTTCTTATTTTTTTTACATGATTTTGTTTGATATAATGAAGCTGTTTAGTGCTAATTATTTTGTTCATGCATCATATAGTGAGTTAATGGTTATGCATGGTTGTTTTATGGGTTATTTCATAAAGGGTAAATCGTCCCCCATCATGTATTTGAAAGCCTTTATCATTTATTTCCGGCCTTTGGTATCTTTGGGATGATTATTAATGCCTAGTAATGACTCATTTTACTCTCAAGCCAATGAGAATTGGCGGGTCATTACAAATGGTATAATCTAGTTCGGTCATTGCCTATCAAGTGGTCATTGATGTTCTTGGTCTTGGAGTTAAAATTCATTATTGTATATTCCTTGGGTCGAAATCACAGATCAGAGTAGGACTGTCAGAACAATAAATTTATACCTAAAAAGGACGCAGTTATCCCATTTTTGTTGAAATTCAATATACCAAGGTGTTGGGTACATAAGTGTTTTGGATACCCTCCTAGAATGTGTGGAAATCTCCTTGTCATGGGTTTACTCAATGAGAATAGCATGACATGAATTATTGTGGAATGAATTCCCTCAATAATTTCATATCTAAATGTGTGGAATGATTTTTGAATTTTTTCAATGTGCAAATTTTTGAAAAATGGAAATTTTTTTTTCTAGTGAACGATTTTGAAATCAGCGTATTTTTTGTATTTTAAAAATTATTTTATTTTTAAAAGGCATGAGGAATGTCTAAAAAATTTTTTGATCATGGGAAAAAGATCATTTTGAAAACAAATTTGCGATAAATGATGTGATATAATTTTAAACTCTAAGACATCTATTTCTAGAGAGTGATATTGATGGAGGTTGTTGTTGGTTTAGAATATGGAACCCAGTAGGCATAATCAGAACCAACTCAAAGAATATGTGGAGAATGTGGTTGCACCTGAACCATGGGTAAACCAAGAGATGGTTCAGAGCACTATCCAAGTTTTTCAAGTTGTGGATACAGGGAATCAGATGAATGAACCAAGGCATGTGGATCATACCATCCAGTTCATGAAGTAGAATATACCAATATTTTGGGGTGATGTTGAACATGAGAATCCAATGCTGTGGCTAAGTAGGATAAATCATATCTTCAATTTCATCGGCACACCATCAGAGATCATGGTAAAGATGGTGACGTATATTCTTGAAATCTTACACATCAATGGTAGGATTTAGTGGTGTAGGATAAATTGAAAGAAGTCTATACATGGGAGGATTTTGAAGAATAGCTCAACAAACAATTCATTCCTCACACTTTCAAGATCCATAAAATGATAGACTAATTCTGCATGAAACCAGATACTCACTATGTCGTAGAGTATGCGACTAAATTCATGAATTTATCCCATTTTGCACCAGAAGTTGTGGCATTTGCATCGTTGGTTGTTTTAAATTTGGTATGCTTGACCAAAAAGGAGAGATTTTATGACGCAACCTAGAGCATGTCACAATTGCAAGCATATGGGGAATCTACAACACTATTATTGGAATGCACCATGTTCGGGTGCATGTGACATAGCTCAGGCATCAAAAGCATCATATGCTTTGATAGGATGTGGATAGCAGAATCAGTCACGTCAACATAACAGAGCCAGCCATGGTGATTATAGAAATACAATGACTCCTCAACTAGGGCAATCTCAACAAGGCAATAGCGATGAAGAAATTGTATTGAGCTGTTTAGATGATGGTCAATGATCAATATGGACCATATATGGTGGGAGGAATGATTATTTTTAATTATACACTTGTGAAGGTGATCACCAATACAGGTGAATCACATAATTTAATTACTTCTCGGGCTATTGACATGCTATGCTTAAAACTAGAAATGATCCCTTTTATTTTGAAACTGAAAACTCCTCTTGGTGAAAGAGAACGTCATGCAATTGTGTTTAGAGAATGTTCTATAACTATTGATTGAGCTATGTTAATATGTGACTTCTTGATGTTGGACATAGATGTCTATGATGTAATCTTGTGTATGGATTGGTAGACAATTTTAAAGGCTCACATCGACATTTAAAAGAGAATGGTTAGTTTCATGACTGAGGACGACATCGACCATCTCTTCAGAGGAGAGAGTATGCTAAAGGGAGGTGAAAAGATCTTTTTGGAACCAATGGTGGGTAGCATCTCTTACCAATTGGAAGTGTTGAATTTGGAATCAATTTAAGAGAATGAGTAAAATATTTTCACCGCTGTTGTGGATAAATTTCAAGATGTCTTTCCATAGAACATCTCAGGGTTACCACCTCTAAGGGAAGTGGAGTTTACGATTGTTATTTTTTTGGGGACCAGTCTTATTTCCCTTCCGTCTTATGTGATGTATCCAACAGAGTTACAGGAATTGAATGTGCATTTAGAGGAGCTGAGAAGAATGTGTTTCATTCGACCAAGTACTTCTACATGGGTAACACCGATGTTGTTTGGGAAGATGGATGATGGAACTCTTCGGCTTTGTGATGACTATCATAATCTTAACAAAGATACGATAAAAATATATAACCGCTTACACACATTGATGATCTATTAAATCAATTATTGGGGGGCTCATTGGTTCTCTATGATTGACTTGCGAGTAGGATATCACCAATTGCGAGTTCATAACGAGGTTATTCCAATGAAAGATTTCAGAAGCATATATGGCCACTACAAATATGTAGTCATGCCTTTCAGAATAACAAATTCACCATCGGACTTCATGGTTTTGATGAATTGGATATTTCAATGACATCTGGATTCTTTGGTTGTGGTTTTTTTCGATGATATATTTGGGTATTCAAATAAAAGGGTTGATCATGATCTGTACCTAGAAATAGTGATACAAATCATGAGAGATCATCGTTGGTATACCAAATTATCGAAGTGTGATTTTTGGATACAGGAAGTATATTTCTGTGGCCATGTCATTTCTTAGAAGGGTGTTTTTGTTGATACTGAAAAGATAGAATTCGTTATCTTGTGGAAATCACTGAAGAATTTGTTTGAGATACAATGTTTTCTTGGTCTAGTTGGTCACTACTGACACTTTCTGCGGGATTTATCATGACTTGCTTCACCAATGACAGCTCTGACTTAGATGAATGCTCAATTCCTATGGACGAAAGAATGTTAGAAATCCTTTTAGGAACTGAATGTTAGGGTTAAATCATATCCGATCTTGATTTTTCTAGATTCTCTACAGGGTTATGTGGTGTATTGTGATTTGTCATGATCAGTGTTGGGTTGTGTTCTCATGCAAATAGATCATGTGGTTGATTATGGATCAAGGAAGTTGAGGGTTCATGAGAAGAATTACCCAACACATGATTTACAGTTAGCTAGAGTTGTCTATGCTTTGAAAACATGGATACATTATCTCTTTGGTGACAAATTTTATGTGTTTATGGATAACAAATGATTGATACACATTTTCTCACAGAAATATTTTAATCTGAGGAAAAGGAGAAGGATGTAGTATCTCCAAATGTTTTACTTTGACATGATTTACACACCAAGTAAATGAAATTTAATGGCAGTTGCATTGAGTAGAAAGTCATATTCTCAGTTGGGAAAAGAAGCATCAAATGAATGGTAGTTGATGTTGGTCTTAGCCGACATTAATTTGGAATGTGAAGACTGATGTGATGTTTTTGTTTCCTTTTCAGCTACACTTATTGATTTACTAAAGTTGATCAATGAAGCACAGACATCTGATGCAGAATTTTGAGTTATATTTTCAAAACTCAATAGGGGTTACCATAGTTGGATAGAAACTTGATGGGGTTCAGTTTTGGGTTTCAGATATAGGATGGTTGTACCTATGGTTTTTTTGGAACAACACCTTCATTCATACCAACATTCAAGATGAGATGTACACCCTGATACAGAGAATATGTATAAGGTGTTGAAGGCACATTTTTGGTGGAGCAGCGTGAAAAGAAAGGTGCATGAGGTTGTCTCACAGTGCTTAACATGTCAGCATGTTAAAGCAGATCATTAGAGACCTGCTAGTATGTTACAATCCTTTCCAATCCCAATGTGGAAATGGGATCAAATAGCCATGTATTTTGTTATAGTTCTTCCATGAATGGTTATGAAACACGATGACATATGGGTGATAGTTGATCATCTTACTATGTTGTCTCATTTTATGCCTATTTGTGAAACTCATATGGTGGAAGTACTTTAAACAATCTATATCCGAGATGTGTTGAATAGGAATGGATTACCAGTGTCTATAGTATCAGATTGGGATCCGAGGTTCACATCTCGTTTCTAAAAATCATTACAACAGGCTATTAGAACTCAATTTAAAATTAGTATGGCGTATCATCCTCAGACGGATGGGCAATGTAGAGACCCTAAGATTGACGTACATGGACATTACATTACTTTTTCAGAATACTTAGTACATAATAAAAACACAAACACATAGACTGTAATAGTTTATTGTGTTTGGAAACTCGGAATATAATCTTCCAATCATGGTTAAAGATCTTCAACATCTCCCATAAATATCTTCCCTTTTTTCATACCTAAAACCACTCATTATATCCAGGGGAAATGAAAACATAAAAGGGGTGAGCTTAAATGCCCAGTAAGGGTAAACATAGAGAACATAAAATAATCCATAAACATTTGAATGTAAAAACTTTAACATAAAATCTAAACATAAAAATCTTGAGCAAAGACATGAATCTTGGAAGTACGTAAGGCATATATCATAAGGGAACATCAATAATGATAAAATATCATGGGAATAAAACATGTAATTGTGGCAACCATTAATCACATGTTATGATTTCCATTTTAGCCAAGGCATTGCTTCCAAGACAATCTTAGTGGACAAAGTCCCTTTATGAATCGATTTCACTCCTCGTTTCAGTCCTGTAACATTGAACCGGATTAACTTACCATTCCAGCCATGTCTATCTCATGATATAAAAATCTTTACCCAATGCATTGGAGGGAGACATAGGTCCCACCCATCTCATAATGAAATCATTCTTACTTGTGCCACAAAAGAAACTTATAACATTCATCATAACCCAAAGAATAAAATGGGTTTCATAAACATCATCCCATCATCACATAATCCATATAAAACAAATGGATATTTTATCATAAGAAAATTGAAACCCTGTAAATCATAGTGATATTATACTTGAAACATACACATATGAAATAATGTCATCTTAGATGGAAAATGGTTTTGATAAAACACTTGAAATGAATTCTTGAGGAAAATATCATTTCTTCTTGAAAATCATTTTCTTTTCACAAAATGCACTTCAATTTTAAAAGAAAAGGATTTGGTTGAAAATATTCATGAATTATTGAATAATAAGCTTCATGAATATAAGGCGTTATGAAACCGTAAAAATATGTTCATGCCGTATAAGTTAAAAAAATATTCTTCTCATACTTTTGTCAGAAAAGTCAAAAATTACCTCGTATGGTAAAAAACAAGATTCCTTACATACCATGTAGTAAAGGTCAAAGATGGTTAAAAAAGAATTTAAACATACATTAAAACACATTTATAAAACATGGACATGTGTAACACCCCAAGCTTCTACGGTACGTTTCCCTTCGAATAATGCGATAGCGTGTGTTGTACGCAACCTCGAGTTCTAACACACACCACAACTAATTAAACTAGCCGTTGTGAATAGTAATACCTACTTTTTGAAATCATATATATTCTATATTTCAAAATGGACTTCATTTTTGGATTCAGAATATCAAAATTAGCCTAGGGTGAAATTTTGGTACATTTCGGATAACTTTCATATTTTGATGAATAGTGAAAATTTCTAAATTTTAATTAAAAACAACTTTTTTAATCAAAATAATTAATAGTGATAAATTATGAATTTGAGTGGTTTTAAAGTATATTTAGAATATATTTTTACCATTCAATTTAATGTTTATCATTGGACATAATTTTACAATTAAACCGAACATAAACAAGTGTCAATCTTTTGATAGTTATTATCTCTTAAAAACACGCTTTTTGTTTTGACAGCGGGAATTAATTTTAAATTAATTTCTGCCACTTCTGTGTTTTGAATTTAGGAAAATGGATTCCATATTTGGAATCAGGATGTTCAAATTGTGTAAATAGGTAACTTTTATTTTTAGACATTTTGAATAATTACTGCGGTAAATATTTTATTTACCATGGTTAAAGGGTAAATCCGGTAAATAAGGGTTAAAAAATAATATTATAATAATACAAAATTACCCTAAAACGTGTCCTAACCTTATTGGTGGACACATACCCGACCATGAGCATCCTTGGGTCAATTTGGGGACCCCTTGGAGCCACTTGTATGTGGTAGGGACACATTATATTAATAAAGTTAAAATAAAAATAAAAATGGCATAAGCTTACATCTTTTAGAAGAACAATTTTTACATAGGGTTATACATGTTGGATTTTCGATTATAAATATTCATTAGAAATCTAAAAGGCTTTCCTACATAATAATATTTTATTTATAATTTTTAGACATTATATAATTTATTTTATTTATGACACAATGATGATGCAGTAATTACTAAAATAGTGAAAAATAAAAATAATTGATCTTATAAATACCCAAATAATTATAATATGAAACTTTTAATGAATTAAACTAATTTTCTATGATAATATGATATATTAGGATTGATTTAATTGACTTTGTTCGAAGTAATCAATCTGTTAGGAGTTTCACAAAAATCAACTATTGAATAGTGTCAAAATTGACATAAAAGAGTTCTTAAAACAAATATTATATTATTAATTGATATTAAATTCCTAAAAATCTAAGGTTCGGCCAAGAGACTTATATTATGATAGGTTCCTCATTAATGGACCACTTGGGGGTCGCTTGGATGTATATAGTAAGTTTATTAACCATATTATATAAAAATACAAAGAGACATTGTAAAAGTGAAACTAATTAACTTAGAGTTAATACTTAAAGATAAGGTTAATATAAGTACCTAAACCTGTCTAAATTCTATTGGATGAGTTGTTTTCGACCTATCCCCACCTCATCCTTTGAATAGTCAACTTTGGAGCCTTTGTAAACCGAATATGAATTTATCATAAATTAATATTTCTAACTTTTCCAAAGGTGCCCCTCACCCCTCTTATAAAAGGGCACTCCTCCTTCTCATTTCTTCACACCTTCAAAGCCTTTTGGTTCGGCCAAACTCTGCCCAAATACTCTCCCAACATCCCTAACTACAACCTAGAGGCCTTAGTTTGATCAGAAAGCCAACCTAAGGAGCCCTTTTGATCAAATCAAAAGGAAGAACCCGAAGAAGAGGTAATGATTTCACCACCCTTTTCTAAGTTCATTTCTTCTTCCACTTCTTCTTCCTTTGTTCTTACCATTCTGAAATAATAACTCCAGTATCTCACATATACTGTGATGTTATTATAAATATGGTACAATCATATTCAGTATTCTATCCACCCTTTGAATAACATGTCACCATACGTGCGTACGTACGGCTTACCGTCTCCACGTCGTGGTGTAATTGTTATTCAATATAATATTATTTGGATGGGTATAATAATGATGTGTAACTCATGTAAATAATAAATATAACATGTTAATTATTCTTTATATATGATATACCATCCATTTATATATTATTTTAATATCAAAAGAATGATATTGTCGCTCGTGCGTACGTACGGACTACCGTCTCCACGAACGCGATGAGATTCATTCTCCATCGTATCCATTCAAGTATAATTATCATTTGATGATTTAAAAATGATGTTTAAGGACTGTATATCATTCTGGATATGAATAAGATACAACAATCATGGCTTATTTAACAAAACATATAAAAGAAAATGAGTAAGTTAACTCCCGAAACGACGATAATTCTAAGATATTATCAACAAATCAATGTTAAAAGATCATATATGATATCATATTAATATATATGATTCTTGTATAATTTAATAACAACTATTTCACCATTATACAGGAGGTTAACCTACCCCAACCAAGGAAAAGTACAAGGTAAGGGTTATTTCACAATCTCTTCATTATCCGAGGTTGTATTATACGTAATAATCTACTGGGATCTCTTTATCATCCACATCCATGTTTCTTCGAAATGTATTTCAAAACATTTTTACTATTTACAAGAATATGGGTTAAAGTCATTTATACCCTTGTTTGACTTTTTATAAGAGGTTTATAAAGGAATCTTTCCGTCGTTTTCAAAACAAGGTCCTTTTTAACCTTTTCGACAGAATTGAGGTAAGAATGTTTTTTTTAACTTATACGGCGGGTGCGGTTATTTTCCGCCGTTATAAAATCGTCGAAGCTTCCCATACAAGCTTATAAGAATATTTTCAAAGAAAATGTTTTATTTTATATGGATCTTAAATGATTTCAAAATAAAAGGAGATATTTCTTTAAAAAGAATTTTGATTTCATCTATGTCAACATCCTTTGATGGATTTTAAGATTATTTGAAGTTGATTTATTATGATACAAAACTTCTATATTGTATTGAAGGTTTTGTGATATGTTTGACTGTGGATGTGCTATTTTTATACCATTCATAGTTTATTGTGAAAGTATTGACATTTCGTATGCTAGTTTTAATACGAATGTTTATGTTATGTTTAAACCTTTTCATATGGGAATGCATTGGACTTAATAAGTGACGGGTGGAGCCCGCTATAGCTCCTCGATGCATCGGTAGGTCTCATGAGACAAACTAGTGTCTTGGCACAAGGCCTTGACAAAATCTTATTTGTAGTCTTGGCACGAGGCCTTGGCTATGTGGTTATGATAGTCTGGCATTATGCATTCCAACATTATGAAAGTGGTTATTTATTTTTGCATGTGATTATTCGATTAGTGGAATATCCATGTGAATAAGTAAATGGCATTATTTCATTTTATTTATGCCATACCATGTTGAAAGTTCATGTTTAAAAGGCTTTTGTTTTAGTTATACATTGCCTTAAATGTTTATTCTTATTAATGAAAGTTTCCGCTATATTGTTATCCTTACTGGGCATTTGAGCTCACCCCTTTTCTATGTTTTATTTTTCCCAGGTAGTGAAGAAGTAATTTATGAATGACTTGCAGGGATATTATGAGGGGTTAATAGTGTGGATATGAAGACTTTGTTGTTGTAGTAGTTTTTCACTTTGAAATGTAATGTAAAACTTTATGATTATATCTAGTATTTCCAAGGCTACTAAACCAATCGGTCTTTCGAGATTTGATCTTTCTTGTGATCATGCCAATGTTATGTAATTATTGCACCGACTCTAGGTAGTTGGGGTCGGGGCGTTACAGTTGGTATCAGAGGAAGTTTAGTACAAACCTTGGAAGCTAGATTTAGATAAACTCTGATTAGAGCACGTAGACCTAAGATGAACTTTGAGGATTAGTATAGAAGAACTTCCTAGAATTTTGGTATTGTAGAGATTTTGTGAGTTTTCCGAGCAATACATCCCTGTCTGGATACGAGCAGGTAGAGGCAGCTCTGGCACAGATGTACCTAGGGGTAAAACCCGAAAACACCGCTTTGAGCTAGACTCGAACGGGAACTGGTGCACGACAACGGGCCTTGCTGCACTCTTGGTTACGACACTCCCGGGGGATATGCTTAGGATAACTCTCATTATCTTTACAAATCATTATGAAGGGTTTATGAGTATATACTTCCTCAAAGAAAAACATTTTTATGATTATGGATTATATCCATAAATAGTTCAATTTATGTTAAGTGTTTTATAAGTATGGGATTATGTATTTTGATTCATAAACTGATCTAGTTTATGCCATTGTTTAGAAATGGCGCCTAGTGGAAGAAATGGAAACCGTATCAATGCGCGCACTCCATGTAGGGATTGCCCTCCTGCTCAAGATAATTATAGTGGGGCTGGTGATGCAACTGGTGCCGATCAGCTAATCACCATACTGGGACAACTTACTCAGGTTATGAATAATAACCTTACCCGTATGGAGCACCCTGATCCGCAGCGTGGAGGATCAATGTTAGATCGATTCATGAGACAACAACCACCAACGTTCAATGGGAGTACAAATCCCTTAGTAGCTGAGCAATGGATATTTTCCCTAGAGAAAATATTTCAGGCTTTGGGGAGTAGTGAAAGGGAAAAAGTTACCATGGCAGTTTACCGCCTCACTGGAGATGCTGATCAATGGTGGTCATTGATTCAAAACATGAAGGAAGATGATGAAGTATCAAACATGGAATGGAGGGAGTTCAAAGATCTGTTTTTAGAAAAATACTTTCCTCGCGACCATCGAGCAGATATGGAAAGACAATTTCTGAGTCTGAGACAAAAGGAGGATGATAATGTCACAAAGTATGAGGCTAACTTTACAAGGTTAGCGAGGTACGCTGGTGATTATATTCGCAACCCAAGAAGTAAGATTGATCGTTTCTTTGATGGGTTAAAACCATTTCTCCGTCGAGCATTAGTCTCACAATCCTTTTCATCGTACGAAGACATTGTCTCATGTGCTATCAAGACCGAAAAGGAATTCTCTAAGTCTTATGACTTTAAAGCAAAGCAAGAGAAGAAGAGACCTGCTGATCAATCTGGGAATGGAAATAAGGGGAAGAAGGGAAAGGTTGAATATCCATCTTGTGGTAAGTGCGGGAAGAAACACCCCGGTGCTTGCCTGAAGGGAATGGGAGTCTGTTACAAGTGTGGTGAAAAAGGCCACCAAGCTCATGATTGCAAGGGGAAGAAGGAAGCTACCAATGTTCAGTGCTACAATTGCAGGGAGATGGGGCATTATGCAAATGCATGTCCTAAGCGTCAGGAGAACTTACCTCAGAAAAGGCCAAGGGATCAAGGCCAGGCTTATGCTATCACTACTGCTGAGGTAGAAACTCCGAAAGACGTGGTGGCAGGTAATTTAATGGTTTACTCAAGTTTAGCAAATGCATTATTTGATTCTGGATCATCGCATTGTTTCATATCTTCCCAGTTTGCTAAGAAAATTAGATATTTCCAATTTGATTTAATAAGGGAGTTGTCAGTTAAAACTCCTAAGGGAAGTATCGTTGCAACAAAGTTTTGTGAATCAGTCCCCATTAGAGCACATAAATTTTCTTTATCTGCTGATCTCATCGTCATACCTATGATTGAGTTTGATATAATCCTCGGTATGGACTGGCTTTCGGACTATGATGCGAAGATTTATTGTAAGAAGAAAGAGGTTACGATTCTTGATGATAATGATAAGGAACACCTTATTTTTAGAGCAGAATCGTCACCACCTAATTCTTATTTAGACCCACCCCCAGTAGCTCAACTTAATTCAATTATCGGGGAGGAAGAGAATGAAATAACTGTCGGTGAGGAAAGGAATGTTCAAATAGAGGATGTACCTGTTGTGAAAGAATTTGTAGATGTATTTCCGGAAGATTTACCTGGACATCCTCCAGAACGAGAAGTTGAGTTTTCTATTGATTTGATTCCTGGATCAAGGCCTATATCGAAGACCCCTTATAGAATGGCCACTGTAGAGTTAGTCGAACTAAAGAAACAACTAGAGGAATTGAGTAATAAGGGATTTATTCGCCCTAGTGTTTCTCCATGGGGATCCCCTGTTCTTTTTGTTAAAAAGAAAGATGGATCTATGAGGTTATGTATTGACTACAGGGAGATCAATGCTATAACGATAAAGAACAAGTATCCCCTACCTCGTATTGATGATTTATTTGACCAACTGCATGGAGCTCAATACTTTTCAAAGATTGACCTTCGATCTGGATACCATCAGTTGTGTGTGAAGAAGGAAGACATTCCGAAAACAGCATTTCGAACCAGGTATGGGCATTACGAGTTTACTGTAATGCCGTTTGGATTGACCAATGCACCCTCTGTATTCATGGATCTGATGAATAGAGTTTTCAAGGAGTATCTCGATGAATTTGTGGTAGTATTTATTGATGATATATTGGTATACTCCAAAACCTATGAAGATCATGAAAATCACTTGCGCATTATCTTGAAGACTCTGAGGAGGCATGAATTATATGGAAAGTTTAGCAAGTGTGAATTCTGGCTTCAGGAGATTTCTTTTCTTGGCCATATTGTCTCTAAAGATGGAATCTCTGTTGATCCTTCTAAGACCAAGGCAATCCAAGAATGGCCAGCACCTACGAGTATAACTGAGGTACGTAGTTTCATTGGTTTGGCAGGTTATTATCGACGTTTCGTCCAGAATTTTGCCCGATTGGCTAACCCACTAACGAAGCTCACACGTAAAGGGGTTAAATTTGTTTGGACAAAAGAGTGTGAAGAATGTTTCGAAGAACTGAAGAGAAGATTAGTCAATGCTCCTATATTGACTCTACCATCGGGGAATGATGGGTTCGTTATTTATAGTGATGCATCAAAGAAAGGACTTGGCTGTGTCCTTATGCAGAATGATAGAGTTATTGCCTATGCATCACGACAGTTGAAAATTCATGAACAAAACTATCCTACTCATGATCTTGAGTTAGCAGCTGTGATCTTTGCTTTGAAGATATGGAGGCACTACCTCTATGGTGAAAAATGTGAGATTTATACTGATCACAAGAGTTTGAAGTATATTTTCTCACAAAAAGAACTCAACATGAGGCAAAGGAGATGGCTTGAATTACTCAAGGATTATGATTGCACGATACACTACCACCCGGGGAAAGCAAACAAAGTAGCAGATGCTTTGAGCAGAAAAGACCATGGAGTTCTGAACATGATGAGAATTGAAAGGGATCCAATTTTCATGGATCTAGAGAAGATGGACATGGGAATAACCAGGGAAGGTGAAACATCAATGCTTTTTCAAATGGTTGCCAAACCATCTTTACTAGAAAGGATTAAGAGTTCCCAGACCGATGATGAAGAATTTCAGAAGAAGATTAAAGCTGTGAATGATGGGAGATTGAGAGACTTTGTGTATGAAGATGGAATTTTGAAATTCGGGAAGAGACTTTGTGTTCCCAATATACCTGATCTAAAAAGGGAATTGCTGGATGATGCTCATAATTCCAATTTCACTATACACCCTGGGAGC
The DNA here is from genome assembly GCA_963277665.1 of Viscum album. NCBI lineage: Eukaryota > Viridiplantae > Streptophyta > Magnoliopsida > Santalales > Viscaceae > Viscum > Viscum album. The sequence goes on along the minus strand of OY728141.1, from coordinate 1,039,718,898 downwards.
ACCAAAATGTATAGAGATTTGAAGGAACATTTTTGGTGGGACAACATGAAGAGGGAGATTGCTGATTTTGTGTCAAGATGTATGGTTTGTCAACAAGTGAAAGCTGGAAGGCAACAGCCTGGAGGAGTCATGCAACCTCTTCCCATACCGGAGTGGAAATGGGACAATATTACGATGGACTTTGTCATGGGGCTACCAGAGACTCCTAGAAGGAACGATGCAATATGGGTTATTGTTGATCGTCTTACCAAGTCAGCACATTTTCTTGCTATAAGAGAAGATCTACCCCTGGAACGTCTAGCAAGACTATACATTAATGAAGTTGTGAGACTTCATGGAGTACCCTTATCAATTGTTTCGGATCGTGATCCCTGTTTTACTTCAAGGTTTTGGAAAAGTCTTCAGAAATCCCTGGATACTGAACTTCATTTGAGCACTGCTTACCACCCTCAGACAGACGGACAGTCAGAACGGACTATTCAAACCTTAGAAGACATGTTGAGATCTTGCTCACTTGACTTTCAGGGTATGTGGGATCAATATTTACCTCTGGTAGAATTTTCCTATAACAATAGCTTCCATTCGAGTATTCAGATGGCACCATATGAAGCGTTATACGGAAAGAGATGTCGTACACCAACCTGTTGTGATGACGTCGGTGAAAGAAAACTTGTAGGTCTAGAACTGGTGGAGGAAACGATGGAAAAGGTAAAGGTAATCCAAAATCACATTAAAGCAGCTCAAAGTAGGCAGAAGAGCTATGCCGATAATCGAAGGAAGGATTTGGAATTTCAAGTCGGTGATCATGTTTTCCTAAAGGTATCTCCGTGGAAGGGAGTCATACGTTTTGGTAAGAAAGGTAAATTGAGTCCCAGGTACATCGGACCTTTCGAAATTCTAGAACGAATTGGGGCTGTAGCTTACCGATTGGCAATGCCGCCAAGTCTCTCCAAAGTTCACGATGTGTTCCACGTATCTCTGTTGAGAAAATACATGCCTGACCCAACGCATGTACTCACCTATGAGGAATTAGAACTGGAACCCGATCTGTATTATTGCGAAGAGCCCGTCAGGATTCTTGATACAAGAGAACAAGTACTGAGAAACCGGACGACGCGTCTGGTAAAAGTTTTGTGGAGGAATCATAAGATGGAAGAGGCAACGTGGGAACCCGAGGAACTTATGATGAAGAACCACCCGAGTCTTTTTATGCAGTAATACCCTAGAAATTGCGAGGACGCAATTATTTGAAGGAGGGGAGAATGTAACACCCCAAGCTTCTACGGTACGTTTCCCTTCGAATAATGCGATAGCGTGTGTTGTACGCAACCTCGAGTTCTAACACACACCACAACTAATTAAACTAGCCGTTGTGAATAGTAATACCTACTTTTTGAAATCATATATATTCTATATTTCAAAATGGACTTCATTTTTGGATTCGGAATATCAAAATTAGCCTAGGGTGAAATTTTGGTACATTTCGGATAACTTTCATATTTTGATGAATAGTGAAAATTTCTAAATTTTAATTAAAAACAACTTTTTTAATCAAAATAATTAATAGTGATAAATTATGAATTTGAGTGGTTTTAAAGTATATTTAGAATATATTTTTACCATTCAATTTAATGTTTATCATTGGACATAATTTTACAATTAAACCGAACATAAACAAGTGTCAATCTTTTGATAGTTATTATCTCTTAAAAACACGCTTTTTGTTTTGACAGCGGGAATTAATTTTAAATTAATTTCTGCCACTTCTGTGTTTTGAATTTAGGAAAATGGATTCCATATTTGGAATCAGGATGTTCAAATTGTGTAAATAGGTAACTTTTATTTTTAGACATTTTGAATAATTACTGCGGTAAATATTTTATTTACCATGGTTAAAGGGTAAATCCGGTAAATAAGGGTTAAAAAATAATATTATAATAATACAAAATTACCCTAAAACGTGTCCTAACCTTATTGGTGGACACATACCCGACCATGAGCATCCTTGGGTCAATTTGGGGACCCCTTGGAGCCACTTGTATGTGGTAGGGACACATTATATTAATAAAGTTAAAATAAAAATAAAAATGGCATAAGCTTACATCTTTTAGAAGAACAATTTTTACATAGGGTTATACATGTTGGATTTTCTATTATAAATATTCATTAGAAAGATAAAAAGATTTCCTACATAATAATATTTTATTTATAATTTTTAGACATTATATAATTTATTTTATTTATGACACAATGATGATGCAGTAATTACTAAAATAGTGAAAAATAAAAATAATTGATCTTATAAATACCCAAATAATTATAATATGAAACTTTTAATGAATTAAACTAATTTTCTATGATAATATGATATATTAGGATTTATTTAATTGACTTTGTTTGAAGTAATCAATCTGTTAGGAGTTTCACAAAAATCAACTATTGAATAGTGTCAAAATTGACATAAAAGAGTTCTTAAAACAAATATTATATTATTAATTGATATTAAATTCCTAAAAATCTAAGGTTCGGCCAAGAGACTTATATTATGATAGGTTCCTCATTAATGGACCACTTGGGGGTCGCTTGGATGTATATAGTAAGTTTATTAACCATATTATATAAAAATACAAAGAGACATTGTAAAAGTGAAACTAATTAACTTAGAGTTAATACTTAAAGATAAGGTTAATATAAGTACCTAAACCAGTCTAAATTCTATTGGATGAGTTGTTTTCGACCTATCCCCACCTCATCCTTTGAATAGTCAACTTTGGAGCCTTTGTAAACCGAATATGAATTTATTATAAATTAATATTTCTAACTTTTCCAAAGGTGCCCCTCACCCCTCTTATAAAAGGGCACTCCTCCTTCTCATTTCTTCACACCTTCAAAGCCTTTTGGTTCGGCCAAACTCTGCCCAAATACTCTCCCAACATCCCTCACTACAACCTAGAGGCCTTAGTTTGATCAGAAAGCCAACCTAATGAGCCCTTTTGATCAAATCAAAAGGAAGAACCCGAAGAAGAGGTAATGATTTCACCACCCTTTTCTAAGTTCATTTCTTCTTCCACTTCTTCTTCCTTTGTTCTTACCATTCTGAAATAATAACTCCAGTATCTCACATATACTGTGATGTTATTATAAATATGGTACAATCATATTCAGTATTCTATCCACCCTTTGAATAACATGTCACCATACGTGCGTACGTACGGCTTACCGTCTCCACGTCGTGGTGTAATTGTTATTCAATATAATATTATTTGGATGGGTATAATAATGATGTGTAACTCATGTAAATAATAAATATAACATGTTAATGATTCTTTATATATGATATACCATCCATTTATATATTATTTTAATATCAAAAGAATGATATTGTCGCTCGTGCGTACGTACGGACTACCGTCTCCACGAACGCGATGAGATTCATTCTCCATCGTATCCATTCAAGTATAATTATCATTTGATGATTTAAAAATGATGTTTAAGGACTGTATATCATTCTGGATATGAATAAGATAAAACAACCATGGCTTATGTAACAAAACATATAAAAGAAAATGAGTAAGTTAACTCCCGAAACGACGATAATTCTAAGATATTATCAACAAATCAATGTTAAAAGATCATATATGATATCATATTAATATATATGATTCTTGTATAATTTAATAACAACTATTTCACCATTATACAGGAGGTTAACCTACCCCAAACAAGGAAAAATACAAGGTAAGGGTTATTTCACAATCTCTTCATTATCCGAGGTTGTATTATACGTAATAATCTACTGGGATCTCTTTATCATCCACATCCATGTTTCTTCAAAATGTATTTCAAAACATTTTTACTATTTACAAGAATATGGGTTAAAGTCATTTATACCCTTGTTTGACTTTTTATAAGATGTTTATAAAGGAATCTTTCCGTCGTTTTCAAAACAAGGTCCTTTTTAACCTTTTCGACAGAATTGAGGTAAGAATGTTTTTTTTAACTTATACGGCGGGTGCGGTTATTTTCCGCCGTTATAAAATCGTCGAAGCTTCCCATACAAGATTATAAGAATATTTTCAAAGAAAATGTTTTATTTTATATGGATCTTAAATGATTTCAAAATAAAAGGAGATATTTCTTTAAAAAGAATTTTGATTTCATCTATGTCAACATCCTTTGATGGATTTTAAGATTATTTGAAGTTGATTTATTATGATACAAAACTTCTATATTGTATTGAAGGTTTTGTGATATGTTTGACTGTGGATGTGCTATTTTTATACCATTCATAGTTTATTGTGAAAGTATTGACATTTCGTATGCTAGTTTTAATACGAATGTTTATGTTATGTTTAAACCTTTTCATATGGGAATGCATTGGACTTAATAAGTGACGGGTGGAGCCCGCTATAGCTCCTCGATGCATCGGTAGGTCTCATGAGACAAACTAGTGTCTTGGCACAAGGCCTTGACAAAATCTTATTTGTAGTCTTGGCACGAGGCCTTGGCTATGTGGTTATGATAGTCTGGCATTATGCATTCCAACATTATGAAAGTGGTTATTTATTTTTGCATGTGATTATTCGATTAGTGGAATATCCATGTGAATAAGTAAATGGCATTATTTCATTTTATTTATGCCATACCATGTTGAAAGTTCATGTTTAAAAGGCTTTTGTTTTAGTTATACATTGCCTTAAATGTTTATTCTTATTGATGAAAGTTTCCGCTATATTGTTATCCTTACTGGGCATTTGAGCTCACCCCTTTTCTATGTTTTATTTTTCCCAGGTAGTGAAGAAGTAATTTATGAATGACTTGCAGGGATATTATGAGGGGTTAATAGTGTGGATATGAAGACTTTGTTGTTGTAGTAGTTTTTCACTTTGAAATGTAATGTAAAACTTTATGATTATATCTAGTATTTCCAAGGCTACTAAACCAATCGGTCTTTCGAGATTTGATCTTTCTTGTGATCATGCCAATGTTATGTAATTATTGCACCGACTCTAGGTAGCTGGGGTCGGGGCGTTACAACATGGATGATAGAAATAACCCTAGTAAATACTTACAAATAAGAAATCTCGGATAAAAATGAGATTTGCAAAATTATCCCTTACCTTATGTCTGATATGCTTCGTATGTATCCAAACCTCCTGTATAATGATTTAAATAATGTCATTTACTTATTAAATAATCATATTCATTGTTATGATATCATATATGGTTCACTTATGACTTTATATTACCCGTTCTTTTGTAAATTCCATGTTAAAGAGCGTTTTGGGTAAAATCGTTTTATTTATCGTATGTGTTTCGACTCGTCGTTCTTGATATTATTACTTATATCCTGATTTAAATAATTCCAGAATGTAAAACATGATTTATATATAATTTATATTCATCGTGTACATATATATTATAGATCAATAAAAGGAATAAAATACACTATTCCTGGAGATGGTAGGCCGTACGTACGCATGAACGATGTTTTCTTTTCCTTATTGAATTGAATTGAATTGAGTATATGACATACATATATATATATATATATATAAATAAATCCATTAGAATTATTATGTAACATATTTTATTATTATTAATTATATATATTTTATAATCATTCTTGAATGGTTAATCATGGAAAACGAATCTCATCGCGTTCGTGGAGACGGTAGTCCGTACGTACGCATGAGCGATGATATTATTCCCATGATTGTGGAATTTTATTGGAGTGTATGTTTACTATTTCATAATAAATATCACTTTACAATAATAATATATAGTTATTTATTTACACCATTAAACCCATCCATGTACGGTGGTGTTGGAAAAACTGATAACACCACGGCGTGGAGACGGTATTCTGTACGTACGCACGCGTGGTGATTTCATTTTCCATAGGATGGATAGATGGTGAAATAGGTTTGTTTCATAATTATAATAACATATCAGTATATGATTTATACTGATGTTATTACTTCATAATGAAACATCTAAAGAAGAAGAAGTGGAAGAAGAAATAAAGTTGAAAGAATCGGTAACGGACATTACCTCTTCTTTGATTCTTATTTTTGAAACCTCCTCTTAGGGCACTAATATTGGACTTTGAAGAAGACTGGAACCTATAGGATATTTCTAGGGAAGTGGAGAATGGAAATTTGAAGGGTATGGCCGAGATTTAAGGCTCAAAGTTGTGTGAGGAAGAGAGGGAGGAGGTGCCCTTTTATAAGGGAGGAGAGGGGCACCTTGGGAATAACTAAAAATATTATTTTATTATAAAGTCATATTCAGTTTTTAATAGCTCCAAATTGAGTCATTTAGAATCTAAGGTGGGTATGGGTCGAAAGACTCTCATCCAATAGAATTTATACAAGTTTAGGTTTCTATTTTAACCTTATCCTTTAGATTTAACTTTAAGTTAAATAAATTTATTTTTACCGTGTCTTCTTGTTTTCTTACACTATATGGTTAATAAACTTAATATAACAAGACAAAATAACCCCAAGTAGTTTATTATTAATATATATAACCTTATATAGATCATTTGGCTGAACCTTATATTTTTATGAATAAAATAACAATTAATAATATAATATTTGTTTTAAAAACTATTTTATGTCAATTTTGACACTATTTGGTAATTGATTTTTTGTGAAACTCCTAACAAAACTATTAGTTCAAAAAAGTTAACTAAATAAATACTAACATGTCATATTAACATATGAAATTATTTTAATTCATAAAAAGTCTCAAATTACATTTATTTTGGTATTTATAACATCAATTTTGTCAATATTTCATTAATAAGATAATTACTGCATCATCATTATGTCATAAATAAATTAAATTATTTAATTTCTAAAAATTAAAAATAAAATATAATTATGTAGGAAATCTTTTTATATTTCTAATTAATATTTATAGTCGAATTTATCTTATGTATATCTCTATATTAAAAATTATTTAGTCATTAAACTTTGATTTTAACTATTGTAACCCTTCTTTAAATAAATTAATATTAAATGTCATAATCTAATCCAAGTGGGACTAAATGGTCATATTTTATTCATAAGGTTGTTTTTGGTCGAATTAAACTTATCCAATAGAATTAGTACATGTGTTAGTGTAATAATAATATCATTTTTACCCTTAATTACCCTATTTACTTTTAACTGTGGTAAAAAAGTAAAAAGTTACTATTCACCAAAAATTATTTTCATCTCATTGAACCACATTTTACTTAATGAAATCAACCGTGTCTCTTGGATTTTTGAAATTCCATTCACAAAATTGGTAAAATTATGTTTTATGTAAATTTGAAAATTCTCCTAGGAGGTGGGTAAAAGACGGTCAAAAGTTCAATAAAATTTTTATATATCTAAAATTATTATAAAATGACTCCAATGAATTACATTGAACTTATATAGGTATTATCTATCAATAATATAAATAATTATTTAAATAAAAATTCAGTTTTTAAATAGTAACCTAGTGTTTTCACTATTCATTAAAAATTGAATGTTTTTAGAAAAATACCAAAATTTCACCATAGGCTAATTTCGATATTCAAAATCCAAAAATGAAGTCCATTTTCAAAAATAAAATTTATAAAATTTCAAAAAGTGTGTATTACTATTCATAACGGCTAGTTTTAATAATATTTTAATAGCATATCGTTGTTTAGCGAAACTCGGTATTGCGTACAACACACTCAATCGTGGAAGGCCGCGCTTGCATGTAATGTAAGCCAAGTCAGGGTTGTGTGTTGTGCAAGCTCCTTTTGTTGTAGCGTACAACTCAAGACATTAATAAAACTAAAAAGAATATTTTTCGTAAAATCTTGGGGTGTTACATTCTACCCCCCTTAAAATGAATTTCGCCCTCGAAATTCGTCGGGGTTATAAATGGTTTACTACTTGAAAGATTCTTTAATATAAACCCACATCTTAAAAAGGAATACCAAAACTTGGATTTAAAAACTAAACTATGAAACGTAACAGTTACCCAAATTAACTAATCATTGGGTTTCCACATTGGAGAACATAGTTGAAAATATGGATATGGAAGAGAAATCTAACCATCATGTTCTGATGGAGAGTGGTAGAGAACATGGATATGAAAAATCCAACAATCACAAAGCCATAAATTTGTGATGATCTAGGGTACCATCTGATTCATCGGATATAAGGGAACTATGAAAACATTTTTGGGTTTCAAGATCATTTCCCTAAAGTTGAAGAATTTGAATTAGAATAAATACTTACTTTATTTTGGTACAATCTCACTATTGTTTGTGCTTTGAACAATTTCCACTTAATATCTTAAAGAAATGAAGTTGAATTTGTTATTCATGAAGTGTTAACAGATCATGTGATATAATTATGGGTCATTACATCTGTTTCAAACAAAAGTTTAGAAAAAGTTATCAAATATACATAAGTCCATCTATTGCGAGGTTAATCGTATACGATTCCAAAAATGAACTTATAATTAATATATCATATTGTGTAATAAAATAAAACTATTTTCTACTAACCAGGGACGTCTTGTAGTCCAGTGGTAGGTGATAATGGCTAGTCACACTTCGGTTGTGGGTTTGATTCCCACAGCCTTGTCCGACGCGATGGGCTATCGCCCGTCCTGTAGGTTGTCCTTTTTCTAAAACTATATTACTATAATATCCCATCAATAATATCAAAAAAAGTTCTATCCTTAAACAATACTAACTTATTTCTAACATAATCCATTCCAATCTTTAGGCTTATCTAAAATACTTTGGTCCAAGCTCATAGTATAAAGAAAATGATTACATGAAATGTCACATAACAATCACGTGAATGCAATCATTTATCCCCCATATATCATAAGATATATCTTGTTGGTAAAATTACAAACATGTGAATACCTTAATCATGTTTATTCTTGAAGAATGAATACCCATTGAACCTTAGTGAAAACATGAATGCAGTTAAAAGTTAACACTTTCCACATACCAAAATCCTCAAAAATCTGTATACTCAAACCATGATATCACTAAGACCTTATATCAATCATGAGCTCATGAATACAATCAAACATCTCATTATCTTCTTATCCCTTAATTATGCGCATATCATCAGCTTACCAAAATTTCTCACTCACTTTCCATGGTTACCGGTACCATAAAATTATTGAAAACCACAATAGACCAATACATAAATATTCCAATATTCCACGATACTATATACAACATTATTTTGGAATCCCATTACATAAACACTTAATCATTCCAACACATCGTTTTCATATTCAACATCACTAATAGTGATCGCATGTGACATCCCTTTGTCCTTTTCCTTAAGTGGTTTCTCATGTCAATCATCATTAACCCTTGGATTAGGGCATTAATTAGCATAATTCCCCATTTCATTGCACTTCAAGCATTGAAGTTTTGTTGGTGAGTTCTCTGTAGTCATTTCGTTATTCACACCATTAGAAACCCTTTTTCCATTACTTCGACACTCAGCTGCTCGATGACATTATTTTCCACACTTAAAACATTTTCTAGTCCCTTTAAGACAATCTCCATCATGCTTCTTTCCACACTTTGAGCATAAGGAAACATTCATATTCTTTTCACCATTATTCTGAGATTTCTCCTTGAACTCCAGCTTTCGTATCTTGTCAAAACCATGAGGTGGATATTTAACACCAACTTTCATTTCTACCTTAATAGCATAATTCACAATTTCTTCATGGCTACTAAAGTCTCTTATAGAAAATTCCCTTCGAATATTTGGTTTCAAGCCACAAATAATCAATCAATTTTACTTTCAGGTTGGATGATAAATCCAGATGAATACCTTGCAAGCCTTGTAAAATTTGCTTCATATATACCAACAAATTTATCATCCTTTTGCTTTAGTTCAAGAAACTCCTTCTCCATCTTTGTTTGAATAATATGAGGGAAGTACTTATTGAAAAATAAGTTATTGAACTTGTCCCATTCCATGGACTCAATTTTATCTCTTGGCCTCGTATTCTTGAGAAAAGACATGAATCTTGGAAGTACGTAAGACATATATCCTAAGGGAACATCAATAATGATAAAATAGCATGGGAATAAAACATGTAATTGTGGAAACTATTAAGCACATGTTATTATTTCCATTGTAGCCAAGGCATTGCTGCCAAGACCATCTTAGTGGACAAAGTCCCTTTCTGAATCAAGTTCACTCCTCGTTTCAGTCCTGTAACATTGAACCAGATTAACTTACCATTCCATCCATGTCTATCTCATGATATAAAAATCTTTACCTAATGCATTGGAGGTAGACATAGGTCCCACCCATATCATAATGAAATCATTCTTACTTGTGCCACAAAAGAAACTTATAACATTCACCATAACCAAAAGAATAAAATGGGTTTTATAAACATCATACCATCATCACATAATCCATATAAAACAAATGGATATTTTATCAAAAGAAAAGTGAAACCATGTAAATCATAGATACATTATACTTGAAACATACACATATGAAATAATGTCATCTTATAGGGAAAATGGTTTTGATAAAACACTTGAAATGAATTGTTGAGGAAAATATTTTTTCTTCTTGAAAATAATTTTCTTTTCACAAAATTCCATTCAATATTAAATGAAAAGGATTTGGCTGAAAATAGTCATGAAATCTTGTAGAGTAAGATTCATTAAAATAAGTCATTATGAAACCGTAAAAATCTGTTCTTGCCATATAAGTTAAAAAAACATTCTTCTCGTACTTTTGTCGGAAAAGTCAATAATTACCTCGTATGGTAAAAAACAAGATTCCTTACATACCATGTAGTAAAAGTCAAAGATGGTTAAAAAGGACTTTAAAAATACATTAAAACACTTTTATAAAACATGGACATGGATGATAGAAATAACCCCAGTAAATACTTACGAATAAGCAATCTTAAATAAAAATGAGATTTGAAAAATTATCCCTTACCTTATGTTCGATATGCTTCGTATGTATCCGAACCTCCTGTATAATGATTTAAATAATTCCATTGACTTATTATAGAATCATATTAATTGTTATGATATCATATATGATTCACTTATGACTTTATATTACCCATTCTTTTGTAAATTTTATGTTAAAGTGCGTTTTGGGTAAAATCATTTCATTTATCGTATGTGTTTCGACTCGTCGTTCTTGATATTATTACTTATATCCTGATTTACATAATTCCATAATGTAAAACATGATTTATATATAATATATATTCATCATATACATATATATTATAGATCTATAAAAGGAATGAAATATACCGTTCATGGAGACGGTAGGTCGTACGTACGCATGAACGCTGTTTTTGTTTCCTTTTTGAATTGAATGGAATTGATTATATGACATACATAACTCCAGTAGCATTATATACATAACTCCAGTAGCATTATTATGTCATATATTTTATTATTATTCATTATATATACATTATAATCATTCTTGAATGGTTAATCATGGAAAATGAATCTAATCGCGTTCGTGGAGACGGTAGTCCGTACGTACGCACAAGCGATGATATCATTCCCATGATCATGAAATTGTATTGGAGTGTATGTATACTATTTCAGAATAAATATCACTTTACAATAATCATATATATTTATTTATTTACACCATTATACCCATCCATGTAAGGTGGTGGTGGAAAAACTGATTACACCACGGCGTGGAGACGATATTTCGTACGTACGCACACGTGGTGATTTCATTTTCCGTAGGATGGATAGATGGTGAAATAGGGTTATTTCATAATTATAATAACATATCCGTATATGAATGATATTTATTTTATTACTTCATAATGAAAAAACTAAAGAAGAATAAGTAGAAGAAGAAATAAAGTTGAATGAATCGGTAACGGACATTACCTCTTCTTTGAAGCGCCTTTTTAAAACCTCCTCTTAGGGCACTAAGATTGGTCATTGAAGAAGACCGGAACCTCTAGGATGTTTCTAGGTAAGTGGAGAAGTGAAATTTTCATGGGTTTTCGGAGCTTTAAGGATCAATGTGGTGTGAGGAAGAGAGGGAGGAGGTGCCCCTTTATAATGGAGGAGAGGGGCACCTTTGGAATAACTAAAAATATTATTTTATTATAAAGTCATATTCAGTTTTTAATAGATCCAAATTGAGTTATTTCTAAGATAAGGTGGGGATGGGTCGTAATCCTCTAATCCAATAGAATTTAGACAAGTTTAGGTTTCTATTTTAACAATATCATTTAGATTTAACTTTAAGTTAAATAATTTTACTTTTACCGTGTCTTCTTGTTTTCTTACACTATAATGTTAATAAACATACTATAACAAGCCAAACGAACCCCAAGTTGTTTATTATTAATATATGTAACCTTATCTATGTCATTTGGCCGAAACGTAGATTTTTAGGAATAAAACGACAATTAATAATATAATATTTGTTTTAAAAACTATTTTATGTCAATTTTGACACTATTTGGTAATTTATTTTTGTGAAAATCCTAACAGAATGATTAGTTCTAAAAAAGTTAACTAAATCAATAATAACATGACATATTAAAATATAATATTATTTTAATTCATAAAAAGTATAAAATTATATTTATTTGTGTATTTATAGCATCAATTATGTCAATATTTCATTAATAAGATAATTAATGCATCATCATTGTGTCATAAATAAATTAAATTATTTAATGTCTAAAATTTAAAAATAAAATATCATTATGTAGGAAATATTTTTAGATTTATAATGAATATTTATAGTCGAATTTATCTTATGTATAACCCTATATTAAAAATTATTTAGTTATTAAACACTGATTTTAACTACTTTAACCCTTCTTTAAATAAATTAATATTAAATGTCCTAATCTAATCCAAGTGGGCCTAAATGGTCATATTTTATTCCTAAGGTTTTTTTGGTCTAATTACACTTATCCAATAGAATTAGGACATGTGTTAGGGTGATAATAATATCATTTTTACCCTTAATTGCCCTATTTACTTTTAACTGTGGTAAAAAAAAGTAAAAAGTTACTATTCACAAAAAATTATTTTCATCTCATTGAACCAAATTTTACTTACATACATCAACCATGTCTCTCAGATTTTTGAAATTCCATTCACAAAAGTGGTAAAATTAAGTTTTATGTAAATTTGTAAATTCTCCTAAGAGGTGGGTAAAAGACGGTCAAAAGTTCAATAAAATTTATATATATATAAAATTATTATAAAATGACTCCAATTAATTACATTGAACTTATATAGGTATTATGTATCAATAAAATAAATAATTATTTAAATAAAAATTTGGTTTTTAAATTGTAACCTATTGTTTACACTATTCATCAAAAATTGAAAGTTTTCAGAAAAATACCAAAATTTCACCCTAGGATAATTTTGATATTCCGAATCCAAAAATGAAGTCCATTTTCAAAAATAAAATTTATAAAATTTAAAAAAGTGGGTATTACTATTCAGAACGGCTAGTTTTAATAATATTTTAATAGCATATCTTTGTTTAGCAAAACTCGGTATTGCGTACAACACACGCTATCATGGAAGGTTGTGCTTGCATGTAATGAAAGCCAAGTCAGGGATGCGTGTTGTGCAAGCTACTTTTGGTGTAGCGTATAACACAAGACATTAATGAAATTAAAAAGAATATTTTTTGTAAAATCTTGGGGTGTTACAGGAAATCCGAGCAGAATATAAAAACATTAGAAGAGATTTTGTTGGATTGTGTAATAGATGTTGGTGGTTAATGGGAGGATCATATACCCATAGTGGTGTTCTCATAAAATAACAGCTATCAATCCTCGATATGCGTGGATCCATTGGAAGCATTGTATGGGCGTCCTTGTCGTTCTACACTATACTGAGTGAAAAACTGGTGAAACATCAGTAGTTGGACCAATCATAGTCCAAGAAACAATAGAGTAGAATCAGTTGATTATAAAGAGGGTGAATATGGCTCAGATTCATCATAAATCAGATTAAGATCACCATCGAAGACTGTTTTCTTTCATTATGGGTGACCATGACATCATAAGGATCTCTATAAAGCATGGACATCGTCGTTTCAGGATGAAGGGAAAGTTATCTACTAAATACATTTACCCTTTGGAGATACTAGAAAAAGTTGGATAGGTGGAATATCAGTCGGCATTACCAAGACTGTTTAGTTTGGTGTATAATGTGTTCCATGTATCTCAGTTGAAAGAGTATCTGGCTGATCCTGAACATGTGATCATATGAAGTCATATTGACCTAGAGCCAGATGATTCATTGATACATATCCCGGTATGGATTTTGGATATTCAAGAGAATGTCTTGTGGGGAAAAGAATATGTTTAGTGGAGGTTTCATGGTAGCATGGTTAGATTCATGTAGAAACTTGGGAACATGAGAAGGAAATGAAAGAGTAGTGGCCATAACTCTTTCAGTTGTGTGAAGGTTATCTACTTTTTTAGGAAAGAAACACCAATGGTGGGGAGAATGTGGTACCCCTGGTTTCTGGTATGTATCCCTTTCATGATTTAGTTAGTGGTTTTTATGTTAAAGGTGACAAATGGGAGTGTCTGGAGAACTCCAAATGATGTGTTGAGGCAAAGTGGAAGTCGCACAGAAAGCACACGGGTTGTCTAAAACGTGCGGCCAAATTGTGCGTAGTTGGCCCTTGAGACTATATCTTCATCATGGGTAGCTCATGGTTTGTCTAACCATGTGTAAAAACCATTATTGGAGTGTCTATCGAGGTAGTGGCTAACGCACTATTAGTGCATGGTTTGTCTAACCATGCGAGCAAACCATGTGGCCACTTAAACGAGATCCTATAAAGGTTAATCTCACATTTTTTTTCCAAATAGTTTCTATTTTTTTCTCCTACATGGCCCTAACCTAGTATTTCTCTTCTTCTAAGGTCATAGAAGGTTCTCCCATCATTCCAGAGGCGATCAAAATGCTTCTCAAGGAGAATTAAAGCCGGATTCTTGAGGTATGTGAACGTTCTCCATCGTTCTTGATTAGTTTCTTAGATCTACATAGATCTACTTCTCCCCTTCAATCACTTTCTTATATATACACCTAATATGAGTAGATCGTGGAATGTGTATGCCAAATATGATGATATTTGGACTTGATCTTGAATGGAGAAGAGATCAAAGGCGGGTTTTTGAAGAAGAAACTCGATTATCTTGTGTGGTCTTCGTTTGTTAGGGATTTAATCAAATAATTTGATGTAGGAGGAATTAATCTCGACTCCTCTTGTAATAATTGATTGGAATAGTCTGAAATTGGTTTATATTATTGGATTTTATTGTGAAAATAATCGAATAAATCTTTTTTAGTGATGATTTATGGTTTTGAATTTTTTTTAAATCTTGGTGAATTGTTCTGAAATGTGATTTGGCTTCTTGAATTTATAATGTTGATTTTAAATTATGTATTTCTGGGAATCATAAATGGTTTGATGAAAAATTGGTTTTCAATAAAAATTTAATTTTATTGAAATGGTTTTAGATGGAAATGAATTTGATGGAATTGAATTTTAGTAAAAGGGTCTTTTATTGGAATGGTTTGAATTAGTTGAACAAACATGGTTGTTTCACATGATGGTTGTGTGTGTTCATGGGCATGTGGGATGGATAAGGGTTATGGGTCTCCCTCATTAGTGTTGATATGGATAAGGTTTAGGGATCTCCCCTGTTAAACATTTATATTGCGCTCGGGGAAAATAAGGGTTAGTGGTGTCTCACATCAGTGTTGGGATGGATAAGGACCAGGGCTCTCCCCCATCAAGAATTCATGTTCATGTCGGTTGGATAAGGGTAAAAAGTCTCCCCCATCATGGTTTGGATGGATAAGGTTTAGGGATTCTCGCCTCTTCCATATAGCATGTATGTTGGGTTGCATGGGTTTGTTGAATGGATTGGGTGTTCCAAAAAAGAATGTTTGTGGAATGGATTTAATGATTGTTTGGTTATTTTTCAGAAAAAATAACATGCTGGATAATTGGTTTACATTTCTCTTGGAATGAATTTTGTATTTAATGGTTTTGGGAAACTTGTTTTTATTTAGTTATAAACATCTTTTGAGAAAATACTTATATAATTTTTTTTATATAAATGTTGCGAACCTTTCTATCGCAGTGGCATGAGTTGGGAAGTCATTGGGGAGACCAATGAAGTTTTATACTAACCCTTGCATTGGCCCTTTATAGATTTTAATGATGATGTATTCCAAGACACAGGTAAAGGTAAATCATCATAATGATAGTAGCCCGTGGTGATGCTAGAAAGATTTTGTGGAGCTTGGAGCCTGTGGAGCATAGAGTCATGGTGTCATTGGAGAGTCTTGAGTTGTCCATCTATTGTGTACATTGATTATTATTTTGGTCTTACACTATTTTTTACTTTATGTGGTTTGGAACAATATAGATGCTTAGTGGTCATTATTTTGATCATGTATCATATAGTTAATGTTTGGTTATGCTTGGTAGGTTTATGGATTTTTTTCTAAAATGTTAAATCATCCCCAAAATAGTATTTGAAAACTTTTGGCATTTATTTCTATCCTTTGGTGACTTGGGGATGTCACTTATGGCCTATTAATGACTTGCTGTACTCTCAAGCCAATGAAAATTTGTGGATCATTACATAATCCAGCTTTCTAGAGATGATAACATAGTGTACAATCTTGACTAATAACGTATGAAAACATATTTCCCTAATTATATTTAATTTTATAAACATAATTACATATTTTTGTTATGTGATTCAATTAATTTTACACTATTCTCAAGTATTACTCTAAATGTCGAGTCTAAATATAGGTCTCCCTAAGTACTCATAAAAACTATTTATTTCCCTAAGGAATATAAATGTATGAAAAAAATTCTACAATCACTACAAAAAAAATGATGTCAAAATGTGTGGATAAACCCAAAAATAAAAAATCATTCATACAAGTAAATAATTAATTACTCGTTAAAATAAAATTACAATTACACAAAATCAAATTAAATAATTGAACATATAATTAACCATATGTTATAATTAACAACAAAAAAACAATAATGTAGAATGTTTTCAACTCAATAGATTCCACATAAATTTTAATATTAATAAATAAATATTTAGTATAATTCATCTAAAATAATCATTCACATTAATCCTAGTAGTTTTATGTACCTCATTCAATTAAAAAATCCTCGAGAAAACAATTAATCACATCAAAATCCAATTACATAAGTCATAAAAAGTGGATTCTATTCTATAAAATATATGATAATTTCTTATAATATAAATATATGTTGGAATATATAACTCATAATATAACCACTGAGTAAAAGTTCATAATTTACATAGTTATATAAAATGTTATAATGAAACCAATTATAATAACATCATAGTCACACTCTTTGATCTACTCCTAAAAACTATTCCTCGAATTTTTTTTATCAATAATAATATACATGTCTTAGTATTAAAACAAAATATGGAATTCCATTGAGATAAAAAATTAAATAACATACATAAACATGGTGAATTTAGTTTTATACTTTTATAAAATTTGGATAAATTCAGAAATTGTAATATTTCTACATAAACAACATGTTTATTAGTCTACATTCTCTCCCAATATGTTCCTCACATAATGATACCTTTTTATGAATAACATAAAAAATCATAAAAAATTGTGGAAAAGATAAATATGATGGGTGATTTCAAGAACTCAAAAATGGTGAATAGAATAACTTAAAATTTAATTTCCTCCATTAGAATATAATTATTAGAAGTATATGGTGACATATTCAAAATTAATGAGGATAACATAAGATAATTAAAAAAAATGATATTTCATTCAATAAATCATTGATATATGAAAATTATCCTATCTGTCAAGAATAATTATCCATTATAAAATAATCCATGGTAAAAGGGTCAAATATAAAATTATTAAAAACATGAGGAAAAAATGTTTTCTTTGAAAATTATATTCACAGAACTCTTAGATTACAACTTAAAGGTGGTACAACCATGCATTTTTAATACCCATATTCATTTAATTATTTCCTTTAAATGAATTAATTTTTTCATCCCATCTAAGTAATATATATTTAGGCAACAACATAGTTATTTCTCAATGAATTGGAGATATATAAAGGACCCACCCATTACATATCTGAACAGTTACTCAAATAATTTGGTTCTCTCCCAAATCCAACAATCATTAATAATTTCAAATTACAATATATCCATAAAATAAATTAAAAACATTCAATATCAAAATAATAGTAATGATAATTCATTCCTAGAACAAATTACCCATGAATAATTATTTATTATAAAAAAATTATTGAAATAATAAATATATATTTAGAGATAGACTATTTATGGAATCATTTTAACATATCTCTTTTTAATTAGAAGTAATATAAATGGTTTCTTAGGTTTAAATACACTTATAATAATATCAAACCATTATTTAGGAATATAAACATTCCACATTGACTATATGTTTAAAAAAATATCTGTATACAAGGAAAATTATTTCCATTAAAAATATAAATTGAGAACACATAAAGAAAAATTGAAACTAAATAACAACAATGTTGATGCGTGTATCTATTAATGTCATGAATATTTTAATAATAAACATTTTTTTCGAAGATATGTTAAGACACCGTTTATTACCCAAGTGGATAAACCTAATAAATTTACATTGAAAACCTTGAATAAAATATCAATGAATATTTAATATATCATTAGAAAATATTTTAATATAATAAAAATACTATCTTGAAAATATTTAAGAAATAATTATTATGGAAATTAATGATTCATTATCTAATAGATGGTTTTAGATTGGTATCACTTAAAATTGACATTCTTTATTTTTATTTAATTAATATAAGTTGAAATTGAATCTAAAATTGTTAATCACATTACTAACTATATGAGAAGAAGTTAAATATGGTTCATGAAATAATTTCACAATATTTTAAAATTAGATCCCTGAAATTAAACAATCATGAATAGAAATTAGACTGCAACATTCATCCTTTTCAATTTTGGTAGATTTTGAATAAATTATCATTAAAATAAATTATTTGATTAACATTTATAGATCCCACAAATTTCATAAAATAATATATCCAAATTATTAATGGATTTATTATTTACACCATAACATTTGAACATGGTGTATGAAATTTATCATCTCTCATGAAAATGATATTAAAGAAAAAAAACCTTTTAAAATATCATAACATTGGAATTGAAAATTTATTAATGAAGTTATTTTATTAACATATTAATAAACAAATAAATTAATATTAAGTAATTATTAAATCAACATATATATCCATTAAAAAATAATAAAATTATATTATGTCTGTTTTTTATATGTATGACCTAATTAAAGGAAATTGAGTATAAAACCTATATCTACTTTTTAAAATTCGAGTAAAATCACCATAAATGAAAAAAAATATTTTTAACATAGTATTCCATGTTTTATGAAAGAATCGTAATGAAAAATGTAAATTTGTATATATATACACCATATTAATGATATTATGAGTATAAAAATAAAATATGCATAATGGTGCTGATATCTGATGAAATAACATAACTACATTTCAACCATGTAATGTTTGTCAATTAAACATTATATAATAAGCATATATCAATTATTTTAATTTATAATAAATTTTTATGTGAATAATTCATTACAGACAGAACATTAATTTAATTTTTTACAAATTTAATTTACACATCAGTTACTTCCATGTGAGGTTTTTTGTGGATGATTGTTTATTAACATCAAATTGCCTTCGTTATTTTGACCATTGTAAAAATAGAAATGTGTTAATCATCTATAGATTAAGAAAAATTGAATAATTATCATATTAATGATTAATTTATACTTTTAATACAAATCATGAATTATGGTTCTAAAATATGAATTCTGTTAAAATTATAGAGATGTTAGGTTATATGCAGGCTCTCGTAAGATTTTAGTTTTTCAATGATCATTAGGGAAATAAGTAATGTATCAATTAATATTTCATGAACTAGAATTATCTCATGACTATAATAAATTATCTTTTAAAATTCTTATATATTAATGAATATGTTATGATTTGATAACAAATAACATAAAATAACTCTCTAGAGTTTGTAATTGACATGTACACAAAAATTGTATATCATTATTCCATTGATGTAAAAGAATGAAAATATAGGATACCGTATCACTAAATAATGGTAATTATTTAATTAATATATGTTAAATACATCACTATAATCATCATTGGAAGGTGATTATGGATAAAATTTGCATCTCTTTATGAAGGTGGTAGCCCACACTTATACAAGAACATTGTTTTCATTCACCATGTGATGGAAAAAGAGATGAATAATGATGTTACCATAAAAATAATATCATTGAATTATTATTAGGATATTTATGTTATTATTTCATTATGTATGATAATGATTTTTTGGTGGGACAATAATAAATAAAATTATAGCACTCGATTATGATTTATTCATCATCATTGGAATGTAACATTTGTCATAATTATTGAGCTTTGTAAAATGGTATATTGGTGAGTCCAGAGACTCTTTATCATAGTGAGAGTAGATAGGAAGATTTTTCAACAAGTAATAGATGAACTAGATTCTTAATAATTATTTTGAATATATGATAGGGGTAACCCTTTTAATAGTGATGGAATGGATGTACTTGTAATTTCATAAAATTTTAAATATTATATATATATATATGACTCACGTATAGTAGCATGAAGGAGAAATAAATTAAATGATAGGATTTTATATATTTATAAATGGTCAAATAAAATTAAACTTATGATGTTTATTGATTCATTTAAATCTTTATATGCATGTTTATGAAAATTAAATCTCTTATAACCTTATTGGGATAATGAAAAATTTAGGGAAAAAATTATTTATTCAGAAACTCAATTGAAAATATAAAAAATTGTTATTTATTTATTAATAATATGGATTATAATTTATTAGATTCAATTTCACTAGGGAAAATAATTGTATTATATTATAAAAAGGAAAATAAAATTGAAAAATATTTTTATGAATATAATTGATTTAATATTTAAAATAATTTCTCCTTTAAATCATGTGATTATTTTTTCAGAAACATTCATCAATAAATATTAAACATAAGAAATTTATATACTATCATATAAAATAATGAACATATTTTATCATCTAACCATTATACTAAATTGAATGACCCAGAAATAGGATTAAATTTTCATAAAATAAATATTATATTTAAAAATCCATTATTAGGTTTAACTATATAAATTCATTTGATAGAGTGAATATATATATATATATATATACCCTATATATTTGATATAGTTTTTCTTATTTTACACATACCTTGTCAAAAAAAATTACAGCATTTATTATATATAATGATATAAATTTTACATTATTAAAATATAAAAAAAATTACAGTGTAAAATATTAAAAATATTTATTCATATTCAACTCAATTATGGAGCATAATTTAAATTAAATTTAATCCTGTAAAATCAAAACAAAAGAAGCCTATAATATATACTTTTTTCTTAAATTTTGGCATCTTTTTCAAAAAATTTATTAGAAGTGTCTCTGATAATTATAACTAGATTATTAATAATATAATCAAACAACATGTACATTTAATAAGTTCAAAAATAATGTTTGATATTTTAAAATCTTGAAAAATAAATATATCTTTTTGAAATTATTTTTTTAACAAATTAATGAAAAATTAATATTTTCATGAGATTTTTAAAAATTAACTATATGAAAATATTTATATGATTACTTTTATAAGGATTTATATTTTTAATTTTTTTAAATTACATACTAACTAATTATAAAATTTTTTCACATAGAGAAATAATGTCGTTTTTGGGGATTTTTTAAGCATAATATAACTTCACTGAAAATTGGGTGATTATTTCCAATGAATTTATCTATAAATATTTATCTCATAAGAAATAAATAAATAAATATTTATATATTTATATAATTTTTTGTGTACTCTTATTCATACACCCCAATCAGAAGCTTTTTCATAATAGTTATATTTAAATAAAAACATTTAGTGGTATTTTGATGTTTACTGTTGTTGGTCTTAAATAGTTTATAAAATAAACATTTATGAAATCTTTCTAAGTAATTTTTTTATTATTAATATAAATATAATTTATTTTATATATTTTTTAATAATTATTTTTAATGACAAAGTTTGTTATGATCTAGTTTTTGATATATTTAAATAGTGGAATATGTTACATTAAAATGAAGTTAAATATTAATATAACAAGTTAAATACCACATAAAATCTCATTTTAAAAAATGATAATACAATTATTTATTTTACTATATTAATCCATGATAAAACATTAGAAATTTATTCTTAATGGTGGTCAATGTTATATAAACAAGAACATGTTTTAATCAATTCTATATTATGGTTATGAATATGAAACATTTGAAATTATATTATTATATAGATTTTTGTAATATGGTGAATAATATTTTTGAATTTAGGATTATAATAAGTGTCTTGATGTATAATATAGTATGTTTCTTCATGGAGATAGTAGTTCACACAATCATAAATATGATATTTTCATTTTTCATAGAATGTTATAATGATCAAAAATTGTTTATATTTTTATAATTATAAACATATTATAAATATTACAGTAATCCATTATATATAATATTGTAACCATACATTTATGGTTGATATTTAAAATATAAATATTCTCTTTATATCGGTGGTAATCTACATGTATGCATGAACACTGTTTTAGTTTTTATAAAGAAAAATATGAAATGTAAATTAGGAACCATCCATAAAAAATAGACTTTTTTATGTAAAATACACATTTTAAAAAAATTTTAATTGGTTGAATCGTTTTTATATAGAAATTTGTTTTAGGAATATATTAGAGAGTTATTATCACATATTATGTGGTTTTAAAAAATTTCATTTAAATAAATCATTAAAATAGTTTAAATATAAGTTTGACATTTAAAATTTGAATTATGAGGTAGGAGAATGATATAAATGGTTTCAAAAATGGATGGATATTAAATTGTAAATAGAAGACATTGGGCCCAAAAAAGGGTTTTCGAATTCTCCTTTTATAAATGTGGATAGTGGTATTTTAAAAAATATATAGAAATTACAAGTAACTATACAAGGATCTATTGGATGAAATATTGTTTAATAATGTCATGGAAAATGTGTGTGGGTGTATGATAAGGTATAATATACAAAAAATATTTTTAAATTTATAAAAACATTATGTGTTTTGAGGTTTTAATTTTACTTTTTAACATTTATGATAATTAATTTCTATGATGGTAACTGATTGATAATAATACTAATTATATTAATCAGATTTTGTTGGACTTATTAAAAAATATGTACATTTAAAATTTTAATTAGGGTTCAAAATTTTAAATAAATTTTTAATTGGTGATAATTTTATTAGTTTATTATTAGAGGATAAAAAAAATAATGAAAATATATCAAGAATAATAAAATTATGTGTAATATAAAATTATCATTTTTAAGGATATTTATGACAAAAATTGACATATAATGTCATGTAGTATAGATAGACATATGATACATGTTGAATTATTTAATTTAATTAATTAACTCTTATCTTTATATATTTGACTTATAGAAAAGGTTATATTTTGTGATCTACTATTGAATATTTATCATAGACTCACTTATTTGGTTGTAATAAAGTGAAATATAAAAGCTCCAAATATTTACACATTTGATAAAAAATCATACTCATTTAATTGTTTATTATTCCACATCCATGGAATTTCCATAAAAAACATTTAGTCAATTTCATATATCTTTTATGTCAATAGAATCATGATTGGTTATACCCCCAAAATATTCTCTTCCCTGATTAGTAATACCATTCAATCCCAACAATCATCATAATGTCATTATACTACACATTTATATGATAAAACAACTTCTATATTTATCCATTAAATAAATATCATCATTGTTAATCATTTTTTTCTTTCTCCATGAGGTTAACAGATCATGTATTCTCACATACTGCTTGCTAACATCACCAGTAGTGATTATCACATGAAATTTTCATGATACTATGATATCTAAATTCTCCTCTTATTATTAAGAATAATTTTTTTATATTTATCGATGACTTGTGTCATCATATCACATATTATTCCATATGGATATATTTCAATGTGTACAAGTGGGATCAATTCATTAAATACTCTTTATAGTCTTTGTATACATGAACCACATATTTTTTTAATAAATCATCTGGAAAATCATTGTAAAAAATATTATAATCAATAATTTTGTAAAACAATTATTGAAAATATGTGTTCTTTAGTATAAGTATGTTATCATTCAAATGGATAAATAGTTTCTCAAATAATGTATCATATAAATAAATTTTAATTCTAATTAAAATCTATATTTTCATCCATAAAGACTCAGTCATAAAATTTATTTTGATATATAAATATCCACATACTAATACTCGCATTCAAATTCCAAATTGTCTCATCAATTCATTCCTATTGGGATATAAACACATCATATACTAACATAATCCACATAATATTATTTATTAATTGCACTCAAGATATTCATGAAATCATTCATCACTATAATTTTTCATAATTTTACTTCCATAAAATTTCACTCAAATGGTAGTGATATATTACCTAATATTATTCTCAAACAGCTATATGAATCCATCTATTTTATGAATTTTACTTTAATTATCACTTATACAATGGTACACCAATTATCTATATTTCTCATATACTCTACACGATTCATATTGTTCATATAAAAAAATAAATCAATGTAGACCATAATGAATATGTAATTCACACAAGTTACAGTAATGGGATAATAATTTTTTATCACATAAAATTTCCTGCATAAAACAAATAAATCATGTTATAATACAATTACGATTATGCCTTATTTATATAACCAGGTCTATTGATCCGATAATGTGTTCAAAATCGAAACAAGAATCTTGAAAATTCCAAATTTTATTAAAAATAACGATAACACCACTTCATTTGAAATTTCTGATATTTCAAACACAAAACCATTGGTTAATTTTTTAGGGATTTATAATTATTTAATTGAAATATGTATATTGATAATATTTATTATTTTATTTTTAGTGGCAAAAATTAATTATTTCAAATTTTCCCTTAAATGTTTCTCCTTTTTTAGAAGAATGACCTTATTATTTCTTTTTCAATAGAAAATGTCAAATTATACATCAAATTATAAAAAATCATATCCATTTATTCATGACTTACAATAAATTCATTATTAAGGATCATTAAACACTTCACAAGAATCATCATTAACAACAGTAATAATATATTGATCCATTGAAAAAAATTAATTCATATAAGGTCACAATAATTTTTAAATTTTAATTTGTTATGAAATGACATAATTTATATAATTTTTTTTATATTGATGGATTGTATATTTATCTAACTTATTTATGATCTAATTAAATGTTTCAATAAGATATAATTATGTTGTATTATTTTTAATTTTAATGAAATATAATTATCACCCCCCTTTTCCTACTAAATGTATAATATAACATCATTCTCTTAGAAAATTTAATTTTTTTCTTTAATATATTCTATTTTGGAAAAAATTGTAGGGAAAATTATAGGTTAACAACCATTGATTTGTAAATTGTCTAATATGTGTCGTTCTTGTGAAATCATTCCCATAATTTCTAATTATTCTACTTTGGGGTGTTTAAAAGAAGATATTTTAAAATGAACATACGTTCTTTAAAAAATAAACATACCATTATAATAAGTGATAAACAATTCATTTAACTGTAACTTATTTCACATTCTTTGATAACTATCACTCTCCTATAATTTTTTTATTTATAAAATCAAAATTAATTGTATATGGGTTACTTAAATACCATAATATATAGGTTTTCAATGATGGTAAAAATATATAGGATTAATGGATAAATATTCTTGAAAGAAACCTCCTTAGATTACATAACTACAATCGATTCACAATTTTTTTATATTAATTTTATGTTAGTATATTCATTGAATAATAATGTATTCATGGTGTCTGATAATGAAATTCACAAGAAACTTATTTTCCTTATAGTGCTTACAAAACCCAAACAATTATTTTAACTATATTAATATAATTTCATAAATGAAATATAAAATTGAAAAATGGTGTAACCCTTGTTATCCATTGAGAAAAATTAAAATTTGTAGGAATCCTCTAAAGCTAAGACATTTCTATAATTCTAATCATTGCATGGGATTTTTTCAAAGTACACTTTCCAAGATCTACTTAATATAATGGAATATATCTCTTGACCTATATTTTCAGAATCAATTTTCCCATTTATGGATGTCATATAATAATAATTCTCCCACATATATATATATATATATATCTTCTAAGAACAGTTTTTTTTTCAATTCCTGTAATTATATATATAATTTGGATTTATTGGGAAAAAAGAATGCACACTCATACTTGAAATTAATGACCATGTTAGAATATACAAATGTCTAAAAATTATATTTATTCTAAAATAATTTTACATTTATAATATATAGAACCTATATATAAAACATTTTCTAATATACTTAATAATTTTAACCTTACATACTACATCTGCCAAAAATATATCAAAAAATAAGAATTTTTATTTTTATATATAGTTTAACTGAAGACCAATTCATAGGCTATTTACTCGGATATTTTGACCTAAAATACTGTTTAAAAACCACTAAGTTATTTACAACATTATTATTATGATATATAGACATTGTAATAATATGGTATATATATCCCAACATACCATTACTCCAAAAAATCCCCATCGTTATTTTTTCTTATTGATATTTCCTAGATTTGACCTAATTTATGTTATTGCAGTTCTTTCAAAAACAATAACTCAATATTCATAGGGATTTATGGCCTAACTTTTATTTTTTTCTATCCCACTGATTTGGATTATTTCTTATAATTTTTCTCATAACATCATTTTAAAAGTTTTTTAGTTATACACTATTAGATATAACACATGTTTCATGAGAATTAGATGTACTATAATTTAGATGATATAAGAACCCTTAATCATTCATTATTTAGTAATTATACATTAAACTCCATGAATTTATTGATATATTATATTTCATTTTACAAATCATAAATAATAGTTAGACAAATGTCTTCCATTAAAAACAACACTTATTTATAGCCATATTTTTTTCATGATCACTACCATTTTTTCTAACTCTATAAAATTAAATTTGTATTGATTCATCACATCAATGTGTATTTTTTATATCATAATTTTCAATTCCATAATGGTATCCACTATTTTAGTTTCCTTATCAATGTTATTTGAGCATTTATAGAGTAGTTTTATACATCTATGACAAAATTATAATTTATATTATAACTCCAACACATGTTATTTATATTATTCTCTATTATCACTTTTTTGGATGATTCTAAATCATTCCTTACATGATAAAATAATAAATTTTTAACATTTTAATAACTACCTGAAGATTAATTTTAAAAAATTAGATTAGTAAATTATTCCTCTTATTATTTTGTTATTTTCTATTAATTTTTTCATCTTCTTATCATCTTCATCTAAATCATATTCTGCAACATGTGTAAATGAGATATTTTTTTAAAATATGATCAATATTATTATAATTATTTTATCATGGAAGGCTATTCCACTCAGAATTATTTTTTCCTTTATTGAATACCTTTTATTTAAGGTATATAGTATTATTAATTTATTTTCTATCCACATCTTTTTTGTTATCATATTCTTCAACCACATAATTTCATGCCTTCCCTTTCCTGTTGTCATATATAATCATGTTATCATTTTATTTTTTTTTTAAAATTAAGTTCCTTAAACTTACTTAATAATTGAGAATAATATTTAAATTATCAATTTTAATGTATTCAATTTCTTTCTGGGATTACATCTCTAAATAAAATATCTTGAAAATTCATCATTAGTTTTATTTAAACAATGTAATCCCCTACCTTCACACCAAATCCTCGAATGATTCTCAAAATATCATTTATATGGGTATTGTAGTCCATGATGGTATAATAAAAATGAATATTTATATATTATAATTTTAACCTAGAGGAATGTTGTTTGGTTTCTTATAATTTATATGATTTAATGAACAATTTTAGGACTCATGTCCATGGAAAATACATTTTTTGAAAATGATATTTTTATGGAATTTTATGTTCCTCCATCTTAATAAATTTTCATCTTGCCTACATTAGATAATTATAAAACATTATTATTGTCTTAAAACATAAATATTTCATCATATCTCACTTTCATGTAATATGATAGGAGGTATAGTAGAAACATATTCCTACAATCATGAACATTCTTCACATAAAATGCTATAAAACTGAAAATACTAATATTGTTATGTTTAACTATCTCTCACAAATAATTATTGAATCATTACATGGAACCTTTTGCTAATACAACTTTATAATCCTAGCATATATGGTATATCAATTTTGAACTGTGGGTGACTCTTTGGGATTGTTTTTTAATTCATCACTATTTCATTTCATCCTCTCAAATTGCTTAATTTTTTCATCTGATAAAATAATATTTCTTATAGAGTCTACAGATATGAAATATTTTACTAATATATTTCATTTCTCATTATTTAATAGGATTTAAATAAAATCATACTCTTTCAATTTTAGGTTATTCTCAGAAAATAGATTGTATTCTAAATTCATATATTCAATTACATTATTCTCTTATTTATATAGTGGTTTTATTTTTTATACCCTGAACATCTTATATTCGTCAACATTATATACCCCAAATCCCATTTAAATTTAGGGAATAGTTATACAACCCAATTACATGATCGATCAACTTATTTTTTGATCATGTAATATAATATCCTCAACTAATAAATGTTATCTTCATCGGTGAGCTTATAGCATCATGTGTGCTTACCTACACCCTAATGAAAATCAGTTTGTGTGCCTGTATTGAGACTCCAACCATGTGTTGTTTAATAAGGATTATCCTCTACTTCTTCAAATATGTAAGTAAATCCATTTCAAGGAAAATAAACATGTATTAGAAAATTTATCTCTTATTTAATCTTCAAATGTTAACAAGTGATCTCATATTAACAGAATATGGTCTATTTTAAATAGATGCCATCCCCAAATATTTATATTCACAAAATCATCATTAATATCCTTCAAAAATTAATCATAGTCAATATTTTTATATCTAAATTAATTAATCCAATTATTCATCAATACTAGTATCATCTCATTCAAATCAATAAATGGTATCCCAATTAATTCCACATATATAATCTAATAAATTATAATTTAAATATTAATTTAAATATCATTAAACATTGTTTAAATTTTTCATGTG
This sequence comes from Viscum album, assembly GCA_963277665.1. Classification (NCBI taxonomy): domain Eukaryota; kingdom Viridiplantae; phylum Streptophyta; class Magnoliopsida; order Santalales; family Viscaceae; genus Viscum; species Viscum album. The sequence goes on along the minus strand of OY728141.1, from coordinate 1,039,689,289 downwards.
ATATAAAATTATCCAAATAACCACCCAATCATTTAAATTCTATGTAATAATGAAATTCATCGATGAAGGGATATTAAATTATCTCAAACTATAAAATATAAAAAAACACATTAATAAACAAATATGATATCTCCCTAATGGATACATCTCATTTTTTATATATTTTAGTTATTTTAAAAATCTTACTAAGTATATATGGCACTGAACAGTTATGTTATTCCCAAATCTCTACATGAAAAAAATTAATAACATGACTTCACTCAATTGTATCAATTAAGTAATATTTGAGTGATTTTCTATATAGATCACACCAGATAAATTAGAAAAATAAGCGACATAGATCACATATTCGACATTATTCACATCATACGTGTTGAAACAATATTCTATGTAACACACATCCGCTATGTGATTCACATGGGCTATACTGTAGCTGTCAACTATGTGGGTCACATTGACTATATCATTCAATCAAAAATAACTATGTCAAGGATACCCATAAATTATTTTGGAATGTCATATTACTCCGTATTTTCTCAAATCAATTATATGAGGATGGGATATATTGATTTCACTGAAACTCTATCAACTCATGTTTATCCAATATCAAAGTCTACTCATCCGAATTATCACTAAAGAAAAATGTTGTAGATAGTTTCCATTCATCACCAAGAACATATATTTTTATTCTTTTTATTATTATTGTATCATAATACACATTTAATGAATCAAGAGTAGTAAGAATTTATTTATAATTAATCCATTATAGTAGTGTCACATCTCCTTTGTTTATGAACAAGTAAAAATCAAAATCATCTTATAGGAAAATAACTATTCATTACCAAAAATTAAAAAATTCATTTCTTAATACAATAAATACACCAAGAATCACCACCAATTAAAATATACACATGTTATACCATTGAAAACAAATTCAATATATTCATGGGAAGAACAATCTCCCCCTTTCAATTTTTGTTCAATACTAAACCCAAATATTTTAATTTTTTCTACGATATATTCTCAATATATATATATATTTATGTTATTGAATATAAAATCAAATAGTTCAATGTTATGGACTTAAATTATATAATTTTAATAGAGAATTAACTCTTTGAATAACACACCTTTTCATGTGATATTGATGGTGCAAGACTAGAGTATTAGTGAAGAGCCATTTTTTACTAAATGTATACATGAGAATATTAATTAAGAAAATAAGATCATAATTACCAATATTATTTTTTTATCCATAAAATATCACATATATGATTCCACAAAAAATATCTTACATCTAAAATTTGTGTGGTAGAAATACATTTTCATTTAAGATAAATAATTATAATATTTAAAAGTCAAAAATCCATTAAAATATTTCATGTACATGTCATATGACATAATTTTTTCACATTTATTATATCATTAAAACGTAATTAATATGTTATTTCAAATAAAAAAGAAAGAAGTTATATAAATGTTACTCGTATAAATAAATAAAAATTGATGAATAGTTTTCAATAAAAATTGACTTTTTTAGAAACAATAACATGACTGATTCCTCCTCAATTGACTTTCATTAAAGGTAATTAGTTTGTTTCTTCTTTTTCATGATATTCATTAGATTTGTGGAAGAACCATCTATTCATATTGTCAAATATGTATAGCCTTTATCATAACCTTTATATTACAACATTAATAAGACCCAACACATTATTTTATTTACATGTCTTCTAGATCACAAACAAACAAGATTATAGAATAAAAAGTAATTACTTATGTATCATTGAATTAAAATTAAATATATTTTCATCAATATTACCCAGACCATTCTGTTCATCAAATATAATTGATGGATATTTTATATAGACACATACCATTACAATCTTCTTTATGTTTAATGCCTAGTACCATGACAATTTTTCAAATATTTAGGATTCTATTAGTGGATAAGTTATCATAAAAATTCACATCACTTTATAAAACCACTGATTTTCCTTTCACCTCATGTTTTTTTCATCATTAATAAATTTCATAGCTAATTTTTTGTTGATATATAAAAATTACTAGGAAAAAATAATACATTGACATTATTAAAAGAAACTCAAAATGATAGGAAACTATTAACATATTGAATTCCATTCCCATTCACAGTATATAGATCCTCTATTCCTATTCTATCAAGAATACATTATCATTGGGACATTTTATGAAGCAACTAAACAAATCAAATTCAATAATCCAAATTTAGTTTTTTATAGATGTATTTTTTATAGATCCATCCACATATTGTTTTTTATATGTATCTTTCCTCAAAATCATACAAAAACTACTGATTAGTTATTTCCACATTCATAGTAACGACATATTAAAACATCAATAAGAATCCTAATTTTGGTATATACCAGAACACTACAAAATACCATGGAATTATTGTCCGTCCCTATTTATCCTAGATTTATCCAAATTTTGGTTCTTGTGTATTCATGTTTCAAACCAAGAATCACTTTTCATAGGGGGGTGTTTTATCTATGGAATAATATTCACTTTTATGTCAATTGGTTCATCTAAATACCCTTATCCAAACCTTGAATATTGTTATTAAGACCTCCACTATTTTTACTAATAGAACACTATCGGGAATTAGACGTACAATAGATTACATGATTGTTGGATCCAATCATCTTAAATGCCTGAGAATATTCTCCATTAACCCCCACTAATTTATTTATGTGACATATAACCATGTTGAAATCCTGTTGTATTGTGACTTGTCTGGGTTATTTTTCAGCATAATATTATTCTAATTAATTCATAATTACTTCCAGATAACTCTAAATCTTTTTTGTATCTGTATAAATAAATTTATACTACAAGATCTCATCGTTATATAATGATGTGTTCATAAATATATCTTCATTTTATGTAGCCTCAATTTTATTTCCATCCCCATGATTCTAAATATCTTATATGAGTTATTTGCTGTCCTATGAAAAAATAAAAAATTTAATATTGGTCCCATTGAATTTAAGTTAATTATTTTTTATAAACACCAACAATTGATATATTAGATCCATTTTTGAATATATTAATCTAACATTAACAATCGATGATAAAATATTATTTACTCATGATATTCATGATAATTAAATTAATCCTCTAACTTATGATGTCCACCTTTCCCATTAATTAACACCATCCTTATCATTCCCAAATTCACAAAAATGAATTTTGGGGTTAATATTTTAATATCAGAATAATATAATTACAATAATAAAAAATAGGTTGATTATTATCTATTAAATTCCATATACCATTGATGATTAACTTTGATCAAGGGTAAAATTTTGATTGAAATCTAGTCTATTCTCACCATATAGGTCCTAATGTTATACATCCTTTTATTCAAATTAAATTTACTTTTATCATTAACATAAATAAAATTACATAATTTTCATTATTATTAAAAACATTATACTTTTTAGTTAATTTTTTTTGATAATGTTGTGTAAATCAACAACTATTAGGTAGTCTCATTCATTAATGGATAATGATATTAAATAAATCCATTAATGAAAATTAATCATTAATTATTTTAGAATTATGGAATCATATAGATTATTTATATAAACCATGTTATTTCTAAGTCTATCATTTAACCAAGCTATTTATACATCGATAGTGTCATCATTATATGCTGATATATCATTAAATTGGGCCCTCTATACAGGTAGTTTGGAATCATTGAATTTTCCATTTCCTTCATTAATATTTTTTAATTTCTCCAAAATATCATGTATTGTTCATAGACCCATGGTCAGGTTATATACCTTCTCTAAAAATGAAATCATGTTACAGATTTACTTTTCCATTAAATCTATGTTCCTCTTGTCTTATCATGTTAGAGCCACACCATCAATAATGGTTTCGAAGCCAAATAATGAATAATATTTCAAGTACATTATATATTATAAAAGGTATGTTATTATATTATTCATCATGGAATATAGTTTTTATAAAATAAAATGGGAATGCATCAATTATTAAAAATGTTATCATTTTACACCACTCGAATTATCCTTTGGATCATTAGTTTGATTCAATATATAATAAAAATTTATATTCCCTTGGTTGGATTTACTAATAAAATGAGTGGGGTGAATAAAAAATATTCCTCTAAAAAATAATCTCCCTTTAAATTAAACATCTGAATGTTTTTATGTTTATTTATTCCTTCCTTAATGTTTAATGTAACCTCACCTCTTATGTTCTTATATAACACATTAAATTAACATAAAATATTTATATGTGTTTTCTAAAAGCATACATCATGCCATTTTATTATTCCCCCAAAATGGATTCTTATATATAATCATATTATTAATTAAAATTTTCTTTTATATATAAAATATAATTAATTGTTGTTCCCTAAAATTTCATACTATTTTTCTACTTTTATTCCACAATGAATAATCCTCTTAAATACCTTGTTATAAAACCAGGTTACATTACTCTTCACTATCATTGTTGATATATAAATATAGTGTCTTAATTTTTCTTTAGTGTGATACTTCTCCAGGACCTTTTTGGATCATTCAGGCTCATTTCCTCAATCAAAAAAATAATCAATAGTGTTATTCTTGAGTGTGAAGCCCCATACCATTTCTTTATTATATGGTACAAAAATGTTTTATATATATATATGAACTAAAAAATATATTGTATTTTATATAAGGTGATGTAATCAAGTAACTGATTTTTTAGAAACATACCAATCATACATATTTTAATGATAAAATAATAAAAAATATCATTGAGAATTCATTTCTCGCACTAGATATTAATTTAATAAAAAATACATGGTACCCTTAATGATATGGAGAAATATTATAAAATCATATGGTGAGACTCATTTACAAGTAAGTGGATTTTAAAAAACCAATGAAAACCCACATTCTCAAATAGATTTTTAAAATAATTATGAATATAATTTTCAAAATACATTAAAAAATGTTTTAAAATATATATTTAAACATAAATTTTTTATACATATAAATTTGATAAATTAATTATAGAAATAGTTTTCAAAATATAATAGATTTTGAAAAACCCTTTTAAAACCCTGTAAAAACATTTTTTTGAATATTCTATTGAAAAAACATATGCATATGAAAAAAAAACTCTATTGAAAATACAATACCTTTTTAGAATTATATAATGCCTTTTAAAATACATACATAATTAAATAAATAAAAAATACAATTTTTGAAATACTTACACTTTTGAAAATGATTTAAAATAATACACCGATTTTATAGAAAATATTATTTAAAATTCTAAAAAAAATACGACCACTAAAAATATTGAAGGCTATCTGAGCCTACCCACATTCCACCAGAATCGATTTACACCCATTTTATTTTCATGTTTATAATATATAAGTGCCAATGTTTTATAAAATCATTTTAAAAATTCATTATTTATATATATATATGTATACATATTTCATTGGATGTTTTTTATTTACAAAACCATAACAATTTATTAAATATATTTACATATTTATTAATATATATAAGTATATAAATAGTATCTTTCTTAAGGAAGAATTTGTTAAATATTCTACTAAGCATTACCATGATATTTTGGCTTTTCATGTATACATTAAATGTTAATTGACATACATGTAATTAAAATTCAATTCATAAAAACATGAGATATATTTTATTCTAAAAGGACATAATAATTTATAATTTATCTTTTAAATATCATTCATGTATATGAATATTATACACCAACTTACATTATTTAGGAATGGAATCTTTCATACATAAAATAATGGTGTAAATGAATGAATTCATCACATAAATTAATGTAAATTATAAATTCCAAATCTCAAAAACTAATAGAAATATAATTTTTATTTCATTGAATAATTATAAGTAAACCATATATATAGAAGTATGAAAAGAATCATTTTTATTATAAATATCCCCTCCATGGGAATATATATACACATAATAAAAAATTATATTAAATAAAGCATTAATTTTTTATTCATTAATATAAGGAACAATTTAAATGAAATAACAATTGTTATATAATATTTGAAAATATAATTATATATACATAAATTAGATATATAATGAAAAATTATTTTTCTAATAATTATATTAAGAAAAAAAAATACTTTAATATATATATTTAAATATTCAGGGAATTTATAAGTGGTATAAATATATTTTTAGAATTTAAAAGTGATACCCTTATATATATATTCATACATATATAATGGTTGAATTTAAACATGGGAATTCATGGAATTTTTAAAAAAAATATAGAACCTTTCATAATTATATACAAGACATTAAAATTTTTAGAATAAAATTAACATTAAAACTGAATAAATAATATATTTATACATGTTTGAATCAAATAAATTATATTATGATGATAATATATACATATATGTTATACAATAAGAAAAATTATTTTATAAATTTGAATAAAAAATCATAGAGTTTGTTAATAATACTTAAATATATATGTATGTAAGATAAAACATAAAAATTACATAAATATATATATATTTTTATTAACGGAAAGGTCTCTTTTCATGAACATGAATATATAAGTTCATAAATAATTGGAAGACCTTGAATTATATATTCGTTGAGTTTGGGAATAATACTGATATATATTTGGAGAAATATATTTTATTCGCATTTCAAAAAAGATATTAATATATTTAATAAAAAATACCCCATAAATGAATAATGAATACTAATTTCCTTTTACTAATGAGGGTGCTAGGACCTATGGAAAAAATAGAGAAAAAAATTAGGTGGTTTGGATTAGGATTCCTTCTTTTAAGAGAATGGGGATATTCAAATTAAGAAAAAGAATATATATATATATACAGATGCAACATATTCTTAATTAATATTATATTTTTTAAAAGGATATCATTGACATCGTAAATGTATACCGATAAAAATATCCATTCTATTACCCTATTATAATGTATTTTTGATAACTCCATTAATGACTTAGTGGAAGATTCATAATTACATTGAATAGTACACATTGGCCTGGAAATATGGAAGTTGGTGGTCTATTGTCAAGATAGGGACAAGGGGTTATCGTTTTCCACATAGATTAGTAATAGAGGAATTTCTGCATCTGCAAGGATGATGATGTCGTCTCTAGTTATGTGTTTTTCAGTTAATGATCTTGGTGGTTCTTGTGAGTCATTGACAATGAGCTATGGTGTTTTTAGACCTTGAGTAGTTAGTGTGAAGATGTTTGGACTATAGTTTCTATGGTCAGAGGGTATTTCTAAGGCAATATAGGGACTCATCCTTATTAAATTACATAATCATAAATTTTAGTCAATAACTCACTACCATTATTATTGGGGATCATTTACCATTTAGAGTTTTAGAGAATTTGTATTTAAAAAATAGATAACTTTCCACATTTATATAGTGAGTATACCCCAAAAATAGTTTCAATTTCATCCAAAATATAAATCATTTAAAACTAAATATGGTTTCTTTCAAAAATCATCATTACAATAATATTGTATTCCTTTTTTTCCTTACACATCCTTATAAACATTAAAAACCATTTAAAACATTGGATGAGAACAAAAATCTCATTAATGGATATATAAAGAAAGAACTAAAACATTAGTCCATGAATAATTGTAATGTATGAAATCATTTAAAAAACATAGTTTTCACTGATAGAAACACACTTTGTGAAACTTGAGATATCCAAGATATTTCAAAAAAAAATATATAGAACATAAATAAAAATATATATTTATCATGGGATATTACTTACATAATCCTTTAACCCTCTCAAATACCTAATAATTTTTCACCCTCTTGGCTACCTTACAATTTAACCCTAACAGCTGCATTATTGTGTTACCATCTTAGTTACACATGGAGTAACCATACGACCAACCTCTAACATCCACATACCCAATGCACTAGAGTGAGATATAGGTTTAAACCATAATCATAAACAATGATAAAGAACAAAAACATAATCATAAAACAAAAAATCTTGTATTGAAACATTAAAATTGAATTTTATAAACCATGATGTTTAAAATATGATATTATAAAGAAAGTCAATTAAAAATATAATATAATTGATATGATAATCAATTGATGTAAAGAATCTATATATACACTATAAATACAAATAATAAAACATAAAATAAAAAAAAACATCATCACAATAATTATCTTAAAACCAATAATTAATAAAGTAGAAGTGTAACCCAACGAACTGAAATAGTGTAAAGAATTCTCAAACCTTAGTTTTGAATTACATCAATACTGTTTAATCCTCATTTATAATGTATTAACAAGTGTTATTAGTATTTTAAATAAATTTTTAATAATTATAACACCTCATATAATCATTTTATAATATCATTTCACACTATTGTTATTAGTATTTTGTTTCTTCAATTGTTTCATGTGTTTTTTACATGATCTCCATGGATGATTTTTTTTATTTTTTTCATATGGCAATGAAATTTTAGAAGTGGAATTAAATGGTATTAATGAGTTTCAATAATGTATAATGATACAAAAAATAAATTTTTATCATATATTATGAGGAATCATTAGATAAAACATTAATGATATTGTTTGGATCATTTTTTACAGTTCCTAAATAATGATGAAATTGTTTCATAATATAATTTAATTTTAGACATAGAAGTTCATTTAAAAACATAAAATATGTTAAATAATAAATGTTACATTCTGTTTCAACCATTTAATGGGTTTATGAATTATATTTTATGGATGTAATTGAAATTGAATGCATATCATCAACAATTTTTTTAAACGACACATCACAAAGGCTGTTTTTAGAATTGTAGGAAGAGAAGAGGAAGAAAAATGATGATATTTTTACATGAACACGGAATCATAAATAATATATAAAATTATACATATTTCATACATCCTAAAAAATGTAGGGGAATAGAGAATATGAAATTAATGGAATTGAAAAGAAAAAACAAGAAAATGAAAGATGATTTTTAAATATTGATCCCTTCTCATTGAGATCCTCTATAAGGCCTTTTGTTTTGGCATTCTGATGAGACCATCAGGTCATGTACGACGGGAAGAGACATGGGTAGGGGATATGGTAGAACTTAGGAAATGATCAACACACTATAGGTTTGTGAGGAAGAGGGGAATGAGGGTCATATTTATATTGGTGGAGAGAAGGGATTTTACATTATTTCAATCATTTTTTAGTATTTTTACCAAGACAATAAATAGTATTGATTATGGGGATAAAAATAATAAATATAGAATTTGAGTTTAGAAAAAGTTTTCTTACATCATCAATGATTTAAAAAATACTGTATTGACCAAAAAATTTGAATATACGGTATTTTACCGTATTTCACTATTCATAAGAAATAAGGAATTTCATAAAAATAAAAAAAATCACCCTAACCATTTTAAGACGTGTAGAATATAAAAATTCAATCCATTATTATAAAATAAATTTTTATATGTGATTAATTTAATTTTTAATGAAATAATACTATATGAAAATATTAATAATTTTAAAACAATAACTCATTTTATATCACTTTGAAAAATTAATCAAGATGTCATTATGTGAATAACTTATGAAAATAAAATAAAAATAAAATTTATTATTAGTAGGGTCATATTACAATTTATATTAAAATTAATAATGGTATGATACTATTCACTAAATATCAATTTGGTTTCATCAGGCTCCAAATAACATAATGATCAAAATTATAGATAACCGGTTTTAGAAATTCAAAACATAGAATCAAAAAAAATTTGATTTAATGGCTAATTTATAACTATATCTATAAAAAAATTATTCCTAGATTATTATTATTTCATGCATTTCATTTATTTGTAAAACCTTGGGGTGTAACATTCTTCGTACTATCAAGAAATTAAATCATTGTTCTTTTTTTATTTATTTACTCATTAAAAAAGTGAGGGTAACTTTCCCTCATAACATTTTAAATTTACAATGTTGCTTCTTCAATAATGCAGTTTCTACACAACACCATTACCAATTTTATTAACTTCTTCCAAAATACTTTTTCCTTTTGATCAAAAATATGAACTTGTTATTCCTCGTAAGAATGGTTCTTTTCCAGCTGAACTACTTCTGGGATCAAGACAGGAGATGAATCGGGATCATACAATATCAACACCGAAACATGAAAAAAAAATTGTGTACCTAATATAAACTCAGTGGAAAATCTAGTTGATAGGCGACTGGTCCATCATTCTACAAGATTCCATAAATTCAAATGAATTGACTACATAGATATAATTTCTTACCAAAATATATAACACTTTTCCATGGTGAAATTATAAGAAAAACATGATCAACTACATCAATAGAAAATTAATTACACTTATTTTTTTCAAAACATTTTTTCCTCCTCTGAGTATTCCCCATGTGTTTCTGGATCAACTTATCCTCCCAGTCACTTCTTCTTCTAATTCTTCTCCCATAAACTAAATAACCCCAGATTCATCCCAAAAAGATTCAGTTCGACACCTTATCTCAAACAATGCCTCAAAATATTCCATATTTATAATGGAATAAAAATAATTATTATAATAAAACTCAATATATTAATGATTTTGAACAAAAAATCCTGAGTATTTCATTGAAAATTTTCATAGAATATCCTCCACAGTCTGAATCATTCATTCTGACTTCCCATCAGATTGAGGATGAAATGTTGTACTGAAATTTAATTTTGTTCCCATCATATTCTGATGGTCATTCCAAATATTATAATAGAACATGGGATCCTTTTTAGAAAAAATTGAAATAGAAGCACAATGTAATGTGCCAATAAATTTGAGGTATAGTTGAGAAATATGATCCAAAGACATTGAATCTCTAATAGATAGTAAATGTTCATATTTTGTATGTCAATCTACAATAATCCATATCACATTGTTACCTTAAGAAGTATTTGGTAGTCCCATTGTAAATTCCATGGATATATTATCACATTTCAACTCTCTCACTGGTAAATGATTAATTACATCATTTAGTAACTTCCTCTCTACTTTAACTTATTGACATGTCTAAAATTTCACAGTAAAATATGCAATATATCTTCTCAATCCATTCGACGAGTTATACATCCGAATGTATCTGCACATCTTCTGACTTCTAGGATGAACTAAAAATGGAAAACTATGAGCATCATCCAATATTTATTTTTTAAATTAGAATAAAAATGCACAGAAAATATTTTTCAAAATATCAAAACACAATCATTACCAACGTTAAATGATGTAAATAGACCAATTTTAACCAATTCAACTTTTTTTATAGATCACATACTATCTTTTTACACTCTATTAATTCATTATGTTAATGATGAACATTTTGAGACCTAAAACAAAATAGATTTATTTCCTTCAACAAAAACACCTAAACCAAAATACATCAAATAATTAATGAAGGGGTCAAGTTCTAAATGTAACATGATTAATGATGCATGATTTTTTTTCCTCAACAGAATCCACCACCTTATTTTCTTATCCTAAATGGGAAATGATAGTTTAATAATAATCTTTTATAAATATAAACAATCTTTTCTATGTCATGTTTAATTACTTCTAGGTGAATATAAACTTCACACATTTATGGTTAGTATATTTATGAAATTTGGCCTAGAATATATTATCCCTCCAAATATTATAAACTGAAACTATAGTTGGAAATTCAAAATCATTTTTTGTATAATTTTAGTCATGTGGTTTTAGTTTCCTTGAAGCAATTGTAATTAACTGATCATTCATTATCAAATCACACCTACATCGCTTTAATTAAATTAAATGTTGATGATAAACTCACCATTCTATGATGATAATATAAAAACTGAAGCATTCACCATTCTCTTCATTGGATCTTGAGGAAATCATCACATTCAAATTTCCAAATAATCTTAACACCTTTGTGTGTTAACTTAGTTATAGGTATAGACAATCATGTAAATTTTTTAAAATAAAATCATAAATAACCTACTAATCCTTGAAAACTATAAACATTGGTAATATTTTTAGGTCTTGGCCATTCATCAACAATTATTTTAGTACGATAAACTATTATTAAATCCTTATTTTAAATGATTCCCTGAAAAAAAAATTGTTGCAACCAAAAATCAAATGTGATGAATTTTCCATACAATTTAATTTATTTTATGGTTTGAAATAGAAGTGTTAGATGTTTTTCATTCCCCTATTTAATATTATAAAATACCATAATTTCATTAATAAACACAACCAAAAATATATCCTTGATCTCTTGATATATTTTATTAATAATATCAATGAATACATCAGGTGCATTATTTTACCCACAAGAAATATCTAAAATTTCATAATTCCCATATGTAGTATGAAAATCTATTTTTGGGTTGTCATCTTCTTTCAACTTCAACTGGTAGTATCTAGAATTAAAGTCAATATTAGAAATGTATTTCACTCCCTTGAGCCAATAAAAAAATCAATATTATGAGGCATAAGATACATATCATTAAGAGTGATGTTAGTGAAATCTATATAATCGATTCAATTTCATAGGGAACCATATTTCTTTTTAATGAATAAAATTGGGGCACCATACGGTGAAGTACATGGATTAAGGTATCCTTTATCAAGAAAATAATGCAACTCATTTTTCAACTCTAAATATTCCATTTGATACATTCAGTAAGGGTTTTTTGAAATTTTATTAGCATTAGGAACCATGTCGGTTGTGAATTCAACATTTATATTAGGTGTAACCAAGGGTAACTCATTATGAAACACAACAATATATTAATTTACCAATGGAAATTTACAATTATGTATAGTTCTCTTATTTTCAACATTATGATAAAGATAACATTCATTTGAATCATTCAATAGTTTCTCAGCATCTAGGTATCTTATCAATGTTATGGTGTCATCGTTGAATGCAAACAAAAACTCATTTAGAAAAACAACATCATTATCTTTAAAAAAATAGCATGACTAACAGAAATACAATCCATCCCCATATTGAATCAATCTCCATAAATAGAAAATACAGCAGGGGTTTCATGTAATTTATTTCCACATTTTGCAATATGAAGATTCCTAAATTTATATTGTTCTATAACATTTCCACCAATTATTTTAATAATATGTTTGTGTCTCATTTGTTTAGGTGATATTTCTAATTTACATGAAAATTACTCAAATACAATGGAATGTGTTGAACCTGTATCCAGAAAAACATTATCAAAATCTGAGTAAAAAAACAAGGTACATAATACATCATACATGGATAGAAAAACATATAGTGACGTAGTGGAAAAGGATCTCACTAAGAATTATATATATAATCTATCTTTTATTCATAATTTGTATCTGTCCTTTACCAATAATTTTCATTATGAACCATCTCACAAAATTTAAAACACTTAACAGTTCAGTTATAATGATTAGTCTTATTATTATTTGCATTACAATCTTGGGCCATATTTCTATCTTACCATATGAAAAATAGTTCCTAGTTTTGGAAAGGCATTGCCTAGGGTTATTTTTTTCCATAGATATCAAAAACATGAATCTTGACCTTTTTACAATCAGATTTTATTGATTGATACATTCCCATATCTTTCAATATGGTTCACTTCTTCTCTTTATTGTAAAAGTTCCCATGATCACAAAAAAACTCATTTTCTACCATCTTAGCTCATTGGAATAGGTACTCATAACATGTCAATTCACTAGAGATCAATGACCTTTGATACTTCTCCTTCAATCCTAAGTAAAAATGGTTGATTTTCCTATTAAGATCCTGTATATGAATTAGAGAATACCTCACCGATTTGGTGAAGATCGATTCATACACGACCACTAAATATTACTCCTCAGGCTTCAATTCAATAAATTTCTTCTCCATCCAATTTAGAACCATGTTCGGAAAATATTTTTCAATGAAAATACAGTTATATTCACACCACATTAAGGAATCACTATTGTCTATATCCTTGATATTCAGGACCATTGACCACCACTGATCAGCTTAGCCTTAAAAATAATAAATGTTAAGACTCAAACTTTGATTATCTGGACATCCCATGACATCAAATATATTTTCAATGGATATAATCCACCCTTCAGACGATAATGGGTTTGATGATCAACTGAAAGGAGGTGGGTGTGGCCTCATATAATGTTCCACATTCGTCATGTTCTTTTGTGGTATATTTGGTTATCCTCTTTCACGGATTCCACAAAAATTTATTGCATTCATCAACTGAACCATTAGGGTCAAAAACTAATCATTTCAAATACATACCATTGTGGGCTCTAGATTCATAAGGATATTGTTCTATTAATTCCTCCTAACATCATCTTCCCTATTTCATAAAAGGAAACCCATTTTAATAAAACATATCATAGTAAATGAAACATTTTAATATTTAAACAATACTTAATTTCACATTAAAAATAGTGTAAATATATATTATGGTATTCTATTGACAACATCATAACCCCTAAGGTTATTTAAACCATCCCTTGATGCAAACTATAGGGACCCAGCCTTATTACATTAAATAATCACGAATTTTAGTCAAGTACTCAATACCATTAATATTATGTCCTTTTCAAAATTATTGTTTAAGAAAATTGAGTTTTAAAATGTCTATAACATTCCACAATTATATTGAGTGGATTCCACAACATTTTATCAATTTATTCTAAAATATAACATTATTTAAGTAAATCATATTTTATTTTTCAAATCATCATAACATTTATCATGGAAACCATATTTTTCATAAACATATTTATAACATGTGAAAATATTTTAAAAACATTGGATGATCACAAGATGCTCAGTAAGGGATATAAAAAGAATTAAATAAAACATTATAATAGGAATACTTGTAATTTTTGAAATCAGTTTCAAAAAACATACCTATCACCCTGTTAAACATTCAATTTAAAAATTGATATTTCCATGAGATTTCTAAAAAATATTTAGAATATAAAGAGAAACATGAGGTTATATAGGGGTATAAATTACATAATAATGTAATCCTATCTACTACCTTATAATTTGTAACCCTAATGACTACCTTAGAAGGTATCCTTCATGACTACATTATTGTGTATCCATCACAGTTACACTTGGAGTAACCATACAACCATCCTACAACATAAACATTCACAATGTATTAGAGGGAGATACAAGTTCCTCCCTTCATCATAAAAAATTTAGAATAACCATAACATAATAATAATAAATCATTTATACTTGTGTAAAAACATTCAATTTAATTTTTGTAAAACTATATGTTTAAAAGATGATTTTATAAGAAAATTCACTTGAAAAAAACATATAATTTAAATAATAATCAGTATAAATAAATGATTATGTGTATACAATGTATATAAATATAATTTAACATAATATAAATAATAATACATCACACAAGTTATCTTAAATCAACACCATAATTGATGTAGAATGTTAAACCAAAGAATGGAAATCTGGTTAAGAATTTTCTTACCTCTGGTTTGTCTAACTTCAGACATGTTTAAACCTCATTTATAATGGTTACTATAGTGTTATTAATATTTTACAGAATCATTTTCTGGTTTATAACTCAGTATATTATCATTATATACTATCATTTTACCTTTTGGTTATCAGTATTTTGTTCCTTCCATTTTTCTGGGATCGTTCTTTACATGATTTCCAGGGCTGGTTTGAATTTGATTTTGTTTTTTATGGAAGTGGAATTACAGAAGTGGAATAAAATGGTGTTCATGTGTTTACTAAATAAATAATGATACCATAAATTATTTTTTATTATATATGATGATGAATCTTTAGATAAAACATTAATGATATATGTGTTGATCAATTTTTGTGGTTCCCCCATAACTATGAACTTGTTTCATTATATAATTAATTTTTTCTCATATAAGTTCATTATACAAAATAAAATAGATTATATAATACAATTTAAATTATGTTTCAATGATTAAAATTGTATTATGATCATATTTTATGGAATTAATTGAAATTTAAATCACATTATAAACAATTTTGGATAACAACACATCACGAACGATATTTTTTTTATAAGAGGAAGAGGAGAGAAAGAAGGCAGTTTAATTTTTTTACATGATCATCATATCACACAACATATAAAATATTTTGGACATTTCTTATCAAATGGTTTAGGGGAGGTGAGGAGAGTATTATAATGAAAATTAATTGAAAGGAAAACAAATGAAAATGAATGAAGATTCATACCTCTAGACCTCATATCCATGAGATCCTCTTTAATGCCTTCATCTTTGGCCTTTTGGTAAGAATAGAATGTCTTGGACATGGGGAAGAGCCTTGGGGAGGGAATTTGGTAGAACATTTACAATGATCAATTATTTATAAGATCGAGATGATGCATGTAATGATGGTATTATTTATAGCGGAGAAGAGGATTAATTTTACATTATTTTAGTCATTATATTAATATTTTTTCTATGGCTATTAATAGTATTAATTATTGTGATCAAAATAGTAATTATAGAATTTTAGTTGAAAATTAGTAGTCTTAAATTTTCCATTATGTAAAAAATTGTGTATTTAGCTTTTAGTTTGAATAAAAATTATTTTATCGTATTTCACTATACATGAAAAATTGAATAATTTCAAAAAAAATAGAAATAAATAACCCTAATCATTTTTTGATATGTATAATTGAAAATATAAAACAATTTTTTGAATTTTTTTTCAAATTATGATTAATATAAAATTTAAATAGAATCATACATAATTGAATAATTAACAATTTTAAATCTATTACTCATTTTATACCACATTGAAAAATTAATAAAGATGTAATTATCATAATAACTTATGAAAATAAAATAAAAATACAATTCACTATTCATTGGGGTTATAATACTATTCATGTTAAAATTCATAAGGGTATGTTACTATTCATAAAAAATTATGTTGGTTTCATAATACTCTAAAAAACTAACTGATCATAATTTTAAATGACCATTTCTCAAAATTCATAAGTTAGAATTGGAGAAAATATCTTATAATAGGTACTTTATAACTATCTCCATAAAAAAGTATTTCTTCAAAAGGTCTTAGTATTTCATGCAT
This sequence comes from Viscum album, assembly GCA_963277665.1. Taxonomy (NCBI): domain Eukaryota; kingdom Viridiplantae; phylum Streptophyta; class Magnoliopsida; order Santalales; family Viscaceae; genus Viscum; species Viscum album. The sequence goes on along the minus strand of OY728141.1, from coordinate 1,039,672,057 downwards.
TTAATTTATGAGAAAACCCTTGGGGTGTTATAGGTAGACATGTTAGTTTAGTGTGGGTGGTCAAGTGGTGGCTTGGTGAGGAAGTTGATCATTTGAGGTATATAATTTTGAGTAGGAGGATAACACTTTCTAATTAAAAATTCTAAAATAATAAATAAAAAATCAGTTATAAGTCTTCAATAATGATACATCCATATCAAAAGTAAACTCTCTGAAACCTCTATATCATCTTGGGTACATTTTATAAAAACATTAAGAAATGAAATTTTCTTAAATTTGTTTATATAATTCATGTGAGATCACATTTTTAATAACTTATGAAAATACTTTTGAACACACATTTGACAATATATGTTTAAATTCCTTGAAAATTATCTTTTAATGAAGCTATAAAAATCAAATTAAGATAGTTATAATTTTTTAAATATTTCTTTTAAAACACAATTTCAATTATAAAAAATTTTGAATCCTTTTTTGAAAATACATTGAAAATGTGATTTTGAAGACCCAATTGACTATAAATACGCCTTTGAAAACATAAATATTACAGTTTTGAAAATATATAGAATTTAAAAAATTTTATAAAGCCATTTAAAATACATATATATTATAAAACTTTTACAATATACCTTTGAAAATACAAACACTTATGAAAATTATTTAAAATAATCTACTGTATTTCAAGTAAATATAATTAGTGTTTTTGAAAAAAAATAGTGGGCTCACTTAAAATATTTATGGATATCTAGGTCTATCCATTTTCCATAAGAATGTGTTCCCACCACATTCCACATTCTGGATTACTATTTACATATTTCTTATTTTTATAAAAACATTTTCATCTTTATTTAAACACCCACACACATATACACACACACACCCACACCCACATATATCTTTAGATTAGTTTCTTCAAAAAACAAAAAAAAATCACTAACTAAAAATGCACACGTATAATTATATTTAAAGAATTAAACAATATCTTTGTCTGGATATCCCTTTTTAAATTTTCTATGAATAAATCTAATGATATTTAGACTTTTCATAAACCCATGTATTTTTACATAACATCCAAGTAATTAAAACATCCTTCGTCAACTTAAACGATAAATTATAATAAAAAATGACATTAAATGATAAACATTAACTTTTAAAACACATCATGGAATAAGAATATTAGATACACCTTTACCTAAATCAAAACATAAAGCATTAATACTAATTATATTGGTTTTAATGAATGTATAATTCACATAAAATAATAGAAATTGGAAACTTCTATTCACATTTAATGATATATATTTCTACATGGTTTATTATAACAATCATAGGAAAAAAATTATATATAAAATTAAGAATTAGAATATTTATGATAATTATTTGATTAATTAAAACACATATATTTATATATAATTGTTATTGAATCACTAATATTACTTAATGAATTGTTTTTTTACATTAAATAAAATGTTATTTAAATTAATACCCACAAGTTTTATAATTTATAAAAAATAAATTATACATTAATATGATAGATATATATTTCAAAAATATTTTTTAATAATTACAATACATAAAAAAGAAATTTTAATATATATATATATATATATATTAATATAAATATATGATTGTAATTTTGAAGTAGAATATACATATATTTATACATATATAGATGAAGAATATTAAATTGTTAATTAATCAAAATAATGTAATACATATACATCAATGGATAATTAGATACATGAAATTAGAAATATAAAAACACAATTAACAAATACATTATATAAATCATATATTTACATATGTTTTAAAAATATTTATTTTATTTGGAGGATATTATATATATATATATAATACAACAATTAAAATAGTAGCAGAATTTTGAATTGAATAATCCTATAGATTATAAATAAAACATAAATATATATTTATGAATAAACATAATCAATAAAATTATATTAAATATATAAATATTAATATTAGGAAAATAGGGTCCCATTACATGAACATGATGTTGAAATTAGATAAATAATTTGAATACTTTAAAGTAAATATTATTGTATTGTAGATGTAAAATCAATATACATTGAGATATATCTGGTATTGAAGTAAAAAATTGTCTAATTATATATAATAAAATAATAATCCTCAATTGAATAATGGAAACTCAATTCCTTACTCAAAATAGGGTGCTCTAATTAAGGGAAAAGAGAGATGAAAACACAGGGAGGTTCCGCTTGTGATTCATTCAGTCAAGAGAATGGGGTTATTCCAAGATTTAAACTGAATATGTATATATATATATTGAAAATATTCTTGAGGATTAAGGGAATTTTTTTATAAAAATTATTCCATTAAAATTGTAATAGTTCACATATAAAAATAGTATGTCAACTGTAAAATTATAATTTATTTCTATATATTCGAATAATAACCCATTGGAAGTATTATACTCTAATCTGACACTACACATCAGCCTAAAAATAGGGATGTTGGTGGTCTAGTGTCAGGACACAGAAGAATGGTCTACATCATCTTGAATTATATATTGGTATGTATGTCCTTATATTGTGATAATGACAATGAAGAAAGTGGTTGATGTTCTTTGACCAGTGATCATATATTTTCTGGGAGAAAAAGATAATATTTCTATGAAAAAATTATTATTAGAATAAATTAATTATATTTTCTTATTTTAATTTTATATATTTCAATCTAAATCATCAATATTAGGAAAAGGATATTGAAATAATTTAAATTTACTAGTAACATTGATCACATCAATAGCCATTTTTACCCTTCTCAGTTTTATGTTTCAACAGTTGTTTATACTATTGTGCTCATAAAATTGCTTATAATTAATGATCTCTATCACTGTATATCATTATATGGGAGTTATTCCTTTCCTTCACCAACAAATCATCAATTTTAACATATTTTCTCATTTTCCGAAAACAAATATATGTTATTATAGATGACTATCATACTTATTTTTTTCTCTTATCTAGTGGATGTTTAAATATACATTTTCATGATGTCAATTTCCAATAAATTTATTTTAAATTTTCCAAACAATAACTATGTTCAGAATGATAAATTTCTAGGAATCAATACCAAAATTGGTAGGATATAACACCATTATATTTTACAAAATAAAACTAGGTTAGATTGTGTACTTAAAATGAAACACCTATTATAACTAGTCCATTTAATTTATAAATATTTTAAATTAGCCAATAATTGGTGGGATTGAATTTTATTTGAAAAATAATGAAATATATCAATATATCAATTTTTTCCACAATATAAATTACTGAACTTTTCTTTGTAAATAATTAATCTATTTTTATGCAATCAATTTTATTATTCAAAAATATGTTTTTTAAATTTTTTTTTTCTTCTTAAAATATTATAATTAAAATTTGGAATTTTAGGAAAATTAATTTGATAAAATTAAATTTAATTTTTAATTATATATAGAATGTCACATTATTTGAAATTATGGTATTTTTTTAAAATGTTTTACTATTTTTGGAAATAGTAAAAATTAATGATATTTTTCTAAAAACTATAATTTCATTTCAATTAAATATGTAATTTAAATGTGATATTTTATTATTAGAATTATTTTATCATAATTATTCATTAGTTTAATTTTTCAACATAATTATTATATTATTATATTAATGTCTTAATATTTTATTGTAGTTTAAATTTATTTTGGTTTGGAAAATTGGATTTATCTAAATTCCCTATTAACGTACAAAATGATAATTCATCTAAATAAAATAAAATAATCCCTATTGTGGAATGATATATATTAAATTTGTATTTTATAAATATAGAATATTACTGTGGTTCAAAAAAATATTCTTATTACATAATGAGATATAAAACAATCATATTTTTCAGAAAAAACACATATTGAAAAGAAGATTTTCATCCCATCTATGTGTTTACTTCTAAAATAACATTATCATAATATGTGAATTGAATTTGGTAGAATATATTCTATATTTATCATAATAATTATTTATATTCTCTCAAAAGGTCCACATGAATTTTCCCCCTTATATATAGTGAAATAAGTACAAATTAATAAAAAAAGATAATGTAAAAACTAGCATACAACATGGATAAAGAAATATAAGGGTAGTAACTAATTATAATTTGTCTAAAATATATTATATATACCTATTTAAAATTATAATATATTTTTATATAATTCTAAATTATTTTCCATTTTTTAAAACATAATTGTAATCCATATTAAATTAAAATAATAAAAGTGTTTCACTCGCCACACTTATAAAAGGCCATTTTATATCCTCTACTATTAACATATTAAGAGAAATACTTATTAGAATACCACTACAAAGACCCTATCTTTACATACATTTACATTACATCAAATCATCAAAACACATAAACCATTACCAAAACAGATGCCTAATGAAGGTACAATTTTAGTACGTTTGGTTACATTTAACACATCCTTCTAAATTTGTGAAAGATATTAAAAATATTTCATAATGATCTTCCTCTTTAGTACCCCAACCTAAAATATTTAATTATAAGATGAGGAAAAAAAACATGTGTGAGCATAGTTTTTCAATATTGTTATAAAAATGAAATATTTAGTAATATAATGTGAATAATGGTATGAGAACAAGATCATTAATATAGAGTATTATACCACGAATATCAAAATTATTAGATTATATTTCGGAAGTTCAATAGAAAATTAGTAATAAGGGATCAAAGAACATTATCCATGAGATTATAACATTAACATAAGACATGGAATTATGTCATGCACAAAAAAATTATTTTTTTGAACATGTATGAATAATAATAGGTTCACCAATAAAATTAAGGACATTAAATCTCTCCAATAGTGTACTAGTTAATCTCATTATCTTTATAGGGAAGTAATCCATTGTTATGCCTTAGAATACATCTCTAATATGTCAAAGGATAGAAATAAATTTTCAAATTATATTATTACTAGTGGGGGATGGTATATCCTTTAACAATAAATACCATAAATAAATAATCATAACAAACCAACCACCATATGATACTTAATATATAATGACAACCCAAAAATAACTTTTATAAAAAAATAAATCAAAATGTGAAAATTCAGAATGATAACTAATCATTAATGTAAATAGTAGAATGAAGACAAAAAAACATCAATATGACAACAATAATCTATTCTCCACATGATCTATGCTCCAATCACCAGACTACCCAATTATCTTATGGTGGTACTAAAGACATGAAATACATTTACATTTACTATATCCTAGAAGTTAGAATCTATAAAATCCCAGTGTTACACAGAAGTGGTGAGTATAAGATTTAGTAGGTTTTCGCCAGGAATTTCTGCACTCATGCTACTATGATATAAATGTAAGAATAATTTATATAAAATATATATTTAAAACAATTCTTCAAAATAGATTATACATAAATATAAACAAATTACAAAAATCATTTATAACCAAGAGAAAAAAGATCTATTTTGACCAATTTTCTAGAAGGTCACATTTCTAGTAAAACAACAAAAAATGATTAATAACTATTTATAAAAATTATTATGTCTGAAAAATTCTATTTCATATTTTCACACACCCAACAATTCATCATTTGTTTCAATATTTTGAAACTCATTAGTGGTCTCTTGTCCAGTCAACTTTGGTCCCATAAAAACATGCCTCAGATCTAGGTTTGCATACCTTGTACCTCATTAGTGCACATCCCTTATTTTGGGCCAATCATCATGAACTCACACAAAACAAAATGTATTTCAAAACCATTACAAATACAACTATCTTAGAGATTCATTAAAAAATTAATTTTATTGAAAACCGTTATACAGACCGATTCCAATCAACCATTCTATTTTTAAAAATTCAATCATTTTATACAAAACGATTTTATTAAATAATATTACCACAATTCTTGAAAATACCCTTTTAAAACCATAATTTCTAAATGAATAATCAATTACACTATTAAATAACAACAATTTATTATATTTCCACAAATCGTTATTCATAAAGGTTTATAAGAATCCCAAACAACCAATTGACTATAATTTCATCAAAAATTAATTCACATGAAAGACTGATAATAATTTCTTCTAAGAGGAGTCGAGAGTGAAGCAACATAGCTCAAGTGTTTTAATGAAAATTGTAAACAGTCGCAGAAAACATATGTAGCCCTATTAGAATTCCATGAAACTGCCTTAGGTATCTTTTCAAGTATACTCCCAGTCAAAATAAAATCATAAATAACATCTAAAATATAGACATATTCACAAATAGTTTATATTTATGAATCCCAGAAGAGGGAGAAGTAGATCTATGAAAATGTGATAAGAGTGGTGAAGAACTAGAACTTAACAAAGAATTATTCCACTAAATTAAGAAGAATTCCTCTTGATCGAATCTAATTTTATAGAGAGGGTATCTTTAACATTTATGATTGTTGAATCCCAAGTTAGGGCCATATAAGAGTAAAACGAGCCATATAAATTTATAAAATTGTGAGAATCACTATTTTAGGATGTCACACTGACCCATTTCATAGTTTAGTCACACTGTTAGACAAACAATTCATTAATTATGCATTACCAACTTCCTTAGTAGACCGTTGCATGCCTCCTCACATGATCTCCCTAACCGTGCAACACTAAGATGAAGCTACTATTTGGCATATACATTCTTCATGGTTTATCCTAAGATTCCAAATAGTTTATACAAACTGTGAGAAACACCTGTGCTTCCCATCTATCCACAAAACCCATTTAAATTACAAAAAACACTCCCAAAACATACCTTTATACTTAATATAAATAAAAATAAACAATTAAAGGTTGCATACCAGAAACCAAGGGTATTTATTTCTCTCCACCATATGCCTTTTTATCCCTGAAAAGTAGAAAACCTTCATTATCGTGAAGGAGTTCTGGACACTATTATTTCATTTCTATATCATGTTCCCATGACACTTTATGAATCTAGATATTTTTTTAAAAAAACTTTCACTTCCCAGTTTCTTTAACCAAACCATACATTATCCAGCCAATTCAAAATCCACACTAGGATATATACCAATGAATCATCCAGATCATCATTTACATGAGCTCATATAATCAATTGTTTAGGAACATGATGATATTTTTTTCAACTATGATATTGTTCCACATTCATGTTGGATGCTTTTAGGTGATGTGGAAATGATCTAGTGAGAATCACCACCCGTCTCTTTTTCTAGAGATGGTTTCTTTTCATATTCAAATTTTATTTTTTTATACCCATTATGCATCATTTTCCATTAAAGGAGGGTCAGATTTACTAAGATTGGAATGGGAAATTGACAACATTTTCATTAATAAAGATATTCCATAATCAGTTGGTATCATGGTGCGATTGCATGGGGTCATGTACTTGTGCAATCAGTCCTCCCCATATATAACTTCCATGGATGGTCATCAATGGGTCTATTTGTGGTCCCAGAAAATCCCAAAGGTCCTAGTATCCAAGATTCAAGGAACTACATTTTAATTACATTAATTCATTAATGATGATTTATCCAGTGACACTTAAAGACAACATTGGATGAGTAGATGGGAGTCAGCCTCACCACACCCTTATGGGAGAGGATTATGGCATATTTTGGGGATCTCCTATAGATTTATGTGATGTTCATATGTTCATGAATCCTTTGATCATTATTTAAGAACATTTCCATGGGATACCCTTAGATTATAGGATCATCATAGGCATGCATATGGATTTGATGCTACGAATGTGATGCTAGCTTGAGCCATACACCAAGGTTGTCTAGAGTTTATCTTCATCCGAGGGGACATAAGAAGAAATTATATTGGGATCAGACTCATAAGATGTGTATCTAATGTATCCTCAAGATAGTAATGAGAACCCATGTAGTTCAGAATTATGTGAGGCTTATGCATGGTAGTTTCCCATTTGGGGGGACAAGGTTGGGTGAACACTTTTTGATGGAAAAACTTTTTGACCTTAGTCCTTCATGTTGGAATTTTATATTTCCTTATTTAAAAAGTAATCTGAGTTCTCATAGTTCATATTTTATATGGATTACACATAGAAGTTTCTCATTTCAGAGAAACAATAATGGTTCATCCCATATGGGAGAGAACCCTCTTGAGCTCAGGGCTTCAGGCAGGAATCCTACATATCCGGTTTTGAAAAAGAATCAGAGTACTCATTGTTCAAATTTTCCCATGAGTACCCATATAATTTTTGCATTAAATTGAAACATTACTGGGTTATCCCTTATGGGAAGGAATCCTTTTGATCTCAGGCTTCTGAGTAAGCATCCTACTTATCATCGTTTGATTATGAATCAGATTTCTCATAATTTAGATTGGTGTGGAAGTTGTAATCTTCACAAACCTCTACACCCATGAGAGTGATGGTCATTGTGAGAATCAAGTGGTTGCAGGAGATCCAACAAACCTGAAGATTTATCTCTTGTTTTTCACTATGGGAGAGACATTGGCGAATAATGAAGGGATGACAGTGTGCGAGGGCATGGAGCATTAAACCATTAAATTATAAATGAAATTAAAGGTCATGTTTTATGTCCATGGATGATTGGGGCCATACCTCATCAATAGGGCCCCCAAATATGATCTAGGCATGGGAAGATTTTCATTCTTGTCAATGGAGAAGTGAACATAACTCCTTCGACTAATCACTATTTCTCATTGAATAGAAAAAAGGGATCACCCTTAATCCCTATATAAGGAGGTTCACATCAGCATCTCATGGTTGGAATCCATGATTCCATGGGAAATTATTCCCACATGAAATTCATTAATCCCAAAACCTATGGGGGGAGAGACTTCGTGACTCCACAGACCATGGTTATGTAGACTCAAAGGGGCATGTTTATGCACACGATGTTATGATCATATAGGATTTGTGCATTTGGAGGAGGATTTTCCATTATCTCGGAGGACTGGTTCTCTTATGGGTTATAGAGGATTGGACCAAAGTGGAGGGTTGATGTTGGAACTGAATAAAATAATACTAAAAAATACCCCATCTGGTGTCCTATTTTCCTATGGAGGATGGGGGATGATCTACATACCACAGTGATATGCGATAGAGGGGTTTTCCATATACTGATGTGGTATGTGAGAAAGTGTATGGAACAATGTTAACCAAAGTGGAACATGATATGTTATAATTCCTTGGGTTCCATCAGAGTACTATTGTATTACATGGTGCCATGTTAAGTCCATGTAGTGATACACTACATAGAACACCATTTTGGAGGAGGGTCTGGGGGATCATCATTCACGGGAATCTCTTTTGTGAGAAGTAAACACTTCATGGTGTCACAATTTAGGTTCTTGGTTTTACTTTTGTTATTATATTCCCCAATTTTATGGTTCACGACCAGTTTTTATTACAGAGAATGTGATTCATGATTCGGGATTTGTTAAGGATTCAAGACCGAAGCCGGAATCTTTTCTGAGTTCTTCCAACCTATGCCCCCTATAATTTTTTTTTCATCGATACAATCTCATTTCATTATGTGATTCTTTTATAGAGGTTTGGGGATATTTTATCTATTGCAAACGAGACACCATTTTCATTGGCCCTCGTAGAGATATAGTAAGTCAATGAATACATAGTCAATTAGGGGTTAAAGGAGGCTACGGTTCGCAAGCAGGGTTTGTGAAACCCTACATGTTTTCATCGTCTAAGAACCATTCAATTTGTGGGATAGTACATAGATGACCTTTATATGTATAATTACTTCAGCAATGCAGTTCATAGTCCATCATGTATGCTGGACATAGCTCTAGTATCCAGCGTTTCGTGGAACGTTCTGCATATATGTGGCTCGTGATACCAGTGGTCCGTAGAACCTTCCTTGTGGTGGTACCCGCAACAATTGAGATTCCTTGATAACACAATATTTCATCAATTTTATTCTGATTTTTTCAACTATATATGAGTCCATTCACCCTTATAGACATGTATTAATACTACATTCAACCTACAAAGTGATTGTGTGAGTATTTTCTTTCATAGGAAGAGTTTTCCAAACCCTACAAATTCTCCCTTCCAAATGGGGTCTGTTGGGAATGGAAAGGGTAATATTCTATTATAGAAGTGGTCCTATAATAAAATGGTTCACAGTAGAACATATATTCCTAATAGGAGGGGACCACACCTCTATATAAGGTCCCATGTAATTTTTCTTTTACCATTTCATGTAGAAATAGCTGCTATCGATTCCCCTACTTCCTTGGAATTTTTGTATTGTGATTCTTATGAAAATAATATTTTTGAACCACTTCGTACGTGCTACGATCCAATATTTTCCTTGTATCTCTTTACTCATACCAAATTTTGGGTTTCACAAATGGAGTTGTGGAATTTTAATGTCAAAACATGGATTCATCATATTACGACACTACGTGGCTTCTGTGCCTGCTTATGAAGCCTGAATCAATGAACCAAAAATTATAAATTATTAATCCAAAAACAAAATTTTAGTTTGAAATAACTGAAAATGATCATAATGATGTCTAGGATCACGATAACCACCTTCTGCGAGCCCTTCCTTTCAACAACAAACAATTCATGGGCTAGCACCTCACTGAGGATTCACATACAAGTGTTGTATATGGTGTTACACTTCTATATAATGTAGCCACATGTGGTGGTTTCTTCTAAAAATTATTCAGTATATAGGATGAGGCTATGGTGTACCATTTCCGAAAACAATATGTGGAACCTTATGCTGACATATTTTATGTTCTTTAGTAGCTCTTTTGTAGCCTTTATCAATCAATTTTTATTTGGCTGACATTATATCAGCTTCCAGTTATTCTTTTATAGTATATAATTGAGGATTAAAAGGTTTATTAAGATGTATCAGCTTCTTATGAAGCTACTATTACTACCTATCTCTTATCTACTATTAAATGATTGAGGAAAATGGCTGCTTTAGTCAACGTCAAATCTCTGGTTGTTCCAAGTCACCAATCTTTGGTGATTCTTCATACGGAGATCTGAAAGGAGAATCTGGATTTAATTTTTTTTCCTTCATATGGGGTTGGTATATTGTCTAATAAAACAAACCTAGCACCAAATCTTACTGATATGACTACCTATTGGATAATTAATACCACTATTTTAAAGGCATTTATTTCTTCAAAGGGCTGGTACATTCATAAAGATACTACCTCCGAGTCATTGCTGAACAACGCACCTCAATAAATAGAGGGAGTGCAATAGAATCCCAACCAGATGACCCACTATTATAAGAGAATTTTGTGGAAAACTATTGAAAATGTGCATCATGTTAGTTCATCCTTGTGGGATCTTCTTTCTAGAGTCTCATTTGGCATCAACTGGGGGTTTCCTTTTGGGTTCTCTAGAGCTTCGAAGAATTCCGAACTGAGCTATAGACTGTGGAATTGTATGAGAATGTTCGGGTTTCATAGAAATAAACCCATAATCCTATATCCCTTACTTCACACCTCTTAAGAAGGTGGTTTCCAGACAGAAATACCTACCATTTTTCCCATAGCGAGGTCAGAATCAGTATTTCTGATAACTGGCCGATTTTGGGAGTCCCTATCATTGGGGGCATGTGTGAAGAATTACTTCCCCTATCATCTATTAGGGATAATGAGGACATAATCCTCCCACCATCTTGTAGACTCATTGTTAATGGAAAGATTTTTTGGATGTATATTGATCCCTATCTGAAGTAGGATGTTCTTTTTAATGACTTGTTTGGTTCTTTTGTTAAGAATACTAGTCTCGAGACCGATCCATGGAGACCTAGGGATTGTCCTACTAAACCCACAAAGAGGTGAGCGAGTACTTACTAGCCCACCATAGAAAAGTGTGGTTTTTAGAAATGAAGAGAGGTGATCATCCCCGACCTCAATTGATTATTTCTACATGAGGCATTCTTTTCCATGTTTTTAAGATGGTAGCTCCTACCACTACGAGAATCTGCTGGAGTAAGAGCCTCAGCATCTATCATTTTGTCTCAGTTGGCTACTTGAAAATGTATCTATTTAGCTATCCCAGTGTTGACCAAGATATCCCACCTACTGGGTCGAATTAGTATGGAGGTCCAAATTATCTGATGACTATGTCCATTCAAATTCTATGGGACAGGATGGGTGCCCACATATGAGGTTATTGCATCATAAATTCCATACCAATTTTTCATTCCACCATTCTCTCATATCTTTCGTGTACCATCAGGGTCATGATGGTAGCTTGGGCTTCACAGGGTAAGTTAGAGGAGAAAAATGAAAAGAAATATCTTGAATTAATGGCTTATCTCAATGTTTACTATTTTATCTTCTTTAACCATTATAATTCCCCAACTGTTAATATAAAAAATTGTGAATATGAAGACTCCATCAACAGATGTTACTTATTTCCTTTGAGAGAAGGCGTCATGGATGTCCATATCTGAGGTGAGCTTATTTTCATGGGCAATGCACCCTATAAGTTTAGTTGTCAATTAAAATGTGTCCGGATGCTTTTCACTGTTTATCTCAAAAATACTTTTCATGAGAAGAATCTGATGATAACACATAAACTATGGTTAGTTTTTACTTGTGAGGACACTATGTTACATGATGGAGTTCCGGATCATCGGTATTTTGTGCCCTTCCATACTAAAAACAATGCTAAGGCCTATGTTAAATCATATCCTGATGGCCATTTAGCCGACCTGGTGCCAATTGTAAAAAATTATAAGGATTATATATAGAAGGGATAAGAGAATGAAAAGGGAGTTGCTGAGAACTATCAACCATGAAATTTCATCTGAAGGGCTCTTGGTTCAGCCTGGGCAATGTTATGAAAGATGGGGTTGTGACATCATGGGTGACCAAACAAGATACTAAATCTGCTTCCAGGAGGTCACCATTCATTCCTCCTAAGGATGATTTTATAGTGGGTTGGAGGCCGTGATACCCAATGCCATCCATCTACCTGGGATTGGTCCCCTCATTATTTATGGTAGAAACTCTAGAATAGAGACGTTTCCCCTTACCATAATTTTCTATTTTTCAGCACTGGATGACGTATCATTTGATCATGATCGAGATAGTGTGAGTTTCTATCATAATGACCTTGAGACCCCCATTCTCTCCCTATGTGGTTACTCTATATACTCACTTCATTTAATTTACATACTGTGACCTGAATCCATTGATGAAGATGACGACATCATAGGCTTACCTATTGCGGCATCCATATGAAAAGCTTCTTAATTTCTCCCATTTCCTCATTGAAATTAATCTTCTCAAGGTAATGAGTTTGCAGGGACACCTAGGAAATGATTGTGGTTGTCAAAACCCTCTCCACTTCCTTACACCAATCCTCTAGCGCATGCCATCCTAATTTCTACTAAATATCAAGATGTCTGGAGAGTCTGGGTTGAATTACTGGTGATCACCTCAAATAATGATATATAAATGATTCATCAATATGAACTCTCTGACCATCAGGGCTTTGTGGGATCCATTGATCCGATCAGTATTACATCCAATTAAGTGCATGTTGAGGTGGTTACTAACTTGATGGAAATGGATAAGGGTATTCATGCTCGTGAAAACAAGCATTAATTGTCGATCTATGTGGTGTTGATGGAATTATTCCCATGGTTGACGGTGGAGGTGGTTCTTTATACAATCTATGAACTTAAATTCCTTTAATGAATATATGTTGAATGTTTCCAAAAATACTTCTTATTTATCAAAGGCCAACCAATCTTGGAAAATGGATTTTCCCTGATTTATTCTCTTGGAAGTCCTATGGCTGGGGACTGCACCCCATCAATGGTAGGGGACCTGTGGAAGGATCCCCTCAAGCCCAAAACCCATGGAATCGAACATTGCAGACCCTTCGAGGGCATTTCCTCCCCCATATTCTCTTGGTGGTCTTATTATGGAGCCATCTCCCCAACAATCAAATAATCACAAGAAATACTCCTTACTATCAATTCTTATTCAGAAGGGAATCACATGTAATGATCTGCACATCTAGGGATTGATCCATGTAACTTTATATTTTTTAATAACTGGTATATATATGTTCTTTGAGACATGAACTATTTTGTAACCAGAAGATGACCACTCATGTATCTTTAGAACATCTCCCATTTAGTGCATTGGAAGTGTTGACATCTTTTACATCTAGCCGAAATAGGGAAACATGTCCATTTGAAGAGACCGGGGTTGTTGTTGGCCCCCTATCTTTTCATACTCCACCTCGAATAATCTCACCCCCAATAATGGAAGACATCCAGAAGATGAGGTCACACTTAACTAGGCTGAGACGACTCTCATGGGGAGATACTTGTTGATCCTTACTGTAGGGGCTGACTCCTATGGAAATTCCCAAGCCATGTTTTCTCTTTGAGGGGATTCAAATATCTAGGTTCCAATCAATCTTGAACGAGCGGGATGTTCCCAAATAGGTGGTGTCACATCATAAATTGATGTTTTTTCTGCTCATGGTGGATCTTGGGAAGTCACAATAAGAATGGTTGTTGTCCCATCAGTAGAAATATTGGACAGATCTATCGTTCCATTATTCCAATTCTGATAGTAGATATGATTACTACCATATGGATTTCAAGACTTGTAGAATTATATTGATTGACTATCCTGACAAGTCTTAAAAAAAGTAACAACCATTTGAGGGCTACCGTGAGGGCTACTGTTTCAGCTGAGCGTGGTTGTAGGACTACATTATTCCAATGTACCCACAGAGCACAACTGATTATTTAATATGAAGTGACACCCATTTTAGATATTGGTACAATTTGGAGGGTGGGAGGTTTTGAAGCCATCTTCACCTTATCCTCAGAATCAAAACCACAAGCATTGGCAATAATAGTAGATGCCCTTATTTTTTCATCCAATATAATTACCTGGGACGAGGCGGTTGTAGGGCCGAGCTGTGCTGTAGCTACAAAATCATGCCCCTCTCTTGTAACGTTCATTCTCAACTACATTTCATCATCATGGAGTGAATCTAAGACTGATCATATATATTTTTTACCTTCACCCAATCTGAAAAAAGTAATGGAGGAACATTTGGATATTAATTTCTCAGACCCCATTGACTGAGATGCCCATGAAATTTATAATTTTACTCCACAAGTTCATGGGGCTAGGATTTGGTGTATTTTCCTATCATTGTATTTATGATATGGAGAGATAGGTGGTCCCCACTTGATTAGCATCTGGTATGCTTGAATCTCAACTTTTATGGGAGATACAATTTATTATCTGACTACTACATGAAAAATATTTATTGATGATTCTGCCACACATGATAGAAAATTTGAAAGGCTGAATAAAAATCATTATGTAATATTTATTTATATAAAATCATGACCAAGATGTTAGTGAAAAATCCAAAATCTAGAGTAGCTTAAAAAGGAGCAGTCTCAGGCCGTGGTTTCTGTTGAGGTGTGGAGATAGAAAATGCATTAATGAGAAATGACAGCCTTCCAATCCCTGAGGGATACAAAGGTTTAGCGTGAAACTGTGGATAATGAGACTAATAATTTATGAAATCATCACTAATTTCTTGAGTATTAGTATAAATCAATGATGCAACTATACGACTCTACCAAACATCCCTTGTTTATATCATGTATTTCATACAAGGAGAGGCTCCAGATTGTTGATTCACAACATATATTTTTGTGAAATATTATCAACCAATTTATCGAATGATCTCTTCTTCTTTTCCTTGTCCTTTAATTTTAATTTATCATAATAAATCATATAAACATCATTTTGATCTGCTATTAATTTTAAAACATGACCAGTACAGTGAAATAATCAACACTGGCTCTAATTTTTTCCTGATCCGCGGAACACTGCGAGTGTACTTCAACTATTTATAGGGTATTACAGAACACCTCAAAAACATTTATGTATTTTTCATTATTACACTAATTTTTTCCTAAGCATGTTTAACATGGGAATCAAATCATAACTAGGCATTTTCATTGGCCACCCTTCACGGGTTTTATAGATAACAAGAATTATGTCTCATTTGATGGCTCAACGTTTTTTATTTAACTAATACATGAATTTTACCCAGAGGTGACTTATGTATATTTTCCCTCTTGAATGTATAGTGCCTTTTTTTATCTTTAATTTTATGTTTCTTACAATCAAACTTATTAATAATGTATTAAGTAGAACAAGTTTGACAATAATTAATGGGGTAGGACCTTAGTTTAAAATCGTCCACTGAGAGTGGTCTAATATCCTTATAACATGGATGAGGGATTTTTCCAAACCACAAATATGTGAATTTTGGACATGAATGTTGCTTGGGAGTCGTTTTAGGTATATGTAGGCTGTAATGGACTCTCTTGTGGAAAAAATTTCCATTAATTGATGGAAATTTTGTGGGAAATATATGCAGATCCACTAGGGAATGATATGCATAGTCAATCAAAAGTGTCTGTAGGATACTGGCCTTCCATATCTGATGGTATGGAAAGGTAATGTAACATTTTGAATTTTTTTTTCATGTTGGGAACCAAAGTGGGTGGTAGGTTTGAGTAGTGGTGTCTAAAAAAATTTGGGACATTGATATCATCTTTGATTGGCGAATTATTCCCACATGATTCTCACTTACGTAAGGGAGAGAAGGTGAATAATAAGTTCAGTTTGAAATCCCTTTTTTATGTCAGGGTCATTTGGAAATAAGAAGTTATATATGTTGTTTTCTAGGGCCTTCAAAATTATTGTGTGTGAGATGACATGAATGTTATTTGAGCATAGAGAGAGTGGGAAGGGCTCTCTGGATAATTAATTTTCATTTTATTAACACTCGTTTTGCTAAAATAATTTGATGATCCAATGGGGAATTAAGTTAATATTCAATCACTGGTGTTTGTAAGACATTGGGCATCCATCTCCAATGGCTATAAAGGATTATAGAGATTTGGAACATTCTGAATATGGTATGTGACATTCGATAAGGTGTTCACCTGAAATCAAAAAGAGGGCATTTTAACTGAACATTTTAGGGGAAAACCAAAAATGATAGTGGGAACTCTCCTTTTGTATGCAGATCAACATCGTGAATATTAATGGGGTATCATTACACACCATAAACGATATTAGCTATGAATGATCCCCACATATTCTGATATATCCTAGATTTGTGTAGGAAGGAAAATGTAAACAATGACTTTGAGGGCCCTTGAATTAGGAGGGATGGAGCAGTACATAGTATCCATTGGGTAAACTGAGATAGGAGAGGACTCTCCTGGGGACATCATTGACTCTGATCGAGAACCATTTTTTGGGAAACATATATAGAGCCACTAGGTCATGGTGTTCATAGTCAAACAATGTTGTCAATAGGAAATATACCATTTATCGTAGAGAGCCATGAATGATTGTAGGGATTCATGATTTATCAAAGCATAGATTTTGAGGTATTGAAGGAGTTTTTCTGGATATATTTGGGACATTTGGGCTATGATTTAAAAATAAAATTTGGTATACCTCACATATTCCTTTCTCGCATGTTGGGTGAGGCGCTCATCCAATCTTTGGGGTACCTAGTCATTTAACGTCAAATTGCTAGGACGAGCAGTTCCACTCTGGGATGGGTACCGTGACATTCTTTTTTTGGGTCGTGATGCTTGGAAAAATATCTGGGGATATTTTTTCATAATTTCACATTGGATCAATCACTATGATCCCTAATTTCACGTTATCTATTCATGATATGAGAAACAATGGACTACAAAGATTCTAGGTTATTAACATAGTATAGAAAAATCACTATTAGTGGTAATTATAGTCTTAAGAGAATGCTATGTAGTTTAACATCATACAACATGGATTATTTTGGCCATACTGTTTAGTGTTGTAGGGAGAGGACATGATGTTTCCCATTTTTGAGTCATGTAGTGGGTTTAATTAGGTTATCCTAATGATCTTTTAAATTTCTGAGTTAAACACAATATATATGTTTGAGTGTTCTTTAGACGTGAGTAAAGATTTAAGGTTTAAACCATTTTTTGGTGGGAAATATGAATATGGAGGAATGACATGGTTCTTGGAAGCCATTGGGCCTACTAATATGGGAGAGGACTCTCCTGGGGATGGATTTTCCTTTTATATACAACCGTTTTTGAGGAAACATATGTAGTTCCACCAAGTAATGATGTGTATAGTCAATTAGAGGTATCTGATGGATATTGGACTTCCATATTGGATGTCCTTGAATGATTATGGGGATCTATGATTTTCTAGAATATGGAGATGGATAAACAAGAATTATATGCCTTGGACCTAAATTAATACTCAGACTATGACTAAGCATGAACTACTGGAGCTTCCCCTTAGGTCCAACTCATCTTTATAGGGAGATGCTGGGTCTTTTAACATATTTTGACTGGTGGCACATGTGCGAGAGCTCCTGTAATAGAGAATTCAGACACACAAAAGTTTGGATGAATTTTTTAGTCTATCGTCCTCTGATTAGGACCATTCATTGACACCACGTACATGTCTGACATATGTATGAGGAAAATGTACATGTCTGACACCACGTTCATGCATCACTACATTTCCAACAAGTGGAAAAATCAGGACGTACATAGTTCATGAATGTTCCCATCATTAATCTAGCTCGGTCCATGTGTGAGTACATGGGAGGGAATTTTTTTTAATCGATGTATGGGAAGAGATTCCAAATCCTTGTGTTTCTATATATCCTGCAAGTGTAGGAATCAATAAATATGTAGTTCTAAATGTTCCCTATACTAATATGGAGTGGTCCATTTGTGGGGACATTATCATTTAATTTGATACTGGTGACGAGTAAACAATATTTCCCTAAATTTTTTTATTTAAGATAATCCTTACCCCTAGTCCAAAGCTCATGTGTGTTATAATAGATATGAAAAACAAGGAGTGTTAGTGTTTTTCATGATGGTGTTTGGAGGTAGAGGATATGATGGAGGGATTTTTTTGGTGGGGGGAGGGTTTGGGCCAACATCGAGGATCGTGGAGTCTCTACGTATCTTGTGAGGGTAGAAATCATGTTGTACGTTGTTCTATGAAAGATCTTGTAGTTTATTTTCAGGTGATAAGTATACATTGTTCCAGTTAGTTTAATGTCTTACAACGAGTACGCATGTCACGGTTTATTATCATGTTTCCGGGATGAGTTCCTTATGGTTTAACATCATGTGGAAATGACAATGGCTCATAGTTATTGCTGTATATTTTGGACCAAGACATCACATTATTGGTTCTCATAGTTTAAGTTCAGAGAGTTTTGACCATGTATTTGGGGTATTATAAATCATAATTTAGGTTCATAAATCTTGGACCATGACTTCAATCTATTTCTAATCATAATTTATGGTCTTAGTGTTTGGATGATCACTTCACTTTGTTTTTACTCTTGTTTTATGGTCCTAGTGTTTTGACCATGACTTCAAATAATAACTACGCATTGTTTACGGTCTTATAGTTTAGACCATGGATTCAGATTATTGTTACTCATAGTATCGTGTCATAGTGATTGGACAATGTTTTGAGGTATTAAAACTCATTGTTTAGGGTCAAATAGCATGGACCATGACATCATGGTTTCTATTATGTAATGTACTTCTTGAGGAAATTTGCGGTTGTGGGAGGCATGATGAGCCATTCGTTAATTGTTATCACAGCGTATGTCCCAATAAAATATACCGTATGTATGACATATGGTCCTTCCCACTTGGATTCAATAATTGGGGGATTCTTCCCAAATATAATTAGGGATCTATGGTCTAAGACCATTTATCCATCAAGAAAAGATCAAAGGTGATCATTTTTTTCCAAGGCCTGTGAAATCTCATTTTGGTAGATTTCAAAATGGTGTAAAGTGTGCAGTCTTTTTTCATCTAGTAGTTCCTACTAATAAAACCAACTATGGGATTTCTTATCCATTTACAGTTGATATCAAAAGTCTACACTATGTGATAGAACTTGGATATCCATAGGCATGAACTCCTCTTCCCCATATACTAGTCAGTACAGGGTCACCCAGGTTGCAGTATGGTTCGTGGTCTGGTACGCCCACAAAGCATGAGCGAGATTTTTTGGGAACGTCTTCTTTTCCATATCAACCATCTTCTGGAGTTTGTTGGAAGGATTATGGTTGAATGTTTATATCTTTATATTGGATCTCACATCTTAGCGGTATGAATGGTTGGATTTAATTCCATACTCATTGTATAACAAGTCCATCTCAGCAGAAAATAAGTTGTTGTCATTGTCCATCAGTATTGTATTTGGGACACCAAATCTTGTATGATTTTATCCTTCACAAAGGTAAATAATTTTTTTTAGTGACTTATTTAAGGTGTATGACATTGACCCTTTTGGAAAATATGTTGGTCACTGTGAGTATAAACTTGAACAGTGTGGCTGCCGCCGAAGGATATGGTCCCAAAACATCAATCCCATAAGCGGGGAATGTCCAGGGTTACTTAGCAGTATGAAGTAACTCTTTTGGTCGATGTATGAATCTTAAATGAACATGGTGGGAAGAGAACTTCTTGGTGAATATGGAGAAATCCTATATCATAGTGGGTCAATAATACCCAAGCCTTCATATTTGGTGAGAGAGCCTGGTTGTAAATTGGTGTGCTCCAAAATCGTTGGAATTCACTTCCTTCATGAAGACTATAGTCATTTCTACATTAATACACCTAATTAAGACATTATCAAGGAATAATTTGTAGAGAAGCATTTATTTGATTACCCCATTGTATATGAAAAAGTTGTCTACCTGTCATTCGACATGCTCCCTTCTATCCCAATCTGGTGGGAGTTCCCCCTTCGGAAAGTAATTTTCAATGGGCATCATCTAGCTGGTGGAGTGACCATAAGGATCAAAAATGCGAATAATGTCATTGATTTCATCTATTTGATCTGGAAAAATTGAATGGTCATCCAATGGTGGGAAATTATGATGAAAACTTTTTCCCGGTCTGGATCAGCCAAGGACGTTGATGAATTTTCCAATGCATCAGCGTGGGAATTATGTGATCGGAAGCGTAAGTCAATGTTGATTCTGATCGGAATTCTACCATCAGTTCTCAAAAAATGTTCATCAAGGGGACCAATACTCCTTTCATAATTGAGTTGTCACTAATGACATGATTGATGACAGGAACTGAATCACCATTTAATTTTAGGTGTTTGGATCAAATGTGAAGTTCTAGTTCCTTGTCAGTGATGAGGGAATAATATTATGCACTATTACTTGTACACCCTTCTCAGTTAAAGATATAGTAAGTTAGGATTTTCTTTTAGGGGGATACAAGTATAATTACCAACCCACATTATTGGTATTGGGATCCTCCATCCTTTCTTTGTCAGGATTCAGGAAGCACCATCGAAGTACATTTCCCATGTCTGGTGGACCTCATGGACGGAAAACACTTCTTCATCTGGAAGTTCAGCATCTAACAATGTTTCTTCCTCTGAGGGATGCTCTTCAGGGAAGATTGCTAATGTTTGGACCTTGATGTCATTTTGGGCTACGTACCATATGTCAAATAATTGTAGGATGAATGTACATCATGAATATAGTACATTTCAGAGAGGACAGTTGAGGATATATAAGAACATGTTGAAGTGGAAGACTAGGTGGACCACATAAGGATGCATGTAATTCTTGAGTTTTTTATTGTGGTGATTAGGTCTATGTAATTCTTTTCAATTTTTGAATACAAAGTTTCGTCAACATTCATATTTCAGATGTGATAATAGAGGATATTATAACAGCTGGATTCATTCTTTAATGTGAGAAAAGCACCTAATGAATATTCCAGGGTGATTACGTAGAAAACGAGCGGCCTCCCCTCAGCTGGAGTCATCAGCACCGACAGGCTTAGGAGATTTTTTTTGTTATTATTTAATGCTTATTATAAATCATTATACCACTCATATGTAATTCCTTTCTTCATTAGCCTAGTAAAAGGTAAAATTTTACCCTCTAGGTTGGCTATTAATTCCCAAATGTTGGTGAGGTTCGCTTAAAGACCTCTCAACTTGGTTCGGTAGCAATGCGAGGGACATTCCAAGGATTTTTTTAGTCTTCACAGAGTCTACTTCAATGATGTGATGGTATACGATGGAGATGGGGAGTTTTCTAGAGGTAATGAAAATTGAGCATTTTAGGGGATTCATCATTATAATGTGTCTCCACTATTTATGGAATAAACACTCATGATTGGACAGGTGTTTTGAGTTCTATCATAATTTAACCACATGATCATCGACATGACACTTGATAAATATTCCCATGAAGGGATTGAAGATGCGACACATGGAGCACATATATGTGGCCTCGACATTACATAGTGTAAAGGGCATCACATTATAAGAGAACACTAACTAAGGGGACCTAAATGTGGCATCTTCTTTATCTCCTCATTCCAACATGAAATATTTTTATCCCGACTAGCTGTCCCTGAAAGAGAGAGAATCAAATATTGCTATTTCATCTACCAACAATTCTATGATCGAGACCGAGAATTCATCTTTTGAGAAATGCCGATTTAGGTCCCTAAATTCAATGAAGATTCTAAAATATATATTCTTATTTTTTAAAAATACTACATTCTCCAGCAATATGGGTATCAGACATCCCGTATGATGTTGGATTTGATCAAATCAGCAACTTTATCTTCTATTTTTTCTACATGTGCCAGGAGAGTCCTTTTTCGGCCTAAATATAGCCTCAAAGGTCATCTAGTAAGTATAGATGTTGAGTGGAGATCTTAGGATCATGTCCTAGCATTTCGTAGTAGTTCCAGGAAAACACAACTTGATTATTCTTTAAGAAAGATGTATCGACATTTTTCTCCCCAACGGGTATAACCAAAATGATCAGAGTGGGCATCAGGTCGTCATTGGTGCCCGAGTTTATCTTCTTAAGTCAATTGATTGTTGTGGAGACGCCTTTTATGAATGCAGAAGGGGAATATTTGAGAATTTTTCTTCGTCTTCTATTTCATCTTCACCATCTTCAACATTTTACCCTTTTATAGAGGGAGTATTCTTGACATGAACTCATCAATGTTGGAAGTGGAATTTTCTTTTTCCATAGTTAGTGAGGTGGGGGAAATTTGGGGTCCCATTGATGGGTTGAGTGAATTTTTGTTTGGGATTTTCCAGTCACTATAGAAGCTACCTTTTTCTTCTATGTATTTGGACACAGAGGCTATAATAGAAACCATGCAGAAATTTGAGTCTGCATCTGAACTAGTGTTTATTCATTCATCTTGTTTGATGGTAACACATAATCTTCCTCAAGTAGCTGTAGGGGGTCGACAGGAGCTGTTTCCTGTCCATTAGGGGTAGTAATCCAATCAATATCGTGGGCCGAGTGATGTTTTTCTTCTAATTCATTAAACCCTACATCGATATTGTGTGAATCACATGACTGGAATGTGAATTTATCGGTGTGGTATGTTATGTTACTTCTATTAGTGAAATATTTGATGCACTGATGGTCTGATAACAAAATTGTAGCATGATGATGAAGGAAAGGCCTCTCTAACAAGACGATAAAGGCTGTACTTTTCCGTACCACCAATAACATTGAATTTGAAAAGAGGTATATGAGCCATGATATAAGAATTATTCATCCCAGGAGTTTATGATCACTTTTTCATATAACTGAAAAGTTGTAGTTCCGGATGTCACGCTATCTTCATCACAACCTAGCAGACAAAGAGTTCGCAACTAGAGGAGGTTATCTCCCAAGCCATTTTTGAAAATGATCTTCAAAAAATCAATCCCATTTATCTTTCCAGACACATACAAGGGTTTACTATTAAATTTCATGATGGAATATTCATCATTCTATATGATGTAGATGATGGAATGACATTATTTATGATTGTTCACTATCTGATAGACTTCAGATGTTGCTACTTCGAACTAAAATTTCTTGCATCTTAGTAGGGCTTCAATGAGTGCCTCCCTAAGATCTGTGGATATGATTCATATATCCAGGATTGACATTTTTACTGGTACTAATGCATGATTCTTTAGAATATCATACATTTTCTCTAGTGGTAGGCTCTTCCCATCTTGGGGATGCTCTTTCAAATACACTATAGGGGTTTAGGCATTGGATGTAGATGGTTCGACATCTGTCTCTAGGGCCAGTGGGGCTATGGTCCATTAAGGGTTTGGCCTAACTGGTCCATCGGAATGCCTTGGGTGATTTGATATTTTTTATTCCCCTTTGGATAATTCAATATAATTAGGGCTGAATTTCATCCAATGGGGGGAGCATTCTAGTTATTATTGTTTCTACCAGAGGTTCCTTAATTGAGTTTCAATGATGTTAACAGTTTGACATATGGTGTATCCTATAATCTAACTCCTTAAATGATCTTTCCTTACAGGAAACCTCTAGAATCTATTTCCCCTTTATTCATCTCTATGGTTGGGCATGGGGAATACGGGTTCATGGCCACAGTCGTTATCCAAGAAGGGGTCCATGAAGAGAATGAAATTAATGGAGCCTATGATCAGTTCATGATCTGAAAAGTTTTTATATGATCGTGTCCATATGATGTTGTCATTTGTAGGGGTGATTCCTATTGTACCAATTATAAACTTAGTGAACGTTGTACCATTTTGAGGGATCGTTCCCATTGTACCAAGCCTATTAGCATGAAGATCAAATGTGTCAAAAATAACTTCGACAATGGTGTTCACACATCTTCTTCCTTATACATTCTTTCCATCTAGTCTATAGTGGATTGTAGGGCCGAGGAGGATGGAGTTGTTGTATTAGGTTCTTTTGGGGGATCAATTGGATGTTTCAAATATGCTTAGAGGATTCCATGAACTCATTTGACTATCTTCTAGGTCATCCAATTGTAAAATTTCTCTCTTTATATCTGGAAATGTTTTTCCATTCCTTTTATGATATTGATTCTGAGGTGGAAACACACAACCCATGTGCTGGTGGTGTCCCATCATGACCTTCATGGAATCTACCACATCTTGTAAGGGATTCGGGTAAAAGAATCATTCCTGGATAGTGTGCCTCAGTATTTTGTGACAGGGGCAATAATTTTGTCAGCCATCGAGGCCCACATCATCAGCATACATTTTCTCTATTATCCAGAGAAAACTTCATTTCATAGCATCTTTGAAATAGCTGCAAACCTGTTTTTTTAATAATGAGTTAATATTATCTAATTGTTCTTTGAACTGATTTTGTTTAGAACCCCATCACTCCTGTTGCCTATGTGGGGGAGATGTTAGTATCTAAGGGGTCCTACAGGGTTTAGGCAAACTCTACCAATCCCATGCGCTTCCCTTTTAGCCCCAAAACCCCTTGAATGTTCCCCAAACTATCCCAACCATTAAAATTAGAATTAATATTCATATCAAGCACAAAATAAGTTGGCATACTAGTTACTAGGGGTACTACAAGGCCCTTTCATAAACATATGGATATGGAAACAAGGTCCACTCATTATATTACATATACGAAAACTAATTCCATGCATTGAATTGTGAACATGAAATTATGTTCAAGAATAACATAAATAACTTTTTAGTTATCCATCATTAAACATTGCATAAAAGGGAGTTATTGGTCCTAAACATCTCATAATGAAATCATACATACATGTGATGGAAGATAACAAACAATCCTATCATAACAAATCAAATAAAGTGGGAATCATTTACTTGTAATCATATCACATCCTTTGTAAAATATACAAGTTTCATAATCATTTCAATTAAATCATGACATGTAAAAGAAGTGAATTATTTAAAATCATGAAATAAAAACACAACCCATTTAGAGAAATAATATTAATGGTATTATTGAATTATAAAATACTATGTAATCATATATGAGGAATAATTTTGAAAGAACACTTGGAATAAGATATTTTCTTAAAAATTACATTTTAAGAACAAAAAATAACTTCAAAATACATTCGATTAAAACCACTTGGAAAAAGTATAAAAAATCATGGAATATCATATAAAATATATGGAAAATTTCCTTTCATCATTTAAATCATTTTGTTTTACTAATATACTATTCAATTTTAAAAGAAAACATTTTATTTGAAAAGAACCTTATAATATTGTAAGAGATGAATCAATGTAATAAGTAACAATGAAAGAATAAAAATACATTCATTTTGTATAAGATTAAATAAATAATTCTTATCATCCATTTGTGGGAATAGTCATATAGTACCTTCTTAATAAAATGAAATTATAATCCTTTCAAACTATTTAATAAATTGAATCATATGGGTAAAAATAAATTTATTATGTTGTGAAATAATAATACAAATATTTGGGAATAAATTTTTAGGAAACATAGACATGGATTATTAATATACCCTAGTAAATATATAAGTATAAAAAATATCATATAATAAAGAGAGAGATAAAATTTCAATTACCTTAGGTCTGTATTAATTGGTATGTGTCTGAAACACCCCTATAATGGTTTAAATAATGTCATTAACTTATTCTAGAATCATATTAATTTCTTTGATATCATATATGATCATATTATTATATATTTGTTAATGAGATTATTTATTATCTTTTAAGTGTTTACTAATTCATGTTCTTATGCATGTTTTGTCTTATAAGATTCGGTTTATGCATATAATATGTAGTTATTTAATAAAAAATTGATATTATAGTATTATATTTTATTTTTACTCACAGAATATTTATATATATATTAAATATTTTATTTTTAAGATGGAAAATTAATCACATAACATCATGGAGAGAATAGGCTATACATACATATATGAAACAATATTATTCCATTAATACTAAAAACCCAAGGATGTGTATGCTATATATAGTATTACAAAACAAATATCCTGTTATAATTTCTATATATTCATACCATATCCATAATTACACTCATCTATATTGATTGGTGATGAAAACAGATTACACCACAATGTGGATACAGTAAACAATACATACACAAATGACGTGATTTTGTTTTTCATATGATCTATTGAATGTGAAATATAGTAGTTCCATAATCACATTAAAATCTCTATATATAGGTGATAGGGTATTTATTAAATTATAATAGAAACAATTAAGGAAGAAGGAATAGAAGGAGAAATAGTATTGAATGAGTCGGTAAAAGAGATAACCCCTTCTTACACGAGCTCCCTTTAGATCTCCTTTTAATTGAACTAGATGTGGTCTTTTGAGAAAACAAGAACATCTATAATATAAATAGTGATTTATAGGTTGGAAATGGGAAGTTTATTGATGATATTAATGGATAAATAAGTTGTTACAATATTATGGAGGAGGTGACCTTTTATAATTGAGTTTGTGGATGCTTTGGAATTTCACAAATAATATTAATTTATTATAAATAACAAAAACATAGAAAAATTTATAAAATTTAATATTTTTCAATATGAGATCTGTTAATGTGATTATAAAAAAAAAATATTTTCTAGAAGTCTTTTGATTTCATTTTAGACCTTATCATTTTGATTTACCCTGTATTAATCTCATTTAACTATAATTGTTGTAACGACAATTTATAATTCAGGAGGCTATATATTTTACTTATATGGGGCCAGTTGCACAGAAATGGACACTTTGTGATATTTTTTATTTTATAATACTCAATTTTTAATATTTAAGTATATTTGGATTTCTAAATTTTTAATAAAATAATATTTTTCTAAAAAATCAATAGTGACATTGTTGAAAATATTATTTAATTGAATTTATATAAAATCGAAAGAGAGCGAGAAATTATATTTAAATAATTTAATTGACTTATAATATTAAATACTCTCCCATAAAATTATTCATGTCTTATAATTAATTGATATAATATTTATTTTAATATTTTTATTATCATTTTTTTTATTCTAAAAAAATTATTGTATCACTTTTCATTCAATATTTATCGTAATAATTTAATCACTAAAATTTATAAATAAATTACCAGGACTAATATAATTTTATAATATTTATGATTAATTTTTATTAAGGATTTATTATCTTTTTTATCACTATATATAAATTATTATACTTATAAAAAATAATAGGTGGAAATTTTGTAACTTTCATGTCATTTTAAAATATTTTAATAATATTTATATCATTTCAGAGTAAAAGTCTATTGAATGTGTGAAAACTCCAAATTTGTGTTATGGTTCGAGATATATTCATCTGATGATTTTTTATGGTGTTAGGGTAATTTTATTGTCCATATATTATTATTTTGTTCCATAAATTACTTGATTAATACATTAACCACATTAAATAATAATTACCATTGTAACTATTCATAATATCCAAAAAATAAAAGTTAAATATAATGATATATTTTTACCATTTTATTTATAATATAAAATGATGTTTTTAAAATTCAAAACATTTAATTTTAAGTAATTAATTAAAAATTAATGATGTTGAGAAGATGTAAAAACATGCTTTTATAAAGTAAAAACCATCAAGAAATTGACATTTGTTCATATCCAAATTGAATGTGAAAATACATCTAATGAAAAAATAATTATTAAAAAATAAAAACATTATACAATTTTAAATTAAAAATAATTAAAATGGTAAGGTATCAATATAAAAAAATTAGACGAAAAAAATTTATTTTTAATTAGAATGATTATTTTTCACTACTATTTTACATTTGAAAATTATTATAAAAATACCAAAAATTTATCCAAAGTAAATTTAGATTTTAAAATTCAATATAAGAATATTATTTTGTCAAATTTAATATGAAAATGTTTCATAAATGAATCTAAAATGGTTTTTCCATCAAAAGGTGAAAAAACTACACTTTTTTTAAAAAGATTTTTTTTATAAGAAAAATTGAATTTGTTCAAAAATTCATTTCTAGAAACCATATAATTTTAATTTTAAATAATATATTGAAATATAAAATATATATTTATTTAAATATAACAATCCTTATGTATTTTATTATTTTATAAACTCTCTTATTTTCATTTAAAATAAAAAAAATCTGTTTTTTTTTTAAATAGGATTATTATGATTCAGAATTAATTTCTGACAAAGGATTTAATTATATTTATATTTAAATCATAAATTATAAACTTAGTTGATACTATTCATTAAATCTATTATATTGGTTGGGTTATGAAGAAATAATACGATTTGTCTTTT
Source organism: Viscum album (assembly GCA_963277665.1). Classification (NCBI taxonomy): domain Eukaryota; kingdom Viridiplantae; phylum Streptophyta; class Magnoliopsida; order Santalales; family Viscaceae; genus Viscum; species Viscum album. Next base: position 1,039,642,743 of record OY728141.1, on the reverse strand, counting down.
TCTTAAACAAAATCATTCAAAAAATGAATTCTATTAGAAGAATGTGAAATTGTGTGTAAGAAAAGCCAAGAGTATTATTATATATACCGCAAGGTAATATGTGGTATTTATGTACATGAATATTATCTTAGTATATAGTACAAATTAATACATAAAATATATATAAAATTATATTTCATGAAATTATCTAGGTGTTATATTCTCCCTCCCTCAATATGAATCTCGTCCATGTAATTTATCTGGGTTATAAAATTATCAATACTTGAATGTTTCTTTCATAAAAGTACATATCATAAAAATTAATAATAAAACATACTTCAAAATTTAATTTCTGAAATATAAAATTTTTCCAATGTAAATAATAAATAGTTCCCTATGTAAGAGAACATAGTTGATGATTTGGAAATTGATGAAAAACATAAATAATCAATGAGATTGGTAAAGCTCACTGAGGACTAAAAAGTTGGTGATACGGTGAATGTTAAAAATCACAAAAACTTAAACTATATAATTATAAAAGTATTAATTTATGTCATTAAAAATTATAATAATAATAAGACATCATTTTACGTCATGATACCTTTTTCATAATATTGATGAACTTCCATGGGAAGATATACTTTCTTGATTTCGATACAATCTCACAGTTATTCATGCCTTGAATAATTTATACTACATATCTAATTCAATGAAATGTAGATTAATATTCCTTTCATAAATTTTTATAAGATCATGGAATCCATAAATAGAATGATTATACATTCAATCTACTTTTATGAAAAAAAAATTATTAGAATATTTAATCAAATATCCATAAGTCCACATATAGTGAGATAATAATTTATGCTAAAAAAATACATATGTTGTTCAACGAAAACATGACCTAAATTTATATCCTTATAGTCATTATTATATATGAAAATACATCACAATATAATGATTTTTAATAACATGTCTTATCATTTATACCCCATATATCATATATAATATCTTTTGGGTCATTATCTAAACAATCGAACACCTTCATCATTTATTCTCTTAAGTCATGGAATAAACCCGAATCACCACATATCCTTATTTAAAAAATTCAATTTTCCTTATTCCAAAACCTATTGGATATATTCATCATGTCTCAATAATGTGTAAAATTCTCCATTGTAGAATAAATTTCTTGATAAAGAACTGATATTTAGTTTTTAAGAATCTAGTATCATCCAATTTACATAATCATATCCAAAAAAATATTTATCACAAAATCATAATCTTAATATAAGAGATATATTAAGGGTTATATATCCCTCAATAATGTTTTATCAAAATATATCTCCTCACACTTAAATAACTTTTCTATGTCTTTATAACCATTATACATATCATAGACAATCTATAATGGAAAACTATTACTGAAAACGCATACATTTATCAAGATTAATATAACATAATATTTTAATAATGAAACATATACACATAAATGATAAAATATTATTCATGATCCCTAATATTAGTCTTTAAAATAATATGATTAATTTTTTAAGGTTCCAAAAATATAATCTAACTATGCTTCATTGGATTATTGTAAAAAGAAGTAGAATATCCCATACATGTTGCATGATATTTTCAATTACATTATCCAGAGCAGTATGACAAATAATCATACAACCACCATCATTAACTTCCTGATATTTTACCTTAAGAAATATATATTTCTTATTCCCATTATTTCTAAATATGAAACATTCATTGATAATAATGTTTTATCAAGTTCTAGTTATTGACTAAGACCTAAAAGCATGGTTTGGGAATTGATTTTCATAGATGAAAATAACATAACCAAGGGAAATTACATATATTTATTCAATCAATAACATCATTCATTTAATACTAAATAATTCACGTTTGTTAACAAAATTCTAGGATTGGAACCTGTAGTTAAAATTATCCTTAGGGACATCCCTAGTCACATACTTAATAATATTTATAACAATATCGCTAATGTTTTCACATCCTAATTTCCAAAGATTAACTAAACCATCACTATGATACAAAATGTAATGAACCTATCTTTATGTACATGGAAATTACATAATATTTACAAAATATTTACAACATTAAAGAAACAAACACTGAATGGCCATATTTTTAAGTTCCTTTTAAAAATTGTATCATGGTCACTGAAATTGGTGATATCTATTCATTTTATCCCATACTATTCTTCCACTTTAGTAGCCCAACCTAAAACATTTCATTATAATCTATGTAAAATAATACATATAAATGAGTGATATAAGATGATCAGTAAGGGTATAAAATAAAATATATAGTTATATATTAAGAATAAGTGTATGAGAAATTGATCATGAAAATAAAATATATCACCCTACAAATCAAAAAACATTGAACAAATTTTGTTAGTTCATAAGTCACAAATCAAAAAGAAATCGAAGTACATAATCCAATATATAATAAAAATAACACAATAAATTAATTTATGTCATATATTGAAACTTATAACTTTATGACCATGTATAAAAAGTCAATGGTTCACTCATTAATTTCTGTACTTGTAATCAGGCCATTGGATAAACATACGGTGATAGAATCAATGTCCACTTATAATATTATGGACATGAAAACATGGTCCATGAATAATATATTAAACATGAAATCTAGTGAAAATATAACATATATAAATAACGAGTTATCGATATTTACCCAATGCATGAAAGGGAGGATTGTGTCCCACCTATCTCAAAATGAAATCATACATACATTTTCTGTAAGATAATAAACAATCATAACATAAGCCATGAAATATAATGAGAGTCATAATCATGAAAACATGTTATAACATATCTAATAAATATTTTTTTCCTAATTATTTCAACCAAAGGAAAATCAGTGAGAGGAAGTGTGTTTCTTAAACATCATGAAGTAAAATCATAAACCATTTTAAGAATGAATATGAATGGTATTCATGATCTATAAGAAAGTATGTCATATTTGATGGAGATGGGTTTCCAAATATAACATATCACAATATTTTTCCTAAAAACTAATTTTATAAAACATCTAACACTTTCAAAACTCGTTCATTTACAAACCACTTTGATAACATATAATGAAATCATGAAAAATAATTTAAAACATATCTTATGGGAAATTTCCTTTCTTATTGGAAATTTTTTTCTCTTCATAATATACTGTGAAATTATAAAAAAATATTTTATTTTAAAATAACCATTCATTGATTTTAAGGGTATATTTAAGGTAAAAATGATTCATGGAAGCATAAAAATCCATTCATGTCATATATGTTAAAATAAAAAAAATTTAATAATTTTTTAAAAAAAGTCTAAATGTAACTCGTTAGGAAAAAGAAAAAAACATTCATCTCTTATTGTTTAAAAAAAATTCATACATGTGTAACAATAAATATAAACATTTATAATAGAATAGTAAAAATATTTTCAATTATATTTTAGTAATAATAGACATTAAAGATATATATACCACATTAAATAATTATATAAAAACAATCATAGATAATAATGATATTGTGATATTATCCCTTACCAAAGGCATGTGATCCTTAATATGTGTCTAAACCTATTGTGTAAGGGTTAACATAATATTTTTATGTTATTCAAAAATCATATAAATTTCTATCAAATCATATGACATTATATAATTACCAGTTTGTTAATAACATTATTACTCGTCATCCAGAGGGTAACTGCTTCGTGGTATTAAGATTTTCTTTCTTATAAGATTTAGTTCAAGTAAATAATATATTATAATTTCATTTTTAAAATTACATTATGTAATTATATATCATATTTATTCATTCTATATTTCTAAATATTTGTTATTTAATGTTGAATAAGGAAAATGAATCAAATCACATCGTGGAGAAGATATGCCAAATATACCCATAAGTGATGTAATCATTCCATATAAAGTAAGAATGTAAGTAATTTGATTTTATATATGTTTTTCCAAAAAGAATATAAATTTATTATAACCATATATTTCTATATCTTATATCATTATACAAATCAAAATAAATTGGTTTTGAAATCATATTACAGTACGATGTGGAGACCATAAGCAGTATCTTTTCACACATGGTGATATTATTTTTATTAGATGGATATAAATTGGATTTTGGTTGTTACATAAAAATAATAACATCAAAATATATTGGACATATTAGAATTACTCAAATATAATGGAAATGATCATGATTGTGTTAGTAAAATAGATTACCTCTTAATCCTCGATATCTTCTTAGATATCCACAAAAAGGCAATAGAGTGGGTCTTTGGAGAATACCAGAACCTCTAAAATGTGTATGGGTAACATTATAAGGGGAATTGGATAAATATGGTAGATCATGAAGTATCCATGTGCTTTTCAGATAATAGGGCTATGGTGACCTTTTACAATTGAGGTTGGAAGAACCTTTGGGATTTCCATAAATATTAATTTATAATAAATTAAATCAATATAAAAACCAACAAAATGAGATATTTTAAATGATGAGATGAGATAAGGTTGTAATATCATACAATGTATAATTTTTATCAATTTTTATTTAATTTTAAATCTTATTATTTTGTTTCTTAATTATTATATTTTAATTGAAAATGAAATAACACAATTTTAATTGTTAAGAGGCTATGTGTTTTACTTATATGGGTTCAACATCCCATAAATGGAAACATGAGGAAATGTTTTACCTTGTAATAGCAACTTTTAATTTTTCAATGATTTTTCATATTTTTATATAATTTAATAGAATAATGTTTTATAAAATATATAATAGTATAAGTTTTGACATGATTTATTTCATTGAATTTAAATAAAATCTAAAAAATGTGATAATTTATAAAAAATAATTTAATACATATATAGTATGTCATATCCACTTAGAAAAAATCATGGAGTCCAATAATATTTTCATATTATCTTTTTGATTAAAATATTTCATTTAAATTATTTGATATTAACATTAATAAAATAATTATTGTATCATTGTTGTGTCAATATTTATAGTAAATATTTAATCTCTAATTTTTAAATAAATTACTATGTTTTATATAATTATTTATCTTTATAGAGACCATTTTTATTCTTTTTTTATCATGTTTAAACATATATTAAATTTATTATAATTATAATAAATAAGAGGGTGACATTTTGTCCCTTTCAAGACACTTTCTTTTATTTTAATAATAATTTTATCATTTTCTTGGAAAAAATAAATCTATATGGTCAATTATGATACATTGGTGTTAATGGTAGATGTTTAATCATACAATATGAATTTTTTCGTGTGTTTGGGTAATTTTATTTCCTTATCATATTATTATGTTACATAAATTACCTAATATAACATTACCCGCATGAAATAAAAATTTCCACAGTTACTATATGTTATATAAAAAAAATATGTAACCTATAAACATAATATTAACACACTAATTCAAAATATGGAATCTACGTTTTCAAATTTAAAACAATAAAGTTGCATTACTTAATCTAAAATAAATCTTTTTCACAAAATGAGAAAATGTGATTCTAAAATGTAAAAACTATCAAAATATTGGAATGTGTATATATCCTACATCAAGGTAAAAATATTTCAAAAGATGAAAATTAGATTAAATAATATAAATAAAATATAATTACACTTTAAAATAATTTAAAATAATAATATATCAATATAAATAATTTAGATGAAAATTCATTTTTGAATTAAAATGCAGTATTTGTCACTATTCAGGTAAATTTGAAAATTATCAGAAGAATACAAAGAGTTTATCCCAAATAAATTTTTATATACCACTTCAAAATAATTATTTTAATTTTTCCATCATAATATAAAAAAATTATAAAACTACAATAAAAATGGATATTCCACCAAAAGGTGGAAAAACATAATTTTTTTGAAAAATATTTTCTTATATATAAATTTTATTCTATTCCTATATATTGTCTATATAAAATATAAGATGACTTTTAAACCTTATATTGAATATATTATATTTATATTTAACTAATGAAATCCATCAAATGTGATTTTTTTATTTTATAAACTCACTTATTTTCATTTTAATTGACAATATTTTATTTTATTTTTAAAAATGGGTTTATTATAATTTATATTTAATTTCTCACCAAATAATTTATTATATATATTTATGTGTAAAAAAATTATTCATAATCTGGTTATTACTATTCAAACACTATATTATAATTGTTTAGTTATAAGGTATTAATAATATTTAGTTGTTTTCATAAACTCGGTCATATATAAAATGAATTATATAGAAAATATCAAACTGTATGTAACACAAGACAAGAATAATGTTGTGTATACATCAATATATGTAGGTGTTTTAGGTATAACAAGCTGATCATATTATGGAAAACAACACAAGACATCAACAATATTATAAACTCTATTTCATAAAAATCTCATGGTGTTGTAATCCCTACCCAAATATCTTTATTACATCCAAAAACTCATACTATAAATTATATTTATGTTATAAATTGAATCTAAGAATATTTATTTTGAAAATAAAAATATATTTTCTTAAGATAAGGTAATATCCTTAATAGATCATTTTATTTAATTTATTCATACACATATATTAAATTTTCTACAATAATTATAATTTAATAAAACCGATATCACTCATATAATGATATTTTATTATGTTATTTTAATAAAACAAATATGTATCCACATCAATATAATGTGATACATAATCATCATTTGTGTGCATGGGGGGATACCACATCACGAGCAGATGTCATTCATTTTCCATCATCACTTGTCATATCTAAGAAAAAAAATGTATTAAAGTGTATTTAGGATATATTTAACATATTTAAAATCATGTAATTATTATATAAAAAATAAATTCACACATTCCATTCTATGGGGATACTATAATGTTCAATTTAGGTATGTGGAACAACATCTGAGCGAAGTAATGTGATTCATTATTCACTAACTCTCCACATGAAAGGTAATAACAAATAGTTTAAAAAATATATGTGAATTAAAATAAATAATTATAAAATTCATTACATATTTATTATTGTGAATAGATAATATTTCATTTTCATTCTTACATAGGAAAATAATATCTTTTTTTAATTGTACGTGTAGACTGCCGCCTCTACGAAGTGATGGCATAATTTTTTAACCACCACATAAAACTGAGGATATATATAAAAATTTATTAAATATATAAATAGGGTACTTATGGTTTATGATAATTATTTAAATATAATGAATAATATTTCTTATTTTTATAATTAATATTGATTAATGTAAATGTTAATCATGCGTACGTACGACCAGTTGTCTCCTCGATCTTAATGTAGTTCATTTTTTATAACCCATATTGATTATTGTTTTTTAAAATGTATAATAATTTTTAATTAAAAAAAATTATTTCATGACTATTATTAAGGATACATGGATATAATGATGTCTTTGACCATGATCAACACGCCATGTTCAATTTGAAAGAATGATGGGAATGTCCTCAAAACAGCCATCTTGGAATTAACCAAATGAAAAAAATACTTTAATATAAGTAATATATATGATTTAATTATTAGTTATTAAACCTATAAAATTTTAATATCAAATAATTTAATTAAAATTTGGATTTTATACATCAGATTCAAACTTGTGTTAAAATAGATATAACAGAGGTTAGGGTTTCTCATCTCATTTTTTCGGTTAGACTTTTGCTCTATTCAACTCTTTCCATTTATTTTTTCATGAACACTATTTCATAAAATTATATCATGGTTATTATCATAAAAATAAATTATATTTACAAATAAATTAGATATTTTTACTTTCATGATGTATTGATAATGATATTACCAAACCAGTAAGGGACATCATTTCTTTTTCCTTCATTAATGCATATTTTATTATTTTGAACCTTCTTTTTTATTATGTTTTATACAATAACAACCTTATAAGTAATAGTGTAAATCATTTATATACCATGATTCTTTTTATTGAATTAAAATTATTTAAACTAAATGAAATAGATATGAATGATAACAAGTGGTAATAAATTTAATAACTCAATTTATTTTTGATGGGTTATACACCATATTCCACTACATTTAATTTCATAGATAATATGTCTAAACAATGATGAAATTATTGTACTATGAGTATAAATATTTCATTTTGATTGATATTTTATACAAATAATATATTGATTGATTACCTTTCAATTCAATCATATGATCTTGGTATGTGTTTTTCATTTAAAATTATCATTCCACCAAACATTGGTTTACTATGTATGCCTATATTAATTTGTGAGGTGTATATAATTGCATTTTGAAATGTTATAGCATGATATTCCTAATGTTATAGATATATAATGTTTTATTTAATGTTATTCATTAACAGGGATTATCATTTAAGAGTTACCAAAGAGGAAAAGTCTTTAATTCACAATGTCCTTAATTCCAGGATTCATTATGTTAATGTTACACTAGAGGAACCGATATTATTAAATTTTAAATAAAATCATTTCATTATTCTATGATTGATTTAATTATGGTTAAAAAGTTTTATTTCTATTTCTTCTTTTTAATATTGATGAAATATCAGGAATTTTAATTATATGTGATACTGAAATTATATATTTCTCATAGATCAAGGATCCATCTCCTTTATATTAATGATTTTTTAATTGTATTCAAAAGTTATTTTTTCAAAGCATGATTTATTTCCTAGAGAAGTTTTTCATGATACATGAACTACTCGTAATGTTTTCACAAATTTCTCTATATCATTTTCCAAATGGTTAAATTTTGACTCATATTACAAAATGTTGTTGTTTCTGATGCTTTTATATCAGGTGTGAATCTATTAAGGATGTGAGAATCATTACCATGTATTCCTTCTTAATAATGTCAAGCAAAATATATCACTTCATTAGGGATGTTTTCTCCCTAATTGAACATTGATGATGAGTCGTTATTTTCTCCTTCTATGGATTTCTAAATAGAAATTGTCCCCCAGTCCAGGTCTCCCTTGTTGATTTGAGTTTTTGTTCGTGAATCTAATTCATTGTGACATATCATTGCGGAAACAGTTTAATTAACTTAATTCTTCCTAGACCATCTATGAGGTGTTTATATGGCAACAAAATTACATTTGAGTAGATGGTAATATTAGTAATGTAAGGCATCTCTGGATGTTTGGATATTGGAAGACATGTATTATTCCTCATATTAGTGCATCTCAAGGAAGAAAAACACGAGTTATCCAACATCAGCCTTAGGTATCTTATTTCAGATTCATTTATCTATGGTTTTCCTCATCTTCTCATGTTTAAGACATGGTATATCGCAAGTTTAGCATCTTGAATAGATGGTTACGTCAAAGGTGCTATTTACAATGTATTCTTAGACATCCCAATATCAACATGAGGTATGATATGAGTTTACTGTCATATAGAGATGATTCCAGAGTGATAAGAATTCCCCTTAGAGACAGATCGTATTGGAACATCCCTATGAGGGATCATCTTGAGTGTTTACTATGTGGATGGATCAGAATGCCCAATAACAGTGGAACCGGGATGGTGTGTCCCATAAAGGGAAGATATCACATCATGCTGTCTAATCTAGACACCACTAAGGGAATATCAGGGAAAGGGAACCCAAATATGGGGAACACTATGGTGTACTATGGTCTAGTATCGATCTTATAAGAGGATTTCTATGTACTATATTTAGAAGATAGGGATCAAAACCTATATAGTTATTATGGTTTGTTAGTGATTACACACTATGATGGACAATGTGCTGCTAGGATCATCAATCGTATGGTTGAATGACATGATCTTGTTGGGATGTGGTGCCTAAGTAAGAATCAAGATGAATATTGGATTACTTAGGGATGTGTACAGTGAATGATATGTAACAATATGGATGGTGACAGTAGTGTAGGGCTTGAACTACATGGAGGCTTACTACATACCATGCATGGAATGAAGGGATCCAACTAGATGTAGTTCAGTGGGGTGATGGGATACCTGAGGTGGCATCTCACTATAATGGAGTGCATGGATGGGAACCTGAAAGAAATAGTACCTCCAGGTAGGGTCGTGAACTTCTCTAAACTCCAAGGCATAAGGGAGAGACCAAGATGGGATATGGGGGATGGGATTTATCATCCTGGAAGCTTCCTACATATCCCCATTATAGGGAGTCAATTCCTACATAGTTAAGGATATGAGGGATTAGTATCAGGTTGTACACAGTGTACAATAACCTGAATATATGATAGGGAATACATGTGGTTATCTGCCCATCTCATGATAAAAACTCTTGGTTGAAGGAGTATGGATTGAGGGTGTGAAAAATGCATGGTTGGTGGCCCAAAAACTGGTGTGACAACACTATTGATTAGACCAAGGGTGTGGGTCCCAAAAAAGGGGATGTAAAATAATACAAGTGTTTGGGTTTAAACCTAAGGGGGTCATCTTATGTACCCGATATAAGTGGCAGGGATAAAAACCCATGTAGATTGATATAAAATATTTTTGCATCATGCAGGATGAGTGTGGCATACAGTTTAACTATATAGGAGATGATGGTAAACCTACATGAAGTGGTTGGGACAAATTTGTGATGGGAATGAACTTCATGGATGTTTATTATGCATTTTAATCAAATAGATAATGGATCAGTGTGCATATAGTTTAGAAAAAGTGGCATGGGTCTTACTCACTAAGAATGCGCAGCTATGATTTATTGGTCACCATTATCTCTAGGCTTACATGAATCATGATCAGTGTGTGAATGTAGATGTAACAAGAGACATGTGGTTCATGGGTAAAAGGGGTGTCCACAAAGTGTGGTGAATGTGGCTTACATGTCGATGCAACCTAGGTACCTCTAAAGAAGTAGTGGTGGTGGATGGGTATTACACATGGAAGTATCCAATGTGTTATTGAGGAGGTGAAATTGTGAATGGGTTATACACATGGGAGCTAGTAGGGTTCTGAAAATGAGTGAAAATGGGGGATAGAAATTATGCATGGACGCTACCAGAATTATAGTAAGGATAAATAATGGTGAATGGGGAATCCATATGGGAGCTTCTCGGATGCCGGTAAGGAGAGAGGATGGATGAAGGGGCTTGCGCATGGAAGTTTTCCTGGGGCCGCATGGAGCGACAATAGTTAATGGGTAATTACTATGGAAGATACATGTAATATATTTTGCATGTCTGGCAATGAGTTCATACAAACTCACTGGTTGGATGATGTATATAATGGAGTCCTAAACATATTGACCAATGAACAATATGGATAACCCAAAGGGAATTGGAATTAGTCCGTACAATGGGAGATTAAAAGGGTGAATCACATTCCCAACATTCGAAACACAAAAAAAATGGGATAATTAAGAAAAAGGGAGACAAATTCTTCAAATATTTGAATAAAAACATCCACATATTATTTTCCTAATATGGATAAAAACAAAACAGTGTCAACTGTAGAACACATTCAAAACACAGGGCTAAACTTGAGGTGTCATCAAAAAAATTTGGGGTGTTGGCCTCGAATGGTAGGTTATACATTGCAGAATGGGACCGGTCTATTAGAGGGTACATTTAGGCTTTAATGTGGATCAAGATCTAAATAAAAGGAAAAATCTTGAGGCGGAGAAATGGAAAGATTTAATTGATTCCAATGATATTGAAATTATTACACAATAATCATGGCATGAGGAATCTTAGGATTGTCCCATAAGGAATATCTTATTTGCAAGAAGAGGAGTCCTATTATTGAATGACATGGAATGATACAATTTATATTCATATAATTATGACTACTGGCATCTTATTCATGGTGCATAAAAAAATCTTATTAAAAATAAGATGCATCCTATGTTTTTTACATAGGGTGTAATACATTTTATAGTAATGTTGAAAGGAATATTAGAATATTATGCTTGGAACATAAGTAATATTTTATTCAAAATAAGATGAATCCTATTATTTAATGATAGGGTATTCTACAGTTTAATTTCATATAGAAAGGATTATTGGCATCTTAATCTTGGAGTAGAAGGCATCTCTTTTTTGGAACAATAGGTATCATATGTTTTTAATATAGGGTGTTGTATTGTTTACTTTCATATAGAGAGGAAGGATCACATAAGGTTCCAAGAAATGGATGGTGTGGGATTAATGAAAGAGATTCCCTTTCTAGTTCAACCTTATATAGAAGTCACATGATAGGGTTTGTAGTAGAGTATCGAGGAATGGTTCGAATCTCGGTACTTAGTGAATTGAAGATGAGAATCTCGACTCACGACATAATAATGGATAAAGAAAAATATGTCGAATCATAGGATTTTGTGGATTAGGGAGGAGTATCTATAATAGTGTTATTTAATATGTGGACAGTGGGTGTGAAAAAAGGAGAAAAGGATAATAGTGATGTTTGAGGATGAATAGTTTGTTTGGTGACTCCCCTTTTTTTATGGGGCTTAATGATATTAGGGAAGGTACCAGCCCAATGGGTGGGGATTGATGCACAACATTAATCTAGAGCTGTGATGAAGGGTTGAAGCCATCTACAATAAGGATAAATGGGTGTGAAAGTTGTATATTCATCATGGATATTGATTCACAAAAAAAGTGCTTCACAGAGATTAAGGTATTGTGAAGGATGGATCTTTGCATAGCTCAAGGTCTCATAGAGGGTGAACCATTTTGGTGCTTATAGTATCGTAGAGCATGGGCCTTCACAGTGCTTAGGATTTGTGGATCATGTAGAATTTTTGATCTCAGGGTCTTAATGAGCATGGGGCTTTGCAGATTTTCAAGAAACCTGAAAGAGCTCCCTCTAATTGAAAGGATGAAGACATTCCCGAGGGGAATCACTTCGCAGTGCTTGGGAGCATTTTGAAATGAGAGATCAGTTTCCTATGGGGTATTGTAACCATATTAGAAAATGGGGGGTGAGAAAACTATTTATAGGAAATTGTGTTCGGAGGAGAATTCCATGAAAAACAATTATGCAGTGATGAAAATAACACTCTAAAACTAGTGGTAGGTACCTCATGTCTCTCGGAATCATAGTGGCATTCGTCATTTTCTCAACGATGCTCATAGATAGCTCTGACTCCCATCATGTTCATTAGATTCTCAAAGCAATAAATCACATTTATATATTGTGGGACCAAATACATCATCAAAAATATGACTACTGTCGTGTTGGAGGTCTTTGTGAATGTTCCATCATGAATCATTTTACCATACCATCTAGAAATGACCATAACATCTAATCTGTAACTTCGTTCAGGATCCTCGACTTGTAAAATCAAATCCTGTGAAACATGATATGTTAGTAGATCATGTTTAGAAGAATTAATTGAATACTATGGCCACATTTTCTTATTCAAATAACTTTAATATAATGTTTATTTTAATCATTTATGTAATGATCAAATTTTCCCACCTACATGTCCATTATTTTAATGGAATTTACCTTTATACATTTGCATGATTTTTATCCAAGAAACAAATTTTATAAATATTTTATTTTTTTTCCATTAAAAACTAAATTTCTAAAGGAAGTGATTATTTTAATAAATAAATATTAGAAGTTTAAATCAAAGTTACATTCACCAGTGAATAAAACACATGATGTAACTTATTCTGCACTAAGGAAATTTTGTAATGATACTATCCACCTTCATTATATGGATGTATTACTGTTGTTCCATTGAAATTTTCATATAACCTATTTCCCCCATGTTAATTATGTTTCAAATATTTTATCATGGAAAATTTTTTATTTCAACATATTAATTATCATCTGAATTGAATAATAAATGTTTCAATGAGTTTGGTTTGAAATGATACCAATGTTTAATTGTTCATGATATTTTTTTGTGGATTTTTTTACGAGGATTAAATTATTAATTGTTAACCATGGATGAGTCGCCAAATTGTTAATGACTCATGGTTGGTTCCTTGATAAACCACAGACGGGTGGTTTCATGATAATATATTGGTGGATGGTTCTGTTATAAACCAAGGATTGATTGTTCCAAGACACAAATACATTTTATTATGATTTGACTACTTATAAGTTTTTCCTTTTACAATTATTGTAAAAAATGTAACATTATTATTGATTCCTATAATTATTTCCAATGGAATATACTTATTCTATTATTCTAGTGATTTATTATATAGGTACTGGTTGATATGAATATTATTATTTTATGATCGTGGACCTTGATTGTGTCATCATAAACATATTCTATTCTTATTCATACTGATGAATTTCAATTCGTAATTAATATATTATCCTTTACTAATCATTTGAAAAAATTATTCTTAAGTTTCATTTTCCCAAGGATATCAATAATGTTTTGAGTGAATTTTATATAGTAAGGTTTCATATAGATTATATTGATGACATAATGTCTAATAAGAAAGGATAGTTTATGTGTGGGAAAAGATCATTTAAATACATGGATATTTATTACGTAATATTTTTTCCTAATTATACAAATTATATAGTCCTAAAAGGTCCTATATAATGTAAATATTTAGATATTTATATTTTACATATTATTCATTGGATGGTGAAAATTGAATCACTATGAGTAGTGTTATATCATGAAATATAATGTTAATTTTTTTGACTGTATCAGAGAGTATAGGTTCCGGGATGTTATTTCAATTACAATCCCAAAAATATAGATCATGTCATATTCATACAAAGAATATCTAAGATCCAAATATTATATGATAATGAATTCCCACTTTAATATCTACTCATGATCTAATTCTTGGATTGACTTAATATGATTCAGAAGAAATTAGATAAACAATTAATCACATGTAATCCTACATTGATCATCTGATGCATCCACTAGCCACTCAGCCTCAACAACAAATTATATGATATTCCTATAACAATGGCCACTAATCAGTATCCTTCATCTCAATCATTTTTCAAAAAATAAAACATATGACAACATTCCCCTTCCTTAAATCATATGGTATGTCGATGACAAATCTAAAATTACACTCTACCTAATGCCAAATCCCCTTATTTATATACCTTAGAGTGAATAGATACAATATGATATTATAATATATAGAAATAATAAATATAGAAAACAATTATATTTTTTCCAATATGTCAAGGAATAGACCACAAATATAATATCTACGTCATGTATTAGTTGGATCTTCTTAGAGGATTAAAATTGACAAAAAATGTATGAAAATACTTAATCCCTATACATTAGTAATACTCCTAACCCATCATTTAAGGAAGATCAAAAAATTTTATATGTACTCCCATGATCTAGTAAAAAAATAACTAGTGTTGAAATATATATCAACTAAATCTATATGAATACCTCCACTAATAGATCATACCACATGAAAATCAGTTCATTTCTAGTCATATCTATCATCATCATTTCTAAAATGTGTAGTATTCAGTGAAACATAAATATTATCCAATCCAACAAGGAAGATATTAATTTAGAACATACTTAGACATTCATTCCAATACATCACCACATCCAATACGGTTGGCTATGTTTGAAATATTTTCTCAATGATCTCATGTCCTTCAAAACATACATCATGAATCTATAATATATAATTGAAGTGAATTAATATAGTAATTTCATTATAATAATACATGATAAAGCCTTCTGGAGTGTGACATGTAACTCAATGTTCCAATAATAGGAATTATTATTTTAAATAATGAAAATTATTTATTAGGTGTTATATGGATGGAAAAAAATATTCATAGTGTTAATAAAAACAATGTGTGAATTCATGAAACAAAAACATATGATGAGGTCTCAATACTAGCCATATCTATTCTAAAATTCCATCTTTGGGATATCATCCGAACTGATCCTCTACTGTATGATTCCCAAATTGAGATCAGTTTTAGTCAACCACTGGCATGTCAATAAAACCTCAATGTGATCATTAATCCTAGAAACTGGTTTCCTATTTTCACTATAGACTGATTCAACTTCCCATAGTATGAATAATGTGATATTCAACTATTCTTCATGTTTGAAAAATTTTGGAGCACCTTAAGTTTTTGTAATTAACCTGATATATCCCTCCTCATCTAAATCATCTAGCTGGACCCCGAACTCAGTAAACTCAGTTATGTCATGAGGATAAAGAAGAATAAATTTATTTTTATCCCCTTAGAAAACCTATATGTGATTTTGAAATCCTCTCTATAGATATGGTCCTAACATATTGTAACATACCTGGTAAATAAAGAATAAGACAATTTCATATTTAATAATATTTTTTATTTAAATAGAAATTTTATTTTTAAAAGGAATTTTATGTTCGATAGCGTACCTGATATGCAACAATGGGTTTCATTGAAATCATTCATTGAACACAAAATTTGTTTATACAAAAAATAATAATATAATATTATTTTGAATGGTAGTTATAGCCTAGTGGTTGTATTGGCAGGGATGGACTGAGCTAACAAAAATATGAATATACATGTTTTTTCAATGTTTTTACATTTATCCAATAAATTTTAGAGGCTTAAAAAAAGAAAGAATATGGTTTTAGGTATAAATAATCTAATATTAATTAAAAGGTCGATATTCTTCATTTTGCTGGTGAACCATCATTAAATATAGTTTTGGTCACTTTTATAAGTTCTACTTGGAAAATAAAAATTTTCTTTAGAATCAGGAGAACAAAATTAACATTGGGTGATTTTTTTGGTATTTTTTTGATAAAATTCATTTTTTAATATTTAGTGGGAAATATTTTATTTTAATTAAAAGTTGTCTTTTAATATAATTTCTTTGAAAATATATATTATCTTTTTAATTTATTTTAAATTTCAATTATATTATGTTTTTACTATTTAATACAATGTTGTAAATTGGTAATAATTACACATTGAAATTTTACATTAATAAGTGTTAATATTTGGATAGTTATTATTTTATATAAAAACATGATTTTCATGTTTTGACAGCATGAATTAATTTTAAATTAATTTCTTTTTTTCATATTTTTTATTCGTAAAAATTTATTCAATATTTAGAATTAGTTGTTCTGAATTGTATAAATAGGTATCTTTTATTTTTAGTCATTATAAATATTTACTTCAGTAAATATTATATTAACTATGGTAAAAGGATAAAACTGGTAGATAAGGGTAAAAAATAATATTATAATAATATTAAATTACCCTTACAAGTTTCCTAATACTATTGGTTGACAAATTTCTGACCATGGGAATTCTTATGTCAATTTTGGGACACCATGGAGCCACATCAGAGTGATAGTGACACTTTATATTAATTAATTTAAAGTAAAGACAAAAATTACATAAACATATAAATTTTAGTAAATAAAATTTTACCTATTATTATATAAGTTATCTCTTCAAATATAAATATTCAATGAATTTTTAAAAAATTTCATATATCATGGTATTTTTTAAATAATTTTTAGAAGTCAATAAAATAAATATATTTATGACACAATAATGATGTTGTGTTTTCCTCGTTAATGAATAATTAAAATAACTAAGATTATAAATATTAAAACAGTATCCAAAACCTATCCAGATATTATTGGATGATTTTATTTAGTACACTAGTCATCGTATGTTGGACATTAATTAGTTTTGGACCTTTAAAAACCGAAAATAATTATATAATTAAATAATATTTAAATGTTTTCATAAATATCCCCTCTTCCCCCTTATAAAAAGCCCTCTCTTATATCTCATTCCTAACACATATCAAGCCCCACATGTAACACCCCGAGATTTTATGAAAAATATTCTTTTAATTTCATTAATGTCTTGTGTTGTATTCTACACCAAGATTACCTTGCACTATACGCAACACCGTATTAGCTTGCAGTATACGCAACACTATTCTTGGATCGTGTTACACACAATTTTGATAATAGTTATTCTACGCAACATTGAGTATATATATATATATTAAATGTATAAATGAAATATGGTTGGATTCTGTTATACGAAACAATGAAGGATTCTTTCACAACACGCAACCCTGACTTGGCTTGCATTACACGCAATCGCGACCTTCCTCGATAGCGTGTGTTGTACGCAATACCGGGTTTTAATAAACAATGTTATATTATTATAATATTGTCATGAACTAGCCGTTATGAATAGTATTAACTAAATTTTTAATTTTATAACATTATTATTCATCTTACACATTTCTAGAACATGGTATAAGAACAAAATAAATTTTTCGGGTAAAATAAGTATTTTTCAAAAAATGCAGTTTTACCGCCTTTTGATGGCGCACCCACTTTAAATATAGTTTTTGACATGTTTATATGTTCAATTTGACAAAATAATATTCTTCTTTTGAATCAGGATGTAAAAATTTACATTAGATAAATTTTTGATATTTTTCCGATAACTTTCATATTTTAATGAATAGTAAAAACACGCTATATTTTAATTAAAAAACAACTTTTTTCATCGTAATATATTATGTGGTTAAATTATAATATTCAATGGTTTTAAAGTATATTTAGAATATATTTTTACCACTTAATATAATGTTGGTCATTGGACACAATTTTACAATTAAACCGAACATAAGCAAGTGTCAATCTTTTGATAGTTATTATCTCTTAAAAACACGCTTTTTGTTTTGACAGCGGGAATTAATTTTAAATTAATTTCTGCCACTTCTGTGTTTTGAATTTAGAAAAATGGATTCCATATTTGGAATCAGGATTTTCAAATTGTGTAAATAGGTAAATTTTATTTTTAGACATTTTGAATAATTACTGCGGTAAATATTTTATTTACCATGGTTAAGGGTAAATCCGGTAAATAAGGGTTAAAAAATAATATTATAATAATATTAAATTACCCTAAAACGTGTCTTAACCCTATTGGTTGATACATGGTCGACCATGAGAATCTTTAGGTCGATTTTGGGACCCCATTGATCCACTTGTAAGTGATAATGACACTTTATTTTAATTAAGTTAAAATGAATACAAAAATGATACAAGCATATATCTTTTAGCAAAAAAATTGTTACATAGGGTTATATATGTTGGATTTTAGATTATAAATATTCATTAGAAAGATAAAACGATTTCCTACATAATGGTATTTTATTTGTAATTTTTAGACTTTAAATAATTTAATTTATTTATGACACAATGATGATGCATTAATTATCTTATTAATGAAATATTGACATAATTGATGTTATAAACACCAAAAAAAATGTAATTTGAGACTTTTTATGAATTACACTAATTTTCTAGGTTACTATGATATATTAATGGTGATTTAATTAACTTGGTTTGAACATTTAATTCTGTTATGACTCTCACAAAAATCATATATCAAATAGTGTCAAAATTGACACAAAATAGTTTTTAAATCAAATATTATATTATTAATTATTATTTTATTCCTAAAAATCTAAGGTTCGGCCAAATGACTTATATAAGGATATATATATTAATAATAAACAATTTGGGGTTCGTTTGGCATGTTATAGTAAGTGTATTAACCATATAGTGAAAGAAAACAAAAAGACATGGTAAAAGTTAAATTATTTAACTTAGAGTTAAATCTAATTGATAAGGTTAAAATAATATCCTAAACTTGTCTAAATTCTATTGGTTGATAGGATTTCGACCCATCCCCACTTTAGCTTCGAAATAAGACCCTTTGGAACCATTATAAACCGATTTTGACTTTAATATAAAATAATATTTTGAGATATTCCTAAGGTGCCCCTCTCCTCCCCTATAAAAGGACACCTCCTCCCCCTCCTCCTCACACCAATTTGAGCACTCAAGCTCGGCCAAACCCTGCCAAAATCTCTTCTCCACTTCCCTAGAAACATCCTAGAGGTTATGGTCTTCCTCAAAGACCAATTCTAGTGCCCTAAGAGGAGGTCTCAAAGAGGCACTTCAAAGAAGAGGTAATTACCGTTACCAATTCTTTCATCTTTATTTCTTCTTCCACTTCTTCTTCTTAGGTTGTTTCATTATGAAGTAATAAAATCAGTATCACTCATATACTGATATGTTATTATATGTATGAAACAACCCTATTTCACCATCTATCCATCCTACGGAAAAAGAAATCACCGCGCGTGCGTACGTACGGAATACCGTCTCCACGCCGTGGTGTAATCTATTTTCCACCACCACCTTACATGGATGAGTATAATGGTGTAAATAATAACTATACATAGTTATTACAACATAATATTGATTCTGATATATTGTATAATCCACTCCAATTCAATTCAATATTTATGATATCATCGCTCGTGCGTACGTACGGACTACCGTCTCCACGACGCGATGAGATTCATTCTCCATGTTAACCATTTAAGAATGATTATAAAGTATATATAAGAAATATATGACATTATAAAGATACTGGATTTATGTATATATATACATATGTATGTCATCTACTTACTTCCATTTCAAGACAATAAGGAAAGGAAAACAGCGTTCATGCATACGTACGGACTACCGTCTCCATGAACGGTGTTTTTCATTTTATTTATCTACCTATTATATATATAAATATACTGAATATATATGATATATAAATCATATTTTATATTCTGGAAGTAAGTAAATCATGATATAAGTAATAATGATGTCAAGAACAACAAGTCAAAACACCTACGATAAATGAAACGATTTTACCCAAAACGCTTTTTTAACATGGAATTTACAAAAGAACGGGTAATATAATGTCATAAGTGAACCATATATGATATCATAACAATGAATATGATTATGTAATAATTCAATGACATTATTTAAACCATTATACAGGAGCTTCGGACATGTACAAAGCAAATCAGACCTAAGGTAAGGGAAATATCACAATCTCATTTTTATCCGAGATTGTTTATTCGTAAGTATTTACTGGGGTGTATTTTATCATCCACATCCATGTTTCATCAATATGTCATATTATTTCCATCCACCTACAATTTTTTAAATCCATTTTTACCCTTCGGTGAGTTTTTAGTAATATGTATGAAAGGAATCTTTTGTCGTTTTTTGTACGAGGTACTTTTTGACTTTTCCGACAAAAGTACGAAGAATGTTTTTTTTAACTTATACGGCATGAATGGATTTTTAAAAACATTATTTCCAAGAAGCTTCCTTTACAAGTTTTCAAGTTTATTTTTAATCAAATTCTTTTATTTTAAAGTTTTATGACATGTTATGAAAGGAAAAATGTTTTCCTCAAGAATGAAGTTCAAGTGTTTTATCAAAATTATTTTCCATCTAAGATAATAAAAGGGTTCTGTTTTTATCCCTATTATTACATGGATTTGATTATGTTTTGATGGAAACATTTTTATGAATTCCTTTATCTTATATGAATTGTTTTATGATGTCATGTTGTTTAAGAATCCCATTTTTATTACATGGGTTATGCGATGATGTATGATTTATGATTATGTGGCACACATAAGAAAGGATTCATTATAAGATGGGTGGGACCTATATCTCCCTCCAATGCATTGGGTAAAGATTTTATATCTCATGAGATAGACATGGCTGAAATGGTAGGTTATACCGGTTTAGTGAAACAGGACTGAAACGAGGGTTACTCGATTCAGAAAGGGACTTTGTCCACTAAGATAGTCTTGGCAATGAGTCTTGACTAACAATAAATGATCCTCTATGATTATGTGTGTATGCCACAAAGTTTCACGTTTTATGTTATGATTATTGGGATTTCATTTCACTACTATGATTTATCCCATGTTATGAAATTATGCTCTCTTTTGCAGGTTAAGATTTCCAAAAGTTATGTTCTTATGAATATGATGTGATTGATTTTTCTTTTGTATACCCTTACTGAGCATTTGAGCTCACCCTTTTATGTTTTCTTTTCCCCAGGATATAAAGAAAGGTTTTAGGTAAAAAAAGGAAGATCTTTATGGGAGATATTGAAGATCTTTCACCTCGATTAGAAGATTACGTTCCGAGTTTCCAAAGACACTAAACTATTACGATCCTTGTGTGTGTATTTTTGTTATGTACTAAGTATTCCGCAAAAGTAATGTAATGTCCATGTACGTCAGGCTACGGGTCTCTACAGTTGGTATCAGAGGAAAGGTTTAGTCAACCTTTGGAAACTAGGATGCGAAAACGTTAGTGAGATCCCTAGAGATATTTCTAAGGTATGTCTAGGGTTGTCCCTAGGGATAAGTATACGTATAGGTTATAGTAATAGAATTACGCTAACCATCATAGAATTAAACCTAAGATGTTGGATATTGAAGGTACTCCCCCTTTATTATGTTGTTTTCCCTAGCATGATTTTTGCCTCTCACACTATTCTTTTTGGGTTTTAGACGATGGCTGGAACCCGAAGGAACCGTGTTGATCAATGCAATGGACAATGCAATGATTGCCCTCCTGAACAAACAAATGTTATGGGAGATGGAGTGCAAAATCTTATTTCTATACTTACACAAGCTATGAATCATTCTGGACTTCCAAATGAGCAGAGAAGGGAACAATATTCTATTGAGTCCTTCATGAGGCAACGTCCACCTTCTTTCAGTGGGTCTTCTGATCCACTTGTGGCTGAACAATGGATCAGTACTACTGAAAAGATATTTTCAGTTCTTCAATGTTCTGAACATGATAAAGTCATCTTAGCAGTATATCGTTTGGAAGGTGAAGCTGATCAATGGTGGAATCTTATCAAGAATACGAGGCCAAGAGATGAAATTGAGTCCATGGAATGGGACGAGTTCAAGAACTTGTTTTTCAGTAAGTACTTCCCTCGTATTCTTCGAACAAAGATGGAGAAAGAGTTTCTTGAACTGAATAAAAGGGACGATGAATCTGTTGGTACCTATGAAGCAAATTTTACAAGACTTGCAAGGTATGCTTCTGGTATTATCATCCAACCTGAAAGTAAAGTTGATCGATTTTTCAGTGGCTTAAAACCAAGTCTTCGAAGGGCATTAGCTATAAGAGACTTCAGTAGCTATGAAGAAATTGTGCGTTGTGCTATCAAGGTAGAAATGGAAGTTGGTGTTACATATCCATCTCATGGTTTTGACAAGAAATGAAAGATGGTGTTCAAGGAGAAATCTCAGAATAATGGTGAAAAGAAGATGAATGTTTCCTTATGCACAAAGTGTGGAAAGAAGCATGGTGGAGATTGTCTTAAAGGGACTAGAAAATGTTTTAAGTGTGGAAAAGAAGGTCATCGAGTAGCTGAGTGTCGAAGTAATGGAAAAAGGGATTCTAATGAAGTGAATAAAGCAAACACTGCAGAGAACGCACAACCAACACTTCAATGCTTCAAGTGCAAGGAGATGGGACATTATTCCAATAAATGCCCTAATCCAAGGGTTAGTGATGACCGACATGAGCAACCGCTTAAGGCAAAGGACAAAGGGAAGTCACATGCGATCACTATTGGCAATGTTGAATATGACAACGATGTGGTGGAATGATTAAGTTTTTATGTAATGGGATTCCAAAATAATGTTGTATCATGGAATATTGGAATATTTATGTATTGGTTTAATGTGGTATTCAAAGTGATTGAGATATTTTTGGAAATAAGATGATATGCGCATAATGAAGGGAAAACAAGAAAATGAAATGTTTAACAGTATTCATGAGCTCATGATTGATATAAGGACTAAGTGATATCATGGTTTGAGTATATAGAATTTTGAGGATTTTGGTATGTGGAAAGTGTTAACTTTAAACTGCATTCATGTTTTCACTAAGGTATTCAAGCGAATACATGATTAAGGACTTTGAATGTTTAGAATGTGACCAACAAGACATATCTTATGGGGATCGACGATGGTGTTAAATCTCTGGTAATCGTTTTCACTATGTTATGAGAGTGGACTGTAGTATTATGGATAATCCTAAAGATTGGAATGGATTATGTTGGACATAAGTTAGTATTGTTTAAGGATAGAAGTTTTCTCGATATTATTGATGGGATGTTATAGTAATATAGTTTTAGAAAAAGGACAACCTGCAGGACGGGCGACAGCCCATCACTTCGGACAAGGCTGTAGGAATCGAACCCACAACCGAAGTGCGACTGGCCTTTATCGCCTACCACTGACCTACAGGAAGTCCCTGTTTAGTAGAAACTAGTTTTATTATATTAAGCAGTATGATATATGAAGTATAAGTCCATTTTAGGAACCATATATGATTAATCTCCCTATAGATCGACTTATGTATATAAGTTTTGCTAACCTTTTGTTTGAGACAGATGGAATGACCTGT
Source organism: Viscum album (assembly GCA_963277665.1). Taxonomy (NCBI): domain Eukaryota; kingdom Viridiplantae; phylum Streptophyta; class Magnoliopsida; order Santalales; family Viscaceae; genus Viscum; species Viscum album. The sequence continues at coordinate 1,039,618,343 of OY728141.1, read as the reverse complement.
CATTCTATCACATGATCTGCTAACACATCACGAATAACAAATTCAACTTCATTTCTTTAAGGGAAGAAGTGTAAATTGTTCAATTCACGAACAACAGTGAGATTATACCAAAATCAAGTAAGTATTTATTCTAATTCAAAATTTTCAACTTTAGGGAAATGATATTGAAAACCAAAAATGTTGTCCTAGTGATCTTATATCTGATGAATCGGATGGTACCATAGATCGTCACAAATTTATGGCTTTGTGATTGCTAGCTTTTCCATAGCCATGTTCTCTACCACTCTCCATCAGAACATGATTGTTAGATTTCTCTTCCATATCCATATTTTCACCTATGTGGAAACCCAGTGATTAGTTTATTTGGGTAACCGTTACGTTTCATACTTTTGTTTTTAAAGATAAGTTTTGGTATTTTTTTTTACGATATGGGTTTCTATCAAAGAAACTTTCGAATAGTAAACCATTTATAATCCCGACGAATTTCGAGGGCGAAATTCATTTTAAGGGGGGTAGAATGTAACACCCCAAGATTTTATGAAAAATATTCTTTTAATTTCATTAATGTCTTGTGTTGTATTCTACACCAAGATTACCTTGCACTATACGCAACACCGTATTAGCTTGCAGTATACGCAACACTATTCTTGGATCGTGTTACACACAATTTTGATAATAGTTATTCTACGCAACATTGAGTATATATATATATATTAAATGTATAAATGAAATATGGTTGGATTCTGTTATACGAAACAATGAAGGATTCTTTCACAACACGCAACCCTGACTTGGCTTGCATTACACGCAATCGCAACCTTCCTCGATAGCGTGTGTTGTACGCAATACCGGGTTTTAATAAACAATGTTATATTATTATAATATTGTCATGAACTAGCCGTTATGAATAGTATTAACTAAATTTTTAATTTTATAACATTATTATTCATCTTACACATTTCTAGAACATGGTATAAGAACAAAATAAATTTTTCGGGTAAAATAAGTATTTTTCAAAAAATGCAGTTTTACCGCCTTTTGATGGCGCACCCACTTTAAATATAGTTTTTGACATGTTTATATGTTCAATTTGACAAAATAATATTCTTCTTTTGAATCAGGATGTAAAAATTTACATTAGATAAATTTTTGATATTTTTCCGATAACTTTCATATTTTAATGAATAGTAAAAACACGCTATATTTTAATTAAAAAACAACTTTTTTCATCGTAATATATTATGTGGTTAAATTATAATATTCAATGGTTTTAAAGTATATTTAGAATATATTTTTACCACTTAATATAATGTTGGTCATTGGACACAATTTTACAATTAAACCGAACATAAACAAGTGTCAATCTTTTGATAGTTATTATCTCTTAAAAACACACTTTTTGTTTTGACAGCGGGAATTAATTTTAAATTAATTTCTGCCACTTCTGTGTTTTGAATTTAGAAAAATGGATTCCATATTTGGAATCAGGATGTTCAAATTGTGTAAATAGGTAAATTTTATTTTTAGACATTTTGAATAATTACTGCGGTAAATATTTTATTTACCATGGTTAAGGGTAAATCCGGTAAATAAGGGTTAAAAAATAATATTATAATAATATTAAATTACCCTAAAACGTGTCTTAACCCTATTGGTTGATACATGGTCGACCATGAGAATCTTTGGGTCGATTTTGGGACCCCATTGATCCACTTGTAAGTGATAATGACACTTTATTTTAATTAAGTTAAAATGAATACAAAAATGATACAAGCATATATCTTTTAGCAAAAAAATTGTTACATAGGGTTATATATGTTGGATTTTAGATTATAAATATTCATTAGAAAGATAAAACGATTTCCTACATAATGGTATTTTATTTGTAATTTTTAGACTTTAAATAATTTAATTTATTTATGACACAATGATGATGCAGTAATTATCTTATTAATGAAATATTGACATAATTGATGTTATAAACACCAAAATAAATGTAATTTGATACTTTTTATGAATTCCACTAATTTTCTAGGTTACTATTATATATTAATGGTGATTTAATTAACTTGGTTAGAACATTTAATTCTGTTATGACTCTCACAAAAATCATATATCAAATAGTGTCAAAATTGATACAAAATAGTTTTTAAATCAAATATTATATTATTAATTATTATTTTATTCCTAAAAATATAAGGTTCGGCCAAATGACTTAGATAAGGATATATATATTAATAATAAACAATTTGGGGTTCTTTTGGCATGTTATAGTGAGTGTATTAACCATATAGTGAAAGAAAACAAAAAGACATGGTAAAAGTTAAATTATTTAACTTAGAGTTAAATCTAATTGATAAGGTTAAAATAATATCCTAAACTTGTCTAAATTATATTGGTTGATAGGATTTCGACCCATCCCCACTTTAGCTTTGAAATAAGACCCTTTGGAACCATTATAAACCGATTTTGACTTTAATATAAAATAATATTTTGAGATATTCCTAAGGTGCCCCTCTCCTCCCCTATAAAAGGACACCTCCTCCCCCTCCTCCTCACACCAATTTGAGCACTCAAGCTCGGCCAACCCCTGCCAAAATATCTTCTCCACTTCCCTAGAAACATCCTAGAGGTTCTGGTCTTCCTCAAAGACCAATTATAGTGCCCTAAGAGGAGGTCTCAAAGAGGCACTTCAAAGAAGAGGTAATTACCGTTACCAATTCTTTCATCTTTATTTCTTCTTCCACTTCTTCTTCTTAGGTTGTTTCATTATGAAGTAATAACATCAGTATCACTCATATACTGATATGTTATTATATGTATGAAACAACCCTATTTCACCATCTATCCATCCTACGGAAAAAGAAATCACCGCGCGTGCGTACGTACGGAATACCGTCTCCACGCCGTGGTGTAATCTATTTTCCACCACCACCTTACATGGATGAGTATAATGGTGTAAATAATAACTATACATAGTTATTACAACATCATATTGATTCTGATATATTGTATAATCCACTCCAATTCAATTCAATATTTATGATATCATCGCTCGTGCGTACGTACGGACTACCGTCTCCACGACGCGATGAGATTCATTCTCCATGTTAACCATTTAAGAATGATTATAAAGTATATATAAGAAATATATGACATTATAAAGCTACTGGATTTATGTATATATATACATATGTATGTCATCTACTTACTTCCATTTCAAGACAATAAGGAAAGGAAAACAGCGTTCATGCGTACGTACGGACTACCGTCTCCATGAACGGTGTTTTTCATTTTATTTATCTACCTATTATATATATAAATATACTGAATATATATGATATATAAATCATATTTTATATTCTGGAAGTAATTAAATCATGATATAAGTAATAATGATGTCAAGAACAACAAGTCAAAACACCTACGATAAATGAAACGATTTTACCCAAAACGCTTCTTTAACATGGAATTTACAAAAGAACGGGTAATATAATGTCATAAGTGAACCATATATGATATCATAACAATAAATATGATTCTGTAATAATTCAATGACATTATTTAAACCATTATACAGGAGCTTCGGACACGTACAAAGCAAATCGGACCTAAGGTAAGGGAAATATCACAATCTCATTTTTATCCGAGATTGTTTATTCGTAAGTATTTACTGGGGTGTATTTTATCATCCACATCCATGTTTCATCAATATTTCATATTATTTCCATCCACCTACAATTGTTTAAATCCATTTTTACCCTTCGGTGAGTTTTTAGTAATATGTATGAAAGGAATCTTTTGTCGTTTTTTGTATGAGGTACTTTTTGACTTTTCCGACAAAAGTACGAAGAATGTTTTTTTTAACTTATATGGCATGAATGGATTTTTAAAAACATTATTTCCAAGAAGCTTCCTTTACAAGTTTTCAAGTTTATTTTTAATCAACTTCTTTTATTTTAAAGTTTTATGACATGTTATGAAAGGAAAAATGTTTTCCTCAAGAATGAAGTTCAAGTGTTTTATCAAAATTATTTTCCATCTAAGATAATAAAAGGGTTCTGTTTTTATCCCTATTATTACATGGATTTGATTATGTTTTGATGGAAACATTTTTATGAATTCCTTTATCTTATATGAATTGTTTTATGATGTCATGTTGTTTAAGAATCCCATTTTTATTACATGGGTTATGCCATGATGTATGATTTATGATTATGTGGCACACATAAGAAAGGATTCATTATAAGATGGGTGGGACCTATATCTCCCTCCAATGCATTGGGTAAAGATTTTATATCTCATGAGATAGACATGGATGAAATGGTAGGTTATACCGGTTCAGTGAAACAGGACTGAAACGAGGGTTACTCGATTCAGAAAGGGACTTTGTCCACTAAGATAGTCTTGGCAATGAGTCTTGACTAACAAGAAATGATCCTCTATGATTATGTGTGTATGCCACAAAGTTTCACGTTTTATGTTATGATTATTGGGATTTCATTTCACTACTATTATTTATCCCATGTTATGAAATTATGCTCTCTTTTGCAGGTTAAGATTTCCAAAAGTTATGTTCTTATGAATATGATGTGATTGATTTTTCTTTTGTATACCCTTACTGAGCATTTGAGCTCACCCTTTTATGTTTTCTTTTCCCCAGGATATAAAGAAAGGTTTTAGGTAAAAAAAAAGGAAGATCTTTATGGGAGATATTGAAGATCTTTCACCTCGATTAGAAGATTACGTTCCGAGTTTCCAAAGACACTAAACTATTACGATCCTTGTGTGTGTGTTTTTGTTATGTACTAAGTATTCCGCAAAAGTAATGTAATGTCCATGTACGTCAGGCTATGGGTCTCTACACCACAGCTCAACCAAACTTGGACCAATTAATCTCCCTACATCCATAAAATCCTCCTAGAATCCTTCACTTAGGCAGATGGCATTTCAATTTAACCTTTTGGTTCAAACAAAGAGTGATACCCAGTTTGAAGGTAATATCTTCTCATAAGTTCTTTGGATTCATTTTACTTCCCCACCTACCTAAAATCTTTTTATTCCATCATTTTATTAAAACACCATTATTTTCAATATAATAGGTTTTTTATGATATTGATTGGAACAAAACTTACACACACCATCATCAAATGGCTATAGAACATACTGATTCTATGGAGGAGGAACTACTACGTCATGAAATGATGATTTTTCAATATTCTCATACCACCTATTATAATGGCCATTAAGATGGAACTTTTTTTTAAATGTGATATATATTATATTTATATTGTATCAATTTATCATTATTTTTTATTTATAGAATACCATTATGGATTCCATTGTGGGTAAATATGAAAATTTTATTTGAGGAAGTGCGGACTATCACCCCCTCAAGGTGATTTGACTCATTCATTCCATATGTGGAAAATGTAAAGGATATGCATAATGAAAATATACATTATATTATACTATAATTATAATATAACAAGGTATCATAATGTTTTTCTTCCATTAAATATTAAATAGAAATTAAAGAAGAGTTCATGGGTATGTATGTCTTACCGTCTACATGAATGGTTCTATTCATTTCATATTTCGAAATGTAATGTATTATTATAAATACATATATATTCTAGATATATATGATATCTATGATATCTAAATCATGATTTTTAATTTTGGAGAGAATGGTATTTCGACCACAAGGACAATTTATAATTATAACAAGTTCATTTTTAACTCATGTTCCACACATCGATTAAATGTCTGATTTGAACTAAAGTAATAAAGAAATTATTATAGAAATTTAATAATTGATATAAAAGGAATAATAAAAATGAAAAAGGATATTAATACAATAGAAATTAACTTTTTCTTATTATTCAAGAGATTAAAAAATGATCGAGTTATGTCAAACACGAGGTAAGAGACTTCATCTCAATCTCTGTTCATTAAGGCATATTTTGTTTTATACATGAATTTATTTTATATGGTGAATAAAAACATTTGACGTCTAATTTAATTCAAAAGGAATTTATTTCTATGAGTTATTTTACTAAATGAAAAAAATGAATGTTTCTTTTTAACGTAAGTGGCGACAATGACCTTTTCTATCGTACCAATTATTATTTGATCTATGTAATCCATTACATGCCGTAATGTTTTTAAAAAGAGAATAATTACCATATACACATTAACATATTTTATTAGTGAAAATGAATTTGATAATGGATTTGTTATATAAATATATGTAAATTGTATATCGGGACAAAAATCAACAAATGTTATATTTCCGTCATGTTTTTTTATCTGTTATGAATATGTTATCATTTGTGGGAATTGATTACGTTTAAAGGTGGTTCCATGATACTACTAGTCTAGGTGAGCCCAAGAAATCTCTCCAATTCATTTTGTAACATGAAAGAGGTAAACTTGAATTTTTCTCCAATAAGATTTAGGGAATATACTATGTTTAGAATTCCATTATATTACACTATATAGGAATGATAGCAAAAATATAAGTATGTTATTTAGGCCATGATTTACCTTTCTAATTTATGATTTCTCTGTGTATTTCATAAATCGTATGATTTCATGAGGTATATAAAAGTTCTTATGTTATGTATGTATTGATGATGTAATGTTTTTTATTTGTTTTATAAGTCATACTGAGCTTTTTATGATCATATAATGTTTTTGAAATGTCTTGACATGACTTAATGATGAATAGGGTCGTGGATGGGATCAATGGAATATTAGGCTGTCTAAAACATTGAACTAGACATAATTTTTTTCAAGAGTTTTTATTTTAGGAAAAAAATGGAAACTGAGTGGAAGTGTCTACATTGTATCTTTTGATATGTAATGTAATAGTTAAGGCCTAATTCTATAAAACTCGAAACCTGAAATGATTCTCAATGTGAATTATTCATTTTAATCATGATTATCTAATGTTTTAAGTGTGGGTTCTTATAGTTGGTATCATATGACAACTTAGTAAAATTTAATAGTTAGTATATCATTAAATTAATATCCTTATATTATTTTTAGTTTATCTTATGATTGAAATGGTATAGAATTTATATATTTCTAATTTCCTTCTCCTAATATATTTATGGGTTCAGAATGTTTTTCTGCAGAGGAACCATGGTAGCTGTGACGGGATGACATCAGGAGGAAGACAACCTTCGACATCAAATACAAGAGATGTTCAGAATCAGAACTGAATAAATTGTTATAGTGATGGAACAATTGACTCAGTCTATAAATTTTTGTTGTATCAAAGAACAATATAAACCAGAATAACCATAGAGGAACATGTCAGTAGTGGATCATTTCATGATGCAGCATCACCCATCATTTATAAGATCATCTAACCCTATGCTAGATGAAGGTTTGATTGAAGCACTAGAGAATATTTTTATGTCATGGGGAGTTCAGAACATCGAAAGGGTAGTATCACTATTTATGGTTTTGGAGGAGAATCTGATCAGTGGTGGTTGATGGTGAAAAATATATAGAATAATGAGGAGATTTATTCTCTTTATTAGGATTAATTCAATGGTATAATTATGGAGAAATATTTTCCTAAGGTGGTTCGTCTTAGGATAAAAAAATTATTCCCAGAATTGAGGCAGGAGGATGAGTCAGTGGCCACTTATGATGAAAAATTCACTTGACTGTAAAGGTTTTCCCCAAATTTCATATAAGATACTGATTGTAAAAAACAACTACTTTTTACTCAGTATTAAATCTAATGTATCAAATGGATTTATATTTTCATGAGTTAAAATGTGATGAAAATCTTGTTCGATGTACAGAAAAGGTGGAAATGGAGTTTTATGATGATCAGGTGTTCTTAAAAAAAAACAGAATAAGAGGTTGAGGTGGCATATGAAAGGGAAGAACTCTTCAAAAATGTATGATGGTTTGAAACATAAGATTACTGTTTTTGAAAGAAGTGGTAAAAAATCATGATGGAAAATGCCATTTGAATTATGGGAAGTGCTACCGATGTGGTAAAATGGGACATGAGGCTCACAGACTAGGGTAATGGTAAGACAAAATCATATTTATAGATAGTAATTGTTTTAAGTGAAATGTAATGCGTCATTATGAAAATGAGTGTCCAATGAAAATCTCAACCGAGGGATAGCTTCCATACTATAAGAAGAAAAGGGGGGGTGAAATCATTTGTAACTACTTCATCATATGTTTAGCAATCAAATGAGGTTGTATCAGGTAAACTGTTTGTTTTTTCGAATTATTCTATTGTGTTCTTTGATTTAGGGTCCTCACACTGTTTCATTTATGAGATGATTTCTATTAAAATGGGAATTATGTCTCAAGATATGTATCCTAAACATATGGTAAAGAAACCTAGAAGAAATTTTTAGACAAAAACGAATTATAATAACCTTCCCATCCTTTTGTGCAGAAATAATCTACTTGAAAACGTTATTGTTTTTCCTCTAGTAGTGTTTGACGTTATTTTGGGTATGTATTTTGGTTCCATTTATCCCGTAAATATTAAATCTAGAAATAAAGATGTTTCTATTCAGAAAATTATTTTGATTGTGTACAATAATGATCCCTTACTTTTGATAAAATATCAGGAAGTTGAGAAACTAGTAAAAGATAAAAATGAATGTTATCTTGCACATATTGTTGAAAATAATGGAACTATTCAGATTAATGATGTTCAAGTGGTAAATTAGTACCTTGATGTTTCCTTAGGAGTTGCCTGGTATTATACCTAATGGGGAAGTTGAATTTACTATTTACTTAGTTTTTGATGCGATACCAATTTCAAAACCCTCTTATCGAATGGATGAAATTGAACATTTAGAGTAAAAGAATCAATTACAGGAGTTATTATATATAGGTTTCATTCAACCTAGAACATCACCATGGGGTGCTCCTACCCTGTTTGAGGAAAACAAAGACAGTTCAATGAGACATTAAATTGATTATAGAGCATTAAATAACATCATGATTAAGAAAATGTATATATTTCCTCATATTGATGATTTTTTTATCACCTCTAGGGAGCTCAGTATTTTTTGAAGATATATTTGAGGTTGGGTACCATCAGTTTAAAGTAAAGGAAGCTAACATTCTGAATACCATGTTGCGTACTAGATATGGACATTAGGAATTTGTGGTTATTCCTTTTCGGTTAACCAATTAACCTACTGTATTCATGGATCTTATGAATAAAATTTTCTCTAAGTTTTTGGATATGTTTTTGGTTGTGTTCATTGATGATATATTACATTATTCTAAAAGTAAAGAGGAGCATGAAAGTCATTTATGGGTTGTCATGAAATCTTAAAAAAAAAGAAACACTATGGGATATTCCGCATGTGACAGTTTTGGTTACAATAAATTTCTTTCCTAAGGCACATTGATTTAAAAAATAGCATTATTATTGATCATGCTAAAAGAATAGTTGTTAAAGAATTTCCAAGTCTCAAAAATATTACCAGGATTCGTGTTTTTCATGGATTTGAATTTTATTACCAGAGGATTTCTGAAAATGTTGCACTGTTATCTATCCCAATGAATTAGTTAACATGAAAATCTGTTATGTTGATTTTGAAAAATAAATGGGATGACTGTTTCTAGAAATTGAAAAGTAGATTGGTGAATGCTCCAGTATTCGCACAAACTTAGAGAAGTGTAGAGTTTCTTATCTACAATAATTCATCATTGAAAGGACTTGTTTGTGTCCTTATGCAGAATGATATGGTAATTGCTTGTGCTTCATGTCAGCTAAGACCTCATGAGTTAAATTATCTACACATGATTTGGAATTAGCTAATATTGTTTTTTATTTTAAAATTTGGAGGTAGAATCTGTTTGGAGTAAAATGTAAAATATATACTAACCAGAAATGTCTAAAGTATATATTCACATAGAAATAATTATACATGGGAAATAAGAGATGGTTGGAATTAATCAATTATTATAATAGCACGATCCCATACTATCTGGGAAAATAAAATAAAGTGGATGATGCATTGAGTCAAAAAAGTAATGCTTCATTAACCATGTTACATTTTAAATGAGATTCTTTGGTATTTTATTTGATAAAAATTGGCATAGAAGATGGTGATGTATAAAATTATTCTATTTTGTTTAAGGTGTCAGTGAAATCATCAATGTCTGATAGAATTAAGAAAGCACATAAAAAGGATAGTGAGTTGTAGAATAATGTATAGTTGGATTAGAAGCGTACGTTGCATGATTTTAACATTGATCATGATTGAATTTTTAGTTTCAGGAAGAGATTATGTGGGCCTTGTGATTCATAGTTGAAGAATGAGTTATTATTTGAAGATCATATTTCTTTGTTTTTAGTTAATCCTAGAAGTAATATGATGTACAAAGATATTTGGGAGTATTTCTAGTGGGGTGGAATGAAAAGAGATATTTCTGATTTTATTATGAAGTTTTTGACTTGTCAACAGGTTAATGCAGAGCAGCAGTTACCAAAAGGGATGCTTCTATCTATACTGGTGCCAGAATTGAAATGGGAAAATATATCAATAGACTCCATTGAGGGATTACCAACGACATCTGAAAGTAATAATGAAATATGGGTTACTGTTGATCTTTTAGATAAATCATCTAATTTTCTTCCAATTTGAGATTATATTTATCTTGATCAACATTTCCGACTGTATATTAAAGAGATTGTTTTATGGCATGGTGTTCCCCACTCCATTGTATTTGATCATGATCCCAGGTTTACTTCTAACTTTTTGAATGGCCTTCATAAGTTATTAGGTTATGAATTAATTTTTTTTATAGATTTTCATCCTCAATAAGATAGGAAGTCAGAACGATTAATTCAGACCTTTGTGGATATGTTATATTCCTTTTCAATGGATTACTCAGGATGATGAAACCATCATCATTATTGGGTTGAATTTTCTTATAATAGAATTTTTCATTCTAGTATCCAGATAGCTCAATTTGATGAATTATATGGGAAGTGTTTTCGAACTCTAGCTTTTAGGGATATTGTAGTTTAATGGAATCTGATGGGATAAGATTTTTTATAAGGCATTGTAGAAAAATATAAGTTGATTCAGAAGAATATGAGAACATATCAATGTAGGCAGAAATGTTATGTGTATAACTGGAGGAAGGATATTTAGTTTGAGGTAGATGATTGTGTATTTCTCAAAGTTTCTACTTGAAATAGTGTGAAGCCATTTTTTATGAAGGTAAAGTTGAGTCTGAGGTTAATTGGACTTTATTAAATCCTGGAGAAAGATGTATCAGTGGCATAAAGAGTGGAATTACCTTCATATTTTTCCCTAGTCCACAATTTTTTTAATGTTTCAATGTTGAGAAAATATATGCTAGATCCAACTCATGTTTTGAGCGCAATAGTAGATTAGTTGGAAGAGAATATCTCTTATGAGGAACAACAGGTCTAAATTCTTGACCGAAGAGAGAAAGTGTTGCGGAATAAGGTAGTTCACCGGGTAACAGTTTTATTGAAAACCCATATGGTTGAAGTGGCAATGTGGATATTTGAAAATTCTATGAGAGATAAATTCTCCCATTTATTTGGTAAGTGAATAAAATTGTGAGGATGTAATTATAAAAATATGGGAAGGATGTAACATCCTAGGTAAATAATGAATAATAAATTTTCATATTTAATAATATTTTCAATTTAAATATTAATTTTATTTTAAAAGGGCTGCTATGTTAGATAGATTACCCAATACGCAACAATGGGTTTGTTTGAAATCTACTGTTTCCCACATCGTTAGGTCATACTGAAAAAATATAATATTATTTTAAATGGTTGTTAATGGATATGAGTTATATTAAAGATATTAAACTTAACTAACTAAAATTTGAATATACATGTTTGTTACATTATTTACATTTATTCAATAAATTTTAGAGGATTTATATAGGAAATAATCTAGTATAATCATAAATACTCTAATATTTATTAAAACGTCGATTTATAGCCTTTTGATGGAGAACCCCCATTAAATATTGGTTTGGTAAGATTTATATGTTCTATTTGACATAATAAAAATCATTATTATAATAAGGGCATCAAAATTTACTTTCGGTATATTTTTGGTAGTTTTCTGATAAAATTGATTTTGTAATGAATAGTGAAAAATAATATATGTTAATTGGAAACTACTTTTTACTATAATTTATTTATAAATTTAGTTAGTATTTTTAATTTTATTGAATGTGTAATTATATTAATTTTTACTATTTCATCTAGTGTTTGCCATTGAATTTAATTTCACTTTAAAATTGGGTAGAAATAAGTGTCAATATTTTCAATGTTATTATTTCTTAAAAAGATTCTTTTTTTATAGTGTCAATTAATTTTAAATTAATTTCTTTCTTTCGGTGTTTTGAATTTAGAAAAATGGAATCCATATTTTGAATTAAGAGGTCCAAATTGTGTAAATAGGAAACATTTATTTTTAGACATTATGAATATTTACTTTAGTAAATATTTTATTTACCAGGGTTAATGGTTAAATCAGGTAACTAAGGGTAAATAAATAATATTTTAATAATATTAAATTACTCTAAAATGTGTCCCAATCCCATTGGATGATACATTTATGACCATGTGCATCCTCATGTTGATTTTGGGACCCCATGGAGCAACTTGGGAGTGATAATGATACATTTTATTATTTATTTTATACTAAAGACAAAAATAACATTAACATATATCATTTAATAAATCAATGTTTACATAAGGTTATATAATATATCTCTTTGACTGTAAATATACATTAGAAATATAAAAATATTTCGTACATCATGATATTTTTACATAATTTTTAGTGACGAAATAAATAAAAATATTAACAACACAATAACGATGTAGTGTTTACCTCATTAATGAATGTTATAAATAAATAAGATTATAACGATTATGATAATATTCAAAACCAATCCAATTATTATTGGATATTTTATTGAGAACATGAGTCATGTTAACTTATAATTTAATTAGTTTTGAAACATTATAAACTGAAAGTATTTATATAATAATATAATATTTTCATGCTTTCTTAATGACCCCTCCCCATTAGAGAAATCTCTCACATATAACCCATTCCTAACACTTTTCAAGCCCCGTTGCTAGTCCAAAGTCTGCCAAATTAGTCTTCATACATCCCTAAAATCCTATTGGAAGCCTTCCCCTAGGCATAAGGAAATTCAATTAAACCTTTTGGTTTAAACAAAATGGAGATGCTAGATTTAAAGGTAATGTCTTCTCATAAGTTCTTTTGTTTTATAATATTTCTTCATAGCCTTAAACTCGTTTTTTTCCATTCATTTATAAAAACACCAGTATTTTCAATTTATTAGGTTCCTATTATGATACTTATTTGAACTACACGTACACACACATCCATCTAATGGGTAAAGAACATACTCTTTTTTGTGTACGATGAAGTACTGCCCCACGAAATGATTATTGTTCAATCATCTCCTACCACCACATATGGTGGAAATTAATATGGAACTGTATTTATATGTGATATATATTATATTAATATTTTTTCAATTATGATTTATTTTTAATTTATACAATAACATTATGGTTTCTATTGTGCGTAAACAAGATAATGTTATTTGAGGAAGTGTGGAATATTGCACCCTCAAAGTGATTTGAATCATTAATGCCATACGTGGATCGTATGAAGGATGAAGTTAATGAATTTACATATGATATTATACTTTAGTTATAATATACCTATATTTCATTATTTTTTCATTATATTATATATGAAATATAAATGAAAGTTGCGTTCATGCGTACGTACAGTTTACCTTCTCCATAAACGGTGCACTAAATTTATTTTCTGAAAAACTTATGTAATGTTATTAATACAAATTATATACTGGATATATATGATATAAATGATATCTAAATCATAAATATAAATATGGAGATAGTTTAATTTCAAGAAAATGGATAATTTATAGTTATAATAAGTTTATTTTTAACTCATGTTCCGAACATCGATAAAATGTCTGATATGAAATCAAATAATTAACTATTGTTACTCAAAGGTAATAAATGATATAAAATGAATAATAAATTTGAATAAGGTTTTTATAAATATAGAAATTAACTTTATTTTATGATTCTGGAGATTAAAAAATGATTGAGTCATGTTGGACACGATGTGATGGACTTCAACTCAATCTCCTTTTATTGAAGAATATTTTTTTATACATGGATTTTTTTATACAGTGTATAAAAAAATTTTACATCTCATTTAATTCAAAAGGAATATTTTTCTATGAGGAATTTAACTAAATGTCAAAAAAGAAATGTTTCTTTTTAACGTATGTGGTGACAACTACCTTTTCTGCAACCGTGAGTATTATTTGTTCTATGGCGTCCTTAACTAGTAATAATGTTTTTAAAAAAAAATACCATATACTCTATAACATATTATGGTCTTGAAAATGGTTTTGATATTGGATTTATTATTTCAATATATTGAAATGATATATTATGATTGCAATGTGGAAATTTTAACTTTTTTATATTTTTTTATGTGTTATGAATATGTTAGCGTTCTTGGGAATTGTTTATGTATATGGGAGGTTCTGTGATTAACCTAGGGTGGGTGACCCCGATATATCTCTCCAATTCATTGGGTAATGTGATAGAGGTAAGCATGTATGTTTTCCCAAAGAGATTTATGGAATATACAGGGATGGGTATTCAAACTTAACTCCCTATGTATTTGTGATAGCTATAATGTAAGTATGTTATGTATGACACAAGTTAGAATTATGATTAATGATTTCTATGTGTATTTCATAAATATTATAATATCATGAGGTGTGTTGATGAGATTATGTTATTTATTTATTGATGATATAATGATATCTTTTTTTAAACCCTTATTGAGCTTTTTATGTTCATCCCATGTTTTTCAAATGTTCTTCACCGGAAATAAAGATGAAATGGGTCAATGAAAGAATCAAGGGAATTCCATTCTATATAAAACATGGAAATAGACATCAGTATTTTTTTCAAGAGTTTTTATTTTATGAAAAAAATGTAAACTAAGTAGAAGTGTCTACATTGTATCTTTTCATATTTAAAATAATATTTATGGCCTAATTATCTAAAACTGAAAACCAAAAAATACCCTTAATGTGAATTATTCATTTAATACTAGATTATGTAATGTTTTCAGGTAGGGTCCTTATACAAATCATACAGGAAATCATTCTAATAATAATCCTCCACTAGACAGAATATAGGTGTAATCTCTAATGAATTTGCTATAATATCCCACCCCATTACTTTCTTTTTACCATTAAAATAATTCTCATGATAGAACCCACCCTACCTCCTTCGAGATCACATTAATCAGTCAATATAAAATTATCTCCCTAGGTGAAATGAAGGATACTCTATATATTAAAAGATGATGTGAGCATGATTAAATGTAAACTAGTACATCTTGAAGATACGATAGAAGTTATTAATTTAATGGATTATGAATTTTTATAGATATATGTTACTGTACCCAACTACTTGACACTATCAATATATATGTATATTAAAATATTTCTTCCCCATTGGTGTTTTGAGTAAATGAGACATTAATGTTATCCTAATCATTAATACACGACTATAAAAATATTATTAGATATAAAAATATTGTTATGAACAATTATCATATAAATAGGTAGAATGATTAATTTTTATCATGACTATATATTTAGTGGCCTGTTTTCCATCTCCGTATTTAGTCATAACCTTATCCATAAAATACACTCAAACTACCTCATCTACACATACCCAAATAGAATATGCATATGACAACCCAACTTTTTTATTAAAACTTAAACATGATTTATTACATAAAACATCACTAGATATAATAAATAAGATTGAGAGGTTTAGTGTCTTTGGAGCTTAGGATCACTACATAAAAACTTAAAACATGAAATAAAACATCTTTACTGAAAACCTTCTTTTTCATGACCACTAAATTCCTTCGTACTTATCATTGCATGGGATAACCTGAGGACATGAATAAGAAAAGGGTGAGCTATAAATCCCAGTAAGGGAGTACATATGGAAGAACATGAGGTGTAAAATTCATGTTAGACAATAGGAATATCAATAGAGAATAAGAAAAACATGAACATAAAGGCATGATAAAGCATGATAATCATAACATAGAATTGTGGCAACAACACTTAACATTGAATTTGCATGAGCCAAGGCCCATTGCACATTGAGCATTAGTAAATACTCATTGCACATAAATCACAAGTAAACCCTCGTTGCACTTGAATTAGCATGTGTCAAAACTCATTTCACATGACATATCATGATACTACACTTTACCCAATGCATTGGAGCGCTATAAGGGCACACCCTTCTTAAACATTTCATTTCATGCATAAGTGTGCCACATGGATCATAAAACATGGATTCATAAAACATAATCATTTATTCCACGATAAAAGAATGTGGAATTAATACATGAAACATATTAATAAATAATTAAAGGTTCATAAATGTGGATACCCTTGATGGAGAAATGGGCATGGTATCCACTACACAATGGCATTGGCTTAGAAAATCAGTGCGATTTCAGCAGCGTAACGGCATGAACTAAGAATTCATAAAAATCATTGATGAGAGAGAAATGGGTTCCTAGTCATATTTAAATGTAATGGATAGTAAGGAGTTCATATATATACATGTTCCAAAAATTGTAATGGAATTTAGATTCATGATACAAAATTATTGCTTGAATGTAAAAGAAGATAAAGAAGTTCCTTTCGAAATTTCGGCATAGTAATGGGTGTAAATGGGACGCATTTAATGAGAGATAAATGTGAATCCCATCATTAAAACATAAAGAGGGAGGTATGATGGAGGTACTAAACCATACCCAAATATTCATAATTTAAATTAAAATGGAAAATAACTTAAAGAAAATTGACAAAAATGAGAAAGGAAGAAAAAACCCATACTTGGAAGTGTGCTACCAAAGGCTAGAGAGAGGCTTGTGAGAGGATTCCTGGGAGCTTGGGGATCCTTAGGAGGATTCTATAGAGATTAGGTCAGAGGTTGGATGAACTCCAAGGGATTTTAGTGAGGAGGAAGTGGGATCTTGTGTGGGTTTATATAAAAAAGGTGAGGAAATTCTTTATTATTTAGGTTTGGGTCCCCTTACATTAAGTTAATCCAAACCAAAAACCAACCCATTGTTTTTTCCCATGTTTTTGGAAAAGGAAAGAGGAAAACAATATTTTATAAGGCCCAAGTCCAAAATTCTTAAAATAATAAGGTTGCTTATGTGGAGGTGAGTCACACTCCCATGGAAATTAATTTAAAAAGGAAAAGTGTTGAATATGTCTTGAGGGGTCCATTAATGCTTTGAAAAGTTAGTCAAACAAACCCAAAATCACATTATTTTAATTATAAAACATATATTGGACGAACATAAGGATTATGGTATTTTATTATATCACCATTGGGTCATTATGGTGTCATAAAACACATTATATATTTAAACGGTATTTAATTTTTACCCAAAAAATTGACTGTCTCAGAAAATTATGAAAAATTCACCGTTGGATAATTTCAACATCTTGATTCAAGAAATGACGTTTATTTAATCTAAAAAATTTCTTTATATCTTATTTCTCACTTTTAAAATAAAAACCAACATTTATCGAAAATTCACGGTTTTGAAAAAAATGGCTTTCAAACCTTAATATAAAATTTTAATTGCATTCATAAAATTATAAGATCATTTTTATTTAATAAAAATTAATTTAATAATAACATTATTATTTTATTAAAATATTATTTAATTTAAAAATTCCTTAATTTCATAAAATAGATTTCTTAATTAAATAATAACTAAAAACACCATTTGTACCTTAAAAACTATTTACAATGTATCAAAAATGACTAGAAATTATATTCATTGTTATATAAAAAAATAATGTACATAAACTTAGTACTAGTTATTTGTTACATAACCCCTTAAACAGCTGCATATGACCTAAGGGTAAGGTGTGTGATGGTGATAGACTCTTGGGGTGGTTTAGATGACATAACTCGAGTGGTAATTTCAATCAACTTCCACTTTTCCCGTAGATTGTCACATTCGAGCTTGACATGACGAAGCTCAGCTTGGGCTTGGTCAAGGGCGAAGCCCAGAGACGCCACCTCGTTTCCTAGCTTTGACAAATGGGCTTCATATAGGGCAATTCTACTGGATGAGGCCATCTCTTCTTTTTTATGATTAAATTGGATTTGTTAAAGTCCTATATTTATACTAATCATGTGATGACTGTTCAACGACTATATTAGAAATGGTCAAAATTCATAACATAAAACCAATGAAGTTGACATATTATAAAAAAATTATATAAAGAGACATTTAATAAGATCAAGAGGGATTTTCCATTAATGAAACTTTGGGTTGTTACAATATTCCCCCCTTAAGAAATTTCACCCTCGAAATTTTCCTTTTCCCACACTAAAATAAATGTTGGTAACTCAGTTTCATCATATCCTCCGATTCCCAAGTAGCTTCTTCAAACAAGTGGTTTATCCACAACACATTAACGAGGGGCATTGTCTTATTTCGTAGAACTTTTTCTCTACGATCTAAGGTCTTCACTGGTTTCTCCTCGTAAGAAAGATTGTCTTCCAATTGTACCACCTCAGATGAGAGTACCTGTGAAGGGTCCGGTATGTACTTCCTTAAGAGGGATACATGAAATACATCATTCACCTTAGCCATGGTAGGTGGAAGTGCTAGTCGATAGGCCACAACCACAACATGATCAAGAATCTCGAAGGGTCCGATGTACCTTGGACATAACTTCCCTTTCTTTACAAAAATCATGAACTTCTTCCATGGAGATATGCGTAGAAAAACCATGTCCCCATCTTTAAACTTAAGGTCTCGTCGACGATTATCTGCATAACTCTTCTATCGACTCTGAGCTGCCTTGATATACTGCTGAATGGTTTCTACCTTCTCCTCCATTTCCTCGACAATTTCTAGTCCAAGAAGCTTACATTCACCGACCTCATCCCAACATGCCAGTGTTCTGCACCTTCTCCCATACAGGGCTTCATATGGTGCCATTTGGATGCTCGATTGGAAACTGTTATTATAAGAGAACTCAACCAGAGAAATATGTTGATACCATCCTCCTTTAAAGTCCATTTAGAACGCTCTCAACATATCCTCAATTGTTTGGATAGTCCGCTCAGATTGGCCATCAGTTTTAGGATGATAGGCTGTACTGAAGTTCAGTTCTGTATTCAGAGCATATTGAAGACTCTTCCAAAACATAGAGGTGAATCTTGGATCTCAGTCAGACACAATAGATAGTGGTACTCCATGCAACCTTACCACTTCCCTGATATATATCCATGCCAGCTGATCCAAAGAGAAATCCTCCTGAATAGTAATGAAGTTTTTAGTCTTTGTATGATGATCCACAACAACCCAAATTGCATTTTTTCCTTTGGATGTCCTTGGAAGTCTGGTGACAAATTCCATGGTGATGTTCTCCCATTTCCATTCTGGTATGGGAAATGGTTGCATCATCCCCTTAGACTTCTGCCTCTCTGACTTCACTTGCTGACACACCAAGCACTTTGATGTATATTCAGTGATCTCCTTCTTCATATTATCCCACAAAAAGTTTTCTCAGAGATCTCAATACATCTTTGTGCTCCCTAGGTGAATAGAGAAATTTGAACTATGTGCATCATCCAAAAGTTCCTTCTTTAGCTCCGGATTTGATGGAACACATAGTCTTTTCCCAAACAGCACAATTCCTTCTTCATTAACATTAAACTCCGAGGATTTACCCATTTTGATAGATTCCACTTTTTCTTGAATCCCCACATAATCCTTTTGAGCATCCTTTAACCTATCCAAAAGAGATGGTTGAGAAATCATTTGTGAAAGGATTTATGATGTTCCCTTCTTTATGATTCCCACATCCATATTCATCAAGTCTAAGAAGATTGGATCCTTCTCAATTCTCATCATTGTTAGAATTGCTGGGTCCTTTCTACTTAGGGCATGTGCCCCCTTGTTCGCTTTCCCAGAGTGGTAATGTATAGAACAATCATAATCCTTGATGAGCTCTATCCATATTCTCTGGCGCATATTTAGTTCTTTCTGTGTGAGTATATATTTAAGACTCTTGTTATCAGTATATATCTCACATTTCTCTCCATAGAGATAATGCCGCCAGATTTTCAAGGCAAAGATCACAGCCGCCAACACCAGATCATGCGTTGGATAGTTTCTCTCATGGATTTTCAACTGCCTTGAGGCATAGGATATCACATTATCATTATGCATCAGCACACAACCTAATCCCTTCTTCGAAGCATCACTGAATAACACAAAATGTTCCCCACTTGCGGGTAAAGTGAGCACGGGTGCAGTGATAAGCCTCCTTTTCAACTCCTTGAAGATTTCTTCGCATTCATCACTCCAAGAAAACATTACTCCATTTTGAGTTAGCTTGGTAAGAGGGCTTGACAACCATGAGAAATTCCTCACAAATCATCGATAATATCCGGCTAAATCGAAGAAGCTACGGATATCTGTTACCGATGGTGGCCTCGGCCATCCCTCAATTGCATCTGTTTTGGAGGGGTCCACAAATATCACATTGCTTGTGATGATATGGCAAAATAATGAGAACTCCTTCAACTAGAACTCACACTTGCTATACTTTTCATAGAGCTTCTCCATGAGCAAAGTCTCTAGTACAGTTTTTAAATTCTCCTCATGATCCTCCTTGGTTTTGGAGTATATTAGAATATCATCTATAAAGACTACCATAAATTTGTCAAGGTAATCTCTAAAGACTCTATTCATCAAGTCCATGAATATTTCTGGAGAATTAGTGAGTCCGAAAGGCATTACTATGAATTCATAGTGCCCATACCTTGTACACAAAGCAGTCTTGGGTACATCTTCCTTCTTCACCCTTACTTGATAATATCCCGACCGCAAATCCACCATGGAGAAGTATTGTGCTCCACGCAGTTGATCAAAAAAGTTATCGATTCTTGGGAGAGGATACTTGTTCTTTATCGTGATTTTGTTATGTTCACGATAATCGATGGAAAGCTGCATTGACCCATCCTTCTTCTTGACGAAGAGGACTGGTGCACCCCATGGTGAAGCACTTGGGCGTATAAAACCTTTATCCAGATTCTCCTGTAGTTGTTTCTTCAGCTCTTCAATCTCAACAACAGCCATTCTATATGGAGTCTAGGATATTGGTAGCGCCCCAGGTATAAGTTCAATTGAGAACTCAACATCTCTTCTTGGAGGAAGACCATACAGTTCCTTAGGAAACACTTTAGCGAATTCCCTCACAATAGGCATTTCTTCAAGGATGGTTTCTTCCTTGGACTCAATCATCTAAGCCAGATACGCGTGCTCAAAGGGCAGTAATATCAATGCTTTAGATGATGGAGCTAAAGGAGATTCATATTCCTCCTGACACTTGTAAATAATCAGGGGTCGATTCTCCATATGGAGTGTGATTTCCTTCTACCTACAATTTATGTTGGCTCTATATAAGGAAATCCAATCCATGCCATGAATTGCATCAAATTCCACCAGAGGGAGTATGACGAGGATCACCGGGAAATTCAATCCACAGATTATAACAGGGGAGGACTTATATTCATGGGATGCAATGATTTCCCCATTTTCTGTACTCACTGACATCATTACTTCCATGATTTTTGGTGGTGTTGGGATTGTTCTACTAAACTTTAGAGATATAAAAGAATGCGTAGAACATGAATCAAAAAGTACATTCGCTATTCTTGAATGAATAACTAGCATACCTATCACCACTTCGTTGTCAGGGTTCACTTCGGCAGAAGTGATGGAAAAATATCTTCCTTGTTGTCTTGGAGGTTGTTGGTTGCCTCCGATAACCCTTGGATTAGGGCACTAATTTGCAAAATGACCCGGTTCTTTGCATTTGTAGCATTGAACAATGATTTGAGGTTCGAACGGAGCGTTCCTCTCCTCTGTCGCAGCTGCGGGTCCTTCTTGCCGACAATTAATAGCTAGGTCCCCTTCTCTTCCACACCTAATTCATTTTCTCGTCCCCTTAAAGAAATTTTTAGGGTGCATCTTTCCGTACTTTTGGCAAGTGGGGTGCTGGATCTTCTTACCACCATTGTATTTATCCATCGGACCACCAGCATTGAAGTCCACCTTACGCTTCTTGTCCCCATGATACCCCTGTGATTCCCCGATCTCCATTTCGACCTTGAGGGCACATCAGACAATTTCCTCATAGCTATCGAAGTCATGGATCGCTAATGCTTTCTGCAAGCTAGGCTTTAGCCCACCAAATAAGCGGTCAACCTTGCATTCAGGGGTAACGAAAAAGCCGGAAGCGTATCGTGCAAGCCTTGTGATGTTTTCCTCGTATGCTTCAATAGATTATTCATCATTTTGCTTGAGGGAATGGAAATACCTTTCCATCTTAAGCCGGAGGGTGCGCGGAAAATATTTATCGAAAAACATCTTCTGGAAATCCTTCCATTATAACGCCTCGATCTTATCCTTAGGCTTTGTATTTTTGATCAACGTCCACCATTGATCTGGTTCACCCTCCATACGATAAGCCTCTAGGAGAACCTTCTCTTTTTCGGAACATTGGAGGATGGATAATATCTTTTTAATGGAGTTGGTCCATTGTTCAGCGATCGTGGGATCGGATGATCCACTAAATGTGGGAGGCCTTTGTCTAATGAAGCTCTCGATAGCGACTTGTTATTTCTTAGGGGGGGTTGAACGTTCCTCTTAACCTGTGTTTCTATTAAAAACTTGAGTTATCTGAGAGAGAAGCATGACAAAGTTCACGATTCCCACTCCCATTGGATTTGGCATCTCATTAGTACAGTCGTCACACTGATCTTCACAATTGTTGTTAGCCCAAGTCCTCCTATTACTGGCCATTGGATGGAATAAAAGAAAGTTAGGGGTAACACATAAAGGGTAATACAAAGACAAAAGTTGATGACTTATAAATAAACTTTCATTTCCTTAACTCATGAGTCTATAGGATTCATTCTAGGCTTTTCATGATCTACTTTATAACATATATTCTTAGGGGCATTTTTTTAATTCCCTTAATAAGGGTTCATACTAAGCTTATGAATTTATCAAAACATATCCCCCAGGAGTGTCATAATCAAGAGTGCAGTAAGGCCCATTGTCGTGCACCAGTTCCCGTTCGAGTCCAGCTCAAAGCGGTGTTTTCAGGTTTTACCCCTAGGATACATTTGTGCCAGAGCCGCCTCTACCTGCTCGTATCCATACAGGGATGTATTTGTTTGATAAAACACTTACTCAGTACTTAAAAAAACATAGGGATGTTTTTATTATAATTAGTCTTGTATATAAGGATTTACTAGGGTTTCCTAATCCCAAAAATAACTAAACCTATCCTGTGATACCAACTATGACAACCCTGTTTTTTATTAAAACTTAAACATGATTTATTACATAAAACATCACTTGATACAACAAAGAAGATCGACATGTTTAGTGTCTTTGGGTCTTAGGATCACTACGTAAAAACATAAATCATGAAATCTAACATCTTTATTGAAAACATCCTTTTCATGACCACTACATTCCTTCGTACTTAGCATTTCATGGGATAACCTGAGGACATGCATAAGAAAAGGGTGAGCTATAAATTCCAGTAAGGGAGTACACATGGAATAACATGAGGAGTAAAATTCATGTTAGACAATAAGAATATCAATAGAGCATAATAAAAACATGAACATAAAGGCATGATAAAACATGATAATCATAACATGGAAATGTGGGAACAACACTTAACATGGAATTAGCATGAGCCAAGGCCCATTGCACATAGAACATGAGTAAATTCTCATTGCACATAAATCATGAGTAAACAATCATTTCACTTAAATTATCATGAGTCAACACTCATTGCACATGACGTATCATGATACTACACATTACCCAATGCATTGGTGCACTATAAGGGCACACCCTTCTTAAACATTTCATTTCATGCATAAGTGTGCCACATGGATCATAAAACATGGATTCATAAAACATAATCATTTATTCCAAGATAAAGGAATGTGGAATTCATACATGAAACTTCTTAATCAATAAGTAAAGGTGCATAAAGGTGGATACCCTTGATGAAGAAATGGGCATGGTATCCACTTCACAATGGCATTGGCATAGAAAATCAGTGCGATTTCGACAGCGTAACAGCGTGACATAAGAATTCATAAAAATGTTTGATGAGAGAGAAAGGGGTTACTCATCATATTTACATGTAATGGACAGTATGGATGTCATATAGATACATGTCCCAAAAATGGTAATGGAATTTAGATTCATGATACAAAATTATTGATTGAATGTAAAAGAAGAGAGAGAAGTTCCTTTCGGAATTTCGGCATAGTAATGGGTGTACATGGGAGGCATTTAATGAGAGAGAAATGGGTCTCCCATCATTAAAACATAAATAGGTAAGTATGAGGGAGGTGCGAAACCATGCCCAAAAATTCATAATTGAAATTAAAATGGAAAAAAACTTAAAGAAAATTGACAAAAATGAGAAAGGAAGAAAAAAACCTTACTTGGAAGTGTGCTTCCAAAGGCTAGAGAAAGGCTTGTGAGAGGCTTCATAGGAGCTTGGGGAACCTTGGGTGGATTATAGAGAGAGTAGGTCAGAGGTTGGATGAACTCCAAGGGATTTTAGTGATGAGGAAGTGGGAGCTTGGGTGGGTTTATATAGGAAAGATGAGGGGATTCTTTATTATTTAGGTTTGGGTCCACTTACATTAAATTAATCCAAACCACAAACCATCCCATGGTTTTTGGAAAAGGGAAGAGTAAAAAAATATTTTATAAGGCCCAAGTCCGAACATCTTAAAATAATAAGGTTGCTTATGTGAAGGTGAGTCACACTCCCATGTAAATTAATTTAAAAAGACAAAGTGTTGAATATGTCTTGAGGGGTCCATTAATGCTTTGAAAATTAAATAAAACAAACCCAAAATCACATTATTTTAATGATAAAAAATATATTGGCCTAAAATAAGGATTATGGTATTTTATTACATCACCATTGGGTCCTTATGATGTCATAAAACACATTATATATTTAAACGGTATTTAATTTTTACCCAAAAATTTTATTGTCTCAGAAAATTATGAAAAATTCACCGTTAAATAATTTCGACATCCTGATTCAAGAAATGAAATTTATTTAATCTAAAAAAATTTCTAAATATGTTAATTTTCACTTTTAAAATAAAAACCAACATTTATCGAAAATTCACGGGTTTTGACAGAAATGGATTTCAAACCTTAATATAAAATTTTAATTGCATTCATAAAATTATAAGATCATTTATATTTAAAAAAATTAATTTAATAATAACATTATTATTTCATTAAAATATTATTTAATTCAAAAATACCTTAATTTAATAAAAAATATTTCTTAATTAAATAATAACTAAAAACACCAATTGTACTTTAAAAACTATTTACAATGTATCAAAAATGGCTAGAAATTATATTCATTAATATATACAAAAATAATGTACATGAACATAGTACTACTTATTTGTTACATAACCCCTTAAAACAGCTGCATAAGTCCTAAGGTTAAGGTGTGTGATGGTGACAGACTCTTGGGGTGGCTCGGATGACATCGCTCGAGTGGTAATTTCAATAAACTTCCACTTTTCCCATAGAGGGTCACATTCGAGCTTGACATGATGAAGCTCAGCATTGGATTGGTCAAGGGCGAATCCCAAAGATGTCACCTCTTTTCCGAGCTCCGACAAATGGGCTTTGTATGGGGAAATTCTACTGGATGAGGCCATCACTTCTTTTTTCAGAGTAAATTGGATTTGTTAAAGTCTTTTATTTATACTAATCATGTGATCACTATTGAATGGCTATATTAGCAACGGTCCAAATTCTTAACATAAAACCAAAGAATTTGACATCTTATAAAAAAATTTATATAAAGAGAACTTTAATAAGATCAAGAGGGATTTTCCATTAACGAAACTTTGGGTCGTTACAATGCATGAGTCAACTATGTCGCCATATTCTATGGGGTCTAAATGCACAACTGAGGATCTCTTTTAATCAAATTTGTTTTTTATTTTTTCCCACTAAAAACACTTTGGGTCTTCATCTATAATGAATTCAAGAAGATAAGATCCAGATACCCGTTCATGTTGAATAAGTGGTAAATCCTATGATTCATTATTATATCCAATTGAAAATGTATATTATTCCCTTATTTCATTAGATCTAATCCTACAAATTATATAATTAAATACTTTCTCATTCAATATATTCATAAAAAACACCCTGGTATAGATACTACAAAGCTTATGCATGCTTCCTCATATGCCTGATGATGCTAACTAGTATAATGGGTCTAATGTGGTAGTGAGGAGAGTATAACCTCTAGAATCACTACCATGCACTATAAAAATAAACAAATACAACAACCATGAATATGAAAAATGAAGATAAATTCAAAATTCATATCAAAATTAGTTATTTATTACAAACAAGATAATAATCCATATACCCAATGTTCTTTACCAATCAATAGTACATAAAATATAATTATAAATAAATTTAGTAGAAATGGTTTATACTATGTCTTATCATTTCCCCAATCTACATACCCACATCCTGTTGTCTCTCTATGACTAGTTTTATTCTTTCACGAAATCACATTTCATTAAATATGTTGGTGTATCAAGATTAATTTTAGGATGTGTGTATACCTCTATAAGAATATTATTACTTTTACATAACACAAGCTCAAATTTATATATATTTTTATTCCATTATAATTAAATAAATTTACCCATAAGAAATAAATACAATACATACATTCCTTACAATAATAATTCTAAAAAACCAAGACCAAAACATCATCATATCTATGCTGAAATAATTTTTCAATGGTTAATAGAATATAATAAGTGTAGGTTTTACTGACACAACTTCTCCATATAAGTACGCACTTAAGTCCATATATAGATCCATATAAGTGTATCATGCCCTTTCTGTAGGGATAAAGCTGCATGTCTCAGCACATAAGGGAATAATGGCCCATATTTAGTGTTTCAAATTAGATCTAGTCAATTAATACATTCATTCCCTTTATAAATTATATAATAATACAACCTTAACAACCTTCATTCACATTCCTATCATTACGTCACATGCAATGTCTAACCATGACCCCTATAGATCCAACAAACCAAAATGTTTCCACCTACAGTTTGGTTACCACAATTCGATAAAAATCATTGTCTATGACAAAATAAAAACATGGGAATAATATGATCATATCGGTGAAAAATAACTATATGCATTTCAAAACCAGAATGGGTCTCACAGGACACACACACAAACATCAGAAAACCATATATTATAATGGTTAGCTATGTAAAGTCTACAATAAAAAAACAAACCATGATAGATAATGAATCTATGGAAATTCCCATATAAGAAATAAATATGGAATATATAAAAAGGACAAGGTATTATTTTTTAGTACATCCCACCATTAACTTATTAATTATAATCACTAAGACCTTTTAGGGGACGACTATTGAGTTACACCCATAAACTAGTTGGATTAATCATTTTTTCAAAGTAATTATAAAACTATTTAATATTTTATATTATAACTCAAATAATAATCCTATAAAAATCATAACTAGTTGTACATAGGGCATATATCATTAAATGAAGACATTTTTTGTTTATTCAATGAAAGAAATCTATAATTGAAGAAAAAAAATCCAAAAAATAGTTGAATGTTATAGTGAAGAATATTATTTTAAAAATAATAATAATTAGAATATGATGTTTTTTTGAATGAAATGAGATAGAAACAAATGGAATCTGGTTGATGTGAAGGGAATGATAATGACCAAATTTGAGGAAAATTTATATTGACCTAATATATTAGGAATTTGTAGTTTATAACATAAAATTTCATTTTATTTATAAATAATAGAAGATGATACCCATTTCGAATATGATCACATAAACAAACATGAAAATGATTGACTAAAATAATATAATATCCATGATAAATGTTAAAATAACATTATGAAATAACATAATAAAAAATAATATCAATAAAAAATGAATGATGAAAAAGATGGGGAGTCTTCCCTTGTCTTAACACTATTAAATGTGATCTAGAGCTACATATTGTTCATTCCCATTATCTTCTAGTGATCGTATATAGATGTATTGAAAAATATTACCCTTATAAAATTGATAGAAATCTTGATTATATCGAAAAAAATTTAATTTATCTAGCAAAGATTTTCAAAGTAAAAAAATTTAAACCAATTGAATCTTATAGTTGGACGCTTCCCTTATTTAATATATGAACTATATGATTATAATTATCCCATATAATAAATAATGAATTTTTGTATGTGATCTTTGATCACCACCAACATGAAAACTGTAAATGACTAAATTAAAATATCAATTAGTTACCTCACAATCACATCTTACATATTTGATATTATCATATTTGTTCATCAAATAACTATTGTTTTTTAAATGAGTGTTCATGTCTCACGAATTAATACACACTCAATTAGCCATATTTAAATAAAAAACAAAAAATATTTTTAAGACAATTATCCACATTTTTCATTAGAGAATTACTCAGAAACATGGTGTGAACACGACTATATTAAAACCACTGTAGATATAATGACATATGATCCCCCTATTGTCTTTAAAAATATATAACGTAATAATTAAATTAGCATCATTAATTATATTGTTCATCATAATAGATGAAATTTGAGATGATGAAATCCCAATGGCTTTTATTTTGGATGTATTTCTCATTCACCTTCTAATAATTCATCTGTTATAATAATATAAATATTATTTATTCTAGTGATAAATAAATGGATCAAAAATTGATTATTTCTAAAAAACATTGAATGATAAATAATTATCGAAACATAATCTTCAAATTGTCCTATCGAAAAATTCAATCAAAATATTAGTTCTCATGTGTTTTATATATGAGATATAATATATCTAAATTTTATCAATCATCATTCTGTAGGAATTCCTTGAATGGTTCTCTATATTTTTCACTGATGATCTAAAATGAAGTGCTTTTAACCTATTTCTTTAAAGGGACCATAAATAGTGGATAAAATCAAACAATGATAATGAAATTCAATATTATGAAAGACTCACCAGTAATAGATATGGACTCCATATCATCACGGATAATTCTTCCACATTATTCTTCTTCAAATATTTCTCGGTTTATATTTTTCATTCTTAAATGATACTTATTTTTTATTTAATATTGATAATTATCTAGATTTCAATTATTTATAAGTTTTAATTCATTTATCATCAGAAATATATAAGTTATTTTTATAAAATAAGAAATTATGGATCTAGTTAAATAGAAATTTTAGGTTATGTAGTTTTATTGTTGATGATAAAAAAAATAGATTAAAATTTTGTAATATAAGAAAACAACTCTCATACACTATCTAATTTATATGGATTTGAATATTCCCTAACATATTTTGATTCTGCCACAACAATAAGGTTATATTTATCTCATGAGGATTAATCAAATACTCAATCACTAATAGATCTAACACTATTTGCATTATATTTATCATTTTTGTTTTCAATATTTATCTTACAGAATAAATTCAATAAACTATCATGCATGTAAAAAAAATTTACCAGTCCACTATAAAATAAATTCATTAAAAATAATACCCTTAAAATACTGATTTCACAACTCTCTAGATGAAAGCCTCTTCATAAAATTTTATAATAATTACAAAAATAACAGTTAGAAAATTTAACAATAGAAATAATTATCACCCAAAAAATTGAGAGAAATATTTCTAATAAATTCATTCATTAGGTATTAGTCAATTTTGGATGCGTCATGTGTTCTTATAAATTCATTATTATAATATCAAATTACAATCCATAAAAATGATAATAAAATATTATTAAATATTAAAAAAATAATTATTTTATTACATCACAAAAAACTATTAGCACAAGATTTAACTCATTTTTGTATATAAATTCTATATATAAAAGTTAACTTATATTGTGAATATATATAAGAATTTATCCAAATCAAATAAATTCATAAATAAATATTTATTTTCTTTATATAACTACATAGAAAATTTTATTACAATGTATGAATTCAATAGTTTGGAAAAGGAAATTACACATTGAATTAGTGTTCCAAGAAATTCTTCATCACAACCCCTAGAGTAATGACAGTGTAATTACCACATAAAATTAAAATATTTTATGTGAAAAATATTTTCTTATTTCTCATAAATTTTTTAAATTGTAAATTTTTCAATGAATTAAATAAACTATAATTTAAATCCAAATGTTATATCTAAAAATACCATATCTCCCAGGTGACCCGTCAAAAATAATGATATTTTATAATAATAAGACACACTATTTGGGTGAGAAAATATAATAATTACATTAAATATTAAATAAATGAATAATAATTTAAATAATTAAATAATGAATGAATAGAGAATCAACATGGATTACGATTTTAATTTCATTGTATATTTGTTTGAAAATCATGTTTGTTCAACTAAGAATATTCAAATATAGCTATTTACTATAATATTCAATTAATATATTTATATACAATCAAGAATTTAAAAATTTTGGTAAATGAAATCCACGGATTAGTAAATATTTATGTCTTAAACTTTTCATTACAAAATTAAAACAACATGAAAAATTTGACTAAAAAAACAACAAAAGAATCAATACATAAAATATTGAAACATTTTAAGAGTTATTTTGTTGAGTACCAAGATAATTTTTTATAAATAATAAAATTACCCCCAACCACAAAATTAAATTCCATCAATATATGTAATGTTGAATAAAATAGTATGATAGAGTTTTGAAAAAAAATAATGTTTAAAAATAAATGCAAGTGAGTGATTCTACTGATTTCTCCGCGGGTTTAATACAATTTACATGGAATATTACATCATTTTTAAAAAGGATAAACAGATAAATGTAATTTTCAATTTGAATTTATTCCTGAGACATCAATTAATTTCATGATATATCACGTTATTTATTGACATCAATAATCCAAAATAGTTAAAATATAAAAAAATTAAGGACATTTTATTCCAAAATTTTTGGATGTTAACAAAATATTTCAATAATATTTATATTAATCATATCTGAAGAGGAATATATACATAAATAACATTAATTTATTACTGTAAAATAACAATCATAAAATGATCAAATTTTAAATGAAGTTCCCCATAAATAAATTTGATAATCTACATAGATTTTAATAAAGGTACACACAATATAATCTATCAATGATTTTGAAGAAAAATAATCAATATAGTGTAATATAGAATTAAATAATAGTATAGTGAAGCATTAACTACTTGAATAAATTTAAAAAGTACACATTTTGAATTTATAATATATACCAGTTTAATAAAATTCAAAACCTATAATATTAAAAGAAGAACACGGTATTTTAGAATTTTCATTTCATGTGAAAAATAGAGACTTGTAAAATTTATCCAAATGATTATTCCTGAATACATACACTAATAAACTATATTTTTAATCTGTACTATTTTAATTACACTATACTAGTTATTTGTCTCTTCTCATGAGGTATATATACAGTTGTCTATGACCTCCCTATAAAATATTGATTCAACTAGAAATACAACAGAATTTTTTTTATTAAAATAAGAAATAGGATATGTCAATGGAAGTAATATGGGATGCCTCCCCTATAATACTAAATTTATATTATTCATCTAGACATATGGAATTCTAAATTTTTAATGAATGAGATTGTATAAAATAACTTTATGTAATAATATAAGTAAATCTCAATTATATTTACATAATATTAGAATATCTTATTAACTTCTCCATCAAACTCAACAGTTCTATTTTCTAGTACCCCTATAGATAAAGAAGGCTCCAGACTATCATTATCTAGGATTCCAACAAAAAATATATGTTTTGAGTCATAAATAGAGTCCTTATAACATTATTTAAGCACACTATTATGAATAGTGTAATCAAGAAAATATTTTGTTATCTCCCAAAAAAAAAATTATTATTCATATGCATATCCCATAATTTAATTATGTCAATTTAGCTCAAATATTATCCACTAAAATGAATTTTAATTGCAATATTCTGATGCATTAGTGACCAATATTATTTGTGTTACAAATCAATAAGAACATTGCACGAGTTTCCAAATAATAATTTATTATGAGACTAAAATATATTGGTTTTAAGGGGACTTCTCTAATCTCAAATTATTCACTATGTTTCCATAACCTATTGTTTATACTAGTTTTAATAGTTTTCTCTGAGATATGTTAAAAATATCAATTTGAAATTTCATCATTTCAACTATATTTTTGATAATATATAGTTCTATATTTTTAATGACATATATTTTTTCCATTAAATATTTCATCATAAATTTTATGAAATGCCTTTAATTATTTGTGATGAACAATTTTCGAACCCCAATTCTAGAATATATATATATCTTAATTAACAAGAAAACACGATTTTCAATGTTAATTTTGGAATAACACTAAATAAACCCATTTTAATTCTCAATATAAATATACCATGATTTACACATTACCATTAGAATATGGGAATAGTATCATAAATTTTAATATGTGAACATAAAAAATTTAATCATATAATATTCATATTCTATTTTTTTTATTTCATATAATAATTTCCTATCATTTTTATGAAATCATAACTAACTCTTAGAAACATATAATCATTAAAAACATTATAATAAGAAACACCCTAGAACCCCTTTTGAGAAGATATTTTTCATTAATGATAGTCAACCATTGGTTTTTAATGTCTATATTAATAAATGGATAAATAAATTCATCAGGAACACTCATCCAATGAATAAAAAAATTGACCCCCTAATTTCATTAAAAAAAATTAGCTTTTATTTCATTTTTTCCAAACCTTTGTGGAAAAGTAAATGATGGTGAATTTTCTGTATGGTCGAATGAAATTTCACTAATTTTATAAAAAAAATCATTCCAATTCATATTTTTTATTTTAATGTAATTTTCATTATGGATTTTAAATAGAATATACTGATTAAGTTATCTTTCAGTATTATTTGTCACCTTCCCATATAAGTGTTGGCATTATTTTGGTGTCCACATTCTTTTAGATTGATAATGTGGACATCCCTAGGTAAACATAAATGCTACACTAATGTCTTTAGACTACTATTAGTTACTACATTGTCGAAACTATTAAAATTATTCATTTAAATTATACATGAAATCTTCCAATTATATATTTATGTATCATTTATATCCAATTAAACCATTTAAAAAGAATGTTTTTATTATAGAATCAATTTCGGCATTGTAAAAATCATATTTTCATTTTTGGGAGTAATATATAGAAACATCAGGGTCATTTATCTATAAAATCAGTTCCATGTATGAAGGAATGTCTCACATAAAATTACTATGGGAATATTAATATTCAATAATTTAATAATTTTTATTATTTCATCATGGATGATTTTTATAATTTATTCTAGAAGGATTTCTAAGAATAGACTTTTATTTGAATGATATATATTGATTTTTCTTAATTCTAGATCTATAATTTTTGTAGAAGATGTCATTTCAAATATTATTCTAATGATAATATCCTAAAATTTTAATAATTTCTAACTATTCAAATGGCCTATATAATTTCATAAAAAATAATTTTCGGTTTCCCAATCATACAAAATTGAGGGATATTTCATTATGGTGTGTCCTTTTGTAGCATCCCACCAAGTTAACACATTAAGTTAAATTTGGGTTCATTATAGATTTATGACGATCCATCAGTTCTTCCAACTAATCAATCACACCAATCCATAAATAGGTCGTTCCAATATACAAAATTGTAATTTAATTGATTTTATTTTTTAAAAAGATGTTATCATAATTGAAAATCGAGATTAAATTATTATTTTTATTCATTGAAATTTAAATTATAAGGAATAAGTAGTATATTTTCAATTGAATGATATGAACCTTCAAGGATGACATCCGTGTTGACATTGGGAAATAACTGAGAGTGAGGGAATTACCAATAACTCCCAAATAGGACCCAATAAATTTTACATTATTCTACATCATCTTAATGAAAATTTTTATTTTATTAATTATTAATCCCTTAGTCTACATGGTAATAATTTTAGGATAATTTTTTTATATATTTATTTACATGTTTCAAAAAAATCATATAATCAAACAACCTTTTATGTTAATACTATAAGAAGAAATGGAATCCACCACATCTCCAGTTCAAATTTAGAAATCCATTTTAATTTAATCTACTAAAATGTTTTAAAAATTTAAACATTATTTAATAAATCTTCTACATCAAATATTACAACTCATAAAAAATTATCTAAATTTTTGGTAAATTCACATTCTTAAGAACATGTAAAAATTTCTCTTATTCACAAAAAATAGACAACCATTTTGCATAAAAATAATAGCTCCATTTATGTATAACAATGGCCAACTGAGGATTATGAGTACCTAATGTTCCTAATATATATATATAATATGAAATTAAACACATATGAAATTTTTTACAAATACAGAATTAGATCACATACGCATCATTGGATATTGTGAATGAGATTTCCTCTGGATATAATAACATTGTGGTGTGTTTTAATTCACTTATAGCCAATAGATTAAATTGTGAGAAAAGAAACTATATTTAAGTTTTTTCTAAGAAAATTCTATTAGTTCATATGAAAAATATAACCTAGGATATCTAGAATGAACAAACACCTGATAAATTGTTTCTCGTGTGGTATTTTATTTTGATGAATTGAAGAACACCCTTTTGTTGGGATATAAGTGGATTATTATTATCATATTTTATAATATATATTAATTTTTTTAATGAATTTAATATATGATTTAATTTGAATAAAATCATATTTAAATTCAATATTACATCTTATCTCAATAGATATCCTATGTAAACAAATAAATTTACATTTTTATTTCATTTGGAATAAACCATTGAGGAAATGTTTTACATGGTGATTATTTTATCCAAATTAAATTCCCTAATTTCATAAAATAAAATTTCTTATAATTATGGTCTGTTCATTTTGATGTTTTTTTAATCATAGAATTTATATGGAACAACGAGATTTGGTTTTGTTTCTATATTTTAATTCACTTTTCTGGATGTTGTGTTTCTAAGATTTTGATGTATATATTCTTCAAAATCCATTGTTTGGTCACAATTACGAAAAAATAGAACAACTACTAAATTATTTAGGCTAAATGTAGTATCTAAATACTTATAAATATTATAATGACTCATTAATATTTTTCCTGGAATATTCCATGTAACTATTGATGTATCATTTATGGCTAATTGACCCATTTAAAAATAATGATTGTTATTGTAGAATCAATTTTAGCATTGTCTAAATCATGTTGAAATTTTTTTATTCAAACATAGAATTAGAGGATAAAATATTTATAAGAAAAATTTTATTTAAGTATGAATATCTCCCTTAAAATCATTTGGAATTCTGATTATTCAATCATTTGTGGATTTTTATATTTTTATCATAGAGGATTTTTTAATTTATTCCTGTGATTTTTAAAATAATTCCATCATATTAGAGTGATATATTTCTGTTTTTATTAATTTTTCCCAATAATTTTTTGATAAGAGATAATATATTACATTCATATAATGACCATATAATACAATTTGAATAGTTTCTAAATTTTTGAATGGAATTTATAAATTCAAAAAAAAAATATTACTACTAAAAAGTTTACTAAATAGAGGGGTTTTTTCCTTATTGTTTTGGTATTTTTTTAACCACATCTTTTAACTGCCACATTAATGATAGTTTGGTTCATTATATATTGACAAAGATCCAAAAATTCTTTTAATTGATCATTCACATCAATATTTATATTGTTTTCACTTATATATACTGTTCATCTTCTGATATAATATCTTATTATGAAACAGGCTGCAGTAGCATAGAATACATCAATGATGGGATGGGGATAGAACTAATGGTGAGTGAATTACTAAAAAAACACACAAGGTCACAATTTATTCGATGTTATTCTCCATCATCATAATAAAAACATATGGTTTTATTAATTTTTTACCCTTAATGCATATCGTAAAATTTTCATGATAAAAGTTTTAATGACATGTTTACATGTTTCAAAAATATTTTCATACAATTCAATTAATTTATTGTGGAGTTCCCTTAATGAAAAAATGGATGCAACCAAATCTCTATTCCATATGTTGTGATTACTATTATTTTAAACTACAAAATTATTAAATGTAATATTTTAATGTAATTTAGACTATTTTCATTGAGAATAATATTAAATGTCAGAAGTATATAATTGTTGACATTATTAAACCCACATATTCTAGTTCTCTATTTCAACAAAATTGATGAAAATATTCATCAATCCTAAGGGATTTGGAACTCTGTCATCATAGATTGTAGATTATCTAAAATAATTCATTGTAAAAAAAATTCTTTTAAAATTAATAAAAATTTCTCCTAAATTTTTAATTTAAAATTTTCTTTTTTGATAGAGAACTTAAAATTTTTTAATAACAGTTTATATCACCCTAAAACTGCAAGAAGACAAGATTATTTTTATGCACTATAAAAATATTCTGTAGAATTCAATAGGTTTAGAAATTTAAAAAATATTATAATTTTTGTGTTTGTCATAATTTTATTAATATAATTTTTATTTTTAATTGTTTTTATATTTTTTTAGATGCATGAAACCATATACAAAAATGTAATTAAATATTTTACTTATATTACTTTTAATATAAAAAATATTTTCCCAAAACTCAACTATATATTTCTGGACATTATATCGAACATTAGGGATAGAAATTATGAGTGAATCCACTTAATGTAAACCAAAATAAATTAATATATCTAGAAAAACAAAAAATTATGACACCTCCAATGATGAAATTTTTTAATTGATTAGAATATCATTATTATTTGAAATATTGGATATAGAAACAAATGGATGAAATCATATGAGTAGATAATTATCATGATGTAAGGTGGGTGAATATAAAATTTTCTCATTAATATAATTAATATTTTTTTTATGTTACAATCAAATCAATATTCTAAATATATTTTCTATATCAACATAATTTAGATTAAAAGTTAATCATATGATATTCTATTATTTTACATACAAATTTATTTAATTGATAAAATGATGATGTTGATTTAAATACTAAAACTATAACTCATAAAAATAAGAAAAAGGGAATTTAAATAATATAATTTCTATGTTCAATTTATATATATAAAACAATATAAAATTGCCTGAAATGAAAATTTGGATTAAAAATAAATGATTAATGAATATGACAATTAGTCTTCCCTTATTATTATAATCATGATTGATCACATGCACCACATGTGGTTCATCTATTATATATTTTATTTATTCACTTTAGATGTTTATAAAAGTATTCCATCAGGTAAAAATGAATGTAACAAGTAATAATATCCAAAAACATTATTTTAAATTTCTATCTTTTTCATTCACCCATAATATTCTAGGATTTAGCTAGTTATGGACCCTTGTTCTTCCTTTCAGGAGACGATCATGTGTTAATTATTTTCACAAT
The DNA here is from genome assembly GCA_963277665.1 of Viscum album. Classification (NCBI taxonomy): domain Eukaryota; kingdom Viridiplantae; phylum Streptophyta; class Magnoliopsida; order Santalales; family Viscaceae; genus Viscum; species Viscum album. Next base: position 1,039,580,379 of record OY728141.1, on the reverse strand, counting down.
TTTTAAAAATGTAATTTCTACACATTATCCCTTTTCACATTGATCATGGGATCATTCTTGGATCATTTAAATAACTCATTTATCTCCACCACAATTCAATAATACCTAGTCGATAAGCTCAATGTTTGTCCTTACAAATAAATCATCAACCAATGAAATATATAGTCTTAAAAATACGGATATACAAGTCCAGTTATCTAGAATTAACCTAATAGAAGGTTCCCATTTCAATTCAATACTTATATAATTTCCTTATATTTATAGGTAAATTTGTTTTCAATAAATTGTGGTTTATACATTGAAAAAGTTCAGATTAATTAGTTCCCCTTCATTATTGAATATATAAAACATAATAAATTTTGTGATAAACCATTCTTATCAGTTTCATCACAAAACATGAAACTTTAGATTGATATATCAGAAATTAATCTGATGTTTAATAAAATTAATTCAAATTCCATAAATTAATGTATTCAAATGAATTTAGTTTAATGGATTCATGTTAAATTAAATGATCTTATAGAGTTATCATTTTCTATTACCTCAACATGCTCTTGAATTCTCCAAACATATTTATATAATTTGTGATCAAGTAAAACATAATTAATGATTGATCTCAAGGTTAAACTAACCGAAGAAACACAATATAAAAAATTGATTAATCATTATAAAAAAGCATATTCATCCATATTATATCATCATTAGGGAGGATTATCTAGAATAAATCTCATAAATTTAAAATGTTATTTATTATGATAAATGATTTCAATCATTTCCCAGCCACAATTATTCATGAATAAATATGATATTAAGAAATAATGATGCTTGATTTAGGATTACTAAGTCTCCTTGATATTATTAATTATTCATTATATCTATAATAGATTCTATTTTTTTCAATATTTATGGGTTAATATTTAGTTGAATTTGAGATTTTGCAAACATCCAAGGATTCATAAGTTCCAAAATGTGAGTCTTTATCATTATTGAAGGTATCAATATGATTTAATAAATGTTCTATATAATCAATGATAATTTATATGTTGGGATGATGATGGGTTAATATATATTATCTTATGAATAAATTATACAATATAAACCAAACTATACATCTTAAAATATTTACTGGGGGAAAATATATAGGTAGAAAATTTTTATTAGGTGGAACGAGTGTGTTTACCTTATCAAATATACATAATTCCAATTGAAAATAAAATTACACACTTATGGTAGTTGATTCAGAATTATCAAATAGGATTTTGAAACATTTTTATTACTGAATGAATTCAAAAGTTTTTTAAGCTATCACACATAATAAATAATTTATATATATAACAAAAATACCTAAAAACATGAATAAAACTGGTTTTATGAATCTAAAAAGGAATTAATAATAAAAAATATTATTATAATTCCATGAAATATTAGAACAATTTAGAGTATGTAGTTTTAGATTCATGAAATTCCAAAAACTCATAGAGAAAAATATTTCTTATAAAATTCATGGATTTGACTTAACTCCATGCCAAAAAGATCACTTGTTTAATAAAAGAGTTTAAATAAAATTAATTATATAATTAAAAAAATATTTATTACAATATATAATAAAATAACAACATGGATCATTTTATACATTCATAAGAAAAAAACATAGAATCAATGAAATAGTTAATGAAATATAATTTCAAATAAAGATCATCAATTAAACATAATAACCTAATTTAATCATTTAGGATCATCCAATATGGATGAATATATGTCGATAAAATATATAAAATTTGATTGAAATTAATAATCAACCCAAATTCAACACTAGATGGCTCTCAAATGTGGTCAATTATTGTTCAATGAAAACAATTAATGGTCTATAAAAACATACCTCTCATGATCTATAACGATTCTAAATATGTCACTAATCACAGAGATTCCATTTACATTCTAAATTTTCCATTTATATAGAAATTATTACTAAATTAATTGATATATTGAATCACAATTCATTCATTTTTTAATGAAAATTATAATCATTGAATCTCCATAGTCAATGAAGGGTAGATATAGATGAAACAATAGGAATAATGGTTCGAAGATCACATTATGCACTCCATGGACACCATGATGGTTGGAACACATAAAATAAACCCTATATATTAATTAATACACCATGTATGTATTCAATAGTATCTAGGTTAGACGGTGAAACAATTTGGAAAAATAATGTGTCTAATCTAGTTGTTTTTGTAAATTAGGAAGTTTTTTTGGATCATATATTTACATAAAAACGTTTTACTTTCATGATTATAACAATGATAAACTAATATTACATGGTTAAATACTACTTCTAGAAATCCATATTATTTGGTCACTTTGTTTTTTATACTATATAGTGACAATTATTTTCTAAATTGGAATGAGTTTCATGGTTTTTTGGATATGTTGTATGGTTTTAAATACCATAAATCTTGTTTATGATTGAAAACATTATTACCTAGGTAAAAGGTTTCACTGTAACTAAAATCAAGCATCATAACCATGCTCCACTAAAGATTCCCTTTATCACACCTCACATTTTAAAAAGCAATAAGATCCTTTAGGGAAACAGTGTTTTAACCATGAACCCTTTCAAATCCCTTATAAAATCCCTAATAATAAATAGAAACCCATAAATCATAAGATGGGAAATTCATAGAAAAATACCTCCATGATAAAAATGATATTATCCCCCATCAGAGATAAAAAATAATTTATTTTGTGATAACTATATTTTATTTTGAAATTTTTTGATACTTTTATATTATATTCATCATCAGATTTAATTAGATTCAATTGATTGTTTAGTATTTTTTTCATTATCGTGTTGCCAATATTATTTTTAATAAACCATTTAAATAATTAATTTAATAATATAGGTAATTAAATAAATTTTATAATCATTCATATTATAATAATATCATTCAATTTTTTTTTTATTAAATTGGTTAATAAATATTTCAATTATTTAGTTGTTATTTATACAATTAATTACTTATTTTTGTCATAATAATAATATGTAAATTGATAATGCAACACCTATATATCAATAAAAAAATATACTACTATTTTTGACTAATTTATTTATTATTTTTTATTTAGTCTTATTTTGTAGATATTTTTTCCATAATTCATGTAATTGGATATACAATACTGATCTAGATCATATTATATTTTATGGGGTTGTATGATTCTGAAGGTGAATCCATTAGATTAATTTTATTATTATATAATCATAATGATTTTATTATGGTATTTTTATATTTTTGAATAATGTTTTTAGAAATTTGTATAATGATAAAAATGAATATATTAAAAATGAATTTTGTTACTTCATAGAAGTAGTAGGCCACACAAAAAGAAGAACAGATTTTGTTTTTCTATAGAATATAAATAAGGATGGGACAATGATATATTAAAATAATTTTAATTATATTGTAAATTTATTTAAATATATATTAAACATCCATTTATATCTATCCATTTATGTTGGTTTTGAATAATGAAACATATTGTTTTCTGGAAGCGGTAGTATTCATTTTTTCATGAACATCATTTTCACTAATCTATGTCAAAATTGCAAATGGGGGTAATGATTATTTGAAAAATAAAAAATTACTTGCATATAGATAGTATATTTCTATTCAGGTTGTAATGGGTTAAATTTTTATAATCAATAATAAAATGTAACCAACTAGGTTAATGTTAGAAAAAATTACATTTAGAATTGTAAAATACTCTTGAAATGTTTTGTTTTTATAGAGGACAGATATATTAAAAAAAGGAAAATCGGTGGAAAATTTTTGGATTTTCATCTATGATAAGAATAAGGCGTATAGGTTTTGATGTATTTTTTCATTATTCTTCCCTTAAAGGGGTGAAGGAAGTACCCATTTATTAGTAATTACATTGGAATTTTTATATTAATAAAAATGGTTAACTAAATATTCATGGGTCAAATAGACCAAATAATTGAAAATAATGTAGTTAAAGAAGAGTTTGGTTTTAACTTAATGAAGAAAATTCTCTCAAGACATTATTTTGTAAGAAAATTGATTTATTTTGGGGGTTTCTCATTAATATTTTCCATTTTACAAAATTAATTTTTATCCAGTTTATATTTCCCAACGATAACACATTATTAACATCATTAAGTTAATTTTCTAAAAAAAAATATTTAATTATTTTAACAAAAAAAAAATTTATATAAAATTTAAAAATCATTTTATGAAATAATATTTCTATGGGTGATAGAATATAATTTCATAAATAATGTAAATAATGGATTCAAAATATTTTTAGGATATTTTTTTTATAAAAATGTTTTATTTATGAGATTATAACATTGTTGAATTTTATTTTAATGGAGATAAATTAATTTAATAAATAATGTTTTTTATTCTCAAAATCAATTTAAAAAATGATTTTTAAAAGATAATTGATCAAAAAATGAAAAAATGGAAAACATTTTTTATTGGCTAATTTCAATTCTGTCTTAATCATGCTAATCATTGGTTTCCAAAAATCAACATAGTATTCGGGACATCTATATATTAACCCCTTGAAATAAATCAATTTAAAATTTAAATATTTTATGGCTTATTCTCCTTTCTTATGTAATGATAATTCCAAAATAGTAACAATTTCTGTTAAAATTTAAATTTTAACGATTTGTATAAAAATAGATTATTTGAAAATATCATACAAATTTAGGATAAATTTATTTTCACAGTATGAAATAAATTATATTATATATTTAAAATTTAATTATGTAAAATTTTATTCTTTAAATGATAATATGAAATATAAATAATTGTTTTCTTATAGGAAGAAAAATTAGTTATTTTGTATTTCATAATCTTTTTTAATATATGATTGTAATTTTATGAATGTTAATATATTAGATCTTAATCAATAGGAGGGGTTTATTATATTTATTATGATTAAATATATGAAAATAGAAACAGTTTTAAATGATTATTAAACCTTTTAATATACCAAAATATAGTAATAGTATGGGGGTTTATGAAAAAAATGAACATTGTATTAATTATGAAGAAAATCAATATTTGGAATTCAAAAGGTGTTGAAAAATGGATTTCCTAATAAAAAATATAATATATTAACTGTCATACGTTAATAATAATCTATATACCATGATAATATTGATATTTCTTACTAAGAGAAATGTTTAATGACCATGGGATCAAGGATAAACCATATTTCCTCTAAATGTTTTTTGATCAGGATGGATGAACAATAATGTATGAGATCGAGGGTTCTAAGAGGGGATTTCAAATGAAATAATAATATTTTTGGTTAATTATGTACATCTAATAATGATTTTTTTTGGATTTGGGTGTAAAAAATTATATAATTTTATAGTTCAAGATAAATATTATCTTGTTTTATAAAAAAACCAATTTTGATATTTCTTGGAATATAACCTTATTTTGAATAATTGATATATTAGAAATATTTTTACCTAAACTCATAAATGTAATTTAATTAAGAACAAGTATATAATAATCAATTTACATATTTAATTATCCTCCTCAATTTTAGAATATATATATATTAATCATTAAATAATGGGGCCACGTTTTATTATGAAAATAGTGTTGTATTTTATATATTATTAGGTTAATGAGAGTGTTATAATATATTTTTGTTTATATATGAATGATTTAATACACATACAAAATTTTATCTTGATTTGTACAATTTATAATATAAGGGTTAGGTTAATGATTATCAATGAAAATATTTTGTAGTATAATTTAAAAAATATTAATATATATCAATAGAGATACATTTGAGAGGATGATTGGTCTGATTGAGAACACATATACTATTAATGTGATGAATAATTTAGAACATTGAATTACAATACAGTGACATTACATATAATAAATTATGCTTGGGGTTTTTAGTCTAAATATATTTTCACTAAATTACAAAGGAATGTAATATATGATATTCCTTAATCATTGGAAATCTGATTGATTATGTATTCCATGTTGTTTACAGAACCCAATTTCATGAAATATTGTAGGTTAATATATCAATAGCCATCAAATACATGTGACTATTATTGGATTACCATGATTAATAATATTTAGTTTATCTAATTAAATATGTATTTATTCTTGGTGTTTAGACATTAGATAATTATCTAATTTTAGGGGTTTCACACCAGAATGATTGTATACAACTATGAGTGATTAATTTTTAGATTCTATTTATTCATTTTTAATCAATTCTGATCCAAGTGATTATTTAGAACTACATAACACAATATATATGATTTGGAAATAGATTCATATTACATTATTATATCAAATATTATGATGGAATCCAATTTGAATATGAAATTCATTAAAGAATTTGGTTTTATTATAATCATATTGGAAGATTTATAGAATTATTATGAAAAAATTATCTATTCTATTTTGGAAATTAATCAACAGATTCTCTATAAGATAAAAATTGTATTATTATAACATTTTGTACCATGAATTATTAAAATGGAAAATGTGAGAATTTTTATGGATATAGGGAATAGTGCCTCAAAAATATTGAAAACATAATTAATACTACCAAATAATTAGAATAATGTAAATTACTTATGTGTTATAAACAATATCATTTCAATATAGTGGTTTTGTTTTCATGTCAATTTATAATGAAAATATGATACAGAAAATATATATTTATATTTTATTCATTTTTTTGTGTATTTTACGTAGTGTTTGGATTCATGAAATTTTAGAAATCTATGAATCTGAGTTTCACATATTAAATGACTATAAAAGACTCAGACATGTTTTCTTGATGTAATACAATTTGTAGGAGTAAAATCTCATAAATATATTGAATAGTATAATCTGTATATAACTAATTCAGATATATTATTTGAACCATCCTACCAAAGTATTTGACATCAATAATCATTAATGATATTATAATGCTATACTTGTATATATAACAAAAATACACATTTCATGTGGTCAACATGATTCATTCATTCTAAAATATAAGACTTTTATACATCTCTCACACATGCATTTAGTTTTAGATATGCTTGTGGTTGTTGGATATACTACTGAACTTGTCAATAGTTGTGATTTTCCATAATAATTTTATTCATGTATTATGTAACGTATTAAATCTAGTTTCTTTAATACATATTACTATATAAAAAAATTTATATCATTTAATAAATGTACTTTAATGTCATTTATTATTTATATAAATTACATTACATGTTTTTATATAATATATTCATTATACTTTCTTTAAAAGTGATTTTATGAGTTTGACTATAAATTATATACATGTTTCTTGTCTACAAATCTCTCAATGTATTATAAAATGGTTTATATATATATATATATATATATATATATATTCTAGTGGTATTTTGTTCTGGTGTAAATGAGTGTGTTATATTGAAATCACAACTAAAAAAATTATAGATAGATTAAAAAAATACAATTTTATTGAAGATTCCATTTTTTACATTTATATAAAAGGATATAAAAATTTTCCTTCAACACTATGATTCAAAATTGAATTTTTCTTTAAGACATGTAATAGATAAATATCTTGTTATATTTTTTTTGTAAAATTCTTATGTTTCAAAAAAAAAATACTTTTATTTTTATTCATTAAATATTATTACAGATGACTTATAACAATTCATTGAAAATATTCACATCTAAGAGAATTTATAAGTATAAAATTTTGAATAAATAGTGAGATTGTGAATTTCACAGGTTTTTTTGTTTTATGTCATGGTAATTGATTATAAATAATGGTTTCCAAAAAGGATATAGTATACTATATGGAACAAAATACTATATTTATTTTTAGTCACATTTTTCTATATTACACACCATATGGTGAAGTGAATAAAAGTATATTTATGTAAAATATTTATTATTATGAAAAAATAATAAATGGATATATTTGTAAAATTACATTTGATGAATATAATAGTAGATTTTTTAGAACACAAGAATAATGATGTTATTTTCTAAGATTTTGTTTTCTAAATTATTTGACGATAGAGAATAAACTCATTAATTTCATATATAACTCATGTTCTCCTTCATTATTTAACAATGGTGGCTATTCTAAAACAATATTTAAATATTAATAGAGAATACTAAATCATTCATCAAATCCATTTTCCTTGTGGGTACATATAGTGGTATGGTTTTATTGGTTACTACTAAATAAATGTAATCAAAATCCCCACAGATGATTATTTTCCAAATATTGTAATGTTTGGTATGTTAAATATTTTCACTAAATTTTATCGTTATATCATTCATAAAATGTTCTATTTTTTTTATATTTTAATACTATATATCTAGATATAGTGGTATTGTGAAAAAACACTTTAGGGTTTAACTACTTAATTAATTGGAATATAGATAAATTAATAATTTTTTTGTTAAATTTAGAGTGATCTATTTAATTAATAATAATAATAACAAATCCCACTCGCAATTTAATTTTTATCACATTGTTTTATAGTTCTCAAATATTCTCTAAGGTTGATATTTTATTAATTTATCATCCAATATTGATAACAATGTGTAAAATTTGAAAGAATAAAATTCTAAAATATGTATGATCATTATGAAGATGTCTATGACCATATTGATAAAAAAATCATAATTTATTATTGTATATAAGAAAATAGAATTTCTAACTTTCCATAAAATTTTCCTCAAAAAAATTATTAATGATACTAATATTTACAAATAATATTTATGTGTGTATGTAACAAAAAAAATTTGTTTGGTAATATTTTTTATAAATGAGTAGATTTTTAGAATTAAATAAATGATGAATTTAAAAATATAAATTGTAATTATGGTGACATGTTTTATAAATTAATTAACTTAATAATTTAAAATCTAAATAATATTTTAAGAAGTATATGATTTGAAAAAATATATATCCATATGTATTCAAGTGATATATTTTCAATGTTTTCAGACAAATATGTAAATATTAACTGTCAAAATAATAATTCTTAAAAATGAGGGGTAATTTTTTTATACAGGGAATTGATGAATAAATATTCATTCTATATAGATATTTTGTTATTTTATCTATACATAACATTAATTTTGGTGAATAAGGAAATTCCATTATAAAATAAGAATTGATGATAAAAATATGATGATGACACGTGTATAATGGGAATGAAATATGTAATATTTACTACATAGGAGAAAATGAATTTAATCACAGCATAAATATGACCGAAATAATAATTTCTACTATGATATATATATTTTTTCCTTGTAATAATATTTTTGACTTATTCAAGTACCAGAAAAGTTTTAAATGATTATACACATTAATTGAGTTAAATATGAGTTCTATAAGATATTTAAAACAAATTAAATAATTAAATTATCCCATAAATTATAAGGTATTATCATAAAATACTGATCATAATTTATTAATTTGGAAATATATATAATTCCATATTAATATGCTAAATTATAAACAAAATGATTGAATATTTATAAAATCTGTGCAATAAAATCATATTACAAAGGAAATAATCATTTATAAACATATTATTTTCCAAAATATTAATTATTGAATACCTAAATGATTATGTATTTGATTAACCATTCTTATAATTAAGATATTTATAACAATTAAAGTGGTTATTTATATGTAATACATTTATAGAGACATTTTTTTAATGTTTGTAATAATTATAAATGTATTATTGACTACAAAATTAATAATAAGGTTTCTGTATAAAAATGATTTGTCACAATTCCCTATAAAATAGTCATTGAAAAAAATAGAATGGACTTAGGAGAACATGATTAGAATTGTTGTATAAATAAATTGTTCATGGATTATAATAAAAATGTTATGTTAAGAAATAATGTTACAAAAAAATTAAAACAAATAATTTAATTGAATAAAAAAATATTTATATGTATATATATTTTAGAAAACATCAATATGTATTTTAGTTACATGTACTCAAAGGGAATGAATTAAAAAAATATTGGTTAATGTGTGAAATTTATCTTCTATTATGCATTACAAATCATGTTAAGATGAATTTATTTCTTATATTTGTTATCAATTTTTATATTCAATAAGTGTGAATAGTTATGGTTTTATAATATCGATTATATTTCATTTATATTTTTCATTTATGTTTTTTTTCAAATGAATTATAAATAACATAATAATAAAGATAAATTTTTTCATATTCGATCATTATCCAGTGGATGATTATATAAAAATAATAATGTGGACAATAAAGCATACATTACACTATTTATCTCATTTTTTTATTTATTTTTCTATTTAGTTTTATTGGGAATGAATTTTTTTTAAATAAAACTAAAATATAAATCTTAAATCTCTTTAAATTACATGATCTAAAAAGTTTTCCTACAAAAATATATAATGTGGATAGTATATTTTTTATTTGATATCATGTCAACCGTTCAGTTCTATAAAATCCATATATAGATCCTATATATGTAATTGGTATTCAATATTATTGTTTTGATATTTTATTGGTTATATTATAAATATAATGATTAAGTAGGAGTCTCATGTCATTCTATTATTTCAGGAAAATTTATGTTGGTAAAAAAGTAGAATTTTATATCTATCCTAGATTTTTAAGGATCAATTTTCATATATACATTTATAACTATAAATTTTCACATATTGATAAAAATTATCTAGGTAAATGTATACAACATATATTTCAAATATTTTGTCATATTTTACCCGAAATAAATTTTTTCATAATATTTTAGTTACACTATTTCTATTTTTAACTTTATATTTATTATATTATGAATTCATTTAAAATTTAATAATAAAATATGATTTTTTATTAACAGATTAGAATTAATTATAAGGATACAAAATTTATGAAAATGGTATTCCACATGTAATATTATCAAATTTATTTCTGATCATATATTATTAACTTCTGTAGATTAATCACTTGATCATTATATTGTAACGTCACTTCCAACATATAAAAATATCAATTAGAAAAAAATAGATAATTATAAAAATTTTCAAATTGTGGTTTTTTTAAATAATTTTATCTCCATATTCCACGTATAATTAATCAAAATTATATTATATATTAATATTTTATAATATATAATATAATTATATATTAAAATATATCCAAAATTACTTTTTCATTTCTTACAAAGTATGTATTAGAAATAAAATTATAAACTCAATGTAAGAATCAACCTGAATTTAAAATAATTAAATTAATTTAGAGATTCTTAATTTATTATATAAATCAACATTCTGATATTTTAAAAAAAATTAACAGTACCAATTTTTAAAAGGGATCACTAGTTATAAATTAGGCTACAAAGATGGGTTGTGACCATGGCTATTCCACATATGATCATCACTACAAATTACAGACTTTTCCAAGAATCATGTGGTGGATCTGGGTATAACTATAATTCTTAGTTAAATACCCATGATCAAATCCCATAGAAATTGCCCATGGATATAACATTTTTATGGTCTAGGTTAATATATTTTCCCTCAAATCATGTGCAATGGGATGTGTAAATGTCAGTGCTTGTGGGAGATCTATATCTATGGGAATAATTCTTATGTATATATGGTTATTTCATAAATGAATTACTGATAAATTTTTATCTATTGTCTCATGACTTGAATCTGGAAGACCCAATCACATGGGTAATATACATTAGTATATATATATATATATTATATTGATATACAAATTTTCAAAAAATATAATATTATTATTATTAGAAAATATTCAAACTGTAAATCGTGGCATCGATGTTAGGGATGGAGGCATATATCGATCATCATATGAGATGTAAAATATTTTATTTTTGTAAAAAATTAATAATATTTTTGTTATTGTGTACCACACATAAATCCTACTCAAAAAAAATGTAATTGATTTTTGAAATAATATTATTAATATATGACTCTTAAAACCAAGCCCATGTTTTGTTGTGTATTAATAGGAGTAAAATAATTATAGAATATTATGATATGTTTTCCTTATTACAAATATAATTTGTATATCCTAATAAATATGAACTCAATTTAAAAATAGTATATACATGAACAAAAAATATATTTTTTCAAATAATTTATTTTTGTGTTAAATATATATTAGTCATTTTTTGTTTTGTTAATCGTGGTAAATGAATGACTTTAATTTAATTAGTATATTTTTTTTAAATAATGATATTTATATTCATCTGAGAGTGTTCATTAGGTCTAAAATTAGTAAAAATATATATTGTACCAAAAAAAATCATTTTATTGAATACATCTGGGTAAATATTTACTAATTTATTACAATTTATGAAATTTTATATGATAAAAAAATATAATTTATTAACCAGAGTCTTGAATTAATCAATTGAATTTTTTAGGATTATCCAAAATATGTTAAATTTCAAATAAATAATGTAAAATACAAAATTATTAAAAATTATCATATATTTTGTGGAAACAATGGTTTTATCACTGATATGATTTGGAATACTCATAGAAATATTGTCAGACCGAGGCACTTCAATACAGTGAAATTTCTAGGGCCAGTGAGACCAGAATTGATATTATGACACTTTTAGATAAATTAATATTGAGAATGAATTGGGTTCCATAAAAAGTGGAGTAGATTATAAATGGTATCTCAGATCAGAAACCAAATACCTCAGTTGTGTCCAAAGCAAGGGGTTTACCCTAGGAACAAACAATGTTCGGTAGGCATTGGGAATCTTATTGAGGCAGTTGTTGGCAAGTTAATTTAAACAAAATAACTAAATAAATTATTTAAATTTTTTATTTATCAACCTAAATAAAAATTCCATATATACTCCATTATATCAATTATCATGCATTATCTAGATCATCCCTTTTGGAATTGAGAGGATCTATGAAGATATTCATATGGGAGTCACAATCAAATGATGAACAATGATCAGATTGAGTTGTGATGACAAGATTTGAACATAGTGGTTCAACTAAATGTGTGAAGAACAAATTAATCACCATTGATTCATCTTAAATTGTTGAATAAAAGTAGATATCAGTTCTATACCATTATGGATAAAATATTGATCATGGGATTTTGAAACATCCTCGGATATGCTATTATCCTCCCTTCACAGGAGCCTGTTCCATTATTTAATTTTTTTCCACCAATTTTTTGTTGTTATTATTTATCGAACATGATTTTCCGTTATTTATTTTTTATTGGATCACTCCAACCACGAATGATTATCTGCATTTTTTTATGACAGTTTATCACTCTTTTAGTTGAATTCATCAATCTAAACTGATTGACTAGTGATATTATAATGTTTGTGAATTTGATCATTGTGTGTTTGTTCATCAGAATAATGGATCATGTTCATGAGGTCAGATTTGTATTTTCATAATGTGATATTGGTTTCAAAATGTTTATTATAACATGAATTTGGTCTATGTATTTGTAGTTTTTGGGTCGTACTGAGTGGATATATGTGAAGGAGATGTGGTAGTTGTTTCTAATAACTGGGTTCCCGAATCCATCCACTACTGACATTGGGTTCCGATTTGTGTTATTATTATTATTGATAATAATAATTTGTATATAATAATAATAATAACAACAACAAATGATGAGGAGAAACATTTGAGACCACTAAGGAAAATGTTGTTTGTTTGATAAGGGGGCATTGGTCATCGAAATTTCATATTGTAATAAGGTATAATTGATTATAATAATATAAATATTTTCTAGAGAGATGGAGGAGCCACCGTGGAGACCACCTGTAATCAAAGAATAGATGGGGATTTAGCATGTCATCATATACCTTCAATATGTTTTAAAAATAAAAAAATATTATTAATAATATAAATTATTTTTGATATTGTTGTTTCTGTAGTAGTAATCTTCTAATCCATGATTAGTTCATAACTTATTTATGCGAAATTGGATATTGGATATATATATATAGGTTACTGATTTCGGTATTCTGGATTTTAATTAATGAAAAATGGTGGTTATATTATTTTGACACATTTCTCCATCCCATGAATCATCATAAATACATTTTACATAAGAAATATGTTTTTTACCTTACATTCGTTTGGTAATGTAAATATAATGACCTGATTATTTCTCATTATCATCACCATGGTGTGATCTATTTATCCATTCATGTTCAATGTAGAAGAAATATTGGTGGATATACATTTTTCTTCATGGACTAATGATGACCCTTATACGCTCAAAATTAATTTGGAAATACATGTGTTCGGGAACATTTGATGATTATAATTTGTGTCTTTATCCCTATATCATTAGGGCAATGTTATATATAATAATTTATATAATATGAAATTATCATAAAGTGGCATGTGTCCTCATAAAATTAAAGAATATTGGAATGACTATGTAGGATCGTCAAAGTGTTTCGATAGAGATGGTAATCCCCTATTGCACTAGGTTGTGGGTTCTATGTCCATTGATGTGGTTGTCCCATGGTACAGAAGGGAACTATTAGTTCTAAATAATAGTTCATATAAATCCAGTACTCCCTTTATTCACTAGGGCATGTGTCCTCTATCAATTTCTACTATATTCCACCATTTCACCTTGGTTGATGTCCTCCATACTATTTTTTCAGAAAGAGGTGCTACTCCCCAGTTACACCAAAATATGTTTCCTCAATCAATGAATATGTTACCCGTCTATATCACTAGGTTATGTTCCATTCATTCTATTACATCTGATAGAGGTAGTACTACCCCCCTCTCTCTAATGTGTGGTTAATACATTCTTAATGTTTATATATACATTTCACTACCTTATCACACTATGGTGCTTGTTTTTCTATCCATGCAGATGGTAATATCTATTAATAATAAGTTCCTTCATAATGTGTATATAGATAGTGATGGTACTCTAATTTTTTATCAATGGATTAGTCATTAATATAAAAATATGTCCCCCAACATATTCAAACAGACAATATACTAGTCATTGATTATATTTTATTTTTTGTGTTTTAGGTATTCATTTTTCTTATATGGGGAGTAGATATTAGGATCCCCTTTTACTCACATATGTTCTTCTTGTTGAAAATATCGAGATGATTAAGGTTGTGGTAGAAATTTTTAGTTGGCATTATTTTATTACGATGACATGACTAATTCTACATTGTCTTCTACTTCTCCACATCAATTTTTTGGTAGCCCTACTAGTTATTTATATTCTCACCCAAGTATTGGATTTTCATCATGTTTAATGTATTATGCAGATGATAGACATATAAATACTGATGATGGAGGATTATAGTGTCACATTTGTGTATAGACAGTGTATGATGGTCCTGATTAGAGATATGGAGAAAAGAACTATTGATGTCATATTTTTACATAGGCTTTCACAATGTTAATTATTTTCTCTTAGGGAATTTAATTTTTCACCGTACCTTCAGGTTGACAATATGTTATCCTTTTGTATTTTCCTAGTAGTTTATACATTCTTGGATTTCTTTCTAGATACTATTGTCTAATGTTACTATTCTTCAGAACTTATTCCTGGATATTTTTGGGTTTATGCATATAGGTAAATTAAGAAATGGACTCCCATATAAGTTATTTCATTTAAGATATTTTTTCTAGCCTCTAGTTACGGAGGAGGGATGGGGATGTGGTGTCATGTTCTTACTCTATATAGGTAGACCCTGGTGTGTCGTTTCATTATATATTTTCATATAATCATCTAATAATAATGATTATTTCGATGTTGGATTTATTTAAATGTTATAAATGAATATATTAATGAAATATAATCCAATATTTCCCAAAGAAATATACATTACTAAATATTTTAGTATAAAATAATTTTTTTCCTTAATATATATAATTTTATAAAGTATATTATTAATTTAATTTCTTATATTTATATTAAAATTAATATATTCAAATTATTTTAAAAAAAATCCAGAAAATGGAAATGATTTAATTATTTATAGTGTTAATATAATGTAATATGATAACATTTTTAGTAATAATAAATGGTAGTCATGTTAAAAGTTTATCACCATGTTAGAGGGTAAAATTCATTTAAGAATGTTAAAACTAGGGTATATGGTGTATATATTAATTTAAAACATTACTTTTATGGTGTATGAATATAATATTAACATAATCTAGTTCTATTTAAATATATAGTCATTATTTTTTCACAACCATTGATTACAAACTTTAAAAAATATTAAGAATAATTTATTTATAAAATTTCACTCTAAAATATGTAAACTAACAAATATAACATCCTAGGTTTTTTGATGTATTTATGAATGATTAAAAACATTTTTAAAACTTTAATAATATATTTCAACGATAATAATATGTTATTGTTGTTTTAGTGATCATATATTTACAGCCAATACTCACATAATATAGACGATACTTTTATACCAGTAATAGAAATATATAATTAATGAATTTTGAAAAATAAAAATAATATATGTAATAAGAATTATTATTTTTGATGAATTTAATAGAAAATTGTATTTTATTAGTGGTATTTAATGTTTTATATTCTTATTACAATATTTTATTTTTTTGGTTATAGTCACATTTTTAAAAAGTCCTGAAAATTAAAATTAATGGTTTCAAATGAGGATATAATATTTAAAAATAACATCATTATATAAACTATAGTTCATTTGAATTTTTTTATTTTAAAAACCATTCCCATAACATTTTCAATAAAATAAAAATTGATTATTTCACTGGTGGATACATTTAGACGGTCACTTATATGAAGTGATGTGATTAATTTTTCATTAAAACCTCACATGGACAGTCAAAATTATCAGATAAATGAAGAAATATTATAATTATATTATATTTATAATTATAATAAATTATTATTACATTATTTATTTCATTTACACACATTTGATATAATAAAATGTCGTCCTGGTGTATGTACATACTACTCTATTTATGATCCTATGTGCATTATTTTAAATGAACACCTAAAATGACATATTATTAATGAATATTTTATGTATAAAAATTACAATAATAGCATGTTTATGATTCATTATATTTTTTACAAATTATCTCTTTGACCACAAAATAACACACAATTGATTATTTGAGGAAATAAATGAAGTTTCCAAAAAACATATAATGTAAACTCTATAGATTTATTAATGGGTAATATATGAATTAAATGAATTAATTATAATTTAATGAACCTAAAAAATATCACAATAATGTATAAGAATAATGGAAATTCATTATTAATTTTTTAACTGATGTATTAAACAAGTGTTGACATGATGTAAGGGATTTATCGAAAAAATTTCCTCCCTTCGAGACTCATGCCAATCAAACAAATATTTTTATATTATTTTGTGTATATGCATCCATATAAGTTTATTTATAATTAATTTATAAAAATTATTTTGGATATAAAATTAATTTAAAAATCTGTTGTAGAATTTCCATTCAATTAGAATTTTACCAACATAGTAATAATGATTCAATAAAACATTCTTTTAATTCTATCAATTAAATATAATTCACATCCTAGTATATGGTACCTATAACATTTTGTTAACATTATTTTATATACATATATTAATTTGAATGGTTAATTTAATAATATGTAACATTTTAAAAATGATTTATACAATGAATCATTTAAATTATTTGGATATTATCACATTCTTTAATTTTCTAATGATGTTCAAAATAGTTATTCATCACATATAGTACATGGACATATATACAATCAATCACTAACATCATTTATTTTCAATATATTTTAGAATGCAACTAATGTTTCTAAAATAATACACTTTTAATTTTTTTATTATAATTTCTTATGAAAATGATTAATTGAAAATGGTATTAATTCTTATTTTTATAAGATGACATATATTTTTCTTAATTAAAGGATTAAATTCATATTTTAAGGTTTTTATAATGAAAACATCATGTTATTAATTTTTTTTGATTTTTAAATAATACAAATGAGAATTATTAATGAATGATTAAATTTGGAGTGAACCCAAAACATTATTAGATTATTTATACTGTTTTATTACTTGTGTAAAGACCTGGAAATTTCTTGAAATTTTTCTCTTAAATACTTTGGAATTTTACGAGTCTGTGGTTTATGGCGGCACTTGATTCCGAGACCCGGTGTGCCCGGAATAAATTTCTGATGTTTTTTCAGGTTCGTTCAGTATACGTCCGTACGTGGGTTTTTATCTTTTCAACCGGTGATTGGAATTGGAATCTGAGGGCACCGATGAACTTGAAGCACATGTATTCTCTTAAGGGGACCTTTACTGCAGTTTTGTTTTGTGCGGGTTGAGGGTTTATTTTTCGGGATTTAAATAAAATAAATAAAATTGTGGTACACAATTTTTTATAAAGATGTTAGTTATATACTACAAGGGGAAGATATAGGTGGAGCCTACACCCACATAACCTTCCATGAGAGAATAATGTGAGGTGGGTCCCACACGAACCCATATCCTTTCAACTCCATTACACTCCCCATTAATCCCCCCTTATTTAATTTGACAACTCTCCCCTTAATTATTGTGATCTCATCACCTCCCTCTCTCATTTTAATTTTTTCCAACACTTTTGATTAATGAATTGAACCCAACAATTAAGTAACTAAATGTTCAAATTTTGAAAATACATGTGTGAATAAAATAATATCCTTAACTATTATATTAGTTTGGCACTCATTTTGTTTAGAGAATTATGGCAGAGCTCTTGAGAATTAAAAGAATAGAGTTCTCCATTCAAACAAAGAACCACCGAAGAACGATGATTATCTCCTTCGATTATCGGCCAAGACAAAGGAGAAGGAGCCTCCCGCAAGGAATTCCAAAGACGCGCCATCCTCGACCCCTTCTATCCCCGATGTCAATGAATTGACACTGCCTCCCTGTGACTCCATCTACGGAAGAACCTTAGGGGGATTGTTACAATTTTAACTGAATGAAATTGTTCTTTGTCTCTTGTTGAAATCATGTTTTGATATAAGATCTTTTTATACCTCATAATGCAGATAGGGCGGGCTGAATGAACATGGGCCAATGACCCTCCATTGATCCTCATTTTATTTTGATGGAGACGGTGATGGAAGAGGTGTTGATGACCATATAGGACCGCAGCACTGGGTGCCGCAAGAAGAGGGAAAGATCGCAACCCGCAATGGCAGGCCACATGACCAACAAAGAACTGGCCGGCTAAAGCCGGCTAGACTGAAGAGACCACGGTGCCACAAGGGGTACCGCGCTGCGGAGGACTGAGGGCCGCCTCAGCATGTGAATTGGCTGGCTTGTCAGCCAGCCGGGTTGGATAAGGTCGGGGCAACTGTAGGTGCCGTGTAGGAGGAGAGTGGCCCACACGTGTTGCTCACGCCGGGAAGGTCGGACGGTTTTGACCAGTTGGATAAGAGGGTGGAGCCACTCAGTACCGCCATTTTGGGAACACGACCCCCCCAGCATCGCTCGGCCTCCCGGGCCGAGCCGCTCGGCTCGCGCCCCGCCGGGACGCACTGTGCTGCACTGGGCCGCTCCGTGCCCTTCCAGGCAGGGCCGCATCCCTCAGGCCGTGTCGCGCCCCACCGGGCCGGGCTGCACGCTTCACCGGGACGGTTCGACACTAGCCGGGTTGGACCCACCAAAACTGGGCCTACCCGACCCACCGTCCCACTGGGCTTAATGGGCCGGACTCGTTACGCTTAAATGCGAATAACTTCATGACCATGCGTCTGATTGACGCACCTTCTGCGGCATTGTGAACCTCACGACGAAGAGGTCCATTTTCAATACTCTATGTGAGTTTTGGATTACTTTATAAAATGTCCAGGTTTGGAATGTGTATATTTCCAACCGGGCCCCTAGAACTGAAAAGCCAATAACTCTTAGACTGGGCGTCCAATTGATGCATCGTTTGTCGCGTTGGGTTTTCTAAAATAAGACAGAAATTCGAGATACATCAAATCTGGACTTCGTGATAGTTTATGTATCAACCCCTTGGCTCGAGGACTGTACCCTCCTTGAATCAAGCATGCGATGTGCGTGAACCCTAGAGCTGGCTGCGGCTGCGACGACTACCGTACTAGAATCCTCCATGGGTTCGACGACGGTGACAATTGTACTAGAATCCTACATGCGTTCGACAATGAAGTCTACTGTACTTGTATCCTAATTGGGTCCAATAGTTAGAATTTTGTTTTAGTATCCTATGTTGTTCTGATAGAGTAGATGGTCTTTTATCCTACATGGGTCTGACATCTTAGCTGGTCTAGTATCTGATGTGGGTCCGAGAGCGTAGATGAATCAGTGTCTACATCTGATCATCTATATAACTAAATGAAAGATTCATACATTTGCGAGCTGAGTCTTGAATTTTAATCATTATCATCGATGTGATTGACATCTTTCATGTGTGGACTGGGTTGTGATTGAGATCAAGAGTTGGAGCCGAACTGGATTAAATACTTAGGTATATGTATGGGCATATACCTATGTATGGTTGGTTGATGCACCGTGTTTTGTATCTTACTTATTGTTTATCCTTAGTGGATATTGTGAGACCTTTCTGGTCTCAGGGTCCCTAATCAGTATTGTTATACTCAACCATGCACGGGCTACGCCCACACTACGTTGTGTTGGATGCAGACGACATGAAACACTGATCGAGGTGGAGGCTTGTGGAGATGGACGTTACATGGAGGTGGACCAGTTGACGAGATGTACACAGAGCAGACGGATGGACCCGAGTTGCTGAGGAGACCATCTGGACCCACCCTTTAGGTGGTATTCCCGGAAGATGACTTGTTGGTTGATTTTTTACTTTACTGCAATTGTACTAGATTCTCAGTAGTACTGTACATACTGTTGGGCTTGTATTTCTGGACCCTTTCTCTTTTCAGCACATACTTTTGTATACAGTTTTTCTTAGTGCATACTTCAATTGCGTAATGTGTTTTTTTTACTTTTTTAAAGTAAATGTCTTCCCAGTATTGGGATTTAAGACTTTTTTGCTAGTCGCCATCCCCTAGAATGTGGAAGGCGGGTTTGGGATTGTCACGACACAGGCCTCGAGGACGGGTCGTGACAAATTGGTATCAGAGGAGTCAGTTCTACCACAGAACTCGGGACTTTGATCATTCATTTCGGTGAAGCAATAGTCTTAGGAGTATTTAGTGTGGTTTTTAGTCCAGGGAGTCTAGTGTTGGTGCGGTAGCCAACATTTCCATACACAAGGACCCTGACTTCTGATTTCCGACTCGGTGCATGAAAACAATGATTGCATGTGTGTTTCCATTGAAATGTTTTCTTTGTGGTTACTTTGTGTCAGCTCACTAGGTATACTGTTTGATAGTGGAACACCTGTTTCATTTCAGGATGGACCCACGTAGGAAGCTTTCTTCAGTTCCAAGTTACGTATAGGATGGTATCCCACCGAGCGACGAGGCCTCAGTGTAGGGCCCCATCACAGTGGAGGCACCAGCGGTAACACGACCTGTTGGTCCACCGATACCACCATCCCCAATAGCAGAGAGTGCATGCTGCCTAAGTGCGTTGCACATGTTCCAATGACAAAGGCCACCCATGTTCTGTGGAGAGATGAGCCCTCAGGCAGTTTAGGACTGACTGGATACTGCCGTCAGAGTTTTCAGACTGGTAGGGAAACCAGCAGATCTTATAGTGATCCTTCCCATAAGTATCATGCATGTAGCAGCAGGTCGATGGTAGATCTTGATGATCCAGGTGCTTAACGATGCAAATTTACTCTATACGGACATCTAAAGTCTCTTCAGATCGGAGTTTATTCTAGCCACCCTTCATGCGTTGTAGATACAAGAGTTACTACATCTGTGGAAGGGTAGTATGACAGTAGATCAGTACTTAGAGAGGTTTACCGACCTCTCATGATACTCCACGGATATGGTACGAGACCCATTCATCAGGGCCCAAACCATTGATTCGGGACTCAGACTTGAGATCAGGGATTCAATGGTCTGTCTCAGTATTTCGACGCAGGTGGAAGTGCTGGAAAGAGTCCTTCTTGTGGAGAGATTTCTCACTGAGCCGATACCAGCAGTGAGACCTACCGTAGGGCGACACATAGCAGAGTCTTCTATAGCCGGAAGTAGACAGTTGATGTAGTTGTCCAAGACGACCATACCATCAGGTGAGCGACATCATGATATAGGTTTGGTTGTGTGGGGAACACGAAACAGAGCTAGCTATACGAGGAGATGGCAGTGCTATGCATGGGGTGGGTAGGGTCACATGGCTTGAGACTACCCGACCCGCCTTGCAGATGAGCAGCAGGCAGTGGAGGGACCTCCCATGTAGAGGAAGAGGTTCAACTGTGGAGGTCTGCCGGGAGCAGTCAGATATGGCAGAAAAACTGGTAGTGCAGAAGGTGGTGGATGATGTTTTGAGGTTATACCTCCACCATCACCAGAAGGTCCACCCCAACCATAGGGAGCTGGCTGACAGAGGCGGGCTTAACTCTAGGCAATCGAGGCTTATGACCACAGGGCACTTGAGTTGATTTGAGGTACTATCTATGTAAATTCCACCCTTGCTTCAGTACTTATAGACACAAGTGTGAGTCATTGTTTTTTTTGTTTCCCTTGTTTGGAGCTCAGATATTCCGACAAGGACGTTGGATAAATTGTTACGGCTAGAGACTCTTACGGGAGAAGACTCGACAATTACGCACTGGTTCCCGTAGTGTGAGATTACTTTAGGAGGCGAGAGCTTCGACTGGGATCATCTTGTAGAAACGTCGAGGCCTTACATCGTTATCTTGGGTATGTACTGGTTGTCTACAGTTCATGCTCTGATTGAATGCATTAGGCGAAAAGTGTGGTGTGTCTGCATGGATGGTACCAGGTTCACCTTCACTGGAGAGAAGGGAGCCTTTGCAGCACAGTATGGAATTTCTCAGAGGAGAGGGCTACTGATCACACATTAGTGGGCTAGTCTCATCCTCGAATAAGTTGAAGTGTGGAGTCTGATTTTTCCTGTTGTGGTGGATCAGTATGTGGATAATTTTCCAGACGACATTCTGGGACTTCCTCCTCTCTGAGAGGTAGACATATACCTAGACTTGTACCAGAGGAAAATGCCGATATCTATTCCATCATATTGGATGGATCCCGAGGAGATTTTTGAGTTGCGTTTATAGATGGAGGACTTATAGGGAAATAGATTTATACGAACCAGTGTTTCACCCTAGGCTTATCTGATTTTGTTCACCCAGAAGGCAGATGTGAGCTTGTGACTATGTGTCGACTATCGTCGCCTGAATCAGGTGACTGTGAAGAAAAATTACCCACTCCCTAGGATTGATAGTCTCTTTGATCAGTTAAATGGAGCACGATGGTTCTTGATGATAGATCTCAGGTATGGCTATCACCTGTTTAGAGTTCGAGACGAGTATGTGCAGAAGATGACCTTCAGGTGTCGGTATGGCCACTATGGGTTCTTGGTTATGACTTTCGGCATAATCAACGCTCCAATGATTTTCATGATTCACAAAAACAGGATATTCCAACTTTAACTTGATCGATTTGTTGTACTTTTCATCAACGACATACTGATTTACTCGACTACTGAGGAGAAGCATGCCTACCACTTGTGGGTTGTACTTGATACACACCGAGAGCACTAGCTTTATGGTAATCTCTCAAAGTGCCAGTACTGGATTATATAGGTTCACTTCTTGGGACACATCATATCAAAGGTTGGATTTGCAATGGATCCAGTGAAGATCAAGGCAGTACTTTCTATGGAGAC
Organism: Viscum album; assembly: GCA_963277665.1. Classification (NCBI taxonomy): domain Eukaryota; kingdom Viridiplantae; phylum Streptophyta; class Magnoliopsida; order Santalales; family Viscaceae; genus Viscum; species Viscum album. Next base: position 1,039,556,446 of record OY728141.1, on the reverse strand, counting down.
ACCCATGAGCGTGACAGAGGTGTGAAGTTTCCTAGGTCTGGAAGGATACTATCATAGATTTGTGCAGGACTTCTCTATAGTTGAATCACCACTTTTAGCCTTTAAGAATTAGGGGAAACCCATCGTGTGGTCAGAGAGATTTTAATAGATCTTTCAGGAGCTGAGGTAGAGAATGAACTATGCACCCATCTTGATGCTACTAGCGGAGGGCATAGGGTATGTAGTTTACTACAATGCATCAGCAACCGGACTCAGGTGTGTCTTGATGAAAGAGTGAGTGGTGATCATGTATGGTTCATGGTAGTTGAGGAAGCACAAACAAAACTATGCTACCCATGACCTGGAGTTAGCATTAGTGGTCTTTGCCGTGATGATGTAGCGACACTATCTTATGGGAGAGCACTTTACAGTTTATTATGACAACCAGAGTCTCAAGTACATATTCTCGCCGAAGGACCTGAACCTGAGACAACGACGTTGGCTCGAGTTCCTCTAAGATTATGACTTTCAGATAGTCTATACTCATAGGAAGGGTAACGTTGTAGCTGATGATTTCAACAGGAGATCATGCATTCAACTGCAAGGAGAGGTGACAGAGCAGCTAACTGCGTTGCAGATATCCTATGTGGATAAAGATAGAGGAAACTTTCTTTAGTCTCTCATAGTCACTCCTACACTACTTCAGTGAGTGAGGGAGGCATAGCATGGTGACGTTGACTGTGAGATGCGATGTGCTCTAATATCCTCAGGTTAGGCACCAGATGGATTTACTGAAGGAGGGAATCACTCCATCCTCTTCAGAGGAATTACTATGGTATCAGTTGCACTACACGAGGAAGTGATGATGGTGTATCACAATTCCCCTTTAGCGGTACATCCGTGAGTGGCGAAGAGGTATCAAGACCTCAGATGACAGTACTGGTGGCCGGGTATGAAGAAGGCTGTAGCAGAGTTCGTTTCACGATGCCTCACCTATCAACAAGTGAAGGTGGATCACCAGGTACCATCATGCTTTGTACAACCCTTAGTGGTCCTAGAGTTGAAGTGGGATAGGATATCTATGGATTTCGTGATATGGATTCCACTTATATCCAGAGGACATGACTATATCTGGGTGATTGTAGACCAACTCACCAAGTCAGCCCACCTCCTACCGATCAGAGAGAAAGGCTCAGTAGAGGGATTGAAATGCCTCTAAATTTCGAAGATCGTACGGCTTCATGGTGGTCCATTATCTTTCGTTTTCGATCTAGATTCTAGATTCAATTCCCAACTATGGAAGGGATTATAGGAATATTTTGGGATGCACCTTCACTTGAGCACCGCCTTCCATCCTCAAACGGATGACCAGACTGATTGGACCATTCAGACTCTTGAGGAAATGCTCTGTGCATTTTTCCACGACTTTGGTCGCAGTTGGGAGGATCATCTACCCTTGGTGGAGTTTTTGTACAAAAATAGCAACCCCTACACCATTGGGATGGAACCATACGAGGCACTGTATGACCAACCTTGTAGATCACCTCTATGCTGGACTGACCCTGGGGAGTCAGGACATGTAGAACCAGAGATGGTTCAGGCTACAACATAGAAGGTGCAGATCATCCAAGAGTGGATGAAGACTGCACAGATCAGACAGATGTCCTATGCTGATAGGAGACAGAGACCACTGGAGTTCGATAATGGGGACCACTTCTTCCAACAGGTCTCACCTCGACGAGGTATATGGACATTTTTTCGGGGCGAAAATTTATCTATGTGTCTCATCAGACCTTTCTAAGTCCTCAGTAGAGTAGGAGAGGTGGATTACCAATAGGCCCTTCCACCTCAGTTTCACCGGTTGCATGATGTCTTCCACATATCTTAGCTAAGGAGATACATGCACGACCCGACCCACATCATCGATAACAGGGAGCTGGACATCGATGACGGGGCAACATTCACCGAGGTCCGAGTGGAGATCGAGGATCAATAGGAGTGGGTCATATGTGGATGGTTGATTTCTCTGATTCATATTCACAGGCATCACGAGAACCACTGGGAGAGAACTTGGGAGCGGGAGGCACAAATGTGAGCTCAGTACCCCCATTTGTTTCCCTAGTGTGTTTTGTAGCTTTACGAGGACGTAAATCCCTGAGATGGTAGTAATGTAAAGACCCGGAAATTTCAGGGAAATTTTAGTCTTAAATACATTGGAATTTTATGAGTCTGTGGTTTTTGATGGAACGTGATTCTGATGCCTGGTGTGCCTGGAATTATTTTCTGGTGTTTTGTTCGGGTTCATTCAGTAAATGTATGTACATGTTTTTCTATCTTTTAACTGTTGCTCAAAATTGAAAGATAAGGGCACCGATGAACTCGATGTGCTGGTATTCTCATAAGGGGACATTTATAGCAGTTTCATTTTTTGCGGGTTGAGAGTTAATTTTTGGGGAGTTAAAATAATAAAAATAAAATTTTGGTACAAAATTTTATATAAATATGTCAGTTATATCATACAAGGGGATGTTATAGGTGGGTCCCACACCTACATAACCTCCCATGAGAGGATAATGTGAGGTGGGCCCCATAAAAACCCCTAACCTTTCAACACCACAAAACACACCATTAATCCCCCCTTATTTAATTTGATAACTCTCCCATTAATTATTGTGATCTCTTCACCTCCCTCTCTCCAAATCATTTTTTCCAAAAAATTTGATTAATGATTTGAACCATACAATTATTTAATAAAATCGTTGAATTTTGATAATTCATGCAGGAATAAAATAATATCCTTATTTATTATTTTAGTTTGGCACTCGTTTTGTTGAGATAATTTTGGTAGAGATCTTGAGAAATAAAAGTATACAGTTCTTCATTCAAATGAAGAACCGCAAAAAAATGACAATAATTTCCTTCGATCTTCGGCCAAGCCAAAGGAGAAGGAGCCACCCACATGGAATTCCAACGACACACCATTCTTGTCCTTTTCTTCCCCGACGTTAATGAGTTGATGCCGCCTCCCCATGAAAACACCTGAAAAACAACATTTTTTCGAGGTAGGGGGTTTGTTTCAAATTTAATTGAGTAAAGTTGTTCTTCATCCCTCATTGAAACCATGTTTTATCTTCGTCCTTTTGATACCTCCTAACGCGGAAGGCGCGGGTCGAACGAACATGGCCCGATGACCCTATATTGATCCTGGTTTTATTTCGATGCAAATAGTGACAGAAGAGGAGGCGGCGACCGAAGAGGACCATGGCACTGGGTGCCTCACAAAAAGGGAAACACTGTGACCTGCAACAGCGGGCCTCACGGACAACAAAGAACGGCCCTGCTATAGCTGGCCAGACTGAATAGACTGTGTCACCACAAGAGGCACCATGTTGCCGAGGACTGTGGCTCGTGCTCTGCAGGCCGCTTAGGTGGGTGAATCGGTCGGCTCGTTGGTCGGCCGGGTTGGAGAAGGTCGTGGTACCTGTAGGTGTCGCACTAGAGGAGAGTGTTCTGCATGGGCCGCTCGCGTCGGGAAGGCCGGCAGGCTTTGGCCGGCTGGATAGCAGGGCGTCGCTACTTGGTGCTGCTAGTTCAGGAATGTGATCCCCCTCCCCCCACATCGCTCGGGCAGCCGGGCCGAGCAGCGATCAACCGAGCTGGGCTGCGGCTGGCTGGGCCGGGCCGTGCCCCGCTGTGCGGCTTTGCGCCATACCGTGCCAGGCCTGGCCACGCCCCACCCCGCCGGGCTGGACTGCGCTCTTCACCGGGCCAGTCCAAAACCAGCCTGGTCAGACCCACCAAAACTGGGTCGACCCGTCCCGCCAGCCCACTGGGCTTAACATGTCGGGCCCGTTACTCTTAAATGCGAATAACATAATGACCGTACATCCGATTGACGCGCCATCTATGGCATTGGGATCCTCATGAAGAACCGGTAATTTTGAGATTTTATAATTGATTTTTGGACGACATTAGAAAATGTCTGGGTTCAGAACGAGCGTATTTCTAACTCGTCCCCTGGAACGGAAAAGCCAATAACTCTCAGACCGGGCGTCTGATTAACACGCTGTCTATCACGATGGGTTTATTTTAATGAAAAGCAACATCGAGATACATCAACTATGGACTTCGTGAAAGTAGATGTATCAACCCCTTGGCTTGAGGATTAGACCCTCCTAGAATCGAGCATGCTGTGTTCGGGAACCCTAGAGCAAGTTGAGAATGTGATGACTACCGTACTTGAATCCTCCTTGGGTTCGACGATGATGACAACTATACTGGAATCCTCTATTGTTTCGACAGTGATTACTATTGTACTTGTATCTTAAGTGGGCCCAACAGTTTGACTTCTGCTCTAGTATCCGATGTGGGTCTGACAGAGTAGCTGGACTATTATCCTACATAGGTCTGACAGCTTAGCTGGTCTAGTATCCTACGTGGGTCCGACAGCATAGATGAATCAATGTCTATATCTTATCATCTCTATCTCTATACAAAATATATATACATGTGTGAGATGAGTCTTGAATTTCAATCACTATCATTGATGTGATTGACTTCTTTCCTGGGTGGAATGGGTTGTGCTTGAGCTCGAGAGTTGGAGACTAACTGGATTGAAGACTTAGGTATATGTATAGGCATATACCTATGTAGTGTTGGTTTATGAACCATGTTTTGTATGTTACTTCTGGTTTATCCATTGTAGATATTGTGAGACCTTGCGGGTATGAGGGTCTCTACTGAGTATCGTTATACTCACCCTACACGGGCTATGCCAACACTACATTGTGTTGGATGTGGATGACGGGCAACACTGATCGAGGTGGATGATTGTTGACATGGATATTAACTAGAGGTGGAACACTTGGTGAGACGTACATGGAGAAGACGGACGAACCTGAGGTGCTGAGGATTCTATCTGTACACACCCTTCAGGTGGGATTCCTGATGGATGACTCGGTGGTTGCTGTTTTAATTTACTATAGTTATACTTGTTTTTTAGTAGTATTGTACTTACTATTGGGCTTGTATTTCCATCCCCTTTCTCTTTTCAGCAATTACATTTGTATACAGTTTTTCTTAGTTCTTACTTCAATTGCATACTCTGTTGTTTTTGTTTACTTTTATAAAGGAAATGCCTTCCCGGTATTGGGATTTACACCTTTGGTGCTAGTCGCCAGCCCTTAGCCTATGGAAGGCGGGCTAGGGTTAGTCACGACACAGGCCCCAAGTATAGGTCATGGAAATTTAGTTTGATAAATACTTTTATCACATTGTGTAGAGGTAAATGGTTATCTAATTTTTTTACAATTATGTGAATATGTATAGAGTTATTTTCTCTTTTAATGTGATAATTTTAATAGATGTAATGAATAAGTATAGATATGAGGTCATGGATTTCTCAAATCAATTTATTCCCTTCGAGACTCATGTCATTCAAACAGATAAATTTATTTTATACGGGTTATATACATCTACATATATGTTTCTATAAATAATTTATTTAAACGAATATTGATATTATATTTTTATAAAAAAAAATTCTAAAATTTCAATTTGATTAAAAATATAATTATATAGTATCGATGATTTTCTAAAACATTCATTTGAATGTATCAATTATAAATATTTCACTTCTAAGAATCTGGTCTTCAATAAAATTTGTTAACTTTATTTTAAAAACATACATTATTAAATAATTACTTCATGTAATTATTGATACTTTTATTTTAATTCAGTAAACATGGGAATTATTAATGAATATTAGAATTGGGAGTGACCCCAGATCCTTATAAGATGAATCCTCTTATATAATTAAATTTTTTTCCAAATCCTTCCAACTCCTTGGGTATAATAAAATGGTGAACTAATGATTGTTACTATTATGGGAATGTGTTTAGAGTTAATTAATCATTTGGTGTGAGAGTATTTAATAATATAAAATCTTTCTATGAGATTGTAGAAATGGATAAAATGTTTTAAGTTACTCCTATGAATTGATAATGATATATAATATAATATAATATTAGGTAAAAGTTTTAATTATCCTTTTATTGCCTTGGGATTTGTTGAATTATTTATTTCAATTTAATTTAATTTTTTTAAATATTCTTTACCATGTGATATTGGAAATAGTTTATTATATACATATAGACACACACACACACACACACACACACACACATATATATATAGAGTAATACACACATTCCATTTAGATGACGCTAACATGGATTGTGCTATATGGAATGAAGACATGTCTTGCGCTGCACGTAAAATCTTCACGGCATACGTTACACGCTACATTGAGATTCTATGAAGGACCTATTTATTAAAATGTTTAAATGAAAGAATTATATCCTATAAGAAAAACATAGTGATATGAATTATAAAAATTAGTTATTAATAAATCATATCAATAGAAAATTATGTATTTTTTTGGGAAAGTACTAATATGTGTATAAATACTATAAACCACACTTCATGTATATTTATGAAAAAAATTATTTTTTGATCCATTTATAAATATATTTTGATAATATAACCATAATTTTTTTATTTATAAAATTTAAATTACTTTTGGTGATTTTTTGGAATTTTTCTGATAAACATCATTTTTGATAAATATCAAAAATACTCCTATAATGTTAAAAAGTTTCTTTTTCATTAAAATAATTATTAATGATAATTTATATTTTCATTTTTATTTAATGAAAAATTTAATAAGTCATATATAAATTGGTGAAATTTATGTCATTATAATCATTTTCTATTTTATTTTTAATATATTAACATAATTATATTTTGAACATCATTCTTATTTAAAACACCCTAATATTGTACCTTCTACGGGTTAAGTAGTAATCGTAATTTTTTTGCTTCTATGAACATAATATCAGAAAATTGACATAATCAATTTTAATTTGTATAATAATTATAGTCTAATTATATCATGCTGATTTTCAACAAAAAATATTAGTAAAAGTTTTTTAAATTAATCACAATGATTAAGATCAAAATAAAATTATTTACGAAATAATCCCAAATTGTAGGGGTCCAAATGTCCTATAAAAAATTATAAAACCCATTGGATGATCATATTTCTACAATAAATCATAAATTATATATTTATGTTTGTTTTTTATTACTTTTCATAGATAATATGATTTTCCACCTAACATGTTTTAAAAAATTCAAAATGACTCATTTTCCTTCCCTATAAAAGGCCACCACATCTACCACATATTCGATCATCCTAAATATATTAGGATAGAACATGAAATAAAACATACAATTATAAACATTCAAAACTTCATCCTATAATAATTCCATTGGATTTATGGAAATAAAATGAATACATTTTTTCACAATGTTGAAGGAGTTACCCAATTAAGATGTAATGTTTTCTCTCAAGTCCATTAATTTATTACCAATCTCCACCACCTCCACTAACATTGATCAATGATTTTATAAAAATAAATTTTAATTAATATTATATTTCTTTATGTTTTAATGGTTTTACCTATTCATATATACACCTCCATCTATGGGTAAATAACTAAATGTTTAGGTGTATGACAAACTACAGCTTTGCTAAACAATAATTGTTCAATTTTCCAGATCACAAATCTTGTTGGAGATTATAATGGACACTGCATTTATATATATTATATATTATATTCACTATTTTTTATATATTATTTATTAATTTGACACAACTAATATTTTATACATTCCATATGGTGTTAATTTTATTACATTGTTTGGGGACGTGTAGACTACCGGCCCCTCAAAGTAATGTGATTCATTCACAAACTACATAGAATATATTAATGATGCGTTTAGTGAAATTATATTATTTATATGATATAATAATTATAATTTATGAATAATATTTGTATATGTATATTCATATACATATTTTTCTTTTACATTCTTTTAATCGATATGTAAATAGAAACCAAAATAATGTTCTGGCATTCATACAACTTACTGTCTCCTTGAATGGTGTATTCCATTTCATACTAATATATTATATATATTATTATAATACACATATAATTGTTAAAAATTATATTTAATTTGATATTTTATCTTCTAAAATAATAATATATGTGTATGGACCTACAATATAACAAATTCAGACACATATGAAGAACATATAGAATGTTACACGAAGATAATCCTTAACATAGGATAGTGAAAAACTTGGTAATTTAAGGTCGTAATAATACCATATAAGTTATTATATATAATTATATTGTCACATAAATTTTATATAATATTTTTATAGTTATTATATAAGAGTTTTGAACTAGTACAATAAGAGTTAAGGCAAAATGTTAGAGGATTACATATCACTTTTTATTTCTGTGAGATATATGATTTATTCACCACCCATTTGGATAGTGTGGAATGTATACTACCAATGGAATAATTCAATGGTTCCTATAGTTAATTATATTTTTATTTTGATATCCATTCAATGATATTTTATTCATGGGGTTTAGGATTCAAATGTTACCAAATTGGTAAAATAGTTGTGTCTCAATTTTTCTCCTTTTAGACACATGATATGTTATGAACCTATATTTTTATATATGGTGTATATACTACCTTAAAATGTTTATATAACGAATATCCATAAATTAATGATATTTTATGAATCATGAAATTTCCTTTTATTACATGGTCCTTATGGTTTAATGATACAAATTGGTATGCATTTACTATAGCAAACTAATCACTTTTTGAGATTATTCATGTTCACACTAACTTTGATAAAAAAATTAAACTATAATTCAATATCATTCATTAATTTTATAATAATTTTTTATTCCTGATTTAATCATATATTGGTACTACATATTCCACTCTTTGATTCATTATATAGATCAAAAAGTGTTTTCCATTTTTACAAAATCCAGACATTACCCTCTATTCGATAAAAGATCTATGTTCCTATAAAACCATGTTTTTTTAAATGGTTTCCAAGAATATTAAAATAAAATCCTATAATAATTAAGAGGTATTTTTACAATTTTTTTTATTTTACCATTTTTTTCAATGGAATAATCATTTCACATTATTAATGAGTATTTTTTAATTTTGACCAAGGAAAAGAAATATTTATTTTACATAGCATGACAAGTATGGGTTTATCCTTATTAATAAATTTTACTATTTTTTCATCCAAAAAAGTTAATTTTTTTAATTTTTTCTTAAAATATATATTCATTTTAGGTTTTTTTCAAAAGGATTTCAAGCTTATTTAATATTTTTTCAAGGAAAATGGTTTTCAAAATGATTTAAATCTTAGATTCTTTTTCAAGGTAAATAATTTTAAAAATATTTTAATGCCTTATTTATATGTTTTGAAAGTATTTTTAAATAAATTGGTTTTATCTCATTTTGATTCATTCATCATAATTCTTCAAAGTGTTTTCAAATATAAAGGTTTTGAATTTTTTTGAATCCAACATTATTATTATTCAAAAAAATTGTCTTCAAAATGATCTAAAAAATTATTAATATTTTTTCAAGGTATTTTTTATATAAGAAATTTTCAAATGGTTTTATTTAATAAAAATAATTTTTCATATAAGAATTTATATTTTACTAAATAAACATTATATAATTATTCATCAAAATTATTATCCTTATAAGATGGAATCTGTTGATGTTACTCATCATCTTAAAAATGAAATAATGGATCCATTAATATTCTTTGTATGAATTGTTTATGATTAATTTCAATGTTTATATTATACCTATATCTCATTCATGGATCAAATATTTATGTATTTCCTATTTTCTCTAATGGGTTATATGTTTATGAAATCTATTTCTCTATCACTACTTATGCTTTTGGTGGAATTATTATAAAACTTTTATCATCCAAAAATGTTAATATTTAAATTCATGTTTATGTTACCCATATCATTTCACGACTTACGATATGATTGTTTATGATTTTGTCACATATATATGTATGATTTTTTTTGTGAGATTTGTGGGACCTATTCCTACTTCCAGTTGATTGGGTGATGATATATATCTATTGAATTTTTTGTGGATGGAATGAGAAATGAACTCAATTTAATACAACATGGATGGAAAGGGGAATGAACTCGGTACCGTAAAACATGGCTCGAACAAGGGTTTAACTCAGTTCATTAACTTTGGGTCGGAAATGGTGTGCTAACCCTATCTTGTAAAGGACTTTATCCACTATGTTGGTATCAGAATCAACGCCTTTCCTACTATGTATATCAAAATAAATGATAATGTGTCTTCCACAATTCCATGTTTTAATCCTTTGTAATTATTTCATGGCTTATTTTATTTATTTCCTTATCAATCTTGTATTTGGAACTACATATCATTATTATGATATTTAATTAGTTTGATATGGAATTTTATGTAATTATCAAATTCCATACCATTTGGTCCATGTTAGGCTTAATCATTTACATTATATACCATATTGAGCATCTGATCATACCCATTTGATATATTTAATTTTCCCAAGCTATAAAGAATGGTTTTAGGAATATGTAATAATGATAAAGATATTTTTTGGAGATATTGATAATCTTTCACCAGGATATAATATTTATTCCATGTTCCCAAGGACAATAAATTATCATGGTCAACAAGAATGTATTTTTGTAAATTAATTAATATTCATTTATATGTGACCAATGTATTTTAATCATCAGTCTCTATTGTTAGTATCAAAGTAAATTCTTATAAACCATCAAAAATAGTATGATAAAAAAGTATTGATATCCCTAGGAATATTTAAAATGTTATTTATTTGGATTCCTTTTATTATATGTACGGGGATGAATAAATTTTATTTAAAAGCTCTAGAATTTTAGTAAAGGATTCTGTTAGATTTTTCCCTGAAATAAATCCATCATTGGATTCTCTTAGTTTTTGTGGATCCAGAAGCTATGTACTTAGATGTAACAACTCTGAAAATACTTTTCAGGGCTGAATCAAAGTAATATGGTACAAAACAATTGGCCATGTTGCACACCTACTTTTACACTAAAAGGGGACATACTTTGGGAATTGAAAAACTCATCACGAACTATCATAGAGGATTTATATATAATTTTCCTATTAATAACTGAGAATGAGCCTATCGTGTTATAGATTATGGATGTTATCCATATTTAGACATCAAATACGTAATTATTTTAATTAATATTTATTTTACTTTTATTATATGTATTTCTCAAACTATGCATCTGGATTTAGTAAATGGAGGAAACGAGATGGAAATAGATTAATGTTGAATGCGATGGAAGATTTTTTGATGATAATTTAAGTGGGATGATCACAAGAGTGAAAAATTTAGAATCCTGTCTAATCATCTTTCATAGAACATGATTAAGAACATTGTGCTTAACCAGCCCTCTAACACACCATGTTAGATAAAGACAGATTTTGTTGAGAGTTTGGGTAATGGAGGCCACAAAGGAATGATAATTCGATATCCTTTGTGTCATTAATGGGGAATGAATCACCCAAGTTTATGTCTTAGAGGAAGAGGAATATGTTTTGAATGTGGAAATTAATTAAACAATGATAATGAATACATGGTAAAAAATGAAGTGTTTTGTTATTGAAATGAATGTGAATATTTCCCTCCCTAAGACATCATTAATGGTTGAGTGTGAAATGTGTCAAGTAAATAGTCACAATGAAACTCAATATCCCATGATGACTCATCCAATAGTGAACTAGTAATGTGGTGTGAGTAATGGTTACATTTATGATATTGAAGAGAGTAATCATTAAATATGAAAGGATACAGGTATTGTTTAATATGATAAGGTGGAATTTTTAATGGTTTAATGATGATGTGGAATAATCAATGTTCTTATGTTTTGGTCATCATAACTAATGTTATATGAATGATGAAATATACAAGGATTTTCATACAATTTCATTTCCCTCCTTTTGTAAAATTTTATGCTGATTTATTCTTCTAGAAATGTGAAGTGATTTAACGACAAGGTCATAATTTGACTAAGGGGAGGTAATCATTATTATTTTCATTATGACCATATAATGTTTTTATGGATAAGTAAATAAGATTTTACTCATCAACATTGAGATGAATAAACTCTTTTTGATGGTTGTGTTATAGTATTATTTTAATGTTTACCACATTTTTTGGATATAGGGAAAAGATCTAATAGAATCTAGAATAAAGAAGAAAGAATGTTTTCCAAACTAATTTATGGTAATTATCGATATTACCTTGTTTCAATGGAGTATACAATAGGGGTCTTCATATGTTTCATGAATAAGATAAACATGTGGCACATTTTATGATCTGGTGGACCAATGTAAAGCTGATTTCAGTTATTAAATCCTAATGTTTTTTATATTCATCATTTAAAAGTGTTATATGGATAACCATTCATGAAATTTTTTAGTTAAACATCATATGAAGTAGTTCTGTATTGAGATTGTATTGAAAAAAAAAACAGTTGAAATGTTATTTAGTGGTTAAAAATATTACAAGGATTCACATAATATTCCATATATATTATTATTATTTTAGAAAAGGACATCATGTATGTTAGTGGAATACTAACCTTGGCTAGAAATGATGCAGTTCGTGAACCCTTGATTGAAAAATGATAAGTTTTTCACACCTACCACTGGCATATGTGATTTATTGGTTAATGTGAAATTATTTTTGTTGAATACTAATTAATGATGAAATAGTATAGTTCCTTTTAATGATGACAAATTAATTTATTAAATATATTTATTTTAAAAAATATTTGGTGATAAATATTTATACTTTTCAATAATTTATTGGCCTTATGTTCTTCGAAATATGATTGTTATCATTTTAGGCAACAAATGAAAATTTCAGGACTACCATTTCAGGAATTAGTGGATGGATTATAATAATATAAAATCCCAACATAGTAATGAAATAATTTATATAAAAAATAAAACAATTAATTATATTTCCTCTTATTTATAGTCCATAAATAAATTATTTAATTTTTTGATTTTAATCAAAAGAAAATTTGTAGTTCTGATACCTTATTTTTTAATCATATTTCTATTTTAATCCTTAGAGATTTTTTAATTTTATGCCCTTATCATCTGATTGATGATTCATTTTTTGGTGAATAATTACCACAATCACCCTGTAATTATTTATGTCATTAATTAATGTATATTATTAACTCCAATCATATGTTTTACTATGTGGAACCCCAGTAATGTGTTACTTTGGTTAACCATTTTGAACCCAAATTTCCCATTAAATTTATATTTCAGTATTAATTTTTATGAAGTGGGTTTTGATGAATTAATATTTAATGTATTAATCCTTTCATTAATTAAAATAATTATTTACGGAAAAGACATTTCAAGGGGGTAGAATTCAACACCCTGAGATTTTGTGAATTATTTTATTCAAATTATTTTACCTTTTTGATATTTTTAATTTCATGTGATACTAGAAATTATAATATATATATATAAACTAATTCAAACAATCATTTTGCAGGGCACTGACTTAGATTTCCCAATATGCAATACTAACTTGGCATGTGCTACCAGCAGAACTAACATTGTGTATGTTACATGAATCACCGAGTAGCTACAAAGCATCATATTAATATTAATATTTTTAAATTATATAATTATAACCTAGCCATAAAACCTTGTGATATGAATATTAATAACTAATTTCAAAAGAAATTATCAGTATTTCATAGAAATAGAACATATTAATAATATATAAAATAATTTTTGGTAAAGTCCATAAAAGTTTAATAATATTATGAACTACACTTCATGTATTTATATAATAAAATATTATAAATTTTAGACACATTTAGAAATTTAATTTCCTAAAAAACATTATTTATGAATTTATAATGTTGAAATTGTATTAGGGATAATTTTTTGAATTTTTATGAGCAAGAACATTTATTGATTAATAATAAAAAATGATGTTACTTATATTCAAACTACATTTTCATTTTAATAATTATAAATTATAAATTATATTTGTACATTATTTTCAAGGTCAGATTAGATCAAGAAAACATATATTTATAAAACTAGGGTCATAATAATTAATTTAACATCGTAATAGAATAAAAACATAAAAAAACATTTATCCTTATTTCCTCTTCAAAATCCCATAATTTTATCCCATCTACATGATTAACATTAATCTAAATTTTTCTTCATCATTGAATTGAATTTTAAAAACTGTATATAAACATATGTAATTGTTATTATAGGTATATTCTAATTAGATCATGTTTATTTTTTATGTAAATTATTATTAAATGTTATTAAAATTAATAACATCGTTTAAGGTCAAATTGTTATTAATTAGTGACTAAAATGTAATATTAGGGGAAAATGACATAAAAAACAACCCAATAACCCTTTTTTTTTGAAATATTTGGTCCCTAAACCTTCCATTATCATTATATGTGGATTTTTTTAAAAAATTTATTGTTAAAACAACTTTTTCACATAACATGTTTTAAATAATTCCATGTGAGTCAGTTTCCTTCACTATAATAGCCACTACATATCCCAAATCCTATCACCTCTCAAATAAATTAGGGTCAGAAAAGCTTTTACCAATACACATAAAAAAACCCTAACTTCCTACTATAATACTTATTTCTGGTAGTGGAAATCCAATGATTCCTTCAATCCCAAACCAAATGGAGTTACCATATTAAGAGATAATGTCTCATCTCAAGTAATTTCTTGTATTTTATTTATTAACCAACCTGGACTGTATTTATTCATTGATTTTATAAAAAAAACAGTATCATTAATATTCTATTATGTTTTTATTCTTATCAGTTGAAATAAACTTACACACAACTCTGTCTAATTTTTAAAACACAAATGGACTGTGTGTATGACAAACTTTATCCTCAATAAATGATGATTGTTAAATTTTCCATACTATCTCTGATGGTGAACATTATGATATACACTCTATTCGTTTGAGAAAGTGTTGACTACCGACTCATAAAGTGATGTGATTTGTTCACTATTTATATGGGATGTACTATAGATTTGATTAGTGATCATTTATGTCATATATGATATATTAATGCTACTATAATAATGAGATATATATACATATATATTCATATATGGCATATAATTTCATTCCGTTAATATAACAATAAAAAGTGTAACGACATTCATCAGTATCTATGGATTACACTGTATATGAACAATTTTCCATTTCATAATATTATAAACAATATATTATTATTATAATATAATAAATTAAGACACATACAAAGAAAAAATATAATATTACCCAAAGTGAAACCGTAACATAGGAGGTTAAAATATTGTATTATAAAGTCAAAATAATACCATTTAGGTTATTATATATAATAATATGTTTATTTTAAAATATGTATAATAAATTTATATTTATTATATCAGTGGATTGAATTAGTATTATGATTGTTAAGATATATGGTATGGGGATTTCATCTAACATTTTATTTCTTTGAGTTACATGCTTTATTCATCATCCCTTCCTTTGGTGTGGTCTGTATACTTACCATGGATGGGTTCAATGTTTCATATAGTTAAATTTTTTCTAATTTAAAAAACAATTTTTTACCATTATGTTATTGGTTTAATGTTTTAAAAGTTTCCATGTATATAAAATAGTTCTTTCTTGAGATTATTCTTTGTGACACAATCCATGTTCTCCATCTATATTTTTTCATTAGTTGTATATATTTTCATTTAAAGGTTATAAAATGAATATAATTATTTTACTAATATTTTATGATTAATTTAATTACATTTTCTTACATATGTACTATGGTTTATTGTTACAATGTGGAAAAATTTTATTGAAATAATATCATTTCTATTTGACATTGCTTATGTTTATCCTTCCTTTGAGGAAATTTTATTTACCATATTACCATAAATTTCCTGATGTTTATTCTAACATGAATAATAATTATTTTTTAAAATTTTGGGACCATTAATTAGCCAATTTTCGGAATTATATAATTCATAAACGTTTTTCCCTTTTTCAAGAAATATTTACTCTACCCTCTCTTTGGTTGAAAATATGAATTTCATTAAATATATTTTTTCAAAAAATGATTTCGATGAATATTTTACGAATATCCTTCGATCATTAAAATAAATTTTTACCATTTTTTATATTAACAATGTCATAAATGTTATTTTAATATCAATTTCCAAATGATAAAATTTTCAATCCATTTTAACAATCAATTAAATGTACTTGTACCTCGTACGACATGTACATATTTTTCTGGGATCAATCTTATGATGATTTTTTAATGTCTAAAGGATAATTTTTAAGAAATTTTCATAATATATTTTCATGTAAAATTGTTTTCAAAACGTTTTCAATTAACTTATATATTTTTTTAAGAAAAAGGGATTCCAAATTGATTTGAAGATTATTTTAAGAAATTAAAATTATTTTTTTTTAAAAAATGAATCATTATTAATAGGATTTCAAGGTATTTTCAAAGAAATAGTTTTTTTAATATTAATTGTTCTTTATATATTATAAAAAAAATCAATGAAAAATAATTTTATATACATTTTAATAGAATTTTATAAAATTCATGAATATTTTTTTTCAAATTGATTTCAAGACATTGTTATATGTTTTCATGAAAATTTATATCAAACATATTTTCATATGGTTAAAGGTATTATGAATATTTTTTCAAAGAAGAATGAAATTTTCCTCAATAATTTTTTTTGAATGATACTTCAATATTATTTTACATTTGAGATTAAATTTAATGATATTACTAATTTTATTCTTGGAAATTATCTAACAGTTCCATTCATATTCTTTCTATTAATGGGTTGTTCTTAATGTCATGGTATTTTTGAATCCTTATTGTCTTTCAAGTGTTTGGTTATGATATTATTACAATATTATGATTCTCATTTAATTTCATTGGATATGATATAATTATTTATGTTTTTATGGTATCAGTTTGTATAAATTCATTATGAGATATGTTGTACCTATATCTACCTAAAATGAATTGGGTAATGATTTATATGTCATTAAATTGACATGGATGTAAGGATAAATAAACTATGATCAGTATTACATGGTTGGAATTGGAATGGAACACAATTTATTAATAAATGGATGAAATGATTGGAAACCTCAAATAAATAATATAGTGATAGATTAGGGTGTATACCTGGTTTAGAAATAAAATTATACCTCATTGATGGTACTGAAGTTAATTTCATTAATACTATAGAAATAATTTTATATGAATATGTGTCAACAAAAATTACATGTTATATTCTAATGTATTGATTTCAAGTCTAATGTTTTTTTTCATTATGATTCAAATCATATTAACATCTAATATTTATTATGATATCTAATATATAAGTTATGATTTCTAATTTTATTCTCATCTTCCAATCCCGTTTTTCAAGTTATGATTATTAATTTACTTTAATTATCTTACTAATAATCTAAGCTAACCCCTTTATTATGTTTTCTTTCCCATAGTTATGATGAAAGGATTTAGTAAGAATTAATAAAAGGGGTGATATTTCTGAGAGATATGGATGATCTTTCACATGGAAATAATATGTTTTTTAATGTTACTACATACACTAAACTGTTAATGTCCTCAGGCTTGTATTTTTTTAATGTAATTAATATTATTCTTAAATTATGTAATATCCATTTATTTTAAACTTTTTTCTCTATTGACATATTTTTTGATACCGTAATGAATGTAAAAACCCTATATTTATTTGTTTCTATAGTTTTTATTTTTTATATAGTTTTCTGGTAAGTACTATAAATATTCAGGATGTTTTCATAATGTTTTGGAATTATTTTTAGAGTCAAAGTCATTATCAACATTTGTGGAAAACATAAAATGTATCTATGAATCGTTGCTATTATATTTTGGAGTTGTTAAGAATAATAATGAGTAGATAATGTTGTTGATTGATGTTTTGATATACAATGTGACCTGAAAAATATTTAGACACAATTGATTAAAATGATTAATGCATTTTTAATAATACCATGTGTCATAAATTTGTGAATTAATCTTAATTTTATTGAAATTAATTTTTTTATAAATGACACCAGAAACGTATTATTATTCCCCTGATGAAAAAAATCATGATTCATTGAGTCACCATAGCTGATATTTTGTGATCATTGAAATACAGACTCATATTTTAGTTTTCCAATGTGTTTATTATTTTCATAATAAAATGTAAGAACACCCTTCTTCGTATTTTATATAGATAATGATGTTTTGTATGGAACATGACAATGCATCAAGGATATCCATGCAGGATTTGTTGGGGTAATAATGTTTTAATGTGATATTTTTTTGATTAATCATAGGAATGAATGAAAAAAAAGAGGAAATATTGTTTTTATTGTTTTTATTTTCTCTAAATGAAAATTAGGGAGATGGGATTCCACCAACAATCCATTTTTTAATTTTATGGTTCTTTGATTTATTTGAATGAAATCATATGATTTTGAATGATGTTTATTTGTTAAAAATTTCTAGTGTTTCTAGGATATTGGTTGACTTTTTAATATGTGTTTTTTTATGTCATAACAAGATTTATGAATTTATTAAAAAGTATTTTCTTAAATGGAAGCTGGTTTGACCATTGTTAATGTACTAACTATACTATCAATGATTAAGGGTATGAAATAGGTATGGTGTGTGTTTATATTTCTCAAGGTATGAGGAATTTTTAAAATTGAACTGGTTCCTAGTCTTGACTGTAAAGGTACACAGAGGATTCCCACAATGCAATGAATTTTTTTTTGGGTGGACCACCACTCATCAGCATAGGTATGTCACTATTAATGCATATATTATTTTATGTGTGAACATTTATGACTACAAAAATTGAAATAAATAAATTCCATTTTAAATTGAATTCATAACTGTTATCTAATTTTTCTATTATAGAAAACCATTTAAACTTTCTTTAATTATTTTGAAAACTATTAATCTACATTTTTTATTCATGTTATTTTTTAATAATATTATGAGATAACAATTTTCTAGTCTCAGTGGAAATTATGAAATGACTATTTTTGGGTTTTCCAAAAATGGATTGTTAATAACTCCCAATATATGAACCTAGGTTCATACATTGATAATGATTTTTTGACATTTGAAGGGGTATATTTCTTACTTATCTAATGTGGATCCTTGATGTAGTTTTCATTGTAAGATGATATAAAGCAACATAGTGTCATTATCTCATTCTGGAGATGTGGAACATTGTATAGTAACAATTTTACTACATCTGTAGATTATTTTTTTGAGATTGATTCTCTATTACTGTTATGTTTTTTATTCAGTAATTTCTTATTTTCCCACATTTTTTTATTGATTCATTTGCTTACATATAAAATTTATATATATTTCTCTAGTTTTCATTATTTATTAGTTTATATTTTAATATAGTTTTTTCATGTTAAATAATTTCAATAATTCCCCATATTCCATTTCTTTATATAATTTAATATATTAACATCCTTTAGTGTGAGATCAAGGTTTCCTAATGATAGAATCACTTTTACACAGATCCATGGAAATGGGTTTGATGGTGATATATTAAAATGTATAGGCTTGTTCTTCATTTTATGTAAAAATCTATGTGAGGATATTTGAATTTTTTTAATAAAAATTTAAATTATTAAAAAATAAATCTATTCTATTTATGTCAAACAACAGGTTACAATTGAAATTTCAGTAAAAAATGGATTGAAAAGTAATTATATTGGTTTCCTCGATTCATTACTGTTGGATTGTCTTGGACATTCATGGTGTCATGCATTTGTATATATGAATCCCAGTATACTTTATTGTAACATTATTATTTTGTAATGATTTTTTTATTTTGATATATTAAATATAACAATGAAAATATGAATAGTGAAATTTCTAAATTGTTGGATTTTAAAATTCATTATAGAATCAAAATGAACCTATAATTTGATGCCCCATTGTCATGAGTATGTTTTAGATTGATAATCGTATATACATAAGAGTAATTATAGAGGTTATGAAGAATTATTTATTGAAAAAATTTATTTCAATTGAAAAAATCCCTGGTGTATTATTTAGTTACCTGCTTAGTTTCACGGGGTTGTAATACTCTGATATGGAATTGTGATGTTTCAACAATTTCTTGCATGGTATATGTGTTATTAGTAAAAAAACTACCTACAAGGAAATAAATCAATTGTATATGTGTTTTTTCCAATGGTGTCTCATGGATTAATAATATCTTTCTAAAGCAATGTAACTCTTCCCAAGTAATTATGTGTCGTCCTTTTAAATGGGATAGATTCCACATTGGGTTGGTACATTATTTTTTTACTGTGTATACTTATTTTTCAGGATCATATGAAAGAATTTACTTTCCATCTACATTAATTGATATATTTTGAGGTATGTGATCGTGTATTGATCAATGTCTTACTTAATTTGGGTAATAGTTTGAGGGGATGTTGGGTATGTTGGGGCTGTGCTTTTAATCCACGCGATTTAGAATTGTGAATCATTTAATTGTGGAATATTTATTGGACGTACCACTTCACAATATGTTGATCTATAATGATTTCAATGTTTCAGAAATGAGGAGGATTCAACTAGAACCTCTCTCTGTGATTGAATGTCATATTGGTAATTTTTAACCCAAAACTATATTTTTTTAACAACTAGTCCAATATATTTATCACAATGGTATTTTTTTTGGAAAACTAATTCTCTATGTTCATTTAACATGATCGTTCCGGTATAATAACCATGTTATTTGGGAGATGAAATTATTAATGATACTTGTGTGGAATTCCCTTTATAATTATAGAACAATAAGAACATTCTTATGATATATAAAATTCCCAATCAGAAGAATTATTATACATGAGTTTTCTGCATTCATATTCACACATATTTTTTTACCATAGGGTTGTACTAGAGTTTTTTGATATTATACAGATGGAAATTGGATTTTTGGAGTAAAAAGGAAGAACACATGGTTTCACTATATTATTACAATAACCATGTAGTAAACATGTGTTATGTAATGGTGAGATTCATGTTGAATTTTTTCACAATGTAATCTTTATTAGTCAATCCCTGAAGATTTTGATGTAAATAATTTATGTGTCTTGAAGTGTATTCCTGAAGTGTCATAATGATTTGAGATGGTTTTCAAAAACATGAGGCTCTTCCCAAAAAATTTCTACCACATTTTTCTACGGGATATAGGACACTATGCTTGGTCACTTGGAATATATAATGGAGTTAATTAACCAGTTTCATAGAGTTGAACCTATAAAATTTTATAATTTATGCCTTTTACTTTATCTTATTTCTAGGTCAAATTCCCCCACCTCATAATTACGTGTGAAATAAACCCTACAATGTGGATGAGATGATTCTCCCTAGTATTCCTAATGGTTTCAATTTATTCTTGATGTGTCTTACAATAATATGATATGTTTTTTATTTTGTACCCTATCAACATTATAGATCTTATCTCAATCACATCTCCCATTATCTCATTAAAATATCCTTCGAATGTAGACTCCATATCTAATGGTACAGATAGGGATTTGATGTTTTTATGGTTGTAGGATCTAGTGGAGATGATCTACTCTTTACCAATATCTAATTTTATGGGGACTAGTTTCCCTATATTCTTGAGGTGGGGTTTTCTATATAATGCATCTAACTTATGATGTATAAATTTTTTTCTAAAATTTACATAGTTAGTTAATATAACATTTCAATTTTATATGTATATAAATATGTATAAATAGATGAATATTTTCAAAGGATGTTTTATATATAATATAAAAAATTTAACACAATCTCTTTGATGGAATTCTATAATAGAGGACTTTATTAAAAATAAGATTTTCAAATAAAAGTGTTATAATTATTCATGAATAAAATGTTTTGTAAATTATTAACATGGTTATTAAATGGTATTGAAAACATAGAACAATGGAAAATTAGGGTGAGTCAATGAATTGAATTGTTATATTATTGTGTATATATGACTAGAGGATTGAAATAAATAGGTCATGGAAGGAATCAATATCAGTTGCGTTAATTTCAGGTTATGGTTATTGTTCCATTATATTTCTCAGAACATATTCCCATATTCTGTTGTCCAATATGTTTCTTTATTCAATGATTCATTATTTTACACATGACAGAATATTTAATGAATTTTTACTCAATTACTAATCTAGTAGTGTATCAATGGTATATAATTTCAATAATTTCCTGGATTAAATCATTTAAATTTAACATTCCCTTCTTCTATTCATATGAATGGATTTTGAAAAAAAAATAATTTTTACAAACTTCCAATATTTATAAAATTCTTTATAAAATTATTTTTCTCAATATCTAAAACCAATGTTTCTATGTAATTTAATTTTTTTTATTATCTTGGGAAATCATACTGGTAATTTCTCCCACACCATGATCCATGCTTTTTCATTTATAAATATGGGATTTTAGGAATCATGTAAATGGAAGAGAGTATTCTATTGCATCGACATCTCTTTGTTTACATATCCAATTCACAACGATGGATTAGTAGTAGAGGAAAATCATATGAGGTCCCATTTTTTAATTTTGGTATTTTAAATTTTTTAATAGCCTTTTCGAATAAAATTTTATATCTCATAAATTTGAACTCATCTCCTATATAATAGTATATTGGTCTACATATTTTTATACATCTAGTAGAAATTTTATCATACTTGTTTGTTTGAAAAAATGAGGATGATTATTCTAGTTTAACATGTATGGTTAACCTTAGTTAGTTCATTATGGGTATGAAGAATGAAAACATGTGAGAGGTAGAATCTATGAACATTGTATCACCCTAACTATAGTTTAACCATGTGGTGGTTAAGAGAATATTTAATTCTTTAGTGAAATTTACATGGTTTATAAGAGTGAGAATCCTAATTTATTAAATAATTATGTATAATTTTTAATATAACAACTAAAGATGATTAATTGATATTATAGACCTAAGTAGGATGAGTTATTTAATAATAGGATTACCAAAATTTTTAATTCTTCTAATCTCATAATGAAATAATAGAAAACATAAAAACACATACGCTTCAGTACGTGGAACTATTATAGTGGAACTTGTTCATTACATATATGTTGGATAAATACTGTAATTTGATAGGTTTTTAGATATTTTCAATAAATTATTATTCCTTAAATCCATCTAAATAGAAATGGTGGAATAATTATATCCACAATAATAAGGATGAATTTTATTTACTGAATTTTCCTTAAAATTCAATCACCTAGTTCCCTTTTCACTATAGGTAGATTATATGTATATACTGAATACCTAAATCAATACGGTAATATAAGAAATGGGTTTTAATAAAACTTTGTATTGATTTTAATCATTGACAATTAAAAAATGGAATATAGGATCTTGACATGGAGAGCTGCATGTAAGGAAATACATTTTCATTGAATTTGTTATTCCATTCAAGTGTTGGTGGTAGTTTCATCTCAGTTGAAAATGACATAATGGAGGGTTACTCATTGGATAATAAGTAAATATAAAATCCAAACAAAAAATAAGTATAATATCAATCATATTAAAAAAATAAACATTACCTTTTTTTATGGTGCACATACACATTGGGAAAAGGAATTAACCTCTCTATGGAATAATTTCCACCACTATGAAAATAATTGTAATCTAAAGAAGTATTTTTAAGAATATATATAATAAACATATGTAATTGGAATGACCAATCCTTGATATTTGAATGTCATAAATTTAAAAATATAAATAATCCAGTAATCATCTATAGACCTAGGTGAACCATGATATAACTAGGTTAGTTAGGTTATCTATTGTTGTTCAATTATCATATTAGAAGAAAATAATGATATATCATTATGAAGTTGATTAAAAAATACAGTTTAAGTATATTCAATCAAAATATTCAATAATTTTCATTTATAATCCAATGTATGGTTCTTATGATCTTTTCTATTATGAATATCATGTATGATATTTCTTAATGATATTATTTTTTATCTCCTTTTATTGTTAGAAAATTGGGATTACAAGTTCAAATAATGCCTCATAATATGCGTAACAATACACTAATTAAATAAATCTATTAGAGATTATTAATTTGACCAACATAAACCATTACTATTTGAATAGTGAAATTTATATATTGTTTAGAATCCTTGATATGTATTTCTTATCTTATTGGTGGAAAAAAATTCATAAAGAAATTTTATCCCATATATATAGTAATACAAAATATATATCATTTACATTAATATATGGACCAAATAATAACTATATGGGGGATATGATATAAATTACGGCATATAGGTTTCCTTATTAATGGTTGATAGATATATATGGGACCTATTCTAATATGTATTATATTAAGATGATTACTAAAATACTATTATTTTACAAAAAGTACAATTTATTTTTTATATAATAATGTAGTAGAAATTTTTATTTTATTTATTGGTTTTTTAGTCTAATAAAATTTTTCTAACATATTAAAATTAATTTCATTGGAATTAATATTATACGTTATTTTGGAATAAATTCATTTTTATGCTTAAAACATTAATATTCTAAAAAATAATTGTTTGTATCCTTTAATGAACTTATATTAATTTTTTTTCAATTATAGGTATTATAAATAAAAATAAAAAAATTATAACACTAAAATTAAAATGACATATCTTATTTTATTTATTTCTTTTTTATTTATGATTAGGGCCAATGGTAACCTGTTATCAAAACAGAATAAGGGTGAAAATGGGTTAATGATGGTTAAATCTATGGTATAGGTCAAGAAATCAAACTATCTATTTCATTTTTTCAATGTATAATTTTATTTCTACCAAAATATTTCTTTTCCTTAGTATATAGAATTTAACATCATATTATTTTTATTTAAAAAATTATATTAATTTAGGTGAAATATTATTAAATTATTCCACTGTCATTCTTCTAGTATCATTAATTTATATAAAAAATAATAAAAAATATATTAATGGTTATAATTAATTATTTTAAACATTTATAATTTTTCTATTTGAAATAATTTAAAAAATATATTATTTCTGAAACATTTATCTTTGATTCATATGTGATGTCATTGAAGTACATGTTCATGTTTTATAATGTATATAGAAAATATTAAAAAATAATAAAATCAATATGACGTAGATGAATTATAGTGTTTTGGAAATTAATTATTTAATGATAATGTATTTGTAGACTTTACTATATTTAGATTTAAATTTCATTTTTTCTTGATTTGTTTAAACTGAAAATTCATGAATAGACATTAAAAGTGTAAAATTATTTTTTAATGTTTGATAATTATATTAAAATAATTTGAAAATACTAAAACCCAAAAATAATAATGTGGAGGGGAAATGTAAGGGAATATTATTAATGTATATTTTATTATTCACTAGAATTATTTACAATATCATTCATGACTATAAAATATAAAAATATTAAAAAATTATTATGATTGCATTCTTATAAAAGGTATAAATTTAAACTTTCAAATACACAATACATTAGTTTCACCTCATAAATGTTCCAAAATACCTCTCTATATGTTAATTATAAAATCCCATATAACTATAGTGACCAAGAAAATATTCCTTCAAGGGAGTATATCACAATCGAAATGACGATATCAAAAGTGAAGCTAAATGTCCTAACTAATTTCATTAATGTTTTTTATTATTCTATGTCATTAAAATGTTTAATAATTATATAGATATATAATTATCATTATATCATTAATAATTAAATGATATTATGTTTATGGTAAAACCATTTTCCCTTACTTTTCCCTCAAATTGAAAATGAATACGTTGTATGATCATACTTTTGGAAAACTCAATCTAAGATGTTGTGGGCTATTTTTTATTACTACCTCACATAATAGATCTTTCGGATAAAAATAATGTGTAAATATTAAATTTATTTCATAGTTATTATTATATAAAAATAATACATTATCTAATGAATTTTATTTCCGCTCGATTAATAATGAAATTAATTTTATAAGAATGTATACACTACCATCTTCATGATCTAATTTTCTACAAATTTCTGGAAAACCATTCCTAGTTGGTAAATTAAATATGATTAATTTATGGAAAAATAATTAAAAAAATTATTTATTATGGATATGATAGATCAATGAAACCAATTATCATAGTCTACATAAAATATTTTTTTAAGGTTGCAATCCAAATGACCAGAAATCAAATTATATAATCTATAATGTATTATTAAGGAAACAATTCAATGTAAAAAAATTCTATAAATATTATTCATAATGTATTGAAAATTATTTTCTCTAATTTTTTTAATATAACTATATTATTACTTTTCCTGAGTCATATAAAGTATAAAAGATGTTTGGAGAATAGTTAAGGTATTTATCTTATTAATATACTTCCTATCAAGATCATGGCATTATTCAAATATTTTATATCATTTTTATGCTATGTATACAAACACGATGGATTTTTTATTAATTAATTTAATTAAATTCATGTACATTACCTATTTTTATAATGTTATCATGTTTAATTTTAATTTTAATCACATGTTAATAAAGAAGTAAGTAATTTATTTATACTATTTTTATTATGTTATATTTTCAAAATAATTAACTTCCGTAACTAATTTCATTAAATTGCATAAATATTCTTTATATTTTCATATTAAATTCATTAAATTTAAAATTTTTATGTCATTTTAAATATAATAATTATTCAAAAAATGAATAATTAAAATTATATTAGAACATGTTACTTTTTACTATTATCACCAAAGTGAAATAGAATTTATTTTCATGTATACTGAACAAAAATATTTCCCTATCGTCATGAAATTTCTTCCTTATTGAAATATCATTTTAAATATTGATGAGTTTTTCTAATTCTAAAATTTACATGTTATTGAATAATTTTCATGTAAAATGATTTCATGATTAAATGATATTTCCTCTTATTTGATAAGATAAATTAATGTGTCATTTCATGTTGTGTGAAATTAATAGTGTAAGGATTTTATTAAAAAAAATTAAATTTTTTAAATCATTATTCATTTTAAAAATTTATCATGGAAATTATTAGTCAATATGTGAATAAAAATTTGTCAAAAATCCCTATTATACAAAGTAAAAAATTTGAAAGGTGGGTCTATTAAATACCTTCTAGATTTTTTTAATAATTATTGTTAACAAACAGAAATTACTCATATGAGATTTTTGATGACTTTAATTAATATTTAGAATTGAATTTTTAATTCATTTAAGATAAACCATAATGAATATAGATTGGGTTAACTTGTAATGTGTTACTCTTATAAAGTGATTATTTTAACTAATATATAATAACACTCAGGGAATGTTTTAATTATAACAGATGTTATACTGTGATGAAACATTTATTCATATAGTTTGAAAATTTTTATCTCTATGACTATAAATGGGTTTCAATGGATTTTTTTGAATTGTCAACAATGTATTTATGATTTTCAATATTTTATACAATTTTAAAATGATAATTTTTGTTTTCCTAATAAATATATTATGTGTTATATGTTTTTCATTATTATTTTAATAAACAAATATAAGACAATTTGTATTAATTGTTATTTAATAAGTAACAAAATAATTATTTTGAGTTCAAATTTTTTATTATGTAAAAGCCTCTTATTACTTCTAATATTTGAATTATTTCAAAATAGAATAATGAGTATTTTTAAATTTTTTTATCCCATATGGATCATTATTATTTTAATCATATCTTATGTGAAATTATTTTACGTTGGGATAAATAATGAATAGAAAAAAATATTATGTCTGCCACAAAATATATAAAATATGACTTCAATAATTAATTTTTCCTACTAATAATACTGGACTATAAAAATAAGAATCCATAATTTTTAATAACTATTGACACTATATAAGTGTACCCTATATAATGTAATGGTCTTACCTATTCTATAAATATCTAAACATAAATGATTATGGAAATGTATGGAATTCAAACAAATTATATTAAAATAATTGATTTTTTTTAATTATAATAGTTTTCATAAGTGACTATATCAATAGTTATGAGGTAGATGGTTGATATATAATCTCATCAAAGACCATGAGTACATTAAATATTAGGGAAGACCATTATCTTAAATCATATTTGGTCATTGATATTAATTATGTGTGGGTGTCCTATAATTACAATATTTATTGGACATTAATCTAGGGTGCATTTTATATTTCCTAAAGAAAAATTTATATAATATAATGGACATAGTATCATTGTCAAAATAATCCTAGGTAAAATACATTAATAATAATAATAATCCTTAAAAAAATTAGCATATAATAATTTTCAAATATGATGTTGGATATATATCAGTGGACGTTGAATAGATTTTTATTACTATATATATTTTATTCCATATTTATAATATACTTCTTCATCGAAATATAAAACTAATTTATCCCATCTATCACATTTAATCGTAAAATTCCCTATTTAATACATTGTCAAACCGGTATAGCCAACACATTTCAATCATTTATGTAATTTTTTTTCATTTCACTTATTAAATAATGGAAAATATATATGGACCCATATTTTTCATTTCAAAAATAATATTTTTATATTATATGTTATTCAATTAATTTAATAACTAAATAATATTTATCTTTTCTTGGTATGTCCTTATAATGCCTTATATTTTCATTTAATCATGGAATTAGTTGTCATATCAATAACATAGTAGAATATATTGTGAAATGATTAAGATAAACCTTCACCATGTATAAATACATCCCAAGAACAACCTTTCTGGTATATCATCACATTTGGTGTAAAAGAAAATATATACATTAATGATCAATAACAACATTAAAATATTTTCTAAAATAATTTGGAGAAATATAAAAAATTCAATTATATTATTCTAATTTAATAATATATAATTGTCATCATAGTATAAAAGTATATCATCTACATTGATATATATATACATACCATAAAAATGTATGTTTGTAGTTCTGTATTCAAAATATTAGATTAATTATCTCATATTATAAAATCCCAAAAATCATTTTGAGAACCAGATATTTGGGACATCATATCACAACATTATTATTTGAGAACACCTCAAGCATGACTCTAATAATATAATGTATATAAAATAGAATTTTGGAATCCTAAAAACTATTTCGGTTCATTAACTATGAATATAACATATTTATTTCTATAAACACACCATCTACATTAATATTAAAAATTCAAAATTATATAATAAAAAACATTCTTATATATAAATTATATGAAAATATGTCTAAATTAAATATGAAAATTTCATATACATCTATATATATATTAATGAACACATAAAAGAAACATCAAATTAGGATTAATGTTTCAAATTCGCATCACTACTAGAGTATACAATATATATTTTACTATATACACCATGATATGTAGAAAATATAGTAATATAAATTTTAAAATGGATCTTTTTCATGGGAGAAATGGAGAAAATTCAAGGCTACATATTTATGGTAGACATGTAATATTTAGTATAGGAATCACATATAGGGATTAAATTCTGGTAGATTATTATTGTGAATGTTAGTCCTTCATAAATAAAATGAAACTAAAAAAACAAATGAACACACCAAGATAAATATTAATAATATATATCATCAATCTATACCTCCCAACCCATAATATATATATCAAACAATTATATAATAATAATGAAGATATATATATATATTATTTTTAAAATATCACAAAATGAGTTGTAAGATCTTGAAATCCTCCAATGATATAGATAACTATTTTTTATGAATAAAATCTAAAAATAAAAACACTTTCAATTTATATATATTCACAAGAATCATAAATGATGGATTCCCTAAGTATATACTATATGTTGATGTTAGATAATTATATTTACTTCTAATATAAATGACGTGACAAACAAATATGTATATTATACTATGATTCCTTATCTTTTGGTGAAAATGGATTATTTTCTCAATATATCTTCATCCAAAATAATCACTACAGAATTGGAGAGAATTAGTGTAAACACCCTTGTAAATGTCCATTTCATTAACACCACAATTATTGTGTATCATTATAATAAAAACAATTTTTTATAAAAAATATCCCCATAAATAATTATTTGGGATATAATTTCGATAAATACATCTACATTTCACAATCATATTATTACCTAATACATAGTTATTATTGATAGTAGTTGGTATGATATCCTTGGAGAAATATTTCAGGATGTTCATATAATTTATTAAATGACGTCTTAATCTATCACAACAAAATATTAAATATAATTGTCTTTAATATCATTATATCATTGTAATGGAATATATATGTCCTTTTATAATTTAAATATATTATCCATTACATAATATTGAGTTGATTTTTTAATTTATCAATACCAATTTATTATTTTTTAACAAACTACCCATTTTCCACAAGAAAAATCACACATACAGGTTATCTATATGTATCAAGTGTATCTCCTTTTATGATAGATATTGTCAACTATTGGGGAGGGTATGAAAACATATATACAGGATAATATATCCTGAAGTAAAATAATATTATCCAAAAAATAAAACATACACATCAATATCCACAAACATTACTGTGTTCAAAAAAATAACTAACAAAATAACATGTTAAATCAAAGGAAATATGGAATATTGAGTCCTCAACCTGAAATAAAAATTAAAAATTCCACCCATTTGAAAAAACATATAGATGATAAATAATTAAAAATAATATTAAAAAGGATCTTATATAAATTAAATTATATAGTTAAATTATGTGAAAATATTTGATGATAGGAACCATGTAGATTATCATACCCCAATGAATCCTTTTTGAAATATCATACAAAATTGGGTCTCTATAAGATCCACTGCAAATCTGGTGATAGATAAAAATTTAGACATAAGGGTATACTAACAGATAATGGAATTAATATATTTAGTAAGACATATATAAGATGGGACCACCCCAAATAGTGTTTCCTACCATTTTTTCATTATATGTTCCTATACACATATTATATCATTCCTATTAAAATAATGTGAATTATAAAAAAGTATTTGGGTTGTATAAATTTTTTCAATAAAAAATAAACAAAATAGGTATAATCAGGAACAATGGTTACACCTGATGTATGTCTTCCAGCACTATGTCCCTTTTAAGAGAACATTAAAAAGTTGTATCACCCAACCATAGAGCATCATATGTGTTCCATAAATCTAAATAGATCATATAGAATTGAATAAAAAAAAATGATGAATGATGTTCCCTAGGGTGAGAGGACAAAAAAGGAAAGAACATGAACCACAATCATGATCTAGAACTCCAATGGGATGATCTAAACTAGAGAAATAAATTATAATAATAATTATTGATCATGCATATTTAATAGTTGTGTTGTAGAAGTTACTGAGATATGAATATATATGATTAGTTGAATGGATTGACCTGAACCCAAATCCCCCTACATAATGTGTAATACTATTGTAAATATACCTATTTTGGATGTTGAATACAAACTAATGAGGTTTGGTTCACCAGATTTCCAAAAATATTTTATTACCAAATATCTAAAACTATCCAGAAATAGAGTGAATCAAATAAATATTATGGATAATTTATATACAAATAGATTCCAAAATTTCTCAAAAAATAATAACCTATGAAAAAAGATCCTCAATTTCTATGTAATATAATATACAATAACTATTTAATAATATATATAAAGACATAAATCAGATAAAGATTTAGTTCAGAACCCTTATTTATGTGTTTTAATTTGATCCCTTATACTTCCAATTAAAGAACAAAAACAGAGAATAATGGTTAACCGTGGTCCCCAATGCTACACTTATTTCACAAAATATGAAAATACTTATAACAGAATAATCATTTGTTAATATTGGATCATAGCCAATACATTATGATCACCCCATCCATAGGGGAATCCTTACAAGGATTATTCATTTAGTTGAGTTCTTAATGGTCTGCAAGTCCTCTATATAAAAAATACACACTATAGAAGGCTCAAATTCCATTAGAAAAGCTATAGAATGTTTCCATAAAATGAAATACTCACCTAGAATCATTGGTGAATTACCTAATATTGGGATCAATTTTTCCTATAGTGGAATACTCATTGGAACATGAGACCCATATTAATATTTAATCATTTTTTCCTACAATATCATAATTCCTATGTTTTCCTCCCATCAGGAAGACTTCAACCAAGATACACCTCATCCGAATAAATCAAAGGTTCATATAAATGATACTAATCAATGCTTCCTGTCATGAAAAAATAAAATGAACCATATAAAAGACACACCTACAATTTGGAAGCATAGAAAACAAATATGATCCTTATTATTACCTGATCCCTAAACCATAATACTAAAAAATTCATAACACAAAACATTTAACAAAACCATTCTATAATAATTTATGTAAAAAAATTCCAAAAACCATTTATCAAAATGAGATCCTCTTGATTAGGTTTTATCTAGAGAATTTTTTTTATTAACAACTAATATTTCCCATTGTAAAATTAGGTATAGAAAAGTTTTAATAATCCACCAATGATTAATTCATGAAATTCACCACAGGTACATCGTGTTTACCAAACAAAATATTCCTTGGTAATGTTATTTAATTTGAATAATTTTATAGCTTCCATGTATAAGTCCTTTACAAATCCAATTCTACATTGGACACACTTGAGTATCCTTTCAATGTAACTATCAATATACCCCTCACATCGTATTTCAAAAAAATCTTCACAACAACTAGTCTTGTACATTATATATGATTGGGCCACAAACTCTACTGGGCTATATCACCCCACACTAAGTTTCTTGTTTTATAAATGGGAAGACACTTATTCTCCACTACATAGAATTTATCAAGTACACATGATATGATACCATAATATTCAACTACTTTTCATTATAATAGAGTGTAAAAAATGTGTTATTGTATAAAAACATAGTATAAATGAGAATATATAATGTAAATGCACTAAGAGGTCATTGAATTCCCTGACATCCAAAGAAATGAATTTTTTCAGAAAAAACAGAGAGAAAAAATAATGTTTTTAGATCAAAAAATGATTCTCTATGGATTAATAACTAACTAATTAATAACGTAATATATCGGTTTGTATATCACTGATGGTTCTTATTTAGATTCTTGTTGTGTAACCACTAAATCCTAATCAAAATCCTATTAAAATAATAATTTTGATCAGTACTCTAGTACCACATCAACCCCCTCCTCTCACATACCTTAAAAAATTAGACAGGACAGGTATCCCTGAATCCTTATAGTAAAGGACGAAGTAGAAAATTAAAAATTATGATTACATAATTAAAATAGAAAATGAAATAAAAACACCCTTGTGCTCAACATAAGGTCCCCTAAGGATTTTACACTATACCTAGGAAAACCCTCCCATTTTATGAGAAATAAATGGTTTATATTTATTATTTGATCATCCATTTATAATTTATCACTGATTGAACATTTGGAGTTTCTAATTCAATATTTTTATTAATAATCTATTAATTGAAGATAATTATTACAGAAAATTTCCAAAAGAACCTACCCTATGATTAAAAAAATATCTTGGTATGAAAATAAATCGCATAAAAATTAAAAAATATACCATAAAATGATAAATAAAAACTTTACAACCTTTAAATTTGACGAGAAGAAAAATTTCAATCTCTATATTTTTTAAAAACACAAGATGATGCAGGTCATCACAACCTAGAACCCAAATTTATTTTTTACACCATGAATCCAGGATTTTTCACTATCTATCATGATACCACATGAATACCTATTAAATCAAAATTCAAAATCACCATTAGTTCAAAAATTATTCATCAATGATGTCCAGTCAAAAACCTGGACTCCACTCACTGTTGGAAACAAATTGAACCTCTATTGTACACTGTTAAATCTCACAAAATCAATGATTCCTTCATTATGCGATTCATTGATAAAAAATAAAAGATATTATTTTTTTCATATTATTATCATTATTGTATTATCTTGTTTTAAACATTTATCTATATATTCCATTCTTCATCCATCAAAAAAATTAATAACCATTCATGTAGAACCACTTGCATCACAAACACTAGTATGAAAATAGAATCCTAGCATAGTTTTTTCTAATACAGAAGAATACCAACCACAGAAAAAAATTAACATTGGAACAAAATCATTCAAATATCCTAGGTGTAACCCCACAATATATATTCGTTAATAGTTCTACTATAGTCATATCTCTATAAGACTATTATAGGTTCACTAGTTAGGGTTTACTAATACCTAAAAAACTCATTGGGCCCATTATTTTTCCCTTAAATATAGAACCATGAATTCCATCATTCATGTTCCCTCATTAAAATAGGATTTTATCAAAATTTCACTTTAACAAACACTCTCCTAACTAAGGTATTTCCATTATTTATAATAATCTAATTATATCAAATAATACTAGAATTGAAAAGACGAAACACAATCACATGATCCAAATACGAAATATCTAATGTTAATGTGGCTAAATTATATACAATGGTCCTCTAACAAATATGTTTTAACAACATGGGTTACAATCATCCATAATATTCAAAATAAAGGAATATTCCCTTGAAAAAACTAACTATACGACCATCCATTGTACTGTTATAAATATTATCATATGATAATATATCAATGCCCTCACTCCACATACCATATATCAACGGAATATGAACATTTATATTTTTCTAACCACACATTACCTCTGAATACATAATCAAACAATATATAAATTCATAATGACTCTCTTATTATGAATATGCAAGCCTAATTACATAAAATAAAAGTTCATTCAATTAAAATATTTTCCTAGTGATAGTAGATTTCTATGTGTCCCAATAAATTAAATATTATTCACAATGACTCAATCCCTAAATATTTGGACTAGACTAAGGTACCCACTAAAATACATGGTGTATAAAATCATTTTGGAACTACCTCTTTCCCCCTACTAGTAATTTTATATATTTTACCTACCACTTAACTCTAGAACATATGAAAATAAATAATCCTAGGGAAACAATATATGTGTGTATAATACCTATAAGGTATCCCTACACTCAAAATACAACCACAAGGGTATCCAAAGATCAAAAAAAACCCAATTATGTCACCATCAACCCCTCAATAAAGAGAATATATTTTAATCTATAGAAAGATTATGACAATGTGATCCTAACATATGTTCATCAGATTAACATACTTATGGATTAGTGGAGGAAAATTAATTAAAAAAAATATAATGGATATAACTAAACTAGTTTCTGTTTAAATATTGAACATATGATTCTCCATTTCCAATTGTATCACACACAAACATTCATATTAAATGTGATTATTTTGTTCCAAGAACGACAGTTGTGTATGGGATTATGGCCATGGGAAAAGATTCCAGAAGATGAAAAAAATCACAATCCCAATTCAATAACCCAAGGACAATTTAGTAAAAAATAAAATAAATAAATATTATTCCTTTATTAACCTGAGAATTTCCCCTGAAAAAATGTTTTATTGGATTCATGAGTTTGATATCCATAATAATCAATGAAACATCGTTATTACACCTTTATAAAATCTTTTAAAATTAATAAAAAAATATAGATTTTATTATATTTTTAAATAATAACTATCAAACTATACCTAATACATCCCTAGATCGATCTAAAATAAGGAATCATGTTGCCCTACCTACCCACTTTTGGGTTTCCACTTGAGAAATTGTCTTTAAAATAGAATTTATAGAGTCTATATAATAAAATTAGTGAAGAAATATATATATTAAACTGAACACATGGTTATCTATAAACTAATTAGTATGGAAAAAAATATTCTAAGAAACAAAAACTATATCATGTAAAATTTAGTATAAAATATACTATTAGTCTATTAAAAATATACTAATTGAACACATGGTTGACATAATACATGTGATTACTATATGAATATAGTGTATAAATGGATCTACTTACAACATCAAGTCTTATATCATCATGTTCTCTAATAATAACCATGCTACACTCACATGATATTGAACCTACACAAAAGTATTCTCCCTCATTCACACAACAATGGTCCAAGAAATCTTTCACAATGCATAGTGTTTTTAACATGAAAATAGAAATAATGGTTTTCATGCCCTACAATTTTCATTGATAGTTTTTCCAAAATAAATCTCAATAGGAATCCCCCAATTTTGGTACCTAGAATCTGTTCTAAAACAAGTGCATGAACAAATTAAATGAAATTATAGTTGAATTACAATAACAAATGATAAAATAAATGAATGAATTTTTAGAATGTTTGTTGATTTAAATAATCCATTAATTTAATCACATTATATATGGTTAAAACTAATGTAAATATCCCCAAAATTGGTCCATTACAAAAGAAATATAGTAAGAGGATCAACCTAAAACTAGACATTAGGTACATCTAAAATATTGAGAACGATACCAAAGATGTATAAAAAAATAATCAATATAGAACTCCATGGTGAAAATTTGGATTATTAGAGACAAAAGGTCACATCTATTAAGAACTATGTCTCAAAATGAATCACATGTAAATATTACATGAACTATACACAAATTTATTGAACCTGTATAAGGTTCTAAAATTTTTCATATAAAACATTGGTTCCATAAGAATAAAAAATTATGGGATGGGATTAGCCTGAATCCTTGGTTTTTGAAGATCATATTAGAAAATATCCCCCCATAATATATCCAAAAAAAAAATTCCATCTAATGGGGATACCCTCCTACAGATCATATAATTACTTCATATGGTTTCTTAACCAACACCATCCAGTATAAGTGTTAATATAACCAATATCATATCACAAAAACTTGATTCATTATAATAAAAATTTATTATTAACACACATAGAATTAATGAACATATAAAATATGAGACAAATAATCAATAAAAATATGGGTGGATCCAAATTTTAAACCATGAAGTAAGAAAATAGACACAATTTGTACAGGCCACCTATACATGTGTTTTATGGGGAACCCTAATGTAACAAATTCTAAAACCATCAGTGATCCCCTCATAGATAATAAATCACTAGCTTCCTATCATATAATGAATCATGTATTTTTAGGAAGGTGATATTGTATTCACACATGATTAATATTATAGAGACATACACAAATTATCCATCCAAGGCCATCACCTCATCTTTAAGGAAATTATCATGTAGAATAATAATTGTGATTTTCTTACTAATTTTCCATAATATCTTATATATAAGTTCATAATACAAAAAAGATCAACATCTATATGTAAATCCTATGGTTAATTCTATCCGAGGAAGGTCTTACCGCCCTCTTTTAAGTAGAACCCATAATAGGTTATCATATTCCCAAAATGTGATCCATGCGGGTCCCTTAATTCTATAGCCATAAAATATATGGAAAATAGTCACCCATGAAAAATACATTGGGTCATACAAGTTTTATTGACAAAATGTAATGAAGCCTCAATCGAATGGATCTATAGTTCACATCCCAGAGACTACATGATCATAACTTTTAGGACCTATACCTAGGAACCCCAAATGATACAAACAGAAATTCCTAAATCAATCCAACTATCAATATATTTACCAGCACATTACCCCAATCACATTAATCATATAGTGGATTAAAAAAATTATTGAAATAAACATATTACCAAAACACTATCAGACTAAAACATCTATCTAAAAACCAATAAACACCATATGGTCATCATTATCCTATTCTATGGGAAATTAAAAACATAATAGAATAATCTAAGGTCCCATTGCAACTGATGAGTATGAAGATAATAGATACATTAGAAAAGGGTAATTTACATAGTTTGAAACTCATATATAAATCTTATTCTCAAATGATCATTCCATAGTTGTATACTACAACTAGAGATAAAAAATAAATATCATATACATTACTTGTACCATCCCTCTCTATATTGTTACTAATTTAGTGTTCCAAGACATTTACCAATCATGTTATTTTTAAAAATCCATACACTAATACTTTTCCTTTACACTGTATATGTATTTTAAATATACACAAAAAAATGTACCATTACTGAGGTTTTATTTCTATTTACCTTAAAACAACCTTAGTTTTCCATTTATGATATTTCTTGATGACACATGATGTATTACAATAAATTTCAACCCTAAAAAACATAACAACAACAAACTAAGTGTATTATGTAAACTCATTGTCATGTAGATTGGTTTCAAGAATTTGAATTCCCCACAAAGATCATGAAACCCTTATTTCTTGCAAAACACTCTATATATGGCCTCATGGATTTCCCAAAATCACAACATCCGGATCATCCCCTATTGAATAAGATGTTGGTGATACTATCTGGAATCCCTTTCATCTCTTCCTGTCCTATTTGTTCAATAAAGAACACATAGGGGACATATAAATTAACTAGTGGAATTCACTGTTCTCATGGATAAAGTCATCTACCATACCATGAATCATTTACTATTTTATTCATTTAGTAAATCAATATATTCTTTTGAACCCTATTTGATAATTCTAGAAAATATGAGATCGTTTTGAGTATACTTAATACTAATCATCTTTTTTCCATGAACGATAAGTGTTACTTTTTATTCCAATAGGATCATGTACGAGGGCATGTGATTTATAAAGAAATAACATTATTCTATTGTAGATGTTAAATATGGTGATATTTGGGGATTAACATTTGAATTTCTTGATTATACAGAAATTCCAATGATTGGTTTTGTAATAAAGATGCTTCATTTTATATTTCTCACATTTTTGAGAACATATGATAGCGCCTACCATGTAGGACATAATGATTGAGATGATATAACATTATAATACGTTATTTATATTTTATAAATGGAGGTTTCCTTAAAAACATATTTTGATAATAAAATTGCTGGAAATACATTATAAAACATATTATGATGGAACATGTGTTGTTTTAGAATGTTTTTTTATTCGTATAGAATTTGTTGCTACTTATGAATATCATTATCTCTAACACCACTAATGGAATTAACCTAATTAGGGTGTGGATTTCCTTTTCATGGTCCATGCACTTAAATAATAGTGAATCTATTTTTTGGGTCATTCGTTATTCTTATAGACTAAATTATTTTTTGGAATAACTTCTCTCTACATGATTGGAATATTTAGCATAAGAATTAAGTTGATTTTATGAAGACTTATAACATTGACATAGAATAATTCAGTAGAAAGAGTATTTTTCATTAAATTTTCATAGTAGAATGATGAAATAGTGTGGGTATTTTCATTTATGGTATTAATATAAATTAATGATATTATTGGATGAATTTATTTTGGTTGAAAATAAGGATCATGGATTGATGACATGTTACCCAATATTTATCACATATACCTTTTTAGACATAGTGTATGTTGTCAACATGTATGATTTGGTCTGGTTAGTGATACGAGGAGGGATGTACTGTAATATCCTAGTTCATAATTTGTTTTTATACAGATATTATATGATATTTTATCTAGGCTGATTTCTATTTCACTTTTTCATAAGGAATGAACTGAGGAAGGACTCTCATGGTTATCTATGGGGTGTTCTCCTAGGATAGATGAAGATGTATTATGATATCATATGGTGTTTATAGAGGATATGTATTAATTTTGTAATCATTTATATGGACTCATGTACTCATATGTAGGATTTTATTAATGCCTAGTATCAATGACTAAGAGTCTTACATAACAGTCCTCTCATTCCAATTTTAATTTGTGATGAACGATCGTTGGAATTTATTATATGTTTTCTCAAGAACCCAATAGTTTAAAATTATATATAGGATAGTGTGATTTCATAATGATTTTTTAACATTAATTCCAATTAGGGAGACATGTATTATAGAATCGTTCTAAAAATCTATAGAAGATATATTCTACGGGCATTATAGCATACCTATGAAAATTATATATAATCATGTTAACAATTTCACTTAATTGTTATATCAATGTATAAATAATTTAGTAGAGGCTATTTTTGTGTTTACATTAGGGTATCATCCAAGGACTATTGAGATGTTATAGGCAATGATCTATCATATGGAGAATATTATTCAGAAATGTGTCCATATTATTTTCATAAAATTGATAATCATGTGGAAAATATATATTTTTAATAAAATAAATTTACAAGTCTTAAAATTTTATTTCACTATTTGAGGTTCTTTTGGTCATACATATTTCTCACTACTGTGTTGGAATAAA
The DNA here is from genome assembly GCA_963277665.1 of Viscum album. Lineage (NCBI taxonomy): Eukaryota > Viridiplantae > Streptophyta > Magnoliopsida > Santalales > Viscaceae > Viscum > Viscum album. Next base: position 1,039,515,840 of record OY728141.1, on the reverse strand, counting down.
TATGGAGAGAAAACTATTGAATAGGCGATTATGGTTCTTGAGAACTTAAGGGGGTATTATTTATGTTGATGTAGTATTTGATCACAATGAGTTGGTGTGGATCATATATCAACAAACAATGATATATATTGTAGTTCACCAAAAATAAAAAGTATTCTTTTTGGTTTCTCCACTCTTAGGGAATCAATTGATTAAAATATATAGGGATAAGTTATAGATCTTTGTGGGACCATTTGATATTATAGAGCATATAAAAATAATTCATTATCATTTAGAAAATCAAAAACAAATTATGAATATCATGTTCCATTATTCATAGGTTTGGCTGCACAAGACAGAACATATGTATATGATTTAAAATGAGGATTTTGAGTTTTTATATGATTATTATTTTTTAAAAAATACGTTCTACATGAGGACTAAAGCGAGAATCTCTCGATTTGGTTGATAATAAAATATTTTTGGTCACATACATGAAATATTTTAATGGTATTTTTAATATAATTTCCATTATTTCTTTTTTGGGGGGTATTCTCTTATATTTGGGTAGAAATGGTTGGTATTCAAAATTTGGGCAAAACCGTAATCTCAGTTGAATATTTAATAACAAATATTGTTTCTTTTATAACTCCTTAATTATTTAACATGTTTTATCCATTAAAATTACTATATTTCCTCCCCTACCCTATTAATATTAACATGTCAATTTGGAGCCTTTAGAAGTCCATAATCATTGTGTATTTGGGATTTTATTTTAGGTATTGGCCATACCTGTAAGCTGATTTTCTACTTTTAATGTTTTTTTAGTTATTTAATATCTCTTTTATTAATTTCTCTCTTTCTGGAGATTTTAACTACCAATAGAAGCCAATATCCCTAGGATCACCCCCATATTCAATTTCAAATTATTGGAGCTCATTTTAAACACGAATTAGGGTGATGGTTTTAAGGGTTTCTCTAAACATCCATATTTTTTTACGGTAACATGATTCCTTCATAAATCATTCATTTTGTAACTCTTTTCCCCCATTTCAGTCCCCAAATGTAATCTTAAGCCACATTAGAGCCTCACTATTAGTTTCTGTTGATTGTAGATTCAACATTTGGTTGATTTGGCATGATTTCATCAATTTGTCTTGAAGTGAGTGTTTCTCTATTTGATTTCTTCCCTTTCATTATGGTTTCTTCCACCTTTCATGAAGTTACCTTCAATCCATATGTTAGGGTTCGAACCTAGGTTTTGACTTTGTGTATTTCTGGTGAAATATTTTAGATTTAGGTTTGGTTTATCTCTTTTTTGGTGCAGTGGTGGTGCAGTTAATCTTTCACACCAAGATTCAAAGGTTTTGACTCAAAAGGTTGGTGGTTCCATGTATAGGTAAATTTTAGGTGATCGTTTTCTTAATATACTAGTTTTAATGTTCATCATATTTTTAATGTGGTGTGAAAAACGTTTTTGATGGATTTTCTTGAATGGTTAATTATATAGTTGCATTATGGCTCGAAATTTGGTGCTTTTCATGGGTGACTATTGGGGTAATGCGTGGGTGTATTTTATTATAAATGAATGGAACATAATGGGGTTTAAAGGGGAAGAAAATTCTTTTTTGTTACTTCGTTAGTGTCATGTGGTCCTTTAAATGGTGGTTCTGAATTGGTTCAATGTGTAAAACCATGTTGTACTTATTGGTAGTTATTTATGAAAACATGTGTTTTTCATTTTGGTCTTTTGTGGAGTTAATTGAGGTATTTTTATAACACTTCTGGGTAGTTCAATAAATGTTTTTAGGCTTCCATTTTAATTATGTAATGTTATTGGTATGATTTTGGAATTTAATGAGGGATTTGAAATGGGGTTTTTGTGCGAAGAATAGTTAGACCCCTTGGGATTGTTTTTTAAAAATTGTGAAAGTTTAGTTTAGTTATAAAAAGTGGGAAAATGGTGTATATATATATTTTGGTGGGGTTTTTCACTAAATATAGGTTTTTGAGAGGTTAGGTGGTTTTTAATGATGTCAAATATTTTTTTAGAATGCTTTATAAAGTGTAGAAATTATTTAGCAAATGGAATGAGAGCTGTGAAACATGGTTGTGGGATTTTTTCTGTGAGTGTGTTGTGAAAATTGATTTTTTATGAAATAAGTATCATATGATATTTGACTATATTTTTATGTGAGTTATAATGTCTTGTAATGGTTTTATAAAACTGTTTACAGGATTTTTGAAAGTGAAAATGATATATGAAAATTGTTGTGGGCTTTTTTTTGGTGAGTATGATTTCAAAATGCAATTGAATGAAAATTGGATTTTTTGACTTCTATGATGTAAATGTGGGAATTTTGGAGAAATTTTTATTAGTAAATGATATTTTCTTATGAAAATTATATTTCATAAGTTTTAGAACTTGTTTGAGAAGAAGGGAAAACCTGGGTATCTTGGTGGGTGGACGTGTACAAGTATGTTAGTGAATCTATGGGGTTTGGCCTCAGTTTCACATAGCAAGATTGACACATAAAACCCTAAATAAACAATGAAAATAATGATTGGTTACCAATAGGTTATTACTATCTTCCCTACTAGTGTATTGATCATGAGAACATATATTGTGATGGTTACTCTCACCAAGATACGAGGTACTTGGGACCCAAAAAGAGCTAGTTCCTTAGGGTTATTTACTATTGAATGTGCTCATTAGTAACATTTATATTATAGTCATCATATAGTATGGTTATATGTAAAATTAAGTAGAGATGGTTTTTTTAAAATTTATTATTCTTAAAGACATCCCATATGAAAATAGTTTTATTTTATAATTTGAATCTTTTAGAAATTGTACCTAGAATTTCCTATTTATAAAAACATGACAACTTTTCATCTTTGAATGATTATCACAATGAAACTATTATTGGTCGTATCCTTCTAGTAATTTGATCACACCCTACTTACACCCTTGTGTATAAATATACTTTGTTAATTTTTTTGTTGCATGTTAGGTTTAGTTTTTAGTGCCAGTGGTTCTGGTTTCTCACTGGTCCTCGGAGGTGATGTTTTGTGGAGATGCCTTGAGCGTGGTGACATTTTCCATGATGGTTCATGGTGTATTTATTTTTTATCTTGTACCGTTTTTATAGTCTTGTTGAGTTATTATAAACTATGTAACTTAGTTATAAATTTTTTTAAATGTTTAAAAAAAAATACATATTCATTTTATTGGATTCATTTGTTGTTTTATTTTTTTAATATCTGGTAAATCATTCCCAATTCCCATTTTATTATAAATAGAAACTTATACCAGCCCATGGGGATTAAGAACACCATTTTTACCTTTTCATAGCTTTGATTGTCTACTTGTTTCGGTGGTGACCAGATTTGTTTTGTGAAAAACTGGTATGAGAGGTAGGTTATTATTAACTTGTTCTGACATGTTATTTGTAGAGGGGTCAGGATAGTATGGAATTATGATTGTTGGGACTTGTTATTTAGGATATGGGTAGTGTGCCTAATCACCAAACCTCGTGATGGGATTCAAGTCTGTAGGTGAAGAAGTGATTTATCTAACTCCTTTGGTTTTCATTATTTGATGATGACTATGAGAAATTAAAAGAGAGTTGGGTTAATGGTCTCTGTGAGATCGTAGGGCCCACCAAGACATGTATAGGTGGGGATATATCTATCAAAAACAATCTATGATGATGAAGTGATTGGAGTATGGATGTACCCCATATGTCCATGTCCCCCTTCGGAACTAGATTCCTCTCACATTGTCTTATGTCATATTATTTTGAAATCTTATACGTTCTATTTTAAAGAATAAATGGCATGATTATAAGAATCATAAAGTTTTTGTTAAATGATTCTCTAATAATATTGGAGTGGTATGATTTTTGAAATTGAAAATTTTATTGGAATGGAAAATGGTGTGTTTGCACTACTATTGAAATCATGAACTATGTCTAGGTGGTTTTTGAAAAAGTGTTTCCAATAGAGTTTTCTAAACTATAGAAATGTGTTTTAATGGTATGAGATGTTTTTAGATTTATGTTAATGGATTTAAATTGAGTTTTCATACAAATGATTTTTCCTTTCTAAAATATTTTGGTAAGCTGTAATTTGGATTTGATTTCATTGTTAGTGGTTTTTCGAAATAGTGGTATTGGTTCTATGTTTTTGTGTGGAAAAGTGGAATAAATTTGTTTACCCTTTGGTATTTATGTGAGAGACCACATGAATTGGGTTATATGGGATTATGGATGGTTTTTGGAATTGATTAATGGATGTTGGGATGGATATGAGGATGGTTACTATAGCGGCATAGAAACATGCATGTATGAGGCCAATGGGGTACCATTGTTGGATATGCTAACTACTGAATAGTTTTCTATTCCATGAAATGTATTTAGAGAAAACATGATGGTCTGATAATAATATAGGGATGGTTTTTATTATGTGTTTTTATAAAATTTTTATGTTGTGGGATGTTTTGAGTCCAAGAACCCTTCATGTTTGAACTATCTTATGGGTTTCCCTTTGGTCGGTATGCTGGGTAGAAGGACCTGTTATTAGACTCTTTTGAGAAATGTTTCTGGATTCCCGGAAAGTTGTTTCAATTATTTTTTTTCATCGGTTTTGTGGCACTTTTTTTCAAATGTCCATCTTGGTTGGGTCATTGGGTTTTCTCATTACATATGGTACACCCCCATAATGGTTTCTGCACAACTGAAGTGAAACCTACATTGTTTCATCGTTGGAAGATCCTCTAGGTGGTCTATATGAGGAATCATTTTGTCATGACTTAAAGATATAGTTTAATCCATTTCATCTCTTGTTTTGGTGGTACATAATAGAGTAGGAGAGATTTTGTGGAAGGTTGAAAGAGACCATATCTTCTTAATCTACCTGATTCATTGAAGTTGAATGTATTTTGGGTGGCTATTGTGGATAATGTCTAAGAGGGATTGTTGGTCATTTGTAGTTTCTTTGAATAATGGGTTTACATTAAACCACCAGTATTGAAAATCTGGTCCTAAGAATCTATTATGGCTACATTTTGTAATTGTTTGTTTTTTGGGGACTTCACAAAATGTCAAATTCAATGTATTGTTTTTATCATTCATAATGGTAATTTTTCGGGATTACTTGTGATTTCATGTTCCCATTAAACTATAGAGGTGATGGTTGTGAAATCCTCTGAGATTATCTATTATGTTGGGTGTATTCATCCCTTGGAAAAAAATTTAAATCCTTGGTTTTAGAGGAATATGTTTATATGTTTCCTTTCCTACTGTTATTTATTACCCGATGAAATTAGGTGTGATGTGTGTGAATATTCTAAACCATTATTTCAGTGAAATGATTGGTTAGTTTGATGTCTGTGGGGATTGTGTCATGTCTTGGTAAAATTATCAGAGAATTGTGGGGTTGTTTTTTTCGTATCACTGGAAGAAAATGTTATTTTTGGGGGGTTCAAAATCCAAACTTCATTTCTGAAGATGATTCAATAATATTATCTCCAAACATAGGTCCTAAAAAGATGATATCATGTATTGAAGGGAAATCCAAGGAACTTTCAGACCATTGTACAAAGTCATATTCTCAGTATGAACTATGGAAAGTGTTTTAACAACTAGTGTCACCATCTTTCTTCTGTTGTTCTTGTTTGATGGAAAGAGGTGGAGGGCCATATTCCCATGTTATTTCCCAATTTCATAATTTTACCCATTTTTTGTTTGAGTTTTTGGAGAATAATAGATAATTTGGATAGATAGGTGGATCACATGATTTGTGCGTGATTATTAGAGACTGTGTTCTAGTTGTCCATGAAAATAGAACGATTTACATGGTTAGTGCACTAATTACAAAACTTTGTGTACTAACCATGCGTTCGTTGCAACTCATTAATTTTGGGGCCATTTTGGGTCAACATGAGTCGTTTGGTTAAGATGGTTGGTTCATATTGTGGTAAGACCCACTATGAGTCTCATATAGGTTCTTTTAGAGATGTCTAGTGGAATCCTACCCCTTATACCAGTGAATCCATTCTGGGCACCCCCTATTGGTGTCATAATTATGTCTCGGTAAAAAAATGTTGTCTATTATAGTGGAGAGCCTATTTGTGCCTCATCATGCAAGTGATTTAGTTTAGTCCATTGTCTTTTCTTGGTTGTATATTGTCTTGTTCAAGGATATCTTACTACCTACATCTTCCATGGGTAAACGTAGGGATTGGGAAACATTGAATGGTTTGGTTAAATCAGGGTAAGTGTAACATTTTTCGTTGTTATCGTCTGTTTGAGTAAATTTCTAAAATCCTGTTCAGAAAGAGATTGATGAGTTTTCTTTTTCAATATTGCATGAATTTGGTTAATATTTTCAGGATAGTTGTGTATGTTTTGTTTTCTGTGAGTTTTCCTTCCCTAATTGATCGCTGGAGATGTATTGGCCTTTGGTGGTAAATCTTGGAAAATGAGTCTATTTTGGCTTTCCGTTGAGTTTCGTTATTTATTTTGGACTAGTTGTCAATTTCCAAGGGATGAAATTTTTATATTGGGGATAATTGTCAAATAAATGAGTTATAAAAAAGGTATTATTAATTTAATTTACAATTTTCCTTTGTTTTGGGGTTTCTCATGCATTTTGAAGGATATTCTGGGTTTTCAAAATTTGGGCCAAACTGTGTGCCCATTTTCATATTTAAAACACAATTTTGTTCCATTTATAACTCCTTCATTTTACAAACAATTTCAACCATTACAATTCCTAGTTTTCATGACCAGTACTATTAACACCACAAAGTCAATTTTGAAGAATTATAAATCCACAATCAAAGTGTATTTGGGATTTTATTTAAGGTATTGGGCCCACCTGTAAGCCCATTTTATGATATAAATATTTCATTAGTTCTTTAATACACCCTTATTTTTTATTTATTATTCCATTATTACACCTACATCAAAAATAAAATATCCCTAAGATCACACCCATTATCATTTACAAATTTTTTTGAGCTTATTTGAAGAACGAATTCAAGAGAATCTTTTCAGGGATTCTGAAACTGTCTTGATTGGAGAAGGTAACTTGCATTATTCATAAATCATTTAATTTTAACTCATTTCCCTAATTTAATTCCCCAAATTTCCACTTATTCTTCATTCGTGCCTCACTATCAGGTTTGGTTAATTGGAGATTCAACATATGGTGGGTTTGGGGTAATTTCTTCATCTTATGTTCAAGTAAGTTTTCCTCTATTTGATTTCTTCCTTTTAATTAGGGTTTCCTCTTCCTTTAATGAATTTACATTATTTCCATAGGTTATGTTTCGAACCTATGTTATGAGTTTTTTTAGAATATTTGGTATTTAGGTTGGGTTTATCTCCCTTTTTTGTGATGGTGCTGCAGTTAATGTTTTTCACCAAGATTCAAGGGTTCTGATTAATAAGATAGATGGTTCTATGTGTAACAAAATTTTTATGAGTTAGATTTCTTGATATACTTTTTTTAATGTTTATCATATTCTTCATGTGGTGTGAAAACCATATTTGATATATTTTCATAAGTGTTTAATTTTATAGTTGCATTATAGCTAATTAGGTGATTTTCATTGGTGACTCTTGGGATAATGTTTGGGTGTATTTTATAACACATGAAAGGGACATATTGGGGTTTAAAAGGGGCTTCCAATTATGATTTTTAATGCCTCAGTGTCATTTGGTCCTTAAAATGGAGTTGATGAATTTTTTCAAGGTGTAAAACCATGTTGTACTTCTTGGAAGTGATTTATGAAAATGTGTGTTTTTCATGTGTCTCTATTGTGGTGTTAATTGAGGTCATTTTATAATACATGGGGTAGATTAATAAATGTTTTTATATCAGACAAATATTTTATGAATTAAAATTGGAATGATTTAGAATTGAATATTTTATTTGAAATGGGTTTTGTGTGTGAAACATTGTTACTCCCCTTAGGTTTGTTTTATGAAAATTGTGAATGTTTTTTTAGTTAAACAAGCTAGAGAAAATGTTGTATATAGACTATTTGGTGGGTGTGTTAACCTAATATGTGTTTATTAAAGTTAATTTGGTTATTTAAGATTCTGAATATTTTTTTAGAATGTTTAAAAAAGTGCAAAAAATTTGGCAAATGGAAAGAGTGATGAGAAACATGGTTATGGGATGATTTTGGTGACTGTGTAGTGAAAAATGAATTTTGTTGATGAAAGACGTATTATATGATATTTGAGTGGAATATGTTGTGAGTTATAATGTCATGGAATGGTTTTATATAATTTTGTAATGAATTTTTTGAAGTGTTAATGAAATGTGAAAATTGTAGTGGGTTTTTTTATGTGTGAGTTTGATTTCAAAATGAATTTGAATGAAAAATTGGATTTTTTGAATTGTGTGATGTACAGGAGGGATTTTTTGTGAACTAGTGATGTAAGAATGATATTTTCTTCTGAAAATTATATATCTTAACTTGTTGAACTTGTTTAAGCATAAGGGGAAACCAAGGTATCTAGGTCGGTGGACATGTACTAGTATACTAGTGAATTTGAGGGGTTTGGCCTCAGTTTCACATAGCATGATTTCACGTAAAACACTAACTAAACTATTATGATGAATATTTGGGACTAATTGGTTATTTTTATGATCCCTACTAGTGTCTCATGCTTGATAACAAATATTTTGATGGTTACTCTCCCCGAGATACAAGCTACCTCGGATCCACAATGAGCTAGTGCCTATGGGTTATTTCTTATTTCTTGTGTCATTAGTTGCATTTTGCTTACCGTTAGACTAAAATATGATTGGATGGAAAATTAAGTTGTGTTTAATTTTTCTTAAAAGTGTTGATTCATATTTATATCCCACAATAATATTGATTTAAATTTTTTGTTTCCTCATTTAGATATTTTAACCAGCATTTCTGGTTTATAAAAACTTGCAAGCTTTTAATATTTGAAAGGTTATCACATGGAATCTCATAGTGGTGTTATCCTATATAGAATTGGATCATGAATTATTTACACGCATGGGTGTAAGTATAATTGGCTATTTTTATAGAGGGTGGGTATAGTTTTTATGGCCAGTGGTTCAGGTCTCTAGCAGGTCCTTGTTGGTGAAGTCTTGTAAAGATGGCTTGAGGGCAGTTCCTCGTGCCATAAAGGTTTTTGGGTAGTTTCCATTTCGTTTTGTACCATTTTTATAGTCTTATTGAGTTTTTTTAACTATGTAATTATGTTCTAAATTTTTTAAAGGATTGTTTAGTTCGAAACATATTATTTTATTTTATTGGATTCATTTGTTGTTTTATGTTTTTAAACTTGGGTGAATCATTCCCAATTCTCATTTAACGATTCACTGGCACTTGTGCCAGCCTTTTAGGATCGGGAATGCACTTCGGGCCTTGTCACGGGTTGGGTATGGTGCCAGTTTCAATGGAGACCAGATTTGTTTTGTGACAAAATTTTATTAGAGGGAGGTTCTAGTTAACTCTTTGGGTCACGTTACTTGAGGAATATTTAGGATAGTCTATTGTTAGGACTTTTAGAACATGGTATTTCGTATATGGTTAGTGTGCATGATCACCACACCTCATGAAGAGATTCATGATTCCAGGGGAAGTTAGGATTTATCTAAGTCCTTTGATATTCTTGGTTTAATGATGACTACGGGAAATGAAAATAGAGTTAGGTTAATAGTCTCAGCGAGCTCGCAGGGCCTGGAAAGCCATGTAGAGATAGGTATATTTTTTTAGAACACTCTTTATGATGGTGAAGTAATTTTTGTAAGGTTGTAAACCATATTTCCATGTCACCCATAAGAACTAGTTTCCTCTCGTATTGTCTTGTATCCTATTGTTATGAAATTTTGTAAGTTCAGTTTTAAAGAAAAAATGACACTGTTTTAAGAAGTGTAATGTTTTTTTAAATTTATTTACTAATAAAGATTTAATGGAATGATTTTTGAAATGGGAGAACTGATTTTTCAGAACGTTGTTGGAATAGAAAATTTTGTGTTTACACCACTTTTGAATGCACGAAATATGTCAATGTTGGTTATGAAAAAGTGTTTCCAAAACAGTTTTCTATACAATTGAAAGGTGTTTTAATGGAATGAGATGTTTTGAAATTGATGTGAATGAAATAATAGTGTGTTTTTATTTGAATAATTGTTCCTTTCTGAATATTTTTTGTAAGCGGTGATTTGGGTTTGATTTTGTGGTTAGAGGTTTTAAGAAATAGAGGTATTAGTTGAGAATTGTTTTTGAAATGTGGAAAGGATTTTTGTTTTATCCTATGGTATTTCCATGAGTGACCACATGCATGGTGTTATATGGGATGATGTTTGTATTTTGGCATGGTTTCAGGGATACCGACATGGATATGAGGTGGTTTCCTATTATGGAATAAAAACTTGCACCAATGAGGCACATAGGGTACCATAGGTGGATACACTAAATGATTAACATTTTTTATTTCAATGAAATGATTTTTAATCAAAAAATATTTTTGAATATCTAGATAGGGATGGTGTGTATTAAGTGTTTTTTTTGTAAATTTGAGTACAAGAACCCTTCTGGTTTGAACTGTGTATCGGAGTTATGTTTGTGGGTATGAAGAGTAGAAGCACCAGTTAGTAGTCTCTTTTTAGAAATGTTTCAGGTTGACTTGATGGTGGATTCCATCATGTTCTTGGATCTGTTTTGAGTAACTTTTGGTCTAATGGACTTTCTCGGTGGGGTAATAGAGTTTTTTAATTAGATAAGGTATTACAGCATTATGTTTTAGTGAACAACTAAAGTGAATCCCAGGTTGTTTCTTAGTTGGATGATCCTTCGGTTAATCAATATAAGGAATCATTTTATCATGATTTGGATATTTAGTCTACGCATTTTCTTCTCGTTGATTTGTGGGTCCTAATATTGTAATAGTGTTCTCGTGGAAGGTTTAAAGAGACAATATCTTCTTAAGCTACCTGATTCATCGAAGGTGAAAGTATTCTGGGGTTTCTAGATGGGATGGAGTCAAAGAGGGACAGTAGGTCCTTCATAGTCATGTCAAAGAAACAGTTTACGTTAAACCACCAGTGTCAGAGATCTGGTAATGAATGGATATTATGTCCACTTTCTCGAATTATGTGTTTTTTTGGGACTTCATATAAGATCACTTTATATGTATTGTTTCTATCCATCACAATTGTCTTGATTGGTGGTTCCATTTGTTGTCGTGTGCTCATTTAACTGTAAAGTTGATGGTTGTAAAATCCTCATAGAGTATCTATTATGTTGGGAGTACGTCTCCCTTATAAAAACAATTAAATACTCTGTTTTAGAGGAAGGTGATTATATTTGTCCTTTAATATTGATGTTTCTTACCCGAAGAAACAAGGTGTGATGTGTGTGCATCTTATAAGCACTCATTTCAGTTAAATGTTGGGTTTGGGTAAATTGAGTGTCGATTGTGTTGTGTCTTGGTATACAAATCTAGAATTTTGGTGTAGTTTTTTTCATACTACCGGAAGAAAATGTTATGTTTGGTGGTTTCTGAAGCCTATCTACAAGGTCGATGATGCTTCAATCAATTGTGCTCTAGCCATAGGTCCCAGAGAGAAGCTGTTGCGTAGTCTAGGGAAATCCAAGGCTCTTTCAAACCCTTGTACCACATCCTATCCTATAGAGACCCAAACATTGCCTAAATAGATATTAAATTACTTTTTCGGAATACATAATACATTACCAAAACAGACGACCAAAGACGATATTAGTTTAGTGTCTTTGGAAACTCAGAACATAGTCTTCTAATCATGGGGAAAGAACTTCAATATCTCCCATAAAGATTTTCCCCTTTGATTTTCTTACCTAAAGCCATTTGTTATATGTTGGGGAAAAGAACACATAAAAAGGGTGAGATCAAATTCTTAGTAAGTATATGAATAGAGAAAATAAAACAACCATATACATTTGAACTTAAAAACATGAACATAATGTTTAAACATCAAAATCATGAGCAATGACATAAAGCATGGTAGTACATAAGGAATAGATCATAATGGAACATCAATAATGATAAAATAGCATGGGAATAAAACATATAATTGTGGAAAACTATTAATCACATGATATGATTTTCATAGTATCCAAGGAATTACTGCCAAGACCATCTTAGTAGAAAAAGTCCCTTAATGAATCGAGTTCACTCCTCGTTCTAGTCCTGTATCACTGAACCGGATTAACATTCTGTTCCAAACATGTATATATCATGAGATATAAATATGTACCCAATTAATTGGAGGGATATATAGATCCAACCCATCTCATTATTAAATCATTCTTATTTGTGAAACAAAATAATCATAAATCATACATCATAACCCAATGAATAAAATCGGTTTCATGAACATCATCCCATCATAACATAATCCATATGAAAAAATGGATATAATTTCATCATAAGTAGAATCAAACCATGTAAATAATAGATACATTATACTTGAAACATAATCATACTAAATAATTTCATCTAATATGGAAAATGGTTTTGACAAAACACATGAAATATGTTCTTGAGGGAAATATCCTTTCTTTTAAAAAAAATTATTTTCACAAAATGCCATTGAATTTTAAAAGAAAATGATTTTTTTGAAAAAATTCATGAAATATTGTAGGGTAATCTTCATGAAAATAAGGCGTTATGAAACCTTAAAAATCCATTAATGCCGTATAAGTTAAAAAAAATTCTCGTCGTGCTTTTTTCGGAGAAGTCAAAAAGTTCCTCGTATGATAAACAGAAGAAAGATTCCTTCCATAACACGAAGTAAAAGTCAAAGAGGGGTAAAAATGACTTTAAACATACATGTAATAATATTAAACACTTTATTAAAATCATTTTTATGGTCATGGATGAAAAATATAACCCCAGTAAATACTTACGTATACGGAATCTTGGATAAAAATAAAATTGAAAAATTATCCCTTAACATAGGTCTAATTTCTTCTGTATGTGCCCATGACACCTTTATAGTGGGTTTAAACATATTATTAACTTTTAATAGAACTATAATAAGATTTATGATATCATATATGGTTCAATTATGACTTTATATTACCCGTTCTTTTGTAAATTCCATGTTAAAGCAGCGTTTTGGGTAAAATCGTTTCATTTTTCGTAAGTGTTTCGAATTGTTGTTATTGATATTATAATTACTTATATCATGATTTACATACTTCCATAATTTAAAAAATTATTTATATATCTTATATATTCAGTATATATATATCTATATATAATAGATAGGTAAATGAAATGAAACACACCGTTCATGGAGACGGTAGGTCGTACGTACGCATGAACGATGTTTTCCATTCCTTATTGACTTAATTGAAGTAAGTAGATGATATAAATACAGTAGCATTAGTATGTCATGTATATCATTATTATTCATTATATATACTTTATAATCATTCTTTAATGGTTAATATGGAGAATGGATCTCACCACGTCGTGGAGACGGTAATCCATACGTACGCATGAGCGATGATATCATTCCCATAATTACTGAATAGAATTGTAGTGGATGATATAATATCTCAAAATTAGTATAATGTTATAATAACCATATATAGTTATTCTTTACATCATTATACCTATCCATGTAAGGTGGTGGAGGAAAATTATATTTCACCATGGCATGGAGACGGTATTCCGTACGTACGCACACGCGGTGATTTCATTTTTCATAGGATAGATAGAAGGTGAAATGGGGTTGTTTCATATTTATAATAACATATCAGTATATTTTTTTTACTGATTTTATTAATTTATAATCAGACAACTAAAGAATAAGATATAGAAGAATAATTAAACTTGAAAGAATCAGTAGAAGAGATTACCTATTCGTTGACACGCCTCCTCTTATCCTCCTCTTAGGTCACTAAAGTCGGTCTTTGAAGAAGACCAGAACCTCTAGTATGTTTCTATGGAAGTGGATAAGTTAAATGGTCTGGTTTTGGATATGAATTAAGGGTCAAATTTTTGTTATGTGGAGAGGGAGGAGGTTCCCTTTTATAAGGGAGGAGAGGGGCACCGTAGGAAAAATATAAAATATTATTTTATAATAAAGTCATATTCTGTTTATAATAGATCCGAATTGTTTTATTTCCAAACATAATTGGGTATGGGTCTAAATACTCTCAACCAATAGGTTTTAGACAAGTTTCGGTTACTATTTTAACATTATCATTTAAATTTAACTATAAGTTAAATTATTTAACCTTTACTGTGTCTTCTTGTATTCTTACACTATATGGTTAATAAACATAAAATAATAAGCCAAACTAACCCCATGTGGTTCATTATTAATATATATACCTTTATCTATGTCATTTAGAAGAACCTTTGATTTTAAAGAATTTAATATCAATTAAAAAGATAGTATTTGTTTTAAAAACTACTTTATGTTAATTTTGACACTCTTTGGTAATATATTTTTGTGGAAATCATAACAACATGATTAGTTATAAAAAATTTGATTAAATCAATAATAATATGTCATATTAACCTATAAAATTAGTGGAATTCAAAAAAAGTCTCAAATTACAATTATTTGGGTATTTATAACATCAATTATGTTAATATTTCATTAATAAGGTAATTACTACATCATCATTGTGTCATAAATAAAATAAATTATTTAATGTCTAAAAATTATAATAAAAAATAAAATTATGTAGGATAATATTTTAGCTTTCTAATTAATATTTATAGTTGAATTTATCTTATTTGAAACCCTATATTAAAAATGTATTAATTATTAAACATTGATTTTAACTCTTTTAACTATTCTTTGAAATACATAATAATAAATGTCCTACTCTAATACAAGTGTACTTAAATGATAATATAATATTTCTAAGGATGTTTTTGGTCAAATTATAATTATTCAATAGAATTTGGACATGTGTTAGAGTAAAAATAATATCATTTTTAACTTTAATTACCCTATTTACTTTTAACCATGGTAAATAAAAGTAAAAAGATACTATTCACCAAAAATTCTTTATTTCTCATTGAAACACATTTTATTTACTAATATCAATCGTATCTCTCCAATTTTTTAAATTCCATTCACAGAAGCAGTAAAATTATGTTTTATGCAAAATTGCAAAAAGCTCCAAGAAGGTAGGTAAAAGACAGTAAAAATTTCAATATAATTTTTATATCTCTAAACTTATTATAAACTGACTCCAATGAATTAAATTGAACTATATATATATTATATATCTATGTTGACATAATATAAATTTAAATAAAATATATAATTATTTAAATAATAATTTGGTTTTTAAAATGTAACCCAGTGTTTTAACTATTCATCCAAAATTGAAAGTTTTCAGAAAAATAACAAAAAATCACCCTAGGATAAATTCGATATTCCAAATCCAAAAAAGAAGTCCATTTTTAAAAAAGTGAGTATTACTATTCATAATAGCTAGTTCAAAATAATATTGTAGTAATATATCATTTAGTGAAACTCGGTATTGTATATAACACATGCTATCGAAAAATGTCGCTTCTGGCATGCAACACAAACCTAGAATAGTGTTTGTGTATGGTGTAAGTTAATACAGTGTTGTGTATTGCGCATGCTAATCTTGGTGTAGCGTACAACACAAGATATCAAAGTAATTAAAAAGAATATTTCTCAAAAAATCTTGGGGTGTTACATTCTACCCCCCTTAAAATAAATTTCGCCCTTGAAATTCGTCGGGGTCATAAATAATTTACTACTTGAAAGATTCATTCATAGAAACCCAAATCGTAAAAAGGAAAACAAAAACTTAATTTTAAAAAGTGATGTATGAAACATAACGGTTACCCAAATTAACTCATCACATGGTTTCCACATATGAGAACACAGGTGAAATATGGATATGGAAAAAAAAATCTAACCATCATGTTTTGATGAATAGTGGTAGAAGACATGGTTTTGAAAAATCTAAAAATCACAAAGCAATAAATTTGTGATAATCTAGGGTACCATCTGATTCATCCGATATGAGGGTACTAGAAAAACGTTTTTAGATCTCAAGATCATTTTCCTAATGTTGAAAAATTGTAAATTTAAAGAAATACATACTTGATTTGGTTACAGTCTCACTGTTGTTCAGGCCTTGAACAATTTCCACTTCATCTCTGAATGAAATGAGGTTAAATTTTTCATTCGTGAAGTTATAGCAGATGATGAGATAGAATGACAAGTCATTCCGTCTATTTATATCTCAAAAGGTTTAACACAATTTATTAAATATACGTAAGTCCATCTATGCTGAGATTAATCATATATGGTTGCTAAAATAGACTTATACAACATCTATCATAGCACTTAATAAAATGAAACTAGTTTCTACTAAACTGTAACTTCCTTTAGGCCAGTGATAAAGGCATCTCACACTTCGGTTGTGGGTTCGATTCCCACATCATTGTCTGACACGACGGGTTGTCACCCATCCTACGAGTTGTCGTTTTTGTAAAACTATTCTATTAAAACATAAAAAAAGTTCTAGACTTAAACAATATTATCTGATGTCTAACTTAATCTATTCCAATCTTTAGGTTTATCCAAAATACGTTAGTCCAATCTCATAGAATAAATAAAACTATTACTAGAAAGGCCATCTACCAAGTATTGAATACAATCATTTATCGCCTGTATATCATAAGATATATATCTTTTTGGTCACACTCCAAACATGTGAAATCCTTATTCTTGTATTCTATTAAAAAATTAATACCCATTGAACCTTTGTAGAAACATGAATGTTTTCAAAAGTTAACTCTATCCACATACCAGAATCCCAAAATTCTATATACTCAATCCATGATATCACTTTTTCCTTATTCCAATAATGAGCTCATTAATACCATCAAAAATACTCATTATCTTCCTATCCTTTCATTATGCACATATCATATAACTTCCGAAAATATTTGAATAACCTTTCATTGTTACCGATACCATTAATCATATAATATCAAAAGCACAAGAAAATAAAACAGTGTAACAATCCTTAGATTTTTCTTTATTCCATAGTACCATACATTATTCTTGATAAACATACAAACATTCCACTACCTTCTTAAACCACTAACTGAGCTTCATCATGTCATTCAACTGATATATCATTTGTAGTCTCCTCATCCTCATCCACATAAATACTACCCATATGAACATGCTGATTCTCTTCATGAGATTTTCCCTTAGGGAATTGGTTTGCAAAATGCCCTTACATTCCACATTTAAAACATTTAACCATTGTTGATGTCATAGAATTACCATTATCCTTGTCCATGGTGTTAACTGAACCTTTTTTTACAATTATTCTCTTTGTGTCCTTCTTTTCCATACCCGAATCATATTCTATTTCATTTGAAACATTCTCCTTGACACTGCTTCCCACATAATTTACATGAGGGAAATTGAACATTCTTTCCTCTATAATCATCATTAAACCCCATCTTTCTCTTATTAGATGAGTCGGGAAACTTACCAATGTTGAGATTATTGAGCATATTATGAGTCTGATGATTAGTAATAATAATGATATGTGGACTTCTAGATCCTATTTCATTTGGTTACTCATTAAGAATATCATTACATTGTCCATCATATCCTCCATTATCGTGAATCTTCTGGTTTCCATCCATTTTCTAAAACCCAAAAAGAATAGTGTGAGTGGAAAAAATCATAATCAAGGTGGTTTACCTTCAATATCTAACATCTTTGGTTAAATTGTAATATTGTTATAATAATTATATTTCTATAACCTATACTTATACGTAACCTTAGAGACATCCCTAGACATACCTTAGAATTATCTCTAGGGATCTCACTAATGTTTTCACATCCTAGTCTCCAAAGGTTAACTAAACCTCCATCTGATACCAACTGTAGGGGCCCAAACGTGACGTACATAGACATTAAATTAAATTTTAGGAATAATTAATACATTACAAAAACAGACTCCCAAAGGCTGTATTAGTTTAGTGTCTTTGGAAACCCGAAACATAGTATTCTAATCATGGTGAAAGATCTTAAACAACTCCTATAAATATCTTACCCTTTGGTTTTCTTACATAAAACCATTATTTATATCCTTGGGAAAAGAAATCATAAAAAGGGTGAGCTCAAATGCTCAGTAATGATAATAATGGCGAAAATAAAACAACCCATATACATTTGAAATTAAAAACATGAACATAAAGTTTAAACATCAAAATCTGGAGAAATAACATTAAACATGGTAGTACATAAGGAATAGATCCTAATGAAACATCAATCATGATAAAATAGAATGGGAATAAAGCATTTAATTGTGTCAAACCATTATTCACATGATATGATTTCCATAGTAGCCAAGTCATTGCGGCCAATACCATCTTAGTCGACAAAGTCCCTTAATGAATCGAGTTCACTCCTCGTTCCAGTCCAGTATCACTAAACCAGATTAACTTTCCATTACAGCTATGTCTATCTCAAGATATATAAATCTTTTTTCAATGCATTGGAGGGAGATATATGTCTCACCAATATCATAATGAAATCATTCTTTCTTGTGCCACAACAAAAACATAAATCATACATCATAATCCAAAAATAAAATTGGTTTCATGAACATCATCCCATAATAACATAATCCAAATAAAACTGAGGGATATAATTTCATCATAAGAAGAATAAAACCACGTAAATAATAGATATATTATAAATGAAACATAATCACACTAAATAATGTCATCTTAGATAGAAAATGGTTTTGACAAAACACTTGAAATAAATTCTTGAGGAAAATACCCTTTCTTTTTTAAAATCATTTTCTTTTCACAAAATGCCATGAAATTTTATAAAAAAAGGATTTTGTTAATAATTTTCATGAAATATTTTAGAGTGTACTTCCTAAAAATAATGCATTATGAACCCGTAAAAATCCATTCATGATGTATAAGTTAAAAAAACATTCTCCTCGTACTTTTGTTGGAGAAGTCAAAAAGTTCCTCATATGCAAAACAAAATATAGATTCCTTTTATAACACAAATTAAAAGTCAAAGAGGGGTAAACATGACTTTAAACATACATGGATGAATATTAAACACTTTATGAAAAGAATTTTTATGGGCATGGATTAAAAATATAACCCCAGTAAATACTTAGGTTTAAGTAATCTCGGATAAAAATGAGATTTGAAAAATTAACCCATACCTTATGTCGAATTTCTTCAGTATGTGTCCGAGACTCAAGTATATTGGGTTTTAACATATTATAAATTTTTAAAAGAACCATAATAATATTTATGATAACATATATGGTTCACTTATGACTTTATATTACCTGTTCTTTTGTCAATTCTATGTTAAAGCAGTGTTTTGGGTAAAATCATTTAATTTTTCGTACGTGATTAGACTGGCTGTTGTTGATATTATTTTTAATTATATCATGAATTAATTACTTCCAGAATGTAAAACATGATTTTTATATCATATATATTTAGTATATATATATCGATATATAATAGATAGATAAATGAAATGAAACACACCGTTCATGGAGACGGTAGGTTATGTGTACGCATGAACACTGCTTTACTTTCCTTATAGACATAATGTAAGTAAGTAGATGAAATAAATAAAGTAGAATTATTATTTAATATATATCATTATTATTCATTATATATACTTTATAATCATTCTTGAATGGTTAATTTGGATAATGAATCTCATCGTGTCATGTAGACGGTAATCCATACGTACGCACGAGCGATGATATCGTTCCCATAATTAGTAAATAGAATTGGAGTGGATGATATAATATCATAAAATCAGTATCATGTTATAATAACCATATATATTTATTATTTAAACCATTATACCTATCCAAGTAAGGTGGTGGTTGAAAAATATATTACTCCACGGCGCGGAGACGGTATTCTATACATACGCACGCGTGGTGATTTCGTTTTTTATAGGTTGGATAGATGGTGAAATGGTGTTTTTTTTATATTTATAATAACATATAATTATATTAGTTATACGTATTTTACTACTTTATAATGAAACAACTAAAGAGGAGGATTTAGAAGAATAATGAAACTTGACTGAATCGGTAGAAGAGATTTCCTCTTCTTTGACACGCCTCCTTTTATCCTCCTCTTTGGGAAATAAAGTTGAACTTTGAAGAAGACCAGATCCTCTTTTAGGTTTATATAGAATTGGGGATGTGAAATTGGAATGGGTTGGCCGAGCATGAAGGTTCAAATTTGTGTGATGCGGAGAGGGAGGAGGTTCTCCTTTATACCGGAGGAGAGGGGCACCATTGAAAAAACATAAAATATTATTTTATAATAAAGTCATATTCGTTTTATAATAGCTCTAAATTGATTTATTTCAAAGCTGAAGTGTGTATGGGTCTAAATCCTCTCATCCAATATGTTTTAGACAAGTTTAGGTTACTATTTTAACCTTATCATTTAAATTTTTCTCTAAGTTAAATAATTTTACCTTTACCGTGTCTTCTGGTTTTCTTACACTATATGGTTTATAAACATACTATAACAAGAAAAATGAACCCAATGCGGTTAATTATTAATATATAGAACCTTATCTATGTCCATTGGTTGTACCTTAGATTTTTAGGAATAGAATATAAATTAAAAATATAATATTTGTTTTAAAATATATTTTATGTCAATGTTGACACTATTTGGTAATTGATTATTGTGAAAATCATAACAGCAAGATTAGTTAGGAATAAGTTAATGAAATCACTTAAAAAATTTCATATTAACCTATAAATTTATTTTAATTCATAAAAAGTCTCAAATAACATTTATTTGGGTATTTATAACATCAATTATGTTAATATTTCATTATTAAGCTAATTACTACATCATCATTGTGTCATATATAAATAAAATTATATAATGTCTAAAAATTATAAATAAAATAACATTATGTAGATAATTTATTTATATTTATAATGAATATTTATAGTCTAATTTATCATATGAATAACCTTATATTAAAAAAAATTTAGTTATTAAACTTTGATTTTAACTCTTTTATCTCTTCATTGAATTAAATAATAATAAATGTCTTTATCTAATCCAAGTGGACCTAAATGATAATATTATATTCCTAAGTTAGTTTTTGGTCGAATTATACTTATTTAATAGAATTATTACATAGGTTAGGGTAAAAATAATATCATTTTTACCTTTAATTACCCTATTTACTTTTAATCGTGGAAAATAAAAATAAAAAGTTACTATTAACCAAAAATTATTTTCATCTCATTGAACCACATTTTACATATTGATATCAACCGTGTCTCTCGTATTTTTGAAATTCCATTCACAGAAGCAGTAAAATTTGGTTTTATGCAAATATGCAAAAACCTCCTAAGAGGTAGGTAAAAGACGGTAAAAATTTCAATATAATTTTTATTTCTCAAAAAATTTTATAAACTGACTCTAATGAATTACATTGAACTCATATATATATATTATGAATCTATTTTAACCTAAAATATATTTTAATAAAATAAATAATTATTTAAATAAAAAGGCAGTTTTTAAATAGTAACCCAGTGTTTTCACTATTCATAAAAAATTGAAAGTTTTCAGAAAAATACAAAAAAATCACCCAAGGATAATTACAATATTCCGAATCCAAAAATTAAGTACATTTGGAAAAAAGTGGGTATTACTATTCATAATGGCTACTTCATAATAATATTATAGTAATATCTCCTTTAGTGAAACTCGATATTGTGTATAACACACGCAATCGAGGAATGTTGCTTCTGGCATGCAACACAAGCCTATAATAGTGTTTTCGTATAATGTAACCTAATACGGTGTTACATATTGTGCAATCTAATCAGGGTGTTGCGTACAACACAAGACATCAAAGTAATTAAAAAGAATATATCTCACAAAATCTCAGGGTGTTACATATCCTCAGTATGAAATAAGTGAAGAGTTTTAACCACAATTGTCATCTTCTTGATTATGTTGTTCACGTTCGCTGGATTGAGGAGTAGGTCCTTGTGCACATGTTATCTCCCAATTTTATTCTTTTTTACATTGTTTTCCTTTTAGTGTTGGGATGATAATTTGGAATTTGGATAGATTGGTTGAGCATGCAGTTTGGGCACAATTAGTAGTGACAATGTGCAAGGAGGCCATGAAAATAGAATAATACAACAATTAGTGCACAATTTCCCAAACTATGTAGACTAACCATGTGGTTGGGTAAACTCTTTAATATCAGGGTCGTTTGTGCCAGCCTTTGCCGATCAGTTATGATGGTAGGTACTTACGATGGGGTGAACCACTATTATTCTCATGTATGTTTTTTGGGTGATGTCTAATAGAATCCAACCCCTTTTACCAGGTAGTCCGTTCTGGCCACCAACTATTGGTGTCCAGATTCTGTCTTGATAAAAAAAATAGGTTGTCTCATAGAGTGGTGAGCCTATTTTCCCCTCCCTATTGAAGTAACTCAGTTTCGTCCATGATCTAGTGTAGGTGGTATATATTTTTATTCCAAGCTGTCTAACTACCTAAAAATTACTTGGGTAAATGTTGGGAGTGGATGCCACACAATGGTTTTTTTAAAGCAAGGTAAGTGTTACCATGTTCATTTGGGTAAATTTCTAAAATCTTTTTCAGTTGAAGATTGAGGAGATTAAATTTTAGAAAATAACTAAATGTGCATAATCAGTTCAGGATAGTGGTGTATGTTTTTTTGTGAGTGTATTACTTCTATAATTGATCACTAGAGGGGATTTCGCCTTTGGGGGTGAAGCTTGGAAAAGGAGTCCATTTTTGTCTTTCGATTGAGTTTGGTTTTTTCCATTTGGGCTTGTTGTTGATATCTGATGGAGGATATTTATATGGTGGGTATAATTGTCACATATATGACTTATTTAAATGGTATTTTTAATTTAATTTCCATTCTTTCTTTTTTTGGGTTTCGTTTGAATTTTGGTAGAAAAAGAGGGTTTTCAAAATTTTGACCGAACCATGTGCCCATTTCTAGATTCAAAAAACCAATTGTGTTTCTTTTATAACATCTTAATTTTTCAACATTTTGCATCCATTCAAATTCCTAATTTTCTTCCCCCTGAACACGTAACACCATGAGGTCAATTTTGAGCCTTTATAAATTTATAATCATGGTTTATTTTTATTTTTATATAAGTTATTGGGCTTGCCCACAAGCCCATTTTCTCTTATAAACGTTTTTTAAATATTTGATATATCCTTCTTTTTTTATTTCTTTATTTTATTCCTCAACCCTCTCTAATAAAATATCTCTAGGATCACCCCCATTATCAGTTTCGAATTTTTGGATCCCATTTGAACTTTGTATTATGGTGTATCTTTATGTGGTCTCTCAAAACATTCATATTTTAGTGTGTAACTTGTATCCTTCATAAATTTTTCATTTTAAACTCTTTTCCCCATTTCAGTCCCCACATGAAATCCTAATCCTCGGGATATACTCATTTTCATGTTTTCTTGCTTCAAGATTCATCATTTGTTTGATTTTGGGGGATTTTAAAAAATTCTCTTTAATTAAGTGTTTATATATTTTATTTCTTCCCTTTAATTAAGGTTTACTCCTCCATTAATTAAGTTATTGTATTTCTATAGGTTATTGGTAGAACCTAGGTATTTATTTTTTTTATTTTTTGTAGAAATACTGTCGATTTAGGTTGGGATAGTCCCCCTTTTGTTGTGGCGATGGTGCAGTAAATGTTTCGCACCAAGATTCATGGGTTTTGACTCAAAAGGTAGGTTGTTCAATGTTTATAAATTTTTTGATGAGTTATATTTATTTATTTACAAATTTTAATTTTTATTATATTCATCTTGTGGTGTGAAAACTGTGTTTTGATGAATTTTCATAATTTTTTAATTTTATAGTTGCTTTATGGATTTAAATTGGGTGCTTTTCATGGGTGACTCTTGGGGTAATGTTTGGGTGTATTTTATAACACCTGATAGTGAATTATTGAGGTTAAAAGGGGATTTAAATTATTCTTTTATAATTCATTAGTATCATGTGGGCCTTGAAATGGGGTTTTTGAGTGTGTACAATGTGTCAAACCATGTTGTACTTCATGGAAGTGATTTATTAAACCATGTGTTTTTCATGTGTGTCTTTTGTGCTGTTAATTGAGGTATTTTTATAATAGATGGGGTAGTTTAATAAATGTTTTTATTTATTAAAATTGTGTTAGAGAATGTTATTGGTATGATTTTGGAACTAAATGATTTATTTTAAATGTGTTTTGAGTGCAAAGCATAATTACATGCACTGGGCCAGTTTTATGAAAATTGTGAATGTTTTCGTTAGTTATAAAAAGTGTAAAAAAGAATATATATGTACTGTTTGGTAGGTGTGGTCACCTATTAGGGGTTTTTCATATGTACGGTGGTTATTTAAGATGTGAAATATATTTTTTAGAATTTTTTTATAAAGTGAAGAATGTTTTTATCCATTGGAAAGAGTGTTACGAAAAATGGTTGTATGATGTTTTGCAAGAGTGTGTTGTGAAAAAATAATTTTTTTGATGATAACATTATTATATAATATTTGGGTGGGCTTTTATGTGAGTTATAATGTTTGGTAATGGTTTTATAAATTTTTTTAATATATTTGTGGAAGTGTTAAAGAAATGTGAACATTGTTATGGGTTTCTTTTTGTGTGAGATTGATTTCAAAATGAGTTTGAATGAAAAAGTGAATTTTGGGACTTGTGTGATGTATGTATGATATTATTGTAGAACATGTGATGTGGAAATGATATTTTCATGTGAAATTTATTTATTTAAAATTGTTGAACGTGTTTGAGCACAAGAGGAATCTCAGGTATCTTGGTGGTTGGACGGGTACTAGTATTCTAGTTAATCTGTGGGGTTTGGCCTCAGTTTCACATAGAAAGACTGAAACATACAAAACTTACTAATCTATGATGATTATGATTGGGGAACACTAGGTTATGGGTATGTTCCCTACTATTTGGTGGTGCATGAGAACAGATATTGTGATGGTTACTCTCACTGAGATACGAGGTACCTGGGACCCATAATGAGCTCATACCAAGGGTTTATTTAATATTTATTATGCACATTATATATGTAGGGCTTACCTTTAGCATATAGTATGGTTCGCTGGAAAATTCAGCAGTGTCAAAAAAAATTTAAAAGTGTTTATTCTTACTGATATCCCAATTGATAAAAGTTTTTATTTTTAATGTTTCACCTTTTACAAATTGCTTATAGTATTTCATATTTATGAAATCATGAAAGATTTTACTCTTTGAATATTTATCACATATATTATCATTGTTGGAGTATTCTAATAAGAATTCTTTCACACCCTACTTACACCCTTGGGTGTTAGTATATTATGTTATTTTTGTTGTCCCAGGTTGTATACAGTTTTTAGTGCAAGTGGTTCTGGGTTCTAGCTGGTCCCTGGTTGTGAAGTATAATAGAGATGGCTTGTGTGTGGTTTCCCTTTCCATGAGGGTTCATGTAATATTTCCATTTGGTTTTATACATATTTTATATTCTAGTTGAGATTCATTCTACTATTTAATTCAGTTATAAATTCTTATAATGGATTTTTTGGTTTAAAAAATCCAGATTCATTTTATTGGATTTATTTGTTGTTTTTATTTTTCATTCCTAGTTAAATCATTCCCAATACTAATTTTATGATACCCTAGATCTTGTTCTAGCTCTTGGGGATAAGGAACACCCTTCAGGCATTGTCATGGGCTGGGTTTGGAGTGGGCTTCAGTGGAAAGCAAATTTGGTTTGTGACATATGTGTTCAATGATTAGAAATTCATATCTTGGAATATTCTTGGTAGTAGGAATCTAAATAACTATCTTAATGTTCACAGTAGTATATAAATTAAATCTACAGAAACTTATCAAGGATTTTAATTCCATATATGCTGATATTATAATGTCTTATTCTTTAAGTTATTATATTCCTTTCATTGGGACAAAAATAATGTATTTTTACATTTTAATTTTTATTTTTGATAAATGAATTATACTAATGATGGTTCTATAGGGATTCACAGAATTTTAGGGGTTTCAAAATTGGAATAAATCTTAGAAAAAAAATATTGTTCTTCTAAAAAATGTGCACGCCTATTCAGAGATGTGAAGTGGATAAAAAATGGTTATAGCCACCCAAATTACATCTTTAAGATTATCACGTGACTTGAGATAGAGGTAAAATTATTGTTGAAGTATATTTTACCAAATAGTAGATCCAAATAATTTTTATTCCAAGAATAGAAGGGGGTAACACGGTTAACACACAGATTGGTAAACCTCAGACCCAACAATTTCAAGGCAACAAATTTAATTTTAAAAATATAATTTTAACAAGAATCTATGCCGAAGAACTAAATTATACTTCGTAGGGAAATGGATTTAAAACCTAGGGACTCCTATTGTTGTTTTTGGTTATTCCTCTCCCTCCAAACACTAAATCGTATTGATTTAGAGGCCTTTCCATATTAGAATAAATTTAAATTGGTTTTTCTTCCTTCCTTTTTTATGTTTTTATATATCTCAACTCCTATTCGTGGATGAAATCATATGTATAGGATGTATTACCTATACCTATGGGATAAAATGTAATCTAATGAGTAATTATTTTTTTTCTATAGATATAATTTTAAATCTACAAAATTTTCAACCATCCCTTGAGTTTTTACGATCTACCATTTTCATTTGATTACATTATGCTAGTTGATAAAACCTTAATCCCTTCATTGTAATTCTCAATTATTATAAATTAATTAGTACCAGTCTCAATGAATTATGATTGGTTTTATAAACCATTGGTGAATGTTTTCAATTTAGTGATGAATAAAGGAGTGTAATAACAACACAACAAGGTGGGATGTCCATGTCATAAAGTGCATATGTATATGGTTATTTGAAAAGATTTATTTTATGTTCATTAGTGCACATTCATGAGATCCATTATACGATATGATTATGTCTTATATATTATTCAATGATGCATTTGAATTCATAGCCACAATAGGATCTTTTATATTATCAATGTGAGAAGTAGATCTTTATATATTGGTTAAACACAAGAGGAGGAATGTGTCTGGCTGTGATAAAATAATCAAGATGATTATATAAATTAGAGATAATAAGTGAGTATAATGATTGTTAATAGTACCTCAGACCCTACTATAGAAGTTTAATACCCCATCATGTATTTCCTTGCACTACATACTATATAAAACATTTATCCATTGGTTAATATAACATTATATTTTTTAATTCTTGAATGTTTTTTAAAAATAAATAAATAAATTTTAATTTTTTCATAATAAATTAGATTTTTATTATTATATATATATATTTACCAAATTTTATTTTAGGAAACTCGATCTATATATATTAGTTAAAAGTAGAACTTTTTTTAGAATATATTTTATAAATTAAAGATATTGAAATTTTATAAAACAAATTATTGAAAAAAATGTATGCTTCAAAATTGTATTATATATTATAAATTATTAATTATAGTTTACATACCTTTATTGATATTTTAGATGTCATCTATAATATATAATTTTTTTAAAAAAATATATTATATATTTTTCATATGAAAATTAATTATGAAGATTTATAGAATGTGAATCTGGAAAAATTTATTTCAATTTATTGTCATTAATTAAAATAATTATATTAAGGAGCACTTATTTTATAAAAATAATGTTATGTCACCATAGGTAAAAATTAGTTATCACATTAGTATTAAAATTCATAAAATTAATGATTTAGGGGGTGAAGGGATTAAAATGTAATGAGTACATGTCTAAAATTTATTAGATGTGGTTTGTATTGATGTTATCTCATTTACACTCTTTATTTAAAATATTTGAAGTAAAAAAGGCATTTCAATCATGTTTTATATTTATATTATACTAAAATGGGTAAAAAAATTCATTCTAACAAATAATTAATGGGGTCTCTCTACACCATTAAATGCCACTCTAAAATTTGTGTTTCCTCTTAAATCTGTATCAACATTCTATCCTATAAAATCATCTCTCACGCTAATAAGCTTTTGGTAAAAATATATTTTTTAAATCCCTCTATTTCTATGTAATCTTATAAGTGGACCCCAAACAACTCAACATATGTTCAATCATTTCTCAAACATCATTTTGATATATAAATCAATTTTAAAATTATATTACCCAATATTTTATAATGAAATAAATATTAATTATATAGTTACTATGGAAATATTTTTAAAAAAATAGTAACCTCTTTTCCAGCATCCATTATGTAAAATGAATCTTCCATTCGTGTGTTTTGAATACGATAACATTTATGATGTAATATGTAATTAGTTCTTTCATCACCGTCATAGTATTATACCGAAGATGGAATTAAAGAATAAATTATATATTTATTATTAAATTTATATTATTTTATTAAAATATTGATTAGATTTTTATCATTACATCAATAAATTATAATTAATAATTTTATCCTAAAAAGTTATTGTACTGTGAGGATGATATTATTTTAAAACTACTTAATATTTTCATTTTTATTTATATATGTTTTTATATTCATAAAATTTTGAATTACCTAAATAATATATAATAAATAATATCACTATTATTCTTTAATAACAATTATAAAATATAACCCCCTCATTACTAATCAATGAATTATGGTATGTTAATTTTACTCATCCATTTAACCACCCAAAAAAACAATAATATTAAATAATATCATGATTACATTTGGAACATAATTACTGCATAAATATAATATATATGTTTAATTATTGAATTTATCATGATTATAGAGATTTTATAAAAATATTTAATTCATCAATTAAGAGACCATCCTTCAATCATCATGACTCACTGAATCATGTTTGGTATAAATTTCAACATCAAAGATAATCACTCAAAAAAACATGACATAAATTTAATAAAAATAAGTAATTGTAAATCATACCTAATATATACATTATGGAACACTAATGATTATATGGGGTAGAGTAATATGATCACCACTACAATGAAAAGTGGTACAAACTATCAAAACTACAAACACCCATCACATAAAATTAATTGATTCTATATAGGGAATGAATATTTATCAATTGTATAAATAAAATCTATATATTTAATGCTTAATATTAAGTGATTAAGTAATCTATTTTACTATAATTGTGGTTAATGTATCATTAGGGATTCCGTTGCAAGTGGTATGGTTTTTCCCTCTCAAATTCCTCCCTTGTAAATTTTTTTATACATCTAATTTAAATTATGTGATGTATATACTAAATATTTAAGATTTTACATCACTAAAATAAATTATTTATGGTATTTTATATTTAATTTGAAAAACTAAATTTAATGGTATTTTTATTGAATTTCTTCCATATTCATAGTGTGGTTTATTTCAATAAAAATTTTCATTCTTCTAGACTCATCTTGTAACGTCCTTGTTTCGGGTGCGACCCAAAGGTTCCCCACAACTAGTTTGTCACATGACTTCAAGGGAATTTCCCAAAATGCTAGAGGATAAAGAAATATAGCGAGAGCGATAGGTGTGATAGTGGGGAAACTATTCTCTCATGGGAAGAGTTACACAGCGGAAAAAATAATAAAAAGTAGCAGAATAAGTAATAAAATACATAAAAATTAAATAGGAGAAGACATATAGTATAAAAAACTACAATATATATATAAATAATTTATTCCAATAAAAAGTATATAGTTTATAACACAAACAAGTCACAATGATAAAAATACAACACTGAATCCAATGTATGGAAAAGAATAAAATCCAATAGCATTGCAAGCCTAAGCTTGGTCCTACGATCTCCAGCTCTAACAGTAATCAAGTACCTAATGAAAAGGGTTCTTTACCATTTCTATAAATGAAACCATATAGTATGTTTGGGTCAAAAGGAATGACCAGAATAGGGTGTGATACAAATCACAATCCGAAACCACCAAATGATTGATGCCTAATCGTTTGGGAATATATGTAGCAGGTAATAAGAAGAAATCAAGAAAAAAACTATGATATACTCCAATGTAAAATGTCCTACAGTTTCCAATTACATTAATTTACATTTTATGATTATTAAATTAGTTGAATAATGAAGTCTCTAGATCTAACATATTCTCTGTATCACCTATATATTAGGGAAATTAATGTCACAAAAAACCATATAACAAACATGTAAGATTGAGTCCATGCTTGTTATTTGTCTTGGAAGTCTTGTCAGATTCATCAAACATTTAAATTCCACCATCTAATAATGTTCTCATAGTCAAAACTCCCCTGGTTTAACATATCATCATCACAATAAACAAAAAACCTTGGGGAAATGTCACATTGTATAAACCCTTTAGACCCACAGAGCCCTAATCATTTACAAATGACCACCTGGGTAGCACGCTTTGGTCAATAATCCCTTGGTCTTCATTATGACAAGTTAAATATAATGACGTATTGGAATCTCTCACTTCTAATGCCCAATAGTCCAAAATTTATTTAATAATGAGAGTCTATGTAGCTCTCACAGTCTAACCACTCGAATCTATGCCCACCAGGCTACTCTCACAATCAATACCTCTAGGTCAACATAATAACAAATTATAAATAAATTACCCTACCATGGTATGATCTAACATTAAATTCCCCTTATTCATAATTTCATAATTTGAAGCACATGAATCTCATATAAATAGTAACTCCATCCTAAATACACTAGGCATGGAAAACACAGAAGGCCTAACTTCCATCCTAGATCCAACGACCATAAACAATCAAACATGGGAAACACATACAAAATCAAGGTATTAAATCTTATGCTTTAGAAATAACCCTTTCTTAATTAAGAAAAACATATAAGGTATTTAAATGGGTTAATTTCCAAAACACGCAATACCCAAAACATTGGTATTTGACACTTTATGCATATAAAATCCAAATTAAATCAAAGAAATCACAAAACACATACCGTGATGTTTAACAATTTTCACTCATGAATTTCACCCTTTGAATTTCCCTAGAATGTCATTGATCTATAAAAATATTTAAATT
Organism: Viscum album; assembly: GCA_963277665.1. Classification (NCBI taxonomy): domain Eukaryota; kingdom Viridiplantae; phylum Streptophyta; class Magnoliopsida; order Santalales; family Viscaceae; genus Viscum; species Viscum album. The sequence continues at coordinate 1,039,484,642 of OY728141.1, read as the reverse complement.
TTTCAAGTGTAAATAACTTATGAGATATAAGAAATCCAGAATATAGGCTCCCAGGGATGGGATATCTCACTAGTAGGAATCCAACACACCTGGTGGTGTCTCAATCAGTGCATTGATGGATGAACGGGCAGAGCCAAAAGTTTCTTCATTGTTTTTCACTCACCTATACGAAACACGGGTAGAGGGACTTTGTTCTATAAATGAGACATGGAAATCCTCCAATTAATCAATTTAAAAACATACATGACATGTTTTTATTTAATGTAGAGACCATTTACCAGCCTCAACCAGCCCCTGCTTTAGCTGGTTTTCCAATTCACCCAAATGACCATGTATTGATCCGTTACATGACCATTTCACAACTACATGTGGAAACCGGGTACACAATATGTACTCAATAGTACATGGTGTGTATGTAGAAATTTACCTAATATTACTTTTTCCTAAAAAAACAACCCAAAATGACAATCCATACATAAAATGAATATCCTGATTCTTACAAACACACCCCTTAGATCAATTCTTCCTCAAATTTCTCTTCAAATGGTAGCAAAGAAGAAACATCAAACAACTATAGCCACTGTGATCGATCATCAGCCTCCCTCACCCAAGTCTTATCCTATAGTCATCATGTACTACCATAACACCCATACGAGAGGATCATACCAACCAAATAGAAACATCACACTATGATCCAAAATCCTAGTAGTTTTATCCTCAATGGATAAATCCACGTCCAACTTATCCTCTTCAGGTTAAAAAATTTGGGATGGGTCTAAAAAGTAATGCTATAACTATGAAACATGAATGATGTTATGCATAATCATATAAGTCTGAGGTAACTGAAATCGATTGGAATCCACTCCAACTCTTTCTACGAACTCAAATGGACCGACATATCCTGGTGAAATATTCCTTCGTCACTTATTCCTCTTGTGTCCCATCCTCAGGGTGACACGTATGAAAACCTAATCACCGACCTCAAACTCCAGAGGCCATCTCTGTCAATCTTCATAATATTTCTGCCAAGAAAGTGTAGTAGTCATCCTCTTATAAATCAACTTCACATGATCAATGGTCTACTTGATGTGGTAAGGTCCCAACATAGCTTCTTCTCCTACTTATTGCGAACATATGGGTGATCGACATGGCCTATCGTAAGAATCCTCTAAAGGTGAACTCTGAATTATAACTAGAAAAATGTTATTTTAGGGAAAACATCACTAGGGTTATGTGTCTCCCCCATGAAAACCCGGAATCTAGGACGTGTGATCGAAGCATGTCATCAAAAACAAGAATCATGTGCTTGGACTGACCACCTGTCAAGGTATTATAATATGTACTCAGGAGTACCTGTGTACACAAATCCTTTTTTTAGTCCCTTTCAAACATAAGAAGTAAACCAGGAGTCCCTATATGAAACAATATATTGTAGAAATCCATGAAAACATACAATTTAATAGAAGTAAAACCTTACAATATCATCAACACTAACGGTTCCCATGATCAGCAAGAAATATGAAACCTTCATAAGTATGTCAACAAAAAACCAATCCTCATCATTCCCTCAAGGCTACCTTGGTCAAAAAATCACGGAATCCATAGTGAAATCATTCCACTTCCACTCAAGAATGTGTTACTATGGTATAATGACTTCCGGTTACTAATGTTCTACATTCACATAATGAAAGGTGGAATATCTCCTAAAAACCCATCAATATCCCTCTTCATACCAAGCCACCAGTACTTATGATGTTAATCTCAATAAATCATGGTGAAACAAGGATGAAAGTCCCAAAATGATGAATGAAAATTTGCTTCATCAACTCACATTTGTCTGCTGACACCCATACACATCCATGAAACTTCAAGATCTCATCATCACCTATGGTCCACCGAGGGGTAGAGTCTTCTCCTCAAACACTCTCCTATAGGAAAATTCCATTGGAATATGATAGCTTCCACATTCACACTCGTTCTAGTAGAGTATAGGTAGTAGCTATTGAAGAAATAAATGTCTATCCATGTCAGTTCTTCGCCTCTAAATGAATCTCATAGAACATAGCCATAATCTTCCACTCTCAACTAGCCTATTGAACTGTCTATATTTTAGTCATCCTACATAATGCTTCAACCAATCTGTTTTCTTTCCCAGGCATGTAAAAAAGATCAATGTCAAAAGATAGAAGGTACTCAACCCACCTTTGTTGTCTCAAATTTTGATCTAATTTAGTAAATATATACTTGATTCTATTTTGGAAAGTGTATACTAAAAAATTCTATCCCAAAATATAATTTATCAAAAAACTTAAAGCATGAAAAACTGATACAATCTCTAGATAGTGTGTCATGTAGTTCCTCTCTTATGGCCTCAACTACTGTGACCTATACGCAATAACTATGTCCCCGTAATAATCACTAATTCCAACCTAATACCTGACGCATTATAGTAAACAGTGTAACACTTGACCAACTCTAGAAAAATCAATATCAGTGCTGAATTCAATCTCCCTTTCTGCTCTAGAAACGCAAAATCCCACGAATATATCCACATGTACATTGTTCCCATCTTAGTCAGGCTAGTTAGTTGTTCTTATAAGCATGAAAAGTCTTGAATAAAGCACATTTTGTAATAATCCATCACCATAAAACACTGTACCTCAATGACATTCATCGGCTGCTCCAAGGAAACAAATTCTCTCACATTCTATGGGTCTACTATTATTCTATCTCTATTATAACATGACACAAGATTCTAATAGTGTCCATCAAAATTGGAATTTTGAGATCATAGTATATAACTGATTGTCTCTCAGTGTACTTAATTTGATCTCAAGATGGATGACATTGTCCTGTTGAGTGTGAGATTACACCAAGATATCAACCACAAATACTGCCACAAAATAATCCACTTAAGGATGGATCACTCAGTTCATCTACACCGTAAAATCATTCAGCACGTTTCAGAGTCTAAATTTCGTAACCAAATATTCGTATAGACAATACCTACCATGAATGGTTGTAAATAGTATATCTAATGATCTAACATGCAACTGATGATAAATAAATCTCAATTCAATCATTGGGAACACCTGGGCTCCTAAAATCTGATCAAAGTGATCATCAATCCTCAATATGGGATATCGGTTCATGAACATCAATTGGTTCGACATCTATTAATCCCATCAATTTTTTAGGGTAGTGTCTGCCTTTTTCACAAAAATATAATATTGGTCAGAGTAGAGTACTAAAGTGGTGGTTGGGGATAATTGAGTATCAATAAATATTTGTGTTGAAAAGTTTTATTAAAAGGTTCCCCATTAAGAATAAATAAGCCTATCCAATAAAGGTAATATGGTAAGAAAGGTTTGACTATTTGAATAACCCCTCATAAGATTTATTATTTCTTAGTGATATTATTATGAGTTATAGATAATATTTATTTTTTTGTTCTATTAATACTAAAAATTATAACATCTATCCAAGATTAACTATCAATATAAAATATAGTTATTTAAGAATTATACAGTAAAATAGATAAAAACTAAATTGAACAAAACAATGGATAAAATAAGTTGTTCAATCTCTTGCTGAGACCTAAGACACTTCACATGGTGATCACCTACCACTAAGTTGTTTATATTAATAAATTTCACTCCACCCCCTAGATTGCAAAAAACTATAGTGCACAAAAATCTTCAGGTCACACGAACTCTTCCAATTTTCTTCATGGGTATAAAATACTAGGTCACACATGGTCCTCTTATACACTTACCCATGGGAGTATAAAAATACAAAAAGATATAAATGAAAGGATATATTTGTATCCTTTAGTTTAATATAGGAGACAATTAGTGGTTTAATACAAACAAACACACACACACTGTTCCATTGCTAAAACAATACATAACATAGAAAAGATGGTGATATAAATTTTGAACTGATTTGATTGTTATTCAATGCTTCTATGTAATTATAGGATGAAGCATATTCATGTCTCGTGTCCTCTTGTGAAAAATAGATTATCGCAAGTCCAGTTTCTGGTGTCCACTAATATATAGCTCATGTTCTACATGGAGTTGGTATTTTGAATATGTACTTTCCTCTGATCTACAGTATTCAAGCCTTTTGAATCGGGAATTATTTATGTGTTCTTCAGATATATGTTTCTGAATGTATCAGTTCTATTAAAAGAAATTTCTTGTGCCTCTGCTCTTCTACTCTCTACTTTTTTTAGCTCGAAATATCTTCCATAATAATTTTGGGTTGAAATGTTAGAGTTGACATAATGAACATATCCAACACTTCATACATCATACTGTTTGGTGACATGTATAACAAGAAGCATCAATTATTTAAGTGCATTTAAATAACTCAAATATGACCTTTATATGATAAATTTATAACGACAAAACAGATTTAAAATGGTATCACAGTCTCTCTAGAAATGGAATCACATGGAAGTGGTGTCACCAAGAATATGTGTCTTCTTCATCTCCTTTGAGTGGTGAGACAGTCATGATGGCCTATATGGGCTAAAATTAGGAAGTTGGTAGCACATATGCTGTGTGAGGATCACGATGCCTGGTACTTTTCCAAACATCGAATGATGTCTTAGTGATGATATCAAGGAACCGATGTCATATACATCATGATATATGATGCTAGTTATTTTTTATTGCCATGGTGTCAAGGTCATAGTGTTTGTGTCATGGTGTCTGGGTCACTATGTCTCGGTCACGATGTCTGGGTCATGGTGTCTGGGTCCTTGTTTCTAGGCCATAGAGTCTCGGTCATAGTTTTTAAGTCACAGTGTATAGGACTTAGCCAAATATCTGTATACCGACATAAGAAGTAATATTCATAGAATGAATTATACTAGATCATTTAAAAAATATATTCATTATAGAACAAACTAAATATAGTTTTCAATAATCAAACATGATTTATAGGAATTAAGATCTTGGGTAAGATTATTTAAATAAAAAAGAAACCAACCATATCTAAACATGATTTGAGATATATTAAATAGGATTAACATAATTTATAGTATGTATGTGATTTATTATCATTATAACATTATTAAAACATGCAGAGTCCTAAAATATCATCCTTTTTGATAATCCAAAATAATGTATTTTCATAGTTTTCTATACTCCAACATTTTTTATTACCAAAAAAATATATGAAAAGGTAAATAAATAAATGAATATAGAGAAAAAATTCACATTGCTTTAGTTAAAAAAATATAGAAGTACAAACAGTAGGAAAATATATAAAATCTCTCCATCAAAATATATTTTTAACTATTATTCAGAATGAGTTTTATTTTCTTTTCCCTTTACAACATCATTAGAAAGAGACATAAGAGCAGAATTATAGGTTTAAGAAGGAAGTGTTCCAACTGACAAAGAAGGGAGAGGGAGTACTTCAAAAATAGAAGGTTATAAATTTGGTTCGGTGGATGGCTGAAGCACATTTTGGTCAAGGATAACATGTCTAATCTTGATTGGAGCCTAAGAGGAAACATTGAGGTTGATGTAAATGTGGGGGATGAGGAAGGAGGAAAATAAGGTTTCAAGGGTACAACTGTAGGATCCATAATAGTAGTTCTCTACCCATAGTTACAATGATTCAACAACTAAATGAATTCAGAAATAATCTCACCAACATACTTCATTTCTTTCTCAAAATCATCTTTGTTCTTCAAGAACATGTCCAACAAAGGAGTGAAATCATTCTGATTTTGAACTTGTGTCTTGAAGGCTTGATTGATAGGAGGTATTCTCAAATTCTCTACAAGATTAATGAAATTAATGGTCTTATCATGCTTGGAGACATCCTATTAAATTAGAAATACCCATTCCTTTTAATTTCCTCATAATAACCATTTTCAATGTTTGGGTGAATCCTTACCAAATCAAGTACCATTTAATTATTCCTAACAACTACAGATAGAGTGTATTTCTAAAATTTACGTAGAAATTATTAAATTTCTTATTAAACAATAGTTCTAAGAAGATCAAAATCAAATAAGGGTTGAGATGGCTGTCTGGAGGCACTATTGGTTGTAACGGCTAAAGTGTGGGACTTTTGTTGATTCAGAACATTCTGTAGAGATCCCTTATACTCATCAGTCATTTTGTTGAGACCAATAACAAGCTCACACATCTGTTGAACTATCATTACCTTCCTCTAAACGACTTTGTTAGATAATTATGTTAGGTTCAATTGAATTAGAGAGGAAACATCTTGTGGAATATCACCATTAAAAACCATAATTTGATGATCAGTAAGAGCTCATTTTGATTAAAATCCTTTTTCGTATCTTCTACCATGGCTCTAAGATACTTCACTTCATCACTTAGCGATTTGATCTCAATTATGACCACTTGAATTTCATGAAGCATTTTTTTCAGAATTTTTAATTTTTTCTTCTCTAACTATAGAGAAATATCACTTTTACTTAGGGTTGTTATAGTAGTATGTAGTGTGTTCATGATATTTTCAACACCAGCCAATAAATTATCTACAAAGGCGTTCAAATACCTATGACATACAAATGATGAAGGATCTTATGAAGGATCATGAAAAAGAGCATAGATAGGCTTAGGTTCGAAGGTAGATATTATTTCAAGAGTAGTGATTAGTTTAAATTGAAACATAGTAGACAGATCTATACCTTTAACAGAGGCTTCCTGGGTATCATTCCATTCAAATTAGCTAAGTAACTTATGCCAACTGTCTATAGTTCTTTGAAAAACTGAATTATAAATTTCAACAGATTCTATAGAGGGGTGTTGCACTCCATCAAAAAGTGAATCTTATATAGGACTATGAGATTCATTTCCTTAATTCCATTATAAAATATCACCTCCAATGAATTCATCAATTTATTTTCTAGTCAGCTAAATGGCTTGTTCCATTATCTCCTCTGCAGATAGGAAAACATCGTCATTATTCTATTCATAAAAATAATCAACCAGGACTGCTTCTTCTTCATTTCTAGTACAATTTCTTCTATAGGTGCAATGACTGCATCTTCTACATACTCAACTGGATAGTCATCTATTTCATCTGGTTTTAAAAAATAATTAGAAATGTTCATAGGTTTTGAAGGATACTCAATTGGATTAAACATTCCCAAAACCCTTTCATTATCCTCCACCCAAGCCATTCTCCATAGATTTTAACTAATTTTCATTCTTTTAACTATAACCATTGAGATATATAATTCACAGTCCTTGATTTCTTCTTCCTCTAGTCCAACAAGTTTTTTACAATATATCATAATAGTTATTAACCTTTAGTTAAACATGGTGGTGGACATTTAGGTTGTCTTTATCAAATCAAAAAAATGAAATATAACATACATGTATAAGTTAATATGGTTTCCAATCTTTATAATATGTATCAATAATACATCATGATACTTGAGGGTAGAAAAATCACTTTTCCTCAGACTAATAAAATTCTGAATAAACCTAAACATCAATCTGGTTTACCCATCTAACTAAAAGAAAAAGCACTTCTCTTCTTTTTGATATCAGTAATGATTTCTAAAGACTCTTCCAAAATAATTATATCACTTGGAGGTGGAGTAACTCTCTGGTAATCCTAAAAAATTATTTCATGAGGTATCCCTAGGCTAGAAACCCACAACCTTGAGTGAAAGGTGTGTTTTATCATTAACCCAACTTCTCACAACGAAACCATCATCTGTATCAAAAGAGAAATGCAAAAGTTGATAGAATTAATCAATAAGAATTGGATAAATCGGCCATGTCCCTTTTTTGATGCAATGTATCCATCAATATTATTTTAATATGTTCAACACTAATGATTTACATGATAAAACCCGCTTGGGAATGATTTCATTATCGGGCACCATAGTTCTATCAACAAGGTTAGGACTTTTTAGTCTTTGGGCGCAAATTTCGATACACATTCCACATTCATATTATATGTGTGCTTCCTAAGAATTTAAGTAGATGGGGGAATCATTATTGGAATCCAATGAGTGGTTTGAGAGAGATTGATTATGGATTGAAGGATGTCATACAGTTTGAGAGAGAGGGGTTTTGGGTTTGACCGAAGAAATCTCGGATAAAGATGATAGTGAAAGACATATGATTTTTATCATTTATCCATTTCAAGATTCAATAATTAAAAAGTGTTGGATGAATATAAAAAAAATAATTAACAAATTGATATTGGTAATAAAATACAAATAAATAGAAAAAGGGTCTTTATAGTGAGACCGAAATAGGTTTTCACTATGAGACCAGAACTTGTTTTCACAGTGATATCTTTACGGCATGCCTCCATACAGTGTGACCATAATACATGAGACAATAAGTGAATCATAGTAACTAAGAGATAGTAACTGTGAGAACATAAAAACGTAAAAACAACATCAAGATAGTAAAAAATAGAACTGAAAGAGTTAAACAGTAATCTTAGGATAGTGACTTATGAAATCGTAAACTGTGAAATAGTAAATTGTGAAACAATAAACTTTCTACATAAGATTTATCATTCCTAATTCATTTATGATGTAATATGCCCTTCTAGAATTTAATGATTTGTTGTATATATTAGAAAACTATTATTCGGTTCTAATGAATTCTAATGTGATATCACCTTTTTTATAACACTCTCTCAAAAAGTGATATCTAACATCATTCTGTTATGTCCAAAAGTGTGAAATATTACTTTTTGATATGTTAATGGAATTTTTATTGTCAGAATTTATAGTTACATGCCTAAATTGAGAACCATAATCTAGTAATTTGTGTTTCTTCAACAAAATTTGTGCCCAAAAACTTCAAGCAGCTAGGTATTCATCTATGGCAGCAGATAATGAAACAGAGTTTTGTTACTTACTATACCATGATATTATAGACATGACTAAAAAATTACATGTTCTAGAGGATATCTTTCTATATAACTTAGAACCTACAAATTCAGCATCAAAATAGCTAAATAACTCAAATGATTGTTCTATGGGATAGAACAATCCTAAATTTTGTGAACTTTTGAGGTATTTGTAAATACTTTTAAACGAATTTAAATGATATTCTTTAGGGTTTACTTGAAAACGAGCACACATACATACACTAAACATAATTTCATGGCTGATAGATGTTTTTTAGATTAATCTTCCAATAATTCTTCTGTATGTGGGATGATCAACAAATTTTCCATCATCATCAATATCCAGCTTACAAGTACTACTCATTGGAGTATCACTAGATTTAGTGTAATCCATACAGAAACATATTAAAATATCGTTCGTATATTTTATTTGGTTTAAGATAATACCAAAAAAATTTGGAATGATTTTAAATCCAAGAATTAAATTCAGTTCACCCACTAGACTCATTTCATATTCAATCTGTATCATTTTAGAAAACTTAATACATAAATAATTCTTTGATGATCCAAAAATAATATCGTCTACATAAATTTGATCTTCTATAACATCATTGTATATTTATTTTTTAAAAAGGGTAGGACCAGATATAGATTTTTTAAAATCATTGAAAATTAGATTTGTACATAATATATCATACAAAGAACATAGATCTTATATTAAAACATTAAAATCATTTGATAATTTTATATAATGATGAGGAAAGTGAGGATTAAAGAAACCAATGTGGTTGTTCGAATAATAAATTCTTAGGTATATACACATTTTGGAATTAACTCTTAATATCAATTTGATAGTGTTTGAAATTTACATGCATAACATAATAAAACATGATCCTGATGGATTCAAGTCTAACTACTGGTGCAAAGGGTCCCTCATATTAAATTCCTTCTTCTTGACTATAGACATTTTCAACTAATCAAGGCTTGTTTATAACTATATTACCAGCTTCATCTACCTTATTTCTAAACACCAACATAGTGACTGTGGTAAATGTGTCATTTTTTATATCAACAAGTTTCCAAACCTTTTTCTTTTCAAACTGATTTTGTTCTTCTTGCATAGATGTAAACCAACACTCATCATTTATATCATCGTTAATGTTTTTAGGTTCTAGTTGTGACATGAAAACTTGATGTTCAACCTGATTTTAATGTGAAGATCTATTTTGAGTTCCTTTATCTAAATCTTCTATAGTATAATCTAATGGATGGTTTATAAGAGATCTAATAGCTCATCAAAAAGATAGACCAGTGATTTTTGGTTCATCAATATCTTCGGGTTTATTATGACTTGAATTTGTAGAATTTCCAAGAAATAGATGTTTTCACATATTCCATTAGAGGATGGTTAGTGGGTTCATAATTGATGTCCATATTTGACAAATCTTTTATCCAGTATTACTTGAAAGGTCATAGGCTCATGTGGATATTTCTCATCAAACATGAAATGGACATATTATTCCACACACTTAGCTCTTTTGTTAAATACAATACAGTATTTACTATAGATTGAATATCCTAGAAAATATCCATCATCACTCTTGGATGCAAAAAAGTCATGTTTATCCTTAGTGTTAAAGATATAGACTTCAAAACCAAAATCATTGAAGTAGCTTACTTTGTTTTTTCTATTTTTCCATAACTTATACAGAGATCCTTTATAAATGGGTCTAATAAGAACTGTATTAATGATATAACATGTTGTATTTAAAGCTTCATCCTAGAAATAAATACGTAAGTTTTATTCACTATGAATGGTTCTAGAAATCTCATGAAAGTATGTATTTTTTCTTTCTACAGTTCCATTTTAGAGGTGTTCTGGGGCATAGAAGTTTAGACTATATACATTTAAAGATAAAAAGGAGTAAAAATTGAGATTTTAGAACTCACGTACATGATCACATCATATTTATTTAATTCTAAGTCCACTAAAATTTGCTACATTATTAGTATATTAGGTTAAATGGGAACATGCTTCACTTTTGTGAGCCAAGATAAAAATTCAAATATTTCTAGGAATTTCATATACAAGAACATAAAAGTAGTGATTTCTATTTAAATGAGATATACTAGATGATCCACTCAAATTCATGTGAACAAATTCTATAGGATGAAATTTTGAAAATTCTTTCTTTTGTTAGAAGGTATTTTTTTTGATTTACCTTTTGACAAGGATTACACACTTTATCATTTGGAAACTCATGTTTAGGTAGAAAATTGACTAAAATATTTCTAATTATATTTATAAGAGTGTGAACATTGAAGTGTCATAGTCTTCTATTCCATATTCAAGACTCTTTGTGAAATACACTTAAACATGAATCATTTTGAGAAACTAAATAATATTTTTTAGTAGAGTATACATTGTCATTACTTAATGACTAAAATATTAATTCATTTTTATAAATAAAAACATTGGAAGTATCATTTTCAAATTTAAAATGAAACCCATCATCACAACGGTGTTAGTTAATAAGCAGATTATATTTCAGTCCATTAACAAAAAGTACATTGGAAATTAAGACTGAGTTAGAGTTACTAATTTGGCCAAGGCCAATGATTTTTCTTTTGGAATTGTAACCAATGGTGACATGTACATCATAAAATATTATTGTATTTTTGAAGATAGAATAGTCCCCTGTCATGTGACTTAAACAACCATTTTCCATGTATCATAATATTTCATATAAGATCTTTTAATAGTTTTCCTACAAAATAGTCAAATAAAATCAGGCTTTAGTACCCTTATTTTTTTGTGTCTAGTAATACTAGTGACTACTAAATTAGGAACCCACATATGTCTCATAGGTTTCATAAAAGAATTATGTATAGTTATTGAAAAATAAACTCTATCTGGTCCAGAAATGCATGAAATAATTGATAGTGTATCATAATTTTATCCAGCATATTGTTTTCTAGAACTATGAATATAGTCGTATGTCATATATTTGGAAACGAATTTTGTTCTTTCCAAATTTCTTTTACAAGGTTTAAATCAATTACCATTAGTGTATTTAGGGGAAATATATTTACATATAATTTGTACAAATTCATCATTACCATTAGAAAACCTTTCACGGTAATTTTTCAATTTCTCGTTAGAAAGAATTGGTTCATTATTTTTTTCAAGTAATTCAAAATTTTCCCCCTTTCAACATTATGTTAAGATTTAATAGTTTAGGTTATGAATTTATTTTTGTTTAAGGACATGTATTTATCTTTCAATTCTTTACATGTCTCTTCAATCATATTACAATACTCAAAAATTTCCTCAATAGACATATTTTTATAATCACATTCATATATAGAATAATATTAATTTTGTATAGAAGATATTATTTTTATGTCAAATGTGAATTTCATAAAACACATATTGTCTTTGTTATCCTGTTCATCATGTGATGATTCTATGTCACATGAACTACCATCATAAGAACTAAAATATTCTTCATTTTCCTTTTTATACATTTTATCCTTGTCCTCATATATTGTTTTATTATTGATATTTGGATATTTAGAAATATTATATATATTTTACTCACATTCATAGAAAACTATCTCATCAGACATGTCACTTCTTTTCCAATCATTAATCCAGCTTCCCTTTTGATCTAATATCGCTTTCAATTTTTTCTCTCTGAAAAATATATAATCATATAAACTTTCCTAAACTTTCTTGATAATTGAGGCACCTCCTCATCACTATTAAGTGATGATTTTTCACTACTGGAACTTTCTACAGAGACTAGCAGTTTCTCCTTTTCTTTATTTTTAGAGGTGGTAGTCTTGAATTCTATAAATTTTCTTTTGGGTTCTTCCTCTTCATTTTTGACATTCAACTCCTCTTCGTACATCATTTTTATCCCAATGAGTTTTTTAGACAAGTAATTTCTATATGTCGCATGACTCTCTAATAGAGACTGAGGTTCCCCTCCTTCTATTAGGTATGAATCAATGAATATCCATTATTTATTATTTGGTAGTGACTTATCTTCTAATAGAAATCATTATGTTGAAAATTTCATTGAACCTGAGATACATGTCGAAAATTTGTTTATCAGACATCATTTTAAAGTTATCATATTTAATAGTATAAGTGATTATTTTCATTTCATTCACACTAGAAGTTCCTTAATTTGAAATATTGAAGGTATCCAAAATTATATGTTCAATTTTACTTATAGAATTATCTTAAATTCTTCATCAACTAATGGGATGTATAAATAATTCATGGATTTTCAATTTTTATTGTAGGTATTCTTATTTCTGTCATCCAAATTAATTCCATAAATGGAAGGAATTTTATACTCATATATAATTAGAGAAAAAATTTCAAATCCCATACTTTCTAAATTCATTTCCATTTTAATTTTCTATTGCTAGAAATTAGTTCCATTGAAGAATAGAGGTTTTTTGGTTGCAACCCCTTTCATTATTTTTTCCATAATAATGATGTATTTGTTAAAGAGATAGAAATTTAGAATTAAAAAAAATATAGGTCATTAAAGTGAAACTAAAATAACAGTTGAATAGTTTTAAGAAAATAGTCCTAATTAGAATAAAATATCCTTTTACACCAAATGTTGGTAGAAGTAGAGTACTCATGAATGGGGGGTGAATTGAGTATCTATTAACATTTCTATTGAATTTTTCTTGTAAAAGGATCCCTAAAAAATAAATACAGCCCATTAAACCAAATTAATATGCTCATATAATTTTGACTATTCAAATAAACTCTTAGAAGAATGATTAATTCCTAGTAATATCAGTATGAGTTTTTGATACAACATATGAAGTTATTCTAATACGAAAAAAATTATAACTTATATCCAATATTAACTATCTATTTAAAATCTAGTAATTTCTGAAATATAAAGTAAAATAGATAAAAACAAAATTAAAGAACCTAATGGATAAAAAAGTGGTTGAGTCTCACTCCAAGACCAAACCCACACCACCTTGTGATCATCTTCCACCAATAATTTTATATTAATAAACTCTTATTCACACCCTGGATCGGAGTATACAAAAGTGCATATGACTATCTAGGTCAGAAGGCATATTCCACAGTTCTTCATTGGTAAAAACTAAAAACTCACACAAGGACCACTTCTGTACATATTTGTGGGAGTAAACAAATGTAAAAAGATATGAGTGGAAGGATATATTGTATCCTTCAGTTTAATGGAAGAGAAAATGTGTGTTTGAATATAGACACACACACACACTAATCGAAAGATAAAATAATACACAATAGGGAAATGATGATGAGAGATAGTAAGAAGTGATTTGAGTGTTATTCTATTTAGCTATGGACCTGTAGGATGAAGTATATGCATGTATCAAGACCTATTGTTAAAAACAGAGTATCGTAAGTTTGGTTCTCTAGTTTCTCGTAATATATATCTCATGCTATTACTGGAGTTGGAATTGTGAATATATTTGTGGCACTAATATATGGTTATCCCGCCTTTTGATTTAATAATTCTTCTTCTGTTCTTCAAGTGTATCTTGTTTTGATGTATTTTTTCTCTTCAAAAAAATTCTGTTGTGTCGACTATTTTAATATTTGCGTTTTTACAGCACAATATATCTTCCATATTAATTAAATTTTCACATGTTGGAGCTGATAGTTTTCATGTATCATGAACATCGTACCTCATACTTTCAAGGTATATTTCTACAACAAAGCATTATTTATGTCAGTTAATTTAAAGGACTAAAATATGACCTTTATAAATAAAATTGAAAACAACAAAATAGATTAAGGATGTGTGTCACAGTCTGTCTAGAAATGATATGACGTGGAAACAGTTACACCAAGAAAAAGTCCCTTCTTCATTTCCTTTGAGCGATGAGACATTCATGATGAAATAGTTGAGTTATGAGCAGGAACCAGTAGCGTAGATGAGGTGTTAGGATCACGGTATCTTGTTCTTTTCCATACATCGAACAATGTATTAGTTATAGAAGCAAGAAACCGGTGTCAATGACATCATGAGATTTGAAACTAGTTATGGTGTCTGGTCACTATGTTTGGGTTATGGTGTCTTGTTCACGGTGACTGGGTCACAATTTCTAGGTCACGATGTCTGATTCAAGGTTTTTGGATCACTGTGTTTGGGTCATTCCATCTAGGTCATAGTGTTTCGATCATGATGTTTGGGTTACGGTGTATCGGAATTAGGAAAATATTTGTATAAAAAACTAATTATTAATAATCAATGAATTAATTAGACTAGTTTATTTATAAAATAAAATCATTATAGAACAAAATAAATATATTTTTCAATAATAATACATGATTTATAGGAATTAAGATCATGGTTATGTTTATTTTAAACATAATGAAACCAACCATCAGTATACAAGATTTGAGATATTCTAAAAAAGATTAATAAAATTTAAAGGATGTATAAGATTTTTTATCATTAAAAAATAAATAAAACATGAAGAGTATAACATGACAGGCGTACCCTAAGAAGAAACAGTAGGTTTGATGAAACCCTTTTCCTATAAATCCTCTAACTATTTTATTAAAAATAATAGAACACACGACATGTATTCATAACATCACACATTGTGTTGTCTGGGTTTACAGACAGTATGCCTCTAAAACTTATTTGGAACCCCTAAAAACATATAATTTTGATCAAGTCATGACACATTGCGACACATGATAGCCCACACACACAAAATCAATGTTTTTAATCCTTATTCAAATCATAACATCACAAAAGTATACTATAAGTCAAACATGATTCCAACAATTATGATTTTAGAGGGCCTATAATGACTAAGTTACCAATGTTTCGCATCCAACAAAATAAAATATTACATATTAAACACCCTATAAAATAGTTATTCTATCATGGAATCTATAATAACACATGCTTATCTAGAATGGAATCTATCACAATGACATGAAATAATTATTGCACCCTAAATGGTAGGATAAAAATTCATGACATGTCATCTTTACCAAGTTCTTATATGATGCATGAGATGGAATAACCTCATATAATTAGGTTTCAATATAAATATAACCTCAATAATATCAATGATAACATCACAATACATGTGAATCAACCAATTGTGAAATAAAATCCACTATAACAATTCAAAAACTAGAAAAATTGAAATATTCGATATAAATTGGATTTCCCCTATACACGGTTTAGATACTCCCTAAAAAAATTATTACCAATAACCCATTACATCATATCCATGTTTATTGATGCCAAACTGTAAAACAGTGAATAGAATAACTCTATTGATACCACTTTGTCCGTAATAGTACCTTGTGTTTCCCAAAGGGGCCCTATACCTGGTTTGTCACATGCCCTCAAGTGCATTTCCCCAAACTCCAGAGTTTGATGATTAGTAGAGATGTCCTTGGGTGAGATAGTGGGGAAAAAATTCCATCATTGCAAGAGTGTCATAGCCAAAAAAATAGTTAATAGTAGTGGAAGTAGTAAGACCATACTAAAAAAGTAAATTGTGAAAAAATGATAGTATAATTAACTACCAGACATAAAAATAAATGTTGCATTTCACATGTATCTATGAATGTATCCAATCCTGTCACAATGGTGGAAATACAATACTAAAACCAATGTACAAAAAATAGCAAACTCCAATCTCATTTCAATCCTCAGCTTGGTCTCATGCTCTCTAGATCCAATAGAAATCAAGTACCTAATGAAGAAAGTATCTTGACCTTATCTATACCTACAACTATATAATATGTTTGGGTCTAAAAGCATGACCCAAACAGGGTGTGAGAATAATCCTAATAGGTACCCACCAAAATATTTGTTCCAAAATATTAGTTAATATATATAAGTTAATAAGTAGAAATGAAGTAGTAATCTAGGGAGTAATAAAAAGTAAAGATTTATACATTTTCCAATTACATTAATTTTTATTCATAAATTATTCAAATGATTTTATAAAAAAAAATATGGATCTATTATAAGTAATGTTTTCCATGTGTAATAGAAAAATAGATGTCTCAAAAGACCTTCCATCAAACAAGTATGACTGAGTCCAACCACATGCATTAGCTTGGATGTCATATAAAATTCATTCATCAATGAAAAGAAAACATTGGGGAATATTTTCATAGTCAAACCCCAATTATTTAATAAAAAAATCAATTCAATAAACAATCTCCTTCTGGTGACTCTCACATAGCCTAACCTCTTTGGTCCCACATATAACTAATCAATTAAAAACAACCAGCTTGGATTCACTCACCATAAATTTCACATTGGTATGCATATTAAAAAGTAGAATAATATGCACAATTGGAAGATCTCATATTCATTACACTATGGGACAACATTTATTTAATAACGAACCTCCGGGTAACCCTCATGGTCTAACACCTCTTGTCTATGACCACCCAACAGCTATCACAATCAACATATCCAGGTCAACATAAGAACAAATTATTAATAAAAAACCATATCCCTAGATGCTCTCATATTCAATTCCCATAGGTCATACATTAAAAATTCAAAACAAAAATATCTCATATAAACAGATACCTCATCCTAACAACATTAGGCATTAAATACAAATAAATCCTAACATGCTTCCAAGACCCAAAATCCATTAAACAATCAATCATGGAAAACACACCAAGAATCAAGGTATTGAAACTAAAGCCTAAGAAATAACCCTTTCTCAATCAATAAAATACCATCAGCTTTTGAACAGGGTTAAATTCCAAAACATGAAATACACCATACCCAGGTATTTGACACTTTATGCATATATTATCCAAAGGCAGTCATGGAAATGAACACACCACCTCCCATGATGTTGTATGATGTACAACATTGAATATCGACCCTTGAATCGACTTTGAATGAGGAATAACTACAAAAAAGATAAAGTCATTCAACCTTGAATAACTAAGGAGAGAGGATAAATCATGAAGAGAGGCTCTAGAGGAAGAGTCATCTCCCTGGTGGGAATCCAACGCACCGGACGATATATCAATTGAAGATTTGACAGAAGAACTAGAGGGGATTGAAATATCTCCACCATTTTTTTCTATCCTATACAAAACACAGAAAGAAGAACTATGTCGTGGAGATGAGATATGACACCACTCTGATAAATAAATTTAAAAGAAAACATCATTGTGTGTTCATTTAATGTACAGGTTGTGTACTAGCCTCAAATATACACCACTTTATGTGGTCTTAGAGGACACCCATATGACTATGTACTTGGTCTTTATAAATACAGTACATGAATACATGAAGAAATTGTGCCCAGAGCACATATTTAAGAGTACAAATCTTGTACATTGAAATTTCCCAACTCTTCCTTATCCATAAATAAACAACCTGAAATAAAGACCCATACAAGAAAGGCCGATCTCTGTTCTTACACATTAAATATTAACTAAAAATTTAATTTTTTGATGATTTATAAATTCCCATGAAATAATTTTACCCTATTTCCCATTGAATTAAATAGAATTACATTTTAATATTAATATTACACCCTCATATTATTTTGATTCAAGAGTTACCAAATCAATTATCAAATTCAATTTGATACATGGTGAGAAAATCATCCATTTTTATGTATTTTTAATGTGTGTATTATTTAATATAAAATAAATCCTTCTCAATGATTTAGAATGTGTATATAGGTATAGAATAAATGCACCATATTAATCACCTCAAATGTTGTTTTTTGAGAATTCAATCAATCATCACATTAATTCTTTAATGATGATCCTATGAGTTCAGACCATTTGATACACTCTTCAAGTGATATGATTTTGAATATTAACCACTCTCAGTGAACCATAATGAAGGATATATTCTATGATTTTCCTCTAATACTTTAAATGAATAAATTTCAAAATACCATTTAAATTAAAAGTGTAACCGAACATATTTAACATACTCATTACACAATATATCTTTAATAAGGACACCTATTAATACATTGATGAATACCCAATATATCTATGTCGATTAATGTATGTACTCATATATAACCCCATTATTCTATTAATATTAGAATTTTTTTATTTTATTTTATTTTTTTATGAATATAAAAAAATTATTCTTCTAAAAGGATCTTTATGTACTGAAATGAATGATTTTGATGATTCATAAGGATAATAAATTTTATATATTCTTGAGATATTTGTGGCTCACAGTTATATATCCCATTGGTTAAATGATAGGTCTCAAAAGATAAAATTTTAATGGATTAATTATAAACCAAATCCAATAATATGATGATGTATTCACATAATTGTACGGAAAAATGTTTTGATATTAAAAAATATGACATGATTTAGTGTGAAAAAAAATAATTTTATTATACATGTAATCATTAATTATAATTCATATATAATTTACTCCATTTTAGATAATTATGTCTTAATTTTTTTACTTATTATTTCTGTAATACTTATTACGTGTTTATGTTACGAATGCATCTGATATATGGAACCCCTTTCTGAGAATCTAATCTCAATATTAGTTTCTCTATTTTCTCAAAAAATCAATAGGATAAATAAGCCTAAATTTAACTGATGTAATAAATGGTAAAACCATCATCTCACAATTTTTCCAAGTTTTACCATCTATTTTCAAATTTAATTCCTCTATATATCATTTCATTCTACACGGATAAGCTATTGTATCAACCATGGAATCTTGTATTATTGATTTATAATTAAGTATAAGTGTTGACATTATGATTCTAATTTCCATGTACTTACATCTAATATAAAAAATGTGGAAATCAAGGGATATGAATTTAGAATAAAATTGTTATATAAAACATGTATAATAAAAATTACACACAGTTTGTAGTGAAGAAAAAAAACTAAAAATATTATTTTTCAATTAAATATCCAAATCTAATTATATGTATGTAACTACATAATGATTCAGATTAATATGAGTAATGAGAAAAAAATAACAACATTCTTCACTGTAGGTACATTACATATAATCATGTCAAATAGGATAGATAATAGTAATATATTTTAATAAATATATTATTGTTGTATATGTAGATTATGAAAAATTTATATCACCGTTATAGAGTTTCATACAGGTCAGAAATAATGTTTAACAATGTTAGATAATGTCATGTGTTAATAACCACAATCAGTCAATATAATTAGAATATAATTTTAAATTAATAATTATGTTAGGCCTTAAATGAGATATTTATTTCCTTGGGAAGAATTAATAGGAAAAAATCCATAATGGTGTTATATTATCTTAAGGGATATATGGTGAATTGGTGGAAGATGATTCAAAACAAAAAATTTCATAATGAATTAATATACATGTTTTGGTGAATTGTTTTGTATAATTGTATGAAAAATTTCTTCCCATGAGAAATTAGAAGCTATTTAAAGGTAGGTTCTCATTCATGGCAAAAGGGTAGGGAAATATTTTATATAATATAAGGATAAATTAAAAAAGAATGAGATACTTTCATATTAATATATAGTTAGAATTGAAATAAATATTGATTAATTAATTATTAGGATAAAAATGAGACTTTAATGGGATCTAGTCTCTCAAACATTTTATTCACATGGGAATATAGTATTACAATATGTTAATGGTGAAATGGAGTTCTCAAGGATGTATGTAATCAAGAGAAATAAATATAATAATAGGTTGGTTAAGAAAAATGGTAAAAAATTATGGAAAGAGGGGATAAATATAAGGATGAGATCTCCCACATGTGATTAATTTGGGGAAAACCATGAGATTTAATAATGGGAACTTTTATTTGTTAAATTTTTATATAAAATGATCATCATGATGAAAAATGAAAGGGCATGGTAGAAGTAGTTGATGATAGATGAATTAAATTTCAGTATCAGTGAAATGAATAAAACTAATTATATAAATATTATTGGTGTTTACCATAGAAAATAACATGGGAGAAAGTAAAATATTATTAAATTACCAAATACAGAGTAAAATTCAAAAATTAAAAATTTCCTGGTTATTTTATAATAGAGTTAAATTTAGAAACCATTTTATTTGATTTCTATATGCAAACTCATTATAATAATCCTTGTTATATAAAAACTATAATCATTTTATAGAAAACCTAGTAGAGTTGTCATCAAAAAACACAAAAGGTGGAACTTATAATGAATCCAATTTTTTCATGAATTTCTAATTTTAATTGATGGAAATAATAACTCTATAAATTTAGATATAATTAATTATCTAGAATTTGATAAAATCAAATGAATGGATTTAATTTATGATTAGAAGGTAAAAATATTTAAAATAATAGAATAACATTACAATTCAATTAGGTGAATTTGATTCTATTTTCTTTAGAGGTGAATAACAATTATCCCAATCATTTATATTTCATATATCTAACATCCTATAGTTTAGAAATTTTGTTAATTTCTTGAAATAATAATGTATTTTCTTATATTATATTGGATTATTCATATTCAGCACATAGAGAAACCAATATACGTTGTTTCATTAATTCAAAGCGTTATATTTTCAATACATATTGTACTCATTAAAATTATAAATATTTAAAGGGGGACATTAAAAAAACAAGAAAAACTACAATGAAAATTTAGAAAAAATCTATCATCCAAAATCATCCCTTCCATGAAAATCACAATGTAAAAGAAATAAATTATTGTTAAACAAATGTAAAATATTAAAAAAATTAATTTAGAACATTGTCATGAATTAAAGTGAATAAAAAATTAATTATTGATGATGTATTTATTAAAGGTAATATAAATGTTTGAATATTAATGAGACCATTACTATTGTATCCTGACCGTTAAAATTATTATATGACTATGTGGAATAGTAACTTGACTATTTGAATAGTAATTTCACCCCAGAATAATAAAATGTAATATAAATAATTATTATCATGAATAATTTCTATAAATATCAATATTATAATTCAATAAAATAAATAATAATATTAAAAATAAGAGAAATTCCATTAAAATTTTAAATTTTCATTTTGTTATAGTATTTCACAAAAATATTTATTTTTATAAAAAAAATTAAAATTACCTATTATTGGACTTTTTTTCATAAAATAAATGAATTTTTATTAATCAACAAGTAAAAACAATCAATGTTGGTTTTTTGGTAATTTTAATAAATAAATATTCTTTTGGTGAGTTGAAAAAATAGATTGTTTAAATAACTTTTTTATATAAAACGACATATTTCACATTGTAATAATAATATAATCATTTAAAAAAAATAGGTCATTAGGAAAATTTATTTAATATCATAATTTTTTTGCTTAAAATAATATTTAATTTTCAAACCAAAAAGATATTTTAAAATAAAAATATCATAGTTCGTTCCCTAAATATTAATTTAGACTTATTTCAACATTACATGTTAATAAAAAAAAGAGAATTCAAATTATAATTTTGTTTAAAGTCCTAAGACTAGTCTATTAAATTTTTATTACAAAAAATTATATATTAAATTTTTTTAACGTTGATATATTATTTTTAAAAATTATATTTTGAAAATACATTGGAAGTCAATTATAAAGAACCCCACTCCCACCCATTAAAAACCCACTCCTCTAACACCATAATTTTTCAATTATCATCCCATGTCCTCTCTTATAAGCCTTTTAGAATACGTAAGGATGTTCTAGATCCATCTAACTACAGAAACCTTGACCATAGTAGCCAAAATTAGGTGTCGTACTTCATTATAGTGGAAGAATATGTAATCAATCACATATCAAAGAACGTAATATTTTATTAATCTTGGTAAATATGATACATACATGAGTATTATATTATATTAGAATATAAATATCATAAAAATATTTTTTCCAGAATATCTTTTTACCATCTACAATATCCATCAATATAATTTTAAAAAATCATCACTGAATCCTAGGGAATTGATGTTTTAAAATATTGATATCAAATTCTTAGATAGGGTTAAGT
This sequence comes from Viscum album, assembly GCA_963277665.1. Lineage (NCBI taxonomy): Eukaryota > Viridiplantae > Streptophyta > Magnoliopsida > Santalales > Viscaceae > Viscum > Viscum album. The sequence continues at coordinate 1,039,461,718 of OY728141.1, read as the reverse complement.
AGTGAAATTAAAAAAATGAATAAATTAATCATCATCAATAATTAAAAAAATAAGTAATTAAAAATATTATAAAACACATTCCATTTTAATAATATACATGGATAAACAATAGAAATGTAAAATAATGAAAACATATACAATCCTAATAAATATTATAAACATCATTATTACATAATGAATAATAAATTATTCATGGAAAATAATTTGAAACACAATCCATTTAATCAATATTTGATAATCTAATTAAACTATAAATAATTTTATTGTGAAAATAATATATATAGTAATAAACTAGTATTGTGTGAATTAAATGATTAATTATTGGAAGCTAATATTCCTAGGTACATGATACCTTTACATGAATAATAATCACATGAGTATTTAAAACATACTAATTATAAATGTATTTGATTTAGTCTAGACAATAGATTCATTCCATGATAATATTGATTCATCGAGGGGTTATCTATAATTTGGCCACACAAACATCATACATATCCAATCATTTCTTATATACATCAAATAATCTATTTAATTCCTAAATAATGTTCCCTATCGAATTTATGTATTGAGTAAAGGCTATATTTTTTCACATATTTCCCATTTTTATCTAATAACTTTCAAAGAAATTAAAATATGTAAAATTTGCATATATTCTAGGAAATATAAAAATCAATGATATATAATATGGATAGAGAGGTAAATTTTAATTTTAAATGGAAAATAAATAACTTATGGGAATGATAATGAATACAATAAAGAATCATGGAAGTGAATATCAATATATTCCATAGCCAAAATGATCTAAAACCATTTCAAGGGATAATTATCCTGTTATAAATAAAAAATATACATAATAGAGTAATAATAAATGGTAGCTCTTATTTCTTTATACAAATTCGATAAAAAAATTGTCAAAAAATTCCTGGGGAAAATACCCTTTCAATTTGTAAAAAAACATTAAAAATACATCTCACTTAAAAGCACATTAAAAAATTAAAATATGAACAAAATATTGAATATACTATTATCTGTAAAAAAAACCTTTTAAAAATATATAAATAATTTCAGAAACACTGTAGTTGTAATGATTTCATGAAATTTTTTCATATCGTACGCGTTAAAAAAATTTCTTTTTTGTAAAATCAAATAAATAAATTTTTTAAAACAAAATATATAATCCGTTGATTTTTTTTAAATAGTAATAACCGAAAAAAATAATTTATTATATCATTTTGAAATGATTAAAACAATTTTTAAATCGTTTTTAGAAATCCTAGTTTGGGAATAAAAAATATTTTCGACATGAGATATTAATGAAGAATAATATTCAAGATACTTTTTATAAAAAAAATTTACCTAAGAGTGGAAAATGTAAATTTTACCAGAAAATTACCTGAGTAACCATAGAAGATTGAAATTAGTGAATTTATTTTACAAATACTAATAAATTCCTATTAATTTATATTCTAGCATAATCATTTTAGGTAAAAATGATATCATGAAATAGACTATTAACCTGATCATAAAATCTAATTAGAATTAATCGTTGAATACAATATTTGTATCATCTAGAAATTATTAAATAAAATGTGACAATATTAATTAATATTTTCAAAAATAATTAGACACATCATCATATAGAATCAATGAATATGTAATATAACCTAATGAAAGGAAATTGAGTTACCAATTTTATTTCCACTTGCTAGATTAAAATTAATATCCACATAGTTTAAACATTTCAAATTTAAAATTAAATTACCATTAATAAGGATTTATTTATGATAATACAATTGATATGGTCATTATATTTAACATATAAATAAATTAGGTGCATAACAATACAATATGCCTCAATAAATGAAATTGAGATGAAATCCCTTACTGTATGATTAATTTTTATGAACAAGATTTAATATCATCAATAGTGTTTTTAAAAAACTTTTTTACCAGTTATAGAACCATATAAATATATATTATTTCATATATGAGCCTATTATTAAAAATTATTACCCATTTGTTAATAAAATTTCAATACTTTCATTTTTGTTGTGTTATTGGTGTTGTTTTCTCAGGCGTGTTTTTTACGAAAGTTCCCATTATTCAACATATTATATAGAATCATAATTAAAAGAAAGTTATTCATGAAATTATTTTCAAATCTTTACATCAATATAAATTTTATCAAAATCTATTGATTATGGTTATAAATCATTAATTATGTCATGATCATAGAGACATCCGACAATATATACGAATGAATAACATTTCTATTTTTCAATGATTTATATGGAAATGAATTTAGTAATACATTCAATTTATAAAATTATCAGAGTAGAACGAATACCATATTATAAACATACATATATATTTATTACATATTCTTTTCAAATGAAAATGTTGTCAGGTCACTTTTAAATGCAATAGTCCAGAGATACAATAAGTATGATATCATCATTACGTGAGTGAAAGAGAAATAAATGAAATGTTATATATTAATATTATAAAATGTTAAATGTTTCATAAATATAATAATTATTTCATTTAAATCACATATAATCATTAAGAATAACTATACCACATTCCATGTGGAGTATTACTGAAATAATAAGGACACCACGTTATGATTAGGTTGTTTGGCGTACACTCGAGTAACATTATTGTATCTCAAAAGTAATTGAATGTAAATATATATATATATATATATATATATGATATAATTAATAAATCGGTTTAAAAGTTTTATAAAAAACATATTTATACTTTAAATCCATAATCATACCCAGTCATGATAGGTGGAAATGGAAAAAAAACAATGACATCGGTTCCTGAAGAGGTAGTCCATCGTACACACGATTAATGATTTTGCAACCAATTTGATGGTAGATAATATGGTTTTAGGTAGTTAAAATTTCTATTAAAAACTCACAATATATGGAATATAATATGTTCATTAAATGATGATGCTATTGTAAAAATTTATCGATAAACATGATGATTTTATATAATGAAACATGTCTAAGAACACTACCTCTTCTTCAGTTATTCACTATAGGTTGGCACTAAACTCTTTATATAATGGATTAATTCCCACGATAATGCATCTTGATATTTAATAGTTATTTATTGGAGTAATTTGTTGAAGTATTTTACAATCCAAATGGTTTGTACGGTGTGATGATAACGAGGGAGGGAGTGACCTTTTGTTTGTGGGGAGAGTGGAATTATTGTATTTTAATGAGTGAATTGAACCCATAATTTTAAAATAAACTATCCTCAATAATGTTACACTATCGATTATATAAGAGTTTCGGTCTAAATATTTCCATTAAATGGGTTTTGGAAATGTTTATTGGTCATTTTTTCTCTTATGTATAATGTTTAATCCCTTCTATCGAAATGTATTTATGTTAATCATAGTAAATAGTTTTAACTATGTTCCATAATCACATCAGAAAAAAATTTAATTCTACATTATAGAAATTATAAATTTTTTCGATTCCAAATATTGAATCTATTTTTTAAAAAAAATTAATATAAGTGGAAATTGTTAACATAAATTTAATCTTATTTCATGATGAGAATTTGAGGTTTTAAAATAAAAATGTTTAATTTTTTTTATTGTTTTTATATAATAAATGAATATTCAAATTATTCCAATCAAAAAAATGATTAATAGATGTAAAATTTATCATTTTTTACTATAATCCAAATTAAAAAAAGTAATTTACATTTATAAATTATTCATATAAAAATTTAGCATTCTATAAAATTTAATATTATTCAATACTAATCAAAAAAATAAAATTCTCATAAATAGCCAACCAATTATATCTAATCTTAATATGGGTGTCTTATATAGAAATAATTTTTATTTTTTCAACTAAATTTATTTTATATTACAAAAAATAAATTAAATAACATGCACCTTACATGACTAAACAATTTTTTAGGAAAATATAATTTGTTTGAAAAAACATTTATTTTAATTAAAATTTTTATTAATAATCTTTATAAAAATATATAAATAATTCATTTGTTTAAACTATAAATTTTCATAAGATATATAATACTTTTCAGAACCTACATTCCAGTTTCTAGGGTATTTTAATCACATAATGTAATAATTTTAATTGTATATTATTGTCAACTGATATCAGTATTTCTTGTAGAAAATTTGTTGAAAAAACTAGTTATTGTATGTAATTAAATATAAACACAATGTAGAATGAATTTAAATCTATAGAATGAACTGAATTTATTTTAAATATTAAATATATTGGAAATTATTATGATTTTATAGTTTTTTATATGCATGGTGTTTTTTGATATACACCCTATCAAATTTGATGTTTGTATTTTAAAAATTTATGGTGATACATTCACCCAACCATATATAATTAATACCAAATAAAAATGAACATGATTTTGGTAGAAGATGGTTTGATATTTAAAAATTACTTTTCTAAAAGAACACACATTATAAACAGTTGGACAAGATATCCTATTAAAAAGAGATATTGTTATGTAGGAATGGTCTAATGGATTAACACATATCAATGATTCAATTTTGGAGAAAAGTTATGTAATTTGAAGATAGATACATAAGGTAAATTGGAAAAAAATAAAGTGTTATCATGTTCATTGATCACAACAAATTTAACAATTAATAGAATCTTGATTTCCAAAAATCCATAAATCTATGATGATATAAAAGAACACCAGTTCAATATAAGAGAAGTTATTTTAACAAAATTATGGTTTCAATATTATATTTTTTCATGTTATATAATTCATTAACTTCTTAATAATATACAGAAATATAAAAACATGATTCATTTCAATTTCAATTAAAATATCATAAATTATTTTTTCTTCAATAAATTTATACGTCATCCATCATATCAGGAAATAAGTATCCAAAAAATTAATTTTTATGCTTATAGGATTACAACTCCCTATAAACATATCTTCTAAACATTTAAAGAATAAAATTTATTCCACATGTCTATATATATTTTAAAAAACCAATATAGTTATTTCATAGATCAATATACTTCAATAGTTTAATGATTGGTTCATCATTGAGATTTAATTATCCCATTACAAAAAAACAAACAGGAAAATATTTTCCTAGATATCTTGTAGGCCAAAGAAATGTTTGAAAACCATATTTTCCGTTGTTTATGAGTTTAAGCCCCACGTCCAGTACATATGTGATAGGATGGCACCTGACATATATGTTTTCCTATTTATAAACTATATTAATATAATTCAAATTATTTTCTAAATAATATTATATAATTCCTTTTATATAATGTATATCTAAAATAACATTTTTAATAATTTTTATGTGAAACTTATATATTAAATATTATTTCATTTAAAACTCTAATTATCATTTTTAATTGATATTTCGATGTCATTAATCATCATATAGACAATAATTATTATACATACCTTTAATATTATTTCCAAATAAATTTAAGGAATTATTTCTCAAATAATTTTTCCTCTAAAACATATACATGACACATGATTTTTGGAGAATAACATTAATCATGGTAAAATCACATCACATAAATCCTAAAATAGATGTTTAAGACATTAAAATTATAATAAATCGCAAACTCATAAACCCATGATGGTATTCAAAACTAGTAAGTTAATGAAGAAACATATGCATCTAATATTTTAATACAATCTTGAGATATTTTGTAAATGTTATAACTATGAAACCATTGGTAAAATTATTTAGTAATTTAATTCTATAATCCCTATAAACTCATGAATCTTTTTAAAAAAACATCATTCATATAAAGATTAACCAGGAACTTTCATTGTTATTATCTACTCAAACCATTTATAATGTCTTGTAAATAAAATGTGAATTATCAATAGGATACCCCATTGGAGTTCCAATACAATTGTAAAATAAGGATTATTTTTGTGAAACATCTAATTCTCCTGTCAAGACTAGTGCACCCTTTTTTGAGTTATTACCCCATGGTATATCTGTTCTAGAACCATGACCAATTTTATTATCCAATCACATTTATATTGTGATGAAAAACCACACAATATCTATCATAACAAAAAAATTGGACTATATTCAATACATAACCAAACATTCAATCATATGGTTATGTTCCCGAATATATTTTTTCATCAATCTAGTTCCCAAGTATTTTTTTAATAATTATTTTATAGTAACTATAGAGAACCTGACACCAATATACTAGAGCCAATTTTATATATCATTTAATTAGAATAATAATCAAGGAATCACACCCCAACCGACCTAATATTATATTTGTCTTGATAAACCCGATACATACATTATTAAATATAACATTTGAATTCGAAAATTAAATAATAATTTTTTAATTCCAATATTAACATTATTCTTTCTAGAATATCCCTGCATATCATCAATGATATGATTAATTGAATCTACATGTAAGGATTAAAAACATGGTTGATCTCGTATTCCTTGTAACTATTATGTACAGTGGAAAAAAAACAAATACATTTATCATCATCAATAAAAAATCAACTACATCAAAATGTAACTAACTAAAAACAATGTATGTATAATACCTAAGCTAACCATAATAACATCATAGGGAAAATAAATATCTAAGGATAAATAAATAAAAAATAATTCCAAATAATCAATAAAATATAATGATAGAATCTAGAGAAATTATCATAGTGAAAATCAACTAGATAGTAATAAATGAATATTGTTTAGAAAAAACTCTTTATTATTGGATTCCATGTTTCTCATGTACATGATACCATTACGATCAAGATATTTCACAAGATAATATAAATTATACTAGTCATAAACCAAAATAACTATTTATAGGTAGTTATTTCTTCCCAAGATAGTACTGATGCAATATAGGGCTATCTATAACTGATCCCCAGCCATGTTGTTCCATTTCAAAACATTTATCATATATCTAATAACCTATATGCTTAATTAAAAAATTTACATATTAAATATTCATATTGAGTAAAGGATATATATTTATTAATATATTCCCAATTAATAAAATATCATTAAACATAAACACGTTACGTAAAAATATTATTGGATTTAATAAATAAACATATCAATGATAAATAATATTGATATTTTGGGGAAATAGAAATTCTAATGAGAAGATAATAATTATAGAGAATGTTAATGAGTATTATAATGATTCATGTAAGTAAACTTCAATACATTCCTTGGTCAAAATGATCTTATACCGTCCAGAGGAAGAATATAGATTGCATCAATATAACATACACCCATTTGTGTCATAATGAGGGGTTTATGAAAGCATAACTATGATAAATACACAAGGAGGGGATAAATGAGGGGATGATAGATTAAAACAACTAACAAATCAATTATTCTTCAACTATTTAACAAAAATAAATCCTCTCCCTTTACCATTGAAATTTATGAGAAAAAATAAAATAATGGAGGAGACACATTAATTTAAATTGGTTGACCCTCACTATGAATGATCTATAAAGCATAATATAGTTATGTGATGATGCAAAAAATATAGTTAGGCTCATTAAAAAATTATATAGTTTGGGGTACATCACTTCTATCCTTAGGATCATTTGCATTAAAAGTATTATTTTAAAATCATTGCTTTATCAAGGTTAACTCCCTATGTCTCTTTCTCTATCTCACTACTAGTAGAAAGAACAACATTCAACCTTATCCATTTCACACTCCTTAGAAAGGATCCAAAAATAGTTTATAGACACGTATCACCCTTCATTATCCCAAATGAATACATCTTAAATTATATATTGATTCACTATTTAAGTTCAATATACCTCCACATGGTAAATACAACTTTTCAAAATAATATATGGAAAAATTAGAAATTTTCACAGACCATTGAGTGAATTGCATGCAACATTAACACATTGGAAGAAATTCATTTCTTGTGACTAATATTAAACAGAACTAATTTTTCTCATGATTCCCTTTATGTGAAACAATTTTTCTATACAACAAATATGTGATTGTGAGCCTCGAACTTCTCTATGGGTTGAGCTTCTAAAATGAGAGGGATTTACATCTAATTATAGGCATGGTAAACCCTATATGTTAGGTATTGTTGGGTAATATTCTATGTATATAAGATTCTCCGCATGAATGTTAAAACATTTTTGTTGTCACATTGAGCTTGTAACTGTATTTTGTGTGGATCACTTCATCATAATTTAGAAGGTGCACAAACTTATCTAATGTCGAAAATAAATTCATTTACAATTTGTTACCCATTTTCATTTTTTTAAATAGTTATCCTAATAAATTTCATCTACAAATATTTCTTAAATTAATTTCAATCCAGAGTGCAATATAATTTTCTAAAAAAATCTTTCTCCATTCCACTTATTTTGGACCCCATAAATGTGAAAGCACTGGAAAATGATTCGACATTTTCTAATATATTTTTTTAGTACCTATGGATTATCCATTCATTTTTCATGTATTTTTATAATATATCTTTTTAAAACTTTCTCTATATCATCACAAGTAATTATGAAAACTTAGTTTGTCAATAAACACTGTCAACCACAAAATGCTTCAATGTTTTATTTAGTGATTTACTAAAATCAATCTCCCTATTTGGGTTTGTTTACAACTATTCACATTTTGATACCTAGTAAATTATTCATACATTTTATAACACCATTTTCTTCTTCTAATTCTGATAGTGATCATTAACATACTCCACACACACTCGAAGTGCACATGATCTATGATCATAATGAGAAAAAAAAGTATCATGACATGTTTATCAATGAAAGACAATATTCTAAAAAATGTAAATAATATTTTTTGAGAACTCCATCTATCATTATGTATATCCATTGAGGGATGACCTTTTTCATGGTCATATTTGGAAACACCCCCTATCCAATGTTTCACATATCTCACTGCTCCACTGATCAAATTTTCCCCCCTGCATTGATGATGTCAATTTCTACCATTTAACACCCGTAATTTCATTCCCTTTAGAAACAATATCAAAAGTAACTTTTGTATTTTTTTGAACAAGTTAATGAAAATATATAGATATATTATAGAAAAAGACACCACACACTGGGGAGAGGGGGTCACACATCAACACATTTCTTGTGTGGGGAGTCGACTGAACTCCCAGAGTCAGTAAACACCTTTAATAGTATTCTATGGGTAGGTAATTTGATAGAATGTATGAAAAATGTAGTTGTGTAGGAAAATTCTCCAACATCACAATCACTTTATCCACCTTTTACGTTCTAAAAATATATTTGATATCAATGTTCTATTTATATGAGTGATTTATTAGATTTTTTCAATTATTTATAGCACATGAATTATCAAAATGGATTGTGATCAGTGCATTCACTTGATCTCTTATGTCATAAAGCTTAATCTTTATCCAAAAATAACTATGTTTACACTTATATTGGCACAATATATATACAATTTTTGGTTCTCAAATAAATGAAATCATGATTATTTCGTAGAATATAAATACCTATTCCACTAAGATATAATACAACATATGCCGCTGATTTTCTATAATCTATTCACCCATCCCAATCTACATTGGTATATCCCAAAAACTATTGCTATGATTTATCATTGTAAAATAAACTGAAATACACCATTCCTTTCATATAAAAAACTATTCATTTTACTGTAAGCATGTAGATTTATTTAGGATTTCATTGATACCATTATACTTGGCATGTGGAAAAAATATTATGTCTTCTAGCTATCAATTATAATAGACAACAAATTATTTTTTTGTTATTTTGTAACATTAACTGAATTTCCTTAATCATAACATGAATGTTTCATCTAGGTATCTACCAATTTCATCATGTCTAGAGAATTATCTATTCAAAATCCAATCAAATAAAATGTGTAATATTTATATTTATAATTGAATTTTTAATAATTTCTATATGCTACTAGTAAAAAAAGAAAAATCATCACTTCACCAATAATTGAAATTTTGAACATACTTTTCTTGAATTTTAAAAATATACTACACTACGATTCATTTGATCTACAAAATATAATGTCAAAATCATATACTAGCACAATAAATGTTATATTATTTTCAATATTTAATTTTTTATTGTAATCATATCCACAAAGAAGAAAATCATTATGCTTAAAAAGATTATCGATCCTTGATTACCAAGATCTTTATGATTTTTTTTCAACCCATATAACACCTACGTTAACTAAAAAACTATGTTCAAATATTCAGTAATGGGATAACTATATTGATGCTTATTTTAAACTTATTATTCTATAACTGTATATGGATTTTATAAAGTGAATTCCATTTAGAAACGTAGAAATTTATTTTCACTACTATGTCCAAGAATAAGCTGATTGTCTCTAGCCTTGAAATAGGTGAGACAATACATTAACATCGATACCCTCTATGTGGGAGTACCCTTTTCACACTAGTGGTTATTTTTTTCAAAAAAAAAAGAACCATCAACATTCATATTGTTAATAAATTCCCATTTAGTCTTGTTGATATTCTTGTATTTTGAAATCGAAACAATATCACTTGTCTGATTGTTCTCAATTTCATCAAGCTCTTCATTCCTAGAATTAACCCCATTATCATTTCTAACTGCTTCATTGAAATATTTAGGCTCTTATAGTTATAAATATTCATATTATTTTCCATCATACCATGTGATAAATTAAATGACACCGCCTTCATATATATTTCATTGGATAGGGATCACCCTAATTAATATATCCCTCAAGCATCAGAATACAATTCCCTTATACCTTATTCTGATATAGAACCATTGATGATATGGGCATATATTATGTGCATAACTATAGTAATGTCATCAATTCCAAATGATCATATGTATTATTTCATCCAATTAATCAATTAATGAAAATTATTTCCACCACATATTGGAATAACTTTGTGATTTACTACCTTTATTTTTTATAACTTGAGAGAGACGCATGGAATTTCATCCTTTGGTGATGATACTAATTCTTATTTCAATTCGGAAACATTCTATAAGATAGGGTGGGGGTGAATCGGTGTATGATAAATAAATACAAATACCCCTTTTTGATATTTTTTATTTTGTTAAGAAAACTTTATTCTCTCCCTTTTTACAGTAATTTTTCCACAAAAATTAAATCATCAATGAGACACGTCATTTTTAGATGGTTCACCCAGCATAGTCTACGTCTAAGGAGAATACAACAGTAGTGAGCAGATATAACAAATTATTTAAGGCTCAGTACCAAATTACAATATTCTGCTTATATTACTACAATAACCAAGAACACTAAAATTACATGGTCTAGGGTAAGATCACTTCATTCCAAAATGGGAACTCCCTATGTCTCTTTCTTGGGATCATTGTTGGTGAAACACCTTTCATGTGCTAATCCCTTTATGTGAATCACCTTGTATATGAAAAACTTATGTGATTCATAGCCTCTTATTCATCTATGCATTGAACTCTTAAAATGATTTGGATAAACATCTATTTATAATACTTGATTCCCCTATACATAATATCATGATGTCTCATCCTCTCTGCACATATCATCATCCATAAGCACAGTAAAATATTTTTGACATCACATTGAGTGGGGATGAATCTTTCGCTTGGATAACATCATCTATTCATCAGAGACATGAAAACACATCGTACATGAAAATTAAAATATTTTCGAAACTTTTTTTACTTTTATATATTTGATGTGGGAATCCAAAAACATGTCTTCTTCTCAATATTATATTCCACCCTCAATCTTGAATGGAACATCCTTTTCCAAAATTAAATTTCTCTCTTCTCCAAATATTGGACCCCAAAATTTTTCCAAGCACTAGAAAACAATTCCAACATGTATATGAGGGGTTTCTTACCTCTTTTAGATTATCCATTCCATTTTGTATGATCTTTGTTGAAATACCTTGTCATAAATATCTCAGGAACATCAAAAATTATCATGGAAACTGGATTTATAAACAAACACATTCAGCACAAAAATTATTCAATGTTATCCTGAAAGATTTTACAAAAAAAAGTTATTATAATTTTATTGTTTAAATATAATTAAATGATTATTAAAATCATTATTTATAAAATAATCTTTTTAATATTTAAATAACTCATTAATTAATTTTTCTTTGAAAATATTTACACCATGATGTTGTTTTGAGATATTTTTTTAATGAACTTAATTTTTTTCAATACACATTGTCACACAACAAAATTACTTTTTCATTCCATGAAATTATCACTGATATTAGAATTAGTTAAATATGGCATTGAGTTTGTTATTCAATAAACTCAACATTGAGTTTAATATTATTTAAACGCAACACATGATGAAAATTAAAACATTACCAATGATTAACATATTAATATATTATATTATAATTGCCCACTATCCATTGGAATGGTGGGTATGATTAGGTTCGATTAAATTATAAAAATTTGGGTTAATGTTGTTTAAATTATGATTTACTTTTTCACAATTAATTATAAATGTAAAAAAATGTTCTTAAAAAATAAATAAAAACTTTTTTCAGGAAAATAATATTTATTATCACAAAATTTTGTTTTATATTAATAAATTATTGAAATATTGTCTAGTGAATTTTTTTAATGAAATTTATATATTTAAAATTAAAGTAAATAATTAAAATTAATCTTATATGTTTTATTGAAAATATAAATTAACAAATATATTTTTTGGTTTAAAAACTATTGTTTTTTTAAAAGAAAAATTTCATCCTTTTATAGATAAAATATTTTGAAACTAAATTTACTCACATTTCAAAAATGAATTTTTTAAAATAATTTTAATTTATTAAATTTTAAAATTAAAATTACATTATGTTGATTTTTTAATAGAAATGCCATTTTTTTAAATAATGAAAAATAATAAACATTAATAGAAACATTCTTTTTTGATTCAACAATAAATAATAATAAACTATGTTTTTAGATTTTTTTATATTCACTATAGTAAAAGTAAATATATATTATATCAGTTTCAATTATTGTAATCTTATTGATATTTAATATTTATATAAAAACAATTTAATCATAGAACATTTTCTACTTAAAAACCAATTTCATGACACATATATGATATTAAATTTAAATTTATCATTAAAAATTTTGTTTATTGGATTTAGAAAATTTGATTAAATGTTTTCATCAAGATTAATTTTCAATTCATAAAAATAGAAACTAAATTTTTAACTAATATTTTTATTGAAAACAATTATGATTAATCACAATGAATAAGTGAAAAACATGTTTACTAAGAGACTAAACATTAAACATAAGACGAAATAAAATAGTAACCAGTCCAACTCTAATTTAATGGAAATATATATACCTGATAAATTATATGATCTAGTTTTTCGTATTATTTGTTTAAAATTACATGGATGAAATGTGGGAGAAATTACCACATTCCGAAACATTTCCTATATGCCACTATCCTCCCTCATAAATGGCCACCCACTCTCTAGTGATTTTAACACCATAATACGCAATTGTTTTGATAATGAGAAACCCGAAACACCTATATAATTCCATCATCTCATTCAATATTCCATAATTTGGGTTAAAATCTATCCAATGAAGGAATATTGTTGTAATAAAAAACGAGATTCCAAAATAGTAGGAAACATTTGTGTATGAATGTTTTTGATTATTTCTTTTGATTACCTCGAAAATTGTTTTTATATTATGGTTATATAAAAAACTAAATATATTACATTAACTTATATTTTATTAAGTTATGTTTATGACCTACAACCACACGCACATCCATCAAATGGGTTAAAAATCATTGGTCGTGTGTACAGTAGACTACAACCTCACGAACCAATGTCATTTAATTTTATGTTACCACATCTAAAGGATTGTCATAATGATGAAAATAATATTTATATAGGGAATATATGATATATATTATTTTATTGTTCTTATTTAATTATTATATAACACACACCTTCCTAGTATCAATTTTTTTGGAATGCAGATATGTCCTTAGTGTAAATCTTACTACCCCCTTGGGATGTGATGTGGCTGGATCATATATTACAATGATTTTATTAAAGATGGTTTAAATAAAAATTTGTGATATATATGAAAATAATTATTTATTATTTATTATTCATATACATATATATATATATATATATCATTTAATATTATTTTTTAACATGATATGGGAATAGAAACATCGTTCATATTAAGTTATGACCTTTAGTATTATTAAACAGTGTATTTAATTTCATATTTATATGATTTGAAGATAATAATATAAAAATAAATTTTAAATATATATGTTTTCATATCATGGTTGTCATATTTGTGATTTTTTCATTATTATAAATTTATTTAATCCAAAATAATAACAAATAAAAACCTATATAAAGAAAAATCACATTTTTACCTATGAAGAATGTTTATTCTGAAATTGATAATGTATAAGAAATAAATCATCATTATAAAATAATATATAGAATTATGTATATAAATACGATTCTGTAATATATTTATAATAAAAATATATTTATTATATAGGATTTTTGAATGAGTATGACAATAGTTAAGAATTGCGGTAAGGGGATTTGTATTATTAATATTATTTCTAAAAAACATATTCCATATTCACCATAGGTTTTATTTTTTTTGTGTATTTAATGGAAATTTTAATTATATATCATGAATATATTTCAAATAATTATTATTAACATTTACACTGAATATATTATCTCATGGGGATTACTATTCCATGTTACAATTGGAATAAGGGATTTCCATCTAAATTTTTAACTTTTGTAAGACACGTGCTATATTCAGAACACATCTCTTGTAGGATATATACATAATTCCAAGGATTATATTTTATGATAATTTACCTAATTTTTTTTTCTATATTAATATATATTTTAGGATCACTAATTCATTGGGTTTATAGACCAAATTTTACCAAAATGATATTGGATTTTCATCTCAACATAGATTCATTAAGATATATTTTATGATATTAAATTAAATTATTTATTTAGTTGTATATATAGATATTTTTTCATGTATTATCATCAATATATATATATATCCTAATTATATTTTTTTACATCTAATGTTATTACATCGTGAGTCTTATTATTCAATTTTACCAAAGTGTTAATGATTTTATCATACAATTACAATGTTTATCAGGATTGTTTATTATTATTATTATAATGATAAAATATTAGTATATATATCTCAATAATTATCATAAATTTTTTCTTCATATGGGTATTCATGATATAATCAATTAATATTACCATTTTCATACTTATTTGTACTTAAGATAATAAGAGAAGTGTTTCATGAAAATATGACACTATATAACTATGTGAATGAAATTTAGTTTCCATCGAATCTTTGTCTTTAAAAGATGTTTTGAATAATTAATTTTTACTCTCCCATGATTTTTAAAAGTAATTTTAACTTTTTTTAACATGTTTCAAAAAAATCTAAGGAATACTCATTAACATTTCAATGACAATGATCGTTGTTTTAACAAAAATATAAATGGAATATTCATTTTAATTAGTACGACATTAATGATATTTTTGGACATCATTAACAATCATTTTATCGAAGAATACTATTTTATTTCAATGAAAACATTAATGATAAGTGGTTTCCAAATCATTTTATATTTTAAAAAATTATTTTCAATGAGTAATGGATATTTTATTCACGAAATATTTTAATTGAATTTTCAAGAATTATTTATTTGATTATAATGTAATTTTAGATAAAAATTATTTTGAAATTTTTTTATTAATGTGATTTCCATTGAATGTTTAGTTTAATTATGAAATTTTTATGTGATCATTTGAAATTCCTCTCCATCTAAGATCACGTCCTTTGATATAATTTTTTTAATTAGGCTATAATCTATGGATACCATTCATATTTATTATCTAAATATTTTTTATTTTTGTTGTCATTCATTTTGTGAAACCCATTTCAATTCAACAGTATATACCATGATAAATTGATTATGAGACCCACATATTTACATTAGAGATTCAATGATTAATTTCTTAGGAAATATGTCTCTAATTAATAGTTTATGATATGTTTAAAGGTCTATGATACCCATTTCGGTTGATATGTTTTGATGTGAAAATTGTTTACAATTATATTGAACACATAAATATTGTTTTAATTGTGTGAAATGTGAGATGTATGCCCCCAATCGAATGAATTGGGTAATTATAGATTTTATATGATTCTAGATATTACACATGTTATTATCCCATGAACAGTGATTAGGAAACACATATATTGTTTCTAAGCTTAAGGTGGGGGGTATACATGTTTTTAGACTAATCCCAAATATAAGGGTACATTGATGGTAATATTATGCCTAAAAAGGTGGATACATGTGTGGTAATATCAATATTAATCAAGGTAAAAGGGTTGTAATCCCCAAACTAACATGTTATAAAAATCATGACATGAATCCATCAAATTATATTTTCTATTAATATAAGTATGACAAAAATTCTGTGTCTTATTTTTTCATGGACAAAGTCCTTTAATTATCTTATGACTCGTATATTATGAAACCTAAATAATTATTACATGAGTCTTGATTATAATCATTGATATCCATAGAATGGTTTAAAAATTTTAATTTCATGTTTAACACCCTAATGTTAATGTTAATCTTACATATCTCCCATATTTTTCCATACTAAGAATCTGATCCCACACATTCATATATTTTCCATCAATAGGATATGAATAAAAACATTAAGTAGTATTAAAAAATGGGAATATCATTTTTGGAATCATTGAAGATATATCACATGAATTTAATATAGTTTCAAAATGTTCTAAAGATATTAATCTATTACGGTATGTAGGTATTTACTTATATAATGTAATAAATATTCATAAAAATTATGTAATATATACGTATGTTAAACTTTTGTCTCTATAGTTGGTATCAAATGAAATTCATTATTATCTATTATAAATTAGGAGGGGTAATAGATAGAGATATCTAAAGGGATATTTCTAAGGAAATTTCTAGGGAAATATCTAATGATATTTCTATGGATGAATCAATGTATATGAAAATGTCCTGAAATATTGTTACATAATAGATCAAGTGGTTTCCATGGAATACATTAATATTTTTATTCAACAAGTGCATTAATAAATGGATCATAGGAATTTATGGATAACAATAAAAAACAATTGTATTGAAAAATCCACGAACAGGAACTGGTGCATGATAACTAGCCTTACCACACAATCGGTTTGACACTATTCATGATATTCATTAGAAATTCCCAAACAATTTATTAACCATTATGAATTATTTTAATATAAGTTGACCATGTATGGACTAGGTTAAGAATAATATTTCATATATACAAAATTATCATTCATGATTTAGACATCCAAGATTTTATTTTACATGATTACATGATTTTTCTATATGATAATTGTTTCTCTCACTATGATTCATGGTTTTTGTAATCATATGTATCCTCACATAACTCTGAAATCATTAAATGTGATGGATAATTTGATAATGAGAAGTTAAATGTGATGATTATTAGAGTTATATATGTTTTTATTAAGCCTAATTATTTTTCAAGGAACATGATAAATATTGTGTATATTAACCAACTCTAAGACCCCTTAATAAATGGAATGAAATGATTCATTGAGTGTGTGGGTCATGGTTAAATAGGAAGAAATACTATTCATATTTTAATATGTTAAGAATGTGTAATTAATAACAAATGTGTATGTCGTAATTGAACAAGAATATGTTTTGACTATAGAAGAGAGGGACACAATGCATGAAACATAAATGGAATAATGAAAAGTTTTTTTACCAAATGGACAGGAATACATGTATCCATATGTTTATACCAACTGATGAATGCATTAAATGTTGAATGTTTGTGAATTATGAAACATGATTTCATTTGGGGATTATTTATAGTAAAAAATAAAAATGTGGTATTCGAAAGGTTTATATTTCCAATGACGAAGAGATACAAACAACAAGTGAAAATAAAGAAGTTTTGTGAAATAATATGATGGATCTTATTTAATTTTCTGAGAGGGAAGTGGGAAAATTTAATTAATTAGGCATTTTAATTCAAATAATATTTTATAAATAGATACATATATATATATATATGTATGTATGTATTGATTTGTTGATGTTTTCATTTTGAATTTGAAATGATATTTTTAATAATGCTGATAAACTAGAATAGTGACTTTTTGGAATGGTTATATCCCAGTATAACACATGTTTTAGGGATAGAAAACCCTTTATATTTTTTTCAGAGGGAATCATGAATGGATAAAAAGATTACTAATTTTCCTAGTTTAAATCGGATAATTTTGATTGCCTTTTAATATATTAATGATTTGTTGAACATGTAGTTTATGCAATTGTTGATGAAGTAAATGCATTTTTTTTATTTAAGGAATATATCCTATAATATTTGTTTTATGTACAATATTATAACGATTTTATGTTTCCAATATGTTTTACAGTAATTCATGTTATTATTGTTTTTTAATAGAATTCAAGTTGTCATTATTCACATGTTTGGTATGATAAAATCAAGAGGTATATATTTATTTATAATGGATCAATGTTATTTTTGTTTTTAGAAATACAGTGAAATTTTTTCTCAATTTTTGGATTTTAATGTTCTCAATGGGTTATAAATAAAATTAATTTTTTCAAATTGAATAATGAATGTGGTTTTAGATATTAATATATTGTTTCTCAATATGTAGATGTATGCATATTGGATAACCTATCATAACCATTTTTTGTGGTGATAAATAATAAATGATAAAAGGATTTATCATTTTAATTATGGATCTTATAATCCATTAGTTCTTTATACACAAATAATTAAAAATAAATTTATACTGTAATATATGATGTAAACAAATTTCATTGAATAACTAATGGATAATATGGTGGTTTTAAAATTGAATGAAATGAAATATGTATAACTTATTGGAAAAAATAATCCACATTTAGAAAATGATCTTTAAATGATAATGTCATCATACCATATTAATTTATATTGAATAAAAGTGCCACAAATAGTCATTGAATTATGGATTTTTTTATTAAAATTCTATGGACCACCCATTTTCTCTTGATTTATAATTTTTATCAATCTCAATAATTGTTTATGATTTTATTTGATATCAAAATCTCTACTTCACACTACTATTCTTCTAAGATTAAATCCAATTTTTAGTTACATTAGATAACCATTATGTTTTTAATATTCCTTTCTTAATGGACGTTTTGTTATTAATTTTCATGATATGTGTTCTAATAAAGAAAATTCACAATGATAACATTTGATGACTGAGAAGAATTTTGATTATGGAATTCATTTTTAGGGGGTAGAACATAACAACAATGTATTTTGTGATATTTTTTCGAAGTATTATAAAAATATTCATATTTATTATCAAAAGGAAAAATAATTATTTATTTACATTAAAGAGACATTGAGTTTAACTAGTATTACACACATCATTGAGTTTGGCTTTTATTACATGAAACACTAATATTTTCAATCATTAAATGAAATTTTAAATTGAAATAAAACCCTAAATATGAATAAAATATTTCAGTTTAATATTATTGTTCTCACCTAGGCATTGGAAATTAATGTATGAATTGGAATAACAAAATTATGAAAATAATCATTACACGTGTTTATATATTTTATTAATTGGTGATAAAATAATTATAAAATGAAATAAAATAATGTTTAAAATAAATGTAAATCTCTCTAAAATAATTCCGTACACGTAAAAGAGTGATTTATATTTATAAATTAACGAAATTAATTTTAAATAATTTTTAATTATATTAATATATTGAAATTTTAATAAAATATTTAACATTTATGTTATATTTTTCCTAAACATGTGATAAGAATGAATCCAATTTTAGGCTTGAGAACTATATTTTTCCAAAACTCACATTTATCACCATTTTATGGTGAAATTACTTTCTATATAAATTTTTACATTTATTAAATAATCATGAAAAAAGTTAATTTTTAAAATGGAATGTAATAAATATCTTAGGGTGTATTTTTTATCCTTTTTTAATTGTTTAATTTTTTTATCAATGGATAAAAATACTGAATTTTAACTTAAAATTGTGTTTTCAATTAAATAATTTATAATGTTAAAATATATATTTATTTGTTTTTGATGTAATAATAGTAAACATATATATATATATATATATATATATATTAGTCAAATTTAGGTTACATTTCTATTTTTAATAGTTCATTCGTAAATAAAAACATTTTTAACATCTAAACAATTTCATTTTGAAACATGCTTTCTCGACATTTCAATTAGATTATGTATAAATTAATTATTGATCGTTCTAAAAATATAATTCAGAAAATGGATTTAATATTTTTAATAATGTTTTTCTATTTTTAATAAGTATATATTAATTTCTTATGAAATATTTTACTGAAAAATAATATTTAATCAAAACAAATAATTGAATCTCGTGATTACTAAGACATTAAATTTTAAAATTAAGGGGAACATGACATAGAAAAATTTAATCACCAATTAGATGGAGATTATTTTCCTTATACCATATATTATAATGATTGGACCACTACTTGATCCAATTTAAATGGAATAAAACATAGTTAATACTTTATATTTTCAAGACATTAAATTAGTTATATGTGCCTCCCATACACAATTTTACCACACCTTTCCCCCACTGAAGACAACATAATGAAAAAAAGATCGTAATATTCCATCCAAAAACATTTCTATAAAAACCTCATATCATCCAAAAGGCATAAATTTTTTTTGCATAAAACTATACATGGATGGCCATTTGTGTAAAATATTGGTCCCAAAAGATGAGGTAGCATCCATAAATTAATGTTCTAGATTTATTTCCTATTCAAAAACACTAAATTAATATTATATAATTATTATATAATATACTTATTATATTCCATATATTTAAAAAAAATTATGTCTAAGTAATTACCAAAAACACGATACACATCCACAAAATTATTTACAAAATCACTATTTGTATATATGGTTGGAAAGAGCCTCACAAAACTATATTGTTCATTTTTCCATTTCCACACTTAAAGGATAGAAATAATGTTTTAAATTTATTTTAAAAATTATATATATTAAATTTATGATGTTTTTATTCTTTCTAATATATGATATAACACATACCAACACGATTTAAAAGGTTTTAGACTACGATAATTTCATTCATTTTTATGGACAACTGCTACCTCTAGAAGTGATTTGATTAATTCATGGTTTGCATGGAATGTAATGAATATGGGTTCATTATAAATATGTGATATATATGATAGAATAACAATTAGTTATTGATAATATATATATATCATTTATATTTAATAATTTCAATATGAAAATGAAATGGAAATATAGTTCAACTGTACATACAAACTACTTTTTACAGAATGGTGTATTTAATATCATATTTCTATTATGTATTGTTTGTTAAAAATACAACTTTACTGAATAAATATATTATTTGTATAATTTTTATAATTATATGTATTATAAAATAATTATTTATTTAAGTGAAAAAAGAATATAAAAAACAAAATATATAAGATAGAAAAATTATTCACTCTTATGTTAAATTGACGGGACATGGGTGTTTAGGCCAAGCTAAAAAATTATAGTCCACTATTGTTTCTCCTAATTTAAAATATTAGGGAAAATGGGTATTCATCCCAATACTAAAAAGTATTTTAAATGGGTGGTAAGCCTAAGTATAATGTAAATACACGAGTTGTTATGAAAATCCTAACATGTTAGGAACATTTTGAAGGGTATAATTGCCCTAATATTTTATATAATTATATAATATTCTTCTAATTACATTAATTTCTGTATAATGGCTCGTATCATTGATTACCTTCTAAATCATTATTTATTAACTATTAATATTTATTACATGAATCATGATTATGATATTTGACATGAATACTTTATTTTAAAAATGCTATGATCATTTTCTCAAACCCCTTTTTTATATGTTACGCTTATGTATATCCCATATGTTTCATTATTTAGAATTTGAGGTCAACCATACATATGCCTCATTTTACTATTTTGTAATGATACTTTTTATATACATGTACTAAATTGGAATATCAGTACACGAAACATTGATGTTCATTCACTAAATCTGATTATACTATTATAATTTTACAAATATGATAAAAAATTATAATCCTTATTCAAGAATATATGTAGTTTAGTGAAAAATCCACCAAAAAATTGTAATATCTACTTCTGTTATGACTTGGTAATTATAAAATGAAATTAAAAAATAAAAAATATATTTGGAACTATGTTTAATTGAAAATAATTATTCGATCATATATATGATTATTTAAAACATTTTAGTGGTATAATTGTAGTAAACTACATTCATTCCATTCATTTTAAGAAAATTTTTACATTATCATTTTCATTAATATTAAAACAATAAATGTGTTAAAGATGAAAATAATATTAATTAAATAAATAAATTTAATGATAAATATAGGGTAAAAATTAAATTAATTATTCATTATTAAAATGTTTATAAAAATTTTAAAACATTTTTTATAATATGGTTTCATAAAAAATAATATTTCTAAAATAAAAGATAAATGAATACAAGTTTTACTGATTTTTTTTCTAAAAAATACAATATACCAAATATTTGGAAATGGTACAATTACATGAAAAATTTTTGATTAAAAATATGAGAATAAAATAAATGGGTTTAATTAATAGTGATCAAATAATTCCCTTTAATTCAAATTCAAGAATAAACACTCTTCTTTAAGATAAGATTATGCAATAGTACCTTTAAAGTGTCATAATATTTTTTTTGAGAAATATTCAAGGAATAAATTATGTTTATATACATTATAAATTAATGAAAATTACTAAATACAAAAATATATTTTGAAAATTCATTATACACATAATTATAGAATACTAATAATGGAATAATATGACTTGATATAAAGAAATTGAGTTATGAAATTCTTCACCACTTGGTATCATTTGACTAAAATCAAATTAGATTAAATTATTATTATAGGAACACCAAAAACCATGAGTAAATATGTATTCATGATATTACATGTTATATAAGAATTATATACACCTTGTAAATGTAATTAGGTTCATAACATTTCAATATGCTTTATTGAATAAAGTTGAGATGAAATCCTTTACCATACAAGTACTTTTGAATAAACATGAATTAAATTTTTTTTGTTGTTTTTATAAATGACAATAACTTTTTCAAAAAACATCATAATAGTTTTTTATTCTATATGTTACTTTTATAATGTCATATTAATTATTCCTGTATAATCATTCAATATTATTCTTATTTCAGGAGTTCTGTTCCTTGTCTGTTCAATAATAATTTGTAATGAATGAAAAATTTATTGCACATATTATATAGTTTCATAATATAATAAACAAAAATAATGACATAATTATCTTACTTTTATATCAATTTTTCTTTTAATAAAAATCAGGAATGAAGGTTTTGAAAAATGATATACGTTACAGTCATATAAAAAGTTGGTCGTGCGTATTTTAGAGTAATGTTTTTTTCAAGGATTATTGTAACGCCCCGACCCTAGTTACCCAGAGTCGGTGCATTATTACATAACATTAGGCATGATCAAAAGAGAGATCAAATCTCGAAAAAACGATTGATTTAGTAGCCTTGGAAACACTAGATATATTCATAAAGTTTTACATTTCATCATAAAGTGACAAACTAAAACAACAACATAATGTCTCCGTAGTCCACACTGTTATCCCCTCATAATATCCCTGCAGGTCATTCATAACTTACTTCTTCACATCCTGGAAAAAAATAAAACATAGAAAAGGGGTGAGCTCAAATTCCCAGTAAGGATAACATTATAGCGGAAACCTTCATAAATAAGAATAAACATTTAAGGCAGTGTATAACTAAAACAAAATCCTTTTAAACTTGAAATTAAACATAGTATGGAAAAAATAAAATGAAATAATTCCATTTACTTATTCACATGGATATTCTACTAATCAAATAATCACATGCAATATCAATAACCACTTTCATAATGATGGAATGCATAATGCCAGACTATCATAACCACATAGCCAAGGCCTCGTGCCAAGACTACAAATAAGATTTTTCCAAGGCCTTATTCCAAGACACTAGTTTGTCTCATGAGACCTACCGATGCATCGAGGAGCTATAGCGGGCTCCACCCGTAACATATTAAGTCCAATGCATTCCCATATGAAAAGGTTTAAACATAACATACACATTCGTATTAAAAATAGCATAAAAAATGTCAATACTTTCACCATAAACCATGAATGGTATAAAAATAGCACATCCACGGTCAAACATATCACAAAACCTTCAATACAATATAGAATTTTTGTATCATAATAAATCAACTTCAAATAAGCATAAAATCCATCAAAGGATATTGACATAGATGAAATCAAAACTCTTTTTAGAGAAATATCTCTTTCTATTTTGAAATCATTTAAGAGTCATATATTTATAAATTAAAACATTTTCATTGAAAATATTCTTATAAGTTTGTAAGGGAATCTTTGATGATTTTATAATGACGGAAAATAGCCGCACCCACCGTATAAGTTAAAAAAACATTCTTACATTAATTCTGTCGAAAAGGTTAAACACACCTTGTTTGGAAAACGATGAAAGATTCCTTTATAAACCACTTATAAAAAGTCAAACCAGGGTATAAATGACTTTAACCCATATTCTTGTAAATATTAAAAACGTTTTGAAATATATTTTTATGAAACATGGATGTGGATGATAAAGAGATCCCAGTAGATTATTACGTATAAATAACCTCGGATAATGAAGAGATTGTGAAATAAACCCTTACCTTGTACTTTTCCTTGGTTGGGGTAGGTTAACCTCCTGTATAATGGTGAAATAATTTTCATTAAATTATACAAGAATCATATAAATTAATATGATATCATATACATTAATATGATATCATATATGATCTTTTAACATTTCTTTGTTAATAATATCTCAGTATTATCGTCGTTTCGGGTGTTAACAAACTCGTTTTCTATTATATGTTTTGTTACGTAAGACATGTTTGTTATGTATAGGTTGTATCTTAATCATATCCATAATTATATCAAGTCCTTAGATACTTTTTTTAAATCATCAAATGATAATTATACTTGAATGGATATGATGGAGAATTAATCTCATCGCGTTCGTGGAGACGGTAGTCCGTACGTATGCACGTATGGTGACATGTTATTCAAAAGGTGGATAGAATACTAAATATGTTTGTACCATATTTATAATAACATCAAAGTATATATATGATACTGGAGTTATTATTTCAGAATGGTAATAACAAAGAAAGAAGAAGTGGAAGAAGAAAGGAACTTGAAAAGGGGTGGTGAAAACATTACCTCTTCTTCGGGTTCTTCCTTTTGATTTGATCAAATGGGCTCCGTAGGATGGATTTATGATCAAACAAAGGCCTCTAGGTTGTAGTGAGGGAAGTTTAGAGAGTATTTGGGTAGTGGTTGGCTGAACAAAAAGGCTTTGAAGGTGTGAATAAATGAGAAGGAGGAGTGCCCTTTTATAAGAGGGGTAAGGGGCACCTTTGGAAAAGCTAGAAATATTAATTTATAATAAATTCATATTCGGTTTATAATGGATCCAAAGTTGATTATTTAAAGATTAAGGTGTGGATGGGTCGAAAACCACTCAACCAATATAATTTATACTGGTTTGGGTCATTATGTTAACCTTATCATTAAGTATTAACTCTTAGTTAATTAGTTTCACTTTTACAATGACTCTTTGTATTTTTATATTATATGGTTAATAATCTTACCATATAAATCCAATAGACCCCAAAATGGTCCATTAATGATATAAATATCATGATATAAGTCTCTTGGCCGAACCTTATATTTTTATGAATTTAATATCAATTAATAATATAATATTTGTTTTAAAAACTCTTTTATGTCAATTTTGACACATTCAATAGTTGATTTTTGTGAAACTCATAACAGATTGATTACTTTGAACAAAGTAAATTAAATAAATCCTAATATGACATAGTAACCTATAAAATTAGTTTAATTCAATAAAAGTCTCAAATTATATTTATTTAGGTATTTATAATATCAATTATTTTAACTTTTCACAATTATGGTAATTACTGCATCAACATTGTGTCATATATAAATTAAATTATTTAAGCTCTAAAAATTATAAATAAAATTTTATTATGTAGGAAATCGTTTTATATTTCTAATGAAGATTTATAGTTGAAAATAAAACATATATAACTTTATGTAAAAATTGTTTTTCTAAAAGATATATGCTTGTGTCATTTTTGTATTCATTTTAACTTAATTAAAATAAAGTGTCCCTATCACCTACAAGTGGCTCCATGGGGTCCCAAAATCGACCCAAAGATTCCCATGGTCATCCATGTATGAACCAATAAGTTTAGGACACGTTTTAGGGTAATTTTTTATTATTATAATATTATTTTTTAACCCTTATTTACCGGATTTAACCTTAACCATGGTAAATAAAATATTTACCACAGTAATTATTCAAAATGTCTCAAAATAAAATTTACCTATTTACAAAATTTGAAAATCCTGATTCCAAATATGGAATCCATTTTTCCAAATTCAAAACACAGAAGTGGCAGAAATTAATTTAAAATTAATTCCCATTGGTAAAACAAAAATCGTGTTTTTAAGAGATAATAACTATCAAAAGATTGACACATGTTTATGTTTGGTTTAATTGTAAAATTATGTACAATGAACAACATTATATTAAATGGTAAAAATATATTCTAAATATACTTTAAAACCACTCAAATTCATAATTTATCAATATAAATTATTTCGATTAAAAAAAGTTGTTTTTAATTAAAATATAGTAATTTTCACTATTCATCAAAATATAAGTGTTATCCGAAAAGTTCCAAAATTTCACCCTAGGCTAAATTCGATATTCCAAATCCAAAAATGAAGTCTATTTTGAAATATAAAATATATATAATTTCAAAAAGTAGGTATTACTATTCATAACTGCTAGTTTGATTGGTTGTGGTGTGTAAGAACTCGGTGTTGCGTACAACACATGCTATCACATTATTCAAAGAGAAGTGTACCGTAGAATCTTGGGGTGTTACATTTTAAATTTTTTATGTCCCCATTTAGTCAAAAAGTTTAAAATATTGTATTTAAAAAGGGTTTACTATTAAAAGTTGGTAAAAGTGCAATACTGAAAATGAATTTGTTCTTACATTATGTCTAAGAAACTGATAATATGGATTCTAAAATTATAAGGATTATATAAAGTTTAAAATTTAGTTAATACTATTCATAACCTCTTTTTAATAGCTTGTTTGGTAAGTCATGGTGCTCTTGAACTTGGTGTTGCGTGTAGTGCCAGTTATTGAATTATTTTGAAGAAATAACACACTATGAAATCTTGGGGTGTTACATTCTCCCCTCTTTCAATAAATTGCATCCTCTCAATTTGAAATTTTTCTTTGAAAATGAAATGTTGAAAATAGAAAATATATTTGTGGGAAAACCCACATCGGAAATTGGGTTACTAAAATTTAGTCTTAATATGAGGAAAAGTGAAATGAAAGGGTCACCGCCAAATTATGATCTTGATTAGGAGAACATTGGTGGAAATTAGAGACATATAATTGGAGGAAAAATATAAATATTTATAGGTAGTGATTGAGGTCATCAATCACAAACAAGTGTAAAATTGAGGTCCTTAAATTCATCAATCTATGATGATTTGAAATACCATCGGTTCAACAAAACATTGGGTATTAGGATAACACATTTTTGACGTTTCAAAATATCTTAGTTGAAATCCCACATCGAAAAATGAATTAATGAGGCCTCTATTTAAAATAAAGAGTGGAAAGTATGAAGATTACTGAAAATAACACATACTAGGGTTCCATGTAGGAAAATATGGATATGGAAGAGAAATCTAACCATCAATTATCTGATGGAGAGTGGTAGAGAACATTGCTATGAAAAGTCCAACAATCTCAAAGCCATAAATTTGTGATGATTTAAGGTACCATCTAGGGCAACATTTTTGTTCTAAGTTCCTTTTCTTAATGTTGAGGAATTTATTTATGATATTGGCTAAGATCATAAGGAGATATACTTACTTTATAATTAGATTTTTAACCATTTATAAATTTCTACCACAAACTCATCTTCTACTCTAAAAGATAATAGAACGTAAAAAAATTCTATTTATACTATTCGTACAGGTTTCCAAAATAAACGAATTTATAATTCATCTACCAGATCCTTTAAAAAACTACATTATTTAATCCAGGACATCTCATGTGCCAGTGGTAGGTGATACACCCTTGTCTCCCTTCGGTTGCGGGTTCAAGTCTCACGACCTTGTCAGTCGCGACGGGTTGGCTCCCGACCTCCGGGTTGTCCATTTATGGTAATCCAAAATTAATCTCAAACTAGAATTTATCCAAAATACTTCTTTCCAAATTCACAGTCCAACATTTATAAGGAAGGTAAACATAATGTAGATCCTTTTTACCCCATAATAGCATATTAATACCTTCATCATGTATTCTTTTAAAACACTGAAACATCCTGAATTACCATAATCCTTATTGGTTAAATTCATGCTCCCTTATTCCATATAGAATGTTGGATATACTTCATCAATCCAAAAATGTTTTAAACCCCAACAATGATGGAATATACAAATCATTAATCAGCTTTAAGGTAGTCAAGAATATCTAATATAATTTATCCAAATCAATCATGTATTATTCTAAAATCACTACCTCGGTATCAGAACCATATTATGGTTTTTCTTTCTCTCAACCATATATTTTCCAAAAAATTGACCTGCTATTGAGTCACTTTTCATTGTTCCACACAATATCAATTCCTTAATGAAATAGTACTGCAGTACAATCCTTATATACTCCATAATTATTATAACAAGTACATTGTTGATACAACACTCAAATGACATAATCAATATAAGAACTCTAATCATTCCTCTTCATCTGTAGTAGTATCATAAATTGATTATTATCCAATAGAATCATTTGCGGCATAGTTTGATGACTGGGACATAGGTTCGCGTAGTGTCCAAACTCCTTGCAAATGAATCATTGTACATTAGAAACCATTTTCTTACTCTTGCAGTCACGTACTTTGTGCCCTTTTTCCTCCACACTTATAACAAACTTCCATTCCTTTCAGGCAAGTTCCAGGGTGTTTCTTTCCATAGTTATCACATATGGGAAAATTATTCTTTTACCTCTTCCATTTATCCATCTTTCTCTCTTCCATCCTTTTCTTCTATTGCTTCCCTTCAAAGCCATAGGACTCAGTAAACTCTTTACTTATCTTATCAACACATGATATTATTTCTTCATATGATGATAATACATGCGAGACTATTTCTCTTATAAATTCTGGCTTAAGACCATGAAATATATAATCCTTCTTTCTCTTTGTATCATGTGTATTGCTAGAGTTCTCATTCCTTCTACTGGGCGCCATTTCTAAACAATGTCATACATTAGATTACTTTATGAATAACAATACCTAATCCCAAACTTGTAAAACACATAACATAAATTAAATAGTTTATGGATATAATCCATAATCATAAAAATTTCTCCTTAGAGGAAGTATATACTCATAAAGCCTTCATAATGGTTTGTAAAGAAATTAGAATTATCCTAAGCATATCCCCCAGGAGTGTCGTAACCAAGAGTGCAGCAAGGCCCGTTGTCGTGCACCAGTTCCCATTTGAGTCTAGTTCAAAGCGGTGTTTTCGGGTTTACCCCTAGGTACATCTGTGCCAGAGCCACCTCTACCTACTCTTATCCAGACAGGGATGTATTGCTCGGAAAACTCACAAAATCTCTACAATACCAAAATTCTTGGAAGTTCTTCTATACTAATCCTCAAAGTTCATCTTAGGTCTACGTGCACTAATCAGATATTATCTAAATCTAGCTTCCAATGTTTGTACTAAACTTTCTCTGATACCAACTGTAATGCCCTGACCCTAGTTACCCAGAGTCGGTGCATTATTACATAACATTGGCATGATCACAAGAGAGATAAAATCTCGAAAGACCGATTGGTTTAGTAGCCTTGGAAACACTAGATATATTCATAAAGTTTTACATTTCATCATAAAGTGAAAAACTACTACAACAACATAATGTCTCCATAGTCCACACTACTATCCCCTCATAATATCCCTGCAGTTCATTCATAACTTACTTATTCACATCCTGGGAAAAATAAAACATAGAAAAGGGGTGAGCTCAAATGCCCAGTAAGGATAACATTATAGCGGAAACTTTCACAAATAAGAATAAACATTTAAGGCAGTGTATAACTAAAACAAAAGCCTTTTAAACGTGAAATTCAACATAGTATGGAAAAAATAAAATGAAATAATTCCATTTACTTATTCACATGGATATTCTACTAATCGAATAATCACATGCAATATCAATAACCACTTTCATAATGATGGAATGCATAATGCCAGACTATCTTAACCACATAGCCAAGGCCTCGTGCCAAGACTAAAAATAAGATTTTTCCAAGGCCTTGTGCCAAGACACTAGTTTGTCTCATGATACCTACCGATGCATCGAGGAGCTATTGCGGGCTCCACCCGTAACATATTAAGTCCAATGCATTCCCATATTAAAAGGTTTAAACATAACATACACATTCGTATTAAAACTAGCATACGAAATGTCAATACTTTCACCATAAACCATGAATGGTATAAAAACAGAACATCCACAGTCAAACATATCACAAAACCTTCAATACAATATATAAGTTTTGTTTCATAATAAATCAACTTCAAATAAGCATAAAATCCATCAAAGGATATTGACATAGATGAAATCAAAACTCTTTTTAGAGAAATATATCTTTCTATTTTGAAATCATTTAAGAGTCATATATTTATAAAATAAAACATTTTCTTTGAAAATATTCTTATAAGTTTGTAAGGGAAGCTTCGACGATTTTATAACGATGAAAAATAGACGCACCCGCCGTATAAGTTAAAAAAACATTTTTACATT
The DNA here is from genome assembly GCA_963277665.1 of Viscum album. Classification (NCBI taxonomy): domain Eukaryota; kingdom Viridiplantae; phylum Streptophyta; class Magnoliopsida; order Santalales; family Viscaceae; genus Viscum; species Viscum album. The sequence continues at coordinate 1,039,430,330 of OY728141.1, read as the reverse complement.
AATTATGTCGAAAAGGTTAAAAACACATTGTTTGGAAAACGACAGAAAGATTCCTTTATAAACCACTTCTAAAAAGTCAAACCAGGGTATAAATGAATTTAACCCATATTCTTGTAATTAGAAAAAATGTTTTGAAATACATTTATAAGAAACATGGATGTGATGATAAAGAGATCCCAGTAGATTATTACGTATAACCAACCTCAGATAATGAAGAGATTGTGAAATAAACCCTTACCTTGTATTTTTCCTTGGTTGGGGTAGGTTAACCTCCTGTATAATGGTGAAATAATTGTTATTAAATTGTACAAGAATCATATACATTAATATGATATCATATATGATCTTTTAACATTGCTTTGTTAATAATATCATAGTATTATCGTCGTTGCGGGTGTTAACATACTCATTTTCTTTTATATGTTTTGTTATGTAAGCCATGTATGTTAGGGATATTTTGTATCTTAACCATATCCAGAATTATATCAAGTCCTTAGATACTATTTTTAAATAATCAAATGATAATTATACTTGAATGGATATGATGGAGAATGAATCTCATCGCGTTCGTGGAGACGGTAGTCCGTACGTACACACGTATGATGACATGTTATTCAAAGGGTGGATAGAATACTGAATATAGTTGTACCATATTTATAATAACATCACAGTATATATATGATACTGGAGTTATTATTTTATAATGGTAATAACAAAGAAATAAGAAGTGGAAGAAGAAAGGACCTTGAAAAGGGGTAGTGAATACATTATCTCTTCTTCGGGTTCTTCCTTTTGATTTGATCAAAAGGGCTCCTTAGGATGGCTTTCTGATCAAAATAAGGCCTCTAGGTTGTAGTGATGGAATTTGAGATATTATTTGGATAGGGTTTGGCTGAACCAAAAGGCTTTGAAGGTGTGAAGAAATGAGAAGGAGGAGTGCCCTTTTATAAGAGGGGTGAGGGGCACCTTTGGAAAAGTTAGAAATATTAATTTATAATAAATTCATATTCAGTTTATAATGGCACCAAATTTGATTATTTAAAGTTTAAGGTGTGGATGGGTCGAAAACCACTCAACCAGTAGAATTTAGACAGGTTAGGGTCATTATATTAACCTTATCTTTGAGTATTAACTCCAAGTTAATTAGTTTCACTTTTACAATGTCTCTTTGTATTTTTATATTATATGGTTAATAATCTTACCATATACAACCAAGAGACAACCAAGTGGTCCATTAATGATATAAATATCTTGATATAAGTCTCTTGGTTGAACCTTAGATTTTTAGGAATTTAATATCAATTAATAATATAATATTTGTTTCAAAAACTCTTTTATGTCAATTTTGACACTATTCAATAGTTGATTTTTGTGAAACTCATAACAGAATGATTACTTCGAAAAATGTAAATTAAATAAATCCTAATATGTCATATTAACCTATAAAATTAGTTTAATTCAATAAAAGTCTAAAATTATATTTATTTGGGTATTTATAATATCAATTATTTTAATTATTCACAATTATGGTAATTACTTCATCATCATTGTGTCATAAATAAATTAAATTAGTTAATCCGTAAAAATTATAAATAAAATATAATTACGTAGGAAATATTTTTAACTTTCTAATGAATATTTATAGTAGAAAATAAAACATATATAACCCTATGTTAAAATTGTTTTTCTAAAAGATATATGCTTGTGTCATTTTTGTATTTATTTTAACTTAATTAAAATAAAGTGTCCCTATCACCTACAAGTGGCTCCATGGGGTCCCAAAATCGACCCAATGATTTCCCTAGTCGTCCATGTATCAACCAATAAGGTTAGGACACGTTTTAGTGTAATTTTTTATTATTATAATATAATTTTTTAACCCTTATTTACCGGATTTACCCTTAACCATGGTAAATAAAATATTTACCGCAGTAATTATTCAAAATGTCTAAAAATAAAAGTTAACTATTTACACAATTTTAACATCCTGATTCCAAATATCGAATCCATTTTTCCAAATTAAAAACACAGAAGTGGCAGAAATTAATTTAAAATTAATTCCGGTTGTTAAAACAAAAAGCGTGTTTTTAAAAGATAATAACTATCAAAAGATTGACACTTTTTTATGTTCGGTTTAATTAAAAAATTATGTACAATGACCAAAATTATATTAAATGGTAAAAATATATTCTAAATATACTTTAAAACCACTCAAATTCATACTTTATCAATATAAATTATTTCGATTAAAAAAGTTGTTCTTAATTAAAATTTAGTAATTTTCACTATTCATCAAAATATAAGTATTATCCGAAAAGTTCCAAAATTTCACCCTAGGATAAATTCGATATTCCAAATCCAAAAATGAAGTCTATTTTGAAATATAAAATATATATAATTTCAAAAAGTAGGTATTACTACTCATAACGGCTAGTTTGATTGGTTGTGGTGTGTTAGAACTCGATGTTGCGTACAACACACGCTATCACATTATTCAAAGAGAAGCGTACCGTAGAAGCTTGGCGTGTTACATTTTAAATTTTTGATGTCCCCATTTAGTCAAAAAGTTTAAAATATTGTATTTAAAAAGGGTTCACTGTTAAAAGTTGGTAAAAGTGCAATACTGAAAATGAATTTGTTCTTACATTATGTCTAAGAAACTAATAATATGGATTCTAAAATTATAAGGATTATATAAAGTATAAAATTTAGTTAATACTATTCATAACCTCTTTTTAACGGCTTTTTTGGTAAGTCATGGTGCGCTTGAACTCGGTGTTGCGTGTAGTGCCAGTTATTGAATTATTTTGAAGAAATAACACACAATGAAATCTTGGGGTGTTACATTCTCCCCTCATTCAATAAATTGCGTCCTCACAATTTGAAATTGTTCTTCGAAAATAAAAGGTTGAAAATAGAAAATATATTTGTGGGAAAACCCACATCGGAAATTGGGTTACTAAAATTTAGTCTTAATATGAGGAAAAGAGAAATAAAAGGGTCACCACCAAATTATGATCTCGATTAGGAGAACATTGGTTGAAATTAGAGACATATAATTGGAGGAAAAATGTAAATATTTATAGGTAGTGATTGAGGTCATCAATCACAAACAAGTGTAAAATTGAGGTCCTTAAATACATCAATCTATGATGATTTGAAATACCATTGGTTCAACAAAACATAGGGTATTAGGATAACACATTTTTGACGTTTCAAAATATCTTAGTTGAAATACCACATTGAAAAATGAATTAATGAGGCCTCTATTTAAAATAAAGAGTGGAAAGTATGAAGATTACCGAAAATAACACATACTAGGGTTCCATATAGGAAAATATGGATATGGAAGAGAAATCTAACCATCAATTATCTGATTGAGAGTGGTAGAGAACATGGCTATGAAAAGGCCAACAATCCCAAAGCCATAAATTAGTGATGATTTAAGGTACCATCTAGGACAAAATTTTTGTTCTAAGATCCTTTTCTTAATGTTGATGAATTTATTTATGAGATTGGTTAAGATCATAAGGAGATATACTTACTTTATAATTAGAGTTTTATCTATTAATAAATTTCTACCACAAACTCTTCTTTCACTCTAAAAGATAATAGAAAGTAAAAAAAATTCTATTTATACTATTCGTACAGGGTTCCAAAATAAACGAATTTATAATTCATCTACCAGATCTTTTAAAAAAACTACATTATTTAATCCAGGACATATCGTGGGACAGTGGTAGGTGATACACCCTTGTCGCCCTTCGGTTGCGGGTTCAAGTCTCGTGGCCTTCCCAGTCATGATGGGTTGGCACCCGACCTCTGGGTTGTCCTTTTATGGCAATCCAAAATTAATCTCAAACTAGAATTTATCCAAAATGCTTCTGTCCAAACTCATAGTCCAACATTTATAAGGAAGGTAAACATAATGTAGAACCTTTTTACCCCGTAATAGCATATTAATACATTCATCATGTATTCTTTTAAAACACTGAAACATCCTGAATTACCATAATCCTTATTAATTACATTCATGCTCCCTTATTCCATATAGAATGCTAGATATACTTCATCAATCCAAAAATATTTTAAACCCCAACAATGATGGAATATAGAAATCATTAATCAGCTTCAAGGTAGTCATGAATATCCAATATAATTTATCCAAATCAATCATGTATTATTCTAAAATCACTTCCTCGGTATCAGAACCATATTATGGTTTATCTTTCTCTCAACCATATATTTTCCAAAAAATTAACCTGCTATTGAGTCACTTTTCTTTGTTCCACACAATCTCAAGTCCTTAATGAAATAGTATTGCAGTACAATCCTTATATACTCCTTATTTATTATAATAAGTACATTGTTGATACAACACTCAAATGACATAATCAACATAAGAACTCTAATCATTCCTCTTCATTTGTGGTAGTATCATAACTTGATTATTATCCAATAGAATCATTTGCGACATAGTCTGATGATTGGGACATATGTTCGCATAGTGTCCAAACTCCTTGCAAATGAAGCATTGTACATTTGAAACCATTTTCTTACCCTTGCAGTCATGTACTTTGTGCCCTTTTCCTCCACACTTATAACAAACTCCCATTCCTTTCAGGCAAGTTCCAGGGTGTTTCATTCCATAGTTATCACATATGGGAAAAATCTTCTTTTCCCTCTTCCCTTTATCCATCTTTCTCTCTTCAATCCTTTTCTTCTATTGCTTCCCTTCAAAGCCATAGGACTCAGTAAAATCTTTACTTATCTTATCAACACATGATATTATTTCTTCATATGATGATAATAAATGCGAGACTATTTCTCTTATAAATTCTATCTTAAGACCATGAAATATATGATCCTTCTTTCTCTTTGTATCATGTGCATTGCTAGAATTCTCATTCCTTCTACTAGGCGCCATTTCTAAACAATGGCACACATTAGATTAGTTTAGGAATAACAATACCTAATCCCAAACTTGTAAAACACATAACATAAATTAAATATTTAATGGATATAATCCATAATCATAAAAATATCTCCTTTGAGGAAGTATATAATCATAATCCCTTCATAATGGTTGGTAAAGAAAATGAGAATTATCCTAAGCATATCCCCCGGGAGTGTCGTAACCAAGAGTGCAGCAATGCCCGTTGTCGTGCACCGGTTCCCGTTCGAGTCTAGCTCAAAGCGGTGTTTTCAGGTTTTACCCCTAGGTACATCTGTGCTAGAGCCGCCTCTACCTACTTGTATCCAGATAGGGACGTATTGCTCGAAAAACTCACAAAATCTCTACAGTACAAAAATTCTAGGAAGTTCTTCTATACTAATCCTCAAAGTTCATCTTAGATCTACATGATCTAATCAGAGTTTATCTAAATATAGCTTCCAAGGATTGTATTAAACTTCCTCTAATACCATCTGTAATGCCCCGAACCTAGTTACCCAGAGTCAGTGCATTAATACATAACATTGGCATGATAACAAGAGAGATCAAATCTCGAAAGACCAATTAGTTTAGTAGCCTTGGAAACACTAGATATATTCATAATGTTTTACATTTCATCATAAAGTGAAAAACTACTACGACAGAAAAATATCTCCATAGTCCACACTATTATACCCTCATAATATCCCTGTAGGTCATTCATAACTTACTTCTTCACATCCTGGGAAAAATAAAACATAGAAAAGGGGTGAGCTCAAATGCCCAGTAAGGATAACATTATAGCGGAAACTTTCATAAATAAGAATATACATTTAAGGTAGTGTATAACTAAAACAAAATCCTTTTAAACTTGAAATTCAACATAGTATGGAAAAAATAAAATGAAATAATTCCATTTACTTATTCACATGGATATTCTACTAATCGAATAATCACATGCAATATCAATAAACACTTTCATAATGATGGAATGAATAATGCTAGACTATCATAACCACATAGCCAAGGCCTCGTGCAAAGACTACAAATAAGATTTTGCAAAGGCCTTATGCCAAGACACTAGTTTGTCTCATGAGACCTACTAATGCATCGAGGATCTATAGCGGGCTCCACCCGTCACATATTAAGTCCAATTCATTCCCATATGAAAAGGTTTAAACATAACATACACATTCGTATTAAAACTAGCATACGAAATTTCAATACTTTCACCATAAACAATGAATGGTATAAAAATATCACATCCACAGTCAAACATATCACAAAACCTTCAATACAATATAGAAGTTTTGTTTCAAAATAAATCAACATCAAATAAGCATAAAATCCATCAAAGGATATTGACATAGATGAAATCAAAACTCTTTTTAGAGAAATATATCTTTCTATTTTGAAATAATTTAAGAGTCATATATTTATAAAATAAAACATTTTCTTTGAAAATATTCTTATAAGTGTGTAAGGGAAGCTTTTACGATTTTATAATGACGGAAAATAGCCGCACCCGCCGTATAAGTTAAAAAACATTCTTACATTAATTCTGTTGAAAAGGTTAAAAGAGCCTTGTTTGGAAAACGATGGAAATATTCCTTTATAAACAACATATAAAAAGTCAAACCTGGGTATAAATGACTTTAACCCATAATATTGTAAATAGTAAAAATGTTTTGAAATACATTTTTAAGAAACATGGATGTGGATGATAAAGAGATCCCAGTAGATTATTACGTATAAACAACCTTTGATAATGAAGAGATTGTGAAATAAACCCTTACCTTGTACTTTTACTTGGTTGGGGTAGGTTAACCTCCTGTATAATGGTGAAATAATTGTTATTAAATTATACAAGAATCATATACATTAATATGATATCATATATGATCTTTTAACATTGCTTTGTTAATAATATCTTAGTATTATCGTCGTTCCGGGTGTTAGCTTACTAGTTTTTTATATGTTTTGTTACGTAAGACATGTTTGTTATGGATAGGTTGTATCTTAATAATATCCAGAATTATATCAAGTCCTTAGATACTATTTTTAAATCATCAAATGATAATTATTCTTGAATGGATATGATGGAGAATGAATCTCATCGCGTTCGTGGAGACGGTAGTCCGTACGTACGCACGTATGGTGACATGTTATTCAAAGGGTGGATAGAATACTGAATATGGTTGTATCATATTTATAATAACATCACAGTATATATATGATAATGGAGTCATTATTTTATAATGGTAATAACAAATAAAGAAGATGTGGAAGAAGAAAGGAACTTGAAAAGGGGTGGTGAAAACATTACCTCTTCTTGAGGTTCTTCCTTTTGATTTGATCAAAAGGGCTCCATAAGATGGCTTTCTGATCAAGATAAGGCCTCTAGGTTGTATTGAGGGAAGTTGAGAGATTATTTGGGCAGGTTTTGGCTGAACCAAAAGGCTTTGAAGGTGTGAAGAAATGAGAAGGATGAGTGCCCTTTTATAAAAGGGGTGAGGGGCACCTTTGGAAAAGCTAGAAATATTAATTTATAATAAATTCATATTCGGTTTATAATGGCTCCAAAGTTGATTATTTAAAGTTTAAGGTGTGTATGGGTCTAAACCCACTCAAACAATAGAATTTAGATAGTTTTGGGTCATTATATTAACCTTATCTTTAAGTATTAACTCTTAGTTAATTAGTTTCACTTTTACAATGTCTCTTTGTATTTTTATATTATATGGTTAATAATCTTACCATATACATCCAAGATACCCCCAAGTGGTACATTAATGTTATAAATATAATTATATAAGTCTCTTGGTAGAACCATAGATTTTTAGGAATTTAATATCAATTAATAATATAATATTTGTTTTAAAAACTCTTTTATGTCAATTTTGACACTATTAAATATTTGATTTTTTTGAAACTCATAACAGAATGATTAATTCAAAAAAAGTAAATTAAATAAATCCTAATATGTCATATTAACCTATAAAATTAGTTTAATTCAATAAAAGTCTCAAATTATATTCATTTCGGTATTTATAATATCAATTATTTTATTTTTTCACAATTATTGTAATTACTTCATCATCATTGTGTCATAAATAAATTAAATTATTTAATCTCTAAAAATTATAAATAAAATATAATTATGTAGGAAATAATTTTTTATTTCTAATGAATATTTATAGTCTAAAATCAAACATATATAACCCTATGTAAAAATTGTTTTTCTAAAAGATATATGCTTGTGTCATTTTTGTATTAATTTTAACTTAATTAAAATAAAGTGTCCCTATCACCTACAAGTGGCTCCATGGGGTCCCCAAATCGACCAAATGATGCCCATGGTCGGCCATGTATCAACCAATAAGTTTAGGACACGTTTTAGGGTAATTTTTATTATTATAATATTATTTTTTTAACCCTTATTTACTGGATTTACCCTTAACCATGGTAAATAAAATATTTACCGCAGTAATTATTCAAAATGTCTAAAAATAAAAGATACCTATTTAAACAATTTGGACATCCTGATTCCAAATATAGAATCCATTTTTCCAAATTCAAAACACATAAGTGGCCGAAATTAATTTAATTTTAATTCCCGTCGTTAAAACAAAAAGCGTGTTTTTAAGAGATAATAACTATCAAAAGATTGACACTTTTTTATGTTCGGTTTAATTGTAAAATTATGTACAATTTCAAAAATTATATTAAATGGTAAAAATATATTCTAAATATACTTTAAAACCACTCAAATGCATAATTTATCAATATAAATTATTTCGATTAAAAAAGTTGTTCTTAATTAAAATTTAGTAATTTTAACTATTCATCAAAATATAAGTGTCATCCGAAAAGTTCCAAAATTTCACCCTAGGATAAATTCGATATTCCAAATCCAAAAATGAAGTCTATTTTGAAATATAATATATATATAATTTCAAAAATTAGGTATTACTATTCATAATGGCTAGTTTGATTGGTTGTGGTGTGTTAGAACTCGGTGTTGCGTACAACACACGCTATCACATTATTCAAAGAGAAGCGTACCGTAGAAGCTTGGGGTGTTACATTTTAAATTTTTGATGTCCCCATTTAGTCAAAAAGTTTAAAATATTGTATTTAAAAAGGGTTCACTATTAAAAGTTGGTAAAAGTGCAATACTGAAAATGAATTTGTTCTTACATTATGTCTAAGAAACTGATAATATGGATTCTAAAATTATAAGGATTATATAAAGTTTAAAATTTAGTTAATACTATTCATAAACTCTTATGAACGTCTTGTTCGGTAAGTCATGGTGCGCTTGAACTCGGTGTTGCGTGTAGTGCCAGTTATTGAATTATTTTGAAGAAATAACACACTACGAAATCTTGGGATGTTTTAATTATTATGGAAATGGTATGTAATATTTTACATTTAAATAATGATAATATTATAATAAATACTAAATTATATAAATATATATATTTCTCCTGGTGTGATAATAATAACAGAATGAAAACGGTTTATATTGGCAGTAGTCCACATGTACATGAATTATAATGTAATCCTAAGATGTCGGAAATGCAATGAAATTAAATGACATTGTTCACATTAAATAATGATAAAAATATAGTTAATATTGTACTAATTTAATTTATATCATATATAATAAATTAAATTTTTTAATATCATCTTATTTGAATCTCTAGTCAGAGACGAATGACATCTCCTCGCAAAGTAGTAATCTTCCACCCACACGAGTGACATTGTCGAATATTGTATGAAAGAGAAGGAAATAATAAATATATTTATATTATATAGTTATAATATAAGTACATATATGTTATTATTTTCTTATATATACTTTATATCTATCATCATGCACAACCTTTAGAGGTGGGAATTGAAAAATGAACAACATACTTTATGAGGCTACTGCCCGCCCCACAAGTAAACAATGATTTCGTAACCCATTTGATCGATGTGGATATGATTTTATGTCATTATAAAATTATAAAAAATATAGAATAATGTTTAATATAATTATGTTATTATATCATCATGATATACATAAATTTAATTTGGTAGATAAAATTATAAATTAATTACGCTTGTTGAAGAATAGTAACTCTTTAAGGTATCATCGTAACAATTTCACTAAAGCAATTTTATATTATATTTTTGGAAAATATAAGTATTTTATGATGATTCATTGGATTTTATAGAGTTATTTATTTTATTTCATGTCCTAACCAGTTGGGTTTCATGGTTTTATGTGACGAGGAGATGAGACGACCTATTGCAAGTGGGGTGAGTGGTATACTTGTACTCTTTTGAAATAAGTGAATTCAATACATTTTTTCTTTATGACACTAGGACCCAATAATAGTTTAATATAGATAATATGTGGCATATGGTAATTATATGTTAACAAAATGGTTTTTGAAAATGTTTCAATATCATATGGACACTTAAGTATAAATTTTAATCCCATGATAAAGTCATTTTTATTATAATCACAATAATTAATTTAATGATATTTCATTAATCAATTTTGTAAAAAATTGTGATTGAATTTTTTAACAATAAAAATTATACTAATTAAAAATATAGAATCTATTTTTGAAATTAAACTCACATATGTTTTAAAATATTAAAATTAATTTCACAGACTTGATGAGAATGTGGATTTAAATATGATAGTGTTCAAATGATTACAATTTTTTTAAATATAAATTCAATATGAAAAAGATTACAATGAGATTACTTGTATTATTAATTTTATAACTTACCTATGGTGACATTAAAAACAACTAAAAATATATTTAGTGATTATATATTATTTAGAAGAAATGTACTTTTCATTTAAAATTTATTAATTTCATTACTAATCAGGAAACAAATATGCTCCAAAAAAATCCCAAAATAACCCTATGATAATTGTGGTGTTATTATTTCAAATGTGATGTTTATTATATAAATATAATTTTTAAAGTATTTTATAAATAAAATATTAATTATGCGAACCATGAAAAATTAAACTGCCTATTTGGACAAATAATGTTCATTTGAAATCATTTAATTTTGTAATGGATTATTGTTAATATTTATAAACAATATTTATACTATTAATTTTGGAAGAGTATATATTTTCAAAATTTAGTAAATCTTATTCATATCTAACATTTAGGTGGAAAGGGGATATCTATCATTTCCAAAAATAATATTAAATGTATATTGTTGTTCAGAAAAACAAAGTATTGTGTATAATGTATTATACTAATAAAAAACATTATTTCAGGTAATGTATGATGAAGTATGTGTTTCATGTATTTATTTATATATAATGAATTTAATTTAATTAAAATATTAAAAATTACATAAAGTATCTGGTGTTTTATTCATCTCTACACCTGGAGTGGCATCTTATTCATTAAATCAAATGTGATGATCATATTTTAAAATTAAATGGTTTATTACTAACTCAAAATATCAATAATGTTTTGTGTCATAGAGAAGAAGAAACATTGAGAAGAGGAAACATTATTGTTAATTAAATATCTCATACCCATCCCCTCATTCTCATATCCCTACCACATTCCAACCAAATCATATAATGATAAATAAATGACATTTTAATATTATATTAATGATGTTAACCAATAAGAAATAGTATATTTATAAAATACTAAATTTTTATACATAGCATTCCCACTCTTTTAACAATGACTGATTAACTAAGGGTTAACAATCTATAAGGATGTTGTAAACACATTTCTTATTATCAGCCATATTTGTTTTCATATTAAATAAATTATGATATAAAAATATATTTATACTCATATTAATCCACTGTAATTGATTCTACTTATGTATTAGGGACCTAGAAGCATTACATAAAGCTATTTAAAAAAGATAATTATCAATGAAAGCATGATATCAATATAAATCAACATAAAAATAAAAAATTAAGAAATAAAATAAAATTATTATAATTAATATATAGTGTCATATATTAATATAATTATCTTATGTTCCATTGTTTTAATAATCCAATAATTTTTATTCAGGATACATAAAAAGGATAAAATAATGTAGGGTTTAAGGTAAGGTTATTCTCATACCCAACACCATTTTGTTTGGTTATACGTCATTAATGACCTTTTGTGGACAATATTATAATTGGAATTAATAATTATTTTGGTGTTCAATCAATTAATTTCATATATATATATATTTATTTATTTATTTATGATTCCACGGTGATTTTTTTTCAAAATAAATCTATTTTAAGAAATCATTTATCCTTCTAAAAAATATTATACTCCTCTAGAGTGTTTTCTTTATTATCTCAAGAATATTTATTCTAATGTCAAATATTTTTTCCATTTTTTCTTTGGATACCCAGTTTCTATTTATTAAATCGTGCTTTATATAATTCAAATGATTCACCTTCATCCATATTGTTTATTTTATAATATTGACTCTTGTACATTCTATGTGTATCAGATGATTATTTAATTATAATGATGTGATGGGTGGCCCCCAAATTATATACCCTTCTAATGAATTTTCTTATTTGATGTATCTATTATTATTATGTTCACTATTCATTATCATGATTATATCATTTGTCACAATGATGATGATATGATTTCTTTCAATATGATATGTGTGAATGTTATTCTACTTTTGTTCCCAACATTTTTTTGTATTAGACCACATTAAAGTTATGATTGATTTTTATTCATGTAATATGTTCCATGAATTTTTAATGATCCCTCATTATTATGATGATGACTATGTTTATGATCACCTATGTTATATTGATTTATGTCCCTTATTCATCCCCTTACTAGGCTTTTAGACATCCAATTTGTTTTATGTATATCCTTGACTGGTTACCTATAAAAAAGAGAACACAATAATTAATAAGGATATTGGATAACGATTTATATAATTTTTTTTTATTTTTATATATAAGGGATGTATGACACTAATTTACCCAAGTCACTAATCCATTGGATCATTGATTTAAAACTATAGTATTTTTTTCTTTAAATTTATTTAATAGTAATGTTATTTTAATTATGGTAATTATATTTAGTAACATAGAAATGGTTGTTTTAATTTAGGAAATTTGATTAAAAAAAATTAGTGAATTCCTTAACTATAAGTCTATGTATATATTATACATCCTAGAAGAATGCTTTTAGAAAAAGGTTACAACCAAGGTTCCCATGACATATTATTTTAAATTTATTTTTAATAAATAATAAATTATTTATTCATGCTATTATGTATTATGTTTTGTTCAGACACTTATATTTTCAAAAAAATGGAATTAAGAGAAAAAATCCCAAAAACATTTCAGAGGGACAACGTGAAAATATACCAAATGACTTATCCAACATAAATGGAGGATTAGTTCAATTATTTATTGGTATGATAAAATAGTTATCATATGTTATGAATAATAACATTAACCATGAGAAACATTCACTTTCACCAAATACGGAGCAGCTGGTTATCAATTAATTTTTTCTGAAACACACACCAACTTATTAGGGATATTTTGATACACATTTTCTATAATAATGGTTTAACTCATTGGAGAAATTTTTTTCTATTCTACAAGATTAGGAGAATGATATAGTTAATATAGTTGTGTATTTTTTATATGGATAAGACAATCAATGGTTGGAATTGATAAAGAACAGAAATCATAAGGATTTATTGGAATATATCGATTTGGAATAAATTATAAAAGTATTTCATAATAATAATTTCTTGAAAAATCCTTGAAAAATTACAGATGTATAATTATTATAATGTTAGAAAAAGGAAAGTGGATCTGTCATGATTTATAACAAAGACACTGCATGCCCTAAAAGATACTCACAAGGATGTTTCATTAACAATAATAGAAAAATACATACATTAAATAGTAGATAAACCATCAACATTGAATGGATCCTTCTACCTAATCCTTCTATAATTATGAAAAGTTATACTTGTGTGATCTCATTGCAGATACAGAGATTCTGGATTGGTACTATAGACATGATGATATAAAAATAATAAAGTAGTTAAAATATGGTGGGTAAGCTGATAATATAGGAATGAGGAACCAACCAACTGTATGTTAAAAATGTGTTATGAATCATTACAGGAATTGAATCAATGGGATGGTTAAATTCATCATCTTCATTAGAGAAGGCCCCCAAGATCATGAATTTTTCAAAGACTTGGATAATCTCTCCAACAAGGAAGAATAAAAAAGGATGCACATAATTCACCACCACTGATTCAATTCATAAACTTTAGGGTGAATGGTATCTATGAAATCCACTACACCAAACCATGGGTCCATGAGGGAAATAATATCAACATCCACAAAAGAAAAAAACAAAAATCTTCTGACCTCACTACTGTTAAATTTTGGCATGAAAATGAATTCATACAAAGTATGCATTATACTCAACCTATAGTGAAAATGATTATATTTATTCAACTTCTACCAATTATTTTAAATTCTATTCAATTTATAGAACATTTGAATCAAACACATGAATACTTGATGTAGAGATACCTATAAAATCCATGTGCTATGATCATTAAAACCCTTATATTATACTATTGTGCTTTATAATTTAATGGGATGATTCATATATAGAATATTATAATCCTTCCTTTGGTGGAATTTTAATATATTATGGGAATTTATTTATTCCTTTTATATAGATAACAAATCAAATTTTATAAAATAATAATCTCATTTTTTATCCCAATCAAACCAATTCCCAAATATAAATCCAAGGATGATTGTGAATTTCATTTGGTAAATTCCTAGAATGCATGGGTGATGAAACTCTATGAATAACCATACTAGTAAAAACTGATCACATCAAAGGGAATAATCAACAATGATTTAAGTCCCATTGTTATGGATTACACTGATTAAATTACCAAAAAGTTATACAGAATTACCCTAGATAAGGATGTAGAGTTATCGATAGAAATAATTCATAAGGATACTCCATAGAACAAATTCTGGTATATGATATAACATATTCAAATGGATGAGATAATGAAGGATATATAATATAATTTGGAATAAGATTCTATACACACTATATAATTACCTTGGGGTGTAAAAATGGACTTTATAATGAAAATTGATGGATCAATGAGAATGTGTATAGATTACTAGGAGTTGAACAAGATCACCTCAAATAAAATGTTTGACATACCAATGATAGATGACATATTTGAACTATTATAATGATATTAATAATTTTTTAAGGTTATTATTTGTTTTAGATATGAACACCTAACGGTGAAAACAAAATATATTTAGAATATATCCTTCAATACATAGTATGGACACTATGAGTTCAGATTTTTTTCCCTCAAACATACAATTACACCTAAAATATTAATTGATTTTATGAATACACTCCATTTATACTACCATTTATTTTTTTATATTCATTATCAATCACTACTAGAAAATCACTTATAACCATGGTTTTTGGAACTGTGGGAATCCGAGTATTCAGGATCGGTCCCCATCCTATACCAATGGTTTTACAATCTGTGGGTATATATTTTTTCCAACGTGTAAATGACTCAAACCCAATTTCCACCCTGTCAAGTCCCTACTCCCACAGTTTAATATCTTGGGTACAAATAGTACAAAAAACACAGTATGAGGGATTAAACCCATGACTAGCCTTTTGAATTCCAGATGCCTCGCCACTGAAGCTACTTTTCTTACAAGTGTATATATATATATCACAAAATATAATAATAAATGTTCGTATTAGAAACATATAGCTTCTGGGTTTTGATCTCGCATCTTTGTCTTTATACATCCATTGTTTGACCAACCCATAATAGTCACCTATATATAAATATATCTATATTTATTGTAATATTTTAATATTTTTCATTGTATAGTAATATCATGTGTTCAATGATATTTGATCCCACGAATGCATAAAACAAAAAACAACACCTCACAAATTCACCAAAAATGATTATATGTTTATATATTTTTATCTACCTAAATATATTATTCCAAACTGTTCATATAGGATAGAATACTATGGATACAGTTTTTCTCCCCATATATTTTTTGTACCATGGGAATTTTTCCCCTACCATAACGCAGGAAGGCTATACACGATGTTTTATAAAACCATGTGTATAGGTCTTTAGAAAAAATCTTATACCCATGTTTTAACCAAAACATTGGGAATAGCCCATGAAAAAAATTCTGACATCCACGGTTTTGACCAATACCATGGGTATAACTATTCTTTCCCCACGTTTTTTCAAAATTGTCATAATTATTCTTCAAAAAAGATATACCCATGGTTTCAAAAACAACATTTATTATAGGTTCCCATACTTCCTCATTACCCATTGTTTTGGAAAAGACCACAGGTATAGGGATATATTACAGAACATAATGAAATTATTATTGGAACCAAGAGTAAGGAGGAACATTAACAGAATTTTAGTATTTTAAGTTGACATTATAGAAGGATAAAATTGGGGATAACTTATGAATGTTTGACATTAAGATACAAGAAAATCACATTCATGGGTCATGAGATCCGAAATATTGAAATTTATATAGACACTTCAATGAGAATTATAATTAATGAAAGGCATATACCCTCATTTTTCATGGAAACGATTTTTCTTCTTATCATTAAAATGTACTAGAGATGTTTTCTAAAACAACTCTCTTGATGTTGTCTTCGGATAATTATCTTAATAAGGAATGAGATAATTTATATTTTAATAGAACAACATGACTAAATTTTTATATGGATCAAGATGTGGCTAATCACCATGACATTACTCCCACTACCTACAACAAGATATGTTTTTGTGATTTAAATATATGATTCAATGAAATGATATGGTTGTATTATCATGTATAATAACAATGTGATAACCAAAACCTAATGAACACTAAAGATCTATGACGAAAACTACCTTATGAATGAGGTGTAGTTGGAAACAATTATCTTATCATTAAATATTTGACTTCACTACCGATATAGAATGATGTGTGAAGTATATAATGATCGTTAGAGTTTGAATTATATTTTCACGTAGAAGGATCTCCACATGCATAAAAAAGATATGTAGAACTAATCATGGACTATAATAACTCAATACTCAACTATATAGGAAAAATGTTCAAGGTTGGTTGTATATTCCAATAATTTTTTTGAATTGTTTTTCAAATTTAAATGATATATTTATGAGACTAGCCTATGATAAAACACATAATTACCTGACCCAGAGTGGCCAAAATGTATTTTTGAAAAAAAATTATACATTATTAATTAAATGTGTGAGAGGGATTTTTCTATCTTTTGAACCAATGCTCAATTAAAAATTACGAGGGAACCATTGAACTCATAATGCTAGGATTCTTATAGAAAGGGCCTATCATTGGCCAGAGCAATCCAATAGTGGATTAATGTTTTTGGACATAAATAAAATAATTATGTAACAATTTTTTTATTTTCAATTCTTTATAACTCCTAAACAGTATCTCAGATTAGAAATAAAAAGGTATCATTGAGTTTGTTATGGTGTGCTTCCATTAGGTAGAGCCTAACCCTAAACGATAATGGTTTTGGGTGAATGTATGTATTAGAGTATTTTTAGTGAATTAAAATGTTTTGGCTGCGTGATTATGGACACTTCTAAATGGGTTCCCAGATTTGATAATATGAGGGCAACGTTGTGTATGAAACCGAAAAATTACCATTGTATGTACATAAAATAGACCGACATGGGTCGATTGATAAAGATATTTTTTATAAATTTTATGGAAAAGATAAAATAAAATAATGTGGATTTTTTTGATATTTTGAAACCGTTTTGGCGAAACAGAATGTAAAACAATGAAACTAAATATGAAATTTCATTAAAAGAAATAGTGTAACTACATCTTAATAAAAATGTTACCAAAATGATGATTCGGATTTCTTCTATAAATGGACAAGTAGAAAATGTAGGATTGTTAGGATAATCCTTGTTCTGGCCCAATGCTCTGGTGGGTGAAGTCAACGAACACCATCCCCGACTTTGAATAAATCATCACTAGTAAGGATTGACCAACAACCATAAACGGAGGATCTTGGAATGATTAATATACTGAAATCATTCATTTATAATTAATGATTCATCTTAGGTAGGATTTTTTATTTAAATTGAATTATTTTCACTATTCATTGTTTTAAATAACAAATGATGATCAACCAACGATCAGGTTGACCTGCAGAATGATCATTCATACAGTAAGGATTTTTTTATCATGATTATCTTGGGGATAAAATCATTTCATAAATTAAATTTAATAGATTTACCATGTTTATCTTTCTAAGGAGAGTAGATCAGTGTCATTTTGAATGATGGTGGAGGTCCAGTCGTCACTTTTTTGGGTGTTCCTCTCCCTGTTGGCACACATTCTTCACATTCTTAATGGGTTGAGAAATGGTTTTTCATTGTGGAAACATTTTTAATGAAATGTTGATAGTGCTATGATGATGACAGTTTTTATTGGATTGAGGAGGTGTGTGAAATACCACTAGATTAGTGATTCCCAGTGGAAGAAATGAACATGGGATTTTGAACCCCAATCCAAGAAGAACGTGGATCAAGGGCTAAAGAATATTATATAGATCGAAGAATATACCACCATAGCACATCATGTGCTCCATGAAATAGGTTGTAGGTGTGCATGTTTTGGCGAAGGTGGTGGCGACCAATGGTGGTTTCGGCAGTGGCTCACGGTGGGGAGGCATGCCATGGAGGAAGCTATGGATGAAGCTATTCAGCTTCCATGTGAAGAAAATAGTGACACCAACAATAGTGTGACACGAAACACCAATAAGATATGGGTAATGAAAGAGGTAAGGTCTGCAAGAGAGGACAACTTTACCTATGGTGAGGAGATAGCTGAATCCATGAATGATTGGATTAATGTGGCAGAGCCACATTAGGGATAAGGGATTCAGCCCGCTCTAATACGGGCCAGGCCCATTAGGTCGTGGCTGACCCAGGTCAGGTCTCGGGTCAGTACGACTGGTTCGGCCTAGTCCTAGATGAAACCGTCCCCCATTTAACAATAATGGTTATAACATATAAACAGAGAATCCTTTTGATGATCCATATGTGGCATTATAACCCTTGTGACTAGACAGACCTATTGATATATTCTATGTGAGTTTTTTAAAATGTAAGAGGGAAACTCTATTTTTTATGGGTAGGATCTCCAGGAAGAGGTATACTTTGGGAATAATAGGGGTGATTTGTATGATGAGACGTTAAAAAGGTTAATCCATTTAGGAATCGAGGCATGTTTATTCTTTATCCCTCTTCTTAGTTAAAGATTGGAGTCCCCTATTGCATTATGGAATGGTTGTCGAAGAAGTTCGTAATGGAATATTTGGTACTCCCCCGTCACGCTATGTAGTGGGAACTATATCCTTGGAGATTTTAGTCCCCTATAGGATTAGGGTGTAGTTCCTCCATACCTAATTAATATAGAGTCGGTACTTTTCTACCAAGTAGGGAGCATGTCATCTATTGTAGGATTCAGTACTCCCATGTCATTCTAGGGTGCAGTTCCTCCTTATATAGTGCTAGAGAAGATTCCTCAATCCTCGACCAAGAAATTTATTGGGTCCTCTAGCCTAGGGTTGGTACTCCTATAACGTATTGATGGTGTGGGTCCCATTTTGAGAACATACTAATAGAGTCCATACTCCTCTATATTGCTAGGGTGCAGGTCATCAAGGCACTTAGTGGTACTCCCCTACCTGGTAGAGTGCATGTCCTTGATATATGAAGTTCTACTCCTCTGTCGACACAGGGTGCTGGTCATTCATGAGTAGTACTCCCCTATTTCACTAGGGTGTAGGTCCTCTAGTCACTATGTAGTACTCCCCTATAGGTTATGGTTATAGTAGTCAGTTTGAGATGGAGCTCCATCAGCTTTCAGAAATATTAGCATAGAGCTATCCCATCCAATTTATGAACAAGATACATAGATATGATTTTGTTCTTCATTGATGGACTGATGCATGGGACACTCCTTACATGAGTGATTAACGTGTAAAAGGTTATTTTGGAGTAGCACACCCCTAACAAAGCATAGTGATGAGGAACATGACTCTTCACGTGGATTTCCTTTATCTTGCAATGGTCACATGATTGTGACTTTAATCCTCTAGTGTCGGGCACTAGCGTCAGACCTAGTAGAATGTTCCCAATAGAAAACATTCCTTGAGATGTACCATTCAGAATGTTAGGATTCTACCCAATTGATATCATCTCCTATAAAGGTGCCATTAGAGATTCCTAAGCTCATTGAGTATAATCTCTTAGTATGTGTGTTAGGACTTGGGCCTTCAAAGGGAAACCTGAAACTGGTTGGGTGGTTGGGGTCACATTTTTTCAATGTGTGTGAGATGATTATATATAGATATTCATCGTATATGTATGAGAATATAACCTAGTAGATATGACAATGCATTCCATTGTGGGTTTTCTCTCGTGGATTTCCTTTTTGGTTTCTGGGTCCCCTACTGAGTATTGTGTTACTCATCCATGCATGGGGTTGGCCTGCACGTGTCATGTATTGTGTAGATGATCGATGCTTTCAGGGAGTCCTATATGGATGAGGGCCTGGTGGTGTTCATTTAGATCTAGAAGATGAGGATCACTTCTACATATTCATGCAGCTACCCTTCACCTACTCATCAGGTAGGATTCCTAGAGGATGAGATTCCGAGACATTGAGTTTTACTTTTGATATATTTTCTTTTTGGTGGGATTCTATATTGTCCCAGGATTGACCTTATACATTAATTTTTTTGTACACTGGTTGTGTTTTAAATATTAGATCTCATTCATGGTTTCATTATATTTCACTTTCTAGTACATTTGGATGGGAGTTGTGTTCCTTTTTATAGGTAAATGAGAAAATTACTCTCACTTATTGAATAATGCCTTCAGTGCTAGTATCCAACCCCTAGCCTTTGGGAGGTGTGCTGGGGTAGTCACGCACAGGCCCTGGGGGATGGTTCATGAGAAATTAGAATCAAAGGTGGTCGTTTCCACATCAACATCTGGGGGTATGTTGTATTTGGTTTTGGGCAACGTTGTAACATGTTTTGAGTTTAGATTTTATGCCACGAGCTCATTTTTTTTATTGTAGAGACTGATGTATCCATATACTAGGACTCTAGGCACTGGTTTTCCGACTCTGTACATGAGAACACATGTTTTCATGAAATAAAGGGCACATGAATCATTTAGGAATGGTTGTGATTTTTTTTACTTCTGGAGTCATCTCTCCTAATATACACATTAACTGTGGATCATCTTGAAATATTATAGGATTCCACCACAACGATTTCCATATTGGATGCTACAACATGATCAGGATGGTGATCCACACTAAGTGGCGGATTTAGTGAAGGGATCATAATTTGTGGTGTCACCTCTTGGTGGTGCACGAGTTATGGAACAACCCAATCAATAAAAATTTTCTACCAATGCTTCCAATAGAGGATGTGAGCAGGATGTGTGTGCTACATGAGTTCCAGATGCGGAGACCTCCCATGTTCCTAGGAAAGACATATCCCCTAGTAGCTAAGGATTGGATTGATGTGGTGACATGGGTCTTTCACCTAGTGGGGAAACCTCTCGAAAAGATTACAGTATTATCAGTGATCCCTATATAGGGATCATGCAAATAATTGTAAATCTTATTGATCCAGATGCTCGATGAGTCCACCATCACCAAGATTGAATTTGATCAACACTTCATGGTGGATTTATTTCCATCGACATTACTCTCTATGCATATACAGGAGTGGTTGCTCCTATGGAAGGTCTGTATGACAGTAGTAGAGTACTTAGAGAGATTCATGAATATTCCTAGATATTCTATAGATACAGTGTGGGACCCTTATGTTAAGGCCCATACCTACGAGAAAGGACTACGATGGGAGATCCATTCGTTGATAATACCCCTTTGCATTCTGACGTATACTTGGTTGCTGGAGAAAGCATTGGTTGTTCAGAGACAACTGTAGGAGGAGAAAAATTATGTGACCTATAATAGAGGCCACGATGTAGAGGCATGTGTGGGAGTGAGTGGATTAAAGGTGACAGGATCATGGTGTAGGAGGCATTCCCATACTGGAATATAGACACACGAGTTTGTGACGTAGGAGCAGTACCAAAGAGCTGATCAGCCACAATAGAGGCTATGTGATGCTCGAAACTGCGGGGGGAATCTTGCATGAAATTTTCTATACTGTCGTGCTGCAAAGAGGGAACTAACAGACAAGCCTTTCGGGTAGAGACAATTCATAGAGCAAGTAGTTCGACAAGATGGCATGTATGGAATACAATCTGAACCGGTAGTATGTGGTGGAAAGCAGTTAGAAGATTTTCTAAAATCACCTCCATGTGGTCCATTCAAGGACCATGGATATAGAGAACATGGGAGTTGGTATCTACATGTGATCATGGAATATTATAAAGAATATTGATGGGAAATTTGAGTAATGATCTAAGTATCCTATTTTGCATGCCTTTTTAAATAGACACTTGTTCTAGTCATCAATATTTTTTCTTCATGTTTTGTTTCAGACAATGAGTGTCTGATTGGAGTATGGAATTTAACCTCACTCATAGAGACTCCTACTAGATAATCCCCTTTGATAACTCATTTGCACTGATAGTGTGACCTGAATCTTGGAGATGAGAGTAGTGGTTCAGATCTTTTAGTCACGAAGGCAATGCCTTTCGACATCATTCTTGGTATGGAATTCTACAGTTAATACATGGATTGATGATATTAGAAAAATGATATAGTGTGACCGCAAGGGTAATGATCAGTTTTCCATTTTGGTTAAAGGGAAACTTGGGTAGCACATGGTGGACTCTGTCAAAGAGTTCTATTTTGGATCATTTTGTGGTGGTATAGTTAGACACAATGATGTTTCGATGGTATGAAATGGTTGTTTAGAATTCATACATTTCTAAGTTTCCACAAGTGAGTACGGTAGTGTTCCAGTTTTGGAAGGATGTGAAGCCTCTGTGGGTTGTATAAAGAGGGTCTAGTAAGACCCAACATTCTCTCATGGGAATCCATATTTTATTTGTAAATAACCTCGTGTGATTAGCATCAACATTTAACACATAATATTTTTAGATTATTTAGAATATTTCCTCTAAGTATGAATGTGAAATGTAGGATTATGATTTTATCTACGTTAGGTTTGTGTGTAGGTCAATCATATGATCCCATGACTAAAAATGGATCAGAGTGCTTAGATATTTTCTTAATTGTCGCAGCTAAAGAGACATGTACCCATTGGTGCATGATGTTGACCTAGAAGAATATCGACATGGATGTTGTCAATCTCCTTGGTTCATTGAGGTGCATGCTTGTAAGTAGCACAAATACCCTTGATGAACATATTTTCTTTCCCTCTGGGATTGTATTTTTCTTTTCAGGGATGAAACATATTATGGGGGAGAGAATGTAATTTATTATAATTCTATGGACTTTGTTTCGAATTTAAATTTGATTTTACAATACTAGACTCTAAGATGGAATTTAATACTGAGACCTATAGTGGCAAGATTGGATTTTCCATCTTTGTATAATGATTATTAATTAAACTTGTGAGTGGGTTTTTATATCGATTGAATTGGTTCTAGGATTGAAAATTTGAGGGCACCGTTGAACTCATAATGTTAGGATTTGACTAGAAAGGGTCTAATGATAGTTGGTGTAGGCCAACAGTAGAAGATAGTTTGGTGAAGTAGATAAAATAATTATGTAACAAATATTATTTTAAAATCTATGTAACTCCTAAATGGTATTTTAAATTTGAAATTAGATAGTACTGTTGATCCGTGAGGGCATGTTTCCCATAGGTGGAGCATAAACTTAACCAGAACAATTTGGCGGTGAATTTAATTTTTGTGTTCTTTAAGTGAGTCAAAAAGGCATAGGTGTGCAGTTTTGGAAACATCTAAATGGGTTCCTTGATAATAAAAAACAAGGTCACAATTACATCTGGAATGACAACATTTCCTAAGAATGGACGTAAAATCAACCCACACAAGTCGTCCAGAAGAGTGTTTCCAAACATTTTACAGAAAAAATTAAATAAACTAAAGTGGATGTTTTTTTAACATTTGAAACCAATGCAGCGAAATTATGTGTAACACAATGAAACTAAATACAGTGTTTCATTAAATGAAACTGCATGAAAACATTATAACAGAAACGTTACTGAAATTTTGATTAATTTTTCATTATTTAATGGACATGTGTACAAGGAAATATTTTTGGCACGATCATATATATTCTACTATGCTCTTGTGGGTAAAGATGAAGAATACCAACCCCCCCTTCGAATGGATCATCACCAGTGATGAATGACCGAAGGATATAAACAAAGTATCACATAACATCAAATACAGAATCACTGGATATATCCAACAAATCATCCAACTCTGGTATATGTTGTTATTTATATTCTATTTTTTACTAGTTCATGTGTTTAATTGGAAAACATGGATTAATCCATTAAAGGGTTGACTCATGGTTCAATTGTTCTTGTGGGAGAGATTTCTCAATCGAGGTTTTCATGGGAATTAAATCAATTCATAAATTAATATATTTGATTTTCTATGTTTATCCTTCTAAAAGTAGTGAAACAATGGCATGGTGAACGAAGATGGGGGTCAATTTATCCCATTTTTTGTTTGGTTTTCCTACCACCTTAATGCATGTTCAATGCATTCTTCACGGGTCGACGAATGGTCGGTTGTTGTGAAACTGTTCATGCTGCAATGAAGATGAAGAAGTGATGACATCAATGATGATCAGATCAAGATAGTGTGGGAAATACTTCCAGACGATAAGTTCTTGGATAAAAAATGAAAATAGTATTTTAAAACCCAGGCGATGATGAACGCATCCTGAGGGCTCCGGAATACATGTTGGATCGAAGAACGAACCAATAGAACATGACTGGTGGTCCGCAGAAGTGGTTGTCAGTGCGCCAACAGATGGGAGGAAATGGAAGAAACCGTTAGGCATAAGCGTGAATAAATATGGGATGTCGACAATGATTCTACTAGGAGATAGGGAATGATGCAGTTCGTGCAAGAGGTCTGATCTTTCATAGTAGACAAGTTGACCTAGGGAGCGGTGCCAGCTACCACCGCGTACTGCTGGATAGTTGTGGTGGTCCCACATTCAGGATGAGGAAGACTTCTTGATCCTATATGGGATGAGATGGTTTTTGTGGTCCGGACAAGAACCATGGTTCAAGCATGACACGTATTCCTAGTGGGCCAGGCCCATTGGGATGGGTTGGGTCGGACATGGATTGGATAAGACCCGGACACAACCATCTCTCAATTCAGTAAAATTTCTGTAACTTCTGAATGGAGCATATATTTTATGAGCTGTCTGTGAAATAGGGACCCTTGGAACAAAACAACATTTTTAAGATACTCAATTTTATTTTTTTAGATATTTTTAGGATTGCCTATTTGGATTTAAAGAGTAGGCTCTTCAGTTACGACCATACTTTGTGTATAATTTCTTGATTCTTATGATGATATGATTGGATGGTTACTCCCAAGATGACTCTTGTCATGAGTACTTTTTATCCATATGATTTGGTAGATACAAGACTCCCTTATAGGATTAGGGCGCGATTTATTATATAATTGTATAATAGAAGAGTCATCACTCCCCAGCCATGACATTGAATGGGTCATCTATCCTTTTATATTGTACTCCCATATTGGAATAGGGCACTGGTCCACCATACCTAACATATATAGAGTCAGTACTCCCCTACCCATTATGGAGTGGGTCCTCTACTATGGGAGTCAGTACTCCTCTACCATTCCAGGGTGAGATTCCTCCTTACCGAGCTCTATGGAAAATTCAGTACACCCCTACTATGCTTGGGAGTAGTTCCTATAGATTAGGGATGGCTCTCCCCTAATGTAATATGGTAAAGTTTCCCCATAGAGAATATACTGACAGAGTCAGTACTCACCTATATTACCATGGTGTGGGTCCACTAGTAATTGAGTGGTACTCCCCTATAGGGTAGGGTGTGGGCCCTCGATATACAATGTTTTGAACCTCTATTTATATATATTGAGAGTAATTCATGAGTATTACTCACCTATCACACAAGTAAATGGGTCCTCCATACACTGAGTAGTACTCCCATATCATGTAGGGTGCATGTCCTTGATTAGATATGAAGCTCCATAGGAGGTTGGATATAGTATCATGGATTGGGCCCATCCACTTGATGATAATAATACCTAGATAGGATTTATTTCTCCCTTGATGGAATTTTGAGAATGAAACTCATTACAAGAGTGATTGAGATATCATAGGTTAGTTTAGGGAAGGGCTTTATCAACTGAGTGTAGTAATGAAGCGTGGGCCTCTTCGTATGGTTTTATTTTTCGTTTATTGTGGGGAATGACTATGATGACTATACCTCTAATGATGGAAACAAGAATAATACATTGTTGAATGTTCCTAGAGGAGAAAATTCACTTAGACGTACCATTTATATTGGTAAGATTGTACTCGATGGTGTGCATCTCTTGAATATGTGCCATTAGGGATGGATGATCTCATGGACTATGATCTCATGGTTTTTGTGTTACGACATGAGCCTTCAATGAGAATTATTAGACTAGATTTTTGGTTGTGAAACCATGTTTTCATATTGGATGAGATGAGTATATCTAGATTTTTAGGGTTTATGTATGCAAAAATACCCAAGTAGAGCTGAATGTGAATTTCATATTGTGTTTTATATTGTGTTATAACTTTTTTTATTCACGTTCCCTTGTAGAGTATTGTTTTAGTCACACCTACATGGGATTTTCCTCCAAATGTCATGTCTTGTGCAGACAAATGATGATTTTATGGTGTTGTGGGAGGACAAGGATCTTGTGGTGTTTAGTGAGATCACACAGATGAGGTGCACTTCTACATCTTCAGGTAGCTACCCTTTACAAAACCATTAGCGAGGATTCCCGGTAGATGATGTTTAGGGACATGGATTATTACTTTTGTTATGTTTTCCTTTTGGTGGGCTTGTATACTAACCCAAGCATTCAACTTGTACATTACATTCCATTATACTTTGGTTTTTTTTTAATTTTTGGATTTCCAGCATGGTTCCCTTGGATTTTACGTTCTAGTACCTTTGGTTGGGAGTTGTGTGTATCTGTAAAGACACTATGAAAAATGCCTCACACTTGTGGAATAATTATTTTGGTTCTAGTCACCATACCCTGGCCTTTGAGAGGTGGGACTGTGGTTGTCATGACACAGGCCCCAAGGGACGTGCCATGAAAAGTTACTATCAGAGGTGTTTGTTTCTACCTTAGATACATGGGGTCTGGTATTTTGTGTTTTTGGAAAAGTTTTTATTGTTTCATGTTTGGAATTCAGACTGTGGACTCCTTTGTTGGTGTGGTGGTCGACATATCGATACATCAGGACTCTGGGAACCTATTTTTGGACATAGTACAAAGGAAAACTATTTGCATGGAAATAAATTGTACATCAATCATGTTGTAATGGTTGTTCTTTCTATATACTTCTTGAGTCATCTCTCCAAGTACAGTCTTTAACAAAGGTTTATGTTGATATATTCTTTGATGAAACCATGACGACAATTATATATGATCCCACTACATGATCACGATGATGATCCACCCCGAGTGGAGGATTCAGTGTAGGGAACTGAATTTAGGGAGTTACATCTATGTGGTGCACCAGTGATACAACCACCCATAGATCAACCATTTTTACTAGAGCTACTGGTGGAGGATGCACAAAAGCTGAGTGCGTTACATGAGTTCCAGAGGTAGAGACCTCCCAGGTTGTGAGGTAAGATAGATACTCAGGTATTTGAGGATTGGATTGAGGTCATTATGAGATTATTCCTCCTCGCGAGGACACCTATTTACCAGAAGGGAGTACTAGTCACGATCCTTCTACAAGTCTCAGTATGATGATGATGGATAAAATCATTTAAATATGATCATAAATAATATTCTATATGTAAATAAACTAATATAAATACCTCAGTCGAACCCCTTTGTCATCACTTGATATCCCTCACTGGTAATCAAATCTTAATCTGTGATCAAACCATCCCATCTATTTTTTCTAATCAGTACTCGGCCCTTGTCGGGTAGTCATAACATGGTTCATGACCATTCCTACTCTCCAACTCCCCTTCTTATTCAGTCGGAATTAAAACCCATATGTTCCTCAGGAAAATCTTATCTACCCATCTTGTTGTGCTCTTAGAAATGTAGCATTCATCGTCTACCGAATCCCCCAACTTCAAGATGACCACCACCAAATTATTCATCTGTTTTTTCCCATTATTAACATGATTTCATATTTTTATAATTATTCGTTACAATTTTTTTTATAAAATGATACTTTGGAATATATTTTACATTTCATTATATATATAGAAAAATATTAATTATTCAATACAAAACAATATAAAATTAGTATTTTAAATAATTAGAATAATCTTACATTAATATTTTCATATTCAATTATAATATTCATTATTATAAACTAAATTAACATTGAAATGTATGATTTTTTGAATATTATTAATTTCTAATATTTTCAAATTACCATAAATTTTTACATTCAAATTATTTGTTTAAAAAACATCATTTATTTAAATATATAAATATATATATTTAAAATAAACTGTATGTTTTTATAATTAGAATTAATATTTATAAATGTTAACAACTAGTATATTGTTTTAAAATAAATTATAATATGATTATATTTCAAAATCATAATTTATTTTAAAATATCATTCATTAAAAATAATAAATTATTTAATAATATTTTATTGTTTGAAAATAATAAAAAAGAAATAATTTATATTATTTATTATTATTTAAATGTTTTATTATATATTTTTTAATATTAAAATTAATTAAATTTACTATGTTTTGTTTTTTTAATTATAAATTATATTCATTTATAAAATCATATATAATATTTTATCATTTGAATGATGTTTCTCTCCAATAAAACAAATAAAAATGAATTTTCCCTCGAAATTATTTCATCTAACTTATGAAAAATTTGAAATTATAGGATCAAGATGATGAAAAAAATTTGAAAAAAATCTATACTATAATGACAACATCTAATTTACAAATATTTGCAAACCATAACTTTGAAAAAAAAATTGATGTCCCAATATTATGCTACCAAATTGTGAAAAAAAATTATGTGTAATTTTATTTTTAAAATAATAATTTTTAAAACCTAAAAATGATATTTCTCACTTAATGAATTTTCATAATCTAGTTTTGGTAGAATTAGAAAAAAACATAAATATTTTCAGAGAATTAAAATAAAATAACTAAAAGGATTCATTTTCACTGACCATATAAGTGATTCCTCTTATCATATAACACCAAATTGACAAGTAAACATAATTTTAAAATAAAAGTTTTAATAATAAATTTTTTATAATGGGGTTTCTAAATGGATCATGGTATATAATTTTAAAATTTTCATTTTTAAAATATCTTTTTAAAATATTCCATGAAGGGTAATATAATAATTTGAAAAATATTTAATATAATCCACTGGTTGTTGAAAAATATTATGCCAAATTTTGAATAATAAAATCATGGGGATACTTTAATTATTTAATGCTATCAGAGCCAAACCACTATCCTGAGATATCTATTAACCCACACATCCCTGTCATGATTTCAAAATCAGACCTACTGGATATAAAAAATCAGTATAAAATTTCCGTATATGTATATATATATATATATATATATATAAATTTTTCACTGGATTTTATTCAAAAAAACATGAAAATGAATTAAATAAATATACGCACTAATATTTATATATAAAAATATAAATACTAATTTTCATAAGAAATCACTTGTTAAATTTTTTTCAACAAAATCTATCGATATTTCGAATCCACATAAATACATGGAATCTTAATTGATATCTATGTTGTAAATAAATCATTTATAAACTAATGATATAAATTTTATATATAAAATACATAAAGATAAATATTTTTCCATTTAAAACTCAATTATGAATAAAGACAATAAAATATCATTTTCTAAATATATTTTATGACTAAAATAATAATGTTAGTGATAAAACCGTCACATTAAATAATATTTATAATAAATTTATATTGGTGAAAATAAATAAATAAATAAATTTTAATTTTAATTTTTCATATTATCATATGAAAAATCATAAAACAGATAAAATTATGAGAAGGTTACATTTTTACAATAATCATTCCATCGATAAATCAATTGAAAATATCATCTTGAATAATTTTTTTTGAAATTAATCTTCTTTTCATTCATGATTTTCAGGCACATACAAATCATTAATTAACTGTAAAATATGTATATATATGTATATGTAAATATATTTGTATAAATATATACTCACAGTATAAGTATAAAAATTCTTAAAACATTGTGGATAATCTCTTAGTGACATAAAATATAAGAAATTGATAACTAAACATTAAATTATAATGGGATATTTTACAATAATATCATAAAATAGTTGCTTACAATGATAATAGATATTTTATTTAAACACATTTATATTTAGAATAAAACAAAGAAACAATATATATATATATATATATGATGAATATAAATTTTGAAATTATTTCAAATAAAATAGTATGTATAAAAAATGAATTAATTTAAATCATATAAATATTAACATTGTTTTTTCTTAAATTATTTAATAAATATTCATATTCTCAAATAATAAAAACATAAAATATGACGTAAAAATATAAAATATTTTTAATTAAATCTAAATAGAAACCCTATTACAAAACCAAACATTCAATTTTAAATAATATATTTATAGATTTAAATAAAAAATAAAAACAATATAATTAAAAATTAAAAATTAAAAATATATAAGTAGTTTATATCCCTTATAAAATAATAAATTAAAATAACAAATTAGTGATGTTTAAAATAAATATATATGTCTTACATTGAACAAGATACAAAGTTCATAAAACAAAAATGAAATTTTCATAATATTTAATATATTTTCAAAAAAAAATTCAAAATTATAATTCCCTTAACTTATAATCAGACCGAAAAAATCCATACCCTCAATATAAAAGAAGAAATAATGAGATGCACAGAATATAGTTCCTTCTTACGTAGGTTTTTCTGTTCACAAGAAGGCATCCAAAACATAAGTGAAGTGTTTAGAACTCAAAAAAATGATTTACTGATATGTATAATGAAAAAAATATTTAAAAATACATATTAATTTTATATTAATATAATTTCAATTTGTATTAGTATCATAGAAGTGTTTTAGAACATGTTAGTAAACAAATAAAATTTAATTCCATTTGAGGATTATTTCAATCCAAATATCAGAACAAGCCAAATTTTTTATCCAAATTAGGGATAAAAAAATTAAATGGATAGAAATATATATATATATATATATATATATATATATATATTAGTATATGAATGGATATTAGCAATTTGAATAGTAATATTTCAAAAAAAAATGTTAAAGTGTCATTTATAGTGAACATACGAAAAAATAATTTGGTAAATGATAAATAGTCCACTGACAATGATATAGCTAGAGAAAGTCAATAAATATATGAACATGATTCATTAATGGTGAATAAAATTATTAAACTATGATCTTTAGTAATATTCTGTACCTAATAAAACTGACCTCGGTCATACCACTTCATCATCGTTTAGAGTCCCATAATGGTAGTCAAACCCTCATATATGATCAAATCATCTGTTTGTTTTTGATTTATTTATACTATAACCCCAACTGGTGGTCAAAACTCAGTGCCCGACCTTGCTTGATCTTGCACCACAATATTATTTTATTGAATTTGAATCCCACAGGTTCATCTGGAAAATCTACTCGAGACCACCACCCAGATCCTAGAAATGAATCCCTCAGCTCCTCTGGAAGACCTCATACTCGACTCAACCACGCCAAAATCCCTCTGCATGATTTTTCACTTCATAAATCAATTATATAAGATATTATGTTCTTCAGAATTGATTTATTCTATTCAATAAATCATATATAAATTCTATATAAATTACATTATATAAAAAAATAAATAAACATTCATTTTTTATAAATTTTTTTAATATAAATAATTTTTTTTAAAAAAATAATAATATTTTTAAAATTAATTATTAAATTATAATAAAAATTCATAAATAATATGTTTCCTTTAAAATATTTGGATTTTATTATTGTATTTATTTAATTTTTTTTCAAATTTCCAGGAAAAAAATTTATTAATATTATTGTTTAAAAAAAATAATTTATTCATATATATATTTGATAAATTGTTTGTTATTATATTTATAATAGATAGTTATAATTATTGTCAATGATAATAATATATTCACATACATATTTATTCTTTATAATTTAAAATATTAATTTATAATGAAATCTTATTCATTGAGAAGAATTAATTATTTAAAAATTTAATAGTTGTTTTTAAAAATAATAAAACCACATTTGATATTAAGGAATATTAGTTCAGTGGTTTTCTATATAATTTTAAATATTAATCACAATAAAATTAAATACACTTTAATTATTGAATTTATTAAATCAATCATTTATTAAACAATTTTTTAATGTTTTAAAATTTTCAGATGCTACACTCTAAGAATATGGAATCATCAAACATATTAAAAAAAGGATTCAAACTGAAACTGACACTGTGGTTGTTCTAGTGGTGGCTCAGGGTCCACCACTTGTGTAAAATGTTCATCAAAAAAATTCAAGAACAAAAATGGAGTTTGTTGTGGTGAAATATCTCTAAAAAATCCAAAAAAACACCTCATAAATACATCTGATTCAACTTTCAATTTACCGATTAGAGAGCCACCAAACGGTGCACAAAGCCAGTGGGTCACAAGGCTTCAATTGTGTCCCCACAAATGCCATATTATAATGACTATTAGCGATGGTATGTTACTATATAATAGGGATACTATAACCTCATGATTTGAGTATCGGAGTGGTATCAAAATTGTTTAAATATTATGAAACATAATACAAATCAGTGATAGAATATAAACATATATATAGAAGTAGTATTAAAAATACTGATGGAATTTTTGAAATAACCTGATTATTATGTCATTATTCTATACAAAAATAATAAATACTTGGTAGAATCTATCAAGCACAATACTTGTATTAAAATAAAAAATGAAAAAAATTACTATCTCTAGATAAAAGCATGAAATAGATCAGTCATCTTCTCCCCTTCTCCTAAGGATAATATATATTAGATAGTAGACTGTGTTATTTCCCCAATCCTTACCATCATCCATCAATTATATCCTTGATCCCAATGGTGTCTCAAGTTTGGTATGAGATAAAAATTACTTGTCCACCAACAATATACTCTATCAAATTTGTAGTATTTCTCTAGAAGTTGGTGTCATGGGAAATATATAACAACATCAAATTTGAATATGAAAAAATGGTATTATCTATCCAAACAATTCTCACTGTAAACAATCAATCATTATCACATGTTATCAATAAATCCAGATAAAACATCCACTGTAGAAAATAATGGAAAATTAAATTTATAACCCTACAGCTAGATCAAAGGAGTAGTAATTTTCAAGGAATCCCAATAAATGTGAATCCAAAGTTTATAAATGTCCATGGAATCCAATATAATCCAAAATCCATGATGTATAAATGTTTATGTAATTCTATATTGTTCTGAATCCTTAGAGTAGAAAATTCAATATAATTCAATGGGAATGAGGATCCAAGGAGTAATAATATCCATAGAATACATAGAAATTGTTTATTGCATACCTTTACATCATTCCAAATAGTTATCACATTGGGAAGTCAAGGTCTTTCATTAACTATTACATTTATCATTTATCCCATTTAATTGTCCTTTTCATAATCACACAGAAACCATGATTTATTCAAACTAATTGCACATTTTCTATTTAAATCATATAATCAATTAAACAAGATATAAAACCTTGTTCATAAGGCCTAATCCATCTTATAGAATATCATTTAATTAATAAAAACTCCAACTAAGAGGGTGAATTAACACACCCCTAACATGGTGCTATTTCCTGGGGAAGATACATAAACACACATGAAGTATTGTCCGAGTAAAGAATTAAAAAAATTAACCATCGAATTATTTTATGTGGGAAACCTAAAAATGTTTTTATAATTCATTAGAGACATCCATTTCATTTATGATATCCTCCCAAAAATTTTGGCTTGTGCCAGATTGATCACAAGATATAAAACCATGAAAATGAAGGAAATTTTTTAGACCACATAACTTCTTCTTCTGGTTGAACACTCATACATTATTTTATCTTTAATTAACATGAATAATATTAATGAGTAATATTGGATGAATGAAATAAAAATAAAGCATATTATCATGCATCAAAATAAATCCATGGATACTATGAAATATTACCAAAGGTGGAAGGTTAATGAAGAACTCAAAAACATAAATCCAATAAGATGAATGACTATTGAATAATCAATATTATAGATGAATTACTCCAATTACAATGTTGAAGGAATTTTATGATCTCTAATGTGTGAAAAGAGGACTACTAAGATAAGAAATAAGGATTAGTGTATGTTTCATATATTCCAAAATAAAAATGTAAAATGGAAATTTTCTCTCTAAATGATAGGTTTTATGGTTTGTCCACATGGTTTTCCAAACCATGCTCAATATTTTCACCCCTATATTTCCCAATATCACCTATCATGTTCTTGGTTGAATTCTTAAAAATGATGTTCCCAACATGCGTTTTGGATTTTCAAAAAATTTCAATACTCAATATGGGTTTATGTATTTTGTATCGCGGTTAGAGAAAATAGTGTGGCTAACTGATTCTCTATAAATTGCTCTAAATAATAATGAATAACCATGATTAATAGGCCAAATAGTTTCTAATAATAGTTTCACCAAATGGATTCTAACAATAGATAGGATTTTAGGATCCAAAAAATCCTGGAACACCCACGTTTGTTCCAATGAATCATTTCGCATTCACTTAATGATGAATTTTAGGAATCAAACTAATTCATACCTTATATAAAGACCTAGGATATCACATAATTTTACCATTTCACATATTATTTAAAAACCATAAATCCATGTTATTATGAATGTGGGATAAAGGGATGATATGAAGCGTTCAAAAATGGACAATGCATTAATGGAACTGAAGCTGGATGAAATCCACATCAATGATGAAAGGGTCAGTCTGTATTGATCATGTATTTGTCTATTTATGTAACATAAGATAAATAATGATATT
Source organism: Viscum album (assembly GCA_963277665.1). Classification (NCBI taxonomy): domain Eukaryota; kingdom Viridiplantae; phylum Streptophyta; class Magnoliopsida; order Santalales; family Viscaceae; genus Viscum; species Viscum album. The sequence goes on along the minus strand of OY728141.1, from coordinate 1,039,394,842 downwards.
ATTCGTTTACACTAATAGATCTACATTCACCATCAATCCTTAATGTACCATGTTATACTATTATATATAAAGACACTTATTGTGGGAAACCATTAACTAGTATTATGCTGAGTATAACTCTAGAAACATGTTATGATACAATGTTAATATTGAGATACATATGTCCAAGGGGATGATGAAAAATTTCCAATAAACATATGGAAATGGGAGAATATCATAATGGACTTTTTCACTAGTCCCCCAAACCCAACAAAAGGAAATAATAAGATATAGGTAGTGATCAATTAGATCATAATAAACTCACTTAATTAATAATTGGGAATCTTTTTCACATGAAAATCATTCCATGATACATATAAAATATTTTTTAATGATGCATGGAGTACCACATTAATTTTTCATTGATAGTGATCTAATGTACACTGGAAAAATATGGATAAATCAACAATTTTATGAATATTTAATTGGATTTAATTATGGCCTTCCACCCCCAAAGTCAATACCTATATGAGATAACTATTCAGTTTCTCAAGGAAATGTTTGAGAGTATTCTCAATTGTATTTTACAGAAGGACATGAACAATATATTCCAATACCATATTTCCAAAACAAAAGTATTTTCCACCAATGTCTTAAAATGAAAAAATATGAATATTTATATGAATTGTAATTTATAACATCTTATTATTGGGATGAGGTTATAGAATGAATTCGAAAAGGAATAGATTTTTAGCCTGATATGATAGTGATCATCCAAGAAATCCAAGAACATATACAATTTATTCAGATTTAGAAGAAGTTATATGATGGAAAACATTTATTATATTATAAATATATAGTTTTAGAACAATTTTTCTTTTTAATATCCCAAGGAGATAGATAGTTCAAGAGTTTTAACTGAATGAGAATATTATCCATAGTTAATTTGATCCCTTTTTGAACATTGATTGCATAGATATAGTATCCTATAATCATGTAGTTCAACCATATAAGGCTAAATTACTTGATCTTTTCCATCTATCACTAATTATTATGGTAATATGGGATCCATCACATGTACTAAATTGGAGGTGGTACAACTATAGATTGAATTCTCATTTGAGTAGTATCCAGGGAAATCATTGGATCATATTGACAATTTTCTTTACAACAATACACCACACCTTCTCCAATTTTTATAGAGGAACCTATCAGTATATATACATGACATGGGAACCAAACTAAACACTTAATCAAAGGTGCCCTCACGTATTTTAAACATTAAATAAGAATCTATATTTTAGGGATGAAAATTCTAATGGGGTTATGAATATAAGCATCCATTTTTTATAAGTGATATTTTTTCATGAAAAAAATGCGTATTATATTATATTATGCAATAGTATACAAAACAACACATTGAAATACTATAATAAATCTTTATTAAATTAGTTAAAAAATTTATCTTTGAAATCAATTAAAACAATTTAAATTCAAAATATTTAAATGTGATAAAAATATAAAATATATAACTATGATGGGAAAATTAGCTTCACTCGATGGGCTATAATAACCCATCTAACTTACTACACTATGGGAAATTAATAATACATTAGTATAGTAGTTTAAATTATAAAAGTGGAAGTTTATAAATCTTAGTGGAATTGAGGATATTAATAAAATTGGGAATTATATATTATTTATAAGTTGTTACGTGATAGTTGGAATAGTAATGTGACTATTTGAATAGTAAAATGATCGTTAGATTAAGAACTAGACTGTAACGCCCCGACCCCAGCTACCCAGAGCCGGTGCATTAATTACATAACATTGGCATGATCACAAGAAAGATCAAATCTCGAAAGATCGATTGGTTTAGTAGCCTTGGAAACACTAGATATATTCATATGTTTTACATTACATCGTAAAATGAAAAACTAATACAACAACATAATATTTCCACAATCCACACTACAATCCCCTCATAATATCCCTGCAAGTCATTCATAACTTACATCTCACTTCCTGGGAAAAATAAAACATAGAAAAGGGGTGAGCTCAAATGCCCAGTAAGGATAACAATATAGCGGAAACTTTCATCAATAAGAATAAACATTTAAGGCAATGTATAACTAAAACAAAAGCCTTTTAAACATGAACTTTCAACATGGTATGGCATAAATAAAATGAAATAATTCCATTTACTTATTCACATGGATATTCCACTAATCGAATAATCACATGCAAAAATAAATAACCACTTTCATAATGTTGGAATGCATAATGCCAGACTATCATAACCACATAGCCAAGGCCTCGTGCCAAGACTACAAATAAGATTTTGTCAAGGCCTTGTGCCAAGACACTAGTTTGTCTCATGAGACCTACTGATGCATCGAGGAGCTATAGCGGGCTCCACCCGTCACTTATTAAGTCCAATGCATTCCCATATGAAAAGGTTTAAACATAACATAAACATTCGTATTAAAACTAGCATACGAAATGTCAATACTTTCACAATAAACTATGAATGGTATAAAAATAGCACATCCACAGTCAAACATATCACAAAACCTTCAATACAATATAGAAGTTTTGTATCATAATAAATCAACTTCAAATAATCTTAAAATCCATCAAAGGATGTTGACATAGATGAAATCAAAATTCTTTTTAAAGAAATATCTCCTTTTATTTTGAAATCATTTAAGATCCATATAAAATAAAACATTTTCTTTGAAAATATTCTTATAAGCTTGTATGGGAAGCTTCGACGATTTTATAACGGCGGAAAATAACCGCACCCGCCGTATAAGTTAAAAAAAACATTCTTACCTCAATTCTGTCGAAAAGGTTAAAAAAGGACCTTGTTTTGAAAACGACGGAAAGATTCCTTTATAAACCTCTTATAAAAAGTCAAACAAGGGTATAAATGACTTTAACCCATATTCTTGTAAATAGTAAAAATGTTTTGAAATATATTTCGAAGAAACATGGATGTGGATGATAAAGAGATCCCAGTAGATTATTACGTATAATACAACCTCGGATAATGAAGAGATTGTGAAATAACCCTTACCTTGTACTTTTCCTTGGTTGTGGTAGGTTAACCTCCTGTATAATGGTGAAATAATTGTTATTAAATTATACAAGAATCATATACATTAATATGATATCATATATGATCTTTTAATATTGATTTGATAATAATATCTTAGTATTATCGTTGTTTCGGGTGTTAACTTACTTGTTTTCTTTCATATGTTTTGTTACGTAAGACATGTTTGTAAAGGATAGGTTGTATATTATTCATATCCAGAATGATATCAAGTCCTTAAACATCATTTTTAAATCATAAAATGATAATTACGCTTTAATGGTTACGATGGAGAATGAATCTCATCGCGTTCGTGGAGACGGTAGTCCGTACGTACGCACGAGCGACAATATCATTCTTTTGATATTAAAATAATATATAAATGGATGGTATATCATATATACAGAATCATTAACATGTTATATTTATTATTTACATGAGTTACACATCATTATTATACCCATCCAAATAATATTATATTGAATAACAATTACACCACGACGTGGAGACGGTAAGCCGTACGTACGCACGTATGGTGACATGTTATTCAAAGGGTGGATAGAATACTGAATATGATTGTACCATATTTATAATAACATCACAGTATATGTGAGATACTGGAGTTATTATTTCAGAATGGTAAGAACAAAGGAAGAAGAAGTGGAAGAAGAAATGAACTTTAGAAAAGGGTGGTGAAATCATTACCTCTTCTTCGGGTTCTTCCTTTTGATTTGATCAAAAGGGCTCCTTAGGTTGGCTTTATGATCAAACTAATGCCTCTAGGTTGTAGTGAGGGATGTTGGGAGAGTATTTGGGCAGAGTGTGGCCGAACCAAAAGGCTTTGAAGGTGTGAAGAAATGAGAAGGAGGAGTACCCTTTTATAAGAGGGGTGAGGGGCACCTTTGGAAAAGCTAGAAATATTAATTTATAATAAATTCATATTCGGTTTCCAAAGGCTCCAAAGTTGACTATTCAAAGGATGAGGTGGGGATAGGTCGAAAACAACTCATCCAATAGAATTTAGACAGGTTTGGGTACTTATATTAACCTTATCTTTAAGTATTAACTCTAAGTTAATTAGTTTCACTTTTACAATGTCTCTTTGTATTTTTATATAATATGGTTAATAAACTTACTATATACATCCAAGAGACCCCCAAGTGGTCCATTAATGATTAACCTATAATAATATAAGTCTCTTGGCCGAACCTTAGATTTTTAGGAATTTAATATCAATTAATAATATAATATTTGTTTTAAGAACTCTTTTATGTCAATTTTGACACTATTCAATAGTTGATTTTTGTGAAACTCATAACAGATTTATTACTTCGAATAAAGTCAATTAAAGCAATCCCAATATATCATATTATCCTAGAAAATTAGTTTAATTCATTAAAAGTTTCATATTATATTTATTTGGGTATTTATAATATCAATTATTTTAATTTTTTACTATTATAGTAATTACTGCATCATCATTAGGTCATAAATTAAATAAATTATTTAATGTCTAAAAATTATAAATAAAATATAATTATGTAGGAAATCTTTTTAGCTTTCTAATGAATATTTATAATCGAAAATCCAACATGTATAACCCTATGTACAAATTTTTCTTCTAAAAGATGTAAGCTTATGCCATTTTTATTTTTATTTTAACTTTATTAATATAATGTGTCCCTACCACATACAAGTGGCTCCAAGGGGTCCCCAAATTGACCCAAGGATGCTCATGGTCGGGTATGTGTCCACCAATAAGGTTAGGACACGTTTTAGGGTAATTTTGTATTATTTTAATATTATTTTTTAACCCTTATTTACCGGATTTACCCTTTAACCATGGTAAATAAAATATTTACCGCAGTAATTATTCAAAATGTCTAAAAATAAAAGTTACCTATTTACACAATTTGAACATCCTGATTCCAAATATGGAATCCATTTTCCTAAATTCAAAACACAGAAGTGGCAGAAATTAATTTAAAATTAATTCCCGCTGTCAAAACAAAAAGCGTGTTTTTAAGAGATAATAACTATCAAAAGATTGACATTTGTTTATGTTCGGTTTAATTGTAAAATTATGTCCAATGATAAAAATTAAATTGAATGGTAAAAATATATTCTAAATATACTTTAAAACCACTCAAATTCATAATTTATCACTATTAATTATTTTGATTAAAAAAGTTGTTTTTAATTAAAATTTAGAAATTTTCACTATTCATCAAAATATGAAAGTTATCCGAAATGTACCAAAATTTCACCCTAGGCAAATTTTGATATTCCGAATCCAAAAATGAAGTCCATTTTGAAATATAGAATATATATGATTTCAAAAAGTAGGTATTACTATTCACAACGGCTAGTTTAATTAGTTGTGGTGTGTGTTAGAACTCGAGGTTGCGTACAACACACGCTATCGCATTATTCGAAGGGAAACGTACCGTAGAAGCTTGGGGTGTTACATTCTCCCCTCCTTCAAATAATTGCGTCCTCGCAATTTCTAGGGTATTACTGCATAAAAAGACTCGGGTGGTTCTTCATCATAAGTTCCTCGGGTTCCCACGTTGCCTCTTCCATCTTATGATTTCTCCACAAAACTTTTACCAGACGTGTCGTCCGGTTTCTCAGCACTTGTTCTCTCGTATCAAGAATCCTGACGGGCTCTTCACAATAAGACAGATCCGGTTCCAGTTCTAATTCCTCATAGGTGAGTACATGCGTTGGGTCAGGCATGTATTTCCTCAACAGAGATACGTGGAACACATCGTGAACTTTGGAGAGACTTGGCGGCATTGCCAATCGGTAAGCTACAGCCCCAATTCGTTCTAGAATTTCGAAAGGTCCGATGTACCTGGGACTCAATTTACCTTTCTTACCAAAACTTATGACTCCCTTCCACGGAGATACCTTTAGGAAAACATGATCACCGACTTGAAATTCCAAATCCTTCCTTCGATTATCGGCATAGCTCTTCTGCCTACTTTGAGCTGCTTTAATGTGATTTTGGATTACCTTTACCTTTTCCATCGTTTCCTCCACCAGTTCTAGACCTACAAGTTTTCTTTCACCGACGTCATCCCAACAGGTTGGTGTACGACATCTCTTTCCGTATAACGCTTCATATGGTGCCATCTGAATACTCGAATGGAAGCTATTGTTATAGGAAAATTCTACCAGTGGTAAATATTGATCCCACATACCCTGAAAGTCAAGTGAGCAAGATCTCAACATGTCTTCTAAGGTTTGAATAGTCCGTTCTGATTGTCCGTCTGTCTGAGGGTGGTAAGCAGTGCTCAAATGAAGTTCTGTATCCAGGGATTTCTGAAGACTTTTCCAGAATCTTGAAGTAAAACGGGGATCACGATCAGAAACAATCGATAGGGGAACTCCATGAAGTCTCACAACTTCATTAATGTATAGTCTTTCTAGACGTTCCAGGGGTAGATCTTCTCTTATAGCAAGAAAATGTGCTGACTTGGTAAGACGATCAACAATAACCCATATTGCATCGTTCCTTCTAGGAGTCTTCGGTAGCCCCATGACAAAGTCCATCGTAACATTGTCCCATTTCCACTCCGGTATGGGAAGAGGTTGCATGACTCCTCCAGGCTGTTGCCTTCCAGCTTTCACTTGTTGACAAACCATACATCTTGACACAAAATCAGCAATCTCCCTCTTCATGTTGTCCCACCAAAAATGTTCCTTCAAATATCTATACATTTTGGTGCTCTCAGGGTGTATAGAGAAATTGGAACTATGAGCATCATCCAACAATTCCCTTTTCAGATCAGGTAAATCGGGAACACAAAGTCTCTTTCCAAATTTCAAAGTTCCATCTTTATACACAAAGTCTCTCAATCTCCCATCATTCACAGCTTTAATCTTCTTCTGAAATTCTTCATCATCGGTCTGAGAACTCTTAATCCTTTCTAGTAAAGATGGTTTGGCAACCATTTGAAAAATCATTGATGTTTCACCTTCCCTGGTTATTCCCATGTCCATCTTCTCTAGATCCATGAAAATTGGATCCCTTTCAATTCTCATCATGTTCAGAACTCCATGGTCTTTTCTGCTCAAAGCATCTGCTACTTTGTTTGCTTTCCCCGGGTGGTAGTGTATCGTGCAATCATAATCCTTGAGTAATTCAAGCCATCTCCTTTGCCTCATGTTGAGTTCTTTTTGTGAGAAAATATACTTCAAACTCTTGTGATCAGTATAAATCTCACATTTTTCACCATAGAGGTAGTGCCTCCATATCTTCAAAGCAAAGATCACAGCTGCTAACTCAAGATCATGAGTAGGATAGTTTTGTTCATGAATTTTCAACTGTCGTGATGCATAGGCAATAACTCTATCATTCTGCATAAGGACACAACCAAGCCCTTTCTTTGACGCATCACTATAAATAACGAACCCATCATTCCCCGATGGTAGAGTCAATATAGGAGCATTGACTAATCTTCTCTTCAGTTCTTCGAAACATTCTTCACACTCTTTTGTCCAAACAAATTTAACCCCTTTACGTGTGAGCTTCGTTAATGGGTTAGCCAATCGGGCAAAATTCTGGACGAAACGTCGATAATAACCTGCCAAGCCAATAAAACTACGTACCTCAGTTATACTCGTAGGTGCTGGCCATTCTTGGATTGCCTTGGTCTTAGAAGGATCAACAAAGATTCCATCTTTAGAGACAATATGGCCAAGAAAAGAAATCTCCTGAAGCCAGAATTCACACTTGCTAAACTTTCCATATAATTCATGCCTCCTCAAAGTCTTCAAGATAATGCGCAAGTGATTTTCATGATCTTCGTAGGTTTTGGAGTATACCAAGATATCATCAATAAATACCACCACAAATTCATCGAGATACTCCTTGAAAACTCTATTCATCAGATCCATGAATACAGAGGGTGCATTAGTCAATCCAAACGGCATTACAGTAAACTCGTAATGTCCGTACCTGGTTCGAAATGCTGTCTTCGGAATGTCTTCCTTCTTTACACACAACTGATGGTATCCAGATCGAAGGTCAATCTTTGAAAAGTATTGATCTCCATGCAGTTGGTCAAATAAATCATCAATACGAGGTAGGGGATACTTGTTCTTTATCGTTATAGCATTGATCTCCCTGTAATCGATACATAACCTCATAGATCCATCTTTCTTTTTAACAAAAAGAACAGGGGCTCCCCATGGAGAAACACTAGGGCGAATAAATCCCTTATTACTCAATTCATCTAGTTGTTTCTTTAGTTTGACTAGCTCTACAGTGGCCATTCTATAAGGGGTCTTCGATATAGGCCTTGATCCAGGAATCAAATCAATAGAAAACTCAACTTCTCGTTCTGGAGGATGTCCAGGTAAATCTTCTGGAAATACATCTACAAATTCTTTCACAACAGGTACATCCTCTATTTGAACATTCCTTTCCTCACCGATAGTTACTTCATTCTCTTCCTCCCCAATAATTGAATTAAGTTGAGCTACTGGGGGTGGGTCTAAATAAGAATTAGGTGGTGACGATTCTGCTCTAAAAATAAGGTGCTCCTTATCATTATCATCATGAATCGTAACCTCTTTCTTCTTACAATAAATCTTCGCATCATAGTCCGAAAGCCAGTCCATACCGAGGATTATATCAAACTCAATCATAGGTATGACGATGAAATCAGCAGATAAAGAAAATTTATGTGCTCTAATGGGGACTGATTCACAAAACTTTGTTGCAACGATACTTCCCTTAGGAGTTTTAACTGACAACTCCCTTATTAAATCAAATTGGAAATATCTAATTTTCTTAGCAAACTGGGAAGATATGAAACAATGCGATGATCCATAATCAAATAATGCATTTGCTAAACTTGAGGAAACCATTAAATTACCTGCCACCACGTCTTTCGGAGTTTCTACCTCAGCAGTAGTGATAGCATAAGCCTGGCCTTGATCCCTTGGCCTTTTCTAAGGTAAGTTCTCCTGACGCTTAGGACATGCATTTGCATAATGCCCCATCTCCCTGCAATTGTAGCACTGAACATTGGTAGCTTCCTTCTTCCCCTTGCAATCATGAGCTTGGTGGCCTTTTTCACCACACTTGTAACAGACTCCCATTCCCTTCAGGCAAGCACCGGGGTGTTTCTTCCCGCACTTACCACAAGATGGATATTCAACCTTTCCCTTCTTCCCCTTATTTCCATTCCCAGATTGATCAGCAGGTATCTTCTTCTCTTGCTTTGCTTTAAAGTCATAAGACTTAGAGAATTCCTTTTCTGTCTTGATAGCACATGAGACAATGTCTTCGTACGATGAAAAGGATTGTGAGACTAATGCTCGACGGAGAAATGGTTTTAACCCATCAAAGAAACAATCAATCTTACTTCTTGGGTTGAGAATATAATCACCAGCGTACCTCGCTAACCTTGTAAAGTTAGCCTCATACTTTGTGACATTCTCATCCTCCTTTTGTCTCAGACTCAGAAATTGTCTTTCCATATCTGCTCGATGGTCGCGAGGAAAGTATTTTTCTAAAAACAGATCTTTGAACTCCCTCCATTCCATGTTTGATACTTCATCATCTTCCTTCATGTTTTGAATCAATGACCACCATTGATCAGCATCTCCAGTGAGGCGGTAAACTGCCATGGTAACTTTTTCCCTTTCACTACTCCCCAAAGCCTGAAATATTTTCTCTAGGGAAAATATCCATTGCTCAGCTACTAAGGGATTTGTACTCCCATTGAACGTTGGTGGTTGTTGTCTCATGAATCGATCTAACATTGATCCTCCACGCTGCGGATCAGGGTGCTCCATACGGGTAAGGTTATTATTCATAACCTGAGTAAGTTGTCCCAGTATGGTGATTAGCTGATCGGCACCAGTTGCATCACCAGCCCCACTATAATTATCTTGAGCAGGAGGGCAATCCCTACATGGAGTGCGCGCATTGATACGGTTTCCATTTCTTCCACTAGGCGCCATTTCTAAACAATGGCATAAACTAGATCAGTTTATGAATCAAAATACATAATCCCATACTTATAAAACACTTAACATAAATTGAACTATTTATGGATATAATCCATAATCATAAAAATGTTTTTCTTTGAGGAAGTATATACTCATAAACCCTTCATAATGATTTGTAAAGATAATGAGAGTTATCCTAAGCATATCCCCCGGGAGTGTCGTAACCAAGAGTGCAGCAAGGCCCGTTGTCGTGCACCAGTTCCCGTTCGAGTCTAGCTCAAAGCGGTGTTTTCGGGTTTTACCCCTAGGTACATCTGTGCCAGAGCCGCCTCTACCTGCTCGTATCCAGACAGGGATTTATTGCTCGGAAAACTCACAAAATCTCTATAATACCAAAATTCTAGGAAGTTCTTCTATACTAATCCTCAAAGTTCATCTTAGGTCTACGTGCTCTAATCAGAGTTTATCTAAATCTAGCTTCCAAGGTTTGTACTAAACTTCCTCTGATACCAACTGTAACGCCCCGACCCCAGCTACCCAGAGCCGGTGCATTAATTACATAACATTGGCATGATCACAAGAAAGATCAAATCTCGAAAGATCGATTGGTTTAGTAGCCTTGGAAACACTAGATATATTCATATGTTTTACATTACATCGTAAAATGAAAAACTAATACAACAACATAATATTTCCACAATCCACACTACAATACCCTCATAATATCCCTGCAGGTCATTCATAACTTACATCTCACTTCCTGGGAAAAATAAAACATAGAAAAGGGGTGAGCTCAAATGCCCAGTAAGGATAACAATATAGCGGAAACTTTCATCAATAAGAATAAACATTTAAGGCAATGTATAACTAAAACAAAAGCCTTTTAAACATGAACATTCAACATGGTATGGCATAAATAAAATGAAATAATGCCATTTACTTATTCACATGGATATTCCACTAATCGAATAATCACATGCAAAAATAAATAACCACTTTCATAATGTTGGAATGCATAATGCCAGACTATCATAACCACATAGCCAAGGCCTCGTGCCAAGACTACAAATAAGATTTTGTCAAGGCCTTGTGCCAAGACACTAGTTTGTCTCATGAGACCTACCGATGCATCGAGGAGCTATAGCGGGCTCCACCCGTCACTTATTAAGTCCAATGCATTCCCATATGAAAAGGTTTAAACATAACATAAACATTCGTATTAAAACAAGCATACGAAATGTCAATACTTTCACAATAAACTATGAATGGTATAAAAATAGCACATCCACAGTCAAACATATCACAAAACCTTCAATACAATATAGAAGTTTTGTATCATAATAAATCAACTTCAAATAATCTTAAAATCCATCAAAGGATGTTGACATAGATGAAATCAAAATTCTTTTTAAAGAAATATCTCCTTTTATTTTGAAATCATTTAAGATCCATATAAAATAAAACATTTTCTTTGAAAATATTCTTATAAGCTTGTATGGGAAGCTTCGACGATTTTATAACGGCGGAAAATAACCGCACCCGCCGTATAAGTTAAAAAAAACATTCTTACCTCAATTCTGTCGAAAAGGTTAAAAAAGGACCTTGTTTTGAAAACGACGGAAAGATTCCTTTATAAACCTCTTATAAAAAGTCAAACAAGGGTATAAATGACTTTAACCCATATTCTTGTAAATAGTAAAAATGTTTTGAAATACATTTCGAAGAAACATGGATGTGGATGATAAAGAGATCCCAGTAGATTATTACGTATAATACAACCTCGGATAATGAAGAGATTGTGAAATAACCCTTACCTTGTACTTTTCCTTGGTTGTGGTAGGTTAAACTCCTGTATAATGGTGAAATAATTGTTATTAAATTATACAAGAATCATATACATTAATATGATATCATATATGATCTTTTAATATTGATTTGATAATAATATCTTAGTATTATCGTTGTTTCGGGTGTTAACTTACTTGTTTTCTTTCATATGTTTTGTTACGTAAGACATGTTCGTAAAGGATAGGTTGTATATTATTCATATCCAGAATGATATCAAGTCCTTAAACATCATTTTTAAATCATAAAATGATAATTACGCTTTAATGGTTACGATGGAGAATGAATCTCATCGCGTTCGTGGAGACGGTAGTCCGTACGTACGCACGAGCGACAATATCATTCTTTTGATATTAAAATAATATATAAATGGATGGTATATCATATATACAGAATCATTAACATGTTATATTTATTATTTACATGAGTTACACATCATTATTATACCCATCCAAATAATATTATATTGAATAACAATTACACCACGACGTGGAGACGGTAAGCCGTACGTACGCACGTATGGTGACATGTTATTCAAAGGGTGGATAGAATACTGAATATGATTGTACCATATTTATAATAACATCACAGTATATGTGAGATACTGGAGTTATTATTTCAGAATGGTAAGAACAAAGGAAGAAGAAGTGGAAGAAGAAATGAACTTTAGAAAAGGGTGGTGAAATCATTACCTCTTCTTCGGGTTCTTCCTTTTGATTTGATCAAAAGGGCTCCTTAGGTTGGCTTTCTGATCAAACTAAGGCCTCTAGGTTGTAGTGAGGGATGTTGGGAGAGTATTTGGGCAGAGTTTGGCCGAACCAAAAAGGCTTTGAAGGTGTGAAGAAATGAGAAGGAGGAGTGCCCTTTTATAAGAGGGGTGAGGGGCACCTTTGGAAAAGCTAGAAATATTAATTTATAATAAATTCATATTCGGTTTCCAAAGGCTCCAAAGTTGACTATTCAAAGGATGAGGTGGGGATAGGTCGAAAACAACTCATCCAATAGAATTTAGACAGGTTTGGGTACTTATATTAACCTTATCTTTAAGTATTAACTCTAAGTTAATTAGTTTCACTTTTACAATGTCTCTTTGTATTTTTATATAATATGGTTAATAAACTTACTATATACATCCAAGAGACCCCCAAGTGGTCCATTAATGATTAACCTATAATAATATAAGTCTCTTGGCCGAACCTTAGATTTTTAGGAATTTAATATCAATTAATAATATAATATTTGTTTTAAGAACTCTTTTATGTCAATTTTGACACTATTCAATAGTTGATTTTTGTGAAACTCATAACAGATTGATTAATTCGAATAAAGTCAATTATATCAATCCCAATATATCATATTATCCTAGAAAATTAGTTTAATTCATTAAAAGTTTCATATTATATTTATTTGGGTATTTATAATATCAATTATTTTAATTTTTCACTATTATAGTAATTACTGCATCATCATTAGGTCATAAATTAAATAAATTATTTAATGTCTAAAAATTATAAATAAAATATAATTATGTAGGAAATCTTTTTATCTTTCTAATGAATATTTATAATAGAAAATCCAACATGTATAACCCTATGTAAAAATTGTTCTTCTAAAAGATGTAAGCTTATGCCATTTTTATTTTTATTTTAACTTTATTAATATAATGTGTCCCTACCACATACAAGTGGCTCCAAGGGGTCCCCAAATTGACCCAAGGATGCTCATGGTCGGGTATGTGTCCACCAATAAGGTTAGGACACGTTTTAGGGTAATTTTGTATTATTTTAATATTATTTTTTAACCCTTATTTACCGGATTTACCCTTTAACCATGGTAAATAAAATATTTACCGCAGTAATTATTCAAAATGTCTAAAAATAAAAGTTACCTATTTACACAATTTGAACATCCTGATTCCAAATATGGAATCCATTTTCCTAAATTCAAAACACAGAAGTGGCAGAAATTAATTTAAAATTAATTCCCGCTGTCAAAACAAAAAGCGTGTTTTTAAGAGATAATAACTATCAAAAGATTGACACTTGTTTATGTTCGGTTTAATTGTAAAATTATGTCCAATGATAAACATTAAATTGAATGGTAAAAATATATTCTAAATATACTTTAAAACCACTCAAATTCATAATTTATCACTATTAATTATTTTGATTAAAAAAGTTGTTTTTAATTAAAATTTAGAAATTTTCACTATTCATCAAAATATGAAAGTTATCCGAAATGTACCAAAATTTCACCCTAGGCAAATTTTGATATTCCGAATCCAAAAATGAAGTCCATTTTGAAATATAGAATATATATGATTTCAAAAAGTAGGTATTACTATTCACAACGGCTAGTTTAATTAGTTGTGGTGTGTGTTAGAACTCGAGGTTGCGTACAACACACGCTATCGCATTATTCGAAGGGAAACGTACCGTAGAAGCTTGGTGTGTTACATAGACCATTTAGGATAGTAGTGTAATTGTTGAATATTAATTTGAACTGCAAATTGTAAATATTAATATAAATATTATTTATCATGATTAAATTTTATAAATTTAAAAATTTTAATTCCCTAAAATATATAATATTATTAATAACTCAAAGAAATTTTATGCACAATTTTAATAAACAGTAATTTAATTTATTTCATTAAAAGAATAATTTATATATAAAGAGATATAATTACCTATTTAAAAAATTTATTATGAATATATTCATCTCATTTTTTAAAGTAACACATTAAAATTACCGGTGGTTCATTTTTTTAGTAATATATAGAACACCAACATTTTTTATGAAAATTTTAAAAATAGAGTTCTCAATTACTGATGTATATTAAAGTATATAATTTGGGATGTAATAATTAAAAAATTATTTTTACATGACCAATATAATTTAAAATACATAATTTAATAAATAATTCATTAATATAAAACATATTTAATTTCCAAAACAATAATATATTTTCTAAAGCGTTATTTAAACATATTTCCCATATTAATAAAATTATTCATTTTTTCACATAAATTCTTGTTAAAAAATATTTAATAACATCTTTAATGTGTTTTTAAGGCCAAAAACCATTATATTATATCGATATGTGATCTATATTTTTCACATCACACTATTAGAAGTTTAACATTTGATATAGTATTTTAGTTAGAATATTAATTTAAAATTACACCTATCCACATCTATAATAATCCCCGCAACCTACATTTTAAAAACTAATCATAAAACACATTCCAAAGAGACATATCTTCACAAATAAACAATATTATTCCTATTATAATACATAAGAATGTTTTTGATCAATCTCTAATGTCATGTGTTTATATTCCACCAAACAGTGCCTGAAGCCTGGTTTTCCACATGGCCTCATGTGCTACTCCCCAAATGCCCAAGCCATCCAACTAGCTTCGAGGTAATAGGTGATAATCATGTGGAGAATGTGGTTTCATTGGAAGATTATAACACAATGTAAATAATAAACAGGTAGCAGATGTAGTGATACCATAAAAAAAAGGAAATTGTGGAAGACTAATAATAAAAATTAACAAATGTCATAGCTTTAAAATAGGATGTGTCATGTTATATGTTCTAAGAAAACAACCAAAAATTGTTACACTATAGCAAGACAACAAGTAAGTATCAACAGTACAATACGGAACCAAAGAAACTCAGATGCATCACAAGCCTTGGCTTTTTTCCATGCCCTCCACCTCCTAAACAACAATCAAGAAGCAGTAAATTTTGACATTCATATATCAACACCTCCAACAATATAATCTATTTGGTTCCAAAATCATTACCCAAATATGGTTTAAGAAAATGTAAAAATAAGAAACCACCCATTATTTGTGCAATCTTTAAGTGAATATTTAATATGTAGTGTGGAACAAGGGTAATAGAAACTAGAAAATAATAAAATATAAATAGTCGTACAAGTACTAAAATTCATTTAGATTTAGTTTATAGTAATTATAAATTTAATTACCTTTATTGATATAATAATTGCGAACTAGACAAGGACCAATGAACCCAATAATATATTAAGCACATCAGATGTCCCAGGAGACCATCAAAAAAAGTATTAGATAATATTGAATAATATCTTATGCTTTTTCATGGCAGATGCTTCCTATTTCATTCCATTTTAATATTTATATTATAAGTACATGTCAACTCATGACATATAAACAACATTAAATTGAGAATATCCTTTCAATCCCTCATTGGACTTAAGGTTTGCTCGATATTTACATAAAAGTCTCCATGAACCCAACTATTCCATCTGTGGATAGCTTACAACATGCCATGATAATACACACTTTGCGTCCAACACTAGGATTTTAACTGACACCATGGTACTCCCATGGTATATTGTGGAATAGTTATATGAGACCAACCATTAATTTTAACCTGAGGATATGGCTCTCCCATTGCAATTTATAGCTTTATAATTTTAGTTAAAAGAAACACTTGTAAATTAAACTATTACATGGTGTTAAAATCAATAACTCATGAGGGAAATTCTTCTCACAAGGAATACATGATAATCAAACTATTACATGGATTAACATTAAATCAACTTCATTTTAATTAACATAAGATGATATTTTAAGGTATCCTTGTCCAAATGTGCATAACTATTCATTTATAAGAAACACACAATAGGGTGGCACATAATAAATATAAACCACAGTAAACATGATTTAAAACACTTATTCAATTACCTAAATTATAAAATTATATATAAATAGGAAAAATCCACCCATGGTGACACCAAAAAAATTGTTACACAACACTCAGACATATATATTCAACTTGAATTTTTTTTAAAAAAAATGAGACCACATACTTCATACTCATAGGACTCTCCTCATACAACATCGACATATAATTTGAGATATAACTGATTATATCTACAAAATGATCATAAAAACACAATCATCAATAAATAGGTCGATAGAAGAAATTATAAAAAATTGATCAATAGGAATAGATAGCTTATTGAGGGTAATCCAATGCATCTGATGATGTTCGAATAGGAGATCAAATAGTGATATGATAGTCCAACCTTTTATTAGATTACATTAACACGTCATTTGTAAAAAAGGATGAGTTTTCTATGTTTTTATAAAAATTACACTACTAAAAAATTTAACAAACATAATAATAATAATTAAACGGTGTGTACTGAAAACTACATTACATGTATGTATATATTCTTGTTAAACCATTATATGGCATGTGAACATATTTCTCGATTATTTATTGAAAGGACGTGATGAGTTGTTGAAAGGAAAGATAGTGTAACACCTTACCACATCATACAACAGGCCTACAGCTCTCCCTTGATTTTATTACCTCTACTTAATTATGTACAAACTAAAAAGGAATGATCTATACAAAAAAGAAAGAACCAGGATCATAAAACATCCCCTAATAAAGAAATTCATCCAAAAATTTCCCTTCCATGGTGATAAAGGATTTTTCTGAGAACAACTATGGCCATTAATCATGTACCTCAGCCTCACAATCATGGGTCTCATCCTATAAATGGTTATGATACTATATATCTCGTAATAGAGGAACAAACCATCCTTGAAGAACCTTCGTTCTCCATTCATCTATACGTTTCAAATGCATATCCAATGATGCTTCAACCTGAAGTTCAACCTCCATGGCCTGAAAATGTGATATCATTCTATTTTACTAAATCATTACTGATAAACATTGAAGATGTTGTGCATCGATTGGTACTTCTAAGGTGACTCAAATTTATAGGCATCTAACGAGACTCTCCAGAATAAAAAATGGCCCAACATATCTCAGTTAAATCTTACATTATCTATTGATATGCCTATGTTCAAACCTCATTGATACACTTATGAAACCTCAATCCCAAACCATTAATTGTAGAGTTTGACTATGGAGACTACTGTAAAATTTCTAACATGACTATGTAGTGGTTATTTTAATCTGAATCAAATTAACATACTCAAAAGCATCCTACATGAGACGTAGTCCAAATAATGCTACGTCACCTACCTCTATGAATCATAGTGTAGAATGACATGGCCTACCATATAATGCTTCATATGGTTTCTTATGTATTGTTAGATGAAAAAAAATCTATGAAAATTAAATTTGGGGAATGTGCATCTCCCAAGAGACCCCAAAATCTAAGATGCATGCTCATTGCATTTCCTCTAGCACCACTATCGTACGCTCTAATAGACCATTAATCTAAGAGTGGTATGATATGATTTGGTAGCACCAATGTACCATGAGCCCTATTAAAACTCTTCATGAAACGAGATGTTAAATGGGAATCCCTATCTAAAATGATAGATCACGGTACCCCATGTAGTCAAATAATTTCTTGGATGTAAAAACAACCAATATCATCAACAAAAAAGGTTTTCTTGATTGGTAGGAAATGTAGAACATTCATGACCGTGTCAAAAACAATCCATAATGCATTATTACCTTGAGGTATCCTCGATAACCCCTTAATGAATCCATCATGACATCATTCCATTTCCTCTCAACAATTCTAGGTTCTATATAGTTTTGTTTATCCATTGGTATTCCTCCTTCACTTACTGATTGGTGGGGAACCTCATGAAAAAACTAGTTACACACCTTTTCATATATGGACACAAATACAGATGATGTAAATCCTATTACATCATGGTGAAATCATGTTGCACTTCCCATGAATAGGCATTAATGTACTACATAAACACCTTTCATATGTCTATTAAAACAAATATGAGATAGTGTAATCAAAGAACCTCATCCACACCCATTGTCCAACCAGGAGGTGAGTCCTCCCCTCCAACTCTCACTCGTAGAATAAGGAATTTTTTGTCTGATAGATTCATCATCCTCAATATATCTAGTATGGTGGAGGTAACATATAAGGATTAATGAAAATTTTATCCCTATCTATTGTGCACCACCATGTAATTATCAATGAACTGTGCAATAAGCTACCACTATCTACTGGCTTGCTACTCTGCTTGTATGTTAGTACTCTCGCTGAGATAATCACTAACACCATTTCCTATACTATGTGTGTAGGAACAATCAAATTCAAATTAAAAAATGTTTTACACCCACCCTTGCTGCCTCAGATTCAAATAATGCTATGTAAGTATGTACTTTAGTATTTTCTGTTATGTGAATGATAAAAAATTCTGTCAGAATATGTATTGCCTCCAAAAATTCAAAGCACGAACAACCACATTTAACATGAGATCTAGTGTCATGTAATTCCTCTTAGAAGGGATCAACTTATATGATACATATCAAATGACTCAAACCCACAGAACAATAACAACCCCAATCCTAATACCTAATGCATTGTAGTTGAGATTGTATTTCTTTCCCGACTCTAGAAAAATATTTATCAGAACTAAATCCAACCATTGTTTCTATTCTTGAAAGGGTGTCTTGTTGTATTCATCCCAATCATACTTCACACCTTTTCTAGTCAAGCCCATCAATGGTGCTTCTATGTGTGAGAATTCATGTATAGAACCATAGTAGTAACCAACCTTCCCCATGAATCTCAGTGCCTCAATGAAATTCATGGGATGATCCTAGGAAACAAATACTCTCACTTTCTTTAGGTCTGCAGATAATCATATATTTGAGATTATGTAACCCATAAAGTGAGTCTGAATCATCCAGAAGTGAAACATTGTGATATTTTTATATAACAGATTATATCTCTCTTTACTCAAAACAATTTCATGATGTCTTTCATGGTTGTGTTGATTGTGAAATACATAAAAATATCATCCACAAAAACCACAACGAATGAGTCACGATGAGGATGGAACACTCTTTTCATTAGTTCCACAAATACATCAAGAACAATCATGAGACTGAATGGAATGACAAAATACTCATAAAACCATGAATAATCCTAAAATTTTAGGAAGGTATGTCTGATTATCTAACATACATTTGATGATAACCAGCTCTCAAAAATGTCATTGAGAATACCCAAGATCATTGGAGATAATCAAATAGATCATTAGTTTAAGGTAATGGATACATGTTCAGAAACATCAACTGGTTCATTTTCTAATAATCCATTCCTTGTCTGATGGTATTGTTTGCCTTTTTCACAAAAAGGACCTGCGAACCCCAAGGAGAAATATTTTTTGGATGAAACCCTTAGCATATAAATCATCTATAATCCTCTTTATATCTTAAAAATATATCATATCCATCATGTAAAATGGAATAGTGGTCAGTGAAGCTCATAGTACTGGCTTGATTGATGACTCTAACTATTAAACTAGATTTAGTCTTGAATAGTCATCTTAGAAGACATCAATAAATGATCAAATACATGAGTGAAATCCATCGGATGTGTTTACTGGTAATCTAAATAAAATAAGGCAATTTGGATTATCATCTCATCCAACCCATGATGCTTAGTTCCACCTCAGATCACCTAGATATCACATTCACTCTTGTGCAAAAAATATCATCCCTCTAGTGACATAAAACTCTCCCTACAATGATAGCAATAGAAAATGGAATGAAAGGATACCAACTAGTATATTCCATGAATTGAATCAAATACTATCATTTATAATACATAGAGGTCCCATAAGAATTTACACCCACAAAACTCAATGGGGAACTCCAAGCACTGACAAACACTTGTCATTCTAATTCCTAAAGGAGTTTCCAGATTTATAACATCATCAGGATTAAAAAAAACAATGAAAAAGGATCTCTACAATAGAATCATATATAAATCTATATGAGGACTTAATATAAATATGTGTATATGATAAAATGTAGTTGATTAGAAATGTATCTTTTATAATAGAGGGTCTGAGATCCAACTGATTCTGAGTATGTTTCACTGTATAAGTATAACAAGTACCGTTACCCTGTGACACTACCTGGATACCATGAACAATTCCAAACTACTGTCACTAAAAAACTTGGGTCTGCATACCATGTACATGACCACTACCTCAACCTAAACAACATTATACATTCTGGTTCCTTGAATAGTTTGAATCTGCCAACCCTGATAAGGAATGCAGATTCGTTGCAGATCCACTCTCACTAGCTGTGGGGGGAAGTTTCCTAAAGAACGAATGTAGATGGAACAACTTTCCTAAAAATAGACACTCAACTGGTTCCATTGGAAATGTGGTTTCGTATGCCCAATTCCAACACACTGGTAGAACATCACTTTTCTACCTAATGATATGTCTTGTCTTCTATAATCACTAGAAGAAATCTCCAGATGACTCATCCTACTACAGGTTGAAACATAAAACAATCTCAGTAACGAACATCCAAGGGTTGTACCTCCACATTCTCTCTTATTACACTTGTTAATCAATGTGTGATTCAATATATTAAATACAATTGTTAGCTGAATGATACTTACTGATGATCAAATGTCTTACCTTAGACCATCCTCAAAGCAGATATCCTTTGAATGATCATCACCCATCACAATATGTGTGAATAATTAGAGCTCAGTAATATGGTATGATTAATCCAAAACTAATAAAGTGACCTTAACTAGATGCATAAACTCTCGGGTATTATCAGCCCAGAGCATCTTTAAAAAGATGTAATCATAGAAGTCTATCTGAAAATTTTCCCTAGCCATATCCAGAAGATGTTCCATCTGAGAGATAACAACCCACCATCATATGGATGAATCAAAAAACCTATATTTATTGATATTGACCCTCCACCTAGGAGGAATCTCCGGATTCTCAATGATTGATAACATAGCCTTTAGACATGACTATATTGTATATATCCTTCCATTACACAAAAATGTGGGTGGATTCTACTGCTGGAACACTCACATCAACTCTTCCATAGATGTAGTATACTATATGTCTCCCATAATGTTTCGCATGAAGATCATAAACCCTTTAAAAAACTATCCATCAGCACCTTCATCTATTATAATAACTGGTGACATAAAAATCATAAATGGAGGATTCAATTGTATCTTATGTCTAACCATTTATCTAGTATAATCATTTTTACTCCCCTATTGTACAATTGGAGGTTTTTGTAGAAGCATGACTCTGAAAGTTCAAGTGCATGCCTTACTTCATGAGCATCATGGTTT
Organism: Viscum album; assembly: GCA_963277665.1. Lineage (NCBI taxonomy): Eukaryota > Viridiplantae > Streptophyta > Magnoliopsida > Santalales > Viscaceae > Viscum > Viscum album. Next base: position 1,039,372,805 of record OY728141.1, on the reverse strand, counting down.
GCAGTTCAAGAGAACAAGAACTAAATTGGAAATGAATACACTAAAATTTTACCAAAGTAGGATTTCAATTCATGTTGAATCCATAAACGGTGTGTAATCTCATGATCGTACATGGTTATGTAATTCAATGTCCATGGAGGGTGACTACCCATAGTCTACGGAGTGTTAGGCTGGAACACTATGTGTAATCAAGTCTCCCCTCTGGTCCATGTACTTTTACATGGCCATAACCACACAGGATCTATCTCATTAACACTACATAGCATGTTCTTAATGTACATAACTTGAACTTTCCAAATCAATTTATATTCCTCGTTTCTCTTCACACAACCAGACTCATGGTCATTTATCATAGAGTGTGTACAAATAGTACACTGTGTGTACATAGGAAAATTATTATTCTTGAATAGAAGAACACGTGACCTATGTTCATATCATCACACGACATGTTGTCTGGTCTTTTAGATAGTATTCCAATGAAGCTTCTCCAAAACAATTTTTTTCATAATCATTAAAATGTTATGAAAAATTCTATTCTTTGCGAGCCCTTACTCTCCCCGAATCAATGTTTTTAATATGTATATACTAAATCACAAACAATTTATTTTCCGAACAAGATCCCCAAAATTCTGATCCAAGTGGTCCCACAACCCATAGTTCATAATTTTAAATCCTCCCATTTATATCACTTTGTAACCTCTTGGGTCTAGATTTCTCCTTATAGTTCCTTAAGCCCAGTTGGCCACATGGCCTCAAGCGCATCCCTCCATGAACTATAGGATATCGACTAGCTGCGAGGGCCTTGGTGATGATCCTGGGGAGACTATGCCGACATTGGTATATTATAGAATAATATAAATAATAAACAGATAGTAGAATCAGGGATACTATACAATAGTAGTAAATAACAAAAGACTGATAATATAAATAAACAGATGTCATATCATTAAAATATGATTTTTTTGGTTACATGTTCTATGAAAATATCCAAAATAGGTTACACTATAACAACAAAAATTATAACTACATGTAGTACAAAAAGTAACCAAATAATATCAGAAGCATCAAAATCCTTGGTCTGGTCCCATTATCTCCTCCTCCTAAACCAAAAAAAGTACCTGTAGAAGAGAACATTCCCTTAATGACACCTACAACAATATAATCCAACTGGTCCTATAATTCTAACAAAAAATGAGTCTGAGACTAAATACTAGTAGGTAACCACCATTCTCTATGCCAATATATAAGTGAATATATAGTATGTAGTGTTCTGTCAAAAAAATATTAAACTGGGAAATTCTTAAAGGTAAATAGTCCTACAAGTACTAGTATTCATTTAAATCCATTTTATCTTCATTATAAGTAACATTAAAAAGATTTATACATGTCTCATGATCCATCCTAGGCCTGACGATCCATGTACTAATATAATCACATCTAATGTCCCAAAAGACCATCTAAACAAGTATAATAGAACAATGAATAAAATCTTGTGCTTTTGCATTACAGACGTGTCATAAGTAATTAAATTTCATTTTTAAAATTATAAGTATTTTAAGAATCATGAAATATTATAATCTTACAATTGGTCATGTCCCTAGAATCCCTCATTAGATTAATGGTTCTTTGGGAATTTATAAATATTTCTCTATGAAACAAACCATTCCATCTCTGGCTCCCTCACAACATGTCATGATAATAATCTATTTAATCTATCCATAATCATTTAACTGGGACCATTTTTCAATCATGGAATAATTTATAATAGTCATAAGATCCAGACCTTGCCTTTTAACTTGATAATATGGATCAACTATTGTTATTTACACCTTTATCATTTTTGATAATAAAAAACACATGTAAAATAATATATTTCATGGTGTTAACATTAATAACTCATGTGGTCCACTAATCTCACAATAAAAACATTTAAATTAAATTAATACATACGTTCTAATTAATAGAACATCATTTTAAACATCCTATGATGGGAATTTAAGGCATTCCACATAAGCATCCTATGATAAAAGGCCACAATCAGTCATTTATTGGAAAAACACCCATGTGGTCGCCCATAATCAAGGTAAAATCCCATAATTTTTTTGAATTCCATAATCATTTACCCAAATAGAAAAATTTTAAAAAATTAAGCAACATTCATCTGTGGTGAGAAAAAAATGGGTGTTTGTGGAACTCTATCACCTATATTCAACTTGAAAAATAGAAAAATGTAGGAGACCACATAACTCATACCTGTATGATAGTCCTATTCTAGGGTTGGCTTCTAAGTCAATCTATAATAATATATATCTTAAAAATGAACATAAATGATCCATAATCAACAACTATGTTATGATACAAAATCATGATTAATGTATCATGAGGAATCGAGAGCTTCCGTAGGGAAATCCAACTCATCCAACAATGTTTGAATCAGAGATCAAATCAAAAAATGGGAGGCCACCTTTTTCTCAGAGTGCATGGGCATGTTTTTCATCTAAAAAAGGTAAACTATGTCTATATTTATGATAATGATGTTACTATATGATTTTAAGAAAAAACAAAAAGTACACAACATGTAATGAAAACTACAGGTTTTGTCTTTACGAATTTGCGCCTAACCATTACCTAGCATGTACTGTGAGGTAAATGTAATGTGCCCATATTACATTGCATGTTATTGAAATTTCATGGCATGTAAAAACATGTATCGTCATGTAACATATGTGAAACTTACCTTTGTCCTGTTTTCCACCAATTCCACAAGAACAAATATAAATGAAATGATATGTACCACAAAGGAAAAACTGAATTCTAAGAAACATCCCCTTATAATGAAATTTATTATTGAATTTTCATTTCAATGGTGGATAGGAGTCATCTATGAATAACTTTGGCCACTAATCATGTACATCAGCCTCTTTCTACTAGGTCTCATCCTGTAATGGATAGTGTTCCCATAACAACCATAATAGAGGTACTGTCTAGTAGTGAAAAAACATTTTTATTCTGTTACATTAAATATTTAATGCTTCTTACAGGATGCATCAACATTAATATCAACCTCCTTGGAATGAAAAATGTGATAATGGTCTCAGTGATAGTGGTTCTTGTGAGATATATGGAAGACATTGTGGATGGAAATGTACCTCGAAGGTAACTACAAACAATAGGAATCTTACCTGACTATATATGGGATCTCAAATGACATGACATATCTTGGTGAAATAATTTCCTACCACCTGATCTTCTTATGTCCCTACCATAGTGAAATAATCTAGAAAAACATGTCCCAAAACTCAAACTATAGAGGTCATATGTGGTGATCATCATATGATTTTTGATGAAACTATGTAGTGTCCATTCACTTCTGAATCAACTAGACCTTTTAAGAAGTCTCTTGCATGAGACACAGTCCTAGAAAAGTTGTATGTCCTCCCTCTAACCACCACAGGGTAGAACATCATTCCTTACAATACAAATCCTTATATAGTTCCATCAATGTGTTCTCCTGATAAATATTATTGTAGGTTAATTCAATCTAGGGAATGTGATTTTACCAAGACCCCCTAAAATCCATGATGCATCCTTGTAGAAATTCCTCTAGCACATGTATCATATGCTTTGACTGACCATTAGTCAGAGGGTGGTATGATGCTTTCAGATCCACCTTTGTACCCAGAACCCAAAAAAATCCTAGGAGAAATGATATTTATAACGGGCATCTCTATCTTAAATGATAGTATATGGGACCTTGATTTTTTGTACAATCTCCCAGATGTACAACCTTCCAATCTTATAAACAATAATGGTTTCTAGATTAATTGAAAATTCAAAACCTTTATGATACTATCAATAAAAAAATTATATTGCATCATTACATCAAGGTGAACTCAATAACCCCATAACAAAATTCATCACGACATCATTCCTTTTCAAATCTATAATGGATAGTTTCTGTAAAGGTTTAGATAATTGTTGGAATTCCAACTTCACATGATGACATGTGGAGCACCTAATGACAAAACCAGCTACATCCCTTTTCATACCATGCCTCCAACACTTAAAATGTAAATCCTAATACATCATGGTGATGCAAGGATGACATTACCATAAAATTTCATGAATGACTGGCATCATCTCCTCACACATGTTTGCAAAACACCATATATGATTATGTACTCATAGAACCTCATCCTATCTTATGGTCCTACCAAGAGGAGGGTCCTCACCTTCCACTCTCACCTATACTACTAGGACATCAGAGTAAGATAGTTTCCTCATCCTCGCTCGATCTAGTATGGTGGAGGTAATATTTAAGTATGAAATAAATGTCTATCCCTAACAGACATTCACCTCCAAGTACATCTTAGTGAACAACTCCATAAGATGCCACACAATACTATCCTACTGCACTTCCTGTATCTCAGTCCCCTTTTTCAAAGCATCCACCACTACATTTCTCTTACCAGGCCTATAGGAAAGCCCTGTATCCAATTAATGAAGGTATTCCACCCACCTCACATCCTCCGAATCAAATCACATTGTGTAAATATGAATATTTGGATTTTTCAATCCATGTAGACCAAAAAATGCTCTCCCAATTAGTAATGTATCCAAAAGTGTAAAGAATCAACAAATATAGATAACTCAAGATCATGCATCTGGTAATTTCTCTTTTGAGGTATTGACAACTGTGATCTGTATACAATGAAATAGTCCCCTTACATAAGAACTTATCCTTTCTAGACATAGAATAAATCGCAATACCTTGTGTATCTCTCACCCAGATCTAAAAAAATATTTATCCCTGCTAAATCCAACCTCCCTTTTAAATTTATAAAGGTAATCTAACAATATTCTGCCCAAGTATTCATCTCACCATTTTTAATCAAGCCCATCAATGGAGTGAATATTCTTGATAAGACCACTATGAATTCAACGTAGAAACCCTCCATCCCCATTAAACTCTTAAACTCAAAGGTTTTATTGGGATAATCAAAGGAAATTTCTACTATCATGATATATATGTCCAATTATACAACATTCTATGACATGATGTAAACTACGAAGTGAATATGATCCATTCAGAAGTGAAACATTGTGATATTATAATTCTAATGATGTTGTCTTAGTGTACTAAAAATGATTTCATGATGCTTGGAATGGCCATGTAGATTGTGAGAAATCACAAAGAAATCATTCATGAAAACCATAATGAATGATTCAATATATGGATGGAACACATGGTCCATCAGTTCCATAATGACTGCATGTGTGTTTGTGACACCGACAGACAATACCAGATAATCAAAGAGACGATACTATCTCCAAATTATTGTGGGAGTTATGCCCAATGACCTAACACACACATGATGATAACTTGATATCCAATAGATCATATAGAATACCCAATACCCTCTAAGATTATTGAATTGAGTATTTATTGGAAGAAGAGAATACTGTTTCTTGACAGTCAACTAGTCCATTTTCTGATAATCCACAGAAACCAAAGGGGACCTTCGACCATTTTTTGCAAAAGGATCTGAAAAAACCCAAGGGGAATTACATTATTGAATTAAAACCTATCATCAAAATCCTACAGCTTCCTTCAGAGCTCTTTTAATGACATTGTAGCAATAATCTATAGAGGAATGTATACCAGTTCCACTCAAGGACCTATCTTGATAGAGAACTCAACAACTCTCACCAAAGGTATGAATGAAAATTTATCCAGGAATAGGTCCCTTAAATGATCAAAAATAAGAGGGAAATGCACCTATCATGTTCCCTGATACTCTAGATATATTCTTGATATATGGGATGTCATTCTACGCAACCCATGATTCTTGGGTCTAGCTCGGCTCTCCTAGACATCACATTCATCCTTTTGTAGGAAAAATAATCCTTATGGTGACATAAAAATCATCCTAAGTTGATAGAAATTGAAAACGGGTAGAAAGGAGTCCAACTTGTCCACAATGAGAATGAAATCAATGATTATCATATCTGATAAGTATATCTCCCATAAAAAGTGAAACACACAAACCTTAATGTTTGACTCCTTTAAATGATGTACACCCATAATTCTAATGAATAATAGAATTTCTTAGATTTATAAAATCGTCACAAATATGAACACAAATCCCAAATCTATCCTCAATCAGTATATATATGAAACAATATGACACCCAAATAACCAAATGTGTAGAAGCTAAAATAGAGGAGACTAAAATATTACCTCTAACAATAGAGGGGTTGAGATCTTGCTCCTGCTAAGTCTGTTGAACTGCATAAGTATGAGTGTTAACATCCCACCATATATTAGTAAAATCTTGTGAAATATATGTAATGAGATTCACCCACAGCTCAAGAGTCATGTCTACATTCTAAATGATTGATAACACGAACTCTATCCATAACTCTTCAACCCATGTTCTCCCATTCCAAGAAATCGTGGGCGGATGCAACAGTTGGAACACTCACATTAGATATTTTATAGACATGGTATGATGTGGTGCTCCTTGAAAGGTTTTCATGGACCATATAAAGCCTTCACCTAATAGTTCATGAACATATGTGTCTGGTATAACATCTACTTCCACAAATAGTACTACTAGAGGATCTGATGGTATCCCATCGCCTACCACCTCTTAGGTACAATCAATTCGACTCTCATAGTGTAAAAAATGAAGGTCCTCATAGAGGCATGACTCTGTAATTTCATGCACACACATCAGTTCAAGATCATCAAGGTTCGTAGTTCAATAGTTCTTGAACTAAAAAATAGAATAAACCCTTGAAATGATAAAAAAAATATGACTATACGATACGTATTGATCATACACAGCACATATTGTTAAGGTATTACATGGTTATGCACATACACTAGCATGGGTGTGTAACCACCCATGTTACATGGTGTGTTAGGCTAGCACATGCCTTGTGCTCGAGTGTTTTGTAACAACCAATGCTTCCACCATATGCTTCTCTTCGAAAAATTATAAAAGTGTGTGATGCACGCAACACCGAAATCAAACGCACCACAACCTATCATACAATCCATTTAGAAATATGTAATGAATAATAATAACCAAATTTTCAAATTTATATATATCCTATATAATTTTAACATTCATCTTTTGTTTTTTTGGATATAATATAAGGAAAATTCAATTTTTCATATGAAAAAGGTTTTTTCAAAAAAATTATTTTTTTCCTTTTAATGGAGAACCCTTTATAACTCCTATATTTGAAACTTTTATATATTTAATTTAATGAAATTAAATACTTATTTAGAAATGGAAAATAAAATTTTATTTTGGATATATTTTTGGTATATTTCTATTAACTTTGATTTTTTGATAAATATTGAAAGATACTAAATTTTAATTGAAAACAACATTTCAGTAAAAGCAGTTTATGGTGTTAAATTATAAATTTGAATGTTTTTGAAGTGTAATTTGATTATATTTTTATCATTTATTCAACTGGTGTTCATTAGATGTAATTTTACTTCTAACCCAGACATAAATACATATCAATCATTTGAATGTTTTTACATCTCAAAAACCCCCTATCCAATTTTGACAATGGGAAATAATTTTAAATTAATTAATGAAACTTCTTATTTTTAATTTGGTAAAATACATATCATATTTGGATTTGGAATATCAATATTAACTTAGGGTGAATTTTTTGTACTTTTCTGATAACATTTGTTTTTCGATGAATAGTGATAAACATTGACTTATTGTTTAAAAACTGTATTTTTATATAAATAAATATTTATTTTATTTAGGTTTTTATGTGAAAATTGATACATAATAAAAATATTTGTTCAATATAATTCATGGAAGTAATTTTATAAAAAAATAAGATGTATAAATTTTTATTGGATTTTTTAACGTCCTTTACCCACCTTGTTTGAAAATTAGAAAATTTGTATAAATCAAAATTTTACTACTTCGGGGAATTGAATTTCAAAAATCCATGAGACATAGATGAAATCAGAATGTAATATGTTGTTCAATATAATGAATATAATTTTTTGTGAATTGTAACTTTTAAATCTTATTTACCTAGTTTAGAAGTAAATAGGGAAATTAAATGTAAAAATGATTTTATAATTACCAAAACACATGACATAATTCGATTGGAAAAGTGAATTTTGACAAAAATCAACCTTATGAATAAAATATGATCCTTTATCTCCACTTTTATTTGATTAGGAAATTTTTTTATTATTTTATTTAAAGAAGTGTTAAATGTGTTAAATTCAAAATTTAATAAAAACCATTTTTAATATATGGATATACATAAGATAATTCTGACAATAAAAATGAATTAGAAATATCATAATATTTCATAAATAATGGTATTTTATTTATAATTTATAGACAATAAAAAATTAAATATAATTACGATAGAATGACGATGCAGTATCTACCTTATTAATGAAATATTCAAACAATTATTTTACAAATATTAAAATAAATGAAAATCATTGATTTTGATGCATTACAAAAATTTTATAGGTTAATATTACATGATTGGGTTTATGAAATTTATTTTATTCAAATAAATTTGATTATTGTGACTTTCTCAAAAACCATATACTAAATAATGTAAAAATTGATAGAAATGAGTTTTTAAAACTGATATTATAATATTAAATCCTATATTAGTCATAAAAATATATGGTTCATCCAAAGGACATATATGATAATATATATGTAATTAATGAACCAAATTGGGTTCTCTTTCAATTTAATTGTATGTTTATTAAGCATTTAAAATAAAAAAATGGAGAGAGGGGAAATGTTAAACAATTTAACCTAGAGTTATCTCTAAAAAATAAGGTTAACATGGTGTCCTAAACATGTCTAAAACCATTTGGTTGAATTGTTTTCGACCCATCCTCACCTTATAATCAAAATAAATACTTTTTTGAGCAATTTTAAAACTAATATGATTGTATAATAAAATAATTTTTCAATGTTTTCCTAAAGTAACCCTCAAATCTCCTTTAAAAGGGTACTTCCCTATCACTAAAAATCACACCTCCAAATCCAATTTTTCTGGCCATACCCAACTAAAATATCCTCCCAACTACCCTCATATCAATGTATAGTCCCTAATTTGATCTTAAATCCATCCTAATAGGCCCTTATGATAAAATCAAAAGGAAGCACCAAAAGAAGAGGTAATTATTTCATCACCTCCTTCAATGATCTTTTCTTCTTCCACACCCTCTTTCTTTTTTGTTTCCATTACAAAATAATAAATCCAATAATTTATAAATAAATTTATTTAATTATAAATATGCTACAACCATATTCATTATTCTATCAATTTGATGAATGACAATGTCACCATACATGCGTACGTACGAGTTACCGCCTCCACGTCATGGTGTAGTTTGTTATTCAATAATTAATTATTTTTATGGGTATAATAATGAGTATAATTAATGTAAATAATTAATATAACATGTTAATGATTCTGTATATATGATTTACCATCCAATTTCAGAAAATATCAAAATCAAGATAATGGAATTGTTGCTCGTGTGTACGTAAAGATTATCGTCTCCACAAACGCGATGAGATTCATTCTTTATCATAACTATTCAGGCATTAATGTCATTTTATTATTCATAAAATAATGTCTAATAACATAAAATTATTCTGGATACAAATAAAATAAATCATATTCATAACAAACATGACATACATAAAAATTTTATAAAGAAAAATGAAACAGTTAACACATGAAATAATGATACTACAGAAATATTATTAACAAAACAATACTAAAAGATCATATATGAAATCATATTTATGTATATAGTTCTTTTATACTTTAAAAAAATTATTTCACCAATATATATAAGGTTAACGTACCCTCAACTAATGTAATGTACAAGGTAAGGGGTTATCATCCCACATATTATTCCTGGGAGATTCATGCTATATTGACATTATTTCCTTTTGTGTGGTGTATGTTTTTCCCATGATTGTATTCATTGTGTAATATACGTTCATTTAATTGTATTTACATAATCATTGTATGATCCTTATTTAATGGTTTCTATGTTTCATGAGTTACAAAATCGATAAGGGAATTTCTAATTTAAATTTATACTCATTGAGTTTTACTCAAAGTTCATTGATTATTTTACTCCAAGATTATGTGTGAAATCACTATTTATTACTTATTTTGTAATTTACACTCCCATTTGTGTGTATATAATTATGATACACATAATAATTCCATTTATAAATACTTAATTTCCCAATATGATCTTGATAAGAGTAATCATAACTCAATTTCCATTCTTTGAGTTAAACATCCAAGTCATTGGTGTTGTTTTTACAGGAATATATGTGAATGTCCTCTGATTTATTTACACTAAATATCCAATCATATCAATTGTATTTATATTTTTTACATAAAATTTTTTCATTGATTTATCCTTAACCTAAGGATACACTGATTATAAGGGATTTCATCACAATTAACATTCAATTGAGATTTCATTATTTGTTATGTGCCAATTCTCTTTTATATGTTATTTATATTGTACATGGACATAGTATATCATGAATCCATTTACTATCATGATATTATTAATTTTTCATTACCTCAGTTATTTATATTAAATTGTATATTTTTTAATTAATTACTCAAACTAAAATATCAGTTTAAATGTTTTAAATATTTATTCTCCAAAATAATTCTCATTAATGTTCTTGTGAAAAAAAATTAATGATTTATTTATATGGACATAATGTTTTAAAATTATAATTCGTTTTAAAATTTTCAAATTGGTATGGACACCTTAATTATAAAATATATTTTTCACATATTGTTGATAAATAGTGAGAATTTTAAAAGTTTTCAAGAAAATGAGATATTTCTCTCAAATTGTTTTACTTGTTTTTTTCATCTATGTCAATATCCTTCTTTATTATTTATGGAGGTTGATGTATTATAAAAAAATTCAATTTTAATTGAATGATTTATGTTTGACTATAGATGTTATATTTTTATACAATTAATGGTTTTGCTAAAAATATTAACATTCTGTTTGTTAGTTTTAATATGAATATTTATGTTATGTTTCAACATTTTCATATAAATAATGAATTGGATTTAGTATATGATAGGTGGAGCCTGATATAGCTCCTCAATCCATCATTAGTTCTCATTAGAAAAAATTATATCTTGACACAAGGAAGTGAAAAAATCATTATTTGTAGTCTTGGCATGACGCCTTGTGTAACACCTCTCCTATACATCATTGGTTTGATGAGTCTATGAGGGTTACTTTGCCTTTGGAGACATTCCCAAGGCACCAAAGGTTGAAAATAAATGAGAAGGGCTTCAAGAAACAGTGGGGAATGATTTTTTTACTTCATAATATAACACAACTCAACCAACCAACAACTAATGATGCATGCACTATCAAAACCAACCATGTGATACTAAAAATTTCATCACATACCCCATAACTATTCAGCTAGACATGTCCACAAATCATCAGAGTACAAAGCTGAAACTCAACAAAAAAAAACATTACAAGCCAAGACACCATCATAGCTCTACAGCATGCTCATGCTCCAAGCTCCACAAAAACATCATAGGCTTCACCATGAACCACTTGCAATGAGATCTTTATATTTACTTATATCTTGGTACACGATAACTAAAAAGACACCAAAGTTAAAAAGAAAGGGGTGAGTACAAAAACTCTGTAGTTTTTTCCCAAATGACTTCATACACACTCCAATTAGATAATACCATTATCACATTTATATAAAATAATTTATATAAAATAATCATATGTTATACATTAACATAAGACAAATACACAACTACCAAGCCATTTCACCCAAACTAAGTAAACCCAAGGAATTCCAAAGAATCATGCCATGAGCCATACATCCCACACAAGGAAGCCCAATCTACCATGCCATGCAAGGAAGCCTATTCAAACATTTCACATTTCTACAACAAATTCCATCCATGCAATGTATCACTCAACCAAGCAACTATAACTATGGGACTTCTCGCCCAACTCTTTCACCCCATCTTCTTCTAGCAGGACTTCCCAGAAACTGCCTGACCAAACAAAATGGTGGGACATCCAATCCATCATTTTCTCCCTTTATATTGATACTTCTCGCCCACTTCCTCACAACCAACACAAGCCATAACCATGCATGTAACCCACTAAGTCCACAACAATAGGAAATTCACCATTACTATTACATGTCCATCCACTTCAATAAACAAAACATTTATTGAAAACACCCTTTAATAATTCTCCATACCAAACACATTTCATTAAAACAACCCTTTTTATTGAAAACCATTTTACCAAATCATCTTAATCTATCCTAGAAAACAACTCATTTTAAATTCCCATTTTAAAATCACATAAAGAGCATTTCGCCACAAGCACTTTTTCTAATAAATAACCAAACCATCCCCAATGAAATTTCCAACCAATTACACACATCAATAACTAAATAAATTTTAAGAAACACAAATTAATTGAAACTGAAACCACTAGATCTAACCATGTGGAGTCGTGAGAGAATCCACCTACCTTTAGGGTTCTGGCGAAATCGACCCACAAGTAATTACTCTTCAAAACATGAAAATGCACCACCAAAACCTCTCAAGATCCCCTTCCACAACATCCAAAAGCCAAAAAATTAACAACCAAGGAAACCACAACCCTAGATCTACACACAGTAGGTGTGGATCTAGAAAACCAAGAGAGAGGGAGATGTAGATCTAGAGGAAAACACAAAGAACCCAAAATGAGATACATAACTAGGAGAAACCACCATCAATCCACCAAGAAACCTCTTCAAAACACTTCCAAAATGAGTTGGAGATCCCCTAATTCCTCTAAGAACCCAAATTCTTGAGTAGGGCTCGAGTGGGTGAGGGTTTTGAGAGGAATGATGCAAGACCGAGTGAACCCAGGTTATAAAACCCTATTGTTATGTGGCCACATAGTTAGAGTTCACTGTTTGAAAAACCATTGCTAACCGTGCGGACACTACTGCCTCAATAGAAGGGGTTGCACAGTTGCCTTGCATGGTTTTGAAAACCATGTGTAGGCCATGTGAAGCCTACTGTCTCCCCCAGCATGGTTTCCCCTATCCGCGCTCAGACTGTGCTCTATATGAAAAGCCTCAAAAATCATTCAAAACCATTCCAAACTCTCCAAAAAACTTCTCAACTAATCCCATGGACATAAAACAAAAAAAGAAGCATAAAAAATGCTACATGCCTCAAACCAGGGGTTTTACATTCTCCCCATCACTGGTCATTCCATCCTTGGAATGTAGTGAACCCCGATTTTGCAGAAAGAGATCGGGTCATTGCTCTACCAACTCTTTATACCGCTCCCAAGTATCTTATTGGATCTAGCCATGTTGCCACAATACCCGACCAGACTGATGCTTTTACCCCAAAAGACATTCTCTTTCATATCCACAACCTGCACTGGCACATGCGCCAACGAAGCATCTGGATCTAACTCAACATAATCTCATTGAATAACATGGTCCAGATTCTGATAATACTTTTTCAACTATGAAACATGAAACATATTTGTTAAAGCACTAAACCTAGGTGGAAAATAAAAATGATTAGCCACCTCACCAACCTGCTCAAGAATCTAATAAGGTCTAATTTACCTCAGATATAACTTTCCCTACTTCCCAAACAAGTGATGTCCCAACATAGGACAAATCCTCAAGAAAACATGATCACTCACCTCGAATGACAAAAACCTTCGACGATGATCTGCATATGATTTCTGAAAATTCTCTGTCGTCTCCATTCTCTTCTTGATTAACATATTTGTCTCTGTAGTCTTCTAGACAAGGCTCAGTCAAACAATCGAAGAATCACCCATTTCCACCCAACATAGTGGAGAATGACACGGCCACCATACAACATGTCAAATGGAGCCATATGAATGGATTCCTGAAAATTATTATTGTACGAGAACTCAACCAACGACAAGTTCTCCTCCAACGAGCCACCAAAATCCATGACACAAGCCCGCAATATATCCTCCAATGTTTTAATCATCATCTCATATTTTCCATCTGACTAAGGGTGATACTTCGTACTCAAGGTCAACTGAGTTCCAAGGACCTGCTGTAAGGATTTCTAGAAATGAGATATAAACCATGGAACTCTATTGGATACAATCAAAACTGGAACATCATGCCTCTTTTCCACCTCCTGAATATAGATTTTGGACAGATCCTCCACTGTTTGAGATTCTTGAATCAAGATGAAATTGGTCGACTTCATTAATTGATCCACTATCACCCAAATGGAATCGGGATTTCTGGCCATTATTGGGAAACCTGTGAAAAAAATCCAATTCTATTTTCTCCCACTTCCAAAATGAGATTGGTAAATACTTCAACATTCCCGCTGGCCTCTGTAGCTCTGCCAGTAACTGCTGGAATGTCAAGCATCTCAAAAATACTCAACCACACTTCATTTCAAACCAGCCCACCAGAACTACACTTTCAATGATTTACACATTTTATGAAATCCAGGATTAATAGTCTACCTAGAATGATGATACGCCATGAGAAGATTCTCCTGAAAAGGAACTGGTACAAGCATCCAATTCCAAAAACAAAAAAATGATTAACCATTCTGTTTCCAACCCTCAATGGTCTCCCCACCGTTGAGTTTAGACCACATGGTCACACACTAAGAATAAGATATCTACTCCACTTTAACTAGTTCAACCAAGTAAATAATCAATACGAACGAAAGGAAGACTACTCTATAACCCTGGTCCTCACCTTCCAAATGCATGTCAGTTATAACCAACATCAACTGCCACTGGTCTGACGAATGATTCAACACCTGAGCAATTTATTTTCTACATAATGCATCTGGAATTGAATTTCCCTTTCCCAGTGAATACATCAAGTCAAAATCAAACATTTGAAGATATTTCATCGATTTCCCATGCCTCGAGTTCAAAACCCTTTATGAGAAAATTTCCTTCAATCTCTTATGATCAATATATACCCAAAATTTCTCACCAAATAGATAATGACGCCACACATTAAATTCATGGACCACTCTTACTAATTACAAATAATGAGTTGGGTAGTTATTCTCATGAACCCTCTACTGTCATGAGCCATACACAACCACATGACTCCCTTGCATGAGAACGCATCCCAACCCTGATCCCGATGCAGCACAATACACCACATACCCTCTTCCTGGTTCAGGAAAAACCAAGATTGGTGCTGATGTTAGGCAAAATTTTAGCCCTTCAAAACAATCATGAAACATCACATTCCATTTTAATGGATCATTATTTTTTTGTCAAAGATTTCATCGGAGAAGCTAAACGTGAAAAATAAAAGAACAAAATGTTGATAATACCCAGCTGGACCAAGGAAACACTATAAATCAAACACATTCTATGGAAGTTTCCATAATATCACAACCTCTATCTTTTCTGGATCCACTGAAAGACCCCTTTAAGAAAACAGATCGCCTAAAAAATGAACTTCCTGTATCCAAAAGTCACACTTAGAGAATTTGGCATACAACCGATTTTCCCTCAAGGTACCCAAAACATTTTCTAAGTACTACTCATGCTCCAACCTTGTCATTGAATACACAATAATATCATCTATAAATACCACCACAAATGAATCCAGATATCTCTAAAATATATGATTTAACAATTCCATGATCCCCATTGGTGCATTCATTTGACCAATGAGCATAACCACATATTCATAATGGCCATATCTACTTATTAATGCAATTTTAGGAATATCATCCTTCCTCACCCGCAATTGATGATATCCTGACCTAAGGTCGATTTTGGTGAACCACTGGGCTCCCCTGAAAAGGTTGAAAAAATCCTCAATTCGTGGAAGTGGATATTTGTTTTTTATTGTAACTTGGTTATGTAGATGATAATCAACACAGATCCCCAAATTTACATCCACTTTTTTCACAAACAGCACCAGTGCTGCCCACAACGATGTGTTGGGCCAGATAAACCCTTTGTTTTCTAAATTTTCCAATTGGACTTCCAATTCCTGCAATTTAGTAGGTTCCATCTGGTAAGATGGAAGTGAGATAGTATTGGTCCCTAGAAGAAGATAAATTGTAAAATCCAATTCTCTTAAGGAAGGTAACCCGGATAATTCTTTAGGAAAGGCATCCATGAACTGATCCACCACTGCTAGAAAAAAATCTGCTCAACACCCTCTACCGATTACGACAACATCACCAACAAAAGATATGATAACATGCCCACAACTGGTGCCAACAAACCTATTGCACCCTCCCTTTCATGCATCTCCCCTATAGGGAGACGTATAACTCCGTCGTATGGCATAAAAGCCACTATCTGTGCATTTCAGTCGATGTGGGCCATAAACGCTACCAACAAATCCATTCCTAGGAATACATTATACCCATCCATCTAAATCACTGAGAAATTCCACATTATCTCAACATCACCCAAAACAATACAACATTCTCTACATAAGAAGGCTTGACACTCTATTTGACCCAAAGAAGTTTAATGTTTCGAAACCAAATGAATTATTTCTACTCTTAAACCCATCAACTCAACCATATTTGCAACCACAGATTTACCACCCTGGGAATAACTGTCCATCCTATTCTTGAACCAATCATTAGAGTTACCACTATTCCCCATGGGTACAACCATGATTCCTCCACCCAGAGATCCCAACAGATCTCGCTCAGCCACCGATGCTCGATTCACCATCTCTATGTAATCACTGAGACACAACACCACTATTTTTTAACAGATGTCATTCCTTAACCAATATTTTAAGATCCTTGCCTTCAACGATGTTCTACTTGCCACCTTGGGCACAAACCGCACTAATATCATAAGCATAGTTTCATACTCCGTAATAGTCATATTCCTTTGATTTAGACTGAATAAATCAGTTGTGCACTGAAATATGAACGTATGTGGGTATAATTGTTTATTAAACAATTTCTCAAATCCTTCCCATGTCATACCTAGGTTTGTTCCTGCTTGGAATACCCACTACTACCACTGAAGAGAAATATCCTCTTTCTTATACATTTCTAGCTTTACATTCAACTCTACCGGCATCCCCATGAATTCAAAAATTATGTTCATTCTACAGAGCCCCACCTATGCCCTTTCTGAGTCCGAATCACCCCTAATGACGAGTGGATCCTGGTTTTTGAAATTATGCCTCATAATCATCATTCTTTGTACCTTTCACTCTATTAAAACTTCCCACATCTTGGAAAGCATGCACTATGCTCTGGAATGAGTAATGGTTCACAGGGGGCTCAGGTGAAACCATGTTATCATTATCCACATCCGGTTGGTTTCTACGATGCCTACTGGATTACATTTTTATAAACAGATAACAAACAACCCTAACAATAACTTCTATAGACATCAAGAATTTTCATTTAAAATCACATTACACAATACTATCATAATGAGACTTTCGACCTTTCCACATTTTCCATGTTTCCCAATTTTTGATAGTCAAACCATTTTCAAAATACAAAATTTATTCACATTACAAATTCATACATTTGAGAAATATTTCTCAATTCATCACATAAATCATTATTCCCAATGAAATATGCATCCTACAGGGAAGTAATTTCTATCATATATTCCATGAACATCTCATTTTCAACACCCACGACAATGAGAATCCAATGCATATAAGAGTCGGCAAAACAATTATGTACCCAACTTCGTGGTAAATTGAATTTTAGCATAAAAGGGTTAGCTACGTCCTTTCATGCTATACATTCCAAGTTCCAACATTATAATGCCTTGATACCATCCCGAATAAAGTAATATACAATGAAGAATGTCAAATCCAAATCCGAGATTCAAATCCAAAGGACTGAATAAGCTGATACCACTTCTAACACCCCACCCCTACCTCATTGGTTTGAGGAGGAGGTGAGGGTTACATGGCCTTAAGCGATGTTCCCAAGGTGATAATGGCTAGAAATAAATGTCGAGGGCTTAAAGGAATAGTGGGGAACAATTTTCCCTTCAATAGATAACCCAACTCTACCAACCAACAACTAATGACGCATGCACTATCAAACCCAAAAATGTGATACTAACAATTCCATCACATACCACAAAACCATTAAACTGGACATGTCCACAAATCATCAGAGTACAAATCATATACTCAACAATAAAACACCATGATCCATGACACTATCACAGCTCCCCACCAACCTCTAGTTCCAAGCTCCACCAAAACATCTCATGCAACACCACAAACCACTAGCAATTAGATGGTTTACCTTACCCTATCTCTCGGTACATGACATCTGCAAAGACAGCAAAGTGCCAAAGCAGGGGGTGGTACAACTACTAAGTAGGTTTTCCCCAAATGACTTCACCACACACACCACTAGGATAAAACTGTTAGAACATTTATATAAAACAATTTATTAAAATAATCACAAGTTCATCCATTAACATATGCCAAACACACCCCTACCAAGCCATTTCACCCAAACCAAGTCAACCCCGTGAAATGTAAACAATCATTCCATGAGACAAACATGCCACACAAGGAATCCCAATCAACTATTCCACTCAAGGAATAAAATTCAACCATTTCACATTTCCACAACCTATTCCATCTATGCATAGAAACACATAACAAAGCAACCATAACTGTGGGACTTCCTGCCCAACTAGTTCACCCCATATTAATCTAGCAGGACTTCCCGCACACTACCTAACAACCCAAAAATGTGTGAATTCCAACCCATTCCATTCACCATTTATTGTGAGACTTCACTCCCACTTCCACACAACCAACACAAGCTATAACCAAGCTTGTAACCCACCAAGGCCACAACAATACACAATTCAACATTTCCGTCACATGTCAATCAACTTCAATAAATCAAACATTTATTGAAAACACCCTTCAATAATATTCCATAAATATCCTCATTTCAATAAAACAACCCTTTTTATTGAAATACATTTTCTGAAATTATCTTAATCAAACAAAAACCCAATTCATTTTAAAATCCAATTTTAAAATCACCTCAAGAGCATTTATCCATAATCCCTTTCCCCCAAAATCCCCAAACAATCCCCAAAAGGATTTCCATCCCATTTCTCACTTCAAGAACACAATTAATTTTAAACAACACAAATTAATTTCAAAAAAACCACTAGTTCTAACCAAGTGGATTCTAGAGGGAACCCACCTACCTTTAGGGTTCTAGTGAAATTGACCCACATGCAATTACTCTTCAAAACCAACGAACACACCACTGAATCATCTCTAGATCCCCTTCCCCAATATCCAAAAGCCTTAAAATTAACATCCATGTCAACCACGACCATATATCTACATATAGTGGGTGTAGATCTAGAAAACCAAGAGAGAGGGAGATGTAGATCTAGTGGAAAACACAGTGAACCCAAGAGGGGAGACATACGTGGGAGAAACCACATTCAATCAACCAACAATCCTATTTAAAAAGCATAAAAAATGAGTGGGAAATCCCCTTAAACTTATAAGAACCCAAAATATCGAGTGAGGATCAAGTGATAGAGGGTTTGGAAAAGAATGAGGCAATCCCGAGTGAACCCAAGTTTTAAAACCATATTTTTTGTGGCTGCATGGTTATCCAGTGCAGTTTTATGAACCATGCACTAACCATAAACATGATACTTCTATGAGAGGAGGGGTATGCACGGTTTCCTTTCATGGTTTGGAAAACCGTGTGCAGGCTGTGTGAAGCCTACTGTCTCCCCCTACACGGTTTCCTAGAGAACCCAAATAGTTTCCCCTAACTGTGCTCGAACCGTGCTCCCCATGAAAAGAATCCAAACTCATTCAAAACCATTCCATACTCTCCCAACCACTTATCAACTCTAACCAATAACATTAAAAAAATAATGATGCTTAACAAAGGATGCATGCCTCAAACTGGGGGTGCTACACCTTGACTATGTGGTTCTGATGTCCGAGATTATTCATTACATCATTATTAAATTTTGTATTGATATTTGATGTGATTATTCCACTATTAGCATATCCATGTGAATAAGTAAATGGAATTATTTTATTTATATTTTCTTTATTATGCTGAAAATTATTTTTAAAAGGTTTGTGTTTGTGTCTTATACATTTCCATAAATGTTTACGCTTATTTATGAAATAATCTGCAATAATTTTATCCTTACTGAGCATCTGAGATCACCCCTTTCCATGTTTTATTTTTCTCGGGCTATAAAGAAGTATATCGTGATTGACAAGTAGGAATAGGATAAGGGATATGATTGTGTTACAATGATATACAATGATGTTTTTTTATATTTTATGATGTACTTTAAAACTTATGTATGTATCTAGTCCTCCAAGGCTACAAATCTAATTGGTCTTTTGGGACTTGATCTCTTGTGATCATTCTAATTACGTGTAAAATGCATTGAAACTAGGTAACTAGGGTTGGGATATTACATTTGGTATTAGAGGAGTTTTTGTTCCAACCATGGAAACTAGATTTATAAAAACTAGAATTAGAGAACATTACCCTAAGATAAACTTTGAGGATTACTATAGAAGAAAATCCAAAAATTTTGGTAATGTAAATATTATTTGGGATTTACATGAAACATACCTATCTAGATATGAGTAGGTAGAGGAACCTCTGACACATACGTACCAAGGCGTAAAACACTACATCACTGCTTTTAGCGGGACTCAAACAAGAATGGGTGCATGAAAACAAGCATTGCTTCACTCTTGGTTAAAACACTCCCATGGGATATTCTTAAGATAAATCACATTTTATTAATAAAATTATTTGATAGATTTTTATATAAGATGAGAATAAATAACCTACATTATTCCAAAGGTGTGTAAGATTGAAAATAAGGTTTCATGATATTCTACAAATGATTTCATGACTATTGTTACCCACACAATGATTTCTGGTTTTAGTCAATGGTTGGATTCCATGTCATAGTAACATTGAACATGATGTACAATGTGGGAATAATGGTTCAAATTATTAATGAAATGGAATTTTGATAGGTGTGAAAGATATCTTGTTCATGCGGAATCAGTTTTCAGAAAATATGATCAACAAAATATATATATTAACCAACTCACGATCTCAACAAAGATGACAAAGCTGGTGAATTATAAGAGCTTGAGCAGTGGAGACCATGGAGAAAATAATGGATGATTTCCATCATGCATGAAATGTGGAAGGCGACACCCAGGATATTTTCTCAATGATAAAATGAAATTAATTATGTGTTTGAATGAAGGATATAATTTAAATAATTTCCAATAAAAAATAAAGAGTTCTATGGAAGAAATTAAAAATTATCCCAAGAATCCATTTTCATTATTTTGCCATAAATTTAGGGGACCTCAGCATTACCCGATTCAATGCCCTATTCTATAGAATAACCTCTCAGTCAAGGAAGAACCTATGTGTAAATAAATCAGTGGTGAAATGTTTGAAAGTATCAGTGCTCTTTTTTGATGGGAATACATTGGATGAATTTTCTCTTATATGTGTAACCATATAGTTTGTTCTATGAAAATGATATTTGAGAAAGAATTATCTTTTCTATTTTTGGATAATTTTATAAATAACCGTTTGGTATTATATGATCCTTGATTTTGAGGCAATTATGGGTTTTTAATTTTTGGGATGAAAATGAGATGTATGAGATAACATTTGTTGTTAAATAATGTTATGGTTATTTTGATGAATTTATCTCATTTTTTAATTTTATAACGCATAGTTTTCAAAAAAGACAACATGAAGACCGTTTCACAATCTGTCATGTCAAAAATAGCTACGGGAATCAAACCCACAACCAAAGTGAAACTGTGACTTATCGCCTACCACTGGACTACGTGAAGTCCCTATTTAATGTGCCTAATTATTTTGATTGATATGATTTTATTGATCAATAATAAGTTGATTTGGTATCTTATGTTTTAACAAATGGATATCCTTAATGTAGGAAAATGATTTGTTGATTAAGGGATAAATGTTTTTGGCAAGACTTTCACACTATTGGGAACACTATAATCCTAAGGAAAATAGAGTACTATGGGATTTCATTTGAGGAGTAATGTTATATTTTTATCAATGTTTATATTGTGGATTTATAGTAATTTGGGTTATTTATGAAAAGGACTAACCTATCATATAGAATATGTGATTTTGATAATTACTTTTAAGTATGTGACTATCAAAGTAGTCAATGATATTTGGAGATACAATTTAACATGGAAGACTGTGTAATTTAATTCTTTTGAGTTTTGGGGTTCAATATTAGTTTTATTATATTGAAGGATTTTAAGGACAGTGGTTTTTTTTAATTGTATTTATTTAGCATTGGGTATTGTTTGTTTAATTTCAGAAATTAATATTTTTATTTATTTCTCAAATGGATTATCCGTTTTGAAGATTATATAATCATGTACCAACAATTTTTGTTTTGGTTAATCTCTAATGACAAGGTAAATATATAGGTCACCCATAGTGGATTTTTTGATTATCTATATTTTGATTATAGTATTTTAGGTGTGACCAAGTCATCTTGATTACTCATGGTTTGTAGTGAAAGATGAGTTTGTGGTAGAAATTAGTTAATGGATGGAACCCTTCTTATTAAGTTATTTTATTCAATGATGAAATTAATTCTTAAACATTAGGGAATGTATCTTAAACCCAAAAATGTATTATTTCAATACCTTATGTTATTCATCATTGATTTATGTATTAAAGGCCCTAAATTTTATATTTAATTGTTTTTTATTGATGACCTTAATCACTCCCTTTAAATATTTACGTTTTTCATCAATTATAATTGCCACCAATTTTCTCTTAATGGAAATACTAATTTGGTGGTGAATTTTTCATTTCCATTCCCCTCTTACCATGACTAAATTTTATTAACTCTATTTCTAATGTAGGTTTTCCACAAAGGTATTTTATATTTTTTGTAATCTTTTATTTCCAAAGAACAATTTCAAATTTCAAGGATGCTATTTATTGAAGGAGGGAATAATGTAACACCCCATGCTTCTACGACATGTTTCTCTTGGAATAATACAATATCATGTGATGTATGCAACGATGAGTTCGAATGCACCACGACCTATCAAACTAGCCATTATGAATAGTAATAACCACATTTTTAATTTTATATATATCTCTTATAATTTTAACATTTCAATTTTGTGTTTCATAGACATAATATAAGGACAAATTCAATTTTTAAGTTAAAAAATGTATTTAAAAAAATGCACTTTTTCCACCTTTTAATGGATAACCCTTTAAAAATTCTATATTTGATATTTTATATATTAAATTTGATTAAATTGAATTCTTATTTAGAATCGGGGCATAAAAATGTAGATTGGATAATTTTTTGGTTTATTTCTCATAACTTTCATATTTTCATGAATAGTCAATGATGCTAAATTTTAATCGAATTTTTTTTAATCAAATCATTTTATTGTATTAAATTATAAATTTGAAAAGTTTTGAAGTATAATGAGGTTATTTATTATCATTTAATTCAATTTTGATTATTTTATGTAATTTCACTTTTAAACTAGACATAAACACATATTAATTTTTGATAGTTTTTACTTCTCAAAAACCTGCTTTCTGGTTTTGACAATGGGAATTAAATTAAATTTAATTAATATATATTTCATGTTTGGAGTTTTTTAATGTTGACCTAATTTTTGGTTTTGGAATATCAAAATTACCTTAGGGTCAATTTCTGGTATTTTTTTTTGAAAAAATTCAATTATAGATGAATAGTTAAAAACACTGCGTTATTGAATGAAAACTAACATTTTATTTAAAAAATAATTTATTTTATTTCAATTTATTTTAAGTAAAAATATATACATAATATATATATCAGTTAAATATAGTTTATTTGATACATTTTATAATAAAATTAGATGTATAAAATTTTATTGAATTTTTTTCACATCTTTTACACACTGTCTAGGCACGTTAGAAAATTTTTATAAAAAAACATTTTACAGATTCTGTGAATTGAATTTCAAAAATTTGAGAGACTTGGTTGAAATCATTATGTAAAATTTATTTCAATTTTTTGAAATTAATTTTTAGAGAATAGTAACTTTTGAATTTTATTTAACACAGTTAAAAGTAAATACTGTAATTAAAGATAAAAATGATATTATAATTACCCTAAAACATGTCATAATTCTATTGCATAAGTTTATTTTGACCAAAATTAACCTTTTGAATAAAATATGATCATTTTTTCAACTTGTTTTATATTAGTACATTTATTATTATATTATATAAAGAAGGGATAAAATAGTTAAATAAAAATGGTAATAGCTAAAACATTTTTAATATTTTGTTATAAATAATATAATTTTGACAATAAATATTCATTACAGAGATATAAAGAGTTCAAAAATCATGGTATTTTATTTATAATTTTTAGTTATTAAATAATTTAATTTAATAATGACATAATGTTGATATAATAACTACCATTTAATGAAGGATTAAAATAATTGATATTATAAATACTAAAATAAATGTAAATTGATACTTTTGAAGCATTCCACAAATTTTCTAGGTTAATATTACATGTTAGGGATGATGAATTTTTTTCGATTAAATCATATTTTTATGACATTCACATAAACAATGTACAAAAAATGTCAAAATTGTAATAAATGAATTTTTAAAACAAATACTATATTATTAAATAATTTTATAGTCCTAAAAATCAATGGTTCAGCCAAAGGACTTATAAAATTTTAGATATGTAATTATTGAACCACTTTGGGTTATCTTGGTATTTTATAGTGTTCCTATTAACCAAATAATAAAAAAATTCAAGGAGACATGGTAAATGATAAACTATTTAACCAAGAGTTAAATATAAAAGATAAGGTTAATATGGTGAAATTAACCAGAATAAAACCATTGTGTTTATAGTCTTGAGACCCAACCCCACCTTATCATCAAAATAAATAATTTTAGGTCTATTATAAACCAAATATTATTTTATAATAAAATAATACGTCAATGTTTTTCTAAAGTGGCCCTCACCTGTTTTATAAAAGGGTACTTCCCCTTCTCTAAAAATCACACCTCCAAAGCCATTTGTCTCATCCAACCGCTACTAAAATTTCCTGCCAACTACCCTCATATAAACCTAGAGGCCTTACTTTGTTCCAAAATCCATCCTATAGACCCCTTTTGATTAAATACAAAGGATGCACGTGAAGAAGAGACGATTATTTCATAACCACTTTCAATGTTTTTTCTTCTTCCTCTTCCTATTTCTTTTTTTTGCATACCAAAAAAATAAAGGCATTACCTTATAAAAAATTTTATGTTGTTCTAAATATGGTAAAAACTTATTCAACATTCTATCCACCCTATGAATGACAAAGTCACCATAGGTGCTTACGTACGGCTTACCATCTCCATATTGTGGTGTACTTTGGTATTCAACACATAATTTTTTGTATGGGTATAATAATGAGTATAATTGATTTAAATAATAAATATAACATCTTATTGATTTGGTATATATGATATACCATGCAATTAAATCTTATTTCACCATCAATAAAATGGTATTGTCGCGCGTGCGTACGTAAAGATTACTGTATCCACAAATGTGATTAAGTTCATTCTACATCATAACCATTCAAGAATAGATATCATTTTTTATTAAAAAATAATTTTTAAGAGAATAATATCATTTTGGATGCAAATAAAATATATTTTAACCATAAAAAATAAGTCTTATGTGACAAGACTTATAAAGGCAAACTAATCAGTTAACTCCCAGAATAATGATACTACTGAAATATTATTAACAAATAAATATTAAAATAACATATATGATATCATATTTTTGAATAGTGTTCTTGTATATTTTAATAACAATTATTTCTCCATTATACAGAATATTAATGTACCATCGTGTAAGGAAATGTTAATGGTAAGGGGTTTTCATCTAACTTTGTATTCCATGAGATTCATTCTATATCGCCACTATTTCCTTTTGGGTGATGTATGTTTTTTCCATTATTGCATTCATTATGTAATATACATTAATTTATGGTTAATTACTTTTTAATTATATGATCTTTCTTTCATGGAATGTATGTTTCTTATGTTACCAAATCTATAAGGGAATTTATAATTTCCATTTCCACTCATTGGGTTTTTCACAAAATTCATTAATTATTTTACTCCATGATTATGTTTGAAATCAATATTTATTACTTATATAGAAATTTCAACTCCAAATTGTTTGGATATAAATTTGATACACATAAAAAACCCATTGATAAATTCTCATGTCATCAATATGAACTTGATAAGAGTAATCTTAACTCAATTTCCATTCATTGAGTTAAATATCCAAGGCATTGGGGTTGTTTTTAAAAGAATATGTGTGAATTTCTTTTGATTTATTTACACTAAATATACAATCATATTGAGTGTATTTATATTTTTCAAAGATAATTCTCTCATTTATTTATCCTTAACTTAAGGATACGGTCTTTATAAGGGATTTCATCTTAATTTACATTCCATTAGGAATTCTTGGTTGTTATGCGCCAATTCGCATTTATATGGTGTATATAGAGTACTTTGAAATAGTATATCATGAATCACTTTATTCTCATGATATTATAATATTTTTATTGCGTCAATTATTTTTATTCAAGAGTCTCTCATTTAGATAGGATCTCCAAATAAAATATCATTTTAAATGTTTTAAATATTAATCCTACTAAATCATTCTCATTAATGTACATGTTTTAAAAATGGTTTTATGGAAAAAAAAAATTGGAAATGAATTTTTTTAAAATAAATATTCTTTTAAATGTTTCAAATTAGTATGGGACACTTGGTTTCAAAACACTGTTTTTAAATAGTTATTGATAAATAGTGAGACATTAAAATGATTTTAAGAAAAGGGGATATTTCTTTATAATAGTCTTACTAGTTATTTTCATATATTTCAATATCCTTAATTATTCTTGATTGAGGTTGATTTATTACAATAAAAACTTCAATATTGTATTTAATGAGGTATGTTTGACTATGGATGTGTTGTTTTTATACCATTCATGGTTTGTGGTTAAAATATTATCATTTCGTATTCTAGTTTTAATATTAATGTTTATGTTATGTTTCTACCATTTCATACGTGGAATGGATTGGAATTATTAAGTGATGGGTGGAGCCCATTGTTTCTCCTTGATGCATCAAATGGTATCATGAGGAAAACTAGTGTGTCGGAACAAAGCCCTGAAAAAATATTTATTTGTAGTCATGACACGAGGCCTTGACTATATGGTTATGATGTATGGAACTATGCATTCCATCATTTTGAAATTGGATACTGATATTACATACTATTATTCAAAAAGTAATATATCAATGTGAATAATTAAATAGTATTATTTGATTTAAAATTACCATATTATTCTAAGATTTGAGTTTAAAAGGCTTGTTTTATGTCTTATACATTGCCTTAAATGTTTATGCTTATTTATGAATGATTCTTCTATATTTTTATCCTTACTGAGCATATAAGCTCACCCATTTCTATGTTTTATTTTTTCCAGGATGTGAAGATGTATATAATGATTAACATGTTGGAAAAGGCTATGGGATATAAGTGTGTTCAAATGGGATACAATGTTGTTTTTGTTTGGTTAATGATGTAATTTAAGTCGTTTCTGTGTATCTAGTACTTAAAAAGATACTAAACTAATCAATCATTTGGGACTTGATCTCGTTCTTATCATTCCAATTATATTTAACTATTCACCAACTCTGTGTAACTTGGGTCAGGGCGTTACGTCTTCCCACATGGCAATGTAATTTTACATGTAAAGAACCACATGTGGGCTGCATGTGTAACGGTACATGGTGGGTACCTAATGTACATGTTGTGCACTGACCTAAACCAGTTCTATTATGTGTTTCTCCTCACACATCCAATATCATAGTCATTTACCTCATAAGGTGTACAGATAGTACACTACATGTACTAAGGAAATATTTTCTTCCAAAATAGAAGAACATAAGGTATGTGTTCATAGCTTCAAAATCCTTGTTTTTTGGCATCACGAATAGTAAAACTCTAAAACATCTATAGAACCCTTGCTTTTGAAATGAAAAACAATAGTAAGCTAAATTATAATTTTTGGGCGGTCATACTCCCCATCAATCAAATTCTTGAATCCACATATCTCACATCATAAAAAATTTAATGTCAATTTCAAAATCCACCAAATTTCGATCCATGGGGGACTATAACACACATGTAAATGGATCAAAACCTCCATTTAAAATAAATTAGTCACATACTAGGTATGGATGGAACATAACATTGCTCTAAGCCCAGTTTTCCACATGGCCTCAAGCCCAGCTCCCTAAACGCTAGAGTTTTCCGACAAGCAGTGAAGCTATTGGTGATGATAATGGGCTTACTACGGCCTCATTGTCAGATTATAAAACTATGGAGATAATAAACCATGTGTGGATGTAGTGATACTAAAAAACAGATTTAAATAGTGGAATATTTATAATATAAATAGCATGATAGAATAGTATAAAAATATGATACTTCAAGGTACATGTTCAAGGAAAAAATCCAAATTAGCAAACACTATATAATTACAAAATATAATTACTGAACCTAAAAAAATTAACTGATGAAACACCAAAGAATCACAAGACTTGGCTTGGACCCATGTTCTCCACCTCAAAAAACAGAAATCATGTAGCAATAGAATGGAGCTTTCCATTATAAACACCGGTAATAATATAATCTTATTGGGACCAAAAGCATGAACCAAATATGGTGTGTGAGTAAATACCAGTATGAAACCACCCATGATCTATTCTAATCTGTTAGGTAATATATAATAGGATGTGTAATATAGGGAATGTATTATACTATGAAATACTCTAATGTAAACAGTTCTACTAGTACAAGTTTCCCTTTAGATTCATTTTCCGTTCATAAGAAATTTAAATAATTTGATTTATATGAGTCTCAGGATCTTTCCAAGGCCAAAACATTACCAAATTAAAGAATTAACAATAGATGTATTAAGATACCATCTAAACAAGTATATGTAAATACTGAATTTAATCTTGTAATTTGACTTGCCAGACCCACCTTATGTCATTCCAGTTGTCATTTAAATTATACGTAAATGTCAACTCATGATAGATTAATATATTCTAATAGATCTCATCCCTGAAATCCCACATAGGATTCATGTTCCACATAGTGTTTACATAAAAGTCTTCATGAACATGACATTTCCATCCATGGAGCGCTAACAACTTATCATGATAATACCCTCTTTGAGTCTGTCCATGGTCTTTTAACCAAGAACATGTTTCACCAAAGGTATATTTTTAAATATTCATATGAGCCCGAACATGCCTTTTAACCTATGGATATAGCTCACCCATTTCTAATTCCCGCATTAAAATTTTAGATAAAATTAAACACATATAAATTAATCAATTACATTTCCTTGATATCAATAAATCAAGTGGTCAATTCATCTCATAAAAATACATGTAAATTAAAATATTAGACGGTATAGAATTAAAATATCATTATTTTAAAGAACCTAAGAATTGAATTTAGTTAATTTTTAATAAGAATACTACGATAAATATCCATAACATATCATTCATAGGAAACACACCCACATGGTGTCCCCTAATCAAGGAAAATTGCACTAAATATTTATTATAACCATTCATAATTTACCTAATAGAAACATGAAATATAAATAGTAAAAATTAATACCATTTCACACCTTAAATATGAGTGCACAGAACTCTGGAACATATATTCAACTTTAAAAACAGAGAACGACATGACACCACCTACCTTGAACTCATATAACTCTCTTTGTCTAGTGTTAACCTCTAATTCGGGTTAGAATAGAATAAATATAAAAAGAACAATAAATGCCCAAGCCTCGATTACTAGGTTGAGAGAATAAGTCATGAATATTGGATCAAGTAGAATCAAGAGATTACCAAGGAAAATCCAATGCATCTTATAGTGATTGAATCTGATATTGGATAACGAAATGGAAGGACACCCTATTCTTGGATTGCCCAAGCATGTTTCTCGATGAATAGTGGTGAGTTCTGTCCCTTATTTTGAATAAAATTATACCTTCTAATTTGTCAAAAAAGGTACATGACATGTACTGGAAACTAAACACATTCTCCATAAAGATTATGAAAATACCATTACATGGAATGTACTGGGATGTAAATGGAATGTTCCTATATCTCACAATGTGTTCATAAAAGAACGCGACATATAACCCCCTTTCACATTATGTAAATAGCCTGCAGTTATACCCTGTCCACTTTTCCTCCAGTTCAATATGAAAATAATTAAATGGAATGATTCATTCCTCAATGTAATAATTGGGTTATTACACCATCCATCCCTATACATATATGAAGTTTAGTATCATATAGAAGAAGCAACTCTTTGAAGTGGGTGTGTTATAATCAATTCTCCCTCGCATTCTCTTATCATAGTTTTCTATTTCTCTGAAAATTCCAAAAATAAAAAATATATGGTTAATTATATACTATTTTGATATTATAATTGTGATGCTTACATAGTAGGGATATTATATTTATGGAATATTATGTTTTCTTACAACCCATTCATGATATTTTGAAAATGTGCTATTAAAGACTAGTTCACCACTAATGTGGGTGCTGTAAATTATTTTATAATCACATAACTTATATAAGAATAAAGAAATTTTTTTATTTTATTTAAAGTTGTAAATATTTTAATATTAGGACTATGTAATTAAAACTACTAATATATAAATCTCCTTGAAAAAATATCAAATTGGATTCCAAAAAAAAAATTCAAAATGAACGATATAAATAAGAATTTACCTCAACAATAGAAATACTGAGATATAATAAAACTATTAAAATTAATAAATTCTGAAATAAATTATGATAATTAAATTTGGGATCAATTTTTTATGAAACCTATTTTTAATATTTTTCATATAGAAATGTGACTACATAAAGAACGATTTAAGGTAAAATATTTCTCAAATGTAGCTCCCTTTATTGGGTTAACCCTCTTTCATATAATTGAAATATGTATATCCCTATATTGTTCCTCAAAAATACACTTAATATTTTTCAATTTTTTTCAGGTATATACATGTTTCCACAAGTATTTTGATTAAAAATACAATGATTTTTTAAAAATTATTTATCATTAAAAAAAATCATTTCCTCCTCTTCAGTTTATTATTATTCACCGAAGAATGATGATGTCTATTACAAATATGTTTCAACATTACCTATCGAATACAAATATCTCTTCAAGAAATCATACTTTATAAAATCCATTTATAACACATTAATTTCATTGGTTTGTGTCATGACAACGATTATTATATGTTCTTTGTGGCATGAATGATTATGTAGATATAATAATACAGTGGGTGGTAATGAATGTAAATATCCCTCCAATGAAATGGGTAACATGATGTATCTCATGATATTATAAGAAAAATGTGTGAACTTCATGAAATATTTGTTCACAATGATTATGATATTATTTATGGACATATGTTATTCCTAAACAAGATGTTTGATTTGGTCACAACTATTTGTTTAATTTGAACTGTACGACCTAAGGTTTTATTTTTATTCTTGTGACACATTACATGACATTGTTTAATGATTTCCTAATGTTTGTGATTATGATCCTATTATTAAGATATTATTATTATTATTATTCTCCCTAAGATTATAATGATTCATGTGCCTTATTTTGAAGATTATGATTTTATGTCTCCCATTTATTTGAAAAATATCCTCAGGTGATTGCATGTACAAAGGGTAATGAAAAATATTAATAGCATAAACATGAACAGTTTAAATAAATTCTTATATTTATTTTGTGTAATGGAAGTATGAGCCTAATTTACTGAAGACACTAATTTTTTGGATCCTAGATTTATTAGACAATTATGTTGTTTATATAACAAATAATGTAATATTCATGTATGAAAAAAGGAGGATCATTATAATCTACCTATATATAATCATTATGAAATTATAGGATTATATTATTTTCATGATTGATTGATTGAGACAGAATATATCCATAAATTTGAGGATCTATCATTAATATAAAATTCATTGAAGTGTTTCCTAAGGAATATTATAGTCATACACAATAGTTTTATGTATAGTTCCCCAATTAACTCATTATGTATATAATAATACTATATTAATAGTTCATGAAATGAAAACTAGTGGAGTTTGTAGAGTTGAAGGAATAACTACAATAGTTCTGTGCTAATTGATTTATAAGCCCTACGTTTTCATGGTCGGGAGCAGCTATATTTTTTTCAAGAAAATTCATGATGAGCCAATGATATTTTATATCAATTATATAAATATAAATTCCCTAAATATAATTAATAAAAATTATTTACTACAAAAATTTGAAATAATTTTTCAAATTTTATGATCCCAATACTTTTTAACGATTGACCATCCCTCTGGTTATCATCGTCTATGCATGAAGATTGATGGTATAACTATGATGACATTTCAAACATGGTTTAGGTAATGAGTGTTTATAAAAAAATTAAAAAATTAATATAAAAAAATCTTCATCAAATATAGTAGAAGAAATTAATGTTGGTTCATGTGAATAAAATAAAATTATTTTTTCTCAATGTAATAATATCATTAAAATAATGAAAATAAATGAGATTATATCATAAGGCCTTTTCCACTATCGAAATTCTCCAATCATAAACCCCATAAAAATTAACATCATATGAAATGTAACATATTATGAAAATAATAATATTAATGATATAACATTCCAAAAGTCCATTATATACACCAAAAAAAATTAATATTTTGTAAATTTATAAATTTATATCTGAGAGAAAGAATGTTTTTGAAGAATAACACTTACAATAATCCTACACTTGAATTGTAGAATGAATAAATGAATCAATTATTCAGATAAAATGTAAATCAACATAAATAGTTGAAATAAGACATAATATAGTAAAAATCCATTACATATATAATCATATAATATAAAATACAATTAAGAGGTAATGCAAACTAATAAAAGTTGTTTTAGTTTTTTAATTAACTATAACATGGAAACATTCTTGGTAAATCCACGACGATAATATAAATAAAATCAATATAAAAAATAACATTATTTAGGAAGGATTCATGCTATTACATGTAAAAGGGGTTGTATATAAACCATAAAATATAAATAAGAGGTGAATATGGAATATTTTTATAGGATTAAAAGTGCGATGTGAAACACATACCTAGAGTCATAATTTTCCATGATCTTTATTTATCACATGTATAATAATCTTATACATTTTATAAAATTTTAAAAGAACCTTGTTCATGTCTAATAATTTATGCATTAATAATTTATTACGTTAATTTTAATGAAATATATAAATACAATGTGTTTGAATTCCATGATTGGTATTATGAGGATATTCGATTCATTATTTCAAAATAGATTTCATTTGTTTCATGTGGTAAAAAATGTCACAATTTCAAGATAATCTAAATATTTATCATTAGATGAGTTAAAATTATTAAATATTAATATATAATATATATAAATTATTTATATAATTTATAGAGAGGGAATGTTTCATTGATTTTATATGATAAAAAGTATTCACATTAAAATAGGTTTTAGAATATTATTGTTTTTATACAAAAAAAATCAGCATATAGTAAAATTTAACATTTTTATTAATAAAATGTAATTAACTAGATTATATTAAACTTAATTATATTTATTTTTAAATGTATTTATATCATAATGGGACTTTATATTACATAATTTATTGTCTAAAAATGTCAGTTTTACAAAAAGATTTATTTTCACTATTTAATAAATAATCAATATTTTCTAGAAAATCCCAAAATTTCTACTAATAATAATTATAGTATTTTTATTCCATAAAATATATTCATGTTAAAAAATTAATTTTCTAAAAATTCTAAAAATCATTTATAATATTTTTTTCACAAAACTTAATAAAAATAATTTTCAAAAAAAATTGTTTTTGAAAAATACATTTACATTACTAAAAATGATTAGTTAATAACTGGTAATTTAGTATTAACTTATATTGGGTAGAATATATATATATATATATATATATATTATTGTTGTTAATAATATTCATACCCAAAAATTTAACATCTATAATAAAAGGGTTTTATATTTTAAGGTCTTTTAAGATTTGTGTTTCATATTGAATACACATTTGAACAAAATTCTCTTATTTTAAAATTTCATGGTGTTACATCCCTATACTACTATTAAAATTCATCCTCACAGTCTGATCATGATATAGGTAACAATTGTATTTTCCTAATATAATTCATTTTTTTAAAATTCCCCATTATAAGAATGTTTAATAAAATGTCCACTTGAAAGAAGATAGAGGGTGTATGAATGTCATCTAGAATTATATGTAATTAGGTTTCATTTCCAGATAAAATTTCCTAGAATTGGATATATGTACATATTAAAAAATTAATTTCCAAATAATTATATATACTTTCCAATATTTTTGATCAAATAAATGTTAAAAATAATGATAAAGAAAGTTCCTATAAAAACATAGACCAAATACAAGAGAAGAAGCCCATTTACATCTTCATAAAATATGGTAATAGGAACCAAT
Source organism: Viscum album (assembly GCA_963277665.1). Classification (NCBI taxonomy): domain Eukaryota; kingdom Viridiplantae; phylum Streptophyta; class Magnoliopsida; order Santalales; family Viscaceae; genus Viscum; species Viscum album. The sequence continues at coordinate 1,039,337,880 of OY728141.1, read as the reverse complement.
TTTATTTTATGATCATTTTATTACAGATAACGAATTATTTTTCCATATATACAAGGCAAAAAATTGAATATACATACTTGAATTGTATTATTATATTCTATTATAAGATTATAGTAGAATCTATTTTCTTTCTCTGACCAAGGAGCCTTCAAGATTAACATCATTCATTCTAAAAATACTAAAATCATTTTATAAAGGATAACATAACCATAATATGAATAATATTATATTATTTATTTATTTATACATAACCCTAAAAAATATGGTTAAAATCTGGTAATTTAATTTAAAATGAACAACCCATTATATGATGAAGTAATACATTAATATATAAAATTGAACAATAATAACCAATTTTCTACCAAAATAATTCTATAATTAAATTATTCTATTTCTAGATAACCAAAATATCTATGACATTAATGAGTGTTCTATAATAAATGGTTATTTCATACATTTAATATTAAAAGAATAAATATATAATTATTATCTTAAAGACATCACATAAGAAAATGGTACGCTCAACCCCATTGTCAACTTTTTTTTGTGGTTTCATTCTTTTCAGACATTCTGGATGTGATGGGATATTAGTTGATCACAAAGATAACCTTTTTAATACATTTAAATCATTAAAACATTAAAATAAATTTCTTGACAACCGTATAAATATCATTACTAATTAAAGATCATATAAAACATTGATTTTTTAGTTATACTAATCATATGAATATATAATTGATCCTCAAATAATATATAATGTTGAACATGAGTGTTACATAAAACAAAAACTAAAAAAAATATCTCTAGGAAACTAATTAATCCTTTGAAAATTTCATTACATAAAACCTGAAAAGTGATGTCATGGATTTGGTCATAAGATTAACATGAAACATTTAAAACCAAGTTTAAATTGATAAATCATATGATTTAAAAACATGAAAACATCCTAATTCCAATATTATCAAAACCATCCTCTAATACTAAAAATAATAGATATTGTCCTGCACACCCAAATATGGTGATAAAAATATAATATAGACATTTTCTTATTTGATAGAAATTATGGATAAGTAAATCATTTTATTCAAAAAATACAGCCCCAATTAGAAATATTAAATCACATACATAATGAATGAACATTTATTTTTTAGTTTAATTTAATTATGTGCAACTATTAAATAAAAAAATCCTATGATATCAAGGGAATAATGTTCCTAGTATATTTATATTTTCATATTCAGTATTAATTCCTCAACTTCCTTGAAAATATGGATAATACTATAACCCAATCTTGAAAAAAATCATTTAATCATAATTCTTTAAATCTTAGGTAAATATGAAACATAAGTCGGGTGAGTTAAAATTATCATTAAGGTAAAACATTATCATTAACAATTTAATTTCATTAATGTTCTTAATATGATAATAATGGTTTAATGAAAAATACATGTGATTTTATATAACATTAGAATATTCATACCCAACAATTTTAATAAACTAAAATGGAATAAATATTTATCAAACCCAAGAGTCCTAATAAAAATTATTATATTCCATGTGATTTTAATATAGATAAAGGGAATCATTATAACCCCATAGGAATAACAAATAAAATGTGTTCGAATCATTGAAAGTAATTTCTATACAACTCTTATAAATGGAATAACCAATATTTTCAAGTTATATATTCAAATATCACAATACATTATAGTGATATCATAGACCCACTAATCCATGTATAATAACATAACCATCCATCATTGGTTTATAATATAACCACTCATCCCTGGTTTGTCATTTTACTACCCTTCCCGGGGTTAATATTGTAACCATATATCATTAGTTTATAATGGAACAACCAATTAACATAACCAATTTCAAAGATCCATTTCATAAATAAATTACATATATAATTAAATTCATGATAAACTCAATGAAACTTCGCTTATTATTAGTATAATAAGATTAACACATAAAAATGAAATGGGTTTCATGAAAATCTATTTGTAGCATTAAAAATACATGGAAAATAAATATGTTCCTTGATTTTTTTTAAACATAATAAATCATCTAGATTAATAATTATGATTTTAATAATATAATATATACCTTATGGAGTTCATGAAACAACATTGGATGTTGATGATAATGAATGAAATTAAAAAAAAAATATCATTATATAAATTATAAATAAAATTATCATTTCACATTGAGTAACATTAAAAGATATCAGCGTATATAGAGAATTATTTTTAAAATCTAAGTTGTACCATTCCATGAAGAAACTTCCATCCCATTTTGAAAACAATTATTTAAAATAAATTATATTATAAAAAATTAATGAAAATGAATTATCCCAAAATAACATAGGAATCATAGAAACTAATATTTATAAAAAAAATTATTCATGGGGGGATGTTTTTGTTCAGGAATACTATAATAAAAAATTAATTTAATGATATTGTATGAAATTTAAAAAATACCCTGTTCAGAAAATGATAAAATTATTAATTTAGAAAAAACACATGTTTTAAAAATATGTTCAAAATAAGTTTTAAAAAAAATATATTAGGAAAAAAGTATTTATAAATGAAATAGAATCTTGATTAAATAGAAAAATGATAGTGAGTTTTGTTGAATATATTTTATCAATATTTACAAGTACAAAAGAGATTAAAATTGTAATATTTTCAAATAAATAATTAATATCCAATAGAGATGAAAACATTTGTATTTAAAAGAAATATCATATTATTTATTCCCAAATAACATTCAACATAAACAATCACACAATGAAATATGATTTCATCATAAATCATTTTCCACATTGGTAACAATTTAGTCAAAATATCAATTAATAAATGATATAATAAAAAACATTAAATAACATTTTCAAAAGGATAATAATTTTATAACATGTTAATATGGAATTATATATATATATATATATATATCAAAAAATAAATTTTGCTTATATCATTATTTCATAATGAAATATAATTTCAGAAGAATAAATTTTTAAAAAACACGACATGGGAATTAAAAAAATAGTCAATGAAAATATTGGGTGTATTAAATTTAAATCAATGTAAAAATTGAAAAAAAAAACAAAAGGTATAAAATATTAAGTAAAAACATAATCATATAGTAACAAAAATAATGAAGGGGTAATAGGACCAAATGAAATAAAATTGTGTAATTAATTTCATAACCAAGTTGTAACATATAATGCAAATCTACATGTATGAACCAATTAAAATTCTAATAACAAGATTTATGAACGATTCATGAAATAACATATCAAATAGTATATATATACACCACACAAATAAATAAGGGGTGAATATAGAATATGTATTAGAGAAAAAAATATGATAATAAATTATACCTAGAGTCTGGAAATTCAATGATTGTCCCCCAAATCAAATATAATTATAATATATAATTATATATAAATATATAATTTTATTAATTATGAACATATTCCTAATTTGTAAAATAATTCCTAATTCATTTAATTTTTTATTTTATTCCCACATTTAAATACTTAATCGGTTATGCCCACATTGGGAGTTTGAGGATGTTATGTTCGTTATTTCAAAACCAATTGGAATTTTTTAACTGTATTACATGATCATATTTTCGTAAAATATTCAACATAATAATAGAGAATTTATTATATTTATTCATAAAGTAAACATTAAAAACCAAACATATTTTTTAAAATAATAATGATATTGGTTTTGATCCTTGTGAGTGTAAGTTAATCCTATACATGAGTATCATTTCCATTTTATAATGATCATATTAGAAATAAGATATATAATATTTTATAATAAAACAATCTTTGTATGTTCATAAATAACATATTGTTTCAAAAATTTACTTATATACATCATCGATGTGACTCAGTGTTGAAAAAAGGGTCATAAAGATTCTGGGAAGTGCTAGTCAAAACATACTCAGAACCATCATTATAATTTTTTGTGTAATAAATATAATGATATATTATATTTTTATAAGGATCAATATGTCAAGAAAACTATATTTCTTTAATTTGTTTCACAAAGTGTATGATTTCAAACACCGTAGAGTTGTGTCCTGATTTAAATGTTTGTTTCTATCACTAGTAATTGGTTAATGAAATGGTTCCATGATGTTTTTCAGGTCATAGTAGTGTTCAAATAGTTTAGTACATGGAAAATTGGAGGATCATGCTACTTTTTGCAAGGTGTGTGGTTTGAGATGAGTTATTAAAACTATGTGTAATTCCTAGGTAACTATGAGGACATAGATAGAGGATTAATTCATGATTGATGGATGGTTATTCAAGTTGTGTGTCATGCCTAAGTAATCAAGCATCCCATATTTACATAGACAGTGGCTAGTGCATGATTTGAACAAAGTTTTTCAATTTTTGTGGGTAAAACATGTGCCCCTAGAATGTTGAAAAAAAATTCTAAATATGCCATTACAAGATTTTAAACCCTCGCCTAATTTTCATACCTCAATTTCTCCCTTGAACCCCAGTGATGAGAAAGATCTCAAAATGTATTCCAAGAGTTATTCTAATTCATCCTTTTGTTATTTGTAGTGTATTCATTGCAGAATAAATATCCACGTAACTCTAATCCCTTTATTGCTTCACTTTATGGTTTCAGGTCTCCATATTTATCTTATCTCCATCTAAAGCTCTAAAACGCAATTTTTTAGATGATATATAGGATGAGGTTTCATGTTTTGTATGAATAAGTATATAAGGATTCAATTTAGAATGTGTTGGTCAATATATTCCTTGTAGATGGTCTATAAGTCAAATCCCATAGTTTCATTATAGATTTCTATATGTTGGTTTTGTTCATGACCACATGTTGTTATGATATTGATTCAATGGGTTAGAATTGGTAAAATTGGTGTCAAAATTATGACATGAAACACTCATGGTCTCCTTGGGAAGTATCAAGGATGATTTTAAAGATCTAGGACCACCCATGGAGTTTGCTGATATTTTGTGTCCTAGAAATCGGTTAGGTTAGTTCAAGTTTTTTGTGTGATATCGTAGATCTTTTTTTATATATGTTACTAAGTATTATTTTGGTGAAAATGAATATTTATAATGTTTATATGTTTATTAATAGCTTAGGGTGTTGTTTCACATGGAACATAAATGGATTAATTTGGATTATTGGGATTATGGCATGTGGGTTATGAAATTTATTATAAATGACTTAGAGATTTACTGTATATGATATAGTGAATATGTAAATTGGTAATGGTATTATGAATAAGTAGTATATTAAATGGTCAAATGTATGGATGCCATTGAATATGCATAGTGACCTAGGAATTAGAATGAGAGTTGGGATAAATGAGTTATATAATTTAAATGGAAAATGTGTTAATGTGTTATGGAAAAATATTAGCTACATTATTGATTGTTTTGAATTTTGATTGTTATTTGTATTGGAAATGATATGGTTTATGTGTGATTAATTCACTAATTATCATGTTCACATTGAATGAGGGGTAATATAATTAATTGAGTCTCATCCAATCAGTTGAGTTGGGTGGATTCTCTAACTCCACTCACAATGCACAAGTTAGGGATGGGGATAGAGCCCTATTCACCAAAGATTGAATTCCATCATGACTAAGGCTTCAATGGGATTATATTTTGATGTTGTGATGTGTTATCCCTCAGGAAATAATGAATTGAGATATTACCTTTTGATAAATGATAAATTCCAAAATATTTTATATGAAATATGTAAATACTAATCTTATGGATTAAATGGTGATGGTGAACTATATTGTAAAGAAAATTCTCTCAATGACATTCACACTAAGATTAGTAAAGTCTAGGTATATATTGATATCTATTGTCCCTTGAATTTCTTTTTATTTACATTCCATTAATTCATAATTTGATTCACTATCTGTTTATATTAGATATTTTGTAGAGATCATTAGTGGCGGCCTATTGAGTTGTACTCACACCATTCTAAGTCTATCCTTCGATATCCTATTAGATTTATTGGTTGTATGTCCAGAAATTTGGAAAAGACCTATTCTTGAAAATTGAGTCAGATTTGGTATGTTTATGAATGATTTTTCAAATTTTGTGTCCATACTATTTTTTGGATTCCATTGTTGACTTTATATTGGGGTTTTATCCACTTTTAATGTAGAATTACATGACATCTATAATGTTTTTTGTGTGAAAGTACTCAGTTTGGGATATAATTATTTATGCATTTTCATTTAATGGTTTATTTCATTTACAATATTCTATTTATCTTCTTCTGTTGATTACAAAATTAAAGAGGTTATATTCTCCCCATGTGACTTTCAGACCCTCATGGCTTGCCCAAAACCCCTAGGGTATGGGGAGGTGTTCCAGAGGTCCTGTAGATACCTGGATCGATGGAACTTGTTTTGTGGATCCCATGTTGGGGATGTATTTAATTGGTATCAAATGAGACTTTAATTGATTTACTATTTTGTAATGGTAGACAGGAGTCTAGGAATGTGTCAAACCAAATCAATGAGCTCGTGATTGGGAGTAGCAAACTCAAGTATGAGGGTAAACCGAATTTTCCTAGTGTGGTAATTGTTGGTTTTTTGTGTGTATTTACATGTGATGATATTTCCCCATTAGGTGATATAATTAGTGCATGATGTGGATATTTTATGATATTTTTATTTTGGATGGAATGGTATGAGGTTGTGAAGTCATGCATAATTCTTGGTACATAGGTTTATAAGAGTCTTGTATTATTTTTGGCACACACGAGATGAGTGTGCAGAGCATAAAGTGTTGGATGTATTAGATATTAATGGAATTAATAAATCTTTTTTATAATGAGATGATGAAAATGAGTAAAACAATTATGTAAAATTTAAAATAACAATTAATGTTGTGTTCTTTATAAGGGATACAACTGAATAAAACTATTTTCTGAGTAGGTTGCAAAATAGAATCTAATTTGAAAATAAAGGAAGGTAAAGATTATAACCCTCTGAGTTTATTATCTATTTTTATCCATGGACTTAGTATGTATGGTCAAGGGTAGTGTTATAGGTATGAAAAGGAACATATGGGTAATTTTTTTAAATGGTTTGATTAAGAGTAGTGATGATCATTCATTTATATTTTGTGAAATATGTTTGATTTGTGTTCTAAAGCTTGTGTTTGGAATTTTATAGGAATGGAACAATAAATATGTGTTTCAGTTGGGTGAAAGTAGGGGATGTTGAGAATTCCCTCCTAGTAGTAAAGCACGATGGACCAGTGGTTAAAGATAATATGGAAGAGTAATTGTGTGAGAGTATTTCCCATTATAGGGAAATTATAAAATGAGACCGAAGGTGGTTTGTGATGAGAATGTTTTAGATGAATAGGGATTTTTGAGGTACGACTCCCTATAAAAATTACATGAGAGGCATGAATAGAGGAAATAGAGTTATAGATAGATTCAATACAAAAAATTCTTGATAATAACAAGAATTTTACCAATAAGGTATTCAAGATAGAGAACTATATGATGTTGGTCCTAGAAAAGCATTGGTGATAAATTATGGTTCAAAAAATGATAGATGGTGAAATTTCATGGAAGGATTTTATGGAAATGTTTCTGGATGATTACTGCACTACAATATTTTTTAAGGAAACTGATGTAGAGTTTATGAGTTTGACCAAGGTGGATACATCGGTAATGGATTATGCAATTCATTTAACTAACATACACCATTTTTTCCAATGTTGGTTATAGATTAAGTGACTAGTGTGACACAATTATAGGATGGGTTTATTGAAGTGGTAAGTTCACAAGTAAATATCTTCCATTTAAAGTTGTTTTTAGAGGTTGGGGTCATTGACTATATCTTATAAGATAAGTTGAAGGGAGCTTCAGGTGGTGGATTATTGGTGCTATCCAGACATACATGTGATAAATCATCTAAGGGAAGAAACATTTTTTTGGTGAATTTTCAATAGGAAAAAGTGAATAGAGTAGTTAGAAAAGAGTTTTAGTTCATTATTGAGGTGATCAGGTATTCTGTTACAAGTGTGGAGGACCGACACATGTGGGATCAGTGACCCTGACCAGTATTCAAGTGCAAGTCATGTAGAAGGGTTAGTCATATACAGAGGTTCTGTAAGAACCCTCAATAGCCAAGCAAAGATGAAGGTCATATAAAGTTACATAGTGTGGGAAGGGGGTATATCCCCACATACCAAGAAGGTAGTTTGCACTAAAAATGTTGTACTGGTTGTGGTCGTGGATGAGAAACTTTGAATTAAGGCCATAGGTAGTAGTTGGGTAGTTCAATGTAGTTTACCAAAGGTAGATCCTTGGGTAGGGGGACAGGTTATCTTTACACAACTCAGTATACACCAGGAGATAGAGAGGATGTGTCATCTACTATTTGAGGTTCAATTATTGTATATTACATGATTTTTATTGCTTCATTTGATACAGGGGAAACACATTCTTTTATTTCCCCAAAATTTATAGTAATGTTGGGCCTAACTGTGGAATTTTCGTGTGGGGATACATAAATTTGATACATTGTTTGTGGTGAATGTTGAGGATATTAGACAGTGAAAGGGTTGTGACTTAGAGGTGGTAGAATATTGTTTCCTTTGGAATATTCTTTTTCCTTGAGATGTCATGTTTTGACCTACATTTGGATATGGACTGGATAGTACAATATTAGGCCCATATCCACTACTTCTAACACTTGGTAACGATCACATCTCTTGATTTATACAGTTCTATCCTTCATGGTTACAGAGATGATCATGAATGGCATGCTGGGGATATTTTCTAGTAGATGGGGGAAGTCACAACCAATGAAGTTTGGATTTTTTCTGGATAAAGGAGTAATATAACACCTAGTTTTTCTTCATTTGGTGTACTTTTTATTGGATTTGATTCTAGAGGAATTTTTAGGGAAGTAACATGAGAGGTATGTTGATTCTACTATTAATTTACTACCAGGGTAAGAGTCAGCTTCTATTATGACATATCATATGGAACCAGTAGAACACTATGAATCTAAGGCTCATCTAGTAGATTTGGAGTCAAAGGGGTTTATACATCCTACTACATCACCATGATTATCTCACATTTTTTCAAGAAAGAAGAGGGGTCATTGAGGTTTTGTGTTGACTATGGAAATATGAATCCAATATCATTTAAGAGATGATACCATATTACTATAAATGATGACTTATTTGACTATTTGACGGTTGTCTCTTTGTTCCCCCATATTTATTTATGATTTTGGTAAAATTTGTTAATGGTGAAACATTCTGACATACTATGAATATATTTTCAGACTAGGTACAAGTTTTATGTGTTTGTGGTGATATTTTTTGGATTAACCAATGATTCGACTATGTTAATGGAATTAATTAACCATGTATTAAACCCATGTCTAGATTAGTTTTTACTTTTCATTATTGATGAAATCATGTTGTAAACATGAACCCTTGAAGATCAATTCAAACATTTCGATGTCATCCTAAGTACAATAAATGATTATAGGTTTGATGGAATGCTAAAAAAATCATATTTGTATTAATAAAGTTAATTTTGTGGGACACATCATTTCTGAGTAAGGAATGTTAGTAGATCCCGAGAAGGTCCATATTGTCGTGTCTTGGGATCAGTCCAATAATGTTTTTGATATTCATATATTCATGGTTATGGATTGTTACAACCCAAAGATCATTATATATTTTATTAATATGGTATTACAACAATCATGTTTAACCAAGCGTCTATGTTTATGATGTCAGAGTTATGTGAGAATTCTATTTGAGAGATGATGGATAAGATCAATACTTCACCAATTATGATCTTACCCAAAATATGTTTGTTTCAAAACGTGTTTTGGGATGCATTTGGTGTTGGAAACTGGAAAATGTTAATTTTAGAATGTCAGGTTATATATTATGGGTCATTGTAGTTGATTCCTCAGGAATTAAATTATTCTACTAGTGAGTATGATCTAGCAATTGAGGTTTATTCTCTAATTGTACCCATTACCTATTAATATAATTGTTCATGTAATTTAACTATCATAAAAGTTTCAAGTACATATTCTCTCTATGGGATTTTATTCACCGATATTGAAGGTTGGTTGAGTAAATGAAATATTTTTATTTTTATTTGGTTTAGAATCCAGGGAATGTGTATTGTGTTGCGGATGCTCTAAGCCATAAAATCGAAATCAGGTAGTTTATGAGTCGAACTATGAGTGGAGAATGATTGTCTTTTTTTCTAAAATGAACCATGAAGTAAAGTATGGGGATGGGAAGATGGAAATAGATTCTATAGTAGTTATTTATACACTTTTGAGATGGAACAAGGAGATCCTTCTTGGGTATATAAAATGTTTGTCTACGAGGTAAAGTCTTAAATGTGAGGAGTCACATTCTAGTTGGGATGTGAGTGCTGGTGGAACTATTTATGTTTAATTCCATGCGGTGGTTTTAGATGTTTTGTGAGGGGTGTTAATGAACGAGTTCCCTTGTTGTATGTGATAGGTACATCATGGATTGGAAAAAATGTATCATGATCCTAGTCAATAGTATTGGTGGTCAAGAATGAATAAAGAGGTATAAAGTTTTGTAGAATGATGCATTACCTATTAATAGGTGACAGCTAAGAATTTGCGCCTAGGTGTGTGGTTTATGTCATTTCCCATTATAGAGTGGAATAGGGAAGACGTAATGACAGACATTGTCATTTATTATCAAGGGGTGCCTCTTAAGAATGAAAAAATCTTGGTGTTTGGAGGACCTACTGGCTGATAGGGCTCATTTACTGTTGTTCAAGGAGACATATAAATTTTATTAGTTGGGTGATTTATATTTTATTGGGATAGTGTGGCTTTATGGTGTGTTCTTTATAATTGTTTCATATTATAATCCACATTTCACATCATACTTCTGGTAGGGTTTAGAGAAGACTCTTGGTACACAGGTGTTTTTGAGCATCTCCTATCACCTGTAGATGGATGGGAAACCAAAGAATATGATTATGGTATTAAAGGATATGATGAGACCCTCTATTTTAGATTTAGGGGTTAATGGTAAAATCCATTTTTGATCATTGATTTTTTTACAATAACAGTTTTTAGGATATGATTTAGATGAAACAATTTAAGGAACTTTTTGGGAGACCATGCAGATATCCATTGTGTTTGCTAGAATCTATGGAGTATGGGATGTTAGTTCTATGTGTCAGGGAGGAGTCATTTGAAATGGATCATTTGATTTAATATAACATGATAATATCTCATTTCTGGTAGAATTATTATGTAGATAGGCATTGTATAGCTCATAAATATAGGGTGGGGGTATTGTGTTCCTTTTTGTGTCTCTATGAATGGGTGACCACTAGATTTTGGAATAGATAATTCTATCACCGAGATATGTGGTACCATTCAAGATCATGGAGTGGATTGTACCAGTGGATTACTGATTGGATCTTATTTATTTGTATAATGGAATTTATAATTTTTTTTCATTTCTCATAACACAAACAATATCACCCTGATCCATCTCACATGAGAAACATTGAGCAAGAAGATTTGGTGGTAGAGGTGTCCTTTGAGGAGCATCATATTTGTATTGTGGACTACTTTGAGAAAGTATTTTAGGGAATGAATGTACCCTTAGTTTTAGTTTTATGGAAACATTAAGGGAGAAAATGGGAGTGATATTAAAAATTACAGTCCACTATCCCAATCTCATTCATTTGGAAAAGAATTTATTCTTGGGAAGTACTACTCGGGGAAGATCCATCATAATGGGGGAGGTTGGATGATCCCTGACATCATGGTGGTATTTACCTGTTTAATTTTTTTTTCATTCTATTGTTTTTTGTTAATTAAATTGTTCGGGTCTTGGTGATGTTTTTAGTATTCAAGACATGAGAACGGGATGAACCGAGCCAATATTTGCAAGTATCGTGATTGGTTCATGGTTATAAAAACTATGATAAATTCATAGGTAACCATTCATCCTGGGATATATGATTAACACATAGTAGTCACATGGTCTATTAAACTATAATTCAGGCTTGGGTAACAGTCTAACCTATATTTCATTGGATTGTGGCTAACAGATAGTTTGCACACAGTTTTTCAAACTATGTGAGTAAACCATGCTCTACTATATGGTTGGAAAAATTTACAAAAAATAAATTATGAGATTTTAATCCCCCACCACTTTTCACCAAAAATTTCTTCCATTTAACCCTAGTGAAGATCAAGAGTTCCAATGTGTGTCCAAAAATGACTTTCCATCATCTCTATTTTTTATTTAGTGTCATTAGTGGTAGATCAAAGATACATGATTGCCTAATACTGCTCATTCTTCTCATTTTCTGTTAAGGAATTCATATTAATCTAATATATATTCAAATCTCTAAAACCCACTTTTTCAGTGAAATGTGTGATAAGGATTCAATGTGTGCTTTAATAGGGATCTAAGGATATGATTGAGTGTATTATTGTAAATAGATTCAAGGTATGTGGTCTATAAGTTTTTTCCAATATTTTTAGTTTAGATTTGTGAATGTAGGTTTTGTTCTTGGTCACCTATTGTAGTTATTTTTATTTTGTGGGATATGATTGGTAAAATGGGTGTCTAAATGATGACTGGAAAACCTCATGGTCTCCTTGGGATTCATCAATGACTATTTTACCAATCTAGGACCACCCTTGTGGTGCTATGATATTTTAGGCCATAAAATTCAATATGTAAGTAGAAGGTTGTTTTCTGATAATATAATGACCATTTTCAGAATGTTGATATGTACAATGGGTGTTAAAATGGAATATTGTTAATGTTTCTATTTATATTAACTCTATTGGGGGCATGGAATGAAAATTTCATAATTTGGATAATTGGGATTACTGAATGTAACATATTAATATTATAAGAAATTTCTAAGAGAGTTAGTTCATATGAAATGATGAATATGTTAATTGTTAATGGAATCTGAAATAATGAATATGTTAAATGACATGATGTAATGGAGTTATTGAATATGTTTAAGGATATCGTCTTGATAATGGGAGTTGTGTTATGTGATATGGTTTATGTGTGATGAATTTATGAATAAGCATGTGCACATAGATTGAGGTGTGGGATAAAGGAATGTGGATCCTCACACAGGTCATGTTTTACTAATTCACTAACTCCACCGACATTTCACGAGTTAGGGAATGAGATAGAGCTCTATTAGCCTAACAGTTTCATTATAATCAGACTAATCCATTGACTTGAACATGTTTGGATTTTGTGACATGATATCATTAGTGAGAGAGGAATGTGACTTATTCCCTTAAACTATATAATGAATTCTATGAACCTATTGTGATTGATGTAAATTCATAACCTCTGGATTACATGTTGCTGATGAACTATGAATTGATGAATATAAAGATGATGAATCTAACTCCTTGGTTAGTAATATATATGTAAATACTATTAACTAGTATCCCCCAAGACTCATTTTTCTTACATTAAATTTATTTATACTTTCATGAAATATATTTTCTATTTGGATATATTTTAAGCAACGTTTGTTGTGTACTATTGAGTTATACTCACACCCTACTCAGGATATCATTTGTTACCCAAGTAAATTTCTTTTTTTTTTCAAGTTAGAAATAGGGAAAAGGCCTCATTCATGGGATGTGATTCATATTTTGGATATTCTTAGTCGTGGATCCAGAATTGGGTTATGGAAAATTTTGGGGGTTATGCTGTTGTCTTTATTTTATCTATTGTTTTTTTCACATGTCACTCTAGAATGATATGACATATATAATATTTTTCATGGTTTGAACTTAATTGGGATGATGGATATTTATTCATGTCAATAGACTTGTTTATGTTGTTTCTGATATCATATTTATTTTTTTGTGTCTTACTTCGGTAAAGAATGTATTGTCTTCACATGTACCATTTGTACCCTTACTACTAGTTGAAAATATCTTGAATGTAGGGAGGCGTGCTTGGGATAATCTGGAGACCTGGAACATGGAAGTGGTTTAGTTTCCCCTTGGTCAAGGATGTTAAAAATGTATTCATTTAAAATATCCGTATTACATACCATGTTTCTCATTAGTGAAAAGAAAGTAATATCCCTTTGTGATGTGGTAGTCTGCCGTACACATGAGCAATGTTATCATATACCCCATTGAATTAGATATAGGATGGTATATATGTCATAAAAATTAAATATGTATAATTATTAAACAAATACAATATATATATATATATATTTAATGTTTCAATATAACAATCCACAAGATGATATGATGGATAATTAATTACACCCAAATGTGGGGTGGTAGTCCTCCTAATAAAAAAATAATGATTTTGTTTCACATTTAATGGGAGATGAGAATAATTTATGATGTGAAATTAATATTATAAAATTAAAGTATATATTATATACTAGTTAAATAATATAAATTAAATTATAAGTACAAGTCTAATGTGAATTGAAAAAAATATAAAAAATCTCTATTAATAACGATACATCTTGTTTGAACAACCTCCTTAAGTTTACATCATAATCATTTATAAGATATATTTATGACTAATAATGGGACTTATGAAATGGAAATAGATATTTAGAATAAATTTATTTATTTTTATTATTTGTAAAATTGATTTCACGGTGTGAAGAGGAGAGGATATGGTGTTGAATTTTATAATTTTTTTCAGTGGGACATATGATATGTTTCAATATAAAAATGTATACCCACATTTTTACCATGACACATGTTTCCTAAAATGAAAATTATAGAGTTATATAATTTTTAATATCGAATTATTCCCACCCAATAGATTTTAATTAAATTGTTTGATCATTTTAATTCTTATCATTTTAGATTAACCCCCATTAACTCTTTTTCACCTTCACTATGATAATTAATTTTTAATTCATTTAGAAATTATTATATTAAAAATTGTATTTCAAAAAAATTGATAATAAAATTGCGATGACATTAAATATGGTATCAATTTTAACAAATTACATTCACATAAGTTGGAAAATTTATTTTATAATTGTACACTTATATAAAATGATAATGAGTTTTTTCAAGGAGTGTATTTTTTAAGAAAATTATGATTTGATAATGATTAAATGAATAATAATAATCCTTTTATTAATAAATATTAGTATTAGTATAATATAATATATAAATTATATTAAATTTCCCAATAATTAGAGTTTTTTTAATTAACTAAAATGAGGATCATTATGATTTTTATTACAGTTTTCAGAAAAATAATTTTTTTAAAACAAAAAATAAATTATACATATTTATAATATAAAAAGATTTAAATTTATTTATTTTGGTTTAAATATATGAAAATAACAAATATGTTACAAAAAAGATATATTTTAAAAATAATTGGACCATGTAGTTAGAATATTTATTTAAATTAAATTAAATTATTTCAAAAATATGTTTTTAATCATTAAATTATTAATCAATATTATCTATAAAATTCAATAATTTCATCCTGAGTTAATTTTGATAAAATTATTCAAAAATTGAAATAATTATTAAAATAAATTAAATATTATAAAAAAATATAATTATAGTTTTATCTCAAAAATTAAACAAAAACAATTTGTAAATAATTTTTTTTGAAGAACAGAATTACTTTCATAAATATTGATCTATTAATAACAATTTTTTTCAATAATATATATTATGTAACAAATATATATATATATATATGAATCATATATATGATGATTATATTCATAAACAACAGATTAAATGCAAGGTTATATTGGTTATATATTTCATCAGCTGTTTAACCTAATTGTTTCATGTTTAATTCACTATCGAATGTAATGCACATCATTTTGAATATTATGGTGTTATAATATTTATGTTTTCGAATCAAGAAACTAAAAATGTGAAATTAAATTGGATAAATATAGTGGTTACCTAGTAAATTTATTAGTCAATATGGAAGGAATATACACATTTTTTCTAGCATCTGATATATATATCAATTCTCAAGGATGATATTATTTAAGGGGAATAACTTGATACCCAAAATGATATTGTAGAAGGTAAAGAATTATTTTAATCCATCACAAAATTATTAAAATATGGAAAATATATTCATGATCATGTTTAAAATTTTAATTTCATAGCATTATAATAATATTTATAAAAATAAAAATGATATATATGTTATTAATAGGAATATTTTCTTATGATTAATTTTGGAATTTTTATAAACATGTTTTTATCTGTGAATAGTAAATAAGAATGTTTTTGCTAATACAATGAATTTTATGAAGTTTTAAGTATGTGGGAATGAATTAAAATGATAAAGATCATTCTCATGAATAAAATATTTTATTATTGGAATTAATAATTTAGAAATTTGAATTCTTATGATTGATATATTTAAACACTGGAATTTTTTTATAATAAATTAATATAATATATAGTAAATTTTTCGTATTAAAATAAATTTTTAATACTTATAATAATTGAATCACAAGGAATGTATTTCATATTTCCAATCCCTGTGAATAAAATATCTAATATAGATCATTTTATTTTTAACTAAAATGATTAATTCAGATTGGGTAATATCTAGTTACCTTGGTAAAATAAATAATGGTGAATGTAATAACTCGAGGGTCACATATAGGTAATCATTTTGAAAACATGGGTATGATCAGGGTTATGAGTTTTTTATCAAAAAAATACATTACCTCACTCCATTATTTATATTTTTTGAGCCACATGTCTTGTTTGAAATTCACTCTTACTATTCTATTGTGAAAATTATATAAGATTAATATGATCATAACTTATAAAATGTTCCTCTATGAAAACAATCTATAATCCTATTATTAAATTGTTTCCACATAATAGTAATCACTCATTCAATCCAATTGATCTTTTCACACTACAATAAGCATATAGTGAAAAAATAATATCCTATAACCTTCAATCACAAATAATCCTCCAAGAGAATTAAATAGATCTATTTTTTTATATTTTTCATTATTATATTTTACAATTATCCTTTAATAATAAATTTATCCAAAAAAATGTATATGAAAAATTTATAATGATTATTTCACAAATTTTTCTCAAATTTTATAATAAAAAAATGCATACCTTTCTAAATTCTGTTATAAAAAAAATGACATTCATGTTTTTTACGGACTTTCACCTCAAATATGAATTATATTTTTCACTGTATCTCTTTAAGCTGATAGATATAATATTTTAATTGGATGTAAAATAATATGTTTAATATTTTTTTTGTTATAAAAAATAGTGGATAATATTAATCAAGTGATTAACTAATAAAAATCATCAATTAGATTTTTTAAAATATTATTGTTATGAGGATAATATTTTACCCAATTTTCATCATATTTTTAATCTATTTTTTATTTTTATATATAAATAAAATTCTAGATATCTATAGTAAAAAATTAAATAATATATTATATATATATTAAAAATTATATTAAGAAAAGACACCTCATAATTATTTATAATATTATGGGTTTTTAATATTATGAATGTTTTAACCACCTACATAATCCATAATATTTTATTATATCAAGAATTACTCCTCTAATATAATTTATACTTTAATAAAATATAAATGTGTAAATAATTAATTTTTTACTATCATGAATTCATTCCAATATTTAATTAATAAATTATAAAGACACTCTTGTATCTCCATGAATTTTCCAAAAAAATTGGTTTAAATTTCAAATTCATGAATAAAAACAAAATCACTAATGAAATTATTTTTAAAAATCATATATAAATATTAATACACAAAAAATTAACATTTTGGATCAAGTAATTTTGTAATTTTTATAAATATTCCATAACAAAACCAAAATTTTAATATTTTTACAAACAATAAAAACTATAAACCTCAATGGTAGATAATTTAATGAATTTATATTGAAAATTAATATTCATGAAGAGTGATAATGAAAATGAAAATGATTGTGGTTATAAATTAAGTGATTAGTATTGGTATGTTTTTTGTACCAAAGGATAAAGAGAACTAATGTTTTAATATAAATGTTGTAATGGGTTTACATCTCAAATTCCTCTCTTGAGCCTTATTTTGATTTATAAACCTAATATCCATTATTAAGTTTATATAAATCCCATTTTATATTATACATGCTGACATGAAGTTGTACATTCAATTATAATATAAATTGAACTTCTTCCATTTCAATATATTTTAATTGTAATTTACTAAACCCAAATTGGGGGATTTTAGTCCATAATTTCAATAATTTGGACTCAGGTTATATGGATCACCTATTTAATTATCGTTACTGGAATTATTTTCAATGAGTACCTATAGCATAATTCTCATGGAACAAAATTGATTTAAATATAATATTGATTTTTCATCTATGTATTATCCTTGTTACATACTTATAAAAATAACCTTCAAAATAAAATTTTCCATGGTTAAAAAATTATTTATTTTAGTATTGTAAATGAACACACAATTTACTAGGAAAAGATTTCAAGAGTAGAAAAGTCCATGTGGATATGGATGTATCACATTTTCACCATGGAGTAATCTTCACCAAACCAGTTGGTGGATAATTGATACACTAATCACTCAAATTCATGGTGAATGGGATAATGATATCACACAATGATACATAATCCCACATAGAATGCTTCAGAATAAAAATAAACTATTTATTAACCATATTAAATGTTTTTTCAGTCTTTTTCCTTCATCCCATACTAATAAAATATAATGAACCCAATTATTATCTTTCTGGTATAACCTAAGTCATCAAAATTACACATTTCTATATATTTCAATGAAGATGGTACTAACTATCACGTTAATGAATACCACAAAGAATCTAAGATGATTAAGGTATTCCATAATAGAAATTAATATTACTATGAAGAATTGGTATGTATATGACTTCCAAAATTATTATTATTTTGATTTCTATTTTTTTATTTATAAAATAGTTACCCTATGGATTTATATGAAAGTCCATTTCTATATTATAGTAAATAAATTGGTCATAATAATTATTCGGATGGAGACCCAAATTATATTTCCCTGTGATGAATCATCATAAATAATGAGACATAATATGTTGGGATATTGTGTATATCCTATACCAAAACAGTGTAATATATATTTTTTAAGGATTAAGATACCTAATTTTGTATTCAACCTTATGTATTCAATTAATATGAGAAAATTTAATATTTTAATAATTTTTGTATTTTAAAATCATTAATATAACATGACTTCAGTTTCAGTTTATTATTTCATCGTTCTCATTATTATACCCAACCATATAAAAAATTACATGTTTGTTTTATGAATTATCTAAGTTTATGATAGTCTTTAATAAAAATCTACGATTACCCATATTTTTTCATCCATATTAACAATGTTGTAGAATAATATTTAATGTTAAAAGATGTTATAGGAGGGATAATCATGTTTTATCAACATGTTCATTTTATATCTTATATTATAAAATATTAAGTATTTATATACCATGTCTTATGAGACTAGTAAAAAAATTTACCATTTGATATCTCTTGTATTATTCACCAATAATGTAACACAAATACCCAAGATGAGTTGATATACACTTAGATGGTATAGTAGTGTCTAGACATAATTTATATGATGTGACAAGGTGGACTTGTGCTCAAACATAGTACAGGTAGTGGAATAAATGACATATGGCCTTACTAGAGACCGAGAGCGGTGTGTAATGACCATATTTCCAATCTCATTATTGGAATTTTCTTGATGACCTTTTGTACAAACCCAAAATAATTCTAGGGGTTCAGTGAACATGTGGATAGACTTTGTGCTAGGTTAGATATGGTTCTTGATCTAAAAATTTGTTTCCGTATGTCTTGAAATTTTATGAAAAGAGGTATAAGGAAATACATCCACCATTGAGCTAATATTGGTATATATAGGGACTACAATAGCCTAGTTAGTTATAGTTTTCTGAAATATGATTTCTTCCATTTTTTTCATTTAAAATTAATTTTTGAGCACTTATTTTTATAAATGTGCACATAATTATAATGACACATTAGTGGTATCTGAAAGTACTTATATTGAAAACCATCATTGGAATCTAAATTTTAATATTGTTTTCAGGAAAACAATTATAGAAATAGCATAAGTCCCTATATTAAAGAGATGATTTATTGGAAATAAAACAAAAAATGTCTTTAACAGCATTAAAACTAACCTTTATTACTGATAAAATATCACAAAGTACCAGAGAAAGATTAAAATGCCGAGAACATTATCATCACTAATAAAATGCCCCTTTATCCGTGAGTTTAGTAGAACTGTTTAATGGGTATCGGGTAGGGTTCTCTAAAATCAAACAATATAACTTGTGCATTGTGAGGCAATAACACCCCACAACCCAATAAAATCATCAAAAAGTTTCATAAACATTTAAAAATACAAAATATATATAAAATGAAATATATAAGAAAAATATGAAAGAATTCTTATATTTAAAATTCCAAACACTGATTTTTTCAATATCAATAGTAATTATAATTTATTACATACAGATAAAAACATCAATGTTCCTTTTTCATTTGTAGATAACCCTGAGTCATGTTATTTCCCAACAAACCACCCCAACTCAAGAAAAATATTTTACATACATAAAAGGATATTATTCTGTGAGTAATATTATAATTAAATAAATTTAACATAAAATGTCAATTTTATACAGAAGTATTTAGTAATACAAGAATAATTGTGTTTCAGATTCAATTTTGTTGAATATTTAAGGTCAAACTATTTATTTTTCCTCATTATGATTTTTAATTGTGAAAAATAAATAAGTTATTACAAGATAAAAGTGATGATGAAATTAGTAAACAGATAGTATATAAAATGATGATAAAATTTTCTTTTTCTCTCTATTCTAGAAGTTTTATTCACATTTTATACTAAAATTACCACTATATATTAAAAAGACTGACATGGATTTATACTGGTTAACCATGCATCATTTAGAGGTGGAGTTTATTTCTACACATCCAACCCGACTTATTGATCCATATCCTATAATATAAAATCAATATGAATGTATTTGTATTAGTTTCAATACATGACCAGTCATTTTACTAAAATTTCATTTTAATCAGGATATAAACACTTTGATTCATACTTTTTACAAAGTGTTTTAGTTTAATGTTAGGAAAATTCCTACACATTATAAATTACATATGAATAATATTAATAAATTAGAAATAAAATCCAAGCACGATTTCTCTATTTCTAGTAAGTGAATCATTTGAATTAAAATATCAATTCAAAACTGATAATGGATGATTAGAATCATTCAATTCACATCTTGTCTCGTATTGGCTTCAAGATTTTTATAATCATAAAAAATTTCTTATAGATCGTTTTTATAAATAATTATTAGAATCTAACTTCTTTTTCTTTGTTATGAGTATTCCATTTTTCTTTTATACTAAAATTACAGAAATTTAAAATTAAAATGAAAATGTGGTGTCATATAGGTCACACTATGAACTAAATTAAATTTTATATGATTTTTAATCATCCAAAATGACTTATGGATCATTTTCCTAAAGTATAAATATTTAAAAATGTGTTTTCAAAATTTTTTGTACATTACGAGTATTATTTACTAAAATTTCTGTTTAAACAGAAAACATACATTATGAATGAAACTAATCACATCATGTTTTTTATGACGTGAGATTTATTTTTTATACACCATAAAAAAATATGAATAATTTCACTACATTATCATTGTAACCCTATAGTGTGTTCTTCGTTTTTTGTGAGTGACACTTTTTGATCTAAAATGTGAATGGTAAAATTATAATACGAATATTGAGTCATATTGGGTACTTTTTTATCATCATGGGTTGAATAATATTAAAAAAAATAAAAAATGACTCATGGGTAATTTTAATAAATTATACAAATAATCTGAATGCATTTTATCAATTTCGAATAAGTAAGTTATCTTTTTTAGAAAAAATTATAAAATTTTTAAATAAAAATATTCACATGGAGTCATATCCATCAAAACATAAATTAATTTGTGTATCAGTTTATTATAAAATGTCCCAAGTTAATTATATATAATTTTACTAGATTATTATAACAATAAAACATGTTTTCCTATTTTGTGTAGGTCACATTTGTTTTACTAAAATGTCTTTTTAAACCACAAAATAAACATTTTTTTATTCTGGTAACATTGTGTATTTTTTTACATGATGCCAATTAATACAAATAAAAAAAATTATCAATGATTTGATCAAATATTATCAAGAAAATTGTATTGTGTTTTATTTTTTTGCTGTGATTGATACTTTTTGAACTACCATATCAATTTTAGATTGAAAACATACACTTTTAGTATTACCGACATAATCATGTATTAGATTGAGGTGAGGTTTATTCCTACATGTAAAAAATAACATTTGGAGTATTTTCAAAAATTATAAAACTAATACTCATGTGTTTTAATGGTATTTAGATTGATAGTTGTCCTTTTTTACTTTAGATAATGTTAGTTTTAAATAAAAAGTTCACACTTTGGGTCAAAAGAGTCACATTGTATTTTCTACAATGGTTAGTTGGATTCCTGTATGTCCTAAATGATATATAGATCATCTTGGTAATGTATAAGAAAAATTATTAATTATTTTACTTAGTTATTAATATATCACATTTTTTATTAAATGTTCTTTGTGTAAAGACCTGTAAATTCCAAGGAATTTTTTTTAAATTTTCTTTGGGATTCTACAAGTATGCAGTTTCTGACGGCACCTGATTCTGAGGCCCAGTGTGCCCGGAATCAATTTCCGAAGTTTAGCTCGGGTAATTTAAGTGAACGAACAAGCGGGTTTTTCTAACTTTTGAACCGGTGCTCAGAATCAAAATTTGAGGGCACCGATGAAACAGAAGCGCCAATTTTTGCTTAGGAAGACTTTCTCTGGAGTTGAGTTGCTCGTGAGGTGATGTTAAAAATGAAGTGGTTTAATTAAAGAGTGAAATAAAATACGTGATGCAATTTTATTTCTACTCTGTGTAATTATAACCTACGTGTGGAAGTTGAGGTGGGATCCACCAAATCCTAACTTCTCTTGATAGGATAGTAGTGAGGTGGGCCCTGCATGAGCCCCACCATTTCAAATTCCTCTAACCTATCTTAATGTTGGCAACCCCCCCCCCATTAATTTGTAAATCACCCTCTTTAATACATGTCAACCCCTCAAGTTTATGAGTAATCTTCCCTCCCTCTCTTTAATTAAATCCCAACGTGTTTAATTATTGATGAACCTTTCTCCATTTTTAAATCTTCCACCGCAGCGGATTAATTGGGTGGGGCCCTATGTCATAAATTCCTTATTTATGACTTGCATTCCAAACGACGAACCCACCACTCCTATTTAAAGGAGGATAGGGGGAGGAGTTCTGGATGGCTTCTTCAAGCGGCGGAACGCTATCAGTGAAGCATGGCACCCATCACTTGGAGAGTTTTCCTCTTCCTCTAACGACTTGAAAGAGGCCGCAGCCGGAGCGGGGCCGCGGCGGAGGGGAGCGGTGCCGTCGCGCTGCGCCGGAGAGCCACGAAGATTCCGCGACCGTAACGGGACCACAAGGACATTAAAAAGCTGTCACAGTAAAGATCAGGTCCCAAGAGGACCACTAGCGAAGACGGCAGGCAAAAAGGACCACCAGAGCACGTCCAGTGGACTGCAGAGAGCGGTGGCGTGCCACCGGAGGGGACCGTCGCGACGGAACTGAGGCCGACCAGAAGGGATTTTCTGTTCCGGGTTTTGGAGGAGGGTGCGGCGGAGCTGAGGCCGAAGAGGCCGAGCCGCAGGCCACGCGGGCCGCGCCAGCGTTAGGCCAGACCGGCCTCACCAGGTCGGGCCGCCAGCGCCGGGCTGGGCCGCACCCTGATTGGCTGGACCCGGGTCGGTCCGGGCCCAAAATCCCCTAAAACCGGACAGGTTCATTTAAATGCCCGTAACATGGGCTAGAGAACTCCTATCGATTCACTGTCAGTTGTGATGGGATCCTTGCATCAAGTCAGTCATTTTGGTATATTACACTCAAGGTTTTGGAGAATTTTGTGTATGGCCGGATTGGTTCGAACCCGAAACCAATCGGGCCCACGGAGCGGAAACGCTTATAACTTGAGCTTCGGACGTCTGATTGACGTGCCGTAGACTTTGATGGATTCCTTTCAGTGAGACGGATATTTTAGAATACTTCACCTGAGGTTTGGACTTATTTGGGATTTGGCCAGATTGGATTGTACCCGAAATCCAACTGGGCCCCTGGAACTGAAAAGCCGATAACTTTCAGACCAGACGTCTGTTTGACGAACCGTCAGCAGCATTTGTAATCATGTTGAGAAACAGTCCCTACAAGTATACCCTATGGTATTTCAAGGTACAGTTTAGATACGGTTGGGTTGGTTCATACACGAAGCCAACCGGGCCCCCGTGATGAAAAGGCTAATAACTCACAGATCGGGCATCTGATTGATGTGTCGTATGATGTGTTGAGACCCCTGTGACGAGGCAGTCCCTTGTGATCCTTCTTCGTGGGACATTGTGATTCTTGGAGTATCGACCTATAGCTCGTGGATTGGACCCTCCCTGTGACGAGTGAGTAGAGAGTAGAGACCTAGTAGCTGGCTGAGACTTGATGACTCATGATCGATCAATTTGGAATGATTCAGATAGCCCAGTGGGAAGCTCTTGGTTGTAGTGGCAGACCCACGGCGGAGGAGCGCTTGGTTGTAGCGGCAGACCCGCAGTACTTGACATAAGGAGTACCTCTACAGGCTATGAGGGGGAACGCTTGGTTTTAGAGGCAGACCCATGGTGGGAAGCACTTGGTTGTAGCAGCAGGCCCACAGTACTCGACAGGTGGAGTACTTCAGCAGTCCTAGGTTAGTGGGAAGCCCTTGGTTGTATCAGAAGGCCCACAATACTTGATAGGTGGAGTACTTCAGTAGTCCTAGTTTAGTGGGAAGCACTTGGTTGTAGCGGCAGCCCACTGTACTCGATAGAGGAGGAGTTCTCTATCAGCTGTGGTTTTGTCGTTATGAATAAAATCCTGGTTTGAGCTGAGTCTTGACTTTCAATCATTATCTTTGATGTGATTGACTTGATTTCCTGTGTGGACTGGGTTGTACTTGTGCTAGTGAGTTGGAGATGAACAGGATTTGATGACATAGGTATATGTATGGGCATATACCTAAGTAGTGCTGGATGATACTTCGTGATTGTATCTTTTCTTTATGGTTTATCCTTGTTGGATTTTAGTGAGACCTTGAGGGTCTCGGGGTTCCTACTGAGTATCGTATACTCATCCCAGCACGGACCATGCCCGCACCTCATTGGTTTGGATGCAGTCGACAGACATCACTGATCATGATCGAGGCTTGTAAAGTTGGATGATACCCAGAGGTGGACTTCACGACGAGATGGTACCCGGAGGTGAACTTCACGACGAGACGGTGCCTGGAGGAGACGGACAAACGTGGAGTGCTGAGGAGGACATTTGTACCTACCCTTCAGGTAGGAAGCCGGAGGATGATCCAGGAGATTCTTGACACTTTCCAGCTATTTTATCGTTTTCCTTGTACTTTACAGTAGGGCTTGTATTTCTGGCCCCTTTACTTTCAACACTACTTTTGTTTTCATTTTTACCTAGTGTTTACTTATTCTTGTACTCTGGTTGAGTGTGTTTTTTTTATAAAGGAAATTCCTTCCCAGTTATCGATATTTACACCTTTGGTGCAAGTATCCATCCCCTGGACAATGGAAGGCGAGCTTGGGGTAGTCACGGCACAGGCCCCGAGGATGGGTCTTGACAAATTGGTATCAGAGGAGTTCGGTTCTACCGCAAAACTCCGGACTCTGATCTTTCTTCTATGTGAAGCAATAGAGTTAAGGGTATTGAGTGTGTTTATCAGTCCAGGGAGTCCAGTGTTGGTGCGGCAGCCGACGTATCCATACACCAGGACCCTGACCTCTGATTTTCGACTCAATACACGAAAACATTAATTGCATGTGTGTTTCAAAAGTTTTCTTTGTGATTATTTTGTGTCATCTCACCAGGTACTGTTTTGACCATGGAACATCTATTTCTTTCAAGATGCCTCCCCATGGGCGACTAGCTAGAGCCCCGAGAGTTGTAAGTTCTGACAGTCCGCCGAGTGATGAGGCCTCAGTACAAGGCCCTCTTTTAGCGGTACTACCACCCATTGGGCCACCGATGCCACCATCCCTAGCTGCAGAGAGTGCACATCTCTTGAGCGCACTTCACGAGTTACAGCGCCAGGGGCCACCCAGGTTTCGGGGAGAGGCGGACCCACAGGAGGCTGAGGATTGGCTGGAGGCTGTTGTTCAAGTTTTTATATTGGTAGGGACGTCATCAGACATCATGGTGATCCTTGCTGTCATCCTCCTTCGGGCAGCAGCAGGAAGATGGTGGAGCTTGATGCTCTAGGTGCACGACGAGGCATCTATTCTATGGGTAGACTTAGAGAGCCTGTTCCGTGTAGAGTTTGTATCAGCCACCCTTCGAGCGGTGCGCATACAGGTGCTAATTCATCTTCAATAGGGTAGCATGATGGTGGCACAGTATTCAGTGAGGTTCACCGATCTCTTGCGCTACTCCACAGATATGGTACGGGACCCGTTCTTCAGTGCCCGAACCATCGAGCAGGGGCTCAGGAGAGAGATTAGAGCTTCAGTTGTTTCTCACAGCATTCTGACACAGATAGCGGTGCTGGAGTGAGCCCTCTTAGTGGAGAGTTTCCTTGCTGATCAGTCTCCAGTAGCAGGACCTACCACTAGTCGGCATGCGGAAGAGTCTTCTCCAGCGGGTTGTAGATAGATGAATCAGAGGTCCAAGAGGACTAGGCCTACAGGTGGTCGACCGCATGACACAGGATCATGTGTGCGAGGCACCCGGGTTGGAGAATGACTTACCATGAGCGGACAGTGTTACTTATGCGGCGGGGTTGGTCACATGGCACGTGACTGTCCGACCCTCCATACAGATGATCAACAGATAAATGAAGGACCTACCAGGAAGAGGCATAGTTTCGATCGAGGAGGACCACAAGGAGCAGGAGACCGAGGTAGGGGAGCTGGCCATGCAGCTGGAGGTGGATGATGCTTCGAGTTGTTACCACCACCACCAGAAGGTCCACCCTGACCACAGGGAACATGTGGGCATGGGAGAGCTCAGTTTCAGGCAGTTGAGGCTTACGACCATGGAGCTCCGGGAGCCGATGGACAGGAACGGAACTAGTGGATTCTATTTGTCCCTTGTACTTCTAGTTCCATGTTGATGTTGTATTTGTGTCTTTTTTACTTTGAGATGCAATAATAAAAGACACTTATCTATGTTATGATTACTATCCTGTCCATTTGTTGGGTTGATACTAAGAGGTCCCGGTTAAAAACGGTTGACTTGACCATCACTTTTGAGATACCTACTGGAGGAGACCCAGTGACCACACACTGATGCCGACAGTGTGAATCAACCCTTGGAGATGAGAGAAATGACGGGATCTCTTGGAAGTAGTGTCAAGGCCATACGACATCATCCATGGTATGGATTAGTTTTATCCATGTCGGGAATGACTGTATTAGGAAAAGAACGTGGCTCATCCTGGGGATGAGATTGGATTTCTCTTATTGGCAAAGAAGAAATCTTAGCAGCTCTTGTAGGACTAGAGAAGGTCCAGGTCATCCAAGAGCGGATGAGGAAAGCTCAGAGCTGACAAAATTCTTATGACGATAGGAGTTGGATATCACTAGAGTTCGAGTATGGCGACCACATTTTCCTACGGGTCTCACCTTGACATGGGTTACGGAGTTTTGGTCATGGCGGCAAGTTATCTCCATGCTTCATCGGACCCTTCAAGGTCCTCAACAGGGTAGGTGAGATGGTTTACCGCTTGACCCATCCACCTCAGTTTCACGAGGTGCATGAAGACTTGCACGTATCTCAGCTTAGGAGATACGTGCATGACACGACGCATATCATCGACCTTGAAAAGCTGAACATCGATGACAGGGATACTTTTGTGGAGGTTTCAGTGGAGCTTGAGGGTCGACAAGAGAGGGTCCTACGTAGATGTTTGATTCCTCTAGTGTGCATCAGATGGCAGCACGGTAACCTCCAAGAGAACACATGTGAGCATGAGGCTCGTATGCGTGCACAGTACCCCTTCTGTTTCCCTAGTTTTTTATGTAGCTTTATGGGGACGTAAATCCCTGAGGTGGGAGTAATGTAAAGACCCGTAAATTTCAAGGGAATTTTTTAAAATTTTCTTTGCGATTATATGAGTACGCAGTTTCTAACGGAACCAGAGTTTGTGGCCCGATGTGCCCGAAATAAATTTGTGAAGTTTAGCTCGGGTACGTTCAGTGAACGAACGAGCGGGTTTTTCTAAATTTTGAACCGTTTCTCTGAATCGAAATCCAAGGGCAGCGATGAAAACGCAGTGCCGATTTTTGCATAGGAAGACCTTCTCTAGAGTTTCATTGCTCGTGAGGTGATGTCAAGAATGAAGTGGTTTAATTAAAGAGTGAAATAAAATTTGTGCTTCAATTTTATTTCTACTCTGTATAATTATAACCTACGTGTGGAAGTTGAGGTGGGATCCACTAAATTCTAAATACTCTTGACAGGATATTAGTAAGGTGGGCCCTGCACGATCCCCACCTTTCAAATTCCTCTAACCACTCTTAAATTTGGAAAACCCCCCATTCATTTGTTACTATCCCTCTTTAATACATGTCAACCCCTCAAGTTTATGAGGAACCTTCCCTCCCTCCCTTTAATTAAATGCCAACGTGTTTAATTAGTGAGGAACCTTCCTCCATTTTTAAATGTTACACCTCAGCAGATTAATTGCGTGGGGCCCTATGTCATAAATTTCCCATTTATGACTTGCATTTGAAACGACGAACCCACCACTCCTATTTAAAGGAGGCTAGGGGGAGGAGTTCTGGACAGCTTCTTCAAGCGGAAGAATGCTAGCAGCGAATCACGGCACCCGGCACTTTGAGAGTTTTCCTCTTCCACTAACGAAGAATGAAGAACGCCAGTGTCACCCTAGGATTTATCCTTTCCAACGTTGACAAAACGATGCCTGTCTACTGCGACGCCCGTCAACTGCGACGCAGTCTACCGCGACACCGACGAACGCCTTCTTCGAGGTAGGGGATTGATTTAGTTCGTCATTATTCTTTTCCTTCTTCGTTAAATATTTGGGCCACCTATTATCAATTTAATGGGAGGAGGTCGGACCGCCCGAACACGCCCTATCTTCCTCCCCCTTTATTGATATATTCATTGCGGCTCAGACGAAGGTGGCGCAGTGCAACGGCACCGCACGGGAACAAGGAGGAATGCGACGAAGAAACTCGGTGCTGTCACGCCGCTCCGTTGAGGCCGAAAGAGGCCATGGACAGAGTGGGGCTACGACGAAGGGGAGAGGCGTCATTGCACCGTGCCTGAGAGCTATGAAGAGGCCGTGGCCAGAATGGGACCGCAACGACATTTGAAAGCCGTTGCAGTGAAGAGAAGGTCCCGGGAGGATCGCTGGCGAAGACAGCAGGAAAAATGGACCACCAAAGCACATCCGGTGGTCCGCGGAGAGAGGCGGAGGTGCACCGCCAGAGGAGACCACCGCTGGTGAGCCGTGGCGGACCGGAATGGCTTTGTCATTTCGGGTTTTGGGGGAGGTCGCGGCTTAAAGCCGCTCCGTTATCAATCAAGGGGGGCAGCGCCCCCCCCCCCCCCCCCCCGAATCCGACTCGGCCGAAGCGGCCGAGCCGCACCCACGTTAGGCCGGGCCACGCCGTGCCAGCCGGGCCGGGCTGTGCCTTGATGGGCTGGACCCAGACTCGGGTCAGGCTGACCAAGGGGGTCTTGGGCCGGGTTGGTCTGGGACCAAAACCCCCTAAAACCGGACAAGTTCATTTAAATTCCCATAACATGGGCTATAGACCTCCGATAGACGCACCGTCTATTGCGACGGGATCCTTGGATAAAGATGGCCATTTCAGTATATTAAACTCCAGGTTTCGAAGAACTTTGGGTACGACCGGGTTGGTTCGAACCCGAAACCAACCGGGCCCATGGAGCGGAAACGCTTATAACTTGAGCTCCGGACGTCCGATTGACGTGCCGCCAACTTTGATGGATTCTTTTCAGTGAGACGGATCTTTTGGAATAATTCACCTAAGGTTTGGACGCAGTTGGGATATGGACGGATTGGATTGTACCTGAAATCCAACCGGGCCCCTGGAACGGAAAATCCGATAACTTTCAGATCGGACGTCCGTTTGACGAACCGTCAGCGTCATTGGTAATCATGTTGAGAAACGGTCCCTACTAGTATACCCTATGGGAGTTCGGGGTACAGTTTCAATATAGTCTGGTTGGTTCATACACGAAACCAACCAGGCCCTCGGGACGAAAAGGCTAATAACTCACAGACTGGGCGTTCGATTGACACGTCGTCTGATGCGTTGAGACGTCTATGACGAGGCAGTCCCTTGTGATCCTTCTTCATGGAACTTTGTGATACATGGAGTATCGACCTGTTGCTCTTGTGGTGGACCCTCCCGGTGATGAGCGAGCAGAGAGTAGAGACCTAGTAGCTGGCTGAGACTTGACGACTGATAATCGATCAATTCAGAGTAATTCGGATACCTCAGTGGGGAGCGCTTGGTTGTAGCGGAAGACCCACAGCAGAGGAGCGCTTGGTTGTAGTGTCAGACCCGCGGTACTCGAAAAAATTAGTACCTATGTAGGATATGATGGGGAGTGCTTGGTTGTAGCGGCAGACCCATGGTGGGAAGCGCTTGGTTGTAGCAGCAGGCCCACAGTACTCGACAGGTGGAGTATTTCAGCATACCTAGGTTAATGGAATGCGCTTGGTTGTAGAAGTAGGCCCACTGTACTCGACAGGTGGAGTACTTCAGCAGTCCTAGGTTAGTGGGAAGCGCTTGGTTATAGCGGAAGGCCCACTGTACTCGATAGAGGAGGAGTTCTCCAGTAGCTGTGGTTTCGTCGTCATGAATAAAATCCTGGTTTGAGCTGAGTCTTGACATTAAATCATTATCTTTTATGTGATTCACTTGATTTCATGTGTGGACTGGGTTGTACTTGAGCTCGTGAGTTGGAGATGAACTGGATTTGATGACTTAAGTATATGTATGGGAATATACCTATGTAGTGTTGGATGATACTTCGTGATTGTATCTTTTCTTTATGGTTTATACTTGTTGGATTTTAGTGAGACATTGAGGGTCTCGGGGTACCTACTGAGTATCATATACTCACCCCTGCACGGGCCATTCCCTCACCTCGTTGTGTTGGATTTAGTCAACAGACATCACTGATCATGATCGTGGCTTGTAAAGCTGGACTATACCCGGAGGTGGACTTCACGACGAGACGGTACCCGGAGGAGACAGACATACGTGGAGTGCTGAGGAGGACATCTATACCTACCCTTCAGGTCGGAATCTAGAGGACGATCCAGGATCTATTTGACACTTACCAGCTATTTTGTCTTTTTCCTTGTACATTACAGTAGGGTTTGTATTTCTAGCCCCTTTACATTCAACACTACTTTTGTGTTCAGTTTTACTTAGTGTTTACTTCTACTTGTACTTTGGTTGAGTGTGTTTTTTTATAAAGGCAATTCCTTCCCAGTTATCGATATTTACGCCTTTGGTGGTAGCCACCATCCCCTGGCTATGGAAGGCGGGCTTGGGGTAGTCATGGCAAGGGCCCCGAGCATGGGTCGTGACACTTTGTTAAAAAAACAAGTGCTTTCAGACACACTAATTGTATCATGTTTCAATTTCACATGTCATTATATTCTACACATAAAAAATTACTTATTAATTAATTTCCTAAATTATCAATACAATATGAGGGCATTTTCTTATTTTCCAATGAGATAATCTTTTTGAAATAATTTGTTCATTTTAAACTAATACCATAAAATTATAGACATATTGGGAACATTGTGTATCATATTGATATGTGGATGGATCCTAAACATCGGGAATCACATATGGATAAATTTTTTAATGTATCAAAATAATTATATTTCATTTTATCATTTATTAGTTTTTAGGTTATATTTCTTACTACAATATATGTTAATATTAAAAAAATAGACTCACATGGTGTCATATTAGCCACACCATGAATCATATTGTGGTGTGGTTAATTACGGCCTGTCTAAAATGCCACATATATTTCATTAATGTTATATCAAATCAATAATAATTTGTTTTATTATTTTTTTTATGATACTTTTGTTTTACAAAAATATAAACTTAAATTGGAAACATGCCCTTTGATCCAAACCAGTCACATTGTGTTTCATTTCAATAGGAAACTAAATCCTAAACAGCAAAAATTAATTGAAAATATTTTTTTCAAAATTACCGTAACAATATGAGTGGGTTTTCTCTATTTTTACTAATTCACACTTTTTGAAATAAAATATCAATTTTCAAATGATAACAGACACATAAATTCATATAATCCACATCACATATCCAATTGAGTTGTGGTTGATTAATAATTGTCAAAAAATTACTAATAGATCATTTTTCTAAGGTTTTAAAAAAATATGAAAACATTTTATTATATTTGAATATGGAACCTGTATATTTTACTAAATTAAATATCAATTATAAATAAAAATGATAAAATTGTGTCATATCAGTCACACCATGTGTCATATTGTGGTTCAAATGATTACTACACATCCCAATTGACATAATAATCATTTTACTAATGATCCATTATATTTCTAACAACCAATGTTTTCATGGTTTCCATTGTCTATCATTTTCAAATTTTAAACAAAACATATCGATTCAATGTTCAAAGTCATAATAATATTATCATTGTTGAAAACTAAAAAATTATAATAATCTCTTGTTCCCATTAATCTATTTGAATTCACATCAATGAATGATGTTTTTTATAACAGCATCAAATCATTATGCATTGTTATCATTTTGACAATGAAATGAAATTGAATTCCTGGTAACATTTTCTAAAGGTAACATGATATATATTTTATGTCTTGATTCAAATTTTTTAATGAAAAATATGATCTCCAAAAAGATCTATGAATATAATAAATATGTACTATATATATGACATTAAAAAATAAATTAAAAACAATATCTAAAAAGATGAAAAATATAATAATAAATTAATTATATTGAATTAAAAAAAATTGATGGTATTGTATAAAATCGACCTAATACCATTTTTATCTCATTTGTAACCTCAATGTCCAATCTCTCTTAATCATAAGAAGATTTAAACAAAACTTCCAACATATAATACAATTATTAGCCTCTATATGAAATCAATTTATATGGGAGTAATAATAAAAATAAATAAAATCATAAAAATCATAAAATAGTACATTAATTCTATGTATAATTATTTTATTATGAAAATATCATGATTACATATGTTATTGAGCATAACTAATCCATTTCTCATCTTACAATGTAATTGGAGGAATCATTATTGACATTGAAACTTCCAACACAATAGGGGAGGAATAGTTTGGTGTGAGAAGATGTCTGAGGATGTTTTGGTGTAGAAAGATGTGATATATATGAAAAAAATATTTTAATATAAATAAACTATGAAAGTAATAAGGAAAACTAATTCAAAATTTCATTATATATGTTTTTGGTAATTTATAGAATGTATATCATAACCATACCATTGTATCAATACAAATGGTTTCGTACATTACATTATTCTATATTACATATATCATCCTCATGTGTAGAAGATATTATCTGCATGAGTAATCTATTATTTAATTTATATTAAGATAATTACGTTGAGAAAATATAATATAATGTGGGAAACAAAATATATTTTAAAACAAAATTAAATTCTCCTTAAACTCTCTTTTTTATGGTTTTATGGATTTGACTCCACTATAATGAATCCAAATCCCCTATTTTTCATCCCCACTAATGTAAATTACATTTTATACATTTGGACTACTATGAATAGATTGTGAAATCCCAATTAATGTGTAATCCTCTATTGAATTTTCATTCTACCAAATAATTGTTTTATGGGACAACTGGATAATAGACGGATTCAGGTTTCGAGGTCATAGACATAATATAGAAGAACATCTTGTGATTATATTATGAGTGAAACATCAATTTCCACTTCCACACTGAAATTAAAATTCATGATTCCTAAATCATCTTTATTCATTACACACCTATTGTCAACCGATTCTCAACATGAATTAATTACATTAAATTTTTATAATCCACATAATATTTCTATTCAATAATGCCAAAATATTAAATATTTTCATAAATATGGTTACAATCTGTGGGACCATATATATAGATTTCTTCTTCCACAAGTGTAACTACACTGTTTTGAATCATACTATAGTTATTGTGTTCTTTTGTGTAGAACATATAACAATTAAATAATAATATAGTGCATGATATAACATTTTCATTCAGTCCTCTGTCTAGACATCGAAGTGAGTTGGTAATTGAAATAAAATATTTATATAAAACTTATATATTTGATCTCAAAATAATATTGTAAACTATTTCTATGTATATTAGATATCCATTATACAACCAATGATGGATTTAAATAATTAGGAATTTATTTATAGGAATTATCTTATGGATCAACATCATCACAATTACATAACATATTATGATTTAATTTTTTATAATCTGTAAAGATAATTGTAAATAAAATCATCCAGAAATACCTTCACCCATAATTATACCATTGTGGAAATAATTTAGGAGTCTTATTATATCAACATCTAATAGGTAATCGGTACAAAATTCAAAAAAAAATTGAAATATATTTTTCTCCCATACAACCATCTAGTCCACATTGATTCTTGATGTAACCTTTAAAAATCATCATATAACGTTCAATGTGTTATATCCATCTGTAATAGATATGATTACATGGTTGTACATATTTCAACCGTATAAACCATCAATTGGAACATTATATGAAATAATGATGATGGAAATATCATTTCTAACTCACATAATATGATTTCAACTACCTTATTCATGATATAAATCTTCTCTCATTCTAGAGAATTAATGCATGTACCATTTAAGAATATGTAGATTATTGTTTATGTATGTCATACCTTTTATGTTGTAATAAAATACAATGTAATAAAAATTAAATCATTTATAAAAATTAATAGCCATTAGATTGTAGTCCTTGAAATGTAATATTATTAATTTACATGATATTAATTATATTCATTGTGTTACAACTCAGAATTTACATGCAATTTTTTTAATATATGTGAATTTTATGAGTCCGTGAAAATTAACGGCGCGTGATTCCAAAGACCGGGGTTCTAGGAATGAATTTCTAAACTTTTTACATGTACGTTTAGTAAATGTGCAAGCCAGTTTTTGTAACTTTAGAACTGGTGCTTGGAATTAAAATATGAGGGCACTATTGAACTCGTAGCACTGGTATTTTCTTAAGAATTCATTCACCTTGATAGCTGTTGGATGAGAGTGAAAGATAATTTTTTTTTTCTTCATGAAATAATAAAATAAAATAAATTTTGTGTAACATTTTATTTTATTTTTCTTTATGATCCCTCATTTGGATATTTAGAGGTGGGGACCACCTGAACTAAAATCTCTCAACTATGGTTATAGTGGTGGGGACCACCCAACCCTAACCTCCCATGTGGGTTATGGTGGTGGGGACCACCCGAGACATAAACCTCTTGAACTCCCATCTTATGTGTGAGAAACCTCATGAGCTCCTCCACTTAATTGTGTCAACCCTCCCGTAAATTAATTAAGTAATCACATCAAGTAATTAATTAATCTAATTTGAATTTATTCCAACAACTTAATAGATAGAATTATCTATTATTTTGGCTATCTCTTCATTTTGGTGGGATTGGGGAGGAAGGAGACTTGGGAGAAATGCTCTCCAATGAAGAACTCCAACGAAGAACGCTAACTTCGAAATCAGCTTCTTCCTCATGACATTTATTGATGAGGAAGATATCCAATGTCAATGAACTATCGACTAAGGGAACGCTGAAATCACCAACGTTCATCGATCCCCTACAACATTGTCTTCTTCCTTGGGACCTCTGTCGATGAGTCAAATGAGGTAGGGAGGGTGTTTGAATTATTTCCCTCACCTGTTCTTCATATTATTTTCATTCAAGTATTATAGCCGCTTGCTACCACACTAATGCAGAGAGTGTGGGAAAAACAAACAAGTCCCATCCTCTCCAAATCTATTGGGTAAATTCTTGTGTCCTTCATGATGGATGAGGACAACTATCAACCATGATGAAGGCGACGTAGGAGATGAAAGCAAAGGCACCACCCCATGGTGAGCCCCACCCATGGCCTCCTTGCCACACAGTGCTCCGCTGTCCATGGCCTAGTCGCGCCACCTCATGGACTATTGTGCCACCTCATGGCCTCGCGTCGTCTGTGACCGAGTCGTCATGTGCCACTATGGAACCCCCGCGGCTGAGCCGCCCCATGGCCTCACATCATCCGCTATCGAGCCACCCCATGGCCTAGCCATCCCTCACCCTTTCTACACCCCCACGGCCAAGCCACCCCATAGTCGAACCACCCATACGGCCTTCACATATCCTTCATAGCCCCCACGGCCTTGCACTACCCTTGCATCCCCTGTGGCGTCGTGCCACCCTTTATGACCCCTCATGACCCTCGAATCCTACCAGATAGCCCAGCAGGCCGGGCTGCCTAGCGCAGGCCGGGCTAGACTCAGTTGGCCGGGCCACCCATCAGGCTAGGCTAGACCCAGCAGGTCAGACCGTGTTGACCCAAATCAGGTCAGCTTAGGTCAGGTCAGGCTGGGTTGGTCCGACCAGGTCAGATCGTACCTGGATCCACTATGACCCATTTATGCTTTTCTGGCCATAACATTGGCATTGGGCACCCGTTTAAAAAACCTTTAGTGGAACTAAAAACCATAGAGGGAAAAGGGTCCATTGAGTATACCCCAATGTAGATTTGGATTAAGATGGGGTACGGTCGGGTTGGATTGAGCACGATTCCAACCTGGCCCCTAGACTAAAAGTCTAATAACTCACATATCGAACGTCCGATTGATGCACCTTCTATTGCGTTGAGACCCATATGACATGGTGGTCCATTGAGATACATATTTGGGAGACATCGTGGTAGTTGGAGTATCGACCATTGGCTTCTGGAGCGGACCCTCTAGGGGACATCGTGCATAGTGCAGGAACCCTTTAGTTGACTGTTTCGTGGAGAATAAAGAGAGATCCTATGTGGGTCAGCACCTAGCGATACTGTGTGGGTCAGCACCGAGTGATCCTATGTGGGTCTGCACCTAGCGATAATTTTTGGGTCTGCACTGAGTGATCCTGTTTAAGTCAGCACTGCGCGATCCTGTGGGGTTCATCCTCTTAACAAAGTAATATGATTCAGTTGTTATATATAATCATATCTACTATTGTACATAATATAGAACTAATGTGAGTTGAGTTCGTACCTATGTGGTATATTCCATCGTGGTAATACCTTGGTGGTATTATTCTCTGTTGCGTACCTATGTGGTGCTTGCCTCTGTGGTTTTACTTTCATTGGGGAATAGTTAAGCTTTGGGATTTTGGGTTGGACCATGAGTTTCCTCATGATTGATATGGGTATACATGATAACTTATGTATATGTATGTGAATATAAAAAAGTATGGTTGATAATTGATTTCATGAATGTAGTTTATACTTTGTGGATTTTTGAGACATTGAGGGCCTCAGGGTCCCTACTGAGTATCGTTATACTACCACATTCGCATTCTATGCCCACACCACATTGTGTTTGGTAGAAACGACAGACAACACTGATCATGGATGAGAGTACCAACACTAGATGGTTCTCAGAGTTGGACCATATGGCATGTCAGTACGTAGAGGAGACGAGTGGACGTGGAGTGGTGGGGAGGTGATCATTACATACCCTTCAAGTATAACCTCAGAGGATGACCTAGTAGCTATATTTCTCTTTCTTCAGTTGAATTGTATTTCAGTTTTACTTGTACTTTCCAATTGGGCTTGTATTCTGGCCCCTTTTTACTACACTCACTATCTTTACTATTTAGTTTACTTGAGTTCATATCTTGTTTTTTGGATGGTTGCGTGTGCTTATTATTTATGTAGGAAATGACTTCCCAGTTTTAGGGAATACACCTTCAGTGCTAGTCACCAGCTTCTGGCCTATGGATGGCGGGCTTGGGGAAGTCATGACACGGGCCCCAGGGAACACCTGTTTTTTAGGATAAATCCACAAAGACATCCATCTAGTGTTTCGAGAGTTGTATGCACTGATAGCCCACAGAGCGATGTGTCCTCTGTGCAGGGAACTCTTCTAGTATAGGCACCAGTGGAGGCACCAACATTACCATTTGCAGTAGGACCACCGATGCCACCAGCACCAAAAGTATATGGTGAATACCGCATGAGAATGTTGCATGAGTTATAGTGTTAGAGGCCACCTAGGTTTGGGGGATAGATGAACCTTTATGCTTCTGAGGATTTGTTGGAGGATGTAGTGAGAGTTTTCTGACTAGTAGGGACACCAGTTGATCTCATGTTGATCCTAGACACTAGCTTTATATAGGCAGCAGCATGAAAATGGTGGATCATGATGCTCCATGTTAACAATGAGGTGACACTTCTCTGGGTAGAATTCGAGAGCCTGATTCAGGTATATTTTGTCCCAGTGACTCTTCCCACAGTTCACATACAAGACCATCTTCATCTACAACAGGGTAGCATGACTGTGTCTCAGTACTTAGCGAGATTCACTGAAATCTCACACTACTCCACTAATATGGTTTGGGACCCATACATCTGGGCGCAGACTTTCTTGCATGGACTCAGGTAGGAGATCACGGCTTCGATGATCTCACTCATCATCCCGAAGCAGGCATGGGGGTAAGAGCAATCCATTTTAGTGGAGTGTTTC
The DNA here is from genome assembly GCA_963277665.1 of Viscum album. NCBI lineage: Eukaryota > Viridiplantae > Streptophyta > Magnoliopsida > Santalales > Viscaceae > Viscum > Viscum album. The sequence continues at coordinate 1,039,298,654 of OY728141.1, read as the reverse complement.
CTTGTAGGGATGTCACCAGTAGTGAGACCCCCAAATTGTCATCACGTTTTGGATTCTTCTGCAGCTAACAGCAGATATATGTCGCAGAGGTCTAAGTGGACCAGACCTATAGATAGACGACTGCATGATTCTGGGTCAGTTGTGTGGGTCCTACAAGGTAGACCCATCGATTCGAGGAGAAGGCAGTGTTACTCATGTAGTGGGCATGGTCACATGGCTCGTGACTATCTCACCCACCTTACAGATGATTATAAGATAGTCGAAAGACCTCCCAGGCAGAGACAGAGGTTCGAACAAGGAGGTCTGTAGAGAGCAGGCAGACGTGGAAGAGGAGTTGACCAAGTAGTAGGCGGTGGGAAATGATTCGAGATGTTACTTCCACCCAAACCATGAGGTCCACCCTGACCATTGGGAGTAGGAAGATAGGTGAGAGATCAGCTCTAGGAAACTGAGGCCTATGATCACGACCCTCCGAAGATGATACAACGTTTGATCTATGTCTACTCTACCTTATCTATAGTACATATAGACGCAGGTTCTAGTCATTATTTTATTACCACGGTCGTCGTTCAGTGATTGGAGATTCCAACGGAGCTGTTGTCTCGATCCGTATAGCAAGAGACAACTATAGGAGCTGATACAATTATTATCTACCAGTTCCGACAGTGTTAACTTACTCTAGGAGGCTAGAGCATCAGTTGGGATCTCCTAGTAGTGTTGTCGGGGCATTACGATATAATCTTGGGTATGGAATGGTTATCTATGGTCTATGCTCATATTGAAAATAATAAGTGCAATGTGTGGTGTGCCTGTATGGATCAGACCAGTTTTACATTCACTGGTGAGAAGGGAACCTTTTCATTATAGGATGTACTTACATGGAGGCGGGTGTAGACAATTACTCAATAGTTGGCAATACTTACCCTTGGAGTGGTTGATGTGGAGAGTCCGACTTATCCTGTATTGGTGGACCAGTATGTGGAGGTCTTCCCTAATGATGTTTCGGGTCTACCTCCTCAAATAGAGGTGGACTTTTACAATGATGTGTACCCTAGGACAACACTGATATCTATACCAGTGTATTGGATGGCTCTCATAGAGCTTCGTGAGCGGCAGGTATAACTAGAGGACTTGAATGGGAAGGGATTATTTCAGCCCAGTGTTTCTCCTTTGGGAGCACCTATTTTGTTTGACAAGAAGGAAGATGGGAGATTTAGACTTTTTGTTGACTATCGGTGCCTGAACCAAGTGACCGTGAAGAATAAGTACCCACTTCCAAGGATTGAAGACATCTTTGATCAGATGAAGGGAGCACAGAGGTACTCAAATATAGACCTTAGATAAGGTTATCACTAGCTCAGAGTTTGAGATGAGGATATGCAGAAGAAGAATTTCAGATGCCGGTAGGGCCATTATGTGTTCTTGGTTATTCCCTTTGTTGTAACCAATTCTCCAGCAGTGTTCATGGGGCTCATGAACAGGATCTTTCACTCATACCTTGATCACATTGTATTAGTCTTCATCGTTGAAATTATGATCTACTTGACAATAGAGGAGGAGAAAGCCTATCATTTTCAAGTAGTTCTTGACAAACTCCGAGAGCACTAGATATATGGTAAGCTCAGGAAGTGCCAGTTCTGGATCCGAGAGGTTAAATTTCTAGGACATGTCATATTGGAGGCTAAATTTGCAGTAGATCCATCAAAGATTAATGCAGTATTTTCTTAGGAGCCACCCATGAGTTTGAATGAGGTATACAGTTTCCTGGGATTGGCTGGATACTACTAGATATTTGTACCAGATTTCTCCAGAGTTACAACACCACTATCAGCCTTGACAAATAAGGGGAAACTATTCATGTGGTCGGAGAGATGCCATTATAGTTTTCAGAAGCTGAGGTAGAGTCGGAATAGTTACCCCAATCTTGAGGCTTACAGAGGAGGGCGTATGGTACATTTTCTACTACGACACATCAGGGACCAGACTCAGATGTGTCCTGATGCAGGAGCGAGTAGTTATCACATATGGTTCATGATAGGTGAGACATCATAAGATGAACTATGCTACCCATGACGTGGAGTTAATAGAAGTGGTATTTTCCTTGATGATGTGGCATCACTATCTAAGGAATGAATGTTTTACAGTCTAATAAGATCACAAGAGTCTAAAGTATATCTTCTCTTAGAAGGACCTAAACATGAGACAACTACATTGGCTCGAGTTTCTCCAGGTCATTGACATAGAGATAGTCTATATTCTTTGGAAGGGGAACGTTGTAGCAGATGAACTCAGCAAGAGGTATTGTATATAGTTCCAGGTGAGGTGACAGAGTAGATGGCCGCTTTGCAGATATCCTTTGATGACAGAGATGGAGAATCTTTTCTTTAGTCTCTTACAGTCAGTCCCCCACTTCTTTAGTAATTCAGGGAGGCGCATAGTGGGGACTATGACTACGATACATGATGTGCTCAGATATCCCAAGGAAAAACACCTGATTGATTTTTTGAATGTGGGGAGCACGTCTTATTCCCCAAAAGATGTGCCATTGTAACAGATCCACTTTAGGAGGAATTGTTGAGGGAGATCCCCACATCCCCTCTAACGGTGAATCTAGGAATGGCAATGATGTACCAGGATCTTTGAAAACAGCACTGGTGGCCGATAATGATGAAAGCAGTTGCAAAGCTTGTCTCTCGGTGCCTCACTTGTCACCTAGTGAATGTAAAGAATCAGGTAACAGCATATTTGGTTCGTCCTTTGGAGGTCCCAGAGTGAAAGTGGGAGGCGATATTAATGGTATTCGTGATAGGACTTCCACATATGTCCATAGGTCATTACTTGATCTAGTTGATCATTGAACAACTCACTAAGTCGGCCCACTTACAACCGATCTGAGAGATGGGATTGGTAATGTGCTTGGGATTCCTCTATGTGAAAGAGATTGTGTGGCTACATGGAGTACCCAAGTCATTTGTCTTGGATTGTGAGGCATGTTTTACTTCTCGGCTATAGAAAGTGTTGTAGGAGGATTTTGGGATGCAGTTTCATTTGAGCACCTCCTTCCATCCTCAGATGGGAGGCCAGACTGAGCGGACCATTCAGACCCTAGAGGACATGTTGCGTTCTTGTGTCCTTGACATGGGTCGTATATGGGTGGATCAATTGCCTTTGGAGGAGTTTAAAAACAACAACTGTTATCACTCTGCTATTGGGATGGAAAATTTTGAGGCGTTGTATGGACGACCTTGCTAATCACCTTTGTTCTGGACTGACCTAGGGTAGTCAACACTAGTGGGGCCATAGATTTTACATGCTACCATAAGGAAAGTGCAGATCTTCCAGGAGAAGATGAAGACTGCACTGAGTGGGCAAAAGGCTTATGCCGACAATATACAGGGTCCTCTAGAGTTCAAGGATGGTGACCTCGTCCTTGTACGGGTCTCAACATGACGTGGTTTGTAGAGATTTGGCCAAGGTAGCTAGTTATTTTCAAGTTTCATCAGACCATTTTAGGTTCACATTAGAGTTGACGAGGTGGATTACCGCTTAGCTCTTCGACATCAGTTTCACCAGTTGCATGACGTCTTCCATGTATCCAAGCTGAGGAGATATGTGCACCACCATTCCCAAGTCATCGACCACGATGAGTTGGGAATCGACGATGGGGTGAGTTTTACAGAGGTTCTGATCGAGATTGAGGATCGACAGGAGCATCTCCTTCATGGGAGGTTGATACCTCTGGTGCCTATTCCCTAGAATCAAGTGAACCTCTAGGAGTTCACATGGGAGTGGGAGGCTTAGATTCATTCTCATAACCCCCAATTGTTTTCCTAGTTTTGAGTTGCAGCTTACAGGTTATTAAAGCCTTGAGGTGGGGAGAATGTAAAGACCAGAAATTTCCGTGTAATGTTTTTTAATATATGTGAGTTGAAAGAGTTTTTGAAAATTGACGGCATGTGATTTTGAGGCCTTCTATGCCCAAAATAAAATTTTTAACATTTTCTCTGGTACATTCAGTAAACTCGTGAGCGGGTTTTTGTAACATTTCATTCGGTCCTTAGAATTGAAATCCAAGGGAACTGTTGAACTCACAGCACCGATATTCTCTTAAGAAGACTTTCACCTATATGGCAGTTAGTCAGGAGTGAAGGATAATTTTTGGGTTTTTTGTGAAAGAATAAAATAAAATAAAAGTTGTGTAACATTTTATTTTATTTTTCTCTAAGGTCTCCCATGTGGATGTTGATAGGTGGGGACCACCTGAACTAAAATCTCTCAACATAGTTTATGGTGGTGGGGACCACTTGAGCGTAACCTCTCATGCGGGTTATAGTGGTGGGGACCACTCGAGACTAAAATCTCTTGAACTCCCCACTTATGTGAGGGAAACCTCTTGAGCTCCCCACTTAATTATGCTAACCTTCCGCTTAATTAATTAAGATAATTTGGATTTATGCCAACAACTTAATAGATAACATAATCTATTATTTTGGATATCTCTTTATTTTGGTGGGATTGGGGAGGAAGGAGCCTTGGTAGAAAAGATCTCCAAAGAAGAATGCTAACGAATAATGCCAACTTCAACTTTTAATTCTTCCACAGGGACATTCATTGAATAGGAATGTCTTCCTAGTCGACAAACTGACAATTGAGGGAACACCGCTGTCACCGACGTCCATCAATCCCCTACAATGTCATCTCTTTCCTCGAGACCTTCATCGATGAATCAAACTAGGTAGGGAGTGTGTTTGAAATATTTCCCTTACCCATTCTTGATATTCTTGTGATTCAAGTATTATAGACACTTCCTACCAGACTAATACAGAGAGTGAGGACCAAAAAACTTGGCCCTTTCTCTGTGGATTTAATGGGATATTTATTGTGTTCTTCACAATGGAGGAGGAATGATATCAACTGCGATGAAGGTGACATAGGTGAAGAAGGCACCAACACACCCCCACGGCGCTCTACCACCTTCTTCCTCCACGTCGTGCGGTGCTCCGCTACCTGCGACCTCGCCATGCCGCCCCATGGTTGAACCACACCGCACATGGCCCTCCGAGCATCTGCATCCCTCTGAGACACCCCGCGACCTCGTGTCATCTATTTCCAAGCCAGCTCATGCCCTCATTGCCCCTTCGCTACCGAGACGCCTAGCAGCCTCACACCATCTGCGGCAGAGCCGACCCACGGCTGAGCCATCCCACACCCTCGCGACACCCCCATGACCGAGCCTCCATGAAGACTTGAATCGTCCGTAGCCGAGCCGCCCCATGGTCGAGTCGTCCCGCGGCATCACGCCATCCACGGCCAAACTTCCACTATGACATTCGCCTCGTCCTCACTGCCCCCACGACCTCACACTACCCTCGCAGCCCCTGATGCATCGTGCCGCCCTCCTTGGCCCTTTGCAGCCCTCACAACCTACTAGACCACCTAGCGGGATGGGCAGACAAGTACAGGCTGGCCAGACCCAGCAGGTCGGACCGAGCCAGACCGGTCTTGGAACCACTACCACCCATTTACGCTATTTTGGCCATAACATTGGCACATGGAATCCGTTTGATGCACCGTCAGCGGCACTAAAAACCTCAAAGTGAGAAAGTTCCTTTGAATATACCCCATTGGAGATTTGGATTAATATGGGGTACTATGAGGTTGGATTGATCACAAATCCAACCGGGCCCCCGGGACTAAAAGGCTAACAACTCACAGACCGGGAAACTGATTACTACACCATTTGTTGCATTGAGACACCTAGGAAGTGGCGGTCGATTAAGATACTTCTTTGTGAGACTTCATAGAAGTTGGATTATCGACCAGTTGCTTGTGGAGCAGACCCTCCCAGAGATAAGAAAGGATATTGCGGTAACCCTATAGGTGGATATGACTTGAAGAATAAAGAGTGATCCTATGTGGGTCTGCGCCTAGCGATCCTTTTGTGGGTCATCATCGGTTGATCCTGTGTGGGTCTACACCTCAAGATCCTATGTGGATCAGCACTGAGCAATCTTGTGTGGGTCAGCACCGAGCAATCATGTGGGGGTCTCTCTTTTGATAGATTAAGTCGATTAAATAGTTACATCTAATCATTTCTACTATTGTACTTAATTTATAACTGGTTTGAGTGGAGTTCATACCTATGTTGTACATTCCTTCGTGGTAGTTCCTTGGTGATATTCTTCTTTGTGGCATACATGTGTGGTACTTGCCTTTGTGGTTTTCCTTCCTTCGTCGAACAGTTGAGATTTTATATTTTGGGTTGTACTCTATGTTTTCTCATGATTGAGATGGGTATACTAGATAACTTAGTTATATGTATGGGAATATACGTAAATAGGATTTAAAATTGATTTCATGTTGGTGGTTTATCCTTTATGGATTTGTGAGACCTTGGGGGTATTAGTGTCCCTACTGAGTATCATTATACTCACCCCTACATGGGATATGCCTAGACCTCGCAGTCTTTGGTGTAGATGACTAACAGTGATGATTGAGGCTGACAGTTCTAGGACTGGACGGTGCTCGGAGGTGGTCCATATGGCATGTTGATACGCAGAGGAGACGAGTGGTTGTGGAGTACTGGGGAGGCAATTTATAACTACCCTTCAGGTAGGAACCTCGGAATACAACATCGTAGTTGTCTTTCTCATTCATCAGTTGTATAGTATTTTATATTTACTTGTACATTCCAGTTGCGATTGTATTATAGCCCCTTTTTACTACACTCAATCTCTTTACTATTTAGTTTACTTGATTTCGTGTCTTGATGTGTGCCTGGTTGTGTGTGCTTACATGTTATGATGGAAATGCCTTCCTAGTTTTAGGAAACACTCCTTCGGGGCTAATATCCATCCCCTGGCCTATGGAAGGCATGCATGGGGTAGTCACGGAATAGGCCCCATGGGATGAGTCATGACACATTGAATACACATGTCAAGGATTTAGACTATTAATGAAAATGAAATTTTGAAAATTTTAATTTTTGGATAGTGTGTATGTTTTTAGAGGAAGAAATTTCCACCGTTTGACCTTAACTAGTTATATCTCATCCATTATTCATGTGTGAATCATGTACTACATAGGCATTTTAATGTCATTCAATTTTCTAAAAACATTTTGAAATCTACAAATATATATATAATGTTTTTATATGAATAAAATGATAAAAATTACCATATTATAATCAATTCCTATATGATAATTCTTTGATAATTTATCAGTTCTTCAAAACTAATTTTTAATTGTTTTTTTGAAAATGTAGTACTTAAAAATGACAATATATTTTTTATTATCAAACAATTGATCAACCATTTGAGGATACAATGTTATACCCTGTTCAATATTCACATTGAATATTTTTAGCCTGGATAAGTATTTATTTTCTTGAGGGAAAATTTTCTTATGTCTTAAATAAACAATACTCAAGGAATGATTCTAGAAAAATGGTTCTATGGATTATTCACAGATGGGGAACCCAAAAAATATAGTAATTTTATATCATGATAAATTTCCATAATCATGAATTTCATTTATCATCACATGGAACATGGTAATGAATGTGAATTTAGTAGTTTTAGAGGATAATATATTGTAACACACGTGAACTACATCAATTTCATATATTCGTTCAAAGGTTCAAAAATTCATAAATATCATCATCGAGATTATTTTGTCACAAAATAATAAAATAAAACATATCATATTTATTCTTCATGAAAAACCATATAGGAATGTTTTAATTTACCAACACGATGGGATATGTATTGCATGTACAAATTTTAACACCAAAATGATTGATTCAATCTATAGTTAATGAAAGACTAATGATTCTTGGAATATTTCCAAATTCATGATACACATAATCTATTTTCATTCATTGGGGATAATATCTTAGAGGATGTTGGTTCCCATCATTAATTCATCAATCATTATGTCATGTTATTTATCATTTAGTTTTCTAAAATCAATATCACTTTCTAAACCATGGAATGATTGGAATGTATAATACCACATTTGAAGGAAATTATTAATTAATCTTGTATCGATCACTACGACACTTTGTTCATTTTATGTTTGATTATGGAAAATGAAGAGATGTATGAAATAGTTTGGAGAAACATGTATTTTTTCAGTGATCTTATCCCCGTAAAATTGAATTTTATAGAACCTTTTTGGACATTGAATTTCATTTCTCTAGAATTATAGCATTACAGAGGTGAAGTTGTTATTTTATTCTATTTTTGATACATCTTCTACCAGTATACAGATTTTACAACGTCAATATAGATTTAAAATGTGGTGTATTTAGTTCAAGTAGTATTCACTGTTATCTTAGCATGACTATTTAACTTATAAATCAACTTTTTGAAATAAAAAATATGATATCAAATTTATCTAGTGATTTATTCCATGTGAAATATATCTCATCATTTACACATGTATTTATTTATAATAATCCACAAAGAGCATAATCACCCCAATCATTGTGCACATTCAGTTCTTTCCCATTCATAGAAATATATATATATATATACATGATATATTTAATGACAATTATAATGTTCCTACAACTCATTTGGACTAATTTTTATTAAATAAATAAAATGTAAAAATAGGCAAAGTATTTAAGATGGGTCATATGCATTCTTTATTAAAAACCTGATGAACTCATTAACACCATACTCATAATATTTTTTCAAATTATTAGTGTAAATCCATTTTTGATTCATATCAATCCTTGTAGGTTCATGAAAAAATCATTATGTACAATTAAAAAATAAATACATATATGATATTAATTATCAGAGATGAATGTTATCAATAATTATAATTAGTGGAACCCATGATTTGATTGTTCCATGTAATAATAGTATACATATAATTCAATGGGTAATTTATATTTAGAAAATAATAAATGTACTATTTTTTTGGATATTATTATTTCATGAATTGTTAAAATTGATATAAAATTATGATCCTCATCACATTCATCTCCCAAATAGTTATTATTGTGTTTTTTCATGAGACTCATCCCCTATCTCTTATAAAAATCCACTTATGATGCATTAAATTTTCTCACCAAAATTCATACACTATTAGGTATTGGTGATCATCCTGTATTACCACTATTGAAATTAGATCAATATACATTATAGATAAAAGAAATGATTCTAATGAATTTATTTTTAGATGTAATTATTTAATAAATGATGTTGATGTTGATGAGACCAAAACATCCATATATTTAATAGTATGTGTGGATATAATTTTTCAAATTTTCTATTCAAAAAATAACTAAAATAATAACTAAATCAATAAAATATTTCTTTAAAATAAATTAACCTAATGAATATATAATAAATAAAATAGAATATAATTTTATTATTGAATATAGAGTTGTATAATTTTTTAGAAATAAAATTTATAGTTATTATAAAAATATATTTTTTTCTCATAGCTATAGATCTAGTTATTCATCTAGTTTATATATAAAAGAATAGAATAAATATAAATCATGTTTGAACCTTAATGGAGTCAAAGTAAAATAATTAAGAATCATCCATATCATGAATTCATATAATATTAATCCATTATTTGTCTTATTTAGGCATATTAACATAATAATATTTTGAAAAATATATCTAATTTGGATAACAATATATGTTAATCTTATGTTATGGAAATAATAATTGTATTCCATATAAATTATGATCTAGAATGAATTATTTATTAATTAAATATATTCTATTATGATAAATAATATTTTAATTTTTTCATAATTTCCAATATATTCAATTTATATTTGTTTTAAATGTGAATTTAGAAGTTAGTATACTACAATGATAACATTGATGTTTTTAAAGAATGATTAGTAATCAATGTTTTCATAAAATTTAATGAATTGTTTATTTTGGTACCTAAATTCATTGAGATGAAATTACTAAAATAATGATATTATTTGACATTAAATTTGATAAATAATATTAATTCTTATTATATGAATGTTAGATATATATTATTAAATGGAATTTTAAATAATGAAATTTACAAGGAATAATATGATGATTCTTAAATAGATTTTCTAAAAACCCTAAAAAAAATTATAATGAAACACGAAGTAATAAGTTTGGATTGTTTAGAATTATTTATAAGGTGATAACTTATTATGATGATAAAATTAATTGAATTAATTGGGATTTAAATGAAATTGTTTCAATTTTCTTTACTATATTACAAATAGTATGACAAACAAATACAATGATTTTTTATTTCAAATAATATTGCACAAATATTAAAAATGAATGTATCACTAAAAAACAATAATGGTATCATTATAAGAAATGGTATGGGGAGATAACCCATAAACTAAAATAAGTGATTATTATCATTGATTGTCATCTAATTATTAGAGGAGAATTGATTATCAATATTGAGAATCTACGAAAACAAAACACAATAATGCATGAAGGTAAAATTTGAGAGTTGATAATATATTGTGAATCTGGAATAAAAAATGAATAGAATGAGAACATAATTTTAAATATAAAATGATTTTGGCTTTATAATAAATTGGAGAATATAGAATCAAAATAATAAATTCGTTCCAAAAAGTAAAAATATTGATCATAACCCACAATACTCGATGGAGGATTCTTATAGTGAAAGAACATTATTTGGAGGAATAAAAATCCAATGGTCATATAAAAATCTAGGTATAGAAAAATCGAAATTCAAATATACCTTAAATTTTTTTAATATAATTTTTTTTTGCAAAATCTATATTCATGTCCACTACATGTTTGATACGTAAATTATCAAATGGATATTTGATGAATACATTTGAATAACCCTCCACTATATTCATGGGGTCTAGTAGAAAGATTATATCAAGTATTTTCACAAATAAATCACAACTAATAGTTATAACCACATGAATACTATATGATTCTAGTTCTGAAAAAACAACACAACCCATGGTTGATAATAATATTTTATGGTTTATGAGTCATTTTGTTTTTTATAATAAATTTTTATATAGTGTATTGGATATTATGTAAAATTTACATATTTTAATAGAACTATGGATGGATACTATATGGTGTAAAACATCCCAGATGAAGAGACATCCTTAGAAATTGAAAACACATATGTAGAATTTAATTAGAGATAAAGTGATCAGAATCTTATGTGGTATTTTTAATGGAACTGGTCACAATAAACATGCATGAAGGTAAAATCATTCAATCATGAAAGAATTGATGGATGAAAAATACCATGATATAATTAGAAAAATGAAAAAAATACATAGTCAATCATGAATAATATGTTTGGATAAGGTTAAAAATTAACATAACCAAGAATGATGTTTTTATTCAACCAATAGAAATATAGATATATAACAGGAAAGCTTAAATTAATTCAATGCTCTAATTACCCATTCAATGATTCATTTGAGACATGTATTCAACCATTGTATTACATCGAGACTTGATTCGAGGAGGGATTCATCAGGGATGAGTGGCGGCAGGAGGTGCCATATGTGGATAGATGAAGAAATCGTCATTTATGTAGTCATGGTTTGGTTATTAAATAGATCAACATCACATTTATTATCACTTTCAAATAATATTTAATAAAGATCCACTATATCTGCATGAAATTAATAGGAACTAATAAAATGTATATTTATGAATTCAAAAAATGTTCTGAAAAAAGAAATATTATTCAGTGATAAAGTTTTATCACTCCTAATGATTCAATTTAGTAGCGCTTTATTAGCGTTGATAAAGCATGATCTTTATCAATGATAAAAATGTAATGATTAATCGAATCATTATTAGTGTGAAAATTTTTTCACTGATAAAATATTTATAATTATCATTACAAAATAGATAAAAATTATAAAATTATAAAATTATATATTATATTATTATAATTTTTTATTTTATAATTAATTCGTTATAATTATATAGATACTTTTTATAAAAAATATATTTATTTATTTATTATTATAATCATATTTGTATCCTTATATATATTTATATAATTAAATATATATATATATATATAATATATATATAAAAATATAAATAAATTTAATATATTCATTATTTAAAAATCATTTGTCTAATTTTTTAATTATAAAAATATTTATATAATTAGATATATATATATATATATATATAAATACATATAAATATATTTTATATATAAATGTACCCATAATTAAAAATTTAGAATCAATATTTATTATACATATTTTTTTTATATATTTATAATTTCCAAAATATATATTTATATATAAAATATATATTTAGTAAATATAAATTTAAATATAAATTTAATACGTATATTCATAACTTATAAAAATTTATATATTTTTAATTACCTAAAAAATATTATATATTTATAATCATGTAAATAACTTTTCTTAAAATAATATATTTATTTTTGTAATTATAGTTAAATAAATATACAAAGATAGTAAATATATATTTATTAATATATTAATTTATACATATTTATTAATATAATTCTAAAAATATTAATGAATATATAATCAAAAAAACATGCTTGTTAAAAATTAGTGTAATAGATTATTATTAGAAATAAATACCCAATTGAAACATTGAAAAATATATTTGTCATATTAATTAAAGATAAATTTTCTAAAAAATATGGATATATATTGAAATAATTTTAAATACATATTGAAAATATTATAAAACATAATATATATATATAATGAAGTAATTAAAATCCTTAAATTCCGTAATAAAATAAAAAATAAAAATAAAAATAAAATATAAATTAATTAATGCTAAATTATAATAAAATTAAAAATAATTAAATAATATTTACCAATTAAAGAAATCATATATTACATTTATTTTTTATACTGAAATTATAAAATGCATACAAAATTTGAATAAATTATATAAATATTTGAGGTTTGTGGTTCTATATCAGATTTCATTAATTACATAAATATTTTCTCTGTGTATTTTATTTAAATATGTATTAATAACCTATATGCACGTGAAATTAATATATTAAAAGATTGAAATTAATTAAATTGAATAATCAAATGACATTAAATTATTTCAATTACTTGATTCAATTAATCAATTTTTGTAATGAATATTAATTTTTAATTACAAAACATTCGTCACTGAGTATATTACATATGTATTGTAAAGCATACACAATTTTTAATATATTAATCATATTTATTAAAAATTATACATTAATATTTATATCAAAATTTAATATAATGTATTCTTTAAAAATAAATATATATATATATATAATATTTATTCATTTTAATTTATAAATGTTTAATTAATAATTTCATTTGATTCAAAACCATTATTTGTGCTAAAAAAGATCTTAAAAAGGATATCCTTTATTAGAACTAAAAATAAAGCACAGAAAACTGATACACATTAGATGTGCTATAAAAAGTGCTAATAAATTGTTCATTTTATGAATGAAAAAAAATGTTGATAAATGGTTCCATTTAACGGCTATGTTTTTAATAGTGATCTTGTGGTCTATTATCAATTTTTTTATAGCAATAATAAAGACAAGTGATTTTAAAGGCCTATTTTGAAATAGTTTGGAACTTGTAAGTTTGGTTCAATGTTTTTTTGGACTGTACACGTTTATTTATTATCATAGTTCATTTAGTGGATTATAAAACACTAGATGACTTACCATGTTAGGATACATTTTGTTTTTGGTCCTTTTATAACATCAATTCCATTTTATCATAGTGCAAAGATTTCCACTCCATTTTTTGGGATATTTATTATATACTATGATTATTGTGTATGGTTATTACTATAGTGGGTATAATCTACCCAACACTGCGATTGAAACCTCTCCAATAGTTGGTTACCTCTTCCGTATGGGGATAACTGCATGAGGTATTGGGGGACATATTGTAAAACCTATTATTTTATAAGGGTTTAATAAAAATCTCATACCATTAAAATGAAACCCTTGTATTAAAAAAATACCAATATAGGAAATTACATTCCTTCCACATAAAAAAGTTTTTTATAAAACTAAATCAATAATTAATTATTATTCATTTCTAAGATTTCTAAAATGGGAATCCTAGTGGAGTAAAACTCTAAATAATTAATTCTTAGTGTATTCCACATTAATACAGTTTCTAGATGTTTCTACATATATTAAATATTTTGTGATCCTTGATTCACTCTCTAGCATCACTATTTTCTTTCAATTTTTCAACACCATGGGAGGAAATATAAATAGGAATAAAATTGGGAAGGATGAAATGAAATGGAAAATGCGTAATTAAGAAAGAATATTTGATTCAAAATTAAAAAAAAACTTGAATCATTCCTATCCATGGATACAATCGAACATTTACCCCTCTACATCAAAAAATTTTCCATTGTACAATAATCTTTAGAGTAATTATTTCATTCCATGAACACAAATAATTAAACCACAAAAAAGCCAATGAAATTAATTGGAATTTAATTTACTAAATAACGAATATTTAATGAAACTATGAACATCATGGAATTATACGAAACTCTTTTCCATTTTTAATCCACCCACATTAGAAAATACAGTACTGTGAAAAGACAATAATTGGTTATTTTCTATGATATATTAAAATATCCCCCCTTAAAATCACATAGGATGAAAAATTTTAACATCTCCAAACAATATCAACACATGAATAAATTGTCTAACAAATATTAGTATCAAATCAGTCATGTGGTATTCATTTTTAACAACATAAATTATCTCAAAATATCCATCAAATTGAATTTCAAGACTAATGTCATCATTCAACAACATCATAATATGAATTATACATCAGCTAAATTTTATTCAATATATATAAAAAAAGATATTATAACATACTTTTATTATTATTTAACCATTGAGAAAATCAATGTTTATTTTATAAATATATTTATTAATTAATAATATATTAATATGATATATATATATATATAATTCACATCAACATGATATAACTATAACTAATTATCCATCCATAATTTTGATGTCATGAAAATTTACATTATCTACTGAACATAATATCATTTCATATACATAAATATCATCACAAACTAATTAACTATATCAAATTTTTTATTTTTGTATTTTTTGATATTGTAGGTACTATTTTTAAGGTTAGGTATAGATACAACATGAAATTCTAAGGCATAGTGTGCCTGAAATAATTTTATGAAATATATTAAATGTATTAAATATCTCACACACAGAGAGAGTATTGTGGAAAAAGTGGAATAATTTCAACAATAGAGACCATATTTGAAATATGAGTCCAACTATGAGTTTAGAACACGGATTTTACCTTATTCATGAAATAAACTTCGTTAGAATAGAATTATTATGTAAAATTCATCACTGGAATAAATTAAATAAAAAAGTAATTTTTTTATTTCATCCATTGATTTAGTAACATAAATTTTTCTATAATTACAATGTTATTCCAAATTCTTAGTGTTTTACACATAACCTAGGATCCTTTAAAGAGATAATAGATAGATAATTCGAGGATATAATACAGATAAACATCAACCTTGTTCTATATTGACACATAATACTCAATGGGATTCAGAGATCTCACCAATTACAACAACACAAACTCATTTATCATTAATGATCACTCAATCTCTAGTTAATATATTTTTATTGTATTATTTTCCTATTTTTTGTTTCTATGATTATTTTTAATCATTTATCCAATATATTGATTTGCATATAAGTTTTTCTATAACTGTATTATTGTAGTGGTTTAGTGGGAGCTTCTCCTGATTATTATCGAATCTTTATTTTCCATTATAAAAGTGATGGACTGAGAAAAAAATAAACATTAGATGATGTTGATTCCTTGTGTTTTTGTTTGTGCATCTCTTCCATATTTCCTTTTTCATAATGGGTTATTTCTTTTGTCCTTAGGTTTAATGCATACCATAAAATCAAACCCAGTGGACCTGTTTCTCTGTGAAGCAGTATAAAATTTCAGATATACGGTCAACATAACTAGTTGTTTGCATGATGATAGAAAAACTATTGGATGAGATGGTTTAATATATCTTGTATTTTAATTCATTGATTTGTAATGAATAAAAATATTCCAAGGAACTTTTAGAACGAGTCAAATGACGAAAAACCATTGAATGATGATGGAAAGAGATGAACAAAGAAGATCCACCAATCCTAACATTATTCATGGGATGCTTTGGTTCCCGAGTAATATATAAATATGTGTGATGAAGAACAATGGGATTCAGGAAATCCCAAAATATACAGCATGTAATCTTAGATTACATAGCATTTGGACATCTATGTGGAGACTTGAGGTTACGTGTGAAGTTAATTTTCACACATGATGTAATCCCTATAACCAATTGAGTTTTGTATTTATGTTTGGATTTCCATATACCACAGAGGGTACACTGACACATCCTAATGTACAAATCCATGGGAATGTTGTTTCCACCCACATGGACCCGGCCATACAAGATGTACACAACCTTAGCCATTTACCGGGACATGAGAATATGTACATGAGAATGGGCATGATGCTTACTTCTATAAAGACATAGGAATGGGCCATTATACAAGGATAAGTCCTATAGATAATGGAAGTATTTGTGTGCTCATAATACATTTTTTATGCATTCAATGCTGGCATGGTCCCCTTTTCATCTAAATAATGAAATGATGTGTTCAAGGTATGTTCCCTATATGATTTTCACCATGGTTTAGTTTTTAATAATGTCTTAAACATATAACAATTATTCCTTAAGTGAGAATTCTTGGAAAGAGTTATTGGAATCCTTCTATGTGTCCCCATGGGTGATTTTATTTCATCTTCTTTCCTATGGTAGAGTTCTTGTAATCATCATGACCATCAATAAATGGGAGAGAAACCAATACTGAATAGGATAATCTATATTTTTATATTCCCCATGTCCTTGGGATTTATATTTAAATTTTTATTAAATCTACTAATATATCTAGGGTATTATCTTTATGGCTATTTTTCATGATGGATACCTCTAAGATTGATGAAATCAACTCTCTCTAACAGATTGAGAGTTTTCTGAAACACTAGTTATATGTTGAACATTAGGGAATAAATCCTTGAATTTTTTATGATTTTGAAATTACTTTTTGATTGGGTTTATCTTTTAATTGTGTCTTGATATTCTTATTATACTTGTTATATATTTATACCTATATATATTTGAATATTAGTTTTTTATTATTTATCATTTCTGGGTGTCGTAATGGGTATTTTAATAATAACTACTAAATGATCTCCATCCACACATGTTGTTTCATTTAAATATGATAACCGTTTTGATAGATTATAAGAGGGACCAAGACAATGAGAGGTTGAGTGGGACCAGACAGACTGATGTCTGTTCATATGATACCTTGGTATTGGTCCTGATTTATTAAATTTAGGATGGACTTGTTTTAAGACTATTTGTGGGTGATTTTTTCTGATTTACATTCCATTATTTCCATTCATACTCTGGTCCATGGATTCGATGAATTTATTCATTGTTTACATCAATTTATTTCCATTTCAGAATTGTATGATCTTGGAGACTTGTGAATGTATACATGTATATTAAGATAATGTGTCCCATGTAATTAATATTCCTACTCTGTAGTATACACCAATCCATGACCTATTGTTGGAGGGATTAGGATGTCTCGACTTTTTCCCCATCGTGATGGTTCATAATTGATTGGTATCAAATTAAATTATTTCAAAATTTTTACCAGAGTATTTAATATTTGTTTGGGGTAAAATTTAAAATTTTTGAATTTTGGAATTTAGTATAAGGAATTTAGTGATGGTGTGGTGAACGATATATCCATACACTTGGACTATGACCACATACCTTTCATCTAAGTACATGATGACACAAGTTTTATGGAATGTAATTGTAAATGTATTAGATAAGAATGTGTTCTAGTTTCTATGTCATTCTTCATTTATCACTCAAGACATACTCATTAACTTTTGTACATCTTGACTATTTCTACAAGACTTTGTGACATTTTTCAGCAAGGATTCGACATCATGATCAAGAGGATGTTCTCATCCATTATGAGGAATCGATATGGGGATCTATTCAAGAGGTGTTACCTTTAGGTGGTGCACCAGATCTACCATCACCTATAGAGAGGCTTATGGTGAACAAATTATATCTAGATTATGTATGAATAATGAACACACATCACTTGATATAGGGATAGAGAACCATCATGTTCTATGGTGAAACCAAACCATATGCAGATGATGACTTTCTCTAGAAGGTGACACATATTTTAGATTTCTTGTGGGAAAAATAGGATCATATGGTGGTCCTAGTTGTGAGCGTTCTTCATGGATATGAAGGGAGATGGTGGGGTTTGGTGACCTAATCATACGTCTAGGCGACTCTAGCATCGTAAGAGCATGATCACCTTTTTGGTGAATATTTCTATCTAGCTAAAATGAGTTCTGTACATATACTTGTGTTTCTTGTGGTCTAGAATAGAAACACAACATTAGATAATTATTCATCAAGGTTTACCAACCACTCCATTCCCATAATAGACATAGTTCAGGATTAGTTATTATTTGACCGTACAATTTATCAATGAATACATAAAAACATGCAAGCATGGTGTATTAATCTAATCATTCCTACATATGATGTGGTTATAAATAGAGATTGTGTTGTTGGGAGTTTCTTGGATAAGAAGACATAGAATATGGTTGTTGGAAGTGGGAACGACAATGTATAAACAGCAGCATCATGGAGTTGATGTGACTCCAAAGGACATGGAATTACATGATGTTTTAGGAGGAGGATCTAGGACAGAGTGTATGAGGATCTGAGAATATAGGATGAGTACAAAAATCCCAATGGGAGGAGATGTTAGTCATTTGATAGTTGTGGACATATTGTATGAGATTTTTCAACCAATATTATAATTGATAGGGAGACCATATATGTTCCATTGTGGAATAGGAATCAGTATGAACAAATAGGTCTACGTAGAGGCATACATGGTGTATGACCTGGGATGGAATATTGTGGTGGTAGTTTCTTTAACTATTTTGCACCCCAACCCCTAGTTGGAACGCACTAGACATATATAGCTAGAGGACATGTGTGGGTGTAGCTGTAAGTGGTAGAGGATTATGACCCAGAGGTTCTATAAAAGAATTAAGGTATTATCATTTTCTTTTCTACACTATATTTAGTACTGATGTACATATTATATAGTTATTCTTCAGTTTACACCCTTTTGGTATGATAAATTGAAATTTTTATTAATCCAATGTCTCAACCATTGTGCATGGAGAATCTTACAGTATATGAATCTGTGATGACACAATTGTTCTGGAAGTGTGATCTGACTCTTGGAGATGAGATTTTTGTGATGGGATATCTTATTTTTACAATGATTACATATGATGTCATCTTAGGAATGGAAGGCTTGTCAATATTTAATGATCATATTTATTTATTCATTTAGAGGATGTGGTTTGACCTCATTGATGGTACTAGATTTTTCATTTTTCGGGAAATGAAAACCCAAGAATCATTGGATATACTCATTAATAAGAGGGTGAATGTGATTACATACCATTTGGTCATCCTAAATGTTGGTTCAGTGGATCTAATGAGACACTATTTCTATACAATGTTGTCTGAGTTTGTGGACGAATTTCTATTGGTTGTTCTAGGATTTCCTTTATTCACAGAGATTTACTTTTCATTGATCTTCACACAAATACAATACATTTATTTGTTGAATGTTTTTGGGTCACTCTAGAATAATATCTCAAGATGAGGTGAAGATTGATTACATACATAGGATGGTATTTAATGGACACATTTTTTCTCCATTGGAATCCACATTATTATTACATTATAATTTAGATAGGATATTGAGGTTATGTGTGGACAATTATCCCTTGAACCAGGTCACTATGATGACCAAATAACCACTAATTAGGCTCAAGGAACTCTTTGATAAATTGAGAGTCGAATGATGGTTCTTATTGGTTGACCATGGGTCAAGATATATCTAGTTTCATGTATATAAAAAATATATACTAGATACGCCATTCAGATGTCACTATAGTCACTAATAGTACATAGTGGTTCACTATTCATGATGAATGCCTCAGATGTTTTTATGGGACTCATGAACAAGATATTTCTTCCCTTAATAGATCTGATCATGGTAGTCTTTATTGAAAATATCTTTATGTTAACATTGTGTAAGTGTGATCACATAATATAGATGAGTATGGTTCTGTACATACTTCTATACCACCAGATTTAATGTAATCTCATAAATTGCTTGTTCTGGATTCTGTATGTCACCCTTTTTGTGGAAAATTCTCTTAGAATTTGGAGTCAAAATTGTCCTGAATGTTTTTGAATAATTTTTACCCTGGGAGACACACAATTGCGTGTATGAGGTGGAATTATTCCCTTTTTGGTATCCTACTATGGATATTCCCGCCAAATTTTTATATGATTTCAGAACCACTAAATGATTTTCCCAAAAGAGGCATCCTTTCATTTAGTTAGAGAGAATATAGTATGATTTTTATGAGTTGATTAAGAGATTCTAATGCACTCTAATATAGAGACCTCCATTTGAGGCTTTCAAGTATGTAGTGTTTTATGATACATGAGGGAAAGGAAATGGTTTTGTCTTGATGTAGATGCATGTGGTGACTTCTGATGGTTAATTATACTTGTTACCACAAGATAAGAACTACATGACACATGAAAATGATATAGTAGTGGTATTATTCACACAAAATATGTTGCAACACTAAAATATGGGAATGTTGATGATCATATATTATAATAACAATATTCTCATGTATATCATATTCTTGAAGGATATCAATTTGAGAAAGAGGTTTGGAGTATTGTTCATCAAAGATATTTAATTTTAAACAGTCTATAATCATGTGACGTAGAATGTTGTTGATGATGCTCTCAATGAGTGATGTTGGTTATAGTTGTTTAATGTGTCCACAGAGTTGTTGACTTCATTGTTATTATTTTTTGTAGATGTAGACGGAGACGATTTCCTCTAGCAGATGGATGTTATCCATCTTCTTTTTGCAGTAGGTTAAGGAGGCATGATTTGGGGATAAAAACTGAGATACCATACAGTCACATATATCCATAGGATATGGTGCATAAATATTATTTAACGGTGGGTTTATGTAATTCATATCGAAGGACTCATAATTGTAGAAGTGATTTTTTAATAGAATGCTCATCGATATTTTTCATAAATCTCTTTTGGAATCACATCCTAGTTTGGAAATGATGTAATAGGACCTCCAATGTCTTTCTTGGATTCCAGACATGAATAAAGAATTTTTATATTTTTGCTCTTGAATCCTTACTTCATGAAAAGTAATATTTGATAACTATACTCTCATAGGGTTAGATATAACCTTTTGGGTTCTATTATGAATGTGTGATGAGATATTGATGGAATTTGAAAAATTCCTACAACAAAACTCTAGGGGAAACAATTTCATTTGGATTATCATAAACTGACTCACCATGATTAAAATCATCATTTCTAACTGAGATAAGAGGTCTATATAAAGAATGAGATCCATCTACGTAAAATACATAGTATGTCCCAATAGAGATACATCGATGAACATTTCAGCATTTGATTTTTGATTGACATCCCAATTATGGAAGGGTTTGAAAGAGGCCTTTGGGAAATTGTTACACTTGGGAATAATGTTTCACCCCGAGACAGATTGATAGATTGAAAAAAAACATTCAGGTGAGGAAATAATGAAATATGGGATGTTGTAATTCTTCTATAGCTAGGAGGATCACCTACAACTAGAGGAATTTTTGTGAAAAATGTTCCCATTCCATGATTGGTATGTAACTATTTGGGGACTCATATGGCTGACCCCAAATTTATGAACTTTACTGGACTATCATAGGAGACTCCGCACTAATTATCCCATTATTGGTGTGATCCACTATGGAAAAGGTGTAGATCATCTGGGGGTTGATGGGGATTTCATATATAATTTAGAAATCATATAATTATAGAAGACAAAGGTCTTTTGGGGTTTAGGTGGGAGACCATGTGTTCCAATGGGTTTCACTTTAATTTATAATATGAATATTTTATTGGGAAAGAAGATATATTTGAGATTCATTAGCCCCATTCAGATGTTGTGTAGAGATAGAGAGGTGGTGTGACACATAATTTTACCTATATATTTTGATTAATAACAATATTTCTTCTAGGTATCATAGTTTATGGGGTACCTTCACAAACCATTGCAAATTATTGACTGGGGTGAGTTAGACATTGAGGATTGAGACACCTTTTTGAGTACACAATAGAGAATGATGATGGAAATTATATAATCTTTCTTGGGAATGAGATTACTTTAGTGCATTTTTTGTGACAACACATAAATCTTTAGGATATCACCTAATAGTGGGTGGAATACATGCATGTATGTTACCCACATCACTTTTTGGAGCCCTTATTTTTGTTTTTTGAGATGTATATCCCCATAGTGGGGTCAATGTAATAGCATTTATTTTCCATGTTTTATTTTTGGATACATTATTGAATTTTTTTGAGACCATGGGTTGAGATGACATGGAATTTTCAGTCATGGTGTGCCTGAATTAAATGCTTGAAATATATAAAAAAATTCAAAATAACTCTTATGAATACATTTACTAAAAAAATTTAATACCATCTAATTTTTTATGGATTATAAATATGAGGGTACTATTTAGTTAATATCAATAGTTTTACCTTAGGTGCTGTATAACCTTTGTCGGGGTGATATATTTGTTGAAAAGACATAGGGAAAATAAAATAAAATAAAAAAGGTAAAATAATTATATTATTTCATTTTTTGACATTGTACTGTAAATATATATATAAGTATATGAGAATTACAACTCCTCGGTCTTATTAGGGTAACCCAAAAGCAATTGGAGATGCGTTGGGGTGAGAGATAGAGGATCTACCTCAAATGAACATATACTAGATCCCTAATATATGATCATTGTGCAATGAGAATAAGAGATATCACCATTGAAAATAATGATAATTTGTTCATCAGTACAGATTGATCTAACTCAAGGAAGTATGTTCTCTTATAATATCCATGTTTTCAATTTCTAGGAAAAATTATATTTAACCGACTAATGGATTTATTCATGGGCCTCTCATGTTTTATATATGGATTATTGGGGGTATTAATTTTTGAGATTTATTTAAATATTATTGATTCATAATTTTATTTATAATAGATACTAATTGGGGCCAAAACCAACATTCTCTGAGACTATTTCCTCATTATTGTGGTTGTCGATTTCTCCATTATTTCTTTGTTAATCGTCAAATGTTTACTTTGACCTGTATATCAATTTATGCATTCAATAGGAATTTTATACACCCATTTCTAAGAGAAACAATTTCAAAATATAGATATTGGATCAGAAAAACATGATGATTGTCAGATAATAGAAGAGGCGGAAGATAAGAATGTTTTTTTTAACTAGGTTTTTTCCATTAGTGAGTAATGAAGAGTAATGGTTGATGTAATTTTCCAATCTAATTGGATGTCCGACCTCTAGAAAATAAGGACAAAATTGGTCGGCCAGACCAAATCCACTATTCCAGCATGATTTTGGGCGAAAATTTGTGTCGTAGGAGCTAATAAATTCACAGGAGGAAGAAAATAAAGACTCTATAAATATAGATCAAAAATATGTATAATCCAAAATAACTCAGAGTGTGGGACCCCTATGCAATGCATAGGGTTTTTGTATGATGTTATGCATCACCAAACACGTTATCAGTATCACACGAACTATGATGCATTTTTGGTAGGATTTTTATATAACATAGAGTGTATAAAGACCCAACCATTTGTAAACAACTAATGTAATTCCATTTTATCCCATACAAACACAACCATCCATAATGTACATAAGATTATAAATCTACTTGTAATTGATAATAAGAACATGGGGACATGAACACTTTTTACTTATATATGTTCACGGGCATGAACCATATTCATGGATAGGACCAATATAAAAGAGGAAAAATTGTTTAATCCTAGTTTAAACTATTTAATCATTAATGAATATTTTGTATCCCTTTTCATCTATATCATAGTGATTATTTAATTCAGGATGATTTTTCAATATTATTTTTTGGTCAGATATATTGAAATCCCATTTAACAAACATGACAGTTTCACCTTTTGTTGGATGTATTGGATAGAGTTATTTGAATAATTCTATTTCTCATTTAGGTATATCCACTATCATCTTATTTCTATAGGTGGATTTCATGGTATCACTATAACCAACAAGAAATTATTGTTGATCCTCTACAAAGATAGTTAATCCAAATTGACTTGTTAGTATACCTAAAAACATAGGGAATCATCCTAATATTTTTATCATATCTCTCATATTACAGACATATTCTTTTAATATTGAGACCCATTGATCACTACTTTTCAAATGGATGTCAATGGTGCTATCTGTTTCATTGAGTGACTGACTATAAATGATTTCTATATTAAACCAAATGGTTGGAATACTAGGATGGTATTTGACTATGAATGTACTGTGAGATTGTGATTCATTTTTTACTATGACTTGAAATTATTGTTATATGAATTTTGGATACATAAATTAGTAGAGATAACTTTTATTATTTGGTTATATGTTTTTTGGTTTTGAGGTGTCCTGTTGGTTTTTTACACTCTCACATGCACGAGATTTTTCTACACATTGCGTGTCTTGTATAGACGATTGATCATTTGGCAATGTCCTAGAGGTATTTGGACTAGGTGGTATTGATTTATTGAATTCAATATGAGGTGAGTTCCTGTTGTACATTGAAGGAAGTACAAGTTTTTATATTTTTGATGCAGTTTATTTTAGACTAATTACAATTATCTCATGTTTTTACCTACATAAATTCAATTTCTACATGTTTGAAATTTGGTTGTGAAAATAGAATTATAAATTATGGTTTAATTTATTTTTTATTAATTTCCAAATTATATAGGTTAGGAGATTTCTATGTTTGTGTTTAGGTACATTAGGATGAGTCCTCCCATGTTATTTATATGCCTACTCGGTTTCCCATGACATATAGGTGGCTGGCATTGGGAGTCACAGAACATGCCCCACTTGGATGGGCCAAGACACATATTCATAATTCCTTCACTTTATTCGCATCGAATTTAAAATATTAAATATAAATATATTATCATCATAAATTAATTTCAACATAATATACCACATTAATTTTCATATATTTATATCCATTTTTTCCATTACTAATTGGAAACATATATGTAATTGTTTTATAATATCTCATAAACATTAATTTAATCACATTTAAAAATATACATAAAATCATTAGTGGGAACTATTTAAATTAAATATAATTATATTTACTTTATAATTAAATTATTTTTATTCCATTTTATCCCAGTCTTTTATTCAATTAACTATTATTTAATAAATATATTCATCATTCTAATTATAATTTTTTTCTTATATAATCAATGTCATAAAATGATGTTTATACAATAAATATAATTAAATATTTATAATAATTTAATTAATATATATATATATAAAGACATTATTAATTAAAGATTTATTTTATAATTTGGAAACTAGAATAATTTATAGATACATTGATTTTTATATATTGCTTTTTTGATATCTTATACTAATCTTTACTAGGATAACGATGGTTTTGTGTTTGTTTTCAATACATTTCATTGTAATTAAACCATTTGGATGGAATTTTTATGTGGAAAAACAAACCTATAATATAACTTTTTCATGTTTATAAGTTTTGAGAATGCAAGGATTTATTTAAGGAATAATTTTATAAGGGTGGTTGTGTTTTAGTAAAAAAATCAAGAACATTTGTCCAATGAGTGTGGTCAGGTTAAAAATGTTATTATTAAGAGTTATAGAAAGATATGTGATGTTGAATTAATAATGAAACACTATATATTTCTTTATGAGAAGGATTTGTAATGAACCATTATGAATATTTCATTGGATGTGGTAAATATTATTTTTATCTAAAAGATCCATATAAAAAAATAATCTACGAATAATGGATGAGGTTTATTATTAATTTTTTTTAGAACTTTAGATTGTGTGGAGTGGCCACAATGAAATTAAAATCTTGTGAAATTCCATTATGGACTAATTTGTAATTGATTATTTATGTTTGATGAATGATTTCTTTAAATATAACACATGTGAAATTATTATTGGGGATATAATGATTGAATTATATCACATAATAATTATTAGTATCACTCTATGACATCTATAATTTTCCCAAAAAGTATATGGTAGTTGATGTGGGTCAGAAAACAATAATGGTGAAACATTATGTGATGATCTAGAATATATTTTATTATTTATGATTGGAATTTATATGGAATTATTTATGTTTAGAAATATATTTTTTTGTTTCTTTTTGAGATTTTTAGTTATTTTTTGTGCATATTGCATGTAAGATGCTGAGAAAATTTGTAATACATGAGATTGAAATGTATCATTAAAATTAATTAAGGAATTATGATAACCATTTATGAATAAAAACATAAATTGTGGAAGAAATTTGAAGATAAATAATGGGAATTACATAATTATATTTGGGAGATTATGGGAGAAATACATCAGATGATTGTTGTGAAAAAAAAGTAATATGACCATATTAATTGTTTTATTATGATATATGATCATCCATTATTATTTAAGACTAAAAATATAATTTTTATTTTCATTATTATTGTAGAATGTTATAATTTTAGATGAATTTTTGGTGTTAGTATATATTTTGGTAAATTTTAGTTATCCTCCAAATGATTTAATGTGATATTAAATTATTAAATATGTGTTAGGATAAATTAATATTTATACACCATTTTTATAATGAAAATAATTAGGGATGAAGCTTGTAAAATAATTTTTCTCCTTATTTACCATCTACCCAAATTGACATTGAGTTATTATAGGTTTTCCATAGTGAGTGATTTTTTTATATTAATTTTTTTAAATTGGGATACATTAAATACATTAATAATATAACTATAAATCATAGTTACATCCAAAAAAATTATAAGATTAAATATAGAACATGAAAGGGCCCAACATGATGGGATGTAAAATTCCCCAATTTGTAATTATATAATGTTGTATCCAGGTTTAGTCATGAAAGAGAATATATCAACAATAATAAACTATTATATTCATTGTATATAAAAGTTATATGACATGTTCCTCATATTAATAGAAATCAAAAAATTTATGATCATCAATATATTTATAGGATTGGCTATTACCATAGTAGGATAAAATCAGTGTTATTTATAAAATTAAATTTATAAAATATTAAAAAACACTCTACCATATAATACAAAAAAAAGTTTAATCTAAATTAATTACCAGTAGATATTATTTTAATAATTATCTACTATAAAAATATGATCCTCCCATGAAACACAAATTTCATGGTCAAATTCTTCGAAAATATCATCAATGATCTAGATGGTATGTCCCAACAAACAATCACTTTTGGAATGATATGAATTATAAACATTACAAGACTTTCCAAATAATATTTTAAGACATTACTAATACATAACTAATATAAAATATCACTATTTTAAATAATAATTAATTGATTCAAATGATATATTACTACCTCATTAATATGGTGATTCCTAATATGAAAAGCTATATAAGTACCCTTGATCAGTAAGAAATGAAAAACCGTCATCAATTGAAAATCGAAAAATGATAAAACTTATTCCCCCATTAGGGGACCTTGAAATTATTGTTATGAATTTATTGTGAATACTTCCCATGAAATTATATAATATTAAGTTACTTCTACTCAATTTATATCAATGAATTTTCATCTTTAATATTTTAATAAGAAATGAAACACATAATAATCATACTTATATTAATTTTATATTTTGATGAATAGAAGATTCATAAATCAACATGGAACATCCTGGTAAATCCAAAATGTTCCTTCCACTGAAAAATCTGAATGTTCCATTTTAAATTCTCTTATAAATATATTAATTTAAATGATCTCATGGAAGTAGGTGGAGAAATGAACTTTATACATTTCTACAAGTATCTTCCACTAAATTATATCATTCACCTATAACCCTTGTAGTTTGTGTCCAAATTATATTCCCCATTACAAGAACATATAATGGATGAAATATTAATAATATAATAATGATATACACAACCGTTATCAATAATTACATTATGATATATCATTATGAATATATTCATAAGCTACCACCCCGCAATTGTTTCCCAAACATCAACCAAATTGGAATTTATAATCAATGTATATGTTACATCATTACCTTTCCTATGTATATATGTATTAAATAAATAATATTAATGATGAAACATATCCCATATTATCTTTTTTATTGTATTATATATCTCTATTGACAAATATACATCATGTTTTAATGGTTTGTTAATAAGTTGATCCCTACAGAAAATTGAAATTGTTTCCAACTATATAATTCCCTAACGTCTAAAATATGATCATGGGTGGTGTAATTATTCTTATTATGATAATTATAAGTACTGACATGAATTACTGATTCACCATATTTATTAAATATTTTACCCAATCCCATAACCGAAGAATGCAATTTACCTTATATAGTTTCTCAGAATATGATAATATGAGAATTTAGGCTGATGTAAATCTATTAATGATATCATATAAAGAACTATTTTAATTAATAAAAGACCAAAACATATCTCCCTATGAGTTTTGTGTCCTTATAAGTTCATATGGGTGAGAAAGTTCTTTAATAATGTTGTGATGTTTTGCAGCAATTCCCATGGGATATCATATTTTAAAAAGAAATATTGGGATCCTATAGAGAAATCACTATAGGTAACATCATAAAAACCAATTATATTTGGGTTTATTGAAAAAACATTATAATGAACATAACCTACCAAGTTTATACCATCTATTTTTTCTATATTCTTTCGATTTTATCAGTTTAAAACCTCTCTAAGAAAAGAAAAAAATAATCATCATTTTCCTCATACAAAAAAATTTAATATCCTCAATAAATATATTTATAATTAAATCATTATTAGAAAGATTTATATAAGTAATAAAATAATTAAACACAATGGGAATTATTATAATCTACCATGTAATAAATTGAAAATAATATTTTCCATTCCAATTCGAGAAATATTTCATTGAATCATCCCTATCTCAAACCCTCCATTGATGATTACCAAATAACATTTCAAAATTTTCAAACTAGTGAACTAACATTATGTACTCAAATATATATTCTGTTAAATATAATGAATATTTTTCATAGTGATAACCTTATTAAAAATATATTAATAAGCACATAAATGTAAATTCTGTGTATTATTCTTAGATAAACTTTCATTTAGAACACTAAGATGATGCATAATACAGACTGTACTCATAGAAATTAATATCAACCAATATGGTATCTAACTATATATTATATAGAAGACAGATATGAAACTTTTGAATTTAAATTAAATAGAAACTAAGTAATATTTCAATCTCAAATTCCACTTCCCAAGGAGTTTGTTTTTATAATAAACTACTATTTTATTATAAATACTACTTTTTATAGCATAATACATACAAAACCCAAAGCTTCAACAAAAAAGTAATATAATTATATAAATTTAATTGTTATAACATTGCAATTAAATTGGTTTTTATGAATAAGAATATCTATTTTATGATATAATTAAAATTTCTCTACTAAAAATAAATTTATTCATAAAATCCTAGATAATTACCCTTAATTTTCATTAATGTAGTTTTAATACAGAAAAAAATAAATATTCATCAAAAATTCATTTTTATTACTTTTCGGATGGAATATTACAATTAATGTTGAAAAAATAAATATCATTTATTAAAATTATCAATTAAATATTATCTTTAATTTAATGTATTATTATTTCTATAAATATTTCATTCTTTAATAATATATAACAATACAAATTTTTATTGAAAATTTTAATTTATTTTAAATTATTTAGGAACTGAAATTCTATATTAGGGATAGTTTTAAATGATTAATTTTCTCATTTTATTTATAATAATTAAATAATAGTTTTTTGAAATTTATTTTATACATGAATATTATTCAATCATGTTTTTATTTAAAGGGGTCATTATCAAAAAATATTTTTTATCATGTTCGTCGATTTGATTTGGAATTAATATAATCCAATTATATGATTTTAATTTTGGAAAACATGTTCCCATAATTTAGAATCAGGGGTTCAAAATAAAGTAAATAGGTAAATTTTATTTTCATCATTAAGAAAAGTAAATTTTTTAATTTTATTCAAGGGTGATTTTTAAATTAGGTAATTAATGTAAAAAATAAAATATAATGATTATAAAATGACCCTAATAATTACTATAAATTTTTTGAAGATATAGTTTTTTCCATAGTCATCCCTGATTCAATTATATGAATTGTTATCATTATTTGGATGAGATTACGACCTATGAAATATTATATATCAATAACAGTAAAACATTTTACACTCATTTTTTAATAATTGTTATAGTTTTAAAAGGACATCCACAAGATATGCTGGACAATAAATATAATTGTAAAATTTAAAATATTAATCATCATAATTTTAGTTCATCTTTAGTTTTTAGTGAAAAATAATTTCCTTAAATTATTTCACAATGTTGATGTTTGGTTTTTTTTAATTAAGGGATGAAATCGAATAAATGATAATAAAAATATTAAAAAAATTAAAAAATTAATTTTTGATAATTAATTTGAAAATTTTGTTTTAAAGGTTACTATGATATTTTGGGGTTGTGTTACAATATTTTTTGCAAATACTATGTTTTATTTTGACATTATGAATTTCAATGTGTTGTATAGTATTACAAATTGACACTATTGTTATTTCATAATAAATGAAATTTTATGAAGTGAAACAGAATTCATAATAATATTTTATTCATTAATTTGATTAGAGTATTTTTTTATAATATCAACCATTTTCAATTTATGGAATATTTATCAATTTATTTTAATTTTCATTATTATTAATAAGTAAAAACATTGTTTTTACGGTATTATTAAATATGGTCAATGATGGGATACAAAAATACTAATAGGGATAACCCATTTTTATAAAAATATATAATATTAATTGGAGATATTATTTTGTCTCATCATATTTTTTTATTCAAAATATTTTACATTCCAATAATTTTGAATTAAATATTGGTTTTTATTAATTTTATATTTTCAGAAATTCTAAGTGTCTCCTCCTATCTCTTATTACTTGGAACATATTTTCAAGAATTCATCACACATCAAAATCAAATTCTTCCAATACCTACAAAAAATATTCCTATAATCCATCCCCTCATTATATATTCTTTATTCATTGAATTATTACAATCCAAAAATTATCAATGTGTTAAAAAAGAATGATTCTTAAAGAAGTGGTATGGTTTTCACTTGCTTGTTACAGTTATTTAATTCATTAACCTCTTTTAAATCATATTCAAAAATGATAAAAAATGATGCTCCATATAATATTTTTTTTATATAAATTAAATTTCTTATATCCTCCTCTAACAAACATAATTATGGTGATGAATTCATCAATTGTGTGTAAAATAGACTACCACCTCACTAAACTATGTAACTCATTTTCCACCACTGTCTTCAAATAATGGATATAATGAATTAATAAATTATTAAATATGTGATATCAATTAATTAATAATCTTTATAAAAATTTTATAAACCATTTTCTGATTTACAATTCCATGCACTGGAAAATTATATCATCGTTCATCCATATGTGTGGATTATAACCTCCATAAATTGTTGTGATTTTTTTTTGATCACCAAATATCTTGGATTATATATATAATTATTTTTAATGTTTTTATATGATATATATTGTTTTATTATTATTATTTAAATATTAAATAATTCTTATCTTCATTTGAAAACAATCATTTTAAAATGAAATATTTACTCATGTGTGTGTATGACCGATCGTATCCATGATTTCAATGATGTTTATTATTTATATCCATATTTAAGGGTTAGAATAATAATTATTATTGAAATATAAAAATGATAACCATTTTAATATAATTATTCATGCTATATTTTCATAATTATTAATATGACCATTTATAACCAACTGAAGCAATTTTGCACATTTGTACTAAATATCACTAAAACATTAAACATAATGACAAATAATTAGGTTATTTTTATATCATATATGTAACACCCCAGGTAAATAAAGAATATGACATTTCATATTTATCCATATTTGTGAATAAAATGTTTAAATAACTTTAAAGGAGACGCTATGCTCGATGGCGTACCCAACACGCAACAACGAGTTTCTTGGGAATCTTACGTTGCACTCTAATAATAAAATAATATTATTTTAAATGGTAGTTAACATGTAGCCGTTGTAATGGCGGGAATGGATAGAAATAACTAAAATATGATTATATATGTTTTAAATGTTTTTACATTTATCCAATAAAATATAATGGCTTAAAATACGGAAAGAATTCAATTTTAGGCGTATATGCCCTAGTTTTCACTAAAGGTTCACTTATCACCTTTTGATGGCGAACCGTCATTAAATATAGTTTTGTTCACTCTTAAACATTCTTTTGGACCAAATAAAACTCTTATTAAGAATCGGGACATCAAAATTTACTTTGTGTAAATTTTTGGTATCTTTCCGATAAAGTTCTTTTTTAAATGAATAGTGTAAAATGTTGTATTTTAATTCAAAACCACTTTTTAATATAATTTATTTATATGATTAGATTATATTTTGAATTGGTTTTAAAGTGAAATTAGAAAATATTTTTACCATTAAATCCAATAGTGGTCGTTGGAATCAATTTCACTTTGAAATCAGACTTAAACTAGTGTCAATCTTTTGATACTTATTGTTTCATAAAACACGCTATTTGTCATGACAGCAGGAATTAATTATTAAATTAATTAATGTGACTTATATGTTTTGAATTTTTTAAAACGGACTTCATTTTTGAATTCAGAATATCAAATATAGCTTAGGGTGAATTTTTGGGATATTTCTGAAAAACTTCAATTTTTGATGAATAGTGAAACCACTAAGTGGTACTTATAAAAACTGATTTTCCGTTTAAATGAAATTTTGCCATCATTGTGTTTTGATTTTCAAAAATCCGACATACATGGTTGTCATTAAGAAGTAAAATGTGGTTCAATGAGATTAAAATAATTTTTTGGTGAATAGTAACTTATTAAGTTTTTAATCGCGATTAGAGGTAATTAGTGTAGTTTAAGGTAAAAATGATATTATAAGAATGTGAAAACACCATGACACTTTTCCTACACCTATTGGTTGTATCATGGCCGACCAAGACAAGCCATGGGTCAACTTGGGGACCCCATGGATCCACTTTGGTTGGGACATGACATAAATAACATTTTATTTAATGTAAAAGTAAAATTGACACAAACATGATATGTTTTACTAAAAAAAAATTTAAGTGGGGTTATACAATTCATATTTTTTATTATAAATATTCATTGGAAAGATAAAAAGATTTCCTACATCATAGTATTTTTTTTATAATTTTTAGACATTAAATAAATTAAATTATTTATGACATAATAATGATGCAGTGATGACATCATTATTTGACGATTTAAATAAAATGGAAAGATAATGTAAAATCTATGAACTACACATGTCCAAAACTTATTGGATGAGTGGATTTCGAAGACTTATCACCTTATACACAAATTATATCAATGTGGGACCTTTTGAAACCGAAACACATTTTCAAATAAAGTAATATTTCTTTACTTTCCAAAAGTACCCCTCCTCTCCTCTTATAAAAGGCCCCCACCTCTACCTCATTTAACACACTCCTCAAGCCTTTGGCTCGGCCAACCCCTGCCCATTTACTCTATCCACATCCCTCTCCTCATCCTAGAGGATTCCCTTTGGGCATAATCCTTTCAAAGGAAGCCTTTAGGCTCAAATCAAAAGGAGTTACACTTTTAATGGTAATTCACTCTCTCATGTTCATTTGTTTTATTTTGCTTCTCCAACCCCTTAAACTCTTTTTATTTACTTCTTTTGTAACAACACCAGTATCTTCAATATACTAGGATGTTGTTATAAGATTTATTCGAGCTACACTCTCACACAACTACATCAAATGGTTAAAGAACATACGGTTTCCGTGGATGGTGAAATTCTGCCTCCCGAAACGATGATTGTTCAATACTCATTTAACACCTTCAAAGGTGGCCATTATGATGTCACTATTTTTATATATGATATATAATATGTTTATGTTTTATTTACTCTTATTTATTTTTCATTTTTTTCTTACCTTTATGGCTTCCATTATGGGTATACGCGATATCTTCATTTAAGGAAGTGCGGACTACCGCCCCCTCAAAGTGATTTGATTCGTTAAATACCATATGTGGGACGTATAAAGGATGGAACTATGATATTATATATGATATTATACTTTAATTATAATATACCTTTATATCATTATTATTCCATTCTATAAAATATGAAATAGAAATGAAAGTAGCGTTCATGCGTAGGTACGGCTTACCGTCTCCATGAACGGTGCATTTCATTTCTTACCTCTAAATGATTATGTATTGTTATAAATGCATGCATTTACTGGATATATATGAAATATATGATATATAAATCATGAATAAAATTCTGGATATAATAAACATTTGGCCACATGAACAACATGTAATTGTAAGAAGTCCACTTTCGACTTAAGAACCAGATATCGACAAAACAAATATTATTAACTTTAATGATTACATAATGTTTATGACATGGTAATAAGTGATATAAAAGGAATAATGAACTTGAAAAAGGTTCTTAAGGAAGTATAAATTAACTCATGTTTATTATTCAGGAGATTAAAGAACGATCGAGTCAAGTCGGACCCGAGGTAAGGGATCCTACAACTCTCTTTCTTTTTAAGTACACTCTTTTATGTCATTTATTTTAAGCTCATCTTTCTTATGATTTGGATGTTATTTTATATTAAATTTACTGTAATTTTTATGTTCATGTGATGAGAGACCCTATTCTCTCTCATCACTCCATTTTGGAAGTTTTGAGTGGCGTCGTTAGGCTGCCGAACATTCGTAAGAGATCTAACCTCTCTCTTTCTTTTTAAGTACTCTCCTTTGTGTCTTTTCTTTTAAGCTCCTCTTTGTAATGTTGGGGGATGTTACTTTATATTCCTCTTTCTGTACATTTTATTGTAATTTGATGAGATACCCCATTTGATCTCATCAATCCATATTCGGAAGTTTTATGTGGCGCCGTTAGGCTGCCGAGTTTTTGTAAGGGATTTTCATCTCACTTTTATTCCCGTGAGATTTATGCTACATTTGCCACAAATTCAATTGAGTGGTGTATGTACTTCCAATTATTCTACTCTTTGTGTAATATACTTTCGTTTATGAGTATTTACATCAATGATCTATTGTCCTTCTTTCATGGGGTGTATGTTTTGAAAGATACCCAAGTCGGTAAGGGGACCTTTCACCCTCCTCTTTTTTAAAAGACTTATTTTATTGGGTCTTTTAATTTACATATTTTTATGTTGGGATATGTTCTCATACATCATTATTGATGTAAATTTTATGTCCAAGTGATGAGATACACTTTTTATCTCTCATCAACTCATTTTGATGTGATGTTGTTAGGCTATCAAGGGAACTTTTTAACCCAATTTCGATTTCTTTGGGTTCAACTTGTAGTTATTGAATATGTCATCCACTAAATATGTGTGAATAAACTTTTATTGTTTTACACTTAATATCAAATTATATTGGGTGTATTTATATTTGTCACACATATTTTTGAGATTGATTTGTCCTTAATTTAAGGATACCTTCTTTATAAGGGATTTCATCACATTTGACATTTCTATTGAGGGTTCATTGTTGTTATGCACCAATTCACTCTTATATGGTGTATATACTATCCTTTGGAGTATTATATCATGAATCCATTTATTCTCATGATAATATAAATTTCTGACTAAGTGTTATTCCTCAATTATTGTATTCAAGTGTCTCTAATTTTGGTAAAACCCCTTTAACCAAAATATCGTTTTAAATGTTTTAATTATTTGTTCTTATTAATATCCATGTTTTCAAAATGGTTTTAAGGATTTAATTATATGGATATTAATGGTTTAAAATTTTAAGCATCAAGGTGGTATGGGACACTTTGATTCAAAAATCTCTTTATTAAATGTTTTAAATGGTTTTGGAAATGGTTTCTTTTAGAATGGATTCATTATTTCAATATACTAAAATGTTATATTGTGATTGAATTATGGAAATTCTATGTTTGCTTTATGCATGTTTTATGTGATATGACTATGTTATGGTCCTTGGGCATTGTTATGAAGAACGGGTGGTTACGTGATAAACTAAGGGCGGGTGAGCCCGTTATAGCTCTCCAATGCATTGGGTAACGCGAAGGAGTGAAACGTTAAGGTTTCTCCGAAGAGATTTAGGGAATATACTGTGATGGGTATTCCAAACGTAACCAAGAGGGTTACTCCCTACGTAAGATTGTTATGAATGCCTCAAGTTTCCTTTATGTCTTAAGATTTATATGATTTATTCATGATTTGATATTCCTATGGGTAAATCATGATTTCATTCTTATGTATATATGAACTCATGTTTCCTTTCCATATTTTTTATAACCCTTACTGAGCTTTTTATGCTCATCCCACGTTTTTGAAATGTTTTTCACAGGTCAAGGGAAAGGTACATGATGTGATGATAGTGTCAAGGATGTGTCAAGAAAGAATCTGTGTTATATTTTAAATATGTTTCCGTTGATGGGAAGAATGAATACTGTCTTTTATGTAACCACTTTGTTTAAATGTGGAATGTAATGCAAGTTTCATGACCTAATTCTCTAAAACTCTAAACCTGAAAAGATCCTCAATGTGTAATCTTGTAATAACTCAAGATTAAGTAAGGTTTAAGGCTGGGGCCTTATAGTTGGTATCAAAGGTCGGTTTAGATAACTTTAGAGGTTAGGGTATTCTTTAAGCATAAGTGACATTACCATAATGGTTAGGATTTCAGAAAGAGTCCTAGTTTTAGATAAAGTGAATGAGTAAGTGTATCTTAGTGTTTACCTTCCCCATTAGTACATGATGATTTTGTTGATATACTCACACTGAAATTTCTATTTTTAGTGAATGGATTGATCTAGCAGGCACCAAAGAGACAACAGGTTTGAAGGAAATTGTGGTGGTTCTCTGATTAAGATACTAGATAAAATGGAGGATTCAATGAGGAAACTCGTGGTTGTTCTAAACCAAATATCAAGGAGTCATGATCAACCACTTCAACCTTGGTGAGTTCTCTAATGCATCATGTACGAGATGGCCAACTCGATGTGGAAATTCAGGTAATAATTATTAAGGTAACCATTAGGGTTTATATGATACTTAATTTTTATGTAATTATGGGTTACTCTATGATATGATGGAAAATGAAAGGAATGAGATAAACTTGAGGTTAAAATATGTTATGATTATTCTTGAAGATTTTATCTCATTTTGGGGAATGTTTTAAGAATTATATAGTTTTGGAAAAAGGACAACACGCAGACCGTGTGACAACCCGTCGCGTCGGACAAAGCTGCGGGAATCGAACCCACAACCAAAGTGCGACTGGTATTTATTGCCTACCACTGGACTACGTGAAGTCCCTGGTTAGTTTGACTGATTATTTTTAGTTATATGATTTTATTAATTAAGAGTAAGTTGATTTTGGGTTAATTATGAAAATGATTAACCTATCATAGAGGATATGTGATTAGGTTAATTACTTTTCAATACGAGACTTTAGGAGCAACTGATGTTGT
The DNA here is from genome assembly GCA_963277665.1 of Viscum album. NCBI lineage: Eukaryota > Viridiplantae > Streptophyta > Magnoliopsida > Santalales > Viscaceae > Viscum > Viscum album. The sequence continues at coordinate 1,039,260,480 of OY728141.1, read as the reverse complement.
TTGGAGATAAATGTTACAATTTAACTTGGAAGACTATGTGACTAAATCCTTCAAATATTTGGGTTTCAATCTTATATTGGTTTACTTTGATGAATTTTATGGACAAATTGTTTATCGGATGGTCCTCGTTGAACTTTGGGTTTTGTTGGACAAATTTTGGAGATTAAGAATAGATTTTCTTTTATAAGGGGTTATCCTTTTCTGGATTATCTGATCTTGTACTAACCTTTTTGGTTTTGGTTTTGGTTAAAGCCTAAAAACATGGGATGTATATAGTTCTCTTTTGGGGATTATTTGATTCTCTAGAAGTTGATTATAGTACTCTTAATGCGAACAAGTCTCCCTAAATACTCGTCTTTTAGAAAAAATATGAGTTTGACTAAGGAATCTAGTAAAAGTTGAAAGTCAACATGATAAGTCATTATGCTTCCTTATGAATAAATTCCTCAATAAAAAGTAACTTAAAACAAAAATGTTGTCTATTAAATTTTCCTACTGGGGAATCGAATACCGTTTAACCCATCACAAGTTTGTGATTTTCTCGTGGTTAACTTTCTCCTAAACATGTTTTCTATCACTCTCTATCAGAACATGACCCTATGTTTTCTCCTCCATGTCCATATTTTCATACTTGGAATCCTAGTATGGGTTAACTCGGGTGACCTCTGTGCTTATCTTTCTTTATTTTAAAGAGATTGTTTTACCGACTCTTCTCCCGATGTGGGACTTTCAAGGATGTTACCAAGCCCAATTTTAAAATTGCGAGGACGCAATTCCCAAAAGGGGGGAAGGATGTAACACCCCAGGTAAATAAAGAATATGACATTTCATATTTATCCATATTTGTGAATAAAATATTTAAATAACTTTAAAGGGGACGCTATGCTCGATGGCGTACCCAACACGCAACAACGAGTTTCTTGGGAATCTTACATTGCACTCTAATAATAAAATAATATTATTTTAAATGGTTGTTAACATGTAGCCGTTGTAATGGAGGGAATGGATAGAAATAACTAAAATATGATTATATATGTTTTAAATGTTTTTACATTTATCCAATAAAAGATAATGGCTTAAAATACGGAAAGAATTCAATTTTAGGCGTATATGCCCTAGTTTTCACTAAAGGTTCACTTATCACCTTTTGATGGCGAACCATCGTTAAATATAGTTTTGTTCACTTTTAAACATTCTTTTGGACCAAATAAAACTCTTATTAAGAATCGGGACATCAAAATTTACTTTGTGTAAATTTTTGGTATCTTTCCGATAAAGTTCTTTTTTTAATGAATAGTGTAAAATGTTGTATTTTAATTCAAAACCACTTTTTAATCTAATTTATTTATATGATTAGATTATATTTTGAATTGTTTTTAAAGTGAAATTAGAAAATATTTTTACCATTAAATCCAATAGTGGTCGTTGGAATCAATTTCACTTTGAAATCAGACTTAAACTAGTGTCAATCTTTTGATACTTATTGTTTCATAAAACACGCTATTTGTCATGACAGCGGGAATTAATTATTAAATTAATTAATTTTACTTATATGTTTTGAATTTTGTAAAACGAACTTCATTTTTGAATTCAGAATATCAAATATAGCTTAGGGTGAATTTTTGGGATTTTTCTGAAAAACTTCAATTTTTGATGAATAGTGAAACCACTAAGTGGTACTTATAAAAACTGATTTTCCGTTTAAATGAAATTTTGCCATCATTGTGTTTTGATTTTCAAAAATCCGACATACATGGTTGTCATTAAGAAGTAAAATGTGGTTCAATGAGATTAAAATAATTTTTTGGTGAATAGTAACTTATTAAGTTTTTAATCGCGATTAGAGGTAATTAGTGTAGTTTAAGGTAAAAATGATATTATAAGAATGTGAAAACACCATGACACTTGTCCTACACCTATTGGTTGTATCATGGCCGACCAAGACAAGCCATGGGTCAACTTGGGGACCCCATGGATCCACTTTGGTTGGGAAATGACATAAATAACATTTTATTTAATGTAAAAGTAAAATTGACACAAACATGATATGTTTTACTAAAACAATTTTTAAGTGGGGTTATACAAGTCATATTTTTTATTATAAATATTAATTGGAAAGATAAAAATATTTCCTACATCATAGTATTTTTTTTTATAATTTTTATACATTAAATAAATTAAATTATTTATGACATAATAATGATGCAGCGATGACATCATTATTTGACGATTTAAATAAAATGGAAAGATAATGTAAAATCTATGAACTACACATGTCCAAAACTTATTGGATGAGTGGATTTAGAAGCCTTATCACCTTATCCACGAATTATATCAATGTGGGACCTTTTGAAACCGAAACACATTTTCAAATAAAGTAATATTTCTTTACTTTCCAAAAGTACCCCTCCTCTCCTCTTATAAAAGGCCCCCACCTCTACCTCATTTAACACACTCCTCAAGCCTTTGGCTCGTCCAAACCCTGCCCATTTACTCTCTCCACATCCCTCTCCTCATCCTAGAGGATTCCCTTTGGGCATAATCCTTTCAAAGGAAGCCTTTAGGCTCAAATCAAAAGGAGTTACACTTTTAAAGGTAATTCACTCTCTCATGTTCATTTGTTTTATTTTGATTCTCCAACCCCTTAATCTCTTTTTATTTACTTCTTTTGTAACAACAACAGTATCTTCAATATACTAGGATGTTGTTATAAGATTTATTCGAGCTACACTCTCACACAACTACATCAAATGGTTAAAGAACATACGGTTTCCGTGGATGGTGAAATTCTGCCTCCCGAAACGATGATTGTTCAATACTCATTTAACACTTTCAAAGGTGGCCATTATGATATCACTATTTCTATATATGATATATAATATTTTTATGTTTTATTTACGCTTCTGTATTTTTCATTTTTTTCTTACCTTTATGGATTCCATTATGGGTATACGCGATATCTTCATTTAAGGAAATGCGGACTACCGCCCCCTCAAAGTGATTTGATTCGTTAAATACCATATGTGGGACGTATAAAGGATGGAACTATGATATTATATATGATATTATACTGTAATTATAATATACCTTTATATCATTATTATTCCATTCTATAAAATATGAAATAGAAATGAAAGTAGCGTTCATGCGTACGTACGGCTTACCGTCTACATGAACGGTGCATTTCATTTCTTACCTCTAAATGATTATGTAATGTTATAAATGCATGAATGTACTGGATATATATGACATATATGATATATAAATCATGAATAAAATTCTGGATATAATAAACATTTGTCCACACAAACAACATGTAATTGTAAGAAGTCCATTTTCGACTTAAGAACCAGATATCGACAAAACAAATATTATTAACTTTAATGATTACATAATGTTTATGACATGGTAATAAGTGATATAAAAGGAATAATGAACTTGAAAAAGGTTCTTAAGGAAGTAGAAATTAACTCATGTTTATTATTCAGGAGATTAAAGAACGATCGAGTCAAGTCGGACCCGAGGTAAGGGATCCTACAACTCTCTTTCTTTTTAAGTACACTCTTTTATGTCATTTATTTTAAGCTCATCTTTCTTATGATTGGGATGTTATTTTATATTAAATTTACTGTAATTTTTATGTTCATGTGATGAGAGACCCTATTCTCTCTCATCACTCCATTTTGGAAGTTTTGAGTGGCGCCGTTAGGCTGCCGAACATTCGTAAGAGATCTAACCTCTCTCTTTCTTTTTAAGTACTCTCCTTTGTGTCACTTCTTTTAAGCTCCTCTTTGTAATGTTGGGGGATGTTCCTTTATATTCCTCTTTCTGTACATTTTATTGTAATGTGATGAGATACCCCATTTGATCTCATCAATCCATATTCGGAAGTTTTATGTGGCGCCGTTAGGCTGCCGAGTTTTTGTAAGGGATTTTCATCTCACTTTTATTCCCGTGAGATTTATGCTACATTTTCCACAAATTCAATTGAGTGGTGTATGTACTTCCCATTATTCTACTCTTTGTGTAATATACTTTCGTTTATGAGTATTTACATCAATGATCTATTGTCCTTCTTTCATGGGGTGTATGTTTTGAAAGATACCCAAGTCGGTATGGGGACCTTTCACCCTCCTCTTTTTTAAAAGACTTATTTTATTGGGTCTTTTAATTTACATATTTTTATGTTGGGATATGTTCTCATACATCATTATTGATGTAAATTTTATTTCCAAGTGATGAGATACACTTTTTATCTCTCATCAACTCATTTTGATGTGATGCTGTTAGGCTATCAAGGGAACTTTTTAACCCAATTTCGATTTCTTTGGGTTCAACTTGTAGTTATTGAATATGTCATCCACTGAATATGTGTGAATAACCTTTTATTGTTTTACACTTAATATCAACTTATATTGGGTGTATTTATATTTGTCACACATATTTTTGAGATTTATTTGTCCTTAATTTAAGGATACCTTCTTTATAAGGGATTTCATCACATTTGACATTTCTATTGAGGGTTCATTGTTGTTATGCACCAATTCACTCTTATATGGTGTATATACTGTCCTTTGGAGTATTATATCATGAATCCATTTATTCTCATGATAATATAAATTTCTGACTAAGTTTTATTCCTCAATTATTGTATTCAAGTGTCTCTAATTTTGGTAAAACCCCTTTAACCAAAATATCGTTTTAAATGTTTTAATTATTTGTTCTTATTAATATCCATGTTTTCAAAATGGTTTTAAGGATTTAATTATATGGATATTAATGGTTTAAAATTTTAAGCTTCAAGGTGGTATGGGACACTTTGATTCAAAAATCTCTTTATTAAATGTTTTAAATGGTTTTGGAAATGGTTTCTTTTAGAATGGATTCATTATTTCAATATACTAAAATGTTATATTGTGATTGAATTGTGGAAATTCTATGTTTCCTTTATGCATGTTTTATGTGATATGACTATGTTATGGTCCTTGGGAATTGTTATGAAGAACGGGTGGTTCCGTGATAAACTAAGGGCGGGTGAGCCCGTTATAGCTCTCCAATGCATTGGGTAACGCGAAGGAGTGAAACGTTAAGGTTTCTCCGAAGAGATTTAGGGAATATACTGTGATGGGTATTCCAAACGTAACCAAGAGGGTTACTCCCTACGTAAGATTGTTATGAATGCCTCAAGTTTCCTTTATGTCTTAAGATTTATATGATTTATTCATGATTTGATATGCCTATGGGTAAAACATGATTTCATTATTATGTATATATGAACTCATGTTTCCTTTCCATATTTTTTATAACCCTTACTGAGCTTTTTATGCTCATCCCAAGTTTTTGAAATGTTTTTTACAGGTCAAGGGAAAGGTACATGATGTGATGATAGTGTCAAGGATGTGTCAAGAAAGAATCCGTGTTATATTTTAAATATGTTTCCGTTGATGGGAAGAATGAATACTGTCTTTTATGTAACCACTTTGTTTAAATGTGGAATGTAATGCAAGTTTCATGACCTAATTCTCTAAAACTCTAAACCTGAAAAGATCCTCAATGTGTAATCTTTTAATAACTCAAGATTAAGTAAGGTTTAAGGCTGGGGCCTTATAATATGAGATAAATTTAATTATAAAAATTAAAAAGGTACCTATTAACGTTAGTAATTTTCATATTTTTATTATTTATGCTGATAAAAAATGTATGCAATGAGACTGATTCAAGGTATTGTATTTATGTCTCAAATTTATTTTTGTAAGACACATTCCATACTAACAAAATTTCTTCATTGTCTAGTTTATCATATTACAAGGAATTCATTTTGTGATACATTTTATGAATTTAATAGGGATTTAAATATCCAACTATTCTTATTTATATTATGGATATTAAAGACAATGTGTTATTAAAGAAGTAAGAATTTAATTTCACAATTTGATAATTAATCGTTACTTTTCATCTGTATCAATTTTCATTGGAATATATCCATTACATGTCACTTTTTTAACAATATTTACAATAATGTTTAAATTAGTATCCAAAATTTCTTAAAGTATTTTTTATCAATGATTTTTTTAATAGAATATTTGGAATATTATATTTTTTTATTTTCAACATGGGGTACTTTGTGACATTTCAATCAAATTATGGATATGATTGTTTTTTAAAAATATAGAATGAACTATATTTTTTGCATTCTTTACTCACAAATTAATTGACTAATAATATTAAATGTTTACAAGGTTATTTTAAATGAAAACATTTTCATTATAAATGAGTAGTTTTTTTGAATAATCATTTCAAAAATGGGATGTGTATTTTCCACACGAAATATTAAAAGTTATGGTTTAAAATAGTTTTTATATATAATGAAATCCATTGATATTACATATGATTTTCTAAGGACATGATCAGATGATACCATCCTTATTTATTCTATGTTATTAATTTGAATAATTTGAAAACCATTTTTTGAAAAACATTTTCATCTCCATGTATGTTTATATGGTGAATGTTATCTCATCATGTGGAATAAATATGTATGAAATTAATTATGTGAAGGGTCTAGCATATTAATTGAATGAATAAATTTGGTAATTATTAATATCATATTTGCTCAATCGGAAACGTATTATTTAGAAGAAGACTAAAATAGGGTATATAAGAGGTTATCCAAATCCCAAATGAGGGATCATGGGAGGTTATACCAGTAACATAGTTTGTACCAGAGCTGTTAGGAAAAGAATAATATGTTGTCAATTTCATAATGAATATCCATAACATACTATTTTTTCATATGTTTATTCCTTAAATTTATATATTACTTCATTTCAATGATCTCATGGTTCATGTTCACTGATTATTCATGTCTTATAAACAATAATGCATCATTAAATGACTTATGATTAAGATATCTGATAAGAATGATATAGATTTTCAATGTTATGATAATGTTAGTACACAATTATTCTTTTATTATTAATATGATATAACTGATATCTCCCATTTTACCATTAATTTTGAAAATATTTGAACATTTTATTATTATTTATTTCCCAAGGAAATGAATAATGATTAAAAATGAAATTTTTTGAAGGGTTTCATGTCTATGTATGTTTTGGATATGTTGAACTCTGTACAAGAAATATGAAATTTTGTTTATAGTGGGAGATGATATTAATATTTATAAATATTTTCTATACTATGCTGTTAAATATTTTTTATAATTCACTAAATATCCAAACCTAAAAGGTCCTTGGGTATTTATATAAGCAAAAATTTCAATTTTATTTTGTATGTGTTGGATGGAAAATGATGTGGGTCACTTTTATTGGTATAAAATCAGGAAATTTAAAGATTATTTTTTAGTCCTACATCTAGTAGTGTGACTCTTGGGATATTATAGTTGGTATTAGAGAAGAGTATTGATAACATCATATATTGATAAGATTAATGATATGTTTCCTTAATTGTTGTGTATACCCTATTTTTATTTTATGTTTATGGTTTACTAATAGTTTTAATATTTATATTTATAAATACTAATGTGATAATATTTAAAGATGATTAATTAGAATTATGTAGATTTTTTATCGGGTGATGTTATATGTATCATTTATTATTATCATGTAAAAAATGCAATTTTAGAATGAACACTCATTTTATATGGTGGATATGTGTACCATGGTATGAATAAAAATTAGGGATTGTATGATATATTATTGGTGAATAATTATGGGTTAGTATATATTGGGATTCCAAACCAAAGGTATGAGATATCCATTGATGTTAAAAAATTTCATTATTGTTGAGTTTTTTAAGGTTCATTTTCATGATGTTTCTATAAATTTATAAATTTTATAAATGGTTATATTACAAAAGTTTTTAAAAAGGATACAAGAAGGATGAAAGGAAAAATATCACATCTGTATAGGTTATCATGCTTGATCCCATAACGGACGGGAGACTAGGGTGCATCACATTCCACTGGCATACGTGATGTCCTTGATAGTGTGATATTTTTTTCATTATTTATTCAATATGAAATTTAAATGTTATGTTATATTTAGGACCATATTCTTTAATTAATAGATAAGAATTAGATTAAAATTGAATTTTCGATGAGGTGATTGGTGGTATTTCTGAAAAAAAAATTCATTTTTGTAATTATTATATAATTGAGGTAAAATAATATTATAGTATTTTTTTGGGGTAATAATGGTTTAATAATATTATTGAAGAATTACCGATTTTATTTTTTAATTATTTATATTAATGTTATCTATAGAAATTATTTTACTATATATGAGACTATGTTATCAGGGAATTACATATTATGAATGGGAGTTTAATAATTATTTATGTCACAATGTGTTAAAAATTAAAGAATATATTAAAAGATAGTGTGGTTTAATTATTATGATCATTGTTTTTTAATAATAAAATATATTACATTGTGTAATTTTTGGGATTGTTTTTATTGAATGACCGACATTGATGCTGTTTTTTTCTAATAAAATTTTGATATCAATGTATTTTTAGTTTTTTAAAGGGAATAATAGTGTTTTGGAGTTTTCATTTCATATCATAATGATTTTTTCATTATTATTTATTGATAGTAAGAATATCATTTTATTATTTTTTGTATTTTTATATTTATTAGAGAATGATGTTTGATTATTATGGATGATGAATTTATCATAAATACTCATCATTTGGGAAAAAATAAGTGATTGATGAGGAAATTGATAACATAATGAAACTATACATCTCTAGTTTGAATATTTTCTCTTATTCCATGACTATCACAAAAATGAATTTCTTAATATTTTTTAATATTCAAAACAGAAACATTATACTTTTACTTTTATTAACATGAAATCAATGGTTTTTTAACCCATCATAAATCTATCATTTTTTTACTATTAACATTATAATAACCATGTTAATAATCACTATGTACTTATCCTTGGGAGTTTTTTTTCCTAAAAAATCCATCTTTTTAATTTTATAAAATTAATTATAACATTTAAAATAATATTTTTAATATTCTTAATAAATAAATAAAATTTAACTATTTACTTTATTAGGAACTCCTGATTCAAAATATGGAAACAATTTTTTCAAAATTAAAATCATATATGTTTATGAAATTAATTTTAAATCAAATCAAAAAGAAATCATAATATAATCATTAAATATGGTCATTATTAAAACCACATTAGTATTAGTAATATAATTCATCAAATCATTGATCATAATGGGTATAACAATAATGTATCACCTCATCAATACATGTCCTTATCATTTCTTGAAATGTTTCTTCAAATCATCTCATGGTGTACACTCTCATAATGATAACAAGATCAAATATCAAAATTTTAAATCAATTGAACTCACATTATGTACTAAAATATATTATTCACTTTATGTAATCTATATATTTAATAGTGATTTCCAAGTTCAATCTAAATTGGTAATAAAATAACTGTAAAATAAAATTATCATTATTAGATAATATAAAATAGGGAAGAGTAAGATGACACAGTCAATAGATTTAATTCCTAGAAACTATTATCAACTTGTTTGGTCCCGAATTATTGATTATATCATGGTCCAATAAGATTCTATGAAATTGGCATTAAATTGGAACCTAATATTATATCAGTCATATCACGATCTGTCTAATGGGGCCCATGTTGTGACCACCCCAAGCGCTCCTTCCATAGGCTAGGGGCGCTTGACATGAACTGGAAAATCATAACCCAAAAATGGGAAGTCATTGCCATTAAACTTGTACACATGCATACATAGAATACCGCACCATGAAAACCACAATGAAAATAAAGTATTACAACAACAAAAACATATCAATACTGAGAGTAAATTGTGTAAAATTAAATTAAATAGGCCAGAATACAAAACCAACTGAATGTAATATACATAAAAATAAGTATATGCTCCTAAGGTCTTCATCCAAATATCTAAACCGAGGGTTAGGTATAACTCTCTGTATGAGGTCACTATAGCACAGCACATCTATTGATCCACCAGTGAGAACCCTCTTGTCCGTTCTCCCTAAGGCACCGGTTACAGTTGTTCATCATCTTCACAAGACACAACAGGTGTGGGAAAATCCCATTCATGGGTGAGTATAACAATACACAATAATGACCCTGAGACCCCCAAAGGTCTCTCAGTAATCCACAAAAAAAACAACACAAAGGAAGATAACATAGAGGTAATGCCACCAGGAAATATATTAAACACATAACACAATGTAAAAGATTCATCTCATGCCAGGTATAAGATAAATTCAAAAGTAAAGATGATTAGAAGTACATCTAGATCAATATATTTTTTTTGGAGAGGCTCCACTGCTGACCCACACAAGGCCACAAGGTTGTGACCCATAGTGGATTTTTGGGTACTATCACACAGAGGATCACTAGGTGCATACCCACATATGATCTGTAGCTTCTTTCCCACATAGGATCTTTCGGTGCTGACCCATTCAGGATCACTAAGTGTTATCCAATGCATGATCACTTTTATATATTCATGTCATAGTCAGCAAATGGATTGAGGCAATTAGTACGCTTAATTTTTGGTTGATCTGCTCCTTAATCCATCTGTCATACCTCAACCAACACAAAATCAAACATAGATTAACCCAAAGGACCATCTCTTAGTAAGTTTCTCATCGTAAGATACATTGCTTATTTCAAACACCTAGTCTGTATGTGATATGATTTTCAGTGAAAATAGACTGATTAGATTCGAGACCGATCCAACATGATTTTACTCAATAATATTCCAAAACACATGTTTATTATATCAGAATGACTAATTCATCTCAAGGTCCCCATTACCACTGACGGCTCGTCAATTAGATTCTCTATTTGAGAGATACATGTGTTTTAGTAGACAGGGACAGGTTGCATCTGGGCCCGGTTCGACCCGGTCGGCTGACCCTACCAACTCAAAACTAGCTTCCCACATACCCCATATTATTTATAAGGACTCAACCTAACCCGTTTTGGGTTTGGGACAATCTATACTGGCTATGATAGAGGTCAAGGCCCAATGGAACTTTCCGGACCCATCCCGAGTTGGCGAAGGGTGTATCCTACTGGGTTACCTGGTGACTCAGTATCCTCCAGCCCCACCCGATGAGTGCAATTCATTCTAGCCATAATAGTTGTGGCACAATAGAGAGAGTCCAGACTGGCCCACTGGCTAGTGCATGGTATTCTATATGATGATCGGTAACGCGGGGCGGCTAGTTTAGTGACGTCTAATTGGGACGCAGTAGCAGCGTCGCATCTGGCTCCCCTACTAGCATCACAAATTTGGTGCCTCCTCCAACCGTTGTAGACAAACCATTGATTTCATACTACCAAGATTGCTTAGATGTGAGCCTCCCCTTGAAGGGCGCCCGCCGGGGGCCCTAACTCCCACTGCCGCGGCCAGGTTGTGGCCGCCACTCACCACTGCGACGCCCCGACAGATTTCTCATTGCCCCACTGGATGTGCTACGGTGGTCCATTCTTCATGACACATTTACCAAAAGTCACTAGGATATGTCTTCTTCACCACGATGAACCTAAAATCAACATGAAACCACATCAGACAATCGATTAACAAAGAGCACAGCTGCGGAGGGGTTTGTGCCTTTGTTCGTGTCGGTCAACTCCCTCCTTGTTAGAAGTTTTATATATGGGGTGGCATGGGGGAGATATCCAATTATATAAAATAATGTTTAAACATAGATAGATAAATCACCATATATAGTTACCCTCTTGAATAAACATGAAAATCACTGATCAATATGTTTTTGGGTTAATATTTATTCATTGTTTATAAAAAAGTATAGGAAAAACATCATATTTAAATGACCCCTACCACTTCGACGTTTGATGCTGAAGAATTAAGACTTAAGGTTCCAAGATGATGGGGTCTCTTCTAGTTCTATTTTTCAAGGTATTTTGAAGATAAGATGTCATAGTGTGGTTTGTCATTCTTTGTTGGAGATGAAATTTTCCAGCTGTTCATCAGAGAATCCATGCAGTTTAATTCATCAATTTCCCATGTGTTGGATTAATAAAAATAATCATTTCATAGTGTTTCTGTTATGCTACGACATTGTTTCATTGCTCTATTTCAATTATGAAATAGTATTTATATTACACATACATTATTTTTTCTTTATTTTATTATATACATTCCATTAATGAGTTTTTCAATGTGCTACGTCGCCACATAGTCTGTGCACCATTGCATCGTCGTCCGCCAACCAATGTTGATAAAAGAAAAAAAAATCTTTTAATTATTTAATAATTTATCATGAACAGTCTGAAAAATATCATTTCTACTCGGCCCCATATGATCAATGTTATGACAATTCCAATTGAATCCCAACGTTCCAATTTCAACAACACCCTGATATTTTTTAGCTGAACACTGGTTTAAAAGATAGAAAAACCCACTCACACATTTACTAAAAATATCATAAAAAATCTCCAATAGTCCATTTTGGGAACAACAGGCCTCAAAATCACGTTCCATCAGATTGTGCAGTCTCAAAATAATTCCATATAATTTAAAAAAAATACATAGAATTTCGAAGATATTACATTCTCCTTTCCTTAGGTCTTAATGTCCCCAAAATCCAAAACTAATCTTAACCAACAGATGGGGGTACATAGAAAAAAAATGAGCCTCATGAACACATGTTCTCTCTTGTATATTCTCATGATTCCACCAAACTCAATTAGAGGAATTAGTCTCCCTCATAGAACATGCTCATTTCAATCCTCTATCTCCACCATGAATTTTGCAAATGTTGCCCCTTCTTCAATTTTATACTCTCCCCTATCGATGATGTCAGTTGGATCATGCACGTACCTCCTCAAATACAACACATGTAAAACATCATTCATATGGTACATCTTTGGGGGGAAGAGCTTGGCATTATTACACCCCCTCCAACTGAGATCAAGCTCTAGATATGTCCTATGATCCTTATAGATAGCATGTTTCACTAGCCAGATCACTACATTACTTGTTTGGGTGATACTATGAGGAAAAAATTATCACCCTCCTAAAACTCCAAGGGTCTCCTTCACCTATTGGAATAAGACTCCTGCCTACTCTGTGCAGTCATCATTTACTCCTAGATGACTTGTTCTTTTTCGGGGGTAGCCCATACCAACATTGGACCCATTAGTGTTGACTCCCCTACGTTTTTACAACAATGGGGTGATATCTATGGTTGCACATAAAATGCCTCAAACGATGTCATTCCAATGATAGAGTGATAGTTATTGTTGTGTGCATACACCTCCAATGGGAGGTGGACCTCCCAACTGAAACCAAAATCTGGGATGTAATCATGTAGCATGTCCTCTATGGACATGATGGCCCACTACGTCTAACCATCCATCTGGGGATAAAAATATGTGATCAAGCACAACTATGTCAAAAATTCCTCATGTAATCCCCTCCGTATACAGGATGTAAAGAGAGTGTCATGAACTAATATGATCATTGATGGAACCCTATGAAGCCACACTATCCCCTGGGCATAGAGGCATCAAAATCCCTCTTCCGGTCCCAACTCTCATATGGGTAGGAAGTGAGCTAATTTGGTGACTCAGTCAAAGATCATCTAGATAAAGTTGTGGCCCATTGATGTTTATGATAACCCCATCACAATTTCCATTGAGATACAATCCCATTTCTATTATAGTACGTCAAGTTTCTGGTCCATGGATTCTAGTGCTTGATTATTGATTTTCACTTACTGAAATGTGAGGCATAGCGAAATGAACTTTTCCACCTCTTTCTTCAAACCTGACCACCAGTACTGACATCAGAGGTCCTGGTACATCTTCTCCACTCAAGGATATACCACAAAATGAATGTATAGAACTTAATAAACACCTCCTCCCTCAATGTCCCTAGAACTATGGTGCGCCCTCTAAAAAGGATGATGTGTTCCTCAATTATCAAAAATCCATTAGGGGCATGTCCTAAGTATAACTGAGCACATCTGTCCATGCATTTAAAATCTGATAGTTGTGCTTCCCTGGATCGCTATATGTGTGGGGGAGTAATTTTCATTGATTTATGGTAAGTAGATTCAACTTCATCCAAGAAGGATATCTTCATCGTGTTCAACTAGTACATCGCCTCACTCAGCAGCTTCAAACCGGTCCTCTTGATGATCACATCTACCACCATTTTCCCCTTCCTAGGAGTATTGACTATCTTAAAGTCATAGTCATGGAGTAAGTCTATCCATATATGCTATCTCAATTTCTAGTACTTTTCTTAGAAGATATACCTGAGAATCATGTGTTCATAAGAGATAGTAAACCATTACACCATCAAGTAGTGCTGCTAAATCTTCATGGAATGGACCACTACTACAAACACAATGTCACGGGTCATGTAGTTCTGATCATGTTTCCTCAACTATCATGAGTTTTACCAATCAATGCTCTATTCAGCATCAAGAAATAACCCAATACAGTGTTGGATGCATCAAAATAGACTATATACCCAAAACACTCTTCTTGTAGTCTCAATATGGGGTAACTCATTGATCTCTGCCTCTACTCTTAGAAACTCTGCTTGCATCTCTTCATCCATACGAAATATTGTACCATATTTTTCAAAGCTTAAGAGGGAGATCCTACACTGGAAAATATGGCTACGAATCACTGGTAGTACCTGACCTACCCTAGGTAACATCACCCCATAGCCATGTTCTGTGTTGGTTCCCATGAAAGCACTGCCTCTATATTCATCGGGTCCACTTCAACTCTAGCCTCAGAGAATATGTGTCCCTGTAAGAGGATGCCCCATGTTCATAATTGAAACATTGAGTTATTATAATTAATCAAGTTTTCTTGGAGTGCGTCTAGAACTATCTAAAGGTCTATAGTGTGCTCCACCTTTGATGTCGTGTACACAAAGATGTCATCAAGTAAGACAACAAAGAAATGATCATGGTACGAATGAAAGATCTAGTACACGAGTCCCATGAACTTTGTTGGGGTGTTGGTCAAGCTAAAAGGCATCACCAAGAACTCTATGTGGCTATATCAACACTAGATGTCTTCCTACGACACATCCTCATAATAAACCCAAATCTGGTGATGACCCGATATGAGTTATACCTTCAAGAACCACCTCACTCCCTTCAGCTAGTTGAAGAGGTCCCCAATCCTCATCAGTTGATACATGTTCTTCACAGTCTCCTCATTCAGACACCGAAATTCCACGAAGAGCCTCAGGTTCTTGTTTTTCATATTGGAAAAAAACATCAGATCTACCCATGGGGAAACATTTTTCCTTCCAAACCCCTTCCCCTACATGTCCTTCACCAGTACCCTCAGCTCACGAAGCACTACAAGAGCTGCCTGATTTTATGGTGTGGATATCATTGCTGTCTCGGGGTATAGTTCGATGTGGAAGTCTACATTTATATGAAGAGGCAGTCTGGTGAAATCATCTGAAAGGCATACAAATACTCGTCCACCACTACAGTAAAGATCAGACTCCCCTTATCCACCATAATGAGGGTCAGTCTAGCCAACTGGTGAGTGATCAGATGTACCATCCTTCGAGAAATTATATCCTATGATGCAAAGAATCCATTCACTCTATTGATGTAAAACCCGGTCTAATCATCGAGGGCACATCACACATTTCGAAATAAAACATTTAATATGTGCATGGAAAATGGATAATCAGCCTATACCCATGGTGATGTTTTAAATCCATAATACTTTTACTTGGAGATACCAACCAAATCTCACTCCTTCTAGAGTAAGCTCACATTGTCGACACTAGTGTGTAATCATCGAATCCTTTCCTTTTAGAGTCTCTAATCCTAAGGATCGAACCAATAGCTACACCAGAATCACTAAGCTTTAAACAAGGGTTGTGGAAATGAAGGGGTGACTAGAACCTATGTCTATAATAATTGATGTTATGGTAGATTGGTCAAATATAGTTGCTCTAATCATATCTAGAGAACTACTATCATATTCTTCCATATCCTGAAGCGGGCTTCGCCACTATCAACCTTCTCCTAGAGCTTAGGGTGGATCTCCTAGGGGTGGTGGTAATACATCAAACTATCGTCCACTGACTACATCTTGTCCTAGATCCAAAAAAAATTATCACCCCTCTAAACTTCCTAACTCTAACATCTCTTTATGTCTCATTTGTCCCTCGATCACCTACTGGTCATCCGTATGGCGAGTCTGATAGTTGCGAGCCATGTGCCCCTATCAATTGTATGAGTAAAAAACTCTAATCATAAGATAACCAATCTACCTCATGAGATCTGCACCAATGACTATGCATCCTAGGGTTTTCCATCAAAAGTTCTAGCCTGTTTTGCTTTAGATTCATATTCCAACTGGCTTCTACAAACAACTTGGCCACCTGTTGTCTGGTGGCAGCTCTCACCCTTGATTCCTACTCGGCTAGGAATCTGTCCACCAGTAGGGCTCGCTCTAAAACTCAATCTTGCGTTCGGATGCTAAGTGAAATCATGGATGCCCTAATCTCTAATTAGAGTCTCTTCACAAAGGTCTTGGTCTAGAATAATGGGTCTCGTACAATGTCAGTAGATTAGTGAGTGAGGTCAGTAATCCTCACTGATTACTGGTCCACAATTAGGCTTCAATGAAACATGAGTAGTATATCCTGTATATCCATTGGGTGTAGTTTTGTTTGTACAAAATCCACTATAAATATTCTCTCAATGTCCTTCAAGTCAAGTGTCACCTACTCGTGTGTCTGGAGCATCACGCTACACCACCCCCAATCATTCCCAAAAAAAGGATATGTGATAAAACAACCATATGGTATTTTAGTTTCTCTATTAGGTGAAAACCTATGTAACTACCACCATTCAATCCTTAGCCACCTAAGGATCTATCTCACCATGAAATCTTGGAGGCCACTATCTCTAAAACTAGTGTTGTGCACTCATTCTGCATGAACTATCTACAGATCAGGCTAGTAGCAATTGATGCTCCCTCGGTGGTGTAGCTGCTGGTACACCACCTGAAGCTGCCATCACTGTAAGATGTCTCCCCATTGATGCCTCATCGCTCAATGGACAATCATCATGATCTATCAATATAATTATGTCTGGTTGTCTTCATGGAGGAAACCTGTAGAGGAATAGATACCCCAAAACCAATAAGTTATACCTGGTGAGCTGACTCAAAAAAGATCAAAGGAAAAACATTATCGAAAGACATGAAAATTGTGATTTCATGTAGTGATTTGAAAAATAAAATTCAGGGCCCTGGTGTATAGATACGTCAGCCACCACACCAACACTATACTTCTTAGACTAAAATCATAAATCAATGTAGTTAACAATACTTACCACATTGAAAATATATACTTCATGTTCTTCTTGTTAAACTCGCATCCCTTCAATACAAATGTGTCCAAACCCATCCCACAGGGAACGTTATGTGACTACCCAATGCTCTCCTACCCTAGGAAAAGGGCTATTGACTAGCACAAGAATAGAATAACTGAAAAAATAGAAGGTATTTCCTTTAAACATAAACACATGCAAACAGGGCATACCGCACAATGAAAACCACAATAGAAAGAAAGTAGTACAACCACCAGAATGTATCACAACTTAGATTAAAGTGTGTAAAATTAAAGTACAGGGATATAATACAAGACTAACGGAAATAAAAGTATATATTACAAAGTACATGCTCCATTGGTCATACACCAGTGATCCTTTGAGAAGGGTAGGTACAGATCTCTATCAGATGTCACTACAGCAAACCGTGTATATAGATCCACCTCCGAGCACCATCTAGCCCTGGATCCCAAATGTCCCGGTAAAGACTATTCACCATCTGAACATGACACAATAGGTGCAGGAGAACTCCATGAATGGGTGATTATAATAATAATCAATAGGGACCCTGATAACCTAGATGGCCTCTTAGTAATCCATTAAGAAAAACACCACAAAGGAAGATACAATAGAGGAAATTCCACCAAAAAAGTTCTCAATCACATAGAACAGAGTAAAATACATAACTCACAATATGAATAACAAAAGTACATAATTAATGTTGATTGGTCATAAAGATACATCAACATATTCTATATAGAGGCTCAGTTTCTAACGTGCATAGGGTCTCTAGGTATCGACCCATAGAAGGTTGATCTTTTCTGACACATAGAGTATCGATAGATGATGTCCCACAGAGGTCCTCCAGATGCTAAATATCATGTAGCTTTATACTTGAAAAAAATGAATCGCCCTCAATAGGGGGTTTCTATAATTTTATGATTAATGAATATAATGAATTTTTAAAATTTGGATTCCTTTAATGAAGTGTAAATATTAAAATTATCAAAGTTTAATTTAATATTATTTTTTAAAAACATATAATTGTTTATTAATTTTGAATCATATAGATTTTTTTGATTTTTTTGGATTTTAACATATATATAAAGTGAAATCACATTTTTGTGACATTTAAATATTTATATTTTTTAATTGAATTTATAATAATTCAATTATATTTTGTTAAATATATTATATAATTCAACAGTTCATATAAACCATTTATTTTTAAAAGGTTGTGTTTTTTGAAATATTTTGTTTATCATGTTTTTTCTATTTGATTATAAATTAATTTATTCCCTTTGTATTTTTCTATTTTTTGAAAAATGGATTCTATATTTTGATTTAATATTTCTAAAATAATTTTAATGTTTCATTTTATTAGTTTCCACATGAATATTAACTTCAATATTATTTTTACCGTGGTGTATTTTAAATTAGTTAATTTAAGTTTTAAATAAAATATAATTATTGTTAAATGACCCATACATTGAACATAAATTAATTGGATGATTTAATTTTTTTCATTAATCATAAATGATTAAATTATCAAAAAAATTATTCATAGTTGGATGTGATTATTACATTTAAAATATTTCATTTTAACAATAGTCAAACACGTCACACTATTTATTTAATATCTGAAATAGTTTTATAATGGGTTATCCAGAGGATATGTGGAAATATAGATACTATTTTATAATATCTGATGATTATCTTGATCGTTTTATATTATTTGTAGTTTTTTGAATAAATAATGCCCTTTAATTATTTCACAATGTTGATGTTTTATTTATTTAAATAATGGAAAATCAAATAAATTATATTAGAAATATTTAATATATTAAAATTTGAGATAATTTAAAATATATATTAATTTTAAATGTTACCATTAAATTTTAAGGTTATGTTATATTAAATGCTCCAAATTTAATGTGTTATTCTGATATTATGAAGGTCAATGTGTTGAATATTTTGAAAAACATACATTTTTTTATAATAAATGATATTTTTCGAAATGAAATAGTATCGTAAAAATCGTGCATTCATCAAAGAGATGAGAGCAATGTATATAATATCACCAAGTATCAATTATTTGGATTTTTTAATTTATATTTATTTACATGACCATCAACCAGTAAAAACATTGTTTTCATGGTAAGATTAAATAAGGATTGTGAGGGGATAAACCAAACTATAAGTACAAGACACATTTGGTAAATATATATAATCATTACTGAATGAGATTATTTTGACTCATTGACATCAAACCATCTAAATATGTAATTTTCTATACATTTCGAATTGAATATTAATTATTATTAGTTTAAAATTTTATAAAATTCCAAGAGTCCCCTCATATATCTTATTAATTGGATCATCTTCTTTTATATATTCACAAAATGAAGCACTTATTTACTACCAAGACATATCAATATATATTTCTAGAATCCAACATCTCATTATAGTGGCTTTGTTAGTTGAAATGTACTAATCAATAATGTACTATTGTGTACCAATGGATGTTTTTCTATATAGAGATATAGTTTTCAATTGAATGTTTTATAATTTTTATTCTTAGAAAAAATTAATTATATTAAAAAATGATAAAATAATATAAATGTATCCTCCACATTCTGAGATGTTATTATTTTAATTCAATGACATATATTCGACTCCAACTTCTATCATAATGGAAATGAATTCATCATTCATGTATGCAACAGACTATCATCTCATCAAATGTTATAACCCATTTTCAATCATTATATCTAAGTAATATATATAATTATAGAATAAATTTTTAAATATATTATATTAATTCATTATTAATTATTATATAAATATAATATATCATTCACCTATTTAAAATTCCTTACACTGGAAAAGTATATCGCCATTTCTGCATATGTGTGGAATACAACATCCACAAAGTGGTGTGATTTGTTTTTTATAAATAGATATCATGGATTACATATATAATTATATTAAATGGAATAACATTATATATATATTATAATGATCATTATGGAAATATTAAATAATTATTACTTTCTTTTGATTATAATCATTGAAAAATGGGAAATTTAACCATGCGAATGTACAACCTATCATCTCAATGATTGCGATGTCATAAATTTTTTATAACCATAATTATGGGTCCTATTTAAAATTATAATTTAAATATAAATACTATAAAAATTTTATTATTATTATTATTTTAGAAATATTTCATTAATTACCACTTTGAACATAGTTAACCAAATGAATTCATTTTGGACTTATATATTATATATCACTAAAAAATTCGAAGAAATCATAAATAAATTAGTTGTTGTTATAACATATTAGATAAACGGAATAATACAATAAAAAGTGGTTATAAAAAACTGAATAATTAACCTTGGATTATTATTTTGGAAGACAAAAAATTTATAAGATGTGATTGACTTAAGGTACATGATTTTTGTATCACTTTTATTTATGTGGGACACATTCTATACTATCTACATGTATTCGTTATGTAGTGTATCTACTGACCATAAATTACTTCTATGATACATATTATGAATTTTATATGTATTTACTTATCCAACAATGATTATTTATTTCATGGTGGATAATTACTAAGTGTTAGCACTGAAGTAAGGATTTAATATCTTAATCTCATAATTATTTGGGTTTTTATATTTAATAATTTTGTGGTAATATTTCTATAACATGTCCATATGTTCTTATAATTATTAAATATTGTTTATATTATTATCCAAAATTGTTTTAATTAAAATTTATACATTAATTTTTTTATATAATATTTCGAATGAAATATTTTTTCCATTTTCCACGATGGGTACATTGTAACTTCTCAATCAAATGTTTGAAAGGAATGTTTTTTTCAATATATAAAATGAACCATATTTCAAGATATCTTGACTCCTCATTTAATTTACCCATATCATTACATGTTTAGAAGGTCTTTTCAATATAAATTCATGTTCTTCCTAAATTGGTAGATTTTCAAAATAAAAAATTTAAAAATTGAGAGTATATTATCCATACGATATGTTCAATGTGATATTTAAAATTAATTTTCATCTATGATGATAATATTTGATATTACATAATATTTGATGGGGAACATGATCCAATGATACTATTATATTATTATTATTTATTTATTATAAATATTTGGATTCAAATATTATGAATCACATTTCCTTTCTTTGGGTTCGGATATGGTGAATATTGTATGATCATGTTGAATAAATATGTATGTCTTAAATTATGTACAGGGAATGTCCTATATATATTGCCCATATATTTGGTAATTATTAATGTTAAATGAGCTCAATGGGTACATAATATTTTATCCAATGATAAAAATAGGGTATATAGGAGCTTATCCCAATCCCCTAAGAGGGAACATGGGATGTTATACCAACCTAAAGTAGTTACACATTTGGATATCCAATGAATAATATTTTATGAATTTCATAAAGGATATCCATGATATATGATTTCTTACTCATATGTGTATGACTCAAATATATATCAAATTCCATTTTAGGATTTCATGGTTCGTGTTCATAGATGATATACGTCTTATGAACAATAAATATTCATTCCATGACATATGATTATGATCTCTAATATACAATGTTTGGAATATAAATGTTTTGATAAAATTAGTACCCCATTATTCTCTTTTTATTATTATTGGACAACTAATATATACTATTTACCATTAATGATCATATAATATGACCCTTTTTGTGTGATTCATTTACCCAATTAAATATGAATGAATAAAATTGATTTTTATTTAGAATGTATTCATGTGGATTGAGTTTTATGGGATATGATGATGTTTTTCTCATAGAATAATAGTTTTTGGGTATAATGTGAGATGATGTTAATGTTTACAAACTATTTTTTTGTTAAACAATATTGTTAGGAGTTTTTCATATTTCACTAAAAAGTGTAAATGATCCTTGGGTATTTATATTACTGAATATTTAATTTTGATGTTGTATGTGTTGTATGGAAGACAATTTGGGTCACTTTTAAAGGTATTATACCTAGAAATGTTAAATTTTGATTTTTAGTATTACATCTAGGAGTGTGTGTTATATGAGGTTATAGTTTTTATCAAATAATGGTTTTTATACTATTTGATATTATGATGTTTAATAATATGTTTTATTAACTGTTTTGGATACCATATCGGTATATTAGGTTTATGGTGTGACACCCCAAGCTTCCATGGTAAGTTTACCTTTGAATATTGCAATAGCTTGCGTTGTACGCAACATCGATTTTTGGAACACCATAACAAATGAAACTAGACATTATGAATAGAAATAACAACATTTTTAAATTTTAAAAATTTTATTTTTCAAAATGGGATTCATTTTTCGATTTGGAATATCAAAATTAGCTTATGGTGAATTTTTTGTGTTTTTAAAAAAACATTATATTTTTTAGGAATAGTGAAAAATATTGTGTTATTGTTTAAAACCAATTTTTTTAAATAATTATTTATTTTATTTTAATTTTTGTTTGGTCATAATAAATTCATAATACCTATATAATATCAATTTAATTCATTGGAGTTATCTTATAATAAAATTAGATGTTTAAAATTATATTGGACATTTTATTGTTATTTACCCACCTTCAAGAAACATTATAAAATTTGCATAAAATGTAATTTTACTACATATGTTAATTGAATTTCAAAAATCTTATATATACAGTTGAAATTATTACGAAAAATTTGGTTCAATAGGATGAAAATAATTTTTGTTGAACTGCCACTTTTGAATTTTAATTACCACTGTTAAAAGTAATTACCCTAACACATGTCCTCATTCTGTTGGATATGTTTTTTCATTTAATATAAACCATAATAATAAAATATGTTCATATTTGATCCACATGGATTAGATTGGGACATTTATTATTATTTTATTTAATGACGAGTTAAAAGTTTTAAATTAAAATTTTCATAACTAAATCATTTTTAATATAGGGTTATAAAAAAGATAAATTCAAATATAAATATTAATTATATATATATAATTATTTAATACATAATGGTATTTCATCTATAATTTTTAGTCATTAAATAATTAAATTTATTTTTGACCCAATGATAATGCAATAATTACCTTATTAATGAATGATTAAAATAATTTGTATTATAAATATCCAAATAATTTTAAATTGAGATATTCATGCATTCTACTAATTTTATTTGTTAATATGATATGTTATTATTTACTTATTGTATTTTTTTAGTAATAATTATTTGGTTACTTTAAAAACAACTGCATATTAAATAATGTGAAAATTGGCCAAAATGAGTTTTTAAAACAAATACAATATTATTAAATGATATAATTTTATTAAAAATCTATGGTTCATACAAAGGACATATATAATGTTATATTGGTCAACAATGAACCACTTGGGCTTATGTTGAATTTTTATAGTATGTTTATTAACCATTAATTATAATAATTCAAGAATGCATGATAAAAGTTAAACTATTTAACTATGAGTTAAATCAAAAAGACAAGGTTAATATGATGACCTAAACCTATCTAAAAGCTATATATTGAGATTTTTTCCACACAAATACACCTTATCCAAGAAATAAATCATTTTGGAACCATTATAAACGAAATATGATTGTATAATAAATTTATATTTAATGGTTTTCCTCAAGTGACCCTCACACTTTTATAAAAGGGTACGTCCCAGTTTCTCAAAATCACACCTCCAAAGCCAATTAGATCTAACAAACCCTGCTCTAATATCCTCCAAACTACCCTATCTTCATCCTAGAGGAATTAATTTCATAATAAATCAAACTTTAGGATCCCTTTTGATCAAATCAAAAGGATTCACCAGATGAAGAGGTAACAATTTAATCACATATTTCAATGCTATTTTCTTCTTCCACTTCCACTTTATAAGATTTTCCATACAAAAATAATAACTCGAGTTGCTTCTATATATTGTGACGTTATTATAAATTTGGTGAAACAATATTCATTATTCTATCTATCCTATGACTGACCAAGTCTCCATACGTGCGTATGTAAGGCTTACCATCTCCATGTTATGGTATAGTTTGTCATTCAACACACCATTACTTGGATGTGTATAATAATGAGTATAATTTATTTAAATAATAAATATAACATGTTAAGGATTTTTTATATATTCTATACCATCCAATTACATATGATTTCACCATTAAGATAATGTTATTGTCGCTCATTCATACGTACGGATTACCATCTCATGAACGTGATGGTATTCATTCCTAATCGTAACTCTTAAAGAATAATTTTCCTTTTATGAATAAAAATAATTTTTATGAAATAAATATAGTTCTGTATATGAATAAAATTCTTCATATCCATTACAACCATGACTTACATAATGAAGCATATAATGGAAAACAAATAATTTAACATCTGAAACAATGATGCTACTGAAATATTTTTAACAAATCATTATTATAAGTTCATATATAATATCATATTTATGTATATGGGTCTTGGATAATTTAATAAGAATAGATTTAAATACTATAAAATAGGTTGGTTTACCCATAAACATGGAAAAGTACAAGTTATATGTTAATTTTACAATCGCTTTACTTTCCTGATGTTTTTTATACGTTAGTATCTACTAAGAATTCATTATCATCCACATAATTGTTTTTGTAAAATGTTTCTCAAAACATTTTTACAACTTCATATAATATGGTTTAAATTAATTTATACCCTTATTTAACTTTTTATAATTTTTTAGAAATTAATTTTCATTCTTTTTCCAAATAAGGTACTTTATGAACTTTTCGATGAATTAAGGTAAGAATGTTTTTTAACTTATATGGTGGGTTTAGATATTTTACACCATTATGACACCATCATATCTTACCATGCAATCTTATAATAATATTTTCAAAATATATGATTTCTTTTATAATAATACATCTATTAGATTATTTCTATATAGAAATAGATATTTCTCTCAAATAGTTATTATTTCAACTATGTCATCATCCATTGATTGATGTTACCCTTATTGAAAGTTGAATAGTTTTGATAGAATATTCAATACTGTATTGATGTTTTATTGATATGTTTGACTGTGGATGTGTCATTCTTATACCAATCATGACTTAAGATTATTTTATTAAAATTTTTTATGTTATTTTTAATACAAATTTTTATGTTTTATTGCATCCTTTTAATATGAGGAATGCATTGGACTTAGTAAGTGATTGATGGAGACCACTATAGCTTCTCGATGAATTTGTTAGACACATGAGACAAAATAGTGTCGTGGAACAACGCCGTGATAAAATATTGTTGATGTCTTTTCACGAGGCCTTCACTATGTGGTTATGATGTCCGACATTATGCATTCCATCATTATGAAATTAGCTATTGATATTACATATAATTATCTGACTAGTAGAATATCCATGTGAATAAGTAAATGGAATTATTTGATTTATCTTTCCCAAATTATGTTTAATTTTATTTTTAAATTTTATATGTTTTAGTCTTATACATTTTTATAAATTTTTGTTATTATTTTTTATAGTTTTCTATATATTATAATCCTTATTGAGCAACCCTTTATATGTTTTATTTTTCTCCAGATAATATGAAGTATATTATGATTATCTTAGAGGAATAGGATAAGGGATATGAGTGAGTTAAAAGAGGGAAAAATATTTTTGTTTTCTCATTTCATTATGTAATGTAAAAAAATTTTTTTGTCTTGTATATCCAAGGCTACTAAACTAATCAGATATGTGAGACATGATCTTTTGTGATCATGCCAATGTAATGTAATAATGCACTGAGTCGATGTAACTAGAGTCGGGGCATTACATATGGTTAATTATATGTTCAAAATAGTATAAAAACCCATTTTATATTTTCTTGATGAGATTTTATGTTGATTAATGAGAATTTGGGGGACGTATTATACGGTAATGGAATATGTAACCCCAATTTTTATCATGTTTTATAGGTAATTGGAGGATAAATTATCTCATTACTATTTCGACATATGTATAAAGTTATGGATAATTATTAATTTTTATGTGACATTTTATTTGTGGGCATTTAGGGGTCCCTACACTTTTGGAATCCAAATGAATGGAACGAGAAAATCATTGATGTTAAAAAATTTCTTTAATGTTGAATATATTAATGTTATTTTTCTATATGTTTCTCACATTTTGGTTATTTTAAAAGGATTATATTACAATAGTTCAACAAATGGATACAAGAAGGCCAAAAGAAGATCTATAAAATTTTGTAAGGTAAGGGGGATTAATCTTGCAACTTAATGGAAACAAGGATACGCCACCTACCACTTTAATATGTTATGTACTTTTAAGTATGTTTTTTTATTATTTATTTAATCAATATAAAATCTAATTGTTATATTTATCTTCTGGACATATATACTAATGTATTGATAATTATTATATTGAAATTGATTTCATGATTAGTTGATTGATGATATTTATGAAAATTATAAATATTTTTGAAATATTATATAATTAAGTAAATATAATATTATAAGATATTGTTTTAGGAATAATGGTTGAATTATCTAAATAAATGAATAATCCATCTCAATGTGGATATCTATTGATTCGTGTTATTTATAGAAATGATTATCACATAAATGAGATTATTTTAACAGGGAATTATATTGTTTCAATGAGGAATTATGAATGACAAATTTTATATAGAGTTAAATATTCATGAATACATTTGAAGATTGTGTGATTAAAATATTATGATCAATTTGTTTCAATATTAGAATATAGTACATTGTTTAATTTTAATTATTTTTTTTATTTAAAGATCAACGTTGAAGTTTTTATTTTATTATTGAAATTTAGTGATTAAAGTATTTAAATTCTTATAAATTTTTTAATCATTTAGGAAATTTTCATATCATATACTAAACATTTTATGTATCAATGTTTAATGAGAAGATGAATATACTGGTTTCATTTTTTGGATTATAAAGTCTATTATATGTTCATTTTAGTTCATCATGTAGGATGAGTTTATCTTAAATACTAATCATTTGGAAAAAATTATGATATTGTGGTGGAAATTGAAAACATGACAAAACTATACATTTTCATTATGCATATTTTCTCTTATTCCATGACTATGACATATAATAATTCCATAACTTATGGAAAATTTGAATCAGAAACATTATCATTTAACATTACTTACCATGAATTCAATGGTCTTATACCCCATTATAAATTTACAGTTTTTTTATAGTTAACATTCTAATGACCAGGATTTTTATAACTAACTATATATCAATGGGGGTTATTATTCTCTTCTAAATCCATATTTTCACTTATAAAAAATAAATTCTTATATAGAAAGCTAGTATGTTTTTTTCTTAATGTCCATTATACCTCCTTTGATATCTTATAATGTGGATGTTTTGTTAACCATTTTTTCAATATGGTATTTAAAAAAATGTATTTTAAAACACTTGTTTCTGAGACTCAATTCAAATTGTGATGATGAAATATTTGAATGGGAGATAATGTAATAACTTGATATTTCAAAAAGAAGGTATATGTTCGGTAGAGATCAATATATAAAAAGTCAATCATAAGTGAAAAACCAAATTTAATTATTTAAATTTAATTATTATTTACTAGTTCTAAAATTAGTGGCCATGAATTGGAATATTTTTTATTTAAAATGAATATAACTAAAGTACTAAATATAACTGAATGAAAAAATTCTTAAAAAATAATCATTAAAATTTTTTGCAATGTTTTATTATTCATCAAAAATAAGTTTTTATTTAAAAGGGGATTATTCATATTAAATAGTCAATATTATAAATAATTTTAGAAAAAATAATTTACATTTCAAAATATAAAATAATAAATTATATTAATGTTATTTATTGATAATTATCTAAAAAAAATTAATTTTTATAGTGTAATTTAAAATAAAATTTTCAAATTAATAATATATTTTATTTATAATATATTAATAAAGTAAAATTAAATTTTATGTTTTCTCCAAAATTTCAATTTATCATTATAATTTAAGATAAATATATTATTTTTTTAAATGTATATTATACTCAATATTACTATTAAAATATTTTATATTTATAAAAGGTCATTTACCAAAAAAACATATTTCCATCACATTTTTTATATTTTAAATTAGTATATTCCATTATTGTGTTTTGAATTATTTTTAAATTAGAAACCATATTTGGAATATAGAGGTCCAAATTTAGTAAACTGGTATAATTGATTTTTTTTCAATATGAATATTATTATTTGAAGTTTTTGGTTACCATGGTGAATGGAAAATCCTGTAATTGATGTTAAAAATAAAGAGATATGGATTACTAAAGGACCTAAAAACATTATTGAATTTTATTAATATTTTAAATATCATACATAGTTGTCCAATAATTTGGTGTATTGAAATTAACTTCCATTTTGATGTCATTAGGAACATTATAATGTTCTATTTAATGATAAATTAAACTATTCACACTCTTGTTAAAAAAAATAAAATATTAGATATTAGAGATCCATTGTATATGTTCAAATGAAAATTATATTATGATATAATAATGGATAATCATCATCATGTAATTTTATTTTTAATTTTTAGTGAATATATAATTGTAGAATATGTATTTACCAAAGTAATGTAAAAATTGTTTAATTTATGAAAATTTTAATAAACGATATTACAAATAATAAAAGTATTATATTTTGAGTTAATCAATGCAATAATTGTATTTTCATGATTAAAATATATTATTTTCAATATTTTAATGTAATTTTATTTAATTATAAGTTATATATAGATATTATAAATGTATATTTAATGAATAGTTCTATATATTTTCATTAATTATATTTTATAAGAAAAATTATTTTATTAAATGATATAAAATTCAAAAAAATGTTATATTTACTCATGTAGTTGATATATTTTTTATTATATAATAAAGGGTAAATTTATTTGTGTTTTGTAGATGTATAGTAATTATCATGACCCAAAAAATATAATAACTTTGTTATCATAGTTTGTTTATAATGGTTTAATGAGATAGTAAAACATAAATATAATGATAAAACTATAGTGAAAAAATAAATAGATATTAATGTATGATATTATTAAACCCCTTTTCATCATATATTTTAAAATCTTTTTATGTATCCATTTTTATAGAAATATTAATTTATATTTACTAATAATTTTGAGTAATTCTAATAGTATCTCTCTACTCTATTATGAATGGTAATATCTAATTCTCATGTATTAACATATAAATACTAATTTCTCTGGAATATCTATAACCAAATAACATCATATAATATTAATCCACATTATATTGGACATATGTTAGTATTGACACCACTCATTGAGGTCTCAATTAGTTATGAATATGAGGTTTTTCAAAGAAGTGTTATAGTTTTCAATTGCATGTTTTGGTTTTTTTTCTCCTATAAACCCCATTTAATATTCTTTTGTCTTTAAGATATCATAAAAATATTATCCTATATATAATTATATATTTTTTAATAAAATAATGTATATCCTTCTCCAATATCCATGAAATGGGATCAGATCTCATCATTCATGTACATGGAGGACAACAACCTCACAAAACGATGTAATACATTTTTTATTACTATATCACAATACTAGTTATAATTATTGAAATAATTTATATATAAAATATTAATTAATTGTTTTTTATTCTAAAAAGGTAATATATCCATTTTATGTATACATTTCATCTAATAAAAAATTTATAACATCTTTTTTACTTACAAGTGGACTACCACTTCTACGAATCGATGTGACTTATTGTTCATCACCACAAACTATAGTTGATATATATATAGTTATATAAGAAATATAATATATAATATATTATTATTATTCTTTAATGATAAAATTATTCTTAACTTATTTCAATATTTATCATCAAAGAGTGGAAATGTTACAGTTGTGAATATATGGACTATCGTCTCCATAATTTTAATGTATATAATATTTCATAACCATATATATGATTTTTTTAAATTATAATTGAAGTCTATAAATAATTATTATTTAATTATAAGTATTCTATGGTAAACTCAACAATGATCAATTTGATCATATTCAACCTGTCGAATATATTTTGGACTTATGTAACTAATTTCTCTAAAACAATCAACATGAACATATATAATTATGTAATTAATATAATGTCATAATAAATGGTATTGAAAATATAATAAAAATAAATATTATTATTATTTTTTAATTAATTAACAAAATATTATTATTTAAAAAGGTAAAAACATCTGTGATATGTTTAAAGTAAGGCATGGGATTATCTTTTTTGACTTTTTTTTTGGGAAACAATCCATATTCACCAACGATTTTCATTGTGTGGTGTATATATATCTTTTTAATTCCATATATAGTTCATATAATGAATTTTATTGGGAATTAAATAACTATATAAGACAATTTTATTAATGTGTATTAGAATTTAAATGTTACCAAAGTATTAGAGATTTTATTTCACAATATCATCAATACATAGACATGTTATGATTAAGTCTGTGAAGTGTAAGTTTTCTATTCCATATAAATTCTTTATAAAAATTATTATTTTAAGTATTATCTTAAAATTTTATAATTTCATTTTTACACATTTTTGTATTTTTACAACACCCTTGAAATTATTATTTTTTTCATTTTACAAATGAAGTAATTTGTGAGTTATCAAAAAAAGTATGAAAGTAATGTTTTTATAAATTATAAGGGAAAATGGAAATTCACAGTATAATTAAACATATTTTCATTGTATATTAATATAATATTTTATATTGTTATTTACAAATAAATTTTTTTCCAACATAAGTGAAGATATTTTTTTAAAAATAAGTTATTTCATAATAGAAAGGGTATATTAGATAAGAAATATTCCAATTTTTTATTCAAAATAATTTTCTGTTAAATATGACATCTTTTGAGGTAACATATTCTTTAAATAATATTTTATCCAATTATACAAACTATATTCTTTCTTTTGATTGTTTATTATTATGATGACACAATTTTTATTAAACCAATATATTATCCTTGACTACTAATATGGTGAATTTATTTGATATTATGGAATACATATGTATGAGTTTCATTTTATGATAGGTAAAATATATATCTATCTGAAATTCGTTGAATAATTTCTATTTTAATTTGTTCTAAAATGAGAACATTAGAATTTATACATATCCCGAAAGAGGGTACACGAAAGGATATCCAAATCCACAATGAGGGTTTAATAGGTTTTATCCCAATCCTTAAGTAGTTATATGGGTGGTTATACCAAGATGAATACACCATGAATATCTTTGTGGATATCATTATAATATTATTTTATATCCCTATGAATGTTCCTCAACTCAGTATCTTATGTAATTTTTATTATTTATGGTTCATGTTTATTGATTATTAATGTCTTATAAATTATAAAAATTTATTCCATGTGTTATAATTATTATTATTGTTATATGTGGAATGGGTTTTAAATGTTTACATCTTGTTGTTATACATGTATTGTCATGTTATTCTTGTATGATAATTAATATATCTTATTTCTTTACACATAATGAGAATATAAGTTCACCGAATTTTTTTTTTCATTCACGAGGATATGAATAATGATGGTTAATGTTTTTAATTAATTTTCTTTTATGTAATGAAATTATATGATATTTTTAAAATGATACATTAAAAATGGAATCATTTTTGTAGTTGGAGGTGGTGTTGATCTTTATGAACAATTTATTACGAACCCATGATGTTAGCATTGTGTCTTAATTCTATTAAACTCTAAACCTAAAAGGTACATGGGTATATATTGGACTAAATATTTAAATTTTATGTTTTATATGATGGATGGAAAAATATTTATGAGAAATATATCTATATCATATTCCAGCAATATAATATTTATAATTTTAACACTAGATCTGAGAGTGTGGTTGTCAGTTTATTATAATTATAATCATTTACCTCAAATAAATACATTACATTATAACATTATAAGGGAACTCAAATAAAATATATCGAGATCAAACAAATAATAGGAGAATATTATTGGTAAATATTAACAACAACTAAAATAATTGAAATCTAATTTCACATCCATTCAAATGGTTACATTGAATCATTTGATCTAAAAAATGAAATTTATTGTATGTAAAAAAACCAAAAAAATCTACCTAAAAACCACATAATATGCTCCAAAATCATAATTAATTATATATATATATTAAAAAATATACATAGAATCTCAATATCCAAGTCCACTATAGAAACCCATTGCAGACAAATAATAGAAATTGGTAAAAATAATTATGAAACCTATTACGGTCCAGGTAACCAATATTGATATTTTTAACATAGAATATATCCCATCAGGATCTAATGGTCTCTAATAAACTATATAAACCCACCCAATTCTAGATTCATGTTCATTCCAATATTTTAACATAATCCACATCATCACATCTCTATACCAATTTTATACTAGAGATCTTATACTACTATCTCATCATGATCTCCCTGATGAATATTTTTACAAACTATAATGAATAAATATCACAATTCAATAACACCTTAATAAAGGATAAACTATTATTTTTATTCCTCCATCAATTGTCTAGGGTAAACATTTAAAGATGCTCTGTCATAAAACATAAGAGACACTTCATAGTTTCATTATGAAATTGTTTCTAAATTTCTCCATTATATACATAAAAAAATTAAATGATATAATCTGTATATAAAAAATAAGGACATGATGGAGACTTTAACAAAAAAACTCATTGGTCCTCTGTCCTAGGATAAATTATCTCATTCACTCATATTAATAATGTGAGATCATGCTGATCTTATTGATTCTGAATTCCCTTTATCAATTAACATATAGGATGTGTGATAATTAAATGATAATTTTATATATATACATATAAAAAATAGAAAAATAATAGAAATAATATTATAAAATATCCAATTAAAAAACATGACTCATATAAATGTCATTCCCACCCAAGGGTGTATATAACCCCTGGAAATATATGAACCTAACAAATTAATTACGAATAGGTAAATATATTTACTTATCTAGAATAATATTATATACTCCATCCATATCAAATTATTTTGTAAAAAATTTACTAAGTAGTGTCATATTAACTGTTGATATGTTGAAACCTTTGGTACACTTCTCTTAGACTATATTTTACATCAATCATTGAGATGGACCCTCATGAATTGAAACAACCATACTCACCAAATTACGATATCTGGAATTAATCATTTCATATATATTCTAGAATCCCAATATATACTTATTATATCTCTAAAAACCACCATCATATATTATTATATGAAGATATTGTGCCTAAAAATTAAAAAAACAACATATTTGGAAAAAAAATCATTCAAAATACACTTCTCCATGAACTAAATCTTCTTATATAAAGCCTTAGTGATCATATTTTCCATTTTATTTATAGTCCAACCAATGATTGACGGTATTCAACTTATTTCTTATGCTTCCCATCATTAGTAGACAAATGCCTGACCACATTTTTCATATGTTTAAAATGACTCATATTTTTTGAGAGACTTATATAAAATAATAAACATTTTCCTAATGATAAAAAGTCACATAAAATGATTATATCACACATCAAATCATATATATATTCTAATAATTTGTATTAATTCCATGTAATTTATTTCCACTCTCTTTGAATAAACATGCATATAAATATAAATTATTATTCATGAATATAAAAATGCAGATGTTAAACCAAATGGGAATAAAAAGAAATTATTATAAAGTAAAAAATTGAATCCATACACCCAAGAAACATTGACCATGCACTGTGATTATGTTAGAATATAACCCACTCATTACATTTAAACCAAGTAAAAAACAATTGACTTCTCTAAACACCATTAAAAATGTATATATTACCTAAAGGAGCCACTATGGAAAAGATTTTTAATTACACACATTAATGAATCAATAATAATTATGTTCCTCTGTTCATCAACATAGGCATACTAAATGATCTCTATAGTTTTACAACTACTATAGATGGTAAAATATACATTATGGCTAGTAATTAAACCTCATTATTTGAACATCATAAAATAAATAGATAATATATATATAATATATGAAAAATTTTAAAGAAATAAAAGTTAACTAAATCAGCCAGATAAATGTTCACATTTTTAATTATTGTGGCATGTTATCCCATATGAGTCAATGTTAAGACATATATGTCATAGCATATGATTTTAATCTACAGTTTCAAGAAATAGATAATTAAAATTTACTCTATTATATAGTGTGAATTCTTATGAAAAAAGTGTCCAAGTGTCTGTTGGCACTAAAACAAAACTATAATGATCATTTGTAATTACATAAAATTGGAGTACAATTATATATGGACACAAAATTTATGTCCCAAAAGTAAATGGAATATAATCCAAATCTGAAAATATCATGTCCACTGCCATCTATGGGAGTTATTAATGTGAAAAAAAATAATATTTTACTTAAAAAGTGATTTAGATTTTATTTATTCAATCATTTTGATATAATACTAGTTATTTCCATGTAATAAAACCAATCAATAAGAGTTTTATTTGATAGCAGTTGCTAAGGATCAAAAAATATTCTAATATATAATAATGAAATTTGGACCACACCCAAGGATTATTTTTCCTTGGAACATTCATATTTAGCTACTAATATCCCAAATATGATATACTTGTAAACTAGTTGAGATATCCATTTTATGTCATTAAATATTATAAATTTATCCTCTTATGGAAAGTATTTCATCATTATGAACTGACATATATCTATATCTTAATTGATAACAATGTTATATCATGGAATATTATATTTCATATGACCACATTCCCCCTGTATGTTTTCATTATATCATTAAAAACATAGCACAATATGGATGGTGGTCATTGCTCACAAATTAAATAAAATAAAATAAGACAAACTAGATTCATCCCACTAAAGAACATGTTATTCGATTTCACCCATTATAGTTAATATAAAAACTAGGAATAAATAATCCACATTACATTAATGAATTTAAATTTTTATATGAAATGACACACTTGGAACCCAATAAATGTTTAATATCTCAAATGTATCTAGATGGTTATTTACTATACATTTACCTAGATTTTTTTTATTTTCAATGTCATTATATAATTATTGAATCATTTTATCATTATTCATCTTGGAATACACAAACATTATCTCTAATGTATTATAAAAATTTCTATTGAAATAATGATAAATAGTTCCCTTAAATTTCAATTTATACCTAGACATGTATATGAATATTAAAATTTAGATCTCTCTCATTAGAAAAAATGCATTCTCAAACCAAGTTGATACACATTATTGTTTCCATCGTCATAATATGTGAATTAATATTGATTTTTTCGACATTTATTACATTAATCCTCCAATTATATCATAACATCACTCTATTTTTATCTATATATAATTACCACTTTTATATGATATGAATTTCAATATAAACATTTGGTATTTACATTGAATATTATATATTTATAGGGTACTTACAAAAAAATATTGTCCTCCAATTAAATCATATGTTTACAATTGTTCATAAATAAATCATGATATATTCAATTATCCAAAAATTTGACTAATTATGTATCCATGTTACACATTTATGTATCATAATTCACAAAATCAGGAAAACTTTATATATTATAATAACATAAAGCTATGAAAAAACATTAATTCACCAACCATTATGATGAATTATATTTTACCTATTTAGTGATCCTCAAAAAACACCTAGAACAATAAATTTACAGATTCATGTCAATATAAATAGTTTCTATGTTAATTATAGTCTCAATATCATATAATCCTCATAATAATATTTGAATGTGGAATGATTCATAAATAACATAATAGAGGAAACATATTCACTATGTAAATTTCATATACATTATCAAATGAAGTAAGAATCAACACATAAAGATATAGAATAAAGAGAGGTATTATTCTTCGTATAGAAAATACTACTTTAAACTAATAATAATTATATCAATTGATACTTGTGTCATTAAAAAAATCAAAAATGATCACAGATAAAATGTTTCCTCAGTAAAAAAAATATTGCATCGAATGATTACTCCTCAATGACTCACTAGACAATAAGATTATATATAGTCCATTGTATGGAAGATTCATTAACCATCCCCATTATTTTATCAAGAGGATCCCCAAGAAACCAGAAACATGTAACCCATTTCAATTTATTGGGATTTTCGGTAAAATTCACCCCCCCCCCCCCACACACTCCCCTTTCCATCTATTAATGTTGTACTCATAGAAAAATAAAATACCTCACCAATATAAAATATAACTATTAAAATTAAATAATTGAAATACCTAATTTTTTGGTTTTCCAAATATTTTGTTATGATATAAGAATCCATGAAAGAATTTCTATATAATACAATGAGAAAATATTTAATGTTGAAGTGATTTTCTCTATCAGAGATGAAATATATATTAAAAATGAAAATAACAACATGGAAAATATATTTAGGGTTATACTATTATTTTAATGGCATATTAAAAAGTTAAAATTAATGTTTCAGTGTAAACAAACATTATTATATTTTTTAAATCATAAAATTGATCACTTTTTTGAAATAATCCTTTTAGAGTTAGTGAAAAGGACATAGATGGTGATGGATCGAAGTGATTTGATATGAAAAGTGACTTATACAAAATTAATCACCCAGAAAAAAATAATAATATTATGTCATCAAAATTCATTTGAAATATATTTCAGTCTCATATAGATGCTAGTTCGTATAGTTATGAGAGTAGTGATGATAAAAATTTTCAATGGAAATATGTTGTGATGTTATTGTTAATCATGAGGACCAAAAAATTCATTAGATTATTATATTAAAATTAATGTTGTATATTTTATTAATTTATATGATATGTATAATGAATAAATTATGAATATTTAAATCATGATCTTCCTGGGGGAGATTAAATATGAATTATATTAAATTTCAAATAAAATGACTTACCTGATAGAAGATAATATTTCAAAATTATTAATATTGAAATGATATATAAATTTTAGTTGATAAGTTAATCAAATGACAAGATAAATATGATAAATATGATATGAACACTTGTATTATCAATATTTATGAGTATATTTTTTTGTTTAATCTAAAGATGTTTTCATGATGGAAGTACATAATATGATTTATGTTCATTTATAGTATTTCTAACGTAGAGACCAATGAAATTCATATGTTATATGGGTTGTAAATTAATGATTTTAAATACCTAAATGAGTGTTTATAAATGTGAAGAATAATATATATTGATGTAAATGTAATGAATTTAATGAAATTGGTCTTGAGTATGAATCATCTTCATATAAGATACTGTTTTTGTAAAAATCCATTAAAAATGATTTTTTTCAAACAAACATATTTAAGGGACATTCAAAATTACATAAATCATAGTGGAATTACCATTTAGAAATAATATATGTTCACCAATATATATAAGTATGGGAACATGAAAATTTACTACAAAAATAATAATTTCACATCACTAACATGAAGGTTAGATAACAGCCTATGCGAGATCAAAATATCTATAAAATAAGGTTATTTTATGGTTATAATCATTGTTATGGTTTTTTAAAAACATATATAATGAAATATATATATATATATATATATTGAAAATTAGTGTGTCATTATTCATGGGGGTTAATCCCAAAACTAGAGGCTAATATTAATAATCAATATTTCAAGAGTAATTTTTCAAAAAAAAGAGTTCTAAAGAAGAGAAATAATATATTGTGAGGGGATCCCAAAAAATAAAAATTTCAAAAAAACTATACTTGATTATTAATATTGAAATTAATCCCAAATTTAATATAATGTACTATTCAAATTTATAACAATTAAAAAATGTATTTATGTATTTTAAGGGACAACTACATGGAAAAACCCAAGAATTTAGGGATTTAAAATAGTGATTTCTCTGTATACATTAATATTGATTGTATTACCAAAAAATAGTAAGGGGTGTTAATGTATTGATATATATATTGGTAATTATTTTCATTAAATACACTTTTTTATAGTTACTTTAATTTAACATATGATACCATATTCCAATGATGTCTTTTATAATAAAGGGATGAAACACATTCTCATAAAGGTTTTATATTATTTTGAAGATTTAAATGTAGTCATATTCATGATCAATGGTTTTATTTTGAAATATATTATAGATATAATAGTATATTGGAGAATAATATGAAATAATGGAATGTAATTTTAGTACAGACAATAATAAAATATTTTTTTATTCATTATAAAGAAATAAAATAATTTGTCGCATATAAGAAATAGACATCAAATCTAAATTGGAATGATAATTTTGGTTAATGAAGATGTTGTATGAAATTTCTTCCTTGAATAAATAATAAAAAAATACCTCCAAAATATTCTGAATTTGGATCCTACTAATTTAATCCAATAATGTTATATAATACAAAAACCCATATGCAAATATAGTTTGTTCACATTAATGTATATATACATTTGAGCCTGAAATAAATAGATGAATATACTTATATGTAAAAATTCATTTTATTAATTTAATGACTATAATTATGTCAATGTATCATAAATCCCAATCACTATTTGAGTTTACATGATTCTTAATAGTAACTAGTAATTAAACAATATATTGTCATAAAAGTATTATATTTGAAGAAGTTAGAAAATGTTTATATAATTTTTCTCATAATATTTTTACAAAAATATTATAAATAACTTGTTTTGGTTATTATAATCAAGTAATATAATTATATTAGATAAAAATAAAAGGACCCATTTTGATATTTCCAGAACATTGATAATGTAGAATTATATAAAAATGTATATATTGATCGAATCATTTAGAACATTAAAAAACGTTAAAATTTAGTTTTATTTACACAAAAAATAAATATTAAATTATTTGATATATTATTTAAGAAAAATAAAAATAAATAAGACTGTATATATCATTGATTTCTATAAATGATAAATTGTATTATGAAAATGTAAAGTAATGTTTAATAAGAAATTATAAAATGGAATATTTCATGGACATATAGAAATATAACAACCCATTACAAATCCCATTAGTCATTTTGGAATTTAGTTTATTATTATATAGTGAATGTCTTATGGATTAAATGAGATATTATAAAACTTTTCTTCGATAATGATAAGTTTAATGAATTCCCTTATTTATTTTTTTATGAAAATGTAACTAATTGTGATTTATAGGATAAATATTTATATTTTCTTGTTTTTTTGATAGATTATATAATTTATTCCATCTTGAGAAAATTTCATAATAAAAAATCATCCTGATAATATAAATTTAATTAGAGAACCATAAAAACTCACACAATCATATAGTATATTATAAATAACACATCATAATTATATTTAATAATAGGTATAATAAATAAAAATTAATGAGGATTTAGTGTAAGGAATGAATTTAATCAATGAATGTGGAATTCAGTTTGAAATAAAAAATGGGATTTGGGTTCTTGGGCATAAAAATGAATTGAATAACATAATTATTAAAAAAAATCATACATGATAAATTATATATAAGAAAAAGTGATGATGAATGGGATTATGATATTATACTTTTCCTGATCTACTCCCATATTGATGGAATATAATATAATGATTCATTTTCATTTATTTTCATAATTACGAAATTAAAGCTAAAATATTCTATTATAAGACCACAAAACTATTAAATCCATATATTTGATGAGAAATAAATTTTGTTGTTTAATGATATAAATTATGTTATATACATTGTGACACATGGGGGGGTATATTTCTTGATGTGATTGGTATCATGTTATTTATGATTAGAAGAATCTATAGTAGATGAAAAAACATGTAAAAGATGGTATTTCAAGATTAATAACTATTTAGAGAGAATGAGACAATGAAAATGATATCAGGGAAATAAATTATTTATGATAAAAAATTACTCTACAACTGTCATCAATATGGTATATCATAAGGATATCATATTTTTTGTTGATGATTAAAAATTCTTAAATAAGTTTAAAATAATAAATTAAAAAATTATATGAGATTACCGTACCTGATGTTATAATTTTTTTATTAAAATGTGAATTTAAAATTAAATTGGTCAATTTTTTATCTCTCATAAATATTTTAACACTAATATTTTTTATAAATTAATACTAAATTAATTATATATGTTTTTTAAAAAATATAATTGGGGATAATTTTTTTAATAATGTTTTATATTCTATGATTCTTAATTAATAATGAAAATATATTTATAGCCCCCTACACCTTATTTCCAAAAGTGTATATATTGTATTGGATTTCAAAAATTCTGATATATTTTAATTCAGTCATATAGGGTCTCAATTTATACCAATGAGAATAATTATTTTGTTTATCTTGAATTTTCACAATTATGAGTGAATAAATAAATTGAATGGATATAGAAATTTTCATTGCATTAAAGATGTCAATGTGGCTAGTAAACATGATGATCACAAGTAGACCATGAGAGTATAAGAAAAAATTTAATGAATATTTGTGCAGTATAATATTAAAAGGAAATAATGCCTTAAATTTTTAGTCAAGTAATATGAATGTGCTTATGCATTTCATGTAACTATTGAAATTTTATTGATGATTTACTTACTGAGAGATAATAAATTTGTAAATTATATCTACTAGTTTTTTATTGTTATTGAAAAATATTGATAAATTAAATAAAAATTATAATGAAAAGTTAAATTATGATGATCGTTGAAATATAATGGAATATTAAAGGACATGATTTTTTATGAAAGATTAAACATAATATTTGATCATTATAACAAGAAAATAAATGATGCACTAAAAACCCTATCCAAAATGATATTTAGATAAATTTTTGATAGTGGATGTGTGTGAAATGTAATGACCCGGATTTCCATAAATTTTTTTATTTATATGAAATTATTTTAATATTGTGAAATCGAATGATGCGTTATTTTGAGGTGCGGTGTGCCTTGAATGATCAGTCAATGTTTTGTTAATAATTAATTAGCATGTGTTATCAATTTTCTTAAAAATTTGGAAAACTCTTAAATTGTTACCCAAATCTAAAATCTGAGGGGGTCGTTGCATTCAGGATAGCGAGTTTTCTCTTGGGACGACTTTTGTTTAGTCGGCACGGGCCTCCATTGAAAAAACTCGAAATTTAATTACCATAAATAAAATAATTAAATAGTGTTATTTTATTTTCCAGATTCTTATAACTCATGAATGATAACTCGGATAAAAAATTTGTGACCAAAACTGAACTTCTAAAGGTATCCTCTTTTTATCGAGATAGTAACATTAGTTGGCGTGAGCCTCAAGTGAAATTTAGTTTATAGCCATAAATTAAATAATTAATTGACAATTATTTTATTGTAAATTATATAACATTAAAACAGAAACTTAGATTAGAAATTAGAAAGTATCATTGGGTTTATTGGGGAGTGTTTCACTTAGGAAAAGACTAACCTCGATTGACACGGGTCGAGGGTTACTGTTAATAAATTTCTAAACATTTTTTTACGTACTTTCATTAAACACAAGAGTAGTGTTTTCTAACTTTTGAATTGTTTCTCAAAATAAAAATCTGATGGAACCATTGAATCCAAAACGTTTAGATGCGGTTATGGGAGGATTCACTTCGACCGTAGTAGGTCCAGAGAAATTTTAATTTTTGGAAAAAATTTATAGAATAAATAAAATAACTTTATAATATTATTTCTATTTGATTACTCCAATAGGCAAGAGGTATGGTGTGATCGGCGACGTGCCAAGCCAATAAATGTCTTGACCGTCCAATCTATGTAACACCAATTTTTTCAGGATATTCGGAAGCTTATAATTAATGAGCCACAAATAAATTCCATCTTCATTATTTATCCTCCCCCTCTCATATATATATATATATATATATGTATCTTAGGGGGAGGTACACACACAACATCTCCAAGAAATGATTTGTGGATAGAGAGCCACATCGCCAGACCGTTAGAAGACAAGGCTGACCCAACGGGAGGTGATGGGTGATAATGAACCAGGAACTGGAAAGCAATGTGTGAGTGGGATCATTGGGAGGATTGATGTGGGGAATCTTTCTGGGGTTTATCTTATTGTTTAATTCAATTGATAATGCATCCCCTTAATCTCCTCCATAATACGAGCTATTGCAGAGGGTGCAGGCCTAATGAATGCGCCTTGAACCCTCCGCTATCTTTCTATCCTCGTGCCTCCTTGGAAGACCACGAGCACGTCGACGCATGCCACAAGAGGAAGGCTATGGTTCATCAGCCACAGCGAATGAATGAGGCGGCCAGCATGATGACTGGCCATTGGAAGGGAGGTGACGCAACCGTCGTGCCATATTGAGTGGAAAACTTTGCCGAAGCCACACTTGTTGCTGATCTCGCCTCCGGCAGGTTCTGCGGTGATCGAGCGTCACCACACGTTGCGCCACCTCCTCGCAAACTCAAGGATCTCTGAGCTGTTTAGGAATCCGACAGACTGGGGGGTTACAATCTCGCATCGGACCGAACTAGAATGTTTCCCACATGCTGGGTCACCACCCTCAAACCAGGACACCACCCTTTGAGCGGGCCACCACCCTCGAGCTAAGCCATCACCTCGGACTGGGCTGCCACCCTCGGACCAGGCTTCCACCCTTAGAGCAGGTTGTCGCTGTCGAGTTGGGCCGCCCCCCTCATACCTGGATGCTGCCCTAGTTCTAGGATACCACCCTCAGATCGGGCCGATTCCCTTAGATTGAGTCTCCACCCTCCGACCATGTCGGCGCACCAGTAGGCTACCACCCTCAGAACGGAATGCTATAATAGCAGGCCTCCACCGCACACGGCTCGGGCTTCCCCTTTTCAAGACACCCAATTAAGGCCGGGCTACCCTTTCGAGATTCCCCTCTTACGAGCATTGTCCACATCGATGCTAACCATACCGGGTCATGCCCAGTCTGTCCGACCAGGACAGACAAGACCCGGGCCCCACCAGGCCCAGAAACACTAAAAGGACCTTATATTGAGAAGAAAATGCTTGTTTGATGAACCATCTACGACATTGTAACCTTTGGAGGGAGACAATAATTTTTTTACCTACTCAATTGGAGTTTTAATGAGACATTGAGTTTGGCCATGTTGGATCACAAGTGAATCCAACCGATCCCTCGACACTGAAAAGCCAAATATACACAGACCAAGCATCCGATTGGCGCGCTGTCTATTGCGTTGAAACCATTATGACATGAAGGATCATCATGTTACTTATTTGTGAGACTTCATGATTGTGGATATATGGAAGATGGATTGGGAGCACTTCTCCCAAGAGCACTACCGATGGTACCCTATGAGTGGCTGAGACCAGACGACTACAAACTTTTTGACTTAGAGTGACTGAACGGCCATTGTACGTGATGGGGAGGAGTAACTTAATAGATCACGATGGCGGTGGGTGGTTCTATGGGACCTAATGGTCCATGGGGATGGGGGACTTATGTGGTATGTGATGGGGAGTAGTTCTTTAGCATTCCACATTGGGGGAGGTCGGCTCTGTGATACATGATAGACCCACAATACACGATGGGGAGGAGTACCTCAATAGTTCAATGTTAGTGGGAAGCTATTCGGAGTGACCCGGTTGGCCCACTATACTCAATAGCGGAGGATTTATCCATCAACTAAGGTGTTCGACGTAGTGACTTAGGACGTTACTTTTTATAACCCCTAGAATAAATCCTATTGTGAGTTGTCTTTACCTTATGCTTGTGATTGAGGTTATGATATGTGGTTCTTTACCTGTTTGTTAATCTACTTCGTGGTGTTACCCTATGGTTTTTTGTGGAACTTTATGAGACCTTCGGGGTCTCAAGGACCCTACTGAGTAACATTACATTCAACCCTACTCAGTATTCACCTACATGATGACGTTTATTGTGTAG
Source organism: Viscum album (assembly GCA_963277665.1). Taxonomy (NCBI): domain Eukaryota; kingdom Viridiplantae; phylum Streptophyta; class Magnoliopsida; order Santalales; family Viscaceae; genus Viscum; species Viscum album. The sequence goes on along the minus strand of OY728141.1, from coordinate 1,039,215,761 downwards.
AAAAAATATAACATTGATTGAGGCTGAGGGATCCAGAACTAGATAGTGCTCGGAGGTGGACCATTGGGTGTGACATGAACCAAAGGAGATGAGTGGACATGGAGTGTAGTAGAGGTGATATGTACCTACCCATATGGTAGGAACCCTGATGGACGACCCTTTAGTTATTTTCCATTTATTTCAGTGGTACTTTACTTTTATTCGTACATGTACTTTTATAGTTGGGCATGTATTCTGTCCCCTTTTACTTTCAGCACACTTTAACTCCAGTAGTTTACTTCAATGTTTCTTTCTTCATGTTCTCAAACCATGTGTTTGTACTGGTCTAAAGGAAATTTCTTCCCGTTTTATGGAATATTCCTTTCGGTTCTAGTCGTAATCCCTTGGAATATGGATGGAGGGCTTAGGATAGTCACAGCATGGGCCCCGGGGGACGGTCCATGATAAAGTGGTATCAGAGGAGTTCAGTTCTTCCGAAGAACTAGTAATTGTATCTTTTATATGTGGAAATAGTGTTATGTGTTATGAGTGTGGTTTTCAGTTTGACGATTCTAGTGTTGGTGTGGAGGTTGACATATCCCTACAATGGGACCTTGAGTTCTAAATTTGGACACAGCGCATGAAAAAAAAATCACTGCAAGTGTTTTCAAAAAGTCTCTCTTTTGAATTTTATATAGTCATCACACTAGGTAAAACTTTTAACTGTGATTTCCACCCATGTATCCTGATAAAGTATGAGATGAAGACCCACCAAGCAATGAGGACTTATTGTATGATCCATTTATGGCATTAGCACCTTTATGTGGTGTACCAGCCGCACCCCTTCCAGTTGGACAACAGTTGCCACCAACCCCACCAGTTGATCGTTCATGATGACTGAGCATGTTTCACAAGTTCCAGTAGTAAAGTCCTCTGATGATCCGATATGATATGTAGCTGCAGGCGTTGGAGTAGTGTCTGGATGATGTGGCCCGAGTTTTTTTCCTAGTTGAAACACTAGTAGAGAATATTGTGATATTAGCTTCTAATCTTTTCTACTGAGTGACCTTGAGGATGCTCTACATTGTGATGAAGCTTTAGTACATGGACCTTTGCACAATATATTACCTTTAGGTAGTGTGTCGGCTATATCACTGCATGTTTGTCAGTAGTTAAAACAAATAGTACCAGTTGAGGATGCATGTAGGCTTAGTGCCTTACATGTGTTCCAGCATCAAATACACCCTCAGGTTATGATGTGATCCTTACTCACAGGGAGATATGGACTGTCATGAGGAGGTGGTTGAGAGTTACCTAGATATTTTAAAACCACAACAGGATGACAAGTCAGTAGGTGAGTATTCATCGAGGGGTACCGACCATACTAGGTACATGATGAATACAGCATGATCAGTGCTTAAGGGCTCGAACCTATGAATGAGGTGTGTTTAGGGACATCCAAGCTAGCACAAATGCACTATGAATTCCAACATACGATAGTGTGATAGAGATAACCTTTTTGGTTGAATGTTCTTGGCTAAGTGAATATGACCAAGGAATGTTAGTAGTATGAATTTAAGAAACTGATGCAAGACACCGGGTCGTGGGCGAGTAAAATGTTTCAGGATGAGGAAGTGATAGGGACCGATGAATCTACATGGAAAAAAACATGGTAGTGGATCTTGGAGAGCTTCATTAGGTGGTACACATTTCAAAATGTTACAACCATCTTCTCAATGTGCTCCCCACTAGTCTTGGGGAGCTCCGGTAAAGGGGAAGTGAGTAGCTGCAAGTAGTGAAGGAATGTGACCGAAAGTCTTGATGAATGATTAGAATTATTGTCTTTTCTACTACTAACTGTCGAATCAGTATACATTAGTACCTTTCATTTCATCATTCCATGAATCTTTTCCAATTCCTAGAGTTTCTAGTTAAACCATTAACTTTACCCTCACATCTAGAGAAGCCTTTGGGAGGAGACTCGATAATCACACATATGCCGATAGTGTGATCTAACCCTTGAGGGGAGAGTTTTTATTGGAACCTCTTTGTGGTAGTGTAGAGGCTATACGATGTATGTTTGGGTATGGCTGGGCAACCTTAGTTCGTACTCAGATTTACTGTACAAGGTAAAAATGATGTGGTTTATCTATAATGTGTTTATGGGGTTTTCCTTAGTCGGTTAAAAAGGAATCCCAAGAAGCATAGGATAAACTCATGCATTAGAGGGTGAAACCAATCACTTTTGTGTTGGCAAGACATACCTTCGTATTAGCATGAGTTTGGAGTTTTCATTTCTAAACATGAGTGGCGGAGCATGAAGACATCATTTCAAAAGTTGTTTCCATGATTACCTTTCCAACGAATGAGTGACATCTACTTTGGCTATGTACTACAAGGTATTTGTACCAAACTTCACTAGGGAAGCGGCAACCTAATCATCTTTGACATAAAATGGAGAAACATTCCTATAGATGAACAAGTCTCCGAAGAGCATTTATGAGCAGAGATATTTAATGACAAGTAGAACTTCGATACCCATGACATATACTTAGCAGTAGTGGTCCTTGCGCTAAAGATGTTGTGGGCTTACTTGATGGGTGAACAGTTTACTTACTACTCTGATCACGAGAGTCCCAGGTGTATCTTCTAACAAAATGACCTAATACTAATACATCGACAATGTCTAGAGTTCCTCCAAGACTATGAATTTGAGATATTCTATACTCATGGGAAGGGGAACTTGGTAGGAGAAGCACTCAGCAAGTGGTCTGATCTACAATAGCTGAGTGAGGCGTAAGAGCAGCTAGTCGCACTACATATATCCTTCATGAAAAAATAAGGTGCAGATACCTCCAGTATATCCTGATAAATCCCCCAATTATTCATAAAATTTAGGGGGAACAACTTGAGACGTTGAATATGAGGCCCAATGTGTTCAGATATCCTTAGGATGGTCTCCTGATGGATTTTATGAAGGTGGGGAGCACATGATCCACTTTAGTGGACACACCATGGTAACAGTGATGCTTCAAACAAGGTGTTGAGGGAAACCCATACATCTCCATTAATGATATATACAGTAGTGGTGAAGATATACCAGGACCTATGGCATTAGTACTGATGGCCTGGGATGATGGAAGCAGTGGTAGAGTTTATATCATGATGCCTCACTTGATAGCATGTGAAAGTTACTCAAAGCTGGAAAAAGTCTTATGCTGACAGGAGGAGAAAGATCATGACATCCTATGAGTCTCACCCCAACTAGGTTTGTAGAGATTTGGATGAGGTGGAATGTTATCTCTAAGGTTCATCTGACCTTTATAGATTTTTAGTATAGTTGGAGAGGTGGTGTATTGTCTATCTCATTCCCCACATATGTGTCATGGGAAAAATTTGTTCCATGTGTCGTAGTAGAAGAGATGTGTTCATGATCAATCGCATGTTATCAACCATGGAGTGTTAGACATAGACGATGGGGTGAAGTTAATGGAGGTTCTAGTAGAGATTCATGATTGAGAGTAGCAGGTCATTCGTGGGCGGTCGATACCTCTGGTTCACATCCGCTGGTAGCACGGGATCCTCTAGGAGAGAACATGGGAGAGTGAGACTCTGATTCATGCTCAGTACCCCCATTCGTTTCCTTAGTCTATGTATTGGCTTTCAGGGACAGAAATCTATAAGGTGGAGAAAATGTAATGCCTAGATTTCAAAATATAGTTTTTATTTATATGGAATTATTTACAGACCGTGAAATCTGATAGCACATGATTCAGTGGTCGGAGTTCCCGGAATGATCCGTCAATGTTTTGTAATGCATTAATTAGCACACATAAGAAGATTTCCTGAAAAAGGGGAATAACTCTTATAAATTTCCCTAGACTATAAATCTGATGGCATTGTTGCGTACATGATATAGGGATTACCCTAGATGTCACTTAGGTTTAGTCGGCGCATGCCTCCTGTGAGAAAACATGAAAATATCATAATGGTAAATAAGATAATTAAATAATGTTTTTTTATTTTTAAAATTCTTCTAACTCACGAACAGTAACATAGATTAAAAATCTAAGACCACCGATGAACTCTTGAGGGTATTCTCTCTTTACTCATATACTCACATTGGATGGAATGGGCCCCCAATGAATGTTATTTTTTGGAAATAAATGAAACAATTTAGTGATAATTATTTTATTATAAAATCCATATCTTATGAACTGTAACTCTAATTTAAAATCATAGAGTACCATGGGTTCGCTGGGGCGTGTTTCATTTATAAATAGCATAACATCGACCAGCGTGGGTCAATGGGGACTGTTAATAATTTTCTGAAATTTTTATTGGGTACGTTCATTAAACGCTTGAGTTTCATTTTTTAACTTTTTAACCATTGCTCGGATTAATATTTTGAGGGCACCATGGAATCCACAGAGCCATGATTCACTTAGTAGAGGTTTCACATTGACCATTGTAGGTCTAGAGATAATGTTATTTTTTGGAACATTTTAATAAAATAAATAAAAAACATTATTATTTTATTTTAATTCTATTCCTCCAATGGAAAAGTGGTATGGTAGGAGTGATTAAATGTCATGAAAATAAATGGCTTGACCATCCAATCTATGTAACAACAACATTGGGAGAAATAAGGGAGCTTCCTAATTAGTGATCGACCATTATAATCCAACATCGTTACTTACCCACCCCCTCTCTTTTATATATAAAACTTTGGGGGAGGTACCGGCATAGCTTATCCATGCAAAAAAGTGTTGATGGAGCACCATAATGTCGGACCCTTAAAAGATAGAGCTGACCCAGCGGGAGGTAACGAGTGACATCGAACCATGAACTAGTAGGCGACGTACGAGTGTCGTCATTGGGAACTAGTTGTAGGGATGAAGAACGTCGACCCACCTTCAAGAACAGATGCTCTCCAACAGTTTTTTTAGGTAGGGGTTATTTATTTTGTCCATTTTTGATTCCCTCTTCACTGTTATTGAAATTATACAATGAACACGAGTCCACTGACTAACGGTTTGACATGTTATTTATTCCCCTTTGTGGGAGGACTGTTGCAGTGAATAATTATGGGGTTTCAATTTTGGTTTAATTAAATTGATTATTCAACCCCTTAATATCCTCCATAATAAAAGAAAACTTAGAGGGAACATGCCTAATTATCTCATCATGAACAATCAACTATCTTGATATCCTTGTGCCACCATAGAAGACCGCGAGAATTTCAACGCACGCTGTAAGAGGAAGGTCGCATCTCGTCAGCTGTAGTGAATGGAGGAGGTGACCAACACGATAGTCAGATGTAGGAAGGGTGGCGGTAATACCCTCGCACCACTGGGGAACAGTAGCCGGGGCAAAGGCTGAACCCACCTCTGGCAGGTTCGGTGGTGACCGAGAACTTCCCACACGGCACTGCCGCCTTGATGACCCAACAGACTCTTCACCATTGGGGAATCTAGGATACTCGGGGGTTACACACCCTTCGGTGAACCGAACCGGGCCACCGCGCTCATGTCGGGCTGCCGTCCTCAAACTGGGCCACCATCCTCGGAGTGGGCCACATCCCTCAAGTCAGGTAACCCCCCTTAGACAAGGTCACTGAACACATGTTGGGCCAACACCCTTGTACCGGGCACCTTCACATGGAGCGGGCCACCAACATCAGAGCGTGCCGATGCCCTCGTGCCAGGCTGTTGCCCTCGGATCGGGCCTCCTCACCAGCGGGCCGCTGCCCCCAGACCAGGTCGACGCCTCACGCAGGCTGGGATGCCCCATTGCGGGCAGAAACTTTTTTTGGCCGTAAAAACATCAGCCCTGCAGGTCGAGACCACCTTATCCCAAACCAGACCGGGTCGGATCCAGTCAATACGACGAGGTCAGACTGGACCTGATCCCCATCGGGCTTAGAAACACTAAAAGTATCATATCATGAGAACCAGATGCCCTTTTGATGAACCATCCATGAAATTATAACCCTTGGTGGGAGATAATTACTTCATACCTACTCTATTAGAGTTTCATATAAACATGGATTTCGGCCGGGTTGGATAACACACGAATCCAACTGGGCCCTCGGTACTGAAATGCTAATAATGCATTGACCGGGCGTTTGGATAACGTGATATCTGTTGCATTGGAACCCTTATGACTTGGTGGATCATCATGTTACTTAATTGTGAGACTTTTTGTGGTTGAGATATGACTGGTGGCTTTTGGAGTGGTTCTACCAAGAACACTATGTACAGAACCCTACGACTGGAAGACAATGGAACACTACTGACATTTCAACTCGTAGTGACTCGACGACTACAATAAACGATGGGTAAGAGAATATTAGCAGACCATGATGGGGGTGGGTGGTATTAGGTGACCTAGCGGTCCACAGTGGGTAGCTTTCATGGTACACAATGGGGAGGAGTACCTTAGCATACCACGATGTGGGTGGGTGGCCTTGTGTGACTTGTCTGACCCACAATGCATAATGGCGTGAAGTACCACAGTAGTTCATGGTTAGTGGGACATGGCTAAGTGTGACCAGTCATTCCCATTGTACGTGATAGAGGATGATTTATCCTGTAGAATAGGTGTTCAACGTTCTGACTGGGGATGATACAAGTTAATACCCATAGAATAAATCCTGGTGTGAACAGTATTTACCCTATTCTTGTGATTGAGGTTATACAATGTAGTAATTTACCTGGTTGGTAATCTATATCTGTGGTGTTACCCTGTGGGTTTTCATTGTGGATCTTTGGGAGACCTTTAGGGTCTCGGGGTCCCTACTGAGTATCGGTATACTCATCCCCACATGAGTTTCTCCTGCACCATGTTGTGTCTTTTGCATACAGTAAAAAACATTGATTGAAGCTGAGGGAGCTAGGACTATATGGTGCTCATAGGTGGACCATTTAGCATGATATGACGTAGAGGAGACAAGTAGGCATGGAGTGTAGTAGTGGTGATCTACACCTACCCTTCATGTATGAACCTTAGAGGACGACCTAGTAGTTGTTTTCCTTTATCTTTCAATTGTACTGTACATTATATCATACTTGTACTTTTATAGTTTGGTTGGTATTCTGAACCCTTTTACTTTCAAGACTATATTACTACAAAAGTTTACTTCACAGTAGATTATTTTTGTGTTCTCAGACCCTGTGATTGTATATGTTTAATGGAAATGCCTTCCTATTTTTTGGAATATTCCTTTCGGAGCTAGTCACCAGCCCCTGGCCTATGGAATGTGAGCTTTGGGTAGTCACAACATGTGACTCAAGGGATGGGTTGTGACATGAAATAAATTCCAAACAATCCTGATAGAATTATTATAATTATTTTTAAACATTTAATCATGTAAAAATTGATATAAATGGAGAGATATAATATCTAAAAGAAGATACATTCCTATGTATGAACTATTTTAGTTTGTTTATTTTGATTAGTCCAGAAATCTTCATGAGAAATCAAAATGATATTTTTTCATGATATTAGTATTCTATAGTGATATTTTTATCAAAATATTTATATTTTTTTAATATTTTTTTCCTACAATAATAATTATGACTGATATTTTGGGATGATTTAATAAGGAAATATTAAATTTAGATGAGTTATAAAATAAATTTTGGTGAAATATTATATTTCTTATAAATATGGGAGATAAGTAAATTGATTTATGATCAATATATAATAAATATAGAGGTATAACACATAAGAATATTTTGAAAACAAACTATTGAGATATACTAATAACAAATTTAAAATGAGTCCTTTTAATTCCATTGTTGAATATTGTGTATCATTTTTTTAATAACTATAATGGTTTCATCTCAAATGAATTGATTGTATATAATATATAATTTTTATCCTCAATATCATTTTAATGAACATACATTATATAAAAATATTGGCATCATTTATATCATGAATGTATATAGATGAATGTGTTTTTTTGTTGGAAGCTTAAATAATGTTGTACTGGTTGTTGTAAAAATATCTTGATTATTCAGCAATCCTATGGAAAATTAATTTTTGAATAAGTAGTCACAAAAAAAGGATGTTCTATTTTGATAATGATGAATCTTCCATGATCAAATCCATGTGATAAGTGAGTGATTATTTATTTAGTGATGAATTTTCATTGTAGAATTAAAATGTATGTCACATTGTAATGTATATTTCATATGATTTAAATAATAGAGATGTGGGAACATCATCAACATACCTTCCCTCAATAAACATTCCAATTAATTTAATTGTTATTTTTTGGTAGAATATGATTTCATCCACAACTTTTTATGTTTTTCTAAAACACCTTTGATTATTTCTAACGAGACTAAATGTTTGAGGTATTTAATTCAAAAATAGAGGAAATATTTTCTTGAAAATATACTAAATCATCTATGAAATAAATAATTGGATATTGTCACACCATAATCATTAGATATCACATGATGTGAAAGCAATTTTCTAAAAAAATTATTTCCAACTATTTTGAATTTTTCTTATATAGTTTTAAAGATGGAGGATTTTATAAAATGTTTTTTTGAGATCCCGAAAATTATGTTACACAATTCTTATTAATTTGATTTGGTATTTGAATTACTCTTATACGTTCATTTATAATTTAATTCAATGATAGAATATGTTTGAAAATAATGGGTGAAAAAAGAAGGTTGTAATTATGTATGAGATAATTATTTAATGATATTGTGTGATATAGTTGTTAAATTATTACTATGATATATATATATATATTATGATTCAATAATTTGAAAGGATTCCTGAAATTTTCATGTTTTTCTTCGGTTTCGAAGTTAACTGTTCTTTAGTTCTTTAGTATATCAAATTGTTTACTCCAATAAATTAATGGTTTCATTTTGGGTTAGGGTTTAATTTCATTGAATATATTTATATATATTTCTAGAAATAATTATTTTCCCATATGTTTCTGGAATTACTATAACCATGAACCATTGACGTAGAAATTATCATTTTTGACGGCCCATGTGGAAATTAATTTTTCACCACATTTACTTGTTGTACAATGTTGACTTGACAGGTAAATATATTACCCCAAAAAATACATTTCTTCATGAAGTATGATTTTGTTTCATCACAAATCCATCCCTATACTTATTAATAATTAATTCAAGCAATTATAACATGAATTAAACCTCACATGATGCATTATTATCGAATTAAATACACAAGTAATTTAATTATAAATTTTTTTTAAATAATACGTAATTTATTTGAATACCTAATTATATCATTCTACCTTTAAAAAATTTAAAATTTTCAATTAATTTGTTTTAAACTATAACTATGCATAATACTTGTAGGTTCCCACTAAAATATAAACAATAAATAATTCTAAATATAATACATAAAAATACATATCTAAAAAAATTATAATCAATAGTAATCTAATAATTTTAGTTAATTTACTACCTATTTGAAACCCCCTCCTATTATACATTATATTTATTATTTTATAATTTATATATATATGGAATATAAATACATGAAAATAAGTTATTATTATATTTAAAAAATAGATAAATAAAATGATCCATTATAGTAAAACATAACACGGTTTTGGGAACATCCCTGCACAATGTTCAAATTTTTTAAAAAAAATCAATTATAAAAACAATATTTACTGACATATAACATTATAAAATTATATGTTATAATTCATATCATATTGATAAACATATAATTCATCAAAGAAAATTATAATTTTATAAAGATTTAAATAGGGTTGTGGTTTATGCTAACGTTTTTGTGAACTTAAACCTCATTTTCATGAATATATTTCATTATGACCAATATAAATATACATCAGGGGAATCTACCAATCACGAGCCATTTATCTATATATTATTAATCTTATTATTTCCCAAATTATATTACTATGGTAAATTTTAATAGAAATGAACAAAAAAATCTATATGATTCCACTCAAAAATAATGTCATATCATTATTATTTAAATAGAAATAGTTTCATCTCGGTAATATTGATCAAATGATATTTTTCAAGAATCAATGAAAGGGTTAAAAAAGTGTTTCTATCCTTCATTATAATTTTCAATAATTTTTGTAATTCTATTTTTTATAAAATTTTAGTTTTCTTTTTTAAAAATTCTAGTATCATATAATTAATTTTAATTAAATTAAAATTGGACAAAATAGACATTTATGAAAAATTATGAAATACTTGTAGATAGTATAATGAGTTTTTTATCATGAAAAATTTCAATATAAGAAAATAAATTATGTGTATAATTAATGAGATTCATAAATTTTTTTAATGAACTCTATTTTATTTAAATTAACTGGGTATGTAATTAAGGATATGGTATTTTAGTTAGAATTTTTATAATTGTATCCTCTCAGAAAATTTATTATAAAAAAGAAAATTCACATATTCAAAATTTTGTTCCATTATAATTCTTATCGTATATATGTAAAAATATATATTATATTTTATAATAACCCATATTTTTAATAGTATACAAAAACCTTGACAATGAATCAAATAAAATTATAGGTGTACTATTTCACATTATGTTATCAACACCACTATAATTTCTCATCCATGTGGATTCCACCATATATAAGATTGTGTTTTAAATAATAGATATTTAAAAATTGAATATATTTTTATATAGATAAATATGTTATTTTATTTTACTAATAGACTTAACAGTACATTAGTTTTATTTGAAATCTAACCATTACCACCACAAATTCAGTCACAGAAACAAATTCATAATATCTCGTCATAATGCAAACAAACTTTTTTAGACCAAATAGTTTTATCTATATTATTATAATGTCTCATTGGTGAAACTTCTCTGTTGAATATTTTAACAAATAAATAAATAATAAATTTTAAAAATATAATTTAAAATCTATGTTCAAACAAAATCATTAACAATTATAATAAAAAAAATTACATTGTTTACACTTATTTTCATTATAAAAATTAAATGTAAAATAATCCATATGAGCCTTCTCATTATATCAATTCCACCCAAAATTAAATTATATATATTTATATAATTTATTAGTAATTAAATTCAATATCTAAACCCAAAAACATTATTAATAAAGTATACATAATTACATCATGTAATAAATATTTACACAAAAGAAATGTCCTAATGAATTTGGTCAAGATGTAAAAAACGATCAAAGAGTGACATAGTCATAGATTATAAAACATTTATTGGATAACATGAATCCCACATAAATTAAAGTCAGACTTATGTACCCCCACACATAACTTCTGATGTTAAAAAAACAATTCATAACCAGAATTCTATAATAATAAAAATTCATCACAACCACACACAAGGTGAAAATTATATAAATAAAAATAATATTACTCAGCATACACTATGATGTGTTATTATAACATGTCAAAAAATTAATAAATATATTAAAAAACAATATTGTGATATTTATGGAAATAATAAAAAATATAGTATAATGTATCATGTTATTAATTTTTAAACAATGTAATAATTAAATCTATATTATTGATAATTTTTAAAAAAAAATCCACAATCTAAATTTGTAATTAATTATTAAAACATTATCCCACATGTTAAACCCTAGCATAAAAATACTAAAATGTTTTATTTATTTTTGTGCTTTATTTATTTAATTCGACTTCATGAGAATTTTAACCAAAAATTAGTGATTTTAGCATACATAACATGTCGCACCCTTAAGGTGCATGGTTTTACAAACCACGAGACAACCATAAGAGAGGTTAACAAATTTTATAGATTAAACCTCATAGAGATGTCATGGTTTCCTAGACCATGGTGCTTACCAATCCTAGGATATAAAGAAGCCTAGTATATTGTGGATTTTTGCCACATGTTTTGGAAAACCATGTTTTCAAAATATGTAAACAATCTTGGGGGATAAATATTTTATTTTATGATTTAATAAATTGGGAATTAGAAAACCTAAATTCGTTATCTTCTCTAACCACCTTCACTTTTAAATGATTCATTCCCAATGGAACTCACCCGTGCAACCTCCAACTATCACCTCACTATATTCATAGTATAAATAATTAAATATTCAATGTGTGATAATCCAATGTTATCATTTGATCTTTTCCTAAACCATTTTCTCTCTTAACTTCATAGGTTATCCCCTCATATTATATTAATTTCTATAAAAATACATAACCTAATATGAGTGTATTATTTGTCGATTCATGGTTTTACAATGGGTCATGAGGATTTATTTGTGGTATGTTCTTGAGATATTGTTGGGAAGAGATTTATTCCACACCATTTTAGGTAGGATAAACTATCATCAAGAAATTAATTTGAAATATATTATTATTAACCTATTTTATGGTTTTTCCTAAAATATATATGAAGTGTATTTTCTATATAATATGTTTAGGGATCATGAAATTTATTTCCACTTATTTGACATATATTTCATTATTCATGAAACGTTGGATTTTTTATTAAACATAATTTCAAGTATACTATTTAAATTAAACACATCCTTAGTTCTAGGATAATATTACAAGTGATTTATAAAATTTAAATTACAATTTCAAAAAAACAAATTGGTCTTTTACTGTGATAAAATAACCCATGTACTAAAAAAATTACTTTTTTTGTTTGTTACTATATACGAATTATATAGTAATATTTATATAAAATATTATCTAATTTTTCAAAAAATAAGGAAATATTTTTAACTAAACACAACTTATAAGGTTTTTATTGAAATGTATATTTTTTATTTACTGGATTTCAAATCCTAAAAAATAATTTTATTTCTGAAATCCACATATAAAAATTAACATAGGTTGAAATTAATGGATTTTTAAACAAATATTGATTCAAAATGAGGTGAAACATACACATATATAGAGTGAGGTTGGGCCATCAATGGTTATAGGTACTATTCTATTTTCTTCTCCATTGGCTACTATAATATTTGATACTGGTGCCTTCCATTCCTTCATATCTTGAATTCATTTTAATGGCTTTAGCCTGAAGGTGGAGTCTATAAACGGGATGATGAATATCAATACAAAATTTGGAATTTAGAATAGGGATATCTATCTATGCTTGGGATGTTATATAATTATTGGAGAGTATTATTTCTTTTTATATATATATGTATTTAATATAACAGGCTTTGATATGATTATGTGTATGGACAGGTTACATGCATACCGAGCCCACATAGATTTTTATCATAGGAGGGCAACCTTTGTATCTCATAAGGGTGACCAATATTTCCTTGGTGGAGAATGGGATTTACTTGCAGGCAGATGTAGTCCAATTACTCATCAAATGGGAGAGCTCATGACCCATGTTTATAGTATTTTTTGGGATGATGGTTGTGGTAACAAAGATGTCCTTCCACCAGAAGTTGATCTATTTTTAAATGTCATTCCTGAAGACATTTTAGGGTTTCCACCTAGGAGAGATGTAAAATTCACTATTGATCTCATACTAGGGGTTGACTCAGTATTATTTCCACTATACTTATTTCCACCAACTGGTCTTCAAGATCTCAAACATAGTTAGTGGAGCTAGAAGATAAAGGGTTTATTTTTCCATGTATGTTGCCTTGGGGATCATCAGCTTTGTTTGCAAAGAAGGTCGAAAGAAGTTTACTCTTGTGTATCGACATCCAGAAGTTGAATAAAATGTCTGTGATGAACCGATATCTTCTTCCATGTATCAATAATCATTTTGACTAGTTGAATGGGGCTAGTGTGTTCCATAATGTAAATATGAAATCAGGGTATAATCAGGTGAGTATTTAGAGTTAGGAGACACCAAAAAACTGCTTTCCTCAGCAGGTATTACTTTTATGAGTTTCTCATAATGCTAGTTGGGTTGACCAATGATCAAGCTGTTTTTATGGCTTTGATGAACATGATCATTCATCCAATCATAGATCCATTTGTGATAGTGTTTTTGGATGACTTCGTAGTGTAATCTAAGACTCAATACAATCATGCTCAACATATTTACATCATTCAAGGTACACTGAGAGAGTGTCTATTATATGCCAAGATATCTAAATGTCAGTTTTGGATTGACATAGTATACTTTTTAGGGAATATCATGTCATAGAATTGGTGGTTTAACTGATAAAATGAGCATGAAGTAGTTTTATGGGAGCATTTGAAGAATGTTTTTGATATAGGAAGCCTCTTGGGATTCAGTGGTTATTACCAGAGGTTTATCTAGGACTCTTCCTAAATGGTAGCACCACTTACTGCTTTGAAAAAGAAAGGGATAATTTTTTTTGCAGATAATCATGTGAGAATTATTTCTAAAAGATCAAGAAGCTCTTGAAATCGACAGTGATTTTTAGATTACTCGAGTTGGGAGAAGAGTAAAATGTTTATTCTGACACTTCTATTGTCGGACTCAGAGTTGTGTTGTTTCTAGGGGCTATAGTTTTTTTGTATGGGTATAGGAAACTAATGGAACAAGAATGGAATCAATCTTCCCAAGATATTGAGTTGGCAGTGGTAGTTTATTTTATTATGTGTTGGTGAAAATATCATCTAGGTGAAAAGTTTTCAATTTTTTCTGATCACAAAAGTATTAAGTAAATCTTTTCACAATGCGACTTGAGTCATTGATAGAGAAAATGGGTAGAGTATATTCATTCCTTTGATTTTGAACTGGCTTATACACAAGGGAAGGCGAATAGTGTTGATGATTACTTGAGCATAAAAACTCAGTCTCAGTTGGTAATGGAGTCGAGTACAAAGTGTTTGATGATGACTCTAGTGGTAGAAATTCATTTAGTCGTTTAGGATAGTTAAGAGATAGTGACTATGTTTTCTATTGTAGTGGAGTCTACACTCTTAATAAGGATTTGGGAAATTCAATACAAGGATCAGGAGGGTTTTTCATTGAGGGGAATCTTTAATGGTGTGGAGACACCTTGAGACTAGAAAAATAGTTGAGTATGAGATCATCTATATGAAAAATTAGGATTTTTTGCGTACATGAATGAGAGAGGAACTCATTATAGAATTTGAGGCATTAAGGTGGTCAATAAATTATGGGGCCAAAAAAATGTATTGTGACATTTGTTGAAAGTTTTAGTGGCCATGCATGAAAATTGAGATAGTAGGGTTCGTAAAAATATGTTTCACCAGTCTGAAAGTAAAACATAGCATCAATGACATGGATGCATATTGCAGCCATTACCTATTCCAGAATGGAAGTGGGATGACATGACTATCGATTTTTTGGTAGTCCATCCAAAGACTATTAGAATGATTGTTACTATATGGGTGATTATGGATCGACTAACAAATATAGTACACTTCTTTCTTATCAGAGAATCCTTTAAAGTAGAGAATTTGGGAGAAATATATGTGACATAGATAGTTAATTTCTAATGGGATCTGTATACTATAGTTTCAAATCATAATTCATGCATTACATCACGCTTCTTTTAGGGTTTGTAGAAGTCCCTGGATAGGTGGGTTCTGTTAAGTACAACCTTCCACCCATAGATATATGGGTAGTCATAGTGTACCATATAGGTGTTATAGGATATGCTGTGAGAATGTGTTCTTGACCTTGGTTGTTCTAGGGAGAGGCACTTGGATTTACTAGTTTTCTCTTATAACAAATTTTATCAGTAATCTATACAGATAAAACTATATAAGTATCATTATGTTAGACCTCATAGATCACTACTATGTTGTTCATAGGCTAGTGAGTCATATCTGTTAGGACTGAGTCTCATTCCGGAGACATCACAGTAGGTGAAGTTGATTCAATAGTGTATTAATATGTCTCAGAGTAGGAATAAGTAGTGAGTTTATAGATAGAGATGACACCTAGGGTTTACATAGGTTGATTGTGCATTCCATTGGGTCTCTCCAAGATAGGTTCACCACAGGATATAGAGGCAGGGCATGATAGAGCCCATGTTTTTGGGATTCTTTGAGGTGCTATAGAGAATCGGGCCGGTGGCATACTGATTTTCACTTAAACAGAAATTATGTGCAATGAATGATATTTTCCAAGATTCATGACTATGGTTGTATCTCCCCGGCCCTTCTCATGTGGTATATGTGGAGAATGATGACCTCTAAATTTAGGGGTCCTCTGAGAAGCAACTGATACATGTGTTGGGTTGCAATGAAAATATGTTACTGATAAATATTATGTCGTTAAATCGTCCGTTATTGAAAGATAGAAATGTTCAAGAGAAAACCTGGTAATTGGAAGTAGACATGAGGGCTCAATGGCCCAATATTTTTGGATCAGAATCATAGCTATCATTGAGGGTACAGCTCAAGGACGAAATTTTATAAGGTTGGGATATTTTTTTATCCAGGCCTTTTCTATAGTCATTTCAAGAGGTTTTTAGGTAAATTTTAAATAAATTTATAATAATTAACATGGAATTATGGATTGGGGTGTGTTTAAGTGATTTTTGAAGGAAAAATAATGCACATTGGGTTGCGCACGATTTTCTTATGGTTTGAAAAACTGTGCGACCAAACTAGGAAGCTAAACCCCTCAAACTATGCAGATAAGGACATAGTGGTCAGCACTATTGGTGTATGGTTTTCTTAACTGCGTGCCTTTTCCTAGGAAATTGTGCACCTAAAATTTTAATTTTGAATACACATTTTAAAACCACCCAAATCCGCAGAAATTTTAAATTTTCGATCATGGCTCGGGCTTTATGAATTCTTGGTGTTTTCAAAGCCTCCTAGAAAGATTCCAAGGTGACCATAACACAAATATTCAAGATTGAATGCCTAGATTGAAGATCATATCTCTTCCTGGTAAGTGTACATCATCTCATTGATTCTTCTATTCTTTCTCATATCATTTCTAGGTATTTTTTGGTGGATCATCACAGTTTCTATGGATCTAAACCAGTGGGTTGATATCAAGATCTATTATTTTGAATCAAGATAAAAATTTGAGCAATCTTGATTCATTTGTTCTTAATTTAGGTTTTAGGTTTTTATATTTGGAGCTTGATCGATGATGTTATGTCGCTTGGATTTCTGGGATTTCTATTACGCTAGATTTCGTTCATAAACCATGGTAGGAGGTGTATATTGAAATTTCATAGCCATGATTTTTGATATGTGTATGATTATTTGAATTATATATATTAACATAATAATTTAATTCCTAAAATGGAGTAATAAGAAATATATATTTGACTTGTAACTGTCCTTTGTGATCAATTGATAATTGATACTAGAACAAATTAAGGGGATTTCACAAATTTATATTTGTTTTGGAGATTGAATTTGGGTTGATATATTTTCTTGAGATATTGATGCTGGAAAAAGATTATTAATTAGAATAAATTGTTGAATGTAATGATTTTGATCAAAGATTGTTAATTATGAAAATTATTTATGGCATGATGATATTTTAAATGGATAATTAACTATGAAGAATTATTTATGGAATGATAATGGTATTAATTGATGAATTGGTTAATGGGTTATGCGCTTAGATAATTGTTGAATTAATGAATGGATTCAAGAATTTTTAACTAATCCAAGTTTTAGTAAATGAAAAATGTGGGATGTTCTTATGATTTAAGTATTGATTAAATGGATGAGATTTAGTGGTTCTAGGAAGGGTGTCCTAGAGCGATTAAAAGTTGGGACAAGGACATGGCATTCCTCACCAATAGTTATCAAATCTTGAGATTATGGGAGATAAATTTAAATGCAAAAGAAAAAAAGGTATGAGACCAACACCAAATTTTGAAAGGATTTCAAGGAATGAAGAAATATACTCAATTATATTATGGCGTTCTAGGCATGATTACCTATACTCAATGAATGATAATAATGAGTGATGTTTCAATTGGGATTTGGTGTGCTAGACCTGACGACCTATGAAAAATGAATTATAAGAATGAATGATTATTTAAATGTGAAACATGAATTTTATCAAACTAATGTGATGATTAAAGATTAAATGACAAAGTGATAACTATTTAAATTATGCATTATATTAATTGCTATATAAAACTGCATACACTGTCTTTTGACTAGACACATTTTAGACACTATTTATGGTGGCCTACTGAGTTGTACTCACACCCTATTTGGGCCACCTGATCTGCACCCGAGCTGACATTGTTGTTGTAAGAATGGATAAGGGCAAGCCCATGTGATAGGATGATATTCGGAATGGGGAATTGGAGAAGAAATTAAGCATGGTTCTGAACGCGCATGAGAGTCATTTTGTCTTTAATTTTAGTTTCATTGTACAAAAATGGAACTGGAATCATCATATAATGTTATACCTTCTGATTGAGTATTTTATTTTTAAAATTTGACGATCATATGTCATCATATTGTTCTGGTTATCTATACACTTCCATGCTTGGTTATTTTTATTTGATTTCGCTAGTGTTCTATTCTAATAATAGAGTGTATAGTCTCCCAAGACGGACATACCAAACCCTTTATACTAGTCGGCACCCTCTGGTATACATGGATGTGCTCTCGAGGGAATGTGTCCTACCTACTCGGTGTACCATTCAGTGGCTCCCGAGTCGGGACTTCACAATGAAATTTATTTTTGTATTCACCTTTTCAAATTGATTATTCATTATCATGTTATTTAAATGGAATATATGTTCTTGTATTTACTTTTCCTCGTTGATTATGAATATTTATTCATAGTTTTTTTTCCTATACCTAACCATTTTGATAATTTTCATCACACTTATTTTATTTACTTTCCTAAGAATCTATGATGTGTATATTTATTGACATATGTTAATATGATATTGGTAATAACTTTATTTTAAAAAAAATATACGTTTGATTTTTTTAACTAAAATTATAAATGATGATCATTTATATATTTATCTTACCAATATTTCTAAAATACATTTCAAATTTTTATATAATTTCCTTCATATTTTTACATTGTAATAATTTATACCCAATCTCTAGGA
This sequence comes from Viscum album, assembly GCA_963277665.1. Lineage (NCBI taxonomy): Eukaryota > Viridiplantae > Streptophyta > Magnoliopsida > Santalales > Viscaceae > Viscum > Viscum album. The sequence continues at coordinate 1,039,196,770 of OY728141.1, read as the reverse complement.
TTCTTGGTTCATGGTTGTTGAAGATGTGGTCAGAAGAAGTTTATTACAAGCCCTGGGAACCATAGTTAAGAAAAAAATTACTTGCTAACATACCCCATTGTTGGATATTGAAGATATGTATAGAAGAACATAACAAATTTCTAGTAAAGAATATTTTATTTGGGATTTCCATGAAATAAAACAATTTTTGGATTTTGAATATGGGCATGGTTTTCGAATAAGGAGAGAAAGATGTTATAAATAAAAAATATGTGTATTAGGCCAGACACAATCATCCCCTGGTGCACGAAAATAGTCCTTTATATGAACACAGATTGAAAATCATGAATGATATTCTATGTATAATTCATATTTAATTTTTAAACCATGATGATCAATTTGAAGATAATGGTACCCAAAATAAACCATGTTTAGAATTAGATGATTAATAATGAATATATTTTAATTTTTTCTACGTAGTACAACATATTTGAAATTATTTCTTTTGATGATCTTAAAAAGTGTAATGATTTTTTAAAATTGAACATGGGAGGAACAATATGATCAATAATCTGGGCTGATTTAGATATTTCCCAACTTTGGTAGCTAATACAGAAGGTTTTAAAAATTAGTAAATGATAGAAATATTAATGCATATTAATCATGTTATGAAAAATAAACTTGTCGATATGGGGAAACATATTGAAAATGTGATTTTGTCCAATACATGATATCATTATATCATATAATCACCCATACTTTAGTAGAATTAGTAATCTAGTGGTTTTTGAGTAATTGGTTAAGTAATTGGAAAATATATTTCTATTTTTGTGATGTGGTGAAAGAAACAATGTTACACATGAAGTGTATTATATCAAACCTAATGCATATCATTCATGTTTATTAATCTCAAAAAATACCAAATGAAAATATTTCTCATTGAATATAAATATTTTAAAGATGCATTCATTTAAAAATATATCCATTGTTATAAAAAACAAAATGAATAGAATGTTACTTAGTTTAAATAAAAAGGAAGAATAATATGTTGTTGAGTATAAATTTACCTTTATAAGGATATTAAGGTATTCTATAGATGACATAAAAGACAAGTAGTTCTTTATTTACCATTTCTATGAAGGCCATCATAATAGTCTCTGAATTGTGATAGTCACTCAAACATTATATACATAAGATGCAATATTTTTCTGTTCTATCAAGATTAAGAATGAATTGCCCATGTATTTTGTCTTACAAGGATTGAAATATAAGAAAATTAATTCAAAGTAATGAATAGATGAAGGGAATAAGATGATTAATGATTTTATGAAATGTAAAAACTATGAAAATAAACACCGTGGTACTTTCAAGATAATAATGGGAGTTTCCTGCATGTGTGAATAGAATTTCAATTATATGCATGATTTTAATGATATGAATTAAATTTACAAATGTTAAATACTTGAACACTGTGGATATGTGGAACTACATAAATAAATTCACCATCTTTCATGGGAATATATATCAGATGAATATATGGGATGAAGTTCATTTTTATTATGTTGATATAGATGAAATGTAATAATTAATGTTCATCTGTTGGGATTCTAGAATAATGTTATTTGAGTAATTTAAAAATTATGTACAATTTATAATAGTAATGAAATGTATAATATTTTTATCAATTATCTTTTTATTATGGAATTGAAAATGTTTGTTGAACGATAAAAATTATCTAGAAAAATGATTTTGTCCAAAGGTGACCATCTTCAAAAACACATGATTTATGTAAATAAAACACTTAATATATTCCTAATGAGGAGATAAAAAATTTAGATATAGAGACTATATATTTCGATCGCATAAATTGGATATAAATTTGTACCATTAAATTTGTCAATAATTCACTGAAAAATTGGTTTATTTTATCATTAATGGAAGTAATAATTTTTTTGGGATTTTTGGAATACATTGAATAATTTGTGTTTAGTGTATGTAATTTGGAAGAAATAATTTTACAATATGGTTTTATTGTAATTTTATTTATTAACATGTTTCATGGAAATACATTATCAAGTTAATCTCATGTTTGTTATGTGACAATTATGTGATTATTCTTGTTTTTGGGTGAATAATGATATTTTCCTTTTTAAAATTTACTGACATTATTTGAATTGTTTTTTATGGTAATCTTCTAGACAGGAAATATTTTTATTTATTTAGATATTTTTTTAGTCAAACATTTTATGAGGTTTTAGATATGAATGTATTGCATTACTATATATTTATTTACGCATATTATATAAATTGTGTTAACCATATTGATTTTGAAATATATTTAGAGATATATTGTAAGACGTGGTTCTATTGTATAGGTCTTTTATCTTCTAAAAGTGAATTTCATTATTTAGATATAAAAATTGATTAATGGATATTAATTTATGAGAATACATGATGAATTCAAAATTGAATAAACTATAACAGGAGGATAGAATTATGCCTATAAAATATAAACATATCAAATTATTTTTTTTTCATAAATTAATATAATAGATAATAATTTAAAAACATTTATAAAAGGATCGAAAAACAAAAAATTTATAACATTACATTAATATTTGAGGAGGAAAATAATATTTTAAAATAAATAAGTATTTATGGTTGTGAGATCATTATCATTCCATTGGTTATTCATTGTCCTATGATCAAAAAACCACACCCACTCTCATAGATTAGATATTTTTTTATTCCATGTCCACATCTTCACATATACAAATATTAACTCATATAGAATCGTGGTTACGTGTTATTTCAAATGACTATTTTCCTCCCATTACACTTTTTATGGGATATTTTATTAACTATTTTTACGATTACATTTTTTACGAAAGAGTTTTAAAAAATGAAACCCTTGATTACCAAATAATGTTAAAATTATATGATTTTTTATTGTGGTAATAATGTAACACCCTGAAAATTTAAAATTTGAACATTATTTTCGATAACATTTACTACAGGCAACATCATGCTTAGAAGAAAATATAACATCCTGAGACTTCATGATATATTTATTATTATTAACATTCAATATATTGAATACGATGAATTAAAAACCACACATAGTATATCAAGAGTTTCTTTATTGTTCATACCATATATTATGTTACTATTCAAACCCTATGTTACATTACTATTAATTCTGAAGCTATTGTTCATTATGAAGTTACTATTAATTCAAAAGTTACTGTTTATTCCAAAGTTACTATTCTTTATGTTTTTACTGTTCGTTACGAGAAATTACTTAAAAATTAATTTTATGCATATATATGGATTATTTTTTATCGATTTTTTTGTGGAAAATTATCATTAAATATCAAGATCATTAACAAAAAAAGTTATGTTATTGGTGATATATTTAGATAGAAAAAATGTTAATTTTTTTCAACGGCTTTTACAAATAAATTTAGACATTTAAAAATATTTTAAATTCAAATGTTTGAATTTAATTTCAGAACATGAAGCAAATTTTCAGGAACTGTTTTGACTACGTTTAAAAAAATTAAATGAATTTAAAATGATGATTTAAATCATTTTATGCTTTTATTATTCTAGAGATTTTAGTATAAAACATATTCAAAATATTTTGAATTCTTATAGTAGATATTTATTCTATATGAATAAAGAAGATACAATGCTTCTATTTTCATGGAGATATATATTAGAGCACTTAACTCAAATAATTTTTAATATCAAAAGGAAGAAGAGTTGATGTACATACTTTATATTTCATTCTCTATATATATCATTCTCTCTTAAAGGTAAAAAATACAATTTCAATGCAAAGAGAATGTTCTGTGAACTTTGAACGTACTGTGTATTTTCAACATCTTGTGACACTCTGCTTCACTAATATCTCATTCCCTCAAGTGACAAATTAATTCTTATTCAACTAAAATTGTATTTAAGAGACGTTCTAATAGATACCTCAAGAACCAATACTCGAGATTTAATTTTTATCATATCTGTAATCTAGTTCTGAGTATATAATACTAATTCCCATCTCTCACACACACTCTATTATTCTAATTATGCATTTGCACACAAAATCCTGATTTGTTATTCTTTTTCCACGGTTTGTGACTCCCAGATTCTAAATTCAGGATCATATGGTTGTGACTACCTGTATATAATGTCAGTACTATTTGGGTTGTGATTCCCAGTGCCTAAATTTAGGATGTAAGGTTTGTGACTCCCCTTTCAAAAGGTAGTGATGTGGTTTTCCATCCACTAGATAATGATTTTGAAATTGGGTTATAATTCTCCTTTAAAAATAATTTTTCTCAGTTCACACGTATCTCTCCATGAGTAGAGAGCTATAAGAGTAAAGTACACCCACTATAGACTAAACTATTGTAAAAACATCTTTATATTAATTACTTTTTCTGGTACAAATTAACCTTAATAATTTACTTTGATAAATAATTTAATTAATCAATTGTTTTTATTAAAAATTTTAATCGGTTCTATTCACCCCCCGCTAGAACATCTTCGATTACACTGTCAGACCTAAAAATTTGTATCATAGGATAACCTTATTAAGAATAGTTTATCTCTATCATTATATTATATTATACAAAATATTGGTACCATTGGTTCTTCTTTCATGACCTTATCCAAGAATTTTTTTGTTTGTTTTTATAATTTTTTGTGTTATCCTATTCCTATACCTCACAATCTATGGATAGAGATCTTATAAGATGGAAATTTGAACCTAAAAGATGCATGGATTCCACAGATGAAACAACATTTTTATGGAAATGATTATGGATACTAGATATCTCGAATGGTGGCAAACCTCAAATATTTGAGCATTGATCACTGTTCTATCATGTAAAAACAATACACACTTCCTGAAGCTAAACAAGATACTCTTTCATGAATTAATGATAATAGATATGACTTAAAATGAAATTTTTTTAATATTATATATTATGCAATAAACGTAACTATTTTTTTTCATGTGTCTTCCTAAAATATAGCTCATGATATTTGGAAGATTCTACAAGTTACTCACCTTGGATCTCACATATTGATCTGAACAAATCTGGGAATGCTTCGAGTTGTATATCCAGAAATCAATATGGGTGATGATGAATATGTAAACCAAATGTTCCAAATATTTACAACAATTGTGAATTGAATGAATTCACATGGTTAAGCTCTAGTAAATAATGTACTTGTTGAAATATTTATACGAGAATTACCAAAGAAATGGATTGTAAAGAAGGTTTCCATTGATTAAAGAAAGAACATCAAAGAGTACATACTTGATGAATTTACTAGATCAGTACTCTAATATTAACATGAACTGAAGAAAATGGCTACAGAGGAAATAACAAAAATATAAGATGTAGCCTCTAAATCGGTAAATGTTATTTCTAATGACTATTATAATTCTGATCTACATGATATTTAAAAGGAATACATGGCTCATATTATAACTGGAGTCTACAAAATAATGAAAAATAATGGATTCAAAATTTGGTTCAAAGGAAACCCTCAAAAAGAAAAATATAAGGGAGATATTAAAGGTGATACAAATTAAAATTCTTCAGATGTAAATTGTTATGAGTGAAGGATAGAAGGTTATATCAATCCTAAATTCAATAAACTAAAGAATAATGACAAATACAAAAAAATTATATGAAGGCATTGAAAACCAGCTGGATTTGTAATGAAGAATCTAATTCTAGTGAACAATACTAAAATGAAAAATAATCTACTAACTTTTGTTTCATGGCATCACTAGATAAGGTCAGTAATTATAGTTATTATTATGAATTATCTAATTATAAATATTAATCTAAAAACCCCAATATTTTTTAATTAAATAATGAAATTGAATAATTATGAAATGATATTTTCGAAGCTGATCAATTATATAATACACATAAAGAAGATAATGAAAAACTTATTTCTGAAAATAAATTAACATTCAAAGAAAATAAAATGTTAACAAACACTGATTCTGCTTCTCATTTAATAGTTTAGGAAATTTTGAAAACTTCCAAATGATTGAATGAGAAAATTAAAAAGGAAGTTGAATGTCTTAATCAAAATTTGTCTTCTTTTATTCAAGGTCATGAAAAATACCATGATATGATTTCTTTGTCTAAAACTGATAAAATTGAATGTGATTTTGTTTAAGATAAAAGATTAACTCAAATGTACAAAACCAAATTTGTTAAAAGAAAAAATGGTTATACCTCGACTGTTACTTGTTTTAAATGTGGCATGAATGGTCAATATTCCAATGACTGCTCACATAGATTTAAAAAATCATTGGGATTTATAAGAAATTATTTTTCCAAACCCTTGTTATTGAGAGTACCTTAAAATACATGTTTAAATTTTGTATGAGTACCTAAAATTTGTATTACTAATCCTATTTCACCCAAAGTAGGTTGGGTACCAAAATTTCCAATTAATTTATTTATGTCGGAAAAATGCCTTGGATGTCTCAGGGATGACAAATGGTACATGTAAAGTGGATTCTCTAGGAATATGAGTGAAGACCCATCAATGTTTACCTCGTACAAAAAATGGGATGGAGGCACTATTAATTTTTGATACAATTCCAATGGCAATGTAAAAGGTTTTGGTAATATTGGTATTTCAGATTCTATGTTTATTTCAAAACCGTTATATGTTAATGGTTTTAAACATAATTTAATTAGTATATCATAATTATGTGATTATGTAGTAGATGTTAACATTCAAAATGATAAATGATTAATTTTTAAAGATGATTCATTATTATTTTTGTATAATAGAAAGGATAATATTTAAACTATTGATTTCTCTAAACTAACTGTTCAAATTGTAATGTATTTGAATAATGTATAGAATGACAACATCCTTTGGCCATAACATTTAGGTCATGTTAATTTAAAAATGTTGCATAATCTCTCAAAGCATGATAATTATTTAAAACTTCATTCTTTGAAGAAATAACAACTTTAGTTTTGTGATGACTATATGAAAGGGAAGCAACACAAAATTTCTATTAGGCATATCAATCAGATAAGTACTAATAAGCCTTTATAATGAGTATATCTTGATTTATTTGGTACAAATAAAATTTATATCCTTGGTGGAATAAAAATATACTTTATCTATTATTGTTGATTATAGTAGATTTAATTGGGTATATTTTCTAGCTCATAAAAATGATACTTTATCTATATTCACTAATTTCTGTAAAATATTTCAAAATGGAAATGGTTGTTTGATTAATCATATATATGATGATAAAGGATGTTAATTTCAAAATTTATATTTTGAAAAATTATGTGAAATGAATGGATATTTTTATTTTTTCCGTTCTCCTAGAACACCACAACAAAATAGTATTGTAGAATGGAAAAATATAACACTAAATAAAATGGATCGATTTATATTAATTGAATATAATCTTCCTCTATATTTTTTGGCAGATGCTATTTTTTCCGCATGTCATATTTCCAATTGATTTCATATTAGACTGTTACTAAAAAAATATTCTTATGAATTGTTAAAAAATACAAATCCTAAATTTGGTTATATTATTGTTTTTGTCTGTAATGTTTTTATTTAAAATTCAATGGATAATTTAGATAAATTTGATGCTAAATGTGATGAAGGTATTTGTATTAGTTATTCTAATAATTTTAAATTATACAAAAATTATAATAAATGAACGATGATAATTGAATAATTTTTTCATGTTATGTTTGATGAAAATAATATTAAAATAAATTCTAATTATAATGTTATTGATTACGAGTTTAGATATTTTATTTTTGGTGAAGATATTCCCCAATATAAGAATGAATTAATTGAGAGGGAGCATACTCCTTCCTAACCTGATCCAAGATCATGGAAGATTAACAAAGATCATTCTATTGAAAATGTAATTAGTAATGTTGATTCTAGTGTCAAAACTAGAAATTCTATTTTAAATTATTGTGCCATTCCTTTTTTTTATTTATTATTTTGTTCCTATTAATATTAAGGATTCATTAAAATAAGAAAATTAAATGGTTTCTATTCAAGATGAATTAAATCAGTTAGTTAGAAATAATGTTAGAACTTTAGTAGTATTTTTAGATGATATGTAGGTAATTGAAACTATGTGGATATTTAGAAAAAACCAGGATGAATCTGGACTAATTGTCCAAAACAAAGCCAGACTTTTTGGTCAAGGGTACTCTCAAGCAGAAGGTATTGACTTTGAAGATTCATTTTCACTTGTTACCAGGTTAGAGGATATTATACTTTTTTTTGGATTTTACATGTTTTCACGTTTTAAAATTATATCAAATGTATATTAAATTTGTGTTCTTAAATGTTTTTATTATTGAAGAATTTTTTGTCTTTCAACCCCCTAGTTTCAAAAATGAAAAATTTCACATCCATGTTTTTAAATTATTAAATTCTATATAAGGTCACAAAGAAACACCTCGTGCTTCGTATGAAATAATTTATTTATTATTATTAAAAAATGGTTTCTTAAAAGGCAATGTTGATCCAACTCTTTTCATAAAATATATTCTTATGATATTTTAATTGTTCTTATCTATGTTGACAATAGAGTCTTTAGATCATCTATTGAAATACATTGAAATAATTTTTGTTCGTTGGTGTCTTCTGAATTTGACACATGTTTCATGGGATAATTAATGTTCATTCATGGAATTAAATTTTCTAAAAGAAAATAAGTAATTTTTCTGAATCAATATAAGTATGCTGAAGATTTAGTTAAAATATTTGGTATTGATTTCTATAAAACCATGAAAACTCCTATGGGTTCTAATTTTAAACTAGATTGTGATTCATCTAGTAAATCATTTGATTTTACTATTTATAGAGTTATGATAAGTAGTTTAGTGTATTTAACTGCATCTAGACCTGATTTCATTTTTATTGTTTGTTTATTTACATGATTTCTAGATGATCCTATTTAATGTCATATTAAATATTTAAAAAAATAATTAGATGTGTTAAATGAAAAATTGATTCTTGTTTATATTATCCAAAATATATCTATTTTGATTTAACATCTTATTCTGATTCTGATTTTGGGGGGGTGAAGAATTGACTGAAAAAGCACATCAGGTATGTATCATTTTCAAGAAAAATGATTAATTTCCTGGTCATATAAGAAAAAATTATCGGTTGCAATATCATCTGTAGAAGCATAGTATATCTCTACTGTCAGTATTTGTGCTCAATACTTATGGATTATGAAATCCTTATGTGATTTTTGTGTTTATATTTATACAAATACTATTTATATTGATAATACATCTATATTTTCAATTTATAAAAACCCCTTACTGCATTCTAGTTCTTAATATATTGATCTTAGATTTCATTTTATTTTATATATTATGAATAATGGTGATATAGTTTTGGAATTATCCCTTTTTAAAATCTTATTACAGTTATTTTTAAAAATCCTTTAGACTCTGGTGAGTGTGATAAAACTAAATTCACTCTTGGTATGTTGGAATTTTAAATATTCATTACTAAATTTGTTTATGGGGGAATGCTTTCTCATTTTGTATATTTAGAAAACAGAGGGAGTAGTTTTGGAGAGACTTTTTGGGGAGAAATAAACTGGTTTTGGGGAGAAATAATTTATATATGTTTTAAATGTTTTTGTTTTGTAATAAAACAAAAAGGGAGAGATTGTTTGTGCTTGTGCATATTTCCTTTAATTTGATTTCATATGAATTTGTTTGATTACTATTCATCTGTATTTTGATGATATCTTAATTAATGATATTTTCATTGTTGCGATTATTATCACAATAGAAAGATAAGATATTTATCAATAATTTATTAGTTAATTAGAATTTTTGAAAATGATTATCTATTTCATAGAAAATTCAACGGTGTTGCTATTATGGTTTTAGAAACTCTACATTTCACTGTTTGAAAACATTTTTGTATTTATTTCACTAAAACTTATACAGTTTTCAGATACACATGAAACATAATTCTATGGAAAGATACAATGTTTATCTTTATTTCATTAGTTTACATCAATGTCCAAAAATATATTTTGAAAGGAATTTTAATTACATGAAGTTATGTTAGGCTATTTGGTAGTAGCAGTTTTACCAGATTTGTTATTCATCTGCTTTTTTATGAATTTTAGATCTATAGATTTCAGTTTTAATTTATTATTTTTTAATAAATATAGTATGTTTTTATACAAATAATTTTTTTTGACCAAAATCTGAATCTTCTATCAATATCCATTAAAAATTCATTACTGTTTATTAAAATATTATATCCATATTGATTATGAAATGAAGGATTACTGTAAATTCCACAAATTATGGTTTGGAAACCATAAATTACTATTCATCAACCCTATATTACAATATTTTTGATTCAATAATGCATGGTTTGGAAACCATAAGTAATTTTTCATACCCTACACTACGTTACTATTTATACCCTATGTTACGTTCTCATTCCTACCCAATGTTACATCACTATTCATACCCAACATTACATTATTGTTCATTCCAAATTTACTGTTCATTTGGATGTTACTGTCCATTCCATAGTTACTATTCATTCTGAAGTTACTATTCTTTCTGAAATTACTGTTCTTTCTGTGCAATTTTTTAAAAATTTATTTCATACATATATATCAATTATTTTTAAATGATTTCATTTTATGAAAAAATCCCATTAAATATAAGGATCATAATAAATAATATTTAATGATTTTGAACTATATTTAGAGACAAAAATTAATAAAAATTTTCATCATCTTTTACAAATATATTATGATGTTTTAAAAATATTTAAATTCAAATGGTGGAATTTAATTTCAGAATATGCTCCTAGTTATAGAATTTTTTTTGACTAAATTTAAAACATTTCAAATAGATTTAAAATGTGGTTTAAAATAATTCAATGATTTTCTTTATTCTGGGGAATTTATTTGAAGAATTATTCAAAATATTTTTAATTATTTTAGTAGATATTTATTCAAAAGGACTAAAAAAGTAACAGCGCTGATATTTTCATGTATATATTTATAGGAGCTATTTACTCCATTAATTTTGAATATCCAAAGGAATAAGATGTGTTACGCCATGTATATATTTTTATTACCTATATATATCATTCTCTCTCATATGTAAAAAATACAAATGCAATACACAGAGAGAGTGATGTGAACTTTGAACCTGTTGTGCATTTGCAATGTCCTTTGACACTCTGTTCACCACATGATTGTTCCCTCAAGTGCCAAATTAATTCTTCTATGACTACCATTCAATTGATGAGACGTGTCAATCTAACCCTCATGAACCAGTACCTGCACTTTAATTTTTATCTTCTCTTTCATATGGTTCTAAGTCAGTAACACTTATTCTCATCTCTCACAGACACTCTTTTTTTTATATTAATGATTTATTCACACAACTGAATTATTTGTTATTATTTTCCTCAGTTTGTGACTTTCATATTCTAAATTTAGGATCATAGGTTTGTGACTCCTTGTATCTAAAGTCATGGTTGTTTGGATTGTGAATCCCAGTGTCTAATGTTCATTTGTAATGGTTGTGACTCCACTCCCAAAACATAGTGTCATGGTTATCCCACCACTAGAAAAGGTTTCTATTATTTTTATATGATTCCCCTTTAATTTTCAAACTTTAGTGTACACGTATCTCTCTCGGAGTAGTGAGGTATAAGAGTCGAGTATGCCCACTTTGGAATGAACAACTATAAAAATCATCATGAATTATTTAATTTTTTCGCTACTAATTAACCTTAATAATAACCTTTGATAATTAATTTAATTAATCAATTATTTTAATTGAAATTTTTAATCTGTCTTTTCAAATATCATCTAGACCATATACAATTACCCTATTCCACCTAAAATAAATTACTTCTCAATAACTATTATATATATTTTTATATTATTACATTATTGACAATATTCAGCAATCAATTTTTTGGACACATAAGTCGAATGTTGTCAATGGAATTGATATAAACATAATTGATTAGGTAATAGTATAAAAATTGGAATATGTAAAATAAATTAAAAAATTTCCATGAAACTTTTTTTAATGAAGGAATTTTAATAATAAATTTTTATTATTCTTAAATATAAATAAATATATGATAAGTCAAACTAAATGTAAAGGTATTTATCTCTCTCTTCTTTCAATGAGGAATATATTGATGTTTTACACCAAATAATTTTATAGGGAATATATAGAAACTCATTAACATAACATATCATTAATTAATTTGTTATAATTTCATTTAATTATTTTTTAAATTTAATACAATCATGGATAATATGATTTAATTTTTGTAATGTTTTATACCACACTTTGATTGAAAATCTATTTTTAAATGATTCATAATTTAAATTGAAAATATTTTTCTCTAAGTTAAAATTCATGATATTATTTTTATTTTATTTATATTGATATAAATGAATTATAAAGGATATTTTATGTTGGTTTTTTATTTCATGGAATGTTATTCAGAATTATCACTTTTATGGGTTCTATATGAAATCTTATGTCCAAATACAAATGATATGTCTAATTTTTAACTCAATTAGGCATTGACTATTTATGTCATCATGAGTTTTATTTGGTTTCTAAAATCATTTCCAGAATTAATTTTTTCTTATTTGAGAATTATTATTTCCATTTCAGGTATTTTGGTATTGAAAGTGTATTTTCATTGAAAATGGTTTCTTTTAATTCAAAAGGAATTTTAAAAATATATTAATTTTTTTATATTATAGTGTTTTAATATGATTTTAAACGAGTTTTATATGGGGTTTTTAAGGGAATGTTTTATTGATTAATTAAGAGAAGAGTATCACATGATTGATTGTCCTGGAATTCACCTTGAAATCATGTTACAACTAAACATTAGATGCACTGAGTATCTTCTAGGAAGCCTATTATAACATTACATGGGTTGGAAAAGATAACATAGAGAAATCCTATTACATCATAAAATGGGGCAGCCTAAACAGTTCTATGTGAGCTTGTTATATTGACTAAATTAACTAGGTAATGATTATATAGTAAGTTATCCATATGATTATTTTAATTAATTTTATCTAAAAAGTATTGATTAATATGATTCTCTATGTAACCTAAAAGAATAAGAATTTATTTCATTTGGTTTCAATGAATTTATTTGATCCATATGTGTTTTCTTTGATGTGATAATTTTTTAACTCATATTATCAATGATATTTGATATAATTAAATATGTTATCTGAATTTTTATTTTTTTTATAGAATTAATGGTTTCCTTTTTTTATCCATTAATATGATATTGCGCACCCACTAAATTTTTAAAATATATTCATATGGGTTAAGAATGTGTAAAAGAAATGATTAATTTATGATTAATTTTATTGTGATTTACCACGAAAAGAATTCATGAATTATTTTACGAGTTTTACATTAGGGAAAAAATGGATATTGGTCGTAAGTGTTCACATTGTATTTTATGATCATTATGATTTAATGATTAATTATTTGAAAATTTTACCATAAAAATATCATCACAATGAAAGAAAAGAAATATTTTCCAAAATTCAAGATAATTAGAATTTCAAGCATAATTCTATATTGTTGTCAATAAAGGAATGTTTTATAAATCCCTATAGGTAGTCATATAAATAATATAATTTACTCTTAATATGTTACATTATGGAAATTTTGAAATTATAGAGTATTTTAATATGTCCTTCTTTCTTCATATAATGTATCTCTCTTTAGAATGATTTCTATATAGTAAATAGGGAAGCTGATCTATAGTGTTCTATGGTAACAAATAACTATGTGACTAATGATCATGATTTCTTATAAATGGAATCATTTCAAAATATCAACTATGAGAAAATTTCCCCTATGTATATTTGACTTTGGATGTATAAAAAATTCGTGCAATTTAGCGAAAAGTATATAGATTTAATTTTTACACTTGCTGAAAATTTTATAATGTTATAGAGGTATACATAAAAAATTTTCTAGACATTGATTGTAAAATTAATATATTTAACTCAAGATTAATATGCATACTAAGAAGAAGTTTTTTAACATAATAATCTAAATATTATTAAAAATTTAGTAATTTATTGATGGATTTTTATGACATATGTTAATGAGAGGAAAGGAGTGTGAAAATGTTAAAGTGGAAGGCAAGGGAGAAGTCACTAGCGAAGAATCCTATATGAATACCCAAACATGTTACAAGTGGGTTAAAATAAATTCCATGTACCTTTTTTTAGAACATGAAATTTTTTATTGGATTGTTATGTTTGGTAACATTGTTCATGACTATATTGAAATGAGTCTTTAAGAATCCAACAATGATATAATATATTTTCATGTAGTAGAAGGATGCATTATCTATAATGAAATTGTATGTTATGCTAACATGAATCACATTAAACATACTTGGGGTGGAAAACATCATGATCATAAACTTAATTGGGTGGTGAAATATTTCTCTACTTCTAAAATTGAATTTTTGCCTCTTGGTGATGTGACAGAAGCTCTAGCGAGAATAATATTTTTCTATGGTTAATCCTATGTTCATTGTTTTAGACACAGTCATTCTATATTTATATGTGATGTGATAATAATGGGATTATTTATTTTTTGGTATATATTTACATTGTTTTATGTTCATTTAATTCATTAGCATATCGTGATGTTTGAAATTAATTTTTAACATTATATATTAATCTATTATCTCATCAAAATAATTTTCTAATTATCATTAATCACTGTATCCATTTTAAATTTGGTTAATATCTTAGGATATGCAGAATATATTATAATTCTTTTGAGGATTCCGTGAATAATTAGAATACAATCCTAGTTATTATGGCATGATAATTCATATATAATCATTATTGTTTAGATAAAAATATAATATTTTGGATTTTTCTCCTTTTACATCCTCTTGAATATGTTATATATCACTATAAAATAGTCCACGAGAATTAGTTTTACCATCCAAATCCAATTTTTAATTTCCCACCAATGTTCTACATATGATAAACCCTAGTTATGCATATCTTTGGATGATCATTTTGTTTCACAATTTACCTTTTAAATGTTATTTATAATTACATTTTTTTGTGTTGTTGGATTCCTAAAATAAATTATAATTGTGATAATTATTTTTTCTCTAATAATAATATTGTGAGAACAAATTATTTTATTATAGTAAGATGTAACATCAAAATATTTTTTTTAAAACATCTTATTCAAAATGAATTTAATTTATTTTATAATAGTTTTTAGACACTATTAATATCTTAACAAACATTTTAGGAATCAATGACTTTATTTGATAACGTGTAATACACACTAGAGCAAGTTGTTTCAGAGAATAATATAAAATTAATATTATTATTCTACATGATAATTATAACCAAATAATTGGAATGTATGTAAAGAATATACATAATTATACTATGAATATATGATCTACACAAGTTTATATAATTAATCCTTTAGTTACAAAGTTAATTTGAATTTAAAATAAGAATAAATTGAATATAATGAATTATTTGTGTGAATGAATATTTTTAGAAAATAGGTTAGGTTTTATATTAAAAAATTAATTTTATCAAAATTACTGAATTATGTTATGGAAATTTATATTTTATATGCTAAGTAATTTTTTAATTTATCTATCACGTTGTATAGGATTATTATAATTTCAAATACAATTTTAGGCATAAAAATGATATAACATTATAAAAGGATTCTTTGCTACATTTAATGGAGGGAATGTATTGAAAAAAATTTCGAAAAATTTATACATTTTATATTTAAAAATAAATTCATTTTTCTATGTTGAATATAACAATTTACTTGAGGTAAAATTGTGGTATGTTTTTTCTAGCCTTCACATTTTGATTGAAAAAAAAATGAGAATGAATTTTAATTGAAAACAATATTTTAATATTTTTTTTATATAATTAAATCATATTTTACAAGTATTTTACGTTATAACTAGTTCAAATATACATCAATAAATTACATTTTGGTCTGTATAATCAATTTAAAATTGAAATTGGATACAAAAATTTTTTAATCTTTTAAACATTTTCACCTTAAATACTCGATTTCTAATTTAATCTAGGAGAATAAATTTAATTTATACTATACTAATTATTTTATTATAATTTGGAAAAGTGGATTGCATATTCATAAAATTAATAATTAATAATTTATATTAGAATCCACAAATTTTATTACAAAAAATAATTGTGAAATAAATTAAAAATGATTACAATTGTTAAAGTAAAAATGTGATTACTTTGTGATTAAGGATTATTCCTAATGTGACAAATTATGTATACAATTATTAAAAACCTATTCGGATTGAAATATATAGAAATCAATCCCATATTTTATCTAATATTTATCATTATTTTTATAACATGATTTAACAAAGAACTCCCATCATTTATTACCTTTTTATATTTATAAAAATGCCACTCCACCTAAATTATAAAAAGTTTCTCACCCTGCCCACAATGTCAAACCATTAAATAATTTTAATCCTCCAAAACCTAAACAAATAAAATCAAAAAATATCCTCCCTCATCATAGATTCCTCACTTTTAATCCAATTGTTGTTTTTATTTTAAACCAAAAGTGTAACCCGAAAAAGAGGTAACATTCTCGAATAAGTTTTTTTTAATTTCATTATTTTCCGCATAAATTACTCTTATTATGTTCTTATATATAAGTTAATTGTCATTAATATACTTATAAGTTCTTATTTTAGTGTTTCTACCTACTTCAACACACACTTCCATCAAATGGGTAATGTAATCATAGTTCGTGTTGATGGTGGAAAAACACCTCAGATAGTGATTTCATTTGATTCAATTTTACCAATTTTAATGGATGTAAATTGTGATGGATATACTATAATTATATGAAATATATTAAATTTATTTGTTATTAATTATCCTGTAATTATTATATAATACATAGCATAATGCATCCATTTTGTGGGAATACGGTATCATCGTTTGTGGACTTGTGTACTATCACCTCATCAAAGCGATGTGATTCTTTCAAACATTGCTCGGAATGTATTAAATTTGGATTTAAAAAATATTTTATATAAATTTTATATAAATGAAACTAATTACATAATTATATTAATGTAAATGTAATATATCATTTTCTTTTTTACCATTCATGCATTGAAAATTTGATAATGGTGTTTATGGACGATTTGAATAATGCCTCCTTCAAGTTATGTGATTCCTTTTAAAAATCATAAAAATTAAATTTAAAAAATATATTAAGAAATAATATTTTATTTATACTATAATTATCATTATTTAATTTTAGATGTCAATTTCCTTCTTTTGATGTGGTTCATTGAGAAATTGGAGTGTTACTCAAGTGTACATACGACGTACCAACTTAATGATTATAAAATTGGCTCATTTTTCAAAACCACTATTCTAGAACTGTTTAAAAATATTAATTTATTTATAAATATTCTAATTATATTTTTTATTAATATTCATTATATGTTTATAAAAACACCACCTTGACCTTAGTCAACCAACCGTAGGTTTTTTTTTTTGACATATTAAACTAATATGGTCAAAACATCTGATGTTAAAATAATTGAATAGGTAATTGTTGAAAAAACTAAAATTAATAAAAAAAAGTGTTAATAAACATGAAAATGTTTCATACCATGTATGTAGTGGACATATGTTTATTGTGTATGATGGACTCAATGTAAAGGTTGTCAACTTAATCTCCTTTAATTGAAGAAAATTTAGATGTTATACACCAAACATCATTTATGAGTTATATACACAACCATATTGACTAAAAATATCACGAATTAAATAAAAATAATTTAAATTAATGAATTTATATTTAAATTAATGAATTTATTAGTGTTATTATTTTATGGGTTCTAGGGTAAAAAAATTTCAAAGTGGAATGAGACACATTGAATCACAAATCACTTTTTAAATGATTAAATATTAAATTTTATATAATGTTCCTTCATGTAAATAATTTTGATATTATATATATATATATATATTTATATTGATATAAAATAATTAATAACGGTGTTATATATACATTTTTTAATAATTTAACAGTTTTTTGAAAGTATTCATTTTACATGTTATATATTGAAATTTTTATCAATCGAAAAATGAACATTTAAATTTTTAATGTACAGAAGAAATAACCTTGCATGTCTCTATGATTCTTATTTTATTTATAGATTCTATTTCAAGGAAACTTATTTCATATATTAAATATACTCTTTCATTATTAGGTAATTTGTAATTGAAATTTATTTTACAGAAAAAGTGTTTCTCATCATTGAAAATGGGTATTTAAAATAAAATGGTATTTTTATCTGAATGTTTTTTCGAATAAGCCTTAAATTTTTTATAATGGTTATTATGGGGAAATTATGTTATTAATAATGTGTTACATGCGTATTAAATTATTATGTATCAAATAGTGGGTATAATTCCAATTAATGCATAACATGGTGTCTTCTAGATAACACGAGGAAGGATAGTTATTTCATAATAAAGAGTGGCCTTGATTGTCAAAGGAAATACCATTACTTAATAACACGTGGTTGCTGAGATAGAACTGGGAATTTCCATTAAATATTATCATTGGATTTAATAAATACCATTTTTTGAACCCTTTATATCTCTTCAATTCATTAGGGCTTGATAATATTTGTTTTCGACTAAATGTTTATTCAAAATAAAAGTGTTTTGAAATGGTTTTTTTGTATATGATGTTCTATGTCTCTTAATGGAGGTTTAATTTCATTCTATGGTTATTAATTCTTTTTATTGAGAGAAATGTGTATTTTTTTCTTGTGAATGTGTATTCTTCCAAATTCTTAATTAACATTGATGATAAAGATAAACGTTATATGATTTTTTTATATTTTTACTAAACAAAAGGTTTTCCTTATTTTTATACCCCTCATTGATATTTTATCTCATCCCAAGTATTTAATAAGATTTCTCAGGGTTCAGTGATGGGTAAGGGAAAGGTTTAATTCAATTTTAATTTTTATCATATTTTCCATGAGACAGATCCATTCTTCAATATAATATTTTTATATTGCAGAAAAAATAGATACATATTTGAAATATCTACTTTGTATTTTATGGTTTTTTGAATGAATGAGTTAGGTCTTTATTCAATAAAAATATAAACCTGAAAATTTATTCCAATTTAATGAATTTATATGTTATCTAAAACTTAAGATAATGTAATTTTTATTTTTTGGATGTGATAATCTCAACTTCCATATAATGTTTTATGATATCATAATTCATGTATAGGTGGAACTACTTCCTCTCAACCCAATGTCATCTCATTATCCATTAATACCATTAAGATATGGGTATTTTGATGAATAGAAATTATTTTTATGATATTTATAAATTATTTATAATGATAGAGTAATTATATCACATATATATATAATTTAACTTTTAATTCTATATGGGACCTGATAATGTCACTCTTGCACACATCAGACTACCGCCTTGCAAAGCAATGCGATACACCTTTATATAACCCAATATTTGTAATATAACACGAACAATGTTAGTGAAATTATCTTATATAAAATAAATGATTATGATAATCATTAAATATATATATTTCTGAAATGGTATGATAACATTTTATTTATTACACATAATGATGATATCATCATTCGTGTACGTGTCGACTTCCACCTTCATTAAGAAATTTTATTATATTTTCATCACCATACTCCATAGATGATATGTAAAAGTATATAATATTACATTTGTTATATATTTTAAATATAATTTAATGATAAAATATTATTTTTCTCCTATATAGAATGATCAATTAAAAATAGGAACATTACTCCATCGTATGTATGACCTGCTATCTCTATGATAATAATGAACAACAATTGTCATAATAAAAAATGAAGAATGGTTTTAAAAGTAAAATAGAGGTAAAACATGATAATTATTTGATGAAAATTATTCTTTAGATGTTGAAACTATGTTATATGTTTATGAACCATATATTTAATGACAAAGCACACATAAAACAGTTGGGCACTCAATATCAAATAAATGAAAACAATGAAGGAATGTTAATGAAATGTTGATAAGATATTTTAAAAAATATGATATTATAAATATTAATATGGTATTTTTATAGGAATATAACATGTTAAAACCCAATATAAACAAGGTCAAATCATGTTCAAACAAAAAGTAGAGGTTGGTAAGTGATTTCATAACCCATTTTTCATTAATTGGATTAACCTTCTATGTTATTGATTATATCATTATAATATAATGTGTATGATTATATTTGACTACCTTATATTATATATTATTATTTTTTCAGTGTATTCATAGATTAAATAAATAATTGATTAATTAGTTAATTCTATCATCAATGTTATGTTAATTGTAAGGGTTTATTTCACAATATAATGATAATTGATTTTGTTTATTCTGGATTTTCTACTTAATGAAATTATTTTACCATTTCTATAAAACCATTTAATTTTAGTCTCCCATAGTTATTAATGATATTATCATTTAAATTTAAAATTTTATAATATTTGAAAATTATTTAAACTAATAATTATTTTTAATATAAGTATAATTCATTTTTCCCTTTAGTCAAAAATATTCTTTCTCGATTAACATTTTTCTAAAAACAATTTAAACAATATTTTTATCCATTTAATAATTATGTACTAATGGAATTTTTACATAAATTTACTTTTAAAAAAATCATTTTAACTCATATAATGTTGTTTTTAAATCATTTATTATATGGATTTTACCTTAAAAAGTAAAGGAATATTCATATCATTGTTCTAACAGGGCCAATTCATAACCATTTAAGAATGCACAATGAATATTTATTTTAACTATTGTCGTATGTATAAAATTTCACTCAATTGTTATCATGATTTCTCGGAAGTATCCATTGAATGTAAATAAAGATATTTTTATTAATATGTTTTCCCCAATATTTTGTAAATTCAATTTTTTAAATTTAAATTTTTTAAGAAAATGTTTTTAATTTTTTTGTTACAAAAAAGTAATTTTTTTATATTGATTCAATTTCTCATATTTTAATCACTTTAGGAGGGATCTTAAATTTCACAACATATCAATATTATTTATCTAGAAAATTTTTATTTCGTATAACATATATCAGTTATACATATGGGTAATTACTTTGAGTGTTATTATATTGACTAGGTAAATATTTATAAATATATATCGCATAATCAATATAGATATTTTTTTATAAGGCACATTATTCCTGAATTAAATTTATTATTAATTATACGATGAATGATTTGGACATTAACTACATGGGTTGGGAATATTTATTGAAATCCCCTTTATTTATTGGTAGGTCTCGTGAATAAAAATCATTTGAAAAAAAAAATTTACCAATATATTTTGAACATTATTTTGAAAGGCCTTGATATTAGAGATATAGTTGGACAAACCTTATTGGTTTTTATCTTATTGTTTGAAAACAAAATATTAATGTCCTTTATGGTATAATTATCTTGTTCTTGAGACATTAAATCAAATAATTATGCATTATCATCATTAAGAATACAATTATTATTATCTATGATATTTTCAAAATGTTATTATTTCATAATGAGTTTACATCCTATATTATTTAGTATATTTCATGTGATTTCAGTTATTAACCATTTAAATTTTCTTCATTCCCTATATAATTATGATTTCAATGTTACTAATTAAATGAAATGTGTTTTTGTTTATTTTCTATACTATATTGATTTTTAATTATCATTTTATCTATATATCATATATGTATGGATATTAAAGATTCCATGTTGTATAATATTGATGATTCATGATTTTATCCCCAATATATCACTATTATTTGCTTTATGAGATCAAATTTTTTTCCATTAAATGGAATCTATGAAGTTTTCTATAATTAAAAGTCAATTATATGATAGACGGTAAAATTTTATTCATGAAAAGAAAATATTTTTCAATATTTATCATCATATTTAATAAAGGGATAATATATATATATGTAGTTTACCATGACTAGAAAACTACGTAGTCCTTCAGGATACAACTGCTTGTGTCTTATTTCATTAAATTAAAGTAGAAACCACCTACTAGATATAAGTTGTGTGGGCAGTACATTTAATAGAGGAAATTTTGGATGGACATCTTGAAGATATATAACATATAATCGATGTTTTTATCATGTTTTTGGTTTCAGAAATGTTTTTATATTACTTGAAATAGTTTTTCAAGGATATGGAAATTTGATATATTTGTAATTTTACTTGTGAAACAATTAATGTAACATATAATATCTATTTATAATTATGTATTCAAAAAATGGTCCCCCATGGGGGGTCCCATTATTTTTATTTTTATTAAATGATTTGATAAATAAAAAATTAATGTTTTAATGAAAATAAACCCTTTTTAATTATCGTTCGATTGTAACATGCTATACATAGCTATTTGGATTAAAATAGAATTTCAATTAGTTTATGTAAATATTATGGGTAATTGATTATTTTTTAAGTGACATAATTATGTATTTTAATGTGTTTTATGATTTTATAATGGATGATGTTGTTATATACACTATAAAAATCTAGTAACAATATTGAATTTAAAATAATAATTGTAATGTGCCCAAAAAAATGATGATTAATGAAATGGTTCACACTTTGTGATATTTTTTGATAAAAGGACACCAATGATGATGAATAATGAAAATCATAATTAATGAAATGGTTGGGATGTTGGATTGAGGATTCTTATATTATGGTAATACAAGACAGACACTCTAGGCCCCTAAGATGTATTATAACGATTTGATGAATGAATAATTCTCATATATCAACTTGTTAGTATGCTGGACTAATTTTCTATTTCCCAGTTGTTTAGTATTCTAGAATAATGATTCAATATCCACTAGGTTTGATGTGTGATGGGTAAATAGAGTAATGATACGTTGTATAATTATTTAATTAAATGAATTAATGAATGCCCATTTAATGTAATTTTTTCATATTTAATAGTATTTTGTTTATTCGTCTAATATTGGAAAATATATCTTTGGTGTTCTGGTTCTGTTATTGGAATCAAGAACTAACATGACTAATTGGCTATTATATACATAAAACAAAAATTTACTTCAACTATATTTTTTAATTTCTACCTTTACTTCTTCATACACTGTTATTATACTGGATATTATTTTACACACATTTATTGGTGTCCTACTACATTTTACTCAAATCGAACTCATGATTTCCCCGACAAGCCATGAATACACCATGTTTATTGAATCTTATAAGTGTAAGGGCCTTATGTAATATGGTTTATTTTGGATAGTTCATGAAGAAAAGACTATAGCAATTTTGAGGACGTATTCTAGAGGTTAAATTTGGTGTTCATATTAGTTTATAATTTTTTAAATATTTTGACTATCATTACATGTCATGACTATCTTTTAAGATGGTTTTACTAATAATGTGTTCACAATATTTTCATTTGATTCTTTATTACTTATTATCATTTTATATTGATCCTTATATTTAAATCACTTTATTATTCACTCGGGTTAACTTTCTATAGTATCCCAACATGTCTCATTAGAACCTCGCAACTACTCTACAACCATGACCTTATGAGGAGGCCCAAATGATGATGTGGGACCTATTAGATTATGGAAATAGTTTATTATCACCCATTCCATGATCATATAATTTCATATTTGAGCACTTCCTTTTAATTTATAATACATTATTAGGCAGGTAGACATGTGGCTTGGATTTTTCAGCCTTTCATAATCATAATCTGCATAAGATTATATAACTAAAATATGGGAAAATCCTTATTTTCCAAGGGTGAGATTACATTCACAATATATTTTCTTGTATTGGGATTTTATTTCACATTATGTGATCGACTTATTTTGTGATTTAGTTATAAGATTACTTTTTAAATGTTGTTTATCCTTGAACTATATTTCAATATACAAGAATAATGTTAGGCACTCATGTATTTATATATAATTGATCATGATATGAGAACATTAAAAATAATTTTAATTGTATAAAATAATTTTCATTCTTATTTATTCTGAGTCTTAAAACTAGTAGACCTTAATAATAAAATTTGCATTGTATTATTCTATAAAAGTGATATAAATTTACAATAATGGTTCAAAATAACTATTTAATTATTATTAAATAACATAATGTTGTTAATATATGGTCAAATGTATGTTCTATAAAATATTTGTGTCGATTTATCCAATATTACTCATATCATAGATAATAATGGTTGGTTCTTTATGTAGTTCTAAAAATATGACCACAAGTGTATTATATGTGAAGTATCCCATTATTTATAATATTTAACCCACCATTAGTAACATTTAAATGATGTTTCTATTTGTGCAATTTTTGTTTTTCATTATAGAGAGATTCCACCACAATGACATCCTCCAAAAGGGATAAATTAGATCATTTATGTGAATGTTTCTATAGTAACGAGACTGGACCACTAATTTTTTCCCGATGAGTGTGAAGAATAGAAGCTATGTTCTTTTCATTATGGTTTTATCTAGGTTGAAGAGATATTTTTTGGAATACACTTATTATATTTTATTTGAATATAGATTAATTATTGAATCATCCTCTTATCTTCATCGATGAAGGTGGAGATGATATTATTGAGTACTAGATTGAGATTATAAGAACTATTCTATACCACATAAGGACATATCAAAAGACGGCGAGTATGTTTCTAAATTGAATTTAATGAGTTACACATAAAAATTTGAGGGATAATTATTCTTGGGTTATGATGTTTGATGAATTAAATTCAATATAAAATCATAGTGTTCTTTTACCAGTAGACCTAGAGATCAGAGTGATCTTCCGATTTTGTGTGGCTGACTCAAGGGATTTTATCAGTGACAGACTATTGTAGCTGCCTCACTAACATGTATTTAATTTCTAAAATTATCATGGTATGTGAGAATTAAATTGATAAATCTTTTTTAATAATTAATATAGATATGAAAATAAGACCTATGTAAATTTCTTCTATTTCTGGATGTTCGTATAGATATCAAACTAGTAATTTTTTAGTAATCTATATTTGGATTCTATTGGTGGATAAACAATTGTATCTATTTGATTATATAAACCATATCATTATTTGATGAATATTTTTTAGGAAAAAATCCATAGTGTTAGGGGTTGAAGTGCATCAATGGAAGAGGATAAGCCTATTATAGTTGAGAATGAGTTTTTGTTACAATTTTGGTAGACCACATCACATGTTCATCAAGGATCCTCAAACACCAGTGGAGTGTCATTATTGATAAAGGATGTGGAACACATAGAGGGTTAATAGGATCCCAAGACAGATATATATTTTTTGAGGATCTTGGGAAATTCAAAACGAAATAATAATATCTTCTACTAAAAAAAATTTGGTGGTAGGAGCTCTGCTGACTGTATTTTATAGGGTGAGGGGATATTGTAATTTATGATATGATGTTCTATATTACTAGGTATTTGAAATTCACAAGAAACAAAAATGATTCCATGGTATAAGAATATGGAATCTTCATGTGATTAATCATACTCTAGATGGAAGTTAGGATAGACTATCGATATATTGAGGCACAATTCATGTTGATTCTATGAAATCAAATTTTCTATTTATTACAGGGGAATCTCATTCATTAATATCAAGGATTTTTTTGAATTGTATTATTTTTTAGGGGATCTTATGTATGTGATTATTCTAATCTACATGATGTTCAGTGTATAATTTGTGTATATTAGCAGATGTAGGTAGTGTAACCATGTTGTTGGTGGGAACCATCTTCGTTGAAGAATGATCATACATGTGATGTTTGGATATGATATAATATTGATAATGGTATTTTTAGTAACATGATATTATTATATTTAACATAATAATGTGATAGTGAGTTTCTCATATCACAGAAGTAATGTTTATGTTCACCATAGAGTGGAAAATAAACTAGTCTAATGTGGAGGGAAATTTTATTAGATGTTTTATGAGTTCACAAACCAGGTGAAAATCATATGCAAGTTTGAGGTGAAATAGAACATCATGTATTCCCTGCTTGAGTTGGTCAATTCTATGAAATTTTCTTTGAAAATTATTTAACACTATTATCTAAGTGTGATGTTGAGTTTATGTTTTATATAATTCCAAAATCTTATCTAGTATCTAATATTCAATATATAATGGAATAAGTTGATACAAAAGATATCAAGACATAGTTGATTAACATCGTTGATGAATTTTTTGTTAATATGATAAAATCTCTTAGGGGATCATCAGTAGTATATTACACAATGTTTCATATAATTTTTCACCTGTGAGTAAAACATCATAAGTTTAACAACATGAGGATTGACAAATGGTTTCATCTTCCATGCTATAGTGGCCAATTTGATAAGATTAAAGATGAAATGGTATTAAAATTTATTTATTTGATATCATGTTTTTATATGATGATTATAAGATCCTTATATACACCTTTTACACATTTAGTATAATGTATGGATTTTAGGAAAAAAATTATGTATTTTGGGTTATAAAATTCATCTTTTTTGTTTATGAATATGTTGATCTAGAACATTCACCCATACCTTGATAAATTTTTCTTTTCTTTTTTAATTAAATATTATTGTACTCCAATATTAATGAACTTCATTTCAATTATATTGACATCATCTTTACTTCACTGAGAAATAATCATCAATATTTCATGCAATAAATGTGTGAATTCGGGAATAAAACTTCATATTAGATGGGTTACATCCTATCAATGGAATGTGTGTCAATGGTACCCAAATTTTACCAAGCATTTATTGTTTTGAGTTTCATATGGTTTTTTATATTTTTTTATTTTTTTTGTTTTGGATACAGCAGAATATTACTCAAATTCATATCCGTCATAGAAACCTAAATCCCTTGTCAGAGAATGAACTGTTTATTGTTTGAAAATATTAATGCATATGTGGATTCATTTTGGATATAAAGAGGCCATTAAAAACAACCCCAATTATAATATTTATTGAAATTTGAAAATATAATACTCTATTTTGTGAGGAATATGGGATTATATATGGTGTAGTGTTAATGAAATATGATAGAGACAAGGATTATGGATAATTATATTTGATCCCTCATAAACAGAATAACCCAACTCAAAATATGAAGTTAGACATAGTGGTCATGAATTAATGTGTTAGTGGAATTATATAATATGTGATATTTTTTTGATTGTACATATTATAAAATTATGATATATATATTTTACATCATGATTTTATCATCTTCATTAGTGATGGATTGAGTTAATTTAATCGTGTTATATTGAGACAACATATATGTTAGGAAAAGGGAATACAATTAATAATTCTCTTAGTTGGATGAGACAAACATAGACTATTCAGGAATCCATATTATAGAGGGAGATGAGGTACATGTTTAGTAAAATGAATGTATATGTTTTTTGAGAAAATGGTAGAGATGAGAATAGTGTTCGTATTTATTTATCTATATCATCTAAGCTTAATCATTATAAGGATG
Organism: Viscum album; assembly: GCA_963277665.1. NCBI lineage: Eukaryota > Viridiplantae > Streptophyta > Magnoliopsida > Santalales > Viscaceae > Viscum > Viscum album. The sequence continues at coordinate 1,039,168,998 of OY728141.1, read as the reverse complement.
TATGATGACCTTGTATTCTGGGTGTTATGTGACATAATTTATAGTGGAGAGCTACCTCCAAAATGAGAATTCTATGTAGATGAGATCATCCATGATAATGGTTATCTTATTATTCCTACTTATATGCATGAGATGTGATGTATGTATTTCTTGACTAGAATTTTATGGTGAAACCAGGTTTCAATAAAACATTCCATGGTCTTCATTAATAATATAGGGGTAAATAAACAGATAAGGGGATAATATGTTCTCTGATGTGGGGTTACACCTATAATAAGGTTAAGGAATAACATCAACAACCTACATGCCTATAACAATTGTGACCCAATCCTTAATGGAAATGTGATGATGTTATGAAAAATTTTATTTTTCCCTTCTTAAGGATCATGTCACACCTGTTCTTTTTTTTACAGTATTTATTTTATTTATCATGGCGTCAGGTGTTTTTGCTTGTGTGCGGGCGAATATCGGTTTAAATTTTTATTGTTGGGATGAGTTTATGGTTTGAGATAGTGCGCGAACTCCATAAGTTCATGACGCGTGGCCTGCTTGCAGTCCGCTTGGAACCGTACGGTGCGCAAATGCCGCGCAGTCATCTAATTTTAATATTAATTAGATTAATTGATTTAGTGAATTAATAAATAAATATGTATATATGTATATAGGTTTATATGTGTTGATACATATATGTTATATGTGCTTATGTAATATATACACATGTTTTATATGCTTATATGTTGTAAGGTTATATGTTATATGTTATATATGTTTATGTGTAAATATGTTTGTATGTGTTTATATGTTTATATGTTGATATATGTTTATATATGTTTATATATGTTCATATATGTCCATATATATATAATATATATGTATGTGTTATATATGTTTATATATATGTTATATATATATATATATGTCTAAATAAATGATTATATATGTTTATATACTTATTATATATGTTTATATATGTGTACTTAAATATCTATTTAGATGAGGGTGTCGTTTTATTTTTATTATTTATGACCTTTTATTATTATTATTGTTATTAGGATTAAAGAAGTTTTGTAATAATAATAATAATTACTATTAAATTTATTTATTTACTTATGTATTTTTGGTTTTTTTTTTATTTATTTTCTCTTATAACTTTCTCTTATTTTCTTTTATTTATTTTCTTTCTTTTCATTCTATTTATTTATTTATTTTTTTCCCTTTCTTTTTTAACCCTACCTTCCTCTTCCCATTCCCGTCGCGCCTCTCTTTCCCTTGCTGCGCGCGACCCGCCGCCACCCACCTGTTCTCCCCGTCGCCAGCCTGCTACTGCCACCCTCCTGCTCTCCCATCGCCGGACTGCCACCCTCCTGCTCTCCCATCGCCGGCCTGCCACCGCATTCCCTCTCCCTCTCGTCGGACTCCCTCGGCCCGCCTCCTGCAACCGTCGGTCCCAGCCTCCCCTGTCGGCCCTCTCCTATCCCGCACGCCCTCCTGTCCCAGCCTCCGGCCGCCGCACCTCCTCCCTCCGCCGGCCTCCTCCGACGTCCGGCCTCTTCCCCTCTCCATCACGGTGCGACCCTCCCTTTTCTTCTCCATTTTTTTTTGCTGCATCCAACCACAATCCCGCACTGGCAATTCACCCACCAGCAATTGGCCTCCCTCCATCCCTCCCTTGCGCAGCGCAGCCCCCCCCCCCCCCCCCGGGTTCCTCCTGTCGCGAGCAGGCACCGCCTTCCCCCTTCTCGGTCAACCTGCGGCCGCCACCAGTTGCTGCAACCTCCGGCGTCACCTAATCTAGGCTGGCGTGGCATTGCCATCGCCGCCCCACTTTGGCAGACCCTTCCCCTGTCATAAAACCCCCTTCAGCCGACCCTTTCTCGGTCGCGCAACTCCCCTCCGGTGTAATCATCGTGCGAATGAGGTTACGCACTGGTTTCGGGAAGTCCGTCGACGTTTGAGGTAGGATCCCTTTGTGTTTCCCATTTAAATCTAGAAATACATTGATTTATTTCAAATTGCACATTCCTTGAAGATTAAATAGTTATCCATGGAATTGTTTAATGATTTTAATATACTTTTTTTACTTCTTGGTTGCGTGCTATGGATTATAAATGAGGTGTGAAATGTGTTTTGAAAGGGCTTAAGGTGTTCATGTGTTGAAAAGTGGTTTTTTTAAAAGGAGATGGGTTGTGTATGATATGGAAACTCATGGTGGGTCTCTTAATTGTGTTTTATAAAGGGTGCAAGGTGTTTGATAAAGTACGTAGGTGGTGTGGAGAATGATTTGAAATGGATTTGTGGAGTGTGTGGCTTGAAGTTGGTTTTCTAAAAAGAAATTGGTTGTATTTTATGTGTTTCTATTTATGATACCCCTTGAATGTACTTTATAAATTGTGTATGTGACTTTATAAAATGAGTGAATGGCATGAAAGATGTTTCTAATTGGTTTTGTCGTGCATTGGATTTAAAAGAGGTTTTTGATTGAGTTTGGGTATGCGTTTGGGTTTAAATAGTGTTTTGGTGTGCGAATTGTCTCAAAATGACGCGTGTGTGTGAAGAGTGGTTTTCTATATGTTATTCTTTAGAATTGTTTTATAAACTTTGAGGCGGTTTAGTAAATAATGCAGATGCTGCAAATCATGTTTTGAAAATGCGTCAAAATGGTTTTTCATTGTTTATTCATTAGAGTTATTTTAATTTAGTGTTTATGTGTTTTTAAATGTTTTACTTTTTTTGTAGCGCGCTGGCGAGGTAATCCCGTGATATCGGAACTGTCGACATGCGTTTCTTGTTCGCTCGTGCGAGGCGTGTCGCGTCGTTGTGATTGGGTAGCGATTTGAGGTAGGTCCCCCATTGCACTTACCTTTAGATTTAGAATTTATTAATTTCTTGTTGTTTTATTAATTTTTAATGAATTAGAAATAATATTAGATAATAAAACTTTAAATTATTATTTAGTGCGAAAAGAGCTGTTTATTTTATACCGAACACTTGTGACATTTTCTTGACGGGCGGACACCCAGTTTTGAAAGAATGCCTGTTTGGCCTTTAAACAAAATTCACGGAACTTCAAATGTGCTTTTAGTTTTAAAGATAAATAATTTCTTCTGAACAAGAGTTTTGATCTTTTTGAGAAATGATGTTTTACTTTAAAATTGGTGAAGGCCCGTTTGGCACATTAATGAAATGGATTATCTTGGAGATCCCACTCGAGGGTGATCTTTGGTGTGCATTGTTTGCGTGAGCTATATGTGATGTTTGTGCATCGTGACTGATTTATTTACATTGTAGACGCACCCCCCTTTTTATTTCTTGTGTTGACATGGGAACCTGGCATATTGAGTGAATTTTCTGAGAACGGTTGCTGCACTAGTTTAGACCACGCACTGGCTAGTGGCCCCATAGTAGGGGAATACTGAGTTATTGCTGCTATGGGGATTGGGCCCCTCGGTTAGGCCATGTAGGGCTATGCCGGGCGTTAGGGCGTTATGACGTCATCGAGTTATGGCATGCCTCCAGGATGAGTCACATGTATAGTACGTTCTGGTTTGTTCACGATCTCCTAGGTTCGACCCATGTCTCTTTTAGTGTTTATTCATTTATGGCAGACGATTGAGAGGTCGAGTTTGGATGACGACCCTTGTGTGCCACTTTTTCCCATTGCCCTTAGTGTTTGTTGTGTGTGATTTTATTTTTGACTAACAACTAAAGTTTGGTTTTCTAATTGTTCACAAAATGTTTTAAAAGTGCAATTCACCTGTTCCTTTTCAACATTAAAATTCTTCTAAATTAAAAAGGGCAATGGACTGTTACTTGTTTTCAAAATGGAAAGTGTGTGTGTGTGAAAAACCTATAATTTCTATAATTTAGTTCAAACTAGAAGTTGGTAAATTCTTCTTTTAATGGTAGTGCTTTGGGAATAGATTTATCGGGCTAGCCTACTGAGTTTTAATACTCACGCCTATAGTGTTTTTCTTGTTTTAGTTTCTGTTGCAGGTTTGACTTGAGCTTGCTCGCCGTGGACGAGAGTTGGTTTTAGTTTGACGATCGACTCTCGGGGTCGCGAGGAGTTTGGTTCGAGGTCAGGTTAGTTATGTTTTTGGCTGTTTTATTTTATTGTCGTTTCTTTATTTCTGCTTCTTAATAAATTTTTATTGGGAGAAATCGTTCCCACGTGTACTCTGTGATGCCCTGGGGCTTGTCGCCAGCCCGGGAGGATCGGGAACGCCTCTCGGGCCATGTCGCGGACTGACTCGGGTGACCGGTTCGGGGTCGACCCGGGTTGGTTCGTGACAAAATGGTATCAGAGGAGGTCGGCTCCTGAGCAGACCTTGTTTTTCAGAGCGCCCATTGCTATTTGGAGTTGTCATGGTAAAGGGAGTAAAGTTGCTCGGACTCGAGGCGTTGGAACGGGAAGGACGTCATGAACCCTTGCTCGTTCTAAACCTCAAGTTACCATGAGATGTCCGGGTTGTTAGTGTCTTTTGGGTCTCATGGATTGTTTTATTTTGGGGAATGAAAAGGGAGTTGGGAAAGTAGTTTCGTGAGCTGACAGGGCCTGGCAAGCCTTGTGGAGCTGGAGACTTCACCCTACAATGCTCTCAGTGACGATGGTATGGCTGACGTATGGCCGCCAACCATATGGTCGAGCCAACCATCATTACTAGTTTCCCCTTTAGTGAATGGGTTTTTCCTTCGTTTTGAAACTCATTGAGTAATGTTGAATTTCAAATGGTATTGGTTATTTTTTGATCAAGTTCCTCGTTTCTTTGTCCCGTAGTGTTCGCCCCCACGAAGGCTCGATGGATGCTCAATGTGCAGCTTCAGGTGGTGCATCCTTAGTTAATCCTCCAGTTGGTCAGCCCATCGATTATGTTTTGGAGTTCCGGAAGTTGAACCCTCCTCTCTTTTATGGACAAGCAGGGCCTCTTGAGGCAGAGGAGTGGTTGCAAAAGATTGAAAGGAAGTTCAGTTCCATTGGTCTACCTGAGTCATTAAAGGTGAAGTTGGCTACCTTCATGCTTGAAGGTCCAACCTGGAAATGGTGGAAGTCCATGTCTCGGAACAAGCCTGGGGAAGATTTGACATGGGAGTTTTTCAAGTCATCGTTCATCCAACAACACTTCTCTGAGTTGAAAAAGCTGAGGAAGAGGATGGAGTTGTGTTGTCTCCAGCAGGGCGTTGAATTGGTACTGGAGTTCTATCGACATTTTGTAGACCTAGTTCCGTATGATCAGTGGTTTGTTGCGAATGATCCCGGGAAGGCTCGACAATTTGAGTCTGGACTCCGACCTGAGCTACGTTCGAGAGTGGAAGAGCTCAACCTAACCACCTTCTCGGATGTTGTCGAGCAAGCCTTTCTTGCTGAAGCTGAGCTAGTAGGAGGACTTGAGGTGGCGAATCCTCCAGCTTTGGGAAGCATTTCAGATGATTCTAGTAAGAAGAGTAAGAAGCGACCAGACGCTGGTGGTGCTGGTAGAGGAATCAAGAGGCCTTCAGACCTTCAGTCATCTTCTTCACAGCGCAATGTTGTGATCTGTCACCAGTGTGGTAGGCAGGGTCACAAAAGGCCGACATGTCCAAGTGCTCCAAGACCCTGCCACACCTGTGGACATATGGGTCACTTGGAGCGATTTTGCCGAGGTGTTTCCAAGAAGCGCGCTAAATCCAGACCTGGATCGTCGAAGGTCACTTCAGCCCATCAGCAGGAGTAGGGAGATGTTGGTGGATGAGCTTGATGTTTTATTCTTGTAATGTTTCTTGGATGTAGTAGTTGTTACCTGTACTGTTTTGGGGTGTTCTTTTCTTTCAGTCAAAAGAATGGTTGTGGCTGAACTCTTTTAAGCCATTGATCTTATGGATGTGTGATTGTTAAAAAAAAATCTGGTTCTGGTGTCATGTTTCTGGGGTTTCATAAACCTGACTGCGAAGCCGGAAGATGCTTCATTCATCAGAGCTCCAGCCACAGGTCTCGGAGTGAAGCTAGCACGTAGTCGGGGGAACTCCAATGAAAGGTGAAGTCTTGCGGCAGGGTGTTGTTCTCAGTAAGTGCGCGCAGTCAGAATCATTTTTCCTCATTATGCCTAGTTTATGTGTAATAACTACCTGGTCATGTCGTTGCTCTCATTTATTAAGAGCTTCTCGCTTTATGCTTTCCGAGTGGGGGTGGTGTGTTGGACAGGGGCCCCCCCTCCCACCCGTGGGCAGTGATTGCTGGTGATAATGCTGGGAGGTCCTCTTATTCTCCTCTTCTCGAAATATTTATGGTGGGGAGTCCATTCGACCTCCCCATGTTGAAAATTATTGTTATCATGAATTTTGTCTCAAGTGATGGAGTTCTGGTCCTATTCCGGGAACTGACGTGACACTTGTGGTGGAAATAACTGTCATGAGTCTCGCCAAATTCATTTTAGCTTGTTTCTTATGGTGGGGAGTCCGTTCGGACTTCCCGTTTCAATCTCCCAGTTTTGTTCTAGGTTTTGGTTGGGTTGTGGTTGGTCTTATTTGGAACCACAAAACTCTATTTTCTTCTTTTGGTAAGGAGTTGGGGCGTGAGAGTTTCAGTGTCATATTGGAGTAAGGTTTTAAGAGATACATGTTGGGTGTGGTTTTGACCTGTTTCTTAGTTTCAAAAGAGTCGCCGTGTTTTTATTGGCGTTGTTCCGGATATTGTGTTTTAAGGTTGAATTGAGGATGAAGAAATTGTTTGAGTCCAGTTGAATGGTGTTAAGGTGTGTGTATGTTGGGCCTCAATTTACTATTGTTAAAGTTCTTTGTCCTTTGAAGCTAACAACTGGAGGTGGTCACACTTTTGGGGGTGGGTGACACTTAGCGAGTAATTCGTTCATATTATATGAGTTCTTTTGGTTTATCGCTCCCCCTTTTAGGGAGTGTTTTAGAATCTCTTTGCTGTCTCTCTTTAGATATTTCTTTAAATTGTAAAGTAATGTCGGTTTTCGTTTGGGGTTTTGATCTTTTTATGGCTTTCCAGGGGCGGAAAGCTTTATGGTGGGAAGAATTGTCACACCTGTTCTTTTTTTTTACATTATTTATTTTATTTATCATGGAGTCGGGTGTTTTTGCTTGTGTGCGGGCGAATATCGGTTTAAATTTTTATTGTTGGGATGAGTTTATGGTTTGAGATAGTGCGCGAACTCCGTAAGTTCATGACGTGTGGCCTGCTTGCAGTCCTCTTGGAACCGTATGGTGCGCAAATGCCGCGCAGTCATCTAATTTTAATATTAATTAGATTAATTGATTTAGCGAATAAATAAATAAATATATATATATGTATATAGGTTTATATGTGTTGATACATATATGTTATATGTGCTTATGTAATATATACACATGTTTTATATGCTTATATGTTGTAAGGTTATATGTTATATGTTATATATGTTTATGTGTAAATATGTTTGTATGTGTTTATATGTTTATATGTTGATATATGTTTATATATGTTTATATATGTTCATATATGTCCATATATATATAATATATATGTATGTGTTATATATGTTAATATATATGTTATATATATATATATATATGTCTAAATAAATGATTATATATGTTTATATACTTATTATATATGTTTATATATGTGTACTTAAATATCTATTTAGATGAGGGTGTCGTTTTATTTTTATTATTTATGACCTTTTATTATTATTATTGTTATTAGGATTAAAGAAGTTTTGTAATAATAATAATAATTACTATTAAATTTATTTATTTACTTATGTATTTTTGGTTTTTTTTTATTTAATTTCTCTTATTACTTTCTCTTATTTTCTTTTATTTATTTTCTTTCTTTTCATTCTATTTATTTATTTATTTTTTTCCCTTTCTTTTCTAACCCTACCTTCCTCTTCCCATTCCCGTCGCGCCTCTCCTTCCCTTGCTGCGCGCGACCCGCCGCCACCCACCTGTTCTCCCCGTCGCCAGCCTGCTACTGCCACCCTCCTGCTCTCCCATCGCCGGCCTGCCACCCTCCTGCTCTCCCATCGCCGGCCTGCCACCGCCTTCCCTCTCCCTCTCGCCGGACTCCCTCGGCCCGCCTCCTGCAACTGTCGGTCCCAGCCTCCCCTGCCGGCCCTCTCCTATCCCGCACGCCCTCCTGTCCCAGCCTCCGGCCGCCGCACCTCCTCCCTCCGTCGGCCTCCTCCGGCGTCCGGCCTCTTCCCCTCTCCATCACGGTGCGACCCTCCCTTTTCTTCTCCATTTTTTTTGCTGCATCCAACCACAATCCCGCACTGGCAATTCACCCACCAGCAATTAGCCTCCCTCCATCCCTCCCTTGCGCAGCACAGCCCCCCCCCCCCCCCCCCGGGTTCCTCCTGTCACGAGCAGGCACCGCCTTCCCCCTTGCCGGTCGACCTGCGGCCGCCACCAGTTGTTGCAACCTCCGGCGTCACCTACTCTAGGCTGGCGTGGCATTGCCATCGCCGCCCCACTTTGGCAGACACTTCCCCTGTCATAAAACCCCCTTCGGCCGACCCTTTCTCGGTCGCGCAACTCCCCTCCGGTGTAATCATCGTGCAAATGAGGTTACGCACTGGTTTCGGGAAGTCCGTCGACGTTTGAGGTAGGATCCCTTTGTGTTTCCCATTTAAATCTAGAAATACATTGATTTGTTTCAAATTGCACATTCCTTGAAGATTAAATAGTTATCCATGGCATTGTTTAATGATTTTAATATACTTGTTTTACTTCTTGGTTGCGTGCTATGGATTATAAATGAGGTGTGAAATGTGTTTTGAAAGGGCTTAAGGTGTTCATGTGTTGAAAAGTGGTTTTTTTAAAAGGAGATGGGTTGTGTATGATATGCAAACCCATGGTGGGTCTCTTAATTGTGTTTTATAAAGGGTGAAAGGTGTTTGATAAAGTACGTAGGTGGTGTGGAGAATGATTTGAAATGGATTTGTGGCGTGTGTGGCTTGAAGTTGGTTTTCTAAAAAGAAATTGGTTGTATTTTATGTGTTTCTATTTATGATACCCCTTGAATGTACTTTATAAATTGTGTATGTGACTTTATAAAATGAGTGAATGGCATGAAAGATGTTTCTAATTGGTTTTGTCGTGCATTGGATTTAAAAGAGGTTTTTTATTGAGTTTGGGTATGCGTTTGGGTTTAAATAGTGTTTTGGTGTGCGAATTGTCTCAAAATGACGCGTGTGTGTGAAGAGTGGTTTTCTATATGTTATTCTTTAGAATTTTTTTATAAACTTTGAGGCGGTTTAGTAAATAATGCAGATGCTGCAAATCATGTTTTGAAAATGCGTCAAAATGGTTTTTCATTGTTTATTCATTAGAGTTATTTTAATTCAGTGTTTATGTGTTTTTAAATGTTTTACTTTTGTTGTAGCGCGCTGGCGAGGTAATCCCGTGATATCGGAACTGTCGACATGCGTTTCTTGTTCGCTCGTGCGAGGCGTGTCGCATCGTTGTGATTGGGTAGCGATTTGAGGTAGGTCCCCCATTGCACTTACCTTTAGATTTAGAATTTATTAATTTCTTGTTGTTTTATTAATTTTTAATGAATTAGAAATAATATTAGATAATAAAACTTTAAATTATTATTTAGTGCGAAAAGAGCTGTTTATTTTATACCGAACACTTGTGACATTTTCTTGACGGGCGGACACCCAGTTTTGAAAGAATGCATGTTTGGCCTTTAAACATAATTCACGGAACTTCAAATGTGCTTTTAGTTTTAAAGATAAATAATTTCTTCTGAACAAGAGTTTTGAGCTTTTTGAGAAATGATGTTTTACTTTAAAATTGGTGAAGGCCCGTTTGGCACTTTAATGAAATGGATTATCTTGGAAATCCCACTCGGGGGTGATCTTTGGTGTGCATTGTTTGCGTGAGCTATATGTGATGTTTGTGCATCGTGACTGATTTATTTACATTGTAGACGCACCCCCCTTTTTATTGCTTGTGTTGACATGGGAACCTGGCATATTGAGTGAATTTTCTGAGAACGATTGTTTCACTAGTTTAGACCATGCACTGGCTAGTGGCCCCATAGTAGGGGAATACTGAGTTATTGCTGCTACGGGGATTGGGCCCCTCGGTTAGGCCATGTAGGGCTATGCCGGGCGTTAGGGCGTTATGACGTCATCGAGTTATGGCATGCCTCCAGGATGAGTCACATGTATAGTACGTTCTGGTTTGTTCACGATCTCCTAGGTTCGACCCATGTCTCTTTTAGTGTTTATTCATTTATGGCAGACGATTGAGAGGTCGAGTTTGGATTCCGACCCTTGTGTGCCACTTTTTCCCATTGCCCTTAGTGTGTGTTGTGTGTGATTTTATTTTTGACTAACAACTAAAGTTTGGTTTTCTAATTGTTCACAAAATGTTTTAAAAGTGCAATTCACCTGTTCCTTTTCAACATTAAAATTCTTCTAAATTAAAAAGGGCAATGGACTGTTACTTGTTTTCAAAATGGAAAGTGTGTGTGTGTGAAAAACCTATAATTTCTATAATGTAGTTCAAACTAGAAGTTGGTAAATTCTTCTTTTAATGGTAGTGCTTTGGGAATAGATTTATCGGGCTAGCCTACTGAGTTTTAATACTCACGCCTATAGTGTTTTTCTTGTTTTAGTTTCTGTTGCAGGTTTGACTCGAGCTTGCTCGCCGTGGACGAGAGTTGGTTGTAGTTTGACGATCGACTCTCGGGGTCGCGAGGAGTTTGGTTCGAGGTCAGGTTAGTTATGTTTTTGGCTGTTTTATTTTATTGTCGTTTCTTTATTTTTGCTTCTTAATAAATTTTTATTGGGTGAAATCGTTCCCACGTGTACTCTGTGATGCCCCGGTGCTTGTCGCCAGCCCGGGAGGATCGGGAACGCCTCTCGGGCCATGTCGCGGACCGACTCGGGTGACCGGTTCGGGGTCGACCCGGGTTGGTTCGTGACAGATCCCATGGAATAGTTATTTGATAAGTGTAACTATGTACTGGTTAAAAATGTCATCAAATTACATTCCAATCAGGGTTACCATTACCATTAATCTAGATGGTGACCAATATGATTTATTGATAATGAAATTTCATGGGTTCTATTAAAGTATTATTTGAGATAGAGATGAAAATTTTATTTCATGATTCTATTAATTCATGACGTTGTTAATAAATACTCATATATTCATAGTATCTCTGTTCGCCAATATATTGAATTGAAATTTGATTAAACGCCATATGTGTTAGAAGACTAGCTTATAGAATGTGTCATAAATTTTGGTGGAATATGGGAGAATCAACTAGTACATATTTCATTCTCCTAATATAAAATAATTATAAATACTTTTCACATGGAACCATATAAGGCCCTATATGATAGGATTTTTAGATCTATAAATTTTTTTTTATGGAAGCTGGAGAATTTGCGTTATTTGGTATAGTCTCATACATGAGATATCGAAAATTTTATGTAGATAATAATGTTTATAGATATGACTAAAATATGATAAATTTATTATAATTATCACTGTTGTTGAACAGTTTTGTTTATAATTGGTGCTCATGTATTTCTATTGATATCATCATGATTATGTATCAATTAGATTCAGAAATTGGGAATGCCAATGTCCAATTTTATGACGCCATATGAGATTGTGGGTATGATTAGAACGATTGTGTATTTCTTGGAACATCCAGAGTAGTATAGTGAAAGCCATGATTTTTTTCCTAGGTCACATAATAAATATTTCCATCGAATACATTATCAAGAGATTTGTGTCATTGATTGTAATGGACCAGACCCTCCTAGAACAGTTGTTTTCCAAAAACTCGGTCCCATCAAGTCATTCCACCCAAACGGTGGCACTATGATGGTGGAAATAGTCATGACATCACCTTGATGATGGAACCATCATGCTAGGTCACTAAAAAAGTGGCATCGCTTATGGTGGCACTGTGTGGGTGGCATCGGGATGGTGGAACCGTGAGGGAGGCACTGTGATGGCGGCACCTTGAGGGTGGCATCGTGATCGCGTCACCGTGAGGGTGGTACCGTGATGCAACACCGTGATAGTGGCCCACTAATAGTGGCACCACAATCATGGAACTGTTATGGTGTCTCACCAAACGGGGTCCCACCCCTGTTTCTTTTTTTCCAGTTTCCAACTTTTTGAGCTCATGTTACACATCATTTGATGTAAAAGTGTTTTAGTACCCTTTTCAATGAAATTAAAATTCTATAAATGATATCTAAAATTCCACATGATCCGAGAGGCATTTAAAATACCAAAACATTTGGTTTTTTCCTTGGTGTCACACCCTTTTCCTGTACATTCCAGTTCCAACCCTATTACGCATTTTCCACTGTTTAAAGGAAACCCTTAAACTCATGACCATTATGGACACCTATTTGATGAGAATTATTAAATTATGATTAATTCTATCATGTGTAACCACCCTAATGCATGGAGAAACCAAAATCCAATTTAAATTAGTTTAATAATTCATATCCCATAACTCTAAGATCCCACATTTTATCACATGGGGTTTCCATCTTCTTCTGGGATAGTCGCCTTTCCCTTCATTGGTGCATTTAGAGTCACCCTTCTTGAGGCTAGTGGTGTTCCTCTGTTAGAGCCTTTCTTTCTCACTCATGTAGTCCTCAAAGTTTCTCTCCTCCAATTCATGTATCCCCGGTTCTTGGCGCGTGGAGAGAAACATTGAATGTTGATCATTGAGGTGGGGGTTTTTCTTTTGCCTCTCTTACTGGGTATCATGTGGGGTGGTTATGTTATTTTTCCTATAGGATGGATGAAACAAAAACATAACGTAGATATTAAATGGAATTTTAAAGAATTAAGGTGTGTGTTTGATTATGTTGTTATACTATTTTATATTTTATTATATGTTGTGAATTATATGGAATCATGTCCACTAAAAATGAGGGTTATTGGTGGTCTTCCTTTCGTACTAATCCACCCATGTCTCTTGTGACAAGTGAATGGTTGTAACATGGAAATTCATTATTAACATAATGTTTATTGATTAAATGGATGTCATGTGAACAGGAATCCTTGTGTGATCACCCTTGTTAACCAAATGGAAAGAAGCTACATAATGAATGGTTTGTTAGAATCATGAAACACCCTTAATTTTTCTTGCTTACATGTGTGGTTGTACTGATGGTGTGACATGGATGGGGATGGGATCCCCAATTGTGGTCCAGTTTTTGGTTTGTGAATTTGAGGCCGTATAGAGCCATATGTGGGGGCATTGGTTGGATATACTACTTTGAGGGATCACACAGTTCCCTTTTGTTGTTGTGAAATTACCAGGGAACTAGGTGTAAATGCTTAATTTCCTACATAGATATTTCTTCTTCATTGGCTTGTGGTTATTCTTGTTAGTTACTCAATAGTGGAGTTTTATTGAATAAAACCACTTGAATTTAATAACACAAATGAGATAAATTGGAAATTGCTTTCTAGGAATGATTTGGGACTTGGTTGTGGTTGTTATGATTTTTATTTGTGAAAAATAACGAGGTTGTTTTTGTATGTGCTGGTGCTGCAACAAATAGGTTGGGATGAGTGATTTTTAACCTATATGTAATGTTTAGTTCTTATGTTTCTTATTCACTCCATATATAAGTTGATCACTTCATGCATAACACCCCAATTTCATCGGTAAGGGTGTTTTTCCAAACACTCGTACGAGTGGATGGTTATTATCTACTTTTATACAACCTTTCTGGTGTAGCCTAAGACTCTGTGGGAGGGATGTGACAGCCTAAGGTCCATTAAATCACATGATTCTTTAGGCATGCTATGTTTTGGTGGTTATCCCACGTGTGTGTGGGAAGGTTCTTTCCCAAGGCTCTTCGGGATGAGGCCACATTATTGTCGGGTATGTTGGTAGTTTTTTTGAGCCTAGGTGTCAGTGGGCATGGTTACATTTGGTTTCTATGGCCTAAGTGTTTGCGGGTGGTTTGTGTGTTTGTCATGGCCCAGGTGTGTGTGGACAAGATATGGTAGTGGGATTGCAATGGGAATGGTAGGAGAGGTATGACTTGTTGGATGTCTTCAATAACTAGTGGGAAAGTGGCATGAGTACCCAAACATCGATGTGTTATTATTTTTACATTACTTGATATGGGTTATATGAGGAGTGTGCCTTCATGAGGTTTGTGTGGATAGTTTCCATTCTATGTACTATTTTTGTATCATTTTCTTACAGTGCATTAGAATGTCTCCCCACTTGTGCATAAGATATTTCTGTTTTCCCTATTGCATATACCTGTATGCTCACAGTACATATATAAAACTACTTTTAGGTTTCGTGGAGGATGTTGAGGACCATACCAGACCCTATTATCTTGGATGTCTGGACCGTTGACATCATTTATTTTCCTTTCTTTTCGTACTTCCCATTGTAGTTTTCTGTATTTTTTAGCACTTATTGATTGAAAATGCATATGGGAATGGATTGTTTTGGGATTACATTTACATCCAGTTGTGGTATTTTTAAGGATTTAATATCTTATCAGTTAATCCTATATAATAAAAAAAAGATAAAAGCCTTCAATTTTATATGTGATATTATACCCTTGGTGCTAGTCACCACACTAGGTCATATTAAAGGCGGAGCTCGGGGGTCATTATCTCTCCATCAACATGAGGAAAGAAGGGTTTGGAAATCTATTGTCCCTTCCATCATCGTGGTGACGGAGGGTCATGATAGAATGGTATTAGAGCATGTTGAGTGATATGATATAGTATGGGGTTTTTCAATGTGTGGATTACATGGTATGGTAGGGAAATATTGTTAGGAAATCTTGGTGCATGAAGTAGGCTAGGGAAGTTTGACTAGTATGTGGGACTTTATGGCCCACTAGGATCTGATGTAAGGACATTAGACCTACTGAACGACCATGTGAGGCTACCCTAAATGCAGGGTAATGACCATAGGAGAGGTACATTCATTAAAATGACTTGTGTTCTTGCATGTCTTGGGTATTAAAGGGATTTGATATAAATAAAAATCTAAGAAAAATTTTAAATAGAATATTCTTCACTACTCGGGCTTAAGAATTACTTATTTACCTTGCAGCTATGGAACTCAAATGACGAACATGGATTGTACAGGTGATTTTGGATTAAGAAGATCATTTGGTTGATCAGAAGAGTGCTGATCGAGAGGAGGAGGGAAATCAGTGGCAAAGGATTCTTCGGGCCTTTCAGTGGAAGTCCCTCTGGATGTACGGGGAAACATCTCGGAAATGGAGACAGAGAGATGGCTCAAAGATCAGGTGATATATTTTAGCTTGATCTGGGTTCTGATGGAGTACTGGGTTCCTCTAGATGTATGTGAGATATGGGGATGGGCATGTTAGTGGTTGATGCTCTATCTCAAGGAGAAGAGGGAGGTTGAGGTTTCATGGACAGACGTTGAGAGGGATTTCATGGCAGAATTCCTCTATTCCATACTGAAGGTAATTAGTAGGAAAGACATATACTCACTTTAGAAGGGGAGAAAGTTTGGGAGGGACTTGGGGTTCATATTCAAGGATCTTCTTCTCTTTCCTCCAGACATATTTTTGGATTAGGAGTCACAGATAATACATTTATAGGAGGCAGTGAAACCTTCTCTTCAGTATATTGTCACTCCCTTCACTCTCTCAGCAAACTTGGGGGTCCAAAAAAAGCCTATGTGGTGGAGAGGATGAACTTTTTGGGAAGTGTTTTGTGATAGGGGATCCATTTGGGCTCGTCAAAGGGGAAGGTCATCAGCAGCAGGACTCCATCGTCTGGGCCTCCCAGGTTTCAACCAGTGTGGAGCATGGGCTAGTAGTTCATGTTTTAATCTCCCCATACTCACCCCTTTTTTGCAGGCCCCAGACTAAGATACATCATCTGTGTCAGCTGTGGGAATCTTTGGAATCATTTCCCAGTCCGAGTGTAGTACAATAGAGGTGTGCAGGTTCAGTGCCCACCTCAATAGCAGAAGTTTCCACCCATGCCCTTTCATCAACAGTTATTGGGATAGTGAGCTCCCTCTCCTCCAAAAGAAGACTTTGTGGGGGGGAGGCTGACCTTAGGGAAACCATCAGGGACCTGAACCAGGGTATGGTGAGGGAGGCATCCGACATTCGAGGGGCAGAGGAGCTGGTCGTGGGTCGTAACACGGTGTAGACGAAGCAGTTCCCATAGGTCCATAAGTCCTTTGAGGTATGATCAGCTTCTTTAGTATTCTTGCATGATCCTTGGTTGATTTAGGAGATTTTCACTCCTTTTTTGAACCCAGTATAGCACATGCTTTGGGTCTAGATGCAGAGGTAATTTTCATACCATTGGATTTGAGTATGCCAGTTGGAGGTCAGAGATACTAGTCTCGTGTTTTCCAAGGATGTAAATTGATTTTGGGACCACATCAGTCTAGTAGGGACCATATTTTTCTATAGATGTAGCCATATGATATTATTTTAAGATTTTACTTGGTGTTCTTTATGTGTTCCATTATCGATTTCATCCTGAGAAGGGTTGTGTTTTCAGAAATGGGTAGATGATGTGTGACTTTTGTCGGTTACAGGGGTTTCTAGGGGGAAGACAACAAGAGAATCCCTTTCATTGCTTTTTAGTTGTGTTGTAAGTGGAGTTAGTAAATATAGATATGGTTTAAGTCTTGTAGATTTTCAGTGAGTTCATGGATGCCTACCCTAAAGAGGTGGTGATTCTACCCCCTCAACATTATATTTTGTTCAGAATAGACTTTCAACCCGGTGCCCATCCAATTTTAGTGGAACCCTATCAGATAGAGCCATAGGGGTTGTAGGAGTAATAGATTCAGATTGATGATAGGATGATGAAGGATTTTGTCCAACCAAGTGTGTCACTGTTGGGTGATCTTGTCTTGTTCACGAAGATGGACGATGGTGGTCTAAGGCTGTGCAAAGACTATCAGAGATTGAATCGAGTAACAGTTAAAAACCATTACCCTCTCCCAAGGATATACCACCTTTTTTATCAGTTTAAGGTGGAAGGATGGTTCTCCAATATCAACCTACGGTCAAGATATCACCAGTTGAAGGGGTAAAATGATGAAATCTCAAAGACTGCCTTCAGGTGTAGATATAGGTTCTTTGATTTCGTGCTCATGATGATAGACGTTATGAATGCACAATCCTGGATAATGGGACTCATGAACTTCGTCATCAGGGAATATATCGACCTTTTGGTAGTCGTGTTTACTGACAATGTCCTTATCTAGTCAATATTAGAGGGGGATAATGCTGATAATTTGAGGACGGTTTTAGAGTTCCTCTAGCAGCACCAGCACTATAGGAAATTTTCGAAGGTTATGTTCTTAACACAGGAAGTGCACTTCCGTGGACACATGGTGTCTGATCAGGTGATCTAATTAGACCCATCAAATTTCAAGGGGGATTTTTCTTGAGCAACACGCAAGAATGTGAAAGATGTTTGTTGTTTCTGGGGTTTATCAGCTTACTACTGTAAATTTGTGCCCAACTTCTCTCGAGTATCAACACCCTTTACATCCTCAACAATGAATGGAAAAGATTTTATATCTAGTGAGTTTTTTTATGAAGCCTTCACCAATCTGATTGGGAAGATGGTTAGTGCCCTAGTACTGAGGTTTCCCGGAGAAGGGGTGATGTTTGAAGTGTTCTGTGATGCTTCAGGCCAAGGTGTGGGGTATGTCTAATTCAACAACATGGATGACCTATTATGGGTCTAGGTAGTTATGTCCCCATGAGTGTAACTATGCCACCCATGATCTTGAACATGTATCGGTCATGTCCACGCTAAAGTTGTGGCGGCATTACGTTATCAGGGATCACTTTGTAGTCTTCACGGATCCTAAGAGCATGCGGTATATCTTCTCTCAGTGAACCTTTAACTTGTAGTAGTAGACATGGATGGAGTATTATCTGTACTATGTCTTCCAAATCTGTTATAATGAATGTATGGGGAATGTGGTGGCTAATTCCTTGAGCAGGAACTCACAGTAGGATGTGGTTTGATATTTGGTAGACCCCTGGAAGGCGATGGAGGAGTTGGATACCCTAAACCTCGATGAATGGGTTTAGGATGGGAGATGATATCTTCTATAGATTACAGTATAATCCTCTCAATTACAGTTGGTGGAGGAGTCACATTGGGGAGAAATCGAGGCTAAAGTAATGTGCGATCGTGTTAACAAGGGTGACGCTCGAGGTTGATGGTCGAATGATGGGAAGAATCAGATGTTGTTTCATGTAATGTTGATCGTCCCCATAGGAATTCATGAGAGATTTCATGGTGAGTTCCAAAATTCACCCCCTGAAGGATCACTCAAGAATATCCATGATGTATTGGTGCATGAAGGGTTAGTTTTGGTGGCCCAGAGGGAAGCGGGCAATGGCGGACCTTGTGGAAAAGTGCCTCGTGTTTCATCAGGTGAAGGCGGAACACCGCATCCCAGGAGGTCTGTTACAACAATTATATGTCCCCCAGTGGATTTGGGATGACATATCGATGGATTTCTTCATAGGACTACACATGATTCAAGTTTTTTGTGATGCTATCTGGGTAGTGCTATATCGACTAAAAAAATAAGCTCACATATTGGCAATCAAGGAGTCGAGTGAGGTGGATTCCTTTGCATGAATGTTCATGGACCATGTGGTTCAGTTGTATGGATTTTAAAGATCTATAGTCTCATTTCGGGATTCACAGTTTACCTGACATGTTTGGATGGGATTGCATTCTAATTTTGGCACCAAACTATGCATCCTCACTGCTTTTCACCCCCCAAACAGATGGGCTGACAAAGTGCACCATCTAGAAGTTGGAGGATATTATACATGCATGTGTTTTAGACATTTGGGATCATCGTTATAAAAGGAGATATAGATGGGCCCCCAATACCCATAGCTATTTTGTGTTTTGTTCTCTTGTTTATTGTACTTTTCTGTGATGTAGTGCTTGTCCATGATAACTAAGAAATGTGTTGATTTCCTGGTTCTCTAGATGGGTGTGATGATTCATTTATTTGGGGAGGGGAGGACACAATCCCTAATCAAGACGCATTAAGGTGGATGACATTAAACCCGTGTGGGTGAGTCAGTGTCGCCCAAAGAGGATGGTATCATGACATGGAAAATGGGATTTCCTAACATATATGTATGGATAGTTAGGCCATTATATGTTTATATAGTTACTTGAGGGAGAAGTGTTCTGTTAAGTTGATGAAGTTTACTCCTGAGAGGTATCTTTCAAGGTGGTTGTTCAGACTCCTCTATTTTTATTGGTTTTATCATTGTATTCTCGATGATGATGATACATTGAGAGGTATATGATGTATTGTCCAGGACCCTCCTGTTGTAGTACATTTCGAAAAACTCAGACCCATCAATTGGTTTTACTGAAACTGTGACACTGTGATGGTGTCACCTTAGCAGTCGCACCGTCATGGTTGCACACCGAACTGTTGTAACCGCTGATAGTGGCACTGTGAGGGTGGCACCAGGATGGTTTCACCATCATCAAGGCACCGTGACGGTGGCACTGTGAGGGTGGCACCGTGACTATGTCACTATGAATTTTGAACCATGATGTTGGTGCTATGACTGTCACACCATTACGGTGTCTCCCCAAATAGTGTTCCACCCTTGTTCCTTTTTTTTAGTTATTGACTTTTTTGCTCCAACAATGTATCTTTTGAATTCAAAGTGTTTTAAACCCCATTTAAATTCCAATAAAAGACCATAAATTATATCTATAATCCCCCATGATATGGGATACCTTTGACATACCAAAACATGTGACTTTTTCTTCTGTTTCACACCCTTTTCTTGTACATTTTAGTTCCACACTTGTTACACATTTTCATCTATATGAAGAAAACCCTTTAACTCACTACCATTACGGCCACTTCTCTATTGAGAATTATTAAATGAAAATTACTTCCATCCTGTGTATCCACCCAACTATATTGAAAAACCATGATCTTCCTTTAATGTGGTTCAAGAATTCATATCTCGTAGCTCCAATATCTCACATTTTATCACACGGTGGTTCCTACTTCTTCATGGATAGACTCTTTTACTTTTTGTATTTCATTGGGATTCTGCCTTGATGTGGATAGTGGTGGTCCTCTAATAGAGCCTTTCTTTATCACTCTTGGAGTCCTCATAGTTCCTCCCCTACAAGTCATGCATCCCATGTTCTTAGCGTGTAGAGAAAAACTATGATCATTGGTCATACGAGAAGGGTTTTTCCTTCACACTCTTACTGTGTATCTAGAATGGTGGTAATGTTAATGTTCTTATATAATGGAAAAAACCAAATCATTATGAAGATAATAAATGTAAATTTTATAAATGAATGGGTCTGCTTAACGATGATGATGTACTCTTTTACCATTTCATATGTATTGTGAATTTTATGGTCTTATGTCTACTGAAAATCAAGGATTTTTGTGGTCTTCCTTGTGCACAAATGAACACCAATCTCCTGTGATGATTGAATGTATGTAACATGATAATTTGTTAGTAACATATAGTTGGTTGATTAAATGGATTTCTAGTGAACATGAATCCACGTGTGATCACCCCGGTTAACCAAACAGAAAAAGGATACATAATGAATAGTGTGTTAGCTTCTAGATACTCCTTTACTCTGTCTTTGTAACATGTGTGGTTATTCTGCTTTATGGTTGTGAGGTGATGTGGATGGGGATGAGATCCCCTGTTATGGTGTAGTTGTTGGTTTGTGGATATGAGGCCATATGGGGCCCTATGTTTGGGATTGGTTTGGTTCTAGTACATCATGGGATCTCACAGAACCATTTTGTTGTTGTGACTATATAAGAGAACCATGTGTGAATGATTATTTTAGTGTTTGGTTGTTTTCCTCCCTTGGATTATGGCTATGCCTGTAACATTCCCTCTAGTTGTGTCTTATTAAATAAAACCACTAGAATATGATAAATGAATGGGTTAAATGGGAAATTGCTTTCCTGGAATGAGTTGTGACATGGTTGTGGTTATTGGGATTTTTATGAATGAATAGTAATGAGGGTGTTTGTGTTTGGTCTAGTGTTGGAACACCTTGGTAGGGATGAGTGCTTATTTAACTATATTTAATGTTTTGTTCTCATGATTCTTATTCACGCCCAACCCATGTTGATTACTTCTTGCCAAACACCCCCATTTCATGGGTGGGAGGGTGTTTTTACCAACACTCCTATGTGTTTCCATTTATTAGATCCTGGTCTAATCCCTTTCCCGAGTGGCCAAAGACACTTTAGGTAGGATTCGATGGCCTGAGGTTCATTATTTATCAATATTCTTTGGGTAGGGTACGTTTTGGTGGTTCTCCTAGGTGTGTGTGGGCAGATTGTTTCCAAAGTTTCTTTGGGATGAGGCCCAAGTGTTTTCAGGATGGAAATAGTTTTTCAGGCTCGGGTGTCTGTGTCTATGTATACGTGTCATTGTTTTGGCCCGGGTGATTGTGGGTGGGATGTGTGGTTGTGGTATCCGAAGTGTGTGCAGATGTGATATCGCAGTGGGACTGCGGTGAGAATTTCGGGATAGGTCTGATACATAGGATGTCTTCAATAACTAGTGGGAATGTAGAGAGGGTACCCAAACATCAATGCGTTATTACAATTACTTTACATGACTTGTGTTATTTTTTGAGTTTACCTTTGTGTGGTTTATGTAGATAGTTTCTTTGCTAGGTACTTTGGTTATCTCATTTTCTCACAGGGCATTAGAATGCCTCCCCACTTATGCATATGATCTTTTGGTTTTCCCTACTGAGTATACCTATATGCTAATCCTACTTATATAAAACTACTTTTAGGATAATAGGAAGACTTTGAGCACCGTTTCATGCCCTATCAACTTAGATTTCAGGACTGTGGATGCAAATGCTTTTCTTTTCATTAGTTACATCCATTTGGACTTTCCTATATTTTTTACATCTTATTATTGGATCATACATATGGGAATGGATTGTTTTGGCCTTACGTTTACTTCCATTTTTGGTGTTCTGTGGAATTTACTATATTATCTCCCAATCATACTAACTAAAAAATGGAAATTCCTCCCATTTTATGTGTGATTCTATACCCTTGGTGCTAGTTTCCACTATGGGGCCTATTAACGGTGGGTCTTTAAGGTCATTGTCTCTAATTCGACTAGAGGAAGGGAGGGTATGGCAATTGGTTGTCCCTTCTCTCATCTTGGTGAAGGTGGGTCGTACCATTAATAATGAACATTATGTTGATACCTACTTTATGAAGAATTTGATTCATGTTGTAGAACATAGTGTGAAATTTATATTGAATATTAATATACCATTACTGAAAGTACATTGGTTTGATGCTTGATTTTTTGAGATCCTGGGGATAACGAAGATGAAATTACAAGAATATTTTCCATCATTTTTTCCTACAATTCATAGATACATTAAACAGCTCAGATATCTAATGATTTTTTATATGGTTTGGGGTTATAAAATCATGATCTTTGATGATTCATTATTTATTTTATTTTTTAAACTCATTTTTAAATGGATGATGAAATGTTCCCTGAGAGTAAGGACATTCTCAAGAATGTAATACGGTATGGGAAAGAAGCATGGGAATATGAGGCAATATAGTTCATGGTTCATTATTGGTTCATATTTATTACTTTCCATACCCCATAATCATGAATCTTGGTGGAGAGTAGCAAATAATTATAAAATAATGCATGGAGGTCTCATATGACCATTTTTCTAGATCTCCACATGAATTGAACTCGCATCACAACCACCTCATGGGTTTTTAAACTATACGGGTGACCCAAAAACCCCATCAACTTAGTTCCATGTGTGAAGAGTTGATCAAATTGTTGGGAAATGGTGTGTTTATAGGTGAATCAAAACATTGTGCCAATTAAAATTTGTGATATTAATTGTTTTTAACATCAGATAATTATACCATTTTCAACAAAATATAATCCCATTTAATTACCCATCATCAATTGTTATGACCCATGAACTCTAAACTCTTTAACAGACAAATATGGTTTGATTATTTTGGATTTTGAGATCCATTGATTGTGAATTGATGAACCTAGTAAGTCACTACTTTAATTTCCATCTATTTTCATAGACAATAATTTTTGTTAATTTACATTTAATGAGAATATTATAAACCCTATACATTGGAATTATTTTCAAGGTTATTTAGGACAATTTATCTCATATATATTGAAAATGTTGTATTATTTATCATCTGTGAGCATTGGGTAGGTGGGGTACATGTTATTTCCAATAGAATTGATGTTTTCTTACTGTATGTGATATTATTTTTGAACTAATTTACTACAGAATGGTTTTTTTTATTAAATAAAGTAATTTTTTATTTGAAATTTGAGAATCTCCATAGACCACGTCATATCTAATGATGTTTACTAAACTGGTCCTATGATCTTCCATGCAGTTTACCCATAATTTTTGAATTATAAAATGATATTTTAATTGATAATTAATGGGATTGTGTTAATAAATCAATTATAGTATTGTTCTTCATGTTAATATAGTGTAATGGGATATGCTGCTAAACATAGAATGTGAACCCTTTTATGTAATGTTTAGGGGTATGATTGATAATTGTTTAATATTCCATGTCGATATTAGTAAATGTATTAGAAGAAGTATTAATGGTCATTTTTATAAATAATTGGTAAATTGGACTTTTCATTAGGATGAAATAAACTAATTGAAAGTACACAACATTAAAAATTAATATATATTGAAAGGTCCACACTTATTTTTATTGTATAATAAATGATCCATAATTGTGATGTAGGATGGAAATAATGATTGATGGAATGATTGTGTTTATTGATTGTTACTAATAATCTTTTAGTCAGGACAAACTAATAATCTAGGCCCTATAAATGAATTTTATAGTTTGGATATTGGAATGTTTCTATGATATCAACTTGTTCGAAGGCTAGACTGATGAAACGTGCTGCGATTGATTTGATGGGGGAATGATGCTCCATGATCAACTAGTTTGGACAAGTAATGGGTAACTGGATTTTTTATATATTTAAAGATAATTTATTTAAACTTTTTAATAAATTTCCATTTAATTTAATGTGTTAAAGTCCTTATATTATGTTGTTAATAATTCAAGTGTGGATTAAATTAGGTTTGGTGTGTTGTGTATTTTGTGGGAACCAAATGAAAATGTGGCTAATTTGTAACTGTATAATAAAAAACATGATAACATTTTGTATCTTATTTATCGGATATCTATAAATTGTTACAAATTTTTATTAAACTAGATATTACTAAAGACACAATTTGTGGTGGAATAATGAGTTCTACTAAATTTCATATCATGCCATCATTGGGTAACCATGAAGACTTTTTTTCTTATAGGCTTGTATAAAGAAAACCTCATTGTGACAGATTGTTGATTGTGGGGGTTGCATGGATGAGGGTACACAAGTTTTTTTGAGAACCTGATAGGGTAATTATCTTTTATATCCATATTAATTGGTTTTCTCATACTTTGAACTATCATGACATTCAATTATTATTTTTTAGATGGTTGTACAAATCTAGTATTTTGGAGATAGTTATTAGGTTCTACATTAATTATTACAATTTCTTGTCAATGTGTATTATAACTCCTACAATTTATTCACTATGATAAAGTGTAAATAGTGTTCTATCATTTTTTATTATACCCTATATTATAGTTGGTTGGATCTGTTCTATGGTGATATGTGCTGGAGGTCATGTAACTAAACTGCATAGGGCTCTAATTATATGAAACCTATTTTCAGATGATACAGACTAGGGAATATTAAAGATAAAGAAAACATATAAATAACCATTATAGGAATAATAATAATAAGTATATAATCCAAAAAAATACTTTGGTTTTGAATTACATTTAAGTTAAATGAATCAAAAAAAATTCACTATTCCACTGCCTGAATAATAAATTTTAGTTCCTTAATACATCAAACAAAAGGTGAATTATGTCATTTTTAACAAATTATCTACAATAATCCATTGATTCTATTCCATAATTACATTTTTTATATTTGTATGTTTTTATTATATTTGTATCTAAATAACCCATTACACAATGTTTTAGTACTGTTACATTATTCTTATTTACACATTACTGATATTTTATCTAGAATAGAAGAAATAAATATATTAACAAATTTTATATAATACATATCATTTAGAATCAGATATAGATTTCAAAATATGAATGTAGTTGTAAATGTAACTGTTTGTAGTTAACTAACGGTTTATAGGGCATTTTCAAACAATAAAGAAAGAGCTGTATGTAATATAAAGGAATCATAAATGTAATAATAATAGTTTGTTAACATAGTTAACATAATTCCAATATAGATCTAAATTATTATTATATGATTTGGGTTTTAAATTAAAAGATAAAATGATAAAAATACCTGATAAAACTGTCATGATATGTAAAAGAAAAATACCCTCAAATTTGTGTCACTTCTTTTTTACAAAAATATAAACCATATGTTATTATATTTGAGTGGATCCAGAACATCTCATTTTATTCTAAATTCTTTGAGAGTGGGGATCTAGGTAGATCCATGGATTATGTTTGTTGATAGTATATTGATTCACAATATACGTGTGGGGTTATTTATAATTAGAGGGGAAATTTAATGAAAAAGTGTTGAAGAAATTATTTTTTCCATGGTAAACCCATCAATAATTATATTTTCTACAGTATGAAATTTTTATTAATTATATAACATAATTTAATGATATTAAAAAACAATATAAAATGAATTTATATCATTAATCAAAAATAAAATGAAATAGTCAAAAATTATTATCTAATTGGAATACATTTGAATTTAGAATATGGAATATAGATTTATGTTTTTTATATAATATTTGTTGTATTTAAATGTCTTCTTGGCAGAATTAAATAACATCTTTGTTGACACAACATTTCAAAAGTTTATTATTTCATTATTATATTCTAAATTATGTAATTTATAAAACAAGAGTTATGAAAAATATGTTTTTTACTATTAAACAATAATATTTAATATTTTGACATTTTATGAATAAATCACCTGTATAAAACATTTACATAATTATTATAGAAAACAAATTATATTATCAAAATAATTTTAGTTCATATGAAATTTATTTTTTATTATGAAAAATTATGAATTTTTTGAAATACATTCAAAATTAGTTTATTGAAAGTCATCTTTTATTATGTTTTAGTATTGAGTAATTACATTTTTTATTGAATTGTAATGTTAAAATTTTTTAAATTACCCATGTTAAATATTATTTATATTTTAATTTAATTTTTTCATTCAATTTTATGATTTTATTGTTGGTATTGTATTCACAAAGGCCATTCTACAAATCCCAATAGTTATGTAACTATTTTATTGTACACATTACTATTCAAATAGACAAATTACCTTCTATAAAGACCACTTATTTCATTCATTAATAATTAAATAAATTATATACAATTTTTTTTATTTTTTGGTTTAAATATATTGTATGGTTTACTAAAATTCAGTTTCAATTATATTGTAATGTTCCTATGGTGATAATTCAATCATATTGCAATGATCCGTGTTTTCACATTATATATTTTTTTAAAATAAATTATTTAAATTATAATATTTGTAGATTTAGTACCTTTTTACTAGAAAATGTGTTTTATATCCATTAATTATGTAAAGTTTTTTAGTTTTATATATGTCATTTATATGTATAATTCTATATAATATATGAAAACGTTTATAAAATCTTTTATAGAGTATCAGTCATTACATTGTTACCCCCTTTAGATATTTTCTCCTTGATATTTTAACTGATATTATGATTTTAGAATTGATATGGGGGTTTATTTTTCATAGTTCCCATAGGTTCTCAAGACAACCTTATAAAATTTTAAGTATTTAAAAGGAATCAACATATTTGATAACAAAAATGATATGAAACATTTAGCTTAAATGAACATCATAATATTATTATTTAATATGATATTTTTTACAAAGTCCTTAGAATGGTGGGAATGAAAATGATTAACTAAATTGTTAAAACATGGATAACACATGTATTAATAATGATTCATTTGTTACAAAAAAATGTTAAATTGAATAAAAATGAATTGAATCTGAAGGATTTTTTTTCTGGAAAACAATTAAAATGAAATGTATGTGACTTCATAAAATATTAAAATCATTATTTTTGGATTTATTTAAATAAATTATTTTTTAAATATTTAATTTAATTTTTAAAATTCATATTTTATGATTTATGGAAATTTTATAAAATCAAATTCAATTTTACTGATAAATGGTGTATTTTTGTAAAAAAAAGGTTCTTATGATTTTGATGGAGACACCTTTTAAAATATATTGTTTTTCACTTTTAAATATATAATATTTAAATGAATAAAATTCTTCTTTAGAATAAGGACATCAAAATTTACTTTGGTTACATTTTGATTTTTTTATGAAAAAAATTCATTTTTTTGAGGAAGAATAAAAAGTACATCATTTTAATTCAAAAAGAATTTTCATCTAATTTTATTATATAGTTAGATTGTAAAATAAATTTTTTTTAAAGTATAATTTGAATAATTTTTTATCATTTAATCCAATTCTAGTCATTGGATGTAATTTCACATAGAAATTTGATATAAACACATTTCAATATTTTGATAGGTTTTTTCCTTGTAAAATTATTTTTTCTCGTTTTGAGAATGGAAATTAATTTAAAATTTGTTACTAGAAATTATGTGTTTTAAATTTGAAAAAATAGATTCCATATTTGTAATAAGAAGGTTAATTTTTTTAAATGGGTCTTTTTTATTTTTGGAATGGATGAATAGTAACATTTGTAATTATTTGTCTCTACCGCGGTTAAAGGGTAAATAAGTTAAATAATGGTAATAATAATATTATAGTAATTAAAACCCACCCTACGTCTTTTTATAATATTATTGGATTATATTTGACATACGAAGATAATCCATCGGGTGAAAATTTTGCCTTTTGATCCACCTGTGTTTGATTATGAAATTTATAACTATTAATTTAATATAACGAATAATATGTAATAAAAATTTATATTCTTACAAAAACCATATTAATATCGGTTTATATAAATTATATATTAAAATATGAATACTAAGTAAAAATAAAAAACCATTTTCTAAATCATCATATTTTATTTATTATTTTTTGACATTAAATAATTAAATTTAAGTATGACATAGTGATAATGCAGTGATTTCTTTTTTAATGATAGAATCAAATAAAGGATATTATAAAAATTAAAATAAATATTAGTTTACATAATTAATTTTATAATTGTTTTTAAAAATTTTCTATGACATTTTATAATACTATTAAATTGTTAGGTTTGATGTTATCACTAAGCTTAGATTTAATTTAAATTTAATTAAATTAATAGTGTAAAATTGACATAATTGAAATTTTTTAAAAATAGTAATTTATTAAATTATTTATAATACCAAATAATTTTATGAAATCATAATGTGACTATGATACGCTATAAATGTTGATCAAGAATCTAATTTAGTAATATTGACAAAAATAACTAAAAATAATATCTCTTAATAATTATAATGTTGTTATAAAAATTAAATTTTAAAGAGAATATTTAACGATAAATAAAAATATAAGGATTAAAGTAAAACCAGTACATGTTAAGAAATTATTGTATGATAGTATTCCAAACAATCCTAATATTAGCATAAAAATATCTCAATTTTGAGCCATTTGAATTTTAAAAAATCAATTTATATTAATTCAATAATTTAATATCTTCCTACAATACCCCTTCCATCTCAAATAGAAAGGTATAACCTTTTCTTTAATATTCACAATTAAATAACCCTCAGGTTCGGATAAGCCCTGAAAAAATCAATTATAATAGTCGCTACCCTAATCCTAGAATCCTAGCTTATGTCAAAAATCATTGTAAGGATTCCTTTTGGTATAAACTAATGGAAGTTAACAGATTAAGAGGTATCACCTTCTCTCATGCTTTTTAGTTTCATTTCCATTATGTTCCCTATAAATTCTTCTGAATTTATGATTACATAAAATAACTTGTATCTTAAATATACATTGATTTTTTAATTCAATGGTTTATATCTACATTTACACACACCCCCAATTAATGGTTAAAAACATACAGTTTCTGTGTATAGTGAACATTAACTCACAAAATGATGATGGTTCAATTTTTCCCTACCACCTCATATAGTGTCCATTATAATGAGAAATTTTTATACATATGATATATATAATAAATTGTATTTTCTCTTTTATTCAGTAATTTTTATTTATAACATATCTTTTTTCATTCCATTTTTTGTAAATACGATATTTCCATTTGAGGAAGTGTGGACTACCGTCCGCTCAAATAGATATAACTCATTCCCAATATTCATGGTACATATAATGGATGGTTTTATTAAATATATGATACATATATGACATAAATATAATATAGATATTTTAATATAAATTTTTATCATTTAATTATTATTCTTTTAATATGATAAAGAAATGAATTTAGCGGTTAAGCGTACGTATGACCTACAATCTCTATGAATGGAGAATTTCATTTCATATCTCCCAATATTATGGATTGTTATTAATACATATATACTACATATATATGATTTTTAAATAACAAATAAAAATTTGCAAAGGATTTAATTTTTTTATACATGTATAATTTTTATTAAAACTAGTTAATATTTGACTCAAGTACCTAATATCAACAATACTTCCAATATGAACATGAATACTTATATAATTTTTATAACAAGGTAACAAGTGATATAAAAAGAATAATAAACTTTAAAACTGTTCTCAATAAATCATAAATTTAACTAAATTTTTTTTCATGAAATAATGAATATATGAGACCAGTCATACTCAAGGTATGGGACTTCATCTCAATCTCTTTTCCTTGAGGAATATTATGATAATATACACCACCTTATTTTATATGGTGTATACTCAAACAATTCAAATTTAATTATCAATCAAAGTTTTTTAAAATGAATATTTTATAACATGGTGTTTTACTAAAATAAAAAAGGAATGATTTTAACATATACTATGACAACAACTATTCCACTACTGAAACTGTTGTTTGATATTTGTGTTCCTATATATTCCTGTATGTTTTTTCAAGGAATAAAGAAATACATTATTCTATTTTTTGATCTTTTTGTATTTGAAATTCTTTTGAATGTTAATTGACTATTTAAATATCGTGAAATTATTTCTTGTGATTGAAAAGGAAATTTTAAGAGTTAAATGATTATAATTGATATCTTTTATGTGTTATGATTTTATAATGGTACTCGGACATTAAATGGGTGGTTATGTGAAGAATCAATGATGGCTAGTTAAGTGATAAATCAAGGATGAGATGGTTCTGTGACAAACTATAGATGGGAGGTTATGGTATATTATCTGATTCATTGGGAATCAAAGTAGGATATATGGGTATTCCATTTAGTGATATGTGATGATATTGACCATATGGTTATTCAATTTATGTATGATTATGTACCACATTACCATTATATGTTATGTGCAATCTATATATGTTTTAAGGTAATATTATTATTAAAAAATGGTAATTAATGAGCTTATATTCAGTGATGTGTATTTAATAGTTTATAAAGGATAAAAATATTACATTATCATAATGTATCCTTGGTTTACTTGTTTTCACATGACTCTCAATTATTATTAATTTGTAATATCTGATATAGATTTTCATGCTCATCTAATTTTTTTAAA
Source organism: Viscum album (assembly GCA_963277665.1). Lineage (NCBI taxonomy): Eukaryota > Viridiplantae > Streptophyta > Magnoliopsida > Santalales > Viscaceae > Viscum > Viscum album. The sequence goes on along the minus strand of OY728141.1, from coordinate 1,039,138,132 downwards.
ACATTCACAAAAGATTTTAATAAAAATAGGGTATTGAATGGGATTATTGTAAATTTAGGATTTTTAAAATTAAAATGTGACTATGTTATATTTAGAAAAAATTTGTTTTATGAAATAAAAATTGATAGTGAGTAGAAGATTCTATTATATGTTACATATGTTTTATGTATGGTTTATGGTATAATTCTCAAAATCGCTATACTTGAAAATAACCTCATTGTGAAATAAGTTCAAATTATATAGAAAAGTCAAGATTATAGGATGATAATGGTCATATACTTCCTTTCAGTACTGTAGGATGGTTTTGAAAAAATTTGATATAATGATCTATTATTAAGTTATAGGGATATCATGTGTTTATAATTTTTATATTGATCGTAAGATAAATATCTTAGAAATTTCATTTGAGTCATATATTATGAAACCTCATGTTAATTAATGGTAGTTTTGGAGACATTTATTTCTCAGAAATCTATGAGTTATTTCTCTTAAGGATGGAAATTTAAGGTATAGAAAAATAATTGATGTTAAAACATGTTATGGATCGTTTGTACTATTTTATCATCCTTTTATAATGTTATATAAATTATACTATTTTTTAATAATTGTAACACGCAGACCATTTGACAACTCGTCGTGTCAGATAATGGTGTGGGAATAAAACACACATCTTAAATGATACTAGGATTTATCACCTTCCACTAGCCTACGAGAGGTCCCTGGTAAGTATAGCTTTTTATTTTTTGTTAAACAGATTATCATAATAAGAATTAGTGGATTTAGGGAACATATGATTAATCAAATGAATATCTATAGTATATGAAAAGTATTAAGGGATTAAGTGATAAATGTTATTTTGGAATACATTCAATATTTTCATAAACCTATATACATAAGGAAAATAGAATAATATTACATTTTATTTGAGGTGTAATATTTGATTTTTAATTTTGATGAATCTATGTTTTATTGTTTACTTATAGTTATTTTGGTTATTTATCGAAGTGATAAAACTATCATGTCGAATATGTGATTAGGTTATTTTATTTTTTGTATAAACATTATAAGTGGTTGATATTATTTGGAGATAAATGTTAAAAAAATTCTTGGAAAACAATGTGATCAAATACGTATAAATTTTAGGTTTCAATATTAGTTTTAATTATTTCTATGAATTTTATAGACCATTATTTATTCAATGGTCATTTTTGTTCATGGGATATTATTATTGAATTTTAATGAATAAAAGTAGTTCTTCATCCTACAATGGTTTATTATATTTGGGTAATTGTATGATTTTTCAATGAACTATATTGTATTAGTAAATTTTTAATGGAAGGAGAAGCATATAGTTATCCATTTTTGGAAGATATGAGATTTTATAAGATTATTATAGTTCATTAGGCATGAAAATTTAATCTTAAATAATAATCATTTACAGAAAATTATTATTTTGTTGTGGAATTGGATTAAGGGATGAAGTTATAATTTTTATGTAATTATATTTTCTTATGTTCTTAATATATGTTATAAAATAATTACTCATCCTTGAGAAATTGATTTTAAATAAATGGTTTTCATTTACTTTTCCTACTATTAAATCAATGAGCTTTTATCCTAGCACAAATTTTTGTTTTTATGATTTTAAATATTCTCATGATCAGGTTTTTTATCACTCTCCATAAAAAATTATATTTATTTTTTCATCCATATCATTTTGTCCCTAAATTTAATCCATGTATATGTTATCTCATGTGACCATAGAACCTTGTTTTCTTTCTTTTAAAAAAAAGTGGTTGTTTTGTTAATCCATTTTTTGATGTGGGATTACAATAAATGAATTTTCAAAAGACATTTCTTACATACCAAAATTAAATTCATATTGTGATGATGTAATTTCATGGGGGGGGGTTAATTTAATATCCCAAGCCTTAAAAATGAAACATTTTTTTGATAACAAACATGATTGTCCACATTTAGCTTAAATGAACAATATATCATTTTTATTTAATATGATAATTTACACATATCCATTAGAAAGGTGGGGATGAAAATTATTAGATAAATTATAAAAATATGGTTTACATAGGTTTATATAATTTATCTTTTGATAAAAATTTAAATAGGAAATTAAATAAAAACTAATTGAATATAAAGGATGTGTTTTTCTAAATAATATTTAAAAATAATAATATAGTTCATAAATTAATAAATTCACCATTATAGGATATTATTCAATAAATATATATTTAATATATTCAATTTAATGTTTAAAATTCATTAATATTTATTTGTCGACATTATATAAGAACAAATTTAGTTTTATAAATGAATGGATTATTTTTCTACAAATGCAGTTTTATCGTCTTTTGTTTGAGAACATTTTCTAATTATAATTTTTATTAATTTTAAAATTTCTTGTTTGGAATAATAGACTAAATATTTTAAATTGGTACATCAATATTTACATTAGTTTAATTTTTTTATTTTTGATATAAAAATCTACTTTTAATGATTAGGGAAAAATGTTGTATTTTAATTCAAAATTAAATTTTCATCTACTTTTTTATATAGATATATTGTAATTTTAATTTGATTTGAATTTTTGTTATTTTATTTTTTATCATTTATACAAATTTTAGTCCTTTAAGGTAATTTTACATAGAAGTTTTGATGTCTATACAGATCAATATTTTGATAGGTTTTACTTTTTAAAAAATGAATTTTTTTTCAATATGTATTAATTTTTAATTAAATATATCAAAATCTATGGGTTGAATTTGGAAAAATTGATTATATATTTGGAATAAATGTTCCTATTTGTGTAAATTTATCCCTTCATTTTTGGACATGAGGAATTCTAACATTGGTAGTTAGTTTTATTTACCACAGTTAAATGGTGAATTAGGTAAATAAGGATGAAAATAATATTATAATAATATAAAACTACCCATTAATTTAACAAATCATATTGTATTAAATATTTCCAACTAATAAAATCAATGGGAAAAATATTTGGCCTTTGTAATCTACATGGGTGTGATGATGATAATTATAACTTATAATTTAAAGTAAAGGAATATATGTTATAAACATAAATCTTATTACTATAACAATTTTCATATGGGTTTATATATGCGATTTAATAGAATATAAATATTCAATAAAAATATATATGTATTTATTAATTCATTTTATTTTATTTATAAATTTTACGAATTAAATAATTAAATATAATAATGACACAATGATAATATATTGATTGTTTTTTAAAGAAGGAATAAAATACTGATATTAAAAGTGTAAGAATAAATGTTTTTGACATAATTTATGTTGTCATCTATTTTTATAGGTGACTAAGACATTATAGAAGTCTATTATATTTTATTTATATTTTATCTCTCTTTTAATATATTATATAAATTCTATAAAATGAATACTGTAAAAATTCTCATAATTAATGTTTTATAAAAATATTATTTTACTAAATTATTAAAAAATCATAAAAATAATTCACTTTCACAAAGGGATTATTATATGGTCTAAAATTTCAATAATTCTCTCTTTATATATAATTTACCCAATATAAGTATAAGTAATTTCTTAATAATTAAATTTTGTTACTATAATTAAAATTAAAAGAGAATAATTTAGGGTGAACTGAAAATATAATGTTTTAAATAAAAACAATAATTATATAAAAATTATCAGATGAGAGTATTTATAATTATCCTAATATTATATTATATATGTCTCAATATTGAGCCACATTAAATAAATAATAAATTTATATTAATTTTATAGTTAAATAGTTTCCCAGGGTTCTTCATGCCTCTCAAATACAAAGATTCCCCCTCTTCTAAAATACTCTATGATAAATTACAATATTGTGTAACAAATCCCTAAAAAAACCTACTTCTATAATCCCTCCTATAATCCTAGAATCCCCCTTTGGGAAGATAGTATCCCAATGAAGCCTTTTGGTATAAACCAACAGAAGAGACCTAGTTAAGGTGCAACCCCTTTTCTCATGATTTTTAGTTTCATCTCCTTTCTACACTCCTAAAATATTATTATTATATTAATAAAAAATAAAATATGTAAACTAAATATACTAGGATTTTTTTATGGTATGTTTTCTATTTACACATACACACACATCCATTTAATTGTTAACAAACATATTTTTTTTGTTTACGTAAAACTACTACCTCACGAAATGATGATAGATCAATTTTCCTCTATCACCTCTCATGGTGGACATTATAAAGGAAAATATTTATACCTAAGATAATATATATATATATATATATATATATATTCACTATTATTTTATAGTTTTTATTTATAACCTACCTTAATTCTTTCCATGTTGTCTAAATACAATATTTTTCTTCGAGGAAGGGTGGACTACCGCCCCTAAAATTGATGTGAATCATTACTGCTATACATAGAACATATAAAATATAGGTTTATTAAAACTATTAGACATATCTAATGAACACCTAATACCCTTATAGATAGGGTTTTAAGAATCAGGGGGAGTCGTGATGTCTGCATCCTCTCCATAACGGAATTGACCTCTGCGCCGGTCCCTTTCCCCCTGGCAGGGGAGGGACCTCCAACGTTCATCAAGGCTGCAGGCTCCACATTCTACCCCTTTTCTAACCCTAACATTCTTCCCCCCTTTCCTCAAGCTCCGCAAGGTCCGAAAGTCCTGGATCTATATGAAGGGTGACCCAATCATTCGCTCTCTCTCTCTCTCTTGGAGTTTTATGGAGCCTCTGCTCTTCTAAATCTCACCCTGATTGATCAGTTCAAGAAGTGTCCCCCTTTAGTTGATTCATTCGATCATCATGTCTTCGTGTCATGGGATTTACAAGAGTGAGTGGTGGTGGGTTTGATATTCAACAAGCATATCATGATACGAATCGTGTCGGAGGAAGATTTAATCAGATCTTGGTTCGGGGCTCCTCGTAGCCTCAACGAAACAAGATTCTACCTATTTCACTGGTATTATGACTTTCATATGCAGCACGATTCTCCAACAGTGGCACTTTGGGTGATTTTTCTTAATCTTCCACTTCCTTTCAAAATAACATGGTGATTTTAATGCTTAGTAATTTAGTGGGTAGATTCCTTTGATCTAATATTAGTACTGAGTACCTTTTTCATCTCATTAATCTGAGTATCTATGTAGATGTGTATGTGTCTAGTGTTCCTTTAGAGTATGTCTAGATTACAATGGGTGAAGAGTTTAGGTGCAGACAGCTGGTGGTCTATGAATATTGGTCTGATTTCTATTCTGGATGTAAGCGCTTGGGCCATTCGTAGGAAACATGTCGATGGGGGGCTACGAATCTCTCCAAAGAGATTTCTACGGATAGTGGTAAGAGAATACATGACCACGCTGAGTCAGTCATGCCTAATATGAATCCAGTGGGGGAGGCTCCTGAGTGTACCGCTGCAAGGGGCATGCCAAGTGGATCGCGGGAGGCGAATCCTCTGGTGTATGAAGTGATTAATCTCTTGCGGGTTGATTTGAGCACTCATCAGCTCTCTCCGCCTACTGTTTTGGGCCTTGAGGGAGCTGGTGGGGAGGAGGAACGGTCTGCCATTGACATTAACATGGTGGTTCCATAGCTGTTGGATGAGGGTATTTCCAAGCTACCTAGGACTACTTCCTATGCTGAGGTAGTGAGTTCAGGCGGCGATAAGAGTGCCAAAGGTCAGATTTATCCTTATAATTACAATCAGCTGGGGAAGGAAATTGGTGTTCCTCAACCCTCTAAATTGACTTCATGGATGCACAGGAGTTTGGATGAGGCGTCACCTACCAGGGATTTGGATCCCATCACCTCTAAGGGTCTCCAGGGGCTCAATCAGGATGGCATTCTAAAGCAAGTTGAAGAGGGTGGCCTTAGGATTTCCACGAATGACACACATCCAATAGGTGCTATGGTCTTGGAATAGGCAGAAGAGAGTGTGGATGCAGTCAGGGGAATCTCTAGAGAGGTTGAAGGTATTGCGCTGGGAAATCAGTTTGATGTAATGTCATATGAGGATCTCATCCAAAATGATGGAAATGGCCTGGTCAAAATCTATGCAGATGTGAAGACGTCTATCGAGAGAGAGTCTAGTTATGAATGCTCATGTCTCTTTGCAGGCGATACAGAGGATGAGGTTCTGGGGAGTAGGTACCCAAGTTCGAGGTGGAGTAAGAATAAGAGGGTTAACTGGAAAGATAAAATGGACTACTCATATTTATATTTAAAAATGGAGACCATATCGGCAAAGAAGTTGAAGGTCCAGAATATGGATTGTGGCCCACACCTCTCCATGGTGGCCTTCGAGCAGCGGGAGGTGCCCGATACCCCTTTGGAGTTGCTTTTGAGCTCAAAAGAGGTTATACTGGAAACTGTCCTGACAATCAAGGCCCTTAATTATGAGGTATAAATAATAATGGGAATGGATCTTATGGTGGCCACCAATGATGAGCAGGGCGCCTAGATCGACAACTAAGACATGATTCTTGTTCGGGTTTTCAACAATAGAAAGATAAATGTATAAGATTACATTCATTCCTAGGACATGATGGAATTCTGCTTTGAAGACCTTCTAATGGAGCAACCAGACACCCAGGTAAACAATTTCTCATGGAAACTTTTTAGAGAGCTTGAAACTGGTAGGATGCAATTTCACTTCAATGGTTTTGTAATCTCTTTTAGTGCATGACTTGGTTTATCACTTTTTTACCATAAATGTGTTTGATAATAAAAAATTTAATTTTGAGTGAGTGAGACATATCTGACATTAATATAATCATTTTGTTACAATATAAATTTATATCATTTAATTATTATTCATTCAATAAGAATATGATTTGTAAGTATGATTTATGCATACGTACACCCTACCATATCAATAAATGGTGCTATCATTTCTTATCTCCAAATATTATAATTTATTATAAACAAATATATGAAAGATATATTTTATATTTTAATCTTGAATACTATTCTATAGATGATGTACCGTAGACAAGATGAACAATTTACATTAAAACAAGTTCATTTTTGACTCAAGTACTAACAATCGAAAAAACAACCAATTTGGACTTAATTTTTTTGGTTATTTATATAAAAAAGTAATAAGTTATATAAAATTATTAAAAACCATCATAAATGTTCTATATAAATTTGAAATTTAACAATTTTTTTATTCTTGAAAATAAAGAACATATTAGACAAGTCAGACTCAATGTATGGTACATTCTCTAAATCATCTTTCACTGAAGCATATTTTGATAATATACACAACTTTATTTAATATGGTGTATAGTCCACCCATTTGAATTATATTTTCATTAAAATCTTTTCAAATGGAATATTTTTATATGATTCATTTTACTAAAAGTTAGAAGGAATGATTATAAGACATAAAGTGACAAGAAATTCACCGACATGGTAACTGTTATTTGATAATTGGATTCGTCTATAAACTATAATGTTTTTATGTGGGAAAAAATCACTTATTCCATTTTTTGGAATTTTAGTATTGGAAATTATTTTGAAAGTGGTTTTTCTATTTAATTTAATAAATGATTTCCTTTGATTTCAAATGAAATTTTATCATTGAAATTTTATTAATTGTAATCATTTTTGTGTTACGATTATATAATGGTACATATAAATTTGATATGTGGTTAAATGATAAGCCTATGATAGTTGGTTATGTGATAAACCAAATATGGGAGGTTCCATGATAAACTATGTATGTGTGGTTATGTTATATTCTCTATTACATTAGGTATAGATGTAAATTGTATGGCTATTCCATTTAGTGTTATGTGTGAGTGTCTACCATTTTGTTATTCCAATTAAGTATGATTATGTCCAAAGTTACATTTAAATGTTACATGTAAATTTTATTTGTATTAATGAAATAATTTTATTAAAAAAAGTTAATCAATGATCTTATTTTTTGTGTAGTTTATTTACTACCACTTAAAGTTATAATGTGTATTAATTTATAATAATGAATCCATGGTTACATGCTTTTGCGGGAATAAATTTTTTAATTATTTGTGAATAAATTACTATGATTTATAGGTTCATCCCATGTTCTAAATTTTACTCATGGAATTTAAATAATATTATATTCAAGAATGTGATCATGGAAAAGTTGTGATGTTTAAACAAGATACAAGAATATATTTCTTAGAAATTTTTTTATTTTATGAAAAAAATTGACAGTGAGTAGAAGTGTTTACTTCATAATATTTAACTTACTATGTATGAGTTGGGACCAAATTCACTAATGGTCTAAACATAAAAATATCTTCAACGTGAAAGAAGGTCAAATTATTGATTTAACTCAATATTATGTAATGTTTAATTGAGGGGCCTTATTTCCTCTTCATATGTGTGGTCATGCTCGAGCCCTTTGGAAGGGTTAGATTTTTTTCATAGTAAATTGTCCCTATTATACAAGATTATTGTCTTATTCAGTTTATAAGAGAGATCATCCTCCATTTTAATCAAATCCTGATTCATTAAATTGGAAGGATTGGATTTTTACTTTTCTACTCAATATATGTGGAACACATTATAATCTTATGGAATGTTGATTTGATATTCTAATATATAGACCACAACTCTTATGTGATCATGTATTTTGTAGTGGACAATATAACAAGAGTAATGCAACCCATTTATTTAAAAAAATAATATACACTTACACTATGACATTCAAATGAAAAAATCCATCTCCCACTCTTGAATCCATGTCTATTTGATAGTTTTAATCATATTTATTTAGAACACATTGAGTATATTCCATATGATGTTACATTTCATTAACCTACATTATAATTTATTTCACTTTATTAGTTCAATATAGATTTAATTCACAAACTTCATCCACTGAATATGATTTTAAACATCACTACCCATAAAAAACATCAAATAAATTAAATTTAATAATTTATTTTTAGCTATATTTATATGGTATCTTGACTAATGATAGATAATTATCCCAATATGATTCAAATTCTAGTATGAAAGATCCCATTATTTCATGGACATTATAAAAGTTCCTTCAATAGTCGAAATATTTTTGGGGTGATAAGTTTCATTGAAACTCATTTCATTATTCAGATAATTTTCAAGACTTTTATATTGTTTAGATTCAAATTTTGGCTCATAATTGGAAAAATAAAATAAAATTAAATTCCACATAAAACTTCATAACATCCTTAAAACATGTCACAAAATGTTGTTCAATAGTGAAATATTAACAAATTATGATTATATTAACAATATTGGTGATATTATCCACCAAAAACCATATTGAATTTCATAATTGGATTTCACTAGGATACCAAAGAAAAGATCCATGATAGTGTTCTTCTTTTCATTTTTGGTATGGGAAGTAGATTCATCACCACTATTGTTTCATTCAATTATTCGTTATTTTGATGACATACTAAGATGTATGAGGTTTACTCACATATCGAATTATTTATGTTTCCCACAAAAATATCTCTTCAAGATCCTGGTATATCATGGTGCTTATAATATATATATAGAAACATGATATATATTTAATATCTAAAAGAACATAAATTATCTTAAGATATATATATTCTTTCTTTCTCCTGTCCCAAACAAAACGAAACCATCTATATTAATATGGAATTTAAAAATATTCTCTCTCTTTTATAATTTGAAATTATTTTGAAGAATTAAATCATCTCATTATGACTCACCAATATTCCCTTGGAAAAATAGTTGTTAAATAATTTGGGAAATATATGATGTTTTCTTCACATTTATGATTTATAAAACAATTAATTTAAAATATATTAATATTGGTTATTTATAAATTTTGATCATGGATAGAGTAGTAGGTAATTTTCAACAAAGAACATCATCTTCTCAATTTGCCTAACATTGTTTATAGTGAATAGTGAAATAATAGTCTATGATGATCTGTAAACATATTTATTGATCAATTTTTTATCTTTTTCATTGTACAAGTTATCATTAAAACAATGTGATTTATATATATGCCATAGTTCACATCCTAGTGTATGTGTTTTCAAATCATCAAGGATAATATCAATGTTTTTAACTCTTCATCTAGTTTTATGAGGTTCTATGCAATGTTCTTTGACTCTAAAAAGGCATAAACTATCAGTTTATCATTATATATTCATAAAAAAATCCATTCATTAAATAATCAATGTCTTTCCCAAACCCCTCCCAAAATGACTTTACCTTTTGAACATGACTACTGATTATCATAATCATGCCATCCTTAAACCTTCCTTATTATTAATCAATCCTGACATACATTACATCATTCCATGTGGAAATAGTTTTCATGAATGAAAATCATGAAACATTTCTCCCAAATTGTCATTATTATAATGACAATGTATGAATAATATTGATTTATATGATACCTGAGGGTTTGTGCCATTATTTAATTGACTATTCCATTTAAGGATCTATCTAAATTTCTTATAATGTGAGGACATGACCAATAAATGTGACGTTATACTTCCAAAATTTAGACATCCTAAATAGAACATAAAATTTATCTATTAATAATGTCTCTACTATTATTTTTAGATTTTAAACATGTTTCTATATTCTATTTCACCAAATTATTATGTAATAAATAGTTCCTAGAAAAAAATTAATACAATCTCTAAATGTGTATTTATTGAATCAATTGATAATGTAGGTGAATTTTTATATCTGAACAACATCAATTTGAACTCATATTTTCCATACCATGTATAGATTGTTGTCTTCTAAATAGTTTTCATTTTATGCCATAAGTTGATGATCTTCATAGTGAATATCCACCATTGAGAATAATTTGGATCCTCATAGTTTATATAAATATTAATCATGCCAAACTAGGTGATATTTTATCTTTATAGCGATATTGTTGTGCTCTTAGTAACTGATATATTGGTACATTGTTCCATTAATTTTCCAAAAACAAATTTCACCACATCACCCCATAGTGGTTAAATATTAATATTATCCCATCCCATAAAATTATCTTAGTGATTATTCTTTAAATACTTTTAATTGATTGGTTCAATCCTATAGTTCCAATTTGAGGTAAGATTAGAAATAGGTATATGCTCTATTTAAAAAACTAACTCACAATCTGTGGTATAGAAATTTTTGTATTTGAGAAATAATTCATTTTAAATTCATACTATTATAATTTATAAATGGTTTATTTTATCCTTTAACTCATACATTTTTTGAAAGTAATACTTCATTGTCTGGTATTGAAACATACACCATTAACAAATTTTCCAAAGATGATTAATTAATTTATCTATATTTTTACTAGATTATGTGATGGATTCATATATAGTTATATATTTCCTTTTATTAGATGATTATATTATAATTATACAAGGATGTATCGTTCATTCCAAGTACATTATGAAATTACACAATGATTAGGATAATGAAATTCACTGAAAGAATCTAATCATACACTCTAATAGGAGATGATTCCAAACATGGGTTAAATTGATCACACCACTATGAGATTCAGTGTATATATCATATCATGTTATTTTGGTTTTTATTAATAACATATAGAAAAAAATTTATAAGGAATGAAATGTATGATACCAAAAAATATAAAAGTTATTTCATTCATATGTGAATAGTATGTGTACCTTGTATGATATATTTTCCATGTTCCACATCTGAAGTAATGAATGAATAATTCCTCCCCTATTAATTGTGTTCTAGCGATACTAATTATTATTTCCCTCAATGGTCTTTGTTTTCATGAAATTCCTTATAAAATTTGCATTCTCACTACAGATGATATAGTGGACAATGTTTAATTTATTAGAAAGTTCTTTCATTTCCTCAATCATGTTGTGATATTAATGAATGCCTCATAAATTTACATTAACATGGTGTAAATATATATTAAAAATAAATAATTTCCATATCCCATTTATGATATTTCCCTAATGCTCCACCCCTCATTTTAGTCATGTCGGTGTTGGGATGTTGTTACTTACTTTTTCATTTCATTAGTGATAATGAATGTACATTATTTTGATCTTATCTTTATTTATAAGGGTTTATTCCCCAAATTCAAACACTAATTTTTTTCACATTAAAACACATCATTTAATATTTCAGAACTCGTGATATATAGTCCCCTGTTGAGATGTTGTTTAATACCAATAGCATTCTATATATTTTTCCATAATGTTTTATAATAACAGCTTATGTTTATCATTATAATACCACAAAAAATTACATCATATGATATAATTGATTCAAACTCATTTTTATTAGACTCTAATGTTTTTCACTCTATTATTGATTGAATTGATGAAGGGAAATTATTCTTAAGAAATAAATTCATAAAATATTATCAAACAATTAATTTTATTTCACCCTTATTCTTTATCAATGTACACCACTGATCAGTCTCTCCATAGAAATGACAGTTATACAATTTTTAATTCTTAATCATTCAGAATTTGGGGAAAAAATAATATTCTAAAATAATATTAGACATTATTGCTCGACGATTATATCAAATTTTCTACAAAATTTTCGTGACAGTTGTCACCCAAATGACTTAATGGATAGTTTCGTCATCATTTTAATGAAATATGTTTTACATGGTTTGGTTTAATATTGATACCCTAATATCGATGGGTAATCGTTTTCATGTTGTTTTTATTTCTAACATAATGTTCATTTGGACCATTGTTAAAATAATAACTGCATTTTCCCTAAATAGGGTTATTGATAATGTTTCACCTTGTATCCACCATGTTCTAAAAATATTCTTTTTTAAAGAACATATGTCATAGATATATGAAATAATAATTTATTATTATTTGAAAATTATTTATAATATCATATATTATAGGTTCCATATGTTTATAATTTTTATTAAATTAATTTTCATGGATATATTACCTTAATCCATATCTAACATTTGAAGGTATAATTAAATCAATTTTACATCCAATTAAATTGTTATAAAAGAGGTTGTGAGAAAATAATGTGTGTCAAATTGGAGTCTCAAACCTGGTATGCAGTAAGGAAAATTTGTGTTGTACCAAATAATGATTGTGTTTATACCCAATCCACCTTTTCTAGAGTTATTATGCTTTGGTACATTTATATTAATTCCATAACTAATATTATTATATCTATTCACAATTTTTTTTTGGAACCATATGTTCTTTTATGTTAAAATTAATCATAAAAATTCCATTAAAACTAAAACATACCAATAGGGTTTCCACTAGTATTTTCTATTAATATAGATAAAATTTTCAAAACCAAATTTCTAATACCGATAATAACTAATATAAATTGACTTATATAATTATTAAATTAATTTTCAGGTGGACATAATAATATTACTATAATATAGGATCCAAGGGTTAATTATCATAAAAAATTTATTATTATACAACCCATGAACATAATAAAACAAAAAAAATTAATAATCATTGTTATCTTTCAAAATCACTCACAATATTCTTGGAATATGAAATCACTTGAGGATATGAATTGAAGAATGGGTTGATCTAAAATCCCATTATATAGAGGCATATCATGGAATAATAAGATGCATAAATCAATAGTACTTGGGTGGTCATAATCATCGCCATCATATCAAAATCATTGTAACATAATCATAATAATATTTGAATCATTTTACAATTTCATATAATTTTTAATATGAAAAATAATGAAATATCATATCATAGTGGTCTTAGAAAAAATATAGTTGTGAACCAAGATGGAATCATGCCTAATCATATAATATGTGTATAAATGAAAAATATATATTTAAGAAGAAATATTGTACAATGTTCCAATATAATACACAAAACCAAATGAGATAAATAATTTTAACAAATTCATTTTTTGGATATTTAATTCTTGGCCCACCCATCACATCATAAAATTCTCATTAAAATGCATTTCCCATAGAACATATAAAAATTATAGTCATGATATGAACCCATTTAATGGAATGTGTTTCAAAATTATTCATTAATGAATAAATTAATAAAAAAACAGGGTTACCAAATTAAAAAAGTAAATTTATTTTTTTCCCTAAAATATTATTTTTTATTTAAGAAGAAACAACTCATCATGAGTCAATGAGATGAATATTAAAAAAAATTCAAATTTATATGTCATATTAACTAGAATATAATTCCATCCAACTTGGTTAAAGCATGTACATATCCTGAAATGAAATGGGAATGAATTGTGAATAGACAAATTAAGGACAATGCAGAAACATCTATATTAAGAATAATGTGATAGGGGATAAAACCAAAATATAAGGAACTACATTACAGAATAGATATACCATAAATATTACTTTATTTAATTTATTTTATATACATTAAATAATAATGATATATTAATAAAATATATAATTAGATGATATTTTTATTATTTTTTTCACTTTTTATCATCTATAATAATTTTTAGTATTTAGTAAATCTGGTTTGTTAATGGGGAAAGGGTTTTATATCTTATTTGTCATAAAATATATTTTATTTTATTGTCTTAATAATAATGATTATTTAAGATTTATAAATTATTAAAATTTATTCCATAATATTATAATAAAAAATATTTATACATTACATATCATAAATCATTTATTACAACCATCCATAAGTGTGTTTTTCATAATTGTTATGGAAATGTACTTGTATATAGTCAATTGATCACTAAAATTTAATTGTAAAATTAAGAAGAAATAGTGGAATAAAATATAAAATTATTGTAAATAAAATAAGCAATGTTTTATAATATAATAAATATATTTAATAAAATTAGTACATTTATATTAGTTGGTTAGGAATTAAATGGTATAGTCAAAATAAGGAAGGGATGAGGAAAATATGATGGGATTTTGATGACAACCAATGATCTTCTCAGTGTTCCTAATTTTATAGAGTCCTTAACAGTACTGTTCTTGGATTATAGTAGGTAAAGAACCTATCAAATGATTCTAATGGTATTATGGAAGGGAATATGGGTAGATCCTTGTATTTTTTTTAATGGAAGCAAATTTTTTTAAGTGATAGTCCATTTAGACATAAGAAAATAGGAATTTTAAGGATATCATATTCAATATATTATTATATCAATGGTTAAAATTTAATTTGTAATATTTTTTACATTACAAAATGTATTTGATTTCGATTTTTCCTTTTTGAATTTGGGGTCTCTCTCTTGACTTGTCCCGGCTTGGTTTCTCTCATCTCATACTGGCGAGGTGAGGTTTGATTATGCCGCTGTTCTGAGTTTTCTGTGAGTTTTGGTTTCTTTGCTATGGAAATGGTTTTGGTGGCGGAGTTGCCTTGGAAGGTTTGGATGAAGCTTCGTCTCCTCTTTGGGGGCGTTTTGGTGTTATGTGACCTGCTGAAGATCGTTGCGGATGCTGCTGATTCTGGGAGTGGTCCTACGTTGATGTTTCTGGTGACCTTGTCGTCAAGCTTTCCGATGGACGGTGTCGCTGGCGAGTGATGATGGAGGCGCGTGATGATAAGTTCCTGTCTCGTGGCTGTGCGTCCCGAGGAGCTGCGTGACGTGCGGCGTTGCATGGCCCGAGGAGCGAATATGACTTTTCTCATTTTGTGTGTTTGATTATTTTGTATTTTGGATTGTAATTCTCGGGTTCACGTGAAACGCTTCTCGAGGTTTCGCGCGGCTCGAGGAAGGCTCAGGGTTCGTGGTTTTTGAATTTTGAATTTCGGATGTCGTTTGTGCCTGGGGGATCAGGTGTATGGTTGTAAGGTTTCTGGTTCTCCTTAACCTGCTTTTACTGTACTTTTCCTTTTCTTTAATAAATGGTCAGGGACTTTGTCCCTGGCTGAGCTTTCCTGGTATATTCATAAATTACTCTAGAGAAATATTATTAATATTATGTTATCTATTTGATTATGTTACTATTATAACGACCGTATTAATATTTCTAAATGTCGGGTTACAATAACCAATGGTTCAGTTAGAACTCAAATAGCCAAATTACTATTAAAACATTCATATTAGATTCTATAAATTATAATTCATTCTAAATTTCAAAATTAACAAAAAAATGTAATGACCCATACTATTGGAATAAAATTATAGTTTTTTGATTTTATTAAATGTCCAATGGATATAGAAGACACATTAAGTGATTTTTTTTAAATTTAAAAGAGTGTTAAGTTTCATTACCATTGAAAATATTGTTCCTGAATAATGATCACATGGATAGTACAATTATAGGGTTTCAACGAATCCTTTTTTCCCATAAAAATGATGTGATGGTCTTAACTAGTGGGATCATTCCCAATGAATCCCTTTTTAGAGCTTTCAAGGGAGTTATTATTTCTAGTATTTTCCCTATAACAAGTTCAATACAGTATCCAATATTTAATCATGATTTAATCAATTTATTGTATAAGTTCACTTTCATTTAAATTATGACCCAAACCATGTTTATCGAACGACCCAATGATATCCACACCATCTCACACCTTACTCATAGGAATTATGTTGGTGTAATAAAGGCAAATTTAACATGACCATATCTTTTTGATTATTTATATTTGGTTTTTAAAGAATTATTATTATACATTAATTCTATTATTGTTACTTTGTAAATGATTTTTGAAGAACAAATAAGATTTTTGGTTAATATTCAAATTCTATTTTGAAATATTTTTTTATTAATTAATGTATTTTATAAATAAATAATAATATAATAAAATATAATTATTAAATTAATTTAATATAAATGATCAAATAATTTTTCTAAACTCGAATGTAATTTTTATTAAGGATTAAAAACACTTTTTTTCAAATTGTGTAAATTTTCGATAAATTTAGTTATTAATTTTAAATGTTTTAATTAATATTTTTAGAAAATTATTTATATAAAATTAATATTTTTTTGGTAATAATGACTTAAAAATTATCCAGTGGTGAATTTTTCATAATTTTCTAAAAAAGTTGAATATTTGGTTGAAAATTAAATATCGTATAAATTTATGGTGTGTTTTATGGATTCATAATGGTCCAAAAATGATGTAATAAATAATGTAAATGGTATATTTTTCCAAATATATGTTTTAGTTTAAATTATTTTAATTTTATATTTATATTATTCATTTTATAAATCCTTTGTGAATCATCCAAAACCAATGATATATTTTCAGATTTTAAAATTATTCCTTTGAAAGAATCACTCACCTCCACATAAGTAAGGGTAATATTTTAATATATTTTTCCAAAATCCTTATAAAATAATTTATTCCAATCCCATATTCTATAAAACCATGGAAAACCATGGTTGTTTTATAGTTTTTAATATTTTATTATCAGGTGTCTGAAACCAAAATAATAAATTAAACCCCCTATTTTCTTATATAATAACACACATGCTTTCATTTCTCTTCTCTAAAATTCTTTTCATCTCGAAAAAACATTGTCCCCTACTCTTTATAGTCCTCCAAAGTCTCCCATGATAACAAAGATCTCCTCCCATGCCATTGGAGTCACACATCCTAGTAAGGGATCCTTAATTTCTGGTTTTATCAATCACCACTTTTATGATAAACCTTTGAATATAAATTTTAATTTATTGGTATATGTTCATGAATATTTCCCTCAATGTAAATTTTATTTATAAATAATTATATATTACTTCCACTCCCCTTGATCCATTCATGAACCTTTATATACACCTGTTACCATGCTGAAATTTCGTAAGTGATTTTTATCTCTACATTCCCATTAAATATGTTCATTTATATTATGCATCTTAAATTCCATATCATATATTGGGATATTAAGTAACATTAAACCCATTCTATATATTTAATGTATAAATTAGAACATAACACTTTCACTCCCATCGACCTATTTTATGAATTTCTATATGACGTCATTGTGCTACCAGTATTGCACCGGGAATTTCCATGAAAAAATCATCATGTAATCAAAACCATACCCATTTTAATTTCAAGGTTATTCACCATTATGAAAATATACATGTCGATTAAATATTTACATGTATGTATTACACATTCCTTGATCATGAATTAAAAGATGATTTTTAATGATTCCAAGTTATATGATATATGTGGCACACATAAAGCTTAAGATTGAAATTATTATGAACAGTGCACCCTTATAGCAATCCAACGAAATGGGAAATATTTAGAATCATGACATATCACATTGAGATAGGGCTTTAAATTATTATATTTTTTGTATTTTTTCCACCATGTTGGTACATGGGTTTAGTGGATTCCTTTTTTTATGATACATTGTTTTGTGTTGTCGCCACACTTCCATTCATTAATTATAATGTTATATCATGACTTTATATTCATGTTCCTTCATTCCTAGTTGATATGACTTGTATGACTTGTATTATTATCCACATTTTATGAAATGTATATTCCCTTAGTGGGATTTATATTTCACCCTTTTCTTATGTCTGTCCTCAAGTTTTCCCATGTATTGTTAATTATGAATGAAATTTGCGGTCATGTAAAAGAAGATTACAATAAAGATGTTGTATTTTATGTTTCAAGTGGTTATTTAATTTTCCTAAGCACTAAATTACCTAGACCTATAGATGATATGATTTTTATAATGTAAAATTTATTTATTAAATCATATTTAAATGTGTAATAAATAATATAGTTTTTATAGTTGGTATTAGAAAAAAATTTAGTTAATTTTAAGGTATTAGGATTAGAAAAGACTAGGGATAACCATAGGTATAAAACTATGTATGAAAAATAAATTCCAAATTTTTTAATACATATTATGTGGGTTATAAAAATAAAAATAAATTTCAGGTTACGAACAAATGGGTGTATCATTGGAATAGATGTCTCTAGGGGTAAAACCTAAAAACACCTCTTTGAGCAAGAATCAAATATGAATCAGTGCACGACAACGAGGATTGTTGCACTCAAAAATTGATACTCCTTGGTGATATGATTTGGTAAAATCATAAGCTCATTAAAAACCATTATAATGGGGGGAAATTTTTCCCCAAATAATATATGTTAGGAAGTTGATCTTTGAAAACATAGATTGAATCTTAGAAAATCATTAGTTGAGGAGACAAATCTACTTTATAAGTTATACCTTCAATGTAACTGGATTCCCTTTATGTGTTGAACATTATAATATACTCATCCCTAGTTGTACTTTTATTCTATAAAATTTCTCGGAAGAGAAGGATATCCCCAAGACTGCATTTCGTGCAAGGTATAGGCATTATGATTTTGTAGTGATTCTATTTGGATTTAGTAATTATCTATCAATTATTGTGGACTTGATGAATATAACCATCAGAGATTACCTCAACAAGTTTTTTTAGATTATATATGAAGATAATCAAATAAAATCTAAAATTATGGAGTATTGTGGGTAGAATATAAACATTGTGCTAAATACCTTGGAAATATAGAAGCTTTATGCTAGGTAAAGAAAGTGTGAGATATATTTGAAAAAAGGGACATTATTTGGGAATATCATCACAATAAATGGGATAACATCGGATCCATTCATGAGAAAAAAATTGGGGTATGTCCAATACCAACATCTAAGATAGATATTTGTACAGTCTGAGGGTTAGCTGGTTATTATCCTCATTTGTGAGAAATTTCTCACGATTTTCAAACCCTCTTACCATGATAACTCGAAAGGGATTCATGATTTCATGGAATGATGAATGTGAATGAATCTTCCTCGAGTTTAGAAAGTGGTTTCTCATTTACACTATTCTCACACTAAATAAAACTAGGGTGCTTTTTCTAATCATTGGTGATGCTTCAAGGAAGGTATTCATATGTCTGATGATGAATAATGACCAGTCATTGCCTACGCCTCATCAAAGTTGAAAATTAATGATGAAAATTATCACATGGTTGTTCTAGTGTTAGTAGTTGTGATCATTGAATTGAAAATATTGAAGGATTATCTCTCTGGGTAAAGTTGTGAAATATATATGTTTCCCAAATTTATCAAATATATATTCACACCGAAATAGATGAATATGAACCAATGGATATTGGTTGAGCTCATCAAGGATTGTGACTGGTCAATCAACATCCATCATGGGAAAGTGAAAAAGGTGGTGGATGATCTATTTATAAAGGACCCAACCATTCTATCATTTATTAGAACTGAATAGGATCCCATATTCTTAAATTTGATGAACATAGACATGATAATCCAAAAGAATAGTATATAATCAGTCCTTTCACAATTAATTTCTAAACGATATCTTTTGAAAATGTTAATGGAAGCTCAAAAATATAATAATAGAATTCTGAAAAATTCTAAAACTACCATAAAATGGAAATCCTCGTAGATCCATGTTAAAAAAGATGTAATTATGAGATTTGGGTAAAGGATGTGTTTTCCATTAAATGGTTTTTTAATGAAATTTTTTTTGGATGATGTGCGTTGATCAAATTTCTCAATTCCAAAATAAAACAAAATGATGTATCAAGATCATCAAGAGCACTGTTGTTTTGATAACATGATGAAAGAGATCACTGAATATATATATCAATGTTCCTGATATGTCATAATGTGAAGGTTGAGAGGTAGAATTCTTAGGGGATGATGCCACCATTACACATACCAATGATTATGTAGGAAAACATCACCATTTACTTTGTTAGAGTTCCTAAGAATACATCTAAATGAACCAATTCTATCTAGGTTATCATGGATCATCATACAAAGACAACACACATCAATATGAATTGAGAGGATGTTTCACAGGATCAACTTGATCTTATATAAATTAGAGAATAGGTAAGGATTCATGGTATACCAATATAGGAAATATCCAATAATGATCTGAGATTCACCTATATGTTTCTGAAATGTCTCTCAAATTTTCTAAACATAGAGGTAAACAACAATACAACATATCCCCCTCAAACTGATGGCCAATATGAGTTGACTATAAAAAAACTTGAAGAAATGTTTAGAGCATTCTCAATAGACATCAAAGGTGGATGAGTCCAGCATCTTAATTTTGTGGGCTTCTCTTACAATAATAGTTTTCATTCGAGAATCCTAATTGACCCCTCTGAAGCTATTTATTATATGAGTTATAGAACACATACATGTTGGGATGATGTTGGGGATCAAATAATTCTAGTTACAGAAATGGTCAATGAAATGCTGTAAAATTATAAGACCATCCAGCAGCACATCATTGTTTCTTAAAGTCAACAAAAGTACTTTTCTTACAATAATCGATGTGACCTACTATTTGATGTTCGACACCTAGTTTTCCTCCACATATATCCATGGAAATGTTTGATGGTATTTGGAATGAATGGAAAGTTTTTTCCATGGTACATTTTCCCATTTGAGATCATTGATCGCATCAGAGTAGTGGCCTAATGAATAGTACTCCAACCGAACATGTCTCAACATAATTATGTATTCTATGTATCCCTCTAATGAAATTATATACCAGAACCATCACATGTACTCAATCAAATGGTGGTATCATTGTAGAATGACATTTTCTATGATGAGAATATAGTGAAGATCTTAGATCGTACAGAAAAAAATTATATGAACTATGACATTTCCTCGCAATAGTGTGTTGCAGTTAAACCAAATATTTGAAGAAGAAACATGGGAAATGGAGGAGATGAGGAATCAGAGATACACCCTTATTTTTTAGTAATGTAAAATGAAATTTTGAAACAGAAATATTTAGGGGGGTTTTTAATGTCCCAAACAATTAGGACTAAAATTCCCTTTTATAAATAAATGTATTATGGATATAAGAGATAAAATAACTTCATATTTCGAATTTAAGTGGCTGTTAATTATAATTATTGTTTATAATAATGTCATCGAATAGTGATCACATGTCTAGTATATGTATAGGGTTTTAGAAAATCCTTTTGGCTAAGATAGTGAATTTAGTGGCCTCAAATAATATGATCAATCAATATAAATCCAATTTATCAGAGCTTTCAATGTAGATATCATTTCTTGGATATTACCTAGATAAATCCCAGTATGATATCCAACAAATCAAGTATGAGTGAAACCATTTACCGGAGAAGTTGGAGTTCAACTAGATCGTGGACCAAACATTGTTCACCAAACATCCCCATGAAAGCCCCACCATCATTCACCTTACTCTAAGGGAGTATGCTAATGTAATAAGGGGATATGTAATAAGAGACTAGAATTATGATTATGCACATTATTTTTTATAGATTAATGAACAAACACTTTTTATATTATTGTTACAATGTAAATGAATAATGGTTAAATCATCATTAAGGATGCAATCTATCTATAGTTTCTCTATGTGAGACTTATGTATAATGTAATATAATATAACACACAATTAATAGTTTTTTCATAAATATTTGTCATTACAATTTATTTACTATGAATTAATAAATTAAATTTATTTATTGAATATATATATATATTAAAATTTTAGTTAGTGTTCTCATTCAATTTAATGGAATAGGTATAAAAATTAGTACAATTTAATAAATGTATTTTAATAAAATATAGTGATATAATTAATCTTGGAGTTCAGTGTAAATCACTATATTGAACACATAACCATTATTTGAACATAAATACATGAAAAAAAACCTTATGGTGTTTCTATATGTTAACATTATATATTGGTCAATGGTGTTATTTTATTTAGGATTTATACTCTCTTTTATTACTATCACCATAGTCTTAAAATTTTAGCATAATGTTGAGAGGATTCCATGATTCATGGTATTGATTATACTAGTTTGTATTCATTTCATCTAATATGATAATATATATATTATGATAAAATTTTAGGATAGGATCAATTTTAGATAGAATTAATATGATGGGTTATACTTGTATATGAATTTATCCTAATAGTGTATTTTTTTTATTTGGTGCAATATATCATTGATTTTTTCAATAAGTGGTTTATATTGTTTTTTTGGGAAAAAACATATAAATTTCATTAATTGTATGGACCCGTGTATGATTTTTATTTATGATAAGTATATAATGACTATGATAATAGTGTTGATGTTCAGAACAAAAAGAGGATTATCTAGCAGATTTTGTAAGGGTTTTTGAATAATAACTAGATATTATTATAAAATATATTATGATGCTACCCCATTAACATGGAAATATTTTGGGGATAGATATAAAACCCATGTCATTGATTATATCAATTTTCCAATATTTGAGGACTTTTTATTCATTAGGAATGCTCCAAATTTTGAATTATGATATTCTATAAATATGAAAAAATCAACCAATTGTGTCATCTTGGGTTAGTCTAATCACATTTTCTAAAATGGAATATAATAAAGGTTGATAATTTATTCATTTTCATCACACTAATTTGGGGGTAGTGGGGAATCTGCCTTTTCTTTCTCATATTAAATGCTTATTTTATGCTAATGGAATTTAGAACACATTCAAAGTTAAATTTTTTTCAATGAATCATCATATGTCATTGAATGTTGAAAATATTCTAAATTCTAACATTATGTTTCATTATAGGCTGGATTATTTTGAAGAATTTCAAATAAATTTCCAAAATTCACAGTTAATTTTCATTGAACTGATGAAATTTTTTCACACACATACATTGTATCGAGGTATGTTTTTTATTTTAGTTTTTATCGCAAAAATTTATTTATTGTTATTTAAATTGGTTGGTTGAAGTTTGGGTTGAACCTGATGTGAGTTTTTTCAATTTTTGGCACTGAAAAGTGAGTGTTGGCTTGATGTCGCTCAACGCGCGGGTAGGGCATGGGTGAAGCCATGTGGCTTCGCCAGTTTAACGCGCAATCTTCCCAGTGCGCGAATGATTAAATAACTGAATTAAAAAAGATATATTATAATTATAGTAATTTTTTTCATTATTATTATTATCATTAATATTATTTTAGGTTAGAATTTATTTTTAGATTTCATTTCATTTCATTTTTATTTTCCATCTCTATTTTTCATTTTATTTCATCCCATATTTTTGTTTTTCTTTTTTTCCTCTCTCTTTTATTTATTCCCTCCCACACACTCCCTCCCCATAGAAAACTATTCATTCGCAGATTCCTCATACCCTAGGTATCGCAACTTCCCTGCTATTGTCATCCCATTCGTCCCAGCCTACCTTGCACCATCCAATATCGCACCAGCAAGCCATGCCACTACCTGCCTCACCCTGGCCTTCCTCGCATTGACCAGCCCTGCACCGACCTCCCTCGGGCACCCATATACAACCACGCACACCTCCCTTCTTCCCTGCTACCTCCATCGGCCTTAACACACCGCCTCCCCATGTTGCACCGAAGCCCTAGCACACAACAACATCATTGGACTAGCCATCTCCTCCTCGACCTGATATAGCATTGGCGGTCCACCACTATGTTTCTACCTAGCAACATTGACCACCCCACTCCTCCTCTCAGCCGCACCCCCTTATCTCGTATCCGACTACACACTTCTACATATTTTTTCCAGAAAAACTTCTGGTAGCTCCAACTTTTCCAGTTCCGAACACCACTGCAACATTCTCCTCCCTCATTTGGACAGTCGCACCTCCATTCCCCTTCCACGTCGAGCCATCCTCCTCCCTTTCAGGAAATTTTCTGGAGCAGTATATCTTTGTGGTGGCTCCCTCTGCTTGGCTCGACCCCTTTGGTGACATCCAATTTTTTTAGTGAACTTCTTCTCTTTTGGTGCAAGATTGCAGCTGGAATTTGTGTTCTGATTGGTTCATTCTTGAAGCAATTTTTTTATTTCCTTGTTTTTTTGGTGTATTTGGGGTTTTTTGGACTGTGTTGGTAAGAAGTGGTCTTCACAGTCCAATTTTTGCGAAGCTGCGATACACCGTTAGGTTATTCCGCACAAAATTATTAATTAACAATCATATTCATGCATATCTAATTAATTTAGTTCTTTTGTCTATGTTTTTACATACTGGGAAATTATCATTGACTGAGTTTTAATGTGCATATATTTGGATACAGTTATGTTAAAGTAATTTCGATGAATTTCACTATGAATATCTATTTTGGACTGTTTATTAGTGTTTTGCAAACGGTGCGGTGTGTGTGTTAGGAAGTGTTGATGGTGAAATTATGATTTGTCATAGTATTGAAAGTATATTTTCCTTGAAAGATTATTTGGGTGGATTTTTTCCCTTTTAATATTTTGTGACATGTTGGGAACCTATTTAATGATTCTCTTAGTGGTTTTCTTGATTATAAAACGTGTTTTCGTAAAATTATGTAGCTAGTTTAATTTAATGTCTACGTGGAAGAGGTAAAGAACAAAAAAAATGGTGTGTGTGTCGTTTGAAAGGAGGATATTGTTGTGATAATGAAATTTTCTTGTGTGTAAGAACCTCGTCTGGCTCTTAAGTATTAATGTGACATGTTTTGTGAACTATGATTTTAGGTGAGCACAAAGAGGGAAGCCTGGGGTTTTCGGTGGGGGGTCTAGGACTAGTGATCAAGTGTTCTGGAAATGGCTTGTCCTGGTTTCACTAGCAGGTTTGACAGTTGCAACACTTATTAAACATATGAGGACTAATGGTCGTGGTCTTCTAAGCCACGTATTCTGAGGGTTTTGGACTTCTACGCCACGTTTTCTGAGATTCGTGGTTTCTAATCCACATTTCACCAAGACACTACATTCTAGGACACAAATGATACATGATATTTCACTTGATTTACTACCCAAAAATGTGTTTTCTTTAAAAACTCTTCATTAATGTCATTTTATGAAAACTGTTTTCACTAACGCTATAATGGATTTATTATTTTATTTAAATTATAATTTCAAATTTAGTTGTATTTTAATGTTTGTGCGTAAAATATTTTCATGGTGACATCCTGCTGGGTGATTTCTCACACCCAAATTACACACTTGGTTGTAAGTAGATTTGGTTATGTCTGATACAGGTAACAGTCCAATGTTTGGAAGTGGTGGATTTGGTTGTTTGAATTCCTCTTGATGTGGCATTGTGGTGGTAGCATGAGGGTGGTTTCCTCTCATTGGGTGACATTTTTTGTGTTTTTTTGTCACGATTCATTGAGTGTTGTTTGGTTGTTGGTTTTACATGTGACTAAAAAATCTGGTTTCGGGTAAAGGTTTGTTTATCTATGACATTAACCATTGGTTTGGTTTATTTTGTTCGTTGCTTTATATTTGTTTATTTAGGTATAATAATTCCCAATGTTTATTTGGATACTTTGGATATTGTGCCAGCCCATGGGGATTTGGAATGCCCTTCGGGCCTTGCAGCGGGCCGGGTGTAACGTCCCGGTTTCGGAAGCCACCTAGAGGTGTTCCATACTCGGTTGGTCATATGACCTCAAGTGCCTTTCCCCGAATGCCAGAGGCTGTCGACTAGTAGCGATGGCCTTGGGTGTGATAGTGGGGAAACTATGTCGTCATTGGTAGAGTACATAGAGGATGAGAAACAATATACAATAGCAGAATCAGTAGTAATCCATACAAAATCCATCAGCGGAAGACTAAAGATAATAAAAAACTGGAGAAATTCATAATAAATGATGCATGATACTTTTATCTAGGAAAACATCCAAACAAGTCACAATACTGAATACAACAATATTGAACCTATGTACAAAATAATAGATAAACAACTCCCCAACATTTCAAGCCCAGGCTTCGTCCCATGCTCTTCAGCTCCATAGAAAGTCATGTACAAGAATTGTAAGCATGCTTTCCCTTATCTATACCTACAACAACATAATCTGTTCGGGCCAAAAAGCATTGCCCAAACAAGTTGTGAGACTAAATCCTAGTAGGCAACCACTTGAAGATCTTTTCCTAATATTCATTGAATATATGGCAGGTAAGGGTACAAAAATCAGTAAACTGGAACAATACTCCCGAGTAATCAATCATAAGTTCCAATATCAAGCAACATATAATAAGAAGCTAAACACAAACAGGTAACCCTCTTAGAAGTACTCACAGCCATCCCAGCTGGTCCTACCTAAAATATACCATCAATCCTCTTGGTAGTACAATCAGCCTAACTCCTCTGGCTTAGTCATACAAAAATGATAATACATTCTAAGGAAGATCACTCGGTCAATTCCCATTATAGTCTAAGATAGTCAGGGACTCTCTGAGGAAGATCACACAGTCAATTCCCCTTATGGATCAAGGTCATGGAATCTCTGAGAAAGCACACTCGGTAATTCCCCTTATAGCCCAGGTAGTACAATGACTCTCTAAGGAAGCTCATACAGTCAATCCCTTGTATATTCTAGGATATCATGGTGATTTAATGTAAAACAAAGACTCTTGGAGGAAGCTCACGCGGTCTATTCCCGTAAAGTCTAAAGCAGTCATGGACTCTATGAGTAAGCTCACACAGTCTATCCCCTTATAGCCAAATGTAATCCTAGGCTCTCTAAGGATGATAACACAGTCTTCCCCCTGTAGCCTAATGCTCAAAGACTCTCTGAGGAAACTCACTCGGTATATCCCCTTATAGTCTACTACACCAGTTTCTCACGGCCTAGTGTAGGATAACAACATAGTATTTAAAATATGGCCCATGTAGACCTACAAAACTACTTGGATAACCAATATAAAGAAAAATATGCATGTCTGGATTCAAACCATACTTCCTTCAGCAATTTCTATGGAAACAGGAAAAGTTTCCAAATTGGCTAACGTGACCAAATGGTCGTAAACAGAATATGCATGTGCAAAACAACCCAAGCATAGCAATTTAACCATATTCATATTCAAACATCCTTAACACAAGTATACATTCATGTCAGGCGTATCATAGGGGTAAAACAGTAAACACGCAATACCCCGTTCAAGGTTATTGGGTGAATTTGCACATAATAATCATGGAAATTCAATGAAAAGGCACAAACCACCTACCTTGGTGATAGGAGATAGATATATTTGAACCATGTGACTTGAATCACCTAATAGTGTTGAATATCTATAAAAACTTCTAAAATATTCAACCCAAGATAACATGTGAAAGAGGAAGAATCATGAAGTGAAACTCAAGAAGAAGGTATTGCATACCGCTATAGTTCCAACGCAATCGATGGAAGTCGATTTGGAGAATAGATGGAGGCTTGGGGGCTCAATGATTTTTCAGTGTCGTATGGTTTCTCACGTCTTAACAGATCCTAGAGGAATACCCTTCTGGGGGTTATACGTGACCCCATCCCATTTAATAAAAAAAATAATGTACACGGTGTGTACTTTTGAAGTACACAACATGTACATGCCTTTTCCATACTCCGATTTAGGTGGAATCCATGCCAACCCTACATGGTCGTGTGTGTGGCGATCACACAACCAACACACTGCTTCCAGTGGAATCACAGTACATGTCATGTACTCATATAGTACACAGTGTGTACTTTGAAAATTTCCAGATATTCCTCTTTTTATAAAAAACGACCAGAAATGGAACAACATACCTGAAAAGAAGATCTAGTATCGTACAAGATTACCCGCTTATTAAAATTCATCCCCTAATTTCCCTAGAGCGGCATAGAAGAAGAAACAACGAACAACTCTGGCCACTGATCTCATATATCAGCCTCCATGTCTCGTGTCTCGTCCTGTACCCGTCCGTGCTGCCAAAACACTCGTACCATAGGAACATACCATCCACGGAGAACCTTTGTACTATGATCAACAACCCGGATGGGAGGCTCCTCAAATGAAACACCCACCTCGAGCTCAAAATCCTCGGGTTGAAAGACATGAGACAGGTCTAAAAAGTAATGTTGGAGTAGAGAAACGTGAAAAACATCGTGCATGGCTCGATACCTCTGAGATAACTTCAACCGATAGGAAACTGGCCCAACTCTCTCCAACACCTCAAATGGCCCGACATACATTGGTGAAAGCTTACCATGTCTCATAATCCTCATGTGCCCCAACCTCAGTGTGACACATTGGAAAACCTGATCCCTAACCTCGAACTCCAGAGGTCATCTCCGCTAATCAGCATAAGACTTATGTCAAGACTGTACAGTATCCATCATCTTTCAAATCATCTCTATCTGCTCCATGGTCTCCGGGATAGGACAAGGTCCCTAAAAAGCCGCCTCTCCTGCCTCTAGCCAACACAAGGGTGATCGGCATGGCCTACTGTAAAAATCCTCATAGGGTTCCATCTGAATAGTT
Organism: Viscum album; assembly: GCA_963277665.1. Classification (NCBI taxonomy): domain Eukaryota; kingdom Viridiplantae; phylum Streptophyta; class Magnoliopsida; order Santalales; family Viscaceae; genus Viscum; species Viscum album. Next base: position 1,039,108,847 of record OY728141.1, on the reverse strand, counting down.
CCTTGAAAATTGATGTTGTAGGAAAACTCAATGAGAGGTATATTCATCTCCCAAAAACCTCCAAAATCTAGAATACCTACTCGGAGCATGTCTTCAACCACTTGAATCATACACTTGGATTGGCCATCTGTCTGGGGATGTTATGCTATACTCAAAAGAAACTGTGTACCCAAAGCCTTCTAAATCCCATGCCATACCCAAGAAGGAAAATGAGCATCCTTTTCTGAAAAAATGGAGTGTGTAACCCCATGTAAACGTATGATTTGTCGAATATAAAACTATCCTAGCTGGTCAACACTGAAGGTCTCCCTGATCGGCAAGAAGTGAGTAACCTTCGTGATTCTATCAATGACAACCCATACCACAACATTCCCTTGCAGTGACCTCAGCAACCCGGTCACGAATTCCATCGCAACATCATTCCACTTCCACTTAGGAATGGGTAACTGTTGTAGAAGCCCTACTAGTCACTTGTGATCTTCCTTCAACTACTAACAAGTAGAACACCTCATGATGAAACCAACAATATCTCTCTTTATACCAGGCCACCAATATTGATGGTGTAGATCACAATACATCTTGGTTAAGCCAAGATGAACTACCCAAACTGAGGAATTATAGTCCCACATATTCTCTCCACGTATATCTTTTGGAACCCATACCCGTCTCTAGAAATGCAATACTTCATCCTCACCTACAGTCCGTACATGAAAAGGGTCCTCTTCTGACACACAATCCCGTAGGACTAGGCCGTCGTAATCTGATACATGCCTCATTCGTACTAGATCAAGAAGGGTAGATGTAACTGCTATAGAAGATAGAAAATTATTCCCTTGTCTATTGTGAACCTCCATATGCATCTCAGAGAATAGATCCATAAGCTACCACTCACAGCTGGCCTATTGCATGGCCTCAACCTGAGTCCTCCTGCTCAGTGCATCATCCATAGCATTTCCTTTCCCAAGCATGTTGGAATGTTCTAAGTCGAAGGACTGTTGGTACTCCATAAACCTCTATTGCCTCAAATTATAATCATGATGAATGAAAATGTAGTTGAGACTCTTGTGGTTTGTGAAAACCACAAAATGCTCTCCAAGATGATAATGTCTCCAACATCATAAGGAATGAACAACAATCGCCAACTCCAAATCATTTTTTGGGTAATTCCTCTAATGTGCCCCCAACTACTGAGACCCATATGCAACTACTCCATCTCCTTGAATAAGCATAGCTCTCATCCTAATACCTGAAGCATCACAGTAAATAGTATATCTCTTGCCCTGCTTTGGAAATACATGTATTGGTGTGAATGTCAACCTTCCATTCATCTCCAAAAAGGCTAACCCAAATGAATATGACCACATTAACTTTTCATAATTCTTATTCAGGGCCATTAGTGGCGCTGCTAAGTGTGAAAAGTACTGTATAAAGCATCTTTAGTATCCAACCATCCCTAGATAACACTGCACCACAAAATGTTCTTCTACTGCTCCTAGGAAACTACTACTCTGACATTCTCTGGGTCTACCAAAACTCCCACCTCTGAGTTGACATGACCCATAAATTGAATCTTATCCATCCAAAAGTGATATTTTGAGAGCATAGCATATAACTAATTCTCTCTTTGTGTACTCAAAACGATCTCAATATGGGTAGCATGGTTGTGTCGAGTGAGAGTGTACACCAAGATATAATCCACGAAAACAACCGTGAAGGAATCCACGTAAGGATGGAACACTCGGTTCATCAGTTCCATGAAAACTAGTAGCGCATTTGTGAGACCGAATGGCATAATTGTATACTCGTATAGACCACACCTGCTCCTGAAGGCTATCATGGGTATATTTGATGTTCTAATACACAAATGATGATAACTAGACCTCAAGGTGATCATTGATAACCCTTGAGATCCTCGAAGCTAATATCAGAGATCATAAATAATAGGTAAAGGATATCAGTTCTGATAATCTACACAATTCCTAAGGGTACCGTCCACCTTCTTAGCAAATAGGATAGGAAAAACCCAAAGATAATTACTAGGGCGGATGAAACCCTTCGCCTGTAACTCCTACAACTGCTTCTTGAGCTCCTGCAACGTAGGTGTGTCCATCCAATATGGAGGAATGGACACTGGTGCTACTCTTGTCACTAGAATAACCTAAAATTCCACAAAACGCTTTGGAGAAAAACCAGAAAAGTCCTTAGTAAATACATCCCTGAAATGACCCACCACTTGAGAAAAGTCTAACTGCAAAGTCTCCTAATCATCCACATTTAGGCATGAAATCTGGGCTGTAACTCCCCGTATCCCATGATGCTCTTGTCTGACTCTTCACTCCTAGACATCCCACTCACCTCTATGAAGAAAAGATCTACCCACTGTAGATATGAAACTCACCCAACGTAGATAATAGTCGATAACTGCCTGAAATAGAACTAAACAGTCCATCTCGAGAATGACATCATAGCATGTCATCTCTATGACATAAAGGTCCCATAAAATGTGACACCCATCAACCACAAGAAGTCGCTCCTTGCACTAACATAGTCTAGATGTCCTCATTCCCAACGGTGTGTCTAGTGTCAACATGTCGGCAGAAGAAAATATACAGACACCAAGTCTCTCCATAACTGCAACATATATAATGATTTGGTATGCCCATGTATCGAAAATAGAAGAAGATCAAACTAAGGAAAATATGATCGTAGCTCGAACTATAAAGGGTCTGGGATCCTGCACGTGAAGGGTATACTCCACTACAGTAGTATGACATGCACCACGGCCCTGTGACCCTGTCGGACCACTCTGAGCTAATCCACTCTACTGTCGCTGATAGCTTGGGGACTGATCCCCACAGCCATGACCTCCACCTCAGCTTGAACTACCAGAAGAACTCCAGTTCCCTGACTGGTTAGAAACTGGGAGTGATGCTTCTAAATTCGAGGTCATAGAAGATCCCCAATCACCTGCTACTAGTGATAAAAACTTACAGATTCACAGAAAATCGAACATCTTTCCCCATGATCGACACTCCATCAGGTATCTTGGGAAAAGTGGGCATGTATGCATGCTCCTCCTACACTGGTTTCACATTACTTGTCTACTAGAAGGTGCATCCTGTGTACTCTAATCTCCATGTGTAGTCTCCTTGCGTCGCATACTGCTATAAGAAGAAGGAACAGAAGCTATAGATATTGAAACACCCTGGATCAATGCTCCATAATCCCTCAAATTGAACTCGGTGGTCATCTCCTGGTTGACAATAGTGGACATCGAAGTCAACCTGAAGATATTCACCTAGGAAAGGATCTCCTGCTTGAGACCGTCCTCAATCTTACATGCAAGGAACAACTCATCTCCTCCTAGAATAGGCATGAAAAAATTAAGCTCCATGAAATGAGAGGAATAATCCATAAAAGAAAGATTACCCTGCTCTATTCTCATGAACTCCTAGGCTCGATCGGGCCTCATGGTCTCTGGGTAAAAGTAGTCATAAAAGATATGTTGGGACTCCTCCCAATCCATATTATGATGGTGTCCTTCCTGAGAGATGACATCCCACCACCTATTGGAGAAGTATCAGAGCATATAGGTCACAAGATTCACCATCCTATCTGGTGGTACCTCAGGTTTCATGAAGATAGTCAGTGTGTCTTCTATCCACAACTCTGCAGCAAGTGGTCATCCTTCCCCTGAGAAGGTGGGATGATGCTTCTATTTGAAAACCCATGACAATTCATCCATCGACGGGGTTGGATATGGTGATCCTTAGAAGTAATGAATCATCCTATGAAATCCTTCCCTGAATTGCGGATCGGCACCGGTAACAGGTATAACTATTGGTGCCAAGACATGCACAACAGGAGGATCTACTGGTAGTCCCTGATTAGTCATATCTGGTGTTTGATCACTCCCTTGCAATTGGAAGTCAACAAGAGGATGTCTAGGTGGCATGATTATGAAAAGTAAAATGTGCACCTTAGATCCAGGATTAATGAGGAATAAAAAGTAAAGGAACAAGAAGGAATAGCGGGAAACATCATTCAAGTTATGAAAAACATGACTACAAGACGTGTTCTTTCCCTACACGGCGTGTTCCCTTAAGTCATTCAAATTGACGTGTAATAATGAATATACTGGTCGTGTAACACCCCTAATACCCGGTGTGTAGTCCTACCACACGACATGTACTAGAATATTCTTTCCCTGTCTGATTCCTTTTACACGGTTAAGCCGCATGGCTCTTCCAAGGAAAAATTACGCGGCATGTTCAAGACGGACATGGTGTGTGCTAGACATGCCTTACATGGCCCTTTTTGTTAGCGACATAGCCTGAAAAATGGATAACACTACACGGCGTGTTCTAGACAGACACGGTGTGTATGAAAAAAGGTTACACTGACCCATGTTGTTTGTTACATGGCCAACTACACGGTTCACTACACAGGGCATGTTCCACGGGGACATGATGGGAACATGAAGGATTTCCCCAAACCCTGTTTTTCGTGAAACGACCAGGTACATAGGTTACACTTCATGACTTGGGAATAAAATAGGACACATTTTGTAAAGCTTATGTTTCACCCATCCCTGTTGTTAGTCACACGGGTAGACACACAGTCACTACAACACGGTGTGTAAGTACTATACATGGCGTGTTCCTGCAAGAATTTTCATAACCTCGTGTCCCTACCCACATAGTCAGTGAAACTGATTTATACTGCGTGCCATGTATTCATATGGTACACGCTGTGTATTCTGGGTTTTTCCAGACAGTACCCTCAGAACTGCATCAAAGCCCAGAAAACAATGAAACAAAAGCGTTAAGGTGCCAAATTTTGTCCTGTGAGGGCCCATACTCTCCACGAATCAAATCTTGTCATCTTATACATGTCATAAGAAAGGGAAAAAAGTTAATGATCAACCATGTTCCAATTCATGATGGACCATAACACCTCAATTACCAAAATTTGGCCTTCATTAAAACTAGACCTCACACCTGGAATACCTATTAAAAGTTTGTATTCTATCAAAGAATTTATCACAAAAACTTGCATATTCTACACAACAACTATCACAACAACATGAAATTGTTAATGGATCCTATATGGCCTGACAAGAATGCATGTCATGTGTTTTCTAGGAAGTTCCTAAATGATGGATGGGATTTAATACCCTCATCTCATCAGGTTGCAACAAAAGTAGAACCTCAATAAAATCATCTGTAACAGCACGAAACATGTGAGTCACTCAAGGTGAAATAATATCACCTATAAAATTGAAAAACCATCAAACTGTAATAAACTAGGTAGATTGGCTCTTCCATGTACCCGATTTAGCTACACCCGGGCACATCTTATTACTAAGTACTGATTCTGTCTTATCCCTGAGTAAGGCTAAAAACTGTAAGCCAAGAGAAAAGAAACCATTTGATACCACTTTGTAACATACCAGTTCCAGAAGCAACCCAGAGGCACTTCGTACCCCGTTGGTAACATAACCTCAGGCGCATTTCACCAAATGACAGAGGTTACCGACTAGCAGCGAGGGACTTGGGAGTTATAGTGGGGATCTATTCCCTCATTGGCATAGTACACAGCAGATGAGAAATGATATACTATAGAAGAAACAGTAATAATCCATACAAAATCAATCAAAAGAATACTAATGGTAATAAAAAAATAGATCAATGCATGATACATATGTTGAGGAAAATAGCCAAACACGTCACAATGTGGAATACAACAGTAATGAACCAAAGTAAAAAAAGAAAACATAAACAGATCCTCAGCATCGCAAGCATAGGCTTGGTATAATGCTCTCCGGATCCATAGCAAGCCAAGTACATGAAGTAGAGGGTCTATATCCCTTATCTATACCTGCAACAATATAATCTGTTTGGCCTGAAAAGCGTGGCCCTAACAGTTTGTGAGACTAAATCCCAGTAGGAAACCACCCAATGTTTAATGTTTAATAGTCATGGAATATATGGAAGGTAATAGTACACTCATCCTAACCCCTCGGGTTTGGTCATATTAAAATTATAAGAATCTATGAAGAAGCAAACTCGGTCAATTCCCCTTATAGTCTAAGGTAGTCAGGGTCACTATGAGGAAGATCAGATAGTCACATCCCCTTATAGCCCCATGGTCACATAATCTCAAAGGAAGCACACTTGGTTAATTCCCCTTATATCTCGGGCTGTACAACAACTCTCTGAGGAATTTCACATATTCAATCCCTCGTATAGTCTAGGATTTCGAGGTTATTCAAAGTAAAACAAAGACTCTCTGAGGATGCTCACACGGTATATCCTCATATAGTCTAAAGAAATCATAGACTCTCTGAGGAAGCTCACACAATCTATCCCATTATAGCCCAAAGTAATCCTAGGATCTATAAGGAAGATAAGCTAACACAGTCTACCCCCTATATCTTAATTCTCAATGACTTTCTGAGGAAGCTCACTTAGTCTATCCCTTTATAATCTACTACACCAGGTTCTCACGGCCCTATGTAGGATAACTGCATAGTAATGAAATATGGACAAATTAGACCTATAGAACTACTTGACTAACACATCTAATGTATAACATGCATGTTAGCATTCAAGACCTCTATCCTACAGCAACTGCTATCGAAACAGGAAAAGTAGCAAAACTAGCGAACATGAATAAATGGTCCTAAATAGAAAATGCATGGGAAAATCATCCAAATAATAGTAATTCAACCATAATCATATTCAAACATTATCTAAACAAGAATACAATAGTGGAAGGAATATCACATGGGTAAAATGGTAAACATGAAATACCTCGTTCAAGGGTATTGGTGGAATTTGCACAAAATATTCAAGGATATTCAGTGGAAATGCACAACCCATCTACCTTGGTGATATGAGATAGATATACTTGAACCATGAGACTTGAATCACCTTAGAAAATTGAATATCTACAAAAACATCTAAAACTTTAATCCCAAGATAACATAAGAAAAAAAAAGGAATCATGGAATTAAATTCGAGAAGGAGGAAGAGCTTACCAATGCAGTTCCAATGCAATCGATGTCAGACGATTTGGAGAACGGACGGAGGATCAAGGGCTCAGAGATGTTTTAGCGTTGTATGGTTTCTCATGTCCAAATATAACCAAGAAGAAGTTGCTTCTAGGGGATAGATTTGACGCCGGCCTGTTTAATGAAAACAATAAAGTATACAATGTGTACTTTTGAAGTACACTTCCTGTACTTTTGAAGTACACGGAGTGTACTTTCTTTTTCAATACTCCACTTTAGGAGGCCTCAATTTCACCCCTACAAGGCTATGTGTGTGTCAATGACACAGCAAGAACATGTCTTCCATCTGCATCACAGTACATCACAAGTACTCCTAATGTACACAACGTGTACTTCGAAAATTTCAAGATTTTTCCCTTTTTATCAAAAACAACAAGAAATGGGAAAACATACCTGAAAAAAAAAGATTTGTGTTCTTACACTAGGTCATGAATCAGTTCCGATGACATCCAGAATTGGTTTGTAAAAAATGGTATGAGAGGAGGTTTAATCTATTTGGTTATTTTATTTGGTACAAGTCTGGTTAGACAAGAGCAAGGATTGCCAGGGCTCAGAATTCTGGTTGCGAGTAGGGTGCTTGGCCAGCACTCATCGTGACAGACCCTGAGTAGCCAGGGGGTGTCGAGATGCTTGTTTTTCTTCTCCTCTTGGTGGGACGTTCAGGCAATAGACTATTCATATACATCGAGGATAGAAGAAGAGTTTGGAAAAGATGTTACTTTTTCATGTTTGATTCACTTATGATTACTTATCTTGTGTGAAATTTGATTAATCGTTATAGATGATATATAGATGATGTTATTTGGTGACGTTGTTATTTTTAGTAAGATGCCTCCCCAGAGAGATTACACACCCCCACGAGAGGAATCTGGAGAGTGTTCTCCCTCTCCACTTGATCAGTGATTGATAGATGTCGTGGTCTGAACTGTTCAGGCTTTGGGACAAGGTGAAACTCTAACTCCAACTCCTTCTTTAACTAGAGGATATGATTCGAGTCTCAAAAAGGAAAATGCTCAAGGGTTCTTGAAGAATAAACCTCCATCATTTTGAGGTAGTTCAGAACCTCCCGGGGAAAAAGAATAGATAGAAAATATAGAACGTATGTTTGAGTTCCTTGACATGATAGAAGAACTCATGGTGATCTGTGCCTAATTCCAGCTATAGGGTTCCAGTCATAAGTGGTGGTAATTCATTATTCAAGCTGGGTAGCATGAGCATATGTGTTGGAAGGATTTCAATTCCATCTTAAATGAGTAATACTATCATAAGGATTTGACATATTCCAGATCCTGGGAGTTCATGGATCTTTCACAAGGAGATAGAATAGTGAGGGAGTATGGAAACTTCTTTGATGAACTAGTGTGGTACGTGGCTGATATTTATTCAAGTGAATATTTGAAAGCTTTGATGTTCGAGAAGGGCCGTTGAACAGAAATCCACTCTCCTGATTTTTTAGTCAAGCTGGGAACTTATTGCGTGGTGTTTTATCATGCTTGCATGGTCGAGATTGACCATAGGTTAAATTTGTGATTTTCTGGATCAATGTCAGGGTTTGGTAGCGGCAGTTCATCAGAAAAGAAGAGTAAACGTGATGAGAAATGGAAGATGAGTGGTGGAAGTTCAGGTCATCCTTCTATTCATCATTTATCTATGGCTTCTGGTTTTGGGTATGTGGTTTTCTATATGTGCGGAAGGGTAGGGCACATCTAACCTGCATGTCCATACCCTCCCAGACCTTTCCATGTGTGTGATGTTGTGGGACATCAACAACATTTCTATTGGACTGCATGCCCTTACCAGTGTGGGATAGATTCTGTGGCTTCCCAAGGGGTATCAGTTTTTTCAGAGCCGACCAGGGTGACATGACCTCAGTTCGGTGGCAGTGGCGGTCAGACTGGATAATCTTCAGGGCAGAGACAGATAAAGGCAGGGATTCAGGTGAGCATTTTTTCTCATGCATGGACTAGACATTTCCATGTTGTGGATCAGGCACCATCGGGATCTAATGTAGGAACTTTGACTATTCGTGGTACCACTCTAATTGCATCTTCTATAGCTCCATGTTTATTTGATACTGGTGCTTCAGTTTCTTTTTTATTTTCTTGTCTTGTGAGCATGCTGAGCCTACCAAATTCACTGTTATCTTTTTCCATGGATTTGTTAACACCGTTGGGGAAGAATAGGGAGAAAGTCCTTAGGTGTCTGTCATGTGCACTCTCTAAGTCTGAAGTCGAGATGGAGTGGGACTTCTTGGTCCATGATATGGACCCGTTTGATATGATCCTCAGCCTGGACTGGTTGGTGTGTTTTCAAGAATATATTAACTTATATCAATGACAGGTTTGTTTAATGGAACCTGATTGGATCCCCAGGTATTTGATGTAGATTGGGATCCTCGGCCGGGTTGCATGGGACCTCCACTCCCAGAGTTGTGTAATCTTTTTGTTCAGTTTTTGTCATTGGCATTAGTGGATGATGGGGGTGTTTCTTAGTGCAGGTTACTTCATGTAGTGGATAAGTTCCCAAAGGTCTTCCCATTTTATTTTTTAAGCTTACTCCCAGAGCGGGGCGTGGATTTCTCGATTGAGTGGCATCGGGAACACCTCTTATATCTCATCCCTCATATCTCATGTCCCCCACCAAATTGAAGGAATTAAAGATACAACTGGATGATTTGGAATCCAATGGATTCATTTTCCCTAGAATCTCTCCTTGGGCTTCCCTAGTTTTATTCGTGAATAATTCCAATGGATCCCTCTGGTTGTGCATCGATTAATAGAAATTGCATAAGGTAACCATCAAGAAAAAGTTCACATTGCATCATATTGATGATTTTTTCAGCCTGTTGAAGGGGGGAAAGTGGTTCTCCAAAATTGACTTTTGTTTGGGTTACCACCAACTCAGGGTGAGAGAATTAGGCATTACGATGATGACATTCCAAAGCAGGTATAGTCACTTCAAGTGTCTAGTAATGCCTTTCAGATTGAAAAATGCTTTGGCGGTTTTCATGGTACTCATGAATAGGGTGTTCCACCAATATCTCAACTCATTTGTCGTTCTATTTGTTGATGGCATACTGGTATATTCTTGATCTTCTGAGGAGAATGAGTATCACCTGTAGATTGTCTTGGGCACATTACAGGATCACCTCTTTTATTCCAAACTCTCGAAGAGAACATTCTGGATCAAGGAAGTGAAGTTTCTGGGGCATGTCGCGTAGAGACCCAAATCGTGACATATAAGGACAATACATTACTTTTGCAGAAAACATAATACATTACACTAATTGACGCCCAATGACTATATTAGTTTTTTTCTTTGGAAACTCGGAACACAATCTTATAATCATGGTGAAAGATTTTCAACATCTCCTATAAAGATCATCCACTATTGTTTTAATACCTAAAAATTTTCATTAAATCATGGGGAAAATAAAACATATAAAGGGTGAGCTCAAATTCCCAGTAATTGTAAGCATGGAGAAAATAAAAAAATTCATTTGAACTTAAAAAAATGAACATAAATTTTAAACATCAAAATCTTTAGAAGCGAAATAAATCATGGATGAATGTAAGAAATAGATCACAATAGAACATTAATCATAAAAAAATAGCATGGTAATAAAACATTTAATTGTGGATAACCATTAAGAACATGAAATTATTTCCATAGTCGCAAAGGCATTGCTGCCCAGACCATCATAGCGGACAAAGTCCATTATTAAATTTGGATTACTAGACATTCTGGCCCTATATTACTGAACTAGATTTACTTTTCATTCCATCTATGAATATCTCATGATATATAAATCATTACCCAATTCATTGGAGATAGATATAGGACCCACATATCTCATAATACAATCATTCTTACGTGCGCCACAAAATAAACATAAATCATTTATCATAAACCAATGATTGAAATGTGTTTCATTATCATCATCCCATCATAACATAATAAACAATAAACAAATGGATATCATTTCATCAAAATAAAAATCAACCAATGTAAATTATAGAGATATTATACTTGAAACATAAATATATTAAATAATGTCATCTTATATGGGATGATTTTTTGATAAAACGCATGAAATGAATTCTTGAGGAAAATATCCTTTCTTCTTCAAAATCATTTTCTTTTCTAAAATTTCCTTGAAAATTTATAAGAGAAGGATTTTAATGAAAATAATCATGAAATATTTTATAATAATATTCATGAAAATAAGGCTTTATGATAATCATAAAAATCCATTCATTATGTAGAAGTTAAAAAAACATTCTTCTCAAACTTTTGCAGGAAAAATCAAAAAGTTCATCTTATGGTAAAAAAAGAAAGATTCCTTCCATACCATGTGGTAAAAGTCAAAAAAGGGTTGAAATGACTTTAAATATACATGGAATAATAGTAAAAAATTTATGAAATCATATTGAGAAATCATGGACATGGATGATAAACATAACCCTAGTAAATACTCCCGAAAAAACAACCTCAGATAAGAACGATATTGGAATAATTATCTCGTACCTTATGTCCAATTTCTTCTTTATGTGTCCGAGACTCATGTATAGTGGGTTTGAAAATATTATTAACTTTTAATGGAACAATAATAATATTTATGATATCACATATGATTCACTTACGACCTTATATTTCCTGTTCATTAGTCAATTCATTGTTAAAGAAATATTTTGGTTAAAATTGTTTCATTCATCGTACCTGTTTTGACTTGTAATTGTTCATATGATTATTTAGATCATGAATAATTACGTATATAATGTAAAACATGAATTATATATAATATATATTCTTAATATACATATATATAATAGATCTATAAATGGAATGAAATGCACCGTTCATGGAGACAGTAGGTTGTACGTACACATGAATGATGTTTTAGTTTCCTTATAAAATAGAATGGAATTAAATAACATATAAATAAATTCAATATCATTATTATGTCATATATTTCATGATTATTTATTATATATAACTTTTTATTATTCCTTAGTGGTTAACCTGGAGAATGAATCTCATCGCATCGTGAAGACTATAAGCCGTACGTACACACGAGCGACAATATCATTCTCATTATGGTGAAATTCTATTAATGTTTATGATGTACTATAATTATTAATCAATATCATTTTAAAATAATCATATGTAGTTATTTCTTCCCTAATTATACCCATTCAAGTATGTTGGTGATGAAAAACAGATTACACAGCGTCATGGAGATGGTAAGGCGTACGTACGCAAGCGCGGGGAATTCATTTTTCTTTGGATGGATAAAAGGTGAAATAGGTTTTTTTCATATTTATAATTACATATCAGAATATTAGTGATACTGATAATGATGCAACTAATGAAGAGTAAGTATAATAAAAAATAAACTTCAATGAATTTGTAGATGATATTACCTCTTCCTCGACTTGCCTCTTTTAAACTTCTTCTTAGGGAAAAAGAGTTGTTCTTTTGAGAAGAGAAGAACCTCTATAATATTACTATAGAGGTTTAGAAGAGTAATTAACAAGGTATTTCTGAGATTTATGGCTTAAAATTTAGTGGAGAGAAGAGGGGAGAGTTTCCCATTAATAAGAGGGGAGAGGGGAACTTTTGGAAACCTCACAAATATTAATTTATAATAAACTCAAACCGCACATAAAACCCCCCAAAATGAATCACATTAAAATATGAGATGATATAGGTTTGTAATAAAATCATTCAATAAAATTTAGACATGTTCTGAAATTATTTTAAACCATATCAAATCGATTTATCTTTATTTAATCTATTTAATCTTATTTGTGTTAATAATATTCTAAATTTTAAATTGTTATAAATACTTACTTATGTGTTTTAAATTTTTTATAATTGGATAATGTATGAAATTTTAGACCATTTAAATTTAAATTTGTAATTTATAAATATTTTTGTGATTTTTAAAAAATATAATAATATGTTATTTTTATAAAATATAAATAGCGTCAATTTTGACACTATTAAATTATTTTAATTTAAATAAAATCAACACAGAAGATATGATAGAACCAAAATGTTTAATATATTCCTAACATGTCATATTTATCTATATAATTATTTAAGCACATAAATTAGTTAATATAATATTATTGTAATATTTTTAAATCCATTTATTTGATATTTTTCATTAAAAAATAATTACTACAAAATGTTTGTATAATTATATAATATATATATTTGCTGAATAAAAATTAAAAATAAAATAATATGATGAAGATAAATTTAATATAATTAATAAGAATAAATTTATTTGAATTTATATTCTAAAACAAACAACTTTTAAGATGTTATCTTTATTAAACTATGAAGGCGACAATAGTGACATCATTTAAAATAAAATAATATAAATGAAATAATATGTTTTATAAGACTCCAAATGGTCCACAAGACTACCCATGGATTTTTGGGGTATAGATATACTCTAAAAATAAGGTTTGGTCAAGTTTATGGTCATTTTAATGGGTATTATTACTTTACTAAATATTATATTATTGATTTTTCACTAAATAAATATTTTCTAAATCATTAATTTATAACCTATTAAGATAACTATATATTTATTAAAAATATCAAATAAATTAACATGATGAAGAAAAAAATTTATCATTCAAATGAGTATTTATATTATAATTTATATTTTTTATAACATTGTATTAAATATAATTAAATTAATAATGTTTGAGTGAGACATATTTCACTTTCATTAAACAAAATAAATTAAAGGTCTTAATCACATCCAAGAGGGTTACAAAAAATTCCATTTCAACCCTAGTATTATTTAGAGAGAAATATAATCAACCAATTATGATAATAAAGTGTTAGGTTAATTTTATAATATTATATATACACATAATTACCTAATTTACCTTTAAAAGTGGTAAGTAAAATTTACCATAGTTACTATTCATAATGACTAAAAATAAAAAGTAGACTAATAAAATAATATGGACTTAATGATTCCAAATATAGAATAAATTTTCCCAAATTCAATACATAGAAGTTTCAGTATTTAATTTAAAATTTATCTCGTTGTTTAGAAAACGGATTTTAAAAGTTAAAACATTGCGAAAAATTTAAATGTTATTACCTATGAATTCAATGTAAAATTAATGATAATGACATTAATTATATTAAATGGTAAAAATAATTTATATTTATACTTTAATACCATTCAATATTATTATTTAACAATATAAATTGTCTTCATTAAAAAATATGTTTGTAATTAAAATTTAACGTATTTTTACTATTCATCAAAATATGAAAGTTAACAGAAAAAATATTAAAAAATTATCCAATGTATTTTTTTATATACTTATTTCAATTAATATGTTTTTTTGTAAAATTGAACACATAAATTTGTCAAAAACCAAATTTAATGTGGGTGCTCAATCAAAAGGCGGTAAAACCGCATTTTTTTGAAAATACATATTTAACCTGAATATTTTATATTGTTCTCATACCCTGTTCTAAAATATGTGTAAGATAAATTATAATGTTATAAAATTCAAAATGTGGTTAATAATATTCATAAAAGATAGTTTATAATAATATTATAACAATATATCATTGTTTAGTGAAACTCGGTATTGTGTACATCACATGTTATTGAGGAAGGTCACTCTTGTGTGAAACACAAGCCAAAAATAGTGTTTTCATATACTATAAGCTAATACAGTGTTGTGTATAGCACAAGTTAATTATGGTGTTGTGTGAAAAACAAGACATTAATGTAATTAAAAATAATATTCTTCTTAAAATCTTAGGGTGTTACATTCTATCCCCTTAAAATGAATTTCTCCCTCAAAATTCGCCAGGGATATAAATAATTTACTAATTGAATGTTTCTTTCATAGAAACCCTCATAGTAAAATTTAATACTAAAACTAAATTTTAAAAAGGAATGTTAGAAACATAACACTCACCAAAAGTAACTGAGCACTAGGTTTCCATATAGGATAATATAGGTGAGAATATTGATATGGAAGAGAAATCTAAGAATGATGTTCTGATGAAGAGTGGTAGAGAACATGGCTATGGAAAAGACAACAATAACAAATCCATAAATTTTTGATGATCTAAGGTACCATCTAATTCATCAGATATGAGGGTACTATGACAACATTTTTGGTTTTCAAGATTATTTCCCAAAAGTTGATGACTTTTCACATAAGGATAAATACTTACGTGATTTTTGTGTAATATCATCATTGGTCATTCCATGAAAAATTTCCACATCATATATTATTTAATGAAATGAAGTTGAATTTTTCATTCTTGATGTATTAGCAGATCATGTTATATAATGATAAGTCATATCATCTGTCTCTATCACAAAAAAAGGTTAGCACAAAATAATAAATATACATAAGTTCATATTTGGTGAGGTTAATCGTATATGGTTCCAAAAATGGCGTTATACTTCATCTATCATATCGCATAATAAAATAAAACTAATTTCTACAAAACAGGGACTTCATGTAGGCCAGTGGTAGGCGATAAAAGCCTCTTACACATCGGTTGTGGTTTTGATTCCCGCACCCTTGTCTAACGCGACGGGTTGTCACCCATCCTATGAGTTTTCATTTTTCTAAAAATGTACTAGTAAAACATTTCTAAAATAATATCAAAATTTTCTAGCCATAAACAATACTATCTGATGTCTAACTTATTCCATTATTATCCTTAGGCTTATCCAAAATACATCTATCTAATCTGATAGTATAAATAAAAAGATTACTGGAGAGGTCATATACCAAGCATGTGAATACCAACCTTAATCCCCCGTATATCATAAGATATATCTTGTTGGTCACATTCCAAACATGTGAATTCCTTATTCATGTATTCTCTAGAAATATGAATTACCATAGAACCTTAGTAAAAACATGAATACTTTCAAAAGATAACTTGCTCCACATACCAAAATCCCAAAATTTCTTTATACTCAAACCATGATATCACTTTGGCCTTATATCAGTCATGAGAACATTACTACTATCAAACATATTATTTTTTCCTTATCCATTAATTATGCGCATATCATATAATTTCCAAAAATATTTCAATCACTTTTCATGGTTACCAGTACCATAATATTTCTGAAAAACTATACATAGATAATCAAATATTCAATTATACTATAAATGAGATTCCACAACACTATTTTGGAATCCCGTTACATAAACACTTAATCATTCCACCACTTCGTTGTCATATTCAACATCACCAATAGTGATCACATGTGACTTCCTAGTTTTCCATGGCCTTAAAAGGTTGTTGGTGTTAATCATCATTAACCCTTGGATTATGGAATTGGTTAGCATAATGCCCCATTTCCTTTCACTTGAAGCATTGAAGTGTTGGTGGTGCATTCTCTGTAGTTTTCTCTCTATTAATATCATTATATTCATTTTCCCATTACATAGACACATTACTAATTTATGAACTTCTTTTCCACACATAAACCATTTTCTAGTCCCTTTAAGATAATCTCCACCATGATTTATTCCACACTATGAGCATAACGACACATTATTCTTTTTTTCACCATAGTTTTGAGATTTTCCCATGAACCCCATCTTTCATTTCTTGTTAAAACCATGAGATATATACAAAACACCCACTTCCAGTTCTACCTTGATATCACAAAACACAATTTCTTCATAGGTTATAAAGTTTCTTATAGCTAATTCCCTTCAAAGACTTGGTTTTAATCAACTAAAGAATCGATCAACCTTACATTCTGGTTGGATGATAAATCCAAATGCATACCATATAGGCCTAGTAAAATTCACCTCGTATATAGCAACTGATTCTTGATCCTTTTTTCTTATGCTAATGGAACTCATTTTCCATCTTTCATAGAATTATACAAGGGATGTACTTATTGAAAAAGAAGTTCTTGAACTCATCCCATTCTATGTAATAAATTTCATCTTGAGGCCTTGTATATTTAATTAGAGTCCACCACTGGACTTCTTCACCTTCTAAAAGGTATAAAACCAAAATGAATTTTTAATGTTATGAATAGTGATGTATGGAAAATATATTTTCAATGGTATGGATCTATTGCTCATCAATCCGTGGATTAAAAGACTCATTTAAAGAATGTGTACATTGCCTCATGAAGGACTCAATAAAATATTGTTCCCTTCTCTGCTCATTTGGATGTTTAGAATGATTCATAGATTGTGTATGTATAGAAATAAGATTTTTCACTCCATCTCCCGTTACATTGGTCTATTCAGGTGGGCCGTCATTTCATTTTCCATTACATTGATCAACATGGTTTCTTCAAGTACCAGCCATCATCTAAAACACACACAAAAATAGTGTGAGAGGAAAAAATAATGCTAGGAAAACAAAATACTAAATTGGGAGAACCTTCAATATCTATCATCTTAGGTTTAATTCTATGATTGTTACCTCAATTCTAGGACCATAACTTATACTTATACTTATCCTTAGGGACACCCCTAGACGTAACATATAAATATCTCTAGGGATCTCACTAAAGTTTTCACATCCTAGTTTTAAAGGTTAACTAAAAATTCTATATGATACCAACTATAGAGACCCAAAGCTTCATGTACATGGACATTACATTAATTTTGAGGAGAACATAATACATGCCACAAATAGATTCCCAATGGCCATATTAGTTTAGTTTCTTGGGAAACTCGAAACATAATCATTTAATCATGGGGAAATATCTTCAATATCTCCCATAAAGATCTTCCCATTTTGTTTTCTTACCTAAATCAATTCATTAAATATTGGGAAAAAGAAAACAAATAATGGGTGATATCAAATTATAATTAATGGTATTCATGGAGAAAATAAGAAAAATATATACATTTGGACTTAAAAACATGATCATAATGTTTAAACATCAAAATCAGGATTCATGAAATAAATCATGGCAGTATGTATGGAATAGATCACAAATAAACATTAATCATGATAAAATAGCCTGGGAATAAAACATGTAATTCTGGAAAACCATTAATCACATGATATTATTTCCATAATATTCATGGAATTGTTTCCAAGACCATTATATTGGACAAAGTACATTACTGAACCAGGTTTACATGTAGTTCCAACCCTGTATTACTGAACCAGATTTACTATTCATTCCTACCATGTTAATACCATGAGCTATAAATCATTACCCAATACATTAGAGGGAGATATAGGTCCCACTAAGCTCATAATGAAATCATTCTTAACTGAACCACAAAATAAACATAAATCATTCATCATAACTCAATGATTATAATGGGTTTAATAAACATCATCCCATTATAACATAATCTATTAAAAACAAATAGATATAATTTTCATCATAAGAAAATAAAAACATGAAAATAATAAAGACAATATATTTGAAACCTAATCATATTAAATAATGTCATTTTATATGGTAAGTAGTTTTGATAAAACACTTGAAATGAATTCTTGAGGAAAATATCCTTTCTTTTTCAAAATCATTTTATTTCCTCAAAATGAAATGAAATTTTAAAAGAAAAGGATTTAGTTGTAATTAATAATGAAATCATGTATAGTAAGCATCATAAAAATAAGGAGTTATGAAAACTGTAAAAATCTGTTCATGCCATATAAATTAAAAAAACATTCTCCTCGTACTTTTGCCAGAAAAGTCAAAAATTACCTCATATGGTAAGAAAATATTCCTTCCATAAAACATGGAAAAATTTATAAAAGGGTAGAAATTAAAATAAACATAAATGTAAGAATATTAAACCTTTTATGAAAAATTTTTGATAAATCATGGACATGGATAAGAAAAATAACACCCGTAAATAAATAAGAATAAACAATCTTGAAGTAGAATGAGATTGGAATAATTATCCAATACCTTATGTCAAATTTCATCCATATTTGTCTGATACTCTTTTATAGTGGGTTTAAATATATAATTAACTTCTAAAGAAACCATAATAATATTTATGATATCATATATTACCCGTTCATTTCCCAATTCTATGTTATAGTGTTTTGGGTAAACTTGTTTCATTTATCATACCTGTTTTAACATGTAATTATTCATATGATTAATCATATCATGATTACTAACTTCCAGAATGTAAAAAATTATTTATATATAATATATATTCAGAATATACATATATATATAATAGATCGATAAATGGAATAAAATACATTGTTCATGGAAATGGTAGTTCATACGTACGCATGAACACAATTTTATTTTCCTTATTAAATTGAATGGAAGTAAGTAAATAACATATTAATAAATAAAGTATCATTATAATGTCATATATTTAATGATAATTTATTTTATATACTTCATAATCATTCTTGAATGGTTAACCTAGAGAATGAATCTCATTGCATCATTGAGACGGTAAGTCGTACGTACGCATGATTGACAATATCATTCCCATGATTGAGGAATTTTAATGAATTGTATAGTGTACAGTATTTCAGAATCAATATCATTTTTCAAAAATCATATATAGTTATTTCTCCCATAATTATACCCATCCAAGTATGTTGGTGATTAAAAACTGATTACACCACGGTGTGGAGACGGTACACCGTATGTACGCACGCACGGTGATTTCATTGTTCATAGGATGGATAGAAGGTGAAATAGGGTTGTTTGATATTTTTAATCACATATAATTATATTAGTGATACTGATAACGAAACAACAAAAGATGAGGAAGTAAAAGAATATATAAACCTGAATGAATCGGTAGAAGAGATTACCTCTTCCTCGACGTGCCTCTTTTAAGCATCCACTTAGGGCACAAGAGATGATCTTTTGAGATGACCGGAACCTATATAATATAAATAATGAGGATTAGAAGAGGAATTGTCTAGTATTGGCTGATATATAAGGCTTAAAATGGAGTTAAGTGAAGAGGGAGGAGGTTCCATTTTATAAGAGGGGAGAGGGGCATTTTGGAAATCTCACAAATATTAATTTATAATATACGTAAAACAAACATAAAAGCCTCAAAAATGATACAAATGCTAAGATGAAATGATATAGGGTTTTAATATAATCATCCAATAAAATTTAGACATGTTGGGAAAATATTTTTGTTCTTATCAATTCGAGTTATCCTTATTTAATCTATTTAATCTTATTTGTGATAATATTATTATAAATTTTAAATTGTTATATATACTTACTTATGTTATGTGAATTGTCCATAATTGGATACTTTATGAAATTTTGGACCATATAAATTTCAATTTATAATTTATAATTTTTATTATGATTTTTAATCTATTTAATAATATCTTATTTTTATAAAATATCAATATTGTAAATTTTAAAACTATTCATTTATTTGAATTTAAATAAAACCCACAAATTAGATATGTTAGAAAAAAATAATTAAAAGATTATTAACATATCATATGTATCTATAAAATTCATGAAGAACATTAATTAGTTCATATAATATTTATTTAAATATTTTTATAACCATTTATTTGATATTTGTCATTATAAAATAATTACTACAACATGTTTGTATAATTTTACAATATACTTTTTTTTGCAAAAAAAAATTAAAAATAAAATACTATGATGTATATAAATCTAATAGATTTCATAATAATACTTTTAGTTTAATTTATCTTCTAAAACAACCATCTTTTGAGATGTTATCTTTATTAAAGTATGAAGGTGACAACTTTGACATCATTTAAAATAAAACAATATGAATTTCATAATCTATTTTATAATACTCTAAATGGTCCACAAGCCTACCCTTGGATGCTTAGGGAATATATATACTCGACCAATAATGTTTGGTTAATTTTATGGTCATTTTTATTGGTATTATTTTTTTTAATAAAAACTATTTTATTTATTTTTAACTAAATAAAAATTTTCTTCCTCATTAACGTATATGATATTAAAGTAATTATACGTTTCATAAAAATGAAAAATAAATTACCATGATGAAGAAAAACGTTTTATCTTTCAAATGAGTAATTATAATTGAATTTATATTTTGAATAACCTTATATTAAAAATTATTTAATTAATAAACTTTGAGTGAGACATATTTCACTTTCATTAAATAAAATAAATTAAAGGTCTTAATACCATCAAAGTGGGTTCCAACAGATTCCATTTTATCCAATGAATTCATTAGAGTGAAATATAAACAACCAATTATATTAAGAAATGTGTTAGGTTAATTTTATAAAATTATATTTACCATTAATTACCTGATTTACCTTTAACTGTGGTTAATAAAATTTACCGTAGTTACAATTCATAATTCCAAATCATAAAACGTAGACTATTAACATAATTTGGACCTACTGATTTAAAATATGGGATCCATTGTTTTAAAATTCAATAAATAGATGTAGCAGTATTTAATTAAAAATTAATCCCACTGTTGAGAAAATGGGTTTTAAAAGTTAAAACATTACGAAAGATTGAAATATTGTTATCTATGAATTCAATTTAAAATTAATGATAATTAATTACATTATATTAAATAGAAAAAATATATTATCTTTATACTTTAAAACCATTCAATATTATAATTTTACCATATAAATTTTCATGATGAAAAAATTTGTTTTTAATTTAAATTTAGCATATTTTTACTATTCCTCAAAATCTGAAAGTTAATAGAGAAATATTAAAAATTTTCCAGAACACATAAATGTGTCAAAAACTAGGTTTAAAGTGTGTGCACCATCAAAGGGAGGAAAAGCTGCATTTTTTTTTAAATACTTATTTTAACAGAAAAAATTATTTTGTTCTCATACCATGTTCTAGAATATGTGTTAGATGAATGATAATTTTATAAAATTCAAAATTTGGAAAATAATATTAATAATGGATAGATAAGAATAATATTATAATAATATATAATTGTTTAGTGAAACTCCATATTATGTACAACACATGATATTGAGGAAGGTCGCACTTGCATGCTACACAACCCAAGAATAGTGTTTGCATATACTACAAGATAATATGGTGTTGCATAAAGAGAAAGCTAATCCTGGTGTAGCGTATAACTCAATACATCAAATAATTTAAAAATAATATTTCTCAAAATATTTCAGGGTGATACATGTCATCTATGAATAAGGGGTTTCAGTGGATCCTGAGAAGATCAATGTAGTTATATCAGGGGAAAAACCAATGAATGTTTTTGTGATCATATGTTTTTTTGTCCTGGTAGGTTATTACATTCGTTTTGTTTAGGATTTCTTATGGCTTGCCTCCTCTATGATCGCACTCACCCGGAAAGGTGTGAAGTTTGAATGGAGCCCAAAGTGACATGCATCCTTTGAGGAGTTGAAGTGGTGGTTGACCACCACACTTGTGTTGATCGTACCAGAGTCTGGGAAGGGATATGTGGTTTATTGTGATGCATCATGTTCGGGCCTTGGGTGTGTACTCATGCAGGATAACCTTGTGGTGGCTTATGCTTATCACCAGCTCTGACCGCATGAGAAAAATTATCTGACTCGTGAATTGAAGTTAGTAGAGATGATGCATGATTAGAAGCTTTGGTGTCACTACCTCTTTGGGGAGAAATTTGTGGACTATTCTGACCATAAGAGCATAGTTCATATTTTCCCTCAGAAGGATCTCAATCTGAGGTAGTGCCACTAGATCGAGTATCTGCATGGATTTGACTTTGATATTGTCTATACCCCAGGAAAGGGTAAAGTGGTGGCTGAAGCTTTGAGTAGGAACATACCCATGCTGGCATTGAGGAAGTCCAACGATGAGTGGACATTGAGGGGGATCTTCTCCCAGATTCACTTGGAGAGCATGGAGCATAGCAAAGGTAATTTCATGGTGAGAATTCAGTTGACTCTTTCTCATCTGGAACTGATTCAGCCAGAGCATCCCAGTGATGAGCTATGTTGGCGATCTATGCCATTTCTTCATGGTGGGGATACTCCTTTTTATTTGTCTTTGTCTACTGAGAGGATCTTGTGCTTCATGATCCATGAAGTGGTGTCGTTGTCTCTACGGAAGGTGGTGGTGCAAGATAGCCAACAATCTTAGTGGTTCATCCATCCTGGTGCTACCATAATGTATTAAGATGTCGTCGCTAGTTATGGTGGAAGGTTTGAGACGGTACATAAATGAATTTGTATTGAGATGCTACACTTTTCAGTAGGTGAAAGCAGAGCATCCAAGAACATCTATCATGTTCATCCATTACAAGTTCTTAATTGAAGTGGGATGAGGTCTCCTTGGATATCATTGATGGCATGCCTCGTACAGCTCAGTAAAGGAATTCTATTTGTGTAGTGATTGACTATTGGACCAAGTAATCTCACTTTATCCCGATCAAAGATACAATGAAGGTGGATGCGATGGGCCATTTTTATGTTCAGAAAGTAGTCATACATCATGGTGTGCCGTCAACAGTGGTTTCTAACAGGGATCCCCAACATACATATCGGTATTTGGGAGGCCTATAGAAGGATTTGGGGTCACAGACTATGATGAGCACGACATAACATCCTGAGACGGAAGGCCATACAGAGTGGGAGAATCATATTCAAGAGGACATGAATTGGGCATGTGTGTTGGATTTCGTAGGTTCACAGAATATCCATTTGGGATTGGTTGAGGTTGAATATAATAATAGTTTCCAATACTCTATTATAATTTCACCCTATGAGGCTCTCTACGATCGGCCGTATCCATCTCCTTTGTGTTGGGCAGAGGTAGGCGAGACCTCACTCTTGGGACTTGGCCTTGTTCAGGAGACGTCTGAGAAGGTCAAGTTTATTAGAAATCAGTATTTTGACATCTCAGAGTCACCACAAATATTATGCATATTAGAGGTGTTGGGATCTGGAGTTTTCAGTGGGGGAAAAAGTGTTCTTGAAGGTGTACCATCACTTCTTTCATTGCCGCTTGGGATAGCAGGGGAAGATGACACCGAGTTATGTTGGGCCTTTCGAGATTACTGAGCAGATTGGAATGGTGGCATACAGGTTATCTATGCCTTCATAGATGATGTCGATTCACAACATCTTACATTACTCCCAAATTTAAAAGTATAATCTCAATCTATGACATGTGATCAATTGGGAGGAGTTGGAGATTGATTCAGACTTATCAATGTTTGAGATTACACTGCTGATTAATGATTCTCATGAGAAGGTGCTTTGTGGAAAGTTCAATCCTTTGGTTCATATTCTTTGGCAGCATGGGAATGATAAGCATGAGACTTGGGAGCATAAGTATTGGGTTGAGAAGGATTACCCATTTCTATTCTTTGATCATGCTTCACATTGACTTTCTGAGGGCGGAATGTTTTCAAGGAGGGGAGAATTGACACATCCAGACTTTGTATCAAGGTATTTTTTTAATTTTAATTTTTATCCCAATTTTTTTGCCTATATTTTAATTTTTTGTAAAAGGGTAAGCCAAACCCGATGTGAGTTTTTCACTTTTGGCGCTGATATGTGAGTGTTAGGTTGATGTTCTCAACGTGCGGGTAGGGCACAGGGATGTTGTGTGGCTTCACCAGTTTAATGCACGATATGCCCAGTGTGCAAATGATTAAATTACTGAATAAAAATACAATTTATTATAATTATAGTTATTTTTCTCATTATTATTACTATTATTATTATTATTATTAGTTTAGGATAGAATTTTCTTTTAGATTTCATTTCGTTTTTATTTTCCATATCTTTTTATCAATTTATTTTATCCCTTTATTCTCTTTTTCATTTCCCCCCTCTATTTTGTTTCTTCTCTCCCTTACACTCCCTCCTCACAGTGAACTGTTCATCCGTAGCTTCCCCTAAACCTAGGTGCTTCAACTCCGCTGCTAGTGTCATCTCGTTCTTCTTGGCCTGCCTTGCACTGGCCAACCTCACTCCGGCCTTCCGCGCCTTGGCCTGCCTCACCCCAACCTTCTTCACACCGTCCAGCCTCACATCGGCCTTCCTCTTGCACCCATCTGCGGCCTCGCGCACCTCCCTCCTTCCATGCTACCTCCAGCGGCCTCGACACCCCTCTCCCCAACCATGTGCTAAAGCCTACCACAAAACCTCCTCGTCGGACCAATCAACTCCTCCTCGTCCTGATCTACCATAGGCAGTCTGCCCCTATATTTATTCCCAACCACACTGACCGCCCCACACCTCCTCTCAGTCGCACCCCCTTCTCCCGTAGCCTCCTCCATTATTCTTCTTCTTTTTTCGGTCAAACATCCAACGTCACTATATTTTCTATTGCCAGACTCCTCTTCTACCACCTCCTCCCTCATTCGTGTAGCTGAAAATCCTTTCCCCTTTTGTGCAGAGCCACCATCCTCTCTTTCAGATGAGTTTCTGGTGTGGCATAGCTCTGGGGAGGCTCCCTCTACTCACCTCCACCCATATGGTGACCATTTTTTTTCTAGTGATCTTCATCTCTTTTGTTGCAAGATTTCAGCTAGATTTTGTGTTCCTAGTGGTTCATTTTTTATGCCATTATTTTATTTCCTTGATTTTAGGGTGTATTTGATTTTTTTATGGACTTTGTTGGTGTGTAGTGGTCTTTCACCCCAATTTTTGGGAAGATGCGATACACCGGTAGGTGATTCCGCACACAAGTATTAATTAACAACCATTTCCTTGCATATCAAATTATTAGTTTCCATATTGCGAAATTATCATTGAATGATTTTTCATCTACATTTATTTGGTTAAATTTATGTTTATATAATTTTGGTGAATTTCATTATGAAAAACTTTTTTGGACTATTTATCAGTGTTTTAAAAACTATACGGTGTGTGTGTTAGGAAGGGTGGATGGTGAAATTATGTTTTGGAATAGTATTGATTGTGTGTTTGTCTTGAAAGATGTTTTCAGTGAATTATTTCCCATTGAATATTTTGCAACATGTTTCGAACCTTTTAAATTATTTTTTATTTGTTTACATGATTTTGAAAAATGATTTCATAAAACTATGCAGTGAGTTTAATTTAATGTTCAAGCGACACATGTTACATTCTAAAAAGTGTTTGGTGTGCGTGTGGTTTTGATAGAGGATATCAGTGTACAAATGAAAAGTTCTTGTGTGTAAGAACCTCTTTTGTCTCTTAAGTGTTAATGTGGCATGTTATGTGAACTTTGATTTTAGGTGAGCACAAAGAGGGAAGCTTAGGGTATTAGGTGGGAGGACTAGGACTAGTGAGCTAGTGTTTCGGAGATGGCTTGGCCTAATTTCACTGGCAGTTTTGAAGATTGCAACACTAACTAAACATATGATGACTGAGGGTCATGGTCTTCGTAGCCACGTTTTCTGAGGGCCATGGCCTTCTAAGTCATGTTTTCTGAGGGTCATGGATTCTATACCACGTATCACTGAGACACTAAGTACTAGGGTCCTACCTGTTTCTACTACTCATTGGGCCTCTCCCATACTTTGGTGGTACCGATTACTTTTCACACATCAATGATACATGATATGTCACATGAGTTACTTCCAAAACATGTTTTTTCTTTAAAATGATTTTCTTTAATGTCATTTTATGAAAACCATTTTCACAAATGTTGTTAAGTATTTCTTAATTTCTTTTATTTATCATTTCAAATGTAATTGTCTATTGATGTTTGTGCATGGAAACATTTCTTGGTGAAATCCTTATGGGTGATTTCTCACACCCAACATACACCCTTGGGTATAAGTATATTTTTTAACTATGGTAGAGGTAAGGGTCCAATGTTTGGATGTGGTGGTTCAGGATGTTAGTAGGCCTCTTGATGTGGCACTGTGGTGGTGGATTCAGGGTGGTATCCTCTCATCGGGTGATAGATTTTGGGTCGGTTTTGGTCACCATAATTTGAGTGTTGTTTGGGTTTGGGTTTTTCATGTGACTCAAAAATATGTTTTAGGTTAATGTTACATTTTCCTGTGACTTTTACCATTGTTTTGGTTTATTTTTCTAGTTAATTCATATTTTTTTGTTTGTGAAAAATCATTCCCAATGTTTATTTTAATACTCAGGCCCTTGTTTCAGCCCATGGGGATATGGAATTCCCTTAGGGACTTTTCGCCAGCTAGGTCTGGTGTTGGTTCGGATGGAATCCCGACTTGGTTTGTGACAAATTTACTTTTTATTATAGTTTCTTAATCAGTCTATTAACATATTTATGAATGTTAATGATATGTATTTTATGATTATGGAAGAGTATGTAGTGTATCTATGAGCCACAGTTGGGAGAGATCTTCTGAAATAATATAAATTTTATTTAATATTTTCATGTAATCTATACAGGTGATAATAATTTTTTGTTCCATGTTTTGTCTTAGATGGTAGAATAAATGAATATTTCGAAGATATGAGAGGTAGTTTCATAGCTAACCCAGATGAATTGTGTAACACCCCAAACCTAGTTACCTAGAGTTGGTGCATTATTACATAACATTGGCATGATCACAAGGAAATCATGTCTCGAAAGACCGCTCATTTTAGTATTATTGGAAACATGATTCATACATGAGTTCAACTTTACAGCTTGAAGAGAAATAAAACACAAATATATTTCATTAGAATCATCCAAGCCTCCTATATTATGCCTATAGGTAACTCATAACTAAATTCTTCATATCCTAGGAAAATGAAGCATAAGAAAAGGGGTGAGCTCAAACACTCAGTAAGGGTAAGTAATATAGAGGAAAATGACTTAAATATTAAGTGTGGTCAATAATTGAAACTACAAGCCTTTACCAATAATAAACATGAATAAATTTATGGAAAGAATATGAGCTGAGTAAATAATGACATAATAGAACATAATCATGGATATTCTACTATTCAAATTACCACATGAACCATCAATATTACTTCCATAATGAGGGAATGTATAATGTCGTACATTCTGAAACATTTTTTTAAGGCCTCGTCCAAGACGTCTAAAAAAGATTAAGGCCTTGGCCAAAACCATAAATCAAATTGGGGAAGGGCCTCGGCCAATTCCATGTCTAGATGTATCATGAGACCTACCGATGCATTGAAAAGCTATAGCGGGCTCCACCCGTCACTTACTAAGTCCAATATATTTCTCATATGAAAAGGTTTAAACATATCATAAACATTCGTATTAAAACTAGAATATGAAATGTCAATACATTAACCATAAATCATGAATGGTATAAAAATATCACATCCATAGTCAAACATATCACAAAACCTTCAATACAATTTGGATTTTTTATATCATAATAAATCAACTCCAAATAAACATAAAATCCATCAAAGGATGTTGACATAGATGAAATCAAAACTCTTTTAAGAGAAATATCTCTTTCTATTTTGAAATCATTTTAGAGTCACATAATTATAAATTAAATCATTTACTTTTAAAATATTCTTATAAGCTTGTAAAGGAATATTCGACGAGTTTATATTGGTAGAAAATAGTCCCACCCGTCGTATAAGATAAAAACGGCATTCTTACCTTAATGTTGTCGAAAAGGATAAAAGGGGACCTTGTTTGGAAAATGACGGAATGTTTCCTTTAGAAATATCTTATAAAAAGTCAAACAAGGGTATAAATGAATTTAACCCATATTCTGTATAATAGTAATAATGTTTTGAAATAAATTTATAAGAAACATGGATGTGGATTATAAAGAGGTCCCAGTAGATAATTATGTATAAACAATCTCAAATAATGAAGAGATTGTGAAATAAACCCTTCCCTTGTACTTTTCCTTGGTCTAGGGTAGGTTAAACTCCTGTATAATGGTGAAATGATTGTTACTCAATTATACAAGAATCATATACATTAATATGATATCATATATGATCTTTTAACATTGATTTGTTAATAATATCTTAGTATTATCATCGTTTCGGGTGTTAATGGATTCATTTTTTATATTCTTTGTTATGTGAGACATATTTGTTATGGATGATATGTATATAATTCATATCCAGAATGATATCAAGTCCTTAAACATTATTTTTATTCATCAAATGAGAATTAATATTGAATGGATACGATGGGGAATAAATCTCATCGCGTTCGTGGAGACGGTAGTCCGTACGTATGCATGAGCGACAATATCATTCTTTTGATATTAAAATAATATATAATTGGATGGTATATTATATATACAAAATCATTAACATGTTATATTTATTATTCACATGAATTACACATCATTATTATACCCTTCCAAATAATAATGTATTTAATAACAATTACACCAAGACGTGGAGACGGTAGGCCGTACGTACGCACGTATGGTGACATGTCATTCAAAGGATGGATAGAAAACTGAATATGGTTATACCATATTTATAAAAACATCACAGTATATAGAAGATACTGGAGTTATTATTTTATAATGGAAACAACAAAGGAAGAAGAAGTTGAAGAAAAAAGGAACTCGAAAAAGGGTGGTGAAAACAATACATATTCTTCGGGTTCTTCATTTTGATTTGATCAAAAGGGCTCCTTAGTTTGGCTTTACGATCTAAATAAGGCCTTAGGATGAATTGATAGAATTTGGGATGATATTTGGCAGGGTTTTGCTGATCCAAAAGGCTTTGAAGGTGTGAAGAATTGGTTAGAAGTGGTGTCCTTTTATAAGGGGAGGAGCTCTTTAGGAAAAACTTAAAGTATTAATTTATAATAAACTCATATTTGGTTTCTACTGGCTCCAAAGTGGATTATTAAAAGTATAAGGTAGGGATGGGTCTAAATACTTTCAAATAATATATTTTGGACATTTTTGGGTCGCTATATTAACCTTAACTTTTAGTATTAACTCTTAGTTAATTAGTTTGACATTTACCATGTCACTTTGTATTTTTATATTATATAGTTAATAAACTTACTATATATATCCAAGTTACCCCAAAGTGGTCCATTAATAATACACATACCATTATATATATTCCATTGGCCGAACCTTATAATTTTAGGAATAAAATATCAATTATTAATATAATCTTTGTTTTATAAACTCATTTATGTCAATTTTGACAGTATTCAATAATTGATTTTTGTTAAAGTTTTAACAAATTTATTAATTAGAATAAACTTCATTTATGCAATCCTAACATGTAATATTAACCAATAAAATTATTTTATGTATTAAAAACAATCAAATTATATTTATTTTAACTTTTATAATTATAATTATTTGATTCCTTTATTGTTAAGGAAAATACTGCATCATTATTATGTCATAAATAAATTTAATTATTCAATGTCTAAAAATTATAAATAAAATACCATTATGTAGGAAATAGTTTTATATTTCTAATGAATATATATGGTTGAAAATATAACATATATAACCCTATGTAAAAAAAAAATTCTAAAAGATATATGGTTATGTCATTTTTGTATTTACTTTAACTTAATTAATATAAATTGTCATTATAACATACAAGTGGGTCCATGGGGTCCCAAAATCGACCCAAATATGACCATGGTGGGAAATGTATCAACCAATAGAGTTAGGACACGCTTTAGGGTAATTTATTATTATTATAATATTATTGTTTACCATTATTTACCAGATTTACCGTTTAACCAAGGTAAATAAAATATTTACCGAAGTAATTATTCAAAATGTACAAAAATAAAAGTTACCTATTAACATAATTTGGATCTCCTGATTCTAAATATGGAATCCATTTTCATAAATTCAAAACATAGAAGTGGCAGAAATTAATTTAAAATTAATTCCCGTTGTTAAAACAAAAAACATGTTTTTAAGAGATAATAACTATCAAAAGAATAAAACTTGCTTATGTCCAGTTTAAATGTGAAATTACATCCAATGAACAAAATTGTATTAAATGGTAAAAATATATTATAAATATACTTTAAAAACACTCAAATTCATAAATTATCACTATTAATTATTTCAATTTAAAAAGTTTTTTTTAATAAAAATTTAGTGATTTTAACTATTCATCAAAAATTGAATGTTTTCAGAAAAATACCAAACATTCACCCTGAGCTAATTTCAATATTCCGAATCCAAAAACAAATTCCATTTTGAATAATAAAATGTATAAAATTTATAAAAGTGAGTATTACTATTCCTAACAGCTAGTTTGATTGGTTGTGGTGTGTGTTAGAACACGAAGTTGCGTACAACACACACTACTGTATTATTCAAAGAGAAGAGTACTGTGGAAGCTTTGGTGTTGCATTCTCCCCTCCTTCAAATAATTTCATCCTAAAAATTTATAGAATACTACCGCATGAAAATACTCGTGTGGTTCTTCATCATAAGTTCCTCGGGTTCCCATGTTGCCTCTTCCATCTTATGGTTTCTCCATAAAACTTTTACCAGATGAGTCGTCCTGCTTCTCAGTACTTGTTCTCTCATATAAAGAATCATGATGGGATCTTTGAAATAAAACTGATTAGGTTCCAGTTCTAATTCCTCATAGGTGATTACATGCGTTGGGTCATGCATGTATTTCCCAAACAGTGATACGTGGAACACATCGTGAACTTTTGAGAGACTTGGCAACATTGCCAAATGGTAAGCTACAGCCCCATTTCGTTCTAGAATATCTAAAGGCCCGATGTACCTGGGACTCTATTTACCTTTTTTTCTAAAACATATAACTCTCTTCCATGGAGACACCTTCAAGATAACATGATCTCCTACATAAAATTCCAAATGATTCCTTCGGTTGTCAGCATAGCTCTTCTTCCTACTTTGAGCTGCTTTGATGTGGTTTTGGATTACCTTCATCTTTTCCACTGTTTCCTCCACCAGTTCTGGGCCTACTGGTTTTCTTTCACTAACGTCACCCCAACTGGTTGGTGTGCGACATCTCTTTCTATATAACACTTCATATGGTGAAATCTGAATACTCGAATGGAAGCCATTGTTATAAAAAAATTCACCAGAGTTTAATATTGATCCCATATACCCTAAAAGTCAAGTGATCATGATCTGAACATGTCTTCTAGGGTTTGAATAGTCTGTTATTATTGACCATCTATTTAAGGGTGGTAGGCAGTGCTCAAACAAAGTTTACTATCCAAAGCCTTATGAATCCTTTTCCAGAATCATGAAGTAAAACATGGATCATGATTAGAAACAATCGATAGGGGTACTCCATGAAGTCTCATAACTTCATTAATATATAGTCTTGCTAGGTGTTCGAGTGGTAAATCCTCCCTTATATCAAGAAAATGAGCTGACTTGGTAAGACGATCAATAATGACCCATATTGCGTCGTTCCTTCTAAGAGTCTTTGGTAGTCCCGTGACAAATTCCATCGTGATATTATCCCATTTCCACTCACTTATAGGAAGAGGTTGCAATACTCCACCAGGATGTTGTCTTCCAGCTTTCACTTGTTGACAAACCATACATATTGACACAAAATCAGCAATCTCCCTCTTCATGTTGTCTCACCAAAAATGTTCCTTCAAATCTCTACACATTTTGGTGCTCCCAGGTTTTATAGAGAAATTAGAACTACGAGCATCATCCAAAAATTCCATTTTTAGATCAGGTATATCGGGAACACAAAGAATCTTCCCAAATTTCAAAATTCCTTCTTCATACACAAAGTATCTCAATCTCCCATAATTCACAGATTTATTCTTCTTTTGAAACTCTTAATCACCATTCTGAGAACTCTTCACCCTTTCTAGTAAAAAGGTTTGGAATCCATTTGAAAAAGTATCGATGTTTCACCTTCCATGGTAATTCTCATATCCATCTTCACTAGATCTATGAAAATAGGATCACTTTAAATTCTCATCATGTTCAAAACACCATGATATTTTTGGCTCAAAGCATTTGTCACCTTATTTGCCTTCCCTAGGTGGTACTGTATTGTACAATTATAATCCTTGTGTAGTTCAATCCATCTCTTTTGCCTCATGTTGAGTTCTTTCTGTGAGAATATATACATATAACTCTTGTGATATGTATAAATCTCACATTTTCACCATAGAGATAATGTCTCCATTTCTTCAAAGCAAAGATTACAGCAGCTAACTCAATACATGAGTAGGATAGTTTTTCTAATGAATTTTCAGCTGTTGTGATGCATAGGCAATAACTCTATCATTCTGCATAAGGATAAAACCATGTCCTTTTTTCGATGCATCACTATAAATAATGAACCCATCATTCCCCAATGGTAGATTCAGTATGGGAGCATTGACTAATCTTCTCTTCAGTTCTTCAAAACAATATTCACACTATTTTCTTCAAACAAATTTAACCCCTTTACGTGTGAGCTTCGTTAATGGGTTATCCAATCGGGCAATGTTCTGAACAAAACACCGATAATAACCTGCTAAGCCAATAAAACTGCATACCTCAGTTATACTCATTGGTTCAAGACATTATTGGATTTCTCTCATCTTAGAAGGATCAACAGAGATTCCATCCTTAGAGACATATGTCCATGAAAAGAAATCTCTTGAAGCCAGAATTCACACTTTCTAAACTATCCATATAATTCATGTCTTCTATCAGTCTCAAGGATAATGCGCAAGTGATTTTCATGATCCTTGTAGCTTCTTTAGTATACCAAGATATCATCAATAAATACCACCACAAAATCATAGAGATATTCCTTGAAAATTCAATTCATTAGATCTATTAATACATAGGGTGCATTATCAATCCAAAAGGCATTACTGTAAACTCATAATGCTCGTACCTGGTTTGAAATGTTGTCTTTGGAATGACTTCCTTCTTCACACACAACTGATGGTATCCAGATCGAATGTCAATCTTTGAAATGTATTGAGATCCATGAAGTTGATCAAATAAATTATAAATGAGAGGTATGTTATACTTGTTCTTTGTTGTTATAGAATTGATTTCCCTATAGTCGATACATAACCTCATAGATCCATTGTTCTTTTTAACAAAAAGGACAGGGGCTCCACATGGAGAAACAATAGGGAGAATAAATCCCTTATTACTCAATTCCTCTAGTTGTTTCTTAATTTCAACTAATTATATAGTGGAAATTCTAAAATGGGTCTTTTATATGGTCCTTGAACCAGGAATTAAATCAAGGGAAAACTGAATTTCTCGATATGGAGGATGTCCAGGTAAATATTCTAGAAAAAACATCAAAATATTCTCTCACAATAGGTACATCCTCTATTTGAACATTCCTTTCCTCAACCACAGTCATTTCATTAACTTCCTCCCCAATAATTGAATTTTTTTGAGCTACTGGGGGTGGTTCTAGATAAGAATCAGGTGGTGACGATTCTGCTCTAAAGATAAGGTGTTCTTTATCTTTATCTTCAAAAATCATAACCTCATTCTTTTTACAATAAATTTTGGCATCCTGGTTCGAAATCCAATCCATACCAAGGATTATATCAAATTCAGTCAGGGGTATGAAGATGAGATCAGCAGATAAAGAACATTTATATTCCCTAATGGGAACAGATCCACAGAACATGGTAGCAATGATACTTCCCTTAGGATTTTTAAGTGACAACTCCCTTGTTAAATCAAATTGGAAATATCTAATTTTCTTAGTAAACTGGGAAGATATAAAACAACGTGATGATCCATAATCAAATAAAACATTTTCTAATCTTGAAGAAACCATTAAATTACCTGCCACCACGTCTTTCTGGGCTTCAACCTCAGCAGTAGTGATTGTATATGCTTGGCCATGGTCCCTAGGCCTTTTCTGAGGTAACATTCCCTGATGATTAAGACATTTATTTTCATAATGTCCCATCTCCATGCAATTTTAGCATTGAACATTGGTAGCATCTTTCTTTCCTTAACAATCAGCATCAAGATGTCATTTCTGTCCACACTTGTAGCATACTCCTTTTCCTTTTAGATAGGCACCAGGGTGCTTGCTTCCACAATTATCACAAGGTGTAAATTCAATTCTTCCCTTCTTCCCTGTTTCCTTATTTCCTTTCCCAGATTGTTCAACAGATCCTTTCTTCTCTTTCCTTGATTTAATTCCATAAGACTTAGAAAATTCTTTTTCTGTCTTGATAGCACAAGAGATAATATCTTTGTATGATGAGAAGGATTATGAGACCAATGATCGACGGAGAAATAATTTTAACCCTTAAAATAAACAATCAATATTACTTCTTGGGTTACGTATATAATCTGCAGCATACCTTGCTATCCTTGTAAAGTTAGCCTCATACTTTGTGACATTCGCATCCTCCTTTTGTCTCAGACTCAGAAATTGTCTTTCCATATCTGCTCGATGGTCACGAGGAATGTATTTTTCAACAGATCTTTGAACTCCCTCCATTCCATATTTGATATGTCATCATCTTCCTTAGTGTTTTGAATCAATGACCACCATTGATCAGCATCTCCTGTGAGGTGGTAAATTTCAATGATAACTTTTTCCCTTTCCCTACTCCCCAAGGCATGTAATATTTTCTCTAAAGAATTTATCCATTTCTCATCTACTAAGGTATTTGTACTTCCATTGAGTGTTGGTGATTGTTGCCTCATGAAGAGATTTAACATTGATCCTCCACGCTGTGGATCATGGTGCTCCATAAGGGTAAGTTTATTATTCATAACCTGAGTGAGTTGTCCATGTATGGTGATTAGCTGATTAGCACTAGTTGCATCACCAACTCCACTATAATTATCTTGAGTAGGAGGGAAATCACTTCATGGAGTGGGTTCATTGATACGGTTTCCATTTCTTCCACTAGGTTCCATTTATAAACAATGGAATACACTAGATTAGTTTATGAATCGCAATACATAAATCTAAACTTGTAAAACACTTAACATAAATTGAATAGTTTATAGAAATAATCCATAATCATAAAAAAAATTCTTTGAGGAAGAATATACTCATAAACCCTTCATAATGGTTTGTAAAGAAAAAGAGAATTATCCTAATCATATCCCCTGGGAGTGTCGTAAACAAGAGTGCAGCAAGACCCGATGTCGTGCACCAGTTCTCGTTCGAGTCTAGCTCAAAGTGGTGATTTCGGGTTTTACCCTAGGTACATCTGTGCTAGAGCCACCTCTACCTGATCGTATCCAGACAGGTATGTATTGCTTGAAAACTCACAAAATCTCTACAATACCAAAATTCTAGGAAGTTCTTCTATACTAATCATCCAAGTCTATCTTAGGGCTATGTGGTTTAATCAGAGTTTATCTAAATTTGGTTTCCAAGGTTTGTACTAACATTCCTTTGATACCAAATATAGCACCCTGACCCTAGTTACCCAGAGTCGGTGCATTATTACATAACATTGGAAGGATATCAAGGAAATAATGTCTCTAAAGACCGATGAGTTTAGTATTATTGGGAATAATATTCTACATAAGTTCTTCTATGCATGTAGGTCACTCATAACTAACTTCTTCATATCCTGGTAAAATGAAACATAAGAAAAGGGGTGATCTCAAACGCTTAGTAAGGATAAGTAATACAGTGGAAAATGACATAAATTTTAATCGTGGTAAATAATTGAAACTACATGCCTTTACCAATAATAAAAATGAATACTTTTATTGAAATAATATGAGCTGAGTAAATAATTCCATAATAAAATATAATCATGGGTATTCTACTAGTAAAATGACCATATGAACCATCAATATTATTTCCATAATCAGGGAATGTATAATTCCAGACATTCTGAAACATTTTGTCAAGGTCTCGGCCAAGACGTCTAAAAATGATTAAGTCCTCGGCCAAAACCATAAATAAAATTGGGAAAGGGCCTCGGCCATTTCCATGTCTAGTTGTCTCATGAGACCTACCGATGCATTGAGGAGTTATAGTGGGCTCCACCCATCACTTACTAAGTCCAATACATTCCTCATATGAAAAGGTTTAAACATATCATAATCATTCATATTAAAACTAGCATATGAAATTTCAATACATTAACCATAAATCATGAATTGTATAAAAATAGCACATCCACTATCAATCATATCACAAAACCTTCAATAAAATATTGAAGTTTTGTATCATAATAAATCAACTCCAAAAAACCATAAAATCCATCAAAGGATGTTGACATATATTAAATCAAATCTCTTTTTAGTGAAATATATCTTTATATTTTGAAATCAGTTAAGAGTCACATAATTATAAAATAAAACATTTAATTTGAAAATATTCTTATAATATTGTAAGGGAATCTTCAAAAAGTTTATAACGGTAGAAAATAGTAGCTTTTGCTGTATAAGTTAAAAAAGTCATTCTTACCTTAATTTTGTCAAAAAGGTTAAAAATGGACCTTGTTTGGAAAATAACAAAAAGATTCCTTTAGAAACATCTTATAAAAAAGTCAAACAAGGTTATAAATGACTTTAACCCATATTCTGTAAAATAGTAAAAAAAATGAAATAAATTTTTAAGAAACATGGATGTGGATGATAAAGAGGTCCCAGTAGATAATTATGTATAAACAACCTCAGATAATGAAGAGATTATGAAATAAACCCTTACCTTGTACTTTTCATTAGTTGAGGGTAGGTTAACCTCCTGTATAATGGTGAAATTATTGTTACTAAATTATACAAGAATCATATACATTAATATGATATCATATATGATCTTTTAACATTGTTTTTTAATAATATCTTAGTATTATCATTGTTTCGGGTGTTAACGGATTCATTTTTTTATATTCTTCGTTATGTGAGCCATATTTGTTATGGATGATATGTATATAATTCATATCCAGAATTATATCAAGTCCATAAACATTATTTTTATTCATCAAATGAGAATTAAACTTGAATGGATACGATGGGGAATGAATCTCATCGCGTTCGTGGAGACGGTAGTCCGTACATATGCACAAGCGACAATATCATTCTTTTGAAATTAAAATAATATATAATTGGATGGTATATTATATATAAAGAATCATTAACATGTTATATTTATTATTCACATGAATTACACATCATTATGATACCCATCCAAATAATAATGTATTGAATAACAATTACACCAAGACGTGGAGATGGTAGGTCGTACGTACGCACGTATGGTGACATGTCATTCAAAGGATGGATAGAATACTGAATATGGTTGTACCATATTTATAATAACATCACAGTATATAGAAGATACTGGAGTTAGTATTTTATAATGGAAACAACAAATAAAGAAGAAGTTGATGAAGAAAGAAACTTGAAAATGGGTGGTGAAAACATTACCTCTTCTTCTAGTTCTTCCTTTTGATTTGATCAAAAGGGATCCTTAGGTTGGATTTATAATAAAACTAAGGCCTATGGTATGGAGTGAGGGATGTTGGTAGGATAGTTTGGAAGGGTTTGGCTGAGCCAAAAGGCTTTGAAGGTGTGAAGAATTTGATAGATGTGTGGTCCTTTTATAAGGGGGAGGAGGGACTCTTTTGGAAAAACATAATGTATTAATTTATAATAAATTTATATTCTGTTTCTAATGGATTAAAAGTGGATTATTCAAATTATAAGGTGGTTATGGGTCTAAATCCTTTCAATCAATAGATTTTAGACAGGTTTGGGTCACTATATTAACCTTATCTTTCAGTTTTAACTCTTAGTTAATCAGTTTGACATTTACCATGTCACGTTGTATTTTTATATTATATAGTTAATAAACATACTATATACATCAAAACGACCCCAAAGTGGTCCATTAATAATACACCTACCATTATATAAGTCTTTTGGCTGAACCTTAGAATTTTAGGAATAGAATATCAATTATTAATATAATATTTGTTTTAAACACTCATTTATGTCAATTTTAACACTATTCAATAATTGATTTTTGTTATACTCTTAACAACTTTATTAATTAGAATAAAATTAATTTAAGAAATACTAACTTGTAATATTAACCAATAAAATTCATGTATGTCATCAAAATGTTTATATTATATTTATTTTAACTTTTATAATACCAGTTATTTGATTCTTTTATTATTAAGGAAAATACTGCATCATTATTGTGTCATAAATAAATTTAATTATTCAATGTCTAAAAATTATAAATAAAATACCATTACATCGTAAAACTTTGTAGTTTTCTAGTGAATATTTATCTTAGAAAATATAACATATATAACTCTATGTAAAAATCATTTTTCTAAATGATATATGCTTATGTCATTTTTGTATTTACTTTAACTTAATTAATATAAAGTGTCATTATCAATTACAAGTGAATCCATGGGGTCCCAAAATCGACCCAAAGATGAAAATGGTCGGAAATGTATCATCCAATAGGGTTAGGACATGTTTTAGGGTAATTTTGTATTATTATTATATTATTTTTACCCTTATTTACCGGATTTACCCTTTAACCAAGGTAAATAAAATATTTGCCGAAGTAATTATTCAAAAATACTAAAAATAAAACATACCTACATACACAATTTCGAACTCCTGATTCTAAATATGGAATCCATTTTTCTAAATTCAAAACACAGAAGTGGAAGAAATTAATTTAAAATTAATTCCCGTTGTTAAAACAAAAAAAACGCATTTTTAAGAGATAATAACTATCAAAAGATTGACATTGCTTATGTCCAGTTTAAATATAAAATTACTTCCTATGATCAAAAATGTATTAAATGGTCAAAATATATTATAAATATACTTTAAAACCACTCAAATTCATAATTTATCACTATTAATTATTTCAATTAAAAAAGTTGTTTTTAATTAAAATTTAGTGATTTTCACTATTCATCCAAAAATGAATGTTTTCAGAAAAATACCAACAATTCTCCCTAAGATAATTTATATATTTAAAATCCAAAAACATAGTACATTTTTAATGATAAAATTTATAAAATTTAAAAAAGTGCGTATTACTATTCATAACTGCTAGTTTGATTGGTTGTGGTGTGTTTTGGAACTCGATGTTGCGTACAACACACACTACTGTATTATTCAAAGAGAAGCATACCGTGGAAGCTTGGTGTGTTACATATTTGGTGGAGGTTTGGTGTTTTTTGGTCTCATAGGCTTTAGAATATTCCCCCCCTAATTTTAGTATATTTGTGACACCATTAATAACCATGACTAGAAAGAATATATAATTCAATTGGAATTTTCCATTTTATGCTTCTGAGTATCTAATAGTGATTCAAGTGAGGTCCCCGGTTCTCTATCTACCATAAAGTGTAAGGATTGGGGTTTACATTGATTCATTGGACCTTTTCATGGCTTGGGTTTTTATTTAATAAACAAGGGCAATTTTCAATGAATGTTTATAGTTAATAATCCATGAATTTAACAATATTACAAATCATCTTAATAATTATATATTAATGTGATACTTGATGTTTCATTGAAAATAACTCATCCATTACAAATTTTTTATTTATATAAAATAATATTGTTTGCTATATTGTCTACAAACATGATTTCAATTAGTTAAAATGGTTGGGTAAGGAATTCTTATAGGATTTATTCTATAATATTTTATACAAATTTTCGAACAAAAATAATGTTCGAGATATATAGATAATGAATTTCCCTAGTGATACTATTAATGAATCTCTAGATATTTTTTGGTTGATGAGTGAGAATATAGTAATTCACTATAATAATAATGATGTTAATTATAGATAGTATTTATATTTTATGATGCATTAGAAATAATAGAAGCACTAAAAGGTGTAATATTAGTTTTATGATATTTAAATATATTGTTGGTGGGATAATAGTGTTTGTATAGATTCTTCAAAGGTATTATATAATAGTTATGATCACTAGATGTTATTCTGGAATGCCTCTTCATTACCGAAGTGATAGGGGATGTGATTCTTCATATGTTTCATAAATCAACATTTGTAGTATAACCTAGTGTGTCAACCATCTATTTTTGAATAATGGATTATTTATAATGGTTTGGGATAAATTGTTTATACCTGAAGATTCAATCCAACATTTATTCATATATAATATAATTTAAGAAAAATTCCAATAGGAATTGTAATGTGTATACCTTGATCTCATGGTGAATATGTTTTTTTCTATATGGTCTAGTTTTTAGTAATGATTTTGATTAACATCATGGTGACTATGGAGTTGAGTGTAGTTGATATCTTATCCCTGTAGTATATTACTGGGATTATGAAGATTAATGTGATAATTTGGGTGATTAACTTTGATAATGAGTGTTACTTATCCTAATGGGTATGTGTGGTTAACTAGCATGCCACCAACTCTTAGTTTGGTGTTAGATCAACTGTGGATATATGTGTGTGTGTGTGTGTGTTTTCAAACAAAGTGTAACACTATAACCATTATATACATAATGCATGAAATAATACTAGAATATTTGTGGTATTTTATAAATTTCTATCACTCAACTAATTTTTTATGAATAAAAACTATCACTAATCTGATTTTATAGATATTTTTTGAAAAATTTTGCACCAACCATACATATCTACATTGTTTTGTATTAAAATTTGGATGTTATGAATTCTTTGAATATAATATTTATAGAGCCTATGAAAGAAGGTATATCTGATACATAAGTAGATAAATTAATTTCATGATACATGAATATATATATATATATATAAACATCAATTACTGAATCCTCAAGAAATTATTATTAGAGAATTTTTTTTATTATATCAATATATTTTGTGTATATGATTTTTTTCGTACAATTAATAATTCGGTTAAATTTAATATATCATTTGGGGTGTTAGGGAAAATCATTATACTTGTGTATTG
Source organism: Viscum album (assembly GCA_963277665.1). Classification (NCBI taxonomy): domain Eukaryota; kingdom Viridiplantae; phylum Streptophyta; class Magnoliopsida; order Santalales; family Viscaceae; genus Viscum; species Viscum album. The sequence goes on along the minus strand of OY728141.1, from coordinate 1,039,067,024 downwards.
ATTTCTTATATATTAATAGATGGACTAGATTTGACGAAATTTTAATATTTCATAGTCTCTAAATTATGATTATGATGTATCCTTTGTCATTTATGTGGGTTAGTCAGTCATCAATGGTGATGAAATTTTATAGAGTACCTAATTGTGATTATGGATAATTAGTAGGTCATGATCGATTTTCCTTTTTTTCTTGTCACTTATTATGGTAGAAAAATGTATTAAACTTTTGTTATCAGGGACATGAACAGCATTGGAGAAATTAATATCCTATGACATTTGATGATTCATTTTTTGGTGTGTTATTAATTAAAAAAATTGTGATTAATGAAATTATAAATAATGCCTTATGTACTTAGGCCTTTACCTAGTATCATATGCTCATAGTTTTTATATATAAGGATCAATATGAATTATTACTGAGGGTTTTTATAATAGGGAAAAAATTCCATTCGTATTATTGAATTGGAATTGATTCTAATATATATGAATTATTTGGGAGGTATCTAATTTAATGGACTATTTTCCTATAAACCCGTTATTCACCATTTCTCCGATAACGAAGGAGCGTGAGTATTTTTATCTTAATTAATAGATGTTCTGGTGGTTCACCTCTTTTTAAATAAAATACATTATAATGACTTGAGTTGTGGTGTGGATGGCTCAATTTTAGAAAGGAATGATTTAATTATATTGGTTAGGAAACTCTATGATTATAATTACATATGAAATGATAAATAGCTATGTCAAATTTACCAAGTATTTGACTTTTAATTATTATCATTTTTCATAATAATAACCCATTCTTACTGCCTTAATATAAAAATTTCTATTAGTTTTTTCTGATATCATAAAAAGTCCCTCAACAATCATTGCTCATCATTATTGTTTTATAACTATTTGATATGTAAGAATCATTTAGTTATATATTAGAGTAATATATTAATATATTAAAGTAACTCATTCATATGTGAAATTATAATTCATTTATATGTAAGAATAATATCCTTATATATAAGTGTAATTGATTCATAAATATGAATCATTTATTTACAAAGGAATATGAATATATAAGAGTAAATATTTATACAAAAGAAGTAAAAATTGTCCTTATGGAGTGAATTTTATAATTCAATTAATTATTGAATTATGATTCATAAAATATATAAATTTAAAATCTCTAACTTATATGAATAATGAAATTATCCATTTAATGTTCTATTATATGATTTTTTTTATTTTTTATATAATGATGGCATGTTACTGATTCCTAAATGATATCCCTTAGGCACATCAAACCAATGAGAATAGAATGAAAATTTGTAAAATGGAAACACCTATGTGAATTGTGACATGATTCATGATTTTCAATTTTTATATTTTTAGTTCCCATCCATTTGGTTTGAACCTTAAAATTTCATTTAGATCATTTACATACAAAAAATCAGAATTTAAGACTTATGGGAACCAATTTTTGTCTTTGGTCCATCATATTTAAGAGAGATTCCATTTTCTATTCCATGTAAAATTTCTATTCCATTATACGTAGTTTCATCTCTATCTTACTTCCATAAAATTATATTATTTATTTAATATTTTTTTATTTTTCTTGGGTCTGGGTATATATGGGGACCATTGGTTGTTATAAGAATAGTGTTTTATTCTTGAGATATGGGATTTTTAATCATCTATATCTCCTTGAAATTTCATAATAAATTTTTTAGGTTCAAAATTAGGTAGGACTTTTGATAATTCTCCTATATTATTTGAATTATTTTGAACTATAAAAGATCTCATTATAATGGTAAAAAAATTGACATTAAAATAAAAAAAATATTATAATCAATAATTAATGAACGAAATATAAGGTAATGTAGTATCACTTGTGATTATGATGATTAATCATATTGTTGGATAAATGATTTATATATAATGTGTGATTATATATTTAATTACTTATCTTTTAAGACATTTATTTTTAAAATCTTTAACCCTGAATAAAAAATTTGATTATTCTATGATATGGATGAATTATAAAATGTATTCAGTATATATTTCATTTTTATATATAATTAATTTATATAATAAATTGCTAATATTATAATATTTTTATTTTTTATTGACTCTATAATTCACTATTATATTATATTTTTCATTTTCCTATAACCTTCTCAAAATTTATTATTTAATTATGATGTTAAAGGAATGTTATTTTCTAGTTGGAATAAGCATTACATGATAATTTTGATCTTAATGTATTATATAAAAGCAAAAAAATTTCATTGAATCATTGTCGATTTATCATTGGCCTTTGGAGGGAATTAATATTTAAATTTTGATATATAAATAAAAACAATAAATATTATGTACCATTAGTTTTTTTAAATTTTAATCAATTTTTTGGTCAGTTGGGGTGTGAAAATGTGTCATTTATAATGTTTTTTGTTAAAATATTACGGCTGATTGTGGAAATATAATATATTTTTTTAATAGTGTGTTGGATGACATTAGGTTACTTTATTATTGGAATCCCTGTTTAATTTTTTATTAATTTTCTATTTTTTATATGTATTATTATTTTTCATAACATTACGTGAAATACATATATGTTTCCTAGAACCCTTAAATTAAATTACTATAAATAATTATTGAAATATTTAGTTATTAATTATTCTTTAAGTATTAATTAATAAAATATTATCAATATGATAAATGGAAATATTACATTAAATTATATCTCTTCGGGTCAGGATGATTAATGTAATTTATAATCCAAAAATATGTATGATATATTTTTAAATGATTAGAAAATAATTAATAATAAATTATTTGTGATTATAGTGAATAATGATACATGTGTTACATTATGTTTATTAGGATTATATTATGTATTATTGGTAGTTGGGATGTTATTTAATGTTCTAATTATCACTTCAGTATTAGGTAACATACTATTCCACAAAATTTATGTTTTTTACATAAATTATATTTATTATTTCATTTTATCCACCACATATTAAATATAAAAAACACATTCCCATATTTGAAATTCATTTCTATTATATATCCCCATAAAAGTGATTTCAATAAAATATAGGGATGACTAATCCCATACATTATACTCTCTTCCTAATGTAGTATTTTATATAATAATATCTGATATATATTGGCATGCAAGTATAATATATGATCAATTATGGGTTTTAGCTATCATAACTTATATAATACATATAATTACATGCAATGGTGGCTTAAGGATATTGATTGTGCATGTATAAATAATATAATGGACTATTTTGTACATATATAATTATATGATCTTTAAAAACACTTAATTTTACTTTGTAATTATGGGGAGGTGATTATAGTGTGACTATGATATGTACAAGAGTTTTTTATCTTATTTCATATAGGTGAACTATTCCTTATTTAGTGGACGGGAGAAGAATTTATAAAATCTAGTTTTGCGGTAAATGGTTCCATGGGATAGTGTTAGTATGTTAAATTTTATCTATATATGGATTTTATGTATTATTGTGTACTTATGTACAATACATTGTGAGTTTTCCATGTTGAGGCTCTATATATTGTTGAATTATTTAGTTAAGGATTTGGTTAGGATGATTAATTACTACGGAATTAGATTCTCACTTCCATAATTTGATGGGAATATTTTTGTAGGACCCATTATATTATATACGAATGTTCACCCAAAAATATATATATATGTATATATATATATATATTTATAGTTCAGGTTGGTAGGAGGAGGATAATTATTAAAATGGACTTTCATGCTTGTAAATGTGTTTTTTGGGTATTTAGTGATTTTGGTTGCCTCTAAAAGACTTTTATTAATGTTTTTGTTTTTTGTACAAGAAATGCATGACATCTTATGTATTTGGACATGTTTACTAACTGGTATTAAGTATATTTTTGTTGTATGTCCCATTATTTTTAATTTTGAGGATAATTACACTAATATGTTGTGTCGTATATCTTCTATGCTAGTGACATATTTTGACCTTTTAGAGTTTGGATTTTAGGGGCCAATCCTACTAAAACTGTTGGCCCAAGAGGGGTTCTAGATGTTTCTAATTGTGATATTATACCATTCCGCAATTATGATGACTTTCATTTTTGAATGAATTTTTTTTATTTATATTAAATATTTCCTCAAATTATATATAATAATATTTTAACCCTTTGATTTGTTATCTTTTAAATATCATAACCATACTTATAGTTTCTATAGATATGATTTCGTGATTATTCTCTTATGATTAATATTTTAGGATATGAAATCATGTTAGATATTTTCATATATAACATTTAATCAGTTTTTGTAAGCATTAGTATAATAAATATATATATAATTATATATCCTTTTAAATTGAATTTCGAAGTGTTAAATATATAGAAATTAAACGAAGCACTATAATTTGGACATGATCATATGGTGAATTGTTGTTGTAATGTAACTTGATATGAAATTTTTTATACATTAGAAGGTTACGTTGATAATGTTGTTATGATAATTAGTTTATATTACATTGCAATAAATTTATTTTTTCAAGATTAATAAATAAATTGAAACAATATTTCACAGTATCATAGATTATTCATCAAAAAATATAGATTTATTTATTAACATAATACATATATCCCATGAATAACATTATATACACTTTTTATTAAAATTATTTTTTTCATTATCGTGATCAAATTACTATATGTCACTTTTTTTCTTCATGATCCCTTAAATATTAATATACCACTATGATTCCCCAATTAATTATTTGTCATGACATTTAATCATAATTCCATTGATTATATTTTATTATTCCCTAAGGCATGCTTGTTAGATGGTTCTTCCATTATATTTTATAATATCAATATCAAATAAACACTATGTAAATGAGGCATCTATATTATTTTTATTTAAATATTCTGAATGAAGTTTAGCATATTATTAGATGTTAATGGAATATAGGTTAAAAATTATAATTATATATATTATTATATAAATATATTTTTATTCCTTCTATTTCATTTGAAATACTTAAATATATATATCTCTCAAAAGGATATACATATTATTCTATGTTATTGAACAAATTTATTTAATAAATTTACTGAAATTTATGTATTTTCATTCATGAGACAACAACTTTATAATTATTTCTGTTCATTAACATTGGTTTTTATTACAATTAATATTTATTAAAAAGAGTATTATATAATTATCACTATAAATTATTAATCAAGTAAAAACATGTTTTATTTACAATAAGATATTATGAACAGGGTCATTTAAAGGAATTATTTTGGAGGAGTGAACATCTAAGGTTTGTTGGATCCAAATAAGACTATTAGTCACCACATTTCAAATTTTTTTATCATATCAATTTCTAAATATATTTTATATAAATAGTAATCTAATTAACTTTATGTTTCTTAGGTTATTGTTTTATAAATTTTTATATCATAGTTTGAAGGTTTAAATTATTTTCACGTTATATCATTAAATAAAATACCATAAATTGCCTATTATAAAAAAAATAAAAACAAATTATTTTTTATCCAATGTATAATATATTATTTTTATGGTTTATTTAATTACACATGGTTCTTGATCAACATGTTCTTATATAAAATCACATTAAAATAATTGGATTACTTGTGTATAATATCTACTTATAAACCCATCAAAGGATACAAGATTTCCAGATGCCTGGAGGAGTGCCATTTATATTTATTATATCATCCATTAAATTTTCTATTAAGAAAAAAAAATTATTGTATTATAAGTCAGTGTATTAAATATTTCTATATTAATTTAAAAAGGATGTAAAAAACATGCATGACCAAAGGAACGTTTTTCAGAAATATGAATTTCTCCTGGAATTATAAATATTATATAATATTTTATATAATCAATATAATTTAATTTATTATATAATTTTTATTTTATAGAATATTTAGTTGAAATTATATAATTTTATAATTTTATAATTTTTATTAGTACTATTTTTTGTCACTATACACATAGTTGGTATGAATACGAATATATTGAGTTAAATTTAGGAACTATCCACTTTTTCAAACCACTATTTTTTTTGGAATTCCATTAAAAATTTAATAGTCATCAAATTATATCTATGTGGAATTTATGTTATAAAATTATAATTATTGGTATATTTTATATTAATGGTTTGGTTTTTTCTTATTAATTATTATTATTATCTTCAGTCCACCAAATGAATTTTGGGTGAAGCCTCTATTGTTTCTTAGACAATGTATTCTAATTTTTAATTATATTAACTAAATTTATCATTATCCATTCATTTTATTCTATTATAAAGCATAAATTAATTTAAACATAATGGTTTTCAGTGTCATTGATTCGTTATTATTTTTACATTCTATAATTTTACATTTCTTTTTGTTATAAATTTAATGATAATTTTGTTTATTATATAATAAATCATTCCCCGTTATTTTTTAAGGTATATTGTGGAAATTCTATATTGGTCTCTTTATATATTTTGTTAGAAATAATTTCCGTTTAATATGTAATTTTTCTATATACAAATTGATAAGATTTCCCATTATAGTAAAGCTTTTTGTACTGAATTAATATTATGACTAAATTTTATATTTTTGTATTTAAATAAAATGTGTAAATGTTTCCCCATGTTCAATGGTACTTGTTTAATTTTTATAAATATGTGATCAATAATAACATTTTTCATAATTAAACGGGATATGTCCAATGTTACATTATTTTTATTATATAATTTATATTTTATTTGATGATTTTAATATATTATTTGGGAGGGGTTAGGTAAGGATAAGTGATATAGTACATATAAAAACGTCCTTATATTTTAAGAAGAATAATGTAAATTAATTTTTTATAACTTTCTAACATCAAATAATGATGTTAAATGAATATAAATCTAATGAAAAAATCAATTATTTATGGATTGGTTGATGCCCTATTTATTATGGTATAATTAAAATGATTATTTAAATATGTTTCAATGTTTTTATTTAGTAATTTTGAATTAAAAATATTGAGAGATTATGAAATATATTGAAATATTATGATATGGGATTCACTCTGATGTGTAACAAGATAAGTTGAATAGATGTATTATGTACATTCACCAATATAAGATACATTATTTTGTGATGATATATGATGTTTAATTTTATATTATGTCGTGTCGTTTTATCTTTATGTGATATCCTGGGAGGGTTGACCTATTTAAAATGGATTTTTCATAAATATGTTATGTTATATATTAATTCATATTCATCATGATTTCCTAATGTATGTAATAATAATTGTTGTGGCCACATGGTATGGAAAAAAATTACCTCTAATTACTGGATTTGTATATATAATTGGTTAAATTCATTATATTACATTTCCTCTTATAAATATAGCCTGATTAGTCTTTGGAATTATTAGGGATTACATGTTTTACTCTACAAAATCAATTTTCTAAAACATCATATGTAAAAACCTTATATATATATATATATATATTATTCATCACAGATAATGGAAAAATGTAAAAACACATTGTTGATTTAATAATGTTAGAAGAAACATAGTTGTCTAGTTATGGTGTATTGAGTCTATTTAAGTCGTATAGTTTTTACAGGTTATTCGGTTAATTCCATTTCTAGATATTATCAATAATAATTGTATTGAATTTTTATACATTAACTAATTTTTTGGGATATTATATATTTTTAAATTAATCTTATTATAATGTATTTGGTATTATAAATTACTTTTTTGGTTTTGTGTCTAATTATTAATTATATTCTATTTCCTAGTTTATATTATTTTATATACCAAGAAAATTAGGAGGCATGTGAGCCTACTCCTTTGAAATTTATTAAAAATAAAAGGGAAAAGGTACAAGAAAATTCAAGAAGGTGTTTTAAAAATATGTGTATAAACATCACCGTGTAAATCAGCCTAAAAAAAGCTATCACAAAATTATGGATCAACAAAGGACCAACTTGAACCTACCTCCAAAATCGCCCGTTTAGAAATAGCATCTGCGACTTGATTCACCTCACGATAAACATGAAGCACTTCAACATAGATGGAGTCTGCTAACAGAAGGCATTCCACCCACACTGAAATCATCCTCTATGGCACATTTCGGGACCGATCTTGAAGAATTTGAACTGCAATGGATGAGTCATATTCAATCCAAATGTCATGTCATCCAAAGAAAACATGTACCTGATAGCTTTAATAATTGCCCATAACTCTGCCTCCAGAGTAAAAGCATTACCAATGTAGTGAAAAAAGCATCATTTTACAAATCCCCTATGGGTACGGAAGACACCTCTGCATCCAGCCGTACCCGGTGCTCTAGATGCTGCACCATCAATGTTAACCTTCAGCCAACGTGAAATAGGAGGGATCCATCTAACATGCTTCATCATTAAAGGCTTCCTTGCTCTGTCATTGATACCAAGAGTCCTGAGCAGGGTTGTGTCAGAGACATCATTTTTCATTGCCCCGGTTTGAATACATGAAGTAGTCCGCAATGCCAAATGAATCGCCAAGACACCAACATGAAAGGAGGGGGCGCAGTTTTTGAAACTGAGTTCATTTCTCGACTTCCAGATATAAGAAAACAGACTGGCCACCACTGCATATAGCAGCGAATAAATCTGTTCACTGCATTCTGTATTGCGCTGTGATCATAACAGGTTATCAATTGAATTCATTGAGAGGCTACAATGGAAATTTTCCTGCAAATAGTTCCAGATTTTAAAAGTAAACATGCATGTAAGAAAAATGAACTCATCAATTTCAACCTCATGTAGACAGAAAATGTAAATCGAGGCTAAATTACTTCCAATTTGGTGCAAATTAGATTGAAGAGGCATCAGTTTTCTCCATTCCCTCCATATGAGCAATGTAGTAGCTGGAGGAATGAAGGGCTTATGGAATGTAATGACCCAAGGCGGGGGCTGCAAAGAATGACCACATAAGTTTCTACACCAGTCTCTAGTAGTGAAATTCTCATTCAAATTTGACATCCAGATGAGCAGATCAGAGTCATGAAAGGAGTATCTGTCAATTTCACAAACAACCTGACCAGGGAGATTGGAAATAATAGAAGAATTACTTTGATAGTCAGCAATAGTCAAATCCCATAACTGAATAGGGATGCAGATATAATCACAAATAGGCCTTGTTATCCAGTGAGTGGTCCAGAAATTAAGAGCAGAATTTTTGGACACTATCCATTTATGGGATAACATCAAGTCAGAATAAGATTTCATGAGTGGAGGCCAAACGGATGAGCAATGATAAGTTGAATTCCCTTTATAGAGTTTGTTAGTAAATCTTCTTTGAAGAATATTCAAAGAATTATCAGGAAAATCAATTAAGTTCCAAGTGAACTTATTTATCAATGTGTCATTGAAGAGACGAATATCTTTAACACCCATTCCTCCCATCTGAATAGGCTTAATGTAGTCTTTCCAAGATACGGTGATCAAATTCCTCTCATGGATAGAACTTGTCCAGATGAAATTTCTGATTTTACCATCAATATCTTTAATCAAAGCCCTGGTCCAATGATAAACTGAAAAGGAATAGACAAACATCAATGTTATCACAGAATTAACTAAACAGATTCTCCCCACTTGAGACATGTTTTTCCCTTTCCAATTGGATAGTTGACTCATAATTTTCAGAACAATATTCTCTAGAAATCCTCTATTGATCCTTCCCCAAAAGAGAAGAACACAAAGATAGATAAAAGGGAGCACCCTTTTCTTGACCCCAAGCCATCGACCCACTCTATTCTGCTTTCAAACAGAGATACCTTTACCAAACATGATAGAAGATTTTCTCCAGTTAATTACCTGACCTAAAACCTCTTCATAGTGAGAGAAAATTCCTGTAATTCTGGAAATGGTGAATTTGTCCGCTCTTCTGAAGAGGAGGATATCATCAGCCTAAAACATATGTGATGTTGCAAACAAATCGTGTTGAACTTTCATCCTCTGAAACCACCCATAGTTTGATAGGTCAGTGAGACACAAGCTCAAATAATATTCTGCAAAGGAAAAAAAGAAGTCCATAAAGAAGATCACCATGTCTGACACCTCTTGAACATTGAAAGAAACCCATAAGAGATCCATTAACAAGAATGGAGAGTCTGGCACTAGAATGAATGGAGTTGACAAGGTCAATAAACTTTTGTGAAAACCCATGCATTCGAAGGATGTGGAAAAGGAATCTCCATATAGTAGAGTCAAAGGCTTTTGAGGTATCAATTTTCAAATCCATATTTTCGTCCTTATCCTTTCTTTTCATCACATTGACACACTCTGAGGCAGTGCATAAGCAGTTCTGAATGTTCCTCCCAGGTATGAATCCAAGCTGATTGATTTACATATGACCCCTGGAAACACTACCCAAATGATGGGTTATAATCTTACTGATGAGTTTTGGTAAGGTATTCCCAATTGCAACTTGTCTGAAATATTTGATGTCATGAGCATTGTCCTTTTTGGGTATAAAAAGGAATGAAACTTGAGTTCATTACCAATGGCATATATGAAGATCTGAAGAAGTCATTCAAAGAATTCGTCATCTCAAGCTAATGGATGTCCCAATAAAACATAATGAATTTATTCGTAAAACCCTAAGGGCCTGCCACACTATCAATGTTTAAGAAGAATGAGGCATCATGAATCTCTTTACCATTGGGGATTTCAACCAGCATTCTATTTTTCTCATTTTCAACTGAAGGGTCAAAGCATTGGATGATCTTATCATAGATCACTTCATCAGATTCATTGTATAGTTGTTCAAAATAATTAACTACCGCACTAGAAATATCCATTTCAGAAGAAAAGTGATTGCCTTCAATGGTGAGTTCTTGAAGAGATCTCATAGAACATTTTTCCCTGTTCATACAGAGAAACAGTTTTGAATTTCTATCCCCATCTTTCAACCACCGGATATTAAATTGATTTCGTGCTAACTTCTCCTTCAGATCAATAAGCTTTTCCTGATTAGCAGTAGCTTTTATTTCATTCTTGGATGGATAATCCTGCGAGGAAGTCTCTTGTTGACAGTTTGAGAGAGCCAATTCAACTTCCAGAATATCAGTGTCAATGGAGGAAAAGGTCTCCTTACTCCATTTATTCATTCTTTCCTTTACAAATTTCTACTTACTGCATAAAGAGTGAGAAGGGAAACCCAAACATTCCACTTTCCATGCCTCCAAAACACCTTCCCTGTAACTTGGGATTGTTAGCCAAGCATTATTGAATTTAAAGGGCAGAGGGGTAGCCTTCTGTGTATAAAAACAAACATCCACAAGAATAGGATTGTTATTAGTGTTTAATCTGAGATGAGTTCTCCCAGAGACATCGATTTCCTTGTTTCTTTAATCCACTTGTAAAAAACCCATTTCCAACTTACTAGCATGACGACCATTTTTAGTGTATCGCATCCAAGTGAACTCAGTTCCAGAAATTGGGAGATATATAAGGCCACATTTCTTAATACAAACAGAAAGATCCTGGGCTGAGGCACGACAGAAATTCTGACCAGTTTTCTCCTTAGGTCTTAGAACCGTATTGAAATATCCAATCAGAATCCAAATATTATTCATGTTCTCAGATATATCCACTATGTTTCTCCACATATCATGTCTTCTAATGTAAAGGTTAAAAGCATACACAAAGGTAATAGAAATGGGGGCATTGTTGAAAGTGCAATTGAGAGTAACCGATTGAAAATCTAAAGCAACCGAGGTGAGTGAGACAGTATCATTCATAATCACCCATAGAGAATCAGAATCATTAAAAGGAAAATTACTATCGACGAAGGAATATCCATGGGAGGACCATTTGATGATCCCCATTTGTCAAACTTCATCCATGGCTCAGCTAATCCAACTAATAAAGGCTTTTTGGTCACGAGAAAGTGCCTAAGGGTCTGGATCATAGAGGAGTTCCCAATCCCATGGCAATTACAAAATAGGATACTCATTTTATTGACCTGAGCCTAGTGTTAGGCCCTTCTTTTATAATTGACACATTCTTTTGAGGGGAATCCGTTTCAATGTCTGGGGAGGCACCATCATCCCTATCATCCTTTTCAACTGTTAGTAATGAGAATCTTTTGGGAGATTCAATTGAGTGTCGTCAGAGTATCAGTTAATATTATCTTTCCCACCATAATTAAATTTACTGGCAAGGGCTCTCCCAAAGTGAGAGGTTCCATACCAGTCTTCAAGGTGTCTTCTGTATTTAGAATAGGGTCTGGAGTATGCAAAGATGCCACTGTATTCAACATGGGGGATGGGATCTGCAAGGTATCCTTTGTATTCAGAATAAGATCTGGGGTGACTCCATGACCTACCAGGCCTTGCTCATTAGGGGCAGATTCCAGAGCAAGTACAGGAGCTGCAATTAACTCCCCCTGCTCCTCAATCCCATTGCTCACCTTGATTACCAACTCAAGGTTAACAGGGGCCTTATTAGATGTATCACAATCCACTGTATCCTCCATGGACCTCAATCTCTCATCATGATCATTCACAATTTTATAAGGGGGATCTATATGGGCAGGGGGTACTTTATTGGCCCTATTCCTCCTACAATTCTCATCCACACGCCCACGAACATTACACGAATTATAGTGTTTATTCCTGTTGCAATAAGGGGCAGAATGCCCAAAAAATGACAATTCAAGCAAAATTTCATCTTCCTTTCATATAGGATTCCAAGTGTGGTTGTGCCATCATTTGTAGCCAGGAAAACTTCCTCCACAAGGGTGGAAGACATGCCAACCTCGACAAAAATTCTGGCATAATGCCCAAACATAGGATTATCAGTATGCCCATCAAGCCTGATGGGGTTCCCAACCGATGATGGAATATCCCGTAGAATTTGGGGGTTCCAGTAAAGAAGGTTCAGATTACATATTCGGATCTAGATTTGAGCGTATGAGTTCATGATTGAATTGGGATCGATGTTCTGATTCCATTCATGAATCCTTATAAAACAAGGATTGAGAGGCATCGATCCGTAACTCCAGGTGCGCCACTTCAACTCTTCCAATGGGAAGAAGATTTGATAAAACCCTCGACCCATCTCCATCATCTTCCAATCAGAAAATCCCCATATCTCAGTAAGTCGCACAAAGAGCTCATGGAAAATCCATGGTTTCATTCCTTTTGCAATTATCACTCGAGCGATAATTGAAAATCGACATAGCTTCAACCGTTCATCAACCGCGGATTGATTGGCAGATACATGTGCAGTTTTTCCTTTTCTGATTATCCTTTCAGCCGAGGCCTCACACTCAATAAAAGATGTGTTCCCTATTCCACAAACGGCGTCTGCAAACGATTTATCCGACCTGTTTCCACGACCAGTAGTAGATGTCCTCTTCGAGTAGATATTGAAGAGGTCTTTATGTTCAACGCATCCATCCTTAGCTTCACAAATGGATTTTCTCGTTTACTCATCGACAACAAAATCAGTATTACCTAGGATAGGGTTCGTATCGCAGCCCTTCTTGAGCTCCGCCTTCCCGAGCTCCGCCATCTTGAATAGACTATTATATATTATTATATATATTTATTAATAGGAATCATCAACTTATTATTCTAAAATATTTTTCTAGTTGGAATGTGTAATATTATTTTTGTGTAAAGAAAATTTCAACGAAATATATTTGATGATTTCACAATTCATATATTTTGAGTGGTAGAAAATTAAAAAAATATAATTTTGAAAAAAAAAAATATATGATGATATGGATAACATGTGTACAATTTTGAATTCTAAGTATTATCTCTTATCATTAACTGAAATGATATTTATCTTAATTCTATATAAGAATATTTGGGATATAATGATGAATATAATCACCTAAAACAAATAGAAACTTTTCATGGGTGAAAATATTGAAATCCAGATAATTAGAAAATTATAAGAAAGAATTAAATATGTAACCAAAACGTACCAACATTTTTTCTATAGAAAAAATTGTGAATCCCTCTATAAAAAATAGTTCAAAGAGATAGGAAAAGTTTGTGTATTTTTTTAAAAATTATACAGAGAAAATTTATTATGAAAGTATCATGAATTGAAATCCCCTAATTTCTCATGGTACATCACACAAATTATATTTATTATAAAAATTTAATAATAATGGGAAATAATTTTATAATTAAGTGGTTTATAAAATAATGTTCTATAACTTAATTCAAACTAATTTTTCAAAAGGAATGGTAACAATTACATATTTTCAATATAAATAATATTGAGTCATTTTTTCTTAATATCCTCAAATTTTTTGAACCACTAGGTGACATAAATATTTTTAATAAAGATAATAACATACATTATAATTGATTAAGTTTTAAAAAAAATTAAAATGTTTTGGATCATGCATATTTTTTCCTGCAGAATTGATAAAATATATTTATTTTATAAAATGATATACATAATAATTGAAAATATAATTCTAAGGGTGTTAAGAATATTTGTACCCTAATTATATGTATACATAAGAAATTAAATAATTTTGGTCCATTAAAATTCTACCATGTGACTACAGATAATGATAACTTGATTCATTTTAGGATTTAAAGAATTTAAATACGATAAATTGGGTGAAGTATTTCAAAATACAATTCTAGAAGAAATATTATTGATGTTGAATACCCTAGAATAGAGATGGTTTTCATATATTCATTAAATAATGGTAATTTACTATGATGATAAAATAATTTTTATGGAAGATTTCTTATTTTTATTTTATTAAATTATATTTATAATGATCTATATTATTTTTATTTTTTCATATAATTATTATTAAAATTTTATTTGACTATAGTAATAATGTTTTTTATCCAATGGATAATTATAATATTACATTTATTTGTTTCATAGTTAATTATCTATCTAAATCTATTTGTTAAATGTTTGGTTTTTTTGACTCACATTGATAATATTGTTGAAATTATACAGAATTAATAGAGTTGATACAAGTGCATGGGTCAAATACAATTTGAATATTATTATTATTATAGAATACAGTTCATGATAATTTATCAAAGATTATATAAAAAAGTGAAATAGGGATATATATAAATATATATATTATTTTTCAAGAAATAAGAAGAATATTTTTACACTGTATATTATTAATTTTTTTTGGGAATTATAGTTTTTAAAGTGAAATTATTTCAAATTTAAATAATATCATCCAAAAATAATGTTAAATTAAAATAGTTTGGTTGATTTATGAATAAATGGAGTATTATATTTTTTTTTAATATTTGGTAACATATTTTAAGCATATAATTTTTGACGACGTTGAAAAGAATAAAAAATAGAAGGTAATCAATGGTTTGTGCTCAATGATATTATTATAGTTGAAATAATATTTTATTCAAAATAGTTTATAAAAGATGTTATTTATATTTGGTAATGTGTTCTTATAATTAACCCTCATTTTATCCTACAAAATTTGATATATTAAAATTAATTTTTTAAAAACTCAGCAAAGGGTAATTCCAATAGGAATGAGGGAATGATTCATATTTGAAATTTTCCTATATTACAATTCGTTACCAATTACTCAAAACAAAATCAAATAAAAATGGTATTTAATATGTTTCATCATGGTCATTCCACTAACAAGAGGCTTAGAAAACAAATTCAATAATATTACCATGGGGAACCATAAAATAAAATTATGTCATTCAAAAATCACATATAACATGTCTATTATCAAAAAATGGAGGTCAATTGTTTCATAAAATATCAATTAAAATGAATAGAACTAAAGGTATTCTCTTATAATGACCATCAATATGAATTTTTGTCAAATATTCCAGAATTAGCATCATATTGGGGTTTGTGATGCAATATATGATATGTGAGTAATGATTTATTTATGTTTTATTTATTATGAAAATGAAATGAAATTATTAATATGTTTTTTTTAGAAATGATTTATTTTATTAAAATGTGTTTATTTTTTAGAAAATTAATGTTTCTTTGATTAAAAATGGAACATTTTTGATTTAATATATTTTTTAATTGTAGATTTTTTTATAGTATGTGTAAATTGGTATAAATAATGATCTATTGACATTAACATCAAAACTTCTATTTTTCATCAATATTAAAGAGGACACCAAATGAACTTCTGAAATAGAGACACATATTTTTGAAGAAAATGGAGGAAATGTGAAACATTAATCCTTATTTTTAGAGAGTTGGAAGTTTAGTGTATGATTCAGATTACAAATCCTATTTTCCCTAAAATAAGCCATTATTCATGAAATGATATTATTCTAGTTGGACATTCAGAAATATGGATCCATTAAAATGTTTAAGAAAAAATGGAAATATTTCATAAAAATATAAAAAAATTAGATTATTTTTATAAGGATTTATTGATTCTGAATATTGATTATTAAAATATTTTTAATAAAGGGTAATTAAAAATGATGTTTTAGTGGAAATATATTTTCCAAATATATGGAATATCATGGAATATTTTATTTTAAAACCCTTGGCTTAATAAATTTATATTTATAATTTCATGTTTTTATTAATATTTGATTTTTGGTAATTTTCATGAAAATACTTTTACTAGAGTGATTTAAAAAAATATGGTTTTTTTGTACTCACATAAACAAATGAACATTGGTTTAGAAGATAAAATAAATTTTTTATTTTTAGAAATGTTATATTTTTTATATAATTTCTAGATATCTACATATACATATTTGAGATGATTGTCAATGGGATTATTGATCATTCTGGAATAACATTATATATGTTTTTGTTATTTGGAAGACTTTTATAATCATACTTTAGTTAATTTTTTGAAAGTAATTTTTTCCACTATAAATTTAATAGTTATTCAAACAAAATATATTACACCTACATAAATTATTATACATTTGGGTTTTTTGATTTTATAGAGAATAAATATATAATTGATGAATTTATAAATTTACACATGTAGTAATAAAATAATTCTTATAGTAGTGTGACTGATATCATTAGGAATAATAATTATTGTATTGAGATGGGGGACTCTAGGTCAAGGTGTCACAAATATGATAATAATGAATATATTTTACATTTACAATTAATTATTATATTAGGTGTCGATAATAAGAAAATTATAAATGATAATTTTAACTTGGCATGGAACAATTAATATATTTTGGTGTAATTGGAGTAACCAAATATTATATGTAAATTAGCGGTTAGTTTTGACCTCATTTGTTGTTATTATTACTACTATGATAGTATATTATCGGAAAAAGAAATATTGATAGAATATATAATGATTGATATAGTTGGAAATTCTAAAACAAGGTCATGTTTGTTATGAAGGAAATAATTACATTTATTTCAATTTTTAGTCACTCATTTAATTATATTGTTCTAAAATTAATATATCTTGAAATAATGTTAAAAACATAATTTAATTTATGTGACAAAAACTATAAGAATTAATGCTATTTAAATTGAGGGTAATTTATTACAATTAAAAAAAATCATAGAATGGTTATTTTTTAATATTATTTACTAATAAATTTATTTACATCCACTTATTTTGTCATTATTTTGTAGAATAATTTAACCTAAATTATTTTTCTATTATTAAAAGATAAATAAGATGTTTTCATTATCGATCTATTTCTGGTTGGAATGATTATATATAATATTTGATCATTTGAATTGGGAGAATCAAGATATGATGAAAAAATATATTATCTATTGGTTTTTAACAGCGGTTTTTATCTTTTTTTTGTGTAAAGTAGAACTGTTCTAATGAAATGCATTTACATAATATCTAATATTATTCATATTTTTATAGAAACCATTAATCTATATTATGGTTTTTTTCTTATCCCATATAATAAATAACTTCTAAATAATGAGACATGTTGATAAAAGATAAAACCCCTTCAAATTAGAAAGGTATCAGTTTTTATAAGTGATTTAAGTATAACTATTTTGGTTTTGTATGAAGGATATGAATGGTTCAATATATTTATAAATTCATATATGATTACAATAAAGTTAATAATTATTCATGGAAGTTTGTTAAAAACATACGGTGTGTTTTTAATTTTGTGACAAATTAGAATCTCTGTGCTATAAGGATGAAGATGTAGTTATATCTACATTGAAATTTATTGATTATTTAACCAAAGATAAATCAATATAGGGATGTTTTTTTCAGTTTATATACTGAAGAAGATTATAAATTAGCGATATATCTTGTGAGAACATATCATCATCTGATATGTTAGATTTTTTTATAGGTGGAATATTATAAAGCCTAACATTAATTCATATTATTCAAAATATTCATTTCAAATTCATAAAAATAGACCATAATATTTTATATGTGTTTATATGGGAGAACTGAAATAGGATTTTCATGTTCCACTATATTATAATTTCATTTTTCGGATCCGGGTACGCATAATAATATTTTGTTAGATTAATATGCATACAAGTACCAATTTAGAATCAAACTAAATGAATAGATTTATTATGATGTTTGATTGTGTATGATTTATTGATCCATGGACTCATTAATGAAATGGGATACCTCATTACGATGAGATTATTGTATATCTAAATATTCAAATAAAAAAATATTTAGTTGAGAATGCATTATATATTTAAAGGGATGATATGTTATATTATAATTTTTTAGGAACTATAATTAATTATTCATTGTATATTATGAATTACTAGATATTTAAATATATCATTTATAAATCAATGAAAATTCTGTTGATATATTAGGCTTTTGGGTGATATTAGCCTCGTTTATAGGATAATTTAAATACATGTGGGTGAATGGAGTGACCATTGAAATAAATTATCATTCAATTAAAATATGATTCAAAATGTATACATATTGTTCATATATGTTATTTATACCCTACCATCATGGTGGCATTTGGAATTTTCCATTGAAAATGCACATGATATTATCATTATTTATAAAAATTCATTATATTGTATTTTTATGGCAATAAAAATTTATGTAATATTTTAATCCTTTTGATTATAAGGGATTGATTTTATCATGTGTTTCCACATACACAACATCAGTTTTCATTATCATAAATTTAAATATTTCTATGTGTTTATATATTAAAAGTCGTAAATTATATTAATTGATTAATTTGACACAAATTTTTTTAATAAAAGTTAGTGGAATGGCCAAATGGCATACGAGGAATAAATAATTTTCCTAGACTGCATAAGTATTACTAGAGTTTCATTAATTATATTTTAATTTGGAATATATTTTGATATATTGGACTCCAAATGTGGTTAAATTTAATAGATGTTAATATAAATATATTATATAATTAATTAAATAAGACATTAAATTTATAATAAGAATTGGACAGTCTATTGTTCAATGATGGTTTCAAGGGGTTTAATTTTTCCATTGTATAACATTTAATATGCATATTGATTCTAGGGAGAAAAATGTACTTTTGTTCTATGATGAAAAACCCTTATGAGTTGAATTACACAATGTGTCATCTAATGAATAATTTTATATCTGACACCTATGATTGTTTTAGGGGTTTTATACAAATACGTACAATTGAAATTAAAATTTATGATATGAATTTAATGAAAATTTTATCAAATATTAATCTCACATAAAATGATGTTGTATGGTAGAGATTTTTTATTATTTTATAATATAATTTACAAATAATCATAGTAAAATATTATTGTGTATACCAATAATTCTTAGTCAGAAGAAACACTTTTGACTATTTATTAAGAAGAAATAAAAAGTACAGATAAGGGGTGGGTGGGATCAAACATGAATTAATGTCCTCATACACCTAAAATGAGGCCTAGATATCATAATACAACATATCATTTCCATAATCAGAGCCACTAGAAACCTCCCACTTAGATTAAGATTTATCCTGATTAAAAATCTTTAGAATATATGTGTCCACCTACCTAGGCATCTTCGAAGATGATATGGTAGTAACGTTCCATGGAAAGTTAGAATAATCCTTGTGTGGTCTCTGCTTTGAGGGAACAATGGTGAAACCCTCACTAGCAGTCATCTTCTCTATTACACTCAAAATCACCTCCCTGAAAGATGTGTGCCCACCACTACTCAAAGCTTGAATAGGGGTATTATTCTCCCTTTCATCCTCAAAACATCCCCCCATTTCTTAGACAACTCAGAAGATTTAAAGAGCTTCTCAATTTCCTGATGACAGTCAACCCCTTGATGTGAATTAGCCTGATCAGAGACATCAACCTGGGAGTGATTTGGGATCATCAACACTAGAGACCATGTAAGAAGTTCCCTAGCTGAAATAACATCTTCTGCAACATCAACCCATGGGACAGAGGGGACACTATGTGATTTTTTCAGAGACACATCCACCAACCGACCATTACCATAAATATTAGACACATGAGAATCAGACTTCCATGAAATCATCATATAAACAACAGTGGAAACTGGTTCCTGGAGTGCATCACCACCATGACCAATGGGATTTGATTTCATTGGTAGATTTTTTGTGGATGACCCCTCATTCCACACTCCTCACATGAGACATGCTTCTCACATGTCTCAAAAGAGAGTCCAACAACCATACATTCAGTCCATTAGAGAGTTTTCTTATCATATTCAACATCAATTTGAATGCTATTAGAATAAGAAGAAAGAGTCACCTTGTCAACATATATGGAACTGAGGTCAACCTACTCCAACATCTTGGCAATGTTACTAATATAGACATCTTCAGTCTCCTTGTCGAGACAAATCGGGGTCCCAATAGATGTAGCAATGTCATGCCAAAATTTCAGATGCCAAAAGGACCCAATTTTTCCCATGCAAGTGAACCCATACCGGAGACAAGGCATTTATTGCACACGAGACATTAAATTCTGAAGACCATTCATCTAAATAAAGACAACCAAGTTTTAATAACAATGTACCAATATTCCAAGAATGAAGTTTCAAGTAATCTGAATGAAACAAGCAATGAAGAAAACCTTGAACAAGATAAACACATTTCCAATACGGGAAACCCCATAAAATTGATATTCGACCACTCAAATCACGAAGATTCCATTTTTTTG
Organism: Viscum album; assembly: GCA_963277665.1. Lineage (NCBI taxonomy): Eukaryota > Viridiplantae > Streptophyta > Magnoliopsida > Santalales > Viscaceae > Viscum > Viscum album. Next base: position 1,039,045,817 of record OY728141.1, on the reverse strand, counting down.
ACCTTTAGATAAAACAATGCATGCAATCAAAGAGTTTTGTCCAATTTTCAATCTCTCATCAAGCGTTGTGGGGTTTGCTTCAACATGAGTAGAGGCACCATTACAGAGAATCCTACCATGACATGAGTCTTTAAACATACCCAGAGAACTAATTCCATTCAACTTCGGTTCTGAAGTTAGATTCCTCAATGAATCAAAATAAAAATGAGAGGAAAAATTATTACCACCAAGTAGAGTTGATTCCATACTATCATCACACTTATCCTTTAGATTGGGTGTCATCCACGCATCACCATGGTTTATCTTCACTCCATAAGCAAGCCGATGCAATGAATACTAAGGTCTAGAAAGTAGATCTGCATTCAGATGAGGGAAGGTTTGTAGTACACCATTAGATCCATTAGGATTCTCTGTCACTAAATGCTTGTGGGAATCAGTAGGACATCATGATTCTTGTGTCACATCAGCAGATCTAACAGGTCGATCTGAGGCGAGCCAAGAAGAGGCCAAATCGCGGGTCACCAGCACATCCTTAGAATTTCTAGAAGCAGCAAGATGCCATGGGACACTAGCTGGTGTAGAAACTGACGTAGAACCTCCAGGGAGGAGAATCTTGATGCCGAGGAAGTGCGGAATGGCCATGACCGAACCCTAGGCTCCATCGCTGCCGATGGATGCTCTCATTTGCACAACCCACATCGCCATTCCAATATCAAGTGGAGTAATAAACAATGATCATCCATATGAGAACAATGATTGTTTTATCTTATTGCTGTATATATTGTACATATTATATATATAACAAAACCATTGTAGATTTCTATATAGATATGGTTTTAAATGGTAATGTTGTTGTACATTCCTAATAAGTTTAACAGAATAACTGAAATTTTGTTTTCTATAGTATTAATATGAAATATTTTTTTATTGATATAGTGAAATAAAATTAGTACTCATATGAAAAATTTTAGATGAAGAAGTGTTCCTTTTATAGTGTGACTACAAAAAATAATTTTCTTATTACATTGGATTTAATGAGTTATTTCATTGGATGGACAATGTTTCCTATATGTAATATAAAAATTAGAAATAAATATTTTTTATTTTTATTCAATTAGAGATTTTTTATATTAATTTTTTTTATCATTTTTAATCAATGAAGAAGTTTTTTTACAAAAAATGTCATTTATTTTTATTTTTATATTGACTGTAGTGGATCAAAAATGATTATAGGGGTTATTATAGAAGTTAAAAATAATATTTGGACATTGGATAGTATTTTGGTGTATTTAATGATTAGGTTAAAAAGATCATTTAATATGAACAACATTGAGTGGGTAGTTGTAGAATAACTCAAAAAATTATCACATTTAATGTATACTCTTGAAATATATTCAGTAAATGATATTAATTTTTTTATTTCATGAAATAATTAGAAATCAAATGGTTTTGATAAAATACTATCTCAGAATGGGATCCTTGTATTTTATATTAATTTTATAAGGGACACCTAAATTAAAATAGGTTATATATGAAAATAATTATATATGGTAATCATCAGGTATATAGTAAAATATAAAATATTATTAAAATATATAATTATTTTGTTTAAGCATTTGTTCCTTACATTTGAAATTATTGTGATAACTATTAAAAATTTATCAAATTTCATTAAATAATAATATTCATTCATCAATAATTATGACAATATTCAATGGAATAATATTTTTTACTATTGTATTAATCTTTATATTGAACATTGACAAGTTAATTTAATATTATATTACATTTATTTTTACAATATACTATTGATCAGGTTGAAATTTTTTAGAATGTTTTGTTTTCAATTAATTATTACCTGAGTTATTATGTACATTCTCATATAAAAACATGAAATTTGTATATGGGGTTTTATTTTTTAATTTATCTATTACTATGTTATAAGATTCTTTATGAATCTATAAAAATTCATTACATGATATATTTGTTGTCATGGGATAATTGAATATATTTTTCAATAAGATAAGTAGTTTGATTATTCCAATCATTATGCATAGCATGAAAATACCTCCTAATTCATAAAATTTTTATCAACCATAATTAGAATATGTTTTCAAAATCTTCATTTTTTTCTCCATAACAATATTTTAATTGTTATCTAGCACATCCCTGTCAAATAGATACGAGAATAAATTCAATATTGCTGAATTCTTAAAAAATTGAGGATAATATGTTTACTAACAAAATAAATGATATTATAATTTATCTTAAGGATTACTAATATCTTGAAATGAAGATTATTAAATAATATCAATTAATAATATCATTAAATTTTATACATATTAAAAATTATAAAAAACACAAGAAATGATTCAAATCAATTTTATATTATTCATTTAATGTGAAATTAAAATAAATTAAATTATCTTACATTTCAGATTTGTGTAATCTGATGAATATTAATTCGAAGGGTGTTGTATACATTAATGTTGAATTCCTTATAGTAATGTATATTAGAGATCAAAAATTCCATTAATTTATTAAAGTGTTTAATAATTTCTTAGTTCTATTTGGGATGTAATAATTGATATATGATTTTTTATGACCATTTATAAAAATGGTTATATTAGAGTATTTTACTTCTATGAAGGATAAGGGTTTTTATTAAAGTTTTTTTTATATTAAATAGTTACACTAGATTTTAGAACCATCTAATACATTCAATGGTATAAAATAATTTTTTGTGTCATCATATAAGTATACAGGTTTACAATATACCTCATTTATATCTACGTAGAAAAAATTATTACATAATAGCTTTTTTATCAATTAAATTGATGTTTTTTCAGTGATTTTAGTAAATTAAACATTATGGGTTTATAGTAGAGTTTTTTACCATAACAAAGTATTATTTTTTACAATACATCTTTCTTTCACCAAATAACACAAATGGTTGATGACAATGATTCATTCAAACTAAAAATTATAGGGATTATGTTGTAAACTATTTCCCTCAAGGAATCATAAAGACTAATGTTAGAGTTTATTTCTAGAATTAATAATGAAGAGATTAATATTTATATCCATTTGACATCAGATTCAAAATTAGTTATGGTAGAGTAGTGTTATCCAATATAAAAAATTATTTACACTAATGTTTATTAATATAATTAATTATAATGGATTACAAAATATTATAATATAATCCCTAAAGTTGAAGTATTTATGCGAGATTTTTTTCCATCATCAAATGAATATTATTTTTTGTAATATTGAATTTCATATAGTATGGTGAATGGTTTTCATAATATTTTAATGAACCTTTTGGATGATAAATATTAATGTTAGAGTTTATTTCTATTTATATGGTGAGAGGTTTATCATGGATCAAAGTATCATCTATAATGAAAATTAGTTTAAATTATATAATAGTTTATTCTAGTAATGGAAGATATTTATGATGTAGTTTAGTGATACCATGTTAGAAGAATGATTTTATATATAGTTTAATTATATAGTTTATAATTCATGATTAATGATATTTTTCTATGATATCCAATTTTTTTAAATGGGTTTATATTTTGAGGGAACTTTTTGGTATTTGGATTAAGCCTATAGAGTGCTTCTAGTAAATCCTTCATTTAGTGGAATGAAAATTTATGTATTTCAGTATCACAAGCTAAAACCATAAAATAATGAATGGAAAACATATTTTAAAAATTGGGATTAGAATTTTTAAATTGATCATTATGTAAGAAATGCTGATAAATTATTTCAATTTTGGATTTCATTAAAGGACAATGTCATTGAGGAATTATGAAATTTTCCCCATTCAAGACCATGTGATACTATCTATTGATTAATTCATTTTAAGGACACTCAAAATAGACTTATGTGTCATTCCCAATTAGTTTATTTATTAAATACTACTTGTTACATGATTTAATGGCTCGATGTTATAAAACCATTGATCCAAACAATTTATGGTTTTGCGAGGATGAAAAATATAATTCAATTTGTAGTTGTAAAATTTGATCACCTTTGTGAATGATTTCTAATAATGGTATTAATATCAGATTTGTATATAAATAAGAATAGAAAATAAAATCATGATAATAAAAATTCTTGATTCATTTCGGTTTTCATGAATATGGTGGGACAACGAACTAAATATTTGAAATTATATCATGATATATATAATACCATGTGTTAGGATTTTTGTAATAAGGGATTTTAAAAAATAATACAGCTTATCAAATAGCCACAATAATAATTAGTTTTATGAGTATTTTTTATACTATTATTAATGTATTCCTATTTTTATTGATGGGGAATATTGATGATAATTCATTGAGGACCTATAGAAGGAGTAATAAATTGATTTTGGGATCATTCATTTTATGAGATATAAAATTTATCAACCTGGTATTTAATCACATCATCCATTCATTAGTCTTGAGTATAAATCATGTGGGTTAATATTTACATGGTAATTCATTAAATCATGGAGTTATTAAAAAAATTAATGTTGTTTTAATTGATTGGCATCATTTATTTTTCGTGTGAAGAAAATAATTAGAAATGAATATTTTTTAGGGTATGCGAAAATGTATACCATATAAATATATTGTACATTCCCCGAACATGCTCACCAATATCAGAATTCAATTTCGTAGTGTTATATGATCATAATAATGACTACAAATAATCAATATATTTCTAAATAATAGTGAGGGGTGATGAAAAACTCATGGGGTAATATAACATTTTTGCAGTAATAAGCCAATTTTGTGGATCTAATATGAATTTAAATATTAATTAAAATATATTTTCCTAATCTCAGTGATTTTTAAACATTTATTGTTTCCAATTAATTATAGGAAATAACCCGTTATCTTGGTGAAATTTTTAGTATATTCAAATCCCATTAGAGACATAGAATCAACAAAAACTCCCTATTATTGTTTATTCATCCGAAATTATTTCTTATTCACTATTTATAAATCACACACACACACACAAAAATATATATTACGATATGGGTATTTATATGTTACATGATGTTTATTTTTATGATTTATGGTTGGATATATTTATGGAAAGATGATACAAATAAAGATTTCGAGGATCTGAGTGATGTTATTAATTTTCGACCATTCTACATCAAATTATTCTCTATGGTTGGGATGGAGTTTGTAAAATATTCTTGGGTAGGTGGTATATTTACTAATTCCCATTTTTTTAATATAGCACATGAGTCTGTTCTTGTATCCTGGAATTATATATTGTGAAATTTATATAAAATTAGAAAAAACCAATAGATTTCCCATTAATTTGAGAGACCCTTCTCATATCTTATTGGATATAAAACGTATTATGCACACTAACATAATAGAACCCCATGTGAAATGTTTATATTAATTAAAATTACATATATAGAATGAATATTGGTAAAAAAAGGTTTTCTTAGGTTTTACAAATTGTGATTTTGTAAGAATTTTAACTTATATACATACTATTTGGCTAAAAACCGAATGGTTAAAGAGTTATTAAAAGATTATAGATAATTAAGTTAAATGGTTTAAATGTATATAAATACAATGATAGATAAATTAAATGGTCAACCTTATTTATAATTTCATGTTGATGGTTTATTAATTTCGAACCTTGATATGAAAATTTTATAAAAATGTTATTGGAGTTTCACTGAAGCTTTAAATCTTTTTGTGGCCAGATTGATGTTCTAGGTACCCAATGCATGCATTTGAATTAGTTATGGGATAATTATTGATGTACCTAAGATTTTGTTTCTGAATATACTCTCTTTGTACTCAAGATATTTGTGGTGTACTAAAACTCCATATACCTAGGATAATGATGTCAGGAAGGCGTTGCACTAACCCTTGATAATTATACTAAGAGTGATTCCCAAAAGTACCTAAATGAAAAGGTAATTAATTTTATTAATGAAATAAAAATTAATTTATAAATTTATAAATCTAGATTATGTCTTATTGAAACACTTTCATGGGATAAATATGGTACTACTGACTTTGGTGTCACCATGAATGCAAGGGGAAATGTAGTTTACTAAATAATTATCACTCTGATAATATTATACTATTATTTAATGTATTTTGATCATTATAAAACATCATTCACATTTATGGACTGAATATTTAATTATACAATGTTCGTGGTGTCCTATTGAGTTTTAATCATACCCAACATAGAACACCATTTTTAGTTGAATAGACTTCATGTGTGTAGTATAGTATAAGGTAAATAACATTTTCGTTGATGGTTGTTCTGATAATTGTTATGGGGCATGAATGATTGAGATGGAAATGATTTTTACACCATATAGGGATCATTTAATGTGTATTTATTTTAAATTTTCATTATACTAATCAAACCTATATTGAATATATTATATACTTTATTGGTTTATGGTATGTTACCATGTTTTTGGATTCATCATTAGATTCTTGTTCATTGTTGGTTATTAATTATTATATTTATTTTTCATTTTTTATTAATTAAAATATTTTCATGATTTGATATAAAGGTTATCGTCTCACCCTGTAACATATTATACCCATACTAATTATTAATAACCTCTGTTTTATGGAGAAGTGCACTTGAGGTCATGTATTGAATCTGCTTGGTGAACATTTTTTTGGAACCTATATCAAGATGTAAAAAAGTAGAATCATAAAAGTTTTTCATTTCATATTAGATATATTTTTAATTGGTGAAGTAATAATAAATTATCACATGATTTGAGACTTATTCATGAACTTAGGTATGAGATTAACGTACACCTTTAAGAGAGAATACCAATATTTTTAATGCGAGATTGTTATTTATGATATTTATATTTGACTATTGGATGTTATATCACATTGGGTGATGCATGTGTTTTGACATGTTATTTTGTTATGAGATTTTAATTTTGGGATGTTATGATTTAGTAATTGAGTATGCATAAATAATTATAGACACTCAAAATATTATATTGATTTCAATATATTAGTAATGTTTTAGAATCAAGTTTATTAGGGTTTTTTTGTAAATGAAAATATTATTCCTTATTTAAGTAAAATAAAAATAAATGTAACCTAATAATTAAATTATAATTGATAAATGATATTTAATGTTGAAATTTTTAATTAATAAAGATGATTTATAATGGAAAAAAAATAATTATGAGTGTTTTTTTCCATATGGTAGAAAAGGACTAGGTTTGGTTTGGTGGAGGGTAGTAATAGAGCCTTGGTTTTAATAGTGTGGTAGTTTATATTGGATGAAATGTTAATAATATATGTGATCCATCTTAGGTAAATGTTTTTATTATATAGTATGTATCCTATGAATTTTTCTTCTATATATAGAGATATTCCACAATGATGATGTTTATTTTGTTGGATTAATGGAAGAAATTTATGAAATTATTTCTCTTGTAGTTGGATAAGAGCCCCTAATATATCAAGGTGAAGTAAAGGATGAGATGTTCCATGGGAACATCAATCTCTTAATACAGTTCATTTAAATAGACATTCATTGTGCTGTGTAAAATCATCCCAATCTAACATACGGAATTCAGTTATATCGTCCAATAAATTTCACCATACGGGGTGTGTCATTGTAAAATTTGCACCCTATATGTTACGAGGACTGGAAAAAAACTAGTAGGATATTCATGGTGGAGTTGAAAATCTATATATAATGGTATATAAAGAACTTTAGGATAATTTATTGGAAAAAATTTACCCATATACACTAAGATGGTATTTAAAAAAAATTATAGACCTAATGATGCAAGTCAATGATTGACTATGATAACCCCACACTTTATTACAAATAATTATATTATTTAAGGCATAAAAGTACACATAATACTACCCAAAAGATCAATAAGTCCATTGTCATAGGGAATTAGGTATAGTACATAGCAACATAAAATATATAATACATAATCTTTATTGAGAACCTCATTATCATGATAATATTAAAATTTTTTACTTAAAATAGTGTGTGATTACAAGTAGAAAAACAAAATAAAAGGGTGAGCTATAAAGATGAGTAAGGAAATAAATATGGAATAACATGATCGAATAAATACATTATATAAAATTTTAATATTAATGGGGAGTAAAAGGACTTATAATCATAAACATGAAAAATGATTCTTAATATGGAATGATAATCATATATACTACATGGGAAAATTGGAAACACCCTAAAAATGACATCATAAACATTGGTATTGTCTAAAGTCAACAAAATCACGATGTTAAAATTCTAACAATGGATTATTTTAGCTAAAAATTTCCTTTTAAGATGTCACATGAGACAAAAACATTATCCACTCTATTGGAGGGCTATAAAATACAATGGAAACCAGTCACATTCATTTCATTTTCATGATTATTTGTTCCACATATATCATAAAACAAAGAATCATTTATCATAACATTATTAAAATTATCTATGAGTTTCAAATACATAACTTTATTTCTCTAATCATATAATTATAATTCAATAAAGGTGAAAATCATTTATAGTAAATTTCGATGGGTATTAACTACATATTTTTTTGGCATGGGAAAATTTAGGTAAAACATCGATAGAATATCATAGGTGTATAAATATTCATGGGAGGGGTTAAATGAGATATAACTGGGTCTATAATTTTTGGAATCATATGAGATGTAAGGTTTATATGAAAAAATATATACAAAATTTTAAAAAAGGGGTATGTGTCATAAAATAATGAAGATACTTGAATAAATAAGAGATAGAGAAGATCACTTACATCTCTATTGTTATACGAAATTCTTGGGGGTCGTATTCAGAGATTGGGGGAACCTTTTTATGACTCTTGTGAGGTGATGGTAGAGTAATAATGTTCCCCAAGGATCAATAATGAAGTGAAACTGTTGATTGGGTGAGTTTATTTAGGAAAATAGAGATGAGTTAATTATTAATTCCATAAATAGGTTTTGGACAAGATAAAATTAGATAACTAAACAGACAAAAAATATATGGGTTTTTTCAAATGGTATTTCAAAATCAGATGGTTTTGACATTATTTTACATGGTAGATGGAATAAATTATTAAAATATCACCTTTACAGTTTTGAAGGTGAATCATTCACTTAATGTAATGATGTTGAAACATTCAAATGTGTTATATGTTTTGGAGGATTAATAAATGATATATATAATTAAAATTATAAAACTATTTTTATTGGATAAATATATTTTTATGTGTATTCCCATTATAATATGTATTAAACCACTATTGTATAATTATGATCACATAATAAACACCATATATTTATGCGGTATTTAATCTTGACTTAAAAATTTCAAATGTCTCTTTGAATATTGAAAAATCACTCTTAGATATTTTTTTTTCCAAAAATAATATTAATTTTATCACATTAATAATGTGAATATTTTAATTTTTACATTTAAAAAATGAATCAACAATTATTGACAAATATAGGGTTTTTTACAATAAAATTTCACAAACCATTATAAAATTTACATATGATATGTATAAAATTATATTATCATTTATATTTAATAAAATTATTTTAAAAATAATATAAATTTAAAATATTTTTTATGTCAATAAAATAAATTAATTCATAAACCAAAATTCCATATTTTAATATTAATATTGCCTTAAAAAATTTATTATTATATCAAAAACATTTTCATAAAAAAGTAATGAAATGAACTAAATATAACATTAATATGTGAAAAATATAATATACATATTCGTATTATTGTGTTCATGATAACCATCAATTTAATACCCCCGAAAATTCTTTAATGGTATGGTGGGGGACAGTGTCATTTTAATTGGGTAGATTGGTGTACATGGTTTGTCCATAAAGGCAATGCCCTTGAAATTGACCCATAAATAGTTTTGATCATTCATATGTTTTTTGATATCATCATGTGCTTGGTCGAGGGAAAATCCATGTAACGACCCAAAGTTTCATTAATGGAAATCCCTCTTGATCTAATTAAATGTCTATTTAGGTAAAATGTTTATATAAAATGTCAACTTCTTTGGTTTTATGTTAAGAATTGTGACCGTTGCTTTTATAACCATTGAATAGTGATCACATGATTAGTATAAATATAGGGCTTTAACAAATCCAATTTACTCAAAAAAAGAAAGCAATGGCCTCATCAAGTAGAATTGATCAATACAAAGCCCATTTGTCGGAGCTCGGAAAAGAGGTGGCATCTTTTGGCTTCACTCTTGACCAAACCCAAGCTGAGCTTCATCATGTCAAGCTCGAACGATACCGTCTACAGGAAATGTGGAAGTTGATAGAGATTACCACTTGAGCAACGTTATTTGAGCCACCACAAGAGTATTTCACCATCGCACACCTTACCATTAGGTCTTATGTGGTTGTTTTAAGGGGTTATGTAACAAATCACCAGTACATTGTTCATGTACATTATTTTTAAATCAATATACTATCTTGTCATTATTGATATGTTGTAAATAGTTTTTAAAGTACAAGTATTGTTTTTTATTTATTATTTAATTAAGAAATCTATATTATTAAATTATGGGATTTTTGAATTAAAAAAATATTTTAATAAAATATTATTATTATTATTAAATTAATTTTATTATATATAAATTATCATATAATTTTATAAATTTAATTATAATTTTTATTAAGGTTTGAATTCCATTTCTGTCAAAACGCATGAATTTTTTATAAATGACGGTTTTTATTTAATAAGTGAACATTAACATATTTAGAAAATTATTTAAATAAAATAAATGATATTTCTGGAATTAGTGCCTTGAAATTATCCAACGGTGAATTTTACATAATTTTCTGAGACAGTCAAATTTTTGGGTAAAAATTAATTACCCTTTAAAAATATAATGGGTTTTATGACATCATAATGACCCAATAGTGATGTAATAAAATAACTATAAGCTTTATGTTCGACCAATATATGTTTTACCATTAAAATAATGTGAGTTTGGGTTTGTTTGACTTAATTTTCAAAGCATTAATGTCCCCATCAAGACTTATTAAACATCTTGTCTTTATAAATAATTTTCAATGGGAGTGTGACTCACCTCCACATAACCAACCCCATTATTTTAAGAAGTTCGGAATATGTAATTATAGAATATTGATTTCCTATTCCCTTTTCCAAAAACCATGGGCAAAAACCATGATCTTATTTGTGGTTTGGATTATTTAAAGGTAAGTGGTCCCAAACCAATATAATAAATTATTCACTCACTTTTCCTATATAAACCCACACAAGCTCACACTTCCTCCTCACTTGGATCCATTGGAGTTCATCCTAAATATGCCCTACTTTCTCTAAAATCATCCCAAGGTTCCCCAAGATCCTAAGAAGCCTCTCTTAAGCCACTATCAAGCCTTGGAAGCACACATCCAAGTAAGGGGTTTTCTTCATTTCACTTTTTTTGCCCAATTTTTATTTATATTGTTATGCCCTATTAAATTCAATTATGAATGCTGGGTTATGGTTTTTTACCTCCACCATATTGACCTCTTATTGTTTGAATTATGGGATACCCCTTTCTCTGTCATTAAATTCCTCCCATTTACACCTGTTACTATGTTGAAATTCTGAAAGGAACTTCTCTCTCTTCGTTTACATTCAAGCAATACATTTGTATCATGAATCAAAATTCCATTACAATTGTTTAAACATGTATATATATGACCCCCTTACTGTCCATTTCATGTAAATATTATGAGACACCCATTTCTCTCTCATCAAAATTTTTTATGAATTCTTATGTCATGTCGTTACGCTGACGAAATTACACCGATTTTCTAAGCCAATTCCTTTGTGTAGTGAATACCATGCCCATTTCTCCATCAAGGGTATTCACCTTTATTCACATTTACATATTTATTATAAAGTTTCATGTATGAATTCAATATTCCTTTATCATGTAATAAATGATTATGTTTAATGAATCCATGTTTTATGATCCATGTGGCGCACTTATGCATGAAATGAAATGTTTAAGAAGGGTGCGCCCTTATGGCGCTCCAATGCATTGGGTAAAGTATAATATCATGATATTTCAGGTGCAATGAGTGTTGACTCATGCTAATTCAAGATCAATGAGGGTTTACTCGTGCTTCATGTGCAATGAGAATTTACTCATTCTCCATGTGCAATGAGCCTTGGCTCATGCCAATTCCATGTTAAGTGTTGTTGCCACATTTCCATGTTATGATTATCATGCTTTGTCAAGACTTTATGTTCATGTTTTTCTTGTGCTCAATTGATATGACTATTGTCTAACATGTATTTTAATACTTATGTATTCCATGTTTATTCCCTTACTAGGCATTATAGCTCAACCATTTTCTTATGCATGTCCTCATGTTATCTCGTGCAGTGCTAAGTACGTGGGAATGTAGTGGTCATGTAACAGATGTTTTCAATAAAGATGTTGTATATCATATTTTATGTTGTTATTTAATGATCCTAAGCCCCAAAGACACTATAATTCTCTATCTTACATGTTGAATCAAGTAAATAGTTTATATAATAAATCATGAATATGTTAGTAATAAAAGCAGGGTTCTCATAGTTGGTATCAGAGGACAGGTTTAGTTATTTTTGGGATTAGGATTAGAAAACCCTAGTAAAGCCTTAGACATAAGAGTAAGTATAATAAAAACTTCCCTTAGTTTTGTTATGTACTGAGAGAGTGGTTTATCAAGAAAATACATCCCTGTCTGGATATGAGCAGGTAGAGGCGGCTCTGGAACAGATGTATCCTAGGGGTAAACCAAAACACACCGCATTGAGCTAGACTCGAACGGGAACTGGTGCACAACAATGGGACTGGCTGCACTCTTGGTTACGACACTCTCGGGGGATACGTTCTGATAAATTCACAAGCTTAGTATGAACCCTTATTAAGGGAATTAAAAAAAATCCCCTTAGAATATATGTTAGAAAGTAGATCATTAAAATCCTAGATTAAAGACTATAAACTCATGAGTTATGGAAATAATATTTATTTATAAGTCATCATCATTTTTCTTTGGATTACCCTTTATGTGTTACCCCCTAACATTCCTTTTATTCCAGCCAATGGCTGGTAATAGGCGAACTTGGGCTAACAACCGATGTGAAGATCTGTGTGATTACTGTGCAAATGAGATGCCCAATCCAATGGGAGCGGGGTTCACGAACCTTTTCATGCTTCTCTCTCTGCTAACTCAAGCTTTGAATAGAAACACAGGTCAAGTGGAATTTCCAAAACCCCCTAAGAAGGAGCAAGTCACTATCGAGATCTTCATGAGACAAAGGCCTCCTACTTTTAGTGGATCATCCGATCCCACGATCACTGAACAATGGATCAACTCCATTGAAAAGATCTTCTCCATCCTTAAATGTTCTAAACAAGAAAAGGTTATCCTGGTGTCTTATCTTATGGAGGATGAAGCTGATCAATGGTGGACGTTGATCAAAAATACGAATCCTGAGGATGAGATCGAGGCATTGGAATGGAAGGATTTCTAGAAGATGGTTTTCGATAAATATTTTCCGTGCACCCTCCGACATCAAATGGAAAGGGACTTCATTTCACTCAAGAAAATAGATGAAGAATCTATTGGAGCATATAAGGAAAAAATCACGAGGCTTGCACGATGTGCTTCCATATATGTCGTTACACTTGAATGCATGGTTGACCTCTTCATTGGTGGGCTGAAGCCTAGCCTACGGAAAGCAGTAGCGATCCATGACTTCGACAGCTATGAGGAAATTGTTAGATGTGCCCTCAAGGTCGAAATGGAGATCAGATAATCACATGGGTATCATGGGGACAAGAAGAATAAGGTAGAAATCAATGCTGACGGTCTGATGGATAAATCAAATTATGCTAATAAGATCCATCACCACACTTTCCAAAAGTGCGGAAAGAATCACCTTGGAAATTTTCTCAAGGGGACGAGGAAATTCATTAAGTGTGGAAGAGAAGGGAACCTACCTGTTAAATGTGGGAAAGAAAGACATGCGGCTGCGAAAGAGGAGAGGAACGCTCCATTCAAAACTCAATGCGTTGTTCATTGCTACAACTGCAAAGAACCACAACATTTTGCAAATTAGTGCCCTAATCCAAGGGTTTTCGGAGGCAACCAACAACCTCCAAGGCAGTAAGGAAGAGTTTTTTCCATCCCTTCAACTGAATTGAACCCCAACAACGAAGTGGTGATAGGAACGCTAGTTATTCATTCAAGAATAGAAAAATTAATTTTTGATTCAGGTTCTACGCATTCTTTTATATATCGAATGTTTAGTAGAACAATCCCAACACCATAACAAATCATGGATGTGAAGATGTCAGTGAGTAGGGAAATGAGGAAATCATTGCATCCCATGAATATAACTCCTCCCCTGTCATAATATGTGGATTGAATTTCCTGGAAAACCTTGTCATACTCCCTCTAGTATAATTTGATTCAATTCATGTCATGGATTGGATTTCCTTATATAGAGCCAACATAAATTTTCGGGAGAGGGAAATCACACTCCATATGGAGAATCGACCACCGATTGATTACAAGTTGAAGGAGGAAGATAAATTTCCTTTAGCTCCATCATCTCAAGCATGAATATTACTGACTTATGAGCATGCATATCTGGATTAAATGATTGAGTCCAAGGAATAAACCATCCTTGAATAATTTCTTATTCTGGGGGAATTTGATAAAGTGTTTCCCGAGGATCTACCTGGTCTTCCTCTTAAAAGAGACATTAAATTCTCAATTGAACTTATACCAGGGGCGCTACCAATATCCAAGACTCCATATAGAATGGCTGTTGTGGATCTTGAAGAGATGAAGATACAACTATAGGAGAATCTGGATAAAGGGTTTATAAGCCCATGTGCTTCACCATGTGGTGCACCGGTCCTCTTTTTCAAGAAGATGGATGGGTCAATGCGGCATTGCATCGATTATCGTGAACATAACAAAATAATGACAAAGAACAAGTATCCTATGCCATGGATCGATGACTTGTTCGATCAGCTGCGTGGAGCACAATACTTCTCCAAGGTAGATTTGCGGTCTGGATATTATCAAGTAAGAGTTAAGAAGGAAGATATCCCCAAGACTACTTTTCATACAAGATACGGGCACTATGAATTCATAGTAATGCCTTTCGGACTCACTAATGCTCCATAAATCTTCATGGACTTGATGAAAAGAGTCTTTAGAGATTACCTTGACAAATTTGTGGTAGTCTTTATAGATGATATTATAATATACTCTAAAACCATGGATGATCATGAGGAGCATTTAAGAACTGTACTAGAAACTTCATGCAAGGATAAGATCTATGAAAAGTATAGAAATTGTGAGTTTTTGTTGAAGGAGGTCTCATTCTTGGACCATATCATCACAAGCAATGAGATATCTGTGGATCCCTCTAAAATAGATGGAATTGATGGATGGTCGAGGCCAACATCGGTAACCGATATTCGTAGCTTCTTGGGATCAACTGGATATTATCGACGATTTGTGAGAAATTTCTCACAATTGTCCAACCCTTTTACGAAGCTAACTTGAAAGGGAGGAATGTTTTCTTGGAGTGATGAATGCAAAGAAAGCTTCAAGGAGTTAAAATGGAGGCTTATCACTGTGCCCGTGATCACTTTACACACAAGTGGGATCCTTTTGTGATATTCAGTGATGCTTCAAAGAAGGTATTAGGCTGTGTGCGGATGCATAATGATAAAGGGATATCATATGCCCTAAGGTAGTTGAAAATCCATGAGCAAAACTATCCAACGCATGATTTGGAGTTGGCGGCAGTGATCTTTTCCTTGAAAATCTGGCGGCATTATCTCTATGGAAATAAATGTGAGATATATACTGACTACAAGAGTCTTAAATATATATTCAC
Organism: Viscum album; assembly: GCA_963277665.1. Taxonomy (NCBI): domain Eukaryota; kingdom Viridiplantae; phylum Streptophyta; class Magnoliopsida; order Santalales; family Viscaceae; genus Viscum; species Viscum album. Next base: position 1,039,029,845 of record OY728141.1, on the reverse strand, counting down.
ACAAAAAGAGCTTAATATGCACCATAGAAGATGGATAAATCTCATCATGGACTATGACTGCTCAAAACATTACCACCCTGGGAAAGTGAACAAGTTGGCAGATGCCCTATACAGAAAGCACCCAGAGATTCTATCAATGATGATAATTGAGAAGGATCCAATCTTCTTAGACTTGATGAAGATGGACATGGGAATCATAAATAAGGAACCATCATCAATCCTTTCTCAAATGATTTCTCAGCCGTCACTTTTGGAATGGTTAAAGGATGCTCAAAAGGATGATGTAGGAATTTAGGAAAAAGTGGAATCTATCGAAAAAGGGAAGTCCTCAGAGTTTAATTTTAATGAAGAAGGAATTGTGAAATATGGGAAAAGACTATGTGTTCCGTCAAATCCAGAGCTAAAGAAGGAACTTTTGGATGATGTACATAGTTCAAATTTCTCAATTCACCTAGAGAGCACAACGATGTATCGAGATCTTCGAGAAATTTTTTGGTGGGATAATATAAAGAAGGAGATCGATGTATATACATCAAAGTGCCTGGTGTGCCAGCAAGTGGAGGTAGAGAGGCAGAAGTCTAATGGGATGATGCAACCATTTCCCATACCAAAATGGAAACAGAAGAACATCACCATAGACTTTCCCACAGGACTTCCGAGGACATCCAAAGGCAACAATGTAATCTGGGTTGTGGTGGATCATCTTACAAATACTACACACTTCATTGCTATTCGGGAAGATTTATAATTGGATCAACTGGCACGAATATATATCAGGGAACTGGTAAGGATGCATAGAGTACAATTATCTATTGTGTCTGACTGAAATCTAAGATTCACCTCTATGCTTTGGAAGTGTCTTCAAGAATCTTTGGATACCGAACTGAACTTCAGTACGGCCTATCATCCTCAAACCGATGGCCAATCCGAGCGGACTATCCAAACACTTAAATACATGTTGAGAGCATGCTTAGTGGACTTTAAAGGAGGATGAGACCAACATCATCCTCTGGTTGAGTTATCTAATAATAATAGTTTCCACTCGAGCATCCAAATGGAACCATATGAAGCCCTTTATGGGAAAAGGTGTAGAACACCGGCGTATTGGGATGAGGTCGGTGAATGTAAGCTGCTTGGACCGGAAATGTTCGATGAAATGGTGGATAAGGTGAAAACCATTCAACAACATATCAAGGTATCCCAGTGTCGATGGAAGAGTTATGCAGATAATCACCGACGAGACCTAGAGTTTAAAGTTGGAGACAAGGTTTTTCTACACATATCTCCATGAAAGATTTTCATGAGGTTTGGAAGGAAAGGTAAGTTAAGTCCAAGGTACATCGACCCCTTCGATATTCTTGATCATGTCGGGGATGTGGCCTATCTACTAGCACTTCCAACTACCATGGACAATGTACATAATGAATTTCATTTATCCCTCTTAAAGAAGAACATACCAGAACCTTCACATGTACTCTCTCCTGAGATGGTACAGTTGGAGGATGATATTTCTTATGAGGAGCATCCAGTGAAGATCTTAGATCGTAGAGAGAATGTTCTACGAAATAAGACAATGCCCCTCATCAAGGTGTTGTGGCGAAACCACAAGTTTGAAGAAGCGACATGGGAATTGGAGGAAATGATGAAGCTGAGTTACCCACATCTGTTTTGGTGTGGGAAAAAGAAATTTCGAGGGCGAAATTTCTTAAGGGGGGATACCGTAATGACCCAATGATTCATTAATGGAAATCCCTCTTGATCTAATTAAATGTCTCTTTAGATTTTTTTTTATAAAATGTAAACTTATTTGGATTTATGTTAAGAATTGTGACCATTGCTTTTATACCCATTGAATAGTGATCACATGATTAATATAAATATAGGGATTTAACAAATCCAATTTATTCAGACAAAGGAAGCGATGCCCTCATCTAGTAGAATTGCTCTATACGAAGCCCATTTTTCAGAGCTTGGAAAAGAGGTGGCGTCTTTGGGCTTCGATCTTGACCAAACCCATGTTGTGCTTCATCTTGTCAAGCTCGAACAAAACTATCTACGGGAAAAGTTGATGTTGATTGAGATTACCACTCGAGCAATGTAATCTGAGCCACCCCAAGATTCTATCACCATCACACACCATACCCTTAGGTATTATGTGGCTGTTTTAAGGGGTTATGTAACAAATATCTAGTACTATTTTCATGTACATTATTTTTTAATTAATATACTTGCTTGTCATTATTGATACATTGTAAATAGTTTTTAAAGTACAAGTAGCGTTTTTTAGTTATTATTTAATTATGAAATATATTTTATTAAATTAACAGATTTTTGAATTAAATAATATTCAAATAAATTATTATTATTATTATTATTAAATTAATTTTATTATATATAAATGATCATATAAGTTTATGAATGCAATTATAATTTTTATTAAGGTTTGAAAGCCATTTCTGTCAAAACCCGTAAATTTTCGATAAATATCTGTTTTTAATTTAAAAGTGAAAATTAACATATTTAGAAAATTATTTAAATAAAATAAATGATATTTCTGGAATCAGGACGTCAAAATTATCCAATGGTGAATTTTTCATAATTTTCTGAGATAGTCAAATTTTTGGGTAAAAATTAAATACCGTTTAAATATATAATGGGTTTTACGACATCATAATGACCCAATAGTGATGTAATAAAATAACTATAAGCTTTATGTTCAGCCAATATATGTTTTACCATTAATATAATGTGATTTTGGGTTTGTTTGACTTACTTTTAAAAGCATTAATGGACCCCTCAAGACTTATTAAACATCTTGTCTTTTTAAATTATTTTCCATGGCAGTGTGACTCACCTCCACATAAGCAACCCCATTATTTTAAGAATTTAAAACTTTGGACTTATAAAATATTGTTTTCTTCATCATTTTTCCTAAAACCATGGGCAAAAACCATGAGCTTATTTGTGGTTTGGATTAGTTTGTAAGTTGTCCCAAACCTATATAATAAATAATTCACTCACTTTTCCTATATAAACCCACCCATACTCTCACTTCTTCCTCATTCAAAGACTTTTTAGTTCATCCAACCTCTTCCCTACTCTCTCTAAAATCCACCCAAGGTGATCCAAGCTCCCAATAATCCTCTCTCTAGCCTCTCTCAACCCTTGGAAGCACATTTCCAAGTAAGGGTTTATCTTTCTTCTACTTTTTATGTCCAATTTTCTTAATATTTTTATGCCCATTTAATTTCAATTATAAATGCAGGGGTATGGTTTCAAACCTCCCTCATAACACCTTCTTATTTTTTTAATGATTGAGACCCCTTTCTCTCTCATTAAATTCCCCCATGTACACCCATTACTATGCCGAAATTCCGAAAGGAACTTCTCTCTCTTCATTTACATTCAATCAATACTTTTGTATCATGAATCTAAATTCCATTAAATTTTTTTGGACATGTATCTATATGAACCCCTTATTTTCAATTTCATGTAAATATGATGAGACACCACTTTCTCTCTCATCAACCATTTTTATGAATTCTTATGTCATGCCGTTATGCTGGAGAAATTGCACCGATTTTCTAAGCCAATGCCTTTGTGTAGTGAATACCGTGCCCATTTCGCAGTCAAGGGTATTCACCTTTATGCACATTTACATATTTAGTATAAAGTTTCATGTATTAATTACATATTCTTTTATCGTGTAATAAATTAATATGTTTAATCAATCCATGTTTTATGATCCATGTGGCACACTTATGCATGAAATGAAATGTTTAATAAGGGTGTGCCCTTATAGCGCTCCAATGCATTGGGTAAAGTATAGTATCATGATACGTCATTTTAAATGAGTGTTGACTCATGCTAATTCAATTGAAATGAGTGTTTAATCGTGCATCAGGTGCAATGAGAATTTACTCATGCTCAATGTGCACTGAGCCTTGGCTCATGCTAATTCCATGTTAAGTGTTTTTTCCACATTTCCATGTTATGATTATCATGATTTATCATGACGTTATGTTCATGTTTCTCTTGTGATCTATTGATATTACTATTGTCTAACATGTATTGTACTCCTCATGTATTCCATGTTTATTCCTTTACTGGGCTTTATAGCTCACCCCTTTTCTTATGCATGTCCTCAGGTTATCCCATGCAGTGCTAAGTACGAGGGAATGTAGTGGTCATGTAAAAGATGTATTCAATAAAGATGTTGTATTTCATGTTTTAAGTTGTTATGTAATGATCCTAAGCCCTAAAGACACTATAAATCTCGATCTTCCATGTTGTATCAAGTGAATAGTTTATGTAATAAATCATAATTAAGTTTGTAATAAAAGAACAGTTGTCATAATCCATGTGATGGTATCTCTGTTGGATGCCCTGATACATGGGATTCATAGGGTAAAATCCAACTTGGTAAGGTCATCCAATCCATTATCATGGTCAATTGAATTTGAAAAAACCAAATATCATTATTAATAATAATATATCATTATGATGGCTATATTATCCAAAATAATACTTTTTAATGGTCTTTAAAATCTGACTGTATATTATAAAACAAAATATGTTTTTTATATATCCTTATTACATAGTATAAAATTTAATAAAATAATATATTGGATTTTAGTAATAAATACTCTGGTTTCATTAATATTCCCCCTTTATAAATTTCACAATTTAAATTCTCATTTCACATTGAAAAAATGATGAGGGTAATTTTGTTTCATCACCTTCTCTATTTCTCATGTATTTTCATCAAACAATCGTTTTCTCCACAAAACTTGTACCAGTTGCATTGTATAATTTCATAAAACTTTTTCTCAATGAACTAAGAGATAATTATCATATGGGAGATAATTATCAAATGGAACCACCACTTGATTGAGTACATGTGATGGGTATTGTATGTAATCTATCTAGGGGGATATATAGAATACAATATTTACTTAATATAGGTATGGTTGGAGTTCATGTAGATAGGCCACCAGTACAATGTGGTCAAGGATATTAACGAGACCGTTTTATATTTGAGTAATCATTACCTTGTTCCAAAATAAAAATAATTTAAACAATATATATATTGGTATATCAATCCTCTAACCTCAAAATCTATGTCCCATTAACTATTATATCAGTATAGATCTTATTTAGCTATGAGATTCCTTAATGTGCTACTAAATTTTATGATCATTCCCTCAAAGTTCCAATAAGATTTTATGACCTACTAGTTTTTGATTCCTAACATCAACAAAATATGCATGAGTTATACCCCTCTTCCCATAAATTTAATCATAGGGAGGAATTTGTAATATTTATTTGAAATTGTTACTGTATGAGAACTTGAGCAGAGGATGATTATGATCACATCCTCTATTGAATTCAATTGAGGATCCATTTAAAATGTCCTCATGTTTCTGGATATTCTACTCAGATTTGAAACTATTTTTTTGGTTATATGCCAGGATAAATACCACAATAGTATTTCAATTATATTTAAGACACATCAAAAAAATAGAGGTAAATGTTGGATCCTAGCCAGATAAAATCAATAGTATTATTCTATGTAGCCTCACAGATCACTAAATTATATCCTTTCAAGATGATCAAGTGATAATTTCTCACATATTTCAATCCTTTGATTATTATTTGTAAGATGGAACACTACATAATATATATAATTGTTTCTCTTGATTTATTTGGAAGATCAGTTCAAATGACCATGGTGTTATTTCCCCATTTCCATGTATGTATTGGTAGTGGTTTCATCAACACTTGGTATTTTTTAATTTTTTACTTTCAATTTATAATATACAATAAATAATGATATATATTATCTAATATACTTATTCTTATCATCCCATAAATAGTTCTCTTAGAGTTATGTATTCATCTTTCATTATCATTAATTTAAAGAGAAGGTCAGTCTATGTGTGTCATCAATCATATATTTCATTATGTATTTTATGGTAAACATTTATATAGACATAATCTAACAACTACCCATTATTCACAATGATATAAACTGATTTAACTATTTTTATTTCTTGGAAATTCATCAAAATTCCCATATCATCTCTTTAATAATCCTTTATCTTCTCAACGAGGGATGAGTGAGTAATTATTTGTGAAATTAATGATCATGTTCCATCCATTGTGATTAAAACTTCCATCTTATTTAATTCCATGAATATTTGATAATTATTAATTCTCATCTATGATAATATTGATGTATCCTTTATACTTATAGAATTTATCACTTTATTCACTTTATCATGATGGTAGTGGATTGAGCAGTCTTAGTCCGTGATTAGAATATACAATCTTCTTTGTTGAAAATTCACATATATTTGTCTGAATACATAGTTGAGGTATTTTTTATCTTTATATATTTAAAAATTCCCAATAAAGATATAATAACACTATGATTTCAATAAAAAGGCCAATTTAGCTAAAAATAGAACATGACATGGGTATTACTATTCATGAACATTCAATTTCCACGAAGCATATGTTGTAACTTTTTCTTTCATCATTAACACACAACTAAAGCTATTCTTTGATTCATCAATGAATACCAAAAATATTTCCCCACATGTCGTAGTATGATTAAAGGTTATGTGATAAGCCTCTTCATCAACTACTTGATTATCTATTCAAAATCATAATTTGATTTAAAAAATGACTCTTTATAGAGTTATCTTGGATAAAGGGTTTCAAAATCAATAACAATTTCAACCAAATTGATGATAGTACCTAGATAATCCACGTAAACTATAGATATTTTTCCTATATGTTACTATCAATATTCCTTAAATTTCATCAACCCATTATGGGTCCACATATGTGCATCTCAGGAGATAAAATTCTCCAAGAATGATAATACCTTCAACAAGAACTCACATTTTGATTATATGGAATAAATCATCTCGTTTCATAAATTATTTTTCATATTTCTCTGATGATATTTATTCTCTTCTATTTTTGAGTATATTATATAATCATATATAATGAATACCTCAAATTTTTTGTGGCAATCTCTAAAGACTCTATTTATCAATACAATGAATATTTCGGAAGAATTACTATTTCTGAATTGAATCTCTTTGAACTCACAGTACCAATACCTTGTAATAAAATTAGTAATGGGTATATCCTCATTCTTTATAATATCTTGGTTATACCCAATCAATAGATCCATATTTGATATGTATCTTTCACCGTGTTAATGATTGCAAAAATTCAACATAAATTAGTAGAGGATACTTATTTTTATATTGATCATGTTTTTTTCATGATAATAAACACATAGGGTCATTTAAAAATACCTTTTATTTATGAAGAACACATGTGGACCCCATGTAGATGATCTTGGGCACATGAAATTTTTTTACAAAGTCTCGTGTAGTTGTTTCTTCATCTCCCCTTATTCCACAATATTCATTTTATAAAGAGTCTTGGATAATTATATCACCCCCAATATATGCTTGACTGAAAATTTACCCTCTCATCTATGATGACGAAAATGAAATTATTCAGCAAACACTTCAATGAAATCCAACATAATGGGCATGTATTCGAGGATAAACTTTTACATAGACTTAGTAATTTTAGCTAGATATACATTATCATTGGGAAATAATACCCCTTCATGAGATGTTGTTGATAAATAATATTCATCCATCTCCTTGAATGTTTAATAAATTAGAGGATGAATCATGATAGAAATAGTGATTTCCTTGTTTGGTAAATTTATGTTTTCTCTATCTTGGTAAATACCATCCATACCTATAATATCAAGAAATTACACCAAAGGGAGTATCAAAAGGATATTCAGGATCTTCATCCCACATATTTTGGTAAGGGATGTGTTATATACATTGGATGAAAAAATTTCCCCAATTTTTTTTTTCATATAGTGAACTACATCAATGATTTGTGGTGGTGTTTTAATAGTTCTAATAAACACTAGTGATATAAAGGAATGCATCAAACCAGATTCATAAAGTATATTCTTTATTCTTGAATGAATTACTACCATTCCCATCACCACTTATTTATTGAGATCATCCTTAGTGGTTCTGATAGCATCTTATCACACTTTATGCCTTGGAGGTTTTTGGTTTTCTTCCAAAACCATTGGATTAGTGTATTGGTTTTCCAATTTACTTTGTTCATTTCCATTAAAATAATTAACAAGGTGGTGAGGATTGACTGAAGAATTCCTTTTAAATATATCATTAGTGATATTCATTCATTTGTAAACCCTTGAAAGGTGTCCTTCCATCCAACTCATGAAGAATTCCTTAATTCCACATAAGACATTTCTATGGTGATTATTTTTGTAATTTTTTCTAATGGGAATTTGAAATTTTTAAGTAATATTATATTTCTCAATCAGTCCACCAGAAATAAACACTACGTTTTTATTTCATATCCATATGATAAACATGCCATTCATTAATATATATTTAAAATTTTAGGGGAGATCATAAATTATAATAATAACTATCAATGTTTCAGATCTATGGGGTTTTTTAGAGTATTTTTTATCCCACCAAAAAGTTGTCATCCTTTCATTTTGAATTAATGAAATATCTAGAATCACACCATTTAAGTCTCGTGATGTTTTTCTGATACTAGATAATTTATTACATTTATTTTTTTCATGAGGATAAGGAAATCCATTTCATTTTTTGGTTTTAGAGTGAGAGTAAAATATTCATTTAAATTTGTTTCTAGATTTTCTTCCATCCAATCTCTTTGATATCCTCTTCATACTTAATTTTATTGATTAATGTGCACCACTATTCATATTCACCCTCCATATGATAAAAATATTTCAGAAATATCTCTATCTCAGAACATTGAAGTATGGAAATGAAATTATGAACAGTGGTGATTCATAGTTCCTGGGTTAATGAGTCAAATGATCTATTTAACATCAGAGGTATTTTTTCATATAAATGTCTCTATTGGTGTTTATTCACTCATAAGGGGGTTTTGTTGGACATAATAATCTAAGATTTTTTTCAGAACCTAATTTAAATGAGGTCATATCATCATATTGATATCTAATACTTCTCCCATCAAGATGGTAATCTCGTTTAGGTATTCTTCCCATTTAACTTTGCATTGGTCATTTAACTAATTCTTAATTTTCTAGACCTTATCCTGGATAAAGGAAAAAACTTTTGATGAGTATTATTAAACTATCATACACTTTGATAAGAAAATAATTTTACTAAATTAATAATTTATATTTTACATTTTTTTTATCTTTCGAATTTTTAGAAATTGTTATATTTTATCAATGATCTATTTTCTAACATAGGGAGTTATAACCATTTGTGGCCAATGAATAATATTTTGTAATTATAAATACCACTGCCCACATAATGGAGATTTGGTTCCTTTCATTATTAAATTGGTACTATGTATAAGTGATACCATGCAAAAAAAACTATATATTATAGTATCTTTTTAAAACTAGATAAAAACATAATTAATAAAAAACAACATTTAATAAAATAGAACATTGAAACTCAAATTCAAACTAAAATTTTTATTTAGATTATCGATGCATGTTAATAATAATATACTTTTTGGAATCATTGAAAAAACAAAACATATAAATGGGGTGATATTAGACGCTCCAGAGTAGTAATAATATAGAATAATCAATCAAAAATAAACATAAATGATAAGGTATGATTAATTAATACAAACACATTCCCTTAAAACATAATTGTTGGAATTATATTGCAGGAATAATAGAATGTCAAATAAAACAATTAAAAAAATTCATGAGAATTAATATTAACATTGAATATTCTATTTGTGAAATAATCTCATGGGTTATCAATAAATAATATAAAAATGAGGTAATTTATCATACATTACATAATAAAAAATCATAAATTCTTCATCAAAGACACAATAAATATTCAATAAGACATTATTCAGTACAAAAACTAGTGTACCTCATGACCCCTAATGATGAATTAAGTTGATATTACAATGCATATATTTTACATGCAGTGTATAATACATTCTTTTAAAGAATGGGGCCAACCATAATAAATATATATATTCATATTGGAACAAGCATATTTTAATTTAATAAGTATTCCCAAAAAATAATCATAATCATAAACCATGGAATGTAATATGATGAATGGTAACAAAAGAGAACATCCATAGTAAACAAATCATTAAAAAATCAACAAAATATTAGAGATGGTATAATAAGAAATCAACCTAAATCAATCATAATATCAATTACACTGTGTTAACCTAGATGAAAATAGTATAATAAAATCATTAATAAATTATTTAGATAAATAACAATATACATTGAAATAATTTATTTAAATATATTTAAAATTAAAAGAGAAAATATTTTCTTTGAAAATAACAATGTAAGAATGGTAAGGATTTCTCAATAAATTATGTAATATTTAAACAGATAAAAATACTCATTCCATATAATTTCAATGAAAATGTTACATTTAGTGTTTTTTTAAAACATTTGAAAGAGTACATTAAAAAAAGGTGTGATGGGTAATGGCAATAATCGACTATGTATATCAGTGGTAATTCCACATTGAATTTTTTTAATAATACATAAGATAATAAAATTTCATTTAATTCATAATAATAGCCCGAAATAATCATTCTATAAGATGTTTAACTCAAAGAATGTTGATTCATTTAAATATTCATTTACAACATTGTAATTAGTAGAACGATATACCCTATAAAATTGATGATAATAAAATGAGGCATTGATTTACATGATTATAAACTTAACCAGGATATGATTTGTTAACATACATTATGTACACAACATGCAAGAAATTAGGGTTGAATAAGGAATTAATATCTTATATATAAAACTGTGATGATAATCCTTCACATTCTGTATGAAATAATTATGAACATTAAATTAAGTTCATTGATAATAAAATTATATTGATAAATTAGTTAATTCAGATCCTCTAAAACATTTACATTAGTTTTTGGATTTTTTTTGTTACCATTCATTTATAATTTGATGAGAAAAAAGTTTTAACTTGTTTTAGTGAGTGTTCATTTCATTGAATTATGGAATGTTCCGTTGAGTATAAATATGGGATTTTGATTAAAAAGATAATAACTAATCCATAAGTGAAATTATTTTGTATTAATAAACATCTAAACTATTCAATGGTCTCATATATCATTTGGTTTTATGTTTTTATGATTATTCATTATTTAGAATGTTGATGAAAATATCATAATGTATTTTAGTAGTTTGTAAAATCATCACAATTTTGTTTCATTTAATTTAATATTTTTTTATTTATTGGTTATAAATCATGATATATCCAATAATATGTATATTAAAATCCTAACAAATCATAATAATAGTGTTATGACCATCAATAAAGGTAGTAATGGTAAATTAAAACCCCTCTTCCATGAAGGTGGTGAATAGACACATAACAGACTATGATTTCATTTAAAATAAAATGACAGGAGAATGGATTTGATGATGTAAAATACAATAGAATAAATAAATTTATTTATATGATAATAGAGTTAAAATGATATATTTTAAATGGTAGGATAGGATAAAATAATAAATGAAATGAAATTATAAGATAAATTAGGAGGACATTACATATTAGATATATTCTCATTTGGAACCACCTTAAGCTATATAGGTTTGGTATTTTGGTAATTCGATAAGGTACCTAACATGGGAAATAATATTTTGGAGGTTAATTTGGAGGAAAATTATATTCCCATAAAGGCTTATAATACATGATGAGAAGGGATGGTTTGGGTTGGTATTTACATGTGTGTAGAGCAGTGTTTTTTTTATATTTTTCTCATTTATTTAATATTTTGGCACATAAATATTAATTATGATGACTATAAGGACTGGGAACAACATGTAGTACAAGTGATTTAAAACCAATTTGTGATAGCATTATAAATTACATAAAAATCATTTATATAACATAGAGTCCTAAATAACAAAAATTACAAAAAATCACTATTTTTAAAAATTCGGCTACTTTAGAAAAATATCACTAATTATCCAAACCATTTATATATTATGATATATTTTAGGTGGAAAAAAATTAATAAAATAATATTGTAAATATGTTGAAATTAATTTTCAAATAAAATTATCATTTAATCAAAAAATAATTATATTAATTTCAAAACTCATATTACAAAAAACAAATATATTAATCATGATCTAATAAAATTATACTATTATTATAATGAAAAAAATTAATCTATCAATATAATTTATTGAAGTTAAATTATATTTTAATGACTATATTAATTAGTGAAATTGTTAAGAAAACATTTACCTTTCAAAAATACAAAAACACTTATTTTATCGTTGTTAAAATAGTTATTTACTTATTACATGTTGTATATATATATATATTACATTTTCATTTATGTGATATAATAATGTTACTTATACTATCATTTTTGAGGTTATTATTTAAACATATATACTACCATTCCTATTTTAAACATTATGATTCTATCATTCTAAATAATATTTTATAGTCTATAATTATTTTAAACATTTTTTTCATATAACATATGATTCAAATGATGTTAAATTTTAAGGAGGCATACCAAAAAATCCAAGGGTGTTATGATCTCCCCACATTCAAAAATAATTTTCCTCAAAATTACAATAATTTCACCACATAAAATGATATGTGTAGTTCTTCATTATAACCCCATATACTTCAAACATTGCCTCTTTAATTTTATGATTTTTCAAAATTACCATTACATACCATGTCACTCGATTCCTCAAAACATGTTCTCTATTATCAAGAATATAAATTGGATCTTAAATGTATAATAAATAATTTTCCAGTTCAATTTATTTAGAAATTAGAACATGAATTATCTACTTACTTAAAAAAATATGGTGAACTAATCATGTACATTTAAAATTATATGTGTCATTTTCATATGATAAGACATAAATCAAATTATCTCCACAATATTAAGAGGTCTAATATACATAGGGTCTAATTTCCATTTCATTAAAAATCTTGTAACGTCCTTTAATGTTGATAATTTTAGGAAAATGTGATCTCCCACTTGAAACTCTAAATATTTCCCTCGGTAATTGAAATTTACATTTCTCCAACATTAAAAATATTTTATATGGGTTTGAATAGTATTTACTGTTATTATTATTTATGAAATAATTTTTTGGCCTATTTGTTTCCATTTACTAACTTCAACACAACAAGTGGTAGTGCTACACCTATTACCATATAATTCTGCATATGATTCAATTTGAATAAATGAAAAGGAGGTATTATTATGAGAAGGTTATACAAAATATAAATAATAATTCAAAAAACCATGATAGTTATGATAGAATGATGTCAGCATTTCGTCTAATGTTTGGATGGTCCTTTCAAACTATGAATCGGTCTAAGGGTGACATTTTTTACTAAAATGAATCTCTGTATAATGATACTTAATAAAAAATTTATATAATTCAATCACAAATTGATGATCATGATAAAAGAAATAGAAATAAGTTCACCATAAAGTCTTACAATATAATTTCTATATTTTAGTGCATGGTGATTCACTATAAAATTTTCAATTATAGTAAATAAATGTGTATATTTTGTTAATTGAACAATAATTAACTGCTTTTCATCACTCAGTATTGTATTGTTTGGTAATATATTGAAAAAATAAATAGTAATGTCATCCAATTTTTTATTTTGAATAGGTATAGGTTGCATGAATTATTTAGGATGTTTCCTTTTGGGCATAACATGCTAAAAAACTATAAATATTTATAAATAATAAATAAAAACCCAACACCATATTTTCCCATGCAATATGATAATGATAATAAATATACATCTCTATTATCCATCTTGTATTGGGTAATTCGATCCTTGAACATCATACAATAATTACATTTTTATCTTGGTTATATAGGGAAAAAAATACTTGAGCACTATAAGAAACTTATTTATTCATATGAGAAATATAGAAAATTCCCACCACTCAATAAATTAATTTTTTTCAAATTCATGTCATCGACTCATTAATTTTTATCTTTTCCAATTAAGGTGTTTTGAAATATATTTGAAAAATTATAGAGTTTTATCTATATATGATAATTCCTAATGCATATTTTGTTGATCGGTTTACAAATAATACATGTAAATCCTTATTTTTTTTAATAAAACATGATACTTCCTACTTAATTCATTTTCATACTTATTTTCCATCTCTGGGTGGTAATGTAAGAGATAATAATAATCTGTGATTAGCTTAATCCACCAAATTTTCTTCTTGTTGAAATATTTCTAAGAGAATATATATTTCATCTTGATTTGATCTCTATATATCTCAAATCATTCAACATAGAGATCGTGTCTCCATACCATTAGTGAAAATATTATTACTGCAATTACAAGGTCTAAAGTTGGGTTGTCCTGTTCCCGTGTTTTCAAATATCCGTTTTTATATAAAACCCTATCATTTCGCATATGTACATATCCAAATCATGTAATCTATGAAAAAATATAAATAACTAATCCATTATTTATATATGGTTGTTTCTAAATAGAAAAATTCACTAATTTCTACTTAAATTCTTCAAATTTTTGTTGACGTTAGATTTTTCAAATAATCTTAACCACATTATGAGTAAGAATGGTTAATAAATTAACTAACCAAGAAATATTATGAATGAAAAATTTATACAATCACTCTAGACAAACTAATATAAATAACATTTCTTTATTTGTTGGTATAGGCCATTATTAAACTATGTTTTTCATCATAGGAAAAAATTTTATTTCATCATTGTAGACAGTAAGGCCATGAAATGAAACATTTTTAATACATAATTCACACTTTAAAAACATCCCCCAATAGTATTTTCTAGAAAAATCTTCTAGAATAATCCATAAGTGGTTCTCTTCTTCCTTGTATATTTTGGAGTACACTGTGATATCATCATTAATTACAAAAAAATATTATCAATATATTCCATGAATAATCTATTCATTTGATCCAAAGAATTAAAGGTTTCATTAGGTAGTCCAAATTGAATTAATATAAACTCATAATGTCCATACCTTTTTCGAAATTATATCATTGGAATATCATTCTTATTTATAAGAAATTAATGATATATACAAAAATGATAAATATTTAAAAATTATTTCACTTCATGATGTTGGCCAGATAAGTAATCAATTAGAGCTAGAGGATACATGTTCATTATCATAATTTAATTGACCACCCTACATTTAGTGAACAACATCATGTCCCTGTATTTTTTCTTAATGAAATAAATAGGAGGTCTATAAGTTGAAATACCAGGTAGAATAAATACCTTACCAATAAATTTCTCTAGTATTTTTGTTAAATCTATTAAATCATCCATTTAAATTCTATAGGGATTCTATTATATAGTCCATACATCGGGGATTTAATAAATAAGAAAACTCAAATTCAAACTCTGGATGATGTGAAGCTAATTCTTCTAAATATACATAAAATTATTCATGTATAATAGGTACATCCTCTACTTGAATATCACTTTTTTAATTAGAATGTTTTATTTTCACATCTTTTATGATAATTTAATTTAGAATATCTACTATATTAGGATCAATATATTATCAAGAATTATAATTTTATTCTCCATGAAGGAAAATTTTTAACTTATATTGAATTATTATTGATACTAAGGATTATACAAAATAAATCTATAGTTATGATAATAAAATATTCAATTAGGGCAGGTTTATATGTCGCAATATGAACTCCATGAAACATATTTTTCTCAAAAATATTTTCAATAGGAGTTATGACTGACAAAAACCTTATTAAGGTTAATTGGATATAACTAGTTGAAATAGTAATGTAAGAGTATATAAAATAATTTGATAATCCAAAATGAAATAAAGATTTTGATAAATCTGAGGAGATGATAATAGAACATTTAACCACATCATTAGGAACATAAGATTTAGTTTATGTGACTGCATAATTATGGACTCATTCTATATCGATTTTCTTGGGAATGATTCATTTTCATGTATAATAATCATGTGTATATAATCCTATCTCTTAACTGATTTATAATTTTACATTTCCATATTCTTTATTTCCCATTACAATCACATTCCTAGTTTCCATTTCCTCTACACTTTTTACAGACTTACATATATAATACTTATATTTAATGTTTTTTCATTCAACAATTTTTTCAATTTTGAAGTTATATGATTCATTTCTTTATTTTTCCATATTTACTATTACAATGTACTCATCTTACCTCTTATTATCATGAATCCCCATAAAGTTGAATGGATTGGGTAGTTTTTTCTCTATCTAGAAGTCACATGATAGTTTACTCTCATATGATGAAAATATTTGGGGTAATTGTTCCCTTTAAATAATTAGGTAAAAGTAATCAATAAAAAATCAATATTATTCTTTTAATTACACATGTAGTGTGTGAAATTATATTCTACCATTGTAAAGTTGTCTTCATAATAATTTTTTTTCATCTTTATGTATCAGACTCATCAAATTCTTCTCAATATCCTCTATATTTTCATAAGGGTAATATTTTTAGTATAAAATTTACAAAAAATACTTCTATTAAATATTATAAATTTTTTCCTCCAACTTTGTGTTTTGAATTAATTACCCCAATTGATCCCCAACTCCCGACTGATGATAAAAATCTATAAAAATCTTATTCCATTAATTTCATCATAAATAAAATAATATCTTATATATGGAATATATCCATTACTCAATGAAAAAGTGGGTTTCATTGAAACTGAATAATGAAATTTGTTGTCACAAGAAGCGGTATATCGTTATTAAACTGAAATATTGATTGGGATGCTCCATGGGTGCATGGTTATTTTCATTAACCTTAGTGATTCATCCTAGTATAGTTATATGTTTTTAGTTCCAGTTGTAGCTCCATGTCCAACCTCATTAATTTTCATAAGAGGTAAATACATACATGTAATACTTCTACTAATGAATTTTTATTCCTTAAACTATGTTAAATTTATAAATAATGGAAAAAACATTATTAGATTATGAAACACTATAAATAGTGAAACATATAAATAAATTTATTTAATATAATTTCAAAATCATAATAATGTTTACCTTGGGAATATTCTCAAAGTTATTTATACGGTTATATTTCACTAATATTTATTACATTGGTACTATATAAAAGAGAAACATCCCAATTTAATGTTTTGTTTAGTATTATTGGAAATATATATACAAAATTAAGTATTATAATACAAAATTAATTTAAATACAACATATAAAATCCATGAGAAACAAAGGTATTCTCCTAGATTATCCATGTTTTTAAATCGTTATATACAAATTCCCATCATGTGGAAAAATAAAACATAATAATGGGGTGATCTCAGGTTCTTAGTAAGGGTAATTATATAACGAATCCAATCATTACTAAACATAAAATATAATTATAAATAAATAACTAAAAATATATACCATTAAAACAAAATCATTTTCATATTTCTATATGAATAATTGATGACCAAATAATTCTATATTAATAATCAGTTCAGAATTCTTGAACCCATGGATATTATATTATTCATATAATGATATGTATTATCAATTAATAATATAATAATGTTGTAATTCATAATTCTGGATATCAAAAACATACCATCAACGCTTCGCCCAAGAACCCATACACAATCGAGTAAGACATTAGCCAAGACCCAAACTAGTTTGTCTCGTGAGACCTACTGATGCATGAATGGGCTATAATGGTCCCCATAAATCAAATTCTATTTCAAATTTATTCCTCATATTATAGTGGTGAATCATATTATGAATATACATTGATATTGATACTAGAATATGAAATTTTAATAACATTCCCCCAAAACCAAATATTATCCAAAACTATCGAGTTTAATATGATTATTTGTATATATAAGTCACATCCATAGTGAAAATGATCTTAATAATATAGTGAAATATTTTATATTTTATAAAAATATATCATAGTAAATTATTATAAGATCCAACCATGGTTTTTTACATTTATGAAAATACTATAATAAAATCATTGATAAATTCTTGAGGAAAATAAAACATTACATTGAAAACATTTTTTTTAAAATAATGTGAATTTATAAATTAATGAAATTATTAAAAAATCAACTTATTAAAATTTAATGGATTCCTATATACATTAAGGAGTCCTTATAGTGGTAAAATCCAATCATTACCTATAAGTTTATAAAATACTCTATTAATTTTTAAAAAATATTCATATTAAAAATAATTTATAATATAAATTGTTAGGTTTAACAAAATGGTTTGATTAAATGTATCAAAATTTAATCCCCATAAAACATGTTTAAATAAATAATAATATAATTAACATTTTTTCACCCAAATTCATCTAGTGAAATAATAATTGGATTCGATGTTTAACCCAAATAATGGAAATTTGGTTAAGAATTCCATTACCACATTGAAATATGTCGAACCATATTCCCCATAAAATTAATTATCATAGAAAAATACATAACAATAAATTAAGATAAATGAAGTGATTATATTATATATTAAATTATTTTATGAGAACTAAACATATGGAAAAAAGTTTTAATAAGAAATATATATAAAATTAGTAAAAGTGAGAATATTAACCATTACATTGTGATTAAAAGAAGAATTCACTTATAAATAATATCTCCAATATTAAAATTATATTCATTAATTAATAAAATTATAAAATTTTCAAAATATACTTTCGTTATTTAAATTTCATTATTTTTATCAATTCATATTTTTATTAATTATATTTTGAAATTTTGTTCTTCTGAGTGTGGTTATTATGTGGTTTTATGGTTGGTTCCCTTCGGTATAAATATGGTATTTATTATAAATTGGTGATAAATTATCCATAATTTAATCTTTTATACTATTAATTCATATAATTATGCTTAAATGGACTCATATTTCATTTGTAGAAATGGTATGAGAATGATTCGATATATAAAATGTTGATGAATATGTCTTAATATATTTCAAAGTTTTTTAAAATATTCATGAACATACATGTTTTAAACAAATATTACATTAATACATTGGTTCCATATGATGATATAACGTATAATATTTATATTAAAATCTTACTAATTAATAATAATGGGTTTTTACTAGACATTTATGTTGTAATGGAAAACATAAAATCAGTAACCACAAAGGTGGTGAATCAACACATCACAGGTGATGTGTTAAATTTTAAAATAAAAGGATAGGATAAGGGATTTTATTATGTGTAATCCATATCACAATTAAATTATTATAAATATATGATTCAAAAGTTTCTAGGAATCTTTTTTAAGGGCATGTGAGTATAGGGTAAGATTAAAAATAAAAAAAATAAAAAAAAAGATATTACCTCTTGAATATCATCCCCTTGGAAACATCATTAAGATAATTTGATTAAATATTTTTGTAAGACCAGTGTGTCTCAGATATGTTGAAGAGGATTTTTATGTGAATTTTGATGAATTTTGACATTCTTAAACTATTATAATGTTTTTAGAGAACGATTTGTGTGGGGTGATATTTATATGGGAGGAAAATGATATTTTTTATTATTTTATTGAGATATTTATTATTTTTGGTCAATACTTTCAAAATTGTTGATTCATTGGAACAATCAAACTATCTAGTGATTGTGAGTTTAAACCAATCTGTTGTTACATAATCAATGACTAAAAAATCATGACTTTGACATATAAAGTTAAATAACAGAAATCACAGTATATCACTAATCATCAATTTTTTTTATTTTAAAAGAATACCAAAACATAAAACTAATTATTTTTCAATTTATAGGTTTAAAACATTGACTCCATTTAAAAAAAATTAAGTGAAATAAATATTAATGTTAAATAAAATCTTCATTTTTTTAAAAATACTTATTTTAATATTATATATGATTTTACACAACTTTGAATATTTCACTACGGTATCATAAAATTATCATATAATATAAATTAAACCAAGTATTAATTTATGAATTTATTTTATGAATATTAATTTTCTTTAAAATAATTATAATAAAAAATAAATTGTAAATGAACATTTCTGATTCACAAAAAAACCATCATAAGATTTATCATTTTTAATATATTTATATTGTTATTCCATGATATAAAAATATTATATTTGAATTTATGAGAAAAATAAATTTTATTTTTATATCCATAGGTGTGTTTAATAATTAAATGTTTATATATTTATAACAATCACATTACTATTCAAACAGTCATGTTAATAACAAAAAAAAATATCATAGATTTAACCTTTGTGTGATCTGCCAAATTAGATATCAAATATGTGAAATTTAAATGATACATGACATAAAATCCTAGTGTGATAATTTAATGATATTTTGAATTTACCAAATAATATCCAGTAAGAGTGTCGGACCAGGTCTGCATCATGGCCTATTGTTATGCACTAGTTCTCTATCGAGTCTACCTCAATGTAGTGTTTTTGGGTTTTACCCTTATACACATTTGTGCTAGAGACACATACTCATGTCATATCTATAAAATTATGTATTTTAATAATAATCCACATTCAATATAATATACCAAAATTTATGGATCTGCTATTAAACATACATTTATCTCCAATGATTTGTGTAGAGTTTTTGAATCCTAATACAAAACATAACAAAAAATTAATTTGATAGCAACTTTGTCAACCCTTCTCTTTATTAAAAATTAATTCTTGATTAGTTACATAAAATTATACATCCTACAACATGGAAGATGGTTAATTATTGTATATTTATCCAATATTTACATTAAATAACAAACTAAAATATATAGTATATCATCTTTATAGGAAAAAATATTAATGTGATTATTTTATTCCTTCTTACTTCGAACTAAAATGGAAAATATAGGGACATAAATTAGAACGGGGTGAGCTATAAACCATAGTAAGGTTATAAACATGTCAATAAATTTTGAAATAAATACATGTTATAAAAAATATATATCAATGCGTACTAAAGGGAGTGGTAATCATAAACATGAACACTAACACATGATATAGAATGATATTTTCAAATAAAATATATGAAAAGTGGTAATAAATGAAACACTCTATCATAAAAAATGGTCTATGATAACTTCCGTGATATTACGATGGACAAAGTCCATTGAGGGATTAGGTTCACTACCTAATACCATACATGAAATATCATTTTATTAAATCATTACCCAATTAATTTGAGCACAATATTTTTTTCTGCACCCTTCACTCTCATTTCATTGTCATGCTTAAGTGAACCACATCAATCATAAAATGTGTAATCATTTACCATCAAAATTTATTCTATTATCATGTAATGTGTAATAAATACATATAAGTCTTTAATCAATGAATTAT
The DNA here is from genome assembly GCA_963277665.1 of Viscum album. NCBI lineage: Eukaryota > Viridiplantae > Streptophyta > Magnoliopsida > Santalales > Viscaceae > Viscum > Viscum album. The sequence goes on along the minus strand of OY728141.1, from coordinate 1,039,008,314 downwards.
ATGTCTATAATGGTGAAAAACATGATAGAAAATGTGTATGGGTATTTACAACTCATTTGTTTGGCATAACAAAATCAGTGCGAAATTATGGAAGCACAACAGGGGAATATAAATGTTAATGGGAGAGATTTAATAATTGAAAAAGGTGTATATAATTATTATTTATTAATAAGGAACATGTTTTAGATATCGTTAACATATCCCAATATAAAAAAATGGAGGAAATAGTAACGATACAATGAAGTTATTTGAAGAATTAGGAGCCAGAAAAGATCCCTTACATTGATATTATGGTTCAAAATGATAGAGGGAATCATGAAATCCTAAGGGAACAATCAGTAGAATATATATGTTGTGGTAGTAGTAATAATTTAATAAAATGATTTTGAGTGAAGAGAAATGGGATATTTGATGGGCTTATATAGTCAAAAAATGGGGTTTATTTATTATATAACAAACATTAGTTTTGGAATTTAGAATAAAATAAAGAAAAACAAAAACAATAAAATGGTTTTTACAAATGTATTTTACTAAATAAGATTAGTTTAAGTTATTTTATAAGTCAAAGGAAATAATTTATTAAAATATTACACTTTGATTGGTCGAGGTGAATTATGCTTTTAATGAAATAATTTTAAAAATTTAAAATATCTTATTGGTTTTGGATAATTTATCGAGAATTTATAAATTTAATCTAATAAAATTATAATATAATTATTCTAAATGTGTAATGTTTAAGTGGACATCATTATCATTTATATAATTTATTACATTGCATTTGGTTCATTATGACATCCAAATACAGACCATATATTTATATTATAAGGACTCGGCCTTAAACATTACATAATATTAAATTAAATGAATAATTCCCATTGAGGATATTTTTAGGTTTAGAGTTTTAGATAATTAGGACATAACTATTACATCTCAAAAGATTACAAGGTAGACATATCTACATAGTTTCCATTTTTAATTCATAAAATAAAAACTCTTGAAAAAAAAAGCCATGTCTAGTTCCATGATTTAGATAGCATGACTTTTCCTTGATCCCATCCTTGACCTTATTCATCTTTAAGTCCTATGAAAACATTTCTATACTTGGGATGAGCATAAAAAGCTCAGTAAGGGTTATAAAACAGAGAATGAAAATATTTGTTCATAAATACATACAAAACATAAACTCTTTTACTTACCTCATGAAATCATAAGATTTATGAAAGACACATAGAAATCATTAATCATAAAGGTAACTTGTGGCATATCATACATACATTGTAGCTATCACAGCTACATAAGAAGTTACTTTGGAATACCCATCACAATATATTCCCTAAATCTCTTAGGAGAAACATTCACGTTTACCTTCATCATGTTACCCAATGCTGTGGAGAGCTATCTCGGGCTCACCTGCCCTAGGTTTATCACAGAACCACCCGTATACATAAATAATGCCCAAGAACCATAACATGATCATAACATATAACATAAGCATAAAGGAAAGATAACATTTCCACATTGCAATAATAAAATATCATTTCAAGATATTGAAATAATAAATCCATTCTCAAAATCATTTTCAATACCAAAATATGTAAAAATAGTATATGTTATTAATTCTTTTCTTTTAAAAACATTCTGACTTGTTGAGGAAGCCAAAGATCAAATAATAGTCACGGCGGCGGAAAGGTCGTTGTCACCGCTTACGTTAAAAAAAATACATTTTGTCGTTTAGTTAAACGCTTCATATAAAAAGATTCCCTTTCAATGAAATGAAAAGTCAAACGTGTTTATACAGCGTATAAAAGAAAATCGTGTATTAAAATACAATAAGCCTCAATGAAAGGAGATTGAGACGAAGTCCCTTACCTCATGTCCGACTTGACTCGATCGTTATTTAATCTCCTGAATAATACACTAAAGTTAATTTCTACTAGATTAATAACCCTTTTCAAATTTATTATTCCTTTTATATCACTTATTACCATGTTATAAACATTATGAAATCATTTATGTTAATAATGTTCATTTTGTCGATATTTGGTACTTGAGTAAAAATGAACACCTTATATTTACAAGTTGTCCATGTGGTAAAAGGTTCATTATATCCAGAATGATATTGAGGATTTGGATATCATATATATCATATAAATCCATTATATAAATGTTTTTATAATAGTACATAACATTTAGTGGTAAGAAATGAAATGCACCGTTCATCGAAAAGGTATGTCGTACTTACGCATGAACGCTACTTTCATTTCTATTTCTTATTTTAATGGAAATAAAACATAATGATACATAGGTATATTATAATTCCAGTATAATATCATATATAATATTGTTAAATCCATCCTTTATACATCCCACATAAGGCATTAACTCATCAAATCACTTTGAGGGGGCGGTAGTCCGCACTTCCTCAAATGAGATTATCATATTTACCCACTATGGAAACCATAAAGGTGTGATATAAATGGGAAGTATAGAAGAATAATGAAATCATAATCATAATATATATAATATATAAATACAGTGCCATCATAATGGCCACCATGAGATGCGGTAAGATGTAATTGAACAATCATAGTTTCGTGAGGCGTTAATTTTTCATCCATAAAAACATTATGTTATTCATCCATTAGATGGACGTGTGTGTAAGTTTAGTTCGAATCATTCTCATAACAACATCCTAGTATATTTAGGATACTGGTGTTGTTACAAAAGAAATGAAATAAAAAGAGTTTAAGGGTTTGATAAGTTAAATAAAAGAAAAAAATTTAAGAGAAACTGTAACCTTTAATTTGGGTAACTCCCTATGGTTTGAACCAAAGGACTTCTTGATGTGCCTTCTACCTAAATAAAAATTTTTAGGGGAATGAGAGGGATGTTGGGAACTTAATTGGACAGAGGTTGGACGAGCCAAATGGCTTGAGAGGTGCGAGGAAATGGTTTGAAGTGGTCTCCTTTTATAAGGGAGAGGAGGGGCTCTTTAGGAAAGTGTGAAAGTATTATTTTATAAGATAATGATATTCGGTTTCTAATGGCCCAAAAATCATTATAGTCGAAGATGAGATGATTCATGGTCTAAATAAAATCATCCAATCATAATTGGACATGTTTTGGATAATATTTTAAGAATTATAATCTTATTTATTTAAATCATTTATTAATAGGTAAACACTGCATCATTATTATGTCATAAATAATTTAATTTATTTGTTGTCTAAAAATTATAAAAAAACCATGATGTATGAAATATTTTTATCTTTACAATGAATATATATAGTCTAAAACATTCCTTATATAGCACCATATAAAAATTAATTACTAAAGATTTTTGTTTATGTCTATTAGGGCTTTACATTAAATTAATTAATCTAAATTGTCATTATCACTCCCAAGTGGATCAAAGGGGTCCCCAAATAGTCCCAAGGATGCCCATAGTCATCCACTACACATCCAATAAGGTTAGGACAAGTGTTACAGTAAATTTGAATTATTATATTATTTTGTTTACCTTAAATTACCTTATTTACATTTAACCGCAGTAAATAAAAGTCAAAAGTTACTATTCACCAAAAATTATTTTCATCTTGATGAACCACATTTTACTTCTTTATAACAACCATGTATGTCGGATTTTTGAAATTCAATTTACAAAAGAGGTAAAATTTCATTTAAATGAAAAAGTCAGTTTTTTTAACTACCACTAAGTGCTGTCACTATTCATCAAAAGTTGAAGTTTTTCAGAAAAATACAAAAAATTCAGCCTCAAAATTATTTGTTATTAAGAATTAAAAATTGATATCTATTTTTCCAAATTAAAATCATAGAAGAGGCATTAATTAATTTAAAAATTAATTCCCGTTGTTAAAACAAATAGCGTGTTTTTAAGAAACAATAACTATCAAAAGATTGATACTTGTTTATGTCCTATTTCAAAGTGAAATTAATTCCAATGAACAACATTGGATTAAATGGTAAAAATATATTTTCAATTTCACTTTAAAACCAACTAAAAAGATAATCTAACCATATAAATAATTTAGATTAAAAGGCACTTTTGAATTAAAATACAGTATTTTTCACTATTCATTAAAAAATGAACTTTAACAGAAAAATACCAAAAATTTGTCCAATGTAAAATTTGATGACCCAAATCTAAATAATAATTTTATTTGGTCAAATATAACATATAAAGACGACCAAAACATGATTTAATGAGGGTTCTCCATTAAAAGGTGGTAAATCAGCCTTTTAATGTAAATTATGCTTAAAATTACATTCATTCACATTTTAAGCCTCTTACTTTTATTGGATAAAAGTAAATACATATAAAAAACATGTATAATAATATTGTAGTTAGTTTCATTCATTCGCGCCAATACAATGGCTAAGAGTTAACTACCATTTAAAATAATAATATTATATTATTAGTGTGCAACGTAAGATTCCAAAGAAACCTGTTGTTGCGTGTTGGGTATGCTATCGAAAATAACAACCCTTTTAATGTAAAATTAATATTTAATTCCCAAATATTAATAAATATGAAATATGTATTATTCTTCATTTACCTGGGATGTTACGTCCTTCCCCCATTTTGGGAATTGCATCTTCACAATTTCTTTATTCACTTATCAAAATAAGTGGGGGTATTTATCCCTCATAGCATTTTCATATTCCCACGTTGCCTCTTCAACCATATGGTTTTTCCACAAAACCTTTACCTAGTGAATTAACTTATTCCACAACACATGCTCTCTGAAGTCAAGAATCTAGACTGGTTGTTCATCATAAGAGAGATTCTCTTCCAACTGAACTACCTCTGGGCTGAAAACATGAGATGAATCTGGCATATATAAAAAACATTGTGTACCTGGGATAAACATGGAGGTAAATCCACTCTGTACACAACTAATCCAACATTCTCCCGAATTTCATAAGGCCCAATGAACCTCGGTCACAACTTTCCCTTCTTACCAAAACACATCACACTTTTCCATGGAGAAACTTTGAGAAAGACATGATCACCTAGCTCAAAAGAATGATCCTTCCTCTGGTTATTGACATAACTTTTTTGTCTACTATGAGCTGTTCTCTTGTGATTCTGAATCATCTAAAGTTTCTCTTCCATCTCCTCTACTAATTATAGTCCCATCAGCTTTCTTTCACCTACTTCATCCCAAAAAGATGGAGTTTGACAATGCTTTCCATATAATTCCTCAAATGGAGCCATTTGTAAACTGGAATGAAAACTGTTATTATATGAAAATTTAACCAAACAAAGATATTAGTCCCAACGTCCCTAGTGATCCATTGAGAAAGCACGTAACATATCTTCCAAAGTCTGAATTGTTCCTTCCGACTTCCCATTTTATTGAGGATGAAAAGCTGTACTAAAATTTTATTCACTACCCTATGACTTCTAAAGGCCTTTACAAAAGTTAAAAGTAAACCTCAGATCACAATCAGATACAACGGATAGAGTAACTCCATGCAACCTGACTATCTCTTTAACATTCAACGGAGCAAGTTTATCTAGAGATAATGTATCTCTAATAGGAAGGAAATGAGCTGATTTAGTCAATCGATCAACTATAACCCAGATAGAATTATTACCTCGAGATGTCTTTGGTAATCCCATAACAAAGTCCATGGATATATTTTCTCATTTCCATTCTGGAACTGGTAAAGGATGAAGCATTCCTTTTGGTAACTGTCACTCTGCATTAACCTGCTGACAAGTCAAATAATTCACAGTAAAATCAATAATATCTCTTTTCATTCCATCCCACCAGTAATACTCCTGAAGATCTCTGTACATCTTAGTACTACTAGGATGAACTGAAAACAGAGAACTATGAGCTTCACATAACAACTCATTCTTTAACTATGAATCACAAGGCACACATAATCTCTTTCTAAATATCAAAACACAATCATTATCAATGTTAAAATCAGGAAACTTACCCCTCTGAACCAACTCTACCTTAATCTACAACTCATTGTCTTCTTTCTGCGCATGCATTATTCTGTCTGATAGAGATGATCTCACTAACACCTGAAACAAAACAGAAGAATTTCCTGCACCAACAATTTCTATGACATAATTCATCAAATAAAAAATCAAAGGATCTCGTTCCAAATGTAACATGGTTAATGAAGTGTTACTTTTTCGACTCAAGGAATCTTACACATTATTTTATTTTCATAGATGATAAAGTATTGTGCAATCATAATCCTTGATTAATTCCAAACATCTCTGTTGTCTCATGTTAAATTCTTTATGAGTGAATATATACTTCAAACTTTTGTTATCCGTATATATTTCACACTTCACTCCAATCAAATGATGCCACCAAATTCTTAAAGATAAAACAATATCAACTAATTCCAAATCATGTGTAGGTTAATTTAAAACATGTGGTTTCAACTGATGTGAAGAATAAGCAATTAGCTGATCATTTTTCATTAGCACAAAACCAATTAATTTCAATAAAGCATCATTGTAGATAAAAAAATCACCATTTCAGGGAAGGAAGTGCCAAAACTAGGGCATTCACCAATCTTTTTTTCAATTCCTGAAAACAATCATCACATTCTTTTATCCAAATGAACTTAACACCTTTTCGAGTTAACTTAGTCATTGGACTAGATAACCATGAAATTTTTTCAAAAAACTTCCTTTAATCACCTTCCAAACTAAAAAAACTGCGAATCTCGGTTATATTTGCGGGTTTTGGCCATTCTTCAACAAATTTTGTTTTAGCAGGATCAACAGTTATGCAATTTTTTAAAACAATGTGACCAAGGAAAGAAATTTGTTGTAACCAAAACTCACACTTGCTGAATTTCCCATAAAGTTTCTTTTCTTTTAATGTTTGCAAGAAAACCCTTAAATGACATTCATGTTCCTACTAAATTTTGGAATAAACCAAAATATCATCAATGAACACAACCACAAACTTATCCAATAACTCAGGAAAAATTATATTCATAAGATCCATGAATAGAGAAAGGTGCATTGGTTAAACCAAAAGGAATAACTAAAAATTCATAATGGCCATATCTAGTACAAAACGCGGTCTTTGGAATGTATGCTTCCTTTACTTTCAACTGATGGTACCTCGAACTCAAGTCAATCATCGAAAAATACTGAGCTCCCTGGAGCTGATCAAACAAATCATCGATATGAGGAAAAGGATACTTATTCTTAACAACGATGTTATTCAATGCTCTATAATCAATGCAAAGTCTCATTGAACCATATTTCTTTTTAACAAACAAGACATGAGAACCCCATGGTGATGTGCTAGGTCGAATGAAACCTGTATCTAATAACTCTTGCAATTTCTTATTTAACTCTAAAAGTTCAATTTGATCCATTTTATAAGGGGGTTTTGAAATTTGATTAGCATCAGAAACTAAGTCAACAGTAAATTCAACTTCTCGATCAGGTATAATACCAGGAAACTCATCAGGAAAAACATCAAGGTACTTGTTTACCACTGGCACATAATTAATCTAAACAGTTTCTTTGTTTTCACAAATATGTGCAAGGTATCATCCATTTCCATATTTTACTAGTTTCTCAGCTTCCTGATATGTTATCAACAGCAAGGGTGCATTTTTGTATACAAACTGAAAATTATTCTGAAAATAAACCTCTTTATCTCTACAATGAATCTTAGCATGATAAACAGAAAGCCAATACATGCCCAAAATAACATCAAACTCTACTAAAGGCAAATCAATAAGGTTTTCAGGTAGATTCTTTCCGCACATAATGACAGGAATGTTCATATTTTTTCTTTTTGTATCAACATTTCCTCCAGGTGTTTTTACCTTAAGTTCTGAATTCATATCTTGAGATGGAATTCACAATTTACTAGAAAACTTGTCAGAAATGAAAGAGTGTGTAGACCCTGAATCAAACAACACATTGACATAATCTGAACAAATAAACAGTGTACCTGATACAACTTCATTTGATGGCCCAACATCTGCTGAAGTAGTCGGAAAGTATTCCGCCACCCCTTTCTGCTTGTAGTCTGGCTACACTCTTTCGGTTGAGTTCTTTTTTGGTCACTCATTTGCATAATGACCCATTTAATTTCACTTAAAACATTTTAATGATTGTAAATCTGATTTTGTCTTACCATTACCCTAATATTTTTCAGTGCAATTACGAGCCTTATGTCCCATTTTACAACATTGATAGCACTTACCATAATACAAAAGACATTCCCCAGCATGCTTTTTACCATACTTTTCACAAACTGTAATCATAAGTTTCTTATCATCAGACTTTTTTGAAGAGTTCTTCCCTTTCGCCTTCCACCTCGTCCTCTTACTCTATTGTTTGTTAAAGAATACCTGATCATAAGAAAACTCCATTTACTCCTTCTCCGCACAACGAACATGTTTTTCATAACTTTTGAACTCATGAGAAGCTAAATCCCTTCGATACTCTGGCTTTAATCCTGAGTAAAAATGGTTGATTTTACTATCAAGATCTCGTATGAAATTTGGAGCATACCGTGCAAGTCGAGTGAATTTTTCTTCATAAGCATCCAACGATTCATCCACCTGCCTCAATTTCAGGAATAGTTTTTCCATTATAAGACAAACCACCTTAGGAAAATATTTCTCAATAAACATACCTTTGAACTCATCCCAATCAAGAGCATAAATCTCCTCACTATCCCTGATATTTTTCACCATCGACCACCACTGATCAGCTTCACCTTCATAATGGTAAATAGAAAGACTAACCTTTTGATGTTCTGAACATCCCATGACATCAAAAATCTTCTCCATTGCTTTAATCCACCCTTCAGCTAGCACAGGTTCAGATGATCCTCTGAATGATGGGGGACGTTGCCTCATGAAATGCTCCACTACTGACATATTCCGCTGTGGTTGATCTAGCTGATCTTGTACATGGATACCAGCACAGTTTATAGCCTGAGTCAACTAGGCCATCACTACAACAAACTATTCAGTTCCAATTCTGACCATCTCATGTTTCAGATTAGAAAGGTTGTCTCCCTCATGATTTCATCCCAACATAGATGCCCTGTTTCCTCTACAAAAAACCATTCTGAACACAGAAATATCTTAGGCGAAGCAACATGGTAATCTGTAAATGCTACATGATTTCTATATTAACATAAATTACTTTATGGATATTACTTTAACAACACCCTAACACATAATGTTATCTAAACTAACATTTGATACAAACTATAAGGAACCGGCTTTAAATATTACATAATATTGAATTAAATGAATAATTCACATTGAGGATCTTCTCAGGTTTAGAGTTTTAGAGAATTAGGACATAACTATTACATCTCAAAATATTACAAGGTAGAAATATCTACATATTTTACATTTTGTTCATAAAATAAGAACTCTTGAATAAAAAATCCATGTCTAGTTCCATGTTTTAGATAGCATGACATTTACTTGATCCCATCCTTGACCTTTTTCATCATTAAGCCCTGTGAAAATATTTCAAAACTTAGGATGAGCATAAAAATATCAGTAAGGGTTACAAAAAAACGAATTAAAACATTTTTTCATAAATTCATTCAAAACATGAACTCTTTTACTTACCTCATGAAATCATAAGATTTATGAAAGACACATAGAAATCATTAATCATAAAGGTATCTTATGGCATCCATATCGTACTTACATTGTAGCTATCATAGCTACATAGGGAGTTACTTTGGAAAATCCATCACAGTATATTCCCTAAATCTATTAGGAGAAACATTCACATTTACCTCCGTCATGTTACCCAATGCATTGGAGAGAAATCTCATGCTCACCCGCCCTAGGTTTATCACGGAACTACCCATATACGTAAATAATGACCAAGAACCATAACATGATCATAACACATAACATAAGCATAAAGGAAAGATAAAATTTCCACATTGCAATAATAAAATATCATTTCAAGATATTGAAATAATAAATCCATTTTAAAAATCATTTTAATACCAAAATACGTTAAAAGTGTATATGTTATTAATTATTTTCTTTTAAAAACATTCCGGCTTGTTAAGGAAGCCAAAGATCAAATAATACTCGCGGTGGCGGAAAGGTCGTTGTCACCGCATACGTTAAAAAAAATCCATTTTGTCGTTTAGTTAAATGATTCATATAAAAATATTCCCTTTGAATGAAATGAAAAGTCAAAGGTGTTTATAAAGTGTATAAAATAAAATCGTGTATTAAAATACAATAAGTCTCAATGAAAGGAGATTCAGACGAAGTCCCTTACCTTGCGTCCGACATGACTCGATCGTTCTTTAATCTCATTAATAATAAACTAAAGTTAATTTATACTTGATTAAGAATATTTTTCAAGTTTATTATTCCTTTTATATCAATTATTACCCTGTTATAAACATTATTAAATCATTTATGTTAATAACGTTCATTTTTTTGATATTTTGTACTTGAGTAAAAATGAACACCTTATATTTAAAAGTTGTCCATGTGGTAAAAGGTTCATTATATCCAGAATGATATTGATGATTTGGATATCATATATATCATATATATCCATTATATACATGTTTTTATAGTAGTTCATAACATTTAGATGTAAGAAATGAAATTCACCGTTCATGGAGAAGGTAAGTCGTACGTACGCATGAACGCTAGTTTCATTTCAATTTCTTATTTTAATGGAAATAAAACACAATGATACATAATTATATTATAATTATATTATAATATCATATATAATATCATTAACTCCATCCTTTATACATCCCACATAAAGCATTAACGAATCTAATCACTTTGAGGGGGCGACACTTCCTCAAATGAGATTATCGTATTTACCCACTATGGAAACTATAAATCCATGCTATAAATTGGAAGTACAGATGCATAATAAAATCATAAACATAATATATATCATATATAAATACAGTTTCATCATAACGGACACCATGAGAGGCGGTAAGATATAATTTAACAATCATCGTTTCGTGAGGCGTTAGTTTTCCATCCACAGAAACATTATATTCTTCATCCATTAGATGGATGTGTGTGTAAGTGTAGTTGGAATCCTTATCATAAAAACATCCTAGTATATTTAAAATACAGGTTTTGTTACAAAATAAAAGAAATAAAAAGGGTTTAGGGGCTGGATAAGTAAAATAAAAGAAAACGATTTAAGAGAAACTGTTACCTTTAATTTGGGTAACTCCCTTTGGTTTGAACCGAAGGACTTCTTGAAGTGCCTTATTCCTAAAGAAAGGCTTCTAGGGGGATGAGGGGGATGTTGGGAGATTAATTAGACATAGGTTGGATGATCCAAATGTCTTGAGAGGTGTGAGGAAATGGTTATAAGTTGTCTCTTTTTATAAGGGGGAGGAGGGGCTCTTTAGGAAAGTGTGAAAGTACTATTTTATAATATAATGATATTCAGTTTCTAATGGTCCAAAAAAAATTATCGTCGAAGATAAAGTGATTCATGGTTGAAATAAAATCATCCAATCATAATTGGACATGTTTTTGATAATATTTTAAGAATTATAATCTTATTTATTTAAATCACTTATTAATGAGGTAAACACTGCTTCAGTATTATGTCATAAATAATTTAATATATTTGTTGTCTAAAAATTATAAAAAAACACCATGATGTAGGAAATATTCGTATATTTCCATTGAATATTTATAGACAAAAATATTTCTTATATAACACCATATAAAAATTAATTACTAAAAGATTTTTGTTTATGTCTATTTTTCCTTTACATTAAATTCATTAGTCTAAATTGTCATTATCACTCCCAAGTGGATCAAAGGGGTCCCAAAATCGACCCAAGGATTCCCATGGTCAGCCAGTACTCATACAATAAGGTTAGTACAATTGTTAATGTAATTTGGATTTATTATAATATTCTTTTTACCTTGAATTACCTTATTTACCTTTAACTGCAGTAAATAAAAGTCAAAAGTTACTATTCCCCAAAAATTATTTTCAACTGAATGAACCACATTTTATATCTTGATAAAAACCATGTATGTCAGATTTTTGAAATTAAATTCACAGAAGTGGGAAAATATCAATTAAATGAAAAAGTCAGTTTTTTTAACTACTACTAAGTGGTGTCACTATTCATCAAAAAATGAAGTTTTTCAAAAAAATACCAAAAATTCAGCCTAAGAATTATTTGATATTCTGAATTCAAAATTTATGTCTATATTTCAAAATTCAAAACATAGAAGTGGAATTAATTAATTTAAAAATTAATTCACGTTGTTAAAACAAATAGCGTGTTTTTAAGAAACAATAACTATAAAAAGATTGATACTTGTTTATGTACAATTTCAAAGTGAAATTAATTCCAATAATCAAAATTGGATTAAATGGTAAAAATATATTTTCAATTTCACTTTAAAACCAACTAAAAAGATAATCTAACCATATAAATAAATTAGATTAAAAGGCACTTTTGAATTAAAATACAGTATTTTTCACTATTCATTAAAAAATGAACTTTATTAGAAAATTACCAAAAAATTACCCAAAGTAAAATTTAATGTCCCAAATCTAAAGAAGAATTTTATTTGGTCAAATAGAACATATAAAGATGACCAAAACTTTATTTAATGAGGGTTCTCCATTAAAAGGTGGAAAATCGGCCTTTTAATGTAAATTATGCATAAAATTAAATTCATTAATATTTTAAGCATCTAACTTTTATTGGATAAAAGTAAATACATATAACAAACATGTATAATCATATCGCAGTTAGTTTCATTCATTCCTGCCAATACAACAGCTAGGAGTTAACTACCATTTAAAATAATAATATTATATTATTAGTGTGCAACATAAGATTCCAAAGACACTCGTTGTTGCATGTCGTGTACGCTATCGAACATAGAAACTCTTTTAAAGTAAAATTAATATTTAATTCACAAATATTAATAAATATAAAATAAGTCTTATTCTTCATTTACCAGGGATGTTGCATATATGGTGATTAATTATTAATCAAAAAATTTGATTGTCTTAGAAAATTATGAAAATCCTATTGTAGGATAATTTTGACATTATTATTCCAATATTAATATTCATTTTATCGAAATAATTTAAAAATTCTTTTATTATTACATTTTACAATAATAAAAAAATTATTGATAAACGATGTGTTATTTTGATAATGACCGTTATCAAACCCTAATAAATATTAAATTTGAGTTCATAAAAATTATATAATCATTATTATTTGATAAAAATAAGTTAATAATAATATTTTATTAAAATAATCTTTATTTCCAAATATCCCTTTAATTGTTCAAAATAAATGATTTAACTTTATTTAAATATTAACCAAAAATACAATTTCTATTTTATTATATGAAAATAAAAATATTTTATAAAGTAATTGTAATAAGTACATAGAAATTTTATTAAATTAAAAATAAAACATCTAAATGAATATTATTGTTTTCTTTATACATATCCCTTTAACAAGACAGTAGAAACCATAAGGGTAAGGTTTGTGATTGTGAGATTTAAATTTGGGGGTACAATTTACATGGTTTAGTCTATAATCTCAAATATATTGAACATCTCCTATAGAAAAGATAACGAATGATTATATTTTTGGATATTATTTTGGGATTGGTTGAGGGATAATCCCAATGAATCCATCTCCATTATAAGCTCTGATAAATGGGCTTCATAGGGTATGATACTATTGGTTGAGACAATCACTTATTTTCTCGATGTCAGTTTTTTTTGTTAAAACAATATTTTTTTACTAACCACAAGATCACTATTCAATAGATATATTATCAACAACATTTATTTTGAACAGTCTTTGAAATATGAAAATAGATAATAAATTAAATGTAGTGCATGATTTTTCTATAACCATATTTGATAATATGAAATTTAATTAAACCGTAGTAGGAATTTTATATATAATTATCTGGGTCAATATGTAGACTACACTGGTCACTTAATTGGATTATAATTTTTTGTTCAAAAACTTGTAGGGGGTGTTCCAAATGTGTTGAGATTTTTTTCAGCAGGTGATAAATGTCAGATTAAAACAACGATTAATATCTTCAGATTCGAGAATATTATTTAGGTATATAAATAGTCCGTAATTTCTAATGGGAACCTGATATATTATTCTAGTAGACGGAAAGTGTTTTATATTGGATAAAAATGTGGTAAAGCTTCTATGTGTAGGAAGAATAATTATTGGAACATTCACTAAGTCAGTGAAAATTGATTAGCTAAGGGGAGTGATTAGTCACTCTGGGGTGTAAATGAGTGTTCTTCCATCAGTGAAGAAAGATGGGTAATAAGGATCAATTATATTAATAGAAAGATTTTCTATGTTTTTATTTGAATATTATATTTATCACACCAAAATAAACATTGAGACCATAATAATTTAGTTTCATTGAAGACTTGGTACACAGAATTATATGGGTGTGTATATTGTAAGATTTTATATGGTGTGTAGTTTGTGAGATACACAAACTTTATGAGACATCAGGTACTCATAATCTTGTATTATTTTATACATTTTATTTCATATTTTTTGGGTCATATATTAGGTTCTATTGGGTGACTTTAGATAATTTTTACAGCCAGTAGGGTTATTCATGGTTGGTGCATGGTTTGGGGAAACAATTTGGTTATCCATAGAAATATGTGAATCCCATTTTTAGACAATATTATGGGGCACACGGTTTGACCAATCAACGTGACCCCCAATATGAAATGTATACTAGGGGTGAACTACATTGTTGGTTAACATTTTTTCTTAACTTGAATATCAATCATTTATGAAATTTTCATTTTAAATTATCCCTACATAGATGGGACATAGTTTTCAAAAAAATTTCTCAACCATGTGATATATATTTATAATATTAAAATTTATGGATATAATCCAAATATTAATTATAAGGGCTATATTTTTCCTTCCAATCATTGATTTTTGAACTCCCCTTTCACCATGGATTTAGAGGGGATTATCTTCAATCTGGGGTATGTTTTGGTGATTTAAATCCAATTTTAGATCCATCTTAACTTGTTTGTATCTATTCATTGTTGTTATTCATATAACCCATACTTTTTCCATTATTGAATCCATTGTTCTAATCCTCTATGGATAGATGCATCTTCCATGAGGGTAATTGTGAATTTTTAACACCTAATCTATTGAGGTAATTGATATCCAATACCATATCATGATGATAGGTGTTTTGTTTATTGTTTTTGGCCATTTAACATATAAATAATGGATCTGGATTTGAGTTAATTCATCAATCGACCCTTTTTAGGTAGTCAACATATAAATTCCCATATTCAGGATAATTATATTACAGTTTTAGTTTTATCATTTAATTTTAATGTAGGTCAATCACATTTAAAAAAATTGAATTGAATTCCTAGGAATTTAGACGGAACTTATCTAATCATGTTGGATCAATTATTCATTATGAGACTACACATTATGGAAAACCTTCGGGTCTTCCCATGTTCTTGAAAATAATAGATATGAAAAATAGATCAAATAATGGGGTTTTTTTTAATTAATCCATTTATGAATGTGTTTATATGATAAATTTTATAATGATTTATTATACAACCCTTGAACATTTAATGTGTTAGATGATTCTTGGTAATTAGGATAAATGAGTAATTATTTTAAAGGATGATAAATCTAATGATTGATAGATGAAATGTTGAATCAAATTTGGAATGGTTGATAAATGGGGTATTAATATTCAATAATGATATGTATATTTGAACAATGTTGTTTTGTTATTAGGCAGATGCTCCATATACATGTGTGGCCAAACTGATTTTCTATTCCCCCAAAGATTTCATGTTTATTGATTTTGGACAAGTAATTCATGTACCAATGATTTTTTATTTGAGTGATTCTATAATTAAACTTGATATTAGTGATGGGATGACACTCCAAGTACTCGAGATAATGAGTTTGACGTAAAGCTCCAATAATCCTTGATTATGGTACATGTAATAACACTCAATGGTATTAAAGTTAAATAGGAATTTATATGAATAATGAAGACCTATAGAATGAATGATTTTTATAATAATTGGTTTGTATTTTTAAGGCTCCATCCCTATACGAATATGGTGTTTTTATCATGCGTTTCAATGCAATCTTGAGGGAAAATTTCATGACCTATAGAATAATAATTTTGAAACATTTTTACTTTTACATATTGAATTTTATACTTAATTCCCCTTTATAAACTTGTATTTAACAGATATTTCATTTGAGAAATTTTATGTAGTCTTACTAAGTTGTACACACTCCCTACTCATGAAACCATTACACACCAAAAATTGAATTTATCTTTACGAGAATAGACAAAGAAATGGTTATTTATTTAGACTAATGTTTTTGGATTTATGATGGATCGTGGATGCGGGAACTAGAAATTATATCAGTACACACTTGGTTTATGTTAGTGGGACATTTTTTGGGTTTTCATTATACACTAGAAAAAAATAGGGCAAAATAGTTATACTTACATAATTTACAATCATTTCCCCTATGTTTGAATTCTTTATGTTAGGTTTTGTTGTTGATAATGATAACTATTTTGAATATTTTAATTTATATAAGCATTTTATATTCTTTAATGAAGAGGATACAGTTTGAAAAGGTCACATATTATGCCCTTGCTTATTTTTTGTAGCCTCAAGAATATTGGGAGGAAGACATCATGTCATGTAATGAACTAACTCTAGGAATTGGTTTGTGGAACCTAGGTATAAATGTTAAATTGTCTTCCATAAAAATCATGATAAAATGGTCATTTGAATAAAATAAAATTCCTTAATGAACTACCTGATGATTCACTTTCCCATAAAAATTCATTGTTACTAGGTTATAATGGTTTTAGGATTACCATAATTGTTGGAAATGTGTAACCTATATAAAATGGTCTATAATTATATAGGATGCATCACTACAATGAGTTGTCATTTAATGTAATAGAACATTGTATATTTTAAAATTTATTATATGTACACTAAAATGGGTAGTGCCTCATGTTAATATGTGTTCCAATAATGCTTGGAAAACATCCACAGATAGGTGACATATAATGAATCAATCCAAATTTTAAAATTCATGATCATATAATAAGGAAAATAATTGTTTATGTCAAGATATATCATACTTATTTCTAGTAAAACATGTTCCACCACAATAATGTAAAAGAATAAAATTATTTACAAAATTAATGATATGAAACATCAATCATAGAAGACCCATGGAAAATATTTTTTATATATGTATGTAATAAATTATCCACTAAATTTTAGGGTATTCATGGAAATTACTTTATTATTATATTATATAATATTAAAATGAAGAAATAAAATCCTTTGAATATCAATTGATTATAATGGAAATGAAAATCAATTGAATGTTAAAGAATTTGTTCTAACCACCAATTTTAATTTAGGTAATGTGTTCATATATTAACATATTAAATTAATCACTAATGATGATATATTTAAATGTTATTTATATTTATATATTCAGAAAAATTATAACTCATCTAATATTTTTCCTGGAAATAGACAAGAATAAATCTATTGTTATTCTTAAAAAACAATTTTTACTGAAATATTTTTCATCTTATTTTTTATTCCTATTTGGGATTTAATTTATTCATAAAAAATAATTCTTAAAATAGCTATATTTTTTTAATCAAGATGATCATATTTTCTATTAATTATCATTTATACTGTTATGAAAATAATAAATATTTAATGAGTTGTGAAATAAAATTATTTATTGTTAAATATTACCTTTCTATTTAATTTTTTTTTAAAATTCCCATTTGTTTGATATAAATAATGATTTATAAGCTAAATTATAAAAGGGGGTAAATTTTATGTTTAAAAACATTTGTTTTTAATCTTATGGAAGAACTATGTTTAATAATTTTAATCAATATAATTTCACAAGACCTAATTATGTTATACAAACTATATAGATTCCAGAATTATGTTTCTAGAAATTAAACCGAAGTAACGTTTACTAGGAAAATATTCTACCATAAGTCATATAAAATATTACTAATTAGAGTATATAGAAGAACAAGAATGTATTATAAGGTTATACTTACTTCCATTATCAAAATACAGTGGAAATAAAATTGAAACAAAACACGTACCAATTATGATATATTTTAACCCAAAGTGAAGGGTATCCAATAATCTTGGATTATGGTCACTTGATTTATATTTTCAAGAATGTCTCTCTTACACACACTAGGGTAATCCCTCAATAGGAATATTGGAATCTATCATTCTATCCCTGTAAGCCCTCAAACATTAAGGTAGTCAAATACCCTATCATTCTATCCACAAAATTCATCGAACAATAATGTATTTGATACCTCTGTCTTCTTTTTATGGAAGTCCTCGAATGTACAGATCAACAATCAGAGTTTCACAATGAAATATGAACATGATGTTTCATTCACACACGTCCTGAGTGTATCTCTCTCTAGAAATAACATTAGTATCATGAAATTACTAGATTTATCAATAGGTATTGAGCTCATTCAAATGAGGTTCTGTTTATAGGCACTACTCCAATAGTTGACTCCCTCTTCCAACAGTCATATATTCCCTTGAATCTCAGAGGGACCTGTACACGTGTGACTCAATTAATGGTTAGTTAGAAATAGATTGTACGACATTGCTTTATAAATAAGACATGTGTAAGAAAAATATGGTTCTTTAACCAAATCAAATTTTCATAGTCTAAGGAAAAAAAATGTTCAGAGTCTAACCAAATAAAACAACAATGTCTAACCAAATTTAAATTCATAGACTATAACTCATGGATATTCAGATACTTTTTTCAAGGAATTAAGAACCATAATTAAATAATTATTAGAGTCTTAATTCTAATGAATTCAGAATATGAATTATGAAGAATTCAGTGTCTAAATTCTGAGGAATTCAGAGCTTGAATTCTAAGGAAATCGGAGTCTGAATTATATGGAATTTAGAGTCAGAATTCAATATAATTCAGATTCTGTATTATGAGAATTTTGGAGTTAGAATTTCAATAAATTCGATGTCTGAATATCAGAGAATTTGGTGTCTGAATATAATATAATTTAGAGTTTGGTTTTTATAGAATTCAGAGTATTAATTTCAGAGAATTCAGAGTCTAAATTTCACAAAATTTGAAGTCTGACATTCAGAGACATGGGAGTCTGAATTTCAGGTAATTAAATCCATGAATTTCAGTGAATTCAGATTGTGATTTTCAGAGAATTCAGACTCTTAATTTCAATGAATTTGGAGTCTGAATTTTAGAAATTTTGTAGTCTGAATATCAGAGAATGCAGAGTCATAATATTTGAGAATTCAGAGTATGAATTCTGAGTAATTTAGAGTCTAAATTCTGAGGAATTTGGAATCTTATTTATGAGAAATTCAGAGTCCTAATTTCATAGAATTCAGAGTCATAATTTCATGGAATTTGGTGTCTGAATATCAGAGAATTAAGAGTCTGAATGTCATAAAATTGAGGGTCAAGATTTCAGAGAATTCTGCATCCAAATTTCAGAGAATTTGGATTATGAAATTCAGTGAATTCAGTGTAAGAATTTTAAGGAATTTTGAGTATTAATTTTAGAGAATACAGGGTCTGAATTTCAATGATTACAGAGTCTGAATTTTAGAGAATATAGAGTCTGAATATCAGAGAATGCAGAGTGAATTTCAGATAATTTAGAATCTAAATATCATATAATTCAGATTCTAAAAACATAATACTCTATAACTAAGGATTTAAAGTATTTTTAGGTTTTAGATGTGAAACTGATTTTTAGACATAGGAATAAAATGATTTTTATTTTGAGAGAGAGTAAAATGAACAATGAAAAAATTGTTATGGTTAAAATTTTCTAAGAGAATGAAAAATTTCCCCATTAATACAATTGTTAGGGAAAATATAATTTGCCTTAAGATATAGTGTGTGTGATTTTCAAAACATAGAGGAATGGAAAATTCATTAGGAAATGTTTATCACTCAATAATCTCCCCCTTATGGAAAGCACAAACTACCTTACAAAAAATAATTTGAGGACAGATATAATTTTTCATGAACATAAAATAAATACATATGTCTCATTACATATGCATTATGGTGAATATGACTAACTCCCCCATAGTTTTTTAAATCCCTAGGGATCGTATTCTTGAAATTCTTAAAGAGATTTTAATTTTTCTTCTATAAATAAATATTCTTTGATAAAACTCAACCTTAGATAAAATTCCACATAGTTAGAGAATATGTTTTGAAACACGTTTATATGATTCAATCCAACTACAATAATTATAGATACTTATGTCACTAATTCATATATGTAATTATTTTTTGAATTGGTACTCTAAGAATATAGAAATAATGGTTATAGCCATTCATCTAACTCTATGAATGGATATAAAGTTTTTTATCATACCATGATTTAGGTATTTAATATGCAATAATAGTTTGAAATTCGTGATTAATGTTTTCAAATGGGATTTTGTGTGTGTATAAACCTATATTCTAATGGATTTTGCAATAAAATAAAAATTTTGAAAAAAATTATATTTAATTTAATAGATGGATTTTAGGAATGATTGAAATGATGATTTATATGCTACTATGTAATGAAATGTTTTTCGAAAATTTGATGACTTGATTAGAAATTAAAGGAATGAGTATTGATTACAAATATGTGATGAATTTTTTTAAAATGATATGGAATTTTTGAATCATTATTTATTCTCCATTAATGAAGATTGATTAAACTACATAGATATATATGATTTTCAACTTCATTGTATTTTTTTAAGAATATATGAGCACGGGTAATTATGTGGCTAGTCTTTGATAAAGAAATAGGGTAATTTATTAGATCTATATAGACATGAAATAATGAAAAAAATTTCTTAAATTTTTTTTATGATAAATGGGAAATCAATCATGGGGGGTCTATTTCCCCCTAGGAATATGATCTTGGTATGTGTGTATAGATAGAGTTATACTTAACTATGATGTGGGAGGAAACATGAGACATGATATAAATAATCCAAAGGATTTGAACCACGATTTGATGATTTAATATGATTTCTAAATATAAATCTATATATATTGATATACTGATTTATATTTTGATCAATTTTTATATGAATGACTTAGATTATTTTAATAATTATTTCAATCAATTTTTTAAATTCAATTGAAATTAATTGAAAAATATGATTTATATTTAAATGTTAAAATATTTCAATTCCATGATGTATTTATAATTGTGTACTTTTTATTTATTTGATATTAATAGATTATGAAATGTCTTGGTGGGATAATAAATGGCTAGTGTTTCTGTCACGAACCAGCCCGGGTCGACCCTGAACCGGTCACCCGAGCCGGTCCGCGGCAAGTCCCGAGGGGCGTTCCCGACCCCCCCGGGATGGAAACTAGTGCCGGGCATTGAAATTCTAATCATTGGGAACAACTTCAGCCCGAACAGTACCAGGATCAAAAGAAGGAGCAAACTAAATAAGACAGACCACACTAACAACAGAAACAAAACTACGTCACAAACATACCTCCACGTGACCTCACGGTCACCACCCAACTAAACACCAGTGTCGCTCCGTCACTGAGCGACTCAAACAAGGAAAAACTTGAACACAAGGAACCTGCAACTGAAATGGTAAAAGATAGGCGTGAGCACAAAAGTACTCAGTAGGTGAGCCCCACAACAAATCCCAAAGCACTGCCAGTAAATAAAGAATCTACATAATCCAGGTTTGAACTATAATGTATAAAAGTAAGCTCTCATAATGTTTCACTTGAAAATCAAAACACGAGACATTTCACTTATTCTTTTCCCAAAAATTGGACTCCTTTCATTAGTTCTAAACTCATTCTAAAAGGAAAGAAGTGTTACATTTTTAAAACTTACACAAAGAGAATAAAGTATTTTCATTCGAAAACCTTTTTCCTAAAATCTAACAGTATAAGAGGTGAAAGATGACTGTAAGTAAACAAACAGGGAAAACAAGTGCAAGTAAAAGTAAACTAGGAGTTATAAGCAATAACCATGGGTGATCCTAAACATATCTAGAAAACCCCTGGACGTACTCGGGTTCAGACTACCTTCCGACATGGTACTCCACAATCAATAACCAACAGGCCGCCCTAACAGCCAACCAGTGGCACGCCCCATAAGGCCTTACCTACCAAGGGGGAACTAACTCATCTAATCGGGGTTAGCCAGCAACCATCACTCGATTCTCTAAAAGATTCCCAGGAACACACGGTAGTTTTAATAATACTGTGTAAGTGGGAGGCCCTCGCACGCGTGACTCATCTCACCGCACTTGCCAACCCCTTACACGGACACCGCTACACGACAACCCTCGAAGGGAAGTCCCTCTGTAGAGATACCCCATAAGTACGTATATATATAAGTAGTCAGTTCACAATTAACAAAGTGCCAACCGGGCCGCCACATCATTTACATTTAAACCATTTAATATCAAAGCATTTCTAGAGGGATATGACACACGCCATTTCATTGAAAACCAAAAACACACTTAGAACTTTATTTAAGAAACTCAAATCAGCATATTAAACCTGAAACACACTGGTTTCACAAGTAGAATCATTTTACAATATCCAAATGCACCCCACTTTTATCAAGATCCAAACGGGCCTTTAATCACTTTTTGAAAGAACACCATTTCTCAAATGAAATCCAAACTTTTGTTTACGCGACAAAGGAAAACATTTTTTTTATTAACCAAGAACCACACTTTAAGTTTCCAAAATCAAGTTTAAAGGTCATGCGGTCATTTTCTCTAATCCAGGTTCTAAGAAACACCTTTTCCATTAACAATACATCTACTAATTTACACATGCCAAAAACATTTCAAAACACAATTCAACATGACTTTCATTATTCAGGAAGAACCATTTAGCAATACTACCATGGAAGCACACAATTAAATCCAAGAAAAACACTTTCAATGAAACGCTAGAATTAAACAGCTTTCATTATCAGCAGATCACCACACTATAAAAATTACTCAATATTACTTTTAAATTTACTGAAATTCAATAAAAAGAAAAGGAATAAATAAATTTTTAATTTAAAGGCAAGTGAAAAGGGAGACCTACCTCGAATCGGAATGAAAAATGATATGGCGCAAAACTCCTGTTGCGTAATGGTCGCACCGTATTGCGCCGTCAAACAGGTCCTAAAACAATAGACCGTTAAACAGGTTCAACAACAATAATAACTTAATAGTAATAACAGTAATAATAATAATGTAAAAATAATAAGAGTAGTGATAACAATAACATAATAATAATAATAATAACATAATAATAATAATAATAATAATAATAATAATATAATAACAATAATAATTCAGCATAATTATAATAATATAATAATAATAAAAATAATAATATAATAATAATAATAATATTAGCATAACCATAATATAATGTTAATATCAATAATAATATAATAATAATAACATAATCATAATAATAATGACAATAACATAATAATAATAATAATAACAACTTAATAATATTAATATGATAATAATAATAATAATAATGTAGTAGTAATAATAACAACATAATAATAATAATAATAATATATTAATAATAATAATAATAATATAATAATAATAATAATGTAATAATATTAACATAATAATAATAATAATATAAATAATCCAATAATAATAATAACATAATACTAATAAGAATAATAATAAAAATAATAGCATAATAACAATAATAATAATAGCCATAATAATATAACAATAATAACAATAATGTAGTAATAATAATATTAATATAATAATAATAATAATAATAATAATAATAATAATAATAATAACATAATAATAATGATAGAATAATATTAACAAAATAATAATAATAATAACAATAATATAATAACAATAATATTAATAGCATCATAATAATAATGATATTAACATAATATAAATAATAACACAATTATAATAATAATATAATAACAAAATAAAACCAAGCCTCCAACTTACAGGGGCGGCCGAGCGGAGAGAACGGGCCGGAGCGGCCTGGCCGGAGCGGCTTGCCGGAGCGGGGGTGTCGGACATGGGGTGAGGTTACGGACGCCGGAGGCGGCGGAGGGAGCCCGGACGGCAGCGGGCTGGAGGGGAGTGCATAGGAGGGGCCGGACGGGGGTGTCGGGAGGCCGGAGGTGTGGCGCGACGGTTTGACAGGAGGGTGCGCCGGCGACGGGGTGGCCGGACTGGTGGAGGCGACAGGGCGCAGAGGCGGGACGCCGGACGTCGGAGAGGCAGTGAGATCGCCGGGGACGGGCGGCGGGCTGGAGGGGCCGGAGCCGGGTGCCGGGCGGACGGAGGGGCTCCGGAGGTTGGGAGGCCGGCGGGAAGGAAGGAGGGCAGGGGTGCGGGCTGCTAGGTTGGAGGTAGAAATCGGGGTGTGGAAGGGGGGTCGGCGCGGTGAGGGAAGCTGGGGCGGCGGTCGGGCGCGGGTGCGGCGAGGCGGAGCGCCGGAGGGGGCGCTGGGGTGAGCGCAGGCAGGCCGGGGGAGCCGGGTGCGGGCATCGGCGAGGTCCGGAGCCGCGCGGCGGTGCGCCTGGGGCTGAGCGGAAACCGGACGACGGCGGCTGAAGGGGAGCGCGCCGGAGGGGCCGCGGGCTGGCCAAACCAGAAAAAAGGGGGGAAAGAAAAACGGGGGAGAGAGAGGGGAGAGGGGAGAGGGTGGCGGCTGGGTAGGTTAGAGGGGGATTAGGGTTTTGGTTTTACACACACACACATATATATATATGTGATAATAATAATAATAATAATAACAAAAATGATACAACAAAATATAAATAATGATATGATAATAATAATAATAAAACGTTATAATAATAATAATATTAAAACTTTATAATAATAATAATAAACTTTATAATAATAATAAAAGTTTATAATAATAATAATAATAATAATAATAATAAAACTTTATAATAATAATAATCATAATAAACTGTATAATAATAATAATAAAACCTTATAATAATAATAATAACAATATAAATAATAAAAAGACAACATAAAATTCTAAACTTTGAACACCGGGCGAACACATAGTCACCCGGGACAAACGCACGGTCACCGCTAACGATGCGATGACCGCGCACTGGCACGAAACCTCCAACCCAATTAAACTTCGAAAAATTTAAACCGGGACCAAGAAAGAAGAAAAATAAAGATATCTGCGGTCGGGTTGTGACAATTCTCCCCACCACAGACACTTTCTGCCCTCAGAAAGTCACCAAGAAAAAAGTTGGTCAAGATTCAAGTCCATTCCCCAATGGAACTAAAGGAACCAAAGAGAACTGAGGATCTCATAATGACCTTACTTTAGACAGGTAACACCCGAATGATTTAAGAGAAAGCTGATATCCGAGGTTGAGGGGAGAACACGAAGGGGTTCTCCCCACCAAAAGGAATTAACTAGTTCGAAAATTTAACACCCAAAACTTACCACCACAGGAAGGCAAGTCCTGCGTGGGAACTCTCAACCGTTTCAAACCAACTCTTATAGCACGATTAAAACAACACCTCCGTTGAAACATTGAACCCTCGACCAAAACCAACAACCATAAATACTAGGGGAATCCCACGAAAAGACTTAACCCAGACATCGAGTCAGAAACATGACCCACTGAAATTCACGAAACATAACCACATATGACGAGCATTTCTAAACCAAGGACAACCCGCAGAAGGATCAAACACACTTTTAAGAAAGACATGATTTCAGAAAATCACGTCCACATAAACCAGACTGCTTGGATTACAATAGAACAAGTCCATCATAACTTTATGAAAAAACAACACACTTTCAACGATGTTAAAAATTTAATAGAAGAAAAACAAATATGAAAAGATTTTAATTGTTCCTCTGTCAACACGGAAAACGAAACCCGGACCAAGGCTTCACACCCCTGGGAACTCCTGACTGTGCGCGAGCTTCACCCAGAGACCTGAGGCTGGGGCTCTGATGGCTGAAGCATCTTCTGCCTCATAGTCAGGTACTGACATTCTCCCATCACGACGTCCTCTTCAAGCGACGTTTCCTGCAAAACTTCTCCAAATGACCCAGACAGCCGCATCGATGACACGTCTTTGGAGGGTTGCGACAAGATGGCTTTAAATGCCCGAAACGACCACACTGATAGCATACCATTGAACAATCTGATAAACTGGAAGCTGGGACTAAAGGGGATAACTCCTTAAGAACAGGTATCTCTGGCGCCTTTTCCTCACCAGAGGGGGAACTCTTACGAACAACAGGGGACGCTGAAGTATTAACCACCCGCACACCGGAAACCAACTCAGCCAAGAATGCTTCCTCTACCAGCTTGTCGAAACAAAGGTCTTTATAAGGGAGGACTCGCTCCTTAATCTCTGGATGAAGACCCCCGATGAAAATAGAGGCCTTCATGATCTCATAGGACGCTACCTCTGGAGAAAAGGAAATCAGTTCCTTGAAATGGTCAACATATGTCTTCACCATCCATTGGCCTTGTTGAATATGCACAAGCTCTCTCTTTTTCTCCAGCTTCACTTCTTCAGGTACAAACCATTGGATGAAAACTGTTTTAAAGACATCCCACGTCATTTCACCTTGCGTTGACGGTGGGGTAACCATCTTCCAATGGTCCAGAGCTGGACCCTCGAACAACTCCATAATCACACGAACCTTAACATTATCGGGAGTTCCCAACATTCTAAAGACACGCTCCACTCCCTCGATCCATTTCACTGCCTCTAAGGGACCTTGATCACCATGGAGAATAGGCAAAGTCTGAGAAGGAACAAAAATTGGGCATGAATTATCCGAATCCTTAGAGACCTTTCTGGGCGGCATTTCCTGAGCGACATATAAAACACAAAGCCAAAACCAATATCAACCCAAAGCAACCTCAATAAAAGCACCTTCATCAAAAACAGTTAGCACAAAGACCAAACAAACACAAACACAACCCAAAATAAAATATCATTTTTAAAATCCCCTTTTTTATTTTAGACTTTAAAACCACCCTCTTTCATAACTACTTTCCAATACCAATCCACTTTCAAACCAAAAACTTTCCAAAACCGTTTCCCCTTTAAAACCAATTTAGAAAACAAGGTCAAGCCTTTAATTTCAAATACACACCCAGGTAATCTCATGAACCGTTGCACATGTCTTCATCCACTTTCCAGTAATACCCACACCAACACACATTTTTTTCCCATGCATTCTCACACATGTGCAAATGTTCATAAAGAGGACCTGGGGTTTCATCCCGAACCATTCTCGACCAACTCCAAGTAATAACGAATTTGAAATTCAAGATATTTCTGTTTTAAAACCCATTTCATATATTTAAAGTCTTTTAAAAGAAACCAGTCCAATTTTTTTTTTCAAAACCCTTTTTCATTTCCAACAACGTACTTACACAGACCAAAACAAAAGCAGCATTCAAATTTGCATCAACCACTGGAGTGAGGGACTAGTAGTCACGCTCAACCTGGTGACATGGTAGTGGGCCATGTCCCAAGTCAGCGTCGACCACTAGGAGGAATTCAAACCGTGTACTCAGACTCCACATGGGTCACTACTCCATGTAAAATCACGATGTAACGTCGGCTTGCCTCCGTTGTCATCTCTCAATCCAAGACAAACCAGAAAGAGACAATGACACAATTCCCGGACTACCCCTGGTGACTCGAGGTGCGGTACGGGCGAGGGTTCATGACGTCCTTCCCGTACCTACCTCTCGAGTCCCGACAGTCCTAATATCCACCTACGAGACAACTCAAATAACAAGAACCTCCCTATGATACCATTTTGTCACGAACCAGCCCGGGTCGACCCTGAACCAGTCACCCGAGCCGGTCCGCGACAAGTCCCGAGGGGCGTTCCCGATCCCCCCGGGATGGCAACTAGTATCGGGCATTGAAATTCTAATCGTTGGGAATGATTTCAGCCCGAACAGTACCGGGATCAAAAGAAGGAGCAAACTAAACAAGACAGACCACACTAACAACAAAAACAAAACTACGTCACAAACATACCTCCACGTGACCTCACAGTCACCACCCAACTAAACACCAGTGTCGCTCCGTCACTGAGCGACTCAAACCAGGAAAAACCTGAACACAAGGAACCTGCAACTGAAATGGTAAAAGATAGGCGTGAGCACAAAAGTACTCAGTAGGTGAGCCCCACAACAAATCCCAAAGCACTGCCAGTAAATAAAGAATCTACATAATCCAAGTTTGAACTAAAATGTATAAAAGTAAGCTCTCATAATGTTTCACTTGAAAATCAAAACAGGAGACATTTCACTTATTCTTTTTCCAAAAATTGGATTCCTTTCATTAGTTCTAAACTCATTCTGAAAGGAAAGAAGTGTTACATTTTTAAATCTTAAACAAAGAGAATAAATTATTTTCATTCGAAAACCTTTTTCCTAAAATCTAATAGTATAAGCGGTGAAACATGACTGTAAGTAAACAAACAGGGAAAAAAAGTGCAAGTAAAAGTAAACTAGGAGTTATAAGCAATAACCATGGGAGATCCTAAACATCCCTAGAAAACCCCTGGATGTACTCGGGTTCAGACTACCTGCCGACATGGTACTCCACAGTCAATAACCAACTGGACACCCTAACAGCCAACCAGTGGCACGCCCCACAAGGCCTTACCTAGCAAGGGGGAACTAACCCGTCTAATCGGGGTTAGCCAGCAACCGTCACTCGATTCTCTAAAAGATGCCCAGAAACCCACGATAGTTTTAATAATACTGTGTAAGTGGGAGGCCCTCGCACGCGTGACTCATCTCACCGCACTTACCAACCCCTTACATGGACACCGCTACACGACAACCCTCGAAGGGAAGTCCCTCTGTAGAGATGCCCCATAAGTACGTATATATATAAGTAGTCAGTTCACAATTAACAAAGTGCCAACCAGGCCTCCACATCATTTACATTTAAACCATTTAATATCAAAGCATTTCTAGAGGGATATGACACATGACATTTCATTGAAAACTAGAAACACACTTAGAAATTTATTTAAGTAACTCAAATCAGCATGTTAAACCTGAAACACACTGGTTTCACAAGTAGAATCATTTTCCAATATCCAAACGCACCCCACTTTTATCAAGAGTCAAACGGGCCTTTAATCACTTTTTGAAGGAAAACCATTTCTCAAATGAAATCCAAACTTTTGTTCACGCGACAAAGGAAATTTTTTTTTATCAACCAAGAACCACACTTTAAGTTTCCAAAATCAAGTTTAAAGGTCATGCGGTCATTTTCTCTAATCCAGGTTCTAAGAAACACCTTATCCATTAACAATACATCTACTAATTTACACACGCCAAAAACATTTCAAAACACAATTCAACATGACTTTCATTATTCAGTAAGAACCATTTAGAAATACTACCATGGAAGCACACAATTAAATCCAAGAAAAACACTTTCAATGAAACGCTAGAATTAAACAGCTTGCATTATCAGCAGACCACCACACTATAAAAACTACTCAATATTACTTTTAAATTTACTGAAATTCAATAAAAAGACAAGGAATAAATAAATTCTTATTTTAAAGGCGAGTGCAAAGGGAGACCTACCTCGAATCAGAACGAAAAACGACGTGGCGCAAAACTCCCGTTGCGTAATGGTCGCACCGTATTACGCCGTCAAACAGGTCCTAAAACAATAGACCGTTAAACAGGTTCAACATTAATAATAACTTAATAGTAATAACAGTAATAATAATAATGTAAAAATAATAATAATAGTGATAACAATAACATAATAATAATAATAATAACACAATATAATAATAATAATAATAATAATAATAATATAATAACAATAATAATTTAGCATAATTATAATAATATAATAATAATAACAATAATAATATAATAATAATAATAATATAATAACAATAATAATATTAGCATAACCATAATATAATGTTAATATCAATAATAATATAATAATAATGACATAATCATAATAATAATGACAATAACATAATAATAATAATAATAACAACTTAATAATATTAATATGATAATAATAATAATAATAATAATGTAGTAGTAATAATAACAACATCATAATAATAATAAGAATATATTAATAATAATAATAATAATATAATAATAATAATGTAATAATATTAACATAATAATAATAATAATATCAATAATCTAATAATAATAATAACATAATACTAATAAGAATAATAATAAAAATAATAGCATAATAATAATAATAATAGTCATAATAATATAACAATAATAACAATAATGAAGTAATAATAATATTAATATAATAATAATAATAATAATATTAATAATAATAATAATAACATAATAATAATGATAGAATAATATTAACAAAATAATAATAATAATAACAATAATATAATAACAATAATAAAAATAGAATCATAATAATAATGATATTAACATAATAGAAATAATAACACAATTATAATAATAATATAATAACAAAATAAAACCAAGCCTCCAACTTACAGGGGCGGCCGAGCGGAGAGAACGGGCCGGAGCGGCTGACCGGAGCGGGGGTGTCAGACAGGGGGTGAGGTTGCGAACGCCGGAGGCAGCGGAGGGAGCCCGGACGGCGGCGGGCTGGATGGGAGTGCGTAGGAGGGGTCGGACGGGGGTGTCGGGAGGCCGGAGGTGTGGCGCGACGGTTCGGCAGGAGGGTGCGCCGGCGACGGGGTGGCCGGACTGGTGTAGGCGGCAGGGCGCAGAGGTGGGACGTCGGACGTTGGAGAGGCAGTGAGATCGCCGGGGATGGGCGGCGGGCTGGAGGGGCCAGAGCCGGGTGCCGCGCGGACGGAGGGGCTCCGGAGGTCGGGAGGCTGGCGGGAAGGAAGGGGGGCAGGGGTGTGGGCTGCTAGGTTGGAGGCAGAAATCAGGGTGCGGAAGGGGGGTCGGCGCAGCGAGGGAAGCCGGGGCGGTGGTCGGGCGCGGGTGCGGCGAGGCAAAGCGCCAGAGGGGGTGCCGGGGTGAGCGCAGGCAGGCCAGGGGAGCCGGGTGCGGGCATCAGAGAGGTCCGGAGCCGCTTGGCGGCGCCCCTGGGGCTGAGCGGAAACCGGACGACGGCGGCTGAAGGGGAGCACGCCGGAGGGGCCGCCGGCCGGCCAAACTAGAAATAAGGGTGGAAAAAAAATGGGGGAGAGAGAGGGGAGAGGGGAGAGGGTGGCGGCTGGGTAGGTTAGGGGGGATTAGGGTTTCGGTTTTACACACACATATATATATATGTGATTATAATAATAATAATAATAACAAAAATGATACAACAAAATATAAATAATGATATAATAATAATAATAATAATAATAATAATAATAAAACGTAATAATAATAGTAATATTAAAACTTTATAATAATAATAATAAACTTTATAATAATAATAAAAGTTTATAATAATAATAATAATAATAATAAAACTTTATAATAATAATAATCATAATAAACTGTATAATAATAATAATAAAACCTTATAATAATAATAATAACAATATAAATAATAAAAAGACAACATAAAATTCTAAACTTTGAACGCCGGGCGAACACATAGTCACCCGGGACAAACGCACGGTCACCGCTAACGATGCGATGACCGCGCACTGGCACGAAACCGCCAACCCAATTAAACTTCGAAAAATTTAAACCGGGACCAAGAAAGAAGAAAAATAAAGATATCTGCGGTCGGGGTGTGACAGTTTCTCACACAAAATATAAAACATTATATATTTATATGAATTTATTTTCTATTTAATGTAATATGGCATAAACTATCTGGAATTAGATTGTGTTATTGATTTCAGGACCATAGAGTTGGTTATGATAAGAAGAATGTGTGATCTAACAATTTCTTGGAAAATAGGTGTCCAATCTAATTTATCATGTCACTTGTATCGTAGTTATATTTACTATTTTGTTATTGTTTAACTTCTGGTACATTTTTCTTGTTTTATATTATGCAATACTAACTATTTATGGATTCTTATTTAAAATATCCAATATATTGGGTTTTTATCAGAGTGGATGCTTTCCAAATTAGTATTCAATAATCAATGAAAAAATTTATATTCATGTGGATTGGGTATATATTTCATATCATTTTATGTTTGAAATGGGTTCTAGTTTAGTAAGTAATGTACATTTGGTTTTGATAGGTGAAGTGGTAAAAACATTCTGAATCACGGGGATAGAAATATTGGAGTTAATATAATTAATTGGAATCTAGATAGTAATCAACATAATACATAATATTTTTATCTTTTTGATTTTTGGTAGATATAGTGTATAGATTTGATTATGTAAAACTAGATGATACAATGAGAACTAGTCCACTATTTATATATTTTTTATAACAGAATTATTTAATGAAAATGGATAAAAATATTTTTATTCCTAAAATTGTTGATTGTTTTCTCATATATGTATTGGAGTTCTGAAAATTCTGATAACGTGTTGTTGAGTTTTTTTGATGAAATGTTCATGAAGATGATGAATATGAAATTATAATTCTCAAGACGTTTTTATAAAAGATAAATAAATTAGTCTTATATGAAATGTTTTAAATAAAGAAAACCACGATACACCATTATTTATTGAAATATAAATCACGATATTATCCAAACTGATCCTTGAATAATTTTTTTTTCAAATATATTGAATTTCACTTTCTTTTAATGAAGAGCTGAACCATTTATGAATATCAGTGTACGAGTGTTGTATAAGAAAGTACATTTTTGTAGAATTTCCTACATATACGATCCCATTATAAATGAACATGCTTCCACACATAGAAATATACATGATTTGGTATTCCCTATATAGGTGTGTATCTTTAAAATATTATACTGCTACAAATCTGAAATCTCTTGGATGAAATTATCCAAATATGATGAATTTGGATATATGATGATTTATGTTTAGAAATTTCTCACAAATAATAACATAAAACATAGGTGAACATATCTCATTGAAAAGCATTTATGTAGGTGAATTTAGATACATGACTCTATATAATTGATTGGTACATATATGTGGTTTTTTAGATGATATTAAATTCATGAATTAGATCATGAATGTGAATGAGTCACAAATAGACATTTCTATATCAATGACAAATATGTGACATATAAAATATAACATGAATGTAATAATATAAAATATGAGTTTAATAAAATAATGTATACCATACAAATATACTACTGAGTAAAATTCATTATGACCGTGTCATGTTTTGAGTGTTTCACTTCAATAGAATTGTTGGAAAGAAACATGAATTAGATTAATAATTCAACTAGTAATATGAATTTTGTATAATCCTTTAATACATAGAGTATAGTAGGTGTATTAGATTTTGATATTATTTTATAGGAATAATTAAAATAATTTATTTATCATTATCTTATACATGGGTTCTAAATTTTTTATAAGGTTTAAAAAGATTTAATATTTGGGAAATAAGGTTATGAAGTAGAAAGAAAGGGTATTTATAATTATAAAGTTTTTAAGTAGTTGAAATCATTTTCCTAAAAAGAAAATTCGATATTTTATCTAGAAAAAATGAAATAATTTTAGAGAGTTAAATTTGAATTTATTTAGGTATTTCTATCAATATTTTAAAAAATAATGATCGGAATATATGTCTGATAGAACCCAATATATAATTTATAGATTATTTATATCATTTTTTTGTGCATGAATATGTTATATAGAGAGAAATAGAGGGAACCATAAGTTAAACATTTCATTTATGGTGATGTTCATGAGATCACTGAATAAAAAAAACTGCATTACAAGAGACCAATTGTTAAAAAAATGATAAATAATGTAATAATTTTTATGTATTTTGGTAATGTTTTATTCAAATATTCTATTAAATATTAATCATATTAATTATGTGATGATAACATGAACTTTCAAATGGATATAGTTAAACTTATTCCCATGATGTAGACTATATGTTGTAAACAACAAGGATTTATTTTTAGTTATTTTTTAATATCAATTTATTTTTAGATCACACAATGTACTAAAAATGATTATTTAGTAGTAAATTGTGTACTTATTATAATACTCTTTGGTTTATATTTTTTATTCACGAAGTCATTTTTATCTAACAAGAAGAAGAGATTTTTTTATAATGAGAAAATAATTGAACGAGTCATCCAATATTTCCCAACCCCCTCTCATTGGTCATACATATCCTAACTTGTCTATTGAATTGTCTTCCAATAGGGGTTCTTTAATTTTCTCATGGATGTTATGGAGTCAATTAAGGGGAATACTATAATATATTTATAGGACCGGGTTAATTGTAAGATTATTCCTATCATAAATGGGATGAACTATAAAATATTTAATTAAATAATGATATCCTATATATTATCTATTGTCCATGAGGTAAAAAAATAAACTATATATGATTTCACTACACATAATCTGTACTATCCAATTATAGCAACATATTATATCTATCATTGGATGAATGATAAGATATATTTCAAATTTGATCCCCT
Organism: Viscum album; assembly: GCA_963277665.1. Lineage (NCBI taxonomy): Eukaryota > Viridiplantae > Streptophyta > Magnoliopsida > Santalales > Viscaceae > Viscum > Viscum album. The sequence continues at coordinate 1,038,973,557 of OY728141.1, read as the reverse complement.
CTCTTATAATGCCTTTTACAATTGGTTAAAACAACCATAATAGCTCAAAAATTATTAGATATTATAATGTATATTAATAAAGGAAACACTAATGTTATGTTTGGTATTTATTAAATTATCATATAAAAATATATATGTTTAAAAATAATATATTATAACATTATTGTTGAGTCATTCAAATTAATTAATGATGTTATAAGAACATAGAAATCCATGGTGAATAATTGGATGACTCAATAATTGTTGAAATGATTTTATTCATCTTCCATATTGTTTTGATACAAATCATTAATAATTAGAAGATTGAGATCCTCAAGACAATATATCTCTATTATTTTCAAAGTATTCTCATTAAATATGATACGGGAAATTATATATCAATTATAAGTGAATGGTTCATCAATAAATCTCTTTTAATTCAACTATATATGAAAATACAATGAATACTATTATTAAGGAAAATTTACGAGATTATAATTCTTATGTTTAATTGAGAAAGATGTGTAATGAATTAATTTCCTTATATTCAATAATTGGGAAATATTACATAGGTATGCCCATTTGAATTTATTGTTCATGTATATTATTTACAAATCTGCATGAAATTTTTTTAGTATATTTTCCAATACTAAAAGGAGATGATGATATTAGAGATGAATATGGATATATAGAATATTATTTATAATGAGGATGGATATATAATTATATTATGAAAATGGAAGGGAAAAATATATCTAAATATAAATTGAGACAATTTTACCCAAATTTGAGGACGATGATGAATTCGATTTAAAATTGAATACTAAATACTCATTTGATGATTGAATTGAGAAGATAATTGTTTAATATGATAATATAATTAAATTCCCCACTCATTAATTTAGCATAATGAATATTAATATTAAGCAGAAAATCATATGGAATTCATGTTAAAAACATTAATTCATTTGTTTCCTTTCCAAATTCATAATGTAGAGAAAAAGAACAATAACTAAAAGATATATTTTCATCAAGATAACTATTACGAAAGTGTTCATAAAGAATAAAAAAATATTTTAAAAATATATTAAAATGATTTGTAAGTTAATTTTTTATGACCAAATTGTAAAAATATTTCATGATGAATGGTTGAGGGAGGATAAAACATAAGTTTTCCTTTTACATCATAAGTTAGTTGAAATGAAGTGTAAAATCCAAAGTAAATAAATAATAATATATTTTCAAAATTATTAATATTTGTAAATTAAATTTTAATTTTAATTTTAATGGGTTTTTATGTTTGGTGGCATACCTGATAGGAAACAAAAGGTTCCATTGAAATCTTATGTTGCACACAAAGTTGGGTCATACTGATAAATAATAATATAATATTCTTTTAAATGGTAGTTAACTCATGGTTGTTATATTGGTGGGAATGAATATAACTAAAAAAATACAAGAATATACATGTATGTTAATTTTTTTTCATTTATCCAATATAAGTTAGAGGCTTAAAATGGGGATTTATCTAATTTTTAGCATAAATACTATTATATTTTTTAAAATATCGATTTTCCACCATTTGATAGAGAAACCTCATTAAATATAGTTTTTGTCACTTTTATATATTCTATTTGACTAAATAAAATTCTTTTTTGGAACCGGGACATCAAAATTCACTTTTGGTAACATATTGGTATTTATCAGATAAAATTCAATTTTTGATGAATAGTGGAAAATAGTCTATATTAAGTCAAATTTTCCAATTAATAAAAATGATTCATATGGTTATATTGTCTTTTATAATTGGATTTAAAGTGTAATTAGATTATATTTTTATCATTAAATCCATTATTGGTCATTGTAATGAATTTCACATTGAAATTGGACATAAACTAGTGTTAATCTATTGATAGTTAATATTTCATTAAAACAAGATTTTTTTATTGACAATGGGAATTAAATTTAAATTAATCAATCAAACTAATATGTTTTTTATTTTGTAAAATAGACATAATTTTTGAATTTGGAATATAAAATATAGCTTAGGCATAATTTTTGTTATTTTTCTGAAAAACATTAATTTATGAGGAATAGTGAACATCTAAGTAGTAGTTAAAACTGAATTTTTCATTTTAATGAAATTTTTCCGCATCCGTGAATTTAATTTTTAAAATATGACATACATGGATGTTATTATTAAGTATTATGTAGTTAAATAAGATGATTTTTTTGGTGAATAGTAACTTTTGACTTTTATTTACTGTGGTAAAAGGTAAATAGGGTAATTCAAGGTAAAAAGAATATCATAATAATGAAAACATACCTTAACAATTGTATTAACCTTAATGGATTAGTCATTTCTTATCATGGGTACTTTATTGTCTATTTAGGGACCCCATGGAGCCACTACTTTTTAATGGTTGGGGCCAAAGCCTCATTTTATTATTATACCAAAGCAAAGGCCTCTTTTAATGATGTAGAGAGAGACCCATTACATAGCCCGAAGGCCCGGTGGGATTGTATCCCATTACATAGCCCGTAGGACCAAATTTTTGGAATAAGGCCCATTCTATGAATAGTAACCCAGCTGCCTTAGTGCCCGCTACTGCTATAGTATCTTGCCGCCGCTACAGTACCTGCAGATCAATAGTACCCACGCTGCTATAGTACCTATATAGTACTGCTATAGTAACTTGTGCCCCATGGGTTTGGAACCCTCATTTTTCATGTAGGATTACAGGGTGCTTACCAATTACGTGTGATAATGAAACTTTATTATAATTAACATAAAATAAAGTGAAAAATGGCATAATGAAATAACTTTTTATGGATTAATTATTACATTGGGTAATATAAGTTATCATTCCGATTATAAATATTATTTTGAAATCTATAATTATTTCCCATATCATTGTATTTTTTTTTATATTTTGTAGACATCAAATAAATAAAATTATTTATGGCACAATAATAATGTAGTGTTTACCTCATTAGTAAATGAATTAACTGAATAATATTTTAATGATTAAAATAATATCCAAAACCTTTCCATATATTTTAGGATGATTTTATTTTGACCATGAGTCATCTAATATTTTACTTTAATTAGTTTGGGTCCTTTTGAACCCAAAAATCAATATATAATAAAAAAATTCACAGTTTCCTAAAGAACCCCTCCTCCCCCTTATAAAAAGACCTCACCTCTAACCCATTACTCACACCTCTAAATCCCCATGTCAAGTCCAACCTCTGTAATAATAATATCTCACGATCTATCCCTTCCTCCTGGAAGTTTTACCTTAGGTAGAAGGCACATCAAGAAACCCTTTTGGTTCAAACTAAAGGGAGTTACCCTATTTAAAGGAAATGTCTTCTCTTAAGTTCTTTTGATTTAGTTTACTTCCCCAACCCCCTAAAATCATATTATTCCTTTCTGTTCTTAAAAACCCGATATACTTAATATACAAAGTCATTTTTATGAGAATTATTCGAACAACATTAACACACACCTCATTCTAATGGGTAATGAACATACTGTTTTTGTGGATGACAAACTAACGACTCACAAAATGATGATTGTTCAATTATCTCCTAGCGCCTTTCATGGTGGCCATTAATAGGAAAATTTATTTATATATGATACATATTATGTTTATGTTTTCATTATTCTTATGTATTTTTCATTTATAGCATACCTTTATGGTTTACATTAAGGGTAAAGGTGATAATTTCATTTTACAAAGTGCGGGTTGCCGCCCCCTCAAAGTGATATGACTCATTAATGCCATATGTGGGACATATAAAGGATGGATTTAATGATATTATATATGATATTATACAATAATTATAATATACCTATGTATCATTATTATTTAATTCAATTATAATATGAAATAGAAATGAAAGTAGCGTCCATGCATTCGTACGACTTACTGTCTCCATGAACGCTGCATTTCATTCCATACCTCCAAATGTTATGTACATTTATAAATATATACATATACTGGATATATAATATATATATAATATATCTAAATCATTAATATCATTCTATAGATAATGTAATTTTGACCACAATGATAACTTGTAATATAAGATGTTTATTTTTTACATAAGTGCCAAATATCGACAAAATGACCTTTATTAACATAAATTATTACATAATGTTTATAACAAGTTTATATGTGATATAATATGAATAATATAAATTAAAAATGTTCTTAATCAAGTATAAATTAAAATTAGTTTATTGTTGAGGAGATTAAAAAATGAACAAGTCAAGTCGGGCACAAGGTAAGGGACGTCATATCAATATCCTTTCATTTAGGCATATTTTGTGTTATACACAACTTTCTTTTATAGTCTATAGATACACTATTGTCATTTCATTTTATTCAAAAGGAATATTTTTCTACGAGTAATTTTACTAAATGAAAAAAATAATGATTCTTTTTGTGTATGCGGTGACAACGACCTTTCTGTCGATGCGAGTATTATATGATCTTAGGATTCTTTAACAAGTATTAATGTTTTTAAAATAAAAATAAATATCAAATAATATTCTACATATTTTGGTATTTAAAATTCTTTTTATAATAGATTTGTTATGTAAATATATTTTGATGATAAATAGTGATTGAACTATGAAAATGTTTTCATTTCTTTATGTTTTTTTATATGTTATGATTATGTTTTGGTTCATGGGAATTGTATATGTATGCAGGTGGTTCTATGATAAACCTAGGACTGGTGAGCTCGAGATAGATCTCCAATTCATTGGGTAACGTGACAGTGGTAAACATGAATTTTTCTCCTAAGGGATTTAGGAAATATACTTGGATGGGTATTACAAATGCAAATCCCTACATAACTGTGAAATCTACAATGTAAGTATGTTATTGATGCCACAAGTTACATTTATGATTGGTGTTTACTATGTAAATCTTATGATTTCATGAGGTATGTTAAAAAGATTATGTTAGGTATGTATTGATTAAATAATGTTTTCATTAATTATTTTATAATCCTTACTGAGCATTTTATGCTCTTCCCTTGTTTTGAAATTATTTTCATAGGACTTAAAGATGAAAAGGGTAAAGGATGGATAAAGGAATAGTCATGTTGTCTAAAACTTGGGACTAGACATGACTCTTTTTTAGAGTATTTATTTTATGAATAAAATTGAAACTGAATAGAAGTTTCTACCTTGTAATTTTTGAGATGTAATGTAATAGATGTGGAATAATTTTATAAAACTTTAAACATGAATAAAATACTCAATATTAATTATTCATTTAATTCAATATCATGTAATGTTTTAGGCTGGGTCCTTACTATTGGTATAAGAGGTCAGTTTAGAAATCATTAGCAGTTAAGATATTGTTAAATTAATATCCATAAATTATTATTAGATTATGTTATGATTGAAATGATATAGCATTTACATATTACCATGTTAATTCACCAAGAATATATATGTGTTAAAAATGGTTTTTCATTGAAGAAGTAGGGAAGTTTTTATGGGAAGAAATATAGAGGGAAATGTTTTTCAATATTAGCATCCAGAGATGGTCAAAATCAGAATTGAACACTTTGATGCAATGATGTATTAGTTGAATCAGGTGATTAATAGTGGTTGTGTTTTTAGATGACATTTTAGATTATACTAAATGTAATAAGGATCCTAAAATTCTTTTAAGGGTTTTCTTGAGAACCATTAAAGAAAATAAAATATATGAGAAATTCCGCAAGTGTCGGTTTTGGTTACAAAAAATGGGTTCCTCGGTCACATTGTTTCCAAAAATTGCATAACTGTTGATCATGAAAATAAAAATTTGAATAATGGCCAAGACCCACAAATATAACCGAGGTAATTATTTTTCATGGTTTGGCATGTTATTAAAATCGGTTTGTTGATAATTTTTCACTTTTATCTTGTCCAATGACTTAGTTAACTTGAAAAGTGTTACATTCGTTTAGAAAAAAGAAAGTGATAATTGTTTTTAGTAATTGAAAATAATATTGGCAAATGATCTACTTTTGGATCAACCTTCCAAAAATGGAGAGTTTGTTATCAATAGTTATGCTTTGTATAAATGACATGGATGTGTCCTTATAAAAATGATCAGGTAATTACTTATGCTTTACATTAGTTGAAAACTCATAATTAAAATTACCCTACACATGATTTGGAATTATCTACTTTTGTTTTTACTTTAAAAATTTTGAGGAATCATTTATATGGAGTAAAATGTGAAATATATATTGACCTCAAATGATTGACGTATATATGCACTCAGAAGGAATTGAAAATGAGACAGAGGATATTGTTGGAATTTAATCAATGATTATGATAGAAAGATCATTTACCTTCCGAGAAAATAAAATAACGTGGCTGATGATTTTAGTTGAAAATGTAATGCTTCATTAACCATGCTACATTTTGAATGAGATCCTTTGGTTTTTGATTTGATGAACATTGTCATAGAATTTGTTGGTGTAGGAAATTCATCGTTTTTTGTTTCAAGTGTCAGTGATATCATCTCTATCAGATTGAATTAAGCAAGCGCAGAAGGAAGACAATGAGTTGTAGAAAAAGGTATAGTTGGTTCTAGAGGGTATGTTGCCTAATTTTAGTATTGATAATGATTATATATGTAAATTTGGGAAGTGATTATGCATGCCTTGTGATTCACATTTGATGAATGAGATGTTTTGTAAAGCTCATAGTTCCATGTTTTCATTTTATCCTAGAAATACTAAGGTGTATTTAGATCTTATGTAGTATTACTGGTGGGATGGAATGAAAAGAGATACTGCAAACTTAACTGTGAGGTATTTGACTTGTCAGTAGGTTAAAGCAGGGAAGTTATTACTAAAAGGGATGCTTCTGTCATTACCTGTGCCAGAGTGGAAATGGGAAAATATATCCATGGACTTCCTTGGATGATTAACGAAGAAATCTATATGTAATAATGTAATATGTGTTATAGTTGATTGGTTGACCAAATCTTCACATTTCCTTCTTACTGGAGAAAAGTTTTCTCTATATCAAATTTCTCGGTTGTATTTTTAAGAGATAGTCTGGTTTCATGGAGTTCCCCTATTCATTGTATTTGATTGTTATCCCATGTTTACTTCTAAATTTTGGAAAGGAATTTAGAATTCATTGGCAACTGAATTAAATTTTAATACAACTTTTCATCCGCAATAATATTGGTAGTCAGAATGAACAATTCATACATTGGAGGATTTTCTACATGCTATATCACTTGATTTCAAGGAATGTTGAGACCAACATATTTTTCTAGATGAATTTTTTTTATAATAAAAATTTTAGTTCCAGAAAATAGATGGCTCCATTTGAGGAATTATAAGGGAAGTAGTGTCAAACTCAAGCATTTTTTGTTGAAGTAGGTGATAAGATGTTGATGGGACTATTATTGTTAGAAGAGGTGGTAGAAAAAATTCAGTTGATTTTGAAGCACATGAGAATAGCTCAGATCTAGAAGAAAAGATATACAGATAATTGGAGGAGGAATATTTCTTTTTAGGTATGCGATCACGTCATTCTCAACGTTTCTCTATGGAAGAGTGGAATGTGTTTTGGTAAGAAGAGAAGGTTGAGTCCGGGATGCATTGGAGATTATGAAATCCTAGTGAAAGGCATATTATCTTCATATCAAGTGTCTTTACCATCATTTTTATCATAGGTACAAAATTTATTTTCTGTTTCTATGTGGATAAAATATATGCTCAATCAATCTCATGTTTTGAGCCCATAAATATATTAGTTCGAAGAAAATCTCTCTTATAAGGAACAACCAGTTCAGATTATGGATCGAAGAGAGCTAGTTTTTCGAAATAAAGTAATTCATCAGGTAATGGTTTTGTGAAAAAATACATGGTTAAAGAGGAAATGTGGGAATCTAAAAATTCTATGAGGGATAAACACCCCCAACTTATTTGACAAGTGAATAAAAATTACGAGGATGAAATTTCCAAATATGGAGAAGGATGTAACATCCCAAGTAAATAAACAATAATATATTTCCAGAATTATTTATATTTTTTAATTAAATATTAAATTTACTTTAAATGGGTTTCTATGTTTGATGGCGTACCTTATATACAATAATGTGTTTCTTTGAAATCATACATTGCACACAATTTTGGGTCATACTGAAAAATAATAATATAATATTATTTTAAATTTTATTTATCACGTAGCCATTATATTATAAGGAATTAAAAAAACTATATACAACATGAATATACATTTTATCAAATGTTTTTACATTTATCCATTAAGAGTTAAAGGTTTACAATTTGAATTAATCTAAATTTAAGCATAAATCCTCCAATATTTTTTAAACGGTCGATTTACCGCCTTTTGATAGAGAACCCTCATTAAATATAGTTTTGGTCACATTTATTTGTTCTATATGACTAATTAATATTCTTTTTTATAATCGGGACCTCAAAATTAACTTTGGGTAAAATTTTGGTATTTTTCTGAAAAAATTAAATTTTTGATGAATAGTTGAAAATACTATATTTTAATTCAAAATTGACTTTTAATATAATTTATTTATATTAATAGATTATATTTTAAGTGTTTTAAATTTTAATTAGATTATATTTTTATCATGTATTCAAATGTTGGTCATTGTAATTAATTTCACTTTGAAATTGGTCAGAAACAACTGTAAATCATTTGATAGTTAATGTTTCTTAAAAACATGCCTTTTGGTTTGACAAATAGAAATAATTTTAAAATAATTAATCCAACTTCTATGTTTTGAATTTGGTAAAATATACATAATATTTTTATTTGTAATATCAAATATATCTTAAGATTAATTTTTGGTATTTTTCTGAAAAATGCCAATTTTTTATGAATATTGAAACCACTAAGTAGTAGTTAAAAACTATTTTTTTCATTTAAATAAAATTTTACTGATTATGTGAGTTTAATTTATAAAATATGACCTAAATTTTTGTTATTAGTAACTATAATGTGCTTCAATAAGATGATTTTTTTTGGTGAATAATAACTTTTAACTTTTATTTCCCACTTGTTAAAAGTAAATAGGGTAATTCAAGGTAAAAGAAATATCATATTAATACAAAATTACTTTAACACTTGTATTATACTAATTGGATTAGTAATTTCCGACCATGGGTATCCATGGGTCAATTTTAGGACCCCATGGAGCCACATAAGAGTGATAATGACACATTAATTTTATTAATTTGAAATAAAGTAAAAAATGACATAAACAAATATCTTATAGTAAATTAATTGTTACATAAGGTTAAATGAATTATCATTTCAAATTTACATATTATTTGGAATGATATAAATATTTCCTTCATCATGGTATTTTTATTATAATTTTTAGACTTCAAATAAATAAAATTATTTATGACACAATAATGATGCATTGTTTACCTAATTAGTAAATGATTTAAATAAATAATATTATAATGATTAAAATAACATCCAAAAACTATCCAATTATTATTGGATGATTTTATTTTGGAAATGAGTAATCTTATCTTCAACTTTAATTAGTTTTGGAACTTTATAATCCAAAAATCGTTAATTAATAAAATAATATTTTCACACATTCTTGAAGACCCACTCCCCACTTATAAAAATCCTTCTCTCTAACTCATTACTCACTCAACATAAGCCACATGGATTATAGAAAATCATACCAAATAAGCTCTTAGGAACCATATATTTCTCATATATGCCTTACCTTATGAAGATGGCACTTCAAAAAAAACTCGTTTGTTCAAACAAAAGGGAGTTACTTGATTTAAATGTAATGTCTTCTCTTAAGTTCATTTGTATTATTTTACATCTCAAACCCCATAAACTCTTTTTATTCATTTCTTTTATAACAATACCATTATAAAAAATATCCTTTTTTTATTTTTATGATATGTATTTGAATGACACATACAAACACATCAATCTAATGAGTAATGAACATATTATTTCTGTGGATGGAAAATTAACACCTCGTGAAACGATGATTGTTCAATAATCTACTATGGCCTCTCATGGTGGCCATTAAGATGGAAATATATATATATATATGATATATATTAGGTTTATTTTTTCTTTATGCTTCTTTATTTTTCATTTATATCATACTTTTATGTTTTCCATTATGCGTAAACGTGATAATTTCATTTTAGGAAGTGCGGATTACCGCCCCCTCAAAGTGATATGACTCGTTAATGCCATATGTGGGACATATAAAGGATGGAGTTAATGATATTATATGTGATATTATACTGTAATTATAAAATAACTATGTGTCATTATTTTTTAATTCCATTAAAATAGGAAATAGTAATGAAAGTTGCGTCAATGCTTACGTACGACTTACCATCTCCATGAACGGTGAATTTCATTGCATACATCCTAATGTTATGTACTATTATAAATATGTATATATACTGTATATATAAGATATATATGATATTTAAATCATTAATATCATTCTTATGATAATGGATGTTTTACCACATAGATAACTTGTAAATATAAGATGGTCAATTTTGGATATAGTACCAAATATCGACAAAACAACCGTTATTAAATTAAATGATTACATAATGTTTATAACATGGTAATATGTGATATAAAAGGAATAATAAAATTGAAAATGTTCTTATTCAAGTTGAAATTAACATTAGTTTATTCTTTAGGAGATTAAATAATGAACGAGTCAAGTTGGACACAAGGTAAGGGACTTCATCTCAATCTCATTTCCTTGAGGAAATTTTTTTTATACACGACATTCTTTTATATGTTGTATAAACCCCTCTAAAATTTCATTTCATTCATAGGAAATTTTATTCTATGAGGCGTTTTACTAAATGATTTTTTTTTCTTTTAACCTAGGCAGTGACAATGATTTTTCCTCCACCACGAGTATAATTTGATCTTTGGCTTATTTAAAAAGTCGAATAGTTTTTAAAATGAAAATAAATACCATATATTGTTTTACGTATTTTATTATTGAAAATGGTTTTTGTAATCGATTATTTATTTCAATATATTTAGATGATATATTGTGATTGAAATGTGGAAATGTTATCTTTCCTTTATGTTTGTTTTATGTGTTCTGATTCTATTATGGTTCATGTGAAATGTTTACCTATATGGGTGGTTCTGTGATAATCCTTGGGTTGGTGAGCCTGAGATAGCTCTCCAATTCATTATGTAACGTGGTAGAGGTAAACATGAATGTATATCCTAATATATTTAGGGAATATAATGTGACAGGTATTCTAAATGTAACTCCATTAGAAGATGTGAAACCTACAATGTATGTTTTTTAAGGATGCCACAAGTTACCATTATGATTTGTGTTTACAATGTAAATCATATGATTTCAGGAGGTCTGTCAAAGAGCTTATGTAATATATGTATTGATGAAATAATGTTTTAATTCTTCATTTTATAACCCTTCATGAGATTATTATGCTCATCCCAAGCTTTGAAATGTTTTTCACATGAATTAAAGATGAATAAGGTCATGTATGGGACGATGTAAATGTTATACTGTCGAAAACATGGGACCAGAAATGACTTGTATTTTTACGAGTTTTTATTTTATGAAAAAAATTGAAACTGAGTAGAAGATTCTACCATGTAATTTTTGAGATGTAATGTAATAGATATGACCTAATTCCCTGAAACACTAAACCCAAAAATATCCTCAATGTGAATGATTCATTAAATTCAAGATTATGAAATGTTTAAGGTCAGATCCTTATAAAAAGCTTTAAATATCTATCATCTATAATTATATTTTTTAAGAAATTTAATTATTGAAAATGTATGAATCACTGAATTATTAGAAAATATCATTATAAATATTAATTCAAATGTATGGTGAAGATATATAAGGTTCTTAATGGAAACTATGTCAAAATTGTGAGGTATATTGTCCAAACAAGTGAATTAAAAAATTTAAGAATTATAACATTATCAAAAAATGATGCAAAAAACTACCTCTAACAATTCAAATAAATATGATTAGAATTATTTTATAAAAAATACGATATGATGATTCTGAATATATTTTTGTTCAATTAATTTTTACATACATTTATTTTCAAACTAATGTTGTAAAAGATCTACATAGTTCTAGAGAACATGCATTTTTCAATAGAATATATGATATAGATATATATCTAGTGTAGTGGTTGATTTGGTATTAAAATAGTGATTTTTTTTATAATAAAAAATACAATAATGGATCCAGATTTTAATGGATGCCGATTTTGAGGGGGAGTTATCCCACTCAATATTATTGAATCAAATTTAATAATGAAAAATTCAATTTAAATATTTTGAATATATTCAAAAAAAATTAAAACACTAATTCAGTTGTAATATAAGACATTCTATATAGATAATGTTTTTATTTTTATTGATGCATTTAAACTTGAATTTGAGTAAAAATTTGACAACATTATCTGAATATTGAAATGGTAAATGAAATTACAATTATATTTGAAACTGTATTATATGATCTAAAATTATAATGACACTATATTTTTGAATGTGGGTTATATTTTTAAATGAAATAAAACTTGAATATTATAATTTATCTAAAAGTCTAAAATTAAGGAATAGTGAATTCCCTAAATGATGAGTCTCTCTAAATAAAATTTATTGGATATTCTATAAATTGAAATGAAAATTTTAAATCATTAATGGATAAATTATTATTGGGATAAAGTTACTTTACAGGGGGTCCCATTATTGTGATGAAGGAAATGAATTTATATATACAATATATTATTGGACTTATAATATAATTGAAAAAAATGTATGGTCTTACAGGATGAATATAAAACAAATGAAACATATTCTAGGATGGTACTACCCAAATTTCATATTGTTAGGTTATGATGGATGATAATCAATTAGGGAATTTAAGGAATTGAATTATGAGTAATGGAATTATGAAAATGATTAAAAATGAGTATATTATAGGGTAACCAATAGATTAATAAGAAATATAGATTGGTGTTATTAATATGAAAAAAATTTATATTTAATATTTTTCACTTGAGAAGGTTCATATACATTCATCTCATTCACTATATCATATTTATTATGAAAAATGTGATCATGTTGTGATGAAATTGGCTGATAGATATGTATAATTTATTTCTTATAATCATGATTCCACTTGGGTTAAATTTATTATGCTTTCAAAATTAATTGATACACTATTACGATATTCAAAAAATTCATGAAAAGTGGTCAAAAATAATGTTGATACTTTTAAAAATTATTAGAAGAGATAATTTTATCGAATAAACAAGTGGTATGCTTCACTATTATCTTCATAGTCATCTTATTAATCACTAAAATTTTTCACCATATGCACCAAAAACATGGTTTTGATGCAATAATAAATAAGGACTTAATTGACATGGAATTAATAATATTGATTGAACATAAAAGAACATAGTTCTTTTTGGAAAATGTTATTAATGAAACAATCCATATAAAAAATTACTATTTGTATAGTCCAAGTTATTACATGCCATTATATATTATGTATTATAATAAAATATAATGTATTAAGTTCATAAAAACATTTGATATACCATATAATATGAATGATGAAGGTTGGAATATAGGGATGTGTGATTAACAATGTGTTGGTAGTATATTCAAATTATTACCCACAAATTAAAGATGATAGATATACTATGAAAAAGAACATAGAATAATTTTAGATACATTATATGTGATTGTAATGTGTCACATCCATGATATTATATTGATGTATTACTTTGCTTATTTTTTTTTCCTATATTTATAACATGTCTTTCTGGTTCTCATTTGTGAAAATAGAGTTTTCTATCCAGACAGAAGGTGGCACACGATTAGAGATAGATTAGTGAAAATCAAGAGCTATACTATAAGAGGTCATGTTTCCTAGTAATTGGAACTATCTAAGACACATGGGAATTAGGATTAGTATTCAACCTTCCTAGTGAAAGTGTACATCCTATTTTCTCCTGGACAGAGGACAACTTATAGTTTCCGCCCAGTTTAGTAAACCTCGCTTCTTGTTTTTGATGCCTATATATGACATTAAAAATGATAAATTTACTCGTTTTTCCTCTTCTAATTGTACCCTAAATCCACCCATATTCACTCCCAATCAGGAATTGCAGCTCTATGTGCCTCTCCCTCTTCTCACATATCCCTTATGTCATTTTCGGTAGATTTGTTGTGGGGTCTTCAATGAATCATTATTTTACCCATGTTGTTCTTGGTTTCTTCTTTTTTATTGGTTTCGTATTTATTCATCACTAGTTAAATATTTCTTAAATGTTTTAGATAAACTAATAAGGGTTCCAACATGAGTATTTGATATAAATCATGATTTTATTGAGATGTTTCTAGATTTATAGGGAACCCTTGTTGTGTAGTTAGGGTTTCCCACTATATTCCAGAATATTTGAGGCTTTCGTTAGGTGATACTATTATCTATCATTATTTTATGATTCAATAATTCTATCTTTTCTTCAAAAATGTGTTCTATGAATTGTGTGAGTGGTGTTAAATAAGTTTTCAAGATATTTTTAGTTGTTTATGGGATGAAATATGTTTTTAAAAACTTAATTGTTTCATTTTTATTGATATTTATGATGTTGGAAATGTGTGTGTGTTATGGGTTTTGAATCTGTTTTCTATAGGGAAATGGTTTTTTGGATTGGGTGTTTTAATGATCGAAATTTTTTGTGTAAAGGGTTTCCAATGACACATGAAAAATGGAATTAAGAACAAATGAAATCCTAGTGGACTAGGTGGGAAGAATATGAATATTATATTACTCAAATCAGTTGTATAGATGCTCAATTACCTCTAGAAGAATTGAATATACAACACTGAAAAAACTATGATGATGATTGGGGGAACTAGAATATTTCAACGATTCCTACATAGTGGTCATGCACAAGAACATTATGGGTCATGGTTACTATATTGTATAACCAAGATACTAGGGTACAAAGGACCAAATAGTGCTAGTTCCTTTATAAATTACATAGGGAGCACTTTTATGTTTTTATTTCTATTGGAATAATTGGAACATTACCTTCCAGGATTTTTTTAAAGAATGTTTTCCCTTATGTTTCATTACGATAAAAGGTTTAATTTAAAATAATTTAACAAGTGTTCTTCCAATATTTTTTCAGAAAATTTTCATGTTGATTGTATTGTAATGTTTTAGTATGGAATCTATATAGGTGATATCCTACTATGCATTGGATCACTCCCAATATACAACATTGGGTGAATGCAGACATTGTTATGTTTTTCATAGGAAATGGTAATATATTCCATAGAAGTGATAGTGGTTCTTATTTCTAGAGTTCCTTATCATGAAAGTATTATTAGATGTGGCATGAGGATGTTTCCTAATTTTTTTCATGGATGATAAGTTGTGTAGTTGGTTAACCATCCAATTTATGGTACATTGGTTTTTGGTTAAATTTGTAAAATGTTTTAATTTTATTGGTTATGTGTCTCTTGGTTATGAACATTTCACTTTGTGTGATTTTTTAGTTTTGAGATTTTTATTGTAATTTATCACTGGTTAAATCCTTCCTAGAATAGTATATTCTTATGCCATAGTATCCAGCCTTGTGGGTATTGATATTTCCATTTGGGAAACGTCACATGCCAGGTCAACTGTCAGGTTGGATGACACACTAGATTGGTATAGGGAAAAATTCTTTCGAAGATGGTTTTTCACTTTTTCTTGGTATTGATATTTTTGAGAGTCTAGATAGATAAGAGATATTATTTTAAGGGAATGAGGTTCTGGTTACGATAGGTGGGTCTAGACAAAACACCTTGTAATGGTCTTTTAGTATCTATTGAATTTTGGGATTTGGTTTGAATTCTTTCACATGTGAGATATATAGGCTATCAAAAATGCATGGATAGATGTTGGGGTTGAAGTGAAATGGAATGATATTTTAATTCATATGTTTTTTATTAATGGATGTGTGTTGAATTCATTTATTTTATTAAAATTTTCAGGATGATATGTTGAGGGATTTTCTTATTTTTTTTATTTTTTTATCATGATGCCTCCCTGTAGACTTTATTTCAAACCATGTGATATAGTCAATGAGATTTTATCCTCAAAATTGGATCAATGATTAGTGGATGATGTTGTTCTGGTTATCAATGCATTATGTTAGGTAGTGTAATTGGGGCCTTCTCATATTCAGGATAAAAAACTAGGTCCTCAAAAGGAAAATGATCTGAAGTTCTTCCAGAAAAAGACACCTAAATTCTAATTTAGAAAAGATCCCCAAAAATTAAATGAGTTTCATGAAATGATTTCAATGATTTATGGGTTCCTCAGTTCTTTTATGGTAGTGAAGGTGAAAAATGTTTGTTCTTTTCAGAATGACTCATTTGGAGGTGGTGGTCCTAAGGAGATCAGATTGAGAGTCATGAGAATATGTGTTCGAACGACATCATGTTATTTTTTAATTAGAATTATTGTAGATAGGACATGGAATTTTTCAAATACTGAGTGTCTCTAGATTTCAATCAGGTGGATTATAACTTTTTCAAAATACTCCAATCATTTTGTAGAATTTTTTTAGTTAGAAAATGTGTTAATTTCCAATGAGAAGTTATAGGCTCAATGGTCTCAAATGAGGTTGCAACTACATATATGAACCCATGTCTTCATATTTAAATTGAACATATATGCTAAGGTGGATGATCAATATTAGAGGGTGGAGATTGATAACAGTGTAATGTTCTATTTTTTATAATACAGTTTCAATAGTTCTCTATGGAAGTGGTAGTTCATCAATGAATAAGTGGAAGAGATATTAAGAGCAGAAGAAGGTAGGTGGTAGATCAGTCCATTCTTCACATACATCAATATTTATGGCCTTATATGGAAGATAATGCATGTTCCATTATTGTGGAAGCATTTGGAACAATCATACGAAATGTCTATCTCCACCAATATTGTTCCATTTTTTTAGACCAATGGGCGATCTATAATGGTTTTTTCAATGCTACACATCTATAGGTGGATTTTGTAGCATCAGTAGCCTTCAGAGGTATGTCAGCATAGTCAAATCCATCCTGGATGGTGGGTTCCTTGTTTTGTCATCATTTAGGTATGGGTAAGATAAATCTATGGAGGGAGTCATCTTAATGTATAGTTTCTAGATAGTGGTAACTCTTGGGATCACACAGAGATGGGACATCTACTTCATTTAGATTAGGAACAAACATAATTTGACGTAAGACCATAAATAGTTTGATGTACAACCTTTTTTTATCATTTATAGTGGTTAATAAGTTTTTTATAAGTTCCAGTGATTAATTCTTACCTTCCAATCTCGAGTATTTTTTTTACATCTATAACTGATATCAAGATTTATGTGGTAAAGCTTGTGACACCCTATGGTATGAAGAGATATTGTGGTTTTAAGTGTCTTTGTGGTGAACTCACTCTATCAGCATTCATAATGGAGGAGGATTTCCAACACCTAGAGAAATACATCATCAATGAGATCATCATTTGGGTTTAGAATATTCATTTTCATGGTCAAATAAAATTTCTTTTAGAAAAGAGTGTGTTCTCTGTAACATGATGGATGTACACATGTATTTCAAGGGGAATGAAATACTTGTCTAGTATATGTGGGTCCTCCACTAATGTAGTTGGGTACTCATGATATCCATATAATTTCACTCATATTATAGGATGACGATAGAGGCATTGAGGGTGGATTACATCATATGTATTGTGTGTTCCCATGGTTAGACCAAGAAAAATTATTTGGTTTTCCTTGAGGGTGGGATGTGGAGTTTAAAATTTTTTTCACACTGGGAAAATCAGATATATTTTCCCTCATACCGTATGGCCCTGAAAAAGATGAGGTAATTAATTATTTAGTTTTATTATTTGAAATCCTATTTATTCATTCAAAAAAATTTCACATCTTGAGCCTCCCCTATTCAGTTTGTGAAAACGGAAGATGGATATCTATGGTTATGGATTGATTATTGGTTACTGAATAAGTTGGAGATTAATAAAAAAATACTCATTCTTCATATTGATAATTTTTATGATCAACTTAAGGGGGGTATGTTGTTATCCATGATGTACATTCATTATGGGGATCTCCACAATATATTCAAGGAGTGGGATTATCCAAAAAATGATTTCTGAAGTAGGTATGACCAACATGAGTATTTGATAATCCATTATGAGTTGAAAAATCATCTCAACATCATTATAGATCTTATAAACAAGGTGATTACACAATTCCTCAACCACTTCAATTTTTTATGCTTATATGTTAAGGTCTAATCCATGAAAGTGGATCATGAATGACACTTCAGTATTGTGTTATGTAGCTACACGGATCCTCACCTCTCTTGAAATCATTCTAATTGTTCAATCTAGATTAAGGAGGTGTTGTTTATAGGTCATGTGAAATTAGAACATGGGGTTTCGGTAGACCCTGATAGTATTAGAGTTGTGATGTAATGGTTGAATACAATGATACTTTTCTATATCAGGAACTTTTGGGCTTTGATATGTATTACGAATGGCTTATTAGGAATTTATCGTAGCTTGATTTTCTCATGAATTATCTTACTGGAAAGTGTCCACTAGAGATTTAGGAGTCACTAATAAAAAAACCTTTTTTCTCTAGTTCTAGGGTTTTAATTGTTCCCTGTAAATGTGTTTGCATAAACCCCATTTCAATGATGTAGAAAAATCATTGATAAAGGGTGTCTTTAAAAAACATAATTTAGCACTATTAAAGGGGGTCCTTAAAAGCACCTAAAAATAACCTTTCAAGGGGTCCCATTATCAGTGATTGTAAAAAAATGATGAATACCCCCATTATTAGAACAATTAAAAAATCACAAATAATATGGAAATTTATCATCACTTCTAAAAAGGAACTGATAAAGGGGTAGTTCTTTCTTAGTACCTCAAAGAAATCACTAACAAAGGGTGGTCCTTATTAGTGATTTTTTTTAATTTCTAATATGAAACACCCATTTATCATAAACATTTTAGTATATCTAATAAATATTTTATTTATAAAATAATTATTTCATTAAAAGACACACATAGAAGATGTTATGGTTATTTGGAGGGGTTTTGGCCCTTTCATTGCCTCAATAGATGTGATCGAGGGTTCCTAGATGTCACAATAATCATAAATATCATAATAAGATTCGATTTCATAGGTGAAAGAAATAAAATTGAAAATCATTTCAGATGTTATGGCCATTTAAAAGGCTTTAAAATGTGTAATCCCTTAAAAACCCTTAAACCCAAAGAAAACCAAAAAATATAAAAGAAGATATCATTTGGTCAGTTAAACCATTTCTGCTTCACAACCAGTCAAATTATTTATTATTAAATGAGATAAAACCATTTTATATTTTTATTTCATGAAAATTATAGAAATAAATGTTGTTACATTTTCAAAAAATTAAAAAATCATACTTGAACTTCAAAAGGCCATAACATTTGATCTGTGTGTCCATTTTGGATCACAAACATACCAAATCCTAACATACGATGAGATATACTCCATGTAAGTATGAGAATATATCTTAAAAAATTTCCCCTTTCTTTCCCTAGAAATCACTATAAGTCTACCGAAATATAATTTATAGTCATCGACCCCAATTTCTAAAATTTCAAACGGGTATATCATCTGACCTGGGTGTCAATTATTCCATAACCTCATATCATATCGAAGCTCATTTCATGATATTTGTTTTGACTTTTTTTGTTTTTATATAGACGAATAGACCATATGTAATGGTTGTTTCATTGTATTTTATGGTTTTTAGATTTTCTAATTTTGTTGTGTTATTAACGGTTTTTTGAGTTAATTTCAATTTTCAAAATTATACAAAAATAAATTGGTATTATAAATATATATATGTATATGGAATGATATATATATATATATATATATATAATAATATAGATTTACATTAAAATAAATATGTGGAAAAAATATAAGTTAATGCACATATATATATATATATAGATATATCGTAAAATAAAAAACAAAATAGTATCAGGTTGTTGATATGGAAATAGTGTATAAGTAGATGGTCCCAGGATCAAAACATATTTGAGATATTGGAACACACTAATGCATTGATAAAGGGTTGGGGGAAGCACTGATAAAGTTGTGGGGGTGGGAAATGCTGATAGGGGGTAAAGAAAAATGATTTCCCTTTATCATTTGATACTTTATCAATAATTTTTAAGCACTCTTAAAGGGGAACTTCTATAGTGAAAAAAATCACTCATAAAGGGGTCATTTAATAGGGCTAAAAAAGAATACATCAAGGAACCATTTATCATCACTTTTAATGAGTACATTTAAATCTAATCCTCTAACATCAACTACATTATTTGTGATTCTATAGAACTGATAAATCCATTTTACTCATGTTGATAGGGAGACAATTTTCAGAAATTCATCATTTTAGAAGATTATGTGGCAGTTTACCACATCCCATATTTTGATTTTACCTAAATTTAGAGTTGGGTTAACATTATTAAATGATAATTTAGGTATCATTTTAAGGATTTTTTATGCAGGATGACCATGTGGTGGCATAATGATCGTTCCAATTCAATCCATGTGAAAAGAACTACCAACCAACAACATGAAATTAGAACCAACGATTCATTCCCAAAATACATGTTGTCGTTATCTATTAATGGAGATTTTTTTTAATATTTTGATCATATGATAATGTCCTATATATAATTTTAAAAATATTTTAAATTTAGGAAAAATCATTGGGGAATGTACCATTAAGGGATTTATTTTGATATCATCTACACACTAGGTAAATGTATTGTGGTACCACATTCTTTGTGCGGGAATGTGCTAGTGAAAGAATTAAACTTGTCAAGTGATGAGTGTGATTTTTTCGATCATTTCATTCTGATGAATCTGGAAGCCAACAAGCATTGAATATTTTCATTCTATAAATTTATTTAGAAAAAAGTCTCCCTTATAGTGTTTATTCAGCAAGTTATGATTAGTGATGAGTTGTTCCAGCTTTCTATAGACATTTTAAATGGTGTGGAGGTTCCTTGTGTCTGATCATGGTATCCTAATAGATTTATATATTTAATAAATTAATTCATTGTTCCATATTACTTTTAAATGGCAGCGATGTAGGGTAGAAACTATTCTCAGTGGGCATTCATCCTGCTACCAAAATGATGTTATAAGATGTGTATCAATAGTTATGGTGGCTAGGTATGTGGTGAGATATTTCTAACTGTGTATCCATGTTCCATAATTTTTATATGTTTAAAGGATAGAACCACAAGCCCTTATATTTTTTTTCAGTTCCTAAAAAATCATACATGGAATTCAGATGAGGTACCAAATATTTCGATTTTGGTTTACCCTATATAACCTATGGAAGGAATACCATTTCGGTAGTGATTGAACATTTGACCAATTCATTCCATTTTACTCTGATTATAGAAGCTTGAAATTTTTATGAATTGTTATGGTTGTATGTTCAGGAGATAATGGGGATTTGTGGTGTGAAATAATCTATCATTTCAAATATAGACCCCCCATTTTACCTTGTCATTTTGTGATGTCCATTAAAAGGCAATGGGGTTTTAGGTCAAGTTGAGAATGACATACCATCCTCGAACAGATTTTAAGAGACAACGGTAGAATTAGATCAGGGATCACAAGTTATGTGAGTTTTTGAGGGAATTTAGAGCCTCTTGAGATATCCATTTGGGGATGGTCAAATTTTTTATAAGAAGAGTAACCAATCATCAATATTAATTAATCTGTTTGATGTGATTTATATTCATCCATGTCTTTCATCACTATGTTGGAAAGTGGTGGATGAAACATCATTATTGGGACAGATAAATGTGAATAAGATGTCAGATAATGTCATATTGACCATGAGGTTTTCTTATAAAACATAACTTTTTTAAATATTTTTATGATCACAGTCACCGATCCTTGAAATCATTTATGGGTGACCATATGTTTTTGAATGTGGGACCTCTCTTGGGACCCCATTATCCTGGTATGAATAGGATTTTAATGTTGAGGTATGTAAAACCATTATAGATTACTGAGTAAATTAGTAAGGTGGCATACCTGTAAGATTTTCCATCCAAATTGATTTCAATTCATGGGGTTTTCGATGTCACATAATTAATGATGTACAATATGTATCCTTCTCTCATTGTAAAATTGGAGGTGTTGGAATTAGAACAAGATTTTTCAATTCATAAGCAGATAGTGTAAATTATAATTTTCCAAGATATTGTGCATTGGTAGAAATCTATAATATTGTTTTGACTTCATTGTAATAATGGTAAAATTGAGCATGACACATTGGAATGGAAATCATGGGATGCGGATCCATACCGGTTTTTTTTTTCTTTTTAGAATGTTATTTGACATTATGTGGATGGGAAAAAAGTAATGGTGGGGAGAATTTTTACATACATTATTTCATTATGAATTATTTTGTTTATTTTTAAATTTCTAAAAAATTTATATCTTCCCTTTTTTATGTTTTTTGTGAAAATAGGGTTTTTGATCCCATTATACAGTTGTGCAAGGTTTGTAGAATCAATAACCTTCCAAAAATAGACCATGTTCTCTCACCAGTGGAACTGTCTAGGATGAGAAACCTACTGAATAGGCCTAAACCCTCCCCATGATAATTTTACGACCCATTTCCTATGGGATATAGGAGACCACATAGATTCCCCATGGTTTGGATAACCGTTGGCTGATAACCTGCAAACTTTATAATTTTTAAATTTTTTGAGGTTTTTTAATTTAACTCTTAGAATATAACCATAATTAAACCCATCCCCATCCACATATGAGATTTACATCCCTAAGTGCCACTCTATCCCCTCTTTTCTCCCTTATAGAACCTTTTTGTTTCTGTATTTCATGTGGGATCTTCAATGAATCGTCATGAAATACCATTATTTCTTAGTATCCCTTCATCATGGTTTTTCTTCATTATTATGTGGTTATTTAATTATGTATTGAGTTGGTAGACCTAATATGGGTTCATTATTGAGTTATTTTATTAAATATAAAATTCAGTGGTTTCATCATTCTTTTATAGGGTACCATTGAGGTGAATTTGTGGTTACCTATTGGATTCCAGATGTTTTGAAGATTGATGTATATTATTCCAAGTTTTTTTATTTGAATATTTTATTATTATTTATTATCTTCATATATGTGATTTATTAGTTGTTTTGAGAGATGAAAAAAAGTTGTTAAAAAGTATTTTTCCTGCGTATGGATTGCAATAAGTTCTTCCAAATGAAATTGGTATGTTTTTACAATTTTTTTAATATTTTCAAAGTGGATTGCGGATTTGAACTTGTTTTTCTTATAGAAAATGGTTGATGGCATTTTGTTTTTATAGTGTAAAAAGTGTTCTTGTGAAAATTTTGGATCATGTGATATGGTAAAAGAATTCACAAAGGGGTCCATGGTGACTAGGTGGGGTGACTAAGAATCGTACGCTTATAGGATTGGAAGGGCCAAGGCCCAGTTTCCTCTATAAGATCTGATATTACAACACTAACTAAACAATGATGATGATTGGATAACACATGATATTTAAATGTATTCCTCTCTAGTGGTGCATTGATTAGGTTGTGATGGGACATATGTACCATACCATTTCACAATGATACTAGATTCATAGGGTCCTATTGTCATTACTTACATTAGGGAATATCAATAGTGATCTTGTGATGTTGTTATTGTCATCATAATACAGTTAACCCTACCTTCTATTTTTTTCCAAACATTTTTTCGATTAATTTGGATTCCATTAAAAAAAATTACTAAAATTTTATCCAATGTTATTCATAAAATATTAATATTAATTTTACTTATTTTTTTATGGTATGACATCTATATGGGTGATATCTTACATGGAATTGAGTCACAACCTACATACACACTATGATGTATACAGTTCTTGTTATGTTTGAACAATGTAAAAGAATGGTGTTTCATAGATATGATGGTATTTCCATTCGCATTAATTTGTTATCATTCATGTGTTGGTTGATGTGGAATTATGGTGTGGACACTCTTGTCACATGGAGGTTTAGTTTTTTAGTTACCTCCCCTCCCCATTTTTTATACAATGACATTCGGTTACTGTGGTAAAATGATTAAATAATATTAGTTGTGTCTCTCTTTGGAATGTAAATTTATTTGGTGTGGTTATTTAATCTAGATATTAGTTTATGTTAATTTAAAATTGGTGAAAACATTAATAAATAGTATAGTTGATGCCCATGAACATTTTTCTAGCTCATGGGGATCTGGAATTCCCTTCCAGCCATGTCACGGGTCCGGTAAGGTGTCGTGTTTGTTGGCCCCCATGACTTGGATAGTGAAATGATGGATCGGTCTGCAAGAACATTTTCATAGTATAATCTAGATATTAGAGGAAGTGAAGAGGAATTTGTTTCTATTATACAACATATTTGTAAGAACACGAATATTTAATCTCAAGTATGGATATTTATTTTAGGTTGTTTTTTAGGGAAAAGGAAGAAATGGGAAATTTTCTATGTACACTCAGTGTACTTATTAGTACACGCCATGCACCTAGTTAACACATATAGCTTGATAATGGCCCTATAATATCCTAGAACTGTGTCATGTAGGTGACCTGGCAGATTGCCTAATGTGGGGTCTGGTTGAGGCTAGTACATGTTGTGTACATTAAATGAACTCTCCATATACATTTATTTATATTTGATAAATCTTTGTGAGGTCACGTCAAACATCTAGAACACCATACTTCCACTTGTGTTTCATATAAGAGTGAAAAAATTCTGATGAACATCAGACCCCTCAATATTATACATCTGAGCTCTAATTGAGATGACATCAGTTACATTGGATTCCCACTGGTGATTACTCTCTTTAATTAGTTCCTTTCTACTTGATTCCTCCTCTCTCGGGAGTATTTTGAGTTTTATAGTTTGTCACCTTTTTTTATATATACATCCTTCTACGCCAATTCAAGAGCTGAAGTTCAAGAGTGTCGATCATAGGAAATTGAGATTAGAGGTTTGTGCCTCATGTGGTTGTATTTGGATTATATATGATTAAATATCCAAATACCCATGTTTGGGGTATTGTGTGTTTTGAAATTTATCCATGTTTAATACCTTCTGTGGTTTGTCTGATTTTGAATTGGTAATTTCTTATGCGTAAGGTTAAAAACTTTGTTACATGACTCTTCATGGGTGTGTTCCCTTGATTTTTTGATTATGATTGTTTGGTCTAGGATTCTTGTAGGATTACCATGTTACCATGCCTTGTTTTGAAATAATGTTGTTCTTTTTCAGAAAAAATGAATATGTTATGCATTTTACAAGTTCTTCCAAGGGGAAATGACTTTGATAGCTTCCTGAGGTAGGGTTGTTTATGTATAAATTGTTGTTATATTGACCCATAAGAATTGAGTGTGAGTGATGTCAGGTTGTCATAGATAAGAGGTGTTAGACCATGAGATCTACCCAAAGGGTATTTATTAAACAAATGTTTTACCCTATGGAATTGACTATGAGAGATTCTATGTGGTCATTATAATTTATTGTATCTATGCATAAAAAAGGGGTATTAACCATGAGAGGTTCTTAAGTGGTTGTCTGTAAATGATTACTGCTATGTGTGACCCATGGGGATATATTGTGTGAGCTTCCCATAGGGTCATTGGTTATTGACTTGATGCTATGTTAAAAAACTAGGTGATAGTATATGTGGACATTCACAGAGGGATTCTTTTGATGGATTGATTGATTATGACGAGTCTACCAATCTAAAGCACAATCTTGGACTATGTCTTAATTGATTGTTTAGATGGTCTTATGAGACATTTGTTGTTAATATTACATAGGGGATGCATTTTATAAGTGATATCCCAATGTTTAAATTATTCAATGGAATGATCAAAAAATTTCAAAGAATGTATTTGAAATGAATAGAATGGTTTAATTTTGAGTACATTATAGTTTATTACTTCAGATATTCATATTACCTACTGTATATATTCACTAATATATATGAACAGTTCTTTTGGTGGTAGCCTAATGGCATTCGTCTCAAACCCATTTTGGGTCATGATTTTAGACCCAAACTGATTATACGGTTTCAAGTATAGAAAAGTGAAAGCACTATTCTTCATCAGTTACATCATTACTATATGAACTAGAGAGCATGGGATCAATCTGAATCTTACGATTCTATTTGAGTTTACTACATCCTATACATTTGATTGAGTATTGTATTTCTTTAATTATGACTTTTTTGGCCATATTGGGAAATACATGTAACATGCCTCACTTATTTATATATGCTGAAATTGTTTTATACTATCATTATTCCATTGTTTAATTATATTGTATTGTATTAATGCTTCCTATTTTTCTTACAATTTGTTATTTCGCTATGCACACATTACCATTGTAGTCATAATTTCCCCATTATCACACAAGGTCCCTCACTATTAGTTGGTAGCCTCTGTTGTTTGTGGAAATGCACTTGAGTTTATGTGACCAACCGGGTTCAGGAAACCTTTGGGAGGCACCCAGAAGCTAGACGATACAAAGTGGTATCAGTGGGATTTCATTTCTATTCAGACATACTATTTGGAGCCTATATATAAAGATAGAAAGGAATAAGTAGTTTCTAATAAGCTATGTTTGGTAATATCTAAGCCATGTACTAGGAAAATCCATGTTACCCTTAATATATAAATTTTTCGGTTTTGGCAATTGTTAAAGTTGATTTGATTTCACTATTGGGTAACACAATTGTTTTTTGTTGTTATTATTGATAACATTGTGGTTCTATATCTATTTCAACCAGATGAGATGATGGTATTACATCTCATGATTTATATAGGTACATGATATAGATCACATGTCAAGCATTCTTATCATGACATTTAGAGTGAATTACTGATTTCATGATGTCTTGATAGATGTTCTTCTAGATATACATGATATTGTGATAGATTCCATGATATAATACATTTTATATAGTTAGGGTATTAGAATATTAAATTTTTCATTTGTATGGACGCCAATCTTTGGTCCCTGAGGTGATATGGTCCCTCTTGTATTAGAATTTGGTGGATCATGTTGGAATATTAATAGATTTATTTCATGTTATGGTGGGAATAAGGATTCCAAACATTGATTCATATGTTTTTTTGTCTCCCATGGGTCAAAATTTTTCATTCAATTGAAAAAAAAATTATTTTTTAAGGGAACCGAAGATAATTCAGAGGCTTAATGTCCAGAAACCCAGATAACACGACATGTTCTGTTATGAACCCATGCCATGTGTTCTTATGTTTTGGAAGTAAAAAATTCTCATATGTACTTGTTGTGTACCATATGTACATGTCTGGTAGTCCAACTCCATGTGACTAATAGTGTGAGCATATACATGGGGTTAATAAATGCTTGGAAGAACACACCGTGTACTAGGAGTACAAGCTGTGTTGTAATGGATCGTGTATCAGGCCTTCTGACTAATGAAACAGGTGGATAACTTTAGATAGTAAACACTTTGTCTAGATTTTAAATGGAGTGTGACGATTAACCAAGTATGCATTCATGTGACTAAAGACATGGGTGGATAGAATTTATGTTGGAAATGTTATTTCAGTGGTGAACCCACTGTGAAGTGTTACACCGGGAGTGAACCACGTAGTTCTAGCCATGTAGATTAACCTGAGTAGGAGAGAAAAAATCAAGTACATTTCATGTCATATCAGGACCATGTTTTGTGTAGGAGTGTTACAAGACCATGATTAGCAGAGGTACATGCCATGCAAAGGGTATACATGTTTTGTCACCCTCTTTTGTAAAACATAAAATCATTGTTTTTGCATTTTGTTCTTGAAAATCTATGTTGTTTTCCTTGACAATAATGAATTAAGGTGTGCTCTTGACCTATAGAGTCATTCCACATAGACATCCTCCAGTTGTACGTTAGGTACAATGTAATGTTTATTTACTAGAAATAGAAGATCAGTGACTACTAGCATATCCTTTTATTGTGCCCATCTTGGAACCACATGTTATACTAGATGTTGGTGCTAATGTATAGTTCCATGAAATCTTATTGAATATGTTACAGACAACTCAAATAGCATCACATCCTTCCCCGACTATAGTGAATTTGAAGAAGGTTTCCCAGTAACAACATCCTCCAACTTTTTCGGGGGTTATTGGACCATAGGATTCATAGTCATGGTTGGAGGCCATGCATTCTATCATGGAACATTTAGATATACCTTTGCAGAGGAGGTTGAATCTTGAATAATACTTTCTAGGTGATTCCACCATGATATGGTGGGATTTTATATCACTTGTTGGACTTCCTCAGGATATGGCTTGGGAAGAGTGTAATAAGACCTTCTATAACTACTTCTATACCGAGGTGTTGAGGGCCGATTGATCCCGAGTGAAAATTCATTTGGAGTATGGTGCTACTTAAAAGTTGAATTAATCTTCTTGTTTTATAGTGTTTCAGTGATTCACACCTATTCTGGGAGGTGACGAGGAATCTTTGCCAAGGATTATTGAGGATGGTCTCATGTACGACATCCAATCAATGGTTGATGTTTTCAAGTTGAGTGTAGTGACTACAATATTATGTCAAAAACTAATTACCAACCACAATATGAGGGAGTTTGGATTTGTGATCCAGGGATTTTCTGCATCCCAGTATGGAAATCCTTTGACAGATTGCTTGAAGATCCATGAGGAGCATTCACGATATGATTCTTCAGGTAGACCTGTGGAATTCTACCAGTACAAGAAGAGTTGGAATATGATACCACATTACCTAAAGGATATATTTAAGTGCTAATAATACAGAAATATGGGTCATATTCATCATTTTTCCCATTTTTATCTTTAGAAAATAGTGATAGTGTTTCTGTTATGAATCCACATTTAGGAGAATGAACACTAGTTTCTCATCTGTCAGGGAATTGGAGTTCGTCAGACCATTCATATTGAGGAGATGGTCATGGCCATGGGGGTCAAAGTACAAGTTTTTAGTAACAACATAGTGGATCAAATCAATGTGGTCGGGTAGGGTTGCAGGGCGATAGTATGAGTTAGAATTTTATAGTGAAGCAAACCTAGGAACAGAAGGATCTTATACCCTCTATGGTTAGTGGTACAATTTTAGTTTCCTTTGTTTTAGCTTCTCCTTTTTTTGATACGGAAGCTTCCCATAGTATTATATTTTTTGTCATTTTGGAGGACCAATGGATATTTATATTTATTTATGATGATTTCATGATGTTAGACACTCCATCGTCGATTAAGATGGCTAGTGAACATTAGTGCAGGTAGTTCCCTATCATGGTAGGTGAGTGTGACTTTTTATGGGACCTCTAGGTCCTAGAGATGAAAAGATTCAATTTTATTCACAGAATGGATTGGGTGGACCCATTTCGGGCCATTGACGACTGCTATCACTATTGGGTGAGTTTCACGTTACCAGAGGGTTGGTATTTTATACAAAAGGGAGAATGTGAAGTCTAGGAAATTAGAGTAGGAAAAATGAATCATGGGTTGAGAGGAATTATATCCCAAATTTCTAGTCTATTTCTGAATGACCAAGGGACTTCACATATGGAATTTTCTCTAATGTGTGATCATTTTAGAGATGTATTTTCAGATAAATTTTCTGATTTACCTCTAATAAACGATGTATATTTCTCTACTATGATTGTTCCAGGAGTGGTACTCGTATCCATTTCTCCTTGAATGATGGATACACCAGAGTTACAGGGCCTCAAGTAGTAGTAGGTGGAGTTATATGAAATGGGGTTTATCTGACGCAATACTTCTTATTAGATTTCACATTTTCTTGTTGTGAAGATGGTGAACGGTACACCCTTAGGCATTGTGTGGCTTATCGGATGATTAACCAGTTAATGGTCAAGAACCAGTATCCCTTGTCGAGGATTGAAGATATCTTTTATCACCATTGAGGATCCTAGGTATTCTCAAATATTTACTAAAGATCTAGTTTCCATCAGTTGCAAATTAGACTTCAAGGAATACCTATAACAACATTTCAGATCAGGTATGGCCTATAAGAGTATTTCGTTATGCCATTCAGTCTCACGAATGCACTGTATGTTTTCAGGTTACTGATGAACCTAGTGTTATATCGGTACGTGGATTCATTTGTGGTTGTCGTTGCAATGATATCTTGTTGTAACCACACACTCGATATGTGTAACGACCCGAAATTTTGAGTAAATCTTATTTCCTAATTTTACGTGTTATTTTATTTTATTTTTATACTCAACAAAAATGTTTCATTTGATAACATGAGTATAATTAAAATGAGACTGCTGGGTTTTGACTATTATTTGACCATTGGTCAATATGACAGCTGGAAACTAAATGTTTTGATTACTGTCTCTAAATACAAGCAATATTGGTTAATTAATATAGAAAGAAGATCCGATGCCCTCACCCAGTAGTCTTGGACCGATCGAAGCCCATCTAACAGAACTTGGGAAGGATGTAGCACCACTGGGCTTTGCTCTGGACCAAACCCAAGTTGAACTTCATCGTGTGAAGCTAGAACGGGATCGCCTTCGCGAGAAGTTCAAACTAATAGAAATTACGACTCGTGCAATGTTGGCCGAGCCTCCCTCGGATTCTCTCACCTTAGCACACCTTACACTTAGGTCCTATGCTGGTGTGATAAGGGGCTATGTAAGGAGACCGTAATTGCCTTGTGTAATCCTTTATTTTAAATAAAAATTTGGATTTCTTCTTATGATGAAGTTTATGAATTTTCAAATGTCCAGATAAATATAGTATGCTTATTTTTGATAAATTTTAGAGAAAGGATATTTTAAAAATGTTTATGTAAACCTTAAATAAATAAAAATGTGTAATGATTTTCAAAAAATGGTCTTCTATAATTATGTTCACTACGAAATTTCGAGTCTAATAAGATCAACTTGATTTTTGATGAATAGTAAATTATGAATAGTGATTTTACGCTTAGGATTAGTAATGTGACCAAATGGATTAGTAATCTCACTTAAAGAAAGTATTAATATAATCTAGGCACCTTGATTAAGTAATGTGATTCAATAAAATGGTTAAATAACGGTTTCATAAATTATTATTCAAGTATTAGTTTTTTCGGGTGAATAGTGTTTTTTAATTAAAAATTTAATTAAAAATATTTAGAAAATTATTTTTATAAAATGGATTTCATTTTTTGAACTCAGAGCACCGATATTATGCTATGGTAATTTTTGGGTTTTTTTCTGAAAAAATGAATTTTCGGTAAATAGTGTTTTTATTTAAAAATTAAATTAAAAATATTTAGAAAATTATTTTTATAAAATGGAGTTCATATTTGTAATCAGAGAGTTAATATTTGGTTAAGGTGAAATTTTGGGATTATTCTGAGAAAGTTGAATTTTCGATGAATAGTGAAAATACAGTTTTTAAGTTACGGGTGTCTAATGACATCATTAAATGATGTATTAAGTATGTAATCAATATGGTAGACTTATGAATAGTAAGATAAGGTATGAGGTGTCCCAAGTGGCCAATACCATGGGCAAATACCATGGGCAAGCCCATGGTTTTGCCAAAACCACTAATGAGGTGTCCCTTGGCCATTAATGCCTTGTCCCCTCACTTTCCCTATAAATACCAAGCCATCCTCTCATCTATTCAACTCCCCACTCTCCCCCAACGAAGTTCTGGTCTCATTACCTCCCAAGGAGTCCTCCCATGGTGCCCCCAAGCCCTCAAGGTCCCAACCTTTGAGTTTTAAGAGTTATGTTTTAAGGTAAGGGATCCGACCTCTCTCTTTCATTTCAAGTAATCTCTTTTATGTCATTCCTTTTATGCTACATGTTCTTATGTTGGAGGATGTTATTTTATACTCCTATTACTGCCCTTTTTATGTTCATATAATAAGAGATCCCCTCTTACTCTCATTATTTCGTTTTATGAAGTTTTAAGTGGCGCCGTTAGGCTGCTGAAATTTTTGTAACAGATTCTTTCTCCCTTCTCATTTTTCAAGATCTATTTTCATGTAAAGTATTTCAAGTTCCTTTTTATTATGTTGGGGTATGATCTCTAAATTTATCATACTGATATTTTATGATCATTTGATGAGAGACCCCATTTTATCTCTTCAATTCAGTATTTTGATGTTTTAAGTGGCGACGTTAGGCTGCCGAATTTTTTAGGGGATTCTTTCACCCTTCTCATTCTTTTCAAAGTTCTACTTTCATGTAAAGTCTTTCAAGTTCCTTTTTAATTATGTTGGGGCATTATCTCTATATCTATCATACTGAACTCTTATGTTCACATTATTAGAGACCCTATTTGATCTTTTCAAATCATTTTTGTTGAAGTTTAAGTAACGCCGTTAGGCTGCCGAACTTTCATAAGAGAAATCTAATTTTTGTCTTCCTTCCATGTTTTTCATTTCAAATGGTATGTCCTTGAAATTTCATTACCATGATCATGTATCCTTCTTATTCTTTCCATCTACTGTTTTATGGGTCATTTATGAATGTTTGACCCATTTTCCCTCTCTTTTTAATGTGTTCTAAAACCTCGTAACATAGCCGTTATGCTGCAGAATTTCCGTCTCAAAATGTCTCTCTCTTTTTCTAAAGTTCTTTTATATTATTAAGTGAATACTCAAAGCTCTTTCTTCTAAAGGGGTATTCACATATATACCAAAATGTCTATTTTAAATTATGGGATTTACATACATGAGACCCACCTTCCTTTTCTGTGGGTTTTAAAGTGACGTAAAGATCATGTCTTTAAAGCAGTTTTTAAAATGTTATGATTATGAAATGAAACCCATTTATTTTATGTTATATGGGTTATTTATGAAATGTTTGATGATGATATATGTGGCTCACATGATAATAAAGGCAAATTTAAGGGTGCGCCCTGATAGCGCTCCAATGCATTGGGTAAAGACTTAATCTCTAGAGATGACCATTTTAACGACGCCTTGGTGAATAACCTTGGTAATTTTTAACGACACCTTGGGGATGGACCTTTGTGAAATGAAACGATTGTAAATATTAAATGTTGCAGCCACATCTTCAAGTTATGAAAAATGTTATTTTTATTATGATGTATCTCATGATTTCTTTCTCATGCCTTAAAGTTATTTTCATGTCATTATTGAAGTATCTCAAGTTCACATGTAAAATGTTCATCTTGTTTCCCTTACTGGGCCTTTTGCTCACCCTTTCTTTTGATGTATATCCCCAGGTTATGAGATGCAGTAATGAACCTAGGATGAACTTAAGGAGAAGCATTTCAAGTGTTTAATAATATTGTTTTATGTTGTTTTCATGTATTATGTTCCTGGTTTCCAAGACACTAAACCTTAAAGATCCTCAGTTTTGTGTAATGTAATGAAAGTTTATGTTATAAAAAGGCGGGATGCTATAGTTGGTATCAAAGGATGGTTTAGTTATTTGTGGAAATTAGGATATGAAAACTCTAGGAAGAACCCTATAGAAAAGTTAAAAAAATAGGAAATCTTCCTGGTATTTTGGTGAGTATTGAGTAAGGGGTTGCCAAGAAAATACATCCCTATCTGGATACGAGCAGGTAGAGGTGGCTCTGGCACATATGTACATAGGGGTGAAACCCGAAAACATCGCTTTGAGCTAGACTCGAACGAGAACTGGTACACAAAAACGGGTCTTGCTGCACTCTTGGTCACGACACTCCCGGGGGATATGCTTTGGTAAATTCATAAGCTTAGTATGAACCATTGTTAAAGGAACAAAGATAAAATAAAATAAAGATTCACATAAGAATATATGATCATGGATAACCTAGATGGGAACCTAGGGGATCACAAGTTAGGGTATACTTTTCTTCTACAAGTTATCCTTATATGCTTTCTTCCTTTTCATGATTATTGGCTAAGTACTTAAGCCCCTAATTATGCTTTCTCTTCATAGTTAATGGTGGGAAATGGAAGAACATGTCCAAACAACCAATGTGATAGGAAATGCGACGATTGTCGTATTAATATGACAGGGATGATTATGGGATTAAAATATGATTATTATTTTTGGAAGATTTTCACTATTTTGGGGACCCTATATGATCGAGGTAAATAGATTACTACGGTATTTTCATTGAAGAGTAGGGTTGACTTATATTTTGAAGAATCGATGAATTTAAGGTGGAATTATAGTAATTTAGGTTACTTATGGAAATTATTAACCTATCTTGGGGTAAATATGTTTAGGTTAGTTACTTTTTTTATAATATGTTAGTAGTGGTTGATGTTGTTTGGAGATGAATGATAAATATTACCTTGGAAGACTATGTTATCAAATCCTTCTTGTATTTGGGTTTCAATCTTAGTTTGGTTTATTTTGAGGATTTTTAAGGACATTTATTTATGGAATGGACTATGATGAACTTTGGGTAGTACCATGGAACTTTGAATATTTAAAAGTAGTTTCCATTCCTATGGGATTATTTCTTTTTGAAGAGTTGTTTTACCTTACCCTTTCTGTTTTTGGGATAATGTTTAAAGATAGAAGAAATAGATAGTTAATCTTTTGTGGATTATGAAGATGATTCTTGTGTTTTTATGAGACCAAGTAGTTTTGAATGCTCATAGTTTGGAGAAAAGATTATTTTTGGGTAGAAAATTATTAAAGGATGAAACTCTACATGAAGATAGGTATATTTTCTTATGTTTTTGTTTTATGTTGTAAATGAATTCCTAAAAATTATGAAAAGGAACGTGAAACAAAAATGCTGTTGGTTTACGTTTCCTACTTGGTAATCAAAGACCGTTTACACACATCATAAGTTTGGGATTTTCTTATGGTTAACGTTCTCCTAATCATGTTCTCTATCACTCTCCCCCAGAAATTGACCCTTTTTTTTCTTCCATGTCCATGTTTTCCTCCATGGAATCCTAGTATGGGTTAACTCGGGTGACCTTTGTACTTCCCTTTCTTTCTTTTAAAGTAATAGTTTTACTGAATCCTTTTCCGATGTGGGACTTTCAATGAAATTTCAAAACCCAATTTTAAAAATTGCGAGGATGCAATTTCTTAAGGGGGGAAGATTGTAACGACCCAAAATTTTGAGTAAATCTTATTTCTTAATTTTATGTGTTATTTTATTTTATTTTTATACTCAACAAAAATGTTTCATTTGATAACATGAGTATAATTAAAATGAGACTGTTGGGTTTTGACTATTATTTGACCATTGGTCAATATGACCGCTGGAAACTAAATGTTTTGATTACTGTCTCTAAATACAAGCAATCTTGTTTAATTAATATAGAAAGAAGATCCGATGGCCTCACCCAGTAGTCTTGGACCGATCGAAGCCCATCTAACAGAACTTGGGAAGGAGGTAGCACCACTGGGCTTTGCTCTGGACCAAACCCAAGCTGAACTTCATCGTGTGAAGCTAGAACGGGATCTCCTTCGCGAGAAGTTCAAACTAATAGAAATTACGACTCGTGCGATGTTGGCTGAGCATCCCTCGGATTCTCTCACCTTAGCACACCTTACACTTAGGTCCTATGCTGGTGTGATAAGGGGCTATGTAAGGAGACCGTAATTGCCTTGTGTAATCCTTTATTTTAAATAAAAATTTGGATTTCTTCTTATGATGAAGTTTATGAATTTTCAAATGTCCAGATAAATATAGTATTCATATTTTTGATAAATTTTAGAGAAAGGATATTTTAAAAACGTTTATGTAAACCTTAAATAAATAAAAATGTGTAATGATTTTAAAAAAATGGTCTTCTATAATTATGTTCACTACGAAATTTCGAGTCTAATAAGATCAACTTGATTTTTGATGAATAGTAAATTATGAATAGTGATTTTACTCTTAGGATTAGTAATGTGACCAAATGGATTAGTAATCTCACTTAAAGAAAGTATTAATATAATCTAGGCACCTTGATTAAGTAATGTGATTCAATAAAATGGTTAAATAACGGTTTCATAAATTATTATTCAAGTATTAGTTTTCTCGGGTGAATAGTGTTTTTTAATTAAAAATTTAATTAAAAATATTTAGAAAATTATTTTTATAAAATGGATTTCATTTTTTAAACTCAGAGCACCGATATTATGCTATGGTAATTTTTGGGTTTTTTTCTGAAAAAATGAATTTTCGGTGAATGGTGTTTTTATTTAAAAATTAAATTAAAAATATTTAGAAAATTATTTTTATAAAATGGAGTTCATATTTGTAATCCGAGAGTTAATATTTGGTTAAGGTGAAATTTTGGGATTATTATGAGAAAGTTGAATTTTTGATGAATAGTGAAAATACAGTTTTTAAGTTACGGGTGTCTAATGACATCATTAAATGATCTATTAAGTATGTAATCAATATGGTCGACTTATGAATAGTAAGATAAGGTATGAGATGTCCCAAGTGGCCAATACCATGGGCAAATACCATGGGCAAGCCCATGGTTTTGCCAAAACCACTAATGAGGTGTCCCTTGGCCATTAATGCCTTGTCCCCTCACTTTCCCTATAAATACCAAGCCATCCTCTCATCTATTCAACTCCCCAATCTCCCCCAACTAAGTTCTGGTCTCATTACCTTCCAAGGAGTCCTCCCATGGTTCCCCCAAGCCCTCAAGGTCCCAACCTTTTAGTTTTAAGAGTTATGTTTTAAGGTAAGGGATCCGACCTCTCTCTTTCATTTCAAGTAATCTCTTTTATGTCATTCCTTTTATGCTACATGATCTTATGTTGGAGAATGTTATTTTATACTCCTATTACTGCCCTTTTTATGTTAATATAATAATAGATCCCCTCTTACTCTCATTATTTCGTTTTATGAAGTTTTAAGTGGCGCCGTTAGGCTGCCGAATTTTTTGTAACGGATTCTTTCTCCCTTCTCATTTTTCAAGATCTATTTTCATGTAAAGTATTTCAAGTTCCTTTTTATTATGTTGGGGTATGATCTCTACATTTATCATACTGATATTTTATGATCATATGATTAGAGACCCCATTTGATCTCTTCAATTCAGTATTTTTAAGTTTTAAGTGGCGCCGTTAGGCTGCCGAATTTTTTAGGGGATTCTTTCACCCTTCTCATTCTTTTCAAAGTTCTACTTTCATGTCAAGTCTTTCAAGTTCCTTTTTAATTATGTTGGGGAATTATCTATATATATATCATACTGAACTATTATGTTCACATGATTAGAGACCCTATTTGATCTTTTCAAATCATTTTTGTTGAAGTTTAAGTAACGCCGTTAGGCTGCCGAACTTTCATAAGAGAAATCTAATTTTTGTCTTCCTTCCATGTTTTTCATTTCAAATGGTATGTCCTTGAAATTTCATTACCATGATCATGTATCCTTCTTATTCTGTCCATCTACTGTTTTATGGGTCATTTATGAACGTTTGACCCATTTTCCCTCTCTTTTTAATGTGTTCTAAAACCTCGTAACATAGCCGTTATGCTACAGAATTTCCGTCTCAAAATGTCTCTCTCTTTTTCTAAAGTTCTTTTATATTATTAAGTGAATACTAAATGCTCTTTCTTCTAAAGGGGTATTCACATATATACCAAAATGTCTATTTGAAATTATGGTATTTACATACATGAGACCCACCTTCCTTTTCTGTGGGTTTTAAAGTGACGTAAAGATCATGTCTTTAAAGCAGTTTTTAAAATGTTATGATTATGAAATGAAACCCATTTATTTTATGCTATATGGGTTATTTATGAAATGTTTGATGATGATATATGTGGCTCACATGATAATAAATGCAAATTTAAGGGTGCGCCCTGATAGCGCTCCAATGCATTGGGTAAAGACTTAATCTCTAAAGATGACCATTTTAACGACGCCTTAGTGAATAACCTTGGTAATTTTTAACGACACCTTGGGGATGGACCTTGGTGAAACGAAACGATTGTCAATATTAAATATTGAAGCCACATCTTCAAGTTATGAAAAATGTTATTTTTATTATGATGTATCTCATGATTTCTTTCTCATGCCTTAAAGTTCTTTTCATGTCCTTATTGAAGTATCTCAAGTTCACATGTAAAATGTTCATCTTGTTTCCCTTACTGGGCCTTTTGCTCACCCTTTCTTTTGATGTATGTCCCCAGGTTATGAGATGCAGTAATAAACCTAGGATGAACTTAAGGAGAAGCATTTCAAGTGATTAAGAATAATGTTTTATGTTGTTTTCATGTATTATGTTCCTGGTTTCCAAGACACTAAACCTTAAAGATCCTCAGTTTTGTGTAATGTAATGAAAGTTTATGTTATAAAAAGGCGGGATGCTATAATACGACCATGCCACACATCTTGAGATCATATTGAGTATAGTAATAGAGCATAATTTATATTCTATACTCTTAAAATTTCAATTTTAGATAGAACATATTAAATACTTGGGTAATGTTATCTTATAGAAAACAGTATTAGTACACCTACAGAAAGTGAAATCACTAGATTCTTGCGAGAAAACAATGAACTTCATTGATGTAATAATTTTTCATGGGTTTACTCGGTACTATAGGCAGTTTATAAAAGACATCTCATAGTTTTCAGTGCCATTTGAGATCCTACCTATGATGGTTGAGAAGTACATATTGAAAGATTCTTCTGATACAACCTTGCATGATTTGAATGGGAGAATGTATTTAGTATCGATATAGATTTTTCCACAGATGGGAAAGGGTTACAGTGTTAACTACAATTCATTAGGTATAGAGTTCTGAGTATTGCTTATTAATGGGGATAAAGATGTCGCATACAGGTATCAGCAGTTGGGGCCACATGAGAGTAATTACCCAACATTCGATTATGAGTTAGGTGTAGTTGTGCATGATTTGTGTTGTTTTAGACATTATCTGTTGGGTGAGAATTTTGTGGAGTACACTGACCAAAAAGTCTCAAATCTATATTTACTCATCCTTATATGAATTCAAGATAATGAAGGTGGGTTTAGTACCTTATGTCTTTTGAAATTGACAATTCCTACATGACTTGTAATGGAAATGTAGTGGTTGATGTATTAAGTAGGGGGACTCAAATACAAGCAATTCCAGAGGCCAATAGTGATTGGTAGCTTTTGCCTCTTTTCTCGTATATGAATTTGGTGGGGCATGATTGATAGGGGAAATAATTTTATATCTACTATTGTGGTTAACTTTATTCTTCTATACAAAGATAAAATGAGAAAGCTATATGATTATGAAGACCCAGTCCCATGGGTCTGTGTATTAGGAGAGAACCATACTATTTGGTGGATCATAGGTGGTGATAATGTCTTTCATTTTCATGTATGCATACATTTGTCAATAAAAATAGATGATGTGTTGATGCAAGATTTTCATTCATCAATATTGAAAGTTCATCATGGTGTCACCAAGTTGTATCAAGATCTGCACTTTCGGTATTGGTGGACCTGTATGAAGAGGGATGTTGCTGGTTTTTTATAAGATGATCCACCTTTTAGATGGTGAAGGAAGTGCATCAGTGACTGATAGGGATTTTATTGTAGTTACCCATTCATGAGTTTAGCATAGAGAATATGTGATGAGGTTAATTACACTATTTTATGAGACTTTAAGAGTAGTTGATGTTATTTGGAGTTAAATGTTAAGATTTATTGTGGAAGACTATGTGATTAAATCCTTCTGAGTTTAGGGTTTCAATATTAGTATGGATTATTTTGATGAATTGTAAGGATGATTTTGTATTGAATGATCTTTCTTGAATCTTGGGTACAATTTGTTGAATTTTTGAGATTAATAATATTTTTTTAAAGGATTATCATTTTTGGGGATTATATGATCTCATACTATAAATTTTTAGTTGATGTTTAAATACAAGAGAAATATATTGTTCTCCTTTTGTGGATTATGCGATTCTATATAAGATGATTCTTGTTCTTTTGATGTGACCAAGTCTTTTTGTATTCTAGTCGTTTGGAGAAAAGATTTGTTTTGGTAGAAAATTATTAAAAGATGAAACTCTACTTGAAGTTAAGTATATTTCCTTATGTTTTTATTCTATGTAGTAAATGAATTCCTCAAAATTATGAAAAGGAACATAAAACAAAAACGTTTTTGGTTTACGTTTCCTACTGGGTAATCAAATATTGTTTACACACATCATTTGTTTGTGATTTTCTTGTGGTTAAATTTCTCCTTATCATGGTTTCTATCACTCTCCATCAGAACATGACCCTTTGTTTTCTCATCCATATCCATGTTTCCCTACATGGAATCCTAGTATGGCTTAACTCGGGTGATCTTTGTACCTCACTTTCTTTCTTTTAATGTAATAGTTTTACTTAATCTTTTTTTGATGTGGGACTTTCAATGAAATTTTCAAGGCCAATTATAAAAATTGGGAGGACGCAATTTCTTATGGGGGAAGAATGTAATGACCTGAAATTTTGAATAAATTTTGTTTCCAAATTTTGTGTGTTATTTTTTTTTTTTTCATTTAATAAAATGAGTATAATTAAAATGAGACTGTTGGGTTTCAACTGTTAATTGACTGCTTCTCATTATGATTGTTGGAAACTAAATGTTGCGATTATTGTCTATAAATACAAGTGATATTGGTTAGTCAATATAGAAAGAAGATTTGATGGCCTCATCCAGTAGTCTCGGGCCGATCGAGGCCCATCTGACCGAACATGGAAAGTAGGTAGCACCACTAGGCTTTACTCTGGACCAAACCCAAGTGGAACTTCATCGTGTAAAACTGGAAGGGAATCGACATCGCGAGGAGTTCAAGTTGTTAGAAATACCCCCTCAGGCAATGTTGTCCGAGCCGCCCCAAGATCCTCTCACCCTAGCACACCTTACACTTATATCATATGCTTGTGTTATAAGGGGCTATGTAAAGAGACCTTAGCTACCTTGGGTAATCCCTTTATTTAAATAAAATTGTTTGATTTCTTATTATGGGTAAGTTTGAGAATTTTCAAATGTCCAGATAAATATAGTATGCATATTATTGATGAATTTTGGAAAAAGGATATTTCAAAATATTTATGTAAACCTTAAATAATTAATGATGTGTAATGATTTTAAAAAAATGGTCTTCTACAAATGTGTTCACTATGAAATTTAGAGTCTAATAAGATAAACATATTTTTTGGAGAATAGTTAATTATGAATACTGATTTTACGCATAAGAATAGTAATATGTCAAATGGATTAGTAATCTCACTTAATGAAATTATTAATATAATTTAGGCACCTTTATTAAGTAATGTGATTCAATATAATAAGTAAATAAGTGTTTCAGAAATTTTTTATTCATGTATTAGTTTATTCGGATAAATAGTTTTTTTTAATTAAAAATTAAATTAAAAATAATTAAAAAATTATTTTTCTAAAATGGAGTTCATTTTTGAATTTAGAGCATCAATATTATGTGAAGTTAATTTTCGGGGATTTTTTTGAAAAAATGAATTTTTGGTGAATAGTGTTTTTATTTAAAAATTATATTAAAAATATTTAAAATTTTATTTTTATAAAAGGGTGTTAATTTATTAATTCTGAGCATCGATATTACATTATGGTAATTTTTTGGGATTTTTTTGAAAAAGTTGAATTCTCCATTAATAATGAATTATCAGTTTGGAGATTCGGGTGTTTAATTACATGATTAAGGATGTAATAATTATGTATTCATTATGGTCGACTTATGAATAGTAATATAAGGTATGAGATGTCCCAGGTGTCCAATACCATGGTCAAATACCATTTGAAAGCCCATGGTTTTGCCAATACCACCAATGAGGTGTCCCTTGGCCATTAATGTCTTGTCCCCTCACTTCCCCTATAAATACCAAGCCATTCTCTCAGAAATTCCTTTCCAATGTCCTCCTCAATGATGTTCTGGACTCCTTAACTCCCAAGGAGTCCTCCCAAGGTTCCCTCAAGCCTCCAAAAATCCCAAACATCATGATTTCAATGTTACCCTTCAAGGTAAGGGATCTTACTTCTCTCTTTATTTTCATTTATTCTCCTTTATGTCATTTATCTTAAGCTCCATGTTCTTATGTTAGGGATTTTATTTTATATTCATCCTAATATCCTTTTCATGTTCATATGATGATATACCCCATCTTTCTCTCATCAATTCATTTTATGAATGTTTAAGTGGTGTCATTAGGCTACCGAATTTTTATAAAGGATTCTTTCACACTTCTCATTTTCTAGTTCTATTTTCTTGTCAAGTCATTCAAGTTTCTTTTTATTATGTTGGGGAATAATATATATATCCATAATACAGTTCATTTATGTTCATATTATGAGTGACCCTATTTTACCTCATCAATTCATTTTTTGAGGTTTTAAGTGATGCAATTAGGCTGTCGAATTTTCATAAGAGAATTCTTATTTTTGTCTTCCTTCCATGTTTTTAATTTCATATGGTATGTCTTCTAAATTTCATTACCGTATTCTTATATCCATTGTATTTTTTTCCATCTATTGTTTTATGGATCATTTATGATTGGGTTACCCATTTCCCCTCACTTTTCAGTCTTTTCTAAAACCCTGCAACATAGCAGCTATGCTGCCGAATATTTGTCTCAAAATGTCTCTCTCTTTTCTCAAAATATTTTATTTTATTAAGTGAATACTCAAAACACATTATTCTATAAGGGTGTTCACATATATATCAAAATGTTCTATTTTAAATTCTGTATTTACATACATGAAACCCACTTTCCTTTTCTGAGGTTTTAAAGTGACATAATGATCATATATTCAAAGCAGTTTTTAAAACGTTATGGTTATGAAATGAAACCCATTTCATTTATTCTAAAAGGGTTATTTATGAAATTTTTGATGCTGATATATGTGGATCACATGATTATAAAGAAAAATATAATGTTACGCCCTTATAGGGCTCTAATGATTTGGGTAATGATGTAATCCCTAGGGATTACAATTTTAAGGATACCTTGGTAAATAACCTTGGTAATTTTTTTAATGACACCTTAGGGATTGAAATTAGTGAAACAAAAATGATTTTCTAATTTAAATTTTGTAGCCACATCGTCAAGTTATGAAATACATTATTTCAATTATGATATGCCTCATTATTTCATTCTCATTCCTTAAATTTCTTTTTCATGACTTTATTGATGTATCTCATGTTCACATGTTAAATGTTTCCCCTTGTTTCCCTTACTGGGCCTTCTGATCCCCCTTTCCATTGATGTATGTGCCCACGTTATGAGATGTAGTAATTAACCTATGATGAACATATGGAGAAGCCTTTCAAGTGTTTTAGAAGTGTGTTTTATGTTTTCATTTACTAAGTTATTGGTTTCCAAGACACTAAACCCTAATGATCCCCGGTTTTGTATAATGTAATGAAATTTATTTTATAAAAAGGTGGGATGCAATATTTATACTACCAAAAAATTTATAGGTGATATATAAATACTCTATTTTTCATATCGAAAAATATTTCTATTGAATTAGATACTCTAAGAGGCATTACTATGAAATCATTGTTCAAGTACCTAGTATAAAATGCAGTTTTGAGAATATCCTCCATAATCACCCTTACATGGTAATATCCAAACTGTAGATACACCTTGGAGAATAATTGAGATTCAATTAGATAATCAATCATGTCATCAATTACTATAAAAGGATACATGTTCCTTTTCCTCATTTTTTGAGCTCAAAATATTCAATGTAAAGGCGCACTGACCCATCATTATTCTTGACGAAGAGAACTAGTGCACCCCATGGTGATGAACATTGCCATATAATCCCTTTTTCCATATTATATTATAGTTTTCTATTTATCTCATATAGCTCCAAGACATACATTTTATAATGATTCATTGATATTAGAAATTCCCCAGGTATAACATCAATTTAGAATTCAACATCTCATCAAAGAGGAAGACCAGAAAATTCTACTCGAAACACATCAACGAATTCCCTCAAAATAGGTAGGTCGTCGAGGATTGTTCCATCATTAGAATCAATAAATTTAGAATGATTTGCATGCTCATATTGAAGTTACATCTATTCTTATGATTATCATGCTAAATAAAATTTACCCTCCTCCTTCTACTAGTATATAACCGGGGGTCGATTCATCATATGAAGGGTGATTTTACTCTCACAACAATTGATGTTTGTTTAATATAGGGAAATACAATGCATGCCAATAATATAATTAAAATATAACATGTCATGTATAGTGTGGTTTTATTGGATGTTTAAAAAACAAATTGTGATAGGGATGGAGTAATATTCATGAGGTTCAATAATTGTCTTATTTTTTTACATCGACGTCTCTAC
Organism: Viscum album; assembly: GCA_963277665.1. Taxonomy (NCBI): domain Eukaryota; kingdom Viridiplantae; phylum Streptophyta; class Magnoliopsida; order Santalales; family Viscaceae; genus Viscum; species Viscum album. The sequence goes on along the minus strand of OY728141.1, from coordinate 1,038,929,023 downwards.
TTCCATTCATGGTGGTGATTTTTAGATTCTTCTTCTAAAAAATATATAAATAATAGAACGTGTTGAAACTAAATCAAAATGTACATTATCTATTACTGAATGAATAATAATCTTACATATCACAACTATGTTGTCAGGATTCACTTTAATGGTAGTGATGGAAAAATATCTCCCTTTATTCCATGGAGGTTTTTGGTTTCCTCTGAAAACCCATGTCATATAGAATTTTTTCTCAATGTGACATGGTTATTTCAAATTGTGTCAATGAATAATTTGATGAGAATTAAATGGGGAATTCCATTCCTCTATCATAGAATATTGTTTTTCTTATTGGAAGTCGCTAGCTAAGTTCCCTTCTGTTCCACACCCAAATAAATTTTTCATCCGCTTCATGCAATTTCCAGGGTACTATTTGCCACACCATTGGCAAGTAGGATACTATAATTTCATAGAGCTGCTGGATTTCCCCTCAGATCAAAATGATTAATGTCCATGTCAACTTATTATCCCCATGATACACCTGATATTCACTGATCTCCATCACAATATTAAGAGAACATGAGACAATTTCCACATAGATTTTAATGACGCAGATATTAATTGATTTTCATGGGATTCTTTTTAGCCAACCATGGATGTTATCATCATTGAAATTATGGGTATAGAAAAAACCATAGGGGTATTGTGAAATCCTTATACTATTTTCCTTGTACAATTCAATGGGTTCTTATTCATTTTTATGATATAATGGAAGTCCCATTTAAAAATATTATAAACGGTGCAGGGAAACATTTGTCAAAAAATATTTTCTGTAAATATATTCATTCTAATGCATCGATCTCTTCATTAAGATTTGTATTTTTTATCAATTTCCACCTTTGATCATCTTCACCCAAGATACAATAAGTATCCATAAGAACCATATCTCATTCAGAAAATTGAATGATGGAGATGATCTACTCAATAGAGTTGATCCTTTGTTCAATGATTGAGGGAACATATGATCAATTAGTAGTAGGAGGCCATTTTATCATGAAGCTCTTGATTCAAACATGTTCTTTCTTAGAAGGGGAGGGGGTATGAATGTTCCTCCTGACCCATGATTCAATTGAAAACAAGAGATATATAAGAGTGTATCATGATAATGTTACTGATTTCTGCTTCTATCACATTGGGAATATCCTTAGAACAATAATCACATTGGTCATCACATAGATTTTTAGCATGAATCCTCTAATTACTAGACCGACTACAAATAATTTTTTTCATATTTCAAAAGCCACTTTAATGGTAGTGGGAAACCTTAAATGGGTCGTGACTACCACAAAGTTCAAATTCAAATTACTAAATTCAAAAACATCAATCCCATTTCAGATTCAGAGAATCACAACCCATACGCCTATCACGGGTCTTCACCTCCCCAACATCACCATCCTGAAGATACCCGCCAGAATTCCCCTCGGCGATAATATCATCCTCAGAGACACAGATCATCCAGATCCTCAGAGACACAGTTCATCCATCAATCATGATGGTAGCCCCAAAATCAAACAACCACGATATGACCAATAATCATCAACAAAAAAACCAAAACTAGAAGTGAGAAACCTTCAATCGATCACATCCAAACAGACCGAATTCATCGTGAAACAAAATCAACCAACAACCACCATGCAAACTCATGAACACCGGAAATCCATCATCAACACATCATGAACACATAATGGGTATTACAATTAAAAATTGGATAACTAATAAATAACATTTCTTCCATAACTTATGAATATATATGATTTGATATTTATTATCCATGATCTATATCCTAACATATACTCTTTGGTGCATTTTTTCAATTAAAAATGGTTTGTAGTAAGATAATGAATTTACTAAAGCATATCTTTAGGGAGTGTCTATCCAAGAGTGTAGTAATTCCATTTTTCATGCCTGAGTTCCCATTTGAGTCTATCCCAATGCTGTTTTTTGTGTTTTTTAACTAGATATATCTATGCCAGATATACTTCTCCTTATTTGTAACTCGACAAGGATGTATTTTCATGATAACCCACTTACACTATAATAACCAAAATTTAGTTATGTTTTTATTATATATAGTTTTATCCCAAAGGCATTCACAAGTTTTTTTAATATTAATCCCAAAAATAACTAAACCTAATCATTAATACCAACTATTCCAACCGTAGACATTATTTCATATTTAGAAATGATTTATAAGATAATCATACACTTATTTAATCCCAGAAGATTGATAAATTTAATGAAATTTAGGATTAAGAACATTATAAGAAAAGTTAAGACATAAAATACAACATCTATTTTGGAATACTATTTTACATGACCAAAAAATTCCATCATACATAGCATTGAATGGGATAAAATTAGGACATATATCCGAAAATTGAAAGATATAAAGCCCAGTAAAGGATTAAAAAATCCATAACATGAAAAATAAAATTAATGTTTTGTAGTAGGCATATTAATGGAGCATTAGAGAAATAATAACAAAAAGTCATGTTATATCCTGATCATCATATCATAGAAATGCGGAAATATCTTAAAACACTACATCATTAACATAAATGGATAATTTAAAAACCTGCCCCAATATGATAGAAAAATTCATATCATGGAATATGGTAAACCAATATCCCACCATGAAATATGATGATAATAAACATTACACCATGAATTATATTACTATCAGGGTGAACCCACCATAATAATCTTGATCTCATGATTATGTGTGCCATAATGATCATATAATATTGATGAATTCAATATCAACATTTATTCCATGATACAGGAATGTGTAATAAAGACATGAAATTATGTAATCAATATGTAAACATACCACATAATTTTTAATCAAAAAGTATTACATTATAACAATATTGGGAAACAAGGAAAAATTAATGATAAATTATGGAATTTGAGGATTCCTTACATTGATGAGTGATTTTAAATGCTTGGGATAGGATTCTCGAGAGATTGGTGGAGAATTGTGTGGATTCTAGACATGTTATAATTGTGTTTGTATGTTCTCTGAGGATTTTGAATCAAGTGGAATTTGTGCATGATAGGATTTATGATGGAAAGTTGGGGGAATTTTTTATTACTTAGGTTTTGGACACCACAAAAAAATATTCAAAACCAAAAACCAAATCAAGGAATATTCCCATTTTATCTCGACATAGAAAGTGGAAAAAAGTATATTACAAGGCTAAGGAATGATGACATTACAATATTAGTGTTTCTTATGTGGAGTTGAGTCACACCCTCAAGGAACTGTATTTAAAATCATAATATATGTTATTAATTTTAGAGGATTCACTAATTCATTATAAAAGAAGTCAAATAAATCTAAAACAAAATTATTTTAATGATAAAACATATATTAGGTTGATTATAAAAATTATAGTATTTATTAAATCATTATGGGTAATCTAATAAAAAAATGGATAACTTATAAATTACTTTTTTCCATAACTTATGAATATATATGATTCGATATTTTTTATCCATGATCTACATCCTAACATATACTCTTTGGGGAAATTTTTTAAATTAAAAATTGTTCGTTGTAAGATAATGAATTTATTAAAGCATATCCCTAGGGAGTGTCTATCCAAGAGTGTTGTAATTCCATTTTTCATGCTCGAATTCCCATTTGAGTCTATCCCAATGCTATTTTTTTTGGGTTTTACAACTTGATATATCTACGCCAGATACACTTATCCATAATTGTAACTCGACAAGGATGTATTTTCTTGATAACCCACTTACACTATAATCAACAAAATTTAGTGATGTTTTTCTGATATATAGTTTTATCTCTAAGTCATTCACAAGGTTTTTTAATTTAAATCACCAAAATAACCAAACTTAGTCATTGATACCAACTATTCAAACCCTACACATTATTTCATATTTAGAAATGATTTTTAAGATAAGCATGCACGTAATGAATCCCAAAATATTGAGACATTTTATGAAATTTGGGATTAAGAACATTACATGAAATGTTCTGACATAAAATACAACATCTTTTTTGGAAACCTCTTTTACATTACCACAACATTATTTCATACATAACATTGAATGGGATTAAATTAAGACATATATCTGAAAAGTGAAATATATAAAGCCTAGTTAGGGAGTAAAAAATCCATAATAAGAATTATAAAATTAATGTTCTGTAGTAGGCATATCAATGGGTCACTAGATAAATAATAACATAAAGGCATGTTATATCCTTATTATCATATCATGGAAATGTGGAAATATCTTAAAACACAACATCATTAACATAAATGAATCATTTTAAAACATTTCCCAATATGATGGAAAAATTCCTTTAATGGAATATCGTAAACCACTATCTCACCAAAACATATGATGATAATAAAAATTACCCAATGAAATAAATCGCTATCAGGGTGAACCCATTGTAATCATCATGAACTCATGATTAAGTGTGCCATAGATATCATATAATATTTATGTATTCAACATCATCATTTATTCCATGATACAGGAATGTGTAATAAAGACATGAAATTATGTAATCAATATGTAAATGTTAATAAAGGTGAATAAACTTGATAGAGAAATGGGCATGGTATTCACTATATAATGATTTTGGAATGGAAAAACATTGTGTAATTTTGAAAGAATAAAGTCTTGACATAAAAATTCATAAAAATGGTTGATGAGAGATGAAGGGTATCCCATAATTTAAACATGAAATGGATCGTAATTGGTTCATATAAATACATGTCCCAACAGACATAATTTGTAAATAGAAGGAGTAACACAATAATGAAAACTGACAAAATATGTGGAATTGAATTACACATAAAAAATCCGGTATGGTAATGAGTGTAAATGGGAAGGATTAATGAGAGAGAAATAGGTCTCACATCATTAAAAAATAATAAGGGTAGTATGGGGGCGATAAAACGTACCCCTTATTTTTTACTTAAAAAATATTACATTATAACAATATAGTGAAACAAGGACAAATTAATGATAATTAATAGAATTTGAGGATTCCTTACATTGATGAGTGATCTCAAATGCCTGGGATAGGCTTCTCGTGAGATTGGTGGAGAATTTTGAGGATTATAGACACGTTATAGTGGTGTTTGTACGTTCTCCAAGGATTCTGAATCAAGTGGAATTTGTGCATGTGTGGCTTTATTTTGGAATGTTGGGGGAATTATTTATTATTTAGGTTTTTGACACCACAACAAAAAATTCAAAACCAGAAATCAAATCAGGGATTATGCCCATGTTCTCTAGACACAGAATGTAGAAAAAATATATATTACAAGGATAAGGGATGATTAAATAACAATATTAGTGTTTCTTATGTGGTGTTGAGTCACACCCTCAAGGAAATGTATTTAAAATCATAATATATGTTATACATTTTGGAGGATTCACTAATGCATTATAAAATAAGTCAAATAAATCTAAACAAAATTATTTTGAATATAAAACATATATTAGGTTGAATATATATATTATGGTATTTAGAAAATCATTATTGGGTTGTTATTATTTCATAAAAGATATTATATATTTAGATAATTTTTAATTTTTCCCAAAAAAATAAACTGTCTGAGAAAAATATAAAAATTTCACTCTTGAATAATTCAGATTTCCTTATTAAAAAAATAATATTTTTTTACATAAATAAATTTCTATATATGTGAATTTTCTCTTTCGAAAATGAAAACCAATGTTTTTTAAGAATTTTAGTATTTAAAAAACTGTTTTTACTCCATAATATAAATTACACCTTACATCATAAAAATTATTGGCTAATTTATTATTAATAAAAGTAATTTAAAAATAATATTTTATTAAAATAATAATTATTATAAAAATTCATTAATTCCATGAATGAAATTTTTTTAATTTCACTTTCTATTTTTTCTATAAAATATAACTCTTATGAAACTGATTATCTAATCATTTATACATAATAAATAGAAATATTCATTATTTATAATAATTGTTTTTATAATATCATTTATACAGCTATAGTTTAATATAATAATGTATATGTCTATCAAAAGTACCATTTTCACCTGAAATTTAAATTTATCAAATTCATACTTTTTAAAAAAATACTATTCAAATAAATTATTTTATTTAATATGAATTTAAATTATAAAAATAGATTACACAATAAGTAAATAATACGTTATTAGATAACCCCTTATAACAATAGTATAAGAGAAGGGTATGGTGTGTGATGCTAAAATACCCTTGAGGTGGAATGGGAAACAGCGCTCGGCCGGTGATCTTGATTAACATGAACTTATACCATAGGTGATTCCATTCATTATTAACATGTTGAATCTTGACTAGGGATTTTTCAAGTGAGAAGCCTAGTAAAACTACCTCCTTTCCGAGAACAAAAAAATGAGCTTTGTACGGCCAATGTATACTGGATGACGCCATTCTCTCCTTTTTCTATGTTGAAAAACCCATATATTTATATCAGTTGTGTGATCACATTTCAATGACTATATTATCAACGATAATGATAGAAAACAGTCATTTAAAACCATAAAAATAGATTTTGTGTTTTCTCTATCCATAATACATTAAAAGAGTGGGAATTTTATTGATAAATGATTGGGATATTACATTTATGCTAGCTCTATTAATTTTTGGGTATCTATACTAATCCAAAATTATTTTTCATTTGTGATATTCATAGTTTCCACTTTTCAAGAACAATTTACCTTATAAACATGTTTAATAAAATATTTTTCCTTATTCTCTTGAATAGAAACATCTTGAACATGATATATTTATATAAAATAAAATAATATATCATATCATATTGAAATAACTAATCGTGTTTGAAAAATTTCATAAAGATTATTTATGAAATTCTAATGAAAAATCTCTTATATGAGTTCCATATTGTGTGATAATGTTAAAAATTTCCATATGTTGATGAAATTGGAGACCAAATAATTTTCACATTATATGTAATTCAATATGTTATTAAAAAATCTCTTCTATAGATTATTGTAAAATAGTTAATGAAATTCAAGGTCATGGTCTTCCTAGTTAGTGACGATTCTATGTGAAAGGATATTATTCTTAATGATAGATCATCCCATTCACTCAATGGAAATAATATGAGGATATAATACTCCACACCAGAATTTGTACCCATCAAAGGGTAACACAATGATGTAAAATATAAAATTTTCCACAATACATGTCCAATGAAATTGAATTTCTAAAATTTAGGTTCCTGTAGTTGGGATATTGAAGATAGGTTATAACCCATTCATTGTATGGTTTACTTAAATGATGTACATGATATATTATGACGTGAATGGATTTAATTTTAGTGGAAATTAATTTAATAAAAATAAGGTTTTCTAAGAAAAAAAAATCAAAATCCCATAACAAAACCCGAGTAAGTAGATAATATTAATTTCTTTTACCAATGTGTAATAAATTTGTATTTCAATATTAAATTGTGATTGGATGTGATTATTAAAATAATGGATTATACCATTACAATATAGGAAAGTATTTTTCTTCATAAACTACTATGTTTAGTTAAACTATATATCTAGATTAGGGGACATCTATGTAATTAATCCTTACTCTCATATGTTGTGAACACCATTAGAGTGAATTATAAGAGAAATATTTTTTTCTTCACTATGGTTATAATTCTCACTCAATAAAAATAAAAATGCATTTTACATTATTATATATGAAAACATAGAATATATGTAATAATTAACTCCACATAACTGTTATGTTTTATATCATATAGAGACAAAATAAATTATCAACATATTTAATGAATGAAATTAAATATCTCTCCCAGTTTCATACTCTTGTGGAACCTTTCTTAGAAATATCCAAATTATAAAAAATCTTCATAACCAATAAAATAATAATTATAATAATGGGAGATAATATATTATTAGAAATGATAAATAAGGAATATAAAAATAAGTTATTATGTTTACGGAAAAAATAATCATATGGGTATAGATTCATGATTATATATTATAAATTTCTAAATTAATCAGTAATAGATCATATATTATGACTCATTCCACACACTATTAATAGTTCAACATACATGAGTTATAAGATTAGTAATCCAAAATCAATAGATCATGATCCATGATCTAGAAACAAAGGTATAAGAACATGTCATTGGAATAGTTACAAAATAATATGCCTAAAAAATTATATTATTATCAAATTCTTATTAATAAGACCATCATATTGAAGTAGACAATGCAACATAATGGATCAGGTTCACTACTCAAACTATTTTCATCCATGGAATTTCTTAAATATCTATAATATCAATATAAAATTTTAAAAATCAATCATTATCCTAATAATTAGTGGGATTTAACTAATCTATCATTCATAAAATTATAACAATACATGTTTATACCACTAGGTCATACAATCATCCCGCAACTTAAGATATCATAAACCATGGAAATGAAAGATATTTCAAAATAATTTCAACAAAACATTAGCATAATATTTCCACAAAATTAAAATTTAGTATATCATTAAACCAAATTCCTTATTTATCATATGAAATATCAATGTATATCAACATTAATGTAAAATGTTTTACAACAATATTTAAACCATTATTTGAGATCATGAGAAAAATTTCCTTTTATATTGACAAAATCTGAAAAAATTATAATAATATTGGGAAAATTATTTTCATTATTTTTATTTTTCAAAAAATTTGTATTAATATCAAAACTAGAAAAAAATCCTGAAATAATTAAAATTAAATTTAGCGTTAAAGATTAAAATTATAATTAATTTTACACATTATAAAAAATTTATCAATGCGTTATTCGAAAATATTTTTAAAAATATATTTTTTATTATTCATAAAAGTATTAAAATATTTATTAATGTTACATTAAATAGTAATTCAATAAAATAATCTAGCAGTATTTGATGAATTTTAATTAACATCTTCATGGAAAAAAGATTATGGACCACTATCAAAATACATATTACGTTTCTCTAAAATATTTTCTCGATCATTTAATTTCTCACAAAACAGAAAATTTAATGATAACATGAGTGTCATATAAATAAGTACATGATATGAAAATTTATTTTTTCTAATATATATATATATATAATATAATTCTTTAATGTATATTCATGGATATATAATCACTTCTGAATATTAAAATTCATCAAAAAATGTCGCATTAGTTTATAAAATTCATCATAAAGAGTATTCTATTACTGTATAATATATTCTAGTTTATTATTATTATTTTAAATCAATATAGATATTATTATATTATAATATAAAAGGAATTAATAATTTTTGATTACCCATTTATGAATAATTATCCTTTATAATGATCAATTGTTGGATAACAATTTTTCACATGAATGTTTTTGATTGGAGGTTCTAGTCAAAGGACCATGTTGAATGATTAATCATATTTATAATTTAAATAATGTTACAAATATCATATTTGTCAATAATTATTATCTTTTATAGCCACTAATATTATGTGGTGATAAAAAATGAATCACATCACTTTATTGAGGTGGTCGTATGTATGTATGCAAGAGTAATGTTTTCATTTTCCAATGATTTGGAAGAATTAATGTTAAATAATACAACATCACTCCATAGTCATAATTTTATATTAAATATATGAAATAATCAATATATAAATCCATATGGCCATCCATTAATAACATACAAGAAAAATGAATGACATTACTTTATGGTGGTTATATTCCTCACAAACATAAAAACGCGATTATCATTATTAATATTATTTAAAAGTGGTTAAAAATTAGTTGATAATTAAAATATTTTTTTTAATATTAAGGATAAAAATTTAATCATGATATGATGTTTTTATAATATTAATTCAAGTATATGTGTGAAGAACAATTAATTATATTGAAAAAAAAGAATTAATTTTCTTTGGGAAACAATGGTTGACTTACACGATAATAATTAATGGTTTTGTGTAAGGGGAAGAAAAAAAATCAATGAAATGGGTAGCGTAATTATAAAAGTAATTTTTAATGTATTACAATGATATTTGAATCAAAATTTATTATGGATCATCTGGTAGGGGACCTCCTTTTATATTTTAAGGGTGTGAGACTCTTACAATTCTTTAAACCTTAAAATATAATGATGTCATTTTCATGAAAAATGAATATATTTAAAAAAATAGAATATAATATATTATGGGGATGAATAAAACTAAAAAATAAAATTTAATATTGTTTTAGTTATATTTTTTCTTTGTATTTATTTTTATCCCCCTCCTTATGTACGTTCTTTAAATCATTATCTTGGTTGAAAAAATCACCATGGTTTCTATTCATAATGAAAAAAATAAAACGAACCCAAAAAATATTCATATTACAGTTTAAAATATAGAAACCAATTTATCATTTTTTTATATGAGGATAAAATATATTTTAATATAAATATTAAAAACACTATGAAAACTATTTTAAAAAATGATAGAAAACAATTAAATGTATCGAATGAAATTCCTTGTCTAATATTTTTAAGAATTATAACATATTTGATTAAGTATTTCTTCTTAAAATTTCATTAAAACAATTCATCAAAAAATGTAATTTTATTTTTAAGAAAATATCTCATTTTTCCTTAATTGTAGATTTTCAGAAAATGATCTCCTTTTATAATCTAATTCATTTTTTTATTTTATAGAATTTTAAATTATTGAAATAAAATTAAAGATGTATAAAAAATAATTTCTCATATATATATTAATTTTATTTATTTTTAAAATTTACTATAGATGGAGAAACAATTCACATTCATAGATAATTTGAAAATAATTTTATATGATCTATAATATTTACTATGTGAATTAAAAATTACATAAAACCTTTATATTTAAATTAAATGTAAAATACTTTTTTTAGTTTAATATTTAATATGAATTATTCACATATTTTCTTGAAAACTTTCTTCCCAAAAATTAAAATGATTATTTTATAAAATATAAAAAATATTTATAACTATCATGGAATTCATGCTACACCAATATAAGAATTTCTCCCTTGATATTTTGTTTCAATGAATCAAATAAATGGGGATACCCATAACACCTCAAATATTTGGGATTCCCCAACACATAATCAAATTTTTTATTCCTAACATAACAATTTATTGGTAATATTTGTTTTTATTTACCACTTTATCTCATTGATTCATGGTTTCTACAAGCTGTTCATTACAAGAATTATAATTCTTTAATTGTATTATATAATCATATAAAGAGTGACACAAATTCTTGGGTGGGTATTATGTGTGTATACCAAATTCAATTATAATAAGCTCTCATGTATCATTAAAAACTCCTTCCCAAAATATGTATTTATTTACTAAATAAATTAACATAACATTTTTTAATGTGGTTCACCTAAAAAATATGAGTATTTCCCCGATGTGTCATGGTTATAATCCCATGAAAACATTATCCTACTTATTAATAATATTACTTATTTAATGGGTATGCATGTTAATAATATAACTAATAACACCGTAAATTTATAATAGTACATCATAAGAAAGAATATACATTAACAGATATCTCCATGTATATGAAGATCCACCCATAACCAAGATGATTATTTCCATTATCTTACATACATATCAATACCCTATGAATTTTCACTATTCATCATAATCGATAATAAAATACCAATACTTATTCTAAAAAGACTAAATAACATCAACACATTATAAATAATTTCAGTATTATTTTCCTAATATATCATGAATGTAATTTCAATCAGCTAAATGAAAATATTATTAGAACAAAATTTTAATAAAAGAAACATTAAAAATCATTATTTATGTGTCAAAGAAACATTTTAAACATTTTTCAATGAAAATATCATAGCTTGGTATAATGTATTGATATTTCATAGGATTAAGGAATCCAAAAATCATATCCATTTCACAATTCACATAGATCCTAGAAATTTGGATAAATACTCAGATTCTTATTTAATTAGATATTAAAATTAATGCTTGATCATTTCTTCATTGTATTATTCCATTACATCCTCTACACTATGTTTCCATTATATTTCCAAGTTATAAATTCTATGTTGTGTTTCCTTTAATGGTGAGCATCACATATTAGTTCCTATTAACTGAATCATCTGATCCTATTCATAATTCTTATAAATAATAATGATCAATGTATTATCATGATTATTAATTCAGGAAGAATGAATATGAAATAGTCATTTAGTTTTTTATATATTTTTATAACGAAGTCGTGAAACCTCAATAAATTCACCTAGTACGTATGAGAATATTCAATTATTGATTTTACATTTAGATATGATAAAAAAATTATTTTGAATCAATTTTCGTATGATAAAATTAATATGTGGTGGTCTTGTAAACTTTTCCTATATAGAAAATCAGTTACTTGAATATCCATTCACTAATGTTGGAAATTTAATTATGTACAAGCATTTGGATTCATAAATAATAAAATTATTTGTTGCACAAAATAATATTTTATACACTCCACTAGAATACATGTGAATGTTTTTCACATAATATAATTCAACTATGTGAGTCATAACATATAACTATGTAGTAGAATTTTGATAAACCACCACAATTTCATATGTCTTACTAGAAATATAATGAATTCAAATCCATTGGAAAATTAACATGATGGGCGCAATTCGAGTAGGAAACTGAAATATTCTATGTAGATCTTTTTTATGCCTGGTATTTAGGTTCATAGATATATATACATAGAGGAATAACTATTGAGAATTTAGAATATTCCATTATTTATTCAAACATATTAATCTAATGTTCACATTACATATAATAAATATAAATAACTATAGAACATCTCAATAATTTGGTGGAAAACATTTCATTATCCCTAAACATATACCTTTTCCCACTTGGATTATCAACTTATTAAATTTCATAAATAAATAGTTATTATTATAAACTAAAACAATTCATTAAATTTTCATCAATCACTTTATTGGAACTGTTTTTGAAATAAAATTGTTTCCCATATTCATTATTGATAATAAACAAAAGGCTGTAATTTTTGGGGATCGATGTGACCTCAAAAAAACAAAATTAATCCTGAATCAATAATTTATATTTTTATATGTGCTATATCAATGTTGAAAACTTGATATATTAAATTAATCATCAATTCCATCCAAAATAAAACTCATTTAAACCCAATTTGGTCTTCATAAAAACAAAACAACAACTAGAAAAAATTCACAAATTCATTCAGACACCACATAGAACACATGTTAGGAAAATATTAATTAAATAAAAAAATTATCCCATTACAACATCATCATTAATATAATTCTAAGAAATAATTAATATAGGATTAAAATTAAATAATTACCATACCTCAGTGAGATATTTCATGATTAACTCCCATTTATATATTTATATTCTAAAAATTTCCATTGAAATTTTTTCTCTTTAAGGATTCCTTCTTTTTTTCATTAGAGGGTATATATTCTAGTTCTTTAATTTTTTTTAAACATAATTTGTTATTAAATGATATGTTACCTCAATTTTCATTGAAAAAGTCTATAAGAATATTTTTAAGACAGGTTTATATAATTATTATGGAAACATTACATTATTTGATTATTATTTTGATATATTTCTCCTAATATTCATATATTTTAGCATCAGTATACTATATGTATCATCATGTGATGTTTATACATACTTGTGAATGTTATATATTAGTTTTCATATGTTTTTAATAAAATAATCCCAGAAAACTAAACTATTTACTATGAAACAAATAAACTATATTTGTAAATTATATAATTAACTAATCATACCAATTTTTCATTTATAAATCATCTAATTCTTCCTCACACATATGATTATAAATTAACCCATATTTTGCATTGTTTGGTAAGTATCAATATATTGATTTTGTGGATAAATGATATGCTTCCTTTTGATTGTATTGATATTGGGAACAAATAATGGTGGAATATAACATATATGTTCTTAAATATGTCTAATAAAAAATGATTCAATCCAATATTCCAAACTATCTAAAATTAACATCATTCCCATGAAAATTTTAGTTATATTTAATCCCACTGAAGTTGGCATGGAAAATCCTATAGTCTTTAGTAATTCATATATCTTCGAAATCTATATTTTTTATATTTATTTTTTGAACAATATTAAATAAATAGTTCTCATAATATGTAGAAATAATACTCACCATGTATTAATTAGACCATATATTTAAATTCATTCATTTATATTATTTTGATAATTCATCGCATAATATTTTTTCATTACTGTAATATATTATATCATTAATATACCCAATCAAAATTAGTAATGTGAAGTAAGAAATTTTCATATATATATTATTTTCCACCCTCCATATTAAAAATTACATTCCAATAGATTGTGTTGAATATAAAAATACAATGATCTACGAACTAGTTTCCTACCATATAGATCATTATTTTTCTTAGACAGCTTTCGACCATATGAATCTAGACTAAATAATCCGCCATATTACATGAATTCTTTCCTATAATCCTCAACATCTAGAATACATGGTTTAAAATCTATCATAAATAACATGAATCATATATGAGCTTCATTAGATTTGAATATTATAATGAATTCATTTGTGGACAATGGAAAAATGGTTCCATAAATGTCAACCACACCAATTTTTTTGTATCATAAGTATAAAATGATATCTTTTAATCTTTCCATATCACAATTATTATCATTATAGTTCCATAAATCCAATTTGTGTTTAATCCATAATTTATCCATGGGATAGTGAATCAGTTATAATGATTAATTATTTTCATTCTGATTCAAATATTCATTCATGGATTGAATCCATACATTATTTAGGAAGTCTTCCTCAACACTTTTGTCATCATAATTTGATAAAACTAGTTATGAATAGTTTCAATGATATTTCTTCATTGATATACACCTTAATTATAATTTTAAAAACTCATATCTATATCTAAATTTATTATTAATAATATATTTTTCCGTAATGATTCGTTATTCACTATTAAACATAGTAAAATGAAGATTATAGATCTTCAATATTTTTTTATCAGTTCTTTGTATTTTATAACTCTTATTCTAAAATTAAAACATCATAATTTTCATATAAAAATATTGTAAATATTCCCCATTATAACTTTTTTAATGAAATCGATATCATCATTATATATTATAATATATTAATTTATATTTTCACAATTATATTATTTTCCAATGGATGTGTAGCCAATAAATATTTATTCCTTGGCCTTATCATCATATAATACTATAAGTCATTCCATTATGAAGATCAAGCATGGACTTCATAATACCCTCAAATTTATAACAATTAAATTCATTTTAAATCACATCTCAAAATAAATTTTTTCATACTTTATCTTTTAGAGTCACTGATATAGAAATTTTCTTATACTTGTGACATCCTAAAACTAATAGAACCTTTAGGCTTTATGCTTGTCCAGTATAGTCATAGTGTCATTGATAATGATCTTATTATTCAATTCAGTCACTCAATTTTTTATTACTATATGGAGAACTGAATTCACTCCTACTTTCCTTCTTTATATAATATACAGTGAATTTTTATTTACAATTTTCAGTTCAATAATATAAAATTCATATCGTAATGTACATTAAAATTTACCTTTTCAAAATTATAAAAAAAACCGATAAACCTATATATGGAATAAAATTTAAGGTACATGAACATAATGCATTTCATTCATGAGAAATCAATTATGAATCTGATAAAATAAGAATATCATCTAATTGAATTCATGATCATGTGTCCAAATACATCAGAATAAATATATTAAAGAGGCTTTAAGATTTGGATTTTATCTCCCTTGTGATTTTATTAACTATTTTAAAAATTCAATTTGGTTAAAAAATATTTTTAATGTATTATATTAATTTTGATAAATTTCTCAAAAAAAATCAATGACATAATATCATTAAATTCATTTTTCCAAGGTAAAACAACCTTCTTTCTCAAATCCCAATTTTTCCTAATGTTCATAGGCAATATATTTTATAATTATAACATTTGATAGAAGTATCATATTGTTATCATACCCATTATAAACACATACCAATAATTCATTATTTTCATTATATATCCTTTTTTGCCGTATGATTATTTTATTTAGTTTATTAATCATTTCTCACACACTGATCAATTTTTTCATATATCCATCATTCGAAATAACACATTTTGGACTTATTTTACTTTTACTATTGTTTGATTCCTTGGTAACTAATAAAACTATCATTTCCAATTGGTATAGATCCTCTTTATTATATAACTATATTTTTTGAGATATTTTAGATCTCATGTCCTTTGATATGAACACCCACTTCAATGATGAAATAATTTTTTAATTTCCATTAATCAAAAAAAATTTATTCTAAATTATCCTATTTCATTTTATGACATTTGATTTTATTTGTTTCCAAAACATGAACTTTTTTAGAAGATATTGTTTAGATGAAACAGATATATTTGTTGAGGTCCATTTTTTATAATATTAATAACATTTTTGGTTAATTAACCTTTATCTTAAACAACCATATTCTTCTTATGTTCTTTTTTATTATCTAGAATCATGATTTCATCACACTTCATTATGATTTTATCTAATTAACATACAGTATACAATATTAATAACATTCTTGGTTAATTAACCTTCATCTTAATCCACATTCTTCTTCTTATGTTCTTTTTTATTATTTAGAATCATGATTTCATCACACTTAATTATGATTTTATCTAATTAAATATCTCTAGAGATA
Source organism: Viscum album (assembly GCA_963277665.1). NCBI lineage: Eukaryota > Viridiplantae > Streptophyta > Magnoliopsida > Santalales > Viscaceae > Viscum > Viscum album. The sequence continues at coordinate 1,038,912,063 of OY728141.1, read as the reverse complement.
TTGGTAAGGGTCACATGTTTGGTTATTTTTTAATTAATTTCATAACCATGACCCATCAATTATAATAGTTTTCAAATATTTTCATTTCTACTAGAGAATTTTTATTCTTCTCTAGAACTATTTTCATATGTGATTTTTCATCCCTATTAATTTCAATATTGTTATCACAAGTATTAACCAACTTTATAATTTTTAAATGATTTTGAGTCTCCTCATACTCTAGTGTATTCTAACATTATTATTTTTATTTTATATTAGAGGATTAGAAATATTGATTTACTTATTCTATGAAAATTATTTGAGGTATATTTTAATGAACATCTCCATCAACAAATTGATCATTATGAGACATAAATTATTCAATATAATGAAATATTATTCTAAATAATGTAGGATAAAAATTATTTATTCATTCTGATTTAGAAATTGACTGATATTGAGTAATGGTTTTCCAGTAATGGTCCTCATATTCATACTTTTTTTAAATACCATATAAATATATAAATTAAAGGAAAATACATGACATTGTTATATAATTTAGATGGAAATTTTCATATATAATTACTTCCTAGTACTATTGTAAAATGTTATGTAAATAGAGAACAAGGGTTAGTATTATAATCCATTTATTGTTAATCATTTTAGTAATTCTGCATATCTTCAAACATAAAAAATTTGATTGCATTAATAAAAAATTTCCTTTCCATGTTCCCATTTATCTTAATGTAATATAAACTTCTAATTTAAAAATTAATTATACATCTACTATTTTCACTAATGGTAAAGTCTTAAATATCCTAATATCAATGAATGATGTCATATCAATAAATATATATGATAGGATTTTTAATAATATTTTCAAAGAATATAATATTTAAGATTGTATTATGACACACTAATAGTGCTCATTGCTAAATATATGTAGCTTAATTATTCATAAATATTTTTATTTTTATAATTTTTCATTCTGATATTATCAAATGTTTTGATATACACTGTTTCATATTTTTCATTGTTTTTTTTCTATAATTATATGAAACATTATAAAAACACATTTTTTAGTTATTTATCCTTTGAAAATTATAATCTCATCTTATAAAAAATATTTATTGATATTCATCGATTTACCATTATTTTAATATTGTCATAAATTAATATTATAGAACACTTATTTTTCATATCACTACTACTAACCAAGGTTTATCTAGTGTTATGATTTTAACAGAACTCTGTAAAAGGGATGTTAAAATTCCCATTTATCAACATTGAAAAAAGTCACTCTTAAATGGAGTTTTTAACAGTTCTTTTTTTGCACTATTAATGGGGGGACTTTATAAATAGTTTTAAAAAAGTTATTATAAAGGGTCCTCTTTTACAATTCTAGTATCAAATGATGATAAAAAGTGTGTTTCTCTGCACTTTGTACTATTCACAAAAAAATTATTATTTCATGAAAAACCTATAATAACTCTTGGAATCCATTAAACATTAAAACATTGTGAAATCCTAAAACCCCTAAAATGAGAAATATTATTATCATGGAGTGTATTTTCTATCTTCAACCAGTAAAATATTATCTAATGAAATTATATAAAACACATGAAATTTAAATAAATTGTTAATATAATAAATAAAATATATTATAGTTTCAAAATAGTTTTAAATCAAACATGAACATTAAATTACCCTAAAAGTGGATATGAGTGTGTTTTTGGGCTCCATCACATATCAAATTGAAACCTACGATGAGATATATTCCATAGAGGGTCAAAGACGGAGGTCTACACAATTTTTATTATTTTAATCCCTTAAAAATATTCTATAATGTCTTCAAAAAAGATTCTTTAGTTAAGGGACCCCAATTTCATAAAATTTAAAGGGATTTAAATTGAAATTAAAGTGTCTATTCATCCAATAAGACATATGAAATCTAATCGTAGGATGATCTATATGCCGTGGAAACCCACTGGAACCCCCAATCTTTATTATAGTCATCAAACCTAGATTTTTCAAATCTGATGGCCCTTAATTCCACCATAACTTCTACCTCATGTTTCTATTCCAGCTATACCACATATCAATTCCAATATTACGAGTATATATTTACCTTAATGACCCAAGGGGTCATCCAGTCACCTATTTTGAGTTGTAAATGGCCTATAAGGCCTTAAAACAAGGTTGTTAGCTTCCATATACTGATATTTTTACAATCAATTGATTTCATTCATCATTTAAGGGGGTATATTATTTTATTTCTAGTGGTGAGTGAATTTATTCCCAGTAGATACATCAAAATTGATTTTATAGATTTTAAAATTTATCACTTTTAAACAATTAACTATTATTTATAATAAAATATATAATAATATTTAAATATATTGTATATATTGACACAAAAATTAATTTTATAAATAAATAATTACAAATATTAACATATAAATGTATTTCTCAATATATAAATATTATTCAAGTAAAAACTAATATCCATTTAAAAAAATATGTATTTAAAATTATATTTAGATATATAAACATATATATATATAAATATACATTTATATAGGAATAAAAATTAATATATATATATATTTATATACATAGAAACATGTAAAAAATAGTATATGTGATTTGAAAAGGCGTTGGTGTATAAGATAGAGGTTTCAAGGCTGAATGACATTGAAGGTAAGGGCACGTTCTGGGGGTGGGAATGCCTAATGTATTAATAAATTGGCGGGGGAAGAGCAAATAAATTGGGTTGGGAGGAGCTGATAAAGGGGGGTGTAGGGAATAAAAAACAAATAATACCTTTTATTAGTTGGTTCATTATCAGAGTTAAAAGAATACTCATAAAGGTAGACATTAATATCACTTAAAACCATGATAAAGGCCTCCATTATTTGGGAGAACACTTTAACATTTCATAAATTATCAATGAATATATATCAATAATAAATCCCATTTACTAAATATGTTCATAGGAAATTTTACAATATTGTATTTTAATTTGAATCCATATTTATTAGAATAAATTACATCAATCCCATGTGAGTGAATATGGGCTACTATATTCTCTTTCCATTAATGAATCCATATTACCTTAATCATTGGGATACACTACCTATATTAGAGATTATATTGATCCAATTCATGATTAGGAGACAAAGAGGGTAACCTCCATCTGATACCAATTTTTCGACCACATGAACGGTGAAAATAACCTAGAGGTTGGTAATCTATTTATATAAAAAATTACAACCCTTAATTACTCTTACTTCTTTAGATCATGTATATTGAAATTCATAAAAATCTAAGGATTAAATGAATTTTATATTCTCAACTAAGTTTTAGATAATTGAAAAATACAACATATTAGGTGTGTCATCAGTATTATCTCAGAAAAATAGTCCCCATTTATTAACATACTAAACACATGGGTATGAACATCGAATAGTGTAGTTACTAGAAACCACTAGTTGTGGTCATTATTCAATAAAATAGAGATCCTTGAAAATTGATATCCAAGTATATGAGACTAAAAATATCATTTGGATTAATATATCATTCATGTTCGTTAAATATAAATTACCCATAATTTTCCCAAATCATATTCTAATTTATCATATTGTATTATTTATTATTATTATATTTATCAATAACTTCTCACAATCATATATAAAATTATTTAAATTCATTTAATATTATGTAAATTTAATTTCTAATGTTGGTATAGAAATTTATTTGAATAATTATTTAATGGAGTTAATCATTCAATTTTCATTATCCTAAGTCAATGAATAATAAATATATACATTAATAGTCATATATAGATTAGTTCTCAGTTTCCAAATATTATTGGCATTCATGGTAATAAAAATCTATTCCATTTGTATCAATCAATGTCTTCATGGTCATTAGGATATTGGCCTGAACTTATTCCTTCATGCTCTACATATATTATGATGGTATCCCGTTATAATTTAGTGTATCCACAAAATCCACCGGAATGAGTTCAATCGATATTCCCTCAATAGAACATAAATGTGGACTTCCCTCGTTCAGTTTGAATATGATATCCCATTACCTTTATTAGAGTTATTTCATGATTTATCACATAAGTTTAATCATATGAAAACTATAACATATCATGATTCCAAGTTCATTTGGTAATTTAGATAAATACTATAGTATAAGGAAACATTGATTTGATGACATTATTTAAAAACTCCATTTAATGCATATAAATTAAATTGATATTTTAATACTACATGAAATAACATGTGGATATACACATGAAATGAGGGTTATATAAACAAAAAAAATCTCATAAGAGAATAATTTCATTATGTAAAGAGGTACATGATAGTCATGAGCCATGAAATAGTAATTTTGAAATGTGATAATAATGTTCATTATCATAAAATTAGGACATACTATGATGAAATTATGGAATCATAAGAATATAAAATCAACATAAGACATGAAATTGTAATCATATGTCAAGGATAACCACAATGACATAAAAAAATAGTGTTTGTAGGATAATAATACATCCACCATACATTGTATAAAATTAGAGAGAAACATCAATAAATGTAGTGGATGGCTTCAAATTGTTTCTCCCCCCTTCACATTCATATCATATACAATTTTTTTTTCAAATAGATCATAAAAAATAATAATGTATTTCAACAATTTTAATTTTACTATTATGGAGTGGGGGTACATAGATGGATTTCTTAAATCAATGAATGATGTTTAAAACTACATGAACATACAAGAGTGGATATAGGGACATCTATTCACTAAAAAAGATTAGAATATTCAATCATAGAGTAATTTTGACAACATAAAAGGTGTACGTAATGGTTCATTGGAAGAGTTTGAGAGAGTAAAATTTGGTTCATACTCAATTTAGAATCATAATAATATTAAATGGATGATTCAAAAATAAGACCAAATGAAAAATTGGAATTCAATGATCATCAAAAATTAATTACTTAAATGGAAAAGGGGATATATATGGTCCATACTTCAGTTTAGTAATGAATTATTTATTTTATATATTTATAGGTTATAAATAACACAATATTCATGGAATATAATTTATCAATAAGTAATAACAAATAATCCTATTTTTGAATAATAATATATTATTCAGAAGGATAAATGCAATGGAATTTGTTGATGAAGAGGAAGTGGAAGATAATCCATCGCTTTATAATTTTAATTGGTTTGGTAATGTTTGTAATGAGATTGGTTAACTAATAAATAATTAATATTTAATTAATCGGATAGTGAATGGTAAATTTTTATCTTTAGAAAAAATGATAAATTTATGGTAATAATGGTAAATGAAAATGAAATTCATGAATGATGAGGATGTGGATGAGAATCCTTTTTAGAAGAGGTCAAATCCAAAATCATTGGAGAAGATTATTATGATATTTAGAACACCATGGTATTAAGCTATAGAGGGGTTCAGATATACAATGATACTATTATCATTGAAATGAATTAGAATGGGAGGTTATCTATGAATTTATACCAAAATTGGAAGGTATTATTTATTAATTATAACTATAGGTTTTGGAATCTATGTAAAAATATTATGAAAAACCCTATTATTATCATGTTATTTTCCTATGATTTCATTAAAAGGGGTGAGTTTTAAAATGATTTATTAGGTTAATGGATGAACTCATTAAAATAATACAATTTAATATGTTGAAATGGGTCTGTTTCATATCAAATTATTTTTAACACCATAAAATTAAATGTAGGTATTAGGGGATTAATTATTGTATTTTAAATAAATCAAATAACTCCAGGAATCCTTATTTTATAGTAAAAAATATTTTATGTCAAATTTTTCATTTATTGTATTTATTACTTCACTTCTACAGAATTACGTTATCATAATACATATGTTATATTTATAATATATTTTATAATTAAAAAAATTATTTCTCTAATTAAATAATGATAAATTCACACATGGTACTATCATCATGATTTTAAGAAACCGACATGGGTTTCCCTAAAACCCAACACCTGACTAGTATTATCACATTCATGAAGGGTGTTTTCGATCCCCAAGGGCTGGAGAAAAAACCTGGGCATCAAAAAATACAACGGAGGTAATTATTTATCCCAACATGATCATTCACATTGAATATATGTGCTAAAAATGTATAGTGGGAGAAAACAAGATATAAATTCTATAGGTATTAAAAAATAGAATAAACAATCAAAAAACTTGCTTAGAACTCCTGAGTAAATTTCCACCTGTAGAGGACCCCATCCAAATAGTTACTCAAAACAATGGCATGGAAAACTCTATCAATCTCACCACCTTCTACCCACCTAGATAACACTAACCTCTCCACTACAATGTGGTATCATGACCATCATTTCACTTGAAGACAAACAAAGGACTTCACACAATAGAATAGGTGTTCAGGTGTGAGCTAACAGGATTAGTAGGATAGAACCTAGGTGTTCTCCAACAATTATATATATAAAAATCTATGTATACCCATTTTATATAAAACATTGTATAATAAGTCGTAAGGAGGTTTTATAGAAAACATGGTAAGCATTTACTGTTTTTGCAGTTCTAAAAAAGAAGTCGGTATATCAATTTAAAAAAAATTTCCATATCATTAACTACAATAATAAACATTCATGTAAAGGATAAATTATAATACCAAGTAATATATAATAGATGCACTAGTATCACAATGCCAAAAAATACTACAGGTACAGGATAGATACTTCTCATACAATAATAATAAAATCCACAAACTAGTTCCTAGAACAACAAACCTATGAAGTAGTGGAAACCCCCTTGACTTACCCCCCCAACAAGGTCAATATCAGTACCCTAGAATAATGACCCTAGGAAATAGAGGGAAGCCCCAAGGATAACCACCTTAGTAATCAAAAAAATATTGATGATAACCCTATTTTAAACCTTACACCTATTTTTCGAAGGTAACCTTTGTTCTATTTTTCAAAAATCATAATAATGATTTGAAAACCATTTCAAAGATCATTTAAATTCATTTGAAATACCCATTTTTCATTTAGTTTATCTATAACTAGGGAAAAAAATTTCATTAAAAAATAATATAAACCCAAAATACACAATAATTCAAATAATTTATTAAGAAAATGTTCGTAAAAAAATACATGATATATCATCGTCATCTATATATAGAACCACCTACCCCAAAACATTTTTTTGCTCACAGCTACTATTCAATCCACAAGAAACCAAACCGAATGATGTCAATGAATGGCCTAGCAGTAAATCCATACATCATAGGATTTATCCAATTCTGAATACAAGGGGTCAAAGGAATGGAAGAAACCTACAAACCTCAAGAATGAACACCCTCTACACTATGACCGACAAAGGAAAAGGCCTTCAGAGTGAGATTTTACAATGGAACTAGAAGAAACCAACCATAAACACAGTCTTAACCCAAAATATCAATGTATGCCACCCAATAAAAATACCAAAATCAAAAGTAATTAAGAAGAAAAAATTTCTCTTACACAGAGAGACACAATAAAGTAAAAGTAGTGATATAATGCCAAACAGATCGATCGAGAAGGAGAGGAGTCTCCCAAAATCACCAAGGATGAATTTTGTTTCAAGGACAATGTGATTTGGAGAATAATCCAAGAAAAATTCACTATGAAATTTTGAAAACAACATTCGGTCTATTTCATGATGGGTAATATAGTTATACACTATGAAATCCATGGTGAACAATTTAGAAGAAAAACACATCACCTCTGATTAAAAATATGTTATTTTAATAAGTCATGATGTGAAACCACTATTCATGATGTTTAATATTTGAAAACATGAATCCCCTTCTAAATCTTGTGAAAAACATAAATAACTTGACATGTAATCTAGTTAAATGGAATGAAATCTTTCCACATCCTATCAAAAAGGATTGTTAATAATTAATGTCCAAACAATATATGACTTCACCATTATAGGTATCCAACAATATAAAAGGACGGGTAAACCATGAAGTGTTTAATGGGGTACTTGATTGAATTGTAATTTGTTGTTACAAACTCCCCACCATAAAAAAAATTTTATCCCCTAAAATTCAAATTGAAGATGTATTCCCAGGAAAAAGATGAGGCCACAACTCCCTCATGAATGACTCATGCTAAAAGGTTTCGTAGGAATCTAATACTTATTGACATAGATCACTGAACACTATAATTGAATTCCCATATATGAAATTATCTTGAGAGTCAATGATATCAACCAGTTTCTCCAGAATAGAATCCTATTTTACAATATCAAAATCCTCCCTACTCAGAACGTGAGAGGGATCATGGTGATAATTCCTAATCTAAGATATATAAAAAACATCACGAATACCTATCATATAAATCATAAATGCTAATTGATTAGAATAAATTTTGAGTGGTTCAGTGATCTCAATTAGTCTAACATATCATGGATCCAACATTACCATTATTCTATGATCATGGTTACCCAACTGAGGAGAAACATTGCAGAAATAATAGTGACCTACGGAAAAAACCAAGGGTTTTTGTCGTTGATCCTCATACAATTTTGGTCGACTCTAGGGTATCATTAGTCATCGATGTACATCCAGAATCTTCATAGATGTCTCTCCAACCAAACATGGTCCAATTTGAGATGCCCCACCCACCTCATCCCCACAAATTGATGATATACATGGGTGACCATCAACACCTCAATGAGTTCCATTGTGATTTATGAGTGATAATTACTTTTATAAAAAAATTAACTAGTCCTAGATGGTTATCCCATGCTCTAATGAATTCCAGGATACATGGGTGAAGAATATCCGATGGGATCTAAATCACTTTCTCTATATGACCATTTATCTATGGATTGTATGTTGTTCTTTATTTGACCTGTGATCCCATTTCCTATTGAAGTATCATCTAGAACCTTGTGGTAAACCTATGATCACTGTCTGAAACAACAACATATGTAATCTCATCTGACCTTACAATCTCTTGAATATATAACATACCTAGATCATTATATTTATTTGTGTCTTTGATTGGAATGAATTATGAAAACTTCATCAACTAATCAAAAACTATCAAGATTGATGTCCTACCTCTGGTAGTCTATGAAAGTCCAAAAACTAATTACATGGATACCTAGTCCCATTTCAAGATCGAAACCATAAGAGGATGAAGAAAACCAAAATGTTTCAAGTGCTCTTCTATTATCCATTGGCAGGTGTAACACTGAGTCAAAAACTCCGCAATGTTACAACTCATGCATGACCACTCGAATTGTCACCCCATGTCATAATACATATTTTTAGTTCCGGGATGAACAACACCTGAAGATCTATGAAAATTGAACTCGGCTAAGCTACCCAGAATTTCTTGTCAGACAATCCTTTTATAGAATTGAATCATACCATATGATGAAAAGTACTTACTTGATATAATCTCCCCATCAAAATGTATTTCATGGGACTTCTAAAACTCATCATACAACTAATGACTTGGTAAAACAAACATCATTAGAGATGATTATAACTGAATAGTTGTTAAAATGATTCCTAAAACAACCTCCTAAGCATCAAGGTGCTACTGAATAAAAATCCTCATATGGATCCATTCATCATTAGATTTAAAAATATATTATGGCAGTACATTCCACCTATGATCATCTGAAATTGCATTTCACTTATGAAGAGCGTAAGAGATATCGAAGTCAAATTCATTATTGTATTATACCGAGTGTCTCTTCTAGAGAATAATTTCCATATAAGAAAATATATAAATTAGACTCTTATGATCATTGAAGGTTGTAAACAATTCCTCAAAATGATAGTCCCACCAACATGTAAGTGCATGAATGACTGAAACAAGCTTTAATTTTTGAGTGGCATAATTCTTTTAATAAATTCAATGCTGATGAAAGATGTACGCTATCACATGGTAAATCAGCACAACAATGTATTCCAATCCATCACTAGAAGATTCACAAAACAACACATATCGCTTACTAGGATCAAGTATGATCAAAATAAATGCAGCTGTTAGTATCCTTTTTAATTCATCAAATGAAGACTGACTTTTCACATCCCATTTGAATTTCATTTATTTATTGATAAGAACTGTTAATTATGGCACTATCTTAGATAATTCTATGAAAACCCATTGATATTATCCAACAAGACCAAGGAATGTTTTTATCTCCAATACATTTTGTGGTTCCTTCGAGGTAAAAATGACATTTACCATCTATGGATCAACTAACAAGTATTGCTCAGAAATTGTTTTTCCCTAATAAATTCCCTACATTAATTTGAAACATATATTTTAAATTCACTATATACAAATGTGGAATCCACATAATTTCAAAAACCATACTCTTATGGTGATCATTCTCATGTTCATATTTTGAATAAACAATAATATCATCATTGAATAATAAAAAAATGTGTAAATATATTGATGGATTATATTATTCATCAAATCCATAAGAACTGATGGAGTGTTAATCAGGAAAAAATACATAACAACATATACATATTGTACATAACTACTTCTGAAGGCTATCTTCAGTATATCACACACCCAAAAGCTGAGCTAATGATATACCGATTGAAGTATGATAATGGGAAACCACTTTTCCCCTTATTAATTAATAAAATAGATCATCCAGTAGAAGAATATGATATTTGTTTTTAAACATTATTTGGATAAACATACAATAATCCACACATAACCGAAGTGAACCATAATTTTTCCTAGGACAATAATAGAGGCTGCCCAAGGAGAAAAATTCTAGGGAAAACAAATTGTTTTTCCAATAGGTCATCCAACTAAATCATGATCTCTTTCATTTATATTGGTTCTATACTATATGAAGATATCGATAATAGCTTTGTTACTAGTATTAGATCTGTCGTAAAAAATACCTATCTATCTGATGGATGAACATATAAATGGTCTTGGATGAAATTAGGCAAGTATAAAAACAACAACAAAATCGACAATAGCATATATGTCATTTGTCTAAAAATATTTAAGATAGAAAACTATTAAGAGTTGGTAGGTATGTCCCATCACAACTTCATCTCTAATCCCACTCTCCCTGAAACACATGAGCGCTCCCAATGGTAGTAAGAAAAGTAACTCACTTATGATAACAATCATCCTCATCTTGATGACCAACAAGTACATCAATACAGATGATAATGTCAAATAGATCTCGAGGATGAACAAAAAAATCCCACACCAACTCTGTGTTTGTGATTGTTAACAATAAATATGCGAACTAAAACCCATGATCATTCTTCTAATTGAGAGGTGTTGCTAGCTCCATTTTTAAGGAAATAAGTACTATTGGAAGTTAGTGGAAAGAAATTAAATATATATAAATATATAAAGGGGTGGGATGAACTAGTATCAAATAATGAAATTACTACTGATGATGCAATAAAGATAGTACATCTCATTGTTGCAAGACATACCTCTACTTTCACTCAACACTCTTCTACAACGTTAAAATGAATCACTACTAAGGACTAGGGATACAACCTAATATTATTTTAATCTTATTACTTCAATGAAGTATCCATTAATGTTTATGAAACCTAATCATGATGGAACATATTAATAGCCTTGTAGAAGTAGAAGTACCAACACTCTATTTTGAATTCCAAAAACTACACATATGTCTTCTTGTACCATAGAATCCCACCATCTCTTTCCCAAACCCTCAATTTTGAATCCCAAAAACTACATCCTAATATTTTTACGTATTTCCAAAAAGATGAATATTTGATCGATCTTGTCAATCTAGTTATTTTCCTCAAAATGTTCTTTCATTCAATTAGTTGATGATTTTTACTAACAAAATAACTGTAATGATTAAAATCTCTCCACAATATATACTAGTTGTACCTCATCAACAACATTATTAACTTCTGTCACATCATGATAAATAGAATTGAATACCCATATTGTAACACCCTCGGTAAATAATTAATATAAAATGTTCATGTATATTAATATTTGTGAATAAAATATTAATATTACTTAAAAGGATATTCTATGTTTGATGGCATACCCAATACGCAATAACTAGTTTCTTTGAAATATTACGTTGAACTCTAATAATATAATATTATTATTTTAAATGGTAGTTAACAACTAGATGTTGTATTGGAGGGAATGAATAAAACTAAATAAAATATGATTATATATGTTTCTTAAATGTATTTACTTTTATCCAATAAAATTTAGATGCTTAAAATGAAAATGAATCAGATTTTAAGCACATTTTACTTCAAAAGGCTAATTTACAGCCTTTTGATGGAGAAACCTATTTAAATATAGTTTTGGTCACCTTAATATGTTAATTTTTACAAAATAAAATAATTATTTACATTCTTATCATCAAAATTTACTTTGCGTAATTTTTTTGTATTTTTTTTATAAACTTCACTTTTAAATGTATTGTGAAAAATACTGTATTTTATTTCAAAAGTGATTTTTAATATAATTTATTCATAAGGATATATTATATTTTTAATTGGTTTTAAAGTGTAATTAAAATATATTTTTACCATTAAATCCAATTTTGGTCATTGGAATTAATTTCACTTTGAAATTATACACAAACAAGTGTTAATCTTTTAATAGATATTGTTTCTTTAAAACACATTATTTCTTTTGACAGTGAGAATTGATTATAAAATTAATTAACGTAAATTATATGTTTTTAATTTGGTAAAATTGATATCATTGTGAATTTTTAATATAAAATATAGCTTAGGGTTAATATTTGGTATTATTCTGACAAATTTGTATTTTTAATGAATTGTGAAAAATACTGCATTTTACGCCAAAACTACTTCTTCATCTAATTTAATTATATAGTTAGATTGTCCCTTTAAATGGTTTTAAAGGGTAATTTAATTATTTTTTTATCACTTAATAAAATGTGGTTCATTATAAGTAATTTCACTTTTCAATTGGATGTAAAAACAAGTCAATCTTTTGATAAATTTTACTTCTTAAAAACTCATCTTCGGTTTTGACAGCGGGAATTATTTTTAAATTAATTAATGAAATTTTTGTGTTTGTAATTTGGTAAAATGGGTTCTATATTCTGAATCATAAGTTCCAAATTATGTAATTAAGGATATTTTGTTTTTAGAAATTATGAATAGTAACAACGACAATTATCATTAATTATCATGATTAATTAGTAATCATGTAGTTAAGAATAATAAAATAATATAATAAAAATAAAAAATGACCACAACATGTGTCTTAATTATATTTTTGGTTTCATGGACGACCATGGTATTCCTTGTGAAAAATTTTGGACCCCATTTAATCACTTTAGTGTGATAGTGACCTTTTATCATATTATTTTATAAAGAATAGAAAATATAACCAAAGTATGTATCACCTAAGTAAAACAATTTTAGATTTGTTTATATAAATTATCTCTTTGGATATAAATTTCCATAGTAAATATAAAATTATTTCCTATATCATGGTATTTTTTTATAATTTTTAGACATTAAATAAATATATTTAATTATGACACCATGATGATGCAGTGATTACAACATTAATGAACAATTTAAATAAAATGAAAATATAAGGTCAAATATAAGATATAAACTTGTCAAAAACCTATTTTATGGGTGTATTTCGAACCCTTATCACCTTATAGTCAAAATATATCATTGTGGGACCTTTAAAATACGAAAATAATTTCATAATAAAGTAACATTTCATGACGGTCCAAGAGTGCCCCTCCTCTCTCTTAGAAAAGGCCCCCACCTCTACTCCCTTACCCATAACTCTCAATCCCTTGTCTCGTCCAACCCCTGCACCTATGGTCTCTCCATATCCCTTTATTCATCCTCAAAGCCTTACCTTATTCAGAATGATCTTCAAAAAACCCTTTTCGTTCAAACCAAGGGGAGTTACCCGATTTAAAGGTAATGTCTTCTCTTATGTTCTATTGTTTTATTTTTATTCTACAACCCCATAAACACTTTTTATTCCTTTATTTTGTAACAAAACAAGTATATTAAATATAATATTATTTTTTTATGAGAATTATTCAAGATACACTTACACACACCTCCTTTTAATGGTTATAGAACATACTGTTTCTGTGGGTGGTGAATTACTACCTCACGAAACGATGATTGTTCAATCTTCTTTTAACACCTTTCATGGTGGCCATTAAGATGAAACTATTTTTATATATGATATATATTATTATTTTGTTTTATTTATTCTTTTTTATTAATCTTTTATTTCATACCTTTAGGGTTTCCATTATGGGAAAACACGATAATCTCATTAGAGGAAGTGCAGACTACCGCCCCCTCAAAGTGATATGAAGCGTTAATACCATATGTGATATATATAAAGTATGGAGTTAATTATATTATATCTGATAATATACTATAATTATAATACTACTATTTATCATTATGTTTTTATTCCATTAAATATGAAATAGAAATGGAAATAGCGTTCATGCGTACGTACGACTTACCGTCTCCATGAACGGTGCTTTTCATTTCATACCTCTAAATGTTATGTACTATTATAAATACATGTATATGATGGATATATATATTATATATATGATATATAAATCATTAATATCATTATGGATATAATTAACCCTTGACCACATGAACAACAGGTAATTATAAGAATCCATTTTTGACTTAAGTACCAAATATCGACAAAATGAACATTGTTAACTTAAATGATTAAATAATGTTTATAACATGGAAATAAGTGATATAAAAGTAATAATAAACATTAAAAAGGATTTTAATAAAGTAGAAATTAACTTTAGTATATTATTCAGGAATATAAAGAAACAAACAAGACATGTCGGACTTGAGGTAAGGGATCCGACCTCTCTCTTTCTTTTCAAGTACTCTCTTTTATGTCATTTCTTTTATGCACCATGATATTATGATATAGGATGTTATTTTATATTAACCATACTATAATTTATATTTTAATATGATGAGATACCCCCTCTTACTCTCATCAATTCATTTTATGAATTTTTAAGTAGCGTAGTAAGGTTGCCGAATTTTCGTAAGGGATTTCTTATCTCACTTTTAATTCTGTGAGATTTCCATTGGTTGCCTATTATTTATGGAATGTGATGTATTGTGTAATGCCAATTGATATATATTATCATGATTCTATTTATATTCATGTTGTTCTTAAATTCATTGGGTGGTTATTAACTTTTGGTCATACGACTCGATTGATTACAACGAGGTAAGGGGTTTTTATCTCACTTTTTATTCCCATGATATTCATGCTTCATTTGCCACTATTTTCTTTTGTGTGGTGTATTTACTAACCATTATTCTACTATTTGTGTAATATACTATCATTTATGGCTATTTACAACTTCATTGTATGACCCTTCTTTCATGGGGTGTATGTTTCGAATGTTACCAAATCAGTAAGGGAACCTTTCACCCTCATCATTCTAAAAGTCTTCTTTTTGTTAGGGAATTTAATTTACATAATCTTATGTTGGGATATGTTCTTATATATCATTATTTCAGTAAATGATATGTCCATGTGATGAGACACCTTTTTTTTATCTCATCGTCTCATTTTCTTAATTTTAAAATCACGCGGTTAGGCTATCAAATTTCTGTAAGGGATCTTCTTAACCTAATTTCAATTCTTTAGGATAAACCTATACTTCTTGATTATGCCTTTCTATGAATATGTGTGGATGACCTATGATTTTTTTACACTTATTATATACTTATATTGGGTGTATTAATATTTTTCACACATAATTACGTAATTGATTTATCCTTAATCTATGGACACCGTCTTTGTAAGGGGCATCATCTCAATCTTTTTTTGTTGAGTCATATTTTGTTTTAATACAGGACTTTCATTTATACGCTGTATAAACACCTTTGACTTTTTGTTTCAATGGAATATTTTTTACGAAGAGTTTTACTAAATGACAAAAATGAATGTTTCTTTTAACGTATGTGTTTACAATGACCTTTCCATCGTCGCGAGTATTATTTGATCTTTGGCTCCCTCAACAAGCCGTAATGTTTTTAAAAGAACATAAATATCATATAATATTTTTTATATTTTGGTATTGAATTTTTTTTGATAATTTATTTGTTTTGTAAATATATTTAAGTGATATATTGTGATTGAAATGTGGAATTGTTTTCTTCCCATTACATTTGTTTTATGTATTATGAATTTTTAATGGTACATGGACATTTGACGGGTGGTTATGTGATAAACCATATGAAGGGTGGTGTCGTGAATACCAGGATGGGTGGTTACGTTATAACCTCCAATGCATTGTGTATGTAAGTTAGCCATATGGATATTCTATTTAGTGATATGTGTGGAAGTTGACCATATGGTTATTCCATTTAAGTATGTTTATGTCCCAAGATACCTTTTATGTTACGTGTCTATTATAAGGGTTTTATGATAATATTTTGGTTAAAAAGGTGTAAGTAATGATCTTTTATTCGTTAAAGAGTATGTACTACTTCATAAAGGTGAAAGGTATTACTTATGATAAATTATTCATGATTTAATTATTTTTTGAAAAAACTAACAGTTTTCCTTCTTCGTGTATCCTTTACTGGGCTTTTTATGCTCATACCATGTTTTTGAAGTGTTTTCCACAGGACTTAAAGATGAATATGGTAAAGGATGGGATCAAGAAAAGAAATGCTATAAAAAACATGGAACTAGACATGTTTCTTTTTAAAAATTTTTATTTTATGAAAACTTAGTAGAAGTGTCTACTTTGTAAACTTTTGACATGTAATAGTTATGTCCTAATTCTCTAAAACTCTAAACCTGGAAAGATTCTCTATTTGAATTATTCATTTAATTCATGATTATGTAATGTTTTAAGGCCGAGTATTTATAGTTGGTATCAAAGGTCGGTTTAGATAACTTTAGATGTTAGGGTATTCTATAAGCATAAGTGAAATTACCATAGTGGTTAGGATTTCAGAAAGATTCCTAGTTTTTAGATAATGTGAATGAGTTTCAGATGACATGAATAATTTTATCTTAGTATTTACCCCACTCATAAGATATTATATGATGATTTTACTTATATAATCACATTTTCCATTTTGGTTTAGTAAATGGATGGATCTAGAAGGCACCATAGTGACAATGGGTTTAAAGGAAACTGTGGTGGTTCTCTGATTATGAGACTGTATGAAATGGGGGATTTAATGAGAGATCTCGTGGTTATTCTAAACCAGCTATCATGAGTCATGATTAACCACTTAAACCTTTAGGAGTTATCTAATGAATCGTCTTTGAGAGTACCAACTCGATGTTGAAGTTTAGGTAATAATTATTAAGGTAACCATTAGGGTTTATATGATCCTTACTTTTGAGGTAATTATGGGTTACTATATGTTATGATGGAAAATGAAAGGCATGAGATAAACCATTAAGTTTTAATTATATTATGGTTATTTTCGACGATTTTATCTCTTTTTGGGGAATTTTTTTTGAATTATATAGTTTTGGAAAAAAGGACAACACATAGACTATGTGACAACCTGTCGCGTCGTATAAAGCTGTGGGAATCAAACCCACAACCAATGTGTGACTGTCATTTATCGCCTACCACTGGACTACCTGATTTTCTTGGTTATTATGACTAATTATTTTTAGTTATATGGTCTTATGTATCAGGAATAAGTTTAATTGGAGTTATCTATGGAAATTATTAACCTATCATGGATGATATGTGATTAGGTTAATTACTTTTCAGTATGAGACTTTATGTGTAACTGATGTTATTTGGAGATAAATGATAAGATTTACCTAGGAAGACTATGTGATTAAATCTTTCATAGATTTGGGTTTTAATTATATTTTGGTTTATTTTTGATGAATTTTAAGGTAAATTTTCTATTTAATGATATCTGTTGAACTTTGTGTTGTTTGAAAAATTTTGTAGATTAAGAGTAGTTTTTTTTGTAAAAGAGTATCTTTTTTTGGGATTATCTGATCTTATACTAACAATTTTGGTTTTCGTTAAGGTCTAAAGACATAGGAAATATATATTTATCTTTTGTAGATTAGTTGATTCTCTAGAAGTTTATAATAGCGCTCTTAATGTGAACAAGTTGTGCTAAATACTCGCCTTTTGAAGAAAATATGGGTTTGCGAAAGAAATCTAGTAAGTGATGAATGTCTACATGACAAGTAAGTATGTTTACTTATGTTTTAGTTAATATCATAAATAAATTACTCAATTAAATGTAACATAAAAAAAAAACTCTTTCTGTTAACTTTTCATACTGGGGAATCAAATATCATTTAACCCGTCACAAGTTTGAGGATTTTAGATTGTTTACTTTCTCCTGATCATGTTTTCTATCACTCTTCATCAGAACATGACCATTTGTTTTCTCTTCCATATCCATATTTTCATAAATTTAATCCTAGTATGAGTTAACTTGGTTTACTATTGTACTTCTCTTTATTTCTTTTAAATTGATAGTTTTATTGACTCCTTTTCTGATGTGGGGCTTTCAGTGAAGTTTCAGAGCCCAATTTTAAAATTGTGAGGACTCAATTCCAAAAAAGAGGGAAGGATGTAAAATCCTAGGTAAATAATTAATATAAAATTTTCATATATATTAATATTTTTTAATAATATATTAATTTTACTTTAATGTATATTCTATGTTCGATGGCGTACCCAATACGCACCAACGAGTTTCGTAGAAATCTTACGTTGCACACTAATAATATATTATTATTATTTTAAATGGTAGTTAAAACCTAGCTATTGTGTTACATACAAGACATATTTTAAAGGTATTTTTCATTTAATTTACATCCTTTCTTTGTTTTGGGGGTTTCCCTAGGTTTTAGGGAGGAATAGATGAGTATTCATGAATTGGGCCAAGCCGTGAGCCCAATTCCAGATTAAAAAATAAATTTTGTATCTTTTATAACTTTTTCATTTTTCAGTCTTTTTCATCCATTAAAATTCATAATTGACCTAACCTAACCTATTAACACCACCAAGGTAATTTGGAGCTTTTAGAAATCCATAACCAGGGGTTATTTGGGTTTTTGTCTAAGGGGTTGGGCCTGCCCGAAAGCCCAATTCCTATTTTAAAAATAAAATTTTATTTTGTTATAACTTATTCAATATTTGGGATTTTTTGGTGATTCCAAGTCTCACTCAAGAACAAGTAACCCAGACGCGCGCCTGAACTCTCTCCCACCCATTTGGAGCTCTGTAGAATCGAGATTTTGTGCCGATCTTCATAGGGTTCCTCAAATCGCCCAGATTTGAAGAGGTAAAGTATTTCTTTCATAACTCTCTCAATTCTCAATCTTTTTCCTCCATTCCAGTTCCTAAATGAGATAATACATCTTGTTAGAACGTACCCTAAATTTGGGATATTTTAAATTTCAGATACTAGAGTTTTGGAGTGATTACTTCAAGATACTTCAAGTAAATGAGCCCTTTTCTTTCCTCTTTCAAATTACTTTGGGTTTAACTCATTGTTCTTAGGGTTTCTTCGGTTATAATTGAGTTTAATAATGTCCAGAAACTAGGATTTCGAACCTAGGGTTTAACTTTGGGCTTTCTTTGCCAATTTGTGTGGTTTTAGGTTTAATCTAGTTCTCTCTTGGTGCGGCGGGGGTGCGATTTGATTTCGCACGGAGATTCAAGGGGTTTTGTTAATTTGGTTGGTGATTCCATTGTGTGTGCAATTTTTGTGAATTATCTTGCTGTTTTCATGGTACTATAATGTTTATTTCACTTGAATGTTTCTGTAAAAATTGGTTTTAGTTGCATTTATAATGCAAATGAATTTTAAGTTCCAATTTTTGGTGAAATTGAGGGTTTTCCATTCATATCTTTTATTGGTTCATTTTGGGATGCCCCATAACTGAATTTTTGGTTTCATTAAAGGGTTTTGAACTGAAATTTGGTTTTAATAACTTAAAAGTGTTATCATAGTGTGAAAGGTGGATATCTTAAAGAGCTTTGGGTGAAAAACAATGTGATGTTTTGAGAGGTTGTTTTATTGGAAACAAAATTATTTTATTGTGTGTTTTAAATGGTATAAAATGTGTGTAGCTACTGTACAATTTGTTTGTGACCAGTAGTGATATTTTATATGAAAATGGATGTGTGTTGTTTGCTGAAATTGTTTGAGCACAAAAAGGGGAAGCCCGGGTACTTAGGTGGGGCGGATTTGTACTAGTACGGCTAGTGGATCGGATGTGTTTTGTCCCTGTTCCACTTAGAATATGGATAACGACAACTCTAACTAAACTATTTGGATGATGATTGGGGACCACTAGGTTATGGGTATGTTCCCTACTAGTGGCTCGTGCACGAGAACGGATTTTTCTATGGTTACTCTACACCGAGGTACGAGGTACATAGGGCCCGAGACAACCTAGTGCTTAGAGGTGTTCCTGATTTTGATGCTCATAGGATTTGTGGTATATACCCTTGTTGTGGGTTGTTTTTGGAAGTACATTACAGTATCTCACATGTCTATTAAATGTGCTAACATTCTGAAATTCTTGGATTGAAAACTGTTTTCATTTGAAAGTTGCATTTCTTTGAATTTTAACACTATTTCACCTTGTGTATTAAAATTGCTTGTTTTGTTCACATTGTATTGAATACTCTTTGGAATCAACTGGTGGTATCCTATTGGGCTTAGGCTCACACCCTACTTACACCCCTTGGGTGTAATTAGACCTACTCATGCTTGATTCAGGTAAAGGGAAGGCTAAGGGTGATGGCGGTTTGGGATGTTAGTCCCCATCATTGGGGCGGAGTTGCGGGGACGGCTTGCGGGTGATGATCCCCTTGTCATGTGGAGTCCATGGGGATGTCTTTATGTTGACATTATTTGTTTTTAGACCACTTGTAGTGTATTTAAACTTATGTATTCAGATCTGGTTTTGTTAAGAATTGTTTAGCATGAAAATTTCAGATTTTAATAATTGATTGTTTTTTTTGATTTATGCTGTCATACTCGGGTAAATCATTCCCAAACCAGATTTGTTTGATACCCGGGCACTTGTGCCAGCCCGTGGGGATAGGGAACGCCCTTCGGGCCTTGCCACGGGCCAGATTTGGTGCCGTTAATGGTGGTGACTAGATCCGGTTCATGACAAAATGGTATCAGAGCAGGTTAATGTTTTTGGGTTATATTGTTATTTTGAGATGAGTCGGGATAGACAGGAGCTAGGACTGTCGGGGCTCGGGGTATTAGTTGTGAGTAGGGTGCCTGGCCCGCACCTCTCATGGCAGACCTTGAGTCACCAGAGGATGTTGGAATTTACTGATTGACTTCACTTCCAGGTGAGACGTGTGGGCTGCAGACCACATGTGGACATCAGGCAGATGTGGAGTAGTTCTTTCTTTTATTACAAGAATGTGTTTAGTTTGTTTATATTTGATGTATTTGATTAAAATTTTCAGAATTGTGATATTGACCATTGTTTTGTGACTGTTTCATTTTGTAGAAACATGCCTCCCCGGAAAGCTCACACGCACCCACAGGAGGAAGCTGGAGAGAGTTCTCCCACGCCGATTGATCAGAGGCTAGTCGAGGCCGTGGTCTGGGTTGTCCAGGCTCTAGGATATGGACCAGCTCCAGCTCCAGCTCCTGTTAGAGAGGATTATACTGGTCTTAGAAAGGACAAGGCCCAGGAGTTCCTGAAAAATAAGCCTCCAACCTTCCGAGGCAGCTCAGAACCCCAGGAAGCAGAAGAATGGCTCGAGAAGATCGAGCGTATGTTTGAGTTCCTGGAAACACCCGAGGAGCTTAGGGTGAAGTGTGCCTCCTTTCTGTTGGAGGGTCCCAACCGTAAATGGTGGGAGTCAGTGCTTCAGTCTGGGAAGAATGAGCAGATGCGCTGGGGAGATTTCAAGGCTGTCTTCAATGAACAGTATTGCCCTGAGGTGTTGGCTTATGCCAGGTCTAGAGAGTTCAAGGAACATGTTCAGGGGAATCTATCTGTGATGGAGTATGCCAACTGTTTCACTGAATTGGTTCGGTATGCTCCAGAAATTGTCTCTAATGAGCAAGCGAAGACCCAGAGGTTTGAGAAAGGCTTGCGACCAGAGATATACTCACAGGTGTTCTTGTTTAAGCTGAGGACCTATGCTGAAGTTGTTGATCGGGTGTGCATGGTGGAGATTGATAGGAAAGGCAGGGATGGTTTCTATGGTTCAGTATCAGCAGTGGGTAGTGGTAGCTCCTCAGAGAAGAAAAGGAAGCGGGAGGATCATGTGAAGAGAGGAGGGGGCAGTTCAGGCCACTCTTCCAGGCAGTTTTCTTCTGCGGCTTCTGATGCGAGATCGGTCGTGTGCCACCAATGTGGGAGGCCTGGGCATATCCGACTAGCATGTCCTCTTCCTCCGAATCCTTGTTACCATTGTGGAGGTATAGGGCATTTGCAGCGCTTCTGCGGTGTGGCACGTCCACTCCCAAGTGGGGCAGGGTCAGTGGCTTCAAAAGGAGTGCCAGCACAGTCCGAGCCGTCGAGGACTGGGGGATCTTGATTTGGTGGTCGTGGTGGTAGGGCTGGATCATCTTCTGGGCAGAGCCAGTTCAGGGCACAACCACATAATAGCGGTCGTCCTCAGGCAGATACTGGACATCTCCATGCAGTGGATCAGTCACCAGTAGGATCAGAGGCGGGACCGTCGACAGTTCGAGGTACCGTTCTGATCGCATCTTCTATAGCTACTGCTCTTTTTGATACTGGTGCCTCTGTTTCATTCATTTCTGGACATTTTGTGGACATTCTGAATTTGCCAACTGAGTTGATGTCTTTTGCGATGGAGTTGGTGACACCATTGGGAAAGAAGAAGGAGCAGGGCCTCAGGTGCCCCTCATGTGCACTTTCTGTGTCAGGGGTCGAGATGGAGTGGGACCTCTTGGTCTTAGATATGGACCTTTTTGATGTCATACTCGGGATGGATTGGCTAGTAAACTTCCAGGCACACATCGATTGCTACAGATGGCGGGTGAGTTTCACATCACCTGATGGGAGTCGTCAGGTTTTTCATGGAGAATGGGATCCACGATCAAGTCGCGCAGGGCCTCCACTCCCAGAGTTGGGAAGTGTTATCTTCCAGTTATCTTCGATTGTGCTAGAGGATGGTCTTTCCCCTGAAGGTGCACTACCTCATGTAGTGAATGAGTTTCCTGAGGTATTCCCTGATGATTTTTCTGGTTTGCCCCCAGAGCGGGATGTGGAGTTTTCGATTGATCTGGCGCCGGGAACACAGCCGATATCTCTTCCCTCTTATCGCATGGCCCCCACCGAGTTGAGGGAATTAAAGATACAGCTGGACGACTTAGAATCCAAAGGATTCATTCGCCCGAGCGTCTCTGCTTGGGCCGCTCCTATGTTGTTTGAAAAAAAGGCTGATGGATCCCTCCGGTTGTGCATTGACTACTGGAAGCTGAATAAGGTAACAATTAAAAACAAATACCCTTTGCCCAGAATAGATGATTTTTTTGATCAGTTGAAGGGGGAAAAGTGGTTCTCAAAGATAGACCTGCGTTCAGGGTATCATCAACTCAGGGTGAAGGAGTCAGATATCCCCAAGACAGCCTTCCGAAGCAGGTACGGCCACTTTGAGTATTTGGTCATGCCCTTCGGATTGACCAATGCTCCAGCGGTATTTATGGCACTAATGAATAGGGTGTTCCATCAGTATCTCGATTCCTTTGTTGTGGTGTTCGTTGATGACATTCTGGTATACTCTTTCTCTGAGGAGGAACACGAACATCACTTGAGGATCGTTTTGGGTACATTACGAGATCACCGCCTCTATGCAAAGTTGTCAAAGTGCACTTTCTGGATCAGAGAGGTGAGATTTCTGGGGCATGTGATCACAGAGCATGGAGTTTCAGTGGACCCTGAGAAAATTAGTGCAGTCATGTCATGGGAGAAACCGAAGAATGTGTTTGAGATCAGAAGTTTTCTTGGCTTGGCCGGTTATTACAGGCGATTCGTTCAGGATTTCTCTCGGCTTGCTTCACCGATGACTTCCCTCACCTGGAAAGGGGTGAAGTTTGTATGGGGTCCAGGATGTCAGGCATCGTTCGAGGAGCTGAAGAGGCGGCTGAATACCGCCCCCATGCTGATTTTTCCAGAGGCTGGAAAGGGATATGTGGTCTATTGTGATGCTTCAGGTATGGGTCTTGGGTGCGTGCTTATGCAAGATGATAATGTGGTCGCGTATGGATCTCGCCAACTTCGACCACATGAAAAGAACTACCCAACCCATGACTTGGAGTTGGCAGCGGTGATGCATGCTTTGAAGACTTGGCGTCACTACCTCTTTGGGGAAAAGTTTGTGGTATACTCTGATCACAAAAGCTTGTCTTATATCTTCTCGCAGAAGGACCTCAACTTGAGGTAACGTCGCTGGATCGAGTACTTGCAGGGGTTTGACTTTGACATTGTCTATACCCCAGGCAAGGGTAATGTAGTGGCCGACGCTTTGAGCAGAAGAGTTCCAGTGCAGGCTTTGAGGAAGTCTAGTGATGAGTGGGCATTGATGGGTCTCTTTTCTCAGATGCATGTGGAGGCCAGGGAATACAGTGGAGGGGCATTCTTGGCAAGTGTCCCGTTGACTCCTTCTCTATTAGAGTTGATTCAGCAGGAACAGCCCAGTGATGATCTTTGTCAGCGGTCTAAGAAGTTCCTTCATGGTGGGGAGACATCCTTTGATTGGTCGTCATCTCCCGAGGGCATCTTGTGCTTCAAGGGCCGTTCAGTAGTGCCATTATCTCTACGGAAGGTGGTGATGCAAGATAGCCACCAGTCTCAGTGGGCTGTCCATCCGGGTGCCACTAAGATGTATTATGATGTTCGTCGGCAGTTTTGGTGGCCTGGTATGAGACGGGACATAGCAGACTTTGTTTTGAAATGCTACACATGTCAGCAGGTGAAAGCAGAGCACCAAAGGCCATCCAGTTTTCTCCAACCACTACCCATTCCTACCTGGAAGTGGGAAGAGGTTTCCATGGACTTCATTGTTGGCTTACCTCGTACACCTCGGGGTAAGAATGCTATTTGGGTGGTGATTGATCGTCTGACCAAATCAGCCCACTTCATTCCGATTAAAGATACAACTAAAGTAGATGAGTTGGGCCATTTGTATCTTCAAGAAGTGGTGAGACTCCATGGTGTACCATCAGCTGTTGTCTCGGATAGAGACCCCCGCTTCACTTCTCGATTTTGGGAAGGCCTTCAGAAATCCTTGGGGTCTCAGATTAAGATGAGCACAGCATACCACCCACAGACGGATGGTCAGACAGAGCGGGCGAATCAGATATTGGAGGACATGCTTCGTGCATGTGTCCTGGACTTTGGAGGTTCTTGGGATAGCCATTTGGGATTGGTAGAGTTTGCTTATAATAATAGTTACCAATCCACGATTCGAATGGCCCCTTTTGAGGCGCTCTATGGTCGGCCTTGTCGGTCCCCCCTATGTTGGGATGAGGTAGGAGAGACTTCACTGTTG
Organism: Viscum album; assembly: GCA_963277665.1. Classification (NCBI taxonomy): domain Eukaryota; kingdom Viridiplantae; phylum Streptophyta; class Magnoliopsida; order Santalales; family Viscaceae; genus Viscum; species Viscum album. The sequence goes on along the minus strand of OY728141.1, from coordinate 1,038,886,427 downwards.
GGGCCGAGCCTTGTGCAGGAGACTTCTGAGAAGGTCAAGTTGATCAGGCAGTGCTTATTGACAGCTCAGAGTCGTCATAAATCTTATGCTGACCGGAGGCGTCGAGACCTAGAGTTTTCTGTGGGTGACAGGGTATTCTTAAAAGTGGCCCCTCGTCTGGGCCATCGTCGATTGGGGAAGCAAGGTAAGCTGATGCCATGATATGTCGGACCCTTTGAGATCACCGAGCGTATTAGTAAGGTGGCATATAGGTTGGCCTTACCTTCTCAGTTGACATCTATCCATGATGTCTTCCACGTCTCCCAGTTGAAGAAATACAATCCAGATCCATCCCATGTGTTGAGTTGGGAAGAACTAGAGATAGAGCCTGACTTGTCTATCGTTGAGAGGCCGGTGAAAATAGTGGACTCCCAGGAGAAGATACTTCGAGGAAAGTCTATTCCTTTAGTCTGGGTTTTATGGCAGCATGGGAATGATACACATGAGACATGAGAGCGAAAGTCATGGGTCAAGGAAGAGTACCCATTCTTATTTTCCAACCGAGATTCATGTTGACTTTCCGGGGCGGAAAGTCCTTCATGGTGGGGAGAATTGTCACATACAAGACATATTTTAAAGGCATTTTTCATTTAATTTACATCCTTTCTTTGTTTTGGGGGTTTCCCTAGGTTTTAGGGAGGAATAGATGAGTATTCATGAATTGGGCCAAGCCGTGAGCCCAATTCCAGATTAAAAAATAAATTTTGTATCTTTTATAACTTTTTCATTTTTCAGTATTTTTCATCCATTCAAATTCCTAATTGACTTAACCTAACCTATTAACACCACCAAGGTAATTTGGAGCTTTTAGAAATCCATAACCAGGGGTTATTTGGGTTTTTGTCTAAGGGGTTGGGCCTTCCCGAAAGCCCAATTCCTGTTTTAAAAATAAAATTTGATTTTGTTATAACTTATTCAATATTTGGGCCTTTTTGGTGATTCCAAGTCTCACTCAAGACCAAGTAACCCAGACGCGCGCCTGAACTCTCTCCCACCCATTTGGAGCTCTGTAGAATCGCGATTTTGTGCCGATCTTCATAGGGTTCCTCAAATCGCCCAGATTTGAAGAGGTAAAGTATTTCTTTCATAACTCTCTCAATTCTCAATCTTTTTCCTCCATTCTAGTTCCTAAATGAGATAATACATCTTTTTCTAACGTACCTTAAATTTGGGCTCTTTTAAATTTCAGATACTGGAGTTTTGGAGTGATTACTTCAAGATACTTCAAGTAAATGAGCCCTTTTCTTTCCTCTTTCAAATTACTTTGGGTTTAACTCATTGTTTTTAGGGTTTCTTCGGTTATAATTGAGTTTACTAATGTCCAGAAACTAGTATTTCGAACCTAGGGTTTAACTTTGGGCTTTCTTTTCCAATTTGTGTGGTTTTAGGTTTAATCTAGTTCTCTCTTGGTGTGGCGGGGGTGCGATTTGATTTCACACGGAGATTCAAGGGGTTTTGTTAATTTGGTAGGTGATTCCATTGTGTGTGCAATTTTTGTGAATTAGCTTGCTGTTTTCATGGTACTCTAATGTTTATTTCACTTGAATGTTTCTGTAAAAATTAGTTTTAGTTGCATTTATAATGCAAATGAATTTTAAGTTCCAATTTTTGGTGAAATTGAGGGTTTTCCATTCATATCTTTTATTGGTTCATTTTGGGATGCCCCATAACTGAATTTTTGGTTTCATTAAAGGGTTTTGAACTGAAATTTTGTTTTAATAACTTAAAAGTGTTATCATAGTGTGAAAGGTGGATATCTTAAAGAGCTTTGGGTGAAAAACAATGTGATGTTTTGAGAGGTTGTTTTATTGGAAACAAAATTATTTTATTGTGTGTTTTAAATGGTATAAAATGTGTGTAGCTACTGTACAATTTGTTTGTGACCAGTAGTGATATTTTATATGAAAATGGATGTGTGTTATTTGCTGAAATTGTTTGAGCACAAAAAGGGGAAGCCCGGGTACTTAGGTGGGGTGGATTTGTACTAGTACGACTAGTGGATCAGATGGGTTTTGTCCCTGTTCCACTTAGCATATGGATAATGACAACTCTAACTAAACTATTTGGATGATGATTGGGGACCAATAGGTTATGGGTATGTTCCCTACTAGTGGCTCGTGCACGAGAACGGATTTTTCTATGGTTACTCTACACCGAGGTACGAGGTACATAGGGCCCGAGACAACCTAGTGCTTAGGGGTGTTCCTGATTTTGATGCTCATAGGATTTGTGGTATATACCCTTGTTATGGGTTGTTTTTGGCAATACATTACAGTAGCTCACATGTCTATTAAATGTGCTAACATTCTGAAATTCTCGGATTGAAAACTGTTTTCATTTGAAAGTTGCATTTCTTTGAATTTTAACACTATTTCACCTTGTGTATTAAAATTGCTTGTTTTGTTCACATTGTATTGCATACTCTTTGGAATCAACTGGTGGTATCCTATTGGGCTTAGGCTCACACCCTACTTACACCCCTTGGGTGTAAGTAGACCTACTCATGCTTGATTCAGGTAAAGGGAAGGCTAAGGGTGATGGCGGTTCGGGATGTTAGTCCCCATCGTTGGGGCGGAGTTGCGGGGACGGCTTGCGGGTGATGATCCCCTTGTCATGTGGAGTCCATGGGGATGTCTTTATGTTGTCATTATTTGTTTTTAGACCACTTGTAGTGTATTTAAACTTATGTATTCAGATCTGGTTTTGTTAAGAATTGTTTAGCATGAAAATTTCAGATTTTAATAATTGATTGTTTTTTTTGATTTATGCTGTCATACTCGGGTAAATCGTTCCCAAACCAGATTTGTTTGATACCCGGGCACTTGTGCCAGCCCGTGGGGATAGGGAACGCCCTTCGGGCCTTGCCACGGGCCGGATTTGGTGCCGTTAATGGTAGCGACCAGATCCGGTTCGTGACATGTTGTATTGGAGGGAATTAATAAAACTAACTAGAATATGATTATATATGTTTTTTAAATGTATTTACTTTTATCCAATACAATTTACTGACTTAAAATGTAAATGAATCTGATTTTAAGCATAATTGACATTAAAAGGCCGATTTTCTGCCTTTTGATGGAGAACCCTATATAAATATATTTTTGGTCACTTTCATATGTTCATTTTGAAAAAATAAAATTCTTCTTTAGATTATTTTCATCAAAATTTACTTTGTGTAAATTTTTGGTTTTTTTCTGATAAAATTCATTTTAATGAATAGTGAAAAATACTGTATTTTATTTCAAAATAATTTTTAATCTAATTTATTTATAAGGTTATATTATATTTTTAATTGGTTTTAAAGTTTAATTAAAATATATTTTTACCATTTAATCTAATTTTGGTCATTTCAATTTATTTCATTTTGAAATTGTACATAAACAAGTGTCAATATTTTAATAGATATTGTTTCTTAAAAACAGGCTATTTGTTTTGATAGCGGGAATTGATTATAAAATTAATTAATTGAACTTCTATGTTTTTAATTTGTTAAAATTTATATCATTGTTGAATTTGGAATATAAAATATATCTTAGGGAGAATTTTTGGTATTTTTCTAACAAATGGTCATTTTTAATGAATAGTGAAAAATACTGCATTTTACTTCAAAACTACTTTTTCATCTAATTTAATTATATTGTAAGATTTTCCTTTTAAATGGTTTTAAAGTGTAATTAGATTATGTTTTTCTCACTTAAAACAATTTTTTTCCTTATAAGGAATTTTACATTTCAATTGGATGTAAAAACAAGTCAATCTTTTGATAAATTTTATATCTTAAAAACTCATCTTTGGTTTTGACAACGAGAATTATTTTTAAATTAATTACTAAAATTTATCTGTTTGGAATTTGGTAAAATGGGTTCCATATTCTAAATAATAAGTTCCATATTATGTAATAAAGTCTCTCTTTTTTGAACCTTATGAATATTAACGACGACTATTATATTTAATTATAGTGATTAATTAGTAATCGGGTAGTTAAGGGTAATAAAATAATATCATAAAAATAAAAAATGACCACAACATGTGTCATAATTCTATTGGTGCTATCATGTCCAACAATGGGATTCATTATGCCATATTTGGGACCCATGGAATCATTGTAGTGTGATAGTGACCTTTTATCATATTATTTTCAATAAAAGGAAAATATAACCAAAGTATGTATCAGCTAAGTAAAACTATTTTAGTATTTCTTATATAAATTATCTCTTAGACTATAAGTAGTCATTAGAAATCTAAAACAATTTCCTACATCATGGATTTTTTTTAATTTTTAGACATTAAATAAATATATTTAATTATGACACCATGTTGATGTAGTGATTACCTCATTAATGAACTATTTAAATAAAACAAAAATATAAGGTATAATCTAAGACATAAACTTGTAAAAAACCAATTTTATTGGTGTATTTCGAACCCTTATCACCTTATACTATAAATATATCATCGTGGGACCTTTAAAATCTGAAAATAATTTCATAATAAAGTAACATTTCATGACCATCCAAGAGTGTGCCTCCTCCCTCTTATAAAAATCCCCCACCTCTACTCCCTTACCCACACCTCTCAATCCCTTTTCTCCTCCAACCACTGCTCCAATTATCTCTCCACATCCCTATCTTTATCCTATAATCCTTACCATAAGATGAAAGCTCTTCACAAAACCCTTTTCATTCAAACCAAGGGGAGTTACCCGATTTAAAGGTAATGCCTTCTCTTATGTTCTCTTGTTTAATTTTGCTTCTCCAACCCCCTAAACACTTTTTATTCCTTTATTTTGTAACAAAAAAAGTATATTAAATATAATAGGATTTTTTATGAGAATTAATCTAGTTACACATACACACACCTCCATCTAATGGTTAATGAATATACTGCTTCTGTGGGTGACGAATTACTGCCTCATTAAACGATGATTGTTCAATATTCTTTTAACACCTTTCATGGTGGCCATTATGTTGAAACTATTTTAATATATGATATATATTTTTTTATGTTTACTTTATTATACTTTATTTTTCTTTCATATCATACCATTATGGTTTCCATTATGGGTAAACACGATAATCTCATTAGAGGAAGTGCGGATTACCGCCCCCTCAAAGTGATATGACTCGTTAATACCATATGTGGTACGTATAAAAGATGGATTTTATGATATTATATATTATTATATACTTGAATTATAATAATACTATTTATAATTATGTTTTTATTCCATTAAATATGAAATAGAAATGGAAGTAGCGTTCATGCGTACGTACGGCTTACCGTCTCCATGAACGGTGCATTTCATTTCTTACCTCAAAATGTTATGTACTATTATTAATACATGTATATGATGAATATATATTATATATATGATATCAAAATCTTGAATATCATTCTATATATAATGATCCCTTGACCACTTGAACAACATGTAATTATAAGAATTCATTTTTGACTTAAATACCCAATATCGACAAAATGAACATTATTAACTTAAATGATTAAATAATGTTTATAAAATAGGAATAAGTAATATAAAAGGAAGAATAAACATTAAATATTCTATTAAGAAAGTATAAATTAAATTTAGTTTATTATTCAGGAATATAAAGAAACGAACAAGACAAGTCGGACTTGAGGTAAGGGATCCGACCTCTCTCTTTCTTTTCATGTACTCTCTTTTAAGTCATTTATTTAATGCACCATGTCCTTATGTTAGAGGATGTTCTTCTATATTCACCATACTGTAATTTATATTTTAATATTATGAGATACCCCCTCTTACTCTAGTCAATTCATTTTATGAATTTTTAAGTAGTGAAGTTAGGCTGCCGAATTTTCATAAGGGATTTCTTATATCACTTTTAATTATGTGAGATTTCCATTGGTCGCCACTTATCAATGGAATGAGGTGTATTGTGTACTAACTATTGATATATATTATCATGATTATATTTATATTCATGTTATTCTGAAATTCATTGGATTTTTATTAACTTTTGGTTATACGACTCGATTGATTAAAATGAGGTAAGAGGTTTTTATCTCACTTTTTTATTCCCATGAGATTCATGCTACATTTGCCACTATTTACATTTTGTGGTGTATGTACTACCCATTATTCAACTTTTCGTGTAATATACTCTTGTTTATGGGTATTTACATCTTCATTGTATGACCCTTCTTTCATGGGGTGTACATTTCGAAAGTTACCCAAATCGGTAAGGGTACCTTTCACCCTCCTCTTTCTAAAAGACTTATTTTTGTTAGGTCTTTTAATTTACATCTTCTAATGTTGGGATATGTTCTTATATATCGTCATTGTTTTAAATGATATGTACCATTGAGGAGATACCCTTTTTATCTCTCATCTTCTAATTCTCTGAATTATAAAATGATGTCGTTAGGCTGTCATATTTCTGTAAGGGAACTTCTTAACCCAATTTAAATTCTTTGGGTTAAACTAATACTTTTTGATTATTTCGTTCTATGAATATGTGTGTATGAACTATGATTGTTTTACACTTAATATCCACTTATATTGGGTTTATTTATATTTGTCACACAAAATTACGTAATTTATTTATCCTTAATCTAAGGATACTGTCTTTGTAAGGGACTACGTCTCAATTTATTTTCGTTGAGGCATATTTTGTTTTAATACAAGACTTTATTTTATACGTTTTATAAACACCTTTGAATTTTTCTTTCAATGGAATCTTTTTCTACGAATTGTTTTACTAAATGACAAAAACGAATGTTTCTTTTAACGTACACAGTGAAAACATCCTTTCCGTCGTCGTGAGTATTATTTGATCTTTGGCTCCCTCAACATGCCGTAATGTTTTTTTAAAAAAATAAATACCATATAATCTTTTATATATTTTGGTATTGAAAATGGTTTTGATAACAAATTTGTTATGTCAATATATTTATGTGATATATTGTGATTGAAATTTGGAAATGTTTTCTTTCCATTATATTTATTTTATGTCTTATGATTTTGTAATGGTACTTGGACATTTGACGGGTGGTTACATGATAAACCATATGACGGGTGGTGCTGTGAATACCAGGACATGTGGAAACGTTATAACCTCCAATGCTTTGGGTATGGAAGTCGGCCGTATGGAGATTCTATTTAGTGATATGCATGGAAGTTGAACGTATGGTTATTCCATTTATGTATGTTAATGTCCCAAGTTACCTTTATATGTTAAGTGTCCATTATATGGGTTTTATGGTAATATTTTGGTTACAAATGTGTAAGTAATGATATTTTATTCAGTGAAGAGTATTTACTACTTCATAAAGGTGAAAGGTATTACTTATGACAAAGTACTCATGATTTACATATTGTTTTGAAAAAACTAACTATTTTCCTTCTTTGTCTATCCTTTACTGGGATTTTTATGCTCATCCCATGTTTTTGAAATGTTTTGCACAGGACTTAAAGATGAATAGGGTCAAGGATGGGATCACAGAAATACATGCTATATAAAACATGGAATTAGACTGTTTTCTTTTTAAGAGTTTTTATTTTATGGAAACTTAGTAGAAGTTTCTACTTTGTAATCTTTTGAGATGTAATAGTTATGTCCAAATTATCTTAAAATCTAAACCTGAAAATATCCTCTATGTGAATTATTCATTTAATTCATGATTATGTAATGTTTTAAGGTAAGGTCCTTATACATATGATATTTTATGTTATTTGAGGATTCCATTGTGGAGCATCAGCTGCATCATCATGACGAACTCATGGAAGATGCGTTGATGGCATATTTCTATACACTAAATAAAAAAAATTATTTGAATATAGAAATGATATTAGATTAAACTAGAAAACCCACAATCAAAAAAATGATATTTAAAAAAACAAAAACTAAAAACTAGAGACACACACCCCAACACCTAAGGAATGTTGAGTCTTTATATGAAAAGAGTTGGTCATGCACTTATAACAACATACCTCTCAACTCCCAAAAATTTTATCTCCATTATAATAATCATCCCAAGATAAAGTATCCTTACTAATGACATATTATGATTACAAATTGTAACAAACTGACCTGAGTTTCCATAAAACCTAGAACCCGACCCATTCTTCTACATACCCAAAGGGAGTTCTAGATCACCATGGGCTGCCCACTAGCACCCATGAATCAAACAACACAACATATGGATCAATTGTTCCCATCCAGATCAAACACAAGACATATATGTAATAAATAAAGGAATAATAATGAAGAATAAGATATATATATATTCCATAACTGTATGAAATCCTCAGAAGCACACAATTAAAAATAGCTACAAACACCAAGGGACATGTCTAACTTAAAATGTCCCTAGCCATACATCTACTAGAAATGATGGCATGGGAAACTCCTTCCATCTCACCACAATTTACACATCCAGCTAACACAAACCTCTCTGTCCCTCTATAAAAACCCTTATATGTTTATAGTAAATATAACATGGATTGATAAGAAGAAACTAAATTTGGTAGATAACAATGTAAACATTTCCTTTTTCATTATTCAAACATAAAAGTAGGCATTACAATTTCAAAGAATATTTTCCATATTAATTTCCACAAGAAAAAAGAGGCATATCAACAGCATCTCCAAAAGACAATAAATACAAAAAAGAAACAAATTTTTTATAGCACCAACAAATACTAAATGTATATGCCCTAGATTAATCATACCATAATAATAATGTACAAAAACTAGTTCCTAGAACAATGGTCCTAGAACTAGAAGAATACCACATTTGTAACCCCGCCTGCAATGTCAACATCGGATCCATTGATCAGTGGTCCTAGGAAATAGAGGGAATCCCTAAAACAAACCTCATTCATAATTTCAAAATAATTGAATATAGATCCAAGATAAACCTTCCACATCGGTACCCATATTATCTCATGTTCTCTTTTCACAATTTATTTCAATGCCCAAAAAACCATTTCAAGTACATTTCAATGTTCATTTCAATGCTTCTAAAACACCCCCTATTAATTCCATTTATCATTATCTAGGGAAAAATATTTTTCATTGAAAACTCATTTAAAGTAACAAAAAACAATCATGAAAATTTTCCATTATGAATTAATTTGTAAAGAAAACCAACAATATCCATTACCATTGTCTTCAGACAGAACCGTCTACGTCAAAGCATGGGTCGCAAACACAGAAAATGAAATACACAACCAAAAAAACCCAATGAATTCAATGAAGGTCCAACAATAAAAACCATACATCTTATGATTTTTCGAATTTAGTAAAAAATTTGGTTGGTGTAAAAGAGTAAACCTACATAAATAAATAACGAATTGCCACTACACCACAACTGCCAAAGGAAAAGGCTGACAGAGTGATATTTCACAATAGGTATAGAAGAAACCATGTAGAAACACCATCATAACCAAATGGAACAAAATACCCCACCAATGATTATACTACGATCAAATGAAATGAATAATAAAATTTTTCTCTTACCCGAACAGACAAACTACAATCGTAATGAAGATACAAAGCTGAACAGATAGATCTAGGAGGAGTGGAGTCTCCCAAAATCATGTGGGATAAGATTCAGTTTAAGAGACAATAAGTATAGATAAGGATTCAAAACAAAATAGTTTCTCATTCAATTTAAAAATTGGATGCAGGCCATTTCATGATGATTAATTTAGTTACAAACAGTGAAATCAAAGGTGTAAAAGTGCACTAAAAAACCCATAACTTATGATTAAAATCTATTATTAAAAGAATAAACAACATTAAACCACCATTCATTAAGTGTAATATTTCAAACCATGAATTCCATTTCCTGTCATGTACCCAATATAAATGATAAGACAATTAACCATGTTAAATATAGGTTAATATTCATTCATCATACAGAAAAGTGTTGTTAAATTAGAAACTTTGAAAAATCATTGAATTTCCTATTAAAGGTATCCTCCCAATCTCAATGTAGTGGAAACATATGATGATGTTAATGTAATTCCAAAAATAAGAGTGACATGATGTTACAATGATGATTTCAAAATTGATATTTATTGTTCCCAAATAAATGTTCAAATATTTTAAATTTCACCTTTTTATATATATCATCATTTTATATAAAAACCAATTATTTCAATGAATAGAAGTATTTTAACCCCTATGAAAATTTAATGAGACTTCATAAAAATATATAACATATATAAATAAATATTATATTATAATACTATTTCATGGGGATAATTTTTATCAAATATTCTAGGATATATCATAAGTTTTTTAGTTAAATCAATATATATCAAAAAAATTAACTTTTTCACTATTTATCTAAAAATAAATGTTTTGATAAAATAATTACAAAAACTATATATAAATAAAATAAAATAATAAAATATTAAATATAATAAAAATTTAATTCATTAATATATTTTTACATTCATACTACGAGTATATTGATACATTACACTGACATCCTTATATTTTATAGAATGTGCTATTTAAAATTAATTTATATTCTTAAGTAGCTTCAGCCGAGAGCGGTGATGAGCCCGTAAAGGGCTCTGCGGCGCTAGGTTTTCCCCTCGCCGCCGCCTTCTTCTCCCCAGTCCCCGGTAGGCTTGTCTTCCCATCGGCATTCCTCTCAGCGCGCTTGAGATGCGGTTTCTTCCAGTGGCGTCGCACGAGCTCGTTATCATCCTCGGTATTTTACATCGTCGCTTGGCCTCCTTCCCACTCTAGCCTGTGGTTTTGGCTAGGGTTTCTCAAGGCAGCGTGATGCGGACCAGGATGCGGGTTTCTGTTGTAGCGATTTGGGGGCGTCGTTGCTTTTAGCGGCGTCTGAGAGTGCTTGTGGTCGATCTGTCCTTCGGGTGCGGTTCCGAAAGCGGCGGCGGGGCCTGTTTCTTGGCTTCTGAAGGTTTCTGCTCGATGTGGTGATGGTTTCTCTCTGGTTTGTGTTTCTTTTTGGTGGTTTGGGAACGGATTGGGGCCTTCTTCAGGCGCCATTGCTGTTTTTGGTCTTTTTTCGTTGTTAATTTCTTGGTGCGTGGTGATGAAGACGATGGTTTTAAGGATTGGTTCTTTGGGTTGCTCTCTTGGAGGTTCCAACAAGGATGAAGGGTTTCCTTTCTGTTTCATGTTTTCAATTTTTCCTGCGACGGTTTCAACTGGTGCTTTGTTTGGTCCTGGTTGTATCCGTGTGGTTATTTATTTTCTGGTGTTCTTCTACGGGAGGTCGGGTGAGGACACTTCGTTCGTCGCCGGCGATGTGGGTGGTCGACGACGATGGTGGTCTTTCTTATCGGAGATGATGGTTTCTGATTTTGACGTCGATGACAAGATGTTGATGTGGTTCAGGATTTGTTTTCGGGAAGATCTCTGGAATGAAGTCACGGCTGCAGTAATTGCAGTGATGATATGCTGTTGAAAGCTGGAAGTTTTGATGTTTTTGTTTGATGAAGATGATGAACTGCTGGTTAAAGTGTTGAATCAGCAGTATGGGTCTTTGGTTTTGGGTGTTATGGTTTGACTTGTAATTGGCTATGCTTGGTGGGGACTCTTGATTGGGTTTGGGAAAGATGTTCGCCCTCATCCATCTTCTTATTTACTGTACTTTTTATTTCTTTTAATAAATGGTCAGAGGTTATTCCTCTGACTGAACTTTCCTGGTATATTCTTAAGTATATTATTTTACACTCTATGAATATTTTTTTCTTTCAAAACCTCCAAAATAATTTTTATATTATGTTTCATGAAACATCAAGATCTTTTGATTACTTATGTTACACAAAAGCTCGAGTCTTACAAGAAAAAAATTTTCATTTAACATTTAAAATGATAGTTATTATAAAACTATTGGAATGTATGGGATAAATATGAAAAATTATATTATTAAAATATGAATTAATATTTTTTTTATATAAAATATTTATGTTACCTGTTTGTTAGGAATGGAAATAAAAACAAATAGAATTTAAAGGATGTGTTTTTGTGAAAAACTATTTCTATGCCCACAATGACATTATATATTAATAAATAAAATTATTCGTTTTTTAATAATGATATTATTTAAAATTATATGTTTTATATTAAATAATGTTTTTAAAATTTGACCAATATAGTTCATTGGATTTTGATTAGTATAGATTAATTTTTACACATAAATATTTTTGTCTTCCTAAAATGCAGTTTTACATCCTTTCAATGGAGACATGTTTTAAATATATATAATTAAATTTAGACATATATTATTTAAAAAATTTAACATAATTTCTTAATGAGTGAAATAAAATTTTACAATGGGTGATTTTGATGTATTTATTCGTAGATGGTTTATATTTTAAAAAAAATTACAAAATAACGGATTTTAATTGAAAACATAACTTTCATATTATTTTTTATATAGTTAAATGAGATTATAAATTATTTTTAAATTAAATTTGGATAAATTTTATATAATTAAATAAAAATAAAGGCCTAGGAATCATTTTACATTTAATTTTATATTAAAAATTTTGTCAACTTGTTAACATTTTCACTTTAAAAAATGAATTGGTGTCCCGTATGCCAAATTAGTTTAAAATTAAATTCATCAAATTATGTGATTGAAATTTTGAAATTTGGTTTACATAATTCCAGTAAAAATAATATATAATGTCTAATATTAAAAAAAATATTAGTTGAAGTAATGTTGGTATATTTTTTAGAACCATATTTCTATATGATTTTAAATGTATAATTTATGGTCAAATGTGAAAATTATTTTGTGATTAATTTTTTATGATGTTTAAATAATGACATCCTTTACCATAGTCATCATGTCAATGTCATTTTTGACACATTATAATAATATGGTAATAATAACCAAAATAAACATAGTTAATTAAGTAACTCTATATAACATGTTTATGAGTAAAATAAAATTAATAATAAAAATGACATATTTTCATGACAATGTAAATTATTGAGATAATTTTATTATTCATGAAGATCGAGGACAAACTTGAAAAATTGGACACTACATAAGAAGTTTCATTACTGAATATCAATTCATTTAGTTAATCAATTATGTCATTGGTCATTATATTTAAATAATATTTTTTAAGTGAACTTTGATTGTTTTATATAATTTTTAAAATTTTAATATTTGGATTTAAAATTTTCATACATAATTATATCATTAACTTAATCTCACTTCAATGATATAATATTTTTATGTTATTTTTATCTTAATTTTTACATCTATCAAAAAAATGGTAGATGTAATTCCCCGACCCCCGTTACCCAGAGTCAATGCATTATTTTAATACATTAGAATGATACAAGTAAATCATGTCACAAATGACCGATCTGTTTTTCAGTCTTGAAATAGATTACATACATCAACTTCACATTACAGTTTCAATCATAAAATAAATCATAGATAGTTATTTTTGAATTACATTACTATCATTTAGCTTAACCATTCATATCAATCATAATACACTTCTTGGATATCCATGGAAAATAAAACATAAGAAATGGGTGAGCTCAAATGCTCAGTAAGGGTAAAAAATTAAAAGAATGATAACATAAACAATAGGAATGGTGAATAATTGAAAACACATGCCTTTACAAATAATAAAAATGAAAACTTTATGGATGATATATGAGATGAGTAAATAAGGCCATTATAAAACATAGTCACGGGTATTCTTCTAGTCAAATAACCACATGAATCATCAATACTATTTTCCTGATGAGGGAATGTATAATGACAGACACTCTGAAACATTTTTTCATGGCCTCGGCCAAGACGTCTAAAAATGATTAAGGCCTCACCAAAAACCATATATCAATTTGGGAAAGGCCCCATCCAATTCCATGTTTAATTGTATCATGAGACCTACCGATGAATCGAGGAGCTATAGTGGGCTCCACCCATCACATACTATGTCCTATACATTCCTCATATGAAAAGGATTAAACATTATATAAACATTCGTATTATAACTAGCATAAAAAATGTCAATACTTTAACCATAAACAATTAACAGACTAAAAAAGAAAACATCCCTAGTAAAACATATCAAAAAACCTTTTTTTCAATATGGAATATTTTAATCCTAATAAATTCACTTCAAACAAGTATAAAATCCATCAAAAATTGCTGACATAGATAAAAAAGAGTTGTAAAACTCTTTGATAAAAATATCCTCTTATCATGAAAACATTTAAAAGTCACACAATTTAGAAAGGAATAAATTTAATGACATTTTTTAATCAGTGTTTCCCATACCACTTTCAATCTTTTGAATGGTATTTACATTTTAAAAACATTCATATCCATATAAATAAATCTTCAAAAAAACATTTTGAAAACAAGGATATTAATGAGAATGATTTTGAAGAATAAATATTTAGAACTTTTAAAATGATGTTTTAATAAAAGAGTACCTTAAAAATAATACCATTTTAAACTCTTTTCTGAAACATGTTCATGAATAATAAATATGTCCCAGTAAAAACATACCCATAAACAATATCGAATAATAATGAGATTGAAGAATTAACCCTTACCTTGCAATTTCTTTTGGTCGGGGGTATTTTTAACCTCATGTAAAATAACCATAGTATGATATTAAATTATAAAAGGTCCATATTCATATTTATAATATCATACATGATTCATTTATTATTTTATACTAACCATTTAATAATGATTTCCATGTTAAATTAACATTTTGCGTTATAATCACTTTCTTTATCGTACATGTTTTAACTTGTTATTCATGATCGTGTCATTTAAACCATGATTTTAATACTTCCAAAATATAAAACTAGATATATATATCATGTTTATTTAGAATATAAATAATTATAATAGATAGATATATGAAATGGAAGGCACCGTTTATGGAGACAGTAGGTTGTACGTACGCATAAACGCTATTTCTGTTTTAATAACATATTAAACAGATGTAAGTGAACAAGTTATTTGTAAGTAGATATATATATATATATCCATTATAATTATTTAGTTATATATTACATACTTTATAGTAATATATATTTTTAGTCATCATTGAATGTTAAACATGGGAATGAATCTCATCGCATCCTGGAGACGGTAATCCGTACATACGCATGAGCGATAATATCATTATATTGGCGGTGAAATAATATTTAATTGGATGTTATATCATATATAAATAATCTTTAACATGTTATATTTATTATTTACATCAGTTATACTCATTATTATACACACCCATATAATGAAGTGTTTTAAAAAAAACTACACCGCGACGTGGAGATGGTAAGTCGTACGTACTCACGTATGGTGACATTTTCATTTATACGATGGATATAATAACGAACATGGTTATACCATATATATATATATATATTAAAATCACAGTATGCATGAATTACATGATTTATTATTTTGGTATGGAAACCAAAATGAATGAGGATGTGCAAGAACAAAAGAACTTGAAAGAGGGTGGTGAAATTATTACCACTTCTTCGGGTGATTATTTTTGAGTTGATAACTCTAGGTTGATTTGAGGGATGTTTTGAGGGTATATGGGAAGGTTTAGTCCAAGCCAAATGGCTTTGGAGGTTTGATTTTGAGAGAAGGGTAAGTTCCCTTTTATAAGAGGGGGAGGGCCACTTTCGTAAAAGATAAAAATATAAATTTTTTATACAATAATATTTGATTTCTAATGGCTCTATATGAATTTATTTTTTGCCTTATGTGGTTATGGGTAGAAATAATTTCTACAAATATGTTTTAGACAAGCATAGGTTACCATTTAAATCTTATCTTTTAGATTTAACTCTTAGTTAAATAATTTAACTTTTACTATGTCTTCTTGTATTTTTACACTATATGGTTAATAAGCTCTCTCTAAACATCCAAGTGAACATAAAATGGTTAATTAATAACATATATAATATTATTTATTCCCTTTGGATGATCCTTATATTTTTTTTGAATATTATATCTACTAGTAATATAGTATTTGTTTTAAAAATTAATTTATGTCAATTTTGACAGTATTGTGTATTTTGTTGATGTGAAAGTCATAACAACCTTATCACCTATAAAAAAATTTATCTAATAAACCCTAACATGTAATATTAACCTATAAAATTACTAGAATTCATCATAACACTCAATTTATATTTATTTGGATATTTATACTATCAATTATTTTAATATTTCATTAATAATGTAATTACTGCATCATCATTGTGTCATATATAAATTAAACTATTTAATGTCTAAAAATTATATATAAAACACCATTATGCAATAAATATTTTTAGATTTATATTTAATATTTATAGTTGAATTTATATTTTTTAAACACTAAATAAAAATGGTTTATTTATTAAACTTTTAATTTATAACTTTTAACTCTTCTTTAAATAATATAATAATAAATATCGTAATCTAATCCAAGTTGACCAAAATTGATAATATTTTATTAATAAAGTTCATTTTTGTGGAATTTCACTTATCTAATAGAATTTGGACATGTCTTAGGATAATTATAATATCATTTTTACCCTTAATTAACCTATTTACTTTTAACCGCGGTAAATGAAAATAAAATGTTACTATTCACCAAAAATTACTTTCATCTTATTGAACCATATTTTATTTACTAATGTCAATTGTGTATCTCATATTTTTGAAATTCAACTCATTGAAGTAGTAAAATTATGTTTTATGAAAATTTGTTATTGCTCCTAGAAAATGGGTAAAAAAACGTTAAAAAGTTCAATAAAATTTTATACATCTAATTTTTTTATAAAATGACTCCAATGAATTACATTTAACTGATATAGGTATTATATAAATATTTTCACTAAAAATATATTTAAATAAATTAAATAATTATTTAAATAAATAGTTGGTTATAAATAATATCACAGTGCTTTTCACAATTTATAAAAAATTGAATGCTTTCAGAAAAATACAAAAAATTTACCCCCAAATAATTTTGATATTACGAATTCAAAAATTATGTTTATTTTAACAAATTAAAAACATGGAAGATTCATTTTTTAGTTTAAAATTAATTACCGTTGTCCAAACAAAAAAGCTAGTTTTTTAAAAAGTAAAAATTATCCAAATATTGACATGTGTTTATATAAAATTTAAATGTGAAATTACATATAATGTCCTACATTGTATTAAATGATAAAATTATATTCTAATAATACTTGAAGACCATTTAAATGCAAAATGTATCACTATATATTATTTTGATTAAAAAAGTTGTTTTCAATTAAAACATAGTATTTTTCACAATTCATCAAAATATGAAAGTTATCAGAAAAAGACCAAAAATCTATCCAAACTAATTTTTAATGTCCAGAATCTAAATAAGTAGTTTATTTTAATTAATATAAATGTTTCATGTATTTTATTTAAAAAATTCACCATTATCAGGTTGTAAAATTACATTTTTGAAAAATACTTCCTTTATATGAAAAATTGATTTATTTCTAATATTATGTCTAAAAACACATAATATGGTTACTATAATTATACAGAGTATATAGGATTCAAAATGCAGTTAATAATATTCATAACATCTTTTTTAATGGCAAGTTTGGTATGTCGTGTTGCGTTCAAACTCGATATTGCATGTAGTGCAAGCTATTAAATTACTTTAATAAGATAACATACTATGAAATATTGGGGTGTTACATTCTCCTCTACATAAATAAATTTTATCCTCACAATTTAAAATTTATCATTGAAAATAAATTGTTAAATATAGAAAAATACCTTTGAGGAAAACTGACATAAAAAATTGGGTTAATTAAATATAGTCTTAAAAAGAGGGAAAGGGAATAAAAGAGTCACCAGCAAATTCTTATCTCAATTAAGAGAACATTGATGAAAATTAGAGACCCATAATTGGAAGGAAAATGTTATTATTTATAGGGACTGATTGAGGTCATCAATCACAAACAACTGTAAAAGTGATGGCCTCAAAAGCATTAATATACGATGATTTAAAATATCATTTGTTCAACAAAACATAAGGTATTAGAATAACACATTTTTGTTTTAATGATACCTTCCATAATGTTTAAGTATTAATTTATTCATTGAATTAGAGGAAAACATATACTTGACAAGTACAGTTTCCCCTTCATCTGATTCCTACCACAAACTCATCATTCACTCCAAAAGATAATAGAATTCATAAATATTTTATTTATCCTAATCGTATAGTTTTCCGAAAATAATGAATTTATAATTCATTTATCAGACTATTTAAAATAATTACATTATACAAACTAGGACATCACATATGCCAGTGGTAGGTAATCCAGCCTTCTCACCCTTCAGTTGCAGGTTCAATTCCCACGGCCTTACCGGACGCGATGGGTTATCGTTCGACCTCAGGGTTGTAAATTTTATGACAATCCAAAAATAATCTACAAAAATGATTTGACCTTAAAAATAATATTCAATGTCAAACATAATCAATTCAAACCATTATACTTATCCAAAATAATTCTGCCCAATATCACTGTCCAAAATTTATAAGGAATGTAAACATAATGAAGATCCTTTCAGAACATAATAACATGTGAATACCTTCATCATGAATTATTTTAAAACGTGGTAACACCCTGAATTACCATAAAACCATATTGATTACTTTCATGCTCCTTTATTACTTATAGAATATTGTATATACTCCTTATATAATTTTTTTTGTAAACTCCAACAATTAAGGAATAAACAAACCATTCAATAGTTCTGTGGATGTCAATAATATTTAAAATAATTTATCCAAATCAATCATCTCTTATTCCAAAATCAATACCTCAATATCAGGACCATATTAAAATTTTATCTTTCCTTCAACCATGTATTTTCCAAATAGTTTAACATACTATTGATTTGCTTTTCATGGTACCAGACAATCTCAAATACTTAATGAAATAGTACTACAATACAATCCTTATATACTCCATAATTATTACAACCGGAACATCGTTGATACAATATTCAAAATACATAATTTTTTAATATCAACATAAGAACGCTAGTCATTACACCTCATATGTGGTAATATCATAACAAGATTATTATCCGACATCATCATTTGTGGTATACTCTGATGATTTTGAAATTGATTCATGTAGTGTCCCAACTCCTTGAATATGAAGCATTGTACATTCCAAACATTTTTATTACCCATCCAATCAAGTACTCAGTGTCCTTTTCCTCAACAACGATAATAAACTCCCATTCCATTCAAGAATTTTCCAAGGATATTTTTTACACTATTATCACTTATAGGAAAATACATCTTTCCATTATTTCATTTATCCTTCTTTCTCTCTACCATCATTTTCTTCTATCGCTTCCCCTCAATTCCTTAGGACTCAGAAAATTTATTACATATCTTATTAACACATTATACCATTTCTTCATATGATGATAATACATGGGAGACTATTTCATTTTTAAATGTCGGAATAACACCATGAAAGTTATGATCTTTCTTAATACTTTGATCATACGTATTGCTGGAATTGACATTCCTTCTTCTAGTCTCAATTTCTAAAAAATGGCATACACTGCGTTAGTTTATAAATCACAATTCGTAATTTCAATCTTATAAAATACCTAACATAAATGAAAAATATTATTCATATAATCTATTATCATAAAATGTTTTATTTGAATAAGATTTTACTCCTAAATACTTCATAATGGCTTGTAATGAAAATATGAATTATCCTAAGTATATCCCCTATGAGTGTCGTAACCAAGAGTGTAACAAGTCCCATTGTTCTGCACCAGGATACCTTGGGTCAATCCAGAAACTCCTTGTTAGATTTTTCACTCCTAGGAACATTTGTTCCAGAGCCACCACTTCTTGATCATATCCAGAAAGTGATGTATTGCATGGAAAATACACAAAATCTCTACATTACCAAAATTATAGGATGTTATCAATACTAATCCTCAACATCTGTCTTAGGTTATTGTTCTCTAATTAGAGTTTATCTAAATCTATTTTCCATGGTATGTAATAAACATCCTCTAATAACAATAGTAATTCCCTGATCCCAGTTACCCAGAGTTAGTGAATTATTTTAATACATTGGAAAGATACAAGGAAATCATGTCCCAAATGGCTGATTAATTTAGCAGTCTTGGAAATAGATTACATACATAAACATCAAATTACAATTTCAAACATAAAATTCAACATAGATAGTTCTTTGAGAATTACATTATTCCTTTTTAACTTAACCCTACATAACAATCATAATACACTTCTCAGAAATCATAGGAAAATAAAACTTATGAAAGGTGTGAACTTAGATTATCACTAAGGGTAATCAAATTAGCAGAGGATAACATTAACAATAGGCACGAGGAATAATTGAAATCACATTCCTTTAAAAATAATGAACGTGAAAAATTTATGGCAGTAATATGAGATGAGTAAATAATTCCATAATGAAACATAGTAATGTGTATTCTACTAGTCAAATAACCACATAAAAAATCCATCTTATTTTAATGATGAGGAAATGTATAATTCTGGACATCCTGAAACATTTTTCAATGCCTCAGTGAAGATGTCTAAAAATGGTTAAGCCCTCAGAAAAAATATATATCAAATTGGGAAAGGCATCATCCAATTCCACTTCTAATTGTCTTTTCAGACCTACCGATGCATTGAGGAGTTATATAAGACTCCAACTATCAATTACTATGTCCAATTCATTCCTCATATGAAAAGGTAGAAACATAACATAAACACTCGTATTAGAACAAGCATACAAAATGCCAATAATTTAACCATAAAACATGAATGATATTAAAACAACACATCCACAATCAAACATATCACAAAACCTTCTATACAATTTGGAAGATTTGTATCATAATAAATCAACTTCAAACAAGTTTAAAATCCATCAATTTATGTTGACATAGATGAGAATTATTTGTAAAACTCTTTGAGAGAAATATCCCTTTTTCCAGAAAAAATTTAAAAGTCACCCAATTTAGAATGGAATATATTTAATGACAATTTTTATTAAAAGTGTCTCATACCACTTTGATAATTTTTAATGTTATTTACATCTTAAAAACATCCAGGTCCATATAAATAAATATTTAAAAAACCATTTTGAAAAGATGGACATTAATGAGAATGGTTTAGATGAATAAATATTATAAACATTTAAAATGATGTTTTAATAAAAAATTACAATAAAAAGAATCCAATTGAAAACACTTTTATGAAACATGGACATGAATAATAAATATTTCCTAGTAAAAACATACCCATAAACAATCTCGAATAATAATGAGATTGAGGAATTTACCCTTACCTTGCATTTTCTTTTGTTCGGGGGTACGTTTAACCACATGTAAAATGACCAAAAAACATTATTTAATTATACCAGAACCATATTAATATTTATTATACCACACATGATTAATTTATGATTTTATACTAATAATTTAATAATGATTTTCCTTTTAAATTTACATTTTGGGAAATAATTACTTTTTTATTGTACGTGTTTTATCTTGTTATTCATGACAGTGTAATTTATATCATGATTTAAATACATCAATAATATAAACCATGATTTATATATCATATATATTTAGAATATAAATATTTATAATATATAGATATATGAAATGTAAATCACCATTTATGGAGATGGTAGGCCGTACGTACACATAAACGCTATTTCCGTTTTCATATCTTATTAAACAGAAGTATGTTAATAAGATATATGTAAGTAAAAAAACACACACACACAGATATATATATATCCAGTAGAATTATTATTTCATATATTACATACTTATTAACAATATATATTTTTATAATCATTTTTTAATGGTGAATGTGGGAAGGAATCTCATCGCGTCATGGAGATAGAAATCCGTATGTACGCACGAGCGAAAATATCAATATATTTATGGTGAAATAATATATAATTGGATGGTATATCATATATAAAGAATCATTAACATGTTATAATTATTATTTAAATCAGTTATACTCCTTATTATACTAATCTCAATAATGATGTGTTTGAATAACAAGCTACACCACGACGTGAAGACGGTAAGCCGTACGTTTGCACATAAGGTTACATATTCATTTATAGGATGGATAGAATAATGATCATGGTTGTACCATATTTATAATAACATCACAGTATATAGTAGGTACTAGAGTTATAATTTTGTAATATAAATAACAATTAAAGAGGAAGTGGAAGAAGAAAAGAACTTGAATGTGGATGGTGAAATTATTACTTCTTCTTTCGGTGTTTTCTTATGAGTTGATCAAAATGGATCCATAGGTTGGAATTATGATCAATTTAAGGACTCTAGGATGATTTTTGGGAAGTGGGGAGGATATTTGGGCAGGGGATGTCCGAGCCAATTGGATTTGGATGTGTGATTTTGAGATATGGGGAAGTGCCCTATTATAAGAGGGGTGAGGGTCACTTTAGGAAAAGACTAAAATATCAATTTATTATACAGTAATTTTCGATTGATAATGGCAAAAAATGAATTATTTAGAGCCTCAGGTGGTTATGGGTAATAATACTCCCATCTACTAGGTTTTAGACACGTTTATTATACCATTTTAATCTTATATTTAAGATTTAACTCTTAGTTAAATAGTTTAACTTTTACTGTGTCTTCTTGTATTCTTAAACAATACGGTTAATAACCATACTATAGAATTCCCAGAGAACCTCAAATGGTTCACTAATGTCATATATAATATTATTTAAGCCCTTTTTTCTGAACCTTATATTTATGGGAATATTATAGCATATGGTCCCCACCGAATTGGGGTAATTAACAATACTACTTGATGATTTGGAATCCAATGGTTTCCTTCACCTGAGAATCTACCCTTGGGACACTCCTGTTTTTCTTCATTAAAAGGACTAATAGATCACTCTGGATGTGTATTGACTATCGAAACCTCAATAAGGTAACCATTAGGAATAAATATTATTTTCTCTAGATTGAAGATTTAATCGAACAAATTAAAGATCCAATGTGGTTTTCCAATATCTAATAGAATTCCTGTTACCACCATGTTATGGTAAAGGATATAGATATCCTATAAATAGCTTTATGAAACAGGTATGGCCACTTTTAGTAATTGGACATTCCTTTCAAATTGAAAAATTCAACAACGATATGTATGGATATCATGAATAGGTCGTTCCATTAGTATCTTGACTCATTCATTTTGGTATTTTTAAAGGACCTTGTATTCTACTCCATATCTGAATTAGAGAATGAGCATCTATTTCAGATCATGCTAGGTACATTTCTGAATCATCACCTTTATTCTAAGTCCTATAATTGCACTTTCTGAATTAAGGAGGTGATGTTTCTGGTCCATGTCATCTTAGAGGAATGGATTTCAGTGGGCCTCAATAAGATTAGTGATGTTAGCTCATGGGAACAACCTAAGAACGTGTTTGATATCAAATGATTTCTCATCCTGGATTGGTATTATAGGAGGTTTTTTTGGGATTTATCAAGACTAGATTTATCTATATCCTCACTCAACCATATGGGTGTGAATTTTGAATGGGGACCGAAATATCAAGTTTCTTTTAAGGAGTGGAAGTGGTGGTTGACTATTGCACCTGTGTTGATCTTGAAAGAATCTATAAATGGGTATGTGATTTATTGTGATACTTCAGGTTTGGGTATGAGGTGAGTGATTATGCAATATAATAATGTGGTGGAATATGTTTCCCCCTAAGACCAACCACATGATAAGAATTACCCTACCCATGACTTGGAGTTGGAAAAAAATAAAGCATTGTTTGAATATATGGAATCACTACCTATTTGGGAGAATATTGTGTTCTACTCAGATCATAAGTGTTTCGCCTACATCTTCTCTAATAAGGATCTTAATCTCAGGTAGCACTGTTGTTTCAAATATAACCAGGGGTTTGACAGTGACTTCCTATATATCAATGGAAAGGGTAATGTGGTAGATGAAAAATTGAGCTTTCTAGTTCCATTGAAAGCCTTGGGGAATTCCATCGATGAGTGGACATTGAGGGGGAACTTTTCCTAGATGCACATAAAGACCAAGGAGCACAGTTGAGTTACATGAATGAAGAATATACAGTTGGATCTGACTCTTCTGGAGATAGTTCAGTGGGAAGAACCTAGTAATGATTTGAGTTAGTTTTATGTGTACTTTTCTCATGGTGGGGATATATCATCCGATTGGTCATTATCACCTGAGGTAATTTTGTTTTTCAAGGTTTGGTTTATGGTTATATTAGTTCTATGGAAGGGGGTGATATAGGATAGCCACCAGTATCAGTGGGCCATTCATCCTGGTACTACCATGATGTTTAATGATGTTCATAAGTAGTTACAGTGTCCTGGTATGAGATGATATATAGTTGAATTTTTATGGAGATGCTATACTTCTTAGTAGGTGAAAGCATATCATCAAAGTTCCTTTATTTTCTTCATACATTACCCATTCATACCAAGAAGTGGGATGATTTTGTCATAGATTTCATTATTTTCATTCCTCATACACCTCGTGTAAGGAACACTATTTAGTAGTGATCGATCATCAGACCAAATTAGACCACTTTATTCCCATCAGAGATGCAGGTAAAGAGGTTGAGGTTTCTTAGTTGAATCTTCATGAAGTATTCGGTCTTCATGGTGATCTATCAGAATTTTCCTTTTATAAAGATCTTGATTTTACATCTCTATTTTGGGAGGGCCTTCAATGTTATTTAAGGTTGAAGATTCAAATGAGCACAACATTACATCCTCCAAATGATGGTAAGATGGAGCATGAAAATCAGAATCTGAAATACATGCTTCGTGCATGTGTTTTGGACTTTAAATGATCATGGGAGATCCATTTAATATTGTGTGAATTTTTCTTATAATGAAAATTAATAAATTTCCATTTTAATTTCTCCCTTTTAAGAACTCTATGTTTTTCATTTTTGGTCTATTCTTTGTTGGGTTTCAGTAGCTGAGACATCACTTTTGTGAATGTGCCTGGTGCAAGAGACATCTGAGAAAGTCAAGATGAACAGGTAGTAGTTATTACCATCTCTGAATCACCAGATATCATATGTAAATCATAGGCTTCCAGACATGGAATTCTCTATGGGTGATCTGGTATTCCTAAGAGTGGCCCCTCATTTAGGGCACCATCGTTTTGGGAGGAAATGGAAGCTAAAGTCGAGGTATATTAGACCCTTCGAGATCACTGAGAATATTGGAGGGGTGGAATATAGGTTATATTTTTCTTCCTCGGTTGACATTTATTCATGATGTGTTTCATATATCTCAAATGAAAAAGTATAACTTAACCCATATCATGTGTTGAATTTGGAAGAGATGGAGGTAAATCCCGATTTATCAGTGTTTGAGCAGCCATTTCAGATATTGGATTCCCAATACAAGGTGCTTTGTGGGAAGTATATTTTCTTGGTCCCTATCCTTTGGATTCCTGGGTGTGATACACAGAAGACTTGGGAGTGGATGTCTTGGCTTGAACAAGAGTACTCGTTTCTGTTTTCTAATAATGATTCGGGTTTACTTTATGAGGGGTGAATGTTTTTATGGTGAGAAGAATTTTCAAATCTGTGATCTACTTATCAAAAATTCTTCACATTTATTTTCAATATATCTTCTTCCCTTGGTTTCAATTTTTTTGGAGGAAAATGGAGGATTTTGGGTCAATAGGACCCTGTGCATGGTTGAAACATTATTAGTAGTAAATGTGCACCTACCAAGGAAATCATGCGCTATATGGTAGATCCTACCACACAGCCTCTGTATAGCTGTGTGCCTTAGCCCAGGTTACCTGGTGGAGGTCTCTTCCCATAAAGAATAGTCATCATGGTTACCACACAGTTTACCAACTGTTCTCACTAACCATGCGGATCTACCAATACATTAAAATTATTCCCTCATCTTAGGTTTAACCCCTAAATCACGACATTTCTCTCCTCCTTCAGGATTCCTCTCCCTAGGCATGCCTGTCCCTCCTTCCACCTACCAAGGATATTCCATTTTGTGATAGATTCGCTGTGATTCCTCCTATGTTCTTCAAGTAAGTGTCTCCTCCCCTTTATTCCATCTCTAATATAGGGTTCCTTCAATTCTTTTTATGGTATTCATCTTCTACAGCCTAAGTGTTTTGATTTTATGGGTGATTCCTGATCTTTGTGGAATAATATCATTATTTAGGGCTCAATCTTGCTTCCTCATGCTGCAATTGAGGTGCAGTGGGAATTTCATAGCAGAATTTGTGGTTTTCTCTATAAAAGTTTGGTAATTCCCTGCATAAACATTTCTTGATGAATATGTTTTTATTTCTTGTGTTCCATATTTTTTTTAAAATTATCAATGTGGTATGAAAGTTCTTTTTGAATTTATTTGATATGAAATAAATTTTATAATGGTATTTTCAAGTGACATTTTCTTATTATTAAAGTGAGGCCGTGTAGTGTCCATTTGAAATGTTTTATGAATAGATTAAATGTTTTATTATCTTTTTTTTAATGTGAATCATGGTTTGAATGTTTTGGGGGTGATTTTTATTTGAATGTTCTTTTTGGCATCAAAATTTATGTTTTTGGTGTTTGTAATGCCTTGGTGGGTTTGTGTGTCTGAATTTGGTATATCTGGTAGCAAGTGTAAATTGATTGTGTAGTAAAGGAAGCCTAGATAGCTAGGAGGGTGGACTAGGACTAGTGTTATTGTGATATGGGAGTGGATACAACCCATATTATCTTTTCAAGGTTGATGATGTGAACAACAAATAAACATTAATTAAAATCAAAGACCACTAAAATATTGGGTGTTTCTCCTCCCTAGTAGCTCATGCATGATAATGTGGATGGTTATGGGTCATATACCACTTCACACCATGGAAATAGGTTTTAGGGTCCCAATTTCTAGCTATATCCCATAGGACCTATCCCATGATGGTGCTCTTTGACTAAATTGCACTCTCCATCAGCATATAATGTGGCATTGGTCTACTTCATGATAAATCCATTTTTTATTAAAAATTGCTACCCTTTAATGGTTGTTGTCATAAAAACTATTTTCCTTTAAACAATTCAAGAATTTCCATTTATTTATTAAACCTTAAATTCTATATTTCATTTAACGTTTAGAGAATGGAATCCTTTTAGGTGGAATCCTACTGGTCATTTGCTCACACCCAGCTTACACCTTTAGGTGTAAGAAGAATTGGTCATGTTTGGTATAGGTAAGGGTAAATCTCTTCATGATGGTGGTTTGGATTTCTAGTGACCATCTAGGGTGTTTTTACGGGGATGGCTTGAGAGAGAATCTCCCATATCTATTTTATGGATTTTGGAGATTGTTTTTTGTTTCATTATTTTTGTTATTGCTCATTTTTAGTTTTGTCTTATCATGTAGACTTGAATCTGAAACCATGTAATGGATTTTTGTATTGGTTTTTCCATAATTTTTAATTTTATATTGTTGATTTTTTTAAAAAAAATTGATCAGGTAAATCATTATCACTCACTTGTATTGACACCCTACCACTTGTGCCAGCCCCTGGGGATTAGGAACACCATTATGACTTTGCCGCAGACCAAGTCGGGCGTCAGGCTAGATAACGGCCCGACATGGTTCATGACACCCACATAGTCAAACTAATAATAGAAAAATTAGTATAATCACAACCTCATGACACTGGCTAGAGGCAACTCATCACCCTCCCTTCGAGGATGAGACCCGCAAAAGGTATTTTTTAGAATGTTTTAATAGAATAGAGTGTATCCAAGTAACTCAACAACTACCTAAGGCTTTCATGTGCTCTTATATTATGGGAAATTTATTTTATGACTACTTAAAATATAAATAAAAAACATTCATCCATATGAAAATGACATTTTTTTCAGTAAAAACCAAAACTCATTTTAATCAAAAAAAACATGCCCATTTCATGAGATAAAACCATTAGCATTCTATCAAATCATTTAAAGATATTTTGATAAGTTTGAAATCCATTCAAATCAAATTCAATCCTTTTAAAAATTCATTTTCCACAATTAAATTCATTAATTTAATTGAAATCATTTCCATCAACACCACAATTTAAATTCAACAATTTAAATCAATAAATTTCCACACAAACACTCCAATTCTAGAGAAATGGATTTTCTTCATAATTTTTTGCCAAAATAATTTCTAATATACTAATTTACTAGAATTATTTTTATATAAATTTAATTGAATGAATTTTTGAGAAACTGAATTTAACTCAATAGTTGAAATAAATCATGCAATTTCGGAATAATCAATTTGGAAATTTGGGATAGAACCACCTACCTCTTCTCAAAACTCAAACACACAACAAAACTAATCAATAAGAATAAAAGTTTAAAAGACATTTAAAAACAACCTATAAGTATTATCTCACACTACACGGCATCAATCTATCAATTCCATGATGATCCATTGAAAACCCAATAGAGGAGTAAGAGAGAAACGTGAAGAACGACAGAAAACACTGACCCAGGAATCACATCATAAGAGAAATGATGATTAAACACAAATGTATTTTATCTAGAAGGGTTATGTGGATTCATGATCACATAGTAATGGATTTTGTTGATGTATAAGTAAATATAGGGGAGAAAAATAAAATTAACCATTCACACTGCATATTTTAAAAATGCAGTCGGGGTATTACCCAACATGTAATACAAATTCACAACATTAAATTATTATGTTTTGTAACCATCAAAACACATATAATTTTTCATTAAAAAATGATGTTTGAGGTTAAAAAATGATCATTAGTTTCATCACAATGTGTAGTGACAACTCACGACGTGTACCATTCCCACAATGAAATTGATAATGACCTATTTTCTTAACCATTACACAATGTGTAAGCTTGTTACATGGCTTGTAACCCTCTGGTAGTATACATGAAAAGTCTATTTTATGGTATGAATCGAAAAAATCTATTACTTTACTATTATAGGTATCCCCATATCCAAACTCAATAATACCTCATCAATGAAAAGGAAAACTGAGAGAAGGTTTGAGGCATACTTGTCAGAATGGTAGCAGGATGTTACACCTCAAAGCCCACAATATCCAAGGATGATATCCCTTGGTACATGTTTATACTTGGGGAAGTGACTAACTAATTAAATAATATTCTCCTTCTACTATAAAAAATATTCAAAAACCATAGACACTTATACGAATGTTTAAAATAGTTTAGAATTTTTTTCTTCTACTCATTCAATCATTAATTTTATTTAAATTTTAATAAACAGTAGCTCTCTAATACCCAAATGGAGAGTAACTAAACTGATTTTTTCACATAGGAGTGGTTCTCTTGATGGTACTTAATTCTTAATATTTGTTTATTATTGTTTATTTTATATTTATAATGAGGCGTGGTGATGTGGGTTAGGGAAGTGATTGTCCAAATATCCTTGGTATGACTAGAGATCTCATTCATTTCCCTACAAAACATATTTTAACATCCCTTATATTGAGAATATAATAATTAAATAGAGTATAATGTGGATATTAAATGAAATTAAATATCATATATTCAAGATCTATAACGTGACACGTGATCAATTGAGGTATTTTTATCATTCATTACTATTATTGGTCCTGAGATTTGGTGTGCCAATGATATTTTTTTGGTATGTTATATTTCCCACACAAATTTGATGATGGTACTTCGTGTATGGTGGGATGAGCTATTAAATATAATTTAGATAAAATAAGAGTGGGAATCAAAGGAACTCAAGAACGTAACCATAGTATTAAGACATTTATTTCTTAATACATATATAGGTTTATACATGGATTTCTTATTTCCATGAACATTCCACACTATATAACCCCATTACCTTATATTTCAAAAAACATAAAACATATAAAATGTAATAAAATGATTAAAATTGAGAGTGATATACAATATGTTATTTGAGACATGACATTGGTCATCCACTATGCTTCACTGGGAGTAATATAAATATTATTTTGTTTAAATCCTTGATAAGTGTGTCTAAATATAGTTTCATTGTTGGGGAGACAAGTATAACACATATTATTTATTTCAAAAAAATTAAATACATTGTTTTTTACAAAAAAAAAATTAAAATAAAAACTAATTATATCAAAAATGTATTCGATCTAATATTATTTATATTCATTAAATGGAAACTAATCTCAAAATAAGGATAATGAAATATGTGATGAAATAAGTTCACTACTATATGAAATTTAAAAAATGATGTTAGAACAGATGAATAAATTGATAAAACTAATTTTAATCTTCCTTGAATAAAATAAATAGTATATAAAGCCATTATTACAATAGTATGTGGTTGAAGTAATTAAAATACTTATTTTTTATGTTTAAGAACACATGGATTGTGAGAATGAACAAATTTATGATCTACTATTATAAGTTACTATAGCCTTACTAGAAAAGTTTCTTGAAGTGTATATTATATTTGAGGGATTATAATAATATTATTATGAATTATGGAATTATTTTTTATAGACTGAAATTCAAGTTGATCCTCTCATCTTCAATAATTTAAAATTATCATTGATATGTCCTTCTATGGCCTTGTAAGAAGATGTAACCAAGGTGGTGGAATTTAAATAGTAGATAATAAATATTAATTAAAACCAAATATATGGGAAAAAAATCCTCCATGAGGAACATAAAATGAATATTATATTGAATAAAATATAATATAGGGATATGATATGATCATGAAATCATTTTAAATTATTTTCATTGTAATTTAATTTGGTTTTATATCAATATATTTGGATTTTTTATATTTATTATATACATTGATGTCTGTCGAGAGTGATGGTGATAAAGAATACTCACCTATAAAGGAAAACATGATTCCAATAAATAATATTAAACATTTTATTAATGGACACAAATTCTTAGGTTCCTACCATCAGAAGAAAATTTACAAGTTTCCATGATTGAAGGGGGGGATTGTAATATTGACTCATCTGCATATAATTTAATTCAAATATTTTTATTAAATGAAATTCCCTTTGATAAAATTGTTATCATAATATCAAATGTAAAAGTCCTATAATTTTAATAAGATTCCAAAAAAGAAATATCGGTAGGGGTGTAAGACCTTAACAACTCTCGCCCATAATATTCTAGTTGTATCTCATAGAAATGGGGTTAGAATTATAATAAAATGGTCAATAAATCATATAAACCCAGTGATTTTACATGAAAAAATAATAATAAAGATTTGATGGTTTACATTATAAAAGATAATCCTCTTTTTTATTGGTGATAATAGCTAGAACTACATGACATGGGAAAGTAAAAACATAGTTTCCACTTCAGTTGTAAAAAAATAAGGTTCTTTCCTTTCTTCAATTTATTTTTTTCCCTCTGTTGAAAATAAGTTATCATATTTTATTATATTTTTAATATTAAAATTACCAATGGTTAGTAGCTAGGATATTAACTCAATATTTCCACTTCTTTATAATCCAATCATTTTTCTCTGAAACATTAGTTTAATCATTGAAAAAAAATTGTGCACATGACTGGAATTTAAAGGGTAGTGTTAGAAGACTGTGAGGGGAAGTCTCAACCTATTACGATAGTATTTTGATTTCTATTATTTTCAATAATATTTATTTTTTTAAATTTTTATATTTATAAATTTAGTACTAAGGACATCCTACCCTGTCAAAAAAATTTCTATTTTGAGTATTTCTTTAGTTTTGATGTTTTGGAGTTTAAATTATTATGAAGTTAAGTTTTATTCTTACATTCAATGAATTATACTTGTATTAGTAGGCTAGATAAGACTGTCTAAAAAATCAATTGGCTCTTAAATTATTTTCCATCCCTCAACCCAAGATCCGTTCAAATCCCATAATTTATATTATTCTTTATAACCCATTTCAAAATATTATCAAGTTATGAGTGAAACAAGAACATTGATTAACAATTATTTGAAGATATAATATATTAGTGTGCTATGAAAGAATGATTCTATCGTTTATTTAAAAATGGAATTCTATAATAAACATAAATTTTATCCTACATTGTAATTTAACCATATTTATAATTTAGAAACAATGATGAATATATTAGGTAATCTATCATACAATCCAAAATAAACCCTAAAACCCCTATTTTTTGGCCATTACATGTAATTTTTTTTGCTATGTGTGAGGGAGAGGATATGATATTGGTAAATTTAGAGGAATAATCCCACTATTTTGGGTTGAGTGAAGGTTACATGAATGTATTTAGGAATATGGTCATAACTATACAATCATTTTAATATATGTTTATCTATTTATTATCATAGAAAAATAATAAAAGAAAATATTAAAAATTATCAGGTAATATATATATAAATAAAATAGAGAAAATATGATTGTATTCATTAATATTAACTATACAATTCTGAATCACACAAATATAATAGGAAAATAAGTTTTGAGACTGATTTTTTTTGGGTGAAAATTACATATATGGATTCATTTTATAACATTGGATAAATAATAAATTTTATTATGTTTAAGAGATTAAAAATTATAATTATCCCTCACCAATTTTATTCTCTTAAATATATAAGCCCTTGAACATCATAACAACTTATTAAATGTCCTATTGAATTTTAAACTTATCCTTGGTTATATAGAAGATATAATTACGTCAAGAATATCATCAGTCATATGTACTCTTGGAATGATAATAACTTTGATAATAATATTCATTAAGAGAAGATGAAAAAAATACCAGAAAGTAATGTCATGTGATGGCATAAAAATATTTTTTGAGACCAATTGCCTAGTGAGATAAATTTGTGAAGTTTGTATACATAAAAATAGGTATTATAATTTTTCAATGAAGAATGAATTAGTTATTTCATTTTATATTGATTGTGTATCTAATCTGGGAATGATATTTTTTAATTATTTACATTAACTATTTGTTCAATTTTTTAAGTGTAAGGTAGTTTAAAGTGATCATTTTTTATTATTTTAATTATTAATTTAATGAATAAATCCCATGAAGGTCATTATTTGAGGGAAATTACAACATATCTGGGTTTTTTTTGTTTTTTACATTATTTCTTTTATCACCTATATGTGATCTTTATAAACATTATTATTATTATATTATTAATTTATTAAATGTTCAAAAATTATTTATTATTTATTTCATGATTATAATGTTAGGTGGAAACTCTTAAGTATAGTATTGCTATTATATAAAATTTATAAATTTTCACTAAAAAGATATTCCATATATTTATAATATTTCAATTTGAAATAATAGGGGATATATATTAAAATTCATTGTGGAACACAATATTATCAACCCATACATAATAATAGATAAGTGGAAATAAGAGAATTATAAAAAATACTAGTATAGAAAACAATTTAGGCAATGTTTAATATTTATAAAGTAATATATAATATTTTATAGATATTAGGTAGGAAATTTAACTTAGTATGTAAGGAATTTATTATTTTAAAAATAATGTGAAAATTAGAGTTTCCCTATGATACGTAAGGTTTCATTCTTTTGGATATTTTAGCTAAATATTGTTTGTAATATAATTTATATTTTTAATAAGATATATAAATACCAAATATATGTGGTATACATAAAAATACTCTCATCAAGAAAAATATACATTCAAATAATCTATTAATCACGTGGAATCATTTGAAAGAGAATAATGAATGACCCAAGATCATGGGAAGATTTTGAGGAATAATAAAATATCTCCGCAATATTGAAAAATCACTTTTAAATGCTCTGCATGTATGAAAGCCATATATGTGCACCTACTAAATCTTTCTAAATCGAATGACTATTTAAATAATTATTAAATAAAATTATAAAAAATAACAAAAGCTTATCTTCTTGTATGGGAAATTATATTAATTTATAATTTTTACTATTCTTATTTAATTCTATAATTTCTATTGATTTTAATAAATTGATGTTTTTGTCTCCCCTCTCCCATTTTCTTTGTTTCCATCCATTGTACCTATCCAATTCTCAGAGTGGTGAGTAACTCACCTTAGTATTTCCCTAGGGAGATGTTGGATCTATTTTCCCAAATCTCAATTCATTGTTTCTTAATGATTATTTTTATATTAGTAATGAAAATAGCGGAGTATGGTTATTTTTTCCATTGAATAACTATTGGTCTCATTATGTTACTTAGAAAAAAAGTATTATACCCATTATCTTGATAATATCTTTATATAATGGTGTTGAGTTCATCAGATAGATGAAACTAAATTTTATAGAGCTTTGTATTGGAAAGCATCACATAATTTATTGAGTTGTGTTAATCATTCATTAGTATTTGTTGTGGTGAGATTAGGTGTATCATATACATTTTCAATGCATTCTACACACCACACTAAATGTATGTATTAGATGTTTATGTAAGATTGGAAGAGATATTAGATAGAAATTATACATCAAAATAATGGATAATGGTGAAACATGAATAGTTAGCCCTAGGACCAAGTGATTTCTTCCTAACATGACTTTTTGTTTTACATTATATCATTTAATATCATAAAATTTCCACATATCATAAAATATATATTCAATTTTCTTAAATAAAACCTCTAATCAGAAAAATATAATAATTATTTTGGAATATTATGTGATCAAAAATATGTTTCTTTAGATAAATCCCTTGAGAACCACTATATTTTTCTATGAAAAATATAAATATTATTAGCTACCACCCCGTGATAGTTATTTCATTCAAATTATTTTCACTTATAATATTTAGTCTATATATCATTTATTTATGCATTATTGAATGTATGATATCCATGTTTCTTTTGTTTACATTCCATGAGTTATTAATAAGAGCATAACCTATGGTATGTTTTTAAGGGGGTCATGTATGGCGTGTATATTGATAAATATTAATAGTATTGAAAAATAATTATTTTATGTGTCTTATCTCCAATAAAATTAAACCTACAGGTTTTAGGGGTTGATTTATTATGATATTTAATTTATGTTCTTGAAAAATTATGTATGATATATTTATGTTAGGATTGTGTTTTGTGAGTTTTAATGAATGAAGCATAAAATTTATTTAATATTTTTTATTTCCAATTAGGGATATTTATGTTGATAAATCATTAGAATTGGTGAAATAGATATAATACATATATTTAATCTTGGTTCTATTAATATGAGGAAGATAAAAGATATATCAAATGGATATGAAGTTATAATTCTTGAATATACGAATTAAAAAACAATATAAAATTGAACAATTGTAATTTTTTTCAAAATGATGATGATTAAATCCAGGTGAGTAATTTGAAGAATTAATAATTTGGGTTAATGAATGAAACACATTCTTGAAATTTTGAGTTAGATGAAAATTTTAATTACATTTAGTTTAAAATAAGTGTTTTCAACATGAATTTGTTCACAAAGACTACAATGTAATATAAAATCATGACACTTTTCATTAGTTGTGATATAATATTTTGTGTAAGAATAATCCTAACAAATTTAAATATTAAAAATTTATAATTCAGAAATCATTGATCAAATTTTTTATATAAAGTATATGGTTTCATGTTAATCATATATCTATTTATTATTTTATTTTTCAAGTGAATAATTCAAATGGATTTTGTAAAATGTTTCAATGAATAATTATAAACTCATTTAAATACACTACATATCTCAAATTACATATGAAAATCAAAAACTTAGAAAATTATTTGAAATGAACCTTTACATTCAAATAACAACATGATAACCTGATATTATTGAAACATAACTTAATATTGTATTTTCCAAATTCATAGAATTACATTTTTTTGAGTGAAGTTGTAAAGGATTGTGCACTCAGGTGTTAGGGGAATAGGGAGATTCCTGATTCTAGTGAAATGGAATTCTAGTGGATTTTAATATTTTAGAATTAAATCACTAATATTATCATTTTAGTGATTATTGAGTGTTTAAAAATATAACATCCATGAACCTGCACTCTCAGATGCTGAGGTGAAAACTTGAACATTACCTTTCCATCAATTGATATAGATGACGATGATCCAATTATTTATGTCAAAACATTACAAAATAAAATGAAAAATTGGATCACTAAAATTCTAAAGGAATATTTAGGTTTAGCTTTTTAGAGAATTAATAAAAATACTCACTCATAAATAATACATGTGTATTTAAATTAAAGTTTCACCCAAATAGTCTAGATTTTATTATTTCACATTAATCCATCATTATCATCCATGTGAAACCCTTCTACACATAATTCATTCTACATCATTGTTGATAACCTGGGGAAAATGAATCAAAAAAATAATGTGACCCAAAATTATAAGTAAGGTAAAACATAATCATTAACAATTGAATGTCATCAATGGGAATAATAGGTGTATAAGGGTATTGAGACATAGTCAGTGTGCATTATTGAATGATAAAATAACTTATAACCATTAATACATGTTTCATAAAACCTAGAAACATGGAATAAGGCCCTGACAATGGTAAAAGTAAACAGAATCAACAATCAAAAGAAATTTAATATCAATATTGATCATAGGAAACATTTTAAACACATAAAAAGTATAAATAATATTTATTGGTATCAAGGAAAAACTGTCATCGTATCACAATTAGAAAATGGAATGGCCAATATGGAAAAATTCCATCTTCAGAGCACCTAATGCATTGGCGGGATACAATAGACCCACCCATCGTTGGTTTATCAAAGAACTACATGTCCTTTGTTGATTATGTAACCACCCATAATTGGTTTACAATGTAAACACACATCCTTAATTTATAAGAAAACCACACATCCTCATAAAAAATTTATATGAACCTTATCTGGAATAATGTACATTGAGAATTCATTTCATCATAAACTCATAAAAAGTACCCTTATTCTTTTTGGAAAATTTTTAATCGATATTAAATAAATGGGTTCCTTGAAAATATATTTGAAACATCATTAGGACATAGAATAAATTTTTTTTCCCTAAAAATATATTTTAAACAATATTAACCCATTGAAAATAAATTGTTCCCTAATAATATATTTGAAACATGAATATGTCATTGAAAAGAAACAAGTTCTATAACAATCTCGTTGAAACATGATTAAACTATAGAAAAGAAATGTGTTCAACAAAAATTTCTTTAAATCATGATCAAACAATGGAAAATAAATAGTCTTCAAAAAATATATATGAAACATGATTTAAAGAGATTATTGTTGAACACATTTCTATAAATAGGTTTCAAAAAATATATATGAAACATGATTAAACAATATAAAATAAATAGTATTCTTAATAATCTCTTTGAATCATGATTAACCCGTGGAAAAGAAATGAGTTCCATAACAATATGTTTGGAACACGATTGACCCATAGAGAAGAAATGGGTTCTATAATGACACCTATGATAAAATAATTATCCATTAAGTGGAATAATGAGAATGATGTCATTATAAAATGTCCTCATTGGATCATAAGTATCATCAAGGTTTGTTGATGTTGATGAATCAAAATACCATTAAAATATCATTAAATAATTTTAGAGGAAAATGAAATTTTTATTTTGAGAATAACTATTAAAAACTAAAATCTCACAAGATATTGTGAAAATAACTTTGATTGAATATAGTCATGAAAAAATATAAAGGAAACATAAAAAACAATAAGTGACATGATAGTGGGATAATCTGTATATTTCATAAATTTTAAAAATGAACATTCTTCTAAAAAAATTGATAAAGGGAGACAAAGATGAACCATTTGAAAAACATTAGGAAATTTACATTTAAATTTTTTTTAATCAGGTAAAATATCATGTAAAATGAATTGAGGAAATCATTTATTGATATATAAGTTAATTTTTAATTTTTTTTTATAAAACACGGATATGAAAGATAATGATACCCTATCTAATATAAATTTCAGTATCAATATCAATTAAAAATGGTTTTCTCTATGTTTCTATAATAAATGAGGTAAGAAATAAAAATAATGAAAGTGAACCAAATTCATAACAATAGTATAATAAACGTAATTTGGTTCAATAAAATAATATCACATTATTTCCTCCAAAATAACCATTCACATAAACAATCTCAAAAGAAATGAGATTGTAACATAATTTCTTTTCCACTTTTGTAACACCTCAATCATAAGACCCCTGAAATAATAAAAAAATGATACATTAAATATCATGAACATTAGGTGTTTAGTGATATTCCATTTCAAAGGGTCGTATATACACCTCATTAATGATTATTAGTGCATATTATAAACACATGTCTCAATGAAAGAGAACATGATATAAATAACAATAAAAAAATATAATACCGTTGAATTTTAGAATTTATCAATGAATAAATATTGTGTATAAAATGTAAAAACAAATTCATTGAAATAAAACATGATATAAACAAAATTATTTTAAGAAATAATCTTATAAAATCAAATATGATTAAGAATTAATATAACCCAATGAAAAAAATTGGTTTATAAAATTCATTACCACTTAGTAAATTTCGAGTCAAATCACCTTGGATTAAATAATTTAAAATGAAACATTAAAAACCATGATTTATTAATGATTCATGATATTATGTTAAATAATTTTAAAATTAACACCACACAATATAACAAATTGTTCAAAATTATATATGTATCACAAAAATATAATAGAGATTATAAAACCATTACCTTGAGTCCAAAATTTCCTTATATATATATGAAATATTATATAATAATAATAGATAAATTATTTCAATTATTAAGAAACTTTTCCATGTTTAATAACTTATACTAAAATCATTTATTTTAAGTATTTTTTATCATGTATTTAAATATTTAACCAGTTAAGTGCTTGTCGGGTGTTTTGAGGACGTTCAATTCATTATTTAAAAAAAATCAGTGTGTTGACCATGATCAATGAGGTCAAAAATTAAAAATTTCAAGAATAATAATAATTCTATAATTATCATATTTATTCATAAATTATACATTTAACACCAATCATTAAAAATAGTTAAAAAAATAACTTTGTTACAATCATGGAGATGGTAGGCCATACGCACACATGAGTAATGTTTCCATTTTCAACGGTCATTATGGAAAAATGTATTTATTAATTATTCATTAAATATTTATAATAATATCATAAATAATATATTATTTTTTTAAATATAATTATATATATCATTATTGTTATGTGGTTATGAGAAAGAATCACATCGTTTCATGGAGGCGGTAGTCCACAAGTACACAAACGATGTTATCATTTTTTGGTGTCATAAATAAAATGATATATTTTCTTATAAGAATGATAAATATTTCATGAATATAATTATTATTTCATTTATATCACATATATTCATTAAAATTATCCTTATTAACTTCCATGTAAAGTGTTAGTGGAAATCAATTTACATCGCTTCACGAGGTGGTAGTCCACGGTACAAATGAGTGATTTTGTCGTATCCACCATATAATAGAAAGAAAGAAGATATTTGTGGTATCATAACTCTATCCATATAAATATATTAAAAAAATAATATTGTTAACTTAATTCTATCATTACGACATGTTTTGACATGTAACGATGGAAAATGAAAGACATCTGTTCATGTGGTGGTAGAACATCACACAAACAACTGATGTTTTCATATACCATTTGATTGAAGAGGAGGTGAATTTAATTTAATACATTAATAGAATAAAATATCACTATAT
The DNA here is from genome assembly GCA_963277665.1 of Viscum album. Lineage (NCBI taxonomy): Eukaryota > Viridiplantae > Streptophyta > Magnoliopsida > Santalales > Viscaceae > Viscum > Viscum album. Next base: position 1,038,846,491 of record OY728141.1, on the reverse strand, counting down.
ATGATTTAATAGTTTATAAAATTATCACATTTGAATAATATATTATACACGTGGAAGAAACAATTAATCCAAAATGCATTGTTATGAATTTTACCTCTTCTTGGACTACCTCTTTTGGATATACATAAAATATTACCAAAATGGATTTTTCAACAAAAAAGGATTATTGGATTAGGTTATAGAATTTTTGAACATTATTTTTCCCATAAAATAGTTTTTATACTAGCATTTATTTCATTTTGGCCTTTATCTTTTTAATTTAACCCCTGATAAAATCATTTTCACCTTAACCGTTGTAATGTTTTTACGCTTTTCACTATTAATTATCATAAAATATTAATTTGAACTTATTATATGACATAAATTATCATTATTCTTAATATTTAATCCATAAAATAGAATTAAATATATATATCTATAAAAATTTATTTCAAAATTAAACTCAAAAACATGATGAAAAAGATAGTTTCACTAGTGTAAAAATCATTTTTAATGTTGTTTTTTAATTTTGTATGTTTATTTTTGGCCTCAATTATTAATGAAAATGTTATAAATATTATATTTAAAATCATCTAAAAAATTAACTTTATAAATCAATAATGGAAGAGAATTTTTATATCAGTTATTTAATAATCGACCTCAAAATCCTTCATCACAAGTGTTTTTTCCATCAGTTATTAAATAACCGATTTCAAATATAATATATTACCTTAGTTATTTTATAAATGAATTGAAATTCTTGGGATTATGGGATTTTCACATCAATTATTTGATTACCAATGTGAAAAACCCAATGGGGTAAATGTTTTTTACATCGATTATTAAATAACTGACGTCAAAACCTTATACTACGTAGGTTATTTTATAACCAACATAAAATATTGACATTATTTTTTTTTTTTTAGTTATAAAATAAACAGCATAAAAAATATTTTTTTAATAATTCATATTACCCTTCATCTCCACTATTTAACAATCCAGAAACAAGCAGAACCAGCAGTAGAACAACGACAAAATTAAAGAAGCAGAAATATGCAGAACCAGATATTGATCCTATAGAAAATTTAAACATTCTAAGTTACAAATTTCATAAATTATCATATTTACTATGAAACCTAAATCAAACAAAAATAACTACCAAATACACATTTAAAATTATAATTATCAAAATTACAATATTCACAAAAAAAAAACTAAACTACAATCAACCATGTAAAATAATTTCACCATTCTACTTGTATGTGTATGACCTCTTGTCCACTATAAGTTTTAGGGTCATCAAATATATACAAATTAAAATTAATGTAGTTAACATGTATAATTAATAAATGAAATGAAATTTTAAGGAATATTTTAGAAGGAATGAGAACCTCATAGACTTGGAAATTGTTATAGTTGTAATTATTTCATATATAAATCTTAATAGATAATATCCATATTTGATGACACCTTATTTTTTATTAAAATTCTTTTTAAATAAGTTTTTCAATTCAAAATATCATTTTTATGTAATAATTCCAAAATGTACTAATTATAAATGAATATTCCCATTTACTTTTACATATTTGATCTTGGAACTCTTTTTCTTTGTTGTTTTTTGAAACAAATACCATCATCTATTATAAAATAATATGAATAAAATAAATTTTTAAATTAATTATAATATAAACTATTAAAGAATTAAAACATTATTTCAAAGAATGTTCTAAAAATTTCCTCGCACATGACCATGGATAGATAATATCCCATAAAATGTCTTTACTCTTAAACAAAAAACACCTAACATCCAATGGTACTAATATAAAATAAAACATAATGTTAGTGATTAATATGTTAAAAGATAAATAACACTTTCTAAGATATATATTTCACACATCTCAACATAAGGAAACATACAACACTGTGTAATTACATTATGTTCAAATCTTTCAACAATATAATTTGTTCTTCATTCTTTCGTTAATGTGTGTGCTTCAGGTGTAATGTATTGTGGTTCTATATATAAATTTCCATATGTCATTTCATTCTCCTCACACATTTTATAGAGAAACCTAATACAAACCAGAAAAAAGTATAAATTTTAAATAAATTTATGTTGAGAAATATTAAGGTTAAGACAAACATAGAAAAAATTGGAATCATGTCGATGCCCAATTTATCTTGTTTAAAAATCTCAAGGATATTATTTTTCAGAATCCTGACATCTATTGCACGCACACAAACATGATCTTAGATTGGAAATGTAAAATCAACCACCAAAAAAATCGAATATCGTCTAAAACTATCTAGAGTACTAGAATATATATTTTAGGTTGTGTCCCTTTTTATTTATTAGTGGATATAGAGTATTTATTTACATTTAAATTATTCTAGTAAATAAATATATAAATATATTAACCTTAAAATGTTAAAATAAATTTATTAAAAAGAGCATAAAATATTAAATATATGCATAACTCTATGGCAATGTGTAATAGAAGACTATATGGACATAATAAAAAGTGGATGATAATTTTTCTAACTATTTTCACCTCATCTGTAGGTAATGGTACTCCATTTTATATATCTATAATATCAAGTAAAATGAACATTTTATTCTCTACCTCTAATTATTGATGAAAAATTATATCTCATATAAAACATACCTACCCATATGAAACTATATGATAGAGAGGATCACAAACTTAAAACACACAATAACAAGGAATTTAGGGGGGGAGGGTGTAAGAGTAGGATTAAAAAATGGTATCTAGATGTAGAGGTGGGGGAGTGGGAGCTGCTAGTGGAGGTAGAGGAGTGGGAGTTATAGTCTGAAATTTTTGTTGCATGTCTAAAAACATAGACTTTACATAAACTATAATATTTTCCTCTATATTCACATTAATATTTTGAACTTCAACCTCCAAGTATTACTATTACTTGAATAAAACTCCTCCATGGAAGAAACTGATGACCATGGTAATAATTTTCTTATTGATACACCCATTGGGCATCCTCATAAATAACCCGTGTGTTTCGGATTTCCCAATGGTAAATAAAAAATATCTTGACTCCCATAACCATTAAATACTCTCTATGTGATTCTCTCCTCAAGATAATCATGTAGAATTATTTGAAAATTTCTATAATGATTCAATGTATATATGGAATTGAATTATCTTAAATTAATAAAATAAATTCATAATAATCCTCTCAGCTACGGCCCTTGATTCTTCTGTAATATATTTTCCTTTTTTCTTATCTGATCCATCTTCAACTTTTCATGTCTAGATATAGGGGTGTAGGGAAAACATCTATAGAGCATGATGAATCAACTCTATGTTTCTGTAAATTTTTAGACATCATTTTTTCATCCTATAATTTATACCCTCCATGAGATAAACAATGAAGGTGTAAGTTTCTAGATTGGATCTCTTGATGATATCTCCTCGATTCCTTTAAATTAAGAAAAAGAAATCATTATGAATTAATTTATTGGGTAATTAATATATGAAAAAATCAAAAAAAATTCATTTAACTTAACAAAAATTATTCTTGTCTTCTACTTTCAACATAATTTTTCCATGTGTCTTTATCTATAAAACGATAGATATGACATGGATCGTCTTGTGGCCTATTACGAATAATGAAATCGGGTGTGATTATTGATTTGAAATCCCTCCATCTCCAAGAAACCATCGAAAAACATTTCTTCCTGACTCCTCCAGTGTCAGGTATATCAAATGTCATTAGATAAATAATATGGAAAACATATTATACTATAAAATATTCAATATTTGTCAAATAGTAGAAAATGAGCTTAATAAAATGGTCTCATAGAATTTCACTAGTCTTGTTTTTTCAACACCTCTATTTTCATTAAACAAAATGATAAATTTTATTTTACCGTGAGTTGATACAAAAAACTTTAATTGATTTTAATTAGACCCACTTGGAATGTCATTCCCATCAAATTATACTATTATCCTCTTTTCCGTGATATGAGAAAGTGACAATTTTTTAAAGGTGTGCAAACGTGTTTACTGACACTCAAACACTTCATTTCCAATGTGGGAGTATGTAAAGAACATTGGGTAAAATCATGAAGAGCATGGAGATGTTCCTCCTGAGAGGTATGATCATATAGCTCATCTCCAAAAGTATGTGGTTGATCAACTAATTGATTTTTCATTATCCTTCAAATAAAAAAAAAACATTTAGTACACAAATATACAAATTTAAAAATTAATATTCTAAAGTAATAAAATATAATTATGAAACACAAAAGTAAACTAAAATGTAACATATTATTATTCATTTTTATATAGTTAACTAAAATGATAACAATAGTAATGGTATATGAAATGTCATATAAATAATTGAAAACATATCCTAAATTGGTGTATGAGAATTAATGATGGTCTTATCTAATAAATTATTTTCTACACATAAAAAATAATATTTTTTATCATATTATATTTAAAATAACTGTCATTCATAAAAATCAATAAATATACAAGTTATGTATTGGTTAACATGGTAAACTAAACAATGCTAAAATAAAAAAAAACAAATATTTCCACTTATTAGTTATAATATATGTTTTAATAAAGAATAAAATTGCAATATCTAACTTTTTATGAAATTATTAAAAGTAAAAGAGAAATAAACATATATTACCTATAATATTAGGAATGTACTTTTAGATTTTTTCCCAAATTCCTTCATCATTATTTTTTCCTTATGGAAAAAACCATGTTTACAACATGCTCATCATTATTATCTATCACTCGTTCAAGGGAAGTAGGGATCTCACATGAATTATCATATTCATCAAGTTGATTATCACCAACATACTATCTTTTACTTGTAAAACTATAGACTATTGCATATCAGATTGATTAAGAATATTTAAAATTTGTTTTTCATGTGTATCCATTATAAAAGATTCAGATGTGTCTTCGAATATATTCAAATTAACAAGTGAAATTCCAAATTCATCATTTCTTACACTATTGTTACTGATAAATCATTTGTATTTAATCAGTAGAACATTAATTTTAATAAAATATTCCTCAATTAATTCTTCAATGATTCAATAATATACACTTTATGAAAAAATTGGTTTCTTTTCTTTAGAACATGAAAAATACATAGCTTCTGTGAACACCAATACACCACTATTTTGAACAGCTATTATATTTTCATAAGCTTTCATACAAAATGTATAGAAATATATGTCATACCAAGACCATGGTATCACATTTAAACTTTGACGGGCCACTAACTATCTTCAAGTCTCTAATTCATCTGATCAACCATGCACAGTGTTTTTAAACCATGAAAAATGTTTTTCTCTGCTCATTCAAAATCCACATTTTCTTTTTCTTAGGATGAAATTGTTTCGAATCATTAATATGAAAATTTATATATGGTTAAGCATCAGCTATGTAATTCAAGATTTAAAAATGTACCTTCTTAATTTTTTCACCTCAAAATGATTTTAATTTCAAACCACGAATCCCCTTTCCATCCTTATTAACATGTTCATGGATATATGGAGACAAACCAATGTGCTCCTCCACAAACAAGTAGCTCATACAAAACATAGTATACTACTTATAAATATAATTTTCAATAATAGTGGCTTTAGTTTGATAAGGATTCTAAACATACCCCTTCAATATATTCCTAAACCTTTCAAAATGATACATCCAACATATATATAGGTCCACAATCATTAATTTATTGAACCAAATGATCTATTAAATGCACCATTATATAAAAAAATATGGAGGAAAATGAATTAGTAATTGAAAAAGTATATAAATTTCATTGTTTTCCAAAATTTCAAAAGAATCCAGATCAATCACCTTATTACAAATTTAATTCAAAAATACCACACCTTCATTATAGTCTTTCTAAAATGGATGGGAAATATTCCACCTTATTAATCTAGTAGAATTTGCATCATGATGTGACAATCATGAGATTTCATACCTGTCAACTTCAAATCCTTCAAAGAGAAAATTGTTTTTTCATTTTTATAATTACCCTACGATACATTGATATCATGAAGACACTAAGAAAAAAAAATTTTCTCCCTCTAGTATAATTTTTTCCATAATGGGGGAAGAAATGTTCGCTTTTTATCATGAGTGCATGCTAAATCCAAATTTATTACCATTAATAGTAAGTCGAATATTTAATTCTACCCATATTTGGTCTTTATATTAATATCTAAAAATGTTCCAATAAAACTGTCATTGATATTCTAATCCACATTCATTACATCAATGTTATTTTTCACTTTATAATAACTCCAAAAAGGTAGCTCCAAAATTTTTGATGGTTCCGTCCAAATATGTCTATAATTACTTGATTTATGCTTCTTTATCAAGGTAACATCATGGTTTTACAGTCTCTCAAAATGATCATTAGTGGATTAAGGTATAAGAGAAATATCAAATTATTGTGAGCCATTGAATTCATTTTTTAATATTCTATAAGAGTGATCGATAATAGATGTCATTCAGTGATCCATGTATACTATTTTCCTCCCATTATGCAATTGAAAATATGATGTTTTTTGTTTACAAATTGGAAACACTTTATTTCCCTTAACATTGTATGAAGAAAAATTTCTATACACTCAGAAGTTATTTATAGTGAATATAGTCATTTAATTTAATTAAAAATATTCTATTTTATAACAATCATACACCCTAATACCATCCAACCATAAGATTTTAAAATCATCAATTTATGGTGATAAGAAAAGATAAATATCATTTTGGGATTTCTTTGTTCAAGATATCATTAAACTCAACCTGACATATCTGTGCTTCATACAAAATACAGAAGATAGATTGTAAATTATCAATATAACAGGACATGAACTATGTATTCTATTGAGGCCTGGATGTGGATTCATTCTATCTATGCAAAACCCAAGTTTTAGAATTATAAACTCATTCCTAAATATAAGAAAATGCACATAAATTTTCTTACACTATGAAAAATCAGTTGGATGATGTATTTTTCCATCATATATATGCTCATCAACATTCCATCATAACCAATTTACATAATTTAAATTAGCAGATAAACATTTCAACAGATGAATTATATAAAGATACCAAAATACCTTGGTAGTGATCTCGGTAATCTCTAAATCTGTCTATGATTTTTCATTCAACTTATAATGTGATTTCCTAGATTTATTAAACTCTGAAAGATACTTATATTCATTCCTATATATCACACATTTAATCAGATGGGCATGTATTTTCATGTTTCTCAGTCCCATTAGGTATACAATTTTTTCAACCATATATTGTGAATTAGTAAGATCATTGTGTTTAGGAAGTATGTATTTCAACAATTGTAGAAGCTCTGTAAAACTCTTATAACTCTATCCATGTTTTATTTCAAGTTAATCAATATTTACACTGATTATAAAACCATAAAATCTGTACAATAAAGATATAATTTTTTTAGAATCCCAATATATATGGGAAAATATTGGTTCATTCTAAATTATTTCTACTTTTATATAATGAATCGTTTCTTTAATTTCACAAGAGTTGCCTTATTGCAAAGAATTATAATCAGTATATATGAAATTCTTCTCATTTTCACCATTCCAAATCCAAGGGCTATAAATTGTTTTAAAAACATGAAAAATTAAATGATCCTTGATCTCTATACTTTTCAATCTATTCATATTTAAAAAATTTAGGCATGGACATCAAAACATGTCATTGTTTGGAACATTTCGTTTATAAAATTCTAAAAAAAATAAACAACACCTTCCATATATTCATCACTCATTCGATGTGTTATAATCAAACATCAACTCGTTATTACCTATAAAAAATATCAAAAGTATAAATCTTGTAATAATAATCCAATTATATATTAATATGAAATATTTTATAATTTGAAAGTAATAGAATTTTGAAATATAAAACAAATATACATGTATTTGAAAAAATAGATACAAATTCATCACAATAATGGAAGATAAATTTAAATATAAATTATAAATAATAAAAATATATTTTTGGAAATAATTTTAAAAATAAAATATAGTTAGATAATAAGTTTTTTTATTTATATTAAATATTCCATAATTTGAATGTAACAAAATTTTGAATTATAAAAAAATATTTGAATATTTGAAAATTATAATGATTTTGTCTTTGCGAAATAAAATAGAAAACCACTATGTAAAAATAAAAAACTATTCTCTAGTGTTTTGTATTATTATCCCATCACAACTTGAGTTTTGATATATAATTTCTTTTCCTAATTAACTAAAATATTAACCAAATAAGTTATAGGATTGTTTTGAATTGTAATTTTATCATTATTTCATGTAATTATTATAGTCACATTTATGGGTTCAAACAATATTATTCAATTTGTTGTGGAAGATTCTATTGTGGAAAATGGTATTGTGTATAGGCCTTGAGATGAACCTAGATTGTCATGTGGAGTTGGTACAAGTATCTTTTTCAAGGTATTTTGATTCGTTATTTTGGGGGATACTTAGATAACATGGAATTCCTCCAACCAGTTCACTTTATTTATTGTAAATATACTTGTTGGCATTAAGTCCTCAAGTGATCCTCCCCATATGCTAGATGTTGGAGACTTGTAGTGACAATTTATTGGTTGTATGGTTGGACGAATTTACACTCTGGAACAATACTAACTATATAATAATAATATTAAATTAAAAGTAGAAGAATTTAATAAAAACCAAGACACAATAATAAATAGTTAACCAATGCCAAAATGAAATCATCAATATATATTCCAAAAGTTTAAGATGTTCTAATAATATCATTATTAATATGTAGAAGTTTCATCTAGTATCCCAATGATCATATCATCCATTTATTACACATCATCATATATAAAAATGTAGATTGTGAGACATGATATTCATATCTATGTGAAAATACATATTTAATTTTATCTCCATATAATACTCATTGGAAATAAGGAAAGTATCCAAAGGGGAAAATAATTGAATAAAAATTTCTGTATACCAATGGTAAAACAATATCAGGTTACTAAAAATCCTTCAATAATTAATATTTAAATACACAACAAATAAAATCACCAAATGTAGATTTAGTATCCACTAATGACCAATAATAAATAAAATATTAAGATACTAAACCCCATTCAACAATTAATAGTCAATTTCACAATGAATGAAATCACAAAATGTAGATTTAGGGTATCCGTGAATGACCACAATCAAATCATGTGGGATTAATTGAGTGTTTAAAGTCGATCAGATAGATGTGCTGATGAAAAACATAATGAATGATGCTAGAAAAATGAGTTTGGAGGCCATGGGATCGAAGGATCGATTCTAGGGTTTCTGGGAACGAGAGACCGAGTCACTTTCACTCGAAGGAGAAATAACAGAATAACTAGAAATAATAGTTCATAAAAATTTTAAATGATTTATCATGTCAGTTATAGAATAACTGTCCTAATACGGTTTTTTTGTTACATTTATCATGACGGTTATTCTATAACTGATGTGATAAAATGATTTATAATGTCTGTTATAAAATATTCGATGTGATATTGTAATGATTTTATCTTTATCACATCGGTTACTATATAAATGACTTGAAAATTTTTCATTATCACATTTTTTATTATATAACTGATGTAAAAAATTGACTTTATCATTTCTGTTATTTTATAAATGACCTGATAATGTGAGATGCTTGATTTATCATGTCGGTTAAAAAATAACTAACCTAATAAATCAAGAATATTCATTTATTAGATCAGTTATATTATTAATGATTTTACACATCAATATAAAATAATTTTCTTGTCGATTATAAATAGATGAAATAAAAATGATGACATGATAAATAATTTATTTATTAGTGTTTTCAAGAAGATCAATTTAAAAAAAATGTAATTTTGTATTAAGTATTTGAATAATATTAACAAAAGTATGGATTTAAATTAATATTTTTTTATTTAGAACATATAAATTTAATTTATAATATTATTCATTATGGATTATGTGAATAAGTTAAAATGGATAAATATTACACATTTTAAAATAGTTTGAAGAATAATATCATTTTTATATCAAGAAAAAAACTTATATTAAAACACAATATGAAGATGATTAAATTGATATTTAGTGGATTAAATATAACTAAAATATAATTATATGACTTTAATTTATATTCCAAACATAATAGGAATATTCAGTTTCATAATTTATTTAAAAGAAATGACATTTTTTTTAAAATCTGTATTTTTACTATTCTCTAAAAAATCAATATTTTCCAAAAAATCCCAATTTTCACTAATATTGAATTTGAGTATTCTGATTTTAGAATTGAAATCTATTTTATGAAATAAATTTTATAAAAGTGTTAGAAATGAATTATAATATTGGTTTCATGAAAATAAATAAATATCATTTTTTGAAGGAAACATGTTTATTAAGAATAAAATTTCTTTACTATTAAATTTTTTGATTGTTTTGTAAATATTCAAAAATAATTTATATATAGTAGTATATATATATATATATCATAAATTTTTTAATAGAATTCATATCTTCCGATTTAATGATTATGTTATAATGGTTACATATATGTCATAGTTTGTTTTAGATCAGTGTTACATATCAAATACATTAACAAGAATAGTGATTTTTCTAAAATCATTGGGTGTTACATCCTTCACCCATTAATAAATGGTGTCCTCACAATTTGAACTTTTTCTTGATAATCAAATGATTTAAATTTGTGAATAATTTTTTTTGTAAACCCACAACATAAATTTGGTTGATAAAACACCATCTTGATAAAAGTGTAAGAGAAGTATGAATTTCATCTAGAATAAAACATTATATTTTACCAAATAAGTGAATATTGGAGGGAAGGGAAGATTTGGTGTCACAATCGGTTTTTTTCTTGTCTTGGTTTTGAACAAGTTTATTAGAAATACATATACATTTCTTGGGTTTTGGGTGAGATTAATACTTATTTTGAACTAATGTCTATGTATAATCATCCTTCCATGGGTTCCATGTAGCACGTTTGGGAGGTTTTGGAGAAAATTGTTGTTACATGAAGATTTACACCAACTGTGAACCCACTTCCAGATTAAAAAAAAATTTGTTTCATTTATAAATCATTAGTTTTTTAACATTTTTCACACATTTCACTTCCCAGATGGCCTTCCATGACCTATTTGAACCACCATATACTTTTAGATCCCCTTATAAATTTCTAATCATTATGGATTTGAGTTATTTATTTAGATATTGGGCCATCCCATAAGCCCATTTCTAGTTTAAAAAAAATTAATTTTCTTATTTTATCTCTTATTCTTTATTTGATATTTTTCAGTTATTCCACCTCTCACTCACGCCCAAGTTCCCTAAGAGCACCCCCCAAGTTTCATTTTTTATATTTAATGCTCATCCTAGTCAAAAATCAGGGATAAATTTATCAAGGCTTCTCAAATATTCCATATTTGGTAAGTTAAATTGTTTCTTTCATGAATCAATCATTTTTGTTATCTATTACCACAAAATTTTATTTTATTTTTTATTAAATACCTAAGGATCCTTTTCGAAAAGTTCAAATAAATTCTCTTTCTTCTAAGGGGACAGGTCAAAGGGAAGATGAAAAGTTCTCTAGTTTCAAAATGTGATATTTGTTCTGTTTTATCCTCCCTCTTCCTTCTCCATCCACTTTATTTTACATTCCTCTTCTCCACTAGTAATTAATGTCCCAGGGTTATGTTATACCATTATTTTTATGTGGTTTTTGTTTTTTGGGTTGTTCTTCATTGATCTAGAGTGTTGGGAATTGTGGTGGGTGATATCAAGTGTGTGGTTCCTTTCTGTCCTGGTTTTAAAGTAGGATATCCCTTAAACATGAATTTATCATTTATGTTTCATTGTTTCCATGTTGTTCACACTTGAAATACATTTTTAGTATTTATTAAGACTTATGACAGTTTTCTTGGTTCGAAAACGGTTGTTTAAGACTTTTTTTATGAAAAAAGTATTGTTGTTTGATTATAAAAATGTACGCCATTTGATTATATAAAGGTCTCATTACATCACGCACATATTTTATGATATTTGGAACAAGGCTCATTAGCTTGAATATATTTATGTCATGAAAATGGAATTTCATCCCTTTTCAAGTGCTTAAAATAAGTTGTTTTTTTAAAATAACATGCCATGTCTTCAGTAAATTTCCTTGTTAAATTTTATGTGCATAGTGCTATTTAAAATGTTTTTTATTTATAAATACATTTTAAGCCTAAAATGGTATTTTTGAGTCCTTTTATGGATTTCTGAAGTATGTTTGGTCTTATGAAAAAATGGGTGTTTGGTGGTAAACACGTTTTGGCCTGAGTTGCTGGAAAATGGCTTGTTTGGCCTCCATTCAAAAATGCGCGTGCTTTGGATGTGTAACCTGAATGTTTTAAGGGATTTATAAAAGTGATTTTTTGAATTTTATGTTTTTTATACATCTCTTTATTAAAAGTTAAATTTTTACCATTGGAAAATGTTTTTTTAGAATTGATTAATGGGTCGTTTGTCATTTTTCTTGTAAAAATGGATTCCATGTGTATTTCATGTTGAATCATTTGGGGCCATTTTATGGTCCATGAAATTGATTTATTAAATGGTATTAGATCTTCCAAATCCGGTTTGATATTGTATTGGTGGTTTTTTGTCATTAAAAGTTTATTTTTAAATGGATTCTATGTGTAATGCCACATTATACTTCGTGAAATTATTTTACGAGAATTTAGGTTGTTAATTGATTTGTGATATACATGTGAGACATGTGTTTAGGATGTTTGATGTCTGTATGATTTTTAATTTTAATATTCATGATAAAATGGTATTTTGTAGATGTGTAACTTGTTTTAAAACAAAAAGGGAAATCTTGTGTATCAAGGTGGTTGATGTCTACTAGTATGAAAATGATCAGGAGGGGTTTTGTCCCTATTTCACGTAGCAAGTTTGATGATAACAACACTAACCAAACTATAATGATGATAATGTTGGGGACCACTAGGTTATGGACGATTCTCTTAGTAGTGTCTCGTGTGCACGAGAATGGATATATTTGTAGTTACTTTTACACCGAGATACAAAGTACTAGGGTCCCGCAATGAACTTGTTCCTAGGGGTGTTCCCGTGACATGTACTCATTGACTATTTTTACTCACTCTCTTCATATAGTGTGTCTAGTTAGCAAATTCAATTGCTTGTGTGTTTTATTTAAAATTTTACATTCTTCAAAGAATCCCTCTTGAAAACTATTTTCATTTCGAAGTTGCACCTATTTGAAATTTTTTTATAAGCATATTGTTAATAAAACATGGATGTTATTGTATGGTAATTTTTATAGCATAGAACCTCGTTTGAAAAAAATATTTTTATATATTTTATCAAAAAGATTAAATTGATGTTTCTTTTATTTTTAAAGAATGTTTATTGGGAATATAATATCAAGAAAACCTACTGCATGTTAATCCTCATGCCAATAGCTATCTTCTGTTTCATCCCTTGTGAAGGATTCAGCTTGAGTTCTGTCACATTGGGTGATGATTATTTGTTATGTTGGAGAGTTATTAGAGTTGTAAATTTGTGTTATTTTGGTCATCAGGTATGGTTTTTGGTTGTATTGTATAGTTGTACTTTCATTTTCATCTATAAATCTTGTTTTGTTCAATTTTATATAAATGTATTTTGGGTTGTCTATTTCTGTCGGATGCTTAGTTCTGGATTATATTTCATATAAATCATTCCCTTGAGTACATTTTTCATTTCCGTCCCTAGATTCTAGCCTATGGTAATCAGGAACGCCCATCCGTCCATGCCACAAATCAGTTCAGGTGCTCAGTTCGGGGTCGACCCAGGCTGCTTTGTGACAAAATTGTATTAGAGGTAAGATGGATCCTAGCATACCTTTCTTTTTAGACCACCCTTTGTTATTTGGGGATGTCAAGGGAAATTTAGTAGTATTTTTATTACTTTAGGGGTTTGTTTGGATAGAGCGTCTTGAACTCTTTCTCGTTTATATCTTTAGGTGTCTAGGGGATGTTCACTTTTATTAATGTCTTTGGTACTTATTTATTTTTTCATGTTGGGATACGATAAGGGAAGTTGGACTAATTGTCTCCATGAGATCAGAAGTCCTGGAAATCCATGAGTAACAAGGGAAAGATCCTAATAAGGATCCCTATGTTTGTGGTCTGTTTGATATATGGCCTCCAACTGTATGGTCATGTCACCCACTGACACTAATCCACCTTTTGGGCCTCTTGGGATTTTATTATATTCAGAACATTGTTTTAAAAATCCCTATGTTGTAATTGTAAAAATTGGTATTTAATGAATTATTAGATTTTGACAAGTGAAAAATGGGTTTTCAAAATTTAATATGTGACTAGTTTTGGTGTGTTTGGTTTTGTGATAAAAACCTGAAGATAATGAATATATAATTTAATTAGATTGAATTTCCTTAATCTAAACTTATGGATTCTTGAAATGAAATGTTTGGAATGCTTGGATTATTTTAAAGTGAAATTCAACTTTGTATAAAATTCGGTGTTTTGGGATGTTTAAAAGTGTTTTAATTTGATGAATTAGTTCTAGAAATTTTGTTTTGACTAGCTGGTGTTTTTATGGAAAGGTGTTTTGGCTTTTTTGGTTTCCAGATTATGAAAAGTGACATTTATGAATTTTTTAAAATGGGAAATGGCTATTTGGAATATAGTGGTTGTTTTCTTAAATACTATTAAATGAAATGGTTTTGATTTTTAATCCAATATTTCTTCCTTATGTGTGGGTTGTTTTGTGAAATCTGAAAATTGTTTTTGATTTTGTAGTTCATGTGCCTTTGGATGGTTCATGATTCTTTTTGGTGTGATGATTGTTTTACTTTATCCTTGGTGTTTTGATGGGTTCTCACATGCATGGTTTTATGGATATTTGGATGAATGTATGGTATGTCATGGTGGTTGGGTGCCTGGGGGGGAACAGAAACATGCATATGAGTGAGACATGATGAAACACCAATGGTGAATGTGAAAATTCACCAAGTTGGATTATTTTTCAAAAGTGTTTTATGCTGAAAATTTTGGTGTTTTTATAAACTAGTTGTTATGTGGCTGGATTTTCCTATATCATGGATGTTTTTTTATTTGGTATGCTTCCTTATGATATTGAAGTCAAACTCTTGTGCTATAATGATATTGGATCTTGTTGGTGGCTCATTTTTGGAGATATGTTAAGTGGGTTTCTAAAGATGTGTTATATGTTGTGATATGGACATTTATGGTTCTCTATTGGAATTATTTCTAGGTGATCATCCTAATTATTCATTCCTAATGTTAAATACACCTATTTGAATGATGACTCAACCCGTTTGTTGGAATTGAGAGATTATCCGGGTCAATTTAA
Source organism: Viscum album (assembly GCA_963277665.1). NCBI lineage: Eukaryota > Viridiplantae > Streptophyta > Magnoliopsida > Santalales > Viscaceae > Viscum > Viscum album. The sequence continues at coordinate 1,038,831,010 of OY728141.1, read as the reverse complement.
TTTCCCTTTTAATTTTGGTTTCACTCTTTGTTGGGGTAGTTGTGCTCGGTGACGTTGATGTGTTTATCCATGTACATTTTCCATTCTGCTACTCATTCTAAGTGATAGAAAATTGTGTTCTCTATATTCAAGTTCTTGTTTGGGTAAAAGTGTGTTTTTTGAGGAAGATGGTTTCAAGGTGTCCCATGATCTATTTTTTTTGACTGGGAGTGTTATGTGTCACCATGTGGAACTAAGGGGATGAGTTAAAGTTAGTTATTATTAAAGCCTGACTACAATGCAGGAGATGTTTCATCCGATATAGCTCTAGCCATAGGTCTCATAGTGATGATGGCGTGTAGTCGGGAGTCATAAGATTGTGGGTAGTATTGATAAACTCATGCCTCTCCCATTGTAGTGTGGAAGTTCCATTATTTCTTTTTTGGTTCCAATGGCCAAGTTACTGGGACCCCTTCCCTCCCCATTCCATTTTGTGGGGGTTTGGATCCGTGTAGAGAGTGTTCTCCCAGTTCTTGTTCCGTTTGTTCGGGAGTGGGGGGTTTAAATGTTAATGTTGTGTTCCTCTTAACAAGGGTTGGTATGTTATTTTGGGATAGTTTTGTTGTGCCTATGTGAGAGATACCCATTCCTAGTTCATGTTGAATCCTAATTCTTTCAGTGATTATAGGTTCTTAATGGTGGGGAGAACCACCATGGGTCTCTTAGAGTTTCCTCCTAATAATTTATAAACATCTAGATGTTTCTTAATAGTCGGGATTCCATTCTGGACTCACCTTTAATCATTGGTTTTCCAGAGTAGTCCTTGGTTTGGATGATTGTTGGGTTTATTGGGAGAAGTCCCAACAATCTAGTTCTTATTTTCGTTGATCAGGTAGTAACTCAATCTTTCGGTTGATTCTCATGAAGTGGTTGGAAGATGGTGTTTTAGTTGAGGTAATATGCTAAATTCATGTTAAAGGTGTATAATTAATCATTGGATTCAGAGGTCATAACATATTTATATAGAATACTTAGTTTTTTTATCAATCTTATGGAATGTGTTGTGACTTTCTAGGTGCGGAAATATTTATTAGTAGTGAGAATTTTCACACCTGATTTTTTATGACTTTGTTTTGATCCAGTTCATTGGAAATCCGGATTATTTTCTTAGGTTTTGCGTGATTTTAATGTTTATTTTTGAACTACCATCTATGTATAATCATCCTAAAATGGGTTCCCCATATCTTTTTTGGGTGTTTTTGGAGAAAAGGGTGGTTACATCATGGTTTGGGTCAACATTGAGCACATTTCTAAATTTAAAAACAAACATTTTTTCTTTTATAACTCTATTTTTCATTATTTTTCACTCATTAAACAACCTAATTTTCATCAAATAACCTATTCAAACCACCATATAATTTTTAACCCTCTTATGAATTCATTATCATGGTAGATTTGGGATATTTATTCAGGTATTGGGCATTTCTGTAATCTCACATCCATTATTAAAAAAATAATGTTTTTTATTTTATATATCATTCATTGTTTTATATGTTTCAATTATTCCACATATCACTCAAGCCCAATAACCCCAGGGGAAACCATATTTTCCATATTCCCTCCTTGATGCTCATCATAGTCGTGATTTAGTGAGAAATTCATCATAGGTTCTCAAATTATCCAGATTTGTTAAGGTAAATTGTTTCATTCATGAATCAGTATTGATGTAACATTTCTAAAAAATATACATCCCCTTTTTCTCCCAGACCTATGGATACTCTCCAAGAAGTTACAATACATTCTCATTCCTTGATTGGAGTAGATCTATGGGTAAATGAAGAGTTCTCTAGTTTCCAAGAAAAGATTCCATCACCATTCTCCTCCCTCTTCCTTATACTTCCTCTTTATATTGTTTTACTCTTATCTAATAGTAATTAATGACCTATGGTTATGTTATCCAAGGATTTTTATGTTTCATTAATCATTTATGTCTGGTATTCATAGATCTGGAGTGTTGGGAACAGTGGCGGGTGATATCGGGTGTGCGGTTCCTTTCCACCATGTTTATCAGGTAGGATATCCCTTCACAAACCTTTATCATTTATGATTTACCACTTTAATGATTTTATCACATGATATATATGTTTAGTACTATTTTTCAGCCTTGGGATATTTTTCATGGTGTGCAAAACGGTTTATTAAACCATGTTCTTTGAAAATTGGTGTTCTTTTGTTATAAATGTGTACACTACTTGCTTACATATTTTTTTTGATAGCTTACACACCTGTTTAATGGTATTTTTAATAAGGAACAATAGATTTAATATATTTATGTAATTAAAATTTTATTTTTTCCCTTTTAAAGTTCTTGAAATAAGTTTCTTGTTAAAAAGAACATGTCATGTGTTTGGTAAATTTCTCGGTTTGATTTTTTGTCCATAGTGTGATTTAAATTGTTTTTTTCTGGATTTATAAAATCATTTGCAGTAAAAAAATGGTATTTTGAGTCCTTTTTTATATTTTAATATTATTTTTTGTTTTATATAAAAATCCGTTCTTAGTGGTAAACATGTTTTGGCTCGAGTTGCTGAAAAATGGCTTGTTTGGAATCCTAAAAATATTTTCATGCTTTGGATGTGTTAAATTAATGTTTTATGGGATATATAAATGTGTTTTTCTTCTATAAATTCTATACATACACCTCTCTATTAAAATTTAAATTTTTTTTCCTTTGGAAAATATTATTTTTGAGATATTATTAAAGGCTCGTTTGATATTTTTCTTGTAAAAATGATTCCTTTTGTATTTCAAGTTGTATCATTTAGGGCCATTTTATGGTCCATGAAATTGATTTATTAAATGGTTTTGGAGATTTTAAATATGATTTTATATTGTATTGGTGGGGTTTTTTCCATAAAAAATCAATTTTGAATGGATTTTATGTACAAGGAAATGTTATACTTCATGAGATTGTTTTACAAAAATTTAGGTTGTTTATGAACCCGTGAAAGAAATGTAAGAAATTTCTGTGGGTAGTTTGATTTGTGATTGATTTTTAAATGGAATATTTATGAGAAAATTTTATTTTATATATTTTTAACTTGTTTAACCACAAAAAGTGAAAACTTAGTTATCTAGTTGGGTGGCGTGTACTTGTATGCTAGTGATCCAAAGGGGTTGTGTCCCTATTTACAGTATAAATATCGATGATAATAAGACTAAATAAACTATGTTGATGATGATGTTTGGGAACACTATATTATGGATGATTATCTTAATAGTGGATCGTTTTTAAAAGAACAATGGATTTTTATGGTTACTTTTACACTGAGATATGAGGTACCTCTAGCCCACAACGATCTAGTGCCTAGTGGTGTTATTGTGACTTGTTCTCATTGGATATTTTGTACACACCATCAGCATAAAGTGTGTTTAGTTTGTAAATTCAGAAAAGTGTGTGATTTATTTAAAATTTTACAATCTTTAAAGTATCCCTCTTGAAAACTATTTTCATTTTATGTTTCACCTCTTTGAAAAATTATTACAAGAATTCTTGTTTATAAAACATGTATGTTTTTGTCTGGTAAATTTTATAGTATGGTACCTCATTTGGGAAAGATATATTTATATATTATATCTCAATATTAATATTTATGATTCTTTAATTTCATGTTATCTACATCGGGAATAGTATATTGGGATACCCTACTGAGTTTTAATAATCACCCATATAGTTTTGTTCAGTTTTTAGCCCTTATGAAGGTTTCATCTTGAGTTTGGTTTCATTGGGTGATGAGTATTCATTGTGTTGGAGAGTTCTCAATGGGGTCACATTGTGTTAGTTTTGTTATCATGTTTGGTCTGTTTGGGTTTGTTTTTTATTTGTACTTTCGGTTTCTTATATAAATAATGTTCATTTCATTTTTTTATAAATGTATGATTGGATTTTTGCTTCATTCATCTTCTTAGTTTTTTTATTATATTTGGTTGAAATAATTCCCTTGAGTACGATGTTGATGCCAGGAACTAGTTTCTAGCCCATGGGGATTGGGAATGCCCTTCGGTCCATGCCACATATCGGTTCGGATGCTCGATTGGAGGTCGAACGGGGCTGGTTCATGCCTTTTGGACATGTAAGAAAAGATTAAATAATTATGGAGAGTCATACATATCATTGATCCTATTAAAGTGAATAATTAATAGAAATTTTAGGACCACAAAACCATAAAACAAATATGACTGAGAAAGGATATTTATTTTATAAAAATTGATTGTAATATTAAAAAATCGTTTTTAAGATCCTTTTCCTAAAGTTAAAGAATTATTGTCCATCTAGACTAATAGAATAAGGAAATATACATACATGATGAGTATAATTTATTACATTTTAAATTTTTTTATATAATATAACCATTTTGTCCAAATTAAGAGTATTCATGATGAATTTCTCATGCCCGAAGTGTTAAAAACATCTTTTAAAGAGCATGAAACCATAAAATGTATAAAAATGTATTCCTCTTATATTTAGACAATAACAAAAAATAAAATTGTTTGTACATGGTAATATAATTAATCAAATAATTAAATTGTTGTATGGTACATTTATATTCAAAATTCAACAGTAATACCCAAAACTCAAACTAAATAATTTTGTAAAATGAAAAACCATATCTTCTAAATAATATCTTAAGGGGTGTCTAAGACATTTTAATTATGATAATGCTTAATATTATAGAACATTGATGTTATATATAACTCTTAAGATAATATAACATGATAACATCTTGAAATAAAATGTTATCTAACCATTTCCTCTGATACCAAATATAATAACCTCAAACCCAGACTCCCAATTCTATTTCTCAAAACATGAACCTTTCATTTTCAGCATTGATACCTATGATGGTGACCCAATTTTTTCCATCCAACCCTTACAAAATCTAAATAAGCAATTATATCACTTACATTCAAAAAGACCATCTAGGTTTAGAGTTAAAAATAATTAAAAAAATTGTCTTAAATAAACAATAACCATGTCATTAAATGAGAATTTCTCCCACTTTACAATGATTTTATTGTTTCACTTTAATTAATCATCATCATACATATGAAAAAAATCTATAAATAATTCAATCAACATCATTCTTGATAACATAGGGAAAATGAAACATAATAAGTTTGAACTCAAATGCTTAGTAAGGGTAAATATAGTCATTAGAATTGGGTTCCATTAATGATCATAAAAACTGTATAATGGTATACTAAGATAATCTGAGTGCTTGATAAAATCATAAAACCATTCATACCCATCAATACTTGGATCATGATACCTGAAAACATGGCATAATGATTTAATAATGGAAAGAGTCATCAGAATTAATAATCAAAATCCACATTATATCAATCATGATCATAAGAACCATTATAATCCCATATCATGCATAGATGAAATGAATTGGTATCTTAGAAACATTATTATCACATACCTCATACAAATTGATGAACCAATATGGAGAAATTCTATCTTTAGAGTACCCACAGAATTAGATGGATATAATGGATTTACTCATCTATGGTTTATCATAGAACCACCCATCCGTAGTAAATAATGTAACTACCAATCCTTTTCTAATAACATAGTCACCCATCCTTGGTTTATATAGAAACCACCTATCATCATAAATAATTTCAAAGAATATTATTATTAATATTCTTTATAGAGAATTTATTTCATCATAAAATCATAAAAATAAAATTTATTTTTATTAGAACATGTTCGACTAATTAAAATGAAATTTGTTCCACGAAAATATATTTGAAACATTATTAACCTTTGGAAAATAAATTGGTTCTATAAAAATCTCTTTTAAATATTATTAACTCATAGTAAATAAATAGGCTTCAAATAAATCATAATGAATTATTATTAACCCTTATAAAAAAATAGGTTCTATAACAATCTCTTAGAAAGAAGATTAACCTGTGGAAAAGAAATAGGTTCCAAAACAATATATTTGAAACTTGATTAACCCCTGGAAAAAATGGAATCTATAAAAATATATTTGAAAATTATTAACATATTTAAAGGAAATGGGATCCATAACAATATCTTTGAAACTTGAATAATATATTTAAAAAATTAGTTCCATACAATCTCATTGAAACATGATTACCCCATGGAAGAGAAATGAGATCCATAACAATCTCTTAAAGATGGTTTTATTACTCCCAGAGAAAGAATGAGGTTGGTATCATTACAAAATATCCCCATAAAAGTATAATTAAAAATAAGGGATTTTTATTTTGATGAATGGAAATACCATTAAAAGAACATTAAATACAATTTTGATGAAAATAACGTCTTCATTTTGAAAATCACTTTTATAAAATAAAAATTAAAAAAATATTGTGAATATAATATTCATTGAAAAAACCTTGGGAAAATATAATGGAAACTACGTGGAGAAATAAGTGACATGATGAATTGAAAATTTATCCATGTCTTCAAATTTAAAATAAACATTTATTTCAAATAATTTTGATAAAGTGAGTCAAAAGTTAACCATTTTGAAAACCTTAAGTAATATCATTTTAAATCATTTTAAAATAAGATAAAAGATCATGTAAAATTGTTACTGGGACATTTTTTTATAATAAATTTTTCATTTAAAAATTCCAATTTTTTTTAGAAAACATGGTTATGGATGAGAAAGACACCCAATCTAAATAAAAATACATGATTTTTAACACATATAAATAAATTTCTTGATGTTTCTTTAATAAATAAGGGAAGAAATGAGAATTAAACATGTGAAAAAAAAATTTATTAATAAATAATATATCATGTTATGTGATTCAAGATAATATGAAAACATTATTTTCTCTAATTGATGCTTGAACATTAACATTTCCCTAAAAAAGAGATTATAACATAAATCATTTGTCACTTTGGAAACTCTTTAATACTAACCCATAAAAAATAATAACATAAAATTATTCTTTAAATAAGATAAACATAGGGACTTTCATGATATAACATTTCAAAGGGTAGTATATACAAATCACATATTAATAGTGGTCCAAATTATAAATTTATGTCTCAAAGGAAGATAATTCGAGATTAATATTAGTTACAAAAAATCATATATAATTCAAGAAGTAATAAATGAGTCAATTAAAGGTATAAAATATAAAACCACATAGTGGAAGATTAAATACAACATAATATACTAAAAATTAATAAAGATTATATAATATCAAATACAATGAATAAGTAATAAAACTGAATGAAAAGAAATTTAGTTTATTAAATTTTGTACCACTTTTATCATTCAAGTCTAAAACCATTCAATGAAATATATAAAATTGAAAATAAAAATACAATTATTTATTAATTATTAAAGATATTATTTATAAATTGAAAATTATATACACCAAAAAATATAAATAAGCTATGAATATGGAACATGTCTCACAAAAATAAAATTGAAATGAGAAAACCCTTACCTCAAGTCCGAACATTATTTATATGTCCTTTCACACCTATATAATGACATTAGATCAATTATTTTATTTTTTTATTAAAATATTAAAGGTATAATAAATTATATTTAAATATTTTATTTTTTTAATGACATTTTTAATTATTTAATTAGTTTTTTCAACATCAGGTGTTTTGGGGATGTTCATTTCATTATTTCCAAACACCTTTGGTGTGTTAACCATGGTCAACGAAGGCATTATTTAAACATAGATAGAATAATAATAATGAAATAATTATTGAATTTCTTCATCAATTATACATTTAAAATAAACCATCAAAAATGATTATTAAAATGAACTATGTTACGATCATGAATACAGTAAGTTGTACATACGCTTGAGTAATGTTTCCATTTTTCCATGGTCATTTTCGAAAAAATTTGTATATTATATTATCTTTTCATAATGATAATAAAATAATAAATACCATATTATTTCTTTAAATATACCTATATATATCATTATTGTGATATGGGGATGAATAAATAATCATGTCTTTTAATGGGGGGAGTAGTCCACACATACCCGAACGATGGTGTCATTTTTTAGTGTATGAAAGAAAATGATAAATTATATTTTAAAAATGATAAATATTTCATTATTTTCATTATTATTTAATTTATATAAAATATATTAATTATATTTATCCATATTATATTCCTCATAAAGGGTTAGTGAAAAATGAATCACATTATTTTGCAAGGCGACAGTCCGCCATAAAAACAAGTGATGTTACCGTACCCCCCACGAAATAAATATCAAGAAGGTTTATGTGATATAATAACTACATAAGAATATATATGATTCAAATATCACATATATATAGTCACATTAAATCCATCATTACAATAATTTGGGAGTGTCGATGATGGAAAATGAATGACGGTTTGTGAGGCGGTAGTCCGTCGTACACACAAACGATGATTATGTATACTGTTTGTTGTATGGGGAGATGAATTTCGGTTTCAAAAAAAAATTATAATAAAATATAATTATATAGGTTATGATTTTTTTCATATCATAATATTTGAATAATATTTTTATGAGGTGTGAAAATAAATAATTCAAAAATTCATAGTCATGAATTTTACCATTACTCGGGACTCCTATTTATGATTATACATAAAAGTATTCCTATTACAGATTTATTACCAAAATAATTATTATATGATGAGTTTATAGAGTTTTAGAAGTGATTTGGATAGGTATTTTAGAATCCAAACTAGTTTTAATATGTGAATGAGAGAGGAGATGGGTGTTCTTTTAGTGAGTGGCACAATTGTAATTTTTTAAAAGAAAAATACATTCCAAGGTTTTTAAAAATAAAAAATGCTCTGAAATAGATTTTTATTGGTTATTAAATATTATATTTTATAAATATGACCATAAAATATTTTTTATACATGTTATTAAGTCATTTTGACCCATACCATTTTATCATAACCCCTAGTTAACCCATTTTCATCTTAACCATATTGATTTATTTTTACTATTTTCACAATTATATATGGTTTGGAATTTAGTTGACCATATCAGATAATATAAATAATGATTACTAAAAATATTTAATCCTTTTTACCAAATTCAATTCAAATAATTTCAATTTTTTAATTTAATATTGAACCCATTTACACTATGAAAAGATGGTTATCACGAAGAATATTTTTCAAGGAAATATTTATTTTATATTCACTATATTACTAATTATAATAATTGTATCAAAATTAATTAATATTTATTATTATATCATTTTTAAATTTTAGTCTAAAACATTCCTCGATGTGGATTATATTAAATAATGAAAATGGATAACTTTTATGCATTTAAAAACAGTTTTCATAAAATTCTCTTTGAAAACAAAAAACAGAAATATTAAAATACAATATGATGTTTAATAAAAAGAAATTATATGGATTAAATATAACTAAATAATAATAAATTTATTTTAAATCATGTTCAAAATAAAATGGGTATTTTCAATTTCTATTTTTATTAAAGATAAATTCTACTTATCAAAGATTAGTATTTTTAATTATTCACTAGAAAATCAATATTTCCCAAAATTATAACAATATTTCACCAAAACTAAATTTTTATATTATGATTTATAAAAATGACTTTCATTTTAAAAAATAAATTTAATCCAATTTCTAAAAATTAATTTTCATATTTTCCCTTGAAATTAAATAAAAATAATTTTTTATGAAAATATATTATTTAAGAAAAAATTATATTACTAAAAATTTTATTTATTATTTGGAAAAAATATGAATTATTTATAATTAGTAGGATATATATATATATATATATTATATAAGTTTTTGATACTATTCATACCCACCAATTTAATGGATATGTTATAATGGTTATATATATCGCGGGTCATTTAAGATTGGTGTTGCATGTAGAATACATTATCTAACATTTCTTTCTTTTCTAAAAAATAAGGGTGTTTCAATAAGGGGTTTTGGGACATGGAGAGCCTATTGAATAAGTCCAAATAATATTTGTTTACTTGATATTTACTATACCTGGAATGATAGGTTGTTTTAATAACCTATTAAGAACTTATAAGTAGTCTATTAGAAGTATAATGGGCTCGTTAGTATGATATCCCAACTATTTATACCACTAATAAGTAGGTGGAGGGCCTCTATAATCCCATTAGAATACTATAGAACTAGTGGGGTTCTATAAAGTTTCTAGTGTAATGGACTAACTCCCAGTTTAATTAGGTTCCATACTTTCTCTTAAAAGGGGATTATTATGAACTCATTAATATTTTTTCTTATAGGGATGACCAAAAAATTATCATGGCTTTCCATTGAATCATTTTTCCATCCCATTTAATATGATAATTCAAATATAATTTGGTATGAGTTGGTTCGTTGATTATGCTAGTTTCTTGTCACTTATTTCTTCTTTTAAATTGAAACATGATGTGTTTTTATATGTATTTGATCAAATTTATTTTATACTAATAATAAATCTAGATAAAAATCATTAGTAATTTTCTCATAGACATAATGAGAGATTTTTATATACTATCTTTATATTTTTGGATGCAATTTTAGAATCATTATTCTACTCTTTGATAAATTTACCCTCTTATATTGATTACATATGATTTTTAAAAATAATAATACGTTTTTCATAAATAATTTTTTTGTTGGATGATATAAGGTATTATATAAAAGGATAATGACAAAGAAATATGGAAATGTGGGAATGAGAATCATAAAATAAGGTTAACTCCATTGAATATGGTATTGGACCCTATTATTATTTTTCTTTACATGTTATTGAATATATTCTCATATATGATCATGGGGATAGTAAGTTTTCCATACCTTAATGATAACTGATGGGTCCTAGATATATTTGAGGAAATCAGTGTGCGTAATTAAGGATGTGAAGGAAGGTCTTAAAATATCAATTGAAATATGCTTCAATATGAGACTCCATTTTAGTTGTTATCTTGAGATACTTCTTAATTGAACACAAAGAGAGTGTTCACCTATAATAATGAATGAGACTCTATATGATGTCCCATGAGATAATAGATAATATTATTCTGAGAGTAATGAGCTAAGGGTTGCTGATCAGTTGGATTCCTCAAGTCTTCATCTAGGAATGCTGTTCACCAGGATGGGTGACCAATTATTCTGGACTAAAATCAATGATAGAGGTCTTATAAGGCCCGTTATGATCATAAAATATATTTTAACAATGAAATACATGTGTATTAGCCACATAGTGACCAATTTACTTTTGGTTCTTATTTATTATTAGATGAAGTAGTCGTTCGTATAGTCTTAGTTAGGTTGAGAGGTGTATTAAGAAAAAATCCAAGATGAAAGGGTAACTGTCCCATGGTTTGACTTGTATGGCTTGCAGATTTGGACTACTATGTGCATGATATCAGGGGGGCCATTCGGAAATATACCTATATCAAGGAATTATTGTGGGAGACTAAATATCTTGGCTAAGGGGATCAATCCATCCAAAATATAAACAACAAGTGTTTTGATTCACAAATGGGATACCTAGGTGTTTTATTATAGATATAGGGATATCGACGATTTTAATGTATGGATTTATGTTATCCAAAGACTAGTATACAAGTACATTAAGATAAATTTGACACCAGAATCATAATTTTAATAACTAAGGTCTGGAATATGGAAAATATATTCCCAATGAATAAGATTTCTATAAAAAATTTATTTTTTATTTGATACATTTTTCACTACATTGATGCTAAGAAATACATGTCAAAACAGTTGTTAATAGGACATTTCAAAATAATATAATGTTATACCAATTAGTATTACTCATTCAATTAGTCAATGTGATATAGAAGACTAAGCCAATCTTGATCAAATTATAATCAATTTTCTTTTTTGGACTCAAAACTAAGCTTGTATATTAACCTATGACTTGAACTATTAATCATGTATTCCCTCCAATACATAGTTGGAATAAGCTCTTTACACCTCGTGTTTGTACTGTATATTTTTTAATAAATTCCCTTAGGGCAGGAATTGGTTGAAAAATTCATGTCTCTGATTTCTCTAAATAAACTAATCTTGTATATTAAGTTTTTGTTAATGGTACCCATTATAATATAGTTTAAAAGGATGAAAATTATATTAACCAAGATTCCCATGGTTTTATTCAATCCTGCCATATGTTAAAATTTTTGTATTAGAGAAATCATTGATGACCTAATATCCAAATAAATAAAAAACCATACTCTATATTTTTTGTTAGTGGGTTACCTAAACCAAACTATTTTATTAACTTTGAATACCAATAAGTTTATTCATATTGATATATACATGTGTTTATTCATACCATGATAGTGAAAATACTTATGCATCCACTATTTACATGGTAATATCCTTGGATTACGTGTTTTATAAAAAGGATATAGTTGTTCCCATCTACAAAAAAATCTAAATATACAAAGATTTTAGTGTAAAATATATATCCTATATTCAAGATACATCATTATTACAAGACACAGAGGATATATAAATATTAGGTAATGGGGGCTCAAAATCATTCAAACATCCTCTCATGAAGTTTGAACATGGTGATCTTGAGTAGATGAGATCATGATGACTGATTCCCCAGTAAGAACAACCCATGTTTTAGGTGTCATTGGTTAGTGTTATATATTAACATGGGAATTTTTATCCCAAGATAAATTTTTTATCAATGTGTACTATTTGATAACTTATTTTTTTGTAAGGAAAAAATTAAGTCAATAATGTCACAGTGAGGTAGCTTGTGTTGGGTGTGTCTTTTATGGCATGGAATTGGTTAAATGATCTGGATCAAATTTTTCATTTTGAGTTGAGGAAGAGATATATTGAGGGCCTAGGCTGACCAAAATGATAGTATCCACAATAAACCCATGGTCATGGATTAAGAAAGTAGGTCCATTGAGTAAGTCCATGAAATATATAAATCATTAATAAGATGATTGTAACAACTATACCTTATTTATAGAACACACACACCCAACTTAGCATGTCCTTAAGATCTTAGCCCTTCAAGTACTACCAATAGCCCACAGAGAGGTAGTTACCTCCTTGGGGCCCACCCACATCCCCCAATAGGTAATCAAACTAATGACTATCCACATAGATCAATAAATGAAATTTTAAGTTACTTTTTCATCACACACACACCCTATGAAACTTCCTAATAGGTCACCCATATTGACCACTAATCCGGGACAGACATGCTTTCCTATGGTGTTTTAATCATTTAGACATCTGGAATTAAAAGAGCAATTTATTTACATGAGTAATATCATTTATTAATTTATCCCTTTATAATTATGGTGTGTTACATTCCGCCCCCAGATCACTACATCATTTTCGTGGACCCTACATCTCAAACTAGGTAGTTCGACCACACTTATATATGGATTCCATTATTAATTACAATGTAACTAATGGGATCTTATGATAGTTAATACATCCATCCTTAACATGGACATCATGTCCTGAACTACTATGAAAAACCAGTTTCCTTGCAGACATGTGGTCCCCACTATGGGGTGCACACAGATGCATGGATGGGTCATTAAACAAATAACTATCCTCACATTACCAAACATGTTCTCTTAGTGTTTTTTGTCCTCAATAACACCCACAAACCTTGAGAAACATCCTAGATAGTCACACATACTGATCACTACTCCACACCAAGCATTCTTAACTCGGGAGTTCTAAACCAGCAGGCTCCCATAAATAATAGTGAACCCTATTGACATAAGTCATGTAATTTATTCATTTACTTTAAAATAATTATGGGTTGTTACAATGAAGACATAAAAAGGAATTATGATTTATTATATATCATGATTCAAATAGATTATATTTTATAGAACATGTTTGTAGGAGGTAGTCATATCTATGAAATTCATTATCTCTATAGTGGACAACATGGGTTACTAGACTACACTATTGGTCTATGGGTCAGACTCAATGCTATCATAATATGTACCTAATGGTTCCCAAAATAAGAGTATCCACAAATGCCCCTGATTAAAATGAACTGTAATGTACGATGAAGTGGAACCCACATATTGTTTTAGTGAATGTCATTGTGAGATCAATCATAAGTAAACATAATTCAATTATATTGTTCAATATTATAATATCGGTTATTGAATATATTTCTCAAGGTATTCAAAATATTTTTGTTTATAAAAGTGAATATAAGAAAATATAATTTTTTAATTTACATAACATCTTCAAGGTTTGTTGAATTATTTAGGGATCCGAATAGACAATTTAATGGTTTGTATCCAATATTGTAACATGTTAAAGTTTTAAATAGTGAGTGACAAAATATTTTCAACACATAGGTTGTTTTTATGATGTCTATGTGTTCAAAAAGGTATAAAATGAAGGTTATTTAATTCTAGGGATAAAATTTTAATTTAAAAAAGTTTAACCCATGTACAAAAAATAATTTTAGCCCCTTTAATAGTTATATCCACCCTTTGGATGAATTTAGTGGGATATACCCTCATATCATATCCTCTCTAGAACATAGAGAGAAAATCTAAGGAAATAATATGGTCATATTGATCCTTCTTTCTCCATAAAGTTTTTTTTCTTTACACATTCAAAGGGGAATCATAATTCTCTTCGATTTCTTGTGGTAGTACCAATGAATCAAAGATCCCTCCTCTACAATTTCTGGTAAATGTGTGGAAGATCTAGAGGATTTCTTTATTAGTTTTTTTGATCTGTGAAACACTAATAGTGAGTGAATCAAATCATCAACTTGAAATGAATAAGGTACCATTTACGATTTCATTCAAATATTTTTTCAGGATTAAATTGAATTAAACTCAATCTATTATGATATTATAGTAATGGGTTTTTTGATTTAGTATTTTTATCCTAATTTTTGACCTAAAAATTTAAATTAAATATTATTCACACTTCTTCTATGCCTTGGGTTCCATCAATTGGTATATGATAGAACATGGAATTATTTGAGTCGAAAAAATTAAATTTATATTCAATTTTTTTTGAATATATGGTTTTGATTGAGTCCCAAAATAATTGATAGAGTATCAAACTATGTTTTCATCACCAAGATATGGCTAATAAAATATTGATCTGTTTTGCATATGGATTCTGATGAAACATTAATATTTAGTTTTGTCTACACTTTAATGGATACTTGGGAGATGGATTTTTTGCTAGATAATGATTCAAGTGCATTGAGTGTTATTCAGAGATACCAGAATCTGGTTTGGGTAGTCTATTGTCATTAGGACTTGATGTATAAGCCTTAATTTTTATCCAAAAAATATGTTCCCTTATCTTTTGAAATAATATTATTAATTTTTTATATATAATAAAATCTATTATTGAAAATAATTTATGATTATTTTTATGAAAAAATATAATTTTTTCATAAAAATCATTGAATAGATTTATTTAGATGGATTTCTGTAAAAATAAAATGTCATTTAACACCTTGTAATATTAAATGGAATATTTTTGGAGTTATGAAATTAGATAACACCAAATTATGAGGCCTTTAGAGGCTTGGTGGAGAAGGAATACAAGTATTAAATATTTTATATTTTGTGTGGAAAAATGTTTCTAAAATAATTAAATATATCTCAAATGGAATGTCGTATGAGAAATTTCAGACCAAAATTAATCCCTATATAATGGTTTTACCCTAGGGTCAACATAAAATTTGTGTATGTCATGCATTTAGTAAAATCAGACATGATTAAAACCTTTGCTAATATTTTTATTATATATTTTTTTTAACTATAATTGAATTTCTCCCAAAAAGTGCATTACTTGAGTGATATGATATTGTTGTTAGACCTCGGATATGGGGTTTACCATAGGTATGATATAAATTTTTTTTTGGTCCATGTATTTTTTAGATCACACATAAGGTAAATTTTCTTCTCTTATTTATTTCATTATTTATTTTATTAATATTTTATTAAAATTGTTCTTCTTCCTCATATTACACCAAAGACATAAAAAACATCAATTTTATTCCAGACTAAATCTGAATACCTTTATATCTGTTGATTTTTACTGATTTAGAAAAACTAAAAAATATGATAAAATTATATAATCCAAATTAATTTTTAAAATAAGCGTTCGATCAATTTTGGAATTTTAGAAACCCTATACAATTTTTGGGGTCGATATATCTGAACAATTTGGATTTTTTTGCCTGATATCATCATGTATAGAATCCTTGGATCCCCTTACCATTGAGCAGGAGGGCCTCTGATGATTTTATTCTTCTAGAATCAACTGGTGTAGTGGAGTCATTCTCCCCTTGAACTCTACATATGTGTGAGAAAAAGATTTTTTTTAAAAATAATAACTTATTATAATTTTATTCATTTATTTCTTAATAAATTATGAAAAAATTAAATGTTTGAATAAATAATAACTAAAAATTTAGTTTTATATTGGGAAAACTCCACAAATTATTATAAAAAAATTTTAATGAAAAAATATCAAAAAATTACTTTTTTAATAAAATAATAAAATAAATTTTAGTGAAATTATATAAAATAATTAGAAGATTTATAAAACTATATTTTTATGAAATTATCAAGGATATTTACAATGAATTATCAAATGATAATTTTTAGATTATTTAAGGATAATTATTTTATAAAAATATCAAATAATTATTATGTGATTTTATTAAATGAAAACTATGAAGAATTATTAAACAATAGTTTCATAAAAAAAATAAATGTTAATTATAAGAAATCATCAAATGATGATTACATTGAATTTTCATGAGACTTTTCTATGAGGTTATTTGGTTAAAATTATCAAGTTAAATAAAAAAAGAGAATTTATGAAAATTATCAAGAGATAATTATAAAAGGAAAATTTATGATAAATTGTTTGGGATAAATTATTGTTAGATAATTATAAAATGACAATTTATAATAAATAAACCAATGATAATTATAAAATATAATTTAGGATAAATTGTCAATATTTAATTATAAATGGATAAATTATAAGAAGTTCTAAAAAGATAATTATAAAAGGATAACTTAAAAAATTTGTCAAGAGATATTTAAAAAGAATAATTAATAATAATATATATAAAATAATTATAAATGTATAATTTATGATAATTTATTGAGAGACAATTACCAAAAGGTAATTTATAATTAATTATAAAAAGATAATTATAATAGGATAGTTTTTAATAAACTATCAAAAGATAAATATTTTTAAGGAAAGTGTTTTGAATGCTTGTGTTGGCCTAAATTGATAATTTATGAATTATCTAAGAGTAGGAAATAGTTTTATTTCATGTGATATTTTATTACTTTTTGAAACAAAATAAATTGTTTTGGTTCAAGGAACTGTTGAACAACCTCAAGTGTTAATGTGTCGATTTTTATGGTAATAATTCCATAAAAAGGTGATATTGACTATTGAGGTTTCCACACCAGTTCTGGAACCACATATGGTGGTTTATCCATGCCTTTTTCATTTACGAATTTTTAGGTAGGATGTTTCTTACATTTCTAGTGTTTGTTACACAAGTTCCATTAATGTGATTTTTTTGTAGATCTATTTGATGACCATAATAGATTATGAATATAGTTGGGTGTGTGTGTGTCCTTTAGAGCCTTATGTGACACTTGTTTCCTTAGGTAATTTTTTTATTGTTATTCATGTTTCATGTTGATCACATGTATCATTTTGATACACTAATTATGGTGATATTCTATGTTTTCTCGGGAAACCCACCATGTTATATGTATTGATGTTGTATTTTTCTATAAATCCCAATGTAGATAGACCGTAGTGACTTATTTGTCTCTGAAGAGGTAATTTCACATGACTTGAGATGATGTTGACAAGTGAAATATGAAAATGGAATGGTTATGACAATACCTCGTGGATTTCATGTGATGGACTCAATGGCTAATAGATTCCAAAGGGTATGCTCTTGATACCTAATGAATAAAGAGTAAATATTGATGCCTAGAGAATGCAGAGAACCTGAATTCCTTGATTCATAGAGTATTATATGTTACAAATAACATAATTTTGAGTAGGATGATATATTAACCACATCAATAGTCCATGATTCATTATAGGAATTGATTAACCTTTAGGTATAGAGGCGAAATATGTAAGACTGAGTCTTTGTGGAGGCCTAGTTAGAGCATGACTGCTCTGTTTTAGATTGTGTGTTAATATGATTTTTATGCATTTATTATTATTTTGTAATAACCTTGTATACATGAGTACATACGGTTTTGGATTCATTATTTGTGTCCTAATAAATCTGGTACCCACACCTTAATCAGACATTTTGGTGTGTTTATAGATTTTATGAGGGGCCTGTTAAAGGGTAAGGGAATTATAGTGGAATGTTGAGCTCTGGTTAGTAGATATAGTGGTGGTATAGGATATACACTATTGAGACATTTATTTTAATATTTATTTATTTTCCTTATTTATTTATTTTGGATAGGCATGCCACTTTTGGGAGACGATTTTATTTAATAGACATGTATGATATTTATTCAATTATTCTACATGGTTAATATGATGATTTTTTATGTTAGTTATTGTTTATTTTTTTATCGTATTGAATGATACAAAGGTTATAATCTCCCCACTATCAAACCCAAAACCTCACTGCTAGTCGAAATCCTCTTCTGTATGGGGAGACATAGATGAGTTCATGGGACACTTTGTCTCAGACATGGTTGTTTTTATGGGATATTACAAAATGGTATCATGTGATTAGGGTTCACTAACTTTTTCTTTTCTTTTACTTTGGATGGGATATGAGAAACATGATACATGATAGTTGGTATTTGAGTATGGGTGCTATAATATTTCTTTTCCAGTACTGTATAGTGGACCTATGAATTTCCATAAATGGGAAATTATGTTTTGTTGTTCCTACTTATTAAACTCACCTTGGGTGATGAAAATGATTTTGATATGTTATTTATGGGATCTCAGTAGAATTCATTCATAATGAATAGGAACATATTTTCACATTAATTAAATATACTTGATGGTATAATACATTATAAGAAATAATTAAATTCCTTTATTTGTGTTATATGTTTGAGATATTTTCTCTTTTTCTGATATATATGTATTTTTCTATATTGTGTGATATGTAATAACTGACATATATTAATAGAAAAGATATTTTAGTTATGATATTTTAAATAAGTTTATGAAGAATGTGACAAACATATAGGGATGGAGATCATTTTTACTACTAGGAGGGGTAAATTTTTCATTAAAGGTAGACTGTAGGGAGAACCTAGCATTATCCCATAAACTTGTTAAGGGAAATATTGTGTGATACAATAGATTGATTTTGGTTTATCCTAATGAATATGTTTGTTTTTTAAGTGTTTCTTTACTTTATAGGATTTTCTACCTCAATATAGTATTATGGGACTACATGGGATGTATGACACGATACTTCTAAAAGAGAGTATACTTCTTCATTACCAATGTATGTGTCAGAGATTTTTGTTGAGCATGCTTCCACACCTTCTATTTAGTTTGGGAAGTAGTGATCCTACAACTGGAAGTTGTTCAATTAGTGTCTATCATAGACATAGGAGTTTTAGAACTATGGTAAAACATTACAAGATTTTCAACTCCAGTATTCTCCATCCTTCTAGAGAATCGGGGGCCCTATGGATGTTGAGTAATGGGTTGAAATATTTGTGGGATTCTTGGAGCGTGTTTAGAGTTTAAAGGATTAGAATGTTAAGTTTATATTTTTATAATACCCTGTTCACATCTAATTTCGATAACCCTATAATGAATGGTGACAACAGAGTTGAGTGATCTCAAGGTTCAGCTAGATGTTATGGAGAAGAGGGGATTCACAAGGCCCAGTACATCACCATGGGGTTTCCCATTTTTGTTCTCAATGAAGGAAGAAAGTAGTCATTGGATATTTACATATTATTAGAACCAGAACCAAGTGATGGTGAAGAACCAATATCTATTTCCTAGGATAAATAATCTTTTTTATCAGCTACATGTATTCTACTAGTTTACAAGATTGATCTTTAATTGGGAGTTTCTTAGTTATGATCTATAGAGGAGTACATTCTGAATATATTGTTTCATATAAGGTATAGACTATATGAGTATTTGGAAATGCCTTTTTGGATAATAAACACCACTTAAATGTTCATTTCCCCAATGAATTTTTTTCCCACATATACATGGAATCATTCATAACGTTTCCCAATTAATAAATCCTCATCTTCTCATAGACACCAAAGAAACATTCTAGGAACCTGGAGATAGTCCTCAGTATTCAAAGATCACACATGCCTAATTCCTAGCTGTTGAAAAGTCACTTTTGGATTTGGGAGGTGAAGTTCCTATCACATGAGTTGTATGAGACTTGAATATATTTAGACCCCAAGAAGATTGAGGTAGTCATGTCATGGACATGTATTAGGAATGAGTTTATGATTAAGAGATGTTTGGGTTTCGTAGGTTATTACTAACGATTTGTCAGGTTATTCTCCTGATTATCAAAAACCATGAAACCACTAACAAATAATGGATTGAATTTTCAGTGTTCGTACTAGTGTGAAGAGGTTTTACAATAGTTAAAGAGTAGGTTGAGGAAAACTAATGTACTGATACTCCTTGTTCCTAATATTGGTTACATGGATTTCTATGATGCGTTAGGCGTTTGTCTGGGAGAAATTTTAATGCAATGAAAGTTGACAGTAGCCTATGAGAATCGTCAACTATGACCCCATGAGAGGAAATACCCTACACATGAATTAGATCCAGAAGCTGTGGTCCCTACTCTGAAGTGTTGGATCCATTATCTCGTTTATGAGATATGTTTTGTTCAGATTGGCCATAAGAGCCTCCACTATATCTTCACACAGATGAACATGAACCTAAGACAGAGGCTATAGGTTTAGTATCTATATACTTTTGAATTTAAGATGTAATATGCACATGGTAAGGGTAATGTTTTACTGATTCTCTTATTTGTAAGCCACAGTATAAGGAGAAGCTCAAAAAGAGGCCTTCGAGGAGTAGTGGAACTTTATATGATTATTGGAAGATTGGAAGATGGATGGACCATAGTAATTAGTTTCCATGACATGTTCCCCCTTGGTAGTAACATATTCACTTGTGGACATAGTAAAGGCATAATAGAAGTGGGACTAAGAGTGTGACGTATTGATGGAACAACATGTTGGTGGTGACTCAATACACGGATGGTTGATGAATGGTGATAATGTAATCATGGTGCATATGAGAGTAGTATTCTATTCTACCATAATAGTAAGAGATAATGAGGGATTTCCAAACCTCTATATTGGAAGTACATCCTAGTGAAACCTATTTGTACAATACTTCAGGTGGTAGTTCTGGTGGCTAAGGATGAAGAGAGAAATTGCAGGTTTTGTCTTTTAAGGAATTACCTATCCAAGGGTAAAGATCAAACACAAGCATCCTAGTGGTTTTCTATAAAAACATCTTGTTCCCCTATTAATGTTATATGATGTCACAAAGTCTTGTGATGGAGTTACCCTGGACCCCAAGGAGGTGTGACATAGTCTAGGTGAGTGTCCTTCAGTTGACATTGTATGCTCACTTCTTACAAATCATAGATACCCATTCAGTGAATGAGATGAGAAATTTCAATATCTAAGTGATCATATGCTTGTATTGAGTTTCATTGAAAATATATTATATTGAGATGCACATTTTGTATAGAGATTTTGTAAGGGTGTTCCGAAATCCCTAGGAACGTAGTGGATATTGATCATGGAGTACCATCCTCATATAGGCTGACAATGCGAGCAAACTATTCCCATATTTTAGGATATGCATCAAAATTATATACTAGACATAGAAGAAGCATGTAATGATATTTTATCCTTGATTAAGCTTAAACAAATAATCGTTACCACGAGTTATATCATATGATAAAAAATGAGGGTATTTATGGGATGTCATTTCACTCAATAATATATTGGCATGTGGTTGGTGAAGCAATGGTTGTTGACCACAGTATGGTTTCACTGACATTTTAGATAGTGAATCTAATACAAAATAGTATTATTATCACTTAGAAAAGACAGTGATATCATAATGACCATAGTAGGAGACCCTTGGAGTTTACAATGTGAGATCATGTTTTCTTGATAGTAACTCATTGGAATGGGAATATACATCTGGGGGAGGAGAGAAAGAATAATCCTCATCTTGTTGTACCCTTTGAGATCATCGAGTGGATAGGGGAAGTGAAATATCATCTAAAACACCCCTCATACTATTGATATATGCAGAACATGTTTCATGTGTCACAGCTTTGGAGGTGCATACCCGACCCTGTAGATGTTTTTGATTGCGAGGATATTGATATAGAAACCATTTTATCTTATGAAACGTGTCTAGTATGGATTATAGACCGAAGAAAGAAGGTTTTGTAAGGGAAGATAGTATCACAAGTCTATAATTTGTGTCCGCATAGACAGAACATTGAAGAGATGGGGGAGCATGAAACTAATGTTTGAGCTTAGTCTCTTGAGTTATT
Organism: Viscum album; assembly: GCA_963277665.1. Lineage (NCBI taxonomy): Eukaryota > Viridiplantae > Streptophyta > Magnoliopsida > Santalales > Viscaceae > Viscum > Viscum album. The sequence continues at coordinate 1,038,808,363 of OY728141.1, read as the reverse complement.
AGAGAAAGGCCCCTATAGATACTTCTTAGGGATTAAAAGTCGATAGATGGGGGAAAAATACTAATATTTTGAATCTTATAAAGATAATAAAAATCCAATGGTGATAAGAAATTAAGATTATTTTTACGTGAAAATATAATTTTTATACAAAAAAAATATCTTAATGGATTGATTTAAAGTGATTTTTATAAGGAAAAAATCTAAGTTCACAAATTGGAATTTTTTATGAAATATTTTAGATGTTAGGCACTAAGATATCAAGAAAATATAAGGATTATAGATCCCCAGAATATATAGAATTAAAATGTGTATTAAATTTTATTATATATAAATGAGTTTAAGAAAATAATTTAATATATCCCAAAAAATGCATCGTATGAGAAAAATTAGACCACCATTAGGATTAGAATGAGGGGTTTCCCCTATGCATGACAAAAAATTTGTGTGTGTAGAGCATTTGGTAACATCACAAACGAGAATGGATTTTCAATATATTTATTATATATTTTTCTAAAAATAATTGAATATATCCCAAATGATGCATTTTATGAGAAATCTAAGACAACTGTTAGATTTGGGATGAAAGGTTTACCCTAGGCATGACATAAATTTTGTGTGTGTTGAGTGCTTGGTCTTATCACATGTAAGGGTAATTTTTTAATCATATTTATATTATTGATTTTATTGTTATTTAATTAAAATTTCTCCTTCTTCCTCATGTCACGCCTCATGGATAGGAAACCTCCATTTTCATCCAAAATCAATCAAAAGATATATAAATTATCCATTTTTACAAGTTTAAAACTGATATTGAATTAATGTGGAAAAAATAAATACATTGCTTTAATTTTTTAATGAAATAGTGGATTAATTTCACTATTTTGAAACCCCATTTGATTTTTGGTGTTGACATTTGAAAACCATTCTGAATTAGTTTGTTATGGATATCATTGAGTCAAGTAAATCATGGGCCTCGTTGCATATGATCAGTCAAGTCTCTTTTGATTCCCTTATTTTGGAATAAGATTTTATGGTGGTGTCCTCCACTACAGGTGTGCTACACATGTGGGTAAAGAGGAGTTGTTTTTTAAAATATTATTATTGTACTTTTGCCTTATTTTTTTTAAAAATTATAAAATAATTAAATGGTTGAATAGATAATAAATAAAAAAGAAATTTTTACCTAAGGAAAATTCCAAAAATGATCATCAATAATGTATAATGGTAAATATTATCAAAGAATTGTTTTTTATATAATATTAAAATCTAATTGTTTAAAATTATTTATGATAACTAAAATATTTATAAAATGATATCTTCCTGAAATTATCAAAGATAATTTTAAATAATTTTAAAATGATAATTATGATATTATAGATGGAAATTTGTTTTTAAAAAAATATCATAGAATAATTATGTGAAATTATTGAATGAAAATTCTGAATAAATATCAAGAGGTAATTCAATAATTTTTTTAATGAAAATTATAAGATATTATCAATTGAAAATTAAAAGGAATTATAATGAGACATATATAGAAGGAAAATTTAAGATAAATTATCCTTAGATAATCAAAAATGGGAAATTTATGATAAATTATCAAGTGATAATATAAAACATAAATTTAATATATATTCTAAGGAGATAATTATAAAAAGAGAATTTATAAGAAATTATAAAAAAGATAATTAAAAAATGATAATATATGCTGAATTTTCAAGAGATAAGTATAAAAGGATAATTTATTAGTAATTATCTACAGGTAATTATAATATTATATTATATTATAAATTGTCAAAATATTGTCATAAAATAATTATTAATTATTAATTATCCAAATAAATTTATAATGGGATAATTCATGATAAATAATCAAGAGATAATTATAAAAAGAAAATTTATAAGAAATTATAAAAATATATTTATAAAAGGATAATTTATAATGAATTATCAATATATAATTATAAAATGTTAATTTATAATTAATTAAAAAAAGATAATTATTCATTAGCTGAAAAATGAGGACATATGTTTTTCCCTAAAAATATAATTTAGAAATTATCTAGCAGTGAGAGAGATAGATTATCACATGTAATATTTTATTTTATTTTTGAAATAAATATATTGATTTCATTCTATGAATCCTTGATGAACATAAAAAAATTTACATGTTGACATTTACGAGAATAAAGCCATGAAGAACTATTGTTGACTGTTGAGGATTCCACTCCAACTGTCGAACCACAAAGCATGGCTTATCCTTGTCTTTGAGGTAGATGACTTTTAATGTAAGAATTCCCTTAGACTTTGGGGATTTCATTCATAGTTTTTCAAAATATAATTTATGTGAAGATATATTTGACGATCATGAATGATTATGATCACATGTGGGTGTGTGTGTTTCCCTAAGAACCATATGTGACACTTTATTTCATGAGTACTTTGCAACCTGTTATTCATGTTCTATATTGATCACATGAATATTTGTGATACCTTATTTTTTATGATGTGCTATGGTTTCTTACGTATCACACTAGGCATTATGTAATTTTTTGTTATTTTTCATGTAACATAATTATGGTGGACTCTTGTTACATGTTTATAACATATAGGGGAAATACACATGGATTGTGATGATGGAGACATGGTACCTATTCAATATTTAGAGATACAATGATTCCTTTTGGATATTATATCATTCACTTGATGTATATTTGATTTGAAGGGGTATGTTCTCTATGCTTGGTGAATTCTGAGTAGATCTCGATGCCTAGAAATCATTGAGAACATGAATTATTTGATTCCTAAAGTATTCTGAGTTACAGGATCACAGAATGATGAGTAGCATGATTTATAATCCTCAATAATAGTCCCTGATTATTTTAAAACCCTGATTATTCTTTTGATATAGAGATGAAGTAGGTATGGAAGGGGGTTTGTAGCATCTTGGTTAGCACACAATCACCCAGTTTTGGATTGTGTGTTACTATGCTTGTTACACTTTTATTATTATTTGGACATAAAATTTTATACTTGAGATCATATGGTTAAGGAAACCTTCGTGGAATCCTATGAGTCTTGTACTCACACCTGACTAGGGAATTTTGGGGCACTTTTAGATTTCATGATTGATCCAGTAAAGGTAAAGGGCCTTATGGTGGACTGTTTAGTGGAGGAGCATGGAGCTAGTTTGTGGGATAGAATGGATAATGGAGGGACCTAAAGTTCATTATTTATCTATTTAACTTCTTTATTTTCTTGGATTGGATTTTTACTTTTTGAAGATAATTTTATTTATTTTACATGTACTTCATTTATTTAGTTATTCCTCTTTTTTACAATGATGATTTATTATGTTAGTTATTGTTTATTATTGATCATATCACATGATTTAGTGGGTATAGTCTCCCCACTATTAAACTCTGACCCTTACAACTATTCGGTAGCCCTTGTGTATGGGGTTACATATGAGGCCATGTGACACTCCTGCTCAGAGTCACTGGTTCAGGTTGGGATGTTATATTAGACAATGATTTGATTAATTAAAACATTTAAACATAAAAGTGAAAAAATAGATGTCCAAATCAATTAAATATATGTAGACACCCTGGAAACTTCCATTTTTGGGGAAGGTTATGTGTTTAAATTAATATATATATATATACATATACAATATATATATACATATATATATATATATATTGTGTATATATACCTTTAAATGGATACCCAATTTAGAATTGGTCTAGAATAGAATAGTCCATATTTGACTAGCCTGACCCGTCATCTTTATCCTGAAACCTAAATTCATATCTGGGGATTTTATTTAGGTCCAAACCATTCTAAAACAATTATGAATTTTTTTAATATTAAAATTAATTCTTTGGAATTTAAAAAAATTATTTTTTGCATTATGGGAGATATTGATAATGAATTAAATTTTTTAAAATTCACATTAAAGCATTAAAAATATCATCAATTTGAAGTTAATAAAATTTAATTTTTCATATACAATATATTTTTATTTATTGATCCTGAACCAAGACTGAACTATGAATATGTGTTATTATTTATTTTATTTAAAATTTTCATTTAAGCTTTAAAATGTAATAATTATTTTTTTGATGATCTGCGCAATATCCCTTCATCATTAATTTATTTTAGGGGTTGTGTGTCCACATTTAAGTGATTAAATATATTTTTACACCCCAAATTCCCCTATCCAACATGTGAGTATACTCAAAAGGCCCTAGAGTAGGTCATACCAACTCCATAAAAACATTATTAAAAAAGTGTAAGGATAGTCAAAACATCACAAGGGAGATTTACATAGCCTACTAAAAAAGGTTTGACACATATCTGCCTCAAAAAACTAAGAACAACATTCCAGGACCATGAAAGACAACTCAGAACAGGATTCCACAATGGCATTCTTCGACAAAGCATGAACAACTTTATTGGCCTCCTAGTAAGAAAGTGTCACATCAAGGGTGAGACCATCAAGGATCTGTATACAATCTATCCAAGAAGGAAACATCACCAATGGGACATTCCTGGACGGGATTCTATGAATTTCAACATCCACCATTTGATCTGATTCATTCAAAATAAAAAACCATCTGTGATGAATAACCTAAGTGATAGCTTTGATCATCTCCCACAACTCATCTTCAATGGAATAGCCTTGTCAAATATAGTGATAAAAACATCCCTTAATGAATCCCAGATAGGTATGGAATCCACCTTCACATCCCGAATTCCCGGGTGCACCAGTGGTTTCCCCATCAACATTAACTTTCACCAAAGACAAAATGGGAGGTATCCATCTAATTGATTTCAATAAAAAGGTTTTTTATCCTGCCAGAGACACCAAAGCCATTAAATATTACAGTATCACTGAAGATATAATTCAAGCAACCAACCTGTACATTGGAAGCATTGCAAAAAGACCAGGGAATAAAGCTCCCACCAAACTGAAAGGTAGGGCTGATGTCATAGAATACTAGGTCATTATGGGACATCCAGATTAATCCAAGGGTGGATGCTGTTGAAACCAGTATTAGATTTTGGACTTGTTCACTGCACAGTGCAGTAGAAACCGGTGCCAGAAGGATCTCAAGACACTTAATTTCCTTGTTCATTGAGAAAAGGAGGATGAATATGATGATCCTTTCCCAGAGCAATGATCCATTGAAAGAGACATAGGGAGTGACCCTTGGGAATGTGGTGGGCAGACTATGAGCATCATAATGGCAATGATCTTGGGAATAAAAGTGATCTAGCTTGAACCTGGTGATTTGTAATGAGATTTTTCCTATTTTATACATCATCTCACCCTCGTTTTATGCTCCATTTACGTAACCCAGTGGGGGTAAACCATGTAAAATTGTTGTGTATTGTTCATGAATAAATTTATTTTCCTACATTTCTATGGGAGAATGAGAGAAGTTTGTTTTATTTAACGATGAAACTTGATAAAAAGTTGTAGTAGTTTTATTCTATCATACCCTGATTCACCCCACCCCCCTCTAAGTGTATTTGACATACTAGACCTCACAATTAGTATTAGAGGGAATGGATAAAAGTCATTAAATCTCTCTGAGTAGAAGAAATAGAGGTGGTCAATCACAAATGGATTCTGATATTTGATGGAAACAATTTTCAACTATGGAAGAATCATATGTATGAATACTTCCAATAATAAGGAATGGATTTCATTATAGTAGTGATAAATGGTGTATTATGCAACATTTACTGTGGATATTTATCTGAAGCTGGGAGAAGATAATTGGATGTTAATGCTAAAGGAAATAATGCTTTTGGGGGATCCATGTCCAATGAAATATTTACAATGGTGATTTCATGTAAAACATCACATGCAATAGAGTAAAATCTATTAAATATATATGAAATAGATGCAAATGTCATAGAGTCAAGGCAGAAGGACTTGGGGAGAAAATATGAAAAACTGAGAATGAACCCAAATGAGTCTGTTGATGTATTCTTTTATAGGGTTAATGTTGTGGTGCAAGTAATGTGTAGTCTCAGAGAATTAATTAAACATATAAATATTGTGAATAATATCTTGAGAAAACATCCACCTTAGTTCAGTCCGAATGTTTTTGTTTTGAAAGATAAATATAAAAAATAGTGTCTGTTTGATGACATTCATAATACCCTTATAATATAGAAAATGATAAATTATGAAAACAATGTTGTGGAAAAGATAAAATCCAAAGTGGTGGAATTCAGGGCCAGTTAGAAGCTATCCATTAAATATGTTCATGAAGATGAAGTAACAGATGAGTTGATGTCATTCCTCTCCACAAATATCTAGAGAGGTAAACGAAAGCTCAATGGGAAACTTCCACTTAAATGATTTTGTTGTGGAAAGGTCGGACATCTTAGAGAAAGGATCCAGTATTATTTTCAAGAATACGAAGAGGATGAAGTTGAAATCTCCATGAATAAGTATTCACCCTATATGAATGGGAAGAAATTTTTTTGGAGAAATTTCATAAAAAATAATAATCTACTTCTAAGAGAAGATGACAGTTCAGAATAATATGAGGTAGAATAATCAGAGGACTAAATTGATCATGAAGATGATAATATGGTGGTAAATGTCATAAATACTATTACAAAAGAAGAATGAGACAGTGAAGAAGGGTATACTGAAGGAAGAGTTGACTATTAGGTCAAATTAAAATATGTTATTGAATAAATAGATGTTTGGAGAGCCAAAAAAAAGAAATCCAATAATGTGGTCCATTATGCCAATCTCTATATGTTTCAAAAGAAAGAAGATAAGCATGAGTTGAATGAAGCAATTAAAAAACTAAACTATTCATTACTAGAGAGATCAGATATGGTTTTTGAGTACCATTTCAAAATTGGTGAAAAAAATAGAAGATGATAGTTTGACCCAAACTATAAAAGATCAAATCATACGTATTGATGAAATTTAAGAAGATATTGTATGTCAACGATGAAATGTTAAGGATCAATTTAAATTGTTGACTATATTTATGACATCAGGAAATTAGTTCATTCAAGATTTTAAGAATGTGTGGGGGTCATAAACTACAAAAAGAGTAGAAGAAATAATATGTAAATAATAATGCTAGTATGGGTCTTAATCAAAAAAGAAATCAGTCTTGGATGATGTTAGACCACAAGCTCACTCTCCAAGATTAAAAATTGATTTGGGTATGAAGCAGAATCAGAAGATTCACATAACCCTAGGAAAACCCAGTAGTGTATAAGTGACACACATGAATACACCTCAAATTAGGTGTTATTACTATGGGAATATGGGACACTCACTAAATGGGTGTTATGTATCCAATAAATGATGAAGGGCATAAGAAAAATATTTTCAGTCAAAAAATGGGCAATAACCTAGAGATTCTTTGGAGGTAAATTTTTATTGGTGTGGAGGATTTTGACAGATAGACAGATAATGTACATAAACCATGCAGAGGAACGTGCAGAAGTAGAATCAAATTGGTCAGAAAAAAATTCAATAAACCATCAAAAGAGAACAAATTGTGAAATCAGTTTTCAGTATTGCATGATAAAGCTGGTTCACCATACTCTACAGAAGACAATGATCATCAATTTGTACCAGGTATGAAGTCAAATGAATGGATCGCAAAGAAAATGGATGAGAATTTAGTGGTTTCCTATATTTATTTTATATCATTAGATCACAATGGAATATGTATCATTTAAAGAGGATGCACCAAGCATATTATATGAAATAAATATCTAGTGACTGGAATCAGGTAATTTAATAATGGTATCATTATATTTGGTAATTATGAATGATTTAAAAATATTGTCTCAAAAAATGAGTTTTTTTTGGGTAAAACAAATGAGGAGTGTAGATATCTTAGTTGTTAAAGGTCTTAGTCACAACATTCATAGTTTCAGTCTACTATTTATCTCCAGACATCACATAAGCCTTTCTATAAAATTATGTTTCATACAGAAAAAAGTTGATGTAGATGTTTTTCAAAGAAATAATGTGAGAGGGAATCACTAACTTTTGAGTGGATAAGAGGATATGAGTTTTTTCATGGAATAAGAAAAAAAGATTTGGCACAAATATCTTATCCATTTAAGCCAAACATCCTCAGAAGATCTAGTGAAATATGATGTTTCTTGAGACCTCCCTAAATTATTTCATGATCATACTCATTCATGTGATTCTTTTCATAAATGGAATATCATTCAAGAAACATTTATGGAAAATTATAAAAGGTTACAAAAATATCATTGGATGGCCCATATTGATGTGTGCAGACCAATTTCATCAAGATCTATTGATGGGAGGAGATACTACGTTCTCTTCATTGATGATTTTAAGATAATGACATGTATTTCAATCATCACCCATATATTTGAGGTGTTTATTTTTTTAAAAACATATCTAAGAGAAGTTGATATGATTTTGGGAAAAACAATCTGAATGATCTGAAAAGCTAATATAATAGATTTCACAAATTTCTAAGGGGAGGATTATCTCGAGAAACATGGGATAAGGAATCGTGTTTTAATTGTAATAAATCTTGAGAAAAATGGTGTAGTCAAGAGACTAAATTGGATTATAAATATCATGAATAGAACAATTCACATTGAGAAAGACCTCCTAGGCAGGTTTTGGAAAGAAGTAGCTAAGACATCGATCTAGATATCTAATAAGGAGTTAATGTGTCCAAAAGAGTTAATGACTCCTTATGAGATTTGGTTCTAAAAGAAACCAACATTGAAGTACTTTTGAATCTTTGGAAGTAAGTGTTTCATTCTTAATAAGGAGAAACATAGGAATTTTTAATCATGCAGAGACAAATGGATATTTATGGATACTCAAGAAAATAATAGAATATAAATTCTTAAATAATCAATTAGGAATATTAGTTGTAAGAAATTTTGTAACTATTGTATAAAATGAATAGAATCATCAGAAAATACATTATTAAACTCAAGTGGATAGTGATGAAAATATATGATGATTAAGGGATTTTATATTTTAAGAGGTTGATTCAGAATAGGGCTCAAATACTTATAAGGATGAGAATAAATTAGTATTCATGAAGAAACTATTGAGAAGATCTAAAATTGGTAGAAAAAACATAAATTGTGATTAGATAGATCCAGTTTAGAAATTAAAGATTAATAATATATTATAGGTATCATAATTATCATTGCTAGAGCCTAAATGTTCTATTGAAGTAGCCGGAGATGAGAATTTGGTTTTTTCTATGAATTAAGAAATTAACCAAATTGAGAAAAAATAAGACTTGGTAGATTGTTTTTGAGGCCAACAGATAAGAATGTCATCACGAGAATAATGGAATTTCCTAAAAACATGAATGGATAAGATGATGTTATTTGAAAATAAAACCATTCCTAGTGTGAAAACGGTACTACCAGATAGAGGGTATTGATGTTGATGATACATTTTCACCTGTTTCAAGGATGAAAAAAATTAGACTATTTTTTCCAAGAGCATTGTAATGAAAGTTCAATGTTTTCCAGATGAATGTCAAGTAAGTATTTCAGATTTTTTTTCTTAAAGAAGATGTTTATATTGATCAGCCAGATGGTTTTATCATTCATGCATATGAGAAAAAAGTTTATCTGTTAAAATAGGCTTTATAAGGTTTGTAGTAAGCACTAAGATCAAAGTGTTCAATGTTAGATGAGTTTCTGAAGAAGATCGTTTTTAGTGTGGTGGGTATGATTAAAATATATATTCCAACCATGATAATAATCAATGGATGATGGCATTTTTATATGTCGATGAAATAATATTTGGAGGATCAGATGAATCACTGTGCATAGAGATTTTTGAATTCATAATAAGTGAGTTGTAAATTTAAATAATTGGGGAACTGATGTTTTTCCTTGGTTAAAACATTACACAAGGAAATGTTGGAACATTAATTTCTCAATTTAATTATTAAAAGGAGGTTTTGAAAATATTTTTAATGGATAATTCAGAGCTTATGATGACTAAAGTGGTTACTCGGATGAAACTTTCACGGGATGGTGAAGACAAAGTGGTTAATGTCACTGAATATAGGTAGATCATTAGAAGCATGGTGTACATGACAATGAAATGACAAAATATTGTTTTTTCCCACATTTAGAATGGTATAACAGAAATCCTAATTAAAGAAACATTCTACAAGTGAAATTAATACTCCATTATATCAAGGGTACTGTGGATTGGGGTTCACTGTATAATGAAAAATAATCGCCAAAGTTAGTGGGATATACAGATGCATATTGGTCCAGTTCAGTAGGTTACATCAAATTAACGTCATAAGGTTCATTATATCTTGGTGGATTTTGTATTTCATGAATAAAAAGGAAATAGGATTACCTTTCATTGATCACAAAAAATGCTAAATACTTTGCGGCTACACAATCTTGCACACAAATATTATGGAAGAAGCATCAACTTGATGATATTGAAGTTGAAGTGAAATCTCTGATTAGAATGCATTGGAATAATTTAAGGTCTACAAATCTAAGAAAAAATATAGATAATCACTCATAAAAAAATCACACAGAATTCAAGTATAATTTTATCAATGAGAATGTAAATCAAAGACTAGTGAATTTGGAGTATGTGCTTATAGATCAAGAGGTTTTATAAATTATGACAAATTCTTTATCGAAAAAATAGTTTTTGGAGAATATACTAGCTCTGGGAGTCCAGTTGATTCCTCACACTTGAAAAAGTGTCGATTTGGGACCCCCTCTTCCTGATGTTTGGATAGTTTTTCCTCAACATATTCATACACTAATACCAAAACGGTCTTTATCTACACTCAAAATGGGCTTTATCAGCGCTGAAAAAGCACTGTAAGGCTCGACGCTAAAAACGGGGGGGGGGGGGGTCCCCATTATCAGCACTAAAAAGGAACTGATAAAGGAAACCTTTATCAGTGAAAAAAAGGCACTGATAAAAAACCCCTTTATCATTGCTAAAAAAGTTCTAATAAATGTATGCTTTATCATCTCCCTTTTAGCGCAGATAAACCGATCCTTTTTTCAGTGATTTTTTAGCATTGATAATGGTGGGGTTTATCAGCGCTTTTTTAATGCTGATAAATTCCTTGTTTTCTTCTACAAAAAAAAATCTGTAGCAGCACACCCTAACACATGCAAAAAATTCACCATCTCAATAAGATAATTAGACCAAGGAAATACATACAAAAATAAAACATAAATCATAAGAAAATTATACCAAGAATTCCCATACAAAATGTATACTCGTACACTGTTAACACATAATTCATATGTTAATTAAGTACATAAATAATTCAATTCAGAATTCATGGGGTTGGGAGGCTGTTTAGGGGTTTGGGGTGGCTATCCAAGGGGGGGGGGGGGTAGGGGGTGTCTGGGGCGATGTGGTTTTCCAGGGGGTGGGGTGGTCCAGGAGGTTGGGGCTATCTATGGAGGGTTGGGTGTCTGGGGGGTGGAGGTGTCTAGGTGTGTGGGGGGGGGGGGGGATATCCATGGGGGTGTCCCGGGGGTGGGCTGGTGTGCTGGGGGTCGGGGGGGTTTCTAGGGGGTAGGTGTGTTCGAGGGGTGGGGGCGGTCTAGGGGGTTGGTGGGGCTATCTATGGGGGTGTGGTGGTGTTCAGGAGGGTGGGAAGGGGGTGTCCGGGGGGTTAGGGGTGTCCAGGGTGGTGGGGGTGTCTAGGTTGGTGGGGGTGGTCTAGGAGGTTGGGGTCTGTCCAAGGGTGTTGGGGTGGTGTCCACGGAGGGGGTGTCCAGGTGGGGGGGGGGGGTGTCTATGGTGTGTCCAGGGGGTGGGCTGGTGTCCAGTGTGTCGGGGGGCTTTCCAGGGGGATGGTGGGACTGTCCAAGGGGGGTGGGATGGTGTCCGGGAGGGTAGGGATGGCATTCCATGGGTGGGGGCGTGTCCAGGGGTGGGGGTATCTAGGAGGTGGGGTGGTTTCTAGGAGGGGTGGGGGTATCATCCAGGGGGGTGGTGGTTGTCCCGGGGGTGGGGGTGTCCGGGGGGGGGGGGGGGGGTGGGGGTGGGTGGGCTATCCGAGGTGGGGGGGGGGGGGGGGTCCTGGGTGTGTCCAGGGGATTGGATGTGTCTTGGGGGTTGAGGGGGCTTTCGAGGGGGTGGGGGTGTCCAGAGAGGTGGGGGTTCCAGGTCGTATGTCTGTTGTTTTTTTCACTTAAAATTGTGTGCATTTTAAACAAAAGAGAGACACATTGAGTGATATCATCCACACTATGCCTCATATTGTGGAGGTGTGGACTCATACATGTCGCAAATCACACATGGATCATTCTCCTTAATAATCAACACAATCTGAATGCATTGTTCATATTTCTTTACGTGATTTGATGATTTCTCTTAAAATTGTGTCCATTTTAAGCAAATGAGAGACCCTTTGAGTGACACCAGCCACACTGTGCCTCAGATTGAGGATGGGTTGACTCATACATGTCTGAATGGACCCAATATATCATTATATTAAAGGATAAATATAATCCAAATGCGTTTGGGTGGATTTCCATGGGTCATTTGTTGTTTTCACTTAAAATTGTGTCCATTTTAAACAAAAGAGAGACAAATTGAGTGATACCGGCCACACAGTGCCTCAGATTGATGTGGGGTTGACTCGAACACATAAAAAAGGATCCAAGTATCATTATACTATAGAATAAAGACAATCCAAATGTGTTTTGTCATATTTCCATAGGTCAGTTGTTGTTTTCACTTAAAATTGTGTCCATTTTAAACAAAAGAGAGACAATATGAGTGATACCAGCTAGAATGCACCTCGGATTGAGGTGGGGTTGACTAGTACAAATAAAAAAGGACCCATTTATCATAAACATAAATGATCAAGTAATTCCTAATACATTTATTCAGATTTCTCTTGGTCAGTTTTTGTTTTCACTTAAAATTGTGTCCATTTTAATTGAAAGAGAGACACTTTATGTGATATTGACCACACTAGGACTTGGATGGAAGTGGGATTGACTCTTACACATCACAATGGACACATGGATTGTTATCCTAAAGAATAAAGTCAATCCAAAAGTGTTTGGTGAGATTTTCGTAGGTCAGTTGTTGTTTTCACTTAAAATTGTGTCCATTTTAAACCAAAGGGAGACACTTTGAGTGATACCGGAAGCACTGTTCCTCATATTAAGATGGTCTTGACTCATACACATTGAAATGAACCCATGTATATTTCTCTTAAAGAATCAGTACAATCCTAAAGCGTTTGGTCAAATTTTTGTACGTCAGTTGTTGTATTCAATTAAAAATATGTCCATTTTAAACAAAAGGGAGACCCTTTGAGTGATACCGGCCACACCAGGCCTCTAATTGAGGCAGGGATGACTCTTACACGTCAAAATGGACTGATGGATAAATATCCTAAAATATCAACACAATATGAATGAGTTTGGTCAGATTTCTGTAGGTTAGTTGTTGTTTTCACATAAAATTGTGTCCATTTTAATCAAAAGAGAGTCACTTTGAGTGATACAGGCTAAAATGTTCCTTAGATTGAGGCGGTGTTGACTCATACACCTTAAAAAGGTCTCATGTATCATTATTATATAGGATCAAGACAATGTAAATGTGTTTGGTTAGATTTAAGTTGGTTAGTTATTGTTTTCACTTAAAATTGTGTCCATTTTAAACAAAAGAGAGACCCTTTCAGTGATACCGGCTATATTGTGCCTCAGATTGAGGTAGGGTTGACTCGTATATGTCTAAAAGGACCTATGTATCGTTCTCATATAGGATCAATACAATCCTAATGTGTTTGGTTGGATTTTCGTAGGTCAGTTGTTGTTTTCACTTAAAATAGTGTCCATTTTAAACAAAAGAGAGACACATTGAGTGATACTAACTTGATTGTTCCTTGTATTTAGGTGGGGATGAAACTTACCTGATTAAAAGGTACCATGGATCATTATCCTAATGGATCAACACAATCTGAATGCGTTTGGACATATTTCCGTAGGTCAGTTTTTGTTTTCACATAAAATTGTGTCCATTTTAAAACAGAAGAGAGACACATTGAGTGATACTGGATATACTATGCCTTAGATTGAGGTGTGGTAGACTCTTACACATCTCAAAGGACCCATGGATCATTATCCTAAATGATAAACACAATATTAATGCGTTTTTTCAGATTTATGTAGGCTAGTTGTTATTTTCAATTGAAATTGGGTCCATTTTAAACAAAAGACAGACACTTTGACTGATACCAGGAACACCGTGACTCAGATTGAAGAGGGGTTGACTCGTAAACATAGAAAAGGACACATAGATAGTTGTTCTATAGTATCATCCCAATCAGAATGCATCTTTTGGATTTCCGTTGGCCAGTTGTTTTTTTCACTTAAAATTGTGTCCATTTTAAACAAAAGAGATACAAGTTGAGAGATACTGGTCACACTATGCCTCGGATTGAGGTGGGGTTGAAACGTAAACCTTAAAAAGGACCCATGGATCGTTATCCTATAGGATTAAGATAATTAAAATGCATTCGGTTGGATTTTTGTAGGTCAGCTGTTGTTTTCACTTAAAATTGTGTCCATTTTAAACCAAAGAGAGAAACTTTGAGTAATACTGGCTATATCATGCCTTGGATAGAGGATGGGTTGACTCGTGCACATCCCCAATGAACCAATGGATCATTAAACTAAAGGATAAAGACAATAAGAATGTTTTTGGTCAGATTTTCATTGGTGAGTTGTTGTTTTCACTTGAAATTGTGTCCATTTAAAAAAAAAGACACTTTGAGTGATACTGGCCCCACTGTGCCTCAGATTGAGGCGAGGATGACTATTACACATCTCAAAGGACCCTTGGATCTTTCTAATATAGGATCAGCTCAATCTGAATGTGTTTGGTTATATTTACATAGGTCAGTTGTTGTTTTCACTTAAAATTGTGTCCATTTAAAACAAAAGAGAGACTGTTTGAGTGATATCGGTCACACCGCACCTCAGATTGAGGTGGGGCTTACTCTTAAAATTGAAAAGGACCCATGGATCATTATCCTAAAGTATCATCACAATATGAATTCCTTTGATCAGATTTACGTATGTCAGTTGTTGTTTTCATTTAAAATTGTGTCCATTTTAAACAAAAGAGAGACACTTTGAGTGATACCGGCTATATCATGCCTCAGATTGAGGTGGGATTGATTCGTAAACATCAAAAAGTAATCATGGGTCGTTATCATAATTGATAAATACTATTATAATGTGTTTGGTTGGATTTCAGTAGGTCAGTTGTTGTTTTCACTTAGAATTGTGTCCATTTTTAAAAAAAAGAGAGACACTTTGAATGTTATCGGCCACACCGAGCCTTGGATTGAGGAACGGTTGACTCATACATGTAAAACATGACCCATGAAACATTATAATACAGGATCAAGACAATTTTAATGCATTTGGTTAGATTTTCTTAGGTCAGTTATTGTTTTCACTTAAAATTATCTCCATTTTAAACAAAAGAGAGACACTTAGAGTGATACCAGAAACACCGTGCCTCAGATTTAGACGAGGTTGACTCTTACATGTCTCAAAGGACTCCTGTATCATTACATTATAAGATCAAGACAATCCAAATATGATCGGTCAGATTTTAGAAGGTCAGTTATTGTTTTCGCTTAAAATTATGTCCAATTTATACAAAAGAGAGACATTTTGAGTAATACCGACAACACAGTGCCTCAGATTGATATGGGGTTGACTCGCCCACATAGCAAAGGACCCATGGATAGTTCTCCGAAATTATTAACACAATATGAATGTGTTTGACCATATTTCCATAGGTCAGTTGTTGATTTCACTTAAAATTATGTCCATTGTAAACAAAAGAGAGACACTTTGAGTGATACCAGAAACACCGTGCCTCGGATTTAGGTAGGTTGACTATTACACATCCCAAAGGACCCATATATCATTCTCCTAAAATATCAATATAATCCGAATGTGTTTGTTCAGATTTCCATTGGTTAGTTGTTGTTTTCACTTAAAATTGTGTCCATTTTAAACAAAAGCGAGACACTTTGAGTGGTTCATCATTCTTGCATGTTGTTGGTGCATATCATCTGTTAAATGGGAAAATTACTCCTTTGAAAAAGGATGTTTTATTTAATAACAATTAAAATTTTCCTACGAACATTTATATACAACAATGGGTCATTTTTTGATCCTCTTAACCCCTCTCAAAAATCACCGCCAATTGTACACGTCCCCATGTCAGATATTCATGCTATTTGTGTACAATCTGTCATCAGGTATACGACCTGCTCATTTCTGAACTAATATATATTGTCTTATGAGTATGAGGTATTTTGGTAGTCATAGTAGTACTGAAAAATATAATAATAAATAATTAATAAATAAATTAAATGAACTAGTAGTTGTTTTTGAAAATCCCTCTTTAGGGATTCTAGTATGTTAATGAAAAATGATATCTTTCCTAAATTTACAAAAATAATAATCGCAATCATTATCATTTTTTTGTTTTGGATACTAAAAAAAATAATCATTAGAAGAATAAGTAAATTGTGTTGAGATCTATTGGGATAGTGAAATTTTATTATATATACCCTGATATTTGTCTAGACGTAGTACTTTCTCACCACCTTATGCTTAGCCCCTGCCATAATTCCTTTTTTAGATGATAATGATACACATCCCTATCATAACAAAATCCTTAGTAAAAGATCATATAAATTATATTAATTGATGTTTATACCTAAAACATAGGATGTAGTGTCTTACAGATTCACAAACTCAATCATGTGTGGTCGGTTTGAGGGATATCTTGGCATTGAATCCAGAAAATAAATCTTTAGAGAATCCAAGTTCCCTGTAATTAGCATCCAATGTTGCCTAAAAACACAAAAAGGAATTACTAATAAAAGAACTGAAAATACAATTGATATGCGTTAATCATAGAGTTTTACCCATGCATGTTTGGTATTAGGAACAATCTATCATCATTAATCTTACTTTCAAATGTTTTCAGCAATCCGTTCACTATTTCATCCTTTTTTTATGGATCTAATTTTGTTATATGTGTTGACGTGGTGTGAGGACTAACGAGTCCGAATATTGGCTCATGAGAAAATCCCTTCAACTGATTTTTATATATACATCTGTCAACAATATAAAACGCATTTAGTCATAATTTTCACATTAGACCAGCTTTTAGAAAATAAAATCATGAAAACATGACTCATATATATATTTACAATGGTGATGCCTAGCCAACCATTTTCAAGGGTCTTATTTACATTTTCATCAGTAATGAAATATTGACTTTCCCTTCTGTATATATTCATTTCGAAGACCACTATATTACTACTACCACCTCTTAGCTTCATATCCACTTGAGTTTTAAATTCTAGTAAATGTGTATAGAGAATAGGTGGTGTTATTGTGCTTTCAGTAGCTCCATGGGATCGGTTGGTAGATCCTTTTGATGGTTTTGATCCGACGTGTGTCGCCCCCTTCCCTTTCTCCATCTATAATAACCTTCATTGGTTTAGTCCCGCTTTTCATTAATTGTTAAAGGTTTATCTTGAAAAAACAAATAAATACCTCTTTGCCCGCATGTACTCATACAAGTACTGATGACCATTCAATGAATGTCCCAATATCCTTTTCGACCGTATGAATATCATTGTCATCAATTGGAATAGGTAGCTCTGCATTTGGCTCATGAGCTATAGTAATCGTCACTTTCAGAAGATCATTTGGAAGTGGTCTATTATGCAGCGTGACATCTTGGATGTTGAACACTGTATCCCCCACTAAAAGGTGATAGGTGGGTGTTGACAGATATAAATCATAATCATAATCACCCTGTAGAAGACCAGTATGGGAAAATTATCAGTGATTGTTTGATTCACATTTCATGAGAAAAAATATTAGAAAATTGATTACCATAGCTAAGACAGCTCTTTGAGGGGAATGTCTCGCCTCAAAGATGATTGGGGGGGGGGGGATCTTCACGCGTTGGTTGTTACTATGTTCAGTCTTCTCCTTTCTTCCCACCCATAAAAGTTTCTAGAAACACTCCCTACCATTGCAATAATTCTTGAAGTGTTCCTAGTCATTTGATCATTTGTTTCATTTTTTCACCTCTACCATCCTTTTTCTTCTTCTTCTCAAAATATACATGGGGTGTCACCCCAAGCCCCGCACCTCTGACACCACCATATTGTTATGGAGTCTTCAAAGCCATCGATAATAGGTCAGCATCTGCTACAGGAGTATCTGAATCTTGTGACTGTCATATATAGAAAAATAAGTGATTAATTTTATGTAATAGCAATTAAAACAAATATTTTTATCATCCTGTCATACATACACATATTTTCCACACCTTTTTTTTATTCTCGTCTACTAGCTTCCCTTCCTTATTCACACATGCCTCCTTCGAGGGCACATGACGTGGGATGGAAGTGTCATTGGTTTTGGACTCATCAATCTAAAAATTAACGTAGAAAGATAATTATGATGTTTTTTATTGGCACCTAACAATATTACTATAAATTTAAAATACGTACCATTTTCCATTCTGGTGAATCATACCCCATCCCTGCTTTTGGATTGGGGTATGTTGGTTTTGAAGCACGTTCCTTATTTTTAGTACAAAGTAGCTATTTCATAAATGCAATATTGACAATCAAAGTGATGAATACTAAAATCCTCAAACAACGTATTATCACCCACAATGTACCTAAAACATTGCATCCCCATGGTGGACAATAAATTCATCCCTTGCTTCTTTGGATATCAAGTGAGCGTAGACAAAGGGTGGGTTCAGGTTTATTTTACCTTTGGAATCATTCAGGTGAAAACTTGTTAAAATAGTGAGAAACCCTAGATTAATCCTTCATGAAAGCCTTAGTACATAATCATTGTGTGAATCATCTATAATAAATGTAATGTGCAAGAGGTTGAGAATATTTAGAAATAGTGTCGTTATTTTATTTTCTAGTAAATTAATGAAAAAAATTAATACTATTTCCATAATTTCATCTCAGATCATAGCCATCACCCTAGACACAACATGGTGCCATGAATCTATGTCAATCAGCATGCGTTGATGAGTGATAACCTCAATGTTACTACTAAAAATAGCCTTGTTGGGATTCACATTTAGGTCTCATGCATTCCATCCAACATCAAATTTGATGCCTTTGATTTTCACCTTAAGAACATTGGATAACACCCTCAAACTACGACGCACCTGTGATTTCTGTGACGTTGATCCTTCATTCACGAACATTTCATCGATATCAACACCATATATATGTTCATATGAAATAGTATAGATGACATGTGCTGATGGTTGTTGGACCTCAACACTAGGAGCAAGAACAGGTTCAAAAACATGATGTTTCTCTCCACCGTGAGCAGCTGTAGCAGGAGCAGTAGTAGTAGCAGCAGCTTCTGCTTGAGAGACTCGTTTAACATCAAGGTTAGGAGCACCAGAATGTGAAAAAGTCATTATATGCAAAAGTGGTTGAATAGTTAATTTAGATTACATAATTTCAATAATGATAAGATAATAACATGAGATAACATGATGTATATTAAAAACAAAATATAACCTATTTATTTAACTATCTTTCTTTATTTCAAATTCTGAAGTGATTTGACACCTCAATCGATTATCCAAATACCTTCATTGTGGTCTCTTATAGCATAGAAACCATCATCTAAAGTGAGACCGCTACGAAATGATTGCGACGTACCACTGAAAAGATCGTCCTCAACTGAATTTTCATCTGACCCTTCATTAGTTTTGGACGATAACAGAACAATCGACCACTTTTGGTTTGTGGGATCTGGAACATAAAAAACATGTATTGCTTGTGATGCCATTATAAATTGTTCTTCATTTTACCCTTCTTTACTAAAATAAACTTTTACAAATCCCCATTAATATATTTTAACACCACTGTTGTTATCAACCCAATTGCATTGGAAAATTGTCAATTGGAATGTCGTATAATCCAACTCCCATATTAGTTTGAAAAATCCAAATTATGACATATGTGAATATATTGGATTTCTATCCTTACTACTAGAAACATGCATTGCATCAGCCACTAGTGTAACTCCACTATTTTTCATGGTACTATCTTTATCATGTTCATCTATATAGAATGTATAACCATTAAATACATAACCACTATAAGATAATACATACACACTTGGTCTAGCGGCTAGCCTTCAAAGTATTTCTGAAATTGAATTTAGATTTTCATCCAACTGCTTAAAACTATAGTCTTAAAACCATCCTATAAACATATTATTATGTGTATTGGATAACCATTTTTCATCCCTTGATGGATTCAACTGCCTAAGAATTTCATTGTGAGTTTCAATATATAGAGCAACCTCCCACCTATTATTCAATACATAAAGGTGGGCCTACTCCCAAACTATAATACTGATTGTCAGAACATATCATCCAGAAATTCCCTCACCCTCAATGCGTCCAGTGGGACGATATTTTGGGATACCAATGATTTCCACATCAGATAGGTATTCGGTAGAAAATTCAATGGCTCCCTATAAAATATATCACGCCACTATACAAACCTCTGGAAGACTTCGATTTTTGACATACCCTTTCAAAATATTCATATACCATTCAACAGGATACATCCATCTATATGGAACATGACCACAATGTTGAATATCTCTCACCATGTGAATCATTAAATGAACCATCATATAAATGAATGTTGCCAAGAAGAACATTTCTAATTAACATAATATGATGAAAATTTCTTTTTCCATATCTAAAAATTTTTCCGGGTCTAAAACATTGCTACATATAGCTTTGAAAAAGAAACATATTTTGGTTAATGTTTGATTAACATTCTTGAAAAAAATTCAACGGAAAGCTATATGAATTATATCTTGCATAAAAACATGGTAGTCCTGTGATTTAAATCCTTTTAACGTCAAAACATTCATTGACACAATATTCTTGATATTTGATGAATATTCCTATGGAACCATTACATCCTTGAAGTAGTTGAAAAACTGATATCTCTCCTCCCAAGAAAGAGAATAAGCAGCTAGAGGAAAACATTCGATTTTCACCCTCCATGGGATCCGACTCTTCTCATATTCGCATGTCAACCATGTCCAACCTTCCTTTATTCCATCCTTTGTTTTTACATGGGAATTTAGTAATGTTTCGATAACACTATCACATAATTTTTTTTCCATATTCATCTCATCATGATAATGTATGACATACAAACAATTCCAGTATGGTACTTCAAAAAACTAGTCTCTTTTTTCAACTAATTCTCGTAAGGTTTTTTGAAAATGGTTAACCAAAAATAGTGTTCACATCATTTACATTCTCAAACTGCTGATCACTTGTTAGTGGAGACAGTGATGCGCATTGTTCTAAACTTCCATTGAATGATGTCATCCTAGATCGGTACTTATGTCGACGAGGTAGAAATCTATGATGTCCATGAAACACAGATTTTGATGAATGTTTCAACATAATTTATTCTATATCTTCTTCACACATGGGACACCCTTCAGTTCCTTTAATTTTATAGCATGAAAAATTTCTATAAGCTGGGGAATCATTTATTGTCCCATACAACATTTCTCTCAAAGTGATGTAATCTCTTATAAATGCATCATACAACATAACACCTGAATCCCACAATGAATTCAAATTCTCGATCAGAGGATCCAAATAAACATCAATATTGTTACCGGTTTGTTTTTTTCCAGATATAAGCACAGATAACATGATGAATTTCTGCTTCATGCATATCCATGGTGGCATGTTATAATTTACCAACATAATAGGCCATGTACTATGAGTGCTGGATTGAAAACAAAAAGGATTCACTCCATCTGTTAATAACACAAGAAGAAGGTTTCTTGGCTCTCTTCCAAATTAAGGATACTCATGATCAATTTTTTTCATTGAGGAGGGTCAGCCAGATGTCGTAATTTCCCATCATTATTTCTTTTATCTACATGCCACAACAATTGTCTTGCAGTTTCTTCACATCCATATAGATGCCTAAACCTTGGAATGATTGGAATATACCATACAACATTCGTAGGATTGGATCTATCTTTCTTGTATTAAGAACCACCACACTTTGGGCATTCTGAAAGTGATTTTTTCTCCTTGCAAAGCAATATACAGTCTTTCGGGAAAGCATGTATTCTTTCAGAAATCATACACATCGAGCGTAGCATTCGTTTAGCTTTATATGTCCGGATTGGGAGCTCATTATCTTCTGGGAGCATGTCATTCAAGAGAGCATGTAGTTCCATAAAACTGACATCACTCCATCTGTTGCCTGCTTTCAATTTATACAACATCAGTACAGCTGAAAATGTTGTATTTTTAGTGCAACTAGCATACAATGACATCTTTTCACAACTCTTTAACTTCTCAAACAATTTTTGGAAATCTCAAAGTTCATCTTCAATTGTCTTTGTCATTTACTCAATACGATCTTCATCATCATTGACATCTGTAATCACATACTCCATACGGTATTCTTTATTATCCATATTTTTATTCATATATGATGATCCATAAAAAATAGTTTTATCCCAACTAGTTGCGACATTCTCTTTTTCTCCATGTTTATTCCAACATTTATAACTCTAATATATTCCTTGACATATCAAATGTTCTTAAAACTCCTCTGGAGTAAGTAGTCTAGAATAATAACAACGTAAAAATAGAAAATGGATTTGAGAAGGATCCATTGCATGATCCTTTGCAATGTTGATGAACTCTTTTACTCTATTCTCATACTCTATTGTCAAATGATTAAAATCCATCCAATCTTTAATCATCTTCATCCTATTTTAATCTCAAATATTAGTATTTATGGTTCATGTATACAAAACAAGACTTCCAAATACAGTATAAGAGAACAACTTACATATAAAAATAGAGATTAATATAGTTCATCCATTTCCAATAATGATTTGGAAATAAATAGATCAAGGATAGACCCCCTATCAAAATCAACATTGTTTCCAAACACAAAGGTGTTCATGGGGATAATAAATTGTGTCATAAATGGTAAAACTCACACAAAATCGTTCTCTTTGGCTCATCCTCCTTTATTGATTCAACCCTTCTATGGTCAACTAGTCCATCATTTTATACCTCACTAACCTAAAATACATATGGATGAAAACCAATATCCAAATTTATATGTAAATAATGTATTCTCATAATCACAGCAATATGGAATTCATTAAATATAATTACTTTAGATTCATTATAGTTTCCTCAAATCACCCTAACCCAAACATAAGAATAATCAACAATGATACATCTACCACTCCTAGGTCTATGCCATAAATTCAATAGCATCATGCCTAAATACCAATATATCCACCCATACACATGTAACTACCATATAAAAAACCATACCCCATCATAACCGATGTACAAATATGGATTTCAATCAGGTTACTCGACTTAAGTAGTGGTGGGTAAGAAATAATATGAAAATGTAAGAAGTATACAGTCACACATAAATCTCAAAATCCTTGATCCTGAGCTGGTGTTAACTAAAATAAATAATGATATTAGAGAACCCCTCCCCCTTTAGAAGATCTAATAAATCATAAATATAGGTCAACATATACTTTTTATTGATCATAACCTGATTGAGATTTTGGTAATAAACACACAAGCGAAGGGTTCTAATGACCTTCTGGGTGAAAAGCACGAGTACATCCCAAGGCAACAAACATGCTTAAATAAATAATTTGGAAACCAATTTATCCCACTAATTATTTAGTTCCATAAATTTGACTAGTTCTATATGGTAATATAGAATAGATATTTGTTTTGTACCCATCACCATGTTGATAGAGAACTCAACCTCCCTCACTAGTGGTAGATCAAAAAAGACTAAAGGAAACACTTTTGGAAATTAAATAGCTACTACGGGAAGTTCACTATAATAGGCTTCCTCCTCCAGTTCAATATCATAAAAGGATATCATACCACTCACCTCTGGAAGAAGAGGTCTAGCTCAAATAGACCTCAGGTCTGATTCTCTATGGAAAACATGGAATTCCCCATTGGGGATAGTGAAGGACACCAACTGATGATAATATTGAATCCATGATTTATTAGAAACTAGTCAGTCTATTCTAAGAATAACATATATGGGAATCATTTTAAGAACAAAAAAATATCATATGATCTAAATCTCTAAAAAAGAGAAAGCATGAGAGGGGAATCAGAGACCTTACTCCCTATATATCCAGAGAGATGTTACAATCTCTATCCCATACGCCATGAGCTATATTATATGTTTCAATAGTTTAATATTGTGTTTCGATATGAAATAATGATGGGAACCAATATTAAATAAAACGTACACTAAAGTAAAATAAACGGAAATGGTGCCTCTCACTATCACATGAACCACATTAGTTCCAACTAGAGATTAATCCACTACATGAAGTTGTTTCGTTCCTAATACATGTTTCTAGGATCCCATTGTTATTGAATAATATAACTATGATTTGGTACCTCTCAGTATTTATGATTCCATTCCACTACACAAGTTACTAAAAACATGTAAAACCCTCTTCAAGTGGGTTTAATGTCTGTACGAGTTGTAAATCATCAATGCTTCCATGCAATAATGGTTTGAGTGTTCAATATTTCCACATTGGAAAAAGTCATTTGGTCTTTACTACAATACAGATGATCTGGAGGTAATTTTTTATGAAATACCACCACCACTATTTTCACTATGAGGCTCATTCTACATTCAATTCCACTTATAGGAACAACTAAAACTACCACTAAGAATATTAGTAAATCTATTTAACCCTGGTATTATAGTAATTCCAATTTCTTCCATCACATCCCTATATATAAAATCAAAATTTTATGTAAACTTTAGAATAAATACATGATATTTTATATCTGATCGAAAACCCATATAAATCCTCTGGGAATTAAGATTCTTGTTTGACACTACTCGAAGTGAAAATTGAGCAAGTTTAGCAAAATTATTAGTATATTGAGTCAATGTGTAATAAACTTATATGTGGTTGAGAAACTCTGTGGGCATACCCGATACCATTGAATCCAGATATAATTGCTCCGTAAAAAATTTCTTGAAGTATTTGCAATCTAATAACCCATTTATCTTAACAATAACTATATCACCACTTTTACATACACATTCCAAGCATCATAAGCACATAAGGATTTCACCACTTTCACATTTTTACATTTTTCACATGGATACAATGATCAAAATATCTCACCAAAACCACTATTTAACACAAAAATTCACTATCCATTTCACATGCACACTAAAACCATTTATAAACACATTTCACACCACTTTCAAAATATATGAAACACATTTGGAAACACAAAAAGGAAGAACACATATGGAATTCAACCATTTCCATGTGAAAATCCTTTTTCCAATTCATACTCACATACAATCAATTTTATAACATGTTTCAAATGACATTCACAATTCTAAGACACATATCTGGTTCAAAAAAAATACAACATGAAAAAAAATGATTTTCTCTTAAAAAATCCACATTCAACACATTCAAACCATTAATTCAATTTGAAAACTCATTTCATTTAACACCATTCACACAAGAAATAAAATATATTTAAGAAACACCTCAACCAAGATAACACGAATCATAAAATCATTCCTTTAGAAAAAAAATTTCTTCACATGTGGATCTCAAAACCATTCCAAATTTTATTTCACACCAAAAAAGTAATCCATAGAACACATTCATGAAACTAAGAATGAAAATCAAAATCATCTAATAATGTAACAGAATTGAATCACTTACCACACACTTGGAAGCTGCTAAAGGTGGAGGTCCATGGGAGGAGGTGCACAGGAGGATTCACCAACCGAAAAGAAATTGAGGAGTATGGTTGAGTGAAAAGGAGGAGAAGTAGGGTTTGTTGGGAGGAGGATCTACTGAAGGGGTTCAAGAAGGAGGAATAGGGGAAGGGCTAGCGGTAGAGGTCCGACAACAAGAATATTGGGGGTGGCGTAGGTCTGGAAACGTGAAGATCGGGGGGCGGTGGAGGAGAGTTGCAGGGTTGCATTACCAAGAGATTTTTAGTTCGCGATATACTGAGGACACTGTGTGACCGATTTTATAAAATATGGGACTACTATTTTATCAGCACAAAAAAGTGGTAATAAATCCTTCATGTATGAGACCTAACATTTTAGCACTGATACAAGCCTTATTTATCAGTTCTTTTCTAGAACTGATAAAGGGTCTCTTTATCAGTGATTTTTTAGCGCTGATAATGCTTACCCTATGTCAACGCTAAAGTTTTAGAACTGATATAAGGTTTCTTTATCCGCAGTTTTTTCTTAGCGCTGATATAAGGTGGCACTTCCCTTTCCCTTTTTTGTAGTAGTGATATGTGTTCTCTACCCTGCTGTTGAAAAAAATAAAGTGACCATCAAGTTCGTTGTAAAAGGAGAAGAAATTATAGATATAGAAGTGAGAACATATCTTAGTCAAGACATCGGGAGAAGCTGAGAGGTACAGTCATGAGATATAGGGAGCAGTGAGATAGAGGGATTATTAAATATTACGTTGCAAGAGGGGATCAATCATAGATTATATATCACGATAAATGATGATCGTGGAGAAATAAGATGAGTGGTTTTGGAATGTAATGAAGTTATTCATTTATAAACATTATATTATAATATTGTTGCTCATACTGGGCATAACTCATGTGGGCTTAGATTGTGTTTTAATAATACTTTTATCACTATCTATATTGCAATAAGAAAATGGTGGGAGAGGATGGAATAATCCTTAATGTGATATCAAAATGTGAAGAGTTATCAACAAACCCAAAGGGGGGATATATTTTGGTCAAAAATCCCTCAAGTTATCTTTGACGCATTTTTGGGTTTATTATATTTGTTGATAAATATGTTTTTTATGTTCATTTGTGGAATTACATAGATATTATTGAAAAACTATATTGACAAATAACCATGAAAAAGAAATGGTTTCTCTATATGTGGTATAAAAATATTCTATACAAGGTGGTGTTGTTTCCTAGTGTTTTCCAAATTTTTGGGTTCATAAAATAGACAATGGAGAAAAGTATTTTTATTAATGGAATTTGCGTGAAAGTGTTGAGGAGGTTTGAAATGTTTTACAACATCCATTTTCCCAGATTATTACATCAAAATATGTAAGAGGAAATAAGGGCACACATGTTTTGTATTTTCCATGATAGGTTAAGGTGTGTAACAAAGGCTAGGGTGAGACATTCATTGTATGGGGAATTTTCTCACCGCACACTAAGGTTCACCAAAATTAATATAAATATATTTCTACCCCCTCATTATATAATCTTTTTATCACTTAGAAAAAATAATAGTTATGGTCCTGCATGTGGTGGGTTTGCACAAGTAGAGAGTTACATAGAAGTTGTGTTCCCAAAGGGAGTTACACGCCAATAAGGAGTTGGTCATAAAAAGGGTGTGATGCATAAGTATTGCGTAGTGTGATAGTTGGTTTTTATATGAAAAAGGAGACACTTGAACACTATGATAACAAAAGCATGAGATTGAATACTAGTTTGTGAAATGTTATATTTTTTCAAATACATCTCTGGTAAAGTGGTATTTATCAGTAGATGACAATGTAACTTCAAAAGAGAATCTATCTATAGTTGAGGATGAGGAATACATGAAGATGATAGTAAATATATGTCCATGAATTGTGAGTGGGTCCCTTCTATGAGGAGTGAGAAAATAAATAGGAAGACAATGAGTCTTTCCATCGATAGTGATTTGGAGTAGAAGACATAGGGAGTGACCCTTGGTAATGTAGTGAGCTGACCCTGAACATTTTAAAGTCAGTGATACTTGGCATAAAATTGATCTATCCTAAAACATGTAATGGGCAGTGAGCATTAGTGGATTTGTCACATCATCACATCATTGTTGTATTCCACTTGGATGTAACCTAGTAAGGGTGAACCCAGTAAAATTGTTATATCCGGTGCATGATTTAACTTATGCTTATACATTACTACATGAAAAAGAGAGAAGTGTGTTTTGATTAATGGGGAAACACGATACAAAGGTGAAGTCGTTTTAATTTTCCATATCCTAAATCACCCCCTCTCATTGTATTTGTTGTAGTGGATCTAACAGAGTAGTATTGATTCCCTAAATCAGGTTATTAAGAGAGGTTTAAGGATCCTTTCTACTAGAATAATTAGGTTACTGACTATATTCAATATAATAGATGAGGGATATTAGGATTAAATAAAATAGTGGGAGATATTTAATATTAATAATTTGAAAATTACTACAATAAATTATGATAAATTACTAATCTTCTAAATTTCCTTATTTTAGATAAAAAAACAACCAAAAATTAAATTTCACTACAATAAATATTAGATAAAGATAATATAATGACCAGTCATAGCTTCTACTTTTGGTATATAAACATTCATGTATTAATACACTGAGATATGAATATTTATGTCATGGAATGTCTACTTATTAATGATCCCCCTTAGGGGGGAGGAAATGTGGATAAAGATAAATATGAGAATAATATGGATGATTCACTAGATGTTCACTAATTCATGTTTTCATCTATGTCCAGTGAGTTGCAAAAAAATAATGAGGGAAAATATTCTTTCTAAATTGTGTCGTATTGTTAATAGTTATACACAGGGAGATCTATGAATGAATGATATGAGATATAATGTTCCTTGTGTCGATGTAGGATGGTAGAATGGAATCAAGAAGGGCCTCATGTGCTCATGATGATATTTACATTTAGAGACTGGATACTCTTGTGTTCAAACTGAACAAACAACTAGAAAAATATCCCATTCTTTCCTCTTTACTACATATCTTCTTGACTTTTATTATTAATTATTATATGAATAACAGGAATAAGTAACCCCAATATCTTTGGAATTTACTTCTCCAATAATATAAGGATATGAAAATTTCAAATCTTATATCATTATAGTGAACAAGAAGATGAATGGAAATGGAATAGTGTAAAAGGAAAAGTCCCAGTCAAAGACAATATTGCACTACCCTATCCTGAATACAAAGATACCGAAGGATATAAATGAATAGAATTTAGTCTAATTTTTATGTCTTAGGAAAGGATTATAGAAGAATTATTTAATAGCTGGGAAGAAGAAGTATTTAGACACTTCTTCTTCGGTTATATTTGTAATCAAATGGAATCTATTTATTTTTACAAGTTGTGTATTAGATATTTCATGTGGGTTATAAATTTTCCATAAATTACATGAACCAAGTATACATAAGAAAATAAAAAAAGTTGATGTAGATATCTCAAGAAAAAATGGTGTGATACTAGTAGCATTATACGTGGTTGAATATGATAATAATTTTCCTTGTGGGATGGTGCTTTTAAAAAATTATTGTTATTATGTGCCATTTCTTAAAAAAAATCCCAATCTTAGTGTCATGTTTATAAATTTTGGTATTTTATTTCATGTCTGTAAATAAAATAATATGATTAAGGACAAAAAATGTTATTGCATGGAACATATTAAAAATGGGTTATATACACCTGAAATAGAAAATCTATTTTTGGAAATCAATGAAACATTCAAAAAGAACGACTCATATCAAACCTGCCTATGAAAAATTAGGTTAGGTCATGTAAATGGTAAGTATCTAATAAAACTATATAAATAATGGAATTTATACTTCATTCAGTTGAAACTCTTGGATGTATTTCATACATGTTTATATGATAAAATTACCAAAGCACATTTTATTGTGAAAGGAGAAGGATCCAAAGAACCATTGGAATTGGTTAATACTGATATATGTAGTACATTTCTAATAGTGGTAAGGGGTGATTTTTCATACATCATTAAATTTAAAGATGATTATACCAAATATGGATATATCTACTTAATGAGATATAATTAAAATCCCTTTATAATGTTTTAGGAATATTAGAATGAAGAAGGAAATAAACATGGTAAGGAGATTAATAAATTGTACTCAGACCATGATGGAGAATATCTTAACCACTATTGCATTGAAAATTCAAAGGAGTCTAAGATAGTTTACCAACTCACTGCTTCTTATACACCTCAGTGGAATGGTTTTACTTAATGGAGAAATCAAACCCTTCTTGACATGGTCATATTGATGATGTGTCATGCAAATATACCATTAATCTTTTAGGTTTATGTACCACATACTATAGAATATACCCTGAAACAAGTATCAAATAAGTTAGTTTATGAGATTACATATGATTTTTGTTATGGAAAGAATCTTAGTTTTTTATAAATATGTGTTTGTGGATGCGATGATTATTTTCAAGAATATACCTAGTGGAAAACTAGCATTTGAAGCACGTAGTTCATCATTATAGGTTATCCTAAAGAGACTAAAAGATATTATATATATAAACCGTAATTTAGAAATGTAATTTTAGAAATAAATTCTAAATTTCTAAATATGGAAAACATTTCTAATGGAAAAATATGGTAAAGTTTGAATTCAAATAATTTGATACTTTAAATACACAAGAGTTGGTATGGGAACAATCTACACGAGAGACAACGGGAGATGAATATGTTACCGATACATAAGTACTATATAGGTATAATAGATAGGTAATATAACTAGAGGGATATGGTTTTCCTATCACTAATTCATGGTACACATTACTCCTAGAGAACGTTGAACCTATTAACTATAAGAAAACATTAGTTTTCTAGGATGATACTAAATTAAAATAATCCAATATTTCTAAAATGGAATCCACGTGCCATAATAAATATTGGATTTTGGACTATTCTCCAACTAACATAATACATATTAGTTGTAAATAAGTATTAAATAAATATATGTACATGGATAATAAAGTAATAACTTATAAGGAAAGTCTATCAGTGAAGGGATTTAGGCAACATCAAGGAATCAACAATGATGAAACCTTATCCCCAATTGTAATACTAAAATCCATTAGAATGTTACTTGTAGTAACTCCCATCCATGATTATGAAATTTGGACCATGGATTTCAAAATAACTTTCTACATGGAATTTTAATTGAAGACATCTATATGACACCACCCAAATAGTTTATTGTTTAAAATAGTGTTAATAATATATCTAAGTCACAGAGATACATTTATAGATTGAAGTTAGGATCAGGATCATTGAATGTTAGTTTTGATTAGGCAATAAGATCATTTGGATTCACTAATTATAAAATCATGCCATCTGTCTATATGAAGGTCAGTGCAAGTTTCATTTTTTCCTATTATTATATGTTTATGACATTATTAATTTGAAACATAGTGAAAGTCTAAAAATCAATGATGACTTGGTAAAATGAATACTTTTCAATGAAAAACATAGGTAAAAAATACTATTTAATGGGGATAAAAATATATTTAGATAGATATTATAGGATAATTGGGCTAAGTCAATGTACATATGTTTGTAAGGTACACAAAAGTTATAATATGGAACAATCTAATATAGTATTGTTTCTAATGTAACCTGGAATTAATCTCTCCAACAAGATGTGTCAACGAAAACAATAGGACACTAAATGAATGATTATATTAACTTATTATTTATCAGTGGGGTCTATCAAGTATTGCATACAATTGAATAGGTGAAATGTAAAATTATCTTTAACAATGGTGGGATGATATCAAAACAACCCAAGAAAACTACATTTGGAAGCTATAAAAACTATCCTAAGGTATTTGAGACATATAAAGGATACTATCCATGTGTATGGCGACTAAGAGGAGATATTAATGAGGTGTAACATTGATTTTAGATTCTAGATAAATCAATATGATAAAAAATCATAGTCATGTTATGTATTTTAACTAAATGGTGGAATAATGAGACGAAGGGGCTTGAATCAGCCCATGGTTTCTGATTATACAATAGAATCCAAGTATATAGAGGATTTCAATATAACTACAAAAGAGAAATAGATTCACAACATTTTTTTTCTGAGCTTATAATTATAATTTTAAGTGTAGACCCTATTAAAATATACTATGATAATATTTCAGCCATGCTTCTTTCCAAGGTTCCCAAGACACATCATAGGACACAACATATTCTTCATATGTTTCATCTATATAGGGATTTTACTCATAGATGTGAAGTTAAAATTACCAAAGTTTTCATATAGGATAATGTGATAGACCACCAAACTATAGAGATATTTCCACAAATCAAGATACTCATGTGGGAGATAAAGGGTTAAGAATTATTAGTAGTTGGCTCTAGTAAAAGTTGGACTGTTGTGAGTGGGTTGCCAAGACCCAACTCATTTATGTTCTTTTATTACAATTATGTGTGTACTAATTGATATATATATATATATATATATATATATATTCATACCATAATAGTGTTGATACATTTTTATTAACTATTTTAATAGAAATGTCCTTATATTATATTTCACATCAAAATGTTATAGAATATCCCATCATTAATGATAACCTCAAGATAATCTGACAATAATCATAAATATATGTTATATGGTATAGATATATCATTTTGATGGGAGTTTCATGATGTATGGAAATCATGTACAAGGGGATCATAATCATTGATACTTTTTTTGATGGAATTCTCACATAGTGATCTCGAGTTGATGAGATCATGGGGAATGAATCGCCAATAGGGACACCACATGTCCTGGTTTGATTGGTTTGTAATATCTATAAACATGTGTATTGGCCTAAACAATTGTGTATATTAATATTGTTTAATATTTATTTTCATACTTTGATTCAAGTAAAAAACCATGACATTGAATTCATGGAGATCTAGCTTTTGTTGGGTGAATCTTCTATGATATGGAATTGGTAGAATTATTAAGATATAAATTTTCAATTCCATGTTAAGAAAGATATGCTTATGGGGCCCAGGCTGGTTAGGATGGTAGTACTTTCATTAAATCCATGGTCATAGTACAAGAAAATAATACCATATAGTATGGAATATATATATATATAAAGAATAATGACAAAACGGTTCATCTTTCTTTATGAGATATCACAAGACAGAGGGATTGTATTACAAGAAACATGTTCAAATGAGATAATAATATCTATGAAAATACTTATCTCTTTAGGGGTGACATTGGATTTTTATACTCCTATCTTAGTTTATTGTTTTGACTCACTACTATTTACAAAAGCACCTAGAGGGTCACACACTATGTGTATCCACAAGTTCCACCTATTTTGATAAATATGAGTTTACAATGATGTGGGACATATGTGTGGGGGAAGTGAATGTCTAATTTCAACCAATAAAAAATAAATTAAATTTTTTATGATTATAATAATTATGATTGAATTTGTTTCTTAAGGTATTCAATGTTTGTTTTTTCATAAAAGTGAATCTGAGAAAATATAATGTTTCGAAATAATATATCATGTTCAAGGTCAGTTGAATTATTTTACAATCTTATAGGCTAGTTTTATGGTTATTATTTTGTCACATGGAATTTTTAAGTGTCACAAGTGAGTGATAAAATATTGTTTTCATTTATGAAGTGTTTATTAAGTCATAAGTGGGAAAAATGGTTCTATAATAAAGGTCTTTTCATACATGGGACCAAATTAAAATTTCAAAAGGTATAACCTAGGTATAAAAACTCATTTTAGCCCCTTAAATAGTAAAATCCACCATTTTTAAAAATTTAGTTAGATGATATCTCTTTTCATCTTCCCTCAAACTCTAAGAGATAGAACTCGAAGAAAGAAAAATGTTAGATCGATTAGTATTTATCGATTGAGTCCATGTTATTTAGATAATAAAATGGACATCTTAATGCTATTTTATTTCCCATGATAGCAGTAGGGAATCAAAGATCAATAATCCAATATTGAAGGTGAATGTGTTTTAGACATATATGATTCAAAGCATAACATCTGGAAGATATGACACATAGATGGTGAGTGAATCAAATCATTGAATTCAAATGATTGGTTTAATATTTAAAATTTTTTAGTTATATTTTTCATACATAAATAGAATTTTGTGTGATCCTTTATGAAATTTTAGAATGGTTCTTTATGGATTCAATATTTTTAACATGAATATGAAACAAAAAATTTAAATTGTGTATTATTCATGCTTCTTTTTCACTGAAGGTTCCTTCAATCAAGAGATAATTTGGATGGACATACACTATATTGGTGTAGTATCCAAGAGCTATATCCAAGAAAACCCTATAATGAGGTAGTTTAGATATATAGACTTGGCACTTACCAATTATCTTGATTATTGCATTCAATGTATTTGTATTGGTTTTTTTGTCTATTAATGTTGCAATTTTTTATATTTTCATATAGTTATGCATTAAATAATAAAATATAAAGAGAATGATCCAACCAAGTGCTCATGTATTATAAGGTAATAGAAAGAAGAGAATATGGAAAACTGGATTATGATGATGTCATATGGAGGCATGAGAATAAATTAAGAATGATGAATTTTTTTATCATCGAATAAAACCATACATGGTGGAGATACAATAACGTGATAGTTATATAATTCAATAATGGTATAAATCTTGAAATTTATAACATCCCAAACCTAATAAGCCAATAATTACTTGATATAAATAAATATTTAATTATAATACATTCACAACTACTTTTATGTATATATTTTTAGTGAATGGGGGAAAAATTAAATAATAAACACTTGTCTTTTTTAACTAGTAGTCATTTTTTATTTACACTATGGGAGAAACAACTTAATTCATAAAAATTATTCAAATCTCCCATATATTATTCTAATAAGATACCTATCTAGACATATCATACGTATTAATTTTATTCGTAACATAAATAAATAAAACAATAAGAAGGGTTTCAGTTTAGATACTCTATAGGTCTAAACATAGGTGATAATAATCAATGATCATACATGAGTGTAAGATGAGTATATGGGTATAATAAAATAAATAATTAAATCCTACACAAACGAAATTATATCATAAAACAGGTATCTATAGTAATGAAAAATAGATATATAAAATCTAATGATAAAAACCATTAAATACAATAGTAAAATAAAACATGATGCAAAAATCATGATAAATAGAACATAGAGAAGAAAGTGGAATAATAATGAACATTGGATTTATTATCTTTGTGAACATAACTACCCACAAACCTATTTACACTAATAATTTTGGGCAAAGCTAAACTCCATCAAACTCACTTTTTTTGAACATAGATACTTGTTAACTTGTCCGCACATAAAAGTTTGTGTACATCTACTCACCAAAAGACTTATCCTTTATGAACCTTAATAATATCGAAAATAATCACATAAAATTTCCATCAAATGAGATATAATCCATTACCCAATTCATTGAAAGGATATATAGGTCCCACCCATCCCATAATCCATACATTTCTATAACATCTAAAAATTATCTTGCTATCATAAAGTATACTGTATAAATAAAAAAGGTCTTCATGAAATTATCTAATGGTATATCAAAAAGCAACATCAAAATTAAAATAAAATTATACATAAAATTTATCACTAAAATTTAATAAATTATTGGAGGCTATAGAAGGTGAATATTAAAACATAACCTAATTATAGGTAAATCATATTGTGACTTAGAAGAAGATTGAAGTAAAACATTAAAATTTTATATCATTAAGAAAATTATAGTAAAGACGTTGGTAATGAAAGATTAAAAATTTTACACAAATATTTAAATTAATATGATCATTATATAAATCATAAAAGTATTAAATACTTTTTAGTCAAAAAGAAATTTGTTTTAATTAAATACTACTATTATTTTTTTTCTATTAAAAATTAATTTATAAATTTTAGAAATTCATTTTATAAAGTTAATATCATTATTTAAATAATTATATGAAAATTTTATTTGGGTAAATTTTTTGAATTTTTTAGAAAATATTGATTTTTTTAGTGAATAGTGAAAATTACTGATATTTATAAAAAGTATTTTCTATTTAATAAATTAAGTAATATAAGAGTCGTAATATTTTTTGAATATGATTTAATGTAACATAATTATTATATTGTTATATTTAATCCACTGTATTACATTTTAATAAAATATATACTTGTTTTTAAAATAGGTTTTTTGGGTTTAAAAATGGGTTTTTCTAAAAATGTTTATAATGAATAATGTTCCACCATTTTAATTAATTGAAAAATCGCTAATATGAGATGTTTTAATTAAAATCCATATACTTAAGATAAGTAAATATTATTTAATATTAAAATCATGACTATAATAATTCATAGAGTTAATATAGAATCATATTTTTTAGAAAAAATAATCTTCTTACAAACCTGTTGTCTCACATTGATTGTGGGATTTATATTAAATTAATATTTTAAAATTCATTGAATAGAATTTATAAAAATGTATTTATTATTTTTAATTATAATTAATTAAAATTTCTAATATGTTTCACTTTGTTTGGACCAAATTCATTATTGAAAATAATTAAAATTAATCACAATAAATGATGTAAAAATGAATTTACCCAGAGACTAAAATTTAATCATAATTGGCCAAATAAATTAAAAAAACTCAAGAACCCATTTTATGGATATATTTTGACCTTATACCTTCCATTAACTAGTTTTTTTATTTGATCAACTATTCTTGGGAAAAAATGCATGGACTTTACTCTTCATGATATTAAAAAATGCAACTGGCCTCTCTTATAGAAGCTCACCCCTCTCTTCCTCCCTTCAAACATCTCAAGACATTTTATTATAAAATATCTACGAAAATAACTTATGAAATTACTTCTCAACATTATTGAAGGATTAATTTTTTCATAAATCCTACCAAGGAAGGCCATCAGTGCAAACCAATTGGAGTTACCCTAAGAAGAGGTAATGTTCATCAACATGAGTTTTTGTTTTCATTATTTCTCCACCGACATCAATTATTATTATACCATTATTATATAGTATAATATGAATTTCAAATATGAAAATTTTTATTTGTATTTATTTTATGTCCTAAAAACACACACACTTCAATAATATGGTTTATAAAATCATTATTCGTGCGTACGACGGACAACCGCCTCTTGGAACGATGTCGTTATTTTTTCATTACCACATCTCATGGTTGGTAATAATGTTGTACATACTATTTATATATGATATTTATCATATTAATAACATAATTATACTTCTAAATTCATTATATCATATACGCCCTTTTACTTTTCACATCTAATGTGATACAATAATATTGGTCATGTGTATGGTGGACTACCATCTCATGAAGTGTTTTGAAGTGTTTTTCACTAATGTTTTACAATGAATGTAATAAGTATAACTATATTGAATATATATGATATACATGACATTATTATTATAATATTTACATAATTAACTTTCATTAAATATAATATATCATTTTTTTTCTTTCCATTTGAAACACAGAAAAACTGATAACATTGTTCATTGATGCGTGGACTACTACATCCTAGAAGTTATGTGATTATTATTTTTTAATCACCACATAATATCCATATTTTATACACCTATATTATTTTATGAGTTGTTTATAAAATCCCTTTAACATTATATATCATTAATTTATCTATTATCATTCTTTTTAATGGTTTTTTAAATTTATTTTGTCAAGGGGATTATGATTTATATATTTTTAGGTTGATAAGAGAATTTTATTCTAAATAAATATTGTTTCTATTTTTCCTTAAAAATATCATTAACTTATATGTAGATGTTTTAAAATAAATTTTGTAATGTTTTATATGGAAATAAAATATTTTAAAATTTCATTTTATATCTCCTTCATTTTGTTTAAATTGTTTTCAGAATGAATATTTTTACATGTTTTAAAGGGAATGGAATCAAGTAATTTTCATAAAATCATGGTTATTATATAATATATAAATAATTTTTAAATCGTATATGGTTTCTTAAATGAAATCCCATTTTTACATTTTTTTGGGTATTTTCGAATTGAAAATGTTTCTTCAATAGAAATTACTCTTACCTATTGAAAACAGGATTATGATTGGAAATTGTATTTTAATATCGATTATTAAATTTCATATAAGTTTAAAATAGTTTTTAAACTAATTAAATGCTATATTCATTTTTGGTACTTGGACATTATATTTGATTGGTGCACCCATATAATTCTTGGTCAGCCTATTATATCTTAAAAGATCAGTGTTCCCAGATAACACTCCAATGCATTGGGTAATGATTGTTTTATCTCGAGAAATATATTAGATGTTGGTTGTATATTTATTCAAATTTTTAAGGGTTCCATATGGTTTATATAAAGATTATATTAGATGATGTACAAAGGTTCCTAAATAACATTTCAATGAATTATAATGAGTTTTCATGGAATTTTTTAATGTAAAATAAATGGTATTTTATAAGAAATGATACTACTATTTATAGGTAAAATGTGATATTAAAAAAAGAGTTTCTTGGGTTCTAATTTATTTTCAATCGACTCACAGTTTCGTTCTTTTTAAATCCCCTACTGAGATTTTGGTTCTCATCCCATATTTTTAAATGTTTTTCATGTGATTTAATCATGGGCACGAGATTTAAAAAAGTAAAATAGAAATTCATGAAGAGTTTTTATAATAATAAATATTTTTTTAATGTCTCATATATTTGAAAAAATGGATACTGATCTGAAGCTCCCAATTTGTATTTTATGGTTTTGTTATGTAGAAGTATTGACCTAATTCTCTAAAAAACAAATCATAAAAAGAACCTTAAAGTGAAAGAAAGTAAAATAATTGACTAAACCTCAAGATTATATAATTTTTAAGGTCGGGTTCTTATATTCGGTATCAAAGGAAGGGTTTAAGTAACTTTTATGGCCAGTATAATAATAATAAAGAAATCATGTCATTAAAATATTTTACCCTATAGTAAACTTAAAATTTTATAGCATATAAAGATTACAATATTTATTCTTCAAAATAATGTTTTTTAAGAATGTTTTTCTATAGATGAAACATATAAGATATTGTGTGTAGGAACATAGTGGAATATATCCATTCATATTAGCATCCCAAGATGGTTGGAATCAGAAAAGAAAAGTTTGTTGTAGTGATGGCTCATTTGAAAAAATCTGTAAATCGTAGTGGAATCCATGCTATAAATTAACTTTATCAACCATTAAGAAACATGTATACTATATAGAATTTAATGAGGAAACAACCCCTATAATTAAGTGGATCATCTAA
Organism: Viscum album; assembly: GCA_963277665.1. Lineage (NCBI taxonomy): Eukaryota > Viridiplantae > Streptophyta > Magnoliopsida > Santalales > Viscaceae > Viscum > Viscum album. Next base: position 1,038,768,949 of record OY728141.1, on the reverse strand, counting down.
CCCTACGATAGCTGAAGGATGGATCGATGATCTAGAGAAGATATTTGATGTTGTGGGATGTTCAAAATGTCAAAATTTAACTCTTTATTTTCATCATTTTGAAAGTGAATTTGATCGATGGTGTTCTTTGGTTAAGAGTGAAAGATAAAAATTTGGTCTTCATGAAAAGTAATGGAAAATATTTATGGGTATTTTTCTTGAGAAATATTTTCCTATGGTTTTTTAACTGGAAATATAAGTAAAATACTAGAATTAATGAAAAAAAGATGAAGATTCCATATCATTATATTAAGAAAACATTACAATATTGGTCAACTATGTGTAAGATTTTTTTTGAGACACCAATTGTAAAATTAAAAGGCTTTACTTAATATTGAGACCATTTTTACAAACATCAAGGTCTGCATGAGATATATAAGCTTTGGAAATATCACCTAAATAAGGTAAGATAAAAATTTTGGTGCTAACTCCATGTAAATGTATTAGATTAACCAAGAATTATAAAAAAAATCAGGTTTTTATTAGTGTGATGGTCTTTCTTATAAATCATGTTGAACTGGCCATGATAGAGTTTGATATCAATCTTGGTATGGATTGGATTTCATTTTATCATGCTAAGATAGATTTCAGTGTTAAGAAAGCTATGTTCAAGGATTTCATGCCTTTGATAACTTACTATGAAGCTGGGAAATTGATTAGATATTTCAATTAACATTACCAAGATCATATTATTGAAAATAAAGAAACTGTTCAAATTTGTGATTCTACAATAGTAAATGAATAGAGGGATGTTTTTTTGATGATTTTTTCGATGATATTTCTGATTGAGAGGCTGATTTTACTATTAACATAGTATATGATTCAAAGCCTATTTCTGAACCCCCATTATCAAATGGATCAAGTAGAAATTTTATAATTGGAAAATCAATTATATGATTTATTATATAAAGAATTGATGTGACCTATAAATTCACAATGGAGTTCTCTTGTATATGTTGTTAAAAATAAATATTATTCAATGAGACTTTTCATTGATTATATATCCTATAATAACATAAATATTTTGAGCTAATATCATTTTTCTCATATCATTGGTTTATTTTATTAGATCTAGGGAAAACATTATTTTTTAAAATTTGAACTGAGGTCAGGGTTCCATTAGATTAAATTGAGGTAATAATACATTCTAAATACTATGTCTCATAATTGATATGGGAACTATGAATTTATATTTATGATGTTTAGGTTGTCTAATGCACCTATTGTATTTATGGAACCTATGAATATAATTTTTAATGATATATTGGATATGTTTTTGGTTTTGTTTATTAATGAAATTTTGGTATATTCTAAATGTATATAAGACTTTGAAATGCACCTAATAGTAGTATTGTAAACCTTAAAAGAAAAAGAAACTATATTAAAAATTTGAAAAACTTTATTTTGGTTGCAAAAAAATTTATTTTCTGGTTATATTTTATATAAATATGGAATAACTTCATACCTTGATAAAAAATGTTGTTTAATAATGTACAAGACCTAAAAATTTCATAGAGACTCATAGTTTAAATAGGTTAATGGGTTACTAATGGGGGTTAGTTTAAAAATTATCTTAGTTGTCTAGACCACATATTAAATTAACACAAAATGAATTTAAGTTTATATTTATAAAATAATGTGATGATTTATTTTTAGTAACCAAAAAGAAGATTAGTTAATGATCCAGTTATATCCTTCCATTTTAGAAATGAATAATTTTTCATCTATAGTGATTCTTCATTGAAAGGACATCATTTTTTCCTAATGTAGAATTATCAGGGAATTTCTTATGCTTAATTCCAGTTGAAACCTCCTAAGGGAAATTACCCTATACATGATACAAAATTATCTATTGTGGTTTTTCTTTGAAAAAATATTGGAGGAATTTTTAGGGTTTAATGTGTGAAATATATATTGATCACAAAAGTATTAAGTATATAATCACTTATGAAATAACTGGAAATGGTACCGAGAAGATGGAAATAACTAGTCAATGAATATTATTACACAATTCATTACCATCTGAAAAAAGTGGATGATGATTTGAGTCAAAAAAATATAGTTTTACACAGACAATGTTACGTATATAACATGAACCTTTGGATAATGATTTGATGAATTTTTTTCAATATGTTCTGAATATATTGATATACTATATTTTTTAGGTTTCATTGAAGTTGAATCAATAATAAATAATTAAGATAACTTATAAGGATGATCACCCTTTGCAGGAAAAAGTAAAATCGGTTAGGAAGGTTAAGTTAGATAATTTTCAGATTTATGAAGAAGGTGTTTACTTATTTGTAAAAAATATTATGTGTTCCTTGGAATTTCTATTTGAGGAAATATTTTGTTGACTGAAGCTCATAGTTCTCCACTTTCAATTCAACTAGGTATCACTAAGATGTGTTGAGGCTTTTAGAAGTATTTTTGGTTGGATAGAATGAAAATATATATTACTGAATTTATATTAAAGTGTTTGACTTGTCAAAAGGTAAAATGAGAATGATAATTAACAAAGGAGATAGTTCAACCCTCTCCAATGATAGAGTTTAAATGGGAGAATATATATTTGGATTTCACATTTGGATTTTCAAATAATTTTCAAGGAAACATTTTGATTTTGGTTATTATTGATTGATTAACTAAATATTCACATTTTTTTCTAATTTGAGGCACAATGTATTTAAATCATTTATCACAACTATATCTAAAGATATTTTTTGGTTACATGGAGTACCTATTTCAATTATATAAAATCATGATCCTCGGTTCACATTGAATTTTTATAAAGGACTTTAGAAGTCATTGAGTACTCAATTATGTTTTAGTACATCTTTTCATGCTCAATATGATAAACAATCTAAGTGAAAAATTAAAACCGTGTAACATATAATTAGTTATTTTGTAATGGATTATCAATGAAATTAAAATCAATATATTCCTTTTGTGGAGTATTCTTTTAACAATAGTTTTTATTCCAATATACAAATTATTCCATTTGAGACATTGTATTGAAAGTTGTTTCAGACACCAGCATTTTGGTATTATGAAGGATAGTAGATGTTTATGGAACAAATATTGGTTTAGGATATTGTATAGACTATTTATTTGATTCATTAAAAGATGAGGACAACTCAAAGTAGGAATAAAATTAATGAACATAATCCAAGGAAAAAACATGTTTCATGATAAGAAATCATATCTTTCTAAAATTTTCCCCCTAAAAAGTTTGATATGTTTTGGTAAGAAGGGAATGATGTGTCCATAGATTGTTCTACCATATTATTTCCTTGAAAAAGTTTCATCAGTTTCTTACAGAGTGGGTTTACCTCCTATTTAATATTAGGTACACAATGTATTTCTTGTTTAAATGTTAAGTCCCTAAATTTGTATAGATGGAAGACAATATTTCTTATAAGGAATAACCAGGTGAGGATCTTGATTATAGATAGAATGTTTTTCAGAATTATATGATTCCTTAGGCTAAGGATTTATGTAAAAAAAATATTGTATTACTGTCTAACTGGGAATCAAAAAATGTTACAACAGAAATGTATCCGTACTAGATTATTAAGAGAATAAAATTAGAAGTACATAATTTCTAAAAAGGGGGAAAATTTTAAAACATAAGAAATGATAGAGAAAACCATTATCCATAATTATTTAAAGGAACTAGATAGTTATATTAGTTATAAAAGTATCTAGTAATTTTTATCAAAAAGAAAATTGGTTTTATTAAACTAATTGCTTACAATGTTTTACAAAAAATATTAATTCATAAATTTTATAAATTGAATATTAAAAATGAATATAATTTTTGGAATAAAAATATCAATATTTACTCTATTTCAATTTTTTTTAATAAAATATTGATTTTTCCCCATGAAAAGTGAAAATACCATATTTTATAAAATGTCTTTTCATTTTAATAAAATGTGTAATATAAGAGACCCAATATGTTTTAAATATTTTTTAATGTAACCTATTTATTATATATTTATATTTATTACACATAATTACTTTTTAATTCACATTATATTGGTTTTGAATATAATTTAGATTTTGGGTTTAAAGACAGGTTCTTCTAAAAACTACTTTCAAATGCATAATGTGAAACCTTTTTAATTAATTAATATAATTTTTAATGGGGAATATATTAAATTAAAGTTATATAATATATATTATTAAATATTATTTTAGTTTCATATAGTAATTATTATTATTCATATATTCAATATAGAATCATTTTTCACTATAAAAATATCTTTTTAAAAACTTGTGGTCTCATCGTGACTGCAAAATTAATATTAAATTATATGTGAACTGAATTTGGAAAAATATATTCCATATTTAGAATAATAATAATTTATAATATCTAATTAGGTAAATTTAGTTTTTTTCCAATTTTATTAGTAAAAACAATTAAAATTAATCACAACGATTGAGATAAAAATGAGTTTACAAAGTGACTGAATATTAAAATTAAAGTTCCAAATAACCCATAAAATTATCAATAATCCAATGGATGGAAATATTTATAAATAATACCTTATATAATCAATTTTTTTGAATTATTGGATCAACGATACCTTTAAAAAACATAGTTGGGATTCAATCTTTTTAAATTTACTAAGGGTGCCACTCACCTCCCTTATAAAAGACTAACCCATCTCCTACTCTATTCACACCTCTCATGAAATTTTAATTAGAAAATAACATCCCATATAACTTATAAACATATCTAATCTTACCCTATAATCCCATGTTTTGGTATAAATACATCTAATTAAGGACATTGGTGAAATCCAAAAGGAGTTACCCGAAAAATAGGTAACGTTTATCAGTATTTTTTTGGTATTATCTCTTTAACCACCCCATTAAATTCTTATTATACAATGATAATATCATAAAAATAATATAATAAATGATATTAATTGTTTTTTTGTAAATTTTATGACCTAAAAACACACACACATCCTTAAAATGGGTTATGAAATAATCCATCGTGTGTAGAGAGGACTATGGGATCGCCAAACAATATCATTCATTTTTATATATTACCACCTCTCAAGGATGGTAATAATTTTTGAAATACTATTTATATATGATATTTATGATATTTATAACCTAATTAAACCTCTATAGTAATTATATAAGAAAAAACCTATTTTACATTTCATACCATAGGGGATATGATTATGTCACTCGTGTGTACGATAGACAACTGCATTGTGAAGTGATGTGAATCGTTATTCACTAGAATGTTACATGGAAGGTAATAAGGGTAACAATAATGAATATATATGATATACATGAATTAACTGTTATATTCACACAAGTACAATTAGGGCTTCTAATAGCGCTAAAAACAACCTTTAAGAGCACTAAAAAAGCATTTTTAATCTCGGTGAAGACAAGGGGGGGTCACCTTTATCAGCGCTAAAAAAAGCTCTGATAAAGGTGGGATTTTATTAGTGCTCTATTAGATCTAATAAAATAGGGCCTCTATCAGCACTTTTTTATCCCTGATAAATGGATAATATATCAGTGCTAAAAATAACGCTGATAAATACTACCTTTATCTGTGCTATTTTGAGCGCTGATATATTATCCATTTCTCTGCACTTAATTAGCACTGATAAAGGCCAAATTGCATGTGAAAACCCAGAACCTTCATAACACCTACACACATAAGACATCACCTGCATACACAGCACAAACAACACCTACACACAAATCAGAGAAGAACAAAAATGCAATATACATTTACTTGAAATCATTAATAAAAAACAACACACTACAGTATACATTTCAAAAAATATTAAATTTGGTTATTATTACAATTATCCAACAAACATTTAAAAAACATTGATGTTTCATCATTTTTACATCCATGATCCACCCTATAAAATTGTCATCCATGGTATTAGTTGTAGAACGAAGCATTCGAACTCTGGAAAAAGATTCCACCTATATAAGAAAACAAATAATATGTCAGCAATAAAATAATGAAATAAATAAATCATTAATATGAATGAATGCATTAATAAAATGTAAATTTTTACATGTCATGACCTTTACATGTCTATATTTCCTTGGATTGAATTTATACTTTAGAACAGGCTCAGTATGATTCATTGACTTATAATTTTTTTTATTTCTTAGTTTTTGAGAGGGCCTGATGAGAACCTACACAACTAGATAAGCCTTGATCATACCAGTTCAATTTTTTTGATCTCCTAGTTCTTTAGTATGATTAGTCAAAACCCCCTCCCTCCCCTCCCCGAGACAGCCCCCTGGACAACCCCCTCCTTACCGCTGGACTGCCCCCCCTCCCACCAGTCCACATGCAGCCCCTGTCTCTCCTCCGGGACAACCCCCACTGCAGCCCCTCCCTACCCCTGGATAGCCCCCCTCCCACTACTCCACCCACATCCCCCCTCTCTCCTCCTGGACAACCCCCCTTCCTCCCCTTTCATCCCCCTCCCTTTCTCTGGAAAACCCTTTCCCACCTCTTGGACAGCCCCCCCTCCAAGCCACCCCCTCCCTCCCATCCCCTAGACAGCCTCCTCACTACCCCTGGATATCCACCATACCTTTGCATCCCCCAACTCCCCTTGTAGTTCCCCCCTCCCACTACTCCACCTGAAACCCCCTCCCTTCTAGTGGAAAACTCCCTCCTTCCCCTTACAGCCCCTCCCTTTCCCTAGACATCCCCCTTCCCACCTTTTGGATAGCCCCACCTCCTCTATTGGATAACCCCACCTCCCCTCCTGGACACCCCCTCCTTCCTGGACAACCCTACTCCCTCCCCTCCCTGATAGAGCCCCCTAGACATCCACCCTCCCCTTGCATCCCCCTCCCTCCCACCACTCCACCTCCAACCCCCTCCCTCCTCCTGGACAACCACCCATCCATCCCCTTGTTGCCCCTCTTTCCCTAGATAGCCCCCTTCCCACCCCCAGGACTTCCCCATCTTCTCGTGGACACCCCCTCCCCTCCTAGACACCCCCCGACCCCCAGACACCCCCTCCTTCCTAGACAACCCCTCCCTCCACTCCCCGAGACAACCCGCTGGACATAACAAAATATATTGTTCTGCAAATCTATAGCGAACTTGAACCATAAAAAACCAAATGAAATCTTTGGACAATGAAATAAAATCAACTAAAATTTATCAATGACAATAGTAACATTAATAATAATAGATTTTAGTGGGTATGACCAAATGAACATATTGTTATAATAAAATTTTCTGTTACAAAAAGTGGAAGAAAACCTTGAAATTTTCAGAATTAAGCCATTGTGTCCAAAATGGTAGCTCTTGCATTTCACCAGCAGTGGTGGGATCAAGAGCGGCATAGGAGGGAACATGATTTGACGAAGCAAGTTGAATACTGAAAATAAACCACTAACATGCTGCACAACATGGTGAATGTGACACAACAAGAGGGGGAGCGACATACATTGGTGATGATAATGATTTAGATGAAAGCAGAGGAAGACAACTGATTGATGCTAGCTACGGAGGAGACTGACACGTTCAGACAGATGCGGAAATAGGGAGACAAATGGGACATATGCTTTTAGGATGTCAGCCACATCATTGGCGGGAAATGAGACTGAAGCTGAGCAAGAGGAGACTTCTACACATTGTTTGGCATGTAACCACTTACGATAGTCAGAAAGTATGGTGAAATTGGAAAAGCACACATCTAGACTCAAAGAAACTAGGGTAAACAATGCTTGGACAACAGTGATAATGGAGGATATAACACATAGGTGAGAAAAACATGGAGAATGTGATCACATTCACATGCGATGGGAACCAAGATGCCAAAAGAACTGAAAAAATTTTATTCAATGGAAGGTAACTGAGGATATGGGACACGTGAGTGGAAACATGCGAGAACATAGCCATTAAAGTTGTTTGCACTGCCATTCAGACCGCAAATGATTATGAATCAATGCAGTTTATTCTAGTGGTACTGTCTGAAATTCTTGTTCAGAGGAAAAAAACCATTAATTAAACAACACCATCACTCTAGAGATATTGAACTATTAAATCTTCTTATTTTAAACACAGAGGAGAAGCTTTTGAAAAAAACCTGGCACAAAATGCATGGATTCTACAACTAAATTTTGAGTGAATTTCAGTCTTATCTTTTGGGTTTTAGTCATTCCATTGATGGACTGAATAATGATATTAAATTATATTTAAAGGCAACTTGTTGATCTTTTTAAAGTCTCAAAATAGTCTTTTATCATGTTTTCTGATCATCCTCGATGCTCCGGTTAACATCAATTCCCGCACTTCCTACCCCTGAACAGCACCCCCTCTGTCCCATTACAACCCCCTCCCTTTCCCTGGACAGCCCCCTTCCGACCCCCAGGACAGCCCCCCACCACTCAGGGATAGACCCCCCTCCTCTGCTGGACAACCACCTCCATCCCCTCCCCAAGATATCCCCCTTGATAGCCCCCTCTCTACCCCTTGCAGCCCCCTCCCCTTGCAGCCCCTCCCTCCCTCCACTCCACCTGCAACCCCCCTGCCTCCTTCTGGACAACCCTCATCCCTCCCCTTGCATCCCCCCCACTTTCCCTAGACATCCCCCTTCCAACCCCCTTGATAGCCCCATCCCCTCATAGACATCCCCTATACTCTCAGACACTGCCTCCATCCTAGACACTCCATCCCTCCATGTTTATTTTTCTATACCCATTAATAACCTTTTTATACAACTATATTTTCATCATCAATTTGACAATGGAATAAATATTATTCATACTCCATCATTAAAAAACATGAATTATATAATCATATATACTTTAAAGTGATATAGTTCAACAAATCTATGAATAACACCAAACTAAAAATATATTGGAGGAATAGGAGCGATATTTCAAATAAATCATATGTGAGAAAAGTAAATGATTCATATGTTGGGTCATTAATACATTAAATAAGATATATTAAGCCTCAAATGGAACTGGAATATAATTCTTTGGAATTTACATGGGTGTGGAATAGGATTGGTTGGTTGGAACTTTTGAGGCCTCACTATGAACCCACTTCAAGATACTCTATAAGTGATCTATGCATTGTATATTATCAGTATTGAATGGAAGTGAATAGATCTTTTTCTAGACACCCCTCCCTTCTAGACACCCCCTCCCTTCCCTCCAGGACACCCATCTCATGGACACCCCCTGGACACCCCCTCCCTTTTGGACACCCCTAATCATGGACACCCCCCGGATAACCCCCCTTCCCCTCCTAGACACCCCCACCCACCCTCACACCTGGACACCCCCTCCCTCCGAGACACACCCACTCATGAACACCCCCCACTCCTGGACACCCCCTCCCTCCTGGACATCCCCCTCCCACATCAAAGGGAACCAAAAATTATAAAATGGAAAATCCAAGATATTGGTTCCCATCAAGCTTTTAAGATGCTCGTGAGTGGACTAAATGACTATGCATTAGTCGACTTCGACACTATCGACAAGTGTAGTCCAATGAGTTATGATTTAATATAATGTCCAATCATTTCTAAAACCATTCCTCATAACCTAAGGATATATACCAAAACAAAGGGTGATCAAATATGATCAATATTTGTAAACAATGGAGATATCAATGATCATATATGGATAAAATTAGTAGGAATTCACCTTCATCCTATTTGTGTACAATCTTCCATCAGGTATACTGCCCATTCGTTTCTAAACACATCTATATCATCTTGTGTATATTAGTTTTCGCGATAGTCATGGTAGTGCTGAAAAATATAAATAGATAGAGTATTATTAAATATTTTAAATGAACTCATAATTATTTTCAAAAACACTTCATCAGGGATTCTAGTTTGTTGGTGAAATATGATCTATTTTATAAATTTACAAACAAAATAACCACATACCTTTCTATTTGTTTGTTTTGGAAACTATAGAAACATCGATAAAAATAAGTAATTTGTTTTGATATGTGTTTGGATAGTGCAATGTTATTATATATACCGGGATACTTTTCTAGTTTTCAATCTTGTAGGTGTTCTTACCCTTAGTCCCTAGATTCATTCCATGTAGTAGAAAATATTGATGCCCTGCCCAATCATAACAGAATCCTCATTAAAATATAACATAAATTATATAACTAGATGTTTAGTTTTAAAATGTTGGATCTAGTGTATTATGAATTATAAATTCCATCATGCGTGGTCTGTTTGTTTGATATCCATTCAATGAATCCAGAAAATAAATCTTTGGAATATCCAAATTTACTACAATCAGCATCCAATGCTGCCTAAAAATACTGAAAAAAATAATTAAAGAATGAAATGAAAATATAGTTGATATGATTAAATTGTAGAGTTTTACCCCTGCATCATTGGTATTAGAAGGATTTTATCATCCATAATTTTGTTTTAAAGTGACTTGAGTGGGGATGACAATATTGAAACCTCTTTATCAGAATCTATTTCATCTTTTGACGATCTGGTGTGAGGACTAATGAGTCCAAATTTATGTTCATGTGTAAATCCCATCAATTTTTTCATATATTTGCATGTGAAATATATGAAATGTATTTAGTCATAATTATCAGATTATATCATCTTTTGTAAAATCAAATCATGAAAACATACCTCATGTATACATTATTTACTGAGGCGCATATCCATTCATACATGAGGATTTAATTTACATTTTCAACACTAATTAAATATGATGCTTCTTCTCTGAACATTTTTTTTTTCAAAATCAACTGTGTGAGAATTTTTGTCTATCAACATTGTATCCACATGATCCTACAATGATATTAACTGTGGATATAGAACGAGCAGGGTGAAGGTGATATCGGTAGACCATTTCAATAGGTTGGTTGATCCTTATGATATTTTTGAGATGATATTTCATTTCACCCCCTTCTCTTTGTCATTCTGTAATATCATTCATGGGTTCAAACCTTTTTTCATTAAATGTTAATGGTCCATCTTGAAAAATAAATTGGAAATAGATACCTCCTAATTGACATATTTTTTTACAAGATTTTCCTTCCATGGTATGAATGTTCCAACAGATTTTTCAACCATATGAATGTCGTTATCATAATTTGGAACAAGTATCTTTGCACTCGGCTCATTAGCTACGTTAATGGACACTCTAAAATGATCTGTTGGAAGTTGTCTGTTGTGTAGCAGGTCGTTCTGCGTATTGAACATTGTAGCCCTCATTACAAAGCGATAGGTGGGAGTTGATAGATATAAATCATAATCATTTTCACCCTATAGAATATTAGTATAGGAAATGTATCAGTGTCAATGTGAATCACATTTCACTGAATCAATTATTAAAACATTGATTACCTCAGCAAAGGTTTTTTAGGGTAGTGGCTCACCTAAAAGTTGGAGGGGTGTGGGGGGATCATCTCACACAGGTTTTTGTTGAGTTATTTCTTCTCTTTGCCTCTCCCCCATTAGACATGCTATCATATCTCTATGTTATTGTAATTCTTATTAAAAATAGTTAATTTTCTTGGAGATTTTCGATTTTTTCATTTTGATACTCCGCATGCTTTTTTTTGAAAATATGTACAGGGTGTCACCCCAAAACCCTCACCGCTAACGCGACCATACTATTCTGGCTGCTTCAAGGCTATTGATAGTATGTCTTCATCTGGTGTAGGTGTTGTTGACTCCTGTGACCATCTTAGATAGAAAATATATAAAAATAAGTAGTCATTGTAATGTAATATTTATTTAATGAAATCAAATTTATATTATGTCAAACATACACATGATTCCCACACTTTTGTGCGTTTTAATCTTTCAGTATCTCCTTTGTATTTACACGAGCCTCCTTCCATAGCACATGACATGGGATGGATATGGATGTCAATTTTGATTCATCAATTTGCATATAAATAGAGAAACATGGTTTTTGTGTTGTTTTAAGTCACATACATGTAGTACGATAGATTTAAAAGACGTACCAATTTTTTCTCAATTGAAGCATACCCCATCCTTGCTTGTCAGTAAGGGTACGCCTGTTCTATTGTGCATTTTTTTCTACACTCAGTTGTTGTTTCATAAATGAAAAACTATCCATCAAGTGATGAATTCAAGCAATGTCGAACAATGTATTACCCCCCACAATGTACCAGAAATGTCTGCTCCCCATGAGAGTTTCTAAACACATCCAACGCTCCTTGGGATATCAAGTGAGCAAAAAGATGAGGTGGGTGTGACATGATATTCCCTTCAGCATCTTTAAGATGATATTTCATTAAAATTGTGCATATTCCTCTATAAATCCTTCCTACAACTCTTAATACATATTCGTTGTGCGAGAATATACTATAAATGCACTCTCTAATGGATGATTAAGAGTATGTCAATGTTATGGTATTTTATTTTATTTTGATAAATTAAAAAATGATATCATAATTTTACTGTAATATCTTCCCACATTAGTGTCTTAAGCCCGGTTACAACATGGTTCCACGACTTTATATCAATTGGCATGCATTGTCGATTGACGATTCCAATGTAGCTACTAAATATGGCTCTATTGGGGTTAAAATGTTGGCCACGCATATTCCATCCCACCTCCAATTTGATACCTTTTTATTTTACCTTAAGGATTTTGGATAACACTCTTAAACTACGATGCTCTTGGTTTTTTTTTCACATTCAGTGATTCATTTCCTAGAATTTTCTAAGAAGTATCATCAATAGGTTCCTTCGTAGCGCTAACATCAGCACTAGGACAAGTATCAACATGTTGAGAAACTTTTTGTACCTTAGTATTGGGACCAGTAGCAACATGTTGAGAAAAATTTTTTACCTCAGCATTGGGAAAAGCGACAATAGGTTAAGAAACTTGTTATCGTTCTACACTGGGACCACTAGCAGCTGGTTGAAAAGCCTTTTGTCTCTCTGCACTGGGACCACCACCAGCTGGTTGAGAGAACATTTTTGCCTTAGGATTGGGAGCATCAGCAGGTGTAGAAGCAATTATCTACAAAAGTGGTTTAACATTTAATTTAGATTACATAAAATCTCCAGTGAACCTAGAATAAAAAAACATAACAGAATGTATTTTACAATAAAAAATAACCTGATTATTGTACTGTCTTTTGAAAGGCTAAAGAGATTTGACACCTCTATAGACTATGTAAATCCCTTAATTGTGGTCTCCTTTAACATACAAAACGTCATCTACATTGGGACCGCTGGGTAATGATTGTGAATTCCTTATTAAAGGGTCTTCCACCATTGAACATTCATCTGACCCTTCAGTTGTTTTCGTCGATAAGAGGACAATTAACCAATTTCGGTTTACGGGGTCTGGTATATAAAATATGTGTACTACCTGTTAGTGTCATGACATAATTTTATTTTATTAAATATAATGTATCACATTCTCCTTACTATTTAACGCACAAAAAATTGATAATGTCATTCATGGACGTGTGGACAACCGCCTCCTCCAAGCGATGTGATTCAAATTTTTTCATAACCACATCATAATAATGATACATATATGTCTATATAATTAAATTATATTGTATTTATTATATAATTATCATTCTATAAAGATAAATGTTAATTTATTTCTTCCTATAATGATCATTGGAAAAACTGGAAAAGTTACTCATGCGCATATACAGCCTAACGTCTCCATGTCTATAATGCTACTTCATTTTTCGTAACCATATTTCATAATTGGATTAAAAATCATAATTTTTGTATATATATGATAATTTTTTCATGATTATTATTCTTGATATCTTTAAATAATGACCCATTTTACCAAAGTCTTCCTACCAAAGTTGTTTTTGATTCATAATCCAAATATGCTCAAATCTTTTGATGAAAAATTAATTAATTATGTAATTTTATAAGAATTTGTAATCATTTAAATAAAATTATTAATAAAAATAAAAAAATTATCAAAAAATTAAATAATTGACATTAGTCTATTATTTAGGAAGACAAAGACACAAATGATTATTCGGACTCAAGATAAGGGACATCGTCTTAATCTCCTATAATTATGGAATATCTTGATTTTATACACCTATATTATTCTATAAGGTTTATATACATCCCATTTCACATTATGTATAATTAATTTTTCTATTATAATGGTATTTAATATTTTTTTATGGTTTTTATTTCATGGGACTTATGATTTAAATATTTCTAATGTGTAAAGGGAATTTTCTTATCAATAAAATTTCTTTTAATGTTCCCTATAAGACACTACTTTTCATCCATTTCTATGTTTTAAAATTATTTTTAAAATTTTATATATGGAAATAATATATTTATAATGTAAAATTTATTTTACATTAAATTATATCAATGTTTTTCAAATGGAATCATTATACGTGTTTTAAATGGAATAGGGACAATGAATTTTCCTACAATCAGGGTTGTTAGTTTATTTATAAATTAATTTAAAATCATAAAATTTTCACTAATAAAAACCATATTTCCGTTTTTGGGTTTTTTTATATTGAAAATGTTTTTTCAAAAGAAAACATTTTTTATGGAAAATGGGATTTTTATGGAAAACAGTATTTTGATATCTAAAATTGAATTTCATAAGAAATTAAAAGAGTATTTCAAATGATGAAATATTTTATTTTGGATTTGGTTATTGTTCATTTTAAATCATGTGTGTTCACAGATACCACCAGGTGATTCCGTTATTGATTAAATGATGTGTGCACCTAATTAGCACTCTAATGTAATAGTTAATGATTATTTTCATTTAATAATTGTATTATAAGTTGTTTGTATGGTTACGAAAATACTTGAGTGTTCTGTAAGGATTCTACATGATGACATACCAAGGTACCAACATGAATTTTCTATGATTCTTAATGGGTTTTCACTGAAATTTTTTTTTTGAAAGTTAAAATAAAATATCTTTTTTAAGAAATGATATTTTTTATATAGGAAAGATGTTATGTTATTAAGAAAGGGTTTTTCATGGATTTTAATGTTTCTCACTAGACTAACCATTACCTTATTTTTGTATCCATTACTGATATTTTTTCTCATCACATGTTTTTAAATTATTTTTAAATGATTTAAGGATGGTTAAGGGATTGGAAGAGGTCATGTTAAATGTCATGAAGTGTTTTTATTAAAATAAATCATGTATTGTTTTAAATGTTTTATATAATGGTAAAAATGGATACTAATTGGAAGCTTCCACTTTGTATTAAATAGTTTTGTTATGTTTTGGTATTGAAATAATTCAAAAAACTCTTAACATAAAAATATCCTCAATGTGAAATGGAGTGAGATTATTATCTAAAACTCAAGATTATGTAATAATTAGGATTGGGCCTTATACTTATAATTTTTTTTATAAAACAGATTTTAAAATATTTAAATAATGTTTTTTAAAATTTATTAATTAAACATTTTGAAATTAATTTTGGAAATAACTAATCTTGAATGAATAATTTTCTTTTATTTTAAATAATTGGTTAAAATATAAAATATTAGAGCTTGAAATTAAATAAAATTTATAAAAATATATAAATTATTCAAGACCCAAATGGTTTTAAATGATAAAATAACTTTTTTTAAAACTTGTTAATAAAAATTATGAGGATCAAAATAGATAAAACATAATAAATTTTTAAATATATAGGATGGATTTGGGGGAAAAAGAAAATATGTACTTTAAAAATAAAGGTTCATAAAAAAATAATGAATTATTCTTTGTAATCTCACACTTTATAATTGAAATCATTAAGTAAGAACGGATTGATATAAAAAAATAATTATCCAAAAAATAAAGATGATTTATAAAATAATATCACTATATTAATTATTATATCAAACTTTTAACTATATGTTTCAATAAAAAATTGTAACTTAATAAAGAGTAAACAAGTTATCAAACCCCTTGAAGCTTTTGTAATATTTGAAAAATAGGAATTAAAATATTGAAAATCATATGTATATATAAATAAAATGAATAAATCATGGATTATTAAAAAATAAATGCATTGGTAGTATATTCACCATAGTGATAAGAAATTGTTCCATAGTATTAATACATGTCACAATGAATAGAAATTGAGATGAATTATAACATTATGACTTTTGAGATATTCAAGTCAAAACCCCCTTGAAAGTGAGGGCTTATAATTTATAATAAAAAAAAATTAAGGATATTAGATCTCAAATATGTAATATATACACCACATAAATTAAATTTGGTTTATACTACCAAATATGTCTCAAAGATGTTAATTTAAGTTGAAAACCATTACCTTAGTCCAAATCTCTTCAGCACATACACCAAAAGTTCATAATAATTAAATTAAGTTATTTAATTACATACCTAATTATCTTATTCTTAACTTTAATGATTCATAATATTAATTTATAATAAGTATATATATATTCTAGTATTAAGCTATTTTAAATACTAGGTGTAAGTAATCTTTACGTCTTTGAACTAATAACATAAAAATCATGTTGTTATTTAATATATTTTTTCTAATTTAAATAATTATTAGATAATACATGGTAAATTTATATATTATTCATAAAATTTTATAAATATATAATATCACTTAATTATATTATTGGTTATAATATACGATGAAGAAACCAGCGATGATCTTCTTTTGATGATTCTTAATGAATGAAAGTTGTTTTCGTAATTAATGAGTTAAATGTTAATATAAAAACAACATAAAAAATTATTTATAAATTAATAACAAATTATACTAGTAAATAATTTCTCATAGTCATCCATGGAATAAATTTATTATAATTTGGAAGTAGTTGGTTGAACTAACTAAACATGAACCTACTAGGATTAATGGCTGACTATGAGATGGCTTGGTTTTGATAACATTAAAAAAACAATAATGATCTTATTTATTGTTTCAGAGTGTGATATATTATCATTTTAAATAATTATAAAGAGTATATAATTTATATATTGACATAAATTAAAAAAAATAGATCAATTTCCTCTTAGTTTACTCATTTTAAAATAATTAATTAACAATAATAGTTTTATGAAAATATAATTAATTGGTTATAAAAAATTTCATAGTAGAACCTTAATTATGTCATAAAAATAATATTTATCCTTTAATACTATCCTCATGATAATCCATATAAGTATTATATTATAATAAATACAAAATCAATCATTTTATGGTGGCAATAGTCTACACATATGCATGGTTAATGATTTAATTTTTCACGGGACAACAGAAAGTTCTGATATTGCTTATTGTTTCCTAATCATCAAAATTATATAATAATAATAATAATAATATTAATAATAATTTATTAAATGGCCCTTTTATACCATAATTTTATTGTGGTTAAGTAAAACAAAACATATTTCTTCAAGGATGTAGTTTTTCATACAACACACAATTCACAAATTCATTTTTCTCAATAGAAAAGGGGTGGGTGGTTGATGATTATACCAAAATAATAATTATAATAAATTATAATATTAATAATGACTATGTATGTTTAATATTTTGATGTTAAAATTGGGTAATAAGAAGTTCATATAAATTTATAGAAAATTAATGGAGATTTTAGAAGTTAATACCTTGCTTCTAGTATTATCTCCATTACAAAGGGTGTTAATCCATTGAAGGATAGTATTTTGAGAATACCTAAATGTTTCTAGAAGTTCAGATGATATTATTTTTATGACATTTGGAAAAAATAATGGAATTTTTTGTGAGGGAAAGGGAGTAGAGGATTTTACCTTTTATAAGTGAAAATGAGTGGTGTTTTTGTAAATACATATTATTTTTCACTAATGGGAACACACTCTCAAGGAATGAGTCCAAAATTAAAAATTAATGGATACTAGAACTTATAAGGTCTATAAAGACATAAAAAAAATTCTCAAACATGATATAAATAAGTTTCATATATTTATCTCTTATATTCTTACTTTTACCACTTTAGCTCAAAATGTGGTAATTAGCATCTACCTAAGGTGAATTGTCCATTATGGCCAAAAATAAAAAGGTACTAATTAAATAATTTGGTCCCAATTATTTTAAATTTAATACACAAATAATTTTATTTAATTTTTATATATATTAAAAAATAATTTTAAAATAAAAATATTATTGTATTAAAAAAAATCTAGAAAATATAAATTATGTTCTAAAATATCAAATATGGGTTTTTAATTAAAAGAATTTTTAAATTATATTATCACATTTAAGATAAAAATTTTGTTTTATCAAAATGTTTCATAAATTTTAAATTCATTCATATATACTAATAATGTCATAAAATTAATGTTATTTGTAAAAACAATATTTTCACCTCAAAATCCTTTTCATTGAAAAAACCAAAAAATTAATATTAATATAATTTTATCACGCTTAATAAAAAAAATTATGTTCATTTTTTTGAATTAAAATACTAAAATTTCATAATTAAATATTTAAATAAAATAATAAAATATAGTTGAGAACTGTTCATATTAGAGAATATCTTTCTAAAACGTTAACAATTATTTATTCATTTTTCCAACAAATTATAAATTAATTGTTGGTAATATATTAATCAAATTATGGATATATTTTATTTTTATATAATCTTAATATACTTAGTTTCTAGAAACAATACATCAATCCCTGTAAAATATATTTTATGTATAAAAATATTTTCTTAGTTTTTTACCTATAGTATTTTAATATAATTACTACTAAAAGTATAAATTATTTTCATTATACACATATTTCAGAATTTGGTCACAATTATTCGTACCAACTATTCAATAACAATATATTTAAGTGGTTATATTTATTATTCAAAAAATATCATGGGTTTTGAATTTAGTTAGGTATATTGTGTAAAACACCTTATTTAATATATTATTTATATAAGTGGAATACGTAGTGAAATATTGATTCATTACATGATCTCCTTTTAAAATAAATTGTACCCTTGAAATTTTATTTAATACTCACTAAATAGATTAATTATGATTAATCCTAACATATTGATAATTGAAGATATACATTCTAATTATGACATATATCATACTCTGTTAGGCTAACCATGTTAAATATCATTCCTAAAAACATTAATCATTCATAAAATTATGTACCTCTTTGTGTGTATAAATTAATCATATATTATCCATAACATATCGTTACCAAAACCATTTTAATATCTATGTCAATAGAAAATAACAAATTGGTATATTTCTTGGAAATTTAACACTATATTTAACCCTAAAATGGTATTCCTTGCTAGTTAATAAAGTCAAAAACATGTCAATATATATCATAATCTCCAAAATTAGATTAACATAACCAAAAAATCATGAATAAATTATCAATAAAAAGGTTAACAATACTATCAAACATAAAAATTCAAAAGTAAACCACCCTTTATTATTTCAACAACAAGTTTATTTAAACCTAAGAGTTATCTATACCTTACTATTATTATTGGGTGTGGAATTTTATTCAACGTACTTCTTCCTTTCTACTTCCCTCAATGACATAGGTTATGGTCACGTAGTCGCCGCAACTCCTCATCCCGCTCTAGTCAAGGAGGGGGATAAAGATCTTTCTTCATGCATGTATCCCACCCATGTCTCTTCATTTACCCCTTTCACTGACTCATAATATCTCCCTCATTTCCCTTCTATTAAAGATATCCCAAAAGTCCAATCCTATACAAATGGGGTTCTCTCAGTTCTAATTTCAATTTTTGAGTTCACAAATGCAATAAAAATGATGGATCTCAATCTAGTTTCCCATTTTGGGAATTATAGACCTTATATTGATCCTTTTACAGGTTTGTTTTCTCATCATGGAATTCACAAGATTGTGCGGTTGATAGCCTTTTAGATCAAAAACTCATCCTCATTCATTTTCTGAACAGGGAAGATCAGATATGCATTTGGGGTAATTCTCTAAGAGTTATGGATAGCAACAAATTCTCACTCTTTTGGAGGTCTTTTTATTTTCATCTGATGCACGACTCCTCAGTCATTAGACTCTATATTTCTTTGTGTTGCCTTCTATTACCTTTCCAAAAGCTGGTGATTAATTGGATGATCTTCCACATGATAGGAAGATACCTTTTTTTGGATTCTGGTAATAATGATGTCTGCCAACCATTTTCTTTGGAAATTTATGTTCAAGTAGATGTTTGTAAGGGGTTGTTTTACTCTATAATCATTGATATTGTGGGGTACATCGAACGAATTGGAAGTAATTCAATGATTTCAAGGTTCTATTCTATTTTAGTTGTCGTCTCCTGGGTTATGATTCTTCTAGATGCTATCAAATCATTTTTGAAGTGTTCCTTGATTCATAGGTGGATCAATAGGGAACCCGTGGAGCTGAATTATCTAAGTTACATGTGTTGGAATCAAAGGTGATAGTGGTGGATGAGTTCGAAGGGTCTCGCCATGTGGTGGTTGTGAAAAAGGATTTCCCTATAACTCTAAATTAGAAAGTTTCAATGTATTTAGTAGAATACCAAGTGACCTTTCTAGAGAGGTGCAATGTCTGATTGGGCCAGGATATGTTTTTGGGGATTTTAATTCTCAGATGCTGGATTATAATAACATTGATCCCAAAAAATCATTATATACAGTGGTTGAGTGGTTAGGGAAGGAGAAAAAACATGGGAGACATGGTCCTACTAACTGTCTCGTGATGTTATAGAGGGAGTTAAAGCATGTGATCAGGTTTAGGAGATAAAAACATTAGGTAATGGAGTGATAAATAGAAGAGAGGTGTCATTTGTTATGTTAGACAACTGATTTAAAGGCTTGGCGAGTGAAGGGATAGATGAGGACCATGACGCAGCCTAGGAAGAAATACTGAAGGCAGAATACAACATCCAAATGGAAGAATATAGTGATTAATCTACATTCCATCTTTTATAATATTACTCAAATGAAGTCCCAAGAAAATGGATACTCATCCTGATGAGGAGGAATGGCTGCAGAGGCAACTAAAAAGTAGGGATTTGAACTCTAATTAAAGGACAGAAATCAAAAGGGAACCAAGACTATCGATACCTACACTGACCAATGGAGACACGATCCGCCAAAAAATATAACACCAGGGATCAAGGATGAGCCTTTTTGGAGGATTCCATGGTTCTGAACCATTCATACAACACATTTAACAATGATCGGGTTAAGGCTATTTTTTAAGAGGATTTGTGGGAATGCATTTTTCAATCGAAGGAAGAAATTTTGTAGGAATAACTTCCGATAAACATCTCGAAATAGGATGGTGATAAAATGAATTAGGGATTGCTATATGTAGACACTAATGAGGTAAAAATGGCATGAATCAAAAATCAATATTTTATTCAAGTAAGAGGATTCACTGTAGATAAGTTTACCATTGAGGAGTTCCTTCAAACATGGGAGAAGTTTTCCTACTGGCTTGAAGACCTTATCAAGGATGATCCATATTTAGAGTTAAATTTAATTATTTAGATATTAAATTTCAATACCACATATAATAATATTATGTATTATTTCAATGGGTGATCTATCTCTAATGATGTTTGAATCATTGTGATTGTCCTAGCTTTGGTTCTCACATTCCCTTAAAAGTGTTTAAAAAATAAAAAAGTAACAGTCATGTCAAATCTATACCACACAAATGTGTTCTTCAATAGTTATCCTTACATATATAAACTTATTTTAAAATTACTTTTCAATGTTATTAAATCCATTTATATGAGTATAAAAACCATTAAATTAGTACTACAAAATAACAATCCATATATGTTTCACATAACCATAATAACTTCCAAAATACCATAAAAATATCACTAACTAATGAAAATAGATATGATTTTAAAAATTAATTTTAATAATGGTATCGACCACACTACATTGGGTAAGACTATGATGATTTCCTCTTCTATTATAATAGTAATACATTAACATTATTAGCCATTTATGTATTCTCAATTATTTCGTTATATGACATAGTGTGTTTTGGATACATTCCTTTGTCATAATAATCCTCATGATCCTATTTCAACCAAATATAAAAAGAAAAATTATTATGATAATATCAAAAATAATAAAATTAAATATCTAAGAATGCTTAATCTTAAGATGTATTCTTCAAGGAAACGTTCATTTCAAAATATGATACTTCTATTTCAACTATGTTATACTTGATTAATCCTATAAATATATTGGCTTTACCTAGTTTACTTTATCTTGTGTTCTATCATACTTATTGACCTACTTCATTAATGTAACTATGAAATCAATTCATTATAGAGTCTTGTAAATAGGATATTATCAACCAAAGCCTATCCACAAGGAGTGTCTATCCAAGTGAGTAGTTATGAATCATTTTTGTACAGAAGTTCTTGATTATGTTAATACCTAACAAATCAACATAAGGGTTACTAACCCTTGGTACAACTATTAAAGACCCTACGTCTACTTTACATTATCTAGATGGGGATGTATTTTTTGCGAAAACAAGACAACATCTACGTTACCAAAATTATAGGATTCCATTGTATAGTTTTCCATATCCCTTGACTTTTCAATGGGTTCCACAATGAAGGTCCCCTATCCTAATATCCAAATTATTAAATATTACAAAAACTAACATAAATAGTTATATATTCCATAAAAACTAGGGTAAACATTAACTTATAAAAGGGTGATTATATTTCTAACTCCAAAAATACAATCAACTGATAACATCCTAATTTCTAAAGTTATATAATACCATATTTAATACCAATTATAAGAGAAAAAACAAAATAATCTTGTAATTAAATTATTCAAAACAAATATTTCACTAAAATAAATTATAGATACCATTTTATTTAGTGTTTTAGATAATTTGGATAAAAACTGAATAAAAATTCATTGTATTTTTTAAATAATGTAATTTTTTCTTTTCCCCTAAGAACGATCCCACTAAATCTATAACATGTATTCAAAATATAAAATATATACTTCTCATAAGATAACATTTTAGAAACATATAATGTGTTACTTTTAATCAAAACCTAGGATAATGGAAACATAAGGGAGTGGTGAACTCAGATGCTTAGTAATATTAAACATAAGGGATAATAACCAATAAATAGAAGTGAAGATAAGATAATTTTATGATTATAATCAATATAAATAAGTAAACCACTCAACAAAAAAATATTGATCACATAACATGTTTCTTTAATCATTAAAGATTGACATATAACATAAAATTGTCTATGCTTTATCATGGAATGTGAAAACAAAATATGATGTACAAATCATGATATATGGAACATTGGAATGAAAGTAACCAGTCTTAAAAACTTTATTTATTACCTTTGGGAACCTCAATACCTTCCAAACTATTAACATGTAAAATTTTGTGTAGCTCTATTCTCTACCACATTCACCCTTGGTGAACCCATATACATTTTAACTTATTCACACATAAAATTGTGAGTAGAGATACTTTATATCACTCTTAAACTTTGTGAACCAATATACTCACTTACATGTTCATATAATAATTATATCACATTATATATAATCCTTAATAAAAAATTATTTGAGATATATATATATATATATATATATATATATATATATATATATTAACCAATAATATCATAATACATACATTTTTGTGCCCTATTAAAAAACACATCACATCATAAAATAACCCATAGATAAGAAAATGGGTTACATGACATTACCAAAATTTATCTCATATAACAGCTTAAAATTTAAAATCCAAAGATACCAAAACAAATTAACATAAATGAAGGAAATTATAATATAATATATAAATTGAATCAAAAAACAATACTCCAATGGAGGAAAATATTTTATATGGGGAGAATAAATTTGAAGAAAAACGTTTTAAATGTATTTCATTAAAATATTTGTAAATTTTTTATAAGACCAAGATTAAAATAATTTCAAAAATATTATTCATACAGATTCAAAGAAACATTAAAAACATTATTTTCTGAAATAAATAATATTGAAATAATAATTTGACTCTAAAAGAAAATTTTGGTTATAATGTATAATATAATAGTTTGAAATTATAGTCTTTTAAATAAAAATTATACTTTTTCGGAAAATCAAAACATTTTAATATTTGACATAATTTTTTTTAAAAAATTCATAATGATACATATAAGGGTCATAAGAGATAAAAAATATTTTTCAAAATTATAAGAGACAATTGTTGTATAAAAATAATATGGACTTGGAAGATAAATGTTCAATAGAAAACACATGAATTATTCATTTCTATCTTACACATTATAAATGAAATCATTATGGAAGAATAAATGGATATAAAACAAAACACCCTAGAAATCATTGATTTTTTATAAAATAATGTCATTATTAGGATTTCTATAACCAAATTTAAATGATAAGGTTCAATATAGAGGATTACAAATAAATAAATTCTAACGATGTTATCAAAACTGTTATAAATGTTGTAATTTTTTATTCAAATTTTATTTGATGAATGAAAATAATATGGATAAAAAATTCACACGAATTAAATATTATGTTATTTTAAAAAAAAATATGTGGTTAATATATACAAGATATATATAAAAAATTGGTTCATAAAATTAATATATGTCTCAATGGAGGGAAATTGAGAGGAAATAATAACAATAAAACTTTAGAAACTTTGGAATCAAAACACACTTGAAAAATAGGGATTGCAGTCATGTAAAAAATATCATTATTAAATTATAATTCAAGATATGATATATAAAGTATGCAGTAGATAAACCCCATAAAGAATATTATGATCATAATACCAAAAAAGTCTCAAATAGAATAATTTTTTATGGAAATCCATTAATCAGTCCTCATTTATTCTGCAAATTCAAAAAATTCACAAAATAATTAAATTAAATTCATTAAATAAATTCCTAAGAACCATATTCATAACTATAAAAATTAAAAATAATCATTTATTATCAATATATATATATATATATTACTTATTTTTAATTTATTTTTATTATTGTGCGTTGGTAATATTTATCACTTTGGAACCAGTTTCATAAAAGTCGAGATGGAAACCATTCCTTTTCCAAAGTTAATAATTCATAGATCCTATATGATAAATGTTTATGTATTAATTGATAGTTTATAAATCTGAAATCTGATTTCATGGATGTTTTGTTTTATGATATATGATAATGAAATTGTTGATGGTCATGTTTTAGGGATTCTTAAATAAAAAAGGCGTTTCATTAGTTAATGAGTTATATTTTGATAATAAATTACCATAAAAATTAAATTATTTAAAAATTTATATCATATTATACCAATAAATAAGTTTTCATTGTCATCCTTGATATCAATGGATAATATTTCTCAAGTATGTGGTTAATCTATCACACAAATTAAACTACTATGATTAATAGATGATTTTGAGATAGATTAGTTGTAATGTCATTATTCCCAAAAAATATATTAACTTATTTAATTTTTATTCCTATGATATATCCCAATTATAAATTATTAAAAAAATTAATTTATAAAAATTAATTACTCCAAAAAATATCATCTTCCTCTTAGGTCACTTGGCTTAAATGATTCAATTAAAGACAATAATTTGTTAATCATATCATCAATACGTTCTAAAATTTTCCATTCAATAAGATTAATGATATGAAATAAATATTTATCCATCATTTATATCCTCATAACAATCCATTTATGGTTGTGATTAAAAAAATCATTCATTCTATACTGTTGATTGTTCACACATACGCATGGTAGAAAATTTTCTTTTTCATAGCATGGGTGAAAATTTTAATGTGGATTTTTATTTCAGAGCCATAAAAACGGTATAAAATTAAAAATTATTAATAAATTCTCTATCTCTCTCTCTCTCTATATATATATATATCATTTCATGGTGATTGAATAAATCAAAACATTTCGCATCATTGAGGTAGTTATTCATATAATTCATTATTCACATATTAAATTTTTTATATTGAAATGGTAAGGGAGGTTTGTGATTAAACCATCATTATAATAACATAACATTATAATAATTATACTGATTTTATAATTTAAAAATTCTTAAATCACATTTGTGGAAAAATAAGTTGACATAAATAAATAGAAAATTAAATGAGTGTTTAGAAATTTCTACCTAACTTATTGGATTATATGTTTTGAAAATATTGTTAATCCATTGATGGATTGTATTTTTAGAATAATATAACATCATAAAAGTGGGTATAACTTTGGATGAGAATGTTGTTTATTTTTTTCAAAATAATTAGGTTCTGGTCTGAAGGACAGTGAGGATATGATTTCCCCTTTTATAAGTGAAAATGTTGTCTTTTCAAAAATAACAATGATTTTTCAATAATAGGGTGTCGCTCTTAAGGAAGGTGTCTCATAAAATTATAATATATTGATAACAGATGTTATAAAGTTGATAAAGTCCTCAATAACACATTCCCACAATTGCTAAAAATTGGATTGAGGTCTTTAAAACTTATTTTCTTACTTCAATTATTTAACTTCTTCTATGGTGACTAAATTTTAAATAAGGTTACTTATCCCTTATAGACCAAAATAAAATGGTCCTGATTATATAATATAGATCAAATATTTAAAAATTTAAAACCATTTTCATTTTGGGTAATTTACACTGGTGATAAAAATTAATTTTATGTTACAATTATATAATGTAATAAAAATAATTGTGAAAAAATATTATTTATGTTCTAAAATATCAAATATAGGTTTTTAATTTAAATAAAAACTTTTAAAAGTATACTGTCAAAGATAAAATAAATATTTTTTCTTATAAAAATGTTACAGGAATTTAAAAATTTAACATATACAATAACTGTGTCATAAAAGTCTTGTTAATTGAAAAAAATACCATCACCTATAAATAATTAATTTTAGAAAAATCCAAAAAATTAAAACCAATAATATATTTTTATTCTTAATAAAAATAAAATCCATTTTCTAAAATTAATTTTTTAATAATTTATAATTAAATAATTAAATAATATAAAAAATCATATCAGAAAATAGTTCAAATTAGAATATATCATCCTAAAATGTTACCTTGTATGATCCTGACCTTTTCTAGAGTTATCTCGGGCATGATTTCAGGAACATTTTTCATTTACCTATGTAAATTTTATGGGAGTTAGGGCTTGGGGTGTGTTTGGGTGAGGCCTGAGAATATTTTCTGGAAGAGATGTTGTGAATTGTTGGTGCATTATTTGTATAAACTATGTGGATTCCTAGAAGAAAGTGTGCACTCTTTAGTATTTTCAGTGAGTAGATTAGACATGGTTATAATACAATGTGAGAGGTTTTTCAAGGTATCCATGGGATATTTCCCCTTGAAGCAGTGGCTAACACATGGTTAGGGAATAGTTTGTCTAACCGTGTGACTAAACTCTGTGTGGCCTTACCGCGAGAACCTAAAATTATGGATCTCACACGTTTTCAACCATTAATGACCTATTCCTCCTCTTATATGGCCCTGACATGGGATTTTAATATCGTAAGGGTGATGGATGGTTCTCCCATGGGCCCAAAGGGATTCTAAATCCATTAGAACATTGTTCTTCATGATCAAAAGCCTGAATTGAAGATCCTCTCTTCTCCTAGTAGCTAGATTTCACATGGATGCTTCTCTCATTCATTATTATGTCTTTCGCTAATATTTTCATGGAATATATACTATATTTACATTGATATAAACTTATGTAGTGAAATCTAGATCTAGTTTTTTGGATAAAAATTTAGATTTATGAGATCTTATAGTCTTTGATCTTGATTTTGGTTTGTGGATTTAGATCCTAAACTCATATCAATGCCACTGTGTTGCTCAAATTTAGGGGATTTCAGTTGAGAAAACATCCAAAAAAAATTTAGTTATGTGCTCTATATGTAATTCTCATTGTCTTGGATTTGAAAAGTATATGGAAAATTTTAGAATTTCTAGCATCCATTAGAAATTTATCTCCTTGAATTGGGTTTTTAGATTGAATATAATATTTATCAAGAATTTGTTGAAATGAGTGATTAATTTGGGAATTTATCATGAGACTAAGGGGTTTTCCTATTACATAATTAAATTGGTTAAACTAATTATAAGAAAAAATTATTGTAATCTAAAAAATTAATCAGGGGATTAATTATGAGATATTGAATTGGATAAGTTGATATAAATATTTGTGGATTAATTTTATGCATTTGATAATATGATCTAGATAATTATTTGTGGGATTAATATTTGAATTTTGATATTATAATGATATTATTAATTACAAATAATGAATTACGGAATAGGAATTGTGATATTCATTAATTAATTGATGAATTAGTAAATGGTTTGAATCACTTAGTTATTTTTTATTTAACTAATAGAATGGATGTGTTTAATTAATTATTAAATTATTAATGGGACTGTGGGGGGAAATTAATTGGTAAATTAATTAAGTAGTAAAGAATGCAAACACAATCATTCTAAATTGAGAAGTGCAAATGGTAACATGGTCATCATACTTATGGGTAAAGGGAATGTGAATATGGTAATTCAAAATTGATATGTATACATGGTAACAAAGTATTTATAATTATGAGTAATGATAATGGGAACATGGCCATTATATTAAGGATTAAGCATGGTAACATGGTCATCTTACATTTTTTTTATATTGGTAACCCTATAAATCTAGCCGATGATTGTGAAATTAATCAATGGAAATTATGGTAATCTGAGTTATGGGATCACATGAGAATATTAGACTCCATCATGAGTTGAATCAGGTACAGATATATCATAGCACCATGATTACTTTCAACATTAGCTAGATTTAGGTGTTAAGATATGGTCTTACCTAGATAACACTTTGGGCTCTTGTACTAGATGAAGTTCGTATTAAGGAATGAGTATCCTTGGGATCTATGGAGTAAATAGAGTTAGATAACAATAACAGATAATGTAATAACTGGTTATTTATGCATTGAACTTATTTCTTATAGAACTATATACACTACCTTTTTACTAAACTTATTTTAGACATTTTTGGTCTTGGCCTTCTGATTTTTACTCACACCTTAGCTAGGCTTCCAGATCAGTACTCGAATAGAATAAATTTTTACAAGACTAGATAATGGAAAAAGACATGGGATAGATGGATGATTTGGGATGGAGTATTGATTAGGGGACCAAACATGGTTCCAAAATTTATTGGGGAGACTTAGTTTATTTTTTTAGTCTCATTATATATATTTGAGATTTATATTGGAATATCATGTCATCCCATTCAGTTGAGTATTTTATTTCATATCTCGTTATCTTGACACATGAGTATTATTCTGGTTATATATGCTTTCTTGATTTATTTATTTATTTATTCTAGTGTTTTACTATGATAAAAGTGGGTATAGTCTCCCCATGACTGACATACCAGACCCTCAATCCTAGTTGGTAGCCTTGAGCTTACATGGAGGAGCACATGAAGTCATGTGGGAAACTGGCTCAGGGAACCGTCGCATGGCACCCGGTTCAGGATGTTACAAAGTGGCATCATAGGACTAGTTTTATTTCATCTTATTTTTCCATACTGATTTGAAAAAGGTAGATACGAGACTAATAAGAGTAGGGGATTGTCAATGTGCTCATGCATGGGAGTTGTATACCCATATATGGGTGAAAACCCATGTACTCATGGTGGGATTATTGTTATTGTTGGTTGTTGTTATAGTTGAATATTATTTCACCTTGGGTGATGCACATGTGGTCTGATGTGATTGTGGTTTCAGAGAATTTTGAGTATTTCTTTCTATCCTATAATGGAATGAGAGTTGATTTTACATGAATCATTCTATGCACATAGGGTTTTTGTGACATGCATAATTTTTGGCATGCACCAGAAAACTGGTTATGTATAAGTTGTTAAACCTGAACTTTTTTCCTTGTTTGTGTGATTAAAATGAAAATGGTGTCTATCATGAATTGAGAAAGGTTTTAAAAATGTTTTGAAATAATAATAATTGGGTGTCTAATTGAGAAACATGATAATTAAAGTGTTTATTACCCTTGTTAACCAAAACCTAGAAGTATAATGGTTAAGGGAAGTGACAATGCCTTGGTTTTGACCATGTGGGGAGGTGCCTGGAAAAAGGCGTTGTGATTATTTCCTCTTGTGTAATGTTATAATATTGTGTTGTGATACCTGAGATCTGTGTTTGGACATGTTGAGAGTATTCAACCATGACTCATGTTGATGGGATGACTAAGGGGTGGGCCAAGAAATGTTTTTCTAGTTAGGGAACATGAGGCACTGATCATTCCAGTTGAATATTAAGGGGATAAGTTTTGAGAGAACTTTACTAACTTAATAAAATTCCCTTAAAGAGTCCCATCGTGGGTTTTGAAAAGTATGTCTGAGTAGAGAAGGGATTTTCAGCTGCAGTACCCGTAGAATTTTGTTGGAGAGGATGAACTTGATGCAGCTGAACTCTGGGTTGAGTCCATAGAGACAATACTAGACCATATTGGGACACTAGGTAAGAGGAGGGTCATGTTGTCCAATTACATTCTACAAGGATCAGTTGTAATGTCCCTACACCTCTAGACCGGTGCCAGTGCATTACTAATTACATTAGAATGATTACATGGAATCAAATCCCGAATGACCAAGTAGTTTAGTAGTCTTTTAAAAACTAGATACATACATGAAACTCATATTACATTGGGAATGTTAATAGAATACAACACATAACTAAAACAAAAATACAGCATCTATGAGAACTCAATAGGTGGTATCTTCTTCATAACCTATTAAAGGTAAAAATATGAAATGTGTGAGCTCAAATGCTCAGTAAGGATTACAAATCGCGGAAGTATGAATCAATAATAACTATATCATAAAACATAATTCATATAAAATATGGCATAAGGAATAAATGAAAAACTCAATCCATTAATAAACATAGAATGAAAATACATCCATAGGTTTTTTCATAGTGAAAATCTCATGGATAGTAAAAACTGAAAATGAATAACGAGATTGCGTATTAATTGGAAGTCATGTATCTGGAATATGATACCACAATACCTTCAAAATAGTTTAAGTCTATTGGTAGAAACCCCTTTTATTTTTGGAAACAAAGGTGAAGGGTTTGTCGCCAACTAGTTTTTCCACATGAGACCTATCGATACATCTAGGGGCTATAGTGGGCCCCACACACTTCTTCATATCCAAATCATTATTGATAAATATATTTAATACAATTAAAATATGCCTTCTCAATATTGATATATTTTTTTGGATACAAATTCATTAAAGGATGTTGACATAAATAAAGATACTTTTAAATGATACCATTGAAAAATTCTTGGGGAAATAATCATTAAACATTCCAAAGTGTCAGATACCAACATGAAACATTCAAATAATAATAACTTAGAATATCATTAGAATTAGAAGACTCATTATATGAAATAAAAAAATCTAGTACATGCACCACAAGAATGAAATAATTGGTGAACAATGAATATATCTCATAAAAGTTAATGTGAGATGAGAAAAATCCTTTTATTTTTTAAAGAAGAGTTCTTTTGGAAAATACCTTGTATTTGTCATTAAATCAGTTTATAAAAATTAATATCCATAAAATAACATTCTGGGACATTTTAATTGTATTTTAGGCATAAATGATGTCCTACTGAAGTGAAATCATGTAAAAAGTAATTTTAAAGAAGCTTTAGAATTAAATCATTTTATGGCGGTTTAAAGAATTCATTAAAGAAATTTTAATATGAAAAGGAATGTTTTTTATAAAACCTTAAATGCACTAAAATAGAATTTAAAATGTGTTCTTTAAAAAGATAAACATGTCTTCAAACAGACTATAGATTGAACATCAAAATATGTAAGAATTTTAGAAGTTCCTTGAATCAAACTTGCATTTCTGAAGAATTTTTTAAAGATTATTTTAAACAAGTAACATCCCAAAAAATAAAGAAGTATTCTAATTGGAAAAAATATATAGGACATTCACACATAATTTATGAGTATTAAATAAGAATACATAAAAATTTCATTGAAATAAATATAGAATAAGATCCACCAGAATGAAAAATAGAGGTTTAGGTGGAAAACCTCAATCACATTATAATCAATAGATTCGAAGGACCGAAAATTAATAATCATAAAATGATAAATTTAATTCAATGATTATAAATATATTCATGATATGAAAATTCAATGGTCAGTATAAATACATAATACACAAGAAATAGTATTGAATAAAGAAAATCTCACAAAAATAGAAGTGTGATAAAGAAACCCCTTACCTTAAGATCGAATGTGTTCCACTATTGAACATAAGATCCTGGAATATCAAATTAGACTTATTAATAACATATTAAATAATCTATTATACGTTTATTTTCTTTATAATTATGATTAATTGTTCATTTATTCCCTTCTTGATATGTTATTATATTGAATTTCATTGTTCCGTAGTGTTTATTTTTTTTTATTTTCATAATAAGTTCACTTCTCCTTAAGTAATGGAGTTCATGTGGAATGGATGTAAATCACCATAATTGAATTTGAATATTATTTTTGATCATCTATATGTGTTTTTTGTAAATTATATAATTTGGTGACATGGAATGAGGATAAATTATTATATAGAACTTTAATGATAACTATTTCAGTTAATTTGTGGGTTTTGATTACAACAAACCCATTTTTCATTACAACATAATACCATTTGAACAAAAGGATTAAAGAACCTTATATAGGTTATATTAAATATATATAAAAATCTGGCTTAGCTATAAAAATAATGGTTTTATTACCATAATTGAGAATGATAATAGAAATCAAAAGACCACGGTCCTTGAATGTGGAAATTTGACACATCTCGGATGGTGTTCACGCTACTAGTATAAAAGAAGGTAAAAGAAGAGGATGATGATAAATTATTCCACTATAATGAACAAATTCTAGTACATGTAAGGTACTAGAGCCATTAAAACATTTGGATAAGGATAGTTAATAAAAGAAAAAATAAATCAAATGAACTTGAAAGGAAAGAAAAATAATTCAAAATATGAATTTACCTCTTGAACCAAACGTCCTAGGGAGCCTTTTGAAGGGATTGTTTTTGGACTTTTTATGAGACCAAGGCTTTGTGGACATGGGAGAGATGGTTGGGAGGATATTTTGATAGAACATGTATAAGGAAAAAGGGTTAATACAAGTGAAGAGAGGAGGGAGTAATGGGGATTTTTATAGTGGAGGGTAGAGGGGATTTCTCAATTTTATATTCATTAATTTATTATTTATCCACAAGACAAGTAATAGTGAGTCTTCCATAACCAATAATAGATTTTATTATTTCAATCTGAATCAATTGGTATTACATCAGAAGAACATCATACATGACTCTATATTTAGTGTATTTACCTAATTTTGTAAATTAAGGTATTTCACTATTCATAAAAAATTCATGTATTTAAAAAAATCAAAAAAATCGCCCCAAATTTTTTTGATGTGTAGCATTCAAAAATGATGTCCATTTTTCAAAATAATTTTCTATATAAGTTTAATTTAATATTTAAATAAAATCATAATTTATTCTAAAAAATAGTTTATAACATTTATTTACTTAATCAAAAACCTAGGTATATCGTACTCCAACATGAATATTATTTATATACTATCATAGGTAAGGTTACAATTTATTAGGGTATATAACTATTCATTGGGGTATGTTGCTATTCAAAAGGGTAGGTTAATTTTAACCAAAAATTATTTTTTTCTTATCGGACTCCTAATAACTTACTCATCGCAACCGTGAATATCATATTTTTGCAATTAACATCACAGAAGTGACAAAAATTTGTTTACTTGGATAGGTTATAACAAAGTGGTGTTTGTAGAGTCTTAGTGATACATGAATTCTATAATAAATCTATTTGTAAATTCTTGGGGTGTAATATTATCCCCTCCTTATGAACATATCATCCTCAAAATTTGAAATTGAACTTCAAAAGTTAATGGTTGATACATGAAAATTTCTTTATGGAAACCCACATCTAAAATAGGGATAATAAAATATCCTCCAAAAAATATTTAATAGAGATGAGGTGGTCACCCCAAAAAGTATTCTTTCAAATGAGGTGACACTAGTTGGAAGAAAAAAACAGGACATGGAAGAGAAATCGAACTATGAAATTTTAATGGAACATTATAGAGGACATGTTCATATGAATGTTGATTACTACCAAACTATAAAATAAAAAATTAAATTCATAGATATTTTCAATGATAATGTTAATAATAAAACTTTTTATTTACGGAATTTTACCTTGATTCGAGGAATTATCCCACTCTATAAGAGTATAAATATACATTTCAACTTATAAACTCATCCTTTTATTATAGTTTAACTATCTATACCTCATCACATAACATGGGTTATGCCATTTGTAAGAAATACATTAAGATATAAAATCACATACAAGGATCATCATAAACCATTTCATAAATGGTTAAAAAATCCAAAATAAAATGATTCCCCACATTATAATGAAGTCCCATAAATTCCCAAGATGAACTTACCATTAACCCTTAATCAGTAAGAAGTAGCTCTAAATTTCACATTCGAAACATATGAATAAAATCATCATGTATCCTATTGAAATAACATAATAACTTGAGTTACCATAAAAACCATATTGGAAACATGCATTCTTCCATATTCCTTATGTAAGATACATGTTATTGGATATATTCCTTAAAAAAGTGTTGTAAACATCATTGATGATAACATAAACCACTTCTTAACAAGTCAATAATCTGTTCTAAGGTAGTCAAAACTTATCTGAATCAATCATTTCTCCATCATTATCTCAACATCAGATATATATTATGGGTTGTCTTTCCCTTAATCACGTTTTTTCTAAAAAGTTTAACATTCCACTGAATCACATTTTGTTAGTACCATTCATCATATAACCTCAAATACTTAATGAAAGAGTAATGCAGTAAAATCATTATATATCTCATAATTCATACAACTAGTACATTATTGACAAAATATAAAAATGGAATTATTCTTGACAAGTAATATTAATCATTCTACTTCATCTGTGGTAGAATCATAACATCCTCATTGCCAAAAATCATAATTTTGGGTTTATTCCTTTGACGATTGGAACATTTATTCTCAGAGTGTCCCATCTACTAGCAATTGAAGCATTGTACACTGGAAACCATTTTCTTGCCCTTTAAATCATGAACTTGGTTTCATTTTTCTCAACACATGTAGCAAACAACTGTTCCCTTGAAGCATTCACTAAGGTTCTTCTTTACATAGTTATCACATGTGGGAAAAAACTTCTTTCATTTCTTCCCTTTATCCCTGTATCTCTCTGCCAACCTCTTATTATTTTGCTTTCCTTCAAATCCATAAGACTCAAATAAGTATTAACATAATTTTTTTACACGATATTATTTCATCATATGTTGAGGATACATGGGAGACAATATTCCATTGAAAAGATGGATTAAGACCATTAGAGATATGATCATTTATACTCTTCGCATCCCATGAATTCATGAAGTTCTCATTACATTTTATAGGCGCCATATATAATAAATTCCATATTATATATTAGCCCTTAAAATCAGTAAGTCTCTATAACACTAAACATGGTATAACACATATCATAAATTAATGCATCGTAAATCCTTGCACCATATAATTTGGTTACTTGGGGGACATAAATCCCTCATAATGGTCAATAAATATAATGTGAATTGTCTTTAGAATATCCCCCAAGAGTGTCAAAATGATAGTGCAGTAAGGTTCATTTTCATGTATTGGGATACCCTAGGTCATGCCCGATACTCCTTGTCAGAGTTTCCACTCCTATGTACATTTTTTCCCGAGCCACGTCTACTTGTTTGTATCTAGATAGGTATGTATTTTCACAAAATATCCACAAATATATATTATTTACCAAAATTCTAGGATGTTATTATTTTATTATCTACAAAGATGATATTATAGATTTTTTCCCTAACCTTTGTTTTCTAAATCTCAGTCCCATTGTTTCTACTAAACTTCCTTTGATACCTAATGTAATGCCTCAACCCCTCTAGACTGGATTCGGTGCATTACTAATTACATTGGAATGATTACCAGAAATAAAATCCCAAAGGACTGAATAATGTAGTACCCATGATGAAACTAGATACATACTTGTAACTCATATTTCATTGGTAAAGGTAACAAAATACAACAGATAAAAAAAAACTAAAAACCTGAATCCATGAGAACTCAGTAAATGGACCACTCATCATAACCTGTTGAAGGTAAACAAATGAAAGGGGTGAGCTCAAATGAACAGTTAGGGTAAAAATATCATAATCATGAATCAATAATAATTGTATCATAAAAAATTAGTCATAATCAATATGGAATAATTAATAAATGATAAAATCACACCATTAATAAACTATAAATGAAACTGCATCCAATGATTTTGTCATAATGAAAACCACATGGATAGTAATAACTGAAAATGAATAAATAGAATGTGTATTAATTGGACATCATGTTTCTAGAACCTAATACCACAATACCATTGAAACTGTTTATGTTAGTGTGGATAAACCCATTTGATTTTACAAAACAAACTCGAAGGGTTTGTCACCAACTGATTTTTATCCAAAGACCTGTTGATGCATCGAGGGGCTATAGAGGGCCCCACCCGCTGCTTCATGTACAAAGCATTCTTTATAAATAGATTTAATACTAGTATAATATTTCTTCTCAATATCCATATATAAATGAGGATACTAAATCATCAATGGATGTAGACTTAAAAAAAGATACATTTAAATGAGACAATTAAAAAATTCTTGATGAAATAATCCTTAAACATTCCAATGTTCCCCACACCACCTTGAAACATTCAAATCATAATCCATTAAAATATCATGAGAATAATGATACTTTTGATATGATATAACATAGGAAAATAAATACACCATGAGAGTGAAATATGTAGGGAACAATGAAGATATCTCATAAAAGCTAACGTGAGATTATAAAAATCCTTTTATTTTGGAAATAAGATTTATTTTGGAAAATAATTTGTATTTGTCATGAAATCAGTTTTTAAAAATTAATATCCTAGAAAATAAAATAATAAGACATTGAAATTATATTTTGGGCATAAATGATTTCCCATTGAATTGTAATCATGTAAAAAATGATTTCAAATAAGCTTTAGAATTAAAACATTTTAAGGCAGTTTAAAGAATTTATTAAAGTGATTTTAAAGTAAGAATGCATGTTTAGTTACATAAAACAATAAAAATTAACCGAAATAGAATTTAAAATGTGTGCATTAAAAAAATAAACATGTATTAAAACATATTATAGAGTGAACATCAAAATAGGTAATAATTTTAGAAGTTCCTTGAATCAACATTGCATTTTAGAGGAATTTTTGAAAGATTATTTTAAACAGGTAACATCCCAAAAAATAAATTAGGATTATGATTGGTAAAAATATATAGGAAATTCACATATAATTTATGTGGATTAAGTCTGAATAAATAACAATTTCATTAAAGTTAATACAGAATAATTGAAACCCAGATGAAAATGGCGGTTTGGGTTGAAAAATCCATCACATTGAAATCAATCGATTCGAATGCCCCAAAATTAAGAATCATAAAATGATACATTTAATACCATTATTATAATGATATTCATAATATGAAACATAAATGGTTAGTATAGATACAACATACACAAGTAATAGTAGTGAATACAAAAAATCTCACAAAAATGGAAGTTAGATGAAGAAACCCCTTACCGTAAGTTCGAATGTGTTTTGATCTTGAATTTAATGTCCTAAAATATGAAATTGGACATATTAATAACATATTTCAGAACCTATTAGACATTTATTTATTTTATAATAATTATTTTTGGTTCATTTATTCTCTATTTGAGAAGTTATTTTATTGAATTTCATTATTTTGTAGTGTTCGTTTTCTTTATTCTTGTAATCAGTTCACTAGATATTAAGTAATGGAGTTCATGTGGAATGGATGTAAATCTCCAGAGTTGAATTCAGATATTATTAATGATCATCTATAGTTTTTAGTGATAATTTATATAATTTAGTTACATGGCATGAGGATGAATTATTATATAGAACTTTCATGATAACTGTTTCAGTTAAGTTGTGGGTTTTGATTTCAACGAACTCATTTTTATTTATAACAAAATACCATTAGTTATAATGGAATAAAGAACCTTAAATAGGTTGTATTACATATATAATAATCTGTTTCAACAATAAAAATAATGGTTTCATGACCATAATTGAGAATGATAAATGAAATTGAAATCCAATCGTCCTTAAAAGTTGGAAATTGACACATCTCAGATGGTGTTCTTTCTACTAGTATAAAAGAAGGTAAAATGAATAGATGATGATAACTTATTACGCTATCATGACAAAATTCCAGTACATGTAATGTATTGGAGTCCACCAAACATTTTGAAAAGGAGAGGTAATAATAGAAAATGAAAACAAATGAACAAGAAAGGAAAGACAATGAATTGAAAAGAGGAATTTACCTTTTGAACCAAACATCCTTGAGAGCCTCTTCAACGGAAAGGTTTTGGTCTTTTTATAATACCAAGGCTTATGGCTTGAGAGGGGTGAATATAAGAGGGAGTGATGGGGGGGTTATAGTGGAGGGGAGATGTGATTTCTCAATTTTATATTCATTAATTTATTATTTCTCTATAAGACAAGGAACAGTGAGTCTTCCCTGACCAAGAATAGTAATTATATCATGTGAATCTGAATCAATTTTTTCTTACATCAGCATAACAACATACATGATTCTATAATTAGAGTATTTAACTTATTTTGTAAATTATGGTATTTCACTATTCATAAAAAATTCATGTTTTTCAAAATAAATCCCAACAATTCCCCCCAACCATTTTATGATGTGTACAGTCCAAAATTGAAGTCCATTTTTCATAAGTAAAAAACTAAATATGATTAATTTAATATTTAATTAAAATCCTAATTTATTCTAAAAAAACTGATTTAAAACATTATTTATGTATTCCAAAACATTGGTATATGATACTCCAACATGAATATTATTTATTTTCTATCATAGGTAATGTTACTATTTATTAGAGTACATCACTATTCATAAAGGTAAGTTATTATTAATAATGGTAGGTTACTATTCACCAAAAATTATTTTTTTCTTATTAGAATCCAAATAACTTACTCATCGCAACCGTGCATGTCAGATTTTCGAAATTCACTTCACAAAAGTGAAAAAAATATGTTTACTAGGCTAGGTTAAAACAAAGTGGTGTTTGTAGAGACTCAGTGATCCAAGAATTCTATAATAAATATGTTTATAAATTCTTATGTTGTTACATCAGTGAAGCACTACTGGTACATTTAGATTTGAACTAGAAAGACTGACGGTTTGTTATAAAAGGACTTATTAGATAGGTTCTTGGAACCGTTTTATGCAGAGACTCTAAGACAAGAGAAAGTTGTGGAGTTCATGCAAATGAAATAAGGGAGCTTGTCAGGGATGGAGTATATTGGACGCTATAGAAATATGAAATGATTTTCTCCAACGTTATCAAGATATGAGATAGTTACTATCCAACTTTTTCATGACGGACTTAAGAGTGAGATTATGTCCTAGGTGAATAGCTGATGGTTGATGATGTTTTTTGAAGCGGGGTATCAGACTCTCATATTTGAAGGGAGCATGTTGGAGGCTTCTAGTTTTGTATAGGTTGTAGTTATTGGATGATTAAAAAGCCTGAATTTTGAGAGTAGGAATCTTCATTATGACTACTTTATCCAAGGAAATGGAAATAAGAGTACACTGAAAAGAGCATCAGTTAGAAAGGACTTTACTTGGGAGATCTATCATAAGTGTGGTATGTCAAGAAAATATCATCTACACAAATCCCAAAAACCAATAGACTATCAATCCTATTGAAATATGGGACATATATAGATTTTTTTTAGGTTATAGAGACAGAATGGTACTGAAGGAGTATCCGAGAAGAGTCAGTGTATGGAAAGTCGATCATTTACCCCATATTAGGATGTTAGATGGAGTTCTACTAGATAAGGAAGTAAAAGAAGTGGATATGGTTCTTGTAGGCTGGATCTCCCCCATCAACAGAGTAGTGATTCTTAGGGGATTCAGACAACATCATTGGGAAGAGGGGAACTCAGTTACATGTAGTACAACCTATACTTGTGGATAGAAAGGTTAGACCATCGATAGTAATAGGTAATATTCCTGTAGATTCTACATTAACTAGTTATTTGTTTGATATTGGTGCCTCTCATTCCATTTAATCTTCAAAATTTGTTGAGGGCTTGAGCTGAATAGTGGAGTTTATGAGCAGGGTAATGAATATAGATACACCACTGGGAGTACAGTCTATATATGTCTATATATACTAGGGATGTTCACTAGAAATTGGGAATATTATTTCATATAGGATCACTATGTTCTTAAATTGACCAGATTTGACTTAATTATGGTTATGGAATGGATAGTATCCTACGAATCCCAAATCAATTGTTACCATAGGAGAGTGACCTTGTGTTTTTTCTATGGTTGAATATTATATTCATCATGCAGAGTGGGATATCCAGGATGGCCTAGTAGGGCCAATTACTTAGCAACTGGGAGAGCTCATGGCCTAGGTCTCTAGTCTTTTGTTGGATGGCTGTGGTGTTAAGAATGATGTCATTTTACTAGTAGTGGAACTGTTTTAGGATGTCTTTCAGAATAATTCTTAGAGCCACTACTTGAGAGAGATGTGGAATTCACAATTGATCTCATTCCAAGGGCAGAGATAGTATCTATTCGACTATACATAATGGAACCAACTTAGATTCAAGAGTTTAATACACAGTTAGAGGAATTAGAGGATCGTGGATTTATACTTCCAAGATTTTCACCTTGGGGACCACCAATTTTTCTCTCAAATAATGCTGATGGGAATTTGCAGTAATGTGTCAATTACTAGAAGTTGAACAAAATTATTTTGATGAACCGATATCCTCTTCCACATATTGATGATCAGTTAGACCAATTGAAGGGTGATTGTGCTTTCTCAATGATTTGTTTGACATAAAGGTATCATAAGTTGAGATTAGGGAATTCAGATATACTAATGACTACATTTAGATGTAGGTATGGCCATTATGTGTTTTTCGTAATGTCATTTGGGTTGAAAAATGCAGCATCATTTTTTATGATTTGATGAACAAGATCATTCATCCGTATTAGGGTCTATTCATGGTGGTGTTTGTGGATGAAATTTTGGTGTACTCCAAGACTCATGACAATCATGGATAGTAACTTGACATCATCCTAGGTACAATGAGAGATCGTTGGTTATATGCCATGCTTTCTACGGTTCACTTTGGGATTGACCAGGTACACGTCATGGGGAATATAATTTCATATAAAGGTGTGTTAGTGGACCTGTAGAAGGTATATGAAGTGGTTTCATGGAATAATCCAATGAATATTTTGATGTCCAATTCTTTCTGGGATTAGCTGAATATTATATGGGATTCATCCAACACGTTTCCTATTTAGAAGCACCACTATTGTGCCTAAATAAAAAGAGAGTAAATTTTGAATGGTCAGTGGGATGTGAGATATATTTATAGGGTATAAATAAGTTCTTATCATCGAAACCAATTTAGATCCAATCTGAGTCAGGTGAGGAGTATACAATTTATTTTGAATCTTCTCAGATTAGACGTCGATTTGTGCTGATGTATGGAGATTGAGTTGTGGCATATGGGTCTCATCAATTGAGGCCTCATGAATGGAATTACCCTATGCACAGAAATGATTTGGTAGTATTGGTTTATTCTCTTAAGTGTTGGAAGGACTATATTTTGGGAGAAAAAATATACTTCTATACGTATCACAAGAGCCAGCAGTTTATATTTTCATAAAATGATCAAAATCTTTGTTAGTGGATTTGGGTAGAGTATATACAACCTTTCGATTTTGAACTGGAATAAACACCCATGAAAGGAAATAGTGTGGTTGATGCCTTGATCAAGAAAAATTAGACATTAATGGTTTAGGAGTTGAGGGCAGAGTAGAAGATGATGACCTTGCTGGCTATAATTTATGTGGTGGTTCAGCAGAGTCACGATCATATGGATTTAGTTCTAGTTTTTGTAGAGTCTTTTCTATTCATAGAGATCATGGATAAACAGTATAGAGTTATTATAGTTGATGGAATGTTTCGAAGGCGACGATACATCTTTGGACTAGTTCATAGAGAAAGATGTGATCATCTATGTACTGAATCAAGTTGTGGTGCTAACTAACAAGAGACAGGAGATCATGTAAGCATTTCATGCCTCAAAAAGGGAAGTGCATCCATGTGTAACCAAAATGTACCATGACCTATGATGATAGTTTTGGTGGCCAGGAATAAAAAGAGATATAGTAGGTTTTATGACAAGATGCTTCACTTGTCGGCAGGTCAAGGAAGAGTATTATGAACCTTGAGGTTTAATACAACCATTTCCTATTCTGTAATGGACATGGGATGAAGTGACCATAGAATTTTGGGTGGGTCTCCCAAATATTCGTAGGAATAATTATTTTATTTGGGTCACTGGGGATCTATTAAAAAACGTAGATCATTTTCTACATATAAGGGAAACCTTCACAGTAGAACAGTTGGATGAATTGTACATTTGGGATATAGTCAGTCTGTATGGAGTGTCATGGACAATAGTTTCAGATAGTGATTCATGCTTTACGTCACTATTTTAGAAGGGTTTGAACAAAGCACTTTTCCTATTGGTATTATTGAGTATGGATTTCCAACCATAGAGAGATGAGTTGTCAGAACATACTATAATGGTGTTTGAAGATATGCTACGGATGTGTGCCTTACATCAGGGGGTATTGGGAGAAGCACTTGGGTTTAGTAGAGTTTTCCTATAACAGAAGATATCAAGAAACAATATAGATGGAAACATATGAGGATCTTTTTGGTAGGTCATGCATCTCACCACTATGATGGATGGAAGTGGGTGAGTTAATGTTGTTGGGACCTTGTATCGTGTACGAGATGATAGAGTAGGTACAGTTAATTCAGATACATATGGATAAGGCTAAAAGTAGAAAGGTTTTTTTTCAAATAGATGGAGATGACCCCTATGGATTATAGATGGTGATCGTGTGTTCCTTTGGGTGTAACCAAGATTAGGTCACCGTAAGATATGGATGCAGGGAAAGTAGGCACCCAGGTTTGTTAGACCCTTTAAGATTGTTGACAGAATTAGGCTGGTGGTATATCTATTGGCTCTTCCACAAAGATACGACACTATGCATGATTTTTTTCATGTATCACAATTTTGGAGGTATCACCCTTACCCTTCTCATGTGATTGATGTTGATGAGTTTGACCTAGAGATAAATATCTCATTTAAGGAACATCTGATACATGTGTTGGATTGCAGTGAGAAAGTGTTGTGGGAAAATACAATGCTGATAGTTCATGTGTTATGGAAACATTAATATGTACTAGAGGAATAATGAGAAATAGAAGAAGATATGCGGTCTCAATGTACTGATATTTTTGGCTTGGAATCTATGAATGTCTTGGAGGTGCATCTCGATGATGAGTTATTAAAAGGTGGCGATATTTTAAGATCCTGAAATTTTCTGAAGGTATCTCAGGTGCAATTTCAGGTAATTTATATTTTCAATTATGTACCATAGACAGGAGTTATTGATTGGGGTGACTTTGGGTGAATCTTAAGAATAATTTGGGGAAATGATGTTGTGCATAGTTGGTGCACGGTTAGTACAAATCGTACAACTTCTTAAGGGAAACCATGCACTCTCTAGTCATTTGAGGCAGTAGCATAGAAATAGTTAAAGCATGATTTGAGAGGTCTT
This sequence comes from Viscum album, assembly GCA_963277665.1. Classification (NCBI taxonomy): domain Eukaryota; kingdom Viridiplantae; phylum Streptophyta; class Magnoliopsida; order Santalales; family Viscaceae; genus Viscum; species Viscum album. Next base: position 1,038,724,811 of record OY728141.1, on the reverse strand, counting down.
GTGAGGTAATCAAGTGATGTTCCCCCTTGAATATGTGTATAATGCACGATTATTACATGGTTTTTCTAACCGTGTAACTAAACTGTGTGCAAGCCGAGGGTGAAATCCTAAAATTGTGGATCTCACTCATTTCCACTTTTAATGGACTTTTTAACTTTATATGTGGACCTAACAAGGGATTTTACATTATTAAGGGTAAAAGAAGTTTCCACCATCACCCAGAGGGATTCAAAGTCCTTTTGAACACCTTGATTTGAGATCAAAAGCTAGTATTGATGATCATCTCTTCTCCTAGTAACTAGATTTCATCCCGATGTTTCTCCCATTATTTATTGTATCTTTCCTTGATATTATCAGGGTTTATATCTTCTATTTACTTAGGTCTAAAACTATGTGGTGATATCTAGATCTATCAATGGGAATCCAGATCTAGATTTATGAGATCTTGATGTCCTTAATATTGATATTTTTTTAGGTATTCATATCTGAAACTCATATCAATGTCGTTGTGCTGCTTGAATTTTGTGAATTTTATGGGGAAAACATCCCTCAATGATTTGAGGTAGGTGGTTGAAATATAATTCCCTTAGACTTGGATTGGATTTTTATATGAAAACATCAATAATTTCAAGCATCATTTAATAATTTATTTCCTGGAATTGGTTATTTTGATTTACCAAATTATTTATCGAATATTTCTTGAAAAAGGTTATTAATTTGGGAATTTATCATGAAACTAAGGGTTCTCCATATTATATAAATAATTTTGGTAATTTTATTACAATAAGAAAGTGTTGAAATATATATAATTAATCTATGGATAAATTATGAGATATTGAAATGAGTAAGTTCATATAATTAATTCTGGAATAATTATGTGCCATTGATTATAAGATCTAGATAAAGAATTGTGGTATTATTTATGGAAAGTTGAGATTAGAATGAGATAATTTGTTCTAGAGAATTTTTCATGGAATATTAATTGTGGTACTGATTAATTAATTGATTTATTAATTAATGGTTTGAAATACATAGATGATTTTTTAGTTAACTAATGGAAGGGTTGTGTTTACCTAATTGTTAAATTTATAATGGGATAGGGTTGATAATTAATTGGTAAATTAATTAAGTGATAAATAGTGGGAACATGGTCATTCTAAATTGAGAAGTTCAAATGGTAACATGGTCATCATACTTATGAGTAAAGGGAATGAGAACATTACCATTCGAAATTGAGAAGTGTACATGGTAACATGGTAAATATACTTAAGACTAAAGAGAATGGGGACACGATAATTCTATTGAGGAGAATTCATGGTAACATGGCCATCTTATTATATTTGTGATATTGGTATATTTGTAACTATGGTGGTAAAATATAAAATTTTATGATGGAAATAATGGTACATCGAATTATGTCCTCACATGAGAGTATTTTACTCCATCATGAGTCGAATTAGGTACTGAGATATAATAACACCTTGAATACATAGAGAATCAACTAGAAGTAGGTATTATGATATGGTATTACCTAGGGAACACTTCGGGATCTAGTACGAGATGAATTTAGTATTGAGGTAAAAGTATCCTTGGGAACACATTAGTTAATGTAGTTAAATAATAATAAATGATAATGTAATAATTAGTTATTTATGCATTGTACTTGTATCCTACAGAACTATATACATTGTCTTTTGACTAGACTTGTTTTTGACACCGTTGGTGGTGGCTTACTGAGTCGTACTCACACCGCATTGGGGATATTTGATTGGTGCCCGAATAGATTATATTATTGCAGGACTAGATAAGGGAAATGTCCCTTGGATAGATGGATGATTGGGATGGATCTGGGTTGAGAGGATTGGACTTGGTTCTGAACATTCTTGGGGAGTCTTAGTGTCTTTATATTCTAATTAATTATAGTCACTTGACACTTATATTGGCATAGAATTTTTACCCTTTCTTTTGAGTATTGTATTTATTATTTGGTTATCTTGAGACATGTTTATTTTTCTGCTTATATATTCATATGTGTTGGTTTATATATTTCTAATGGTGTTTCACTCTGATAAATGAGGGTATAGTGTTCCTATGACAAAATTATCAGACCCTTGCTACTAGTCTACAGACTCTAGCATACAAGGAGGCATGCATGAGGTCATGTCACAAACCTGCTCAGGGCACCCTCATGTGGCACCCAGGTCATGATGTTACATAACTATACTGTATTCTTTCTTATAAATTAATAATTAATTAATTTATAATATATTATTCATATTTTCATCCTTTGTTCTTATTATATATCTATAATATAATTTTATATTAGAACAAAATTAATTTTACAATAATATATTTTTATGTATAAAATGATATTCTTTGTTGTTTTAGCTATACTAAATGAATTTAATTAGTTTTAAAAGAAAATATCAATTTCATTATACCCATAATTAATAATTTATTCACTCTTATTCACACCCACTAATTCAAGAATAATTATTTTAAATTGTTATATTTATTACTCAAAATGTATAAAGTTCTTTTAACTTAATTAGGTATAGTGTGTGAAACACACTATTTAATATATAATTTATCGAAGGAGAATATTAAGTAAAATTTCAGCTTATTGCATTCTCTCCCTTCCTCTTAAATAAATTGTATCCTCACTATTTTTATTATTACTCACTGAAGAATTAACATGAGAGGAATATTAACCTATTGATCATTCAAGATACAACTTCTAATTATGAAATATACCTAACTCTATTAAGACATACCATGTTACATAACCCTCGTCAAACAAAATTAATCGTCCATAAAATCATGTTTCCCCAATATTTATATAAAATAATCATATATTATCCATAACATACCATTCCAAAAACAATTTGAATATCCCAGTCAACAAAACCCAGTGAAGATTTATATTCCACTAAACATTAAAGCTATATTTAACAATCAAAGGGTGTTAACTACTTTTTTCATAAGGTAACACACTAGTGAATATATTTCATTATTCCAAAAAATGAGATGAAGTACATAAAAAATCACAAATCAATTATCAATTAAAATGTTACCAATACAATATAAAATTTTTCATTAAAATCAAACCACCATTTGTTATCTGAATATAAAGTATATGTTAGTCCTAGTAGTTATATGTACCTCACTTATGTGTTCATAAATAGTAAACCCCAAATTTATATCCTTATCATAAAATAAATTTTCATTGTTATTCATTCCATTTAATAAAAGTTTAAAAATATTTAGTGTAGAAATACTATATAAAAATCCATATTTGTTTTATATAACCCTCAAAACATCCAAAAAACAATTGAAAAATATCACTCACTAATGAAAATATCTATGATTTTCCAATAAAATAATATCTATTATTGTATCAAGTGTTCTATCATAGATAAGACTATGAAAAATATCATTTTCCCTAATAATAATAATATCATAATATACTCAAACATTTAATTATTTTATGTTATTCTGTTATATGACAGTATCTTTTCAATACATACATTTCATAGGTTTATCCTCATGATCCTATTTTAGAAATATATTAAAAGAAAAATCAGTAGGATTGTACCCAAAAGAATAAATGTATATGAATATAAATTCTCAATACTAAGATGTATTCTCTATGTAACACTTCATTTCATCCTATGATAATTCCATTTCAACTATTTCATACATGATTAATCCCATGACACTCTTGGTTCTACCTAGGATAATTGCATTTTTTTATAACACTTCTTAACCAAATACCATTAGGTAACAAGGAAATAAATAATTAATAGAGTCCCACAAGGATAATATTATAATCTAAATGAAATCCCACAAGGTTGTATATCCTTATGTGCAGTTAGGCCACTTTTTCATGACCTAGCTCACAGTTTTGTTAATACCCAACACACCATATTCTAGGTTATTGACCCTAGTTGAAACTATTCCAAATATTGTATCCACTTCCCATTATATAGATAAGGTTTTATTTTCTAGGGAAATCACACAACATCTACTTTATTAAAATATAATGTTTTCATTCTATAGTTAGACAGATCCCTTAGACTTTTTCCTAGGGTATTCACTAATGTTCTATTATCCTAATCCCCCAAATATACGATATGAAATCAATAAACCTAAAGGGTTATCTATAACATAGAAATTAGCATAAAACACGACTAAAAAAACTCTAATTACATTTGTAACTCTCAAAATATCCTCAAATGATAACATATTAATCTACAAAGTGATATAATCACAACTCTAATACCAACTATAATAGCTCATCTGTACTCGTACAATAAATTAATGACTTATTTAAGATATTTTATTATAATATATTTCTAATACCTTTTAGGTTTATAGTTTTAATGAATTATAATTAAATAATATCTAAAAAACTCATGAAATTATCAATTAATAGTAATTATTCTGTTCAATTAAGAGATAAACCACTAAATCTATAATAACCCGTCAACATATCCCATAGATTATTCTCATAATATAACACTCTAGACACATATTATTTATTAATTTTCTTCATAACCATAGGAAATGGTAAAAAAAGATAGGGGTGACCTTAAATACATAGTAGGGGTAAGTAGAAGCAATAATAATAAATCCCCAAAAGAGATCATAAAATGAGTGTATGTTTACAATAAAGATACATATGTAAAAAAACCCCCAAAAAACATAGATCATATAACATATATTTATGATCATTAAATATACAAAAATAACATCAAATTAACAAAAATTTAAAAAGAATTAATTAAAAAACATGATTCATAAATCATGAGTTACAAAAGATAGGAATGGAGGTGGAATAATCATAAACATAAGATATCATATCATTTTGAAACTCTATACATTAAAATATGTTCCACATAAATTTTTTATTAAAACTATACTTCATCACATTAACCCTTTATGAAACTATCTATATTTTAACCCATTGACATATAAAACTATGAGTAGAGCAGTTTGACATCGCTCTCACCCTATGGGAACTGAGCTAAACTCTAACAAGTTCACATAACATTTATATCTCATGAGAAATAAGGAATACGCCAATTAATTAGAGGGATATATATATATATATATATATTCTCCACTCATATCATAATCCATTAATTTTTATTCCACTTAAAAAAAATCATTACATCAAAAAATAACCCATTTAAATGAAATAGGGTTTCATGACATTATCAAAATGTGTTTGAGAAAACAACGTCAAAATTAAAATAAATTAATATCAAAACTAGATCACCAAAATTTAATATATTATAATACAACATTGAGGATTATTCATGAATCAGAACTCCATTTTAGGTAAATCTTTAAGATATTTTCAATAAATTTGATGTAAATCTTTAAAAACATATTTCCTTCAAACCCTTGTAATTTCTATATAAAACTAAGTTTAAAATCATTTCAAAAATTTTCTTTATAATGTTTAACATATTATTTTATAAAAATTGAAATAAATAATCTTAAATTAATAATTTCATGTATTGTAAAATTTAGGAATGAATATAGAATATATGAGCTTGAAATAAAAAAGGTTTTTATATGACAAACAATTATTTTATTAAACCAAACCCATTTTAATAGTTGGTATAACTTATTTTTAAAATTTTTAAATGGTAAATATTAGGGTAATAAGAGATAAAATATAATATATACCCAAATAAAAAATAAAAAATTTGTGGAAAATAAAAATACTGAAATTGAAAAAAAGGATCATTAGAACATCCAGGAATTATTTTTTGCAATCTCAAACTTTATAAATGAAATCATAATATAAGAATACATGGACATAAAACATAATTTTCAAAAAATGTAGGAGGGTTTAGAAAATAATATAATCATAGGTATGATTATTAAAAAATTTTAATGATTATTTTGTTATTACAACCAAAATTATTGTGTAGTATATAAACCATTGATATAATAAATTGGTTCATAACATTAATATATGCATCAATAAACAGAAATTGAGACAAAAACATAACCTTATAGACCTAGAAACATTTTGAATCGAAAATACCTTTAAATATTAGGCATATAATCAAAATAAAATACAACTATTAAAATAAAATTCATTATATAATATCCAAAATAGTCATTATATAACCAAAAAAATGAATTTTGGTACATAATACATAACATGACTCAAAGAGATGAATATCGGATGAAAATCATTCACTCAACATTGATATGCTCAGATATTTACAAAATGTCCAAAATAATTAAATTAAATCAATTATATACATACCCAATACAATTATTCAATAATATAAACATTTAAACTCCTAATTTATTTTTATTATATATATATATATATATATTATTAGGTTTTAAATTATTTTCAAAAGTGGGTGTAAGTAATCTTTATATATTTTGAACAATTTTCATAAACTTTTAGTTGGTATATCTTAATTTTCCCATGTCTATCATTTATTGATCATAAAAGATGCAATAATATATGTTACATGATATTTTAAAATGTTATAATCTTATCTCATATTAGTTCTCGTAAAGATCCTTGATTATGAAATCAAGGATGATATTTTTTTATTGATTCTTAATAAATGAAATGTGATTTATTAGTTAATGAGTTAAATGTTTTTATAATCATACCATATAAAGAAATATTTACATATTCATATCATATTATATGATTAAATATGTTCTTATATTCATCCATGACATAAAGTTACTGTAATGTTCATGTATACGGTCAAATTGACATAAATAAAAACCTACCAAGATTAATGGATGATTATGGGATGGCTAAGTTATATAATCATTATAACATAATAATATGATATTATTCGGTTTTTATTATTGTGATATATCATGATTGATAATAAAAGAAAAAAATGAGATTATTTATAAGAATACATTACTCAGAAAAAAAAGTGATTATTTTCTTCTTAGTTCACTTTTTTAAACGATTAAATTAACAAAGATAATTTATAAATAAAATCCTTAATAACCTAAAAAAAATTAATACCAGATTGCTAATGATTTAAAAAATAATATATATCCTTTAATACCATCATCATGACCATCAATATAAGTAATTGATTAAAATAAAAACAAAAATTATTTGTTACAGAGTTGTGATAGTTCACATGTATGAATGTTTGACCAATTCATTTTCTATAGAATATAAGAAAAGTGTAATATATTTTATTTATTCAGAGACAAAAACATGATATGAAAATAATAGTTATTTATTAAATTTACATTTAAATATATCCTTTTATGGTGTTTAAATAAAATGAAACTTGTTGAATCATAGAGGTCGCAATTCTAGATTTGCATATTTGTTTGTTTAAATAGAAAATGGGATGGTATTTAATGATTCTAGAATCATTATAATAACATAAAATTATAATAAATATTATTATTTTAAAAATTTTATGTAGTGAAATTACATTTTATTAAGATGGATTGCACATAAATAAATAGAAAAATGAAGGAGAGGTTAGATATTTGTACCTCAATTCTTAGATTATCTCCATTTCAATGGGGATTCAGACTTTGAGTGATGGAATTATTATAATACAAGAACACCGTAAAATATTATAGGTGTTTAAGGATATTATTGGGCTTATTTTTGGGTGAAATATTTTTGTTTTTCTGTGAGGGGAATTGAGTATAGGAGTTCCCCCTTTGTAAATGAAAAGTAGTGGAATTTTTGTAAATATGAAAAAGTTTTCAACAATGGGAAGTCACTTTTAGGAAATGTGACACCAAAATTGATAAATAATGTATATAATAATGTATATTTTTTATATATTCCACACAAAAAAAGTTCCCATAAATGTTTTAAACATGTTTGAAGTATTCTACTCTTAGATTAAATCTTTTCTTATGTATTCTTTTACCTTGGTAACTATATTTTACATGCAGTAACATATCCTTTATGTGAAAAAGTGGTAATTAATAAATAATTTGAACATAAATAATCTATATTTAAAATATATTTCACCTGGTAAATTCATAAATGTGATAAAAATTAATTTTAATATAAAAATTTATAATTCATTAAATTTGTTTTGAGAAAATATTAGTTATGTTGAAAAATATCAAATATGGATATATTAATTAAAACAACAAAACTATTAAAATTATAAATTCTCATATAAAATACATATTTGGTTTTATAAAAATGTTTTCTGAATTTAAAATTCATACTCATATACTTATAATATCATAAAAGTCATGTTATTTGTAAAAAAACCATTTTCTATTAAAAAGTCATTCTAATTAAAAAATACAAAAAAACAACTTATGATTATGTTTTTAGGATTAATATAGTTTTTTTCATTTTTTAAATTAAATTTTTAAATCATTATGATTCATTATTTAAATAAAATCAAAAAATATAGTGAAATCTATTAAAATTAGAAAATAACTTTTTAAAATTCTAAATATTCTTTATTCAAAGATAATATCAATTAATAATTAATTGATTAGTAATATATGAATCATATAATAAATATATTTTTTATTATTATATAACAATAATATAATTTGTTTCTTGAAATATAACCATAATTTTAGAAATATATATTTTTATGTTTAAAATTATTTTCTTTGTTTTTTCTATAAAAATTCAAATTCATTAATTTTGAAGTAAACATAATTTGCATCATACTCATATTTCATAATTGTATTACTCTTTTTCTTACAAAATAATTCAAAAAACTAAATTTTTTAATTTAATATTAAAAATATATCTTGGATTTTCATTTTAGTTTGCTATAGTGTTGGTAACAAACTGTTTAATATATTATTGATTTAAAGACAATAAATATTGAAATATCATGTCGTTAAAATAGTGATATTAAAACAACCCTGAGTATTTAAAATAAGAAAATTATGTTCAATAATGTAAATAAAACGGCATCACTGAGTTTGGGTTTCATTGCATGCAATATCCAGCTTAGCTTCTATTACATTCAACAATGAGTTTAAACATAACACACTATTATTATTTATATTATATAATATCATAGTTACCAACTAGACATTGGAATAGAGATTATGAACCGACTAAACTAAATTTTAAAAATATGTTCTATAAATGTATATATAATTAATTCATTTTTTACAAACTAATTAGAAATTAAAATAAAACCATTTTGAAAATAAAGGGAAATATTTTCCAGAAACTCTATTTTACAGTGCACAACTATTTTTTATACAAATAAATTAAAAAATATCTCTTTTTTGGAATATATTAATTAAATTTATATATTTTATATTCAATATAATTTTTAACATTCATACTATGTCTTTTCTAGACATTATATAAAAATAAAATTCAATTTTACTCTTAAAACTATATTTTCCAAAAAAGTTGTCTTCTCGCATTTTTTGGTGCACTTATTTGAAAAATAATATTATTAAAATTTATAAAATTTGTTTGGAAAAATAAAATTAATTTTTAAAATTTAAATTTACAATATTATATGACTGTGGATGTTTGGAAATTTTTTGAAAAGTTTTGATTTTTTAGGGATAATGAAAAATAATAGTTTTTAATTCAAATCATCCTTTTCATTTAAAAAATTTATAATATTAAATTATAATTTTTATTGGTTATAATATTATATTATTTCAATTTTATATTAATTAATTTAATTTATGAAATTGGAATCATTCTCAAATTTTATTTTGATATAAAAACACTGAAATATTTTGAATGTTTTCTTTATAGAAACATTCTTTCTCATCATGACTGTGGGATTTATTTTTAATAAATTTGTTTAAATTATATGAATTTATGTTATAAAAATAGATTCCATATTTTAAATGATACAAATTTATAATTTTTAATATATTCATCTTAATTTTTTACGAAAAATAATAGTGAAAACAGTATAAATTATTTACCACATTGAATATAAAAAATTTGTTTATCTTGGGTAAGATTAATAATATAATGGTTAAAATGGAATAAAAATATGTCAAAAAACTCATTGGTTTTCCTTATGAATATATTATTACTTTAGGATCTATTTTTATTCGTTTTTGGAACACATTTACATGGAAGGGACCTCTATAATAAGTTTAGTTAAGTAAAAGACAAAAATGTACCTTTATGACTTTAAATATATATATTGATTTGGGATAGGGAAAAAACAAAATTGGTTCAGATATAAATATAATTTTTGAAATATAAATTATATTTTTATTATAATAATTTATTTTTAATTATTAAACAATAAATAATTATATAAAATTATTAAGAAACACAAACCCAAAAATTATTTACTTTATAATAAATATAATAAATGATACTAAAAATATTTAAATAAATGTAAATTGAATGATTTATTATGTTTAAAAAATTTTAAGTTGAAAATATTATCTTACACAAGTGTGGACATAATATATTCTAATTACATCAATTTTTTATTATTAAATTTAAATGAATAATGCCCAAATTGAAATTAGTGTTATTTTATGATAAATAATATGTTTATAGCAGATTTAAAATTAATAAAAAAACTTATATTGTTAAAAAAAATTAATTATATTAGATATAAACTATGATCCATTAAAAAAGTGGTCTTTTATAGTGATTATATTGACCCCAAAATAGTAAAAACTCAGTTTTCACTATTATGATTAAAGCAGTGTTTTTGTGCGTCACAGACTTTTGTGTTAACATGAATTCTCAACACACAAGGTATTTTGATTTGAAAAATTATACTTAATATTTATAATTATTTAGTATAAATTATACCATAGTTAACTCGTTAATTTAAACATGAAGGATACCTTACCTAGGCTAGAAAACTATTTAGCACAATGAAATGTTAAATGTTAAAAATAAAAAAATAGAAGTTAATGAACATAAAGTTTAAATCATATCATTTATTATAAGGTGGAGGAGTTTATTGGCCACATAATTCCTATAACCCTTTAATTATCAATATTTGATCCACTTTTGGAAATAATGATCTCCCAATAGTGAATAATTTTTGGTATTACAAAAATGTCACTCCTCAACTATAAAAGGAAACACACTCCCATCACTTTTTCACACAACTTAAATGATTTGGATCAGCCAATAACTACCCATATAACTTCCCAATATCCAAAAAATAATCATACAAGCCTTATTTTGGGAATTAATATATTCTTGGACATATTTAGTTCTAACCAAAGGAGGTAACATAAAGAAAATGATTATTTGTCAACGACAAAATTTATTTTTTTATTTCTCCACCTCCTTCAATTGTTCTTAAAACACATTGATATAAAAAATCTGTATGTTCCATGTAATTTTATTATTTTTTAATAAGTTAATTATATACAACCATCCCCATTTCAATAAAATGGGTTATGAAATCATCATTTGTTTGTATGGAAGACTACTTCCTCACAAACTGATGTCGCTCATGTATCCATTACCACCTCTCATAGTTAGGTATGATGACCGATATAAAGTATATAAATGATATCTAGAAAAATATTATTCTTCTATATTCATTATATCATTTATAATTTTTTTCATTAAACTCTATTTGGGATATGATAATGTCACTCATGTGTACGGAAGACTACCACCTTGTGAAGTAATGTAATTCATTATTCATTAGGATGTTATATGGAAGGTAATTAGGGAAAAAATAATTAATATATGGGATATAAATGAAATAGTTTTTAAATTAATTACATATTTAAATTTTTTTAAATATAAAATATCATTTTTTTCTAACCTTTTCACTCATTGAAAAAGTAATAACGGTGTACTGGATGTGTGGATTGTCACCTCCCTTAAGCGACATGATTTTTTTCATCACCACATCACCATAATTATATATACCTATATATATAATTAAATATTTTTTTTATTTTGGGTATAATTATAACTATATTAAATTACAATATTAATTACATTATTCTATAATTATCATTGAAAAAAAGAAACGTTACTCATTTGTACATATAACATATTGTCTCTATGATCGCAACGTTAGTTTATTATTCATAGCCATCAATAAGGATTAGATTTAAAAGTAAAATTGATGTAAACATATAATAATTATTTCATGATTATTATTATGGATATGATGAAAATATATAATATAAATAAGAAATAGATCTTTTAGGATGAAATATACATAAGAAAACAATATAATTAACACCAAAAACAAAAAATATATAAGGAAATATTTTTAACCAATAGGTGATAATATGTCACTAAAGGATCATATATGATATTATTCATATTAATATGGTCCTGTTATAAGTCAATATCATTTTCAAACCACTATAAAGGCGGATAAATGATGTTCATCCAAAAAATTGTAAGGTAATAGTTTTCCAATGTCACTTTTATTTATATGAGATATATTCCATATTAACCATTGATTTCAGTTTTGTGTTGTATATAATGACAAAAATATATTATCTTATTAATATAATAAAATTTATTTTGATATAAATATCCATTTGAGTGTCTCTATTTCATTGGGTTTACGGTTTCAAAGTTACCAAAGTTGCAAACGGTTTTTGTCTCAATTTTTACCACGACCCCTCCCCAAAAGTGTACCCATCCTAGGATGGAAATGGGAGAATATAGATAGTGACCCATGAGTCTCACAATCAGTTATTCATGATTTAGAGATGATCATCGAGGGTATAATAAACATGCCAAAGAGAGGAATTACCCTCTTAGAGAAACACATGCAGACGAGATTGATAAGATAGACACAAACCCACTCCTATATAAGATAAATTATAAATTAAATTGCAAGAATAAATATATAATTTCATGTATACACTACTAAAAATGAAGGGGAAACTGCAATTACCAAAATAATTTAATGATGACAGCGATCACGAAGCCGAATGTGTTCCTACAAAACCCCAACCTATTGGTAACCAAACTGATCTCCATCCTTCTCAAACTGACCTGAACAACATTATATATATATATATATATGATGGGTATAATAGTATAATTTGTAGTATCCTCCCTGATTCACTCATTTAATTTCAATGAAATAATTCCAAATAACCATGAACAAAATGTGAAAATTACTCATCACCTAAATATGTATACTAAATTTCCAGCCTCACCATAGATACTCTTACCAAGTATTGCATACATGTAATATTATATAATAATTAAATTCAAGGGTGCCCTTATACAGCTTCCCCACTAGTTTTCCTCTCTTCACAAATGTTTCATGTTTAGATCATCTCTCTCCAAAATGGCTTTCCCATAGACACTAAGGTTTAGCACCAAAACATGCACCTTGTACAACACACACCACCATGTCCACATTATCAAATATAACCATGTAGTTCCAGGAGCCACCCAAAATCACATAACGTATATAATAATATGGGTATTATACCTCAATCCATCTCATATAAAACACTGAGTAAGGATACATAATCCATTACAACCTAGACACATTAAAACTATTGTATTCCATATTAATCTATATCTAGAATATATGTGTTTGAAATGGCCACAAGACATTACATCCCTCTGCACACATATATGGGGATAACTAACCATCGTTCATACAAACATGAATATCTACCATGATAAGAGTGTAGGGTCAAAGGGGGTTTTCATCCATCCACCTCCCACCAGGATGTTCGGATAACACCCCTCAGGACTCAAAATACTTAGGGTATCGGTTGAACAAACCAACAAGTTAGAGTATAATAAAGAAAAAAATATACATGATATAATATAGATCACAACCACACTAAGGTAATATCATAGTATTAGGAAGAACTTAAGCTAACATCTCTTGGACTCCCTGTTGCCACTTCCAAGACCAAATATCCTATAAGCATGCTAGAATTTAAATAGGAACCTTAAATTATAATATTCATGTTTATTAGTTATACTTTAGCTTAATTAATTATTAACCATTAATTAACCATTATCATTTACACATTACATCACATTACTATTTCAATAAATATCAATGCCCTCCAGTCATAACCAAACTGATTACATGACTTCTCTGAATTTCATCAAAAACATTTTATCCCAACAAGCTCCAACGTCACTGGTTAAACATTTATTCATTTATTAACAACATTACTTTTTATATCACTAGGTTCTCTTGGAAAACACTATAAACTCCCCAAACACAAGGGGCTCATCATGGTGAATTTTTGGCCTACCTATTGATACTTTTCCACCTATATAAGGAGATTAAACTCGTCCAACTATGAGGATATCACCACAAAAAGCACTTGGCATATCACAGGTGTCTTCTCCTCCTATGGAAAGAGAGTAAACAAACACAAATGTCTGCCTCATGAGGTGGGGATAGGAAACAAGATAAACAAAAAACATTCCTTCCATCTTAAAAATGGATTCAACAATTATGCAAATTTAATAACATTGGGTGATCCTAACTTTAACCCATTTTTTCACCTCTGGTTCTATCCCCAACACCCTCATGTATAAACTGATACATCTCACCACTCTAGGAATCAATTACAGAGATAAAAATTGGACCACCCTGCCCAACATATGACAACATCCCTATAGGTACATCCATACCAAGCTCACATAAACTATATTTCCCCAAACCCCACATACCACACCATCTATAATGACCCGCCAATTCTCATTGGCTTGATAGTGTAACGAGTCCTTACATGGCCTTAAGAGACATCCCCAAGTTTCCAAAGGCTAGAAATAAATCCCGATGGGTTCCAAAATATATGGGGGAAGATTTACCCATTAACTGAAAACAACCAACAAACAGAGCAACTAGATAAAAATCTCCAAGTAACTACTGTATGATGCCTGATTTAAAACCAAAACAACTCAACCATTAATTTTATCAAAAACCAACCAGAAGTACCACAGTGAAGACCAACACTAAACATCAGAGTAAACAGCAGAAAGACAATGACCCAACTCCAAGCTCCACAAGATCTAAGCTCCAACATCACGAACCAGCCCAAGTATCACGAAGCATCCTTCTAAACGTGTGACACTTTACCTTTTCCAATTTCTAGGTATATGACATCTGCAAAAGAACCAATGTTCCAAAGCAGGGGTGAGTAATGAAACTCAGTAGGTTTTCCCCGATGACTTCCCAAACCATGATAAAAAATGTTTGCACATTTATATAAAACAATTCCAAAACAGTTCACAATAAACATGTTCCATGTTAAAACCATTTTCCAAAAAAACCCATCTTTCTTAAGAAAAGAAACAAAGAAATGTTCTTAATTCAATTCACATTTCCATTTTGGAACATTTATTCCATTCCAAAAATCAACACAACCAACCATGCATGTAACTTGGAACTCCCTATACTCGCGAGTGGTGAGTTATCCTTCCACTAAGATGTCACTTAGTGGACTACCTTGACGGGGGTACTTCACAACTGTATCCATCCCTTTTGATGGGGGTACATCACGACCTTATCCATCCCATCCTTTTTGATGGGGGTAATTCTCGCCCTTATCCATCCCAATGCATATGAACACACACCACAACCCATGCAAGTCAATGCCCAAAACCAAGTGTGTTCAAAACCTTTCAATAAAGAATCACCCTTATATTTAATAACATTTCATTCAAGAAGAAAAAACCACAGCCAATTTAAAAATAACCATTTTAAATTTACTACAACAAACACTTTCCAAAACCACCCAATTTCCATCACCCGTTACTAAAAAAGGTTTCAACCATTCTTTCATAATAGATAAAAAAACCATTTCGATCAAGGAAAACAAATTGAAAAAAAGCCTTCAAGTTATATGAAAGAGGAATCAAGAGTGAAGCCACCTAACTCAACAATTTGGGCGAAACCAACCAACGGACGACGAACGCCAAGAACACCGGGTAAAAACTCAAAAAACCCTCCCTAGATCTCTTCTCCTAACACCACCAAGACCAAATCATATCATATTTGGCATCCACACCCTTAAAACATCCCATAACGGGGCATATATCTATGAAAACGAGAGAATATGTGATGTAGATCTAAGTAGATCTGAGAAACTGATCAAGAACGATAACATACCTTAAGAATCCGGATTCGAATCGCCAAGGGAAGCCTTCAGATCGCCTCCAGAACGCTTGGAAGAAGTCTTCCAACCTTCAAGGGAGAGTAATACTGAGTTAGGGCTTCTTAGGAGTTTTAAACAAGGAAATTAATGTAAAAATGAGTTATATCCATAATTTTAGGATCCAACTTTAAGTGACCGCACAGTTTGAAAAATCATACGCTAACCGTGCGTTAGCTTCTACCTCGGCCATCCTTCACACACAGTTTGGATGCATGGTTAGACAATCTAAGCTCCTACCATGCAGAAGCCACTACCTCGAAGGCCCACTGCACACGGTCTGGATGCACGGTTAGACAAACTGTGCACCGACCGTGCGGATCCCCTTTTGCCTCCAAACATCATTCCAAGTTCTCCTGACTCTCCCAATCGACACCCTTGATTATAAAACCATGAAAAGAATCAAGAATGTGTTACATACCATAAATAGGGGGTTCTACATTCTCCTCACCATTGGCCTTTCCATCATTGGAAAGTAGAAAACCATCGCTTGACTGAAAGAGTTCTGGCCACTACTCCTTCATTTCTTTCTCGAGTTCCCATGTCTCTTCCTAAATCTGACCATGTATCCACAGAACCCGCAATAGGCCAATGCTTTTTCCACGCATGACTTTATCTTGCCTATCCACAATCCAAACCAGGATATGTACCAACAAAGAATCCACCTCTAGGTCAATGTGATCCCATCTGATCACATGGCCAGGATCAGGTTGATACTTCTTTAACTAAGATACATGGAACACATTATGCACTACACTGAACCATGGTGGTAATGCCAACCGATAAGCCACCTCACCAAACCATTAAATTATCTCAAAAGGGCCTATATATTAAGGATATAACTTTCCCTGCTTCCCAAAATGACGTTGTCCAAGTCTTGGAGAGATCCTCAAGAAGACATGATCACTCACTGCAAATGACAACGGTCTTCGGCGATGATCTGTATAAGATTTCTGACGAATCTAAGCCATATCAATCTTATTTTTAATCGACTGGATCTTCTCTATTGTTTCTTGGACAAGGATCGCCCCAACTAGTGATGTATCACTTGTTTCCACCTAGTAAAGTGGAGAAAGACAAGGCTCCCATACAATGATTCAAACAGAGCCATACATATCGAGGCTTGATAACAGTTATAGTATGAGAACTCCACTAAAGGTATATGCTCCTACCATGAGCCACCAAAATCCATTACACAATCCTTCTACATGTCTTCCAATGTCTGTATTATCCTCTTGGATTTCCCATCCTTCATAGGATGATATGCCTTGCTAATAGTCAGCTAAGTCCCAAGGGCATATTGTAAGAATTTCCAGAAATGAGATGTGAACCTCAGATCTCTATCTGAGATGATAGACACTGGTACCCCATGCCTCTTTACCACTTCATGGATATAGATTTTTGAAAGAAATTACACCGTATGATGTTCACGAATAGGGATGAAATGGGATGACTTGGTTAGACGATCCACTATCACCCAAATGGAATCGTGTTTCCAGACCGTTCATGGAATACCTGAAACAAAATCCATTGTTATCTGCTCCCATTTACACACTGGGATAGGTAATGACTGTAGCATACACGCTGGTCTCTGATGTTATTCTTTAACCTGATCACAAGTTAAGCATCACGCGATGAACTCGGCCACCTTACTTTTCATGTCGCTCCACTAAAATTGCACCTTCAGTGCCTTATACATCTTATGTACCCGGATGTACAATCCATCTTGAATGGTGGTAAACATTAAGGTGTTGTTGCTGAAAAACTATAGGTACATCCATCTGATCTCTGAAACCCAAAACTAAACCCCCTTCCAGTTTCTAGCCATCAATGTTCTCCCAACCATTGAGTTTTGAACTCATTATCATACATTCCGCATCATATGTTTGTGCCTCTTTGACCACTGTTACCAGTTTAGGGACAACCGTAGCTGAAAAGAAAACTACAACATCACCTTGGTTTTCACATTCCACATGTATGTTGGATAAGACCGACATAAACTACCATTCATATGATGCTTCCTTTTCCAACTGAGCATACAACTACCTGCTTAATGCATCGGCCACCGAATTGCGCTTACCACGTGTATACATTTATTCAAAGTCGAACAATTAATGATACTCCATCCATCTCCTCTTCCTGAAATTCAAATCTCATTGTGAGAAAATGTTTTTCAAGCTTTTGTGATCCGTAAACACAGTAAATTTCTAACCAAAGAGATAATGTCTCCAAGTTTTCAAAGAATGAATGACTACTGCTAACTCCAAATCATGTGTTGGGTAATATTTCTCTTGCACTTTCAACTGCCTTGATCCATAAGAAACAACATGGTCTCCTTGCATGAGAACACAACCCAACCCTGTTTCTGAAGCATCACAATACACCACGTATCCTTGCCCTGATTCTGGAGAGATTAATATAGGTGCTGATGTAAGGAGCACTTTCAACTCTTGAAAAGATCTCTAACATTCCTCAGTACATTGAAATGCGCTGTTTTTCTTTATCAATGCTGTCATAGGTGAAGCTAGTCATGAGAATTAACACAAAAAGTGTCGGTAATAACAAGCTAGACCAAGAAAACATCATATTTCAAAGACATTCTTTGGCGGTTTCCATGAAAGAACAAATTCTATCTTTTCTGGATCCACTGAAACACCTTTCATAGAAACAAATGGCCTAGAAAATGTACCTCTTGTATCCAAAAATCGCACTTTGATATTTTGGCATACAATTGATGGTTCTTCAAGATTTCCAACACTATCTTTAAGTGTTTCTCGTGATCAGCCCTTGTTCTTGAATACACCAATATGTCATCCACAAACACCACAACAAAAGAATCCAGATATGGCTGAAATATCCGATTCATTAAAGCCATGAAGACTGTTGGTGCATTCATAATACCAAAAGGCATGAATACGTATGTGTAGTGGCCATATCTTCTTCTGAAGGCTGTCTTCGGAATATCTTCCTTCCGAACTTGCAACTGGTGTTATCCTGACTGCAATTAAATCCTGGAGAACCACTGAGCTCTTCTTAATTGATCAAACATGTCATCAATGCGTGGAAGTGGATATCTATTATTTATCATAACTTGGTTAAGTTTAAGATAATCCACACATAGCCTCAAAGTTCCATCTGCTTTCTTTACAAACAAAACTGGTGTTTCCCATAGAGACAAACTTGGCCAAATGAAACCCTTGAATTCCATCTCCTCATAACCGCACTTTCAATTCCTTTAACTCTATTGGTGCCATCCTATAATATGGAAGTGATATAGGACTGGTCCCCGAAAGGAGATCAATCGTACACTCCACTTCTTTTACAGGTGGTAACCCTAAGAAGTTCTTGGGAAAGACATCTATAAATTTATCCACCACAGCTGGAAAACTATTTTACTCAATCTATTCCATTGATTCCAAAATCAACGCTGCCAATTGGTGAGAAATCGTTCCCACAATTGGTGACAACAAGATCTTTGCTCCTTTCCTTACATTCTGCTCTCCTCTGAAGAGATGCTCCATGCCATCCTTAGTCGTAAAACTAACTATTCTCCTATAAGAGTTGATGTGAGCCTTAAAATTTGTCAACCAATCCATACCCAGGATTATATCATAGAAATCCATCTCCATCACAGAGAAATCCCATTTCAGCTCAACTCCATCAACAGTTACTGCACATGCTCTACACACGAAGGCTTGACATTCTCTTTCACCAAGAGGAGTTTGTAGTTTCAAGACAAAGGCATCATTTCCAATTTTAAACATATCATGTCAATAGCACAAAGAAGCAATGAAGTAATGTGATGCACCAGTATCAAACAACACTTGAACAAAGGTAGAATTCAAAATAATCGTACCTCTTACTGTTGATGGTCTAGCCTGATCATCAATAATCATCTGCTCAACTCCATACAATTGCTTCGTCGCTACACGATTCTTCTTATTTTTTTGTTGAGATTGACCTGGTTGATGATGCATGGTATTTTGAGAATCACCATGGCTAGCTCTGTTATGCTGACGAGATTGATTCTGTTGTCCTCATCCTGTCAAAGTATATGATGCTTGCGACTCCTGGGAAGTGTCACGTGCGCCCCACCAAGGAGTATTTCTACAACAACATTGTAGATTCCCCATCTTCTTGCAATTATTACATTGTGTAGGTTGTTTCATACACTCTCGCATTATGTGATCAATCGAGGCACATTGAAAACACCCGGCTCTCATCATGGGTCATAGAGGAAGATTCAACGATCCATTCGTTTGATTCTGATTCACACTCCCACCTTGGAAGTATGTGTCCCTCTTCCGCTTATTCCCAGCATTAGAGTTCCCACATGTTCCAATGGGTATCATCATACTTCCTCCTATAGATACCGAGATATAACGTTCATCAACCATTGCTCTATTCACCATCTCTGTATAATCTGTAATACAGATCACCGCAATCTTCGATCGAATCTCCTACCTTAGCCCCGATTCGAAGATGTGTGCCTTCAAAGAAGGGCTTTCCACAACCTCTAGTGCAAAACGGACTAAATTCATGAACTTAGACGCATACTCTGTGACAGATAGGCTCTCTTGTTTCAAGATGAAAAAGTCTGTCGTTTTCTGGATATTGGACGTGTGAGGATAGAATTGTTTGTTAAACAATACTTCAAAATCTTCCCATGTAAGGCCTTCATCCAATTTATCCTGCACCGCTAAATCCCACCACTAACGTGCATGATCCTCGAGCATATACATCACCATCTTTACTTTCAACTCTACTGATGTGCTGATGAAATCGAAGATACGATTCATCCTACTTAGCCACACCTCCTATTTTTCTTGTTAAGAATCACCCTGAAAGATGGGTGGATTCTACTTCTGGAACTAGACGGAATAGTCTACATGCCTCGACTCATCCCTCTGATTCCCTGTGTCCACAACCTGGAATGATTAAATGATACTCTGAACCATCTTCTGGTTCACACGTGGTTCAGGTTCAACCACATTCTCCGCAGCTTCATCGGGTTGGTTTCTACGACGCCTAACAGGTGCCATTTTCTATACAAACAACGCACGCCATTAGTCTCACTTCCTAGAAACTGAAGGCTTAGCTTTTCAATTTCTATCACATCAACTATCACATAATTGTTTTCTATCCAACAAGATTTTCCACATGTTTATCCATTTTTGAAAACATCCCACAGACATTTTGAAAATCCTCCTGTTTTCAAAATATACTAAATGTCTAGTTTTAGAAATCATTCATTTGAAAATCAATTTATGCCATTTTCAAAAAATTTATCCTTTCCCAAAATCATAAATCATTCTTTGCAATGAGATATGCCATCCTAGTGGGAATTCATTCCTCTAATGCATTTCATGCTCATCACATTGTCTAGACCCATGAAAATAAGATTTGTAACATTCTAGAAGTGTATCCAAAACACTTATGTACCCAACACCCTGGTAACGTGAAGTTCAACATAAAAGGGTTAGCTATGTCCTTTTATGCAATACATTTCACATTCCGAAAATCCTAATCTTGTCTTAGATGTTCTCCTAAATAATAGACAATAAATAATTCCAACTCCAGGATAAGAACATCGATGACCACTTGTTAGGAAAGGACCGAACAAGCTGATACCATTTGTAAGGACCCACCAATTCTCATTGGCTTTAGAGTGTAACAAGTCATTACATGGCATTAAGAGACATACCCATGGTGCCTAAGGCTGAAAATAAATGCCGAAGGGTTTTAAAATACATGGGGGATGATTTACCCTTTAACTAAAAACAACCAACAAACAGAGAAACTAGATAAACATCTCTAAGAAACCACTATATAATGCATGATTTAAAACCAAAACAACTGAACCATAAATTTTATCAAAAACCAACCAAAATTACCATAGTGAAGACCTATACTAAACATCTGAGTAAACAGCAGAAAGACAACTCAAAGACTACAAGACAACTACCCAACTCAATGCTCCACAATTTCGAAGATCCAACATCACGAACCAGCCCAAGTATCAAAAAGCAACGGTCTAAACATGTGACACTTTAACTTTTCCAATGTCCCGGTATATGACATCTGCAAAAGCACCAACGTGCCAAAGTAGGGGGTGAGTAATGAAACTCAATAGTTTTTCCCTGATGACTTCCCATCCCATGCCTCTGGGATAAAACATGTTACCACATTTATATAAAACAATTTATATAAAAAAATTCCAAAATAGTTCACAATAAACAAGTTCCATGTCAAAATATTTTTCCAACAAAACAAATCTTTCTTAAGAAAAGAAACCAAGAAAAGTTCCCAATTCCATTCACATTTCCATTTTGGCACATTCATTCCATTCCACAAATCCACACAACCAACCATGCATGCAACCTGGACCTCCCTATACTCGCGATTGGTGAGTTATCCTTCCACTAAGCCATCACATAGTGGACTAATGTGACGGGAGTACTTCACAACCTTATCCGTACCTTTTGATGGGGGTACTTCATGACCTTATCCATCCCAACCTTTTTGATGGGGGTACTTCTCACCCTTATCCATCCCAATGAATATGAACACACACCAAAACCCATGCAAGTCTATTCCCAAAACAATGTGTGTTCAAAACCTTTCAATAAAACATCACCCTTGTATTAAAAAACCTTTTCATTCAAGCAGAAAAAACCATAACCAATTTAAAAATCACCATTTTAAATTTACTTCAACAAAAACTTTCCAAAACCACACAATTTCCATCACCCGTTACTAAAAAGGGTTTCAACTATTCTTTCATAATAGATAAACAAACAATTTCGATCAAGTAAAACAAATTTAAACTAAGCCTTCATGTTCTAAGAAAGAGGAATCGAGAGTGAAGCCACCTACCTCAACAATTTGGGAGAAACCAACCGACGGACGACGAACTCCAAGAACATCGGGTAAAACTCCAAAAACCCTCCTTAGATCTCTTCTCCTAACACAACCAAGACCAAATATTATCATATTTGGGATCCACACCCTTAGATATACCCATAACGGGCGTATATCTAAGAAAACAAGAGAAATAAGAGAATTTGATCTAACTAGATCTGAGAAACCGATAAAGAACGATAACATACCTTAAGAATCCAGCTTCGAATCACCAAGGGAAGCCTTCAGATCGCCTCCGGAATTCTTGGGAGAAGTCTTCCAACCTTCAAGTGAGAGTAATCCTGATTTAGGGCCGATTAAGAGGTTTAAAGAAGTAAATTAAAGGAAAAATGAGTTAGATCCACAATTTTAGGATCTAACTTTATGTGACCGCATGGTTAGTCCGCATGGTTTGTCAAACTGTGCGTTAACCGTGCATTAGCTTCTTCCTCGTCCATCCTTCACGCATGGTTTGGACGCATGGTTAGACAAACCGTGTGCCTACCGTACAGAATCCACTGCCTCCACGACCCACTGCGCATGGTTTGGACGCACGATTAGACAAACTGTGTGCTGACCGTGCGACTTCCCTTTTGCCTCCAAACAACATTCCAAGTTCTCCCGACTCTCCCATTCGACACCCTTGACTTTAAAACCATGAAAAGAATAAATTAAGGGTTACATTCCAGAAATCGGGGGTACTACACCATCCCTATAGGATCAGCCATCCTAGGCTCATGTCACATCATAAGGAGCATGAAAAAAACATAGAAACCAAGATCCTAAACTTAGTATAAGGTATCTAGACTTCACATAGAACGGTCTATCTTGGATCTAGTGTACAAGGCACTCGACCTTCACATGAATGTGGGAATCTCATACCCAATAAAGGAATTACCTTTTTTTTTGCACAACTGGTACGTATTCTATCATGAATTAGCTTATACATTACAATGGGTTTCATCATAGGGAAACATAAGAGAGAAGATATAAAAACTATCAAAATTTAATTAAATAATTAAATTAACATGTCTTAAACTATTTTATCAACAAGAATCAACATTCTTCATGTTTGATATCTAGTTCAATTAAACATGCATACTTGCATCAATTTCATTCACATCAAATTACAATAACAACCAGATTCATTAAACATGCCTCTTTATCATTTTTACAATATATTCTAGATTTATGTTCCTTAGAAATTTAAATAAAGAACAACATGATAAAACAATCAATGAATAAATATCAAACTTTTTATAAAATGAATAGGCATACTGTTATCAAAATATAAATCAGCAACATCGTTATATGATTGATAATAATTATTTAATCTGGTTCAAGTATTTAATTTGGACAATTTCATTTTAATCCATGGGGATAAACCAAGCTAGACATATTATTTCATGTAAATAAATATAAAAGAATTGAATAACCCACATTAAAAGACCATTGACATTCTTCGCATGAGAACATACCATGCAATAGATCTCTGATCACCTCTCCCCCAAGAACTACATCCAAACTAGGATGTTGTGGCACTACCACTCCCAAAAAAACTATGCTAAACACTATTAGAACCTTGGGTAAGATAATTCCATCAAACATAGAGAATATATTAGAGTAAATGATATAAAAACTGAGAGAAACTCTTAGAAAATGGAGGAAAACACACATTGGATCTATTCGAGTCACTACAGATTGATGATGGAAGCCCAATATCAATTCATGTAGCAGGGATATCCAAAAAACTGAAGAGAGGACAACTTGGTCTCTTATGATGAGGGGGAGGAATGTAGCATCCATAGTATTTGACAAAATTAGTAGTGGATAAAACAATTAAAAAATTACCATGATGGGGGATTATATGACATATAATACCCTTTCTAATTGTGTAATGCCTCGATGTTAGTTTCTTCCAATAGAACATTTACCATTTGATTTATTATATTTTTAAAACCCTAAAATATTACATTATGTGAATCCCACATTCACATCGTGAAATTATTCTACACAGTGTGAAACCCACATTCACACTGTGAAAGTTCCCTACTCCATGTTCTCAGCACTCAAATTCCTCTAGAATTCATTCGAGCTCTGCAAGCCTTGGGAACATGAAAAAGGTTGATCCACATGGATTTGGGCCCTTACATCTGATACCTCTCAAAACATTCTCTTCCTAGAGAATCCAAAACCAATGCAGAGAGTAAATATAAATGGGTCCTCCGAACATCCACCCCATGAGATACCTCTCAAGGTTACCATCACTATTAGAGCTCATCACCTCACTACAGTAACAAGAGAAAAAACACATAACAACCACAATCATCTCCTAAACACTCTCTTATGGGAGATACCTCTCAAGGAGAAAAATCCACAACATGTAAGAAGAGAAATGCATCTCACAACTATAAATATCTATAACCATAAAACAAAGAACATTTAATGATAATAGTAAAACCTCAAATAGTTTAGGGTATTATGCGAATATCTATGACTCATATTACAAGGTATTCTACTCCATGCCACCATACCACTACAAGAAATGAACCTAGGGGATAGAACGTCCGTACAAAAAATTCTCTAAGAAGTCATGAATCTTTATAGGTTTCTCCTCAAAGGTCGCATCATCATCAATATTGATCTCATCCAAATAAGTGATGAGATATTCGTCATAATGATAATGATGGAGCTGAGACACGTGAAAAAAATCATATATATGGATCTTCTACGGGAGAAGTACAATCGGATACCCTATGGCTCAAACATGAGCCAACACCTCGAAATTCAAGAAAAACTGGGGAGAAAGCATACTATCATAACAAAACCTTTTCAACCCCTAATGGGGATCCACCTTTATGAAAACATGATCCCCAATATCAAACTCTATAGGTCTCTTCTTATTATTGACATATGATTGCTTAAAATCTTGAACTAGTTTAATCTTCTCAAGAATCACTTAAACCATCTCTATTGTATTTTGTATTTGTTACGGCCTGAGAATAACGCACTCTCCTAACCCAATCCAACACAATAGAGAATTTAATGTTCAACCATACAAGGTTTTAATATATTCCACATCGATGGTGGATTGAAAGAAGTATTATTGTAAGAGAACTCTACCAAGGTAATGTGCCTCTACTGAGAACATCCAATATCTTGGACACAAGAGCGCAACATATCGTCAAGTGTCTGGATGGTCCACTCTTTGTGACCATCTGTTTGCAGATGAAAAATAGTGTAGAGGCATAGATTAGAACCAATGAATTAAGGATACCACTTAATATAATATAGGTAAGATGATAATCTCGATATAAAATGATCATACTCAGGACCCTATAGAGTCTTGCCACCTCCTCCAGATACTACCTTGAAAAAACCTCCACTGAGCTCAACTCCTTGATATCTATAAAATGAACCGATTTCATCAAACATTCCACTACCAACCATTAATCATTATAGACTCCATGATATAAAGTTAAACTTTTAACAAATTCCATTGATATTTCCTCCAAAGTTCAATTGAGGAATAACAAACTGCTGTAGTAGACCACTTTGAAAACAGTGCTCGGCCATCACCTTCTTGTAGAAAAATCATCGAGACATGAATTCTGCAACTGCGGGCTTCAAACCGCACC
The DNA here is from genome assembly GCA_963277665.1 of Viscum album. Classification (NCBI taxonomy): domain Eukaryota; kingdom Viridiplantae; phylum Streptophyta; class Magnoliopsida; order Santalales; family Viscaceae; genus Viscum; species Viscum album. The sequence continues at coordinate 1,038,698,169 of OY728141.1, read as the reverse complement.
ACCAAAATTGACCTCTCAAATAATGTTACATATTTTAATGGATAGGATTTACCACTAAGGCATAGTTATGGAACTCTCTGAGAACCATCTCACACTTAACAAAGGGATCGAAAATTCTTCCCAAGAAAACTAGCCAGTGTTTTTATCCTCAAACAAACCATTAGGGGCCTCACCACAGACAACATAGTCTCTCCAGAACTCCAACTCATGATCCCCCAACAATTATTCCCCCACATACTTCACCAGATATGATTTCCCCATCATCCAAAAAAGACAACCTCTTCCCTCAAATTCACCCATATATAGATGCAATGTTGAATGTTCTTCTATCACACTCTAGGAATCACTAATTTCACACACTGCATCACTATACTACTTCTTGATCAGCACATTAGAAATAACATTCCCCTTTATAGGTTAATACAAAATCTCAAAGTCATAATACTATTATAACTCAATCCACCGAGGTTAGTGAATGTTCAATTTACATAAGAAGTATGATCGATGAAGGCAACAAAATGATAAACTATGAGGTAATGTCTCAAAAAAATTAGCAAAAACACCATTGCCTCAAATTAGAGATCATGGGAGGAATAGTTAGCCACATGGGTACATTACTGCCTTGACTAATAAGAAATAACATATCTTTACTACATCAGAATATAGTCGAACCAAATATGTGAAGCGTTGTACAAAATTTCAAACTGAACTCCTTCTATAAAAAAAGAACTCAAACACTGACCAGCATATTCTTTAGATATTTAAATATTGTTTGAGACTGATCAGTCTACACGATAACCTGACCCTTTATGGTTAATACAGTGAGAGGAGTCGCAACCTAAGAAACATCATCTATGAACATTTTTTAATAGCCTGCAAGACCAAAGAATATTTTCACCTCTATCAGAGTATTAGGTGCTTCCCAAGTCACAAATGGTTCGATCTATGACGTATCAAAATATAATCCCCACTGGGATACAACATTCCCTAAGAAATGTACTTCTGAAAACAAATATCACAATTCATCAACTTCCCAAATATATTCTGATAATGTAGTACTACCAAAATTGCACCCAAATTATCCGTATTCTCATCCTCTAATTCGGATTTTACAAGGACTTCATCGATGAAAACAACCATGAACATATCCCAGATCTCATGGAACATAATTTTCATTATCCTTGTGAACACGTCTAGAGAATTCATCACACCAAATAGCATCACAATGAAATCGTAATTCTCATGATGACAATAGAAATATGTATCTAGAATATCTGCACCCTTCACTCACATAGGATGATACCATGACCACAAATTCATCATTGATAACCAACTTGAACCCTTAAAATAATTGAATAAATCATCAATAAATGGAAGAGGATGGAGGATCTTCCCTATCACATGGTTCATTAGAACATAATCGATATCAACTGCAAGCTTTCACCAGCCATCATTGGGAAAAAACCTATTTCACCCCATAGTGACAAATTAGGTCTAAAAAACCACACTATAATAGAGAATCGAGCTATACATGCACCTCTCACAACTCAAAAGGTTCCATACTATATGGATACATCAAGATAGGAGACACTTCAAGATATAGTTCAATCTTGAAGTCAATCTCTCTTCTAGGGGGAAATGCTACAACCTCATCTAGAAAGACATACGGGGACTCTTCAATGAAATTGGGAAACACTAACTATTGAACCTTCAACAAAATCAACATTATCCTAGACATCAAGGATGAAAATGACTGAACATGACTCTGTACCATCTATGTGTCTCACTCCCCAACAAACACTAATGGATATACATCAGCATCAAAGAACACAACCTACCTCAAGACGAAATCCATGATATCTTACACTAAATACAACCACTACTTGCAAATGATGATTTCATTTGGCTTTATTTGTAAACATACAAAATCTATCCAAAATATTGGTGATTCCCTAGTTGTATCTCACAGTTAATACATAATAAAAACATGTCCTCTTAACATCCAACTAGTCTAGTCAATGACAAGGTGGCCATAATTCTTTCTACCTAAAATCCCAAATCAAGGAAAGTGGAAGGTGATATGAAGGATTATGTCACTCTTGGATCAAAAAAATAATACACTCAAGTAGAAAACAAGAATTGTGTACCTCGAATGACATCTGGGTTGCCTAGCGCTAGAAACACTAAATCTTGAATCTGACAAAGATATCCTCTATGTCCCATATAACCATGATGATGACCACATCTATGGATATGATCTGCTCTTTGAGGATGGGGAGCATCCTGGGGTTGTCCTCTACCCTCTACAACTACTCTCTACTGATCCCAAACAAGAAAAACCTACTGTTGCAACCTTGGATAGAACTACATCAATAGAGGAACACAGAGAGGAAAAACTAGAATGTGTTGGCTACTCCAAATGGTCAACAACTATCACAATTGATGACCTCGAAATCCACAAGAAAAAAAAATTATCCCTTAGAATAGGTCTGAGAGCCACAAACTCATAGAAATAAGAAATTGATTGTTGGGACCTACCCCTGACTGATCAAAATTTCTTCTATCATAACATCTATGAAACCTAGACCATAGCTCTTCGTCATTAGAAATCTTGAAAACTACCCTCTTTTGATGATCTAGTTTTGGATAACTTCTTCTCAATGACCTTTTTTCTTTCCATCACCTCAAGATATGAATTCAATAAATTTAGGGTGACCAGAATTAGGTTATTTAAACACAAAGACTCCTCAAAATTCCACACCCTATCATCCTCATTAGGAAATAGGTCCAATTAATATCATAAAAGGTTCTTGAAATGGATTCCAAACCATCACAAATTATAGATTCCCTACTGAAGGGTAAGAAAATTCTGGAATCTAACCACCTACATGGTTGAATAATGAAACTCAACACTAAACTAGTTAGAAAAAACCTCCCATGATACTATAATCTCCTCAAAACCCCTGAGGAACAAGTACCAACACTATCTCAATGCCCTCCACAACATCATCAAGGCCAATTACTCCCAGTTCTCCTTGTGAGAAAGGATCAAATAGAATGATATCTCAACCTTATCCAAATAGTCTTCAATGAGTGTGTCTAAAATGGATCCCTCATACTTCTAAAAAATCTGGAATTGAAACACTCATAGTGTCCTCCTCCATGTGTCATCATCATCAACCTCTACCCTATAGTGATCGGTTGGGGTAACCTGCTGAACATATTCTGTGTGAACATTTTGAGGACATAGACCTAGATCCACAACTAAAAAATAAGAAACAATATGATCTTATAAACATAAAATAATGATGAATTTAACATTAATTAATTGTTTTATTTTATTAATTTTACGTAAACATATCCCAAGTTATACCAATTCAAACATAGGTGAAAATAAGAATGATGAATGATCCTTTCCTAGCTATCTACCCTGCAACTAGTATCACTTTTCTTAGTTGTCTCTCTAAAAGTAAAGGTTTGTTAATTAGATCACAAGGGGATCCAAATACTTGGGTCTCATCTAGTATCCTATGTTTATAGTGCTTGAAAAACATAGTCGACATCATTTCCCTACCAACCCATGCAACCTCACCAATGCCTAACTCTGAAATCCCTCATATCCGTCAACCTCCAATGATACCACTCTGTCAAGACCCCCTCATGAAAAAGTGTACCCCTCCTAGACCTAAAATTGGATAATAGAGATATTGACCCTTAAGTCCCCCTACAATAGGCCATGGGTTGGTGACTATCATTGAGGGTGTAATAAACAAGCATATGGGAGACATTACCTTCTAATAGAAACACATGAAGAATAGAGAGATATGATATACACCAAAAAAATCCTTATTATAATATAATATAAATGAAAATACAAGTACATAAGTATAATTTCATGCAATAACTACAAAAACTTAAGGGGAAAACTACAAGAACCAAAATAAAGTAAAGATGACACCAACTATGAGTCCCAAATAGCTCCTACAAAAACCCCAAGATAGTGGTAACTAGCATGATTTACAACCTTCTCCAACTAGACTAAAAAATTGTGTATATATACATAGGGTTATTGTAACATTATAATTAGTTGGATCATCTTTGGAGCCTATGATGAAAAAAATAATGAAATCATGGTAAAGCCTGGTGAACAAGAAGTGAAACTAAATCGTCACATAAAATGGTATTCTATGTTCCCAGCCTCACCATGGATACTATCACCAAGTTTCACATGAAAGAGAATATTATATAATAAATAATATCAAGGTTTCCACACTACCTATTCCCTATAGGTTTTCCTCATTTCCTCAATGTCAAACATCATAATATTTTCTCTCCAAAAAGTCTATCTTGTAGACACCTGGGCGAAGCAGCACAACATGAAGCTCGTGCACTACACACTGCCACGTCCACATATCCAAAAGTAACTAGGATGTTCCTGGATCCACCACATATTGCGTAATGTGTATCATATTTCTAGTATTATACATTAATCCATCTCATCACATACACCAAGGAAGGATCTATAAGCCATCATAGCCTATAGAAGTTATACATATAACAGTCCGTAGGAAACTACATCTATAATATATGTTTTTAAAATAACCACAACCCATTAAATCCCTCTACATAGATATATGGGGAAAACTAACAACCATGTATACCCACATGAATATCTAACAAGATAAGAGACTAGTTCCAAAGGGGACAGTCACTCATCAATCCTCTCATTGGGATTTTGGGGAAAACACCGCCTAGGGCTCTGAACCCCTGGGGGTGAGTTTCTATTTCCGGTATGGGGGATTAGTGTATAGAAAAAAATATTCATGATACAATATAACTCACAACCACCCTAAGGGGGTATCCTAGGCTCAGACACAACTACTGCTAACCTCCATTGAACTCTCGACTTCCACAATCAAGCTTAGATATCCAATAAGCTCACAACCATTTCCAAAGCTACGTTAATTTATCTTATTCCTTTTCATCAGTTACAATTTACATTAATTAATTATAAACCATTAATTAATCATTATCGTTTCCACATTACATCACATTACCATTTCAACCAAAACCATGCCCTCTATGCATAACCAAAGAGAGTCCCTGATTTCTCAGAATTTTAATCACTAAATTTTATCCCAACAAGATCCCACCCCATGGGGTAAAAATTTATTCATTTATTAACACCATTACATTCAATATCACTAGGTTCTCTCAGAAAATATTTTAAACTCCCTAAACACTAGTGGATCAACTCAGTGAGTATATAAACAACTCAACAAGTTTTTCCACCTATATAAGGAGAGTAAACTCATCCAACCCTGATGAGATAAACATGTAAAGAACATGACATACCACATGTGTCTTACCATCCCATAGAGAGATAGTAACAGTACACATCATTCTACCTAAAGTATTGGGGAAAGGAAATATGATAAACAAACAACCTAGATACTAGGAAAAAAATAGATTAAATAAGCATCCATCTCTCATAACAACTAGTAATCCAATCTTTAACACATTCAATAACCATTTATGCCATCCCCAACACCCTCATGCATAAACTGATACATCTCACCACTATAGGCATCAATTACATCAACAAAAACTAGGCCACCCTACCCATATAGTAAAACAGCCCTCAAGGCTCATCTATCCCAGGCTCATGTCACATCTGAGTCTCTATACACCACATACTACTATAACTCTCTAGGATGATTCATCCCAGGCTCATGTCAAATCATAATCTTCAGGAAAAAACTTTGAAACCAGGCTCTTGGCTCTAAACCAACGCATTACACTGTCACACACAATGAGCTATAATGTCTCCAATGAACAAGGCAGTCTTCATTCACAAGAAAGAGGGAAACTCACTCCCTACAAAGGCATTACCTTTTCTCAAATAACTAGTTCTTATAGCATCTTGAATTAACAAATTACATATCAAAGGTTTTAACTGTGGGAAAACTAAGAAACAAGTAGTCAGAGCTATCACAAAATAATTAAATAATTAATTTAACATTCATTTAATTATTTTTCAATGAGAATAAACATGCTTTAGGTTTATTAACCAGTTCAATTAAACATACCGACTTGCATTAATTTGACTAGCATAAAATTATACCAACAACCATATTCATTGAACATACATCTTTATCTATTAGATATTTAATTATCAGTTAATTAAATCTTTAGGTTCTTTACCAATTCCCTTCAAGAAAAATATGATAAACTATAAAATTCATAGATATCACACTATCTAAAAAATCAAGAGTCAAACCTTTATCATAGTACAAAAATGTAACATAATTATGTGATCGATAAAAATTATTTAATTTGGTTAAAGTTTTTAATTAGGTCAATTTGAATACAATCCAAGGGGAAAATAATGTTAAATCAATAATTTAAATTAATCAACAGTGAAGCAACAAATCCTATACCACAAAAGGTCATCGACATTCTTGTCATGATAAAAAACCATGCAACGAATCTCAAATCACCTCTCCAACAAAGAACTACATCCAACTGAGGAAATTGTGGCACCACCACACGAACAACAACTTAGAGAAACCACATTTGGATCATGGGAAAGAAAACTCTATAGAAAAATGTGAATATAGGATAGAAAACAAGATCAAAACTAGGATAAACCACTAAAAATAGAGCAAAAACCCGTGTTAGATCAATTTGGATCACAAAGGATTGAAAATGGAAGCTCCAATTTGATTCCCATCGAAGGGATCTCTGAAATGATGAATAGGGGACTATCGAGTCACCTGGAAAGAGAGGGATGGATGTAGAAGATATTGTATTTGGCATCCCAAGTTGTAAGAAACACACTTAAAACATTACATTTATTGGGGAATTACATGTTGTGTAATCCCCTTTCACACCGTGTAATGCCTCGAGGTCAGTTTCTACCAAAAAAATCATCAAAATTAGATTTATTTTTCATCAATCCTAAAAATATTACCTGATGTGAATCCCACTTATACATAATGAATTTTTCTACATGTCATTAAACTAACTTTCACACCATGAAATTTCCCTACTCGTAGTTCTTAACACCCGAGTCCCTCCGTACTTCCTCTAAGTCACCTATGAGCTTCACAAGCCTCTTGAATGGAAAATGGGTTAATCAATTAGGATCTAAGAACATACAATTTTCCTTCTTGGAGACATATGTTATGTTATACAACTATCTGCTTCTACAAGGTGTATATATTTCCCTTTTGACATGTTATATCATTTGTCTCATTATTTTCATGATATTATAAGTTTAATTTAATGTTATTCTTTCTTGGGGCTTACAATTCAATGTTACCAATGATGTAATGTTTTTACATTAAAATCTCATTATTTATTAGGACTACTTGTGATTGTGTATCTGATGACAAAGTATTATTATCCAAATTTTAAGAAACTTATGAATTTTATTCTAATCTAGTTATTAATGATATTTTCAAGTAATAGTACCATTTTTTAACTCATTGGTACATAAAATAATTGATAAAAAAGTTTTATTAAAATTAAAAATAATATATAACTTCAATTGGAAATATTTTTCTTCTAAAAACATTTTTTATAATGTTTTAAAAAACCCATTCAAAATTATTTATTAAATAGATTTTGACCAATTTTGTTATTTTTTTTAAAAAAGGAATATTCAATCCTCTTTCTGAATAAAAAAATTTTCTAAACCTTTTACCATGTAAAAGGATTATTATTTATGGAATGTAATAAATTACCCACCGACATCAACCTCATTTCATTGAATAATTATTTATAATTTTATAGTATTATTTTTGAAGAAAATGTTTTCTCAACATTCTCAAAATTCTTGGGTTAAAAAAATGAAATTCAATAAAATGGATTTTCCAAAAAATTTATGTTTTAAAAAGTGTTTTTTAATGTATATTTTCCTCAATTATGTTTTAAAGTTATTTTTATCGTATTTCAATTAATAAAGGAAAAAAACAATTTTATTCTTAATCTAATGGATATATATATTTTATTGATACTAGACTAATTATTTCTCTAGATGGATTAATATTATTTAAAAGAGATTGTTATGGGCCCCATTTTTTCTGTGGGTTAATAAAGATTCAAATATATTGACATGAAACCCATTTCTTTTCCACAGGTTATTCTAGTTATAAAAATAATAATGATTGTTTCTAAGATTTTTATTATGATATATTTAAGTAATTTATTCATGATGTTATTATTGAATATATTACACTATGGGTTGGCCTAGAGAGCATCGGGTGATCCCAATACATCTTATAGGATTTGGAATCCAAGATAACATTAGGTGATCATGTTACAGCTTAAATGGTGGGGTGGCCAATAATGAAGTGGGTGAGCTAGTTATAGATTATATGATGGATGTGCCTAGATAGAGCTCTAATTCATTAGGTAATGATTATATTCTATGAATAATTATATTGGAAGTGGACTATATAGTTATTATAATTGTAAGAGTTCTATAAGGGGTTTATAATTTTTCTATGAATATGGTGTCCCAAGATACCAACATGTTTTATATATTCTTACTATTGGTTTGTGATGTTTAATTTGATCGAGAATGTATCACCCATCTCATCATTATTTATTCTTATGACTCTTTCCATTGTTATATCCCTTTCCATGTTTTTAGGGTTGAATATATTTGTATTTATGGGTATGAATATTCTTATGTTATACTCATTAACTTTAACTATATCATCATATCCTTATCCACTACTTATTTTGACTGATAAAATTCGTTTATCAATGCTTAAATTTTCCCTAAATGATAATTATTCTCATAATTCTTACATTTACTTTTCCCCATGTTATAAATAAATACGTTCAATGAATTATGTCAAGAAAGGATTTTATATCGATGATGATGATTAATTATTGTGAAATAAAAAAATCTGGGTTAAGAGGGAGAAATGCAAATTTGATGACATGGGAATTATTTATGTTGGAGTTTTTCCTAATTTTCTAAAACTATAAACCATAAAGTAACTTTATAATTTAGGTCATCCAATTTTTCTTTTTTATATTGTAATTTTTTTATGGAAAAAACTGGGTCGCCATTATCGGCATCAAATCCATAAATTTGAGATTTATGATTTTTGTATCCGATGAAGGAGTTCCGGTTCTAGGCTATTATAGTTTGTATCAAAGGAAATTTTTGATAAGTTTGGAGATTTGTGTATTTCTATGTATGTTTGTCTTGAAACTTTTGGGTATCATCATGTTTTGTAAGATCTAGGATGATCATCATTTCAAATTATTAGATATACCATTTGAGGGTTTTAAGTAGTAAAAATCAAGTGGTTATTAATGTCATTTTGGTAGATGATTTTTTAGGTTTGGGTATTTGTATCTCCTAGGATCAACATGAAGTGTTATTTAGGAAATTTTTTTTTTTCATGACTAAATAATAAAAGTACAACCCAAAGGCTGGGTGGAAATCATTCATATTTGGAAATTACATGCGGCTTAATCTTGCAATTGAAGGATGACAAGGGTATCACCCCTACCACTAGCCTACACAATTTCATGGTTAGTATGAAATTTTTATAGGTATTTATTAAGTTTATTTTGGAATCATATAGGATTTTATTTTAATAATTATTATTATTTTATCTTGGAAGAAATTGTGATCATATCATTCTAATATTTGGGTTTAGAATTCATTTTGGAAATATTTGAAATTTTTTATATATAGTTATTTATGAAATCATTTAGTTTCATATTTGGGTATTAGTACTTAATTTTCAGGTCTAATGTTTCATATAATGGTTTAACAATTTTTGGAATTATCTTAACATTTTCTGTAATTTTTTGTTTTAGTTAATTTCTATAGATAAAAATATTATATAATTATTTATTTGGGGATTTTGGACATTTAAATGTTTTTTTAGTGCATCATGACTGAAAAAATAATCTCAGATACACATCATTTGGTGGAAAAGAAGATATTTTGGGGTAAATAGATTAAAGAGTGAAATTCTAATAATAAATTAAGTATATTTCAATATTCTATTAGTCTAGATGGTAATATAATTCCTCAAATATAATAAAAGTATCTTAATATAAAAAAATTATCATTTTAAATTAAATTATAGTAGGAAAATGGTCCTTTCTATCATCAATGATTTATGGTTTTGAGGCACTTAACTTTATATTAACCATTCACTTCCTTATGATCAATGACCACAATCACTCTCTATAATTATTTAAACTTTTATTTCATTCCATCATATGATTTACTATATAAAAACAATGTTTACTGTAATTCCATAGGAAATTTTTGATTCACATTATTCATTTTTAAGATAATGGTTTATTATCACCTTTTATGACGTGGGGTTTATAAAGAAAATATTTTCAAATTTCCATTCTCTTATTACTAAGATAATGTTAAAATTATGAGGATAAAATTCATTGGGGGGATATAACACCCTGAGTGTTTAAATGAATAAAATTATATTTGATATTTTAAATGATATGAAACCTTGATTTATGATTTCCCTATACGTAATATCATTTTTATCTAGTGTTACCATGAACAATGAGTTTAAATAAAACACACTATTATTATTATTATTATTATTTAATATGATAATTATCACCTAGAATATGTATTGGGGGTATGAACATGAATAACTAAATTAGAATAATATTTTTTACAAATTTATATTTAAATATTTATTTGGTCAAAAAAAATTTATAAATGAAAATAAAACACTTTTCAAAATAAATGGAAATCTTTTTCTGGAAAAATATTTCAATGCGAACAACTGTGCTTTATACCAATAAATTAAAAAAATAAATATTGATGGATTATATTGAAGAAATTAATAAATTATATTTTAAAAAATATTTTTTAATAGTAATATTATTTTTTTCTAGAAAAGAGATAAAAATAAATCCAAATTTATGATTAAATCTAATTTTTTAAAAAAATATCTTTATCACCTTTTTATTGCACACTCATTTTGAAACTATTTATTAAACATCTAAAAAATTTATTTGTTAAAATAAGCTTCATTTATTAAATCTGAATAAAAAATTATCTTATGGTTTATTTTTCTAATTTTTCTGAAAAGATTGATTTTTTTATGAATAGTAAAAAAACTAAATTATAATTGAAAAATGTATTCTTGTTATAATAGTTTATAATGTTACATTATATTATGAATTAGTTTTATTATAATAATAGTTATATTTTATATCATTTAATCCAATTTATGTTATCTAGATCATCCTTATATTGAATTATGATAAAAAATAATTTAATCTTTTGAACCTTTCACTTTAAAAAGATACTTTCTCAACATGGCTATTGTATTTATTTTAAATTATGCGAATTTAATTTTTTCTAAAGGATTCCCTATTTGGAAATATAAAAAATTATAATTTATAATATTCTGAAATTAAATTTTAGAACAAATTAATATTGAAAATAGTAAAAATTATTTATCATAGTTATGGTTAAAATTGGTTTAATAAGGATTAAAGTAATTATATAAGGGTTATAATGACCTACAAATTTATCCAAAATCCATTGGTAGTCTATATTTCAACCCATGTTACCTTATGATATATTTTTATGAGTTATGGGGATAGTTCTACATGAAAGTGTCCTATATGATATGTTATGTAATGAAAAAGACAAAAGGGGACCTTTATCACTTTTAAAATATATAAATATTTTAGATAAGGACTAAAAACAACATTGGTTAGGCTATGGAAACTATTTTGAAATATAATTTATTTTTATAATGATAAATTATTTTAAATTTTATATATGAGATAATAACTTTAATGTCTCAATAAATGTCAATGCATTAATTATTTAGAATATAGCTAAATATAATAAATTATACTAAAAAATTATAACTGAAGTAAATTGATTGAATTATTATGTTCCCTATTTTTTAAGATTAATATATTATTGTACACAGTTCTGAACATAATATATTCTAATTCAATCATTGTTCTTATTTTTTATAAATTCAATTTAAAAGAATAATGTCAAAATTAACATTAATGATATTTTATGATAAATTATATTTTAATAAATAATTATAAATCACTAAAAAATATATTATTCGATAATTATTTTAAATGTTAATAATTATAAAATTTGGACCATTCATGGAGAAATTTTATTTTTTAGTGATTGTATTCACCCATAAATAGTATAAACATGGTTAGCATTGTTAAGGTTAAAACAATTCTTTTTCACATTACACTCTATCATGATAAAATTAATTTTAAACCAAAAATAGATTATTATTTGATAAATTATATTTTATATTAATAATAGTTTATTCTAAATTATCTTATAATTCTCATATTAATTTATTTTTAAAATATAAATTACTCATGTTAGAAAACTGGTTACCATAGTGAAAAAATGGTAAAAATAAGGAAACATAGAAGTTGTATAATAACATATTTAAAATATGTTTTATTACAGGTAATAGGTTTTGATATACAATAAAACCCATCTAATCCATTAATTATATATCTTGGAGTCTCTTTAGGTAATAGTGACCTCCCAATAGTGAATACTATTTCGTATTTACAAAAATGTGACTCCTCCTATACTGTAAAGGGAACTTCACACCCCACACTTCCTTAAACCTATTAATCCATTTGGATAAGTCAAGACCAATAATAATAAATTTCCCAATTCCAAACCCTCATCCTATAAACCTTATATTAGTCTACAATCCATCATATAAAGGATTTAGTTCAAAACTAGGAAGGATTCCCGAAGAATGTATAATGTTCTTCAATGTGTATCTTTATTTTATTTTATACTCCAAGTCCATATATTAATTTTAAGAAAATGGTGATTTAATAACATATAAATATTTAATATACTATTATTTTTATATAATAATGTAATTATATTAAACCATATCCACTTCTATCAAATGAATTAGGAAATTAACATTCGTGTGTGAAGCACACTACCGCCATGCGAACCGATGTAATTCATTTTTCCATTACCACATATCATGGTTTCATATTATGATGGATATAAATTATATATTATATATATATATATATAATAATTATATGTCTATTTTAAATATATAATATATACCTTTTTACATTCCAATCCATATGGGATATGATAATATCGCTCGTGTGTACTGCAAACCGCCGCCTCACGAAGTGATGAGATTCATTTTTCAATAACGCGTTACATAGAAGGTAATAAGGGTAAAATAAGGCATAAATGTGATATAGATGACATAATTATTTTATAAATGAAATATTTATCATTGTTTAAATATAAAATATCATTTTCATTAATACCCTTTCACTCACTGGAATAGTGATAGCGTCATTTGTGGACATGAGGAATACCAGATCCTTAAACTAATGTGATTACTTTTTTCGTCACCACATCACAAGAATGATATATATATATAAGTGCGTAAATTAATATATAATTGTATTTATGATATAATTTTTATTATTTAAAATAAAATAATACTAACCTTCTTTTCAAAATTTTCATTGAAAATGGAAATGTTACTCATTCGTACATATGACCTACATTATCCATGATCATAACATCAGTTAATTTTTCATAGCCATCATTCATGATTGGTCCTTAAAGAAACATTGATTGAAAAATATTATAATAGTTTCATGATTATTATTATGTACATTATGATAATATAAAACATTAATATTAAATATAATTTTCATGATGAAACACACATTGGAAAATTAGGCAATTAACAAAAAACAATGAAAATAATAAATGATAATTTACCAACAGAGAATAAGATGATATAAAAGGATGATATATGTCATTATAAATATTAATATGGTACTTTTATAAGTTAAAAACAATTTTAAAACAACTATAAACTAGTTTAAAGGATGTTCACCCAAAAGGAAAATCAAGGTAAGGGTTTTCACATCTCACTTTTATTTTTTTGAGATATATTCCATATTCACCACTTGTTTTTTTGTACTGTATACACAACCAATGAATGTATTTTATTATTATTAACTTAATTTTTTTAGTATTTTAATATAAATTTGAGGATATCCATATCATTGGGTTTGTGGTTTTAATGTTACCAAAACAGTAATGGATTTTTTTCTCAATTTTCCTTTTTTTGAGACGCATGTTGTATAATACACCAATATTTATATTAAGAGTCGTATAGAGAGAAACATTGACATGTTTCACCATTAATATTATTATTTTTATGATATTATTATTTTCTTTTAATTTTATTTATACATGGAGCTTATGATCCAATGTTACCATAGTGGGAAATATTTTACATTACAATCTCATCCTTTATGATGATCGTTTATGATTATGTCTTAAATGAAAAAGTATTATGATCCATATCTCAATAATATCATTAATTTTATTATACTCTAGTTATTTAGGATACTTTAAAGTAATAATACCATTTTACACACTTTTTAAATACAAAAAATTGATCATTTTTTAAAGAAAATCTCTCTTTATTTCTCTCTTCAATCAGAAATATGTTTTCTTCCAAATCATGTTTCTTAAAAATGACTTCAAAAAATGTTTTTTAAATTTTTTAAATATCTTACTAAAGAAATTTTTACATAAATAATTTATAAAAAATTAAATTATTCTTCTTTTCAAATTCCAAACAAGGAACTTCGTTACCTTTTTATCTTGCCAAAAGAATGTTCTTTGAGGCATGTGTAAAATTATATGCCAATAAGACTGTTTATTCATTTATGCTTAAATTTAAATCTTACAAGATTATTTTTCTATAAAATCCTTTCTCAATATGTTCAAAATTATTATTTTAAAAATTATATTTAAAGAAAATGATTTTCAAAATATTTTATATTTCAAAATGTTTTTAAAGTACACATTCCACATGATTGTTATTAATTATATTTATATGGTATTTTTGTTCATTAACAAAAAAACCATTTTATTATTACTATAATGGATTTATGTTTTATTGATACCATCATTTATATTTATCTATATGGATTAAATTTTTTTCAAAGATATTGTTATGGAACCCATTTCTTTTCCATTGGTTAATCAATTTTCAAAGAGATTGACATGAAAGCCACATCTTTCCATGGGTTAATCTTGTTATAAAAATAATAATGATTGTTTTTATGTGTTTCATATTGAAATATTTAAGAAATTTATTCATGGTGTTTTTATTATACATATTATATTATGAGGAGATCATGAAAGCTTCGGGTGATACCAATGCAGCTTATATGATGGCAGGCTCAGATGGTGTTGGGTGAGACAACTATAGCATATATGATGTGGTGGACCAGATAGCACTGGGATATCTAGTAATATCTTATATGATGGGTGTGACAATATAGTTATCTAATGAATAGGGTAATTATTATGTTATTAGGATAATTTTATTGGAAGATATTATTATGATAATTCTAATTATAAGGGTTCTTTAAGTGTTCTATGGAGATGATGTCTCAATATACCAACATGTTTTGTCTATTCTTTATATGGGTTTATGATGTTTAATTTTCTAAATATTGATGTCACATGGATGATGATTATTTATTATTTCTAAAATTTACATTATTAAAGCCTTATTCCATGTTTTTATGTTAGATTATATATAAATTCATGGGTATAAATAATAAAAAATTATACTCATTCACATTGATTATTTCATCATACACTTATATTATTCGTATGCACACTAATGAAATCCATTTCTAATTACTATATTATCAGTTACTTAAAATTTCATATCACACATCTTATGTTCAATTTCACCCATGTTCTACATAATGTGGTAAAAAAATTATGTCATGAAGATATTTCATATGGATGATGATGATAACTGAATGTGAAATAAGAAAAGTTGGGTTAAGTTGGAGAAATGTACATTTTTTGACATTTGAATTGTTTATGTCAATTTTTTTCTTAATTATATAAAACTATAACCCTAAAAGTTAAATGATAATCTAAGTGATATAGGTTTTCTTTTTTATGTTTTGAGGTTTGGACGAAAAAAATTTGGTAACAATTATCGAAGTCAATGATGGAAATATAAATTTTACAATTTTAGAATTATATCTTGGGATTTGGATTCATGGATATTATAGTTAGTAAAAAAGTCCATTATATAAAACTTTTGATATTTGGGTATTTTCATGGGAGAATGTATTATGAGTTATGGAAGCCATCATTGTTCTATAAGATTAAGTCTTATAATAATTTTAATGTCATCGATACCTCATTTTATGTTTTCATGAATTTAAAATATTGAGGATATTAATGAAAGTTTTCTATAAATTTTATTGGTTTGGGGTATTTTTATTCCCTATCATCAACATGGAGTGTTATTAGGGAAGAATTGTTTTTCAAGATTAATTAAAAAAGGATAACATAAAGGCTGGGGGGCAACCAGTCACATCTGGAAAGGTCATGGGGCAGAAACCCACAAATGAAGAGTTTCATGAGTGTAACACCTAATATTGATATACATGATGTCCTGGTTAGTATGAAATATTTATAGATAAATATAAGTTTTTTTTGAAACATACGATATTTTATTTTAATATTAATAGTTGATCTATCATAAAAGAATCTATGATCAAATCCTTATAATATTTTCATTTTGTACATAGTTGGGAAATGATTGCCAAAATTTAATGATAGTTATTTATAGAATGTTTTAATTTCAACATTGAGTATTATTATTCTATTTTGAAAATTAATGTATCATATGATGGTTTACTCATTTTAAGAATTATCTTACCATGTGAAATAATTTTTGGTTTTGGTGAATGACTAATGATAGGGGGCTATCTTGTTGTAATTTTATGGATTTTTGGTCCTTTACAAGATTATTTTAGTACTTTGAGTATAAAAATTTCATCCCAAATACCCGTCTCTTTAATAATAATAGGTGATTTTTGTATAAATTTTTTAAAGGATGAAATTATAATAATCAAGTTAGTATATTTCCATATTCTCTTACTATAGATGGTTACCGAATTCCTCAACTCTAGGAAATTGATTTTGAAAAAAAAATTATCCAAGTACCTTCAATTATATTGAACCAATGGTCTTTTCGATCATCAAATATTTATAGTTTGGAGGCACTTATCATTCCATTGATTATTCAATTACTTTTTATTGATGACCTCAATCACTCCCTATAATTATTTATTCAATTTTGGAATTAAAACTTGTGTTCTCCAAATTGGAAACCATGTTATGTGTCATTGCACATGAAATTTTTTATTCCATTTATCTCTTATTAAGAATATATTTTATTGGCCATTTTTATGATGTGTTCTTACAACAAAATTTGTTTCAAATATCCATCCTTTGATTACAAAGATAATGAACCAATTGAGTTGATGAAATTTATTAATGGGGGGATGATGTAACACTCCATGTTTCAAAAAAATGAAAATTATGTTTGACGTAATAAATGGAATGAAAAAATAATTTTTTCTTTCAATACAAACAATATTCATTTTATCTTGAGTTACACACAACAAGGATTTTAAACAAAACACATATTATTATAATTATTGTTATTTTTATTGTAATTATCATTATTTAATATGATAGTTATCACGCAGATATTGGAATATATGGTATGAATAGGATTAACAAAATTATGAAGATATGGTTTAAAAATGTATATATAATTAATTATTTGGTTACCAAATAAATATAAATGAAAATAAAATCCTTTTGAACATAATAGAAAATCTTTTTTCTAAAATACTTCTTTAATGAACCCAAGTGTGTTTTATACCAATAAATTTAGAAATTAACACTTGTTGGATTATATTAATGAAATTTATATGTTAAATATTCAATATTAGGCTTAAAATTCATCTTTTGTGATTAATATACAAGAGATAAAATAAAATCCCACATTATTCTTGATACTCTGTTATACAAAAAAAAAGATTTGATGCATTTTTATGGTTTACAAATTTTAAAAGAATTAACACTTATAAAACAAATTGAAAAAAGAAAATTTATTTTTGAAACGGTAATACCAAAATTATATTAGTGTTCGTTTTTATATTTTTTAAAAGCTTCAATTTTGGATGAATAGTGAAAAATAATATATTTAAATTTAAAACATCCTTAATATTTAAATAATTTATAAAGTTAAATTATATTATGAATTGGTTAATATTAGTTAAAATTTATATCAATTAACCCAATTTATGTTATTATAATTATTCTCATAATGAATTTTTTTATAAAATCATTATAGTCTTTTTATCTTTTTCTCTTTAGAAACCAGTAATCTCATCACGACTATGGAATTTATTTTAAATTAAATAATTACTCTTATAAAAATTTAATTTGAAAAATCAGACTCTATATTTTAATACATAAAAATGTATAATTTCTAATTAGGTCAACTGAATTTATAACAAAAAATAAATATTGAAACCAAATAAAGTTATTTACCGTAGTTAAGGTAAAAATGGGTTTACCATGGGTTAAACTAATAATGAAAGTGTTAAAATGACCTACAAATTTTTATTTAACCCCTTTTATGGTTATATTTCAACCCTTATAACCTTATTCTATTTTATTAGTAGTTTTTGGGATAATTTTTCATGAAAGGGACCCATATATTATGTTAAGTCAAAAAAATACAAAAGGTATATTTCTTACATTTAAATTCAATAATGATTAGCATAGAGGCAAAAAACATTAGCTCAATTTAAAATATTATTTTAAAATATTAATGGGGTTTTATGATAGTTTATTTTAAATTTTAATATATTAAAAATTTACTTTATATTCTTACTAAGTGCCAACACAGTAATTATTTAGTTAATTATAAAATAAAATAAATGATACAAAAAATATTAAAAGTCAAGTAAATTTGATAAATTATTGTGTTATATATTTATTTTGTTGAATATATAATGTTACAAATGTGTGAAAAAAATATTATAATTTCGTCATTTTATTTATTTATAAAACATCAATTTCAATGAATAATTCTAAAATTGACATTAATGTCATTTTATGAGAAATAGTACTGTAATAAAATATAAAAACTCAGCTAGCATTATTATGAAGTAAATGATGTTTTTATGTGTAACATGTGATTCTATTAAAAGAATTTTTTAACAAAAAAGTGATATTTATATTATATATTTGATTTCGTATTAATAATTATTGAGTCTAAAGAATCTAATAATTCTCACTTTAATTTATTCTTAATGGATAAATTACCTATGTTTGAAAATAATTTAACATAGTGTAAACCCAAAATGGTACAAATAAGTAAACATATATGTTCAAGAACAATATGTTTAAAAGATTTTTTTTATTATATTGTGGAGGGTTTTATAGAACTATAATCCCTACAACCTATTAATTATAAATCATGGAGACACTTTAATTAAGATGGACCACCCAATAGTGAATAATGTTTTGGGTTTTCAAAAAAGCCCTTCCTCCTCAACTATTAATGGTCACTCAATCTCGTCACTTCTCTAAACCCTTAAATCAATTTTTCGTAGACAAACCCTAAAAAAATAAATTCAAAGCTACTATCACTTTATACTGTAAGAATTATTTTTTGATGTAAGCTTACCTATAATGGATTTAGTGAAAACCTAAGGAGGATACCTCAAGAAAATGTAATGTTCTTCAATGTCCTTCTTTATTTTATTTCATTCTCTGTATATGTAAATTATTTTTAAACGATTAAAATATAATATCCTAAATATATTCCTCATACTTGGATATTATTATAATCTGGTATTTATATAAAAAAATCTCTACTTCCATCAAATGGGTTATCAAATCATCATTCATGTGTACGGTGGACTACCCCTCACAAATCGATGTTGTTCTTTTTATCATTACCACATATCACATCAATGTATGATAATGGATATAAATATATAAATTATATTCATAAATACTTATACCTTTGGATTAATTATATCATATATACCTTTTTATATTTCATTTTGTATGGGATATGTTAACATTTCTCATTTGTATGATGGACTACCAGCTTGCAAAGCGATGTAATTAGTTCTCAGAAGAACCTTACATTGAAGGTAATAAGTAGAATGATAATGAATATATGTGAAATAACTGAAATAATAATGATATTACTGAAATATTTATCATTATGTAAATATAAAAATATCTTTTTCTTTCTTACCTTTTTCACTCATTGAGAATTTCATAACATTGTTCGTGGACGTGTGGACTACCACCTCCTTGAAGCGATTTGATCCCTTCTATCCTCACCAAATCACTAGACCAATATATATAAGTATATATATTTAATAATTATATTATATATAATATAATTATCATTATTTAAAGATAAAATAATACTTACCTTTTTTTCCATAGTGATCATTTAAAAATGGAAATGTTACTTAATTGTACGTACAACCGACCATCTCTATGATCGTAACATTAGTTCATTTTTCCAAACCATAATTAATGATTGGATTTAAAATTAAAATTGATGTAAGAATTGATAGTAATTTCAATATTATTATTATTTATTTTATGAATCTACTTTATATTTATAATAAATATATCTTTTATGTTGAAACATACAAAAGAAAGCATGGTAATTAACGCCTAGAACAATGAAAATAATAAAGGATTATTAAACAATTGGTGAAAACATGTTAGAAAAGGATAATAAATGGTATTATAAATATTAATAAGGTCCCATTATCAGTTAATAACATGTTTAAAACAACTATACATGAGGTAAAATAACATTCATCTAAAATGAAGCATAAGGTAAAGGTTTTCTCATGTCACTTTTATTTTTGTGGGATATATACCATATTCACAACTTATTATTGTTGTGTGGTGTATATACTACCCATTATTAAATTTTATTATTTTTAGATATAAAATTATAGTGACCTTATTATTAATTTAATGATGTATCATTCATTGGGATTACAGTTTCAATGTTACCAAAGCTGTAAATGATTTCTGTCCCTATTTTCCTTCTTTGAGAAGCATGTTATGTTATACACAAATATTATTTTACAATGTATAAATATTGAACGTTTGATATATTATATCATGAATCTACATATTTTCAAGACATTATAATTTTTATTTAATTTTATTCTTTAATGGGACTAACAATTCAAGGTTACCAAAGTGATGAATATTTTACATTACAATCTCATCATTTATCAAAATTGTTTATGATTACGTATCTAGTGATAAAGTGTTATGATCCACCTCTAAATAAATTGAATAATATTATTCTAATATAGTTATTCATGATATTGTGATGTAGTATTACCACATTACCACTATTTGGTTATTAAAATAGTAGATAATTTTTTAAAAAATATCCAACTTCATTTACTTATTTGATATGAAATCTATTTTTTTCCAAATCCATGTTCACTAAAAATATTTTTTACATTTCTTAAATGACTTATTAATGAAATATTTACACATTTTGTTTAATTTTTTTTCAATGTAATAATCTTATTGCTTTCGAAACAAGGAACTTTTCTAATGTGTTTACCATGAAAAAGGAACGTTCTTTACGGTGTGTATGAAATCAGCCATTTACATTACCATGTTTTCCTTATAGAATATATTTAATGTTTATAATATAATTTTTGAAAAATTATTTTTTCAATATTATAAAATATTTATGTTTAAAAAAATAATTTCCAAAATATTTAATGTTTTAAAAAGAGTTTTTTCACAAAATTATATATTTTACAAGAATGTTATTAAAGATATTTTTATGGTATTTATATTAATAAATAATGACAACAATTGTATTCTTACTAGAATGGGTATATTGTGTATTTATACCATCCTTCTTGTTTCTATAAATGGATTAAGACTGTTTTAGAGAGATTGGTATGGAACCCTCTTGTTGTAAATGGGTTAATCATGACAAAGATAAGTTAACATGAAACCTGTTTATTGTACATGGGTTAATCAAGTTGTAAATTGAATACTGATTTTTTCTGGGGGATTATGATAATATTTCTAGTTACATTATTCAAGTTGAGTTTCTTGGGAATCTTATTTGATGGGGAATCCGAGATAGCACTAAGTGAGACTATTATAACTTATATGATGTGGTGGACCAAATATCAATGGTGAGCCCATTGCAGCTTAAATGATGTGGTGGCCCATATAGCATTGGGTTATACTATTACATCTTACACGATTGGAGTACCCATATATCAATCCAATGCCTTGAGTAATGGTTATGTTCTCCAGATAATTATACTAAAAGTTTGTTGTATTGTTCTTCTAATTGAATGGGTTCTATAAGGGTTCAGTAAGTATCATAAGAAGATGATTTCCCAAGATACCAAAATGTTTTGTCGATTAATTATATGGGTATATGTTGTTTCATTTGATCAATATTGATATCACATGACTCGTGATTAATAATTCTTTTGACTCTTTCCTTTTAGAAATCCTTATTCCGTGTTTTAATATTTTATGATCTAAGTATTGATCGGTATGAATATTTTTATGTTATACTCATGCACTTTGATTGTTTCATCATACCCTAATGCTCTTCTTATTCCCACTGGTGACATTAATTTTTTAATTATTATGTTTTCTATTACTAAGAATTTGAGGTCACCCTTCTGTTGATTCCTTTTAACCAGTTTATAAAGAATTAAGATTATAGAATTATGTCCATAATTTATTTCATAGTGATGATGATAAGGAATTAATGTGAAATAATAAAATATGGGTAAAGTGGGATAAATTATCATTTAATGACATGGGTATTGTTAATGTAAACTTTTTTTTAATTATATAAAACTCTTTACCTAAAATTTCATAGATAATATAAATGATCCATGTTTTCCTTTTGATGTTGTAAGGATGGGATGAAAAAAAAATTGGGACACAATTATCAACATCAAATCTCAAAAAAAATTATTTCAGCACCATATCTCAGTGTGATGGTTCTAGGATTTAATATATATACATGGAATTAATGTATGAATATGAATATTATGATTCTTTTAATACCAATAGTGAAATTATTGTAGTCAATATAGTGACTACTATTGGGATTCTGATGTTTTTAAAGATTAATAGATATAATATACTTGAAGGAGAAACTCTAGGTAGTAGTCGTGCTTGATGTTAAGTGTAGTAGTAATATTCATCTTCTATATTTGGTAGTTTTTATTCTAATGGTAGTGAGTACTAGTTAGTGAAACAAAAAAATTAAATAAATGTTACATGAGATTTTCAATTACATTAGTTTATTTCTTCCAAATACTACATAAGATCAAACATCTCCAAGATCAATGAGTGGTTCATCCATAAATATCATATGGTAGTGAAACTAGACTAATTTCTAGAACACACTATTAAGATGGGTAGGTACCAATTATATACATGTTATTGTGAAGTGGAAATCAATTTTTCTATTGTTTATCAATATTTTTCAATGATATTAAAAATATTTATATTTTATGATAGTAATTAACACGGTAGTTGTGTTCTACCACGGATGGAAGTCTTAATTATCTAAACTATGTAAAACCTAATAGTTCAATTTTTTTATTAGTTTTATATTTTTCATAAGAATGTGTGTGTTGTGTTTTATAGATTCTGTGTTTATCTTGTGTGACATAGTGTAATTATTAGGGTCATTGAAATTATAATATTCTAGTTCTTTAGGTTCATGTGTAAAATTATTATCAGTGGAGTGACAATAGAATATTTACCAACAATACTTATCATCTAGATAAGTTTTTAGTGGATATTTGATGTGGTATTATCCCAATAAGTGGTATCAGTTCCATAGTTCATAGATCGATAGTTCACACTCAATATCATCTTGGGTAAAATTATCTTTCCATTTTACACATTTTGTTCAGTTAGATTTTAATATCATTAAATGGATACAATCAAAATATGGTAGGATTCAGATTAACAAGTTAAATGATAAGGAAATTAGATTTTGGAGAATTTAGAAAATGGAGTTTCTCATTTCTTAAGACATAGAAATTAAGTTGGATGGAATCTGTATAGAGAATATGAACATGTAAGGATAGGAGAGGATGGGTAGAAATGTTCTTATAATCAATAAGAGTTTATTGTTTTTAAATGTATCCATTAAAATATTAGAGGAGAATATATCAATATAGTTGATGAAACCCTGTAGGACATGTATGAGAATCATATATTTATGAACATAGTTTTCATAACATAGAGACTGTTTAGAATGAGGTTGTTTGAATATAGCCCGATATAAAATCATATAAACGACTTTAACATGATTTGTAGATAGATATAATATACTAATATGAATTTAAAGAAATATGTCTAAAAACTGTTTTCATTATCATCAATTCCCAATATATGGGAAGTAGTGGTAACTATCATGAGTAATTTTTACAGGGAATTTGACATGTACTTGAGTATGTTCAGGGGCTTATCATAAATGAATAGATCATGTAATGGGGGGTTCAAGCACTATTTGGTAGTGAAAATAATTAAAATTGATTAGGATAGTCCCTTCATCATAAGATAATTCAGAGGAAATTGGATAATGATTCATGCAGATGAACCTGAGGTAAACTATCTAGACCTTTCATGGAATGCTGGAATTATAGTAAGGGATGTCATATCATGATGTATTATAGGTAAAAAAGTGTAAATTATTTATGGGTTTCACGTATAATAAACACTTTTTTATTTTTTTTGGTAGCTTTAGGAAGTATTAGTTTACTAATGAGTGTGGATGTTCTAAAAGAATCATGGATCATTAACTTTATACCATCATTACACTCCATTATGAAGAATATATAGATTGGAAATTATGTTTTATAAAAGTTATACAAGGTAAATTTGGTATACAATGAAGCTCTTGAAATCATAGGGAATGGTGATGTGACTATCCACATGAAGACCAATAATTTCCTTGATCTCACGATGGTTTAACAGATACTAAACTTCTAAAAGAATTTAATTACCATGGTATAGTTATATGAATAAAGGTTTTTAATAATATTTTGCAATGGAATTTGTAATATAACTCAAGGATATATTGTTTTTTATAGAGGGATAAAGGATGGAACACACTATCTGACCAGACAACCAAATAGAGTTACAACTATAAAAACCATAATATTTGAGAGTTCATAGTTATGGAATTATTAACCCATGACTAGTAGTGATGATAGCTTGAAGGATATGTTGGATAAAGAAATGTGGAAGATATATTATATAGACTTTAGGTGTTTGAGAGTTTTATAAATGAAATGAAATAGAAGGTTTCATTCAATACTAGTGGATGGAAACCCAACATTAATAAGTTAGAACCTGTTCACATAGACATTTGGGGACCATCCCCTATACAATTTCAATGAGGATCACAGTTCCTTGGGAAAATTAATTTATTATTAAAAGAATAATATATATATTTTATTTCATGAACATAAATATAATTAATTTCAAATTCTTATTTATTGGAAGGAAATGAATAAGAACAAGATCAAAAGTAAAATAAAATGATTATGGTTTAATTCCACAGTACTATTTTATGAGGTAAAAATGAAATAAATTTACTAGGTTAGATGTGTTAATAATGGTTACCTAGGTTTCCTCTAGGATAGGAGTGAAAAAAAATTAGTTTTCTTATTTTTGATAATTTAATAAAAAATGGTTTTTTGTGTTATTTAATTTTAAATAAAAATAAAAAACTAATGAAATGAATAAGGATTAAAAATAGTGAGATGAGATGATTTATTGTGAAGTGAACCAAGATAATAATGACTAAATTAACACATTAATATTATGGTTTATATAATATATCTGATAAATAGTCAAACAACCTAAGGATTTAATGTCTTAATGTCTTGAAGATTAGCTATATAATTTAATAGTTTCAGAATAGTTACAAACATTTATCAATAACCTTTCTCTTATAGACTATTTCTATACAAATATTAGGAAATAATCATCTTTATAACCTGGGGATTAGAAAAATAAGAATGGGTGATATCAAATTCATATTAAGGGAAAGACATATCATAGAGTATTAGATCATAAACATGAAAAAGAATATTCCAATGATATATATAACATAATAAAAACTCAAAATACCATTTTTAATAATCATAAATCATTATAGATCACAATAATATCATTATAAGGATATTAAAGAACTATACAAGAAAATAAAAAGCTTAAAAATCATTAAAAATAAAATATGTGAGTATAATATAAAAGTGTTGAAAACATTACAAATAATGTATAGTTATGAAAACTCGGCATTACATGATAAAAATATGAGAAGTTTCCCATTCATAAACAATAGATTTCTAATAAATTTTAACAGATCTACTTTTCAACCTATTCACATACAAAAATTTAGTAGACATTAAGGCCTTATAACTAAGGAAATTTGAACCTAGATACTAGTTACCATGTTCACATGTAAAATTGTGAGTAAATATTAACACCATCGCATTCACCCTTTATGAACCAAATGAATTGCTAACCTATTCACACATAAAATTTCAATTACAGATTAATTCCATCACACTCAACCTTTGGGAAAATAAATAATTTTTAAACTATTCAAATGTAAAATTTTGATTAGATCATAATTCCATCACCCTCATCCTTAGTGAACGTAGAGACATTCTAACTGGTTCACATATAGAATTGTGAGTATAGATTAATGCCATCACACTCATCCTTTATGAATCTAGTGACTTTATTACTAGTTAACATGTAAAATTATTATTACAAATTAACACCACCACACTCACCCATCTCATAAGCTATAAAATTTATTCCGACCTAAAAAACAAAGTATTTGTATATCTTAATTAACTTATGAAAAATTAATGGATTTCATAATACATTTAAAAACACCGCATAACATGAATTTATAGAATTATAAATACCAAACTATTATTTTCAAAAGTAAATCATAAAATAATAACATATAAAGCATGATAAAAACATAAATTCATGAAGTATAATCCATAAAAGTTAAATCTAATTGAACATACCATAATTTCCAAAACAAATTTTTAAAATATTTCCGTGAAAATTAATTTTGAAAAAAAATTTTGATGGGAGTGATAATACTTTTGAAAACTATATTATAAAGAGGTCGTAATTTTATGTTACTAAAAATACAGAAAGGTTTAAAAATCAAATGTTATAATACATTGAATTTTTTTATGATAATATTTATTTATTTAACCTATAAAGGATATAAATTTTAGGATAAGAGACATGAAAATAATTTGCTATCATAAACATAAAAAAATATATTTAACAATAGATAATTGAAAAAGACATAATTTGTTCCATATAATAATTGAATTTTTTTTTATAATTTTTTCTTGTAAGAATATAATTTAATAGTAAAAAATAAAATAGAAATTAAAATTTCATTAAAATAAATATAAATATTTTGAAAAAATTTACATTTAAATAGAATCATTAATACCGGAAAAAGAAAGTATATAACATTTTAAATAAAATAAGTTGAAAATCATTGAGAAATGATTAATTTTAAACTAAAATTTATATTTTTAAATATGAAAAATAAATAAAATTAATAAAAATGAAATGTAGATAAGAAGATAAAACTTTAATTTTTGAAATGATGGAATTTTTTTTGAATATTATTAAATAATCTTATTGAAACCAATTATTTCCAAGATTATTTTTAAAAATAAAATTTAGGATAACATAAAGTGAAATTTAATTTTAGAAAAGATATAAAAAGGAGAATAAAATTATAGAGGCTTTATAATGAAAGATTGTTTTAATTATCCTAATGGATTATCATGTCTGAGAGGTCTTGATTTTTGAAAGGATTTTGAATATATATCCATATAGATTTCAAAAAAATAGAACAAAACATCTAAAGAAGAATGAAAAATGAATTTGAACGTAGAATAAAATAAATGATGAATAAATTCCTCATATAATATATCATATTATAAGAATACATACCACATAAATTAAAATAGCTGTGTAGTACAAACAATTTCTCAATGAATTGTAAATTGAGATGAAAATCACATATGATATAAAAAATATTCTAAAAAAACACATTAAAAGAGATATAGATATTTAAAATTATCTTAAAATACCATTATTAATATAATTAATGATATTTTACAAGTAATCAGTGTTATACACACCATTTACAATAAATTTGTTGCATAAAAGAAAGTGTGTCTCAAATGAGAATAATTCAAGATGAAAGCTTACCTTGTTTCCTTACATATTAGATGACATTATAAATTCATGTAAAACATAAATAGATAATTTAAAATCTTATTTCATACACTTATTCCTAAAAATAAACGTTTTATAATTCTTATTATAATTATTTATCATGATCAAATTAAATAGTTTTATCATATTATGGAAATGGGATGTTTTTAACATTGAATGTCTTGTGCATGTTTGATAATTTTGATATCATTACCCATTAATTTATATCAAGTTAATTATTAACATACCATAAAATTAATGGTAATATATTACTTATATTTATTTAAAATTTTCTTATTTTATTTCGTTTTGGTTTTGGTTAAGTTGTGGTTCAACTGAATTGATAATGACTTAATTAGGTAATTTCATGAAACATAAATATTACATGAATAAAAAGTTTAATAATCAATATAATATTTTCAGAACCATATAAAAATAATTATTTTATTTAAATATTATATTATTTTTTGCATGTTCCCCTAGCCATCCAAAATATTATTTCAAATCATTGTTCACACATGTGGTTAAACAGACTAAAACATGGTTAAGCTTCAACTTAATTTGCGAGTATCATTAAGAAGGTGTTTCTTTTGAAATAATATATTTATAATATTAAAATAATGATATCTGATTAAATTTATGATTTTATGACATATTTGTATCTATTTAGACAATGTTTGGAAATCTAGATGATAAAATTAAAAATGTTTTTTCGTGTAGGTTGTAATTCACACGTATACACAATTAGCATTCATGTTTGTCAACACATGAGTGGTGATAATGATGAATATTAAATTTAAATTTGATAATCATAAATATATGAGATATATATTAATTATTTATCAGTTTCCCCATTAATTCATGAGATTAAAGCCTCTAATAAAAAACAACGTTGCTCCATAGAGGTGGTAGTCCACTCAACACACTAATGATGTTATTTGTTTCTATAAGTGGTTGAAAAGGAATAAATATGATTTATATAATTAATATAAAAAATATATTTATTATAATTATAATTAACCCATAATATTATTATCATGATAAGATATTTGGATGAGTAGGATTGTGAAAAAATATTAAGAAGGAAATAATAAGGATATTTGAGACTTGATTTTACATTTTACGTTCCCTTGAAATTGAAGATCTAAGGATAAATATGGGTGACTGGGGTTGTGGGATAGGATTATTATAGAATAAAAATAATTATTTACAATGACTAATTTTAATGATATTGGTTTTTTTAGTGTGTAAGTGACCCCCTTATATAAAGTGGAAAATGGAACTTTTGGAAACACCCCATATATTTTAATAATTACATCACACAATTCTAACTTCCACACCTCAAATGTTTTTAAATAATATATTTTGGGTTGTATTTGGGTTTATAAAGACACATAATAAATTTACACTCATGTATTAGACATTTTATTTTCCTTGAAGCATTAAATTTTTACATTTTACACTTTTTCTTTTAAGAAAACAATGTGATTTTATGTTTTATTAAACATATAAAATAGCCCATATTAGAAAATTTTGTGATGATGAAACAAAATTTTAAATATATTTAATCCAATTTATATTATTAATATTATAAAATTAACTTTTATATTTAAATGGATAATGTGTTATAATGTTGTTTCATTAGAAAATTTTCATTTTGACAATTATTTATTCTTAATATTTTTATATATTGATTAAAAAATAAATCAATGTTAATATATTTATTTATGTAATTATAAATAATATTATATTACATATTTAATTTTTTTAATTTAATTGATTCAATATAAGTTTATCGATATTAAAAACAATGATTTTAAAATAATTGATTCCCTATTATCATGGTAATTAGCATTAATCCTAATAGTATGAATATTATATCCAATAATGAAATTGTAAATATTAAAATATATTTAAATTATTATCTAAAATATAAAAAATATTTATTCATTAAAGTAAATTAATCTTAACATTATAACAAGTATTGCGTAAAACACAATTATTGTAAAAATTTAATTTCAAGAAAAAATATTTATGATAAGATTGACTAAAAAATTTCATTTATTAAATTGCATTAAAAATTATTAATTTAATTAAAAATTATATATTTAAAAATAAATTAAATTACATACGTCATTTTAAATTGTTATAATTGATTAAACAAAAACACTCAAAAATTTTTTTTTCATTAAAACACTACATAAATTTTCAAAATATATGACTATGAGTTTATAAATCTAAAAATATTATTAAAAAAATATTTTTTATAATTTATAGTTTATATTTTCTGTATAAAATGGTATTAAAAATTAGTCATTCATATAAATGTGATTGTATTAGGAAAATTTATATTTTCTACTAAAAATCGTTTATTTTAGAAAAATCATAATAAATCATCCTAGTCAAATTTTTTCGTAAGGAATTCCAAAATCAATTTTAGTTTTTCATATTTAAATTATAATTTATTTATATATATATCTTATCAAAATAAAATATATAATATAAATAAAATTACATTTATTGAAAATAACATTTTCATAATTGACTCATATTTATTATATACCTTTAAAAGGAAATAAAAATAACGGTTTACCATCGTAGTGTTTATTATAGATTAATTTAAAATGACATGTTAATATGTTGTGATTGTTTATGTTTGGTATATTATGTGGAACTATTTTTAGAACATTTTATGTATTTTAAAGGATCCAAAATCGTGAGTTGTTTCATTTTAACCCTATAAAAAAATTATATCCTTGCTGTTTTAATTATTGTTTACAAAAGGAAGAAGCTAATATATATATGAGAAACTCAACATATTACTTTTTCTAAGATATCAAACTCATCGTCCTTCGTATGAATAAAAAATTGATTACCACACATATTCTTCTATGGTGTTCCAAGGTACATACATTTAATAGATTCATTTTCTAGATCTTGAATAAACCGAATAGTAAAAATAAAATGATAAATCTAATAACTAAAATATTTTATGTATGTGAATAGGAAACTGAAATACTAATATTTCTTTTCTAATTAAACAATCATTTAAACATGTGATACATTTATTTCAACTATGTCATACTTGATTAATCTTATAACTCTCTTGGTTTCACCAAGGTTACATTACGTTGGGTTATATTATACTCTTTATAGTAAATAATAAATCAATCCTCCATAATGGTTCATTAAGAGTGTATGCTCAACTAAATAATTTCCCCATGGAATTTATAACATATTGTGTAGTCTTGGTAAACGTCGTTGTTTATCATGGTGATGATTGAGTTAATGCTCAACCAATCGTTTTTAGGGTGATTACCCCTGGGTGAATCTATGACATAATAGAATTAACTTTCCAGTATCTAGACTGGAATATATATCTTAGAAAACCCAATTTTCAGGACTTTATTAATATTTCTTGATATCATCCTATACATAGACACATCTTATATGGTTTTTACTAAGGTTATCTAACCCTATCATCAAAGGTAAAAAAATGATTTCCAAATATAGATAAAATGATCTCCATATTAACAAAACTAATTTCAAAAGTAACTAAACCCTTATATGATACCAATATATATTAAAAAAGATAAAAATAACTTAGATAATATTTTAATCTAATGATTTATGTAATACATCTCACAAAAAGTGACACAACCTGAAGACTTAATGATTTATTTTCTTGGATATTAGATACATGAATAACTTATTTTATAAAATTTGAAAACATTTTCTATAATTGTGCTCCTATAAAACCTTTCTAGACATTTCTCATGAGGTAATAAGCATTATAACCTGGAGATTAGAAGAATAAAAAAGGGGTAAGACAAAATTTTCAGTAAGGGAAAAGTAATATTATAAAGGATTACATCATAAACATGTAAGTGAATATGTAAAAACTATTAATAACATAGTAAAAGACCAAAAATACTATGAAAAATAATCAATTAAATTGAATGAGAAACAAAATATCATAAAAATATCCTTAAAGAACCACCAAATAAATTACCTAGTTTAAAAACTGTCAATAATCCTCAAACTTAGGAGACAGGTAGAAAAGTTCGGATTACATAAAAAATAATTATTAATCATGAAAACATGGAATGACAAGATATAAACGTGAAAATGTTTCATAATCAAAGAAATAGGATTTCATGTAATTTTGATCTAGTATTCTAACCAACATGTGCACATATACAATTGTGAGAAGATGTTAACACCTTCATGCTCACCTTGTGTGATCCTTATGATAATCTAACCTATTTGTATTTAACATAGTGAGTATTGATTAACGTCATCACACTCAACCTTTGTGAATGTGGAGAATTAATAACCTATTAACACATAATATTATTATTAGTGATTAACTCTATCACACCAACCCTTTTAACCATAGAGACTTTTTAACCTGTTAAAATTAAAAATTATGAGTAGATCTTGACACCATCACACTCTCCCTTTATGAACAAAGTTACCTTCTACATTGTCCACATGTAAAATTGTGATTAGATAATAATTCAATCACACTCACCCTTTATGAACCTTTCAACTTTCTAACATGTCCATGTGTAAAAAGTTTGGTATATATTAATGCCACCACACTCCCCCATCTCACAACCCATACATTTGTGTGACGGTTAAAAATAAAACCTTAAAAATCTTGTAAATAACCCATGTAAAAATAATAGGTTTTTATAACATTTTAAAACATCACATAACATGAATTTAATAAATCATGGAATATCAAAACATTCATTTTTTTAAATAAGTAGTATCATAATAATAAATCAATTGTGATCAAAAAATATGTTCATGAAAAATAATCCTTATAGGGTAAATATAAGTGAAAATTCATAATCTTTCACAAAAAAAACATTAATGTGAAAATCCAATTCAAAGAACCATTACAAAGGGAATATAAAGACAACTAAAAACCTTATTTTAAAGAGCTATAAGTAAAACATCCTTGAAAATACGTAATGGTTTTAAAAATGAGAAGTGAAAATACTCGGAAAATTATTACTTTTATTATAATATTTAAAAATGTAAAAATAAAAAATATATTTTTTTTTGATAAAATAAGTGAAAATACTTTAAAAAATTACCTTCCAAAATCATTAATAATATTAAAAAAACAAATATTTAAATTAAATTAGAATAAGTTGTTTGAACAATATTACGATTAAAAATATTAAATAATGGAAACTTGAAATAGATACAATGTTTTATATTAACTAAGTGGAAATAAAAAAAAATTACTTTTAAAAATTTTATTAAAAAATAGAACATTGATGAAGATATAATTATTTCAATCAAATAAGGGAAAATATTATGAAACATTTTAACATTAAAAATAATCACTCAAAATAGAAAAATTAAAAATAATTTTGAGTACTAAAAATAAAATGGGAAGTTGACGATAAAATTTTATTTTATAAATAATGGAAAACTTTTTGATCATTTTTAAATAACCTTGTTGAAATCCCATATTGCTGAGAAGATTTTAAAAAATCTAATATAAAATAATGTAAATAGTAATTTATGTTTACCAAAAAAATTATAGATTAAATGTAAATAATATAGGATTATAATGAATGAGTATTTCAATTCCCAAGCTGGATTATCACTTTGATAAGTCATGATTTTTTAAAGGAGGTCGAATATAAATCCATACTGCTTATGTAAAATTTAAATCAAAACTTATGAAGAATAATTATAATAATAATAAATAGATAAAACCATTCAATATGAATTAATTCATGATATAATATACCATATATGCAGTATACTCACCACTTTAATGAAAATCAAAGCATAATATAAATGTTTCCTCAATGAAGGGGAAATTGAGATAAAAATACATTATAGATTAGTAAAATTTTAATTAAAACCTGTTAAAAGAGATTGAGATTTAAATTAATTTTTAAATACCATGATAATTTTAATTTAGGATATTTAAAAACCAATAAGTTGGATACATACCATTTATATAAATTTAGGTTGATAAAAGAAAGTTTTTCTTCAAGGAAGAAAATATGAGATTAACCCCTTAACAAGTTTACTAGATTTGTTGATGACATTATAACCTCCTATAAAACATACATAGGTAATATAATATCAATATTCTAACATTAATCATAAATATTTCACTTTTATAATCCTTATTGTAACTATTTATCATGAATACATTAATTATTTACACCATGTTTTGACCATATTGTGTCAATTACTTTAACATTTTTTCTTATGAGTAATATTTTCAATATGATTAAAAATAATTTTATATAAAGTTAGGTATTTATATATCAAAAAAATTTCTTTCATATATAACATATAATTTTTTGAAAATTTCTTATCTCATTCCATATTTATTTTGTTTATATTAAGTGAAAATAGAATTGATAAAGAATTATTTCGGTAATATTATCAAACAAAAATATTACATTAATAATAAATTAAATAAAACATATAATATTTTAAACCCATATTGAAATATTTATTTATGGATATATTATAATTTTATAATTTTTTATGTTTGAATATTCATCTATGATCATATTTTAAATAATTTTTCACATAGGTGGAAAAATTGACCCAAACATGAACGAGCTTTAACTTGATCGATGAGTATGGTTAAGGCGGTGTTTTTGTTCACATAATATCATTATAATAGAATAATAATGATATTATTTTTATGTGTAAAATATTTTAAACTGTATTTAAATATTTTAAGAAAATTTGTGAAAATATATATGAAAAACAACAAATATTTTTTTCGGAGGAGATAATTTGCACATACACATGATTAGCATTCTTGTTTCTCAACGAGAGAGACATAGAAATGGTGTAAAATCCCAAGTAATTAAATAATTATCTATTTTATTATCTATGTATATTTATGAATTAGATAGTGTTTTAGGGGATTAAAATGAGAATAAATCCAATATTAAGCATTGAATTCTCTAATATTTTTAAAAGAATGTTTTACCGCCTTGTAATGGAAAACCATTTTTAAATCTATATTTTGACAATTTTATAAGATCTATTTTTTAAAATAAATTTATTCTTTAGTATTTGGATATTGAAATTTACATTGGATAAATTTTTGGTATTTTTCTAACAATGTTCATTTTTTAATGAATAGTGAAAAATACTGCATTTTACTTCAAAACTACTTTTTCATTTAATGTAATTATATAGAAATATTATATTTTTAATTTGTTTTAAAGTGTAAATAGTATATATTTTTACCATTTAATCCTATGGTGGTCATTGGAATTAATTTCACTTTGAAATTGGAAATAAACAATTCTAAATCTTTTGATATATATTGTTTCTAAAAAACCTGCTATTTGTTTTGACAACGGGAATTATTTTTGAATTAATTAATACAATTTGTGAATTTAGAATTTGGGGAAATGGATTCCATATTTGGAATCAAAAGTTTCAAATTATTTAATTAAGTCACTTTTGTTTTTGGATATTATGAATAGTAACGACGGTAATTATCTTTAATTGTCGTGATTAATTAATATTCGTGTAGTTAAGGGTAAAATAATAATAAAAAATAACCCCATCATGTGTCCTAATGATACTGGTTGTGTCATGTCCTACAATGGGATTCCTTGTGCCAACTTAGGGACCCCATGGAATCACTTTTGGGTGATAGTGTCACTTTATCATTTTATTTTTAAAGAAAAGAGAGTATCACAAAAGTATGTAACACCTAAGTAAAAAAAATTAATTGTGCTTACATAAGTGATCTCTTAGACTATAAATATTAATTGTAATGCTAAAAAAATTTCTTACATCATATTATTTTTTTATAATTTTTAGACATTAAATAAATTACTTTTTTATGACACCATGATGATGCCGCGATTACCTCATTAATGAACGTTTTAAATAAAATGAAACGATAGTGTAAAATCTATGTCTTACAGTTGTCAAAGACCTATTGGATGGGTGGACTTAGAACCCTTATCACCTGATCCTCCAAATATTTAATTTTGGGACCTTTAAAATCTGAAACTCATTATATAATAAAGTAACATTTCTTGAATTTCGAAGAGTTCCCCTTCTCCCTCTTATGAAATTCCCCCACCTCTACCACCATACCCCCACATCTCAAGCCATTGGCTCAGCCAAGATCTACTCATTTTATCTCTCCACGTCCCCCTCTTCATCTTAGAAGCCTTACCTTAGGCAGAAATATCTTTAAGAAACCCTTTTGGTTCAAACCAAGGGGAGTAACCCGATCTAATGGTAATGTCTTCTATAATGTTGTTTCATTTTATTTTGCATCTCCAACCCCCTAAAATCTTTTTATTCCTCTATTTTTTAATAAAAACAATATCTTCAATATACTAGGATGTTTTTATGAGAATTATTTTATTTACACTTACACACACCTCTGTCTAATGGTTAAAGAACATATTGTTTCTGTGTTTGGCGAATTTCTGCCTCACGAAATGATGATTGTTCAATCTTCTTTTAACACATTTCATAGTGGCCATTAAGATGTCACACTATTTATATATTATATATATTATGTCTATTTTTTTCTTTATGATTCTTTATTTTTCATTTATGTCATACATTATGGTTTCCATTACGGGTAAACGCGATATCTTCATTTTAGGAAGTGTGGACTACCGCCCCCTCAAAATGATTTGATTCGTTAATGCCATATGTGGGATGTATAAAGGATGGAGTTAATGATATTATAAACGATATTATACTGTAATTATAATATACTTTTATATCATTATGATTTCACTCCGTTAAATATGAAATAGAAAATAAAGTAGCGTTCATGCATACGTACGGCTTACCGTCTCCATGAACGGTGCATTTCATTTCTTACCACATAATGTTATTTAATATTATAAATGCATGTATATACTGGATATATTTGATATATATGATATATACATCATGAATATAATTCTGTATATAATGGATAATTTACCACATGAACAACTTGTAATTATAAGAAGTTTATTTTTGACTCAAGTACCAAGGGTCGACAAAACGACCATTATTAACTTAAATAACTACATAATTTTCATAACATACTAATAAGTGATATAAATGGAATAATGAACTTGAAAAATGTTCTTAAGCAAGAATAATTTAACACTAGTTTTTTATTCAGGAGATTAAAGAACGATCGATTCAAGTCGGACACGAGGTATGGGACTTCGTCTCAATCTCCTTTCATTGAGGAAAATTTTGTTCTATAAAGAACTTTCTTTTACAAGGTGTATAAACCCCATTGACCATTTTCTTTATTCAAAAGGAATATTTTTTATATGAAGTGTTTTACTAAACAACAATAGGGAATGTTTTTTTTGTACGTATGCGGTGACAACGAATTATCCACCGCCATGACCTTTATTTTAGTTTCGGCTTCCTCTACAAGCCATAACTTTTTTTAAATGAAAAATTAATAACATTTTTTACTTTTCATTTATTTTGGTATTGAAAATTTTTTTGATAATGTTTTGATTATATCAATGTGTTATATTGATATCTTGTGATTGAAAATGTGGAGAAGTTATGTTTCCTTTATGCATGTTTTATGTGATACGATTATGTTATGGTTCTTGGGAATTGTTTATGAAGATAGGTGGATCCATGATAAACTAAGGGCGGGTGAGTCCGATATAGCTCTCCAAAGCATTGGGAAATGTGAAGGATTTAAACGCTAATGTTTCTATGAAGATATTTAGGGAATATACTGTGATGGGTATTCCAAAAGTAACCATGAATGGTTACTCTCTACGTAAGAATGTTATGAATGCCTCATTTTACCTTTATGTCCTATGTTTTCTATGATTTATTCATAAATTTTATGATTTCATGATGTATGATAATGTGCTTATGTTTTATGAGTAAAGTATGATTTCATTAATTCCTATGTATACAAGGACTAATGTATTCATTCCATACTTTTATATCCCCTAATGAGATTTTTATTCTCATCCCATGTTTTTGAAATGTTTTTTATAGGTCAAGGAAAAAGTACATGATGTGATAATAGTGTCAAGGAAGTGTCAATAAAGAATCCATATTTTATTTTAAATATGTCTCCTTTGATGGAAAAAATGAATACTATCTTATATGTAACCACCTTGTTGAAATGTGGAATGTAATGCATGATTTATGATCTAATTCTCTAAAAATAGAAACTAGAAAAGATCCTTAATGTTTATTCTTGTAATAACTCAATATTAAGTAATGTTTAAGGCTGTGGATTTATAGTTTGTATCAAAGATCAGTTTAGATAACATTAGAAGTTATAATTCTATTAAATGAGTATCCAAAAATATTTTTTTTATGGTCAAATGGAAATGATATAGCATTTTAAGATTACCATGTTGCTTCATCTAAGACATGTTTGTTCAGAATGGTTTTCCGTAGAGGAAACTGGGAAGCAGTGCTGGGAAGGCATACAGAAGGAAATGACATTCTGAATCAGCATCCAGAGATGGTCAGAATTTGAACTGAACAGTTTGTTGCTGTAATGGCATAGTTGACTAAAGTGATTAATGGTGGTGGTATCCTTACACGAGATCAGCCAGATCAACCATAGAGGAACACATCAATGGTGGAACATTTCATGAGGAAACATCCCCTATCATTCAGAGGATCATCTGACCCCATGCTAGCATAAGGGTGTGTTAAAGATCTGGAGAAGATTTTTGATATCATGGGGTGTTCAGACAATCAAAAGGTTATTTTTGTTTTTTACCATTTGGAGGGTGAAGTAGATCAGTGGTGGTCGATGGTTAAAAATATCAGGGACACTGATGAGATTTATGCTCTTGACTGTGATGAAATCAAAGGTATATTTCATGAGAAATATTTTCCTAAGGCTATTCGACTTAGGATGGAAAAACAATTCTTTGAATTGAGGCAAGAGGATGACTCAGTGGCTGCTTATGAAGAAAAGTTCACTCGATTGGAAATGTATGCTCCAAATTTTATCCGAGACCTTGATAGTGAAATCAATCATTTTAACTCAGGATTAAAGACAAAATATCGAAGGACATTATCTTATTGTGAGTTCAAAAGTTATGAAAATCATGTTTGATGTGCTGAGAAGGTAGAAATGGAGTTTTCTAATGATCAAGTGTTCTATAACAACCAACAGAAGAAGAGACTGAGGTGGTAAGATAAAGGGAAGAATCCTACAAAGAGGTCTGATGGTAAGAAAACTAAGTTTTCAGTTTGTGATAAATGTGCTAAAAGGCATGGTGGGGAATGTCTTTTAAATTCTAGAAAGTGCTATCAATGTGGTAATATGGGATATAAGGCTTGTGATTGTAATGAAAAAGATCAGGGTGATGGTAAGACCAAATTTGATTTAAAGTTAGTGAAATGTTTCAAGTGCAATGAGATGGGTTATTATGCAAACGAGTGTTCGACAAAGAGCTCAAATGATGGGAAGTAGTCAGACTACAAGACGAAAGGTGTGGTGAAATCCTTTGCAACTACTTCAGCAGATTTTGGGCCATCAAATGAAGAGGTATCAGGTACTTTTTTTGTTTTTTCATATTTTTCCAATGTATTGTTTGATTCGGGGTCTACACATTCTTTCAACTCTGAAAATTTTTCTAGTAAATTGGGAATTCCATCTAATGAAATGACTCCTAAAATTGTTGTAAAAACACCTGGAGAAAACTTTGAGGAAAAAGAATTTATAATAATCTTCCTATCCTTATCTGTGGAAATAACCTACTTGAAGACCTTATTTTTTTTACCTCTAGTAGAGTTTGATGTT
Source organism: Viscum album (assembly GCA_963277665.1). Lineage (NCBI taxonomy): Eukaryota > Viridiplantae > Streptophyta > Magnoliopsida > Santalales > Viscaceae > Viscum > Viscum album. The sequence continues at coordinate 1,038,658,093 of OY728141.1, read as the reverse complement.
ATCCTAGGTATGGATTGGATCTCTGTTTACCATGCTTAGATTGATTTTTAGAGCTAAAGAAGTTTCTTTTTAGAAAGACTTTCAGTTTGTGTACCAGAATGAACCCTTACTGTTGATAACATATCATGAGGCTGAGAAACATGTAAAAGATGGAAATGAATGTTACCTTCCACATATTGTTGAAAACAAAGGAACCGTTCAGATTAATGATGTACCAGTGGTAAATGAGTATCCTGATGTTTTTTTTGACGAGTGGCATAGAATAATACTAGATCAGGAAGTTGAATTTAATGTTGACTTAGTTCCTGATGCTAATCCAATTTCAAAACCCCCTTATCGAATGGCTCAAATTGAACTTTTAGAGTTGAAGGACTAATTGAAAGATTTATTAGAGAAAGGTTTAATTCAACCTAGCACATCACCATGGGATGCTCATGTCTTATTTTGTTAAAAAGAAAGATGGTTCTATGAGAGTTTGCATTGATTATAGAGCCTTGAATAACATAACTGTTAATAACAAATATCCTTTTCCTCATTTTGATTATTTGATTGATCAGCTCCAGGGAGCTCAGTATTTTTCAATGATTAACCTGAGATCTGGGTACCATCAGTTGAAGTTAAAGGAAGAAGATGTTTTGAAGACCGCGTTTCATACATGATATGGCCATTATGAATTTTTAGTAATTCCTTTTGGGTTGACCAATGCACCAACTGTATTCATGGACCTTATGAATAAAATTTTCCACGAGTTCATGAATAAGTTTTTGGTTGTTTTCATATATGATATTTTGGAGTTTTCTATAAGTAAAGAGGAGCATGAAAGTTATTTAAGGGTAATTTTTCAAACCTTAAAAGAAAAGAAATTTTATGGGAAATTCAGCAACTGTGAGTTTTGGTTGCAACAAATTTCTTTCCTTGGTCACATTGTTTCTAAAGATGGAATAACTGTTGATCCTGCAAAAAAAAGGTTGTTTAAGAATGGACAATACCCACAAATGTAACTGAGATTTGTAGTTTTCTTGTTTCGGTAGGCTATTACCAAAGTTTTGTTAGAAATTTTTCACGGTTATCTAGTCCAATGACTAAGCTTACTCGGAAGGGTGTTAAGTTTATCTGGACAAAAGAATGTGATGATTGTTTTCAGAAGTTGAAAAGAAGATTGGGGAATGCTTCAGTTTTGGAGGAATGGTGAGTTTTTTTATCTAAAGTGACGCTTCATTGAAAGGACTTGGATGCGTCCTAATGCAAAATGATCAGGTTATTGCTTATGCTTCACGTTAGTTGAAAACTCATGAGGTAAATTACCCTACACATGATTTGGAATTAGTTGTTGTTGTTTTCGCTTTAAAAATTTGGAGGCATCATTTGTATGGTGTAAAGTGTGAAATATATACTGATCAAAAAATTTAAAAGTATATATTCCCTCAAAAATAATTGAACAAGAGATAGAGGAGATGGCTGGAATTAATCATGGATTATGATTGTACAATTCATTACCATCCAGGAGAAGCAAAAAAAAAGTCTGATGCTTTGAGTCGAAAAAGTAATGCTTCATTAACCATGTTACATTTGGAACGTGATCCATTAGTTAAGTATTTGATGAAATTTGGCATAGAAGTTGTTGGTATAGGATGTTCTTCTGTTTTGTTTCAAGTATTAGTGAAATCTTCTCTATCAGAAATAATTAAGCAAGCACAGAAGAAAGACAGTGAGTTGCAGAAAAAGGTAGAGCTGGTTCAGAAGGTTATGTTTCCTGAATTCAACATTGATAATGATTGTGTTTTGAGATTTGGGAAGAGATTTTGTGTTCCTTATGATTAAAAGTTTAAGAGAGAGTTGTTATGTGAATCTCATAGTTCTCCGTTTTCAGTTTATCTAGGCAGTACTAAGATGTATGGTGATCTTCGGGAGTATTAATGGTGGGATGGAATGAAAAGAGATATTGATGATTTTACTGTGAAGTGTTTGACTTGTCAACAGGTTAAAGTAGAGCGGCAGTTACCGAAAGGGATGCATTAGCCTTTACCAGTTCTAGAGTGTAAATAAGAGAATATATCCATGTACTTCATTGTGGGGTTTTCGAAGACACCCTGAGGTAATAATGCAATCTAGGTTATTGATGATCGATTGAATAAATCTTCACATTTCCTTACTATATGATATACTTTTAACCTAGATCAACTTTCTCGATTGTATCCTAATGATATTGTCAGGTTACATGGATTCTCCCACTCCAATGTATCTGATAGTGATCCTAGGTATACTTCTAACTTTTGGAAAGTTCTTTAGAATTCATTGGGTACTGAGTTAAATTTTAGTACAGCTTTTCATCCTCAATCAAATGGGCAGTAAGAAAGAACAATTCAGAATTTGGAGGATATGCTACGTGTTTGTTCGATGGTTTATCAGGGAAGTTGGGACCAACATCTTTCTTTGGCTGAGTTTTCTTATAATAACAGTTTTCATTCCAGTATATAGAAGGCACCATTTGAGGAATTATATGGGAAGCAGTGTCGAACTCCAGCTTTTTGCGATGAAGTGGGTGAAAGAAAGTTGATGGGACCAAAATTGGTAGAAGAGTTGGTAGAAAAAGTTTAACTTATATAGAAACACATGAGAACAACTCAGAGTAGGCAGAAAAGTTATGTAGACAACCGGATGAAGGATCTCTCTTTTGAGGTAGGTGATCATGTCTTCCTTAAAGTTTCACCAAGGAAAAGTGTGATGAGATTTGGTAAGAAAGGAAAGCTGAGTCCAAGGTTCATTGGAACATATGAAATTCTGGAGAGAGTTGGATCAGTTGCATACTGAGTGTCTTTAAATCTGAGTTTATCTTAGGTACACAATGTTTTTCATGTTTTAATGTTAAAGAAGTACATGCCAGATCCATCTCATGTTTTGAGTCTAGAGGTAATTCAGCTGGAAGAGAATCTATCTTATGAAAAACAACCAGTACAGATTATTGACCACTGGGAGTAATTATTGCGGAATAATGTGATTCATCAAGTAATGGTTTTGTGGAAAAACCACATGATTTAAGAGGCAACATGGGAATCTGAAAATGCAATGATGGATAAATACCCCCACTTATTCGATACATAAATAAATTGTGGGGACACAATTTTCTAAAGGGGGGAAGGATGTAACATCCCATGTAAGTAAAGAATTATTTATTTTCATATCAATGTCTATTTATGAATTAGATAGTGCTTTAGAGGCTTAAAATGAGAATAAATCCAATCTTAAGCATTGAATTCTCTAATATTTTTAAAATATTGATTTACCACTTTTGATGGAGAACCATTTTTTAATCTATATTTTGAAAATTTTATAAGCTCTATTTCTTAAAATAAACTTATTATTTATTATTGGGACATTGAAATTTACTTTGGATAAATTTTTGGTATTTTTCTGACAATTTTAATTTTTTTAATGAATAGTGAAAAATACTGCATTTTACTTCAAAACTATTTTTTCATCTAATTTAATTATATTTATATATTATCATTTAAATTTATTTTAAAGTGTAAATAGAATATATTTTTACCATTTAATACAATGGTGTTCATTATGATTAATTTCACTTTGAAATTGGATATAAACAATTGTCAACCTTTTGATAGATATTGTTTCTAAAAAACACGCTATATGTTTTGACAACTGGAATTATTTTTAAATTAATTACTACAATTTCTGTGTTTGGAATTTGGTAAAATTGATTCCATATTTGGAATCAGAAGTTCCAAATTATGTAATTAAGACTCTTTTGTTTTTGTACATTATGAATAGTAATGACGGTAATTATCTTTACTTATCGTGATTAATTAGTAATCGGGTAGTTAAGGGTGATAATATAATATCATAATAATAACAAATGACCCCAAAATGTGCCTTAATTCTACTTTTTGTGTCATGGCCGACCATGGGATCCCTTGTGCCTACTTAGAGACCCCATGTAATCACTTTTTGGGTGATAGTGACACTTTATCATTTTATTTTTAAAGAAAGGAGAATATTACAAATGTATGTATCACCTAAGTAAAACAATTTTAATTTTGTCAAAATAAATGATCTATCAGACTATAAAAAGTATTTGTAAATCTAAAATTATTTCCTACATCATAGTATTTTTTTTATAATTTTCATACATTATATAAATTAAATTTTTATGACACCATGATGATGCTGCGATTACCTCATTAATGAATGATTTAAATAAAATGAAAAGATAATGTAAAATCTAAGACATAAACTTGTCCAAGACCTATTTTATGGGTGGATTTCTAACCTTTATCACCATTTACTCGAAATATATAATTGTGGGACCTTTAAAATCCGAAACTCATTATATAATCATGTAACATTTCTTGAATTTCCAAGAGTGCCCCTTCTCCCTCTTATAAAAGGCGCCCACCTCTACCAGCTTACACACACCTCTCAATCCATTTTCGTGGACAATATCGGCTCATTTTATCTCTCCACATCCCTCTCTTCATCCTAGAATCCTTACCTTAGGCAGAAATATCTTCAAGAAACATCGTTGCTTCAAACAAATGGGAGTAACCCTATTTAAAGGTAATGTCTTCTCTAATGTTCTTTTGTTTTATTTTGCCTCTCCAACCCCCTAAAATCTTTTTATTCCTCTCTTTTGTAACAAAACCAGTATCTTCAATATACTTGGATGTTTTTATGAGAATTATTTTATTTACATTTACACACACCTCCGTCTAATGGATAAAGAACATACTGTTTCTCTAGTTGGTGAATTTCTCCCTCACGAAATGATGATTGTTCAATCTTCTTTCAACACCTTTAAAGGTTGCCATTAACATGTCACTCTATTTATATATGATATATATCATGTCTATGTTTTCTTTGTTATTCTTTATTTTTCTTTTATGGCATACCTTATGGTTTCCATTATGGGTAAACATGATATCTTCATTTTAGGAAGTGCGGACTACCGCCCCCTAAAAGTGATTTGATTCGTTAATGCCATTTGTGGGACTTATAAAGGATGGAGTTAATGATATTATGTATGATATTATACTGGAATTATAATATACCTTTATATCATTATGATTTCACTCCATTAAATACTAAATAGAAATGAAAGTAGCGTTCATGCGTACGTACGACTTACCGTCTCCATGAACGGTGCATTTCATTTCTTACCTCTAAATGTTATGTTATATTATTAATGCATGTATATAATGGATATATATGATATATATGATATCTAAATCATGAATATAATTCTGGATATAATGGATATTTTACCACATGAACAAATTGTAATTATAATAAGTTCATTTTTGACTCAAGTACTAAGGGTCGACCAAACGACCATTATTAACTTAAATAATTACATAATGTTCAAAACATTGTTATAAGTGATATAAAAGGAATAATTAACTTGAAAAAGGTTCTTAATAAAGTATAAATTAACTCTAGTTTGTTATTAAGGATATTAAAGAATGATCGAGTCAAGTCGGACACGAGGTATGGGACTTCGTCTCAATCACCTTTCCTGGAGGAAAATATTGTTTTATACACAACTTTCTTTTATATGGTGTATAAACCCCTTTTACTTTTACTTTTATTCAAAAGGAATATTTTTTATACAAATTGTTATACTAAATGACAAAAGTGAATGTTTTTGTCATACGTATGTGGTGATAATGACTTCTCCGCCGTAGTGACCATTATTTGAGTTTCAGCTTCCTCTACAAGACATAACTTTTTTTTAAATGAAAAATTAATACCATGTTTTACTTTTCTTTTATTTTGGTATTGAAAATGGTTTTGATAATGTTTTTATTATATCAATGTGTTGTATTTATATCTTGTGATTGAAATGTGGAGATGTTATGTTTCCTTTATGCATGTTTTATGTGATACGATTATGTTATGGTTATTGGGCATTGTTTATGAATACGGGTGGTTCCATGATAAACTAAGGGCGGGTGAGCACGATATAGCTCTCTAATACATTGGCTAACGTGAAGGAGTTAAACGCTAAGGTTTCTCCGAAGAGATTTAGGGAATATAGTGTGTTGGGTATTCCCAATGTAACCATGAGGGTTACTCCCTACGTAATAATGTTATGAATGCCTCAAGTTACTTTTATGTCTTATGTTTTCTACGAGTTATTCATAAATCTCATGATTTCATGAGGTATGTTAATGTTCTTATGTTTTATGAGTAAAGTATGAATTCATTAATTCTTATGTATACATGGACTAATGTTTTCATTCTGTACTATTATATCCCATACTGAGCTTTTTATGCTCATCCCATGTTTTTGGAATATTTTTCACATGTCAATGAAAAAGTTCATGATGTGATGATAGTGTCGAGGAAGTGTCAAGAAAGAATTAATGTTTTATTTTAAATATGTATCCTTTAATGGGAAAAATCAATTCTGTCTTTTATGTAACCACCTTGTTGAAATGTGGAATGTAATGCATGATTTATAATTTAATTCTCTAAAACTCTAAACTTGAAAAGATCCTCAATGTGTATTCTTGTAATAAATCAAGATTAAGTAATTATTTAGGCTGGGGCCTTATAAATGGTGGATATAAATTTAATATTTCTTAATCATAATTAAATTATATATAATATTTATTTATTATTACCACCATTTATTGCAATAATGAATGGTGGAGTGGAAAACAAATGGCATCGCTTCATGGAAGAGGTAGTCTACACAACAAACTAACAATGTTCTTTTGTTTTTATATGTTTATGAAAATAAATAAATAGGGGTTATACCATAAATATAACTACATATAATAAAAAAATAATTATCATTTAATCAACATATTATTGTGTTTATGTGATGTTTTTAAGAGTAAGATCAATAAAAACACTTAAGATGGGGATAATACTTACATTGGAGGTCGGATTTTTCCTTGGAAGTTACCATGAAATTGTAGATTATATAATAACTATGAATGGACAAGGGATTATGTTTTTGGAATAGGTTAATATTTATATTAAAATGGATTTTTTTTCAAGTTCTAATTATAGATGGGTTTTCTTTTTGAAAGGATTTTAGTTGTCCTCTTTTATAAGAGAGGGAAAGGGAAATTTTGGAAATACCCCTCATATTTTAATAATTCTGTGTAACTATTCCAAATTCAATGGATCCAAAGATTCGAACATATTGTGTTCAGGTTTAACTTGGGTTTATAAATACTCTAAAATATCTTTCCATAATTTTTTAAACATTTTGTAGGGCTTTTACCTTTTTAACTTTTTACTCTCTTACATTTAAACTAGGTAACTAGTTTCAAACCATGTGATTTTTGGTTTTATTAAACATATAATATAACCCATAGAAAAAATTTGGATTATATGTAAATACGTATAAAATATATTTAATCCAATTAAAGTTATAAATTTTATAAATTAGTTTTTAAATTAATTCGGATACTTTGTAGAAAAAAATTTTTATTAGAAAAAAACATTTTGACCATTATTGATTATTAAAATTATTTCTCTTTGATTAAAAATTAAACATGTGTTAAAAAAATTATTTATGTGTTTATTCATATTATAATATTCAATATTTAATGGATTTTAATTTATTTTATATAAATTCCTTGACATAAATAAAAAATAATTTTTTAATAATTGTCTTGTTATGATTTGGTAATTGACAATAATCTTATCAATCTAAATTTTATACAAAAATAAATAAATTTTTCATATTAAATAATAATAAAATTATTATATAAAATAAAAAAAATTACATCCAATTACATTTCTATTTTAAAATATATTAATATTAATGTTAGTGCATGTATCAGGTAAAACAAATTTTTTTTGAAATAGATTATTTTTAAGAATGAATTATTTATGATTACAAAAAAATTATCAATTTCATTCATTTAAATTAATTTTAAATAATTAATTTAATTAAAATATTATTTATTTACAAATAAAGAAAATAAAAAAACTTCATTTCATCATCTCTTAAATAATTAGACATAATTATCGAGAAAAATGTTTTTATTAAAACGCTATATAAATTTTCAAAATGTTGAGCATGATTGTATAAATTAGATAAAGTACTTTTTAATGATTTATTATATTTTATAATATATTATTTTAATATAATTTTTTTAAAAAAAACTCATCATCGATATAAATGTGATGTTATTTTAAAAATCAGCATTTTCAATAAAAAAGAGTTTTTTCGGGAAAAGCTCATAAACATTGTCATGGACTAATTTAGTTATGGGGAATTCAAAAATGAATTTTATTTTATCTAATTTAAATTAAAAAAACTATAAATTTATATTTTTGAAATAAATATTTATTTTAAATGAAATATATTTTTGTTGAAAATAACCACTTCAATATTAATTAATATTAATTATATAGCTTCTAATAATAATAACAATTAATTGTTTACTGTATTAGTGTTTATTATAGATTCATTAGTAATTAATTATTAATGTTTTCTATTTTTTTACATTTTTTGTATCATGTGGTAAATGTTATATGACATATTATGTATTTTAACGGATCAAAAATATTAGGACATTACATTCTACCCCTTAAATTAATTACTTTCTCATAATTTAAATTATCATTTACTGAAGGAATAATCTATGAGATCAATGATAAACTCAACATATATATTATAATATGATATTGAAATCATTATCCTTAGTTTGACTAGGAAGCTAATTATCCCAACTATGCTTTTTAGTAATTCTTATAGACATACCAATCACATATTACATTCCATTATCTTGATTTAACCAAATAATAAAACCAAAATGATTACAATAATATCCAAAAGAATAAAAGTATATGAATAGTAATGTTTAATATGATTATATATTCTCCAATTACATCATTATTTCAACCTGTGATAATTTCATTTCAACTCTATCATACTTGATTAATCCTATAAAATTCTTGGTTCTACCATGGTTACTTTAAGTTAGGTTGTTTTACACTACTCAAAGTTACTAGGAAATTAATCCTTCATAGTTTTTTTTATAAATTTTCTATTATCAAACAAATAATATTTCCTAGGAGTGTCTATCAAAGTGTTTACTGTTAGGCCTTCTCATCATTCATCGGGGTGATGATCGAGTCAATTCTTGATCAACAATTTTTAGGATGATTACCACTAGTTATGTCAGTACCAAAACTGTATCCACATAATAGTGTCTAGACAGTGATTTATTTCTAGGAAAACCACATCCTAAAAATTTTACCAATATACAAGATATAATCTTATAATTTGACTAATCTTATAGGGATTTTATTAGATTTCTCTAACCAAAACTCTAAAGATAACTAAACTGATTTCACAAAATATAATAAATAATATCCGAAATAAATTAATTAATCTCCAAAATAACTAAACACTATAATTATACCAACTAAATAGAGCAACAATAAAAATGAAATAAATAATATATTAATATCTTGATTTAAGTAATACAACTCATAAATTGTCGCACACCCCAAGGGCATAAAGGTTTAGATTCATGAAGATTAACTACTTAAATATCTTATTTTACAACACTTGAAAACATTTATCAATAATAATTATTCTCTATAACCATTATAGAAATATCTCATGATACAATCATCATCATAACACAGGGATTGTAAACAAATTAAACTGGTGTTCTCAAACAGTTATTATAAAAAATGAAATATGATAAAATATTTGACCCTAAACATGATGTAAAATATGGGAATGATATAAATAACATAATAACATCTTAAAAGAACACGTATAATAATAATAATAAATTTTGGAGAAATATAATATCATCATAATGTCATAATGGAACTATAAAATAAATGACCTGAATTAAAAAATATCATCAATCAAAAAATATTTGAGCATGATCTAAAAGTGAGTAATACTTTCAAAATATTTTATAATCTGGAAAACATAGTATCACATGATAAAAACAAAAAATGGAGGTGAAATCATAAACCTTGGATTTTATATCCTTTGTAACGTCACTTCTAACTAGCCTATTCACATGAAAAATTGTGAGTATTATTTAACACCTTCACACTCTCCCTTTGTTACCCTAGAGACATACTTGTTCACATGTGAAATTGTGAGTAGTGTTTAACACCATCACACATAAAATTGTAAAAAGATATTAATTTCATCACACTCACCCTTTGTTAACCTAAACACTTTCAATCATATTATTATATAAATTTTTGATTATATCATAACACCATCACACTTATAGATCATGAACCTAGAAACTGGTTAAAAGATTCGCATGTAAAATTGTGAGTAGATATTACCGCCCTCACACTTACCCTTTTTGAACCCAAAGTCATTTTAACCTCTTCACATATACAATTATTTGTAAAGAATAAATCTATCACACACAATAATCTCCAAACCCATAAATATTTTTTCTTCTTGAAAATAAAATATCTATCATCTAATAAAAACCTACACAAAAAAGAATGGGTTTCATAAAATTTTCAAATACAATAAATAACATGAACTTACGAAACCAAATAATATCAGAACTTCTAATTTTGAATAGAAACTATATCATAATAACATATAAAGGGTTATCAAAATAAAAATTCATGAAAATAAACCTTGGAGGGTAAATATAAAGGAAAATAAAAAATCACAAAATAATTTAAAACATTTAACTAAAAATTACTTAAAAAATATTATTTGTCAATAGAAAAAGAAAAAATATTAAAACCTTATTATAGATAGTAAATAATAAAAATTCCAGGAATATACCTAAATGATTAAGAATGATATGTAAAAATACATTGAAAATATTTACCTTCAAGGGAATATTTAATAATGATTACATTAAAAAGGCATAATTTGTTTATTAGAGTAAGTGAAAATACATTGATAGTTTTCCATTTTAAAATGAATCATTAATAATTAAAACCTGAGAAAATATTTTTTTAGTAAAATTAGTGGAAATAATTTGAAAAAACTTTTATTTAGAAATAATATTTAATAATATAAACTAGAAATACATAATAATATTTAAATAAAAAAAGTGTAAATACATTTAAAATTTTTACTTTTAGAAATAATCTTTAATAATCAAAATATAAATGACATAATATTTTCAATAAAATATCTAATAATAAATTAAAATCATTTAATTTTAAAAATAATTAATATTTAAAACAAGAATAATACATAAGAGTAATTGAAATAAAATATGGAGTAGATAATAAAAATTTTAATTTTGAAACGATGGAAATAACTTTTTACAATATGGAAATAACCTTGTTGAAAACCAACATTGCTTAGAATATTTTAAAACATCCAATTGAATATAAGGTAATGATAAGATGAATTTTACCAAATATATCTAGATTTGAGGAAGATTATATATTCATTATAATTAAATTGAATAAAAATTCTCTAGATGGATTGTCACATTTAAGAGGTCGTGATTTTTAGGAGTAAGTTGAAAATAATTCTTTATCACTTGTATAAAATTTAAATATAAACTCTTATATGAGAATTAGAATGAAATTGAAATGAAAATATGACTAATGATAAATTAATTCATGAAATTATATTTTATATAGGAAGCATATACAATTGATAAATGAATATAATTTTGTAATACAAAGGAAGTCTTAATAATGGGGAAATTAAGATGAAAATCTCTTAAGGCATGATAATCATTCTAATAAAAAATCCATTGGAAGAGAGAGAAATTGAAATTGATGTTAAAATTCCATTAGAATTATTATTAATGATATTATAAAACCAATAGGAATGATAAAACCCATTTAAATAAAATTAATTATATAAATGAAAGTGTTTCTCAATGGAAGAATCTTTGAGATGAAACCCTTCCCTTGTTTCCTTTCTTAGTTAATGACACTATAACATCCTATATAACATATATTTATAAATTAGTATCCCATTTTATAACCATAAAAATAAATATTTTACTTTCATAATCTGTATTATAATGATCTATCATGAGTTCATTAATTAGTTATAGTGTATTATGACCATCACGTGTTAATGGCATTAAAAATTTTACACTTGTTTAATAATTTTGATAGAATTTCCCATAATTTGATATAAATTTAATTATATATATATATTATAAGGTTATATAATATATACCATTTTTTATTTAAAATATTATTATTTAATTGCATATTTGTTTTGGTTAGATTATATGAAAATCAAATTCAAAATTATTTATTTTGATGTTGATAGTAGACAAAAATTTTACATTATTAAGTTAAAGAATTAATATATTATTTTCAGAATGATATAGTATTCACTATTTTGTTAAAATATTAAAATATTATTAGTCTCAACTTTTCCATGGTCATCCATAATCATATTTTAGATCATTATTCACATCGGTGGTTAAATACACCCAAACTTGAACATGCTTTAACAAAATTTGTGAGTATGGTTAAGGAGGTGTTTCTTTTAACATAATATCATTGTGAAAAAATATTAATGATATTATAATTTTTTATGGTGACAAATATTTTAATATGTTTTGATAAATTATGAAAATCTTGTTGAAAAATGAAAAACATTTCTTCGTGGAGGTGGTAATCCGTATATACGTAGGATTAGTGATTTTATTTCTCAATGTGTGATAGGTGGCTATGTGTACATTAAATATTCATGTATGAATTGAAATTGTTTAATATATATCATATTTATTAATCATCAACAATATTAAGGCAATCCATTAAATTCTCTAATAAAAAAATGACATCACTTCATGAAGGTGGTTTCCATACAACACACTTATGATGATATTTAATTTTTCTTAAGTTTATAGAGAATGACTCAAAAATGGATTTATAAACATGTTTAATTTAATAAAATAGATTTTATAGGAGGTATGAATCCATTAAATTTTGGCTTGATTCTTTTCTTTGGACCTATTATGTAGGTCTAATGAGGTAACTGAAGTCTCGACATGTCTAGGGATTGTACGAAGCCCAGAGCCCTACAATTTTTGAAAACATTCTAGGCCACATGGTTAGTAGATATCACGTGGGATATTCCACATGTATATTTCTAACCATGTGTGGTGGACAGAGTAGAGTAGTAGGCCGCATAGATTGAGGAAACTATGCATCCAGGGGTGTACACCCTTATAGGTGGTTTGTAACTTTTGGGAGATCCAATAGCATAGTTTGAAAAAAGTTTCTTAAGCCATATTTCCAAACTTGAATGGTCCATCCTTATTTTTTGAGGTTCACAAGGTTGGTGCATGTTTTGTCCAAATGTGCATCTAAAACATACGACCCCTGGGTTAAAATTCCCTTAAAAATATAATTAAAACAACCCTTCATGGTATTTTTCATTTCCAGCTATTGTTGCTCTCCCATTACCCCCAGATGTTCCCCCAAACCCCTAATAATTTTTTTTGATCATGTTTTGTCATATGATCTTAGATTTGAGATCCATTAATCTCAATGGATTCCTAAATGTAATCTCTTAAATCCTTATGTAAGTTTTTCATTTTTATTCTCCTCAATGATAATATTTAAATGTTGGATAATATGCCCTATTTTTATGGTTTTTTTTAATTCTTCTATTTTCATCCAATCCAGAACACAATAAGGGTTGATACATGATGGGGGAGAGTGTTGTATGTTCATGGTAGGTGGTCTATGAATTTTCCCAAAATTCCACTTTTTTAAAAAATTATCGACATTGTTCACACATCAGTTTAACCTATATTTGCTTATTGAATTCAAATTCTATGCTTATAATCCCTCATTTCATATTATAGAGACTCTTCTATATTTGATCATCACATCGTTAGAGGTTATGACCTTAACTTCGACCACCCCATGTAGGGTTTTTTTTATTTAATACTTAGTTTACTTGTTATGACTATATGTGCCACTATTTTGCTGGGCATGAATTGGCCTTCATAAAGGTATTATTTTTAATAAAATATTTTAATTCATATGGAATAATACATGAATAATATCTATTTCCCCTTATAATTTCTGTGTTTGAAATTAATTAATGATTCAATAAATTGTTAAATGGAATGTATATATATATATAACACTTGGACAATATAATTGTAATTTAATTGTAATTGGTTTCATGTATTTATTCCACCTTGTCTTGATTATGAATAGTAACTGACTAAACCTAATTTTCAAATATGGAATGAATGTAATTAATGGTTGCATGTCTTATTTAACCTTATCGCCTAGTATGAATGAAAATGGATTAAACCTTTTTAATTATAAAATGGAATTATTATTACTTTGCTAAATTAAATCATGATATATTTACAAGGATCCTATAGCATATGACCCTTTTCATCTTTATCAGAGTGGTCATATGTCACATGCCGACCATGAATAATCCTTTATTTTATTCATTTCTTGGTCATTGATCTTTTCAATTTAGGGTCATGTTGGGGACAAGTTAAATTTTTTGAGTTTTTTTATGTCTGTTGGATTTTAGAAAGTGCACAGAAACCACACTTTTAATGGAAAACGAGTGGTTCGGCCCAGGTACCCATGCAGAAAGGCCTAGAGGTGACCATAATCTATCACATGGTTTGCGCATGGTAGTAAAAATTGTGCAGCCTAGTCATTCGGTAGGTCTGAGTTGTCAATCAAAGGTACTGCAATATCACACAAACTATGTGGGTTTGTCATGTGGTCAGTTCCTTATTGGGTAGATTTTTCTATATGGTTGGTGCACATTTTATAAATTGTGTAGTGGAAACATACAGTCGTGCAAGATCATTAAAATATTTAAAACCCAGTTTCCCTCCCCCCCTTTTTATCCCAAAAACAAGAAACTTCCTAATAACTCAGTTTTGGTTCCCAAGAGGGTTCCCAATCCCCTCTCACATGGTCCTCCTTCTCAATGGATCCTCCTACTTCAAATAAAATGTGAGTTTTGGGGGGTTTTCCATTTCCATACACTTTCTCTTCTACACTCTTGATCCTTTATTTTTCCTTGGATTTTTTCCCTCGTCTGAAATCAAATGGATAGGGTTTGTGTGTAGGTTGTGTTTTCTTTTGACTTATGGAGTGTGAATGGTCTGTGGGGCTTAAATCACTCTTCTCTAAAAGATTGATTACTTTTTCACACCATTGAGGTAGGTGTCTCTAGGATATTCCTTTCTGATTAATTTAGTTCATGCTTGGGTTCCATTAATAAATTTATAACCATTAATCACATATTTATAGTTCCTCTCTTTAACATATTATAGTGTTTTAGAATGTGTATAATTTATTAAAAATATTTTTTTTCAAAGGGTTTCATGATATATGCTTAAGTATATGTGCTCATGGGGTTTTTATTGAAATTACATGAGTTCATTAAAATAAAATTTGGTGTTTTATGATGTTTTTAGCTATAATTACTTCATAATAACATGTATGGCTTCTGAGTGTGTCATTAAGTGTGTGAATTGGTAATTTTAAGGCATCACCTTTATCTAGGGATTTTTTATGGGTTGGAAAACTTTTTGTGCTTCTTTAAAATTGATTTTAGATCTATTTCATGTATAATTGTGGTGTTCCATTGGAATTGGGAACATCCACATGTTCATGGTATTAACATGTTGATGGTCACACAATGGACGATGGAATTTATTTATCTAAAAACTTGAATTTTAAAACATTTTCCCTATCAACTTGTCTTCCAATTTCAAACTCCTGGTCTTTAATTAAAAGCATCCTTTTCACTTGTGAATCAAATGTGGCTTCAAATGTTCACTTGAAACCATGGAATGTTTAGAAATTTATAAAGTATATATGGTTTATAAATGGATTGAAATCCTATTTTCTACCTTTAAAAAAATTTGTATTCTTTATCATGGTTCTTGAAATGGAATTGTAAGTAGAAACGGATATGGAACTGAAGGGACCAATTGTAATTCTATGTATGAAAGTGATTATTTTGGAAATGGTTTGGAATTATTTGTGTGATTGTTAGAATTTATAGTTTTGATTGCGTAGTTGGAAATTTACGTTGTTTTGGAAATAAAATGTGGTTTTAAACATGTAAATTCTTAGTTGGAATTTTTGAATGTTTTTTAGAAACATTTTATAAGATTATGTGATATGATAGACTATTTGGAACCATTGATGATGTGATACATATATAGAAGGCACTATTGTTGGAGGTTACCCTATATGAGTTATCATATAGGTGGTGTTCATGGTTGGGGTAGGAAATTATGCTGATGGTAGGTTTGGTGAGTCACTAGTGTGAGGGCCTTCTTATTACATAATATACTTTTACAATGGATTCATAGGAATATTTTATAGGATTAAGGGATGGTTTCTTTCTAACACTGATTAGACGAGTTGGTACCCCTCATATTTTCTAATAGGATGGGTGGGTTGTGCCACTAGATTGGTCAGTTGAGGTTGGCCAGTTGGTTATAGACTTGGGAACTTCACCATACATCAAAATGTGGTTCCGAACTGAGTACGTACATGGCTCTATCTAGGGATGTTTAATAAAATATCATGGTCATTTTTGGTATTTTATTATTTAATTTATTTTTCAAATGGTTTTCAACTAGTGCAATTTATTTTTTTCCATCACATCCTAATATTGTTTTTCTATGCTACTTAGTTTGTATTTTGGTTCTAAATTTATAATCTCTTTTGAGAAAGGAATGCGGTGGGTGTGGGATTTTAAAATGGTATAAGATATTTTGTTTTAACATAATGTGAAACCCCTATTTTTATACATGTATTTCAAACTAGTGTTAGTGGATTATTTTTGGGAAAGTAAACGCATGGTTTATTTGGTGGTCTCCTACTAAGTTGTCTATATGATGCCCTAATTGTACCACTCGGTGTCGGTAAACCTGATATATTTTGAAATTTTAGCTTCTTTTTTAGGATTCCTTATTGATCTAGATCTTGGAGTGGTTCGGTCTTGTGGACGATTGTAAAATTTAGGTCACATGGAGATCACGTTGGTAGCGTTTTGGTTCTGGTTTTGGTTCCTTGTTAGTTCAGTTGTATCTTGTAACTGAATCATTTTATTAAATTATTTTGATCTTTAATTGTTGTTCATTTTTACATTCTCATATTGTTTTTATTTGATTCTAGTTTATTAGGATGAATCCATTCCCAAAAGTGTTTCATTTGTGCGCGACACTAGTTTCCATGCCTGGGGGCTCAGGAACACCGTTTGGGCCATGTGTCAGACTTGGTTAGGCATCAGGTTTGATGGGATCTTGGACAGGTTAATGAAAAAATGGCATCAGAGGATGTTATTTGTTATTGGGTTGTCAGGTATATTGGGTATTATGATGTTCTAGGCTTAGGAGAAAGGTCGTGGGTTGGTTCCTAATCACCACCACTCATGGAAAGACTTGAGATTCCCAGGGTTTTCTGGCATATGCATCTTCATTTCTCTTATGGATTGATGAATTACAATAGAGGTGATCCGTTGTTATTTTATGATCTCACATAGAGTAGTAACCTACGTGAAGTCTGAGTACACATGACAAGGTCCTTTTAGTGTTGGTGATTACATGGGGCATGGACCACAACCATGTCGCCAAGTTAGGCAGAGACACTAAATCCTCATTCTAGTGGTTTGATATGACCTATACATTATGATTGGTCCTTGTTCAAGAGAGTTATTATTTGATTTTGGTTTTGGTTGTGTTGTGGGGATTTTGAAATGAAAATGGTTTTTGAAAATGTAAATGAATTCTTTCCAATGGTTCCGGATGGGAAAATGGGTTTTAAAAGAAAATTTTATGGGTTAAATATTCGTTAAACACATGTGTTTTGATAAAAAAAAGGTATGTGTGACTATTGGTACTCTTTATTTAAGTTCACATGTGTGTGGGTATGTGAAAAAGTTCATTTTAGTACATGGTAGTGGATGATTTAAGTGGAATTGGATGGAAACACCTGTGACGGTTCATAGGGTTCCATGGGTGAGAGTTTGAATTAATGGTTTGGCTTGGTTTTTCATTGATTGGATTTGAGTGGAAAATTATTTAAGATTGTTTCTTCTTTGAAAAGTGGATTCTTGGTTTGTAAAAAATAGATTTTAGTTTTAGGAAGGTTTCCTTGAATGAAGCCATGTTTTAATTTAAAATAAAAACAATGGTTTTTGAAAAGATAATTCTAGGTTGTGTTTGGGGTGTTTGGTTTTGTAACCTATTTTTTCGGCTTAGGATATTAATTTTCCTTGAATTTTGTGTTAATCTTGGTTATGGATTTTTGTTTATTGTAGTTTTTAAAATATTATTCCTAGAAAATACCACAAAATTTCTAATTACCCATGTCATGTTCTTAGTTTTTTCCAGCTATTGCTTATTCTTCATGGTGATCGAGGTCTGTTAGAGGCAATGGACTAGTATAAACAAGTCGATCATGTCTTCAAAATTCTATGAACTCCTAAAAGATTCATTCCTTGTTGTTATGGGTTTTTTAAGGTTCAACATTATATTAATGGGATATGATCTCCCCTCCATTAGTGCATGTGTGTATTATGTGGGAACTGTTTATGTTCATCTTTGTCTGATGGTTTATACATGAGGAGGTGAAAACGAAGAATTTGAAAGTTCTCATTAGTATTCATCAAGGTCAACATATAGTGACGACCTATGAATACTATGTAATAGGTTCTTCATCCATATATCAAAGAGCGAGCCATCTATTTTAAGGACCTTCTTTTCAAAGAAGTTTGTAGATGAAGTGTTTCTAGCTGAGTTGGTTTTTGGAGCGCTGGGAGTATGAAATCTGGTATCTATTTTCATTTTTAAAGGTTCCCTATCTGGTGAGGAGTGAATATTAGAATAAACTATTCCCAATAAGTTTCTCTTACTGGATGTATCCTATCACTCATTGGACCACTCGCTCGTGTGTTTCCAGTTTGGCTGTTTCCAGCATTTGAAGCCAACCTCTCATAATCCTCTAAAAAATTTCTATTGTTGTTTCCATTTAGTTTATTTGGATATGTTTTTAGTAAGCATTTCCAAAAGAAAAATAATTTATTGGATGATTTCAGGGCCTGTCTATGAGGAAGGACATGCTTCTGTCACTAGGGATCCAACCATAGGCCTTGGAGTGAAGCTTTCCTACAGTCTAAAATTATCAGGGGTGTGCGGGAAACCCCCTTTGGTCTAGTCATTATCTCTTGTTTTGGGACATAAACATTTTGTGTCTTGTTGTCCTTTTCTTATACTTCTATAAGTTCAACTTTCTCTTATGGGATGATCTTTTTTTCATGATCTAAGTAACAGTGTTCATCTAAAAGTGTATCTTAAAAAAATCTCTTCATTGAGTCTGTTTAGACGTTATATGGGGTGGTTTTTGTTTTAGAAGTTATCATCTAGTGATGATTCAGTTTTGTGGAATTTTTATATGATGGTTTTGGTAATTTATTCGACGTTAATTACTTTTGTGGGATTCCTCTAGTTTTTGGGGTTCGAGTTGTGTCAGAATACACTATTTCAAGTGGTGGTAATATTTCACTCTTGTTACGGAAGTTGAATGTGTTTTTTGTTTGGAGTTACTATGTTAGGCATCCCAGGGTCAAGTGGTTAGATTTCTAGTGTAGGTTCCAACATCTTGGGGTTTTAAATGTTTCTTATATTGGCTGTGTAACTTTGGTGTAGAGAACCCTCTCATTTTCTTCCCTAATTCTCATGGCGTGGTTACTTTTTCTTTGGTTTGGTGTAAAATGTGGAGTTGATAGTCACCCATAGGCCTTTTTTCTCTCAATTTGGATTGGGAATGAATTCAAGTTTTGATTATATTTTGGCTAGGTGATTTTTTGGGGACCGAAAGTGTTTATGGTGGGGAGAAATGTCAAACCCCAACCTCAGTTACTGCTTTGTTATATTATTTTCTTGGTCCAAGACCTCTCTGGTTGGGTTCCTAGTTGGGACCTGGAAAATGATTTTAGGTTTTTTGATGTTTGGTGTATTATAGTTGTTGCACGGGCACCACACGGTTAGTATAAATCACATGGTTTAGCCATTGTACCCAAGTGTAATGGCCTAGCGGTTACTAGATGCTACCACATGGTTTTCACATTATAGCAGAAATCATTTGGATTGGTCATATGGTATGTTTGTCTTTTTATCATAATCTACTACATAGTTTACACAGTGTCACACAAACTATATAGGTTGGTCATGTGGTCGGTTCCTTCTCGAGTAGAGACTATGAAACGGTTGGTTCATGGATTTACAAACCACATGGAAAAATGAATTGGTCATACTAGATCATTAAAATATTAGAATCCCAATTTTCTCTCCCCCCTTTTTATCCCAAAATAATGACACTTTTCCCTGGAACAGTTTTGGAACACAAGAGGTTTCTTAAAACCTTGTCCCCTGATCCTCCTCCTCCATGAATTCTCCTCCTTCAAACCTATGGTTATTATTTAGGGGGGGTTTTCCATTTTCCTCCCCTTTCTTTTCTCCCCTCTTTATCCTTTTGTTTTCCTTAGTATTTTCTCCCTCTTCCAAACCCAAATAGACAGGTTTTGTGTGTAGGTTGTGTTTTATTTGAATCAAGAATGTGATAATGGTCTGTAGGTCTTAGATGTCTCTTCTCCAAAGGTTACAACACTTTCAAAAACTTTTTAGGTATGTGTCTCCATTATTTTCCTTTCTGCTGAATTCTATTTATTCTTGGATTTTTTGAATAAATTTATAAACATTATTGACATACTTATGGTGCCCTTTTATAACTTATTATGGTGTTTTGGAATTTTTAGAATTTTTAAAAAATAGTTTTTCAAAGAGTTTCTTGAAATATGCCTAACAATATGTGCACTTGGGGTATTTTCTAAATTTCATGTCTTCTTTTAAAATGAAATTGGCTTATTTTTAAGTGTTTATATCTAATTACATCAAAATAACATTGTTTTCGTGAGAGTGTGGAATTGTGTGTGTGAATTGGTAATTCAGGTAATGGTGTTTATTTATGGGTTATTGTTAAGGATGGAATTTTTTTTTGTTTCATTAATAGTGGTTTTGGAGCTATTTCCTGGATACTTGTGGTGTTCTATTGTATGTGGGCACATTCACGTTTTCATGGTATACACACATGGATGGGCGCAGAAAGGATGATGTCCCTGCTTAATCTAAAAACCTTTATTTTAAAACATTTTCTATTTCACCTTCTCTCCCTCTTATAAAGTATTGTTATTTCACTGAAACCCAATTTCTCACAAGTTACTCTAATGTGGGTTTTAATGTATGCTTGAACCGATGTCATGTTTGGTACTTTATAATGGATGGGAGGTTTATAAATGGAGTGAAAACCCATTTGGAGCCTTAAAACCATTTTGTATTCTTGAACTTGGTTCTTGAAATGTCATTCCAAGTGGAATTGGGTTTGGAACTAAATGGATCATTTGGAATTGTTTGTAAGAAATTTATTACTTTGGAAATGGTTTGGAACTAATTTTTTGATGTGTTATAATTGATAGTGTTAAAGGCCTAGTTGGAACTTTATTTTTTTGGAATTGGAATATAGTTTTAAACATGTAAATGCTTGGTTGGAATGGTTGAATGTTTTTGAGAAATTTTTATAAGATTATGTGATATGATATCCTGGTTGGAACCATTCATGATGTGATACATATATAGTGGGAACTACTATTAAGAATTACCCAAGATGTGTTAGCATTTAGATGGTGTCTTTTTTTGGGGTAGGCAAGTGCAATGATAGTAGGTAATGTTATTCATTCATGTGAGGGAATCATAATTACATAGTATACATTTACTATGGGTTCATGGGTGTCTTTTAGATATTCTAGTGAATGTTTCTTATCATCCCAGATTAGATGGGTTGGTGCCTCCAATGATTTTTTGATAGGCTGGGTGGGTTCTGCCACTGGATTGGTCTATTGATGGTGGCCAGTTGATTGTAGAATAGGGAGCTTCACCATACACTGGAAGGTGGTTCTGAACTGAGTACATGTAGGGGTCTATCTCGGTATCTATAGGAAAATAACATGGTTATTATATAAATTTTATTTTTTACTTTCTATTGCAATTGGTTTTTAGCTGGTACTATTTATTTATTTATTTCATAGCCTGATATTGTTTTTATAAGGTATTTGGTTTGGATTTTAGTTCTAAAATGATAATCTATTTGGATGAAAGAACATTGAATGTGTGGTATTTTGAAATGGGATAAGCTAAATTTGGTTAATAAAATGAGAAAACCCCTATTTCAATACTTGTATTTCAAACTAGTGTTACTGGACTATTTTTGGGAATGGAAATGAATTGATTCTTTTTCGGTTGACTACTAAGATGTATAGATCACATCCTACTTGTACCAATCAATGTCAGTAGACCAAATATGTTTTATAGGTTCATATTCTAGTCCATTTTTTTTAATAAGATGGATATTAGAGTGTTTCAGTCTTGTGGACAGTGGTGACATTGAGGTCACATGGAGATAATGTAGGTAGAAATTTCGTTTTGGTTTTGGTTTCTTGATTGTTCAGTTGTATATTGAAACTGAGTCATTTTATTATATTCATCTAATATTTAGATGTTCATTATTGTGTGCTATGTTTTTTTATTTATTATATTCTGGATTATTGGGATTAACCATTCCCACCTGTGTTTCACTTGAGGCCTGACACTAGTTTTCCACCCATGTGGACTGAGAACTCCCTTCGGGCCATGTATCTAACTAGGTCAGGTGTTGGGTAAGATGGAATCCTAGATTTGTTCATGACATCGGACATGATCCATCCTTGGATTCTCAAGGGAATGAAATGGGGACTTAGAAGACACCATTATGATTCAAGTAGCTAGTTTCCAAGGGTGATATCGACCTTAGTACATTTTCCTTTTTCAATTAAAGGATGTCTAGAATGATGTTGTTGGATCCCTTAATATCTTTATCGATATTATGGTACCTTAGATACACTCATTGGATTTTTCTTGATGTCTTTAGGCATGTGGATCTATGGATTCACCCCATTGGGCCTCTAAATTTTTGTCCCATGTTTACCATTGATGAGATACATGGAATCAGTTAGAATCTATTACAGTGAAATGCCTTCGGTGTTGTCCCTTGGATTACACTCCAAACCATTATTTATAGATTTTATGTTATCACTAGGATTTTTCTTGAACCCAATGGTTATGTATGCCTTAGTTATTATCTTGGACACTATTTTTTTATTATCATTATAGGATTCCTGGGTGACCCCTTGAGTCCTCTTACATTATCTCTATCATATATAGTATGGTTGACACTTATTATAACCTAGAACATAATTAATTCAATGAAACATGTACACGGACCATATAAGGGTAAAATATTTATTGTATGGGTATATTAATGTACTATCTTTACATTCATGTATATACATGCAAACTATTTGAGATTATATTCACATTATGGATTGTATGGACGCCATTGGTGTTAGTCTATAATGATTTTTCTCACACCCTATCATGACCGCCAGTGGTTCCCAGATTGAATATATTTATATAATAATTGATAAGGGTTATATTCCCACTTTTGACACCGAACTTGATTTCTTTCTTACGATGGAGCTTGGTGGAAAATAACAAGGCTAGTGCTCATGATGATTGGATAGATTTGGGGTTATTTTTTATTCTTTTGTATAGAATGTATTATATTCTTCCATGTATACCTATATTATAATTTTGTAATGACATGAAACAATATCATAATTTTATTATATTATTTAGATTTTTTATTTTGAGAATTATTATATGTTTCTTGGTTATTATGTCTTCTTATACTAAGTAATTAATTTATCTTATTATTCCATTATCTATCTAGTTATTATTAATATTTGTTCTTGAATATGACATGAGGGAATAGTCTCCCCATAGACGCAACATAGGCCCTTGTTGCTAGTTGTAATCCATTTGTGTATGGGGGATACATTTGAGGACATGTGGCCCACCAGCTGAAGGTACCTTTTAGTGGCACTAGGGTTTGGAAGTCACAAAGTGGTATCAAATTTGTTCTTTTCTTCTATTGTGTCTTATTATTTTCAAATATATAAAATATATTATTCAGATATTGAAACATGGTTATAAGTAAAATCTAAGAGTATCCAACCCACATTTGCGGTAAATAACATGTTTCTTAGGAATGAGAAATTATTATTCTATATTGCAATTATTATAGTTGATATACTTTCATTATTGGGTGATTCACACGAGTTATTTTATTTGATATAATTTGTGGAATATTTTTCCTTGGCATAGTACATATAGCATCCCTCCTTTTTATCACATAAACTTTCATTACATTTTACAAACCTGAGGATCTTTAAGTTTTAGTGTCTTGGAAACCAGGAACATAAAACATGAAAACATAAAAAATTATTCTTAAATACATGAAAGGATTCTCCTCATGTTAATCCTAGGTTCATTATTGCATCTCATAACTTGGGGAAATACATCAAATGAAAGGGTGAGAAGAATGCCCAGTAAGGGAAACAAGGGAAATATTTAACATGTGAACTTGAGATACATCAACTATGTCATGGAAAAGAACATTAAGGAATGAGAAAGAAATCATGTGGGATATCATAATAAAAATAAAATTTTTCATAAATTTATGATCTGGCTTCATCATTTAACATAGACAATCATGAACATATCACCAAGGTCCATCCCCAAGGTGTTATTTGAAAATTACCAAGGTTATTCACCAAGATATCGTGAAAATTGTAATCCCTAGTGGTTACATAATTACCCAATGCATTGGAGATCTATCAGGGAGCAAACTTAAATTTGTCATTATCATGATGTGATCTACATATATCATCATCAATCATTTCATAAAAAACCCATATAGCATAAAAGAAATGGGTTTCATTTCATAATCATAACGTTTTAAAAACTGCTTTAAAGACATGATCTTTATGTCACTTTAAACCCACAAAAAGGGAAAGCGGGTTTCATGTATGTAAATACCAGAATTTAAAATAGAAAATTTTAATATATATGTGAATACTCCTGTAGAAATAAGATCTTGGAGTATTCACATTATAACATAAAAAAATTTGAGAAAAAGAGAGAGACATTTTGAGATGAAAATTCTGCAGCATAACAGCTACGTTACAGGGTTTTAGAAAATGTTGAAAAGAGAGGGGAAATGGGTAACCCACTCATAAATGATCTATAAAAATAGTATAGGGACATAATATAAAAGATTTGAATCATGTTAATGAAATTTTATGGACATACCATTTGAAATAAAAAACATGGAAATAAGACAAAAATAAGACTTCTCTTATAAAAATTCGGCAGCCTAATTGTGTCACATAAAATTCAACCAAAAATGAATTGATGAGATAAAATAGGTTCTCTAATAATATGAACATAAAAGATCAGTATGATAGATATAGATATCATACCCCAACATAATAAAAAGGAACTGTAAAGACTTGACATGAAAGTAGAACTTTGAAAAGTGAGAAGGGTGAAAGAATCCCTTAAAAATTCCGACAGCCTAACGGCGTCACTTAAACTTCAACAAAAATGAATTGATGAGATAAAATAGGGTATCTCATCATATGAACATAACATTTCAGTATTATATATTTAGATATCATACCCCAACTTAATAAAAAGGAACTTGAAAGACTTGACATGAAAATAGATCTTGAAAATGAGAAGGGTGAAAGAATCCCTTAAAAAATCTGGCAGCCTAACGGCGTCACTTAAACTTCAACAAAAATGAATTGATGAGATAAAATAGGGTCTCTAATCATATGAAAATAAATTTTCAGTATGATATATTTAGAGATCATACCCCAACATAATAAAAAGTAACCTGAAAGACTTGACATGAAAATAGATCTTGAAAACAAGAATGGTGAAAGAATCCCTCAAAAAATCTGGCAGCCTAACTACGCCACTTAAACATTCTTAAAATAAAATGATGAGAGAAAGAGGGGGTCTCTCATAATATGAACATAAAAATGTCAGTAAGAGGATTATAAAAGAAAATCTTTTAACATAATAACATGGATCATAAAAGAAATGATATAAAAGATATTTCTTGAAAAGAAAGAGAGAGGTCGGATCCCTTACCTTAAAACGTAACTCTTAAAACTCAAAGGTTGGGACCTTGATGGATTAGGGGCACCTTGGGAGGACTCCTTTGGAGGTAATGAGACCATAACATAGTTGGGGGAGAGTGGGGAGTCGAAAGGATGATAGGATTGCTTGGTATTTATAGGGAAAGTGAGGGGACAAGACATTAATGGCCAAGGGACACCTCAAAAGTGGTTTTCTCAAAAGCATGGGCCCTCTCATGGTACTTCCCATGGAGTTAGGCCACATGGGGACCCCCACACAATAATTCATTCTCTTTATTCTAACATTCCTTAAAATATCTCATGACATCATCATGACATAGTTATGATGTCATTAAACATACCGAAACCCTAAAACTGTATTTTTACTATTCACTGAAAATTCAACTTTCTCAGAAAAATCCAAAAATTTCACATTAACCAAATATCAATGCTCTGATTTCAAAATTATACTCCATTTTATAAAAATAATTTTCTAAATATTTTTAATTTTATTTTTAAATAAATACACTATTCAAAAAAATTTATTTTTTTCAGAAAAATCCCAAAAAATTACCTTAAAATAATATCGATGCTCTGAGTTCAAAAATGAAATCCATTTTATAAAAATAATTTTCTAAATATTTTTAATTTAATTTTTAATTAAAAAACACTATTCACCAAAAAAACTAATACTTGAATAATAATTTATGAAACAGTTATTTAAACATTTTATTGAATCACATTACTTAATCAAGGTGCCTAGATTATATTAATACTTTCTTTAAGTGAGATTACTAATCCATTTGAACACATTAATAATCCTAATCATAAAATCACTATTCATAATTTACAATTCATCAAAAATCAAGTTGATCTTATTAGACCTTAAATTTCTTACTGAACATAATTGTAGAAGACCATTTTTGGGAAATCATTACACATTTTTAATTATTTAAGGTTTACATAAACATTTTTTAAAATATCCTTTCTCTAAAATTCACCAAAAATATGTATACTATATTTATCTGGACTTTTGAAAAGTCATAAACATCATCATAAGAAGAAATCCCAATTATTATTTAAAACAAATGATTACACAGGGTAGTTACGGTATCCTTACATATCCCCTTATCACACCAGCATAGGACCTAAGTGGAAGGTGTGCCAAGGTGAGAGGATCTGAGGGAGGCTCAACCAACATCACACGAGTAGTAATTTCTATCAGTTTTGAACTTCTCGCGAATGCGATTCCATTCTAGCTTCACATGATGAAGTTCGTCTTGGGTTTGGTCCAGAGCAAAGCCCAGTGGTGCTACCTCCTTCCCAAGTTCTGTTAGATGGGCTTCGATCTGTCCAAGACTACTGGGTGAGGCCATCGAATCTTCTTTCTATAATAATTAACCAAGATTAATTGTATCTAGAGACAATAATCAAAATGTTTAGTTTCCGGCAGTCATATTGAACAATGGTCATATAACTGTCAAAACCCAACAGTCTCATTTTAGTTATACTCATGTTATTAAATGAAATTTTTTTGTTGAGTATAAAAATAAAATAACACATAAAATTAGGAAACAAGATTTATTCAAAATTTCGGTTCATTACAATATTCCCCCCTTAAGAAATTGCATCCTCGCAATTTTTAAAATTGGGTTTTGAAATTTAATTGAATGTCCCACATCGGAATAGGAGTCAGTAAAACTATTACTTTAAAAGAAAGAAAGGGAAGTACAAAGGTCACCCGAGTTAACCCACACTAGGATTCCATGTAGGAAAACATGGACATGGAGGAAAAAACAAAGGCTCAAGTTCTGAGGGAGAGTGATAGAAAACATGATTAGGAGAAAGTTAACCATAAGAAAATCCCAAACCTATGATGTGTGTAAATGGTCTTTGATTACCTAGTAGGAAACGTAAACCAACAAAGTTTTCGTTTTACGTTCCTTTTCATAATTTTGAGGAATTCATTTACTACATAGAACAAAAACATAAGAAAATATACCTACCTTCATGTAGAGTTTCATCCTTTAATAAGATTCTACCAAAACTAATCTTTTCTCCAAACAATGATCATTCAAAACTACATGGTCTCATCAAAACACAAGAATCGTCTTCTAGAGAATCACATAATCCACAAAATATTGACTATCTATTTCTTCTATCTTTAAACATTATCCCAAAAACAGAAAGGGTAAGGTAAAACGACTCTTCAAAAAATAAATAATCCCATAGGAATGGAAACTACTTTTAAATCTTCAAAGTTACATGGTACTACCCAAAGTTCATCATAGACCATTCCATAAATAATGGTCCTTAAGATTCCTCAAAATAAACCAAACTAAGATTGAAACACAAATACAAGAAGGATTTGATAACATAGTCTTCCAAAATAATCTTCATTGTTCATCTCCAAACAACATCAACCACTACTAACATCTTATAACAAAAGTAGCTAACCTAAACATATTTTACCCAAGATAGGTTAATCATTCCCATAAGTAACCTAAATTACTATGAGTCCACCTTAAATTCATCGATTCTTCAAAATATAAGTCAACCTTACTCCTCAATGAAAATACCGTAGTAATATATTTACCTCGATCATATAGGGTCCCCAAAATAGTGAACGTCTTCCAAAATAATAGTCATCTTTTAATCACCTAATCATCTCTGTCATATTAATACGGCAATCGTCTCATTTCCTATCACATTGGTTGTGGGGACATGTTCTTCCATTTCCCACCATTAACTAAGAATAGAAAGTATAATTTGGGGCTTAAATACTTAGATAATAATCATGAAAAGGAACTTAAAGCATATAAGGATAACTTATAGAAGAAAAGTATACCCTAACTTGTGATCCCCTAGGTTCCCATCTAGGTTATCCATGATCATATATTCTTATGTGAAATTTTATTTTATTTTATCTTTGTTCCTTTAACAATGGTTCATACTAAGCTTATGAATTTACCAAAGCATATCCCCCGGGAGTGTCGTAACCAAGAGTGCAGTAAGGCCCGTTGTCATGTACCAGTTCCCGTTTGAGTCTAGCTCAAAGAGGTGTTTTTGGGTTTTACCCCTATGTACATCTGTGCCAGAGCCACCACTACCTGCTCGTATCCAGACAGGGATGTATTTATTTGGCAACCCATTACTCAATACTCACCAAAATACCAGGAAGATTTCATATATATAAACTTTTCTAAAGGATTCTTCCTAAATTTTTCATATCCTAATTTCCACAAATAACTAAACCATCCTTTAATACCAACTATAGCATCCCACCTTTTTATCACATAAACTTTCATTACATTTTACACAACTGAGGATCTTTAAGGTTTAGTGTCTTGGAAACCAGGAACATAAAACATGAAAACATAAAACATTATTCTTAAACACTTGAAAGGCTTCTCCTCATGTTCATCCTAGGTTCATTACTGCATCTCATAACCTAGGGATATACATCAAATGAAAGGGTGAGCAGAAGGCCCAGTAAGGGAAACAAGGGAAACATTTAACACGTGAACTTGAGATATATCAACTATGTCATGAAAATGAACTTTAAGGCATGAGAAAGAAATAATGTGGAATATCATAAGAAAAATAACATTATTCATAACTTTAATATGTGGAAAAATCATTTAACATAGGCAATCATGAACATATCACCAAGGTACATCCCCAAGGTGTCATTTGAAAATTACCAAGCTTATTCACCAAGATATCGTGAAAATTGTAATCTCTAGTGGTTACATCATTACCCAATGCTTTGGAGCGCTATCAGGGAACACCCTTAAATTTGTATTTATCATCATGTGAGCCTCATATATCATCATCAATCATTTCATAAACAACCCATGTAGCATAAAATAAATGGGTTTCATTTCATAATCATAACGTTTTAAAAACTTCTTTAAAGACATGATCTTTATGTCACTTTAAACCCATGGAAAGGGAAAGAGGGTTTCATGTATGTAAATACCAGAATTTAAAATAGAAAATTTTGTTATATACGTGGATAATCCTGTAGAAATAATATCTATGAGTATTCACGTAATAACATAAAAAATTTTTTGAGAAAAAGAGAGAGACATTTTGAGACGAAAATTCTGCAGTATAACAGCTACGTTACAGGGTTTTATAAAATGTTGAAAAGAGAGGGGACATGGGTCACCCACTCATAAATGATATATAAAAATAGTATAGGGACAGAATATAAAGTATATGAATCATGGTAAAGAAATTTCAAGGACATACCATTTGAAATGAAAAACATGGAAGTAAGACAAAAATAAGATTTCTCTTATAAAAATTCGGCAGCCTAACGGCGTCACATAAACTTCAACCAAAAATGAATTGATGATATCAAGTAGGGTATCTCATAATATGAACATAAAATATCAGTATGATAGATATAGATATCATACCCCAACATAATAAAAAGGAACTTGAAAGACATGACATGAAAGTAGAACTTTGAAAAGTGAGAAGGGTGAAAGAATCCCTTAAAAAATCCGGCAGCCTAACGACCTCACTTAAACTTCAACAAAAATGAATTGATGAGATCAAATAGGGTATCTCATAATATAAACATAAAAGTTCAGAATGATATATTTATAGATCATACCCCAACATAATAAAAAGGAACTTGGAAGACTTGACATGAAAATAGATCTTGAAAACGAGAAGGGTGAAAGAATCCTTTAAAAAATCCGGCAGCCTAACGACGTCACATAAACTTCAACAAAAATGAATTGATGAGATCAAATAGGGTCTATCATCATATGAAAATAAAAGTTCAGTATGATATATTTAGATATTATACCCAAACATAATAAAAAGGAACTTGAAAGACTTGACATGAAAATAGATCTTGAAAATGAGAACGGTGAAAGAATCCCTTAAAAAATCTGGCAGCCTAACGGTGCCACTTAAACTTTCTTAAATTAAAATGATGAGAGAAAGTGGGGGTATCTCATCATATGAACATAAAAATGGCAGTAATAGGAGTATAAAAGAACATCCTTTAACATAAGAACATTCAGCATAAGAGAAATGATATAAAGAGATTTCTTGAAAAGAAAGAGAGAGGTCGGATCCCTTACCTTAAAACGTAACTCTTAAAACTCAAAGGTTGGGAACTTGAGGGCTTGGGGTCACCTTGGGAGGAATCCTTGGGAGGTAATGAGACCAGAACTTCGTTGTAGGAGATTGGGGAGTTGAAAGGATTATAGGATTGCTTGGTATTTATAGGTAAAGTGAGGGGACAAGGCATTAATGGCCAAGGGACACCTCAAAAGTGGTTTTCTCAAAAGCATGGGGCCTCCCATGGTACTTCCCATGGAGTTAGGCCACATGGGGACCCCCACACAATAATTCATCCTC
Organism: Viscum album; assembly: GCA_963277665.1. Classification (NCBI taxonomy): domain Eukaryota; kingdom Viridiplantae; phylum Streptophyta; class Magnoliopsida; order Santalales; family Viscaceae; genus Viscum; species Viscum album. Next base: position 1,038,626,643 of record OY728141.1, on the reverse strand, counting down.
TTTAGTCGAACATCCCTTAAAATATCTCATGCAATCGTCATGACACAGTTATGATGTCATTAAACATACTGAAACCCTAAAACTGTATTTTTACTATTCACTGAAAATTCAACTTTCTCAGAAAAATCCCAAAATTTCACATTAACCAAATATCAATGCTCTGATTTCAAAAATTAACTCCATTTTATAAAAACAATTTTCTAAATATTTTTAATTTAATTTTTAATTAAAAAACACTATTCACCCAAAAAAACTAATACTTGAATAATAATTTATGAAACCATTATTTAAACATTTTATTGAATCAAATTACTTAATCAAGGTGCCTAGATTATATTAATAATTTCTTTAAGTGAGATTACTAATCCATTTGGACACATTACTAATCCGAATCATAAAATCACTATTCATACTTTACTATTCATCAAAAATCAAGTTGATCTTATTAGACTCTAAATTTCTTACTGAACATAATTATAGAAGACCATTTTTTGAAAATCATTACACATTTTTAATTATTTAAGGTTTACATAAATATTTTTAAAATATCATATCTCTAAAATTCACCAAAAATATGCATACTATATTTATCCGGAAATTTAAAAATTCATAAACATCATCATAGGAAGAAATCCCAATTTTTATTTAAAACAAAGAATTACACAAGGCAGTTACGGTCTCCTTATATAGCCCCTTATCACACCAGCATAGGACCTAAGTGTAAGGTGTGCTAAGGAGAGATAATCTGATGGAGTCTCGGCTAACATCGCATGAGTAGTACTTTCTATCCGTTTGAACTTCTCGCAAAGTTGATTCCGTTCTAGCTTCACACGATGAAGTTTGGCTTGGGTTTGGTCCAAAGCAAAGCTCAGTGGTGCTACCTCCTTCCCAAGTTCTGTTAGATGGGCTTCGATCGGTCCAAGACTACTGGGTGAGGCCATTAAATATTCTTTCTATAATAATTAACCAAGATTAATTGTATCTAGAGACAATAATCAAAATGTTTAGTTTCCAGCAGTCATATTGACCATTGGTCATATAACAGTCAAAACCCAACGGTCTCATTTTATTTATACTCATGTTATTAAATGAAACATTTTTGTTGAGTATAAAAATAAAATAACACATAAAATTAGGAAACAAGATTTATTCAAAATTTCGGGTTGTTACAATCTTCCCCCCTTAAGAAATTGCGTCCTCGCAATTTTTAAAAGTGGGTTTTGAAATTTCATTGAATGTCCCACATCAGAAAAGGAGTCAGTAAAACTATTACTTTAAAAGAAAGAAAGGGAAGTACAAAGGTCACCCGAGTTAACCCACACTAGGATTCCATGTAGGAAAACATGGACATGGAGGAGAAAACAAAGGGTCAAGTTCTGAGGGAGAGTGATAGAAAACATGATTAGAAGAAAGTTAACCATAAGAAAATCACAAACTTATGATGTGTGTAAATGGTCTTTGATTAGCTAGTAGGAAATGTAAACCAACAACATTTTAGTTTTACGTTCCTTTTCATAATTTTGAAAAATTCATTTACTACATAGAACAAAAACATAAGAAAACATACCTACCTTCATGTAGAGTTTCATCCTTTAATAAGTTTCTACCAAAACTAATCTTTTCTCCAAACGATGAGCATTCAAAACTACTTGGTATCATCAAAACACAAGAATCGTCTTCTAGAGAATCACATAATCCACAAAATATTGACTATCTATTTCTTCTATCTTTAAACATTATCCCAAAAACAGAAAGGGTAAGGTAAAACAACTCTTCAAAAAAGAAATAATCCCATAGGAATGGAAACTATTTTTAAATCTTCAAAGATCCATGGTACTACCCAAAGTTCACAATAGACCATTCCATAAATAACGGTCCTTAAGATTCCTCAAAATAAACCAAACTAAGATTGAAACCCAAATACAAGAAGGATTTGATAACATAGTCTTCCAAAATAAACTTCATTGTTCATCTCCAAACAACATCGACCACTCCTAACATCTTATAACCAAAGTAGCTAACCTAAACATATTTTACCCAAGATAGGTTAATCATTCCCATAAGTAACCTAAATTACTGTGAGTCCACCTTAAATTCATCTATTCTTCAAAATATAAGTAAACCTTACTCCTCAATGAAAATACCATAGTAATATATTTACCTCAATCATATAGGGTCCCCAAAATAGTGAACGTCTTCCAAAACAATAATCATCTTTTAATCCTCTAATCATCTCTGTCATATTAATACGGAAATCTTTGCATTTCCTATCACATTGGTTGTGGGGACATGTTCTTCCATTTCCGACCATTAACTAAGAATAGAAAGTATAATTAGGGGCTTAAATACTTATCTAATAATCATGAAAAGGAAATTAAAGCATATAAGGATAACTTGTAGAAGAAAAGTATACCCTAACTTGTGATCCCCTAGGTCCCCATCTAGGTTATCCATGATCATATATTCTTATGTGAATCTTTATTTTATTTTATATTTGTTCCTTTAACAATGGTTCATACTAAGCTTATGAATTTACCAAAGCATATCCCCTGGGAGTGTCGTAACCAAGAGTAAAGCAAGACCCGTTGTCGTGTACCAGTTACTATTTGAGTCTACCTCAAAGCGGTGTTTTCGAGTTTTACCCCTATGTACATCTGTGCCAGAGCCACCTCTACCTGCTCGTATCCAGATTGGGATGTATTTGCTTGGCAACCCATTACTCAATACTCACCAAAATACCAGGAAGATTTCCTATATATAAACTTTTCTATAGGCTTCTTCCTAAATTTTTTATATCCTAATTTCTACAAATAACTAAACCATCCTTTGATACCAACTATAACATCCCGCCTTTTTATCACATAAACTATCATTACATTTTGCAAAACCAAGGATCTTTAAGGTTTAGTGTCTTGGAAACCAGGAACATAAAACATGAAAACATAAAAAATTCTTCTTAAACACTTGAAAGGCTTCTCCTCATGTTCATCCGAGGTTCATTACTTCATCTAATAACCTGGGGACATACATCAAATGAAAGGTTGAGCAGAAGGCCCAGTAAGGGAAACAAGGGAAACATTTAACATGTGAACTTGAGATACATCAACTATGTCATGAAAAAGAACTTTAAGGCATGAGAAAGAAATCATGTGGAATATCATAATAAAAATAAAATTTTTCATATCTTTAATATGTGGTGAAATCATTTAACATAGAAAATCATGAACATATCACCAAGGTCCATCCCCAAGGTTTCATTTGAAAATTACCAAACTTATTCACCAAGATATCGTGAAAATTGTAATCTCTAGTGGTTACATCATTACCCAATGCATTGGAGTGCTATCAGGGTGCACCCTTAAATTTGTCTTTATCATCATGTGATCCAAATATATAATCATCAATCGTTTCATAAACAACCAATAAATCATAAACGAAATTGGTTTCATTTCATAATCATAACATTTTAAAATCTGCTTTAAAGACATGATCTTTATGTCACTTTAAACGCACAGAAAGGGAAAGCGGGTTTCATGTATGTAAATCCCAGAATTTAAAATAGAACATTTTGATATATATGTGAATACTCCTGTAGAAATATTATCCTTGAGTATTAATGTAATAACATAAAAAAAATTTGAGAAAAAGAGAGAGACATTTAGAGACGAAAATTCTGCAGCATAACAGCTACGTTACAGGGTTTTAGAAAATGTTGAAAAGAGAGGGGGCATGGGTCACCCACTCATAAATGATCTATAAAAATAGTATAGGGACAAAATATAAAGGATATGAATCATGGTAATGAAATTTGTAGGACATACCATTTGAAATTAAAAACATGGAAGTAAGAAAAAAATAAGATTTCTCTTACAAAAATTCAGCAGCCTAACGACATCACATAAACATCAACCAAAAATGAATTGATGAGATCAAATAGGGTCTTTCATCATATGAACATAAAAGATCAGTATGATAGATATAGAGATCATACCCTAACATAATAAAAAGAAACTTGAAAGACTTGACCTGAAAGTAGAACTTTGAAAAGTGAGAGGGGTGAAAGAATCCCTTAAAAAATCCGGGAGCCTAACGACGTCACTTAAACTACAACAAAAATGAATTGATGAGATAAAATAGGGTCTCTCATCATATGAAAATAAAATTTTAGTATGATAGATTTAGAGATCATACAACAACATAATAAAAAGTAACTTTAAAGACTTGACATGAAAATAGATCTTGAAAACGGGAATGGTGAAAGAATCCCTTAAAAAATCCGACAGCCTAACGACGTCACTTAAACTTCAACAAAAATGAATTGATGAGATAATATAGGGTCTCTCATCATATGAACATAAAATTTCATTATGATTGATTTAGAGATAATACCCCAACATAATAAAAATGAACCTGAAAGACTTGACATGAAAATAGATCTTGAAAATGAGAAGGGTGAAAGAATCCCTTAAACAATCTGGCAGCCTAACGGCGCCACTTAAACTTTCTTAAAATAAAATGATGAGAGAAATAGGGGGTCTCTCATCATATGAACATAAAAATGGAAGTAAGAGGAGTGTAAAATAACATCCTTTAATATAAGAACATTGATCATAAAAGAAATGATATAAAAGAGATTTCTTGAAAAGAAAGAGAGAGGTTGGATCCCTTACCTTAAAACGTAACTCTTAAAACTCAAATGTTTGGACCTTGAGGGCTTGGGGGCACCTTGAGAGGACTTATTGGGAGGTAATGAGACCAGAACTTTGTTTGGGGAGAGTGGGGAGTCGAAAGGATGATTGGATTACTTGGTATTTATAGGGAAAATGAGGGGACAAGGCATTAATGGCCAAGGGACACCTCAAAAGTGGTTTTCTCAAAAGCATGGGACCTCCCATGGTACTTACCATGGAGTTAGGCCACATGGGGAACCCCACACAATAACTCATCCTCTTTATTCAAACTTCCCTTAAAATATCTCATGACATCATCATGACACAATTATGATGTCATTAAACATACCGAAACCCTAAAACTGTACTTTTACTATTCACTGAATATTCAACTTTCTCAGAAAAATCCAAAAATTTCACATTAACCAAATATCAATGATCTGATTTCAAAAATGAACTCCATTTTATAAAAATAATTTTCTAAATATTTTTAATTTTATATTTAAATAAATACTATATTCACCGAAAATTCATTTTTTTCAGAAAAATCCCAAAAAATGACCTTAACATAATATCGATGCTCTGAGTTCAAAAATGAAATCCATTTTATAAAAATAATTTTCTAAATATTTTTAATTTAATTTTTAATTAAAAAAAACTATTCACCCAAAAAAACTAATACTTGAATAATAATTTATGAAACCATTATTTAAACATTTTATTGAATCACATTACTTAATCAAGGTGCCTAGATTATATTAATACTTTCTATAAGTGAGATTACTAATCCATTTGGACACATTACTAATTCTAATCATAAAATCACTATTCATAATTTACTATTCATCAAAAATCATTTTGATCTTATTAGACTCTAAATTTCTTACTGAACATAATTTTAGAAGACCATTTTTTGAAAATCATTACACATTTTTAATTATTTAAGGTTTACATAAACATTTTCTAAAATATCCTTTCTCTAAAATTCACCAAAAATATGCATACAATATTTATCCGGACATTTGAAAAGTTATAAACATCATCATAGGAAGAAATCCCAATTTTTATTTAAAACAAAGGATTACACAAGGCAGTTACGGTCTCCTTACATATCCCCTTCTAACACCATGATAGGACCTAAGTGTAAGGTGTGCTAAGGTGAGAGAATCTGAGGGAGTCTTGGCCAACATCGCACGAGTAGTAATTTCTATCAGTTTGAACTTCTCACGAAGGGGATTCTGTTCTAGCTTCACAAGAAGAAGTTCGACTTGGGTTTGGTCCAGGTCAAAGCCTAGTGGTGCTACCTCTTTCCCATATTCTGTTAGATGGGCTTCGATCGGTCCAAGACTACTAGGTGAGGCCATAGAATCTTCTTTCTATAATAATTAACCAAGATTAATTATATCTAGAGACAATAATCAAAATGTTTAGTTTCCAGCAGTCATATTGACCAATGTTCATATAACAGTAAAAACCCAATGGTCTCATTTTAGTTATACTCATGTTATTAAATGAAATATTTTTGTTGAGTATAAAAATAAAATAACACATAAAATTAGGAAACAAGATTTATTCAAAATTTCGGGTTGTTCCAGTACAGAATGTAAATTTGATTAATGAAACATTATTGGAACCTATAATTCACATATCATGCATTTTCTATTCGTTATAGGTGCATTTCACTACTTGCATTGGTTGTGTTGTGTTTTATTATAGAGTCACCTATGGTTGATATGCATATTTTTTAGGGTATGGGAATTGGTAATTTGAACTGTAAAAATAAATATAAAATTATTTTATCTATATAGGTTGATGGTGGCATCTTAAATACCTAGTTTATACCCATTTCAGTTATGTACCCATTATATGCACAAGTAATTCATTATGATTGAGTGACTCCCAATTTCAATCCAAGAGGTGTATGGGACCTCCTGAATTGGAAGGGGTAATTAACTTAGTCGATCCACCATATTTGACCCATTACATTCTGATATCGAATTGGGTTGGGATTAATTAACATTAAATGAGTATCACTTTTAGTTGTACAATGTATGGACCTTTATTATATGGGTTTGAGGATCCAATTAGTTAAACCCTATTATATGTATATAAGAAATTACAAACATTAATTGTGGTTTATAACTTATAAAATGAAATTTAATATTGTAAATTAAGAGGAAATGTGTAATTGAACCTTCACCTATTGGAACCTATGTTGATTAAAATTCAAATACATACCAACACATGAACCTTCTAAGTGGATAGTTTGGGTTGTATGCAAGGGGTAGTGATCTCTTTTTCTTATGATCTTCATCATCTAGTTCCTCAATCTATTCCAAATTTATTATGAGGATTGTTCTTGTAATTTTTATAGTTATTCGATAACAACGTCCTCAAGTCATGCACTGGGAAGGTGGTAATGGCTACAGTATGAATGTGGTGGTATCTGAGCCACCAGTGGTCCCTATATTACAACTACATAAGAAACCACTTTTTATATATAAAATGGTCACATAATTTCATCTTTGTGTTATTTTATTATGTCTAATGTAGTCCTTGTAGAGTGTTGCAAGGCCTAGACCTACTATGGTCGATCTAACTCATGATTTCCAATAACAGCATCCTCCCATCCTTTCAGGGGATGGTGGTCCTCAGGATAATGATTCTTATCGTGAAGCTACAACTTCTATCTTTTATTATCTAGTGATTACTCTATAGAGGAGGTTAGATCTTTACACCTACATCTTGCATTATTCTTCCAAGTGCAGGTGGGATGTGATTACCCAAGATGGACTATATCAGGGCATGGTTTGGGATAAATTTCATGCTATATATGATGATTAATTTTTATCTCAAACCATGTGATCACACTAAATAGTATATTTCATTCACCTGGAATAGTCTACTATGTTCATCATGGATTATTCAGTGTGTTTTACTGAGCTAAAATGATTTACACCACTTCTAATCAGTGATGTGCTATCGTGAGTGAGCCTTTTAAAGGATAGGCTCAAGTATTCCATATATTAAGATGTAAAAATCTACCACCTACCTAATTTTTATTTGATAATTAATCAGGATCTTATCACTGAGAATAATCTTAGATAAGCAAATAGTAATAGGAATAGAGGTTCAGTGATGAGACAAGGTTTTTGTTCTTTTGATTGTAGACATCGTAGCCTCAAGGTTTCTCATTATAGTAGTGGATACCTTAGTAACTACACTGGTAGATCCATTTTATTCCATTGTTATGGATGAAAGGGTCATATGAAACCTTAGTGTGATAGTGATCCCCTTGATTTTTGTGATTTTAGTTGTATGGGGAATCTTCAAATATTATGTTGGAACATTCCACCTTCATCAAGTTGAAGAGGATATACACTTTCTCCACCTTCAGGGGAAGGTTTTATGTCATGTTAGGAAGGTATTTGGAGTAGCACCATCCTAGCATTCAAAGGATGAGTTCATAGTCGTGACAACTATACATATAATTATAAGCGACAATAGAGTGGACCTTCTCAGGGTAGTCCAAATGTAGAACATGTACAAGGATAAGGTTATTTTCTTTCTTTACTATTGATACCTGAAGATTAGAGTGCATGACCATCTATAATATGAGGTATTATTCTAGAATACTACCATGTTTTAACTTAATTATTTTACAAATGTGATTCTCACTATTTTATTTGCTTATCAAATGTGTAATATCTTAGGCATGAAATTCAATATTTATATGGTGTGACGACCCTGGATAAACTGTTGGGAGTACGGTCAGAGGGAATATTCCAATTCAAGGACCATTCCCATTAAGTAGGCAGTTATTCAGTCTTGTGGGACCTCATTATGCTCAAGATGATGGGTTTTTATTTCATTCCCATAAGGGACTGGTTAGTTCCCTACCACAACTATATGGACTACTATCGTCATATGGTATCATTTACATCACAAAAGGGTGGTAGTTATCTTCACAAGGGTGAGTGTAATGTTCAAGACCATAGAACTAGACCACCGAATAATAGGCTATGTGTATTGACATTTCAGATTAAAATTCACATCATGGTGGAGTAGGGAATACATATAACAAATTTTCTTCTGATATTAAACTATTTTAGGGATGTTTTTCACATGATTTTTCTATATTACCTTTTTGGGGAGAGGTAGATTTTATGATCTATCTCATTCAAGGAGAACCTCCAGTGTTTATTCCTCCATATATGATGAAACATATTAAGCTACATGAGATCCAGATATGGTTTAAGGATTTGGAGTCTCAAGATTTTATCTCACCCAGTACTTCTTGTGGGTGTTTACACATTCTTTTCACCATGACGGCATATGGGACCCTTATGCTATGTGTTGATTTTAGATGGTTGAACCAACATATGGATAAGTATCTGTATCCATTTCCTCAAATAGAAGAAATATTTGACCAGCTTTGAGGAGCTAGATTATTATCTAAGATCGACCTAAGATTAGGTTATCATTAGTTGTGAGTCATGCCTTCACATATACCATGTGTGACATTCAGCAATCGGTACGGTTTATACAAGTATCTTTTTATTACATTCAACCTAATAAGCATGCCTTTAATATTCATGGATTTGATGAATTGGGTTTTCCATTCTTATATATAATCCTTCATGGTGGTATTCGTGGACATCATCTACTCACAAATTCGATACGATCATGACAAGAAACTTGACATCATTTGAGTACATTGAAAGAGAATTAGTTATATTCAAAAACCACCAAATGAAACTTTCGTATTGATAATGTTAAATTCATGGTTGATATTATCTTGAAATTCATAGTATCAGTTGAATTAAAAAGGTGTCTGTTCTACATTCTTGGGAGTATCATAATAATATGTTCTATATATAGATTTTATTGGGCATGGATTGTAACAGCCCAGGTATTTATTAGATAATTGGTTGGGTATTTATTATTAGTCATGATTTAAATAGTAATTTTTAAAAATAAATAATTTATTATATGGATATTTATTTTAAAATAAAAAATATTAAATTATATAATTTTTATTTGAAAAAAACAAATTTAATTTTTATATCTTAAAGATTGAAATTATCATAGTATGAGTTTTCGTTATTTTTCTAAAAAAGACGAATTTCGGTTGAAAATTTAACAAGTATTTTTTTATAAGTTTTTTTTTGTGATGACAAGAAGAAATATTTTTTATATAAGATTTATTATTTTTATTGAATTATTAAATAGTTATATAGTAAGAGAAATATTACACAGAAATAACTTAGAACATGAAAAAAATATTACATTATTAATAAGCATAAAAATTATTTTCAATGCTCAAGTAGTGCCTATATAACATTGTAACAACCCAGGTACATACAAAATAAATAGCATTAATCTTGATCTTCCAGCTTCTGTGTTTTGAATTTTGAAAAATGGACATTCACGATTGCAATCAATAAGATATTTATAGTTTGATAAGTCCAAAATTCTTTTTTATGAATAGTAACATACCCTTATGAATAGTAATGTTACCCATATGAATAGTAACATATCCTTTCAAATAGTAAACTCACCAATGATATTATACATATAAGATTTAATTGAAGTTTTGATATACCTGTATCTTGGTACAAGTAATTAAATGTTTTAAAATTGGTATTTTGGGTATAAAATATTATTTTATTTAAAAATTAAATTAATCACATATAGAAAAAAATTAATAAAAAATGGTGTTCACTTTTAATTCTACACATCGAAAAATGTTTTGGGTGAATTGTTTGGGATTTTTCTGAAATACTTGATTTTTTTATTAATAGGGAAATACTGTGAAATACCATATATATAAAGTAATAGTTAAAGAAACTATTTTTGACATCATGGATGATGTAAGAACACTTATAAAAAACTCACATACACTTATTTCCATTTTTTATCTTGGAATCACAACTATTTCTAATCTTGTGGAAAAATAATCATGTAACGATTAAAATATGGGAAAACTCCTCCTCTCCTCCACTATAAATACCACCCATTTCCCCCCTCATCCTACCATAATTCTCAGGCCTTGATCCATGACTACATTCTTCCCAATACTCCTCCCAAAACCATCATCCACACACAAGACATTCTGGATTCACCAAGAGGCAAAAACCAAGGGCCTTGAGAATGATCTCAAGGAGAATATATCAAGAGGTAAACATCCTCTTTTGTTTTCTTTCTTTTCTTTTAATTTTCTTTCAAGTCATCTTCTTTACTCACTTCCCCTTATCCAAGAGGAATAAATGATCCACTATCTTATATATCCTGTATTTCATCATGTTTACATAAGATTCACCATTATACTTCTTCTCCTCTCCCACTTATTCAAGAAATTAAAACATCATTTGTATTATGTCGATTTACCAACATTTTGGATAATGTGATTTCAATTTCCATTACATCTTTCAAGATAGGTCATTAAGCCATTTTTATGGTTGAACCAAATTATTCTTTATTTATTATATCTTATATAAGGTTCCAGGATCTTTTTTACACATGTTATTAATTTATAATACAAAATAAGTTCTTTATGATCAATGAATCGCCAAAATGACCTAAAAATTTTCAATAATGTTTTAACTTATGAATCATACTCATGTTATAATTAGAAATGTTAAATTTTTTAATTTATTTTCTTGGAAAAATTAAAATACCATTCCATTACAATTATGGTTTTCACTTCCAATCGATAAGAAAATTCATTACAAACTACGCATGATAACCACGTAATGCACGCACCTGAAACAATGGAATTAACAGAATGTTACTAATTAATGGGTTGAATGTTTTTATAAAATGATCATTAAATGTGTTATAAACATGAATATGTTTCTATAAAATATTAATAACACTATTTTAACATTCATACATGAGGTTTAAAAACATTTGAGGGAAATTGATCCCATGGTAAGGGATCCTCTCTTTCTCACTTTTATTCAAGAATCACCACAATGTTATGATCATTAATTTTTAATTCCTAATGATGGTGAATGTTTTCACACCTTAACCATACTTCCTTTATGGTATATTAATGAGGAGATACCCCATTTCAATATCCTGAATCCCTCCTATATACACCCGATACCATATTGAAATTTCTTAAATGAATTCCAAACCCAATTTCCACTCTTTGGGTTAACCTTCAACTTCAAGGGTTTTATCATGCTAAGATTCCAAGTAAAATATAATATTATTCTATTAGGTTTTATTATGTGTATTTAGAATATATATACATATTATCTTCATTTAATCAATTTTCTCTTCAATGTAATGGTATTTGTAAGGGTCTTTCCTCTTAAAATCCTTTTAAATGTCTCCTTTATGAAATCCAAATAAAATGTTCAGTTTATGAAATGATTGTACTCTTCTAATTTTATGATGTTATATTACCATAGTGTCTCCATTATATGTTTTTTTAATAATAATATTTCATTATCTTTTGAGTAGTGTTTGTGTTCTAAGAGTGATTTTCACGAGAAAAGGGTATTTGGAAATGTGAATGTGTTTTTCTCAAAGGTGTAAATGAGTTATGAAGTGTTTTGTTCATTATTTTCTCATTGGATATTATTTATGTTGGGTTTTTCCCATTATAGATCATTATGGGAGGGGTGATCCACATTATAGCTCATGACATTTTGGGTTGAGCGAATTATTGCCCAAGATATGACGGGTGAGCCCCATTATATCTCTCCAATGCATTGGATACTCAGGAGATGAATGTTGACCTAATGGTTATTCCATGTGTCAAGGTGAATTTAATAGTGATATGGTAAATATGTCCCATGGAAACTACGAGATGTTTCTATGCATATTAGTTTTTATGATTATGGGTTTTATTAGTTTTTATGTTTTCACTTGACTAACTATTTTTGTATTTATATCCCTTAGTGAGTTTTATACTCATCCCAATAATTCAAATTGTTTTTCATATGATATAATATGGGTAAGATAAAGAAGGGTGTCATGATGAATTATATGGAGTGTTGTTAGTGAAATAATGTTTTGAGTTTTAATGTTTTATATTTTGAAAAAATGGATACTATTTTAGTAATATCCTCTTCGTATGAATGTGGTTTGTTCTGTATGTAAGATATCCTAATACTCTATAAATCTAAACCTTAAAATATCTTCAATGTGTAATAATGTATATTCTTAAATAAAATTCAAAATTATTTAACATTTTAATGTTTGGCCTTATATGGACCGATATTAAAACTCTTTCAAATAGGACATCTCACACCTTTATTCACATATTACTAGTCTTAAAAAGAAGTGTGTGAAGTTAGAATGGTCTAAAGTATGCAAGAAATCCTTTCGGGAGATGAAAGGAATGCATACCTCAACACTGATAATAATTCTTTTAGATCCTAGAACATGATATAAAGTGTGTTGTGATGCATATGGAATTTGGACAGTTTTAGTGCTGATTCAGGAAAATAGAGTTAGGGTTTAAGGGTCTCGCTAGGTGATACCTCATGAGCCTATTTACTCGATGTATAACCTTATGCTAGCAACTTTTGTCCATGCCTTACATTACTAGAGACACTATCTAATGGTTGTACACGTTGTGGTGTATATGGAACACAATATTCTCAAATATATTGATATGTAGTGTGACATGAATCTCATACAGTGAATATTGGATGAATATCTTCAGTCCTTGGAATCTAGTCTTTCTTATATGCTTATAAAAGGCAATGTGGTATCTGATGCGCAGAGCTATAAAACACTGGCATTATTCGTACAGGAATCTAGGGTTGAATGGATATTTGTGGCCCTATTTTCAGAGCTAACTATAGAGTTTAATGAGATCCATGAGCAGTATTGTCTCATAGACCTGAATATTACCTCTTCACTCCAAGATAGGGTGAAAAGAATGAAAATTTTAAATCCTAAGGTATTGGTTCTCTAAGAGAGTATTTATGGGGAGGACCCACCTATGGATTGTTTTGTTGAGGGAGAATACATACTACATATACATGGGTAGAAAAGGTTACAATAGGTATGAGAGAGAGACTGATGTGATTTTTCTGCACATCTCATTGGCCAGTTTATCCAGACATCACCAATATTTATTAAGATATGCATAGCCAGTTATTACATCTCAGAACCAAAACACTCAAATCCTATACTAAAATCTATAACTTTATATTCCCTATTTTAATGTCGATAATTATGTCCCATATTTTTCTATAAAAACATTACAAAATCAAAATAATAACCTAGATCTCTTACATACTTGAGTACCTTTAATGATTAGAGTTTTATAGAATTAGGACAAATTATACAAAAAAAACTCATATCAACATGGACTCATAAGTAATCAAAGGTACATTTTTCCTATTTAACCTATATTTTATTTGTTTTAAAATAGTGCATCAACGTCATCCTTGTGATATCATAAATCATTCAATGTCATTCTTTAAAACAAGGGGAAAAGGAAACATAAGAATGGTGATCTCAAACACTCAGTATGGGTAAACATAAACATTAATAGTTAAATGTAATAAATAATAATAAGATTCTATATGGTAATGATGACATAATAAATGAATATGAATGAATCTTAAAAGAACTAATACACATCAATAACTAAACCTTAAGATTTGAAAACATAGAAAAGTAAATATTTAGCAAAATCAATAATCAAGAGTGATGTGGTATCAATATCAATCAATAGAAGCATTATAAACATATATCAAGCATAATGAAACCCATAAAGGGACCTTCATACATCATTATACTTTTCACACTTTAAAATGGAATAACTATGTGGTGGACTTCCATACATATCACTATAATAATTAGAATAGTCATATAACTAACTTCCAAACCAAATGAATTGTAGGGATATGATTTACCCACCCATCCCTGGTCTATTATGAAACCAACCGTCATTAGTTTTTTTTTAACCACCCATCTAATGTTCATGTACCATTGAAAAGTAACCACACATAAAATATTTTAAACAAACATTGGTGAAACAAATATCATTTTGATTACTTTATATAAAATAAATTGGTTCTATAACAATCACTTCTAAACATGATTAACTAATGGAAAATAAATAGTTTCAATAAAAATTTCATGGAAATATGATCTACCCTTGGAAAAGAAAAGGGTTAAATTACAATTTCCATGAAACATGATTAACCCATTGAAAATAAAAGGGTTAAATAAAAATGTATTTGAAATAAACATAATATATCCAATTAATTAATGAGGATGTAAAAAATATAAAACATCCCCTGTGTAGGATAAGTAACAATATGTTTTGTGGAAGTTGATGAATGGAAATAACATTAATAGTGATTTAAACCATTCTCTAAGAAAAAATCCTTTTATATTTAAACGTATAATGAAAATTATTTTATTTGAACATCACTTTTGAAGAAAATTTCTTAAAAAATTATCCTTTTAATAATTGAAATGAGGATTTACTGAAATGAAGGAGGGTAAATCTTTATATGTTGTATGAGGTAAAAAGAACATTCCTTTTTCACAGAAAAAATGGTAGAAAAATTCCCTTCTCAAAAAAAGACAAGAAGATTCTTTTGAAAACATTATTAAAATAAAAAAGGGTAAAAATGTCTTCAAAAATAATTTTTTAGTGTTTAAAAACATTTTTGGAAACATTTTTAGAAAATGGGTTTTTAGAAGAAAATAGATTCTTTGACTTAAGGGAGAATGAATTCAGGTTTCCTTAAAAACATTCTATAATAT
This sequence comes from Viscum album, assembly GCA_963277665.1. Classification (NCBI taxonomy): domain Eukaryota; kingdom Viridiplantae; phylum Streptophyta; class Magnoliopsida; order Santalales; family Viscaceae; genus Viscum; species Viscum album. Next base: position 1,038,611,224 of record OY728141.1, on the reverse strand, counting down.
TTTGAGTATCAATGATTGGAAAATAGAACTAATACTATAAAACGTTCATGAATAATCATAGGGGAGTAAAATGAAATGTTATAATGAAAAATGGTCATATAATTTCCTCAAAAAGGAAATGAGAGATCGATAAAATCATGCATTAGAAAAATAATATTTAACGATTAAAAAGTGTCCCAAACCACATTAAAAAATTTTTAATTCATATTGCTCTGGGAAGAATCACATTGAATTAAGGTTTTAGATACCATTATGATAAATTAATTAATTATATAATATACTAAAATTAGTATTATATACATTATATAATGGAATTAAGTGGTGAACATGGCATTTATATCAGAGATGTAAAAATTGAGATGAAACTCTTTTAACTCGAGTAATATTTGTCATGATATTTCTCTATATTCAAGAATAATAAATTTATGTTAATTAAATAGTTTCTTAAAAACATTTCTCATGTTTATTATTACATTTATTTAACTTATATATTAGATATATACAATTAATTAATCAATAATTTTTAAGTCTTATGTTTTGACCATATTCATCTTTTGTCTCAAAAAAGACTTTGATAGTTCGACTATGGTCAATGAGTTCATTACATCAAAATCAAAAGAAAATAATAAATACATAAATATAATATTAATACATAAATTATAATTTTAATCCAATCATGAAATATGGTTATGAAAAATGAACCAATGTTACAATTGTGGAGATGGTAGGTTGTGCATACGCTTGGTAATGTTCCCAATTTTCAATGATCATTTTGGAAAGAGGGTAAAAAATATTATATATTTCAATAACGATAATCATATAGAAAATATAATTTACATTAATAATATATACTTAGATGAAAACCTAGATCGCTAATGGCGGTTGTTGTGTCCCCTCCTCCCGCAACGGGGGGAGGGGTTTCTTCGTCCTCTGGTTTCGGAAATAGAGGTATGTTTGAATCTGGTTTTTTCTTTCCTAAGATACAGGTAGCGTCGAGGGTTCCATGATGCATTTTTGGTCAGCCCATCGTTCTATTCTCATTTCGAGAATTTTCCGAAGCTACTTCGATGCTTTCCACAGCCTTAATCGCAAGGTTTGTGCAGCGTCGCCCTTTGATTGAGGATTTTGGGAAAATGGTGAATGAAGATTGGGGTTTAAAGAATCTGGCATCAGTCGGGATTTTTGGGCCTTGGCAGATCCTCATCATCTTCTCTGATGAGGATGACTTGGGGAGAGCATGGTCTAGACCAAGGAAAGCCTCCCCGTTTCATCTTCTTCGGTGGTCTTTTGAACATCATATGAACCAGGATTCCCCAAATCTTTCCATCTGGTTGCAGTTGCCGGGAATTCCTCTCCAGTTCCAGAACCCCGGGCTTCTGAAGTCAATAGGCAACTCCATCAGTCGCTTCATTTGCTCTGATCAGAGGACAACCTCCATGGGTAACCCTGCATCTGCACGAATCTGTGTGGAGATGGATCTCTCAAAGAAGACACCTGGTACTATCTGGATCATGGTGGAGGGTGAGTACAGGTATGCATAAAAGATTTACTATGAGTCTTGGATGCCATTCTACTCCTTTTTTCATAAGCAGGGGCACGAGAGGGATGATTGTCGAAAGAGTGGCACAGCTGCACGAATAGCGTATGCCTACACAGCGTTGGCTGATCTTGTCCCAGGTGCACACCTTGAAGACGAATCTCATCCGTCTGTCACTACTATCATGGAGCAGGGAATATCATCAGGGGGTTTGATGAATGGAACCTCTCTGACTAGTGGATCTGGGAAGATTCACGTGGATGGTTCTAGGGGAACCCAAATGGGAAAAACTGGAGTGGCTATGTCTCAACATGGGGAATCAATTTTGAATGAGTCTAACACACATATGAAGGTGACAGAAGATTTAGATCTACATAAGATGGTAGGATCTGTGAATCCTGAATCCAAGGTTCAGCATGAGATGGAGAGATCAAACACTGACTTTCAGTACATTGGCAGGGGGTTTTCTTTGATGCAGGACAATTCTAAACCTGTGGAACTGGTGTCTGAATAGAGGAACACACCTGATGTCATGGTGCAGGTAAATACTAATGAATTGTTTAACTGTTCTATAAACAAATTTGCAGTGCTGGTTGATATTGAAGCAAATGAGGTAAAGGAGATTGATATGGCAGAGGAAGTTGGAGAGAAATAGGGCAATGTTAGCCTGGGCGGATTGAGTGAGGAATGTAAAAGCCCCTGTGAAGATGACACAATAATGATACCTCAAATGGAGGGTGGGAAGGATGGAAATGTCAGTCCTCCTTTGTCCCATAAAAAGAAGTGGGGGGATAGATCTGAATATGAAGAAGAGCCCCACAGTAACAAAACATCCTACAGGGATGCTGTTAAGAATGGAATTCATGAGACCCTAATAAAGGAAGTGGAGGAAAAAACTCATAGCAGGAGGAAGCCAAGGAGAGACTACACGGACCTACCCAAATCAATGGTGACAAGGTCTGTACACAAGAATGTAGGGTCACAAGAAACTGTCATTGTAAATGGGTACAGTGGCAAACGAAGAGGAGGGTCCCCGAAAAGGGACAAAGGGCCCAGTGGGAAGTGGACAATCAATGAGAAATTGTCTGAAGAAATGCTTTGGAAGAAAAACATGTATCTTGAGATGATGCGCAAATACGAGTCTTCTGAATGGGAGTCAGCTGACCCTGATGATGAGTTATCTGATGATGGGGAGAGGGGTGCTTATGGCTTTGATGTAATGTAACATCTTTTCTTTCTATTGTCTTTACTTGCACTTTTTCTTCAATAAATTTGTGGGATCAGGCTTTCTCGTGGTTCAGAATTTCCTAGGTATATACTTATATAATGAATTATTGTGATTTAGACAGAATTTCATCATGTCGAGGAGGCGGTAGTCCACACATCCACGACTGATGTTATTGCATTTAAGTTTGTGATATGGGGTATTAAATAAAATGATATATTTTATATTAAAAAGGTAATTATTTTATTTATATCATATATATTTCATTTATTCCACATAACTTTAATTAAAAATGTCTTTTATACATTCCATGTCTAGTATGAATGAATCACAATGCTTTTGGGAGGAGGTTGTCCACACATCCACAAACGATGTTGTCATATTTACACAAAATAGAAAGTATAAAGGTTGGTGCTATAAAAGAATTAAATAATCATAAAGAAAAAATAATAGTCATATATATTATATAAAAATAGTGTGACCATCATAATTTCTAACTATGAATAGTTGTAAAGGAAAAATAAATTACATCATTTGTGAGGCGGTAGTCCTTCATACACATAAACAGTAAGTTCATTTCCCATTAGATGGAATTGTGTGTAAGTTGTAACATCCCAGAATTGGGTTCCACTAGGTATGTTCCCCATGTCTAGTCATCACAGGACCTCAAAAGTGCCACCCCATATGATAGAGGTTGCCGACAAGTGTCTGTGATCAAGATTAGTCACGTAGAAAGACTATACCCTATTTATCAATGTAAGCCCCAACAGATCACAATATAAATAGAAAAATCAATAAGAAACAACCAATATATTAATAACCAAGAGTCTCCCCAATTGGGTGTAAATAAAAAGAAACAATAAATATGTCATGGCATGCAACACTAAGAAGTGAACAAAACCCAAAATGAAGACAAGAGTGGAATCACTTAACTGGTCCTGACTCCAAGCCGAGAACCTCATCTATACATGTCCCTTGTATAACTCAAATACCTTGCATAACCCCTTTCCATTTCCCTATCCTACAAGCATGAAATATTCGTATCTTCCTAGTGGAGGCCCAATCAAGGTAAGAGTACAACTTATTAGGCCACCACTAATGGTGTTTACAAAAGAGCTAGTCTAACAGATAGTGCATGAAAGTATAAATGAATGGAAAGTGTATGAAAGATAGGTTGGGGGACACTCATTAACCATTCTCTATTTTTCTATAAATATTAGTATTTTATACCATGTTCATTATTTACATCATCTCATCATTTAGGTTATTATTAACATGTAATCCATGAGTCATAATTTTTCTTTATTCACACAATATTCATGGCATTTATCATTCCGCATAAGCAAACAAGTTATGTCCCAATATCACTAGGGATGAGAATATCATGTAATCAGAAAACTTACCATGGATCCTCAGTCCAGGTATATTCATTTAATATAATCATTGGGGCATATAGCATCATTCTAGCTCCCCAACCCATGCATTTGTGGGTAGGCTAGAGCACTAGTCCAACCCTACCTGTGGGAGGAGAATTAGTCCTTAATCCCACCTCCAAGCCATGTGAACATTCTTATTTATCCATTCCCCTCACACAAACCATATCACAACCAATACAACCAATAAATATAACTATCAAGATTCTCAAAAATCTACATAAGATTCAATGTCATGTCATAAGCTGCGCACAATGCCATTTTACACTACACAACCCATTATCTAAATTCCCTTTCCCAAGTCTCAATTCATCAACCATATTCATAAAATAAAATTTCATTCTAATTCCATGCTTCAACAGTTTTCATACAGCCATCCTCTTTGGGTTTTCAACATAATTCAATAGCAACAGGGCACAATCCATATTTCACTAATTTAACCCATTTTTATCACCATGCCAAGAAATACCATAAGCCACTACAAATTATTGAACAATAAAATAATTCATTTCCACTCCCATTAAACATTTCACCCAACATATCAAGGTCTCTACATTTTTAAAAAGCCACCTTGCTCATACTTACCTAACTTCTATGTTCGGAAAGTATCAGTGCACCCCTTGGGTAGCCCTCCAAAGGTCAAGTCATCCTCTATGTGACCCATAGTGACCATGAGGGTTTCTATTTATCATCTATACATTCATTAAACCAAACTAATGAAAGGATACAAATCACAACAATGATTAAAAAATAAATCAACCCAATCATGCACAAATATCTAATGGAACTATATGATATAACTTGTATACCACCAACCATGGATCTGTTGGAGAACACACCCTTAATTGAGGCCTTGGATCCTGATTCAAAACATTGTAGAAGTCTCAACGTAGATAACATTGGAATAGAATGGATTTAGAGATTTAGAAGGACATAAGTATGAAATGGGAACCCTGAACCAAAAAGGGAAGCGACATGAGGATTAGCATGACCCAAATCATTGTTTCACAACCAATGACACTCCAATCAACCTAGAGATAAGAGAGAATCGCCCTTTGGAGCTCTTGGGAGATTTGTTTCATCACTTGGGTTGCATGGAGGAAGAATGGAAAAAATCCGAAGATTATGTTTTAAATCCCATAATGGATTTTTTTAAATTTCTCAAATTTACTAGGCTTCATGGAATAACTGAACGGTTTTCCAAACTATTCCAAAACTGGGTGACATCTAATGTCCCAAAATCCTAATTTATCAATATTTCTAGGTCATTCCATATGGTTAGCTTAACCATTTGATAATTGTGAGAAAGCCTTTTCTCTAGGCTACACAGGTATTTGAGATGATCTATAGGATTTTCACTAACTGTGCGCAAACCATGAAACATTCCCAGAAACTCTTTATTCATCCATTTTTGTGTCATAAACCCTCAGAACACCCATGATCATTCTCATGAACATTGGGAAACAATTTCTTGACCATGATATTAGACTTAAACTAAAATATAAACAAAAGTATACCTTAAGAATGATCCCAGATATTACAACCCCCCCCCACCTTAGGTTGGCTTTCCCTCAAGCCAAACTTTCTAAGAATCATTGAGTTTTTGAAGCAAAGAGTTCTCTCCACAAGGCCTACATATCTGACTCCTACTCCCAAGTTTCTTTCTGGATATTTCCATTCATCCATAAACTATAAACCAAAGGTAAAAGCTTTCCCCATAAAACCTTATCACTATGAACCACAATATAAACTGGATTCCCCTAAAAGGACACATCAGGCTCCAGGTGAAAACATCAACGTTTATCACATTATACGAATAAATATGATACTTTCGAAGTTAGGAGAAATGAAAATCATCAGGCATCCCACTAAACTAGTGTAGAAAAGCCAATCGGTAATCCACTATTCTGATCCATTCCACAATCTCAATTGGACCCCTGTACCCGGGCACCAACATGCCTTATCTCTATGTTCAATGGTAACCCAACTTGGAAACACCCTAAGAAACACACTATCCCACACCACAAACTCCAGAGGTCTATAATGAAAATCCATAAATGTCTTCTTCTTGATATAATACTCATTATGTTCTTCTGAATCAAATGAACTTTCACTGATGTCTCCCAAACGATATTCATTCTTAAGAGAACTAATACTCTAGTCTCTAACCATCACAACAGAGATCTACCCAATCTCCGATATAGTGTTTCAAATGGTTTCATCTGAATCATATCCTAGATACTATTATTGTATAAAAACTCAATGATTGATAACTTCCTTTCCCATGAACCACCAAAATCTAGGACCAAGCTCTAAACGTATCCACCACTACATGAATCATATGCTCAAATTTCCCATTCATCTGTGGGTGATAATCCATACTCAAAAACACTTAGGTACTAAGTTCCTTTTGTAATCCCTGTAGGAAGCGTGATGTGAAATGTGGATCATGATGTGAAACTATGGTTCTCAGTACTCCATGAAATACCACTATCTCTCAAACATATATCTCACCCAATTAATCGACTATATAAGTCTCTAATATTGGAAACAAATGAGCCACTTTAATCAATAGATCCATAATGAACTAGATAGTGGCATTATTCTGAAGTATCCTTGGAATTCCCACTACAAATTCCATCATTATGTCATTCCACTTCCATTCAGTAATAGGAAATGATTGTAGAAACCACATGGACGGTGATGCTCAGCCTTCACATGTTGACAACAAAGGCCTCACTCCATGAAACTTGCAACTTCTTTCTTCATTCTCGGTCACCAATACTACCTAAAAGGATCTTAATACATCATATTCATGCTCAGATTCACCATCCACAATGATGTGTATAAGTCATACATCAAATATTCAGACAAACACACTTATACTACCACACAACCACTAAAAAAGATGATTCCATCACCATATAAGGCTCAACTAGAAGTTGACTCCCCACCTTTAAGAATTTCTTTTATGGCCGAACTCTCTGGATATTCTAGCTGACACTACTTGACCTGGCTCTAATGTGCAGACACAATTTGTATAGAGGCATGGATCATTTGTTTTATCCAATCATGAACCTCCAGGTGCATCTTAGAAAACAATTCCATCATTTTCCATTTAGAGTTGTATTCCTAAACAACATAATTCAGAGTCCGTCAGATTAGAGCATATGTTACACTATTCCATTTTCCAAGTGTGTAAACCAACTCAAAATCAATGTATTGTAGCCAATAATTCCAACTTCCATGTCAAATATTTAAATCCATCTGAATGAAGATATAAATTAAACTACTGTGGATAGAAAACAATGGGAATATTTCTCCCATCAAGTAATTCCTCCAACACTTTACGTCATAAACTACATTAAGAATCTCGAGATAATGAATAGATTATTTTCATTCATGTGGTCTCAACGGTCTGGACCCATAAGCTACAACTCGATCATGTTTTATCAAAACTACCCCAAGTCATACAATATATGCATCACAGAACAAATTTTACTTCTTACCAGGTTTAGATAAGATTACAATTGGTGTTGCAATAAACCGCTTCTTCAATTCATGAAAAGAAATTTCACATGCATCTGACCACTCAAACTTAACACCATTCTTGGTTATGATTGAGAGTGGTGCTGCCAAAAAGGAGAAATTCATAATTAACCTCTGGTAATAGCCAACCAATCCCAGAAAACTCCAAACATCGAAAACACTATTGGGATGCTCCCAAGACACCACAGCCTGTAGCATCTCTAGATCCATTGACACACCTGACTCGGAAAAATTGTGTCCCAATAAATTAACATTCTTCATCCAGAACTGAAACATTGATAGCTTCGTGTAAAGATTATGATCTCTAAGTGTACTCAAGACGATGTCAAGATTTTGTTCATGATCTTAAAGAGTTCATGAGTAAAACAATATTTTATCAACAAATACAACCACTAACTAATCTAGATAAGGGTGAAATATCTGATTCATTAGTTCCGTAAATATAGTCATCACATTGGACAACCAGAAAAAAAATCACAAAAAATTCATACAACTTGTTCCTAATCCGAATTTTTTTTGTTCTAGGTCAGAAGATCTAACCCTAAACTGTTGATATCTTGATCTCAAATCAATTTTGGAAAACACTGAGGCACCACCTATGTTTTTCAAAAAGGTCATAAATTTTGGGAAGATGTTATCAGTTATTATCCTTCTGCTGATTCAATTTTATGTTGTTAACACATAACCTCAGCGACACATCCAACTTATTATCAAATAGCACGGGTGATCCCCAAGGTGATGTAAAAGGTAGAATTAATCTCTTCTGCTCCAACTCTTTCAACTAAGCCATAGGATTCTGGAGTTCTCCTGGCACCATTTAATATGGTGGATTGGAAAATAGTTCTTACCTTCCCAATAACTTGATCATAAACTAATGATCATTCTCGGGTGGTAGCTCTGATACTTCTTCATGAAAAACATCTTAGAACTACTCCACCATTAGGGGAAAGAAATGTTTCTATACATCTTCATCACCAATAACAAGGCATGCCACATGGGTCGTGAGCCCTCTAAATTGCTCAAAAAATGGCCTAGCATTATCAGATCGTACATCCTACTCACCACGAAGGATATATGTATCTACATCAGGAGAAATAAACATTACTTGATATCGATATCAATTTATATGGGCTTGATACTCCACTAACCAATCAATACACTAGATCAAGTTAGAAACTGACATCTCCAGAACAAACAGATCCCATATGAAATGATATACATCAACCCATAAGGAACAACCATTACGTCACCTTATATTCTCAACTTGCACCCCCAATAGATTATCAAGTGATGTAACTCCACATGTACATTCCACATTTAGGCCTAGAACTACAAAAAACTGTGTCGAGATAAAAGAATGTGTCTCACCTGTGTCAAATAGAGTATTTGAAATTGTTGAAGCTACCAGAATTATAAATCCAAAGGTAAAATGTATAGGCTCACCTCCTCCAGTTTTAGACTGAAGTTCGTGAAGATGGAATATATCTATACCCTATTATTCAGCCTGAGTACGCTGCGCTGCACCACCCTACTGGTATGAATGGTCTCCCCCTGGAGTTCCGCATCAACCACACCTATCAATAAGGCTTATGGAGCCCCAAATTCCAGCCTGATATGCGGTAATCAATCCCCATCCAGTTCTCTACACTAATATATTTCCTCCAACACTTATAATCTGTCATGGATTCTTGCAGAACCTATTCACATGGCCCTTCTTACCACATTCTTTACACTCAATAGGTTGTTGGGAACACTAACTTTGCACTTGTTCAAGCCCTCCACACTAGTATAATCAAATTTATCACTAACCTGAGGGACTAGTTCCTATTTATGATCGTGCAATACACCACTGACCTCATGGAAATTATCGAAACGATGATTCCTACAATCGGTTTTCACACCACTAGTTCACCCCCACCATGACTGCATGCCTTCTTTTGGAGGCCTATTTGAGGATTCCTTCTAAGATGAGGGCATGCTACATAACCTCATAAATCCTATTCATCCAATATATATATACCTTGGATCTAATCCCATTCTGATGTCCATATTGAAATAATCTTTCCATAGCTAACTCAACTCCTACTAAAGTAGGAACAAAACGTTGCAAGTCCGTGAATTGGCATGAATACTTAATTATTGACATTGTTTAATATGTCAAGCTCATGAAAACCAAATACTTATCATGTCTTCAGGTTTCTTGGTCGAAATACTCTAGAAAAATTTCTTGAAAACTATTAGACACCATTCCCTCAACTTGCTCCATGTGAGCTAAGATATCCTACCAACGCTTTGCCTGGACATGCAACATATAGGCTTCCAACTTAACTCTATTCTTGAAAGACGTTGACATATGCTCAAGAATTTTAGAGCTATAATATATCCAGAACTCAATTTCATCTGGCCCACCCTCTCCAGTGAAGGTCGAAGGGTGTTTTAGTTGAAACTCTCTGGTCAACTAGAACATGCTTAGTGTGACCCGCCCTTCATCTTGTTCCATTATCTACATAAAACAAGGAATGTTCCCAAAAAACTACTCTTCCTTGTCATCATGAACCATGTGGTCTTAATTATTTACTACTAGGGGAGAATTCTCCACAATATCCTCTTGTCTCCCTATAAGACATGCCTTTTTCGTGGCATTTCTCTACAATTCTAAACACAATCCTTTTATAACACAACCATGAAACATTCACGAGGCACATAGAAAAGGTCATCACTATCCATAAACAAACCATTTACAATACACTTATAATTGGTCATTATTATATCTAGAAACTACCCTAAACCATTCATCACAAGTCCATGGAAAATGCGTGTAACTCACTCACATGGTTACCCACCCAACATTTTACACCATTTTAAGACAATTTCCATATTCCAATTTACTCCCACGACATTTTAATTAAAATAAATTTCTTTATCAATCACTGTTCTTTAATTATTACATAGAATTATCATTTTCCATTTTAACCTTTTATATCATCCCATTATACAATATTTCACTTTTTTTAGGGAAATAAAATGCATTCTACCCATTATGTCTCCCACAACCATCCCATATGTGTGTGCTTGCTATGATGTAAGTCACTTATATACATAGGTTCCTAGAATGATGCACGAATTCACAACATCATGTCATTGTATCCATGAGAAAGTATCAAAAATATATCACATCACACCACATGTGCATCACCCAATGGTGATATATCATCAAATGTAAGAACAAAGAAAAGGAACAACAATTCCTGCCTTGGGTGAGTTTGGTTTTTCCCTGTACTTAGGTTAGCTATTCTCAGGCATGTGATCATTACCAAGGCCTAAATCTATCCTAATATCTTTGATACCATCCCCAAATAGTATAAATGAAAAAGGAACTCCTATAATACTACATTGTGACATCCCCTATATGGCTTCCACTAGACCTGTTCCCTAAGTTGAGTCATCACAAGACCTCAAGCACACATCCCAGTATGATAGAGGTTACTCACTAAAAGAAAGTTTCGAGATTAGTCATGTTGGGAGACTATACCCTCTTTATCTGAGTAAATGAAAAAATATCACAATATAAATTACAGAAAAAAATAAGAAACCACTAATATATTTCATAGCCAAGAATCTCCAAAATTGGGTATAAACCACAAGAAATTATAAATAAGTCACGTCATGATACACTACCAAGTCAACAAAACCCAAAATTAAGACAATAGTGGAATCTCAAAAACCATCATAACTCCATGTCAGAAACCTCATCTATACATGTCCCATGTCCAACTCCACCCCCTTCTTAGGACCTTTCCATTATCCTACCCTAAATTCCTGACATATTATTTGGTTCCCAACGTAGGCCCAAGTAGGGTGTGAGTACAACTCAGTAGGCCACCAACAACGGTGTCTACAAAATATCTAGTCTAACAGATAGTGAATGCAAGTAAAAATATGTAGAAAGTAAAGGAAAAAAATTTCGGGGGATACTATTTGACATTTCTCTACTTTTATATTACTCTTTGGATTATTGGGGAAACTTCATTATACACATCATCTCATTATTTACTTCATCATTAAAATTTAATCCATGTGTCAGACATTTACCTTATCGACACAATGTTCATGGAATTTATTATTCCTCCTAAGCAAACAAGTTATTTCCATACCTAACTAGGGACGAGCATATCAATAAATCACTAGACGTACATTGGAACCTCAGTCTATGTATTTTTTATGTATACAACTATTGGGGGAATAGAGCATCATGAGACTCCCCAACTCGTGCATTTCGTGGTAGGGTAGAGCATCAGACCAACCCTACCCATGGGAGGAGTATCAGTCCTTAATCACACCCCCAAGACATGTGCACATGCTTATATATCCATTCACCACACACAAATCATTTTACAACCAATACAACAAATAAATATAAAAATCATGATTCCCAAAAATCAACATGATATTCAATGTCCTACCATAGCCCATTCAAAATTCTATTTTAAACTACACAATCCATTATCCCAATTATATTTCCTATGTCTCTCCTCATTAACCATATTCATCAATTCAATGGTCATTACCAATCCCATGTGTCAATATTTCTAATACACTGACCCTCATAGGGGTTTCCACATAATTTATTATCCATAAGGCACAATCCTCATTTAACTAATTTAACCCATTTTTAATACCATGCTAAGTAGTCCCATAAGCCACTACTAAGAATATGAAATTTACAATAATTCATTTCCACTCTCATTCATGATTTATATATTCTTATCAAGGTCTCTACATTTTCATAAAAAAACCCTTTCTCGTACATAACTTTTTCTATGTCTGGAAAGTATCGGTGCATCCCATGGGTGGCCCTACAATGGTCAAGTCATCCTTCATGTTTAAAAATGGAGACCATGAGGGTTTTCATTAATCATCTACTCATCCATTACACAAAAATCAAAAAATTATCTAAATAAAAATAAAGTTTACCAATAAAATAAACCCAACCATGCACAAATACCAAATGAAACTGTGGGATATAACTTATAGAACACCAACCTTGGATCTACTGAATAACATGCCACTTATAGAGACCTTGGATCCTGATTCAACACTTCGTTGAAGTCTCAACCAAGATCTCATCATAAAAGAAGGGTTTTAGATATTCTAAAGGAGATGAAGAATAAATGTGGACCAGAAACCAAAAAAAAGAAGGGGGGATTTTCCATACCCATATCATGGATTCTCAATCGAAGGCACTCCAAATGACCTAGATATGAGGAAAAATCACCCTTGGGAGCTATTGGGAGCTTTGTTTCATTACAAGGGTTGAAAGGGGGATAAAATACGAAATCATGAGTTGGGGTTTTAAATCCTATAATGAAATGTTTGTAAATTTCCAATCTTTATAGGGCTTTACAGTTTACCAGCATCGTTTACCAAACCATGCACCAACCGTGTGAGAGATTTTGTCTAAAAATCCACCCTTTCCATGGTTTCTTGGGAATCATGCATGGTTATCTTAACCATGTGATAACCATGTGAAGGCCTCAATACAAGGCTACATAGTTATCTAGGATGATTCACATGGTTTTTACTAACTATGCGCAAACCGTGCAACATGCCCCAAAACTCCTTTTTCTTCCATTTTTTTTCCTAACCCCCGGAAAACCCTCAACCCTTATCATGAAAATTGGGAAATAATCTTTTTTACCAAAATAAAGTACATGGACTGAAACATAAACAAAAACCTACTTTATGAAAGATCCCATATCTTACAACCTCCACACCTTAGGACAACTCATCCATGAGCCACTCTTCCCGAGCAGCATTCAGTTTCTGAAGCAAAGTGATTAGGCCACTAGGCCTGTATATCTGAATCTCACTATGAAGATTATTCTAGGTTGATTCCATGCTTCCATAAAATATGACCCAAAGGTACAACCATCACACATAAAAACTTCACACTATGATCCAAAATACGAACCGAATGCTCCAAAAAATGGAACGTTAGGATCGAGCTCAACATCATCAACATTTATAACATGAGATGGATTAGGATGATATTGTCAATGTTATGAAACTTGAAAAACATCATGCATAGCACTAAACCATCATAGGAGATCCAATCAGTAAGCCTCTGGTTCGATCCTCTCCTGAATCTCAAATGGCACCACGTACCTAGGTGCCGACATGCCCTATCTCAAAATTTGATGGTGACCCAACCATGGTGACACCTGAAGAAACACACTATCCCACACCACAAACTCAATAGGACTATGACGTTGATCCACATATGACGTCATCTTACTATGAGATGTCATAATGAACATCTTAATTTAACTAAATTTCTCTGACATCTCTTGCATGAGACTTGTTCCTAATAACTTAAATTTCCAAGAATCTAACCAACACAACGGAGATCTAACCGGTCTCCCCTATAATTTCTCAAAAGGTTCCATGTAAATCCTATACTAGAAATTATTATTTTAAGAAAACTTAATGAGTGATAAGTGATTTTTCAATGATCCACCAATATCCAGGACACATGTTCTCAACATGTCCTCCAATACATGAATCATATGTTCAGACTACTCATCCATCTATAGGTGATAATCCATACTCAAATACTTATGGGTACCAAGTGTCTTCTGTAATCCAATCTAGAAGCACGATGTGAAACATGTATCATGATCCAAAACTATGGTACTTGGCACTCTATGAAATCACAAAATCTCTCAAACAAATAGATCATCCAATTGATCAACTATATAAGTCTCCTACATTAGTAAGAAATACGGAACTTTATTCAATAGATCCACAAATGACCTAGACTGTGTCCTTATTATGAGGCATCCTTGGTAGTCCCAAAACAATTTCCATCAATATATCATTCGACTTCCATTCCAAAATAGGAAATGATTGTAACCAACCACCTAGATGTTGATGCTCGACCTTAACCTATTGATAGGTAAGGCATCACGTCATGAAACCCATAACATCTTTCTTCATCCATGGACACCAAAGCTACCTATGAATATCCCAAAAAATCTTATTCAATCCGGGATTCAGTACCCACATCGATGCTGGGAAATCACAAATTAACAATTCACACAAACACACATTTACTACAACATGACCACTAACAGAGATGATTCCATCACCATCCAAGGCCCTACTAGAAGGTGAATCCCCACCTTTAATACATTCCTTCATGGTTTAAGTCTCTGGTTATTCTAGATGAATATTATTAACCCAGCTCAGAAGAGAGGAAAAACTTACTATAGATGAACAGATAATTTTTTAATGCCCATCTGGCACCTCTAGGTGCATCTCAGCAGACAAAGCCATCATTCTCCATTCAATGTTGGATTCTTAAACCACCTGATTCTGAGTCTTTCCACTTAGATCATCTGTGACACTATAACCTTTTCCTAGTGTGTAAAAAAACTAAAAATAGATTGATTATAAGTCTCTTATCACTTTCAATGTCGAAGAATTAAATCCATCAGAGATAAGATATGATTTAAACTATTATGGTTATAAAACGCTATGAATAATTCTCCCACCAAGTGCTGCCTCCAACACTTTAAGGCATAAGCTACAGTAGGTGGCTCAAGATAATTAGTAGGTTAGTTTCTTTTAGGTGGTATAAATGGTCTCAACCCATAATCTAAAACTCGATCATCCTGCATCAACACTACCCCAAGTCCAATATAGGATGCATCACATAACAATGTGTACTACTTACAAAGTTTAGGTTAGATTAAAATCTGTGTGATAGTATACAAATTCTTCAATTCTTGAAATGAAATTTCACAGGACTCTGACCACTCAAACTTAACACCCTTCTTGGTTAATCTTGATATTAGTGCTTCCAAATAGTATAAATCCATAATGACCCTCTAATAATTACCAAGAAAACCCTGAAAACTCCAAACATCTGAAAAACTATTTGGCCACTCAAAGACACCACAACCTACACCTTCTCTAGAACCTCTTAGAAACCTAACTCAGAAATAATGTGTCCCATGAAATGACCATTATTATTCATGAATTGGAACTTTGATATCATGGAATAAAGAATATGCTTTCATAATGTAGTCAAAATGATCTCAAGATGCGGGTCATGATCATCAGGAGTGTATGAGTAAACCATGATGTTGTCAACAAATATAACCATTAACTGATCTAGATAAGGGTAAAATATATCTGTTTCATTAGTTGTATAAACCTAGTCGACACATTGGTCAACCTGAAGAACACCACCGAAATATCATACAACTCGTACCTACTCTGGAAGGCTGTTTGTGGTATGTCAGAAGGTCTCACCCTCAATAGATGATATCATGATCTCAATTAGATCATTTAGAACACATAGGAACCCCTCATTTGGTGAAACAGGTTATAAATTACTAAAAAAGTGTGTTAGTTATAAACTATCATCTTATTCCACTTCATATAGTCAACATATAGCCATAGTGACTGGTCATCCTTCTTAGTAAATAGCACGGGCGATCCCCATGGTGACGTACTAGGTCAAATGAATCCCTTCATCTCTAAATATTCATTACAAGCATTAATATCTTTGAGTTCTATCGAAACAATTCGATATGGTGGAATGGAAACTGGTTCTTCCCTTGGAAGTAACTTGATTGTAATCTCAACATATCTCTCTGGTGTCATCCCTAGGAAGTCCTCAAGAAACACATCCATGAACTGATCCACCATATAAGGAAATACATGTTTCTCTAATTCTCCATCATCTAGAAAAATTCATTCCACAAGGTCTGTTAACTATCCTATCTACTGAGAAAATGGCCATGCATAGTTGACTAGAACATCACACTCACCACAAAGGTCATAAGTGTCATCATCGGGAGAGGTAAACATTACTCTATGTTAATAAATATCGATATGGTATTGATACTACACTAACCAATCCATACCCAAGATCAGGTCAAAACCTGACATCTCAAGAAAAAATAGATCCCATAGTAAATGATATTTGCAACCTCTATGGCCTGACCATTACACCAACTTATATTCTCATCTCACACACCCAACGCAGTATTAAGTGGCATAACTCCACATGTACATTCCACAGTTAGGCCTAGAACTACTACCAACTATACCAAAATAATAGAATGTGTGGAACCAATGTCAAATAGAGAATTTAAAAGTGTGGAAGCTACAATAATTGTATCATAGATGGTAGAAGGTCAAGCCTCACCTCCTCCAAGTGTAGACTTAATTTCATGTAGATGGAATGTACCTCTACCATATGATCCAACCTGAGTACCATGCGATGCACCACCCTGATGTTATGAATGGTCTACCACTATAGATCAATGTATACCCCTTCCCACACGGGTTTTGGATCTCAATATTCTGGACTGATATGGGCTAATTGATCCCCTACCTAATCTCTTCACAGATCTACGTCCTCCAACACATTCTGTTTGTTGTGGGTTCCTGTAGAACCTCTCCTCATGGACAATCTTGCCACATTCTCTGCACTCCAAAGGTTTTCAGGAACACTAACATTGCACATGTCTCGTCCTTTATCACATATAGAAAAAACATCTATCATTAACCTGAGGGACTGGTTCCTTTTTATGGTTGTTTTTTCCACCATTTCCTTCATGGAAATTCACGGAACCTCATATCCTACTATCGAACGTCACGCCACTAGTTTTCCCCAATGGGACCACATGTATGCTTCTAGAGGAATCTTTCTGGTTTCATTCTGAGATGAGGGTCTAATCCATCACCTCAGTAAACTTCTTTAGCAGATATATATTTACTCGGTATCTAATATCTTACCAAAGTCCATCCTGAACGTGCATTGACATAGCTACCTCATCTCCCACTAAATTAAGAACAAAACCTTTATATTCAATGAATCGGCCTATATACTCCATTATAGACATTGTTCCACATGTCAAGATCAAAAAATACACAAATTTATCATACCTTATGGTTTTTGAGTTGTAATTCTCATGAAAATTTTCCTGAAAACACTTACACATCATTCCATCAACTTATTCAATTTGATCAAGATATCCCACCAATTCTTTTCCTGGCCCCGAAACAGGTAGGATTCCAACTTAACTCTCTTTTGAGAAAGATTATATAGATTTTCAAGAATTATATAGATAACCTCTATTCAGAACTCAACTTCCTCTATCCATCCCTCTCCAGTAATGATCAGAGGGTGTTGCAGGTGGAACTCCCTAGTCAACTTGAACATGCTCAATGCGACTTGCCCTAGGCCCCGTCTCATCATCTACAAAAAATAAGAAAATTTCCCATGGATTTTCACTTCCCTGTCATCCTGAACCATGGGGTATTTTTTCTCTCATGTTTGGGGATAACTCTCAAGAACATCCTCTGGTCTCCCAACCAACACACGCCTTCATGGTGGCATTTCTCTACAATGCTAAACATGAACTTTTAAGAACACAACCATGAAACTTTTACAAGGAAAAAAGAATGTATCATCACTAGACATAAACAAAACATTTCTCATACACTTCCCATTGGGCTTTATAATTTATAGAATAGAACCCTCAATGATTCGTCCCATGTCCATGGCTAACACAGGGTAACTAACTCATATGGTTACAAGGCCTACCTTTTACACCTTTTTAAAATGATTTCAATACCCCAATTTTTTCCCAAAACATTTTAATTCAATTAGATTTCATTGTCATGAATCATTTTTTAATTATTACCTTGAATTATCATTTCCATTTTTAGCCTTTTATATCATCCCATTAGACAATAGTTCACTATTTTTAAGAAAATCAAAATATCACTTCCCATTATGTCTCGCACAACCATACCTTGTGTGTCTGCCTCCTATGATGCAAGTCACTTAAATACATATTTTACTATAATGATGCATGTGTGCACAATCTCGTGTAATTATAGCCATGAGACAAATATCATAAATATTTCACAACACATCACGTTTTCATCACCCAATGGTAAAATATCATCAAATATACGAACACACAATAAGAACAATAATTCCTACCATGGGTGACTTGGGTTTTCTCCCATACTTGGTTTAAATACTCTCAGGCATGAGCTCTTTACCATGGCCTGTCAATGTCCTAATCTCTTATTTACCATCCCAAAATAGTAATAAATACATTGGAACTCCTTTGATACCACTTTGTAACATCCTCAACTCGGGATCCACTAGACCGGTGCCCTGTGTCGAGTTGTAAAAAGTCTTCAAGCACACCTCCCCGTATGCAGGAGGTTGTATACTAGAAGCGAGGGTCTAGATTAGTCACGTGGGTAGACTATACCCTCATTATCAGAGTAAGCCATAATAGATCACAATATCAATAATGGATACCAAAAGAAACAACCAATAGCATGCATGTCCAAGCACCCCCAAAATTGGGTACAAACTACAAGAAATGGTAAATATTTCATGTCATACTACACATCCAAGTAAATAAATCCCAAAATGAAGACTATACAAGAATCTCAAAAATACTCAAAACCTCATGTCAAGAACCTCATCTACACATGTCCCATTTTCAAATCAACTACCTAAAAAAGGCCCTTGCATGTGTCCTGCCCTACAAGCAGATAATATTCTCAGGTTCTCAATGGATGCCTAATGAGGGTGGGAGCACCATTCAGTAGGCCACCACCAATGGGGTCTAAAAAATATCCAGTCTAACAGATAGTGAATGCATGTATAAATTAATGGAATGTAAAGTAAAGATAGTTCGGTGAAGACTACTTAACCTTTCACTACTTTGATATTACTATAGGGATTATTGTGTGAAACGCATTATATATATCATCTCGTCATTTAGTTCATCATTAACATATAATCCATATGTTAGAAATTTACCTTATTCACACAATGTTCATGGAATTTATCAATCCACATATGTGACCAATTTCAGTTCCTATCTCACTAAGTATGAGCATATTGAGTAATCACCACACTTACATTTGATCCTTAGTCTACGTATTTTCAATGAATACAACCATTGGGGTCATAGAGCATTAGTTCGACTCCCCAAACCGTGTATTCCTGGGTAGGTTAGAGCATCAGTCGAACCCGACCCATGGGAGGAGCTACATCATTAATCCCACCACCATGCCTTGTGAACATGCTTATTTATTCATTCACCACACACAAAACATATCACAACCAATAAAACAAATAAATATAAAAAACATGATTCAAAACCATCAACATGAGATTCAATTTCATTCCATATCCCATTAATAATTCCATTTTACACTACACAACCCATTAGCACAAATATATTTCTAAAGTCTCACCCCATTAACCATATTCATTTATTCACAAGCCACAACCGATCCCATGTGTCAACATTTCTCATACACCAACCCTTTTAGGATTTTATACATAATTCATTAGCCACAAGGCACAATCGTAATTCAACTAATTTATCCTTTAACCCATTTTTATTACTAGTTCAAGCAGTCCAATAAGCCACTACTAAGAATAGGCACATGACAATAATTCATTTCCACTCTCATTCAACATTTCAACATGCTATCAAGGTCTCTATATTTTTTCAAGGAAACTCTGCCCATACATAGCTAACTTCAATGTCTTGAGAGTATTGGCACATCCCATGGGTGGCTATACAAAGGTCAAGTCATCTTCCATGTGTCCCATGGGAACCATGGGGGATTCCATTCATTATAAACACATCTATTACACTAAAATCATCAAAGGGTCATAATCACAACTATGTTTAACCAAGAAATAAACTCAATCATGCAAAAATATCAAATGAGAAAATGGGATATAAATTGTAGACAACCTACTTTAGATATATTGTAGAACACTCCCCTAATCGAGGACTTGAATCCTGATTCAACAACCCTTTTGATGTATCAACCTATATCTAATTGAAAAAGAATGGTTTTAGACAATCTAAAGGAGATTAAGAATAAATGTTAAGCATACACCGAAATAGAGAACCAAAAGGGGGATTAGCCTTACCTGGATCTTTGATTTGCAACTGATGACACACCAGACAACATATAAATCATGTTTAATCACCCTTGGTAGCTCTAGGGATATTTAGTTCATCACTACATTTGTAAGGGTGATATTAGAGTAAATCATGAGTCTGGGTTTTCAATCCTGTAATGAAATGTTTTTCAATTTCTCAAATTTACTGGGATGCATAGTTTACTAGCTTGATTTTCCAAACTGTGTGAAAATATTGTTAGATATATTGTCCCAAAATCCCCCTTTCACATGGTTTCTTTGGAATCATACACATATAGATTAACCGTTTTATAACTGTGTAGAAGCCTCTATCCAAGGCTACACGGTTTTATAGGATGATTCATACAGTTTGCACTAACTATGTTCAAACCGTGTAACATGCCATGAAACTCCTTTTCCACTATTTTCATGTCTTAATCCATAGAAACTACCCTGATCCTTCACACGAACTTTGTGAACCAATTTTTTTACCAAAATAAATTACTTAAACTGAAACATAAACAAAAAAATACCTTAAGAAAGATCCCAGATCATACAACCTCTTCACCTTAGGGCAGCTTGTCCTCAGGTAGCTCTTCTCAAGCATCATTGATATTTTAATGCAAAGAGATTGGGCCACTAGGTCCACATATCTATCTCTCACTCTCATGTTTCATCCTGGATGTTTCCATTCGTCCATAAAATACGAACCAAAGGTACAACCTTGCCCCATAAAACCTTCTCACTATGATACACAATACAAACAAGATGCTCCTAAAAGGACATGTTTGGATCCAACTCAACATAATCAATGTTAATCACATGATATGGATCTGGATGATACTACCAAATTTTGGAAACATGAAAATATCATGTGTCCCACAAAACCGATGTGGGAGAGAAAATCATTAATCCACTGGTCTAATCTCTCCACAATCTCGAATGGCCCCACGTACCTAGGTGCCAAGTTTCCCTATCTCCAAATTAGATGATGACTCAACCTAGGTGGCATGAAAAGAAACACACTATCCCATACTACAAACTTAGGCGGTATTCAATGATGATCTGCATATGAATTCTTATGACAATGAGCGATCATCTTGCACTTCTAAGTCAAACAAACTTTCTATGATGTCTCTTGCACGAGACTTGGTCCTAACAGCTTTGATTCCCCAGCGTATAACCAACACAATGAAGATCTAAATGGTCTCCCATATAGTGAATCAAAAGGTTCTATCTGAATTGTATCCTGAAAACTACTATTGTAAGCCAACTCAATGAGTGATAAGTGACTTTTACATGAACCAACAAAATAAAATACACAATATCTCAACATGTACTATAATACCTGACTCATACACTAAGACATCCCATCCTTCTATGGGTGATAATCCATACTCAAAAACCATTTGGTACTAAGTTCCATCTATAATCCATACCAGAAGTTTGATGTTCAATGTGGATCATGATCCAAAACTATGGTTTTTTGAACTCCATGAAATATCACTATCTCTCAAAAATTTAACTCACCCCACTGATCAACTATATAAGTCTTCACGATCGACATGAAATGAGCCAATTTTTTCAACTAATCCACAGTGACCCATATTGTGTCATTATTCTAAGGCATCCTTGGATGTCCCACTACAAATTCCCTTGATACATCATTCCGCTTCCATTCCAGAATACAAAATGCCTATAACAAACCACTTGGACATTGATGCTCGACCATCACCTCTTTATAGGTAAGGCATCACACCATGAAACCTTCAACTTAATTATTCAACCCTAACCACCAATACTGCCTACGAAGATCATGATACATCTTAGAAAATCTTGGATTCACTTCCCACCTCGATGCATGGAACTCACACATCAAATCTCCATGCTAACACACTAGTAATACCACATGGAAACTAATATAGACGATTCTATCACCATCCAAGGACCAACTAGAAGGTTATTCCTCACAATTAATACATTCCTTCATGACCGAACACGTCAGATCCTCTAGAAAAAATCCTTGGCCAGAATCAAAAGAGAGGAATCAATTGTTGTAGACACAAGGATAATTTTTATCTACCCATCCAGCACCTCCAAGTGCATCTCAACAAACAAAGCCATCATTTTCCATTCAGTGTTGTATTCCTAAACAACCTGATTATAAGTCTTCCAAATCAGAGCATTTGTGACACTATTACATTTTCTCGTTGTGTAAACAAACTCAAAATTAAAGGATTGCAGGTACTCAACCCACCTTTGCTGTCAAATATTTAAATCCTTCTGAGACAAGAAATACTTTAAATTATTATGTTTGGAAACCACCATAAATCATTATCCAAAAAATTAGTACCTCCAATACTTTAATGTATAAACTAGAGAAGGTATCTCAAGATCATGAGTAGATTAGTTTCTTTCATGTGGTCTCAACCATATCAACTCGTAAGATAAAACTCTATCATCCTACATCACCAATGCTTCATGTCCAACCCAGATGCATCACAAAACAAAGTGTAATTCTTACCAGGTTCAGGTAAGATTAGAATCGGTGTGCCAGTCAACCGCTTCTTCAATTCATGAAAATAAATTTCATATCCCTATGAATACTCAAACATAACACCCTTCTTGGTTAATATTGATAGTGGTGATACCAAATAGGATAAATCCCTAATGAACCTTTATTAATATCTATCCAAACCCAAAAAACTCTGAATATTGGAAATTCTATTCGGCTGCCCCCAAGACACCACATCATAAACCTTCTCTAGATCAACTAAAACACCAAACATAAAAATAATGTTTTCTATGAAATAAACATTATTAGTCTAGAAGAGGTACTTTGATAGCATGGAATAATGCTTATTCTCTCTTAGTTTACTCAAGATGATGTCATGATGTTTGGCATTATCATCATAATTTTGTGAGTACACCATGATTTCATCAAGAAAGTCCACCACAAACTAATCTAGATAAGGGTGAAATATCTGATTCATTAGTTCCATAAACACTACAGGTACATTTGTCAACCAAAACGACATCAGCAAAAATTTATACATTCCTTACCTACTCTGAAAGGTTGTTCACTGAGTGTAAAAATGTCTCACCCCCAACTAATGATATCCTGATCTCAAATTGACCTTGTAAAACAATAAGGCACCCCTCTATTGGTCAACAAGGTCATTAATTATGTGAAGTGAGGATCATTTCCAAACTATCATCTGATTCAACATCCTATAGTCGACACATAACCTCAACGACTTTTTAGCATTCTTAGAAAATAGATCTGTTGATCCCAATGGAAACATACTAGGTCGAATGAATCCCTTCCATTCCAACTCTTCCAGTTGAGCCTCAAGATACTTCATTTCTCCTAGATATATTTGATATGGTGGAATGGAAACCAGTTATTCCCTTATCAGCAACCCGATTGTAATCTCAACATCTCTCTTAGGTGGTAGTACCGATAAGTCCTCATGAAACACATCCTAGAACCGATACACCACAGGAGGAAAGAAACAATTTTCTACTTCTCTATAATCAAGAACAAGGCATGCCACTTGGGTCATGAGCTCTCCCAACTACTAAAAAATGGCCCCGCATAGACAGCTCAAACATCCCACTCCCCAATAAAGGCAAAAGTTTCTTCATCAGGAGATGTAACCATTACCCGACATCAATAATAATCGATATCGTCTTGGTACTACACTAACCAATCCATACCCAAGATCAGGTCAAAACCTGACATATCCAGAACAAATGGATCCCATTGGAAATGATATCCACCAACCTATAAGGAACAACCTATACAACACCTTATATTATTTACTTTCACCCCAACCAGATTATCAAGTGACATAAATCCATATGTATTTTCCATTGTTAGGACCAGAGCTACTAAGAACTGTGAGAAAATAAAAGAATGTTTGGAAATTGTGTCAAATAGAGCATTTGAAATTGTGGAAGATACAATAATCATACCTAGAATGGTAAAAGGTCCAAAATTTCATCCTCAAGGTGTAGACTAAACTATATTCATATAGAATGTCCCTGTACCTTAGGATCTAGCCTGAGTACCCTGCACTGTCCTGCCATGATGGTACGAATGGTATCCCCCAAAAGTTACTTATCCACCACCCATACCAGTATGGCATTTGGATCCCTAAATTTCATTCTGAAATGGGTTAATCAATCACCTAGCTATGTGATTCACTGAACTCTATCCTGCAACACTTTTCGTCTTCCATGGGTTCCTATAGAACCTCTACACATGGCCTATATTGCCATATTAATTGCTCTCAATAGGTTGTCGGTAAAACTAACCTTGCAGGTGTCTTGGCCTGCCATACTAGTAGCAGAAAACTCGATCACTAACCTGAAGAACTAGTTCATTTTTTGGTCATGTTGTCCACTGCTATCCTGGTGAAAATTCTCCAAACAGTGCTTCCTACTATCGGAAGTCAGGACACTGGATTTCCCCATCAGAACCGCATGTCTTCTTCTGAAGGCCATTTTGAGGATTCCTTTATAGATGATGGAATGTTTCATCACCTCATAAAACATATTTAACTTAAATATATATACCTGGTATTGGATATCATGCCAAATTCCATCTTGACAATTCCTTTCCATAGCTACCTCATCTCCCTCTAAAGTAGAAGCAAAATGTTCCAAGTCTGTTAACTGCAATGTATACTCCATTACTAACATCGCTCCCTACGTCAAGATCATAAACCCAATATCTTGGTTCTTCATTATGGTTTCCATGTAGTAATTCTATAGAAACATTTCTTGAAAACTCTTCCACATAATTCCCTTTACTATTTCAGTTTGAGCTAAGATATACCGTTAACACATTGCCTCACTCCACAACATATAGGTTGAAAACATAAATTGCTTCCCAAAATGAGTCTACATATGTTCATGAATTGTATAGATACACTATATCGAGAACACATATTCCTCTGGACCACCCTCTCTAGTAATGTTTAGAGGGTTTTAAATTTGAAACTCCCTAGTTAACTCAAACATGCTCGGTGTGACCTGCCCTGGGTGCCATTCCATCATCTTCATAAAATGAGAAAATTTCTCACAGAACTGCTCTTCCCTATCACCCCAAACCATAAAATAATATTTCTCTACTACTGTGGGAGAATTATCGAAAAAATCTTCTTGTCTCACTACTAGAACACACCTTTGTGGAGTAATTTCTCTATAATTCCTAGCATGATATTTTTATAACAAAACCATGAAACTTCCACAATGCTCATGGAAAGGATCATCACCACCCATAAAAAACCATTTTTTATGCACTTACCCTTGGGGTTTATTATATCAAGAACACTACCATAAACCATTCTTACTAAGGCCATTGATAACATGGGTTAACTAACTCACACGGTTGCAAGCACTACATTTTATACCTTTTTAAACAATTTTTATACCCCAAATTACTCCCATGACATTTTAATTCAATTAAATTTATTTGTAAAGAATAATTATTTAGTTATTAATTAGTATTCTCATTTACCTTTTTACCCATTTATATCAAACCATTCGATAACTTTTCAGTATTTTTAAGAAAATAAAATGCATTTTACCCATTATGTTCCCACACCCATCCTGTGTGTGACTTCCTTCTTTGATACATGTCACTTATAAACATTGGATCCTAAAATGATGCTTGAATTCACAACCTCATATTATTCTATTCATGAGAAAAATTTCACATCTCTATGACATAAAAATATATGTGCATCACCCAATGGTGAAATATCATCAAATGAAAGAACACACCACATGAACAGTAATTCATACCCTGGGTGACTTGGGTTTCCACCCATACTTGGGTTAGGTACTCCCAGGCATGAGATCGTCACTACATCCCAACAATATCCCAATATATTTTTTAGTGTCCCAAAATAGTAAGAAAGATAAATCCAGCCCTCCAATAAAACTTTTTAATGTCCCCGACCCCAGTACCACTAGACTGGTGCCCTGAGTCAAGTCTAAAGAAGACCCCAAGCGTGCCTCCCCACATGCTAGAGGTTACAGACTAGTAGAGAGGGTCTCAATTATTATCGTAGAGAGAATATACCCTCTATAAAAGAGTAAACCATAGAATATCACAATATAAATAAAGGAAACGATAAGAAATAACCAATTGCATGCAAAGCCAAGAATATCCCAAATATGGTAAAAACCAAAAGCTATAGTAAATAAGTCATGTCATGCTACACATCCAAGTGAACAAAACAGAAAATGAATACAATAGCAAAATCCCTAAAATGAGCATGACTCCAAGTCAGAAAACTCATCTACACATGTCCCATGTCCTACTCCACTCCCTAGAATAGGTCATTTCCCTTGTCCTGGCCTGCAAGCATGAAATCATCTCTGGTTCCCAATGGAGGCCCAAGAATCATGTTAGTACAACTCATTATGCCCCCGCCAACAGTGTCTAAAAAATATCAAGTCTAACATATAGTAAATGAAGGTATAAATAAATGAAAAAAAGGAAAACAATTCATAGGCCACTAGTTAACCATTCTCAAATATTCTATTACTATCATTATTATTGTGACAAGTTCATTATGTACATCATTTCATCATTTAGTTCATTATTAAAATATAATCCATGTGCCAGACATTTATCTTAGTCACACAAGGTTCATTGCATTTATCATTCCTCATAATAAAACATGTTAAGTCTGTATATCACTATAAATGAGCATATAATGTAATCACCACACATACCATAGAGCCTCAGTCATGTCATTTCCATTGAATACAACCATTAGGGGTAGAGAGCATTAGTCTCACGCCTAAACCTTTGCATTCCTTGGTAGGGTAGAGAATTAGTCCAACCCTACATGTGGGAAGAGAATCTGTCCTTAATCCCACCACCAATCCATGTCCATATGGTTATTTATCTATTAATCAAACACAAACTACATCAAAACTAATAAAAAAATAAATATGACAATTATGATTCACAAAAATCAACATGAGATTCAATGTCATTCCCTAGCCCATTCACAATGCCATTTTAAACTACACAACCCATTAGCCCAATTTTGATTCCCAAGTCTCTTCCCATTAACCATATTTATCAATTCATAATCCATTACCAATCCCATGTGTCAACATTTATCAAGAACCCACCCTCTTAGGGTTTTCAACATAATTCATTAACCATATGGCACAATCCCCATTTAACTAATTTAACCGATTTTTTTTACAGTGATAGGAAATACCTTATGACCCTACTAAGAATAAGAAAATGAATATAATTTATTTCAACACTCCTTAAATAATTAAACATGGTTATAAAGGTATCTATATTGTCATAAGAAAATTTTTCTAATACTTATCAAACATTTATGTTTGGAATGTATTGCCACCCCCATGGGTGGCCCTAAAAAGGTCAATTCATCCTCCATGTGTCCCATGGGGACCATGAATGTTTCCATTCATTGTCTAGACATATATTACACATAACATATCAAAGAATAAAAAAAACAATGGTTTACTAATAAATAAACTGAATCGTACAAAACTATCAAATGAAATTATGGGATATAACTTGTAGATCACCAACCATGGATTCATTGGAAAATGCAACCCTAATCAAGGACTTGGATCCTGATTCAAGGCCCCATTGAATTCTCCACCTAGATCTCATCTGAAAAGAAGTGTTTCAGGTATATAGAAGGAAATAAGGAAGAAATGTGAACCCTTGGATCCTGATTTGACACCCCTTTGAAGTCCCAACCAATCTCTCATCAGAAAAGAAGTGTTTTAGATCTTCCTAAGTAGATTACGAATAAATTTGAACCATAAACCAAAAAGAGAAGCAAGGGAGGGATTATCCTTACCAAGATATTTTATTTACGAACTGATATCACTTAAAATGACATAGTGATGAAGGAGAATCACCCTCAGGAGCTTTTGGGAGCTTTGGTTCATCACTAGGGTTGCAAGGGGGAGAAAGAATGAAATCCTGAGTTGTGGTTTTAAATCCTATAAAATAATTTTATTAAATTTCTCAATATTACTCAGTTTAATGGTTTACCAACAAATTTTTCTAAAATGTGTGAAAATCGTGCGAGAGATACTATTCTAAAATCCCCTTTTTACATAGTTTCTTGGGAATTATGAACGGTTAGATAAATCGTGTGATATCCAAGTGAAAGTCTCTGTCCAAGGATGCACAAATATCTTGGATGATTCGTGGTGTTTTCTACTAACTGTGTGTTAACCATGTAACATGCCTATAAAACCATTTTTTCTACATTTACATGTCTTGAAACCCCAAAACACCCCTGATCCATCTTATGATTTGGGAAAAAATTCGTTGACCAAAATAAAGGACTTAAACTAAAACATAAACAAAAAAATATCTTAAGAAAGATCCTAGAGCATAATTAAGTCTAGGTAAAACCCTTAATATAACAACATCTATGTATATTGAGGATAATTATGTAATTATTTAAAAATATAACATAAATGGATGTTGAATAATGTGACCTCTTTTTCTAAATGGACGTTGAAGAATGTAACCTCTTTTTCTAGGTAACTCTTTTTGGTTTGTACCAATGACTTCATAGTTGGATTTATTCCAAAATAGAGGCTTATAGGTTTATTTGAGGGATGTTTGGTGTCTATCTGAACACATTTTGGATAATTCAAAGTATCATGATAGGTGTGAGGAAGGGGAATTGTGAATTACTTTTTAATGGAGGGGGAGTGGCATTCTTGTAATTATGAAAATGTGACACTATTGGGTGCCTCCCTTACCTCATGGGCTTCAAAAATGGAAAAAACAATGGATTAGAGTGAAATTGTGGTTGATAAAAATTTCCACCACACAAGAATAAGTGATTTTTTATAATATTGTTCCTCAACATCTATGTTTCCCCAATTTTATCATTTTGGTTTTTATTAAAGTAACTATATTTCTAACTGATGTAATTTAACCATTAAGGATAAATTAAAGTGATAATTAGGTGATAATATATACCCAATAAAATATAAATATTATGAATTATTTAAAACCAATAAATATCAGGATTTTTTTAAATTGATTTTAAAACAATCATATGTAACATGCCAAAACGATTTTTTAACCCGAACCATGTAAACAGTGTTTTAACTCTCTATGGGTGAAAATGTTAATTATAAAATATTAATTCTTGCATTAATAGACTATATTTTATTTTTATTGTCACTTAACAATTACTTGGAATAATATAGTACATTTATTAATTATAATTTATTTTATAAAATATCATTTACTGCTAAATAACATTAATGTAACTTTTGAAAATATTTACTTAATTTTAATTTTAAAATATAAAAATAGTATTTTAATTCACATTTATTATTTTCACAGATTTGTAACATGAAATATTCATCTACGAAAATAATATAGGAAACCAATTCAATAAATTTTCATCACTTTTAATATTTATATACTATTTATTTTAGATAATTATAAACTAAACAATGACAATGTTGGTGTTTCTTAAAGAATTAATGTCACAAAATCATATCTAAAAATTAAGGATAAAAAATTGTGATAAAAATAAATCATTTATATTTAAAAAATTTATGTATAACTAAAAATATGGTTTTTTCCATATCTCAGTGTTTTATAAATTTTAAAGGTA
Source organism: Viscum album (assembly GCA_963277665.1). NCBI lineage: Eukaryota > Viridiplantae > Streptophyta > Magnoliopsida > Santalales > Viscaceae > Viscum > Viscum album. Next base: position 1,038,580,821 of record OY728141.1, on the reverse strand, counting down.
AGGAAGGTTCCTTTTTGTACTTTTCCTAAAATAACTTATCATATAAAACAATTTCATGCACATGTATCCTAATAAAGAAAAAAAATCAAAAAAAGAGGGGTATGGTAGAAATATTTACATCAAATGGATTTTGGACATGTTTCTAGATCATTTTGTCCCTTAAGTCTAAGGTTTAGTTCCTTGTTAAGTTTAATTTTACCTTAATTTTTGTAATTAATTTTAGTCACTTTTAAAAATATTTTTGGTAAACTTTTAAGATTAAATTATTAGAAAAAAAATTAATACTGACTACAACCTTGTATGTTCATTTTCTAAATTTTATTCACATAAGTGGAAAATTTTAGTTTAATGTTAATCCTATAGACGTGGCAAGAAAGTGGGGTTTTAAAATGAAAACACTCAAAAGTTCATTATGTCTCTATATCTATATTTGATATAAAAATGATTTAAATGACCAAAATTTTATTCAAATATATATAATTGATCTATTTTTTTACTTTAAAACAAATTTAAAATATTATTTTATAATAATAATTATTTAAATATAATATTATATTAAAATAAAGTATTTCCCACAATTCATCCAAAAATGAAACATCAGAGAAAAATACCAAAAAAACCAATAAAGTATATATTGGCATTACAATTTCAAAAATGGTGTTTAGATTCTCATATAAAGACCATAAAAGTGATTAAAAATATATTTAAAATAGGTTCTTCATTAAAAGATTGTGAAACATCTATATTAAATAATAATATTAATAGCATATTATTGTTCAGTAAGACTTGACCTCACTAGTAACTAAACTTATGAAAGAGACTCAATGTTTTATGAAATACAATATGATCTTGGTGTTGCGTGATGAAATTTAAACTATGTATTTTTTGTAACACAATCTGTTAATGAATTTAAATTTAATTGAAAATATATATTTCATAAATCTCAAGATTTTACATCCTACCCCCCTTAATAAGATTTTTTACCTAAAAATTCATCATGGTTATAAAATTATTAACATTTCTAGTTTTCCTTTATTAAATCCCATGTCATAAAAATAATCAATATTAACATCATAATAAGAGGGAAAGTGAAAAACATAGTTGTCACAAGAAGTTACACATTACTAGGATTCCACTAACAGAGAATATAGGTGGGATTATACGAAAGGGTAAATAGTTATAGAGTGTAATTGAGGTCATTAATCAAAAAAAATTAATGATAAATTTAATGTTAAGAGCCTCAAAAACAGAAATATTTTATGATCAAAAAGACCATAGGTTCATCAAAATTTATGGTAATATAATAATAATTTATTTTTCAATATCCTTCTCCTAGAGTTAATGAATTCTATTACCATCTAGTCCAAAAATAATTATACTTAATTTATTGGTAGAATTTCATCCATTAATAAATATACACCAAAATATCATCATTTACTCTAAACTATGACTATTCTATATGATTTTTTGATTCTTCAAGTTCTAAAAAAACTTTTGAAGATAACATATTTATAAAAAGGTATACTTAATCTATTCAACCTATTATTAGACATTAACGAAAACCAAAAATTTATCACATTGTAAGATAATTCCAAAAATTATTATTCCTTAAAATGATACATTAAACATCAAAATTCAATAGTAATACCCAAAGTTGAAACGAAATTACTCTATAAATAACTATCCTTATGATTCTTTATTTGTTTCCTAAGTATGTTTAAAAACCATATATTATAATCATTTGATCAAATATTCTTTAAAAATACAAAAACTATTATTCAATACATAAAATTCCATGTTTTTTCCAACTAACATTATTATTTACATGAAAAAAGTTTACACTAATATGGACATCATGTAGGCTAGTAGAAATTCATGAAACCCATATTATCCTTCAGTCATGGGTTCAAGCGCCATAACCTATATTGATGCGACGAGTTGTCACTGAGAATACGAGTTGTGATTTTTTTTCTTTTCACATTATAACTAAATCCTCCCAAAAATGCTTAATTTTTATCCTAGGAGATAAAAATACCTCCTCCCAAGAAAAATATCTCCAAAAATCTCATTAAGATATCAATTCTTAAAACCTCAATGTGGTGTCCCATACATTTAAAATTTGATTATACTTAATCTTGTAGACATATGATGACATCCATAAATCATAATATATCCTCAAATGAAAATTTCATAGTCTTTAAAGTTATCTAAACAAACTATTCATAGGAACTATGATATCTCAGAACACACACACCCGAATCCGGTACTGAATTCCATAGCATTAAATTTTTTTCTTTGATTCTGATAATTATAACCCACCATTTTTTATCAAAAATATACAACCTAAATAGGATAAAAATAATCATTTTCATACTAGAGTACCTTTTAGTTTTGTAGTTTGTCATAATTAGGAAAAACTTCATCATAAACAACTCATATAAACATGGACTCAAAAGTTGTCAAAAGTATATTTCTCCCATTCAACCTAGATATTCTTATTTCTGCATAGGTCATCAACATAACCCTTATGATTTCATAAATCTTTCAACAACATTATATAAAACTTAGGGAAATGGAAACATAAGATGGGTGTACTAAAATTCTCATTAAGTGTAACCATAACCATTGATAATTAAATTTTATAAATAATCATAAGAGTGCATAATATAATGATGACATAATAAAAGTGTATGAGTGAATCATAATAAAAATCATAAACATCAATACAGAGACCATATAATTTGGAAACATGGAGCAGTAAACAGTCATCATATATAATAATCGTGAGTGATTTAATTTCAATCTCGATCATTAGAAACATTATAATCATATAGAACGCTTAAAGAAACACATAATGGTACCTTGGGATATCATTATATTTTTAACACTTATAAATTGAAAAACCATGATGTTTAATTTCATACATGTCTCTTTTATAAATGGAATTTCCATATGTTCGACTTCCATATCCAATGAATGGGAGGGATATCATGGACACACTCTTCCTCGAACTATAACAGAACAACTTGTCAATGGTTTATCAAATAACCACCCGTCAAATGTCCAAGTACCATTGAAATAACATCCCAAATTAAATCGTTCATAAATTATTTGAAAAAACGAATAACCCCTTTATTCTCCCATTAAAAATAAACGGGTTCTATAAAAATATCATTGAAACACGATTAACCCATGGAAATGAAACGGGTTCAATAAAACTATCCTTGAAAAATGATTAACCCATAGAAAGTAAATAGGTTAAATAATAATTTCCTTAAAACATGATTAACCCGTGAAAATGAAATGGGTTAAAAAAACCTCTTTAAAATAATCATAATCCATCCAAATAATTAACTATGATGGTATCAATACAAAAATATAACTAGTGGAGGATAAGTAATAATAATTATTGTTGATGTTGACGAATGGAAACAATATTAAAATATCATTCATACATTCTTGAAAAATATAATTTTTTTATATTAAATAAGTTTTTGAAAAACCTTTTATTTAAAAATACCTATTGAAAAAATTTATTACAAAAGTAACCTTTTAAACAATAAAATGATGACTCGAAAAAATTATTGTAGGTAAATCCATATAAGTCATATGTGGTAAAATGAACATTCCTTCTGCATAGTAAAAGCATTGAAAGAATACTTTATTCAGAAAGTCATAAGAAGATTCCATTGAAAACATTGGTAAAAGAAAAAAGGTAAAATTTTATTTAATAAATCATTTTGGAAGGGTTATAAGATAATTTTAAAACATTTTTAGAAAACTTGTTTTTTTATAAGAAAGCGGGTTCTCTAACTAAAGAGCGAATAAATTCAAGTTGCCTTTAAAAAAATCTAAAACATTTTGAGTACCAAAGAGTAGAAAATGGTACTAAAACTTGAAAAAATCATGAATAATCAATGTATTGGAAAATTAAAGGGTTCATTGAAAAATGTTTATATAATTTCATTGAATGGAGATTAAGGATCATTAAAGTTTTTCTTGAGGAAAATACATCTAAACATTACAAAGTGTCTCATAACACTTTGAAACATTTTATATCATAAGCATAATGTAAGAATAACATGAAATGAATGTTTTAGATAATGTGAATATAAAATTATTAATGATATAATATATCAAAATGGACATTATATACACCACACAAAATAAGTAAGTGTTCAATATAAAATTTATCTCACAGATGTGAAAAGAGTGATGAAAATACTTTATACATTTATGTCAGGTGTATTGACCATATTCAGCTTATGTCACAAAACTGACATCGATTTGGTGACTATGGTCAATGAGGTCCTTAAAAAAATATAAAAAACAATAATAATGACATAATTATAATATTTATACATCAATTATATTTTTAAAAACAATCATTAATAATGGTTATGAAAAATGAACCATCATTACTACCATAGAGAAGGCGAGTCTTACGTACGCATGAGTAACATTACAATTTTTCAATATTCATTATTGAAAGAAGATAAGAAACATTATAAATTTATAGATATATAATTATGTCATAAATAACATTTAATAGAATACCATATAATTATATATATAATTATTGTGATGTAAAAGGCATCACATCCTATTGATGTTGCGGTAGTCCACACATCCATGACCAATGTTATCACCTTCTAGTGAGTGAAAAGGGTAATAAAGGAAATGACATATTATATTTCCAAAACTATAATTTTTTAATATACATAATATATATTAAATTTATGTCAAATGTTTTTAATTACAACTATCCTTTATTCATTCCATATATAGCATGAACATATCATATCACTTTGTGAAGGAGGTAGTCCACACTTCCACAAATGATGTTATCATATTAAAAAAATGGAAAGTATAAATGTATGAGTTATAAAAGAATTAAATAATCATAAAAAAATAATTTACATATATATTACATATAAATAGATTGTACATCATAGTTAACAACCATGAAATGTGGTAAAGAAAAAAACAAACGCCATCATTTTTTGAAGCAGTAGTTCACCATACACAAAAAATGGTAAGTTCATTACCCATTAGATGGAAGATAGTGTAAGTGAAGGTATAATTTTTAATATAAAAAAATATCATTATATTCAGTATACTGATGATATTACATTTGTTTTGACACCGAATTTCAGATAGGGCCAGAATCGGGATGATAAAGAGCAACAAATATATTTCAAAGAGGAGGAAATTCTGCGACCAGGGAGGCAGGTGTGTTCAAAATTTAAAAGTTTCATGAAAAAGTAACTTCGGTACCCAAAGACTTTCATTAATAATGTGACGTTAAAGGAATAATTCCACGACAACCCCTTCAAAACTACCAAAGGCGCTGGTGCACAAGAGCGGAGAGTTGCGTGCAACATTCCTCCCGGCGCGCAAACTCTTGCGCACCCAATGAAACATCAAAGTGCCTTTGTGTGCCAGTGTGATCGAGAATCAGTTTAAGCCCGAGCATGAATTTATCCACTGTCATGAAAAATCTTACACAACCAATGCGATGTCAAAGGACTTATTCCGCAGCAACCTCCCAGAAACCGCAAAAGGCGCTAGCGCAGAAAAAGCCGAGGGGCGCGAAAACATTCCCCAAGCACGCAAATACTTGCACGCCCGATGTGACGTCAAATCATCATTTGCGTGCAGCACCCCTTGGGTTCCACTTATGAGAACTTTGGATATAAAACAATGTGTACCCTCTACCCTTTGGGTATAGTAAGAGAATACGAAGCGACGCTCTACAGTGCAAAAGACTCCTCTTCCGCGATCGCGTGAAAAAGGTTATGGCCACATGGTATTTGATCATCCGTGAAAGGTCCCCCAGGGTCATCCTTCAGGTGGGATCTCTTGGGTGTGACCCTCATCCATTACATTTTACCCAATTCATTTCCCTATAAAATATCCCTCTTTCATGAACGTTTCTCCTACATCAGACCACTTTTTCATGCAACTGTTCCATCCTGCCTACAACATCTCATTTTTCTTGCACCCTTCTATTTTGCGTGCAAACCATATGTCCTGTGTGAAACCTCTCATCTTCTATGCAGAAATTCTTGTGTGCTCCATGTGAAATCCTTAACTAAAAGAACCATGTTTGATCCCCTATTATGCGCAACGCACCTGTGTCGCATTCCCTCTTGTTTTCATGAAGTGATTTCAAATTCCTTTGGGCAGTGATGATCGTTACATTTCTTATACTAATTCTTCTTTTCATAAGAACACTAACAAATATTTATTCTTCACATAGCCATGCTAACATTGGCCCCTCAATGGATCGCTCAATAACACCCATCACCATGGAATTCCGGATGCCCCCCCTTCCCCAAGGGCAGGTGGGTATCAGTTATGTTAGTCCTAGGGGTGTGGAGTGATCTCACCTCATCTGAGTAGAAGGACGTTAAAATACCATGTACCATCATCCTCATCACATGATGTTAAACTATTACCCTACCCCATGCATGATATGTGGAGTAACCCATCTTAGACATTCTCTACACCCACTAGTCACCACAGAAGTGAGATCTTCCTCACATGCAATGACATCCTCGTTGTTGAAGCGGCTTCTGTCTGTGGGTAAAGGGAAACCAACATGGTGTAAGCCCCTAGAAATTGTTATGGGAGCATGAAACAATGCTCCTCATGTCTTCTTCCTAGCCAAATACAAGAGAGGGGGGCATGGAACCCTCCTCTCTTCCATCCCAAATCCATCTCACGCTAGGCATTGTCACCCCTCGGGCCTCCAACCTAGTGTAGGTCCCAATCACCATCTATATGGGCTTTGAACCACATGTAAGCCCTTGTTTCGTCCCTAGGCTATGAACCATTTGTAAGCCCCTATTCCCTTTTTGATCGTTTACCACATGTAATCCCAACTCCACTTCCCATAGACGCACCTTTCGCGACATGGTCATTAGGTCTTTGCAGCTTCTTGTTTCTCATACAAAGCACGACTCACGTGGGCTTAGAGTAAGCATCAACCATGACATCCTCTCTGGGAAGCCATTGCATGTAATCCTGAACACATCCTGAACTACATGGACTTTGATCCTTGTAATGGCAAGGTATGTAGTAATCCCCCATGAGGATCATGCCCAACACCTACTGGTCCCGACACCCTTCAAATTGGCTCACCAACAACATTCCAAACTAGGTGGTATTTGATCCTTTCCCAGGGATGGTACGTAGGAAGCCTCCTAGAGTTTCAATCCCAACAAACATTGGTCCCAACCACTCCACATCAGTCTACCCCCATACTATATGATGTTTAACTATATTCCCTTTTTGTCCCGCTAGACGTTAAATTGTACTCATTTGAACTACATGGGTTTTGATCCTTGTCTCCTAGACAAGGTACATAGGAAGCCTCTCTGATGTCCAACCCCAATCGACAGTAAACTTTTGTGTTCCCCTATTGACGGTAATCCATTTTGTTTCCCAATCGATGATATTATATTGTGTTCCCCTATCGAAAGTAATCCGTTTTATTATCTAACCAGTTGTATGCCATTGTGTTTCCAATCGATGGTAAGCCTTTATAGTACCCTTTTTTGGGACCCAAATCTCTGGTCTGACCTCGAGAATCAGACCTACCATGGGTTTCTAACCATGTGTATGTCCCAAAATGTCATTGGGTTGTTGTCCCATGGGCACACCCCGATTCTATGCCCTAATCCTGAACTACGTGGACTTTGATCCTTATCATGGAAAGGTATGTAGGAAGCCTCCCTGAGGTTAAATCCCATCACCCTTGTCTCATCCTGGTCTTTCCCTAGAGCCTATGTGTTTCAAGGAGGGAATTATCTAACCCGGAGGTTCCACATCCTTCGGGTCCCATTCATAAGGGTCACCTTCTTATGTGTCTCATCGCCTCGCTGAACTACGCGGACTTTGATTCGCTACCATGGGGATACATATGAATTCCCTTGGAGGCCCAAGCCCAGAACTACCATTAACTTCACAATGGAGCCATCTCATTCCCCCCGCCACTCCATTCGACTCTCTATCATCCATCCTTATTCTTACCTAGGCAGCCACATCTCGGTGAGATCACATCACCCCCTTTCTCGTGGCTCCAAGTAGTAATCAGGTATGTAACCTTGCGTTAGTCCCAGTATTAGTGATCCCCCCTGAGGTTGCACCCATCTATTTCACTCTTATCGGTGCTCTAATCAGTATGTTTTGTCTCCACTAGACATTAAACTCATGGAATACCATGTGTCAAACATTTGAAGCTGAGGAAATCCTCAGAGACATGCCTATAGAATATAATTCCCCACACTCGTTGTGGGATTCCTTAGGCTTTTGCACTCTAAATAAGCCCTATAATAAGGAGATGAAACTCAGACACACTAGTGTTGCAGCATCCAGACATGCTAGTGGTGTCCAACATGACTACTCCCCTGATGAAGGTTGCTTCCCTAACTGAACCACATGGAATTTCCTAACAGAAGAAGTGTAATTAACCAGTGTCCATAAAGATATGGCACCGGGAAGAGTTTCATGAACAACATCTTAATCTACAAGGGATACTTAGACTAGGTAATGAGATTTGAGGAGGAATCCACAGTAATAAGAATCAACATCCCATCATCCCATTTCGGTCAAGGAGAAAACATCCCTGAATAAGTGACAAATGTTGCCTGTCTTTGGAAAGCGGGCATAAGAGGCCACAATCAATGCATCCTCCTCAAACATATGGATGTGTGCACCCTGGAGAAAGCATTAGAAATATAAATGGTGAACTTGATGTTATTTTATTCTCATCAATGTGTATATTAGTAGAATTCGAGAGATTAGTGGACGAGTGTGTCACCGGATCCAGTAATCTGTCACTAGGTCCTGCAATGTAAATAGAGGGCCTTGCATTAAACTCACCAGAAGTTGGGGCAGTTAAAATGTTGTACATCTCAATCTGTGACATTGTTAGAGTGGATCATTCTTACCTTCCTTGGAATATGGGATGACAATGGGGCACAAGACATTGATTTTATTTTAGCAGCACTAATGATTTAATCTTCCTACCATAAAGGACCCCAGTTACCACAACCGGAAACAAATCACCGCCCATAAACCCATGTAGGGGTAGGAGAAATGTAAACACTGTAGTCCAACATGGCTCTACAGCTTATGAGATAATATTCATGTCCACAACTTCTAGACAACCATGCCCCATCTCTTTGTCTGAATTTGTTCAGTGAAGGGTGATAAACCATCTTGTCTGCTGATACGAGGAGGGGGGATTTTCCCGACTCGAGATATGGCCTGATAGGATTTAGAGGCGTTTGTGCCTCATCGCCACTGCTACTCCCAAGAGCCACATAGGGAGAAATTTCTCCCCACTCTGTACAACTATTTCAGGAGCCTCTTCCTGGAACGTTTAGATGAATCCCTCCCCTACACTGATGAGGTAGGGGATGTCTAAGCCAACCTGGTTGGGATCCCATTTTAGGGGTTCCCATGGGCGGCCCCCACCATGCTATGCCAACACCACCAGAAAGTCCCACCGGTCGAGGAGCAGGTAAGTTATGTACCTACACCGTTGGCCCCAGTTTGGTTGACCTGTCGCAGCGTCAGGCACAAACTGAAGAGGACACAAACCAAGGGGTGTCAACATCAGCAACTACAATGGATCGGGCCCCCACCTAGGTATATCATCTACCTGGTGTCTATGTTGAGTAGGGTCCCTCACACAACCAGCCCGGATCAGGGCTCAAAACACCCCACAAGAAAGGTGGGTCGACTCTCATGGTTGCCAGCACTGGGAGCACCCACCGCGGACCGACCTGCGGCAATGAAACCAAGTACGGAGGTCCTCACTGTACCACCACCATGGAGAACGCGGGTCCTCCATGATTTGAAGATCAGCGTGGGGGTACTCCTTGCGCCACATTCAATCCAAATGAGGTTCCTCTCTATAGCAGTGACACTCGGTATGAAATCCTCTTCTGTGCTCACGACATCGGTTATGGGGTCATTCATCTTGGCACAGGCCGCCAACGTGGTGATGTAACACATCCAGTCAAATCCACAACATGGGGGCCTCCCCCATGTCCTTAAAGTAGCTGGATAATGTCCTCCTCGCCTCAGTAATTAGAGGAGTGAAGGTCCACCTCACTTCATTGGCACCCAGCATGGAGGTCCTATCCGTGCTCCGTTTGACTAGTACGGGGACAATCCTCGCTCTGAAAATTATAGGGAAAACAAGCATGGAGGTCCTACCCACACTCCTACCTACTCCAATGGAGGTACTACACACTCTAGAACTTTCCATGAATATTACATCCACACATTAGTCAGTGGACACAAAGGTCCTCCTCTTGTTCTATTTGATATCTGTCCCAGTGCTCCTCACACTACATCTCACTCAGGAGGAAATCCTCTCTGCCCCTACACGAGTATGACTGAAGGTCCTCCTCACACCAAAAAACTACCATGTACAGAAGATCCATATCGAGGGAGGAGGGTGGTTCATCTCCACCATAAATAATAATACATATGAGATTCAGACTGAGATTAAACCAGTCTTCTTTTTTAGATTTTGAGGCAGAACATGACTCTGTGATGAAACCCTCGCCATGATCCTTTGTTTCAAGGGACGAGGTAGGAAAAAGATGCATCTACCTCATACTTCCATAATGTGAGGTCCATCATATTTCCTCCTCCCTTAGTAGGTACATCCAAGAGGATGAAAATTTTCAACTCCACTTGTTCTGGTTGTGGAATCGCTGATATCATCACTTGAAGCACTATCTACCACGACCCGAGATCACAGAGAGTTATTCTAGGGACCAATGGCAGAAGATTATATTTGTGTTCCATCTCCATTATCCAGAGTCCCTATTCCTAACACTGCGGTTGTCTTCCAGTCTTACCGTCATGTGGTGCCCAAGTTACTACACTCTTTGAAGGATAGCCTGAGATGTAGTGGTTTGTCAGTTCGCTCGGCATATTCTCCCTCAACCAGCATACCATCTCAGTGGTCTGATTTAGTACCGATACCAATTCCCTATCTTCATCCAATTGATGAGTTGGTAACTGAAGGGCCAGACCCCGAATCTGGACCAAAGAGCTTGTGGGACATTCTTGCAGCCAACCATTTCCCAGAGATGTTTTGGGAAGTTACAGCGACAAATTTCAGGGAACTATAAGAACTCACCCAGGAGGAGGTTTAATGATTTCTCTAGACCCTATGGGAGACTTATTTTCATCTTCTTCATCGATAGGTGGCCTACCCCAAGAGTCAAGACCACTTCGAAGACATCGGCAAACAATGACGTTTGGTTGATTTGGCCGCACTCCTCGTGGCCCAGCTCCCTGAGTCACTAGGACGCTATAGAACCCTCCACCAACGATGTGTACAGAGAATTAATGTACTCTGTAGGATAATAAAAGAGGCTTACCACCAAGTACAGATCATTGGATCGGGGTAGTAGGCAGCCCTTTATTAATGTTCTATTCGGCACCTGTCTGATTTCTTTTCGACATATTGGATATGCCTCTAGGAAGGGTCATTGTTAACATGGCCAACCTGCTGGGGGTGAGAACGAGATAAATATTATGTGTGATGACCCTCCCCTTGAGGGATTATCACACCTATTTTATCCACCAGGAAGGATTACCCATTAACAGAGATATATACTGGGTCTTCCCGTTCCCACTAAGGTGTTGATCCTCAGTTGAAATCCCAACAAGGGTAAGTAGCACCTTTAGAGCCATCAAACCCTCTGACCCGTCTCACTCAGTGTAGAAGGTGGAATATGATCTCAAGAAATCCATGTTTCATGAACAGAATTCCAAGCATAAGAAGACGGTGGATGACCTCCTTGATGAGCATGCTACGGAGCGATGACCAGACTATGGTGATCCTCAACCAGGGAATTAGGGGCAGACACAAGTCCCCCCCTGCGAATTACCTCTAGGTGATCCTGGCCATCCTGCCCATGCAGATGGGGTTGAGGATGTATCTTATAGAAATAGGGTGTGGTATGTGTCACCCAATCCACCCGAGCAGTGAGGCATTCATCGGGACCCGGCTCAAGTTCCCCCAGCTCCTACACAGGTGATTCCTCCAGTCGCTCCACGGGCCGTCAGGCATGCTTTTCATGTTGAAAAACCTCCCAATACACTAGTTTTTAGGGATCCCTGTTAAGATAGGAACCCCTGACAAGATTATCCCATGGTGGTTCTCATTTCCCACCTTGAGGCGTTGGAGACTTGACTGGTGGAAATCCCACCTGATGGCAATCCATATTCGGAGTGGGTGGATGATATGCCAGCAACCCTGGGTTTCGAAAATCACACTTTTCCCTCTTTTAAAGAGACAAGGGACCCTCCATGGAAGCTGTCCCACATCATCTCAAGCTGTGGAACCACACTAGGATCTTTGGCGCAGCAAGAGGTTGCCAAACACAATTGTATTGTGCAGGCATTGGAAGGGCCTATGTTTTTCTGGTACAACCAGCTAACTATCGGATCAAAAGCCAGCTGGGAAGACCTCCGTAGGCAATTTCCCTATTAGTTCAGTTCCACCACATGGAAGATGAGTATTGAAGAACTCATCAAATTCAAACAGAGTCACGATGAGCGCATTGCAGACCTCGTCTCCTAGTGGAAAGGGCTCACCTACTCTCTTGGAAAGCCAGTGACTTAAGAGAAATTGTTTGTGATGTGTGTGGGGAATGTCAAGACAAAACTAGTCCTCTATCTTATTATTCAGAATTAATTTGAGACTTTTCTGATAAGGTCCAGCACCTTGAATAAGCCTTGAAATAGGCACTCCATGCACATCGGTTGCCTCCAGTAATCCCCACGAGAAGGGCCACCAGGGCGGAGCCCACCACAGTAGCCCAAATTGAGGCACATAGAAAAATGGAATTATTACTAGTGGAGCATCTTTTTTAGCCTCATGGGGGCCCTCTATCTTAGGCTCATCCTCTAGAACCACAGTTCCCACCTCAGAATCGGTAGGTGCCCCCATGAAATGTGCCACCACCACTAAGTCGAGACAACCAGTTTTCACCTCCACAATATGCTCCTACAACCCCTCTTTAGGGTTAGGCTCCTAGGGCCACCTTTTTGTATAGGAGGAACCATACCTAATTGTTCAATGAGGCTTAGGTCTCCAATTATTTCTGAAGTGCCTTTGAATAGTGTATTGTACATTTGCATGAATATAGTAGGCCAGAAGAGGCAAACCTCACTGATCACCCTAATTACTTCCCCTATCATTGGATCCTAGGGAACATCCTCAAATAGTGATATGTGTTTAGTGATTGGATTCAAGACCAGGTGTATAAAAACATAGTCTGATTTGGCCAAGCTTTGGCTTAGGTGGCATGTGTCTTCGTGAAGCCAGACAGTAGCAGTGACAATGTAGGTGAGTGGCATTAGGTTTTAACCGTGGTTCCAGAAGTATGATGATTAGATGGATCTTAATACATTTCGCTCATGCTCATGGTATTATACATGAATGATTAAATCAATCATAACATACATAAGATGTTGCTCCATCCACCTCTAACACTTCTGTGTTAGCGGGTCAGTTGTACTCTTCCTAGAAGAGCAAGCATCGGTGGTGTAAGGGAAAACAATGTCCCCCATCAATGCCATCGTCATCCCATACTCTCAGTGACATAATTCTCCCTGAGATGGAGATTCCTTCTAGAATTAGTCCAGTAGTGGATGAATCATTGACGGACAGTCAAGAGTACACCTCAATTAAAACTGTAGTGCTGGTAAACCCCTACATTATTCCTGATGATGAGGAGCACCTGGAAGATCCTCCCAACGTCCCCATTCTTCACCAGCATCGATGGAGTCGTGGAAATATGGGTATTCAGAGTTCCTTGGTTAGTACTCCTAGACAATCTATTCATGTTACTGAAACTATACATTAGGACTAGCATAGATCTTAGCATGCACATCTATCTCATTTGGTGTCATCGGGTCTTCCTTCGCTACCTTTTCTGTTTCTTGATCAGTCAGAGCCACCTCTACTGCGTCATGATCATCCAAGATTTGATATAGACCAGTCTTAGTCATCTGGACCTCATCCAGTGGTCACTCCATAGGCTTTAACTTGTGAGCAGAAGGATATTCCCAGCACCAGTCAGTCGTCGGTCCAGTAAGCAGGGCCAGCCATAACTCCTGGCACAGAGTGACCTCCTATAAATAGGATCTCATGCCCAGCACCGAAGTATGATGTCCTCGAACATCTTGCTAGTATTCTAGAAAGGAGGTCTATTATTGAGGCCCTTCACTTATCATCAAATATGTACGAGTCCCTTGACGATTTTTTAAGAAGCCCCCTCCAGTTTGAGATGTATGTAGCAGCTGCAGAAGCCTTCCATGCCGAGGTGGTCGCACATGATAAATGTCGAGCCATAATCTTGTTCTCTGAAGAAGATGAAGGCTACCACATACAGGGGCACATTCTTCCACTATACATAACTGGCCAGTTTAATGGAATAGATGTTCGTCGCTATCTAGTCTACAAAGGCTCCAGAATTAACCTAATCCCAAATCGGACACTGTGAAAATTGGGGTTGTTCGAGGAAGATCCCAGTTCCTCTAACCTAGAAATCCATGGTTATGATAAGAAGGAACAAGCACTGGTCAGCAAGATCTACTTGAAGACCTAGTTCGGTGGCCTAGTTTTTTGCACCAATATCATGGTCGTCTCATAGGACAGTGATTACAACGCATTGATGGGTAGGTTGTGGCTCCAACATTATGAGGTGGTTCCTTCATCATATCACCATTGCCTTAAGTACTCCATTAATGGTCGAGTGGGCGTACCCCAAGGTGACATGTATACCTTTTCCTCTTGTGAAGCCTGCTATTTGGATTTGAACTATTACAAGTGCAAGGACAAGTAGATTCAGGCTAATGAGGTTGAGAATGAAAAGGTTGTGACCAACCTGTGGAATGATCTGATTGATTCCTATAAGATTCCAATCCACCGATAGGATTATACAACCCCAGACATGAGATAATGCTTTATTTTTTATAGAACAGGGGTGAACACATTCCAAAGTCTATGGGATGCCAGAAGATCACCTTGTACTCCTACTTGAATCCGGCTCAGGTGATCCTAAAACCTCGTACTCCCATAGGGTATCAGAATGTTCTCCCCATGGCAATGGGACTATATCCTACATGATTTTCTTTCCAGAATATGATTAACTGGATGAAGAAGACCTGCCACTATTGGGTCAATATCATCTAGTGTGACCCCTTTGGCCAAAGACCAGATGGGATCAGATCAACATCCTTCATCGTGATGGTTTCAGCCGCATAGGAGTCCCTCGATGCAGTGTCCACTACCTCTCAGGCTAGTATCATCCTCCCATCAAGATCTTTCAACTCTGAAGAAACTCCTCTTGTCAAAGGTCCCTCATCCATATGTGAAGAAAATGATTCAAAGGATCCACCCCCCCCCCCCCCCCCCCGACTTTGAAGCGGGTGTCTCCTCCATGATTTATGAATTGGAACAAGTGAACCTTGGTAACGAGGCAGACCCGAAACCCACATTGATCAGTGCCACTATGCCCCTCGAAGAGCAACTGCAGAATGTAAACTTCCTAAAAAAACATCGTGATGTATTTTCCTAGTGCTATGATGAGATTCCAGGACTAGATCCTTAGGTAGTTGTCCCCAACCATGGACTCCCAGAAAATCACTACGGGTTTAAGTAGCCTCCCTGAACAATGCACCATTCTCATGGTGCTATGGTCGAGGAAAAAGTTGATAAGCTCATCATATCCAATTTTGTTAAGGAGGTATAGAACCCAAAATGGCTATCCAACATTGTGCTATTCAAGAAGAATAACAGAATGATCAGAGTATGTATCGACTTCTGAGATCTCAACCATCATTTTGTGAAGAATTATTTTCCCCTTCTTATGACAGAATTGTTGAATGATTCCACTACTAGGTTCCAAGACCTCTCATTCATGGGCTGGTACTCTAGGTATAACCAAATCAGACTAGCTCTAGAGGATGAAGAGTATACAACCCTTAGGTTACCACAAGGTATGTTCTGTTTCCATGTCATGCCCTTCGGTCTAAAGAATGCAGGTACCCACTATTAGCGGGCTATGACTCACATATTTAAGCCGATCCAGAGGACATTGGTAGAATGATATGTGGATGATCTAGTGGTCAAATCTCACCTACTTTAGGACCATATCAAAGTCCTTGATAAATTGTTCTTCTTCCTTTGTTCCTACTACCTGAAAATGTACACATTGAAGTGTTCTTTCAGGGTCACCACTGGAAACTTCATTAGTTGAATTGTAAGATTCAATGGTATCAAGATCAACTTGGAGAAGATCAAGGCCATCAGTTAGATGTCTCCTCTGAAAAACCTTTGGGTGATTCAAGGTTTCTAATGCCACTTTTCCTACATACGCCAATTTATCAAAACATTTGATGGAAATTGGAATCCCATTCCCAACTAATGAAGAAGGGAATTTTCTATGAGTGTGAAGAAGAATGTCATGCTACTTTTGAGGAAATCAAAAAGCATCTTCTCTAGTCTCCGGTTCTAATGACACATGTCTCTGAAAATCCCCCAGTCTTTTATTTGACCGCCCGATCTCTCAGCACCCTTCTAGCCCAGAAGAATAACGATGGAACGAATAATAGTCACTATTACCTCGGTTGCATGCTCCTTGATAAGGAGACTAGATAATACCTTATCAAGAAGAGCTATTTTGTGACAGTATTAATAGTACATATATCGTGACATTACTTGTAGCACCCTGAGGTATAACTAGTGTCTCAGGTTGATCCGCTGAAGTACATCCTGAACTGCCCTTTGTTGACAGGACTTCTAGCTCAGTGGCAGTGATTATCCAACTATTCGACATCAGGTTCATTACTCATAATAGTATTATGGGGAAATCATTGGAAGATTTAATTTCCTCCAATCTAGATCCGGTGGACGAGTCACTGGACCTATATTTTCCAGATGAAGCGATTCTATCTATAGACCAAGCCATTATGGGTTGTCATATGCACTGTTATGGGGCTTCCTAGAGCCCCACCGGCAGAAGGCTCAAGAACCCCAAGCTCAACAGAGTAGGATTGGGTATTGACTTCATTACCCCAAAAAAATCCATTCTTATGTATTCAATCCTATTGTCAAAAGGCTTCGCCAACAATGAGTTAGAGTATTAGGCTCTCATTGCTGGCCTTGATCTAGCCCTTGATATTGATGTTCCCCACTTGCATGTGAAGGGGAACTCCAAGCCAATCATCAAGTAGATCCACGGTGACTATGTCATTAGTAAGTTAGAGCTTGTAACACTGTTGGAACACACCATCCGGTTGATGGCCTAGTTCCCATCTTGACCAGAAGTCACTCAAGTCCCTCGATCCCAGAACAGTCGAGCTGATGCCTTGACTAGCCTAGCAGCATCACATGCAAAACGCAGATAGGATGATTTGATTATCCACGTGGAACACTGGATATTCATCTCTCATGTCACTCTTGATGACAATGACAGCCTTCAGTTGAGCCAACGTACCACCTACACCTCCACTCAGGTCCTTAGGGTACCCTAGATGCAACTATTGAGGTGAATCCCAACTGGATAACCCCCTTAGTCGAGTATCTCCAAAATTGTATTCTACCAGCAGATCAGGCCGAGCACTAGAGAATTTGATGTCGTGCATTATAGTTTAATCTCTAGAGTTTCCCTAGTCTTGAGCAGATCCAATACAATAATGGGTTTGATGGTGTTAACATCTTTTGCATTCAAGGTGTTGAGATTTATCATTTCATGCAAGAGGTTCATGCTGGTTCCTGTGGTGCTCATCACACCAGGCCAAAACTATCTCACCAGATTAGGGGACTGGGTGATTTTTTTCCCTCTACGATCCATGACTGCATCATGTTCTCCAAAATTTGTCATGCATTCCAAATTCAGGATAACAATATGCATCAGCCGCTAGATCCTATCCACACTTCCAAATACTCTTGGTCATTTGTGGTCTGGGGACTCAATGTCGTGGAACCATATGCACCGGAGACAGCTCACTAGTGCAGGTTCATCCTGACCGCAACATATTTCTTTTCCAAGTGGGCAGAGGCAGTTCTGTTCAAGGATGTCAAGGATCATTCCGTCGTTAACTTTTTGAGCTCCAACATCATCTACTGATTTGGATTCCCACACACTATCCTCGTCGATAATGGCATGAACTTCTAGGCAGCTAAGCTGAAGAAATTTTATGCTAAGTACAACATCCATTTTAACCATACCTCTAATTTTCAATAACATGAATATGGATAGATCGAGGCATTCAAAAAAACCCTCTCTAACATTCTATAGAAAATGTTTTTTCCAAAAAAGAAGTGTTGGCCGAACATGCTCCCCAATGCCCTTTGGGCTTATCGGATGACAACTCGTAATTCAACCCATGTGACCCATATTCCCTATTTTATGGAACGCATTCCATAATCCCTATTAAGATTCAATTTCCCTCATTGTGCACAGCTGTCTATGATCAGCAAGCACTAGATAAAGTAGCTGAAATCTGTCTGGCTGAGATGTAAGCGCTCGATGAGAGAAGGATTCGTTCGCTACATAATCCGGAAAGGAATCAGAACAATATAGTAAGAGCATTCAACAAGAATGTTCACCTTCTCACTTTCCATCAAGGAAACATTTTGTTGGCCCTGAGAAAACCAATTACACCTAGAAAAAACCCTCCAAAGCTGGAGCCCAAATGGGAAGGACCTTACATTTTTACAAGGTTTACCCTAATAGCGCATTGTCTGTGATTACCATTGATGGTGAGCGTATAAATTCTCCCACCAATTCCAAGATCCTCAAGAAATAATTTTCCTATGTTCTATGGTCCTGCATGACCATAAACTAAATGGTCCTGCATGACCCTAAACTGCAGTGTCGTCTGGCATGACCCTAAACTGTTAGGTCCTGCATGACCTTAAACTGTAGGGTCCTACATGACAATAATCTATTACATCATTCAAGATGTTAAAATTCATATCAAGGAATATGTATGGCTTCATTCCCATCCTCAAGCGATATGTTGGAATGATCTAATGCTTCATCTTGGGCCCAACCCCTATTTTCCTCTTTGACTACCCCTCTTGTGTGTAGTTTCCCTTGGAGGATCCCATGTGGTGAAGCCTAAGCTTCTTTGTCCCCACTAGCCATGAGATTACAAAGGTCTCACCATGTGACCCTCCTCGTTCTTCTATCCTGCCATGTCCTTACCAAATGTTGTTAAACCGAATGGCCCTTTCCGTACTATGTAAGGCTTTATTCCCATCCTCATGGGATACGTAGGACCGACCAGACAATTTGTCCCTAGGCCCAACCCCAAACTCAAAGGTCTCATTTTTAGTCTTGTCTTGTATGAAGTTAAACTGCATAGGCATATTCATTCTTTTCGCATCCCCTCCATTTTGGGTATATATAACCCTTCACACTTCACATCTGAACAAACCTCTGAATGGTATGGATTTTTGGGCCAAGGGTTCTCCTACCATTTCAGGCCATTTCCCTCAAGGATTTCAGATGATAAATTGATACATGCCATGTGTTGTGAATATGGTCATCATTTTACACTAATTTTTTGTTCCCATTTCAGGTCACATGATATGGATGTTATGTTTTGAATATGGTCAACAACCATCTCAGTCGTTGTTGCCACCCCTTTAATTCCCAGATGTTGGGTGTCGTGATTTCGTTTTGTCCTGCTACCTCTTCAAACATCCTCCCACCTTTGATAAGAGTATTTTACTGGTCAGGATAGACGTTGGATGATCATATTCCTTCATTTCCATGCCCTTATATGTTAGGGAGAGCCTGATCTTGTTCCTTTTTCCCACATCGAGCAATACTCATATGGGCTTAGGATCTTTGGTATGGATTTACGCGCATAAATGGTCATGTGTCTATAGTCAGCCTGGACATTCTTTTTCCAGTTCCCTCAACCTTTTTTGGCCCCCCATGGCATAAGTCCTTATCTAATATTGTGTGGGGGTGGTATGGACTTATGTCCACCTTCACATCGGGCAATTTTTTCCATGCCACACATATCCCCTTGTGAAACATCCCTCTTTCATCTCTCATCCTTTCTCCAAGACATTAAACTACATAAGTCCCACCACAATTTACGTGCCCCATCATCTGGGGTCACTTTTATCTTTCCCAAAAGAACCCCCAAACTTCATGGATTCCAGGACCAAGGGCCCTCCTGCCATTTTGGGCCAACATTCCTAGGGATTATGGATGACAATTAATATGAGTCCCGTGTTACGAATGTGGTCAATGGTCAATGCTCAACTGTTCTCCCCCATATCTTGTCATACAATATGTATAATGTGTTGAAATCATGGTCATTAGTTATCTTCAATCATTATTTTTGTGTTGTGGATTCCCACATAGCAAGCACAATGGTTCCTCCTTTTTTCTATTATCATGTCCCAGACACTTGACATTAAACTAGGAATCTACAGTCTGAGATCTATTATCATAAACTATGATCTTCAAATTCTTTCCACAAGACATTAAATTGGATGACATCCTTCAGAACTACATATGTCATGATCCCCACCCATATGGGATCTATAGGAAATTCCAGACACTCTGTCTTTGGGTCCAGCCCAGGTTTATCAACCTTTCTTTCGACCACCTAGTCTGAATTATCTTCCAGAATCATGAATGGTATGTCGTGCATTTACATATATCCACATTCATGTTGGGTTACTCACCATGCCATAAACATTCCCCTTCTAGTCCTTACCGCATGACATTAAACTACACGCCATTTTCCAAAACTACATATGTCTGGATTTCCATTCCCATGGGATACGTAGGACCGCCCAAACATCTAGTATTCAGGTCTATCCCCATCTCTTAGAATCCTCAATCATTCTGACCCCTTTTTTCCTAAGTCCTTCCAGAGGAACGGTACACAGTGTGGTATGGGCTTATATCCTCATTCAAGTTAGGTATGTAACAACCATGCCACGTACCTCACTCACTTGAGCGCCCTTCACTCTCTTTCCCTACACTCATATTTTCATGTCATATTCTCTTAAATTGGGTCCCTCGACCCACTTTGGTGATTTTCCAATGTGCCTAGGAGTACTCTGGTTTAGATCATAGAGTATTGGATTCCATCTTGACATGATTCCACCCTTTTTTGCAGGCTTCGTGTTCCCATTTATTTGGGATTTCAGCATCATTCACATCCAAAGGGACTCCCAAAGGGCATGGATTCTAGGCCCAAGGGCTCCCCAACCATTACAAGCCAATTTCCTTGAGGGTTTCAAACAACAACTTGATATAAGTACCGCATTGCAAATATGGTCAGTGGTTGACACTCATTTTTTGTTCTCATTCTAGGTCACACGATATGGATAATGTGTTTCAAACACGGTCAACAGTTATCTTCCATCATCACACCAACCCCATCAATCCTTGAATGTCGATTACATGATTTACATCATCTTCCATCCCATCATATCCATGTGTAATTTTATCACTCCTGGTGTTATCCCTCAGTGCACATTTTCACATTAGGTGAACAAATCTACGATACGACATCATTCGAGGCTCCACACCCACTTCCCCATTACATGTATCCCATGAGTTTAAAATACCTCTTCTTCCCTAGTTTCCTACACCGATCTTGAGCCATGTTGGGTTAGGGATTGGATATATATCTGCATTTTCTTGGTAGAGTTTCTCTTCCCCATGGTCCAAGCTCTAATACCATATAATAAGCTCCCATTATACGTCCTCTCCATAGAACAACATCTAGCTTGATTTCCATACTCATGGGATACGTAGAAATGCCCAAACATCTAGTCTTAGGGTCCAACTCATATTTCACAAATTATCACTTTTGTTTAGCCTTTTAGGCCCTATCTCTTATAGGATTACATCATGTGTCATGTGTTGGCTTGTACCCTCATTCACATGTTGTTTGAAAGAGATACACCACATAATTCCCTTCCAAGATCTAGTCTATCCTTCCCCATATTCTCAAATATTTTCTATCCCCTCTGCTAGAAATCACGCATGGTGTGATGTGGACCTCGTCCTCATTCACATAGGGTAGGCTTTATAATGATGTGTACATCTCCTTTTGAACCTCATTTCTCTTGCATATGTCTGATCCATATGACATTAAACAATGATTCCTAGACCCACATGACTTTAAATTGTTTCATTTGTAATAAATGATGTTAAAATGAACGGTTTTTCCTCCCAGAAAACCTTAAACTATGACATTATCATCCTGTCCACACGATGAAAAAAACATTGCATCATGGTGTCCTCACTCGTGGAAACATAATGTTGGGTATTGGTTATACAACATACCATTCGTCAATGTCTACATGTGGATTCATTCCATTAGCAATACCATGATTCTCTATCCTAGTTTTATCACTTCACAACTAAAACGCATATCTATCCTAAAGGACAAATAAGATCTCCCAAATACCAATTCTTTCGGTGCCATGGAAAGACTCGAATGACCTATTTCTGGAACTGGTACCATAACTTAGTATATCTAGAACTAAATATGGTTTTATTCTGATATTCATGGGGTATGTAGGAATGCCTGGGCACTTTGCCTTTGGCCTAGGCAAATTTTCACTTTTGGTCCCTCGACCTAAAAGTTTCCTAGGGAGACCATTGTGGTGATACAGACTCCCACTTTCCTTATTCACATTGGGTTTAGTAATTACTTCACCACGTGTATCCCTGCTTCAGTTCCATCCATGGTCCAATCTCTATGCCCACAAACTAAGACCACTCCATTTCCTTTCCACAAGACGTTAAACTGAGAAACATTTTCTAGCATTATGTGTGGTTGGATTCCCCTCTTTATGGGATATGTTGGAACACTGAGACATAAATTCTATGGGTCCAACACTAGGACCATTTTTCTTATAAATTGACTCTACTTACTCTGTATGATTCATCTTACTGTCGTACTCAGATGCATTGTGGTAGGGATCCTAAATTATGGAATTTTCACAAGGACATTCCCTCGTTCCATGTCCAAGATTCATGAGCCCGTTATTTGGATACTCATCTTATTCTATGTCTAAAAGGACCCCCTTTATGGCCTGTTCTCATGCCACATTGGATTACCAACCTTCTGGGTCCAACGTCATTGAGGACCTTGGATGAAAAATTGATACAAGTCCCAGGTTTCAAACATGGTCTTCGGTCGACACCCATTTGTCTATCCCCATCCCAGGTTAACACAATATGGATACTGTATTTCAATCATGGTGAATTGTTATCCCCTATCACCATGCCTCCATCATTGTGGTCCAGATCTCAAGCATCATGATTCACATTTTTCCACTTTCAAATGATCATGTGGAATGCCAACATACTAGGCCTTACCCCTCCGCACATATAGGTGCATTATGTAGGTGGGTCAGCATTATGGGGATGTCATTCACCTAGAATCCCATTTCCCCTAATGTGTGCCTCCAATTACTAGGAATGTCTCATCGCTACTCCTTGTTTCCCACATCGAGTGCGACTCAAGCGGTCTTAGTATTTTTGGTAGGACGTGTATTAGCGCAGCCATGACAAACATGCCTTTCATCTTCCCTCATGATGTAAAACTATTCTCTCATAACTACATGTAGCTTGATTCCCATCCTCACAGTGAACATATGAATTATTGGCCTCTCTACATCAGGCCCAGTCTAACTTTTACTTTTTTTCCCTTGACATAATGAACTGTCTCCAAGGATTCATGGTGTGGTGTAGACTCCTTATGTTCCCATACACGTTGGGTTTATAGCTACTGCATCACATACTCCCTTGTTGTAATATCACCTTTCACCATTCATCCAATCATATGACGTTATACTGTACGATCCCATATGTCCTTGATGCATGACATTAAACTATTTTTCTACCCTGAACCAGTTCATGATTCCCTATGATAACTATGGGATGTGCCAACTTCCTCGCTACAGAATATTTTTCCTATCATTGTGGGCCTCTAGCCATGTCGTGCATAATATATACTTTTGGATTGATTCTTATTCACATGGGATATGTAATTGTGCCTAGGAAATTGGCCTTGGGCCCAGCCCTAGGGTAATTACACCTTTTGGCCCCTCATCCCCGATCTTAGTCCATGCAGTATAGCCTTTTAAACTATGTGCACCATCCTTACCACACGACATTTAAACTACATGTTTATCATCTTTATTGGTATCCTGTAAAACTACAAGGAATTCTAGGTCCTTAATATAGAGGTCATGTTTGGAATTATGTATGATCCGTGATCAGACTGATTCGCCAACCTAGTGTATCTTCACCATAGTGGTGTAATTTCTAGAGTTCCAGACTCCATTTGAACAACACATCACTCCACCCTTCACATTTTTATGCCCTTTATTTCGACCCTCGTCCATATTTATGTCTAAAGAAACCCCCTAAAAGTATGGATTCGCCGCCTATGGCTCACCAAATTTCCTTGGCTAACATTCCAGAAGACCAAGGGATGACATTTTGAGTCAAGCCGTGTATATTGAACATAGTCGGCAGTTAGGCCTCATTTGTTATTCTCATTTCTAGATAATGTAATAGGGATGCTGTGTTTTGAACTCAGTAAATAGTTATCCTTTATTATCATTCCATCCATATGATGTTTCGAATCATGTGTATTTTAATTCAAACTTTTCTATTCCCCTATGTTTGGATCAATTCCAATGCCCATGGCGTTACCCCGCTTGTGCACTAGAGTACATTTGGAATGTGATAATTTGACTATTCCAAGAGCTTCACTCTCCGGTCGGGACTCCCCCTTTCTTATCAGGAGCTTGGATGGGTTGTTTATACCCCATATGCCCTCAATTACTAAATGTGCTCAGAGTGGTTTGCAATGAATGCCTCCCTTTCTTTCAATTGTTCTTCATGGTATTGGACCTCTTTATCGACTTCCAATAATTATTGAGTATTCTATGTCACATTTTGGAACTGAGAAACATCTGAACGTTAGTTATTCTCCCGTATCTTCTCCGCCATGTAATTGATGGTGAGCATCTACCCCTCCATCATATAAATAGTGTATCCAGGTGAGAAGAGACCCCTTCTAGCTTATCCTTTCTACCTGTGGCCGGATAAGAAATATTTTTATACACTTCAATGCCTTGAGTTGTTTCATATGGCTCTCCTCAGTAGTGTCTGATTCTGAATCATCTATTTCGTCAGGGTCTGCAGGCCTCTATTTGGGGAAAGCATCAATGATTTCCTGTGGCAGGGTCTTTTTTGGGAACCCTTTTTTTTCTGTAACATCACCCTCATTGGGATATAACTGTAACACCCCAAGCTTCCACGGTACAATTCTCTTTGAATAATAATGTTGCATGTGTTGTATGCAACTTCGAGATTCAAACACACCGTGACTAATCAAAGTAGCTGTTATGAAAAGTAATACCCAATTTTTGACATTTTAAAAATTTTATCTCTCAAAATGGAATTCATTTTTGGATTATGAATATCGATATTAGCCTAGGGGGAAATTTTGGAAGTCTTCAGAGAGCTTTTATACTATGATGAATAGTGAAAATTACAAAATTTTAATTAAAAACAATTTTTTTAGTCAAAATAATTAATAGTGATACATTATGAAATTGAGTAGTTTTAAAAGATATTTAGAATATATTTTTACCATTTAATAGAATTTTGGTCATTAGACATAATTTCACAATTAAAAAAGACATAAACAATTGTCAATCTTTTGATAGTTATTATTTCATAAAAACACGCTTTTTGTTTTGACAGTGGGAATTAAATTTAAATTAATTTCCGCCACTTATGTGTTTTGAATTTAGAAAAATGGATTTCATATTTGAAATCAGGATTTCCTAATTGTGTAAATAGGTAACTTTTATTTTTAGAAATTTTGAATAATTACTTCAGTAAATATTGTATTTACCATGGTTAAAGGGTAAATCCAGTAAATAGGGGTAAAAAATAATATTATAATAATTATAAATTACCCTAAAACGTGTCCTAACCTTATTGGTTGATACATGTCCGACCATGGGCATCTTTGGGTCGATTTTGGTACCCCATGTAGCCACTTGTAATTGATAAGGACACTTTATATTAATTAAGTTAAAGTAAATACAAAAATGACATAAGCATATATCTTTTAGAAAAACTATTTTTTACGTAGGGTTATATATGTTATATTTTAGACTATAAATATTCATTAGAAATATAAAACTATTTAATACATAATGGTATCTTATTTATAATTTTTATACATTTAATAATTATATTTATTTATGACACAATAATGATGTAGTATTTTCCTTATTAATGAAATAATCAAATAATTGGTATTATAAAAGATAAAATAAATATAATTTGAAAGTTTTGATGACATCCACGAATTTTATTGGTTAAAATTACATGTTAGTATATCTTAAATAAATTTTTTTTCGAATTAATAAATTTTTTATGACTTTACAAAAATCAATTATTGAATAGTGTCAAAATTAACATAAATGAGTTTTTAAAACAAATATTATATTATTAATTGATATTCTATTCGTAAAATTATAAGGTTCAGCCAAAGGACTTACATAATGGTAGGTGTGTTATTAATGGACCACTTTTGGCTCTCTTAGATGTATATAGTAATTTTAACAACTATATAATGTAGAAATACAAAGTGACATGGTAAATGTCAATCTAATTAACTAAGAGTTAAAAATAAAAGATAAGGTTAACATAATGATCCAAACATGTATAAAATATATTGGTTGAATGGATTTAGACCCATACCCACCTTAAACATTTAATTATCCACTTTGGAGCCTTTAGAAACGGAATATGAATTTATTATACAATAATAATTTAAGTTTTCCTAAAGAGCCCCTCCCCCCCCTTATAAAAGGGAACCACTTATAACAATTTTTTCACAGCTTCAAAGCATTTTGGTTCGGCCAAAAAATACCCAAATATTCTCTAAACTTTTCTCACTTCAACCTATAGTCCTTAATGTGATCAAAAATGAAACCTAATGATCCATTTTGATCAAATCAAAAGGAAGAACCCGAAGAAGAGGAAATGTTTTCACCACCCTTTTTCAAGTTCTTTTCTTCTTCAACTTCTTCTTTCTTTGTGGCTTCCATTCTAAAATAATAACTCCAGTATATTCTATATACTGGGATGTTATTATAAATATTATACAACCATATTTATAATTCTATCCATCCTTTGAATGACATGTCACCATACGTGCGTATGTACGGCCTACCGTCTCCATGTCGTGGTGTAATTGTTATTAAATACATTATTATTTGGATGGGTATAATAATGATGTGTGATTCATGTAAATAATAAATATAAAATTTTAATTATTATGTATATATAATATACCATCCAATTATTTATTATTTTAATATCAAAATAATGATATTGTTGCTCGTGCGTACGTACGGACTACCGTCTCCATGAACGTGATGAGATTCAATCCCCATCGTATCCATTCAAGTATAATTCTCATTTGATGATTAAAAATAATGTTTAAGGACTTGATTTCATTCTAGATATGAATAATATACATCCAATACATAACAAATATGGCTCACATAACAAATAAGATAAAGAAAAACAAATCTGTTAACACCCAAAACGATGATAATACTAAGATATTATTAACAAATCAATGTTAAAAGATCATATATGATATCATATTAATGTATATGATTCTTGTATAATTTAGTAACAATAATTTCACCATTATACAGGAGTTTAACCTACCCTCAACCAAGGAAAACTACAAGGTAAGGGTTTACTTCACAATCTCTTCATTATCCGAGGTTGTTTATACATAATTATCTACTGGGACCTCTTTATCAAACACATCCATGATTCTAAAAAATGAATTTCAAAACAATATTACTATTTTATATAATATAGGTTAATTTCATTTATACCCTTTTTTGAATTTTTATAAGATGTTTATAAAGGAATCTTTCTGTCGTTTTCCCAACAAGGTCCCGTTTTAACATTTTAGATAAAATTAAGGTAAGAATGTCTTATTTAACTTATACGGCAGGTGCAACTATTTTCTACCATAATAAACTCGTCAGAGATTCCCTTACAAGCTTATAAGAATATTTTCAAAGTAAATGTTTTATTTTATAATTATGTGACTCTTAAATGATTTCAAAATAGAAAGAGATATTTCTCTAAAAATAGTTTTGATTTAATCTATATCAACATCCTTTGATGGATTTTATTTTTGTTAAAGTTGATTTATTATGATACAAAACATTTATATTTTATTGAAGCTTTAGTGATATGTTTGACTGTGGATGTGCTATTTTTATACCATTAATGACTTATGGTTAAATTATTGACATTTCATATGCTAGTTTTAATACGAATGTTTATGATATGTTTAAACATTTTCATATGAGGAATGTATTGGACTTAGTAAGTGAAGGGTGGAGCCCGCTATAGCTCCTCTATGAATCGGTAGGTCGAATGAGACAACTAGACGTGGAATTGGACGAGGCCCTTTCCCAATTTTATTTATGGTTTTGGCTGAGGCCTTAATCATTTTTAGACGTCTTGGTCGAGGCTTTGACACAATGTTTCAGAATGTCCGGAATTATACATTACTTCATTATAGAAATAATATTGATGGTTCATGCTGTCATTCAACTAGTAGAATACCCATGATTAAGTTTTATTATGGAATTAGATACTCATCTCATATTCATTACATAAAAGTATTCATGTTTATAATTAGTAAAGTCATGATGTTTCAATTATTTACCATGATTAATATTTATGTAATTTTCTGTTGTATTACTTAAGCTTACTGAGCATTTGATCTCACCCCTTTTATTATGTTTTATTTTCCTACGATTTGATGAAGTTAGTTATGAGTGACCTGCAGGAATAATCTAGGTGTCTTGGATGTTTCTAATGAAATATATTTGTGTTGTATTTCTCTTCAAGCTGTAAAGTTATTCTTATGTATTAATCTTGTTTCCAAAAATATTAAACTGATTGGTCTTTAGAGATATGATTTCCTTGTGATCATACCAATGTTATGTAATAATGCATCGACTTTGGGTAACTAGGGTTGGGGAAATATAGTTGGTATCAGATAAAGATTAGTACAAACCTTGGAAAATGGATTTAGATAAACTCTGATTAGAGCACATAGCCCTATTATAAACATTGAGGATTAGTATAGAAGAACTTCTAAGAATTTTGGTATTGTAGATATTTTGTGAGTTTTCCGAGCAATACATCCATGTCTAGATACGAGCAGGTAGAGGCGGTTTTGGAACAGATGTACCTAGGGGTAAAACCCGAAGACACTGCTTTGAGCTAGACTCGAACAGGAACTGGTGCACGACAACGTGCCTTGCTTCACTCTTGGTTACGACACTCCCAGGAGATATTCTTATGATAATTTTCAATTTCTTTACAAACCATTATGAAGGGTTTTTGAGTATATACTTACTCAAATATTTTTTTTATGATTATGGATTATATCCACAAACTGTTCAATTTATGTTATGTGTTTTACACATTTGGATTTATGTATTGCGATTCATAAACTAATCTAGTGTATGCCGTTGTTTAGAAATGGCGCCTAGTGGAAGAAATTGAAACGGTATCAATGCACGCACTACATGTATGGATTTCCCTCCTACTCAAGATAATTATAGTGGAGTTGGAGATGCATTTTGGTGCTGATCAGCTAATCACTATACTGGGACAACTCACTAAGGTTATGAATAATAACCTTACTCGTATGGAGCACCCTGATCCACAGTGTGGAGGATCAATGTTAGATCGCTTCATGAGGAAACAACCACCAACATTCAATGGGAGTACAAATCCTTTAGTATCTGAGCAATGAATAAATTATTTAGAGAAAATATTCCATTCCTTGGGGAGTAGTGAAAGGTAAAAAGTTATCATGGTAGTTTACCGCCTCACTGGAGATGCTGATCAATGGTGGTCATTGATTCAAAACATGAAGGAAGATGATAGAGTATCAAATATGGAATGGAGGGAGTTTAAAGATCTGTTTTTATAAAAATACTTTCCTTGTGACCATTGAGTAGATATGGAAAGACAATTTCTGAGTCTAAGACAAAAGGAGGATGAGAATGTCGCAAAGTATGAGGATAAATTTACAAGTTTAGCAAGGTATGCTGCAGATTATATACAAAACCCAAGAAGTAAGATTGATCGTTTCTTTGATGGGTTAAAACTGTTTCTACTTAAAGCATTGGTCTCACAATCCTTCTCGTCATATGAAGATATTGTCTTGTGTGCTATCAAGACAGAAAAAGAATTCTCTAAGTCTTATTAATTTAAATAAAATCAAGAGAAGAAGAGATATTCTAAACACTAAGGGAAAGGAAATAAGGAAACAGGGAAGAAGGGAATAATTGAATTTCCACCTTGTGATAATTGCGGAAGGAATCACTCGGGTGCCTGTCTAAAATGAAAAGGAGTATGATACAAGTGTGGAAAGAAAGGCCATATAGCTGGTGATTGTAAAGGAATGAAATATGATACCAATGTTCAATGCTACAATTGAAGGGATATGGGACATTATGCAAATTAATGTCCTAAGCGTCCGGGAAACTTACCTCAGAAATGGCCTAGGCACCAAGGCCAAGCTTATTAAATCACTACTACTGAGGTTGAAGCCCCGAAAGACGTGGTTACAGGTAATTTAATGGTTTCCTCAAGTTTATCAAATGCTTTATTTGATTATGGATCATCGTATTGTTTTATATCTTCCCAGTTTTCTAAGAAAATTAGATATTTTCAATTTGATTTAACAACAGAGTTGTCAGTCAAAAATCATAAGGGAAGTATCATTGTTACAATGTTCTGTGGATCTGTTCCCATTAGAGTATATAAATGTTCTTTATCTGCTGATCTCATCATCATACCCATGACTAAATTTGATATAATCCTTGGTATAAATTGACTTCAGACCATGATGCGAAAATTTATTGTATGAATAAGGCGGTTACAATTTTTGAGGATAATGATAAAGAACACCTTATCTTTAGAGCAGAATCGTTCCAACCTGATTCTTATCTAGATCCACCCCCAGTAGCTCAACTAAATTCAATTATTGGGTAGGAAGATAATGAAGTGACTATGGGTGAGGAATGGAATGATCAAATAGAATATGTACCTATTGTGAGAGAATATATTGATGTGTTTTCAGAAGATTTAACGGGACATCCTCTAGAATGAGAAATTGAGTTTTCCATTGATTTAATTTCTAGTTCAGGCCTATATCAAAGACCCCTTATAGAATGGCCACTTTTGAATTAGTTTAACTAAATAAACAACTAGAGGAATTGAGTAATAAGGGATTTATTCGCCCTAGTGTTTCTCCATGGGGAGCCCCTGTCCTTTTTGTTAAAAAGAGAGATGGATCTATGATGTTATGTATCGACTATAGGGAAATCAATGATATAAAAATAAAGAACAAGAATCCCCTACCTCACATTGATGATTTATTTGATCAACTTCATGAAGCGCAATACTTTTACAAGATTGACCTTTGATCTGGATACCATCAGTTTTGTGTGAAGAAGGAAGAAATTCCGAAGACAGCATTTCGAACAAGGTACGAGCATTACGAGTTTACTGTAATGCCTTTGGGATTGACTGATGCACCCTCTGTATTCATGGATCTAATGAATAGAGTTTTCAAATAATATTTCAATGATTTTGTGGTGGTATTTATTGATGATATCTTGTTATAATCCAAAATCAATGATGATCATGAATATCACTTGCGCATTATCCTGAAGACTCTTAGAAGACATGAATATATGGGATGTTTTGCAAGTGTGAATTATGGCTTCAAGAGATTTCTTTTCTTGGCCATATTGTCTCTAAGGATGGAATCTCTGTTGATCCTTCTAAGACAAGAGATATCCAAGAATGGCTTGCACTGATGAGTATAATCGAGGTACACAGTTTTATTGGCTTAGCAGGCTATTATTGGCATTTCGTTTAGAACTTTTCCTGATTGGCTCACCCATTAATGAAGCTCACATGTAAAGGGGTTAAATTTGTTTGGAAAATAGTGTGTGAAGAATTTTTTTAAGAACTTAAAATAAGATTAGTCAATTATCTTATATTTACTCTACCATCGGGGATTGATGGGTTCGTTATTTATAGAGATGCATTGTCAAAAGGACTTGGTTGTGTCCTTATGTAGAATTATAGAGTGATTTCCTATGCATCACAACAGCTGAAAATTCATGAGAAAAATTATCCTACTCATGATCTTGAGTTAGCTTCTGTAATCATTGCTTTGAAGATATGGAGACATTATCTCTATGGTGAAAAATGTGAGATTTATACTGATCGCAAGAGTTTGTATTATATTTTTTTCACAGAAAGAACTCAACATGATGTAAAGGAGATGGCTTAAACTACTCAAGGATTATGGTTATACAATACACTAACGCCTAGGGAAGGAAAATAAGGTGGTAGATGCTTTGAGCAGAAAAGATCATGGAGTTTTGAACATGATGAGAATTGAAAGGGGTCCTATTTTCATGGATCTAGTGAAGATGGATATGGTAATTACCATGGAAGGAGAAACATCGATACTTTTTCAAATGGTTTCCAAACCATATTCACTATAAAGGATAAAGAGTTCTCAAACCGGTGATGAATAGTTTCAAAAGAAGATTAAAGCTAGGAATGATGTGAGATTGAGAGACATTGTGTATGTAGAAGGAATTTTGAAATTTGGGATGAGAAATTGTGTTCCTGATATACCTGATCTAAAAAGGGAATTGTTGGACGATGCTCATAGTTCCAATTTTTCTATACACCCTGGGAGCACCAAAATTTATAGAGATTAGAAGGAAATTTTTTTTTGGGACAACATGAAGGGGGATATTGCTGATTTTATGTCAATATGTATGGGTTGTCAACAAGTGAAAGATGGAAGGAAAAAGCCTGGTTGAGTATTGCATCCTCTTCCCATACTAGAGTGGAAATGGGATAATATCACGATGGACATTCTCATGGTACTACCAAATACTCCTAGAAGGAACAAGGCAATATGGTTAATTATTGATCATCATACCAAGTCAACACATTATCTTGATATAAGGGAGGATTAACCACTAGAGCGACTAGAAAGACTATATATTAATGAAGTTGTGAGTATTCATGGAGTACCTCTATCTATTGTTTCTGATCGTGATCCCCATTTTACTTCAAGATTTTAGATAAGTCTTCAGAAGTCCTTGGATATTGGACTTCATTTGAGCACTGCCGACCACCCTCAAACAGAGGGATAATCAGAACAGACTATTCAAACCTTAGAAGACATGTTGATATCATTCTCACTTGACTTTCAAGGTATGTGGCATGAATATTTACCTTCGGTGGAATTTTATTATAATAATAGCTTCCATTCGAGTATTCAGATGGCACCATATGAAGCGTTATACGTAAAAAGATGTCGCACACCAACCTTTTGGGATGACGTTGGTGAAAGAAAACTTGGAGGCCCAGAACTGGTGGAGGAAATGATGGAAAAGATGAAGTTAATCCAAAACCACATCAAATCAGCTCAATGTAGGCAGAAGAGCTATGCTGACAACCGAAGGAAGGATTTGGAATTTCATGTAGGAGATCACGTTTTCTTGAAGGTATCTCCATGGAAGGGAGTTATACGTTTTGGTAAGAAGGGTAAATTGAGTCACATGTATATAGGACCTTTCTAAATTTTAGAATGAATTTGGGCTGTAGCTTACCACTTGTGAATACCGCCAAGCCTCTCCAAAGTTCACAAAGTGTTCTACGTATCACTGTTGAGAAAATACATGCCTGACCCAACGCATGTACTAACCTATGAGGATGTAGAACTGGAACCCTATCTGTCTTCTTGTGAAAATATTTTCAATATTCATGACACAAGAGAGCAAGTTTTGAGAAACCGGACGACTCATCTGGTAAATGTTTTATGGAGAAACCATAAGATGGAAGAGGAAACGTGGGAACCCGAGGAACTTATGATGAAGAACCACCCGAGTCTTTTCATGCGGTAGTATTCTAGAAATTTCGAGGATGAAATTATTTGAAGGGGGTAGAATGTAACACCCCAAGCTTCCATGGTATGATTCTCTTTGAATAATATAGTAGCATGTGTTGTACGCAACTTTGAGATTTTAACTCACCGTGACCAATCAAAGTAGCCGTTATGAATAATAATACCCACTTTTTTAAAATTTTATAAATTTTATCTCTAATAATGGACTTCGTTTTGAGATTCGGAATATCTAAATTATCCTAGGGTGAAATTTTGGTACTTTTTGGATAACTTTTATATTTTGATAAATAGCGAAAATTACTAAATTTTAATTAAAAACAACTTTTTTAATCAAAATAATTAGAAGTGATAAATTATGAATTTGAGTGGTTTTAAAGTATATTTAGAATATATTTTTACCAATTAATAAAATTTAGGTAATTGAACATAATTTCAAAATTAAACCAGACATAAAAAAGTGTCAATCTTTGGATAGCTATTATTTCTTAAAAACACGCTTTTTGTTTTGACTGTGGGAATTAATTTTAAATTAATTTCTTCCACTTCTGTGTTTTCAATTTAGAAAAATGGATTTTATATTTGGAATCAAGGGGTCCAAATTTTTTAAATAGGTAACTTTTATTTTTAGACATTTTGAATAACTTCTTCGGTAAATAATTTATTTGCCATGGTTAAAAGGAAAATCTGGTAAATAAGGGTAAAAATAATATAATAATAATAATAAATTACCCTAAAACGTGTCCTAACGTTATTGGTTGATACATGTCCGACCATGGTCATCTTTGGGTCGATTTTGGGACCCCATGGAGACACTTGTAGGTGATAAGGACACTTTATATTAATTAAGTTAATGTAAATACAAAAATGACATAAACATATATCTTTTAGAAAAACAATTTTTACATAGGGTTATATATGTTATATTTTCGACTATAAATATTTATTATAAAGATACAAAGATTATATATATAATGGTATTTTATTTATAATTTTTGGACATATAATATCTAAATTTACTTATGACACAGTAATGATGCGATATTTTCCTTATTAATAAAAGAATCAAATAATCGTTGTTACAAAAGTAATAATAAATATAATTTTAAAGTTTTGATGACATAAAAGAATTTAATTGGTTACTATTACATGTTAGTATTTCTTAAATTAATTTTATTCGAATTAAGTAAGTTTATACGACTTTAAAAAAAATTAATTATTGAATAATGTCAAAATTGACATAAATGAGTTTTTAAAACAAATATTATATTAATAATTGATATTATATTCATAAAATTATATGGTTAGACCCAAGGACTTACACTATGGTAGGTGTATTATTAATGGAACACTTTGGGGTCTCTTGAATTTATATATTATGTTTATTAACTATATAATATAAAAATACAAAGTGACATGGTAAATCTCAATCTAATTAACTAAGAGTTAAAATTAAAAGATAAGGTTAATATAATGACCCAAACCTATATAAAATCTTTTGGTTGAAAGGATTAGACCCATCCCCACATTATAATTTTAAAAATCTACTTTTTATCCTTTAGAAACCGAATATGAATTTATTATAAAATAATACTTTATGTTTTCCCAAAGAGCCCCTCCCCCCCCCCTTATAAAACAACACCAATTCTAACCAATTCTTCACAACTTAAATGCCTTTTGGTTCGTCAAAAACCTTCCCAAATGTTCTCTCAACTTCCCTCACATAAACCTATAGGCATTAGTTTGATCAGAAAGCCAACCTAAGGATCCCTTTTGATCAAATCAAAAGGAAGGACCCGAAGAAGAGGTAATATTTTCACCACCATTTTTCAAGTTACTTTCTTCTTCAAATTCTTATTTCTTTGTTGTTTCCATTATAAAATAATAACTTCAGTATCTTATATATACTTTGATGGTATTATAAATATTCTACAACCATATTCATTATTCTATCCATCC
The DNA here is from genome assembly GCA_963277665.1 of Viscum album. Classification (NCBI taxonomy): domain Eukaryota; kingdom Viridiplantae; phylum Streptophyta; class Magnoliopsida; order Santalales; family Viscaceae; genus Viscum; species Viscum album. The sequence goes on along the minus strand of OY728141.1, from coordinate 1,038,544,725 downwards.
TTTGAATGACATGTCACCATACGTGTGTATGTACGGCCTACCGTCTCCACGTCGTGGTGTAATTGTTATTCAATACATTATTGTTTAGATGTGTCTAATAATGATGTGTAATTCATGTTAATAATAAATATAACATTTTAATGATTATGTATATGTAATATACCATCCAATTATATATTATGTTAATATCAAAAGAATGATATTTCACTCGTTCGTATGTACAGACTACCGTCTCCACGAACGCGATGAGATTCATTCCCCATCGTATCCATTCAAGTATAATTCTCATTTGATGATTAAAAATAATTTTTAAGAACTTGATATCATTCTAGATATGAATAATATACATCCCATCCCAAAAACATATGGCTCACATAACAAATAATATAAGGAAAAATGAATCCGTTAACATCCGAAACGATGATAATACAAAGATATTATAAAAAATCATTGTTAAAAGATCATATATGATATAATATTAATGTATATGATTCTTATATAATTTATTAACAATCATTTAAAAAATATACAAGAGGTCAAACTATCCTCAACTAAGGAAAAGTACATGTTAAGGGTTTATTTCACAATATCTTCATTATCAGAGGTTGTTTATACATAATTATCTACAGGGACCTCTTTATCATCCACATCCATGTTTCTTAAAAATGTATTTCCAAAAATTTATACTATTTTATAGAATATGGGTTAATGTCATTTATACCCTTTTTTTGACTTTTTATAATATGTTTTTATGGGAATCTTTCTTTCGTTTTCCAAACAAGGTCCCTTTTTAACCTTTTTGACAAAATTAAGGTAAGAATGTCTTTTTTAACTTATACGGTGGGTGTGGCTATTTTCTACCGTTCTAAACTTGTTGAATATTACCTCACAAAATTATATTAATATTTTCAATGTGAATGTTTTATTTTAAAATTATGTGACTCTTAAATGATTTCAAAATAGAAAGAGACATTACTTTAAAAAGAGTTTTGATTTCATCTATGTCAACATCCTTTGATGGATTTTCTGTTTATTTGGAGTTGATTTATTATGATACAAAACATCCATATTGTATTGAAGTTTTTGTGATAATTTTGACTGTAGATGTGCTATTTTTATACCATTCATGATTTATGGTTAAAGTATTTACATTTCGTATTCTAGTTTTAATATGAATATTTATGATATGTTTAAACATTTTCATATGAGGAATGTATTAGACTTAGTAAGTGACAGGTGGAGCCCGTTATAGCTACTCGATGCATCGGTAGGTATCATGAGACAACTAGACGTGGAATTGGTCGAGGACCGTTCCCAATTTGATTTATTGTTTTGGTCGAGCCCTTAATCATTTTAGACGTCTTGGATGAGGCCTTGACAAAACGTTTCAGATTGTCCCTCATTATACATTCCCTCATTATGGAAATAATATTGATGGTTCATGTGGTCATTCGACTAGTATAATATCCATGATTATGTTTTATTATGGATTTATTTACTCAACTCATATTCTTTCCATAAAAGTATTCATGTTTATTATTGGTGAAGTAATGTAGTTTCAATTATTTACCATGCGTAATATTTATGTCATTTTTCGTTGTATTACTTATCCTTACTGAGCATTTGAGCTCACCCCTTCTCTTATGTTTCATTTTCCCAAGATATGAAGATGTTAGTTATCAGTGACCTGCAGGCATAATCTTGGAGGATTGGATGTTCCTAATGAAATATATTTTTGTTGTATTTATCTTCAAGCAGTAAAGTTGAACTTATGTATGAATCTTGTTTTCAATAATACTTAACTGATCGGTCTTTCGAGACATGATTTCCTTGTGATAATGCCAATGCTATGTAATAATGCACCAACTCTGGGTAACTAGGGTTAGGGCATTACAAGAACTCCACCCTAGAAAAACTTCCTCCCATTATAGTAACGTCTCACACATCAAGTACCGAGACAGGGCCACCAAGAACAGTTGCTTCTGCAAGAGTTGGTGTGGTCAATAGTAGGGCTCCTGCTGTTGTTCCACACTTGAAGGTCTGTCAAGCCTCCAACCACGCAATCACTGTATTGGGTATCAAGGTATTGGTAAAAATAATTTTCCAAAAAGAATATTTCCAGTGATGATATAGGCTTACAAGAGACAATCACAGCAGTGTCCAACACCTGTGTCATAGCGGGAGCCGCCACCAAAGCGGATCCTTTGGCACTTATTTACCCAATCACTGGTACCGTCTCCTCCTAGACCATGGGGATGGACAGTAGCTCAGATTCTTCCATTTAATCTACTTCTCCAGGATCATCACGACATTTCCTAACCATAACCAGTTCCCCAACCTTGTTTGGTTCGAAGGATAGGCCCCTGAGAATGTTCTCTCACATCTGCAGGTTCTTCTGCATCCCCTATGGGGAAGGCTTCTTGGGAATCCTCACCCATTTGTTTCGAAACACGAGAGAGTTTGTTTGAAAAATTGGGTATTGTGATGAGATAAAGCTAGTGGAGATGAGAGTAAGACTCACCATGAGTTTCTTAGCCAGTTATGTATCAGAGACAACAAATTTCCCACTCTCCCAAGAGCTTCGTTGCTGAGCATGAGCTTCTAAGGGTCCCTCGCCACAATGAACATCAACTTGGTTCTAAACCTCTTCTTCTTAATCTCCACCTCATTCCTCTCCTTTACCTTCTTCCTCTCCTTCCTATTCTTCCTCTCTTTTCCCTTCTTATTCTTCTTCCTCTATACTTTCATCCTTAGATGAAATGTTTTCTAGGTCATGTTCCTGGACAAGAATCACTTTCACCTGAAGATGCGGTTCTTCATAACACCCCTACTAGCATGCGTACATATCTATAAATATTGGGTATGTGTGCCGGAGATGAACGTCTACCCTATCCATCAACTGGATGCACCCAATGTCTAGAAAATTGAGTCGGTGTGTACCAACCTCCGCCTCAATTCTTCAGTTGACATAGAATACTGTGGTTTTATCCAAACATAACACAGAGAGGGGAAGATAGCATCGGCAGTCTTCTTTAGGAGATACTTGAGTTGCTTTCCCAGAAGTTCCCTAGCTAACCCATGAGGCTACACACAGGTCCACCCTTCCCCAAAAGTTGAAGTCACGTTCTAGGATTACGATGTTCCAGCCGATGAAGTACCTGCTTGTGCCAATTTAGCCACCAGGACCATTCTCTACATCACCTCTACCGTGGAACCTTGTATACCTCCCAGTTCTTTAGGCTCTCACTTTCCGCCTCAATTTTCCAAATGGGTTTCCAAAGAATCACCTTGGGATATGTTTTCATATTTTGTTCCACATAATTTGTTGATGAGTCTGTACTGATGTCAGTGGGGGGAAGAGTGATGATTTCTCCCAAGACTGATATCATGAACATAAGACATAGTTGAATGAGAATACTAGGATGACATTCTTTGCAAACTTCCATATATACTTTCTTTTCCAACTGTTGCTTGAACATGAACTTCCTGGTAAACCTAGTCACCACATACGGCTCACAAAAGATTTTACCATCAATTTGGGCTTCTAGTACACCACCCTGGAGGCTTTGCAGGTAGTCTCATTGCTCTAACCGACCCCGCCCATCAATTACCATTTGATCAACTGAGGTTCTGAATGGGTGGAACTCGATGTGGGTGTGGCTGCCGATCTTGAGCTTGATCCCCTCTTCTATGAGCATCAGTGGACAGATTCCGGTAATGTTTAAGAGGGATTTCCCCATACTATTACCAGGGGCGAATTTTATTCGAGAAGTTATACTCACCATAGTGGGTTGTGACCCAGCCATGAAGAATTTGGAAGGGTCCTCATACCCTCCTAAGCGTACATAGCCTTGTGATACGCCCTATAATACATCACATCTTGGAAAACATTGGCACCCCCAAATTAGCCTTGTTCTTCACTACCATTATCTCGACCATCACTAACATCCCTGGACGGACCGCCCATCCTTATGTTCCTCACTAGAAACAACCATCTGTCCAAGAATGATGCAAGATACCCGAAAAATCATACATTTGGGTCTTGAGTTTAATTTATGCCAAATCCCCACAATCGGTACTCTCCTACCACCAGAACCAACTAGTATGATCATAACATTCCCCTATGAGAAGTGTTCGGGCTTTTCTTCCCTCGGCCTGGTATTTTTACAGCCATTTCCTATGCTATGAAAAGACAAAACCATCATAAATAGGATATTTTCATCAAGATATATTTTATTTTTAGCTCATTTTTAGCTAGCTCTAGCAGGTACCATGACATGATTGTGGTGCGTTTCCTATCCCCCAAGACATTCCCCATTGGGAGGAACTCGTTGAACTAGTACCCTCCAAGGGGATTCCCTCAATGGAATGGATGTCCCATAGACTGATTCCCACCTCCCCATGGTGGAGGTGGAAGGTGTTGGTATTACGGGACCAACGACTGAATAACTCCGCCACTAGATCCTAATATTGGTAGAAATGGAATTAAGACATCCAAACAGCTTCAAAAAGTATTATAGATGTTAGATATGGGAAAAATTCCTCTCAGGTCTAGTGTACCCAGTATGCCCATGCCAATTCATTAGTGAAGTTTCCCCTGGATATGAAATCCCATTCCTTGCAACCCTTCATCTTGTTAGTAATACTACTTCAGAAAGTACATACACAAAGGGCTGGAGATTCCTTAGGGACTAGATCACATCCCACAACCATTCTGGTCTTTGGATTTAAGACATAGATGGTTGTGTTATTTGTTTCCCTAGTAGGGTGGTCGTTGTTTGTAATATGGAACTGAGGGAGACTATCCTCGGGCGTCACCCATGACTGTGGAGTATCCATCTTGAAACCAGGCATCAACACCTCCTCTAGAATGCAGAAGTTTCATAACGTCAGGCAATATTTTAGGACATAATATTTTTTAGCATGTGTAAGCATGCCAAAAAGCACCTGGTTATCAAAAAAACCCTCCTCGCATGAATAATTTGAGGGTTTGTGATCATCTGAGTCCTCTTTGCAGCTGCAGTAGCCTCCCCTTCAACATCAATCTATTGGATGACCATTTTTGAATTTATAAGGGGTGGGTGTTTAATACTGATGATTCGGCGTGAAAAATATTCTATTGTAGACAAGAGTGATGATCTGTGCGAAAAAGTTTAGACAACTAGGAAAAACCAGAGTTGGCCACAGAAACATACGAGCGGATGAAGACCATTTTTGCACATGAGAGCAGAGTGCCTGTCATGCAAAAAAACTCCATGTAGGGGGCTATTTGGGGGGGACATAGCCTATTTAATGGTGTGTATGTTCCTTCTGTGCATGCAAAAGTGATTTAGGCACCCAAATCGCATTCTTGGATGCACTGAATTGGAACTTCCCCACATTTCGGTGTGACCATCAGAATTCGACCTTCAGATCTCGCCTTCAACTCTGATTCTAAGGGGGAATTTTTTTGACACCGAATATCAGATAGGGCTGGAATCAGGATGATAAAGAGAAACAAATTTATTTTGAAGAGAAGGGGGAGATTATGTGACACAAGAGGCAGATTCGCGCACTATTCAGGTGTTGCGCGCAAAAATCCCTCCGGCACGCAAAACCTTGCATGCACAATGCAATTTCAAACACATACTTCCATGGAAACCCCTCCAAAATCTCCCAAGGTGTTGGCACGCAAGATCATGGACTTTCGGGAAACATTCCTCCCGATTCACAAACTCTTGTGCGCCCAATGGGACGTCAAATGGGCCATTGCATGCCGATGTGCTCGAGAAACAGTTAAGGCCTGAGCACGAAGGTGCCCGATGACATGAAACATTTTGGGTGACCAATGCAACATCAATGGAATTCTTCTATAACAACCCCCATTAAACCACTAAAGGCACTGCTGCACAAAACGTTGAGGGGCACGTAAACTTTCCCCTGGAGCACAACCCCCTGCATTCCTGATGTGATGTCAAATGGTCATTTATTTGCAGCACCCCTTGTGCACCACCTCTGAATACATAGTCTATAAAAAAAATCATACCATCCACCTTTTAGGGATGGTGATAGCTGATGAAGTGACACTATGCTCTGTGAAAGACCCCTCTTCTATGACCGTGGGAAAAAACACCATGGCCTCAAGGTATTAGATATTGCATTACCGGTCCCCAAAGGGTCCTCTCGTAGGTGGGACCTCTTGGGAATGATCCTCGTCCATTTCTGTTTACCCAAATCATTTTCATGCAAAAGATCCATCTTTCATGTAGTATTCCTTTGCATCGAACCACTTTTGCACACAGTCGTTCCATCATGTGCACAAACACTCATTTTTCACGCACCCTTCCAGTTTGCGTGCAACTCGTCCATCTTGTGTGCAACCTATCATCATGCATGCATCTCTCCTTGTGTGCTACATGTGTCATCCTTACCTTAAGGCACCATATTCTAGACCCTCTTATGTGAAACGCACATGTGTCACGTGCCCTCTTCCCGTGAAACCCATCTGGTTTTCACGATGTGATTTCAAAGTCCCTTGGGCGGTGTTGCCCGTTGGGTTGCTTCACCTCATGATTCTTCCCATAGGCACCCTAACATATATTTATTTTTTTCATAGCCACTCTAACGTGGAACCCTCAATGGATAACTCTATAATACTCCTCACAACGACATTGTTGATGCCTTCCCTTCCCCAATGGTGTGTGGGTATCAGTTATGTAAGTCCTAGGGGTATAGGGTGTACCCGCCTCATCCTAGCTATAGGATGTTAAACCATCAAGCGCCATCATCCTCATCACATGACATTAAATTGTGACCTCGCCCGATGAATCATACACAGGGTGCCCTATCTCGGTCATTCTCTACACCCACTAGTCTACATAAGAGTGCGATCTTATCAAAATGAAATGAGATCCTCTTTGAAAGAGCGGCATCAGTCCGTGGGGAAAGGGCCACCACCTTTGTTTAAGCCCCTAGCCTTTTTTCAGGAGGTAGCATCCCTGTGCATCCTATCTTCTTCCGAGATAAAGACCAGAGAGGGGGGATGGGAACCAGAACCGTCCAATTTTTCAATGCCAAATCCCTCTCTCGCTGGGCTTTTTCGGCACTCATGCCTCCATCTTGGAGTAAGTCCCTTTCTAGATCACTCTGGGCTGCTAACCACGAGTAAGCCCCTATTTCCTCCCTACTATATGAACCACATGTAATCCCATGTTCACTTTTTGGGCTGCTAACCACAGGTAAGCCCCGCTTTACTTCCCACTGACGCACCTTTCATGATGTGATCGTCAGGTATTTTCCGCCTCTTGTTTCACACACCGAGCACGACTCACGTGGCCTTAGAGTATGCGTAGACCATAGAATCCTCTCTGTGCCTCTTTATTGTGTAATTCCCAACCCATATCAAATTAATGGACTTTGATCCTTGCCAAGTAAAGGTACATAGGAAGCCTCTGTGAGGTTCAAGACCAACACATATTGGTTCCGACCCCCTTCACATCATCTCAACATAACCATTCCTAACTATGTGGACATTGATCCTTTCCCTGGAAAGGTACGTAGGAAGCCTCCATGAGGTTCAAGACCTAAACTCATTGGTCCCGACCACACCATGTTGGTTCACCCCATCCTGTAGGACATTAAAATGTACAACCCTTTTGTACCACAAGATGTTAAACTGTACCCATTTGAACTATGTGGGTTTTGATCTTTATCTCCTAGACATGGTTTGTAGCAAGCCTCCCTGAGGTCCAACCCTCAAATGGCGGTAGTCCATTGTGTTACCCTATCGATGGTAAGCCACTGTGTTTCCAAATCTATGGTAATTCGTTGTGTTACCCTATCAATGATAAGCCATTGTGTTTCCTAACTGGCCTCAATTTTTTGTGTTTCCAATCGACGGTAATCCATTATAGTCCCCTTTGATGGGACTCACATATACGTTCTTCCATCGAGGGTAAGACCAACCTCAAGCTGCTGACCATGCGCAAGTCCCATCCTGTCATCGGTTCATTGTCCCCTTTACACACCCAGATTCTATGCCCCCATCTTGAACTACATGGACATTGATCCTTGCAAAGTAAATGTATGTATAAAGCCTCTCTGAGGTGCATGCCCATCACCCATGTCTCATACTGGTCATTCCCTCGATCCTATGTGTTTTTGGGAAGGTCATTCCCTATCCCAGAGGTTCTACTTCCTCTGAGTCCCATTCATATAGGTCACCTCCTTAGGTGTCCCATCACCTTGATAAACTACGCAGACATTGATTCCATTCTATGGGGATACATAGGAAGTCCCCTAGAGGCTCAAAAAACAAAACTACCATCACATTCATGATGGTTCCATCTTATTCCCCACACCACTCCATTAGACTCACCATTATCCATCCAAATTCTTACCCGGGTAGCCACATCCTAACAAGATAATATCACTCTCTTTTTCACTTATCCTAGGATTAATCAGGTAACTAAGAATGTGTTAGTCCCGGTATTAGTGCTCCCCCTGTGGTTGCACCCATTTTATATAGTATTATTAGTGTTTTGATCAATATTATTCATCTTCTCTAGACATTAAGCACACGATATACGTTGTTTTAAATAGGGTAAGATGAGGAAAACCTTACATACATGCTTATGGAATATAATTCCACACACTCAACATGGGATTCCATAGGCTTCCCACCCTCGATAAGCCCTATTATAAGTGGAAGAAACCCATAAATTCCCATTTTCTAAAATCCAGACATGCCAGTGATGTACAACATGACTACTCCCCTGACCGAATGTTGCTTCCCTGACCGGTCGCCTTGGAATGTCCTGACAGAAGCATTGTAATTAACCGGCACCCATGAAGACATGGCACCAGGAAGAGTTTCATGAACAACATCATAATCTATGAGGGAGACCCAGACTAGGTAATGTGTTCTGTTGAAGAATCCATGGAAGGACGAACAGACGTCCCATCATCCCATTTCAATAAAGGAGCAAATTTCCCTGAATATGCGACGGATGCCACCCACCTTTGGAAAGAGGGAATGAGGGGCGAAAATCAGTATGGCATCTTTTATCAGATAGATGCACACACCCCCAACGAAAGAGTGAGACATATTAAGTGTTTAATAATAATAAATTTAGTAGTTGAGAATGAAATAAAACATAAATGGATGTTGAAAAATGCTACCTCTTTTTTTGGGTAACTCATTTTGATTTGCACCAAAGAAATTTTTGTTGGATAAATTCCAAAAGGGGTGATTCTAGGTTGAGGGGAGAAATTTTTTGAGACTATTTGAGTAGATTTTGGATTATCCAATGTGGATTGTGATGTGTACGTAAGGGGAGGTGTGAATTTCTTTTTATAATGGGGAGGGAGTGGCATTCTTGTAATTTTCTAATGGAAACACCATTAGGTGATCTCCCTTACCACATGGGAATAAAAAATATAAAAATATCTTAAAATGAAATTATGGTCGATCTAAATATCTAAAATACGAAAATAAGTGAATTTTATAATTTTTTCCTTAACTTTTATGTTTCCCCATTTTTAACATTTTGGTTTTTATTAGAGTGACTATATTTTTAACCTAATTAATATAACCATTAATAGTAAATTAAAGTGATATTTAAAAGAAAATATAGAACCAATAAAATATAAATATTATATTTAATCAACATGTTCTAAATCTCACGTGTTTTGGAAATTAATTTTAAAACAAGTGCATGTAACCCGTCAAAACACTACTTTAACCCAAACCATGTAAACAATATTTTTAATATCTATAGATTAATATGTTAATTATAAAATATCAATTAATTCCATAAAATTCCAAATTTAAAATTCTATTCACTTTAAAATCACTTTTCTGATTATAGAATTTTTATTAATTTAATTTATTTAATAAAATATTATTTATTGTAAAATAACATTAATGTCAATTTTGAAATTATTTATTTAATTTAAATTTAAAAATATCAAAAAACTATTGGATTGCATATTTATAAAGTTCACAACTATTTAAAATGGTATATTTATTTACCAAAATAATTAATGACAACACTTAAATCAACTTACTTCAACATTAATATTTATATTATCATTTATTATAGTTAATTATTAACTCAACAATCACTACATTGGAATTTCTTAAGGAATTAATGTAACTAATTGATCTCTAAAATTTAATGATAAATAATTATTATAAAAATACGTCATTACTATTTTAAAAGGATATTTATAATGGAAAATATGTTGTTTTTACATATCTAAAAGTTTTATAAATGTTAAAAGTAAGCAATGTTCCTTTTATGTCTTCTTCCTTTTTATTAATTTATTATATATGGAAAATTCATGAAACTGTGTCTCACTAAATCATACAATTTGAACAAATAGGGGGTATGGTCGAAAAATTGTCCTTCAGTGGCCTTTAGAAAAGTCTCTAGGTCATTTTGGCCCTTAAGGTTAAGGTTTATCCCCTTGTTAAACTTAATTTTACCTTAATAATTGTAATTAATTTTCATCAATTTCAATAATCTTATTGGCAAAAAAAGATTTAGATCTTATTAGTAAAAAATTTCATATTGATTACAATGGTGTATGTCTATTTTTCCAAATTCAATTTAGAAACGTGTAAAAATTGATTTTAATGCTAATTTCATAGATGTGGTGTGAATGCATGGTTTTAACGTGAAAATGTTGAAAAGTTCATTAAATATTTATATATAAATTTAATATTAAAATGATTCCAATGACCAAATTTAGATTAATAGATATATAATTGATCTATTTTGACTTTAAAACAAATTTTAAATATAATTTTACATTAATAATTTTTTAAAATAAAAGGTAGTTTACAACTAAAATGATGTATTTTTCACTATCATAAATAATGAAACATCTCATAAAAATACCAACAAATCACCTATTGTAAATTTTTATATTACAATTGAAGAAATGAATTTCATTATTTTATATAAATATCATAAAATTGAAAAACAATTATAGTTTAGATGGGTTTTATATTAAATGTTGGTAAAACTGCCATATTAAATAATATTATTAATAGTATAATATTGTTCAATAAGGCTTGGCCGTACATGTAACAAATGTCATCAAAGGGACTTTATATTTTGTGAAATGCATGTTAAACATGGTTATTCTTGTGATTCAATATAAAATATGTATTTCAAGTAATATAATAAATTAAATAATTTTAATTAAATTGAAAGTATATATTTCATAAAATCTATGTATGCTACATTGGTATTGGTTGCTTTGGATGAAGCGTTATATAGTAAGTTTTATCCCTTGGTGTTCCACATATCAGTATGAAAAGGTAATGCACCAGTAGACTATTGTATTATTATAGACATTTTTTATCCCAAAAATTGAAATGAAAATATTTTTTTATAGACTTTGTAGTCAAATAAATGAGGTTTCCTCAAGGTAGTGACACAGTTCTGGTAGTCATGGATCGACTGATAAAAGGTTTCCCACAACATTCTTATCTCACCAGATGATCTAGAATGATTGTATGCTTGTGATATCATATGAATCAACATGGTCCCTTTTTACTATTATTTTGGATAGGGATAATGGTTTAACTTTAAGGGTTAGGTAGGGGTTACAGAGTGCTATGGGTACAGAGTTACTCCTGAGCATAAATTTTCACCCTTAGACTGATGTATAGTCATAAATGGTGATAAAGTTTTATAGAACATGCTCTGAGATTGAATCCTTTATTTTATCAATTCACGGGAGAATAATATTCATCTTGTCGAGTTCACCTGCAATAATACCTTTCAGGAAAAGATTCATATATTTCCCTGAGAGGCCTTGTATGGTAGGCCATGTCGCTCACCCCTATACTAGCTTGTGGTAGGAGAGGTAGTGTTACATGGTCCACATATCATGAAAGAAACTTGAGAATACGTTTAACTGATCATGAAGTGTAAAAATACTGATGTAACGAGAAATATATCATATAATGATCGCCATTGACAGCCTCTGGGGTTCGACATCAACGATTGTGACTTCCTAAGGGTATCTCCTAGACATGGGATTATAAAGATACTCAGGAAAGGGATGTTCATTCTTTTTTATGATGGGCTATTTCAGATTCTTGATTTTTTTTGGCTAGTAGCTCATCAGTTTCTTTTACCTTGTATCATACCATGCACGATGTCATCCATGTTTCACACATTTCCCTTTATCATTCAATGCCATCTCCAAATTTTTATCTTAAAGTGCTTAAGTTAGATGTGGATTATACATATGAGAAGAATCCTATATGAATCTTTCACAGGATCACAAATCCTCTCTGAGGCTGGTTTTTCCCTTTTGTATAGGTGTTGTTTTATCATGGTCTTGTACAGGATGAGACCTAGGATTTAGAAGCTAACATACTTTCCTAGTGGACTATCACGACCCTCCATCACCAATATGAGGTAATGGATAGAAAACTACCAGACACTTCCTTATTCAAGTTGAAGGACAGATAATGACCCCTGGGTCCTTCCTTCAATAGGCCTCGTGGTGGAGACTAGCACTAAGGGTATAAAATCTCATGTAATAAGGAAGGACCTACCATTGTTATAGAACAAGATCAGGAGATAAGATTGTAAACCCAAACAACTCCAAAGATTGAAAGAAAAAGTAAAGCCAAAAAATATGTTCTCATATGCATGTTAAATATATATCGAGAAAAAGTACAGGAAAAACTCTAATAAAAATTACCAAAAGAAAGAAAAACAGCAACAAAAACTCCCAAAGACCGAGCTGTTATGGTCTGGCACAATCTTCAATGTCCTCCTAGAAATGATAAAGTAGTTTTATATATGTAGGGTGAGTATACAGGTATACTTAGTTGGGAATACCAAAATCTCTCATACAAAAGTGGGGAGGCATTCTCATTCCCCCCGAGAAAATAGGTAACCAAAACACACAACAAAATAAACTATCCACCCATCCTCCCCAAGTAACAATCCCCAAATAACGCAAGTCAGGTAAAGTAATATTAATTACACATCGATATTTGGGTACCCTTCACCACTTCCCCATTGGTTATATAGGAAATTCCCAACATCAGACCTCCCCCATAGGTTCCACTATAGTCCCACAACCGCCCCAACAACAACCTTATGTGCCACCAAAACCATGAATCCCACCCTCAGACACCTGAGCCACCACATCCTCACATAACCATGTCCGCAGTCACTAGGGCCACAACAACCTCACATAACCACACCCGCAAACACCTAGGCCATAACAACCACTGCCACACTCAAAGACACATGTTCCAAAACAACCACTGCCACACCTAAAGACACCTGTACCACATCTTAAAGGAACGTGGGAAAAAATCCTACATGCACACACCTAAGACAACCACAACAAAACACCCTTCCCAAAGTTTCTTCGGCCATAATTAAACATAGTCAATCATAGATTTATAGAAGGATTATGGGCTACCAGGGAGTGGGAGTTGAAAGGAAGAAAATATCCATCCACTCATAGGAATATTTGGAACCCCCCCCCAATGTAATGGGAGAATTCAGAATGAAGTGATCAACACGGGTGTGGTCTGTATAAGAAAGACAAGAAATTAATTTTATACATATTGATAAAGAAGCCTTTATCCCAACATTAGGGTCCCGAAACAGACATTCAGCCTATAAAAAGACACTTTATCTTCTATCCCTACATGCACAAGTACACAATATCCAGAACCAAATCCATTCTCAGAAAATAGTTCCCCATCATACCTATTCTCATATACATTTTCAAAAGATTAAATTTAAAACATTCCTCCACTATTAGGTTACTAACAAGCGTAACCACAAGAAAAAAAAATGAAAGAAAACAGACCATAAAGCATTTAAGAATTCACTCCATATTCTCTTGTAATGTAACAACATCAAAAAATATCCTTGATATCCCTCTAAGCACTTGAACCAAACAATACCCAACATACCAGCTCCACATAGCCTCCGATTCATAGGCCAGCAACCCCTAAACTAGAGGATCCATCCCCCTAAATTCCACCCCACAAAGAATCAAACATAGCAACCATATGTATCACTAGAAATAAGAAAATATGTTTTTAGATTTAGCAAACACCATTCATTGGGTTCCGTATTTTAGTTTGGTTAATCAGGGTGATCACAAAATGGTTCTTATTCATAGGTTATCCATTTAATCAAACATTTTTACATGAATAACTAGTTTCTATGTTATATCCATTCAATCACTAAATTGTCAAAAAAATAGAGCTTTATTAGTGTGCATGAAAAGACCACAAACGAAAAAAAATTTAGTATACATAAGCCCAAAAAATTAATAACATAAAAACAAAGGTAAACACAGAAACATCGACAACATTCCCACTCCTCTAATCATTAACAATGTGCTTATTATCTTCTTTAAAGTTTCTCTCATTTACATCTTGAAGTATCATCATCATACCCACCCTACATAATGCATAGTAAACTAATACATAGTAAAAACCCCTATATGGATGATTAAGGATCGATGCTTTCTCCTAGAGCCAAGAACTAGGGATGTGTGGCTTGTATAAGAAGAAAACCATGGACTCCAAGGCTGAGCGGGAAGAGCTCCCTCATGGGCGTACTATTCAACTTCAGAAGAGGGACTCCAATCACACCAAGGAATATAAAGTGACCAAGTAAGAAGAAGATCTTGGTGTGTTAAAAGGCCTGATCCTAGTGTTATGGGATTTGTAGTCTCATGGTCCTTAAAAATCGGATCATGGTTTAACCATGCGGCTGAGCAGTTGCACACGTTAGAATTTTTTAGGATTTAATAATTCATCTCGGAGATGGGGTAGATAGACCATTGGAAGGTTCTCAGTTGATGTAATTCCATTAAATGGAGAAAAACACATAACATTGGAAAAACTGGAAAACATAGCAAAGGGTGTGACACTGAAAAAACAGGCCACACATTTCGGTAATAGAGGGTCACCCCACTCTTAGGGGATTTAAGGTATCATTTATGGGATTCCAAACATCCTTAAATCACTTTAAAAGAGGTAATAAATATTAATAGAGATATTGTGGGGAAATGGGGGAAGGAAACCCAGGCACCCCTCTGTGGCACTGTTCAGGTGCAGCACTGATCAGTAGGACACTAATCGGTGAGAGCAATTGATTGCACCAATAGGTGATACCATAACGACCCCCTTTCATCGATACTAAGGCCCTCATGGCTCTCAGATGGTGTCTGTGGCACCCCATAGACTATAATTTGACAACGTAATGGACCAGGAAATTCTGATCCATTTCATCAAATAACACTAAAACTATTCTCCCCCTCAAAAATAGAAGAGTAAACCTGGAGAGAAGAGAGGGTTCCGAAAAACAACCTCGTAAGATACCTCTCAGGGAAAAACCACCATATAGTTGTTTGAAAGACATAATAAAACACCGAAATCCAAGAACACCTCTCTCATCTCTCTCTTGAACAATCACAGAAACAGTAACTCTCCACTCCCCCAACTAACCACACAAATATATAAAGGTCAAAATATCCAGACATATAGGTTAGGGAGTCATTTATCCTAGTCAAGATACTATACTAATTTGGAGGCACTGACTCAACCGCACAGGTCTAATCGCATCCACCTTAATTCATCTTGATTAGGGATTAGATCCTCCCCTCTCCACAGTGAGGTCTTTTCACACACATTCAACGAACAAGGGAAACAACCCATCTTATAGAAAACAATGTCAATATTTACATCATAGAAAAGCGTAAAGAAAACACCAGATAAAAACTTCAAACAGATATGGGTACTGGGCACACATATATGCCTCTAGTTCCAAGGTACTCTCCTCGAGGACACCATGCATCCACAACCCACGAACTAAGGGAATGGTGCATCCATTAAGCGTATTCTCCCTATGATCCATGATTCTCACCGTTCTCTCGAGAAATGTTTCATCATCCTTGATATCCAACTCTCCCCAGTTAAGGATGTGGGGGTCTTCCTGTAGATACCAACGGAGCTAAGATGCATGAAAGACGTAGTGGATCCCCTCCAACTATGGTGGTAACTCAAGCTGATATACCACCTTGCCTACTCGTCTCAAAACCTTGAAAGGTCTGATGAACCTGGGAGAATGATTACTCCCCCTGCCAAACCTCTGTTGTCCACACTGAGGGGAGACCTTCAAGAACATGTGGTCACCAACCTCAAACTCTAAGGTTCATATCCTATGATTGACATATAAATCTACCGGTCTTGATCTACCTTCATACTCTCCCGTTCAAGTTGAACCTTCTCCACCATGCTCAGAACCACCTCCTGGAAAAGAACGCCTACCTCCCCAAAATACTACCCAGAACACAGGTAAACGACACAGTCTTCCACACAAGCGTTAAAATGGTGTCATGAAAATTATAGAGTTAGAAATATTGTTGTAGGAAAATTATACCAGATACAAGTTTCATTCCCACAATACTCCAAAGTCTACAACACTTTCTCGTTGCATATCCTCCATCATTTGGATGGTCCTCTATTTCTGCCCATCCATATGAGGGTGGAAAGCAGTGCTAAGGAAAATCTAGGTGCTAAAATCAGGTTGTAATCTTTTCCAGACTTGTAAAGCAAAGTTTGTATACTAATCCAAAATGACGGTTCTAGGGACTCCATGTAGCCTCACAACTTCACCCACTTTATTTTTTCCAAGGCATCCACTACACTTGACTCTTTAATCGCTAAGAAGTGAGCTAATTTCATAAAACGGTCTACAACTACCCAGATGGTATCATGGTCTACCTTATCTCTGGGTATTCCTATGATGAAATCCATCATGATTTCATCCCACTTACACTCGATAACGTCTAAAGGCTGCAATATACCATGGGGAACACAGTGCTCAGCCTTCACGTGCTGACACATGAGGCACTTTTCCACAAACATCGCCACTTCCCGCTTCATTTAAGGCCACCAAAACGGACCCTTAAATCCTTAGTTCATCATGAAAACTCCTAGGTGTACTACCAGTGGTGAGTTATGAAACTCCCTGAGAACTCTCCCTTGCATTACCATAGGGACAAAAAACATTCCACAACACAACATCCGATTCTAACAATCCTCTGACCATCCTCTTGAAGCACTGCCCTGGTCAACGTGATCACGTATCACATCAAAATTTAAGTCTCCCCACTAAGACTCCTCAACTTTTTTCTACAAGGAAGACTGCACTATCATCTGAAACATATAGCCTCTACCATCTTCTACTCTCAGTCCCAGATGTAATGCAATCAACTCATCCATTGCATTCTAAGAATCTATGGACTCTTTAACAACATAATTATATAACTTCCTACTCAAGGCATCAATCACCACTTTCCCCTTTACTGAGGTGTAGGATATCTAGAAGTCATAGTCCTAAATAAAGTCCTTCCACCTCTACTTCTGCATGTTCAGGTCTCACTGGGATAATACACAACTCAACATCTTCTTATCCGTGACGACCACAAAGCATTCCCCAGTGACATAATGCCTCCTAAACATCAGTGTGAACACCACTATTACAAGAATTAGGATATGGGTGGAATAATTTCATTCATGATGACATATATAGATTTATCCAAAATAGATCACTACCTACTGACCAACTTTCCTTTCATATAACTGAATTCTTTTTGGTACTATTCAATCCATATGAAATATTTCCTTTTCTAGTCATGGATGTCAGATTTTCTGAAACTCGAGGGAAGTCGGGCACAAACCTTCTGTAGTAACCTACAAGTCCTAGGAAACTGTGAACCTGTACCACATTCTGGGGTGCATCCCAAAAAACAATCGCCTCATCCTTCAATGTTTCCATTGTTATCCCCTACTAGGACACCATGTGTCAAAGGATGTTCACCTCTTGGGTCCAAAACATTCACTTGGACAACTTTTCGTAGATTTGGTGGTGTCAGAGGACCTCCAAAACTAATATAAGATGCTCGGCGTGATCCTCCTCTGATCTTGAGTATATTGGGATTTTTTTGATTAACACAACTACAAACCGGTCTAGAAACTCTTGGAAAACATATTTCATGAGCCCCATGAACACATCTGGTGAGTTTGTAATGCCGAACGACATGACCACGAACTCAAAGGGCCCATATCTACACCTGAAAGTAGTCTTCGAGACATCAAAATCCATCACCCTCAACAAGTGATATCCACACTGCATATCGATCATAGGGAGCCAACCTTCCCCCTTCAACTAGTCAAAAAGGACCTCAATCCTTGGGAGGGGGTAATGGTTCTTGACCATCACCTGATTTATTCTTTAGTAGTCTATGCACATCATGAGAATATATTTTTCCTTCCTTGCAAACAAGACTAGAGCACCCCATGGTGACATTCTTGGTTAGATAAAAACCTTCTTCATCTATTCATGAACCTGAATCCGCAACACCCATAACTCAGAAGCTTCCATTAGATAGCGAGCCATCAAAATAAAATTCACACCGTGTTGTATGACTATCCCGAACTAAACATCATGTCGAGGAGTTAGAGTCCCAACCTCTTTAGGGAAGACATCCAGGAAGTCACTAAAAATACCCAGGTCTTCCAATATCATTGAGTCTGCTGATTCCATTGACATCTCGAATAACAAGGAATGAAGGGGCTCCACCCACTTACTGCCTTCCTTGAAACCTCACTCACTGATGAAAACTACACGATGGCCACCCGTATCTGAGAACTTGAACCTTCTCCAGAAGTAGTTGATAACACTGTTTATAGAAAACTACCAGTCTATGCCAAGGATGACGTTATATGGCTGCATTTTCAATAGAAGGAGATCCAAAATATAAGTTTGTGGCCCCAACATCATCCTACATCCTTGAAAAACATCAGACAAGCTACTCTAACCTCCAACTTGTGTCCTCAACACCAAGGTAATGGAAATTCTATCAATGTCCAGACCCAAGTATTGGGTTAGAATAGGTTCCAAAAAGTACCGAGATGTTCCATAATCAAACATGGAACATGAAAGAGTACTAGAAAAACTGATCGTACCTCGAACAACCTCTAGCCCTTCCAGAACTAGTGCCTCTATGATGTGAAACTTCCCACACCTAGCCCCTATACCCATAGGCTTTATTCTTCTTCCCCAACCATGCCATAGTCGAGATCCATGAAGAGAACCCTGAGCTCAGCCTCCTCCAGTACTATTTTTCCTTAGTGGGATGGGAGCTCTCTGTCCATAATGTTGCTTCTAAAAAGGACTTTTTGGTAACTGGTGCTGCTAAGGTGGGTGTTGAACCTACCCACCACCACTATAATACACTCATTCTGGAAACTGATTCCTAAAGTTCCCATGGGTTCCATAGATAAATAATCTCAGTATTATGCTCGGGGAGAAATGGAAAAGACCGGGAGATTAAAACTGAAACTACTGAGGAATGCTCCTCATAGGCCAAAACCTAGATGGCCCTAATGCTAGATGTCTACTAGTGATGACTATTCCCTTCAATGAACCCATCTTCATCCCCTCTCACAGAATATCTCCCAGCGTTTTCATCCAATCCAATACTTCAAACAGCTTCTAAACCTCCATGTATGTTGGTAGAGTGAAGGTAGTAACAACGTATATAAGAGAAGGCGGGAGTGCTTCCTCTAATATTTTTCTTGTGACTCCTAATCTGGGAACAGGTCTGGAGCGAAATGAAAAAGTTCATTGAACATGATCCCCTACTTCTTTACGGAAATACTCCCTTGCTGGAGGGAGAGTATCTATGGCCTCTTTTTAGCCTTTATTGTGAAGGAAAGGAATTCCGCTTGGAACTCCTTCTCTACATTAGTTCATGAAACCATGGATTATATCTTTTCCATGAGATAGAGCATCCACCACTAACATGCCAATCCTAGCATCTAGCTCACAACCATAAGAACCCAATACTCTATCGATGCCAAGATAATGCTGAAAGAAATCACCATCTCCTCAAGCCATCTCTATATCTCCATGTCTGAGACGCTGCACTCATTCTTTCTGATAATCTCTTGCTGAAAGACACGAAGTATATTCTAACACTGGTCATCCTCTTCCTCTCGATCATCCCTATACTAATCTAATGATTCATCATTTTGGGCCTCGGTCAATCACACTACTCATGGACATCATCTGGGTGCCATAGAAGCAAGCTAAACAAGGAATTACTAATCCCGAGTAGTGTAAAAGACTCTGTATAAATTTCGTGTGAACTATTTTTATTCCAAATTTCCCCAACACCCTAGACACACAAGAACACAAGTCATTACGATGCATGTTACTTCCCTAGTGTCTCTACCCTACAATCAATATAGCCTCACTTGGTCATTTGGTAGGTCCAGAGTCCTTGCATCGGATCACGGGGGGCCCTAAAATCCTATGTCCTAGCTGGTCTTCCCAGTACTATTTCACAAACCAAGATATCCTAACAATATTTCCCTACCATCCCATGAAATTATCACTATTCCTAACCCTAAAATCCATATTATCTCTCAAAAATCACTTGTGAAACTATTCTTTCTCGACCTGCATTCACCAAGATGAGGGGAGGGACAACAAACTGCCAGACCCTTCCTTATTCAAGTTGAAGGAGAGATAATGACCCAGAGTCCCTCCTTCAATAGTCCCCGGAGTGGTGAATAGCACCAAGGGAATAAAATAACACATAATATGGAAGGTTTTACAAATATATAGAACTATATCGGGAGATAATATGGTAAAACCAAACAACTCCAATGACTGAAAGTAGATTCAATGAAAAAAACCTATTCCCATATGCATGTTCAATATAAACTGATGCAAAGTAAAAGAAAAACTAACATGAAAAGTACCCAAATAAAGAAATGCAGCAATGAAAACTCCAGAAGCCCAAGCTAGTAAGGTCTGTCATGATCTTAAATGTACTCCTAGAAACCTGAAAGTAGTATTATATATGTAGGGCGAGTATATAGGTATACTCACTAGGGAAAACCAAAATACCTCATGAAAAAGGGGGGAAGAATTCTAATTCCCTTTGAGAGAGGTGGTAACCAAATTACCTAGAATGGGAGACTATCCACCCAAACTCACCAAGAAAAACTCCCCAAATAATGCAAGTCTATTAAAGTAATAGTAATAACACGCTGATATTTGGGTACCCCACACCAATTCAGCACTGTTTATTTAGGACATCCTATGCATTAGATCTCCCCCACATGTTCAACTATAGTCACACTACCAACCAAACAACAACCATATAATCTACCACAACCACCCATCTCGACCGCAGACACCTGGGCCACCACAAAATCACATAACCATGTCCATAGAAACTTTTTCCGGCACAACATCACATAACCATGCCCACAGAAACTTGGGCCCCAATAATCACCACCACAACCGAATACACTTGGGCCAAAATGTCAGGACCATAAAGGGGCCTAGATACCCTGAGATGGGGGGGGGGGTGAATCTGGGTATGGATATTCTTTTTCAAAATTATTCTTTCCCCACTAGATCTTAACCTCTATATTATAAGGGTCTATTTGTTTGATCTTATGTGTTCATGTTATTCTTTTTTTTCAATATCTGATGATTATTCTTTTGATGCAATGCAAGGATGCAACCAGGCGGACACAGAGATTTTTACTTCGTTCACCCTCACTAGGCTACATCCAAGGAGTACACAACGGCGATGTGCTGGTATAAAAAATCCACTCAATCTCACAGCTAATAATGTTCAGGCTAGATCACTTCTATGCCTAGGATCACTGCCTTTATGATGTTAAGGTTCAGCTCACTTCTTCCCAAGGGTCACTCTTTTATCCTCTCTCTTTGGCTCACTACCGGTAAAATGGATAACCTTCTTAATCTTCCTTTTCTCACTGAACATGGAAAGGATCCACTCAGAGTTTATAGACCTATTGGTCTCTTTATTTTCCAGAATGCAAGAATCCTACACTATTAATAAATACTCTATTGAAGATCAACTTTCATCCACATTGGAACATGCCTTTTCCCCTGAAGACTTGGCAATTTATTTTGGAAGTACCTTCGCAAAGCACCCTACTTCACGAGGCTCCCTATTTTGCGAAGCTCAAATAAAACTTCATGAAGCTCCTGCCTTTTCATGAAGCATTGTCGTGAATCACTCTCACGATGATCAAGTCATCGTGGAGTGACTTCCCTCACATAGCTCACTAAGTCATCGCAGAGCTCGCATCTTTTGTGGATCTAGAATAGCCGCTGGGAAGCTCTTCTTTCACGAAGCACACTGCCTTCACGAACCACCTTGGCAAACAGAGAGAAACTAACTTTCATTGAAAACTCTCTCTAAATCTCTCCATGGGGTTGTGGCATATTTATAAGTGATTCAACCAACCATCGAACATTCTGCGGTAAGTCAACACCACGTAATCTCAAATCACGATGCTCTGAATATCCTGCCGAAATTCTCTCAATATCACAAGGTACTAGGGAAATTTTCCAATACCGATGCCCTTCAAAATCATGGAGTATCTTTTAAATTACTTTACACCTTCACCGCGAATCTCCCTCGCAAATACCTTCACTACTGCGATGCACATCAACCTCGGCTATTGACGAATTTTGATGTAATCACGAGAAATCACTGCCAGCATTTTTTTGGTCTTCACGAAATCCAATCCATGATGCCTATATTTGAAAAACACATTCCTTGGTCATATTTAATTATGATCTTCAAGGATATACATTTTTTGTGATGCTCACGAAACACTGGAAAACGACGCCACATTGTACTGCACGTTTTGTACCGCCTCCAGATCATCCATTCCTTTGTCATGGTTCTTTGTCAACATGGATTTTCAACAACATCTCTAGAACTCGACAATTCACCATGGAAACCTGCTTTGTCAATAAACAAAATCAACCCAAAAATGAGGCAATGTTATCTCGACGGATTTTTTCCCAACACAAAACAATAACTACCATGTCTATAGACACTTGGGCCTCATCCCAAAGATACTTGGGAAAAAAACCATCCCACACACACCTAGGACAACCACCACAACACACCCATCCTGAAGATTCATGGGTTATAATGAACCTTTTTCCATCATAACCTGCCCAATGAATCTAGGGATACATGGCAGAGGGAGCAGAATGAAAGGAAAATAACTATCTGCTCATAGGAATGTTTGGAAAAACACCCTCCCCCATGTAATAAGGGAGTTCGACATGAAGTGGTCAACCTGGGTGGGGAACATATAAAAAACACAAGAACTTAATTTTAGACATATAGGTAAATAAGCACTTATCCCAATCTAAGGGTCCCTAAATAGACAACCATCATGTACACAACCACTTTTTCTTTTATCCCTACATGCACAAGTATACAACACCCATAACCAAACCCATTCCTAGAAAACAGTTCACCATCATACCCATTCTCGTTAACATGTTAAAGTGATTCTATTTAAAACATTTCTCCAATACCAGGAAACTAGCAGGCATTACCTCATTAAAAAATTCATTCAATATCATGCCGTTATGTTCATGTTTCTCTTATTCTCCATTGATATGACTATTTCATAACATGTAATGTATGATTAATGATATGCCTTGTTTACTCCCTCATTGGGATTTATATCTTAACCTTTTTTATTCATGTCCTTAGGTTAATCCATGCAATTCTAATTACGAAGGAATGTGTGTGGTCTGGTAAAAGATGTTTTCAATAAAGATGTAAATTTCAAGTTTTATGTTATTATCTAATGTGCTTAAGCCCCAAAACACTATAACATTCAATATTCTATGTTGTATAAATTGAGTATTGTATTTAATAAGTTATTTTTATGTTCCAAATAAAGAGAAGGGTTGTTATATTCATTGAAAATATTCTTTCATTTTGGTTAACTGGGGTGATCACACAAGTGTTATTATTAATCAGAAATCCATTTAATCAAACCTGTTTACATGATTACCAAATTTCTATGTTACATCCATTCAATAACCATATTTTCCCTAAAAATATAGCTTCATTTTTGCACAATAAATTACCTCAAATGGCCACGAATTCTAGTGGACATAAGCCCAAATAATTCACAACATAAGAACATAGGTAAAAAAGCTACATCTTCAGCTTTCCCACCCATCCATTTTGTAACAGTCCTTTTATTATCTTATTTCAAGTTGGATTAATATATGTCTCAAAGGATCATCATCACACCAACTCTGTATGATTTACAGTAATCGAATACGAAGGAAAAACCCCTACATTTATGATTTAGGATCGAAGCATTCTCTACATTCTAAGAACCGAGGATGCGTGACTTGTAGAGGAAGCACTATAAAGACTCCAAGGATGAGTAGGAAGAGCTCCAGTATGTGCACACGATTTGTATATGGAATAGGGACTCCAAGAACACTAAGGAAAAGAAAGATTACAAGGAAGAAGAAGATCTTAGTGTGTTAAAAGGCCCGAAACTAGAGTTATAGGATGTGCAATCTCTAAGGGCATAAAAAGTGGATTGGGGTTTAACCACGTGGCTGGTCAGTATCAGATGTTATAATTAATTTGGATTTAATAATTCTCTTTGGAGATGGTGGATCTAGACCAAAGAATCACTCTCAGTCAATGGGTTTCCTTTAAATGGAGAAAAACATATAACAGGGGTGAAAATGTAAAACATAGAAAAGGGTGTGACATCAAAGGAAAAGGCCACACGTTGTGGTAATATAGGAACTCCCCACTCTTAAGGGATTGAAGATATAATTTATGGGATTTAAAACAACAATAAATCACATTAAAAGATTTAATAAAAATTAAAAGAGATGTTGTGGGAAAGCTATGGAAGGAAACCCTCACACCCCTCTATGGCACTACTCGGGTGCAGCACCTGTCAGTTAGATTGATCGGTTGCACCGATAGGTGACACCACATAAACAACCTTCCTCCGATACAGATGCCCTCTTGGCTCACCAACGGTGTCTGAGAAACCCTAAACACCATAATTTAACAAATTAATGGAATATGAAGGTCTGGGACATTACATGGATAGAGTTATTCTCGGATAGTGTTTCATTGTGCTTGGGAGGTGAAATAGGCGATATGTTCCTTTATTGGAGGGATACATCAAGCGTCTAATTCTCTTTGAGGTATGGATCCTTTAAATTTTGTTATAATTCTTATTTTCCAATAATGTATGTCTAATGAGGCTATAGGAGTCTCAGTGGGTGTTCAAGGCTTGTTAAAATCCCAGAGCCCCACTTTTTAGAAAATATGTTGGGCCACACTATTTATAGAAATAGTGTAGGAAAGGACACATGATTACATAAAAACATGTGGGGATGAACAGAGTAGAGTAATAATCTACATATTTTGGGAAAACCCTACGTCCAAGGGTTCACTCCCATGCGGTTGATCTGAAACTTTTAACAGAGTCATACATCATAATTGGTGAATGCTTACTGTTACTGTGTAGCCTAACCATGCAGGGTCCCTCTTTCAATAGTGATTTGAACATAGTTTATACATTATTTGATGAACCATTTGTACAAACCTTGTGACCTTCTAGTCTTTAGGCAAAAAGACCAAAATTCCCTTAAAAATATAATTAAATCAACTCTTTCTATGGTTTTTAATTTTTAATGGTTGAGGATCTCCCTTTCCTCCTAGATGAACCCTGAAATCCCTCTTCATAGATTTTAAAACTATTTTTTCTCTCTCAGGTTAGATTTAAAATCCATTCATATTTTTGGTTTCCTCCAGGTATGTTTTTATTCCTTAGGCTCAGTTCATCATTTGTATTCTCCATGATGATTCTATTTAGATGTAGGCTCATATGGAATATTTTCCAGGCATTGATTTTTTCTTATATTTTATTCTAATCCATTCCTCACAAAGAGATTATACTAGATTAGATGGTTATTATGGTCTTGAGGTATGTGTCCTATGACTATTCCATAAAATTCTAAACATTTTAGAAACATTCTTCCTTGTGATGACACAAGTTTGACTGAACGTTTCTTATTAAATTCACATTATATGATTATAATTATTATTATCATGCCCCGATCACCTTCTATTTATGATCATCACATCATTGGAGGATATAAACTCAACTCCAAACACGCTGAGTAGGGTTATTCCTCATTTATGCCTTAGTGGCCTTATTATGACTTACTACCCCATTGTTCGAGTGGGATAGACTAATCCTTCTAAAAGGTAAGTTTCAAAATCATCTAAATGAATTGTTAAGTACTTGTACCTATATAGTATCACATGACCCTTTTAAGGTAATTTATTCAGTTTAATTAATGAATTGTTAAATTGTTAAATAGAAATAAGATATATATATATATATATCACACGGCCTAGTGAATTGTAATTGAATGGTAATTGGTTTCATGCCTTTATACCTCATTTTAATAATCGTGAAAGGTAAATGAATGAAACTAATTATTAAATATAGAATTAATAATATAAATGAGTTCATTTTATATTTATCCTTGTAACCTAGTAAGAAAGATAATTGAATGAATATTTTAAATTATAAAATGGCATGATTATTACATGTCCTAATTAAATCGTGATATATTTATAAGGTGCCTATTTTTTATAGACCATTTAATAATCATTGGAGTGCTCAGTCATGTGATAGTAAGAGATTCCATAAAGAATTACTTTAGCACACAAAAGATGCTATTCTGATTCAAGGAGCCGGTTTCAATGGGTGATAATCAACATGGATCATGGTCCGTGCCTATTAGAGAATGCTTAGAAAAATTTCATAGGATCCACCACATTATTTTTGGATAATACAATGCCACAAATATACTCCTTGGATCAATCTTAATGTCTTTGTTAACTTGAATCCATGGATTTACCGCATTGGTTCATATCATTATTAGCTCATGTTTACCTTGGACAAGATCCTTGGACTCAATTAGAACCTATTATAGTGGGATTCCTTGAGAGATTCCCCTTGGATTACACTGAGACCATTTATTGTCAGACTACATGTTATTACTAAGAGTTGGATCAAATATTGAGGTTAAGGATGACATGGTTATTATTTTCAATCCTCTTTTAATTTTATCATCATTATAAGATTCCTTGGAGATACTATAGATCATATTACATTATCTACATCACATAAAGTATAGTTGACACTTATTGGTAACAGAATCATATTTAATTGAAGGACACATGCTCAAATTCATGTTGATGTTGGAGTTGGTATGTGCTATTTACATTACTATATTATCATTACTTTTATATATATACCTGAAAACTATAATTTTATATTCATAGGAACAATTTTATATGTGATTTTGGTGGAGGCCTACTAAAATTTATCTCACACCATTTCAAGGACACTGATGGTACTTGGGAAGATTATATGTGTACAACTGTTTATAAGTGGAACTATACCACCTTGTACCCCAAAATTTATTTCTTTCTTAGGATGGACCTTGGAAGTGAATGACCAAGACTTTTCTCAGAATTCTTTTATAGTTTTTTGATTTTTAATTATTATTTTCTATAGCATGTATTTCTTGGTACTATCTATAATTGTTTTCTAGTTTTTTATAGGCACGTAAAAACAACATCATTTTTCATATAATTCAATTTCCAACATTGATTTTCATTTCCTATTTCTTGGTTTTTTGACTTCTAATACAGAGCTATTCTTCTACCTTATGATTATACTATTTATACGCTTGCTATTATAAATTTTTTTTCCACTCTATCAGGAAGAAATTGACTCCTTATAAACACACCCTTGGCCCCCAGTATTAGTGGGAACCACTGAGATATGGTGAGGTATAATTGAGGCTATGTGGCCCACTGTATCAATGAACCTTTGAGTGGAACTCGGGTTGAGACAACACACTTCAAACATGTTATAATATTTTTAACATTAGGTTTTTACATTTTAATATTTTAATTTTAACTAGGTAACTGGTTTTTAACTAAGTAATTTTAGGTTTTGTTAAACAAATAACATAAACGATATAAAAAATTTGGGAGTCATGAAACTAAATTTAATATATATTTAATCTGATTCAAATTATAAATATTATAAAATTTACTTCTAATGTATTGACCCCGCATTAAAAATTAAATATTCCACAGAATTTAAACTCAATTCACTTTGTTATATCCCCAAAGATCATTTAGGATTTTGTTTTTATTGAGTCGGGTCATTACTTCAACATTACAAACCAATTTATATATAAAATATAGACACTTCTAATCAATATCCATTTTTCACACAATATAAAACTGTTAAAATAAAAACAACATTTATTTAAACTAAAATAATTCATGATTTGAAACATGATTTATTTCTAGTTATTACCCATCCTTAAACCCAATAAAAAGCATTTTTAAATGTGTTATGTGCACAAAAAGCTCAGTAAAACACATAAAAATAATAAATTCTTTAGTCTAGTGAAAAAACGCAAACCCATGTAATGTTTACCTTTATCATTAACATTTTTTGAAATTAGGAAATGAAACATTTTTACCTAAAAAAACAAAAACAATTCCCAAATAATGAATCAAAACCTCATTGTTGGAAAATGAAACCCTGTTTTGGAAGCATAAAGCATTATATTCTTAAAACCCTTCCAATTGGAATAACCATATTACTGGAATACAATATAATTATCAGGAGAATATAATGATTACCCTATTTATTGGAGAGATATAATGTGTAACACCCTTCATATAAGATATATCAGGGTCGCCTATTTTTATATGCAATAATGGGGATCAACCTTTCATGTAAGCTATTTCGATCTCAGCCGTGAGTAGTAACGGGGTTTAACCCATCATATAAGCTCTATTAGGCACACCTATTTTTAATATAATAATCAAGTACCGTATCATGAATAAAAAAATTAACCTTTTCATCATTAAATAATTTAAAAAAAAACCTTTTATACCATAAAAAATGCTTTCAAATGTCAAAATACTTTTTAAATTTCATTATCAACACTAAAATAAACAAAAAAAATGGAATAGAGGGTTTTTATTTGAATAAAACATAAAATAATGTAAAATAATCTAAATAAAAAATAAAAATTATTATTACTATCAAATTGATTGTCTCTATATACAATAAAATAGAGAATTACATTTTTAGTAAAGAAAGACAATCATTTCAAAAAAATATTGTTTTTGAGAACCTTTGAATGAAAGTCCAACAAATTCATTTATTAATATCTAAAAATTGTCCTCATAATAAAGAAACCATTTTAATTTAAAATATACTTCATGTGTTATAAGGAAAAATTCAATTCATAGAAGCATCATGACATTGGTAAATTCTATTTGTTTCATATATGATAAAATACATTCCTTTTTACTTTTGTAAAAAGAGTTGAAAGAAGATCTTTAATAGAGGATTATTAGAATAATATATCTTATAACCTTTGAAACATTTAAATAGTAATACACACATTAAATATAATTAAAATAGATATATTCATGATATAAAAAGTCTAAGGGGCTGTATATTTACCTTAAAAAATAATATTGTTTCATATTATCAAATTATGCCTCAATGAAAAGAAATTTAGATGAATTCCTTTACCTTGAGTCTGACTCATCATGTAAGTTATATATCTACCTGAATAAAAAAACTATGATAATTTTATAATTTATTAAGAACCATTTTCATGTTAATTATTATTTTATTTATTTAAATACCATGTTATAGATAATTATCTAATAAATTAAATTTGTATCGGGTGTTTTGATGATATTTGGCTCATATGTATGAAATGATTTCGGTTTGTTCAAACTTGTCAAAGAGGTAATTATTAAATCATATAAATAATAATAGTCATGTAGTATTTATAATTTTTATATAATAATTATACTTTGAAATCCAATCATTAAATAAGTTTATCAAAAATGAAATACTTTATAATAATAAAGATGGTAGACCGTGCGTACGCATGAGTAACGTTTCCATTTTTCAATGGTAATGTTGGAAAGAGAGTAATTATTATTTTATATTTATATAAGAATAAAAATATCATAAATAAAATACTAATTCTTTAAATATAATTATATATATCATCCACATGATGTGGTGATGAAAAATGAAACACATCGCTTCGTGGATGTGGTAGTCCACACATTTGCACTAATGATGCTATCATTTTTCAGTGAATTGAAAGTTAAGAAGATAAATGATATATTATATTTTTCATAATGAAAAATATTTAATATAATTGTAAATACATTAATTCCATCATTATAATACATCCACGATTGAATGTGAAGGAATCTGAATTATATCAATTCGTGTGACGGTAGTCTTCTATACACATGAATGATTGTTTCGTTTCCCATTTGATGGAATATGAGAAGTTTATGGGTTATTATATTTATAAAATAACATATAATTATATGTCTGATACTGTAGTTATTATTTTATCGTGTTTAATATGATTTTAATGTAGGTAAATAAAAATTAAAATAAAAACATATGATTAAAAATGATACATCTTCTTTGAACAACATCCTATTCTTAACACCAAAAGACCACTTAGATTGGTATTATATATAAAACAGGAACTCTTGAATTATATTTTGTATTATATACATTTATTTTTTATGTTATTTTCCAAAAAAAAATTGTTTTACTGTGTTAAAATCTAAGAATATGTACCGCCCTTTTATAAGAGAGAGGGGGAGCACTCATGGAATCCAAAAAATATTAAATTAATATAAATTAATTATCTATTAAAAATGGATAAAAACGGGTTTATTTATAACATATTATGAGTATGTGTATAACTAATCTTATACAATAATTCTTTAACTAGTTTTGGTTATATTGTTACCCTTACTATTTGGTTTTAACATATCGTTAACCACTTTTTCTCTTACAGTGATAATAAAAAATATACCATTTCAGGTTAATATTGTTATTATAAATGGGAAAAATTACCATAAATGGACCATGTTTGGTATGAAAAACTATATAATAATCACTTGCATGATTATAAGATTTTTAGTAAATTTTTATCATTTAAAAAAATATTATTTTTTTATCACATATAATTAATTTTATGTTTTGAAATGTTCATTACATTGATTTTAATAACATAAAAAGGGAAAGTACAATTAAATAAAAATATTTTAATACATATTTAATATTTCATGTTAATATATAAAATTATATTACCAAACAAACTACTACATATTATATTATTATTTATATTTTTAATATCATTTATATGATTTCTTTCATTAATTTAATAATTACTGTATCAGTAATTTGTAAATATTTAAGGTAATTATTTCATCAATAAAAACAAAAATTAAATTACAAAGACGAAGATAAATATTTTTTATTTCAAATGAAAATTTTTAACCAAAAAAATCCCCTATTAATACCCATGATAAAAAAATATAGTTTTCTAAAAAAAGAGTGTGACATTTTTAACTTTTATTTAAACTAAATATTTTAAAAGTCATAATCTCGTCCAAATGAACAAAATTGACATTTAAGAAAATATTTTATGATTATAGAAAAAATGGACTCATCAAATATATTTAAATCGTGTTTCAGGTTCATTTTAATATCATTATCACTATATTTTCATCCTTAATTGCATGATTTACATTTTATCATGGTAACAAAATGTACAAAGACTATTATTAATACAAAGAAAATAAAAAAGGAAAAAATTTAATAAATTTGGACCACATAATTAACAAAATAAAATTCATTTTTCATAATTCAAATTACATAATGAGTAGAATTTAATATAAAATTAATCCAGAAAAACACAATTAAATATTTTTTCATAAAAATTTACTTTTAAAATATAAAATGTTTTGATACTAAAGTAAATTGTAAAATTAATTTAAAAAACCATAATTTGATAATTTTTTTAAAAAAATTTAACTAATTATATTTAAAACTGATACAAAATATAATTTTACTATGTAAAGACTTTAAAATAAAATATAGTTTTCAATAAAAATTATTATTTTTCACTATTCATTGAAAAATAATAATTTTTATAAAATTCTCATAACACCATCCTATGATAATTTTGATGGGATTATTTCAAAAATGGAATTAACTTTATAAGATAAATGTTAAAAAATTTCCAAAATACAATTCCAATATTTACTAAAAAAAGCAAGAAACCACATTTTTTGAAGAAAATATTTTTTTGAAAAATAAAATGACTATACTAAAAATTGGGATTTCATTTATAGAGAATTAATTATTAGAAATTAAATGAGTATACAAATTATATATATTTCACAATATATTTAATACAATTCATTCACACCAATTTAATAACTAGTTTATAATGGTAATAATTAAATAATAATAGTTTATTGTCTGTTTAAACTCAATATTGCTTATCTTGTATGTTATCAAAAATATTATTTCTTTTAAAAAATCAAGATATTATATTCTACCAACATTAATAAATTTAAACCTCACAATTTTTATTTAGGCTCAGTAAATGGGGGTTTTCTTCTAAAAATACCTTTCTATAGAACCCACAATATAAAAAGGTTTAACAAAATTTACTCTTGAAAATATGAAAAGGGATGTATGAATGTCATCTAGAATAACACATAATTGGTTTCCAAATAGGATGACAATAGTGGGAGTTCAAACATGGATACTAAATATATACCTAACTTTTAAGGACTATTTGAGAGTAATAGAGAACATGGTCATGATAATGTTACGATTCACAAACAGAAAATCTATGATGGGTTAAAAAGTTATTGATTAATCAGTATAAAAAGAAAATATAAATAGTTATTTTTTCAAAATCTATTTAGTAAAATTTGTGGAATTATTTTACTTCGTAGAACAATAAAATAAAAAATATACTTACATGAATAGTGTAATTGTATCCATTAATCATTTCCCAGCTCAATTTCATCTTTTTCACCAAATGATGTGAATATAAGATGAATTTTGCATGCTTATTGAACTTGAATAATAATTGATGGATAACAAAATCCACAAAAATATAAAAATCTATTTGTCATGTCTTTAAACATTAAAAAATTCCAAAAACTTTAGCACATGTTATGATAATTCCCAAAAAGAATAAATCTTTATATAAATACAAACTACATTAATATAAAAAAATTAGATGTAACACTCAAAGTTCAATATATATCATTCAAAAAATAACTATCTTTATAATTATTCATAAATATTATAGACTAATATTGAGACCCAAAATAAAAAATGATTTTATCACATAGTCTTCCAAGATAAATTTAAAATTTATCCTAAAAAATAACATCAATCACTCTTAATATCTCATACCAAAAATGAAATTTCCCAAATCACATAATCTCCATGATATGATAGTAATTTATACAAATAAAATGATTCTTAATAATCCAAAATAAAATCATTTATTCTTCTAAAAGACAATTCAACCTGTATTTAATAGATAAAATCTCATAATATTATGTTTAACTTAATCCTATAATAAATCTACTATCCTTATTAAAATGTAACTCTAATCCTTAATCACCAAATAAATTTCCAATCCCACGGTTATCTATTATATAAAACATATGTTCCCAACATTAACATAACCTATCTACATCAAATACTTTAAATAAATTAAAACAATTTCACAGTAACCATGATATCACATAGGCCTGTGGTAGCTAATGCACCATTATCACCATTTGGTTGTGGGTTCAAGCCTCTCAAACATTATTAATGTGATGGGTTGTCACCCAACCATAGGGTTATCCTTTTAATAAAATATAATCATTATATAATTCTCATAAATTTTATAAACATCCTAAAATACATAATAAATTTAATATTAAGGAATTGTTTTAACATAAAAGTTTATCTCATACCATTCATTTTGCATCCCAATAAAATGATAACTCATAATTACCACAAAATCAATGATCATATAATCCCTAAATGTTATACAAATCATTAATAATTTTTTCTTAAAATTAAATCATCATTCTACCTCAAATAACTTTTTCACTTGTGAATCATAGGGTTTAATATACCTCTAGCATCTATCAGAAATAAATAAAATTCCCCCAATGTAATCCCATCATCAAAAATGTATTATATTTTTTAAAAATTATGATCATACTTAAATATATCACTATGTAATAACACTTTAATATAAAAAAATCACTATGAATTATTCATAATACTTGAAACATGATTTCCTATATTATTCCTTAATACATCTTTTCTAAAAGATAAAATATGAATCATGTCATAAGAATCAACAATGTAAAATTATAATTCAAGAAATAATACATACCTATCATATAACATTTTTAGTTTCCTAATCTTCAACTTTAATGGAATAAAGTGTTTCTAAATATTTATCAATACAATCTTATAGATCCCAATCATATTATTTCCCCTTAGGACATATATTTTCACAACAAACCTTCTCCCCACATTTAAAAAATTCAGTTTATACCTTTGTAATAACATCCTTATACTTCATGGAGTTAACATAACACTTCATTATACCTTGGAAAATAATAGCATTATGACATCATTTACTATTTACAAAATGTATTCACTTTATTTTAATTAATTTTATTGGGTTCTTCTTTCAACATTCTTGAAACATACATCATTGAATATATTTACCTTTATGATAATTATTACCTGAACTTACATAGGGATCTATTTCCTTTATATTTAATGCATTAGGAAACTCGCCTAGGTTTACGATGGTAATCATTACTCTTGATAGATGGTTAAGAATAACCACATATGTTCTCACTATATCTCTCATTAAATTCAATTTCTCATTAAACAACACTTCATTTTCCATAAAATATATTGTTTATTTGTTTTGTAATGGATATAATAATTTACAAAAACAAAAATGCTTAGTGTGATCATATCAACAAAATCACTAAAAACAATCTTATAAAAAAGATAAAATCTAAGTTGTCCTTATTCATGTTATCCCAAAATCATTCAATTTATCCAAGAAAATATGATTATACAAAACATACTAACCATTGTGGTTATAATTACTTCTAACTTATTCTCAAATAACATCCTAATCTATAATTTTATTCATACCCATCTTTGATACCAATTATAAGTACTGAACCTTAATCATTAATATTTTAGCGACTTAAATTAAATTCTCTTTCTTAAATTCCAAAATATGTTTGAGGTTTTGATATATAGATTCATAGGTCATAACTCATACATAAAAAACCATATATATATATAATGTGGATACTTCTAATCGGTAACAATTTTCAATACAATAGAAATATTTTTAAATAAAACATGATTTATTTTCATGAAAAATCTTAAATACGTTCATATTTAATTATTTTAACTCATTGTCCATCCTTAAAACATATGAAAAATGTATTCAAATATGGGATGAGAACAACAACATCAAAAAAGTACAAAAAAAGAATAAATCCATTATTCTAGTGAAAAAACTTAAATACCCATGTAATGTTTACTTTTATCTATAATTTTATTTTAGTGTATGAAATAAATCATTTACTCAGGAATAAAACACACCATTTTTTCTTAGATTAATACTTTAAAATTAATAAAAATAAAATTGAAAACATTTTATGGAGACTTAAATAATCTTATTCATAAAACCCTTTAAATTGGAATAACCACACTAGCGACTTCTAATATAATAATCTGGATAACATAACCATTACCCAATAAATTGAATATATATAATGGTGTTAACCCATAATATAGTCTATATTGGGATCACCCATTTTTCATGAGACATAATTGGGATTTTCCCTTCATATAGACTATATTGGGCTCACCCATGAACTGTAACGGGGCTCAACATGTCGTATAAGTTGTATTGGGATCACCAGTTTTTCATATAATGCTCTTGTACCATATCATCAATAAAACATTTTCTTATTTTACTTTTCAACATGAAACCCTTTGTAAAATACCATTAAACTCATATGAAGATATATTTCAATTATCGAAATACCCTTTTTTTAACCCATTTTAAACTCTAAAATACACAAAAATAGGAAAGAGGGATTTTGTTTAAATAAAACATGAATAGTTTTAAAATAATCCATACACAAAAAAAGAATTACCATTTTGATAAATTTCATTGTAAATATATAAATTAAAATATATTATTTATTTTTGTATTTTTAATGAAATCCAAACACTTCTTAAAAATATTCTTTTTTTAAAACCCTTGAAATAAAGTAAAATAAAATCACTTATTAAAAATATAAAAACTAAAAATAATAATAAGTAAAACATTTTGTTTGAAAATACAATTGGAAACTTTTGATGAGAATTTCAGAGTAGTGTTGTTTCATGAAGGAGGTAAATTTTGATCATTCCGTATATGTTAAAAAAATAAATTCATTTTTGATTTTTTTAAATAGAGTTGAAAGATTAACTGTAAAAGAGGAATTTTAAAAAAATTACCTTAATACTTTGGAAACGTTTTAATCATAATAACCACTTTAAATATTATTTTAACAGATATATTCAAGATATAAAATTTCAAATGAGATGTATATATGTAACACTCCAATCCCAGAAGGTTGAAGTTGGTGCATTATTTTAATACATTTTCATGATTACAAGGAATCATGTCCTGAAAGACTGATTAGTTTAGCAGTCTTGGAAAATAGTTTACATACCTTAACTTTACATTAAAATTTATAATATAAATCACAACATAGATAATCCTATTATAATGACACTATTTACCATCCACAACCCTACATGTCAATTGTAAAACACTTCTTGGAATCCTGGGAAAATAAAACATAAGAAAGGGGTGATCTTATATGCTCATTATGGATAAAACAATTTAGCAAAATCTATCACAAATAACCAAAAAAATTTAAGGAAATGTACAAAATTAAAACAAAATCCTTTTAAAACATTATCTTTAGCATAATTTGGCAAGAATAAATCAAATAATTCCATTTAAACATTAACATAGATATTCTACTTGTCGAATAATCACATGTAAAATCAATAACTAATATCCTAATGAGAGAATACATAATGCAAGACATCTTAATCATACCATCAAGGCTTCAGCCAATTCAACATAACTAATTGGATAAGGCATTACCCAAAACCCAAACATTATTTTCTCAGGATACTACCAATATATCAAGGGGCTATAGTGGGCCCTGCCCAACACATACGAAGCCCATTTCATTACTCTTATAAAAGTGGTAAAACATAACCAACGTAAACATACATATTAAAACTAGCATATGATTTTCAAAACTAAAATAACAAGCCATGAATGGTATAAAAATAGTAGATCACAATAAAAAACATTATAAACCATTCAAATCAATATGGAAGATTTTGTTATAATAAATCAACCTTAATCAAGAATAATATCTAATAAAGGATATTGACATAGTTTAAAACAACGAGTAATACTATTTGAGAGAAATATAACTTTTTCATAAAATCATTTAAAAGTACCAGAATTTATAAAGGAATTAATTTAAATGTGTTTTTTGAATAAAAGAGTCTCATACCACTTTGAAACTTTTGAAAGGACTTAACATATTAAAACAATCATTCCCATATGAATAAATTCATAAAATAATTTTGAAAACATGGACATTAATTAAATAGATTTAGAAAATTAAATCTTTAAAACATTTAAAATGATGATCTAGTTAAAGAGTCCCTTACATAAAACCTTAAAATATTCCTTTTGATAACATTTTTTCTGAAACATGTACATTGATGATAAATATATCCCAGATAATACTTACACATATATAATCTCATATAATAATGAGATTGAGAAATTAACCATTACTAGAGGTCTGATACTCACAATATGTGTTTGAAACTCCTATATAATTTTTTCAAACATATTATTAACTTATATAATAATCATAATAGTATTTATGATATCATATATTATTATTTTATGACTTTTTATTACCCATTTGTTAAATATTCCAAGTTAATGCAACATTTTGGGTAATAATCGCTTTGTTTATCATACGAGTTTTGACAAGTTATTCTTGATCATGTTACTTATATAATGGTTTAATTACTTAATAAAATTTATAACATGATTAATATATCATATATATTTTTAATACATATATAAATATATATGATACATAGATATATGAAATAGAATACAACATTCATGGAGATGATAGGTCATACGCACGCATGAACGATGTTCCCATTTTCTTATCATATGGTAGTAAGTGAATGAAAAATTTGTAGATATATATTTATATTAGACTTATTATGTCATATATATCATAATTATTTATAATATATATATATATATAATAGTTCTTGTATGTTTAATGTGGAGAATCAATCACATCGCCTCGTGGAGACTGTAGGCCGTACATACACACGAGTGACGATGTCATTCCTTTAATGGTCAAATGATATGAAGCTAGATGGAATATTAATTATAAAGAATATTAATCATTCCATATTCATTATTTTTATATTATAAAAATTGTTATACCCATCCAAATAATGTAATGTGGAATAATAAATTAAACGGCAGTGTGGAGACGGTAAGTTGTATGTACGCACGCATAGTGATATTAGTATTCATAGTATTGATAAAATGATTAATATAGTTTTCCCAAGATTATAATAAAATCTCAGTATATGTATGATAATTTTTTTATTAATTTGGTATGGAAAAAATATAGAAATAATAAGTATAATAATAAAAGAACTTTGAAATAAGGGATAAAACGATTACCTCTTCTTCAGGTGTCTCCTTTTGATTTGTACAAAAGGACTCATACATTTGGTTTTATTCCCAAAGGGTGGCATATAAGATGAATTGATGGAATATGGAATTAGATTCGATCAGGGGTCGGCTGATTCAAAGGGAATTTTAGGTGTGCATTAAAGAGAATGAAAAGTGCCCATTTATAAGAGAGGTGAAGGGCACTTTAGGAAAAGCTTGAAATATTAATTTATTATAAATTTATTTTCAGTTTCTAATAGCTCAAAAGAAACATATTTCAAGGATAATAGGGGGATATGTATATATACTCACAACCAGTAGGCTTTAGAATAGACTGGGTCATAAATATAACCATATCTTTTGGCTTTAACCCTTATTTAAAAACATTAACTTTTATCATGGGTTCTTGTACTTTCAAAATGTATGGTTACTATAGTTACTATAACATGGAAAGAGAACCAAAATTGGATAATTAATGACATTTTTAACATTATATAATTCACTTTTCAAAATCATAGATTTTTTATACTGTTATATCATTTAATAAAATAGTATTTGTTTTCAAAAACTCATTTATTACAATTTTGTCACTATTTATTAATTGATTTTCAGTTAAAGTTATTACAACTTTATTACATAAAAAGGATTTAAATAAAATATAAATTGTCATAATCATTTATCAAATTCATTTATGACATAAAAACATCCAAATTACATATATTTTAATATTTATAATATCATTTATCTGATTCCTTAATTAATAAGGAAAACACTTCATCATTATTGTTTCCTAAAGAAATATAATTATTTAATGAGTAAAAATTAAAAATAAAACACCATGATATAGGAAATATTTTTATATTTAAAATTAATATTTATAGTTTACTAAATCACTTATATAACCCAAATTAAAAAATAATAATTACAAGATACATTTTTACATTATATTTTCCTTTTCATTAAATTAATTATTATAACATGTCATTTCACACCCAAGTGGATCAATGGGGACATTATATTGAGTTAATGATTATCATGGTAGACCAAATATAATCAAATAGTATTATGGCACATGTTATGGTGGTTTTATATTATTATAATATTATTTTTTACCCATATTTGCATGATTTAGCCATTAACCATGGTAAATAAAAAAATTGCTGACGTTACTATTCATAATGTCAAAAAATAAACGGTAATTATTTACACAATTTGGAAATTATGATTTGAAATATTGAATACATATTTTAAAATTCAAAACACATAATTGGTAGAAATTAATTTAAAATTAATTCCCTTTGTCAAAACCAGAAAGCGGGTTTTTAAGAAGTAAAAACTATCAAAAGATTGACATATGTTTTTGTTCACATTAAAAGTAAGATTACTTACAAGGAACTAAATTATATTAAATGATAAAAATATAATATAATTATAGTTAAACCACTTAAAAGATAATATATCTATGAAAATAATTTAGATGAAAAACCAGTTTTGA
Organism: Viscum album; assembly: GCA_963277665.1. NCBI lineage: Eukaryota > Viridiplantae > Streptophyta > Magnoliopsida > Santalales > Viscaceae > Viscum > Viscum album. The sequence goes on along the minus strand of OY728141.1, from coordinate 1,038,504,510 downwards.
ATTAAAATGCAGCAATTTTCAGTATTTTTTAAAATATGAAACTTATCAGAAAAATAAAAAAACTATACAAACAAAATTATTATGTTATTCTTATAAATAATAATTTTATTTCATAAAATTGAATATATAAAAGTGTTAAAATTTATGTAAAATAGTGTCTCCATTAAAAGGAAGAAAACTACATTTTTTATTAAAAAATACTTCTTTTATCTGAAAATTTTAATTTTTCCTTTTATTATTTATAATAAAACCATAATGTGAATGTTAATATTATATGAGATATATAAAATTCAAAAAGTGGTTAATACTATTCATATACTTTTTTGAACGGCTAGTTTGATAGGTCGTGGTGCGCTTAAACATGGTGTTGCATACATCAATGCTACTAGATTATTTAAAAAGAAAGAACACCATGGATGCTTGGTGTATTAAAATATAATACTCATAAAATTATATAGTGGATACCATAAAAATATTCATCAATTAAACTAAATTGAGATAGAGACCCATACCTTTAGTCTAACACATCATGTACGTTGTTTAGCTTCGTAAATATTTTTTATTAATTTTATATATTATTAATAAAAATTTCTATTTTGATTGTTAATTTATTTAATTTAATATCATTCAATTTACAATTGCTTAATCAATTTAATTTTGGTTAGGTATTTTGATGATATCTGACTTATATATCATAAATGAATTTGGTAAGATGACTATGGTTGAAGAGTTAATTACTACATCATATAAAAAAAGATAATAATTTCATAATTATAATTTTCAAAAATAAATTAAACATTTTTATAAAATAATTAAATATTGTTTTGTAAAATTAACTACATTATAATCATGGAGACGGTAGGCTATATGTATGTGTGAGTAACGTTTCCATTTTTCAATGATCGTTATTGAAAGGGGGTAAGTGTTTTATTTTTCTTACATAATGATCATAATATAATAAATATCATATTAATAATTTAAATATACTTATATATATATTATCTATGTGATGTGGTGATGAAAAAAGGAATCAATTTTCTTTATGGAGGAGACAACTCACATTTATGCATGAACAACATTATCATTCTTCATTGAATATAATGTTATATAGGAAAATGATAATTTTTTTCATAAATAAAAACATTTCATTAATATCATATATAAACATAAATAACATCATTATAATAAGTCCATGAGAGATGGTGATGGAAATAAACTTACATTGATTAAAGATGCAGTACTCCGTCGTACACAGAAATGATGGTTTTGATTCCCATTTTATGGAAGTGGAGATGGATATAGGTTATGCTGTTAAAATTATAAAATATCATTTAATTTCGGTTACTAGTGTTATTATTTTCTCATGCTTGATGAATATTTGAAGGAGGTGGAAGAAAAAATAAAATAGAAATTCTTGATTAAAAATGATACATCTTCTTTTAATAACATCATTTTCTTACCACATTTTGAGCTCTAAGGTTGGTTTTGTACCTAAAAAACACCACTATAATGATTTCAGGTATTGTGGGAAGGGATTTTGGAAGATAAAGGATAAAATAATTTCGTTTATAAGTGTGAATAAATGAGAATAAGTGGTTCCCTTTCATATAAGAGGGGCGGGGTACTCATAGAATTCCTACAAATATTAATATAATATTAATTAATTTTCAATTAAAAATGTATAAAAACAACTTTTTTTTGAATATAGGGTGATAATGAGTCAAAATAATCACATATATATTTTTTGGACAATTTTATGTCACATTTGTAACCTCATAATTTTGTTTTGAAAAATCCTTAACCCCTATCACTCTTACCATGACAAAAAATTCTTTTAATCCTTGAGGGCTAATATAGTTACTATAAATGGAAGAAATTTGATCATCTAAAATTACATAAATTTTTATTCTCATTTTATAATCCTTATTATGTTGATTTTAAAATAAATTTCCCGATTTACCATGAATCATGGTCACAAAAAATTCTAAGGTTGTTATTCATATTTACCAAAAATAAATGGGATGTAATTAATAAATTTGTACCTCATGATTAAAAAAATGAAATTAATTTTTTTATTCAAAAAACATAAGTATTATAATTTAATTTAAAATTAAACTAACAAAACACAACAAATTATAGTTTTTTCAAAAAAATGCCTTTTTAAATATGAATTGTTTTTATACAAAATTAAATTATATAATTAATTTAAAATTCAATAATTACTTCATTTCAAATCAATAAAGTACAGAAATAAATATTAAAACTAATCTAAATTAGAATTTGACTATGTAAATACATTAAAAAAATATGGTTTCTAATAAAAATTAATATTTACATTATTCTCAAAAAACTTATCCTAGAAATTTTTTTATAGTATGAATTCTAAGAAAAATTAAATTTTTCCAATAAATTTTACAAAACTTTAAAAAACTAAATATCATATTCCCTCATAAAAAGAAAAAAAAAATCATTTTTAAAGAAAACATATTTATGAAGAAAAAAATGAATTTATTAAAATCATGATTTATTTAAAATAATTAATTAATATATTAGATATTAGTATGACCAATATATATATTTCATAATATGGTTTATATTATCCATTCCTACTAATTAACATACTAGGTCATAATGGTCACATTTAAATAAAAATAACTCATTGCTCATTTATGTTCAGCGTTGCGTATCTTGTAGACTATCAAAAATAGTATTTATTTTCAATTTAAAATTGGGATATTACATTTAAATTAAAATATAAAATTTATAAAAAAGAGTTTTTTATTAGAAAAATGACATTATGACCATTACTGATTCATAATATTATCAAGTATTTATTAATAATAAAATGATAGTTAATATATTTTCTTATGTGTTTACACATCATATTAGAATTTTTATTTAAATTATTTAAATTGAATTTACTTAGTGTAAATTTATTGATATTAATAAATTATCAATACTAAAATAATTATCGTACTTTTATCATGGAAATTAACATTATTCCTGACAGTTTAGATTGTATATCAAAAATGAATTAAGTCTTATTAAATAATACAAACATTATAATATCAAATATGATAATAAATTTATCAAAATATCTTTCTATATGTAAAGTAATTTATCCTAATTTTAGCGAATGTATCACGAAAAAAACTCCTTTTATGAAAAAAATTATTTTTATGAAAATAGATTTATGATTTATATAGAATCATAAATTTCATTGATTATAATTAATTTCCAATAGTTCTTTTAATTCAAATATTATTTATTTAAAAATAAAGTGAATTTAAAATTTCATGTATTAATGTTATAAATAATTTAAAAAATAGTAAAAAAACTATTTTCATTAAAAGACTACATAAATTTTTAAAATATTAAGCATTAATTTATAAATTTAATATATTTTTTATGTAATGACATTAATTTTATTAACAGAAATTACTTTCTGAATATATAATTTTTTCATACTTATTGATATAAAATAATATATAGACACACACCACATGGTAAAAACACATACATTTTATTATGATAATTTTAAAATTACATTAACAGAAAAATGACTATAAGAATTGAATGTATTAAAATGGGAAGAAAATAAAAAAATAAGATAATAATTGGAAAATTTAGGCATGCTTGATCCCACATAATTAAATTACATTGGAAAAACACAACAAAAATGAATCAGAATATTAGAATTGCAATATGAATCTTAAAAATGAAAAAATAAATATATCCTAGAGAGAAAATAGAATTGAATGATGAATGAATGAAATGGGAGGTATTTATAGAAAGTAGGGATCCCTTATGGTCGATACAAATCTTGTCATTTGAATAGTAATATTATCATTTGGAAAAGTATGCTCTCATATGGAAATGTAAAATAATATTTATGCTTCTTATAAAAAGAAAATATGATATATTAATTAATGTACATGTAAATAAATTTTTTAAAAATAATAAATAATTTTTTTGTGTTTTTTATAATACATTATTTTATTAATTGAAATTTTTTTAAAAATATAATGATTGAAAATAAATTGTATTTTTATAAAAATGGGTTAATAAATTAAATTATGTTTTATTATAATTATGATATAATTTTATGATACCTTATGTAATTTTTTGAAGGGTTAGAAAATTAATCATTACATTAAAATTGGTATTTTATAAATAAATAAGGATTATGTTTAAAAATTACATTTATTATATTGAAAGAAATATTTTCATAAAATGGATTTCATTTTTTGAATCTACACATAAAAATTGGTTAGGGAAATTTTTTGATACTTTTCTTAAATAGTTTACTTTTTACAAAATAATGAAATGTGATATTTAACATTACCAGCTAAATACATGAATTTTTGAGTCATGGAAGCTATAATAACCCATTAGAACAAAATCACAATCAACACATACAATATATATTCTCAATAATTGATAATATTGGTAGTATTGATGGATAATAATAAACTAATAAATATAATATTAAAAACACCCCCTCATTCCCTTATAAATACCACCTCTCACAACCCATTTTCCTCACACTTTGTAAACCTCAGATCTTTCCAAATTTGTATCAAACTCTCTTCCAAAAACAAACCCTATATACTATTGTTTTCAATTTCATTCAAGGAACATTACCAGTTTCCTTAATGGGTTTTTAGGGAGGCAACATTTAATAGGTATATTTACTATTTACCTCATTTGAATTTATTTCTTATTTTACTTGCTCCTCACCAAAATCAACCAAAATATGATGACATAAGTATGATTAATATAATTTAATTATTCTATGTTAATTTAATGTCTATATTCTACAACCATATTTCATTTCTAAAATGAAATAATTGTTTACAATATGGTTGGTTCACTCCCTACATGAACAACTCACTTTATTTTCCTCCACCACCTTCAAGGATTTTTATAAAATTATTATTATGGTTAAATAAGATTATATTAATTATATTTTAACATATTTACTATTATATATTGAAAATACTTCCATACTATTAATTAAAAATAATCTATTTCATGATAGTCAATAACACCGCATAAATGAACTTAACATGTAACATTGATGAATAACATTACTTTTATTTTATTTAATAAAAGGTATTATGGATATAGAAAACACATGCACTTTTTATTGGGTTTAAATAACCATTATATATGATTACCATAGATAATATATCCATTGAACAGTGATCACATGACTAGTATATATATAGGGTTTTAACAAATCCTTATGACATAGACAAAGGATGTGATAACATCGACCAGTAGAATAATTACATTTGAAGACAATTTATCAGATCTATAGAGGGAGATATCATTTATGGGATTCTCCCTAGACCAATCCCAAGTGGAGATCAAACGGCTTAAGCATGTGGGAAACCATTTCTAGGAGAAGTTCAAGATCATCGAGATCACGTCCCAAAACAAGTTCATCAAACGACCCCATGAAATCCCAACCATCACATGCCATACTCTTAGGAAATATTCTGGTGTAATAAATGGTTATGTAAAAAGTCCCTAGAATTATTATTACATGAATTATTTTTTAATAGAATAAAAAACATACCTTCATTTTATTATTGTTACTTGGTAAACATTTTTTAAAAGCAAAAGGGTATATTTAGTTAATATTTAATTCAAATAAGAAATATATTTTGATGAATTAAAGGATTTTTTAATTAAATAATATTTTAATAAGATATTATTACTAAATTTAATTTTATTAATTATAAATTATTGAATAATTTTTATGAAAACAATTGTAATTTTCATTAAGGATTGAAAACTCGTTTTGTCAAAACCCATGAATTTTCAATAAATGTTAATTTTCATTTTAAAAGAAAAAATTCACATATTTAGAAAATTATTTATATAAAATGAATATTATTTTTGGAATCAGGCATCAAAATTATCCAATAGTAAATTATTCATAATTTTCTGAGACCATCGAATTTTTGGGTAAAAATTGAATAACTTATAAATATATAATGTGTTTTATGAAATCATAATGACCCAATAGTGATGTAATATAATACTATAAAATCTATATTTAATAAATATATGTTTTACCATAAAAATAATGTGATTTTAGTTTTTTTATTAATTTTACAATGCATTAGTGGACCCTCCAAGTCTTATAAAATATTTATTCATTTTAAAATGATTTCTTGGAAAGTGTGACTCACCTCCGCATAAGAATACCCAATATTTTAATATAGTGGTACATTAGACTTCTGAAATAATTTTTTCTACTCTTTTTTGGAAAAAAATATGGGAAAACAATGGAATGGTTTGTTGTTTTGAATATTTAAATATATATATATTCCAAAACCTGTGTTTGTGAAATATCAAATAATTCCTCTCACATTTCTTATATAAACCCACCAATTCTCCCCCTTATCTTCACTAAAAACACTTGTATCACGTCCCTAATCATCCCTCCTCTCTCTATAATCCCCCAAATAACCCAAATCTCTCAAGAAACCCCTCTTCAAGCTATTGAAGTCACCTACTAAAGTTATAGATTTCCTCCTTTCTCATTTTTTTATCCAGGTTTCCTTAAGTTGTAATACCATTTTAATTTCAATTAAAAATGTTGGGTTATGTTTTGAACTTCCCCCATAATTATTTACTTATTTTTTAATGATTATTACTACTTTATCTCTCATTGATTTCTTCCATGTACACTCGTTACCATGCCGAAATTCCGTAAGGGATTTCTCTCTCTAAATTTTCATTAAAGGATTTCCCTCATATTATGCATTTAAATTCAATTTAAAATGTTGAGATATTTTGTTCCATGATCCCCATAATTTCTATTTCATGTATAAATGATGATAGACCTATTTCTCTCTCGTCATCCAAAATTATGAATTTCAATATGATGACATTGTGTTTCTAAAATTGCACTGCGATATTCCAAGCCAAAATCATTGTGTAGTGAATACCATAATCAATTTTCTATCAAGGGTGTTCACCTTTATACACATATACAATCGTGTATTATTTTTATTATGTTGAATTATTCCATGTTATGTGATCCATGCGGCACACTAATGTGTGAATTTAAATTTTTATCAAGGGTGTGCCTTGATAGCGCTCCAATGCATTGGGTAATGTTTCGTATCATGACAATCCATGTGTAATGAGGGTTTAATCATGATAATTTCAGTTCAATTAGTTTATACTCATGCTAATTCAAGTTCAATGTTGGTTTACTCATGCTAATCAATGTGCAATGATCCTTGGCTCATGCTAATATCTTGTTGTATGTTATTTCCACATTTATATGTTATGTTAATCATCCTATACCATGCATGTATGTTTGATGTGGCTCTATTTTTGAATACTTTGTCCACATATTTTTACTTAATTTTTAATTATTTAATTAATTATTTAATAACTTTATACTAAATAATTTTACTTTGGTATTTTTTATAATTTAATTTGTTAATTAATCAATTTTTAAAATTAATTAAGAATTTTTAGACATTAAATTAATAAATTTAATATTACTTATCTAATCTAAACTAATTATTTGTTTATTAGTTTTGTTAATTCTAATATGATCACTATTTAATAGTTTGACTTTAATAACAAATAATCATTTAATATCTTTATTTCTGTTTTGATTAAAAATCTTTATTATAATAGTTTATCCTTTAATTTAGTTTCATTTAAAAATTTCAACTTCATTAATTAATATATTTAGTCATCCTGGAATTTAATTAAGTTAATAATTTTAGTTAAAATTAAATAAAATATTTCTCTTTTAATATTATATAATTCAAATAATTTTTTAAATAATTAACTAAGAGTTATAAAACATTAATTATTTAATCGTATGCATGTAGTTAAATTATTTATTCATTAACTTTTAATTTTAGTTTACCGGTGAGTCAAATATGAGTTATCGGTGACCTAATGGGACACCGATGCTATTCATTTTCACTCACTACCTACCCCATAATTAATTTATATAGTAATTTTGATTTATATCTTTTATCATTTTTGTTTTCTAAAAATCCAGTTCTAAAATTAAATGTTGTCAATTAATATTTTTTATTTTAATTTTAATGTATCATGTTTAATAAAAATCTTGTTTTAAATTAAAGGTGTTTAGCATTCTTTTAATTAATCATTTTTAATCTTTTTATTTGTTTCACTTTACATTTAATTTTAATTTCAATTCATGCGTTTTTAATTTTCGAATGTCACCTTTAGTTCTTTATCATTGTTCTAACAGTGAGCCTATAATTTTATTTATATTAATGACCTTATTGTTACTAGTAACCCTTTTATTTTTGTTGCGTAATAGCGAGCCTTTATTTTGTATACCGGTAACCTTAATATTGTGTGCTACAGTGACCCATTTTTTTTGGCGCAATGGTGAGCTTTTATTTTGTTTCCATCGGTGACCTATTTTCTTAACGGTAAGCTTTTATTTAATTTTGAAACCGTGAAATTTTTATTTAAGCTAACGGTGACCCCCGCATCACTGCTTCTCTTTTGTTTTTTTATATACTAACAGTATCCTTTAAAACACAAACTATCAGTTACTTTTTATTTCAACTATCGGTGACTTATTAGCATGATTTTTCTCTCACTACACCACGCAGATAGTTCATTGTTTTACTTCTCAACGTTACGCATCTTCTTACCGTTCCCCTACACCTCACCGTTGCACACCTCCATCTCACCCTCCTGAACTCAATCCCACCATTTCCACCCCAACACCAGTTCTTTCATTTATCTCTGCTATCCTTGCATACTCATTCCAACCAATTCCATTACACATCCATAGACCGTCACAAACTCAATCAAGAACCTATCCTACATCATCCAACTAGATCTGTACAAAAAAAATCTAAACCATCTGCATATGAAGAGGAGGAACCCTTCTCACCGTTGAGTGAGCCTGTCCTTCAGAAAAAAAAAATAGAGGCAAGTTGACGACAGTATTTTCTATAATCGCAACTATTCTCCACTACGCTTGAAGGAGGTTATTCAACCACTATGAATAACCTGAAGCTTCTAAAACTCCATTCTGCATCTCTAGGAGGAGGAGTCACCCGCCTCCACCTTTTAGAAACCCCATGCACCAAATATGTTGATGTTGGTCTGCTGAAGAGGGATCTACCAGTTCTATGGAGTTAAAGTTGTTGTACCCCCTACCGTCATTGTGGTCTAAATTCCGAGCCGAGGAAGAGGCCGCACTGGTGTTGAGGCTGTCTCTGGGAGGAAGAACACATCGCCACGATGATGGAGGAGTAACATGGAGCCATGATATCTTCCATCAGAAGAAATAAGATCAACCACCCCACTTTGAAGAATTATTTGGGGGGAGGGAATGAATTATCTAATAAAAATTGAAATTAAAATAATAAAGTAAACGGAAAATTAAATAAATAATAAATAAATCAAATTAATAAAATATAATATATAATAATTTTTATATTTATCTTTTATATTATTACTAAATAGATATGTCATAATAAAGAATACATGTCAAACTAATAAAAATTTATAAAATTTAAATATAAAAATACCATTAAGTATTAAATGATTAATTAAAATTGATATTTTAACACATTTATTTTAACATAATATATATAATAATTGAATTTATAAAGTAAATAGTTTTAATTTAAATTAATAATTTAATTAATTTATACTTTCTAATTTTTAATAATAATTTTAAAACTTAATAACTTTATTTAATTTTGAAATATAATAAAAATATTTAATAATATTTATCAACTGCTATTTTTATTAATTAACATTTACTTAACTTTTTAACAATAATATAACAATAAATTAAAAAATAACTATTTTACTTTCTTTGCAATATCACTCATTTATTCTTCTGTTCTAACTATAGAGGTTCTTTCATGAGACGAGTATACGTCTAGGTGCATTCAACTAACTCACTGAGAGATAGTTACATGATTAAAACTATCATGACGTGTTGGTCGCGAAAAAACGCACGTGTGTGGTGCATATGTGAAGTGCTTTTGAAGTCGGTGGAAAATGTTCAGTGATAGGGAGAAGATGACAGAGGATACAAAAACTGAGCAGCAATATAATTTGTGGGGATTTCGGGGATTAAGGGAATTCACACGCCCATATCATTCCAATAAAACACAATTTTGGAGAGAGAAGACTCCTGGGAGATAATAGAGTATACATGGATACGAAGGAGCTTGAGAGAAGAGCATAACTAAGGGATTTCTTTTCCCTTCTTGTACATAATTTCACAGTACTTTGTAATAGATTGATTTTCATTGCTTTAATCAAGATTATAGAAGGGTGAATTATCCTAACATGAGAATTCAATTTTGCCGGTTAATTTTTGGCTTCTTCATTTACTTTATATTATTCAGAGACATAATCAATCAGTGAGGTTTATTAATGAATCTATGTTCAGTTTCTTTTCACCTCAATTGTTTTCCAACATCATAAATTCAAGATCAAATGGTGAGGTTGTTCATGAATACATTTTTTCAAAGAGTTAATGTATTTAACTTTGGTAATTTATAGAGAGTTTATTTCTAAATGTTATCATTTTATAACTTTCAAGTACTTTGATTAATTTTGGAGTGGCGAACTCTTTATGTCAGTCTTCTATGTGTTCAGTTTCATGGAAAGGGATACTTTTTCACCATTTTCATGAGGTTTTATCCAATATAGTAGATGGGGGAAGATATATTTTAAACAATTATTATATATTTATCAAGTATTACATTTGATCTACTCCTTCGATATTTCAGCCTTATTTTAGTATTTTGTTCTCTTATGTTAGTTTTACTATGGTTTTTAGTTCTTTAGTATACTCACGAATGATTTAGTTTCTTGTCAACATTTATATCTTTACTTCTTGCATAAAGAATATCACAAAAAAATGTAAAGTAAAAACCCACTAAAAATATGGACATTCGCTTCACTGCGGACAACAGTGGAGTTTAATAAAAATAAACCCTTAGAAAACTCACATACCTTTCCTTGTGTTCAACCCTTCACTATTATACTAGTGTAGGTTTATAAATAACATTTTTAGGGTCCTAGCGACCTCCGGTCTCATCAAAATTTTGCATCGTTACCAGGGAGGGCACACACTGTGTGTTCTTAAGGTAAATAAATAGAATAGAAAAAAAACATAAGAAAATAGTTTAAAAAACTATGAACTGGAACCTACTGCTTTTGTTTTTAATTAAAAATCTGAATCAATTGTGAAAATTTGTGTGTTAAAACTCACATGTTTTTAGTTACAAAAAATGGACCATTTGTAGGATTGTAATCATCAACATTAATTGTATTTTTAATGTTGTAGTTGTTATGGGCACAGTGCCTAGCAGTGTGTCTATAACCAGAAACAACAGGCTACTTCCATTGATGATTTTGAAAGCATTGAATCTAGTCTTGACACCGTAGCTAAGATTGACCTAATTTATTCTAATTTGGATGCTAGGGTGGAGCTATTTAACACTTCGTTAACTAAAACCCCTGAAACTCAACTTAGATATTTTCAAGAGAAAGATCAAAGAAGGAAAGGATTAGAACACATGCTCTTGGAATTACAACATAGGGTTAAAGAACATGAAGAATTTGAAGATAATGAAAAATGAAATTTTTATAAAATATTTGATAATCATGTTGAAGAGGAAAGTGATAGTGAAACTGGGAAAGAAACTATTCTCTTTAAAAAATTGATTTAGTTGAACTACATCTAGAAATAACCAACTCATTAAAGAAAAAACACCACATTGAAAATCCAATAAAAAACATTAATGGAGTTGAGTTAGATAATTATGAAGATGAATTGAAACATATTGAAAAGGAATGACCAGTTCTTTTCATAATTCATTCTTTGGAGAAAAATCATTATTTCAGGAGTTATGAAAATGAATTCCCTCTCATTGAAATCAAACTTGAAACTGAAAATTTGATTGTAAAAAATTATTCACCCAAAATTTCTAAAATTATGAACAATGAGATTGAATTTGAATTGGGGAATATGTTGGAAGATAACCTTAAACTGGATAACAAGGATTCTGAAATTTTTTAGCATGAATTGAACACCACTCTTCCATGTTTTGAACCTGTAAACCCAATAATTTTTGAATTGTTGTCGGATGATGAGGATGAGGGAAGGATATTTGAAGAAAGACTAACTAATGAGTTTTTATTTCCCTATTCTCATAGTAATCAATTTTTTGAATCTTTTTGAATGAAATGGAAATGAGTGTTGGCCAACTTGTGGAGAATTGTCTTAATTTCAACATTCTAGAAAATGAATTTATTGAAACTAAATTGTACAATTATTCTCCTAAAATTTAATTGCAACACTCAACTGACATAGTTTTATAAAATGAGACTTTTGAACATGAAATTGAGGTAGAAGTTGAACAAAAACTTGAATTAGGTATAATTGATTTGTTATAAGTAGTATATGTTGAGTGTTCATTCATTTATGAGGATCTTTTGGAAGAGATTTACAACATTGTAAGACCTGAATCTGTTTGTGGTAAAATAAATTCTCTTCCCAGTCTATCACTTCCATCCTCAATTGTGAAGGGTGGTGAGCCTTATCATGATACTAATAGTATTCTAGAGGTGGAATTACACTTGACTTCCAATGTTTATAATTTTGTTTGGCACGTTATTGAATTCCATCTTGAGCCTACTAATCATTACTCACACAAAATCACCCTTCAATTTGAATATGTTAATGATGAAACTGAGAGAGATTGCCACGAGAATATGTTCATTCCTTTTATAAAACCTAGTTCAGTGTTGTCCCATCATGTGAATTAAAATCTTGAAGAATCTGAACGTAATCTGAAAGTGCACAACTCTATACCCACATCTATGAAAGGGTGTTACTTAAGGGTTATTTTAGGCTATGAGAATTCATTTTTTGTTGTGTTGAGTCTTGTTACTCACAAATATCATCATTCTGTTAAAAATAATTGGTCCAAATATATGGGGTGGTTCTTATCAAATAAACCACATACACATATTGGATATGGTTAGGTTCTAGGTAAGTCTGGCTGGGGACTATAAACCTAGAGCTCCATGGGAGGCATCCCATGGTTTTTGTTTTGTTTTTAATAACAAATTGTAATTAAATAAAGTCTAACTGAAGACTTTAAATTAAGTGATTCCTGGGATTCGACCCATGCTCTTTCATTTCTATTTTCTTTTGTTTTTATTCTTGTTTTACTTTCAATAAAGTTCTACTTTTCTGACTTATTATTGGTATGTCTCTGCTAGAAATTTTTGTCTCTTTATGCTTTCTTTGTGATTTTTCAGATTTTGCTACAAAAATCATCTAAGAAGTGTAATTCCCATGATGAAGGAGTAATGGAGAATCTAATCAGGGATGTATCATTCTGTTAATTTTTATTTCATTATTCTTCTCATTAATTCATTATGAAAAAAGTGTTGTGCATGTATTTTTTACTTGAGAAATTCTTCTTGTAGAAAATTATGCTACATGTGTTCTAAAATTTCTGTTGCATCGATTGAACTGAATAAAATTCTACTGCATGCCTTGATACTAAAATAAAAAATCTACATATGGTTATAAAAAATATGCTCATTTTGGAATGAAATTATACTGTATGTCACTATGTAAACAAAATTTATTCATGTCCCTCATTATAAAAAAACTGAATTTCATTGTTAATAAAATCATCCACTCCATGAACTCATGTGTGGGGGGTACGTGTCATATATCTTTTTGAATTTTTTTTGTATATGTTTGGGTGTTTAACTTATCATTATCTACTTTGTTGAATGTCCTTTTGAACCCAATCATTGAACATGCTTACACCCTATTCAGTGTGCACTTCCAAATTTTAAGCCATCTGTGTAATTTAATTAAAAACCGTACTGGTGTCTTAAATAATAATGAATTTACCTTGATTTGAACCTGTTATAAATTATTTTTGGTGGAGGAAAAAAAATTTGAACTTCAAATATACCCTTTATACATGTCATAAATCAGCTAAATTGAAAATCTATTTTGAACCATTAATGTTTAATTGTTCTTCTCTATATTTTGAATTCACCTTTGGGGACAAAATTTGGTTTTAAGTGTGGTGGAGGGGGTTAATTCTAGACTACGATAAACTATGATTAATTGAAATCTCATCAATTCAAATTTCACTTCAATTTTTTTGTTAAAAATGGTTGATTTTGTTTCAAAATTCTGTTATATTTCAATGCTTTGCATTGTACTCAATTGGGTATTTCCTTTGAACAATGCTTTGATTGGTAGTTAAGAACTGCTCTAAATCTCAAATTAATGAGTTTGGATTATTGGTGAGTGGTCTTACTTAGTGATTTGATGTATATTCAATTTAGGAACTACTTTTGAATGTGATTTGGGTTACCTATGTTTGGAGTTATGATCATAACCATTGGAACAAAACGTTTGAATTGATCCTAAGGGATTCATTTCTCTTCTAATTATTTAATGTAATTACCTTAATTAGACAATCTAAATGGTTTTCATAAAAATCTCGTGGGACAAGAGTAGTCATGGAATCTGGTATCCCACAGTGAGTATCTGAGAACTTAGATGTTAGGTGCATTTCTCTTAACTTTAATCCCTCTTTTCACCTTCAATAAGTTCATTTTACCATGTTTAGCACAATGATTCATAGCTTTGGAAAAATAAATAAAGTGTCTGGGGTTAATAATGGGTTCATTAAGGTGAGGGGAATGATAAATTTCAGATATAGAAGGGGTTAATTACATAATTAGGGGAGTCATTTAGGTTGTATCAATAAGGTGATTCAAAAAAAAATTAATTATTTTTGGAACCTGGGATTCTGTTAAAGTAAAAATTTCCCTGGTTATGGTCATAATTCCATTAATATTTTACCTCTTGTCATTCTTGGACATAGAACATCATCTTGGATGGAAATGAGTCATATTGGTGTGTCACATATGAGGCATGGCATCATCGTTGCTTGATGATTCATAGCTTTTTAGAATACCCTTTTAGTATTTGTTCAAGGAAAGACTTGATTTGAATATATTTTTAAAAAGCCTATTTTATTGTTTTAGCCCTCTATTTTTAACTGCTGGACATGTTACAGTTTTAGTTGAATCATAAATACAACAATATATTTTTTTCAAATATAATTAATCATGGTATTGTTTGAGGACATACAATTCTTAAGTGCGGGGGAATTTGATGTGACACTATTTTTGCATAGTTTTTCCATATCATTTAAGTTACTTTTTAATGATTTAATTAATTATTTAATAAATTTGTACTAAATAATTGTACTTTTTCATTTTTTATATTTTAATTTTTTAATTAATCAATTTATATAATTAATTCTGTATTTTTAGACTTTAAATTAATAAATTTAATCTTACTTATCTAATCTAAATTAATTATTTGTTTATTAGTTTTGTTAATTCTAATCTTCTCACTATTTAATAATTTGACTTTAATAATAAATAACCATTTAATATCCTTATTTTTGTTTTAATTAACTATATTTATTATAATAGTTTACCAAATAATTTAGCTTCGTTTAAATTTTTCAACTACATTAATTAATATGTTTAATCATCCTGTAATTTTTTTAAGTTAATAATTTTTTTTAAAATTAAATAATATAGTATGGTTTTAATTTTATATAATTAAAATAGTTGTTTAAAAAATTAAATAAGTGTTTTAAAACATTAATTATTTAATATTATGTATGTAGTTAAATTATTTATTCATTAACATTTATTTTTAGTCTATCAATGAGTCAAAAATGATTTATCGGTGACCTAATGGGTCACAGATGTTATTCCTTTTCACTCACTACCTAGCTTATAATAATTTTTTATAGTAATTTTGATTTATGTCTTTTATCATTTTATTTTTAAATTATCCATTAATTAATTCAAATGATGTCTATTAATATTTTTTTATTATAATTTTAATGTTTTAAGTTTAATAAAACCGCTATTTTAAATTAATTGTGCTTAGAATTATTTTAATTAATTATTTTCAATCTTTTTATTTAGTTTACTTAAATTTTAATTTTATGTCCAATTCATGCATTTTTAAATTTTGAATGTCACTGTTAGTTCATTATCTTTGTTCTAATGGTGAACTTCTAATTTTATTTGTATCGATGGCCATATTGGTACGGATGACCCTTTTATTATAGTTATTTAATGGCGAGCATTTATTTTATTTACCGGTAACCATAATATTTAATGCAATAGTGATCCTTTTCTTTTTGGTGTAATGATGAGTTTTTATTTTGTTTCTTTCGGTGACCTCTTTTCATAATGGTAAGATTTTATAATTTTTTTCAACAATGACCTTTTTATTTAAGCTAATGGTAACCCCCACACCGCTACTCCTCTTGGGTTTTTATATATACTAATGTTAGCCATTAAAACTTAAACTACCGGGGACTTTTTATTACAACTATCGATGACTTTTTAGCATGATTTTTCTCGTGCTGGACCTCACTGATAGTTAATTTTTCTTTCTTATCACCGTTAGGCATCTTTTTACAGTTCACATACACCTCACTATTGTACACCTTCATCGCAACCTCCTGAGATTTATTCCACCAATTCCACCCCAAACACCCATTCATTTCTTTATCTCTAATATCCTTTCATCCCAATTCTAGCCACATCAATTTCTCATCCACACATAATCAAAAAATTCCTCAAAAACCTATCCTACTTCTTCTAACCAGATCAACAAAAAAAAATCTAAACCATCCGAATCTAAAGAAGAACCCATGCCGCAGATCTAAATCTTCTTTGTCTGCAAAGAAGGAACCATGTACTCCATTGAGGGTGCTTTTCCATCAGGAAAAAATAGACCTGAGTTTCCAATAGTATTTTCTGAATTCACTATTTTTCTTCGCTATGATTGAAAGAGATTATGCCACCGCTGCGAAGAACCTAATGTTGCTGAAACTCTATGCTGTATCTCTGAGAGGCGTCATCGCTTGATTATATCTTTTAGAAACCCCCCACAACATATCTGTTTTTGTTGGTTGGATGAAGGGGGATCTTCCAGTTCTGAGGAGTAGAATCTGCCGCACCCCATTTCGTCGTTGTGGTCTGAATTCCAAGATGAGGAAGACGCCACACTGGTGTTGAGGATGTCTCCCAGAGGAAGAACAAATCACCGTGATGCTGGAGGAGTAGCTGGGAGCCATGATAGCTTTCTTCAAGAGGGAGAAGATAAACCACCACACATTGCAGTGTGATTGGGGGGGGGGATGAAATTACTAATAAAAAAATAAAAAAATAAGAAAAATTTAAAAGTAGAAGTAATTAAATAATAAATTAATCAAATGAATAAAAAAACAATATAAAATAATTTTTATATTTAACTTTTATATTATTTCTAAATAGATAAGTTATAAAATAGAATACAAGTCAAACTAATAAAAATTTATAAAATTTAAATATAAAAAAATTATGTATTAAATTATTAATTAAAATAGATATATTAACACATTCATTTTAACATAATAAATATAATAATTGAACTGATAAAGTAATTAGTTTTAATATATTTTAAGAATATAATTATGTTATAATTTTTAATTGATTATAATAAATTTAAAAATTAAAAACTTTATTTAATTAATAAATATAATAATAATATTTAATAACATTTATCATCTACGATTTATACTAATTAACATTTAGTTATCTTTTTAAACATTTAATTAACTATAAAGTAAAAAATAACTATTTTACTTTATTTGCATTATCATTCATTAATTAGTCATTTCTAACTATACAGGTTCATTCAGAAGATGGGTATATGTCCAGGTGAAATCAACTTACTCAGCGGGAGTTAGTTATGTGAGAAAAACTTGTGCGGCATGTTGGTCATGAAAAAGAGAACGTGTGCAGTGCATATGTGAATAGATTTGGAAGTCGATGGTAAGTTTCAAGTGATAGGTAGCAGATGACAGAGGATATAAAAATTGATTAGCAACATAATTTGGGGGGATTAAGGGGATTCACATGCTCATTTCATTCTACAGACACACCATTTTTGAGAGCGAAGACTCTTGTGAGATGATTGAGCAGACATGGATGCGAAGGAGCCCGAGAGCAGAAAATCACTGAGAGAGTTCTATTCCCTTCTTGTAAATAATTTCATAGTACTTTGTAATAGATTGTTTTTCATTGCTTTAATCAAGATGATCAAAAGAAGAATTGTCCTAGCTCGAGAATTCAATTCTGCTAGTGAATCTTTTTTACTTCTTCATTTACTTTACATTTTTCAGAGTCATAATTAATCATCGAGGTTGATTAATAAATCTCTATTCAGTTTCTTCACACCTGAATTATCTTTTAACATCATAGATTCAAGATCAACTGGCATGGTTGTTGTTGAATATATATTTTTTCAAAGCATTAATGTCTTTAACATAGCTAATTTATGGCGAGTTTATTTTAAAATGTTATCATTTTATAACTATCAAGCAGTTTGACTAATTTTGGAGTGGAGACCTCTTTATGTCAGTCTTTTGTGTGTTGAGTTTCCTGAAGAAGGAGACTTTTTCACCATTTTCATGAGGTTTGATCCAATAGAGTGGAGTGGGGAATATTTCTTTTAAACCAGTAGTATATAATTCTCCAGTATAACATTTTATCTTCTCCTTCAATCTTGCTGCCTTATTTTAGTATTTTTTTCTATTATGTTAGTTTTACTATAGTTTTTAGTTCATTAGTATACTAGTAAATGATATAGTTTCTTGTCTATATTTTTATCATTACTTCTTTCTTAAATAAATGTACAATAAAATTTTAATGTAAAAAACCACTAAAAAGAAGCACATTCACTTAACTACTGACAACAATGGAGTTTAATAAAAATAAATCCTTAGAAAACTCTCCTAGCGTCCCTTGTGTTCGACCCTTCACTACTATACTAGTGTAGGTTTATAAATAAAATTTTTAGGGTCATGATGACCTCTGGCCTAAAAAATGTTCATGTTTCTTTTATTCTCCATTGATATTACTCTTTCTTAACATGTAATTTATTCTTCATGTTATTCCATTTTTACTCCATTAATGGGCTTCATAGATCACTATTTTCTAATATATTCCCTCATTTAATCTCATGCAATGATATATATGAAGAAATGACATGGTTATATAAAATACGTTTTCAATAAAGATGTCTTATTTATGTTTTAAGTTATTATGTATTGTCTCAATATTTTTAATATACTAGACCTCTCTTTCCTTGGAGTTATCTTATGTGCAAGTAGATGTAAGAAATCAAGTTTAAATATGTAATAAAGATCAGGGTTATTATTGTTGGTATTAGAAAATAGGTATAGTTATTTTTGGGATTAATATTTGAAAACCCTAGTGAACGCCTTAAGGATAAGACTAAGTATAATAAAAGAATCCCTAAATTTTGGTGAGTATAGAGTAAGTGGTTTATCAAGAAAATACATCCCTATCTAGATACGAACAAGTTGAGGTGGATCTAAAACAGATGTATCTAAAGATAAAACCAGAAAATATAGCTTTGAGATTGCCTCGAATAGGAACAGGTTAACAACAATTGGCCTTGTTGCATCTTGGTTCGACACTCCCAGGGGATATTATTTGGTGAATTCAAAATCTTAGTATGAACCATTATTAAGGGAATTAAAAAAAATCCCCTAAGAATATATGTTGTTAAGTAGATAATCGATAACATAGATTAAATCCTATAAATTTATATTTTAAGGAAATAAATGTAACTTATATGTTATCCCTTTTTCCCTTGGATTCCCCATTATGTGTTACCCATAACTTTCCTTTTATTCTAGCAAATGGCCAGTAATAGGGGGACTTAGGCTAACAACTGATACAAAGAACAATGTGATTAATGTTTTAATGAGATTCCCAATCGTATGGGAGTGGGAATCGCAAACTTTTTCATGATAATCTCTCAGTTAACTCATGTTATGAATAGAAACATGGGTCAAGAATAATGTCCAGCCCCCCAACCAAGAAATAACTTTCTATAATCCATAGCTTAATGATACATAGGGCTTCCACTTTTAATGGATCCTATGATCCCTTAATCTATGAAAAATGGATCAACTCCTTTGAGAAGATCTTCATATACTTCAATGTTCTAAATAAGAGAAGGTTCTTCTGGATGCTTATCATGTAGAGGTTGAAGCTGATCAGTGTTGGACATTGATAAAAGAAATATGAATCTTGAGGAAGAGATTGAGGTGATGAAATAGAAGGATTACCAGAAAATGTTTTCTGATAAATATTTTCCTCCCACCCTCTGACTTAAGATGGAAACATACATCTTTTCCCTCAAACAAAAAGATGACTAATCCATCGGATCATATGAGGAAAAATTTACTAGGCTTGAATTATACGCCTCTAGCATTTTCATTAACCCAAAATGCATGGTTTACCACTTTTTTGGGGGAATAAAACCTAGACTAAGGAAATACCTAGCGATCAGTGACTTTGATCATTCAGAGGAAATTTTCCTATGTTCCCTCAAAGTCAAAATGGAAATATGAGAATCTCAGCAGTATCATAAGGATAAGAAGCAGAAAGTGGACTTTAATTCAAGAGGTCTGATTGATGAATCCAATAGTGCTATGAAATTGTAGAACCCAACTTGCCAAAGGTGTAGAAAAAAGAACCCTAAAAACTTCCTGAAGGGGATGAGGAAATTCTTCAGGTGTGGAAGAGAATGGAATCTATCCATTAATTGTTGAAAAGAAAAACTAGCTACTAAGATAGATAATAGGAATGCTCTGTTTGACCCTCGACACATTGTTCACTACTTCAACTGAAAACAACCTGGGCACTTTGAAAACCAATTCCATAAGCCAAGGTTTTTTGAAGGCAACCTATTACATCCAAGGCAGCAAGGGTGATATTTTTCCATCACTACTATTGAAGAAAATCCCAACAACAATGTGGTTACAAGAATGTTATCTATTCATTCAAGAATAGTGGATATTATTTTTTATTCTGGTTCTACGAATTATTTTATTTCCCAAAAGATTAGTATAACAATCCCAACACCACCACAAATCATGGAAGTAGAGATATTAGTGAGAATGGAAAATGGAAAAATTATAGCCTCCAATGAATATAACTCCTCCCGAATAAAAATTTGTGGATTGAAATTCATATAGAACCTAATTATACTCCATCTAGTGTTATTTTATGAAATTCTTAGCATGGATTGGATTTACATATATAAAGACAATATAAATTGTCGTGAGAGGGAAATAACTCTCTATATGGTTAATTGACCCCTGATTCTGTACAAGTGCAAGGAGGAGGATGAATACTTACTAAAACCATAATCTCAAGCATATATATTACTACCCTATGATCATGTATATCATTCTTATATGATTGAATCTAAGGATGCAACCAATCCTGAAGAAATTTCAATTATGGGGGAATTTTCTAAAGTGTTTCCCGAGGAATTTCTTGGTCTTCCACCTATAAGTGAAGCTGAATTCTTGATTGATCATATAATTAGGTAATTTCAAATATCCTAAACACTTTATAAAATGCCTTCAGTGGATATTGAGGACCTAATGAAAAAACTATAAGATAATCTAGGTAAAGGGTTTATACACCCAAGTGATTCACCATGGGGTGCACCAGTCCTCTTCATCAAGAAGATTTATGGGTCAATACCCCTTTGCAATAATTATAGTAAGAACAACAAAATCATGATATAGAAAAACTATCAAATGCCACAAATTGATGACTTTTCAAAAAGCTATGTAGAGAACAATAATTCTCCAAGGTGGTTCTTTGGTTTGGATATCACCATGTAATGGTGAAGAATGAGGATATCCCCAAATATACTTTTCGTACAAGGTATGGTCATTAGAAATTCATAGGAAATCCTTTTGGACTCACTAATATTCATGTACTTGATGTATAAGTTCATTAGATATTACCTAGAAAAATTTGTGGCAGTCTTTATAGAAGATATTCTAATATACACCAAAACCAAGGAGGAGTATCAAATCACTATTCAAGAGACATAGTGAAAGGATAAGCTATATGAATTGTACAAAATGTGTGAGTTCTGGTAGAAGGAAGTCTAATTCATTGGTAATAGCATCACAACCAATGTGATATAAATGGATCCCTCCAAGTGAAATGCTATTGAGGGATGGTCAAGGCCATAATATATGATAGATATCCATAACTTTTATGGGTTAGATAGATATTATCAACTATTTTTGATAAATTTCTCATGATTTTCAAACCCTCTTACCAAGCTAACTCAGAAGGGATTCAATTTTTTTGGACTGATAAATGCAATGATAGCTTCAAAGAGTTGAAAATGAGGCTTATCACTGCGCCCATTATCACACTACCCTTAAGCGCATAAATTTTTATGGTATTCAGTGATGCTTTAAAGAAGGCCATGGGATGTGTGTTGATGAAAAATTACAAATTCATTACCGATTATTCAATGAAATTGAAAGTTCATGAGAAAAACTATCAAACATATAATCTGGATTTGGCTTTATTATTCTTTTCTTTAAAAAATTTGCGACATTACCTCTTTGGTGAGAAGTGTGAAATATATATGGATCACATAAGACTCAAGTATATATTCACATAGAAAGAGTTGAATATGCACAAAAGAAGATGATTAGAACCGATCAAAGACTATGACTGCTCAATCCTTTACCACCCTGAGAAATCAAATAAGGTGGTATATACTCTATGTATAAATGACCCAACAATTATATCATTGATGAGAATTGAAAAGGACCCAATATTCTTTGATTTGATGAAGATAGAAATGCGAATCATAAATTAGGTAACATAATTAATCCTTTCACAAATTATTGCTCAACAATCTCTTTATTAAAGGTTAAAGTATGCTCAAAAGGATTATGTGGCAACTGAGAAGAAAGTGTAAACTATATTAAAAGGAAAATCCTTGAATTTTAATGTTAATGAAGAAAAAATTATGATATTTGGGTCAAGACTATGTGTTCCATAATATAAGGAGATAATGAAATATCTTTTTGATGATGCACATAGTTCGAATTTCTCCATTCACTAGGAAACAAAAATATGTATCATGATCTCCATGAGCATTATTGGTGGGATAATATGAAGAAGGAGATCTCTAGATATACATAATAGTGCATCGTATGTCAAAAAGTGAAGGTGGAGGGGATTATGTCTAAGGGGATGATTCAACCATTACTCATGCCAACATGTAAATGATAAAGTATCACCATGGACTTTGTCACGAATCTTTTGAAGACATCTAATGGAAACAAAGCTATCTAGGTGGTTGTGGATCGTCTTACTAAGACTGCACACATTATTGATATTTATGGAGAATTTCTCGTTGGATCAACTGTCATTGATATACATTAGAGAAGTAGTAAGGCTTTATGTAGTACCACTATCGATTGTATCGAATCGAGATCCAAGATTCACCTCTATGTTCTGCAAGAGTCTCCAATATGATCTGAATACTGAGATGAAATTTATTATGAATTATCATCCTTAAACTTATGTTCAATTTGTGTGGACTATCCAAACACTTGAGGACAAATTGAGAGCTTTCTCAATGGTCTTAAAAGGAGTAGGGGATCAATGTATTCCTCTGTTTGACTTCTCTTATAATAATAGTTTTCACTCTAGCATCCAAATGGATCCTTATTAAGACATTTATGGGAAGAGGTGCGAAACACCTTCATGGTGGGATGAAGTTAGGGATAAAAAACGCATAGTTCCATAAATGGTTAAAGAATGGTGGAGAAGGGTAAGACCATAAAACAACACATTAATACTGCTCAAAGTAGACAATAGATCTATGAATATAATCATCAAAGTGACCTAGAGTTTGATGTTTGAGGCATGATATTCCTCTGTATATCACTGTGAAAGAGAGTTATGATATTTGGGAAGAAGATAATGCTTAGTAAAAGGTACATCCGCCATTTTGAGTTCCTTGATCATATAGAATTAGAATCCTATCGACTAGAACTCACACAAAACCTGTCTCAAGTACATGACATATTTCATGTATCACTCTTGAGGAAGTACATACATGACCAATCCCATGCACTCGATCCATAGTTGGTACCACAGAAGAATGAACTCTCCTAAGAAGAGAATCCAGTGAAGATCTCAGATCATTAGGAAAATTTTTACAAAATAAGACATTGCACTTTTTCAAAGTGTTGTGGAGAAACCACAATTTTGAAGAGGAAAGATGGGAACCTGAGGATGTGATGAGGCTTAGTTACCCTCATCTGTTTTATTGTCAGAAAATAAATTTCGAGGAAATAATTTCTGAAGGGAAGAATCTTGTGACAACATGAACATTGGTGAATAAAATTCCCTTTCCATTATTTAACTAAATGTGTTATAGATATAGGAAACACATGAACATTTTTTATTGGGTTTAAATAACGGTTAAGTATTATTACTATTTGATAATATAGTTATTGAATAGTGATCACATGACTAGTATATATATAGGGTTTTAACCAATTATTTTGAAATAGAAAAAGGAAGTTATGGCCTCGACCGGTAGGATTGTTGCCTTTGAATCCCATTTATCGGATCTTTCAAGGGAGATAGAATTTCTGAGAAATTTCCTAGACCAATCCCAATACAAGATCCAACAACATAAGCTCGAGTGAAATAGTTTATGGGAGAATTTCAAGCTCATGGAGATCACAGCCGAAACCATGATCACCTAACGACCCCAAGAAAGCCCAGACATCACATACCATACACTTAGGGAATATTCTATTATAAAAATGGTTTTTTTTAACAAAACCCTAGAATTATGATTATATTTATTATTTTTGTATAGAATAAATAATATACATATATTTGATTATTATTACATTGTAAATGGTTTTTAAAGCCAAAATACTATTTATAGTTAATATTTAAATAACATAAATAATTATATTTTGATGAATTAATAGTTTTTTAATTAAATAATATTTTAATATAATATTATTAATATATTAATTTTTATTAAAAATAAATTATCGTATAATTTTTATGAATACAATTGTAATTTTTATTAAGGATTGAAAAAATGTTTTTGTCAAAACCCGTAAATTTTCAGTAAATGTCAGTTTTTATTTTAAAAGAGAAAATTAACATTAATAGTAAATTATTTAGATAAAATGGATATTATTTTTGGAATCAGGGTATCAAAATTATCCGATGGTGAATTTTATATAATTTTGTGATCCAATTGAATTTTTGGATAAAAATTAAATACCATATAAATATATAATATGTTTTATGAAATCAAAATGAACCAATAGTGATGTAGAAAAATACTATAAAATGGATATTCATACAATATATGTTTTACATTTAAAATAATATGATTTTATATTTTTTTGATTAATTTTACAATGCCTTAGTGGACCAACCAAGAATTATAAAATATTTTAACATTCTAAAAATATTTCCATGAGAGTGTGACTCACCTCAATATAATCAAACCTAATATTTTAATATGTTCGTTCATTTGACTTATAAAATAATTTTCTCAACTCCCCTATGTAAAATAATGTGCAAAAACCATGGGATGGTTTGTGTTTTTGAATATTTAATTATATAGATTAAAAAACATATGTTTGTGAAATATTAAAAAATTCCCCTCTCATTTTCAATATTAACCCACCTAAGATCCCAATACTCATCAATCAAAATCCTTGTATCATGTCCCTAATATGACCTCCTCTCTCCATAATCCTCACAAGTCACCCCAATCTCTCAAGAATCCCCTCTTTAAGCTTTCGAAGTCACACACTCAAGTATGTGATTCATTCCTTTATCCTTTTTATTCCGAGTTACATTATGTTGTAATACACTTTTATTTTCAATTAAAAATATTAGGTTTATGATTTCTAACCCCCCCAAGACTTCTCTTCTTATTTTTTAATGATTATATACAACCTTCTCTCTCATTAATTACTTTCATGTACACTTGTTACCATGTTGAAATTCCGTAAGGGATTTCTCTCTTCTTATTTCTATTAAAGTATTTATCCCATATAATGCATATAAATTCCATTTCATATGTTGAGATATTATGTTCCATGATTATCATACAATATATTTCACGTTTAAATTATTATAAACTCATTTCTATCTCATCATCCCAACTTATGAATTTCCATATGACGTCATTATATTGTCGAAATTGCACTACGATTTTCTAAGCCATAATCATTGTGTAATGAATACCATACCCATTTATTTATCAAGGGTATTCTCCTTTATGCACATATACATTTTTAATGGAACTTACATGTATGTAATCATCAATTCTTAGACATGTAATAACTTATTATATTGAATGATTGCATGTTATATGATCCATGTGGCACAGTTATGCATGGATTACAATTTTTATAAAGGGTGTTCCATGATAACACTCTAATAAATTGGGTAATTCTTAGTATCATGACATTCCATGTAAAATGTGGGCTTACTCATGAAAACATCAAGTGAAATGAGGATTTTCTCATTATAATTCAAGTACAATTAGGGTTTACTCATGCTAATCCATTTTCAATGAGCCTTGGCTCATGTTACTATCAATGTTGTATGTCGCTTCAATCATTCCATGTTATGATAATCATGCTATATCTTGAATTTATGTTAATATTTCTCTTTTTCACTATTTATATGCCTATTTCCTAACATGAACTATATTAATCATGTTATTCCTTATTTACTCCCTTATTGGGATTTATAGCTCACCCTTTTCATTTGAATTTCCTCAGGTTATCCTATGTAATGCTAAGTAAGAAGGAATGGTGAGGTCATGTAAAAGATGTTTTCAATAAAGATGAAATATTTTATGTTTTAAGTTGTTATGTAATGTTCTTAATTTACCAATACACTAGATATCCTAATCCTCTAAGTTGTCTTATGTGCAATTTTATGTAATAAATCATGTTAAAAAATTTAATAAAGAGAAGGGTTTTTATAAATTATATGTGTAAAAGGATTTAGACACTGTAGTTGGAATAATAGGATTGTATAGTTATTTTTGTGTATTAGGAATAGTATACATTAGTTAGAATCCTATGGATAATTCTAAGTATTGGAAAATATCCTAATATTTTTTAGATGTATAGAGTGACTAGTTTCCATGGAACTACACTCATGTCAAGATACTACATGTTGATATGGATTTGGTATAGTTTTACCTAGGGGTAATTAAAGAAAAAGTTAAACTAGGAATTGAACCGATAATCCCCTAATTCAGGACAAAGTGGCCTTGTTACACACCTATTTTGATATTTTTTTAGGGTATACTTTGGAAAATTTATAAACACATTATGAAACATTATGAAGTAATTAAATAGATTTTTATGTTATAATTATTAATAGGTTAATCAATATGGATTACCTATATTGAAAAATAAATACTCAAATTTTATGATTTACATGTCATTTATAACTAATTCATTCTATGCTCATATTTTCCCTTTTATATGATTATTAGTTAAAGTATTGGCATCCCATTATTCCATTTTTTAGTTAATGGAGGGAAATAGGAGGAACTGTTCTAAAAACAAATGTGATAGGTAATTTGATCATTAACCAAAAGATATTCCTAACCTTATAGGAGTGGGAGATGGGAACATCATGGAAATATTGGTTTAGGTGACTCATTCTACGAATAATAAATTTATATATGTGGAACTCCCACCATATCATAAGAAATATCATGATATAGTAGAGTCCTTTTTGTGACAATGGATTCCTAAGTATAGTGGATCTTACAATGCCATCATCATATAATAATGTATTAACTCTGTTTATTTTATATTCTTTATCCTTCAATGATAGGAACAAGAGTAATTCATGCTAGCTATCTATCAACCTGAAGGGGAAACGAATTAGTGGTGCACATAGACCAAGAAAATGATGACTAAAGAGAAAATTGATTCCATAAAATGATAATAATTCACAATTTTTTTCTAATAAATATTTTATATAAACTCAACATCATAAAATTGATATATATTTCCTCAAATAGAAGTAATAGAAGGATGAGTCTATCAGGGGGTATGAAGAAAACATCAGAAGGCTTGCATAACACTCCCTTGAGTTTTTTGAAAACATTTAATGAAATATGGATTTCTTCTTTAGTGGTTTAAAGTACTGTCTCTGAAAATATTTAATGGCTCGATAAATTAAAAAATATGTATATATATTCTATTATTACATTAATTTTGAGATAAAGATCAATAGAACATTGTGATCTCATGGCCTAAGAGAAAAACAAATACTAAAATGGACCTTTTATTTAAGAGAATTAATGGATAAATCCCATAGAGGTAAGATAACTCAACTACCAAGATGTTAAATGTGTGGGAAGAAGAATTCCAAAAACTATCTCAAGGGAACATGAGACACATCAAATTATTAAAAGATGGGAATCATGATAATAAATATTAAACAGATTTGTAGAATACCACTAATACGATAGAGTAAAATATTGTTTAGACAAACAC
Source organism: Viscum album (assembly GCA_963277665.1). Taxonomy (NCBI): domain Eukaryota; kingdom Viridiplantae; phylum Streptophyta; class Magnoliopsida; order Santalales; family Viscaceae; genus Viscum; species Viscum album. Next base: position 1,038,475,939 of record OY728141.1, on the reverse strand, counting down.
TCAGAATACAGTTTAGTGTTTCAAATTCAAGGAAAATAAACATTATGTGAACCAATTCTCAATGTAAAGGGTTTTCATAGATAATAAATGACAATGTAATCCAAGGTTGAGTGACTAAGGAAGGATATATGTTATCACTACTACTGATGTGGATACTGACAATGAAGTGGTGATAGCTATTCTGGTTATTCATTAAAGGAGAGTAAATATACTATTTTATTATGGTTCTACACATTATTTCAAATCTTTTAATTTTTTTAGAACAATTTGAAAACCACAGAGAAACAAAGATTTTTAGTTATGTATGATAATAAAAAATAAGGATGTTATTGCATGATTATTATATAACTCCTCCCTGATCAATGTATGTGGAATGAACCTCACAAATGATCTTTTTATACTCCCTTTAGTAGTGTTTGATTCTATTTTGGGAATGTATTTTTAATATATATTATATTTACACTAACATTTATATCTATTTTAATGATTTAAACCACACCACTGTGTCATTTTATGTGAAATTGCATTGTTTTTATAATTTATGGATCTCTTGATCTTGAAATAGAAAATTACACAATTCTATAATATTAACTATTTTCAATAGCTTGTGTATTTTAGGATGCAGCTAAAATGCACTTGGTAATGCATGTGATGTAAAGAGGTGTGGCATCGTATTTTAAAGAAAGGAATCAGAGCTAGAAGACTGGAGTAACATAGTTACACATCGTATAATTCCATTACATGATGTTAATTTTTACAAAATGGATTTGTAACATTAGAAATGTCATGAAATTACAAGCTTTGAAATATCAATACACATCGTATAACTTCATTACATGATGTGACATTTTTCAATATGTTTTTTTGGAGAAAATCAGTCCATGATTCCCAAATATTGTTGAACAATGGATTACATGATGTGAAACCCCACTTCACATCATTATAATGGTTATGTGCTAAAAAATAAATGTGACATTGTAGGGAATTCAATGGGAAAATCATATAAATACCTACCTTTTATACCCTTCCAAAGCAGTCTGGGACCAGCAGTAGTAGTACTACATCAAACGACATCCACCAAACATTGGAGTGAATATTCAGTGGATTTATTCTCCTTGGTGGAGTTTGAGATCTTAAGGAATATTTATTGCATTGATTCTATCATGAAGAAGATGAAAGCTACTCATGTGATGTGTGGCTAAGTAGAAAGTGGTTGCGGATGGAGACAATTGATGGACACTCTCTTCTGAGTTGTTTTCTTTTTGCCTAGTATATTTTTGAATTTCTCTTGAATATATATTTTTTAATTAATGCGGTTTTTTTCATTCTTGGATATATATTCAACATATTTTTTTGGATGGTTGTAAATTCTACGAAGTAAATTAATTGACTTCGCTATTTAAATTTCTCCAGTGAGGTCTTTCCAATGAGCATAGTGGTTTCAATTAGTTTTAATTACTTGAAGCTCTTTAAGTAATTGAATCACTTCTATAAGTAAGAAAACAATCATATTGATTAATTTATATGACTTCTATTAAAATTTGAGTCTTCACCTGGGGGTCCATGGGGGTGCATTTAGATATTCAATTGAGAAATTTTTTTAAACAAGGAGGAGGGGAGTGTCTGATAGGTTAAAGCATATCCATGAACATTATTTTAGTTATCATTTTAAACTCATTTTATTAGATATAAATTTTTTATATTCTCCATAAATTTTTATTAACTTTATTTTATATTTATTTTCATTAGTAGAAATTCTAATAAAATCCCCATATTCATTTCATCTTGCAAAACTCCCAAAAAAATTTACAACATAGAAAATAAAATTGAAACCTCCTCAAGAGACAGTATAGGTACTACTATATTTCATTAATCTAGGGGTTAATTTTCTTTATTGATGATTTCATGAAAAAAACACTCACATAAATAGTCTACAATTATATAAATCCAACATCACATATCAAGAGAGAGAGATCACTCATAAAATCCTGAGTCATCCTCTGATTTTATATACGTGTAAGGATGATAATGAATCTCCTTTAGAATATTCTTATCAATTGTGGATATTATTTACCCATGAGAGATAATATCTATCTCAAATTATTGATACTAAGGAGATAATCATGCATAATGACATGGGCATTCTATGGAGTTATACTGACATATTCCCTGAAGAGTTTTCTGGTCTACCTCATGACTGTGAGTTTGATTTCTCAATAAAACATATGCATGGATTATTATACATATCCCAAACTCCTTAAATAATGGGAACCATTGATTGGGATGAACCAAAGAATCAGTTACAATAGCATATAGAAATGGGTTATAATCACCCATGTTCTTCATTATGGGGTATGCTGATTCTCATTATCCAGAAGAAGGATGGGTCAACAAACCTCTACATTTATTATTAAGATCTCAAAAATATGATGATAAAAAATATGTTTCCCCTAGATAAATATATTACTTTTCATATCAACTATGTTGAGCCCATTATTTCTCTAAGATGGACCTTCATTAGGGGTATCACCAATGCAAGATGAATAAGAAAGATATTACTATGAATTTAATTTGAATATGGTATGGTCACTATGAATTCATAGAAACATCCTTTGAAATAACTAATTTTCTAGATATATCTATGTACTTAATGAATAGATTCTTTACAGATTACCATGAGATATTTTTTTTAGTCTTTATAGATGATATTATAATATACTCTAAAAGTAGGGATGAGGATGATGATCATTTGAATACAATTCTAAAGACATCATGAAAGGAAAATTTTTATGAAATTTTTAGTAAATGTGAGTTCTAGATAAATAAAGTATCATTCATGGTACATGTTATCACTTGAAAAAGGATATTTTTGGAACCTTATAAGCTAGAGGAAATTTAGCTCTATCCTAAACCAACATTTGTAATATGGGTCCTCTGTTTCCGTGGATTAGCTATGTATTATAGATGATTTAGGAGAATATTATGGCTATTATCAAAACTACTAACCAATATGAGTAAAAATATATAATAGTTTTTCAAGGATAAATATTGAGAAAAAACTTCACGGAAAGGAATAATATGCTTCACTCTGAACTAGTACTTACTCTTCTCTCAAGTGGGTAATTTTTTATGGAATTAAACTCAAATTTTAAATAATGAACTAGGATATCTAATGATGAAAAATGATAAAGTGGGTTCGTATGTCAAAATTTAGTTTAAATTAACTGTTCATAAATATCAAACACATGATTTAGAGTTTCCTCTAGAGATAATCACATTGAAAATTGTGAATCATTGTATCTATGGGGATAAGTGTGTGGTAAATATAGGCCTTAAGATCCTCAAATATATATTCACATACAAGGATATTAATATGTTCCGGTTAAGATAGTTAGAGCTAATCACGGTCTGTGACTTCTCAATCCACTACCATCCTAGGAAAGTAAATAAAGTAGAATATTCTCTAATTAGAAAGAATCAAATAACATTATTAATGATGAAAATTAAAAAGGATCCACTCTTCTTGGAAAAGAAGATGATAGAAATAGGAATCATAAAATAAGGATAATCCCTATTCCATTCTCAAATGATTTCCTAACCGTACCTTCTGAATATGATAAAGGATTCTCAAAATGCATATGCGGAAATATAGAGAAATATTGAATCTATAAGAAAAGGTAAATCCTATGATTTTAAAAATTATGAATAAGGATATGTAGGATTTAGGTCATGAACATATACACCATTAAATAAAGAGATAAAGAACGATTTATTGAATGATTCAAACAGCTCATCCTTCTCCATCTTCCTTGAGGGAAAAAATGTATTGAGATCTCTAAGATAACTATTGGTGGGATAAAATGAAGAAAGAAACCATATATCAAAGTCCCTAGTATGTCAGTAGGAGAAGGATGAAATTGAAAAATCTAACTAAATTACACAACAATTTCCCATACATATATGGAAATTAAGGAACTCCACCATGGACTTTTTCACTATTCTTCCAGAGGAATTACGGTGAAATAGTTATATATGGGTTGTGGTGGATCTCCTTACAAAGGATCATTGCATAATTTCAATTCAATAGGAATTATCACCTGATCAACATGTAAGGATATACATTAGACAAGGGGTGAGGATTCATGTAACACCACTATCAGTGGTATCTGATCGAGATTCAAGATTTTAATCTATGTTCTGGAAAATTATAAAAAATTGTATAGATAATGAATTGAACCATAGTACATATTGTCACCATTAAAATTATGTCCAGTCTATGTAAAAAATCAGACACCTTTTTTATATTTAGAGTATTCCTAATGGACTTCAAAGTAGGATGGGATCAATATCTTACTTTATTCATGTTCTTATACAATAATATCTTTCATTGAAGCATAAAAATGAGTCCGAATAAATCCTTTTATGGGAACACATGTATAACTCATATGTGGAAGGATTGAGTTGGAGAATACAAGATTTTGGGACCCAAAATTGTTGAGGAAAGGGTAGAAAATAAAAAAATTGTTCATTTTCACAATGAGGCTAATCAGAGTTAACAAAGAATCTATGATGATAATCATCAAGGATACTTTGAGTTTAAAAGTGGATATAAAGTGTTTCTATACATATCTCCATGGAAGAGTTTCATTAGATTTGGGAAGAATGTAATGTTAATTCCAAAGTACATTGACAACATTGAGATTAACAGTTGTGTTAGAGTTGTGGCATATCAACTACCACTCCCATCAATCATTTCTCGAATAAAATGATGTGTTCCACATATCCCTCTTAAGGAAGTAAATATCAGATACCTGACATGCACTGAATCCATAGGTGTTATAGCTAGAAAATTATATCTCTTAAAAGATCCACTGATTAAAATTTTAGACTATAGAAATAAATTTCTATGCAATAAGATAACTCATGTAGTCAAAGTACTAAGGAAAACCCCATTAGTAGGAGGAGGTGACATCAGAACTGGAGTATGCTAAGAAGAATAATTACCTAATCTATTTTAACATTAGTTTATAAAATAAAAATTTGAGGAAGAAATTTCTTTTGGGAGAATGAAAGTAATGAACAAGAGTTTTTTCAATGGAATTTCCATTCTGAATATATAATTGTGTGATATTTAGTAATATAAAATTATAAAATGCACACACACAACATGATAAAATAAACAACATTTTGTTATAGTAATTAAAACATTAAATTTGGAGATTGAAAATGTCCACAATAATTGGAAGTATTACATTGACATATGAAAAATATAATAATAATATAAAAATTTGGAAATTATATATCCCTAAAAATAATGACAATTCAGAAAAAAATTGTAGAAATGAATCATAATGTTAATAGAGAAATATATATTATGAAAATGAAAATATATATAACATTGAGAGATAATGGAAGTGAATTAATAGTCAATGAAATGTGTGGTATTTATATAAATTTGTAAACCCATATAACCATTAAAAATATGATCATTTTAATAGTAATCTACCCATTGCAATATTAATATGACATTTAAAAAATTTTATGAACATTAGAATAGTAATCTGACCATTATGAAAAGTTACCACACCCATAAGAATTTAAAATAATATATAGTTATCTTATTCTATGATATATTTATACCATGTTACAATTTAATAATGTTTCTCAAAAATATTTTTTAAGTGTTTCTATTTTTTATAAAAAAGAGCTATTTTAAATGAAATTTTATTATAAATATAATGATTCAAAAAAAAATTGTTTTCATTCAATAGTATTATAAATTAATATTATGTTTTATTAAAATTGAAATATAATTTTATGAGACCCTAAGTAATTTTTTCAAGGGTTATAAAATTAAATATAATATTAAAAGTTTTATTTTGTTCAAATAAATATTGATTTTATTTGAAAAATAAATTTAACATATATAGAAAATTATTTTTATAAAATAGAATTCATTTTTGAAATATACCTGTAAAAAAATTCCTAGGATGATTCTTTTGTCATTTTTATAAAATAGATGAGTTTTTGTGAATAATGAAATATTGTAAAATACAATATTTGACATTATAAGCTAAATATATGATTTTTTGAGTCAAGGATGATGTAAGAATCCATTATCTCAAAATAATTTTCATTGTTATCTTTATATGTTAATAATAATAAATACCATTTTCCATCTTGAGCCTAAATAATAAATTAATGAATATAATATTCAAAAACACTCATCTCCCCCATATAAATTCAACCCATAACAACCCATTCTCATGAAAACATATAAGACTTAGTGATTAAGAAATAATTAAAAAAATATTTTAAAAAAGTATCACTAAAATCCTATTTCTACTGGTCTCATGCAATGACCATTTCTAGATTCCTTAAAAAATATTTCAAGGAGACGACATTTAAGAAGTAATATTCAGTATTTACCTTTTTTGAATTCATTTCTTCTTCTACTTTCTCCTTGAATCCATCATCCAACACAACATGATGACTCTAGTAACATTAATATTATGTAATATTATTGTGGAAATGGAATATCCATCTTATAAAAACTTCATTATTTTCTAAAATAAAATTGTTCTTTACAATATGGTAATTTTAAAACCTCCATAAACAACACACTTATTTTTATTCAACTACCATCAAGGCTATACAAAAAAAATATTACGGTTTAATAGGATTATAATATGTATGTTACAATATATTTCAAGTTTTTTAATGAAAAATATTTCCATTATTTTATTAAACGAAGCTAGTTCGTGATGGTTGGTGGAACCGCCTAAATGCACTTACAAAGTAACATTATTATTTTGACTCAATGATTTTTCCCTATGTGAGAAAACATATGGATAAAATGGGACCTTTTAAATATATGTAAGGTCATTAATACCATTTTATAACACTTTTCCAGTTTAATTCCCATTTTTAATAACACAAATAATTATATATGAGTGATCCAACCTTGGAAGCATGAAATGAATGCCCTCAAAATAGTGAAATTAAACCTTATATCACATAGAAATAGTTCTTAATGGGCATAATAAAATTACAGTAAATAAAATATATATGGGAAATATTTTTAATTAACTAAAAAATTAGTCTAATTTTGTTATCATGTATGTTAAGTTCAAGTGAATAACAATTCTGGAACATATGGTTAGGGATCTATCTATACAACGTTTTTTCTTTAGGTTATGACCTTTCTATCTCTAACTCACTTTTTTTCTATATTAAATGTTATGTAATGAATATAAATTATGTATATATGTCTCTCACATGTATACTTAGACAATTATACATTCATTTTATTAGAAAATTAATGCCATCCATTTATTTCTCATATTCCTTATTTAAGAAATCATTTTTGATTATGATATAAGGCAATATTATACAACCAATTTCTTTACATGGGTCATTCTTATGTTTATGACTTATGATTTATTTTATTTTTCAAACACATAAGAAAGTATATATTATGATTTTTAAACCCAGATTTTTCTCCAAATATATAGGATCTTTTTTTTCTCATGTGATGTTATATATGGGATTAGAGAGTAAACATAGTCCACCATGGTCCTCAGTCCATAATGTGTTGTTTTCATTATAGTTTTATTAGAATTATGTTTATGTATTATTATATATTGTTCCATATTTCCAATATTTGCATGATCACATGATAAGATGTTTATAATTTTATCTTCCAATGTGAACATTTATCAGCATTATCTTTTATGATACCATTTTATGTTATTTTAAACACATGTTATGATTCATTTCCTTGTTTATTCGTTTATCAACCTTTAATCTCACCCATTTATTTTATGTAATCCTCAGATTATCCATTAAAATTTTAATATCTCAATGGGATTTAGAAAATCACTACATATATTGAAAATAAATTCATTTTAATTTATTTTCAATTTTATGTATTAAGAAAATAGTTTCCCAAATACACAAGTTTTTTCAATTCATTGGTTGTATTTAATGGATATCTGTTGTAAGAACCCAGACCTTTTTTAAGGTATGTTTTTCCTTTTTCTGGAGTTTTTGAAAAAATGGGAGTTTTCAAAAAAAAATTAAGTACACGTTGTGTACATTATGAGTGCATGTCGTATAACTCGTTTCCGCAGGAGGTCGTGCGCCTGTCGTATCCTAGACACACACACGGTCGTGTGGGGTGACGAGGAGGCTACCTAAAGTAGATTATTAAAACAGTAAGTACACATCATTTACTCAAAAAGTACACACTGTGTATTTTGTATTTTTCATTAAACTTACTGGGGTCACATCTGACGGATAGAACACCATATTTTTAGCTTTGGTTCTTCTGAGAGCTAGGGTACGGTCGCAGATCATCTCTGAGCCCCTGAGCCTCCATCTGTTCTTCAAATCAACCATCGTCTATTGCGTTGGAAACGAAATGGTGGGTTCTCTCTTCTTCTAGATAATCATTTCCCAAATCCTTCTCTTTTCCAAGTTATTGTGGGATGAATGTTTTATATGTTTTTATAGATCTTAGATGTTTTAAGGTGATTCAATACTCGTGGTTCTTTTATATCAATCTCCTAACATCAAGATAGGTGATTTGTGATTTTTTATAGAAATTCTTTGAGTATTTAATTTAAATTCCACCAATACCTTTGAACGGGGTATTGTGTGTTTCCTGTTTTTTCCTTTTTGTTTGCCTGATTTGTTTATATTCCTGATTATGGGATATTTTTTGTGAATAGGGTTATTTACTATGCTTTGGATGTTTTTCCCATGTATGTTTTTCTTTTTTATGACCGTTGTTCTCGTTTTTCCTGTTAGGCTATTTCTAGTTCTATTCCTATTATTGTAGGATTGTGTGACTATTTTTCTACCATGCTGAGATGCTGTATAATGCTAGCCAAGTAGTTCTTTAGGTTTCATTGGCAGTTATGTGATGCGATACTTGCTGACTTTACACAGGGCTTTGAGAACCTAGTATAGAATACCACAGGGAGAATGGACGTAAGGGATTTTCCAAAGTGTGTTTATAATACAATGCGAGACCATAGAGGGAATTGACATTTAGTGCTTCCTCAGATTGTCTGTAGTTCATAGACGTGGGCCACAGGGGGAATGAGATGTTGAGTGCTTTCCCAGAGTGCTTTTAGTAAGATACGAGACTATAGGGGGAATAACGATGAGTGATTCCCTAGAGAGTTTATTCATTAGCTGAACCAAAGGGGTTAGACTGTGTGTGCCTCCCAAAGGTTTGTGAGTACTTGTAGGTTGATCCATTGGGGTTAGGATATGAGAACATCCCAGAGGATACCATTTTGTTCTACGTGCTTGAGTGAGTGCTTACTTGTTTGTAAACTATATTCTAGAAACCGTTGATTGTTTTCTACTGAGTGCTTTCCTGTTTACTATTTTCTATAATATTATATGCCATATATACCCTGACTGTTAGGCACATATCATCGGGTGGTGTCCTACTGGGATTTTTGTCCCACACCCAGTTTGGGACATGCTTTTTGGCCAAAACAGATTATATTATTGCAGTTATTGATAAGGGAAAAGGCCCTTCTACATTAATTTATTGATTACACTAGATCTAGAGAGCATGGGACCAAGCTATGGCTTGCGATGTTGATAAGTTTATCTAATTTATTTTTTATTTGGGTTTATTAGTGTATTTCAGCATTTTGACTTGTTTGGAAGTTTTCCTAGACACATTTGTATCATGCATCATGTATATATTTTTCTCCATTTAATTAATTATCGGTCTTCCACTATTTACTGTTGTTGGATATTTACTACTTCCGATATTGTATGTACTTGTATACTTATGTTGTTTACTCTGCCAATGAGGGAATAGTTTCCACTATCAAACCCAAGGCCATCGCTACTAGTCGGAAGCCTCTAGCATTCGGTAAAATGTGCTTGAGGCCATGTGACCTACCGAGTACAGGGCACCACAGGGTGGCTTCCAGAATGGGGATGTTACATCTCTGGTAAATAATCACATAAAAATATATATATTAAAGGATTGGGTTTCTATATATAGAATTATATATTATAAATTATAATATGAATTTTATATCTAATATAGTTTTCATGATTTTCTATGTTTTATAATTGTGATAGTATTATTAAGATCCTCATTTTTCTCAAAACACCAGTTATTTTAGAAAATTCACAAAAATTAATCCTAAGCTACATTTTGTGAGGAATACAAAAAGAATTTTACTTTATCAGATTTAAAATCTATAATTTTTTAATTTATATTTATAATTGAAAATATATCATATAAAAAATTACTTTTATTGAAATTAAATTTTTTCATATTAACTCATATTAATTGTTTACATTGAGAAGGAAGTATTAATGGTTAAAAATATTTGAGTTTATTATATATCCAATAAAAATGTATTCCTAATATTTTGTGGTTTTTTTATTCTGGGTGTACCATATGGTAAAATTTATATAACATAGTATCTGTTTTAAATGATCAAAAATATCAGTTTGTCATAGATTGGGTTATGGTATTGTTTCTACCTGCAATTTTATCATAGTACCTAAAATGATTTTACATCACTCCTAGTTAACTGATAAGTTATATATTCCTGGATAGATTTTTCAAAACACCTTAGGAAAAAAAATTTATGGATATTGACAAAATATTATTACTATTAGATCATCCACCCTTACGATGTGCATAAAAAATCAAGCCACTCCAAAATTACCAATGAAAAAGCCAATCAGGTGTTGATGTTCCTAGGATATCAAAATGCAACTCAATACCCTCACACATGTCCCAGTGATTTATAGACACTCACCTATTAATGGAACCATCTTATTCAAGGAAATATACATGACAAGTTATTAATTATCAGATTAAATAATAATATTGAACATGTATAAAACCTTATACATAATTTCATTCAATGTATAAAATATTTACTCAAAACTAAAATAAACTAATAGGAAATATATATTTTTTCATTAAATTAGATGGTCTCAAGAATTATAAGTGAGAAACTTCTCTTACCCCAATAAATCTTGAATTACCCATACATTTTAAGGGTATAACACATGGATGGTGATGAATAAAACCCTACATATCAAAAGTATACAAAAAATTAAAATGAATAGTGATAAATTATCCAGCCTCTCATGCTCTTGATCCAAGTACAAGTTCCTATTTTTAGTGCATATTTTTATCCTATTTTAGGTTCATATTTTCCTACTCACATCACATTTTTTAAACCATTGATATCATTTCTCCTTTTGATATAAGATGGTTTTCTCCATTTTTTAAGATTCAAAATACCAAAATTTTCTTCATTCAATAAATTCCACAGCTTCCATCAATTGGTTGTTGATCAAATTTTTTTTTATAAAATTGTCATCATGGAATCATTTGAATATTTTCATGTATTACTATATGGTAATAAACCATTGAAATGAAGTGTGAATAAGTCATATGAAGATTTATTTGGATCATTGAAAATTTAATATTTTTATAAAGGCGTGGTGTCATACGATAGGACAAAATGCATATACTTGATCCCAAAAGACCTATGTTATTCATAATGTTCTATAGTAAAAAGACTTAATATTTGGGAAAATGATTAACATTCAGAATAAAAAATTATTTATGGCAGAAAAATGTAACAATAATGATAAAAACTACCCACTTTATCAAATTGTCTCATCCATTATATCTATAGTAATTCTACATTCCACTAAAAATACAATTTAATGATACAATATAAACTCAAACACATAAAATAATCATAAAAATAACCAAAATTATGTGTATATTTCATTATAATAGTTGAAAATACATATAATAAATTAAAACTCATGAATTAATTCATTTTTACAATTAATTCTTAATTACATACAAAAAACACTAAAGGTGATATTTTCATAGAAATCTCTGAATGTGGTGGAATATAAATCATTGAGAAATCAATATAATAAGTATAAAAATATTTCATGTTAGTTCTCACACACCTAATCCATGTACTTCAAAAAAATTCATTGAAAAGAATTACCCAAATAATGTTCAATCAGTAGGAATTAAAAAAATACTATTTTAATCCCTGGTCCTTATTCTTATCATGTCTCCCTTAGGATCTTTATTAGTATTACTATATTATATAAATTCCATTAATTTAGAAATATTTAATCCTTCCATTTATTCTTATAACAATTTTTATGGAAATGTTTCACCCAACACTCAACTATGAATTTCATGTAATGTTTTTCTCACTCCAACTTTAAACAAAATCTATAGTATAGAGGAATTTAACGGTATCCACCCAATAATTCAATTATCTATTCATATAATAAAGTCCTAATAATGGTTTTTATAAGGAATATGGATTAATATGGTTTTAATGTTACAATTTTGAGGCTAAAGGTGGAGTTGTCAAAGAAAAATAAATCACAATGAATGTTTCTTAGTTTCCATCAAGAATGTATTATCCATAAACTTCCCATTTCATTAAATTGAATTAATTTTTTTAAATTATATATATATAAACTAAACATTTTATCATTACAATAGTAATAATCATTCATCTCCATGTTTCCTTTAGCAGGTTTTAAAAAAGTTCTTAGATTTTTCTCATGAAGAAGAGATGGAGTTCAAGAATTCTTTAGTAGGAGCGTGATCAAATTTTCCCAAGATTAGGAAGTATTTTCCTTCATTTTTATGTGTCTAGGGCCTACTAAAAAACATCTCCTACTTTAATATTTCATTCCCAAACTACTTCTCTAAAACTAATATCATAAACTATTGATTTTTAAAATATATTTATGCTCCAAATGGCCCCAAAACTTTTCATTGGCTTCATAGTAAGCCCGCATTCGGGATATTCATCATTAATAAAATTGTTCATTACTCTTTCCAATTTCATTGGGTTACCTATTTTAGATCCATAATTGACATGAAGAGATGAATTTTTAGAGGGAAAGAGTGGTCTTTTCCTCTTCAGTATAGTAACGGACATCTAAGGCCAGATATGGTGGATAAATAGTCCATCGCCTCATTGTTTACACAATGACATTATTAACAACATAATAACAAAAAAAATCATTATTTTATTCTTTAAACTAAATACTATTCTAAAATAAAATTTTATCCATCTCACATTCCCCCTTATCCCATAAATAAATTCAACTTAAATCTTGTGTTATATTCTAGAGTAAGGTGGATAAGAATTTTTGGATTATAATTTGAATAAATAAGAAATTATTTCCTATACTATAAGGGAAATTAAGTTTAAATTTAATTATATGATTGAATATAGGGTTTATTGTAAAAGGGGATTAAAATAAAAAAAAATTCCAAGTCATGATTAACACAATATCTTAGAATTATATAAGGTTTCGACCACATTGGTAAAACAATTCTGGTTATTCAAGCATGTATTAGTTCATTTAAAAAAATATTCTTTATAAATATGATGTTGAGGCTGTTATACAAGAATATTTGGTAAGTTATAAACAAAAAATATAGTATTTCATGGCATGAGATTCAAAAATTAGAGTACTAAAAATGAGTTTCCATCACATAGAATTTAAAACTAATTTAATTTTAAAATTCCCCCTGGGTGATTATATGGGTTAAATCAGTTTCTCAATATTCGTATGGTATAAAATATTAAAATGGAATTATTATTAATTTCATGTGTTTAGAAAACATACTTAATCTGATATATAGTCATAAAAATCTTTAAAAAGATCAAATAAATTTGAAAAATAAAATAAAATTTTGATATGTCCAAACCTAAAAATTTAAAATCTTAAAGTATGTTTTTACCATGTACATAAATGATGTATTTTTGAAAATGAATTAAAAATATTTAATATGTAAATATATTTTTAAATATAATAATACCAATAATCATGTTTTAAGGAGTGTTACCAACTAATGGGATATCATTGATAAATAGTTTAGAGGAGTGTGATATCATCCACTAGCTTTTGGGGTTGACTCACATGTACTTACTATGAATGTGACCACTAAAAGTGAATAGGTTTTGGTTTCCATCATTCATAAACTAAACTAATCCAAATTTATACACTTGAGTAACAATAAGGGTCCTCCCCATCGTGAATAAATCTTACCCAGAATTAGTTTGATCCTTAAATTGAATAACAAAACTTTGTCTCTATTGTTGAAGTATTAAAACTGAATAACCCCATCATAACCCACTATAAATCATTACTTGTATATTATGAAATTCATAAAGGCTTATCTCTTTATTTCTTTCGTCTCATGTTTCTATATTTGTCTCTCATTTTTAGCTTTATCCATTTCTAGATTCACTTCATTAATATCCTAATATGCTTTGTTTTATAATTATATAGGTCTATAACAATACTTTATATAAACAATCAATATGTTATTATTATTATGGGTATATTGTATTTGTGTTGTATTCCCATAATGTGTCTTATAATCTTTGGCACTAATAATTCACCTATAAATTGATAGTATTTTCCAAAATTCTTTGATTTCCCTATTCAGAAACTCATCATTACCATTTCTTTGTGGATGGGGTGGTATATATGTATTTAATATGTACTCTATAAATTATTAGTAAATTGACCATGATATTATTGAAAAATATTGTGCCTCAATCAAAGATTAATGGGTCTTTCATAACATCTAAATGCTTCTAGACCTGAGAAAATCACACAAAATATTTGCATCATTAATTTTAGTGGCTTTCAGTTACAATATTTTTAAAACATAATCTATATAAATTATAATGTAAGAGTTATGATATGACATGGAAATATGTATACAAAGTATATTACCCATATCTAAAAATATTCACAAAAGATGATAGGTTTTGGGATAATTTCTTATTTATCTAAATTATTTCCAAAAAATTGTATTATTTTGAATTTTTTTAAACTCATGAGAATATTTGAAAATTTTAATACAATAAATTATAAATTCATAAAATTTTGTGTAGTTATTTGAGGTCCAAAGTTTCCTCTGAAATCTAGTGTATGAAAAAACTCAAAAAAAATTACACATAGGTAAACATCTTCTTATCACAAGATTGAATAAAATATTCCAAATGTATAGATAATTAAAAATATTAAATTTAGAACCATATTGAACTATATAAACTTTTTAGGGATTAAAATGAGTTGTTATATGAAAATTAACCGAATAATTGACCATATCTAAATATAGGGGAGTTTATCTTTCAACCAAATAAAACTTCTCTCCTAGATAGTGCTCATTAAATATGCCCTGATTTATAATTTATTATTCATAAGTGCTAGGTAATATACTCATGTAATTGACTACTTTATTTTTTGTTTTATTATTGTCCTTCATCTCTATGTAGAAATTTTTAAAGAGTGATATCTATATAACTAGTCTTAGTTTGACTTTAAATTTATTCCTTAAGTATATATGCACGACATAATAAAAAAATAATAACTTTATTTCTAATTAAATAAGTTTTATATTTATCTAAATAAAAAATAAATACATGAGTTTTCATTTCTTAGTCTCTGTAGTATATTTTTACAATATTTATGGTTATTTTAGTATAGGAAATAAAATTTTTCCTACCATTTATTTCATGATAAATAACTACACCCACAACTTAGTTGTAAGATTAAACATTTTTCTGCAACGGTTTATTATTGTTTGGTGGATTCATCATAGGTGGAGTAATTAATCTAATCATTATTTCATAAAATTATTTCATGCATTCAATGGTATGATCAAAATAAACATCATTATAATGTTACCCATAAAGGGTAATATAAATAGAACTAAAATATTTGATAAAAATTATTTAAAAACATAAATGTCCCAATAAATATATAATATCTCTAATACAAGTTGTAAAAGTTAATTGATTTATAATTTCAATTTTAGATCTACAGACCTCAATTTTTTTTAAGATTAAATTCCAAATAAATATTCTTCTTTCAATAATGAAGTTTCACTTTAGAAAATTGTAAATTACTTTTCAATGCACATCTAAAAAAATCATGATTTTCACGAAATGGTCAAAATAATCTCTAAAAACATTAAAGTCGTCTAAAAATACCTTCACTCTATCATTAATTTAATGAAAAAATATATTATTCATTCACCTATAAAATGTAAATTTTTTATTACATAATAAAAATATTATCCTTTTATATTAGGTAATTAAATAGGGATATGTAAAAGTGTTCCTCGTCAGATCCTCAGACGTAATTGACATTTAAAATTAATCAAAAAAATTATCTATGAAACAATAGGGAATATTCCCTACCAATCACTCTAACAATAGCTCAAAAAAAGGTATGTGTAAATGATCACTCATAGATAGTTAATTCCCCTTATTATATTATATATGCACTATAATAATGTTTTAAATTATTATAGTGATCAATTCAGTTTAGAAATTATTCATAATGGTCAAACCTACTTTGATAGGATCTATAAGAATTGAGATAACACATTATGTGTCCAGGATTAGGAAATTAGGATAACTAAAAAAATGTTTCTATTTTAGTTTTTACAAAATAAATTATCGGGTGTTTTTCCTCCTTTGGATACCCTTAATAGGTAAGGATACTCCTTAAAGATAAATTCTTGGTGAGAATATTTTTGGATTTATACATATAATAACCCCAAAACTCAACCTGATTTTATACAAAATATATTTTAAAGTATGAATTAATTTACTCTCTTGTGATAAAATTTTACTAGAAATTTTTCTCATCCTATTAAGTACGCAATGATTAAATCTATGTGCAGTGGGTTTAGTTCAAACATTAGTGGTTGTTCTAATGATGAAATTAAATTTGGGTTTCTAATTTCCATTTTTTCTATTTTATACACTCATGATGAAATGTTAGTGGGCTGATAATTAAGTAAAAAAATCAGTCAAGGTATTCAGTAGTCACCTTTTCTTATAATAGTAAAATAAATTCTTTATGTTTTTTTACACAATCATCCTCTATGGAATTTTCAATCTATAACTGCTTCTCTAGAGTCAGGATTTAATAAAACATACCATAGTATTAAATAGGTAAATCATCTTCAAAATAGGGTAATGTAGGAACATAATGGTCAGCTGAAGGGTTCTTTATGGAATGAAGGATATTGAAATATATAGTACTATCAAAAACCTCTATGGATATTTTTCATTCAGGCATATGATGATCTTCTTAGTAATCTTTGAGAAAGGTCTCCCAGTAATTATTGGTGACTGTGATGGGATCATAGATTCCTCTATATTGGGAGTATATAATTCATTTGGTAATATTAGATCTTATACTTTCACAATGATGAATTTAAAGATTCCTATATGAAAAATATGTCATATTTTTATATGTTACACCAAAAATCTTATGTATCACAAGTCTCTCAACAATAATGATGTAAATAGTGATTGAGGAATATAAATTATGGAAGCATCTATACCACAAAAAATATGAAAATGTAACAATACCAATGGTGTAAGATAAATAATATGTCATTATATCATGAAATTTACTAGGAAATTGTGGTGTGGTAAGGGATAATAAACTTATTCCAAAATCGATTCAGTTAATTCCATGAAGCTACCATTTCATGTTATAATGTTCGTTAAAAAATTTATCATACATGGGATTTTATTTAATGGATTCATGAAGAGGTAATTTGATATTATTTTTATATAATGTTCCTTGAATTTATATTTAAGGTTATTCCTCTTAACTCATATTATTTTAGATTTTCTTTAATGTAAAGATAAGTTGGATATCCTATTTCTTGTTTTTTATCTTTTCTATGGTGTTTATTATCTATTTTTTATATCATCCTCTATATTCCATTATTTTTTTTCTTATTGTTTTTGTTTTTATTAAATATTCCTATAATTTCTATCTTATTTCTCTTTAATATCCTCCAAAAATTCGTATCAATTTCTTATTGATATTGATCATGTTTAGGTTTTTAATTTCTTCTACATCAACATTATGTTGATCACATTTTATTTTAGTGGGTATCATGGGGTGAATATTTATATTTATTCTGTTGGTTATCATGACCACATATTCTATAGGGTTATGGAAAATATGATATGGGTATTTCCTTACATTTATAGACAATATTTCAAAAAGTATTTCAAATTTTTATCAATTTATCTACATCAATTATCTACTCCTCCCCCTCAAATACTTTTTATAGTTAATCTAGGACTAGTAACTAATTGATGGTTATTAAAATGGTATTTTATGGTAAAAGAGGATTTTGTTGGTAATTATCTTGGTTATAGGTTTTTTTAAAAGTCTTTTCTAATGGTGGGGCTTGAAACTGTTAGTTCTTCTACTTGATGGTATTGTTGTTAGTACTAATTTTAGTAAATGATCGATAATGGTTTTATTTATTTTTAAATATATTTTGTAATTAGGATTTAACTGTCCATTATTGTATATGATATAGGTATTACCTTGGTTGAGGGGTTATTTCACAATTATTGATTCATTATACTTCATCACACTAATCAGTGGAACTGTTATGTGATGAGTAAAGAACACATAAAATAACTAATTCTTTTTGTTCTCTAGTCTTATTTAGAGACTTTTGTATCATAATTATATTTAGTTATTCAATTACAGGGTCTTATAGTGGTTATTATTTAGTAGTTCTTACCTCATGGATTAGTACCAAGCTAATACCTCTTGATCCAAACTAAAATGAGTTTTGTGTAATATTCTCAACTAGTCCCATGGATTATGCTTATGAATTTTTAATATAAGCTCCTCTTTATAATGAATCCATGATATTTCTATCATTTTAATGAATACCATAATAAAATAATATAAATAATTTGTGATTACCTATTCCTAGATGTGTTCATATAGAATAAATCTTTAAAAAATGTCCATTTTTACTCATGGAGCCTATCTAGATTCCCTTATAATAGAATATATATCCTTTATAATGGTTCTGCTCTTATTTGTGGGGAAAATTATTTGCGTTAATCCTATCTATAGGTCATCCCAGTCTTGAAATTCAATATATTGTAGGCAATAAATAAATTCATTTTTTGTTCCTTCATGTGAAATAGTGAATTCGCTAACATTACTTTCTCAACATCTACTCAGGGTCTTAGTTTTGAACAAACTAGTGTGGATCCTAGTATGTCTAAATTTTGTTATCCACCTTCATGACCAAGAATCTTGGAAAACAAGTACATAAGCCATTTTTTCAATTCAAATTAATTTTCCATTTATTTATATTTATCTAATTTATTTGATTAAATATTTATGGTCCACATAGATATAGAAACTCAAGAATTTCATACGTAAATATTATATCATTTTAGATTAATATTCAATATATAACATTAAGGTACATGCCAGTACCATAAATGTTTATTGTATTTGGATACTAGATGCATGGACATATTATTTAGCTATATTGCTCAACATCTCCCATCATATTATTCACTTTATATACCCTTAATTACACACCCATATTAAAACAATTCTTCATAACATAGGTAAAGGAAACATAATAATGGATGAGATGAGATTCTTATTAAGGGATAACATTTGATATATTAAGCAATGATTTTATGAAAGAATAAGATAAATATAAGAGTATGAGATCATGACCATAAATTTTAAATTTCATACCTAACCTACAAAAGATCATAACCATGATTTGTGACTAAAAAATTTTCATTTCAAAATACATGAATCATAAGAGGGAGAAAGCATCATACATCAATCATGAATCTTAAGTTCATATAATAATCCTGTCATAATTTTTTTTCACCATTATAAGTATTGAAACCATTTCATATATCATTGTTAACCTTTGAGACAATCAAATCATAGTAGACAATGCATTAATACCTATTTGTAATATCATAAATGATTAGGAATCCTCACCTATTTACAATATTAGATTGTCCATCCCTACCTATTTTCTATAGTGAATCAAGTACATTTCCTTTTCTCGAATAATTATCTCATTAAATATAAGACTTTACTAAATGCATTCAAGGGATATATAATTCTAATCCACCCATTATTTAATGAAAATTATATATATGTGTCATAAAATATAATTAATAATTTATCTTATCATGATATCATAAACCATGAAAAGATAACATAATTCATAAACATTTTGTAAATTTATCCTAGCATAACCCATGGAAAATAAATTGGTTCCGTAAAAATATAACCATTATAATAATAAGGCATAAAAATAAATAAAAATCATAGTATCATTGTATTATATAACCTTTAAATCATAAATAAAATTAAAGTATATCATATTAGATGAAAATTCCTTTAAAAGATCCCTGTAATTTTTTTTGAGGAAAATAATCTTTTAATTTATAAATAAATTATTTAAAATAAAAATATTTATTAAATTTCAACCAAAAAATTTTCTTTAAAAATAAACATGGATGATTTTAAATTAACCTTAAAAAAATTTATTATTCATTATGGTGTAAAATTACATTCATGTTGTGTATGTTAAAATATAATACCCCCTTTCATATTTTTAGTGAAAATTCAAAAATACCTCATTTGGAAAATAATAGGAATATTCCTTTGAAGAATTTGTATAGAAACTAAAAATTCTATAAACAATAATTTTATAAATGAATGTAGAATAATATTAATTTTATGGAAAATAAATTAAATAAAACAAAATCATTGAATAAAATGATTTTATACTAAATAGTAAAACATGGTCAATTTTCCAAAAATATATTATTTCAGTCTCATGAGTAATTAATGTGAGAAAAATAAAAGGAAAAAATGTATTCACCATAAATGAAGAGAAGATATGAAAATTAAAAGTTATTGGTCATACCAATATCATATAATTTCCTCTATGAAAATTCAATCATAAACATTTAAAAAAAATCGGATTTAACTTAAATCCCATACCTTAAGTATTGTCATTTTCCATATGTATTTGAAACTACAATATAATGAACATATATTAGTTATAAATGTATAATATTACCATAATAATATATTTCATACCATATATGATTTAATTATAACATCTTCTCACTTATTTATCCACAATTTTTATTAAAATCATTGTTTTCGGTGATAACTACTTTGTTTTTTATGCATGTTTGGTTTTCACAATCCTTGTATCTATACATTGTTAATGGTTACATCAACTATAAAATATTAATCATTTCATGAGTATCATATTTAATCATTATATATTCTTTGAAATCTATTCAAATAAATTGGTGATGAAAAATTAATTACAATATTTCGTGGAGATGGTAGTCTATACTGATGCACAAGTAATGTTTCCATTTTTCAATGGATTGAAGGAAAGAAAGGTAAAAAATAATTTACCCATATAAATTATTTATTATATCATATATTTCATATATAATGATTAAATTTATTCTTATTACCATCCATGTAAAAAATTTGGGAACAAAAATAGCATCGCATCGTGGAGGTGGTAGTCCATATATACGAAAGAGCGACGTGATCATTTTCCAAAAAATGGGAAGAAGATGTATAATCGATCTTCCATAATATTAATATGAATTAAGCATATTTAATGTACTTAATTAATTATTTTATAATGGATACCATATATTTTTCGGAGGTATAATAATAAATAAAATTGAAAACACTTAGTTAAGTTCATGCCTCTTCATTGAGAAACCTTCTTTGGATTACACATCAAGCCTAGAAAGGGCGGACAATTGGTAACACCAGAAGATATAGGATGAAGTGAAGGAAGATAATTTGATATTAGGGTATTCCTTTTCTATGCTATAATTCTCAATCATTGTGTATAATAACAGAGAGAAGGTTCCCTTTTAAAAGTGAGGTGAGGGACACTCTTGGAATTATTAAAGTAATCAATTAGTATTAATTAATTTTCATGGGAAAATGGAACCAAGTTGATATAATTAAAATATGATATGATTATGAGCTTAAAATATCTCATTAAATAAAATTTTAATAAATCTGGGTTATTTTTTACACTTATCTCTTAGTATTAACCAGATTTTAACAGTTTTGACAATTACCACAAAATCAAAGTTTTCTACTTTTTAAGGGTTAAAAATGTTAACATAAAATGAAATATGACTGAATAATGGTCCATTTTTGATATTTTAAACAATATATCATTCCATTTATACAAGATACAATATTTATAAATTTTAAATCATTTAATATAATGTTATTTATTATAAAATATCATTATTCTCATTTATAGAACTATTTATTTAATTAGTTTTGAAAATAATAAGAAAAAAAAGGAATTTAAATATCAACCATATAAAAATATATAATATGTTATATTTATCTAAAAAAATTGTGTGATACTATAAATCACTAAAAAAATACTTTTAGAGTTTTAAAAATCATTTACATTGTTTTTCTACTACTTGAGCACGAACTATGCCTGTGTTGTGTAAGTATTTAAGGTCATGATTATATCAGAAGAAATTTAAAAAATTAAGATGATAAAAAAATTAATTCACAATTTCAATACCTATTTATAACCAAAAATTTGTTTTTTATCCCAGTAAATAATAATATAAATAATAAAAGAAAGAAACTGAAAATTTTTAAACTACCTTTTACTTAAATATTACCAAAGTAAAAATAAAGTTAAATTGGAAAAAGTTAATATTTTTCAAAATTTTGGAAGATTTTGGATGAAATAGACTCATAAAACACCATAAAGGCATGTTTTTTAATGAATTTTAAGCCTTATTACAATTAACCAATTTTACCTTTACCTTTTTAAAAAAAAATTACATTTGATACAATTTATATGGATTAAAAATAAAAAAGAGACATTTTAAAAAATATAAATAATAATTAAAATCAGGAATCCATATTTCAAGATTAAATTTCCATAAATTAATTAAATTAATTTTTTATAAAACAGAAAACTCCTCGAAAAAGTAGTTTTTAGATAAATTGATTTTTGAGTATAAAAATGTTTTTATTGAAAATTCAAACATAAAATTAATTATAATGAACTTAATGGTATTATTAATAACAAATGAAAAATAATTTAGCCTAAAATTTATTTAACAAAATTTTAAATTTGTAAATTCTTGCATGAAAAATACATGTTTTAATAAAAATTAATATTTTCACTATTCACTCTAAAAATTAATCATTTTAAAAGAATCCCAAAGATTCACCATATAGTAATTCTTAAGTGATGGATTAGAAAATGATTTACTTTTTATGAAATAATTATTATTAATGTTATAGAAATTATTTATAATATTCTATCATAAAAATAAATAAAAATCATTTTTGATGAAAATGTATTTTTGAGGATAAAATAGATTTACAAAAAATTGTGCTTTAATTAATAGATTTTTATTGAGAAAAACATTTATATATATTTCATAATGTGATTACAACTATTCAAAATTTCAAATTCATTTTCTATGTGATAACTAATAAATTATATAATAATATTTCAATAGTTTAATGTAGCTTGTTTAAACTTAGTGTTGTGTGTAAAGCAACCTACCAATGAAATCAAATTTATATACAGAGAACTATATCATAAAATGTCAGGCTGCTATATTATACCCCCCTTAAAATGAAATTCACCATCAAATTGTCATCACTCCTATATAATAAATTGGTGGTATCTCTATTTTTTCACATCCTCAGGATCCCATAAAGCTTCCTCTAATTTATGGTTTGGCACAAAACATTGTCGATGTGAGTGTTCATGTTTTGTATCACTTTATTTCTACAATCCAAAATATCCACTAGTATTTTCTCATAAGATATATCTTAATATATAGGTATAACTTATGATTTTAGTACATGTAAAGGATCATATATTTAATTCCAATGGAGAGACATGGAACACATCTTGAACTTGACTGAGATTTGGTGGAAGTTACCAATGTTAAACTATCATTGCAATGAAGTCAATAATTTAAAAGGTAACCATTTGTATGTGGATCCAATTTTTCATCTCTTAAAATATCATAACCTTATTATAAGGAGATATTTGTAGGAGTGCCTTTTCACCAATGTGGAACCCCATATCTCACTGATGTTTTTTAGAAAACATTTTCCGTTGACTCTGAGATGAAATAACATGCCACTAAATGGATCTAACTTTTTTAAATATCTTTAATGAGATTAGGTCCCACTAATTTTGATTCTATAACTTCACCCTAATAAATTGAATTTGTTCATTTCTTTCTATAGAGGGATTCATAAAGAGCCATTTTGATGTTCGAGTGAAAGATATTATTGTAGAAAAACTCAACTAGAGGATACTTTTGATCCCAAAAAAATTAAAATCTAGAGAATATGATATCAAATTATTCTCCAAGGTCTGAATAGTTCTATTAGACTAACCAGCTATTTGAGGATGATAATAAATACTAAAACAAAACTCTAAATCCATGGTTTTCTAAAGGATTTTCTAATACATTAAGGTAAACCTCAATTCTCAATTATATACAATAGAATATAGAAATATATGAAATATCACCGCTACAATAATGTATTACATGGATAATTAATAAGGATAAAAATATTCTCTGATGTAAATGAAGTCTCGTGAATTCATAATTTGATCAAATACAACCCAAATTGAGTTATTCCCATTAGATGATTATGGGTGTCTGACTATGAAATCTATAGTAATGTTTTTTAATTTATATTTAGTAATTTGTAATGTTTGTTATTTTTTATTAGACTTCATTCTCTCAGCCTTAACTTAGTGAAGAACTAGGAAATGAGATACATACTCTACAATATCCAATTTCATTTTTCCCATCCAAAATTTATTTCATATCTATATTTATTGTTGTTATTCTAGGATGTATAGAGAATGATGAACTATCAGCTTCATCAAATAGTCACTTCTTCATTTCTGGGGTTGAATGGACATATACACTATTCATGAACCTTCTCATTCCATCAATATCATGATTATACTCTTGAGTACTCTTTAATTTATTTTAAAGTTTTATATCTTACCTCTACAACTCATTAATAATCTCATGAATGGATGGTTTTACATTCATCTGGGAATGTTCTTTTCTTTTCACTTTCCACTAGACTTCTAGTTCAATATTTTGAAAATTCGCAAGTATTAGATTCATTAAATCGTTATCAGGCATAAATTTTCTTGTCCCTTCTGAATTAAACCATCAACCACATTTTCCCTTCCCAGGGTGTGTCACGAATTATCCTCTGGGGCCCGCTTCGTGACTACACCAAGCCCGCCTTCCATAGCCCAGGGGCTGGCGACTAGAACTGAAGGTGTATTCCCTAAAACAGGTAAGTCATTGCCTTTATAACCTGTAAGCACATGTAAAAAATCACACAGAAATATAGGAAGACAAGTAAACTAAACAGTAAATAGAGTGAGTGAAGTAAGTAAAAAAGGGACAGAATAGAAGACCAACTGGAAAGTACAAGTACAATTGTGATACAATACAACTTAATAAAAGGGAAAGTCTGATGCTGGGTCATCCTCTGAGATTCCTACCTGAAGGGTTGGTATAGATCGCCTCCTCATCGCACCACACCCATCCATCTCCTCCGCATATCGACACACATTATGGTCAACCTCCAGGCATTTTCCAGTCCTGATACTCACATCCTCAGTCAGTGTTGTCTATTATCTATACCAAACACAGTGAAGTTCGGGTATATCTCGTATAGGGGATAGTATAATGATACTCAGTAGGGACCCCGAGACCCTCAAGGTCTCACAAAATCTACCAAGGATTAACCACAAAGTACGAAATCAATAGATAAACCTGCTTAGGTATATGCCCATACATATACCTAAGTTATCAAGTAATCCATCTCAATCATTAGGAAAACAAAAAGGTACTGACTTAGCTCACACAAGGATTTATTCAAGGGGTAGTATCAAGTAACATTTCCAGTCACAATGCCGAACACCTAGACTACTGGATAACTCCTCCTCTATCGAGTACAGGTGTAATGATGCATCATACATAGGCACATCCAACTAACCTTGGACTGCTGAGGTACTCCACTTATCAAGTACCATGGGTCTGATGCATCACCATGGCGCTCCCCCTCATGGATTGCTGAGGTACTCGTCATGTCAAGTATTATGGGTCTACCGCATCACCAGGGCGCTACCCACCATGGGTCTGTAGCATCACCAAGGTCCTCCCCACTAGGCCTGTCAAGTTAGTCCAAGTCGAAACGGTCAGTAGTCATCAAGACTCAGCCAGTCGTAGGGTTCCGAAAGTATCACGCTTGGGAGAACTGCTTCCCAAGCTACATGTCAAATCTTCAACTACCACAAAGTCCCATGAAGATGTATTTCAAAATTCCAATGCGTCATAGGGGTCTCAATGCAATAAGCTATGTGTCAATCAGATTCTTGGTCTGTGAGTTATTAGAATTTTAGTCCCCGAGGCCTCGTAGGATTCATGTTCAATCTATCCTGAATGTACCCAATCTTTAACCAAACCTAATGTAGGGTTTAATCAAAGGGACCATCTCACTCTAGGATTTCCAACGGCACTGACGGTTCATCTAACGGATGTCTGGTGCCAAAGTTATGGCCAAAAATAAGGAAAATGGGTCGTAGTGGGCCCGAGTCCAGTCCGACCCGGTCGGACCGACCCCGACCGACCCTCTAGATATGGCTCAAATTATAGTGTGTCCAGACCTATTGGGTTCTTCCTAGTTCACACTGGGTGGCACGACCCATGAGGGTCGTGAGGGTGTCGTGATGGCAGCTCGGCCGAGGGGTGCCGCGATGGCACGGGGTGGTTCGGCTCGGCCCGGAGCAGCTTGGCCGAGGACGGTTTGAGACCACGAGGCGGCGGTCTGGCCATAGGGTGGCATTCCGACCATGGGGTGGCAGTTCGGCCGCAAGGGGGCAGCAGCCGTGGGCATCACGGCTTAGCGGACGACATAAGTGGCATGGCGGACTACGGCGATGACTCGGTGGTCGTGGGTGCCACGGAACGGCTCGTCCACGGGGGTGTTGCGAGGGCAGATAGGTAGTGAGTTAGTGGTGGTCATGGGGCGATGTCGTTGCGTCGTTTCCATCATTGTGTTCAACACCACGAATCAACACAATATTTTCTGAGGGGTCGGGCCATTTTTTTGGCACATACCCTCCGCGTTAGGGTGGTTGCATATGGCTCAACCAGAACAAATGTTTTAATAATGGGTAAAGGAAAATAATCAAACAACCTCCCTAAAATCCATATTAATCATTATTACCAATCCCGAAAATGAATTAGAAGGGGAGAACATGGAAAGTGATATTCTTATTATAGTAAAACCCCTACCTTGTTCGCTTGATGACGTCGACAAGGTCACAAGGAAGAAGAAGAATCGTTGGGAAAAGAAGGATGTCGATTCCATCACTATTTTTCTCGATTGCCTGTTCATTGACGTTGAAGACGTTCCTCATCAATGAATTTCCCGTGGAAGAAGTCAGATTTGAATTCCACATTCTTCATTGTCGTTCTTCATTAGATTTATTCATGGAGAGGATAATCCTTGAAGTTCTCTCTCAATTCTCTTCTTCAATCCCTTCCCAAATTCCCCCGAGGAGAAAAGAAATATCTAACACAAAAATCAACTAATAACATAACATTAATTTTATTTTTTCACATTAAATTAAATTGTAACTGAACATTTAATTCTTATGTTGACACATAAAATGAATTGGTAGCTCATCAATTAATTTGATGTTGACATAAAGAATTAATTGGGGAAGTTGAGAGTTTTCCACCTCATTAAGAGGGGTCGGGTGGTCCCCGCCCCAAAATTCAAAATTGGGAGGTTTTGAAGACTTGGGGGTCCCCACCACCTTAACTCTTGTAGTGTAGGTTTCAAAAAATTAAATAAAAAGTGTGATTATTTTATTTTATTATTTCCACAAAAAAAACCCAAAAAACTAACTTCCACCCACGACCAATTACCGTAGAGGTAAAACTCCCCTTAAGTGAATACTAGCACTGTGAGTTCAACGGTGCCCTCAGATTTCAATTCCGTGCACCAGTTCGAAAGTTATAAAAACTCACTCGTACGTTTACTAAACGTACCTGAAAAAATGATCATAAATTCATTATAGGAACTCCGGGTCTCGGAATCACACACCTTCAAATTTCACGGACTCATAAAATTCCCATTTATTTAAAAAAAATTGCATGGAAATTCCGGGTCTTCAAATTCTCCCCACCTCATGGATTTACGTCCCTGTAATCCATAACTCAAAATAAGGGAACAAGAGGGGGTATTGGAAACACGTCTGAGCCTCCCACTCCTATGTGCTCTTCTAGAGGTTCTTATTCTGCCAGTGAACACGCACCAGAGGTATCGACCATCCACGAAGGACCTGCTCATGTTGATCCACAATCACTACTAGAACCTTAATAAAATTTTCCCCATCGTCAATATCCTACTCGGCATGGTCGATGATGTGGGAAGGGACATGCATGTATCTACTCATCTATGATACGGGGAAGATGTTGTGCAATCGGTTCAACTGAGGTGGAAGAGCTAAGAGGTATGCCACCTCGCCAACTCTGCTGGGGACCTAAAATGGTCCGATGAACCTCAGAGATAGCATTCCACCTCAGCCAAATAACCGAAAACCTTGTCGAGGTGAGACCTTTAGAAAGACATGGTCTCCACCCCCAAACTCTAGAGGTCTCCGTCTTTTATCGGCATTTGAATTATACCTACTCTATGCAGTATTCTACCACTCCTGGATGATCTGCACCATCTCTATGGTAGCCTGTACAACCCTTGATATCAAGTTATCATGACCCATCCCTCGGCGCCCATGTCGGGACGGCCCCATGTCTGACTTCCATAGGACAGGGTCTGGCGACAAGCATCGAAATAGTATTCCCTAGAACTATGATGGCATTGCCTTTATAACTTGTAACCACACATAACCAAACACACAGTAAGATAATAACACAAGTAAACTGAACTGTAAACAGAGTGAGTGTAGTAAGTAATTAGGGCCAGAATACTAGTCCTACTGGAAAGTACAAGTAAAAATGTGAGACAATAAAACTAAATAAAAGTGAAAGTCAGTTGTTGGGTCGTCCTCCGAGGATCCTACCTGAAGGGTAGGTACATATTGCCTCCTCCACACACCACATTTGTCTATCTTCTCTACATATTGACATTTTGTATGGTCCACCTCCGGGCACCGTCCAGTCCTGGTACTCACATCCTCAGTCAGCGTTGTCTATATTCTACACCAAACACAATGAAGTGTGGGCATATCCCATACAGGGGTGAGTATAACGATACTCAGTAGGGACCACGAGACCCTCAAAGTCTCACAAAATCCACCAAGGATAAACCAAAAATTATGAAATCTACAGATAACCCTACTTAGGTATATGCCCATACATATACCTAAGTTATCAAGTAATCCATCTAAATTATGAGGAAACATAGAGGTACTGACATAGCTCACACCATTATTTATTCTAGGGGTAATATCAAGTAACATTCACAGTCTAAATTTCGAACACCTTGGCTGCTGGAGAACTTCTCCTCTATTGAGTACAGTGGGATTGTCGCGTCACACAAAGGCTCTTCCCACTAACCTTGGACTGCTGTGGTACTCCTCCTGTCGAGTACCTTTGGTCTGCCGCATCACCAAGGTGCTCCCCACCGTTGGTCTACCACGTTACCAAGGCGCTCCCCATCATGGCCTACTGAGGTACTCCTCCTGTCGAGTACCATGGGTTTGCCGCATCACCAAGGTGCTCCCCACTGTGAGTTTGCCGCATCACCAAGGTGCTCCCCACTTGGCCTATCAAATCACTCCGAGTTTAAACTGTCAATATTTATCAAGTCTCATCCAGTCGCAGGGTTTCGAATGTATTGTGCTTGGGAGAACCACTTCCCAAGCTATAGGTAAAATCTTCAACTGCCAATAAGTACCCCAAAGATGTATATAAAAGGTCCTCTATGCCATGGGGTCTCAACGCAACATACAACGTGTCAATCAGATGTCCGGCCTGTGAGTTATCAGCATTTTAGTCTCGGGGGCCCGGATGGATTTGTGCTCGATCCAACTTGACTATACCACATCTTTATCCAAACATACAGTGGTGTTTACTCAAAGAGGCCATCTCACTACCTGATTTCCAATGCCGCTGATGGTTCATCTAACGGAAATGTAGTGCCAAATTTATCGTCAAAAGAAAATAAATGGGTCGTAGTGGGCCTGGGTCTGGTCCGACCTAGCCCGATTAGCTGGATCTGGCCTGGCCCATGTGGGTGTTGTGAGGGTGGATCAGCCGAGGGGTGCTGTAAGGGAACGTGGTAGCTCGTCTCGGCTTGGGGTGGCTCAACTAAGGATGATAGACACATAGTTTATCGTCATACGGTAAGGACGGTGCACAATGTTTTAAGGACATACTGCATGGACCAAGGTTAACAATTTAATATCAAGGTACATGGATTGTAGGATCATAGTATATGGTCATAGACACTTGTCCATGACTAGGGCCGAGGGGACATGAGGGTTAATGACCCTAGGGATGGGCCTGAGGTGGAATAGCTGGGAATCACTATGTATCCCATAAGTATGAGAATCAAGCAAAATGTAATTATTAAGCACGGTGTGACCGGGGGCCAAAATTTATAGGGGAAATCCTCTTGGTCAAGGGATCTGGTGTATCCCATGACTAACATGGGGCATCCTGAACTTGTTCAGGGTAGAACTACAGTTTATTGTCATGTGTTGAGGACATGTGGGATCATGTACTTTAACATCATATGATAAGAATAATAGTGAATGGGAAGATCCCATGAAGGGAGTATGTGGGGCGGTAGCTGTAAACCCGATGTGAATGAGGACATAAGGAATCTGCACTGCACCACGTATCCCCAAAGGATTCTCTTTAGGTCAAGGGGCCAAAAGTGAATGTTAGTTTGGGACCATGGAAAAGTACTCGTGCATTTCTATATACCCCATGAAGATGGTAATCAATCCATACATAGTTCTGAGAGTTCAATTTAACATCATGCGGGACAATGAATGTCATTAGTGTCATGGTTGCGCCAGTATATGTCATACCGGAACTACTAAGCCAACATGATTCATGATCAATGTGGGAAACATAGAGTAGTTATGGGAAATTCCTAGAACATGAATGAAAAAGTTAGTGGTGATGGGATTCTAGGTGAATGGCATCCCAATGATGTCGAACCACCTATATAAGGCACCTAGATGTGTGAAGGAGTAAATCCAAGTATGTTGGAATTACACTTGAACATAGGAAGTGGAAGTATTTGAATCATGATGCTCGAGATCTGGACCACAATGATGGTGGTGTGATGATATGGGATAACTGTTGACCATGTTGGAAACACAGTATCTATTTCACGTTAGCCTAGAATTTGGACAGACAAATGAGGGTTGACCACTGACCATTTTTGAAACACGGGACATGTCGCAAATGTCTTCTGAGGTCCTCAGGTACATTGTCCCAAGATGGTAGGTAAGCTAGTGTGGCATGATACAAGGCTATAACGGAGGTCCTTTCAGACATGGAAGAGGATGAGGATCTAAATGATGGGCTTACAAAGCTTGGACATGGAATGTGGGAATGTCCCTATAAATATTCCACACATCGGGCACTGCCTCAATGCATCTGAGTATGATAAAAAGATGTATCATATAGAAGGAGTCAAGTCCCCCTCCATGGAAAAGGGTTCTGAGGTTGCACACTTCCAACATAATAGTAATATGATTTTCCATTAAGGGGGAATTTATTTATTGGACTATGTGTAGGGTGGTGAAGTAGCCAACTGTGACATGCAGTTCCCATAGAGAGATCTTAGTTTAGGGTCATAGAACTTAGACCAGGTTGGGAAAATACATGGGAGGCACATGGTATGGATATTGAAAAAACCCAATGTGAATGAGAACCCATGAGGTACTTGGAATGCCATATATTCAATGAAGGTTTAGGGACTAGGGGTCAAAAGAGAGATGACATGATTTTATATTTCTAGGGCAGGACCTGTTGACAATATATATGGGCATTTCTACGTATCCCTTGAGGATAAGAATCAAGCCATACGTAGTTCTGGAAGATTTTGTGTAGTTTAATGTATTGAATAAAGGATGAAAAGTGGTATTGGTTTATGTTCGTAGATATCAGACCATAGATTGTAGGGAAAGCAAGAGACACATGATGAGGTAATTATAAAACCCGACGAGAATGAGGATCGGGAGTCCAGATAACCATGTGATCCATGGAGAGGTTTTAGGTCGAGGGACCATAAACAAATGTTAGGTTGGGACTGAAGAAAAGTGATCCGGCATTCCAATGTACCCTATGAGTATGAGAATAAATCAACATGTTGTTTTGAAGGTGGAATGGTAGGGTACCAATGCCAGAGATAATAATGTCTTGTTGGTCAAGCCCTTACACTAAAATAATCAACTTTTGATAGATCTTTATTGTTATTTAGGATGAGTGATTGTGTTTTTTAAGCGATGTACCTAGGGTGGATAATTTTGGCATCAATACAATAATCATGATTTGTGTAAGAATTGACAAATGCTATGGTGGGTGACTGATACCAAGCATTATGTCCCCTTGAGTGGGGACATCATAGTGGAGTCCTATTTTTCATCATGTAGCCAGGACGTAATGTCATAGTTTAGGGTCATGTGATGAGACCAACCATGAAATTTAACGTCATGCAGTATAGTCATAAATGTTTAATGTCATGTGGGATTAAGAAACATTTTTTAAGGTCATTTGTCTCAAAAATATAATCAAAAGATGAGGTTCAAATGGGAAAGTGCATGGCGTAATAATGCATACCCGACGTGAATGAGGATGGGGTCCACATCACACCACGCTCAATTCCAAGAAAGAGACCTTGGGTTAAGGGGGCCCAGAAAAGGTTAGAGAATATGGGGAAGGAGGGACTAGCTCTTAGTTGAGCTGGACCCTAAGATGAGATATCTGAGCATTATTACGTATCCCATGAGGATCAGAATCACGTCACACAATGATCTAGAAAGAGAGGTTTAACACCATGTAGGACAACCTATAGTTTAATGTAATGAAGAAAAACCTATATTTTAAAGTCATATGGGATAGGAGGTAGGAGGGACTATCTCTTTGAAGGGGAGTATGTGATGTGGAAATTGTAAAGTAGACATGAATGAAGGCATAAGCACACTCAAACCACATCACACGTTCATATAAGAGTTGGGGCCTAAAAGGCAGAACAAAAGAGATCAATTAGTGGAACTCAAGCTGGACCCAAAGAAAAGATGTTTGGGACTTCTACCTATCCCATGTGGATGGGAATCAAGAAATTCGTAATTATTAATAGGGTGATGCATAAAGCGATCTTAGTTTAGGGACTTAGAGCTTGGACCATGGAGAAGTGGAACTCTTATTACTAGGTGTAGACCTCAATCCAATTCCTAAGCCCACATGAGTCAAACTCAGTGTAGGAAACAAGAAAAGAAGTGGTTTTTTCAATACCTGGAATACTTCCCAAAGGTATTTCAATGCGGAGCTTAGAATGACTCTTTACATGGATTATTCCTCCTAACATGAAAATGTGCACTGAGGAATGGTACCTAGAGTGTTGATATTCCACTTGGACATAATGGGGTGGAAAATGATGTGAATCATGTAACCAACATGTCACGACCCATCCTTGGGGCCTGAGCTGAGACTACCCCAAGCCCACATTCCATAGTCCAGGGGTTAGCAACTAGCACCAAAGGCATAAATCCCAATAAAAGGGAAGGCATTTCCTTTATAAATGTACACAAACAAAACAGAAAATGAAACCCAAGTAAGAAGTAAATAAAATGAGTACGAAAAGTAAGTGATAAAAAGTAAATGGACCAGTATACAAACCCAACTTATAGTACAGTACAACTGAAAAAAAAGTACAACAGTAGTAAAGTAAAGCGGTAACCACTGAGTCGTCCTCTGGGAATCTCACCTGAAGGGTGGGTACATATGATCTCCTCAGCACCTCGGGTCCGTCCGTCCGTCCCGTGTACGCGTCACTAGGTGGCCCACCTCAGGGTACCATCCAGCTCAACAAGACTCCTCCACGATCAGTTATGTCCATCGCCGGAATCCAACACAACGTAGTGCGGGCATAGCCCGTGCAGGAGTGAGTATATGATAGTCAGTAGGGACCCCGAGACCCTCGAAGGTCTCCCAGAATCCACAAAGGACAAACCAAATGGAAAGGTGCAATCACAAAGCATCAACCCCCTCTACTTAAGTATATGCCCATACATATACCTATGTCATCAATCCCAGTTTGTCTCCAACTCTTGAGCCCAAGCACAACCCGGTCCACACAAGAAATAAGTTAATAACACCGTTGGAAATGATTCAAAGTCAAGACTCAACTCACATAGGTATAAATCTTTCGTATAGAGATAAAGATGATCAGATGTAGTCACAGATTAATCTAAGCTGTCAGACCCCCATAGGATACAAGTCGAGCTAAGCTGTCGGACCCACACAGGATACAAGACCCGCTAATATGCTAGACTCACACAGGATACCAGTACAAAGGTCAATACTGTCGGACCCACACAGGATACAAGAACAGTAGTCATGGTTGTGGAACCCACGGAGGATTCCAGTACGGTAGTCGTCATTGTCGAACCCACAGAGGATTCCAGTACAGCAGTCGATGCAGTCGCAACCAGCTCTAGGGTTCCCGCACACAGCACGCTCCATTCCGGGAGGGTCCACTCCCCGAGCAAGGTGGGGTCAATGCATCAACTATCATTAAATCTAGATTTAATGTATCCCAAAGTTTCATCTCGTCAAAAGAAACCCAACACGACAGACGGTACGTCAATCGAACGCTCGGTCTGAGAGTTATTGGTTTTTTCGGTCCAGGGGCCCGGTTGGTTTTTAAGATAAAACCAACCCAACCATATTCCAGTTGTGTGCAAACCAAAAGTGGAGTATTCCAAAAGAACCTTCTCATCAAAAGTAATTCAATATAGTTGATGGCACGTCAATGGAACGTCCAGTCCTTATGTTATAAGCGTTTCCGCTCCAAGGGCCAGGTTAGTTTCGGGTTTGAACCAACCCAGTTGTATCCAAATGTTGCCGAAACCTCGAGTGTAATAAAACTAAATGAACGTCTAGATCCATGTATTACTATGAAACTGACGGTGCGTCGATTGGAGGTTTGTCACTCATTTTATGGAAAAAGACCGAAAAATGGTCCGAAGTTGGGGGTCTCGGCCCAGTCCGACCCGGCCCAACCCATCCTGGGTCGACCCGACCCGGGTCTGGGTCCAGCGCAGTAGGGAACAGCCCGTCCTGGCTACGCACGACCCGGTCTGCGTGACTTTCCCCAGTTCCACAAATGCGGCGCCAGGCTAGCGCCGCTTGTATCTTGGATCCCACGTGGCTGTGGGATCCCTTCCTCACTGCCGAGGATGGTTCCGTGACGGGCTTCTGTCGGCGGCGCACTGGGGTGCAGCACTGGCAACACGCACTGCCGTGGTCTTTCGCGGGCCACCAAAGTCATTCTGGTGGTCTGTTTTTGCTTCTGTCTACGCCTGCGGGCCTCTTGGGACCCAAACTTTACTGCGAAGGCTCCAAATCGACGTTGCGGTCCCATTTCATCATCGCCAAAATACCGCGCATCAACAACAATAGGGCGATGGGTCTGGACTTCTTCGTTAGTCTGTACCCACAGGGTTAGTGGTTCAAAACATCACCCAACAATTAAACACCATGATCGAGGGTATAAATCACATAAATGAAATAAACAAATCCCCCTACCTCATAGTTGATGTCATTTGTCATCGAGCCGCGGAAGACGAGCATTGTGGTAGTCGGGTGTCGCGGAATAATTTTTTCGTCCTGTCAATGATGGAGGATGATTCGTTGTCGTAGGCGATGTTGGCTCCTTGACGTCGAGGTGCATCTGAGAAGATGCGTCATTGGAAGAACTCCTTCGCGTTCTTCGCCGGGGATGTTCATCGTTTGAAGAACGTTTTTCTTTGTCAAAGAAGGATCACCTCTATTTAATTCTTCATATCCATTTTTTCCACAAGTGATGTGCCAACGCAATGAAATAAGGAGGCTCTCTGATTAATAGAATTTTCATGCAATTCATATTAATTCAGAAGAGCTTCAATTATTTATTGCTGATATTAATTATAAGATTTGGAAAATTTAATGGGAAGTGGGAGGTGGGAAGGCTCCACCATTAATGAGGATTTTTCAAAGGAAACAGTAGGGAATTAATGAGGAGTTGAAGGTTGGGGCTCGTGTGGGCCCCACCTCACAAATATCCACACTTGGGAGGAAATAACCAACTCAAAAAATAAAATTGTGTACCACACAATTTTATTTAATTTTTGATTAAACCCCAAAAATTAACTTTTGACCCACATAAAACACCTATGTGGTAAAGGTCCCCTTATGAGAAAACTAGCACTGCGAGTTCATCAGTGCCCTTAGATTTCAATTCTGAGCACCAGTTCAAAAGATAGAAAACATGCTCATACCTTTACTAAACGTACTCAAAGAAAACTTCAAAACAATTGATTTCAGGCACACCGAGCCCTGGAGGTTAAGGAAACATAAAGGTGTACTGAGCATGCATCTGAGCCTATCACTCCCATGTGCTCTCTTGAAGGTTCTTGTGCTACCAGCGAATGTGCACTAGAGGAATCGACCGTCCACAAAGGACCTACTCCTGTAAATCCCCAATCTATACTAGAACCTCTGAGAATGTCGCCCCGTCGTCGATTTCCTTCTCTCCGTGATCGATGATGTGGGTTGGGTCATGCATGTATCTCCTCAGCTAAGATACATGGAAGACGTCATGCACCTGGTGCAACTAAGGTGGAAGGGTCAGGTAGTAAGCCTCCTCGGCTACCCTGATGAGGACCTAGAATGGCCCGATGAAGCATGAGGATAACTTGTCGCCCCGGCCAAATCTATATATTCATCATCGTGGTGAGACCGATAAGAAAATGAGGTTGCCATCCTCGAACTCACGTGGTCTCTGTCTCCTATCAGCATAGGACTTCTATCCACTATGTGGAGTCTTCAACCGCTCCTGGATTATTTGTACCTTCTCCATCATAGCCTGAACCATCTTTGGTCCAACAAGTGTTGACACCCCAGGGTCAGTCCAACACAGAGGTGATCTGCATGGTCATCCGTATAGTGCCTCGTATGGTGTCATCCCGATGCTGGAGTGGTAGCTGTTGTTGTATGCAAACTCCACCAAGGGTAAATGATCCTCCCAGCTATGACCAATGTCTAGGACACATGCATGGAGCATGTCCTCGAGAGTCTGAATGGACCTCTCCATCTGGCCATTCGTTTGAGGATGAAAGGCAGTGCTCAGGCATAGTTGCGCCCCAAAAGCCACATGTAACCCCTTCCAAAGCCAAGAAGTAAAGTGAGCATATTGATCGGAGATGATATTCAACAGAACACTATGAAGAGGTTTGATCTCATGAACTTTGAGGCGTCAAAAGATCTCTACTGGACCCTGCTCTCTGATCAGTAGGAAGTGGGCTGACTTGGTGAGTCGGTCTATGATCTCCCAGATAGAGTCGTTCCCTCTAGATGTACGTGGAAGACCCATCACAAAATCCATGAATATCTCATCCCACTTTCACTCTGGAAACTCTAAGGGTTGTACCAAGCCTGCTGTTACCTGGTGCTTTGCCTTCACTTGATGGCAAGTGAGGCATCATTAAACATACTCTGCTATAACCTTCTTCATACTCGGCCACCAGTGTTGTTGTCTAAGGTCCTGGTACATCTTCACCACTCCAGGATGTACCTCTAGAGGGGATGTGTGAATCTACCTCATCACTTCCTCCTGTAGTGCAACTGGTAGCATGGTACGTCCTCTGAAGAGGATGACATTCTCTCCTCCTTAATGAAACCAATCAGGCGCCTGCCCGTGGAAATTTGAGCATGTCATGTCTCACAGTCAACAACCCCACGTTGTGCCTCTCTGAACCACTGAAGTAGTGGAGGAGTGACTGTGAGAGACTATAGAATCGTTGCCCCATCTTTATCCATGAAGGATATCTGCAAAGTGGCTAACTGCTCCATCGCCTCTCCAAGTAGCTGAATTCCCGATCTCCTGCTGAGAGCATCATCCACAACATTCCCCTTACTAGGAGTATAGACTATCTCAAAGTCATATTCCTAGAGTAAATCAAGCCATCTCCACTGTCTCAGGTTCATGTCCTTATACGAGAAAATGTACTTGAGACTCTGGTGGTCAGAGTAGACTATAAAGCGCTCTCCCATCAGATAGAGCCGCCACATATTCAGGGCGAAGAACACTGTTGATAACTCTAGGTCATGGGTAGCATAGTTCTGCTCATGATGCCACAACTTCTATGAACCGTATTTGATCATTGCTCGCTCCTGCATTAGAACACACCCATGTCTGGTCCCTGATGTGTCGCAGTAAACTATGTACCCTACGTCCTCCTCTGGTAGCCTCAAGATGGGCTCACTGGTCAATCTCTGTCTCAACTTCTGAAATATCAACTGGCATCTATCTGTCCACACGAAGGGTTTCCCCTTATTTGTTAAAGATATAAGAAGTTTTGAAACTCTGGAGAAGTCAGGCACAAATCTCCGATAGTACCCTTCCAAACCTAGGAAACTCTGCACCTCTGTCACGCTCTTGGGTGGCTCCAAAGCAAGTACTGCTTCGATCATCGCAGGATCCACTGCAAATCCTACCTCTGAGATGACGTGCCCCAAGAATTGAACCTCTAGAATCTTGAACCAGAACTTTGAGTGCTTACCATAAAGCTAGTGCTCTTGGAATGTATCCAGTACAACCCGCATGTGGTAGGTGTCCTTCTTCTCAGTAGTCGAGTAGATCAGTATGTCATCAATGAAGACTTTGACAAACCAATCGAGGTAAGGCTGGAAGATTCTATTAATGAGACTCATGAACACTGCTAGAGCGTTGGTCATGCCGAAGGGCATAACCATGAACTCATAGTGTCCATACCGACACATGAAGGTTGTCTTCTGCACATCCTCATCTCGAACTCTGAGCTGGTGATAGCCTGACCTGAGGTCTATCTTCTTGAACCATCGTGATCCCTTGAGCTGATCGAAGAGGTTTTCAATCATCGGTAGTGGGTACTTGTTCCTTACGGTCACCTAATTCTGGTGACAGTAGTCGACACACAGTCGCAAGCTCCCATCCGCCTTCTTGGCGAACAAAATCGGAGATGTCAGGGGTGAAACACTAGGTGGGATGAATCCTTTTCCCTACAAGTCCTCCAGCTGTACCTGCAGCTCATGAAGCTCGGCGAGAGCCATCCGATATGCTAGAGTAGATATAGGTGCTGTCCCAGGGTACATTTCTATGTATAATTCTACCTCTCTTTGAGGAGGTAGTCCTGGAATTTTGTCAGGAAAAACGTCGGCATACTAATCCACCACAACAGGAAAACTTCGACTCCCCACATCTACTGCTCCAAGGATGAGACTAGCCAACTGATGTGTGATTGGCTTCCCTCTCCTCTGTGTAAGTCCATCCTGCACTACAAAGGCTCCCTTCTCATCGGTGAAGGTGAACCTGGTCCCATCCATGCGGACACACCGCACATTGCGCCTAATACAGTCGATCTGGCAATGAACTGTAGATAACCAGTCCATACCCATGATGATGTCGTAAGGCCTCGAAGCCGCTACAAGAAGATCCCAGACAATGATCTCACCTCCTATAGTAATCTCACACTGCAGGCACCAATGCGTAATCGTCGAGTCTTCTATTATAGGAGTCTCTAGCCATATTGATCGAGCCAACGGCTCCGTCAGAATCTTCGAGCTCCAAACAAGGGCAGCAGCAATAAAAGAATGACTCGCACCTATGTCTATAAGAACTACAGCAAGGGTTGAGTAGACACAGATAGTACCTCAAATCATCTCAGGTGCACCGTGGTCCTAAGCCTCCGCTGCCTGGAGCTGAGCTTGCCTCTGTCCGCCAGCTCCATATGGTCGGGGGTGGACCTCCTGGGGGTGGTGGTAGTAAAGCCTTGAAACGTCATCCACCACACGATGCTCGACCAGCTCCTCTGCCTCTTCCGCCCGCTCCTGGAAGACCACCACGGTCAAACTTCTGCCTCTGCCTAAAAGGTCCCTCTACTATCTGCTGCTCTTCTGCGGGGTGGGTCGGGCAGTCACGAGCCATGTGGCCCTGCCCGCCGCATGCATAGCACTATCTGCTCCTCGTAAGGCTGGCTCTGTTTCGTGTGCCCCGCAAAATCGAACCTGTATCCTGAGGTCTCCCACCTGATCGCCCGGTCCGCTTGGACCCCTGTGAAATCTGTCTACTGCCGGCTGCAGAAGACTCCGCTACCTGTTGCCTTGTGGTTGGTCTCTCTGCTGGTGGCTTCACAGCGAGAAATCTCTCAACTAAAAGGGCTCACTCCAGCACCCCTTCCTGCGTTGGGATGCTGAGGGGAATCGTCGAAGCCCTGATCTCATGCCTCAGTCTCTGCTCGAAGGTCAGAGACCTGAATAATGTATCCCGTACCATTTTTGTGGAGTAGTGTGAGATGTCAGTAAATCTCACTGATTACTGAGCTACTATCATACCGCACTATCATAGATGAAGTAACTCCTGGATGCGCACCGCACGGAGGGTGGCTGGAAAAAACTCGGAGTGGAAGAGACTCTTAAAGTCTGTCCAAAGTAGAGATGCCCCGTCATGCACCTAGAGCATCAGTCTCCACCATCTACCTGCTGCTACATGCAAGAGACTCATGGTAAGGATCACCATAAGGTTGGATGGTGTCCCTACCAATATGAAGACTCTGACGATAGCCTCCAGCCAATCCTCGACTGCCTGACGGTCCTTTTCTCTGTGGAACCTGGGCAGCCTATATCACTGAAACTCGTGCAATGCACTCAGGTGACATGCACTCTCTATTTCTGGGGCTGGTAGCATCGATGGCTCAGCGGGTAGCGATACCGCTGGTGCCTCCGTTATAATGGGGCCCTACACTAAGGCCTCTTCACTCAGTGGGATTCCATATCACACATAACTTGGAACCCTAACTGGCTGCCTTTGTGGGGCCATCCTGAAAAGAAACAGGTGCACCACGATCAAACAGTTTACCTGGTTAGTTGTCACAAAGTAATCACAAATAAAACATTTGAAAGGAAACACACACTCAATAAGTGTTTTTGTGCACTGAGTCAGAAATTAGTGGGCAGGGTCCTGGTGTATGGATACGTTGACCGCCACACCAACACTGGACTACCTAGACTGAAAACCACACTCAATACTCTTAACACTATTGCTTCATAGATGGAAAGAATAGAGACCTGAGTTTTGCGGTTGAACTGACTCCTCTAATACCAATTTGTCACGACCCATCCTCAGGGCATGTGTCGGGACTACCCCAAACCCTCCTTCCATAGGCTAGTGCTAGAGACAAGCACCCAAGGTGTAAATCCCGATAAAAGGGAAGGCATTGCAATTATAAAGGTACACACAAAAAAATAGAGCACGCAATGCAAGTAACCACTAAGTAAACTGAGTAAAAAAAGTAAGTGCTGAAAAGTAAATGGGCCAGTATACAAACCCAACTGATAGTACAGTACAACTGAAAAGAAAGTACAATAGCAGTAAAGTAAAGCGGCAACCACTGAGTTGTCCTCCGGGAATCCCACCTGAAGGGTGAGTACAGATGGTCTCCTCGCCACCTCGGGTCCGTTCGTCCACTACGTGTACGCCTTACTAGGTGGTCCACCTCTAGGTACCGTCCATCTCCACAAGAATCCCCCATGATCAGTGCTGGCCGTCGTCTGCATCCAACACAATGTAGTGTGGGCATAACCCATGCATGGGTGAGTATATGATACTCAGTAGGGACCCTGAGACCCCTGAAGGTCTCCCAGAATCCACAAAGGATAAAAAACAAGGAAAGGTGAAATCATTAAAAATCAACCCACTCTACTTAGGTATATTCCCAAACATATACCTAAGTAATCTATCCCAGTTTGGCTCCAACTCCCGAGCCCAAGCACAACCTGTTCCCCACAGGACAAAAGTTAATCACACCGTTGGTAATGAATGTAAGTCAAGACTCAGATCACACAGGTATACATATTTCTTATAGCGATAAAGATGATCAGATGTAGTCACTGATTAATCGAAGATGTCGGACCCACACAAGATACAAGTCCAGCTAAGCTGTCAGACCCACACAGGATACAAGACCAGCTACTCTGCCAGACCCACATAGGATACAAGTTCATAGGTCAATACTACGAGACCCACATAGGATACAAGAACAGTAGTCATTACCGTCGAACCCACGGAGGATTCTAATACGGAATTCGTCGTTGTGGAACCCATGGAGGATTTCATTACTGTAGTCAATGCAGTCGCAGCCAGCTCTAGGGTTACCGCACAGAGCACACTCGATTCTGGGAAGGTCCACTCCTCAAGAAAGGGGGGTCGATATATCAACTTTCAAGAAGTCCAGAGATGATATATCCCAAAGTTCCGTCTCATCAAAAGAAACCCAACGTGATCGACGGTGCGTTAATCGGAGGCCCGGTCCAAGAGTTATTGGCTTTTCCGCTGCAAGGGCCCGGTTTGTTTTTAAGCCAAAACCAACCCGAAAGTACTCCATCTGCATCCAAACCTAAATTAGAGTATTCCAAAAGGACCGTCTCATCAAAAGTAATTCAACGTAGTTGACGACATGTCTACCAGACGTCCGGTCCTTAAGTTATAAGTGTTTCCGCTCCAAGGGACCGATTGGTTTCGGGTTTTAACCAACCCGGTCATAACCAAACTTCGCCGAAACCTCGAGTGTAATAAACTGAAATGACCGTCTCGATCCTAGGATTCCTATGCAACTGACGATGTGTCGATCGGAGGTCCGTAGCTCATGATATGGGCAAAAGAGCGAAAAATGGTCCGAAATGGGGGGTCTGCGCCAGGTCTGACCCTACCCAACCCACCCTGGGTCTGCCCGAACTGGGTCCGGGTCCGGCCCGACCCATCCCAGTGGGGTGCGGTGTAGACCGGTCCGCGTGGCCCACCCTGGCCCAGTCGGGGAGGGGGGGGGGGGTTGGCTCGGTCAGCTGGCCGAGCGGGGGGGGGGGGGGGGGGGGCACAACCCCCGGTTCCGCGAACGGGGTGCCCGGTTGGCGCCGCTTGTCTTCAGGATCCCGCACGGCCGCTTGATCCCTTCCTCGCCATCGTGGCTGGTGCCACGGTAGGCTTCTGCCAGCGGGGTGCCAGTGGGATGCCGCCTCCAGGCGGTCGGCCGGTGCCTGCCACTGCCTTCGGTCGCCGGCGGTGCCACGCAGCCGACCCATGCCGCCACAGTCTTCCACAGGACACTAGAGTTATTCTGGTGGTCTGTTTTTGCTTCAGTCTGCGCCTTCGGTCATTTAGGGATCCGAACATCACTATGAAGGCTCCAAATCGTTGTTGCAGTCCCGTTTAGTCATCGCTTACATCCCACGCATAAAGAACAATATGGCGATGGGTCCGGACTTGTTCATTATTCTGTACCCACCACATTAGTGGTTCAAAACATCACCCAACAACTAAACACCATGCTCCAGGGTATAAATAAAATAAATGAAAAAAATCCCCCTACCTCATAGTTGACGTCGTTCGTTGTCGAGCTGCGGAAGACGAGCGTCGCGGTAGTCGGGTGTCATGGAAGAACAGCGTCGTCCCGTCAATGATGGAGGATGAGTCATTGTCGTAGGCGGAATATGCTCCTTGACGTCGAGGTGTGTCCGAGGAAGATGCGTCCTAGGATGAAGTCCTTCGTGTTCTTCGTTGGGGATGTTCTTCATTTGAAGAATATTGTTCTTCATCAGAAAAGGATCACCTCTCTTTAATTCTCCAGAGCCCTTTTCCCCACAAGTGATTTTCCAGCGTAATGAAATAAGGAGGCTCTCCAATTAATATAACTAT
Organism: Viscum album; assembly: GCA_963277665.1. Lineage (NCBI taxonomy): Eukaryota > Viridiplantae > Streptophyta > Magnoliopsida > Santalales > Viscaceae > Viscum > Viscum album. The sequence goes on along the minus strand of OY728141.1, from coordinate 1,038,431,956 downwards.
CATATAATTCATATTAATTCAATAGAGCGTCAATTAATTAACACTGATATTAATTATTAGATTTGGCACATTTAATGGGAAGAGGGAGGTGGGAAGGCTCTACCAATAATGAGGAATTTTCAAAGGAAAAAACAGGGAATTAATGAGGAGTTGAAGGTTGGAGCTCGTGTGGGACCCACCTCACAAATTTCCACACTTGGGAATAAATAAAAAACTCACAAAATAAAATTGTGTACCACACAATTTTATTTAATTTAATATTAATCCCCAAAAATTAACTTTCGACCTGCATAAAACGCATCTGCGGTAAAGGTCACCTTAAACGAAAATCGGCTATGTGAGTTCATTGGTGCCCTTAGATTTCAATTCCGAGCACCAGTTCAAAATATTGAAAAACCCGCTCGTATGTTTACTGAACTTACCCGAACAAAGCTTCCAAAAAAATTGATTCCGGGCACACCGGGCCCCAGAATTAGGTGCCATCAGAAGCCACATACTCGTAAAATTTCAAAGTATTTTAAAACAATTTCCTGGAAATTTCCGGCTCTTTATGCAACATTTAAGGCTTTAAGGGGTTGGCATGACTGTCACAAACCAACCCGGGTCGACCCTAAACTGGTCACCAGATCCGGTCCGCAGCATGGCCCAAGAGGTGTTCACAATCCTCCTGGGCTAGTGAAATGCACGAGGGTATCAATAGAGAGCAAGTGGGAATGTTTTATCCCAATAAAAATAAATAAAGTATCGAAAAAGTAGAATAACACAATGTAAATAAATAACACAAATGTAATAATGATCAACAAAAACCAACTAACCTAACCATGAAAAAAACTCCACACAACTCCGAGAGTCACTCACCATCCACAACCTACTCTCTCCCACGACGAGCAAGCTTAATTCAACATGAAACAAAATCTAAAAACTAGAAAACACTATAGGCGTTAGTATTAAAACTCAGTAGGTAGGCCCAACTAATTCTATTCCAAATTCACATACCATTAAATAAAGAATTTATCAATTCCAAGTTTGAAATAAATTATTTAAAATATTGGTTTCCACACACACTTTCATTTCTAAAACAAGTAACAATCCATTTCCCTTTTTAATTTAAAAACAAGTTTAGTGTTTGGAAGAAACAGATGCATTGAATTTTAAAACACTTTTGCAAACAATATAGAAATACAAATTTTAGTTGTTGGTAAAATGGAAAACTACACAAAACACACAACACACACTAAGGGTAATGGAAAAAGTGGCACACAGGGCCAACAACTGAATTAGACATCTCAATAGTCCGCCACACACAAAGAAACACTAAAAGAAATATGGGTCGAACCTAGGAGCTCGTGAAAAATCCAAAAAATACTATACATGTGACTCATTCTGAAGGAAATCCTACTCTCAATGATGTCGTAACACCCTAGCACCCGGTGTTTCCCTACATGGCCTAACAGAGGGGCCCAATCCCCTAGCAAAGTGTCATCCTTACTAGGGGCCACTAGCCAGTGTGTAATATAAACTAGTGCAATAAACGTTCTCAGAAGATTCACATACTATGCCAAGTTCTCATGTCAACACATATAATAAACAGAAAAGTAGTGAGTCAACTATGTAAATCAAGATGTACAATTATCACACACAAATCATGCAGTCAACATACACAAAATATCACACCTGAGTCACCCCTAAAAGAGTTTTCCAAAATAATTTATTTTATTAAAGTGCCAAACGAGCATTCACCAGTTTTAGGGAAAATCATCATTCCTCAAGTGAACCAAAACACTTGTTCATGCATCAAAATAATTCATTTATCAATAAACAAAAACTACATTTGAAATTCCATGAATTATTTTTAAAATCCAGACATGCATTCTCTCACTGTTGGGTTTCCGCTCGTCAAGAAAATATTTCATGTGTCGTGTATAAAATAAACGACACTTTTTACACCAAATAATAATAATAAAGTCAATTATCCTATATTATTTTTCATTAATTAAAATTAATAAAATATCAATCAATTAATAAATTCTGAATTTAAAGGCGAATGCAGTGGTGGACCTACCTCAGCTCGTAATCCAAAAAAAATGGTGTGACATGCCTCATACAGGCGTACAAGAAAGCGCAAGCTGATGACAACAATATCCCGGGTTTTCCTCACCGACACGCACTGCAACAAACACACAAAAACTAAAAATATATAACCACTGACTTAAGACAATCCAAATGAACAAGCGGTGTGGAAACCACCTCGACATGTCTTCAAAACATATGTCACACCATTTAAATTATTTCCCAAAACACATTAAAATTTATAAAACGCTTCCCAAAGAGTATCCCACAACCCACACACCCAAAACTCATCCAAAGAACACATTTTTTATCCATCGCACACCACAACATACTAAAATATAAAACGCATGACATGAATAGACTAAAACTAAATACACATTCCCATGATGATTTATTAAAAAAAAAACTGGTTTTTCAGCATAACACACCCTATTTCACATATAAATGATACACAATATCAAATACCACCTCAATTAATTTTTTTAGAAACAAATAACACACAAAACAATTTAAACAGACTAAATTATAAAAAAACTAAATCCACACCAAACTAATCAACCACAAAACTTGTCAACTACATTAAATGGGTGAAATAATTATCCAAAAAATGAAGAACCAGCAATTTCAACATAATATAATTAATTTAACAAAAAAACAAATAACTAGCAACCTAAGATATGTGAACATCAAGTAAAAAAAGTAAACTTAATTAAAAGATGCATAATAAATGGAATCCAACCTCAAGAATAACGATGCATTGAAAATTCAAGTGTGAATGTGACCGCACCTTGGAAAAAGGAAGAATATGCCTCAAAGGATATTATGCACAACCTAGACAAGTAAACAAAAAAAATACATAACACATCTTCAAGCATTTGGTTTTGGAAAAAAGGAGATAACCCCTAGACATTGATATAAGAATGCCCCGACAAGGAGGTTCGTGGTTTGAAGGTGCTACCTGTGAGGGGAAATGTGGATAGGCATGGAGGATCACTACAAGTGGATATGCGATCTAAGTAAATGGGAGCGGTCAGAGAGATGGGATGGGGGATTGAGCCACGCCGAACATGGGTGGGTGTTTAAACTGTGCATGCACAAAGCCAAGGTGAAGACATCACATGCCGGTTAAAGCAGGAGAGGGAGCAGGGGAAGCCGATCATCATGCCTAGGGAAAGATATGCAAGGGAAGTTCACTAGAGGGGTACTATGTAGAGGAGATGGAAAAAGCGAGAGGGGGAGTTCGGCTGTGGAAAGTGCATAGGGTGGAGGCTAGAGTAGGGGTAGATGCCATGGTGTAATTCGGCCATGAAGGATGGAGATCAGGCCACCAATACTGGCTGGGGGATTTGATCACAGAGGGGATGCTGCCTAAAGTGTTGGAGAGGAGGTGGGATGTGTAAGGACAACAGCTGGTCGATGGGTGCTAAAATGAGGCAGGCGGAAGGGGGAAAGGCTTTAAGAGGTGAGGCGAGGGCCTCAATGCAGAGAGGGATGGTGTTGGCGGCTACAAGGGCTTGAGGGTGGGGGGCGGAAGAAGATCGAGCAGTGGGATTCACTGGGCAGTTGGGGCGTCCACTGCAAGGAGCAAGGTGGGAGTGGTTCAGGGGGATTTGCGGATAGAAGCAGGAGGTCGGCGAGGTGTTGGGCGATGGTCGAGCACTGAGGAAGTTCGGGAGAACTAGGAAAGTGCGTTGCAGCATGCAAGAAGTGGGGGAGAAGGGAAAAAAGGGGGGATCCAGGGTTAGGTTTTGTTTTGTTTATTTTTTTATAACAATTAAAATAATAATAATAACACCTGAATATTAATAATAATAATAATAATAATAAAATAATAATAAAATAATAATAATAATAATAATAACCATAAAAGTTATAATATTAAATATGATAATAAACAAAAAGTATAAAAATAAAAATAATAACAACAATAACACCTTATCGATATTAACATTATCAATTATATAATAACATTATTATTATTTCAATTTAAACATTTAACCAACTTTATTTACAAAATCATTATTTATTTTAATCGTTAGATACTTCCGCGAACACCCAACTAATGAAATGACCACCTCCTATTGTGCGGTGACCATGCATGGGTATATAACCCACAAAAGATATTAAAAAATGAAAATTTTACATCGGGACCCTTCCCGGACCTTGGCGCGGTGATCTAGAGCCATGAAATACTAAAATAAACATTAATAAAAAAGTCTAGGTGTGAAAATTCTCCCCACCACAGACAATTTCTGCCACTAGAATGTCACCCAGCCGAACGATGAACCAAACAAGAATCCATGACCTAATAAAACCAGAAGAAACCACAACATAAGAGAATGGGAGAAAACGAGAGGGTTCTCCCCACCCTAAGAACTCAACTAGTGTGGAAAATTTAACTCCCAAACATACCACCCTGGGAGGGGGGAGACGCGGGAACTCCCATCCAATCCAAACTATTTTATATAGCAGGATCGAACACCCCCACAGAACCTTGAAACTCTCGACCTAGACCAAAACTCTAAATAATAGAGAAAAACACCTATGTAGAACTTAAATCATGCAGTAATACCAAGTATAACAACGAGAATTGATTATTCCATAGGCACATACATCTCCCAACAAACATGGATAAACCAAGATCAACATATACAAAGGTCAAACACACATTGAAGAATAATGCATGATTAATAAAACCATAATCTGACAATCTAAATTGTTCGATTGCAACAGAACATGTCAATTATAACTCCACGATGAAGATATGAACTTATAACGATGTCATTACATTAAAAAAAGAAAAATAAAGGATGAAAAGGCGTTAAATGTTCCACTTCCAAGATGGAACAAAAAACCCGGACCAAGGCTTCACACCCTTGGGAAAACCTGACTGCACGCGAGCTTCACCCCAAGACCTATGGCTGAGGCTCTGATGACTGAAGCATCTCCTGCCTCACAGTCAGGCACTGAAATTCCTATAGTCACAACTTCTTCTTCAGGTGACGCTTCCTTCAAAATTTCTCCATGTGACTCAGACATCTGCAATGACAACACGTCTTCGGAGGGGTGCAACATGACGGCTTCACGTGCCCAAACTAGCCACACTGGTGGCACACCACTGAACGGTCCGATGAAATGGAATCCAGAAACACTACAGAAAACTCTTTAGAAACAGGACCCTCTGGCAGCCCCTGCTCGCCATATGGGGAACCTTCATGAGTAACTGGATAAGCTGGATTGCCAAGCACCTGTGCTCTAGAGACCAGTTCAGCTAAGAACGCCTCATCCACCAACTTCTCGAAACGATGGTCTATAGAAAGTAGGACACGCTCTTTGATCTCTGGAAAAAAACCCACGATGCATATGGAAGTCTTTTTCGAACCCTACAATGCTACTTCTGAAGAAAATGACACCAGCTCTTTGAAATGGTCAATATATGCCTTCACCATCTGTTTACCCAGTTGAATACACACAAGATCTTCCCTTTTCTTCGCCTTCACTTCTTCAGGTATAGACAATATGACGAAGACAAATTTAATGACATCCCACATCATCCCAACTTGTATTGACGATGGGGTGAGAAACCCCCATATATCAAGAGATGGTCCTTCAAATGGTCCCAAAACAACATGCACTCTGATAGCTTCGGGAGTTCCCAACATCCTAAAATCACAATAGACCTCTTCAAACCACATAACTACCTTTAACAAACCCCGATTACCATGAAGGATAGGAAATGTCCATGAAGGACCAAGGACTGGGCATGACTTATTAGAAACATTGGTGACCTTTTTGGGTAGAATTTTCTGAACAACATATAAAACACTAAACTGAAACCGATATCAAATCATGGAAATATCATTCAAAGCACCTTCATTCGAAAACTACTAGCTCAAAGAAGAACAAAAAAATTTAAAAACAACCCAAATTTTTCTCTTCAAATTCCCCCCCCCTTCATTTTAGATTTAAAAACACCTTCTTTCAAGGCCATTTTCTAAATACCAAACCCACTTTTCAAACCAATTTCAATTGCCACAATTCATTTTCACTTTTTAAAATCTCTTTAAAAAAGCATGGTTAAGCCATTAATTCCATGTGCACACCCCAGTAATCCCATGAACCGTTGCACATGTCTTCATCTTCTTTCATCCATATGCACCAACACACACTTTTCATTAATTTCCTCACATGTGAAAACGTTCATAAAGAGTACCTGAGGATGCACCCAAACCATATCTCTACTAGTTTCAATGAAACACCAGATTTTTAGGCCAAGACCTTTCAGTTTAAAAAAAATCAATTTCACAATTCTGAAGCTATTTTAAAGAAATCATTCTCATTTAAAAAACCATTTATTATTTTCAAGAATTCACATCCACCAATCAGAACCAAGACGACACTTAACTTGCACCAAATCGCCGAAGGGAGGGACTAGTAGTCATGCTTAACATGGAGACATGGTAGTGGGCCATGCCCCATGTAAGCATTAACGACTAGGAGGGACTTAAACCATGTACTCAGACACCACATGGGTCAATACTCCATATGAAATCATGATGTAACACTAGCTTTACTCTATTGTCATCCCTCAATCAAAACAAGCTAGAACGAAACAAGGACTCAATTCCAGGACTACCAATGGCGACTCAAGGATCGAAACAGGTGAGGGTTCAGGACGTCCTTCCCATACCAACCTCTCAAGTCCCAAAAATACTAATCTCCATCTACCGTGACAACCCCAAATATCAATGGGTGCTCTGAAAAACAAGGTCTGCTCAGGAGCGAACCTTACTCTAATACCATTTTATCACGAACCAACCCGGGTCGACCCTGAACAGATCACCTGATCCGGTTTGCGGCATGTCCTGAGAGGCTTTCCCAATCCTCTTGGGCTGGCGACAAGTTCCAGGGCATCAACAGAGAGCAAGTGGGAATGATTTCTGCAAATAAAAATAAATAAAATAGAGGAAACTTAGAATAACTCAAAGTAAATAAATAACATGAATGAAAGAACGATCAACAACAACCAACAAACCTGAAAATGACCAAAACTCCACACAACTCTAAGAGTCGCTCACCAGCCACAACCAACTCTCGCCCATGGAGAGCAAGCTCGAGTCAACCAGAAATAGAAACTAAAAATAGGAAAACACTATAGGCGTGAGTATTAAAACATAGTAGGTAAGCCCGACTAATTCTCTTCCCAATACACATACCATTAAATAAAGAATTTATCAATTCAAGGTATGAAATAAATTATATAAAATTTTGTCTTCCAAACAAACATTAATTTCTAAAACAAGTAACAGAACATTGCCCTTTTTAATTTAAAAAAAAGTTTAGTGTTTGGAAGAAATAGATGCATTTCATTTTAAAACACTTTTGCGAACAATTTAGAAATCCAAATTTCAGTTGTTGGTCAAATGGAAAATCATACACAACACACAACACACACTACAAGAAATGGAAAAGGTGGCACACAGGGCCAACAACCAAACTAGACCTCTCGATCATCTGCCACATACAAATCAACACTAAATGAAACATGGGTCGAACCTAGGAGCTCGTGAACAATCTAGAACATAAAATACATGTGACTCATCCTAAAGGCATGCCTACTCTTGATGACGTCATAACTACCTAATGCCCGGTGTTTCCCTACATGGCCTAACTGAGGGGTCCAATCCCCTAGTAGAGTTTTATTCATACTAGGTGCCACTAGCCAGTGCATAATCTAAACTAGTACAGAAAAAGTTCTCAGAAGATTCACTTACTATGCCAAGTTCCCATGTCAACACATATAATAAACAGGAAAGGGTGAGTCAACAAATTCAATCAATCTATAAAAACATCACACACAAATCATGCAGTCAACATGCACCAAATATCACATCTGAGTCACCCAAAATAGTGTTTTCCAAAATAATTTATTTTTTTAATGTGTCAAATGGGCCTTCACCAATTTTATGGAAAATCATCATTCCTCATGTGAACCAAAACACTTGTTTGTGCTTGAATGTAAATCATTTATCAATAAACCACAACAAAATTTTAAATTCAATGAATTATGTTTAAAAGAGAAATGAGCATTCATTCACTACTGGGTGTCCACTCGTCAAGAAAATATTTCAAGTGGTGTGTATAAAATAAACAGTTCAGTTTACACCAAATAAAAATTTTAAAATTAATTATCCTATATTATTTCTCATTAATTAAATTCAAAAAAATATCTATCAATTAATGAATTCTTAATTTGAAGGCGAGTGCAGTGGGGGACCTACCTTAGCTCGCAGTCCAAACACAATGGCGTGAAATGCCTCGTGCAGGCATAAAAGCAAGCACAAGTTGATGACAGAAATATCATGGGTTATCCTCACCGACACACGCTACAAAAAACGCACAACAAATAATAATCCATAACCACTGACTTAAGACAATCCTAATGAACAATCTATGTAAAAACCACCTCGACATGTTTTCAAAACATATGTCACACCATTTACATTATTTCCTAAAACACTATGAAATTTATAAAATGCTTCCTAAAGAGTAACCCACAACCCACAAACCCAGAACTCATCCAAAGAACACATTTTTTATCAAATGAACACCCCAACATATTAAAATAGAAAATGCATGACATGCATGGACAAAAACTAAATACACATTCCCATGAAAAGATATTAAACATAAAAAACAGGTTTTCCAGCATAACACACCCTATTTCGGATATACATGATACAAAATATCAAATAAAACATCAACTATTTTTTTCAAAACGAAAGACACACTGAACTAGTTAATCAAACAAAATAATAATAACAAACTAAATCCGCACAAAGCTAATCAACCACAAAACTCGTCAACCACATTAAACGGGTGAAACAATTATCCAAACAATGGAGAACCAATAATTTCAACATAATATAATTAATTTCACTACAAAAAAGCATAACCAGCAACCTAAGAGATGTAAAAATCAAGTAAAAATGTAAAATTAATTTAAAGAGGCAAAAACAATTGAATCCAACCTCAAGAATAAATATGCTTTCAAAATTCAAGTGTGAATGTCACTGAACCTCGATGGAAGGAAGAATACGCCTCAAAGGATATTACGCACAACCTGGTTATGTAAAAAAACACATAACAAATCTTCAAGCATTAGGTTTTGGAAAAAATAAGAGAACCCCAAGACATTTATATAATAATACACTGGCGAGGAGGTTCGTGGTTGGAAGGTGATACCGGTGAGGGGAAATGTGGACATGCATGGAGGATCACCACCAATGGAATTGTGGCCAGAGTAACGGGGCACAGTCAGAGAGCCGGGATAGGGGTTGAGCCATGCCAGACTTGGGAGGTTGTTTAGGTCGCGCATGCACAAGGCCAGGGGGAAGACGCTGCGGGCCGGTCGGAGCGGGAGAGGGAGCAGGGGAATCCAATCGTCAGGCCTAGGGAAATAGAAGTCGGGGGAGTTCACCGAGGGGATGAATTGTAGAGGAGATGGAAAGAGTGATAGGGGAGTCCGGATGGGGAAAGTGCGCAGGGTGGGGGCTGGATTAGGGGTCCATGCTGTGGTGTAATTCGGCCATGAAGGATGGAGATCGAGCCACCGATACAGGTTGGTGTCGTTGAGCACAGAGGGGAGGCCACCTAAAGTGCTGGAGAGGCGGTGGGATATGAAAGGATGGCGGCAAGTTGCTAGGTTTCGAAATGTGGAAGGCGGAAGGAGGTGAGGCTTTAGGAGGTGCGGCGAGGGCCTCGGCGTGGTGAGGGAGGGTGCTGGCGGCTGCAGGAGCTTGAGGACGGAGGGGGGAGGAAGAGCTAGTAGTGGTATTCGGTGAGTGGTTGGGGAATCCACTACAAGGAGCAAGGCGGGAGAGGTTGAGGTGGATTTGCGGCTGGAAGCAGGAGTTTGGAGAGGTGTTCGGTGATGGTCGAGCACTGAGTAAGTTCACGAGAACCAGGGAGGCGTGTTGCGGCATGCAGGAATTGGGGGAGAAGGGAAAAAAGGGGGAGTCGTGGGATTAGGGATAGGTTTTGTTTTGTTTATTTTTTAATAAAAATAATAATAATAATCATTATAGAATAATAATAATATTATTAATAATAAATAGTAATAAAACAATAATAATAATAAAAAATAACCATAAAAGTTTTAATAATATAGATGATAATAACAAAAAATAATAAAAATAAATATAATAACAATAATAACACCTTATCAATATTAAAATTTTCAATTATATAATAACATTATTATTATTATTTCAATTTAACCATTTAACCCACTTTATTTACATAAACTTTATTTATTTTAATCGTTAGATACTTTCATGGACACCCGACTAACGATGTGGCCACCGCCTGCTGTGCGGTGACCGCACACGGGTCTAAAACCCACGAGTGTAGTGGGGAAAAAACCTATGGTGGGGTGGACCCATGGTGGAAAGAACATGTGTTGGCATATGGGGACTATCATTAGTCAGATGACTCGTTCAGGCATATGGGTGGACCCTTGGTGGGGACCATGTGTCTGGTGGTATCAGGTGGGCCAGGACCCGACGACCATGTTACGTGAGGGTGTTTGTGCTGTCACCGGGGACTAGTTGTTACATTTGGTATCAGAGGTGGTACCCAGCCTTAAGTGCGGTGCACTGGCTGGGATGAAATGTAGGGCCCACAAAAAAGATGTTTGTGCTCTAAAGGGGAGGTTATTGTAACACCCCCCAATGATAAAGGGTTAAATGACTAAATGATATGACTCATGTCAACAAGGTGCACCTTCCTTTTCAGGAGCCTGTCTGATTAGAACTCCACAGTTAAGTGTTCTTGACCTAGATTAGTGATCAGGATAGGTGTCCTTCGGAGAAGTTTCCCACAGTGCAAGTCAGTGAGGTCAAAACACACTAGTAAGGACATGTGGTGGCCTATGAGGACTGTCATTAGTTAGATGACTCATTCATGCATGTGGGTGGACACTTGGTGGGGACCATGTGTTTGTGGCGCAACTGGTGGGTGGGGCCCGGTTGATACAATGACATTGGAAGATAAATGTTGATCAGGTTAAAACATATTATCAATATCATGTGACCTGAAATGGGAAAAACAAATCAGCGTCGACCGTTTACAATATTCGCAATGTGGGAATTGTATCGATTTGTTGTCTAAAACCCTTGAGGACATTCTCCAATATTGGTAAGAGATCCCTTAATCTGAGCATCCATTCCATTTATAGGGTCCCTTCAGATGTGAATGATAATGGAAGCCCAAATTAAGGGGAATACAAAGCCTAAAATATGGGTGAAACCTTGTCCAGATAGAATCTGACACTCCACGCTCCAAACTAGAGTACTCCTGGGCTCATTGGCGAATCACCGAAGAGGGTTGAGGGACCTGACTTAAGGGCAGCCGACTCGAAGATATTAGGGTAGGGAAAGGGATCTAAGACTGCTCAGAAGAGTGAGTTACGTGGTGTGATTTTTATAAACCCAACGTTAATAAGGACGTGAGTCCATACCACACTGTATACCCCTCTCGTAGAATAATGTCGGTTGAGAGGCCATGATGATTTGGAGTTTTCTAAGAGATGGGGCTGAACCAAAATACTAGAGGTTTGGGCAGTCCTCTGTATCCCATGAAAATGGGAATCAAGCCACACGTAGTTCTAGAGAAGGATGGCCTGCAGTTTGTCGTCATGTAACAAGGATGCAAATAAGGGCCAGACACCCCAACGATGGTCATGTATGGAACAACAAGTAACCGGATGTAACCCCATACCAATCTATACAACCCCAATTTATAACTTGGGATAAGGGGATGAAATTTCTAAGGGACCTAAGGCTGAGTTACAAACAGAATGCCACAGTCAGGTTGCAGTTTAACATCTTGCAGTGAGGACGATGATGATCTTAGTTTAAGGTCATAGATCTCTGACAGGAGATTCCTAGTTTAATGTCATATGAGTGAGATAGAGAGGGTGAATCATCATGCTTATGGAAGACCACAATGCGGAAACGATGACAGAGGAAAACTGTTTCCAGGTTCGTCACAAAATATCCATCATTGTGTGACAGGAGTCTGGGGCAAACAATTGAGCATTGACCGTTGACCATATTCGCAACATGGGACTTGTATCAATTTTCCTATTTATATTCAAATGGACGTTATCCCATAATAGTAGGAGAGCTCTTGGTCTAAATATATATGCCATTTGTGGGTCCTTTTGGATATAGAAGGTGATGGAAGCCCAAATGATGGGGCTCACGAAGCATGGCTAGGTCGGTGTGCACCAGACAATGAATAAATGAATGGAGTGATGCCTAAAGGGGATATGTGTGGAATGGAGACATAACCTGATGTGAATAAGGACGTGAGTCCATACCACACCACATAATACCAAATGAGAACTCAGGATAGGGGGCCAAAGGGGTCGAAGTACATACAACTGGGTGTCCTAGCCCACTCATGTGACCTCTCATGTGGGTATTTCACCATCATATCTACTAAGCCCATGTGAGGAATTCTCAGTGTAGGAAACAAGGAGTAGAACTAGGCTCTCCACAACATAGAAGGGTCTGATAGCTGGAATTACACTCCTACTTATGGAAGACTAAGGTGTTTAGATATGACAGGGTAGAATGAACCACTACACTCCATGTTTGGGACTTATGGGGCTGGTAAAAACAACAAACAATAGTTTTGGACCAACTTTGATACACAACATCCACATCGTGTAACATGGTATGGTCATGATGAACTCGATTTGAATGAGGGAAAAATCCTTCACCGCAACATGTGTTTCATCCTAATTGGAGGTCCCGAAGATTGGGGCTGGGCCTAGGGACGAAATGTTCAGGTGGTCCTACGTGTCCCATGAGGTTGGGAATCAAGACAGACGTAGTTTTGAAAGGGCTGTGTAGTTTAAATTCATGCGGTAAAGACCTATGAGGATTTGAAGAATGATGAGGGGAACATGGTGCGACCTTCGTAATCTTTCCACAAGTGGGGCTAAAGAATATTGGGCTGCGTCACATGAGATCCCGCAAGGGATCTACACCCAGTAGGGATACCCAAACAATAAGAGTGTGGGTATGGACTCATGAAAAGTCATCTAGGTGTTCCTACATATCCTATTAAGATTGGAATCAAGCCATATGTAGTTCTTAAGATTCATTTTAACGTCCCGCAGGGCGATTACGTAGTTTGGGGTCATGTAGGACCATACTTCTTAAGGTCGTGTAGGACAATGGGAACTCAATAAAAGTATTTATTTAGGAACTTTGCATTAGTGGGGGGTCTTATACGCTCACCATTCATGGTAACCAGTGGTTATGTCCAATTGGAGTGAACCTTGTGAATGATGTAATGTCCTTCCCATTTAGGCTCCAACTTGGGTGGATTCTTGTCAGGTATCATTGGTTCCCTTAGGGACAATACTAAGTCTCCTTGAAAGTGGGAGTAGAGGTGAACTTTTTTGATGAATTCTCTAGCTATCTTGTTCTGATTCCTTTCCAGATTGTACAGGGCATGAATCCTATTCTCATTGAGTACTTCCATCTCAGCCAGATGGATTCCAACCACATTATATGGCACTTGCTGATCATAGAAAGATATGCGTAGTGAGGGAAATTGAATCTCGATGGGTTGTACGACCTCTATTCCACACACTAGGGAATATGGGGTCACCTTGGTGGAAATATTAGTTGTCATTCGATAAGACCAAAGGGAATTGGGGATCTTGTCTGGAAAAATCTTCTTATTTTGACTAAACATTTCTACAATATGTTAGAGAGGGTTTTGTTGAATTCCTTGATCTGTCCATTGGAAAGTGCATGATAGCCAGAGGTATGGTTAAAATAAATATTTTACTTAGTATACAATTTCATTAGCTCATCTACTCGGAAGTTCATGTCATTATCAGTGAGGAAAATGTGAGGGAATCAAAATTGATAGATGATGTTGGAACTCACAATTTCAATGATGGAACAAGACTTAACCATTTTGAGTGGAACTGCCTCTGCCCACATGGAGAAGAAATCTATAGCAGTCAGGATGAATCTGCACTAGTGAGCTATCGTCAGTGAATATGGTTCGATGATATCGATTCCCCATACTGTAAAGGGCCTACAGTACTCAGTAGAGTGGAGAGGATCTGGTGGTCGATGCTTGAAGTTGGCATTAATTTGGTTGGCATGGAACCTTTTGGTGAACTTGATGTAGTCATGGATCATGGATGACCAAAAATACCCCAATCACTGGATTTAGTAAGATAGCTTCGGCCCTATCTGATGTTCCCTACAATAACTGGAACGAACCTCCGGCATGGACTATGAAATATTATCTCCTTAAATTCAATGGAGGATGACCCCATCAAAACTGTACTTGTAGAGGATTTGCTGACGACCAGGGCTATCCTAGAGGGTGAACTGTAACTCACAACGTCAGATTCACTCATCCTCGACCTGATCTACTAGGAGATTACCATTTTGGAGGGACTCGAAAAAGGTGGTTCTCCAGTTAGGATTCACTTCAATCCTTTCATCCAGGGGACCTGGGGGTCCTAACGTGGAGGCTCCCGTAGTAAGGTGGATTACATGTAGGATATCATCATCACATGGAGTGATAAGAGCAATGACTCTTCGATGTGCCATGTGGATAATCAGATCATCCGACTCAGTCTCTTCAAGTGATTCAGTTAGGCTTGCTATGGAATTAGCTCAACTGTTTTGAGATCGTGGGACATGAGTAAATTCTAGCCGAGATAGTAATTGGTCCATTAATTGGACAGTGTGTTCCAACAATGGCATGAGCTCTGGCTTTCTGACGACATAGTCACTGTTGATCTAATTGATGACTAGTTCGGTGTCCCTATTCCCATAAAAATGGGGAACGTCTATCCTGAGGGCTAGCTTGAGGCCAGTAATGTGAGCCTGATAGTTTTCCTCATTATTGATGCAGCCTTCTGATAATAGGTATGAGTACTGTAGAAAAACATGTGCTGGGGTAATGAAGATGATACCCAGGACTACTCTGTTGAGCTTGGGGTCATTAATAAATCAATAGGTGGGGATCTGGGAAGCACCATCAATGTGAATTTGTCATCATGGGATAAAATGGTCTATTTAGAGGATTTCCTCATTAGGAAAATAAAGGTCTAGGGACTGGTCCGCAGGGGCTGGATGGGCATCAAGGAAGTCTGCCAATGCTTTCCCCATAATATCTTTCTGATGTACAAACCTAATTTCGAACAGCTAGAGAATCACTGCCCACGGAGCTAGATGACTTGTCAACATGGTGCGGGTCAGGATGTACTTCAGCAGATCTACTCGAGATATTAGTTGTACCATGTTGTGTTGCAAGTAATGTTGCAACTTTCTTACTGCAAACACGAGTGAAAGGTATCTTTTCTCGATAGGGGATTATCTAGTCTTTGTATCAAGGGTCATGCAGATGAGGTAGTAGAGGCTATTCTTCGTTTCCTCATTATTCGGCTGGGAGAGAAGGGCGCCAGGAGATCGCTCCAGGGTGGTCACATAAAGGACCGGAGGATTTTCGGAGATGGGTGGCATTAAGACCATAGGCTAGAGAAGATAATTCTTGATTTCCTCAAAAGAAGTCTGACACTCTTCATCCCACTCATAAACAATGCCTTTCTTCATGAGACGATAAAAGGTTTTACACTTACTGTCTAATGTTGAGATGAATCAGAGTATGTAGGTTAGGGGTCTTTTGAAGCCTCAAAGCTCCCGAATGTTTTTCAGATGAGACATCTGGTTAATGGACTTGATCTTCTTTGGGTTGATCTCAATACCCCTGTATCTGACAATGAAGCTGAGAAACTCTCCCATGGTGTCCCCGAAGGCACACTTCAATGAGATCATCTTGAAGTGATGGGAACAGAGGAAACCAAAAATTTTCTCAAGGTCTTAGGGATGGTCCTGATGCTGGTGAGATGTGACCACCAGATCATCTACGTAATATTCCACCAACATTTTGAGGATCAGATTAAATATGTGATGCATATCCCACTGATATGTGGAACCTGCATTATTTAAACAGAAAGGGCATGACATGGTAACATAAAATACCTTTTTGTGCCATGAATGATGTATAATCCTCATCCTTGTGGGCCATTCAGATCTGGTTATACTTGGAGTAACAATCCATGAAGGAGAGGGCTTAGAACCCACCGGTAGTTTCGAAAATAATTCTGTCACAAGAAGGGGAAAATCATCTTTCAGACAGGGATTGTTGGGATCCCGGAAGTCAATGAAAACTCGGATCTATCTATTCTTCTTTCTTACTGGAATAATGTTGGAAAACCACTTGGTGTACTAGAACTCCTTAACAAAATTGGATCTGATGAGCTTATTAACTTCTGCCTCAACCATGGCACCTTGAGAAGGGTGCATCTTCTTGAGAGGCTGCTTGAACCCACGATGATTTTTCGAGAGACCGAGTTGGTGGAAGGATACCCGAGGATCTAGTCCTATCATCTCATCATAACTCCAGGAGAATACATCACAATTTTGTTTATGGATGTCTATGTACTATTTTTGATCCTCAAAGGGCATGGCGGCATTGATCAATGTGGGTTTCAGGTGTGCCTCTCCATCAAGGTTCACATCTACCAACTCGTCAACCATGGTAGAGACACCCTCTTCAAAGGAGGGGGGAGAATCCTATAAATCCTCTTCATTACTTATTTAGGGGGGATCCTCAGTGGGAGGAGCTTCCTCTATGCCGGTACCTCCAAATTGGAGGCTGGTACCAACCTGAGCGGCAGTGGACACTGCTTCGGGGAACTCCTATGCTACCGCAACCATAATGATGAATGCTATTGTCCAATCCCATATGGTATTTGGCCCAAGGGGCCATTCTAGATGATATTGAAGAAATAGTGGTGTGTCAGCTTGATCCTATTAATTATGTATCAGCAAAACAATAATGTATGATGTATTGTCTTTTCCATGGGGAAAACATCCCAATATATTATGGGAGTATGAGGATTTAGGATCACATAAGCATAGATTGTGTAGGAGTGTGAGGTGATCTTTTGGAATCACATAGACTTGGGGATGTTCTCACCCTAATTCCCGAAACAACGAAGCATTTCACCATGTCCGTAGTAATAGCCTCCAATCAATGGACTGGAAGGACGTATGCATCATCTAGATCGGCCCACAGTTCAGTCATAGCCATAGCATGCTCGACTTCGTTAGTCTGAATATGCTTTTCCTTTCTATTATAGTAGTAGGAATCTAGATAGCGGGCTTCACATGAGTAAAATGGAGATGCATCACCATGAAGCACACCCACTCGACAATTAATGGAGTACATAAGGCATTGGTGATGTGATGAAGCAACCGGCGCATGCAGGAGGATCCATGACCTACACATCAACGCATTGTAGGAGGTGGCCTAGTAGACAACCATAGACTCAGTGCTTGAAATTAGACCACCGAACTAGGTCTTCAAACGAATCTTGCTGACCAGTCTCTGCTCTATCCTGTCATAACCTTGTATTCTTAGGTTTGTGGGACTAATATCATCCTCCGACAATCCTAGTTTTCATAGTGTCCGGGTCCGAATTATGTTGATTCCAGTGCCCATTTCAACAAGACAGTGATGAAACATGATGCCATTGAATTGTACAGTGATGTATAATGAGCGAATGTGCCCCTGTATGAGAGAGACTGCATCTTCTCTAGAGAATGAGATGATGGAATGACATTCAACATTCTCGATCGACTCAGCATGAAAGGGTTCTGCGGCTGCTACCTCCGTCTCAAATTGGAGGGGGCCTCTTAAAGCCTCATCGAGGGCCTCATTCATATCTGATGACAGGAAAAGGGCCTCCAAGATGGTGAGATTCACTATAATTCAAGAAAGATGTTTGAGAACATCATACTTTTGTTCCAGGCACAAAATTATGCTTACTGGAGGTCGTTCTATGATAGAAGGTATGGTGGGTGCTGCCTACTCAGCCAACGACTGACTAGTGCTATACATATCATTATTCTCACTAGTCGAAGCCTATAGAGTTATTATTGATTGAGGCCCAGAGGACGGAGACCTTCTGGTGGAAAAGCGTGTCTTGTCACGATGCTGTCAAGGTTCCTCTACCTGATCCAACAACACGAATGACAGTGAATGCATGAAAGATTTCATCAGATGAGAAGGTTGCATATACTGAGCTCTGGGCTTGGTGGGATTCCTATTTTCGGTCACATGCGTAGCCTAGCTAGAAGTACTGGTTGAGGGAATCTAATGGCTTATATTATTATGGCTCCATCAATGTTGATGATGGATTGGGACATTGGGATGATCTCTCTGGTGCTCTTCATCGTCAGGAATCATGTAGGGATTTACCAGCATTACGTTATTAACTGAGGAGTACCCTTGATCGTTACTTGAAGAGTATTCCACTACTAGACGTTTTCTGGGAGAGATCGTTATCTCTGGGGTCATGAAGTCGCCGAGAGTACAGGATTATGATGGAATTGGAGATGTAATTTTCTTTCCCTTAAGCCATTGATGATTTCTCATCTGGAAGAGGACGACTGAGACGATGATGCTGAAGTATTTACTACAGCATCTGGAGGATCTAGAGGATTCAAGTGTGAACGGATAACACCATGGGCATGAGTGACTATTTCATGCACTATCCTGTCATCATACTTCTGGGACCTATAGTCAGAAACCTGATGCCACTCACCATCAATGTCAATGCTGGTGTCTGGCCTCACGAAGACGCATGCCTTGTGTGCCAGAGCTTATCCCAACTGGACTATGTTGTTATCCACCTAGTCTTAAAGCTATTCATTAAACACATATAACTATTTGAGGGTGTTCTCTAGGATCCAGTGGTAGGGGATGCAATTAGAGAGATTAGTGAGGTTTTCCTCTTCTGGCCTCCTGCACTCAAGAAAACGTCCAATCCCCTTCTCTAGGGAACATTGGATATAACTAGGGGCTTGTGCCTTACTGAACGAGTAAGTTCGTTTCCTCTTTTCTGGGAATGGGGCTCTTGAATCCTGACCCTGAAGAGGGGATGGAGGATCTTAATGAGGAGGTGGATATTGGTTATCTCGCATAGGTGATGGAGGTGCATTGGGTGGGGGCACCTGTCGATTCTGTGGTGGGCGCAGCTGGGCCGGAGGTTGTGCCTGAGGTGGAGGGCCTCTATGAGGCCGTGGAGGCAGCTCCACTAGTAACAACTCTAGTTGTCTAGGGTCCTCTATTTGAGCCACTATGGTGGGATCATCCCTGGAATCCCTTCTCATGGGGATTGTATGAGGCAACGAGCATTCTTGCATAACCTACTATAAGGATTCCTCTAGGTTTTGGGCCTTATTAGAGAAGTCTCGGAATCCCCTGGGCTAGTTATGGGTGATCAGAGAGGGGACCAGTTCTATCATGTCATTTCTTATGCACATAGTTAGGAATTTCTCTTGAGTCAGCGACATGTCAAGAGAGTATGTGAGTCCTTTCCACCGGGTGACAATGTCGGCAACACCCGAATCAGGCCTCTGCTTGCACTTGATGAGGTCCGCGATTCTCATATTCTGAGTGGTGGAACATAATTGTTAGATGAATTACCTATGGAGGTCCACCCAGCTTTCTACTTAACTGATGGGAAGCTGGTTGTACCAGATGAATGTTGGACCTTCCAATGTCTATACGAAACACCAGAGTTTGTCGACATCATGTTACGCTGGATTTCCCAACATGGGGCCGCACCTTGAGATAAAGTGGGCCAGGGGCAGTGACAGGTCCCCTATCCCATTGAAGGGGAAAAGTTGGGATTCCTAGAACCCTGGGGTTCTATCATAACATCCACCCAAGCCGAGTATGTATTACCATCTGGTGGGATTGCAACCTGTCGAGTATCTACAGCTTCGAGGCAGGCGATGAGTGCCGCCATTAGATCATTTGGTTTGGGATTACTATCTTGAGGAGGATCCTAGACCACTAGTTCATTGTTATTTTCTTCAACATGTTAAACAGGCACAGTGGCTTGTGGAGTGGCTCGTGGAACGAACCATGGTGCAGCTGGGTTAACCTGAGTTCGGTCTTGAGGATTGTCATGTTGTTCAAAAGGATTTTCCGACACATTCCACGCCCTCTTATAGTAAGTTCCATCCTCACCCCTTTCCACGTGGGTAGGATTGTTAGGGTCACCTGGGGCCATTTCACCAAGGATATGTTGTGCCTACCCCTGCTACCCTAGCTGAGGATCACCATAGTCTGGTCATCGCTCTAGAGTGCATTCAGCAAGAAGGTCGTTGACCACTATCTTCTGTTCGGGGAGTTTCTAACGTAACATGGATTTTTTGGAGTCATATTATGACTTAGGAACTATCCCATATAGGTCAGAGGGTTTGATGGATCTGAGGAGTTCCTTTCCCTTAATGGGATTCCAGCTGAGGACATGTGCCTCGGTGGGCACTGGAAGACCCAGTCGAATTCTCTGCTGGTGAGTGACCCTTCCCAATAGATACAGTAGTTGCGGAACTCCCTCAGGTGGAAAGTCCCCATCAAGGATACCATGCACATTCACTCCCACTGATAGTTCAACCATGTTATCTTCATCTCTACCTATAGGAATATCCTCTATGTCTCCTGGAAAATCATGCTGGCGCCAGATGGAACTGAAATGGAGGGTCGTGTACTACAACTAACCACAAATTTGAACATGTGAATAAGCCTCCTTGATAATCCTTTTTATAACTTTAATTATCTTGAAGCAACATTTTTTGAGGGTCTTATGGTGGCTTGGTGACTCAGGGTGCTGGGCCACGAGGAGTGCGACCAAATCGACCAAACCGAATTGATGGGTAATATCATAGAAGTGTGTCTGACTCTTGGGGTAGGTCACTCATCGATGTTGAAGGTAGAAATGAGTCACCCAAAGGGTTTGGTGAAAGAATCCAACATCCTCCTGGGTGAGTGCTTCTGGTGGCCTTAAATTTGGGGCTACAACTGGCCAGAATGTCTCAGGGAAATGGTCTGCTGCAAGGATATCCCACAAGCTCATTAGTCCAGATTCAGGGTTTGAACCTTCATTTCCCCACTCATCTACTAAAGGTATATGGGGAACTTGTAGTGGTACTGACGTAGACCACTGAGATGGAAGGTCTTCCAGTGGAGAATATGGTGAGCAAGCCGACAAGCCACCACATCTTGGGCTATCCTATGAAGATTGTAGTGACTTGGCCTCCACATCTTAGTAAGAGGAGCTAATGACTGTAGTTTTTGGTGCTCGGAATACGGTTTCTAGAAATGGGTTATGCAACTTCTCGTCCACCATTTACCCCCCCATAATAGCTCTACATGATCTCTAGTCGAGATAGATAGTGCTACTGTTGATGATTGAAAACTGTGGGGTTTCCAATTGTTCATCCTCTTGGATGTACATGCGGAGGGAGTCGGGGATCTAATGGACCTCACATTTTTTATGTATGAGGCTGATGCGCCTTTTTCCTCTTCCGACCCTTGACATGGAGGATCTAGGTGAGGGTTCCATCACTGAGTTATATTCCAGCTTGGAATATAAGAAGAAAAATGTGTCTGATCTCTGTCTGAATCATCTAAGTGACCTTTTTATGGAGGTGACGACCCACCCTCCTGCACTGGGATACTTCTTTGGGAAAGGTTTTATTTCTAGAACAAGGAGGTACTTTGGTCATTCTGGTGCTGGGGTGGGGTGGACTTCCACATGAGTGAGCTGGGGTGCGAGGAGCACCTAGATAGATATCAAAGCGAACACGAAGATGACCTTCATGCCCATCAGCTGATGTGTGAAGGGGACCTCTATAGGAAATGTTGGAGTTGGTATGACCTTTGCTGGATATAATAGGTTTATGATTAGGACCTCCATGCCTACTTCCCCTAGCAGTGTCAGTGCGAGGAGGGTTATAGTACTGGTTAAGCCGAACACGGGTAGGATCTCTGTGCTGGGTGCTGGTGAAGTGAAGCTGACCTTAACTCCTCTGATTACTGAGGCAAGGAGGACCTTCACCAGTTGCTGCAAGGACATGGGGAATCCCCCCATATTTTAGATTGGCAATATGTGTAACATATTTATATCAGCGGTCTGTGGTAGGAGGAATGATCCCATACACAATGTAATGAGCATGGGAGAGGATTCTGTAATGAGTGTCATTGTCGTGGGGAGGAACCTCATTCAGATTGAATGTATCACAAGGAATACCTCCTTGCTGAGATTGGATGTAGGGAGTACCTACGTTCTCCATGGTTGTGGTATGGGGAGGACCTCCTTACTTAGTGTCGCTACCGCAGATCGGTCCACGGTGGGTGCTCTCTGCCCCGATGGCCGAGATAGTCGACCCAGCCTACTCGTGGGGTAGTTGGGGCCTCGATCCGGGCTGGGTATATACATGCACCTGCTCATTGTGCACATGAGTTTGATGATACACATTGTGTGTTCCCTAGGGCACAGTAGTTGCTAACTTTGATGCCCCTTGGCGGGCATCCTCCTCGGCCTGTGCTTGACATTGGCGTCGGGTCAGCCAGACTAGGGCCGATGGTGAAGTTACATAGCTTACATGTTCTTCATCCAATGGGACTGGGTGGTGGCACCGACACGACATAGTGGGGGTCCTCTTTGTGGGACCCTAGAATGATATCGTGGCCAAGATGGCCTAGATATCCCCTACCTTTTCAGCATCGGGGAGGGAGTCGTCGAGATGTTTTGGGGTGGGGAGTAGTGGTTCCCTGCGTAGCCCTTGGTGGAAGAGGTGGTGATGAGGCACAGATGCCCCTAAATCTTGGTGGGTCATATCCTAATTCAAGATAAACCCATACTCCTCATATCGGCATACGAGCCCGCTTATCACCCTTCTTTGTATGAATTAAGAAGGGGAGATGGGGTGTGGGTTCCCAATATAATTGGGTGTGGAAGCCATCCCAAAAGTGGATGATCCATGCAAGAGTACTGCTTTGGAATTTCCCCTACCCCTATGTCGGTGGGTGGGTGATGATCAGATTCTTAGAGCAACAACTTGGTTCTTGAAAGCATGGATATTAAACCATTAGTGCTGAAACAAATAAACCGACGTCCAGCGCCACAGTACCATTCCGTCTCCCATGGCTGGTAAGAAGGATCCATGCTTAGGATGTTGCAGACTGAGATGTCCACCATTTTGACTGCCCTAACATCTGGTGAGTTTCACAGCAGGCACGCTATTGGCTTGGTGAGACCCGACACTGGATAACTGGATCTGCTGACATGATAATCCACTGATGTCTTGAATGCTACTAATCTCCACATTTATGAGAGGATATTCATGTCCGGTTCACCATTTATATTTCCTACATTTTCTCTAGGGTGCACACATCTGTCTGTTTAGGGTGTGCAATTGTGGTCCTGCATTCCCTCTTTCCAAAGGCAAATGGAATCCGTCTCTTATTCAATGATGTTTTCTCCTTGATCAAAATGGGATGATGGGATGCTAGTTCTTACTTCCATTTATTCCTCCTCAGAACTCATTACCTAGTTTGGGTCTCCCTTATAGACTAAGATTTTGTTCATGAATCTCTTCCCACTTCCATTTCTTCATGGATTCCAGTTGATTACACTACTTTTGTCTGGACATTCCAAGGGGTACGGTCAGGGCAGCAACCTTCGATTTGGGGAGTAGTCACGTTGGACATCACTAGCATATCTGGAAGCTGGAACACTAGTGCGTCTGGGTTTCCACCAAATATTATAGGGCGTATCAAGGGTGCGTAAGCCCTAGTCCCCCTCATTTAATGCGGTGAATTATATTCGATAGGCATGTATCTGAGGTTTTCCTTGGCTTCCCATGCTTTACATAGGGTATTCCATGAGTTTAACATCTAGCATAGATGGATCAGGCTGATCGGAACACTGACTAGAGTGGATCAGATGGGTGGAACCCCTATAGGGAACACTGATGTCGGGGCTAACACGTGGTTAGTTACCTTCTTACTTCTAGGGGTAGTGAAGAAGTTAATTGGATAGAACTCACCGAGATGTGGCGGCCTGGGTAAGAATCTAGATGGGTGATAGAGGGTTAAGTGAAGTGGATCGAGAATGATATGGATCGACATGATGACGATGATGATGTTGGGATTGAGCCTTGAAAAGACTTCCTACATATCCCTATGGAAGGGAATCAAATTCCACGTAGTTTGGTGGGACGATGGGACACATGAGGAGGTGACCCGTGGGAATAAGCACATGGATTGGATCTGGAGGAAATAGGACCTCCAGTTTGGGTCATGACCTTCCCAGAACACATAAGCTCAATGAAGTGATCAATATGAGACATGTGTGATGGGATTGAACTTTAGGGAGGCATCCTACGTATCCCTGTGGCAGGGAATCAAAATTCACATAGTTCATCTGAAGAAGTCTTATTGTCGATTGGGTACTTCAATGGCTAACTGTAGATTGGGGGACATCAATGGCATGCTGCCGAATGGGAATGACAACGAATTATAACTGAATGGGGTTTAAAATGGCTTACTGCTGATTGTGGTTGACTACGACTTACCACTAAATGGGGTCACAATGGTTTACTGTAGAATAGAATCATAATATCTTAACTCTAGATGGGAGGACAATTTAGTGTCATGTGGTACAAAAGTTGTGTACAGTTTAGTGTCATGTAGGACTGGGGTGAACTGATGTGAAGTGGGTCTTAACCAAATGGATGGTGGGCTTGAACCTCAGAGAGGATTCCTACATACCTTGTATTGGAAAAGATCGAAGTTTATGTAGTTCACAAAGAGTGGTAACAGATGGGAAGGGGGGGGGGTCAGAACCAATGGGTGGTGGGATTGAATCTTAGAGAGGTTTCCTGTGTGCCTTGCCTTGGCATGGATCAATGTACACATAGATCAAGCTGGGTTTTGGTGAACCAATGTGAAGATGGTCGGGAGAAAATGGATGGTGGGATTGAACCTCAGGGAGGTGTCCTACGTACCATTCCTTGGAAAGGATCAAAGTCCATGTAGTTCTGTGGGAGTTGGAAAATATGTGAAGGGGGTTGGAACTAATGGATGTTGGGATTAAACCTCAGGGAGGCTTCCTACGTACCTTGCCTTCACAAGGATCAAATTCCCCTTAGTTCGAGATGAGGTTGGTGAGATGACATGAAAATGGTCGGGACCAATGGGCATTGGGATTAAAACTCAGATAGGATTTCTACATACATTACCTTGTAAAAGATCAAACCCCACATAGTTCAGAAGGAGTGGGAACAGATGTGAAGGGCGTCAGAACCAATGGGTGTTGGGATTGATCCTTACGGAGGCTTCCTACATAGATAGAATTGTCAAGGATCAAAGTCCACGTAGTTTGGGAAGAGTGGGAACCAACGTGAAGGGGGTTGTAACCAATGGATGGTTGTCTTGAACCTCAAGAATGCTTTTTACGTACCATGACTTGGCAAGGATCAAATACTACGTTGTTTAGGATGAGGTTGGTGAGCCGACGTGAAGGTGGTCGGGACCAATGGGCATTGGGCTTGAACCTCGGGGATGCTTCCTACGTAACTTTCCTTGGAAATGATCAAAGACCGCGTAGTTCTGAAGGAGGTGTGGGGCTTACACACTATTCTTCATAGGGAGGATGTCATGGTCTATGCTTACTCTAAGCCCACGTGAGTCATTCATGGTGTGAGAAACATGAGGCAACAACATTTTGAAGATCACATTCTTAAAGGTGCATCCGTGTGAAGTGGAATGGGGGCTTACATGTGGTTTGCGGCCCAGGGAGATGAAGATTGGGACTTACTCCAGGGTGGATGCCCAGTGGCGACAAAGCCCAAAGGGAGAGGGATTTGGTAACAAATAAAGGAGGGCTCTGGGGTCCATCCCACGTGGTCTTTGACCAAGAAGAAGATAAAAGGGGTAGGGATGCTACCTCCTACAAGAAAATAATGGGGATTACACCAAGGTGGTTTCCCTTTCTCCACAGACATACACCGCTCCAATAAAGAAGATATCATCACAAGTGAGGAATGATTTCACACCATGGATACATGTGGGATTGTAGAATGTCCAAGGTTTGGAACCCCTCATATGGCACATGGGTAAATGTCACAGTTTAATGTCATGTGCCGATGACGATGGCGCTTGGCAGTTTAACGTCCTGCAGCTTAGAAAATGTGGGTTCACTCCGCACCCGTTAGGACGTATATAACAGATACCTCCCGCCCCTTGGGGAAGGGAAGGAATCAACAATTTCATGTTGAGGGGTTGTAATGGAGTGATCCATTGAGGGGACCACGATAGTGTGGATATACGAAGAAGAAATAGCCGTTAGCGTGCATATGTGAAGAATCATGAGATGAAGAAATGCAATGGGAAGCACCGCACAAGGTATTTTTAAATCACTTCATGCAAACATGGAGGGTCACGTAAGATAAAAAGTTGTAGAGCAAATGGTTTCATAGGTAGATGCCTTGTGATGATCTGGTACTCCATGTAGTGGAGGAGCTTCAGGAAGAGGTATTCTTCGTGAAGTGGTGTGTCCTAGAATAGGCATGGTGTATAGGTTCAAATGTAAGGTGCTTCAGAAAGTGTAAAGGCATTTGCAGAGCAGTTCTTTATGAAGCAAGGGTTCCTTGCAAAGCGTAGTATTGTGAGGCAATGTGCTTCGCGAAGCATAGTGACCCTACCTTAGCATGTGGTTCACATGTTCCTGAACCGTACTTCATGAAGCATAAATTCTCCATGAAGACCTGAGTCCATTTGGGGATCTCCTTCCTTCGCAAGGGCCCGTGGGCTCCACGAAGGGAATCCCTCCATGAAGAGGGGCTGAATGCATTCAAAGGGGGAGGAACTTCTTGAAGCAACAATACATTGAAAATTTCTTGGTTCTCATTTCATAAATTACTTCATGATGGGGGAGAGAGGAAGGAGAATGGTAGGAGGATTCGTCATTTGGGCTTGAGGGGAGCCCGGTATTTATTGGAAAGTAGCGCTACGAAGCATAGTCAACTTGGCATAAAGACATATCTTCCTCCGTGGCAGCTTCATGAATGTCAAATCGGTTCATGGAGCATCCCATCTCCTTGATCCATGGTGGGTTCATGCACGTCAAATAAGTTTTCGGAACATCCCACCTCCTTGCTCCATGGCGGGTTCACGAACGTCCACCTCCTTGCTCCACAATGGCTTCACGAAGGGGGAGCTGGGCACCAGCCACAGGGCTATGGGGGCTCTGCGAACGGGCTTCGCAAGGCCTATTCTAATTCTTTCCATTTGTTCATATTCTTCCCTACTTTTGGAGCCAATAATATGTATAAGTTTTTTTAATATGTTTTGGTATTTTTTTTGATCTAGAAATCTCAATGTGGTTCCAAGAATAAAAAGAAAGGGGTTTTTTATAAGGGTGGGAGAGGGAACACTAGATGTTTCTTAAAAAATTAAAATATAGTAAATTCATTATGAAGAAAATTTATTAAAATTGGAAATAAATTGAAATAAAAAGAGTATTTGGTCTATATAAAATCACCAGATAACATTTTGATATATTATAATGTTATTTTAAAAATTTTCCTTTTGATTAACCCCTACATTAATAATATTTTACCATTAACATTGTAATAACTATTTCTATATTAAAGGGTTAATAATGTTACTATAAATGAATTAATGGATCATAAAAGGACCATGTTTGATATTTTCAACCATATTATATGCAATTGGCTGAAGATACTATTTTTATGTATTTTAAATCATTTCATAAAATATATTTTTTTTCAAATATCATTAGTGTCGATTTTGGAACTATTAATTTAATTTTAATTTAAAGACACCAAGAAAAAGATGTAATTCAAATACAATTTTTTCAAACACCGCTAATATAATGTATCTATCGAAAAACAATTTACGGCAACAATTCACTTAAATGGTTTTATGTTTAATATGTTTAAAGTAATTTATTTCAGTTTTTTTAATTTAATAAATAATATATTGGTTTTGTGTATTCTTTTAAATTAATTATTAATTTACTAAAAATTATAAATAAATCACTATGAATTAAAAAATTATCTTTAAAATAAATATTTATAACCAAAATTATCCTCTTATTATAATTATGTAGAAAAATTTGAGATATTAATGTCAAGTGAGTGATATCTTGTATTTATTTGTCTCTTAAATTTATATAAAGGTCCCATTTAAAGAAATATGTAACCAAGTGGCCATAAATTTTATTATTTTATGTAAATTTATTAAATAAATTATTTAAAAATAATAATTAAAAGTTTTATATAAATTTTAAAATCTTATCTGAATGTTTTAACCATATTTTACCTATTTTACCCATACCGAGGTGACAAAAATTAATTATGGTTACTATTAATATGGACCAAAAATGAAAGGGACAAAATCACAGAATTTGAAAATAATAATTAAATATATGGTATCCATTTTTATGATTCAAAATCGTTAAGAGGAGGAAATTAATTTAAGATAAAAACACATAACAAAATGACAACAGTTTTGCAGAAAAATTCATTTTTTAGTATAAAAATGTTTTTAATTAAATTATATGATAAAATTGATTATAATAAACATAATTATATTATTAATAATATATGATAACTAATTTTACTCTTAAATACTTTTTTTTAAAAAATATAACTTCTTAGATTCTTGAAACAAAAATAAAGACTTAAAAATATATTTTTTTACTATTCATCATAAAATCATCCTTTTCTGAAAAAACCCTAAAAATTTACCCAAATATAATTTTGATATAATGAATTGAAAAATTAAATTCATTTTATCAAATAAATTTTATACTATAATAAAAAAATAATGTAATATTTTCTCCTAAAAAGTAATAAAAACATTTTTTGAATGAAATGTATTTTTTAAGCATAATATAACCTTACTAAAAGTGGAATTATTATTTTATAAGAATTAATAAATAATTTTTTATTTTTTAGGACCATTAAATATATTTTTTATAATGTATTTATTCATATTCATACTAATAAATTCTAAGGCTATTTTTTAATATCATATTTAAATAATAATTTTTTTTTTGTTCGTGTAAACTCAATTTTTCATGTCGTATATGTTATCAAACATAATATTCTTATTTTAAATTATTGGGGTGTAAAATTCTCCCCCACCGCCATTAATAAATTTTTTCCTCATAATTAGAAATTATTCTCAGTAATTAAGGTTTTGACATTTGAAAATTTCTTTTTTGAAAACCCACATTATAAAAATGGTTAATAACACATCCTCTTAAAATTGAAGGAAATGAAAATATTACATTCATTGGGAATAACTCAAAGAATGGTTTCAAAATAGGAGAATATTTGTAAGAAGTGAAAATAAAGAAATATAGGAGAAAACCAACACCAAGGACAAAAATGAGTGATAGTATATATGGTCAGGATAATGTTAAAGACCACAAAATAATAAATTTATGATGATTTGAAAGACAATAAATTTAATAGAAATTAAAATAAATGTATATCATTTTATTTCAGGATCATTTTAAAAAAAATAGAATTATTTTTCCATCAATACATGGTACATGAGAAAATATAATTACATGAATTCTTTCTATATCAGAAGCACAATTTCATTCTCTGGTTGTGCTTCAATAAATTTCCAATTTATATCTAACTACAACGAATAAATATTCAAGATTAAGTCTTCATAAAAAAACACTAAATTTAAAATTTAAAAAATCATAAAATATATAAAATAATAAAAATTCATTATTCTTAACTTTATATATTATCCAAAATAAAAAATAATAATTTCACAATTTAAGATAATATAAAAAATGAATAAACCTTTAAAAATAAATTTAACTCCAAAATTTACATAATAAAAAAATATTCCACTTAGATCATCTTATAAATAAACCTAATCATTAATAACATCATTATTAAAATATATATAAATCTCAATTGTGATCACATTTTTTTCTTCCTTCACCCATAAAATTTAATTTCATTCTTCATAATTATTATTTAATGTTAAATCACATGTTAAATATTATGGTCAAATATACCTCAGTGCAACGAAGCATCCCAAAATATAATTAATCACCAAGATAAATATTATAATATAGTGAAAATTACCAAAATAACCTAAAAACAATTAGATATTAACCAGATAAGTAATCCATAAGTTACCCATATATATTAGAAAATATTAACCTATCAATGAACCATTTTTAAACCATAAATATTATCTATATCTCATTATCCAATAGAATATAATTAACTAAACATAAAATCACGTACTAACTGAAAAGGTTCTTTAATCCTCAATGGAGTATTCTTCTTGAAACCCAATAAAAGTTTCAAATCACCTAAAAATCCCATCACATAAAAAATTAAAATGGGTATCTTTGCTTTTGAACTTATGATAAATATGAAACTTATAAACCCATGAGGGTATCCAGAACTATTAATTTATCCTCACATGAAAAAATATGTGCATCCAAAATTTAATACAATTCTAATTCCTCAAATAAAACCAAAGACTATTGAATAAATCCTGAAATACTGTAAACTCCATCAAATATAATATAAACCTATTTTTTTATCAAATCAATAATCATTTTCAAGGTCTAAAATAATATCTTATTTACTTCATCAATTTCAATATTTTCTTAATCATAACTAAATATTATCACTAAATCACTTTTCATGATTTTTAGTACCTTTTGACATGTGTTTTAAAAAATTTAAAGGAAATATACACTGAAAAAAATCCTTAGGTGTATCATAAAATAATTAATTAAAACACTTCTTCTACATAATTCTTAAATTCTAGTATATAAATAATTTAATCATCCTACTTTAGTGATAAAAATAATGTAATCCCTTCCTTCATCTAGGAGTTATCTCTTGGAACAGGTAATTGACTTAGATAATGACCATGTTCCCCAAACATAAGACATTAAAATATAAATGGTACATTAATATAATGTTTATATCCCTCCATAGAACTCTTTATTTTTCTTCAGTGGCTAATTACTTTATTCCCTTAATTACCACATAGAGAAATTATTCTAATTCCATTGAGACATTCCATCACGTTCTTATTCCTGTATTATCAGTATGTGTGGAACTAAATTTTCTTTCCTCTATGGTCTTTAAAAAACTCCCATTTTATCTTATTCAGAGTGTTAGGAAACTCACCCATGTTGAGATTGTTAATAGTATAATTATATAACTTATTAGTCATAATCATAAGTTTCTTCCATCAATCACCTATTTCAGTTGGTTTATCTTGTGGGAAATCATTCAATTTTCTATCACATTCTACATTAACATGAATCATCATTGTTCTAGCCATTGACTAAAAATAAAAATTATTGTGTAAATAATAATAGTTAGAAACCACATATTCATGAAAAACAATAAATGGGATTTCTAAATAATCACCCATTTTTTCTATCTATGACAACAGAGATTGAAAAGAGCCATCCATGATCTTTATTGAATCCTTAAGATGTTATCATATACATAAAATTATCCCCAAGATGCTAAGTAAAATTTTAACTTCTATGTTTCCAAAGTTAAATATAAATTTCTCTGATAAAAACTATCGAAACTCATATATTCCATACATTGATATTATATCCTATTAGATGAGTATTCTTTTCATAAAATAACAATCAATGAAAAATAATATAGTTATAGTGCCTTTAGAAACATATACACATAAAAAATTTATTCATAAGTGAAATACATCATATCCCACTAATTTCTTCATAACTAGAACCCTTATTAGTCATATCATACTTAATAAATTACTTCATGAACCGGGGACATGAAGCATATAAAATGGTGACCTCATATACATAGTAAGGGTAAATAGAGGACATATTAATGACACCATATGAATAACATGAGAATAAGGGTGTGATAACTTGAGCATAACATTTGAATACCATACGTTGAAAATTATAGATCATAATCTTGAGTCATGGCATATATCTTGTCAGTTTATAAGACATAAATCATATAATTAATAAAATAACATAATCCATTATTGAATACATTGGCATAGTGCATAGATTTGTGGCATACACAAAAGAATAGAAAATAAATTTTTCAATATTCAAGGATCAGTTCCATAGTATAATAGTGGATTGTGTTCGCTCCCCCATTCTATTGTAATGGTCAACATTTACTCCCAAGAAAATAATAGTGGACAAGGTACCTAATTAAACTAGGCTCACTCCGTATTCCAGTTCTGTTTATCTCATGAGATATCTATAATTAACCAATGAATTATACAAATATATTATTCCAATCACACCTATAAAATAATTAAATTTATACATATGTTTTCTACATAATAATAAAATATTAATCATTACATAACAAGTGAAAAGGAAATGGGTTTCAAAAACATTTAATTATAGTATAACCTGAGGAAAAGAAATTAGTTTCATACAAATTTCATTATTTAACCATTATATAATCATTAGAAAATAAATGTGTTTCATAAACAATAAAAATAAATAATAAATATGGTATTGTGGGATCATATCCTAGTATAAAATAGGTATCATTAAAGGATGATATCATTAATTAAAATGCCTTTAAAATATCAGTAGGAATATTACATTAGAAAAATACTCTTTTGAAATTGAAATCACTTCATTAAAATATAAAAAATTTCTCAATTATTTAATCAAGTAGTTTATTTTAAAATAATATTGGAATATTGTAAAGGATGCTTTAAATCATTGAGTAGTCATGATGGTGGGAAATCATGGTCAAGACAAATTAGTTAATAGAAAACATTCCTTTCATAATTTTTTATGAAAAATAAAAAAGTAACTCGTTCAAAAAATTACATAATGATTACTTTTAATCATTTTAATAAAAGTAAATACTGGATAATTTTTCTAATCAATCATAAGAAAATATGAAAACAATGTAACACTCCCACCCAAGAAACCTAAAGTCAGTGCCTTACCTTATTATATTTTCATTATTACAAGGAATAAAATAAAAAAATATTTGATCATCTTAGAGTTTTATAAAACCCTAATACATTCATAATATCCATATTACACTGATAAGAAAAAACTAAAACATTATACATAGCAAAAATTAATAAACTACATCCCTGAAACTCATTCAATGAATTCATCTTCATATCTAGGGGAAACAGAACAGAATAAGGATGAGCTCAAATGCTCAATAAGGTTAAGTGTACAACAGAAGTAATCATGAATAAAAAATAAAAAAAATATATGAATGTAAAAATCCAAACACACTTTCCATTTAAATAAACTAGACAAGGAATAATCAATATAGATTTCCATCTAAATTGGTCAATTGATTCTTCTCATAGATAATAATAATAGTAATAATTACTTAATTATCAATAAATTAAATTCTTAATTATTGGAATCCATGTTTCCTAGGTACATAGTACCTTTACCGTTGTGGCCTTTCCCAAAATGACATAGCATATCGGGTAAAAATCTATATGAATTAGTCAATTGATTCATCTCATGAGACATTCAATGCATTGAGGGGATTACATTAAAAGGTCCCCAATCCATGTTGTACCAGAAAAAATCATTCCTTATATATCTAATAATCGACTATATTCATAAACAATATTCCTTATCAGATATATGTATTTCGTAGAGGATATAAATTATTATCATTTCCTCAATTAATCAAATAACTATTAGATCGAACATCATATATAAAAAATAATATATGTTTTACGAATTAATAATATCCATTTCAAGAGAAAACTTATATTTATGATAAATTTAATGTAAAAATAATAATCATTAGTATGTTATTGTTTCAAGATACTGTTAACAATCACAAAATTTAGTGATATTACAAATATAACTTTTACCACTTGTTAGTATTCAAGTCGAACCCCTTAGATGATATAACTGAAAGTGAAATTTAAATACCATGAATTATGAATTAAACATGATATTAAATGAAAAATTAATATTATATAGAAAAAAAATGAATTATGTGGTTAATATTACATTTATCTCACAGATGGAAAATGTGAGATGAAAATCCCTTAACTAACTCTTCATTTTGGTTGATTGCTCTTTAACATATTGTATAATAGTGTTAATCATGTTATTAACTTATAGTAGAACCATATTAACATATGTGATATCAAATATAGTCATTTTATAACATATTATAACCCCTTCATTAATAATAGTTTATCATTTTTTTATTTTTGGTCTTAATTGCCTGGTTTTTCGAGTATGTTTTGTCATTTTACATATTCTTCCTATTAATTAGATCATAATTTCATCATCCCAACAATGTAAAACATAATTTAAATATCATATATATCTAATATATATTTATTTATAATAATCCAAAATATTAGATATAGTAAATTAAATGCATTGTTTATGGAGATGGTATGACATATATATGCATAAATGCAACTTCCATTTCTTTATCATATTGACAATAATGAAAATAAAGTGATACATATATATATATGTATAATATAATTTCAGTACAATATTAATTTTATTTGGGTCAAATTTGTTTATGAAAATCAAATTTAATACATTACAGGTATAGTGTCAAGGAATCACATCACTTTAAGGAGGCGGTAGTCCATAAGTCCAAAAATGATGTTATCCTATTCCCACAAAATAGAACATATGAAGGAATGAGTTATATAATATTTAAATAAGAATAAATACTATATGAAAATAATATATATCATAAATAAACTATAAATACATCATTATTCCTACCTTGAAATGTTTTAAATAGACCAATTAATGGCAATGGTTCGCGAGGTGATAGTTTGTGGTACGCACGAAAGATGATTGTGTATTCCATTTGATAGATGTGTATGGAAAGGTTTGTATAAATATTATATTTACATAATATCATTAAATTTATGATACTTAGTTTACTATATAAACATTTAAAAAGAATAATTTAATGGTTTGTGAATTAAAAAATGAAAGTGATCCTTGAAGGATGTCACCTCGTTTTCAAGTAACTCCCTTTGGTGTATAATAAATATGATTTCTTGGTAAGATTTAATCACAAATGAGGATTATAGGATGAGTATTGAGAAGTTGGGATCTAATTTTTTCAGTTTTAATGATAAAAATGTATTTATATGTGTGAATAAATTGGAATGGTGAGTTTATTTTTATAGTGAAGGAGTGACATACTTGTAAATGTTTTAAAAGAGAATTCAAACCATGTTCTTACCATGTAAAATGGATCAAATAATAGTTATAAAATGATAATTTGTAGTATTATTTCTATATATTAACATAAAATATATTTTTGACAAAATCATAGTTCATTTTGGGCATTAAGATTATGGTTTAGTCCACTGTTAAGCTAATTTTTTTCTCTAATCATTATAATTAATTTTAATTACTTTCGCTAACATTTTTGGTAAGAAAAAAAATCTTATCATGTTAAAATTATAAATTATTCTAATTCTAAATATTTCATCCATTTTTTTAAAATCCAATCACATAAGTGACAAAAATTAATTTAAAATTAATACAACAGACATAATGACAAAGCATGATTTTAATGTGAAAATGTTCAAAGGTTTGTTCTATTTTTTATATATAGTTTCAAATTGAAATTGATTAAAATTAATTTCATTCGATTGATTGATTTAAAATTGAACTAATTAAACTTTAAAACCAATATAAAAAATAATTTAAGACTATAAATTATTTACACAGAAAATCAATTTTCAATTACAATTTTATATTTTCATTATTCATTAAAATAAAAAACTTCTTTTAAAAATACCAAAAAAATAACAATAAGTTAATTTTGATGTTTTTGTTTCAAAAATTATGTTTATTTTGATATATATAATTTAAAAAAAATATAATTTTTTTTGAAACATGTGCGCCCATAAAAGACGGAAAAATAGCCTTTCTTTAAAAATACTATTTTAAGAATAAAAATTGATTTATTATTAACATTTTCCTTAAAAATCTATTAGATGAATATAAAAATATTTTATCAAACAATATATATATATATTCTATTATAATTATTTAATAATATTAATTAATTTAATTTATTATGACAAAACTCATTTTGAATCATTAAAATAGTTCTTTATAAAGAAAATTATTATATATTGAATTGATTTTGACATCAATTTCCATTTAATTATAAAATAATGAATTCATAATTATATTTCCACATGTTTTTTAATCTTATTAATATCCACCAATTAAATAGTTATGTTATATTTGATTTTATTAAATAATAATATTTTTATAACATATTTTTATTCAGAAAAACTTTGTCTTGTGTGTAATGCCAATAATCGATCAAAATCATTCTTCCGTGTAATAAAAAATAACTCAGTGTTTCATTAATTAAAATCTATTTAATATTATTGTTTAAAATATTAAATATATCCTAATATCCTTGGATGTTATATTCATTTCTATACTTTGGGTTTCAGGTCATAAAAGTTATTCTCAATACTACATGTAATGTAATATTAACATGTTGTTTTGTATTAACTAAGCTTGAAAAAAAAAATATTTCTTCCAAAAGTACAATATTATAAATTATTGGGGTGTTACAATATCCCCACCATAAATAAATTTAGTCCTTGTAATTCAAACTTGATCTTGATAATGAAGGGATTGATATTTGAAAATAAAGTTGTTGAAAACCCCACATCATAAATAGGGTCAATAACAAAAATAATTAATAAGAGTGAAAAGTAAATTTGATTGTCACGAAATAATTAGTCTTTACAATAGGATAAAATTAGTGAAAACATGGATATAGAAGATAAATCTTACTATCATGTTCGGATGGAGAGTAATAGAGAAAATGATCAGCTAAAATTTATCGATCACAAATCCATAAACCTGAGGTGTGAATAAAGGTTGTTGATATCATCCAAAAATAAGATAATATGACAAATTTTTTGTTTCAATATTCTTTTCCTAGAGTTGATCAATTATTTCACTCTCTCTGAATATAATTAAATATATTTTTCTATTTCATAAACATAATCTTATCTGTCAGTAGTGTGCTGAAGTATTTCTACACCATTTCTTAGAATATGTTGCAACATATGGTGAAGTAACACATTAAACTCTAAAACCTCATCCAAATATCAACTTAAACATTTCATAAATTTTTATACTTTCCAAATGATTATGGTCCAACAAATTTGAATCATTTTTTTGGTAGTTAGTAGTATTCAATTTTCATTATCCATATCAATCCTCACTTTATCCAACATAATTATCTCAACATTAGAAACATATTAACGTTTATCTTTCCTCAATCTTATAATTTACAAAATTTTTAACTTGATACAAATTTAATTTTCTTTTTTATCAGTACTGATTAACACACTCTTTTAAATCCATGATGAAAAATTATTATATTATAATCCTTATACATTCAATAATACTTATAATGAGGACATCGTAAAAAACACTTAGAACATTACTCAAGGATCCAAACACCAGAAAAAATTAATCATTCCACTTTGGCTATATCAATAACATATCCATAACCTTAATCCCTTAGGTTATTCTAATTTATATTCTCTTGATTATTGTGGAATTGTTTTCATAGTTCCCCATCTCCTTTTATATATAACATTGTATATTCATATCATCCTTCTTTCCTTTTCCGTATTTTTCATAGTGAGAAATTTCTTCACACTTATAACAAAATCTTATTCCATTTAGAAATTTCCCATGGTGACTCTTTCCATAGTTATCACATGTTGGAAAATCTTTCTTTACCAACTTCCCTTTATCTATTATTTTATGTTTCATTCTCTTCTTCTTTTTCATCCAAATGAATCCATTAGAAATGGATAATTCTTTCTATATATTTATAGCACATAAAATTATTTCATCATATGATTAAAATATTTGAGATTACAGAACCCTTCAAATACTTGGTTTAATTATATCAATGAAATTATCAAATATATATTTCATGCTTTGTATGAAATCGGTAGTATACCTTGTAAAGCTGGTAAAGGTAGCTTCATAATCCATAGTACATTATTCTTCCTTTTTTATTAAACTACAGAACTTTATCTTCATCTTAGTTTGTCTCGCCTGAGGGAAATATTTTTCAGGACATGTGTACTTAAAAACGTTTCATTCCATGAGTTTTATTTTATCTTACTTTCTAGTATTCTAGACCAACAACCACCATTGATCTGTGTCACCATTGAGACAATAAACTGCAAGTGTAACCATTTCCTTTTCACTACATATAAATTCCATAATTATATTCTCTAAATATATAATACATTTCTTAGGTTCCATTAGATTAGTAGTCCAACTAAATTATTTGAGAATCTATCACCATAAGTGATCCAACATCAGTGAAACTCATTGTTGAAATAGTTTCTCCATTTGAGAATGGATATGTGTCTTAACCTGTTTAAGATGACCTAATATATCCATACCTTTATTAATTAACAAACCAGTTATATTGACTTTCTCAGTAGGGAATCCTTTACATTGGCCATGATTATTAGTAAACTTCTTCCTCCCAAGTTCCAAAACAAAATAATGACATATAAAAAATTTTCTTCTAAAATAATAAACTTTGTATAATTATAATAATGGTTTAACACATAACATAAATTGAAAATTTTATTCTTAGCTAATCTCAAAATCATAAAAATATTTTCTTTGAGGATATCTTTAATTTCAAATCCCTCATAATGATTTTTAATGAAAACATGAATTATCCTCTGTGTATCCCATGGGAGTTTCAAACGAGGTTCCCAGAAATGATTATTATTGTGTACCAGGTTATGCTCAATTCATGAACAACACATATTTTGGGAGTTTTTACCTCTTGGTACATATGTTCCATAACCACTTCTACTTGTAATATCCAGATATTGATGTACTGAAAGGAAAACCACATAATCTATATCTAACCAAAAAAATTAGGATGTTACTCTATACTTATCCCCAAATTTTATCTTATTGTTAATTTCCCCAAAACCATGTTTTCCTAAATATAGTTTCCAAGGTTTATACTGAGATTCCTTTGATACCAACTATAACACCCTGACCCCATAAGGCAAGAGCTGAAGCCTTACTTTATTACATTGGCATGATTACAAGGAATCAAATCTCAAAGGACTGATCAGTTTAGAAATTTGGTAAAACTAGAATACATAAATGATACCCATATTAAATTGGTAAATATAAATTGAAACAAAATACATAACATAGACTAATAAACTGAATTCTTAAAACTCATTCCATGAATTCACCATCATATCGTAAGGACAGGAAAAAAATAAAGATGAGTTTAAATGTTGTGTATGGGTAATAGTATAGTGGAATTATTCATGAATCTGTTATAATAAACAATATGTAATGATAAATAACTGAACACATATTCCATTTAAACAAACTAGACAATAGATAATTAATATGGAAAAATGAATAGTTGAAGACACATGCCATTTCATCAAGTAACTAAGAACGAAATGCATCCATAGATAATGTTAAATAAAAAAATATGATGGATAATAATAATAACATAATTATCGATAAATTAAATGATTAATTATTGGACTCCAGGACTCCTAGCTACATGGTACCTTTACCTTCAAGACCTTTCACATGACATTTTAATACATCATGTAGAATCTCATCTGATTTGTCCAATTGATTTGTCTCATGAGACTAATGATTCATCGTGGGATATACATTAAATTATCCCCAAATAATTTATTACAAATAAAAATAATTCATTATATATTTAATAATCAATTTAATTCATAGACAATATGCCTTATCAAATATCTATATAGAGTAATGGATATATATTTATTAATATTTCCCCAATTAAGCAAATAATTATCCAAGTGAACACCTTATGTAAATAATGGAATATTGTTTTGGAAATAATAATATCAATTTCAAGATAATATTGATATTTATGAAATATTTAATGTATAGAATATTATCATAACTATGTGATTGTTTCCATATAAATTTGGAAATCACAAAAGAACGTGATACTCTAAAGATAACTTTTACCACTTGGAATTTTTTTAGTCAAATCCTTTGGATCATATAATTAAAATTGAAACTTAAAATACCATTAATTTTAATTGATTATGATATCAAATTAAAATGTACATTTATATACACCACACAAAATAATTAAGTGGTGAATATGAAATTTTTCTCACAATTATAAAAAGTGAGTTGAAAATCTCTTACCTTACACTTCCTTCTGACTGATTGAACTTTAACCTTATATATAATCGTTTTCATAATTTTATTAACATAAACTAGAAAAATATTAATATCTATGATATAATATATAATCATTTTATAACATATTATAACTATTAATTAATAATATTTTAGAATTTTCATTATTTCGTGTGTTAATTACCTTGTTTTTCGATTATATTTTGACTTGTTACTCATTGTAGCTATTAATTTGATCCAGATTTCATAATATATAGAATGAAAACCATGATTTTAAATATCATATATATTAATTATATATGTATTTATAATAATACATAATATTTATAGATAGAAAATGAAATGCACTGTTCTTGGAGATGATAAGCCAAACTTACGCACGAACACTACTTCCATTTCGTTATCATACTTAAAAGAATGAAAAGTAAATGATAAAAAATAAATACGTATATTATAATTACAGAATAATATTTTATTTAATATATTTCACATTTTTTTATTAAAATAATCCTTAAAACAAGCCAGGTATATCATGAACGAATCATATGATTTTGAGTAGGCGGTAGTCCACGTGACTAAAAACGTTGTAATCATATTCCCAAAAAATGGAATGTACGATGTTATGTGTTATATAAGAATTATATATTCCTAAATATATTATAGATATCATATATATCATATATAAACTTTAAATATATCATTATTCCAAACTTTAAAGGTGATAAAAGGAAGAACAAATGACACCAGTTCGTGAGGTGGTAGTTTATCGTACACACAAATGATGATTGCGTATACCATTCGATGAATGTGTGTAAATGTGTAGGTATAAATAATATAATAAAAAAATATTAGTATATTTTTTATACTGAGGTTATTATATAATCATGCAATAATAATAAATCAATGGTTTGAGAAAAAATCAAAAGAAAGTGATCATTGAAGAATGTTACCTCATTCTTGGGCAACTCCTTTTGGTTTATACCAAAAGACTTCATTGGTTTGATTTATTCCCAAATGTTTTAGTATAAGATATTTCGAGAGAATTTGGAAACATATTTTTCATAATTTGTTTGATAAAAATTTCTTGATATGTGTAAATAAATTGGAGGGGTTAGTGCCTTTTCATAGCAGATGAGGAGTGACATTCTTGTTATTTTTAGAAAAGGGAATTACACCAATATGTTTCTCATGTAAATTAAAAAAAATAATGTTAAAAATATAATTAAATTAATTATATTTTCTAAATATGAAGATAAATTTTATTTTGATCATGTTTCTAGGGAATCTGGGCCTTATGTTTATGGTTTAGTCCATTAAGAAAATTTCCCTCTTAATGATTGCAATTAACATTAAACACATTCACTAATATGTGTGGTTAAAAACTAATTTAACCTTATTATAAATTATAAAATATTATGATTTAAAATCATAAATCCATTTCTCCACATTCCAATCACATAATTGGAAAAAATTAATTTAAAACCAATCTCACAGACACGATGACAAAGTGAGTTTTTAAAGTGAAAATGTTCAAAAGTATGCTATGTTTTTATATCCAATTTTATTTTGATATTTATTCCAATTATATTAATTGCATTAATTTATTTATAATTTAACTAATTATTCTTTCAAAAAAATTAAAATTTAATTTAAAAATATGTATTATTTACACAAAAAATCATTTTTCAATAAAAATCAATATTTTCACTATTGATTAATAAAATGAAACTACCATAAAAAATACAAAAATTCACCATAACATTATTTTAATTTTTATATATAAATAATTAATTTTATTTTTAAATATAAAATTTATAAAAGTGTCAAAATTTAGTTTTAAAATCGATGCGCCATTAAAAGATGACAATATTGCCTTTTTAGAAAAATGAAAAATTTATTCACAAAAATTGATTGATTCTTATCTAATGCCCATAAAATATATTGGATGAATATAAAAATATATTATATATTATATAATATGAATATATTTAATTAATATCACCCACAAATTGTAATTAATTTAATTTACTGAGGCAAAATTTCTTTTGAAGCATTAAAATAGTTCTTTATAAAAAATCATATATATTCAACTATTTTTTATATTAATATCTAATTAATTTTAAACTAATGACATACAAAATATATTTCCATAATTTATTTTATCCTATTAATATCCACCAATTTAAATGGTATGTTATATCTTATTATATTAAATATTAATATATAATACCATATTTTTGTTTGGTATACTCAGTCTTGTGTGTAATGAAAACTGTAGAACAAAATATTTATTATCTGTAATAAAAGATAAATAAGTGTTTCATAAATTTAAAGCTATATAATAGATTTATTTAATATATTAAATATAGCATAATGTATCGGGATTTTATATTCCTATCATCACATGGTATTGCATGTCAGATAAGCTATTTTAAATATTTCATGTAACGTAACCTTAACATGGTGTTGTGTATAAATAAATCTAGGAAAAATTAATTTATTCTAAAAGGAAAATATTTTAATGTCTTTGGGTGTTACAAAAAAATAT
Organism: Viscum album; assembly: GCA_963277665.1. Classification (NCBI taxonomy): domain Eukaryota; kingdom Viridiplantae; phylum Streptophyta; class Magnoliopsida; order Santalales; family Viscaceae; genus Viscum; species Viscum album. The sequence continues at coordinate 1,038,389,090 of OY728141.1, read as the reverse complement.
TGAAAATAGTTTTAGAAAAATTCTATATGGATGAAAAAGGGTTTTCAATGGAAGAGATGAATAAAGTATGCTTTCCATAAAAATGTTCTTTTGGTGTCTTGGGTAGAAAAAATGAGGAAAATGAAAGGAAAGAAATTATTTTAAAAAAATAGTTGTATAAAATTATAGGTATTTATCAGATTATTATCATATAATTTCCTCAATAGAAATTCAAGTATAAATAATCTCTATTAGAATAATATTGAATAATAAATCCCTTACCACACTGGTAACTTTTGAGTGATAAGCCCCATGAAATAAAGAACCATATATGGATATATATTTATATATCCCATAATTTTTATGAGATTAATTATAAAAGAAATTTATGGTATGTATAAACACTAAATTAAATAAACATGTTATGAATATAGAATGTATCTCACAGAAGTAAAAGTGAGATAAAAACACCTTAGTTTAGATTTGACTTCCTTCATATGTGTTCAAACCTCCTGTATAATAAATATAAATTTATTATAAATATATTAGAGAACTATAATCATATATATAATACCATGTATTATTTACCTATATCCTTTTATCACCCTTTTATTAATAACTATTTATTAAAAATTATATTCTGGGTGATAACGACTTCATTTTTCATGTATGTTTTGGTTTGGTAGTTTTGGTTCTCTTACTTTGACCATGATAAGATAATATAATGAATTTTAATCATGGTATAAATTTCAAAAATATTTAACATATATATATATATCCATCTATAATATTAGATGTCAAAAAATGAATTACACCATTCTTGAAGAGAGTAGGTTGTACGTACACATGAACATTGTTTTCACATTTCGACGGATGGAATGAAATAAAGTTAAAAAATATTCACACATAAAAAAATAATTATTATATTATTTGAATCATATAAATTTTTCAAATTCATCCTTATTATCATCCATATAAATATAAAATGAAAAATGAATCACATCTCTTCATGGTGGTGGTGGTCCACAGGAACACATGAGTGACATTGTCGTTTTCCAATAGAATGGAAGGTAAAATTTTGTGTGTGATATTTTCATTTAAAAAGATTAATTATGTTAGGAATATAATATATAAACATAAAATACATAATAATACCATTCTATTAAATATTGTGATGAAAAATCAATTATATCGATAGGTGGATATGGTAACCCGTATGTATGAAAAAGAAATACATTCACTTCCATTTTATGAGAAACAAGGTAGATAACGGTGAAATAATAATAATAATAATAATAGTAAAATTTAATTTAATTTTGTTCAAATAAATTTTATTTGATGATAAATACCTCATATTCATAGGAGGTAAAATAAGAAGTAAAAATGAAAGTGATCAGTCTAGGTGATTTCTACTTCATTGAAATAACTCCTTTAGTCCTCCTCTTAAGAACCCAAGGATTGGTATTTTGGGGATACCATAACATGTAGAACTTGTATAAGAATGTTTTTATAGGAATATTTTATGGTTTAGTTGGTCTAGAATGAAAAAACTGTGGTCAATAAGAGATAGGAGGGGTGTCCTTTTATAAAGGAGAGAGATGACAGACCTAGAATTTTAAAAAAGATTAAAATATAATAATGTCCTTCTCAAGATAAATTCTTCAAAATAGAAATTAATTAGAATAAAAAGTGTATTTTTTAAATAGAATCATCTAGTAATATTTATATAGGTTTTTTTCATTTTAAAACTTATCTTTTTTATTAACCCATTCATTAACAATTTTTGACCTGAACCACGATAACAACTACTGAATTGTTAAAAGGTTAATAATATTACCATAAATAGAAAAGTGGGTCATAAATGGAACATAATTGATATTTGAAACCATATTTAATTCATTCTAAAAAAGATATAATTTTTATAAATTTTAAAACATTTAATAAAATATTATTTATTATAAAATATCATTACTATCAACTTTAGAACTATTAATTTCATTTAACAATAAAACACCAATAAAAAATGGAAGTCACATAAAATATCTTAACACATCCATAACATGTAACACGTATCAAAGGTGTTAATGTAACTCAATAATTCACTTAAATACTATTACTTTTGTTTTTTTAAATCTTCTATTCTATTTTTATGTCAATTGAATAAATAATGTGTAAGTGTTGCGTGAGTATTTAAGGTAATTATTCAACATATAAAAATTATAAAAAGATTACCATGATAAAAAAATTAAATTACTTTTCAACTAAATATTTAAAACCAAAATTACCCTCTTTTATTACTTACATAAAAATTACTGAGATATTAAAATCAAGAAAGTGACATATTGTTTTTATTATTTTTTAAAATTAATATAAAGGTCACATTCTAAGAAATATGGAACCATATGGCCATATATTTTATAAATTTATGTAAATAGATTATATGTAGTTATAAAATATGACAAAAAACTATTTTTATAATTTTTAAATCCTTGTCCCAATGCTTTAACCTTATTTTACCGAAATTACCCTTACCAAGTTCATAAAAATTTAATATAGTTACTATTCATACTATTAAAAAAAGGGACCTATTTACCACTTTTGAGAATTCAGATTCAAAATATGATATACATTTTTTTAGACTCAATCTATAAAAGTTAAATAATTTAATTTAAGAGAAAAACTCAAAATGCATTGAGAAATAATTTTTTAGAAAAATTCATTTTTAATTAAATAATTATACCATATTCAACAATAATATTTATTCCACTGGACATAATTGGATTATTAAAAATATAATGTAATGAATTTAACTATGAAATAATTTTTAGAAAAGTTATATTTTATCATTATTTAATCAAATATACAATTTTTAGGAAAAATCAATATTTTGAACTATTTATTGGAAAATCATCCTTTTCAAAAAAAATCCAAAAACAATCACCCTAAGTTAATTTTTATTAACATATCACAAAAAAAAAACAAGTTCAATTTATCATGTAAATTTTAAAAAATCAGAAAAAACTAAATATAATATTTTCTAAAAAACAGAAATAAACATCATTTTTAAATGAAATATATATTTTTAGTGCAATATCACTTTATTAAATTTTGAATTCAAATTTCTTGATTATTAATCAATAAAATTCTTTTTATGTGGAACTATATATAATTTTATTTATTTTGTCATTCTTATTCATACCCATCAATTCGACATCTATGTTATAATATTCATATTTAAATAATAATATTTTGTGGTTTTTTTAAGCTCGATGTTTCATGTCACATATACTATCTAACATAATATTATTCTTTTAAAATCTCAGGTTGCTAAAACGTAAACTTTAAAATAAAGTACCCTGATAAAAAAACATTCCTCTTTGAAATAAATATTTATAATCAAACATAAGTTATTTTTAACCATATCACTAAATATTATATATATTAAAAGAAAGAAATTGAAAATTTTAACTTTATCTTTTACTTAAATATTATAAAGGTAAAAATCAATGATAAATCGATACAAAATGATATATTTTTAAAATTCAGATGAAAATAGATGAAATATAGTTATTAAATTAAATAAAACAAAGTGTTTTAATGAATAAAAATCCATATTAGATTATTTATAACCCTAAGCAATGCATTTTATCTTTACTATGGTACTATATAAGTACTGTAGCAGCTGCGGAACTGTAATAGTGGTTAAAGTGTAGCAGCGGAGGGACTGTAGAAGGTACTGTAGCGGTGGTGATACAGTAGCAGTGCGGGTACTGCAACATTACTCTTCACCAAGGGGTCCATTGGTCCATTAAAATGGGCATTCAAGCCTTGTATTCAGGCCACTTGGCCTTAGGCCTTTGGGCTATGTAATGGGTCACCTTCCACCCAGTCTAAATAGACCTTTTATTTAAAAAATAAATTGAGGCTTCAGCCCCAACCTTTTACAAATATATATATATATATAATTATTTATAATAAAATTATTTAAATTATTAATAGTCTAATAGAACTAATTATAATTTGAAACATTTTTAAAACAAAATATAGCTTTGTAAAACCTTTAAACAAAATTACAGTTTTCAATTAAAATCAACATTTTTTCACTACTCACTAAAAATGAAATATTTTTTGAAAAATAAAAAAAATTAACAGTAATATAATTTTGATATACTGATTTCGAAAATTATTCTCTTTTTATCAAATATAATTTCTAATATTTCAATAAATTACTTATAATATTCTCTCGCAAAAAGCAATAACATCAATTTTTTATGAAAAAGTATTTTTGAATAATAAAATAACTTAAATAAAAATTAATCACTAATTAATACATTTTTTTATTATAGACTCTTTATATATTAAAAAATGTATTTAATTCTATTCATACCTACCAATTAAATATCTACTGTATAACATTAACATTAAATAAAAATATTTCAATAGTATAATGTATTTTTTAAAAAATTTATGTCACATTAAAATAAATATATCATAAAAATAAAATTTGCTTATATAGAACTATATCATAAAATATCGGGGTGTTACAATATATCACTTAGGATTTGGTTGCAATTTCCCACCATGATTGTGGGATAAAAGTGAATAATTGTGGTTTCATTTGAGTCTAAAATTGGTATCTATTTAAAATCAGTCTGTAAATAATTTTTTGGTAAGTATTGTAAAAAAGGTTGTTTTAATTCCATGATGGAGAGACAAAATTCAATCAGTATAATATCCATTCATTCAAATTTATGTATTTTTTTAATTTTCGGCACTACCACCCTATAAAAAGTGCCAGTTTGTACACTATACTATCAAGGGGTGTGGAAAAAGTAATTAATTTAATATGTTAAATATAATTATAATAGTAACCTATATTTTCACCTATAGAGGAGTAAAAAAATTATTTTCTCACTATTTGATTAGTTATGGAAAATGGGGTCTTGGTTAGAGTTTTTGATTCTCAAAAAAAAATATTGAAACAATGAAAAGTTATTGAAAATTTTTTTATGGGAAGGGTGATTGAGTCAGGGTCTGGTTTCTGCTTTTAATGATATCATTGTAACTAAAATTGTTTTTCATATCTAATTATTAATTTATAATTACCAAATTCCTCAATATAATTATCAATACCCCTTAATATGATTGTTATTGTAGATATTTTATTGATACTAATTAATTTTAGATCATCCTCCCTTATAATATCTATTGAAATTCAGTAGGATTCCCCTAATTACCAAGGTAAAACCCAATCACAGGTTGGTCTTCCCAATGAATAAAAAGGTAAATCATTTACCTCACAAAAAGTGCAAACAATTTATAGAAACTGACCTCCTAATAAAACCATATCCTTCAAGACATGTTGTTTTACAAGGAGGGAGATTATAAATTATCAAAATATATACTAAGATTGAAAATATTTGAAACTCCAAAAACAATTAAATTTAAATTATAAAATATTAAATTAGATCCAAAATAAATTAATAAGATATATTATTTTCTCATTAATTCATATGGACTCATGAATTACATGGGAGACTATCTCTTCCACAATAACTCTTAAATTACTCCTCCATTAAAAGAGTGGAATGAATTGATATAGATGCAGTAAATATTACAAAATGATATCAAATTAAAATTTTATATGAATTGCAGTAGATTATTTAGCCTCTATTATGCATGAGATAAATCCATGTTCCCCTTCTCTATGTGAATTCTTATCTTCTTATAGATTATTGTTTTCATCTTTAAATTCCAAAGTGAAGCCTCTAAAATCGTCCCTCTTTTGTATTTATGAACGGTTCATACATTTTCATATTTTTATAATACTATGTGGTTCTTCCTTGTTGAAAATATATATCTTTCATCCATTTCTTATTGATCAAAATATTTTCCTAAAATAGTATAAATGAAATTTTGTTAATGGTTTCATGTATTGTGATGTGGGAAGATAAATTATTACCTTGATGTATGGATGAGTACCCGTAATCCTACTCTTAATCTTTGATATGTTGATTTTTTAAATAGGCATGTTGTAATATAATTTGATCACATACTTGTTTTATGGTCTAAAATGAATTTGGTATGTGAAAATTATGATGATATATAAACTTATAATCCGAGTCAAAGACATATGTTTGGTGTTAAAAGACATTTGTTTGTGAGAAAATTCTTATGATCAGGATAAAAAGGCTTATGTTATGGCCCCTACGTCATTTTTTCTTAGCTGTTAGACATAAAACAATTCCATATTCATTTAAAAATCCATATTGATGATCTAAAACAACCCCATCCACCTGAAAAAGTCATCAAATCAACCAATAATAAATGTAGGATTCATTCTAATACTTATAAAGATATATAAAATATTTAAAATTAAATATTTAAAGTATTTTCGAAATTACAACAAAATTTTCATGAAAAATAATAACTATGATATTTCCAAATAAATTCCATAAAATGGTGGGATTAAAATAATTGATAACTCAAGGTAATATGTTTGAAAATAGTAATTTTTAACTAATAACGGTGGTTAGTATTATAGAAGGGGCATTGATAAATTTTAGAAGTACAAAGGGATAATACATAAGAAAAGTATACCCAAAAATAGATCAGTATGGAATGTATGAAAGAGTTAACAGGACTATAATAGATAGGGAATGAATCATGAGTAGACACTCAATATTGACCAAGTAAATTTAAGTAGATGCAGTAAATTTTTCAGTATACATAGTTAATGGAAGTCCATCTTCACTGATGGGGAATAAAATACTAGAAGTTTTATAGTTTGATAAAATAATAAAACTCATCCATCTTAAATTTTTTAAATTCTTACATATTTCATCGTTCATACCAAGTATTGATGAAAAAATTTAGGAAAAAGTAAAATATTTTTTCTTTTTTAAACATCTAAATGAAAACATTGGGTTTTGACTTATGGATTATTACAAGAAAATGATAATTAGAGTTCAGAATGTGCTCTTAAATGTTTTTGTCATGTACAAATACCAAAACTTGATGGAAAAATATTATTAACAGAATGATAAAATTTAACAAATTCAAATTGATCTAGGAGATCCAATTGAAAATAGGATTTGAATAATTCATATTCTAGCATAGAAAGACTAGAAAATAGTCTAATAGAAGATATAATAGAGATATCTACTGTTTTTGAGTCTAGACTAGAAACATTAGAAGTTAAGGTTATGGGAATCAAAGAATAATAAGAGGGATCACCATAAAGATAATAATCATGGGATTACTTTTGGATTACTTCAAGTGTCAAAAGATTGTTCTAGAGGTGTGGTCATGTATTGAATTATGGGTAACTAATTGATTGACGAGAACTTTAAATCCTAGAAGAATATTTAAATCTCATAAATTCTAGATAGTTTTAGTTAGATACAGTAGATTGTATGGATTTTTTTTGTACAAATAAAACATGGGGGATAATTGTTTTTATCAATAAATGAAGGTTCTTGAGAAAAAAATGGGTATTCCATTTAATGAAATAATATTATGGGAGGAAGTGTTACAAGAAAATCCTAATGGTGAAGGGATTTTAGAATAAATGAAGAATATTATTCTATAAAATATTTTCATTGGATATTAAACACACTACGATCTGGAAATCATAGATTATGATAGCAACTGATGTTCTTTTTCTTATTGAAAATGGATATATAAATTAATATATATATATAATTTATACATGGATAATTGGAGGAGGAAGTTTTAATGATATAATTTTTTTATTCATAAATTAGTGGAATGAGGAATTGGTGTGAAATCTAAATAGTAATCTATATATCGTGAAGCTGGTAGGATGATAATAGAATAATAAGTTTGATGATTTTATAACTGAGAAGGGTTTAATATATAGAAATAAAAGCATTAATTCTAATGAATTTTTTTTGAATAAGAAATACTCTTATTGATGCTCGTGTACATGGATGAAAGTCATTTGGTGGGTCTAGATGTTATCATGATTGAGGAGATTAAGAAATATTTGTATATAAAATTTATGATAATGGGTCATAGGGAAGCTATTAAAATCTTGGGGATGTTGATCGAGAGAGAAATAAATGCTAGATTTTTTGTGTTGTATAAGAGGGATTATATATCCAAGATTATAAATAGACACATTATGAATAAATATATTAAAATATCAACCCCATGTATTGGAAACTTCAAGATTTCCATTGATTATGAACAAAATAAAAATAATGGAGAAAAATATATGGAGAAGGTGGAATTTTCCTCAATGTTCAAAAGTATAACGTACTCTTGGATTTTCAAATGCCTTGAAAATTTATATGGAATTGGAGTGGTCAGTCATATTATGATAAATATGATGAAAGAATACTAGGAATCCATGAAATAGATCATCAAATATCTCTAATTAATGGAATATATAGCCATATTATTTTTGGAAAATGATCCTATATAGGGGTATATTGACGCAAAATTTGAGGGATATTTAGAAACTTGATAGTTTAATATCGATTTTTTATTCACAATTAGAAGAATTCTAGTGAGTTAGATTTCAAGGTAGTAAATAATAGTAGTTGTTACCACAATGAAAATATAATGTGTTGTAGTGATGGTTGTAAGGATATAATTGAGATGGTAGATGTTCCTTTTAATTAAGCTTATGTGGATCTAGAAGGGAGGATATTTGTACTATGATAATTATAGTGCAATACACTTGACTGGTATTCTGGTTTTCCAAGCATTGAGGAAGTGCATCATCATGAAATATCATATCTTCTATAATTTTTTTAGTGTAGAAGAATTTATGATTCCAGAACTATTTGGTAATCAAAATCCAACATAATTTTTCACCAAGATGTTAGTCTATGAAATCCTAAGGAAACATTGTTCCTTAGTAGGACATGTATGAGTTACAAAGGAAGATATATTTATTTAGTATTTTTAGTGTTTTTACAAAATTTCTAGAGGGATTTTCAATTGTATTAGTAAAATATTATTCAAGTTAGTGATTATTAATATTTTTATGTTTGTTTCAATATCCTAGATATAGTCTATCAAATGGAAAAACAATATATTATTGTTTATCTAGATGTTCAGTGAAACAATAATGGTAATCACTAGTGGTTGGTTGTCTGGTTGGATGGTTCCATCTTGTAATGGGTATATAAACTAGTAAATGGTACGAACATGATTAAATGAATTTTTCATGGTATTTTCCCTGAAATAAATGGTGATGTGGTGAATTATAAAGGTGATTAGAGGTCAGAAGAATCAAATGGTGGATCATCCATGAATCTCAAATGGTGGGGTAATCCGATGAAAATATTGGACTGACTATAAAGGTTGGGTGGGACCACTTTCCGACATTTTCTTGTTATTTATAAAAAAATTAGTCTATTATTGATTATAATTACCGATTCATGTTGTAAATATTTGATTCATTAAATACTAATAAAGATAGTGGTAGTATTTTACCTTGAATGGAGGTCTTATTTTTTTGAATAATTTAAACCAACTTGTTCCTTTCTTGGTTTTTTTATTTCACTCCACTGAATATTTCTATTAAATTGTTTGGAGTCTGTGAATTATGTGTGTGAATTAATGTGGTTATAGAGTGTTTGAATGTATTTTATTTTGGTAAATTAGGACTTTTTTTATGTACAATCATTTAATTATCCTAAGATTGTATTTTTAATACACATAACATTCATTAGAGTGTAGCTGGTGGATCTATGATGTAGTATAAACCAAATTACTACATTGGATCTATGTGAATGGAATAGTTAAAGTATATTATATTGAAAATCCAAAAAATAACACTGGAGGTGAATATTTCCTTAAGAGTGGTGTTCCACTATCTACTTTTAAAGGAATATTTAATGAGGTGATGTTATTTATTCTATCCAATCGTGAAATTACATAAGTTTGATATTGAATAAATGTACTAGTAAAATGTCTGAATTCGTTTTGTAGAGGAAGTTAAAACCACACCACATTATGATTTGACAATATTTATGTGTTCAAACAAAAATCATGGTGATTTTTGATTTACTAATCATAGTTTAAATAATAATGTACAAAAACACATTTATGCCACAAGGAGTCCAAAAATAGTCTTTTTTTATAGTGTGATTTAAAATGAATAGATACTCATGGTCAAGGTAAAGGTTGGTAATGCTTTGATTGTATGTATAAAAAAAGTTTCTTACTTTTTCCAAAATTTAGTACCTTTCATAGTTTAGTCATAAATATTGTAGTAATATGAAATGATGAGTTAATCATGGTACATCGTAGATATTTATTCTATTTCCCATAAATAGCTTGAAAAATAGATAAATTAAGGGGACCATAACATAAAAAAATCAAGGTATAATATAGGGTGTTCTATAATTGTTAATAAAAAATCTTTTATAAATTAAAATATTTTTTGGAGACTTAATTGAAAAAACATGAATTTTGGTTAGGGTGGAAACCATGTTTAAAGGATTTTTTTGTGAAAAAAATTTTAAATAAGGGATAAAAAAACATTATGGTTCTATGAACACCATATCAGTGATTGATTATAATATTAATATCAGAATTTATAAACAACCCCTTATATTTATAATGTAATATTTATAATCCACAGATTCTAAGACAATGTTTTGACCGAACTCAAGTATTCCACAGGGAGGTAAAATAAGAATTAATTTATAAAATATAAAAATATTGTGAATATTAAATTTAAATTCATGATGAGGATGCTATGTATTAAGATATTAGTGATTCACATGACATAATTATTGGTATTTTACTACACTTAAATTATTTGAAATCATAAAATGATCTCATAGGATAGAGAATACATAGATTTATCAAGAACATTGATTGAAGGGTTTATAATTTAGGAAGCCATGATTTGGTTTTATGATGAAAACCCAAAAATGTGGTATGAATTTTTATGATATTTTTTTGAGTGAAGGAGAATATGAGACTGAGAATTAATAGATAATTATTGAAAAAATATACTTTATTAAATGAAGGATCATGATTCATGGAATCTAAATTATTTTTTTGCATACATTATGAAATTAAGTATTATATATAATTAATTTATTAAAATTAATTATATCATAATGAATTTTATGCATTTATAATTATTTGTACGAGTAAAAAAATTATCTAACTAATCATGTAGTTGAACATAAATTTATTATAAGTTGTAAATAAGGAATTTGTACATCAATTATGCATTAAATCTAGAGTTATATATTTTAGATCTAATCATTTTCTTATACTAATCTTGGGGAGTCACTAAATTGAATAAACAATAGAAGATATTCTTTTATGTAGTATGCATAATGTAAGATAAGTGAGTGACCCTTTGGGGGTAGTTCATCATCATTAATTTTTTTTGGAAAGAGTGGTACACCTTGGTGAAAGGTTTTCTTTACTAATCATTATATCCAAAAAACAGAGAGTTTATAGTGGTTTTTTATTCATTAATGTACCTTCATGTTTACTCTCATTGAAGATATCCCAATTTGGGTAAACCAAGTAAAGTCATTATATTCTATTGAGCTTCACATTCTATATATAAATTATGTTTTTATTTTTTGATTCATTTAGAGGTGATATATTGAATTTTAATTTTTACGTGGGAAGGAATATGAAATCGAGTGAGGTTTAAGTATAAAGAGATTCTAACTAGAACTATTCCTTATTCACCCCCAACCTTCTCATGATTTCATGATACACATATCATAAGTCATTGGTCCAATCAATTGGTATCAGGTACTATAGGTTTTTATTAGTAAATTATTCTTCCAAATCTATTTTTTGAGGTTGTACACATGGAATTATCTTTGAGGACTCCTCTTTTTAGTGGTTAAAAATTAGATAGTTAAAAAATAGTTATGATTATTATTGAATGTCTTATATTGATGATTAGATAGATGATTCATGTCATGATTATAATTTCACAATTCATAGTGTAATATTTCGTAAAGGAAAGCATTAAATGATCTTGTTTACTATTATAACAAATAAGGTCTTCATGAGTAAAATTTATTGTGCTAAAACATTTATTATATTTAAAAAATTAAAAAATATATATGGATAAAATTTGATAGATCAATGGGGTGTGACTCCGAATATAATGAGTGAATAGAAACAAGGAAATGTTGAATTATTTATTAATAATATAAAGAAAATTTCCATATGTTAATAGGTGAAAAGAATAAGAACAAAAGAGTAAAGTTTCTCTAACAGATATTATCTCTAACTGAGGTGATCATTTTCAATTCCCTCGATTTACATGAATCTAATATTATTTCATAATAATCCGGAAAACAAAAATAATCATATCTTTCCATGGAGATAGAAATAAGTTATGAATCACTTTATACAGCGTAAATAACATCAAATTCTAAATCTAGATAATTATAGTCTAAAAATTAGGGATAAATCCAAACCTTATATAAAAATATTGATCTGTTATGAATCATAAATGAAGTGGTTTTTATATTTAATATATAAATATCTTTAAATAATATGATATTTATACTTGGGGAGTTGATTTTGAAATTATTTATTTCCTGGATAAAAGGAAAAAAATGATTTATTCAGAGAACACACCCATGACTTGGAGGAACAATTGAAAAAGGATAAAAAATTCAAATTTAAGTTTATTTATCTCAAAACACAACTCAATTATAGGATGAAATTAGTAAAATGGTATTATTCAATAATTTAGGCAGCATAAGATTAATTATAGGTGGAAAATTTTAAAATACTTGAACATCAAGTGAATTTATACAAACCATTAAAATGGGGAGGAAGGGATATACATCCCAAAATATCCTTATTATATATATCTAACAATAATATAAATTAATAATCAATGAGTAAATAGAAAATTTATTTAAATTTTAGAATGAAAAAATTCCAAAATGATAATGTTAATAAAGTAATACTATTTTATTGTTATTAGGTACACCATGTATTTTTATTAAGAAGATAAGGAGCTAAAGCAAGGAAACCTACTTAATCATTTAAACAACGAAAGGATTATATAAGGCATGTGTTTTTAAGGATATGTTTTATATTTTATGGAAATGAACATATTTAATGGTAATACAATATGGTAGAATATTGAGATACTTATAAAAAATCCTCTAATACTATATAAAAAGATAGAAGATTTCATAAAGAATACAAATGAGTTTCACTGAAAAATGATTAAGGGTGTTGGATAAAAAATATATTTAAATATATAAAGAGGTAATAATACACCATTTGAGAGTATTTTTATGAGACCTTCTTAGTGAAGGAAAAATATATAGATAATAATGAATAAATATTCCATTTTTCAATAAATGAATGATAAATTATTGAGGATGGAATATCCATAGTTAAATTAATATAAGGTTGTATTAATGAATATCAATGAATATAATAATAAATAATTCATAATAGGATTCATAGATCTAACTACAATGAGGGGAAGAGTATGTAATAACTTTAATATGAATAATGTATCATGAACCTAGATGTAATAAAGAATTATTGAAAAATGAAATATGTACTTGTGGAATAAATATATCCTTGGTGAAGAAGACCATTAAAATATAAATAGTGAATTAAAAAAATGAGATTTATAAAATGATATCACTCAAAGAATAAACACAAAAAATAATATAATGTTAGTTGGAAGTAATGGTTTAGTTCACCATGGCCACCCACATTTCTCTACTTGATGGTGACAACATAGTACCCCTCTCCCTATTTATTTATCTATCATAACCATTATTTATGTTGTATAAGATTAATATAGAGCTATGATATATTTGGTCAATTCATTGAAAAGGTGTAAAATCCATAAAATCTATGTACAATATACAAATCACTTGTTGAACTAGAGATATAAATTATCGTTTTATTTGTGAATCATACGGTTCCAATATAGGACAAGTAATTCTAACTAACATGGAAACAAATATGGTGTTAAATAATTTTTTATAATCACATGTGGAATCAAAACTATATCAAGTTGTTTCAAACCTTAATGAATGAGAAGGGAATATTTCGATAGTAGCAACATACAAGTATTTTTTCTTAATTTATTTGTTTTTAAACTAATGCAGATGTATAAATAGAATAAAATGTAATCATGGTTAACAAAATGAAACTCCAAAGAATAATTTCTTTCATAAAGTTTTTGTTATAGTTAAAATGATTAAACACAATTTATATTATGTTTTAAAGGTTTTTAGTTTCATATATTAAAGTAGATATACATTGTAGAGAATTGAAGAATTTTCTTAATAAGTGATATCATGATCTATGTATTGAATATTAACAAGTGTTATGATTTACGCACGTTGATATTAAATGTTTACTAACTAATGATATTTTAAACTCTTGATTGAGACCATTTGGAAAATTATGAAGAATTTTAATGATTACGTTTTATTTATATATGCAATTTAGTGAGTGTAATTGAAAAAATTAATGTTATTAGATTATGAAAATGTTTCTATTAGCCCCACTAGGTTAAATACCCAAAAGGGATGAATTAGGGTATGAGAGATTAAAACCACTTCCCCTTTGGATTTTTTTTGTTGACAAAAAACAATCTTCTCTCTATTTCTCATGGATATTTATGAATAGAAATGAAATCTTGTATGAGACACATCAATTTTACATGGTTCACCCACACTAGGATACATCTAGGGAGCATACAATGGTGATGTATCGATATACTAAATCAACTAAGGAACACTGCAAAATTGAAATGTTTGGGAAAGATTATTTTTATTTCCAGGGTCACTTCCTTTATAATATTTAGGTCCATCTCACTACCTTCCAAAGGGTTACTCCATATATCTATTTCATTTTCTTACTACTGAAGGAATGTATCACCGTCTTACTCTTCATTTGGTTACTAATCTATAAGGGATCTACACACAGTTTATGGACCTGTAGGTGCCTTCATTATCAAAAATAAATACATCCTCAGTTGTAGATATATTTTTTTCTTGAGGTCCCACTTTCATCAAGTTGTTGAATATCACATTACCACAGGTTTAATGGTAAACTTCAATATTTCATAAAACTCTTGTGTTTCATGAACATAAATTTATTTCTTTACACAAGATATTTAACTTTAGGAGAAAAACTTTTTATCTTATGCATAATGTTTTAGAACACCCAACTTTGGGGCTCTATTGCAGAATATCCTCTTGCGTGAAAATTTTACTCTTTGGGACAAACTCTATTTAAATAAATCTCATCCTGCGAGTAGCTCTTACATGATTCAAATCTTTGGATTTCTCTCTGGGTTGAACTTCTGAATGGTGGGTGTAGTCACATATTTACAGACATTGTCAACCCAATTTTCAAATTTCTCATCCGTCGACTGCCTTGCACATAACATTTCCCTAAGCACAAGAAAACCTTATTTGATGTTGCATTAGGTTAGTAAACATCTTTCATGCAGATAAATTCATCTTTATTTTACTAGTGTGTGTAACTAAACTTTTCCACAAAGAATATCTTCCACACAATCCATTTATTTAACATATTTTCCTAATATGATTATAAATTTTCACTTTCACATAATATTTCAGTCCACCTTCATCCTTGAAAACACATTCGTTTTCCAAACCACCTATCTCCATTCTCTAATTTTCGAAACCCAAAATTTGGAAAACACAAGGAAACAATTCCACCTTGCATACACATTTTATTACAACATCTTAATAATCTATTATTTTGCCTTGGATCTTTTTCAATATTGATTTTCAACAATCTCTAGGAACTCCACAAATGACCATGGAAGCCTTCATTTTAAATAAACACAATCAATCCAAAAGAACCAAAATGTAACCTTGAGGAATTTTTTTCCAATATTTTCTGATATTAAATTAAGAATTAATAGTCTCATTAGATTTTTTTTGACTCTTTTACAATTTTAATCCCACAGACTGAAAATATTTTTGAAGTTAATCTAATTTTGTTGATACTATGAGCTTCATTGATAAATAAGGAATTATTTTAATATATTGTGACAGGTATTCAAGATAAAAAATAAATATCCTCATATGTAGATCACAATAGATGGGAAAAGGTTTGGATTAAGGAGGATATATACTGATATAATGATTAAAATTTTTTTAAGAGGTAAAGATAGATAAAATTATTTCTTATATTAGAATAAAATATCTAAATATTAAAAGAAATGTGGTGAAAAGTAATTAAGGGAAAATAGATAAAATGATATTTCAAATTGGGATATTAGAATTATATAAAAAGGGGGATATTTGTCTTTATAAATCCTAAAACTCAAAGAGAATATGATTTCTTGTTTAACATATGAAAATATTCATTATAATTTTTTATCAATGTGGTGGAAATCTTACCATAAATCCAAATGTTTATTAGAGTTTTGGATTTATCATTAATGATGAATGGAATTATCAACATGCATCATGAAGCGGATAGTTTTGGATAACATATTATAGAGATCATTGAGTTTATGGATTAATTTCAATTAAAATAATATGTAGGAGAATAATGAAACCAATTTTTTATTCAGTTTGTTTGCATTCAAGGAAGGTTTTCATGGAACAAAATCCAATGGAGAAGAATCATACAACTATGTGGTTATATGTTTAATTATTATGGAAATAGGATAATGTATCAACCATGATGATGATCACATGAGGAGACATAGAAAAATATGAGGATTGATATAATACATTAAAACTGTAATTTTTAGAGAGAGAACATTGTAAAACATATTTGATTCAAGATATGTGACAAAGGATACTTGAAATTGAAATTCATGGAATTATTATATAAATATTATTATGGTGATACTTATAATTTTGGGAGAGAAATAATTTGAGTCAATATAATGAAAAAATGAAATGTATGGAAAAGAAATGTTAAAATTTCCTTCCATGATAAAGATTATGAATGAGAGATAAAATAATGTATTATTAATGAGTGGTGTCCCATTATATTATATTAATTGAATCATTAATAAAGTAAGGGTTTCTATTTCATCCTATCGTAGAATTGAAATAATTATTATCATGTTTGAAGGAATTTTGATATGGATGGAAGTAGTTTTGTTAAGTAAGATAAATCCATGTTGTGATGTGGTTTTACCATGAAGTGTTGTTCAAAAAATAATTATTATGATTTGTGTATTTATGAACATAGTTTAATGATGTATCAAGAGAGATCTATTTATACCATGGGGATCTTTAAAAAGGAATGACTTATATATTAGTGTTGTGTAAACTAATTAGTTCCTCATGGTTCAGGTGAAGGTTGATCATGGTCTATTTTTTTGGATGATAATGGGGTGATTATCTAGGACAAAGAAAATCTCATTTAATAGTTTATTCATGAATATTTGATGAATTTGATACGGTGACTTGATTTTAGTTTATAGTGGATCTTGATCATGGTTTCCTGGAATTATAATAATAATAGATTGTAATAGGTTACTAGTCCATAATTCACATTATGGTGTAATATCATGTATATGATAATTCTTGAAAACTACTTTTTGACAATTAAAACTATCATTTTGGGGGAATATTTTTAATAAATATGGGATTTTTTTCCAAGTTTAATCCATGGGTAATGGAATTTTTCTTTGTAAAACTTATACATAGTAGGAATAAAACATATCATGGTTTCAAAATACCCATTTAATTGTTTTATCATGATAATTTTTTTGAATTTGGATGGATCAAATTTATTAACTATTTTGGATTTGGAAGTCTTGGTTCTCAGATTTAATTTTTCTAACCAAACTCAACCACTCTATGGTAAGGTAAAACAATTCTTATTTTAGAAAAAATATATATCTTAATTATTCTATTTGAAATCAAATTTGTAAATATATGTCTAGATATATTATTAATAGAATTATTTTACTTTAATGTTTTTGACAAAATAAAAATATTTTTGACACACATAATGATCTCAAAAGAGGTAGATTATATAAATATTTCACGAATATATATTAAGGGATTTCAGAATCATGAATCCTTGAAATAATCAACTATAAGAGAAAAAATCATGGAGTGATAAATTGTTAAAATGATATTGAGTTAATGAGGAGAGGATAGATCTAGTTAGTAAAAAATTCTTGACACATTTGGTTTATAGAATGAATGCCCGTGATTCAAAGAGATTCATTTATTCATCAATTTGATCAATAATGATGAAATATAGTGGATATTATTACTTTATTAGAATTTATATTTTCTGGTGGAAGAGTTTTTTGTTGTAAATTTCTTTTAGATAATAATTATTGATGTTACTTATAAAGATTTGATCATACATAAAATTGGAGAAATAGGGAAATAATGTGGAAAATAAAGGAACCTAAAATCTAGAATTATATGATACATGTTATAACAATTTCTTATATTAATATATAAAATTTTATAATATCTATAAACTATTTTAGATCATCCTTGAATCATTTTGTTTAGTGTATGATAAAAGAGTAAACCTTTATAGGTATTTCACCATCCATAATTATTATTATATTTTCAGTGCACCTTGGTAAGGAGTTAATTATCTTAAATAATTGCGTCCATTGAAAAAATAGTATATAATGGTTTACTATACATCAAAACATTAATAGGTTTATTCGCTTTCTATGTATCATGGTGAAGGTGAACTTAGTCAAATACCATTGTTCATGTGTCCTTTACATTCAATGTATATTTTATGATTTAATTATAGATTCATTTGAGTGTGATCTATTAAAACTCATCCATAATTAGATGCATGGAATATATTATGATGGTTTTGGGTTAATTTGAAATATGTATTATTAATTTTCCTCTAAAATTCACCACCCCTACTCTTATGGTATCTTGGTACTCTTATCATTACCAACTAGTCCCAAAACTAAGGTTATACCTGATCCAACCTTATACAATGTGAAAACATGTCATATTTTCCAAATACATTATAAACTAATTACTAGAAACAATAAAAGAATTTTGGGTCAATATTGATGGAATATTACTAAGCACATGATGACTCAATATGTTTTTATGTTATATGTTAAAACACATCTATTCCATAAGAACTATTATATATAATGATTGTATTAAGTGCATATTAATGATTTCCATCAATATTTCATATTCATATCCTACACATGGTATTTGATACATGTTAAGATGTTATGTTTTACATAAAGTTTAATGATACTATCTATTAATGATAACCAAGCTGAAGTAACCTGGTATAGAGGTTGAATCAATTCTAAGGTAAGGACATGGACATATAGTAGTGTTAACCTTTATTCATTTTTTAATAAGTACAATATATTATTGTATAATTATTAACTAATATAAGGATCCATGAAACATATGGAATATCAATGGTTCATTTTTTATATCATGAAATTATTTATTTATAATGATTTTCCTCCCATTTTATTTCTTTATTTATTAATTTTCATACGTGATTTGGGATATTTATATTATTAAAATGTTATATTGAAAAGTGATAAAAATTATATACTCTCCCCTGACTTATTATCTAACCCCAATTACAAGTCAATATGCTCTAGTATATAGAGAGGTGTGACAGAGATCTCGTTTGCCTTCCATCTAAAGTTTCAGGATGGGTAATGAGTTCGGTATGTTATAAAACTGTATTGAAATGTTTTTATGTTATTAATATATTTTCATCGTAGTAGATAAATATGAATGGCTAATACTTAATATTAAAGAATTATTTATGTATAAACCGTACTATTATAGGGAAAATTCAAAATTACATGGCATGTAAGATTGTGGTTTCTAGTATTTTCATTATAATTGAGATATTTCTGATCATTTATAATCTTATTCTTAGTCCAAGGTGGAAGGATTCATCTAGATCATATTTTCACCACATTTAATTTTCATTTAAATGACGTAATTCCTGTTATTTTATTATTTAATGGTGAATTACATCATGTTTAGTCCTTAGGTGTAATTTGGATTTAAATGTGGAAATGGATTAATTATTTTTCACAATGTGTTTTATATTGATTTGTGGAATTATTATAAAATAAATGAAATAAATAATTTTTTTCTTAAATTTGTTTTAGATGTTTATATATTTAATTTTTAACTCTCTATATATATCAATTTTTGTGTATAATTCATTTTAAAGTGGTGTGGAGAAATCTTGAAGAGAATCAAGAGGAAGGTTTTATACATAACATAATTCTTCAAGAGCTTCACACATATATATTTGGATCTTCTATATAAAAAATAAACTCCATAGCTCTACAAATTATATGTAATATATTTGAATGTGGAATATCATATTTCACTTTTCCAAAATGTATATAAGTGATAATCCAAACATATTTTCATAATACATATTATAATTTTAGGGAGGTGGTGAGAAAATGAAAATGAAGTCTATCGTAACATTGTTTGGCACATAATGACTAAACTATAAAATATTTAAATGATTTATATCCATGTGTTACAAATTTAAATATGATATGTAATATTATTTTATATTTTAACTAATATGTAACAAATTTTTAGCTTATTTATATATCTTATATATGATATTTTTCAAAGTATAGAATTATAAAAGATATTTTTTCCCTGATTGGGAGAATACATATTTCATTTTGAAAACATTGTGAAGTATATATAACAGATTTTTAAGTGTTAAAAAAATATATTTTTTAGTTGTGGAAATTAAGGTAGTGTGGACTCATAAGGATTTCTCCCTTGTAAAATTGGATATTTATGCTTCAATCGGTTGTGTTGCGTTGTGAATATTCATGTTGTATCTTGAAATGTATCCTGTGAAATTCTGGAATTCTAATTTTTCATTATACTTTAATGAAAATGTTTTTTTAAATTAATAATTGGGGAAAATATTCTTAAATAAGAATTAATGAAGCCTCAATTCCAATTATTGACCTTGTATCGGGAGAATGGAATTAAAATTTTGGGGTTATTTAAAATGGAACTAAAAAATCAATGGGAAGATATTAACATTAAATAGAAAACAACCTAAATAAAATTACAAGAAAGAATAAATAATCTTCAAAACAATGTTATGAAAGAATGGAGTAAAGTAATACGCGAGTTGTTATTGTTTGAGTTATTTTAGTTTTTTTAGTTTGTTTGTAATCATATATTACCATAATTATCTATTTGTATCCTCTCATTATTATTTCCCATTGAATAAATGGGTAATATCATTTCAGTTATTTGGAGGGGAAATATATTTTATTTTAATTCTTTATTTTTTTTTCTTGATTGATAAAATCTCTTCTATATGGATATATTTTAGTATGTAGCGAAAAACATTTATATTAAAAGTGATTTTTTGTGTATTATTTTACATTTTCATTATTTTATACCTTTTTTGATGAAACAATTATCTCCCTCTACATATTTATGTTTATATATGATAAAATAGGCCAGGGTGAGTGGTTTCTGTCTATGTGTTACTGTCATGTGTGTGATGAAAGTAAATTAGTCTTAAATTTCATTGGAATTTGAAAAACCAATTGGGTATTTATTGAGTTGTATATGGTTGATTTACTTTTTTTGTATCATTGATACCATTTCATATACATAAAAAAGAGGAATAATCATACAGGGAGAGATTCTATATTTATTTATATCATATACTTTAACCATGGGTGATTGATATAATTATTGTTTATTCATTAACTTTTCAGATAATAAGAAATATATTGATGTTTTTTAAAAACAATCATAGTATCACATTTGAAAGTCTATCCTTGAACAGAAATATTTTCATTTTCTTTATTTCAATAATTTTATTTTAACTGATTTCAATTTCTCTCCAAATCAAATTCCCTGAAATTTAAACCCTCTATTTAATGATAGTGATGACTAATTCATTTCACCCCTCTTGGGATACAACCACATTTATACTATAATATATATTTTTTATCCATAGGTTTCTAACATTATTTTTTCACACCTATTATAGATTTTTCAAAAACATGGAACCATTTCTATGGAGGCTGTGAAAAAAATATTAAATATTTTATCGGTATAGATATATTTAATACTAAAAAAATATTCAAATGATCATATGTTTGATATAACATTACTTAAAAAAATAGGGAATTGATTTTACATGTTTATTTTAAAAAAATGACCATAAAAAAATTGTGAAACCCAAAGTGTTCACTATGAGATATACAAAATGGAAGAAAATCTTAGCATGCCCTGAAGTGAACTTTGTGCACCAAACATTCTAGACCAAAATAATACAATATCCATTCCCACAATATAAATTGGTTTTAAATCAAATACTTGTTTAATATTATAATGTCCCGGTTCTGGGTGCCACTCAACGGGTGCCCCAAATCTGGTTCGCCACGTGACCTCATGCGCATTTCCCCAAACGCCAGAGGATTCCAACTAGCAGCGAGAGCCTAGGTCTGATAGTGGGAAAATTATGCCCTCATTTGTCAATGTGTAGCGCAGCGGAGTAAAATAAAGAGCATAAAACAACAGAAGAAACAATAAACCATACACATTTATTACAACAACTGTAGTAACACATAACCAACCAGATATATAGATATGATGCAACATGTCTCATGTTCTAAGAAAACATCCCGAACATGTTACACAGTAGTACAATACAATGTAGAGTAAATCAATACAAAACAGCCGGTAGCATCACCAGCCTAATCCTGGTCCCATTCTCCCCTACTCCTCAGAAGAAATCAAGTTCCTATATTGGGACCCTTTCCCTTATCCACACATGTAGAAACATAATCTATTTGGGCCGAAAATCATGGCCCAAACAGGGTGTGTGAAATAATCTCAGTAGGAACCCACCAAAGGCTCGTGCTCAACTGTGTGTAAACATGCAACAATAGTGTGTAAAATTGGAATGAAATAAACTAAGCAGTACTAAAGAGTAACTAACATAACCAGTTATATTGCCACTTTAATATTCAGTTTTTAACCGTTTAATATCAAGAAAACACCACAGTGAGTTTCCAAGTAACTAGTCAGTGTCCTCAGAAACGCAAACCCTTACCCTCAGGTAATCATAGTCTCTCCCTCAGGCATCATCCTCAGGCATAATAGAAATTTCCCTCAGGCATACAAAGTGTCTCCCTCAGGCACATGAGTCACAACCCTCAAACATACGAAAATTTGCCCTCTGGCGAAATAGGATGTTTCCCTTGCAGTACCTTTCCCTCAGGCTAAACAAACAATGCCCTCATGCTAAACAAACAATGCCCTCAGGAAAAAGTAACCAGTACATGCCCAAAATGTAAATAAGCAGTTCACATACAATTTCTCTCAAGGCAAAAGTAATGCATAATTTAAACAAGGCATACCCTCGGGTATCCTGGCCAAATGGCTAAACAGGGGAACGCACCACCGGGGTGGTCCTAGATCCATTCAGTGATCCCAAACAGCATTTTATTATCACAATTAATCACCTATAAATTTCTAGGTAGTTAAAAATAGCCATGGCTTTAGCCACATGGCACCCCAACATGGGTTCGTAGCACAAAAATACACACAAACGCACAACATTTGGAAATTAAACACCAAGCCACCCACCTTAAACGCCCCTGATCAGTATACTCGAATGAAGTTCCATAAATCATCCTAGAATGAGGTAGATATAAGGTGAAATAAAATTCACTTAAACGCAAATAACTTCCATTAGAGGAAGAATTGGCAAGAACTATGCAAGGAGATGGGAGGGCTTACCCAGGTGGTTCTAACGTGATCGACGGAAGCGGAAATGGATTCCCGACGCTCGATCTAGAGATCCATGAAGATTCAGACGTCCCCTCTTGAGATCCCGTATGGTTCAAAGCCAATCATGTGAACAGGGTTGGCTCTTTCCCATTTTATGCGAAAAAAGTACACAGCGTGTACTTTTGAGTACATGGCGTGTACTTCCTTCATTTAACTATTCCTCTGGAAGTACTGCAAAACTGTTCACCTGTCGACATGAGTACACGACGTGTATTCCCGACTACATGGCGTGTACTATCGCCTAGCCGGCGGCTGGTCCCACTGCCTTACTGTTTCATCTACTGGCTAACTACACGACGTGTAAAGGGCCACTACACGACATGTAGTCAGTTTTTACACCCTTCATCACCGACATGGCTACACACCCTATGTACCCATCCCACACAACCAAAGTACATGGTGTGTGGAAAAGTACACGTCATGTAGTCAAAAAATTTAGTATTTTTCCCCATTTTTCTTATTTTCTCAAAAACACTTAAGGGAAAGAAAAAAAGAAGAAACCAGTACCTCAAAATTAAGAATCGGGTTCTTACAAACTTCTCCCCTTAAAGCAATTCGTCCCCAAATTTCCCTTACAAGGGTGGTGAAGTTATAATAGTGAATAACTCTGGCCACTGAGCATATATGTCGGTCTCCTGCTCCCAAGTTTCGTCCTGCACTCGGCCATTCTTCCATAGCACCTGTACGAGAGGAACTGACCGGGCTAGGAGAACCTTTGTGCTCATATCAACGATACAAATCATATTCTCCTCAAAGGATGCATCTACTTCAAGCTCAACCTCCTCAGGCTGAAATATGTGAAATGGGTCTGAATGATAGTGGTGCAACTGAGATATATGGAAGACGTCATGCATGGCCCAGAACCTCTATGTGTAACTACAACCGATAGGCAACCGGCCCGACACTCTGTAGAATCTCAAATGGCCCCACATACCTCGGGGAATGTTTACCCTATCTCCTGATCCGCCTGTGTCCCAACATCGGTGAAACACGCAAGAAAACCTGATCCCCGACCACGAACTCCAAAGGTCATCTACTGCGATCAACATAAGACTTCTGACAAGACAATGCAGTAGCCATCTGCTTCTGAATCAACTGGACCTACACAGAAGTCTCCTACATGAGACGTGGTCCAAGTAAAGCTGCCTCACCTGCCTCTAACCAGCACAAAGGTGATCGGAATGGCCTACCATATAAAGCCACGTATGGTTCCATCTCGATAGTTTCCTGAAAACATTTATTGTAGGAAAAATCGACTAGGGGTATGTGTTTCTCCCAAGATCCCCAAAAGTCTTAGACACATGCACGTAGTATTTACTCAAGCACCGGTATCGTACGCTCTGACTGGCCATCAGTCTGAGGGTGGTAAGCTATGCTCAAAAGTAACTGTGTACCCAGTTCCATCTGAAAACTCTACCAGAAACGAGACATAAAACAGGTGTCCCTATCTAAAACGATAGAACAAGGGACCCCATGAAGACGTACGACCTCTCGGATATACCAATTTCTGAGCTCGTCAACTCCGAAAGTCTCCTTGATCGGTAAAAAGTGGGCAACCTTTGTGAGTCTGGCCACAACAACCCACATGGTATCACTGCCTCGAGGTGACCTCGGAAAACCAGTCACAAAGTCAATCACGACATAATCTCATTTCCACTCTGGGATGGGTAACTACTGTAACAGTTCGACTGGCCTCTGATGCTTGCCTTCACCTGCTAACAGGTGTAACCCCTCGTAACAAAACCAGCTACATCTCTCTTCATACCCGGCCACCGGTACTGACATCTCAAGTCTCTGTACATCTTGGTAACCCCGAGATGAATTTCCCAAGATGAAGCATGAAACTCCCACATAAGATCCTCGAATATATCCCCTGGAACTCATAATCATCCATGGAAACATAGAATTTCATCATCTCCAAATGTCCAATCAGTAGGAGGGACCTCAGTTTCCACCAACTCCCATAGAACTAGGCCCTCTTAATTCGATAGTTGTCTCATCCTTACTCTATCTAGGAGGGTAGAAGTCACAACTAAAGATGATAGATAGGTCTGCCCCTAACTATCATGCACCTCCAAATGAATCTTAGAGAACAAAGCCATGAGCTGGAATTCATTACTGACCTCTTGCACAGCCTATATCTGAGTCCTCCTGCTCAATGCATCAGCTACTGCATTACCTTTACCAGGTGTATAGAAAAGATAAAAATCGAAGGAATGAAGGTATTCAACCCACCTTCGCTGCCTCAAATTCAAGTCACGCTGAGTAAATATATACTTGAGACTTTTTTGGTCGGTGAAAACCAAAAAACATTTTCCCAATAGATAATTTCTCCAACAACGCAATGCATGCACAACTGCAGCAAACTCGAGATCATGCGTCGGGTAATTCCTCTCATGTGGCCTAAACTATCGAGACCCGTACGCAACAACTCGATCACCCTACTTCAACACAGCCCCCAATCCCATACCTGATGCATCAAAGTAAACTTTATAGCTCTTCCCTTACTCTAGATGTATCATGACTAGTGTTGATGTTAACCTTCCTTTCAGGTCCTGAAAGGCTGTCTCACAAGCTTCCGACTAAACGAACTTCACACACTTCTTAGTCAGACCCGTCAACAGCGCTTCTAAGAGGAAGTAGTCCTGTATAAAGCATTTGTAGTATCCAGCTAGCCCTAAGAAACTTCGTACCTCAAGCACGTTCTTAGGCTTCTCCCAAGAAACTATTGCTCTCACCTTCTGTAGGTCTACTGCAACTCCTGCCTCTGAGATGATATGACACGAGAAGTGAATCTGGTCCATCCAAAAGTGGCACTTTGAGAGATTATCATATAGTCGGTGCTCTCTCAGTATACTCAATACGATCTCAAGATGGGTGACATGGTCGTGTTGAGTGTGAGAGTACACCAGGATATCATCCATGAATACTACCACAATAGAATCCAGATAAGGATGGAACACACGATTCATCAGAGCCATGAAAACGGCTGGCGCGTTCGTGAGACCGAACAACATAACCAAGTAATCGTATAGTACATACCTGCTCCGAAAGGCTTTAAGAGGTATATATTATGGTCTCACGCGCAGTAGATGTTATCCTGATCTCATGTCAATATTCGAGAATACACGTGCTCCACAAAGTTGATCAAAAAGATCATCAATCCTCGGAATGGGATATCGATTCATAACTGTAAACTGCTTCAGCTTCCGGTAATACACACAGATTCTAAGGGTACCGTCTCCCTTCTTTGCAAAACGGACCAGAGAACCCCAAGGAGAAGTACTGGTTCAGATGAAACCCTTTCCCTGTAACTCCTCTAACTACCTCTTGTGCTCTTGAAACTAAGGTGTGGCCATCCTGTAAGAAGGAATGGACACTATTGCTTCTCCTAGAATAAGATCAATATATAAATCCACCTCTCGCTCCAGAGGTAGACCTGAAAAGTCATCCAAGAAAACATACCTGAAATGATCAACCACTGGATGGAAATATGTCTGACAAGTCCCCTGATCATCCAGATATAAAATCGCAATCTGGGATGTGACTCTACTTCGCCCACGATGCTCTGGTCTAGCTCGACTCTCCTGAACATCCCACTCACCCTTGTATAAAAACTCTCTACCCTCTGGTGATGTGAAACTCACCTTGTGACGATAGCAATCTGCAAAGGCTCGAAAGGGAACCAACCGGTCCATCCCGAAAATGGAATCATAGCTCGTCATCTCTAGGACATAGAGTTCCCTTAGAAAGTGACACCCAACAACCTCAAGGGGGAACTCCTTGAACTGATGCACACCAGCTGTTCTAGTCCCCAACGGAGTGTCTAGCGTCATGATATCAGAAGAAGTAGAAACACTGAGCCCAATGCTCTCAACAACGGGTACATATATGAAACTATGTGTAGCACCCATACCGAAAAGTACAGAAGATAAGACAGATGATACTAGAATATTACCTCTGAATGTAGAAGGTCCGGGATCCTTCTCCTGTTGGGTCTATTGCACTGCATATGTCTGCCCAGTGTCGCGACCCTGCGACACAGCCTGGCTACCCTGACCTGTCCTGCCCTACTGCCTCTGAGATCCTGGTGTCTGGCTACCACGGCCACGACTACCATCCCTACCTGCACGCCCTAACATATTCCAGTTCCCCTGACTAGTAAGAAGCTACTGGTCCTTCTCCCACATGCGAAGTCTGCATAGAATCCCTCTCACTAGTCAATGGTGGAATTTCCCTGCAAAATCATCATAGATGACCCATCTTGCCACAAGAGCGACATTCCACTGGGTCTCGTGGAAACTGAGGTCTCTTCTACCCCTCCTTACCACACCGGTAGCAAAAGACCGGCCCACCTGAAGAAACTGCCTAGATAGTACACCCACCATGGGAGAAACTCATCTGTCTCTTCCTCTTCCTAGTAGAAAGAGTACCAGAAACTGGGGTTGAACTGCCCTGTCCCACACCACTAGCTTCCCGCAAGTTCCGCTCTGTAATCAGTGCCTGATTTACAATAGCATGTACTAATGGAAACTAGAAAACATTCACCATCGCTCAGATGTCATAATGAACACCATCCTCAAAACATCTTGCTCTCAACATCTCATCACCCACCAAAATGGGTGAAAAAAGTTGAAGCTATGTGAAACTAGCAGAATAATCCATCACCGACATAGCGCCCTACTGCAGATTCATGAACTCTCAAGCTCTATCTTCCCTCAGCGTCTCTGGGAAGAAGAAATCATAGAATACTATCTAAAAATACTCCCACACCATGTCTTTGTGATGCTGTGATTGGGTGGTAACATCCCACCACCTCTTGGCAGAATCACACAGCATATATGTCGCGAGCTTGATCCTCCGCCCTAGAGGTGTCTCCAGATGCTCGATAATAGTATGCACAGACCCCATCCAAGAATCTATAGGCTGGGGTCTGCCATCCCCAGAAAACATAGGTGGATGCTGCTGCTGAAAGATACAAGTAAGCTCTGACATAGATGTGGCAGCCGGTGGTGCTCCCTAAAAGGTCTACATGAACCGCATAAAGCCTTCACGGAACTGCGCATCCACACCTATGTTCGGTATAATGGCTGGCACTGCATCTGGCTTTACTGGAGGATCCACTGGTATCCCATGGCCCACCATCTCTTGAGTATACTCGTTGCCGCTCTCCTGGCGAACAATGCGTGAACGTCTCGGTGGCATGACAATACAAGGTCAAAAAACACCTAGATAAATATTATCACATACTGAAAATGAGGAAACCCAAAAGGGAACAGGAGGAAGAAGGCATTAAAAATTTTCAAAAAAAGACTACACGGCGTGTATACTGACTACACGGCATGTACCTGACTTTTATTCCACTGCCCAGGTCCTCCTACACAGCTAAGCTACACGACTCCCATTTGAACAAAACTACACTGCGTGTATATCATCTACACGACATATATGGTGTAATTTCCAACTGCCCATGTCATTTGTGACACGGCCGACTACTCGGCTTGACACTACACGACATGTTACACCCGCACACTGCGTGTACACCACCCCATTTCCCAGCCACACGGCTAACTCTACATGGTCTATCATCCGACAAGACTATACAACATGCCCTAAAGGTACACGGCGTGTACTAGACGAGCTCCACTGACCCGTGTTGTTAGTTACACGGCCGGATACATGGCTCAATATACACATCGTGTTCTATATACACACTGTGTGTACACGAAAGGATTACCCCGACCCGTGTTGTTAGTTACACAGCCGGGTTCCTAGGTTACACTACATGGCGTGTGCTCCATTGACACGGTGTGTTCAAGAAAAGATTACCCCGACCCGTGTTTGATAGTTACACGACCAGGTCTTCGGGTCAACACTACAAGGCATGTACAGAATCTACACGGCCTGTTCACCCCAATATCATACCTTCCCCGTGTTGTTGCCCACACGGTTTGTGAAACGGGAAGAGACTACACGACGTGTACTTAAAACGGTTCTGTTTCTTCCCAAACAGAAGAGCATACGTGGCATGTTTAAGGTACTACACGACGTGTATACTGGGTTTCTGTATTGTATGCTAAAGAAACTTCTCCGGAACCCATAAAAACAAAAAAAACTCCTAAGTGTCAAATTTTGATCCGTGAGGGCCCATACTCCCCACGAATCAAAGTTTGAAATATTATCTATGTTATAACAAAATAAACAGTCAATGATCCACCAAATTCCAGTCAATGGGGGCCCATACTCCCCAAAAACCAAAGTTTGGCATCCATTCTATAAACAGACTCACACAATAATACCCTATCACATTAAAGGTATTTATCAAAGCAGCTATCACAACAACATTCTTTTCTAGAATAACAACTATCACAAAAACATGAAATTTCTAATGTGCCTACATGTCCCAGAATCTATGCATGGAATGTGATTTCTAGCATTTTCCTAAATGATTCATGAGATGGAATACCCTCATCTGATCGGGTTGCAACTAAATAGAACCCATGAATAAAATATAAATAGCACAATACAAGTGTGTCACCCTTCGGTGAAAATCAATTCACCTAAAAAATTGCAAAATCATAAAAATTACAACACGAGGTAATTTGGATTTTCCCTATAGACGAGTTTGCTACACTCGGGCATAGTTTATTACCAGTTACCGTTCTCGTTGTATCCCTGACTAAGGCTCCAAATAGTATGTCAAAGAAACGAACCCCCTTTGATACGACTTTGTAATGTCCCGGTTCTAGGTGCTACTCAACGGGGGCCCCAAACACGGTTCACCACATGACCTCAACCGCATATCCCCAAACGCCAGAGGCTGCCGACTAGCAGTGAGGGCCCATGTCTAATAGTGGGGAAACTATGACCTAATTTTTCAAAGTGTAGCACAACAGAATAAAATAAAGAGTATACAACAACAACGGAAACAATAAACCATAAACATTTATTATAACAACTGCAGTATAAGATAACCAACCAGATATATAGATATGATGAAACATGTCTTAAGCTCTAAGAAAACAGCTAGAACATGTTACACAACAGTACAATACAATGCAGTGTAAATCAAAACAAAACAACTTGTAGCATCGTGAACCTAATCCCTATCCCATGATCCACTACTCCTCAGCAACAATCAAGTACCTGTATGGGGACCCTTGCCCTTATCCACACCTGCAGAAACATAATCTATTTGGGCCAAAAAGAATGACCCAAACAGGGTGTGAGAAATAATCTCAGTAGGCACTCACCAAAGGCCCATGTTCAACTGTGTGTAAACATACAATAGTAGTGTGAAAAAGTTAAATGCAATAAACTAAGCAGTACTAAAGAGTAACTAACTTAACCAGTTATATTGCCACTTTAATATTCATTTTTAACCATTTAATATCAATAAATCACCATAGTGAGTTTCCAAGTAACCAGTCAGTGTCCTCAGACATGCAAACCCTTAACCTCAGGTAATAAGAATCTCACCCTCAGGTATCTCCCTCATGCATAATATATATTTCCCTCAGGCATACGAAGTGTCGCCCTCAGGCACATAAGTCATAGACCTCAGGCATATGAAAATTTTCCCTCAGGAGAAATAGGATGTTTCCCTCAGGCTATGCAGTACCTTGCCCTAAGGCTAAACAAACAATGCCCTTAGGTTAAACAAACAATGCCCTCAGGAGAAAGTAACCGAGACATGCCAAAAATGTAAATAAGCAGTTCAAATACAATTCCTCTCAAGGCAAAAGTAATGCATAATTTAAACAAGGCATACCCTCGGGTATCCTGGCCAAATGGCTAAACAGAGGAACGCACCCCTGGGGTGGTCCTGGATCCATACAGTGACACCAAAAAATATTTTATTATCACATTTAATCACCTATAAATTTCTAAGTATTTAAATATAGCCACAGCCTCAACTACACGTCACCCCAACATGGGTTCATAGAACAAAAATACACACAAAAGCACAAAAGTTGGAAATTAAACACCAAGACACCTACCTTAAACGCCCCTGATCTGTATACTCGAATGACGTTCCAAGAATCGTCCCAGAACGAGGTAGGTCTGAGGTGAAAGAAAAATTTCATAAATGAAAATAACTTCTATTAGAAGAATAATTGGCAAGAACTACGCAAGGAGATGGGAGGGCTTACCCGCACGGTTCCAATGTGATCGACGGAAGCAGAAATGACTTCCCGATGCATGATCTGGAGATCCGTGAAGATTCAGTTATCCCCTCATAAGCTCCCATCTAGTTCTAAGCCAATCCTGTGAACAAGGTTGGATACTGCCCATTTTAAGCGA
Source organism: Viscum album (assembly GCA_963277665.1). NCBI lineage: Eukaryota > Viridiplantae > Streptophyta > Magnoliopsida > Santalales > Viscaceae > Viscum > Viscum album. The sequence continues at coordinate 1,038,357,000 of OY728141.1, read as the reverse complement.
AAAAACAAAGTACACGGTGTGTACTTTTGTGTACATGGCGTATACTTCCTTCATTTAATTGTTCCTCTGGCGGCACCGCCAAAATGTTCACCAGTCGACATGAGTACCTGATGTGTATTACCGACTACACAGCATGAAGTGTCACCTAGAAAGCGGCTTCTCCCACCGCCTTACTATTTCGTCTGCCGACTGACTATATGGCATGTGAAGGGACACTACACGGAATGTAGTCGATTTTTACACCCTTCTTCGCCGACATGGATACACACCGTGTGTACCCATCCAACACGGCCAAATTACACGACCTGTGGAAAAGTACACTGCAAGTAGTCCCAAAATTTAGTATTTTCCCCATTTTCCTTATTTTCTCAAAAACACTTAAGGAAAATAGAAAAGAAGAAACCCGTACCTCTAATGTAAGAACATGGTTCTTACATATAAAATTTTTTCCTATATTCCATGGTTTAATAGATAAAGTCCCTAATATTAATATTATGAAGTTCACCAAGGTGTGATCTATAAGGAATCCTATAGGAGTATTTGAGCAGCATGTGAAGTGTAGTTAATTTCTATTCTCAGTAAAAGGAGAAGCTATGGAATGGTTGAATAGTTTAAAACCATGATATTTAAATGATTTGGATTTTATTCATAGGAGTTCACTCTTAATATTCTTCCCTAAAAATATACTCATAATAGTAAGAAAATAAATTCTTTCCATTAGACATGGAATAGTTGATACTCAATATGAGTACCAGGAGTGGTTTGAGAAGTCTTTTTCAAGTTTTCTTCACTAAGACATAGAATAAAATCTCTTCCTTGACGTTTTATATCAAGGAATTCTTAATAGTGATAAGAAACAACTAGATGAATCCCCATGATGAGATCTCAATAAAATATCACCAGTATAGGAAAGAGGACTAATTGAAGGGATAATATAAAATCCCTATAAATTTTGATCAACAAGAACTATTAACAAAGGACTACATGTTGAATTATATTATAAATTCCCCTTACTAGAAACCATGACTTTGGAACAAACCACTTTGGTTAGAAATTTGGATTCGAAGTGATAAGGTGAATATGAATCTAAATTAATGCTATATGGTTTTTTGTTCTTCTCCAAATCAATATACTAACTACTATACTATGGTTAAAATAAAATAGAGGTGTGAAACATACCATCATCAAAGGAAGTTCCAAAACCATATTAAATGATAGATAAAACTTTCTAAAGTCAAATTTTTTATTTGGGAAAAAATCAAATCAAATTTGGACACCCTTTCAAAACCAGTATGAACAAAAACTCACCCTTCCATAAAGCTCACAATCATCCCTAAAACCATCAAGCATACTAACCACAACCTTTATAAAAAATAATCCTTTTAATAATATACTAACTAGTAAACAACTACATTTGTAGAAAAAACATGGATAATATATTGTGAGTAGAGGAATGAAGTAATGAAATTGAAGAATCATCATTGAAGCCTTAAAGATATATTTTCTAAGATCCTAGGGAAATAACCATCCCAACCAATCCAAAACCTAAAGTGAAATGTGATATTGGTGAAAAATAAATGTGTTAAGGACATTAAACTCATTTTCACACCTGATTCAAAGAAAAAAACTCCCAAAATAAGTTTGTTGGAGGTGGTGAATTTAAAAAGAACTCAAAAAACCATTATAGGGAAGAAAAAAATGTAAAAATGAAGAAGAAAAGTCTATAAAGAATAATAAGTGAACAAAATAACACTTGTAAAAAATATTATAGTTAAATTAAATACGTTAAAACTAATTTACCTCAGGAATAGTAAAATCATGAAAGATAAATAGGAATACAATCATAATTAGATTCTACACACTTTTTAGGATGTTGAAATTAATATACCCCTCATTAAATATCTCACAAAAATTCAAAAATATGAAAATTTTCTCATGCAGATATGAATGAAAAATAGAATAATTTAATTGAATGATTATAAAATAGGGAGAATGTATTTTTTCCTTGATCAACTCAATGTTTTCATCCATATGTTAAGATCCAAGGAAATTTTAAATATTTTTTAAAATTGGGTATTTTTCATTTAAGGATTCTTTGTGTGATCTTTCAGCATCTATAAATGTAATTAAAAATGTAAATTTTCTTTGTAGATGATAGAACTAAATCCCATAATAGTGGTTATTGAACTTGTAAATAGATCAACTGTATTTCAAGAAGAAACATTGGAATATTTACTTTTCATTTTAAAAAATATAAGATTTTCTGCAGGCAGAGCTATGTGTGGATCATAGAGAATGATTAGACCTCAGCATAGTCACCCATAATTTTGGTTGGACCCTTTTGGATGATAGTTAAAACCATCATAATTGTATATTAGGTGAAATTAAATATTTAACTTTGTGAGAAATATACCTAAAGGTTAATTCCATTATCACATTATTACATGCTAAATTGGATGATCCTGGTAATGAATAAGGTATATTTCAAGAAATTATGAAATTTGGAAACCAAATAAAATTTAAAACATCTGTAATGATAATAAAAAATAAACTTCAAATTATGTATATAACCTGAAATTTGAGGTAGACCAATAATTATTTAAGGTATTTTATTATTTATTAAATTATGTGGAGGCTGATATTTTAGTTTGTATAAAAAACCATGTTGCAGATATGAGGAATCAGAATCTCACTCTATCCATAGAACAACCCCCAGACATGAAGTTAAACATTACCAATAACATGAAACATGAGTACCTAATGGAAATTGAAATGATTTTGGAAATTGTTATTAGTATTTTTTTCCTAGAATATGAGTACAGACTAATACACATGTTAAGGTAAAATTTGTATTCTATAGGTTATATTCAAGATGTTATCTTTAAGATAAACCTCAAAATATGGATGCACATAATTTTTCATGAAAAAATGCAAAACATTTTAGGAATTAACAAATAAAAATCAATAAAACCATGATAGAGACAGTTAATAAATAGGTAAAAATGTTGTTATAAGTATGAAGTATCTAACTTATCCCCAAATAATAAGGAAATTGAGTAACTCACATAGTCCCCAAGAAAACTAATCTAATAATAAAGAAAAATGAAAAAATCTAATTAATCCCTATTAGTGTCTATAATATATTTAGTGTGTGTATATATTACAGGAAATTGAACTCATAAATTAAACATAGATTTTTTTTTCAATATATACACAGAAGTACATTGAACATGAGGACTAATATAAGACACACATTACATTTATCTACAGAACTGATACTTATGAAAAGATGATGTTTCACTTCTGTAATGTGCTACTCACATTTTAATGTATCATTGTAAGAATTTTATCTGATAACATTATAGTCTACATTGATTTTTTCTTATATGATGTATTTTTGTATGTGAACTATTTTGACTATTTAAAAAATATAAATAAAATTTTGAAAATGAAAAATGAGAAAACAATGTTTTCAACTTTGATAAGTGACATTTCATAGATGAAAGAGGTATATTGTTGGGTCATATTTTTTAAAAAAAATGTAATATATGTTGAAAAGAATAAAATTGAATTGATAAATTCATTAAACTATCCAACTTGTGTGAAGCATTTTAAATATTTTTAGGAAAATAATGATATTTTATGTTTATTGAAAAATATTTATGTAAGTTTGTATATCAATATCAAGAATAATTTTAATGTATAATGAATTAATTTTTTAAAAAAATTGAAAATACACCCTCAGTGAACAAAAAAGTAAGTTGGCTACACTACCAGTAATAAAACCACCCAACTAGGAACACCCCATTGTAATTATTTTTAATTCATCAAACCATACCCTTGAGGTATTATTTTCTCAAGGAATTAAATATTGAACTAAATTCATATCATACGATTCTAGAATATTGGATACTTCATAGAACCATTACATAACACTGAAAAGAAATTTTTATCAATTTCATTCTTCGGATAAGATTAGGATATATTTTAATAGAACTACAAATAAATTTTTTTCAAATAATGTATCCCTTAGATATCAAATAAATAAATAATATTCTAAAAATTATTTTTATATTGATTAAATTTCTCATGTTATTTTTATTTAATGATAAATTACATGAATGAAAATAATAATATTATGATAGATCATTTAACAATGTTGATTCATGCTTCCCATGTGAAAATTCTAGATAAAAACCCTTCAGTTAATCCAATCTAGGAGATAAACTACAATTGGTTGAAAATGGGGAACCTTGGTATGAAGATATAGTAAATGTTTTTATAAAATCATAACTTCCATCTAGTCTAAAACCCTAATAAATTATTATACCCAAATATGAATAATTGTTTTATATTTTGGATCATAATTTTTCATTTGAAAATATGTAGTGACAAAATGATCACGATGCACTTACTTAAGTGTGAGATATAGTCTTTTCCAGACATGTTCAATAATCTAGCATATATAAGAATGTTTGGAACTAAAAGGACTACCAGAAAATTTGTATACTCTATTATATACATTCTAATTTTTTTTAAATATTCTCATGATTTATTTTAAAATGAAATAAATTCAAGTTCACTTGTAACATATCCAAAAGAGACGAAATTCCTATAAAAACCCTAATATTTTGAGAAATATTCTATGTTTAGGGAATATAAATAATGCGATCCATTATTATAACCTTTGTAAAATCTTACATCATGTTTTCCATTGAATATGTTTAAAAATTAGTGGAATCTAAGGCCACAAAAAATGATGATGATAATATTTTTTTGAATTATTAAAAAAATATTTTTTATAGAATAGGAGTCCAAAGATAAATCATTAGTGATCAAGTTACCCATTTATATAATAAGAGAATGTAATATTCAATGATAAAGTACATAGTTAATTTAGAAACCCCAAATCCAGTAACCTAGAGCCAATGTCTTTTTTATTACTTTTTCAAAAGATTAAATTAATCTCATCCCAAAGCATTGATAAATTTAGTTTTATTGAAGAACAAGATACATACTTGATTCTTATATTTCATTAGAAATATAAAATACATTATATATATACACTATTAAATCCATGATATTATTCATCATATCCTTCTTCATATCTTGGTGAATGGTAAACAAAAAAAGGGTGATATCAAATTCTTAGTAAGTGTTATATAAAACATATGATATCATGAGTAAATAATAAATAATTAATATTTCAAGACAAATAACCAAAAACACATGTCATTCAATCAATAACATGATCATGAAATGCATCCAAGGAAAATATCATTGTAGTAATATCATGGATAATAGTAACATGATTCTAAATGATGGAAATTCATAATATTAGACTTAATGATCACATGAATCGTGATATATTTACCATTTAACCATTTTTCCAAGATAGTTTAATTGAAGTTAGTTATATACCAAATGCCCATTTAATAATTCTGGCTAATTGAATTGTCCCATGAGACATATTCATGCATCAAGTGGATCTTTATAACCAAAACCCACCCCTAATTGAATATCCAATGAATTACTTATATATTGAATGATCAATTTAATTCATATACACTATTTCTTATTAACAAAAATCTGTATTGAGTAAATAATATCATATATTAAGATTTTCCCAATCAATCAAATAACTTTAAATGTAAAACACCATACGTAAAAATTGTATAAGGTATAACAAGAAATCATACCCATGATATAAAGAATTTGGATATATAATATTAATTTTATATCTAATAAAATATTATAATAATAAAGTGAATAGTTATTGATATTTTTAATGACCAAAAAACTAATAATATATAAAAGATAACCATCAATTTATCATAAGTATTGGTTTTTTAATAAATTAATGCCATTTTGAGAATAAATAAAAATAGAAGAAAAAATAACATACTATTTAATTAAAAAATTATTTATAAAACTATTTAAATATTATCGAATAATTTAAAAATAATAAAATATTTTTGGTGGTGGTAAAATTAGTTAACACCTATTACATTATGAAAATCATCTCTTATGACTTTTTGTAAAGAAATATGAAAATATACCTTTTAAAAAAACAATAATAATATTCCATTAAAAACTTTTAAAAATTAATTTAAAATATAAAATTTCCAAAATAAATCATTTTAATATATAAAAATTACTTTTGAAAAAAATTAAAAATATGGACATAGAAGAAAAATATACTCGATCAAAAAGGAAAAGAAGCTCATATTTTCTTTTAAAAATTTATTCGAATTATTCAACTACCAAAATATGGGAAAATTTAGAAGAAAATATTTAATCTCTATAAATATCCATAATATAAGAATAAATATATTTTATGAATTATATATTATTTGATCCCCCTAATAAAAATAAAGGAAATCCCAAAAAAATGAGACTGTTAAATAAAATATTACCTCTTTGGTAACTTCTAAATTCAATCCCCTAAAAATAAAAAACCTGAATTGAAAATTAAATCTTCATGAATGAATATATAGTCATTTTAAATACATAAAAACTGTATTATATTCATCACATAAAATTATTTTGGTGTATAATACCAAAAATTCCATAATAGAGTGGAAATAGAGATAAAATTCCTAACATAATTTAAACGTTCCACATAAGTTCTATTAAGCTCATGTATAATAAATTTATATTTATTAACATTAAATAAAATTACAATATATAAAACTATAAAATATATATATGATTCATTTATAACATTTTATCACATTTCTGTTAATAATATTTTATTAATATCATTATTTTAGTTGTAAACTACTTCATTTTTCATGTATGGTTTGATTCGGTAGTTTCAGTCCCATATTTTTTCTCATTAATCCATCACATAAAAAATGTATTAATTATATAAATATCATATATATTCAATATATATATATATATATATATATATATTTATTCATCCATTAAATATATATATATATAAATTAAATGAGACCATTCATGGAGACGGTAGGTTGTACATACAGATGAACGATATTTTCACATTAGGATGGATGGAAAAAAGAAAGGTAAATAATAATTCTCCTCCCTAGGATCATTTTTTTATCATATATATTCATTAAATATATCATTTTAACATATATGTGTTTTTGTAATGAAAAAAAATTGCATTGCTTTTTAGAGGTGGTAGTCGACACGTACACATGAGTGACATTATCATTTTCCAATGGATTGGAAGATGATAAGATATATATTACATTATAATTAAAAAAATAACAATTATTTCATAAATTTCATATATATTCATTATTTTAATATTCATAACCATCCATGTAATGTATTTATGAAAAAAGTAGCATACTATGTAGAGATGACAAACCGTATGTATGGTCAAGTGATGTTTTTTATTTTCGTAGGATAGAAGATAAGTGGAAAATAGTTGTACCATAATAATAATTACATATATGTGTTTTTATTATATTTGAGTTTTTTAAGGGTGAAAATATATATATGAAGTATAAAAAGAAATAATCTTAAATTATTCATTAAAGATGATTACCTTTTCTTCAGTGGAATTTCTTTAGATCCTATCTAAAGGACCATTGAATGAAATTTTAGGAAGATCAAAAACAATAATTAGTATCTAGGTAAGTTGATAACTGCATTTATTATGGTTTTACCAAGATATTTTCCCCAACAAGAGTAACAAAAAGAGATAAGGTGAGTCCTTTTATAACATAGGGGAGGGGAACTCATGTAGTTAACAAATTTATTTAATTAATAGAAATTATTTTTTGTCGTAAATATGCTTTTAAACTGATATAATTTGAATATAAGATTAATATGATTCTAAATAATCCCATTAAATAATTTTTATACAAGTTTTGGTTATTTTTTTAATTCTTGTCTCATAGTTTTAACCATAATTAACCATTTTGACAATTACCATAATATCAATGAAAAATTATTGTGTATGGTCCAAGAAATCTACAATAAAAAAAATCAACACATAAATGTAAAATGGTTTATATTTTTAACCATATCATATTCACATGGTCATAGTTGGGTTTTTATGGATCTTAAATTATTTAATAAAAAACTATTTATTATAAAATATCATGAAGGGTGTTTTTTGAACTATTCATTTAATTTGACTGTGAAAGAAACATGAAAGTAAAGGAATTTGAATCTAAACCATTAAAAACCATAATATGTTATATTTATCTACAAAAACCTTGAAACAAACTGTTTCACATAAATTTTATGTAACACCCCAAACTTCCACGGTACGCTTCTCATTGAATAATACAATAGCGTGTGTTGTACGCAACTTTGAGTTCTAACACACACCACAACCAATCAAACTAAAAGTTATGAATAGTAATACACACTTTTTGAAATTTTATACAATTTATATTTCAAAATGGAATCATATTTGGATTTGGAATATCAAAATTAGCTTAGGGTGAATTTTTGGAATTTTTCTAAAAACATTCAATTTTTGATGAATAGTGAAAATCACTAAATATGAATTGAAAACAATTTTTTTAATCATATAATTAATAGTAATAAATTATGAATTTGAGTGGTTTTAAAGTATATTTATAATATATTTTTACCATTTAATACAATTTTGGCCATTGGATGTAATTTCACATTTAAACTGGACATAAGCTAGTGTTAATCTTCTGATAGTTATTATCTCTTAAAAACACGATTTTTGTTTTAACAACAAGAATTAATTATAAATTAATTTCTGCCACCTCTATGTTTTGAATTTCTAAAAATGGAGTCCATATTTAGAATCAGGAGTTCCAAACTGTGTAAATATTTAACATTTATTTTTAGAAATTTTCAATAATTACTTCAATAAATATTTTATTTACCTCGGTTAAAAGGTTAATCCGGTAAATAAGGGTAAACAATAATATTATAACAATAATAAATTACCATAGATTGTGTCCTAACCCTATTGGTTGATACATTTCCGACCATGGTCATCTTTGGGTCTATTTTGGGACCCCATGGATCCACTTGTAAGTGATAATGACAATTTATATTAATTAAGTTAATGTAAATACAAAAAATGACATAAGCATATATCTTTTGGAAAAACAATTTTTACATAGAGTTATATATGTTATATTTTCGACCATAAATATTAATTATAAAGATAAAAATATTTCTACATAATGGTATTTTATTTATAATTTTTAGACATTGAATATTTAAATGTATATATGACACAATAATGATGCAGTATTTTCCTTAATAATAAAAGAATCAAATAATTGGTATTATAAAAGTTAAAATAAATAGAATTTTAAAGTTTTGATAAAATAAAAGAATTTTATTAGTTAATATTAAATGTTTTGATTTCTTAAATTAATTTTATTCTAATTAATAAAGTTGGTAAGACTTTAACAGAAATCAATTATTGAAAAGTGTCAAAATTGACATAAATGTGTTTTTAAAACAAATATTATATTAATAATTGATATTCTATTCCTAAAAATCTTAGGTTTGCTGAAAGGACTTATATAATTATAGGTGTATTATAAATTGACCTTTTGGAGTCGTTTGGATATATAATATGTTTATTAACTATATAATATAAAAATACAAAGTGACATGATAAATGTCAATCTAATTGACTATGAGTTAAAACTAAAAGATAAGGTTAATATAGTGACCCAAACCAGTATAAAATCTATTGTTTGAAAGGATATAGACCCATCCAAACTTTAGTCTTTGAATAATCTACTTTTGAGCCTTTATAAACCGAATATAAATTTATTATACAATAATACTTTAACTTTTCCTAAAGATCCCCTCCTCCCCCTTATAAAAGGACACCACTTCTAACCAATTCTTTACACCTTAAAATCCTTTTGGCTCGGCCAAAACCTACCCATATATCGTCACAAATTCCCTCACTTCAACCTAGAGGCCTTATTTTTATCAGAAAGCCAACCTAAAGAGCCCTTTTGATCAAATCAAAAGGAAGAACCTGAAGAAGAGGTAATGTTTTCACCAACCTTTTTCAAGTTCCTTTCTTCTTCAAATTCTTCTTTATTTTTTGTTTCCATTCTAAAATAATAACTACAATATCTTCTATATACTGTGATGTCATTATAAATATGGTACAACCATATTCAGCATTATATCCATCCTTTGTATGACATGTCACCATACATGCGTACGTACAGCCTACCGTCTCCACGTCATGGTGTACTTGTTATTCAATACATTATTATTCGTATGGGTATAATAATGATGTGTAATTCATATGAATAATAAATATAACATGTTAATGATTCTGTATATATAATATACCATCCAATTATATATTATTTTAATATAAAAAGAATGATATTGTCTCTCGTGCGTACGTATGCACTACCGTCTCCACGAACGCGATGAGATTCATTCCCCATCGTATCCATTCAAGTATAATTCTTATTTGAGGAGTAAAAATAATGTTTAAGGACTTGATATATTTCCAGATATGAATATTATACATCCCATCCATAACAAATATAGCTCAAATAACAAAGAATATAATGAAAAATGAATCCGTTAACACTTGAAACGATGATAATACTAAGATATTGTTAAAAAATCAATGTTAAAAGATCATATATGATATCATATTAATGTATATGATTCTTGTATAATTTAGTAACAATTATTTCACCATTATACATGAGGTTAACCTACCCTCAACCAAGGAAATGTACACAGGAAGGGTTTATTTCATAGTCTCTTCATTATCTGAGGTTGTTTATGCATAATTATCTACTGGGACCTCTTTATCATCCACATCCATGTTTCTTAAAAATATATTTCAAAACATTCTTAATATTTTACAGAATATGGTTTAAAGTCATTTATACCCTTGTTGGACTTTTTATAAGATTTTTATAAAGGAATCTTTCAGTCATTATCCAAACAAAGTCCTTTTTTAACCTTTTCGACAAAATTAATGTAAGAATGTATTTTTTATCATATACAGCAGGTGCGGCTATTTTCTACTGTTATAAACTTGTCTAAGATTTCCTTACAAGCTTATAAGAATATTTTCAAAGTAAATGTTTTATTTTATAATTATCCGTCTCTTAAATTATTTCAAAATAGAAAGAGATATTTCTCTAAAAACGTTTTGATTTCATCTATGTCAACATCCATTGATTGATTTTAAGTTTATTTGGAGTTTATTTATTATGATACAAAACTTCCATATTGTATTTAAGGTTTTGTGATATTTTTGATTGTGTATGTGATATTTTTATACCATTCATGATTTATGGTTAATGTAGTGACATTTCTTATGCTAGTTTTAATATGAATGTTTATGATATGTTTAAACCTTTTAATATGAGGAATGTATTGTACTTAGTAAGTGATGGGTGGAGCCTGCTATAGCTCCTCGATGCATTGGTAGGTCTCATGAGACAACAAGACATGGAATTGACTGAGGCCCTTTCCAAATTTTTTTATGGTTTTGGCCGATGCCTTAATCATTTTTAGACGTCTTGGCCGAGGCCTTGAAAAAATGTTTCAGAATATCAAGCATTATACATTCCCTCATTATGGAAATAATATTGATGGTTCATGTGGTCATTCGACTAGTAGAATACCCTTGTTTATGTGCTATTATGTAATTATTTACTCAACTCATATTCTTTCCATAAATGTATTCATGTTTATTATTGGTAAAGGCATGCAGTTTGAATTATTTACCATGCTAAATATTTATGTCATTTTCTGCTGTATTACTTACCCTTACTGAGCGTTTTAGCTCACCCCTTTTCATATGTTTCATTTTCCTAGGATATGTAGAATTTAGTTTTGAGTGACCTGCCGGCATAATCTAGGAGGCTTGGATGATTCTAATGAAATATATTTGTGTTGTATTTCTCTTCAAGCCGTAAAGTTGATCTTATGTATGAATGTTGTTTCCAATAATACTAAACTAATCAGTCTTTCAAGACATGATTTCCTTGTGATCATGCCAATGTTATGTAATAATGCACCAACTCTTGGTAACCAGGGTCGGGGCATTACATTGCATCACCTTTAATATTTTTAAAATAATTTATTTTATTTTCCAATTAATTGAATAACTATTAAGTCGACATTACATAAAAACATAGGGATATTTTTCAATTAGTAAAAATTAAAATTGAATTACCATGATACAAAAATTAATTAATATTTAATATAAAATTTTAAAACATAATATAACCAATTTTTTTTTAAAAAAATATTTGAGATATATAAAAGTTAATAAAGTGAAATTCTATATTATTTCTTTTCATAAATAAATTAATGATAAAAATAGAATACAAATTTCACCAGGTGGCCATATTTATAATACATAGATTATTAGGACCATATTACATTCATCCAATAGGAAATAAAGGTAAGTTTTTTAGAAATTGTAAAGCCTCATCCCAATGTTTAAACCTCATTTTTCCCTTACTATAGTGAAAAATATTCACCAAGGTAAATATTAACAATAAAAAAAGGGAATTATTTACCAACATCCATCCTCTTTATTCCAAAAATTAAAAAACATTTATCAAATTAAACTCATAGAAGTTGAACAATTTAATTTAAAATTAAACCAACAAAATATGATGAAAAACTATTTTTTGGAAATTATTTTATGAAGTATAATAGTTTTTATTACAAAAATACAACATAAAATAAATCATATAAAACACTAATATAAGAATTAATTTTACATTTATAACCATTTAAAACAAAATATATCTTTTAAAACAATTTAATAAAAACATTGTTTAAAATAAAAATCAGTATTTTTCAAAATTGATCAAAAAATCAAACCATTCATAAAATTATATAAAAACTACTCTATGATAAAAATGAAATTCTGATTTAAAAAACAAACTTCACTATATCAAATAAATTTTATAAAAATGAAATAATTTAATTATAATACCCATACACAAAATTAAATAAAACACATTTTGGAAGAAAACATATTATTGAATCATAAAAAATATTTATTCAAAAATTGTGTACTTATTTCCGAAGATTTAATTAAATAAAATCATTATAAATATTTTTCATAATGTGTATAATATTATTCATATATTAAAATTTAAAAACTATGTGATGACTTATATACAATAATATTTCAATCCTTTTTCATAGTTTTTTTAAACTTTGTGTTGTGAGTATTATAACATATCCACAAAATTAAATTTATTTAAAGAGAAACAAGATATAAAATAATATTATATTATTTTATACCCCATATAAGAATTTGAACCCCAAAATTAATTCACTATGATAAAATCAAAAGAGGATACTTCTACTTGATCACATCCTTAGGTTCCCACAAAACTTCCTCAAAATTATGGGTTTCCCACTAATCTTTGACTTGGTGAGTGGTATTGTTTCGTAGCAATTTATCTATATGATAGAAAATCTCCAAAAATTATTCCATATAATATAGATCATTCATCTAATGGTAAAAGATATGATTTTACCATATGTTAAGTATCAGGTAAGTTCTTCCTCCTGAGAGATAAATGGACACATTTTGAACTTTAGATAGATTCAGTGGAAGCTTAAAGAGGTAACCTACCATTCTAATAAGATCATTAATTTCAAAGGTATTGATATATTTAGGGATCAAAATTACATACTTTAAAAATATCATAACCTTTTTCTAAGGATATATTCCTAGAAATATGTCATCACCAACATCAAAATCAATATTTCATCAATGATTGACATTATAACTTTTATATCATCTTTGAGAAGCTCTTATGTGTTGTGGGATGAATCTAATATTCCTTTCCATTTTCTCAGATAGATCATGTATAAATAGCTTAATTTCTCCCACTTTATCCCATCATGTTATAGATCTACATTAACTTTAATAGAATGCTTCACATGGATCGTTTTGAACTCTTGAGTGAAAGGTATTATAGTCCAAAAATTATAGTAATGGAATGTTTTTATCCCAAAAACCATTGAAATCAATAGAAAAAGATATCAAAATTAGTTTTAGAGTTTCAATGGTCCTATAAGTCTAAAAAAGTTTCTATGGTTGATAATTTGTACTAAAACTTAATCCTATTTCCAGATCCTACATATGTCTATTCTAGAACATTGAGGAAAACCATAGATCCTAACTAGATGACATTGAGAGTGGTACTCCAGGAAATAACATAAATTCCTTAATGTATAACTAGGTAATATGGAAAATATATTAATCTTCTCTAATAGTGATTAAATACACTAATTTCACAAGGTTATTAGCTACAACACAAATAAAATTTTTCCCTTTTTATATTTTTGGGAATCTGATAATGAAATCCATGGTAATGTTTTTTCATTTTCATTATATTATAGGTAATGTTTGATACATCCCATTGTGATTATATCTCAGAACCACAAATTTATGACACACTTGGCATGAGGATATATACTTACTGATATCCCCTATTCAATTATCCACTCATAAATACTAATGCATGTCTCTATACATCTTTTTTACTTCAATAATGAAAATAGAATGATGATATATGATCTTAATCCGACAACTCCTTCTTAGAAATGGTATTGACATGACACATAATTTGTTCCTGAACCATATAATTCTAGTTTGATCATTAATGAACTCAAGAACATTCCTAACCTTCTTCTATAATTCTTCATCTTCCTTTTATGACTTCTTAATCGTCTCATGGATGGATAGTTAAAAATTCATCTATGAAAGAAAAGATTTTTTCCATTCCCTCAAGATTTCAAAATCCATATTTTGAAAATCCATAAATTTTTGATCTCTTTTATACCTCATATTGGATAAAATAGTATGTTCTATTAGACATAGAGTATTATACACCTTCTTTGCTTCATAATGTGTTAATGTATTTAATAGTCATAATTTTTTACCAACTCCAACAATTTTCTCTAAAACATATTTAATTATTTATATGAAAATATATACATAAATCATTAATGGTCAAAATATATATCACACCATTCAATATATATATAATTCCACCATATATTCATTAAAAAAAATACAAAATCCATCTGCAAATCATTAGTCTAGAATATCGGCTCATGAATTCTCAATTGTTAAGAGGCATAAGCTATCAAAAAATCATTTTGTATGAGCTTGTCTCTAAATCCCATCAATGATACATAACTATAGATCACAAAATCTTGTCCACTAGAGGGTAGTGTATGCATAGACATTCTAACCAAACTTATGTTATATTCCTTGATATTATCTTCACATTCATCTAACATAAAGAACTTAAACCCCTTCCATGTCAACATGGTGAGAAGATTAGAATTTTGTGATAAATAACTCATAAATCATCATAAGCATCAAACAAACCCATGAGAAATATAGATCTTAGTTACCGTGGTTGATCTAGACCATTGACTAATATGTTTCTTCTATAAAGGATCTACCAATATATCTTGATTTGAAATTATATTACCCATGAATGAGACTTTTTTTATAAAATATTCACACTTAGTAATTTTTTTATGTAGATTATCTTTAATCAAGGTTTTCATCATTATTATCAAATGTTCTCCTTTACTTTCATTTCACATTGAATATATAAAACAATCTATAAATAATCACATAAATTGATTGAGGTAAACTTTAAAGACTCAATTCATTAAATCCATAAAGATAATAGGATAATTGGAAAGTTAAAATGACATTACTATAATTTCATAATGATCATACCTTATATGAAAGGATGTCTTGGTATAACCTCATTAGTTAACCTTAGTAGATAATATCCAGATAGAAGATCAATCTTTGAAACATACTGAGCTCTATATAATTGATCAATTAGATCATCGATGAATGGTAGAGGATACTTTTTCTTAATAGTGATTTTGATAATTTCTTAGTAATCAATGAAAAGAATCATTCCATTATATTTATTATTAACAAAAATTACATGTGCACCCCTTTGGGGAATTACTATGATAAATTGATCCCTTATCTATATTATCATGGAGTTTCTTCTTTAATTCGTAAAACTAAATTGGGGACATTTTATATGGTATATTTGAAATAGGTGTAGCACTAGGTATCAGTTTCATTGAAAACTCAACTTCAATATATAAGGATATTTTGGGAACCTCTTTCGTAAACACATCGAAATAATATAAATAAAATATGAATATCTTTAATGTTGACTTTCACTCCTACCATCTAATAAAAATATCCCTCATGAATTAGTAGTAAAATCAATATTAAGGTATTAATTTCCTATGAGAGTGTGAGTTTATCCTTGCAATGATAGACTATCATAGGTTGATTTATAAAAATGAATGTAACATCTGGACTAAATAATATCATTTCAAGGGATATAATCTATTACTCTACAACCAATTTATTAGTAGTAAAATTAAAAAATAGAAGATTATGTCTCATGAAGTTATCCAATATATTTTAATCAGGAATTGGAACAAAATGTTTTTCTATGTGAGAAATGTTATTCATCATTACCAAAGTTAGCTACGTTAATATTTCCATGATTTGTTCATTTTCAACACCAGCTACATAGGTTCGATTGGTAGGGAAATTCCTGCATTGTCTACTAGTTATGACTACCTTTATTCTATAATAAACCATCACTAAATAATGACATGTGCTAATATAATTCATATTCACCTTGAATATAGATCCATAGAATAAAAATATCTTTAATGGTGAAATATCCAAAATACTATAAGTGGTTATCATAATTATCATGTTAACAATATTTATTTAAAATATAGTTCTCAAGGATTATACTAACATTATTAAATTTCCATAAGATATAAGGGATATAATATCAATGTAATGACCAATTTAGTAGTCTTAAAAAACATGATGCATACATGATTCCCAAATTACATAGGAAATATAAAATACAAAGCATAAAAAAATTCTTTCAATATTTATGTTATTGATAATATCATTTATCGATTCTAGGGGAAAGGAAAAATAATAAATGTTGAGATAAAATTTATAATAAGACCTGCATACAACATATTCTATCATGGGTATATAAATAATAATCCATATTTAATAAAAAATAACTATAAATATATATGATTTAATAAATAACTAGAGCATGATGTGCACCTATGGATAATATCAATGTGGTAGTCTTATAATTAATAATAATTTAATTTTCAATGAATTAAATGATAAAAATTATACATCATTATCTAAAAAATAATGATTTCTTCACCATAAAATCCTTGTTCCAAAATAGTTTAATCGATGGGTATATGTTTCTATAAAACACCTATTTAATAATTTTAACCAATTGATTTGTCTCATGAAACATATAGATGCATTAAAGTGCTATATATAATCGAGCTGTAACCATTACATCATGTATAATTCATTCCTCGTACATTGAATGATAAATTAAATTCATAAATAATATACGATATTAATAAAAATCTATATAGAATAAAGAATATGACATATTTTTATATTTCCCCAGTAAATAAATTAAAATTCATAGTAAAACAATTTACATAAAAATGGTATATGATTTAGACAATAATCATATCCATTATGAAAAGAATAAGGATATTTAATGGAATTTAAATATCTAATTAAAAATAATAAAAAACCAATTGAACTTTTCAATAGAATGTTAATGACCACAAAATTAATAAGTGATAAAATATAACCATCAATTTTTCAAATATATAGGTTTTTTTAAAAAAATCAGGTTATTTATATAATAAATGAAAATGAAATAAAAATATTAATGTAAGATTCCATTATAAATATTTAATTTTAAAACCATTGAAATCATGTATAATTATCTAATATATAATAAAACAGTTTTGGAGATGGGAGAATCCATTAATGTTGTATACATTAAAAAAAATTCATTTTGAATTTTTGAAAAGAAAGAAATAAGATGAATCTATTGGAAAAAAAATTATAAATATAACATCAAAACATTTTAAAAAGTAAAGGATAAAGAAACTATTATTTAATAAAATGTTTTTGTAAATTATAATTACTTTTGTAAAATAATTTGTTAAAAATATAGACATGTATGAAAAATATACCCCATCAAAAAGAGAAATTTGATAAGCTTTCCAATTAAAAATTTCCCTACATTATTCAAGTTATAAATAGAGTAAATTTTTTATGAAAATATAAAATGTAGTTAATTATAAAGAGGATAATATAGTAGATAGGTTTTATTATGGATATATTATAATATTACATCAATGAAAATAAAGAGAGTCCCAAAAAATGAGATTGTAAATTAAATTCATACCTATTTGGGGACATATAAATTGTTACCCCTTGAGATATTAAACATGAATTGAATAATTAAACATCCTAATAAAAATATATTCATATTAAATATATCAAAGTGGAGGTATATATACTACATAAAATTAATTAGGTTCATAAACTAAATTTGTCTCAATGGAGTGAAAATTGGTATGAAATCCCTTACCTCCTATTTGACTTACCTTGTATAGGATTTTATCCTCTTATATAATAAATTTATATTTATTATAAATACACAACTAATCCATATACATATAAATAATATTATATATTATCTATTAATAACAATTTATCACGACTTGTTAACAATGATTAATTAATATCATTATTCTAGGTATCAACTCCTTCATTTTTCACATAGGTTTGGATTTAATAGTTTCGCTCCATGAATCATCATCATGGTAAAAAAATCTCTATATTTTTATACATTATATAAATTTAATATATATTCAATATATATATTGTAAGAGTCATTAATAAAATATATAGATATAATAATGAATTACACCATTCATAGAGACGATATGACATACGTATGCATAAAATATATTTTCGATTTTTGATGGATGGAATGAAAGAAATTTAAATAATAATTAAACTTTACCTGATCAATTTTAAATCATATATATTATATATTCATTAAATATATCATTAATACTATATATTTAAAGTGTAAAGAAAAAACAAATCACACATCTTCTTACAGGTGGTCATCTGAAAGTACACACAAACATTATTATTATTTTCCAATAGATCATATGATAAGAAGGTAGAAATGGTATTATAATTAAATAATAACAATTATGTCATTAATATAATATATATTCCTTATTTCTATCTTTATAACCATCCATGTAAAATGGTTTTGAAAACGTATTTCACCGCTTTGTGATGACTGTATGTCATAGGTACACATGAGTGATATTTTGACATTTCATAGGATAGAATGGCGATGGAAAATTATTGTACCACAATCATTATAACATATTTTTATATTTATTATATTGTATTTCTTATTTTAGGATGGAAATAAAAGATTTAGAATAAGTAAAAGAATAAATAAGATTGATAGAGTCGGGATATATGATTAAATCTTCTTAATAGAATTCCTTTAGATACCTTCTTAAATTCCATTAAAATAGTCTTTTAATAATTAAAACACCTAAAATTCATCGATAGGGAATTTTATAAGATAATTGTGTATGGTTTTTTTGGTCTATGTTGCTCAAGACGGTGTATAGAAAATAGATTAGGCGAATCCTATTATAAGCGAGGGAGGGTAACTCTTATAATTACTTAAATTTTTAAATTAATATATAATAATGTTTATGATAAAATGGTTTAAAAACAAATATAATTATAAAATAAGTTTACTATTAGTATAAATTATCTAATAAACTAATATTTAGATATGTTTAGATGACATTTAACCACTATCTCTTAGTTTTATCCCTCTGTTAACCCTTTTGAAAAAAATCCATAATATGAATTTTTTTAGTATTTAAAGGTTAATAATGATACCATAAATAGAAAAGTGACATATATATGGATAATGGTTTATATTTTCAACCATATCCTATTTCCATGGAAGCCTTTTGGATTTTTATGAATTGTAAATATTTTAATAAATATTGTTTTTTATAAAGAATCTCTAATGTCATTTTTGGAAATAGTAATTTTCATTGAATTTGAAAACAAAATGAAAGAGAATAAATTGGAATATAAATATTTAGCATAGGCCAAATATGTTATATTTTCCTATAATAATTTTAAAACAAATTATTATCCCAAAATTTATTACATTTAATATTTTTAAAATTATTTATTTCATTTTTATATTAATTTAATATCTTCTATGTTAGCATTGGGTTATCATTTAAAGTTATTTTTTAAACAAAATAAAACTAAGAATTAATTAAAATTATTAAAAATTTATATTTTAAATAAACATTTAAAACATAACATAACCTATTTTTTCTTATGAAAAAATATTAAAGTTATTAATGTCAATATTGTTACATTTTTTATTTATTGGTTTCATATAAAATATCAAATTAAATATCATAGATAAAAAGAACAAAGTGGATATATTTCAAGACAAGGATATTAATTTCTAAACTACATTCATACATTAGGATAATGGAAAGGGTCGTATAAAATTTAAATCCTTATCTCAATGATTTGACTCTTTTTACCTTGATTACGCTTTTAAAGGTGAAACAAGTCTTCCCAATTTTTTTAGAAATTATTTGGTAATATTCCAAAACCACGTGCTGAGATGGTGTGAGATTCCTAGTCCTGGTGTGATTGATTGTTTTTGAAAAAAATGTTATTTTTTAATATCACGCTTCCATTGATTTCTATATAATGTTTAATATCTATTAAATAGCTACCCGGATAAGAAATATGATAGAACTATTGTACTCAAAATGGTAGTTTTACGCTAGGCATGACCTAACGTTGGTCCGTATGGGTCATCAAAAGAAAAAGTCACTAATGACGTGATTATAAATAAAATAATTAAGTAAAATTATTTAATTTTAAAATCATAATAACTCATGAATAGTGATTTCGATTTGAAATTTGAGACCATCGTTTAGTTTATAATGTGGTTTTTTCCTTAGGTGAGTCCTAACATCAGTCGGCACCTGGTCAGTTATGAAAAGTAGTTTTTTGGAATTTTAAATAATAAAATAAATATTTGATTTATTTTATTTTAACATTACTTAGTTACACACCAGTGTTTTTTAATTTAATATTAGCCTTAGGTAGGGATCCAATGTTAGTATCATAAACCTAAAAATTACTTAGATTCTTTGGAGAGAACCCCTCGAGAATCCTCTTGGTGGACAAAGATGGATACTTTGAGAGAGGATCGTTCTTGAAGAGATTCACAAATGTAAATTGGACATTAATGGAGAAGAATCCTTTACCTAGGTAAGGTGGTTGTTTTTTATCATGGTTTCCATGTTCGTAAATTCAATGATGAAGGTGGACTAACACATGAATAGGTTGATCTGTGGTTCGATCGTTTGTGGAATGGTTAATTTTTTCATGGGTTTATATGGGGAGATTGATTTATTTCTTCATTTTTTATTCCTATAACTAGAATGGATCAAGGGAAAAACAAATAATTCCAGGGTTTTTTCTTCAGGAATTCTTGTTCTTTTCTATCCATCACTATTGGTTTTCTTCACTGTTGGGCCCTCGTGCCAACAACTCTACTTGTCGAGAGGCTCCGACAATGATTAGACCCTAGGATTGGAAGAAATAAGTAAAAAGAGTCCGCATATATATAGATTGGGACATGATAAACCGGAATATATGACCATTATAGATTTTAGAGAATTCTAGAAGGTAGAGTGCCACACAGAAGGGGCCACCAGTGCGCTGGTGGTGGCAGTGACACATGGCGGAGATGCACACAACGGTGATGCCAAGTGGACACAGTTGGTCATCCGAAGGTGAGGACAATACTGTTGGTCGAGGGAAGTGGTAGGCAACCATATGCGGTGGCCATATAATGTAGGAGTCTCTATAGGGGAGCTTCCGTGTGGTGAGAACATAGTGCATTAGCCACGTGAGCCACGTGGGCTGAATGAACCAAGCAAGCTGGACAAGGTTGTGCTCTTAAGGCCATGGACCTGCAGGACCAATGGACATAGTCAGGCTGAACCAAGCTAGGTTAGGTCTTTTGGACCAGGTCAGTTATAGGGTCAGGTTGGCCAGTGGGCCGGTTCGGACTCGAGTTCGCACACTATTTTATTCAAATGGCCATAACTTTGAAATTGTGCATTAGTTTGATAAGTCATTTGTTGTGTTGGGACCCTTGATGTGAGAAGGTATTTTAAAAATATCTTAATTTTGTTTTTTGGATGTTTTCATAAAATTTATTTTCATGGGGAGTGGTTTCTCCTGGAATGAGTGTAGTATGGGAGGAATCGTGTTGCTGGATGTGGACTTGAGACTACATGACTTATCAAGACTATGTGTCTTATAGAGACTGTGTGTATTATCAAGACTACGTGTCTTATAGATACTGTGCATCATAAGTAGAAAATATGTCTTATAAATACTGTGTGACTTATGAAATATGTCTGATAATTTTATTATGAGTACTAATATCTTATACCAATATGCGATGATTATATATCATAT